>CM060901.1:1628510376-1638510376 GCA_030737815.1 Allium fistulosum
AATCCCGAAATAACCGTATTAATTCGCATTGTTATTTGTACGAATTAATATAATTATTTCTAGAATCTACACTATCATTTCATGTAGATTAAAGATTATTACATTACGGTTTTCACTTGTCATTCGATTTACAATTTCATACATCATCAATTTAACAACATACATTCAGTGGTTCAAAGTGTAATTAAACAAATCCTACGTGTCAATAAATTTAACAGTTAAAGGGTCATATTATACAAATGTCAGTTAATCAAATTTAACATTTAACTATCCTATATCAAGTTCAATTGCATAATATATATCATTTTAACATTAACAATTTAACGTCCAATATAAACATCAACAATCAATCAATTTCAGCCAAACTGTATTATCATTGCATAAATAATAGATAATGGTGTCAGATGTCACAGGTGAACTGATACAGGTAATAACATAAATAACAGTAGCATATTTCAATTGGCGTTTCAATTGAAATCAGATTTAATAAATAAAAGAACGTTAATCGTGAGTGAGTGCTCACCTTTCAAGGCTGGAGAGATGAACGAGGATGAGACGAGTTTTGAATTTTGAATCACGAGCTCGACAATCGACCAATTCAATGACATATCTCAAAGCAAAGCAAGGTGGGCACGAATGTTGACGATCACAGCTGATAGATAAGAAAAAGATGGAATCAATTTAAAATTGGATAGACGAAGATAGTTGATATAAGTGAACCTTATATATAACCATATATGACTAACCACATACAACCGATAATTATAAATAAACAACTAACTTTCAAAATCTGTATTTATCCATATATAAGTAAACTGCAATCACAACTTAAAATTTACCCAAATACATATATAAAACTGTGTAGAGTTAACAATTTCATTAAACTTATTTTAAAATAAATATCAATTTTATAATTTTTACCTTCATACAAAATTAGTCCTTAAACCATTTTAAACGTTAACACTAACATATGTAACCACATATACAACTATACACTTTCCAAACATTAATCATAACACAAATCTAACTTATCAAATAAATATATATATGTGCCGAAGTAATAACAAAACACATTTTATTTATACGTTTCAGAATATCAACTTTTATCAAGAATAAATCCATATCAGTGTTTATAATAAAATTAATAATAAACCTGCTTTGCTTTAATAAATTCACAGACTCGAACAGATTTTATAAAATATATACAATACAAACATTAGGTGTACAACGACTAGTAATCTACATAGATAAGGTAATTGAGGACTAAATGCTTGGATCTTGGAATGCCAAAATAATAATAATCATTATGAAAGAATTTACCTATACTAATACTAATATAACAAATTTATCAGAAAGAAAATATGTTCATCAGTTAACCGAAGAAAATTTCATTATTATATCGTATAAAATATGAACGATACCCATTTATATAAAGTATAAAATATATTATACTTGCATAACTTTCATTGTTAAATCTAGGCACCTGGTAACCGAAAAGAAAGATTTAGCAGAACTCTATAAACCTATGCAGCAAACATATTATATGTATAACATTCGTATCACATAACTTAGTGAACTAATATATGAAAATCATATATACTCAACCTGATCAAATGTATATAACTGATAAATATAGGTAAAACAACTTATACAACCATATTATAAAATAGATTACTTTGTAAAAATTGGTATACTTATATTTGACTTATTTTAATACTGTATACAAACAGGCAAAAGTACAAACATTGTAAGCAATATATATACATTTCGAGCCATCACAGTCACTAAAACATATATATTGATACCTCAGCAAAAGAAGACGTGGACGGGTGGAGGAGTGTTCGCGAAGACAAGGCGACAGGTGGCAGGTTGCGTGGGTGTTGCTAGGTGCTCGGCGGAGGGGTTGATGATGTGGCGAAGGTCGGTGAAAAGATAGCGGGGTCGATGCCGGCTCGGTCTCGGGTTACATGAGGAAGAAGGAGGGGACATGCGGAGGTGTTTTGATGATAAGGTGGGCAAATTGTTTTTAGAGAGAGGTATAACAAAGCTACTAGCTCTGTCATAAAGAAATAAAAATGATACATAAGGTAGAACGTTTGGAACTGAATGAACAAGAAAAGAAACAGACCATGATGGAAAGGCAATGCATTAATCATCAGGCACGTGAATTTAAAAAAATTCATAAATGCAAAGAGCTGTTGGCTTTAAATCTTTGGGAAATTGAATAGGCAGAGCAATTCAAAAATTCACGAAACCAAAAGATTTTAAGATCCATACCGATACGAATCGTTTATACTGATTTCACATCATAACTGGTTTCGAACAACAGAAATGAACATACCGCTGAGATCAGCACGATGAGACGATCAGAACGGTATATGCATATTAGCAGTTCGATTGAATTAGAAAAATATGATTTTTCTACTGGCGGAAAATGCAAGAAAAACGCTGAAAAATAAGATCGACGGAGCCAAAGATGTCCGAATTTGGAAAAACGACAAACTGACATCTTGCTCAGAAGATGGTTTAGAATTTTTCTATGTAAAAATATTTAGGTTTCGGAAACATTTTATTTTCATCGCTTTTTAACTGATTAAATTGAAGTGAATTTACGCGCGAAATAAACTTTCGTATTTTCGGACGAAAATTTACCGGTTGCTATGTTTAACTAGACGCATTCCAAATATTAAATTTTATTTCAAAATTTTATCGTTTAAAATTTCATAAAATTTCAACTAACTACGTTATTAAAATAGTTGAAATTTACGGGTCGTTACATTCTCCCCCACTCAAAACTTTTCGTCCCCGAAAAGGAACGAGGTAGGAGAATAGAAACAACCAGAAAGAAACAGATTTGAAATACAAAATAACAATTAATTTAAACCATATAAATTCAAATTTAAATTAATAGATATTCAATAATTGATTTAATCCATTTGATTTCACTAAAATCAATCTCAACTATTTCTAAATTCATTATCTTATTATCTCATTTTCTTCAATTTACAATTTTAAGAACCATAAATTTGAATAGTCTTTTATTATAATCATATTTTCTTCAACAATTTTAAATTCTTCTTTATTCCAAATTACTGTTAAATTTATTCTACTTAATATATCTAATCACATATATTTAATCCATATAAATTAATTTAAACCATAAAAGTTTCGATTTAAATTAATTTATATTCATTAATTGATTTCAAATTCAAGGTATTTCCATAAGTTGATCTAATTTTAATTTATTAATTAACCTTCAAAACAAAATTTATTTTTCAATTATCTTATGATTCTATTTATCTCTATTAACATTTTATAATTAAAATTTAAGTGTATAACATTTATTATAACCACTCAAATTTTATTTATAAATTCCATTTATCTTATATATTATCCGATTACATACTCAACTTCTGAATGATTTAGGTAAGTTGTATTAGAATGCAGTTGAACAATATACCAATAAAATTTACCAAATTCAATTATTCAAGTTTAAATATTTATTCCAAATTTTGGTTTTATTTATAATTAAAATCATCCTTTAACAAAATTGAAGAATTAGATTTCCGATTAACTTTAAACAATTTAGAGATATATATCATATATTAATATCAATCAAATTAAATTTTAAAATAAGATACTTATATATATATATATAAATCAAATTATACTGAAGAAATTCAAATCAAAAATATTTTTCAAAACAAACCGTAGCAAAGCTACAGAATAGTACCTTCACTTCGAAACTCGAAAATGAACGTCGATGATGCGGCCGCCATCACCGAAATTATTTTCCAGCGACAAAGAGAAGAGCACTTATTTCGACATTTAAAATTCTTTGAAATGATTTCAATTTGAAAATATTTTAAAACTATACACCTAAAACTTTCAAATCAAAGTTGGAAATCACCGGAAATTAAATTCTGAAATTCTGATTTAAATCCATTTGAATTCCAAATTAGATTTTAAACCATGTTTTATAATTTTATTTATTTATCATATTAGAATAATCAATGGTTTTCCAAACAATAAATGAAAATCAAATATTATCATTTTTGACAACAGATTCATTAACAATTTAATTACATAATATAATCATACAAACTTTATTTTATTTACTAAAGTTGAAAACGAAATTGTGTCAGTTTGCTCTGCTCAAGTGTTTTGGAAATCCTATCGATAGCTTGTCAAGACCCAAAAGTCGACCTTCGAAAATCGGCACCCGTACTTCCCTTGTACTCAAAATGCCGTAGATTCAAATGCCGAATCTGGTTCTCGGGAGCTTATAACAACATTAAGTAAATAACACAGCGGAATAAATACTCACTTTATCGACTTTCGAAAATTCTCCAATAGCAGCGGAAAAGAAAAGATAACAACAGCAATTGATAGAATATCTCCAATAGAATGCTCCAAGATAAGCAACGTCAGTCCATGAACTCCAAGAACTGAACTAGCTCCAGATAATCTACTAAACCTGAATATCTGAAAAACCCAACTCTAGACTGCCCGTGTGGAAAATAGTGGGCACCCAGAGTTTAGGAAGGGAACAATAAACTCCGGATCAGTCATGGGACTGGTGTGAGCAACAAAAACAGTTTATCTTTAAACAAACACAAAAGAATTTAAACATTGAAATCCGCAATGCTTTTGGAAAATGAAACTACCATAAGACCTCCCGCCACACACACAATGCAAACGCAGAATTGGAGGAGATTTCTTCTTATGATAGTCAAAGATGCTTACTACGCAAAATCAAATCATTTTTGATATTATTACTAGTGCATAGTGCAGAAAGTAATTTCGAAAGTAGAATATCAATCTTAGCCAGCATAGGTACCATTATAGTATGCTTGCTATAGCTACCATATTAAATGGCAGGTTCTACAACTAAAACCGTACAAGGCTCGTATTGTTTCTTTGGATTTCCAACAAATGGTCAGGCTAAGGAACTTCCTATCCACGATGGGTACGTCCCTGGAATAGACGACCCGAGAACCTAACCGGATCTCTGCCAACACAAGGCCGGGTTACCTCTGCAAAAATAGGTAACTACTGACATGCGTATGCCATCCCCCGATCGTCACCGATCTTCCCGAGGATCCCCGATTTCCAACAACCACATAATAATAATAATGCAGTAACCATAGAGGTTAAGTATCTGGGCTCCATACCATGATACCACCTTTATCCAGAAGGAATGACATACACTAAGGGGCGCTACTCCCTAGAACCTTGCTGCATCCTTCCTGTTTTGACCATTTCCGGGGTGTGAGGTCCGATGAAGTCTCGTCCACAAAGCTACGCTTTGTCACAAAGCCATGCTTCGGGTCAAACAAATGATCAACCTATGATCACAAAGATATAAGATCAAACAAATGATCATATCGCAAATGATCAAACACTGATCATCACACAGCAGCACTCAGCATGTCACATTACCAAATTGGGATATATCGCTGATAAATTTCAACTACATAACCTCTGAGCTCGTATGTCTCAGAGAAGGGTGTTAAGCTAAGAGAATAAATTCTCCGCCACCAACAGATATGTATTTGAAAGAAATCGGCTTTATATCTCAAAGTGTAATGTCAGACATGTATCCATACAAGTCTGTTCCGGGATCGAACAGAACCGAAGGCACTTCTCACGAAGCCCTTGCCATTCCGGATAACTTTCAATCACGTTCGGACTTCCCGTCACAAAAGAGTGATATAAATCTCTATACCGGCGCGACTCAGTGCAGAGACATTCGACAGGTTGTCCTTTCATTTTCGAAAAATATCCGGTCTTCAACACCGGTCTTCAAATGCTATCCATATACGACGTATCACTATTCGGAATGGGTTATACGACCCAAAGGTCCTTTCCCGGCTAACCCGAATAGTGAGCGAAATATTTAAAAACATATGGATATTGGGATTTCAATTAAGTCACAACTTAAACCCAAACTTTCTTTTCAAATGGTTTAACAAATTACCATTTTAAATTTTTTTTTTAAACAAAAAGATTCAATTCATAAAGTTCACTTAATTTCACAAAGATTCATTCTCAGATTTTCCAAATCAATTTCCATTTCAATTTGATTAATTCGTTAAATCTTTAAATCAAAGATTTAACTAATAGCTTTCAAAACAATTTCATTTCGAATGGTTTAAACAAATCATCATTTTAAATCTGTTAAAAATAGACAGATTTAATTCATAGCTTTCAAAAAGAATTTATTCATAACTTGGAAAATCCATTTTTCAATTCACTTGAAATTCCTTTAATTTAAACTGGAATTTCTTTTCTTATCTAAAAGCTTTTATCATTCGAAAACAACAGTTTTCAATTTGGAAATCTGATTCATTCATACGAGTTGAAATCCTTGGTTTAAATTCAAATTCCCAAATTAATACTTTAAAATGGTTTAATTCATACAAACACATTTATATCATCTTTTATCCCTAGTTTCCAAATCATAGATTTAATTTCAAACTTGAATTCAAATTTAAATCTAAGTATTTAAATTTTCAAAACTCGATTAAGTTATTCAGAATAACTTTTATCTTTGAAATTCCATTTCAAAAGCTTTTCACTTTAAACCCAAATTTCTAATTTCAAAATCAATTGAAATTAAAATTTCAATTTCAAAAACATCAAATTTAAATTATCTGTGACTTAACCGATTTCCACGTGAAATCCATATTTGTGTGTGTAAAAGTGTGGTCCAGGGGTTTCACACACAATAGTGCAACATCAATCATCACAGATTTATCGATAAGCGGTATAATCGATATCGCTTATCTTCATTCACAGATTCATAGATAAAATAAATTTATCAGTCACAAAGATTCACTATTACAATTCGATGTGGGTTTCGGATAACCAACTGGAATCCGACTCCCTGTCGCATCGAAATTCAAGTGCCGTTTTACGGGTCAAGGGTTTCATATTCACATAGTAATATATCACAGAAACAGAAAATCTCAAATCACAACATAAATCAGGATGTATCACTAAGCATCATATATCAGGGATGTCCAACAATTCATATCATTCAACAGAATCCAAACATTCATAAGTAATGTCAGTTAATTGTCTGATAAATTTAAATCAGTTAGATCATCAGTCATGGTTAATTAACTTTAATTAATCTCCAATCATTTGATTAATTATCCTTTAATCATTTATTAAATTAATAAATCAATTTTTAATTAATTTAATAATTATCCTTTAATTATTCAATTATCCTTAATTAATTCACTTAACTTATTAAACTCTTTAATTAATCCCTTTGAAATAAATTATCATTAACACTTCTTAATTACAAATAAATTAGACGCCTAATTATTAAATTACAAATAAATTTATCACAAATTCTTAATAAATTTCTCAATTAGTTAATTACTATTCATTTATTAATTAACTTTTAGTAGTTGATTAAATTCTTAAGTTCAAATTGATTTAAACATAAGATTATGGATATCAATTCTTAATTACAAATTCATTTAATCTTACATTACTTATTACGTTACAAGCATAAATTAATTTCATTTTTAGTTAACTTGCACACTTAATTAATTAAAGCATCTTACATCAGCAAACCTTTCTTAACGAATTCTAAATCAAATCTTAGCTTAACACTAACCATCATTATTTATTAAATTAACACTAACTTAGTATAACAAACTACCCTTAAAGTATTTAGGCTAATTTATAAAAAAATGGACCCGAGTTACACACCCTGCTCTCTCGAGTAGTAACCCGAGTCTCCTCCCATTTTCCCCGCGTCTCTTTCTCGTTTTCTACTCGCCTACTGTTTTCTTCTTCTACCTTCTTTTCTTTTTCTTTCTTAACTTAATTTAATAACTGAAATGTTTTAAACTCACGCACGCACCCAGATCGAACTCGAAGAAAACCTCGAGTATACTCGAGCAAAACCACGCGACGACACCTGGATCGAACTCGAATCACTGACATCGATCGCCACCGTGCACGTGCACGACTGCCTCGATCACCTCCGTCCAACATCCCGACCATCAACACGTCACCGTTGACCCCCTCAGACCTCCAGGCCACCTAAGTCCTTAAATCAGTAACAAAAATGAAATCGAGCAAGTTGGGCATGCCTGTAACCAAACCCATCACCAACCATTTCCACGACGCCGATGATACCGACCTCCAGCAACTCTGCCATCCTGTCCAAAGCTTCAACGTACGAGGACGCAACGAATCCCCAAATGCGAACGATTCCGATCGTACAACGACCACGAGATTTCCCTTTGAACAAAGTCGAACAGAACTAGACCCAAGACCCTAATCTTGATTCGTCTCAAAATTTCTTGCATTCGAAATTTTTTTCAACATTTTTCCTCAATTCCTAAATCAAAAATCTAACTCTACAACACATTTCAATATTAATTATTTGTTAAATCATCAGATATTCATAAAAATGCATTTTTTGTTCTTTTACGAATTGCACTCTGAATACTTGCCTAAGAGTTATCATTTTTGTTTTAAAAATCTTAGCTTGGTATATTTAATCAAGATACGAAATCGAATCAACAAATTAAAACATTTAAAATTTCAACATTTTTATTGTTCTCTCTTTAAACCTGTATAAACAATATTTACATTCACTGTTATGGTTTAAAAATCACTTCCAGGTTATGTTTTTAGTTTTAAACAACCTACTCAGTTAAAATCCTAAGCTTTTGATGTTTATATGAAAATGTATAAATTTCTCTACATTTCTTTGCTCAGGAAATTTAAAAATACTGAAGAACACATCACATCTTCAAAACTTCCAGATAGCATCTCAGGACTACATACCACAATATATAGCAACACAAGATATATATGAACTAATTATCATAATTAAGATTTCAAGAAGAATATGTTTACTCACAGGTAAAGAAACAAGGAGACCTGGTTTAAAAAGAAAAGTTACTCACAGATTTTCAGAAAGAACAGAGTTGCTTTGATTTCTAAATTTGATTTTACTATCTGTTGTATGCCTTGCTCCCAAACTATTTCGCTTTTTGAATTTGATCTGATTGAAGTTTAAATTTTCTTCTCAGTTGAATCTTTGCTTTGATATCTTGTTTCTGTTTTTCTTTTCTGGCTTTGCTTATTTTTGATGAATGAAAAGGAATAAGATGAAGAGCGTGCTATATATAAAAGAAAGCTTATAGGGTATATTTTTATTTGTACATTACAGGTACAATATTTCTTTTATTATGCCCAGAGACTTTTTCGTATATGGGGGCTGAAATGATATGTTGTAGTGTACTAAGGTATTGGTATTAATTGCTTTGTACAACATATATTTGTAAAATCTTTTCATTTCGGCTGAAGCAATTTGTATGTGCTTATGGATGTTTATATACTTTCTTTTATTTGCTTCATTTGTAAGTCTCGGCTGATAAAACATGTTATGGTGGCTGAGATGATAAATCATGTACTAGAGGTGAAAACATTTATTACCTTGTACCATTTTATTTTATTTTATAAAAATTCTTCTCTCAGCTGTACAAGTATATTTCTTGTTTTGTTGACTTACTTGTTTACTTTGTTTTGCATACTTGTATTTGTTTTTGTTTTCTAAGTGTTGTAGGCTATGGTATACTTTTGTATGCTAGAGATATATCTATCAAGAATTAAAAATGACAATTTCTATGTTTATTTGTTTTCTCTATTTATCTTACTACTTTGAAATGTAAATAAATTTCTATTCTAAATTGTTGTTAGATTTTAACAAATATTCTACTTCTATTTTTATTAAAACTTACCTTATATTAATTTCAATTTCTAGTTCAAATATTAATTATCATTATTTGCTTAATATTTATTGTCTTATATTTATTTTATAAACTCAAACCATCTTTAACCATTAATTCAAATATATATATATATATATTTATCGTTTATCTCTAAACCATTTATCTAAGTTTTAAATTCAAATAGAAGTATATATATCTACATATATATATTAAATTTGCTCGTATATACCTAATTATATATATACATTAAATAGATATACACATATACTCACATATACACAATATTTTAAATTTAAATGATTTATCCAGAATATACTTGAATCCGGGGAAACTCGCATCACTTTATTACTTAATTTAACAAATTTTTATTCAAAAATACAATTAATTATTAATTTAAATATATAGAAAATTTGGGGTCGTTACAGACTTCCCCCCTTAAAAGAATTTCGTCCTCGAAATTACCGAGGAGACAAAAAGATGGATGAAAAATATTTCATCAACTCAAATTGAACATTTATTCTGCATTTGGTTCACCAAATCAAAATATCAATAACAGATACAAGAACGAATCTGTTTAACAATCAACAAAATACTCGGGTTATCCAGATCTACGAAATATGCAGGGGCATCGGTCAGTTCGAAAGGATAACTAACCATTCGTAGAACATATCCGGACCCAAGGAATAGATAGATAGATAGATACGATTTCAAACTTTTTAGTTTAGGAACTAAATTATACCTATCAACTATAACAATCAAAGCAACCAATGCAAACAATTCATCCAAACAAACAATTTTGGTCTATCCGGAGTTTATGTCCCATATTAATATATCGAATCTCCTTCCTGGATCTACCAGGAACTATCGAAGGATTCAGAAGAGATGCTGAACAAAAGAGATTGATAGAAAAAAGATTACTTCCTCGTTGTTACAGAGTATTGACCATTTGTAGTCGCATTCCCCTGTCCCCTATCTCGTCTTCTTCTTGCACTCATACTCACTATCAGTGGATAGTAAGAGAATTTACTGAGACATTCAGACGGATATCTTAGAGATTACTCATTCTAGAGTTTACTTCACTCTATCTCTAATGAGCTACTTAATGTGTTATACTCCTGAGCTAAAGTTCAACCTTAGCTCTGATACCACTTGTCAAGACCCAAAAGTCGACCTTCGAAAATCGGCACCCGTACTTCCCTTGTACTCAAAATGCCGTAGATTCAAATGCCGAATCTGGTTCTCGGGAGCTTATAACAACATTAAGTAAATAACACAGCGGAATAAATACTCACTTTATCGACTTTCGAAAATTCTCCAATAGCAGCGGAAAAGAAAAGATAACAACAGCAATTGATAGAATATCTCCAATAGAATGCTCCAAGATAAGCAACGTCAGTCCATGAACTCCAAGAACTGAACTAGCTCCAGATAATCTACTAAACCTGAATATCTGAAAAACCCAACTCTAGACTGCCCGTGTGGAAAATAGTGGGCACCCAGAGTTTAGGAAGGGAACAATAAACTCCGGATCAGTCATGGGACTGGTGTGAGCAACAAAAACAGTTTATCTTTAAACAAACACAAAAGAATTTAAACATTGAAATCCGCAATGCTTTTGGAAAATGAAACTACCATAAGACCTCCCGCCACACACACAATGCAAACGCAGAATTGGAGGAGATTTCTTCTTATGATAGTCAAAGATGCTTACTACGCAAAATCAAATCATTTTTGATATTATTACTAGTGCATAGTGCAGAAAGTAATTTCGAAAGTAGAATATCAATCTTAGCCAGCATAGGTACCATTATAGTATGCTTGCTATAGCTACCATATTAAATGGCAGGTTCTACAACTAAAACCGTACAAGGCTCGTATTGTTTTTTTGGATTTCCAACAAATGGTCAGGCTAAGGAACTTCCTATCCACGATGGGTACGTCCCTGGAATAGACGACCCGAGAACCTAACCGGATCTCTGCCAACACAAGGCCGGGTTACCTCTGCAAAAATAGGTAACTACTGACACGCGTATGCCATCCCCCGATCGTCACCGATCTTCCCGAGGATCCCCGATTTCCAACAACCACATAATAATAATAATGCAGTAACCACAGAGGTTAAGTATCTGGGCTCCATACCATGATACCACCTTTATCCAGAAGGAATGACATACACTAAGGGGCGCTACTCCCTAGAACCTTGCTGCATCCTTCCTGTTTTGACCATTTCCGGGGTGTGAGGTCCGATGAAGTCTCGTCCACAAAGCTACGCTTTGTCACAAAGCCATGCTTCGGGTCAAACAAATGATCAACCTATGATCACAAAGATATAAGATCAAACAAATGATCATATCGCAAATGATCAAACACTGATCATCACACAGCAGCACTCAGCATGTCACATTACCAAATTGGGATATATCGCCGATAAATTTCAACTACATAACCTCTGAGCTCGTATGTCTCAGAGAAGGGTGTTAAGCTAAGAGAATAAATTCTCCGCCACCAACAGATATGTATTTGAAAGAAATCGGCTTTATATCTCAAAGTGTAATGTCAGACATGTATCCATACAAGTCTGTTCCGGGATCGAACAGAACCGAAGGCACTTCTCACGAAGCCCTTGCCATTCCGGATAACTTTCAATCACGTTCGGACTTCCCATCACAAAAGAGTGATATAAATCTCTATACCGGCGCGACTCAGTGCAGAGACATTCGACAGGTTGTCCTTTCATTTTCGAAAAATATCCGGTCTTCAACACCGGTCTTCAAATGCTATCCATATACGACGTATCACTATTCGGAATGGGTTATACGACCCAAAGGTCCTTTCCCGGCTAACCCGAATAGTGAGCGAAATATTTAAAAACATATGGATATTGGGATTTCAATTAAGTCACAACTTAAACCCAAACTTTCTTTTCAAATGGTTTAACAAATTACCATTTTAAATTTTTTTTTAAACAAAAAGATTCAATTCATAAAGTTCACTTAATTTCACAAAGATTCATTCTCAGATTTTCCAAATCAATTTCCATTTCAATTTGATTAATTCGTTAAATCTTTAAATCAAAGATTTAACTAATAGCTTTCAAAACAATTTCATTTCGAATGGTTTAAACAAATCATCATTTTAAATCTGTTAAAAATAGACAGATTTAATTCATAGCTTTCAAAAAGAATTTATTCATAACTTGGAAAATCCATTTTTCAATTCACTTGAAATTCCTTTAATTTAAACTGGAATTTCTTTTCTTATCTAAAAGCTTTTATCATTCGAAAACAACAGTTTTCAATTTGGAAATCTGATTCATTCATACGAGTTGAAATCCTTGGTTTAAATTCAAATTCCCAAATTAATACTTTAAAATGGTTTAATTCATACAAACATATTTATATCATCTTTTATCCCTAGTTTCCAAATCATAGATTTAATTTCAAACTTGAATTCAAATTTAAATCTAAGTATTTAAATTTTCAAAACTCGATTAAGTTATTCAGAATAACTTTTATCTTTGAAATTCCATTTCAAAAGCTTTTCACTTTAAACCCAAATTTCTAATTTCAAAATCAATTGAAATTAAAATTTCAATTTCAAAAACATCAAATTTAAATTATCTATGACTTAACCGATTTCCACGTGAAATCCATATTTGTGTGTGTAAAAGTGTGGTCCAGGGGTTTCACACACAATAGTGCAACATCAATCATCACAGATTTATCGATAAGCGGTATAATCGATATCGCTTATCTTCATTCACAGATTCATAGATAAAATAAATTTATCAGTCACAAAGATTCACTATTACAATTCGATGTGGGTTTCGGATAACCAACTGGAATCCGACTCCCTGTCGCATCGAAATTCAAGTGCCGTTTTACGGGTCAAGGGTTTCATATTCACATAGTAATATATCACAGAAACAGAAAATCTCAAATCACAACATAAATCAGGATGTATCACTAAGCATCATATATCAGGGATGTCCAACAATTCATATCATTCAACAGAATCCAAACATTCATAAGTAATGTCAGTTAATTGTCTGATAAATTTAAATCAGTTAGATCATCAGTCATGGTTAATTAACTTTAATTAATCTCCAATCATTTGATTAATTATCCTTTAATCATTTATTAAATTAATAAATCAATTTTTAATTAATTTAATAATTATCCTTTGATTATTCAATTATCCTTAATTAATTCACTTAACTTATTAAACTCTTTAATTAATCCCTTTGAAATAAATTATCATTAACACTTCTTAATTACAAATAAATTAGACGCCTAATTATTAAATTACAAATAAATTTATCACAAATTCTTAATAAATTTCTCAATTAGTTAATTACTATTCATTTATTAATTAACTTTTAGTAGTTGATTAAATTCTTAAGTTCAAATTGATTTAAACATAAGATTATGGATATCAATTCTTAATTACAAATTCATTTAATCTTACATTACTTATTACGTTACAAGCATAAATTAATTTCATTTTTAGTTAACTTGCACACTTAATTAATTAAAGCATCTTACATCAGCAAACCTTTCTTAACGAATTCTAAATCAAATCTTAGCTTAACACTAACCATCATTATTTATTAAATTAACACTAACTTAGTATAACAAACTACCCTTAAAGTATTTAGGCTAATTTATAAAAAAATGGACCCGAGTTACACACCCTGCTCTCTCGAGTAGTAACCCGAGTCTCCTCCCATTTTCCCCGCGTCTCTTTCTCGTTTTCTACTCGCCTACTGTTTTCTTCTTCTACCTTCTTTTCTTTTTCTTTCTTAACTTAATTTAATAACTGAAATGTTTTAAACTCACGCACGCACCCAGATCGAACTCGAAGAAAACCTCGAGTATACTCGAGCAAAACCACGCGACGACACCCGGATCGAACTCGAATCACTGACATCGATCGCCACCGTGCACGTGCACGACTGCCTCGATCACCTCCGTCCAACATCCTGACCATCAACACGTCACCGTTGACCCCCTCAGACCTCCAGGCCACCTAAGTCCTTAAATCAGTAACAAAAACGAAATCGAGCAAGTTGGGCATGCCTGTAACCAAACCCATCACCAACCATTTCCACGACGCCGATGATACCGACCTCCAGCAACTCTGCCATCCTGTCCAAAGCTTCAACGTACGAGGACGCAACGAATCCCCAAATGCGAACGATTCCGATCGTACAACGACCACGAGATTTCCCTTTGAACAAAGTCGAACAGAACTAGACCCAAGACCCTAATCTTGATTCGTCTCAAAATTTCTTGCATTCGAAATTTTTTTCAACATTTTTCCTCAATTCCTAAATCAAAAATATAACTCTACAACACATTTCAATATTAATTATTTGTTAAATCATCAGATATTCATAAAAATGCATTTTTTGTTCTTTTACGAATTGCACTCTGAATACTTGCCTAAGAGTTATCATTTTTGTTTTAAAAATCTTAGCTTGGTATATTTAATCAAGATACGAAATCGAATCAACAAATTAAAACATTTAAAATTTCAACATTTTTATTGTTCTCTCTTTAAACCTGTATAAACAATATTTACATTCACTGTTATGGTTTAAAAATCACTTCCAGGTTATGTTTTTAGTTTTAAACAACCTACTCAGTTAAAATCCTAAGCTTTTGATGTTTATATGAAAATGTATAAATTTCTCTACATTTCTTTGCTCAGGAAATTTAAAAATACTGAAGAACACATCACATCTTCAAAACTTCCAGATAGCATCTCAGGACTACATACCACAATATATAGCAACACAAGATATATATGAACTAATTATCATAATTAAGATTTCAAGAAGAATATGTTTACTCACAGGTAAAGAAACAAGGAGACCTGGTTTAAAAAGAAAAGTTACTCACAGATTTTCAGAAAGAACAGAGTTGCTTTGATTTCTAAATTTGATTTTACTATATGTTGTATGCCTTGCTCCCAAACTATTTCGCTTTTTGAATTTGATCTGATTGAAGTTTAAATTTTCTTCTCAGTTGAATCTTTGCTTTGATATCTTGTTTCTGTTTTTCTTTTCTGGCTTTGCTTATTTTTGATGAATGAAAAGGAATAAGATGAAGAGCGTGCTATATATAAAAGAAAGCTTATAGGGTATATTTTTATTTGTACATTACAGGTACAATATTTCTTTTATTATGCCCAGAGACTTTTTCGTATATGGGGGCTGAAATGATATGTTGTAGTGTACTAAGGTATTGGTATTAATTGCTTTGTACAACATATATTTGTAAAATCTTTTCATTTCGGCTGAAGCAATTTGTATGTGCTTATGGATGTTTATATACTTTCTTTTGTTTGCTTCATTTGTAAGTCTCGGCTGATAAAACATGTTATGGTGGCTGAGATGATAAATCATGTACTAGAGGTGAAAACATTTATTACCTTGTACCATTTTATTTTATTTTATAAAAATTCTTCTCTCAGTTGTACAAGTATATTTCTTGTTTTGTTGACTTACTTGTTTACTTTGTTTTGCATACTTGTATTTGTTTTTGTTTTCTAAGTGTTGTAGGCTATGGTATACTTTTGTATGCTAGAGATATATCTATCAAGAATTAAAAATGACAATTTCTATGTTTATTTGTTTTCTCTATTTATCTTACTACTTTGAAATGTAAATAAATTTCTATTCTAAATTGTTGTTAGATTTTAACAAATATTCTACTTCTATTTTTATTAAAACTTACCTTATATTAATTTCAATTTCTAGTTCAAATATTAATTATCATTATTTGCTTAATATTTATTGTCTTATATTTATTTTATAAACTCAAACCATCTTTAACCATAAATTCAAATATATATATATATATATATATTTATTTATCGTTTATCTCTAAACCATTTATCTAAGTTTTAAATTCAAATAGAAGTATATATATCTACATATATATATTAAATTTGCTCGTATATACCTAATTATATATATACATTAAATAGATATACACATATACTCACATATACACAATATTTTAAATTTAAATGATTTATCCAGAATATACTTGAATCCGGGGAAACTCGCATCACTTTATTACTTAATTTAACAAATTTTTATTCAAAAATACAATTAATTATTAATTTAAATATATAGAAAATTTGGGGTCGTTACAATAGCGTTGATCAAATGAATCGATCGGAAACCCAAATCAACATCAACAACTCAAACAACACAACATATATTAAAACATTTTAAATATTAGTTTACAAATACATTTCTTTGCTCGACGATACAGGAATGAATTTTCAAAATAAGGATAGGGATTCAAATTTTTTTGTTGACTCAAATCAAAGTGAATTTTGATTCGAAAATAAGTTTGAAACAGAAGATAGGATAATTCAATTACCACAATCAGGAGATGGATGAGTTTATTTAATTCACGGGAAACCTTAACCGGGTCGTCCGTAACTTCAAGAATAAGATCGATGCTGAATTCTGAGGTAAATCAACACTCTATCTCAAGAGATGGAATTCAGGTATAGCAGGGAATAGATAGCATCGTAAATTGAGGATATAGAAATCTCCGGTAAATCGATGCCTATTATAAAGGAGTTTTGCTCCTTTACGAATCATTCGAAGATTGGCGAGACCGCCGATCTATTATAGATATCATTCAAAATGGAGTTATGGGGTGCTCCAGAATTGAAAGAAGACGAATAGTGAAGGACACGAATGAATTTCGGAACCGAGGAGAACGTTCCAAAATTCAAGGAATTGAGTCGAAGGAAGAGATTGAAACTCGAATGAGAGTGATTCTGTAAATACATTTACCTTATATGTTAGGTTTTGCCTAGAGCTACCAAAGCTCTGATACCAACTGTAACGACCCGCCATTTTGGACCATTCGCATCCATTATAAGTGTATAGGTAGACACTCATGTCGGAGTTGAATTGCTCAAAATACCGCGTTGTTAATTTAAATTTGGCAAAACTGAACATATACAGTAAATAAATAATCACATATCACAGACACAGAGTAATAAGTGCAGCGGAAATAAAAGAGATAGTAGTTCATGAAGCTACTATATGAATATATAAGATATCTCAGAGTTTACAACAGAAGAGTAATACAATACATCAGATACAAATCAGAATACATCACTGGAATCATCGAATGCTGAAGGCAGAATAGATGGCTTGATCTTCAAGCAAAGCTCCAACTCCAAAGGTGAGCATCGAATACTGGTACACTCAGTCTGACCCGAGCGTAAAGCAAAACACAAAACACTCGAGTCAGGATTAACATTCTTATATTAATAATTCCAACTCAAGTGAAATAGCAATTGAAATACAAGTAACTTAAAGGATGTTTGGAATAACCATCCTTTAAGGATCCGTCAAACTATCTACTAGGTAGTAATATACGCTAAGTAGATAATGTCTATCAGTAATATAAAAAGATATCAAAATAGCGTTAAGTCATGGCCCATTCCACCCTTAACACATTTTTATTCCCAAAAGCATATACAAGACCGTAGTTTCCCCAAAACCGGAAGTCACCAGAGGGCAATCCATATACTAAAGGTACAAAACAAATTCGTAGTGGTCGCGCATAAATGGAATACAAGTATGACAAGGCACATGAGGCAATACCCAAGGTAGTGATTGTAACATTCCCCCTTTTGACCGCCTCCAGTCGGTAATTAAACCAACTAGAAACGTTCAAAAAGGCGAATTGTTATTTAGTTTATAAGGTTTAAACAGAATCAGCCACAGAAACACAGATAATAACAATGAATTTAAACAAATGAATCTTTATTTCATTACTATAAATCTTTTTGAATACATCAGAGTTTATACAATTTTAATACTGATACAGCGGAATATCTTAAAATTCAATTTTCTTCTGAAAATAAAAGTGATTCTTTACTCTCTCTCTAACTTCGCTGCTCGAAAATCTTCAAGCTGTAAAAATACTCGGTCTGACCCGAGTATTATATTCAAAAGAAATAATACACAGGTCAGTCTAATTCAAACCAGTTATTAGTGCATATAAGCAATAATAATTTAAATAGACGACAGTCACAATAATTCTCGTCTATCCGACTCTTTTAACAAAGAAATCGGATAACGAAAATTTTAACACTAAACAGTGTTAAACAATAAATCAGCAGATTTAAATCATCAACAGAGATAAACAGTGTTATTGGCTGCCGTACACACGTGTGCATTCGTACACGTGTGCACTGCCCCGCCAACTCGTGTGCATAGATAACGGTGCAACATGCAACTGCTACAAATACACAGAGGCAACATCACATAACCAAACTGCAACAAGATCAATATGTCCAAACTGTATGCAATGGATGTAGACGTACAAGTGCAGCTCAACACAGTGAAACAAGTTCAAGTGGCAACATGAAACTTCGAACATGAATATACATGTATGGTGATACAGCAACACATGGATGCAACTCGACAACAGAGTAACAAAAGATTAGCATCAATGCATACTGGAATGAATGCATCAAAGTGACAATACAGAACAGCATATATAGAAGTACATCAACCAATCAACAACAGCTACAACAACACAGTGAACTCAGGCATGAACCAGTGATGTGCCATGACAACAAATTGAATGTAGACAGGTCTAACAAACTGGACAATATACAAGATCATCAAAGTGTACACAATGAAGTACAACAGTGAAGGCATGTACACAACAAATCAAGACTGAACCAACATGAATGCATCAAAATGACAATATCCACAGTAAACAACATGATGCAGCAAGATACATGTATAGTGAACAGTGCAGTCCTTAAACAATGCAAGTAACTCAAATGGGGATACCGCATGGAGCAACAGAACATGTATGCAGTGAACAGTGAACAACCAAAGAAAACTGGACCAAGTTCAACCTTACTAGCAATTGCAGACCAGTGAACAATAAAATGGAACTGGACATTGTAATCTCAGGAGCGAAAAGTGCTGGACAGTGCAAACACATGGATGATAATGCCACTACGACAGACAGTGCCGAAGCAAAAATGTATTGCTTCTTCAAAACAAAATACTGGACTACATGAAGCAAGGCAGCACTTAAAACTACATGTTTAGCCAAGCTGTCACTAAATGAATCTCTATTGCAATGCAGACTGAAATATGGGAGAATGCAAACCCAAGTCAACATGAATCACTTGAAAATCAAAGACCCCAAAACTGAATGGACTGCAAATTACAAAAATGAAGGGTATAGCAACCATGAACTCATGTATACAGTTCAAGTATACGAGGGCAAAACCCAAAAGCATCAAAAAAATCAGTTTAGGGAATATGCAAACCAGATAAGGAATGCACCAGAACAGGAAAATCAATTCAAAATTCAACTTAGATGAAGCAAAATATATATATACATACAAGAATGCAAATATATATATATATATATATATGCATATATATGCCAGAAATCAAGATGACAATCCAAGTGGTCAGAGACTAGGCAGAAGTGATACAGTGAGTGGTACAAGTGTAAATGCAAATGAGATACACTCAGGTCAAAGATCGCAGACTAGAGTTCAAGTAACTTCAGAAGTAAAATGAAGCATAAATATACACATGCACATGAGCTAGTAAATATGCAGCCGAGAGAACAACTGCAAGTAATGTGGAACAACAATTGCAAACAGGTTCGAGAAGACTACGGCTTCAAAACATCGCATATACATATTTATGTTTCATTGGACCTTAATATGTAGTTCAACAGTGTATAACGAAGTCATGAAACAGCAGTCTTAGTGGTGAACCAGGAAATCAAGTGAACCAGTAAATGATACAATAGCAACATAAACAAGCAAATCATGGAACAACCATATCAATGTCAGGGCAGTGCCTAAGTTTCGAATCAAAATAAGGCCGCAGGTGACTTCAAACAATTTCGCATTCAAAATTTCAGAGAATTTAGTTAATCCAGGGTACAAGTTTAAACAATTTCAAGTGACCGAAGTCAATCAGTTCAAGGCCAAGGAAATGGTAAAAATTGAACAGCCCAAAACCAACACAGTGCCATGACGAACAAATTAATACCGAAATCACCCAAAACAAATCAATATCGTTACACCCACATCCAAAATCATCAATACAGTGGATAACAAAAATCGAACTACCTCAGTACGAAACGAGGAAAGAATTAGATGTGAGGGGCGAAAACCACTCACCTTTTATCGAAGAGGTCGCGGGCGAGAAGAGGAGTACGAAGCCAGAAGATCGAATCGCTGAAGCCCTAATTCTCGGAGGCGAACGAAAACCGAGTCGAAGCCCTAATTTTTTTTTTTTGAAGACGAGGAGGAAACGAGCAGTCGCCATTTTTTCTTCTTCGAGGAACGAACGAAAGAAGTCGCCGCCATTTATTTTCTTTTCTTCGATTTAGGTTTAGGGTTTGTGAATGAAATGAGAAAGGGATCGGGTATAGGATTTTAAACGAAATGAATGGGCCGAGATAAAATTTTAAAGCCCAAAACCCTTTAACAATTTTTTTTCTTGTTTTCTTCCAAAAGAATTCTAACCGATTCAAAAATTCCAACAACAATTTCTTTATCAAACAAATTCCAACTCGATCGAACTCCTAACAGCAAATATTTGTCAACGTTAATCGTTTTTAATGACAATAATTAAATAAATGTGAAACCCCGGGTTGTTACAGAAATTCAAATTGAATTCGATTTAAATTTTATACGCGTTTATACGTCGGGTGTTCACAAAATAATTCCGATAAATACGAAAACTGAAATCCGGTAATAATTCGATATTACGGACCCAATAAAACTGGTTTCGTCAAATTCCGAGCCTGTGCCTCGGAAGGTTATTTTTAAATTCGATTTCAAACGATACAATTTCAAAATTGAACAAATCGCTTTTAAAATCAATTCTGAAGCTTCTATTATCTCCAGTATTATCAATATGAATTTTCTAAGCCTTTAAATTATTTTTAACCGGCTTAATATTGAAGATTCAAATTTTATTCAATTTTCAATGGATTAAATTCAAAAATTTAATCGCCAATTCATTCTGAAAATTTGAAATTCAAGTCAAATCATCATTCAAATATTTAAAATTAATTAAATATTTTCAATTTAAATTGTTCAAAATTCAGGGTCGTTACAAACTCCCCTCCTTAAAAACTTTTCGTCCATGAAAAGGAAAGGTTGTTAAAATTTCATCGATATTTATACTCTAGTCAATTTTTACTAAACTTAAAACTCAATACAAATAAATGAATATATGATTCATTTCATTTGTTTAATCTCATTAGTTTTGTTTATCTTTTCTTTTGTTTATTGATTTTCTGAAATCAAAACGCAAAAGTCTTTTACCAACATTTTTAATTTACAACTCAGATTCAAACTTAAAATCCGTCACGTTAGAGATTTATATAATATATCTCTTCCAAAGCTGTGGACTTTCAAAACATTACAAAGATCCTCTTCCTTAATTCATTAGGTAGGAATTATGTAATTTTAATTTCAAACTATTGATTTGCTATTTACAGTTTGAAAATACTTGCTAACTCGAAATTTAACAAGTCCATCTTCGTTCTCACAGACATTAGACATACGCTGGCCAGGCGCAGGTCTAAAAATCTTCAAGTACTAAATATACTTGCTTCAATTCCCAGTGAAAATACTTTTTAAAAATTCTTTTTAAAAATGGATATGGAAAGCACGTTCCCCCATGGATCATAGTTTACCCGGCGGTTACGCTACTATCTCAGTAGAATCGCTTGTAACCGTAGATTTCACATCTCTCTTGAATTTCGCCATGGTTGTTGCCATATATCGCGGTCCACACGGCGGTTACGCTACTATCCCAGTAGAATCGCTTGTAACCGTAGGCATCTCGCCCCTCAAATTTCGCTTTGGCGCTTAGATTGCAGTTTACTCGGCGGTTGCGCCATTATCCCAATGGAATCGCTTGTAACTGTAGGCATCTCGCCCCTCAAATTACGCTAACATACATCATACTCAACATGATCCCATCACGAGGGATTCTAGTCCAAATGGACATTCCAACTTATGGAAAATTCTACGTAGCTATGAATTTCAAATGGACACTCTTCACGAGTTCCAATACCTTCTCCAATAATAAATGGAAGGTACTTTTCCATATCCTCAGTTTAGAAAACATAATATCATATATGTAGTACTTTCATTTCACATTTCGTACATATAACATCTATGTAAACATACATAAGATTTCCATAACAATGTCTTTCTAAACTAACGGTTTCAAATTCACCGCATTCATATATATAAGTTCTAAAAACTTACATATCTCATATTCATAACAAAATAGAGGATTTCAAAATTTTCCTCTAAGTCGATTTGGAAATTTAAGGTTATCTCAAACCTAATTCATATTCATAATTCCATTTATTATCGACTTTCACATTCGATTTGGATTTCACGCTACATCGTCAATTCTCAACACAGAATTGATGTCCATCGATATATAACCTCTGAGCTCGTACGTCTCAGAGAAGGGTGTTAAGCTAAGAGAATAAATTCTCCGCCACCAACAGATATATATTTAATAGAGATCAATTGCTATGTCATCAATTCACAATGTTAGACATACAATCCAAATCATCATCTGAAATTCAAAGCTCAACTTATATTGTCTTTGATGTCGAAGTTAAACTCAATTTTAACTTAACGATTCAATCTTTTTGAAATATTTCAAATTGAACTAATTGTTCAAATTCTCATTTAACTTTTCAACTTCGACTTTGAAAATGAATTTCAAATCATTTATTCCTTACGGAATATATTCACAACTTTTCATATTTGGAAAAACATTTCCATACTTATTTAAAAATAAGTAATTCACAAATTCATTCTATTTTCAATATTTGAAAATATTCGATATACTTTAATCAAAATTAAGTATATATTTCATCTTTAAGGAAATCATTCTCTTTCATATATTTATTTGAGTCAAAACGAATGTTACGTAAAACATCGTTACGACAACTCAAAATCACTAGTATAGGGATTCGAAATTTAGATAGATATATAAATCCCAATACTATACAAAACATTTCCTTTCGGAAATCATTTACTATAACAACAGTGTTATAGTCCATCATTTCCTTATATTCGAAAACGTCTATTTCAACAATGAATGTTGAAATCTATGGTTTTGATATTCAATGCCTTTGAAAACATCTTTTTAAAACAATTAACTTCGTTTTAAAATATCGATTTTCCAAAACATGTCCATTTTAATCAATAATATATTCACGGTCCAAAATTGTGAATATACTACTTTTAACCTGCTATAAGCATTTACTTATCAAAATAAGTCAGTTTCGAATTTATAAACAACGTTTATAAATTTCATTCCTATTCATAAAGACTTCAATTTATAAAAATTGCTTTATTAACCATTCCTTTATAACTCGGTTTTATATCAGAATTTTAATTTATAAGTAAATTACTTATAAACTCTTTTATCTCACAACATCGATTCATTTTATAACTTCACAATTTCAATTCTGTAATTTCCATTCACTTATGAAATCCATTAAATATTTCACTTTTAACGCTTATACAATTCCAATATTTTATCAACACTTTCCAAATCTTCAATTTAAGCCGTTTATAATAATTCAAAATTCAATTTTAAACTATTATATAAATTTATCAGTTTTCCATTTCCAAGATAATCTACTAGTTCTTTAATAAATCATTCATCGACTTGGTTTCCAATTTAATCGCATTTGATTCATTTACATTGGATTTTTCTAACATTCATTCATATTCAATTAGTTCACTTTCACTAATTCATATTCAAGTTAGTTTGCTTCAATTCAAATCAAATTTGATTCTCTTTAGATTTCTTACCTTTCAATTTGAATTCAATTTACATAGCTTTCAAATTCCATCAATTCAATTTCATTAATACTTAATGAATTTCCATACGATCAACTGGCAACCAATGCACATTCAACTTAACCAAATTTATTTACTTTGCTTACATTCAATTTGGTTCAACACACTTAATTTCAATTGGTTTATATTCTAATTCAGATTGAATTCTTATACTCACCATATTCGCAAATTCACTTTTACAATTAAAGTTGAATTTCCTTTATATAACTCAAATTCATATTCATTAACTTCACTTTATCAATTCATTTTGATATCAAATTCAACCTCATTCAACATTACTTAAGCTATATTTCATTTTATCTTCACTTACATTTATTTTCACCATATAACTTAAGTTCGCCTCAGATTTATTTGAAATTCTATTTTATTTAACTTTACTAAAGTCAAATTCATATCACATTTCAAAATTCAGATTTTGTTTTACTTAACAAAACTGTTCAACCATTTTAACAATTGGTTTTACTTAAACTTTCTCATTTTATAAGTTAAACAACTTATTAATTTAAACTTTCCAATTCATATCATATAATCACTTATCTTTTAAGTTTAACTTTCCATTTCAACAATTTATCAAATCAAATTCAATTTATTTAACTTTCTTTAGTTAAATTTCAAATCATATATTTATTGATACTAATTCAATTCAATTTAACTTTTCTTAAGTTAAAAATCTTTATTTTCAAAAACAATTTTATACTTCTTTGGATTTGAAATACGTTTCCTTTAAAGTGTTTCTAGTAACTATTCATATTAAACATCATAAACTAAGCTTTGTGTAAACCAAAGCTCTGATACCACTCTGTCAAGGACTACCGTCGGCGGTCACAACTGGTAGGCTTTTCAACCATCCCAGCCCCACCGTGGCTGACAGTGATACCCCAAACTTGCTTTTACGGCCAGCCTCTCGACTGTCACGGCCTCTGCCTAACCAACCCATCCCTCTCAGGGACATGTAGGGGTAAGAGTCTCCCGTTCGCCACCAAACCGCGAAGCGAGAACCCCCTATCATGCTGTAATACCCTTTTGACCGCCTCCAGTCGGTAATTAAACCAACTAGAAACATTCAAAAAGACGAATTGTTATTTAGTTTATAAGGTTTAAACAGAATCAGCCACAGAAACACAGATAATAACAATGAATTTAAACAAATGAATCTTTATTTCATTACTATAAATCTTTTTGAATACATCAGAGTTTATACAATTTTAATACTGATACAGCGGAATATCTTAAAATACAATTTTCTTCTGAAAATAAAAGTGATTCTTTACTCTCTCTCTAACTTCGCTGCTCGAAAATCTTCAAGCTGTAAAAATACTCGGTCTGACCCGAGTATTATATTCAAAAGAAAATAATACACAGGTCAGTCTAATTCAAACCAGTTATTAGTGCATATAAGCAATAATAATTTAAATAGACGACAGTCACAATAATTCTCGTCTATCCGACTCTTTTAACAAAGAAATCGGATAACGAAAATTTTAACACTAAACAGTGTTAAACAATAAATCAGCAGATTTAAATCATCAACAGAGATAAACAGTGTTATTGGCTGCCGTACACACGTGTGCATTCATACACGTGTGCACTGCCCCGCCAACTCGTGTGCATAGATAACGGTGCAACATGCAACTGCTACAAATACACAGAGGCAACATCACATAACCAAACTGCAACAAGATCAATATGTCCAAACTGTATGCAATGGATGCAGACGTACAAGTGCAGCTCAACACAGTGAAACAAGTTCAAGTGGCAACATGAAACTTCGAACATGAATATACATGTATGGTGATACAGCAACACATGGATGCAACTCGACAACAGAGTAACAAAAGATTAGCATCAATGCATACTGGAATGAATGCATCAAAGTGACAATACAGAACAGCATATATAGAAGTACATCAACCAATCAACAACAGCTACAACAACACAGTGAACTCAGGCATGAACCAGTGATGTGCCACGACAACAAATTGAATGTAGACAGGTCTAACAAACTGGACAATATACAAGATCATCAAAGTGTACACAGTGAAGTACAACAGTGAAGGCATGTACACAACAAATCAAGACTGAACCAACATGAATGCATCAAAATGACAATATCCACAGTAAACAACATGATGCAGTAAGATACATGTATAGTGAACAGTGCAGTCCTTAAACAATGCAAGTAACTCAAATGGGGATACCGCATGGAGCAACAGAACATGTATGCAGTGAACAGTGAACAACCAAAGAAAACTGGACCAAGTTCAACCTTACTAGCAATTGCAGACCAGTGAACAATAAAATGGAACTGGACATTGTAATCTCAGGAGCGAAAAGTGCTGGACAGTGCAAACACATGGATGATAATGCCACTACGACAGACAATGCCGAAGCAAAAATGTATTGCTTCTTCAAAACAAAATACTGGACTACATGAAGCAGGGCAGCACTTAAAACTACATGTTTAGCCAAGCTGTCACTAAATGAATCTCTATTGCAATGCAGACTGAAATATGGGAGAATGCAAACCCAAGTCAACATGAATCACTTGAAAATCAAAGACCCCAAAACTGAATGGACTGCAAATTACAAAAATGAAGGGTATAGCAACCATGAACTCATGTATACAGTTCAAGTATACGAGGGCAAAACCCAAAAGCATCAAAAAAATCAGTTTAGGGAATATGCAAACCAGATAAGGAATGCACCAGAACAGGAAAATCAATTCAAAATTCAACTTAGATGAAGCAAAATATATATATACATACAAGAATGCAAATATATATATATATGCATATATATATGCCAGAAATCAAGATGACAATCCAAGTGGTCAGAGACTAGGCAGAAGTGATACAGTGAGTGGTACAAGTATAAATGCAAATGAGATACACTCAGGTCAAAGATCGCAGACTAGATTTCAAGTAACTTCAGAAGTAAAATGAAGCATAAATATACACATGCACATGAGCTAGTAAATATGCAGCCGAGAGAACAACTGCAAGTAATGTGGAACAACAATTGCAAACAGGTTCGAGAAGACTGCGGCTTCAAAACATCGCATATACATATTTATGTTTCATTGGACCTTAATATGTAGTTCAACAGTGTATAACGAAGTCATGAAACAGCAGTCTTAGTGGTGAACCAGGAAATCAAGTGAACCAGTAAATGATACAATAGCAACATAAACAAGCAAATCATGGAACAACCATATCAATGTCAGGGCAGTGCCTAAGTTTCGAATCAAAATAAGGCCGCAGGTGACTTCAAACAATTTCGCATTCAAAATTTCAGAGAATTTAGTTAATCCAGGGTACAAGTTTAAACAATTTCAAGTGACCGAAGTCAATCAGTTCAAGGCCAAGGAAATGGTAAAAATTGAACAGCCCAAAACCAACACAGTGCCACGACGAACAAATTAATACCGAAATCACCCAAAACAAATCAATATCGTTACACCACATCCAAAATCATCAATACAGTGGATAACAAAAATCGAACTACCTCAGTACGAAACGAGGAAAGAATTAGATGTGAGGGGCGAAAACCACTCACCTTTTATCGAAGAGGTCGCGGGCGAGAAGAGGAGTACGAAGCCAGAAGATCGAATCGCTGAAGCCCTAATTCTCGGAGGCGAACGAAAACCGAGTCGAAGCCCTAATTTTTTTTTTTTGAAGACGAGGAGGAAACGAGCAGTCGCCATTTTTTCTTCTTCGAGGAACGAACGAAAGAAGTCACCGCCATTTATTTTCTTTTCTTCGATTTAGATTTAGGGTTTGTGAATGAAATGAGAAAGGGATCGGGTATAGGATTTTAAACGAAATGAATGGGCCGAGATAAAATTTTAAAGCCCAAAACCCTTTAACAAATTTTTTTCTTGTTTTCTTCCAAAAGAATTCTAACCGATTCAAAAATTCCAACAACAATTTCTTTATCAAACAAATTCCAACTCGATCGAACTCCTAACAGCAAATATTTGTCAACGTTAATCGTTTTTAATGACAATAATTAAATAAATGTGAAACCCCGGGTTGTTATAGAAATTCAAATTGAATTCGATTTAAATTTTATACGCGTTTATACGTCGGGTGTTCACAAAATAATTCCGATAAATACGAAAACTGAAATCCGGTAATAATTCGATATTACGGACCCAATAAAACTGGTTTCGTCAAATTCCGAGCCTGTGCCTCGGAAGGTTATTTTTAAATTCGATTTCAAACGATACAATTTCAAAATTGAACAAATCGCTTTTAAAATCAATTCTGAAGCTTCTATTATCTCCAGTATTATCAATATGAATTTTCTAAGCCTTTAAATTATTTTTAACCGGCTTAATATTGAAGATTCAAATTTTATTCAATTTTCAATGGATTAAATTCAAAAATTTAATCGCCAATTCATTCTGAAAATTTGAAATTCAAGTCAAATCATCATTCAAATATTTAAAATTAATTAAATATTTTCAATTTAAATTGTTCAAAATTCAGGGTCGTTACAGTGATACTACCGTTCGCCTGATCCGGACTGGTGAGAACGCAACGCCGCAGCGCCCGCAACACCGTGAAACAACACTCCCAAAATCAAGGGTGCACCAATCGACAACAAGTATAAGTAGTTCGAAGAAGTGTGTCCACTTGAGGTAGCTAATCCTCCATTGGCCCGGCACAGCTCCTGTTTTAGTCATTTCCAATTTGACACAAGTGTCAAGGCTATCCATCATCGTCCTCTTTCTTCAGTCATCACGTACATCAATTCAACCACTTCGTTCTGAATCAACACTCTGCGAATGTTAGTTATTAAAGTGGTTTTCGGTATCGACAGAGAGGGTGTCCATATCCGATCCCGGTCTCTTTAATAACTTCCGTAATTATTACACCGATTGGTCGTTTATATATTTCAAAAACCAAATCAATTTCAATTTCAATTTCAATTTGTAAATCAACATTTCATTTGTCTTTCAAAACCGATTTCCAAAATTTACGTTTCAAACTTTCAAATTACCATTTCAAAATCTTATAATTCAATTTCAAATTTTATTTAAAACAATTCAAATATTGATTCAAGTTCGTATATAAGTTTCAATTCGAAATCATTTAAACAAATTTTATTTAACATTCAAATCAATTTAAACTCATTTATCGATTCCATTCAATATTCGTTAAGTAAATTTATCATTCAAAACAATTTCTATTAAATTTCCAATTCATTTAAATCCATTATTTAAATTCGACTTTATTATATCAAAACTTACAAATTGAATTAAATTAAATTCGTCAAATCAAATTCTCTAAATTTCAAGTCTTATATTAATTTCAATAAATCACATTTTATTTCTTGTTAAAGAAATTCAATTTCACTTATTTACTTACTTAAATGATTTTCCAATACTTAATTAATAAAGAAAACTCAATTTCAATTATTTACGAAGTAAAATTCACTTATTCAAAAGTTTAATTTTTCTTATTAAAGAACTTCAATTCAATTTAATCATTAAATAATTCAATCTTATTTAATTATTAAATAATTCAACTAAATTATTAAATAATTTCAAAGTTAATAATTTCAAACTTACTTATAATTTCAAACTCAATTATAATTCCAAACTTAATTATAATTTCAAACTTAATTATAATTTCAACTTAATTATCAAATCATTTCAAAGTTTAATTATTTCGAACTTAATTATAATCATTTCTCAAATCAAACAGCATTCTTTCATCAATTACATTGTTAATATTTTGTTTTCATATTATTTTATATTAACATTTTCCTTTCATTAAATTCAAATTCAAACTTCATTTCAAAACCATAGTCTTTATTCAAATCAAATCTTCATTTTATTTTTAAATCAATTTATTGACCAATCGGGTTTTATTTAATTTTCTATCCTAGGTCAAGTTCAATTTGGGTATTTATCATTTCAACCCGATTCCAATTCAATTCAAATCAAAACATAGCAAAAAGGGAACTTGCAGTGTGATAACTGGGATGGTGTCAAAGTAAATAAACAAGCAATAACAACAATCAATAACAATCCAATAATCAATTCAAATAATCCCGAAATAACCGTATTAATTCGCATTGTTATTTGTACGAATTAATATAATTATTTCTAGAATCTACACTATCATTTCATGTAGATTAAAGATTATTACATTACGGTTTTCACTTGTCATTCGATTTACAATTTCATACATCATCAATTTAACAACATACATTCAGTGGTTCAAAGTGTAATTAAACAAATCCTACGTGTCAATAAATTTAACAGTTAAAGGGGTCATATTATACAAATGTCAGTTAATCAAATTTAACATTTAACTATCCTATATCAAGTTCAATTGCATAATATATATCATTTTAACATTAACAATTTAACGTCCAATATAAACATCAACAATCAATCAATTTCAGCCAAACTGTATTATCATTGCATAAATAATAGATAATGGTGTCAGATGTCACAGGTGAACTGATACAGGTAATAACATAAATAACAGTAGCATATTTCAATTGTCGTTTCAATTGAAATCAGATTTAATAAATAAAAGAACGTTAATCGTGAGTGAGTGCTCACCTTTCGAGGCTGGAGAGATGAACGAGGATGAGACGAGTTTTGAATTTTGAATCACGAGCTCGACAATCGACCAATTCAATGACATATCTCAAAGCAAAGCAAGGTGGGCACGAATGTTGACGATCACAGCTGATAGATAAGAAAAAGATGGAATCAATTTAAAATTGGATAGACGAAGATAGTTGATATAAGTGAACCTTATATATAACCATATATGACTAACCACATACAACCGATAATTATAAATAAACAACTAACTTTCAAAATCTGTATTTATCCATATATAAGTAAACTGCAATCACAACTTAAAATTTACCCAAATACATATATAAAACTGTGTAGAGTTAACAATTTCATTAAACTTATTTTAAAATAAATATCAATTTTATAATTTTTACCTTCATACAAAATTAGTCCTTAAACCATTTTAAACGTTAACACTAACATATGTAACCACATATACAACTATACACTTTCCAAACATTAATCATAACACAAATATAACTTATCAAATAAATATATATATGTGCCGAAGTAATAACAAAACACATTTTATTTATACGTTTCAGAATATCAACTTTTATCAAGCATAAATCCATATCAGTGTTTATAATAAAATTAATAATAAACCTGCTTTGCTTTAATAAATTCACAGACTCGAACAGATTTTATAAAATATATACAATACAAACATTAGGTGTACAACGACTGGTAATCTACATAGATAAGGTAATTGAGGACTAAATGCTTGGATCTTGGAATGCCAAAATAATAATAATCATTATGAAAGAATTTACCTATACTAATACTAATATAACAAATTTATCAGAAAGAAAATATGTTCATATTTTATATTTATTTGGAACAAATAACAAAAAACCATTTCCCTTTTTTTTAGTGAACCAGTGAGCTGTGTGGTTTTTAAGTCTTAACATTATACCTAAAAAGCTTTGGATTTCTCACCTAACATTTCTTTATACATCGCATTTCCGTCAAAAGCACTTCATATTTTAAGTTGTGAATTGGACTTCTTACCTAATTTCTCGACAATCTTAATCAATAGGGTAATTAGCACTTTACATAAAGATCTATATTCTATATAATTGTGCCATCCTCAACACATTGTTTCAAACTCTACATTTACAGAAATTAATCGCACAATGGCATGTAGTGATGAAATCAAGTTCGACTCCCCTTATATCCGTGTTTACAACAACGGTCAAGTCCAACGCTTGTTTCCATCTGACTACATCTCTCCATCATTTGATCACCCAAACACAAATGTATCGTCAAAAGACGCATCGATAAATCCAGAAACAAATCTTTCTGTTCGAATTTACCTTCCTAAGAAGAGCTTTGAAAATGGACCCAAGAAGCTACCAGTTGTAGTATACTACCATGGTGGTTCCTTCTGTATTGGTTCTGCATTCGACTCTTTTTCGCACAATTATCTAAATGTCCTTGTTTCCAAGTTCAATTGCATACTTGTATCAGTTGAATACAGACTAGCACCAGAGTATCCGATTCCTATAGCTTACAATGACTCATGGGAAGCTCTTAAATGGGTCTTATCACACAAGGCTACTCAAATATCCGATGATAATTGGCTCTCTACTTTTGGAGATTTTACACGTGTATTTTTAATGGGCGATAGTGCTGGTGCAAATATAGTGCATCATATGTCTATGAAAGCTGGAAATAAAGAATTCAAAGATGATGTTGATATTGAAGGTTTGATCATGATTCATCCTTATTTTCTTGAGGATATTGATGGGAGTGTTATGAAAAGTATGTGGAAAATGACATGTCCGTACGTAACGGGTTTGGAAGACTATTGGATCAACCCGATGATGGATGGAGCACCATGCTTATCGGGTTTGAAGTGTAATCGGGTTTTGGTATGCATGGGGGAGAGAGATTTTTTGAGAGGGGGAGGGAGAAGTTACTGTGAGAAGCTGAGAGAGAGCGGATGGAAAGGAGAGGCTGAGACTTTTGAAACAATAGGTGGAGAACATTGTTTTCATGTATTCAACCCTATTAGCGACATGGCCATGCCACAGACCATGAAAATTAGGGACTTTATTAATCGTGGGATGTGACTAAATATTACCATATGCTGGTATAATTATACTGTTGTTATCGTCACCATTCCTATGTAAGATGTTGGGATTTGTATAAGTCACTTTCACTTTCGATTTTAAAGCTACTAATATGCTTCTCCAATGTAACCTTACAAATATGTTGTTGCAAACGTCAGTTGGTAGTTTCTAGCTATTTTATCACGTTTGTCAAAAAAGAAGAAGATTAATTGAATTCTGGTTTGATTCAATATCAAACTTGTTTAAAGCCACCACAATCTTAGCAACCATTAATGGAGTTTCTCTTCTTGATAAAATCATAATTTCAATCCAATGACTTCATCATCTAATAACCCACGTGATAATGGTCAATAGAACATTATTTTGACTGTCATAAGATGACTAGATCCGCATATACACCTGCAATTAAACAATCAAGAGTTGTCGTCAGTCACCAACTAACCTGTAGATGAAACTTACAATTCAAGAAGATATTTTGATGATGCTGAGAGGTTTTCTATTTACAATTTAATACAGGTCGTATCTTACACTTAGCTAGATTTATATTAGATAAGGTTAAATTATGTAGATTAAAGATTATTACATTACGGTTTTCACTTGTCATTCGATTTACAATTTCATACATCATCAATTTAACAACATACATTCAGTGGTTCAAAGTGTAATTAAACAAATCCTACGTGTCAATAAATTTAACAGTTAAAGGGGTCATATTATACAAATGTCAGTTAATCAAATTTAACATTTAACTATCCTATATCAAGTTCAATTGCATAATATATATCATTTTAACATTAACAATTTAACGTCCAATATAAACATCAACAATCAATCAATTTCAGCCAAACTGTATTATCATTGCATAAATAATAGATAATGGTGTCAGATGTCACAGGTGAACTGATACAGGTAATAACATAAATAACAGTAGCATATTTCAATTGTCGTTTCAATTGAAATCAGATTTAATAAATAAAAGAACGTTAATCGTGAGTGAGTGCTCACCTTTCGAGGCTGGAGAGATGAACGAGGATGAGACGAGTTTTGAATTTTGAATCACGAGCTCGACAATCGACCAATTCAATGACATATCTCAAAGCAAAGCAAGGTGGGCACGAATGTTGACGATCACAGCTGATAGATAAGAAAAAGATGGAATCAATTTAAAATTGGATAGACGAAGATAGTTGATATAAGTGAACCTTATATATAACCATATATGACTAACCACATACAACCGATAATTATAAATAAACAACTAACTTTCAAAATCTGTATTTATCCATATATAAGTAAACTGCAATCACAACTTAAAATTTACCCAAATACATATATAAAACTGTGTAGAGTTAACAATTTCATTAAACTTATTTTAAAATAAATATCAATTTTATAATTTTTACCTTCATACAAAATTAGTCCTTAAACCATTTTAAACGTTAACACTAACATATGTAACCACATATACAACTATACACTTTCCAAACATTAATCATAACACAAATATAACTTATCAAATAAATATATATATGTGCCGAAGTAATAACAAAACACATTTTATTTATACGTTTCAGAATATCAACTTTTATCAAGCATAAATCCATATCAGTGTTTATAATAAAATTAATAATAAACCTGCTTTGCTTTAATAAATTCACAGACTCGAACAGATTTTATAAAATATATACAATACAAACATTAGGTGTACAACGACTGGTAATCTACATAGATAAGGTAATTGAGGACTAAATGCTTGGATCTTGGAATGCCAAAATAATAATAATCATTATGAAAGAATTTACCTATACTAATACTAATATAACAAATTTATCAGAAAGAAAATATGTTCATCAGTATAAAATATGAACAATACCCATTTATATAAAGTATAAAATATATTATACTTGCATAACTTTCATTGTTAAATCTAGGCACCTGGTAACCGAAAAGAAAGATTTAGCAGAACTCTATAAACCTATGCAGCAAACATATTATATGTATAACATTCGTATCACATAACTTAGTGAACTAATATATGAAAATCATATATACTCAACCTGATCAAATGTATATAACTGATAAATATAGGTAAAACAACTTATACAACCATATTATAAAATAGATTACTTTGTAAAAATTGGTATACTTATATTTGACTTATTTTAATACTGTATACAAACAGGCAAAAGTACAAACATTGTAAGCAATATATATACATTTCGAGCCATCACAGTCACTAAAACATATATATTGATACCTCAGCAAAAGAAGACGTGGACGGGTGGAGGAGTGTTCGCGAAGACAAGGCGACAGGTGGCAGGTTGCGTGGGTGTTGCTAGGTGCTCGGCGGAGGGGTTGATGATGTGGCGAAGGTCAGTGAAAAGATAGCGGGGTCGATGCCGGCTCGGTCTCGGGTTACATGAGGAAGAAGGAGGGGACATGCGGAGGTGTTTTGATGATAAGGTGGGCAAATTGTTTTTAGAGAGAGGTATAACAAAGCTACTAGCTCTGTCATAAAGAAATAAAAATGATACATAAGGTAGAACGTTTGGAACTGAATGAACAAGAAAAGAAACAGACCATGATGGAAAGGCAATGCATTAATCATCAGGCACGTGAATTTAAAAAAATTCATAAATGCAAAGAGCTGTTGGCTTTAAATCTTTGGGAAATTGAATAGGCAGAGCAATTCAAAAATTCACGAAACCAAAAGATTTTAAGATCCATACCGATACGAATCGTTTATACTGATTTCACATCATAACTGGTTTCGAACAACAGAAATGAACATACCGCTGAGATCAGCACGATGAGACGATCAGAACGGTATATGCATATTAGCAGTTCGATTGAATTAGAAAAATACGATTTTTCTACTGGCGGAAAATGCAAGAAAAACGCTGAAAAATAAGATCGACGGAGCCAAAGATGTCCGAATTTGGAAAAACGACAAACTGACATCTTGCTCAGAAGATGGTTTAGAATTTTTCTATGTAAAAATATTTAGGTTTCGGAAACATTTTATTTTCATCGCTTTTTAACTGATTAAATTGAAGTGAATTTACGCGCGAAATAAACTTTCGTATTTTCGGACGAAAATTTACCGGTTGCTATGTTTAACTAGACGCATTCCAAATATTAAATTTTATTTTAAAATTTTATCATTTAAAATTTCACAAAATTTCAACTAACTACGTTATTAAAATAGTTGAAATTTACGGGTCGTTACAATTATAAATCCGTTTCGCACCATTATTTTCTATAATAAAAATCTCACACTCACTTTTTAGCACGTCGAGCGAAGTGGAAAGGTGCTTAAACGGTTAGGAAATCTTCGGCCTATGGAACCGTGTGTATTTCCTTTCCGGTTAATCCCCGACCTATTCGATTGATCGTTTTGACCTTTTGGTCTAGTTTACCGATGATACGAGGTGGACTTTTTATTGTTTGGAGTGTGAGCTTGCTATTGGTTAGTAAACCGTTTAGTGCGAACGTGGGGTATGGGACTCATTGTTAACACTTTACGGGTTCCTCTCCAAGAAGTTGGTGACACATTAGCCTTTGGGCGGCCAGTACTGGACCTCTGGGTCACCACGCCTCTGGGCAACCGTCTCTGGACACCTGCTTTATGGAGCAGTTAATTTTTTCGGCATGCGCCTCTAGGCCTTTATCCTTCTGGGAAGGATCTTGCCGTCTTGCGCGTTCCGCATCTGTGCGAGTGATCGATCACAACTCTACAGTACTTGGCAACAACGACTCTGGTCCGTGCACGTGCAATATTGGTATTATTTGATGATTTTACATCCATTCGAGTACCGCCATTCGGTGTTGGTTCTATGGAATCATACGATGTATGTGCGATTACCTTGTGGATTCACAGTGTCTCTGGACACTGCTTTTCAGTGTTTTGATTTCATTGAATTTTCAGTATATCCCCATTGCTCTTTGGAGCATCGATCTTTGCTTGGGCATTGATTACGGACTCTGGTCACTCTTGGGATTATTGCATATGGGCATCTTTTTATAGCTTTGGCTACGCCGATGATATGAGGCGATTTTATTTATTCTACACTTTGGTGTTGATTTCTCTTTGGAGATTTTTATTGTTTATTGATGATTAGGGATCGTCATTATATTCATGTGGTTCATAATATACTTCTCTTTGGATAAGTACTGTTTTATTTATGTACCGCATTACTATATATCTCAGTTATTACTGATTGTTTAGCTAGCCTGACCCGAGTGTTTTCGCTCGGGTCAGACCGAGTTGTTTCAGGTTAGGTCTCTGGACATAGCTTCTGTGCTTCCGCTTGGACATTATCTTCTATGTTGATAGATAGCGCTTTTATTTGTCCACTATTCCGCTACTCTGTTATTATTCAGACTTTGATATGTACATATTTTTAACCCACATGTGTGGGCAGTGTCTTTGTATCCACTTATTTTATTTGGATCTGTATTGACGATGTATTGTTCTGGGATTTTATATCTGTTATGTGATTCTGTTCTGTGATGTTTTATCATTTAATATTATGCTTTGTCCTGATAGATCTTTAGCCATTTGTAATTTCGTTATAAGTATTTACTGAATATGTCGAGCCACTTGAAAAAAAAATATAGATACCATCCTTTCGACGTATTCAGTAGATAGTTATAGCTTGATTACAAATGGTCGCTTCCACTATACTTTATTCTCTGCTTTAACAGACAGTATTACTCCCGTAATACTCTTTGTTACAGTGGGTCTCAGAGTGGGGCGTTACACTCAGTTTCTAGGATTTGAGTGGAATTTTGTCGAGCTTTAAGGTAAGTAAATTCCTAATTTATGTGGAAAGAACTTTATCTTATATGTTACGTTGATTTTAAATCTACAAGTATGTCACATATGATTGGATCTTGGTATGTTTGAAATATGTTGATGTATGGGTTAACATTAGCACTCAAATGGATATGTTTAAATGATGATCGGTATAGGCTGGAATTTGGTTATGTTGTTGAATCGAGTTGTTGTGATGTGACTTTGGATATGTGATTGTGTGAATATAGAAGGTAGTAACTTGAAAGTGAACTGGACTTGAGATCCGGTTGCAAAACAAATCATTTACTTGTTGTTTTAGTAAAGATTTGATTTGTTTTTCTTAAATTTGTTTTCGAACATTACTAAAGTTTTAAAATATATTCCTTCTGTAAATAAGAGTGAAAAGTTTGAGTTCTGGGATAATAACTTAGAAATGAATCCTAGGTTATTGCACCAACAACGATAGTAGCTATGGATGCAGTTCAGATTTTTCAAATTTTCAAGTTCTAAGTTTTCTTTTAAAAATATTTTGGAAATCCTTTTCAAAATAAGTTACCGATACTTAAGTTATTTTTAACTTAATTATGAAGGTTAATTAATTAAAATTAATTGGTTAATTAATAATAATTATTTATTAATTAATTAAGTAATCAGGTTAAGTAATTAGTACTAATTAATATTAATTAAGTAAGTTAATCATTTATTGATTAAGAAGTTTTAATTAATGACTTACTTACGTTAAAAAGGGCAACTAATTTTATTTAATCAATTTTAATTACTTTAATTATTATTTAATTATAGTTTAAATTAGTTAATTAATTATTGTTTAATTAAAGGTTAATTTTTTACTAAATTATTACTTAATTAAGGATTAATTTTAAGTAAATGTTTATTTGGTTAAAGTTTAATTATTAATTAACTTTTAATTAATTAAGGTTTAATTTATAATTAAATTTTTAATTAAAAATTATTTTAATATTATCATTTTATTAAATAATAAAGATTAATTAATATTTAATTATTAATGAAGGTTAATTAATTATTCAATAGGTAGTAAATTATTTATTTGGGTTTAATTAATAGTTAATTAGGGGTTAATTGGTTATTTAAAGATTTAATTATTTCTTAATTATTAATCAAGTTAAATTAAGATTTAATTAAGTTTAATTATGATTTAATAAAGAGTTTAACTTGAATTTAGTTATTTTAAAAAGGGAGTTTTAAGTTTTAAATCCTTGTTTTCTAAGAATCAAATTGTTTAAAGGGAACTTCAGTTCCAAAGATAGTTTTGAATATAAGAATTAAAGTGATGATACCATGAAGTAGACAAATAATCATGAATGAGTTATAGTGTTGATTAATTGTGTTGTTTGGACATCTAATAGCAGAATAAATCACTGTTCTACTATAGGGTAAGTGTTTGATTGTTGTGGATATAGAATCATAGAATAAATTCCCATTCTGTTATAAATTGATTGTTGATTGTGTGGACATATGTTAGTAGAATAAATCACCATTCTATCATATGTAATGATTTTGTTTGGACATCTATTAGCAGGAAAAATCACCATTCTTTCTCAATAGTCAAACCATTCAAAGGACATCCTTACTGCAATATCATAACGAGCTCTTTACAAAAATGCACTTAATCATCCTCAACTTTTAAGAATATCAAGTAATTTTCACTTTGCGTAACTGATCAAGCTAACATTTCAGTGGTCGAGTTCTTAGATCTATCTTGTAGTTTTTGGTTTAGTATTACATTTAACACAACAAGAACATTATATTAATCAATCATATTGAATACATGATCTTATGCTATGGTCTATTTGCTTATTTCGACTGAACTAATTTCATTGAGATTTTGTACATTACGAATTATAACTATTAGTTGTATAACATTTATATGTGATCGAATACGTGTCAGACATCCATATCCAAGTATTGTTTCTAAAGTTCGAAAATCATAAAGGACAATACATAGTCTTGGGCAAATAAACATGTAAGTGACCAATTATGAATGTATTTAATATTTGTAAAATTTGGCGCTTGCATGGGCATTGGAATGATAACATGCAAAATATATTTAGTAGTAAGTATATTTTATAATTCTATTTGTCAATCTTTAGTTCAGATCCTTTGTATATCTTAATTAATAAATATTTTATCAATTATATTAATTACATAAATATGTCAATGTAGATTATAATAACTTTTTACAGTAGACGTTCTTACAATTTTGAAAGGTTATATGTTACCATTTCATTTTTCTTATAAAGCTCCCATTAGTCTTTTATGTTTCTCCAAACCCTAAGTTGAAACATAGAAGTCTTTCAAACTCACTAGTAGGTATTAGGACTCGTGTAACTTCGGATTCCGACCTTGAGGAATATCAACAAATCATACACCCGCAAATGATGGATAACTCCTTATCGATTATATCACATGAAACTCCTAACCTATGGTTCCTTATCCTAATCTCATTTTGACCTTAAGGAATATCAACAAATCGAAAGATATTATTCGCTCATACCTACTTTTTCTTGATGGCCGAAGTATAAATGTACGTACCTTGAGGAATATCAACAAATACGTACATGTACCTTACCTCATCCACTCAATATATTAATAGTACTACATATAACATCCTTAGCTTAAGGAATATCAACAACTGAGGAGTATTCAAGTAATCTATTAATATGTAAATGGTAAAGGTCAACATATATTAAAGATATCTTTAATATTTTAATTAAGTGATATCGGCTTATAAAATAATGTATTTATGAAATACCCTCATGATTCAAGTGTCGGACATTTTATAAAATAAGATTATAAAATAATGTATGGTAAAGGTCAATATTTTAATTAAGTGATATCGACTTATAAAATAATGTATTTTTAATCCAATATTATATAAGTTAATTAAAATTATACATAAGATTATTATATAGGATTAATTATTATATTTCATTTTATAATTTTAATTAAATTATATAATAATCTTATATTAATTTTTCTAATTAAATATTATTTATTAATTTACTTAATTAAATAACATTTCAATTTATTTTATTTTATTCATTTTAAGTATTTTAAATTGAATATGTGCACCATAACATTTATCGTTTTACATATGTATCTTATATATATGTATGTATGGATTATAATTTATTAATTAAATTTAATTAATTTATTCAATTAAAACCATTTTAATTAATTATAATTAATTTCAAAAATTATATATGTATGTTATCTTAACATTTTAAAATAATGTTACGTATATCAATATATATGTTATTTAATTTAATTAATTAACTTTTAAATGATAATTTATTTAATTAATCAAATTATATATTTATAATTTTTGAAAATAATTATTTTATTTTTGAAATAATTTTGAAAATTATTTTATAATATTTATAAAACCATTACTTATTTTAAATTTAACCTTTTGAATTTAAAATATTATTTTTCTTTATTTTAAATTTAACATTTTAAATTTAACAGTTTATGTTAACATTTATTTTAATTTCAAAATAGATCTTGAAAATTAACTAAGGCTCAAATCAATTTGGGCTTTTTTATTCGGGATAACCTTTGGGCTTACCTCTTCCTTTCTGGCTAGGCCTGTAGCTAGGTAGGGCATAGTACTTGATTACCCAAACTCAACTTTTATAGATACCTTACTATATGGGTGAACTTTAATAAGTTAGCTCTAATACTATTAATTTAGACTACATAGGCTATTGGCTTTGGTTCCATTGTTGGAAGTGAGGCAACATGCAACGGGGTAAATGTGGAAATTTTAAAAATTTATTCCATTTTAGATCTTACTGGGCCTGTGAAGTCTAAATTTATTTTAATTTGATCTAAATTAATTTTAAACAAAATTAATTTTTTTAAGTTGTAAACAAAGTTTTAATTTATTGCTATGTTTATGTTATATAATATAACATGTGTATCATATACACGTGTGTGTACATCCATGTGCAACATATATCGTATACATGGTTTAATATTTTTGTGTATAAGTGCTGGAATTTACACTGCAATAGACATATTAGCCCTTCTATATATGCGTGTGTTGTCTAATATATATGTACATACGAATATATATATATACACACACACATATAGAGTTTTATAAATTACAAAATAATATTTGGAAAATGTAAATAAATAAATAGATAAATAAATATTATAATATAAATTAATTGCAAATACTAATATAAATAACTAAGAATTCTAATTCAAATTAAAAAATTTAGATCTAGATTGAATAATAAAATCTCTAGTAATTTCAAATTCAAATTAATATATTAATTTAATAAATATATTTCAAAATTAATTTTTTTTAAATATATACATATAATCTTATATATAATTATTAAACTAATATTTAGAAATACTGTATACATAATAGATACGTATATGTGTGTGTGTGTTTTAATGTAAATTGATAATTATATACATATATATATTAATACAAATTCGTTCATAAAATAAAATTTTCTTTTTTACTTGTAGTTTCGAAACTGTTTTAATTAATTTTTTTTATTTATTTCCATACGAAAATCAATAAAAATTAAATCTTTTTTTGAAACCAATCTTAAACATATATGAAAGTTCATAGGGATCTCATATGATACGGCTTAGATGTGTATTCAAGTGTATATTCAAACTAAGCGAAACTAACTAGTAGAGTATAGTAAAGTAAATAAAAACGATCACACCATAGTTCTTATATTGGTTCGAACCTCCCGTCCTACGTCTAGTCCCGAAGCTCCCCTTCAGAATTTCCATTAATCAAATACCCTCATTTCGCATGGAGGAATAGGCAATACAACAGAGTTTCTGACTTGACAACCTTGTGTTCTTTCAACACAGATTTTAACTGTTGGTACAAGACTTCCTATAATCTCCTTGATGATTCAAGATATGTGCTTTGTGATTATTGGAAGTGTATTAAGTTATTCTTGAGTAAAGAATATAATTTGAATGCAAGAGATCAAGAGTACTCAAGAGAGAATAAAGATCGAGAAAAGTAAGTTGAGAAAGTTAATTTGATTCTTGAATGTTAATCTCTATTCATATATGTAAAAGAGTTGCATCGAAGAGTCGTAATCGTTCGGAATAGCCATTAATATTTGTAGAGATGCACTTGAACGATCACAACCATTTGAAGTGTCTTTTCAGAAAACATTTGTTACAGGGTGATCGGTCAGCTGAGAATAAGAAGCCAGTTTACTGAATATAAACAATAATTTACATGGTAAATTTAAAAATAAGTTTATACAAAAAAATTGTTCATGTTTAGTTGATTGGAAATATTTTCAATCGACTACCCTCGGTCGACTGAAAATATTTTCAATCGACTGAACTATATAAAATCTATTTTTTATACAGATAGCCTAATTTACATTATTTTAACTCTTTGATTTTTTGAAATCTTTGTATGTAGGTGTGTGCATATGAACTATCAAGGAGATTTTACAAGTATATCTAAGACCAAATACATACATTTGACTTGACCGTCTATATTTCCTTAGCTATTGATATGTAGTAATCTGCTTTCTTTTCTCCTTGATTCTCTTATTCAAGATCTTGTAGAACCTGCATAATATAATATTTTAGCTATATACAAAGATATAGTTGTCATCATTAAAACATACAAGAAGTGTTCTAACAGTCTCCCCCTTTTTGATGACGACAACTATATAAGTTGAGATAAGATAATATGTAGAACTCTCCCCCTTAATACATGCTCCCCCTATCAATATACTCTCCCCCTCTGTCATCAACAAAGAAGAGAATACGACGAAGGTGAGATAAAACTAATAAACAATATAGGGGATGCACGCACATCACATAGTAATCAAAAACTAAACACATGATTATTCAATATTATCACAACTAATCAATCATAAAACCAAACTAAAACATAACAAATAGAGCACCGAACTCACAAAACACATGACATAACTATAAAATAACATTAGCGAACATAACATATATCCTTTCAATTTCAAACCAACATACACACAACTACATAAGTACTAACATCAAAACACTTAAGTTTAAATATTACAATAGAAACAAATAGTTCACCACCAAATCACAAACTAACATAAACAAACATAAGCAAACACAAACCTACCAGCCCATAGCAATAAGAAAGATTTAGCTTTCTAGTTCTGAGTCATGTGGAGAGGATGGACGAGAGCATGAAGATATTTTGTTCCATATCCTCTTCAAAAGGTTAACCGTGGTCTTTTCAAAATTCTTTTGTTGCTTGATTAATTTTATTTGTTGTTTAAAAAGAATCTCTTGATTCTTGAGGATGATAGTTTTGGCGGAGATAGTTTTGGAAGGCTCGATAAATACAAACTCCTTATCACTATCGGGATTCCATTTATTCTTCTTCAATTTTTTGTTGAGTAGTTTGTTGCATGGCTAGTTGAGCTTGTAATAAGGATTGGACTATGTTCCCTTGAACTAAGTGGGACAGATAAACATTTTATGACTCAAGAGGCTTCATTGTTGATGGTAATTTCATGAGAGGGATGGATTTTTGGTCCATGACCTTAGGTAATGTAAAATCTTGCAATCTCTCAACATCAATTCCAAAGTGAATGAAAATCTTAGTCAAATAGGATGCAAAGAACATAGTGTGTCGAGAGTGGGCATGGAAACTCTTAATCTCATCATGAATTATTTTGGCCCAATTCAATTTTTATTTGAATAAATTGCATACAAAACCTTGTAATTAGTGCCATACAACTTCTCGTAGCTACCGGTTCTTGAAAAAATAGTGTGGATAATCATTTTATTAAGATTTCATGCTTGGGGACGAAGATTAACCAAAGTGTTAGGAGTTTGGTCGGTACGAGATAGATAGCTAGTTGGATTATAAACGAATCCATCATGATCAGTGTTATCTAAATCACAACCGGAACAAGCACAACCTAATATTATCCCCAAATCTTCGATAAACAACTTAAATTTCAACTCCTAATACTTTGCTCCATAAAATTCCCTCGTCATTATCAGGTTTTAAAAGTTTCCATACAAGTTTGCATAAAACATTCTTATTAAGAAAGGATAAATTTTCACCTTATTTTGATTTGCATCGATTAGTGATAAAAATTCATGCTCCCACGCTATGCCCTTAATTCCAAATTTTGCAAAATCTAACATTTGTAGAGAGTCTCTTGGAACACTTATTTGTCATTGAGTTCATTAAAATGCTTGAGAGCAATTTTCCTATTATTCAACAAAATTTGAATTTGCTCGTCAAAAGCAAATTTTGGATGTGAAGGAGTAGACCATGAAGGAGATTTCCCTCTTTTAGATTATGGCCTTTTCTTAGTAATCGGAAGTTTTTGTTTTGAAGCCATGGATTCAAAGTGGAAGCTTTTGAAAACTAAGGTTTTGAATTCTGAAAGAGTAAACTAGAAATGAAAACGACATGACTATTTATTAAAAAAATAGAAAATCGTGAATTCAATCGATTGATAATAAATTTCAATCGACTGAATGCATATAATTTGCATTCCAGAGAATATGCTGCAATTTGGTCAACTAGATAATAAGTAATCACTCTTTTAAACTACCCTGATGTAGTTGACTGGGAAAATAGTTCAGTCGACTGAACTAGTGATTTTTGGAAGGCAGAGAATAAGTGTGAATTTAGTCGACTGTTTTATAGAATTTAGTCGACTTGTTAAATTTTATATACTATATACCGTGTTTTAGCCAACTGGGCATTTTTTTAGTCGATGAATGAGAGAGAAAAGCAGGTGTGTGTTTTTGTTTGCATTTTTGAAAATTTAATAACTTATATATATACTCTGGACTTTTTCATTTGCTTATATATGTATATTCAAAACTAAGCAATACTAACTTGTAGAGTATAGTAAAGTAAATAAAAATGATCACATTACATTTTTTATACTGGTTCAGACCTCCTATCATATATCCAGTCTCGAAGCTCCCCTTCGGAATTTCCACTAATCAAATAACCTCACAGTGCCCGAAGGAATAGGCTGTATAGTAGAGCTTCTGACTTGACAACCTTGTGTTCCTTCAACACAAATTTTGGTTGATGGTACAAGACTTCCTATAATCTCCTTGATAATTAAAGATGCGTGCTTCGTGATTATAGTTTGAATGCAGGAGAGTTCAAGAGTGCTCAAGAGAGAATAGAGATCAAGAAAAGTAAGTTGATAAAGTTAATTTGATTCCTGAATGTTAATCTCTATTTATAGATATCAAAGAGTTGCATCGAAGAGTTGTAATCATTCATAATAGCCATTACTATTCATAGAGATGCACTTGAATGATCACAACCATTCGAAGTGACTTTTCAGAAAATAAATGTTATAAGGTGAACAGTTGACTGAGAGTAAAAAGTTAGTTTACTGAATATAAACAATAATTTAAGTGGAAAATTTAAAAATAAGTTTGTATAAAAATATGTTCATGTTCAATCGGTTGGAAATATTTTCAATCGACTGCCCTTAGTCAACTGAAAATATTTCCAATCGACTGAACTATATAAAATCTGTTATTTATATAGATACCCTATTTAAACTTTTTTAACTCTTTGATTTCTGGAAATCTTTGTATGCAAGTGTGTGCACATGTGTATATGAACTATCAAGGAGATTTTACAAGTATATCTAAAACCAAATACATACATTTGACTTACGATCCATATGTCCTTAGCTATTGATATGTAGATGATCCGCTTTTCTCCTTGATTCTCCGATTCAAGATCTTCTGGAACCTACATAATATAATATTCTAGATATATACAGAGATATAGTTGTCATCATTAAAACATACAAACAGGGTTCTAACGATATACATATTATATTAAATATTTAGATATACATACATACATACATATATATATATATTATGACATTTGTATGTATATGTATATTATATATAATTAGGTACAATATTTAAATTGAATTATATATATAATATTCAGATTTTAGAATATATATATATATATATATTCGAATTTCTTTATATTCTGAAAACTATATAATATACATGTATTAATGGAATATGAACACCTACTTTATATAATGATTGTATTTTAAAATCGATTTTATTTAGTATCGTTTTAAAGTATTATCATATTCAAAAAAAAATTAACTTATAGCCGTGAGCTATATGTATATAAATACACATGTGTGTGTGTGTATATATATAAATTTTTTTTGATATAGACATACATACATATTCATCCAACGAAGACAAAATACATATACAAACACACACATACACATGTGTGTGTAGATTCATGATAATTCATATACTAACTATAACACGTAAATGATATGATGACCAATAAATATTTTATATAGTTGTAAGAAGATATTTACCTCAACTAAGGCCTATTTGTGACACATTAAAATGATGAATACAAAACTCCTTAAATCAGTATACATAATCCAGAAAAAGCTACTTATTTGAAAGCATCAACCACCGATCTTCTATTTATATTTAAATTATGTTTTAAATGCTTGAAAAATAAGAGGAAGGAGGACGATAAGAGGGAGGCTGACCAGATCTGGTATGAATGGAAGAAAAATCCAAAGAAGAGAAACTTAAGTTCGAGATGTACAAAAAGTGTGGATCTAAGGAGCAAAACGGGGATCTAGATCCTCCTTTCTCTCTTACTATGTCATTACATTTTGAATCAATATTCAAACTAATGCTCTTCCTCTAGTGGCTGATCATACAAGCCCTAATCTAGGCCTCCTAATTACTTCAAGCCTAATTAGAAAAATATGCATTTAAATCTAATTCAAATGCACATCGATATCGTATATTGATATGTATGTATATAATTTTTATATATGCATCATTTTAATATGATCAACACAAATAAAAAATATAATTAATATTTCATAAATATTAATTAATTAAATTAGGTGGTGTTTGAACCAAAAATGGCACAAACACCCACAAGTTTAAGTAGAGAATAAAAAGTGAAGAATTAAATGAAAAACGAGTAAGAAAGAACACACAACAATTTATAGTGGTTCGGCAAATCAAGACTACGTCCACTTAATGATTTTATTGCTTATATTCTGACTTGGAGGTAGAAGTTTTTACAGATCGGTACAACTCTAACTGTGATTACAAGAATTATGAGTAGAGAAGAACAAGAGCCCAAAAGATCCTAAAAATGTGCCCTACCCTCCTATTTATAGAGGAAGGAGCCTAAAATCTCGTCCAAAAGATCTTCACCTCATTTTCCATGCTGTAGACAGTTCTCAAAGTAGGACGCCACTTCATCAATTTGTACGATCTGTATGACTCTAGGGGCATGGGTTGGTATGACTCGACTTACAACTACATATGATTGCTAACTTAGTCATCTTGAACTCTTCGATTTCGCTCGTTTTGTGGTTAGCTTCATGATTCCATAGTTGTTTGCACCAATATTAGCTTGTTTCGATGTCCAAATGTTCGAGTCGTGGAAGAATATAGTTGTTGATTCAATAGTTCGTGGAGATCGATAGATAATTTCATTGATTCAACAAAACAACACTTGATATGGGCTTATAGCATTGGGTAAATTATGTAGGCAGAAGATGAGACTCACCGATAGAGGGAAGTTGGATCGGTACCAAACTATAGGGTTGGGTCGGTACCAATACACAAGTTTGGTGGATCGATGATTCTTTTGGCTTGAGTTGGTTTGGTCTTTGTTAACTTGGAGTCCGACGTGAGAAATTTGAGTGTTTGCTTGGGGCTCGACCTGAAGAATTTCTAAGATTTTGTGCTCTGAGTTATTCTTCATTCGCTTGGAGTCCGACCCGAGAATTTTGTATGTCCGACCCGAGACTTCTGTGTGTCCGACCCGAGTTCACTTGCTTGGAGTCAGACCCAAGATTTCAATATGTTCGGCTTGAGTTTTCATGGGTCGGTTCTGATCCAACCACTTGGGTCATACCGAACCAACTTTGAGTCGCACTTCGGTTTCTGCATGGATTGCTTTGGGTCGCGCTTCGAGTTTTTCCAAGGCTTTCATGCTTTGAGTCAGACCTGAGGATTTTGTGGGTTTGCTATGAGTTGGCTCTTCCAAAAACTTAAACTTCCAAATTTTCAACTATTTTCGCTCATTTTTTTATATTTCTTTTTTCTTGCCTTTTTATGATATTTCCAAATTCCTTGGGTCATTTCTCCATCCTTCGCTCATCCGATTCGATCGTTTAAGTCTATTCGAAGACCATGGCAAATTCAGTCATAACATTTGCCCCTCATAGTACGCCTTGTGAATTCTCAGTGGTACTTGGTTTCTAGACTATGGGCTATCTCTTCGGATTGCCTGCCTTGATAACTCCCAAGTTCAACATGTCCATTCTATCCCCATATTGCCTGGTCAAAAGGCTAGATAATAGGTGGTATTCAACATTTCGGTTGTGTGACTCTTAGGTGTAAAGTCGATCAGCGATTAATATTGAGCAATTCGAATATTAACGTTCATACATCACCTTAGCTAGTGATGTGATATTATGGCCAAGTTTGTCACTTACATATCTTCCGTAAAATCCAATTTTACCTATTTAAGCATCACCAAATAGTGACAATTATTTATACTAATTCTCTTTGTCAAAACCATATCATATTAGGAATTATGGAAGTTGGTAACGGTCATTCCAATAACGCCTATATTCAACTTTATAGTCCAAACACAAAGTCCAGGGTTCAATAATAACATTTATTATTTTGGGCCCAAAAGTAGCATAATACCCCAAATTCGATTAAAGTAGTGAGATCTAGTTATAAAAACAAAGCAAGAAAAGCAAGGATTTTTATAGTGGTTAGGCAAATCTGAGGTCTACGTCCACTCTAATGTTATTATAGAGGGTTTTCGTCACTAGTACTAGGGATTTATAGTTCTCAACATCCTAAAATGGTAAAGAGTAGCTTCCTTTATGACAATGTCGAGTGGAGAGGGAGAATGAAGAAGATGAAGTGCCAAAAAGTCCTCTTTAAGATGTCATATTCTTGCCATTTACAGTGGAATCGCCCAACGAAGATGTCAAATCACAAAATACCAGTTCAAGCTTCAGATCCAAGAAAGTATGAGGGGAGACGAAGTCCCTAGAGCAATAAAATCATATCGGTGCTAATCAAAGATGATAGGTACCGATCTGAATGGTGGACCAAAAATCTTGCCATCTCAACTACATTGTTTCCTTTCTTAGATCCATCGAGTTTTAAGCATGTTTGTCTTAGAAATCACTTTCTTTGACTCATTTCCATCCAGTGGTAATATTCCTTCACTATTGGAAAAAATGCATCAGACGATAGATATGCTCCGTTGTCTAATTGCATATCTAACTATCGTTAAATCCTGTGTCGTCTCATTTCATATCAGACAACGGATATGCCCTGTTGTCGCACTAACACAACAAAAATAAAAAAACCATATGTTGTCTGATGTTATAATACGATTTCTAGAATTTCCTATTAGACAACATATATATTATTGACTAATATGCATACCAATTACACTTATGTTATATTTGCAGAATGAAATAATGAATCGTAATTTTATTTAAACAAATATTTTATTTCAAATCAGATTCAAATACAATACAACTTTCACTATACTTACCTTTTTAAATATAATACAACTTTCACTATCACTCTCATATATACAACTTTTCTCTATACTCCCATATATAACATTTTTTACTAGCACCCACTTACACTCACTCGAGTTTATTTTTGATGTTGATCTTGATTTGCTTGCTCCAACTTGTGTCCAACCATCTTCTATACCTATCAAATAAACAACGCAGTTAAATGGAAAAGGAAACGACCCTAAATTGCAAAAATAAAATTGAATATTAATATTAATATTACCTCGGTTTATGGTTTTGTTTTCTTTTCATGTTTTAGATGGGGACAAATATATATGTGCACGGATAACTTATGAAATGCAGAACGTATCACTATGAATATCACAAGGCCGGGCATCGATTATATCTCACGGACTATTGCAAAGGTCAAGCCCGAAGGCTCAACACAGTGCAAATGTGCACAAGTCAATCCCAAGCCTCCTCGGGCTCAGCTCAAGTGCACATATCATAAAAATAGTTTCAGCAATTCAACAACTCAAAACAAACCAGGCGCATATACAAGTACAAGTACAGGCAAACCATATAGCAAGCTTCAGAGCTCAAGTAATATACATATATACACATATGTATATACATGAAAACAAGTTCAACTAAACCTCAAAATGGTTCAAGCATAGAAGTTCACACATTAAAACAACAAATTGAAAGTGTAACAAGAAATCACAGTGCAAAAGCAAGTGCTAAATTAAAACTTATATATGCAGATATAAGAGCATTCACACATATATACATAAATATGTATGTATATACATGGAAGTTCACACATATACACACACATATGTAGTGTATATAAATATGTAGTGATATGCAGATATAAACATACATATACATATATACACATATGTATATACAAGTGCCAGTGCAAATGCAGTAAACAAGGGACAGTTTTGATATAACCAAGCACACACATTTCAACATAACTAGGCATACTAATATACATATATACACATATGTACATACATTTATATACGTACATGGTGAGTAGAAAGGCAACTCAACAACATGTATGGATGAACCAAGACAGCAAAAGTAACATGGACTAGTAAAGTGCACAAACAAGGCATCACTAGCGTGCACTGCCTTATCACAAATTGAAACAGCAAGGCACACAAATTAAAACAATAAGTGACATAAATTTAAATAATAAATTCCCCAAATTGAACAAGGAACTAAACATAAACAGATTTGCAATTTAAAGTGTAACAAGAAATCACAGTGCACATAAACAAGCTCAAGCAAAACAACAAGTGTTGTAGCAACACACATATACACATATGTATATACATTTATACATGTATATATGCAACACAGGTTCATAGATTCAACCAACAGCAAGCAAGAGGGAGTCAATCAAAACAAACCAGGCACATATACAAGTACAAGTACAAGCAAACCAAACACCAAGCTTCAAAGCTCAAGTAATATACATATATACACATATGTATATACATGTATATATGTACATACTCAAAATGGTTCAAGCTCATGTAATTCAAAATTGGTTCAACTCAAAAGTATCTCAACAATGCCCTGAAACAGACAGCAAAACCAAGCGCACACTTTGACTCAAATGGAATTTCAAATGGTTCAAAACTGAAAAAAAGTTCAACCAAACCTCAAAATGGTTCAAGCATGGAAGTTCACACATTAAAACAACAAATTGAAAGTGTAACAAGAAATCACAATGCAATAGCAAGTGGCACAAATTAAAACATATATATGCAGATATAAGAACATTCACACATACATACATACATATGTATGTATATACATGGAAGTTCACACATATACACACACATATGTAGTGATATATATATATATATATGTAGTGATTAGCCGATATAAACATACATATACATATACATATATACACATATGTATATACAAGTGCCAGTGCAATTGCAGTAAACAAGGGACAGTTTCCATATAACCAAGCATACACATTTCGACATAATTAGGCACACTAATATACATATACATACATATGTATATACATGTATATATATGTACATAGTGAGTAGAAAGGAAACTCAACAACATGTATGGATGAACTAAGACAGCAAATGCAACATGGACAATCAAATTGCATAAACAAGGCATCACTAGTGTGCACTGCCTTGTCACAAATTAAAACATCAAGGGACACAAATTAAAAAAGCAAGTGACACAAATTAAAATAGAAAATGCTACAAATTGAATAAGACACAAATTAAACAAGGCAGTGCCAAAAATTAAAACAAGGCAGTGCCACAAATCATACTAAAATGAACAAGAAAATTGAAACAGTAGAGAAATCCACAACCGAGAAAGATCCTATAAATATACCCAAACAATAGCCAACATAAGCATAACATGAATAAATGTACTAACACACAAGCAAGCTCCAGGAAAATTGGATTCAACACAGCAAATAACTCAAACAACAACTAGTATAAGCATCAAAGCAAGAACCAACCAAATTGTCTTCATCATCAACTAAGCAAGAAATACAATATTGTATGGCAAGTACAAGCAACACACACGAGTGTGGACATGGAACAACAAAAATCAAAGCTTGAAATTTTCAAAGTCGAAAATATAGGAAATAAAACCCTATAAATAGAACAATATAAATCGAAAGGGGTAGAAATTGTACCAATATAAATCGAAGAACTCTCGACAAGAAGCAGCCGTAACCATAAATTTCCTACTAATCAATGAACGCGAGCATCAACTAAAGAAGAAAGGCGATTCATGTCAACAATTTCAAAGTGGCGGTCTCAAATCAGAAACCCTAAATCAAAGCACACAATCTACTTAGTAACGAACCTACAAAGAAAGGCGATTGAAGGAGCAAGACGATCCAAACGAATTTCATAGCGCCTGAAACCTTCCAGAAACAGTCGAATTTTTGATATGGAGTGAAAGAAAGAAACGAGTAGAAAATAAAATAGAAAGAAAGGGGGAACAAAAATATACATGGGGGAAATAAAAATAAAAGGCAGCCATGAAATAATTGAGAGGGAAAAGATGGAGCCTAAAATAAAAATTTTGATAACTTAAATCATACTACATACGAAATGTTATCTAAATAACAATTTGTTCATAGAGATTTCACGGGCTATCCAGACAACAGATGAAAGATTCTATGACTTTTCAGACATAAGTAGTTTTGTCATGTGTTATGTGAAAAAGTAGGATAATAGAAAATCTACCTTATATTATGTGATCATTGCTATCACTTTGTGGCATAGTGCTTTATCCAATTATTCTACTCTTGGTGTCATCTAATTATTCTTGTATCGATCAACTTGAGAATTTCCCTTTGTGCTTGTATCTAACCTCTTATTTGTTCCATGATTACCATCCTCTTTAGATTGATTCTCATTGCTTTTATGTTAATGAGCTTGAAATGAGTTGTTACTACCTTATTTGGTTCTATCTCCTTTGTTACTATACCGGGATCCTTTTGGAATCCTATAGAAACAATTTTCACCTTAGGGCACCTCATGAGCTAGCCAATTTGACTAAGGAATCTGCTTAAGCATTCTTTTCACTTGGCACCTTGTGGACTGAGAAATTTTCAAATAGTGCCAAATCATGAACTTCCTTTTCGTATTGAGATAATTAAGAGTCCTTTGTTTGGTACTGTGCAATTAATGCCCCGCTTTTACCCCGCTACAACCCTGCTATATCTCATAGCGGATTCCTACCGCTACGAATTTTTCATACAGCCCCAAATATAGCCTTTTCGCTTTAAGCCCCGCTATTTCCGCTATATTCCGTTATTTCCGCTATATTTTGCTATTTCCGCTATATCTTCTTTAAAATAAATGAATTGAAAAATGACATTTATACATTATAAAAATTATGAAATTAATTTATTTAATTGAATTTTTAATATATTTTCAGAAGTGAAAATACTCTAATATTCTACTAAATTCAATTATGTTATATAACAGTTTTACGTTTATTTACAGTATATTCACACATGTTTTTATTTAATATTATTTATATATTAACTATAATTCAATTGAATGTTAATTTTTCCTTTTAATTACCATTTATATATTTTTCAAAACATTAAGTACGAGTTCTATATGCTATTTTAGAGTCATCCGCTATATCCCGCTATATCCTCGCTGTATCCCCGCTATGACTTTTCGCACCTCCGCTGCATTGAATCTGCCGAGCGCTTTAACTGCACAGGTTTGGTAAACATCATTTATTTGATTCACCATTAATTATGAATCAATAAATACTTCAATTCTTGGGATTTTTATTTGTTGTGCTAAGATTAAACTGGCAATCATTGACTCATAAACATCGACATTAATTATTAGTAGAAGAAAAATCCTAATTTCATGGCATAATGTAATCGATGTCCAACCGAAATGATTATCATATATCTAGCTCTAACACCTAGTTCATTAAAAGTTCTATTTATAAATAATTACCACTTTAGCTCACTTTTCTTTTCTCTCTCTATCTGCTCTTCAAAGAATCATGTGCATTCAGTTATAAAATCAGCTGGTGTCTGTCTCTTTATTGCAACCCTAGCAAGTAAATTATGTCATATTGGCATAATTCCATTATCCATTTTATTAGCAACCCGAATATTTTGGGTTTTGTAAACACTTGCTTAAGTGGATAATTCATCGAAACTTCTATGGGGTATTCCTGAAAATAAGATCTTAAATTTTGAGTTATTTGTACCAACTAATAGTCTTATTCTTCTATGATTGAATATCTAATTTTTTCAATATGTTTACTTTTATAATACATGGTGAATTTTATTACATTTTCTTCCCTTCTTAAAACCGAGCTTATGGCTTGTTCTGATATTGCCATGTATAAGAACAAATCTTCACCTTCCACCGGGCTAGAAAGAATATGAGGTCTATAAGAAAGGTTTTTCAATTCTTGGAAAGCTTCCTAACATTCATCTATCCATTTGAAAGTTCTACATTTCTTAACTCTATCGAAGAAGGTGCTACATTTGTCAGTTTCTTTTGATGTGAATCAGTTGAGTGTGGCTACCTTCCCATTTAAAGTCGTTACATTATTACTTATCATTAGCTTTGCCATATCCCTGATTGCCTTTATTTGGTCAGGATTTGTTTCTATTCCCCCTGCACTAACTATATGCCCTAATTTCCCTGATTATATCCAAAGGAACATTTATGTTGATTTATCATATTATACCTTCATAAAAATCCATGCATTTCTTCTAAATCTATAATCTGGCTTTTTCCTTTGACTTGACTAGCATGCCATGTACGTAAACTTCCATATTCTTCCTAATTTGGTTTATAAGCATTCTTGAGCCCAAAAGGCTTAACCTTGTAACAAAATATTCCCCGGTCTGTTATGAAGCATGTATATTCTTTATTGGGCTTAAACATCGGAATTTGATAATAACTCTAATATGTATCCGCAAAAGACAATGGTTTATACTCACTAGTTGCATCAACTAGTTGATCAATCATTAGAAGTAGACCATAATCTTTTGTACAAGCCTTATTTAGATCCATGAAGTCGATACACATTCTCCATTCCATGTTAGAGTTCTTAAGTAGTACTAGATTTTTAACCATTTGGGATATAATACCTCCTGGATAAATCAACTTTAAAAAAATGTTTTAACTTCTTACAAAACAACCAAGCATTTATATTATCTCTTATCGATCGGCCATCTTTGACCCATAGTGACTTAAACTATTTAAAAAGCCTATTATACAGTGTTCAAGCATTTAAAGACCATAGTGATTATAACTCGAATATGTATTTAGGTCATTCAAGAAGAAAATACATGTGCATAATCCAACACGATAACATACATATGCACAAGTACAAGATATGAAGAATATTAATCAATTATGGAGTGTTCGAGAATTCAAAGACCAATTGTGGTGTTCAAAAAGCTATCTGGACTCACATAAGTCAAGATGACAAGAAGAGACGGACTTGAGAGCTCTTAAAGAATGTATATCATAAGTTGAGTCAATATTGAGTCATTATAGTCTAGAACTTTTAAAACCTCAAAAACAAACTCTAAACCACTTCAAATTTCTATAAAACCTTCCTAAAATATATTTTAAAAAACTTATAGATTTTTATGGAAATTTTAATGCAAGAAAAATGATAAAATTGTCAAAAACTGCAAATATATACAACAGTATTTTTCACAGCAGCAAAGCAAGCATTTTGGCAGAAAATGCTACTAAGGATCCAAATGACAACATTCTGAGTAGATACTTGGTAATGGCTCTGAAGAAAACTGCTAGTATATAGTGCTGTCTAAAATCTTGTGTTTCAAATTCACATAACAGTTATATTTCATGAAAAGTCACTTCATTTTTTCATCACTCCTCTTCGAATTTTGACATTTTTGAAGGGTTGTGACTATTTAAATGGCATCTTATCATCACTATATAAACGTTAAACAACTCCATTGATCTATTAACACTTACTTTGATCAAATATATTGATTTTGCTCTAAAATTATTCTATAAATATTATATTCTGAAATAGATAGATTATTTTCAGTCACGTCCTTTATAATCGATCTAATATTAACCTAGCCTCTACACATCCACTAAAATATCATTTGTGAGAGTTATAGGAGTTGTTGTACTATAGTGACAGGTCAGTGTATTAAGACACAAAATATCATTGAAGAAGTTTGTATTCTACTTTGTTTTAAAAGTTCGAGAAGTCGACAAAGTGAAGTCTATAAAGGGAGTCTTCCGGAAGTGTATTGTTGTAAACCTATTCTGTAACGACCTGTCTTTTTGGACGTTTTAAGCAGACACACACGTCAGACTCAAAAGATTCAAAAGGGAAAATTGTTATGGGGTAAATAAGAAAAGCAGATAAAGAAAGAAAATAAAATAAATATAGAATCTCGTAGCGGAATGACAAAATATAATAATCAAATAAACAGTTCATGAAGCTATTTACAAATAATATTTGATTTCACTTTTACAATACAGATCAGAGTTATATACAACAGTAATGAATAAATAATGCAGCAGAACAATATGATGCAGTGGAATAAATATAATAAGCAATAATAGCACAAAATCTTCGTCTTCGTCCTCCAGAAAGCAGTCTTCGATAAAACTGAAAAGCTCAGACTGACCCGAGCGAATTTGAAAAGAAAAAACACTCGAGTTAGAACTAAAAGATCTTATGTAAGTTAAATCAACAGTAAATAAATATGAGTGTGGCAGCGTCAGAGATGTTTACGGGGTTTGACATCTCCTATCCAGTGTCTAACGTGAGTGCGATAACCTAAAAGATGTTCGGGATTTCCATCTCCTAAGGATCCATTAAACTATCTACTATGTAGTACAATACGCTATTATAATATGTCTACAGTAAAGTAAAGTATTAAAATAGCGTTAAGGCGTTACCCATATCCCCTTTAACACATTTTATATAATGTCATAGTATATACAGATTCTGTAAACTCCACCCGCAGGTGGGCTATCAGGGAGCACTCCATAGGTACGACACAAAACAAACTCGTAGAAGGCGCGATAAGGCATGCGATAAGGCACTCAAGGCAATGCCCAGGGTAGATATACCAATTGCGGATCCAGAATGGTGGTAACGCATAGCAGCTACAACCTCCCACCACAGAACACACTCCCAAATCAAATCAAAGGGTGGCCACCAAATCAATCACAAAGTAATAGAATGGTATCGAAGAAATGTGTCCGATAGGAAGAATGACCTCACTTGGCCCGGCGTAGCTCCTATTTTTGCCACATCAAGCTGACTCACGGGAGTCAGGATTACGTAAATACCTCATATAGAATCGCTCGCCAAACCATCCTACTTCATATTTGGAATCTCCCCCACGTGCACAATTGTTAAAGTGGTTTTCAGCATTGGCAGAGAGTATGACAATATCCGATCACAGCCTCTTTAACAACCAAACGCTTATTTCACACCGGATGGTTCTTTTACATTTCAAAAAGTCAATTCACAATTGATATCAAAATATCATATTCGATTTCAAATAATATTTCTTTCGAAATCATAATTACTTCAAAATCATATTTACTTAAATTTGTCATTTCACAAAAGGTATCGATTCCAATTTCCAACTTAGATTGTGTCATCATCAAGGAATTTAAATATAAATACTTCAACTTTATACCATCTGAAGTTTCGAAAATAGTTTAGATAGTCATACATAGTTTTAATAGTTTTTAAAATTAGTTTAAATGAATTAAGATAGTTTAAATAGAAAAAAATTATATTTTAAATAGATCTAAATTTGATAAAATTAGATTTTATGATTCTAATAAATCAAATATAGATTAAATAAATTTTATTAGATGTAAAATAATTTAATAAATTAAATATAGGTTAAATAGATTTAAATTATATTAAATAGGTTTTAAATAGATTAAATAAATTTAAAATAGATTAAATAGATTTAAATTAAATAAAATAAATTTAAAATAGATTAAATAAATTGAAAATAGATTAAATAAATTTAAACTATATTAAATAGATTTAAAATAGATTAAATAAATTTAATTAGTTTAAAAATAGGCAAATTAGATAAAATTGGATTAAATAGGTTATAATAGATTAAAATAAGTTAAAATAGTTTAAATTGATTAAAATAAATTTCAAAGTTATATCCAAACATTTCAATAACTCAATTTCAATAAATTCATTTATTTTTGCCACTTCAACTTTGAAATTCCAATTTAAATCCTTTGAACAATTCATTAAATCAATTCCAATTTCAGCATTAACGTTTTGGATTATCGAAATAATTCAGTTTATATAAATACATCTCTATTTCAAAATGCCAATTAACTGAATTCAAAATTTAAAATCATTCAATTTAACCAATCCGGTGTCCGTATATAATTTTCTACCCTAGGGTCAAGTGATACATATATTTATCATTTCAATCCGCGGTTTAAAATTTTACGGTTATATATCATTTCAAACTGTAATCCCGAATTAAATAAAATTCATAAAATCGCTCGAGTCTATCATTTCTACCCATAACAATTTTTCCTTAATCTATAGATCATTCGGGTATGTATCATTTCAACCCATAGGGAACTTGCAATGTTATAGCAATATAAAATACAACATTCAGTCATCCAATATCAACAATCAAACATCCATCACAATCATCATCCAAATTGATCAATAAACATCAATAGATAACTGATAATCAATAATAGGTATTAAATTGACAATTTAAATTTAATAATAAATTAAACGATGATTAAATGCAATAAAAGTCAAATTTAACCGGAATAACAATTTAAACATACCAAACATCAATCAATTGATTTCTAATCACATCATAAATCTAATTAAATTAACATAAGATAGTTTAGTAATTGTGAATGGGTCAAAACACTCACCTTTGAATTCAAATCGATTTGAAACTCAAAATAAGTCCCAAATGAATAGTCTTAGAATTCATCCAAACCAATTTCATAATGTTCGGAATTTCGATACGATTCCAGCGGAGAAAACCACGCGTAAATTCGACCTCGTATGTAAAAGTTATTAAGATTAGAACGTTCGAAATTCAAAATTAAAAAAAAAGATCAAGGGCACAACTGTAATTAGCACCCACCCAAACCTCACAGGCGCACGTACGAACGCGAGAACCCATCACTACCGCCAACTCATCCTCCTGCTGCCGCAACTAGGGCCCACTTTGCCGAGATCCAACGCCATCATCGAGCAACCCTACTCTCGCCGCGCCCACGCCTAAAAGGCCACCTCCTCCGGTCGTACGACCTAGCCCCGCCGCCGTTGGCTATCACGACCAAAATCTGGCGAAACCCGAGACCCTAATCACGAATGAACACCATGGCCGAGACCTACTCATCGCCCTCTTCCCAACGCCACTTCCCGATCGTCGATCGGACGACGATTCACCATTGGATCGTCAAAACTTCATATGGACGGCCTATGTTCAACCTCAATTTCTGGACAAACGGTGATTCGATGACAAAAAAAATAGCACCAGTGGATTACGCTCATCGAGAGCTTCGAAACGATATATAATTTGTCAGGGTTTGGAGGAGTTTGATTTTGGATTTGGTTTTGATTTGCAATTGAATTTGGAATTGGGAATTGGTTTTGGTTTGTCTGCCATTGGAAAGAGAGAAGCAGATAGAATTGTACGTACAAACAAATGGAATAAGAAATAGCTAGGGTTTATAATAGGTTATAAATAGGCAGATCAGAAATAGAAACGAATGGACTAGATCGATTTGAAAGTTGAACGATAAACGACCCAAAAAGCCCGTTTCGTTCCCGAAACGGAAATGGGTCATCCCATATATCAAAATAGATGTTTTCGATATTTTAAACTCAATGGAACAAGTTTCAAGTCCTATTTCCATCATATGAAGAAGTTAGCTTTAAAATCAGCTTATTTCAAATTGATTTCAATTGAATTTAATTAAATTGATTTCTACACGTTTCGAGTCTGTACGATCAAACGACAAGTCTGATCGCTACGAAACTTGAAATCCTACAATAATTCACCATTTCGGATCCGATGAAACTGGTTTCATCAAAATCCGAGACAGTTGCCAAAATGCCTATTTTCATGTTAATTAAATAAATTATTATTAAATCAATTAATCACTTTTTAATTCAATATTTATAAACTAACAAATTTCATCATTTTTGATTACTTAGACATTTACAATAATTTAAAACAAATTTACATATCAAATTCAGTGTTAGATATTTCACTAATTACAATGTTCAATTTCAACTCTAATTAAATCCAATTAATTAAAATTAAATTCTAATAAATTGTTTTAATTTGATTTTAGTCTTTATTTCAATCAATTATTACTCTATAGACATAGTTAACATTTGTTTATATCTTGTTACACTAACATTCTACAATTATCGTCTTAGTTTTCATTAACATAGTATTTAATTACATTAAATTACAATAAATCCATTTATTATAGCTTAAATTCCAATAAATTGATCACACTTGATTTCAATTCTTTTTATTAAATAAATTGTCCTATTATGAATAAAATTTACATTGGTTACATCTTATTGAATTTCTATTTTATAATTATCAATTTAATCTACATTAACTGCACTAATCCAGTGAAATAATTGCAATTGATTTCCAATTTAATTAAACATGCTAAATCAATAGGTAACATATAATAATTGTCACCATTAACTTTTAGTGACATCTTATAAGTTTATTGTCTACTACAAGTGTTATAATTACTACTACAACACTAATTTATTCAGTTACAATTCATTACACATTATTTCATTAATCAATCAACTTTTAAATTATCAATTGCTCTTTTAATCCAATTATCCATTAATACATACATTACTATAATTTATTTACAATCTATATCAATTATAACTCTTTAATCCTTTTAATTAATTGGAATTTCATTTAAAGCAGTTATCAGTTACCTTAAATTAATACTATTTCATTTTATTCCAGTTATATTCTTATTATTAAATCACAAAATTTTATTTCTTCCAACATTAAGTCACAAAACCTTATTAAATTTACAATTTTTAATTATCGAAAATTATGGGTCATTGCATATTCCTTCGGGTTAGTGAAATACTAAAGGGAAGCTTCGGGACAAAGTGTAGGATGGGAGGTCTGAACCAGTATAAATCAACCGTGTGATTTACTGTTATAGTTCCAATGCATTTATATTATCTCTTATCAATCGGCCATCTTTGATCCATATTACTTAACAAGTTCCCCCTTCTTTGGTCTTAACAATTAACTTGATTTGGTATAAATGAAATTATTGATGATTTTAAAATTCTTTGGAGAGCTCTTTTAATGGAAACGCCAAAATATTAAGTGTAAATTTAGCCTAACTTTCAAGTTTGAAGTTGGAGATGCATGATACTTCTCTATAGAAGAACCTCAAGGACAAGTATTATAGAGTTAGGATTATACCCTAAAGGCAATTCTGTAATTTATTGTAAATTATTAACTCAATAATAAAATCTTGTTCGAAATAAAAGGTGTTTTTTTTCTATAATATACCCATTATAATGTGTTATATTAATTGAATGTTTAATTAAGTACATTTAATGTAAAATCCATAAATGACATGTTTTGTGATGGTAGTTACAAGGTATTATAATCATGAGTTATTCATTATAATATAATAAACGTAACGTTTTAAATATTCCTAATCAAGATATATCAAGACTAGATATTGATACATACGTTAAGACTGAATGTTACTCACCACTTGGCCCGGCTACCAATCGATAGTTGCAGAGGCAATGATTGAGCCTAGATGGAGTTCGGACCAAAAGAAGTATAGAGGTGTAAGGGTGCGGTGTAACTCGATCAGTTTGGTATGTGCATGGTTCAACCTACATGAGTAGTTAGGCATGTTTGTGTGGCTTGGTCTATTTGAGTGGTTCGGCCTTTAAACGTAGTTCGGCACATGTGGGTCGGCCTTAGAAGGAAGGAAGACCATGTATCGTTCGGTCTAGATGGGTCGGCATGTGTCGTTTGGTCCAAGTATTTCAGCAGATGCCGCTCGGTCAAGGAAGAGAGGCCATGCATAGGCCGGCCAAGGTGGTTTGTTCGGTCATGCAGGGTTCGGATTTGGTCGCTCGGTAATGGTGAGAAGGCTAAGGTGGATCGGTTATGCATGGTTCAGCTTTTGTCGTCCGGTACATCTGGGTCGGCACCTTGGACCCGGTCTTCATGGCTCGGCATATTTGGTTCGGTAAGCATCGAAGAAGGTAACAGGTCACCACCGGGAGTACAGTCGATGCTTCTATGCTTCGAGTCACACCTCCATTGGCTTCAAGTCATTTGAGAAGGTGCTTCGAGTCATCCTAAGGAGACCCATGGTTCAGCCAGAGTGGCTTGGTAACCTGGGTCGGTCGTCCAGGGACGTCACTCGTGGGCCGAGTTGTTTAGGTCATGAACTTGCGTAGGGGATCTAGCTTATCTTCGTCTATAAATAGAGGGGCAGGGGTAAAATTGAAAGGACCTTTTTTCGGGAACTCCAAGGATACTCTACCATTTTTTGTACCCATTTCCTTTCTGTTAAAACTTGCATTCAAGCTGTTTGTTTACGGATTGTATCTGTACTCAAGTGATTGGAAAAGCGATAAAGATCATACTCAAAGTGGACGTAGGCAGTTACGCCGAACCAATATAAATCTGGTGTTTCTTTTTCTATCGTTCTTTTCACACGCTATTGCATTACTTCCTCTGTTTTAATTTATTTTCTTCATTAATCCCTCTACACAATTCTATTCAAGGGTGTTGGTGACCAATTTTGGCGCTTACATTTTGGTGCTTTCACTGGGAAAACTGAACTCATGCTGTTAGGATCTGCTTTGTTGCTACTGCATTGAGGAAATCCCCTGAAGGAGATCCAAGTTCATTCTTAAGAGTCCATAGATACTACTCAAAGTTCCCATAGATAACTCTAAGATGTCAAGACCACGTACCAGATCTGCCTCTCACAACGCAGATGTTAATGAGACCGCCAGCGTCCAGCAAGTGGGACCTAGTAATCAGCAAGCTAATGCAGGTGCAGAGCCCCCACCATCCCAAACCAACTAGAAGCTGTCACCAGGGCAGAGTTCAATGAGCCGATGAGGGAGCTCGTGGAATCAGGGCTTGTCTAACGATGATTGGGCGCATCTAGGAGCCACACTCCGTTCACAGATGCTATCCCATAGTCTGAGTACCCTCGGAGGTTCAGTATGCCTACTATCCCAGCTTATGAAGGGAAAACTGATCCCCGACAGCATATAATGAGATATGAGTGGATGATGGATTCGGCAAGGACCAATGATGCGACCAAATGCAGATGCTTCCTAGTAACCTTGTCCGGGATCGCTACCATATGGTTCACCAGACTTCCCCCGCGATCGATCTCCAGGTTTGATGAGTTAGCGGTGAAATTTGTGGAGCAGTTTAGGATCCATGCCACTCGCCCAAAGGACGTGATGCCTCTATCCAGTGTGATCCAGGCTCTGGGGGATTCGTTAAAGGATTATTTGTAAATATTTCACGTTGCTGCCACCTAAGTTAGCAACCCCAATGACCATGCTATTCTTATGGCCTGATGCGAGGAGTAGATCCGGACTCAGAGTTTGGTGATTGGCTGGCAAGAAACCCTCCGACTACCCTGGAATGCTTTTATTCAAAGGCGAACCAATTCATGAGAACGAATGAGGCCAGGTGGACAAGGTGAAGCAGTGCGCCAGGGCCCAGTAAGGAAGCGGTGCAAAGCAAAATTGCGGTAAAGCAATCTGGCGACAATTCTGGCAAGGTCCAGGTCAATTGTGACGACCGCCCATGTCCCCCGCACTGAATTAGAGATAGTGCACTGTAAAGCGTGCCAGGCAGCCATGGACGGTTGTCAGTGTAAATTAAAATAGCAGAATCTATCGTATAACTCACAGCGCATGGACAAAATACAATAGAATATATATATATAGTGAAGCTTTACAGAATAGAATGTCATCATATAAAACTTCATAATAGTTGAATACAAACATCTGAATAGTTAGTACATCAAGCCTCACTACATATCACTCAGAGAATTATACAAAGCAACGGAACATCCAGTACATATAGTAAGAAAATAATATGCAAGCCTCCAGCTCGTCTTCTTCATCAGCATCGTTGGAAGCAAGAACAGCACCTGTCACCTGCTACCTAGTCTGCCCGTCCCAAAATGGACGAACAGCCCAAGGCAATAAGAGTTAAAACATAAAGCCTTGAGTCAGACAACAGTCTTAGTGAGCGGTAAATTAACTAACAACATACCAAAAGAGCATAAAGGAAAAGGAATAGGAATCCAACCCTCCCACTCCACCTCTTTCTACAGTGATAGCCCCCAGACACACACTAAGCAGAAGCAAACATAACAAAGCAAACAATTAAGGTAAACTAATTATCACTCGAGTCAAGGGCGATGTTTTCCAAGTACAAACCCCCAAGGCCTAAACCAAGATCAGATAAGCACCCAGAAAATACCGCTCTTGAGACCGAATGACGATACAACCAAACATCCATGACTCTGGCTATCACTGTTATCATTGCTTCAATACCACCGTTAATTGAATGACCGACACATTCTTTCAGCCGTCCGTCAAGGGCTAATGGAAACCCCGGTTCTAGATATAACTCTGCACGTCGTCGCAGCCCGTGCCTAGGACTATCGAATCTGCCCAGAGTACTTGATTACCAATCAGTAGTCTTTAGGGACTATCGAATCTGCCCAGCGTACTCTTGCTTTGAGCATGATAGAACCTTCAACAACGATGAAATCTCAGCCTTCTAGTCATCCTCCTCGATGACTATTTCCATACTAGCTCAAGCGCCTCTCGAGCAAACCATTATCCTCAACTCGAACCATTTCACCGAGTTATCAACATGCTTGGAATGATCCCGTCTGGATTAAACCAAGGCTATCTCATACCATGCCTCGCTTCATCTCATCATAGCAAAGCCTTATCTCAACATCAACATCATCAAATCTATCCATATGAGCTTCATCGTCCGCCACATATGCCACGAGCAGCTTTTCCAATTCAAGAGCCTTTCTGTAACGACCCGATATTTTGGACCATTCGCATCCATTATAAGTGTATAGGTAGACACTCATGCCGGAATTGAATTGCTCAAAATACCGCGTTGTTAATTTAAATTTGGCAAAACTGAACATATACAGTAAATAAATAATCACAAATCATAGACACAGAGTAATAAGTGCAGCGGAAATAAAAGAGATAGTAGTTCATGAAGCTACTATATAAATGTATAAGTTACATCAGAGTTAAACCAGATACAACGGAAGAGTAATACGATACATCAGATACAAATCAAAATACATCACTGGAATCATCGAATACTGAAAGCAGAATAGATGGCTGGATCTTCAAGCAAAGCTCCAACTTCAAAGGTGAGTCTTGAATACTGGTACACTCAGTCTGATCCGAGCGTAAAGAAAAAACACAAGACACTCGAGTCAGGATTAACATTCTTATATTAATAAATCCAACTCAAGTGAAATAGCAATTGAAATACAAGTAACTCAAAGGATGTTTGGAATAACCATCCTTTAAGGATCCGTTAAACTATCTACTATGTAGTAGTGTGCGATAAGTAGATAATGTCTATCAGTAATAATAAGATATCAAAATAGTGTTAAGTCATGGCCCATTCCACCCTTAACACATTTTTATTCCCAAAAGCATATACAAGACCGTAGTTTCCCCAAAACCGGAAGTCACCAGAGGGCAATCCATATACTAAAGGTACAAACCAAAATCGTAGTGGTCGCGTATACAGGAATACAAGTATGACAAGGCACATGAGGCAATACCCAAGGTAGTGATACTACCGTTTGCCTGATCCGGACTGGTGAGAACGCAACGCCGCAGCGCCCGCAACACCGTGAAACAACACTCCCAAAATCTAGGGTGCACCAATCGACAACAAGTAATGAGTAGTTCGAAGAAGTGTGTTCACTTGAGGTAGCTGACCTCCATTGGCCCGGCACGGCTCCTGTTTTAGTCATTTCCAATTTGACACAAGTGTCAAGGCTATCCATTATCGTTCACTTTCTTCAGTCATCACGTACATCATTCCAACCACTTCGTTCTGGATCAACACTCCGCGAATGTTAGTTATTAAAGTGGTTTTCGGTATCGACAGAGAGTATGTCCATATCTGATCCCGGTCTCTTTAATAACTTCCGTAATTATTTCACCGATTGTTCGTTTATATATTTCCAAACCAAATCAAATTCAATTTCAATTAGAATTTGTAAATCAACATTTCATTTGTCTTCCAAACCAGTTTCCAAAATTTACGTTTCAAAACATCCAAATTACCATTTCAAAACCTTATAATTCAATTTTCAATTTCTTTTTAAACCAATTCAAATATTGATTCAAGTTCGTAAATAAGTTTCATTCCAAATCATTTAAATAAATTTAATTTAACATTTAAATCAATTTAAATTCATTTATCAATTTCATTCAATATTCATTAAGTAAATTTGCCATTCAAAACAATTTCTATTAAATTTCCAATTCATTAAATCCATTATTTAAATTCAACTTCCTTATATCAAAACTTACAAATTGAATTAAATTAAATTCATCAAATCAAATTCTTTAATTTTCAAGTCTTACATTAATTTCAATAAATCACATTTTATTTCTTGTTAAAGAAATTCAATTTCACTTATTTACTTACTTAAATAATTTTCCAAAACTTAATTAATAAAGAAACTCAATTTCAATTATTTACCAAGTAAAAATTTACTTATTCAAAAGTTCAATTTTACTTATTAAAGAATTCAATTCAATTTAATCATTAAATAATTCAACCTTATTTAATTATTAAATAATTCAAAACTTAATTATTAAATAATTTCAAAGTTTAATTATTTCAAACTTAATTACAATTTTAAACTTAATTCAATCATTTCTCAAAATTAAACAACATTCTTTCATCAATTACATTGTTAATATTTTGTTCCAGATTATTAAATATTAACATTTTCCTTTCATTAAAAATTCAAATTTCAACTTCATTTCAAAACCATATTATTTATTCAAATAAAATCTTCGTTTATTTTTAAATCAAATTATTGACCAATCGGGTTTTATTTAATTCTCTATCCTAGGTCAAAGTTTAATTTGGGTATTTATCATTTCAACCCGATTCCAATTCAATTCAAAAATCAAAGCATAGCAAAGGGAACTTGCAGTGTGATAACTGGGATGGTATCAAAGTAAATAAACAAGCAATAACAACAATCAATATCAATCCAATAATCAATTCAAATAATCCCGAAATAACCGTATTAATTCACATTGTTATTTGTACGAATTAATATAATTATCTCTAGAATCTACACTATCATTTCATGTAGATTAAAGATTATTACACTAATTATTCATACGGTTCTTCACTTGTCATTCGATTTACAATTTCATACATCATCAATTTAACAACATACATTCAGTGGTTCAAAGTGTAATTAAACAAATCCTACGTGTCAATAAATTTAACAGTTAAAAGGGGTCATATTATACAAGTGTCATTTAATCAATTTTAGCACATATATCAAATCTAACTATCCTACGTCAATTTCAATTTCAAATTATTCACTTACATCATTGATAATTTAAAATCCAATATAAACATCAAACAATCAATCATTTAACAACCAAACTGGATTATCATTGCATATATAACAGATAATGGTGTCAGATGTCACAGGTGAACTGATACAGGTAATAATAGTGTAAATATCAAACAGCAGCATATTTCAATTGTCGTTTCAATTGAAATCAAATTTAATAAATAAAAGAACGTTAATCGTGAGTGAGTGCTCACCTTTCGAGGCTAGAGGGAGATTTGTCAATGAAATGAGTCCCGAATCCAAATTTGAATTTCCAAAGAGAAATAAGATGGGCACGAATTTGACGAACATAATCTGATAACAGGAAACGATGAGGACGAATCAAACTCGCTTGATATATATATACAATACCGCCTACATACACCTACTGTAACGTATACACTATATATATATATTTAACTTATACATAACTAATATAATAAAACCATAACTATATATACATATATTTTCCAAATATCAACATTTAATTATACATATATATAAATCAAGCTTATATGCTTCCATAAACAACAACACATATATACATATATATAACCCACATAACAAAACAGACAGTCACAAAATGTGGAAAATAATTTACATACTTTATATTTAAAACAAACGTGCATATATATACTCAAAATAAGAACAGATTGTTAGCCCTATATATATAATTAAAATATTAACAAAACTTGCTATATATATCTACTTCAAATAACGAACAAAACTTATATATAATATATAAATATATAGCTAACAGGTTATATACTTAAACTTACGTACAAGCTAAGATTTAAACAATATATACTATTAACACTGTCAGTAACTTCATAGTATGATATGAATGATAATCTTTAATATATACCTTCCTTATATAATAAAATATATACCTTTATAAATATAGGCACGGCTAAAAGAAGGCAGGGCGAATGGTTGAGAGCACGGCATGTCACGGTTGTGGCAGAGGTGGAGGGTCGGAGCCAGGCGCGGTGGTGGTGGAGTCGGGGAGGAGACGGCAAAGCTGGAAACAATGCAAGGAGGAGATCAGAGATGGGTTGCTTGTAATGGACGAAGGCTTAGGGAGGAAATGGCTGCGAAGTGAAGGTGTGAGGAAGTGTGGCGCGTTAGCCAGGCTAGAAGAAAGAAGGCGAACGGTGTGGCGTCAGGTGATTTATGAAGCTTGGTGGAAGGCAGCTTACTTGGGTACTGGGTGAGGAAATGAGAAGTGAAAAAAAATAAACTCTATAACTATATTTTTTTCAAGTGCTGAGTAGATTAGCTTTGAGCAAACAATGAATGCACTAGTGTGCGTTTCATAAATGAAGAAGAAGGAGCAGGTAAAGGAAAAAGTGGGGAGATGAATAGGCAACTACAGTGAACATAAAAGTAAATAGAAAGATTTCAATAAAGATAGAATCTTCATTTTGAAAGTAACGTGACATGGAATAGATTTGAACTCTGGAAATAGCAAAGGCCATGCACTGAATTCAGAAAAGAAAAAAAAATAGCTAATGACTATTGGGTTTAATACGGTGAGTAGTTGAATGATCAAAAGGAAACAAAAGGTGAAATTTTGAATACCGACACGACTAGTCGTTCCGTAGATTTCGTTTCTTCACGACTTCGAAATCGACAATTGAGTGTACTGTGGAGATCAGCATCTCGAGACGATAAAAACGGCATACAGATATCAGTGGTACAATTGGATTATAAAAATTTCGAATTTTCTAATAGCGGAAAATGCAAGAAAAACGCTGAAAAATAAGATCGACGGAGCCAAAGATGTCCGAATTTGGAAAAATGACGAACTGACATCTTGCTCAGAAGATGGTTTAGAATTTTTCAATGTAAAAATATTTAGGTTTCAGAAACATTTTATTTTCATCGCTTTTTAACTGATTAAATTGATGTAAATTTACGCGCGAAATAAACTTCCATATTTTCGGACAAAAATTTACCAGTTGCTATATTTAACTAAACGCATTCCAAATATCAAATTTATATTTCAAAATTTTATCGTTTAAAATTTCACAAAATTTCAACTAATTGCGTTATTAAACAGTTGAAATTTACGGGTCGTTACACTCTCCCCCACTCAAAACTTTTCGTCCCCGAAAAGGAACGAGGTAGGAGAAAAGAAACAACCAGAAAGAAAAACAGATTTGAAATACAAAATAATAATTTATTTAAACCATATAAATTCAAATTTAAATTAATTGATATTCAATAATTGATTTAATCCATTTGATTTCACTAAAATCAATCTCAACTATTTCTAAATAACAAACGTGAATTAATATAACTATTTCTAAATTCATTATGTTATTATCCAATTATTTTAAATTTACAATTTCTAAAACCATAAATTTGAATAGTCTTTTATTATAATCATATTTTTTCAGCAATTTAAATTCTTCTTTATTCCAAATTATTGTTAAATTTATTCTACTTAATATACCTAATAACATATATTTAACCCATATAAATTAATTTAAACCATAAAAGTTTCGATTTAAATTAATTTACATCTACTAATTGCTTTTAAATTCAAGGTATTTTCATATATTGATCAAATTTCAATTTATTAATTCTTTCAAACAAATTTATTTCATCATTAACAGAGTTTTACTTATTATCCTATCTAACGCTATTAACATCTTTATAATCAAAATTTAGTGTATAACATTTATTATAAACACTCAGATTTTATTTATAAATTCAATTTATCTTATATATCATCCAATTACATATTCAACTTCTGAATGATTTAGGTAAGTTGTATTAGAATGCAGTTGAACAATATACAAATAAAATTTTCCCAATTCAATTATTCAAGTTTAAATGTTTATACCAAAATTTGGTTTTATTTATAAGTAAATCATCCTTTAACAAAATTTAAGAATTAGATTTCCGATTAACTTTAAACAATTTAGAGATATATATAATATATTTATATCAAATCAAATTAAATTTTAAAATAAGATCAAAATATACTGAAGAAATTCAAATCAAAATATTATTATTATTTTTCTTTTCTCAAAATAAAACCGTAGCAAAGCTACAGAATGGTTTCTCCACTTCGAAACTCGAAAATGAATGTCGATGGTGCGGCCGCCATCACCGAAATTATTTTCCAGCGATAAAGAGAAGAACACTGATTTCAACATTTTAAAATTCTTTGAAAACGATTTATATTCGAAAATATTTTCAATCATATATACTTTAAAATTTTAAAACCAAAGTTCGAAATCACCGGAAACTAAATTCTCGAATTTCTGAATTAAATTCATTTCAAATTCCAAATCAATTTATAAACCATAATTATAAATTCATTTAGAATAATAAATGATAATCAAATATTATCATTTCAAACAACCAATTTAATTAACTTATTAAATTTCAGAAAATTTTACTTATATATATTGATAATATATTCATACAAATTTATTCCATTTACCAAATTTGAAAACGATATTGTGTCAGTTTGCTCTGCTCAAGTGTTTTGGAAATCCTATCGATAGCGTTGATCAGACGAATCGATCGAAAACCCAAATCAACATCAACAACTCAAACAACACAATATATTTTAAAACATTTTAAATATAATTTTATAAATACAATTCCTCGCTCGATGATACAAGAACAGATTTCAAAACGTGTATAGAGATTCAAATTTGATGGAAATCAAATCAAAGAGAATTTTGATTCGAAAATAAGTTTGAAACAGAAGATAAGATAATTCAATTACCACAATTGTGAGATGGATGAGTTTATTTAATTCACAGGCAACCTTAACCGGGTCGTCCGTAACTTCAAGAATAAGACCGATGCTGAATTCCGAGGTAAATCAACACTCAATCTCAAGAGATGGAATTCAGGTATAGTAGGGAATAGATAGCATCATAAACCGAGGATGCAGAAATCTCCGGTAAATTGATGCCTATTATAAAGGAGTTTCACCCCTTTACAAATCATTCGAAGTTTGGCGAGACCGCCGATCTATTATAGATATCATTCAAAATGGAGTAATGGGGTGCTACAGAATTGAAAGAAGACGAATAGTGAATGACACGAATGAATTTCGGAACCGAGGGGAACGTTCCAAAATTCAAAGGAATTCAATCAAAGGAAGAGATTGAAACTCGAATGAGAGTGATTCTGTAAATACATTTACCCTATATGCTAAGTTTTGCCTAGAGCTACCAAAGCTCTGATACCAACTGTAACGACCCGATATTTTGGACCATTCGCATCCATTATAAGTGTATAGGTAGACAATCATGCCAGAATTGAATTGCTCAAAATACCGCGTTGTTAATTTAAATTTGGCAAAACTGAACATATACAGTAAATAAATAATCACAGATCACAGACACAGAGTAATAAGTGCAGCGGAAATAAAAGAGATAGTAGTTCATGAAGCTACTATATAAATGTATAAGTTACATCAGAGTTAAACCAGATACAACGGAAGAGTAATACGATACATCAGATACAAATCAGAATACATCACAGGAATCATCGAATACTGAAAGCAAAATAGATGGCTGGATCTTCAAGCAAAGCTCCAACTTCAAAGGTGAGTCTCGAATACTGGTACACTCAGTCTGACCCGAGCATAAAGCAAAAACACAAGACACTCGAGTCAGGATTAACATTCTTATATTAATAAATCCAACTCAAGTGAAATAGCAATTGAAATACAAGTAACTCAAAGGATGTTTGGAATAACCATCCTTTAAGGATCCGTTAAACTATCTACTATGTAGTAGTGTACGATAAGTAGATAATGTCTATCAGTAATAATAAGATATCAAAATAGTGTTAAGTCATGGCCCATTCCACCCTTAACACATTTTTATCCCCAAAAGCATATACAAGACCGTAGTTTCCCCAAAACCGGAAGTCACCAGAGGGCAATCCATATACTAAAGGTACAAACCAAAATCGTAGTGGTCGCGTATACAGGAATACAAGTATGACAAGGCACATGAGGCAATACCCAAGGTAGTGATACTACCGTTTGCCTGATCCGGACTGGTGAGAACGCAACGCCGCAGCGCCCGCAACACCGTGAAACAACACTCCCAAAATCAAGGGTGCACCAATCGACAACAAGTAATGAGTAGTTCGAAGAAGTGTGTTCACTTGAGGTAGCTGACCTCCATTGGCCCGGCACAGCTCTTGTTTTAGTCATTTCCAATTTGACACAAGTGTCAAGGCTATCCATTATCGTTCACTTTCTTCAGTCATCACGTACATCATTCCAACCACTTCGTTCTGGATCAACACTCCGCGAATGTTAGTTATTAAAGTGGTTTTCGGTATCGACAGAGAGTATGTCCATATCCGATCCCGGTCTCTTTAATAACTTCCGTAATTATTTCACCGATTGGTCGTTTATATATTTCCAAACCAAATCAAATTCAATTTCAATTAGAATTTGTAAATCAACATTTCATTTGTCTTCCAAACCAATTTCCAAAATTTACGTTTCAAAACATCCAAATTACCATTTCAAAACCTTATAATTCAATTTTCAATTTCTTTTTAAACCAATTCAAATATTGATTCAAGTTCGTAAATAAGTTTCATTCCAAATCATTTAAATAAATTTAATTTAACATTTAAATCAATTTAAATTCATTTATCAATTTCATTCAATATTCATTAAGTAAATTTGCCATTCAAAACAATTTCTATTAAATTTCTAATTCATTAAATCCATTATTTAAATTCAACTTCCTTATATCAAAACTTACAAATTGAATTAAATTAAATTCATCAAATCAAATTCTTTAATTTTCAAGTCTTACATTAATTTCAATAAATCACATTTTATTTCTTGTTAAAGAAATTCAATTTCACTTATCTACTTACTTAAATAATTTTCCAAAACTTAATTAATAAAGAAACTCAATTTCAATTATTTATTAAGTAAAAATTTACTTATTCAAAAGTTCAATTTTACTTATTAAAGAATTCAATTCAATTTAATCATTAAATAATTCAACCTTATTTAATTATTAAATAATTCAAAACTTAATTATTAAATAATTTCAAAGTTTAATTATTTCAAACTTAATTACAATTTCAAACTTAATTCAATCATTTCTCAAAATTAAACAACATTCTTTCATCAATTACATTGTTAATATTTTGTTCCAGATTATTAAATATTAACATTTTCCTTTCATTAAAATTCAAATTTCAACTTCATTTCAAAACCATATTATTTATTCAAATAAAATCTTCGTTTATTTTTAAATCAAATTATTGACCAATCGGGTTTTATTTAATTCTCTATCCTAGGTCAAAGTTTAATTTGGATATTTATCATTTCAACCCGATTCCAATTCAATTCAAAAATCAAAGCATAGCAAAGGGAACTTGCAGTGTGATAACTGGGATGGTATCAAAGTAAATAAACAAGCAATAACAACAATCAATATCAATCCAATAATCAATTCAAATAATCCCGAAATAACCATATTAATTCGCATTGTTATTTGTACGAATTAATATAATTATCTCTAGAATCTACACTATCATTTCATGTAGATTAAAGATTATTACACTAATTATTCATACGGTTCTTCACTTGTCATTCGATTTACAATTTCATACATCATCAATTTAACAACATACATTCAGTGGTTCAAAGTGTAATTAAACAAATCCTACGTGTCAATAAATTTAACAGTTAAAAGGGGTCATATTATACAAGTGTCATTTAATCAATTTTAGCACATATATCAAATCTAACTATCCTACGTCAATTTCAATTTCAAATTATTCACTTACATCATTGACAATTTAACGTCCAATATAAACATCAAACAATCAATCATTTAACAACCAAACTGGATTATCATTGCATATATAATAGATAATGGTGTCACATGTCACAGGTGAACTGATACAGGTAATAACAGTGTAAATATCAAACAGCAGCATATTTCAATTGTCGTTTCAATTGAAATCAAATTTAATAAATAAAAGAACGTTAATCGTGAGTGAGTGCTCACCTTTCGAGGCTAGAGGGAGATTTGTCAATGAAATGAGTCCCGAATCCAAAATTGAATTTCCAAAGAGAAATAAGATGGGCACGAATTTGACGAACATAATCTGATAACAGGAAACGATGAGGATGAATCAAATTAGCTTGATATAAAATTTAGACGAGGTGTATGTTATATTACTATTTCACTTAACTCAATATTAAGTTTAAAATACTTATACATTAAAATAAATCTTAAATTTAAAATGTATATACACATTATATTTTAAATCAATATATATATATACTCACTTATAATGCCATATACTAAATTTTTATATATAATATTTATTGCAAACATCAACATATCAATTATATAAGCATTGTATCTACGACTGTAAAGTATACATCAAATCTGGCCAAGAAGTATGACTCGACTGTGCTTATTCAATATACATGTGCGAAAGTTACAAATAATAATACATAAGTAAGAATGAAGTAAACATTTGAGAACAAAACAATATATACTTCTTTCGTTTATACAATATATATAAAATAAACTTTCCAGACTAGTACTTTACTGTATTCTATATACATACATATATAGCAGATTAACATACCAAGGGTTATAACATATTATATTATCAAATCAATACATATACGCACTACTGTAAGTTATATATGCAAACCCTTACGCGCAGATTCATTTATAAATTTTTATTAAAATATATGTAACACAACTTCTATCAAGTACTAACAACCAATACATATGTATATACTAACTTTAAAAGGAATCTACAACAAAACTTTATAAACTCACATATACTAATGTATATATAACTAGCTGTAACCAATATGTGTATACTAGATAGGAAATCAAATATATGCAGATCATTGTTTATATAATATCCAAAATATAAATATAAACATATATTTCAAAACAGTAAAGTATACATATAATAGAGAATTTGTAGAAGTAAAAACCATATATATATACAATACCGCCTACATACACCTACTGTAAAGTATACACTATATATATAAAACATATATATATATATATTTAACTTATACATAACTAATATAATAAAACCATAACTATATATACATATATTTTCCAAATATCAACATTTAATTATACATATATATAAATCAAGCTTATATGCTTCCATAAACAACAACACATATATACATATATATAACCCACATAACAAAACAGACAGTCACAAAATGTGGAAAACAATTTACATACTTTATATTTAAAACAAACGTGCATATATATACTCAAAATAAGAACAGATTGTTAGCCCTATATATATAATTAAAATATTAACAAAACTTGCTATATATATCTACTTCAAATAATGAACAAAACTTATATATAATATATATATATATAGCTAACAGGTTATATACTTAAACTTACGTACAAGCTAAGATTTAAACAATATATACTATTAACACTGTCAGTAACTTCATAATATGATATGAATGATAATCTTTAATATATACCTTCCTTATATAATAAAATATATACCTTTATAAATATAGGCACGGCTAAAAGAAGGCAGGGCGAATGGTTGAGAGCACGGCATGTCACGGTTGTGGCAGAGGCGGAGGGTCGGAGCCAGGCGCGGTGGTGGTGGAGTCGGGGAGGAGACGGCAAAGATGGAAACAATGCAAGGAGGAGATCGGAGATGGGTTGCTTGTAATGGACGAAGGCTTAGGGAGGAAATGGCTGCGAAGTGAAGGTGTGAGGAAGTGTGGCGCGTCAGCCAGGCTAGAAGAAAGAAGGCGAACGGTGTGGCGTCAGGTGATTTATGAAGCTTGGTGGAAAGCAGCTTACTTGGGTACTGGGTGAGGAAACGAGAAGTGAAAAAAAATAAAATCTATAACTATATTTTTTTCAAGTGCTGAGTAGATTAGCTTTAAGCAAACAATGAATGCACTAGTGTGCGTTTCAGAAATGAAGAAGAAGGAGCAGGTAAAGGAAAAAGTGGGGAGATGAATAGGCAACTGCAGTGAACATAAAAGTAAATAGAAAGATTTCAATAAAGATAGAATCTTCATTTTGAAAGTAACGTGGCATTGAATAGATTTGAACTCTGGAAATAGCAAAGGCCATGCACTGAATTCAGAAAAGAAAAAAAATAGCTAATGACTATTGGGTTTAATACGGTGAGTAGTTGAATGATCAAAAGAAAACAAAAGGTGAAATTTTGAATACCGACACGACTAGTCGTTCCGTAGATTTCGTTTCTTCACGACTTCGAAATCGACAATTGAGTATACTATGGAGATCAGCATCTCGAGACGATAAAAACGGCATACAGATATCAGTGGTACGATTGGATTATAAAAATTTCGAATTTTCTAATAGCGGAAAATGCAAGAAAAACGCTGAAAAATAAGATCGACGGAGCCAAAGATGTCCGAATTTGGAAAAACGACGAACTGACATCTTGCTCAGAAGATGATTTAGAATTTTTCTATGTAAAAATATTTAGGTTTCGGAAACATTTTATTTTCATCGCTTTTTAACTGATTAAATTGAAGTAAATTTACGCGCGAAATAAACTTCCATATTTTCGGACGAAAATTTACCAGTTGCTATGTTTAACTAAACGCATTCCAAATATCAAATTTATATTTCAAAATTTTTTCATTTAAAATTTCACAAAATTTCAACTAATTGCGTTATTAAACAGTTGAAATTTACGGGTCGTTACACTTTCCCTTAGCTTTTGAATCATCTTCGACTAACTTGTCCAAATCAAATCATCAATCAACTAATTTACAACAATCAATCAAGTCAAACATTAATCCAAGTAATCAAGCATTCAAACATGATCAAATAAACAATTATAACAATAATGGCAAATCTTGTAAATTAATAGTCTAAATCTAACAAGCATGAATCATGAGTAATATCTCTACAACTTGATGAATGAACTTGCATAGGTTAACATGTAGGAAAATGGATGTCAAATCATCATGAACAATAGATCTATACTTAAGTTTACGGAAATGCATGGAAATCACTAATTTAACACCAAATCAAACCAACGATCCGATATACTCCTTTGGATCCGTGTGAGAGATAATCACCACTCACCAAATCACCTAAACAACCCAAAAGCAACACACTTCAGATCTGGACAGCGAAGGATCTAACTTGATCTATCACAAATCCGCTTCAAACGATGAAATCTCTCTTCAATGGTTGTAGATCTTCAATCTAAGCTCTTGGATCTTCGATTTGATCTTTGATTTGGATGGAAGGAATCACAAGATTAGAGTGGAGAAAAGAAGTGAAGAAGTGTAGAACTCGAGCTCTCAAAATGGCAGCACTTCGTCGCTTCAAAATCCGGATCCCAAAAATGAAGAAGAACCCTCCTACTTATAGGCTGATTTCACCTTAGGTCGTTCGCTCTTAGGTCGCTCCAATTCTTAGGTCGCCAACTTCCTATAGGTCGCTAACTCCTATAGGTCGCTCACTCTCTTAGGTCGCTCCAACCTCTTAAGTCACTCCTCCGACCTAACCTACCCCACGACCTAAGCCACCACACGACTCCTCTCCTATACGACCTATCCCCAAAATCCTTAGGTCGCCAACTTCCTTAGGTCGCTCCACTTTCTTAGGTCGTCTACTCCGACCTAACTACTATACGACCTAGGACTTAGACTATGGACGACTTATCAATAATGCGACCTAATGATAACTGTTTACGATGTTTCGATCCGTAAAAATACGGGTCGTTACATCAATGTTCAAATAAGCCAGAGCAGTCTAAAGGATCCGGAGGAGGAAATTCCAGAAGAAAGAGGGAAGTAGGAAAGTGGAAACCGAGAATCCCAACCTATGGCTAATACACTCCTCTGAACACATCTCTGGAGAATATTTATTTATCAACTTGTAATACATTCCAATACCAAAAGTCACGCCCTAAGGAATCCACTGAGGAACAAAAACAGACTGGAAAGTACTGTCGGTTTCACGAGACCTATGGGCACAATACTGAGGATTGTAGGCACCTCCATGATGCTATAGAAAAACTGATTCGACAGAAGAAGTTACAACAATTTGTTAAGAATCCGCAAGAAGGCGGACAGGGGACATCCAACCCCAATCGCGGGCAGGCTCTACGTCGACCTGAGGAACCCGCTCAAACAGGAGGTAGGCTGATCATAAACATGATAGTCGGTGGGCCTCACCAGACAGACAAGAGTTGGCAAGAAATGGAACGCTATGCTAGTTCCCTAAAGCATGCGGATTTCGAATGCTGCTCGAACACAGAAGACGGGACTCCAGCGAAACAGCAGCAAATGATAACGGATGATATAGTATTCAGGAACAAGGATGCCGATCAGGTGGAGGCACCTACCATTGACCCGATGGTCATCTCAGCCACGATTGGTCGGAGTTTGTGAGAAGGATATTGATTGATTGTGGGAGTTCTGTTAATATTATCTTCAAAAAGGCGTATGACCAAATGAAGATGGAAGCGAAGGATCTAAAACCATCTAAAGCCCGCATTCACGGCTTTAATGGTACAGCCACTGATGTGTTAGGTTTTGTTGAATTGCCAGTTGAGTTAGGAGAAGGTGAACGTAGGAGGGTACGGATCCTACCGTTCATTGTTTTGGATGTTGATTCCCCGTATAATGTTTTTCTGGGCCGACCGGCCCTAGCGAAGTTTAGGGCAGCTTTGGCCCCATGGTATTTAACCTTAAAGTTTCCAATGGATAGAGGAGTTGGTGTAGTGCACAGCGATCAAGCGACTGGTCGTGCATGTTATGTGGCTGAGCTGAGGGAGGCCCAGCGAAGAGAGAAGGGAAAGGGTGTGGACAACTATGTCCGCATCCGTGTTGCTGAAAATTAACAAGTAATGCCCGAGCCTTGGCTCGGGCAACAGGGTCAGATCTGTAGAGACATAGATCCGAGAGACTAAGATGAAGAACCCAAAGAGGCAAAAGCAGCACCGGCTGAACTGACGATTGACATTCCAGATAGCCATGATGACCCATCACGGGTGCTTAAGATTGGATCACAACTCAACCCCTCGATGATTGAGGATCTTACTGATTTCCTCCGAGCAAATCTGGATGTTTTCGCTTGGACCCACTCTGACATGTGTGGTATTTCTTCCGCCATCGCAAGTCACATGTTGAACATTGACCCGAAGTATGTGCTAGTGAAACAAATGAGGAGAGTCATGGACCCGGAGAGGTCTGCTGCTCTCAAAGAGGAAGTGGATAAACTTAAAGCCAGTGAGTTCGTCCGCGACACCCTCTATCCTGAATGGGTATCTAATCCCGTACTCGTGAGGAAAGCAAATGGGAAGTGGAGGACCTGTGTTTATTATTCAGACTTGAACAAGGCGTGCCCTAAGGATAGTTTTCCATTGCCCAGAATTGATCGGCTAGTCAACTCGACAACAGGACACGAGTTATTGTCATTCATGGCTGCGTATTCGGGATACAATCAGATCTCGATGCACATTTCAGATTAGGAGCACACCAGTTTCGTCACAGACGTTGGACTGTACTGTTATGTAGTGATGCCTTTCGGGTTGAAAAACGCAGGAGCAACTTATCAGCGTTTTGTGAATCAGATGTTTAAAGACCAAATTTGTAGAACGATGGAAGTCTATGTGGATGACATGCTCGTGAAGTCACGACAGTCAAATGACCACATTTGAGACTTAGCGGAGATGTTTGATATACTTAGGTATTACAGAATGAAAATCAATCCACTAAATGTTCCTTTGGTGTTGTGTCGGGAAAGTTTTTGGGTTTTATTGTCAATGCGTGGGGAATCGAAGTCAACCCAGAAAAGATTCAGGCTATTCGAGACATACAAGCACCCAGAACTATAAAGCAAGTACAAAGCCTGAATGGAAAAATCGCCACGTTGAGTCGATTCATATCCAGAGCGACCAACAAGTGTATTCCTTTCTTCGATGTGATAAGGAAAGGGAAGAGAAATTTTGAATGGACGTCGGACTGTGAGGATGCATTCCGAGCTCTGGTGAGACACTTGGAGAGGCCTCCGGTTCTGTCAAAGCCTGTAGACCATGAGGAGTTATATGTTTACTTGGCCGTAACTCAGCATGCCATAAGTGCAGCTTTGATTCGTGAAGAGGACCGAATCCAAAAGCCAGTGTACTATGTTATTAAGCGTTTAACGGGGGCAGATAGAAATTATCCTAAGATTGAGAAGCTAGCCTACTGCTTTGTGATCGCATCACGTAAGCTTCATCCGTATTTTCAGGCACACTCGGTCAGTGTTTATACCGATCAACCTCTGCAGCAGGTGCTCCAATGATTAGAAACCTCTGGAAGGCTACTCAAATGGAACATTGAGCTGAGTCAGTTCGATATCACTTACCTGCCACGGAGGGCAATCCAAGGACAATCACTAGCAGACTTCATTGCAGAGTTCACCATATCAGACGAGCCAAGTGGTAGTGATGTAATTTCCACTGTTCGATGGAAGCTATATACAGATGGAGCATCCAATGACCATTGTTTTGGGGCTGGTGTTATTCTTGTAACTCCCGAGAACCGTTCGATTTGTTATGCTTTGAAACTTGGTTTCCCCGCTACGAACAATGAGGCTAAATATGAAGCGCTGATTGCAGGCTTGAAACTTATCAAAGAACTCGGAGTGAAATCGATTGAAATCTTTTGTGATTCACAGTTGGTGGCGTGCCAAGTACGGGGGACTATCAGGCAAAGGGGCAAAGGCTTGCCCCATACCTCGCTCGGGTTCAAGAACTATTGGCGGACCTTGAGTATCACGATATTTCGCATATCCCGCGTGAACAAAATGGGGAAGCCGACTAGTTAGCTAAGTTCGCAAGTACTGGTGATGCACAACAAATGGGCTTGGTTCCTGTCGAAACCTTGCACGCCCTGAGTATAAATGAAATGGAAGTAGATTTTGTGTTAGGGACGAAAACTGAAAGGGAGTCGTGGATGACCCCATTTAAAGAATACTTACTACATGGAACCTTGCCCAAGAGAAAGAACGAGAGGCAACAAGTCATTCGCAAGGCCTCGCGGTATATAATGTAGGATGGAATAATGTATCGGAAGGGATTCTCAGTTCCTTTACTTGGGCGCATCACCCACGATGAAATAAAGCGGGTCTTGAAAGAAGTTCACGAAGGAGAATGCAGCAACCATACTGGGGGGCAGACACTAGCCAAAAAGATCCTCCGCTATGGATACTATTGGCCAACCGTGAATCGAGACGCCGCGGATTATGTAAGGAGATGTGACAAATGTCAAAAGTATGCAAATATCCCGAGAGCACCATCGACGGAGCTCACGCAAATGGTTAGTCCATGGCCATTTGCAATATGAGGGATCGATATAATTGGCTCCTTGCCAATCTTCAAAGGTGGTGTGAGATACGCGATTGTCGTGGTCGATTATTTCACCAAGTGGGCAGAAGCGGAGCCCTTAGCTACGATCACCACCAAAAAGGTCATTAATTTTGTTGTGCGAAACATTATATGCCGTTTTGGCCTCCCATGAACTATCATTACTAACAACGGAACTCAATTTGAGAGTAGAGAGTTCAAAGAATTCTGCCAAAAATATTGCATTGAGAAAAGGTTTGCGGCAGTCGGTCACCCTAAAGCGAATGGGCAAGTTGAAGCCGTAAATAAGACAATCAAGTCCATCTTGAAAAAACGTTTGGAGAAGGCTAGAGGCAAGTGAGTGGATGAGCTTCCAACAGCACTCTAGGCCTACAGAACCACACATAAGTCCGCGACTGGCCATACTCCATTCGCCTTGGCATACGGCACTGAAGCTGTTATACCCGTGGAACTTGAAGTTCCCTCTCATCGGGTGATGCATTATGATCCTAGAATGAATCAAGATCTTTTACTGGAGTTGTTGGACTTTGTTGACAAAAACGTGAAGAAGCTGATTTAAGGGCGGCTGCATATCGGCACCGAGTCGCCTGATATTATAATGAAAAAGTTCGACCAAGAACTTTCGATGTGGGCGACCTTGTTTTGAAGCGAGTTTTTCCAGTCCCGTCACATATAAATCCCACATAGGAAGGCCCATACGTCATCGAACAGAAGCTTGGAGAAGGAACCTTCAAGCTAGCGACTGTTGATGGCGCGACGCTCCCCAGAACGTGGAATAGTGAGCATTTGCGTCGTTATTACACTTAGTTTATTTCTTTTGCATTTTAGTAGCAATTGTTTCTAGAATATGTTTCTTTTGTTGTTCTCTGTTTTCGACATGTAATAAGACAATTCAGTTTGTCCTTATTTTCTACAATCAATAAAGGCTTGAAGCTTTTTTTTTATGAACCATTAGTGTTTTGTGTTTTATAATTTCGTTGCAAAATAAAATTGCATTAATCCATCTGGCGTATGAACGCACGCACAAAACTAAAAGTCAATCCGCTAATAATTCAAAAAATCTCTAAGTCCCTAGAGTGCGGACTTGAGGACACTGAGTCCTCGGAGTGTGGACTAGAGTATAAAAGATTCAAAAATCTCTAAGTCCCTGGAGCGCGGACTAGAGTACTTTGAGTACCCGGAGTGCGGACTAGAGTATAAACGATTCAAAAATCTCTAAGTCCCCGGAGCATGGACTAGAGTACTCTGAGTCCCCGAAGTACGGACTAGAGTATAAACGATTCAAAAATCTCTAAGTCCCTAGAGTGCGGACTAGAGTACACTGAGTCCCCGGAGTGCGGACTAGAGCATAGACGATTCAAAAATCTCTAAGTCCTCGGAGTGCGGACTAGAGTACTCTGAGTCCCCAGAGTGTGGACTAGAGCATAAACGATTCAAAAATCTATAAGTCCCCGGAGCACGGACTAGAGTACTCTGAGTCCCCGGAGTATGGACTAGAGTATAAACGATTCAAAAATCCCTAAGTCCCCAGAGCGTGGACTAGAGTGCTCTTAGCCCCGGAGTGCGGACTAGAGTATAAATGATTCAAAAATCTCTAAGTTCCCAAAGGGCGGACTAGAGTATAAACGATTCAAAAATCTCTAAGTCCCCAGAGCGTGGACTAGAGTATAAACGATTCAAGAATCTCTAAGCCCCCAGAGAGCGGACTAGAGTACTCTGAGTCCCCGGAGTGCGGACTAGAGTATAAATAATTTAAAAATCTCCAAGTCATGTGAAAGCGGATTGGAGCTTACGTAACCCACAAGACTCTGGATTTCGATTAGAAGTTGGGTGATAAACTAAACAATGAGAGTCATGGAATACAAAGAAACAAAATTTTATTTACTAATCAAAGATTAAGTTCCATTACAACTTCTTCGAAGTCCGGAGCCGAAGTCTATCTACGGCGACTATAAAAAAAATAAACAAGTACATGATTTTGGCTTATTTAAGCTGAACGAGGCATGACTAGATGATAGCTACTTCTTTGACTTTTTCTCCTTCTTCGGCTTCTCCAAAGTCTCCTCAGCTGAACGTTTTCTCCTAGACCCCTTGCTTCCCAGCGATGTGGTATCCGAGGAAGGAAGAACGACCTCCAAAGGTGTGGTCCCACCAGGGAGAATAATCTTCAGGGGTCTATTTAAGGGGTCATCGAGTTCCACCACCTGAGGTTCTATCTTAACTTTGACTTTCTTTTTCTCCACTTCCTCGATTTGCTCCTTCATGCTAAGCTTCGAAGTATGTTCGGAAGCGCCTGTGATTTCGACCTCGTCGTGTTCATCTACTGGCAAGGGATTCTCAAGTTTATCCTCATCTAGTGCCTCGATCACTTGAGCATCGGGTCCAGGGGTATCCCCAGTGTGAAGTGCCTCAACCACTTTCGCTTCCCGCTCCGTGGCGACATCGCTCCTTGGAATCGGTTCGGGATCGGAATGGCCTACATGAAGTCATAAAGGGAAAATGTTAGAATACATCTGTTACTCGCCAAAAGCGATGGTTTCCTGAACTCTAGAAGGAAAGACTACATACCGACTTCCAGTTGACTCTCGGCCGTCTTAGGAGTATCACCCTCCAGAATAGGGGATAGAATGTGAACACCAAGCCCGGGCTTCTCCGGGTCATAACCAGCATGCTGCTCGGGAGGCCCAGGTGACGAGCTATCGGCCGGCTGAATGGGAGGAGGAACTGGAGGCTCAGTGCCGGACGGGCCAACAATATTGTCCTTATCCTTTGATGACGAGGAATCTCTTCCGAAGAGGGCTTCTGCCGCGGATAAGTCTGAAGGCTCGTCTCCTCGAAGCACTTCCCTCACAAGAGCTTCTTCATCAACCTCTTCGACGCCTAGCTCGAATTTTTTAACCTTTATCAAAGTGTCCCATGCTTCGGCCAATGATTCGAGGTAACCATTGCCTAGAAAAGATAGGTCGCGGTGCATGAGAACTCGTGCATTGTACTCGGCAATGAGCGGATCAAATAAGCACTTAATTTCTTCTCTACCGGCTTCGGTTGCTGCCTCAAGCTGAGAGCTGGCTTCTGTGAGCGCTATCTTCTTGCCCTCTTAACGAGCTACTTCTTTTAGTGCTTCAACTTTGGATAGCTCTTCGTCAAGTTTTGTCTTTAGAAGCCGTGTGTCAACGATTTCATCGCAGTATCTTTGTGACTCTTCCTGCGCTGCAATTTTTTCTTCTCTCTCTTTAGAGAGAAATTCCTCTAGTTCTTTGACCTGTCGATCGAGAATGCCTTTTTCTTTTTGGATAGAGTCTTTCTCCAAAGCCAGTGCGTCGCTGCATTGGACTGCCTCACTAAGTTCTTTTTTGTGAGTAGCCTCCAAGCGACTAACTGCCTCGGCTGTCTCCTTAGCATTTTTCTGGGGAGTCTCGAGCTGAGATTTGTATAAGGATAGTTCCTCATCTTGAACTTTAATGATGTCTTTGTCATGAATAGCTTTGAGTTTGAGGCGATCGATCTCGTGTTGGCGTTTAATGGAAACCTCTAAAACTTTTTCTACCAAGTGTACAAACGCATTGTGCTAAAAATAAACATCGATGTTGCAAGTGATGGCGCTCTGTTTAACATGTCCGGGGATAGGATGAATCGCGGGGAGAAATTTCAATCCATCGAAACATATCTTCGGGGATGTGGCCTTGAGCTCAGCTAATTTTTCCGCTGTCGATGGATCGTTTGCGGAGGTTGGAGGAGTCTGCCTAACCGGAGTCATAGATTTCTTATAGGGCTCGTGGAATTGCTTAGTACTCGAAGAGCCAGAATGTTGGTCTTAAGGAACTTCAAAATGAGATCCCTTTTGAGCAGTCTTCTCCCTACTGTGCTTTGGGTGAGGGGTAGGATCGCTTGGATATAAAGAATGGCTATAAGTTCTCCTTCTAGAAGACAACGACTCTCTGGGATGATAATCTCTATCACCGCTGTCGTCCCTGTCTCGCCGTTTCCTTGATCCAGAGTCCCGACTGGAATGATAAAAGATGGAAGATCCGCGAAGGCGGTCAATGCTATGTGTACGCCTCATGTCATCTGCACAGAAAGCCAAACGAGAACGAGTTAATAGGAATCACGCGATGAGTGAAATTCGAATGCGAGGTGGAGTGTAAGTGTGTGTGTGTGTCCTAGTGTTCCCCCCGACGGACCAGTGTTTTTTGCTTTAGTTATTAGAGTTTTCTCTCCTTGAGGGCGGGTCTGAACGCCTTCATCGTTCCTCACGAGCGAATTGAATCTCGTAGCCTCAAGGTTATCAAAACCGTAATTCAATATGTCATCAGGAATGGTCAAGTCAGATAATCCTTTTAGTAAGCCTTCTAAGTTTTGGGAAGATCGCTTCTTTTCGATCGGAGTTATCGTAACCTTTGAAGTTCTGCCAACCTTTTTCTTTTTCAACTCGTAAGCTAGGCTCTTCTTCTTCTTCGAAGGAGGCAATGGTTCATCAGCACCGGGTGCATCAAACCCTGGCACTTGGCCGGAACTTATGTTTTCATCGATCGCCTCTAGCACCTCGGTTTCTTTGATTTCACCTTCCTCAGTTGTATCGGGGGCCCCTCCTGCAGGGGGCACCGAAGGTCCGGCTTGCTCTTTGTCTTTTTCCACAGCGGGTCCGGTTGTAGTGGCGCCAATTGGAAGGCTAGTTCGACGGCCTTCCTCTAGTAATCTGAACTTCAAAAGCAGCTCATTGGAGATAACGGATTTGATGTCCCGGTCTCTCACGGGAATAGCTCGAATAGCCTCGACGGCCTTAGGATATTCAACGCCTTCAGGTCGTGGGCGGATATCTATAAGAGTTGAAAGAAGTTTAGAAAAGGTGCATTTCAAACCTTAAGAAGAAGATTGAAATAAAAATGAGACTTACTCCCTTCTAGCCATCTTCTCGCGAACCCGGGAGGACAGTGTACATAAAACCACTCTTGTTTATACTGGGAAAATTTACTCCACGCACCCGTTAGGAGTTGGCATTTGGAGTGTGGCTCGAGAAATATGAAGGATGGACTGTCGGAACGTCTCTTGAAGCGGTAAATATAACGGATATCCTCGGGATAGGAAGTCTGAATAAGGTGCTCATAAGGAGGACGCAGGTACCGTGAATAAACGCATGGCTATTAGGGTGTAACTGTGCCGGAGCAATCCCAATATACCGAACACTTCACGGAGAAATTAATTAAAAGGTGGCACACTTCCGACCCAGCACATAAATTTGTTGCACGTTGTATATCCGGTTGGGGGCAGGTGAGGCCGATCTTGTCCTGATGGAACAAAAACGTCGTCGAAGGGGATTTCATGGATTGAGCACAACCGACGAAGAGCGATTTCGCCAATTTTTTAGGCTTGTGAATCAGTGGGGTTATCCAGAACAATGGCTCCATCTACGACATCAGGAGCCGGGCCTATAACAGCAACAGGTGGATCTGGGATGTCAGGTGTAGGGACTGACGGTGGATTCGAAGTTCCCACTACCTCCTGCCGAGAACTTGGCTCAGGCTTGTCAGAAATTGTAGCGGAGCTTGATTTTTTGGACATCTCCAAAGAATGATCGATGTGAATAGATACTTGTTTAAGTTATACTTGAAAGATAATAGACATCAGATATAACGACAAGTGTTTTTCTCCGTGTGGTGTGTGAACTAGTGCGACAATTCAAACATGGATGCAGAGAAACTAAAGTTTTAAAGACAAGTGTGGCATGATAGAACTTTAGGTTGTTGTCCTTGGAGACCGTCATCGCTGACCATCTCCGACAGTTTATCACATGATTGGCAGTAGAAGTCTTAAAATCAAACATTGGCATCATATAGTGTGAAGGCTGTTATTCGCATTTGACGGGTTAAATTTGCATTTAAGATTGTTCAAACTGTGAGGTAGTTAGTTCAAATTGGGTCCTTGGGCTTGTATGTTTTATTACTTGTCATTGTCCATTATGCTATGCTTGGTTGTGGAGGTAGGTTATCCAAATGTATGTTATGTTCGAGTTAAGACAATTTTGATTGCCAATGCCAACCACTCACTCGCTATCCCCCTTAACTACCGACCCGGCCTCACTTAAACTCCTACCGACCTACATCACCTCACCAGATGCCGAGCCATGGTCACTATACTCCTCTCCTCTCTCTCTCTCTCTGACCACCGAACCACCATTCTTAATCTATACCAAGCCACTATCCTAGACTCCCCCCGACCCATAACAACTCTCTCAATACCAAGCGACCCACACTCCTCAGTACGTACTGACCGACACACTCTCTCTCTCGGAACCAATCAACACTCCCTCTCGGTGTACCGAGCCTCTCTATAGCATAAATCCTACCGGTCCAGCTCTACTTCAATGAACTATCGATTACTTTCCCTCGGTCGGTGTGCCAAATGGGTTCCTACAGCCTATGCATCGACCCTTGAAAATCACCGAATTCCCCTTTCTCTCAAAACAACAAACCCTCTTCTCCTATACTTCACCGAATTCCTCTCCAATTAACACCTACGCTAACTCCTCTCAACCAGTTGCAATCCACCGTCGGAAACACGCCATTGCCCATGCATGTCCCCTCACTCACCATGTTTCTCTCCTCTCTCATTCATCACGTAGGACTGTATGCACACACAGTCCTGGTCTAGTATGAGTTCGCGAAGGCATCGCCTTAGAATTTAAGTTAGTTCATGGAATCTCACTTACGCGTCAATTCGAGGTCGAGGCGGGTGATTATTAAGGCTTGGAGTTGAGGATGATAAAGCAACACGTTTGGATGATGGTGGAGCGAGGTGGGAAAGCAGTTCGGTGGAAGGAAGGGGTTTGGGTTTGGAGCGAAATTAGAGAAGGTTAGAAATAAAGTAAGAGGTGGAAGAAAAAATAAAGTAAGGCGTGAAATTTATATATGGTAGAGGAAAGGCGAACGGGCCTTACCCTGTGGAACCGGTCAGAATACTTCGGTGGTTCGGTGAGTGAAACTGCCGAACATCTCCGGGTAGATCGAACGCATGGTTCGGTGTTCGTACACCGATCCATCCATTATAAATATATATATATATATATATACATATATTTATATGTATATGCACATATAATGTTAGATAAGGACGGTATGTGATAAGGAGACAAATACTACTGAATGAATGGAGAAACGTGGATTTGGAAAATCCATTATGATTCAACCTTCGAAAATTTATATACATCTAGCTTCTGAAAAGTTAAAAACAGGATTTTAGAACCCCTTTTGAGATCGAGCTAGTACGTTCGGGTGACGTGGAGATTCGTCGAAGACCGATGAAAAGCAATAGCCAGGTACCATTCGCGATGGCCTAACGTCTGAAGCAGGAATTACTCGCTGAATCAAAGCACGTTGTATTGATTCACACGATGCACTTTGAGGGGCAAATGTTACCCGGACACTTGGCCCGGCTACCAATCGATAGTTTCAAAGGCAATGATTGAGCCTAGACGGAGTTCGGACCAAAACAAGTATGGAGGTGTAAGGGTGCGGTGTAACTCGATCAGTTTGGCATGTGCATGGTTCGGCCTACATGAGTAGTTCGGCATGTTTGTGTGGCTCGGTCTATTTGAGTGGTTCGGCCTTTAAACGTAGTTCGGCACATGTGGGTCGGCCTTAGAAGGAAGGAAGACCATGTATCGTTCGGTCTAGATGGGTCGACATGTGTCGTTCGGTACAGGTGTTTCAGCTGATGCCGCTTGGTTAAGGAAGAGAGGCCGTGCATGGGCCGGCCAAGGTGGTTTGTTCGGTCATGCAGGGTTCGGCATTTGTCGCTCGGTCATGGTGAGAAGGCTAAGGTGGATCGGTTATGCATGGTTCAACTTTTGTCATCCGGTACATCTGGGTCGGCACCTTGGACCCAGTCTTCATGGCTCGGCATATTTGGTTCGGTAAGCATCGAAGAAGGCAAAGGTCACCACCGGGAGTATGGTCGATGCTTCTATGCTTCGAGTCACACCGCCACTGGCTTCAAGTCATTTGAGAAGGTGCTTCGAGTCATCCTCAGGAGACCCATGGTTCGGCCAGAGTGGCTCGGTGTACCTAGGTCGGTCGTCCAGGAATGTTACTCGTGGGCCGAGTTGTCTAGGTTATGGGCTTACGCAGGGGATCTAGCCTATCTTCGTCTATAAATAGAGGGGCAGGGGTACAATTGAAAGGACATTTTTTCGAGAACTCCAGGGTTACTCTGCCATTTTTTGTACTCATTTCCTTTCTGTTCAAACTTGCATTCAAGCTGTTTGTTTACGGATTGTATCTGTACTCAAGTGATTGGAAAAGTAATAAAGATCATATTCAAAGTGGACGTAGGCAGTTACGCCGAACCACTATAAATCTGGTGTTTCCTTTTCTGTCGTTCTTTTCACACGCTATTGCATTACTTCCTCATTTTTAATTTATTTTCTTCACTAATCCCTCTACACAATTCTATTCAAGGGTGTTGGTGACCAATTTTGACGCTAACACTGAAGTATGTAACGCTCTTCAAATGTTAGATAGTGTATTACTCATGGCTAATCAGAGAACCATGAGGTTATGTATTGATAGTTATTGGATAACTATGTAACGATTCACTTCGTAGTTTTCGGTTGGTCATTATAACTATGGTCAGATAGAAAATATCGAACTGGTAATATTACATAGTTTTTTCAACTTGAGAGTACTATTGAACATCAATGTGTACATTCAACTTTGATTATAGTTAAATTAAGGCACGATGTACATCAAATGACTATAATAGGGTCTGCGTGGAAGTGAAATACTATTAAATAGAGAATTTATTTGTATGAAATTAATATCACAATTAATTGAAATCAACTCAAAATCAGAGTATGCCTGTTTTGTGGGCCATCTTATCTTCCCCATACATAAACATCAAACAAAAACTAGGTTGAGTATGCTTAAAAACTGCCACCGCTCGTGTGATTCCTTTGAACCTACGAAAATACAGTTATTAACCGCAATGTTCCATAACAATTCCTCATGTGAAGACCTTCTTCTCCACCGCTTATCATGTGACCATGTTGACAAACCTTCTCTTGTGATTGACAAACCCCAACAGTGCTCGACTATTTGCTGGATAATGATTGAGTTTTACAAAATGGGTATGCAAAACTCGATCTTACATCATTCGAGATTCTGCATGATTTTGGCCACTTTGATTCACGCACTTATAGTTAGGCTCCGTTTGTTTAAAATGCTTAATTCTGAATTCTGATTGTTGAACTTTGAAGTCTGAATGCTGATTGCTGAATGCTTAATTCTGAATAATGACTTATTTGTTTGTTTGCATTTAGTATTCAGAACAAAAAATAACATTCAGCATTTAGAACAAAAAATAAGCACTAAAAAAGTTCTGAATTATTTTGTCTGAATAGTTAACTTTATTCAGAACACTGATAAAATACAAACAACATAGAAAGTTTTGATTTTTAAATTAGAACCTGGATTCAAAAGTTCTTATTAAAAACAAACTCAGCCTAAGTGATAGTGGCAATATTTGCTCAAAAAACACACATCGATCTGTAAATTCCTTGCCACCAACACACAACTCTTACTTTTGCTCATTTGGCAATTGCGATTATGTGAAATTAGTCCATGCTAATTTTAGGATTTGAATTTCTTGAGTGAATACTCATCAATCTGAAGGTAGATGACTTGAATTCCAGGCCTTCGATTTTGTCTGATATTTGATTCTCGTGTGTGATTCCAGAATTTACTCTTAATTGAAGCATTGAAGTTTCGAATCGGCATATGATTTGATAGTAATAAACTCGAGTTCGCTAATAATATAAACAAACATAGGGATACTTTACTAATTTGACATTTGATTTTCAGATCCAAAATTAAATTGTAGCACCAAATATCCTCGAATTGGCTTTTGATTTGATAATAAACTCAATTTCGCCAATTAAATATAAAAAACAAAGGGATACTTTACATATCGTCTTTTGTTTCCAGATCCCAAAATGATAGCTAGATCCTAAAACCAAACTCGATCGCAGGATTCTTTTACTCAAACTCGATTGCGACATTTCTTGAGTTGGCATATGATTGGAGAATAATAATCAGTTTCACCAAATTCTACTTAAAAACCTTTACAAATCGGAGTTTGGTTACCAAATCCCAAATCTACCAGATACTTTTGCTCGATTCTTTGAATCTCATTGATTCCAGACTAATTGTTGAATCGGCATATGATGACAAACTCGAATGCAATTTTGTCATTGACACGTAAAACAAGGGAAACTCAACAGATCTAACTTTGCAGATCCTATATCTAAAATTTAATTGCTGGAGAGAGAAACTTATATATATATAACATAATTTTGTATGGAAATATCATAATTTTTCGTTCGAAAATTTTAAATTTAAACTTAAGAAAAAAATTATAATAAATCTGCATCGATTTTATAAAAAATTTGATTTTTTCAAAATAAATACATGGCTAAAAATAAATATTTACGTATATAATTTTATTTTATATGTGTATGTGTATACACATAATACAATTTTAAATATATAAATGGTTTTAAATTTGGTGTAATTTAAAATATATTTATATATACATTTATATGTATATATTTCAAATTAAAAAATGTATATGTTTATAAATATTATTTTATAACTTATTTGCATATTTAAAATTTAATTTGAATTTTAAAGGATATTTACATTTAGATCTAGTTTTAAAATTGGAACTTTAAAAGATTTAATTTAAAATTTATATTGTTTACATTTAAATTTATAAATAATTATTTTGAATATGAATATGTGTATACATACATACATACATATATATATAATTGCTTTTATAGTTGTATGTAAATATATATATATATATATATATATATATAAATAAATAAGTATGTTTTATTATATATATTAATATTATATAATAATTGATAGAAAATATGTATATGAAGGGGGAAATGTGTTTGTTGCAAAGTAAATCCTAGCACTTAGATGTTGGCAGGTTAAACCATGCACACATGTACACATTTTATATCTATTTTATAATCAAATAAAATCCATTATTAATCAATTAAATAAAAAGCTAATTTATTTAAAATTTATTTAGATTAGATCTAAATTAATTTAGACTCCATGACCCAATAAGATCTAAAATGAATTTTTTTTTGAAATTCATCCATTTAACCTGCTACGTGCTGGTCTAGATCCAATAATGATATCAGAGCCCAATAGTCTATGCGGTCTAAATTAGTATGAAATGCCACTACAAGAAAAAGCACTATTGATAGCATTTGGAAATATTAAAAGATAGCATTTCAAATTTAATTGCAATTGATTATAGTATATGCAAAATATAATGAAAATAAAAACATAATGTATAGAACTCTCACCAAATTCCAAAAGCGGGATAAAATTTATTTTCGCCATGAGTTTTATTGAAATATCATTCTTTCCCTGGCAAAGTGAACACTATGAAAACTGTAAAGATCATTTTTCATCTCGCTCAAATAAGACTCAAAATCCAATCATTTCACTGTTCGGAAGCTCCTCAATTCCTAAACAATGGCTGCATCGCAATAATTTGGATTTGGAATGAGTGTAAAGAAGAAAGTTCAATCAATTGATGGGCTCAGAATTTCGCCTTCTATTTTTAGGGTTTCGCCTGCTGTAGGAGCACTTATGTTGAACATGATACGAAAAATTACAAGGGATTCTTTGTAAAGGTAGCAACTGTAGTTGCACATAAGTATACCACGATCAATCCCTTAAGCGACAAAGTGCTTGTTAAGATTATATATGCCGAGGAGAAAACAACCAGTGGAATTTTACTGCTAATAACTATGCTGCTAATAACTACTCAGGCAAAGTCACAAAGCAGTGAAGTCGTGGAAATAGGTGATGGTAAATTTACCAATTGGCAAGGCTAAAGTAGATAACAACATTTAGGTAATTGCTGGGCTCACATAAAGTTAATCATGAATTGTATATCAAATGACAAATTTTGTGTTCTACTTATGTCTTTATTGATATATATATATATATATATATATATAGTGGTTAAGGTAATCGATTATGTATGAACTTGGCAAGTATAGTTGATCGATGAAGTTCAATGGATTGATTTCAAATATATGAGAGGGTGCAACATAGCAGTTGTGTGATTAAACTAATGAGACGTTGTTACTTATTGCCCTTCCTGCTCACTAGTAACAAGATTTATTTATTTGATTTTATTTAAATAATACACCTTAGGACTTAGGATACAAAAGCCAATGAGTCTGTATCTAAGTGTGTGTGTACTCTTTAAACCTGCAAGTTTCCATTCAAAAATGTTTAGGCTGGGTCTATTCTGCACTTATTGAAGTACTAAATACTGAATGGAATCTTCCTTGTTGTGGTAGGAATTTTCTAATGATTAGAGACTATCAGACATTAATGTTGTGGGAATTCTAACTCGAGACCACTCAAATCAAAACTCCAAAGCATAATGGAAAACGAGATCATGGTAAGAAGTAAAAAAACCAATCAATATCTTAATCCCAATCTCAATCCAATCCAAAATCAATCACAATCACCAAATAAGCAATAGAAAACCAAAGCAATAACGATAAGATAAATCACACACCGATTTATAGTGGTTCCACTAATGCCTTGTTAGTATACATCCACTTTGAGAGAGAGCTTTTATTAATACCAATGAGAAGAATACAAGAGGTTGATTACAATGATCAAAATTCTAATAAAATTGATTTGTGGAGAAGAGATTTGAAAAAAAATTAGATTTTTCCCTAATTAATGGAGGATAAACCCTAGATTAAACCCTTGCAACCATCTCTCGTCTCTGAATCCTGAAAATAGCTTATATAGTAGAGTAGAAAACCTAGGAAAAATTCTAGAATTGCCCTCCGAATATCACAAATCATCACACCTAGCCTGAGCTGAACAATAGGCTGAAAAACGTCACAGACGTCTGTCACTTTATGACAGACGTCTGTCATATGTTTCGACAAAACATTTCTTGAAACCACAGACGTCTGTCCCAAAGTAACAGACATCTATAGCAGGTCTTGGGTTTCAAAACCCTAAAGCAACAGGCATCTGTCCATCCACAACAGACGTCTGTGCTACTGCTCCAAGTAGCAGTTCACTTCTCTTCACCATAACTTCTACCTCCGAGCTTTAATTTGCGAACCGTCTTCTTTGTCACCAAGCTACTTTTGACCATTTCAATTTCTCCATATAGTGTCGCCAAAATTTAACACTCCACCTCGACACTATATCGATCTCCAACTCCAATGGTACCATACCATCATCAACAACCGATTATTCTACCTTCAACCAAACAAGCTTGAATGCTTTCCCAATGAGCTCCAGCAAAGCCACCGCCCATTGCACTCCATCAACGAGCTCAAGCAAAGCCCCCGCCAGCTAACAAAGTGTTGAAAGCACCCAAATCCAAAGCCGTCTCACCAAAAGACAAAAGCACTATGGAGTGTAAACTAGTACTCAACCAGAAGATAGAACTACAATCTCTTGCCGATACTCTTCATCATCCATAACCAAGCTCCTTCCTCAACCGTGCCATCCCGTGGCACCTAGCACTTCAACAAGCGAATCAAGTTCGAGCAATGCTCGAACTTTCCAACTGTTAATACCTTGGTGAACATATCTGCTGCGTTATTCTTTGTGTGCACTTTCCAAAGATATACTTGCTTATCTTCAGCCATGGCTACTAAAAATGACTCTCTCACTTCAATATGCCTAGTCCGTGAGCTAAACGCCAAATTCTCTGCCAAGTGAATAGCGCTATGGCTATCACATCAAACATTAATGCTACCATGATCGAATCCTAAGTCACACAACAAATGCCTCAAATAAAGTGCCTCCTTTGCCGACTCTACCGCGGCTACCAACTCCACCTCCGTAGTGGATAAAGTAACCACGGTCTGCAATCTCGATCTCCAACTAATGGCCGTACCACCAAGTGTGAAGACATATCCGAAAGTTGATTTTCTTCGATCCCTATCATCGGCGTAGTCCAAATCACAATAACCAACTAACTTGCAATTCATCCCCTTACTACCACCAAAAACAAGACCATGAGAGAATGCACCTCTAAAGTATCTCAATATAAGCTTCACAGCTTCCCAATTCGATTTTCCCAGATTAGCCTTATACCGACTAACCATCCCGATGGTATTTGCAATATCAGGCGTTGTACACACCATAGCATACATTAAACTTCCAACTACACTAGCATATGGCACATTTGCCATATAAGCCTTGTCTTTCTCCAAGATAAGAGATCCCTTACTCGAAAGCTTCATATGCAAAGGTAAAGGTGCATTTGACGACTTTGCATTTTCCATGCTAAACCAGCAAAGCACTTTTTCTATGTACTCTTTTTGAGTCAATTTCAACTTAAAATGCTTTCAATCCCTTTCTATTTCCATGCCTAATAACCTCTTTGCTTCTCCAAGATCCTTCAATTCAAACTCTAATTTCAAACTCAGTTTTAACTTGTTGATTTCATTTATATCCTTAGAAGCAATGAGCATGTTGTCCGCATACAAGAGTAAATACACAAAACAATCATTTTCCAACTTCTTGAAATATAAACAAGCATCCTTGATGCTTTTATCAAAACAATTTTCAAGCATAAAATGATCAAATTTCTTGTACCATTGTCTAGGTGATTGCTTTAAACCATATAGTGATTTCTTTAACTTGCAAACCAAATTTGACTTACCATCCACAACAAAACCTTTCGGTTGCTCTATGTAGATGTCTTCATTCAAATCACCATGCAAGGAAGTTGTTTTCACATCAAGTTGCTCCAACTCCAAGTCGTGAATAGCAACTATAGTAAGTAATATCCGGATTGAAGTATGGTGCACAACCGGTGCAAATATCTCATCATACTTCTTTCCCTTCCTCTGTGCAAACCTCTTATCCACTAGCCTAGCTTTGTATCTCCTATTGCCCTTAATCTTGTATATCCATTTGCACCCAATAGCATGGTTTGCTTTAGGAAGTGAAATCAAATCCCAAATTTGATTTTTCAACAACGATTGCATCTCTTCCTCCATGGCACAAATCCACTTCGAGCTGTCACTCGACTCCATGATGTCATCAAGGTCCATCAGCTCATCTTGGACTACATGAAGAGCATAGTCCAAATTATCACAAAAGCTAAGATAGTTCCATCACCATATCTATCGGGTGGCCTTATAGCACGACGACCCACCCAGCTAGTAATACCATCACCCAAGCTCCTTTCGACTCCACCTTAAACCGAATCCTCTCTAGAATCATGTACATCACCAACACTACTAGAGGAACCCTATGGACTATGTGATGTTACATCAACCGCTTCCTCCTCACAAGCATCTCCAACTACTCTACTCCTTGAACAAAATATGGGAATAACTTCCATCTCCTTTGATTCACCATGAACCAAATCTGAAACACCCAATGAGCTCTCATTCTCTTTAAACAAAGCCGACTCATCAAAAGTAACAAGATGAGAATTCACAACCTTCTTCGTTCCAGATTCCATATCCGATAGCCTTTTACACCGTCCGTATAACCAAGCAAAATCCCTTTGAAAGTTCTAGGCTCAACCTTATCATTTCCCGAATCATGCACATAAACCGGACTACCAAACACACGAAGATAACTCAAGTCAGTGCTCTTTCCCTTCCACACTACCTCCGGAATTTTGTTACCAATAGTCGAGCACAGAATTTGATTAATAATATGCACCACGGTTGACAAAGCTTTGACCCAAAATTCCTTAGACAAACCCAATGTCGATCTCAAGCATCGAGCTTTCTCTAGTAGAGTACGATTCATCCTCTCCGCAACACCATTCAACTGCGGATCTCCCACTATAGTAAAATTCCTCTGAATACCATGATTCTTGCAAAACTCCAAGAACTCTCCGAAAACATACTATTCGCCATTATCGAACCTTAGAACCTTCAAAGACTTGCCACTCTCATTCTTAACAAGAGCTTTCCATGCTTTGAACTTTGCAAATGCCTCCGACTTGCCCTTCATTACATACACCCATACCTTTCAAGAAAAGTCATCAATCAAAGAAATATAATGGCAAGATCCTCCCAATGAAGCTACCGGTGCCGATCCCTAAACATATGTGTGAACATACTCAGAACACTTCTCGAATCATGTTTTCCTTCACTGAATGACACTTTGGTTTTCTTCCCGATGACACATTCCTCGCAAAACTCTAGTTTGTTGGAACTCTCTCCATTGATCATCTCCCTCTTCCGAAGAATATCCAAACTCCTCTCTGGGACATGACCTAACCTCAAATGCCACAATCCAGTCGCATCCATGCCATGAGAACTATCAACTCCCACACAAGTTTCACCTTCTATAGTCACTCCTTGAAGCAAATAAACACCATGAGTTCTAGCACCCTTCATCACCGCAAGCGCACCCTTTGAAACTCGTAAGTTATCGCTCTCAATAGTGATCTTACAACCTAAAGAATCCAACTGCCCCAAAAGGATAAGGGACTTCCGAAGTCGCGGAACATAGCGTACAATGGTGAGAGTACAAACCACTCAATCAAACATCCGAATTTGCACAGAACCAATGCCTCTCGACTTACAAATAGCACCATTACCAATAAAAATTGAATTTCCTTCTTTGTCGGTATAAGATGAAAAACAATTCCTATTCGGCGTCATATGATAAGACGCACTCGAATCGAGCACCCATTCGCTATCCGAAACATCTGATGCTACTACCGTCAACACCTCTACGTCTCCCTCACCAACTCCACTGTCCACCTCTATGGATGAAGATGCTACTTCCTTTTCCTTCTCCTAGTCCGGACACTCATTCTTCCAATGACTGGGTTTCTTACAAATATAGCACTTTCCTTTTCTTTCCTATGACTTTCCTCTCCAACCGGGTTCCTTGATTTAGAACGCCCACAGTTCTCCTTCTTCGCATATCTCACATTCTCCACAAATAAACCATGACCACTACTAGCACCACAACATCCATCACTCAACTTTTTCATTTGATCCCTCAACTTCTCGCTAAGAAGACCCCTTTTGACATCATCTAGAGTCAAAGTATCCCGATTATAGATCAAACTATTTGAGAAACCCATATAACGGTCCGGCAACGAACACAACAATATCATCGCCTTTTGTTCCTTATCAATCTTCAAATATACCGCCTTCATCTTCATTAGCAAATCATCAAAGATATTCAAATGCACCTTTAGCGAAGTACCTTCATTCATTTTATAGGTGAAGAACACGCAATAAGATCAAAATGATTAGTTAGTGACTTCCTCATATACAACTCCTCCAACTTGTCCTAAATATCCTTAGCGGTAGCCTCGCCACTAATTTCGGAGATAATATTCTCCCCCATAACAGATTGAAGTATAGTGAATGCCCTCTCTTCCATTTCCTCCCTCTCAACATTCGAGATGTCCGCCGGCAACAAATATGTGTCAAACACCACCCGATGCACTCGATTCCGCCTAAGAACCGCTTTCATCTTCCATTGCCACTTTTCAAAATAATTATCGTCATTCCACCTATCTATAACCAATTGTGATCCCAAAGCCGCATACGACCCACGTACATATGATGCGACACCACTTGGATTAACCATTGAGAGACTACTTGAGGTATTATCTGATTCTGGTATTTCCACGACCATCTACCAACACCAAAGCTCTGATACCAAATGTTGCGAAACTCTAACTCGAGACCACTCAAATCAAAACCACAAAGCACAGCGGAAAACGAGATCATGGTAAGAAGTGGAAAAACAACCAATCAATATCTCAATTCAATTCTCAATCCAATCCAAAACGAATCATAATCACCAAACAAGCAATAGAAAACAAAAGCAATAACGATAAAATAAATCAAATACTGATTTATAGTGGTTCCACTAACATCTTATTAGTGTACATCCACTTTGAGAGATAACCTTTATTAATACCAATGAGAAGAGTATAAGAGATTGATTACAATGATCAAAATTCTAATAGAATTGATTTGTGAAGAAGAGAATTAAAGAAAAATAGGTTTTGATAAAACTTAATTAATGTAGGATAAACCCTTACAGTCGTCTCTCATCTCTGAATCTTGAAAATAGCTTATATAGGAAAGTAGAAAACCTAGGCAAAATTCTAGAATTGCCCCCTCCGAATATCACAAATCGTCACACCAAGCCCGAGCTGAACAATAGGCTGAAAAACGTCATAGACATCTATTACTTTATGACAGACAGATGTCTGTCATATGTTTTGGGAAAACATCTCCTAAAACCACAGACGTCTGTCCCAAGTGACAGACATCTGTCCCAAGTCTTGGGTTTCAAAACTCTAAAGCAACAGACGTCTATCCATCCATGACAGATGTTTGTGTTGTTGCTCCAAGCAGCATTTCCCTTCTCTTCGCCATAACTTCTATCTTCGAGCTCCGATTTGTGAGCCGTCTTCTTCGCCACCAAGCTACTTTCAACCACTTCAATTTCTCCATATAATGTCACCAAAATTTAACAATTAAATTTTTTATGACAATGGGTATTCTTATATTTTGTTGGTTATCAAGTATTAAATTCTTGATGGCAAACAAAATTACTTGAAACAAATTGGCCTTTATCGATCTTAGTTCCTTATTGCAAACAGTTACGACCTTACTCAAGTTATTCACCATAAACTTGTAGCTTTTAACTCAAAATTTTCCCCCTTGATGTATATGGGATCACAAATTATGTACTCCAAGCATTTAGGAATAGAATTGGAGCTCAATGACAAGAACCATCTTTTTCTTAAGGAAGATGACATAGTCGGTATTATGAATAATGATGATGTGAAGGATCCCAAATCTCTAAATGATCAAGTTCTGATCAGTGTTGCTGAAGTCAAAGAAAAAACAACTAGTGGCCTACTGCTCAATTAAGCTAAAATAAACCTTCTATTGGGAAGGTAAGATAATTTGCATGATGTGTACCTATTTTATTTCTGCTACTACGTTTGTTCCACTTATTGCAAACTTGAAATAGTAATAGTATTTATTGTACTCATTCACTACTCTCACAAACAAAGAGTTTAATCTTTATTAATAGAAAATACATTATGAAATTGACCAAGGAAATACACCTAGTTTAGAATTTTGCTTGTTTTTTTAGAAACTTTAGAGACTTGAATAGGTCACATTCTCATCCTTTTTATATTACTTATTAATTTTCTTTATAATATGCATTTATTAAAAAATAGTCAAGCCTAAGGACCATAAGCAAGGGCATCCATTCGTCAAAGCAATTACTTTGTATTAACGTTATATCTTTAAGATAAGATGATGATTATGATTTGCACTGTCTGTATGATCTTGTGAACAACATATAACATTGGCTCGCTATAAAGATTAAACTTTATAATGAAGATAGTAACAGCACAAGATTCTAATTGATATCTAATTTCAAAACAATTTAACATACTTTTTTCAAACCTTGCCTTTCACGTGTATGTTTGTTTATATTTTCAGAAAGGAAGAGGCTAGATAGTCTTAGATACATGGCAACAAGAACATCAATTCCTTTGCTGTATTACAGTTTGAAGAGGAAGCTTCAATTATACTAGGTCAAAATTTTATGTATGTATATAAAATTCCTTATAGTATGTTTAATCTTAATGCATCCAAATCCATGTTATATTTCAGTTCCTTTCTTCACTATAATGCTAGCATTGATGAAAAATCAACTTGTTAATGGTTTTCTTTTGTTTTATCTAAACAAACATCCTCATTTTGGATTAATTTATCTTTGCTTCCTTTATGATTTTAATATAGAAACAAGAGAACTTTTTCTGGAGTCTTGTGTATGGAGCAACAAGTAAGAATAAACATGCATAATTTCCTCATTTAAACTATCCTCGTTTGTGAAGCCACAAAACAAAAATACAGTCAACCTATATGTATGTATGTATGTATGTATGTATGTGTACGTATGTGTACGTATATGTATGGATGACAGTTCATTATTTATGTCATCTTCAAACATTATAGTTTTTACTTAAAAAATATATATTAGACCATAGAAATCACATTATTATATTTATTGATTGTTAGGTTTGAAATGTTTGAAATGAAAAAACTATAGTAAAATTAAAATTCAAGGTGGAGCTTACTTGCGTTACCAATTTTATCAAGTCTCTTTTAATGCTAACATATATAATTATGGTGAGTAATCTGTCTTACCATGTAGTATTGATAATCGTAATTTTAGCTTAACATGGTTATTTGATTTGATGAATAGGGGCTTTAACAAGTAGTAATTTTGATTTTATTATATTTACTTTAGATATGTGCAACCTCATTAATGATATGTTTACTTTTTATATCTTATTTATTATCATGGAAATTCATCTCTTATTTATCCAAAATTACACTTCAAATTCTCAAAAGCTGTTATTAGCTCCTTTTAATTATGTAAATGTGTAAGGATTAAGATACCATGTGTTACTTATGCTTCACATACAATATTATTTTGAAATCCAAAACCCTCACTTTTTCGATTTCTTTTTGAAATTACGTTTGATTTATTAATAATAAAATGTCTAGTACAAATAGTTCATCTATACAAATACAGGCCATGCAACACATGCCATAGCATAAGGAAGATAATAAATGACAATTAGCCTTTATCTCCATAAGAAAAATAGACAAACCCCACACAACAATTGGGAGCATTATATTAAAAACAAATTCTTGAAAAGCCATAAGGGAATTTCCAAGGACTGAAACACAACAAGCTTGTATTGGACAACTTATAATAGTAGACTTATAGTGCAGCAACCAACAATGCAACACTAATAATCCATAAGCTGCTAGTTTAATTCAACTGATTGTAAGTAGGAGCCTGAAATGATTGAGTTGCCAACATGATGATGATTGGTTGAGTAAAGTAGTAGTGTAAGCTTACTATAGTAGCATGTGATTGGCTTTCTTAAACAAATCAAACTTTAGGCTTCTTTTCTAAACTACAACAACATCTGGTAGAAAAAAAATTCCTGGATCACTTCACCAAATTACAATAGAGCGTACTCGTAGTTGCAAGAGATAAAATTGATATTTGTAGTATGTTATCTGTATATTTTCTACTGCTATGCTAGAAGAGTAATTAAGGGAAAAAGGAGCAAACAAGTCAATAATAGGATATGGAAGCATTGAATGATAGATATCGAGCCTATAAGTTCATGGGGTATCAAGCTCCAAAAAAAGGGCATTTCAAACTTGGAAGAAATGAAAGTTTTCTAACTTCTACTCATGAGTTGAATGGCTTAAAGGAGTACGTGGAAGCTTGGAGTTATTGAGCTACAAGAGTTGTCGAGCTCGACGACAGTAAGGTTGTCGAGCTTTTACAACCATAGGATGATGATGTCGAGCCTCTACAAGCACAAGGGTTATTGAGGATATAAAGTAGGAGGAGATGTCGAGCATCTACAGTCATAAAGGTTGTTGATCATATAAAGCAGGAGTTGATGTCGAGTTTCTACAGCCATAGAGGATGTCGAGTTTCTGCAGCAATATTGATGTCAAGCTTATACAACAATAAACCCCATACCCTTCCAACTACAACAAATAGAGGATCACCCTCTCATGAAAGGGGGCCCCCGAACTTCTTTCTCTCTCTTGGCATAAATCACTTTTTGGACTAAATTTTTCTAAACTCTCTTAAGAGCTTGAAAGCCATTTTAATGGCAAATGACCAATGACAAAGAAGATGATTTTGACATTTGCATATTAGGACTTGGACAATTAGAATTTTGCATATTTCACTTGTTTGGTAACATGCCTTACAATTGAACAAGAGATATATTGCCTATTTTACCCACTGACAAGAAATCAAGATCTATTGCATATTTTGACTTGCCTATTTTGTCATTGAACACATGACTTGGATTTTGAATAATCTTGTGAATAATTTGAAATAAAGGGGTGTTATTGGAATTTCTTCGAATATGCCTCCTCCTATAACATCTCATCTTGGGTGTTGAGCCAATTTTTAGTTTACCATTTTGGCGCTAGAAGGAGGGCTCGAACCTCCGATTGTTTGAAAATGACCAAAATGCCATTAATTTTCAAATTTTAAAAAAAAATAAAAAAAAATCTAGAAAATAGAGGGTATTTTTGTAAAAACAATGGATGAAGAATTTTTCAAGTTGGGTTAGTTAGCAAAAAGTTATCATCATTTGAGCTTACGTTTTGTTTCTCCAATTCTTTATGACTCACACTAATCTAAATGTTAATTCTGTAGCATTCTATGACGCCCCACCTCTATACTCACGCTAGCCAAGAACACTACAGGGTAATGCCGTCGACTAGCACAAAGAATAAGGCTATTGAGGAGGGACCATCTGTGTAATTGCTTTGTGCGAGTGCCGATATGGCAGATAATATAACTTACATTTCATTTCAAGAGGGAATTCGACATATCAAGTACAAACTCAAAGCTACCACATAGTGGCTATGTGGACTTCGGAAACAAATATAGAAATAAGCATAACACAAATCAGTTACAGATATTCATATCACAAAGGCGGAATCAGATATGAATATATCACATAAAAGTGTACATCAAAAGAGTGGTCATACAAGACCCACTACATAAAAAATGAATAGATACAAGTGCTAGACAAAAGAATAAGTATACATCAAGGAGTCTCTATCTCAAATGTATACTAACAAAAACTACTATGCTAAAGTAGTTAGCCAAAAGTCAGGTGATGGACCCTGATAAGAAGTCAAGCAGGAGCACTTGAAATACCTCGGTCTGACCCGAGTATTATTTAAGAAGAAAATAATAAACGGATCTGTCTAGCTATAAATATTAGATAAAATGAGATAGGATAAGAGATATCACGAAAGCGTATGATAACAATAATGCCTAACTATGACAAGTATATATCAAAAAACAACAAAAATCATACAATATCTCAAATATTCTCAAACACCAAAAGAATGTCATATTCTATAAATTATTCACCAAAACACAAATATTGATAAAGCTTATCAATGCAATCCACGAAAATTGGTGAAACACAAATTCTAGAAATCAACCACCAGAAATCCAGAAATCACAAAGGGGGAGGCCTATCACAAACGGGAGCATGAAAACTCACCAACACGTGTGTCACAAACGGAACGCTATTCCATGGTCGCTAACCATCAAGTTTGAGCCAAAGCTCCACAAACGGCCCGAAGACCATGGGTCGCTACCCCACCAATTTTGAGTTGAAACTCCACAATAGGGTTTAACCCCCACACAAACAAAGAGACGTCGCACATCGCTAGTCTAAATCACAAAATGATCATCATCGATCGATAAAAAGTGTGAATCACACTAAGCTAGTAAATATAAGAGTTTAGCTTCATGTCCCATAACCACTGGCTTAACTTAAATATTTATGAACAAATTGTAGACTTCCACTCGAAAATTGTCACAAGATTTCAATCGAACAAGTCTAAGAATTAACCGACAAAGTAAACGCAAGCGTTTCATACCGCTTGTTTTGCTAAGCCGTTTAATTAGATTTCTCATACGAATGAGGTAAAGGTTTGTATATACTAATAGATTGGAAAACGGATTTATAAACGAGATTTGTATTAAAAATAGAGTTGGAATCATCTTTGTGAAAGAGTTTGAATATTTATTACTAGTATAGAAAACCTTTATATTTTAAAGTGACAAATCACAGAAATGATTGTAGAAATAATCAATCACCACAATCCACATTCGATGACGTGAATTAAAACCATAAAAATCGATATCGAATCCATCAAAATGGATGTTCCCAAAAATCCAGAAAAAAAAGTCATCAAAGTCGATAAATGATAACAACTATTCGGATCATCAAAAATCGATTAAAAACTGGAAAACCCACACAAACAGCCTAAAATAGGCAAAAAGCAAACTTCACAGATTCAGTCGACTATTCTGTAGGGTCAGTCGACTGAAACAAGCCTAGAAACTCTCGGGTTTCAGGTTCAGTCGACTGACTCTGCAGTTCAGTCGACTAATACAGGGATAGAAACATTTCTGTCCCCAGTTCAATCGACTGAACTATATGGTCAGTCGACTGACATAGGGCCAGAGAGTTTTCTGGTCCTAGATTCAGTCGACTGACTCTGCAGTTCAGTCGACTGAATTGTGGTTTCCAGTATTCTCAGCCTAGCCCCCAAAAGGGGTAAAAATCCAAATGAGAGCGATCGGACGAGCATCGGAGATTAGGGATTCATGCCAAGCGACAACCCAGCCTTATAGGCCCTTCGATACACCCCAACAACATGTTCAAACATCAAAGATAGGAATTTTATAGATTTGACTTCAAAACACCAAAATTGGGAATATTCATCAAACCAATTCAATTCAAAGGCAAATGAACAAGGAATAGATGTTAGGAATTACTACCAAACAACTATCAAAGATATAGACATAGATGTGAGTTCAAAAACTCACCTTTTCAACCCAAAACAACAAATGAGAAGCTCTAAAGCAAAGGAAAAATCAACTACTCTTCAATTTCTACTCTAGAAGCTCCAATCTAAGATCATAAGCAATATTTTCTAAGTTAGGTTATAGGAAATTTCTGAAATTGGAGAGAGATGGAGATGGAGAAGAAGAAGAGGATGCTTACCTTAGCTTCTCTTTGATGTTGGAGCTAGAATTTGTATTTCCTAATTAAACTAGGGTTTGGAATTCTAATTTCCAATCTCTTCCCCCATTTTTGCTTTAGCTTGAGTGTTAGGAAATGTTATGAAGGAATGAAGAGGAGTGGAGTGGGAGTTAGGGTATTAGATGGGTTGGGTGTTAGGTTATTGGGCTGAAACCCAAACCCAAAGCCCTAAATGAAAATATCAAAATTTTACTCAACTCCAAACATATCGATGTTTATACTCAAAAAGGTCGCAAACTCTATTTTGGACTCAATGGAAGTGGTCTCGAGTCCTAATTCGACTGTTTGCAAAAAGTGAGATTTCGGACTTAAATTCGACTAACGATGCTATATTTAAATAAAACATTTAAATATACAATCGTAAAATATGTGGGTTGTTACACATTCATTTAAGGGGCATTTCAACTTCATATTCACATCTGATTGCTCCCTACAGTTCAAGTAAAAAATTCATCATCAAGAGAAAAGCAGATACATACAACAATTAAGGCACTGTTAGTTACATCTCCAGATCTGTACTCACATCATCAAGCTTCAAACAAAGGTAACTTCTTAACATAGAGGTGTCGAGCATATAGTTTTGGAGTTGAGAAAATCGTATTTAGGTTAGTATCGAACTTCTACATTAAGATATCGAGCATCTAAAAGTACGGTATCGAGCCTATAAATACAAGGGATTCTAAGCATATGTAAGCAAGTGACAGTATCAAGTAAATATAATATCGGGCATCTCAAATCTATAAGATGACAAGGCATGTCGAGCCTATAAGATCAGGAGATGGCGAGCCTATAAAATGATAAGAGCAATGAGCCTGTAAGAGGTGATGTTATCAAATCTATAGGATGATGAGGTTGCTGAACTTGTAAGAAGTTAAGTATCGAATGTCTAAACACAGCATATATCGAGCATGTAGAGCAGCAAGATACTAAGTTTAAAGTCATCATGCCTATCAATACAGCACATGTTCGAATCACAGTACAGTGAACATAGCAGTATATTACTATCAAAGAAGAATGCAATATAAAGTTATTGAATGTGTTGATAAATCGTGTACAAAAGCTCCATGTTTTGAAGTACACGCAAACCATGCTTCATAGTACATAACCCCATGCTCCTCGCTAGAAGATTAAACAAGCGTAAAGTTAGATATAGCTATTGGAATAGGAAAATTGGCTATTGGAGTAAGTACAATATAGTGTAAAAATAGGTCAACACGTAAGGAATTCTATGGAGACAAGATAATGGCCACTAAGTTAAAATGGGCTATGAAAGCAGAACTCAGCATGCAATGCAAAGGTGGACAATCAGTATAGAATTTTTAGGCATCAACCGATGGATGTCGAGCATCAAAAGGGATAACGAGCTTATAAGATGCTTAATGTTATCAAACTTTTAGGTCTCGGAGCTGTCATGAATATAGACAATTGATTGTTAAGCCTGAAAATAGTTTGAGTTGTCGAAAATATAAACAATATGTCGAGCCTGTAACTTTGATGGTATCAAACCTACAGAGAAATTAGTAGAGTTGTCGAGGTAATATATGTTGAACTTATAGGGGTGAATTTACCCAAATGATTGCAAATCAACCCTAATACATGTGTAGGCAATAAGATCGTGTTGTAGTGCGACAAAACAAACAAAACTTGAAAATAAAATGCAAATCAGCAAATCATACAAGAAAGTAAATAGAGAGTTCACACACGGATTTATAGTGGTTCCACTATCGCAAGATAGTGTACATCCACTTGGAGAGAGGATTTTTTATTACTTTCAGAGAGAAGAATTACAAGATTGATAATGGATACTAAGAAGAATATGAAGAAATACAAAAGAGAAGGTAATTCATTTCTGATACTTCTATTCATCCTAATCCCTACCTTTATATAGGGATTATTACTTGAGGTTGAAGTAATTGATTTATGGTCATAAATCAATACCTAATCAATTCTCCAAATCATATGTGAAACATTTACCATTTTATTTATCAAGTTTCACCTAATTTGTATGCGTCTGATAAAATTCCTTCTTTAATCATCTAATTAGAGAATTAATTAATTACTTCACTCTTTTTCAAATATTTCTTCCTCTTATGTAGCTAATCCATTGCCCTCTTTAATGCATATAAAATGGGCAATATATTTGAGCAATTATCTCAAATATCTTCCAAATCTCTTAAGTATGGAAATATTGTATCAAATCTAACAATCTCCACTTTGATACTATATTTCCTTGTAAGCCTACCAACTCCACTTACATTCTTTTACTCCAAGCAGATCTCAAACAAGGCATCGCAAATACTTTTCCAATGAGCTTCGGTATGGCCATCACCCATTCCACTTTGTCAACGAACTCCGGTAAGGCCATCGCTCGCCAACAAAGTGTTAAAAGTTCCCCCTCCATGTAGGACCCATCAATCTCCAAAACAAACATCTCCATATACTCACTCTCCCCCTGTGCCACCAAGTAGCACCTAACACTTTAGCAAGTGAATTAAGTTCGAGCAATGCCCGAACTTTGCAACTAGTCTAGCCTTGTATCTTCCATCGTCCTTCACCTTATATACCCACTTGAATCCTATGGCTCAGCTTTCTTAAGAGGGTGGTACTAATTCCCAAGTCTGATTCTTCTTCAATGAATCAATATCCTCTTCCATAGCATGCATCCATTTTGAGCTGGCACTCGAATTCATAGCTTCTTCAAGGTCGAAAGGCTCATCTTGCACTATATGCAGTGCATAATCAAAATGATCCTCAAGGCTAAGGTTTCCATAACTCCAGTCTCCATACCTATTTGGTGGCCTTCTAATTCTAGAGCTAGCCCAAATAGGTGTAACTTCCCCTAAACTTCTATCAACTCCACCTTGAGCTGAATCATCTCTAGCTTCACAACCATCACTATCATTGCTGCAGGAGTTCTGTGGACCTTTATGTGATGTATCAACAACTGCAATTACTCTATCTTCTTTTACATCTCTGACTCTACTACTAGTTTGATATGTGGGAATAGTTTCCATCTCCTTAGGCTTTTCAGCTTCTGAATCTACTGAACAAGGTGGATTCTCCTTGGGCTTGAATCTATCGGACTCATCAAATGTGACATGTTTCGAGTGCACTACCTTCCTATCAACAAGGTTCCAAACGCGATACCCTTTGATACCTTCTGCATAGCCCAAAAATATGCCTTGATTGGCTCTAGCCTCCAACTTGTCATTTCCTGTATAGTGAACATACATGGGGCTACCAAATATACGAAAATAACTGATATGTATAGATGTACCTTTCCACCTTTCCTTAGGAATCCTCCCATCAATGGATGAGCACAGAATCCGATTGATAATACATGCAGTAGTTGATAAAGCTTCAGCCTAATAGCCTCTAGACAAGCCCGCCGTCAATCTCAAGCAACAAGCCTTCTCCAGTAAAGTTATGTTTATCCTTTCAGCAACTCCGTTTGATTGCGGATCACCAGGTGTAGTAAAATGTCTCATAATTCCGTGCTATCTACAGAAATTTGTGAACTCCTTAGAAACAAACTCACCGCCATTGTCAGATTTTAGCACCTTCAACTTCCTTCCTACTTCATTCTCTACCAGTGCTTTCCAAGTTTTAAACTTTTCAAATGATTCCGACTTAGCTTTCATCATATACACCCAAACCTTCCGAGAGTAGTCATCGATAAAAGAGATAAAATACTTAGCTCCTCCAATAGAAGCTGTTGCTACTGGTCCCCAAACAATTGTATGGAAATACTCTAGTACTCCTTTGGACTCATGTCTACCAATACCAAAAGAAACTTTTGTCCGCTTCCCTAACACACTCCTGGCAGAATTCCAAACGGTTGAAGCTTTCACCCTTGATCATCTTCCTTCTTCGAAGTAGCTCCAAACTCTCCTCTGAAACATGACCTAATCTGAGATGCCAGAGTCTGGTGGCATCCAAAGCTCGTGAACTATCAACTCCAAAACACGTCTCTCCAAGAACTGTATATCCTTTCAGCAGATAAAGATTCCGGACCATCATTCCTTCCATCAATACAAGAGCACCACGTGTCACCTTCAATCCATCCGACTCTATCGTAATCTTGCACCCCAAAGATGCTAGCTGACCTAAGGACAAAAGAGATTTTCTTAAACCTAGAACATAGCAAACTCCGATGATAGTGCACACCCAACCATCGTGCATGCGAATACGCACTGATCCTTCTCCTAATGACTTACAAGTAACATCATTTCCCATTATTATGGCACTTCCCTCCTTGTTTTCATAAGAACAGAAATCCTCCTTCCTAGACGTCATATGGAAAGATGCCCCTGAATTTAGCACCCAATGATCTGATACATCGAAAACAGATGCAGACAACACATCATTAGAAACAACCTTCGCCATCGCAATAGATGAAGAACCATCCGCTTCATTTCTCTTCCTCAAATCTGGACAATCTTTCTTCCAGTGGCCATGTTTCTTACAATGATGACACATGTTGTCTCTAGACTTACCTCTCCAACAACTTCCAGGCTTCCTTGACTTGGAACGCCCTCTAAAATTATTCTCCTTCTTCTCCTTTCTTCCTCTCTCCATAAACAGCCTCTAACTACTACTAGCTTCTCCACTTTCACTTATATTCTTCATCCGATCCCTCATTTCTTCACTTAGAAGTCCCGTCTTTACATCTTCTAATGGCAGTGTGCTTCTGCCATAAATCAAGCTGTTAGCGAAAACTGTGTATCGCTCAAGAAGAGAACACAATACTACCATAGCCTTTTGCTCCTCGTCCACATTCAAATCAACAGCTTTCATATTCATTATCAAATCATCGAAGATGTTCAGATGTGCTTTCAATGACGTATCTTCCTGCATCTTATATGTGAAAAAAGTTTTTAATAGAATCAGCCTATTCGTGAGCGACTTCTTCATGTAGAGATCCTCCAATTTCTTCCATAGGCCTCTAGAAGTGGTTTCACCACTAATCTCTGGAATGACATTCTCACCCATGGCCAATTGAAGGGTAGTAAAGGCCCATTCTTTCATCTCCTTTCTTTCCAATTCTGAGATATCTGCTGGCAACGGTTCTTTTTCAAATACAACCTGATGAACACGATTTCTTCTCAACATCACCTTCATCTTCCATGGCTACTTCTCAAAATCATTATCTCCGTTCCACTTCTCTATAGTCAACTGTGAACCTGATGCTACATATGAACCCCTTATATAGGGTGCATATTCCTAGGTAGATCTAACCTCCTCATTTCCAGGTCCTGCCATTTTATCGAACACCTTCTAGTCCTAGGCTTCAACAACAACCTTCAAAGCTCCGATACTAAAATGTAGGGGTGAATTTACACAAATGATTGCAAATCAACCCTAATACATGAAGAAGCAATAAGATCATGTTGTAGTGCGACAAAACAAATAGAACTTGAAAACAAAATGGCAAATCGGCAAATCACACAAGAAAGTAAATAGAGAGTTCACACACGGATTTATAATGGTTCCACTATCGTAAGATAGTATACATCCACTTAGGGAGAGGAGATTTTATTACTTTTAGAAAGAAGAACTACAAGATTGATAATGGAGACTAAAAAGAATATGAATAAATACAAAAGAGAAGATAATTCGTTTTTGATACTCATATTCATCCTAATCCCTAACTTTATATAGGGATTATTACTTGAGGTTGAAGTAGTTGATTTATGGTCATAAATTAACACCTAATCAATTCTCCAAATCATACGGGAAACATTTACCATTTTATTTATCAAGCTTCCCACAATTTGTATGCGTCTGATAAGATTCCTTCTTTAATCATCTAATTAGAGAATTAATTAATTACTTCACTCTTTTTCAAATATTTCTTCCTCTTATGTAGCTAATCCATTACCCTCTTTAATGCATATAAAAGGGGCAATATATTTGAGCAATTATCTCAAATATCTTTCAAATCTTTTTAAGTATGGAAATATTGTATCAAATCTAACAGAACTGGTAGCAGAAATCAAGAATGTCGAATTTACATCAATACTGATGAATGTCGAACTTATAGGTAAAGCATGTCGAATTTGTATAAAAAATGATGAATGTCGAACTTATTGGTAAATCACGTCGAACTTGTACCAGAAATGATGAATGTCGATCCTATAAATCAAGCATGTCGAGCTTGTACTAGAAATCAAGCATGTCGAGCTTGTACCAGATATCAAGCATGACAAGCTTATCTCAGAAATGAAAGATGTCGAGTTTGTATCAGATGAAGTATCAAACTTGTAAATATGGATGTGGTCCCAACCCTATAGGAAGAAAGCATGTTGAGCAAGTAAACAATGGCGATGTCAGTATTGTATCCAAAGCTGGTATCGAAATTCCAATATAGAGGTAATGTCGAATCAAGCATCAACAGTTTAAGAACGGAAACCATTTAAGCTAGAGGGTTTCTTTAGGCGAGGTGGGACACTTTGGTGCATGAATATACTTGTGCACGTGCATGGAAAAAGAACACCAAAAATCTATTAATTGGGCTTGAACAGCTTAGAAGAGGAGAGCAGAAGGAAATTTCAAGAAAGTTTTTGTGCCAAATGAAAATTCAACTCGAGAATCAAATTGCAGTAAAAATGTTTGACGAAATGGAACAAATTTTTTTTTGGGGAAATAAGATGTGGAAAACTCATAAGAAAGCCATAAAAGGGATACGTACAGACGGCATGTTAGCTAAAACTTTACTTATAATTCAAATATAAGTTGAGAAGTAGAAATGCGGATCATTATGAATCACGGTGTGTGCTTTAAGGAAGATCCATTTTTAAGTGTTTATGTTGCTTATGAAATTAGTGAAACTGTTCGTTATAAAATACATGAAAACTATAGGCAAGTTTAGAAAACAATATCCATCACTAAATATCAATGAAACACTGTAAGGAAAACCTTTGATTAGTACACAAGCTTGTATAACCAAATATGAAAATTGGATCAAATTAGAAAAAAGTATAAGCAACTATCAAAGAAGAATGTCTCTATTGTTTGTAGTACTATTAATAACCATTTTATGAACAGTGATCCGAAGGGAGCCTCTTCTTTAGGAAATATAAAGCATTAATTTAGCTCGTCAAATGCATTTGAAGGATGTTTCATTAGTCATGCGAATGTTCGAAATTGGTCGATGATCATTGATTAACCCTTGAGAAGCTACTTGCATCTAAGTTGAAGTGTGTTGCCTAAACAAGTTTACTCTCCTTATTAAACTAAATGTCAACATTTCTTTGGCTATTGGATTTGTAGTTCAATAATACATGACTAGCGACTACTTATTTAGAAAAAGGTTTTTAAGATAGGTCAATACCGATGAAATATATCATTACAATCATGGGTTTGTTCTGTATTGGAGTTGTGAATCACACTCATTAATCCATATGCACCTAGTAGATGTTTATTGTTAGTTTCTTATTTTAAGAATATATATATATATATATATATATATATAATTCGCCTTCTATTAACAAAGGGTTCAAGTTTTTTTTGCAAATTCAAACAAAGACTATATGTCACTCAGAACCAAGGATTCGAACATCAAATGTGGACATCTAAGTCCGAAGTGCTGGATTAAATTAGCTCTCCACCTTTTATTTCCTAATTTGAATTTAAATTCTATTTTAAATAATGGGAATCTCCATCATTCGTGGATTTTTGGTTTTCTATTAGTTGGGATAATGAATTTTACCATAAATAAAAGGTCTACGATCTTCTCTATCAAGCGGATTTCTGGTTTTTCCTAAATTAGTGAACTGCCACTGCTAAAGCAAACTCTCTAAGCAAAAAGGAAGTACAAGCAACATGTTATTCAAAAATTATGGATCTTGTCATCAGAATGAAAATTTATGGTATCCTGGCTCTACTTATCAAGTAGAGACTATCAAATAATTATCAGGAGCAAGACCTTCTTTTTTCTTAATTATCTATGAGTAAGGATCAAAGTTATAACTACTCTTTATCTACAACAAAGGATGATTTAAGTGTCTAAAATAAAACTCTAATTATCTATCTCAAGATCTGAATTTATTTATATATAGTGGATTTGTTTATGGGCTTCTGGATCCTTATCAATCCTTTGTTACAAGTCATTTTCTGGAAAAAAGGTTAGCATTCAAGATTCTCTTGAAAAAGAATTCTTAAAGAAAAGCATGTTCTTGTCTATAATGCCTATCAGTTCATGAATCATGACTTTTCAGATTTATAAACAAGACATTCTTTTTTGCTAAGCAAAACCCGAAGTGGTACAAGTATACATATTATACAAAGGTGGACTGATATACACCAATATTCATTTTGCCAAATAATTTTTTTATTTAAAACTTTTACCAAAGGCATCTTTAAGAAAATATTTTGATATCAAAGGAACTATTACTAGTTACCCTATAAATTAAAGAAAGCACATGCACATCTATTTCAAAGATGGTTTATGAAATTTTCAAAATATGTTGCTTAGCATTAGTAATTTCCTATAAAAGGTTTTGATCTAAAATTATGTTAACAAGAGCATTCTAAAAGTTTTCTGAAGCCATTGAAAACTATACTTGTCTTTCAAAAGAAGAATCCATGCATATCTTTCAACAAAGTATTTAGAACTACCAAGGCTCATCAGCACCACTAAAACTACAAATAGAAAGGTATATTCCCGAATAGAAAGGTATATTCTCGATTAAAGGACTATTGGTTCATGAATTATGACCAAACAATTTTTTATTTGAGATTTTCATTTCATCAATGAGATTTCGCAAAAACCCTTCTTGGTAGCAACACTGAGAAGAGGCTTCTTTGCTAAATAATTCAAATATCCAAGGAAAACTTTTTGACTCGTTGACTCGAAACTCAAACCAAAAAAAATGTTTTATAAAATAAAATCCGATCTTTAGGAAATACTTCTTGATTTACTAAAAATAGTATGATAAGAAGTCCTTTTTTGAAAATCCATTCTTTCTTCCAATAAAAAATTTCATATTTGGAAAGTTGAAGTTTTAGTTAGATTTGTTTTGAAAAAGGGTTTCCCAAATTTATTAATTGGACAAGAAGCCAAAAATTATTTTAATAGACAGTTTTATAAAGACTTTCTTTGGTTTAGAAGGTAAGTGTCATGATAAGAAAAGCCTTCTCAAAAAAAAAAAATAATAATAATTTGATACCTCGTCGAGTATAAACAGTGGGTGACACTCGATTCAAGGCGTACGGTGCTTATTGAAACTTTTGACTTGACGAGGTCAATAAAAATTCCTTGAGTAAAGGCATACCTTGTACCCAGCTGGTGACAGCCTGGATCAAATATCCAAGGGAATGCCCAACTACAAACATTGGAAGAAACCGTTACTAACACTACTGGCGCAAGAAGTCAGTATAAAGGCCTAAATCACCAGTAAGGGATCTAAATCACCTAGTAAGGGACGAAAGAGTTAAAAACCTAAATCACTAGTAAGGGTCCAGAACACTAGTAAGGGACGAAAGGTTAAAAGCCCGAATCACTAGTAAGGAGCTTAAATCACTACCTAAGATAGTAGTAAGGGATGAAGCCTAAATCACTATCTAAAATGGTTGTAAGGGGCGAAAACGATCAGAACCTAAATCCTTGTTAAAAGGTTAAGAAGAAGCAAAAGGAATTCATCAGAGCCTAAATCCTTATCAAGAGGGTAAGAAGAGGCAAAAAGAATCAAGTAAAGCCTAAATCCTTACCAAGAGTGTAAGAAGAGGCAAAACGAATTAATCAAAACCTAAATCCTTATGAAGAGGGTAAGAAGAGGCAAAAGGAATTAATTGAAGCCTCAATCCTTACCAAAAGGGTAAGAATGGGCAAAAAGAATCAATCAAAGCCTAAATCCTTACCAAAATAGTAAGAAGGGGAAAATGAACCAATCAGAGCCTAAATCCTTACCAAAAGGGTAAGAAGGGACAAACTAAATCAATTGGAGCCTGAATCTTTACCTAAAAAGCATCGAAAGGGCAATCTTATATGAAAAAATCAGTATAATTACCCATCGGGGGCACAAATGTCCAACTAAAGATGTTGGAAGAAGCCGTTATCAACATAACTAGCACAAGAAATCAGTATAAAACAAAACTCTGGACTCAAATTTCAGGTGACTGGTTAAGGTAACCAGTATAAAAGAAGTAAACCCTGGGTAGCGAGGCTCACCCAAAGAGATTTTCAAACCTCTTTGAATTAAAATCCAGATAACATCCAAAAGAGGTATGGATAACTAGCTAATGAAGAAAGCCCAAGATGTATTCTACGATAAACCAAATGAATATGTATTTAAAATAAGATTAGCTAACCTAGCAGTTATGGTTAGAACATCGAATTCTTGTGGGAGCATTAACTGAAATCCAAATAAATATCCATTTGGAAGGAAAGTATGACAAAAACCGACCATTAACGAAATTAAAAGTTCCAACCAATTGAAGAAGGAATGTGAAGAATGATCTCATGAAGACCCCGCCATATTCGGGTAAAATTTCTAATCTCAAAAATCCTTAGAAAGTTTTCATCTTTCAAATCTTTTTTTTGGGAAATCCGAAAGCTGGTTCATTTTACCAATTCATGTAAGATAAAAAATTTATAAAAATCCCAATTGGGAGTTTTTATTCAAGGAAACAATAAAACTAGTAATGATTTATAAGATATTTGGTTTTTCAACAAAGATGGAGTACAATTTCTATAAATTTAGGAAGTATTTTCTCTTCTAAAGATATTTTTGACAAATTAGGTTCCTAATAAAATTTCAAAAGCCTTTTCCAATTATTACTCTTCAAATGTTTTAAATAAAAGTTTTTTCAATAAAGAACTTTCAATTTCCATAAGAAGGGAGAAAATAAGGGTTGTAAAAGAAAGTTATAAAAAAAAAGAGAAGAAAGAAAGTTGTAAAAAAATATACATATAAAAAATAAGAAAGTGATTATTTTGTGTAAGGAAAAGAAGTAAGGAAAGAAGTCAAAATTCAAGAAATGGTTTAGGTAATGAAGGGGGAGTCAAGGAGAAGTCAGATCATAAAGGTAAAGTTATCATGAAGGCAAGGCCACCGCAGAAATGGAAATATTTCAACATATCAAAGAGACAAAGATGTCAAGTGTTTGTAACATTTGGTATCTAGCACTTAAGGTAAATGCTATTGTCAATACCAGGAGCTATTGACAATACATTAAAGAAGCCACCAACAATGTAAAGGACATGGTCATTCGATCCACAGATGTACAAGAGGATAGAAACAAATCAAGTGGGTGTAGGAAGAAATTTAGGAAAAGGGAATCCAGAACAAAAGAAAACATCGGAGAAATAAAAAGTGAGAAGAATACTTGGTTTTACACTAAAGTGTAAAAAGTTTTTTTGTACAAGGAGGAGGAAAAATGTTATCCACACATTTTCTACCGCTATGCTAGAAGAATAAGTAAGGGAAAAGGAATCAACTAAGTCGATAGGAGGATATGGAAGCATTGAAAGATAAATATCGAGCCTATAAGTTCATGGGGTATCAAGCACCTAAAAAAAGGGTGTATCAAACTGGGAAGAAATGAAAGTTGTCTAACTTCTACTCAAGAGTTGAATGGCTTAAAGGAGCTAGCGGAAGCTTGGAGTTATTGAGCTACAAGAGTTTTCAAGCTTGAAGACAGTAAGGTGTCGAGCTTTTACAACCATAGGAGGTGAGTTAAAACCTCTACAACAACAAGGGTTATCGAGAATATAAAGCAGGAGGAGATGTCGAGCCTCTACGGCCATAAGGGTTGTCGAGCATATAAAACAGGAAGGGGTGTCGAGTTTCTACGCCGTAAGGGATGTTGAGTTTCTACAAAAATATGGATATTGAGCTTCTACAGCAATAAGCCTCACTATCCTTCAACTACTACAAATAGAGGATCACCTCCTCGTGAAAGGGGGCCTCCGAACTTCTCTCTTAGCATAAATTACTTTTTAGACTAGAACTTTTCTAAACTCTCTCAAGAGCTTGAGAGCTATTTCAATGGAAAATAGTCAATGACAAAGAAGATGATATTGACATTTGCATATAAGGACTTGGACAATTAGAAATTTGCATATTTGACTTGTTTTATAACATGCCTTATAATTGAACAAGAGATATATTGCATATTTTACCCATTGACAATAAATCAAGATCTAATGCATTTTTTGACTTGCCTATTTTGCCCTTGAACACATGACTTGGATTTTAAATTTTTTCGTGAATAATTTGAAACCAATGGATATTATTGAAATTTCTTTGAATATACCTCATTGTATAACATTTTGGGTGTTGAGCCAATTTTTGGTTTAACATAGTCCATAGCCATTTGGAATTAACTGGCATGGCAGCTGCAACTAATCTGTTATGTATAAAGGCACTATAAAGCATTTCGAGCAGCTTGACTTACTACATCGAATTCTTCTCGATGTACATCATTGACAGTGTACAAAACTAAATTGTCATACTTTATTACAATGAGAAGTCAAGTTCTTAACAAGCCTGACTTAATTCTAATTTTATCAAGACATTGTTTTTGTTATTTAATATTATGTTTGCTTTAGTAAAGAATTAATAAGAAAAATATATTTTTGTTTTGAGATTTTAACTATATTTTGTCTTGTTTCATGTAGGAATAGTTTTTAGGAGTATTTGATACCAAATATGAAACTATATCAAGGATGCAAACAAGGGTATCATCATTTAGAAAATCATTGTCTAGCTATTCCAAAGGTGTGTTAAATTTGTACATAATTATTTGGGCTATTTGGTGATTAATTTACTATCGAAGAACGGCTTAAATGATATTACAAGGTCAATGCATGCATAAACTATTTGAATTTTTTCCTAGATGTCTAATAAATTACAAGCAACTTCACAAAATGAAAGTTTAAAACTTGGCTTCACCATCAGCTATCACATGCTAATTAAACCCACATCATGATCGTTATGCAAAAGTATAGTTGGTTATAGGAATCTTCATTATAATTTTATAGTAAATGTACCCATTACACACACATACATATAATGTTAGAACTTGTATTGTTGCTTCAAAAGTACACATCTAAGAATACGTCTGTAAAACAAATTTTATTACTACCAAGCATCGTTAGTTCAAATTCATTACTATTACATTAATGATCAAACTCCAACAATGGCATCTAAAATTGCCAACAAAAGCATTAAAAACCCGTTTATGTGCTATGGTTGAATACATACGTGAACAATCTCTAATAACATTCAACCATGTGAGAATATTTGAGCAATTTCTTTTCCATTTTCGATAGAAGTTATTTTCATATTTATTATTTACTATTCTATTTTTATTTCTGTAGAAGTACTTACACAACGTTTAACATGAAAACTTATCCAAAATCTATGAAGTACATAAATTCGCATTGTGCATTTTAGGAACGTTAATTATGTCATTTTATTATGCAAATCAAAGCGTTCAATTTTTATATAAGTGTTATATTATATCTTTAGATTTACCTGATCCGTATCTACTCTAATAAACATATAGACTATGATAAACTTCATGAGCATTATGAGCAAGTTTCCAAATATAAACAATTTGCTCCTCTTAAATATACATGTGTTTTTACACTGTATAGTTTAACACAATTGGGTACTATGTGTTACACTGTATACCTCAACACAACTAGTATGATACTAGAGATGACTGAAAATTAATATTTGCCTATGTTTTAGATCTTGTCTAATTATTTCCTTGTATCTTGAGTGAAGAGATATTAGGAGTAGACTAAAGTAAAAGAACTTGAAAGGAAGACACAAAAACCCAAATAACAATATCAATAACCATTGCTACATATACCCATAGCTATAAACATAGATGAAGCTTCCTCATGCTTTCTTATGTTTGTGTGCATGTGCTAGGAGCATTGTTTAAGTAAAATTGTATTAAGAAAGACATCACTTACATTATATTTGAGTTTAGAGAATAAAGAGTCTTAATCCTCGAAGTCGCTAGACAGTTAGCTTTTGTTGCATATAAGTTGGTTATAGTAATTATATATATCCCGCGAATTAGTATTATATTATCTTCATTTTTTGTTTACCTTTAATTGGAACTAGGAACCATTAAGGGAACGAAGCTTTTGTTAGTTAATAGATAATGAAAAGAATGTGTCTCAGAGTATAGGAATAGAGTAGATGCGGGTATATTGTATTATCTGATAATATGGGCTAACCCGCAAGGCCCAACATATGTATTTAGTCTTATAAATACAACTACTACTCTGTACAAATCAATAACTGAGATCAATACATTTTATACTCTTTCTTTTACATGGTATCAAATCCTTAATAAAATTGCTTAACAGCAGATCGATCTAAATTCTCAAAAAAGGGAAAAAGAAACTTAAATCTCACCAGAACAATATCATCATTTGAGATTTTGGTCACACAGTTTTACAACTGTGTAACAATCTTGAAGTTTTACCATCATTTGGAGAGGTCACCGTGCCAAGAAAGGGAGATTCAAAGACATTTCATCACATATCACCCCTCTGGCTGCCACCAAACCATCAGACTATCAAGATTTAGATCATCTCACCTGAAGTGCCGCGCCTAGAGCCACCTGTCAGATTTCAAATCATCATTCAAGTGAAATCTGGCTGCACCTCATCTCTGTTTCATTTGCATCACTGTTCTTTTAACATCACAGATCATCTTCTTGATAAATCTTCATCATCATGTCTGAAGGAAGCAGTGACAACACCAATACACCTCATGAACATTCAAGAACTACTCAGCAACAATCCAGTACTACCCAAGAACTCATCAAATCCATAATCAAGCCACAAAGTCAGATCATCACCATTCAACTTGATGAATCCAACTATCTGCTCTGGAAATTCCAGATTGAAACCGCCATTAGAGGATATGGACTGCAAGAGTATGTTCTTGGTACTCTAATTACTCCTCCAAGATTCACTACAGATCACGAAGGAAAACTTGTAAGCAATTCTGAATATACAATTCACGAAAGACAAGATAGCCTAATTAGTTCTTGGTTATTGTCATCAATCAGTGCAAGTTTATTACCACAGTTAGTTGGGTGTAAAACCACACATGAAATATGGCACACCATTGAGCAAACATTTAGTTCTCAATCTGCTGCCAGAATAATGCAATACAAAAGACAGTTGCAAAATTTGAGAAAAGACAATGTTAGCATGAGAGAATATCTCTCTAAAGCCAAAACAATCTGTGATCAGTTAGCCTCAGCTGGACATAAGGTAACTGACACATAACAAATATTGTGTATCTTAAGTGGTCTGGATGAAGACTATGAAGCAGTAGTTGCTGTAATATCATCTAATGGAAAACTACCCTCACTAGAAAGTGTTTAATCTATTCTTATTGCACATGAGGGAAGACTAGAGCAAAAGAAACCAGCAAATTGGGAACACAACGCCAACTATGTATCAATAAGCAGAAACAAGAATCAAGAAAGAAATCAAAGCAACAGAAACCAACCAAATAATCCCAGAGGTGGTCAATCAGGCAGATTCAGAGGAAGAGGTGGTAGATGGAATCCCAATAACAACAACAAACCAAGATGTCAAATTTGTGAGAGATATGGTCACACTGCCAACAAATGCTATTTCAGGTTTGATGTCAACTTTACACCAGCACAACAAGGCAACAATAACTCAAGACCTCAAAATCCCAATGCCAACATGGTCAGTGCACAACAAGAGTCAACATCAGACAACACAAACACAAATATAGCAAAGGCTGAAGATATACATGATGATAGCTGGTACCCAGACTCTGGTGCAACCAATCATGTAACAAACAACATGAGCAACTTGAATCTTGGCAACAAAGAATACAAAGGTACACAGTCTTTACATATGGGGAATGGTAATCCTATTAAAATTTCTCATATTGGAAATGCAAGTATTAATGGTGCCAGACAGTTATATCTTAATAATCTGTTAATGGTTCCATTAACAAAAAAACCTAATGAGTGTGTCACAATTTTCCAAAGACAACAATGTGTACTTTGAGTTTCACTCTACATATTGTCTGGTCAAAAATAATCTAACTGGTGAAGTTCTCTTGCAGGGTAAAGAACATAAGGGACAATACAAGTTTGATGCACCAAATTCAAGAAATGTTGAAAACAGTAAAAAATGGTGTAACATTTTTGAAATTAAAAATACTGAAAACTTTGATGTATGGCATTATAAATTAGGCCATCCCGGTTTAAATGTAATGAAACATGTCTTGAGCTGTTGTGACAATACTCATATTCGTAAAATTCCTGGCTGTTATACTTGCACATTTTGTCAAATGGGTAAAAGCCATAAGCTTGCATTTCCACATTCAAAGACTATCTACAACAAACCTCTTGATCTTGTTGCTACAGACTTATGGGGGCCAGCCCCTATATATGCTGATTATGGTTATAAGTATTATATTTCATTTATTGATGCCTACTCTAGACATGTATGGATTTACTTTCTAAAGTCAAAGTCTGAAACTAAAGATGATGTATTACAGTTTATCTCTAATGCAGAAAGACAGACTAATTGTCAATTGAAAGTCATACAAACAGATGGTGGTAAAGAATTTCTGCCCCTAAGAAGTTACTTTCAAATGAAAGGCATCACACAGAGAGTTACATGTCCATACACTTCTGAGCAAAATGGTCTCATAGAGAGAAAACACAGACATATAGTTGAAACTGGTCTGACACTGTTAGCACAGGCATCTCTACCACTAAAATTCTGGCCAGATGCCTTCTCTACTGCAGTCTACTTGATTAATAGACTGCCTACAAAGATTATAAAATTCAAAAGTCCAATAGAAGTGCTATTCAGTGTCAAACCAGATTATCAAAGTCTAAAGACTTTTGGATGCCTATGTTTTCCCTACCTAAGACCATACAACACACATAAACTAGATTATAGATCTAAGCCATGTACTTTCTTAGGATATGCTACCAGTCAGAAAGGATATAAATGCCTTGATGAAAATGGCAAAATATATATATCCAGACATGTTATATTTAATGAGCATGAGTTTCCTTTTAGAGATGCAGCAATCAAAACAACTCAAAAAATATACAATCCAAAGCATTCAATACCTCAAGTGCTACCCTCACCAGAAGTTGTCATACCAGTAATTAACAATGGTCAGCATGAAGAAAGTGGCATCAGTCCTCAACACACAGAGTCCACAAATGAACCAGGTCAAGGAAATACATCGGTAAGATCTAACAGTATAGCATCAAGTACAAGTCATCATGCAGACCCCTGTCAAGTACTGCATGACAATCTGTCATACAGTACTCAACCAGAAGCTACTGATGAAGACAGACATCCATCCACACCTGCAAACACTGGACACCACATGATGACAAGAGCAAAGTGTGGTGTATTCAAACCAAAGACATACAGTATTGAGGCAGAAATCACTGAGCCTACCACATATCAACAAGCTATCTTGAATGTCAACTGGAAAAAGGCTATGGAAGATGAATACAATGCACTAATAAAAAACAAAACATGGGATCTTGTACCCCTACCAGTGAATAAAAACATAGTTGGATGCAAATGGACTTTTAGACTAAAGAAAAATCCAGATGGCTCAATTCTTAAATACAAGGCAAGATTGGTGGCAAAAGGGTATTCACAACAAAGTGGATTCGACTTCAATGAGACTTTCTCTCCTGTTGTGAAACCCACTACCATCAGAATTATACTAACAATTGCCTTGCATAAGAATTGGCCTATCAAACAATTAGATGTTAATAATGCCTTTCTTAATGGTGAATTGCAGGAGGAAGTATATATGGAGCAGCCACCAGGGTTCACAAATGAAAACAAAAAACAGCTAGTATGCAGACTCAACAAAGCACTCTACTCTATGGGCTCAAGCAAGCACCACGAGTTTGGTTTGACAAACTGAAAGCAACCCTAGCAAAACATGGCTACAACCCCACTAAATCTGATAACTCATTATTCACTAAATTTGTTAATGATACAATAGTCTATATACTAATTTACGTTGATGACTTTATTATTACAGGTAGCAACAAATCAGAAATCATGAACATCACACAATGCTTAAAAGAAGAATTTTCAATCAAAGATCCGGGGGATCTAAACTACTTCCTTGGCATAGAAGTCAAAAGAACATCAGAATCAGAGATTCATTTAAATCAAAGAAAATGCATCAATGAAATACTGGTTAAAGCAAAGATGGACAAAGCTAATCCTCTGTCCACTCCAATGATAAGCAACAGTCATCTATCAAAAAACAAAGGTGAACCAATCCTAAATGATAAGGAATACAGAAGCATAGTGGGAGCACTGTAGTATGCTACTATCACCAGACCAGATATCTCATTCAGTGTAAACAAAGTAAGTCAGTTTATGCAAAGACCCCTTGATGAACATTGGAAAGCAGTCAAACGAATTTTAAGATATCTAAAGGGAACAATCAATCAAGGACTAATTCTACAAACTAGTGCTACTCTAAACATTAATGGCTTCACTGACTCAGACTGGGCTACTGATCAGGATGATAGAAAGTCTACAACTGGATACTGTGTCTATCTAGGCAAAAATCCAGTGTCTTGGTGTGCAAAAAAACAGTCTACGGTATCTAGATCCAGCACAGAGGCCGAGTACAGAAGTATTGCCAGCGTTACAGCTGAAATTATGTGGCTAACGTCACTACTTAGCGAACTACAAATCAAAATATACAACAAACCAACTATCTGGTGTGACAATCAAAGTGCTATCTCAATCTCAGCAAACCCAGTACTTCACTCTCGCACAAAGCACATCGAGCTTGACTTGTACTTTGTGAGAGAGCAAGTAATGAAGAGAAATATCGAAGTCAGATACATACCTTCAACTTACCAGAAGGCTGACATTCTAACCAAGCCGCTATCTCGACTGAACTTCACCAGATTCAGCCGAGAACTCAACGTGGATGAAGCAGACATCAATCTCAGATCCAAGGCACAGATCTATATTTCTGAAGCCTTCAAGAACGAAGACAAAGATCATCAAGCCCTATTTTACAGCTTGACTACTAGTGAAGTCAGATCTATACTTCTCAAGCATTCGTGAACGATGTCGAGAAGCATCTAACCCTCAATTTCTAACTCGACCAAAGGAAATCAAATCAAAGAATCTAGAGAAATCAATTTTTCACTGGCGCCTCCAAATATCGCAAACCCTAACTTTTGCGTTAGGTTTGAGGGGGCGTAATAGATAATGAAAAGAATGTGTCTCGGAGTATAGGAATAGAGTAAATGCGGGTATATTGTATTATCTGATAATATGGACTCACCCGCAAGGCCCAACATATGTATTTAGTCTTATAAATACAACTGCTACTCTGTACAAATCAATAACTGAGATCAATACATTTTATACTCTTTCTTTTACATTAGTTGCACAAACAAGAACTTTAAGACTGTAAACGTTCAAACTAAAATCATTGACATTGATAGTTGCTCTCGCCCACTCCTCTTTTTATATTATCAGTAAAGTCTTTCTTTGTTTGAATTTTTGGTTCTATTGTTATTTTCTTTATAATTATATTTTCGTGACATATACTATGTAAAATTGTGTTGAATATAGTTACTAAAACAAATGATAGTGTCAGGTTGAGGAAGATGGAGTTACCGAGTAGAACTGCGACATACCTACTGTCAAATGATGGTGTCAGGTTGAATTATGGTGCCAAATGATAGCGTGAAATGAGCAAACAACAACATACTTGTAGACGTAAATGGAGGAAAATTGCAAAAAAACTGATGTCAGGTTGAGTTTGCCTAATGTCACTGAGTAAAAGTGAGCATGCAATAGCAGTGAATGAGATTGATAGTGCCTAGTCTAGGTAGTTTGAAGTTGAGTTAAGGCAGTGTACAATAGTGCCTATAGAAAGAATGCCGAAGCTTCTGTTTTTGCAGTGATTGAATACTGAAGCATTGATGCAATAAAAGAGAATGACGACAAAGACCTGTTTCTGCTTTGGTGTCTGCCTAAGCTAAAGCGAATAATCAAACGCCTGTTGACTGAATTGAAGGCAGTCTTGAAACATTAAAGAGAATGAGGCCAGAGGCCCAGAATTATTAAGATTAAAATCAATGAAGTGAATGAATACGTGAGGCAGGCTCGAAGCTGAAGAGATCTATAGGAGATCGTTGTATCATGCTGGCAGGCTGAGGTTTGAGAGTTACAAAAGGAAGCACGTGCAGTAGTTCAGGACTGGACTACATTGAAATTAGGATGAGAATGAATTCAAGGATGTTTATTGATATTTGATGATAGATGCTAGCATTGATGTGCAGAAGTTGATGTACACAGTGGTGCAACTAAAACAGGAAGTGAACTGGGCTGGATAATTTGAGTTACGGAATGGATAAAATGAAACATTTGTTGAGATGAACTGGACCGAAAAGGAGCACATTTGCTAAGATGCCAATGCTCTGAACTGGACGAACAATGTTGAGATGCCAATATCGAGATTAAAGCACTGAAAGTGAAGCACATTTGCTGAACTGAACTGAGAAATGCAAGTCAGAACTTTGAATCCGTATCAATGCTGAAGCTGTACTGGAACATTATTCTGTAGGCACAATTGAGTCTACAATATCATCATATTTCGGTGGCATGAACTATATTTGACATATGTTTAGTGCTATGTAAAATTAATTTGTATTTCGGTATTTAACAAGTTGAAATTTATTTATATTTCGATATATGGGTAGTATGGATCGATTGGCAAATATGGTTTTATGCTTGTCATTTATTTAACTATAATTGTGGTATAAATATAATACATTTCAGGATGTTTTATTGATCCACAAAACTTTTTTATGATATAAAAATTCTACGCTAGCTTTTTATAAACGTTGTTACTAAAGTATATAGCATTTGCTAAATGCTTTTTAATAGTATGTACAATAGGGTTTGAAATATGCTACCTTAAATGTATTGAGCATTTAAAATATGCTATGATATAATAACATCTAATAGCGAACAAACATCTCATATAAAAACATATGATAGTTGATACGTCCATTGCCTATTATAGCATGTTGTTTTAGAGTGTTCTTTAAAATGCTATTAAAGTCTATAATAGCGTTTCTAAAATGCTATTAAAAGTTTTCTCTACTATAGTGAGTCCAATTTATATTTGGGCATTGGGCTCATTTTCAAAATCTGTTTTGAAATTAAAATAAAGTTTTAAATTTAAAGGTTTAAATTTAAAACAAGAATTTATTTATAAATGTTATAAAACAATTTTCAAATTTGTTTTGAAAAATTATAAATTAAATTTCAAAAATTATTTAAACATTAACTAGATTAGTAAATTAAATAAATAAATTAAATCATTAATTAATTAAATAGTAATTAATTAAATAGTTGATTAATTAAATAATATAAATATATAGTCATATATGTTACAATATCATAAATTGATCAAGGTATGTATGTATATAATTTTCAAAATATAATATAATTAATTAAAATGGTTTAATTAAATAAATAAATTAAATGTTAACCAATAAATAAAATAACACATATTATAAAGATATATGTATATAACTATAAATGTTATAGTATACATTCAATTTAAAATATTTTCATTAAATAATAATACAATTAATTGAAATGTTAGTTGGTTAATTAATTGAACAATATTCAATTAATAAAATTAATATAAGATTATACATAAAATTATTATATAAGTGAATTAAATAATAAAAAGTTATAGAACAATTGAAACTTATATAACATGAATGTATAATAATAGGTGGAACAATACGAAACCCTAATTAAATTTAAGAAATAAATAAATACGTATAGTATGTATACCATGATTTTAGATGTGTCCGACATTTAAATCACATGGGTGTTTCATAAGAAACACATTATTTCATAAGCCGATATCACTCAATCAAATATATTAAAGATTATGAATCTTTAATATAAAGTTGTCCTCTAATGTTTACATATTAATAGATTACTTGCATAGTCCTTAGTTGTTGGTATTCCTCAAGCTTATGATGTTATGTGTAGTAATATTAATATTTGAATAAACGAGGTGATATATATATATATATATATATATATATATATTGATATTCCTCAAGGTAAATATATTTACACTTGGGTCATCGTGAAATGGTAGGTACAAGTTGATAATCTCTTTCGATTTGTTGATATTCCTCAAGGTCGAAATGAGATTAGGACAAAGAATCATGCTTTAGGAGTTTATATGATACAACTGACAAAGTGTTATTATTCGTTTTTGAGACTATGATTTGTTGATATTTCCCATGGTTAGAATCCTACGGCAAACGAGTCATAACACCCACTACTGAAGCTGAAAGGCTTCTATGTTTCATCTTAGGGTTTTGAGAAACATAAAAGTCTAGTAGGAATTTACTAGTAAAATGAAATGTAATGTTTAACCTTACTAATATTCTAAGAACATCTACTATGAATTAATGTCCTAATCTACCTAATTAAATTTGGAGATAAATATCTACACCAAAATTATTTTCTAAAAATGACAAACTCACCGGACCTAGACTAGCTAAGAGCGATTAAGATAGTACTCACATACTTCAGAAACATCACCCCATTACCTTTAGAATATGTTCCATCCGAATAGTTATATCCATACAAATGATTCTTTAGGAACGCAAGCCTTCAAAGAACTTTATTTATTTAACATCCTTGTATAAATATTAAACAAACATTAGGCCCATGTGTTTTATTTTGCTAGATTTTGACTTTTGTTTCCGTTGTATTTTGATCATCCACGTAACGATCCCTAGTTATCCATTTGTACTATTTGCATTATCATATATAATCAATAATTATTAACGAGTGCTCTCCTCTTTTCAAGGACCATTCTTTCATCAAAAAAAGATAGCACTCACATACGAAAGCTCATCGATAACTGAACTTCCAAGGGTTATACCTACTGAAGATGCGGATCCCAAACTCAAAATTGCTTATAATAGATGGGCAACTAACCTAGAAATCTACCAAGTTTACATACTATCTACATTAGATAAATTGTTGTAGAGACAACATGAAAACATGAATGTCCATCAGATCTTCGATAGCCTCAATCCTGTTTTGGGGAACAGTCTCATTCTGCAAGGTACAAATTTATGAAGAAAATGTTTAGCACAAAGATGTAGACGGGCAAGCAAATGGATGATTACATCTTAATGATGAAAGGCTATATTGATAGACTTGCTAAATTAGACATGGCGATAAGTAACTAGCTACAAGTGTACTTAATCTTAAGCTCACTTACTCCACAGTTTGAGCCATTCATATTAAATTATAATATGAACTGGTTGAATGTAGTGGAGTTGCTTAATATGTTGAACTCAGCCGAGTCTCCATCAAGGATTAAGGCAAAGTGCCCATGGTTAAAGGTAAAGCATCATCTTCGAATGGTTTGAAGAAAATAATAAGGGTTAATAGGAAGAATAAGAAATTGCTCCAGCTGACAAGGGTAGGTGCCATCATTATCACAAGAATGGTCAATGGAAACGGAACTGTCCAAAATACCTGAAGATTGTCAAAGAGAAGAAATAGAATAGTTTTGAAGCTCCTATAGGCATATTTATGTCTCAAAATTGTTTTTGCATTCAATAAACTATCTTGGGTTTTAGACACTGGATCTGGAAATTGCATCTATAATTCGTTACAAGGACATAGGAACAAACATTATATGGCAAAGGGGGAAATGAGGTGTCGAATTGCTGATGGATCTCTTGTAGATGTAACGGTGGTTAGAGATTATCATTTATCTTTGCTAAATGGACTGGTTTTAATATGAAATAATTGTTATTATATAAAAGACTTTATTTGTGCTATTATTTATATATCTAGGTTGTATGAGACTGAATATATTTTTCACTATGTTAATAATGCTATGAACATTATGTTGAATGGAAATAAAGTCTGTGATGGTATTTTGGATAATGGCATTTATGCGATTAATACTAATTATGTTTGTGCTATGAATAATACTTCTATTGTTGACATAAATAATAACTATTTTTGACATTGTAAGCTAGGTCTTATAAGTGAGAAATGACTTTGAAATTTGAAAACTAAAGGTTTCCTACCATCATTTGATTCTTAATCGTTTGATTTGTGTGAGTCATGTCTCAAAGAAAAAATGACCAAGCACCTCTTTAGTGGAAGCAATGAAAAAGTTAACGAACTCTTGGATTTTGTACGTATTGATGTATGTGGCCTAATGCCTATAGTTACCAAAGATAATTCTTCTTATTTTATAACCTTCACGAATGATTTCTCAAGACTAAGATATTTGTATCTTATGAAGAACAAATTCAATGTATGTGAGAAATTCATATAATAGAAAAATAAGGTCGATGTGAGACCCAACTTTCTACTACCAGAAAGTCGCATCATCAATAAAAAAGAAAGGGGTGAGAAATAGAAAAGATAGAGAAGAAAGAAGAAAACAACATCAGAATCTCAATAGCGGAACGAATGAAATATAATATATCACATATGAGATTACATAGTATCATATATATCAGAGTTACATAGATAATACAACTCATACTAGACAGTTATAAACACCTGTCTAGTTAATACAACTCGATATAACTCAATACAACACAGAAATACAACACAGCGAAAATACACATAAACACTAACACAGCGGAACCAATATATATCTATACGCTGAAGCCTCCTGCTCCATTGCTCCTCCAGAATTTGTCAAAGCTAACCTGATTCTCTTGGCTACTCGTAAAAATTTGAGTACCCGAGAGTTTATGAAAAACAGAAATAAACTCCGGGTCAGACATGGGTCTGGTATGAGTAAACGGTTAAAGTTGCTTAACTTTGAAAATCCTTTAAAACAAAAGGTATCACGTAAGACTTTCCACACATAAACATGGAAAAGTTTTTACCTTACGCTAACCAAAACTTTGATAGGAAATTCAGTGATATTATAATAGGTCTAGGGTTTTCAAATAAATAAGAAATAGTTGAAATTGTTACATGATTAAATTCCAGCATACTAGCCAAACAAGTGGGTAATACGCTACTGTCACTATATTCTTCCCAAACCATATACCATTCATCACTCCAAAGTAGAATTTGTATCTAATTAGTAAAATATTATGATTTTTGTTTGATTAATTGGAATTTGCAATACATATTTCTCTCTCAATATGATTTTATGATTTGAATCAAAATTCATCACTTTTTCAATTATTATTATTATTATTATTATTATTATTATTATTATTTATGATAACAAAGGGGGAAAGACGTTAAGATTTTGGTGGTTGAGTAATAATCTTATTGATATCTGAGGGTTGTTTTTATTATTCAAAAATTGTTTTGCAATTAGTTGACAAATCAATTTTTCATCACACGCATCTGTGTAGGGGGAGTCTAGCTCTGGGGGGAGCATACAAATAGGGGAAGCTTGATCACATCACATCAAACACATTTATTTTATACAAAACCTTAATATATGTTTGTTAACATCAAAAGCGGGAGATTGTAGAATACAAATGATTTTTGTTTGATGATAATAAAAATATATATAATTTTAAATGCATTTGTTATAGTACTATTGCAATATCACTATTGCAATATCACATAATGAAATAAACAACTCAAAATTTCAATTAGACAAATATTTTATTCAGAATTCCATTTGAACAAATATTTTATTTCATTACATTATCAAATAGTACACACTTATTACATAGCTTCCAATATATTTTACACTTTTATACAACTATATTTTACACTCTCATATATACAACAACACACTTACTTATTCACTCACACACACTCCAATTTGATTTGGTATCTTCTTGCTCCAGCTTTTGTCCAGTTTTCTATTTGCCTATCAAATAGAAAGCAACACAGTAAAACGAAAATAGAAAAAAAACTGAAATTTCGAAAATAAGAATATAATTAAATATGACATTGCCTCAGTTATTTGGGTTGTTTGTTTTCATATTCTGAAAACTGGATTCGAAAAATGTACACGAGCAGCATATGACATGCACAGTGTATCACGTACATGCCATAAGGTCGTGCACATACGAAACACACTTGTATCGATAATTTTCAGGGACAAATACGTGAGGTCTAGCCCAAAGCAAGTTCGGGCTCAACACAAGTGCATGATGCAATGTACATAGGGTCAAGAACATCTAGTGCAGCAACTCAGAGAATACAACGCATTTAGCATTACATAGTCACACATATATACATGCATATGTATGTATGTATATACATGGAAATTAGTGGATCTCGGTTCAAATACATGCATACAAGTGAAACCAGATCAAACATGTGCAAACAGAAACTAGGATATGCACCAATACAGAAATCAAGACCAGCAAATGCACCAACATAGAAACTCTCAGGCAAGACCAGCAAATGTAGAAATCAAGTAATGCAGGCAATAAGTGCACATAGTCATATACAAAAGCAGTCCAAGTTCAAAGTTAAGTACAAATCAGTGCAGTCATTATGAAGTACAAGATCAGGTTAAAGTGAGTGCCCAAAACAATAGAAGTGCAAATTTAAGGCAAATGCACTTAAGCACAAGGATGCTCTCACCAGTAGTCTAAAGTTCATCTCCATATACATCAAGAATTCAACCACATAATCAACTAGCATGCGGATGTGTGCATATCAGTATAACAGAATTCAACACACTCAAGTTCAGGCATTCAGTTCGAGTGCATATTGGGGAAACTCGATAGAAAAACTCAATACAAGCATATAAGTGCTCAAGGGAAGCTAAATTTAGTGCAGTAATGCATAACCAGGGACAAGCATATGTACAAGAAAAGTCGGATACGCAAGTGCTCAGGATAAAGAACACAAAAATATGGCAAACAAAACAGACAGTGCGGCAAAGCAAAGACGAATACCATTCTGAATGAAGATGTGAACTACGGTTTCATTTTAATTATAGCAGGGAAATTGGCCAAGTAAGGAATCAAGATTTCAAATTATAGTCAAACTAGAAAATCAGGTCGAAGAATTCAAAGTATATGCAAAATATTCGAATATATGTACCAGAGGATGTAGCGTGTATATCATGATGAACAAGTCAAGTTTCAAGAATCTTTCAATTAGAAATCAACATAGAAAATAACTCTTACAAAAATTTCAAAGTCAAATGTACAGATGAAAATATAGGAAATTTATTCCTATATATACCCATATCATCATCGATAAAAAGGAGTTGAGTTCAAGCAAATCAAAAGAGAAAAACTAAACTCATATACCAATTTGATAGCATCCAATTCAACGACGAAGCGACCAAGAGGAATCAAAGCAAGGAGTTTGATTGACAAAGCATCAAAGCTAACATCTTTCTTTTGATCAACTGAATGTTGGAACCGGAAGCTTTCAATCAAAGAAACCCTAATTTTGAGAACAAAGGCATAAAATAGAGTGGAGGCTATTTGCACAAATTTCGGGCTAAGGAGAAAATTGAAGGGCGAACGTTATTTTGGGCCGTGTTCTTATTAACTTTGGACTTATATTATATTTTATAATTAGGGTTTCATTTATTTTATTTTAAATTGCAATTTTGTTTTTAACTTGTAAAAACTCTAGTTTATCTAGGTTACGAAATACTTGGCGTGGTTCGAGAATTCTGAACTCAGTGGCTGAGTTATGGTAGAGTTTTGAGCGTATAATAAGAACAATCAGGTTGGCAAGGGTTGTGAGTTTGCAGGGTCTATAAGCGTCAGATTTTTTAATTCCTAGTAGAAACCTTGGGAACAGCAGTAGGCAGGTTTTGCCAAAACTGTGTAAAACTGTGTTTCACTTTTATTTCTGCATTTACTCTATGACTATCTGTGCTGCAATTTTATTAAGCATGAATTTTTATAAACCCTATTCACCCCCTCTAGGATTAATTCAATCCTACAAGTGGTATTAGAGCTAGGTAGAAAAAATTCACTTTTTTAACTATGGCTAGTTTTAATAAGCTTTTTCTGAAGGTCAATCTGCTAGGCCACCCATGTTTAACGGTGTTGACTATTCGTATAGGAAAGCTAGGATGAAAAATTTTCTAAACACCATAGATGCATGGGATATAGTTGAAACTGGTTATAATCTATGTACAGTAACTATAGATGGTCATTTTCCTAAGCCAAAAGATAAGTGAAATGCAAATAAGCTTAGTTTACATTGTTCCAATGTTAAGGCTATGAATTCTATTATTTGTGCATTAGATAAATTGAATACAATCGTGTTTCTCACTATGAAACTGCGCAGTAAATTTGGCATACACTTGAAGTAACACATGAAGGAACATCGCAGGTCAAAGAATCTCATCTCACCATGCTCAGCAATGAATACGAGAACTTTGTGATGGCAAAAGGCGAGAACATAAAGGAGATGTTTGGACGATTCTCAAATCTAGTCTTCAAATCCAAAACGTTGGGAAAAAGTTATACAGAGCTAGAAATGGTGTGAAAATTTATGAGAATCCTTCCAAGAAGTTTCGAAGCAAAGGTAACGGCAATCCAAATGTCTAAAGACATGAAAATGATAAGGATGGAAGAACTCATCGAAAATTTCATAACTTATGAGATGGAATTAAAGGTCAGAGAAGAGCATGAGAGCGGAGACTCAAAAAAGGAAATCAGTCACCCTAAAAGGAGCAACCGATGGTGACAAAGATGGTGATGTTGCAGCCGAGCTAGCTCTATTGATAAAGCAATTCAAAAAATGGACCTGGAAGCATGAAAATCCAGCAATAAACCAACGAATAAAAAACCAAAATTGTTAAAGTTTTAGATAATTCTGAAGAGGAGGAAATCATATGCCATAGACGTATGAAGCCCGATCACATCAAACCAAATTATCCATTAAATCGACTTGACAAAGGAAAGAAGAAGTGAAGGGGTTTTGCAGTCACTTGGGATGATAGTGAAGGAGAAGAGGAGAACACCGACAGTGAGAAAGTGGATGAAAACATGTGCTAGATGGTACAATTAAGAGACAGTGACGATGAACCTAGTGAGGTATCAAATTATCATATACTAATTTATTATAATTATATCACGAGTTAAACGGAGACAATTATAGACTTAAAGAAAAATATGATAAACTTGAATCTGAGAAAAATAGTCTACTTGGTATAATTAATGAGTTAAAACTGATGATTGAAAATATTAAAAAGTTTAACTCGGAATATGAGAAGTATCAGTCTCTAGAACAAGAAATTAATAGCTCTAAGAAAAAAATTGAAAATCTTGAAAATGAAATTTTGACCTTGAAAAATAACGATGACACAAAGAGAGAAAATTCCATTAAAAGATTCACCTCACCGTTAAATGAAAATAACGTTCTTAGATCCAAGGTTCAACAATTTGAATCGACAATAAGAAAATTTTCAAAGGAAGAAAAATCACTGAATATGCTATTAGGAAGTTAAACTTTTGTTGAGAATAGAAAAGGACTTGGATTTGATAAAGTTGAACCGATTAAGAGAATAAATTGTGATAATGTCAAATTTCACAAAGATTTTTCAAAAATTTTAATCTATGGAAAAAGATGGCATAATCAAAATAAATGTTGGAATAGAAAAATAAAACAAAACCGTTAAACATTTTTAGATTCCAAAACGTACTCATGTAAATGTTTTGAAATTTAAACAAGTTTGGATTCCTAAGGGTTTGATTGTAGATGCTAACGGTTTGTTATATAGATGAGTTTGGGTACCAAAGACTACAAACGAATATAAGAGTGGTTCTACATTCTTTGTTAGACCGCTCGACTCTTCAAACATTTAAGTACAAAAGCGGGCTAAGGAACAACTTCGATGGAGACAAATGTCAAGTTGTTCTGTATGGTCGATGAGCAAAAAATTCCCCTTAACCTATAAAGATGAGGTGGAGATCTACACATTTTGGATATCATGACAGCAAAGATAACTAAGGTATGATCTCTAAACTCTGTTTTGCTCTTTTAATATTAATTCTGTTTTTATTGACACTACATTAGTATATTTGCCATATCGTGAGCTCTTAACTTTGATTTTCAAAATTCAAGAAGTTCTGGAAAATAGATTGAAAATTCTATTATTTTTATGAGTTATGTTTTCCAATGATTTAAGATTAAGCCATTGAAAAACTGCAAATCATTTGGAATATTGTTTGAAAACTGTTTCAGAACTTTTTAACACAGTTGTAGTATTTCTATCATAACTAGAACATTTTTACTCCGATTTTTGAAATTCTTGAAGTTCTGAAAAGATAATTGATAACACTACCACTTTACTGCTTTTAGTCTTTGCTGATTCATTTTGTAAAATATTTAAAAACAACAATCATTTTAGCACATTACTTGAAAGATATTTCTGATTTACACAACCAGGTTATAGTATATCAATCATAACTTTTGATCAATATATCATTTTGACTTGAAACTAATTTTGATGAGTGGCATATTTGAGTATCTAAAACTTTTATGTTTTGTGCTAAATCAAATTACAAACTTAAAGCTTTCAAAAAGTGGTTTCAAATTAAATGAATTTTCAAAACATAGATTTTCGATTCTTTTGATAAAACGATTAACTTTCGTTATCTTGTTTGTGAGGAATGCGGAATATGGATCTTAAGGCTAGAAATAACACTAGAGGGGGAGTGAATAGTGTTTTTAAGAAATTACTAAATCTTTTTCAGATATTGTTGATTTGAACACAAATGTATGTAATATTCAGACACAGATATAATCACAGAAACAAACACAGATGCAGAAATAAAGTAAATGCAGTAAAGGAAAGAACACACCGGATTTTATACTGGTTCGGGGTAACCCTACATCCAGTCCCGCACAACTAAGTACGGATTTCCTTTCAAAAGCAATTCAACAATTACAACCCTCGGTTTCAAGGCTATGAGGTACACCCTCCAGAATCACAATCCTCTGGGTAGAGATACTTGATTTCCGGGGCAACAAGTTCACCCAATTGATTTCCAAGGCTACAATCACACCTTTTCTCGCTTGATTGATTTCCAAGGCTACAATCACACCTTTTCTCGCTAGATAGATTACAAAGAAGCCTATAACTCTGAATAGCACTTGGATATTGTTGAGATAGTGATAGACAATCAAACCAGAGATAATCTAGTTAGATTCAGTGTTGATTTCGGCAGAGTGATGATAGGATTTTGATTAAGAAAATGTGGAAGAAGAAGAGAAGTGAAAACCCAGAAAATCTGATATAAAATTCGTTGAAACTAACCCCTATTTATAGAAGAAAACAGTCATGTCCATTCGTGAAAGGTTATGACGAATAGACACTTCTTTTGAAATTTAAATTTTGAACTCAACTGTCACCATGTCGACATTGTCACCATAGACATGTCGACATCCCAAAGCAATTTTTGATAGTTTGATTTTCTTTGAAAATAACCTTTATCTTTTATTAAAACTATTTTAAACTTTATAAATATACTTGACTGTAGATAAGATATATAGATAAATATAGAGAACACTATATATATAATTTTACTATAATTTTATATTTAAATCTAAGTATAAATATATTATATTAAAAGATAGTTTAAAACAGACGAAGTTTAAAAACAAGAATATTTAAGGCTAAAACATATTTTTGAAAAATCATTTGAAAGATAATTTTTAAGGCTAAAACATTTTGAAAAACAATTTTGAAAATCATTCCGAAGTTGTTTTGAAAAACATTTTGAAGTAGTTTTGCAAGCTTCTTCCTGCAGAGTATCTCATCATGCCAGGACTCGAGAACTTGTACAAAACTAGGATGTTCGTGGGTTTGTAAGCCACTTGTCATAGGTTTGTAAGCTACTTGTCGTGGGTTTGTAAGCCACTAAAAAGGTAGAAATGGGTTCCATCCCAAAAGAAAAAGGGAGTGAAGATTTCAGTGCTATTGTGAAGTTTTAACAAAATTCTAGACTTAATACTTATCTTGAAATCTTGAACTCTTGATAATCTTGATACTCATGAGTCTTCAATCTTGATATCTTGAATCTCTATACTGTACAGTCTTCATTCTTGGTACCTGCATGGTTAAATCCTGCATATACATATATATCTAAACTATAATGTTAGTATTTATATTTTATAATCTTATTCTAAGGTTGTTGTCATCAAAACCATCAACTCATGGACTACAATCTCCCCCTTTTGATGATGACAACCTTTGTTTATAAATATTACTTTTATCCTATTGACTCCCCCTAAATCTAATAACTCCCCCTTAATCTATGCCTAACTCTCCTATTTTATATTTCTCCCCCTTTGTCATCAACAAAAACAAACTAACTCCAAACTATAAAACTCCCCCTCATTGTTGTACTCAAGTACCTGCATTAATAAACTATATAATAGAGTATATTAATAAATAACTATACTTATGGATATGATATTCAATCAACGATGTATTAATGTATATTTATACAATCATCACACCACACTAAGTGTTTAATCAAATCAATCAAAACAACCAATTTCAAAACAATCAATTCAAACAAAGTAATTAAATAAAGCAATCAAATTAAACGTTACGGGAAACTTCCACCCATCCTTCTTCTCCGAAAATAGGGTCTGCTTTGATGGCATCCCAATTTTCATTGTCATTTGTGAGAGAGACAGGGGGATGTGCCTCGTTATCATCCTTGTGCAGGGAAGAAATCATCCATCGAATTACATCGAAATGCCTTTCTTGCTCCTTGATCATCTGCATTTGACTCAACTCTAAGTGTCGCTGGTTACGAAGAATGAATGAGAGAATATTCTTGAATGAATTAAGAGTTTCTTCAAGATTCTCGGATAAGTTATGAATTTGATTAGCCATTTTTGAAGTTGAGAGAAGAATGAGAGATAGAATAGATAAGAAATAATATTCAGTAATGATTTCTGGAAGAAATGGGTATTTATAGATGTAGAAAATCGTTTGAAATGAATAGACATATGGTAGTTATTCAAATTTCAAATTCAAAATGAATTGTCATTTCTAACCAGTATATGTCGACATGGTCAAGGGGGGTATGTCGACATACTACAGTGAATTTTGATGGTAATTTTGACCTTGTGAATAATTATGTATATATATAAATTTATATAATATACTAACATTTATTCAAGAGATAAGATAAGCTAGATAACAGAAAGAAAATTCAATTTCATTGCATAATAGGATAATACAATGATTAAACATAAAGAACTACATAAACACTCAAATTAAAACCAACTTAAACTAATTCGATATGATATGAAGATATAAAACTAGTTAGAGGATGATGAAGATGAAGATAATCCAAGTTTCTTGCTGACTTTGGAGAAAAACTTGTTCATCTTGGATGATATTTTGTCCAACTTCTTACTAACGGATCTTTTAAGAACCCGTTGATTCTCAACAATAATCTTTTGGTTTTTGAGAAGGGTTTTTTGGAAGGATTGGAGGGATATTCAATACTTTCTAGGGATGTTTCTCCTTCTTCTTCTTCTTCTATTTCCATTTCATCCCTTTCTTCTTCTTCCTCTTCCATTTCTTCATGAGCCAAACGCTCTTCCTTTTCGGCAAGAGTTTCATAAGGTTGAAAAACATATGGGATTTTCATGAGATAAATATTTGAGATATTAAAAACTTTTCTTGAAATAAATTCTTCTCCTTTGAAATTTACTCCAAAATAGTTGAAAATCCGAGTAAGGTAAATTCCATGATATAAAGTGTTTTCTCCCATTTCAAAATTTTTAGGACGAAGTTCATCCAAAATAACTTGCGCCCAATTGATATCATAATTTCCGAAAATAGCAAAAAGTGCTTTGCACACTTTTGAAGTAGGATTGTTAAAATTTCCCGATCTTGGGGTCAAAGTATGTTGTAAAAGAAGATTGACAATCCTTGCTTTAGGAGGAAAGTTTCGGTTTTTAAATTCAAAGTTTTCAACTCTTTCAAAAATATGATGAAATGTCTCACGATCATGTTCATCGATTTGAAAACTAGAAAGATCCATTCCCGTGTTTTTGCAATTGAGAATGGTACCCAAAAGATCACAATTCAAAACAATTTTAGTGCCTTTGACACTACTCCAAATTTCATTATCATTTCCTTCATAAAATTCTCGATTGAGATTTGCATAGAAAATTTTAACAAGATTTGGGTAACAAACAAAATCATTTTGAGAAGAATCAACAAGACTAAGAATTTGATTGTTTGCGAAAAGAGTATCAATTTCATAAGAAGAAAAATCTTGAAAAATAGCAAACTTTCCAGGATGTACTTTTCCGTAATTAGCATAATTGATGTATGCTTTTATTGCCTCCAGATTATTGAGGAGTTGCTCTTTCAAGTTTCTGGAAAGTCTCATGGTGGAGGGGTTGCTTGAAGAAGCCATTAAAGTAGAGAGTAGAAAGCTTGGAGTTTTGAAGAAAGAGTTTGAATTTGAAAATGAAAGTGAAAAGTTGTGATAAAAGATAGTGACTAAATAAATTTCTGAAAGACATGTTCCCTGGTCAAAAGATGCCTTTTCAGAGTATTGAATGGAGTGAAAAGATGGAGGGAAATTCAACCATTTGAATTCAAATTTTGAATTTCAAAATTTGTACCCATGTCGACATCATGGTAGGGACCATGTCGACATGTGCCTGCGAATTTTTATGATTTATTTTTCCTAAATACTCTAATATATATATATATACTTATTATTTTAATGTCTATATATATATATTTGGAATATTATTAGAATTATAGTATATTCTAGAAAATATTATTATATTATTAAAAAATAATAAAAATAAAATAATAAAATAACAATAAAATTATAATATAATAAAATAAAATAAAAAAATTTAAAATTCAATCAACACACCAATTCAAAATCAATCAAACAAGCAATCAATCATCTAATTCTAAGCATGCAATTTCAATCAATTGTATTGTAAATGTGTACCTTTTTCTGAGTCCGTTTCCGTGAATTTGTTGAAGTCGTGAACTGCCGTAAAACACAAATTTGAGTTATCTGTCTTCTGATCATCATCGCTTGAGGACGAGTCTGAGTCATCTAGAGTAGCAGTAAATGCACGCTTCCGTTTCTTTACTGAATCATTGTTTATAGGAGGATTCTGCCTATCTGGATACGGATAGTCTCTTTTGATATGGCCTGGTTCATCACAGTTGAAACATTTGACATTGTTTGGCACTGCATTCTGATTTCCAAAATTCTTATAGTTGTTTCTCTTGAGATTATTCATCTTCCTGTATTTCAGAAATTTCCGAAAATTCCTGGTCATAAATGTTATCTCTTCTCATTATCACTGTTTGAGTCTGATCCGTCGATTAATGCATTGAATGCCATTGATTTCTTTTCAGATGCTTTGCTTTCTCTTCTCCCGATCATTTGAACTTCAAACGACATTAGATTTCCAATCAATTCTTTTATCTTTAAAGTACTGATGTCATTTGCCTCTTCAATTGCAAGTGTCTTTTGATCCCATTCTGGAGTGAGAGAATTTAAAAAATTTCTGACTTGATCTTCTTCCGAAAATTCCTTTCCCAAGGATATTAAAGAATGCATAATATCTTGAAATCGACTATACATATCTGAAATAGACTCATTAGTATTCATTTTAAATAACTGAAACTGATTTGTGAGCATGGAAATTTTGGTATGTTTAACTTTGCTTGTTCCTTCGTGAGTCACTTGCAAAGTTTTCCAGATTTCATATGCAGACTTACAAACTGACACTCTATTAAATTCATTCCTATCAAGTGAACAAAACAGAATATTCATTGCTTTAGAATTATTTTGTGCAACAGTCTTTTGCTTAGTGGTCCACTGTGCAAAATTAGTTGTCGGTTCAGAATATTCAGTTTGTGTGATATTCCAAGTATCTAATCCTACAGATTGTAAATATATTTTCATCCTACATGCCCAATATGCATAGTTACTGCCATTAAAAAGTGGTGGTCTGGCAGTAGGATGGCAGTAGGCTGACCTTCTACAAATGAACTAGTGACAGGGATACTAGTGTTAATAACAGTACCAGTGTTTGTAGCCATTTTGAAAACTTTTCAAAAATCATATTATGAAACTTTTGAAAACCTTGCTCTGATACCAAATGTGAGGAATGCGGAATATGGATCTTAAGGCTAGAAATAACACTAGAGGGGGGGTGAATAGTGTTTTTAAGAAATTACTAAATCTTTTTCAGTTATTGTTGATTTGAACACAAATGTATGTAATATTCAGACACAGATATAATCACAGAAACAAACACAGATGCAGAAATAAAGTAAATGCAGTAAAGGAAAGAATACACCGGATTTTATACTGGTTCGGGGTAACCCTACATCCAGTCCCGCACAACTAAGTACTGATTTTCTTTCAAAAGCAATTCAACAATTACAACCCTTGGTTTCAAGGCTATGAGGTACACCCTCCAGAATCACAATCCTTTGGGTGGAGATACTTGATTTCCGGGGCAACAAGTTCACCCAAATGATTTCCAAGGCTACAATCACACCTTTTCTCGCTTGATTGATTTCCAAGGCTACAATCACACCTTTTCTCGCTAGATAGATTACAAAGAAGCCTATAACTCTGAATAGCACTTGGATCTTGTTGAGATAGTGATAGAGAATCAAACCAGAGATAATCTAGTTAGATTCAGTGTTGATTTCAGCAGAGTGATGATAGGATTTTGATTAAGAAAATGTGGAAGAAGAAGAGAAGTGAAAAACCATAAAATCTAATATAAAATTCGTTGAAACTAACCCCTATTTATAGAAGAACAACAGTCATGTCCATTCGTGAAAGGTTATGACGAATAGACACTTCTTTTGAAATTTAAATTTTGAACTCAACTGTCACCATGTCGACATGGTCACCATAGGCATGTCGACATCCCAAAGCAATTTTTGATAGTTTGATTTTCTTTGAAAATAACCTTTATCTTTTATTAAAACTATTTTAAACTTTATAAATATACTTGACTGTAGATAAGATATATAGATAAATATAGAGAACACTATATATATAATTTTACTATAATTTTATATTTAAATCTAAGTATAAATATATTATATTAAAAGATAGTTTAAAACAGACGAAGTTTAAAAACAAGAATATTTAAGGCTAAAACATATTTTTGAAAAATCATTTGAAAGATAAATTTTAAGGCTAAAACATTTTGAAAAACAATTTTGAAAATCATTCCGAAGTTGTTTTGTAAAACATTTTGAAGTAGTTTTGCAAGCTTCTTCCTGCAGAGTATCTCATCATGTCAGGACTCGAGAACTTGTACAAAACTAGGATGTTCGTGGGTTTGTAAGCCACTTGTCATATGTTTGTAAGCTACTTGTCGTGGGTTTGTAAGCCACTAAAAAGGTAGAAATGGGTTCCATCCCAAAAGAAAAATGGAGTGAAGATTTCAGTGCTATTGTGAAGTTTTAACAAAATTCTAGACTTAATACTTATCTTGAAATCTTGAACTCTTGATAATCTTGATACTCATGAGTCTTCAATCTTGATATCTTGAATCTCTATACTGTACAGTCTTCATTCTTGGTACCTGCATGGTTAAATCCTGCATATACATATATATCTAAACTATAATGTTAGTATTTATATTTTATAATCTTATTCTAAGGTTGTTGTCATCAAAACCATCAACTCATGGACTACAATCTCCCCCTTTTGATGATGACAACCTTTGTTTATAAATATTACTTTTATCCTATTGACTCCCCCTAAATCTAATAACTCCCCCTTAATCTATGCCTAACTCTCCTATTTTATATTTCTCCCCCTTTGTCATCAACAAAAACAAACTAACTCCAAACTATAAAACTCCCCCTCATTGTTGTACTCAAGTACCTGCATTAATAAACTATATAATAGAGTATATTAATAAATAACTATACTTATGGATATGATATTCAATCAACGATGTATTAATGTATATTTATACAATCATCACACCACACTAAGTGTTTAATCAAATCAATCAAAACAACCAATTTGAAAACAATCAATTCAAACAAAGTAATTAAATAAAGCAATCAAATTAAACGTTACGGGAAACTTCCACCCATCCTTCTTCTCCGAAAATAGGGTCTGCTTTGATGGCATCCCAATTTTCATTGTCATTTGTGAGAGAGACAGGGGGATGTGCCTCGTTATCATCCTTGTGCAGGGAAGAAATCATCCATCGAATTGCATCGAAATGCCTTTCTTGCTCCTTGATCATCTGCATTTGACTCAACTCTAAGTGTCGCTGGTTACGAAGAATGAATGAGAGAATATTCTTGAATGAATTAAGAGTTTCTTCAAGATTCTCGGATAAGTTATGAATTTGATTAGCCATTTTTGAAGTTGAGAGAAGAATGAGAGATAGAATAGATAAGAAATAATATTCAGTAATGATTTCTGGAAGAAATGGGTATTTATAGGTGTAGAAATTCGTTTGAAATGAATAGACATATGGTAGTTATTCAAATTTCAAATTCAAAATGAATTGTCATTTCTAACCAGTATATGTCGACATGGTCAAGGGGGGTATGTCGACATACTACAGTGAATTTTGATGGTAATTTTGACCTTGTGAATAATTATGTATATATATAAATTTATATAATATACTAACATTTATTCAAGAGATAAGATAAGCTAGATAACAGAAAGGAAATTCAATTTCATTGCATAATAGGATAATACAATGATTAAACATAAAGAACTACATAAACACTCAAATTAAAACCAACTTAAACTAATTCGATATGATATGAAGATATAAAACTAGTTAGAGGATGATGAAGATGAAGATAATCCAAGTTTCTTGCTGACTTTGGAGAAAAACTTGTTCATCTTGGATGATATTTTGTCCAACTTCTTACTAACGGATCTTTTAAGAACCCGTTGATTCTCAACAATAATCTTTTGGTTTTTGAGAAGGGTTTTTTGGAAGGATTGGAGGGATATTCAATACTTTCTAGGGATGATTCTCCTTCTTCTTCTTCTTCTATTTCCATTTCATCCCTTTCTTCTTCTTCTTCCTCTTCCATTTCTTCATGAGCCAAACGCTCTTCCTTTTCGGCAAGAGTTTCATAAGGTTGAAAAACATATGGGATTTTCATGAGAGAAATATTTGAGATATTAAAATCTTTTCTTGAAATAAATTCTTCTCCTTTGAAATTTACTCCAAAATAGTTGAAAATCCGAGTAAGGTAAATTCCATGATATAAAGTGTTTTCTCCCATTTCAAAATTTTTAGGACGAAGTTCATCCAAAATAACTTGCGCCCAATTGATATCATAATTTCCGAAAATAGCAAAAAGTGCTTTGCACACTTTTGAAGTAGGATTGTTAAAATTTCCCGATCTTGGGGTCAAAGTATGTTGTAAAAGAAGATTGACAATCCTTGCTTTAGGACGAAAGTTTCGGTTTTTAAATTCAAAGTTTTCAACTCCTTCAAAAATATGATTAAATGTCTCACGATCATGTTCATCGATTTGAAAACTAGAAAGATCCATTCCCGTGTTTTTGCAATTGAGAATGGTACCCAAAAGATCACAATTCAAAACAATTTTAGTGCCTTTGACACTACTCCAAATTTCATTATCATTTCCTTCATAAAATTCTCGATTGAGATTTGCATAGAAAATTTTAACAAGATTTGGGTAACAAACAAAATCATTTTGAGAAGAATCAACAAGACTAAGAATTTGATTGTTTGCGAAAAGAGTATCAATTTCATAAGAAGCAAAATCTTGAAAAATAGCAAACTTTTCGGGATGGACTTTTCCATAATTAGCATAATTGATGTATGCTTTTATTGCCTCCGGATTATTGAGGAGTTGCTCTTTCAAGTTTCTGGAAAGTCTCATGGTGGAGGGGTTGCTTGAAGAAGCCATTAAAGTAGAGAGTAGAAAGCTTGGAGTTTTGAAGAAAGGGTTTGAATTTGAAAATGAAAGTGAAAAGTTGTGATAAAAGATAGTGACTAAATAGATTTCTGAAAGACATGTTCTCTGGTCAAAAGATGCCTTTTCAGAGTATTGAATGGAGTGAAAAGATGGAGGGAAATTCAACCATTTGAATTCAAATTTTGAATTTCAAAATTTGTACCCATGTCGACATCATGGTAGGGACCATGTCGACATGTGCCTGCGAATTTTTATGATTTATTTTTCCTAAATACTCTAATATATATATATATATACTTATTATTTTAATGTCTATATATATATATCTGGAATATTATTAGAATTATAGTATATTCTAGAAAATATTATTATATTATTAAAAAATAATAAAAATAAAATAATAAAATAACAATAAAATTATAATAAAATAAAATAAAATAAAATAATTTAAAATTCAATCAACACACCAATTCAAAATCAATCAAACAAGCAATCAATCATCTAATTCTAAGCATGCAATTTCAATCAATTGTATTGTAAATGTGTACCTTTTTCTGAGTCTGTTTCCGTGAATTTGTTGAAGTCGTGAACTGCCGTAAAACACAAATTTGAGTTATCTGTCTTCTGATTGTCATCGCTTGAGGACGAGTCTGAGTCATCTAGAGTAGCAGTAAATGCACGCTTCCGTTTCTTTACTGAATCATTGTTTATAGGAGGATTCTGCCTATCTGGATACGGACAGTCTCTTTTGATATGGCCTGGTTCATCACAGTTGAAACATTTGACATTGTTTGGCACTGCATTCTGATTTCCAAAATTCTTATAGTTGTTTCTCTTGAGATTATTCATCTTCCTGTATTTCAGAAATTTCCGAAAATTCCTGGTCATAAATGTTATCTCTTCTCATTATCACTGTTTGAGTCTGATCCGTCGATTAATGCATTGAATGCCATTGATTTCTTTTCAGATGCTTTGCTTTCTCTTCTCCCGATCATTTAAACTTCAAACGACATTAGATTTCCAATCAATTCTTTTATCTTTAAAGTACTGATGTCATTTGCCTCTTCAATTGCAAGTGTCTTTTGATCCCATTCTGGAGTGAGAGAATTTAAAAAATTTCTGACTTGATCTTCTTCCGAAAATTCCTTTCCCAAGGATATTAAAGAATGCACAATATCTTGAAATCGACTATAAATATCTAAAATAGACTCATTAGTATTCATTTTAAATAAATGAAACTGATTTGTGAGCATGGAAATTTTGGTCTGTTTAACTTTGCTTGTTCCTTCGTGAGTCACTTGCAAAGTTTTCCAGATTTCATATGCAGACTTACAAACTGACACTCTATTAAATTCATTCCTATCAAGTGAACAAAACAGAATATTCATTGCTTTAGAATTATTTTGTGCAACAGTCTTTTGCTTAGTGGTCCACTGTGCAAAATTAGTTGTCGGTTCAGAATATTCAGTTTGTGTGATATTCCAAGTATCTAATCCTACAGATTGTAAATATATTTTCATCCTACATGCCCAATATGCATAGTTACTGCCATTAAAAAGTGGTGGTCTGGCAGTAGGATGGCAGTAGGCTGACCTTCTACAAATGAACTAGTGACAGGGATACTAGTGTTAATAACAGTACTAGTGTTGGTAGCCATTTTGAAAACTTTTCAAAAATCATATTATGAAACTTTTGAAAACCTTGCTCTGATACCAAATGTGAGGAATGCGGAATATGGATCTTAAGGCTAGAAATAACACTAGAGGGGGGGTGAATAGTGTTTTTAAGAAATTACTAAATCTTTTTCAGTTATTGTTGATTTGAACACAAATGTATGTAATATTCAGACACAGATATAATCATAGAAACAAACACAGATGCAGAAATAAAGTAAATGCAGTAAAGGAAAGAACACACCGGATTTTATACTGGTTCGGGGTAACCCTACATCCAGTCCCGCACAACTAAGTACGGATTTCCTTTCAAAAGCAATTCAACAATTACAACCCTCGGTTTCAAGGCTATGAGGTACACCCTCCAGAATCACAATCCTTTGGGTAGAGATACTTGATTTCCGGGGCAACAAGTTCACCCAATTGATTTCCAAGGCTACAATCACACCTTTTCTCGCTTGATTGATTTCCAAGGCTACAATCACACCTTTTCTCGCTAGATAGATTACAAAGAAGCCTATAACTCTGAATAGCACTTGGATCTTGTTAAGATAGTGATAGAGAATCAAACCAGAGATAATCTAGTTAGATTCAGTGTTGATTTCGGCAGAGTGATGATAGGATTTTGATTAAGAAAATGTGGAAGAAGAAGAGAAGTGAAAAACCATAAAATCTGATATAAAATTCGTTGAAACTAACCCGTATTTATAGAAGAACAATAGTCATGTCCATTCGTGAAAGGTTATGACGAATAAACACTTCTTTTGAAATTTAAATTTTGAACTCAACTGTCACCATGTCGACATGGTCACCATAGGCATGTCGACATCCCAAAGCAATTTTTGATAGTTTGATTTTCTTTGAAAATAACCTTTATCTTTTATTAAAACTATTTTAAACTTTATAAATATACTTGACTATAGATAAGATATATAGATAAATATAGAGAACACTATATATATAATTTTACTATAATTTTATATTTAAATCTAAGTATAAATATATTATATTAAAAGATAGTTTAAAACATTCGAAGTTTAAAAACAAGAATATTTAAGGCTAAAACATCTTTTTGAAAAATCATTTGAAAGATAATTTTTAAGGCTAAAAGAATTTTGAAAATCATTCCGAAGTTGTTTTGAAAAAACATTTTGAAGTAGTTTTGCAAGCTTCTTCCTGTAGAGTATCTCATAATGTCCGGACTCGAGAACTTGTACAAAACTAGGATGTTCGTGGGTTTGTAAGCCACTTGTCGTAGGTTTGTAAGCTACTTGTCATGGGTTTGTAATCCACTAAAAAGGTAGGAATGGGTTCCATCCCAAAAGAAAATTGGAGTGAAGATTTCAGTGCTATTGTGAAGTTTTAACAAAATTCTAGACTCAATACTTATCTTGAAATCTTGAACTCTTGATAATCTTGATACTCATGAGTCTTCAATCTTGATATCTTGAATCTCTATACTGTACAGTCTTCATTCTTGGTACCTGCATGGTTAAATCCTGCATATACATATATATCTAAACTATAATGTTAGTATTTATATTTTATAATCTTATTCTAAGGTTGTTGTCATCAAAACCATCAACTCATGGACTAACATTTTTTGCAACTAACAAATTAATGGTTGGAGAAATATGTGTGCTTTTTCCTTGAATTAAATGTTTTTGTCTTTGTTTGATATAAATGGCCTTGCTGAAAATTTTGAAAATTAATTCAAGTGATGTTGAGGAGTACACGGTCTGCTTAGGTAATAATATCATTTTTTAGGCAACTAGACTGCAAGTGGCATTAGACATCACATCATTTGAAATTATACTTTCATTTTCATTTGATTTTAAAATTAGCAGACATCATTTTAACAAAACCCATTGCAGAAAATTTTCATTTTTGGATTCAGAAATTTTAATAATTAACTTGGATCTCTCCATTGATTTTCTTTATTAAAAATACTCTAGTTTTATTTTGGTAACGGGGAATACTTTGGTAAAGATGGTTGTTGATTGCTTGAACCTTTTGAAATTTATCAAAATTATTAATAGCAATTTAGAAAGTGATGGGTAATGATTTAATTATACTTCATTACTAGATGAAATATATATTAAAGACTAATTGAAAAATTAAACAATTGCTATAATATTTTTCGAAATTAGTACATATTCCATGACCATTTCCATCACTATCATCCTTCTTACACTCCATACGCTAAATATTTAATATAGTGTATAGAAGTTGGTATTTCAGAGAAAATAAGAAATTATATTCCAATTTTAAAGCAAGAAATTATATTTTTAATGGAATTTAAAATTATATCCCAAAGTGTTCACTTTCATTTAAAAGTTCTCATGGTTATGCATGTGTGAAATTTTTTTAATACATATATATATGTGTGTGTGTGTGTGTGTGTGTGTTTGTGTGTGCGCTCGCTTCCATTATCATTTAAAAGTCCTCATGGTTATGCATGGATGTGACTCATATACAAGAGAGGGATAAATATTCAAGTAGTTTCTAATCTCATTTAAAAGTCCTCAGGGTTATGCATGGTTAAAAAATACTTAACAATCTTTTTTTAAGTAACTACTAACCTCATTTAAAAGCCCTAACGGTTATGCATGATTAGAAGTTGCTCAATATTTTTTAAAAGGTAATTATTAAGCATACCACACTACTATCACTATATTCTTCCCAACCCATATACAATTCATCACTCTAAAGTGGAATTTGTATCTAATTAGTAAAATATTATGATTTTTGTTTGATCAATTGGAATTTGCAATACATATTTCTCTCTCAATATGATTTTACGATTTGAATCAAAATTCACCACTTTTTCAATTATTATTATTATTTTTTATGATAACAAAAGGGGGAAAGAGGTTAAGATTTTGGTGGTTGAGTAATAACCTTATTAATATCTAAGAGTTGGTTTTATTATTCAAAAGTTGTTTTGCAATTATTTAACAAATCAATTTTTCATCGCATGCATCTGTGTAGGGGGAGTCTAGTTATAGGGGGAGCATACAAGTAGGGGGAGCTTGATCAGACACATCAAACACATTTATTTGATACAAAATCTTAATATATGTTTGTTAACATCAGAATGTGGAGATTGTAGAATATAAATGATTTTTGTTTGATGGTAATAAACATATATATGATTTTAAATGTATTTGTTATAGTACTATTGCAATATCACATGATGAAATAAACAAATCAAAGTTTCAATTAAACGGATATTTTATTCAGAATTCCATTTGAACAAATATTTTATTTCATTACATTATCAAATAGTACATATTCATTACATAGCTTCCAATATATTTTACACTTTTATACAACTCTATTTTACACTCTCATATATACAACAACACACTTACTTATTCACTCACTCACACACACTCGAATTCGATTTGATATCTTCTTGATCCAGCTTTTGTCTAGATTTCTACTTTGCCCGTCAAATAGACAACAACGTAGTCAAACGAAAATAAAAACAAAACTGAAATTGCAAAAATAAAAATATAATAAAATATGATATTTCCTCAGTTATTTGGGTTGTTTGTTTTCATATTCTAAAAACTGGATTTGAAAAATGTACACGAGTAGCATATGACATGCACAGTGTATCATGTACATGCCATACGGTCGTGCACACACAAAATGCACTTGTATCAATAAATTTCAGGGAGAATACGCAAAGTCAAGCCCAAAGCAAGCTCGGGCTCAACACAAGTGCATCATGTAATGTACATAGGGTCAAGAAGATCTAGTGCAGCAACTTAGAGAATACAAGGCATTTAGCATCAAATAGTCACATATATATACATACATATTTATGTATGTATATACATGGAAATTAGTGGATCTCATTTTAAATACGTGCATACAAGTGAAACCAGATCAAACATTTGCAAATAGAAATAAGGACATGCACCAATACATAAATCAAGTCCAGCAAATGCACCAATACAAAACTATCAGGCATGATCAGCAAATGCAAAAATCAATCGATGCAGGCAACAAGTGCATGTGGTCATATACAAAAGCAGTCCAACTTCAAAGTCAAGTATAAATTAGTGCAGTCAATATAAAGTACAAGATCAATTAAAGTGAGTGCATAAAACAATAGAAGTACAAATTTAAGGCAAATGCACTCAAGCACAAGGAAGCACCAGCTCGACTAAAAGTACGCTCGATGAATTTTCCAACTTGACTCAGAGCCGAAGCCCAAAAGTTCCGCATCTCAACCGTAATGATACCAACCAGCTAGACAGGACTGGCCTTCAGCCAGCTTCAAATACTGCCATTTTCATTGGACAAATTTCGAAATTACAAACCTCATCCGGGAATTCAACCATACAATCAGCTAGCAAGCGGATATGTACAAATCAGTATAACGAACTTCAACACACTCAAGTTCGGGCAATCAGTTCGGGTGCATACAGAGGCAACTCGATAGAAAAACTCAATACAAGCATGTAAGTGCTCAAGAGAAGCTAAACATGGTGCAGTAATGCATAACTAAGAATAAGAACATGTATAAGTAAAGTCAGAAACGCAAGTGTTCAGGAGAATAAACATAAAAATGTAGCAAATAAAACAGACAATGCGGCAAAGCAAAGACGAACAACATTTTGAATGAAGATGTGAACTATAATTTCATATTTAATCAAAGAAGGGAAATTAACCAAGTAAGGAACCAAGATTTCAAATTATAGTCTAACTAGAAAATCAGGTCAAAGAATTCAAAGTATATGCAAAATATTCGAATATATACTAGAGGATGCAGCGTGTATATCATGATAAACAAGTCAAGTTTCAAGAATCGTTCGGTCAGAAATCAACATAGAAAACAAAACTTATGAAAATTTCAAAGTAAAATTTACAAACGGAAATATAGAAAATCAATTCATATATTACCCATATCTTCATCGGTAGAAAGGAGTCGAGTTCAAGTAAATCAAAAGAGAAAAACTAAATTTACGTACCAATTCGATAACATCCAACTCGACAACGAAGTGACCGAGACAAATCAAACCAAGGAGTTCGATCGACAAAGCATCAAAGCTAACATCTTTCTTCGATCAACTAAATATTAGAACTGGAAGCTTCGAATCAAAGAAAACCTAATTTTGAGAATGAAGGTGTAAAAGAGCGCGACGACCATTTGCACAAGTTTCGGGCTGAAGAGAAAATTAAAAGGCGATCGTTTTTCTTGGCCGTGTTCATATTAATTTTGGGCTTATATTTTATTTTGTAATTAGGGTTTAATTTAGTATATTTTAAATTTTATTTTTGTTTTTTTAACTTGTAAAACTCTTATTTATCGAGGTTATGAACTACGTGCCGTAGTTCAGGAATTCGCAACTCAATGGCTGAGTTATGGCAGAGTTTTGAGTGTAGAGTTAGAACAATCAGGTTAGCGAGGATTGCGAGTTTACAGGATCTGTAAGTGTCAGATTGTTTAATTTCTTGTAGAAAACGTAAGGGCGGCAGTAGGCATGTTTTTCCAAAGCTGGGTAAAACTGTGTCACTATTATTTTCGCATTTACTCTATTATTATTTGTGTTGTGATTTTATTATCTATAAAAAAAATTATAAACCCTATTCACCCCCTCCCCCTGGAGGGTTAATCCGATCCTACAGTTTGTTTCATTTCCAAACTTCTTTTTATGAAAACATTTCAAAACTTTTTAGCAAAGAATACAGCGGTGTGTACATATACATGTAAACATTGTACCAAACTTAACCCTTCTTATTTCTCTTCATAGCCCCTGCTCTTTATTTCACAAAAAGAATGTAACTTAAAAGACCATATGCGAACGAGGCCCGACTCCAACGTCCGTTACGCTCATGGGTTCAGCAAATGAAAAATTCTTCAAACCTGACGATAGCTCAACTCCTAGCTCCAATGAGGAACATCTATATACCCTGTTGTTTAAAAGTTGAGAAATTTTGGCATACATTTTTATAATTATAAAAACTGAGTTATAGTTCTCTCCCAGTTTCTTTTTATAAAATGCATCCCTATTTTAAAAAAATGTGCAATTCAAGGGAGTATTTATGTCATTTTACTAATCTTAACATGTTTTTGTGTTATCGTTATTTATAACTCATAACCTATGCAATACACACCTTGGCAGTCATTCTTAAATTTAAAAACGAGAGATGTAAAAGAGAAAGAATTATTAAAAAATGTATCAAATAGTTTCTAAATGGAAGGGATGTATCCATAATTTGTTTTACCTTCCTACCTTTTAGAAACTACTTTATTCATTTTTCTTCATAATTCTTTCTATTTTACATCTCTTGTTTCCAAATTTAAGAGTGGCCACGAAGACGTGTATTGCATGCGGTTATAAGTTATTGAAACGATAACATTGACATACGTTAAAGTTAGTAAAATTATCCAATTACCTTACATGAATTATATTTGTTTTTTTAATAAGAGCGTATTTTATAAAAGAAAATTTTGAAGAGAACTAAAACTTACCTTTTCTAATTACGAGGATAAATGCATGTCTCTATATGATTTTATGTATCCACTTTCTTCCTTTCAATTTTTTCTTTCTTTCCGAAACTCTAATTGTAAAAATTTCCATTCACAGTCATCTAAAACATCGATATAAGATATTTACAATTAAGGTAATTCATTGAAGGTAACGACCCCGGATTTTATATATATTTAAATTGATAATTAATTGAATTTTTGAATTAAAAATTGTAAAATTAATTGGTAAATTGATTCGAGTTTCCCCCTTTCAAATAAAGTTGTGTTAAATCATTTAAATATTGTACATATATGTGAATATATATGTATACGTGATATATGATTAATTTGAAATTATATATATATGTATATATATTGAATTTGAGTTTAAATATAAAATAAATGGTTTAATAATAATAATTCGATTTTATAAAATATATTTATAGAATTCAAATAAGTGTTGATGTTAAACAAATATTTCAAATAAATTTATAGTTATATAAAATGTGAAATGAACATATTAAATAATTCTGGAATTATATAAACTATAAAAATGAATATTATAAAGTAAAGAAAAATTAAAATGGAGATTTATTATATTTTAAAGTGACATTGCAAAAGAAAAGAAAATAAAATAAAAATATATTCAAGGGTAAACAAATAATATATACAGTGAAGCTTGCCACAAAATTATCTACAGCCGAAATGAAGACAAGTATAAACACCAGGCAAAAGGAAATAATACTCAAATATGTACACTTGTAAAAGAAGGAAGAAAGATAAGATAAGTATGAAACAAATAAAAATACAAATATATATGAAAGCTTCCAATGCAAGCCACAACAATATCCATCAGCCACCGGAATAAAGAAAAAAAGTATATTTTGTACAAGATAATTTAATGTGTGAAACCTTAGTACACTACAATATCATTTCAGCCTAGGAAAATCTCTGATCAAATACAAAGTATCTTGTACTAGATTAAACATAACCCTGTACAAAATAAAGTATCACCTGTAAACTCTTTTCTTTATATCAGCCTTCTCATTTTCATTTCAGTTCGTAAATCAAGCTGAGAAAAATTTAAAGTAATTATCATCTCCTCTAAAACATAAAAATTCACAAGATCAAAACCCTGAAGAAAAAAACACTTTGTCTTTAACCTATAACCTCCTTATATCAAAGCCTGAGCAAAGGCTATTCTTAAATACAACCTGAACAAATCAAATCTGGAATCACCAACAAAGAATCTTCATCTTGCATCAATCAAAGTCTCAAAGCATTTCTGTTCAAAATATTTCCTTCAACAATGCACAAAGTTTCCAGTTTTAGCAATCTAGTTTTAAATCTCTCTGCATTTTTCTGAGGTGAGTAAACCTTTTATTTAAGAACAATTTTTAAGTATTGCAAGTGATGATCTTATGTGATAAAGTTGTGATATGGCTTGCATGATTTATTTCATCTTGACAATGTATGAAATTGCTTGTTTAACAGTGTGTATATCTGTATATATATTTATATTGTGCTCTGTTATTAGTAACAGGCCAAGCTTCAATCACAAAAATAATTTCTATCTCCCTGTATAATCAAAATTAGACTTTGATTACTGAGAGAAAAATGTTAATAACATTGTATTCTTGTTTTTAAAAATAATTTCAAGTGAATGTATTTAGTCAATACTCTTTAAAATTCAAGAATACAGTGGAAATCAGAAAATGGGTAAATTTCAAACATGATGATTTTTGAATTTACTTGTATAGTCGGAATTGCCTTCGAAAACTAGGAATTTTAAAAGCGAAATCATAATTTTTAAGTTAGTATCGAGAGAGATATTTGAAGTTGACCAGAAAATGTATTTTGAGTGATTTCTGGCGATTGGGAAGAAGTTAGATCTCGCGATCGAAGCTGTAGCTTGCTTGGTGGTCAGAGATCATCAGAAAAATATTGGGTGGGGTGATAGTCTACGGTGGTGACAACACGACTTGATTTTAGGGTTTAATAACTCAGTTTGGTCGATGAAGTTTTAGGTGAAAATTCGTCATTGTCGGGGCACGTAGGGTGATCGGTCAGGGGGAAACAGAAGGAGGAGGCTCTGGCGAATCTTTGGACGTGGTCACAGGGTCTACGATGGTCAGAGGAGGCGGAACAAGGTGTTTACTGGTCACTGGGTTTGGTTATAGGTGGTGCTGGGTATACTCGATTTTGATTCTCAGGCATTTTTGTCAATCTGGATGGTTGGGTTCGTCGGCAGCCTCATCGGCGATTTGTAGATGGTAGAGGTAATGGCCGGAGCGTCGCCGTGCGACTGTACACGTGCACGTGTGTGTGTTTAGGTCTGAATGTTGGGATGTTTGAGGAAGAAGAGGCCACTCGGGGATGGTCTCGAGAAAACGATGGTTGGACTCGAAGGAAGGTGGAAACGCGAGTTACTCGAAGTAAAGCTCGGGGTTTTTGATGATTTTCTCGGGTCGGGTTAAGTTGTTAACCCAGTTTTAAAATTTAGATAAAACAAGTTTTCCAAATTTGAATTAAATCAAGTTTTAAACTATTTCCTTTAACAAATTTCTTTTAAATAATAAATGTTTATTCAAGTGTTTGGATAAATAAAGGTTGAAAAAAAAATTATTTTAACTTTAATAAATTAAGTTAATACTAAGGAGATAATTTAAAGAATAAGATATTTTTAATTGCTTAATGAAAGGATAATTAAGTAATATAAGTAATTAAGGGTAATTAATTACTTAAAGATGATTACCTAATGAAAGTAATTAAAAGTAATTAATTATTGATTAAAGGTTGCTAAATTAAGTGATTAAACAATAATTAATTAAAGGATAATTAATTAATGTGATTAATTAATTAAGGTGATTAATTTGAGGATAATTAATTAAAGGTTAATTAATTAAATTGGTTTGTAATTAATTTATATTAATTAACCAGGATTAGTAATTTATTCATAAGTAATTAATCTGATTTAAATTTATCAGATAATTAATTGATCTTACTTATGGATGTTTGGATTCTATTGGATGTAGAATTGTTGATATCCCCTGATCTATGATGTTGTGTGATATATGCTGATTTGTGTGTGATCTGTTCTATAGTTCATTTATCTGGGATGAATGTAACATGTTATCTGTAATTTATATATCTGTGATCTGTGAATAGAGATAAGCGTTATAGTTTATACCGCTTATCAACTATATTTCTGTATTCTGATCTGTGATGATTAAATGATGTTGTACTACTGTGTGAAACCCTTGGACTACACCATACACACACAAATATGGATTTCACGTGGAAATCGGTTAAGTCACAGATGATTTAAATTTAATGTTTTTGAAATTGAAATTTTAATTTCAATTGATTTTGAATTGGAAATTGGGGTTTAATATGAAAAGCTTTTGAAAGGAGTTTTAAAGATATTTTGGATATCTTGAAATTTAAATAATTTGATTTAAATTTGAATTCAAGTTTGAAATTGAATTCTATGATGTGAAACTAGGGATTAAAGATGCTGTACAAGTTATATATGGGTTAAACCATTTTAAAGGTATTGATTTGGGAATTTGAATTTAATTCAAGGGTTTTAACTCGTGTAAATATAACTGGATTTTTCCGAAACGAAAACTACTTGTTTTCAAATAATAATAGCTTTCATTTTAAGAAAGAATTTCCAAATTGTGTTGAAAGGTTTCAAGTTTGAAATGGAATTGAAATGTTTTGAAAACTATGAAATGATTCTTTGATTCAAAGACCGGATGAGTTAATCCAACTTGAAATAGAATTGTTTTGAAAGGCTATGAATGAATCTTTGGAAACTAGTTTTGAAAGCTATAAGTTAAATCTTGACTTAAAGATTTAACGAGTTAATTCAATTGAAATGGAAATTGTTTTGAAATCCATGAATGGATCTTTGTGAATGGGGTGAACTTTGTAAATTGAATCTTTTTCTTTAAAAGATTGGAAATGGTAATTTGTTTTAACCATTCGAATGTAAAGTTTTGGGCTTTAAGCTGTGATTTAACTGAGACCCCAGTATCCATATGATTTTTTTATATTGCGCTCGTTATTCGGTTTAGTCGAGAGAGGACCTTTGTGTCATATAACCCATTCCGAATAATGATACGTCGTATAGGGGGTTCTCACTTCGCAGTTTGGTGGCGAACGGGAGACTCTTACCCCTACATGTCCCTGAGTTGGAGGGGTTGGTTGTGTCAGTCGAGAGGCTGGCCGTAAAAGCAACTGCGAGGTACCAGTGTATGCCATTGTGGGTCTGGGATGGTTGCAAAGCCTACCGGTTCCCACTGTCTCCGGACTATTACAATTGGTATCAGAGCTAAGGTTGAACTTTAGCTCAGGAGTATAACACATTAAGTAGCTCATTAGAGATAGGGTGAAGTATACCCTAGAATGAGTATTCCTCAGATATTTGTCTGTATGCCTCAGTAAATTCTCTTGCTATCCACTAATAGTAAGTATGAGTGTAAGAAAAGGATGAGATAGGGAACAGGGAAATACGACTATAAATGGTCAATACCCTGTAACAACAAGGAAACAATCTTTTCTTTATCAATCTCTTTGGTTCGTCATTTTCTATATTCTTTGATAGTTTCTGGTAGATCCAGGAAGGAGATTCGATATATTTGTATGGGACATAAACTCCGAATGGACCAAAATTGTTTGTTTGGAAAAATTATTTGCTTTGGTTGCTATGGTTGATAGGTATACCTTAGTTTCTTGACTGAAAGTTTTGAAATTGTATCCATATATCTTTCTATTCTTTGGGTCCCAATATATTCTACGAATGGTTAGATATCCCTTCGAACTAACTGATGCCACTGCACATTTTGTAGATTTGGATAACCCGAGTATCTTGTGGAAAAATTAAAACAGATTCATTCTTGTATCTATTTTTGATATTCTGATTTGGTAAGCCAAATGCAGAATAGATATTCAGTTGATTTGATGAAATATTTTTCATCTATCTTTGTGTCTCCCTGGCAAATTGCAAGGACGAATATTTTTTTAAGGGGGGAAGTCTGTAACGACCCCAGATTTTATATATATTTAAATTGATAATTAATTAAAATTTTGAATTAAAAATTGTAAAATTAATTGGTAAAATAATTCGAGTTTCCCCCTTTTCAAATAAAGTTGTGTTAAATCATTTAAATATTGTACATATATGTGAATATATATGTATACATGATATATGAGTAAATTTGAAATATATATATATGTGTGTGTGTATATATTGAATTTGAGTTTAAATCTAAAATAAATGGTTTAATAATAATAATTTGAGTTTATAAAATATATTTATAGAATTCAAATAAGTGTTGATGTTAAACAAATATTTCAAATAAATTTATAGTTATATAAAATGTGAAATGAACATATTAAATAATTCTGGAATTATATAAACTATAAAAATGAATATTATAAAGTAAAGCAAAATTAAAATGGAGATTTATTATATTTTAAAGTGACATTGCAAAAGAAAAGAAAATAAAATAAAAATATATTCAAGGGTAAACAAATAATATATATAGTGAAGCTTGCCACAAAATTATCTACAGCCGAAATGAAGACAAGTATAAACACCAGGCAAAAGGAAATAATACTCAAATATGTACACTTGTAAAAGAAGGAAGAAAGATAAGATAAGTATGAAACAAATAAAATATAAATATATATATGAAAGCTTCCAATGCAAGCCACAACAATATCCATCAGCCACCGAAATGAAGAAAAAAAGTATATTTTGTACAAGATAATTTAATGTGTGAAACCTTAGTACACTACAATATCATTTCAGCCTAGGAAAATCTCTGATCAAATACAAAGTATCTTGTACTAGATTAAACATAACCCTGAACAAAATAAAGTATCACCTGTAAACTCTTTTCTTTATATCAGCCTTCTCATTCTCATTTCAGTTCGTAAATCAAGCTGAGAAAAATTTAAAGTAATTATCATCTCCTCTAAAACAGAAAAATTCACAAGATCAAAACCCTGAAGAAATAAACACTGTGTCTTTAACCTATAACCTCCTTATATCAAAGCCTGAGCAAAGGCTATTCTTAAATACAACCTGAACAAATCAAATCTGGAATCACCAACAAAGAATCTTCATCTTGCATCAATCAAAGTCTCAAAGCATTTCTGTTCAAAATATTTCCTTCAACAATGCACAAAGTTTCCAGTTTTAGCAATCCAGTTTTAAATCTCTCTGCATTTTTCTGAGGTGAGTAAACCTTTTATTTAAGAACAGTTTTTAAGTATTGCAAGTGATGATCTTATGTGATAAATTTGTGATATGGCTTGCATGATTTATTTCATCTTGACAATGTATGAAATTGCTTGTTTAACAGTGTGTATATCTGTATATATATTTATATTGTGCTCTGTTATTAGTAACAGGCCAAGCTTCAATCACAAAAATAATTTCTATCTCCCTGTATAATCAAAATTAGACTTTGATTACTGAGAGAAAAATGTTAATAACATTGTATTCTTGTTTTTAAAAATAATTTCAAGTGAATGTATTTAGTCAATACTCTTTAAAATTCAAGGATACAGTGGAAATCAGAAAATGGGTAAATTTCAAACATGATGATTTTTGAATTTACTTGTATAGTCGGAATTGCCTTCGAAAACTAGGAATTTTAAAAGCTAAATCATAATTTTTAAGTTAGTATCGAGAGAGATATTTGAAGTTGACCAGAAAATGTATTTTGAGTGATTTTTGGCGATTGGGAAGAAGTTAGATCTCGCGATCGAAGCTGTAGCTTGCTTGGTGGTCAGAGATCATCAAAAAAATATTGGGTGGGGTGATAGTCTACGGTGGTGACAGCACGACTCGATTTTAGGGTTTAATAACTCAGTTAGGTCGATGAAGTTTTAGTTGAAAATTCGTCATTGTCGGGGCACGTAGGGTGATCGGTCAGGGGGAAACAGGAGGAGGAGGCTCTTGCGAATCTTTGGACGTGGTCACAGGGTCTACGATGGTCAGAGGAGGCGGAACAAGGTGTTTACTGGTCACTGGGTTTGGTTATAGGTGGTGCTGGGTATACTCGATTTTGATTCTCAGGCATTTTTGTCAATCTGGATGGTTGGGTTCGTCGGCAGCCTCATCGGCGATTTGTAGATGGTAGAGGTAATGGACGGAGCGTCGCCGTGCGACTGTACACGTGCACGTGTGTGTGTTCAGGTCTGAATGTTGGGGTGTTTGAGGAAGAAGAGGCCACTCGGGGATGGTCTCGAGAAAACGATGGTTGGACTCGAAGGAAGGTGGAAACGCGAGTTACTCGAAGTAAAGCTCGGGGTTTTTGATGATTTTCTCGGGTCGGGTTAAGTTGTTAACCCAGTTTTAAAATTTAGATAAAACAAGTTTTCCAAATTTGAATTAAATCAAGTTTTAAACTATTTCCTTTAACAAATTTCTTTTAAATAATAAATGTTTATTCAAGTGTTTGGATAAATAAAGGTTGAAAAAAAAATTATTTTAACTTTAATAAATTAAGTTAATACTAAGGAGATAATTTAAAGAATAAGATATTTTTAATTGCTTAATGAAAGGATAATTAAGTAATATAAGTAATTAAGGGTAATTAATTACTTAAAGATGATTACCTAATGAAAGTAATTAAAAGTAATTAATTATTGATTAAAGGTTGCTAAATTAAGTGATTAAACAATAAATAATTAAAGGATAATTAATTAATGTGATTAATTAATTAAGGTGATTAATTTGAGAATAATTAATTAAAGGTTAATTAATTAAATTGGTTTGTAATTAATTTATATTAATTAACCAGGATTAGTAATTTATTAATAAGTAATTAATCTAATTTAAATTTATCAGATAATTAATTGATCTTACTTTTGGATGTTTGGATTCTATTGGATGTAGAATTGTTGATATCCCCTGATCTGTGATGCTGTGTGATATATGCTGATTTGTGTGTGATCTGTTCCATAGTTCATTTATCTGGGATGAATGTAACATGTTATCTGTAATTTATATATCTGCGATCTGTGAATAGAGATAAGCGTTATAGTTTATACCGCTTATCAACTATATTTCTGTATTCTGATCTGTGATGATTAAATGATGTTGCACTACTGTGTGAAACCCCTGGACTACACCATACACACACAAATATGGATTTCACGTGGAAATCGGTTAAGTCACAGATGATTTAAATTTAATGTTTTTGAAATTGAAATTTTAATTTCAATTGATTTTGAATTGGAAATTGGGGTTTAATATGAAAAGCTTTTGAAAGGAGTTTTAAAGATATTTTGGATATCTTGAAATTTAAATAATTTGATTTAAATTTGAATTCAAGTTTGAAATTGAATTCTATGATGTGAAACTAGGGATTAGAGATGCTGTACAAGTTATATATGGGTTAGACCATTTTAAAGGTATTGATTTGGGAATTTGAATTTAATTCAAGGGTTTTAACTCGTGTAAATATAACAGGATTTTTCCGAAACGAAAACTACTTATTTTCAAATAATAATAGCTTTCATTTTAAGAAAGAATTTCCAAATTGTGTTGAAAGGTTTCAAGTTTGAAATGGAATTGAAATGTTTTGAAAACTATGAAATGAGTCTTTGATTCAAAGACCGGATGAGTTAATCCAACTTGAAATAGAATTGTTTTGAAAGGCTATGAATGAATCTTTGGAAACTAGTTTTGAAAGCTATAAGTTAAATCTTGACTTAAAGATTTAACGAGTTAATTCAATTGAAATGGAAATTGTTTTGAAATCCATGAATGGATCTTTGTGAATGGGGTGAACTTTGTGAATTGAATCTTTTTGTTTAAAAGATTGGAAATGGTAATTTGTTTTAACCATTCGAATGAAAAGTTTTGGGCTTTAAGCTGTGATTTAACTGAGACCCCAGTATCCATATGATTTTTTTTATTGCGCTCGTTATTCGGTTTAGCCGGGAGAGGACCTTTGTGTCATATAATCCATTCCGAATAATGATACGTCGTATATGGATCGCATTTGCTATATTACAGCATGATAGGGGGTTCTCACTTTGCAGTTTGGTGGCGAACGGGAGACTCTTACCCCTACATGTCCCTGAGTAGGAGGGATTGGTTGTGACAGTCGAGAGGCTGGCCGTAAAAGCAACTGCGAGGTACCAGTGTATGCCACGGTTGGTCTGGGATGGTTGCAAAGCCTACCGGTTCCCACTGTCTCCGGACTATTACAATTGGTATCGGAGCTAAGATTGAACTTTAGCTCAGGAGTATAACACATTAAGTAGCTCATTAGAGATAGGGTGAAGTATACCCTAGAATGAGTATTCCTCAGATATATGTCTGTATGCCTCAGTAAATTCTCTTGCTATCCACTAATAGTAAGTATGAGTGCAAGAAAAGGATGAGATAGGGAACAGGGAAATAAGACTATAAATGGTCAATACCCTGTAACAACAAGGAAACAATCTTTTCTTTATCAATCTCTTTGGTTCGTCATTTTCTCAATTCTTTGATAGTTTCTGGTAGATCCAGGAAGGAGATTCGATATATTTGTATGGGACATAAACTCCGAATGGACCAAAATTGTTTGTTTGGACGAATTATTTGCTTTGGTTGCTATGGTTGATAGGTATACCTTAGTTTCTAGACTGAAAGTTTTGAAATTGTATCCATATATCTATCTATTCTATGGGTCCTAATATATTCTACGAATGGTTAGTTATCCCTTCGAACTGACCGATGCCACTGCACATTTCGTAGATCTGGATAACCCGAGTATCTTGTGGAAAAATTAAAACAGATTCGTTCTTGTATCTATTGTTGATATTCTGATTTGGTAAGCCAAATGCAGAATAGATATTCAGTTGATTTGATGAAATATTTTTCATCTATCTTTGTGTCTCCCTGGCAAATTGCGAGGATGAAATTTTTTTAAGGGGGAAAGTCTGTAACGACCCCGGATTTTATATATATTTAAATTGATAATTAATTAAAAATTTGAATCAAAAATTGTTAAATTAATTGGTAAATTGATTCGAGTTTCCCCCTTTTCAAATAAAGTTGTGTTAAATCATTTAAATATTGTACATATATCTGAATATATATGTATACGTGATATATGAGTAAATTTGAAATTATATATATATATATATATATATATATGTATATATATTGAATTTGAGTTTAAATCTAAAATAAATGGTTTAACAATAATAATTTGAGTTTATAAAATATATTTATAGAATTCAAATAAGTGTTGATGTTAAACAAATATTTCAAATAAATTTATAGTTATATAAAATGTGAAATGAACATATTAAATAATTCTGGAATTATATAAACTATAAAAATGAATATTATAAAGTAAAGCAAAATTAAAATGGAGATTTATTATATTTTAAAGTGACATTGCAAAAGAAAAGAAAATAAAATAAAAATATATTCAAGGGTAAACAAATAATATATATAGTGAAGCTTGCCACAAAATTATCTACAGCCGAAATGAAGACAAGTATAAACACCAGGCAAAAGGAAATAATACTCAAATATGTACACTTGTAAAAGAAGGAAGAAAGATAAGATAAGTATGAAACAAATAAAATATAAATATATATGAAAGCTTCCAATGCAAGCCACAACAATATCCATCAGCCACCGAAATGAAGAAAAAAAGTATATTTTGTACAAGATAATTTAATGTGTGAAACCTTAGTACACTACAATATCATTTCAGCCTAGGAAAATCTCTGATCAAATACAAAGTATCTTGTACTAGATTAAACATAACCCTGAACAAAATAAAGTATCACTTGTAAACTCTTTTCTTTATATCAGCCTTCTCATTCTCATTTCAGTTCGTAAATCAAGCTGAGAAAAATTTAAAGTAATTATCATCTCCTCTAAAATAGAAAAATTCACAAGATCAAAACCCTGAAGAAAAAACACTTTGTCTTTAACCTATAACCTCCTTATATCAAAGCCTGAGCAAAGGCTATTCTTAAATACAACCTGAACAAATCAAATCTGGAATCACCAACAAAGAATCTTCATCTTGCATCAATCAAAGTCTCAAAGCATTTCTGTTCAAAATATTTCCTTCAACAATGCACAAAGTTTCCAGTTTTAGCAATCCAGTTTTAAATCTCTCTGCATTTTTCTGAGGTGAGTAAACCTTTTATTTAAGAACAGTTTTTAAGTATTGCAAGTGATGATCTTATGTGATAAAGTTGTGATATGGCTTGAATGATTTATTTCATCTTGACAATGTATGAAATTGCTTGTTTAACAGTGTGTATATCTATATATATATTTATATTGTGCTCTGTTATTAGTAACAGGCCAAGCTTCAATCACAAAAATAATTTCTATCTCCCTGTATAATCAAAATTAGACTTTGATTACTGAGAGAAAAATGTTAATAACATTGTATTCTTGTTTTTAAAAATAATTTCAAGTGAATGTATTTAGTCAATACTCTTTAAAATTCAAGGATACAGTGGAAATCAGAAAATGGGTAAATTTCAAACATGATGATTTTTGAATTTACTTGTATAGTCGAAATTGCCTTCGAAAACTAGGAATTTTAAAAGCTAAATCATAATTTTTAAGTTAGTATCGAGAGAGATATTTGAAGTTGACCAGAAAATGTATTTTGAGTGATTTCTGGCGATTGGGAAGAAGTTAGATCTCGCGATCGAAGCTGTAGCTTGCTTGGTGGTCAGAGATCATCAGAAAAATATTGGGTGGGGTGATAGTCTACGGTGGTGATAGCACAACTCGATTTTAGGGTTTATTAACTCTGTTTGGTCGATGAAGTTTTAGGTGAAAATTCGTCATTGTCGGGGCACGTAGGGTGATCAGTCAGGGGGAAACAGGAGGAGGAGGCTCTAGCGAATCTTTGGACGTGGTCACAGGGTCTACGATGGTCAGAGGAGGTGGAACAAGGTGTTTATTGGTTACTGGGTTTAGTTATAGGTGGTGCTGGGTATACTCGATTTTGATTCTTAGGCATTTTTGTCAATCTGGATGGTTGGGTTCGTCGGCAGCCTCATAGGCGATTTGTAGATGGTAGAGGTAATGGCCGGAGCGTCGCCGTGTGACTGTACACGTGCACGCGTGTGTGTTCAGGTCTGAATGTTGGGGTGTTTGAGGAAGAAGAGGCCACTCGGGGATGGTCTCGAGAAAACGATGGTTGGACTCGAAGGAAGGTGGAAACGCGAGTTACTCGAAGTAAAGCTCAGGGTTTTTGATGATTTTCTCGGGTCGGGTTAAGTTGTTAACCTAGTTTTAAAATTTAGATAAAACAAGTTTTCCAAATTTGAATTAAATCAAGTTTTAAACTATTTCCTTAAACAAATTTCTTTTAAATAATAAATGTTTATTCAAGTGTTTGGATAAATAATGGTTGAAAAAAAAATTATTTTAACTTTAATAAATTAAGTTAATATTAAGGAGATAATTTAAAGAATAAGATATTTTTAATTGCTTAATGAAAGGATAATTAAGTAATATAAGTAATTAAGGGTAATTAATTATTTAAAGATGATTACCTAATGAAACTAATTAAAACTAATTAATTATTGATTAAAGGTTGCTAAATTAAGTGATTAAACAATAATTAATTAAAGGATAATTAATTAATGTGATTAATTAATTAAGGTGATTAATTTGAGGATAATTAATTAAATTGGTTTGTAATTAATTTATATTAATTAACCAGGATTAGTAATTTATTCATAAGTAATTAATCTGATTTAAATTTATCAGATAATTAATTGATCTTACTTTTGGATGTTTGGATTCTATTGGATGTAGAATTGTTGATATCACCTGATCTGTGATGCTGTGTGATATATGCTGATTTGTGTGTGATCTGTTCTATAGTTCATTTATCTGGGATGAATGTAACATGTTATCTGTAATTTATATATCTGTGATCTGTGAATAGAGATAAGCGTTATAGTTTATACCGCTTATCAACTATATTTCTGTATTCTGATCTGTGATGATTAAATGATGTTGCACTACTGTGTGAAACCCCTGGACTACACCATACACACACAAATATGGATTTCACGTGGAAATCGGTTAAGTCACAGATGATTTAAATTTAATGTTTTTGAAATTGAAATTTCAATTGATTTTGAATTGGAAATTGGGGTTTAATATGAAAAGCTTTTGAAAGGAGTTTTAAAGATATTTTGGATTTCTTGAAATTTAAATAATTTGATTTAAATTTGAATTCAAGTTTGAAATTGAATTCTATGATGTGAAACTAGGGATTAAAGATGCTGTACAAGTTATATATGGGTTAGACCATTTTAAAGGTATTGATTTGGGAATTTGAATTTAATTCAAGGGTTTTAACTCGTGTAAATATAACAGGATTTTTCCGAAACGAAAACTACTTGTTTTCAAATAATAATAGCTTTCATTTTAAGAAAGAATTTCCAAATTGTGTTGAAAGGTTTCAAGTTTGAAATGGAATTGAAATGTTTTGAAAACTATGAAATGAGTCTTTGATTCAAAGACCGGATGAGTTAATCCAACTTGAATAAGAATTGTTTTGAAAGGCTATGAATGAATCTTTGGAAACTAGTTTTGAAAGCTATAAGTTAAATCTTGACTTAAAGATTTAACGAGTTAATTCAATTGAAATGGAAATTGTTTTGAAATCCATGAATGGATCTTTGTGAATGGGGTGAACTTTGTGAATTGAATCTTTTTGTTTAAAAGATTGGAAATGGTAATTTGTTTTAACCATTGGAATGAAAAGTTTTGGGCTTTAAGCTGTGATTTAACTGAGACCCCAGTATCCATATGATTTTTTTTATTGCGCTCGTTATTCGGTTTAGCCGGGAGAGGACCTTTGTGTCATATAATCCATTCCGAATAATGATACGTCGTATATGGATCGCATTTGCTATATTACAGCATGATAGGGGGTTCTCACTTCGCAGTTTGGTGGCGAACGGGAGACTCTTACCCCTACATGTCCCTGAGTAGGAGGGATTGGTTGTGACAGTCGAGAGGCTGGCCGTAAAAGCAACTGCGAGGTACCAGTGTATGCCACGGTGGGTCTGGGATGGTTGCAAAGCCTACCGGTTCCCACTGTCTCCGGACTATTACAATTGGTATCAGAGCTAAGATTGAACTTTAGCTCAGGAGTATAACACATTAAGTAGCTCATTAGAGATAGGGTGAAGTATACCCTAGAATGAGTATTCCTCAGATATATGTCCGTATGCCTCAGTAAATTCTCTTGCTATCCACTAATAGTAAGTATGAGTGCAAGAAAAGGATGAGATAGGGAACAGGGAAATACGACTATAAATGGTCAATACCCTGTAACAACAAGGAAATAATCTTTTCTTTATCAATCTCTTTGGTTCGTCATTTTCTCAATTCTTTGATAGTTTCTGGTAGATCCAGGAAGGAGATTCGATATATTTGTATGGGACATAAACTCCGAATGGACCAAAATTGTTTATTTGGACGAATTATTTGCTTTGGTTGCCATGGTTGATAGGTATACCTTAGTTTCTAGACTGAAAGTTTTGAAATTGTATCCATATATCTATCTATTCTTTGGGTCCCAATATATTCTACGAATGGTTAGTTATCCCTTCGAACTAACCGATGCCACTGCACATTTCGTAGATCTGGATAACCCGAGTATCTTGTGGAAAAATTAAAACAGATTCGTTCTTGTATCTATTGTTGATATTCTGATTTGGTAAGCCAAATGCAGAATAGATATTCAGTTGATTTGATGAAATATTTTTCATCTATCTTTGTGTCTCCCTGGCAAATTGCGAGGACGAAATTTTTTTAAGGGGGGAAGTCTGTAACGACCCCGAATTTTATATATATTTAAATTGATAATTAATTAAAAATTTGAATCAAAAATTGTTAAATTAATTGGTAAATTGATTCGAGTTTCCCCCTTTTCAAATAAAGTTGTGTTAAATCATTTAAATATTGTACATATATGTGAATATATATGTATACGTGATATATGAGTAAATTTGAAATTATATATATATATATATATATATATGTATATATATTGAATTTGAGTTTAAATCTAAAATAAATGGTTTAATAATAATAATTTGAGTTTATAAAATATATTTATAGAATTCAAATAAGTGTTGATGTTAAACAAATATTTCAAATAAATTTATAGTTATATAAAATGTGAAATGAACATATTAAATAATTCTGGAATTATATAAACTATAAAAATGAATATTATAAAGTAAAGCAAAATTAAAATGGAGATTTATTATATTTTAAAGTGACATTGCAAAAGAAAATAAAATAAAACAAAAATATATTCAAGGGTAAACAAATAATATATATAGTGAAGCTTGCCACAAAATTATCTACAGCCGAAATGAAGACAAGTATAAACACCAGGCAAAAGGAAATAATACTCAAAAATGTACACTTGTAAAAGAAGGAAGAAATATAAGATAAGTATGAAACAAATAAAAATATAAATATATATATATATATATGAAAGCTTCCAATGCAAGCCACAAAAATATCCATCAGCCACCGAAATGAAGAAAAAAAGTATATTTTGTACAAGATAATTTAATGTGTGAAACCTTAGTACACTACAATATCATTTCAGCCTAGGAAAATCTCTGATCAAATACAAAGTATCTTGTACTAGATTAAACATAACCCTGTACAAAATAAAGTATCACCTGTAAACTCTTTTCTTTATATCAGCCATCTCATTCTCATTTCAGTTCGTAAATCAAGCTGAGAAAAATTTAAAGTAATTATCATCTCCTCTAAAACAGAAAAATTCACAAGATCAAAACCCTGAAGAAAAAACAATTTGTCTTTAACCTGTAACCTCCTTATATCAAAGCCTGAGCAAAGGCTATTCTTAAATACAACCTGAACAAATCAAATCTGGAATCACCAACAAAGAATCTTCATCTTGCATCAATCAAAGTCTCAAAGCATTTCTGTTCAAAATATTTCCTTCAACAATGCACAAAGTTTCCAGTTTTAGCAATCCAGTTTTAAATCTCTCTACATTTTTCTGAGGTGAGTAAACCTTTTATTTAAGAACAGTTTTTAAGTATTGCAAGTGATGATCTTATGTGATAAAGTTGTGATATGGCTTGCATGATTTATTTCATCTTGACAATGTATGGAATTGCTTGTTTAACAGTGTGTATATCTGTTTATATATTTATATTGTGCTCTGTTATTAGTAACAGGCCAAGCTTCAATCACAAAAATAATTTCTATCTCCCTGTATAATCAAAATTAGACTTTGATTACTGAGAGAAAAATGTTAATAATATTATATTCTTGTTTTTAAAAATAATTTCAAGTGAATGTATTTAGTCAATACTCTTTAAAATTCAAGAATACAGTGGAAATCAGAAAATGGGTAAATTTCAAACATGATGATTTTTGAATTTACTTGTATAGTCGGAATTGCCTTCGAAAACTAGGAATTTTAAATGCTAAATCATAATTTTTAAGTTAGTATCGAGAGAGATATTTGAAGTTGACCAGAAAATGTATTTTGAGTGATTTCTGGCGATTGGGAAGAAGTTAGATCTCGCGATCGAAGCTGTAGCTTGCTTGGTGGTCAGAGATCATCAGAAAAATATTGGGTGGGGTGATAGTCTACGGTGGTGACAGCACGACTCGATTTTAGGGTTTAATAACTCAGTTTGGTCGATGAAGTTTTAGGTGAAAATTCGTCATTGTCGGGGCATGTAGGGTGATCGGTCAGGGGGAAACAGGAGGAGGAGGCTCTGGCGAATCTTTGGACGTGGTCACAGGGTCTACGATGGTCAGAGGAGGCGGAACAAGGTGTTTACTGGTCACTGGGTTTGGTTATAGGTGGTGCTGGGTATACTCGATTTTGATTCTCTGGCATTTTTGTCAATCTGGATGGTTGGGTTCGTCGGCAGACTCATCGGCGATTTGTAGATGGTAGAGGTAATGGCCGGAGCGTCGCTGTGCGACTGTACACATGCACGTGTGTGTGTTCAGGTCTGAATGTTGGGGTGTTTGAGGAAGAAGAGGCCACTCGGGGATGGTCTCGAGAAAACGATGGTTGGACTCGAAGGAAGGTGGAAACGCGAGTTACTCGAAGTAAAGCTCGGGGTTTTTGTTGATTTTCTCGGGTCGGGTTAAGTTGTTAACCCAGTTTTAAAATTTAGATAAAACAAGTTTTCCAAATTTGAATTAAATCAAGTTTTAAACTATTTCCTTTAACAAATTTCTTTTAAATAATAAATGTTTATTCAAGTGTTTGGATAAATAAAGGTTGAAAAAAAAATTATTTTAACTTTAATAAATTAAGTTAATATTAAGGAGATAATTTAAAGAATAAGATATTTTTAATTGGTTAATGAAAGGATAATTAATTAATATAAGTAATTAAGGGTAATTAATTACTTAAAGATGATTACCTAATGAAAGTAATTAAAAGTAATTAATTATTGATTAAAGGTTGCTAAATTAAGTGATTAAACAATAATTAATTAAAGGATAATTAATTAATGTGATTAATTAATTAAGGTGATTAATTTGAGGATAATTAATTAAAGGTTAATTAATTAAATTGGTTTGTAATTAATTTATATTAATTAACCAGGATTAGTAATTTATTCATAAGTAATTAATCTGATTTAAATTTATCAGATAATTAATTGATCTTACTTATGGATGTTTGGATTCTATTGGATGTAGAATTGTTGATATCCCCTGATCTGTGATGCTGTGTGATATATGCTGATTTATGTGTGATCTGTTCTATAGTTCATTTATCTGGGATGAATGTAACATGTTATCTGTAATTTATATATATGTGATCTGTGAATAGAGATAAGCGTTATAGTTTGTACCGCTTATCAACTATATTTCTGTATTCTGATCTATGATGATTGAATGATGTTGCACTACTGTGTGAAACCCCTGGACTACACCTTACACACACAAATATGGATTTCACGTGGAAATCGGTTAAGTCACAGATGATTTAAATTTAATGCTTTTGAAATTGAAATTTTAATTTCAATTGATTTTGAATTGGAAATTGGGGTTTAATATGAAAAGCTTTTGAAAGGAGTTTTAAAGATAATTTGGATATCTTGAAATTTAAATAATTTGATTTAAATTTGAATTCAAGTTTGAAATTGAATTCTATGATGTGAAACTAGGGATTAAAGATGCTGTACAAGTTATATATGGGTTAAACCATTTTAAAGATATTGATTTGGGAATTTGAATTTAATTCAAGGGTTTTAACTCGTGTAAATATAACTGGATTTTTCCGAAATGAAAACTACTTGTTTTCAAATAATAATAGCTTTCATTTTAAGAAAGAACTTCCAAATTGTGTTGAAAGGTTTCAAGTTTGAAATGGAATTGAAATGTTTTGAAAACTATGAAATGAGTCTTTGATTCAAAGACCGGATGAGTTAATCCAACTTGAAATAGAATTGTTTTGAAAGGCTATGAATGAATCTTTGGAAACTAGTTTTGAAAGCTATAAGTTAAATCTTGACTTAAAGATTTAACGAGTTAATTCAATTGAAATGGAAATTGTTTTGAAATCCATGAATGGATCTTTGTGAATGGGGTGAACTTTGTGAATTGAATCTTTTGTTTAAAAGATTGGAAATGGTAATTTGTTTTAACCATTCAAATGAAAAGTTTTGGGCTTTAAGCTGTGATTTAACTGAGACCCCAGTATCCATATGATTTTTTTTATTGCGCTCGTTATTCGGTTTAGCCGGGAGAGGACCTTTGTGTCATATAACCCATTCCGAATAATGATACGTCGTATATGGATTGCATTTGAAGACCGGTGGTGAAGACCGGGTATTTGCGAGAACGATAGGATAACCTGTCGATTGTCTTTGCATTGAGTCGCGCCGGTATAGAGATTTCCAATGTGATGGGAAATCCGATCGAAATTGTGAATACCCGGATTGCAAGGGCTTCTTTGGATGTGCCTTCGGTTCTGTTCGAACCCGGAACAGACTTGTATGGTTGTATGTCTGACATTAGACTTTGAGATATAAAGCTGATTTCTTTCAAATACATTTCTGTTGGTGGCGGAGAATTTATTCTCTTAGCTTAACACCCTTCTCTGAGACGTACGAGCTCAGAGGTTATGTAGTTGAAGGTTATCAGTGATATACTCCCAATTTGGTAGTGTGGCATGCTAAGTGCTGCTGTGTGTTGTTGATCATTTGTTGATCATTTGTGATCAAAGCATGGCTTTGTGAAAAAGCGTAGCTTTGTGGACGAGACTTCGTCGAGCCTCACAACCCGGTAATGGTCGAAACAGGAATGTTGCGACAAGGTTTTTAGGGGTCTCGCCCCTAGGGTATGTCCATTTTCTTCTGGATAAAGGGTGGTATCATGGTATGGAGCCCAGATACTTAACTCGTGTGGACACTGTAAATTTATTACTGTGTGATGTTGCTTTGTGATCGAGACGTCTCGGATAAAGGTCGGTAACGACCGGGAATGGCATACTCGTGTGGTAGTTACCTAGTTACAGCTTGATTAAAGCGTGAGGTAGCGTCGGCCTTGTGTTTGCAGAGATCCGGTTAGGTTCTCGGGGCGTCTTTCCAGAGGCGTTTCCATTTCGGTGTAAGGAAGTTCCTTAGTCTGACCATTTGTTGGAAATCCAAAGAAACAATACGAACCCAGTACGGTTTTAGTTGTAGAACCTGCCATTTACTTATGGTGGTCACCACTGTTTAAATGGTAGCTATAGTAGGCATATAATAATGGTTGTATGGTGGCTAAGATTTATATTATATTTTCGAAATGGCTTTCTACACTATGCACTAGTAATAATATCAAAAGAGTTTGTTTTGCGTAGTAAGCATGTTTGACTATCATAAGGAGAAATCTCCTCTAATTCTGCGTTTGCATTGTGTGTGTAGCGGGAGGTCTTATGGTAGTTTCATTTTCCAAAAGCATTGCGGATTTCAATGCTTAAAATTCTTTTGTTGTTTGTTTAAAGATAAACTGTTTTTGTTGCTCACACCAGTCCCATGACTGACCCGGAGTTTATTGTTCCCTTCCTAAACTCTGGGTGCCCACAATTTTCCACACGGGCAGTCTAGAGTTGGGTTTCTCATATATTCAGGTTTAGTAGATTATCTGGAGCTAGTTCACTTCATCGGAGTGGATGACTGCACCTGCTTATCTTGGTGCATTGGTTGGTGTTTCGAGCTGATGTTGGAGAAGTTGGATTCATTCTCTTTTGAGGATCATTTGGAGTTATCTGTTCTGTTTTCCGCTGTATTATTATTTATCTCTGATATTGTTGTATCATATTGATATCATTGTTGTATATCATACTGGATATTGTATTCATTGGAGTTGTATATGATATCATTGTTTTCTTTCTTCCGTTGTGTTGTTATACTTAATGGTGTTATAAGCTCCGGTGAACCAGATTCGGCATTTGAATCTACGGCATTTTGAGTACAAGTGAAGTACGGGTGCCGATTTTCGAAGGCCGATTTCAGGGTCATTACAGAAGTCATAATTTCCAAAAATATACAAGAATGTGAAATTTGATTATGCATGTTCCACTCATGATTTGGATAACGGAATTTTAGATGGGATTTCAGTGGGATTTGCTATATATTTTTCAGTTTAGAGTTCTAAAAGGATGGTTATGTAAACTTTGGAGAAAAATGTGTGTATAGCCTAATTTTTATGCAGGATAATTTGGTCAACAAAGTAAAACAATAACATAAATGAAAGTTTTTCCATGTAGAATTTTTTAATTGCATATTTTACCCTTGAAAATTCATTCTTTATAACCATTTTGTTTTTATATTTGGTATTAACCTATTTTTTTGGTATATAATGTCAACAGACAACAAACAAGATGAGCATGAACTATCCCATTCTCTCCTAAATGAATCGCATTCACGTCACTGTATTTGAAAATTAGACCGCATCAGAGGCATGTGGGTCTATGTAGCCAACTCCAAATCCGACCCGTTAAGCTTAAACCCGAAATTTACAAAATATACAAGAACATGAAACTTGATTATGTCTGATTAGTTCATGATTTGAATAACTGAATTTTAGCTGGGTTTTCAATTAGGGATTTGTTATATACTTTTCAATTTAGAGTTCTGGAAGGATGGAGATGCATTGAAAAATCAGAGTTCTGGACAGTGGATGCAGAATACCTAATAATCTAGTATGTGGAAAATATCAACAATTCCAATCCAACAAGGATAATAAAAAGAAAATCAAAGAATGCAAATTATAGATAAAAGATAGAAAGGAAAGAACACACCGATATAACAAGATTCGGCTATACCTACGTCCTTGGATCCAACAACCTTTGTTCTTCTTCACTTAAAGAGAGAGTACAACATTAGAAGAATATAAATCATTCAATATAAATTTATCTTATTGAATATATTTTGTGGATACCTCTCTTGTCGTGTTGTGTTGAACAAATGAACAAATGTTTTCATATATACAGGTGGAAGGATGAAGATGGCCTTGAAGAAAAGGATCAAATCTTTCCGGATTTACTTGATTTGATTTCAACACAAATTTAGCATATTTGCGATTGTTTCCACGTATATCCTTATTTATTTGATTCCTCAAATCAATTAATATATCTTCTAAAATTAATTGATTATCTTTCTATTTGTTTCCCATATTTGATTGACAATGAGAATTAATTAATATCTTCTCTCTTTTAATATTTGAAATAGATTTACATCGTCCAAATTTATAGGAAGTAAACTTTGGAGAAAATTGTGTGTAGAGCCTAATTTTTATGCAGGTTAATTTGGTCAACAAAGTATAACAATAAACAGAAATGAAATTTTTTCCATTGTAAAAATTTTAATTGTGTATTTTCCCATTAAAATTATTACTTTTTAAACTATTTTGTTTTTCCATTTGGTAATGACCTATTTTTTTAGCATATAATGTTAACAAACTACAAAGCAAGATAAACATGAAGACATCTACATATGGCTTGTTTCTCTTTCTGTTCTGATTCATCAAAGAACGAGTTGTATCAACATTTTTTATCATTACAGGTTGTTTCTTGGGCATGAGGAAGTGCTCGAGTTTATCGAGGGATTTGCTGAAAATAGCAAAGAGGACATTTTAGGAAATGTGAGATTTGGAGTTTAGGTGGGCAGGGCAGAATAGGGAATACAAAAAATGAGTAGACTGTTAAGTCTAGGAGAATCTGAGAGGAGAAAGTCAATTCTGAGGTTTTTGATGCAATTGTAGTTTGTAATAGGCATAATACTATTCCAAGAGTTGCAAAAATTCAAGGTATTAAACTTGTATACAATAACTCTTCATGTAGTACAACACACTTCCTATATTTGTATATAGAATGCTCTTTTAATCTTATATAAGGTTTGAACATGTGACGGGAATTGAAAAATGGCCTAGGAAACAAGTGCATTGTCATAATTATAGAACTCCTGAAGAGTATATAAATAAGGCATTTCGCATAGCTTTCTTAACTGCCTTGTATAATTAATACATCAAACACCTCTATTAGATCCATTCATATCTTTGTATATGGTAGATAGTGGTTATCATTGGATTTGGAACTAGTGCTTATGATATGTATAGAGAACTTGGTCAGGTGGCTAAAGAAGTTCACCTAGCATCAAGATCACCAAATATTATGGTTGGCAAGTTAGATTGTAGCAGTAACAATATTCGGCAGGACAAATTTTCAAATGAGACTCGGCCTAGAAACTAATTTCGCAAATAGACTCAAAGAAAAACAAATTGCAAAAATAGGCCTCGTTCCCATATAGCTTGCGCAAATATGGATTGTGCAAGCTATATACATAAAGCTTGCACAGATATGGCAAAAAAAATATAGCTTGCACAATCCATATTTGCGCAAGCTGTTTATTTATAGCTTACGCAAATATGGATTGCGCAAGCTATAATTCGGGCTTTAAAATTCCAACAAGCACAGTTTTCATCCTCATTTCTCAAACCTCTCTCCTTCTTCTCAAAATCCATCCCAATCCCTAATCCAACCCAACTATTTTCCAAATCAAACCTCTCATTTACATTTTCAACCAAGCAGTTGTTAAATTCTATATGGAAGACTCTTTTTCATCTTCCCTAAAAACAGGTAATATTTAATGTTGTTTAAATTGTTGTTCAAATTTTTAATTTTTTTGTTGTTTAAAATTAATAGTTATTGTTGTCGGTGTTGATAATTACTAGCTAATGGTGTTGTTATTGTTGAAATATTAGTTAATGGTTAATGAATTGGAAAACCTAGTTATAAATTGGAAAACCTAATTGAAATGTTAATGTTATATTGTTTATTTTGACGGTAGAGATGGTTGTTTAGGAGATTAATGATGATCAAACATTGATGAAACATTATGATGTACTTGAAGCACAAATCGGTATTGCGAGCTCAAGTCATATTGACGTTGATGCTAATTATGTTCCAGAGACACAGTTAGAAACAATACCGCGTAAATTCCATTCTGGACCATCAACCTTACACGCTCGTTTACGCGAAGCTGTTTCTAGTGAAAGACCTGGTCATCAAATTCGCATTGATGGAAATATTCTAATGCCTCTACATCCTGTTGGTCCATCCATGGCACGGGGGCAATGACCATATCCAAATTGTTATTGTGGAGATATGTGTGAAGTTGTCATTTGCGAAAAGCAAAAGAATGTCGGACAAAGATTTTTTGGTTGTAGTTCGTACAACGAACACAGACTGACCACTTGTGAAGTTGATTGTTGTAATTATTTTAAATGGATTGATCAACCATTGTGCGAAAAGGGACTCGAGTATGCCCATGAATTGCAAGCCGAAATAAGGCATTTCAGAAAGGTGAATGAAGAACTGAGGGAAACCAGTTAGAGGCCAAGATTTTGGTAGTTGTTTAGGCCTAGGAGAACATTGTCAATTTCTTGTTTTTGTTGAAATGTAGTATCTGAATTTGAATTTCTGAATTGTTTGTTGTTGTTTTAACTTGTATTGTGTGCTAGTTAATCACTTGGATAAACAATGAAGTGATTTTGGGTTTAAATGTAATATAGAACTACAGCCTTGATTCTGTTGGTGAAATATATTGGTTATGTTATTATATTGATTTGCTTGCTTGCTTTTGCTTGAAGCTTGATTTGACTGCTTTTGGTTGAAGGTTGCCTAGGGAAACAAAATCTTCTTAGGAGAGTAAGGTATTAATTTAACAAATTTTTGTTTAGGATTTGTCACAAAATCAAGATTTTTAATGTAGTCTTGCAATTGATTTTGTAGATATTGCCAACGGTTCCAACTATATTTTACCATGATGAAGAATTATTGGTTGATGGTGAAGATAAACTTAGATATGTTGGCGAAAAGCGAAAAGGATCGAAAATAAAAAATTATCGTACTTTTATAGAGCTTAAACAACGGGCATTTGAAGTGAAAAAAGTTAATCCTCTTGAGTATGATTTAAAAATAGCGGTGAAATGGGTTAGAGATGATGGTTCATCCACTATTGATTTGGAAGATGACGATGATTTGAACTCAACGTTTTCGGTTGGAATGAGAGTGATAGAAATATATGTTGCGAAAGTAGAACATGTTAATGTGGTAGAAACGCATCCGTCCATAATTTGGATGAGCATGTACCCACCACACAGTTTTAAGAAACACAGTGGTCGGCTTATCCTTCTTATTTGATAAGTCATCAAGGTGGGGAGTTTACAAATTTATTGCATAGGTATAGTGAAATGGTTGGAGTATCTTCAAGTCAAGCACAAAATATGATGCATAACTCTATACATCCAAATCAATCGCAAGTATTGGGAAAGTGAGTAATATTATACTCTAGCACTTGCATTATGACTAACGTTCATGGAATTTACTCTTATCGTTATTTTTTTTATTCGTAGTGTCGAAATAAATGCAGGGGAAGAAGCATTAATTGGTTGTGCTGATGATGATGATCATGTTGATATTGCAAATGAGAGCGGAGTGCAATTAGATAGCATGTAAGTAGCTTGTGCAGATGATGTAGATACAACTTGGATCGATCAAATGGAAGTTAACAATGATGCAATCATATATGCAGACACTGAGCAGATTGATGATGGAAATGTCGAAGATGACCAAATCATATATGAAGAGTCCATATATGCACTGCAACAATGATGGTGAAACCGATTATGGAAAATTGTCAATTAGACGTGGAAGTGTTTGGAAGAGAATGTGCTGAAAAAGGGCCACGAGTTGGGTTAGTTTTTGAAAGTAAGCAGAAGCTTGTTGAACAATTATGTGAATGGGCGATTAAGTGTTCAGTTTCTTTTCAAGTTCTGAAATCGCGTGTAAATCAATACACGGTTCATTGTAATGTGGATGAAACATGTCCTTGGCGAGTGCATGCTAGCCTATCGGTGAGAAAATCTCAAAATTGGTGTAAAATAACAACATATGGCGGCGATCACACTTGTTTAAATGCAACCGTCAACTCAAACCATCAACAGGCAACATCAAAGTTTATATGTAGCAAAATACTTCTCTTGATTAAAGCTGAAACAAATATGGCTGCAAGAAACCTTTCAAGAGACAATGTCAAATATGTTTCACATCAAAGTGAGTTATTCTCGAGCATGGCATAGACTATAGAAAGAAGTTGTAATAATTTATGGAGATTGGGAATCGTCATACGCAGAATTGTCAAAATATCTTTGAGCTCTCAACGTACCAACCTTGGAACTGTATATGATGTTATTCATAGTCGTGGTGTTTTTGATGGTGCTTTTTGGACTATCGGACCTTCTATCGATGGTTTCAACACTGTTGACCTATACTGCCTATTGATGCCACTCATTTATACGGGAAGTATCTGGGTACATTACTAGTAGCTACTGGTGTAGACGAAAACCAACTTTTTCCATTAGCCTTTGCTATTGCACAAACAGAGTCTTGGAAAATGTGAAGTTGGTTTATTATTTGCATATGGAATTATATTCCATCTATACGTACCAGATGTATTATTTTATCTCGGATCGTATATAAGGAATTCCACGTGCGCTAAGAAAAGCTTGGCTAATCGAACATCATCATCGCTATTGTATTCATCATATTAAAGCAAATTTCAAGAAAGCAGGGTTTGGTACGGATGAGCTGCAAAATTTGTTACATGCATGTGCCACGGCATCAGAGGTTGTAAAATATAATGAACTACGAAAACAGTTGAAGGCTGTAAATCGAGAAGCCGATGCATGGATTGAAAGAAGTTTGAAAAATCAAGGATTAAGCTGGACTCTTTGTCACGATGGAGGCGTAAGATTTAATATGATGACAACTAATGTTTCTGAAAGCATTAACAGTGTGCTGAAAGGAACTAGGAATTTACCTGTTAGATTATTGGTTACACGTACGTTTTATCGATTGAACCGTTACTTTTTCTAACGTCAAACTCAAGGAGAAGAGTGGACATCACAGCTGACATCGAAGTGGGAAGCATTAGCGAGGAAAAGAATGGATGAATCAAGGCTCCTGTCTATAGAGAGATATAACTTCACAAAATGATAGGTGCTCATATGTTTGATTATACGGTGAATATCGATGATAATGTCGCCAAATGTTCGTGCAACATGCCAACTTTAGATCATTTTCCGTGCTCCCACGTATTAGCAGCATGTTCACGTGGGTCAGGTGGTGTGGATAGAGTGTATTTTGACTTAATCTCAAAGTGGTACACAACGGCAAAGTATACCGCTGCTTATGCTCCTTTATTCCACCATGTACTTGATAGTTGACATTGGGATGTCTACGAAGGTCCTACTATACAACCACCACCAATGAGCAGAAATTCAGGACGTCCGCGATCTGCTTGAATAAAGGGTTTCATGGATCTTGCATCTTCACCCGGCCATAATAGATGTAGCAAATGTGGTGCTTTTGGCTATAAGAAAAAAACATGTCCTTATTGAATTGTTTCCTACGTATGAGTTGCTGTACTTATTTCTTATTGCATATGTTTGTTTTATGAATTGTCGAACTCTAATGATCTTTTCAGTGTAAGAATTGTGCTAATTTGGTTATATGGTGTCGTATTGGTGCAATACATGTGAGTTATAAGGTTGAAAATATATGAAAATGGAGCAGCAGCTCGCTGTCTTTTAGAATAGCAGAATATAACTTGCACATTTTTGAAATGCGCAAGATATATTTGCGAATATAGTTTGCGCATTTCAAAAATGTGCAAGCTATATATGCAAATATAGCTTGTGCATTTTTGAAATGCGCAAACTATATACGCAACTATAGCTTGTGCATTTCAAAATGCACAAGCTATATTCTGTTGTTCTAAAACACAGCAAGCTGCTGCTCCTTCCTCCCCTACACAACACCATCATACCAAGAACATTTCATCAACGTAAAATCATTTATACGCCAACACGAACAACAAACTGTCATCAATACAATTGAATATTATCAACACAAACCATCAACATTACATAAACATCAACAAAATAACAAACCAACATACAAAATATACCAACGCATACATTAAGTTGAACAAAATATACCATCCATACACTACATAAACATTAACAACTACATTTCCAACTAAATAAACATCAACAGGATATATCAGCCAAACAACAAAACAACTCAATCGTAAAGCCTTCTAACCTCAAGAGGTGTATCTCTTTTCTTCTCCTTCTTCCTTTTATAGGTGATTAGAGCTGAACTTTGGCCTTCATCAAAGGTTGAAACGGGTATTTCTTGTTCTTGAGTAGGACCGAAAATTAATTCTTCTTGTTGTCTCTCCCACTGCAGCCACTCTTTATTTTGCTCTTGAATGGATTGACCAACATATCAAAATTGTTGTTCGCCTTCATTCCAAATAGGCCATTGAGGATGAATTTCTCGCCCGACGTCATGTGGTCCCTCCACTTCTGTATGTGGCTCCTCCCCTGCTATTTGTCCTCCTTCAGCTTCCTCCACTGTTGTATGTGTCTCCTCCCAAGTACGTGGTTGTTCTTCTACAATACGCAAATGTTTTGCTGGCCTTCTTAACTTGTTTCTACCTAGAATCGTATCAAGTATATGTCATAGGTCAATAAATTTACTTTTGACCTTCTCCGGCTCCATAGGACTCTCTTCAATTTCGTTAACCACATCCAAAGCGTTATATATCCCACTTACCTATGTGAAATACAAAATAATGTAACAACGAATATGATCTAAAAGTACGAGCAATCAAAATTTATAAATTAAAATACCTACTACATCATGCTCTAATGGAGCTCGGAGAATGTAAGCAACCAATTTCTTGGCCGACTTTTTCAAAATATAACGACGAGTTATTTGCCAATACCAGCACTCATACTCGCTCAACAGTGTCGGAGGATTCCATGCTTGTTCAGCATGATCAATTCTTGAATTCCATAAAGCGATACTTTGCTGAAGGAAGCCCATCCAACTTCTGGGTTCTGGGCCTAATGGCACTGCGGGATCGGGAATGTGTTGATAGTCAAAGCCAAACTGTCTCATCACTTGGTTAGGAGCATATAATTCAAAGTCCAAAAAAAGAATTAGCTCTCTCTTAGCGATCCAACCCGCATATATATACTCTATGTCAGGATGCCCAAATTTAATCAACAAAGGGTATGGTTCCCAGGTCACGGCGTCATCCGCTAACAAATCCAATTCATTTCGGTAAAATTGTACATTTTTGGGAATTTCACCCCACTCCTAGCACAATTCCATCTACACCCGATCATGGAAGGATCTAAATCCGTAGGAATTCTTACAAAAGGTCGTCCAATAGAAATATGAGACCAAGACCATATTTGCAACAATGTTGTAGAACCGCCTAAAACTTTTCTTTTTTGTAAAGCAACGTTTGTCAACTCACTGTACAAATAACAAAGTATAGCATTATCCCATGAATGGTAATCACAATTTGCTAAATCTTCTAGAAATGGCAAAAATTTAAAATTCAATCTACCTTTTGAATGATCTGGAAAAAGACGACAACTTAAAAAGTACAAGATAACAGCACGACTATGACGAAGTATATCTAAATCTGTCGCACCTTCAGCTAGTGGTTCAAAAAATTCACTTTTAAACCAAGTTATTGCTAGCTCACTTTTAGATTTTACTGCCTCTTTTGGTAGAAAAATACCAAGCAAATCATGACACAATTCCGTATAATCAATATCCAAATTTTGTAAACATACCGAGAAACCGTCCGTGCCTAGACCAAACAGAAAGTAAATATCAACTAGAGTTACAGTCATTTCTCCCACTTTTAAATGAAAAGTATTTGTCTCAGGTCTTCATCTACCATACAATGTCGTAATAAGATGATGATCTAGTCGAATGTAATCAACTTGCATTGCTTTCCAAAACCCGGCTATTCTTAGGTTTTATTTCAACATAGGATCTTTAAAATCTATTTCTTTAAGCTTGCTTGAATGGTCTCAAAGTTTAACTGTTTCTACATCCTGATTTATAACAAAGAATTGCAATAGTAATTCATGTTTGCATTTTGGATTAGCAATAATTCAATATGTTTAAAATAAATACCTCCATAAGCGAATCATTTTGACTTCTATGATGCTCTTGAAGATAAAGAACACTTCCACCTTCGGGTTTGGGAGGCAATTCTACAATATATTTGTCATCCAATTATTCATTCAAAAATTGATTTTTCAACTAGGGTTTTAGGAACGATTTACTAATAATTAAAATTTCAACCATGACAACAACCATATGCGGTAATTGTCATCGATGGCAACAACAATACTTACTACATTCCCAACAGCATTCACTTGTTAATTTAACATCAATTTCAACCAATTTTTTTACCTTTAATTGCCATGGATGAAGAACTTTCTTCCATTTATAGCTCAAACAATTAATTACTTCAAAGTTTACTTGAGATTAATGTAAATGAAAGGTTTGATTTGGAAAAATAGTTGGGTTGGATTGGGGATTGGAATGGATTTTGAGAAGAAGGAGAGGGGTTTGAGAAATGATGATGAAAACTGTGCTGGTTGGAATTTTGAAGCTCGAATTATAGCTTGCGTAATCCATATTTGCGCAAGCTATAAATAAACAGCTTGTGCAAATATGGATTGCGCAAGCTATATACATAAAGCTTGCACTATATATCTTGCGCAATCCATATTTGCGCAAGCTATATGGAAACGAGGCATATTTGTACAATTAGTTTTTCTCTGAGCCTATTTGCGAAATTAGTTTATATGTTAAGTCTCGTTTGAAAATTTGTCCTATTTGGCAACATTCAATGGTATGTATTAAAATACAGTTCTTCGCTCTAACTGTGTTTGCTAAAAACATGACGTGTTATCATATTAATATTTTGTTTGTACTACTTTGTAGATAAAGCATGTTGAGGAAGATGGGTTGGTCGAGTTCAATGATGGTTCATCACATCATGTGGACATCCATGCTGCTCTATTGACAAAACGTGGATTGGATTGAAACAAAGCAATGATTTATCTTGCCAATTCTATTCATAATTTCATTTTTTGTCTTTCACATCCTACTGTTTAAACAAAAAATATCGCATCCCATATTTTGCTTCACCCCCCTCCCTACACAAATATACCCCAACTACCCTTACCCTTCCAAGCTACCATACTGTTGTGTTAGTTTACATTTCTAATTCATTACACATTAGGGTTTCTAGCATTCCAAGCCATCCAAGAACATGGCCGGCCCAGGGGCAAGCCCACTAAGCCCCTAGGCTGGGGCAACCCACCTAGGGGTGGGCAACAAAATTTTTTTTCTGACCAAGCCCACCAAGAATAATTACAAATCTAAAATCACGTTAATCGATTCACCAGGTTATCAATTCACCAAACCTAGGGCTTCCGTCCACAATCTACTCCATTGCCGCAAGCCTGCTGATGTCGCCTGCCTCCGCCTGCCTGTTGCTGCCTCCGCCTGCCTGTTGTTGTCCAGAGACTAGAATCCAATATTGCTGAAAGCCTGAAGCTACTGCTCTTGCCTCTTCTTGTCAAGTTAGGTGATTTTGATTTTCTTTTATTTAGTGAAACCCAATATTGATTTGCTGAAGCTATTGTAATCTGTCTATGGGTTTAAGTCTTTGACACAAGATTGCAATTGCACCGACTGTTTTCATATTGTTGAAACCCAATATTGCTGAAATATTGAAACCCAATATTGCTGAAATCCAATTTAGTGAATCCCAATATTACTGAAATCCAATATTGCTAAAGCAATTGACTGTTTTCATTAATTTTAAATTAGTGGCTGAAACAGAACTGGATTTATTGCTAATGTTTTATTCAATTCGTTAACTAACAAACTCTTGTATACTATATTAAATAATTTTAATTTTAATTTGAAATATTGTTTCATGTGGCAAAACTAATACATATTTTAATGTTTTATCAATAGATAACATGTCGAAAAAAGAAGACGATAAAAATTAGGTGAGATTTAGGAATCAAAATTCCGAAGCTTTTAACCGAAAGGTAAAACAATGTCACGATGCAATGGCTTCATCAATTGTGGGCTCAATCTCTCAACTCTTTAATGCGAAAACAAACAAATCACTAAATTCTTGTCAATCACTAAACTCTTTATGATAAAATTTTTGGATTTTTATTAAATGCAAAGTTCATGCATATTAGCAAAGATGAGTTGATGAAACATTGTATTTGCTTAGAAGGTTATTTGAAACACAACCAACAATGCGATATTTATGGAAAAGATCTATTTCAAAATCTAAGAGCTTTGCAAAGTATGTTACCTAAGGAAATAACTAAGTCGGTTGACATTCTTGATTTTATAAAATCTTATGTAGATGATGGTGGTTTTCAATGTGCATGGGTTGCTTATCAGATTTTACTAACAATTTCGGTTACCGTTGCTTCGGCGGAGAGAAGTTTTTCTAAATTGAAATTAATCAAAAATTATCTTCAAACGACCATGTCATAAGAGTGATTGAATGGATTAGCAATGATCTCAATTGAAAGTGGGTTTTTGGAGAAACTAGATTGTGACAATTTGATTGAAGAATTCGGTACAAAAAAATGCAAGGCGAAGTATATTTCTTTGAACAAGTTTTATATTTTGTATGGAACTTCGTATTTCTCCGCTTTATATAGTGGTTTTTGTATGAGAAGTTAATTTAACTTTATATAACTCCACTTATTTTAGTGGTTTTTGTATGAAAAATTATTGCGTTGTATGTTGTATCTTTTTTATTTGACGGCATGCTTAAGTTTAAACACAAAAAAATTAATAAAAAAATAAAAAAATTTATTTAGGGGTAACAAAAATAATTTTGGGCTAGGGCAACCCAATCTTAAGGCCGGCTCTGTCCAAGAACTAGGTTTGTATCTATCCTTTGCTAACACAACAATATGGTGGAGAAATTTTTCTAAAATCAAACGACGGTAAGAAAAAATGAAGCAAAAAGAAAAATATAACATAAAACATCAACTTATTTAAGACTGTTATTGTCCTCTTCAAATATATTCTTTTTATCATATTTTTACACCGTTACATTACGTAATACAATAGAAAAGTGGACTAAAATATAGATTGTCTAATAAAATAACATTTTAGGGTAATTCCGTTTAAGGATAAATTAGTCATTTTATTTTTTTTAGTTTTTTAACAGGGCGGGAAAGGCAAAAGTAGTTTTTTTTTATCCGGGTTGGAAAGGGCAAAAGCAGGTTCTTAATAGAAATGGCCTTCATCTTTCGTGTACGTCAATCATTGTTAATTTCTTTGATGTAAAACATAAATAAAATGAGGGACAACACAAAATAAAACAAATTCAAAATATAACAACAAAATCTATGTCTTATCGTTCATGCAAAGTTGCTGTTATCGGGGCAGGTTTATCAGGTCTAGTATCAGCCCGTTCTCTCCTACGCGAATCGCATTCAGTCACTGTATTTGAAAAATCAGACCACGTTGGAGGCACCTGGGTCTACACACCCGACTCCGATTCCGACCCGTTAAGCTTAAACCCGAACCGCAAAGTGGTTCATTCTAGGGGTGGGCGCGGGTCGGTTTGGTGCGGTTTGAAGTCCAAACCGCTTCCGCACCGCATCAAACGGTTAATCAAAAATACAAACCATTATACTAAACTTTTAAACGGTTCGGTTTCGGTTCGATTTGAATGTAATACGGTTCGGTTTCGGTTCGATTTGAATGTAATACGGTTCGGTTTCGGTCCGGTCTGGTTTGAACCCATATTAAATATGAAATAAAGGAATTACTTCCATCAACAATCAATTTACGAAGGCAACTATGTGAAGCTTTTACACTTAAAGGTTAAAACACACAATGTTATACTGAAATGAAAGATTAGTTCTTAACTTTATGAATATTTCAATTTGACATTTAGCTACAAGGGAGATTTTTTTGGGTAGATTAACCAAACATCAACATTAATCAATGCATAATCATCAAAGAAAATGACTAGAATAAAATTATAATTAGCATTTATCTAAAAAAATGAGATGAAAAATATTATACCAAAACTATAACTTCTTCCTTTATGACAACGGATATTATTAATATAATAACATAAACTAAAAATTGAATATACATCGTTAGAATCTAAAATAAGATAGGAGTTGCTTATATTTTTATCATAAGATTACTAGTGTAAATATTCGGTTCGGTCTGGTTTAATATGGTTGGTTCAATCGTCCAAACCGCAACCGAACCATATCGATGCGGGTCGGTTCGGTTTGGGGTATTTGCTTTGGTTAGAAGATTCGGTGCGGGTTTCCGCACCGTTTTTGCGGTTCGGTGCGGGCGGTTTCCGTATAGCGATGCGGTTTATGCCCACCCCTAGTTCATTCTAGCATCTACCACTCTCTGCACACCAACCTCCCCAGACATGTTATGAGCTTTTCTGATTATGATTTCAGTACGAAGTTTCATGGAGACGACAGGTAAATTTCTTGATGATTTTGTTTTATTGTCTTTTATGTGTAGGGGAATTTATGTGTATATATTTGTATGTATCCATTTTCTTCCTTTCAATCATTTTTTTTCTTTCAAAACTCTAAATCTCTAATTGTAAAATTTTGCATTCACAATCATCTAAAACATCGCAATAAGATACTTACAATTATAAGGTAACTCGCTGAAGTCATAATTTCCAAAATATACAAGAACATGAAATTTGATTCTGTATGATCAATTCATGATTTGAATAACTGAATTTTAGATGGGTTTTCAATTAGGGATTTGCTATATATTTTTCAATTTAGGGTTCTGGAAGGATGGAGAAGTTGACTTTGGAGAAAAATGTGTGTAGAGCCTAATTTTTATGCTGGATAATTTGGTCAACAAAGTACAACAATAAACAGAAATGAAAGTTTTTCCCTTGTAAAAATTTTTAATTGCATATTTTCCCCTTAAATTAGTTTTTTATAACCATTTTGTTTTTCCATTTGGTAATGACCTATTTTTTTAGCATATAATGTTAACAAACAACAAAGCAAGATGAGCCTGAAGACATGTATATATGGCTTGATTATCTTTGTGTTCTGATTCATCAAAGAACGAGTCGTATCAACGTTTTTTATCATTCCAGGTTATTTCCTGGGCATGAGGAAGTGCTTAAGTTCATCGAGGGGTTTGCTGAAAATAGCAAGGAGGGCATTTTGGGAAATGTGAGATTCGAAGTTGAGGTGGTCAGGGTTAAAATGGGGAATACAAAAAATATGTGGATTGTTGAGTCTAGGAGAGAAGGAGAGGAGAAGGTCGAATCTGAAAATTTTGATGCCGTTGTGGTTTGTAATGGGCATCATACTGTTCCAAGGGTTGCCGAAATTCAAGGTATTAAACTTGTATACACTAACCCTTCATGTAGCAACTACAGCACTCTCCATGTATTTGTACATAGTGTGTTCGTTAATGTTGTATATGGCTTGAACATGTGACAGGAATTGAAAAATGGCCTGGGAAACAAATGCATAGTCACAACTACAGAACTCCTGAAGAGTATACAGATAAGGTACTTAGCACAGCTTTCTTAACTGCCTTGTATATTTTCTACTTCAAACACCTATATTAAATCCATTCATATCTCTCTATATGCTAGGTAGTTGTTATCATTGGATGTGGACCTAGTGCCTTCGATATGTTTAGAGAAATCGGTCAGGTAGCTAAAGAAGTTCACCTGGCATCAAGATCTCCAAATATTGTGGTTGGCAAGTTAGATTGTAGCAATAACAATATTTGGCAACATTCAATGGTATGTATAAAATACAGTTCTCCACTCTAAACGTTTGCTCAAAACATGATGTATTATCATTGTAATATTTTCTGTGTAGATAAAGCATGTTGAGGAGGATGGGTCAGTTGTGTTCAACGACGGTTCATCGTATCATGTGGATATAATTCTACATTGCACCGGGTCATTAGCAATTTCAAACTAAATATACACAGTACATATATCGTCCTACTTAATGAATGTTTAAATATACAGGTATAAGTATGACTTTCCATTCCTGGATTCGAATGTAATAAGCATCGAGGACAACCGAGTTGGGCCTTTGTATAAGCATGTTTTCCCTACTCATCTTGCTCCATGGCTTTCGTTTGTTGGATTAGTGAATAGGGTATCTCCTTATAAGCTACTATTCATTCATTCGGTTCTCATACCCTTGTGATTTTAGCTACGATTATCTACTCGTTATATGTTGCAGGTTATGCTGTTTCCAGTTACAGAGCTACAGTCCACGTGGATTGCACGTACATTGTCTGGGAAGGTAACACTGCCTTCAGAGGAGGACATGATTGCATCTACAAATGAGTATTACAAGCATATGGAAGACATTGGCAAACCTAAGCGTTACACTCATGCGCTTCCTGAAGATGTACTCGATCTTTTTTTTTTTTTTATGTTCATTATATATTTTTATAATCAAAATCTTCTTCTAATGTTTTTTCCCCTCCTTTTTTCCCTTTGAAAATCGAGTGATAGGTAGAGTATATGAACTGGTTGGCTAGTCAACTTGGGTTGCCAGCAGTGGAGGAATGGAGAGTCCAGTTGTATCATAAAGCGGTTGAGAGCGTTACATCGCTTGTGGGTACTTACCGAGATACTTTTGATGCTAACTACTGGATCCAGCAATCACAACAAAGGTTTTTCCTTCTTCTTTTTTTCGCCCCTTTCCCTCCGTGTCTTTTAAATAGCTTAAATTTCACCTTATATCATACCACTCTTTGTTATTGAACCTGCCATAGCTTTTCTTGCCATGTGTATGCATTTCACTTTATTGTGGTGCATGACAATTAGTATGTGCATATCTTGAAACTCTAATAAATTTGGAGAATGCTGCGGTTGCTTTTGAGAGCCTAAGATTACATTGTCTTTTAATTTATTTTAGTTTAAATTTTTAAAGAATATATCAGAATACTAAGTTTATGCTTGTATGAGAGGATTAAACTACTGTTTAATAATGTACTCTTAAGCTAATAGGGATACATATTACATTACCACAGGGAAGACAGCTCTTGATGAAAATGCTTCACGACATCTTGGATGCACAATGGCATGGCTAAAGATTTAACCATGTTTACAGTTGTTGTTGTTGTTGTTTTAGCCTTGGGTAATGAGATTTCTTAATATTTGATCGTGAGCATGATTTTTATGATGAAATTTGCTGATGTTGACCATAGAAACATTGTTTTCTTGTAAAACGTCAGAGGTTTACAGGTACTGTGTAACATAATGTTATGTAAGATTGGGAAAATTAGTACGGTTCATGTTTAATTGAAAATCCGATGCAAACTTAATGCTCGTGATCTAAGATGGTATGGTATAGGTCCTTTATATGTAATCTACAGAAGGTGCATTAGCTGTCTTTTTTTTTCTTTTTTTCTTTTGGACTAGTTGACGTTGACATCAACTTTGATGCGTCTGACGTGTTAGATGTAACATTAACAAGAAATTAACTAATAAGAAATAATTAATTAATAATAAAAATAAAAATGAATTTTTTTTGTAAATGTTGGAATTTGGCTACGAAAGTTATGTTGTTGCGTTTGTGATCATTTTCTAATCAATTTTCATATATAGAGTTTTGAAAACAGAGCTCAAACGAAAAAATTATTAACGTTTGAAGTTTTCGGATTCAAATTAATTTAAATGGAATTCAAATTTAAATAAATAATTAATGCTAAAGTTTGAAATTGAAAAATTAATGGTAGTTAGACTTGGGGTTAAGTAAACGTTAAAACAAAGTTAACGTTAAATATTAATTAAAGAATTAAATAAAATATTAACGGCAAGTAAAATATGTTTCCAAATTAACACTATCAGTCAACTGTCTATCTTGGGCCGGTCGACCGCCCAGGTAGGATGGTCAACCAGTGCTGTTGTGGCGACTAGGGTTAAGGAAGATCACAGACGGTCCAGATTGTACTATTTTACACCGATTTAAATTTGACGGTTCTGATGCTTTCTAACCGCTACAAATAAGTGCCTAGTCCGCTTGCTTTTCTTCACAAATTATTTGGGAACGTAGCGGAGCTCCATCAGTTTCTTCCTTCCTCAACATTCAGAAATTCTATCGGATTTCAAGTAAGAAATTTTTGGTGTTTAATATAAAATTTATAATTTTATTCTCATTTGATCCCTGAAATTCTGAATCTAATTTATATACAACTCACTTATATATTTCTACATAAAGATATCTGGAAAAAGATTTTTAAGCGGGCGTAAACAATTCAAAGAGAAAGAGTTAAGGATCTTTTGTGAGTGAAAATGTAACACTCCATCTCTATACCCATATTATCCAAGAGTATTAATAAATAATATCATACAGTTATATGGAGAATAAGGTGATGTGGGTGATACACACATGAATATTCCTTTGGATCAACACTGAATACATCTCATAATATAAAAATCTTCCACCTCGACGTAAACAATATTAGTACAAATCAATAAACACGTGTGGTGCCCAACGATAAAACAATACACAATATAAAATAAACCACATAAAATAATGTCATCAACGCAGCGATAAAAATATAATACTCACATAAATCTGAGTAGGGTACAAAAATAAGTCAAACTTCCACTATATCTCAAATATATTTACATACAAGATAGATCTGATACATATAAATCAATAATTCACTCAAACACGAGTCTATATGATGGTATAAGATACATATAATAATCTAACTTTCAACTAAGTTCATTAAGCCAATTTGATCACATCGTCCCTGAATCTGAAATGTCTCGGACTGACTCGAGTATTATATAAATAATAAATGGGTTAGACTATGTCTAGGTTTAATGATGAGAACATAAACGGTATCTCTAGAAATAACACATACACAATATGATAAAGGAATCCAACCAGAAGCATGATAACACAATCATCAAACATCAAAGCATCCATTTGACATCAAGCACTACCATACCATCACACAACATACATCAAACATCCAACGCACACATCACATAACTCACACATCATACATCACACACATCGCACACATCATACATCACACACAGTATACATTGCAACCATCGCACACAACATACAACGCGCATTAAACATCAATTCGTTCATATTAATTTAGCAGTATTGGATTTATTTATTTATTCTTCGTTTTATTTTCATTACTGCTGCTGGTATAATATGTGATGTTTTATTTGTTATTGCCAGAAGCCGAGTCTACACCTGAGCTTCTTGGTTTCTAAGATCAAAGGGATACTCTACTCGTAAATTTTTGTGAGTGGCCTCACTAGTCTTTAACTGCACATAACGCACTTCGCTTCCTCATTGCCTCGCTTCCATCATCAACCTCCTCGCCTCGTTCTGTATTCACTCTGTTGGTCCGTGCAGCAGACTGTGACCATGCGACGAGGGGGCCATATCGCCACACCCATTAGGGAGCTACCCCACGATCGGTCAAGCTAGGATGGGGCTAGCAAAAACTTTTGGCTATCACATCTTCGTAAGGGACTTCGTACTCCTCATTCCACTCAAAAGCGGAGATAACCATATTCCTGCTTTAAAATAAAATAAGGAACAATATAATTTACCTCACACGTCATGTCAGAAGTCCAAGTAATATCTATTAAAATATGTATATAATGTAGAATAATTCAACAATATCCAAGTATTAACTACTCGGCCTTCAATGAATTATCCGACATTATACTGGTGTTGAGTAAATAAATGCACCTCACACATACGTCCCATAGCGCCCAATGAAATATAATTATATACACAACACCCTTAATTAATTGATATTAAATAAATTTCTGCTTCGCTTATAAATCCACATTCATTATTCTTCATTTTATTATTTTATAATTCAACACAACGGATAATTTTACTTCATCTCGTTCGTATCAAACAAATCAACAATCATCCACACACATAAATGTATTATTTAGTTAGTATTTAACGAGATGAAGATTTTAATTTTAATTTATTTCACTTTATTTTGTTTTCTTCTTTTTATAAAAATACTTCAATTTTAATTTGACAACAAACATCTCTTTCATTTATTTCTTTCTCTTTTAAAATAATAATTATTGGTTCTCTCATCTAATTTCAAAAATTTATATTTTAAAATAGTTTATTTGGTTTCAAAGAAACCTTCATTCAAACTCGTTAATAAATTTTAAAACCTTAGAAATACTTTCACTTCAAATTTCCTCTTTGATAATATAGAAATGCTTCAAAAGAATTTATATTATCCAAATATCTTTAAAATCTCAAATCCAAAAAATATCCCCAATCCAAAAATGTTTGCAACTCCAAATCTACAACCTCAAAACCATTATTTAAAATCCTCTTTTATTTTCAAACACTACTTTTAAAGCTATTAATCTTAATCCATCAAACTAATATTCTATTTTGAAAATAATATTTTACTTCCAAAAATTCACTTCTTTTTATTTATATCAAATCTCCATAATTGATAACTTTTATTCAATAAATAAACAATTTGCATTCACTTTGTAATTACTTCAAAATATCATTTTATATACTTCTCATCTATCAAATTGAAATACCTCATTACTTTTTAAAAAATATTTTCCGAACATCATTTCATAAATACACTTCCTTTATTTTTATAATCAATAATAAATAAATATAAATATTCAAACTTCATTTATTTTCTTTCAAAACTCGTCATTTACCAAACAAATTTTAACTCACAAAATCTTCAAAATTATTCCAATTATATATTTTCAAAATCATTCCTTTTACAAATTCATTTCAACGTCTTTTATTAAATAAGAAATCATTCCAGAATTCGCTATTTATCTCCAAAATAATTTATTTATTTTAAATTTACATCTTTAAATTTATTTATCTATTTCTGCAAACAAATTTCAAATGCTTTGTTTAGCTAACATTGTCATCAAAATCAACCAATATACGCACCATAAATCTCAACTAAAGCATACAAACTCATTCAATCATTATCATCCAATAATTAGCACAGCCATCGTTCACAACACAACTCCATCCAATTCAAACAACATCAATCATCGATCATCAACAAACATCTAATTTCATCCAATAAACCAACCATCAATTTAACCAAGCAAAACAAACAAATATATGGGGGAGCTCGACTATCATTGCTACAGCCATGCCTCCAGCCAACAAACACCATTGTGTGCACAAACCAATCGTCAACCATCGCGCCACCAAGTGCTGCTGTAGCACCTTTCCCTCCTGCTGCAACTTCGATGAAGATGATGTCAGCCTTAGCTACAGTTCCGCGAGCACTACATCGCGTTCCTCCACCAAGACGCAACATTCCAAGCCGACGTTTTCACCTTGTCGCGGCTAAGTCTTACCAAAATCGAACACCATCAGCCTCCTATAACACCCACATCACACTGCCCGGGTCTCAACATCACACGCCAGAACTCATCACGATCGACCCTTGCATCTTGTTGCTCGCCTCCTAACAATCGTCGAGAATCTCGAATTTTTAAGCGCATTTTTTTTTCAATCCTCAAGTCATGATTTTAATTTATCAGGAATTAGTGCTCCGGGTATTGAATATGAAAGAGGGATGGAAGGTTCGGGCTTGAACGGGTAAGTGGGAGAATCTTCCTAGAAGTATAGAGAGAAAGCAAATGGGATTAAGCCAAGATTCCGGACTCAACTAAAATCAAATAATTTTTTTAATATTTCATTTTACTTGTTTGTAAATAAATTATAATTTAGTTTAATTTGATTAACACTTCGTTTTATAAGATATAATCCGCAGCTGCACAATTCTGTACAACTCGATGTCCGTTTAATTTTATTTACTAGTTCATCGTATTATTACCAAATAAATTTATTTTTCAACTATGCTAAACATATTTAAAATTATTTACACTTTAAAATATATTATATTCAATTAAAAAGATGTATTCGATTTGAATAAATCGCTCGAAAAGAATTTATTAATTTAATTCAATTTGTTATAACAAAAACGCTTATTAAATAGAATTTAGTTAACTAAAAATTTATTTTCAAAATATAATCATCACAAGTTGAATTGAATCACTTTTTATTTTAATAAATTTATTTATTTGTACGATGTAAAAAGCAGGGTTGTTACATGAAATCTTAGTCTTTCTTATTTTAGTAATTGTATACTATAACTTGGATTTGATATATGCCTTTGAGAATTTTATTTACAAAAACATCACATTAAAACCCCAAAATTTCCCTAAAGCAAAATGTCAATTCTTAAGTTAGAATCTCAATTAATCTATATCAAAATAGTTGAATTACATAGTTATGGTAATTTTAGTATTTTAAATTCTATTCCACTTGTTATCTTTTTCTTTGGATCTGATTATGGATTTTGAAAAGAAATAAATGGTGTTTAAGGTACAAATTTTTTTATTCATAGTTTGCACTGCCTATTTCCATAATTTAAATGAAAATTCTCTTTTTCATATGTAAATTTAGAAGTTGAATAGAGCATAAAAGGATTTGAATTGCAAAATTTTATTAATATTGATTCTACTATTCTAGTATAAAATAAGTTTGTTATGTACTCTATTTTTATTATGTTTGTTGGATTGAGAATATTAGATATATGATATGTTTGTTGATTGGAATTGGACTTATATAAATCTAAAGTTTTGACATTTAAACGTTTAGTTTAGGGTGTAATCTTCGCACATTTAGAAATATTTTAAGCACGTATTTATATACATACATACATACATACATATATATTATCGTATAAATAACGTATAATCAATAGTTTATTAATTGCATAGTAAATAGGTTATTAACTAATATTAACTCCCCCTTAGGAAAGAAGTGAGATAATTATGGATAGTAATATTATGAAATGCGGTGAGGTATATGCTAGTATATTAGGTGAGTGAAAATTATGACAAAGTTATAGGGATGCGAGGTCAGTCAAAAAGCACACGGAAGTCTATCTAGATAATCTGGCTACACGAAGTGTGACTTTGAGGCTAATGTGAAAAATCACCTATAGTAAACACCCACAGAGGACACATGGTTAGTCCCAATTCTATAGGATAAACCTACCCAGCTAATCTGCCTACCGGTACCTATGAATAGTCGGACTAATGTGAGACGTAATAGTTTGGGTTACGGGTCATAACACATAAAATTTGCTTCGTGGTCGAAGGTAGTAAGTGGCTGATTGAGGGTCTGTCTCCTCCTATTAGGAAGTATTAAATGGTCAGGGTTAGTAGTAGGGCATGTTAGTGGACATCTCTGTTGGAACTTGACTAGCCCGCAGCGGAAGTTATGGGTGAATTTCAAAATTTTTACCATATTGGATCTTCTATTGGGCCTATGAAGTCTAACTGAATTAGAACGTTTCTAAATTTCATTTAAGTAAAATTATTTATTTTATTTAAATTCAAATATATTAAGATATGAAATTAATTTTATTTGATTTAGTTTATACATAAATGTATCATATACATATATGTGTGAGTGCGTATGTAACATAATAATCCGTGAAAGGTATAATATGCCCATATGTAGATGTTGGAATTTACATCACAACAGACATATTAGCTCATTTTATATGTCATGTATGTTGTCCAAATATGTGCATGTATATGTAGAATACAATAGCCTATGATTTTTGTTTGATGATAATAAACATTTATATATTCGTTTAAATGTATTTGTTATTGTACTATTTTATTTTTTCACATAATTAAATAAATATTCGTTGAATAAAATAAATAACTCAGAATATTTTATTCAAACAAATATTTTATTACAAATTCAAATAGTACAAATTTGAGCTCTCACTACATTTACACATTTTCAATTACAATACATCTTCAATTACAACATAATTTTCGCTTTACAATTTCACCTTACTACATATTCACCCATCACTCGTATTTGATCTTCAACTCCGTTCCAGCCTATATCCAGCATCTGAACTATCTGCAAAATAAACACCGCCGCAGTAAAATTGAAAAAGAAATATTCTGCAGTGCATAATGAAGTGTCTGTTTTGAAAATATAGTTTGCCTCGGTTGTTTGGATTGCTCGTCGTCATTCTTTTAATTCATCTTTCTATTTCAAATACGCGAACAACTTGTGGCATGCACAGTGTATCATTGTACATGCCACAAGGTCGTGCACACCGACATATACTTGCTTGTTAAAATTACAGAGACAGGTGAGAACAAGGTCAAACCCAAGTTTAGACTGGATTCAACTAAGGTGCAAATGCAAAAACAAGCAACACAGCAATGGAGAAAATGCAGACAAATACAACAGTGCTTAAGAGTTAAGAGGCAAACAGCAAGTTAGCGAACGATGAACAAGTCGTAGGAGCAAAGAACGGAACCGATTCAAATCAAGTCAAGCAAATACGAATTCATCAGAAATATATGGAGTAACATATATACAATGAACAAGTTAGAAATCATCACAATCATTCAATCGAAAACCGAATGGCCGAGCAAAGAAATTGAAGAATTCAAATCAATTTTCACAGCCAAAGCATAAACGAAAATATAGGAAATCAATTCCTATATAAACCCAATTTCATCATTGGCAAAATGCATCGAGTTCGAGTTCAAGCAAATCAAGGGAGAAAATAAAGTAACAAAATCGCGTACCAATTTCATACCATTTGAGCTCGACTAAATTGAAGCGACCGAGTGCAATCAAGCTAGGGAATCGATTGACGAAGCAAATCAAAGTGAAATCATCACTGAAATCGATCAATTGAATCGTCGTCTTCAATACATCAAAAACCCTAATTCCATATCGCAAGAAACAAGACAACATGGATGAGCAGTGAAAAGGGAAATTCATTTATCTCTTTTTGGACCGCACTTGATTTTTGGGCCGTATATTTTGTATTAGGGTTTTTATTTTTTATTTAGTACTTTAGTTTGTTTTTTGTTTTTATTTTTATTTTTAATCAAACTCTAGTTTAACTAGTTGACGAACTACGGTTTTTGTAGTTCGAGAATTCGCAACTCAGTGGCTGAGTTGTGGCAGGGTTTTGAGCTAAGAGTTAGGTTAATCGAGTTAGCGGGTATCGCGAGTTTACGTGTTTTTGTAAGCGACTGGTTACTTAATTTCTAGTAGAAACCTTGGGGGCAGCACGTAGGCAGTTTTTGCCGAAGCTGGGTAAAATTGTGTGTGGTTTTTTTCTGCATTGCTTTCTGCTTTTTTTTCGCATTAATTTTTAGTAGACCCTATTCACCCCCCCTTTAGGGTGAAAACGATCCTACAAGTGGTATCGAAGCTAGAAACAAAAACCATTTTCTGTTAAAAATTTGATTTTTCTTTCAATGGCTTCTTTTAATAATGCTTTTGCTGAAGGTCAGTCCATAGCTAGACCACCCGTATCCAATGGTGAATATGCTTATTGGAAAACTAGAATGAATTTTTTTTTGAAAACCATAGATGCATGGAATATTGTTGAAACGGGATATAGCACACCAACAATAATGGTAGATAATCAAGAAGTTGATAAACCTATGGATCAATGGACAGATCTTGAAAATAAACTGCAAACTGCTAATGCTAAAGCTATGAATTCTATTATTTGCTCATTAGATCAAATTGAATTTAACGTGTCTCACATTGTCTAACTGCGCAAGAAATTTGGCACACGCTTGAAGTGACTCATGAAGGAACCTCCCAAGTTAAAGAATCTCTCATTGTCATGCTTAGTAGCGAGTACGAGAACTTCACAATTGCAAAGGATGAAAGTGTCAAAGAAATGTATATATGACTTTCAAATCTTGTATACAAGCAAAATCCCTAGGAAGACTATACACAGAACTGGAAATAGTCCGAAAGATCCTCAGAATTCTTCCACGAAATTTTGAAGCAAAGGTGACTGTCATCCAAGAATCAAAGGATCTGAAACAAGTTAAAGTTGAAGAACTCATCGGAAACCTCACCATTTATGAACTAGAAATCAAATTCAGGCAAGAACATGAAGGAGGAGAAGCATAAAAGAAATCAATAGCTCTCAAAGGAACAACGGAAAGTGAAGATAATGATAGTGATGATGAAGGAGCAGCTGAACTGGCACTTATAATAAAGAGATTCAAAAGGTGGAACCGAAAATATGGAAATCCAGCCCTAAATAAACAACTAAAAAGAAGACTCGTCAAAGTTCTAGACAACTTAAAAAGCAGGAAGTCATTTGTCACAAATGCAGTAAACCTGGTCATATCAAGCCAAATTGTCCTCAAAATCAATTCAGCAAAGGAAAGAAACCGAAAAGGAGAAGCTTTGCAGCAACTTGGGATGAAAGTGATGAAGATGATAGTGAAAGCACTGGTAGTGAGAGTGAAAAAGCAAATCGGTGTCTTCTAGGAGAAACAAGTGACAACGATGATGATGAGCCTAGTGAGGTATCAAAACTTACTTACTCACAATTACTTATATATTTTCATGAAGTAAATGGCTATTTTGAAAGACTTAGGGAAAAGTGCGTTAAAATTGAATCATAAAAAGATAGTTTGATAGAACTAAATAAGCAGTTTGATCAGTTGGTTCAAAACTATAAAAATAAGAGCCCTAAGTTTGATAAGTGTCCATCATTAGAAGAGGAAATAAAAAAATCAAAAACTAAAATTAAATCGCTTGAAAATGAAATTCTAATTTTGTAAGAAAGTGAAAATACTAGGAGAGAAAATTATATTAAAAAGTGCACTTTGTTATTGAATGAAAATGAATCTCTCAAGTCACAAGTCCAACAACTGTCTACAACTTTAGGAAAATTCTCCAAAAGAGAAAGATCACTAAATATGCTATTAAGGAAACAAACTATTAATACTATTAGACAAAGACTTGGGTATACTCAATCTAATAAAGGTAGAAGTAAAACTAATCATGTCAACTCCAAGTGCACGATTTGTGGGAAAATTGGACACAATCAAAACAATTGCCGATATAGACCCAAACACACGAAAACCATACTAATTTGGGTTCCTAAAGGCACGAATGTAAAATCTCTTAGAATCAAACAAATCTGGATCCCAAAAGGAACAAACATAGAATGTCTTGGTTCTACACAAACTTGTTTTTCAAATTTGTTTGTCACTAATAATCATGGACCTATAAAAACTAATAGGTCACTAAACACTTTTCTTGTGCAGGTGTGCTGGCAGATTAAGGAACAACAAGAGTGGTACCTGTATTTTGGTTGTTCCAAACACATGACGGGCGAAAAATCAAAGTTCCTTAGCCTAGAGAAGTACAAAGGTGGCAGAGTCACAATTGACAACAACGATACATGTAAAATTATCGGTAAAAGTAAAGTAAATAATGGCATATTTACCTTAAACGGTGTATTATATGTTGAAAATCTACACCATAATCCAATTTCAATCAGCCAGTTATGTGATAAGGGAATGAATGTTGTTTTTTATTCTGATTTGTGCAAAATTGTTGACCAATCATCAAGAGAAACATTATTTTCAGGTAAGAGGAAATGTAATATATACTCTCTATCTTTTGATGATCTCACTCTTTCAAAATGTTTGATAGCTAAGGATATAGAAGTAAATTTATGGCATAGACGATTAGGCCATGCTAGCATGAATCTGTTAAACAAATTAAAAAGAAAAGACTTGGTAAGAGGTTTACTATCTCATGATTTCAAAATAGAAACTCTATGTAAAGCATGTACTATGGGAAAATTTAAAAAATCATCTTTTCATACCAAGAACACTGTAAGTACTTCTAGAGTTCTTGAACTAATTCATATGGATCTGTTTGGACCTAACAATATTGCAAGTTTAGATGGTAAGAGATATTTTTTTGTATTGGTTGATGATTACTCTGGATACCCGTGTGTATACTTCTTAGCTAAAAAATCAGAAACTTTCTCAAACTTCACTAAATTCACAAAATTAGTTCAAAATGGAAAAGGAGTTTCTATTATTTCACTAAGAAGTGATCATGGTGGAGAATCTAAAAATTATGAATTTGAAATTTTTTGTGATGAAAATGGATTTAAACATGAATTTTATACCTCACATACTCCACAACAAAATGGAGTGCTCGAGAGAAAGAATCGAACCTTACAAGAGTTGGCTAGATCTATGATAAACGAGTATGAAGTACCCTTGTCCTTTTGGGCAGAGGCAGTAAATACAGCTTGTTATGTAATGAATAGAGTCATGATTAGGCCGATTCTTAAGAAAACACCGTATAAACTATGGCTCAACAAAAAGCCAAACATTGCATATTTCAAAAATTTTGGCTGTCCATGTTTTATTCTCAATACAAGTGATCAACTGAGAAAATTTGAGCCAAAAGCTGATGAAGGCATGTTCATGGGATACTCTTCCAGAAGCAAAGCTTATAGAGTATACAACAAAATGATGAGAACAATCGTGGAGTCAATAAATGTGAAATTTGATGAAGGCATTGATGATCGAAGCAAGGAAACAATCAAAAGTAATGTCGAAGAGGAGAACGAAAAAGATGAAAGTGAAAATCCAAAAGAAACTGCAACTGCGGAAGAAGTCCAAAGAAATCTAAAACCAGAGAGACTGAAATTCAAAGCAGATCACCGTCCAGAATTGGTAATAAGTAATCCTACCGCAGGTATTCAAACTCGTTCCTCCTTTAGAAATTTATGTGATTTGTGTCTATACAGTCGATTTATTTTAGAAATTGAACCTAAAGACATAGATACAGCTCTCAATGATGAGAGTTGGTTTATGGCTATGCAAGAAGAGCTAAATCAATTTGAACGAAATGATGTTTGGACTCTAGCACCTAGACCTAATGATTATCCAGTTGTAGCAACCAAATGGATTTCTAAAAATAAATTTGATGAATCTGGAAATGTGATTAGGAACAAAGCTAGATTAGTTGCTAAAGGTTATAATCAAATCGAAGGAATTGATTTTGATGAAAATTTTGCACCAGTAGAAAGACTAGAATCCATGAGAATCTTGTTAGCTTTTGCTTGTTATATAGGATTTAAACTAAAACAAACAGATATTAAAACTGCTTTTCTTAATGGAATTTTGAAAGAGGATGTATTTGTTGAACAACCTGAAGATTTTGAAAGTCAAGAATACCCTAACCATGTATATAAACTTAAGAAAGCACTATATGGATTAAAACAAGCCCCTAGGGCTTGGTATGAATGTCTTAGCACTTATCTTCTTGAAAATGGATTCAATAATGGCTGTGTAGACACCACATTATTTCTATTGCATAAAAATGATGACCTATTGATTGTTCAAATATATGTTGATGACATTATTTATGGTGCCACAAACAACCTTGTATGAGAAATTTGTAAACATCATGCAGGAAAAGTTTGAAATGAGCTTAGTAGGAGAGTTGAAATTTTATTTAGGATTTCAAATCAAACAAAGCAAAAAAGGTACGTTCATCTCTCAAACAAAATATATCAGAGAGCTTGTCAACAAATTTGGATTGAAAGATGCTAAATCTGCAAAAACTCCCATGAGCACAACGATTAAACTTGACAAGGATGAAAAAGGTAAGGTAGTTGATCAAAAAAAATATCGAGGTATAATTGGATCACTTATTTATCTTATTGCTTCTAGACCCAACATTATGTTCTTTGTTTGTTTATGTGCACGATTTCAATCAAATCCAAAAGAATCTCATTTAAAAGCTGCAAAAAGGATTATAAGATATATGTTGCACACCCCACGGTTTGGTCTATGGTATCCAACTAATGATAACTTTGAGTTAAAAGGGTATTCAGATGCAGATTATGCTAGTAGTCTAGTTGATAGAAAAAGTACAAGTGGAATGTGTTTTATGTTAGGACATTCGTTAGTTGCATGGTCAAGTCGAAAACAAAATTGTATTGCATTATCTACCACTGATGCTGAGTATATTGCTCTAAGCGGTTGCTCTGATGATCCAAACCTTGCAAGACTATGGTGTAAATTTTAAACGAGTTCCACTTATGTATGATAGCAAAAGTGCAATTGATCGCACAAATAATTCTGAACATCATTCTCGCACCAAGCATATAGATGTTAGACATCATTTCATTAGAGATCATATTTCCAAAGAAAATATCTACATAAATTTCATTTCAACTGATTCTCAATTAGAAGACATTTTTACAAAACCCCTTCCAGAAAATAGATTTTTTCGACTTCGTCTCAGTTTAGGCATTTTAGAAATGTGATTTTATATTATTTTTTTTGGATTTAAATTACTATGTTAACTAATCTGACTCTCTATTGATTATCGAAAAGATAAATAATGACTGAAAAAAATGATGAGTATTGATCTTGATCATACATTATGTCTTGAGAGAGTATATTTAGAAAATTTATTTAAAAATTTAAACAAAATTTGTAATAACTTTGGTTGGTAAAATTCCATGACCATCTCTATTCCTATAATATTTCTACGACAATCACTCATCAAAATCCAATATAGTATGTCAAAATGTGGTATTTAAACAGGTTTTTTTTTAAATAGCAATAAAATCATCCAAAAGTACTCACTCTTATTTAAAAGTCCTCACGGTTATGCATCGGTGAACCACTTGGAATCTTTGATTATGTGCTTTCATGCTCATTTGAAAGTCCTCACGGTTATGCATGTATGGAACACATATCAAAATTGGATGAAATAGGCAAGTTGATTTTAATCCCAATTAAAAGTCCTCACGGTTATGCGTGGTTAGAAGATGCTTGAAATTCATTTTTAATAAAAATAGGGTATACTATTAATCTCATTTAAAAGTCATAAGAGTTATGTATGGTTAATAAATATTTAAAAAAATCTCTATCATAAATTTACCACAGATGAACACGACTATATAGATCTCTATACCGACATCACCCCTATCACTCTAAAATGGAATATGCGCCTAACAAAGTATTTATGATTTTTGTTTGATTTTTTTTAATTTACTATTTATTCTCAATTAAGTATTAATGTTGTATTAATATCTATCACTTTATCACTATTTTCTAACACCGTTACACTTTTGCTGATAACAAAAGGGGGAGAGAGAGAAGTTAAGATTTTGGCAAAATAAGTCATATATTTTATTTTTGCATATTTTCATCTAGGTTCATTGCATTTTTTTTTATATTTTTGCGTATTTTATTTTAATGCATATGTGAAGAGGGAGCTTTGTTATGGGGGGGATTCAAATAGAGGGAGCTAATAGAATTCATCATGTGACGACCTAGATTTTTTTGAGGCTCGAAAATCGACATCCATACTTCACGTATATTCGAATGCCGTAGATTCAAACGTCAAAATCTAGTACGCCGGAGCTTATAACACATTAAGTACAACAACACAGCGGAAGAAAAAAATGAATATATCATTGATATAATGATAGATACAATATCTGATACAATAAGATACAACGGAATATCAATACTATCAAAGATACAAGACAACAGCGGAAATAACCAAGCAGCAGCAGCGGAAAGAAAATCTCCAATTTGATCTCCAAGAGAGAAAGAAAGAATCTAAAACTGCATCCTAATCCAAAGCTCCAAACCACTAGCTCGAACCACCATCACGTTGTATTAAGCAAGGCCGGACATGAATGGGATTGCCAGAATCCAAAGACTCCAAAGAATTCCAAACAGAAAGAAGAAGGCTACCGAATCTATATCTACTATCTGACTATCTGAAAATCTAACTCTAGGCTGCCCGTGTGGAAAATTGTGGGCACCCAGAGTTTAGAAAGGGGACAATAAACTCCAGTTCAGTCATGGGACTGGTATGAGCAAACAAAAACAGTTTATCTTTAACAAAAGAAAACAAAGGGAAATAAAAGAAATCCGCAATGCTTTTTTTTTGAAAAATGAAACTACCATAAGGCCTCCCACCACACACACAATGCAAACGCAAAATTGGAAGAGATTTCTCCTTATGATAGTCAAACATGCTTGATACGTGAAATCCTTTTGATATTATTTTTAGTGCATAGTGCAGAAAACATTTCAAAAGTATAATATTAATCTTAGCCAGCATAGACATTTCGTACTATGCCTACTATAGCTACCAATTAAACGACAGGTCACCACCGTAAGTAAAAGGCAGGTTATACAACTAAAACCGTACGGGGCACGTATTGTTTCTTTGGATTTCCAACAAATGGCCAGGGTAAGGAACTTCCTTACCGAATGGGAACGCCTCTGGAGGGACGCCCGAGAACCTAACCGGATCTCTGCCAACACAAGGCCGGGTTACCCCTGCCCGAAAGTAACACCTACAAGTATGCCATCCCCGGTCGTAACCAACCTTTATCCGAGGCGCCTCTCAACCAACAACTACATAAGTAAAGTATCTGGGCTCCGTACCATGATACCACTTTCAAATTCATCAACATAAGTAAATATCTGGGCTCCATACCATGATATTACTTTTTTATCCATAAGAAATGGACATACCCCAAGGGCGCGACCCTTAATAACCTTGCTGCAACTTTCCTGTTTCGACCATTTCCGGGGTGTGAGGCTCGACGAAGTCTCGTCCACAAAGCTACGCTTTTCACAAAAGCCATGCTTCGATCAATAAATGATCAGCGGCACTTCCTATGCCACATTACCAAATTAGGAATGTATCACTAGTAACCATCAACTACATAACCTCTGAGCTCGTACGTCTCAGAGAAGGGTGTTAAGCTAAGAGAATAAATTCTCCGCCACCAAACAAAAATGTATTTGATAGAAACCAGCTTTACATCTCAAAGTGTAACGTTAGACATACATCCATACAAGCCTGTTCCAGGTTCGAACAGAACCGAAGGCACTTCAAAAGAAACCCTTGCAAATTCGGATATTCCCTAATCACGTCGGGACTCCCCATCACAAAGGGTAATCAAATCTCTATACCGGGGATCAGCCAGTGCAGAGACATTCGACAGGTAATCCTTTCACTTTCGAAAATACCCGGTCTTCACCACCATCTTCAAATGTTATCCATATCGTCGTATCATTAATTCAAAATGGATTATATAACACAAAGGTCCTCTCCCGGCTAAATCGAATAATGAGCGTTTAATTTTAAAAACATATGGATATATGGGATCTTAATTAAGTCACAACTTATTTCCCAAAACCTTTCTTTCAAATGGTTTAAACAAATTACCATTTTAAACCTTTTAAACAAAAAGATTCACTTTACAAAGTTCACCAATCTTTCACAAAGATTCATTCATAGCTTTCAAAACTATTTTAATTCCAAATCTTTTATACAAAAGATACACCTTTAAGATCCTCTTCAATTTGAAAACAAAGTTCACTAATCTTTAGCAAAGATTCATTCATAGCTTTCAAAACTATTTTCATTTCAAACTTGAAATCTTTCAACAAAAACTGGAAGTTCTTTTGTTATATGAAAACCATTATCATTTGAAAACAAATACTTTTCGTTTCGCAAAAATCCGATTACATTTGCTCAAGTTAAAGCCCTTCAAGTATAAACTTGGGTTAAATTAAAATTTCCAAAATAATACTTTTTAAAATGGTTTAAAACCCATATAAACACATTTATAACTTGTATAACCTTTTTAAACCATAATTTCCAAACATAGAATTCGATTTCAAATCTTGAATTCAAATCAAACTATTTTAGTTCTAAAACTTTATCAAGTTATTCAAAATAACTTTTATCTTTAAAACTCCTTTTCAAAAGCTTTTCAGACTCAGCCCAATTCCATTTCAAAAATCATTTTGGATTCAAAATTCTATCTTTAAAACCATTTCATAATATTAAATTCAAATATCTGTGACTTAACCAATTTCCTCGTGCGATCCATATTTGTGTGTGTATGGTATAGTCCAGGGTTTTACACAATAGTGCAATATCATCAATCATCACAATCCAAACACAGCAATATAGATAAGCGGTATAATCCTATAACGCTTATCTTCATTCATAGATTCACAGATAAATAAGAATTCATTACAAATAAATAAATTACATTCATCATAGATAAATAAATTACATTCATCACAGCTCAAATCACAAAGCATCATACATCAGGGATATCAAATAATTCAATCATTCAATAGAATCCAAACATCCATTAGTAATCCAAGCATTCAATAATCATTTATAAACAGGATTAATTAATTGTTCAATCCTTAATTAATTCAATTTAATTTCCAATTAAATTAATTACTTATAAATTAATTACCCAATCCTGATTAATTAATTACAAATCATTTGATATTAATTAAAGAAATTAATTAATCTTAATCATCTTTCTTAATTAATTATCCATCTTAATTAATTACCTTTAATTAATTAATTATTCCTTAATTAATCTCATTAATAAATTAACTTTAAGTTAATTACAAAATTAATTAACCCTTAACTAATTACCTTAAGTAATCAATCCTATAAATTAATTATTCTTTAATCACTTGAGATTAAATCAATTAAAAGATAAACCATTTATCTTTATTATTTTTAATCATCATTTAAATTCTTATTTAATAACCTTTGAAAATAAGTCCATATTTACACATTAACTTAAGACCTTTAAGTGGGTTTGATGATTAGAAAACACTTCATTTTCTTAATGAATAACTTAATTACAAAATTAAGTTTATTTAAAATAAACTTTAAAACAAAGGTTATATATATATATATATATATATATTTAAAACACTTTAAACTTAATTAATTTTAAATAATTTATTTTAAAACCTTTAGTTAATTCCAAACTTAAATAAAACATTAATTATTTAAAGGAAATGAGTTAAGAAAATTGTTTAATTAAAACTCGATTCGTTTTAAAATTTAAAAACTTGTTATTTTACAAAATTACACAGACCCGAGATAAATCGAGTACTTATCCGAGCCAAATGCTGTTTTCCCGAGTAAACTCCCCTTGCCCTTTGTCTTCGAGCCAAATCACAAATACATCGAGTTGAACCCGAGAATTTTCCTTCTTCCCCAAATTTCAACAACACCAGATATCTAAGATATCACGTGCACGTGCACACGTGATCGGAGCAACTCCGATCAACCACACCATCATCAACAAGTCGTCGACGACGCCCTTAGCCATCACAAACACCCAGATCATCGGTATACGCTAGAAATCAAAATCGAACCAATCAAGCTCCCACTGGAACCAATTCAATCAACTGAAACCGCTTCGTACCGCCGCCTCCGATTGCCAAAAGACTCGCGATCACGTTCAGATCACCATCGAAGTTTCACGCTTCTATCCTCACCACTCCGGTCAACTCCGATGCAACAACGACGAAGAAATCATCTCGATTTCACCCTCAACCCAAACAGTCAAATAAACCCTAGTTCACCGATCTCTGGCCACCACGACCATCAGAAAAATCGTCCACTATTTTTCCTAGGTTCACCAATCTCTAAGCTATCTTCGATACAAAGCACAACCCAAGAATCGTCGGCGATCACCAGAGATTGACGAAAATGTCAATCTCGTTCATCTCATATTTTCTCACAAGTTAATAAATTAAAAATCTTGAAATGATATTCAAAAATCATTATTTTCAAATTCGAATCGAGTTATGAAATCGAAACACAAATTTATGATCATTAAATTTTAACAAATATATGATTCTTACTATAAATTCATTGTTCCAGATAGTTTTACTTGCTAGTTCAACTTGATAATATTTTTAAAAAGAAGATTTCATGTTGACAAACACATTCCCTTAAGACAGCATTAGCTATCAGTAATTGGTTAAAGAGAATTGAATTTCTTTTGAATTGGTTGGGTTTGTAAAACCAAACAGAGGTATGTTTATATATATACAGACATGCACATCTAAATCTACACATATATATATATACATGCAGATACAAACATTTTTCAAGTCATCATCATAACAGGCATACAAAATCAAGCAAAAATATATTGAGGGTGGAAAGTTTGCTCACCGTTATAAGATGATAACAGAGAAGCCTGGAGTTGTTTTTAAACTCTGGTAATTGATACTGATCTGAACTTGAAACCGAAATGTTTTAAATCTTTGCTCAGGTTGATTTTGAAACTGAACTTAATTTTGTTGAGTTGCTCCTTTGAATTGCTTGAAGCTAGCTCAGGTTGAAGATTTGAACACTTTTGTTTTTGATCTGCTTCAGGCTTAGTTGAAATGAAGCTTGAAAGATTATTGTTTGGATTTTAGTTTGATCATCTGTTTTTCTTTTTAGTTTAGAAGGAGATGAAAGAAATTTGAGAAGGAGAGTTTGAACTGTATAAAGCCTGGTTTTTCTTTTAACATGTTATTTAAATTTTTATTTAAAAGAAAACATTCGTTTGCCACTTGTTATATTAGCAAGTCCTACTAACTACAAATGTTAAATCAACTTACACTTGTTAAATGGCATGCATAAATGTTTTAAATGAAATTTTATATTACATTTCTATTTAGTTTAAATATTTATATGCTTTATATTTTTATTAATCCATTTTCTATTACTTACACTTATATAAATTTTAAAGAAAATGATTACAAATCTAATTATACATAACTAAAAAATCATATATACATACATATATATATACATATATATATATATTAGTTCTTTAAAATATAAAGTTTAAATCCAATTTATTTATAAGATATTTACTTTTGAATTTCAAACCCAAATTCTATTTATAATCTATAAAACAAACACATATCTTATTTATTTTGGAAATATTCCAAATTAATCCACCAATAAATCCAAAAATATATATTAATTACTAAATTTAATTTTACTCAAAACCGGGATCGTTACAAATTCCCCCCCTTAAGAAAATTTCGTCCTCGAAATTTGCAGAAAGGGAGACAAACAAAGAATAGATGGACACACAAAGAAATAGCTCTCCAGATCAAGCTGAATATCTATTCTGCATTTGGCTTACCAAATCAGAATATCATCAATAATTTTGAGAACGGACTCATTCAATATTTTACGAAGTACTCGGGTCATCAGATCTACGAATATGCAGGGCATTGGTTAGTCCGAAGGATAACTAACCATTCATAAAACATATCTGGACCCCAAAGAATAGACAAATGGATACTCAACTTAGGTCAGAATATACCAAAATATACAATAGCTTGTCCCTCTTCGGACTTTGATTCTCACAAGAGATTACGATAGAAGTTCAAATTTGGTTTTAATCGAAATCGTTTTATCGATACAAATTAATCTATTTTCATATTTCGTTAACCAATTTATTTCAAATTTATTAAAGTTAAAAACGAAAAGCTAAGGGAAAACTGATGAAGAGAATATGAATTAGGAATGAGGACCTTTTCTACAACGATTCGCAGGGTCACCACCATACTGAAGCTTCTTCTTGTAGCTGCTAGGAAACCGCCAAAGAATTGAAATTGGATGATGATCAAAGAGATTGATAGAAAAATGTTGTTTCCTTGTTGTTACAGGGTATTGACCATTTGTAGTGGTATTTCCCTATCCCCTACCTCGTCGTCTTCTTGCACTCATACTCACTATCAGTGAATAGTAAGAGAATTTACTGAGGCATATAGACAGATATCTTAGGGATATACTCAATCTGGGGTATTCTTCACCCTATCTCTAATGAGTCTCCTAATGTGTTATACTCCAAAAGCTAAAGTTCAATCTTTAGCTCTGATACCAAATGTGACGACCCAGATTTTTTTGGGGCTCGAAAATCGACATCCATACTTCACATATATTCGAATGCCGCAGATTCAAACGTCGAAATCTAGTACACCGGAGCTTATAACACATTAAGTACAACAACACAGCGGAAGAAAAAAATGAATATATCATTGATATAACGATAGATACAATATATGATACAATAAGATACAACAGAATATCAATACTATCAGAGATACAAGACAACAGCGGAAATAACCAAGAAGCAGCAGCGGAAAGAAAATCTCCAATTTGATCTCCAAGAGAGAAAGAAAGAATCTAAAACTGCATCCTGATCCAAAGCTCCAAACCACTAGCTTGAACCACCATCACGTTGTATTAAGCAAGGTCGGACATGAATGTGATTGCCAGAATCCAAAGAATCCCAAGAATTCCAAACAGAAAGCTGAAGGCTACCGAATCTATATCTATTATCTGACCATCTGAAAATCTAACTCTAGGCTGCCCGTGTGGAAAATTGTGGGCACCCAGAGTTTAGAAAGGGGACAATAAACTCCAGGTCAGTCATGGGACTGGTATGAGCAAACAAAAACAGTTTATCTTTAACAAAAGAAAACAAAGGGAAATAAAAGAAATCCGCAATGCTTTTTTTGGAAAATGAAATTACCATAAGGCCTCCCACCACACACACAATGCAAACGCACAATTGGAGGATATTTCTCCTAATGATAGTCAAACATGCTTGATACGCGAAATCCTTTTGATATTATTTTTAGTACATAGTGCAGAAAACATTTCAAAGGTATAATATTAATCTTAGCCGGCATAGACATTTCGTACTATGCCTACTATAGCTACCAATTAAACGGCAGGTTACCACCGTAAGTAAAAGGCAGGTTATACAACTAAAACCGTATAGGGTGCGTATTGTTTCTTTGGATTTCCAACAAATGGCCAGGCTAAGGAACTTCCTTAAAGAATGGGAACGCCCCTGGAGGGACCCCCCGAGAACCTAACCGGATCTCTGCCAACACAAGGACGGGTTACCCTTGCCCGGAAGTAACACCTACAAGTATGCCATCCCCGATCGTAACCAACCTTTATCCGAGGCGCCTCTCAACCAACAACCACATAAGTAAAGTATCTGGGCTCTATACCATGATACCACTTTCAAATTCATCAACATAAGTAAATATCTGGTCCCCATACCATGATATTACTTTTTTATCCAGAAGAAATGGACATACCCTAAGGGCGCGACCCTTAATAACCTTGCCGCAACTTTCCTGTTTCGACCATTTCCGGGGTGTGAGGCTCGACGAAGTCTCGTCCACAAAGCTACGCTTTTCACAAAAGCCATGCTTCGATCAATAAATGATCAGCAGCACTTCATATGCCACATTACCAAATTGAGACTGTATCACTAGTAACCATCAACTACATAACCTTTGAGCTCGTACGTCTCTGAGAAGGGTTTTAAGCTAAGAGAATAAATTCTCCGCCACCAAACAGAAATGTATTTGATAGAAACCAGCTTTACATCTCAAAGTGTAACGTTAGACATACATCCATACAAGTCTGTTCCGGGTTCGAACAGAACCAAAGGCACTTCAAAAGAAGCCCTTGCAAATCCGGATATTCCCTAATCACGTTCGGACTCCCCATCACAAAGGGTAATCAAATCTCTATACCGGGGATCAGCCAGTGCAGAGACATTCGACAGGTAATCCTTTCGCTTTCGAAAATACCCGGTCTTCACCACCGTCTTCAAATGCTATCCATATCGTCGTACCATTAATTCAAAATGGATTATATGACACAAAGGTCCTCTCCCGGCTAAACCGAATAATGAGCGTTTAATTTTAAAAACATATGGATATATGGGATCTTAATTAAGTCACAACTTATTACCCAAAACCTTTCTTTCAAATGGTTAAAAAATTACCATTTTAAATATTTTAAACAAAAAGATTCACTTTACAAAGTTCACCAATCTTTCACAAAGATTCATTCATAGCTTTCAAAACTATTTAATTTCCAAATCTTTTATACAAAAGATACACCTTTAAGATCCTCTTCAATTTGAAAACAAAGTTCACTAATCTTTAGCAAAGATTCATTCATAGCTTTCAAAACTATTTTCATTTCAAACCTGAAATGTTTCAACAAAAACTCGAAGTTCTTTTGTTATATGAAAACCATTATCATTTGAAAACAAATACTTTTCGTTTCGGAAAAATCCGATTACATTTGCTCAAGTTAAAGCCCTTCAAGTATAAACTTGGGTTAAATTCAAATTTCCAAGATAATACTTTTTAAAATGGTTTAAAACCCATATAAACACATTTATAACTTGTATAACCTTTTTAAACCATAATTTCCAAACATAGAATTCGATTTCAAATCTTGAATTCAAATCAAACTATTTTAGTTCCAAAACTTTATCTAGTTATTCAAAATAACTTTTATCTTTGAAACTCCTTTTCAGACTCAGCCCAATTCCATTTCAAAAATCATTTTGGATTCAAAATTCTATCTTTAAAACCATTTCATAATATTAAATTCAAATATCTGTGACTTAACCAATTTCCTCGTGCGATCCATATTTGTGTGTGTATGGTGTAGTCCAGGGGTTTTACACAATAGTGCAATATCATCAATCATCACAATCCAAACACAGCAATATAGATAAGCGGTATAATCCTATAACGCTTATCTTTATTCATAGATTCACGGATAAATAATATGAATTCATTACAGATAAATAAATTACATTCATCATAGATAAATAAATTACATTCATCACAGCTCAAATCACAAAGCATCATACATCAGGGATATCAAACAATTCAATCATTTAATAGAATCCAAACATCCATAAGTAATACAAGCATTTAATAATCATTTATAAACAGGATTAATTAATTGTTCAATCCTTAATTAATTCAATTTAATTTCCAATTAAATTAATTACTTATAAATTAATTACCCAATCCTGATTAATTAATTACAAATCATTTGATATTAATTAATGAAATTAATTAATCTTAATCATCTTTCTTAATTAATTATCCATCTTAATTAATTACCTTTAATTAATTAATTATTCCTTAATTAATCACATTAATAAATTAACTTTAAGTTAATTACAAAATTAATTAACCCTTAATTAATTACCTTAAGTAATCAATCCCATAAATTAATTATTCTTTAATTAATTATTCTTTAATCACTTGAGATTAAATCAATTAAAAGATAAACCATTTATCCTTATTATTTTTAATCATCATTTAAATTCTTATTTAATAACCTTTGAAAATAAGTCCATATTTACACATTAACTTAAGACCTTTAAGTGGGTTTGATGATTAGAAAACACTTCATTTTCTTAATTACTAACTTAATTACAAAATTAAGTTTATTTAAAATAAACTTTAAAACAAAGGTTATATATATATATATATATTTATTTAAAACACTTTAAACTTAACTAATTTTAAATAATTTATTTTAAAACCTTTAGTTAATTCCAAACTTAAATAAAACATTAATTATTTAAAGGAAATGAGTTAAGAAAATTGTTTAATTAAAACTCGATTCGTTTTAAAATTTAAAAACTTGTTATTTTACAAAATTACACAGACCCGAGATAACTCGAGTACTTGTCCGAGCCAAATGTTGTTTTTCCTGAGTAAACTCCCCTCGCCATTTGTCTTCGAGCCAAATCACAAATACATCAAGTTGAACCCGAGAATTTTCCTTCTTCCCCAAATTTCAACAACACCAGATATCTAAGATATCACGTGTACATGCACACGTGATCGGAGCAACTCCGATCAACCACGCCATCATCAACAAGTCGTCGACGACACCCTTTGCCATCACAAATACCCAGATCATCGGTATACGCTAGAAATCAAAATCGAACCAATCAAGCTCTCACTAGAACCAATTCGATCAACTGAAACCGCTTCGTACCGCCGCCTCCGATTGCCAGAAGACTTGTGATCACGTTCAGATCACCATTGAAGTTTCACGCTTCTATCCTCACCACTCCGGTCGACTCCGATGCAACAACGATGAAGAAATCATCTCGATTTCACCCTCAACCCAAACAGTCAAATAAACCCTAGTTCACCGATCTCTGGCCACCACGACCATCAGAAAAATCCTCCACTATTTTTCCTAGGTTCATCAATCTCTAAGCTATCTTCGATACAAAGCACAACCCAAGAATCGTCGGCGATCACCAGAGATTGACGAAAATGTCAATCTCGTTCATCTTATATTTTCTCATAATTTAATAAATTAAAAATCTTCAAATGATATTCAAAAATCATTATTTTCAAATTCGAATCGAGTTATGAAATCGAAACACAAATTTATGATCATTAAATTTTAACATATATATGATTCTTACTGTAAATTCATTGTTCCAGATAGTTTTACTTGCTAGTTCAACTTGATAATATTTTTAAAAAGAAGATTTCATGTTGAAAAACACATTCCCTTAAGACAGCATTAGCTATCAGTAATTGGTTAAAGAGAATTGAATTTCTTTTGAATTGGTTGGGTCTGTAAAACCAAACAGAGGTCTGTTTATATATACATACAGACATGCACATCTAAATCTACACACACACACACACACACATATATATATATATATATATACATGCAGATACAAACATTTTTCAAGTCATCATCATCTCTAGGGGTGGGCGCGGGTCGGTTTGGTGCGGTTTGAAGTCCAAACCGCTTCCGCACCACATCAAACGGTTAATCAAAAATACAAACCATTATACTAATCTTTTAAACGGTTCGGTTACGGTTCAGTTTGAATGTAATACGGTTCGGTCTGGTTTGAACCCATATTAAATATGAAATAGAGAATTACTTCCATCAACAATCAATTTACGAAGGCGACTGTGTGAAACTTTTACACTTAAAGGTTAAAACACACAATGTTATACTGAAATGAAAGGTTAGTTCTTAACTGTATGAATATTTCAATTTGACATTTAGCTACAAGAGAGAATTTTTTGGTAGATTAACCAAACATCAACATTAATCAATGCATAATCATCAAAAAAATGACTAGAATAAGATTATAATTAGCATTTATCAAAAAAAATGAGATGAAAAATATTATGCCAAAACTATAACTTCTTCCTTTATGACAGAGAATATTATTAATATAATAACATACGCTAAAAATTGAATATACATCGTTAGAATCTAAAATAAGATAGGAGTTGCTTATATTTTTATCATAAGATTACTAGTGTAAATATTCGGTTCGGTCCGGTTTAATATGTATGGTTCAATCGTCCAAACCGCAACCGAACCGTATCAATGCGGGTCGGTCTGGTCTAGGGTATTTGCTTTGGTTAGAAGATTCAGTGCGGGTTTCCGCACCATTTTTGCGGTTCGGTGCGGGCGGTTTTCGTATAGCGGTGCGGTTTATGCCCACCCCTAATCATCACAGGCATACAAAATCAAGCAAAAATATATTGAGGGTGGAAAGTTTGCTCACCGTTATAAGATGATAACAGAGAAGCCTGTAGTTGTTTTTAAACTCTAGTAATTGATATTGATCTAAACTTGAAACTGAAATGTTTTAAATCTTTGCTCAGGTTGATTTTGAAACTGAACTTAATTTTTTTGAGTTGCTCCTTTGAATTGCTTGAAGCTAGCTCAGGTTGAAGATTTGGAAACTGTTGTTTTTGATCTGCTTCAGGCTTAGTTGAAATGAAGCTTGAAAGATTGTTGTTTGGATTTTAGTTTGATCATTTGTTTTTCATTTTAGTTTAGAAGGAGATGAAAGAAATTTGAGAAGGAGAGTTTGAACTGTATAAAACCTGTTTTTTCTTTTAACATGTTATTTAAATTTTTATTTAAAAGAAAACATTCATTTGCCACTTGTTATATTAGCAAGTCCTACTAACTACAAATGCTAAATCAACTTACACTTATTAAATGGCATGCATAAATGTTTTAAATGAAATTTTATATTACATTTCTATTTAGTTTAAATATTTATATGCTTTATATTTTTATTAATCCATTTTCTATTACTTACACTTATATAACTTTTAAAGAAAATGATTACAAATCTAATTATACATAACTAAAAAATCATATATACATATATATATATATATTAGTTCTTTAAAAGATAAAGTTTAAATCCAATTTATTTATAAGATATTTACTTTTGAATTTCAAACCCAAATTCTATTTATAATCTATAAAACAAACACATATCTTATTTATTTTGGAAATATTCCAAATTAATCCACCAATAAATCCAAAAACTTATATTAATTACTAAATTTAATTTTACTCAAAACCGAGATCGTTACACATCAAGACCAAATACATTTAATAGAGTCAAAATCTTAATATATGTTTGTTATCATTAAAATGGGGGATTGTAGAATACAATAGCCTATGATTTTTGTTTGATGATAATAAACATATATATATTCGTTTAAATGTATTTGTTATTGTACTATTTTATTTTTCCACATAATTAAATAAATATTTGTTGAATAAATAAATAACTTGGAATTTTTATTTAAACAAATATTTTGTTCAAACAGATATTTTATTACAAATTCAAATAGTACAAATTTGAGCTCTCACTACATTTACACATTTTCAATTACAATACAACTTCAATTACAATACAATTTTCACTTTACAATTTCACTTCACTACATATTCACTCATCACTCGTATTTGATTTTCAACTTTGTTTCAGCCTGCATCTAGCATCTGAACTATCTGTAAAATAAACACTGACGCAGTAAAATTGAAAAAGAAATATTTTGCAGTGCACAATGAAGTGTGTGTTTTGAAAATATTGTTTGCCTCGGTTATTTGGGTTATTCGTCATCATTCTTTTAATTCATCTTTCTATTTCAAATACGTGAATAACTTGTGATATGCACAGTGTATCACTGCACATGCCACAAGGTCGTGCACACCGATATACACTTGCTTGTTAAAATTGCAGAGACAAGTGAGCACAAGGTCAAACCCAAGTCTAGACTAGATTCAACTCAGGTGCAAATGCAAAAACAAGCAACACGACAATGGAGCAAATGCAGACAAACACAACAATGCATAGGAGTTAAGAGGCAAACAGCAAGTCTACACATGCATAGGGGCAGTTTAACTCGAAGCAAATCACAATGCAACACAGACTAGATTCAATAACAAAGGCAAGAACAGTCATCAATGTAACCAGACTTCAAAGAATACAAGTTCAATGGTGAGTTCATATATACATGGATATGCAAGCAATTCTACATGCATAAATACAAGTTTCAGGCATGGTCAGGTGCAAAGCAACATGATAACTACAATCTAAGCAAACAGCTAAGTACATGCATATACATGTACATTGGGTATCAGTTTCGAGCAATGGACACAACAAACAACTCAATCCAGAAACATCAAGCAAGATACAACATGAACAGAGTTCATCATCATTGAACAACCAACAAACAACAAAGCACACAGAGGCAACTCAAAGATACATATATACATATGTGTACACACATATGTATACATATATATAGTGGAAATCAAACAAGTAAACATGCATCAATTCAGCTCCCAGAAACATGCTCACAAGGTAAGAGAATGTCAAGAGCACAGAAATGTCCGGACTCAAGGCAGATGGATTCAGTGCATGTATACAAATGCTAATGTAGTGACCAAAACAATCCAGCAAACATTGACATGTATACAAGCACAGTGACATGTATATACATATGCAACAGAGGAGACGTTAAGGCAACATGAGTATGCAACAGTCACATATACACATCAAAAACAGTGAAGCGGCCGTGGGTAACTATCAGTAGCAGTTCAAACAAGTCAAGGCCGAGATAAAAAACAACAAGGGTCAAACATATTTTATCATATTTCAGAAAATGGAACAGTAAATCATGGTGAACAAGTCAGCGAACGATGAACAAGTCGTAGGAGCAAAGATCGAAACCGATTCAAATCAATTCAAGCAAATACGAATTCATCAGAAATATATGGAGTAACATATGTATAATGAACAAGTCAGAAATCATCACAATCATTCAATCGAAAATCGAATCGCCGAGCAAAGAAATTGAAGAATTCAAATCAATTTTCACAGGCAAAGCATAAATGAAAATATAGGAAATCAATTCTGATATAAACCCAATTTCATCATCGGCAAAAGGCATTGAGTTCGAGTTCAAGCAAATCAACAAAGAAAATAAAGTAACAAAATCGCGTACCAATTTCATACAATTCGAGCTCGACTAAATTAAAGCGACCGAGTGCAATCAAGCTAGGGAATCGATTGACGAAGCAAATCAAAGTGAAATCATCACTGAAATCGATCAATTGAATCGGCGTCTTCAATACATTAAAAACCCTAATTCCAAATTGCAAGAAACAAGACGGCATGGATGAGCAGTGAAAAGGGAAATTCATTTATCTCTTTTTGGACCGCACTTGATTTTTTGGGCCTAATATTTTGTATTAGGGTTTTTATTTTTTATTTAGTACCTTAGTTTGTTTTTTGTTTTGTTTTTGTTTTTAATCAAACTCTAGTTTAACTAGTTGACGAACTATGTTTTTTGTAGTTCGAGAAAACGCGAGTCAGTGGCTGAGTTGTGGCAGAGTTTTGAGCTTAGAGTTATGTGAATCGAGTTAGCGGGTATTGCGAGTTTACGTGTTTTTGTAAGCGGTCGATTACTTAATTTCTTGTAGAAACCTTGGGGCAACATGTAGGCAGTTTTTGCCGAAGCTGGGTAAAACTGTGTGTGATCTTTTCTGCATTGCTTTCTGCATTTGTTTTTTATTTCCACATTAATTTTTAGTAGACCCTATTCACCCCTCCCCCTTTAGGGTGAAAACGATCCTACAGTATATGTGTTACAAAACACACACACACATGTATGTATAAATATATTATATATAATATATGAACATAAAACATTTATATATATATATAGAAAGAAAGAGAACAATTATTAAAAACTATTTATAATTCAAAATTAACTTAATTTTGCAAACATAATAATTTTAGTATTTTAATTTGTATATATTATGAATAAAATAATGTTTTCATCCATAAATAATTAACATAAAATAATCTATTGAAGAACATTCAAATTTTACATTTTTTGAAAATCTAGGATCATAAAATAGAGCTGAGGAAAAATCTGGAGATTTTTCAAAGTTGAATTATTATTTAAAAACAAATACATTGATTTCGGCAATAATTATTTAATATAAAATAATATATTATTAAAAATTCAAAATTTAAAATTTCAGAATAACTAGGATCATGAATGAAAGGTGAAGAAAAATTTTGAAGAATTTTTTAATTAAATTATTATTTTTAATAAATCATAAAAAATTATTTCGAAATAATATTAATTATTAAAAATAATAAAATTTATTGAAAAATTCCTAAATTTTTTCTATATGTTTCTAAAACGATATATTATTTTTTAAATATATAAAATTGAATTTTTAATGTAATAATTATTTTATATATAATAAACAATTCAAAAATTCAATAAATGTTTATTTAAAAATATGAATATATGTATGATAATTAATTTTTGAATTTTTAAATTCATATTATATATAAATAAGTGTACTAAAATTTTGAAATCATATATATATATATATATATATATATATATATCTTATATATGCATATATGCTATTATGAGAGAGAAATATACACTAATATATATATATATATATATATATAAATTTATTAATAAATATATATAAAACAATTATTAATGAAAAAATTGATTTTGTACAGTAAACAACATTTTCCTATACATAAATCAAATAGTATAATAAACAAATTATGCACATAACCAAACTGATTTGTGGCAACCACATCTACTTACAAAATCTCACCTAACTAAACATATAGTAGCAATATATTTAAACAGATATGAAATTGCTCATTATAGGATCATAGAATATAATTTAATCACTGTAATATGAATTAAAATTACCAATTTAATGATGCTTTTGAATCCACGTTGATGCAATGACTTCCCTTCCTTTTACCGTTCTTGATTCGTCATATTACAAGTCTGAAATCACCGACCTCTAACTATCGAATAGTATTATTTTAACTTGAAATATATTTGAGAATTTTGAACTGGATTGAGAGCTATGTTTTAACCAGCAATGTAGAAGGTAATAGCGACCAAAAATGTTAGTTATTGTTTTTAGAGACACACACACACACACACACACATATATATATAGGGTGGTATTAGAGAGAAACGAGGAAAACTTTTTTACCCGTTCTCACTTTATCTCAACCCATTATCTCCAAGCCAATTCCTTATGTTTTAGCCACCCCTAGACCTTCCCAAAACCAAAATTTTGCAACCCTAATGATGGGCCTTATACCCATCTAAGCCCAAGCTAAAATACTATGCAATTAAATCTAATTTAATCACTTGTTGATATTGTATATCGATCGATATATATATATAACTATTATAAATATATATAACATTATTTATTTCTCAAATCATATTCAAATTTTATAATTAATATTTCATAAATGTTAATTAATTTAATTAATTTATAACAATTATAAACTAATTAAATCGTTCGGTCTTAAGGGAATTCATCATTTCGGCTGTGTAACTCTTGGGTGTAAATTTGGTCAGCGATTAACATCGAACTATTCTAATATTAACGTTCACACGTCACTTAGCAGGTGGTGTGACATTATGGCCAAATTTATCGCTTACTCATTTTCGGTAAAATCCAATTTTAGTTTAATAAACGTTACCCGGTTGTGACATTTGTTTACACCAATTCTCTTCGTTAAAACTATATCACTTTGGACTTATAGAATTTGGTTATTGTCAAAATTCCAACCTCATCCACATTCAACTTTATAGTCTAAATACAAAATCCTTGGTTCAATAATAACAATTATTATTAACCGAAATGCTCTGGCCAGAGACTTTGACTTTGAGTTGACTTAAGTTGACTGTGACACTAACCATATATAACCGAGGAGACGAATCCTCTCTTGAATAGCGCTTCACTTCCAATACTTCCAATCGACCCAACTATAGTCGCTCGACGGACGCCATGCCATGATTTGGCTATAATCAAAGCGGAGCTTTCATATTGAAGATCCACAGTATTCTCAAGTCGAGAGAACTATGTAAATCAGTCACATCGATATTTTCTGTTTGATCTTAGTTATATTAACCAACAAAAAACTATCGAGTGACTCGTTCCATAATTATCCAATAACTATTAGTGCATAACCCGTAGGTGCCCCCATCAGTCATGAGTAATACATTGCCCAACATTTGGAGAGCGTTACGTACTCCAGTCTTAATGGATACATCGATATCCAGTCTCGATGCATCTTGACTAGGAACATTTAAATGGTATATTTGTTTCATTGTGATAAATTACTCACGGTTACAACACTTTGCAACTACTATCACAAAATATACCATTTATGGATTTTTCTATTAAATATACTTTTAATTAAGTTAATTAATTAATATAATCACATTATATCAAGTATATAATAAGAAGAAAATACATTTTATTTCGAACAAGATTTTGGTCAACGAGTTAGATATATGTAACAAATTACATAATTTCCCCTAGGACATACGCCAAATTCTATCAATCTTGGGAAAGATATGTTTCTGCTTTGAGGTATTAAGTGGCTATTATAAGATCCGCCTCTCCTATAAAAAAGAATTAAGTGGCCGGATGGTATTTCGTGTGATGTCAACTAGATAGTATCGGAGAGGAGTCCGCCTTGGGTTAGGTAGTAGATGACAGAGACCTACCTAAAATAAGGTATTAAATGGTCAGAGTCTACCTAGTTCTCATAGAAAAGGTATTAGGCGGCTTGGGTACCATCTCTTACATTGTTATGACTTTGTCAACGATAGATGCATGAGACTGGGAAAGGTTTTTGGCCTACGGTTGAAGATGGGTTAGTGAGTTGGATTGGTAAGGGTATATGCTATAGAGTTGGAATCACGGTTAGAGAAATTTACGTATAGAATATAGCTAAAGTGCATAAGGCATATTCTTATTTAAATTATACTGCCCAAGTACTATTATAGAAAGGCTCGAGATTTTTATTCACCAGATATTGTTGTTCGATTCCCTCCTCATTACAGCACATGTTAGATAAGACGATGCAGATTTCGGAGACGGTGGCGGGGATGGAAATTTGTGGCATTTATTTATTTATCTACTTTTGTTGTTACTGTATTTCTGTACATGGTGTATTTTGTAATATTTCACTATGAATATTTGACGTTATTACGTGGTATCGTATTGTATGTTTTTGACATTTAAGTTTTTAATAAAATGGGTACTGTTTCTGATATTATATTTTATCCTTCCGTTGTGAGATTCTAAATGTATAGATAGATAGCTCTGTGTATTGTTCTTTGTATCAACTTTACCAACCAATAGCCATCTTTGAAAGGGTTTAAGGTTTGATGGACATTTTCTGGTCGAAAATTAGGCCCGTTTCGGGGCGGGTTGTTACATTTGGTATCAGAGGTTGGGTTATCCAATCAATGGAGATATGTATATGTATGAGTGGCATACTTATTATTTTTCAAAGTATTTTTTCAAAAACCTTACTATGTATAATATATATATATATACATACATACTTATTTTGAACATACGTCTAACTCTATAAATTTCGACTATAGAAGTAGTTGCGACCATATTTCGAAAGGATTGACAAGGCAACTATGAGTTGAAAAAAATAGAGTTAAATTTATACATCAACCTCGATTACCTACAGGACGGAGGTCGTATTATAAGGAGTGGACTAAGAAAAGCATGACCACGACATATAGAAGCACCCCAGAAGCTGAATGGTACTTGACTCCTTTGTTGGGCCTAGAGTGCCTTATGATTCTGGATTTTGGTGGATTGTTGACTGAAGACATGCATTTCATCTAGGCAGATGGGAGATAAGAACCTATATATTGTAAGCATCCAGAAGTAGGAAAAGATAAGAGCAAAGCAAAATGTGAAGAAGGAGTGAAGTAAGTTCCCACAAGAAGGTGTACATTAATTACCACAAGAAGATAATCAGATTTTTGTAAAGATTTAGTAGGGAAGAAGAAAAGTTCAATAGAAAGGACAATTAAAGTCTATTCCTAAATCCAACCTCATGGAAAAGAATTTTATAAAGGTTTTTGGAAAATTCCTTAAAATGTTTTGAATGGATTTTTCAAAGGATTTATTGGGAACTTGTTTTGAAGAAGTAAGGAAATTTGAAAATTCATAATTTAAATATTTTTGTCGAGTCAAAAGTTTTCAATTGAAAGGTTTTTAGTAAAAAGGGTTTTTCATTTTTGAAATTCTTAGTTCAATTATTGGTTGAGTCAAAAAGTTTTCGGTTTAAAGATTTTCGATAAAGAGATTTTTCGTAGATTAGACTCGATGATTTTTCCTATTCCATAAATTTGGAAGTTCTTTTTTAAAATTAATTCTAAAAGAGGGATTAAATGGAAATGGAACTTGATTAAAATGAGGTAGAGAGAATAGAAGGGTAAGAATACCTAATAATTTAGGTAGGAGGAACATTCTCGTGCAAGGATGTGGAGAATAATAGCTGAAATAGATTTAAAGAAAAGCTCAGATGGCTAAATCAGTAGGTGAACGCACTACGATGAGTCAGTATTGAAAAATTTAGATAGTAATAGCGTTATGAATTTATATATAATAAGATTAGTAATCTAGTTAGAAATAATATATGGGAGAAATAATAGGAATAGGATAGGAAAATGATAGGATAGAAGTTATCCTTGTCAATTCCACTTGTCATTGTTTAAAGTTATAGAAGATGTTTTTGAAAAAAAAGATTAATTGGTATGATAATTGAGTTTTTGAAAGTTTTGGGTTAAAAATCCTATTTTTAAAAGAAGTAAATTTATGTTGTAGGAAGTCCTTTATAAAGATAAAGTTGGTTAAAAAAGAAAAAAAAATTGTGGTTCCTTTTTGGAAACTAAACAATTTTTGAATTTGATAAAAAGGTTTTAAATTTTATATTTTTAAAGATAAGTTTTGGATTAGGTAATTCATGGTTATAAATTTTTAGTTTTATAAAGAATGGTAAACCTAAATCAAAATTTTGATATGGATTAGATAGGGAAGACTATCTATGTAAGACAAGGTAAAGGTTTTGTTATAAAAGAAACAACTGTGGATGCTTGTAAGGAGAAACAAGGGATCCTCGTTGAATATAAGAAATATTGGTATGAACCTAGGAAGGTTGATTGAAGATGTGCGAAAGCCATAAGGATAACCCTCAAAGGGAGGGAATGGTATCAAAGTACAATTTTGCGAGCCCTAGAGTATACTCGCATGAAGGATCAAAGATATAGAGGAAGAAAATACCAAAGTTCGAGGATACTACCAAGAGATTGTGATTTAGAGGTGGTATTATCGGGATGAGTAATAGGACGAAAACCAAACATAAAGGGTGCTGACTCAAGGTTGAAGAAGGAGCGATAAGGGGTAAGAAAGTCATTTTACCAATCCAATTTTCTGATGAGTTATTCTAAATGTATATAGTTTATATTTCTTACCAACTGCAGTATGCGAATGCACAACTTATTCCAAAGTCAGGGATAATAGTTAAAGTAATTGATGGACCTCATTTACTAGGAGCCAAGGAGATAAGTTAAGACAGGTGGATTATAGTTGAATGGTGTACCAGAAATATCAATCTTAATTTACTAAGGAGTGTTAGGGCCACAACGTCATTAACACCAGTTGATGATGAATGGCAGCTTACAGCAAAATTTTCTTCTAGGGTTTTTGGATTGTAATCGCTAGCTGTCTCCCTTAGATTATTGAAAAAGCATATGATAAAATATGAGATATGTTCCAGTTTTATTACCGTGTTGATGGTTCGGATGAGCTTACTATATATATATATATTGGAAAACAGCGTAAATAAGGAGATCTCATAAGGATACTTAACTAGCGATAGTAGGAGTTACTCATCAATTTCAATTCCTAACCGCCAATCGAACCCACTCTAAGCTATTTGGCGACAATGGAGGTTAGGTCAAAATTAATAGACCGCATTGGGCTTGAGCAAAAGAAGGATGAGGAGGTAGTAGATGTTTAAGGTAAGCTGAGTAGAGAAGAACATTTTCCCCACTTCAGTAGATATGCAGTTGACGAAAAGGGATGTTTAAGGAGAGATAAACGCCTTTGTGTTTCGAATATTAATGTGTTGGAGGAAGTACTTGCGGAATGCCACCACTCAAGGATGACCATTCACCTCGGAGGAGATAAAATATATAGGGATATGAAGCGAATTTTCTATTAACTAGGGATGAAGAAGAGGGTTGCTGAATTTGTTTTCAAATGTTTGATGTGCCAAAGGACAAAGGCTGAGCAAGGAAAGCCCGAAGGATTGTTATTACCATTGGAGATTCCAACATGGAATGAGAGCATATATGGATGGACTTTATAGATGGATTGCCTAGAAGTCAAAAGGACAATAAAGCTATTTGGGTTTTTATAGGTAGGCTCAATAAAAGCGCTCATTTTATTCCCGTTAGAAGTAATAAGAATGCAGCATTTTTAGCAAAAATTTCATATTAAGAAAGAGATTCAACTTCATGAAATCTCGATTAACATTGTTAGTGATAGGGACCCCTTATTTGCTAGCGAATTTATGAGGAGTTTATAGACAGCTTTAGGAACCTCGTTGAGTCTTAACAGTACTTACCACCCACAGATGAATGGTCAAACCGAAAGAGTGAGTAGGATTTTGGAAGATTTGTTGAGAGCTTGCATCATGGACTTTGGAGGACACTGGAAGCTGCACTTACCTTTAGTTGAATTCACGTATAATAATAGTCACCAAGCGACGATTGGCATGACACCCTTTAAAGTGCTTTATGAGAGACCATGTAAATCGTCCAATTGTTGGTGGGAAACCACCAACAAAATTTTACTCGGATCAGATTTAATTCACAAAACTTCAGGAAAGGTAGAATTGATTAAGCAGCGAACGAAGGTCACACAAGATTGCTAGAAATCTTATGCGGATGAGCGAAGAAAGGAGTTAGAGTTTGAGGTAGTCCCCTCTTAAGAAGGACATGAGATTTGGAAAATCGGGAAAGTTGGCACCAAAATTTGTTGGGCCTTTCCCAATTTTGTAAAGGATAGGAAGGTTTGCTTATCGTGTGGAGCTATTAGATAAGTTGGCAGGAGTCCATGATGTATTTTACGTTTCGCACTTAAGGAAATGCCTTCATAGCCAGCCACCGCTGTAGAGCCTGATCAATTAGTAGACATTTAGACGAAGCCGATAACATTCCATGTCATCCCATGCATTATGGAGCATGTAACTAGGAAGCTCTGCAACAAATAAATCAGGACAGTTCGAGTACAATGGGGAGATAATCCGACGGAAAGCTCATGGGAAACTGAATAGAAGATGAGGACTTCTCATCCTGAGCTTTTCTCTGGTAAACTTTCTCTCTCCAAAATTAGGTTTTGGTTGCATCGTGGTTGCTAGATTAGATGGTAAGGGATAGTTGTCAAACTTTTTACTGTCACTTTTACACTTATATAGAAAACTTTTTGCATGTTTAGGATGTTTTCATACATGCATATATGTCACGACAATTGCATTCACGCTAGGATTGAGCTCACATATAGTATGTATGCATACATAATCACATTGCACTTTTTAGTTGAGTAGATGGCTATATAGATAACATGGTTGTATAACATGGATGCTTAGTGCACGTTACGTTGTCCGTCCCTTAGGGATTTGGGGACAGAATCCTTTTTAAGAGGGAGAATGTAACACTCCGTAAAGATTAATAAGAAATTAACTAATAAGAAATAATTAAAAATAAGGCTAAAAATGGAAATTTTGTAGATTTGGAATTTGGCCATGAAAGTTATGCCTTTGCGTTAGCATCAATTTTCTGATCAATTTTCACATATAAATTTTTTGAAACAGAGCTCAAACGAAAAATTTATTGACGTTTGAATATTTTAGATTCAAATTAATTTAAATGGAATTAAAATTTAAATATATAATTGATGCTAAAATTTGAAATTCAAAATTAAAAGGTACTTAGACTTGGGGGTTAAATAAAACGTTAAAACAAAGGTAATGTTAAATATTAAGGAATTAAATAAAATATTAACGGCATGTAAAATACATTCCCAATTAATACTACTGGTCGACTGCCTAGGTAGTAACGGTCGACTGGTGCTGTCGTGGCGGCTTGGGTTAAGGAAAACCATGGACGGTTCGAATTATATTATTTTACACCGAGGGGTCTGGTGTTTTCTAACCACGATAAATAAGAGCCCGACCCCCTTACTTTTATTCACAAATTATTTAGGAATGTAGCGAAGCTCTGTCAGTTTCTTCATTACTCAAGATTCATAAAGCGGTGTTTAATTTTTGTAATTCAATTTCTAATTATAGGTGATATCTCATATCACAAAATTAGGTGTTTAATATTCAATTTCTAATTCTATTGTCCTCCAATTCCTGAAATTATGAATCTAATCTATATACAACCCACTTGTTGTATATTTCTAAAGGAAGAGATCTAAAAGGAGATTTTTAAGCGGGCATAAACAAATCCAAGAGGAAGAGCCAAGGATCTTATATGAGTGGAAATTTTAGTCTTTCTTATTTAGTAATTATATAGTATAACTTGGATTTAATATATGCTTTGGAGAATTTTGTTTACGAAAACATCACGTTAAACCTTCAAAATTTCCCTAAAGCGAAATGTCAGTTCTTAAGTTAGAATCTCAATTATTCTATATTAAAATAGTGGAATTGTGTAGTTATAGCAATTTTAATATTTTACATTCTATTCCACTTCTTATCTTTTTCTTTGGATTTATTAAGGGTTTTGAAAAGAAATAAATGGTGTGTAAAACACGGATTCCTTTATTCGTAATTTGCACTGCCTATTTCCCCAAATAAATTAAAATTCCTTTTTCATTTGCATATGTAGAAGTTGAATAGAACCTAAAAGGATTTGAGTTGCAAATTCAATTAATGTTGATTCTGCTATTCTAGCATAAAATAAGTTTGGGATGAATTTTATTTTTATACAAGTGTTGTTGGATTGAGAATATTGGATATATGGTATGTTTGTTGATATGAAATTGTACTTATATAAATTTGAAGTTATAACATTTAAACTATTAGTTTAGGACGTAATCTTCACACGCTTAGAAATATTTTAGGCACGCGTGTATGTATGTACATATGTGTGTGTATTAGCGTACGAATAGAGTATAGTTAATAACATATTAATTCTGTTGTAAATAGGTTATTAATTAATATTAAATTCCCCTTAGAAAAGAAGTGAGATAATTATGGATAGTAATATTATGGAATGCGGTGAGATATATAGCAGTATGTTAGGTGAGTGAAAATTATAGCTAAGTTATAGGGATGCGATGTCAGTCAAAAAGCACACGGAAGTCTACCCAGCTAATCAGGCTACCAGCAATGTGACATCGGGGCTGAAATGAGATATCACCTATAATAAGTGCCCACGGAGGATGCGAGGTTAGTCCCAAATTCTATAGGGTAAACATGCCTAGTTAATTTGGCTACTAATATCTATGAATAGTCGGACTAACGTGAGATGTTACAGCTTGGGTAACGGATCATAATACGTAGGACCTGGTTCGATGTCGAAGGTAGTAAGTGGCTGATAGAGGGCCTGCCTCCTCCCTATTAGGAAGTGTTAAATGGTCAAGGTTAGCGGTTGGGCATGGTAGTGGATATCTCGGGAAGTGTTCGCTTCAAGTTTGAGGTATTAAATAGCTATTATAAGGTCGGCCTCTTCCATAAAGAAGTATTAAGCGGCCTGATGAGATTCCGTGCAATGTCAGTTAGATAGTATCGGAGAGGAGTCCGCCTTGGGATAGGTAGTAAATGATGGGGACTTACTTTAAATGAGGTATTAAATGGTCAGAGTTTACCTAGTGCCCATAGAAAAGGTATTAAGTGATTTGGGTACTATCTCTTACATCGTTAGGACATTATTGACGATAGATGAGTAGGACTGAGAATGACCTTTGGCCTACAGTTGAAGATGAGTTAGTGAGTTGGATTGGAAACGGTACAGGTTATAGAGTTGGACTTGCAGTTGGAGAAATTTACATAGAATATAGCTACGATGCGTAAGACATATTCTTATTTAAATTATACTACCCAAGTACTATTATAGAAAGGTTCGAGATTTTTATTCACGAGACACTCTTGTTCTGACTCACTTCTCATTACAACACAGGTTAGAGAAGATACATTTCGAAGATGGTGGCGGAGACGGAAACTTGTGGCGGTTATTTATCTATTTACTTTTGTTGTTACTGTATTTCTAATGCACTCATTTGGACATGATGATGTATTTTGTGATATTGCATTACGAATATTTGGCGTTATTATGTGGTATCGTGTTATATGTTTCTGACATTTGAGTTTTTAATAAATGGGTACTATTTTTAATATTATATTTATCCTTCTGTTATGAGATTCTGAATGTGTAAATTGATAGCTCTATGTATTGTTTTTTATATCAATTTTACCAACCAACAACCAGCTTTGTAACGGGTCTAAGGTTTGATGGGCATTTTTTAGGTCGAAAATTAGACCCGTTTCGGAACGGGTTGTTACATCAGACAAATCTAAGGTGGGGCTAACGCATCTGAGGTGGGGTCCATGAAGTACACTGTTTGAGCCAACCGTTGAAAATCCAACGATTGGCGTCTGACGCCACCGCCTTTCCAAAACGGTCGATAGAATTTTCCTATAAATTCACCTTACTCCATTCTTTCCTCCACCATACTTTCACCCTAAATATGAATTTTTAATTCAATTTTTGTCAATTCTCTATCGAGTTTTGGGTAAAAAATTTCGTTTTTATATTTTATGTATTACTAACTACCTCCTTTATTTTTTTTAATTTAAAAAAAAAATTGTACAGAATATCGGTTCATGAATCTTCCAGCTCCACCCATCAATCATTGATTGTGTGAGAGGGGAAATGGCAATAGGTGTGATAACCTAATATATACTACAACGGAATGGATCTTGATGCTAATTTACATTAGGAGAGGTGAATAGTATATTTAAATTTGTTATCAATACATTTACAAATTCTGAACTTTATCACAGAGAATTCAAATATAAATAGATAGTATAACCACAAAACAATCAAATAACGGTTAGTAAATGCAGTAAAGTAAAGGTAAAGAAGACACACCAAGAATTTATACTGGTTCAAATTCTCAATCCTATTTCCAGTTTCGTACCTCATACAGAATTTCATTAATTACATCTTGAATTTCAATCGGGTGGCAAGAACACTTTTTAAACCTGACTTTGACATGGGTGGCAAAGACGCCTACTAGAATTTGACTTGGATAACCAGCACACCCTCTAGAATTTGTTGATGTTGAACATAGAAACATTGTTTTGTTGTAAAACGTCAAAGGTTTATAACTACTATGTAGTGTAGTGATATGTAAATTTGGAAAAAATACCGCAGTTCATGTTTAATTGAAATCCAATGCAGAATGTCGGTTTATATGCTCACTTTTTGGAATTTGTAAAAGTTAAGGTAGTGTGTTAGCTAGAAAATGCATTTTGTGTTTTGCACATATGTATGTCAAATGACATGAGAGGTGGAGCAGTCGGAGAAACCTATCCATTCCAACAAAGGAAGAAATGGTAAGAGGAAAGATAGTTGTTGATATTTTCTAAAATGCGAACAAGAAGAAAAACATTTTCATTCTTACCTGTTAAGCCCATTATTTCGAATCGACCATTTTTCATCATATCCGTCTCTTCCGTGCATTTTAATGCAGACGGTTGAAATTGCAAAATACAAAACTCATTTTCAAACCAAACACTACCTAATTTTCGCTTTAGAAACATGTTATGTTTCTATGTTTTTGCTATGTTAATACATGTTGATATTGATTTAGTATTCTAGTGTGATGTAATTTTTTAAGTTGCAACTTATTTTAAAACTTTCTCATTCTAAGGATTTTTATTTATTTTTTAGAGAAAAAAAGTTATGACGAATTTTCTTAATTGAACTGGAAAAAAATTGCTGGATCAACGTAGCAAAAACAAACATACGTCCATAATATGTTCCCAAAGTGTTTTGAAACAAGTCTAAATCTGTTATATGTTATAAATTTGGGTTAAAATGGTAAAAATAAATTTTCTTGCAAAAACATTTCTTTTTATAATAATTGCAATACCTTTAGTGTGACATTTATGTTAGTGTAAATGATCAAAAATGCCCATCTACGAATATTAACAAATCTTAATGTTACTTAAAAATTGAATTTTAATAATTGAACTTTTTTTATAAATTCAAAACGTTCTTCTATAAATATTATTAAATCTTAATATCACTTAAAATTATAATCAAGCAAATAAACTTCCTTTAAAAGTTCGTTCTTTATTGATTCATAATACATTCAAACTAATAAAAAATTACATGTTGCAATTTAAAAGTAAAAATTCAAACTAACTATACATAATTTCAACGTAAAAGTATGACTAAATGTTTCTACAAATCATTTTATCTTGAATGTGTTAAAACATATATAATCTGTAAAAAAAAAACAATTCATGTACGAAGCATGTTTTATCATCATGCGTGAAAATCGTGCCATAATGCTCATATCCATAATATGTTGAGTTCCAACTTTGCCGTTTAAGTATGAGGAACATATCATGTAAATTTATGTTTTCTCTACGAACTTCCTGCTAAATGAACCGGTAATAAAGAAATCTGCCTCGTTAGTAGATATTTATCAACATAAACCCGAGAAGTTTAGCATTTTTGGTAAATGATACACAAATAAGAGTAGATATACAACTAACATTACAAACAATTGAGTAAAGCATATGTAACAAGCCAACTAAGATGATAAATAGCATTTCTCTGCCAGCTTTATACAAACGTTAGCTTACAATAACAGTAACAAATCGATACTAATATTTTGCATTTGCATCCCAAACAGTTCTGGAGTAGCTGCAAAACGTCTTCCTACACCAATCATGCCTAAGCTAAAAAGTTTGAAAAATAATAATAAAAGATTGATTGTAATTACGAAATTAAGCTGTAAAAATCTGAGCGCTTTGTACTAGAAATTGTTGTTATTGTCTGGTTTATGCCTCTTTGATAATTGGTCTAGTTCTTCGTCGCTGCTCCCCGCTACTGATTGGTTACCAAATGAGGGATCCTAGGACAAAAATAACATGATATATACAAGACGATTACTCATAAATTTCTTTCTCAAGTATTAGTTTAATGCAACACTTCCAAAATCTGACATAACATATTTTAGCCATTGTACGCACACACGTATACACGTGTGTGTATGGGAGAAGCTATTGAACACAAAATCTGACCATTGGATCTCGGTGTGTATCCATAAGGAATTGAATTCAGGGGGAATCCAATAGTTCAGATTTGTTGTTCCACCATTTGTGTAACCAACTTTTATCCCAATCCAATGGGTAATGATTCCAGCCATTGTTGAAGTTCCAACATTTTGTAAAGGCAGGTACCACAATTAGATGAAAAATGAAAATCCAGAACCATGAATAACGAGTCTCTTGAAAATGGCAATTAGTTGAACATATAATTTTGGATTATTTTTGTCAACTTAACCCACTTAGTAAAAGTTGTGACAAAATCAACTTATTTTCAAAACATACTACACATATATGCTGAAAGTAGACCACCACTGTAGGTTACTAATGCATAAAAAGGTGTAGGATGGGGTAAAGAAAAATAGGAAACAGAGGAACATACATACCTTGGCACTAGAAGTAGTCGCTGTAGCAGGCTTTTTTGCTCTTTTGGCCAAATTAATCTGTACTGACATACTCCCTTGAGACATATCCAAGCCTGAACTCTCTAGTGATTTTGTCAGTGTACTCAACAGCCTGTACGAATTAGGCATGTCAATGTATATCCAAAATCTGTTCACATTCATACCTGAAGAGTGAAAAAATATCCAAGAAAACAAACATGGATAGGAATATGAAGGTCTCCATATCAAAAAATTATCCATCTGGCTTTTATCATCATATTTTCTGCTTCTTATATTTATAAGCACTTCAGACATGGATAGGAATATGAAGGTCTTCGTATCAGAAAATCATCCATCTGGCTTTTATCATCATATTTTCTACTTCTTATATTTATAAGCACTTGCACTAAACGATTTTATGATAAAATTGTGAGTGGACGGACAAAAATTCAACAATCGTCCGCTATTCGTAGATACCCGATGTTCAAAAATGATTTCCGATAACGGATGCGAATATGGAACTATTTGTAGCGAACTGAACCGTTGAGACCAAAAAAACATACAAATGTCATTTCAAATAACATTCGTCAATAACAAACAATTTTTAAACGATTTTAATACAAAAATCCCTAAAAAAACATAGTTGTCAAGACGAACAAAATCCCGACTGGCACTTAGGGCTTTTTCAGGCGTCTTGAGCATTGCTTTTTTTGGTAGGAGCAGAGATGGATGCGTCGATGTGAGCAGGTGAAAGCGACAGGTAGCAGTTTGAATTCGACAGCGGTGGTAGGTCGAGTTCGTCAACGGCGGCGGATATAAGTTCGAGAGTGGAGACGTTTTAATGTCCTAAACAGTCAATATCAATATGCACTATGCCCTAATTTGATCAATGTTTGCCAAATAAGCCTTAATTGAGCTCGATTGTGGGCTGAAGCCCTTAATTTTCTATAAAAAGAACAATTTAACAGTAAGGCACGCCTTTTCAAGCGCTTCGATTTTTCGACGCTTCAGCGCTTGAAGCGTAGACCTGTCAATGGATACTTTGTGATACAGATAGTGTCATATCCGCATCTGTATCAGAAATGATTTTCGAATATCGGATATACGTATCTGTATCAAAAATGATTTTCGAATATCGGATATACGTATCTACGGATACAGACGGATATCTGATGATTCCTATCTGCTAAAAATCAATAATCGAAAAATATAAATAGAAAACTTTGGTTTAGCATAATTTTTTCAGTCTCATTGATTATAAAAGTGTGAGAAATAAATAAATATGATGATAATAGATAGTTTTGAACAATTAATATGCATTAAATGCATATAATACAAATACTAAAAAAAATTAAAAAAAATGTCTTTCGTTATACTAAAATACATAAAATATAAACTATAATCTTTAAAAAAAACCGAACGGATAATTTTTGGTTGCAGATATCTTCATATCGCATCCGCATCCGTTTTTTCGAATATCGGATATTTATCCTTTTTTGAGATACGGATGCGGACAGATTTCGGATTTTTTGGCTATCCATTGACAGACCTATTAAGCGCTTTTTGGGCGTCTTATGCATCGCTAGCGCCTGGAGGAGCAGAAAAGCCCCAGGCTATTACCTAGGGCTTTTTGGCGCCTAGGCGAGTGCTTTGATAGCATTGCATAAAAATCTAATGAAATTTACCAGGTCTGAGTTTCATGCGGTCAAATTTAACAATGGATGATAAAATGCAAAGTCTATAATTACAGCCAGCAAAATGACTTTGTGTATGGGAAGTGCTAAATGCCTTTTGCAGCCTTAACTATTTCTTTTACCATTATAGGCAAATTGGTCTTTGTGTGCATTTCTATATTATTGACCTAAGTCATATACCTCTTATAAAAAATAAGTGGACTATACAGATGGGCAACAATAGAGAATATGTGGAGCAAATTTGCGAATAAATGAGAGAGGATTTAATAAAAGTCATACAACTCTTATAAAAAATAATTGAACTAAACAGATGGGCAGAAGTACAGAATGAAGGGAGGAAATGAGAATAAATGAGTGATTATTATAAATTTAAACTTACAAACAAGATAGTAAATAGAGAGAGGTAGATACACTCACTCTTGAGAGTAGGCATGAGAGAGATTAATTGTTCCCTCGTCAATTATAAGCTCTTCTTGTTCATTCACCACATTGTTGTTTACAGCACCATCCACTGTGCATGGCCTTAGCCATTGTGACTGGGGTTGAGATGTAATATTATTTGCAAAGATTTCCGCGTTATGCAAATTTGACATGATTGTTGTGCTTGCAGTTATATTGTTGTCGTTTCCTGGATAAATATATCCTGGGGCAGCAGGAACATCGCTAGGGCCTTGTGCATTGTTCTGATAGATAAAAATAGACAACCGTCACCTAAAATCCCTTGGTAAAAAGTTCATGATGCAAAAACATTGAAATTTCAGTGATCCTAGTCTCGTTTTAAAAAAAAAAAATCAATTTTCAACCTTCTACAAATTCAAGAAGCAAAATAAGATATGTGTTTAACCATGTGGCGAATTACTATTTCGCCAAACTCTCAATTTCAACCATCAACAATAAACTTCTACTTCGATGTTCTAAATTTGTTGTTTGACCTTAAATTTAGGTAGTTTCAATTTAATTACCGTAATGTATTTGATTAATTATTAGATTAATAATCAGAATTTCCAATTCAACAATGGGATCAATAACTATGCACCAGATTCTTAATTTCAACCGTCAATAATAAATATTTTCTTGATATTTTAAATTAGTTGTTTCGATCATATATTTAGGTAGAAATTTGTTTTGTTTATAACCTTTTGCTCGATCACAATTAAATATATAAACAGTCAATCAAGATCAAAAAATATATGTCCATATAGCACTATTGGGTTGCAAAAAGTAACATAATTCAAAATTTATTTTATACGATTATTTAGCATATACAAATGTAATAAGACAGAAGAAAAAGGAAAGATGAACTTTTGATACAGACAATTTTGGTATGGTACGAGAACACAGGTGGTAGTTTTAGATTAATATTCATAAATGAAACAAATTTTAAATAACCCACTACATGGGATTCATATTGTATAAACATTAAAAAAAACTTTATCTACAGATTTATTACAAACAAACTGATTTTCTGCATGATGCCACATTTTTTGGTGATTAGCTCATTCTCTTTACGCCCACACAAATATCACTCAGCGTTTTAGGTTGGAATATTTGTATCCCTCCCTCCCTCATATATGTACAGCGAAAACAATAGCAAGCCAAATAAAATCTATATGATAAGGTAAATTATATCTAAAAAAATAGCATACCTGTTTAACAAGACAATATATTTTTATTGCAGGAAAATTGGTACATTTTATTTCAATAGTCTATGTATAAAGTTTATGTTATTCAAATAATAATGTAATTTTTCTACATCAAGATGGTTATACTCAAGGTAAAGGTATGCCAACCACTTAATTGTATGTGTGTGTGTGTGTGAAAATATAATTTTAGATGAATTATTTATATTGTCAGACATAAGATATGGCAAAACTGTTATACAAATATATGATGTTAACCTATATTGTTGTAATTAATATTGTTAGCACTAAGCTTATTAATTCATTATTTGAATAAGTTATGATCGGAAATATTCCTGATAACCCATAGCATCTGTATAAATGAGAATAGTATTATACGGTGGCATGAAAATATCTTTGAAGTACAATTGATGATAAATTCATACATGATTTAATTTTTAATGTTCTCGTCCAGGTTTTTAACACACTTTTTTCTTCTGCAAAACTAAGATGAACAGATCTTACTAAATCGATATTATGAATAACTGATGATAACGATGTATAAGCAAAATTTTGGGTCATATTTTGAATTTTGGAATAGTAATTACTAAACTATTTGATCTAACACTTTGTGTCCGGTTGTACAATATAACGGGCAGAAAGATGCATTCATAACTTTTCCAAAATTATAAACAGGCAGTATGGCATGCGTCACCGACCGACTTTAAATTCTTCAAATGTAAGCATTAACTCAAAACAACCACTCCATTCCTTCTTATAATCATCCCAATTTTATTTCCAATTCTTTCATTCTCAAATTAGGAATTGAATTGGAAAAACCTTGATAGAGAATTTTCATTTGGATTTGCATCTCGTATCAACAGAGCTTGCGAATCTGTGATTTTTAATTCAGATCCAAAAGAAGAAAAAAATGGGTTGACAGTTGAAAAGAATATTCAATAAATTCGCGAAGAAAGATGAGGATTTGGATAAATAGCCTCGATGCAGCCAATACGTTTTTGTGTAAGTTCAGGCTTGGCGAGATCATTACCACGGTTTCTAATATTGGTAATTGTTTATTCATCTGAAAGTTACTTCAATGTTTAGTGCTAGAATACGAGATCTACCCTGTTATTTATATTTTGTAATTTGTTTGTGACGTACTAGCATTAGATTTATTAGAATCGCAAATGAATCTTGATATGATCATATTTTGACATGTAAAGACTCAATTAACTGATAAACCTTATGATGCGTCTCAATTGGTAAGTTTGAACACCTTGCACATCTGATTTATGACACCCGATATGATGTATGTGTATCTCAAATTCCCAAGGCAAATGAGTTTTGAAAAAAAAAAATTGTGAGCTTAAAATATTATTTCTCACATAAACAGTAACTCTTCAATAACTGGACAAAAGAGCAAATTACACGCTTAAAACTTGAATCATTAAGAATCACCATCAAGTTATTGCTAAGATCTGTGTTACTCTCTTTAAAATAGCCATATGTTTATGGTTACCAGCATCGTAGTGCATAGGCATTACAATGGGTAGAACTGATCGGCTAAATTATACTATGGTCCTTTTTTATATAGTTAGCAGCTGAAATTGTTATTTACAAGCATAACAGTTACCTCTTTAGAATCTGTCATATAACATGTATATATTTGCATTTTTGTGTACATGCATTTTTATATATGTGACAAAAGATATGATAATTATAGCACCACCAAGGGCAGAGTCAAGTTATAAGAAGTGGGGACCACCCCAAATTTATCAAAAAGAACAACAAGAAATTACTTTAAAATCACGACATTGTATTTTAGCTCCACTTTTTAAGAAGAAGAAGAAATTTCGAAAGAATGGTGGAAGTGAGATGATAAGAAGTGATTTGTATGTTCATCATCTATCATGCATGTGGGCCAATATCAGTATACATATTAAAGTTATTTAATATTTAACAGGAAAATGTCATCAGTGGATAGTTTTTATACCGTTATATGTATTGAGCCCATTGCCTTGTACTTCATATTCTAACATATAGCATAAATGTTTCTCATCTTACATCTAAATATCAGTTTTGAACTGTTTTTATATTTAAGGTATTTTCCAAAAAAAGGTAGCTTCATAAGATTATTCCTATATTTACTGTTGAAAGCTCCAAATATGCAGTAAAAGAGTGATATCAAGTATAAACGAAAATTAATTCGGGTGTGGAGTGATCCTACAACATTGGTTTTGACTGGCTACACTACTGAGGTAAACATGTTTGCTGTGTTGCAGTAAATATTAGATTGCAAAGTTATAGAATGTATCCATAATGCAAGCATGTTTGTAGTTTTTTTTTTCTTTATAGGGGGCATGCAACCTGTTAGGCCTGTCAACGGATAACGCAGATAGTGGCAATCCACACCCGCATCTGAAATCATTTTCGAACGTCAAATATCCTAATCCGCGTATACAGACAGAAGTCGGATATAATTATCATATCCGCCAACGACCGATAAGTCAAGAAATATAAATAGATAATTTTGATTAAATATATTTTAGTTTTCAATTTTATTGATTATAAAAATATGCAAACTCAATAAGTACGATGATGACAAATAGTTTTGAGCAGTTAATATGCATTAAATGCATATAATACAAACTATTATCTTAATAAAACAATTAATACATATCTTATGTTGTACTGCAATACACATAATAAAAACTATAATCTTGAAAAACACCGGACAGATAATTTTCGAATGCGGATGCCTTCAAATCCGTATCCGCTTTTTCAGATATCAGATATTTATCCCCTTTTGGATACGGATACAGATGCGATTACGGACGGATTTTGAATTTTCAGATATTCATTGACAGGCTTCCAACAAGTAGTATAAGCATGCACATTGTGCATAATACTAACAACCTTCAGAGGCTCGTGTAATCAAGTATGAGCCATGAACAAAAAAAACACAAGCAAAACACAACTCTTTTCCGTGCATGGCATTTCATGCGGTAAATGAAATAAATTATTACCCATTGCATTTCTGGATACGATTCATATTTTTGCACCTTCTCTTGTAAAAATCTGATATATTCAATTACCTGTACCAACAAGTGAGGTAATTAATCAAGAGCGGTAGCTTTGAAATCTAATGGGATTACTCTATTTACCTCCAAAAGGAAAGATGCTTTATCTCTTTTTTGATCACTATGAGGTATGAGTTCTCTAAGTATTTGAAATCTGCAACATAATTTATTGGCATCCTTGAATAAACAGAATAACTACACACTAACCCATATCAATATTTGCTACACGAGTTCCTAAATAAAAATGAAACCAAGCTGGAAATACAACCCACAAAGCATACAGGCCCTAATGGTTTCTTTTGTCTTGGCAAATTTTATTGTAATCTGTATATTGTAAATGACGATAAACAGAAGCATAATCTTTTGTCATCTTTTTTACAGCTTGTCCTATTTATAAATCAACAAATAAAGTATCTTCAAATTTAACAATAAATAAATCGTGAGCTTAATTTTATTAATAACATTTGAAACAATTGCTTCCACCTTTTATGTACATTTATAAACATATAAAACAATCTTTCAAAACATGTATATAGCTCTATAAAATTTCCACCAAGGGATGATAAGGAATGATACAGTCGGTCAATCGTCCAATGTTGCAAAAGGATGTTTTAATCAACTTTATAAAAGTGGATATTTAACTTATCTAAGCTTGGAAAAAGCATATCTGTGACGAGAGGAAGGTAAACTATACAATATAGCCATATACTTATGTCCTTGCATGAGAATTAATAGCTTCCAATTTAGTTGTCGATAAATAATCCAACTCGACAATTTTGCTAACTAGATAATAATCAATCCACATGAAAACAATAAATCAAAGCAAGGCATACCAATTTTAGATCCAATTTACATTATCTATCAAGCATGACAGCAAATTTATGGTAGTCTATAAGACATGCATTGAACTTTTTCAAATAACCAAAATGTACAGCTTCATTCATTGTTTCATACTTAAAAGCTAACAAAGATAAGTGAATAAATAGTATAACATTAACTAAAAAATGTATTTGTCCAACCTGTCATTGATTTTGATTCTTCGACGTTGTTCTGTAGCAGAATGCTTTGATCTTGGTGTGACCGGTTGTTTTTGCTCAACATTTTTTCCATCTACTTTCGTGTTCAAGCCCATTATAATAAAATAAAAGGACAGTCAAAACATCACTGAAACCAACATTAATTTAATAAAATTAAATTATACAAAACATGCCATCTGTCATACAAAATCCTATATATAGTAACCAATCTCCAATATTTTCGGAGTAAAATAATTGTCGCATAGGCACAAGACAATTTTTTCCCCCTTTTTCATTTTTTCAATAAAAAGAAAACTTTCAATACAAATGCAAAACCGGCGCGGCAAAAGTAAACTTTAAAATCATAATGAATTAAATGTCTAGTTATGGGAAAAAAGACCTGATAACATCCGCGTCCTTGCTTCATAAATCATGGATAAAAAGGGATACCTAATAAACATATTAGAAATTTTTGCATTGCAAAGATTTCCCATTTCATTCTTCCTGACTTTATTTTTGCTCAAATGAATTGACATTGTCTTGTACCTCCTATCACGACACATTAAAAGAAAAGAGGGTTGAACCATTGAAGAAGCTCTAATAGCAACCTGATTCAACGATTTTTTTTTTTGTCATTCTTTTTATTTATTTATTTACACTAAATGTTTGGAGCTCTAACCCATATTTTAAGAAGGCGCTCCAGTGATATTCCCATTTGACAGTTTAGGAAATAATTTATCACCTTCTAGTTGAGACTTTTTTCAATCAAACACTACTTTACATTACAATGCTTGCGATGTAGCCTATTACCCTCAAACAATGATTAAAAATAGATAAATGAGATTGGGAGTTTAGTCCCACTAGCACTATCCTTTTCTCCACTGATGAAGGCAAATAAAGATTTCTGTGTATGATTAATGTGGTTAGGGTCTGAACTGTGGAATACATATGGTTTAGCTGAAACTAAAAATGGATAACCCCCGATAAGGTATGAGAAAAATGAGAATCTCCAACATCTATTGTACGATGCTACACCTGAAAATTTTATTAGGAAAATCCAAAAAGTGGAAGGACTGGTATCTTCCCTGCACAAATTTATTCTTTATGCTGAAATTCCAAATTTGTAATCTAAATCAAATTTTTTTTAAAAGTCAATTTTAATATTGAAGTTAAAAGTTTACTTCTGTCCAACTCCTTAACTAGCTAAGATAAACTACACGTAAGTATTGAAATAAAAACAGGTAAGACAATTGAGTAATTGCAAAAGTTCAGTACCAATCTGAGCGGAAATATCGCGTCTAGCGAACTCATCCTCATCTTCTTCCTCCTCGTATCTTGACACGGATTCCATTACCCCGATCTTTGAACTAATCGAATAATATTGATAATCTCTTGACAAAACCCTAACCCTAATTTAGGATTAATACATAAATTTGAAGGGAAAAAAGAACTCTGAGTTATGAAAATTAAAGATAGAGCAAAATTCCATATATGGAAATTGATTTAAGACGAGTTAAATTATATAATTTCTTTTTTCTACTATTTTAATTTATCATTTAAAGACTGTAATTACTGATTAGTTTTAATCTTATTTCACTAAATTTTGTTTAGCCCACGTCTAAAATGTGTCCATCCCACTTTTTCCAAGTTCTAGACTCCCACGTGGTTCAGCCCAACAAAGCTATAAAAATATTTTTCCAGCTCCTAAATGCAAAGAACTGGGTACCTCATTTTAACTAGAAAATTGACTCGGCGGTATAACGCGAAATGACTCTAAAGTAGCTCAGCATCATACTACTAAACGAAATAAAAACAAAAAATAAATAAATTTTATTTGATGATATATCGCCCTATTAAACTGAATAATTTAGATGCGGTAATGCGGTGCATTTAAAAAAAAAAAAATTAAAAACTATATCATCCATATAGTACTTTGCATGCCATACTTTATTTTCTAGAAAAAAAAAATGTTCTTTTTCACATAAGATAAGTACAAATACAATGGCCAAAAGCACAAATACATGAACACATAACAAAATACAATAAACCACGACTCAAGGATGACTAACTCATGCGTCAAGTGTTATGAGAGTATAAGTTGTGGTTCGAGAAGTCATAGATTCGAATACTTAAGAGATTAAGATGAGTGTTTTCCTTGAATAAAGTATCGCTATGTCATCGAAAAAAGAAAAACACAATAATTATCTTTCAAGCGTGTAGCTCAAGCATTAGATTTTAAAAGTATAAATTATCTTTCGAGTTGAGAAATGATTGTTTTACTACAATCCTTTTCTTTTCTTTTTTTCTTTCGCATCCTATGCAATATCTTGAGCTTCATATGCTTTTTATGGGTGTTTATGCGCAATTACTCATTCATAAGAGTATGGTCGTGGAAAGACTAGTTTTGTATGTGAAATTCAATTTTGAGTACATTGATCTGCTTCAGGTTGCAATATGAGAAACAACTCTCAAGGTGAACATCAGTCCGGATGTACCACATTAGCAAAAGCATGTCATGGTGGAATCACGGCAAGAAAAGGTTGTTTTCCACAGTTGTATTTCATTCGTCATCACTACGCTGCGCAAGCACGTCATATGTAAATGGCACAGTGTTGATAGGGCGTAGGAAATGCATAGTTAATCCTTCTCTATAGGACGTTATATTTTCCCTACAAAGTGTGTTGGGTGAGTTTCAGCCGAACCAACTCACTACCAGATCAAGACGACTGAGCCAACCTTCTCCAAGCTCCTACCGAACCAGCTCCTTCCCATGCCTACCGAGCCAGAGCCAATTCCACTCACCACCGGACCACCTACCACCGGTCCAATTCCACTCACCACCGGACCACCTACCACCGATCCAATTCCTCTCACTACCGAGCCAGAGCCAATTCCACTCACCACCGGACCACCTACCACCGGTCCAATTCCACTCACCACCAGACCACCTACCACCGGTCCAATTCCTCTCACTATCGAACCAACCTACCTCCAATACCCAGCCGAACCAGCCTCAACCCTCTACTACCGGACCAAGTTCCCCCGGACCAAGACGTACCGGACCGACACTGCCATGCCAGATTGCATCAGCCCAGGCCCACCAACAGCTATATACATCCAAGACCCCTGCCCCCAGTCTCACTCTATAAATAGAGGGGCAGGGGTACAACAATGGGGGACAAGTTTGAGAGCTCAAGCACGGATAGAACTTTCAAACAACTTTCATATACTTGTATCAAAGCTTTGTACTTGTAATTTGAACAGAAAAGGAAAATAACATATAAAGTGGACGTAGGCACATTCTGGCCGAACCACTATAAATCTACGTGTCTTTTACAGTTCAGTCCCTGCTTTTCATATATTTGCATAAATCACCCAGATCACAAGAATAACATAAAATCAACTAAATCATACGACTTGGAGGTGTTCAGCCTCTCCCACTTAACCTTCTTCCTAACAGCATCGTTCATTGCTTGGAAAACATGGCTCCCGGGCAAAGGAAAGATGTTAACAGAGGAAAGAGCATCACGACTAGCAGTATTCCAGATCCAGTGGTCACAAATCAAGATGATCGTCCCGTTCCAGCAGCAGTACCAACTGAAAATCAAGCAAATCCGACCACCCCTGCCACAGAACAGCCGGCAGCAATTACTAGGGCAGATCTAGACAGGGTTGTGGCTGAAGTGACTAACCGCTTCACATCCCAGCAGGAAGCCTTGGTGGACCATCTCATGTCACGCTTAAGGGATGCTGAAGAGTCCAACCGCAACACTGAATCATGGGGTGAGTCCCGGTCTGGAGGATCTCAGAGACAACAAAGATCTTCCTTCTTCGAAGGAGCTAACGACAGAAGCGGCTATGGTAGGAGTCGAGACCGAGCTCAGCCCGAAGTTAGACCTGAGGGAACGCTTGGAACCGAACCCAACAGGGGAGGTACCGGGCGGAGGTCAACTGTAGCCGAGCCGGTCGTACTGCCTAACCACGGAAACACCAATGAATGGGGCCGAGCTAGAGTCCAGCCCGAAGTTGGACCCGAGGAAGTGCTTAGATCAGACCCCAGTAGGGGAAGATCAAGGCAAGGGCCAACTGTAGCTGACCCTAACATGCTCCCAGAAGACCGAAGGCAGCCACTGGAAAGTATTAGGAATGATAGACGATACCATCCCTACAGGTCATCTGGACGGAATCAATCCCACAGGACAGAACCGAACTCATTTCTATCTGCTCCAAATTCTGATGAAAGGATGGCACGCTTGTTCAGAGAGTGCGTCCAACGGGATCAAAGAGATCGAGGGATAGGCGCTAGGGTAACCAGCCCTTTCGCTCGCAATATCGAAATTGCTATCACCCCCCGAGAATGGAAAATGCCAACAATGGAACCTTACAAAGAAACCTCTGACCCCGTTGTACACTTGCAGAGATACACACAGCATATGCTCATGAGCGGGGCAACAGAGGGGGTACTGTGCAAATGCTTTCCACTATTCTTAGCAGATCTAGCTACCTCCTGGTTCTGCCATCTACCCCAAGGATCCATCAGCTCATGGGAGATGTTGAAAGAAAAGTTTATCAGCCAGTTCCGCATTCATGTGGAACAACCCAAGGACGCTTATTCCTTATCCAATGTCAAACAGAAACCTGGAGAGAAGCTGCAGCAATATTTAACCCGATTCAATGCCGCAGCGGCCACAGTCCAAGATGCCGATGAGAAGCTTGTCTTAATGGCCCTCTGTAGTGGTGTGCATCCGGATACTAAATATGCTAGAAGATTGACAAAAGAAAAACCAGCTAATTTACCTGATTTCTTCCATGAAGCCGGGAAATATATGAGGCTTGAAGATGCTGCCACTGAGGAACGGTCAGGGCAACAAAATAAGGCAGCTCACGGCAACACGCCCGCTGCAGCGAAGGACGTTCGAAGAAATGATTCTAGAGACAATGCTGGGGGCAAGAAGGGAGAAAAGCGTCTATATCGGCCAGAACCGAGATTCGACACTTACACACACTCCTTTGAATGAAACCATTGAAAACATCTTCCTTGCCACCCAAGACGAAGTTAAATACAAACGCCCCCCGCACAAGAAGGAATCAGATAACGCGATTAAGTCTGGAAAATTTTGCCGCTTCCATGAATCCCATGGGAATGATACCAATGAATGCCATCATCTCCGGGACTTGATTGAAGAACACATCAGAAGGAAGAGACTGGAACGCTATGTAAAAGGTCAGAACAGGACTTCATCTCTTGCCAATGAGAACCCAAGGCTACCCTCCCCAGAGGTAGGCAGAGGAAATCGCAACACTAGCTGCTCCAGTCAAGAGAAGATAGTGGTCCATACCATCTTGGGAGGACCGCACATCGCCGACAGAAGCTGGGCAGAAATGGAAAGATATGGAAAGTCGCTTAGAAACAATGAAGACTGTGTTAATTCTGTTATAGAAGAACGCTACCCGAAGCAGAAAGAGAGTGATAACATCACATTCAGTAGGCGCGACCTAGAGGGAAGGCAGTACCCTCACATGGATCTCATGGTTATCTCTGCCCGGCTCGGTCCGGCCGAAGTTTTCCGAATTCTAGTAGACACTGGAAGCTTAGTAAATATCTTATTCAAGCATGCATTCGACAAAATGAAACTATCAATAAAGGACGTTTCTCCCTGCAATAAACCACTACACGGTTTCACTGGAGACGCAAAGATGCCCATCGGGCAACTGGACCTCTTTGTTGAAATTGGAAGCCATCCCTGCTCCGTTGTACGGAAACAGCCATTTGTGCTGATAGAAAACCACTCGGCCTACAACGCCTTCTTAGGAAGGCCAGCCTTGTCTGACTTCCAAATTGTCCTGGCCCCATGGTGCCTAAAGATGAAATTTCCAACGGACAATGGAGTAGGGGAAGTAGAGGGAGACCAGGACGTTGCTCGAGACTGCTATGTAACTGAACTTCGCAACAACCACAGGAAGGATAAAGGGAAGAGTGTAGAGGTTGCCCTCTGCACAAAAAGTTTAGAAGCATAGCAACTAAAGAAAGCCCTTCCTCTTTGATATACCAGCGACCCTTTCAATGAATTAGACCCCAGGGACAAAGAGGAGGAGGCCACCGCCGAGCCTGCAGAGGCTATGGAATTTGTATCTGTAGACAAACATGACTCGAGTAGACTATTGAAAATCGGGTCCCAACTAAAAGCAGAATTGAAGAAACAACTCATTGACTTTCTCCGCCACAACTTGGATGTATTTGCATGGTCACATGCTGACATGACCGGAATCTCTCCTGACATAGCATGCCACGTACTAAACATTGATCCTACCAAGGCACCCGTAAAACAAAGAAAGAGAAGTATGGTGGCAGAACGATCAGCAGCCCTCGACGAAGAAGTAAAGAATCTACTTGCCAATTACTTTATACGAGAGGCCATCTACCCAGAGTGGATCGCCAACCCGGTGCTGGTAAAGAAGGCTAATGGGAAGTGGCGAACATGCATTGACTTCTCCAACTTAAATGACGCCTGCCCGAAAGATTGCTTCCCACTTCCCCGAATCGATCAACTTGTAGACAGCACAGTCGGGCACGAACTCTTATCTTTTATGGACGCATACTCAGGATACAACCAAATTCCCATGCATGCTCCCGATCAAGACCACACTAGTTTCATCACTAACCGGGGATTGTACTGCTACAAGGTAATGCCTTTCGGACTTAAAAACGCAGGAGCCACCTACCAGCGCCTCGTCAACAAGATGTTTGCAGGGCTAATAGGACAAACTATGGAAGTGTATGTGGATGACATGCTGGTAAAGTCAAGAAAAGCCGACGATCACGTAAGCCACCTGGACGAGATGTTTCGAGTACTTCGCCAATATGGAATGAAACTTAATCCTCTAAAATGCTCCTTCGGAGTGTCATCAGGAAAGTTCTTGGGATTCATCGTCCATGCCAGAGGGATTGAAGCAAACCCTGAACAAGTCCGAGCTCTAAAAGATATCAAAATACCTTCCACTCGAAAGGAAATGCAAAGCCTGAATGGGAAAGTGGCCGCCCTAAGCCGATTCATCTCCAAAGCAACGGACAAGTGCATCCCCTTCTTCGAAGCTCTAAAGAAAGACAAAGGAAAGTTCGAATGGACTGACGAATGCTTAACAGCTTTCCTTAACTTAATCGAACACCTCCAGAAACCGCCGGTACTCTCGACTCCAAACGAAGGCGAAGAGTTATACCTATACCTTGCTGTATCATCTCAGGATCTAAGCGCTACTTTGGTAAGAGAAGACAACCGCACGCAGCGGCTAGTATACTTTGTAAGTAAGAGGTTTACAGGGGCAGAAGTCAGATATCCTAAACTTGAGAAGCTAGCATACTGTCTACTAATCGCATCACGAAAACTGCGACACTATTTTCAATCCCATTCCATCAGAGTTCTGACCGATCAACCGCTGAGGCAGGTACTACATCGTCCCGACACTTCTGGACGACTACTTAAATGGTGCATTGAACTAAGTCAATATGATATTACCTACCATCCTCGCACCGCCATCAAGGGGCAAGCCATGGCCGATTTCATTGCTGAATTCACTACCAACGAAGGTAAGGAGCAATCAGAGATAGCAGAAGACATCAAGTGGAACCTCTTTGTGGATAGTGCATCAAACGAACAAGGCTCGGGGGCAGGTGTGGTAATAATCACTCCCAGGGGAAGTAAGCTGCACTATGCTATAAGGTTGGAATTCACTGCCACTAACAACGATGCAGAGTATGAAGCAGTGATAGCTGGATTAGAACTTGCCTTAGAAATCGGAGCCAATTCTTTGTGTCTTCATAGCGATTCTCAACTTATTGTAAATCAAATACTAGGAGAATTCCAGGCTCGAGAAGAACGACTCATAGCATATTTAAAGAAGACCAAGTTACTTCTCAATCGATTGGACCACTATTTAGTCAAACACATCCCTCGGGAAGAGAACCGAGAGGCCGACGAATTGGCGAAGCAAGCTAGCATGAGAGACGGCGCTATTTCCGGAGCAATAGCCATCTCAAAGCAACTGACCCTAAGTTTTGAGCAAGTAAATCTGATAGCTGCAACCGAAGAAGCAACTTGGATGACTCCCATCCGAAACTACTTACAAAGTGGCACACTGCCCAACGGGCGTAACGAAGTCAAGAAAATCTTGAGGAAAGCTTCCCGCTACACAATACAAGAGGGCACCCTCTATCGGCGCGGCTTCTCTAACCCCTTATTAAGGTGTGTCGCTGGAAGGGAAGCCAAGGAAATCTTATCCAACATTCATCAAGGAAGCTGCGGAGATCACACTGGAGGCCAGACTTTGGCAAAAAAGATACTCCGATATGGATATTTCTGGCCCACCTTAAGCAAGGACGCCTTAGATTTCATCAGAAAGTGTGACAGATGCCAGAAGTTTGTTAAGATTCCGCGGCTACCAACAACTGAGATTACTCAAATGACCAGCCCTTGGCCCTTTGCAGTATGGGGAATTGACTTGATCGGCGAACTGCCAATGGGCCGAGGCGGGGACAAATATGCTATAGTGGCAGTCGACTACTTCACCAAATGGGTGGAGGCAGAACCCCTAAATAAAGTATCTTCAGCAAAAGTTATTAACTTCTTGATCAAAAATGTTCTATGCAGGTACGGAGTCCCATTCAAAATTATATCGGACAGTGGTCTTCAGTTTGACAGCGAGGAGTTCGCCAACTGGTGCCAAGAGCACGGAATTCACAAAAGCTTCTCATCTGTAGCTTATCCCTAGGCAAACGGACAAGTCGAAGCCGTCAACAAAATTCTGAAAACTCTAATAAAAAAGAAACTCGAAAAGTCAAAGGGCGCTTTGGGTGGATGAGCTCCCTACGGTACTGTGGGCCTATCGCACATCTTTCAGAACATCAACGGGGCATACTCCTTTCTCTTTGGCATACGGATCAGAGGCTATGCTCCCGATTGAAACCATCGTGCCTTCCCACCGTAGGATCCACTATAACCCAGAAGAGAACGAAGAACTCCTTCACATATCTTTGGATCTAATCGAGGAGAGAAGAAATGATGCAGCCCTCAAAGCAGCAGCCCACAAGCAAAAGGTGGCAGCACAATACAACTCCAAGGTCAAGCATCGTATCTTACAAGAAGGAGATCTTGTCCTCAAGCGAGTCTTCCCTCGCCCCGGAGCACTAGATCCAATCTGGGATGGACCATATGTAATTCATAAAGATCTCCACAATGGAGCTTATATTTTGTCAACAGTGGACGGAGAGGTGTTCCAGAGGGCATGGAACATCCAACACCTCCGTCGATACTTTTCTTAACTTGTACTACCCATATGAAGTGAATTAACAAAGAGAATCAGTGGACGTAGGCATTTTCGTGCCGAACCACTTTAAAAACCTTGTCTCTTTTTTAACTTGTTCCTTTATATCTTGGCTGCTTGTTAACTTTATCCTTTTCTGTTGAACAAAACCCTGTGCAAATAGCATTTTCACTCAAGGCGCTCCACAACGCGACTTCTCTGGACAAGACCTAACAGGTACTATACGAATCTATGCCCTCGCCAATGAGACACTTTTGCTCCGGCATCCCTCTGCTGCGGGTTAACTCATTGCTCGCGATGGCCCTCAAAGCCAACTGTATTGAGCCGATTATAAGCAACCAAGAAGGCCGACTATAGCCGAGGCAGCTCATTACGGCGTTCGGCTCGCCGGCAACTGTGAACCTACTTTAAGCCCCAACATAAGGTGTGGCCAGCCAGGGGCAGTTCACGGTTGACGATCGGCACCCACGCTAGCCGGCCACAGTAAATCGAATAATACCCACGATTACGGGCCATAATGGCCCGGGTAGTTACTGTGCGCGATCTCGGCTCCGATGCGTCTTAAGTACGGCTGTGGTAAAAAAAGATTAACTCCCCGCGGAGGCGTAAGATGGGTGACAAATGTCTCCAAGACCCACAGCTAGGGAAAGTGACTACAAAGCCCGTTTGCCACGAACTTAAGCACATCGAAGGCCTTCCGTGATTGGAAGTTTTACTATTTCTCATATTTCAATTTTATTTAAAAAACTATTCTCTTATCCTCTGTAACAATCCCTAAAGTACAGGACACAGAATAGGAGACATTCGCTAATGGAAGCGGGTACTCACAACGAGACACTGGACTGCATTCCATACTCGGTCACACAAGACATTAAAAGCTGCCATCTACAAGCAAAATATGAAGGACGGTATTTCCTTCTTTCATGTATAAACACGTGGCTATAATTTATTCACACATCACACTAACATTGCAAGACATGAAATTATGTTTTAAACAAAAACCTGACGTCAAACACAATTGAATTACAAGAATATGCATAGCTATATTTCTCATACAACATGTCAAAATAGCAAAAACATTCAAAAACGACAGAATCGGCTTAAGTTAAAAAATTACACGTCAAGAATAATGTTGTTTACTACAAGTAGCATAATTACAGCCTAAGAGTTACGTTACTGTTCTGAGACTAACATACACAACAATGTCAAGTTCACAAAAAGATATCCAGGTCAAATCAAGGAGCCGGCTGCATCGGAGTTTTGTCCTTGTCCCGTTGCCCACCTGTCCGGTCAAAGAAAGAATTCATTAATGATAAGCAACCAAGTTAACGGAAAGACTAGAAAGAAAGACTTACCAGCACCTGCTTCCTGACCATCCTGGTCATCATCCTCTACTTGCACACCTGCCTCCTCAGCAGCAAGCAGCCGTATACCCTCCTTCACCGCCACCTTCTCCTCCTTGGTAAACTGGGCAGTGACCACATCCATTCTGAAGACCGCGCCACCCTCTTTATCCGCATCAGCCCTGGCCTCCTCCAGAGCCCGGAGATAAATCCTGGCCATAACTCGGGGGTAATCATCCATCCAGGATAAATTACCCTGCTTCCAGGTGCGGAAATACATATCCTAGAGCATCTCATCCATCATCCCCTCGTTTTCCTCAAGCTCCCTCATTCGGGCCTCAGAAGCACGCAGCTTAGCGACAGCAGCATCCCTCTCCGATCGGTATCGTGAGCGATCGGACTGAAGGGATATCCTCATCGCCTCCATCTCCTCCTTCAACCTGGACTGAGCAAGCTCCGCGGCCTCAAGTCTTCCCGATAATTCCTACACCCGCTCAAGGTCCGCTTGTCAAACCTCATCCACCGTCGTGATGGCCATGTCAATTCGCTCCTTGCAGGCGGCCTCCATTTTTCGCAACTCTGCCCTGCTGACCTCTTCCATAGTCTTCTTCAGTTGCCTGGATGCGGCCTCGTGCTGAGAAATTTGGATGGCTTGATCGGCAAGCTGCTTAGCCTGGTCGGAGACCATTAACCGTAGCCGAATGTTGGCACTCCCAATTTCCTCCCCGGCCTTGACTAGTCGGGCATGATGCCCCATCAATTTCCTGGTCTCCTCAGCAACCCGGTCAATATTTGCCTTAGCCTCATCCCCCAGAGTTACAACCCGGGTAGTAAGCAAATCAAGGTCCAGGGACTTAGCTTCGTCAAGCACCCGTACCATAGGATTGCGAGGGAGAAGATGCTCACCAATAACCTCATCGAAGGAGATGTCATGAGATGCCGGGTTCAGGTCCGGATGACCCGCAAACGGATTGCGAACTAAGCCAGGGTGATCTATCGGGGTGACGGTTGGATTCTCAGACAGATGTGGGGAAGGTATAAACTCGTTGTCCTCCTCCTCAATATCATGAATAGGCTGGAGTGGGGCCGGAGGGCCAGGAAGAGATTCAAACGTAGATCGACTCCTCTTCCTCTTTTGTATATCTTCTTCAATAACTCCAAGAAGAGGACGATAGCCGACTACGTCTCCAGGATGGTTAGTAGGAGGCTTCGGCTTGGCGGAAGCTTTGAGGAGTTTGTATTGTTCAAGCCTGTGCCGAAGATCTGAGGTCTTGGCTGTTTTGCTCGCTCCTGGAATAAAAATCAAGTGTCACCAGCGTGCTTTGAGCCATCATTCGAGAATTAAACAGAATAGAGAGAAATTCACCTTGAACCGCAGAAGTTGCCTCAGTAGAAGCACTCCCGAAAGGTAAATCGATGTCGGTCCCAACCTTATCAGCTTTCTTGGACTTCTCTGTTTCCTCCAACTCTTCAAAGGCTTGGCGGAGAGCATCATCCGTCCACTCTTGGATCACGCCCGCCTGCCCAGGAGGCAAAGCCCCGGTGCCATCACCGCCCTGTCCTTCGCCACCATCATCGCCGTGACAATCACCGTCACCTTCTCCACCGCTTCCGCTCTCCGCCTCACCTCCTTCATCCTCGCCTTTTTCCCCTCCACTTTATCCTCCTCCTGAACATCTGGATGTGTGCTGGGAGAGGGTCCATCAGACTTCTTGAGTTTCTTCCCCCCGGCGACTGGATGCGCCGAGAAGGGTCTCCTTTTGCCGCTCTTCGCCGTGGCCCCTCCTGTGGCTTTGGCAGCCCTCTCCTCCTCCGTGTCTCTCTTCTTGACCACAGACTGATGTGGTAGGATCAGGTTGTGCCCCAGAAGTGTAGCGTTCCTAATCAAGTAAGAGGCTGACCTATCCCTTCCCGTGATGGCTTCTATTTCCGCAGCCATCTGAACCAGGCGGTTATTCTCTACGACCGCAAAGCCACCTGTCGCTAGCAAGAAATAAAAACACATGAGAAGAAGCATTGCAGTGAGAACAGAAATCATAAATAAACTTTGACTTACAGCCTGAGGTGAAGCGACGGATGGAAACAGAGTCATCCTTAACAAAAAACCATTCTTTCTTAAACATGCTGAACTTCGAATATAAGTCCAGGACCGGCTTGAAAGATACGGCTGATTCCAAGCTGATGTATGGAGACCCCTTCTTATAGCCTCTCAAGTTGTACAAATACCGGATCTCCCGGTTGGAGGGAGGACGCCCGTATCTCCTTTGGAAAATGACAAACAGGCTCACCAGGATGGCGTAGGAGTTCGGCTGAAGCTGGAATGGAGCCACCTTTAAGTAAGTGATGAAGCTGGTTATCCAGGCATTGATCGGGGGGATGGCCCCACACATACAGTGGTACCTACTATAGGCGAAATATCCTTCGGGGGGATTATATGGCATCACTCCCTCCCCCGGCAGTAGCATGCGTGCTCTATCAATCACAAAGGAGCGAGAGATGACATCGAGCTGCTCGTCTTTGAGTGAGCTAGGGAAACAACCGGGAGGCGAGTTCAGAAGCTCCTGAGGACCATACCCCATCTACTAATGATCTCGGGGCGGGCCCATGACGTCCTGGTCCTAACGGGGCTGGGGGCACGGCAGAAGCCTCTTCTCTGTCCTGAGATCTCTTCTTTTCTGATCGGGTTTCCACTTTGTGAGACATTTATCTGCAAACACAAAAAGGCACGTTGTTAGAACAAAGGATGTAGAAATATAAAACAGAAAGTTTTCATGTTCATCTAGTCTTAAACCCATTCGGCAATAACTCATTCGGCACTCAGGATCCACATGCCCATTCGGTAAGTCATGTTCCCAAGCCCATTCGGCAATAACACACTCGGCAGAAGAAGATCTCACCGGGTTCGGCAAAAGTTAAGAGCTCGATTCGGCTAACACGTTTTGGTTCGGCGAAGACAAAGGTTTGGCTCGGCTGATAAGGGATAACGATGGCATCAGACCCCTACTTATAGGCAAGATGTAAACGACCGGACCAACTGGTTCGGTACACCGAACCGAATAAGAATGACCGAACAAAAACAAAGCATGCCATGTGCATACACATGCCCTACTTTGGGGGGCAAGTGTTGGGTGAGTTTCAGCCGAACCAACTCACTACCGGATCAAGACGACCGAGCCAACCTTCTCCAAGCTCCTACCGAACCAGCTCCTTCCCATGCCTACCGAGCCAGAGCCAATGCCACTCACCACCGGACCACCTACCACCGGTCCAATTCCACTCACCACCGGACCACCTACCATCGTCCAATTCCTCTCACTACCGAGCCAGAGCCAATTCCACTCACCACCGGACCACCTACCACCGGTCCAATTCCACTCACCACCGGACCACCTACCACCGGTCCAATTCCTCTCACTACCGAACCAACCTACCTCCAATACCCAGCCGAACCAGCCTCAACCCTCTACTACCGGACCAAGACGTACCGGACCGACACTGCCAGGCCAGATTGCATCAGCCCAGGCCCACCAGCAGCTATATACATCCAAGACCCCTGCCCCCAGCCTCACTCTATAAATAAAGGGGCAGGGGTACAACAATGGGGGACAAGTTTGAGAGCTCAAGCACGGATAGAACTTTCAAACAACTTTCATATACTTGTATCAAAGCTTTGTACTTGTAATTTGAACAGAAAAGGAGAATAACATATAAAGTGGACGTAGGCACATTCTGGCCGAACCACTATAAATCTGCGTGTCTTTTACAGTTCAGTCCCTGTTTTTCATATATTTGCATAAACCACCCAGATCACAAGAATAACATAAAATCAACTAAATCATACGACTTGGAGGTGTTTGCCCTTTTTTGTGCAAACAGTTTTGGATCGAAAATTTACAACGTGGCGTAGAGATTCTCTGCGCCTATTTGGTCTCTATTTATATTTTTTCCCTTCTTTATTTAGTTTTGATTATCAGTTATGATACCTCATGAGGTTATTGTTAAACATTACTTTTATTTTTTGATACTTGATATTGTATTAAGTTTTTGAAATAGTTGTTATATTAATTTTAAGAGTGTTAGACATGTCCATTGGACATGCCTGAATAAAACTATGAGTAAATTCATTTTAGTATGGAATAATGGTTGATCTGTTGTGCGGAAATTGCATAAATGCGGAAAAACAATAAACAAGATCTAGATTTGCCAATTTGAACATCACTTAATCTAGCAGCAGTTATTCTATACTCCAAATAAATAGTAAATAACTATAAAAAAAGAAGACACACAATATTTATACTGGTTCCACTATCATCGAGATAGTGTACGTCCAGTCCAAAGGAGAGAGATTTTATTACACTTGAGAGAATTACAAGAGATTACAAGATAAGAGTTTACATACCAAAGCCCTAAATTAGGGTTAACTAGAACAGAGACACTCTATCTGGAGATCACTGGCTGAATACCAGGATGGTAGCTATTCATCTTAACTAATTACTTAATTATGATTGACATATAAATTTAAAAAAAAAATTATCCTTTAATTAATCACTAATTTTAACTTAATTAGTTAAGATGAATAGCTTATCCAAGATTTTTATTAACCTTAAGATAAGTAGTTGAAAAATATTTTCTTTGTTAGAAATAACTCGATGTTTCAACAAGTCCTTCCTCGTTCTCTGCTTACAAGTGTTTTATGCATGCATTTTATTAATTATCCCCTAAAAATTAAATTAATTTTTTTGAAAATAGAGGAAATATCTTTGTTGAGAATGCTCTGGAAATCATCACCCCCTATCATGCTGTAATATAGCAAATCCGATCCCAACAGATAACCCGGATTTTTGGGACATTTGATAATTGGATAATTAACTATTTTAATCAATTGAACAGATAAAATTCTGATAATAAAGGATATCTAAATAAATATTTATTTGGCAATATCCTAATTTAATTAATTTAAAATTGACAAAATTGTTATTTCTAACAAAGAAAATAATAATAATAATAATGTGTTGTTTATATATATAAATATAAATATAATTTAAATAGACTTATTATTTACAAATTTAATAATGTGTTTATTTAATTATATATATATATGTAGATTGTAAATAGAACTTGGATTTGGAATTCAAAGGTAAATATCTTAAAAATAAATTAGATTCAAATTCTACATTTTTAAGCACTAGTATAAAGTAAAATAGCTTAAGCTTAAAATAAGTTTAAATAAATAAGTTTTATATTATTTTCTTTGAGTTATATACATATAAATAAAAAGAAAGTGTAAAAAAATAAGAATATATATAATATAAATAAATATAAAATGCATGCATAAAACACTTGTAAGCTAGGAAGGGATTCTTGTTTACAAGTGTCAATTTAGTTGTTTTCTTCATAAAGAAAATTATAAAATGGTTTAAAGAACAAGGCTGTACAGTTTATATCCTCCTACATATATCTCTACTCCTACTCTTTCATTTTTGCTTCATCTTTCGAAAATCTGAAAAAAAGAAAGAAAAACTAAAACCAGAAATAAAAAAAGTGAAAGCTAAGCAACTTCTTCAAGTTTTCAGCTAAGCAAGCATGATTCAATTCAAGTTCATCTCAACAAGTAGATCAAGTTGCCGTTTCAAAATTCAAGAGCAGTTTTTAAATTTTCAAAACTATTCTCTGTTCGAACATCAAAAAAAAAAGGTGAGTACACATTTAACTAGAATGCTTAGGTGATAAATGTTAGTGCATGTGTGTTTCTGGATGATGTTTATGCTGCATGTTTACATATATAGATACGAATCTCTATGAATGTATATCTATGTCTGATCTGTGCATGTTTGGATGTTTGTACCTCTTTGTTTTCAAAGAACAGAGTTTAAAAGTAAGAAAAATTCAATACTATATTATCTGATCATTGTTAGGCTGTGAAACTCGAATATAAAATGTTGTTTAAATATAGATTAACATTTAAATTTTGTATTCAAGCAAAATAGTTTTGAAAATCTCCAGGACTTAAGTAAATACTGCAAGAATTTTAAAAATGTGAAAAATCAATTAATTTAATTTGTAGATTCAAGTATGGAACTTGAATCATATTTGAAAATTTTGATTTTTAAAACTAAAATCACGAATTTTAGTTTGGGAATTGAGGTAGCATTGTGGTGATGACCAGAATATGATTCCGAGCAAATTCAGGCGATGGGTTTATCTTTGGTGGTCGGGGTTTTTACTGGAACAAGTTTGGGTCCATCTCCTTCTCTTCATAAATTAGTTTAATCCTAAAAAAAAAGAAAGGTAATGCAATCTCTCCCATTATCTAATCCTCCTTCTTAACCCATATTTATCTCAACCTTCATGTTGTAATTATTGTTTTATTTTTTTGTTGATTTTGGGTCCTTGAAGTCTCTTGATCTTTGCTTGGAGGTTAAGGCTTTTGGCTTGCTTGATTGTGCACAAATACTATTTGTTCTTTTGCCTCATTAAGGTAATTACTATTGATTAGTAATTAATGCTAGTTGTAATATTGGTAATTACTATTGATTAGTGATTATTGCTAGTAGTGATTATTGTTAGTTAATTTTGGTGAAAATTTTGATGCCAAAAACTGAAAAAAACACCCCAAAACCTCAAAAACAACAAAAATTGATTGGTTGGAATGTTTCAGCCTGAAATAGGCTGAAACAGTGCACTGTGTGCACCAGAACAGACCTGGGTTGCACCTAGGCTGCAACCCAGGCGCAACAGGCCAGCCCCTAGTGGGCTGGCACACAGTGAACCTCGCGGGTCCGCACTAGGCGGCCCGCTAAACTCCCTAGCCCGCATGGGCTGGGACTTAAGGTTCCCAGCCCAAGCGGGCTGGGACTTAACCCTCCCAGCCCGCGTGGGCTGGGACATAATTCCCAGCCCAGGCGGGCTGGGACGGATCCCAGCCCGCGTGGATTGGGATTTAATTCCCAGCCCAGGCGGGCTGGGACGGATCCCAGCCCACGTGGGCTGGGATTTAATTCCCAGCCCAGGCGGGCTGGGACGGATCCCAGTCCGCGTGGGCTGGGACATTACTCCCATCCCAGGCGGGCTGGGACATAACGGATCCCAGCTCGCGTGGGCTGGGACTTAATTCCCAGCCCAGGCGGGCTGGGATGGAGAAAAAAAAAATATCTCCCCAGTCCGAGCGGCTCCCCAGCCCGAGCGGGCTGGGGCAGGCTGACGCAAGCCGAAGCCCGCGTCCAAAAAAAAAAAAAATTTGTTCAATTCTGTTTTCAGATTCTTTTACCTCCACTTCGCGATGCCGTCACGATCGCATCCGAAGTCGGAATTCAACGTTTTTGGTCTCGTTGGAAAGGTGGAGTTTCGAACTTCATTTATGGAAAATTTAGGTAACATTGGAGTTCGTTTGGTACTTCGAATTTCGTGTCGAAGTTGAACTCTGGTCGCTGTTGGTAAACAGTGTGAATCTTGTTCTGGGTCCAACTTTGAGACGTCGCTGCCACTTCGTCTCAACTCGGAATCCAGGAATTCATTTTGCATCTTAAAGTAGGAATGTTGGACTACATGCCTGCAAATTTTCATGACATTTGGACATAGTTTGCTGGTCCAAATATATTGCCGAACTTGGGTTCGCAGCTGTTTTTGAATGTTTACAAACACTTAGAATATTTTTGATGATTTTCTGGTTTTCATTGATTTCTTTGAGGTTTGTCTCTAGATTTCGTACACGGGTTTTATGAATCATTTTCAAAAGATTTTTCACTCCTAAATGGCTTTCGAAATTATTATATAATATTATTTTTAATTATTAAATTAATTACTCCATAATAGGAGAGTTTTCAAAAGCCGTTTTAAAGTGTTCTCAAAATCAATTATAAATCCGTTTAGAACCATTATTTTCTATAATAAAAATCTCACACTCACTTTTTAGCACGTCGAGCGAAGTGGAAAGGTGCTTAAACGGTTAGGAAATCTCCGGCCTATGGAACCGTGTGTATTTTCTTTCCGGTTAATCCCCGACCTATTCGATTGATCGTTTTGACCTTTGGGTCTAGTTTACCGATGATACGAGGTGGACTTTTTATTGTTTGGAGTGTGAGCTTGCTATTGGTTAGTAAACCGTTTAGTGCGAACGTGGGGTATGGGACTCATTGTTAACACTTTACGGGTTCCTCTCCAAGAAGTTAGTGACACATTTGCCTCTGGGCGGCCAGTACTGGACCTCTGGGTCACCATGCCTCTGGGCAACCGTCTCTGGACACCTGCTCTATGGAGCAGTTTACTTTTCGGCGTGTGCCTCTGGGCCTTTATCCTTCTGGGAAGGATTTCGCCGTTTCGCGCGTTCCGCATCTGTGCGAGTGATCGATCACAACTTTACAGTACTTGGCAACAACGACTCTGGTCGGTGCACGTGCAAAACTTGTATTATCTGATGATTTTTATATCCACTCGAGTACTGCCATTCGGTGTTGGTTCTATGGAACCATACGATGTAAGTGCGATTACCTTGTGGATTCACAGTGTCTCTGGACACTACTTTTCAGTGTTGGATTTCATTGACTTTTCAGTATATCCCCATTGCTCTTTGGAGCATCGATCTTTGCTTGGGCATTGATTACAGACTCTGGTCACTCTTGGGGTTATTGCCTATGGGCATCTTTTTATAGCTTTGGCTACGCCGATGATATGAGGCAATTTTATTTATTCTACACTTTGGTGTTGATTTCTCTTTGGAGATTTTCATTGTTTATTTATGATTAGGGATCGTCATTATATTCATGTGGTTCATAATATACTTCTCTATGGATAAGTACTGTTTTATTTATGTACCGCATTATTATATATCTCAGTTATTACTGATTGTTTAGCTAGCCTGACCCGAGTGTTTTCGCTCGGGTCAGACCGAGTTGTTTCAGGTTAGGTCTCTGGACTTAGCTGCTCTGTGCTTCCGCTTTGGACTTATCTGCTATGCTTTTGAGATAGCTTATCTTAGTGTCCGCTTATGATATTATTCAGACTCTGATATGTACATATTTTTGACTCACATGTGTGAGCAGTGGCTTTGTACCCACTTATAGTATTTGGATCTGTATTGATGACGTATTGTTCTGGGATATTATATCTGTTATGTGATTCTGTTCTGTGATGCTATTTCATTATGTTATTATGCTTTGTCCTGATAGATCTTTAGCCATTTGTAATTTCGTTATAAGTATTTACCGAATATGTCGAACCACCTGATTGAGAAAAATTTAAATAGATTCCACCTTTCGACGTATTCGGTAGATAGTTATAGCTTGATTACAAATGGTCGCTCCCACTATTCTCTATTCTCCGCTTTAACAGACAGTATTACTCCCGTAATACTCTTTGTTACAGTGGGTCTCAGAGTGGGGCGTTACAGCTTGGTATCAGAGCTGGTTTCAGGAATAAGCATAATAAACACAGAACAGATACACTTAGTACAATACATTTTCATTAGATCCGAATTAAATCAAATCCCTTCCTTATGTTTATTGATAGATAAGTTAGGAATCTGTTATATTCCGTAGTATTCCTTGATTAATTATCTATCATTGAATCATGTCTAACTCTAATTCCCGTTTGACTTTCAGTATGTCTGGAAGGGGAAGAGGGAGACCCACACGTCAGACCAGTGCTGCTGGGCAGTCCAGCAACACTCATCCAGAGGGCGTGTTCATGACCACCGACCAGATCATGGAGCTGGTTCGGAATTCCCAGTCTCATTCTCAGTCTCCAGCCCCAGTTGCTGATGTTCCGCGCAAGTCTGCTTTTGCGCGTCTCTGCAGTGATTTTACCCATCTCGGAGGGAAGCCGTTCAGTGGCTCCGAGAATGTCTTAGAGGTCCAGGCTTGGATTCGGATATGCGAGCGCATTTTCACTCGTATGGATATCCCAGATCATGATCGTGTTCTTATTGCTTCTAGTCAGCTTCAGAGTCGTGCCCTGGATTGGTACGAACTTCTTATTGCCGAGGTCGATGAGACTACACTTACTTGGGCTCAGTTTCGTGAAAGATTTGAGCTCAAATTCATTCCAGAGTCAGAGAAGAACTCCCTTGCTCGCCGCTTTCTTGATCTCAAGCAGGGGAAGTCCTCCGTTTCCGATTATGTCTCTTCCTTCGAGGCCCTGTCCAAGTACGGCCTTGAGTTTATTGCTACTCCTTATAAGAGGAACCTCAAATTTGTTGAGGGCTTGAAGAAATATCTGAAGAGGCAGCTTATGCTTCAGCTTGAGCTCTCATTCGAGAAGCTGGTCGATGCAGCTCTACATCTTGAGTCAGTCGAGATGGAGCATAGTGATGATGGTGGTGTGGGTGCCACAAACCCACCAAGAAGAGGTTTCCTCCTGGCAAGTCTGGCTCTTCTTTTCAGCACAAGAAGAAGAAGACTGGCAGTTCCACAGTTCAGACTCAGCCTCAGTCTCGTCCTCAGTCCCAGACTTCTGCTCAGCCTAGTGGGACACGTCCTCCGAAGAAATGCTTCAATTGCGGTTCCCCAGATCACTTTATTCGAGAGTGTCCCAAACCTCTCTATTGCACCTTCTGTAAGAAGGAGGGACACAGGATCACCACTTGTCCTATTGCTCCAGCTAGTGCCAAGCCTGGCAGGCTTAATGCTGCCAAGGCTTCTACCACTTCTGCTCAGCCTAAAGGTACACATCCTTCCGTTCTTGAAGGCTCTATTTTATTTCATGGTAGATCTATTAGAGTTCTTTTTGATACGGGTGCCTCTCACTCATTCGTATCAAAGGAACTAGTAGATACTTTATCTTTGGATGTTACTTGTATGGTTTCTTCACTAAGGATTGTGAATCCCATTGGTGGATCCACGACCCTTAGCTTGCTCTGTGAGAATATAGATATTGATCTTTGTGGCTTTTCTTTCCGTGCAAATCTCCACGTTATGGAGTATTTGGGCTTTGATATGATTCTTGGCATGGATTGGCTCATTCAGCACGATGCCAAAATTATTTGTTCGGAGCGGATATTATTCATTCATCACCCTGACTCGTCCTCTCCGTTAGCTATTGTTCTTCAAGATGTTGGGCTTTCTGATGTTACTTTATTCTCTCTTGATTCACGAGATGATGAGGTAGACATATCTCGTATTCCTGTTGTTCGGGATTTCCCCGATATATTCGAGCCAGTATCAGGCCTGCCACCAAAGCGGGCCATTGAGTTCCGCATCGATCTCATTCCAGGCTCCCACCCAGTTGGGCGTCCTCCCACGAGGATGTCTACTAAAGAGAATGAGGAACTCAGGAAGCAGTTAGTGGAGCTTGAGGCGAAGCAGCTCATTCGGTCCAGTTCTTCGCCATGGGGTGCTGCTGTGGTCTTCGTTAAGAAGCCCGATGGCTCTCTTAGGCTTTGCATTGACTATCGCAAGCTTAATGAGTTGACCATCAGAAATCATTATCCATTGCCACAGATAGACGATATGTTTGATCAGTTGAGCGGTGCGAAGGTCTTCTCTCAGCTCGACCTTGCCACCGGATTCCATCAGCTACGAGTCGCCGAAGACAGCATTCCTCTTACAGCTTTTCGCACTCGTTATGGTTCTTTTGAGTGGTTGGTCATGCCGTTCGGCTTGACGAACGCTCCGGCTTTCTTTGTCGATCTTATGAATTGAGTATTCCGGGAATACATCGATATATTCGTTCTGGTTTTCATCGACGATATTCTTATTTATTCTAGATCCGAGGTAGAGCATGCTCATCATTTGCGGATCGTCTTGGATACTCTTCGTCAGCATCAGCTTAAGGCCAAGCTCTCCAAGTGCCATTTTTGGGAGAGCAAGGTCAAGTTCTTGGGCCATATTGTATCATCTGAGGGTATTTCTGTCGATCCTGCCAAGATCGAAGCTATTCAGAATTGGAAGCAGCCCGAGAACGTTCATGATATTCGCAGCTTCCTTGGTCTGGCGGGTTATTACCGTCGATTTATCAAGGATTTCTCTCGTGTTGCACTTCCCCTCACGACTCTGACTCGTAAAGGGGTTCGTTTTATTTGGTCTGATAAGTGTGAAGCTTCCTTTCAGCGACTGAAGGAACTTCTCACCCATGCTCCTATTCTTGTGGTTCCTGAGAGTAACCAGGATCTTGTTGTTTACACCGACGCTTGTTGTAGCGGCCTCGGTGCTGTGCTTATGCAGAAGGATCGGGTAGTTGCTTACGCTTCTAGGCAGCTACGTCCGAATGAGGTTCGCTATCCTACTCATGATCTTGAGTTAGTTGCTATCGTCTTTGCCTTGAAGACGTGGCGTCATTATCTATTGGGCGAACGTTTCATTCTCTACACCGATCACAAGTCGCTGAAGTATCTTTTCAGCCAGAGAGATCTCAATATGAGGCAGCAGCGATGGCTTGAGTTTCTCGCCTCATATGACTTAGATATTCAGTATACCCCTGGCAAGGGTAATCGTGTGGCTGATGCACTCAGTCGCAAACACTCGGTAGTAGTTTCTATGATGATAGCCGAGTGGGATATTCTTGAGACTCTTTCTATGTGTGATATTCGAAATCGAGCTCCGTCTTCTGATCCTCAGATCTTGCTATTCAGCTTGGAAGCTCGACCTATTCTATTGGATCGCATTGCCCATGCTCAGCGGCAGGATCCAGACCTGTTGCGATATATTCATCTCCTTGAGTCGGGATCCAGTGATGAGACATTGTTGGATTATTCTATTGATTCTCATCGGTGTCTTCGTAGGAAGAACCGTATTTTGGTACCATCTGATTCATCACTTAGGCGTGACATTCTAGACGAGTGTCATCGCACTAAGTACACTATTCATCCCGGGTCGAGTAAGATGTATGCCGACATGTGTCGTCTATTTTATTGGGAGGGCATGAAGAGCGATGTTGCAAGTTATGTAAGCCGTTGCATGACTTGTCAACAGATCAAAGCTGAGCATCAGCGTCCATCTGGTCTTCTACAGCCGCTAGAGATTCCATTTTGGAAATGGGATCAGATATCCATGGATTTCATTGACGGTCTGCCTCGATCGAGGTCAGGCCATACTTCTATTTGGGTCATCGTTGATCGCTTGACCAAATCAGCTCATTTCATTCCTATTAAGTCCACTCGGACTACTCCTCAGCTTGCCAAGTTATATGTGAAGGAAGTCGTTCGCCTTCATGGCATTCCTAGCTCTATCGTCTGTGATCGAGACACTATCTTTACTAGTCACTTCTGGAAGTGCCTACAGTCAGCTTTGGGCTCAAAGCTGAATTTCTCGACTGCTTATCATCCTCAGACTGACGGTCAGACAGAGAGGGTGAATCGTGTTTTAGAGGATCTTTTGCGCTGTTGTATTATGGATTTCGGTGGTAGATGGGAGGATCACTTACCGCTTGTAGAGTTCTCCTACAACAACAGCTTTCAGTCTAGTATCGGCATGGCACCTTTCGAGGCTCTTTATGGAAGGCCATGTCGCTCTCCTGCTTGTTGGTTAGAATCTGGTGAGAAGCACCTTCTTGGTCCAGATTCAGTTCGGGAATCTTCTGAGAAGATTATTCTTATTCGTCAGAGAATGAAAGAGGCGCAGAACCGTCAGAAATCCTACGCGGACAGCCGTAGGAAGCCTCTTGAGTTCTCCATTGGTGATCATGTCTTTATTCGGATATCTCCCATGAAGGGGGTTGTGCGTTTCAACTCTACAGGGAAGTTGGTTCCTCGTTATGTCGGACCATTTCCTATTACGGAACGCATCGGCCCCGTTGCTTATCGTGTGGCTCTACCTGCTCATTTCTCTGGAATACATGATGTGTTCCATGTCTCTCAGCTTCGCAAGTGTGTGCGCGATCCTGATTCTATTATCGAGCCTCATATTGTGCCTGATTTGGAGATCTCACCCAATCTATCTATAGAGCAGCAACCTCTTCGTGTGCTTGATTCGAAGATCAGACGTCTTCGAAACAAAGAGATTCCGCTTGTGAAGATTCAATGGTCGTCTAATCCTAAGGACTGCACTTGGGAGACCAGAGAATTTATCGAGCGTACTTATCCTGGTTTTCTTTCATCTTCCGGCACGGGTGAGCATCTATATTTTATCTTCTGAATTCCTTTTGTGGATTAGATGTTATAGACGACTCCTATATTTAAGGAATTGCGAGGACGCAATTTCCTTAAGGGGGGGAGTCTGTAACAACCCTGAGATTGCAATTACCGAATGATGGAGTAAAATTATGATTTTAAGTTAAAAAGGGGCTAAACAAATTTTTGGAGAAGTTAAATTTACAATTGTTTGCAAATTAAAATATTTTGGGTTGAAATGAGGAATTTTTAAATAAAAAGTGATTATAGGCTAATGGGCTAAATAAGACAATTATAAGGTTTTAATTAAAAATAGAATGCTTCTTAGGATTTTGGTTCACATGATAACATTAGAAAATAAAACTAAGTCCTAATGGGTTTCTAAAACCCCTTACCATTACCCATTAGCCTAACCCACTCCTTTATAATATCTCAAACTCATCCAAACCCTAACCCTCCTCTTCATAACTTCAAAACCTAGATCTAAACAAAATTAATGGTCTCCATTTAGAAGCTCCATCTTCTTCTCTTCATAAATTAGTTTAATCCTAAAAAAAAGAAAGGTAATGCAATCTCTCCCATTATCTAATCCTCCTTCTTAACCCATATTTATCTCAACCTTCATGTTGTAATTATTGTTTTATTTTTTTGTTGATTTTGGGTCCTTGAAGTCTCTTGATCTTTGCTTGGAGGTTAAGGCTTTTGGCTTGCTTGATTGTGCACAAATACTATTTGTTCTTTTGCCTCATTAAGGTAATTACTATTGATTAGTAATTAATGCTAGTTGTAATATTGGTAATTACTATTGATTAGTGATTATTGCTAGTAGTGATTATTGTTAGTTAATTTTGGTGAAAATTTTGATGCCAAACACTGAAAAAATACACCCCAAAACCTCAAAAACAACAAAATTGATTGGCTGGAATGTTTCAGCCTGAAACAGGCTGAAACAGTGCATTGTGTGCACCAGAACAGACCTGGGTTGCACCCAGGCTGCAACCCAGGCGCAATAGGCCAGCCCCTAGTGGGCTGGCACACAGTGAACCACGCGGGTCCGCACTAGGCGGCCCGCTAAACTCCCCAGCCCGCATGGGCTGGGACTTAAGGTTCCCAGCCCAAGCGGGCTGGGACTTAACCCTCCCAGCCCGCGTGGGCTGGGACATAATTCCCAGCCCAGGCGGGCTGGGACGGATCCCAGCCCACGTGGACTGGGATTTAATTCCCAGCCCAGGCGGGCTGGGACGGATCCCAGCCCGCGTGGGCTGGGACATTACTCCCAGCCCAGGCGGGCTGGGATGGATCCCAGCCCGCGTGGGCTGGGATTTAATTCCCAGCCCAGGCGGGCTGGGACGGATCCCAGCCCAGGCGGGCTGGGACATAACGGATCCCAGCCCGCGTGGGCTGGGACTTAATTCCCAGCCCAGGCGGGCTGGGATGGAGAAAAAAAAAATATCTGGGGCAGGCTGACGCAGGCCGAAGCCCGCGTCCAAAAAAAAAAAAAATTTGTTCAATTCTGTTTTCAGATTCTTTTACCTCCACTTCGCGATGCCGTCACGATCGCATCCGAAATCGGAATTCGACGTTTTTGGTCTCGTTGGAAAGGTGGAGTTTCGAACTCCATTTATGGAAAATTTGGGTAACATTGGAGTTCGTTTGCTACTTCGAATTTCGTGTCGAAGTTGAACTCTGGTCGCTGTTGGTAAACAGTGTGAATCTTGTTCTGGGTCCAACTTTGAGACGTCGCTGCCACTTCGTCTCAACTCGGAATCCAGGAATTCTTTTTGCATCTTAAAGTAGGAATTTTGGACTACATGCCTGCAAATTTTCATGACATTTGGACATAGTTTGCTGGTCCAAATATATTGCCGAACTTGGGTTCGCAGCTGTTTTTGAATGTTTACAAACACTTAGAATATTTTTGATGATTTTCTGGTTTTCATTGATTTCTTTGAGATTTGTCTCTAGATTTCGTACACGGGTTTTATGAATCATTTTCAAAAGATTTTTCACTCCTAAATGGCTTTCGAAATTATTATATAATATTATTTTTAATTATTAAATTAATTACTCCATAATAGGAGAGTTTTCAAAAGCCGGTTTAAAGTGTTCTCAAAATCAATTATAAATCCGTTTAGAACCATTATTTTCTATAATAAAAATCTCACACTCACTTTTTAGCACGTCGAGCGAAGTGGAAAGGTGCTTAAACGGTTAGGAAATCTCCGGCCTATGGAACCGTGTGTATTTTCTTTCCGGTTAATCCCCGACCTATTCGATTGATCGTTTTGACCTTTGGGTCTAGTTTACCGATGATACGAGGTGGACTTTTTATTGTTTGGAGTGTGAGCTTGCTATTGGTTAGTAAACCGTTTAGTGCGAACGTGGGGTATGGGACTCATTGTTAACACTTTACGGGTTCCTCTCCAAGAAGTTAGTGACACATTTGCCTCTGGGCGGCCAGTACTGGACCTCTGGGTCACCATGCCTCTGGGCAACCGTCTCTGGACACCTGCTCTATGGAGCAGTTTACTTTTCGGCGTGTGCCTCTGGGCCTTTATCCTTTTGGGAAGGATTTCGCCGTTTCGCGCGTTCCGCATCTGTGCGAGTGATCGATCACAACTTTACAGTACTTGGCAACAACGACTCTGGTCGGTGCACGTGCAAAACTTGTATTATCTGATGATTTTTATATCCACTCGAGTACTTCCATTCGGTGTTGGTTCTATGGAACCATACGATGTAAGTGCGATTACCTTGTGGATTCACAGTGTCTCTGGACACTACTTTTCAGTGTTGGATTTCATTGACTTTTCAGTATATCCCCATTGCTCTTTGGAGCATCGATCTTTGCTTGGGCATTGATTACAGACTCTGGTCACTCTTGGGGTTATTGCCTATGGGCATCTTTTTATAGCTTTGGCTACGCCGATGATATGAGGCAATTTTATTTATTCTACACTTTGGTGTTGATTTCTCTTTGGAGATTTTCATTGTTTATTTATGATTAGGGATCGTCATTATATTCATGTGGTTCATAATATACTTCTCTATGGATAAGTACTGTTTTATTTATGTACCGCATTATTATATATCTCAGTTATTACTGATTGTTTAGCTAGCCTGACCCGAGTGTTTTCGCTCGGGTCAGACCGAGTTGTTTCAGGTTAGGTCTCTGGACTTAGCTGCTCTGTGCTTCCGCTTTGGACTTATCTGCTATGCTTTTGAGATAGCTTATCTTAGTGTCCGCTTATGATATTATTCAGACTCTGATATGTACATATTTTTGACTCACATGTGTGAGCAGTGGCTTTGTACCCACTTATAGTATTTGGATCTGTATTGATGACGTATTGTTCTGGGATATTATATCTGTTATGTGATTCTGTTCTGTGATGCTATTTCATTATGTTATTATGCTTTGTCCTGATAGATCTTTAGCCATTTGTAATTTCGTTATAAGTATTTACCGAATATGTCGAACCACCTGATTGAGAAAAATTTAAATAGATTCCACCTTTCGACGTATTCGGTAGATAGTTATAGCTTGATTACAAATGGTCGCTCCCACTATTCTCTATTCTCCGCTTTAACAGACAGTATTACTCCCGTAATACTCTTTGTTACAGTGGGTCTCAGAGTGGGGCGTTACATTAATTAATACATATTAAGAATTAATTAAATTATAATTAACAATTAAGAAGGAATTAATTAAGTAATTAAGTTAAAATTAGTGATTAATTAAAGGATAATTTTTTTTTAAATTTATATGTCAATCATAATTAAGTAATTAGTTAAGATGAATAGCTTATCTTAAGGTTAATAAAAATCTTGGATAATTAATGATTAATTTAAGTAATTAAAGAGAAATTTATTAATTAACGATTAAGGATTAATTACTTAATAAAACTAAGGGTTATAATTAATTAGAGATTAATTAATTACTTAATGTAAGTAATCAAGGATTATTTTGTTGAGGGTTAATTAATTTAATTAACTTTTAGGGGATAATTAATAAATAATTTAAGGTTAATTAATTAAGGATAATTAACCAATGGTATAATTACTTAATGAAAGTAATTATGGATAATTAATTTAGATAGATAATTAAAGGAGGATTAATCAATGGTTGTAATTAATTAATGTTAAGTGAGCAGGATTAAGGTAATCCAAGTGATTAAAGTTGGTAATTAATTTAATTAATCTAGGTAATCCAAGTGATTAAAGTTGGTAATTAATTTAATTATAGATTAATTAAATTAATTAGGAATTATATCTAATAAATTTTGTTTATGTATGATTGAATGATGTTGAATGCCTTGGATTATGTGATATTTCTGATATGTGATATGTACTGCTTTGTGATATAAGATGAATGATTGTATATATTATATTTAAACCTTTGGTTAATGAATAATATTGGATTCGAAGAGACCGGGGTCGGGTATCAGTAAATACCCGAAACCACTTCGATTTGAAATCTTCTATAATTCTTTATAGGTTGATATGTGAAATCAAATAGGCCGGTTTGGGATAATATGGACCATTTAAACTAAGTTGGATACTTAGATATTATTTTGTGAAAATAAGTGTTGACTATATAAGTTGTTTACTTATAGTAAAGTACGAGTTACCCCGGGTTTATATAAGTTCTATGAATTGAAATTTCATGTTAGATGAGTTTACTCACGCTGGTTTCCAGCCTGACCCGAGTGTTACTTTGTGGAAATGCTCGGGTCAGACCGAGTATTACTGATTTCAGGTAAGGACGTTCTGAAGCTCAGGAGGCGAGCTGGATGGCAGGAACGTATGGAGTATATTCCGCTGTGATATATTATAGTTGTCAGAGACATGTTAATTCTAACTGTCTAGTATATTTGTGAATGTTGTAACTCTGATGTATTAAAATGTAATTAACAAATACAGTTTTCTTTGTATAACTGATATTATTATTTGATATTGTATTTTGATCCGCTGCGAATGTGAGAATATGTGTCTTATTCTGTTTCTTTCTTCTATCTCTTTTCTTTTTCTTCTAACTATCTGGAATTTTCGGGTTCGAAATTTCCGGGTTGTTACATTTGGTATCAGAGCTGAAGGTTAAGCGAGAACCTTGGCTCTATTGGGATTACTCGTAAAGGATAGGGTCAATGGTACCCTAGAACGAGTTGAGTGTATATATATATGAGAGCGTAATTGTTATTTTCTTATATAAGGATTTTAAATGATTTTATATAAGAATATATTTTGATATATAAAATGATAATTTCTTTCTAATAAATATTAAGGTAATTGGTTGTTAAAATATTGGAATTAAATTAAGTGGTAATAGAAATACAACCAAATTGAAATTGAATGAAGATAATTTTGAAATGGATCCAAACTGAAATTAAAAATCCAATTGGAATTGAGGATAATTTAAAATTGTGAAATTTTAAATCTAAATCCAGAAAACTTGAAATTGTTTTAAAGTAATTTGTTTTGAATTAAAAACCAAGGGTGGTTTAAAAATTTAAGGATAACTTGGTGTGTAAAGGAAATAAATATGTATAGATGAGGGATATATATATAGTATCAAAGATAATTTGAAATAAACTCTAGAGTGATGAGTTTTAATTTTCCCTGAAGTGTGATGAAAAAAAAACTTAAAATGAAATAAGTTTAGAACTTTTAAGAAAGAATATTGATAGAAATTTAAAATTTAAAATGGGGATTCAAATTGAGTAAGGTTAATGGGATTAAATTGAATTTAACTTAGAAGAAGTTAAATAAAGTTTGGAATGAACAACCTGATTTGAAAATTTCAAGATGAAATTGGAATTTAACTTGGGAAGTTAAATGATTGATTTTAAATGGGAGTTATGAGTGATCTCAAAATGGGTTTGAGATCTGGAAATTAAATATGGATAATAAATTTGAATCTGAAGATTAAATTGTTTTTAAATTCTTATTTGAACTTTGTAATAAGTTAAGATAATTTTAAAATGGAATTTGAAATTTGGATTCAGAATTAAATGGTTTAAGGATTTAAGTTGTTAAATAAGAAAACAAAGGTTGATTTGATTTAAAGGATTAAATCAACATTTAAAATTTTAACTAAAATTTATGAAATTCGAGATGGTTTTAAGTTGAGATTTGAATAGAATTAGTTCAAATTGAATTTGATTTGAATTAATTAGAATTGTGATTGAAGATGTATAAGTTTAAAAATTCAAATGGTAAATTAGAATTGAAATGATTTGAAATTGAAGCTAGTTTAATTTGAAATTAATCCAAATTGATTTGGAATAATTTGGAATTGTGATTAAAGTTGAATAAGTTTAAAAATCAAATGGAATTTGATTTGAATTTAGAAAGGAATTAAGGTTAATTCAACTTGAATTGGGATTAAATCAATTTCAATGGAAATTGAAGTATTAAGTCAATTTAAAATGGAAATGGAAATTTAAATTGAATTGATGGGAAATTAATTGGAAATGGAGATTGGGAAATTAAACAGTTTGGCTCTGGATTATTTTCAAAATAAATTGTTTTAATACAAATCTATTTTTCCAAACTATTTACTATACAATCTTTCTTCTTAAACACCAAACTATTTTATACTTATTTTACAATTATTTTGGAACTATTTAACTATTTTGAAACTCTCTTATAAACTAATTACTATTTTTCAGTTACTTATATGTAATCACTATTTTAAAAACTATTTTGAAATTATCTAACTATTTTATACCTCCTTAACTATTTTACAGCTATTTTACAAACTAATAACTATTTTTCAACTACTTATCTATTTTAAATTTTTTTTCAAGCTATTTTTAAATTTAAATTGGTCAGAGTTCAAACTGTTTGTAATTGAAGTAATAACTCAATTGGATATGGAAGCAATTGAGAATAAGTGAATGAAATTAAAGGAAATGTGAATAGAAAAGAGAATTGATTTGGCTAATAACCAATAAAGATAAATACGTAGGATATACGTATATTATTCTATTCGCATAGTGATTTGATCCAGATTCGAACATAGAATTTCGAGATAGTATTATCGATCCGAGTTGGGATTTTTCGCTCGATTTTCGACGGCGAACGTGGATATGGATTTTTGATTGGTTCTGGATATTCTCTATCATAGTTGTGACTATGCAAGGAGAATGACGGTTTCCGATCAAGAAACCAGATCTGAGTCCGCACTAGGAAGTTGGGTGGACGATACTAGTTCGGAAGAGAAATTGTATGATCGAGTGAGCGATCAGATTGATATTGCGTACGGATGATATGTGTACATCGTACGGGTTTGAATGAAATTGATATTGAAAATTGTGGATAAAACTGTAAAATGATTTTGAAATGGAAGGGTATATTTTGAAAAATAAATGATGAAATAAAATGGGAGTTGGATATTTCTGTGATTAAAACTCATTTTATAAAAGTGATATGGTAAATAACTGTATAAAATTATTTATCAAATTTGAATATTTGATTTGCAATAAAACAAAGTTATATATCTTTGTTATATAAGATAAATCTTCCCTTGTTAAATCTATTGCCAAAAGAAAAGGGTTTTGAAATATTTGAGGTATAAGAGAGGTTTTATACAAGTTTGAAATGATCCAAAGATTTTCAAAGTTATATATATATATATATATATAAAGGATTTTATGGGAATGATTTTGGAAAAGGTATTGGGAACCTATGGATTTCTAAAAAGGCTTTTTGATATTTGGAAAAATCGATTTTGGGAATTTGGAAAGCCTAGTTTGAGAATTTTCGATTTTGGTAATCGATTTTGTGTAAAGGAGATTTTGATATAAATCATAAAGGATATGATTTAAAGATACTATAAGTGTATAGTATAAAGTGTTTTTGAAAATAGCTCTGGGGAAAAAGGCGCTCCCTTGAAATGGACTTCTCAGGAGTGCCACTGGATGGTACTGTCTTGAGCCCCAAGGGGGGTTTCTAAAGTTGATCCTGTGAGGAGTCCGGACAAAACTAGTTCCTGAGGATTATTTGTGTAGCGAAAGTCGAGGGGCTGGTGCCCACAGAGGCATGTGGGTTATGCTGTGACGACAGTGTAACTCAATATCACTGCGATCTACTGCAGACCATAGCGAAAGTCGTGCGAGCCATTGAGAGCCAACAGTCTATGTTTGATTTTATATCGGTAGACTGCGACACTATGGTAACATAGCGAAAGTCGTTTGTGCCGCTGAGAGCCAACAGTCTGCGTTTGATTTTATATCGGTAGACTGCGACCTATGTTGGAGAAGTTTCATTTTGACAGCGAAATCGTGTGTGCCGCTGAGAGCCAACAGTTACATGGACTTTTGCTGCGATGGCAACGTAACCCTGGATGTAACTGCGATCTGTTGTGGGTTCCATGGTGTAATCTGTTACATGGACTTTTGCTGCGATGGCAACGTAACCCGTGATGCAACTGTGACCATGGATGGGGGTGATGATTTCCAGAGCATTCTCACCAAAGATATTTCCTTTATTTTCAAAAATGTTTTCGATATTTTCAAATAAAGTATTTTCTAAATATTTTCACTAGGTGTTGAAAATGAGTCTGCTAAGTACTTATAGATTTTCAGTCTTACGCCTGATCAACGTATGACCGAATTTCTGTGAGAACGAGGAAGGACTTGTTGAAACATCGAGTTATAAAAAGTATTTTTATTTTAAAATATTATATAGATTTTTTAAAAGTGTTTTAAAAACGATCAAAGAAAAATTTATCAGATTTTAAGCATTGAATAAATTCTGGCCTCGTTCCTTTTCGGGGACGAAAAGATTTAAAGGGGGGAGGAATGTGATAACCCGGATTTTTGGGACATTTGATAATTGGATAATTAACTATTTTAATCAATTGAACAGATAAAATTCTGATAATAAAGGATATCTAGATAAATATTTATTTGGCAATATCCTAATTTAATTAATTTAAAATTGACAAAATTGTTATTTCTAACAAAGAAAATAATAATAATAATAATGTGTTGTTTATATATATAAATATAAATATAATTTAAATAGACTTATTATTTACAAATTTAATAGTGTGTTTATTTAATTATATATATATATATATGTAGATTGTAAATAGAACTTGGATTTGGAATTCAAAGGTAAATATCTTAAAAATAAATTAGATTCAAATTCTACATTTTTAAGCACTAGTATAAAGTAAAATAGCTTAAGCTTAAAATAAGTTTAAATAAATAAGTTTTATATTATTTTCTTTGAGTTATATACATATAAATAAAAAGAAAGTGTAAAAAAATAAGAATATATATAATATAAATAAATATAAAATGCATGCATAAAACACTTGTAAGCTAGGAAGGGATTCTTGTTTACAAGTGTCAATTTAGTTGTTTTCTTCATAAAGAAAATTATAAAATGGCTTAAAGAACAAGGCTGTACAGTTTATATCCTCCTACATATATCTCTACTCCTACTCTTTCATTTTTGCTTCATCTTTCGAAAATCTGAAAAAAGAAAGAAAAACTAAAACCAGAAATAAAAAAAGTGAAAGCTAAGCAACTTCTTCAAGTTTTCAGCTAAGCAAGCATGATTCAATTCAAGTTCATCTCAACAAGTAGATCAAGCTGCCGTTTCAAAATTCAAGAGCAGTTTTTAAATTTTCAAAACTATTCTTTGTTCGAACATCAAAAAAAAAAGGTGAGTACACATTTAACTAGAATGCTTAGGTGATAAATGTTAGTGCATGTGTGTTTCTGGATGATGTTTATGCTGCATGTTTACATATATAGATACGAATCTCTATGAATGTATATCTATGTCTAATCTGTGCATGTTTGGATGTTTGTTCCTCTCTGTTTTCAAAGAACAGAGTTTAAAAGTAAGAAAAATTCAATACTATATTATCTGATCATTGTTAGGCTGTGAAACTCGAATATAAAATGTTGTTTAAATATAGATTAACAATTAAATTTTGTATTCAAGCAAAATAGTTTTGAAAATCTCCAGGACTTAAGTAAATACTGCAAGAATTTTAAAAATGTGAAAAATCAATTAATTTAATTTGTAGATTCAAGTATGGAACTTGAATCATATTTGAAAATTTTGATTTTTAAAACTAAAATCACGAATTTTAGTTTGGGAATTGAGGTAGCATTGTGGTGATGACCAGAATATGATTCCGAGCAAATTCAGGCGATGGGTTTATCTTTGGTGGTCGGGGTTTTTACTGGAACAAGTTTGGGAATCGTCGATGTCGAGAAAAATGCCAAATGAATTTATCATCCACTGTGGCATCGGAGATCAGACGAACTAGGGTTTAACGTTTGTTTTGGTCGTGGTGGGAAATATGATGACTGGGTCATCTATGGTGAATCGAGTAGCACCGGAGTGTTGGGAATAGTTGCGTGGAAGGCTTGCGGTGATGTGACCGGGGTTTCAGGTGGTACGATGGTCGGAGGCGTGGTTGCATGGTGTTTCTTTCAAGCGATGTCGAACTTCTGTTTCGAGTTGTAGACTCGATTTCGATTTAGGCTAGACACTCTCGTTTGGATGCTCGTAGTTGAATGTTGTGATGCTTTACGACTTGCTGGAGGTAGTTGAGTTCGTCGGAGATGGCCAGATCGCCTGTGCACGTGTACAACGTTGATGTGTGTGTCAGGGGAGATGGGTTCGTGGGCGACTCGAAGGGATCTCGGGGATTTTGGGGGTCAGACTCGAGTATTCGCTCGTGTTAGAGAAGGGTAACATTAGCAGTTTTAGTTTTATAGAGAAACTAAGGGAAGAAGAAGAAGATGGGAAGATGACTCGAGACGATCTCGAGTAGAATGCGGGTTTAACCCGAAGCAGAGGACGGAAGGATTTAAGCATGTTTTAAAAGATTTTTTATAAAGTAAAACTTTGTAATTAAAAATGGTTTTGTTTTAAATCTTTTCCAAAATAATATCTTTTCCATTTTAAATATTCTTAGAACTTTAATTAAGAAATTGTAGGTTATTAACTTAAGTTTGTTAAGTAAAAGCTTTAAGATATTTTAAATTTTATTTTTATAAATAAAATTAAATGTTAATTAAAGGCTAATGTTTTTAATAATTGAATTAGGTAATTAATAAAGATGATGGTTTATCCTAAAAGTAATTAAGATTTTGGTAATTAAATGAAGTAATTAAAGTGTGATTAATTTAATTAATTATTGATTAGAATTAGTTAATAGTTAAAGATTATAAATTAATTAATTTAGAGTTTAATTAATTTGTAATTAAGAATTATTATTTGGATAATTAAAACTAATTAATTAATAATTAGTAGTTAATTAATTAAGAAATTAATTAGGGATTAATAATTGATTAATTAAGTAATTAATTGGTAATTAGTAATTAATTAATTAATACTTAAGGGTTAATTAATACATACTAAGAATTAATTAAATTATAATTAACAATTAAGAAGGAATTAATTAAGTAATTAAGTTAAAATTAGTGATTAATTAAAGGATAATTTTTTTTAAATTTATATGTCAATCATAATTAAGTAATTAGTTAAGATGAATAGCTTATCTTAAGGTTAAAAAAATCTTGGATAATTAATGATTAATTTAAGTAATTAAAGAGAAATTTATTAATTAACGATTAAGGATTAATTACTTAATAAAATTAAGGGTTATAATTAATTAGAGATTAATTAATTACTTAATGTAAATAGTCAAGGATTATTTTGTTGAGGGTTAATTAATTTAATTAATTTTTAGGGGATAATTAATAAATAATTTAAGGTTAATTAATTAAGGATAATTAACCAATGGTATAACTACTTAATGAAAGTAATTATGGATAATTAATTTAGATAGATAATTAAAGGAGGATTAATCAATGGTTGTAATTAATTAATGTTAAGTGAGCAGGATTAAGGTAATCCAAGTGATTAAAGTTGGTAATTAATTTAATTAGAGATTAATTAAATTATATCTAATAAATTTTGTTTATGTATGATTGAATGATGTTGAATGCCTTGGATTATGTGATATTTCTGTTATGTGATATGTACTGCTTTGTGATATAAGATGAATGATTGTATATATTATATTTAAACCTTTGGTTAATGAATAATATTGGATTCGAAGAGACCGGGGTCGGGTATCAGTAAATACCCGAAACCACTTCGATTTGAAATCTTCTATAATTCTTTATAGGTTGATATGTGAAATCAAATAGGCCGGTTTGGGATAATATGGACCATTTAAACTAAGTTGGATACTTAGATATTATTTTGTGAAAATAAGTGTTGACTATATAAGTTGTTTACTTATAGTAAAGTACGAGTTACCCCGGGTTTATATAAGTTCTATGAATTGAAATTTCATGTTAGATGAGTTTACTCATGCTGGTTTCCAGCCTGACCCGGGTGTTACTTTGTGGTAATGCTCGGGTCAGACCGAGTATTACAGATTTCAGGTAAGGACGTTCTGAAGCTCAGGAGGCGAGCTGGATGGCAGGAACTTATGGAGTATATTCCGCTGTGATATATTATAGTTGTCAGAGACATGTTAATTCTAACTGTCTAGTATATTTGTGAATGTTGTAACTCTGATGTATTAAAATGTAATTAACAAATACAGTTTTCTTTATATAACTGATATTATTATTTGATATTGTATTTTGATCCGCTGCGAATGTGAGAATATGTGTCTTATTCTGTTTCTTTCTTCTATCTCTTTTCTTTTTCTTCTAACTATCTGGAATTTTCGGGTTCGAAATTTCCGGGTTGTTACATTTGGTATCAGAGCTGAAGGTTAAGCGAGAACCTTGGCTCTGTTGGGATTACTCATAAAGGATAGGGTCAATGGTACCCTAGAACGAGTTGAGTGTATATATATATGAGAGCGTAATTGTTATTTTCTTATATAAGGATTTTAAATGATTTTATATAAGAATATATTTTGATATATAAAATGATAATTTCTTTCTAATAAATATTAAGGTAATTGGTTGTTAAAATATTGGAATTAAATTAAGTGGTAATAGAAATACAACCAAATTGAAATTGAATGAAGATAAGTTTGAAATGGATCCAAACTGAAATTAAAAATCCAATTGGAATTGAGGATAATTTAAAATTGTGAAATTTTAAATCTAAATCCAGAAAACTTGAAATTGTTTTAAAGTAATTTGTTTTGAATTAAAAACCAAGGGTGGTTTAAAAATTTAAGGATAACTTGGTGTGTAAAGGAAATAAATATGTATAGATGAGGGATATATATATATAGTATCAAAGATAATTTGAAATAAACTCTAGAGTGATGAGTTTTAATTTTCCCTGAAGTGTGATGAAAAAAAAAACTTAAAATGAAATAAGTTTAGAACTTTTAAGAAAGAATATTGATAGAAATTTAAAATTTAAAATGGGGATTCAAATTGAGTAAGGTTAATGGGATTAAATTGAATTTAACTTAGAAGAAGTTAAATAAAGTTTGGAATGAACAACCTGATTTGAAAATTTCAAGATGAAATTGGAATTTAACTTGGGAAGTTAAATGATTGATTTTAAATGGGAGTTATGAGTGATCTCAAAATGGGTTTGAGATCTGGAAATTAAATATGGATAATAAATTTGAATCTGAAGATTAAATTGTTTTTAAATTCTTATTTGAACTTTGTAATAAGTTAAGATAATTTTAAAATGGAATTTGAAATTTGGATTCAGAATTAAATGGTTTAAGGATTTAAGTTGTTAAATAAGAAAACAAAGGTTGATTTGATTTAAAGGATTAAATCAACATTTAAAATTTTAACTCAAATTTATGAAATTCGAGATGGTTTTAAGTTGAGATTTGAATAGAATTAGTTCAAATTGAATTTGATTTGAATTAATTAGAATTGTGATTGAAGATGTATAAGTTTAAAAATTCAAATGGTAAATTAGAATTGAAATGATTTGAAATTGAAGCTAGTTCAATTTGAAATTAATCCAAATTGATTTGGAATAATTTGGAATTGTGATTAAAGTTGAATAAGTTTAAAAATCAAATGGAATTTGATTTGAATTTAGAAAGGAATTAAGGTTAATTCAACTTGAATTGGGATTAAATCAATTTCAATGGAAATTGAAGTATTAAGTCAATTTAAAATGGAAATGGAAATTTAAATTGAATTGATGGGAAATTAATTGGAAATGGAGATTGGGAAATTAAACAGTTTGGCTCTGGATTATTTTCAAAATAAATTGTTTTAATACAAATCTATTTTTCCAAACTATTTACTATACAATCTTTCTTCTTAAACCCCAAACTATTTTATACTTATTTTACAATTATTTTGGAACTATTTAACTATTTTGAAACTCTCTTATAAACTAATTACTATTTTTCAGTTACTTATATGTAATCACTATTTTAAAAACTATTTTGAAATTATCTAACTATTTTATACCTCCTTAACTATTTTACAGCTATTTTACAAACTAATAACTATTTTTCAACTACTTATCTATTTTAATTTTTTTTTCAAGCTATTTTTAAATTTAAATTGGTTAGAGTTCAAACTGTTTGTAATTGAAGTAATAACTCAATTGGATATGGAAGCAATTGAGAATAAGTGAATGAAATTAAAGGAAATGTGAATAGAAAAGAGAATTGATTTGGATAATAACCAATAAAGATAAATACGTAGGATATACGTATATTATTCTATTCGCATAATGATTTGATCCAGATTCGAACATAGAATTTCGAGATAGTATTATCGATCCGAGTTGGGATTTTTCGCTCGATTTTCGACGGCGAACCTGGATATGGATTTTTGATTGGTTTTGGATATTCTCTATCATAGTTGTGACTATGCAAGGAGAATGACGGTTTCTGATCAAGAAACCAGATCTGAGTCTGCACTAGGAAGTCGGGTGGACGATACTAGTTCGGAAGAGAAATTGTGTGATCGAGTGAGCGATCAGATTGATATTGCGTACGGATGATATGTGTACATCGTACGGGTTTGAATGAAATTGATATTGAAAATTGTGGATAAAACTGTAAAATGATTTTGAAATGGAAGGGTATATTTTGAAAAATAAATGATGAAATAAAATGGGAGTTGGATATTTCTATGATTAAAACTCATTTTATAAAAGTGATATGGTAAATAACTGTATAAAATATTTATCAAATTTGAATATTTGATTTGCAATAAAACAAAGTTATATATCTTTGTTATATAAGATAAATCTTCCCTTGTTAAATCTTTTGCCAGAAGAAAAGGGTTTTGAAATATTTGAGGTATAAAAGAGGTTTTATACAAGTTTGAAATGATCCAAAGATTTTCAAAGTTATATATATATATATATAAAGGATTTTATGGGAATGATTTTGGAAAAGGTATTGGGAACCTATGGATTTCTAAAAAGGCTTTTTGATTTTTGGAAAAATCGATTTTGGGAATTTGGAAAGCCTAGTTTGAGAATTTTCGATTTTGGTAATCGATTTTGTGTAAAGGAGATTTTGATATAAATCATAAAGGATATGATTTAAAGATACTATAAGTGTATAGTATAAAGTGTTTTTGAAAATAGCTCTGGGGAAAAAGGCGCTCCCTTGAAATGGACTTCTCAGGAGTGCCACTGGGTGGTACTGCCTTGAGTCCCAAGGGGGGTTTCTAAAGTTGATCCTGTGAGGAGTCCGGACAAAACTAGTTCCTGAGGATTATTTGTGTAGCGAAAGTCGAGGGGCTGGTGCCCATAGAGGCATGTGGGTTATGCTGTGACGACAGTCTAACTCAATGTCACCGCGATCTACTGCAGACCATAGCGAAAGTCGTGCGAGCCGTTGAGAGCCAACAGTCTATGTTTGATTTTATATCGGTAGACTGCGACACTATGGTAACATAGCGAAAGTCGTTTGTGTTGCTGAGAGCCAACAGTCGGCGTTTGATTTTATATTGGTAGACTGCGACCTATGTTGGAGAAGTTTCATTTTGACAGCGAAATCGTGTGTGCCGCTGAGAGCCAACAGTTACATGGACTTTTGCTGCGATGGCAACGTAACCCTGGATGTAACTGCGTTCTGTTGTGGGTTCCATGGTGTAATCAGTTACATGGACTTTTGCTGCGATGGCAACGTAACCCGTGATGCAACTGTGACCATGGATGGGGGTGATGATTTCCAGAGCATTCTCACCAAAGATATTTCCTCTATTTTCAAAAATGTTTTCGATATTTTCAAATAAAGTATTTTCTAAATATTTTCACTGGGTGTTGAAAATGAGTCTGCTAAGTACTTATAGATTTTCAGTCTTACGCCTGATCAACGTATGACCGAATTTCTGTGAGAACGAGGAAGGACTTGTTGAAACATCGAGTTATAAAAAGTATTTTTATTTTAAAATATTATATAGATTTTTTAAAAGTGTTTTAAAAACGATCAAAGAAAAATTTATCAGATTTTAAGCATTGAATAAATTCTGGCCTCGTTCCTTTTCGGGGACGAAAAGATTTAAAGGGGGGAGGAATGTGATAACCCGGATTTTTGGGACATTTGATAATTGGATAATTAACTATTTTAATCAATTGAAAAGATAAAATTCTGATAATAAAGGATATGTAGATAAATATTTATTTGGCAATATCCTAATTTAATTAATTTAAAATTGACAAAATTGTTATTTCTAACAAAGAAAATAATAATAATAATGTGTTGTTTATATATATAAATATAAATATAATTTAAATAGACTTATTATTTACAAATTTAATAATGTGTTTATTTAATTATATATATATATATGTAGATTGTAAATAGAACTTGGATTTGGAATTCAAAGGTAAATATCTTAAAAATAAATTAGATTCAAATTCTACATTTTTAAGCACTAGTATAAAGTAAAATAGCTTAAGCTTAAAATAAGTTTAAATAAATAAGTTTTATATTATTTTCTTTGAGTTATATACATATAAATAAAAAGAAAGTGTAAAAAAATAAGAATATATATAATATAAATAAATATAAAATGCATGCATAAAACACTTGTAAGCTAGGAAGGGATTCTTGTTTACAAGTGTCAATTTAGTTGTTTTCTTCATAAAGAAAATTATAAAATGGTTTAAAGAACAAGGCTGTACAGTTTATATCCTCCTACATATATCTCTACTCCTACTCTTTCATTTTTGCTTCATCTTTCGAAAATCTGAAAAAAAGAAAGAAAAACTAAAACGAGAAATAAAAATAAAAAGTGAAAGCTAAGCAACTTCTTCAAGTTTTCAGCTAAGCAAGCATGATTCAATTCAAGTTCATCTCAACAAGTAGATCAAGCTGCCGTTTCAAAATTCAAGAGCAGTTTTTAAATTTTCAAAACTATTCTCTGTTCGAACATCAAAAAAAAAGGTGAGTACACATTTAACTAGAATGCTTAGGTGATAAATGTTAGTGCATGTGTGTTTCTGGATGATGTTTATGCTGCATGTTTACATATATAGATACGAATCTCTATGAATGTATATCTATGTCTTATTTGTGCATGTTTGGATGTTTGTACCTCTCTGTTTTCAAAGAACAGAGTTTAAAAGTAAGAAAAATTCAATACTATATTATCTGATCATTGTTAGGCTGTGAAACTCGAATATAAAATGTTGTTTAAATATAGATTAACATTTAAATTTTGTATTCAAGCAAAATAGTTTTGAAAATCTCCAGGACTTAAGTAAATACTGCAAGAATTTTAAAAATGTGAAAAATCAATTAATTTAATTTGTAGATTCAAGTATGGAACTTGAATCATATTTGAAAATTTTGATTTTTAAAACTAAAATCATGAATTTTAGTTTGGGAATTGAGGTAGCATTGTGGTGATGACCAGAATATGATTCCGAGCAAATTCAGGCGATGGGTTTATCTTTGGTGGTCGGGGTTTTTACTGGAGCAAGTTTGGGAATCGTCGATGTCGAGAAAAATGCCAAATGAATTTATCATCCACTGTGGCATCGGAGATCAGACGAACTAGGGTTTAACGTTCGTTATGGTCGTGGTGGGAAATATGATGACTGGGTCATCTATGGTGAATCGAGTAGCACCGGAGTGTTGGGGATAGTTGCGTGGAAGGCTTTCGGTGATGTGACCGGGGTTTCAGGTGGTACGATGGTCGGAGGCGTGGTTGCATGGCGTTTCTTTCAGGCGATGTCGAACTTCTGTTTCGAGTTGTAGACTCGATTTCGATTTAGGCTAGACACTCTCGTTTGGATGCTCGTAGTTGAATGTTGTGATGCTTTACGACTTGCCGGAGGTAGTTGAGTTCGTCGGAGATGGCCAGATCGCGTGTGCACGTGTACAACGTTGATGTGTGTGTCAGGGGAGATGGGTTCGTGGGCGACTCGAAGGGATCTCAGGGATTTTGGAGGTCAGACTCGAGTATTCGCTCGTGTTAGAGAAGGGTAACATTAGCAGTTTTAGTTTTATAGAGAAACTAAGGGAAGAAGAAGAAGATGGGAAGATGACTCGAGACGATCTCGAGTAGAATGCGGGTTTAACCCGAAGCAGAGGACGGAAGGATTTAAGCATGTTTTAAAAGATTTTTTATAAAGTAAAACTTTGAAATTAAAAATGGTTTTGTTTTAAATCTTTTCCAAAATAATCTCTTTTCCATTTTAAATATTCTTAGAACTTTAATTAAGAAATTGTAGGTTATTAACTTAAGTTTGTTAAGTAAAAGCTTTAAGACATTTTAAATTTTATTTTTATAAATAAAATTAAATGTTAATTAAAGGTTAATGTTTTTAATAATTGAAATAGGTAATTAATAAAGATGATGGTTTATCCTAAAAGTAATTAAGATTTTGGTAATTAAATGAAGTAATTAAAGTGTGATTAATTTTATTAATTATTGATTAGAATTAGTTAATAGTTAAAGATTATAAATTAATTAATTTAGAGTTTAATTAATTTGTAATTAAGAATTATTATTTGGATAATTAAAACTAATTAATTAATAATTAGTAGTTAATTAATTAAGAAATTAATTAGGGATTAATAATTGATTAATTAAGTAATTAATTGGTAATTAGTAATTAATTAATTAATACTTAAGGGTTAATTAATACATACTAAGAATTAATTAAATTATAATTAACAATTAAGAAGGAATTAATTAAGTAATTAAGTTAAAATTAGTGATTAATTAAAGGATAATTTTTTTTAAATTTATATGTCAATCATAATTAAGTAATTAGTTAAGATGAATAGCTTATCTTAAGGTTAAAAAAATCTTGGATAATTAATGATTAATTTAAGTAATTAAAGAGAAATTTATTAATTAACGATTAAGGATTAATTACTTAATAAAATTAAGGGTTATAATTAATTAGAGATTAATTAATTACTTAATGTAAATAGTCAAGGATTATTTTGTTGAGGGTTAATTAATTTAATTAATTTTTAAGGGATAATTAATAAATAATTTAAGGTTAATTAATTAAGGATAATTAACCAATGGTATAATTACTTAATGAAAGTAATTATGGATAATTAATTTAGATAGATAATTAAAGGAGGATTAATCAATGGTTGTAATTAATTAATGTTAAGTGAGCAGGATTAAGGTAATCCAAGTGATTAAAGTTGGTAATTAATTTAATTAGAGATTAATTAAATTATATCTAATAAATTTTGTTTATGTATGATTGAATGATGTTGAATGCCTTGGATTATGTGATATTTCTGATATGTGATATGTACTGCTTTGTGATATAAGATGAATGATTGTATATATTATATTTAAACCTTTGGTTAATGAATAATATTGGATTCGAAGAGACCGGGGTCGGGTATCAGTAAATACCCGAAACCACTTCGATTTGAAATCTTCTATAATTCTTTATAGGTTGATATGTGAAATCAAATAGGCCGGTTTGGGATAATATGGACCAATTAAACTAAGTTGGATACTTAGATATTATTTTGTGAAAATAAGTGTTGACTATATAAGTTGTTTACTTATAGTAAAGTACGAGTTACCCCGGGTTTATATAAGTTCTATGAATTGAAATTTCATGTTAGATGAGTTTACTCACGCTGGTTTCCAGCCTGACCCGGGTGTTACTTTGTGGTAATGCTCGGGTCAGACCGAGTATTACAGATTTTAGGTAAGGACGTTCTGAAGCTCAGGAGGCGAGCTGGATGGCAGGAACGTATGGAGTATATTCCGCTGTGATATATTATAGTTGTCAGAGACATGTTAATTCTAACTGTCTAGTATATTTGTGAATGTTGTAACTCTGATGTATTAAAATGTAATTAACAAATACAGTTTTCTTTGTATAACTAATATTATTACTTGATATTGTATTTTGATCCGCTGCGAATGTGAGAATATGTGTCTTATTCTGTTTCTTTCTTCTATCTCTTTTCTTTTTCTTCTAACTATCTGGAATTTTTGAGTTCGAAATTTCCGGGTTGTTACATTCAAAATTTAAATGTTAAACTATATTTAAACAACATTTTATATTCGAGTTAAAATTTTAAATGTATAGATTAACATTTAAATTTTGTATTAGATATAATTCCTAATTAATTCAAATCTAGTTAAATAATTAACTACTTATTCTTAAAGATCTTAATTAAGAATAAGTAGTTAATTAGTTAAATAATTAACTACTTATGCTTAATTAAGATCTTTAAGAATAAGTAGTTAATTATTTAAAATTAATTAAATAATTTCTTAACTACTTTAATTATTGATTTGTGAAACAAAAGAAAATGAATTTCTAATTTAAATTAAGCACTTAGAAATCAATTAAAATTAAAACAATTTAAACATTCAAATTTGACTTTTAAATCTTAAAACTTTCTAAGTTATTAAATAAATATTAAGACAAATAACATTTTGAAAATCCACTTCCCTATTTTTAAAAACTTATTTATTTAAATATTTAAAACTTGTTGAAACAATTACTCTAGAAAACAATTTAGTTAATAAAAATCTTGTTTTAACTTTGTTTTAAAACTCAGAAAACATTACAAAAATCAAATTTTTTTTTAAACTTAAAACATTTCCTGTACAATACTTTAAACCTGCTCCTACTCTAGAATAGCTGTTATTGTTTGCACAAAAAATGGACAAACACCTCAAAGTCGTATGATTTAGTAGATCTTATGTTATTCTTAGTGATTTGAGCGATTTATGCAAATATATGAAAAACAGGGGCTAAACTGTAAAAAGACACGCAGATTTATAGTGGTTCAGCCAGAATGTGCCTACGTCCACTTTATATGTTATTTCTCTTCTCTTATTCTGATTACAAGTACAAAGCTTTGATACAAGTAAAAGAAAGTTGTTTGAAAGTTCCTTCCGTGCTTGAGCTCTCAAACTTGTCCCCATTGTTGTACCCCTGCCCCTCTATTTATAGAGTGAGGCTAGGGGTAGGGGTCATGGATGTATATAACAGCTGGTGGGCCTGGGCTGATGCGACCTGGCCTGGTATTGTTGGCCCGAAAGGAGTATGGTCCGGTAGATGCTGGGAGGAGCTTGGTCCGGTAGATGGTGGGAAGAGCTTGGTCCGGTGGTGCTGGGAGGAGCTTGGTCCGGTGGTGCTGGGAGGAGCTTGGTCCGGTGGTGCTGGGAGGAGCTTGGTCCGGTGGTGGCTTTGGTCCGGTGGTAGGGACGAAAGTTGGTTCGGCAGTTGCATGAGACCGCCAAATGGGCTCTGGAGAACGAGAATGCCGAATGGGCTCTGGAGGACGAGAATGCCGGATGAGTGACTGCCGAATGGCTCTGGGGAACGAGAATGCCGGATGAGTTTAGGCGAGCCTGGATGGATGAATCAAGCTTCTTGGTCTCGAGGTCTTCTGGGTGAGAACACGCCCAACATTTGCCCCCCAAAGTGGGGCATATGCCGGAATGTGCCGCGCTTTGTTTTTTTTAAACTAATGACGTCAGCTTGGATGCCTTCGCCGAATCAGCTGGTCCGGTCGTCTATAGTTGTCTATAAGTAAGGGCCCAGGGCCTCTATTACCTTCTACCGAACGAAACAGCCAAGCCAAGTTAGTCACCTAGCCGAATCAAATTCTAATCCTCTGCCGAACCATTTCAGCTTGCCGAACCAGGTACTCAATTTCCCTTAGCCGAATGGTTTTTCGTCTATGTCCACTGAATGAAGTGCGCGTGTCATACGTACCGAATGGATATTAGTTGAGAGTGTCGAACGAATTCCTCGAGATGAGACTGCCGAATGGGCTTTCCAGAAGAGAATGCCGAATGAAATTTTATATTCAGTTTACCGAATGATAACGGGAATTTGAGCATTTATGAGTGAAACTCTAGACTGCACACACTCGCTTCTTTACTTCCTTTAGTCTAACGACATTCTTCTTTGTGTTTGCTGTTAATGTCTCGTAAAGCGGAAACTTGATCAGACAAGAAGAGATCCGGGGGCGAAGGAGGTTCCTCTGCCGTGCCCCCAGCTCAGCTGAATCAAGAACGTCACGGACCAACCCCGAGATCGCTAGTGGACGGGTACGGCCCTTAGGAACTTCTGAACTCCCCGCCCGATTGCTTTCCTAGCTCCCTCAAGGAGGAGCAGCTTGATGTTATTTCCCGATCCTTTGGAATCAATAAGGCGCACTTGCTATTGCCTGGGAGAGACGTTATGCCGTATGACCCTCCTGAAGGGTACTTCGCCTACAGCAGATACCACTGCATGTGTGGTGCCATTCCTCCTCTTAACGCTTGGATAGCCAGCTTCCTCACGTATCTAAAGGTGGCCCCATTCCAGCTTCAACCCAACTCCTATGCTATACTGGTGAGCCTCTTCGTCATTTTCCAGAGGAAGTATGGTCGTGCTCCTTCCAACCGAGAGATCCGGTATCTATATAATCTGAGGGGCTATAAGAAGGGGTCCCCATACATTAGCTTGGAGTCAGCTGTGACTTTCAAGCCGGTCTTGGATCTGTATTCCAAATTCAGCATGTTCAAGAAGGAATGGTTCTTTGTCAGGGACGACTCCGTTTCAATTCGGCGCTTTACTTCTGGATGTAAGTTGATGCTTTTACTTATAATTTCCATTACGATTGCGATGCTTCTTCTCATACTTTCTCATTTTTGCTAGCGACAGGTGGCTTTGTGGTTGTGGAGACTGACCGCCTGGTTCAGACGGCGGCTGAGATAGAAGCTATTCTCGGGAAATATAGATCATCTGCCTTCCTGATCAGAAATGCGATCCTTCTAGAGTATAACTTAATCCTTCCACAGCAGTCAGTAGTCAAGCTGAGGGAAACGGCGGAGGAGAGGGCGGCTGCTCAGACTAAGGAAGGTGTTACGGTAGAGAGTAGCAAGAGGAAACCTTTCACAAAACCTCCAGCCGTCGGAGGTAAGAAACTCAAGAAGTCGGACGGTCCCTCCCCCAGCAATTGTCCACTTACCCAAGAGGAGGGAGACATAGAGGAGGAAAGAGGTGAGGGTGGAGATGGTCGGGAAGGTGATAAAGGTGGCGATGGCATCGGGGCCTTGCTTCCTGGGCAAGCGGGTGAGATTCAGGAGTGGACGGATGATGCGTTCTACCAGGCTTTCGAGGGGCTGGACGAAGATCTGGCTTTGGTAGAGAAAACTGGGAAAGCTGACAAGGCTGGAACTGGCGCAAGCGAGCCTCCTCAGACTATTCCAGCCAAGGTGGCTCCGACGACTCAAGGTGAACTTTTGATTCCTGCGGGCTCCATTTATGATAGGGACTTAGGAATATTTTATGACCCGCTCCCGTCCTGGAATGAAATCCAGGACTTATTGCAGTATCCTACTCCTCCCCAGGGTTTGTACAACCACAGATGTGTTTCCTTTCTTATTATCTTTTAATTTGCCGTGTTTTCTCGAATTATAGATCAATATATGCTTGTGACACTTTTTTCTTCATATCAGGAGCAGGTAAAACGGCCAAGGCCTCAGATCTTCGGCACAGGCTTGAACAGTACAAGCTTTCCAAAACTTTTGTCAAGCCGAAGCCTTTGACCCACCGCTCCGCGGATGTAGTCGGCTACCGTCCTCTTCTCGGGGTTATCGAAGAGAGTATTCAGTAGAGAAAGAGGAGTCATCCTTTATTCGAACCTTTGCCCGGTCCTCAGCTCCCGGCTCAGCCTCTTCATGATATCACGGAGGAGGACAGCGAGTTTGCACCCTCTCCGCACCCGTCCGGAAACCCTTCCGTTACTCATATCGACCGTCCTGACTTGGCTCGTAATCCATTTGCGGGTCATCCTGATCTGGATCCAAGTTCCCACGACATTACCTTTGACGAGGTTACTGGTGACCACCTTCTTCCCCGTAATCCCATGGTACGGGTGCTTGATGAGGCTAAGTCCTTAGATCTTGATCTACTTACCACTCGGATAGTTACCATGGGAGACGAGGCCAAGGCTAGTATTGATCGGGTGGCGGAGGAGACTAGGAAGCTGATGGGGCATCATGCCCGGCTGGTTAAGGCTGGAGAGGAGATTGGGAGTGCCAACATCCGACTAAGATTGATGGTTTCGGACCAGGCCAAACAGCTCGCTGACCAGGCCATTCAGATTTCTCAGCATGAGGCTACCTCCGGGAGGTTGAGGAAGGCTATGGAGGAGGCTAGTAAGGCGGAACTGCGGAAGATGGAGGCCACCTGCAAGGATCAGATAAATATGGCCATCTCGATAGTGGATGAGGTTCGGAGGGCGGATCTTGAGCGGGTAGAGGAGCTATTGGGGAAGCTTGAAGCCGCAGAGCTCGCTCAGGTTAGGCTAAAGGAGGAGATGGAGGTGATGCGGAAATCCCTTCAGGCTGACTGCTCGAGATACCGTTTGGAGAGAGAAGCTGCTGTTGGAAGGTTGTCGGCTTCCGAGGCCCGGATGAGGGAGTTTGAGGAGAATGAGGGGATGATGGACGAAATGCTCCAGGACATGTATTTCCGAACCTGGAAGCAGGGCAACCTATCCTGGATGGATGATTATCCTAGGGTCATGGCCAAGATCTATCTTCGGGCTCTGGAGGAGGCTAAGGCTGATGCGGATAGAGATGGTGGTGTGGCTTTCAGCATGGATGTGGTCACTGCCCAGTTTGCCAAGGAGGAGAAGATGGCGGTGAAGGAGGGTATGTGGTTGCTTGCTGCTGAGGAGGCAGGTGTGCAAGTTGAGGATGACGATCAGGATAGTCAAGAAGTAGGTGCTGGTAAGTCTTCCTTTTTAGTCTCTCCATTAACTTTGGTTGCTTATCACTAATGAATCCTTTCTCTGACTGGACAGGTGGTCAACAGGACAAGGATAAAACTCCAACGCAGCCGGCCCCTTGATCAGACCTGGAAAATTCTTTTTGTAGACTTGACATGGCCGTATACGTTAGTCTTAAAACAGTAGAGTAACTTTTAAGTTGTAATTATTTTGCTACTTGTAATAAATAGCTCTATTCTTGATGTGTAATTCTTTAACTTAAGCTGATTTTGTCGTCTTCCGAATGTTTGTTGCTATTTTGACATGTCATATGAGAAATATAGCTATGCATATTCTTGTAATTGAATTGTGTTTGATGTCAGGTTCTGGTTTTAAAACATAATTTCATGACTTGTAATATTAGCGTGTGGTGTGAACAAATTATAGTCATGTATTTGTACATAAAGGAAGAAAATACCGCCTTTCATGTTCTGTTTGTAGATGGCAGTTTTGAATATCTTGCGTGACCGAGCAAGGAATGCAGTCGAGTGCCCTGCCATCCAATCGTGAGTCCCCACATCCAATGGCTAGTATCTCCTACTCTGCATCCTGTACTTTAGGGACCGTTATAGAGGACAGGGGAAAAGCTTTTTAAGTAAAATTGAAATATGTAAAAAAGTAAAACTTCCAATCACGGAAGGCCTTCGATGTGCTTAAGTTCGTGGCAAACGGGTTTTGTAGTCACTTTCCCTAGCTGTGGGTCTTGGAGACATTTGTCACCCATCTTACGCCTCCGCGGGGAGTTAATTCTTTTTTACCACAGCCGCACTTAAGACACATCGGAGCCGAGATCGCGCACGGTAACTACCCGGGCCATTATGGCCCGTAATCATGGGTATTATTCGATTTACTGTGGCCGGCTAGCGTGGGTGCTGATCGTCAACTGTGAACTGCCCCTGGCTGGCCACACCTTATGTTGGGGCTTATAGTCGGTTCACAGTTGCCGGCGAGCCTAATGCCGTAATGAGCTGCCTCGGCTATAGTCGGCCTTCTCGGTGGCTTATAATCGGCTCATTACGGTTGGCTTTAAGGGCCGTCGCGAGCAATGAGTTAACCCGCAGCAGAGGGATGCTGGAGCAAAAGTGTCTCATTGGCGAGGGCATAGATTCGCATAGTACCTGTTAGGTTTTGCCCAGGTGAAGTTGCGCCGTGGAGTGCTTTGGGTGGAGATGCTACACGCATAGGATTTTGTTCAACAGAAAAGGATAAAGTTAACAAGTAGCCAAGATATAAAGGAACAAGTTAAAAAAGAGACAAAGTTTTTTAAAGTGGTTCGGCATGAAAAGGCCTACGTCCACTGATTCTCTTTGTTAATTCACTTCATATGGGCAGTACAAGTTAAGAAAAGTATCGACGGAGGTGCTGAATGTTCCATGCCCTCTGGAACACCTCTCCGTCCACTGTTGACAAAATATAAGCTCCATTGTGGAGATCTTTATGAATTACATATGGTCCATCCCAGATGGGGTCTAGTGCTCCGGGGTGGGGGAAGATTCGCTTGAGGACAAGATCCCCTTCTTGTAAGGTACGATGCTTGACTTTGGAGTTGTATTGTGCTGCCACTTTCTGCTTGTGGGCTGCTGTTTTAAGGACTGCATCATTTCTTCTCTCCTCAACTAGATCCAAAGACATGTGGAGGAGCTCTTCATTCTCTTCCGGGTTATAGTGGATCCTACGGTGGGAAGGCACAATGGTTTCAATTGGGAGCATAGCCTCCGATCCGTATGCCAAAGAGAAAGGAGTGTGCCCCGTTGATGTTCTGAAAGATGTGCGGTAGGCCCACAGTGCCGTAGGGAGTTCATCCACCTAAGCGCCCTTTGACTTTTCGAGCTTCTTTTTTATCAGAGTTTTCAGAATTTTGTTGACTGCTTCGACTTGTCCGTTTGCCTGGGGATATGCTACGGATGAGAAGCTTTTATGAATTCCGTGCTCTCGGCACCAGTTGGCGAATTCCTCGCTGTCAAACTGAAGTCCATTATCTGATATGATTTTGAGTGGGACTCCGTACCTGCACAGAACATTTTTGATCAAGAAGTTAATAACTTTTGCTGAAGATACTTTATTCAGAGGTTCTGCTTCCACCCATTTGGTGAAATAATCAACCGCCACTATAGCATATTTGGCCCCGCCTCGGTCCATCGGTAGCTCGCCGATTAAGTCAATTCCCCATATTGCGAAGGGCCAAGGGCTGGTCATTTGAGTAATCTTAGTTGTTGGTAGCCGTGGAATCTTAGCAAATTTTTGGCATCTTTCACACTTCTTGACGAAATCTAAGGCGTCCTTGCTTAAGGTGGGCCAGAAATATCCGTAACGGAGTATCTTTTTTGCTAATGTTTGCCCTCCGGTGTGATCTCTGCAGCACCCCTGATGGATGTTGGATAAGATTTCCTTGGCTTCTCTCCCAGCGACACACCTTAATAACGGGTTAGAGAATCCGCGCCGATAGAGGATGTCTTCTTGTATTGTGTAGCGGGACGCTTTCCTCAAGATTTTCTTGACTTCGTTACGCCCGTTGGGTAGTGTGCCATTTTGTAGGTAGTCTCGGATGGGAGTCATCCAAGTTGCTTCTTCGGCTGCAGCTATCAGATTCACTTGCTCAAAACTTGGGACCGTTTGCTTTGAGATGGTTACTGCCCCGAAGATGGCGATGTCTCTCATACTCGCTTGCTTTGCCAATTCGTCGGCCTCTTGGTTCTCTTCCCGAGGGATGTGTTTGACTAAGTAGTGGTCCAATCGGCTGAGAAGCAACTTGGTCTTCTTTAGATATGCTATGAGTCGTTCCTCTCGAGCTTGGAATTCTCCTAGTATTTGATTAACAATAAGTTGAGAATCGCTATGAAGACACAAAGAATTGGCTCCGATTTCTATGGCAATTTCTAGTCCGGCTATCACTGCTTCATATTCTGCGTCGTTATTGGTGGCGGCGAACTCCAATCTTATAGCATAGTGTAGTTTGTTTCCCCTGGGAGTGGTTATTACCACACCTGCCCCCGAGCCTTGTTCGTTTGATGCACCATCCACAAAGAGATTCCACTTGATATCTTCTGCTATTTCCAATTTCTCCTTACCTTCGTTGGTAGTGAATTCTGCAATGAAATCAGCCATGGCTTGTCCCTTGATGGCGGTGCGAGGGTGATAGGTGATATCATACTGACTTAGTTCAATGCACCATTTAAGTAGTCGTCCAGAAGTGTCGGGACGATGGAGTACCTGCCTTAGTGGTTGATCAGTCAGAACTTTGATGGAATGGGACTGGAAGTAGTGATGTAGTTTTCGTGATGTGATTAGTAAACAGTATGCTAGCTTCTCAAGTTTAGGATATCTGACTTCTGCTCCAGTAAACCTTTTGCTGACGAAGTAAACTGGCCGCTGCGTGCGGTTGTCTTCCCTTACCAAGGCAGCGCTTAGGGCGTGAGATGACACAGCAAGGTATAGGTATAATTCTTCGCCTTCACTTGGAGTCGAGAGTACCGGTGGTTTCTGGAGGTGTTCGATTAGGTTAAGGAAAGCGGTTAAGCATTCGTCAGTCCATTCGAACTTTCCTTTGTCTTTCTTTAGAGCTTCGAAGAAGGGGACGCACTTGTCCGTTGCCTTGGAGATGAACCGGCTTAGGGCGGCCACTTTTCCATTTAGGCTTTGCATTTCCTTTCGGGTGGAAGGTATCTTGATATCCCTTAGCGCTCGGACTTGTTCAGGGTTTGCTTCTATTCCTCTGGCATGAACGATGAATCCTAAGAACTTTCCTGATGACACTCCGAAGGAGCATTTTAGTGGATTCAACTTCATTCCATATTGCCGAAGTACTTGAAACATCTTGCCTAGGTGGCTTACGTGATCTTTGGCTTTCCTTGACTTTACCAGCATGTCATCCACATATACTTCCATAGTTTGTCCTATTAGCCCTGCAAACATCTTGTTGACGAGGCGCTGGTAGGTGGCTCCTGCATTTTTAAGTCCGAAAGGCATTACCTTATAGCAGTATAAACCTCGATCGGTGATGAAACTGGTGTGGTCTTGGTCGGGAGCATGCATAGGAATTTGGTTATATCCTGAGTATGCATCCATAAAAGATAGGAGTTCGTGCCCGGCTGTGCTGTCTACAAGTTGGTCGATTCTGGGAAGTGGGAAGCAATCTTTTGGGCAGGCGTCGTTTAGGTTGGAAAAGTCAATGCAGGTTCGCCACTTCCCATTAGCCTTTTTTACCAGCACCGGGTTGGCGATCCATTCCGGGTAGATAGCTTCCCGTATGAAGTCATTGGCGAGTAGATTCTTTACTTCTTCATCGAGGGCTGCTGATCGCTCTGCCCCCATACTTCTCTTTTTTTGTTTTACAGGCGCCTTGGTAGGATCAATGTTTAATACGTGGCAGGCTATGTCGGGGGAGATTCCAGTCATGTCAGCGTGTGACCAAGCGAATACATCCAAGTTGTGGTGGAGAAATCGATGAGTTGTTCCTTCAATTCAGCTTTTAGTTGGGACCCAATTTTCAATAGTCTACTCGAGTCGTGCTTGTCTACAGATATAAACTCCATAGCCTCTGCCGGCTCGGCGGTGGCCTCCTCCTCTTTGTCCCTAGGATCTAATTCATTGAAAGGGTCGCTGGTATATCAAAGAGGAGGGGCTTTCTTTAATTGCTATGCTTCTAGATTTTTTGTGCAGAGGGCAATCTCTACACCCTTCCCTTTATCCTTCCTGTGGTTGTTGCGAAGTTCAGTCACATAGCAGTCTCGAGCAACGTCCTGATCTCCTTCCACTTCCCCTACTCCATTGTCTGTTGGAAACTTCATCTTTAGGCACCATGGGGCTAAGACAATTTGGAAGTCAGACAAGGATGGCCTTCCTAAGAAGGCGTTGTAGGCCGACTGGTTTTCTATTAGCACAAACGTCTGTTTCCGTACAGCGGAGCAGGGATGGCTTCCAATCTCAACAAAGAGGTCCAGTTGCCCGAGGGGCATTTTCGCATCTCCAGTGAAGCCGTGTAGTGGTTTATCGCAGGGAGATACATCCTTCATTGATAGCTTCATTTTGTCGAATGCGTGTTTGAACAGGATGTTTACTGAGCTTCCAGTGTCTACCAGGATTCGGTAAACTTCGGCGGGACCAAGTCGGGTAGAGATGACCATGGGATCCATGTGAGGGTACTGCCTTCCTTCTAGGTCACGCTTACCGAATGTGATGTCATCACTTTCTTTCCGCTTCGGGTGGCGTTCTTCTATAACCGAATTGACATAGTCTTTATTGTCTCTAAGCGACTTTCCGTACCTTTCCATCTCTTTCCAGCTTCTGTCTGCGATGTGTGGCCCTCCTGAGATGGTATGGACCACTATCTTTTCTTGACTAGAGCTGCTAGCGTTGCGGTTTCCTATGTTGGCCCCCGGCGAGGGTAGCCTTGGGTTTTCGTTGGCAGGAGCTGGAGTCCTGTCCTGACTTTGTACATAACGTTCCAGTTTCTTCCTTCTGATGTGTTCCTCAATCAGATCTCGGAGATGATGGCATTCGTTGGTATCATGCCCGTGAGATTCGTGGAAGCGGCAGAATTTTCCAGACTTTTGTGCGTTATCGGATTCCTTCTTGTATGGTGGGCGTTTGTATCTAACTTCGCCTTGAGTGGCAAGGAAGATATTTTCGACGGTCTCGTTCAAAGGAGTGTAAGTGTCGAATCTCGGTCCTGGCCGATATAGGCGCTTTTCTCCCTTCTTGCCCCCAGCATTGTCTCTGGAATCATTTCTTCGAACGTCCCTTGCCATAGCAGGGGCGTTGCTATGGGTTGTCTTATTTTGCTGTCCTGACTGCCCCTCAATGGCAGCATCTTCAAGCCTCATGTATTTCCCGGCTTCATGGAAGAAATCGGGTAAAGTAGCTGGCTGTTCTTTTGTCAACCTTCTAGCAAATTTAGTGTCCGGATGCACACCACTATAGAGGGCCATTAGGATAAGCTTCTCATCGGCATCTTGGACTGCGGCTGCTGCGGCGTTGAATCTGGTTAGGTATTGCTGCAGCTTCTCTCCAGGTTTCTGTTTGACACTGGATAGGGAATAAGCGTCCTTAGGTTGCTCCACATGAATGCGGGACTGACTGATAAATTTTTCTTTCAACATCTCCCACGAGCTGATGGATCCCTGGGTAGATGACAGAACCAGGAGGTAGCGAGATCTGCTAAGAAGAGCGGAAAGCATTTGCACAGGTATCCCTCTGTCGCCCCACTCATGAGCATATGCTGCGTGTACCTCTGTAAGTGTACAACGGGATCGGAGGTTTCTTTGTAGGGTTCCATTGTTGGCATCTTCCATTCTCGGGGGGTGATAGCAATTTCGATATTACGGGCGAAAGGGCTGGTTACCCTAGCGCCTATCCCTCGATCTCTTTGCTCCCATTGGACACATTCTCTGAATAAGCGTGCCATCCTTTCATCAGAACTTGGAGCAGATAGAAATGAGTTTGGTTCTGTTCTGTGGGATTGATTCCGTCCAGATGACCTGTAGGGATGGTATCGTCTATCATTCCTCATATTTTCCAGTGGCTGTCTTTGATCTTCTGGGAGCATGCTTGGGTTAGCTACAGTTGGCCCTTGCCTTGATCTCCCCCTGTTGGGTTCTGATCTAAGCACTTCCTCGGGTCCAACTTCGGGCTGGACTCTAGCTCGGCCCCGTTCACTGGCGTTTCTGTGGTTAGGCAGCATGACAGGCTCAGCTACAGTTGACCTTCGCCCGGTACCTTCCCCATTGGGTTCGGTACCAAACGTTTCCTCAGGCCTAACTTCGGGCTGTGCTCGGTCTCGGCTCCTACCACGGCTACTTCTGCCGTTAGCTCCTTCGAAGAAGGAAGATCTTTGTTGTCTCTGAGATCCTCCAGACTGGGACTCGCCCCATGATTCAGTGTTGCGGTTGGATTCTTCAGCGTCCCTTAAGCGTGACATGAGATGGTCCACCAAGGCTTCCGGCTGGGACGTGAAGCGGTTAGTTACTTCAACCACAACTCTGTCCAGATCTGCTCTAGTAATTGCTGCAGGCTGTTCTGTGGCAGGAGTAGTTGGGTTAGCCTGTTCTTCATTTGTTACTGTTGCTGGAGGAGGACGATTTACTTGATTCGTGACAGCTGGATCTGGAAGACTGCTGGATGCGATGTTTTTTCCTTTGTTAACATCTTTTCTCTGTTTGGGAGGCATGTTTTCCAAGTGGCGGACGATGCTGTTAGGAAAACTTGTTAAGCGGATGAAGCTGAAGCTTCGAGCTTCTAGTTCTCAGTGAAAGCACCAAAAATGTTTGCACAAAAAATGGACAAACACCTCAAAGTTGTATGATTTAGTAGATCTTATGTTATTCTTAGTGATTTGAGCGATTTATGCAAATATATGAAAAACAGGGGCTAAACTGTAAAAAGGCACGCAGATTTATAGTGGTTCAGCCAGAATGTGCCTACGTCCACTTTATATGTTATTTCTCTTCTCTTATTCTGATTACAAGCACAAAGATTTGATACAAGTAAAAGAAAGTTGTTTGAAAGTTCCTTCCGTGCTTGAGCTCTCAAACTTGTCCCCATTGTTGTACCCCTGCCCCTCTATTTATAGAGTGAGGCTAGGGGTAGGAGTCATGGATGTATATAACAGCTGGTGGGCCTGGGCTGATGCGACCTGGCCTAGTATTGTTGGCCCGAAAGGAGTATGGTCCGGTAGATGCTGGGAGGAGCTTGGTCCGGTAGATGGTGGGAAGAGCTTGGTCCGGTGGTGCTGGGAGGAGCTTGGTCCGGTGGTGCTGGGAGGAGCTTGGTCCGGTGGTGCTGGGAGGAGCTTGGTCCGGTGGTGTTGGGAGGAGCTTGGTCCGGTGGTGGCTTTGGTCCGGTGGTAGGGACGAAGGTTGGTTCGGCAGTTGCATGAGACCGCCGAATGGGCTCTGGAGAACGAGAATGCCGAATGGGCTCTAGAGAACGAGAATGTCGGATGAGTGACTGCCGAATGGCTCTGGGGAACGAGAATGCCGGATGAGTTTAGGCGAGCCTGGATGGATGAATCAAGCTTCTTGGTCTCGAGGTCTTCTGGGTGAGAACACGCCCAACAGTTATCAATATATACAAATATATATATTCTAAATGGAAAATATTTAACATTAGTTTTGATAATTACTATATTGAATTTTTATAACATAACACCAAATCACAATATATATATATATACATATATATCATAATTTGAAAACATAACTTTTATTTAAATTAAAGACTTCCTATTTAATTACTTTCATAAAGTAATTAAAAATCATTATCTTAATTAAATTAATTAGATTGATAACAATGAAGTCTACCCTCAATATATAGCCAATATAAATTCATGTGAGTCATCAATCAAATTACCAAAATATGGTAAGAAGATAATGGAGGCAAATTACAACGGTAACAAATCACGCAAACATAGCAAGTAATTCACTCGTTCCAAAGATGGAAGAAAATAATCCCAAAGCAATGTGATTATGAAGAAAGAAATAATATGCATATCTTTTGCATATATATTATTCCATAACGTGCGCATGCATAAATTTCCTTGCCATCTCATTCAAATGCAATCTAATTATTAATGCATTTCCATAATGAACAAACGTGATTACTTTCCCTTTTGCATAGTTGTTTCCTTCTATTTGTGATTTTGTATCACCAAAATTTAACAGTATTCATTGACAAAAATAAACCACTTCATGTTGTAAAAATACATGGATCCCAATTTGGAAATGCTATAGGAATGCGGGGAGTTCATTCACAAAAAAATCACCCTTGACGATAAAAGTTGAAAAGGGCGTTTTGGACAATTCAAAAGCTTTAAATGATGGTATATATATATATATATATAATATATTAATTATACAGGTGGTTAGTGGAAAACGACCAAGTTGAACTTACAACGTTGTTTCCATTCTTATTTTTCTGAATTCAATCGTACAAAGCCTAAATATAAAATTTCGCGTTATCCGAACTTAGTTTGATTTTAGATCTTAAGTGGTTTTCTTTGATATTCACCTAACACCGAATAATTATTGAATTTGCTAAGATGGAGTATTAAATTGAGTTAGAATGACATAAAATCGTATATTTAAGCTTTTCATACAATAGTAACAAATGTTTATATTTAGGTTTCATAAATTATTACTCTTGCCGTAAAAACTTGAATATAAAATTTCGTGTCATTCAAACTCAATTTGATCCTCGATCTTATAAGTTAATTGTTTTTTTAGATATTTACTTAACACCGACTAATAATGAAACTTTATAAGACGAAGCATCAAACTGAGTCGTAATGACATAAAATCATAAATTTAAGTTTTTCATATAGCCTTAGCAATTGTGCATGATCAGATTTCAAAAATTCAGAACAAAAACATGATTTCTATTACGAACTGGTCGGTTTAGATTGAACTCTAAGTAACTTATAATGGAAACAACCAGTTTGAACTGACAGCGCTATTTCTGCCCAATTTTTCAAAATCGAACCATGTAAAATCATTATTTTTTCTATATAAAATTAAACATAAATTTTGTTTATCTGGATTTGATCCTTGATCTTATAAGTTAACCATTTTATTGATATTTAACTAATACCGAGAAATAATTAACTTTGTAAGATAGAAACCAAATTGAGTCGAAATGGCATGAAATCGTACTTTTAAGCCTCTCATACAACATGAACAAATGTGTACGATCAGTTTTTGAAAATTCAGAATGTAAACAGGGTTGTCGTTTTGAACTGGTCAATTTAAAATTATATAACTTTTAAAACTGAATTTAAATTAAACGGAAGAATTTCTTAGGTTTGTTACAATCATAATAAGATCTAAGATTAAAACAAAAATTAAATTATACAATTTTAAAATTGAACTACAAGTAAATTATAATAATTTTTAAAAATGAAATGTAAATTAAATTATATAACTTTTTAAATTGAATTTAATTCAAAATAGTTTTAATAACTTTTAATATATAGCATCTAAAACTAAAATTAAGTTATAATAACTTACAAAATTAAAATTAAAATTGGACTATCTAAATTGAATAAATTAAGTTATTAATTTTGTAACAAGAGTGATACTTAATTTAAGCAACACACTCATATTAATGTGAATGAACCCAAGACCTCTAGAGCTACAAGCTAAATATTTTACCTCTTAAGCTAATGGTCCTTGATGAATAAAATAATAACGATGATGAATCTAATAATGATAACTTTTAAAATAAAAATAAAAATTAAATCATATAACTTTTAAAATTGGATTTAAATTCAAATCGATTTATAATAACTTTAAATTATATTATAATATTTACAAGGCATAGGGAATGCATAAGCATTGCATATGCATTCTTGGTGTCATCTTTTACTTTGAATAAAAAATAATAGGCGTAATGCGCAAGTACTGCTTATGCATTTCTGATGCCTTCCTTTTTCCTGTATAAAAAATTATTATGCAAAACCTTCTCGATGTCAAGCCCCGTACCTCCCTAGGCAAAAGCAAGCTTTCCCTAATTCTTCTATTTCTATTATTTATGTTAAATCCTTAATTTCCCATTGACTTGCAGCCACCATGATCTGCCAATCTCAGCCGACGCCAACCTCGATCAATGTCGCTTGCCTCTTCCCACCCTCCGACTACAAAATTCTAAGCTCCTCCCCAAGCTTTGACCTCAACCTGTTCAGCCAAGCTCCCCCCCTCCCTTCATCCTTCACAAGCCCTAACGCCTTACGAGACGCAATATTGCCTCCCCCACCTTGAGTTCCTACCTCCTTCCCACTTCCGCTAGCTCCTAACTCCTTCCCTCCCTCCTCCAAAAATTTTGTGCTCCTCTTTCACTGACGATGATTACTTGCTTTTTTGTCAACCATAAACATTGCTTACTTTTATCGATGCACATGTTTGGTAAAAAATTAACTCATTGACTGATATTGGTATGATATCATATCATTTTTTAAAGCATTTGCATATTATTTATATGTATAATCCTTTGAATTTGCAAAAGAAAATAATAGAATAAATATCAGCGTATATGATCTTTTAAGTGATCGTCGGTATGATATTGTTTTGGTTGATTAATAATTATTTAAGTAGTAGATGATTAGTTAAAAGTTATTTGATAAGTGATACTTGATAGAGTGATTAACATATCCCTTGTCTATTAATTAATAATTTTTTAATAACTGATAATTGATTGATTAATAAATTGCTTAATAATGGCTAATGTGATAATTGATTCATAATTGATCAATACAATTGATAAATAACTAGTTACTATATTAATATAATAATTGACTAGTAATTTATTAATATAGTTGATTAATAATTACTTGATTAATAGTTTACTAACATGTAATTGAATAGTATAGTCGTTGAATAACTAATTTATGATTGACGTAATATACTCGATTAATAACCGATTAATAGTTGATTAATAATTGATAATAATTGATCACCAACTAATTAAAAATCAGTCAATTTAACAATTGATTAATATAATTGATAAATAATTAATTAATAACTTACTGATATTTGACTAATAATTAGTTAATATAATTGATTAATAAGTTCTTAATAATTGATTAACGGTTAATTGATTTAGTTGATAAATAAAAAATTAATAACTAGTTAATGATTGACTGATAATGGAGTAATTTAGTTGATTGATAATTGATTGATAGTTGATTAATAGTCGATTGATAATTAATTAATAATCAATCGTTGATTCATTTGAAATATTGTAAGAAAATTTCGTTGACCTTGGACTAATTTTTGGCTCCATTTTACTGTAACTGTATATGATCGTTATATAGATGTTCATATCTACTATGAAATGAACTTCCATATTCAACTAATCTAGTATTTATCGGCTTTATCCTTATATTCGACAAGTTACAGAATAATGATATTTTAACATTTCATATATCATTTCAACCTAAATGGAAATAAAATTTTGAGAGTACTTAATTTTTATTTCCTATGTATGTACATTGGTGTAAGATACGGTAAAGAAGGTGAAGTGTTGTCGAAATTTTGTTAGATTGTTTGAGGTGAAATGATTAATTTATGAAATGTAACGATGACATTGTGTTTGTAATTGGAAGTAGATTAATCGAACCATAAATAAATAATTTCTAGTGGAAAGTTCGATCAAATAAATGATAGTCTTATTTCTAAGTGTAAGAACTTAAAATTGTATCATCTCAAAAAATATTACACTAATTGAATAATAATTAAAAATGAAAAAAATAATATAATTCAGTATAATAATACTATATATAGTCATCTAAATATAATTTAGTTTATGTTAACTATATATTATAAGATGAAACATTTGAAAGTTTGACGAGTTGAACATACAAAAAAGTAGGGTGTCGAGGAATGGTTCCGTTTCAATTTTTAAGAGGTTTAATTGAATTCATATTAACGACATCTTTCAATGAGATAAAAATAGTAGAAATACATTGTCCTTGCAAGAAGTGTACACCAGCATCTTTACTATCTAGTTGTATAGTTGCAGTTGACTAAAAGCTATTTTATTGAAGATTATTATGTGTGGATATATCATAAAAAAGTCGGTTAATATGCTAGTAATTGTTGAAGATGAAAATGAAAATGTTGATGTTGATTTCAATGAATCTAGTCCATAAAATAAAATAACTAAAATGGTTCTTAATGATGCTAGTCTGGGTATGCAGCATATTTCGTCGGTTGTAGAGAAAGAACCAAATCCGAAAGATAAAAATAATTTGACTAGTTATAAGGGTCAAAACGACCGCTTTTTTAAGGATGTCCAATGATTGAGTTGACAACAACATCTAGAATAGTTACTATAAAATTCACAAACAATGATATGGAAAAAAAATTAATAAATGGTATTCTTAGTTTGGTTCGAGATGGGATCCCATTCGATTGGGAGACGAAGTTGGCGGAGAATTAGTATAAACTAAAAAAATAAGTGTCTGCATTCGAATTACCATACGAATAGATTTATACATATCAAAGTAGGATCATGCTATATTGGAAAGAAGATATAGATCTTTCACATTGTAAATTACATGGTTTAGGAAGATATGAAAAAACCATAGTAATGGTGTATCTTTCACCCATTTGCATTATCTTATGTTTTTTCCTAGATGATAAAGGTTGTACACATCTTTTTCCAATATAGAGCACATGAGAACGCATAATAAACGAGTACGAGAGGATGTGATTTTATGTTATTCTTTAAATAGATAAACATGGAAATATTTTGAAGGCAAGTATCCAGATTTTACCAAGGAATCAGATAATATTACAACTCGATATATGTTTAGATGCTTTCCAATCTTTTAACTATATGATAAAGAGTATTCAATTTAGCATGTTATTCTAATTCCCTATAATTTGCCCCATGGTAGCATATGCTAAATTCATACATGTTCTTAAAACTAATTGTCCTTGGAAGCAAAAATCCCAAAAACTGAATACATATTCTTATGTGTAGCCTTTAATCGAGGAGTAGAAGAAGATGTGGGTAGAGAATGTTGATGCTTAGAATGTGTCAAAGGTAAAAAAATCAAGTTATATACTTGTTTATTGTGAATGATAAGCAATTTTCCAGCGTATGATATGCTTTTGGAATGGAATAGGAGAAGTAAATTATCCAGTCCAGTGTGCGTGTATTCAGCAAAAGCATTTACACTAAAGCATGATGGTAAGCAGTGTTGGTGGGATTGTTACCACCGTTCTTTGCATATAAATAACCTTTTTAGACGTGATAAGAAGGACTTCTAAAAAAATAAAGTTGATACAACCACATTTAATGTTTTTGAGCGACAAAGAGGTATTTGATATTGTAAAAGATTACCCAGATTACACGAGATTGGAAGTAAGGAGCCCAAAATTCCTAGTAATGGGGATTATCACAACTAGTATATGCAGGGTTGGGATCTACAATATTAGAAGTGTTATTCGGCATTTTAACCCGGCTATATTCGAATTTATTGAACAAGTTAGAGTCGACTGTCATCAAGGTCGGTAAGTCCAGAAGCGATGAATGTGGGGTCTAAAGATCAAGTACAAATGATAATATGAAGCCATGATCAAAGAGAGATATGCAATGCAGAATGTTCAAAGTATGGAATATAGTTTAACATAGAGGAGGGATCGACATATTTTAGCCAAGCAAATGCAAGTCAATAGGAAACAATCAATATCTCAAGATCCATAAGTCCAATGCATAGGAGCAAGATGTTAGGAACTTAGGGAACCTACCTTAAGGATCGTATCTCAAAAGGATGAAACAAGAGGGATTGACCCTCCTCTCTCAATAGGGATCGACTAGAATGAGGAAATAACTCACATTGAAGCAAAGATCGAGTAATAACTCAAGTTCTACTAATCCAATTGGCATGAAACTTGGAGGCAAATCATATTACAACATAGGAAAGTAACCATAGGGATCACACCCCCAAATTCCTTCAAAATAGGGATCGACACCTATCCCTGTTCCTTGGAATTTGGGCCATGCGATCCCTCTTATGGGTCCATATAGTTTTGAAGACCCTTTTGTCGAATTTTCAGGGAGATTTCGCCATCTTCCTCTATAAATAAAGGCTTGGTTATTCATTTTTCGGACCTTTACACTATGAGTTGCTTTGTACTCTATTGTAACTAAGGATTTTCATCTGATCCCTATTGTACTCGGTTTACAAAGTGATTAATAAAGCAATCTATTTAGAGTGGATGTAGGCAGACAACATCGTACCACTGTAAATCGCTGTGTTCTTGTTATTGCTTTGATTTTTTGTCATTTAATTGCTTATTTCCTTTGATTTCATTTTATATTCTTCATTTATTTCTCTTCAAAAACTTCTATTGGGTGTTTGTGTCAATTTTTGGTGCAAACATTTTGGTGCTTTCACTGAGAATGAGATTCTCAGCCCTGTTTGGATCCCACTGTTGCTACTGGATTGCATAAATCCCCTGAAGAGATCCTAATTATCTTTAAGAAGTTTATTCATTCTATTAAGATTTGCAAAAGTCTAAGGAAACTATCGACAATGGTTAGGAACACCGGATCTACTTCTCAAAATGCTGAAGGAAACGAGAATGATAGCATCTAGCAAGGAGGCCCGAGCAATCTACCAATAGATGTAAATAATACCAATCTAGTTGATGTCCAGTATCCGACCGATTCCATCATAAGAGCGGATTTTCAGAATCTGATAAGAGAGCTAGTGGATAGTCGCCGACAGTTGAACCAGCAAATTCAAGCCAATATTGATGTAATGAACCAACTTAGTCAGCAACAGTGTGGGAAATCTAGGAGGGACCCAACCCTTTATTCTACATCGAAGAGTTCTAGTTCATCAGATAATTATCACAGACATAGACGTCGTAGAGTTGATGGATTCACATAGAAGCTTCTAGAAATCACCAGGGATGAACAGGCAAGCCAACCTGGCTTGCCAAGATCGATCGGTGCCGATCCTGAGATCGGTGTCGATCCCTCCTCTAGAGGAGGGGCCTACCTTTCCATGCTGGAGCCCACAGTGGAGTTACTGTGATTGATTTGTATGTTGAAGATCAAGTGAAAGCAGACCAGTTACTTCCCCGGAATGACGATGAAGTGAATGTACATGATATACATTGAGAGGATGTTAAGCCAAGAAGGCATGGAATGGCCCATCGACATCGACCGGACCATTCATGTGAGGTGGAGCACGACCACCGCTTGGCTCCAACTATTCAAACACCGGACTTGTCGGCTATGGTTAGACAACTAGTAAGGGATAGCCAAGGCTTGACCAATGATGATTGGATAATCTCGAGGAGCCATACCCCGTTCACGAACAAAATCTTACATGCTGAGTATCCAAGGAAGTTCAGTATGTCGTCGATGCCTGCTTACGAGGGAAAAACCAACCCCAGATAACACATCATGAGGTATGAATAACTGATGAATTCTGCATGAGCTATTGATGCAACTAAGTATAGATGTTTTTCTATCACTCTCTTTGGAATAGCAGCGATATGGTTTACGAGATTACCTCCACGGTCAATCTTTAGATTTGACGATTTAGCAACGAAGTTTGTGGAGCAGTTCCATATGCATGCGACTCGCCCCAAAGATGTGATGTCCCTATCCACCGTAATCCCAGCTCTGGGAGAATCGCTGAAAGATTATTTGGAGAGATTTCATACAATTGTCACAGAAGTTAGTAATCCGAATGACCATTCAATATTGATGGCGACAATGAGAGGGATTGATCCGGATCTGACTTTGGCTATTGGTTAGCTAGCAAACCACCCACAACATTGGAAAGCAGCTCGGTATTTGAGGAAAGAGGAAGCTAGATGCTCTAGGAAGAAGAATATTATGGGACCAAGTGGAGAAGGAGTGCAGAGTAACATTGCAATGAAATGGTCTGGGGAGAGTTTTGGAAAAGTTCAAGTAAATGTCCAAAATAAACTGAATCAGCAAAAGAAAGGCGGTGATCAAAACCATGAACGAAAAAGGGATTCTGAAATAGGAAAGCCTAGGGTTCCAATGTATGACACCTACACACCACTTAATACATCTCTAATGAATGTCTATTTGTCTACTGCAATATCATGCAGTATAGGAAGTCACCTCCAAAAGAATCAATGGAGAAGCAGAAGCAGACTGGAAAATATTGCCGATTCCACGAATGTTATGGTCATAACACGAATGAGTGTAAGCATCTCCAAGATATTATTGAGAAACTGATTCGAAAAATAAAATTACAGCAGTTTGTTAAAACCCCGCAGGATGGTGGGCAAGGGACATCCGACCCCAACCGAGGACAAGCTCCTCACAAAGCCGAGGAGCCTACATAGACTGATGGAAGATTGTGATCAATACAATAGTCGGAGTACCGCATCCAGTTGATAAGGGTTGGCATGAGATGAAGCGTTATGCTAGCACAATCAAGTATTTGAATTTTGAATGTTGTTCAAGTACAGAGGATGGAGCTCTGGCAAAACAACAGTGTAAAATGACAGATGACATTGTGTTTAAGAACAAAGATGCAGATAAGGTAGAGGCAACGACGATCGACCCAAGAGTCATTTCGGCCATGATCGGCCCCGTCTTGGTGAGAAGGATTTTGGTTGATTGTGGAAGTTATGTAAATATAATTTTCAAAAAGGCTTACGATCATATGAAGATGGAAACCAAGGACCTGAAAACGTCTAAAGCCCGCATTCATGGCTTTAATGGTGCTGTGATCGAAGCTGTCAGATATGTCGAATTGCCCGTGGATTTGGGAGAAGGTGACCATAGGAGAGTGTAGATTTTTCCATTTGTTATCTTGGATGTTGACTCTCCATACAATGCTTTTCTAGGCCGATCAGCCCTAGTTAAATTCTGGGCAGCTCTTGCCCCGTAGTGTTTAACTTTGAAGTTCCTGATTGATAACGGTGTTGGAGTTGTGCATGGTGATTAGGCGACCGGACATGCTTTCCATGTGGATAAATTGAGAGACGCTCAGCAGAAGGAGAAAGTTAAGGGTGTGGACAAGTCTCTCCTCATCTAAACCATCGAAGATTGACAAACATCGTCTGAGCGTTGGCTCGGGTGCCACAGTTGGTTCTATAAAGACATAGATCCGAGGGATGATGAGGAGGAGCCCAAAGAGACTAAGGCTGCACCGGCTGAGCTGATGATTGACATCAGGGTCAACCACGACGACCCATCATGGGTCTTAAAGATCAGATCACAACTCAGCCCCCCAATGATGAAAGAACTTGCTGATTTTCTCTGAGTGAATCTTGACGTGTTTGCTTGGACTCACTTTGACATGTGTGGGATGTCATCTGCCATTGCGATCCATGCATAAAATATCGACCTGAGGCATATCCCGATGAAATAGAAAAGGTGTGGCATGGATCTGAAGAGATCCGGTGCCCTTAAAGAGAAGGTGGATAGACTCAAAGGAAATGGGTTTATTCACAATGCCCTCTACCCTAAATGGGTATCTAATCCTGTACTGGTGAGGAAGGTGAATGGAAAGTGGTGGACATACGTTGACTACTCGGACTTAAATAAGGCGTGTCCAAAAGACAGTTTTCCCCTTCCAATGATCGACTAGCTGGTAACTCAACCGTAGGACAAATTGCTATCCTTCATGGATGCGTACTCTGGATATAACCAAATCCCGATGCACATCTCCAATCAGGAGTGCACCAGCTTCATTATCGAGGTTGGATTGTATTGTTACGTAGTAATGCCATTTGGATTGATGAATGCTAGAGCGACCTATCGAATGCCTAGTCAACATAATGTTTAAAGATTGGATTGGAAAGACGATGAAGGCATACGTGGATGATATGCTCGTGAAGTCATGACGATTAAGCGACGATATTAGAGACTTAGCAGAAATGTTTGGTATCCTCCGATATTATAAAATGAAAATCAATCCTCTGAAATGTTCTTTTGGCGTGGCTTTGGGATAGTTCTCGGATTTCATCGTCAATGCTCGTAGAATCGAAGCTAATCCCGAGAAGATTCAAGCAATTCGTAACATCCCAGTGTCGAAGACCATCAGGCAAGTACAGAGCCTAAATAGGAAGGTTGTCGCCCTAAGTCAATTTATTTTCAGAGCTATTGATAAATTCATTCCTTCCTTCAACATGATTAGAAGAGGAAAAATGAACTTTGAATGGATGCAGGATTGTGAAGACGCATTCCGAGCTTTGGTGAATCATTTAGAGAGGCCTCCTATTTTGCCAAATCACGTGGATCATGAAGACTTGTATATCTACTTGGCCGTGTCGGTACATGCTATAAGTGCCGCACTGCTTCGCGAGGAGAATCAGATCCAAAGACTGGTCTATTATGTTAGTAAGCGATTAACATGAGCTGAAAGAAACTACCCAAAGATAGAAAAATTAACGTACTGCTTGTTGATTGCTTCACGGAAGCTCCGCCCCTATTTTTAGGCTCATCCTGTCAACGTTTACACCGACCAGCCGTTACGACAGCTCCTACAGTGACCTGAGATGTTTGGGAGGTTACTCAGTGTCAATTCAATATCACTTATCTCCCTCGAAGAGCCATCCAAAGACAGGCACTGGCAGATTTTATAACATAATTCACTGCACAAGATGATCTCCTAGAGAGCGGTGTAGCATCTACCATTCGGTGGAAAATGTATATGGATGGAGCATCTAATGATCTTTATTTTGGAACTCGAATCATGCTAGTAACTCCAGAGGATCGATCAATTTGCTATTGTTTGAAGCTTAACTTCCCTGCGACGAACAACGAAGCAGAGTATGGGGCTCTGATCACTGGACTCAAACTTGCCAGAGAGTTGGGGATAAAATATCTTAAAATCTTTAGTGACTCATAGTTGGTAGTATACTAAGTCAGGGGAGATTACTAAGCTAAAGGATAATAACTCGCCCGTACCTAATCCAAGCCCAAGAGCTATTGACTGGCTTTGAGTATTATGAATCACGCACATGCCCCGGGATCAAAACAAAGAGGCCGACTCATTGGAAAAGTTTGCTAGCACTAGGAATGCACAACCGATGGGCTTGGTTCCAGTTGAAGTACTACTCTGAGCATAAACCAGATGGAAATCGACTGGGTATTAGAAACGGAGCCTAAGAAAAAGTCGTTGATGACTCTGACTAAAGACTATTTGCTACAGGAAGTCCTTTCTGGATAAAGGAATGAAACGCGACAAGTCCTTCATAAAGCATCGCGATATATCATTCAGGAAGGTGTCATGTATAGAAAGGGTTTTTCCATTCTCCTGCTCCGGTGTATTGCTCATGATGAAGTAAAACAAGTCTTAAAGGAAGTTCATGAAGGGGAATATGGCGATCTCACTGGAGGGCAAACCCTAGCAAAGAAAATACTCGGTTATGGGTATTATTGACCGACTATCAACCGAGATGCTGCCGATTACTCTAGGCGATGTGATAAGTGCCAGGTGTATGCAAAAGTTTTGAGAGCTCCACCGACGGAAATCACACGAATAGGTAGTCCATGGCCATTTTCCATATGGAGCATAAATATTATCGGTTCCTTATCGATTTCTAAAGGTGGTACGAAGTACGTCATCATCATAGTTGATTGCTTCACCAAATGGGCTGAAGCAGAACCTTTAGCCACGATTACAACAAAGAAAGTAATCAACTTCATTGTCCAGAACATCATCTGTCGTTTTGGCCTTCCACGAACCATTGTGACTGATAATGGAACCCAATTCGACATCACTGAATTCAAAGACTTCTGCCTTCGGCATCATATTAAAAAAAGATTTGCGGTAGTTGCTCACCCTCAAGTAAATGGGCAAGTTGAAGCTGTGAACAAAATCATAAAGTCCATTCTAAAGAAGCGTTTGGTAATGGTTAGAGTCAAGTCGGTGGATGAACTCCCAACGGAGTTATGGGCTTACAAAACTACCCACAAGTCTGTGATTGACCATACTCCATTTGCCCTTGTTTACGGCTCCGAAGCCATCATTTCTGTTGAACTCGAAGTCCTTTCTCATCGAGTGGCCTACTACGATCCTAGAACGAATAAAGATCTCATCTTAGAATCTCTAGACTTCATAAATGAGAAGCGCGAAGAAGTTGATCTGAAGGAAACTGCATATCAGCATTAAGTCGCCCTATACTACAAAACTAAAGTCTAACTTAGAACCTTTGAAATCGGTGAACTCGTCCTGAAACGGATTTTTCCTACCCCATCGCACATGAATCCTACTTGGTAAGGACTATATGTCATTGAACAGAGGCTTGGAGAAGGAACTTTCAAGCTAGCGACTGTTGATGGCTTGACACTCCTAATAGCGTGGAATAGCGAGCATTTACGGCGCTATTTCACTTAGTTTATTCTTTTCCATTCAGTTATATTCAATTTTTGAGTTTACTTTAGCATTTAATTTTCTAGATACGTAATAAGACAAATTACGTCATTTCTTTCCATTTGGCAAATAAAGTTTGGAATTTCCTTCATATCTATGATTGTTGTTGCATTACATATTAGTTACGATACCCGACTAACTAATATTGACATGACCGAGCAATTTTCCAAAGTTTGGAGCTAGCCGATTACATTAGTTCACGACTCAACTAAACAAAATGAACGTGGTCTGACCGTTCATCTGATGATTCTCGCTCATAACCTGACAGACGGAATATCTAACGAGGGATGGATGTGACTTGACCATCCGATAACCAAATTAATCATAACAAGCGATAAGGTAGACAAGAGTCAAAGGCAATCATAATATAACCAATCGCTCACCAAGTTAAACCCCGGACTTGGGGGGAAATTGATTAATTAAGGAAACTATGGTCCGACCATTTTCCAAAATAACTCTAAGTCCATAAAGCGTGGGCTGGAGTATAAACACAAGAAGGGTGTGATTCGACTATCGGCCAACTAACTCTTATCCACAAAGTGTGGGTATGAGTATAAACAACTAGATGAGTGCGGTTCGACCACATGCTACACCATAAACTCCGACCTGAAACCGATAGGAGGAGTGGAGTATAAACTCATTGAGGAAGGAGTTCGACCATCCATTATCTAACTACGCTAACCCGAGACTAGTGGCAGGAGTATAATTACTCAAACCACTGAATCCGACGGTGTAACACTAGGGCTCGAGTCTAGTGTTTGATACAACTTAAGGCCACGACCACATGGAGGTCTTGAGTAAAAATCAACGAACGATTGTCCAAATTAACAAGCAAAGAATTACAAGTACATTGAATGAAAAAGTAATAGCTCGACTACTTAGACAAAATTCACAGAAGAGTTCGATAGAAAACAAAGAACTTTTACTTGCATATTAAACTTGGAAATTATGATACAAGTTTATTCAAAAGCAAGGGTCGCACCCACAGAATCACGACCAATAAAAAGAGAAAAATAGCTATATAAGCTATATACAAACTAAGCTGAAGCAGAGACTATTTCTTCTGCCCTTTTTTCCTTTTGGATTTTTTTGGAGTGGCGCCACCCGAGTTTCCATTTATTTTATCTTTTTGATCCTTTGCCACCCTTGGTGGGTGAGCTTTCAGAGGTTGGAGGGAGTTCTTTAGGAACCGACCCGCCGGGCATAAGGACTTGTACTTGGACAAGATTTGGAACATCGTTGTCTACATCAGTGGGTTCATCTTTAGCTTCTTTCTTCAACAACTCCTCTCTCTCGATGCACTCTTTTAAGCTGAGCTCATCGGTATGTTCGGTGGCGCCAGTGATCAAAACATCATCTGATTCATCTGGCAACGACCGGTCATCGATTTTTTCATCATCAAGGGCTTCGATAACTTTAGCGTCAGGCTCTAGAATGTCAGTGGCCACCGGTATTTCAGTGGATGTCGATTGTTGCTCCATAGCGGTACCGCTTTTTGGAGTTTGGCTAGGACCTGAAAGACCTGCAGATTCGTGAAAACAAGAAAATAAGCCCATGACTATTGGGCATGAGGAATGAAATGTCTCGAGTAATGGAGAATATAGCGGGATACCTATGTTCGACCGACTTTCGGTTATCGCTGGAGTGCTCCCTTCTAGAATAGGAGTCAGCACCTTTGATTGATAATCGCATATGTTCGGATCATAGCTCAAATCCTGTCCCGGGCCAAGTGAAATTGACGTTCCGGCTGCTTAAAGTGAAGGGGGACCTTTGGGATCAGACTTCGAAGGCTCAACAATGTTTTTCCCTTTGCCAGAGGGTGCTAAAATATCAAAGTATCGTAGTCTCGTAACAGCAAGGTATAAAGGTTCATCCCCACGAAGAATCTCCCATACAAGGTTCCCTTCATCTAAATCAGCTTCAACTAGGGCTTTCTTCGTCATTTCAATAATGTATTCCCAAGCCTTAGCAAGCGATTCAAGATAGCCCTCTCCAAGGAAACTCAGATCGCAATGAATTAAGACTTTAGCATTATATTCCACGATCAGAGGATCAAACATGTCCTTAATTTCATTTCGACCAGCTTCTTTGGCATCTTCTAACTGGGTCTCATTCTGCTTTCCAATCTCATCGCGACCCGCTTCTCTCGCCTCTTCCTTGTAGATTTCAATTTGAGCGAGTTGCTCGTCAAGCTTAATTTTCAGTCCCCGAGCTTCGACGGCCTCTTCGTAATATCTTTGCGACTCCTCCTAGGCTTCGAGTTTCTCTTCCTTCTCCTTTTTAAGGAGTTCTTCGAGTTCCTTAATGCGGTGGGCCAAAATATTTTTCTCCTTTTGCAGTGTATCTTTTTCCAAAATAAATACACCACTGCAATTGAGGGCAACATCCAGCTCCTTTTTATGAGCCGCTTCTAGACGACTAACCGCTTCAGATGTTTCTTTGGCACTTTTTTCTGCCGTGGTTAGCTTTGCCATCAACTCCGAGATCTCGTTGTCTTGATGTTTAATTATGCTTTATCATGGAATGCCTCAAGCTTGAGATGATCGATTTCGTATTGTCTCTCGACAGATACCTTAGAGATTTTTTTGCCCAAATGCTGAAATGCATCATGCTGCACAAAAACGTCATTGACGGATGTGTGGGAACTCGCTTTAGTGCTCCCTAGAATTATAAGAATGGAAGGAAGGAACTTAAGCCAATCGAGGCAAATTTTTGGAAAATTGACCTTAAGTTCAACCAATTTTTCTATCGTGGAAGCCTCAGAAGTTATAGTACGCAAAGCTAGACTAGAAGTAACAAGTGGGTGTTTGCTCGACCTATGATCATGGGACTGTCTGGAACCAGATGAATCAGAATACTGGTCAGGCATCACAATAATTTGAGGAGCATGGAAAGAAGTCCGATCCCCGCTATGTATATGAAGATTGGGCTAAACTTCCTAGTGAAACTCCGGTCGCCTCCAGCAATCTCCACCGCCACCGCGTTCCAAGGCCATTTTTGGCGAACTTTGACACCTTTGAGATGATCCAACCGCATGGATGAACGCTGCTCGATGTCCTCTACAATACTGTGCCCTCCGATGGTCGATTGGTCGACGAACCACCGTTGATCGCGAAACCCTAACAACAGACGGCTGAGAAAGATCGCCAAATTCTAGACAAATTGAGCCTCCAATCGAAAAATGAATTGCAGATGCAGATTATGTTCGTCGAGAGCTTTGCGATGATATATTATATGATAGGATTTGAGCAGTTTGAATTTTGGAGTTTGACTTGGAATTGTAATTTAGGGTTTTGCTATGTCTGCCATTGAGAAGGAACATATAGATAGAATTTGTACGTACAGAAAGATGGAATAGAAGTAACTAGGGTTTATAACAACATATATATAGGAAAAGTTGAAATAAGAATAGATGGAACAGATCGATTGGGCCCACGCGATAACAAAGACCTGAAAAGCCTGTTACGTTCCCGAAATGAAAGTAAGTCATACCATATATCGAAATATAGGTTTTCAATATTTTTAAACTCAATGTAACTAATTTCAAACTCTAATTCTATCGTATATAGAATTTAGCTTTTAAAATCAAATTATATTCATTTAAAATTCTTTAATTAATTTCTACACATTTCAAGCTCGCAGGATCAAACGATAAGTCTATTCACTATGAAACTTGAAATCATATAATAATCCACTGTTATGGATCCGCTGAAACTGATTTTGTTGAAATCCGAGACAGTGCCCAAAAAGACTAATTTTACACGTTAATTAAAACAATCTATTTTAAAATCAATTTAATCACTTTTAAATTCTAAATTAAAAGTTAACAATTTTCATTCTTGATTAAACAGGAATTAATAATCTTTTAAAATTAAATTTTCCATGTTGATTCCAAGGTTTAAATATTACACTAATTTATAACGTTAAATTACGATTGTAATAAAATCTTAGTTTACTATAATTTAAATTCCAACAATTTCTTTTATTTTGATTTACATTTTTATTATTAAATCATCAAACACCTTATGAGTTTATTTAACCTAAGTTCTCGTCCTATTTCACTCAAACTTTATAGTTAACATCTTTTTTATATTAACTGCAATATTTAATTACATTTAATTTCATTGATTCCAAAATGGACTTAATAATAAGATGAGAAATGAATAGTTGTTACATTTAAATAATTTGAACACATTAATACATTTACTGTTTACAACAAAGATTACAAATTTACTTACAAATATTAAATCCTATTCCAATTTAATAACATTGATTTCTCAATTTTGTACCACGTTTATTTTATTCATTATTCACCTTTATCATTACCGTTAATTGAATTGCATTAGATAGTTGTCAATTTTATTCAATCAACATTATTAAATTATATTCTAATTATTATTATTTTCATAATAAATCTTAAATTCTAATTTCTGACAATATTAAATTCCAAAATCTTATTAAATTTAATATTTTTAATTATTAAAAATACGGGTCATTACAAATTCATTCTTCACTTAATTTTTATTTCAATTATATACTCTTTATTTTCATTACTTCTTAGTTCGGCACGATGAGTGGATTTAAATTTATCTCATTCGTAACAAACAGTCAACAATCATCCATTCACACATCAATGAGTATTATTTTATTTAATAATTAGCAAGATGAAGAATTTTTATTTACAAGATTCCACATTATTTTTCCCTCCTTTACAAAACACTTCAATTTAACTTAATGACAAAACATCTCATTTATTATTAATTTTTTAAATAAGATAAACATCAATTTTCTCAGTTAATTATATCAAATATTTATAAAATAATGAAGATTTCTTTTGAAAGCTCATCGTATATCAAAACGTTGATTTTATACTAGTTTTCATGTTATAGGCTCAAAAGCATGTGCTTCGCGCGCACTTTTGCACACACTTAACGCATGCATACTTCCATACAAACACCATGCCAACCCATCCACATACACTCCCAACCAAATTCTCTTCTTTTCATTTTCATTTTTTTTCCTTTTTCTTTCTTTTTTTTAATATGAGCATAAGTTGTGTACACGCACAGCCCATTTGGGCCACGGTGGGGCTTGGGTGGGCCCAACCTTGCTGAGCCTGATCGGACTAAGTCCGATCAGGTCGGCTAGAGGTCAGGCCACAGTGCTAGCCTTTGGGTTACAACAGCAGCACTACTGTTGCACAATGTAACAACCTAAAATTTAACATATAATAATTAATTAACGAATTAATTAAATAATAAAATAACTTTGTGAAATTATCAGAATTGAGCCATGGGAGTTGCACTATTGTGTCTGTGGTAATTTTCCGATCAATTTCCATATATAGATCGTCAAAATTCGAGCTAGTATGAAGAAGATATGAATTAAAGAAGAAACGAGAAAAAAAAGGGCTAGGTCGACCCTTGCTTGTGAAGGTCGACAGGTAGGTCGACCCGCCTATGTTTGAATGCATTCTTCTACGTGGCTTCGTCCAGATTGATTTCAACACGTCATTTTTCTAATTTTACTCCATCTCGTGCGTCTGTGCTTCCATCTGACGGTTCTTATCGAGCCAATGATGTGGTTGCGCTAGATTTAATCTTCAAATCCAACGGTCGGAGATCCACAAGTGACGCTATAAATAAGACCCTAGGCCTAGTTATTTTCTCATTCAGATTTTCTCCATCTGGCTTCATTGCCTGAGGCTGGACCCTAAAAGGAATATTTTTCCGAGGAGAAGATCTTTTTAATTAAAATATATTATACCCTTCAAGAGGATCCGGGAAGGCCAAGGAAAGAGCTAAGGACCACAGGTGAGTGTTTAAGTAATTATTTTAGATTTTTAAGTAATTTAAAATAATAGGGTTTCCAATAGTTGTAGTTTTTCTACAATTTTGAGATCGCTTTTGTACAAGTTGTTTACAGTTAATTTTTAATGTTCTTTTCAGTCTATTTTATATAGCTATTTTTATTTAGCTATTTTATTATTTACAGTTATTTACTGTCATTTATAGTTATTTGTATTTTATTTACATCCGTTTTGCATTAGATTTCAGCCTGCCAATTTTAGTTCTTTTTATTCCTTTTACGCGAATAAATTAATAAAAAGTGGATAATTCGCTAATATGCACTAAATTTTAAGAACACTAAAATTACAGAAAATTGGACGTAAATAAGTAGAACTGTAATAAAAGAGTATAGACTGAAATAGGCAAATTTGACATTTGCAAGAAAGCTATAACTAGTAGATTATAACTAGAAAGACAAGATAAAAGAGAAATTATAGCATAGGTTATAATTAAATAGAAAGAACAGAAAGATGCTTATTTTAAAGACTTACACTAAGTTAATAAGCAAATATAGCAAAGATAACAGAAGAGGCTTATTTAAAAGACTTAGAATAAGTTAATAAGCAAATAGAGCAAAATGAACATAAGAGGCTTATTTAAAAGACTTATATTAAGTTAATAAGGAAAGAAAGAAGTAGGACCCATACCGGCAGCATTACCCTTATGTTGTTTAGGGTAGATAAGTGGTAAATAATTAAGAAGTAGGACCCGCACCAGCATCATTCCCCTTATGTTGTTTAGGGTATATAAGTGGTCAATAATTAAGAAGTAGGATCCGTATCGAAAGCATTCCCCTTGGGACACACTTATGCTGTTTAGGGTAGACAAGTGGTCAATAATTAGAAGCTCAAATCAGAGGATATAAGCAAGAGGTGCAACTAGATTTTGTTTGTTAGGACCCATATCGGCAGCATTCCTCTTCAGTTAGGAACTGGTGGTCTCACAACACACTCAGGTGAGGCTGGACATGCTTATGCTGTTTAGGGTAATTAAGAAGTCCAAAGAGGGAGCAATAGATAGTGCGAGCCTAACGGTGACCAAGTGTGCAACCTTGGTGCAGGGAGATAAGTCGCTATTGAGTTCTAAAGCGCTAAACATGTGTCTTTTGCTGTGGGACCCAAATGATGAGACTAGCTCACAGTGGCACAACAGAGATAGAAGGCCGATCAAAGAGTAGAATTAGGAGTTCGGTCTAATTAAAGTTGGATTAGGAATTTAGCCTAATCAAAGCAGTTATCTAAGACAAGTGCAAACAATCGAAGATAATTAGAACTATCTAAGCAAAGTAAACAGTTAAACAGTATTTTATTCTAGCTTTATCTTTTCCTTTTTCCCTTTTATACTAGAAATATTGCTAAGTCTATTATCTTTATCTTTCTTAAAAATACTAGTAATTACTTCCACTCACCAGACTTTTAGTCTGACCCACTCCTCTATTTTCCCCTTTTCCCCCCATAGGCCAGCAGAGGTAAGGATAGTAGATTTCGGATTTTCTTGGAGATTTGGCTGCGGAATTTTTCTTCATGTATTCTTCTTCTTTTCAGTTTTCATTTGGATTTTTATGTACTGGTACTATTTGAGGGGGATGATTTTGTACTCTGATATTGAGACTGAGATGGTATTTTTTATAAGACATGTATTTGGTATTTTGAGATATCTTATGTATTGGGTTTTATGACTCTTTTTATTAAGTTTGATTTTGAATAATGAGATTACTATGTAAATGTTTCTGCTATTTTATTTATTTTGTCTTGTGAATCTTAGTCTCTATAAGTTTTTAGCTATACCTACAACGCACCACATCTTTTAGTGTGCCCTATTTGGGTATACTAAGGGGTGTGGGGTGTTTCATTTGGTATCAGAGCCTAAGGTTACATGATTCCTAAAACTTGTTTTAAAAATAAAATATTTTTTTCAAAAGTAACCTATTTTTAAAGTAGCATATCTTAAAACTAGAAGTATTTTTCAGAAAGAAACTCTTATTATAGAAATAGTTTTTCATGTATAAAAGAGAGTTTTTATAAAAATCCCCTCAAAGTCCAGTTCAACCTTCTTTCAATTTCTTCGAGCCTAAATTCTCTTTCCTTTGCATAGTATGGCTGACTGGTTCCGTAGAGCTATGGTACCAGAGGTGCAAGGGCAAGGGCAAGCGCCCAATATAGCAACGGTAGGTGGAGATCCCTTTAATCCACCTGCAGCAGCAAATTTTTCTAAGCTATGCAAGGACTTCGCTAGTCTAGGAGGCAAGATGTTTTTTGGCACAGAGGATTTCGAGGAGGCACGAGCTAGATTGAAGGACATTGAGCGAATGTTTGGGGTGTTAGGATTGGAGAACCAACAGAGAGTTCAGCCTACATCTTGGCAGCTGAAGGGAGAGATTAAAGAGGTTCCTAAGTCAAAAGGCTCTAAGAAGCCATGGTGGAAGAGTAAGAAGGAAAAGGACAAGAGGAAAGAAGGAGGACCTCAGAAGCGGATGAAGAAAAGAGGGAAATGCAATAGCTATGAACTGGTTGGTCATTACGTAAGGAACTGTAAGAATAGGATGATGGAAGGAAGGTGTTATAGTTGTGGACAACATGGTCACCTTAGTAGAGCTTGTCCTCAGAGAACGGGGAAGAGAACAAGCGCACCTACAGCGCAGGTACAGGCTTTGGATGCAACACCTTCTAGCAGTGGACCAGATAGAGGTAGGAAAGTCTCTGTAGTAGGTTTGATTTCTATTTCAGATTTTCTTATTTGGACTCTTTTTTATTCCGGAGCCTCACACTTTTTCATTTCTAGTCGATTGTTTGCACTTAGATATCTCTTTAATAGTAGACCCTATAGTTGTTTCAAACTCCATAGGAGGATCGACACATTTATCTATGATTTGTAGGGGTTTGAAAATTTTTATTCTAGGCGTAGAGTTTGATTGTGACGCCTATGTATTAGGATTTTTGGGGTATGGGAAAGGTTTTGGGGATGGATTGGCTATCCACTTATGGAGCGATATTGGACTGCGAGAGGAGAGTTGTTATACTAGAGACATGCAGCGGTAGGACTCTCAAGGTTCTTGCGACCCACATGGGTCAGTCATGTTGAGCTTCATTTATTCCCTTGATTCATCACTAGGAGAGCTAGATTCAGTTCCAGTCGTCAGATATTTCCCAAGCGTTGTTGAGAAGGTTAGGGGACTACCCCATAAGAGAGAGATCGACTTCAGAATCTAATTGAATGACAATGCTAAGCCAGTGGCATTACCCGTGAGACACATGGCACCTAGGGAGAGGAAGGAGTTAAGCAAGCAGATTCATGAGCTATTGGAGAAAGGCTTCATTAGAAGAAGTATATCTGAGTGGGGAGCGCTAGTCGTCTTCGCTACAAAGGTGGATGTTTCCCTTCGACTTGGCATAGACTATAGAGAGTTGAATAAGCTCACGAAGAAGAACCGTTATCCACTTCCTAAGATAGATGGTATTTTCAATCAGTTGGTTGGCTATTTAGTATTTTATCAGCTTGATTTAACTACTGGATTTCATCAGCTTGGAGTCGCTGATGATAGCATCGATAAGGCATCATTTAGGATACCTGACGGATTCTTTGAGTGGTTGGTTATGCCATTTGGGCTAACCAATGCCCCAGCATATTTTGTAGATTTGATGAGTTGTGTTTTTTTCGAGATGTCCCAAATAAGTTCATAGTAGAGTTCGTGGATGACATTTTGGTGTTTTCCAAGAGTATGAAAGAGCATGTTATTCATCTAGATGAGGTTCTTTGTACACTTCACATTCATCAGTGGAAGGCAAAATTCTTGAAGTGTCCCTTTTGGCTTAAGGAAGTGTGTTTCTTGGGGCATAGAGAAGGGCAACACATGGAAAGAGTTTAAGAAACGGTTTCGTACATTTAGGTTCGGATTGTAGAAATTCAAAGAGTGGTGGGCAAAGATTGGAGATTTGCAATAGATTCAGTTAGAAAGCCCGTGTGTAGATAATTACAAAAATTATACTTTTTTCAGATAAGTGGATTCAACGGTAGTGCCTTAGAATAAATATAAGCATAAAAGAAGAATAGAAACAAAAGACTTTAGTAAGAAAATGAGATTACCAAAGTTTAGGAAGGGTAATCTTAGGGTAGTAAGAAGAAAATCCACTTTATATTTAGCCCAATAAAATGAAATTGTTAGAATTGAAAAGTTGAAAAAAATATAATTGTCAATATTTTTGAGAAAGTAAATATTGGGTTTTTGAAAAAAAAGTGGTATGGGATTTAAATTGGTTTTTATACGATTTTGTTAAAAGTGAAATTCTTTTTGAAGAATTATAGAGCATATATATAGCTCGCTAGTTTCTTTGTAGGTAAACAAAGATTTTTAAAATAAAAATAAAAACCTAGAGTGTATTAAGTATCGAAAAATAGGTTTCATCATTTATTGTTGTAATAGATGTTTTCGTGAAAAATAAGGGGAGCATAGACAATAACACTATTGTTATAGTAGGTGACTCCTAAGGTAAATGTTTTTACATAGTATGCGAGATTTATTAGTATTTATTTTAATTGAATCCATACACTAGTAATTTTGAGTTATAGTAACGGTGTTTTATGCAACATCTGTTTTGACCCAAATAAAAATGTATTTTGAAAATAATTTCTAAGTATAATAAAAAGTGGTTTGTAAGTACACTTAAGTATGAGGAAATGTTTTCTAGTTATAGATATATTAAAACAGTTTTGAAAATGAATTTTCCTGAAAAGAAAAGTGTAAATTAAATATTAAAAAATTAATAAATTTCATAGAAATTGTCTATTGGAAGAGAATATAGATTAAACATACTTTAATCTATTGGAATGAAATGAATAACGATAAAATTTTCTATGAAGCCAAATCACAAATAAAGATGTTTTGTGCAAGTTATAAGGAATACGTAAAAGAGATATACAAGGTATGAGAAGCACCATATTTTGTATAGCCTATTTCGAAAAATATAAAATAAGTTCCTTGTAATTTCACATAAATATGAAGTCCTCTTTTAAAGGATTCATAGAAGGTTTTAGTGTTAATAGTTTCTTAAGAAAGTAGTTCCAATATATTAAGGTATAAAACCATTAGGTGTGATAAGAAGTGTAATAATTAGAGACAGAATTGGTTAGGAGAGATATTATAGAGGGCCTTTGTAGAAAGTCCCGATTTGTAGTTAGGAACTCCTCCAAGGTTAGGTAATTGGAAGTTAAGGGTTTTTAATAAAATAATTGTTCTTATCTACTCAAGTTTTTGCAAATTGAAATCTATGAAAAGAAGATGTTTTGAAAACATGTAAGGACATTTTAATGATATCTTAGAGAAAAATGGTTTGGTGAAAAAGAAAATAAGTTTTTAAAAGCGAAAAACTTAGTAATAGTTAAATTTAAAAATCCAATTTTTTATGGAAAGCTATAAAGGTCTTTAAAAGAAAAGGAGGAATAAGTTTTGAACTTAGAATTTGAAAGTCCCCCTAGGTTTGAGGAATAATCTAAATTCAAAAAGTTGTAAGAATGCAAGTCCAGAAAGATAAAATGTTAAGTAACAAAGTACCTTTGAATTTAATGGAAATTTGAAAATAACACTTGTAAAGGGAAAAAAATTGGGATTTGATATTTTAAAAGTTTAGAAGCTTTAATTTTTGAAATGGAATGATAAATACCAAACCAAACTTTCAAATGTGGAGTAGATATGAACTGTTTCCTAGGTTTGATGGAAAAGGAATAAGGCTAGATAGGAGATAGCAGCGATTACTTTTAGAAGTAATAATAAAAGTTTCCGTAAAGTGTATAGGACACTAATGAGAACCTAGGAATGTTGCTTCATGTGTGCAGATTATATAAAGATGATATTAGTAAGGTAGATACATGAGATTGAGGGTGTGTATTCTTGATTTTGGAGGAACTTAGAAGGAGCATCTTCCTTTAATGGAATTCGCGTATAATAATGGATTTCAAGTTAGCATTGGAATGGCACCTTTCGAAGCTCTTTATGGGAGACCGTGCAAGTCACCTTCGTGTTAGTTAGAGTCTACGGAGAGATTGCTACTTGGTCCCGACATGGTTAGAGAGACTTCAAATAAGATTGATTTGATCAGGAAAGAATAAGTACCTCTTATCCACGTCTCTTTGATAATAAATTTTGAATTTCCTATTTCCATCTTTAGTTTGAATAGGTTCTTTCTTTTATTATCCTTTGAAAGGGTAGAACTTAGGATTTAACTTATAGATGGTAGGATTTGATGTAAACATGTTATTAGAACATGTTATGTATGATGGATACTAGTGGGTGCAAGTGGTTGCTAGTGGATGCTAATGGATGCATATACTTACACTAGGCACTATTATCTCTTAGGGATCGGCCTAACTAGGACACTATGGCATATGCATACGGATGTGTGCGCATTTGCATTTTTATTTTTATTTTATTCCATGGTTGCTATAAATGGATGATTATCACATGATTGTTGCATTTGAATGATGATTGTAGCACGCATATAGAACTACCAGTTATCATTAGGAAATTTGCATTCATTTGATACATGACACAGACATGATTGCATAAAAGGAGGTCGACTGAATCAGTAGACTGCCTAATCTTGTGCATTAGTTAGGGACATTGACACTACACTATTTGCATGTATATCATAAATCCATTAGAAAAAATTAAGGACAATGGATGTAATGGATGATGGTTGAGTAGTTGGATGTAGAATTTGGATGTAGAATTTGGATGAAAACATTTATTTCATTCTTCCATCCTTAGAGATTTCGGAGATGAAATACTTTAAGGAGGGGAGAATGTAACAACCCGAAATTTAAGCTATAATAATTAATTAATGAATTAATTAACTTTGTGAAATCATCAGAATTGAGCCACAGGAGCTGCACCATTATGTCCGTGGTAATTTTATGGTCAATTTCCATATATAGATCGTCAAAATCTAAGCTAGTATGAAGAAGATACGAATTAAAGAAGAAATGAGAAAATAATAATAATAATAATAAAAGGGGCTAGGTCAACCCTCGCAATGGCAAGATCGACCCTTGCTTGTGAAGGTCGACAGGTAGGTTGACTCACCTACGTTTGAATGCATTCTTTTGTGTGGCTTCGTCCAGATCGATTTCAACACGTCATTTTGCTAATTTTACTCCATCTTGTGCGTCCGTGATTCCATCCGACGGTTCCTATCGAGCCAATGACGTGGTTGCGCTAGATTTAATCTTCAAATCCAATGGTCCGAGATCCATAAGTGACACTATAAATAAGACCTTAGGCTTAGCTATTTTCTCATTCAGATTTTCTCCATCTGGGTTCATTGCCTGAGGCTGGACCCTAAAAGGAATATTTTTCCCAGGAGAAGATCTTTTTAATTAAAATATTTTATACCCCTCAAGTGGATCCAGGAAGGCCAAGGAAAGAGATAAGGACCACAGGTTAGTGTTTAAGTAATTATTTTAGATTTTTAAGTAATTTAAAATAATAGGGTTTCCAATAGTTGTAGTTTTTCTACAATTTTGAGACCACTTTTGTACAAGTTGTTTACAGTTAATTTTTAATGTTCTTTTTAGTCTATTTTATATAGCTATTTTTATTTAGCTATTTTATTATTTACAGTTATTTACTGTCATTTACAGTTATTTGTATTTTATTTACATCCGTTTTTCATTAGATTTTAGCCTGTAAATTTTAGTTCTTTTTATTCCTTTTACGCGAATAAATTAACAGAAAGTGGATAATTTGCTAATATGGACTAAATTTTAAGAACACTAAAATTACAGAAAATTGGACGTAAATAAGTAGAACTGTAATAAAAGAATATAGACTGAAATAGGCAAATTTGACATTTTCAAGCAAGTTATAACTAGTAGATTATAACTAGAAAGACAAGATAAAAGAGAAATTATAACATAGGTTATAATTAAATAGAAAGAACACAAAGAGGCTTATTTTAAAGACTTATACTAAGTTAATAAGCAAATATAGCAGAGATAATAGAAGAGGCTTATTTAAAAGACTTAGAATAAGTTAATAAGCAAATAGAGCAAAATGAACAGAAGAGGCTTATTTAAAAGACTTATATTAAGTTAATAAGCAAAGAAAGAAGTAGGACATGCACCGGCAGCATTCCCTTTATGCTGTTTAAGATAGATAAGTGACCAATAATTAAGAAGTAAGACCCGTACCAGTAGCATTCCCCTTGGGACACACTTATGATTTTAGGGTAGACAAGTGGTCAATAATTAAAAGATCAAATCAGGGGATTTAAGAAAGGGGCGCAACTAGATTTTATTTGTTAGGACCCGTATTGGCAGCATTCCCCTTCAGTCAGAAACTAGTGGTCTCACCACACACTTAGGTGAAGCTGGGCACGCTTATGCTGTTTAAGGTAATTAAGAGGTCCAAAGATAGAGCAATAGATAGTGCGAGCCTAACGGTGGTCGAGCGTGCGGCCTCGGTGCAGGGAGATAAGTCGCTATTGAATTTCAAAGCGCTAAACAAGTGTATTTTGCTATGGGACCCATAGGATGGGACTAGCTCATAGTGGCACAACAGAGATAGAAGGCCGATCAAAGGGTGGAATTAGGACTTCAGCCTAATTAAAGTAGGGTTAGGAATTTAGCCTAATCAAAGTAGTTATTTAAGACAAGTGCAAACAATCGAAGATAATTAAAACTATCCAAGCAAAGCAAACGGTTAAACAGTATTTTATTTTAGCTTTATCTTTTCCTTTATTCCCTTTTATACTAGAACTGTTGCTAAGTCTATTATCTTTATCTTACTTAAAAATACTAGTAATTACTTCCACTCACCAGATTTTTAGTCTGACCCACTCATCTATTTTCCCCTTTTCCCCCCATAGGCCAGCAGAGGAAAGGATAATAGATTTCAGACTTTCTTGGAGATTCAGATGCGGATTTTTTTTCATGTATTCTTTTTCTTTTCAGTTTTCATTTGTATTTTTATGTACTGGTACTATTTGAGGGGGATTATTTTGTACTTTGATATTGAGACTGAGATGGTATTTTTATAAGACGTGTATTTGGTATTTTGAGATATCTTATGTATTGGGTTTTATGACCCTTTTAAGAAGTTTGATTTTGAATAATGAGATTACTATGTAAATGTTTCCGCTGTTTTATTTATTTTGTCTTGTGAATCTTAGTCTCTGTAAGTTTTTAGCTATACCTACAACGCACCACATCTTTTAGTGTGCCCTATATGGGTATACTAAGGTGTGGGGTGTTTCACACAAAGTGCAGTAGCAGGGGCTACTGCCCCACGACAGCGGTCGAAGCCCGCTGCTAGCATATCCCGACACCTCTCTTCTCCTCCAGCTCAACTCCTTACCCTTAGACACCTCTTTCTCACTCTCTCTCTATCTCACAATCAACTTGTTTTAAATCTTGGTTTTCAGCAAATTTTTGTCAAATTTTAGCTTCAATTTTCTCTATGTTTTGCATACCAAATTTCATCAACCCAAATTGAATTTACAAGATAAACACACGAGCTTTCAAAATAAAAGAATGAAGAAGAAAAATTACCAAGTTTCACTCACCTTTGAAGCCCTTAAACTAGCAACCTTCATTCTCTTTCTCTTCTGTTTGCGCCAAAATTGATCACAAACCCCGAATGTTGTGAAAGCACCAGTGTATGAATGTAAATCAACAATATTCACACACAAATCTCAAATCTAAGTAAACAGAGTATCACAATTCAGAAATAATGAACATAAACACGAGATTTATAGTGGTTCGGCGATCTTTCCTACATCCACTCTGAAGTTGATGATTTTATTGATGTTCACTTGATGATTACGATTTCTTCTAATGTAGTACAACTGATTATATGATGATAATCTAAATCTAAGGAAGCAGTGGTGATTCTGAGTAAATCTGGCAGAGTGTGGGCGCTCTTTTGCTCCTCGAATTATCCGACCCCTTTTCTGAATGACTAGGGGCTCTATTTATAGGTGTAGGAGGCTGATATTTCGCCTAAAATGAGGGGAGACCAGTTCTGGTACGTCAGGGGGCCCACATGGCCGAAATCTGGAGATCCGGGCCCACTTTGGGATCGATTCGACCCTTGGTTCGAATCGATCAAGAAAGAGTCCAATCGAGCTGAAATTTGGGGTGGACATTCTTCATCATGTGCTTAAGCTTCTGTGAAAATTTCATAGCATTTGGACTTGCGGATCTCGAGTTATGATCGATTCGAATTGATGTTTCTCGGCAGGTTGGTTCGTTCGAATCGATACGATCGAATCGATTACTTCGAATCGATGGTGGCTCGTGGCTTCATGATGACGTGGAGCAAAACTTTAGCTTTGATCCACTTTATTCGCCTACTTGATCGAGTCGTCTCGGAGATTTCGCTGCTTTGACTCGATGGATTCGAAGGCTTCAGTAATCCCTGGATTCGAAGTATACTTTGCTCGTATCGATAGTGATATGGTTCAATCGATACGAAGTCAACATGGCTGGATGGATTCGATGCAAGACATCCCAATGGATCGATTCGAAGCAGAGCATCTGGTTGGGTACGAAACAGGATATCTCGAGGATTCGAATATGGATTCGGGGGATGGATACAGAATGGTGTGACTTCATGGATTCGGAGGACTCCATCGTGAGGGATACGAACCACCGAGCCCAGTTGGATACGAAGTGGGGCAACTTGATCGATTCGAAGTACTCCAAGCTGATGGATGCGAAGTGGAATGACTCCATGGATTCGAAGCACTTTAACTCGATGGATACGGAGTGGCTTCAGCCGGATGGATTCGAACTTAGGGTTATTACCTCCAACTTGCATCGATGATATCTTGAGCGTACGAACTCAGATTGACTTGAAATTTGGAACGTTGGCTTTCATGAATTTGCTTGACGTGTCCTATCAATTTTGGCTCGATCCGGACTCGGACAAAATTCATTGATATCCATGGTGAAACAGTGTGTAACGAGCTTTTACGACGAACCGTCTTTAGTTTTCCAGTCAACTTTTTGGTGTCACGGCCTTGCCAAAAGGCGGGATAACATCTTCTTTTAGTTTGCACTTTTACATAAGCTTTTCCCTCTTCTTTCACTACCTTATCTTACTCCAAGCACTTGAATTTCTTGCTTCTTCTTACTTCTAAACCTTTCTAGGGGTTTGTGAGCACTCTATAACAACTCTTTTCTTTTTATCTATTTTATTTATATATGGATTTTAGAAAGTCATGGTTTTCTGTAAAAGAGAGCTTCATGGTTTGATAAAGTGGAAAATAAAAATGAGATGAAGATGAATGGGTATACAGTGGAACTTTGTATATATGAGAATGAGATTGTTTGAATACTTACCCAAAAGAAAAGTGTAGAATCCTCTGGTATAGGTACACATGGCAAAGTATAAGTTATGGATACAAAGATTTATTTTATTTTATTTTGCACGTGCTTCATTTTCTTTCATCTCTCTTTTCTTTTTCTTTTTGTTTAGCTTCACATATGCCTTCTCTATATGAACATATGTACACATACACCATTGCATATTCATTCATTTTCTTTTCAAAGCTATATATAGAAACTATGCATCCATTATATAATTTACTTATAATTCACAAAATTATGTTTTGTGCAAGTTCTATCAAAATTTGTTAAATTAGTTTTGTTGAATTTTGAGTTGAAGTGCTTTATGAATATTCGAGTATTAAATACTCGATCTTTAATGAATTATCCAACATTATATTTATGTTGAGTAAATAAATATACACCACACTGATGTCCCATATCGACAGGCGAAGTACAATCATATACACAACACCCTCAATTAATCAATATTAAATAAATTTCCACTTCGCTTATCAATTCACTCTCGGTTAAATCGTTTTTTCAATTCATTATTATTTATTTTATTCTTTACAATTCTCAACACAACAGGTAATTTAACTTCAACTCGTTCGTAACAAACGAATCAACAATCATCCGTACACATATCGATATTTATTCAATTTGTGATTAATGAGATAAAGGGTTTTATTTAAATATTTCACTTCATTTTATAAAAATATATCAATTTAATTTTAATTTTAGCTTATTTCCAGTGCATTTAAATTTGAATTTTAATCTTCCAGTAAACTTCAATCTAATATAAATTGATTCAGCTCTCATTCTATAGGTTACATTTCAATAATAGGACAATTTTATTCAATTCGATGTCCGCCTATTTTTATTTAATAATCCTTCGTTCTTTAAGAAATAAATTTATTTTCAAATTATATTAATTACCATATCTCAAATTTGAACTTGTCCATTTTATTTATTTAAATTAAACTTATTTATTTATACGGCATAGAAAGTCGGGTTGTTATAAACTTACCCCTTAAGAAAATTGCATCCACGTAATTTTTTACAAGGAAGTCGACATGCAAAACTCATACTTTGACTTTCATTATAATCAACGCTCTTTTAAGAAATTCAACTACTTGATTCTCTATGTGGCTCACATACTTCAACTCACTTTATCATATGTTATAATTCTAAATGAATTCAAATAACGACTTTCTATTCTTCACATATGACAAAATTTATGAAAATTTTCTAAGTGTCAGATTTTTCGGATTTTTTACCAGAGTCTTCTTCGTACGGAGAGCGTTCCGAAAAATGAAAACATAATATACATCTTCGAATAGGCATCCCAATACAGGACATCTCAAAATGCGGGGTAACAATATAATATCACTATAACGTAAAAACGTACCTTTCTATTAGTATTTAATTAAGCAAATTCGCTTATTATTAAGCGAGCAAAAGTGAGTCGACATCGCCGATAAGTTATGTTTTAATAATGGCTGCAAACGACCAAGTCCTGTTTTAATTGCTGGAACAGAAGTAAAAGACAATAGAACTCTCATGTTCTCAATTTTCGTCACCATCATCATGTAAATGAATATGAATACAAATTTTGAAAATGTTAGTGATTTAAAAGACATAAAGTAAAGATGACGATGATGGAAATAAAGAAAACAACAAAGTTACAAAGCATTTTATCACTAGTGGATGTAAGTATAACATATTGCAACCTGTGAACTGAGAAAGTTAGAAAGCATTTTATCACTAGCGGATGTAAGTATGACAACTAGCGGATGTAAGTATGACAGATTGCAACCTGTAAACTATACGATGTTTTCATATTATTGTGTTTGTAGGATTCCAAGTTAAACAAAATATTTGAAAGTATAAATATATTTATGATGTTTATCATAGTTTAATAACATTTATAAATTAGTTAATAGCATGTTTGTTATTCCGATATTATCCCAATTTCTATTTTAAATATTGCTTAAGCTAGCGCTATATGCAGCTGAGCTGTTGTTGCTGTCGAAGTAATATGCAGAAGCGAGAAAAAAAAGAGAAAAGGAAAAAAATGATAGACATAAAATGAAAATGAAAAAAAGAGGGAGTTAGGTCGGGGAGTGTATGTATATGGGTTTGCAGGGTGTGTATGTCTGTGTATGGAAGTATGCATGTGTGAAGTGTGTGCGGGAGTGTGTGTTGCACGCGCTTCTGAGCTATGGCATGAAAACTAGCATAAAAATCAACATTTTTAAATACGATGAGCTTTCAAAAGAATTTTCATTACTTTTATAAAATAAAATATTTGATATAATCATTTGAGAAAATTGATGTTTATCTTATATAAAAAATAATAATAAAAGAGATATTTTGTCGTTAAGTTAAATTGAAGTGTTTAACATAGGAGGGAAAAATAAACTGGAATCTAGTAAATAAATATGCTTCATCCCGTTAATTATTAATTGAAATAATACTCATTTATATGTGAATGGATGGTTGTTTATTGTAACAACCCACTCGTTGTGTCGAACTAAGAAGTAATTAAAATGAAGAGTATATAATTGAAATAAAAATTAAGTGAAGAATGAATTAATAAATTAAAAGGAAATTTGTTTACAGGTGAGATGTATTATTTTGTTTTTATTTTATTTAAAGCGGAAATATACTTATCTCCGCTGTTGAGTGAATGGAAACGTGCAAAATTTCTTACATGAATGTGATGGTCAGAAGTTTGTTAGCCTCTTCCTAGCTTGATTGACTGCGGGGTCGCTCCCTAATGGTTGTGACGACTTGGCCTGTCACATAATCACGGTCTGTTGCACGGGCTAACGTGACGAGGAGGACAGAACGAAACGAGGTGGTTATCGATGGGAAGCGAGGCACTAGATGAGGAGGCAAGGAAGCGAGGAGATGATGTGTGTTTATTGTGCAACTAAAGGTGAGGACACTCACAAAATTTTATGAGTAGGGTCTCCCTTTGCATCTGAGAAATGACAAGGCTAAGGTGTAGACTCGACTTCTGGCAGTAGCATTAACTAAGGCGAAAATAAAAGATAAAGTGGATTAAATAAATATAAGTGAAAATATAAATGCATGAATGTGTGATGCTTGATGTATGCGATGGATGTTTGTTATGATATGGATGTTTTATTTGTACATTATGATTGCATTTCCCCACATGCTATAATTAGTTTATTTTTTGTGTTTCATTCACACTAGACTTCTAGTCTAACCTGTTTATAATATTTTTATAATACTCATGTCAGCCACACCGAGTTCTACAGATTAGCAAGTATGGAGCCACTTCTACCACTACATCTTAACATTTCAGTTGGAGCTTATCTATCTATATACTATTAGTTCTACTATGTAGTCGACGCCGTAATGTGTGTGTACTATAGTAAGTATAGTTGTAGCTGATAGTTCGGTAGTTGTAAAATATGGATATGTACTGGTGGGATTTGTTGCATGGTGGTGATGTAAACTCTATTATGTACTATATGATGTATATTATATTATATTCTAATCGAGTCTATGATGTTGTTGGTATTACTTTTGATTGTGATTGTATTGTTCTATCCTCGGAAACCACACGTATTTATTGCTTTGTAACAAACTGTTTACGTCGAGGTGAGTTGTATTTATACTACGTGATGTATTTAGTGTTGGTCCAAGCAAATATTCACGTGTGTATCACCCACATCGTCTCAATCTTCGTGTTACTCGACAGTATTACTCATTAATACCCTTGGGTAATATGGGTATAGAGGTGGGGTGTTACAGGGCCTCATCTTTCACATCCTCATATGTGTTCCTTGTTACTCCTTGATCGTCATCCCCCTGGTCATCCGACCTCAGCTTTCTGTCTTACTTTGCTGTGACTCGGTAGACATTGGGCAAATGTATATGGTCGTCCCTGCCTAAAAAGACGATGACCTCGTACCGTTTAGTTGACAAGATCAACATAAAACAATATTGTTCATTCGACAAAAACATTATCGTGCGACAACATTTCTCTGTAATTTGCAGTCCACATGGCAACGACATTACTATTCAATTATAACTCTCTATCACATGTCGTCATTCTGACACAGGCACTGTAACGACCCAGAATTTTTGATAATTAAAAGTCGAATATTTAATTAATTTTAAATATTAATAAATGGAATTTAGAAGTCGAATGATTTATTTTTCGAATATTGGGTTTTATTTGATAATTAAATCGATAAATTTAATAGTGGAATTCCAGGGATAATTGAAAATCGAGTTTAAAATGATTGAAAATGATTTGTAAAATTTTATTTAATCATACTGGAGTTATAGAGATGTTATAGAACTTTTGAAATTGAATTTGGAGTTAATCTATGAAAATTGAATATTTTAATATTTAATTATCGACTGTAAAAATAGCCAATTTTCGAACCGTCTCAGAATTGAACGAGACCAGTTCCATTGGATCCGTAATAGTTAGTTATTATCGGATTTCAATTTTCGTAGCAATCGAAGTTGTCGTTTGACCGTGGCAACTCGAAACGCATCGATATCGTTTTAATTTTAAATCGTCGAGTTAAAATAGTCATTTTTCAAAAAGTCTCGGATTTCGACGAAACCAGTTTCATCGGATCCGTAATGTGATATTATTGTGAGATTTCAAATTTCGTAATTTTTGGATTTACCATTTGTCCGGTACAAATTAAAACGCCTCGAAATCGATTTAAATCGGTTTAATTTAAATTGATCGTTTATTGCCATATCTCACACATACGATCGAATTAGCTTCCGAAACCTATTCCATTGCGTTCGGAACGCGGGGTAAACCTTAGAAACGTCAGCCGGCACGCTCGATTTCGAGTTCGGAAAATCCGGATGAATAGTAATTTTTGGTGAATTTCTATAAAAAGGACCCATTGTCTTTGTTTCTCACTAAACCCTAGGGCATCAGGTCACGGCCGCCACCATTTCATCAAAGGCTGAAAAACTCTCTCCTTCTTCCTTTATTTTCTTTCAATCCACACAATATTAAGCTACGACCTCAACTAGAAGATTGTAGTGCTCAATGAGACGAGTAAATCCATACGGCTAAGATCGACAATCATCGACCATAGGTGGAGGAATCTTGCCGCGTCCTCCTACCGTTTGTGCTCGTTTTTGGGGTGCTAGGGGGTGCCGAGTTGGGGGTTGTTCTGGTCGTGGGGGTGCGTCGCTATGGTCTTCGAATCGGCGGGTTCAGATCGAATTCTAGTGGACGAGATAGAGGCGCTCAGTCGGTCAAAGAGTTGAAGGAGTGGGTTCAACTTTGTTCGTGCTTTACTGAGGAGGAAGAAGCATCATATGCGGCCCAGATTTTCTTGTTCAAAACGAACAGTCCAGATGTGAATGGGTATAAAAAAAAAATATAAAAGAAATTGTAAATTAATTCGTTAAAGTTTAAAATGATGTATCTTTGTCATACGATATCAGATTTCGACGAAATTTTTTGCGTTGGAATCATATGATCGAGCACTACGCAATGGAGCTGGTTTGGAGTCAATTGGAGTCAGTGAAAATTTCGGGTAAAATTAAACGCGTGTTTAATTTTATTCGAAACAAAACGCTGGAACTGAATTTAAAGCTAAGGTGAGATCTTCTCACTCAAATTTAAAAGTGGAATTTACAGTTATTGATTGATGATTTGATTGCTATTGGATGTGCTATTAGATATGATAGGATATATCTATATATATATAGCAGTATATACATATTGGCATATGTATATATTGGATTGTTGATTTCCCGCCTTGTATAGCGGACGAGACCCTATTGCGCCGTTAGTAAGCGGATTTTTATAAAACCTATATACCGCGATAATTCCGTACTGGAGCGGAATTGGTATTGTGCTAACATCTGTGGATGCAGGGAAACAGGTTGGAGGGATCCAACTGGATTCCTCACTAGTAGTTATTTATTTACAGATATTGTGATATATTCTGTTATCATATGATGATATATGATATTGACTGTTGTGATGGACTAATTGATGCGGTTGCATCATCGGATTCAGTTTTGAAATGTAAAAATAACGACTTTTACTTTAAAAAGGGTTTGTAAAAGTGTTTTTTTTTAAAATATACGTTTTATGGGATTTTTGAATCGATTTATAAACGTAAAATTCTAAAGTTATAAAAGTTATAATTTTTAGTGAAATATAACCGAAGTGTCGATTTTGAAATAAAAGTCGATTTATTTATAAAAGGGTTTAAATAGAGATTTTTGAATTTATTATGAAAGCTCTATATATAAGATTTATAAAATTTGATTTTTATAAATCAAAGTGATGAAATTATAAAGGAGTTTTAAAGACGTTTTAAATGATGTTAAAATGGGTTTTATAAAGGACAGAATAAATGATTTGTGAAGCCCTAAAAGAACGATTTTTGTAAATAAACGAATTATAAGTGTTTAACTTATAGAATGGACTTTTGGTAGAAAATTGAGTTATAAATTGAATTGGATAAAAAAAGGAATTTATAAGTTGAAGTAGTTATAAAATATAAAAATTGTGATTTATAAACGTTGTTTATAAATCCGAAATCACTTAATTTGATAAGTGAATTGTAGAAGTTAATTAAAGGAATTATATCCACGATTTTGGAACAATGGATAACTTTTAAATAAAATGTGTAGAAATGTTGAATTTGGATAGTGAAGTATATTCACGATTTTGGACAGTGAATATATTGTTAAGTAAAATGGATATGTTCTGGAGAAGTGATATTATGAAATGAAGTAATTGTTTTAAAGGATGTTTTAAAACGTGTTAAGTATCGAAATCATAGATTTCCACATTTATTGTTGAAATAGACGTTTTCGAGAAATAAGGAAATGGTGGACTATAACACTGTTGTTATAGTAAATGATTTCCGAAAGGAAATGTTTTATATAGTATTGGGATTTATATATCTATCTAAATTTCGAATCCCTATACTAGTGACTTTGAGTCGTCGTAACGATGTTTTACGTAACATTCGTTTTGACTCAAATAAATGTTGTTATAGTAAATGATTTCCTTAAAGAATGAAATGTATACTTAATATTGATTTAAGTATATCGAATATTTTCTAAGTGTTGAAAATAAATGATTTGTGAATTACTTATTTTTAAATAAGTATGGAAATGCTTTTCCAATATGAAATGAACTGTTTTGAGATTTTATCTTCAAAGATAAAATGAAATGTGGAAATTGATTTGAAATTGTTTTCAAATGATTAAGTGTGGAAATTTTATATCTAGTAAAAGATATTTTGGAAGATGAAATAATTTGGAAAATTATTTGGAATCTGATGATGTTGCGCATCTTTATTGATAGTTAAATAACCGACTATCAATAATTACCTTTAGATAGGTATTTGTTGTGATTGGATGAATTTGAATGCCACACTTATTTTTGAATAAGCGCTCACTATTCGGGTTAGCCGGGAAAGGACCATGGGGTCTTATAACCCATTCCGAATATGTGATACGTCGTTATGAATTGCATTTGAAGACCGGTGTTGAAGACCGGATATTTTTGAAAACGGAAGGATTACCGTCGAGTTACTCTACATCGGCTGATCTCCGATTTAGAGGTTTTATCACCCTTAGTGACGGGAAGTCCGGACGTGATTGGAAATTTATCCGGATATGCAAGGGCTTCGTGAGAAGTGCCTTCGGTTCTGTTCGATCCCGGAACAGACTTGTATGGATTGTGTGTCTGACATTACACTTTGAGATATAAAGCTGATTTCTTTCAAATACATATCTGTTGGTGGCGGAGAATTTATTCTCTTAGCTTAACACCCTTCTCTGAGACGTACGAGCTCAGAGGTTATGTAGTTGAAATTTATCAGCGATATATCCCAATTTGGTAACGTGGCATACTGAGTGTTGCTGTGAAATGATCAGTGTTTGATCATTTGCGATATGATCATTTGTTTGATCTTATATCTTTGTGATCATAGGTTGATCATTTTGTTTGACCCGAAGCAGGGCTTTTTGAGAAAGCATAGCTTTGTGGACGAGACTTCATCGAGCCTCACACCCCGGAAATGGTCGAAACAGGAAGGATGCAGCAAGGTTCTAGGGAGTAGCGCCCCTTAGTGTATGTCATTCCTTCTGGATAAAGGTGGTATCATGGTATGGAGCCCAGATACTTAACCTCTGTGGTTACTGCATTATTATTATCTATGTGGTTTGTTGGAAATCGGGGATCCTCGGGAAGATCGGTGACGATCGGGGGATGGCATACGCGTGTCAGTAGTTACCTATTTTTGCAGAGGTAACCCGGCCTTGTGTTGGCAGAGATCCGGTTAGGTTCTCGGGTCGTCTATTCCAGGGACGTACCCATCGTGAAAAAGGAAGTTCCTTAGCCTGACCATTTGTTGGAAATCCAAACTCCAATACGCACCTTGTACGGTATTAGTTGTAGAACCTGCCATTTACGTACGGTGGTCACCACTGTTTAGATGGTAGCTATAGTAGGCATACGATACTGGTCGTATGTTGGCTAAGATTAATATTATACTTTCGAAATGATTTCTACACTATGCACTAATAATAATATCAAAAAGATTTGATTTTGCGTAGTAAGCATCTTTGACTATCATAAGAAGAAATCTCCTCCAATTCTGCGTTTGCATTGTGTGTGTGGCGGGAGGTCTTATGGTAGTTTCATTTTCCAAAAGCATTTCGAATTGACTTTAAAATTATTTTGTCGTTATAAAGAATAATTGTTTTACGATCTCACACCAGTCACCATGACTGACTCGGAGTTTATTGTTCCCTTCTAAACTCTGGGTGCCCACCAATTTCCACACGGGCAGCCTAGAGTTATATTATCAGGATATTCTGGATATTCTGGAGCTTTGGAAGCAAGCTGGATGACGAGACGTAGTATTTGTGTCTGATAGTATTTATTCCGCTGTGTATTCTGTATGAGGACAAGTTATATAACTGTCCATTGTTGTATATTGACTCTGATGACTGATGTATGTATAAACTGATAAAATTCTTTGTTTTAAAGATTATTCATTTATCTATTATATATTGTTCCGCTGCGATATGTGAGATTCTGATATTGTCTCTGTTCTGTATCTGTTGTTGTTTTGTTGTTCTTCTTTCTTTCTCTTCTTCTTCTCTTTTTCTTCTATTTCTTCTTTCTAAAACCCTCACTATTGGAGTTTTCCGGCGCTCGATTGCTCGGCAGTCGATAAAGTGAGTATCGATGTCGAATTTTCGAAAGTCGAAAAATTTCGGTTCGTGACAGCGTGGTATCAGAGCATATGGTTAAGCGACAACCCTACTCTGTTGGGTGTTACTCATTAGAGATAGAGTCAGCAGTGCTCTAGAATGAGTTGAGTGTAATAATAGATACGAGTGCGTATTTGTTAGTGAATATAAAAATTGTTTTATATTGTGATTATTGGTTTGTTGAGTGGTATATGGATTCTGGTCGGTATTGTCCGTACAACTCTATCGATAGGGATCTCTAAACACTTGTATAGAACAATTCGGCACAATATTGTTTTAAATAGGGTAAATGAGATAATTTTGCCCAAAACTATTTTTGTATAGAAAATAAATGTTTTTCTATAAAGTACTATAGTATATGGTTGCATGGATGTTAGGAAGTAATAATAGTAAATTATTATCATTGAAATTGAATAAGAAATTGAAACCGTAACTCCAAAGTTAAGAGATAAATCCATATACTAATGAAATTTGAGAATATAAATTATAAATGTGACTTATAATTTGAAACGGAATTCCAGAGAAGTTTTTGGAAATGTTTTGAAAAAAATTTGAAAATTTTGGAGATTTGGAAAGTTTAATTCCTTTTTGATTTGAAAATGGATTTCAAGGGTTTTGAAAAATGTTTTGAAGGAATGAAAAGCTCTAAACTTTTTTCGGTCGCTGGAAAATAACTTCGATGATGACCGCGGCATCACCGGTGTTCATTTTCGGGTTTCCAAAAGAGGAATTGCTGCCGATTGTTTTAAATGAAAGTTGTTTGAAAAAAAATTGGATTTTGTTTTAGAAAATTCAAAAGATAAATTTGAATTGTTTTCAAAAATGATTTTTGAAAATGTTATTAAGACTCTGGAATTGAGTATTGAATTATGAAAATAAAATTGTGAATGAATGAATCAATTTGCAATTGCAAGTACATGAATGTAAATTGAATTCGAATGGAAATCCAGTTTAATACAAGTGATTGTAAACCAAAATAGTGAATTGTAAATAAATTTTGGGAACGAACAAAAGTGAATAAAACTGGAATTGAAACTGAATGTTGAAAACAAATGTGAATTGTGCGAAATTAAATAAAGCTTTGAGATTAGTTTGAAGTGAACTAAAGTTAATTGATAAAAATTCAATATTCAGAAGTTGAACTGAATCCAAATTAGATTGGAATCGCAAAGTAAATTTAAATGAAATTTGAAATGCAAAATTGAAGGAAAATGAATATGTAACTTCAATAGTTAGTAAAAATGATATAAGAAGTAAGTATTGAAATTTTGTAATGGAATTTGCAAAATGGTTTGAATATGTAACTAGATATTATGGCTAGTAGGACATACAGGTGTTATAAAAGGAATTGGAATTAAATTTGAAGATAAATTTGAATTGCTCGGAAAAGGTATGTATTTAAATTTGAATATGAGATTTGATGATTTCTTGTCCAGCCGCTTGGCTTTTTCTTTTTCTTTTTGAAATCTGAGAGTCCGTAGGGACGTTTTGTAGTCGTGCCGTATTAGCCGCGCAAAAGAGACGCTGGCGAAATTTTTCGGAAATTTCGAGTGTTAGAAAATTTTGAGAAATTTTGAAAGTTTAAAATTTGAATTTAAACTCGAATTTGAATTTGGAAGTAAACAATGTTGTTTGGAACTTATAATTGAAGTTGGAAAACGAGTTGAATGATAATGAATCTTTAATAGAAAGATTTGTTTTGATAAATTGATAAAACGATTGGATTGTGAAAAAGAGTAGACGAGTTAAGGACCTTTTTTCCTTACTTTGTAATTTCGAGGACGAAATTCTTTTAAGGGGGGAAGTCTGTAACGACCCAGAATTTTTGATAATTAAAAGTCGAATATTTAATTAATTTTAAATATTAATAAATGGAATTTAGAAGTCGAATGATTTATTTTTCGAATATTGGGTTTTATTTGATAATTAAATCGATAAATTTAATAGTGGAATTCCAGGGATAATTGAAAATCGAGTTTAAAATGATTGAAAATGATTTGTAAAATTTTATTTAATCATACTGGAGTTATAGAGATGTTATAGAACTTTTGAAATTGAATTTGGAGTTAATCTATGAAAATTGAATATTTTAATATTTAATTATCGACTGTAAAAATAGCCAATTTTCGAACCGTCTCAGAATTGAACGAGACCAGTTCCATTGGATCCGTAATAGTTAGTTATTATCGGATTTCAATTTTCGTAGCAATCGAAGTTGTCATTTGACCGTGGCAACTCGAAACGCATCGATATCGTTTTAATTTTAAATCGTCGAGTTAAAATAGTCATTTTTCAAAAAGTCTCGGATTTCGACGAAACCAGTTTCATCGGATCCGTAATGTGATATTATTGTGAGATTTCAAATTTCGTAATTTTTGGATTTACCATTTGTCCGGTACAAATTAAACGCCTCGAAATCGATTTAAATCGGTTTAATTTAAATTGATCGTTTATTGCCATATCTCACACATACGATCGAATTAGCTTCCGAAACCTATTCCATTACGTTCGGAACGTGGGGTAAACCTTAGAAACGTCAGCCGGCACGCTCGATTTCGAGTTCGGAAAATCCGGATGAATAGTAATTTTTGGTGAATTTCTATAAAAAGGACCCATTGTCTTTGTTTCTCACTAAACCCTAGGGCATCAGGTCACGGCCGCCACCATTTCATCAAAGGCTGAAAAACTCTCTCCTTCTTCCTTTATTTTCTTTCAATCCACACAATATTAAGCTACGACCTCAACTAGAAGATTGTAGTGCTCAATGAGACGAGTAAATCCATACGGCTAAGATCGACAATCATCGACCATAGGTGGAGGAATCTTGCCGCGTCCTCCTACCGTTTGTGCTCGTTTTTGGGGTGCTAGGGGGTGCCGAGTTGGGGGTTGTTCTGGCCGTGGGGGTGCGTAGCTATGGTCTTCGAATCGGCGGGTTCAGATCGAATTCTAGTGGACGAGATAGAGGCGCTCAGTCGGTCAAAGAGTTGAAGGAGTGGGTTCAACTTTGTTCGTGCTTTACTGAGGAGGAAGAAGCATCATATGCGGCCCAGATTTTCTTGTTCAAAACGAACAGTCCAGATGTGAATGGGTATAAAAAAAAATATAAAAGAAATTGTAAATTAATTCGTTAAAGTTTAAAATGATGTATCTTTGTCATACGATATCAGATTTCGACGAAATTTTTTGCGTTGGAATCATATGATCGAGCACTACGCAATGGAGCTGGTTTGGAGTCAATTGGAGTCAGTGAAAATTTCGGGTAAAATTAAACGCGTGTTTAATTTTATTCGAAACAAAACGCTGGAACTGAATTTAAAGCTAAGGTGAGATCTTCTCACTCAAATTTAAAAGTGAAATTTACAGTTATTGATTGATGATTTGATTGCTATTGGATGTGCTATTAGATATGATAGGATATATCTATATATATATATAGCAGTATATACATATTGGCATATGTATATATTGGATTGTTGATTTCCCGCCTCGTATAGCGGATGAGACCCTATTGCGCCGTTAGTAAGCGGATTTTTATAAAACCTATATACCGTGATAATTCCGTACTGGAGCGGAATTGGTATTGTGCTAACATCTGTGGATGCAGGGAAACAGGTTGGAGGGATCCAACTGGATTCCTCACTAGTAGTTATTTATTTACAGATATTGTGATATATTCTGTTATCATATGATGATATATGATATTGACTGTTGTGATGGACTAATTGATGCGGTTGCATCATCGGATTCAGTTTTGAAATGTAAAAATAACGACTTTTACTTTAAAAAGGGTTTTTAAAAGTGTTTTTTTTAAAATATACGTTTTATGGGATTTTTGAATCGATTTATAAACGTAAAATTCTAAAGTTATAAAAGTTATAATTTTTAGTGAAATATAACCGAAGTGTCGATTTTGAAATAAAAGTCGATTTATTTATAAAAGGGTTTAAATAGAGATTTTTGAATTTATTATGAAAGCTCTATATATAAGATTTATAAAATTTGATTTTTATAAATCAAAGTGATGAAATTATAAAGGAGTTTTAAAGACGTTTTAAATGATGTTAAAATGGGTTTTATAAAGGACAGAATAAATGATTTGTGAAGTCCTAAAAGAACAATTTTTGTAAATAAACGAATTATAAGTGTTTAACTTATAGAATGGACTTTTGGTAGAAAATTGAGTTATAAATTGAATTGGATAAAAAAAGGAATTTATAAGTTGAAGTAGTTATAAAATATAAAAATTGTGATTTATAAACGTTGTTTATAAATCCGAAATCACTTAATTTGATAAGTGAATTGTAGAAGTTAATTAAAGGAATTATATCCACGATTTTGGGACAATGGATAACTTTTAAATAAAATGTGTAGAAATGTTGAATTTGGATAGTGAAGTATATTCACGATTTTGGACAGTGAATATATTGTTAAGTAAAATGGATATGTTCTGGAGAAGTGATATTATGAAATGAAGTAATTGTTTTAAAAGATGTTTTAAAACGTGTTAAGTATCGAAATCATAGATTTCAACATTTATTGTTGAAATAGACGTTTTCGAGAAATAAGGAAATGGTGGACTATAACACTGTTGTTATAGTAAATGATTTCCGAAAGGAAATGTTTTATATAGTATTGGGATTTATATATCTATCTAAATTTCGAATCCCTATACTAGTGACTTTGAGTCGTCGTAACGATGTTTTACGTAACATTCGTTTTGACTCAAATAAATGTTGTTATAGTAAATGATTTCCTTAAAGAATGAAATGTATACTTAATATTGATTTAAGTATATCGAATATTTTCTAAGTGTTGAAAATAAATGATTTGTGAATTACTTATTTTTAAATAAGTATGGAAATGCTTTTCCAATATGAAATGAACTGTTTTGAGATTTTATCTTCAAAGATAAAATGAAATGTGGAAATTGATTTGAAATTGTTTTCAAATGATTAAGTGTGGAAATTTTATATCTAGTAAAAGATATTTTGGAAGATGAAATAATTTGGAAAATTATTTGGAATCTGATGATGTTGCGCATCTTTATTGATAGTTAAATAACCGACTATCAATAATTACCTTTAGATAGGTATTTGTTGTGATTGGATGAATTTGAATGCCACACTTATTTTTGAATAAGCGCTCACTATTCGGGTTAGCCGGGAAAGGACCATGGGGTCGTATAACCCATTCCGAATATGTGATACGTCGTTATGAATTGCATTTGAAGACCGGTGTTGAAGACCGGATATTTTTGAAAACGGAAGGATTACCGTCGAGTTACTCTACATCGGCTGATCTCCGATTTAGAGGTTTTATCACCCTTAGTGACGGGAAGTCCGGACGTGATTGGAAATTTATCCGGATATGCAAGGGCTTCGTGAGAAGTGCCTTCGGTTCTGTTCGATCCCGGAACAGACTTGTATGGATTGTGTGTCTGACATTACACTTTGAGATATAAAGCTGATTTCTTTCAAATACATATCTGTTGGTGGCGGAGAATTTATTCTCTTAGCTTAACACCCTTCTCTGAGACGTACGAGCTCAGAGGTTATGTAGTTGAAATTTATCAGCGATATATCCCAATTTGGTAACGTGGCATACTGAGTGTTGCTGTGAAATGATCAGTGTTTGATCATTTGCGATATGATCATTTGTTTGATCTTATATCTTTGTGATCATAGGTTGGTCATTTTGTTTGACCCGAAGCAGGGCTTTTTGAGATAGCTTTGTGGACGAGACTTCATCGAGCCTCACACCCCGGAAATGGTCGAAACAGGAAGGATGCAGCAAGGTTCTAGGGAGTAGCGCCCCTTAGTGTATGTCATTCCTTCTGGATAAAGGTGGTATCATGGTATGGAGCCCAGATACTTAACCTCTGTGGTTACTGCATTATTATTATCTATGTGGTTTGTTGGAAATCGGGGATCCTCGGGAAGATCGGTGACGATCGGGGGATGGCATACGCGTGTCAGTAGTTACCTATTTTTGCAGAGGTAACCCGGCCTTGTGTTGGCAGAGATCCGGTTAGGTTCTCGGGTCGTCTATTCCAGGGACGTACCCATCGTGGAAAAGGAAGTTCCTTAGCCTGACCATTTGTTGGAAATCCAAACTCCAATACGCACCTTGTACGGTATTAGTTGTAGAACCTGCCATTTACGTACGGTGGTCACCACTGTTTAGATGGTAGCTATAGTAGGCATACGATACTGGTCGTATGTTGGCTAAGATTAATATTATACTTTCGAAATGATTTCTACACTATGCACTAATAATAATATCAAAAAGATTTGATTTTGCGTAGTAAGCATCTTTGACTATCATAAGAAGAAATCTCCTCCAATTCTGCGTTTGCATTGTGTGTGTGGCAGGAGGTCTTATGGTAGTTTCATTTTCCAAAAGCATTTCGAATTGACTTTAAAATTATTTTGTCGTTATAAAGAATAACTGTTTTACGATCTCACACCAGTCACCATGACTGACTCGGAGTTTATTGTTCCCTTCTAAACTCTGGGTGCCCACCAATTTCCACACGGGCAGCCTAGAGTTATATTATCAGGATATTCTGGATATTCTGGAGCTTTGGAAGCAAGTTGGATGACGAGACGTAGTATTTGTGTCTGATAGTATTTATTCCGCTGTGTATTCTGTATGAGGACAAGTTATATAACTGTCCATTGTTGTATATTGACTCTGATGACTGATGTATGTATAAACTGATAAAATTCTTTGTTTTAAAGATTATTCATTTATCTATTATATATTGTTCCGCTGCGATATGTGAGATTCTGATATTGTCTCTGTTCTGTATCTGTTGTTGTTTTGTTGTTCTTCTTTCTTTCTCTTCTTCTTCTCTTTTTCTTCTATTTCTTCTTTCTAAAACCTTCACTATTGGAGTTTTCCGGCGCTCGATTGCTCGGCAGTCGATAAAGTGAGTATCGATGTCGAATTTTCGAAAGTCGAAAAATTTCGGTTCGTGACAGGCACGTCATGGTATGGACCGCAAGCTAGCCTTCATTTGAATCGCTATGTCTACCTATTTGATCATCGATGGTCACGAGGGAACCCATGGTCCAAAGCATCAATCTAATCCCTCCGATGCATGATCTCAACAGCTATAAATAGGGATTCGCATGCACGTGTACAGGGATCAATTTTTCCAATCTTTCATGCAAGATAACTTAGCTCAAAGTTCTTGTATTAATTCTTTTATATGCCAGGCATAGAGCACTAAAAATTAGTAGTAATAGTGGATGTAGATCTTTGTCAAGATCAAATCAATTAACATCATGTGTTATTTTCTTTACCAGCATTTGATGTAGTTCTCCTTGCTTTACAATTTTTACTACGGTATTAACGAATTATCTTTGCTAATATCCACCATTAATTTCGAGGTTGGCTAGAAATTTAGTCAACACCATGTAATTGTAAACATTTTCAAAATTTGCATAAATAAAAATATTTGCATTGTATGATTAGTTTCTCTTTTTGATAATTAGACTTATGCTTAATTTAAGCAAAGCATTCATTTTAAAGTTTGAGGACCAAAACTTAGGACTTCTAGAACCATAACCTAGAGATTTTACTACTTGAGGTAGTGGTCCTTAGCTGTGTGGTTAGCTTTTTTTTCACCGAATATATAAATATCTTCAGATAACTATAATTTTGTATTTTTCGTTTGAAAGTGCGCATAAATGCAAATATTCACATTGTCTATGTCTAACTAATGGATCAAAAAGTTTTATTATTTTACGTATGGAGTGATTACACCAAAATAAAGGAGCGGGACTATTAATATTTCGAGAAGGAGCAAGATTTACTTTATGTATAATCTATTTTGTTACAAGGAAGTCATGCAACGCGTAAAATAGTTTCAAACAAACAATGACCAAAGAAATATCTGATCTTTGGCTGTAATTGGTCCATAGGATACGTGAGTGGGACATTTGGGTATGACTATCATTTTCATGCGAGACTCATGTGGCAAGCATGTTCCTTTCGCGTGGCTTTCATGTGATCGGTACTTGACATATTACTTACAACCCCCACTACAGTTAAGTTATAATTTTAGGCTACTTGACATATTTGCATCTTATGATACATGTTAACGCTGAAAAATGAACGCTAACACCCCGGTGTGTGTAGTAGTAATGTGAAAGCACCACCCGTTGGTACGGGAACAGAATATAAGCTGAAAATAGCAGAAAAGTAAAGAGACAACAGTTTTATAGTGGTTCGGCTCGTAATTAAGCCTACGTCCACTTTATATTCTTTTATTGCTGAATTGGTTACAAGTTGATTGGAAGAGTCAAGAATTCAGCAGAGTAACGGTCCTCCAGAAGATCAGCCAAAAAGTCCCTTTACTGTTGGAGTTGCTGTCCTATTTATAGGGAAGATTCTGGGCAGAATTTAATCACCAAGTTTTAGGTTGTGGACGACCTAAGGTAGGTCGTAGGTCGGCAGCGACCTAGGAGATGCAGTCTGACTTATTTCCAGTGCATTTGGTTTCTTCTGAACGAGCTAATAGGTTGTGCGTGACCTAATATAGGTCGTAGGTCGCTGAATGAAGCTAGGTCGCTAAGCCGCTTTAGGTCGCTGAAGGCTTCAGGTCGCTGAGTGCTTTGTGACGTTAGGTCGCTAAGACCATTATGTCGTTAGGTCGTTGAGACTATTAGGTCGTTAGGTACTGGAGAAGTTAGGCCGCGAGGTCCTTTGTGATGTTAGGTCGCGAAGTCCTTAGGTCGTTAGGTTCTTAGGTCGGTGGGTCGCAGCATATCTTAGGCCGCATATGCTTTAGGTCGTTAAGTCGCAGATAGCTTTAGGTCGTTAGGTCGCAGATAGCTTTAGGTCGTTAGGTCGTTGGAGAAGTTAGGTCGTTAGGTCGTTAGAGAAGTTAGGTCGCTAAGTCGCTGAATGCTAGATCGCAGAGTTTTAGGTCGCTCTAAAAGAGGAGTTAACAATACAGTTTCTATTTATATTTATTTTATTGTTAATTATGTCGGAACATGTTAAAAGTTCGGTCGTTTATTTTTCTTTAACAGTGTCTTAATTATGTCATGGGCTGTTAATGAAAAGCGAGTAATTCAATAATTGTAGCTGCGCATTAAATTATGCTATGGAATTCATAATAGCACAGCTCACAAATATAAATATACAACTGCATATAATGCAGAGTTTATTTGTTATTTTTTTTATTTTTTTTGATTAAACCAAGAAAATAAGTAAAAAATAAAAAAAGAAGACATTGAAGTTTAGAACAAATTTTAATTTTTACCCCAATAGTTAAACAAACCCTGAGCTTGTGACAAGAACAAATTGAAATTTTTACCCAAAATACTAATCTTAAGCTTTGGGCTGGTATTTAGAATCAAGATTTGCATACTCCAATCGAGTCGGTAAGAGGAGATTCGAGTTTAGATAATAAAAACACCCTATAGCATCGAAAATTATTAAATTATGATTCATATATTATTGCTTTTGGATCAAAAAATATATAAAGTGATATTGATGTTCCGTAATAGATGAATTCAAGATAACAGAACAAACAAACAATAATAAATCAATCAAATAAAAATCAAAACATAAAAAAATAAAAGAAGAAACAGTTTCTAAAGTCGTTCACATATTTTTGCTTTCGCCCATTCCAATTTATTGATATTTGCACTATGGTCTAAGTACAAATGATTTTGAAATACAAATTCAATTTAGGATTTTGTTAAGGATGGAATTAGGCTAAAGGACAAACTTTGAAAAAAATTAGATTGAAGGACACCCATTTCAATTTTAGGTTGAAGGACAAATGCTAGTTGTAATTAGCATTATATTCAACTTTTACACTATACAAAATGCTAGTTATATTTAGCATTATATTCAGTTTTACACTATACAAAATGCTAGTTATAACTAGCATTGTCCTTCAGTCTAAAAAACAAACTTGTTGTCCTTCAGCCTAACTTTTTTTTCTAAGTTTGTCCTTGTGCCTATTTACCTATTTGTTGTTAAGTGAACATTTGGCACGCATCCTTAAAAACAAACTTAATTCAAAGCGAATTCTTATCCAAAATAACATACTTTCTACGTCCCTCATCTGAGCGACCTAAGAATTAGGTCGTGCTGGGATTCTCGCGACCTAAGACTTATTACCTATGAAATCTGGCCGACCTAAGAATTTTTGCGACCTAAGTAAAGCCAAACAACCTTCTGCGACTTAACTTGTTTGAATGACAACAGAATGACCTAAGATATTCACGACTTAACCCTTTCTACGGCATAGGTTTTAGGTCGCGGCCGACTTAGGACTTGGACGAAATTGAATTGCCTGGAACCTTTTACTTTGCATAGTGCGACTTAAGGAAGCTCCGACCTATGCTAGGTCACTGGACGACCTAACAATTGTAAAATCTGAGCAGAATTTGATTGAACTGCTTGAACTGAACTGCCTAAACTTTGAATTGCTTGAACTTTGAATTGCTTGAACTTTGAACTGTCTAAACTTCTTTACAGATTATCTCTAATGTTAATAACCTGTTAAACACAATATTTGCAGAAAACTGGGACGAATATACTGCCATTGACTGCCCACATCGAATGACAGATTAGTCGATAAAGAATAATCAACTTAAATGAACTTTTGTGAATGAAATGCTGTGAAACAACAAATTCAAGTGAAGTATTAAAGCAAAGCTGAAATAATCAACTAAAGTTGATTTGTTTGCATCAACACAGCACTGTACTTGAACTTAAGATAACAAGCCTTGAAATTTTATAATCAACAAATGTCAACTAACTTGATTTCTGTTATATTTGCCTGTTATTGTATTAGTTTTGCACAACACTTCACACTTTTAGGAAACGTGCACCTTCATATTTGAATATTCAGTTCCTTGTGTAGAATGGCATCTCAACAAGAAGATACAGGACCAGCTGGAGAAGCTTTTCCGATTGCTAACCCATTGATTGATCCTCCGAAAAGGACTTCTACCACCTTGAGTCATAAAGTTTTCAGACAATTGTGTATCCAGTTCGGCATTGCCGAAACAGATGCTTTATTTCCTGGAGCAAACGATACTGCTGACAGGCCACCTCTTGGTTTTGTCGCAGTTAATCGTCAGATGTGCTTAAGCGGAGCTATTCCTCCCTTTAATGATTTTCTCCGAGAACTTTTTCTTCGATTAGCCATCTCTCCCTTCCAGCTACACCCCAATGGTTATGCCGTCTTGATGGGGTTGTGTGTTCTGTTTAGGAGGACGCTCAACCGTCTTCCAAGATTTGATGAGACATGTGATTTATGCACATTTGCGAAGAACAAATACCACCCCTCAATTATACTTGTAAGGGGTGCGAGAAACCGCAAATTGATTCTAGACTTGCCCGACAGTGCACATGGGTTTTTAAGTCAATTCTTCTTCGTTCGCTGTCCTCCAGGATTCTATGTCGTCTGGAGAGTCGGAAGTAAGATTGCCTTCTCTGTCCATCTCATGAACCTTTCGAAATTCAAATTGTCAAATGCTTAACTTCATTTTCTACCTTTTGCAGCACTTCCCCCCCCCCCTACTTAGAAATCCCAGCCTCAAGTCAATCTTTGAAACTTTAAACGCTGTGGCTGCTGGAGAAAGAAGCACCAAATTTTTGCTGAAAGATGAGTTTTTGCATCAGTTCGGACTTCTTCACTCTTCCCGTTCTACTCAGATTCATGAAGTTTCTGATTCTCAAGCAGAGATATCGGATGCCCCGGTTTCTGCAGAAGGGATTGCTCCGAAGGAACCTACTGTAGATGCTGCACTTGTGAAGTGCTCCACCCCTGCCGATGTTGCGGGTTCATCTGGTAAATTCTCGCTTTCCCCGGTGATCGAAGAAGGAGTTGAAAGAGAAGACTACGCTGAGCACGATGGTGGAGATACTTTTGATGATCTAAGCGACTTAATGATAACTTCACAAGAACTCTTTAAGAATGACCTTATTACTACCAAAGTTATTTCTTCAGCAATTGAGGCGACATCCGTCCTGCAGCAAACTCCATCAACCCAAGAACTAACGCCAGTTGCAAAAGTTGACGTTACCCCCAAGCCGAAGAGTGGTTTGTAGCTCGACGCGCATAGTTTACACGCCATACACACTTAGAATTTTTCGGCACTTATACGCTCTTAGCTTCTTTACTTCGAAGATTTTTATGATTTGTCTTTTTTCACTTTCAGATTCTCCGATGGGGCGAAGTGGCTCGTACTACGACAAATTCCAGCGCCATGGAAGCCGCGAAACTTATGATTTTAGGCGCTATCTCACTGCCCCGAGGGAAACAGATGAAGAAAGAGCTATTAGGAAGGCTCAAGAAAGGCGGGATTATGAACATCAATACGGGAGGAGGGATGAGCGATATGACTCTTCTCATAGAAGCGATGATTCCCATAAGCGAAAGTCTTATGACGATAAAGGGAAGAGTCACATTGTTGAAGATCCAAGCAAGCGGGTCAAGCCTAGTGACGCGTCTGCAATTTCTGAAAAGACCGATGTTCCTAACCCTCTTAACATCTCCTCCGGTTCTCCTGCTCTCAAGAAGTCTGACATTCAAACAATTATCAACAGGCCTCAGTATCAAGTCGGGGACGGTCCTCCTACACTTCAAAGACGATTCCCAAATTGGTGCTTAAAAGGAGTTCGCTTTGACTTAGACTTGGTTCCCATCGATAAGCAGGCCATGCTGAAGAATCTCGATGCTGTTAAGCTTGACATTGAGAGAATGTCTGGATGGAAGAAACTGGTTGACGAGCTTCAAAGAGTTAATCATATGAATCTTGAGGCCATGTTAACTATGGAGAACGATCATTCAGAGTGGAAGAAGATTCTCAAGCAACACGATGCGGAGATGATGAGCATCGCTGACGACAATGCAAGACTTGATTCTGAAGTTAAGAAACTCAAGGAAGATCTTGCCACCTCTTCCGCTTCGCATTCCCAAAAAGAAGAGATCTTTCAAAAGCAAGTGCGAGATGCACATGCTGCTCAAAGAGATGATGAAGCCAAACTTGAAGCGGAGCAGCATATTGTTGAAAAATACCGCAATGACACTGTCCAGCTGCGGGAAAAAGTCAGCTCTCAAGATTTGGAAATTGCAAGGCTGCAAGCTCAGTTATTGAAAACTGAAAAAGAGCGCGATGAGGCAGTTGCCGGTCAAGCTGCAGCCATGGCTGAAAAAGAAGCGGCTGAGCAGTCGCACGAGGCGACGAAGGCCAAAGTCAGCTCTACTTTATTTGACTTTTATATCCATAGCGTTTTGGGGCGCGGAAGCCTCTCATTTCTGGGTCCGACATACGAAACTACTTTGCTGAAGTGTGGGAGGTGATAATTGATATGTTCGGAGGTGCTGGCTATGCAGAGGCGGATCTTGAAGCGACTTATCTGGATGATGAAGCACGCGCCACCCTTGCCAGGGGAAAAGAGCAGCTTGCTAGGGAGCGAGCCGAAGCAGCGAGAGGAGAGTGTTTAGAGAAAGTGACTGTAACTGACCCTGCTCGTCCTCCGGCTTCGGTCGATCCTGATAACATTGGCTCTAGTTCCTATTCTTCACCTTCCGCAAAAGCCGAAGTTAAAACTGCGACAACTAAGCCTCCCACTACTCAAGTTAATGAGAAGACCTAGGACGATGTTGAAGCTGAAAAGTTTGAAATCGTCGTGATTAAGCCGACTTCTCTAGGTAACTTCGATGTTGATCCAAGTCGAGTAGACTACTTATTTGCTTCAACCGAGTTTGATGAATTTCTCGATTGTTACTTAAGTCTTGATGAGCCGATATCTTCTCTTTTTTTGGAGAATACTGATTTTAACTTCTTTCTTCTGTAGCGGAGGCACCGAGCGCTGTACACACTTCTCCTCTTCCAGTTGTTCCTCCTCCAACCCTTCAAGTCACTCCTGCTTCTCAGCCGGGTTCACAGGAAGAGCAGATAGAAGCCCTTCAAGGCTTGGAGGATCCACCGCTTCACAAGAGCAGAAGGCGGAAGATCTTGAGGACAGTGAGAAGACTCCGGAGCAGTCTCTTGATGATGACACGAAACTTTCCACGCTGCTTACTACTCCGGGAAGTGAGTCTTCTTCGAAGAGAAAAGGGAAGCGCGCCATGAGGAAGAAGAAGAAAAGCATTTCAGCTGGAGAGGATAAAGCAGAAGAAGATCTAGCTACACCTTCTTCTCCTACTTCTCCGACCCGCCCACATCGGATTCCGAAACTAGTCATCAAACCGGGCAAGGGTACTAAAGGTGGCAGGAAGAAGGAGTGATAAGCTGGACTCTACTTTTCTTATTTTGCTTTTTTCTTTTTGCATGTATTGACCGGAGATTGTGCGGATACCGTCCTCCGCTTATTGAAACCTGCGTATGCACAAAAATTTCATAGTATGGAATAAAATGGTTCTTTTTGCTTATACAATTTCTTGTTAGTATATGTGTGAACGCATTTATTCCTTATTTTTGTACAAGTTTCTTTATTTACTCTATATGATATTGCAGTGAGCTCGTGGTATGATGTTTGAGTGTTGTTTTTATTAATATAGCTATTTGCCCTCATACCATGGCTTACTGCAATATTCTGAAAAGACTTGTATTCTTATTTTTTAGAGAATAATTCTTCCGTTTTGAGGAAATATTATTCTGCTTTTAATAGAATACGCTTTGTATCGGAGAAGTTTCTCTTTCTCTTTCTTTTAAAAGAACACTTCTACTTTCGGGGATGATCACTTTTATGTGTTGAAAAGTGGATTCCCCTACGCAGTGAAGCGAACTCCTAAAGAATGTTTTGATCTTCTTAAAGAGAGTTATATTTCATTGTTGAATAGATCCATGGGACAGACGTCAGCTGTTTTACCGGATTCTGTTTGTACAAATAATCATAAGTATTCAGCTGAAGATGCCCCTTTAGTGGTTCCAGCAACGACGTTTTTGGATGTGCCTTGTTAAAGGGCCTTGTTTAGCACTTCACTATTGAGAGTAAAAGTGTGCCTCTGAAGAGGGCTTGTTGACATTTCTGAGGGGTAGCATTTGGACTCTGTGGAGTATCATGGACTCCAAAGAGTAGCATTTGGACTCTGTGGAGTAGCATGGACTCCGAAGAGTAGCATTGTGCTCTGTGGAGTAGCGTGGACTCTGAAGATTAGCATTTGGACTCTGTGGAGTAGCATGGACTCCGAAGAGTAGCATTATGCTCTGTGGAGTAGCGTGGACTCTAAAGATTAGCATTTGGACTCTTTGGAGTAGCATGGACTCCGAAGAGTAGCGTTATGCTCTGTGGAGTAGCGTGGACTCCGAAGATTAGCATTTGGACTCTGTGGAGTAGCATGGACTCCGAAGAGTAGCGTTATGCTCTGTGGAGTAGCGTGGACTCCGAAGATTAGCATTTGGACTCTGTGGAGTAGCATGGACTCCGAAGAGTAGCGTTATGCTCTGTGGAGTAGCGTGGACTCCGAAGATTAGCATTTGGACTCTGTGGAGTAGCATGGACTCCGAAGAGTAGCGTTATGCTCTGTGGAGTAGAGTGGACTCCGAAGATTAGCATTTGGACTCTGTGGAGTAGCATGGACTCCGAAGAGTAGCGTTATGCTCTGTGGAGTAGCGTGGACTCCGAAGATTAGCATTTGGACTCTGTGGAGTAGCATCGACTCCGAAGAGTAGCATTATGCTCTGTGGAGTAGCATGGACTCCGAAGATTAGCATTTGGACTCTGTGGAGTAGCATGGACTCCGGAGAGTAGTATTTGGACTCTGTGGAGTAGCATGGACTCCGAAGAGTAGCATGTGAACTCGGAGGAGTAGCATTGTTGCTTGTGTCCTTCCACCATCTGCTTCCTAGCGATTCCTCGTTATCACTTCAAATGCATGTCCCATCCTTTTGCAAGTTGTTTTTTTGTCAGAGAAGTGTACATTATCGTTGAGTGAATCCACGGGGCAGACGCAAGCTACTTTATCGGATGTTCGTTTGCACAAACGATCGCGATTGGTTAGTCAGGGTCTGAAATCTTCTTGTTAAGAAGATGCCCACCTTGGTGGAATCACTAACTGTTTGAATAGCACTTCTTTTGCAGGAGTTGAATTTTGGAACTTTTGTGGCTTGACATTTATTTGTTGAGTGATTTATAGGAATCGCTGAGCCTTGTGATGTGTTGAATAGGTAAGCTTTGCTTTGATAGCCTGCAATATTAAATCGACATTTTAGCAATATTTTTAACATATTTGCATATCGAAATGAGACATGCATCTTATAGTATTAAAAGACACAAGACTTATAGTTCTTTATTATTGAATCACACTGATTTCTCAGCGGTTTACAATACAAGAGTTATACATCCATCATCATTTTACAAATTCAAGCAATGCTGTTAAGTAAAAAATTGGATGCAAGTGATTGTTGTTCCAGATTCTCGGGATTGAATCTCCATTTCCGCTGGAATCATAGTTTCTGATCCGTATGCCAGTTAGAATGGAGTGTGGTCATATGCCGTGCGAGAACCCCCTGTAACAACATTAATGACAAGCCTCTCAGATTCCTGTGCTTCAGCCTTGTCTTCTGAGTCGGATTGATGAGTAGGAAGTCGTTGCCCTGAATGGATGAGGTCGGGTCGACTCTGTTTTTCTTCACATATTGTTGCAGCTTATTCTGTTTCAGCAACTCTTCAATTACATTCTTTAATTGGCGACATTGGTTAGTGTCATGGCCAGGTTGATTGTGAAATTGACAGAATCTCCCATTATGCATTGCCCCTCTCCCCATCTCAGGTGGTTTGGGGTACTTGACAACATCCTTTGTTGCAAAGAAGATGTTCTCCGGTGTATCAGTTAAGGGAGTAAAATCTGGAGGATTAAAGCGGCGAGGTTTCTTCTCATTCCTTTGCTTCTTTTCTCTGTCATTTTCCCTTTTCTGGTTTCCAGATTCTCTTTTGTTAGAAGCCACATCGTTATATTTGACTTCGGCGACAACTGCTTTTGCTGGCGCAGAAAGGCTTTCTAAGCGCATGAATTCATCGGCTTTTTTATAAAACTTCTCAAGTGAGTTTGGCTCCTTCATTTTTAACCATCTCCCGAATTCACTTGATTTGTTGATGGCTCGCATCAGGTAAGTCAGGATCATACGAGGTTCTACATTGTCCACTTCGGCTAGGGCCATATTAAAACGGTTCAAGAAAGATCTGATAGATTCTCCGGGCACTTGTTCAAGGCTGGACAGTGACATTATATCCTTATCTTTTGAAGCATACAGCCTGAACTGATCCTTGAATTTTCGAGTTAAATCATAGAATTGATCTACGGATCGAGCTGGTAGCTTTGTGAACCAAAGTAGAGCCACTCCTTCCAAGTACACTGGAAAGTATCGGCATTTAATCTCATCCGATGCCCTTGCACCGGTCATGTGCCAATCGTACTTGTATAGGAAATTATTAGGGTCACTTGTCCCTCTATAAGCCGGGATAGTAGGAGGTACAAATTTTCTTGGAAACTCTGCTTTCAGGATCCTTTCAGTAAACGGAGTTCTGCTTGGCGCAAATCCCCAATCACTCTCATTTTCTTTCCTCTGCATGCTCTCTTTCATGATTCGGCAAACCATCCCTGATAGGTATTCCTTATTGTTCAGAGGCATCGCTGGGCAAACATCAGCCATTCTTTCAGAAGTTTGCCTGGGCAAATGTTTGTGAAAAGTTGGCTGCGGCCTTGGACCTTCAGCTTGGAAAGGTGGTGCTTCGGCGGTGCCAGCTGCTCTTTGAGGAATATCTTTTTCTTGGGAATTATGAGCATCTTCGGCGAAGACTGTTTCATTGTTTTCTGGTTGTCGATTTGCCCCAAGTAGAGCATTTAATTTGTCCAACATCAAAGCATTTTGAGTTTCAATTTGTTGGTATAATCCAGATACAACATCATCTAATTCAGCCTTGTGACTCCAACGGTGGGAGTTTCTTGATCTGCTGTTGGGGAAGCAGAGGTTCCCTCATGAGCATTTCCAGATCTGGTAGATCTACCCTTTCTTCCAGGAGCCATGATCTCAGATAAGCTTCTGGTTTTTAGAGAGATTCTTTCAACAAACTTTTGCGGAGCAATGGTGAGAATATTCCTGAGTTGGGTCCTCAGTGAAAGCACCAAAATGTTAACGCTGAAAAGTGAACGCTAACACCCTGGTGTGTGTAGTAGTAATGTGAAAGCACCACCCGTTGGTACGGGAATAGAATATAAGCTGAAAATAGCAGAAAAGTAAAAAGACAATAGTTTTATAGTGGTTCGGCTCGTAATTAAGCCTACGTCCACTTTATATTCTTTTATTGCTGAATTGGTTACAAGTTGATTGGAAGAGTCAAGAATTCAGCAGAGTAATGGTCCTCCAGAAGATCAGCCAAAAAGTCCCTTTACTGTTGGAGTTGCTGTCCTATTTATAGGGAAGATTCTGGGAAGAATTTAATCACCAAGTCTTAGGTCGTGGACGACCTAAGGTAGGTCGTAGGTCGGCAGCGACCTAGGAGATGCAGTCTGACTTATTTCCAGTGCATTTGGTTTCTTCTGAACGAGCTAATAGGTTGCGCGTGACCTAATATAGGTCGTAGGTCACTGAATGAAGCTAGGTCACTAAGCCGCTTTAGGTCGCTGAAGGCTTCAGGTCGCTGAGTGCTTTGTGACGTTAGGTCCCTAAGACCATTATGTCGTTAGGTCGTTGAGACTATTAGGTCGTTAGGTACTGGAGAAGTTAGGTCGCGAGGTCCTTTGTGATGTTAGGTCGTGAAGTCCTTAGGTCGTTAGGTTCTTAGGTCGGTGGGTCGCAGCATATCTTAGGTCGCATATGCTTTAGGTCGTTAAGTCGCAGATAGCTTTAGGTCGTTAGGTCGCAGATAGCTTTAGGTCGTTAGGTCGTTAGGTCGTTGGAGAAGTTAGGTCGCTAAGTCGCTGAATGCTAGATCGCAGAGTTTTAGGTCGCTCCAAAAGAGGAGTTAACAATACAGTTTCTGTTTATATTTATTTTATTATTAATTATGTCGGAACATGTTAAAAGTTCGTTCGTTTATTTTTCTTTAACAGTGTCTTAATTATGTCATGGGCTGTTAATGAAAAGCGAGTAATTCAATAATTGTAGCTGCGCATTAAATTATGCTATGGAATTCATAATATGCACAGCTCACAAATATACATATACAACTGCATATAATGCAGAGTTTATTTGTTATTTTTTTTATTTTTTTGATTAAACCAAGAAAATAAGTAAAAAATAAAAAAAGAAGACATTGAAGTTTAGAACAAATTTTAATTTTTACCCCAATAGTTAAACAAACCCTGAGCTTGTGACAAGAACAAATTGAAATTTTTACCCAAAATACTAATCTTAAGCTTTGGGCTGGTATTTAGAATCGAGATTTGCATACTCCAATCGAGTCGGTAAGAGGAGATTCGAGTTTAGATAATAAAAACACCCTATAGCATCGAAAATTATTAAATTATGATTCATATATTATTGCTTTTGGATCAAAAAATATATAAAGTGATATTGATGTTCCGTAATAGATGAATTCAAGATAACAGAACAAACAAACAATAATAAATCAATCAAATAAAAATCAAAAAATAAAAAAATAAAAGAAGAAACAGTTTCTAAAATCGTTCACATATTTTTGCTTTCGCCCATTCCAATTTATTGATATTTGCACTATGGTCTAAGTACAAATGATTTTGAAATACAAATTCAATTTAGGATTTTGTTAAGGATGGAATTAGGCTAAAGGACAAACTTTGAAAAAAATTAGATTGAAGGACACCCATTTCAATTTTAGGTTGAAGGACAAATGCTAGTTGTAATTAGCATTATATTCAACTTTTACACTATACAAAATGCTAGTTATATTTAGCATTATATTCAGTTTTACACTATACAAAATGCTAGTTATAACTAGCATTGTCCTTCAGTCTAAAAAACAAACTTGTTGTCCTTCAGCCTAACTTTTTTTTCTAAGTTTGTCCTTGTGCCTATTTACCTATTTGTTGTTAAGTGAACATTTGGCATGCATCCTTAAAAAAAAACTTAATTCAAAGCGAATTCTTATCCAAAATAACATACTTTCTACGTCCCTCATTTTGTTTTCCGTCCATTTTTTTCTTAAATTGCCCATGCGTTTTAAAGTCAGCCGCAGTTTTTCATCTTCTTCAGTTTCTTCTGATCAAATTGAAAGCCGAACTAAGTTTTTCTTCAAATTAGTGTTTATTTCTCGATTTCAATTAAAAACTACAACTATTTAAAGACGAATCAATCTTTTTTACAAAAATATGAATTGTTGTTGATTTTTTATGGATTGTTGGTGTTGTGTTGATGTTTAAATTCATTAATGATAATGAGAAATGATTGCAGTTTCATGTTTGAAGTTATGTGCATAGATGCTGCAAAAATTACAATTTTTGCAATTTTTTCTGCAATTATTCTCAATATTTGTAGAAAACTCTGCAGATATTTAGAATACAGGAAATTTTTCTCAAGGACACCTTTTAGGGCTTTTTTTGGCTGAAGGACGGCCCGCTAATATTTTTCTCCAAAGGACAAATTATCGTTCTTCCTTTTCCAGCCCAATTTCGCGCGCTTATTATTCTTCTTTCTTTCCATCAAAATTTTCAGTCGCGATCAAATATCTTTCTCCCAGTTATAATATCGATCATTTTCGTGCGTTTTTTGATCTCGTTCTTTCAATTTCATATTTGTACCGTGATCTCGTTCTTCTTAGGTATGCTTATATTATTCCGTTTTTTGTTGTTTTTCTATTCGACTTAAAAAAATTTGTCTGTGCTTTCTTTTTATGTTCATTTTTATGAATGATATGCAGTGCTGTTCTTCTCATTGTTTGTTCGTTCGTCGATGGAAAATTGTGGAAGTAGCAGCAGGTTTTTTATTATTATATTCGTTTCTTTATGCAGTGTTGTATTGTAGTTAGCTTTTCATTTAATTTATCTTTCATTTTCTTGCATTGATTTTGGGATGATTGGAAAAGTATCGTTGCTTGGGTTGTATATAAAGTTGTGATAGAGTGGAAAACTATCGTATTTTAGGTTCAGTTTCTGGGTATCATTTTTATTTTTTCTTAGTATCATTTTTTTATTGTCAGTAACTAGGTATCAGTTTTTTATACTGTAGGTATCAGTTTTGTGAAATTGAATAATTAATGTTCTAAATTGAATGTATTTTTACTAAAGTTTATTTTATTTTATTTTTTTGACAGTGGAGATAACAGTCTTCTTTGTCTGTTTGTGTTGAATAATAACACTTTTAGCACTCGATTGTCTATTGATTGCTCTTTGTATGATTTGAAGAATGAGATATGTCGATGTTGGTCTCAATTAACTCCTTCTTCTATTCAGATTTCTTATGTACTTGAGGATAAAGTTATTATGGTTGACACTGATTCTGATATTCAGAGTATAATTTGTTTTCAGTTATACAAGAAAAGTTCTTTCTTTGGTTTTACTATTAAGGTTAAGGGTTCTGAATTGGAATATGTTGATGGTGCTTCTATTTCAAGTTCATCCGTTGTTCGTGCATCTTCATCTTCTACTGTATCTGTCTGTTCAAATGTTGTTGTTAATGGTAAAAGTTATTTAAAAGATATGTTGAGGAGAGGGTCGACTTTAAGCATTTCCAATTTTGTTGGTTTTTGTTTTGGAGGAGCTGAACATTTTAGAGATTTTTGATGGCATATCAAATTCAAAAGGGGGTATGAATTAGTATTTTTAAAGAATTGTCCTACAAGAGTTACTGTGATTTGCTCTTCATATAAGGATGGTTGTCTTTTCAAAGTCCATGGTTCCTGTGATTCTGGAGAATTGAAAAGGTTCTTTATGAGAAGTTTGGTTCCTGATCATTCTTGTGGGGCTGGTCTTAGACATGTGAATAATCCACATATATCTAGTTCGTTTGTTAAATCGATGATTATTGATGAGATCCGCGATTGTCCAAGTAAAAAGCCTAAGGATATTATACTTGATTTTAAAAGAGAATACAATTTTCAGTTGTCTTATGGTTATGCTTATCATGGGAAACAACTTGCATTGATGGAGTTGCACGGTAGTGATGCTTTGTCTTATAACGATTTGAGTTGGTATTTGGAAGCAGTGAAGAAATCTAATCCAGGTAGTTATGTTGATATGGATATTGATCCTTGTAGTAATGAATTTGAAAGGGTGGTTATTGCTTTTGGCGCTTGTTTACTTGGTTTCAAGTCTTGTCGTCCTATGATATTCTTAGATGCTACTCACTTGAAGGGACGTCCTGGTGTGTTGATGGGTGCTACTGCAAAAAATGGTGATCAAGGTATGTCTTTGTTTTCAGATTTGAGTTATTTGTATTGAGATCATAATACTTGGCATAATCATTAATATACATTTTTTTTATCATAATTTGTATTCTGTTGGTATCAGTTTTAAGAAATGTAGTTTATAAGTAGCAAGTTTCTAGTATCAGAATTTCCATTGTATTGAATTGTAAGTTTGTATTTGGTATAATAATTTCATACTGCTAAACAGGAGATTAGTATCAGTCCGTGTATAATCTTAGTATCAGTTTCAAGTATGTTCATATATGGTATCATTTATAGTTATGTAGTATTGAAATTTCCTTTATATCATAGTATATGTCAATTTTTGTTTCTTTGTTGTTTTAGAATGAAGATTAATGTGCATAATGTTGTGGTTATCAATATTTTTATAATGGTCATATCAGGTTTTAGGTATCAGTTTTGTTACTGTCAGTATCAATTTTATGAATTGTTTTTTATTTATGGTCGTAATTACTTTTAGTTTTTTTTCTAATTATTTTTGCATTTGCAGGTTTCTTCCCTTTAGCTATGAGTGTAGTTTCTATAGAAAATGTGGATAACTGGACATGGTTTTTGAACCATTTAAAACAATTGCTTCAGGAAGACCGTACTTTAGTTTTTATGTCAAATCGCCACCAAGGTTTGCTTTCAGGTGTTTGTGATGTTTTTCCTTCAGATTATCACAGTTATTGCTATTTGCATATGGAACAAAATCTTCTTTCAGCAGTGAAAGCCAAAAATGCAAATGTGTCTATTGTTGATCTATTCAAAATGTGTTCTAGAGCTTCAAATCTATATGAATTTGAAGGAGCATATTCTAAGTTTTGTCAAATTGGTGGTGTTGTTGGTGTTAATTTTTTAAAGGATAAGCATTTGATAAGTGGGTGGATTTATTTTTTCCAAGGAAACGTTATGGTGAATATAGTTCCAATGTTGTAGAAAGTTTTAATAGTTGGATTTTAAATGAACGAACATTGCCTATTACTTTGTGTTTAGATGGTATTCGTGTTAAGATTATGGAACAAATGGCTAGAAGAAGAGAAGAATGTCGTTTGTGGAGAACAAGTCTATGTCCTTCTATGGAGTTACGTTTAGATGAATTGATTGAAGAAGGATTTGGATGGGATGTATATAAATCTTCTGATTTTGCTTTTGAAGTGAAATCTCCAAACTTTCATTGTGTTGATTTGAAGGAGCGGGTTTGTAGTTGCAACCAATGGAAAATTACGGGATTTACTTGTGCCCATGCTATAAAGTGTATGAACAAGTCTAAGTTGTCTGCATATGATTTTGTCGAGAAGTATTTCACTGTTGATGCTTATCAATGTTCTTATGCCAATACTATAAATCCTATTCCAAATTATGATAGGCCTATTGTTGATGGTAGCATTCAAGATGTTATCAAGCCACCAAAGGAGAAACGTGGCGCTGGCAGACCATCAGTGAAGCGCAAAGGAGGATTTTCATATTTTCATAATGATGAATTTTGAAACCATGAAGAGATTTGAGGAATTATTATTTCTTCTTATTGATTCTGACCATAGCCTGTTATTTATATACATAGTCTGATAATATCTTTCCTTGTACAGCCAGATTTTATGCAAATATAGCAAAGCTAAACTTGATAACAAATAAGCTAAACTAGGAAAAGAAGCCTGGGGAATATTTACAGAATAACTAAAAAGATATTCCCATATTAATACTCCCCCTCAAGTTGGAGCATGGAGATCGCAAATGCCCAACTTGCGAAGTAGTAAATGAAATTGTGATTTACCAAGCGCCTTGGTCAAAATATCCGCTAACTGTGCATCGGTCCGAATATGAGATGTAGAAATGATTCCATCTTGCAAGGCATCACGAACAAAGTGACAATCCATTTCTATGTGTTTTGTTCTTTCATGAAAAACCGGGTTAGCCGCTATATAGAGAGCAGCTTGACTATCACAAAACAATCGTATGGGACACGCATGTTGTATCCAAAAACAAGCCAAAAGGGATTTCAACCATTTCAACTCACATATAGTAGTGGCTATAGACCTGTACTCTGCCTCCGCCGAAGATCTGGAAACAGTTGGTTGTTTTTTCGTTTTCCAAGAAACAGGAGAAGAGCCTAATAAAACAAAGTATCCAGTCAATGATCTCCGAGTCATAGGGCAACTTGCCCAGTCACTATCGCAGAAGGCATAGAGTTGTAAATTACTCTCCCCGCGTAGCAAAATGCCCTGTCCAGGACAACCTTTTAAATACCGCAAAACTCTCAAAGCTGCATCCCAATGTTCAACACGAGGATTTCCCATAAACTGAGCTAGTATATGTACAGAATAGCACAATTCAGGCCGTGTAATCGTCAAGTATATTAGACGCCCTACAAGTCGCCTGTACTTCTCCGGATTTTCAAAGACGACGCCATTAGTGGTGGCGAGATTGTGGTTTTGTTCCATGGGTGTAGAAGCTGGGCGAGCTCCAAGTAATCCTGCCTCACTTACGATGTCAAGAACATACTTGCGTTGTGAAAGAAATAAGTCGTCCTTTCCACGTGCTACTTCAATGCCGAGAAAATACTTGAGAACACCTAAGTCTTTCATATGAAATCTCTCACTTAGTTGTTGCTTGAAATTTCTGATCTCCACTAAGGAAGAACCAGTGATTATAATGTCATCCACATACACAAGAACATGTAAAGCAACATCACCCTTGGAATAACTAAACAGTGAGTAATCAGCATAAGATTGTTTAAAACCAATATCCTTCAAAGCAGTCGAGAGTTTAGCAAACCAATTTCGAGGTGCTTGTCGAAGTCCATATAATGATTTTCGCAATCGACATACCTTACCCGAAGCAGCAGAATTAAAGCCAGGAGGTAGTTGCATATATACCTCTTCATCAAGATCTCCATGTAAAAAAGCGTTATGCACATCCATTTGGTGCAGTTCCCATTTTCTTGCCACCGCTATAGCCAAAAATGTTCGAACCGTGACCATTTTAGCTACAGGGGCAAATGTTTCATTAAAGTCAATTCCTGGAACTTGTCGATTCCCGTACGCTACTAGGCGTCCCTTTAATCGTTCGACTGTACCATTAGATCGATACTTGATCTTATAGACCCACTTACACCCGATTGCTTTCTTTCCGGGTGGAAGATCCTCTAAAGTCCAAGTTTCGTTTTTTTCAAGGGCATCTATTTCTTCTTGCATTGCTTTCCGCCAACCAGGATCCTTAACAGCTTCTTTAAAAGATGTCGGTTCAGTTCCTACAGTAATTGCTGCCAAAAACCGGGTGTGTCTTGCAGAAAATTTATCACAATTTACATAATAAGCAATGTCAAAAGGAGTACCTGAGGACTTTGATGGAGCAGTTGAGGTTGATGTGACAGGGTTTATAACTTGAACGGTGTTGGTGATGAAGTCCTTGAGTTTATTGGAAGGTTTCTTTATTCGATGACCCTTACCCATTTCTTGTGGAACATTTGCTTCATTCATGATCTCTCCATTATTCAGTGTTGCACCAACACCAAGTTGCTGGACAGCCTCCAAGTTGCCACCTGCAGGTGGTGTGATAGGCTGCATAACCTCCACAGCCCCGTCATCAGTCATTGCCAATCTGGGGGGCTGCTCAACCACCTCAGCCTCGTCGTTATTTCCTCCCGTCATAACCAAGTGCTCCTCACTTTGCCTTGCTAAGGAAGTATCCTCAAAATAAGCCATAGGGTTATTGTACTCCTTATTCTCAAAACTATTATCAGTATTGTTCAAGATAGTTTCATCAGAAAAAGGAAATTGGTTCTCACAAAAAATGACATCTCGAGATATGAAGAACTCCTTTTTCTCTAAGTCATACAAGCGCCATCCCTTTTTACCAAATGGGTATCCCACAAAAACACATTGACGAGAACGAGTACCAAACTTATCCTTCACACGAGGTAGATTTTTGACATAACAAAGACAACCAAAGACACGAAGGGCATCGTACATGGGAGGGGAACCAAAGAGTATTTCGTGAGGTGTTTTTCCACTAAGCAAAGGGGTAGGTGTTCGATTTATTACATAGGCAGCAGTCATTATACTCTCTCCCCAAAAAGAAATGGGAAGGTTAGCTTGAAAAAGTAATGCACGAGCCACGTTAAGAATATGCCTATGTTTACGTTCTACTCTCCCATTTTGTTGTGGAGTGTCAACACAAGAGGTTTGGTGAATAATACCATTGTCAGCATAGAAACGATGAAGACAAGTAAATTCCTTTCCGTTATCACTTCTTAGAATTTTAACATGCTTACTAAATTGGGTTTTAACCATTTGACAAAAATCTTTAATAAGTTGAGGCACCTCAGATTTTGTAGTCATCAAATAAACCCATACGGCTCGAGAACAATCATCAACTATGGTTAAAAAATAATGAGCACCACAACTAGCAGGTGAAGTATACGCACCCCATATATCACAGTGGATTAAATCAAAAACATTTTCCACTTTATTATTACTCAAAGGAAACATACTTCTAGTTTGCTTAGCTCTTAAACAAATATCACATGGTTCATGGACATCCTTATTTCCTTTACTCTTAATAATATCAGATAAAAAAAATTCTACTTTCCGAGAGGGGTGTCCCAACCTTTGATGCCACAATTCTCGTTTGTCTCCAATAGTTGCTTGATAAACTCGAAGTTGTCGCAGCGGGTGAAACCAATAAACCCCGTCACATCGCTCACCCGCTCCAATCAGAGTCCTCAAAGTGCGGTCCTGTATGATGCAAAGCTTATCAGTAAAAGTAACAAAATAATGATTATCCGCAAGCAAGTGAGACACTGACAACAAATTACAAGTAAGATCTGGAACATATAACACATTACTTAGCACCATATCTTTGCTCAAAGTTATCGTGCCTTCCTTAGTAGCGATGGTTTGTTTTCCATTAGGAAGGCCAATGGAAGTAGGAGAAACATCAATAAATTTGCTAAATAAACTTGCATTACCAGTCATGTGATTCGAGCATCCTGTGTCGATGATCCATTGATCGGAAGAATCAAACTTACCACTCAACTTTTCGGTCGAAGGAGCCTGCCCTTTTGAAGCGTTAAGCATGTTCACAAGAGTAGTCCATTGATCATCCGAGAGTCCCGGAAGCCCGCTACGATCTGACTCCTGTAAGTGGGCTTGAGCATAGCATGTTCTGGCAGCAGGTTTTGAGGTGGCTGCTGCATGTGCTACCTGCCCACGGACACTCCTGCCTGCACTTCTTCCTCCCCCTCGTCCAGACCTGCCTCCGCCTCTACCTTGACCACCATTGGTGCGGTTTTCGGAATACCACCAATCCGGGAACCCATTTATTTGAAAACAATTGTCTTCTTGATGCCCAGGTTTGGAGCAATGAGAGCAAACGCCATTACTTCGAGGACGCTCACTAGCACGAGCAACATTCCTCCCCCTAGCAGCCCCTTGTGCTGCAAAACCAACAACATCGGATTTGGTTTCGTGGGCCCGAGCAACAGTTTGGTGACGTTCTTCAGTCACAATTTTAGCAAAAGCTACATTTAATCTTGGCAAGGGATCCATCATCAGAATATTTGAAACAGCATTACCATAAAGAGTAGAATCCAGACCAACAAGAAAGTCATGTACTTGTTCATTCTCTTTTGCTTTAGCATATTCAGCAGCAGCGGCACAAGTACACGTCGTGATGGTAGAGTATCCCGCAAGTTCATCCCAAATCTTTCGTAGTTCATTGTAGTAATTTACTACTGGTTTGCCACGCTGCTTGCAGTCGTTCAAAAGTGACTTCAACTCATGGATTCGAGGATCGTTTCCTATCGAGAAACGTTGTCGAATATCATCCCACATGTCTTTCACATCGTCAGGTTGGGGAACGGATGAGCGTAGAACTGGATCAAGGGTGTTATGAATCCATCCTACAAGTGTGGAATTAACCGTCTCCCATAAGAATTCTTCTGGATGTCCTTTCTCTGGTTTAGTTATGGTTCCATCGAGGAAGCCAAGTTTGTTCTTTGCACGAAAATTATTGCGCATCGAACGAACCCATTCATTGTAGTTTTCACCACGTAACACAATAGGGCAGATTGTGATTTGTGGTCCGTCGGAGGGATGAAGGTAGTATGGAGATGTGGTGTCGAGAGGTTTCGTTGTCTTGTCGTCACCCATGATGAGATGATGATAGTCGGATTTTGTGTATGAAGATTGGAGGTTTCAACTGTTGAAGAAAAAAAATATGTCGTTGGTGGGTATTAGATTTTTGGCTCTGATACCATGATGAATTTTGAAACCATGAAGAGATTTGAGGAATTATTATTTCTTCTTATTGATTCTGACCATAGCCTGTTATTTATATACATAGTCTGATAATATCTTTCCTTGTATAGCCAGATTTTATGCAAATATAGCAAAGCTAAACTTGATAACAAATAAGCTAAACTAGGAAAAGAAGCCTGGGGAATATTTACAGAATAACTAAAAAGATATTCCCATACTAATACATAACAAGAAAAACAGATGTGGCGAGTGCAAGCAATTTGGTCATAATAAACGGAATTGTCAAGCTTCAAAGAGGATATGATTTGATTTTACATTTTTAATTTGTTCAGAGTAATAAGTGTATGTGAAACTTGTTTCAGTGGTCTATAGTAATTGAACCTTTTGTTATTAAATTGTATTTAGTATAGCAAATTATGAGATTGATTTTAATTTCAGCTATTTTAGTATAGATGATAGTATCAGTTATTTGTTTTTGCGGTATCAGTTTTGTTGTTTGTTTTTACAAGTTCTTTTACCAGTATCATTTTTACAGTATCATTTTTTACAGTACCATTTTTTATAAGTTTTGATATCATTTTTTACAGTTTCGGTATCAGTTAGTTTGGTTGGAGATAATGTTTGGTTGATTGGATATAAATGGCTTTATTATCAGTTTTGGTTTGTTTTTAGTATCAGTTTCGTGTATTATAATACATGCTAGAATTGACATCAGTACTATTAAATAATTAGAATGATATCTGTTGTTTACAAAACCCGATAGCTGCACTAATTGTTGTTTCATAAAGTATGTTGAGTGTAAGTTTTAACAAAATTGATACTATCAGTCATAAGAACTGATGCCCAGTTACTGTTTTGTATTGAAATATTATATGAAATTTGATAATATCATTTTACAACTGATAGTTGCATTATAAAACTGATAATATTATGTGGGATCCATAGTTGGATGATAGAAAATATAGTAGTTAATCTTGTTATAATATAAACAACAGGAAAAGAAAAGAACATCAACCACAACATATCATTCCAGGAGATCAGTATTGTTTTAATAACAGAACAACATTACTTCATAAGTATGAGATTGCAACAGAACATCATTACATCACAAGTACACATTTCAACAGAACAACATTACTTTACAGGTACCAAATTTAATTGTGAAATAATGCAATGTGAATTCATTTCCTTTTTTTCCTCTGTTCTGCTAGGCTTGACATGTATTTAGACAGATTCCAGCAGTGTTCATCATCTGTTAATATTGCATGTACAATCCTTGCTCTTGTTGATAATATTTCTTTCTTTTCAATTTTTATTGGTATCCTGCTTTTGTTCAGCGAGATGATGAATATCATTACAAATATCCCACAGTCAAGCCTGTTGAAACCAAAATGTAATATTAGTATCAATTTTCATCTGATGTAATAACAGGTTTATAATTAATACAAAAATTTGAATTTCAGAGATAATGGTACAAGCATACATTATGCTTTGAATTAAAATATTTAGCAGTTTTACTAGGACACTACGAATTAATTTCTACAGGTATCAGTTTCTTTTATGTAGGCGTCAGTTTTGTTTCTATAGGTATCAGTTTCTTTTATGTAGTTATCAGTTTTATTTCTGTAGGTATCAGTTTCTTTTATGTAGGTATCAGTTTTTTCCTGTAGTAACTGTTTATCTGAATTAAAAGTTTATTGAATTGAGAGATAATAATTTTCAATATTTTTATTAAGAATCAAATTCAATTAAATATAAAAGGTATACAATGATGTATAGAAGTATGTATGGAAAATTATAATGCAAAAACATAGATTATAACGAAAAAAACTTACGAGTCTTCTGCTTGTTGTGCACACTTTATTTGATGCATATCATCTGGTTTTACCACCATGTCTATTATGTTATTGCTTTTCCAGATTTCTTGGAGCATGTCCTCTATTTCATGTCTCTAAAATAGGTAATATATTAAAAATTTAGGTCATATTCACCGAGATAAGTATTTTTTTAAAAGAAAGATAAATCTCATACCAATTTTATAGCTTCTTTTAAACTGGAATTGTTTCTTTCGTTTGATCTTCTAGGGCGGTTAGAGTCAACATGGCACCATTGCATTGTTGGGTATGTTAAAGTCACTAATGTCCAATGGTTCTCACAATGCAAAGGAAAATATATACTTTCAGCATATTTGTCCTGTACAATAGATTCTAGCATAGGGAGGACAAGACTTTTTTTCACCCCCTTCATATCACACACAATTGCTTTCTGTTTAATATGAAAATAAGTTATGATTTAATAATTGAAGCAATTGTTATGTACTTGAATATTAAAGTTTTATTTACCGTCATTATAGTTGTGAAAGCATAGTTGTGTTCTTCCAGTCCACATTTTGAAATATACCAATCAATAATCTGTATTAAAATCAGAAAAGTATAAGTTTTTTTATTGGTGAAGCAATATTAAATTGTTAATAGTATCAGTAATGTTAATAGTTGCTGTGTATGTTGATAAGTATAAAAATAATAAAGCATCAAGTCAATTTAAGCATGTTGTGGATTTGGGTATCCTTTTTATTTTTATTTTGTTATTATTGTTGATGTAAAGAAAAAATATATTATGTACCTGCCCGTCTGTGTCGTTTCCTTCTAGTAGATGTTTTAGTGCATTCTTTGTTATGACACAACCTCCTTTGATTGTGTCATTGTCTTCCTATGCCACTACACTATTTTGATAAAAACAAGTTATATATGTTAGATAAACTTAATTTCATATTTAAAATTAATATACATATTTGTACACTTACTTTCGTGATGATATCGTTAATGAAAAGAAAGTTTTGATCACATTTTGTTGCTCAACATTGAGATAGATCAAACATTTGCAATGTCCAAGCCCTATCTCTGAAAGTGTTGGCTCTATTACTGCAAGTGGCTTTGGACTGTTGTCTTGTTCACTTTTGTTTTCGACATCTTCTTTTTTTCCAGGTTTTTGCTTATTTGCAACTTTCTTTTGTTTCATCCCATATTCAAAGCTATGATGTTGTTTTTTCACTCTTTTTCTTGCCTTTAACCTCTGAATATAAGAAGCTGTCCCTTTTTGTGTTGCTTTGATTTTTTTGTCACTTGATTTTGTGATTGTTTGTTTCCCTTTTCTAATAGCTGTTTGCACATTTTCTTCTGCATCTTTTTTTTCTTCAGTTTTTTCACTTTCAAAGTCTTGTGTGTTGTAAAGTTTGAAAGATGGAGGGGTAAATTCAAGCACTGAAGCGGCATATGGTATACTTTGGTTTTTTACATCTGTATACTCTTGAAGATTTTGATTATCTTCTGAGTTGTCTCTCTGCACTTTACTTTGTTTTTCCAACTCTTCTTTTTGATGCACTTCAGTTGGAGTCTGTTTTTTTTCTTCATGTTCACATTGTATTTCTTCACTGCTCGTTTTTTTACCCAATTCACTTTCTATTTCAATGGGCATATGTTTCTTCATTTCTTCTATTTTATCTTCTCTTTTTTGTACACGCTCTTCAGCTTTTTCTTCATTTTTTTCTATTTCCATTTCTTTATTATTTTCACCGTTGTCTTCAGCCTGTGATCTTTTCTCTTCATTATCTTTCAGCTTCAACTTAATTTCTTTCAACTCTTCTTTCAACTTGAAAACTTCTTGTTCTGCTTTAATTCTTTTCTTTTTTTCTACATCCAATTCTTTTTTGGTATTTTTTTGTTTCTTCTTCCAAATCTTTTATATGCATTTGGAAGATCTTGATGCTTATGTCTTCTTCAAATGAATGTGCACTTTCTTTGGTTTCTTCAAACTTTCTTTTCTTCCATGCTTTTCTTTTTGAATTTTGGGGAAATTGTGTTCAACAATCTCTGTTTGAAGTAGACATTCTTCATGTGGGCTGATATTTGTGATTTCTTTCACCTAGAAAATTGGTGTTGGAAAATTTGTTTCAGTTTTAAGCTATGATACCAATTTGCAATGATAATTGAATTTTTACTGTAATGAAAAAAGAAAACTGTATGCAATAAAACAAATAGCTATTTTTTAATTTTCTGATACTATTAGTATCAGGTTCAATCATGTAAAACTGGTATCAGTTTTCGAATTCTAGTATCAGTTTCTAATACTATTAGTATCAGTTTCTTATAATATAAGTATCAGTTTCAAAGATGTACAACTATGGTATCGGTTATTGGATTGTAGTATCGGTGTAAATTGTTAAATTTTAAGGTATCAGTTTTTTACATTCTAGTATCAGTTTTGAATACATCCGCAATTAGTTTCAAGTATGTACTCATTTGGTATCAGTTTTTGCATTTTTGTACCAGTTTATGATACTATTAGTATTCGTTTTAAGCAAGTAAACATATGGTATCAGTTTTTTGCATTCTATTTTTTGTTTTTGATACTATTTACTACGTAATGATATGGTATCAGTTTTTGATCATTGTAGTATCAGTTTTATGTTGTAGAAGAAAGGATAGACAATAAAAATTTATTCTACATAAGAGTTAAAGCATATTGATTAACAAAAAATGAAATGGAATTTTTACTTACATCACCCTCTTTCACGTTATCAAAAACTACTTTGATTGCTTTGTCTTTGAGTTTCCTTAAATCCCATTTTGCAAATCTTGGTAAAGCTGGAGTATAATATTGTCTTTGTTGAATGAGATTCAGTTTCTCACAAATGCAATACTGTTAACATAAGAAGAATTGATTAGATATGTTTGTTAAAAAAAATTAAGTAATAAATTTTTGATTAACTTATCTTATCAGTGGAAGCATGGAGCATCCCGACATATTTCTTGGATTATGGATGAACTTCTTAACAAATTTATTAAAATTATTTTCTATTGTTAGTGGCCAAGAAACCAATTCCATTGACTCTACATTAATTAAGTATGGTAGAAGTCCCCATCTTAATTTTTTTTGGTTATTTGGAAAGAAGAATGTTAATAGTATTTCAATTACTATTAACATTGGCAAGTCTTCTTCATACTCTTTTTTCTTTTTTGCAACTTATTGCTTGATTCTTTTTTCCACAACATTTCTTGTTATATAAGTGGAATTGCCGAAGTTTCTGTTTGCAAATTCCCTACACTGCATTGGAATTGTTCTGTTTGTCATTTTCTGAGTTGGCTCAATGTTAATTCCTTTAAGTGGTAGGCCAAAAATCAAACTTATATCCGTTGCTGTAACTTTAATCCTTTCTTTGGAAAATAAGAATGCATCTTCCCCAACTGAGTAGCATTTGTATAAAGCATCCAAATTGTGTTGATGCTTTTTGCATTCTTTCATCAAAATTTTCTCTTCATAGAAAACTCTAAAGAAGTTGTAGAAAGGAGTGCTCTTCATTATGTCCATCTGCTTCTTGGATAGAGCTTTTTTTTGTTTTATCATTTTTACCATTTTGAATACTGCCTGCAATCCACATCTGTAAGCAGTTTCATGCTTTTTATCTTCAGATTGCTGTTTTGTTTGTGATCTTTCTTTTATGCATTTTGGATGTGGATCAACAAAATCATCATCATCCTATTATTTCAAAATAAAGACAATAAGTTATTTGTGAAACAAATTATGTTTAAAAACAACAATAGATTTGGGTATTAGTTGCAGTGAAATATGTTCTGTCAAATATGTAACAATTTCAAGTTTGCAGTAACTAGGTATCAGTTGGTACTAAGTAGGTATCAGTTTACTGTAACCAGGTATCATTTTTTCAAGTAGGTATCAGTTTTTTATAACTAGATATCCGTTTTTTGTAAATAGGTATATGTTTTTGTTTGTATCATATTTCAACTAAATGATACTAACTATTATTTTATCAAACAATTTACTCTTAATGATAATGACAATTATTACTTGTAATTAGGTATCAGTTTGTTGTACTTATCAGCCTTTTCTTTTACCAAATGATTTACAGGTAATATTTTTGAAATATTTATCATGGTATAAAGTTATGATGCTTTTTATTTTACCGAATGTAGTTGTTCTTCATCTGATTCTTCATCCGCAGCTTTTTTCCCTTCTTTTTGCTGAGATTTTTCCTGTTTAACATTTTTGATAACATTAGAATACATTTAACAGAATGAAATTATTAGTATTAGCTTTATAATTTTGCAATTTCAGTTACCTCTGTTTCTTTTTGTATTTTGTTCTGAATCATTTTTTCATTTCTTCTTTTTGTTCGTTGTTCTCTTTTTTGCATATTGTCTTCAACTTTTTTCTCTGCAGGTATTTGTTGCTGCATGTTCTCTTCTTTGTTCTATGCAAAAAAAATTCAATGTTACTATAACAAAACTATACTAACTTTGTTATGTTTGATTTTATATTATCAGTTACCTTCTTTGGTATACTTTCGCTTATTTCTGGTCTGCTTCCACTTGTTGTAATATTTTCGTCTCTTCTCTTTCTTCTTTTTTCTATATTCTGCTTTTCCTCTTCTGTTGACGTAGGTTTTTTAAGCTTTAATTTGTTGCTTTTTCCCTTTACTGCCGACGCTAACGTTTGCGCTAGAGGTAGGTTTTCCTCTTCTATCATTGCATTATCTTTTTGAACATCTGTTGCGTCGACATTTCGATTTTCATTTTGTTGATTCACTTCCGACTTAGTTAGGTTTTTATCGGCTGTCGATTGTTCATCTACAGTTGATTTCTGAGGTTCTGTTGGAGATGTAGACTTGTTTCTAGTTTGCAGTGCCATTTTTTCTTTCGAGCAAAATTTTCATGAAATTCTGAGTGTAAGGATGGAGGAGCAAGACGAACAGAAAGCTTTGTTTTGTTTTAAATTATAACCGGGCTTTGGGCTTTGTCCTTACGGTAAAAACTTTATGCGCGTGCCTTTTTAATGAATTATTTACATTAATTTGTCCTTTAAAAAAAATTTCCCTTTAGAATATGTGCATAAAATACTGTAAATATTGTCAATATTTGTAGTAAAACATCAAATTATACAAATAAAAATGTAAAAGATTTTTCAGCAAATAATTGCTCAATTTTTTATGCAAAGATTCTGAATACTTACAGTTATTGCTGCAATTATTCTTAGTTATTGCAGAAAACTCTGCAAATATTGAGAATTTTTGTTTAAAATACTGCAAATATAATCAATATTTGGAGTAAAAAATGTAATAATATATGCAAATATTCTTAATTATAATGAGAGACAATCTGCAAGAGTTTTCCATCAAATATACATAATTTTTGCATTTTTCTAAAATTTTTGAGTATAATTGCTGAAAAATCTGCAATTATTCTCAATATTTGCCGAAATCGATGCAAATATTGAGTGTTTTTGTAGAAAATACATCAAATATTTGTTACTATCAACAACAAGAAATGTAATACCCAAATATACATAATATTGGAATTTTTAGTTCAGTAAAGAAGATTATATTTATCTTTTTATGCAATTATTCATCATAATTGCAGAGATGTATGCAATTATTATAAATAATTGCATTTATGTCTACAATTCTTGTGAATATTTGAATTATTTTGAATGATTGCAGAAATGTATGCAAGTATTGTGAGTAACAACAGAAAATACATCAACTAGTATTTGTTCTTATAGTAAAAATTGTAGTAACCTAGAATAACATTGATACAGTTTTTTCCTATAAATATTTTTAATAGTTGCTGAAAAATCAGCAATTTTTAAGATTATTTCCAAACACTGGTGCAAATTTTCATAATAATTGCAAAAAAGTTAGCAAATATTGAGAATATTTGAATATAAATATGCATTTATTTAGAAATTTTCCTCTGCAATTATTCACTTAAAATTTAGCAAATATTCATCATATATACTTGCTGAAAAATCATCAGTTATTCCCTTAAAATCATTTGTATTCATCTTTGTATGCAATTATTCAAATAATTGCAGAGATGTATGCAATTATTATGTATAATTGCGTGTATGTCTGCAATTCTTCTGAATAATTTGCATGTATATCTGAAAAATCTGCAATTATTCTCAATAATTGCAGAAGTTGGTGCAAATATTGTGAATAACAATAGAAAATAACTGTTGAAAAATCTACAATTTTAAGAATATTTGCAGACATTGGTGCAAATATTAAGAATAATTGTAGAAAAGTCAGCAAATATTGAAATTTTTTGCATATAAATATGCATTTCTGTAGAAATTTTTCTCTACAATTATTAATTTCATATTCAACAAATATTCATAATATTTGCAGCTCCAACATATATTATTGCATTAGGAAGATGAATTTTATCTTCATAATTAAGAATACATGCATAAAAATTGCATTTATTGCGAATATTTGCAAATATGTGCTTTAAAACTGCAATTATTGAGAATACATGCATAAAAATCTATAAATATTCTAATATTTGCAATTTTTCTACAAGTATTATCAATATTTGTAGAAAAATATGCAAATATTGAGAATACTTGCATAAAAAACTTCAATTGTTGTCATTTTTGCATTAAAAATCTAATGCAAATATTATGAATATTTTTACTTTTTTTCTGTGAATATTATGAATAATTGCAGTTATGGCTGCAATTATTCTTAATAATTGCAGAAAAATCTACAAAATTTGAGAATATTTGTTTATAATACTGCAAATATGTTCAGTGTTTTTGCAAAAAAATATATAATAATATACATTGAAGCTGCAAGAGGTTTTAGCAAGTATTCATAAATTTTACTTTCTTATGCCATTATTATGAATACTTGCGAATATTATTGCAATTATTCTTAATAATTGCAGAAAAATCAGATATTGTGAATTTTTGCTTAAAATACTGCAAATATGTACAATTTTTGCAGTAAAACATGTAATAATATAAGTTGGAGCTACAAAAGTGTTTTATCAAGCAATCAAATTTTTTACTGCAAATTTTCTATGTATTTGCAACTAAAATTGCAAATATTAAGAATATTTGCAGAGAAAACTGCAAATATTCTTAATATTTGCAAGTTTAGCTGCAAATATTTAAAATTGTTGCTGATATATTATAATTTTTTTAATTTTGTGAAGAATGAATTCGTTTCTTAAAAATTATTGTTTTCTTTTGCTATTTCAATTTTACTGTTTGATTTTAATGTTCTAATTGATTATACTTTCCATGATTTGATTTCAGATTCTTCTCGATTAATTAAAATGAGTATTTGGTTTCGTTTTCCTTCTAGATCAGTCTTCTAGTCACATTGATTTCAGTTTATTCACTAGATTATGATTCGATTTTGTTTATTGATTTCATTTTCGCAGGAACAATGAAGTGGACAGAGAAATTACAACGGGAGGGTATTTTTGTCTTTCTGATGGTCGGATTTAAAAATATGGATTGTAAACTTATTTAAAAAACGGAGGGATGTTTTGTGTATTTGCAAACTTATCAGAGATGTATGCTAAACGTTCCATTTTGTTAATGTGTCTCTTAAGGGCATATGTTAAGGATGATATTTATGCGCTAAAAGACAAAAATATAATTTTCAAATACATATTTTATCCTTATAACATAAAATTAGATAGAATTCAGGGAGGCTATATAGGTAATTTAACAAAGCTTAACATGGACCCTAAGGGCACATGCTAACGTTTTCCTTAAATCTACTTGAAAAACCGACAAAGAAGCTCTTATGTTATTATTGCCTCCACATTCGAAAATATCTTATGAAAACCGAATCTTTGAGTTCGAATTTACACTTCCAAAAATCTCCAAATTTGAACAAGTTAACGTTGAATTTTGATCTTCTTCAAGTTTATATAGGATCAAATTTTGACGCTCCCTCTGTTAGGTCGGGTGGATCAGACTGTGGCACGGTTAAAGGGCAAATTTAAAAAAAAAATCTTTTATTCATTGCGCATTAGATCATTTTAATGCGGTATCATGAATAATTTAAAAAAATGAAACTCTTATATAAACACATATTTTTATATCATGAGTTACAAGTTCTTGAAGGTAAGTAGTTTTCGGTAAATCACAAATAATTTATATAATGAGCATCGTATGTCTTTTATTATTTTACTATAATATTTAGAGGGAAAATACATATATTGAAATTGGCGAACACCGATAGGGTAAGAGCATCTCCAGCACCTTTAGTTCGGTGGAAAATGGGGGAATTCCCTTTTTTTCTTTCTTCACGCTGCAGCAGTGTGGATTTGAGTGTGGAGAAAAGAAAGAACCGAAGGTTAATCCTATTTTTTTTAGCGTGAAATGATAAACGATTTTCAAAAAACCATTTAATAAAGTAGTTTTTTGATCACCGAAATAGGGTTTAAATGATTTTCATTAAAACATTTAATGTTTTGCATATCTGAATTAATTTATATTTAGTGAATGTCACTCATTTTTAAAATAGTAATAATAGAACATTGGATCATTTAATAAAACACAAAGGAAACCGTACAAATCCAAAGCAATTCCTACAAACACAAAGCAAACTGTTAAGCTATGAGAATTGTACTAGGAAATAAATATACCAATATATCACAATATACCCTAAATATATCACAATATCTCTATTTTTAATAATACACCCCCTCAAGTAGGAGCATGTAAGTCATGAATGCCCAACTTGCGTAATTAGAAGAATTGCTGTCTCCCTAAAGCCTTTGCCAAAATATTCGCCAGTTGGCTACCCGTAGGAACATAGGTAGTACTAATATTTCCTACCTTACAACTCATCATGAACAAAATGACAGTCAGCTTCAATATGTTTTGTTCTATCATGAAAAACCGGATTCCTACAATATGAATAGCAACCCGACTATCACAAAGTAATTGCATAGGACAAGTATGAACAACAGTAAGGACTTCAACCACTTCAACTCACAAGTTGTAACAACCCAAACATTAATGGATTCAAATTTCAACAAAAATTGAAACCCAAGTCCATCAAAGCACAGATCATTGGATTTGGTATCTAGAAATAAGCTGAGCATTATTAGAGATTGATAGAAATCTAAACATACGGTGGAAACAATAATAGGATAAGAATATTGACTATGACTACTACCTTGGAATTAATGGTATTCCTTGGATTGCAGGCTGTCACATCAGCATTGAGCATGAGAGAAAGGAGGCTTCTCTAACAACAAAGCACATCCAGCTCCAGTGACATGTTACTCTAAATTCTATCCTGTGAGTTGTAATGAGGAGGGGGTCAGAACAAAGTTCTGGTGATTGAAAAAATATAGACTATCCATAACATAAACTTATACCGATATGTTTCCATTTAATTGCCATGTCCATCAAGATTAGCAATTCTAAATCTAACCTCGCATTGCACACACGATCACTTACTCCTTCCCAAGGTACGAAATACTAATGAAGCCATATCAACCACCTAATACTTCTAAATCCATTACCCACTTAGTACTTCTAAATATGAAGTGGGCTTCTATAATGCTTTTAAAAGAGAAATAGGCAGACAGTGTCGTTTATGACCTTAACTGAGGTAGACCCCATCATTTAAGACATTCCCAAGATAGTTTTCTATCAATGTTGTCAATGGTCGGTGGGTCCTAGCTACAAGACCTCTAACCACTATTTAAGGCATCCGACATTTAATGTCCAACTATTACCGCATCTATTGCTGATAAAATCGTAGTCATGTAACAAACAGTACTCAAACCACTTAATACCTTTATTAGAAAATAGACAGACTCTAGTCATTTAAGACCTTAACTAAGGCAAATCCCATCATTTAAGACATATCCTCAAGGCGTGCTCCTAAATGGTACTATTATTATTACGACTTTAGCAATGTAAGAAACTGTACTCAAGCCACTTAATACTTCCCAGTGGAAAATAGGCAGACCTCATCATTTAAGACCTACTTCCAGAAGAGTACTCCTCAATGGTATTATCTATCTATCATTGCTGTGAAATCTCATTGGGCTACTTCATATTTCTTTATAGAAAAGAGGAAGACCCTACAGTCACTTAAAACCCCAAACCTAAAGCGAACCCTTCTCGAGATATCCGCTATCACTCTTCAATTATCAATATGGCATCTCATTAGGTTACTTCTTTCGGAAGGGAGGCAGACCCTTCGGCCACTTAAGACCTCGATACTGAAGTAAACCCTTTTTAGAGACATCTTTATTTATTTATTTGGAACCTCATTGGGTTACTTAATACTTCCATTTAGGAGAGAGGTTGATCCTTCAGCCAGTTAAGACCTTAAACCAGAAGCGAACTCCTATGGAGATATCATCACCGCTCTTAATACCAAATTTGGATTATTTAATACTTTCTAATAAAGAAAGCAAGCCCAATCTCTCACGTTACCACGGGTCCTAGAATTAGTGATATCTCACAAAAGGTATTAAGTGCACCCAACTGCTAGTAGCCTCAAAGTGAAGGGTAGTCTTCCATCAAGTGACTCTACTGACCTCGCATCACTAAACCACTAAGTCAAATAACCATCCTAAGTCTTTATTTATATTATCTTAGGTAGACGATGGAATTTGCTTACTAATTCCTTTTTATTTAAGGCAATAAGATTTACCTTAAATATTTATCTATCAATAAACCTTTTTAATGCTCATAAATGTCAATTTGTCCATAATCCTAACGGACATTTCCTAAGATATTTATGTATGATTACTAATTTCAAATTAGTAATCTTTTGTATATATTCCCTTTTTATCAGTCCCATTAATCCATTTACCCTATCAAATTATTATTGCAACTCCCATATTTATTATCATTTATTGGAGTTACAACCTTTTAAATTCTTTCCCCGTTAGTTAATTATCCTAAACGCGAGTATTACATGTAAGAATTGTTATTAGTTTTTTATTTAATTATTATAAGCACCATAATTTCGTACAAATATTTACTTTTAAATATGTTCTAGTTATATATCTTTACTAGAATATACTTTTCCATGTTAAATTGTTGGAATTATATCTAAAAAGATTTTCCCCTATGATTTCGATAAATTAGTCCAAAACAAAAGATTTAACTTTAAAATATAAAAGATTACATCTTTTGAAATTACAAGGAATAATTATTTCTTTTTATTACCAAAATAGACAGTGTAAACTATAATTAATTCATACTTTACGCATCTCTTTCTTTTTCTATTTGCATATATTCCTTGTTAGATCAAACGTTGTATCTTTCTAAAAGAGAAAGAAATCAAACTAATTTACAAATATTAAGCGGATCTAAATTCCAACAATTCAAAACATAGAAAAGTTTATATTCTAAGAAGATTAAGGTAATAATCCAAATTTTTAACATTATTATACAATCTATTTCAGATCTGGAATAATTTTCATTTCAATCAATATCCTAAATTCATATTTTTGGGACTTATTTCTAGATCAGTTGTATACAATGTTAAATCAATTCATAAACAAGAATATGTAGGCGATATCTATTATATTCAGATCGTATTCAATTCGTTGCCTATAACTCATATACAATTATCCAATTGGGCATAAAAATCAAGTAAACACCAATGGAATAATTTTCATATTATAACAGTCTATAAAATTTCCCACTCACCTTTTAAAAACGATCCAAATCTTCAGATCTAAAGTAGAACCTTTGATTCAACTTTAAATCCTTTCTAATCCAAGAAATATGTAAAAAAAGGTTATATACATACATTTTACAGATCTGATAAGAGATTTGGGGTTAGAAGAGAAAATAGATACAGATATATATAAATTACCTCAAATACACATACGGTTGATTCTCTTCTCTTCTACTTTTTATTAGCTTTCTATTCTTCTCTTATTTGTATGAATATCGATATAAATATCTTATCTTTATTTAGAAAGAAAGTGGAGAAGAAGAAATGGCAAAGCTTCGCTACTGCCTCCATAAAAATATGAGAGGAGAAGTGAGGGCTAGGCCTAAATTTATAGGCACTAGAATCAACCAGAACCGTTAGATCGAAATATATTAAATCCGAGCTGTTGCGGCCTAGATTTATTGGAACCGCCAGGTCACTACCGGTTGACCGTCCCTGGATCACCAGTCGACCGCTGGAGATCGACCATCCCCAATGACGGGTCAGCCTATGGGACCGGGTAATTAATATTTAAACGTTAATTTCTTCTTATTTAATTATTTTCGTTTCGAATTCATTTTTCATCCGTCACTTCTTCGTTTGGACTTTGATCCCAAAACTCCAAATATGAAAGTTGCTCAGAATTTCATTGCGAATGTAATGGTGCAAATCTCATTGTCAAATTCCATTGTTTGCATAAGTTCCACTTTTGGAGCCTGATTAATTAACTAACTAATTAGATAACTAACGTCAAATTACGGGGTGTTACATTCTTTTCCTATTAAGAAGAATTTTATCCCTGAAATTTCACCAATGACCAAGCTATGGTTTGGCTCCTAATTATTCTAAACTACACAACCAACAAGTGTACAACCAATTTTACAACCAAATGTGCATAAGCGCGTAGTGTATCACTGTATCACCGCATAGGAAATATATATGCAGAATGATTCTAAATTGGATCCTCCTATATGAATGCATTTCTTTTGAAATTTTTTTTTGAAAATATGATGCAAATAACCTATATATACTGGCAGTTCTACATGTATGTAGCTTTATTTTGAAAATCTTTTCAACCAAAACCCTCATACTCTTACAAATAGAAGTATGAAGCAACCAATTTTGCATCCACTTCCTATCATCCAATAATATAACGCATCGAAAATCGCTTCCTAAACTTTACTCCTACGCCGAAAAAAGGAATTGAGGTGGAGAATTTAACGTTCTTACCACACTATAATCTTTTCATTCCCATAGTACAATGGAAATTTCTTTACTGTCCTAGATTCACTTCAAAATTTTCACTTATAAAGCGCATAAGATGGCTTATTATCAAGCTCTAAAATAGAATTAAGCCTAAAAATAAACTTGCGTGCGTCATTGTCAAGTTATGGAAATAGAAATTCCAAGGCTAAAATAGCTTTTCCCTTGTTATCGCTTGCATTTATCGCATCGTTGACCCTAATGCACCACTAAATTCACAAATTCTAACTCGATTTGCCTTCCCTAAGCCTAACACGTGGCCTTCAAAATCAAAGTTTTCATAAAATTCTTTCTCACTTTTCAAATTTGTACGTCATTTTGAAAACAAAATCTCAAAATATTTAGACGCACATTTTCCGTTGAAATAAAATTTTGAACAAAAACTCTAGAAATAATTTAAGAGTCAAAAATAACTAAAACACAAAAAAAATTCTTACTTTTTTTTTCAAAAGAGAACTTTTCAAATCAAGGGGTAATTTTTCAAAATATTTTCCATTTCAAAAATTCTGATAAATCAAATCACAATTTCAACGTAGTCGAAAGTCGGTTATGCGCTAAACCCATAAATCAAATTCCAAAATTCTACAACTAACCTTTACCCAAAATTTGACATTTTATTTTTAAAATGTTAACACATCTATTTTTCAGAAAAAAAAAATTAGCTTTTAAGGAACATAAGCAATGACCCGTGATATCGAAATAATTTTGTCATGTACTTCGCTAAAATTTACAACAGTTCTAAACTTCTAGTCTTATATTGCTTTTATTATTAGTTAAATGTCTTTATAAGATTCCCATATTTATATTATTTCTCTACTATGCCTATATATAGAAGCAGTTTGCATATCCAGAAAATAATAACACAGAAAATGAATAGAAACTCATAATATCGTGCGTGTCTTTTATAAGAGACAACTAAGAGTTTTACAATCCAGCAACCCAAAAGAAAAGAACAAATGCCGGAAATAAAAAGATATAACAACCCTAAATAAAACACCGCTTAAGAACTGTGAGAAGGTCTTGCTCCACGGCTGCGGTCGAGCCATTGCCGCGACCATGGAATGGTCGTAGTATGGCGACTATGTACCCAATCTCACGCCCCAGGCGCTGCTGCTCTGTTCTAATCTCTTGGAGTTCTGACTGAACCTAATGGATAGCAACAAGCTCAGGACTCACGTATCCCTCAGTGCCCTACGCTATCCTCTACTGCTGGTGCTGCGGCTCTGGTGGTGGTAAAGGTGGTGTGGCAGGTGGCAAAGGAATATTCATTCTCTTAATGGTGGTCCGGTCGATAGCAGGAGGGACCTTCCTTACTATTGGTTCTCCGATCAAATTCACCTCATAATGCCTAAACACTCGAGTGAGCAAGTGGCAATATGGAAAGTGATTCCTCGGGGTACCAACTCCCTAATCGACCATACAGAGCATCAAGACACAATCCCAATTGAAGGGCCCAATTGATGGCTACGCCTCCAATTATAGCATAAGCGGCTCTTCGCACTGAGGTATAGATCTGGTCAAGGCTTCCCATCTTTGGAATGATGTTGTGATGAATGATGTGCACGATGAGATGGGCCACCGGTCGTAAATTGTCGGTCCTCCAATCATCGACATTTTTAGAATCCACTGTAGAATCTCAGGATCAGTCATCTCTATGTCATCCAAATCTGCGCCTACTACAGATATCTCCAAAATCCCAAGGAGATCATCATCTGACATCTCAATCCGAGCTCCCTTCACCTCGGACTCGATGTAACTATTGCCATCATCAAAAATTTACACCATCTGTGCGTCGAAAAGTCGAACGCAGCGTGGGTAATATTCCGCTCATAAGTCTCAAAGTGGAGGATCGGTGCAAGTCATGCCGTGACGAAAAGCTCTTCAAGCCCAAAAGCGGTAAAATCTTCGAACTTCATTGGTTGCCCATGAAGGAAATCAAAGTCCGCTGTTCAAAGATAGGTGGCAATCTTCTTCTCTCTTTGGTCAAGCCAAGTGGCTTCTTGTGGAGTGAGGCCGGGATGACGAGAGAAAGAGCCGCCGGTGCATGGTGGTGCCATGGGATAAGAGTCGGTTGGAAAAAGGAGGAAAATGTTTAGATCCAGAGTAGTGGTGGGGCGAGATCTGACGCGGAAGGATTTTGACGTCGATTAGTGGAGGAATGGAGGAGAGAGGCTTTGGTTAAGCAGAGGAAGGGGAGGTGGAAATGGGTTCGGCTAAATAAATTGAAGAGGAGGAAGAGAGTGGAGGGGTGCGACAGCTAAAGGTTTGGATGCGACTTATAGCTGCATTCCGGGTTTGGGTTGGCCCAAATCCACCTAGCGGTCGACCGCTATTAGGTCAACCGGTCGAATACTACGATCGACAGCTAGCCCAGATTTGGGCGTAGCCTGAACTTGGACCCAATAGAGGTGATTAAATTAATTAATATTCTTATGAATGTTCCACACACCATCTTCAACTTAACGCATCCGGAAAAATTCTACCTTCCACACGACGGTATCCACCTTACCATGTAGACCCTTCCTTGGCAAGATTGCGATAGCCTCAGCAAAACTATTGTGACCAACAACACTTCCAATAACCCAAAACTATTCCAACTGCTATTTCATGCCTACTTCGCACGAAAATATTTCTTCCAATAGTTGGCGGGTTTAATAACACTTCAAAATACATACCCTAATACAATTGAATGTCATTGCTATTTTTTTCGTACCTTAAAGAGAGAAAATATAAAAACCCTTGATTTTATAAACTGAAAAATCACTAAGCTAAATATACGCTCCTTTATACTTATTTCTAAATAACAGAAACTATTTCATACCAAAATTTCATTTTAAAATCAAACTTATATGTATATTTCAGGGTTACCAAAAATCTTTTTAAAACATAAATTTCCCAAATTGGAAGACTATTTTATTGTCAAAAATCAATACTAAGGCTTTATTGATATATACATATAAATATTTAAGGATTTAAAGAATTAATCTTTTATAAACCAAAATTTTCTTAACACGACCAACCTAGTGGTATATGTGTTTCTTTGAAACTTTAAATTTTAAAATTTTCCTAAAACAAAATTCCAAAATAAATCTTTGGGAATGAAATCCTTTGAAAACCCCGTTTTCATAATATAAGGCATTTCCAAAATATACTTTTTAAAAATTCTCTCACGGGTTTTAAACTAAGGAATTAACATTAATTATTCAAATAAAAATCCAGTTTTCCATTAAAGAGGTGATCAATGACTGCACCCTAGCAAAAATTGCTTCCGGACAATTGCGGCATACAAAATCTAATTTTCCATCCATCTGGAATAATTGTGTGTCTCCGACTGTAACTCAAAATCCAAAATCACAAGGTAGCTAGAATCTCAACCATTAAGTCCAACACGTCCAGTCTCCGCGATCCAGCCATATGTCGTACTCATGCTTTTTATCAATAGTGCTTTACACATCGCTAACACTCCATGGGGTACTTCGAAGTCGGTGTCAAAATCTTAGCTCTAAGATATTTCTAACTCATGGTTACTTTGATTATTCCTTTGAAGTGGAACTACAACTACTTCTATAGTCGGAACTCATAGAACCTAGCGTAAAAATATAATGCTACTAGATAGGAAAGTAAGAATACTTTCTCACAATTTATCCCGATCCCTCTGATCTACTAACCGAGCTTCTGAAACCAAATGTAACAACTCGTACCTTAATGGGCCCAAATTTCGACAAAAATCGAAACCCATGTCCATCAAAGCACATATCGTTGGATTTGGTACATGCAAATAAGCGTGAGCATTATCGGAGATTGATAGAAACCTAAACTCACAGGGAAAACAATAATAGGATAAGAATGCCGACTATGACTACTACCTTGGAATTAATGGTATTCTTTAGATAGCATATTGTCACAGCATCGAGAATGAGAGAAAGAAGACTTCTCCACCAACGAAGCACATCCAGCTCCAATGACCTATCTTTCTGAATTCTATCCTGTAGGTTGTAATGAGGAGGGGTCAAAAAAATTTCTAGTGACTGGAAAAATATAAACTGTCCATAACATAAACTTATACCAATAGGTTTACATCTAATTGTTATGTCCATCAAAGTAAGCAATTCTAATCTAACCTCACATTACACACACGATTACTTACTCCTTCCCAAGGTACGAAATACCAATGAAGCCATATCAACCACCTAATACTTCCAAACCCATTACCTACTTAGTACTTCTAAATATGAAGCGGGCTTCTATAATGCTTTTAAAAGAGAAATAGGCAGACTCTGTCATTTACGACCTTAATTGAGGTAGACCCAATCATTTAAGACATATTCCCAAAGTGGTTTCCTATCGATGTTATCAACGGACGGTGGGTTCTAACTACAAGACCTCTAACCACTATTTAAGGCTTCTGACATTTAATGTCCAACTATTACCACACCTATTGCCGATAAATTCAGAGTTATGTAATAATCATTACCCAAGCCACTTACTACCTTTTATTAGAAAATAGCCATACTCTGGTCATTTAAGACCTTAACTAAGGAAGACCCCATCATTTAAGACCTATCCCCAAGGCGTGCTCCTAAATGGTACTATTATTATTATGGCCGTAGCAACATAAGAGACCGTACCCAAGTCATTTAATACTTCCTAGTGGAAAATAGGCAGACCCCATCATTTAAGACCCACTTCCAAAAGCATGCTCCTTAATGGTAGTATCTAGCTATCATTGCTTGAAAACCTCGTTGGGCTACTTAATACTTCTTTTATAGGAAAGAGGAGGACCCTACAGTCACTTAAGACCCCAAACCTAAAGCGAAACCCTTTCCGAGATATCCACTATCACTCTTTAATTATAAATATGGTATCTCATTAGGTTACTTCTTTCAGTAGGGAGGCGGACCCTTCAGCCACTTAAGACCTAAACATTGAAGAAAACTCTTTTTAGATACATCCTTATTTATTTATTTGGAACCTCGCTAGGTTACTCAATACTTCCATTTAGGACAGAGGCAGACCCTTCAGCCACTTAAGACCTTAAAACAGAAGTGAACTCCTATGGAAATATCCCTCACCACTCCTAATTCCAAATTTGGACCATTTAATACTTTCTAATTAAGAAAGCAAGCCCAATCTCTCATGTCTTCATGGGTCCTAGGATTAGTGATACCTTGCATCAGTAGTAAGTACACCCGACTGACTCTATTGACCTCGTATCACTAACCCACTAAGTCCAGTTAAGCATCCTAAGTATTTATTTATATTATTTTAGGTAGAAATGCACATAGCTTACTAATTCCCTTTTTATTTAAGGCAATAAGATTTACCTTAAATATTTATCTACCCATAAATCCTTGTTTAATGCTTATAAAATTCAATTTTTCCATAAAATCCTAACGACATTTCCTAAGACATTTATGTATGATTACTAATTTCAAATTAGTAGCCTTTTATATCTATTCCATTTTTATCAGTCCCATTAATCTATTTACCCTATCAAATTATTGCAACTCCCATATTTATTATCATTTACTGGAGTTACAACCTTTTAAATTCTTTCCCCATTAGTTAATTATCCTAAACGCGAGTATTACGTCTACGCATCATTATTAGATTTTTATTTAGTTATTATAAGCATAGTAATTTCGTATAAATATTTACTTTTAAATATGTTCTAGTTATATATCTTCACTAGAATACGCTTTTCTATGTTAAATTGTTGGAATCATATCTAAAAAGATTATCCACTTTCCATAAATTAGTCCAAAGCAAAAGATTTAACTTTAAAATATAAAAGATTACCTCATTTGAAATTATAAGGAACAATTGTTAGCCATAAAATCAACTCAAAGGCATAAATATGAAAGAAGGCTAATGAGAGTGGGATCTTGTCGGAGTAACAGGCATAGGTTTCGACAGAGGTCATAAGAAGATGTTTTGAAGGCATTAAGAGGGTTTCGAAGGAGTCGAAGGTGCCAACTTTTCTTACAGTGTGAAGGCTTTCGATTCAGATGCAAAAGGGAATACCCTTCTGCCATTCCCAACCTTTCGACACAGATAAATAAGCAAAGACAGCTTCGGAACCCCCTTTCAAAGGCAATGGATGATGGTTTCTTACTTATGCGCTAAACCATTCAGAACAAAAGGTTTCGTCCTTATGATAACCCCTTTGAAAGCATTGATAAGCCTTTCGAAGCGGTCAGGGACAATAATGTTAGGGGAAGGTTTCGCCTCAATTCTCAGGCATGCATTAGAAGGCTACCCAACATCATCGAAACCATAGGTATTTCAATATCTTTAAAACTGGTACGAGCAACCTATCGACGAAGTCGGAGGCTTCTATCTTATTTCCAATAGCAACAAGACGACATGAAAGAAAAAGCGCGCTTGGGAACCTTTCGATGGCGTCGAAAGGTGTTATGAAGGAAGCAGCGCATACAGTTCAACAAAGGTGAAAGGTTGTCAAAGGACCCTTTCGACTCAGTCGAAAGGTCTAGGAGGAGATAAAAGAAGCGCAAGGGTAGGTCAAAGAACACAAAAAAGATGCCTTTCGACAGCGTCGAAAGGAGTCAGGGCCTTTCAATTAAGTTGAAAAGGTTGGAGCGGCAAATTAAGAAGGGTCCCTTCGACTCGGAAGCATAGGCGCTGTAGGTGGCTGACCAGCATCTATAAATAAGACCCGAGGGGTCCAGTTTCAAGGACCAAATTCGAAGATCCTGAATTCATTTCTTCTACTTTACTTTCTTAATTGCAATTAAGTCTGATAAAAATCCCTAAATCAAATTGGGGGAAAAGCTCAATTTCTTGTAACTCATTTTGGTTTATTAATAAAGAAACGATGGCTTATTCAACAAGGAGTCTGATGATGAGGAAGATCATATAGATCATTAGCTAATCAAATGATCAATTGCATATGATTCTAACCTTTTCTCTTAATCTCCTTTTTTTATGCAATGCTTGGTATCGACTTGAGAATCTCGGGCTGAAACACATCATCATCGGAACTTACAATTTGACATCAAAAATAAAAAGGATGATGGGGTTTCGATCATGATGAATTATGAAACCGGGAACACGCAGGTCGATCTTATATAGGGAAATTGAAATGAATTTTAGACAATTATAAGCTAGAACCATTTTGAAAGAGTGAAACCCCTTTCGACACAGTTGAAAGGAGTGCTTTGAAAGGGATTTCAGTTTATGATTGACTAACTACTATTAAAAGATGAACTCATTCGAAAAGGTCTATCCACAAATACATCAACAACCCTTTCGAAGGGGTTCCAAATCATAAGTAGTGAAACCATGAAGTCGAAAGCAACCGTGACTCATTAATTAAATATGTGTCTCTTTTGACATGATCGAAAGGACCAGAAAGGTGCCTTTTGACATGATAGAAAGGAATGAAAAGTAAAAGGGATCAATTGCTTTCGATTCACTCAAATGAAAGGATTCAAATAGATGTTGTCTCTCTAGACTAATTCCATGAAACCTTTTGATTAAGTTAACCCAGTCGAAAGGTGAAGATAGCCCTTTAGACCCTTTCGATCAAACCAACCTGGTCAAACGGATGTACAATCTTCTTGAACCCTTTCGACTATGTCAGTCTGGTCGAAAGGTATGCTTCAAAAGAAGATACCCTCCCATCAACATGGATTCGTTTGAGTTTAACTAGCTTTCACATGGCATCGAGAATATTGACAAGTTTTTTTGTTAACAATAACCATTTCTTTTTGTTACTGAAATAGACAGTGTAAACCACAATGAATTCATACTTTACACATCTTTTCTCTTTCTATTTTCATCCATTCCTTATTAGATCAAACGCTGCATCTTTCTAAAAGGGACAGAAATCAAACTAATTTACAAATATTAAATGGATCTAAATTCCAACAATTCAAAACGTAGAAAAGTTTAGAGGTCGCTTGGTTTATTTTGTATTTTATGTTTTGAGTTTTCAACATTAATTACAAAATATGAGAAGAATGAAGGTAGGTCGGAAGGGAGGTTGGAAGGGATGAACGGAAGATTGGAGGGGAGCACGAAGTGGATGGAGGAACGACGAAATGATGAATTGTTGCTCGTGCTTCCGTTTTTCTCAAAACACGAAAAATGAAAAAAAGTTGTTTTTTATTTTGTGTGTTAAATTCGTTTTCTAAAATGTTCATTTTTCATAATATACATGCTTCGTGCGTATTTTTGTATGGACAAAAACTCAAAACTAAAAACGGTAAACCAAACATAGCCTTATATTCTAAGAAGATTAAGGTAATAATCCAAATTTATAACATTATTATCAACCTGTTTCAAATCTGGAATAAATTTCATTTAAATCAGTATCCTAAATTCATACTTTTGGGATTGATTTCCAAATCAGGTTGTATACAATGCTAAATCAATCCATAAACAAGAATATGTAGGCAATATTTATTATATTCAGATGGTATTCATTTCGTTGCCTATAACTCATATACAGTTATCCAATTAGGTGTAAAAATCAAATAAACACCAACAGTATAATTTTCATATTATAACCACTACAAAAAAACTGATTTTTTGTAGCGCCCAAAAACCGCCACTACGTATTTTTAGTGGCGTTCCGATAATCGTTACGAGAAAACATGCCACTAAAAATCCTCGAGTATTAGTTGCACTTTTTTAAACGCCACCAAATTTGTTTTTTTGATAGCGTTTTTATAACGCCATAGAATTCCTTTTTTGTAGCGCCTATTTACCACCACCGAAAAGGTTTTCTCCTCCATGATACTTTTTTATGGCGTTATCTAAATTTTTTGTAGCGCCTGTTTAACGCCACCGAAAGGGTTTTCTCCTCCATGTTACCTTTTCATGGCATTACATACATTTTTTGTAGCGCTTAATAAACGCCAGCATAAGTGTACTTGAGTTTTTAATCACTCTTTTGTAGCGACATTTTAACGCTACCAAAATAAATAATATCCAGTAGCGTTTGTTTCCCTCCACCTGCTACTCCAGATTTACCCCTGATCTAGCATCCAATTATATAATAACAGAATACGCAAGCACATACACTTTTGAACACAATATATTAAACAACTACAAAATACGTATACGCATTGAAGATTCACAAGATACATAGACATTCATACATCCACATACATAGGTGTCGACAAAAAGCTACCCGTACACATACACAACCAAACTACCATAAGTGTTATAACCAAACTACCATAAGTGTCATAACCGTACATATACATCTGAAATAAACGTCCGAAATAACCAAAGTACCGAGCAAAACCTGAACCACCATAAAAACCTGAACTACCTATCATTGCTGATGTCTTTAAAACCTGAACTACCTGTCAACAAAGAACAGAACAAAAGAATGAGAAAACAAAACCTGAACTTAAAACTGCTTAAATAAGCAATGTACTGAAACAAAACATATGGACGACAATCGACCACTTCTCTGCACTGCCACAACACTCAACTACCTTGCCACTTCTTCCTACACTATCACTGTACTGCTCACCATCAATTCATACATAACTCCTTACCGTCAATTCAACTAACATTCCACCACAATCCATACATAACTCCTCACCATCAATTATTTTCCCTCCCCTGAACCTGAACCACCAATCACAATCATTCAATCATAATTCGAATATAACACCCCTACTTATGTGCTTTTATCATTTTACCAAAAATCTATCTGCACTTTAGCTGCTAGCATTCCTAATGTATATATATTAAAAAAAATTATATACCTTTCATTTTGACTTAATAATGATTTTTTCCATTGGCCAAGCTATGGGAACGCCAAAGCAATCATCCATGCACGTCAGACCCGATGTTGGTCTCCATATCTCTGCATCTGGAACTATCCAGTTCAATCCAAACTTTTACAACATTACGTCCCAATGGACGACAATGGACCATCGTTATCGGATCAGTTGATGCAATACTTCCTTCAGCCACTACGTCTGCTCCACCCAAATCGATCAACTGGCATTTGGCATCCTTTTGCATGGTTGCAATCGGCTGAAAGAAAAGAGATTATTATGCACAATGTATACATGCACATTAAATAAACTTTCATACACAGTTAACTTCTTCAAATTTGAAAATTAATACTTACATTTTGCGATTTATTCATGACCATATGTGCGGATTTCATGGGAGAATTCACAACATTTTCAGTATCATCACGACTCTCATCTAGTTTTTCTTGATCAGCTTCTACTTTTGATCTTGGCCATGCTACTTTCCTACCAACTGCATCTCCAATGCATGACATATCAGATGTGGGTCACCACAAATAAGCATCTTTATTTACTACTTTGTCCACCCAAATCACAACAGCAGACGGACCGAGTGGAATACCATTAACAGTATATTTTGGATCAGTGGCGTGGATTCTTCCTTCGGCAACTACACCTTCACCCTCAGTCCAACCATAAATCTTGCAAGTGTCTTCGATGATGCTGGTACTCTAAAAATGAGAAGTGAAATTCAAGACTTTAGTATGCTATACAAAAAAAACGAATATGTGTTAAATTTTTATTCAGATGGGGGGTGTGCTCGCTGCATTTTAGACATCAATAAGCTCGCAACATATTACACTAATATACTTAACGTGAAAAAAATTACCGTACTGGCTGCACTACAGTTCAACCGTGTTCGCAGCGGGACCTTGATGCAAACTGATGGCCAAGCAACTACCTTATTCTTAGCGTCTGCTAAGACTGCCATTTCAGGTGTAGGCCTCCATAAATAAGTATCTGCTTTATCCACTGAATCTATAACAACGCTCCCAGCATTTGGTCCAAGACGAATGCCATTGACAACGTCATCTGGGTCCATGGACAACAGCCTCCCATGGGCAACAACTCCAGAGGTTCCATCCCAATTCAACAGCAAACATACTTCGTTGTCGCTCTACAATTAATCAACCGAAAATTAAATCAATTACTGGATTAAAAAATTAAAATATAAATTTCATTTATTGAGTAATATAAATATTATTTTTACCGAATCAGGTGAGTTCCTTCTCGAACTTCCTTTACCCTGCAGCGAAGCACGAATATAAATTAATATTTTACGAATATAAATTAATTTCCAAAAATTTACCTTCTGGTCCATCAGAGTCTGTATCATTCCCTTCAATTCTGCTATTTCCTCTCGACACCGAGACACTTGTTTATCTTTGGACTGGGCCAAAGCTAGCTTGGTTAAAGTGCAACCCCTACCCAATGCCCTTAACCGTCCCGGTTTATCTTGTCCCAGTACATGTACAAGAGCATCTTTTCCAATATCATTCTGTGTCGAGCCGGATTGGGATAGGCTACCATATTTTTTGATCTCCTCTTATATAAATAAATACACATAGATAATGTACAATGGTAAAAATATCATAGTTTCAAAAGAAAATATACCCATAAAATTAAAAACAATTTTACAATAGTATTCGCAGCTTCCATGTTCACTGGTTCACCATTTTTTTTAATGTGAGATCTAATCCACACATCAGCTCTACTTATGGATGATGGATCTACACTTTCTTTTTTCTAAAAATAGAATAACATTAAATTAATAAACTGACAAGTATAAAATAATGTTAAATAATGCTATAGTTAATTAACTTACCATGTCTTCTGTCTTTGTAGCCATTCCCCTACGACCGGTTGTATGCGGAAGTTGTGTGTACCTAAGGGCTGAATATTTCTCACTTTTTTGCTGAAAATATTGAAAGATGCTAGAATTTAACAACCAAAATCATAAAAAGAAAAACTATCTAATATATATAATGCAGGGTAAATATGTATGGTGAGGATTGCAATTTATTTGAAAATCAATTCATCATGGTCATATACTTATTTGGTATTATTAATGCTGGATAACTCAGTGACATATACAGCATTCCATATCTACTAATAATATTTATAGATTGAACTAACTTGCAAAGTGTTTTTTTTACTTCATTTAAAATGTTCCTGTGCTTGTCATAATGCATTTGTATTTTGTACTGTCATAGGTTCCCTGCAGCTAATACCTAAACAGGAACCCTCAGCATCCACCAACACTTGGACTTCACTTCTAAAGAAATTTATCGGTTGCTAACTATGTAGATGGATTTGCAGAAACATGCCAGACGAGTTCAGTAGGAATGATTTACCTTAAACTCCGGACTTGTTTTCGCCTTCACAAACTTCCTCCAATCGGTTATGCTTTTTATGTTCGTAGGTTTCAGTTTAAGTCTTTCCTCATCGTTCTCCGCTTTTTGCAAATTTCGAACCAATTTGCTTTTTGACGATCTCCAAAGTACTCCCATTTGTTGAAATATAGCTTTTCTTTGCCATTCCTCTTCTAATTTAAATCTAATCTGCACCAATACATCAAAACATGATATTAGTAAAATTTGTTTAATTTAAATACGACAGATTTAATTAAATCTGAAAGGTTTTCTGAAGTTATTAGAGCGCAATTTCAATTTATAATTGGCAAGAACTATTTTTCAATTTATCCAGAAGTTATTAGATGGCAATTTCAATTTATAATTGGCAAGACCATGCAATATTAGAAGTCATTTTCAAAACATATTAGAGTCAGAATGTTAAATAATTGATGCCTACTTCATACCAGAACCGACTGCCACAAAACTTCTTTTAAGTCATCACTAATATTCCTCCAATCATCAATGGTGTATGGAACCTGCTCCCGCACAAGCGGTCCAAGAAAAGAGGATAAATATACCGACCGTTGCCATACTGGTATACCTAGATCATTGAACTGAACTTCAATTCGAGCCTGACTGCACGACGGGAGTCTTTTTGCTTTTGCTGGACCTCTACCGCCTCTTTTCCGAGATGTACTTCCGATTTCAGCTTCACTTTATTTCCTAATTTCCAGCTCGGCATCAGCAGTTTGTTCAGGACGGGTTTCATTTTCTGAGCGGAGTCCTTCATTTGGGTCAGAGGGGATATCATCTAGTGGTTGTTCGTCTTCTTCATTGTGAACAGTGGCTTGCTTCTTAGCATTGTCCGGTTGTTCTTCTATTTCATTTATACTAGCTGGAACTTTACGTTTTCGCTTTGACTGTTTGTTCTTAGCTTTGACTGTTTGTTCTTCAGCCTTTCTCTGCAAGCGGGTACGTACAGATGTTGTAAACATATTTTTCTGCAAGTGACAGAAAACACAGTATAAACCAATAAGCACATGTAAACAATAAGCAGCGATAAATATTAACAAACAACACTTAAATATCATCAACATGTAGCAGAAAAGAGATGTGGCAGTTTGCAAACCAAACAAGCAGGCCTAAAAGCCTTGAGATGATGAACAGATTTGTAATTTTATGAGAAAATGTACATGTAATGCAAACATAATTGATAAGAATACTACTCATTATCAAGCAATATATGCAAACAGAATTGATAAGAACATAAAATGCTTTGTCTATGGAAGTATACAAAGATCAAAACACAAAGAACAAAAATTGAATGGTACATGCATTTGCAATGGATTAGAAAATTAAATGGTGCAAACTAACAGCCATTCGCAACATTAAAAAAAACAAAGCATTAGTGCAGCAAATGAACAACAATCACTAAAGAAAATCAATACAAGTTCAATGAAATTTCCAAATAGCCCGGATTTAATATATAAGTTCAACCATCACTAAAGCAAATGAACAACTATGCTCAAGTAGAACATATAATCTACTCAATTATGCCCTCGCAATCCTCTCTAACATAGCAAACATCTTCATCATCCGCTTCAGTTATTTCATCTTCCACCACTTGAATATCTTCCTCGATGCAATCGTGCTCCTCTATATCATTAAAACTTCTTGATGGTGCTTTCATTACAACGTACCAATTAGAAACATCGTTCTCTCTTGAATAAAATACTTGTTTTGCTTGAGATGCAAGTATGTATGGGTCTCGTGAAAATGATGCTTGATGTAAATTAACAAGAGTGAACCCATCATCATCAACTTTTACTCCATTTCCTTTATACGTCCAACGACACTTGAAAACTGGAATATAAAACAAATGATAATCTAATAAAATTATATCTGTCAATATTCCATAATAAGTGACCACATCAACCACTTGGGACATATCTTTAGCACTTTCTCTACACATTGTAGTTGCATCAAAAGTCACCCCACAATTCTGAGTTTCTCTCCCTAAATCTTTTACATGAAAACATTGCTCGTTGATGATATATCCTTTGAAAGACATGGCATCATCCTTCGGACCATAAGCAATCCATTTTAACATGTCATTATGATCCTTGGAGGTAATATGTATCTACAACAAATTTCATTTAGCATGTAAATTTATATAGTAATATTGATAGTTGAATGAGAATATATTTGAAATCTAACTAACCTTCCTTTTAATCCAATCGACAAAACTTTTTGTATGTGTTTCCCAAAGTAAGGTCGCATTTTTTGTCATGCGTTGGTCTGAATTTTCTAATTCCTCCAAATGCAAACTAGTATTGAACAATTGATTATAAGTTATATATATCATTGCGAACACATCAAAATATTTAAAACAATATAACATAAACTTACTCTATAAACGGTTCCATCACGGCCATATTCATTAACACAGCTAAATGAGCACTTTCTTTCTCATTAACTGGCAATTTAATCGTCTTCGATACTGAAATTGGACGTCCCTCTAATATTCTACTACTTTCATAATCTTCATTTCGAGCTCCTTTCTCCTCTATATGTCCTGATTTCTTCAAAAATTCATTGAAAAACAACATGCATTATGTTGCAAGATACGATTCTGCAATACATCCATCTGGTCGTGCATAGTTTCTGACATAATCTTTGAGTGTCTTCATATATCTTTCGAATGGGTACATCCATCGAAAATGACTAGGTCCACACATTTGTGCTTCTTTTCCAAGATGAATGGATAAATGTATCATTATATCAAAGAAAGATGGTGGAAAAAAAATTTCAAGCTCACATAAAACGTCAATAATTTCAACATTGATTTGTTCTACCTTCTCTCTATCAAGAACACGTTGACATAATTTGTTGAAAAAAGAACATAAGCGAATTATCGCTTTTCTTGCCTTCTTTGCCATGAACCCTCTCGATGCTACTGGCAATAAATGTTGCATTAATACATGGTAATCATGTGACTTCAATCCACTAATTTTGCAATCCGACAACGAAATCCGATTTTTTAAATTTGAACAGTAGCCATCCGGTCCTTTGAAATCATACAGTCTTTTGCAAAATATTTTTCTCTCGGATTTTGACAACATATATGGAGCCGGTGGAAGATATGTTTTATTCCCACGAGGTTGTGTATGAAGCTCACTTCGAATTCCCCAATCCTCTAAATCCTTTCTACAGTTGGTTCCACCTTTGGATTTATTTCCATGCAACATTGTGCCCAATAGGCTTTCACCAATGTTCTTCTCCACATGCATCACATCTAAATTGTGACGTAATGGAAGTTCCTATGAAAACCAAAACAATAATGCATTATTGGGTTTTTCTTGTATTAAAATAATGAAAAATAAATAAATTAACCACTAACCTCCCAATAAGGCAAATCAAAGAAAATTGATCGTTTTTTCCACCTTGATAGCTCTACTTCTGTAGAACTGTTAGTATCATCATATTCATCTTCTTTATGATAGACATGCTTTCTCTTCTTACTTTTCTCCTCTATTCCTTTTCCAAAATCATTTGGATAATCCTTCAATAATGCATAGATGTTTCTCCCAGAAAGCATTCTAGGAGCACCATCTGTCTCTATGGTATTATCAAACAATGCCTTTTGTTTTCTCCGTGAATCTGAAGGAGGTAGAAATCTTCTATGACCCATGTAGGCGAACTTTCGACTATGTTTCAACCAACGAGAATGGGTATTGACACCACATAATGGGAAAGCTTTTTGCCCTTTCACACGACATCCAGCAAGATTTCCATAAGCCGGAAAATCATTAATCGTCCATAACAAAATTGCATTCAGTTTAAATAAAGTTTTACTAAATACATCATAAGCAGTAACTCCATTAGACCACAAGTGATGCAAGTCTTCCGCCAAAGGCGCCAAATATACATCAATATCATTCCCGGGTTGCTTCGGGCCTGGAATAAGTAAAGTTAACATAATATTTTCTTTCTTCATACACAACATAGGCGAGAGATTGTATGTCACAAGCATTACCGGCCAGCAACTATATTTCGAACTCAACATGGAAAATGGATTGAATCCATCTGTAGCAAGACCAAGCCTAAGATTGCATGGATCAGATGAAAAATATTTATACTTTTCATCCACCATTTTCCATGTCATAGAATCCACGGGATGACGCATTTTTCCATCGTTACTTTTATTATTAAAATTCCATCTTAATTCTTCAGCCATCTTTTGATATCTATACATTCGTCTAAACCTCGGAATGATTGGGAAATATCTCAATACTTTAACTGGAACACCTTGTATAACCTCTTCAGTATCTTGATTTTTCTTCCATCTCGAGGAACCACATTTTGGACAACTTTCTAGATTTTTGTATTCTTTTCTGAAAAGGCAACAATCATTCTCACAAGCATGTATCTTTTCAAAACCCATGTCGAATGCTTTAAGAAATTTCTTGACTTCATATAAGGTTTTGGGAAGCACGTTATCCTTCGGCAGAAATAGATGTTGCACAGCTAAAAGCTTATCAAAACCACTATCGAACAAGCCAGTCTCGCATTTAAGATTATACAAGACGGTGATGGCAGATAATTTTGTGTGATCTGTGCAACCAGGATATAATGGAGTTTCTGCATCTTCCAAGTTCTTGACTAACTCATCCTCTTTTCTTCGAGAATCAACATCGTCTTTATCATCATCAAAAAAATCTTGATTCAAAAAATCTTCATCTTCATAGTGAATCATCTTGAATAGTTCATATACATCAAACGTATTTGTTTTATTCTCTACATTTATCTCTTCACCATGGTTAAACCATACACCGTCAATGTATTTAGGATCCATTCTTTTTATAATTAAATGTTCAACGATGATTTGGTCATCATGACGACTAAGATTCCGACAATCCTTGCAAGGGCATAAAAAATTTTCTACACTTCTTACATTCCTCTTTGTAGCATGCACGAAATTCATTGCTCCTTGTCGGTATTCTATACTAGTTCTATGAAAAAAGTAAAAAAAAAGTGAGCTTTAGTATTAGATTATATGTTCTGATTCTCAAAATACATATTAAGTTAATCATGGTTTTATCACCTGTTTAAAAAAACCCAGCCTTTTTCCATTAACGACATTTGAAGGCAAATAAGTTTCCAATCTTTGACGTATAAATTGGTTATCTGTTGTAATCAAAAAAATAACTAGACGTTGAAGTACAAATACTTGTAGCACTACTGCATATAACCATGGTGGTTTAGTAGACAAAGGCAAAGAATACTTTTCAAAAAATATAAATTTTACACTTATAGTTTGCATTTAACCTCAGATTTACATGTATTTATAATTAATCCATGCATGAATTCAAAGCCTAAGTCTAGCAAATTATAGAATTACTGCATATAAATTCAAAGCCTCAGAATGTACAAACCAACAGTTTCCTCTTACCAAACCAACAGTCAACTTCACCGCCTCCTCTTCACTACCTCACATCCACACAACTGACATATTTCCAGTGCCTGCCACTCCACAAAAGACTATTTATGCTCTAACATTTACCACTCTCAACCATCAATATCATATCGTGGAAACAAAATTGTATTTCAAAACACTTCAGTTACCTACCAACAATATATAATCCCAAAAGAGAAATTTACCGCAACATTAAGTTATATTTTAATGATCACCAACATACCCTTTTTATTTTGGTCATTTTGTATGATTTTTGGATACAGTTTTGAAGATGGTATCGAACACAGCATATAATTTAAATGAGATGGTGTGATTTAATTGTTATCAGACATACGAGCTACCTTTGTCGATTTAGACAGAACGGTAATTTAGCCATTCATCCACCATTCAATTATAACCATAATTCAACTGATCTCACACGAATCTTCTGACTATTATTACTCTATACGCATAAAAAGTTTGCCTTATGGTACTTGTTGCAACATTTTTCATCTAGGTATTTCAAAACTTCCCGAACAGTATAAAGAAAACCTAATGCATTCTCTCACTTAATGATAATAGCAATATATGTGAAATATCAGCCGATGGCTAGCATCAATGGCATAACTATGGAACAAAAGCAAGCAAGGGTAAAAAAGAGTTCATCATCAAGTTGGATAACGTTATGAGTGCATTCGCCAACAATACTTGATCAACTTTGGTTTCGATGCATCTAACAGCTTAAAAATTTAAACAAGTCAATCTGCTCGTTCACACCGTTCAATGCTACTTGAACCCACCAAATTCCCGAAACACGCAACCTCAACCTCCTCTCAGCAAGCAACCATTGATTCACTGAACCACTTCAACAGAACATTCATATACTCAAAGAAATCAAAGCAGGTATCCCAACAGATCATTGCAATTAGGGTTAAATCAACCATTTCAGTAATAGTTTAGGAAAAAATACGAAAATAAGATGCATTCAAATTCATATAAAATCCAAATAGAATCACAAAGTCGATTTAAAAGATTCATACCTAAATATACCTAATCGATTTAAAAGATTCATACCTAAATATACCTAGAGTGCCGATGACTCGATGTTGAGTAAGGGGGAAACGACGGAGTTGACGATGATACTTGAGTGCGATGAAAATTTAACACGATTAAAAGGGGAAATTTTTTTTCTGAAGAAGAAAGCAAATTAGGGACGAGAATTTTGTTAAGTACGAGAGTAAAACGATAGGTTACGTTTATTTAGTTCGCACGGACTCTTTTTTTTAGAAGCGGGAAACGTGAATTATTTTTTGCCACGTTTATATTATTTGGTAATCTATTTTTTGTTGCATTTACAATAAAACGCCACCGATTTTTGCAACTATAAATGGTTTTTCTTGTAGCGAACAATCTGTAAAATTTCCCACTCACCTTTGAAAAGCGGTTCAAATCTCCAGATCTGAAGTATAATCTTTGATTCATCTCCAAATCATTTTAAATCCAAGTTATATGTATAAAAGGGTATATACATACCTTAGAATTATAGATCTGAGACTAAATTTGGGATTGGGAGAAAAACAAATACACGAATATATATATATATATATATATATATATATATATATGTATATAGAAATTACCTCAAATACGCATACGGTGGATTATCTTCTCTTCTCTTTTTTACTAGATTTCTACTCTTCTCTGATTTGTATGATTATAGATACAAATATTTTATCTATATAATTTAAAAAGAAAGTGGATAAGAAGACATGGCAGAGCTTCACTACTGCCTCCATAAAAATATGAGAAGAGTAGGGAGGGCTAGGCCTGAATTTATAGGCGCTAGAATCAACCAAAACTATTAAATCAAAATATATTAAATCCGGGCCATTGCGGCCTAGGTTTATTGGAGCCAGCAGGTCGCCACCGGTCGACCCCTCAGGTCACCAATCTACCATTGGGGGTCGACTATCCCAAATGATGGGTAGGCCTGTGGTCCCGAGTAATTAATATTAAAATGATAATTTCTTCTTATTTAGTTATTTTCGTTTCGAATTCGTTTTTCTTCTGTAACTTCTTCGTTTGGGCTCCGATTGCAAAACTCCAAAGATGAAGGTTTCTTAGAATTTCGCCACGAACGCAATGGTGTAAGTTTCATAGTCGAAATCCGTCGTTTGCCCAAATTCCACTTTTGAAGACTAGTTAATTAGCTAACTAATTAAATAACTAACGCCAAATTAAGGGATGTCACACAAGTAGTGATGGCCATAACATGGTACTCGACTTCTGTAGATGGACGAGAGATAATAGGTTGCTTTTTAGATTTCCAGGAAACAGTAGACCACCCAAGGGCACAAAATAACCCGTCAAAGAACGTCTAGTCAAGGAGCAAGGTACCCAATCACTATCACAAAATGCGTTTAAGCGGAAGTCATTACGCTTACGAAGTTAAATACCTTGGCTTGGGCTCCCTTTCAAGATCTTAAGACACAAAGTGCGGCATCCCAATGCTCAATCTTAGAAGCACTTAAAAAACCGAGCGAGTGTATGCACCAAGTAGCTAAGCTCGGGACGAGTAATTATCAAATAGACCAAATGCCCAATAAGACGATGATATTTCTTCCGATCAGACAAAGTATCTCCAACAGTAGTAGCTAGCTGATGGTTCAACTCCATAGGTGTATCAATGGATTTACAACCCAGAATCCCTATTCCATCAAAATATCCAACGTATACTTATGTTGTGAGAGGACTTCACCACCACGAGCAACCTCAATACCAAGAAATTACTTTAAAGCACCAAAATCCTTCATATGAAAGCATTTATTGAGATAAGTCTTCAAATTTTCAACTACATTATTAAAAGACCCTATAAAAATAAGATCGTCGACATACACAAGCACATGAAGAGCCATATTGCCCTTGGAATAGCTGAATAATGAATGATCTGCATAAGATTGTTTAAAGCCAAAATGTTTTAAAGCAGTTGACAATTTTGCAAACCAATTTCTCGAAGCTTGACGAAGACTATATACAGATTTTCGTAATCTGTAGACCTTTCCAGGAGTAGTACTCATATAACCTGGAGGAAATTTCATATAAACTTCTTCCTCCAGATTACCGTGTAAGAAGGCATTATGTACATCCATCTGATGCCATTCCCAATTCAAATCAATAGCAGTAGCAAGAAAAATACGTATAGTACCCATTTTTGCAACATAAGCAAAATTTTCGGTATAATCAATACCTACAACTTCCCAGTTGCCAAAGATCATAAGACGCCCTTTTAGGTGTTCAGTAGAGGCATCAGACTTGTATTTTACTCTGTATATCCATTGGCAACCAAGAGTCTTCTTTTCTTGTGGCAAATCTCCGAGAGTCCAAGTACCATTACGTTCTAGAGCATCAATTTCTTCTTGCATTGCCTTTCGCGAACCCGGATCTTTCATGGCTTCCTTAAAATAAATAGGTTCCTTACCTACAGTAATTGATACCAAAAAATGTTTGTGTCTCACAAAAACGTTTCGCAATCAACATAACAAGCAATAAGAAAATGAGTATATGTGGTTCCCGATCGAGCAGGTGTAGCAGTTGATTTGCAGGGTCTATTTTACAAGCAACGGTATTAGTAACATAAGCCTTTAACTCTGAGGACGACTTTCGAATTCTATGACCATAGCCAAATTCATTTGTAGCACCTGCATTAGTATTACTTGTCTCATTTAAAGAATTGGTAGTGGAATTAGGAGGTAACTCATTCCCCATACTGCAGCACCATTCTCAACCATACAAGGAACTTCCCCAACAACAACATGCATAGGAGATGGTGGCTCAACATTAATGTCACCCCCACCCTATCATCAGCAGCAACAACAGGCTGCACCAATCGTCGGCGTGGTCATCAACCGCAACATTACTTGTCTCTAACTCATCTTCATCCAAGGATGGCTGATATAAAAATGCCTTTAATTGAGCATCATCTTGATTTATAGTAGGCTTAGAAAATGGGAAAACATCCTCAAAAAATTCTACATCCCTGCTTGCAAAATATTCACTAGTTGCCAAATCAAACATACGCCAAGCCTTTTTTCCCGAATGGGTAACCTACAAAAATACACTTTCTAAAACGGGAGCCGAATCTATCTTTAACACAAGTCGATTTTTAGCATGGCATAGGCATCCAAAAACATGTAAGGTAAGCATAGGAGGAGGTTGGACAAATAAAATTTTATAAAGTGATTTTCCTTTAAGAATGGGAGTAGGTGTCTGATTGATTAGGTGAAATATGGTTAAAACACACTTACCCAAAAAAAATTAGGAAGATAGGATTGAAAACGTAATGCACGAGCAACATTCAACACATGATGATGTTTTCGTTCTACCCTACCATTTTATTAGGCAGTATCAACATAAGAGGTTTTGTGAATAATACCACAATCAGCATGTTGGCATCAAAATTGGCCACCAACACCCAATTGTATGAAAGCACCAATATCCAGCCATAGATCTCAGATAGTATCTTATGTAGAGAATATAATATGAAGAATAAACAAATTAAAAATGAAAGCAAGTAAAAAGAAACAAGATTTATAGTGGTTCAGCTAACTTCGGCCTACGTCCACTTTAGAATAATCCTTTTTATTATACTGTATTTTGTTTATAGTTATAATCCGAAATCTAAGAACAAAATTGGCAGAGTGTAGCCTACGTTGAAGATGAAGAAAAGCAGAAAGAAGCCCCAAAGGATCCCTTTTTGATGTCATACCTGCTATATTTATAGGGGAAGATGTGCATGGATTGGACTGAAATTTCGGTAGAAGGTTCGGGAGACCAAGACGGGGCCACCCAAAAATTTCCATGTCCATTGGGGCCCGCAATAGGGATCGGTAACAATCCCTATTAGTGTGGTCAAATGGGCTGCGATCCCTATGAGGGGTGCCCCATGATGTTACCTATCTTCTTTCCAAATTTCGTGTAGTTCCGAAGTACAGTTTATGAGATATCATATTTTCCATAAAGCAGTGTTGCTTGAATTGTGATTTCTACCGATCCCTCCAAAGGGAGTTATGCCGATCTCTCCAACTTTCTTCATTTGGAATGAGATCCCTAGGGGGTGTTCCACATATTGTAGTAAGCTTGTACTTCATGTTTCATGTTGATAGCATGTGTAAATTTTGAGTTATTGACCGATAGTCACTGCAAAATTAAGTTTAACTGATAGCTTTTATACCGATCTCTCCTATATCGATCTCGTTTTATAGGCGAAGTAATTTGCCAATAACTTGAGTATACGAGCTCCAAATGACTTGAAATTTAAATGTATCCTCATGAGGCCTTCCTTGTCGTTCTATATTGATCTCAACCAGTTCGAAACAAAAACCAGGGATAGGTACTAATCCTCTAGCGGAGTATTAGTTCCATACTTAGCCATTTTTTGAGTGCCATCCATTCGAATCTATCCAACAATCGTGCATAGATGTAAATATAATCGACTTCCAACCAAAATAATCACCTCTTCGGGCGTCCTGTCTTGATGATTACAAAATCCATTGGGTTAAATCCGGCCTTGCCAAAAAACGGGTTAACACTTTGCCCCGCAAAATATATCTTATGATAGGAAGATGTGTTTTGAATAGTTGTAAATCCAAAGTCCAGAATCCATAATCTACCGATATCCAATCCAAAACCTAATCCATTTCGAGGCTGAATCCATGTCCATCTATATCCAATAACCGAGTTCACATCAGAATTCGTATCCAATAGCTAAATGCATATCCAAATTTGTGACCTCTCTGATTCCTTACCGAGCTTGTCCATACTTGACGGCCTGAGTAGGTCGATCCATCGAGTTCAGGCGAAGCGACCTACCCCTTACCAGGCATAATCCATACTTGATGACTTTGATCTCTCCGGATCCTTACCGAGCATAATCCATACCCAACGACCTAAGTAGGTCGATCCATCGCGTTCAGGCGAACTGACCTACCCCTTGCCAGGCATAATCCATACCTAATGACCTGTTTTGTTCATCGCATTACTACGGATCCAAGTGTTTTGAGATTCATTGGTTATGGTGGTTTATCGCCATCTCAGAGCATGTCTAGGGATCATCCTCGATCCCGTATATATGTAAGTGACTTAGCCGTTTTACTGTAGAGTTGATTATTAGTTATTTAGTTCATGCCATCCTGATCAAGAGATAATGACTGGAGCCCTTAAGCTAGGCTCGCTCCAATTTGTGGCGGATGATGGCTTCTCCTGTTCTATCATCGCTATCCATTTACATACAAAGCCATCCAAATTCATACCCCCGGTTCCATGGGGAGTAGTGCTAATCCATTTTCCTTGGTTAGAGTTTGCCCCCGGTTGCTCTAATCTGTATCAAGCCAGCTAGTTTCCGCTCCAAGATCTGGATTCCAATTTCCAGCTATTCCAGCATCTATAAATGGTCACCAATCATCATTTCCATCCTACCCCCCCCCGAGTCCATGAGGGGATCCCAGATTATCTCTTTCCAGACAAGTGTCAGCATTTTGATTGACTCTAAACTGCACAACATCAACTGTAGATCGTCCAGTAGCGCGACCGTCAAAGGCTAGGGGCATGCCGCCGGGTTTGGACGGTCGTGTTACTGGAGAACCTAGGTTCAGTGTCGATCCCTATCCGTTGGCTGAGGACTGCCCCGGCTTCTCTGTCCCATTATCTAATCCGCTTGCTCCATTTCCATGGTTCCGGTTCTGATTTTCTGCAGCTCCTACTGCTCCAACTCCATGATCCATAGCTCCAGCAGTTCCTATCCGTCGGAGTATATTATGCATCATCTCCTCCTATCTCTTTAGCATCTTCTCTTGCATAGTGTTCACCATTGTTTCCGTCTCGTCCCAAGTGCTGTAGGCGGAGGTTTGATCAGCTCCAGCTCTTGAGGAAGCCTCCTGACTCCCTTCATGATGGCTCCTTTCCGCTACCTATCTTCTTGTAGATTGCTTCACCATTGCTTTAAATCCAAGCTCTAGATCTTTTCCAAACTATGAATCCGAATGCTAAATCCGCAAGGGCCAGCTTTCTTAATGAAAGCACCAAAATGTTGGCATCAAAATTAGCCGCCAATACCCAGTTGTATGAAAGCACCAATATCCAATCACAGATTTCAGATAGTATCTTATGTAGAGAATATAATATGAAAAACAATTAATTAAAAATGAAAGCAAGTAAAAAGAGATAAGATTTATAGTGGTTCAGCTAACTTCGACCTACATCCACTTTAGAATAACCCTTTTTATTATACAGTATTTTGTTTACAGTTACAATCCGAAATCCAAGAACAAAGTTGGCAGAGTGTAGCCTAGGATAAAGATAAAGAAAAGCAGAAAGAAGCCCTAGAAGATCCCTTTTCTGATGCCATGTCTACTATATTTATAGAGGAAGATATGCACGGATCGGACTGAAATTTCGGCAGAAGGTTCGGGAGATCAAGACGAGGCTACCCAAAAATTTCCAAGCTCATTGGGGCCCACAATAGGGATTGGTAACGATCCCTTTTACTCTGTCCAAATGGGCTACGATCCCTATGAGGAGTGTCCCATGATGTTAGCTACCTGCTTCCCAAATTTTGTGCAATTCCGACGTACAATTTGTGAGATATCGCATTTTCCATGAAGTAGTGTTACTTGAATTCTGATTTCTGCCGATCCTCGAAAGGGAGTTATGCCGATCACTCCAACTTCCTCCAATTGGAATGAGATCCCTAGCGGGTGTTCCACATGTTGTAGTAACTAGTAAGCTTGTACTCCAAGTTTCATGTTGATAGCGTGTGTAGATTTTGAGTTATTGACCGATCATGCTGGAAAATTGAGTTTAGCTGATCACTTTTATATTGATCCCTCCTATACCGATCCCTTTTATACCGATCATTTTCCATAGATGAAGTAATTTGCCAATAACTTGAGCATACAGACTTCAAATGACTTGAAATTTGAAATGTAGTCTCATGGGGCCTTCCTTATCATTTTATGTCAATCTCAACCAGTTCGAGACAAAAACCACGGATAGGTATTGATCCCCTAGGGGAGTGTTAGTTTCACACTTAGCCATTTTTTAAATGTCATCTATCTGAATACATCCGACTATCATGTATAGTTTTAAATATAACCAACCTCCAATCCAAATACTCACGTCTTCAGGCGTCCTGTCTTTATGATTACAAAATCCATTGGGTTATATTAGGTCTTGCCAAAAGGCGGGTTAACACAGCATAATATTTCTTTAGGTACAAAAATTCTTGGCCATTATCACTTCTCAAAATTTTGACATTTTTATCGTATTACATTTTCAACTTAGTGTATAAAATTTTAATCAATTGTGGAAATTCATATTTTCCAGCCATAAAAAAAAATCCATGTAGCCCTTGAACAGTCATCAACTATAGTCAAGAAACGACGAGCAATATTACTAGCATATACACTTACTAGGCCCCATATATCATAGTGAATTGAATCAAATTAACCCGCAGCTTTATTCATACTCAAAGGAAAAGGATTTCGAGGTTGTTTTGCTTTAAAGCATAGGCCACAATTATTATCACAACTATTTAAAAAAGAATCAATACTAACAACTCTATGCAAACTAGAAATAACCTTCTGAGAAGGATGCCCTAACCGCTCATGCCATAAATCTGTGGTATCAACTACAACTGTTATATTTGCTTGAACACTAGTAATAACCAATAGACCCTTTTACACTGCATCGTCACTCAAATCAGGTTCCTCAAAGTGCGGTGCTGAATCACACATAGCTGTCAGTGAATAAAAAAAAATAGTGAATTTTTTCTAATAATTGAGACACTGATAGCAGCTTACGTATAAGGTTAGGAACAAATAAAACATTATCCAAGATTAAATTCATACTCAAATAAACAGTTCCTTCCTTAGTAGCAATTGTTTATTTTCCATTAGGCAATCCAACGGGAGAGGTAGGAATATCAAACATATTTTCAAACAATTTTATATTACACGTTATGTGATTAGAGGTGCCGGTATCAATGATCCAAGAGTCAGTTGTTATCTTACCATTTAAAAGCTCATTGGAAAAAAAAATTGCATTTACAACAGACATAAGTTAAGAAAACTGATTGTCAAAGAGCTGGAGTACTTTGTCAATAGGCATCGCTAACTTGCTGTGAAGGGGAGAATTTGAAGAACGTGGACTAGTACTACTAGCAAGCCCGCTATAGCTACGACCTTCCTTTCCGCTTGACTGACCATCATGACCTCAATGGCCACCTCGTCCACCAACCCACCAATCGGAATACCCATGGAGTTCAAAACCGCGGTCCTTTTCATGATCTTTTTCGCCGCAGTGAGAACAAATACGAGATTCATGATTCACAACTTCCTTACTAGAAGCAACAATAAGGCGACTCATCACCGAGCTAGTAGCTACGAAGCCCACAGCATCTGAACGCCCTTTTTAAATTTCAGCCACCATTTGATGGTGCTCATAAATTGCCACTTTAGCATAGGAAACATTAAGGGAAGGCAAGGGTCCATCATCAAAAAACCAGAAACAGCAGTACCGTGTTACTTATTATCAAGGCCACTAAGGAACTAATGCAGTTTTCTATCCTCATAAACCTTGACATACTCTGCGGCAGTACTACAAGTACAAGTAGGTAATTTGCAATAACTAGCCAATTCATCCCATAGCCCTTTCAATTCACCATAATATTCAATAAGAGGGCAGCCACATTGTTTACAGTCAGAGATTTGATTTTAAAGTTCGTTAATTTGTGGTCCATTACCGAGAGAATAACAAACACGGAGATCATCCTACGAATTTTTGACATTATCAGGTAAAGAAACAATAGATCTAATAGAGACATCTAAAGTATTATAAAGCCAAGCAACAAGCATAGAGTTTATAATACCCCACTGTTCATAATCAGTAGAGGTCTCTACGGGCGGTGATGCTACCATTGACAAAACTAAGTTTGTTCTTGGCCTTGAGATTGTTGCAGATAGATTGATGCTACCATTGACAAAACTAAGTTTGTTCTTGGCCTTGAGATTGTTGCAGATAGATTGCACCCACTCGTCGTAGTTGTGACCCTTTAGTAGAATAGAGCTAATGATCGTGCCAGTACCTTTAGAAGGATGAAGGTGGTACTTCGAGAAAGGCTCGTATCGAGCAGACTTCTTCTCATCGTCACTATAGTGAATCATGGACGAAAAAAAACGATAAGAAAGAAAAACATAGGGAAGCACATGAACCAGACTAGAGTTCAAAAGAGGCACAGGATCCGAAGATATTTCTAAATTTTAGAAGGCTTTGATCCCATGTTAAGCTATGAGAATAGCGGAATATCGGCCTAACCTTATATTCAATATGTGCAGCAATATATAGTACATTAGAAGGAAAGGAAACCTAGCTTGTCAATCAACATACACCATAAATTAGAGAATCCCATAATAATAGGAAATCATATATATAAAATATATCACAATATCTCCTAAATATATCATAATATCTCCATTTTCCATAATACAAACTAATAGAAACTGAAATAAGAGAATACGCCATTAATAAAACAAACACTAACATAGCCGTGCCTCTATATTCCAGAGCTTCCCTCTTCATCTTGGTACCTTTGTCATTGAGCACTTAAAATGCTGCATTTTCTAGCTAAAACGTACTCTAAAACCTTCCCAGATAGATGGGAAACATCTTTTGCTAAACAATTTTTTTCTTTATCTTGTAAACTTCTTTCGTTGCCATTCTTGATTCAATTATTTCTCTAAGAGCTCTTGTTCTGTCTACATCTTGTTAAACCTGCGCTTCCCAGATCTTTAACTTTTAATCTTTCAGCCTCAAACTTTCCTCTTTTTTTCAGAAGATGAAATTGAAATATGACTAAGGAGCATAGTTAGCCTATCACCAGCTACTACCAAGTCGCTTGCTTCTTCGTTTCTCAACAATGATCACTTGCTTGATTTTATTCCTTCGGCAAGATTTGCAACCCCACTATATAACATTCCTGAAGTAAGAATTATTAGAGTGCTATCATTCTTATCAGTGTCTATTGACATCAGAGATCATTTGGATGGTCAATAGATGAATCTATTGATAGTCTTGAAGATACAATTCTGAAATTAACTTCTTCGGTATATCCTTCACAAATAATGTCTTCATTGAGAGTTGCCCAACGCAACCTCAAATGTAGAATTTCAAATGCTTTATGAGCTTTGAAATTAGTGTTGTAAGTATCATGATATATTTTATCATAATAATCTGTCAAGTCTCTAAATGATTGTCCAATTCTTAACATCTCCCCTCTTTTAGGTATTATAACTTTGTATTTGGTGCATATAGTATTTAAGCTGTACCAATTTATCTTTATACTTTCAAACAAACTCTTTGATTGACATTCCGGGTCTTGGTTGTAGTTCTCATTCACTCTCGTACAGAAGAACCTCCTTCCATAACATCCTGAAGGAACTTCAGATAGTCATGTGGTCTTCATGTCTTCCCAATATCACCGTTTGCATCAATAGAATCTTTGGTTTGAGGATCCTTGGGTTTTCTTTTATTGTAAGCTCTTGGTTTCTTGCTTTTTCCTTTTTGCTAGGAGCAATCTATAAAGGGATATCGTGGGTTATTACAGGAGGAGAAATTATAGGTTATGAACCAAACACGTTTGGGTTCAGAGGGATTTGATTTAGAAGATGTCCAAACTGTTGTGCAAAGTTTGGTTGGTTAATTAACCGTCTTTGTTGTGAAGTAAGGAATTGTGATAGTGGGATTTGTGAAGCTTTAGGATGCAATAGTAATTCGCAAAAGTTTGCTATAGTATCATCGTACAAGTTCATTTCGAGGATATTTCTATTGTTAGTTTGCCCTTACTTTGCTATTTTTTTTAGTAGAGAAATATTTTTTTTAGGACGAAGAATATATGCAATACATTATACATCATGTATATAAAGAATGGAAAATTCTATTCATACACTGCAAATTACTATACATACACCGAAAAATTAGCAAAAATCATATATGTCATTTTTACTTAACCTACATCGTATGTATTACAAAACTACCCTCACTTTAGAATAAAATATCTCATTTCATTAAATTTTCCCTTTTCATGCATTAATCAAACCAAGGTTTTCAATTTTCCTAAATTCACTTTTGTAAATTTCGATTTTCAAATACCTTATTCAAATTTATTTAATTACTTCTGTATAGCAATTAAAAAAAAATTCAATAGTAAAATGCTAAACTATTCAAATTTTGGTGTTGAATTTAAACTTGGTTTAATATAAGTAAGAGTTAGAGAAGAATTTAGTACTCTATGAACCATAATAATTTCAGTAATTATTTTTAAATTTTAATTTTTTATATTTAATTTGCAGTGAAAGATGTTTTGGCTATGAGCGAATACAACTTGAAACTGTATAAATAGAATTTGATACCTGAAAGGAATTTAAATCTACTTCAACTAATGATGTATAGGAACTTACTTATAAAATAAACTGTATTGATTATACTATGAATTTGTGATTTCTTAGTATTTATTTTTAATTTTTATTAAATATAGGGCCTTTTTGTCTAATATTTTGTTAAGCTTTTTGTAGTGTAGGTAAGCAATTAATGGTGTATGAATAGCCATAAAGAATTTGAAGCAACCGAATAGTTATACTCAAATCAATTGCCAAAAGTAATTTGTCTCTTTGCTCTTTAACATCACTTCAACTGTCATGTGTAGTGTCTAATGTTTTCAACTATATAGAATATTGACCATTAGTTTTGTTTGGTCAACATCACTATTTTGCACGGTGATATGTCGCTTCAAAACTTTCACATTTTTACTATAGAAATTGCTATGTATTCTCAACTCACTTAATTTAAGCAGAAATTATCATTTATCTCTTTGCTCTTAAGGTCATTTCAACTATTTTTTGCAGTGTCTAGTCTTATCAATTTTAAGTAGAAATTGTTTCTTTGCTCATTACTGCCATTTCAACTATTTTTTGCAATTACTAGTCTTATCAACTTTAAGTAGAAATTGTGGCAGGAATTCATGTAAAAATTGTTCTTTTACTCTTTAATACCATTTCAATTTTTTTTTGCAGTGACTACTCTTTTTAATTTTAAGTAGAAACTGTGCAGAAATTCATGCAGAATTTTTTCTTTTCTCTTTAATATAATTTAAATTATTTTGCAAATATTATATATATATATATATATGAATTTTAATGCTATATACATACATATATGTATATATATATATATTTGAATGTTAACGCTACGATGAGCTATAAAATTTCACAATGACAAATGAAGCGTGGAGCCTAGCGGATTACTTTGGTGTTGATTAAGGCATACATTAAATCAGATAGTCTTCACACAGAAGAAGAGATTGATCAAGATTTTTGGGTTACCGCCAATGATGGTTATAGTAATCTTCCAAAATTTAGGTGATTCTGGAAATAAGAAGTACGTTCGTCATTTAGTAGGTCATGTAGAAGATACCACAAAATTATAGCTTAGGTGAAAGAGGATGGCATTTTTCAGTTGTCTTTTCAACCTACGACTCACGCTACTTCTTCAAATATCAAACTAGCTTTGTCGGGTACGATGCATACGAGCTTTGGAACAACTATATGTTAAGATTTGATTAATAACCTCAAGAGTGTCAGTTAAGTGTAGTATCTATTATCTATGTTTGTATTATATAATATTTTCTCTAAGTGCTCATATGTAATAGTTATTTATCGAAATATAAATCTCTATTCATAGAAACCAAGAAGAGCATTGAACATGATGATAAATTATCACACACCATTATCTTAAATCATAAATAAGCAAATATGACTGTGCAAAATCGAGCATAAACATATATTTGCCCATCTAGCTTAGTTTTGTCTACGAATATTTATCCTATGAAGTTGACTGTAAAGTCTACTAATTTCACTTTATCACACAACCGGTTGATTTTGCAATGCTGTTATTTGATACTCTAATTCATTAGCATACTTGACGGCTCATTGAGGAAAAGGATCGTAAACCTACTCCTAAAAGCCACATCCATTTGGATGTGGCATCTTAAATGATGATGATTAATCTCATTTCCTCTTTGAAAGACATCTTTTGTAGCTGTGTATTCACATGTACAAATTATAGGTGGTGAGTCAACTTGTTGCTGGATTCCAGGAAGTGATCTGTTGTTGTTATTGTCTTGAATCACGTTTACATTGATGTCCTCGTTTTTCTTCATAACGTCAATGTTCTCTTGTCTTTGAAGTTCTTTTTATTCTCTTTCATTCTCTTTCATTCTCTTGCAAATCTTCATAGTGTCTTTCTTGCACTTTAATGTTGAAATTATTATCTATTTCTATTGATGATGGATTAGCAGGCATCGGGTGCTCAAGAGGACCTTCATAGTCATACGATGAAGGGAGAGAAATATGACCATGACCCACCATGGTTGAATAGATTTTTGTTGCTGCAATTTAGCATGGGAAGATGTTGTTAATAGTAAATATACCCGCTCACTGTCCGTAATGTTGCGCAACTAAAAGATAAGTTGATGGGACATATCACTAGCTATAAAGGAGATTGTACATTACAATGTCAGAAAAACTAATATTTGAATTGACTAATCAATACATTACATAACATAAATAATAGTCCATAATGTTGCATAACATAAATAATACAATAACCATGATCTAATACATTACATGACCTAATAAGCTAGTACGCGGTTAACATAATTGATTATGCCAGTGATTTCCCTTCAAATGCAACAAATGTTCAACAAGATCACCTTGAAGTTTTTTATGAATTTCTTTAGATCTAATTCTACACAAACATCCTAAGAAAACCTCAATAGTGGCTGGATCTTTCTCATCAACAACCATAGTTGTGTTATGCAGATCATAGCCTAAATAAGATGGAAACCCGCCTCTTTATCCTTTGGTAATCATGTTATGTAGTATCACACATACCATCATCACACCGCTCAATGCTTGTGGCTTCCATAGTTTAATAGGAATTTTTACAACGGAAAATCTTGCTTATAAAACCCCAAAAGCATGCTCTTCATCCTTTCTTGCATCTTCTTGTGTTTTAGCATAATACTTCTACTTCTCTGGTTTTTGGATCTAAAACTGTTTGGACTATGGCATGCCATGACAGATATATTCCATCTGCTAAATAAGATCTCATGTCATAAGAATTTCCAGCAATACTATTATTGCATGTAGGGGTATTTCCATGTGTGGGATTTTTAAATAGATATGCTTGGTAAAATATATTAATATAATTTATGGAACCAAGACGTCCAAAGTACACTGCTAAAACCAAAGGTTATGTAAACCAACTGCTTCTAGTATCATTGTTGCTTGGGAAAATAACCAATAAATTGATCATGCCAAGATTTTGGACAATATTTTCATTCCCAGTGCATACAACTAAGACTACCTAACATTCCCAAAAATCCTCTTTTAACTCCTAACATTATTAGTTTGTTGACATCACTTAACGTTGGAGATCACAAATATTCTTCGCTATACAATTCAATTATAACTGTACCAAACCAAGACTTAGGTGTATGGTACTCTCACCCATTCGGACCACCATATCGAATGCATCAGGAGCTATCATGTAAGCTATAACGGTAATGCTCCTATTATTTTTTGATAAGGTGAACATCTTAAGGACATGGGGCATTATTAATTTTTTAAACAAAATAATTATCATTACAAAAAACTAGACTAAAAATATACATAAACATATTCTTACTCATTCGTAATTGACAATGAAACTCTTCATGGCCATAGGTACAAGAAGTGTTGAAATAGTCGTTAAGTAATTGAGCAGTTCCGCCTTTATAGTAATGCAACCTCCTTCTATCTACACAGCTAAATACAGTTCCTTCATAAGATCCGCTACAAGATCTTTCAAATATGAACTTTGGACCCTTTGTTGGTGAATGGTTACCGCTTGCATCATTAATTCTAGTTCATTACTATCAGTAGTGGTATCAGATGATAACTAAAGAAAATTTCCTTGTTGATATACATCATCAGCTTCATCGGAATTGGTATAACTTTCATCCATGTCATATGTGTTGATCAAGCCTTCTAATTCCGCATTTTCATTTTCAAAATCTTCACTTCTATAGTCATGTTGTGATATTTTTATGAATTTGATACGTTGATGCAACATATTTGATTTTCAAAAAAAAATTTATGGAGCAAAATATTGACATCTATAGCCGTTGGTGGAAAAACGATCATATTCTTTACCATAAATGGTAAACAAAAACCCATTTGTATATTAAATGATTAACGAAAACTTGTTTAGGCTTTAAATGGTGAAAATAAAACTATTTATCACTTAAACAGTATTCTCTCTGTTGCATGTGGATATTAAATGAATTATTTATTGCTAAACATGAAGCATATTATAAAGATATCATAATGAGATACATTTTAACCATCGGTACAGCATATATCAAATGCATTGAAACCAACGCTCAAACTTAGATTGTTTCAATCATCTAGCAAGATCAAAAATAATAGATTACATCACTAAGAATTAAAATATCATAGACTCATATAATCTATGTTATAATGAAACACCAAAACCACTAAAAATCCTCCAAGCCTAATGTTTTCTTTGCCATTTGACTTTTACTCCTTTTGAAAAAAGATGTCAACTTGCTAACAATTTACGAACTCTTCTTCTTACCTTTCTTTGCCGCCTTTCCATGGTTCAATCCTGTAAAATTCAATTAACGAAAAAATTAAATATATGGATCATGATTGTTTTTGAATATAAATTAAAATCATACCTGTAGTAGAAGATGAAGTGGTTGGAGGAATAAATTTAACACCATATCTATTGCACACACAACCCATCATTGCCTCCACCAACATCATCTTCATCATCCTCGTCGTCTTCATTGTCACCACCATCATGATGAACTTTACCATCATGATCATCCTCATCATCTTCATTGTTTTCATCGTCTTCATTACTCACATTGCCACCCTCTTCTTCTTCTCCGTCATCTTCATCATTATTAATGGATTACATTTAATGAATTCTTTTTCTTTTTTTATAGCATTTAGATTGATCCATTGCTGTAGTAACAAGACACAAAATGAATTCCCTCGTAATCTCCACGTTCTACATAAAATAAAAACCAAAAAATTAGATCTATTATGGTAAATAGAGGGATTTTAAAACTAAGAATTAGAGATTGTTTACTTATGAAATCTGTTTGCACAAAAAATGGACAAACACCTCAAAGTTGTATGATTTAGTAGATCTTATGTTGTTCTTAGTGATTTGGGTGATTTATGCAAATATGCAAAAAACAGGGACTAAACTGTAAAGAGACACACCGATTTATAGTGGTTCGGCCAGAACGTGCCTACGTCCACTTTATATGTTATTTCTCCTTTAGATCTCAGATTACAAGTACAAAGCTTTGGTACAAGTATCTAAAAGTGTTTGAAAGTTCCTTTCGTGCTTGAGCTCTCAAACCTCTCCTCCATTGTTGTACCCCTACCCCTCTATTTATAGAGTGAGGTAGGGGGCAGAGGTCTTGGATGTTTATAGCTGCTGGTGGGCTTGGGCTGAAGCAATCTGGCCTGGCAGCGTTCCGGTTCGGCGAAGCTTTGGTTCGGCCGTGCTTGGAGTGAAGGATGGAGAAGCCTGGGTTCGGTGGTCTCCTGGTTCGGTGTAGGGTGGTCCGGTGTTGGGTTGGTTCGGCATTGGGTTGTTGGAGTTGTGGTTCGGCGAGGCCTTGGACCGGTGGTAGATGGCAGATGAGTTGGTTCGGTGGAGCTGGTTCGGCAGTGAGATGCCGAATGAACTTCTATATTTGAGAGTGCCGAATGAGCTATTGTACTGGGAATGCCGGATGAACCAAGGTATCTTGAATGCCGAATGATATTGGGAAGGTGAATGCCGAATGACCTTGGTGATGCTGATTACCGAATGAAACTTTAAACCTTTGATACCGAATGGACTTTTATACTTGAATCATGAGTGAAGTCCCAGACTTATATACGCTTGCTGGCTGCTTCTTCTTGGTTCAGTCGTGGAGGAAACGCACCCAACACTGATATTCCAATTTTGACCAAAAATGGGATAACACTTTGCCCCCCAAAACATGACTTGCGGTAGGAAGACGTGTTTTGTAATGCCATAAGCTGGATGTTCATATCCTATCAACAACCTGTAAAGAGCTTGATAGTTTTATATGGCTCCAAATGACGACCGTTCGGGATCGAGCTACTTGGGATGAAGCGCGGCCGTTCATGGTCAAGCGCCTAACTTCAAATGACGACCGTTCGCGATCGAGTCATTTGAGGTGAAGTGCGACCGTTCGCGGTCAAGCGTCTAAATCCATGCGACGATCGTTCGAGACCGAGTCATTTGTGGTGGAATGTGATCGTTCACGGTCAAGCGCTTTACTTCAAATGACGACCGTTCGAGGTCGAGTCATTCGAGGTAAAGTGCGACCGAGCCCGGTCAGAAGGCGGACCTCGAATGGCGACCGTTCGTGATCAAGCCACTTGGGGTGAAATGTGACCGTTCGCGGTCAAGCGCCTTACTTCGAATGACGATCGTTCGAGATCGAGCCATTCGTGGTAAGGTGCGACTGTTGGCGGTCAGGGGGTGGACCTCAAATGGCGACCGTTCGCGATCGAGCCACTTGGGGCGAGATGAGTTGTGCCGTTCGAGGCGAGTTTGTGACTGTTCGAAGTCGGGTGCCGTTCGAGGCGAGTTGTGACCGTTCGAGGTCGGGTGCCGTTCGCGGCGAATTGTGACCGTTCGCGGTCGGGGTGCCGTTCGAGGCGAGTTGTGACCGTTCGCGGTCGGGGTGCCGTTCGAGGCGAGTTGTGACCGTTCGCGGTCGGGGTGCCGTTCGAGGCGAGTTGTGACCGTTCGAGATCGGGTGCCGTTCGCGGCGAATTGTGACCGTTCGCGGTCGGGGTGCCGTTCGAGGCGAGTTGATGTATGCCCGGGGGGGACTTAATACCATCCAAACCAGATTCACGTTCGGGTGAGTTTCTGGATTGTCTGTTGTGGCGGTTTATCACTATCTCAGAGCATGCCTAGGGATCGTTCGCGATCCCGTACATGTGTAAGTAGCTTAGCCATTTTAGAATTATCAAAACCAAATATCCATTCAACTGATGAAATCTAAAATAGAAATGTTCAGCAAAGTCAAATCAAAATTTAAGAAGTAAAGAACAAAAGCAAAGCAGTGACGTCGGAGTGCAAACGCCTATATCGATGTGGTTTATAGTTGTATCAGAGCATGCCTGAGGATCGTTCGTGGTCCTGTACATGTGTAAACAACTTAACCGTATCAGTGTGGAGTTTGCTGCTCGTTCGTCGTTATCTCGATCAATGGATAATAAGATGACGTCTCGATCCTGAGCCGTCTTCAGTTGGTGCGGGCGGTGGTCGTTCTTATTCCACCGTTGTGGCCCTCCAAAGTATGCCTTGTTGGCAACGAGGTATGCTTCGCTCAAGAACTTGTGTTGGTGAAAGCAAATTTGTCGGCATCAAATTCTCATTTCTTTGGATGTTTGACAGATGTTAACTGAGTGAGGGGCTTCGCATGCTCCTTGTTTCTGGTCCTTGGTGGTTGCCCCCAGCTATTTGCTTCATGGTAGAAGGAAAGTTTGAATGAGAGGACGCCTCTTGGCTGCCCCCTTGCTGAGTTCCTTCCATAGCGCTTTTCCTTGTATGAGGCTTCTTCGTCTTCTAAAAGCTAGATCTAGGAACCCGTTTTCTGGATCTAAATTTCTTCTTTCAGATCTGAGATTCCCTTGTTCTTCTCAGTGAAAGCACCAAAAATGTTTGCACAAAAAATGGACAAACACCTCAAAGTTGTATGATTTAGTAGATCTTATGTTGTTCTTAGTGATTTGGGTGATTTATGCAAATATGCAAAAAACAGGGACTAAACTGTAAAGAGACACACCGATTTATAGTGGTTCGGCCAGAACGTGCCTACGTCCACTTTATATGTTATTTCTCCTTTAGATCTCAGATTACAAGTACAAAGCTTTGGTACAAGTATCTAAAAGTGTTTGAAAGTTCCTTTCGTGCTTGAGCTCTCAAACCTCTCCTCCATTGTTGTACCCCTACCCCTCTATTTATAGAGTGAGGTAGGGGGCAGAGGTCTTGGATGTTTATAGCTGCTGGTGGGCTTGGGCTGAAGCAATCTGGCCTGGCAGCGTTCCGGTTCGGCGAAGCTTTGGTTCGGCCGTGCTTGGAGTGAAGGATGGAGAAGCCTGGGTTCGGTGGTCTCCTGGTTCGGTGTAGGGTGGTCCGGTGTTGGGTTGGTTCGGCATTGGGTTGTTGGAGTTGTGGTTCGGCGAGGCCTTGGACCGGTGGTAGATGGCAGATGAGTTGGTTCGGTGGAGCTGGTTCGGCAGTGAGATGCCGAATGAACTTCTATATTTGAGAGTGCCGAATGAGCTATTGTACTGGGAATGCCGGATGAACCAAGGTATCTTGAATGCCGAATGATATTGGGAAGGTGAATGCCGAATGACCTTGGTGATGCTGATTACCGAATGAAACTTTAAACCTTTGATACCGAATGGACTTTTATACTTGAATCATGAGTGAAGTCCCAGACTTATATACGCTTGCTGGCTGCTTCTTCTTGGTTCAGTCGTGGAGGAAACGCACCCAACACTGATATTCCAATTTTGACCAAAAATGGGATAACACTTTGCCCCCCAAAACATGACTTGCGGTAGGAAGACGTGTTTTGTAATGCCATAAGCTGGATGTTCATATCCTATCAACAACCTGTAAAGAGCTTGATAGTTTTATATGGCTCCAAATGACGACCGTTCGGGATCGAGCTACTTGGGATGAAGCGCGGCCGTTCATGGTCAAGCGCCTAACTTCAAATGACGACCGTTCGCGATCGAGTCATTTGAGGTGAAGTGCGACCGTTCGCGGTCAAGCGTCTAAATCCATGCGACGATCGTTCGAGACCGAGTCATTTGTGGTGGAATGTGATCGTTCACGGTCAAGCGCTTTACTTCAAATGACGACCGTTCGAGGTCGAGTCATTCGAGGTAAAGTGCGACCGAGCCCGGTCAGAAGGCGGACCTCGAATGGCGACCGTTCGTGATCAAGCCACTTGGGGTGAAATGTGACCGTTCGCGGTCAAGCGCCTTACTTCGAATGACGATCGTTCGAGATCGAGCCATTCGTGGTAAGGTGCGACTGTTGGCGGTCAGGGGGTGGACCTCAAATGGCGACCGTTCGCGATCGAGCCACTTGGGGCGAGATGAGTTGTGCCGTTCGAGGCGAGTTTGTGACTGTTCGAAGTCGGGTGCCGTTCGAGGCGAGTTGTGACCGTTCGAGGTCGGGTGCCGTTCGCGGCGAATTGTGACCGTTCGCGGTCGGGGTGCCGTTCGAGGCGAGTTGTGACCGTTCGCGGTCGGGGTGCCGTTCGAGGCGAGTTGTGACCGTTCGCGGTCGGGGTGCCGTTCGAGGCGAGTTGTGACCGTTCGAGATCGGGTGCCGTTCGCGGCGAATTGTGACCGTTCGCGGTCGGGGTGCCGTTCGAGGCGAGTTGATGTATGCCCGGGGGGGACTTAATACCATCCAAACCAGATTCACGTTCGGGTGAGTTTCTGGATTGTCTGTTGTGGCGGTTTATCACTATCTCAGAGCATGCCTAGGGATCGTTCGCGATCCCGTACATGTGTAAGTAGCTTAGCCATTTTAGAATTATCAAAACCAAATATCCATTCAACTGATGAAATCTAAAATAGAAATGTTCAGCAAAGTCAAATCAAAATTTAAGAAGTAAAGAACAAAAGCAAAGCAGTGACGTCGGAGTGCAAACGCCTATATCGATGTGGTTTATAGTTGTATCAGAGCATGCCTGAGGATCGTTCGTGGTCCTGTACATGTGTAAACAACTTAACCGTATCAGTGTGGAGTTTGCTGCTCGTTCGTCGTTATCTCGATCAATGGATAATAAGATGACGTCTCGATCCTGAGCCGTCTTCAGTTGGTGCGGGCGGTGGTCGTTCTTATTCCACCGTTGTGGCCCTCCAAAGTATGCCTTGTTGGCAACGAGGTATGCTTCGCTCAAGAACTTGTGTTGGTGAAAGCAAATTTGTCGGCATCAAATTCTCATTTCTTTGGATGTTTGACAGATGTTAACTGAGTGAGGGGCTTCGCATGCTCCTTGTTTCTGGTCCTTGGTGGTTGCCCCCAGCTATTTGCTTCATGGTAGAAGGAAAGTTTGAATGAGAGGACGCCTCTTGGCTGCCCCCTTGCTGAGTTCCTTCCATAGCGCTTTTCCTTGTATGAGGCTTCTTCGTCTTCTAAAAGCTAGATCTAGGAACCCGTTTTCTGGATCTAAATTTCTTCTTTCAGATCTGAGATTCCCTTGTTCTTCTCAGTGAAAGCACCAAAAATGTTTGCACAAAAAATGGACAAACACCTCAAAGTTGTATGATTTAGTAGATCTTATGTTGTTCTTAGTGATTTGGGTGATTTATGCAAATATGCAAAAAACAGGGACTAAACTGTAAAGAGACACACCGATTTATAGTGGTTCGGCCAGAACGTGCCTACGTCCACTTTATATGTTATTTCTCCTTTAGATCTCAGATTACAAGTACAAAGCTTTGGTACAAGTATCTAAAAGTGTTTGAAAGTTCCTTTCGTGCTTGAGCTCTCAAACCTCTCCTCCATTGTTGTACCCCTACCCCTCTATTTATAGAGTGAGGTAGGGGGCAGAGGTCTTGGATGTTTATAGCTGCTGGTGGGCTTGGGCTGAAGCAATCTGGCCTGGCAGCGTTCCGGTTCGGTGAAGCTTTGGTTCGGCCGTGCTTGGAGTGAAGGATGGAGAAGCCTGGGTTCGGTGGTCTCCTGGTTCGGTGTAGGGTGGTCCGGTGTTGGGTTGGTTCGGCATTGGGTTGTTGGAGTTGTGGTTCGGCGAGGCCTTGGACCGGTGGTAGATGGCAGATGAGTTGGTTCGGTGGAGCTGGTTCGGCAGTGAGATGCCGAATGAACTTCTATATTTGAGAGTGCCGAATGAGCTATTGTACTGGGAATGCCGGATGAACCAAGGTATCTTGAATGCCGAATGATATTGGGAAGGTGAATGCCGAATGACCTTGGTGATGCTGATTACCGAATGAAACTTTAAACCTTTGATACCGAATGGACTTTTATACTTGAATCATGAGTGAAGTCCCAGACTTATATACGCTTGCTGGCTGCTTCTTCTTGGTTCAGTCGTGGAGGAAACGCACCCAACACTGATATTCCAATTTTGACCAAAAATGGGATAACAAAATCATTTGCCACTTCATTTATATTCCACAACTCATCCTCATAATACTTCAATTCTCAAAGGACTAGACGACACATATCCAGGTTCATCTCTCATAAACCATTAACTCGGTAATTGGACATGATTAGGGTAGGTCAAGCAAATGAGGGATTGGTATAGGATCCCTCCCAGTCCACTACATATACCAATTAAGATCCTTTTCCAATCTGCTTTCCCGGGTGGAGAATAAAACTATGATGAATAATTCACTTAGGAAGGCATAATGATGGGGGTTGGAATACCCGACTTAAGAGTAGAAGGATCAAAAAAATTCCATATTCCCAATTTAAACTTCAACATCTAGTAATCGAATGACATCTTTAGCAATTAACTTCTGATATCACTACAACAAAACTTGCTTTTGGTTGCATTAATTTGTAGCGTTTCAAGCTATATGAAACTGTTGGTAATTTTAAAATATAAAAATAAATGAAGAAACACTGCTAATCGCTCCCGCCAATAATTCATGAAAATTTCTGCTAAAATTTTCCGTGACCGCTCAAATTTCCTTTTAACTGTTTTTCCTCCTCTCAAAACTACTATGAGAACAAAAAAGTCTTCGTCTTCAAAATTACTCCCCCAAGCCCTAATTTTCCCAATTCAAAAATCGCTACCGAATTAGTAAAATAAACATTGCAATCTGGAAGCATGTCAATAATCATCGATGTCCAGGAGAGAGAGAGCCACGATGTACAGTGGCATAGGGATCCCGATGTGGCGTTTGACAATGGATGGCTACTACGCATGAGGCGTAGTTGCGATAAGTTCTGGTGGAGGGGAGGCTTACTGGGGATGTGTACAATTGGGGGATGAGACTGCGACGTATGGAGATGATGTTGTGCGAAATTCAATTGATTTGCTCTAACTCCAAAAGCGCAGCGGAATGCTAAAGCGCGGAAACAATCAAAACAAGGATCTAGCTTGTCGATTAATTATCAACCGCCAATTCAATGAAAAATAATCACCAAAGAAATAGAAACAGAAGAGTAGAGAACACAGAGATTTAACGTGGTTCGGCTAGATTGCCTACGTCCACGGACCCAACAACTATTCTTTATTTCACTGAAGAAAGAGAGTACAAAAGAGAGAGATTACAAAATTATAGGTAGTAGTGGAGAGACTAATCTATAATTACAAATTGAATAATCAATTTATCCAAAGACTTGTTTACGCTCAAAACCCCTATTGATTGACTGCAGAAATTAGGGTTTACTGAAGAAGAGGATAATGGTGGATTCTCTCTCACTCACACAAATATGAAGATGAACTTCCTTCATTTAAATAGGCATGAAAATGAAGGATGCTTGCAGATGAAGAAAATTAATTTCCAGATTATGTTTGAAACCTTCCCGAATATCCATGATTTGATTTCTATGTAAATGGATAATAATAATCTTGGTTTCCATAATTTTCCTTGTTTGAATCAATCTCCATCAGCAATCTTTTCTTTCCCCATATAACAAATTCTTTGACTAATTAATTGGTTAGCAATTAATTAGTTTCCTTTCTCTAAAAGATATCACATATATCCTTCCTCTTTATCTTTCCATATATAGCCTAATTAATTGATTGAATGAATCAATTAATTATTTTCTTGTCTTCTTTAAAAATATTTGAATCACATAAATTCAACACTCCACCTTGATTCAAATATAACAATCTCTCTGCATCACCACATCTCGACAAATTGTTGGGTCTACGTCAACAAGCTCAATGTGAACTAGTTTGGGCAATATTGCCCAAACAGAGCTTCCAAATCTTTCCCAAGCATAAGAAAGATAGTATGCACATCAACAAACATAATGCATACGAGAGAATACCAAAATTCTTCAACAAATGCGATGTTGGAGACGAACATGTAGATACTAAGCTTCGAGAGACCAATGGAGATTTAACAACGCGCTTCACCTTTTCCATTCCAAATTGAGTGAGGACATACTCAATATTATCTACTTCAATCTCCTCCACAAGAATTTTGCTAGACTTTCCAAATTCAACATCAGCAGACTCACCAACAAGCTCCACAACGTTCAAAGCATAAGATGAAGAATCATCGCTACAAATATGCTTACAAATAGATTCAACTAAACCAAAAGGTCTTTCCAGCAAGTGAGCTCCACCTAGAGTCTGAACCTCTGTAATCTTCTCATCAACCCTGGTATCATCGGAAATACCAATATCTCTCTGAATATGGAAACAATCTGATGACTCCAAATGTGTTTGGCAATTTTCTGTCCTCCCAATGTCATCACTTGATAGAGGCTCCACCTTCAACAAAGACCTCTCATCAAATATCGCATGCCTACTAGTCACAATTCTCCTACTTGTTTTACACCACAACCGATACCTCTTCACTCCTTCTATATAGCCTAACAAATGTGCTTGCTTTCTCTAGGCTTCAACTTATCATGTCTCTCATCTTCTAAATAAGCTGAACAACCAAACACTTTAAGGATTGAATAATCAACATGCTCTCTTTTCCATATCTCTTCTGGGATCTTCATATCTATGGCAATAGAAGGTGTACGGTTGATGAGAAATACTGCCATAGATATCGCTTCTGCCCAAAATCCCTCTTCAAGACCAGCAGTCGTTCTCAAGCTTGTAGCTCTCTCCCACAATATCCGACACATGCTCTCCACCACTCCATAATAATGTGACTCATTAGAAATAGAAAAATCTCTAATTACATGCTCAGACGCATAATAGTTAGTGAATTCTTGTGACATAAATTCACTATTATTTCCAACTTTGAGAACCTTCAAACGCTTTCTCGACTGTTTCTCTACCAAGGTCTTCCACTTACAAAATTGGGCAAATATTCCGTCTTTGGCCTTTAAGAAATAGACCCAGACCTTACGTGAGAAATCATCAACAAATAAGACGAAGTAACTGGCTCCACCAAAAGATGCAACTGGGGTGGGTCCCCGCACATAAGAATGAACATACTCTAGAAACTTTGTAGCTCTAGGTCTTCCAACATCAAATGTGACATGCTTTTTCTTTTCAAAAGAACAATCTCCACAAGAGCTAGGCTTCGACTGACAAACACCATTAATCAACCTACGCTTTTTTAATACTTCAAGACTCTCCTCATCAACATGACCTAAACGAAGATGCCATAACTGAGTAGAATCTGAAATACTAGAATCAGTAAAAACTACCGATTCTTCTAAGACTGTCTCTCCATGAAGCACATAAATATCATTAACTCGCACCCCTTTCATCACAACCAAGGAACCCTTCGCCACTCTCAAATTCTCTCCATCTATTATTATCCTCATACCAAGTCTACTCAAAGCTCCAACTGATAACAAACTTCTACGCAGCATCGGAACATGTCTAACATCTATGATAGTCCTAACAACACCATCATGCATCCTAAACCTCACACTTCCAACGCCCACAACATGACAAGATATATCATTCCCCATATGAACTGCTCCACCATCAATCTTCTTGTAACTGACAAAACAGCTCCTATCTGACGTCATATGACAAGAGGCTCCAGAATCAATCACCCTACTTGTATGCTCTAAAGGTGAAAAATTGGTTGAAAATAATGATGTATTACTATCACTTCTATCTGCATCCGATCTAACTGCTGCCGCAGCTGAAGCTTTCTCCTTCTTCTCTCTCTTCTTTCTAAGAGCTGGACAATCCCGTATGAAATGTCCCTTCTTCTTACAATAATAGAAAGCACCCCTTCTAGGACCCATGAAACGAGACCTACACATATCTCTCCTACCTCCAAGGTGCTTTTGGCTTTTATCTCTTCCTCTAAACGAATGAAGTTGTTGCTGAAGAACACCGTCATTAGTCTTCACCTTCCATGTCCTAAAAACTCCTTTTCTAACAAATTTGGTGATGCCATAATTTTTCATACCACTACCGAAAGAATTTGCCATTGATAACTAACCTAGAACAAGACAGCTAGCTCTGATACCAAACTGTTGTGCGAAATTCAATTGATTTGCTCTAACTCCAAAAGCACAGCGGAATGCTAAAGCGCGAAAACAATTAAAACAAGGATCTAGCTTGTCGATTAATTATCAACCGCCAATTCAATGAAAAATAATCACCAAAGAAATAGAAACAGAAGAGTAGAGAACACAGAGATTTAACGTGGTTCGGCTAAATTACCTACGTCCACGGACCCAACAACTATTCTTTATTTCACCGAAGAAAGAGAGTACAAAAGAGAGAGATTACAAAATTATAGGTAGTAGTGGAGAGACTAATCTATAATTACAAATTGAATAATCAATTTATCCAAAGACTTGCTTACGCTCAAAACCCCTAATTGATTGGCTGCAGAAATTAGGGTTTTCTGAAGAAGAGGATAATGGTGGATTCTCTCTCACTCACACAAATATGAAGATGAACTTCCTTCATTTAAATAGGCATGAAAATGAAAGATGCTTGCAGATGAAGAAAATTAATTTCCAGATTATGTTTGAAACCTTCCTGAATATCCATGATTTAATTTCTATGTAAATGGATAATAATAATCTTGGTTTCCATAATTTTCCTTGTATGAATCAATCTCCATCAGCAATCTTTTCTTTCCCCATATAACAAATTCTTTGACTAATTAATTGGTTAGCAATTAATTAGTTTCCTTTCTTTAAAAGATATCACATATATCCGTCCTCTTTATCTTTCCATATATAGCCTAATTAATTGATTGAATGAATAAATTAATTATTTTTTTGTCTTCTTTAGAAATATTTGAATCACATAAATTCAACAGATGATGGTGTCGGAATTAGCATCGCAAGATAGCACTTGTGTTAGTGCTCGGTGCTATAGTGTGGGAGTTAGCGAACGATGTAGGTGCGAAGGTTGTAGCTGCAGCGATGGCTGAAGCTCGAAGGTGACAGTTCTAGGATGGGCAGTCAATGCACTTTACTCAACCCCTTCTATTTACACAGATGCAAAGAACTTTGCCAATGAGTCTTAGCCTCTCAAGGCCGATGACTTCTTCTCATGATTTTTATGTTTGAAAAGGTATGGTTCTTCTAAAAATCCATTTAGTGATGTTATGCTAATAGTATTTATTCAATATATTATATGAACTCCTTTGCATATCATGAGAAACAAAGTAAATGAGATGAATAGCGCATAAACAATGAGCAAGTGGCCTCTATAAGCTTAGTTGCATACTGCAATATTCATCCAGTAGTGATTCTAAACCATTTAAGCAATCATTTTGATGTGCATTAGAGCCGCAATAGTTTTTCATAGCAAACTTAGAGAAAAATCCAGGAATGAAGCGTATGATCTCTCTTATTGCTTCAGGAAACTCACTTGGAGCCCAACTGATATATAATTTCCAAACATGCACATTATTATATTGCTAAACATGAATCATCAATTTGTAACCATGTTTTAATCTAAGAAAAATATTATTCCATGTTTCTTAAAAATCAAATATTAGGCGGGCCTTGAAGAAAAGAAAAGGAAAATAAATAGATTATGGTAGCACCATTTGTAATTAATACTCATGCAAACAAGATTTAAACTCACCTCATTTAGTTCCCTAACCATAGAAAAATGCACATCTACATGTAAATATAAACAAACTTTAATTGTAATTGTCAGTTAGATCATCATCATCATGATATATTCTAACTTAAGCTTATAGAAGCATCTTAGTTACATGAGACACTAAAATCATTTAAGTTGTGAGTATATCAAAACATCATGATTTCTGGACAAAATTTTTCATTTATGTAGTGTAAAAAAATAGAACTGAAATAAATGAAGAATTCAGCATGGACCATACTATACACAAAATAATAAATATAACATCTCAATAGGCAAAAGTGACCAAGGTAGCATATGATTATGTGATGTATACTCCAACAATTATAGTATGCGGTGATTGATTATGAAGTTTTGGCTTAATATTGATAGTGTGGCAATTCATTTACATATACTTAAGACTCAAGATAAAAAAAACCTTATAAAATTAACTAACTGCACTGCCTTTGATAGAGCCATTCAACATTGGTTCTCCCTTTACTTGATCATTCTCAATTTGGACTGATAAAAGGTAAAATCAGATTGTGATTGTGATTTTGATATTGTTTTTTAGGTAGGCTGGCAATGGCATATGGCCCAGCCTGATCAGGGCTGCGCACCACCACTGGCCGAACTCAGGTCCGGGCAGGTGGCCAGAAAGGTGGCCAGGCTAGTGACCTGGCCCCTGCATCATGCAGCTGCCATGTGTTGCTGCTGCATGGCTGTTGCTAAGCAGCAACCAATAGGGGCTGCTACTCCTTTTTTTATATCGTGCTTTATAATTTTATGCATAGTGTTTGGAAGCTTTGTTGCTTGTTGACACTTCAGACTCCTTCAAGGCATCTATATTTTCTACTATCTAATGTTGAAATTGTTTCGGCACCCCCTCGCATCTTCCGCTATGCGCGCATTTCATTTAGTGTAGAAGAGGCAAGACCACTGAACGAAGCTCATTTGGTGCTAGCGTCATAATTGGATATCCCTACATTCCCAAAGCACATATATTTTCATGGCAACATTTATTTGTAACAAAAGGAATCCCTTGTTGTTACATGCTACCAATCTCATATATATGCTGATCTCTTTTAGAATATCTTGCGATGTGGGACTAATCATCATCCAATCTACGCACCCACTCTAATACAATGCGAGCCACACCTAACAGATCTCCACCTTGACGAGCATTTTTCTCAATTCAACTTGAAGTTATACAGAGTCCTCAAACACTTGGATAAGATCGCTAACACCTCCAGCAGTTTAGATTAGGTCGCTACCACCTCCAGCAGTTTGGCCAAGCTGTTTCACAAAGAGTTCTCTTTTCCACGGTTGGAGCAGACCGCGTTTCCACCTTAATGAGAATCCCGAACTCAAACCACATATTGGAGCATACTTAGGTCAATGCTGCATCATATTGGTCCCATCGAACCATCAGCTCTGATACCATGTTGAAATTGTTTTGGCACCCCCTCGCATCTTCCGCTATGCGCGCACTTCATTTAGTGTAGAAGAGGCAAGACCACTGAACGAAGCTCATTTGGTGCTAGCATCATAATTGGATATCCCTACATTCCCAAAGCACATATATTTTCATGGCAATATTTATTTGTAATAAAAGGAATCCCTTGTTGTTACATGCTACCAATCCCATATATATGCTGATCTCTTTTAGAATATCTTGTGATGTGGGACTAATCATCATCCAATCTACGCACCCACTCTAATACAATGCGAGCCACACCTAACATCTAATACAAGTTTTGTAAAATACCACATATTTAATCATTGATAACAATTTCAAAATTTTGCTATATCTTAAATTATGAATTTTACATGATTCTAAATCACTATATAAATACTAATGTAAACCAAATATAAGTATAATGTATTCTTAATAAAAGTATATAAAAATATTGACCCTTAGCATCCATGCTTTGAAATAACTCTAAATGTCTAAGAATTGTAATATATTTTTATGTATTAAATTTGGATGGTTCACGAAGATGAAGGGCCCAATGGCCAATTTACTACATAACCAAGCACATTTTTGGGGCATAGCTCAACTACTTAGTTATTGAGACTACAACCTACTTCTCTCAACAAGGAAACTACGGCCCTACCTTCAAGCACATCCCATCAAAGTCCTTACAGACAAACCACTGAAGCAAATATTGCAGAAGCCAGAGACATCTTGTCATTTGCTAAAATGGGCAATGGAACTTAGACAATATGATATTTCCTACTGCTTAAGGAAAGCAATCAAAGGATAAGCACTAGTAGATTTCATTGTGGAATGCACACCACCCACTGAGCCACAATCTAAGGAAGAGATGCTCATTCCATAGTTCTGGCAATATTTTATGGACGAGACATCAAATGAACAAGGGCGGGGATTAGATATGTACTCATCACCCTGGATGTGCTACAGCTTTATGGGGCAGTGCGGCTCGGATTCAAAGCTACCAATAATATGGCAGAATATGAGGCTCTCTTCGTAGGCTTAAGGATGGCTCGGGTAATGATAGTAACCCATATTAAAATTCATAATATGGCAGAATATGTTCACTATTATATATTAGAATACTCATCTAAATATCCGAATGAATATATACATGATATTTTAATTCATTAATTGCATTGTACATTTATTAAACCTGCTTGCAGAGGCTGTTGCATTTCAATGCCTTGTGCTTGCTGAGATTATTTTGATAGTATAAGAGTTGTTGGATATTTTATTTCCCATATCTTAGGGTATAGCAAAACAAAATTGCTTAACCAATATATTTTGTGCAACTCAGCTAACATTCTCAATTGATTTTTGATAGCGTAGGCCTTAGGTATGTGCTTGTTAGATGAGGAAACTTCTCATGTAGACTGCAATTGCTATTAAAATCATTCCCAGATTATGTTTTATACTTTCAGGTTTCTGATTTAAACATGTTTCATTTAGTTGATGCTTTAATTTGGCCATGGTAGCTCTTAGTCCAGTTATATCTTTATCATATACGTAATTAAAAAATTTGAAATTATTAGACTTTATATAAACTGCTAAGCAACATGTTTTTAGATTTTAGTTTATGCATTGCAAGTGTAAGAGATTGTGTCCAAAGTTTATATTAACTCAAAGATAAGTTAATATAACTTGTTTAGATGCAAATATTTTGTGAACTAAATCTGGTATACCACAAACTAACAATTGTTTTGTTTTTATCAGATGCATGCTTATCTTGTACTTCAGATAGATGAGACCTCTCTATAGTTGTAGTCATGTTACCCATTTTATATTTGACTGTAGTAATGTTCGGTTATAACTATAGTTATGTTCGAATACACATAGGCACCATTGCATGCCGCTACAACATCTCAGCTGGCACTCAAATTTGAAAAGTCAACAGATATAGTAATTAATAAGCTACGGTGTCGATTGGTTTCAAGAGTCACCACCAACGGTTATCTCCTCCTCCATATATTCAGAGCATTTTACTATAATAAAATTCAATTTACAATTTGTAGAGGATCTTTTAGAAAAGAGTGGCACCATCAATTTTTTCCTAACTTTACTTTAAAATATAATAAATAAGTAAACATGTTCTTAAATGCTTCATTATACAAAATCGTGTGAGTAAATGATTATTGATTTCGTATAACTAAATATTTAATCAACAACAGCTTTTTGGTCGTTTGTTCACGTGAATGATAGTATGAATCTTTGTATAATTAAACTTTCCACTTAATTCATCAATGAAGGTCAAAGGTAAAACTATTATAACATATAAGTACTATGATTTAACAATAGTATAAAAGTTCACTCTTTTTTGTTGTCGGAAGTACCAGCCTCTTCCTCTTTTTTCACTTTAACTTGTTCTTTATCCTCTGTTTTGGCAACGGATCCAGTTCAACATGTTCTTTATCCTTGGCTTTGACATCAGATCCAGTTTCAACCAGTTCTTTATCCTCAGTTTTGACATCAGCTGCGGTTTCAACATATTCCTTGTTTTCAGTTTTGACATCAGATTCAGATGTTGTTTCAGATGCAGTATTAGTGAATGTCACTGGAATAAATTTTCTTAATGGTTCCCACTTTCTCATACTTGCCCATGAATTGTAATTCCCAGTCTTGGAGAGCATCAAGATCGATTACGGGCAACTTGAAGTTTTAGTAGATTGTGTAACACTTTAAACCATTGTTCATGGGTGTGAGTAACCATTGTTCATGGGTGTGAGTTCTTATTGTGAAAGATAATCCTATGGACATAGACAACAACATGACCGCGTTTGAAGTCTAGTAGCCTATGTTTATTTAGTAGCTTATGTTTATTCATCAATTTATTGTTTGCACACATCACTGATTTAGTGGCTTATGTTTATTTAGTAGCCTATGGGATGGTCATGATGATGGATGATCCATTAACCGAAACTCTGGATCCAAAAAGTCCAAACCTGTAGGCCAGTCACAAGGGTTCTACGCTTTCGTTGCACAGAGCGAGATCAGATTTCTTCAAGCAATGAATTTGTATTTCACACAAGGGAAGTATAATGGAAGCGTCTTAACTGTTGTTGGTCGCTACGCGCCTCTGCATCCAGTAAGGAAATTGCCTGTTATCGGAGGGAGTGGGTTGTTCAGGTTTGCTACTGGGTATGCCTTGGCTAAGACTTATTGAGTTTATTTCATTTTGGTCATTGGTTGGTAACTGTGCGTTTGATTTTTTTGTGTTTCTCACTGAATGTATTCCCCTTGAGTTTTTGTTAAGTAAATTCAGCAGATTTTATACATTTTATGATTTTTTTTCTAAATTGCATTTTATGAAGGCAAGATACAAAAGCAAAATAATATGAATCTGTAGAATAGTGTTTTGCAAAAGAAAAGATGCAGGTCACATTTCCACTTGTCTTTACCCATTGTAGTAAACTAATACATATATTCTTCACAAAGCAGATAGCACAATGGAACATGTTGCTGGTTCATCTAGAGGACATGTGGATGGCAAGCCACAAGAATCAAGAATGTATAATCCAAGGGGATTTACCGTTGAAGACAGCGGTAACATCTATATTGCAGACACCTCAAACAAGGCTATTAGGAAAATAAACAACATAGGTGAGTCAGATTTGATTTGCATACCATGTATAAAATTTGGACCGATTACCATAACGTCCATTCATTCATAACGCCTATTTGGAAAACTCTAGTAGATGCATCTAGTACACCAACTAATACTAGAGCTTATTAAAGGGATATCAATTTTGGATAAAAGGATCTAACACGAAAGATTCATATGCAGGAGTAACAACCATTGCAGGTAGCAGGTGGAAGAAGAGAGGTAATGCTGATCGAACAAGGGAAGGAGATTTTTCTGATGACTTCGACATCGTATACGTGTCTAGCTTATGCTCTTTTGGTGGTAGATCGGGGAAAGCAGACTATATGTGAAAATGAAATTCAGCTACCAGAAGAGGATTGTACTTCCCACCATCCTAGCATCACTTATTTTCCCCTAGGTATTTCCTTGAATATTATATACCAAATAAAACCATATATATATATATATATATATGGGACATTAGTGCAAAATATTTTACAACTAAACTATACAACTAGTTAGATTTACTATCATGACACTAAACTTTACAACTCAGCTTTCAACCCCAGTCCTCTAAACCCTTTGTCCTAAAATGAATCCTTAATATGTTGAGCTTCAGTGATCGTTGCCTCTGCTTGCTGTGTTGCAAAGCAAAGCGAAAGGTGCAAGCTCTTCAGAATATATGAGCTTACTAACTAATTTCTTCCACTACAATTTTGCTCTGTTGCAAATCAAAGCATGAAACTGCAAGCTCTTCAAAACATGTGAGCCTACCAACTAGTTCAAAATATTTTCAATTTCTTCTAGTTAGTTTCGTATTTTAGATGCTCATTTGAAGTTCTTAGTTTTACATAAAGATCTAACCCGGATAAATAATGATGATGATGAATTAACTAGATTTGTTAAAATTAAACAAGTTTTATAAAATTAACTAAGTTTAAGTTAACTAAATTTTATAAATAATAATAATATACCTAATTTAACAACATTTTATATATAACTGTAAGATTGGACTTTATTTATTTCATTTCATTTATAACTTTGATTATTTATATGACATTATGTATAATATGATATACTCGTACAATGTTGTAGATATTTGATATTAGATTTGAAGTCCTATGAATTAACATACTTGTTTGACTATATGTTGTGCTTTCACTTGTGCAGGCATTGGATTTGCGAAGGGAGCAAGTTGGACTTTTATGGTGCTAGCTTTCACTTGTGCATGCAACAAAGAATTATGGATAATCAAGCATTTTGTTAGCACCAGTTTGGTATAACATTTTATTAGTACTAGATGTGTAAATTTGTATACGAATGGTTACTGTATGTGAGTTAGGTCATTTTATCAAAAAACTATGGTATTAGAATGGTTATGGATATCTTATTTGATTATATAATTGATATGTTTTTTTAATTGTTTGAATGTGATGATTATGTGAGTGATTGTTGATAGATATAGTAGAAACAAAATAGACCATCAACAGGAAATAATAGCATGAAAAAATGGTGCAAAATGATCAACAACTTTTAGTAGCGTTTCAAAAACGCTACAGAAATACATATAGTGGCGTTGAGTAAACGCAACCGTAAAGTAGGGGTAAAGTTGGAAACTCCATTGGTAGCGCCAAAAAACCTTTTGGTGGCGTTTTTAAAACGCTACAAAAAGATTTATGGTGGCGTTTGAGAAACGCTGCAATAAAAGGATTTATAGTGGCGTTGAAATAAATGCAACTAAAAATCATGGATTTTTAGTTGCGGGCTTTATCACGGCGTTTATCAAAATGCTACCATAAGTTTTGGTAGCGTTTTTTGTGCGTCACCAAAAATAAAATTTCTTGTAGTGTATGTGATGTCCTGTCCCAGATAGATGTACTGTTGGTAGTTATCTTGATATAAATTATTTTGCATTTCTGCATAACTATTGTATGTCATTCTACGGGACATGTGTAGAGGAGGATCTACGTAACATCCCTCATTTTAGGGTTCAAAACTAGTGCTACAGATGCTACAGTCATCCATAGTATTAATTTCCAATGACAAAATGCGGCTATGTTAATCATATCAATAATCAGAAGTACATGAATATAAAAAATTTCAAACACAATTTAATAACAAGTTTTCATATTTCGTTTCACAAATAAGATTTCTTATTCATTAAATATTCCCACCCGATCCCACATTCAGAATAAATATAATTATAACAAAATACTCTAAGAGCTACATATGAAAATGCCTCCATGATTGATTAGAGTCTAATACTTGGCAATTATACAGTTTGCCATTACATCCATTCAAGCAGATAAAATGGCACGACGGAAAATAAAAGCTCCTAATAATAGCTAGCTTGCCTCCTACACGTCTCTAGAAGCTTATTCGTCTAACTGGAAACCTGAAATCCTTTACTCCCAACCTACTCAAATGAGTACCCGAGAGTTTAAGGAAAAATTAACTTCGAGTTAGACAAACAGTCTAGTGTAAATCATAACTTACCATGTCGAACCAAAATAGATATCTAGTGAGACCACGTCGCTGAGAGGAACGAGTTTTCCCCTAACTAGTACCTTAACCAAAACAAATCAACCATACATGTGCCCTTGCAACCACAATGGTTAGAACATAATAAATAAATATTTGTAGTCATGCAACATACAATGGATTATCCATCCCAATTTATTTGACTATCTATCTTAAATTCATCTGACTAACTATCTTAACTTCAAATGACTGTCTGTCTTATATTTATATGGACTACTCATCCCACATATAAACATTATATGGATTATCAATCCCCTACCATATCGACTACCCATCATACATGGTTTTACTATTTTAATTATGTGGTCTATCCGTCGTACATGTTCCATTTATCTAAAATAATGTGGACTATCCATCACATATCTCATAGTTTTTCTATGATGATTATAAACCCTTCATTGACCATATAGGACTATCCATCTTTGGCATCATGTGGACTATCCATCACACATTCCATAGATTTTCTAGGATGATTATAAACTCATAAAATATCAGTTTATAATTCGATTATAACTTTATTCTCCCAAGTGCTCAATCTATGTCTATTGATATCCCAATTAGGTGGTATAACCCTTAAACTTATAACATCTTAAAATGATATGCATTGGTATCCCCAATGATTAATGTTGAAATTATTAAATAACACACATTGGTATCCCCAATGAATAATGTCAAATTCATAAACTTATGACAAATAGAAATATAAAACATTGGTATCGCTAATGAATAATGTCAAAATTATAAGCCTATGGCTCCCTACCATTAATATAGCAATATAAAGGACTTACAACATTCATGCCGCAATAACAACATCGAACCTCAATCCAAGCTCAGAAAATAAATTTTTAATTTGTATAAATCATAAGGGTAACTGCCGAAATCATAAGGTTATAGACCTTCTTAAAACATAGGCTATCTCGCCTTTAAAACTTCTCTTTAATTTACATAAAACAAGGCCTCGCCGACATTAAAATAAAGATATGCGGCATCAATGCCGCATAGCATAGTTACTGAAATAATTAAAAAAAGAATGCCAACATTAATAAAATGCAGAATTAATGTCGTAAAACTATTGATATCGGGTACTTTAAAACAATAGGGTCGACATTGATGACTTCTGACATCAATGCCTTAGAACGGTTAGCATTTAATTCATAAAACTGGGCAGCTATGCCGCTATAATAATAATGCCGAAATTTATAATAGGCAGCGTCAATACTTTGAGTCATGATTACTTACTTACAACATCATTATAAGTATGTCATCATTATTATATTTAGGCTATTATGCCGCATACATAGAAAAATTAGCGGCGTCATTGCCGCAAAATAGATTGATACCAAAATTGATGACTTACCATTAAAAAATCACGACATCATTTAAAACCTGGGTGAAGACTTGCGGCATAAAATTAAGAATGCTGAAAACTGTCGGCATTGATAACTCACGACATCAATATATCATATACCCACGAGATGCGATATTCCAATAACGTCCATGACGGAGGCATGACTCAATGCATCACATATTTATGGTATAAGCATCACATGCATTGCTTTATATCAATGCCGCCTACTTCCGATATCGCTTACAACTGTAAAGTGATACCGCCTATCGTTAATGCTGAACGTCATGGCAATGCCGCATATTGGTGGGATTGTCGAAATTATCATAAAAACTATTTTATTTCTACTAAAAGCAATTTCCTTTGACCAACTTTTATTCCTTATCAAATTTCCATTGGTTGGAAACAAACTTTACCGATTTCTTTTCCAAAAATGCCACAAATTAATTTTATACTTCCGAAAACATTAATCAACTTAATTAATCAATACCCTTAATTAATATTAATTTATATGCTTTTTTAGCATAATAAATTCAGAAAAAATCATAATCTCTTAGGAAAAATCCCCAAAAATCATTAAAAATCAAAATTAACATATTCTCCCATTTATAAAAATTTTAAGGCCAAAATAATTATTTAATTATTTTTAATAATTAAAATCCGAAATAATTACTATTTCCTTCTTAGGAAATTCATAAAACATTCGTTTTTATTTGGAAAGTTATGAAATTATAACCCATCTCCAAAATAATGTTTTACACAACATACCAAAAAATAAATCAATTAAAGATCAAAAACTTAGGTTTTACCCATAAAATCCATTTAGATAATTTTATAAAAATTCCACAAATCATTATTCTAATCAAACAATGAATAAACATCCATAACTTGGCAAATCAATCAAGATAAATTCGAAAATTACCTATAACCAATTCAAAAACAAAATAATAGAGATGGTTTATCATTATTCACCTTAAATTGGATGTTGAGATTGAGATTTAATGGAGTTTAGTTTCCTTAATCTTTTTCCCTTTTGAATCCCTTGATTTCCCCTTCTTCCTTCCTTAGTTAATGGCCAACCTTGCTTTTGATTTGTACTTAGTGTATTTCATTTGTGTGAATGAATGGGAGGAAGGAAGGATTTAGGGTTGAACTAAGATTTCATTCCTAATTTACCTTTCTTATTTATTCTTTTCATTTCTAAGTTTAAAACACTATTATCACTTGATTTATTAAGGCATGAACTGATTAAATTATCAAATCTCATTTTCCTTAACCCTCTACGTTATTCTATTTAATTTATCCAATTAAATCTCCTAAATAATGTTAAACTACAATTAGGGATGTTACAAACTCCCCTCCTTAAAGAATTTCATCCTCGAAATTCAATATGGACCACACAAAAAGTATATCAAGCATGCAAACAACTGTAATAAACAGTGTTAGTATATCCTACCACCTACAATGTCTATATAACAAATATAGAACATACCATTATAAGAACTCAAGATAATATCCCTAATCATGTCCTTTTTCTTCCAAGTACAGTCTTTCTCATTGTCACTCCACTAGAATTTCACCAACCTGACTGTCTTGTTCCTTAGCTTCTTCTCATCTTTCGCTACAACATGAACTGGTTAACTAACAAAAGTCAGAACCGGTTTTACTACTAAATCTTCCAAAGCAGTTGGAGCAATAGTTGTATCTGGATCATGTACATACTTTCTAAGATGAAAAACATGAAAAATATTATGGACTTCTGCCAAACTACTCGGTAACTCTACTCAGTACGCAAGTTTCTCGATCCTCTCTATAATATGGAATGGTCCAACATATCTAGGTGCTTGTTTCTCCTACTTTCCAAATCATACTACACTCTTCATTGGTGATACTATAATGAAAACAATTTCTCCAACTAAGAACTCTAAATCTTCACGTCTCTTATCTGCGTAACTTTTCTGCCTAGACCGAGCCTCCTTCATCTATGCTCGGATCAACTCAATCTTTTCTGTGGCTTCTCACATAATATTTGGACCAAGAACCATTCTGTCTCCGGTCTCTAACGAACATGCTAGTGATTTGCATGGCCTTCAGCTTTAAAAGGCGTCATTCCTATACTACTTTGATAACTATTATTATAGGAAAACTCAACTAAGTGAAAATGGTCTTCCCAAAAGCCACCAAAATCTAAGACATAAGCTCTCAACAAATCTTCAAGTACCTTATTGACTCTCTCTGTCTGCCCCATCTATCTATGGGTGATAATGGTACTCATCTTTAGCTTGGTACCTAAAACCTCTTGTAGACTATTCTAGAATTCACTAGCCAATAAAGTATCTCTATCACTGACTATACTACTAGAAATCCCATGCTATCTAACAACATTCTTCATAAACAACTTAGCCAATACAGGTGTTGTCCTTGTCGACTTAACGGGAATGAAGTATGTACTCTTGGTCAATCTATTTACTATAACCCAAACACTTCCATTTCCCCTATTCGGCCTTGGCAGCCCACCAATAAATGAATATAGAATTCAATTTCCAAACTGGTATATCTAAAGGCTGAAGCAATCCACTTGGCTTTTGATGCTCGACTTTCACTTGCTAGCAATTCAAACATTATTTTACCCATAAGCCTACATCCCTTTTCATACCTTCCCAGAAGAAACTCCTCTTCATATCCTGATACATCTTAATTCCTCCACGATGAACAGTAAAGTTTGATCGATGACATTCCCTAAGAGGTTCCTTCATCAGATCACCAATATCTGGAATACACAATCGTTCTTTCTTTCTTAACCATCCATTCTGGTCAGAACTAAAATCCTTTAAATCATCAATCTCAGTTCCGCCTTCTAATCTTCTAATCATTTCGGCTCGCAATGGATAATCTCTCTACTTAGAAGCAATCCTTTTGATCAATAATAATCAAACTTCTCAACATGAAAATATAGCAGTACTCTAAATAGAACTAGTAGTCAATTTTAACTGTACACTACAAGTAGTCAACGCCTCTAAATCTTTCAATTCTGCTAATGTAGTTAACACCACATACTAATGTTTTCTACTAAGTTCACGAGCAACTTTATTTCCTTTCATTAGCGTATACTCAATATCAAAATCATAAGCTGCTATAAACTCTAGCCATCTCTACTATCTCATATTCAACTCCTTCCGAGAGAATAAATACCACAAGGACTTATGATCCGTATACAACTCGATTCTTTCTCCCAAAAGATAATGTTCCACGCCTTCAAAGAAAATATTACAACTGCCAACTCCAAATTGTGAGTCGAATATTTAATTATGCGAACTGAGCTATCGAGAAGCGTAGGTAATCACTTTACCTCTTTGCATCAACATGGCTCCTAATCATATTCCACATACATCTGTATGCACCACCAAATCCTGATTACCATCTAGCATAACTAACACAGTCGCATTGATCAACAAATGCTTTAACTTAAGGAATGCTTCCTCACATTTACTTGACTAAATAAACTTTACATCCTTCCTGGTTAGTTTATTTAGAAGCACTATTGTTCGAGAGAAATCCTTGACAAATCTTCGGTAATAGCCAACTAATCCAAGAAAACTCCTTATCTCAGTCACTGTCATGGGTCCCTTCCAATTACTTACAACTTCAATCTTAGCTAGATCCAGAGATAACCCTTCTTCTGAAATTACATAACCAAGAAATTTCATTTCTCTTTTCCAAAAATGGCACTTTAAAAACTTCACTTTTAGTTAATGTCACCTCAATGTCTCAAGCACTATTCTAAGATGAATTTTGTGGTCTCTTTCATCCGTAGAATATATCAAAATGTCATCTATGAACACCAATATAATCATATCCAAGTGCTTTCAAAAAATTCGGTTTATCAAATCCACAAAGAACGTAGATGCATTAGTCAATCCGAATGGCATTATTATTCACTCATGCGAACCATATTTTGTTTGAAACACCGTTAAAGAAATACTGTCCTTTGCCGCCCTCAATTGATGGAACCCTGTTGCCAAATCTAATTGGGAAAATACTTTGGCGCCACTCAACTGATCAAATAAATCATTGATTCTCGGCAAAGGATATCTATTCTTTATCATTTTCTCATTCAACTTATGATAGTCAATACAAAATCTCAACGATTCATCTGGTTTCTTTACGAACACCGTGGCTGCTCTCTAAAGGGAACTGGTTGGTCTAATAAAATTCTTCCACTAGTTGCACATTTAACTCCTTCATCTCGTTAGGTGTCATTATGCTAGGCATTCTACTTACGGGTTCAGCTTTAGGTACAAGATATATTTGAAAATCAATAGCTCGTTTCAGTAGTAGCCTTGTAACAGGATCAAACACATTTGCGTACTTTCTTACAACAAAAACCCAATTTACTTGTCTTCTACTTCCATTGCACCCAACAAAGCACAAAAATAAAAACTTGAGTTCTCGATTGAGTGTATAATTCAACCGTGGCAATTAGGGTGTCTTAATGATATCTCCCTATCTAGGCAAAATATCCTAGCCTCATAGCTGCTCAACCAATCCATACCCCAAATTATCCTAAACCCGCAAAGTCAAACACATACAAACTACAGGCAAAAGCATGACCTAACAGCTCAATCTCTAACTGGTCACATGTCATCCCTAGAGTTGCGTACCCTCCTATTGGATTTGAAACCCTTAAGGTGTAACAGTCGAGATTTTGACCCTAAAAAATCGATACTAGTGCATCCACTATATCGCGTGCCGAGCAATCGAATGCCAGAAAACCCGATTGTTAGAAAAAAGAAAGAAGGAAGAAGATAAAAGGAAAACTAAACAATACATAATCTCAAAGCGAAACGAATAATCTATGATATAAAACAAATCTTTACACAAAAAAAATTGTAATGTATGTATATACAGACATCAATCAGAGTGTACTAACCTTTCAGCGCAGATAGTTATAACAGTCTGTCCTTACAATTGCTGATAAATACAACATTGAATGCGATGAAAAATAACTATCTACATGAATACGCTTCTGGACCTCCAGCTTGTCTTTTGAAGCTCCAACTCATCCAAACTAAATCTGTAAATATGCTCGGTCTGACCCAAGCATTACAATAAAATAAACACCTAAGTCAGTCTGGAAAACCAACATGAGAAACACACCCAACTAGATTTTAAAGTTATAGAAATATTTGAAATCAAAGGTATCTCGTAAGACCACGCCGCATATAAACACGGACGGATTTTTACCTAACGATAACCAATCTTTTTTTAGTAAATCCATTGATATTATAATAATGTATAAGGGTGAAAATAATAATAATCGAGTAGCTGTGATGCTCATGAGTGTACATCACAACAATACTAGGTATATAATCCAAAATTGATAAGGCGCATTTGCTAATTGTGTATAATTCCATGGAGGTGCCTGCAGTACTTCGAGAATGGCCCTCCTACACAAGGATCAGAGTTATCCTTCCAAAGCAACATACATCCCTAGTGATGTACCATAGGAAAAGCATAATTGGTCTCGTTAAGACCAAGTGCATTGCCCCATGCATACATAACAACTTAAGTAATGTCTAGGTGGAGCAAACTACACCCTATGGGTTTGCCAACTCTACGGGCCATACCTTCTACCTCTGGTTTTAGCCATTACTGCTGATGAGGCTATGTTCGACGTTCCCGCTCACGCACTACCATCAAAACAGATCGTGGAATCCCACATGGATTCCTATACCCCAACGGGTCTTGGAATCACACGTGGATTCCCATATCTCAAATAGATCTTGGAATCACAAATGGATTCCCATACCCAATGGGTCTCGGAACCACATATGGATTCCAACATCTCAATATATCACGAAACTCCTCCATAGAACTGTATATGATTTCGAAGTGGTTACGGTTTTTTTGAGTCATCTCTTATGAGTATACTCTTTCGCTTCCCTGTCGCTACAAAAAACAATTGTCGATTTTCCAGAATGCTCAATACCAGTTCTTTAGGAAAAAATCAGACAACACAAGAGCGAGGATTACACCCTAACCGTTTAAGTGGACGGATCTCCACATCATTTATCCTAGAAGTACAAAACGAGTTTATACGTATAGTATAGCACCACCGACGGTAAAAGTACTATATAATTCCCATGTTTCTCCTTGGTATTTCCAGTGTTAAGTAGAGAATATTTTCGTACCACCAAATGAAGAAGGATTATATATTTAGGCAAAATTTGATGTCGGCTATATAGCTATCAACAAACACACACCAAATTAGGGATTTATTCCATAGGGAAAATAAACATTGGTTAAGCATGTAAGTAACCATTAGCCCCCTTAATTAATCTTTTCATTAATTAAAACCACTTTATAAATACTTGTATCAAGATACTTTTACAAAGATTCATTCATAGATCATTATATTTCAATACTTGGAAAATATCTATATACTCATCTCCACGGTATAAGTATATTCACTAACCGGGAAAGATTTCCTTTTTATACAATTCTAAAACCATTTATAAATTCCTTATAAATCTTGAAAAAAACCATTTATAAAACTATTTTATAAGTCTCCGAAACAGTTCTATATAGAAACCCCTTATAAAACCAACCACCATTTCCAATTATAGACTATTTTATATTTATAAACTCTTTATGAATCTATACAACTATTTATAAAACTCTTCTTATAGATCTATAAACCCATTTCCATAAATCGTCTATAAATATCTAACAATTTACAAAACTTTTTCACCTTGTAAATAATCTCCCTTAAGTCTTCAAACCATTTTATAAACTTCCCTTAATCCAAGTCCATTTATAAAACTTTATTTACGAATCTCAAAAACATTATAAATAGCTCCTAATCATTTACCTTAAAACACTATTATATAATAATAATTATTAATAATAAACATTATAAATAATAATTATTAATTTTGAAACATCTTAAAAATAATAATTAATAATTCAAAACATTATAAATAATACAATCGTTAATCTTACCATTATTATAAATAATAATAATAAATTTCCAAAATATTATTAATAATCATCATTATTAATTTCAAACCATATTAATAATTATAAATAATTAAATTTTCAAAATATTTGAAATATTGATAAATAACCTTGAAGTAATATAAAATATAAATTAATAACTTTTAAGATGTTATTAAATAAAAATAAATAACCATTAAAACAATATTAAAATAAAAATAAATAACTTTAAAACAATATTAAATATAAATAAATAACTTGAAATAGGATAGAAAATTTAGTTGAAATAAAAATAAAAATTAAGTCCTTTAAAACAAAATATTTCTGAAATCAAATTTCAAATTTAAAATCATTTCCTGTATCAAAACCCATTTCCCATTCAATTGGCAATTTATAGTATTTTTAGAATACTAATTGAGGCCAATAGCTAACAAACGCTTAACCAATATCGATATTGATTTTCTATCACTACTGGGTTTGAGTTGAATATGTAACAATGTCATACCCATAGATTCAACAAACAGATTTGATAATAATCATATAACAAAATATTACTGAAAACATTTCAATAAAGGTGAGGAATCCCATTGGATCCCTCCAACGTGTCCCCCTGCAACATAGTTCACATATATCAGCGCACACGTGTGTGTGTGTATAATCAACAGTGGTGAGGAATCCTGTTGGATCCCTCCAACCTGTCCCCTTGCAACACATACAATATATAAACAAATAATATAAATAAATCAACCGCTTTGAGGCGGGATTCATATATAAAGGGTCATCCACTCTTACTCGGGGACGTAATAGGATCTCGTCCGCTCTAGGGGCGGGAATATATCCGAACCAACTAATAAAATAGTAAATCATCCAAACATCCAATCAATAATTTATCATCAACTATATAACATAACCAGTTAACCAAAAAGGTGAGTTTAACTCACCGAAATCTCTGTTGTCACCGAGGTGTTACAGTTTGGGTCAAAATCTAACCGGCGTTCAATTTTAACCCAAATTCCTACTACCTCCAATCTTTACCAAACCAATTCCATATCATAGTATTTGCTGATACGATCACAACGCAACTCGTCGAGTTTAATTTGGACCTAAAATGAATTAGATATTAAAAAACTAATATTTTATCAATATTTTATACTTTTCTAAAAGTGCTAAATAATTTTACTAATTTGTTCTATTCATTAATACGAATCTAACGTTAAAATCCGAGGGTCAAACGGATTCCATATGGGATGGTTATTCACTTTTACAGTTTAAAACATTATAATTAACTATTTAAACTTATATTTAACTAAATGAATTAGTTAGATCACACCCAAACCTTGCTAGCAAAGCAGCCTTGCCCTCTATTTCATTTTCTAATTTTAACTTACTTATTTAATATAATTGACTAAATTAATATTTTAACTAATTAATACAACTAAAAATACTAATAATGATAACCTTACCCAAGGCCCATATGGCCCAACTCCAAAACATTGCACCACACTTCCTTTTTCATGTAACAGTCCATACGTCCCCTTCCAATCCATGCAAATGAACGCTTAAAGTTGGAACAAAGTGCAAAACTAGGCACAAAGAACAGTAGCCTCATCTTTCTAATAATTTCCCTTCCTACTTACAAAACAAGCCTACCACCTACACTCTCCCATATCCATGCACACACATGTGTTTCCTTCTCTCCATTCAAGTTTGCCTGCACATATTTTCCTTCCTTTCCATACATATTACCTCTCCTCTCCATTTTCCTCTCCCTTTCTTTCGCCATGCCATGCACCTGCAAGTTCATGAAAGCACAAACCCAAGCCCAACAACTCCAGCGTCATCCTATGCACACCTCAAACAATAAAACTCACGGCCAAGCATTCCCACATCATGCGTGCTCCTATCTCCTCTTTTATTTCCATGATCCAACCTCTAGCATAACCCATACATGCGCCTGCTACTCCCTCACTCACGTTCACACTTGTACTTATATATACATACCCATATATATGCACGCATACACAAAAATGCATAGCCACTTCTCCCCTTCATATCTCCCTCTCGGCTTAACTATATCGAGTGCAACATGAATGAAAAATATAGCCCCCTCCACCCTCTACAAGTTTCATGTTTGTGACTTTGAATAATAATTTGTGTATGAGAAATTATTTGAATTATGAAACGAAAAGGTGGAATATATGCTCTCTGTCTTTGAATTTGCAGAGAGGAAAATGAAAATATAAATTATATAGTGAAAGTAAACGTGTCAATATAAATAGCAAACAAAAGAAATGAAGGCATGCCCCTTGGTACAATGAACTGATGTGTTCCATACTTGCGTGTTTGGTAACGCAATGGCATGGGCAAAAAGTAAGGTGCCGAATGTGCATGAATATGGCAAGCTAAGGTGCAGTGAAGGGAGGAATGTGTATGTGTACGTGCATGTATAAAAATATTGAAATGTGAAAATGGAAATTGTGTTCATGCTTATTGAAAATGTGTCCCTTAGTGCTAACGTGTGTGTTTTGAACATGGTTGAATCATACGTGAATGTGTGTGGATGCATGTATTTTAAGTTTTTTTAGAAAAGTTAGTTTTAAATAGTACATAAAATTACGTTCGCGTACGAGCCGCGAACGACATAAATAAAAATATGATCACGCTCAACAATGTGAGACAATCATAAATAACAATAAAATAGACATGTTAACTTCTTCTATTAAGTTTCAAAAGTACCGACGTTTGCCGCAAAAAGCGTCAAACGAAAATTTAAATATTTTTTCAAATTAAAAATTATGGAAAATTCTTATAAATTAAATTAAACACATGTCTCCGAAAATCAGATCTTAATTTGAAATATATATTTTATTATAATTTAATTTAAATCCAAATATTTAAGTAAATTAAATATTCAAATTTGAAGACCTAAAAATATGGGTATTTACATTTTCCCCCCTTAAAAGAATTTGTTGAAACTTTGTTATTACCTTTTCTCAGTCGTTAAATCCATTCACTAACTAATACCATTCCAAGTTATAACGTAAACATAAACTTTTAGTTATCAAAGGTTACCTAAAAAATTTCTAATGCCTTAAATTTTACAGAAAATTTCGCCAGCACTCCTTTGCTTGGCTAAATCGAAACAAGTACAACTCGTCACTACGAACCCAATCAACCAAAATAAAAACAAAAGCCAATTTTCTCAATCATAAAACCATAAAATCGAACAACAATATAAACATGTACCGTTTAGTCGAGCAACCAAATTTTTACATATGAAATCAAAGGCATCAAACTAGCTCTTCCTTTTATATACCTACATCTTATTTACTAATGAAATCCATTAACATAGTTCATAATCATATTGTTTTGCATTTCCAATTGTCAACATTTGCTTTATTAAAGCCCATACGAATACCATCCATACACAAAACCAAATCTGATCGCTCGCTCGATCATACAATTTTACTTCCGAACTAGAATCGTTCACACAACCACTCTAGTACAGACTCAGATCCGGTCTCTTAATTAGAAACTGTTATTCTCTTTGCATAGCCATATACTACGATAGAGAATTCCAGAATCAATCAAAAATCCATATTTAGAATTCGCTGTCGAGAATTGAGTGAAAAATTCTAACTCGGACCGATGTAAAACATCTCGAAATTGTGTACTCGAATTTGGATCAAATAGCTATGGGAATAAATTAATATACATACAACTTACATATTTATTTCAACTGGCTTCTTATTATTCAGGTTCTTTTATTTATATTCATTTATAATCATTATTCATATTGCTTTATTCACAATCACTTATTACTTAGTATATTCCTTCAATACTAATACCACTTAAGAACCATTCCATCAAATTTTATGTTTAACAAAATTTTACTCCATACTAAATTCATTTATGAATCATTTCATAAAATTTTACTCAAGTTTATAAACATTTCATATAACACTTCTCATTTTTATTATCACTTCACACTTAAGTCCATATCCATTCTAAATCAAATTCAATTTCATTTAACTCAATTCATTGTTCAATTTCAATAATCAATTTTATCAAACAACATAAACCATATTCAATTTACTAATTTTATTTAATTAGTTCATTAATTAATTCATTTCAAATTACAATCAACTTTATTTCAAAAATCATTTCATTTAACCTAAATTAAATCTTCATTTCAAGTTTGCTTTTCTCAACATTCATATTTAACAATTTTAAACTTTGTTTTACTTACTAATTCTCAAAATTTATAAGTTACAAAACTCGTTTTCTCATATTTTCATAAAACACTTAATGAAAATTCTCAAAATTTAAACACGCTGTTCTTATTTCAAATTATTTTGAAACAATAATACAAATAATTCCTTTGTATTCCAAACCATACTTTTTGAATTTTGAAATCAAAACTAGTTTTACCAAAACAAAATTCCAATGGTAGCAATTCCTCTCTTGGAAACCCGAAAATGGATGTCAATGATGTTGCAATCATCATTGAAATTATTTTCTAACGACCCAAGTGAGTTCAGCGCTTTCTATTCCATTTTAAAATATTTCCATTCAAACATATTTTCCAAATAATAATATTATTATTCCAAATCTTTGAAAAATAATTTTCAAAACCAACAGGATTTAAATTCTTAAATTTCCAGCTTTTAAATCCTTTTTAATTTATAAACTGCTTTTATAAATCATATTTATATAATTTCTCTTTGGTTATATAAAACCATTTCTTAATCTTTAATCTTTGTTTACATTATAATAATAACAACTTTTGTTAGAATACAAACACAAATAACAAATGAAATAATCAAATATTATCATTCTTTAACAACCAAACACACCATATATACTGTAATAATTTCTAAAAAAATATTTCTTCATATATAAAACATAATCAAGGTAAAATTATTTTATTTACCCAATTTCAAAACAATACTATGTCGAATTTCTCTGTTCAAATGTTTAGAGATCCCTATCAATAATGTTAATTATTCTTACTGACCAGAATCCATAAGCCACTCAATAAATCAATCAACACAATATAAAACATGTTTATATCACTAACAAATAAGCGCTCATATATATACACTCAGACTCATTCTAAGGTGTTGATGACCTTATCTCCAATGAGTTACCCCACAAAAGCCAAGGTTCTTGCTTAACCTTCAGCTCTGATACCAAGTCTAACAGCCGGGATTTTCGACACTTGAAAATCAATACTAATACATCCACTATATCGCATGTCGAGCAATCGAATGCCAGAAAACCCGATTGTTAAGGAAAAAGAAAGAAGAAAGAAAATAAAAGGAAAACTAAACAACACAGAATCTCACAGCGGAATTAATAACCTATATTATAAAACAAATCTTTACACAAAACAAACTATAATGTATGTATATACAGACATCAATTAGAGTGTACCAACATATTTTAGCCCGGACAGTTATAAAAGCCTGTCCTTACAATTGTTGATAAATAAAACAACGAATGCAACGGAAAATAACCATAAATGTGAATACGCTTCTGGGCCTCCAGCTCATCTTTTGAAACTCCAACACATCCAAACTAAATCTGTAAATATATTTGGTCTGACCCGAGCATTATAATAAAATAACACCCGAGTCAGTTTGGAAAACCAACGTGAGAAACACACCCAACTAGATTTTAAAGTTATAGAAATCTTTGAAATCAAAGTATCTGGTAAGACCACGCCGCACAAAAAAAGGACGGGTTTTTACCGTACGATAACCAAAACCATTTGTAGTAAATCCATTGATATTATAATAATGTCTTAGGGTGAAAATAATAATAATCGAGTAGCTGTGATGCTCGTGAGTGTACATCACAATAATACTAGGTATATAATCAAAAATCGATAAGGCGCATTCGCTAATTGTGTAGGATTCCATGGAGGTCCCCTCAGTACTTCGAGAATGGTCCTCCTGCACAAGGATCAAAGATATCCTTCCAAAGTAGCATACGCCCCTAGTGATATACCATAGGAAAAAAATAACTGGTCACACTAAGATCGAGTGCATCGCCCCATGCATGCATAACAATTGTAAGTAATGTCTTGGTGGAGCCAACTACCCCTTATGTGTTTTCCAACCCTACTGGCTATGCCTTTTATCTCTGGTTTTAGTCATTACCACTGATGAGGCTACGTCTGACATTCCAGCTCACGACCTGCCATCAAAACAGATCACAGAATCCCACATGGATTCCCATACCCCAATGGGTCTTGGAATCACACCTGGATTCCCATATCTCAAATAGATCTTGGAATCACACATAGATTCCCATAACCAACGGGTCTTGGAACCATACAGGGATTCCAACATCTCAATATATCATGAAATTCCTCCATAGAACCGTATATGGTTTCAAAGAGGTTACGGTCTTTCGAGTCATCTTTTACGAGTACACTCCTCCGCTTTCCTGGCGCTCCAAAAGCCAATCATCGATTTTCCAGAATGCTCAATACCAGTTCTTTAGGAAATAATCAGACAATACATAAGATCTGGGATCACCCCCTAACTATTTAAGTGGACGGATCTCCTCATCACTTGTCCTAGAAGAACAAAACGAGTTTATACATACAATATAGCACCACCGATGGTAACTGTACCATATAATTATTATGTTTCTCCTAGATATTTCCAAAGTTAAAATTCATTGGTGTTAAGCAGGGAATATTTTTGTACCACCAAAACTAAGAAGGATTACATATTTAGGCAAGATTTGATAGTCGGTTATTTAACTATCAACAAACACACATCCAAATTAGGGATTTATTCCATAGGGAAAACAAACATTGGTTAAGCACATAAATAATCATTAGCCTCCTTAATTAATATTTTCATTAATTAAAACCACTTTGTAAAAACTTGTATCAAGATACTTTTACAAAGATTCATTCACAAATCATTATACTTCAATACTTTGAAAATATCTATATACTTATTTCCACGGTATAAGCATATTCACAAACCGAGAAAGATTTCCATTTTATACAATTCTAAAACCATTTATAAATTCCTTATAAATCTCGGAAAAAAACCATTTATAAAACTATTTTATAAATCTTTGAAACGGTTTATAAACTCTATATAGACCCCTTATAAAACCAACCTCCATTTCCGATTATAAACTCTTTTATAAATTCCTATATAACTATTTATAAAAATCTTCTTATAGATCTATAAACCCATTTACAAATTTTTTTTATAAATATCTAACCATTTATAAAACTCTTTCACCTTGTAAATAATCTTCCTTAAGTCTTCAAACCATTTTGTAAACTTCCCTTAAAAATCCAAGTCATTTATAAAACTCTATTTATGAATCTCGAAAACATTATAAATAAATCTTAATCATTTACCTTAAAACACTATTATATAATAGTATTATTAATAATAAACATTATAAATAATAATTATTAACTTTGAAACATCTTAGAAATAATAATTAATAAATCAAAACATTATAAATAAGACAATCGTTAGTCCTACCATTATTATAAATAATAATAATAAATTTCCAAAATATTATTAATAATCATTATTATTAATTTCAAACCATATTAATAATTCTAAATAATTAATTTTTCAAAATATTTGAAATATTGATAAATAACCTTGAAGTAATATAAAATATAAATTAATAACTTTTAAAATGTTATTAAATAAAAATAAATAACCTTTAAAACAATATTAAAATAAAAATAAATAACTTTAAAAAAATATTAAATATAAATAAATAACTTGGAAAACGATAGAAAATATGGTTGAAATAAAAACAGAAATTAAGTCCTTAAAAAAAATATTTCCGAAATTAAATTTCGGATTTAAAATCATTTCCTATGTCAAAACCCATTTCCCACTCAATTGGCAATTTATATATTTTTAGAATACCAGTTTGAAGCCAATAGCTAAGAAATGCTTAACCAATATCAACATTGATTTTCTATCATTACTGGGTTTGATTTGAACATATAACAATGTCATACCCCATAGATTTAACAAACATATTTGATAACAATCATACAACCAGAATATTATTAAAAACATTTCAATAAAGGTGAGGAAACCCGTTGGATCCCTCCAACCTATCCCCCTACAACACAGTTCACACATATCAGCACACACACATAGATATATATATATATATAAATTAAAGCAACAGTGGTGAGGAATCATGTTGGATCCCTCCAACCTGTCCCCCTACAACACATACAGTATATAACCAAATAATATAAATCAACCACTTTGAGGCAGGATTCGTATACAAATGGTCATCCGCTCTTACACGGGGACGTAATAGGGTTTCATCCGCTACAGGGGCAGAAATATATCCAAACCAACTAATAAAATAGTAAATCATCCAAACATCTAATCAATAATTTATTATCAACTATATAACATAACCGGTTAACCAAAAAGATGAGTTTAACTTACCGAAATCTCTGTTGTCACCAAGGCGTTACGGTTTGGATTAAAATCTAACAAGCATTCAATTTTGATTCAAATTCCTACTAGCTCCAATCTCTACCAAACCAATTTCATATCGTAGTATTTGCTGATACGATCGCAACGCAACTCGTCGCATTCAATTTGGATCTAAAACGAATTAGATATTTAATAACTAATATTTTATCAATATTTTATACTTCTTTAAAAATGCTAAATAAATTTACTAATGTATTTTATCCATCAATATGAATCTAACATCGAAATTCGCGGATTAAACGGATTCCATATGCGATAGTTGTTCACTTTCAAAGTTTAAAACATTATAATTATCTATTAAACTAAATGAACTAATTAGATCTCACCCAAACCTTGCTAGCAAAGCAGCCTTGCCCTCTATTTCATTTTCTAAGTTAACTTACTTATTTAATTAACTAAATTAATATCTAAACTAATTAATACAACTAAAAGTACTAATAATGATAGCCTCACCGAAGGCCCATACGGAGGAGTAACAAGGTATGATGGTTCTAATTCTGACTTATCTACCAAACACCAAAAGATAAAAGAATGCCATGCACATGTATCAAACAATAGTGCAACTGGTATGCCATGAATCAAAAGTGTACCTTCCATCATAAACTTTCCTTTCTCAGCAGCAGTTGGTCTAGAAGACGATGGTTCCAAAGCAAAGACCTTCTCTTTTCTCGCCTTGGCCGCTTCTGGACATTTATTCTTATAATGCCCCTCTTGGTTGTAGTTGAAACACTTCACATTCTTCTTCCCTACAACCATTTTACCATCACTAGATCAACACTCATTAGCATAGTGCCTCTTCTTATCACACTTGCAGCAAATAATATTATCTTTCCCTTTCTTGGCAGCTCCATCCTTCTGAGCCGCCATTCCCTTGAAGAACTTCCTCTTCTTACCCTAGGAACTCTGGGTTTCCACTGACGTTTCCTTCCCAAACGTTGAAAGCATTTCCTCATTCCTTATCGCTATCTCCACCACTACATTCTTCGGTCTCGGAGATGTGGCATAGTGTCCCGAGCAATCTCCGATCTCAAACCCTGGTTAAACTTCTCATTCCTCTTAATCACAGTATCAGTGGTAGCATTCCATATCTGGACAGCTCATCAAACTTAATAGCATACTCCAGTACGAACATATCCCCTTGCACCAAATCAGAAAATTTCCTAACTAAGGTTGACTTGGCTACTTTAGATAAGAACCTCCCCTCAAATCTCCTATGAAATTTAGCCCAAGTCAATTCCTCTTCTGGTACACCTACGGTCACCTTGTTCGACCAATACAAAGTAGCTCCCAGCAACTGCATTGATGCCAACCTCATCTTCTGCTTACCATTCAATCCTAGATCAACAAAAATTCTCTCATAGTGCAATAGCCAATTCTCTACTTCAATTGCATCCTCAATCTCAAGAAAAGGCTTTCCTCCAAGACTGGTATAATCATGGTTCAGCTTGACATAGTTATTGTCAATTGGCACCATGGGATTAGCTCCTCCCGCATTAACAGTACCTCTAGCCAAAGCAGCTGCTCCAGTTTGCATCATATTGACAAAGAACTGATACATAGTCCCCATATCTGCTGATGTGGTTCCAACACTCACATTGGCATTTGCATTTTGGTTAGCATTTGCCTGTCGACCTTGATTCCTTCTTGTATTGGCTAGAACATATCCATTGGTTGTAGTGCTTCCTCCACCTAGATCCACTCTTCCATTTCCTACTTCCATATCTTGCTTTCTCGTAATCTGTGTACGAGCCTTAATAAGATACCGAAGAATGGTCTAACAGAGAAGGGAGAATACATACTTATATATATAAGGACGTTACTATAGTGTTATCCCATACTCCAATCTTATTTTATGATTCATTTGAATTATGTTTTCAAAATTCTTTTAATCTTTTAAATTTTACATAACTATGCTCTGATACTAAACTATAACATCCCCCATTTTAAGGCCCGAAACTATGTGCTATGGATGTAGTCATCCATAGTATTAATTTCCGATGATAAAATACGACTATGTTAATCATATAATTAGAAGCACATGAATATGAAAATTTTCAAAAACAATTTAATAACAAGTTTTCACATTTCATTTCACAAATAAGATTTCATATTCATGAATAATCCCATTCGATCCCACATTCATAGAAAATATAATTATTATAAAATATTCTATGTGCAACATATGAAGATACCACGTTGGTTGATTAGAGTCTAATACTTAGCAATTATACAATTTGCCATTATATCCATTCAAGGAGATAAAACGACACAGCAGAAAACAAAAGCTCCTAAAATAGCTAGCTTGCTTCCTGCACATCTATAGAAGCTTATTCATCGAACTGAAACCTGAAATCCCTTACTCCCGACCTACTCAAATGAGTATCCGAGGGTTTAAGAGGAAAAACAAAAACTTCGAGTCAGATAAACAGTCTGGTGTGAATAATAACCTACCATATCGAACCAAAATAGATATATGGTGAGACTACACTGTTGAGCGGAACCCGTTTTTCCTAACTAGTATCTTAACCAAAAAAAATCAACCATATACTGCGTTCCGACATCCATAATGATTAGAACATAATAAATAAATATTTGCAGTCATGCAACATATAATGGATTACCCATCCCAATTTATTTGACTATCCATCTTAATTTCATCTGACTATCTGTCTTAACTTCAAATGATTGTCCATCTTATATTTATGTGGATTACTCATCTTACATATAAAAATTATATGGATTATCCATCCCCTACTATATGGACTACCCATCACACAAGGTTTTACCATTAAATTATGTGGACTATCCATCACACATGTTTCATTAATCTAAACTAATATGGACTATCCATCACACATCTCATAGTTTTCCTAAGATGACTATGAACTATTCATTAACCATATAGTGATTATCCATCTCTGGCATCATGTGGACTATCCATCATGCATTTCATAGTTTTCCTAGGATGACTATGAACCCATAAAATATTAACTTATAATTAGATTATAATTTTATTCTCCTAAGTGCTCAACTATGTCTATTGATATCCCCAATTAGATGGTATAACCCTTAAACATATCACATCTCAAAATGATCTACACTAGTATCCCTAATGATTAATGTCGAAATTAGAAAATAACATACAATGGTATCCCTAGTGAATAATATCAAGTTCATAAACTTATGCATATAGAAATATAAAAAATTGGTATCTCCAATGAATAATGTCAAAATCATAAGTCTATAGCTCCCCACCATTTATATAGCAATATAAAGGACTTACGGCATTCATGCCGCAATAACAATTTCAACCTCTATCAAAGGTTAGAAAACAAAATTTTCATAAATCATAAATCATAAGGCTAACTACCAAAATCATAAGGTTATAGACCTTCTTAAAACATAGGATATATCGCCTTTAAACTTCTCTTTAGTTTACATAAAACAGGGCCTCGCTGGCATAAAAATAAAGAGATGCGGCATCAATGCTGCATGGCATAGGTACTGAAACAATTAAACAAAGAACGCCAAAAATGATAAAATGTGGCATCAGTATCATAAAACCATTGATATTAGGTACATTAAAACAGCAAGGTTGACATTGGTGACTTTCGACGTCAATGCCTTAAAATAATTGACATTATTTCACAAAATTGGGCTATCTCGCTATAATAATAATGCCAAAATTTGTAATAGGTGGCATCAATACCTTGTGTCGGGATCAATTACTTACGACATCATTATAAGTATGCCATTATTATTATACTTTGGCTATTATGCCACATACATAGAAAAATTAGTGCCACCATATACGTGAGTGATGACTTGTGGCATAAATTTAAGAATGCTGAAAACTTTGATAACTCACGAAATCAATATATCATATACCCACCAGATGTGGTATTCCTATAACGTCAATGGTAGAGGCATGACTCAATGCATCATATACGTACGGCATAAGTATCACATGCATTGCTTTATGTCAATGCCGCTCACTTCCGATATCGCTTACAACTGTAAAGTGATATCGCCTATTATAAATGGTGAACGTCAAGGCATGCATATCAGTGGCATTATTGTAATTATCATAAAAACTATTTTATTTCTACTATTTATTCTTTTCTTCTCTAAGTTTAAAACACTCTTATCACTTGATTTAATAAGGCATGACCTAATTAAATTATCAAATCTCATTATCCTTATCCCTTTACATTATTCTATTTAATTTATCAAATTAAATCTCTTGAATAATGTTAAACTAAAATTAAGGGTGTTACAATCTATAGGGATAGCTATAAGGTCGGTCAACTACTGCTTGCACCTTTCTCCTAAAGATAACTCATAAAAATCTCCTGGAAGAACAAGCAAAGGAAGTTGATTCATGGATAGGTTTCGAGCAACTACCACCTCATTTAGATCATATGCGATTAGGGTGTTCCATGAATTCTAGTTAATATGACTGGCCTGCCTATGATCAATATGGTAACATTTGCTGGACAATAATTGAGCTGTAGTATCATGTGTCTTAGCTCTATTCCCTTTTTCCAAGATTTAAATCTTGGGTAAGATGACCGCTTCATAGTTTCTTTCACAATATAACCACATTCAGTCTTATACTCGAAGAACCATACCGCAAATAAAAATATAATTATGTTAAACAAATGAATAATTTTTCGATTAAGATATAAGAATTCAATTATGCAATGAGTTTATTTACCTACAACAACTTGATAAACCAGTGATATAACATCCCGAGTCACACTAAATCTAAATTTTGGTATAGATGTCCAAGAATAACTAAACCCAATCAAAGTGCCGAGCTAATTCCAAATCAAAAACCGACTCCAAATACTCAAGACTAATTATGTCATTTGTTGTTGTGAAAAAAGAGTCCCCGTCATATACGCAAATATCTTAGCAATATGGTCTAAATTCTTCAAATTTTGCATTAGATAGTTCTTATCAAATATTTTACAAGGTGGGATAAGTAAAATTTTCGACCTTGATATTGGACTCAACAAGTGACGATAGAAATTGACTAGCATAGCCAAACTGACACCAACTCTCATCATATCGAATGTTAAGTGTGTTCAACCCAATGGATTTGAATGTCGAGGTGGTAATCTAATGGTGTGAAACCAATCTTAGCATTTGAAAATTAAAATGTATGCATTGTCAGCTACCATTGCTCTACCATAGCATGAATACACCTATTATCTTAATTTTTCAGCTATATATCCATGAATCTACCAAATATCTTAACGATTGGGTCTCTAATTCAGAGACGTACATTTAATTTATTTTCCACCATTTTAACATTGTTGGGAATGCTCCATGACATCTCTTTGTATCGCAATTCTACTTATAATACGATTTTAACATAAACTAGTAATATATTAAAAGAAATTAATGCATTAATATATTGTAACGATAATAATTAATATACCAAGAGCTCTTTCACATTCATGAAAATGTGATGAACTTCTTCTCGAAGCGTTGTGATTGATCAGAACGGAAATCTTAGTGAAATTACATTTGATCGCCAACTGAAGATTGTGATGTTAATCAAAATGGAAATGCTGGTCAAAACGGAAATAATTACTATGCTATTCAATATGAAAACATAGAAGATTGTGATGTGGTACTCAAAAAGAAAACATACTTTTAATTTTGCAAATGACTCATTGTACAAGAATTGTACGTGGTTTCATCTATTCAGAAATCGAACTAGATGTAGTACGTATTTGGATAAATATACATGACCTAGATATGGAGTTTTGGACCCCTAAAGTAATATCTATAATTAAAGGCTACATTGGTATTCCAATCAGAACCGATGCAGTAATAGAAGAAAAAAGAATAACAAAGTTTCCATAAGTTTGGGTTGAAATAAATTTACAATTCGAATTACCAAAAACAATCTCGGTTTTAATGCATACAGGAATTACAAAAGAATTTGCTATCACTTATGATATTATTCCACCTAAGTGCCCAAAATGCCAAGTTTTTGGACATAGGTACCCAAAAAACCTTTTGGTGCCTAAAATTGTACTTTCGAGCAACAATAACAAGAACAAAGGTATGATGTAGAGAACATAAATAAGCAAATAGTCCCATTACAAAAGCCAGTGGATGACAAAGTTCTTATACATATCAAAGAGTGAGAATCAAGTACATGTACAAGGAGAAGATAACTCTAATGATATAAATAAGGGGTAACAGGTAAAACCAAAAAGCAGCAAAGCCTGCACAATAAGAAATTGATACAAATGCCAAGATGTGATATTTTTAGACGATTCCTTACTTACTAAAATTCTAGATGATGGATTCACTATAGTTATGGAAACCATAATGGAGAATGAAGTGCATAATCAACCTCAAATTCTTGATGTATATGCATTGTAACAACCCACCTTTTCAATCCTGGATCCAACGCCCAAACTAACACCAAAATCTAAAAATCGAAAGGACGAGTCATTGGGGTTTGAGATAAAATAAGCATATACAAACATAGATAGATATCAGATACAATTCTAACTAGTACTATCTAATAACCACTTTAGAGTCTCATAATGGAAGGAATAAAATATAATACATAAACAGATACCACGGTCACATCACCACATGTTTATAATGTCAGATACATATGTTTAAATAAATACAGATACAACCCAAACCACATACCTAAGTAGTTAATATCAATATTGGGTATGTATCACTCAAGTATCGATATGAGACATTCTAAAATATCATGATAATATCGATAAAATATCAAATATGTATAGAACATATTATAAACGATCTATGTTATATGTTATATTGATATTAAGTTTATAAATATTTGGATCAATAATGCCAATACGCTATCAAAGACTGATTGCATATAGTTTACAGATTATAATCTATTTTTTGTGATATTCTATGAAATACTAATCATAATAAAGACTCATATTGTTTTTATTTTCACTTAATTTATCGAAAAAGCAATGTTGGTTTGGTACTAATTACTACTTTAGCTTGTTCCTTATCAATATGTCAAATATATATATATATATATATATATGTATGTATATGTATACATATACATATACATATACATACATACATACTTACATACATACTTACATACATACATATATATATATATATATATCTTCACTGCTCTTCGACTTTTAGTTCTTGGTGCATGTTTAATAACTAATAAAATGAATTTTCATATGCTAACTTGCCAATTAGAAATGGTGAACAAAAAATAACAAAAGGGAGAAGTAACACTTTCATAATCTTGTTTTTAGTGGTAAAGTCTTCACAGAAAATAAAAGATATAAGATAATGGAATAAATAAAGTTTTCTTTATTGAAAAACTAATGAAGAAGAATGAAAGTATATGCCTAGAACTGAAAAATTAGTGCATTGGGATTTCTAGTATGGCCTACATATTGTCATTCACCGTACAAAAAATAAATATTGAGAATGTGAAGATATTTATTTGTATATATATTTTTTGACCATATAAAAAATGAATGATATTATTAAAATAAATAAGATATTTTACACTAAATATAGGAGTTATATATCGACAAATGTCGAGCGATATATCGGTAACGCTATTTTGTAATAATATCAACTTAAGAGAGATATGTGATATATTTATGATATTATCCGATATTAACTACATAGCCACATACATAGTCAAATCCAAGCACAACACTTATTTACACCATAGATACTATATACAAATGAATCTCCGTCTCCGATATCATCCTGTAACTCCCCATGATTTTTACGATAATTAGTTTAAATATAAATTAATTGATATAATAAACAGTGAAAAATGAATTTTTTTTAAACTTTGGAATTTAGCTACGAAACTTACACCATTGGATTCGTGGTGATTTTCTAATGAATTTTCATAAATAAACTTTTCCGATCGGAGTTCAAACGAAAAGGTTATTGACATTTGAAATTTCAGAGTCCTATATATGTAATTAATGAAATAATCAATAATTGATTAATGTTAATTAAAAACCGTTAAATTTAAACATCAATTAAAATTTAAGCAAATTAATTAAGGTATTAGATAATGCCAATAGGTTAGAAAGTAACTAACGAAATCAATTAACATTCATTATTTGCCGAATTTACACTACTCAGGTCAACCTGGGATTGCTTAGGTCGATCAGTAGCGGTTGACCTTGAGAAATAAGTGGTCGACTCGAAATTTGAAATGGAAAATTTTGTTGTGGCCTAAATGGCCTAGATTTAAAACGGTTTAACCAAACGGTTGTCATTGTTTGAACTCATATAAATATAGACCTAGACCCTCACTTCCAACTCATAATTTTCTAATGGATAGGAAAGCTTTGTCATTTTCTCTTCTCCTCCAAAACTCTAAATTCATAGAAATAGTTTTACTTAGCACGTATACACTATTGGAGGATTTGTAGAAGATGATAGATACATGAATAGGTTCAAATCAAGTCGCTACAACCAAGGTAAACTGTAAATCCAGATTTGAATAGTAACCAACCTAAATCTCTCTTTTCTAATTCAAAATTGTAATAGATCTATATGAATATGTTATATGTAATTCCAAATAGAGAGTCAAAATGGAAAATAAAGATAATAAGGATTAGATTCGAAGGTTTGGGAACTTTTGGAAAGGGGAGTGGGAATATTATATACTTTTATATAATATTAGATTATATCATTGCAAGTGTATTCCTATATGCCTAAGAAATTTAATGTGAATTGTAAGTAAACTTTTATAAATGCAATGTTGAGATTGAAAACTTGCCTTGTTAGAAAACCACATATTATCACAAAACCAATTGGTGATGTGAAAGAAGGTCTCTTAGTATTTATGCATGATTTATATTGTAAATTGTCCGATGTGGGACTAATTTCAACACGCCCCCGCACGTGTGGCGTATCATCAGCCAAACACGTGGACATTCAATGAGGGTGACATGTGACACAATTAAACCCGCTCGGATACCATGTTAGAGAACCACATATTATCACAAAACCAATTGGTGATGTGAAAGGAGGTCTCTTAGTATTTATGCATGATTTATATTGTAAATTGTCCGATGTGGGACTAATTTCAACAATATTCTATAATTGAAGAATTGAATATTTTCCAGGTTTGAATTGCATAATGATTAGAATTGGTATTTATACGACGGATATGAATTGAATAGACTTTAATGTATTACGTAATGATTAGAAATCTATACTATATTATTATTAGTGAGTTAGATTTCAAGTTCACACAGGCCCCCTTGAAATTTGGCAACTGAAGAGTCTCAAGTATCTATACTATGAAATCAACCGTCACGTATCTAATTCATTTCTGTTCGTGCCGACCTCTCCGCTATTTTCTCCAGTTGAAAAATTATTTTTCAGTATCGTTACTCTCCTCTTCCTCCCTTTTCTTCCAGCCGAAATAATAAAGTCCTCATGAAAACCCTATCCCAAATTACATATTAGATAAAATCATACTATCTTGCATTTCATCCTTTCCTTCTCATCCAAACCCTAGATACTCATGTCTTCCCCAGATTTGTGCCTTTTTCCTGCTGTCAACGTCAGCGTTTTCTCCTACCAACTTCGCCAGCCTCTTCAACTCTACATCTTTACCCGATCGACCAGCAACCATTTGACTTGCCTCATCCCATCGTTCATAGTATTTGTCTTCTCCGTTGGCCATGGGGATGGTCGGCCATGCGGCGTCGATGGGTTGTCTTCAAAGGTATCGGTTCTTCTCCCTCTATAGGTACCTCTTTCTTTTTCCCGTAACTTTGACGTGCTCTGTTCACAAAGGCACATGTGTTTCATATCCCTCTAATTTTCTATCAGTCTATCCACATTTAAAACGTACTACCAAAAAAATCTATACTTCATCCTATCATGTAGACCTAAGTGTTCACATTTGAAAACATACTTTATTGTAGAAAAATAAGGTTGACCATTTTAGCCATTTGAATTTTAGCCATTTGATGCCTTGAATAGTGATGTCTTCCAAAATTTATTTCAGCATATATAACTATAATATGACTCCCTTGATATAGTCATTTGATCATTTGTGTATTTTTATTTTCACGGTGGTTGAATCTATGGAACAAAAGTAAAATGTTTGCTTATTATGGTTTGTTTTGATGAATTGATCAGTACTTCTACCGCTTTAATATATGTACTTTGTATTAAATGAAAAAAGTAATCCAACTTAATATCAACATTATTCTTATAGATTTTACGGAGATCACGCCTACTCTAAATTTTGCTCTCTAAGCCTGTTACTTCGGTGTAGGTGCTTGAAGAGAGAGGATACCTACAACGTAAATCTGACAATAGAGGAGGTTAGCATATAGAAAATGTCATAAAAATCTAGCTCTTAAGGTCTGTTGCATTACACATGCTTTTTTAAATGCCTTTAAGGCCTTGGATGATCGATCCTTGAATATTTTGATAGAAAGCCTTTACTTTTCTCTATCGTTTATAATGTTCCAATTATATCGCTTACTAGGCTCCAAATGAAGACTAAGAGGTAGGAGATGATACTATATTATGATTCACAGGTTGAAGCATTTAATAGACTGCATTTATGTTTTTAGCTTACTCTATATTATAGGCTTTGGTCGTTCGAATGATATTAGATTATCGTAAACTATTTCAGTTTGATTATTGTTTGTTCAGTGTATTAAAATCTTCATCTATTCCTACATAAATTTTATGCAAATACATACACACACACACACAACTTATTAACTTACTCGGTAACTAATATGTCTTTTGTAAAGATATCATATCGACTATGACATTACATGTAAGAAGCACTACATGAATTAATATGGGGATTGAGGAGCTCTTCTTTACAATATGAATATTCCCTGTAAGAGAGATAAAATTAAGATGGAAATCCACCTTGATTGACTGCTCCTTACATCTGATATGTTTTACAAGTGGTCCTTTACTAATTTTATGAGAACAACATGCTCACTTGATCACTCACACACATACACACATAGAGACACACACACATATAGTGATGATACTTCTTTTCCATTGTATTCAACATAACCAAACGTTTCCAGTTCCATTGTAGTATCTTCAGCTTCACGTGGCATGATCTGAGGTAGCTTATAAGTGTTGGGTTCCTCCCATTTGTCGGTGCATGGAATTTAGGGAATATGTAGTTGAGTTGTTCATATATTCCAAATGTTTTATTTTTTTATTCTTTAATTATTATTAGATGATTCAATAGGTTCTATAAAGGATTTTGAAATAATAATAATTTAATTCATACAGAACACATGACATTTCCTCTTTAAAAAAAGGAGAATAAAAAACAGATCGACATTTAAGCTGTTAATAGAAGAGCATCAATCACTTAGTTCGGCACCTTATAAAGTATTCACGTGACTCAATTTTTTGTATATGTTTCATACTGCACAACCATATATTGAACTTGCCTACTTATGATTGAATAAGTGAAATCAAATAGTGAAATTCACAAAAGAAACAGCATTGAGCATAGAGTTTTCATGTACAGTAGGAAAAAAATGCGATCTAATTGATTTTTTCCATCATGTACCATGACAATGCCTGCAAAAAAAGCCTTGAACGCCTATTAAAAATTGGTTTATTTTTTTAGTATTCAATCAATGACACCTTAGATTATGCAATGATTTCTCTAGAGGCACACAACAAGTATGAAAGTCATAGTCATGAAACATTATAGTCCAATTACCAAAGGTATGCCATGCATTTTTTTGTGTTGTTCTAAGATATATGTAAGGTTTTTCGAAGTAAATTAGCTACAAGGAATTATAGTACTTTTAAACGGAAATAAATAAATAAATAGAAAATATGTCAGTTTTGCTCCCATTTGTGTGAGTATTTTACGGTCTAAATAATGAAGATTGGCGTCGCACTACAATGATTGTTGGACTTGAGTTGATTCTTTCACTTTTGCTCCCCTCTTTCTTTTGTTCTTTTATAGTTTTTTCATGGTGGTAAATGTCATCATATCGTGTGTGTGAATTTTTATAACGGGGTTTGTTCTTTTACTTTCATTCATAGAAAATATATCCGGCTTCTAACAAGATAACTTTATGGCATTTTATAAACTATATATTATTGTATCATGCATAATTTAACCATTACACTACGATCATTAAACCAATGCAATCACATGGTAGAAAATGTTAGTCTTTTTAGAAAAACTCATATCGGATCAACCATCAATGGTTCTTTTTTGTTTTAAAAAATTAAGGAATCAAATGTTTGTCTTGAATAAGCTAGGTAATGTACCTGTGAATATTATGAACATTTATGTAATAAGTAATTTTTAAAACTTGAGACGAATTAGTATTATAAGTAAAAGTTCATGCCTTTATTGCAAAAAAGTTGTAAAATCTATATTTCATTATAAATCAGGTTCCATCCACTAAAATTGACATATTCCAAAATTAACTAAAGGTGCTGACTACAAATGTCGCAAAGGCCTTTTTTGAGGGCTAAAATAAAGCAAACTCAAATATTTTTTTAATACTTTTATTGATTATCTTAGGCATTATGTCTGTTAGCTTCGCCATTTTAACACACATAAATCATGCACCAATACGTAAACCTTTTCAATACATAAATGCACGAAAAATGAATTTTATCAATTTGATGTAAACTCTTACCATTTTAGATGGTAATACATAATTTGATTAATTTTTCATATGTACATGAACAACACATGTGGCTTCATATTAGTGCTAAATAATATACCTGTAATAACCCGATTTTTGGAGTACAAAGTTTGGGAATAAACTGGTTTTTACAAAAAAAAGCTTGAAATTGTGTAAAATATATTTGTGATAAAATGTCAATTTTAGAAAAAAAAATAGAATAATATAATTATGGTGTTGTGGATTTATGTAAATAACTTTGACAAAGAATTTAAATAAAAAGTAATAATTTTATTTTTATAAACTAAATAGGAAGTTGGAGAAAAATTGTAATTCTAGAAAAGAAAATGTTTATGTTGAAAATTTTGATTTTGAGTAGAAATATTTTAAAATGATGGAATTCTCGAAATCTGGAAATTTGGATAACAAATAAATAGTAATTATTTTAAAGTCGTTTAAAAAAGGACTATTTTCCCATAAGAAAAAAATTTAAATACATATAATATATGGGTTTAAATATGAAAAATAAAATATTTTGGCACTTGAATATTTGGTGAAAGTATTTGTTTGGTTTAAATTTAAATTTCATGGTGTTTAGAATTGTTTTCATGTTAAAAATAAACAAAACAAAGTAGCAATTTTTTCTTAAGGCCCATGTCATTTATATTTCTCTTCCATATTCCTTTCAATAATAAACTATATGTTCACTTTGATCACAAATATCTTCAAATGATGGAATAATTAAAATTTGGAAAATTGAAATTTTTGGATAAGAAATAGATAGTAGTTATTTTAAACTCGGTTTGAATAAGGACTATTTTCCCATAAGAAAAGAAATTAAAATACTTATAATATATGGGTTTAAATATGAAAAATAAAAATAAAAATAGGCACATGAATATTTGGTGGAAATTTTTGTTTGGTTTAATTTTGAATTTTCTTGATGTATAGAATTATTTTTATGTTGAAAATAAATAAAACAAAGAAGAATTTATTTTCTCAAACCCTTTGTTGTATTTGGCCCATTCTCATTTATATTTCTCTTCCCTATTTCATTCTATAATATACTGTATGTTCATTTTTATCACTCTAAAACAAGGAAAGGAAATCCTTTTCATCTTCTTCCTCACTTAAAACTTTAAAAGCTAAGTGAACCAAGTGAAATAAAATTCAGAAAAGTGGAAAACAATTTCCAAATCAGTAGCAAACCACTCTTACACCTCCTATAACATCAAGAGTGCATAATTGGTGGGATCCATGGAGTTTGGGTCTTATTTCAGTTAAGGACGGCAAGAGAAGTTGAAGTTTAAGACTGAAGTTAAAGGCTAGCAGTGGAAACAATGAATGGTGCATTGTAAAATTAAGTTGAGTTGTCGCCTTTAACTCACAACTGTGTTGAGCAATCCTGCTGGCCGTTTTGATGAAGCGTGTTAACTTCATCATGTTGTTCTTGATTTTTGATATTTGTTTACTGTAATTATAAGAAGTCCCAGTTTTCAAACAAAAGCATGCCAAAAGTTTTATGGATGTTGTGTGTATGAAATATGACGATATGGGAAACCGTGTCAATATGTTTGTATTTACCTAACCATACAACATTTTATTAGTTTCATCTTCTGATTACTAGAAATTAGATGCATAAATCTGATAAGCTTATTCTTCTTTTCAGTTTATATTAATATTAGATTATTCATAATATTCTGCAAACTTCTAAGCGTCTCCTTATCGCTTATCCACAAATTTCAGAGCCGTGTCCAAAATCATGGGCTATATTTTACATCATGCCAACATCAATCAGGTACTCCAATTTTTGTAAGATTATTCAGGATCTTTCAGACTTTTATTTTGAATTTAGCATGCACATGAAAAATCTCCAAATTAATTGTTTCTAGAAAGTTATTTTCCTTTCAGCGATCTATGCAACAAGTGGATATCTCTGTCGTATGTTTGGTAATGTAGGCTTCTCTATAATACAATGAGGTAATTAGTCCATATTCTTTCATTTTATACTACACTAAAAAAGTAAAATTTGAATTGTCAGTATTACTATAGATGATGAGTTTTATATAGATATTTTTTATGAACACGGGTATTTTCAACTTCTAAATTTAGTAGATAACATATAAAAAAGACAAATGAATTTAAATTGATTATAACTCAAGTAGGATGATCGCATCAAATCTCTAATTGATGTCTTTCTACTATTTTTTACTATAAGATTCAATATTATATCTCTTTTCTATTGCATAGGTTACAAACTGGTACCACCATTATCCTCCAAATCATGTATCCACCGTCACTCTAGAACCAGATCTAAAGCATAAAGGGCGTCGAATCAAAATTCTAAAGAAAAACTGCTAATTTGTGGTAATTTATTTCTTTCAGGTTAAAGAATCTTCCCAATTCCTCACCTCTGCCTCCTTCTGATCGATTTTTATATACTATGTTTAGGCGCTTAGTTCCACTACTCCCCATTCGACTTCTCATGCCAGATCGGATAGCTTATAGCGCGTTCGCTTCAATGGTTAGTCTACAATTACATTTCCTTTTTTCTGCTTTTTCTTTAATCTGCATTTTCTTTTGTTTCCATTTGATTTCTTCTGCTTATTCATTTGCAATTTATAAGTGTATTACTGATTCATGTTTGTTGACATTATTAATATCAACCATATGGATACAAAGATCTAATTATTCTGAAATCAAAGTGAAAAGTATACTGATATAACCAGGATTCATTTTTTGAAGGCTAATCAAGGTACAAAATCTCTTGATATGGTCTTTTTTTCAAACTACCCTTTTTTTTACATGTCCGTAACCACAATCACCGTAGGAACTTTTTTTTAGGTTCCAGAAAAGTACTAAGCTGTTTATTGTCATAAATATCAGATATTGCATGACCTCTAATATAGGCCTGTCAACGAATTATTTTTGTTGGTTCAATGGTCCATGGCAGTTTTAAGGTAAATTTTGCAATCTTATCTTCTTATTGTTGCGTACTATTCTTGCGCTGCAATTCACTTTTTTTCTCATACAAAGATTATAGTTCGACAATATCCTAAAGTTCACTGTCTCCTCATTTTCTCTTCTCTATGTTGTCTACACCTCTTCTTTTCTCATATTCTTAAACTTTTGCTCTAATTTATAAACTTTATTCGTGATGGATTATGCCTTTTCAATTTATGAACAACCTTTCTGATTCATTGGTTTTGTACTAAATTACCATATACTATTTGTAGACTCCGCAATTTTATAATCCCTGGTCATATCAATGGGAATTTATATTATTGATTCTCAAGTGATTAAGGAGAACATTATAGCAATTTATAAGTTTAGTGTTATTTTTAAGTTGATTAGTTTAAAGCTGATATCAAACATATATGACTTACATGACACATTCACACATGTCTGTGTGTACACATATAGATGCACATATACACACACAGGTACACATACATACATATAAGATGATTTTTCAAGCACTTCATGTTGACCGTTTAATTTGTATTTGGTAATCATCTATCTTTTATGTCTGTACCTTCCTTGCACATGACAAAAGTTTGAGCATGGAATTAGATAACCATGAAAAAATGATGGTAACATTCGTATTTGGGTTGCTTTTCCATCATCAGTTAATTTTTATAGATAAACTCCATATAGTAAATGTTGTTCATCGATATTATATTTCAGCTGGATATTACTAGAGCTGATAAGTAAAAAAAATTGCTGCAACATAAATAATCCATATAAAATGGTAATGAATGAGTGTGTTGCTTATAATCTACACGCATATTTATTTTTGTTTGTAGTCAGATACCCATACACTTCTTTGACAAAATCCATACTCTAACGGAGCGCTCCTGAGTGTGAAGGACAGTTTGTAAGGATTTCCTAAAATTACACATGATTGAAGAAGCTATTCGAATTTTGAATGCGAAAGTGAGTGTGTATGACCCATAATTACTACCTGTGCATTATAAATGTGTGTGTTTATTTCTTCGGATCGTAAGTCTATATCCTAAACTCAGTTTAATTTTATACTTTAAATTTGCATGTTAACATTATGTATTAGGAATTAGTTCAACACAGTAGAAAATGCTACAACAATGACGTCGTCACGGACACCGGTGAAGAAGGACATTTACAGGTGTCTCCAGTTTCGACAACCTATGCCATTAGGCAATTTGAATAATATATGTTGTTAAATTTCATATGAGCACATAAATTCCTAACGTTCAAGTTATTACTTTTATTTGTTAAATTTTGCTTTTATAACATAAAATAATGTTTGATGTTAACTATAGTTATTTAACCGCATTATGAAAATATAATTGAAAAATGAATTTTGATTTTTGATAGCTTGAGATGATTAAATAATGACTTCACATAATTAATGCTTGATTCAACCGTGCAACTCAGTGTTTAATACATTGCTTCCAGGTTTGATGACATAATTTGGCTAAGTTTACTCAATTTCGTTTACAATTATGATGATCAATAATACAATAAGCATATAAGTTGTTGTATTCGGGCTTAAGGTAGATGCACAGTTTAAGTGTTGGGTCAAAACATGTGTTGTAGTGAGAATAATGTTGATAACCACCTAAAAGAGTTTATTTTTTATTTTTTTGCAGTAAATTCTAAAATCACTTGCACCACCACCGTCGGAAAACTTCTTGAAAACAATTGATGAATGTATCTTTGTATAGAGGATTATGTAGTCATAGTTTGATTATTAGATATAGTTAATAGGTCAGACGAGCAGTGAGAGAATTTAGTAATAATACTGCATCAATGACACTTTTGCCTTTTTTTGGCTGCAGGTACAAATACCTTCAATGGTTAAAATAATTGACTGATGTAATGCATCTATTAAGGCCAAGAAAACATCACCTATTTGCGCTCAAGCCAATATCATACACGCGTTGCTAGCAGTTATTTCTGAGGCTAAAAAATGAATGGACTTCTCACAATTGTTCTCTTCTGTATCTTTTGGATATTTTCAAATATTGGTTACTGCGACCAGCTGTATGCCGTGTTTTGTACCCTGTATCGACATAGATCAGATTCGGTGAACAATAGTAATTTATATTGGAACCCATGTTATTTTCTTATTGCATCATCATTTCTATTTCAATTGAAATTCTGTTTTACTACTTTTCCCCTGTACTACATCTATTGCTTTTTTCTTTTTTCTTTTGCTCCCTTTTTTCAGCTGTTGACAAATACTTTTCCTGACTGTTTACAAATTTCATCCTATTACTATATTTCTCCCCATTGCAAAAAACTTTTGTTACTCTTATTTAATTGAATCGAACTGCACTGTGTCTTTGTGTCTGCAGTTCACAGTGAATACTTCAACTATATCTATGCACATTGAAGCAACTGTGTAATTGCAAAAGCAACAACATTGGCGTTATATGCCATAGTGAATATATCTATGCATTAATGGATAAATTTTTAACACATTATCCTCTAAATAGTCTGTGAACTTTAACATATTCACTGTAATTGTTTTGTTCGATTTTAATTGTGATTATCATAACCAAATATATCTATGTATTCTTTATCCTACCAAATTGTTATTCATGATGTAACACTATCGTTCAACAATGTTTTTTCATTACCACCGTATTAAATTTCTTATACATTTGGATATGACCTATGCAACAATAATATTTTTTCAACATCCATGTGCGAAGCACGGGTTCGCACTAGTTTATATTTATGCGACGGATATGGATTGAATTAAAGAAAGATTATTAGGATTTTATGGGTTTTAGTGATATTTTAATTCGTTGGAATTTGAGATGTTGCAAATAGATTTCTATGTATTATCAAGTTTAAAATAAATAAAAGTGCGATGTTTGAAATGACAAGAAATAAACATAAAATGAAAGAGATGTACAAAATAAGGTTAATTTTTGTGTTTTATACCGTCAATTTCAAGCAATAAAAAGATAGTTCCTTGTAATTACAAGCACCACACAAATCTCTCCTTTTGGATATGACATAGAAATTTACGATGTTAACAATTTTGGAACATAATTCCAACACATTAAATTTAGTAAAACCCAAAAGTTAAACGGTAAGACATGAATAAAGTAAAAAGATCCTAAGAAGTTAAGATGTGAAATACCAATAAAATTTGAAGTTAAATGAAAAGAAAATACGAAAGATAGGCAAGAAGAAAATAAAAGGATAACATGAGAATAAAAATGAAATATAGAGAATCGAAAAAAAGGATGGGCAACGATATTATGAACTTAATAAGAGAAAAGCAGTAAATGAACTTAAAGTAAAAGGAAAATGGTGAAACGCATAATGAAATGAAGACCTAGGGTCAACTGTAAAACTATAGAGGCATAATAATTAAGTATGAAAGAATACATACATACATCCATATATATAAGTAGCCTCGAATACGCCTTTATGGCGGGTGTGAATTATTATAATTAAAGTATAATTGAAGAAATGATATGACATTTGATCATTATAGTAGGTTGAAATGCGAGGTCAGCAGTGTTACACAATAGAAGCTGCCCACTGCAAGAGGCTACCAGCAGTTGTGTAACATTATATTGATGTAAGACATATCCAACCATCGGACCCATGGAATATATTCGTTTTCGTATAGATGAAGGAATACCCTTAATAGATAGAGTAGTCTGCTTCAAATATAATTTTAGGGGGTATTGCCTTGGTTGCACAAAGCAACCTAAACAAGACGGTGAATGGGATCGAGCACTATGCAACAATGGTTGGTACCAAAAGTCAGGGGTAGGGCTGCATAAGGTGAGAGATTTATCAGTACTTAGTGGTCAATGAGAAAGACAGGGCTACACCTAACTAGTCTTCACCGCCTACTAGGGTAGGCCATGTTGGTTATGCATCGCTACAGTTGTTTGCTAGTTTGATTGTTAGAGCAAGGCTAGTTAACCCAAAAGAGTTCTTTCAAAATAGTTTGGGGTGGTCCATGGAACCATATCCACGATAAGAAGTAGACAAAGTGGTAAATCTCCAAAGAAATTAGAGTACGACATAATATTCTGAGAAGCCATCATTAGGTACTATGGGAGTCCCTCGAGTTATACGGTGACTAGATCATGACACGGTGAGGGCGATGGATCCTAATGGGTGTTGATTGAGAGATACTATCGGGAATAGTATTTAAGTTCATTAGAGGACCGTGGTACTTACACACATACGCACACACGCACGCATGCACACTATGATTCTACAGAGGGTAGATGGAAATGAATCGTATATGAACATGCGGTTGAGACAACTAATAAAATGTAAACATACATGACATGAGATAGAGAACAATCGATATAAACTAGTGTTATGTAGAAAGTGTATAATTTATCAATCACCAAAACGTTGTTCCTACCCCCTCCTCATTGCAACCTACATAATAACTTGAAGGACAGGTACTGGTGCTAGGCATGTTCGGTGCTGACAAGGAAACTACACTTTGGAAGTCTCAAATCTTTGTCAGTGGCTATGTAACTTAGTATATTGTGTTATTCCATTGTGAGTTATATCATTAGTGCTCTGATATTCATTCTTTTGTTTTATTTTTAGGATACTAAACCAACGATTCGTACTTCGATGGACTTGGGTTTTCGATTTAGCGAAAATTCAGACCCACTGAGGTATGGGTTATTATATTTTTTTATCAAAGCTCAGGTTAGTCGATCTTGAAAATTAGGAAACGTTGAGTGAGTGTATTGGTATTTTGCCTATAACTAAAAATATATTGTACACCAAATCCTAATAATTCCAACCATCCTTGAAGCCGGATGTTACATGACTCCCTAGTCTGGCCTTGATAGCCCAATGGTTGTAGATCCCCGTATGATGTCGATTGATGATGCACGATAAGTCCAGACAAGGGGAAAAATAAGAATCCATATGTTATAGATATTCGAAAGCAGTTAGTTTCTCAAAGGATGGTGTGAAGTAGTCACTCCAAGTTAATAACCGAATTTTCAATACTGGAAAGAAGATAAGTCAGTTAGTCGGAGAGTAGAAGTTCCAGAGAAAGAACAAATAGAAATCCACTTTGAGTCCAACCTAATAGAAAATAGTTTTAAAAGTTAAGAAAAATATATATATTTGGAAAAGTAAGCATATATATATAGACACACACACACATACATATATTAGTAAAGCTAACGGGGTTAACTGGCCCCTACCAGATTAGGTTAGAAGAGGAGAAGAAAATTACTTTAGTAACATGCTATCAAAGCAATGACAAAGGGAAAAAAACAGGAAATATTGAAAAATACAACACCATAGAAAATAAGATACAAACATAATGACAAGTCCATGACATAAATTAGGATCCATTATTTTGTAAATTCTGAAATCAATGATTTAGGTCTTCTATACTTGCCATTATATATACAATTATTCCTTTCAAGTCATATAACCAAAACAATCTCTTTAGCAACTTAAGGAGTGTACCACCATTCGGATTTCTCCATCTAGTGGACTTAAAAATGTAATACCATTCAAGTTTTGACTCAGTGACAAGGTTGTGCAGATTGTAATATTGGAGAATAGCTCTCCACACCTTGTATGTATACAAATATTTAGTTAAATTGAAAAGTTTTCATAAATGGAATTTACAAAAAACAATGGTTGAAAAATTATAGAGCGTATATAGCTCGCTAGTCTCTTTATAAAGAAAGACAAGTGTAAATTAAAGTTGTAGAGAAGTTAAAAATTTGTTAAAATCCAAAATTTTTGTAAAGGAAATTATGTAAAAAAAACTATTTCTTTTAAAAGAAAATGGTAGAGCAATATAGCTTGTGATTTTTTTATGTAATGAAAATTTTAAGCTGTAAAAACATTTTTAGGGGTGGACAATAGAAAGTAGTATAAGTCTAGAATAAGGTAAATAGTACAGAAAAGAAGATTTAGAACCCTAAAACAAAACTATAGTCAAACGCACTACAATGCTTCAACCAAGAAGATAGTTAATTGAGAGAAAAACATTTGGAATTAATACAATTCAGGTAGAGGAAAGTTGAAATGTAATAGCATTGTAAAATATAAAACAATATTAGGAATTGATATTAAAAAAATAATGCTAGTAATCTAATTGGAAGCAACATAGGGAATTAAAAGCAGAACAAAGGAAAATAGACATTTTCCATTGTTGTGTTCATTTATTTCAAGTATCTTCTAAAAATCCTCCTTAAATGATATCAGAGACTGCACCAAAGATTGGAAGTGGAGATAGTATGAGTGGTAAGAAATAATTTTGCTGTTAAAAATTAAAAAATGTTTTGAAAAACATTGTAAAGTATATTTTTGAAAGAAATAATTTTGTGCAACAAATAAGTTTTTGAAAGGAAAACTTAATAAATAGTTTGAACTAAAAATCCAAACTTTTAAGAAGCAAAAGTTGAAACAGTCTTTAAAAGAAAAGGTTGATTTGAAGAAAAAAAATACTTTTTAAAGTTAGATTTGCTAACAATTTCATTCAGATTTAATGAATAATCTAAATTCAAAAATCCTAAATTATAGGTTTTAAAAGTTAAGATACTAAGTATTTTTGAATTTAATAGAAGATTTCTAAGTTGCACTTTTAAATACAAAGGTTTTGGGATTGAGAATTTCAAAAAATTTAAAGTTTTTAGTTTTTGAAAAATGGTAAAGACCAAAACAAATTTTAAATATGGAATAGATAGGGATGAGTGTCTAGGTAATATGGGGTGAAGGGTAAGACTATGAAGAAGAAAATAATGATTACTCATGAAGCAATAATAAGAAACCCCCGTAGAGTGTAAAGAATAACGGCGAGAATCTAGAAATATTTGGTTAGACATGTGTGCAAGCTATAAGAAGAAACTGTAAAGAAATGATAAATGGTATAAAGTACACTTCTATGAGTTTTAGGGTATGCTCGTATGAAGGGTCAAAGGTAAAGAAAAAAAATACCAACATTTGAGAATACCATCAAGAAATTTGGATTAAAAGAAGATGGTAACAGAGGATTATGAGGTGGAAAACACACATGGAGGATATTGGCAAACTTAAGTTAAAAATATGAGGATTGTGGAAGGATGTCACGATAGGAAGATACATTCAAGTCAGAAGTGATAGAGCCACAACATCGTTGGTACTAGTTGATACTTAAGGGCAGCTTCCAGCAGTTGCTCTATTTAGATTGGGTTGTAAGCATTAGTTGTCTTTAATAAGGATAAAAACATGTACGATATTATAGGAAATATTCCTTTGTGTGTGTTTTTTGTGTGGACCGTTATGTTATTGGAAAACAATGAAGATAAGGAAATTTCAGAAAAGACAGTCAACTAATGCAAAATAAAAGAAAATAATAGAGGCTGAAAGTTAAGAAATAAATTAAGAAAATTTATTAAATTGACTACTAAAAATATAAATGAAATAAGATTGTAAGTCCCCAAAAAAATTTGAGAAATAAATTTCAGTGAGTGGAGGACAGGGAATGGATGTTGTGTAGCCATGGGTCAATATCCATGTACCTTAAAGATTTGAATTTATAATTGAATTTGTTTGCTGGTTGCTATTATAAATAAAAGAAAAGTTTTTGAAACTTAAAATTTTCCTTGTAAATTAAGAGGAGTCCACTGTGGATATTGGACTGTTGACTAAACCTCGATTTCTTGAGATGTGGAAAAATTTATTTTGAAAACATATATATATGTACACTTTTGAAAAATAAAATATCTTTGCAAAATGTTTTGGAAGATTTCTAAGTTTAAAATTTTTATGGATATTTTAGAAAGTAATATAAAAATATTTTTGAATTGAAAAGGAAGAAATTTTCAAATTTTGAAATGCCACATACTTGATTTACGAGGATAGTCGATAGATGGGTTAGTATAGATTTTATTATACAATAGAAGTGGCAGTAAAATAAAATACGGTTAGAGATAAGGGAAAAGCTATTTTTGCGATGAAGTCATTTCCTCCATACCTTGTCGATAGGTGAACTAAACTGGTTTTAAAATAATTTTGTTTTAAAATTTTAAAGATTTAAAATAAAATTTACTAATGCGGACTATACTTGGAGAAGTTGGAAGAGAATCGGGGGCAAAAGTGAATATTTAAAGGTGCAGTGGAAAAAGGGTACATAAGAGAATGACGGAAATATGGAACACCTAGACCCTTTTAAGCATAAGAAAATAGGTTTAGGAAACTGGATTTTTCTAAATTTGGATGTTAGCAATGGTGTGCTAGGATTTTGGATGATAGGAATAGGATGTAAAATTGATTGAACTATATTTCTATTGGTAGGAGGGTGGGAAAATTTGGATGTAAAAGCAATTTTTTGGTTTTCAAAAGCAGCATGCATACAGAACTGCTAAGATATCTAGAATGTTTGAACCATATTTTTGAAATTGTTTAAAATAATGCATTCATATAGGAGGCGTTGATTTAGAATTGCTCATTATGCATATCATATATATTGTGATATACCGTGCACTTGTACACAATTTTTTTGCAAAATTGGTTGCACACTAATTGATTTGTTAGATTAAAATGGATGTGTGTTAGGTTACATGGTCAAACCTTTAAGGAATTTCGAGGACAAAATTCCTCAAAATGGGGGAAGAATGTAACACCCCGCTATTTTTACGATAATTATTTAAATAGAAATTAATTAATAAATAATAAATAGTGAAAAATGGAATTTTTTCAAACATCAGAATTTGGCTATGAAACTTACACCATTGGATTTGCGGTGATTTTCTCATGAATTTTCATATATAAACTTTTCCGATCGGAGTTCGAACAAAAAAGTTATTGACGCTTGAAATTTCAAAATCGGAAATAATTATATATGTAATTAAGGAAATAATCATTAATTAATTAACATTAACTAAAAACCGTTAAACTTAACTGTAACTTAAACGTTAAGCAAATGAATTAAGGTATCAAATAATGTCAATGGGTTATAAGTGGAAAGTAATTAACAAAATCAATTAACGTTCATTACTTGCTGAATTTACACTACTAAGATCGACCTAGGGATTGCTTAGGTCGACTGGTAGTCGTCGACTGGTAGTCATCGACCTAAAGAAATAAGCAGTCAACCCGAGATTTGTAAATGGAAAATTTTAGTTTGGCCTAAATGGCCCGAATTTAAAAGGGTTTAGTTGAACAATTGGTATTGGTTTGACCCCTATAAATATAGATCTAAACCCTCACTTCCAACTCATAATTTTCTAATGGGCAAGGAAGCTTTATCATTTTCTCTTCTCCTTCAAAACTCCAAATACATAGAAATAGTTTTAGTTAGCACATATACACTATTAGAGGATTTGTAGAAGATGAGTGAGATAGAGAATAGGTTCAAATCAAGTCGCTGCAACCAAGGTAAACTATAAATCTGGATTTGAATAGTAATCAACCTAAATCTCTCTTCTCTAATCCAAAATTCTAATAGATCTGTATGTATACGTTATATGTGAATCCAAATAGGGAGTCAAAGTGGAAAATACAGATAATAGGGATTAGATTCGAGGATTTGGGAACGCTTTGAAAAGTGAGTGGGAATATTATATACTTTTATGTAATTTTAGATTATGTCGTTGCAAGTCTATTCTTATTGCCTGAGAAATTTAATTTGAATTGTAAATAAACTTTTATAAATACAATATTGAGATTGAAAATTTACGGTGTTAACATTTTAGAATAGAAACGTACTTCTAACGCATTAAAATGTAGTAAACCTCAAAAGTTAAACGGTAAGACACGAATAAAGTAAAAGGATCCTAAAAAGTTAAGATGTGAAATACTAATAAAATTTGAAGGTAAATGAAAATAAAATATGAAAGATAGGCAAGAAGAAAATAAAAGGATAACATGGGAATAAAAATGGACAATAGAGAAGGGATAAAAAGGATGGGCAACGATATTATGAACAAGAGAAAACCGGTAAATGAACTTAACGTAAAAGAAAAAGGAGAAATGCATAATGAAATGAAGATGGTCAACTATGAAACTGTAGAGGCATGATAATTGAGTAAGTATGAAAGAATATACATACATACATACATATAGCCTCGAATATGCATTTATGGCAGGTGTGAATTATTATAATTAAATTATAATTAAAGAAAACAAATGACATTTGGTCATTAGCATTGGTTGAAATCCAAGGTCAGTAGTGTTACAGAATAGAAGCTTGCCCACCGCAAGGGACTACCAGCAGTTGTGCAAAATTATACTGATGTGAGACATATCCAACCAAAGGACCCATGGAGTATATACGTTTGCGTATAGATAAAGGAATAACTTTAATAGATAGAGCAATCTGCTTCAAATATAGTTTTAGGGGGTATTGCCTTGATTGCAATAGGAAATCTAAATAGGATGTTGAACGGGATCAAACACTATGCAACAACGAATGGTACCAAAAGTCAGGGATAGGGATGCATGGGCAAGAATTTCATCAATCCTTAGCAATCAATGGTAAAGGCATGGTTACACCTAACTGGCCTTTACCGCCTACTAGGGTAGGCCATGTTGGGTTATGCACCATCATAGTTGTTTTCTAATTTGTTTGTTAGGGCAAGACTAGTTAACCTAAAAGGAGTTCTTTCAAAATAGCTTAGGATGGTCCGTGGAACCGTATCCATGATAGGAAACTGAAAAGGTAGTGAGTCTTCAAAGAGATTAGAGTATAGTACAATATTTTGAAAAGCCCTCATTAAGCACTATGGGAGTCCTTCGAGTAATATAGTGACTAGATCGTGACATGGCAAGGCGATGGATCCTTACGAGGTGGTAATTGAGAGATACTAGCGGGAATATTATTTAGGTCCATTAGGGGACCATGGTACTTAGACAAACACAGTCATGATTCTACAGAGGGTACATGGGAATGGATCATATGTGAACATGGAGTCAAGATGACTAATTAAAATGTAAACAGATATAACATGAGATAGAAAACAATCGGCATAAACTAGTCTTATGTACAAAGTGTATAATTTACCAGTCACCAGAATGTTGTTCTGACCCCTTCACAACCCACATGATAGTCTGAAAGATAGGTACTAGTGTTAGGTGTGTTCGGTGCTGACAAGGACACTAGACTTTGGAAGTGTCAAATCTTGGTCAGTAACTATATGACTTATTGTATTTTGTTATTTTGTTGTGAATTATAACATTAGCACTTTTATATGCATTCTTTTGTTTTATTTGTAGGATACCAAACCAACGATCCATACATTGGTGGACTTGGGTTTTCGACTTAGAGAAAATTCAGAACCACTGGGATGCAAGTTGTTACACATTTCATCATTAGACTCCATCAACCTAGATATATGTATAAAAAGGAAAATGGAGTGGGTTAGACATAAGTCTGGTGAGTGATCCATACTCCACTCTACATATACTACAAAAATAATACTATAACATAATATGAGTCTATCACTTGGCCTCCACACATTCCATCAACACATCATACCTAACCATCATGTACATATAACAATATCGCATCATATTTGTGTGGATTCACTTCCTTGGACTCGCCTCTTACGCTACAGGGTCGCAAGTTGCCCATTGCCACGTCGATCGCATATAGGACTCATGCCCTGGACTAGCCTCATGTCCTAAAGCGTCGCATGTTATCCTCGCACTAGCTAATTGGATTCATACCCTAGACTAGCCTTATGCCCTATACGATCACTTGCATCCACCTCCACATTGGTCCACTGAAGCACTACAATGAAGCAATGTAATACGTAAGCACTATAGGTTTCTATCCGTATCCATATTGATATTCTGTCTCATCTACCTATGCCTAGACTTCACGCTCACGTCCATCATTACATCATAATTTCGTGGCCTAACAACATAGATAATCACTACAACTAGCAACCAAATATCACATACATTCATTTATTCGGAATGCTTCATTTTCCTCGTCAGTTTCCTCTATCTACCCTCCAAAACACAAGAGAAATAAGACTCAAATCATTCATTATTTATTTATATAGACCCTTCCAGGTCCAAGTTCAACCTACTTCCAAACTCGACCACTGGTGCCCCAGTCTAGCTCACCAGAGACCGGTGTACAGAATTCTTGAGTGTTTTAGGTTTCGAAAATTTAGTGTTTCGTTATCGTTCTCCATCTCTAGCCACCTCCGCTCGGCTTTTGGTTGCCGAAGAACATACCTAGAACCTACCCCTAAATTTCTAAGTCTGGTTTGATCAATTATTTCTTCAATTTAAGTGTAAACTCATCGAACTAACATATTTATATAATAACGTAGTTCTAACTTACCGTTCATACACAAATATCTCCCAATTCCTAATTGAATTCAAATTTAAATGTTTATTTACGTCATGCTATTCTAATATGGCCAACATATCGTTATTAGGGAATTGTAATTGCATTATATGAAGATAAGAGGATTAATCACTCATCGGAACGTCTACTTCTGTTCATATCCTTACTGTTTGGCATGCTACATTTCCTCGCTTCAGATTTCCACCTCCAAATTGTTACTGCTACGTAGCCTTGTTCGACAGCTTTGCAATGCTTTTGGTATCGTTAAATTTGGTGGAGTTTTGAGAGAGTTATAAGTTTTGATCTTAGTTGGTTTGAAAGGAAGAAGGAGGAAGAAGAAAGAAAATTGACCGAGGTAGTTTCTGAAACGGAACGTGATTTAGTTTCTTAACACAAGGAGAAAACTTTTGTCTGCCTAAATTCAATTTTAAAATCTTGGATTTTGGGGCTCGTTTGCCTCAATGATGTTTCAACCGCAATTCATTCATACAGACTCCAAACGAGGCAAAACAAGATACTGTACGAATCAGGAAAATAAGATGGTCGCAATGGCACTAGTTTTGGCATCAAACTCCAATGTCTAAAAATGACCATTTTACGCCTTCTTATTTTTAATTTATTTAATTAGTTCATTAATTTCAATTATTTTCACTTTATTCTATTATTAATATTTTATTAAAATATTTATCAAATTTTAGGGGTATTGCATGCATAATGTAAATAATCTAATGAGATTGGATCCTTAAATATTTTACTCGAAGTGAGCCCTCTCCTATTTGCAACATTTCTAATATTTGTTCCTTATTTTGGCAGCATGTGCTATAGTGAATCTAACCTTTCATTTGGTTAGTATTTAACCCTGCATTATTCCCCACTTTTGCTATTATATTTTTGATATATTGAGCACTTTTGACATCTAAAGTATCAAATATCATAACATCATCTACATATAATAAATGAGAAATAAGTGGTTTCACATTATTAATAGGAGTAATTTCATTCTCTTTGTTTGCTTTTTTCTAGTTTTAGTGACAAGTATTTCATTGTTATACTAAGTAGATAGGGGAAAGTGGGTCCCCCTGTGTAATTCCCCTTGTTGATGATGTGTATCATCTTAGGTATCACATTCAGTGGTATGGAATAAGTTTGTGTTGCAATGCGTTTATACACCAACTAAATAAGTTTTTCTGAAAACCCTTCTTTTCAACATAAAGCAAATATATCTCCTATTAATTTTGTCAGAGACCTTTTCTAAATACACTTTAATGTAGAATTTCTTGATGCCCCTTATTTTCTGATTAGTTCATGAGTAGGTAGTGTATTTTCTAATTTGTGATTTAGAAATTAGATGAGGAAGAAAACCCTTTATATATATATATATATATATATATAATTTGTGATTTACACAAATACCCTTGTAACTTATAACACCTCCTTTCACACACAAACTCCATTTTACACATAATTTGTGAGGTTAGGCTCATGTTGAAGTTTTGTTCATACATATACTATTAGGCATTAAGTTATTCATTTATATATATAACATTAGTAATTAGGCATTGGTAATTAATATTATTAATCGGACAATTGTATATCAATACTGCTTATCTGACTTAATAATTAAGATATTATTTGTTGTATAATTCAACCTTAATCGATTGAAAATTTAAGTTATATGTAAGAATATTTTAAATCACACACTTATTTGAATAAATGTTACTCAAATAAATAATAAAGTTACTACCGTAAATATTATATTTGAATTATTGTCATTCTATTCATTTTATGTAACAGTAAAAGTGGTACATAATTTAGGTAGAGCACATATTTTGATGTCTCGAAGGATCAAATCTAAGAACCCAAGAAGCACTACTAGAGATCTTACCACTTGAGCTAGTGGCCCTTAACAACTCTACTTTCATCTTATTTATGATTAAGTTGAAATTTAAATCAGTTTCATCCAATAAAATATTAAATATAATTTAATATTAACAACGTTATTAATGATAATACTATAAAAGATCCAGTGTAATGAATTAGAAAGAATTTCTTTTGCCCATCGTCCGATGCACCAGCTCCAACAATTTTATGGTCCGTAAATCGCTAGTTAACCGCTCCTATAAAGGGATGGAATAAAATTTCAACATTGTTCTTGGATTGAGGGAAGATGTTCGCCATATGTTACTACCAAATATCCTTTCGACCTTGTCGAAACCCTATTGAATAGAAGACAAAGAAGAACAAGAGAAAGAAGCTCCAGCAAGACCTTTTGAAGGAGTCGAAGGGATGCACAACCAAAGACTAGAAGCATCACAACCTTTCGAAGGGGTCGAGAGGGTCGAAAGAGTCCTTCCACTTCAAGAGATCCCCTTTCGAAGCAGGTGCTTCCACATGCATGGAGACCTTTCGATTGAGTTAAAGCAACACCTTTTGAAGACAAGGAATGACAACCCTTTATATGCGTGCCTAACCTTTCGAAACCGAAGGTTTCGCATACACTCAAACCACTCAGAAATACGCCTTGAAAGGGAAAACCCTTTCGAAAGCAAAAGCAAGCCTTTCAAATCGGTCAGAGCCTTTAACATTCAAGGAAGATTCTGCATCAGTTCATAAGCATAAGTTCGGAAGCTACCATCGAAACCATCAGTATTTCAGCACCTTCGAAACACGTGGAAACTGCTTATCGACAGAGTCGAAAGTTTCTACCTACATTCCTTGTGGCAACAAAACAACATAAAGAAGAAAATGCTAAACCACCCCTTTTGACCAAGATGGGGGCATTTGAATCTATTAGAAAATATTGCAGAGGGGTGCACAAGTGTCGAAGGAGTCGGAAGGTATCCGAAGTCACTTCTAGACCAAGTCGAAAGCCCTGGATCGAAAGGTGTCAACCCGCATCTATAAATAAGACCCAAAGAGTCGGTTTTAGGGGATCTGAATTAGCTCATTCTAAACTTGTATTTTCTTAAGTTTGCAAAGTTGTAAACCCTAATTTGTAAATCAAATTGGGGATCATTGTTCGGCACAATCATTATTGGATTAATAAAAGGGAAGTTTTCAATATTCTTAATTATATTGTTGTTTGAAGGTCTTTTACCGACTTTAACTGCATTTTACAGGTCTCGACCTTATCGTAAAATTCCTTCCGAATGAGTCGAAACCCCAGTCTTTCCAAGTAATCTAAGACCTAACTACAAACTACCGTTCGTTAAACCCTTACCTTCAAGAGAGTCAAAACCTTGATTCAAGCTGGTTGACCCTAAATTCCCGAACCAAGCCTAAGTCGTTAATAAGCATAGCTTTCGACAAAGTCGAAACATACCCAGACCAACCTCATTCTTGTATCTTTAAAGCCATCCATTAGATTTCTGCAGCCGTTTTGAAAGGAAGGTTTCGAAGGGGTAATCCAACCACTCCACTTGGCTCGAAAGACTATAAAGAATGGAATCCATTTGTTTTGACTGGGTTGAAAGGCTAGAAAAGGAAGGTTTATGCAATAGAAACCTAGTCGAAAGGGTGTATCGAAGGGAATACCACATCCTATCTTCTTTTCAGTGAAACCAGGAGAGATCTAAAGGATGAACCTTTTCCATAAAATTTACATTCGGGTGTTGACAAGTTTTCTTGTTAACACCATAATTAATATTTAAAAAGAATAATTAGCTTATGGTCTGGATTGAGCTAAAAATGAGATAGAATCACTAAATATATCTTTCCACGTATATAAATTGCTAAAAGAGGTTATTGGGAAACCTTGGAAATAGTGTCAAAGTGAATCTTTAGCAATGTAAGCTAAAGTAGTGGTAGTTGTACCACAAAATTAACTGCGATAGGTTATTTGATTAACCTGGAAACTTGATAAGTTTTTAATTTACTGGGGAAAACTAAATCAGTATTGTACACACAACGAAATCGAATAAAATGGAATTAGTTTTAATGGATGGTTATGATTTCAATGATAGAAAGTACGAGTCATCACGATGTACTCTTATTTTTAGATTTTATATGCTAAAGCCTTTTCTCAAAACCTGTTTTAAATAACACTTTTATGTTTAATTCAGTAAATTAAATATGAATATTAATTATATGTTTTTACGATCATAACTTGTCTTTTTCAATAACCATATAATATGTGTTTAACCCATTATGTGGTAGCTGGTGGAAAGCATAAGTATCAAGTAAAATTTGTGGAGAGCAGTTTCAGATATGTTTTGATAGTACTCGTATATTTATTTATAAACTGCATAAGTATGTTAAATTAGTTATATGCGAGTTTTCAAAAGTCAGAAATTAAAAGGTGTTTGGATAGATTTAAATAAACTATTTTTTTTTCTTTTAAAAACCAATATTTTTTAACTTACAAAAAACCAATCGATCCGAGGGCTGTTAATTTACATTTACCGGTTTTACTATTATACGAGAGATAGTAATTTATCTTATATCCAACCATAATGAACGTCATTTTATTTTTGTTTTCTTATAACTTTGGGTGCACTTGCATCTAATCAAAAACTAAGAGCCCCTCTTGTTTGAACATCCTAATTAGAAGAAAAGACAGAAGAAGAAGAAGAAAAAAAGACTTGAGTGCATGTTTTGGCTAGTGAGGATCTCCTGGAAGCTTATACATATTTTTACAGCTAAAACTATTTTGTTATACCGGTAAAGCTATAATCGTCTCACTCGACAGCGCATAGTGCGGCTCGCATTGTGGATGCGAAGATTAAATGGATAAATCATACATCGTAAGAAGTGTGTGTAGACATACACATATACATACATATTGGTAACACGTAACATTGATAATTTCTTTTGTTACAAATAAGTGTTGCTAAAACTAATCATATGCTCGTTTGGAGGGGATGAATGTTTGTTCAATCGGGACACCAGCATATTGAAAGCCACGTAGATGGTGGCATCACACACAATGAAGCGTGCATGCATAAGACATGTTGAATGTCAAAATTCAATATGCTATCAGAGCCTATAGTTTGACGGACCATTAGATGATGCGAGAGTGACCGAAGCATGATTCTTTGAGGCTTGAGCGAAAAAGAATGACTCGTCAAGGTGGAGACATGGTTAAACAGCTCGATCTTACTTCTACTCGTTGAAAGGCGATGAAGAAAGGACGTTCAATTGGGATGCCAACACATTAAAAGCTTCGTTATGTGTTGCCATCACACACAATGTAGTGCACGTACATGGGGCGCGTTGAATGCCGAAACTCAACAGGCCATTAAACCACGGTCCAGGCTTGAAAACCAGTTTTTTTTAGTGGTTCATAACATTAAACATGCCAATTGTTTTAGTTTTAATACAAGCCAAACCCAATACGAAGCCCAACAAAGCACATCAAGGACTGTCCTGATTAACTCTTCTCTGGCCGCACTATTTTATACTTGAACAACTAGTAAATTATAAATAGGAAATAATTGTTAAGGACAAAATTTCTCAGCATTTTAGCTCCAATGGCAGATTTTCGATATTTTAGCTTGAAGGACAACTTTCTTTAGGTATTAGTTTTTAGGTATCAGTTTGTAGTTATCGGTAGCAGCTTTTAGGTATCATTTTTTTAGTTCGGTAGCAGTTTTGAAAAAATGTTTGTCCTTATGAATAATTTTTAGAAGAATGTTTATCCTTGTGGTTAAAATATTGAGATCGTATCTTTGAGGCTAAAAATATATAAATTTTTGTCCTTTGGATTAATTCCCCCAATTATAAATTTGCAGCCTAACGTGAGATATAAATGAAAGCATTTTGAGGTTTTGTTAACAAGTTTTCTCTGTTTTAGCGCAATAAAGTCAAACAGATGAATTTATAAGATATGAACTGTTAAACATAAGGCAGCAGTTTCTATTTTTATCTTCAGTAAACCAAATTAGTTAAGTTTTTATATGTTAATTTCACCGATGAAATAATTTATCGCAAAATTTACCGATGAATTTTGCAGTAGTTAAACTACAGACCAATCAACCTGAAAAGAAACATAATAAACCCAACTGACAAATCGAAGACTGGAGTTTTATTTATTATTACTATTCTTTTTTTTCTTCAGAACAAAATGCATATCATTTGCTAAACCAAACATCTACTTTTATTCAGGAATTTCACTGAACATGTACAATATCTAATGAACAAATGGTTTCATTATCATCATCCAAATATTGCTCAATCGTCAAAAAGTAAAAAAAAAAAAAGGAAAAGAGAGGGAAAAAAAAAGAACAACAATCTTCTTTATGATCCTATGTCTACTACTAATACACTCTTGTTATCAAAATTTCCGTTAAAAAAGAGAGAACTAACTCTCATCCATCCAAATATCATAAAAAGTGAAAACATCACCAAAAATCTCCACAAGAGCAAAAACCATCTTGAAACTTATGAAACCTCGCAGCATCTCTAACCAGAATTTCCCTTCCACTAACCTTTGAAACAAACTTAGTCCAGTTATGACAGTCCCCACAAACCCTCAAATTCTTATGCACCCTTATAGGCAAATTATCAGACACAACAAGCAACCCAAAAGCAATAGCAAGCCTCTCACTATGTTGACTAAGCATTCTCCTCTTCTCACCTTCCTCCACATCATGCAATATCATCTCCATATCAGGCCTGTACCCTTCTTCTTCTATTTCACTCTCGATTCTCTTAAGCTCCATGAATATTTTCTCAGATTCAGGATGAGACTCGTCATTAGCAGAGAACATATGCACCTTATTCTTGTACTTAATCCAGCTACAACCAGGTTCTTTTCTCGCTCCTTTATCTCTCATCCCTCTTCTCATTTTCGCTACCTCTTCCCATTTTCCTTGACCAGCGTACATATTAGACAGCAATACATAGCTCGCTGCATTTAGAGGATCAACTTCAAGTAAGGCCTCCGCAGCCCATTTTCCAATTTCCATGTTCTTGTAAGTTCTACATGAACTCAACAGTGTTGCCCAGCCAATAGCATCGGGTGCACAAGGCATTCTTTCTTGTATAAATGTCTTTGCTTCTTTCAACTTCCCAGCTCTACCAAACAAATCTATCATACAAGTGTAATGATCCTGTAATGGAGTAATTTTATGCTCTTTCACCATGGAAGTGAAGTACTTCTCACCCTTTTCAACCAGTCCAGCTCTACTACATGCAGAGAGAACACCAATGTAAGTAACTCCATCAGGCTGTATATTCTTCTCTAACATAGATTCAAATAACTCTATAGTTTCTTTAGCCTTTCCAAACTGTGCATAGCCTGAAATCAAAGCAGTCCATGAAACCTGATCTTTGATTTTCATCTCATCGAAAAGCTTATGAGATTCTTCAACATTACCACATTTACCATACAATGTAACAAGTGCATTAGATACTGTGATATATGAGATTAGTCCTAAAGATATAGATTTGCTGTGAAACTGTGTGCCTTCTTCTAAACTTGCTAAGTTAGCACATGAGCTTATGATGCTCCCTAGTGTATATTCATCTGGATTGATTCCATGTCTTTGCATTTGAGTGAATATTCTAACTGCTTCTTCACTACATCCGTTTTGGCCATACCCGACTATTATAGCAGTCCAAGACACTATATTCTTTGAAGGCATTCCCATGAATGCGAATTCAGCGTACCTCATGTTTTTACATTTTGAGTACAAATCTACTAGTGCACTTCCTACAAAGATGTTATTTTCGTAGCAAGTTCTGATTATATAAGCATGTAGTTGCTTACCTTCTCTTAATGCTGAGAGTTTACCGCATGCGGTTAAAGCACTTCCAAACGTGTACTGATCTATACTAGTGTCCGACAATCTCATATCTCTAAAAAGATGCAATGCTTCTGATTCTAACCCATTTTGAGTGAACCCGGTAACCATAGTAGTCCAAGATATGGAGTCTCGTTCGCTCATATCATGAAACAATTTCTTTGAATCTTCTATCATACCGCAATTGAGCAAACCTGTTAACATAGTGTTGTAAATAACCACGTTCTTCTCCTTCATCCATGAAAATACTTTCTTTGCATCATGAACAAGCGAAGCTTTCATGTACATATTCATCAATGGACTGCCCACAAACACGTAGGATTCAAACCCATATTTTACTATTTGACAATGCAACTGAAGTCCCAATTCAAGAGAAGGTAACTGGGAGGATAATGTCAAAAGAGTCGAGAAAGTAATTCTGTTAGGAACTGTTTTGCCTTCTCTCAACATAAGGCGATACATGTGTACAGCATTATGAGGTGAGTTATGTGTTGCATGTCCAGATATGATACAGTTCCATGATATGCCATCTTTTATAGGCATAGAATCGAATACTTTACTCATGTCAGTGATGTTTCCATGTTTGAAATGTGCAGACAGGAGCGCATTATAAGAAAAAAGGTTTGGTTGTAGAATTTGGTCGAACACTTTTTGTGCGTAAACAAGGAGGTTGGATTCAGAATATGAGGTGATTAAGTTGTTTAATAAGAATGTGTCCTGAAAAGGGAATGATTTTAGGATTTGGCAATGGAGTTTTTTGAGGTTGATGGGTTGTTTTGCATGGAGTTTTAGGAGGGAAGAGAAGTGGTTTGAAAGAGATGACATGGAGAAGCAAATTCAAATAGGTTTCCGGTATCGTTAAGTTAACAAAGATCGTAGCTGATTCATTTCTTCTACTAATCAGCAATAGTTCTTGTACGCAATCAACAAAGAAACTCTTATCATTCACAGCACTAAAGAGAAGAAATTAAGTTAGATTTTTGACATATGCCCAAGGTATACGCTCAATTGCTTGTACAACAAAAATCTACACCATTTGAGAGTCTGAGGCTATTACCAACCATAATTTTAATTTCGAAGACCGAACCATGAATCGAACCGTGCTGATGCAAGGTGGTGATGCAAGATGAAAGGTTCTAGTGATTCAACCGGTCAGACCGTAAGAACCGTGTTAATCGTTATTTTTTACTTTTCTGATTTAAATATTAAATTATTTCAATTACTGTTAAAATATAACAAATTATAATTAATATATCAAACTTTAAAACAATTATTTATAAACATTTCATAACGAATATTAATTGGAATAATTCTATAACAATTTTTTAAACGTAAAAATGTAAAATTTCTTATTTTTAAGATAAAAGAAGTTCAATTCAACAATGATTTATAAAATGTACATTAATAATGATACTAATGTATCATGTTGTCCAAAATATGATAATCCAGTAATTCAATAGCAAAGACTATGAAATTATTTGCTAAATTGATTATGTGAAAAAAATGTAAAGTGAAACGAATTTTTTTTTTTAAATTTGAAGAACCGTGTGGTTTAAAGAGGTCGGTCTAAAGGTTTTTTCAGGGTTTTAAGGTTAGACTGCTGGTTCATGCACACGCAGGGTTATTTTATTTTCAGAACCGTAACGCTTCAAGATTGAAGTTTAACCGTAGTCGAACCGATATTGAATCGTATCTTTAAAACACTGTTACCAACAACTGACTTGTTCATTACAAATTTTTGTTCCTTTTAACTAAAGTAACAACCACTACACCATCAAACCAATTTTTTTATAAAAAAAACATACAAACAAATAGAACGGCAAAGTGTCTGTAGTTTAATCTTTTCCGAGTAAAATGACAAACATTTAATAAAAGACAAAAACTTGGCAAAGCGTGCCTTTTCTTTACCGTGCAACCACCTCTCTTCCATTTCAGATCCGAGCAAGCCCACTAAGTACCCCATTTTATCATCCCAATCTCAAAATTGAACAAAATAAATGGGTTTTATTTTCATCTACACATTTAGAAATGGTTAGATTGCTTAAAAATTTTGCAAAAAAAAAATCATGCATTGAGAAAACAGCAGCGGCGGTAGCAGAAGCAATGGCAGAGGCGGTGGCGTAGAAAATGTAATTGTTCCTTTTGGTACAAACACGGTTTAGAAGATTTATTTGATGCAAATTTGACCGAAATGAACGAAAAAATTCTCGTGAAGGGAGCGTAGGCGACCGTGAAGGACGAAGGGATCGTGGAGGTCGTGGAGGTGGTAGGAGATGTCATCGGTGATTGGCGCATGCTTCTAGTAGAGTTAGTAAGTTGAGTGACTTTGAGGACCCAAATTTGAGTGCGCAGATGATATTGATTATTAGTTGCTTTCGGACAGTTAAATACATGTCAGCACGCAAACCAGCTTAGCTATAAGTACTTTTTTAGCTGTCTTAACTCATTATTAACATATGTCAATTACAGTTAGACTATATTTTCTTGTTGTTGACTGGGTTTTTTTAGCCTACTTCGAAAGTGTGATTAGAAGGTGATATTAACAACACATTGGCTACTAATACCTTAGTTAAAAAATGAAAAATGAGGAGACAATAGTTGGTTGAAAAGTAAAGAAACAAGAGTTAGAGTGATTCGGCCAAAGATGATCTACTTCCACTATGAGAAATTTCTTATTACTTCACTTCTATTACAACGGCCTAGATTACAAGATAATGACTGAAATACTAAGACACTTGAAAGCTAGTGTTGTTCAACACTTGTAAGTTTTCTGTCTTGGTCTATTTATAGTAGTTGCTAAAACTAAAGGTAATGCTTGGATGGTTAAGATTGCGCAAGCAAAGCCCATGAAATGCTGGAAAGGTGAAAGGAATGTGTGGCTGTGATGAGTGCCAGTAGGGAAGCCGTACGAGGCGCATGTCTTGCATTTACTATGCACTTAACGCGTATGTACCATGTCAACATTCTACACGAACATGGTATGCTCTTTGTCAGAAGTAGGCACACCTAGTTGTACTACTTACCGTTTGCTTTTGCTTGCTTTTATGGCAAGGCTTGCTGAGCTGGCTGGTGGATAACCGAAGACATGAAGAAAACAGAAAGTTGCTAAGGACTAAGTCATGGAGGATGTGTCGTGCCGAGCACGAAGCAATGTGACAAGCCGTCTAAGACCGGCTGAAGATGGCTGTGATGAAGTCGGGCTAAAGATGGGTCATACTTGAGCCTGTCTTTGCCTAATGGGCATGCTGTTGAGATTGATTGTACCGTGTTGAGTCAGCTGATCGTAGGCTTAGAGTATTGTTGAGGATGTGGCTGAGGAGAAGGTGCTAGCTGGATGGGAGATGATATGCACAGGCTGCTTGGGACTAGTCCTGGGGGACTGTACTGAAGTCGGGCCAAGGATGAGTCGCTTGAGTTGGTCATGGCGAACGAACTTGCTGTAGAAACTGTCTTGAGCTGTGTCAGTCGGCACATAACTAGGAGATATACTCGAGTGGATGGTCGGTGCATAATATTCTAATACAAATAGATTCAAATAATTTTATTTACTAAATACGTATAACTTGTGGGTAATATATGAATAACTCAATATTTTATCCTAAGTATAATACACATGTAATAAAAAGTCCTGTGAGATAGAATTTATTACATTAAGTATAATTAATTGCAATAACTTAAATTATACAAATATTTGTACCAATTAATGTCTTTATGTGATCCTATTTAATATATAATTTTTTTTATTCAAATAAAAATGTCGTGGTTATTCTCTAACCAAATAAAACATTACATGGACTGCTACACATTCAAGCGACTAGCATTCGCTAATCAAATAAAACATTACATGGATCGCTACACATTAATTCGACTAGCACTTGATTTTACGAATAAACAAAACTATGAGGTGAAGCATAGTCCTTAATTTTTTAGCAATAGAATAATGATTATGCAAACAAATCTTTTTTTCAAAAGAAAAGGACATCTTATATATGTATTCATTTGCAGAAGAAATCATGATGTTTACATATTGCAGATTCACTTTCTCTTGCTTTCCAACCAGAATTTTATACATATCACATGCTTCGAAGATTTCCCAAAATAAAATTATTGTCAAGTTTAATGGAAGAAATAATATATTTCCATTAAAGCAACCTTCATGACAGAACAAAATGTTGCATTACCCAAAACACATACAATTAGCTATTAGAAACAACAAACTAAGGAAGAAGGGAGAAGTGAAAGTGCATACATCAACATGCAAAACTTGAACATGCATGAAGTAATTTAGCTGGAACGTAACTCTGAAGTTTGATAGCCAATTATTATCATTTTAATTTAGACACTATTATCCCAATGAAATTTTATGATTGCAATAATAAATTATTTTCTTGTAAATAAATTTCTACTGAAGGATTTCAGTTACAATTGAGAACTTTTCATATTATGTTTCAATGATATGAAATTCCGGATCGATAATTCAAGTTCTCACACATAAACATTTATTTCATACTCATAGACTATATTTGACAACATAATTCTTATATTATTTCTAATGCTTCTAACGAAATTGCATGAATGTCATAGAGAGACCATGTTAGAGTAAACATCAACAGAGTCTTAGGCATGATTTTCTCTATTAATATGCCCAAAAGAGGGTATCATATAAATATCAAGACAGAGATAGAATTAATGCTCTGATACCAAATGTAAACAAATCTGATTCTACTATGCAGAATAAACATGAAAGTAGAAACAGAATAAATCTTAGGACCTTGTAAAATTACCTCCAACCATTGATGAACTTATCTCCTTCAAGCCTCCATGATTTTGGCACTTCCAAAGCCTTACCACTCTCTCTAGATGGTGTAGAAAATGCATGAATTAGGATTGGGTTTGGGAACCAACCTTGAATTAATAGTTAAGCTTCCATCAAACTTTAACGGCCATATCCATTAAACTTTCCAAAATGAAGTTACTTAATATAAAAGGACACAAAATTAGTGGTCATATGTCTAACTACTATCATGGATGGTTGCTGAAAACGTACAAAGAAGGTGGACCATTAAAATGAAAAGACATAACAAGAGTATCTAATTTCAAATTTCAAAATAAAAGCTTTGAATGATATTGATATAATACTGGAAATAAAAGTTAATAAAAAAAGTTGGGGTTATACGCTATGTCTATCACATTACATTGGGAAGGTGCTTCAAAATTTTGGATACTTTAAAGTTAAATGTGCCACTATCCCGGTAGATTTGAGTGTCAATCTCGGTATTTTAAAAATAACATAAGAGACTTACTCAACTTGAGTATGCTAGCTCTATTGGAAGTTTGATGTATGATATGCATTGGACAAGACCTAACATAGTATATGTGATATAAAAACTTGCACATATACCAGCAATCTTAGTATAGATCATTGGAAAGTAATTAAAAGGGCACTTCATGGTTGATTTTTATGTTGGATAACAAGCGCCGGTGATAATAAATCAACTTCAGGTTGGATTGTTACATTTGGTGGAATTGTTACGTTTGGTGGAGGTGTTGTTTCATGGGCTCAAAGAAACAAAAATTGCATTACCCACTCCATAGTAGAATCGAAATTTATAGCCCTCACCGACATTGGAAAAGATGTAAAAATGTTATTCGATGTTAAGCTATAGCCGAAACCCATGTTTATTTTACCGTTACGTTACGATAGCAAACAATTATGTCTAGAGCATATAGTAATGCATACTATTGGAAATCAAGACATATTAGTCTTAGACAAGAATATGTTAGGCAAATAATTAATGATGTTAGATCAAGTGCTAATCTGGTTGATCCATTCACGAAAGTCAGGACCATAGAAATGGTTATGTCAGTCGAAATGAGTCTTAAACTCTATCGCAAGAATTAGTCAACGATAGCGGTAACCCATCTTAATATGAAATAATTAATTTTAAGGCTTTATATGTAGGAACAATCTATCGTATGGTTGGAAGGCACAAAAATTCAAATTAGTGCTCACTATCATAACAATTGTAGATAGTGAGTAAAGGGCTTTTAATAAAGTTCTTAGTAGTTTGTGTAACAAAGCCATTAGGGTAGAACTTTTAAAATTTAAAGTTGCACTTGTTAGTGTAAATTTTTATAAAATTGTTTGTGCGAGTTATTTGCTTTAAAATGGGAAGAAGAGAAAGAGAAGAATAAGAATAAGGGATTAGAATAGTCTCACATCTTAGAATATTGGAAACTATATTTTTTTAAATATAGGTTTCTCAAGGGAAGGTTGGGCTATTTGGGCATCCAATGCTTGCTCTTTTGTGAGGAGGGAGGCTAAGCACAACCACCATACATACGCGCACCGTCGCCACCGTCTGTCCTGATAGAGTTAGGGGTATGCCCTAGGGGAAGTTATGTAATTTGTTATATATATCTAACTTGTTGACCAATCAGGTTTGAAATAAAGGTATTTTCTTTCTATTATTTACTTGATATAATGCGGTTATATTAATTAATCAATTTAATTAAAAGTATATTTAATTGAAAATCCACAAATGGTACGTTTTGTGATCGCAGTTACAAAGTGTTGTAACCGTGAGTAATTTATCACAATGAAACAAATATATCATTTTAAATGTTCCTAGTCAAGATGCATCGAGACTGGATATCGATATATCCGTTGAGACTAGAGTACGTGACGTTATCCAAATGTTAGGCAGTGTATTACTCATGACTGTTGGGGGCACCAGGGGTTAAGTACTGATAGTTATTGGATAACTATGGAATGACTCACTAGACAGTTTTCTGTTGGTTAACATAACTAAGGTCAAACAGAGAATATCGATGTGACTAATTTACATAGTTCTCTCGACTTGAGAATACCGTTGATCTTCAATGTAGAAGCTCAGCTTTGAATATAGTTAAATCGTGGCACGACGTCCATCGAGCGACTATAGTTGGGTCGAGTGTAAGCATTGGAAGTAAAACACTATTCGAGAGAGGATTCATCTCCTCGGTTATATGAGGTTAGTATCACGGTCAACTTAAGTCAACTCAAAGTCAAAGTCTCTGGACAAAGCATTTCGGTTAATAATAATTGTTGTTATTGAACCATAGACTTTGTGTTTGGACTATAAAGTTGAATGTGGATGATATTGGAATTTTGACAATTACCAAATTCCATAAATTCAAAGTGATATAATTTTGACGAAGAGAATTGGTGTAAATAATTATCACTATTAGGTACCGCTTAAAATAAGTAAAATTGGATTTTACCAAAAGATGTGTAAGCGGTAAATTCAGCCAAAATGTCACACCACTTGCTAAGTGGTGTATGAACATTATTATTCGAATGGTTCAATATTAATCACTGATTGAATTTACACCCATGGGTCGTATAACCGTAATGATGAATTCTCTAAAAAACCACGTGATTTAATTAATTTATAAATTATTGTAAATTGATTAAATTAATTGATATTTGAGAAATATTAATTATTATTCATTCGATGTTTGGAAGTTTTTTTGTAATTATTTTAATGCATTTATAAAATTTATATTTAAGCGCATTGATATACGTCGATGTAATTCAAAGATAATTGCATGAAATGATTTATGAAAGTTTTATGTCATTTGATGACATGATTTAAGGAAATTTTATGTCATTTGATGACATGATTTGTGGAAATTTTATGTCATTTGATGACATAAGTGTAAAGAAAGAATTGGGAAGAGAGAAACAATTAAGGGAATTAATTAGGGAAATTTTAATTAAAGAATGGAAAAAGTTTCATTCTTTCAACTAAAAGATATTCTCTAATTCGTTATGTACAAACAATTTATTCTTTCTCTCTCTCCTAACTTTGGTAGAAACAAAAAAGGAAAATGAATTTCCAAAATCTTTCAACTCCAAATAAAAAGATCAAATAAAATAAAACAAAAGTGGTTCTTCATCTCTTGCAAGGATAAGATGTGGATCTTGAAGATCTGAGAAGATATCATCGTTCAAGGTGTGATTTTTTGGCAACATCCTAAGGCGATTCAATTGGATCTAGAAGCATTCTTCATTCAAGTTGCAAATCAAAAGCAACATCAACAAGGTGTATTTTAAGGATTGGATGGCAAGGTATTTCATTTTCTATATATAGGTAGTGATTTTGCAATGTTTGACGGAAATTTAATTTGACTTTCAAAATTTGTATGCCTTACTATCTTGCTTAATTAAAAGATTATTTATGAAGATTGAATTATTTGTTGAATGATATGATTGAGTTTTCATTTGATAGATCAAAATTAAATTTGTTTACGTTGTAAAACAATATTTAAGTGTAGATCTATATTTTTAAACATTGTAATTAAAGTGCAATTCTTCAGATCTGAATGTTTACATGTTCGAATTGTTTAGCTGCATTTCTTTACTTTGTTAAATTGAAACTAAATCCATATATTTTAGAATACAATGTTTTATTTTAATTATATGTTTTAAACATTTAATTTAAATTTCATTTCTTTAAATCTGGAAATTTACAATTTCATGTTGATTGATTGAATTATATTTAAAGTTAACATTGAAATTTATACGGAATCAATACAATGTTTCAATTGTAGATCTATGTTTTAATCTTTCATAACAAAGTATAATTTTAGTTTTGAATGTTAATATATGTATGTATACATGTATTACTTGCACTTTTTATTGCATTAGATATTTACATATGAATTAAAGGAATTTTAACAACAAATCAAAGTTTCGAAATTAATTGTAATATCTATCTAATTTATATTATTAGAAAGCTTTGATTGAATTCCATATATACATATTTGGATCTACTTGTATGTGTTCATATAAAATTTATTTTTATTTGCCTATATTGTCAGAGTATGAAATCATTTCCCTTTTTTATTAAGACAATAATGTATACATACAATTCATTGTTTACCTTCTATATTCTTACAATTTTGTACCTATTGGTTATCATCAATATGTTGTATTAATTAAGTTTACTAAAAGGGAAGTTTTATCAATCACCCTTGTCATCTTTTATTTATTTCCATTTCAATTCCTATGTAATAACCATTCAAATTGTTCTTGTTTATTCTATGTATACATATCAATTACCACTGATTATGCACACTCCCTGTATGTTGCACTTGCACAATATTTACTGTGAATATATTTACAATTCATTTCATATTTAGATTAGTTATTAATATTATTTTATTAATCAATTATTTATTTAATTAAGAGAAGAAAACGAAAAGTTTCATTCTCTAACTAAATTTATGATCCCACATTAATTGAATAATTTAAGTGAAAGGAAATGAAAAGTTTCATTCTCTAAATAAATTTATGCCCCCTCATTAATTGAATAAGTTAAGAGAAAGAAAATAAAATATTTCTTCTCTGAATAAATTTGAAAAGTTTCCTTCTCCAACTAAATTTATGATTCCTCATTAATTAAATGATTTAAAAGAAATGAAATGAAAAGTTTCCTTCTCTAACTAAATTTATTCCCCCTCATTAATTGAATAATTAAAGGAAATGAAATGAAATATTTCTTTCTCTTAATAAATTTGAAAAGTAAACGTTACACACAAATTTGTATATAAGAGTATATTTGATATATTCTAACTTACATACAAATTAAATTAAAGTGAAACTTTATTTATGAAGTTAAATAAAATATTGATTTTATTTAAAAGAAACTTGGAAAAGTTTCAAATGAATTTAGACTTCATAGGCCCATTAAAGATTAAAAAATGGTTAAATTTATTGAAATACACTCATTTCTTCCGCTGCGGGCTGACCCAGTTTCTTCAATGGTATTGAATCCCAATAGCCTATGCGGTCTAAATTAGTCATGTTAGGGCTAACTAATTAAGCTTGTGCACTTAGTACGGTGTCTAGAAAGGTGATGTTTAGGATTGGAATTGGGTAATCAAGTACTCTGTCCTACCTGGTTACCTGTCTAGCCTGAAAAATGATGTGAGCCCAAAGGTTGCCCTTAATAGAAAAGGCCCAATCTGAATTGGGCTTTGGGCTAATTTTTAAAATAGTTTTAAAAATTAAGATATGATTTTAAATTTTAAATTTTAAATTAAAACATGTTTATTATAAAGGGTTATAATATAACATAAATTTTCAAAATGTTTGAAAATGTAATGAAACGTTAAAAATGTTTGAAACTATTTAAATATTAATTTCAAAATTTAAAATTATTAATAAGATTAATAATATAAATTAATTAAATGAGTTAATTAATTAATACATATATGCATGTATTATATATGTTGATATATGTTATGTTATTTTAAAGTGTTTGAGATAACATAAGCATACATGTATGTATATAAGATAAATTTTCAAAATTAATATATTTTAATTAAAATAACCGCAATATAAAGTAATTAAAGGTCAGTTAATTAACTAAAAATATGCATATACAAGGTATACATGTCTTACTATAAAGGTTATAGTAGATATGTCCAATGTAAAAATTGTATTGGAATATTAATTTAAAATTAATTAAATAAGATTTAATTAATAAAATAATATATATAAGACTATCATATAAGTAATATGAAATATAAAAGTTATATAACAATAAAACTTATATGATATGAATGTATAAACTAAAAATGGAACATTAAAGAAACCCAAATAGACTTAAGGAATAAATACATACGTAAATGTACGTATTGTAACATCCCGAAAATTTTCGACTTTCGAAAATTCAACATCGATACTCACTTTATCGACTGCTGAGCCATCGAATGCCGGAAACCCGAAAGGTTATGGTTTTAAGAAAGAAGAAAAAGGTAGAAGAAGAAGATAGAAGAAAAAGAAAGAAGAACAACAACAGAACAAGAGCAGAAACAGAAAACAATATCAGAATCTCACATATCGCAGCGGAACAATATATAATAAATAAACACTAGTCTTTTAAAACAAAGAGCTATATCAGTTTATACATACATCAATCATCAGAGTTATATACAACAATGGACAGTTATATAAACTTGTCCTCATACAGAATATACAGCGGAATAAATACTATCAGATACAAATACTACGTCTCGTCATCCAGCTTACTTCCAAAGCTCCAGAATATCCAGAATATCCTGATAATATAACTCTAGGCTGCCCGTGTGGAAAATTGGTGGGCACCCAGAGTTTAGAAGGGAACAATAAACTCCGAGTCAGTCATGGTGACTGGTGTGAGATCGTAAAACAGTTATTCTTTAAAATAATCAACAGAAAAATTTTAAAGAAAATTCGCAATGCTTTTCGGAAAATGAGACTACCATAAGACCTCTCACCACACACACAATGCAAACGCAGACTTGGAGGAGATTTCTTCTTATGATAGTCAAAGATGCTTGATACGCAAAATCAAATTCTTTTTGATATTATTATTAGTGCATAGTGTAGAAAACATTTCGAAAGTATAATATTAATCTTAGCCAGCATAGGCATTCCGCACTTATGCCTACTATAGCTACCATCCAAACAGTGGTGACCACCATAAGTGAATGATAGGTTCTACAACTAAAACCGTACAAGATCGTATTGTTTCTTTGGATTTCCAACAAATGGCCAGGCTAAGGAACTTCCTTTTCCACGATGGGTACGTCCCTGGAATAGACGACCCGAGAACCTAACCGGATCTCTGCCAACACAAGGCCGGGTTACCTCTGCAAAAATAGGTAACTACTGACACGCGTATGCCATCCCCCGATCGTAACCGATCTTCCCGAGGATCCCCGATTTCCAACAAACCACATAGATAATAATGCAGCAACCACATAGGTTAAGTATCTGGGCTCCATACCATGATACCACCTCTATCCAGAAGGAATGACATACACTAAGGGGCGCTACTCCCTAGAACCTTGCTGCATCCTTCCTGTTTCGACCATTTCCGGGGTGTGAGGCTCGACGAAGTCTCGTCCACAAAGCTACGCTTTCTCAAAAAGCCCTGCTTCGGGTCAAACAAAAATGATCAACCTATGACCACAAAGATATAAGATCAAACAAATGATCATATCACAAATGATCAAACACTGATCATTTCACAGCAACACTCAGTGTGCCACGTTACCAAATTGGGATATATCGCTGATAAATTTCAACTACATAACCTCTGAGCTCGTACGTCTCAGAGAAGGGTGTTAAGCTAAGAGAATAAATTCTCCGCCACCAACAGAAATGTATTTGAAAGAAATCAGCTTTATATCTCAAATTGTAACGTCAGACACACAATCCATACAAGTCTGTTCCGGGATCGAACAGAACCGAAGGCACTTCTCACGAAGCCCTTGCATTTCCGGATAAATTTCTAATCACGTCCGGACTTCCCGTCACTAAGGGTGATAAAACCTCTAAACCGGAGATCAGCCGATGTAGAGTAACTCGACGGTAATCCTTTCGTTTTCAAAAATATCCGGTCTTCAACACCGGTCTTCAAATGCAATTCATAACGACGTATCACATATTCGGAATGGGTTATACGACCCCATGGTCCTTTCCCGGTTAACCCGAATAGTGAGCGTTTATTTAAAAACAAAGTGTGGCATTCAAATTCATCCAATTCACAACAAATACCTATCTAAAGGTAAATATTGATAGTCGGTTATTTAACTATCAATAAAGATGCGCAACATCATCAGATTCCAAATAATTTTCCACATTATTTCATCTTCCAAAAATATCTTTACTAGATATAAAATTTCCACACTTAATCATTTGAAAACAAATTCAAATATTCACTTTTCAATTTATCTTTAAAAGATAAAAACTCAAACAATTCATTTCACATTGGAAAAGCATTTCCATACTTATTTAAAAATAAGTAATTCACAAATCATTTATTTTCAACACTTAGAAAATATTCGATATACTTAAATCAATATTAAGTATACATTTCATTCTTTAAGGAAATCATAAATTTTAGCATCTATTTGAGTCAAAACGAATGTTGCGTAAAACATCGTTACGACGACTCGAAATCAATAGTATAGGGATTCGGATTTTGATAGATATATATAAATCCCAATACTACATCAAAATATTTCCTTTCGAAAATCATTTACTATAACAACAGTGTTATAGTCCATCATTTCCTTATTTTTCGAAAACGTCTATTTCAACAATAAATGTTGAAATCTATGATTTCGATAGTTCACACGTTTTAAAACATCTTTTAAAACAATTAACTTCATTTCATAATGTCGCTTTCCCAAAACCCTATCCATTTTACTTAAAAATATATTCACTGTCCAAAATCGTGAATATACTTCACTAACCACATTTCAGTCTTTTCTACACATTTTATTTCAATAAAAATTCGCTATTTAAAATCGCAAATATATCTTCTTTAATGTCCTTCTATATTTAATTTATCAAATCCAATTGATTTCGAATTTATAAAACAACGTTTATAAATTCTATTTTCTATTATATAACAACTTCGATTTTATAATTTCCTTTAATGACCCATTCAATTTTATAACTCAACGTATACATCAAAAATCCATATTATAAGTTAAATACTTATAATTTATTTATTTTAAAAGAAATCGTTCTTTTAAACTTTACAAACTGTAAATAAACCCATTTTAACATCATTTCCATTTTTAAATCCACATTCCCAAATATTCACTTTTAACCCCAAAATCAAATCCCAAATTGATTTCTAATTTTACTTCAATACCACATCGATTTCAATATTCATTTCTAAATTAATTTCCCATCCCAAATCATTTTATATTGATTTTTTTCTAAACTTGTTTCAATTTGCCAATTAAATTTATAATTGGACTTCCAACTTATTTCATTTTAAACAAATTCCTCTTAAAGAAAATAAATCCCTTTTTGTCTTTTTCCAACTATTTAGAAATCCAAATTTTAATTAAATTCTTCAATTTAAAATCACTATTATACGAAATTCATTTATTTAACGTTTTCACTTGATTCTGGAATTAATTCGATAAGAATATAAAAATTAACTTTTTATACTTTAAAATTTTCTTTCTTCAAAATTTATTTAATTTCTAAAATTGATTCACTTAGAAATTTTCTACTTGAATTTCAAAAATTCCATTTCGTTTATCTTTGGAATCCAATGATGTCGAAACATCCATTCAGCTAAATTTTAGCTTTCAAACAATTTCCAGATATCAATATGATTAATAGCATCACTATAAAATCCTTCACAGATTCATATCACAATAGAAATAAATTCAATCAATGTGAGGGGTCCAGTTGGGTCCCTCCAACCTATTTCCCTGCATCCAAAGATGTTAGCACAATACCAATTCCGCTCTAGTACGGAATTATCGCGGTATATAGGTTTTTATAAATCCGCTTACTAACGGCGCAATAGGGTCTCATCCGCTATACGAGGCGGGAAATCATCAATCCAATATATACATATGCCAATATGTATATATTGCTATATATATAATAGATATATCCTACTATATCTAATATCACATCCAAACAAATCAATCAATAACTGAAAATTCCACTTTTCATTCGAGTGAGAAAATCTCACCTTAGCTTTTTATTTTGCATTCCATCCCCATTCCGACTATTTCTTCATTATTTTAGACCTTGTATAAATAATTATACACTTTATTAATATTCGAAATAAATCGAACAATTCAATTTCCCATTTAACAATTTAAATTCCCAATAATCTATCTTAAACAAATTTTCCTTTAATAATTAAATGGGTAAATTTAAACCAACTAGTAAAATAAAATGTACATTTATATATTTTTATTTTTTCTTTTTCTTCTCCACTGCTGTATAAATTTCCAAGCTGACTGTCTATATTGCTTTAAATTAATATAACCAGAATAAATTTCCAAGCTTAGACAGATTAGAAATATATTTTTACACAAATTTCTATTTCCAGTTATATGCAGTTTCAAGATTCTAAACTAAAGATAATACCTTACTGAAATTTATTATCTTGTTTTATTATTGTGTATATATACATAAATTGGGAAAAACGACATATACCTCGATTCATCTCTGCCGAATTCGAAATTGCACAGAACCCTAGCCTCCACTGTCTAGTTGACCACGGCTGCGTGATGCCTCCTCGGCGACGTCGACCATCGCACTACTTGAACGCCTCCCTGACCTCACCCTCGAACGCGGCACCTCCCCTACAGATCGAACTTGACCAACTCGCGACACCCTCTCGCGAGCTCGAACCAGAGGTCGCGACTACGCCCGGATTCGTGAGCCCGATCCCCTTCGTCATTCACGAGGTAACAACCCTCCAGACTTCGCCGCCACTCGCCTCTTGCTCGCGACAGCCATCGCCTCCACACGCGTGCACGATCGCCTGACGACTCCGCTTCCTGCTCGCGCGCCATCGTACATCCCAAAGCTCGAAGTCGAGCTCGCCTTCATCGCTAGCTGAAATCGAGTTCGGTCGCAACTTGCTCGGGCTCAGGCCTTGGATCGAAGTTGATTCGATTGCTGTTAATTCGATTTGCGAACGAGATGATGGTTTTAGATTTGAATAAAGAAAGGCCATTTTCTTTTGAACGAAAAAGAGATTTGAGAGGAGAGGGATTTAATCATAGCTTGGCCATTTACTTTTCTTCTGAAATTTTGACTTCTGCTTCGTATGGGAGACAAAGGGTACGAGATAGTATGAGGCAAAGGGAACACGATTTGAAATAAAGGCGTCTCCATTTTTTACAGATGACTGTATTCCTGAAATGATGCGAGATATTTTAAATTGAAAACGATTAATTTTCGTCTAGACGTTTCTACCTCGTACGCTCACACGAAGACTCCGAAAATTACGAAATTTGAAATCCGGTAATAATTCAATATTATGGACCTAATGGAACTGGTTTCGACGAATTCCGAGACTGTTTGAAAATTGGCTATTTTTACAGTCGATAATTAAATATTAAAATATTCGATTTTCACACATTAACTCCAAATTAAAATTTAAAAGTTCTATAACCTTTCTATAACTCCAGTATGATTAAATAAAATTTTACAAATCATTTTCAATCATATTAAACTCGATTTTCAATTATTTTTGGAATTTCAATTATTAATTTATCGATTTAATCATCAAATTAAATCCAATATTCGAAAAATAAATCCTTCGACTTCTAAATTCCATTTATTAATATATAAAATTAATTAAATATTCTAATTTTAATTATCAAAAATTCTGGGTCGTTACAGACTTCCCCCCTTAAAAGAATTTCGTCCTCGAAATTACAAGTTAGGAAAAATGTCCTTAACTCGTCTACTATTTTTCACAATCAATAGTTTTATCAATCTATCAAAACAAATCTTTCTACTAAAGATTCGTTATTACTTCCACTAACTTTTCCAACTTCAATTATAAGTTCCAAACAACATTGTTTACTTCCAAATTCAAATTCGAGTTTAAATTCAAATTTTAAACTTCCAAATTTTCTCAAAATTTTCTAACGCCCTAAATTTCCGAAAAATTTCGCCAGCGTCTCCTTTGCGCGGCTAATACGGCACAACTACAAAACGTCCCTACGGACTCTCAGATTTCAAAAAGAAAAAGAAAAAGCCAAGCGGCTAGACAAGAAATCATCAAAAACTCATATTGAAATTCAAATACTTACCTTTTGTCGAGCAATTCAAATTTATCTTTGAAAATCAAATCCAATTCCTTTATACCTGTATATCCTTACTAGCCATAATATCTAGTTGCATATATTCAAACCATTTCGTACATTCAATTTCAAAATTTTCAATATACACTGCTTATATATCTTTAGCTTACTTCACTGTTGAAGTTACCTATTCATATCCATTATGATTCAATTTTTCATTTCAAATTTCATTTGAAGTCAATTTACAATTCCAATTTAATTGGGATTCAGTTTATCTCCTGAATATTGAATTTATCAATTAACTTTCATTCATAACTGATTATTTTTCTAGATTAGTTTCAGTTACTAATTCATTACAAGTTCTAATTCACTTACAAATTCAATTTCGTTTTTCACATTCAGTTTCAATTCCAGTTTTATCTTCATTCAACCATTAACTTAGAATAATTTCAATATCATATTTACTTAAGAATTTCACTTTCATTAATCACAATTGTAAATTTATTTATTCACAATTTACTTCCATAATTCTATACTCAATTCCAATTTATTTGTTACTACCCCAAATTTATTTTCAACTTAATAAATTTTCTTTAAGTAATCTTTTCACTTTATTAAATTGATTCACTTATACTTACTTTGATTCAACTTAAAATTCCGTAAGTTAAATTTATTCAATCTAAATTCACAACAAATTGTATAAGTTATCAACTCATTTATTATTCTCATCAATATTTTTATATAGCATTCCAAAGTCTTAATAACATTTTCAAAACCATTTTTGAAAACAATTCAAATTTATCTTTTGAATTTTCTAGACAAAATCCAAATTTTCCAAAACAACTTCCATTTAAAACAATTGGCAGCAATTCCTCTTTTGGAAACCCGAAAATGAACACCGGTGATGCCGCGGTCATCATCGAAGTTATTTTCCAGCGATCGAAAAGAGTTTAGAGCTTTTATCTTTCCAAAATACTTTTCAAATCCCTTGAAATCCATTTTCAAATCAAAAGATTTAAACTTTCCAAATCTCCAAAATATCAATTTCTTTTCAAAACATTTTCAAATACTTCTCTGGAATTCCGTTTCAAATTACAATTCACGTTTATAATTTACATTCTTTAATTTCATTTGTATGTGAATTTATTTCTTAACTTTGGAGTTACAATTTCAATTTCTCATTCAATTTCAGTGATGATAATTCACTATTATTACTTCCTAACATCCTTGCAACCATATACTATAGTACTTTATAGAGAAACATTTCTTTTCTATACAAAAATAGTTTTGGGCAAAATTATCTCATTTACCCCATTTAAAACAATATTGTGCCGAATTGTTCTATACAAGTGTTTAGAGATCCCTATCGATAGAGTTGTACGGACAATACCGACCAGAATCCATATACCACTCAACAAACCAATCATCACAATATAAAACAATTTTATATTAACTAACAAATACGCACTCATATCTATTATTACACTCAAACTCATTCTAGAGTACTACTGACTCTATCTCTAATGAGTAACACCCAACAGAGCAGGGTTGTCGTTTAACCATATGCTCTGATACCAAATGTAACATCCCGAAAATTTTCGACTTTCGAAAATTCAACATCGATACTCACTTTATCGACTGCTGAGCCATCGAATGCCGGAAACCCGAAAGGTTATGGTTTTAAGAAAGAAGAAAAAGGTAGAAGAAGAAGATAGAAGAAAAAGAAAGAAGAACAACAACAGAACAAGAGCAGAAACAGAAAACAATATCAGAATCTCACATATCGCAGCGGAACAATATATAATAAATAAACACTAGTCTTTTAAAACAAAGAGCTATATCAGTTTATACATACATCAATCATCAGAGTTATATACAACAATGGACAGTTATATAAACTTGTCCTCATACAGAATACACAGCGGAATAAATACTATCAGATACAAATACTACGTCTCGTCATCCAGCTTACTTCCAAAGCTCCAGAATATCCAGAATATCCTGATAATATAACTCTAGGCTGCCCGTGTGGAAAATTGGTGGGCACCCAGAGTTTAGAAGGGAACAATAAACTCCGAGTCAGTCATGGTGACTGGTGTGAGATCGTAAAACAGTTATTCTTTAAAATAATCAACAGAAAAATTTTAAAGAAAATTCGCAATGCTTTTCGGAAAATGAGACTACCATAAGACCTCCCACCACACACACAATGCAAACGCAGACTTGGAGGAGATTTCTTCTTATGATAGTCAAAGATGCTTGATACGCAAAATCAAATTCTTTTTGATATTATTATTAGTGCATAGTGTAGAAAACATTTCGAAAGTATAATATTAATCTTAGCCAGCATAGGCATTCCGCACTTATGCCTACTATAGCTACCATCCAAACAGTGGTGACCACCATAAGTGAATGATAGGTTCTACAACTAAAACCGTACAAGATCGTATTGTTTCTTTGGATTTCCAACAAATGGTCAGGCTAAGGAACTTCCTTTTCCACGATGGGTACGTCCCTGGAATAGACGACCCGAGAACCTAACCGGATCTCTGCCAACACAAGGCCGGGTTACCTCTGCAAAAATAGGTAACTACTGACACGCGTATGCCATCCCCCGATCGTAACCGATCTTCCCGAGGATCCCCGATTTCCAACAAACCACATAGATAATAATGCAGCAACCACATAGGTTAAGTATCTGGGCTCCATACCATGATACCACCTCTATCCAGAAGGAATGACATACACTAAGGGGCGCTACTCTCTAGAACCTTGCTGCATCCTTCCTGTTTCGACCATTTCCGGGGTGTGAGGCTCGACGAAGTCTCGTCCACAAAGCTACGCTTTCTCAAAAAGCCCTGCTTCGGGTCAAACAAAAATGATCAACCTATGACCACAAAGATATAAGATCAAACAAATGATCATATCACAAATGATCAAACACTGATCATTTCACAGCAACACTCAGTGTGCCACGTTACCAAATTGGGATATATCGCTGATAAATTTCAACTACATAACCTCTGAGCTCGTACGTCTCAGAGAAGGGTGTTAAGCTAAGAGAATAAATTCTCCGCCACCAACAGAAATGTATTTGAAAGAAATCAGCTTTATATCTCAAATTGTAACGTCAGACACACAATCCATACAAGTCTGTTCCGGGATCGAACAGAACCGAAGGCACTTCTCACGAAGCCCTTGCATTTCCGGATAAATTTCTAATCACGTCCGGACTTCCCGTCACTAAGGGTGATAAAACCTCTAAACCGGAGATCAGCCGATGTAGAGTAACTCGACGGTAATCCTTTCGTTTTCAAAAATATCCGGTCTTCAACACCGGTCTTCAAATGCAATTCATAACGACGTATCACATATTCGGAATGGGTTATACGACCCCATGGTCCTTTCCCGGTTAACCCGAATAGTGAGCGTTTATTTAAAAACAAAGTGTGGCATTCAAATTCATCCAATTCACAACAAATACCTATCTAAAGGTAAATATTGATAGTCGGTTATTTAACTATCAATAAAGATGCGCAACATCATCAGATTCCAAATAATTTTCCACATTATTTCATCTTCCAAAAATATCTTTACTAGATATAAAATTTCCACACTTAATCATTTGAAAACAAATTCAAATATTCACTTTTCAATTTATCTTTAAAAGATAAAAACTCAAACAATTCATTTCACATTGGAAAAGCATTTCCATACTTATTTAAAAATAAGTAATTCACAAATCATTTATTTTCAACACTTAGAAAATATTCGATATACTTAAATCAATATTAAGTATACATTTCATTCTTTAAGGAAATCATAAATTTTAACATCTATTTGAGTCAAAACGAATGTTGCGTAAAACATCGTTACGACGACTCGAAATCAATAGTATAGGGATTCGGATTTTGATAGATATATATAAATCCCAATACTACATCAAAACATTTCCTTTCGAAAATCATTTACTATAACAACAGTGTTATAGTCCATCATTTCCTTATTTTTCGAAAACGTCTATTTCAACAATAAATGTTGAAATCTATGATTTCGATAGTTCACACGTTTTAAAACATCTTTTAAAACAATTAACTTCATTTCATAATGTCGATTTCCCAAAACCCTATCCATTTTACTTAAAAATATATTCACTGTCCAAAATCGTGAATATACTTCACTAACCACATTTCAGTCTTTTCTACACATTTTATTTCAATAAAAATTCGCTATTTAAAATCGCGAATATATCTTCTTTAATGTCCTTCTATATTTAATTTATCAAATCCAATTGATTTCGAATTTATAAAACAACGTTTATAAATTCTATTTTCTATTCTATAACAACTTCGATTTTATAAATTTCCTTTAATGACCCATTCAATTTTATAACTCAACGTATACATCAAAAATCCATATTATAAGTTAAATACTTATAATTTATTTATTTTAAAAGAAATCGTTCTTTTAAACTTTACAAACTGTAAATAAACCCATTTTAACATCATTTCCATTTTTAAATCCACATTCCCAAATATTCACTTTTAACCCCAAAATCAAATCCCAAATTGATTTCTAATTTTACTTCAATACCACATCGATTTCAATATTCATTTCTAAATTAATTTCCCATCCCAAATCATTTTATATTGATTTTTTTCTAAACTTGTTTCAATTTGCCAATTAAATTTATAATTGGACTTCCAACTTATTTCATTTTAAACAAATTCCTCTTAAAGAAAATAAATCCCTTTTTGTCTTTTTCCAACTATTTAGAAATCCAAATTTTAATTAAATTCTTCAATTTAAAATCACTATTATACGAAATTCATTTATTTAACGTTTTCACTTGATTCTGGAATTAATTCGATAAGAATATAAAAATTAACTTTTTATACTTTAAAATTTTCTTTCTTCAAAATTTATTTAATTTCTAAAATTGATTCACTTAGAAATTTTCTACTTGAATTTCAAAAATTCCATTTCGTTTATCTTTGGAATCCAATGATGTCGAAACATCCATTCAGCTAAATTTTAGCTTTCAAACAATTTCCAGATATCAATATGATTAATAACATCACTATAAAATCCTTCACAGATTCATATCACAATAGAAATAAATTCAATCAATGTGAGGGGTCCAGTTGGGTCCCTCCAACCTGTTTCCCTACATCCAAAGATGTTAGCACAATACCAATTCCGCTCTAGTACGGAATTATCGCGGTATATAGGTTTTTATAAATCCGCTTACTAACGGCGCAATAGGGTCTCATCCGCTATACGAGGCGGGAAATCATCAATCCAATATATACATATGCCAATATGTATATATTGCTATATATATAATAGATATATCCTACTATATCTAATATCACATCCAAACAAATCAATCAATAACTGAAAATTCCACTTTTCATTCGAGTGAGAAAATCTCACCTTAGCTTTTTATTTTGCATTCCATCCCCATTCCGACTATTTCTTCATTGTTTTAGACCTTGTATAAATAATTATACACTTTATTAATATTCGAAATAAATCGAACAATTCAATTTCCCATTTAACAATTTAAATTCCCAATAATCTATCTTAAACAAATTTTCCTTTAATAATTAAATGGGTAAATTTAAACCAACTAGTAAAATAAAATGTACATTTATATATTTTTATTTTTTCTTTTTCTTCTCCACTGCTGTATAAATTTCCAAGCTGACTGTCTATATTGCTTTAAATTAATATAACCAGAATAAATTTCCAAGCTTAGACAGATTAGAAATATATTTTTACACAAATTTCTATTTCCAGTTATATGCAGTTTCAAGATTCTAAACTAAAGATAATACCTTACTGAAATTTATTATCTTGTTTTATTATTGTGTATATATACATAAATTGGGAAAAACGACATATACCTCGATTCATCTCTGCCGAATTCGAAATTGCACAGAACCCTAGCCTCCACTGTCTAGTTGACCACGGCTGCGTGATGCCTCCTCAGCGACGTCGACCATCGCACTACTTGAACGCCTCCCTGACCTCACCCTCGAACGCGGCACCTCCCCTACAGATCGAACTTGACCAACTCGCGACACCCTCTCGCGAGCCCGAACCAGAGGTCGCGACTACGCTCGGATTCGTGAGCCCGATCCCCTTCGTCATTCACGAGGTAACAACCCTCCAGACTTCGCCGCCACTCGCCTCTTGCTCGCGACAGCCATCGCCTCCACACGCGTGCACGATCGCCTGACGACTCCGCTTCCTGCTCGCGCGCCATCGTACATCCCAAAGCTCGAAGTCGAGCTCGCCTTCATCGCTAGCTGAAATCGAGTTCGGTCGCAACTTGCTCGGGCTCAGGCCTTGGATCGAAGTTGATTCGATTGCTGTTAATTCGATTTGCGAACGAGATGATGGTTTTAGATTTGAATAAAGAAAGGCCATTTTCTTTTGAACGAAAAAGAGATTTGAGAGGAGAGGGATTTAATCATAGCTTGGCCATTTACTTTTCTTCTGAAATTTTGACTTCTGCTTCGTATGGGAGACAAAGGGTACGAGATAGTATGAGGCAGAGGGAACACGATTTGAAATAAAGGCGTCTCCATTTTTTACAGATGACTGTATTCCTGAAATGATGCGAGATATTTTAAATTGAAAACGATTAATTTTCGTCTAGACGTTTCTACCTCGTACGCTCACACGAAGACTCCGAAAATTACGAAATTTGAAATCCGATAATAATTCAATATTACGGACCTAATGGAACTGGTTTCGACGAATTCCGAGACTGTTTGAAAATTGGCTATTTTTACAGTCGATAATTAAATATTAAAATATTCGATTTTCACACATTAACTCCAAATTAAATTTTAAAAGTTCTATAACCTTTCTATAACTCCAGTATGATTAAATAAAATTTTACAAATCATTTTCAATCATATTAAACTCGATTTTCAATTATTTTTGGAATTTCAATTATTAATTTATCGATTTAATCATCAAATTAAATCCAATATTCGAAAAATAAATCCTTCGACTTCTAAATTCCATTTATTAATATTTAAAATTAATTAAATATTCGAATTTTAATTATCAAAAATTCTGGGTCGTTACACGTATACTATGATTTCTAATGTGTTTGACACTTGAATCACGAGAGTATTTTATAAGAAATACAGTATTTCATAAGTCGATATCATTCAATATAACATTTTCCTCTACCATATACATATTAATAAATTACTTGCATACTCTTTGGTTGGTGAGAAAACTCAAGTTGGGGATGTTATGCGTAGTGTTATTAATATATTAACAAATTAGGTAAGATAACTATACATATTTGTTGTGAAAACTCAAGGTACATATACTATACTTAGGCCATCACGATATGGTAGGTACTAGTGAATAATCTTTTTCGATTTATTGAGCAAACTCAAGGTCGAAATGAGATTACGACAAGGAAAAACGGGTCAGGAGTTGTATGTGATATAACCGATAAGGAGTTATCCATCATTTCTGGGGCTATAATTTGTTGAGCAAACTCAAGGTCAAAATACTAAGACAGCCGAGTTATAACATCCACTAGTAAAATCAAAAGACTTCTATGTTTCATCTTAGGGTTTGGAGAAACATAAAAGACTAGTGGGAGTCTTATTAGAAAAATGAAATGGTAATGTTGTAAGAATGTATGCTAAATAATGTTATAATTAACTACAATGATAAATTTGTGTATATAATATGATTGATAAAATGTTTATCAATTAACATATACTAACGAACTGAATTAAAAGTTGACAAATGGAAATATAATACACACTATTAAATTCCTATCGCATGTTGACGTTTCAACACCCATGCAAGTGCCTGATTTTACAACTACTGAATATATTCATGGTTTGGTCACTTACGAATTTATTTGGTCAAGACCATGTATTGCATTCTATGAGTTTCGAACTCAAAAGCAATAAAAGACTATGTACATTTGATCCAAATACAATTGCATATAAATGTTATATGGTGAACGGTCAAAGTTTGTAATGTACAATATTTCGATGAAGTTAGTTCATCCGCAAAACCAAATAAATCTAGTGTGAGATCGAGTATTCAATCTAATTGATTACAAAAGGGATCATATTGTGTTAATGTAACACAAAACCAATAATTACAAGATAGATCTAAGAACTCGATCGCTGAAATATCATTTTGACCGGTTTATGTAAAGTGCAACATATTTGATGTCCTTAAATGTTAAGGATAATCGAATGCGCTTTTGTAAAGAGTTTGTTATGATATTGTAGTAAAGTTTTCTTTTGAATAATTTGGCCATTTGAAAGGAAAACAAATGTATAAGAATAGATGTAATATAAGGTACAATTAGGATGAAGAGAATGAACAGTCACTTCAACTTCATAGAGAAACATTGAAAAATGGGAATTGTAATAATAATTGATACTTAATATTAGAATAAGAAATATGATTTCTATTCTGTAATGCATTTTCATATAGAAAATAGTTTTCTATGATATTTATTTCTTTGAGCTCAAGATATTTGATCAACATACTCTCTAGTGTAAATAGTTGTAGTTTATGAAATAAACAAATTGTACTAAGTGAACGATGGACCTCCGAATTTAGTACGCTATTATGGTAATGGTGGAAATAGTGGGATCATGCCATATAACACTTATTAATTGCATCATAGTATGAAAATTGTTTTCATAAAACTTACCATACATTATTTATTATGAAATAATGATTATTTTTCGGCATCGACTGAAAAAATAATAATAGACATAGTTATATTTCAATATGAATATTATGAATACTGTTTGTGAAATAAAACTACAATGTGGTATTATTTTTTATAACAAAAGTGATGCATTGGAAAATACAAAAGTATCTAATATTATTTATAGTTGTTTTGAAATTATAGACTAAGCCGTAGTTTTGAGAAATAATTTTATTATATGATTTTAAATCATATGATACTTATTAAGTATATCTCAAAGAATAAAGAGCTATGCACCCATTTAATGGGAGTATCATAAGAGTTGATAACCTCTTCGGATTAATACATATAGATGTATGCAATCATTATTCTATAAATACCAAAACGGTTCCACATACTTCGTCATATTCATCGATGACTTATCGTCGACATGGACATGTGTATTTGATACACATGTAGTATGTTTATGGTAAACTTATAGAATATAAAACAGAAGTAAATAAAACAACATGCGATAGAAATGATTTGATTTGATTGAATGAGTGAGTATATTAGAAAATGTTACGTACCTAAAATGAATAAAGATTCAATCTCAAAATTACTCCTCCATGTGATACATAATGATGCATCGATATGGAGTAATCGAACTTTGTTGGACAATATATGATTAATTGTGAGTGAAATTGAGTTAGTTTCTTTCTATAAGGTAATATACATAAGGGTAGTACGCAAGGTTAATATTATTTCATCTGAATAACAGTTTACAAAATTTTACAAGGTAAGGGTTTAAAAGAAACTCCAACGTATCCTAGATGTGCGAGTCGAAAGATTACACGTAATAATTGTTCGTAAGGGATCTTGTATGTATCTCCCCAAAAGAGTTTTTGGATGATGTATTTATGTTTCGAACATAAGTTTTATAAACTAAAACCAAATCAGTTTATAAATAAAGAAATTCATAAAACATTTATGAATACGTATTCTGTTGCACTGAAAAACAATTGTTGTTCCAAGAAATACCAACTTCATTGTAAAGAAATTTCTTTGAGGAATTACTGGTAGTAAAATGGAATTCGATATGATTCATAAATAATACTGATTATATGTGATGAAATGAAATTAACTAACCTAAACGAACACAACCCATTAGAGTGTCTAATAAGTATTCTCGCACATTGAAGAGAAACTAAGAATTTCTTATTAATGTCGAAAATATATAATCCTAGATGTTTAATTAAACCATTGAGAGTGTTGACTCTATATGGTATGATGCACAAATCCGAAAGAATTCCATGTACGCTATCAAAATATAGATTTTGGTGGTTGTAACTAAAGGGATATGATCCATCAACCATGACTGTGTTTTTATGAGTAAGACAACGAGCAATGTTGATAAGAATAATATTGCAAATTTCAATTATTGAAATTAGTGTAATAGATTTGATATTCAACATGTTCAAGTCAATTTGGATTTACTCACAAAATTATTGCTTGATAAGTCCTAATGTTTTGGTACATATGTATTGAAACAAAAAATTCTAAATAATGATTTAGAGTAAGTTGTTTACACATATTAACCAAAAATGTCTCAATGGAAGTGGGAGCGATATTGAGTTTGTAGGTCTTTGGATATGATCCAAGAAATGATACGAAAGTATTTTTTTTATAAGCATCAAGATTGAATAAGTACTTTGATAGAAATATCAAATAGTTTGATTTTCAATCAAAGTGCAGAGAAAGCATATGTTCATAACATTAAAAGGTACATTGATATTTCTAAACTACAAGTAAACAACACGTTGTTGATTTTAACGATGTACTTGTGTCAAAATCAACCTTAGTTGTTTTAATACTCAACATTGGATTTATGTCTTTTATACTAAGTATAAAAGATGTCGGGAATGGCCCAAATGTTATGTAAGGACACCTTATTAAAATGTTTAATACGAAACATGTAAGATTGATTCCTTTGCATTGGAAATAGGAATTATCATACATGTTATGTTGTCTATATCATGGTTTTTTTCATGTATTTGATACATGAAGCAAGTATAAAATCCAAATTGATATCACTAAATGGTTATTTGAAGTGTTCTCATTTATTTATGAAATACTAGAGAATTGTTTACAGAAACAAGAATGTTCAGACACAAACTTTCATAAGTAATATTGAGTATAATATGTCAATAACAAATCTTTAAGTTAGAAATGTTCCAAATGAAAGACTGTGTCCGATTCAATGAAAAAAGGCTAGGTACATTGCCTTGAATAGCGCCATAATAAAAACAATATATATAAAATATAAGTTCACAAATTTATAACTGAACCCATTCCAAATGTTGAGAATCTTATGACATGGTTATATGATAACAATGTCGTAATATAGTTTGTAACAGAACTCAAAGCTCACTTTAAGTCGAGAGACATACTCCGAATTGTTCCACATGATAAAACAGTTTATCACCGTCGGAGAGAGTTAATTGACAAAGTAGATAATTAAAACATAATAGTATACCCGTTCATAAAGGGACTGACCCTATTGGTTTTGAGAAAACCGATTGGAGAAGTCGTAATAAAATTCCATAATTGACCCCAGGTGCAAGTAGGAGATTAATAGAGCTAGGGGTATGCCCTAGGGGCAATTATGTAATTTGTTATATATATCTAACTCGTTGACCAATCTTGTTCGAAATAAAGGTATTTTCTTTCTATTATATACTTGATATAATGTGGTTATATTAATTAATCAATTTGACTAAAAGTATATTTAATAGAAAATCCACAAATGGTATGTTGTGATGATAGTTACAAAGTGTTGTAACCGTGAGTAATTTATCACAATGAAACAAATATACCATTTTAAATGTTCCTAGTCAAGATGCATCGAGATTGGAGATCGATGTATCTGTTGAGACTAGAGAACGTAATGCTCTCCAAATGTTGGGCAGTGTATTACTCATGACTGTTGGGTCACCAAGGGGTTACGTACTGATAGTTGTTGGATAACTATGGAATGATCCACTAGATAGTTTTCTGTTGGTTAATATAACTAAGATCAAACAGAGAATATCGATGTGACCAATTTACACAGTTCTCTCGATTTGAGAATATCGTTGACCTTCAATGTGGAAGCTCCGCTTTGATTATAGCTAAATCGTGGCATGACGTCCATTGAACGACTATAGTTGGATCGAGTGGAAGCATCGGAAGTGAAACACCATTCAAGAGAGGATTTATCTCCTCGGTTATATGAGGTTAGTATCATGGTCAACTGAAGTCAACTCAAAGACAAAGTCTCTGGCCAGAGCATTTCGATTAATAATAACTGTTATTATTGAACCAAAGACTTTGTATTTGGACTATAAAGTTGAATGTGGATGATATTGAAATTTTGACAGTTACCAAATTCCATAAATTTAAAGTGATATAGTTTTGACGAAGAGAATTGGTGTAAATAATTGTCACTATTAGGTACCGCTTATAATAAGTAAAATTGGATTTTATCAAAAGATGTGTAAGCGATAAATTTGGTCAAAATGTCACACCACCTGCTAAGTGATGTGTGAACATTAATATTCAAATAGTTCGATATTAATCGCTGACTGGATTTACATTTATGAGTCACACAACCGTAATGATGAATTCTTTGAAAAACCACATTGTTTGAGTAGCATTCTTCATTCAAGGTGCAAATCAAAGGCAACATCAACAATGTGTATTTTAAGGATTGAGTAGCAAGGTATGTTATTTCCTATATATAGATAGTGATTTTTCAATGTTTGAGGAAAATTTAATTTGACTTTTATAATTTGTATGATGTCTTACTGTGTTGCTTAATTAAAAAATTGTTTATGAAGATTGAACTATTTATTGAATGATATGATTGAGTTTTCATTTGATAGATCAAAATCAAATTTGTTTACATTGTAAAACAATATTTAAGTGTAGATCTATGTTTTTAAACATTCCAACTAAAGTGTAATTCTTCAAATCTGAATGTTTACATATTCGAATTGTTTAGCTGCTTTTCTTTACTTTGTTAATTGAAACTAAATCTATATATTTTAAAATACAATGTTTTATTTTAATTCTATGTTTTAACATTTAATTTAAATTTCATTTCTTTGAATCTGGAAATTTACAATTTTATGTTGATTGATTGAATTATATTTAAAGTTAAAAATGGAATTTATATGGAATTAATACAATGTTTCAATTATAGATCTATGTTTTAATCTCTCATAACAAAGTGTAATTTTAGTTTTGAATGTTAGTGTGTGTGTGTGTGTGTGTGTGTGCGCGCATGTATTACTTGCACTTTTTATTGCATTAGATATTTACGTATGAATAAAAGGAATTTTAACAACAAATTAAAGTTTTGTTGACTGTAATAATTATCTAATTTATATTATTAGAAAGCTTTGATTGAATTCCATATATACATATTTGGATATAGTTGTATATGTTTATATAAAATTTATTTTTCTTTACATATATTGTCATAGTATGAAATCATTTCTCTTTTTTAATTAAGATAATGATGTATACATACAATTCATTGTTTACCTTTTATATTCTTACAATTTTGTACCTATTGGTTGTCATCAATATGTTGCATTGATTAAGTTTACTAAAAGGGAAACTTTATCAATCACCCTTGTCATCCCTTATTTATTTTTATTTCAATTTCTATGTAATAACCATTTAAATTGTTCCTGTTTATTTTATGTATACATATCAATTACCACTGACTATACGTACTCCATATATGTTGCAGTTGCTCAATATTTACTGGGAATATATTTACAATTCATGTCATATTTATACTAGCCATTAATGTTATTTTATTAATCAATTATTTAACTTAATTAAGAGAATAAAATGAAAGATTTTCTTCTCTAACTAAATTTATGATCTATCATTAATTGAATAATTTAAGAGAAAGGAAATGAATAGTTTCATTCTCTAAATAAATTTATATCACCTCATTAATTGAATAAGTTAAAAGAAAAGAAATAAAATATTTCCTTCTCTGAATAAATTTGAAAAGGTTTTCTTTTCTAATTAAATTTATGATCCCTCATTAATTGAATAATTTAAGAGAAAGAAAATAAAAAATTTCCTTCTCTAATAAATTTATACCTCTTCATTAATTGAATAAGTTAAGAGAAAGAAAATAAAATATTTCCTTCTCTGAATAAATTTGAAAACTAAACGTTACACACAAATTTGTATATAAGAGTATATTTGATATGCTCTAACTTATATACACATTAAATTAAAGTGAAATTTTATATATGAAGTTAAATAAAATATTGATTTTATTTGAAAGAAGCTTGGAAAAGTTCCAAATGAATTCAAACTTCATAGGCCCATTAAAGATCCAAAAATGGTTAAAATTTTTGAAATTCACCCATTTCTTCCGCTGCGGGCTGGCCCAGTTTCTTCATGTCCGACCGACCGGACTGGGTCGGGTTTGGGTACAAATTATATTTTTGGATAGGAATTATTTTAGCCCAGAATTCCAAATTAAATAGACAGAAACAACAGAAGATTTGACTGTTACAAACAACGTAAAACAAATTGTTTGAATTGGCAAAAGGGTTTGACTGTTTGAAACATATATTAATGGTGGGAGAAACGACATTTCAAACGGAAAGATACCTCTCTTCACAACTATAAATAGCAACACCGGAAAACTATTTCAACTTAGTTCTTCTCCCTAAATTTGCAATACCTAAAGTGTTTCTGTTTCTTGAAAACAAAAATGCCTAAAAGCTTTTTAAATTCAAGTTTCGTATTCTCTTCTCCTCTCTTATTTATTTCAAAATTATTTCGGATTTTTGATACTGCAGATCACAAACTCGATATTCTTATCACTGCAGTCAATTCAAAATATAGTTTGAATCGATTACAATAGTGCTTTTGCAATCGATTAAAGGGAATAATCATCTCGGCTCCATTGTATCTTAAAAGACAATTTACCTAAACTCACATCACCCACTTTTTTGTTCAAACGAATGGTGAGGGAAAATAATGTCTTAAGGAAAGCGTCATCGACATGCCTTGGAGTGATCTACACAGATTTGGTTTTACCATTGTTGTGCCACTTCACCGGAAATCCGGAAATATTAACAAACAATCTTAAGACGTTATTTGACAATGGCACCGCATAGTTTGAGAAAGTTCGCTTATGATTTCACCAAATCAAAAAGGTTCTATGATGTTGTGCGTTGGTAGAAGAAGATGCATTGCATGTTGGCAGGATTAAAAGATGATTATGTTCTTACGATGCCAAAGCCATAGAAACAGAAAACGAGACTATTGTGCAAGCACGATCAAGACTAAAATGAGAACAATATGATTACATATGCAAGGGGCACATATGTAATGCAATGGCAAATTCTCTATTTGATATGTACTGCGACAAATCAATTGCTAAATAAGTTTGGGATGTGCTGGAGAACAAGTATCTAATGAAGGATGCAACAAGTAAGAAATTTTTGGCTACTAAAATTTTTAGTTATAAAATGACTGATGCTAGGCCAGTAGTAGAGTAGTTCAATGATATTATGCATATCATAAACCAATTCAACTAGCATATAATAAATATGGATGAGGAGATAAAAGTCTCACATATAATAGACAAACTTTCCCCCACTCGGAAAGATCAAAGGAAAATCCTTAAACATAAGAAAGAAGATATGAGAATGGATAATCTTGCACAGTATTTGCAAGTGGAAGAACAACTTAGGCAGAAAGAAATCACTGAAATAACAATGTTTCCATCTAAGATCCACGTAGTGGAGAAAAAAAAGAAAAATAAAACCTCTGGGAACTCTTTTAATCAAAAGAGGAAATTTCAAAATAAGAAAAACTTCGATAACAAGAAGGCCAAGAAATTGAATGCATGCTACAATTGTGGAAAACCTGGTCACTTTAAAAGAGATTGTGATTTCCTTAAAAAGAAACCTCAATCAATAAAAGAAAACTTGGCAGTCGTAATCTTTGAAAGCAACATGATTGAAAGAGAGGATTCTTGGTGGATCGACTCTGGTGCTACTAAGCATATCTGTAATGAAAGAGTCTATTCAAGAAACTTGAACCATCCGAGAATGAAAATTTTCTCTATATGGAAAAATCAATGAAAGCAGCTGTCAAGGGAAAGAGGACGGTAGATTTGGAGTTCACGTCTAGGAAAATTCTAACATTGAATGATGTATATTATGTACACGAGGTTAGAAAGAACCTTGTTTCTGGTAGTCTATTAAGTTTAGCTTCAAACAAGTCTTTGAGTGAGATAAATATGTGTTGACCAAAGGTGGAATGTTTGTTGGAATGTTTGTTGGAAAAGGGTACATGTGTAAAGGAATGTTCAAATTGAATATTAATATGTTAATATTAGAAATATGTATAATAGATTTCATTAAATATGATCCCTAAATATGATAATAAATTTGACGATAAGTGTAGGATATCCTCATTAACAAAAATAACTAGAAAACTGTTTCCATTGAAATCTTTAATACCACTAATATGTTACAATTAATTCATAGTGATGTTTGTAATATGCATACTACTCCTACTATAAGAGGAAAGAAATATTTTGTCACGTTTATAAATGACTATTCAAAATATTGTTATGTTTATTTAATGCATGCTAAGGATAAAGTAATAAATTCATTTATGACCTATAAGACTGAAGTAGAAAACCAATATGATGTTAAAACTAAGACTCTTAGATCTGATAGAGAAGGAAAATATCATTTCCCTTCATTTTATGAATCCATATGAATTATACATAAGACATCTGTAGCTTATACTCCGTAACAAAATGGAGTAGAAGAACATAAAAATAGGACCCTTACTATAAAGGTTAATGTTATGTTATGTAATTCTGGTCTCAATACTAGTTTTTGGGGTGAGACTTTACTCACCATCTGTTACATCTTAAATAGAATACCTCATAAGAAGACCAAAGTTACATCTTATGAACTTTGGAAGAAACGCAAACCAAATCTTGTGTAGAGCCATTGTTCGATTACCTAAACTAAAAATCAGGAAATTAGGGAAAAAGGGCATTGAGTGTATTTTCTTAGGATACGCTCAACACGGCAAGGGTTCTAGGTTTCTGGTAATAGAATCAATAATTTGATTGAGGTAAACACAATAAGATAATCCAGAGATGCGGTATTCTATAAAAATATATTCACGTCTATTCCATCTACTAGTGAAACAGTGGAGGTTAATACACCTATACGTAAAATGGTGGAGGTTACTGAACCTATTCGTGAATTTGAGAACACTCAAGAAAATAATGATCAAACTGATGAAACTCTCAGGAGAACTAAAAGAACGAGGACTAAAAATTCATTCGGACCGGATTTTATCACTTATTTAGTTGAAGGTCAAGAGATGATATTAGATACCAAGTCATGCTTTCTACAACCATAGATTCTGATCCTTTAACATACACTGAGGGCATAAAGTCTCGGGATTCAGTTTTTTGGCAAGAAGCCATAAAGGATGAAATGGGTTCTATTATATTAAATCAAAGACGGAAACTAGTAGACTTTCCGTATGGCTCTAAACCAATAGGATGTAAGTGAATATTTAAAAAGAAATTAATAGCAGATGGTACGACAGAAAATTTTAAGGCTAGATTATTGTTAAGGGATATACCCAAAAGGAAGGAATAGATTATTTTGATACATATGCACCTACAGATAGAATTTCAACAATTAGGACATTAATTGCATTAGCATCTATTTATAAATTTAAAATTCATCAAATGGACGTCAAGACTGAATTATTAAATGGAGAACTTAATGAAGAGATATATATGTCTTAACCAGAAGATTTTGTGATGTCTGGACAAGAATGTAAAGTATGTAAACTATTAAATCACCTTATGGTCTTAAACAAGCATCAAAATAGTGGCATGAGAAATTTGATAAAACTATAGTATAAAATGGTTTTAGGATTTGCGAATCAGACAAATGTGTATAGCAAATTTCATGAATGTGTCTATAGCAAATTTCGTGCTGGTAAAGGTGTAATTATATGTCTTTATGTTGATGATACGTTGATATTTGGGACTATACCTCGAGTATTGAAGAAACGAAAGATTTCTATCTTCGTGTTTTGACATGAAAGATATGGGGGAAGTTTAAGTGATTCTAGGAATAAGAATCATAAAAACAGCAAAAGGTTTGGTCATTACCCAGTCCTATTACATAAAGAAGATTCCAAAAAGGATTAATCGATTTGATTGCAAACCTATAAGTACCCCATATGAAACTATATTCTAATATTGGTAGACCAATAAATCAACTAGAATACGCTAAAGTTATTGGTAGTCTAATGTATGTCATGACATGCACAAGACCTGATATTGCCTATGCTGTTGGAAAAATGAGTATATATACCAGTAGCTCTAGTCATATTCACTTGCTAGTTGTACGAAGAATTTAAAAATATTTAAAAGGAACCGTGGACTATGGTATATTGTACAGTGGGTATCCAAGTGTAATTGAAGGATACACAGATGTCGGTTGGAACATTAAAAGAGAGGATGATAATTAATCAACCAATGGATGAATATTCACTCTTGGTGGGGGGGCAATATCCCGGGCCTTAAAGAAACAAATGTGCATTGCAGATTCTACCATGGCTGTTGAATTTATAGCAATGGTTTCTTGTAGTAAAGAAGCAGAACGGTTAAGAAATTTTCTATTAGAAATTCCTATATGGCCAAAACCAATGCCTCTGATATCTGTGCATTATGATAGTCAAACAACACTGTCAAGAGCATATGGCCAGGTATTTGATGGCAAATCTAGGTATATTTGCCTAAGGCACAGTGCAGTGAGGCAAATGCTTACTGATGGGGTAATTACCATTGATTTCGTGAGATCTAGCCAAAACTTAGCTTATATATTTACAAAAAGGACTTGCAAGAGATTTGGTGTTGAAAACATTAAAAGGAATGGGTTTAAATCCAACATAAAAATCAGCTACAATGGAAACTCAACTCAACATAATGAAAGCCATTATCTTGAGTTCAATGAGAAAAATCAGCTACAATGGAAACTCAAATCAACATAATATTAGTTTGAACAATTAATATTATATTCATTCCAAGAATAGTGCTTAGTACCTATAATGATATGGTGGAGGTTGTACTACATAGTACTTAATAGGTTTATAACAGAAGTACCTTTGAAGTGTATAGTAATATGGCACTTGAAATAAACCTACCTATATAAATGCATGAAGGTGGTGCCACCTCTTGCGAGACTATGACCTAGGTCTCTAAGGGAATTTCATGAAACCAAGGTATAGACACAGGGCCAATTCATATGTTAGCTTATGAACTAACCAAAAAAAGGAAAATGAGTGTGTGAAAACATCTGGTACATCACATAAGATCATTGGTTCAATGCTTAGTCAATCAATCCATCCTAACATGCCTTGATAGATTATCACCATGTATAGATTCAAGTCCATAAGATATATATATATATATATATATATATTTATGCATGCAACATATGACAAGAGAAATTTTATTAAAATTTGGTGGAGGATTGTTATTATAAATTTTTATGAATCTGTTTGTGTGAGTTATTTGTTTTAAAATGGGAAGAAGAGAAAGAGAAAAGGAAGAATGAGGAATTAGAATAGTCCCACATCTTAGAATATTGAAAACTATATTTGTTTAAATATAGGTTTCTCAAGGGAAAGTTGGGCCCTTTGAGCACCCAATGCTTGCACTTTCGTGAGGAGGGAGGCAATGCACAACCACCACATACGCGCACCACCGCCGTCGTCCGTCGGACCGACCGAACAGGGTTTGGGTTCAAATTATATTTTTGGAGAGGAATTATTTTAGCTCATATTCAAAATTAAGCAAACAGAAACGACAAGAGATTTGACTGTTGCAAACGGCGGGAAACAAAGCTATTTGAATTGGCAAAAGGGCATGACTGTTTGAAACATATGTAAATGGCGAGAGACGCGACATTTCAAACGAAAAGACATCTCTCTTCACAACTATAAGTAGCAACACCCGAAAACTGTTCCAAGTTGGTTCTTTTTCCTGAAATTTCAATGCCTAAAAAGTGTTTCAAATAGCAAATTCAAATTTCTTATTCTCTTCTTCTTTCTTATTTCTTTCAAAATTATTTCGAGTTTGTGATACTGCAGATTAACAACTCAATACTCTTATCGCTGCAATCAATTGAGAAGATAATTTGAATCGATTTTGATAGTGCTATCGCAATCAATTAAAGAGAATAATAATCTCGGCTCCATTGTAACTTGGGAGATGAATTTTCTAAACTCACAGCACCCATTTGTTTGTTCAAACGAGTGGTGAGGAGAAATAATGTCTTAAGAAAAGCATCATCGACGTGCCTTGGAGCAATTTCTACAAATTTGGTTTTACCACTGCTGTGCCACTTTACCAGAAATCCAGAAATATTCAACAAAAGAACTTGCTCTATTGATTAGAAGAGCAAAGGATAAAGGAAAATTTGACATACTATGTCATACACATGCGAAAAGAACTTTCCATTTGTGCGTGTGCAAATAGAAATCTAGGACAACTAGAAACAAATGGACATGGTTGTTTAATTGCAATAGCTTTTGTTTAATTTTTAAAATTTTGGCCGCTAAGTTATGAACTATGGTGACCGTTAAAATTCAAAAACATTCATATCCCTTCATACATACATCTTTTCGCATGTTATATATACTCACCACAATCGGTTTAAAAATCACTTATAAATTTTTGTTTCCATCATTAAATTTCTTTCTGAATCTACAGATGTTGATATTCTATGAATTTAAGTTTTGATGTATCCTGAAAAACAATTTTCATTGTTAACCCGCCTTTGAACTCGGCGGTGTGCGGGCAGATTTAAATAAACAGATTTTACAGTTATCAAGGCAGAGAGCCCGAAAAAATGACTGTCAGGCTTGGGAATCAAATATAAACAAAGCTATAAGGCAATGGTTGAATGGATTCAGACGAATAACATCCAAGAATATTCTAAGTATGGATTGGCACTTCCCCTATGTAGGGGATCGATATGGATCACTACGGCTATGGAGGACTTAGATCTGCAGTTCAACTCATTAGAACTCGGTCGATATCTCAAAAAAAACACCTAGTTAACTTCACAGAACAACTATAGGAACACAGTACCACTATCAAGAGTATCCACCACCAGGGATCGCAGGGGCCCACTCCCTAATCTTGGGGGTCGTTGTTGATCCCCCTATAGGGGTCGGCACCGATCCCAAATGCTTAATCATTTAGGCTTGGAATTTTTCGGGGGATTGGGGTCTTAGTCTCGAGGTTCTATATGTGGATTTTTAGCTGGATATTTGCGTGTCTTCCCTTATAAATACGGAAGGCATGGCACACTCTTGGGATATTCTTTCTGGCTCTAGTTTCTTAAACCGTTATTCTCTTGGCTTTCATATCAATTGTACTTGTAATCCTACAATATAATAAAAGATTACTTGGAGTGGATGTAGACCAAAGTTTGTCGAACCACTATAATCTTGTGAGTTCGTTTCTTACTGTTTTTAATTTTCTTTCTTCATATTTTATTCTCTACTATATTCATTTTGGTGTTTGTGTCATTTTTGGTTCAAACATTTTGGTAGTTTCATTAAGAGATACTTGAACCCGCTGATCAAAGATTTGAAAAGGATTCTAAATGGCTAGACAATCAACTAGGAGGACTGTTACTGCTGGAAATCAACATGGGGCAGCCAGGAGATGTCCTCGGGAGCTAATCAATCATCTATCAACATAACTTAGGACGAGATGGAGGCTATGATGCGTGAGATGCAAGAGAAGATGATGGTGCGATAGGAGGAAATGATGTAGAATTTTCTTAGGAGGATGGAACGGGCGGGAGCAGCAGAAGCTGTTGGAAATCAGAACCAAGGACAAAGAGCAAGAGCTAACGAGCAAAGGAATGGGGCGGAACAACCGAGGGAAAATCCCAGACCAATTAGAGGGATCGGTCTGATCCCTCTATAGGATTTGGTACCGAACCCCAAAACCTGGGGTGCTTGCCCTAGGTTAACCATGGCGGGATTGGTGTACCTCCAGTGATTGATGCTGGGAGCGCTGTTCTGGATCAAAATGCAGAAACATGGCCAGAAGAATATATGCCAGAATATCCTCACGGAGTTGGGGGGTAGGTTGGGAATCTAGATTGTAGGCCACCTATGAATGAGCATGGAAGGTTTTCTGAGTTGATACGACGAGTGATGAGAGACGGATTGTCCAATAGGAATTTGGAGGATGTTAATTGGAGTCCATTCACTTCGAACATCAGGCATGCTAGGTCCTCGCCGAAATTAAAGTTACCAACACTGGAGACGTATGATGAAAAGTCAGGCCGTATAGTGCATTTGATGAGGTATATCAGGCACATGGAAGTGCTGGGGACATCAGAAGAGGTCATAGCTCGGTGCTTTCCCCTGTACTTGACGGATTTAGCTGTGTTGTGGTTTAGGCAGCTGGAAAATGGATCGATAAGGACATGGAATGAGCTGGTAGACAGGTTTATGAGGCAGATTCGGGTCCATATTTCATGGCCCAAGAACGTGATGATGTTATGCACGGTGAAGCAGAGGACTGGAGAATCCATAAGGAATTATCTGACAAGGTTTAATGCGGCGGTTTCTTCGGTGGATAGGCCGGATCCGTCGATGGTTTTGATGGCGACGGTTTTTGGAGTTGCTGATAAAACAGATTTTAAAGTGGCATTGGAATAGTACCCACGGATGGATCTCGCGGAATTGTATCGTGAGGCTGAAAGGTTTCTGGGGCAGGAGGATGCTCAAACCGACAAGGAAGAGGTAAATGCTATGAAAGGTGAAAGGCCGCCTGGAGAAGGGTCTAGGGTGGATAAAGGAAAAGGAAAGGTAGATGATGGATATGATGGCTCAAAAAGGAAAAGGAGAGAACCGAAGTTCTCTTCTTACACGGATCTGAATGAAACACTAAAAAGGATTTATCTGGACATAAAGGGGCAACTCCCCTATCAGAAACCAGCTAGGAGGGAGCCTACGGAGTAGGAAAGGAGATCTAGAAAATATTAACTATTACATGAGCTGGATGGGCACACTACGAATGATTGCAGACATCCATGGGATCTGATAGAGGAACATGTCAGAGATAACCGATTATAGCAATACGTAAGAAATCAAACCGCGGTGATGGAACGGGAGCAGCCGCCATCCATGGCAAATGGAAACGGCCTCGTATCAAGGACAAGGATGGTCATCTCTTGATCGGGATGGCAGAAAATCAGGTATGGTTCTCGAGCTCCATTTTCCCTTTTTTAATAAATCATACAATAATAAAGTCTAGACACTTACTTGTGTACAGGATCTCGAACGGTCTCTAAGCAAACTTTGAGTGTATGCTAGACTATGGTGCTAAGAGAGGCAGCTACAATAACTTTAGAGTAGATAGTTTTTGGTATTCAAATTTCAATCCAATAAATGGATCCTTAGTTATTTACAAAACAAAAGTCCCCTTGCCGAAGAGCGAACGGATGGACTTGTGTGGCTTGGATTAAGCCCTCGATCAGAGAGTCGAGGCCGGAGAAAGGAAGTCAATACAATATTGATCACATTAAGCCTTTTGACCGGAGAGTCAAGGCCGAAGAGCAGGAAGTATGCCGCTTCGCTGGAGAGCGACAACATCGGCTTACTTGTCGTTGTTCCCCCTTCACCGGAGAGTGATTGGATGGGGTCCAGCTAGGGTTCAATATGGCCACGATCGGTCTAGGTAGACCATGACCTCACGTTATGTTCGGTCCGGAGAGACAAGAACGGAGTGCAGGAAGTATGTCGCTTCGTCGGAGAGCGATAGGATCAGCTTACTTATCGTTATTCCCTCTTCACCGGAAAGTGATTGGATGGGGTCTAGCTAGGGTCCGGTGAGACCATGATCGGTCTAGGAAGATCAAGACATCGCTATATGTCCTGTCGATGTGTCGGGACCGGAGTGCAGGGAGTGAGTCGCTTTGTCGGAGAGCGACAACATCAGCTCACTCGTCGTTAAGTCCCCTCGTCGGAGAGTGAGCGGATCGAGCTTAGCAAGGGTTCGGAGAGACCATCGATCGGTCCGAAGAAACCATGAACCTGGTTAACGATCTAGAAAGATCGCGGATTAGCTTACTGACTTCAAACTGTTATGGATTTGGATAACTATCCCGTGAGATTGAGGATTTGGGTAACGATCCGGTGAGATCGTGAATTTGGCAAATGATCTGGTGAGATCATGGATTTGGTTACCAACTTTGGATGGTTATAAATTTGATTACGGATTCAGAATGATCAAGAATTTGACTATTGACTCAGAACAGTCGCAGATTTCACTAATAATCCTGAGAGATTGGAGTTTTGGCATGCAATTGTTAACTCCCGGGCGAACACGGGATGGTTCATAACAACACGGTTGGCAAAGGATTAGAAAATTCGGCTATCGATGGATTATGGACTTTGGTGTTTACTTTGAAAACAAAACACACCTTCCTACCCCAAGGCATGTTTTGGGGGCAACTGTTAACCTGCCTTTGAACTAGACAGTATAACTAAACGAATTTCATAGTTACCATGGCAGGAAGCCCAAAGAGATGACTGTTAGGCTCAGGAATCAAATATAAACAAAGCTATAAGGTAATGGTCGAACGGATTCAGACGAATAACATCCTGTAATATTCTAAGTATGGATTGGCATTTTCCTTAGACGGGGGATAGGTATGGATCACTATGGCTATGGAGGACTTAGATCGGCAGTTCAACTCATCAAAAATCGGTTAAAATCTCCATAAAAACACCTAGACAACTTTGCAGAACAACTATGGGAACACAACACCGCTATCAAGATGATCCACCACCAGGGATCGTAGGGGCCCACTCCCCAATCTTGGGGGTCGGTACCGATCCCATATGCTTAGTCATTTGGGCTCGAGATTTTTGGAGGATCGGGTCTTGGTCTCGAGGTTCTGTATACGGATTTTCAACTGGATATTTGCACGTCTTCCCCTAAAAATACAGAAGTCATGACACACTCTTGGGATCTCCTTTCTCGCTCTAGTTTCTTACTCCATTATTATCTTGCCTTTCATATTAACTGTACTTGTAATCCTACGGTATAATAAAAAATTACTTAGAGTGGACGTTGGTCAGAGTTTACCGAACCACTATAACTTTTGTGTGTTTGTTTCTTACTGTTTTTAATTTGCTTTCTTCATATTTTATTCTCTGCTATATTCATTTAGGTGTTTGTATCATTTTTTGTTCAAACAGTCACCAAACCCATTAGCAAACTTGATATCGAGTGGGGGTAAATATTGTTATAAGGAAAACGATTAAGTGCCTCAAAATATTGTTATAATGAAAACGTATTTCCCCAACTCAAAGGGCACAATGGACTATCCTTAGGTATATGTGGATAACGAAATAAGCGGTGGGAGTTAAATTCATACATGCTATATGGAAAACCCTGATCGTAAAACTACTTTGATCTGATGGCTATAAGTTTTTTTTGTAAGATTTTTGAGTTATAATTTTGAGTATTAACACCTATTTTTACATTACAAATAAAATAAAACTAAACTGTTCACCAAATAGAAAACTACAATCTATTAACTCATTAACTAACTATGCCATCATTTTTCTTTATATTCACATACCGTCTCTTTTCTTCTTCGCAATATAAAACAGAGAAGAATTTATTTGCATCGGTTGCCACATTTGTTACCGCTATACCTCCATTGCCAATGAACCTCTAGTCTCCTTCTATTGGTGTTTCTTCCAATGCCATCTTTAGTTTGATTATGGTTTTTCCAAAGTATTACCATAGTTTCTTCAACACCCATAACACGCTAAGATAAAGATAAGCATGAAGAAGGAGTTTTTAGACTTAGAGAAAAAGTTGAAGAAAAATTTTAATTTCAGAAACAAGAAGTTTACTTTTTAGATTGAAAGACACTTTTTAGTATAAATCTAGTTGCAACTATCGTTATTTGTTTACACTAAAAGATGTCCTTCAAACTAAAAAGCAAACTTGTTGTCCCTAAGACTAAATTTTTTTGCAACTTCTTACATGTGCCTATTTTCCTGTATGAAGAACATATGGAATCAAAACTGAAACTGATAATATAACTATTATTACACAAGCACTCACTAACCAGTAACTACATAACATCTGCCTACGAACTCAAAGTACAGTTTCCTCATACCAAATTGTCATATATGCACTTAAAACAAAATATCGGTTCGGAGAAGTTGAGAGAATTAGGGTTCTACAGTTTCACAGTGAAATAAGACATGTGGTGGTGGTACATAGTACATAGTTGTTGTTCACTGAGTGAGCAATTTGGAATCACAGGCTACAATCTTCACTCTACTAACTGTGTCCTGGCATTCTTCATTCTTGAAAACTGCATCTTGTAATATAAATGTCCACACGTTGTCGCAGAATCTGTACGTATGAAGATGCCCCTGCCAAAAAAAAGAAAAAGGAAATAAAAAATATTACATAAGAAATTTGTGAATAAGGTCTAAATGATGACCAATTTTTATTAGAAATTTGTTTGCAATCAGAATTTTATACTTGTTTAGTATTTTTAATTATAATAATATATGAACTTCAAAAACTTCCATAATCATAAGAGAATGTTTTAGTGTAGATGTAAATGAAGAACTTGTTACAATATAAGTGCAAGGGTTCTGTACGACATCAATCTCTTTAAATTGAAATGCTAGCCTACTATGCTTTTTATTTTTATTTTTTGCTTTATTTTAAATAACCAAAGCAATTTGTTAGTTGCCAGACAACTAAATTAGGCTAATTGAATATGGTACATTATTTATCCTCATAGGCATTAGTATTACATTAGTTATAATATTAGAGAAAAACTTTGGTACTTCAGAGCATATATATCATGTAAAATGTGTCCATTGATTTATAATTAACAACTAACTGTTTTCCTTCCGGATTCAGCAAGTAATAGATGAATTATACAAGGTGCATAATGTCAACTCAGTATATTCTGTTTCTGAACTAAATGAGAACTGTATTATTGTCAACAAGGGCAAAAACATTTGTCATTGAAAATTGGAATACCAAGCATTTTCTTTACAACCAACAGAGAAATGTAATAATGGATGCAATATGATGTAGAGAATATCTAATATAGGGAAATGGAAGTGTTAATTAGAGATTACCTTAATAGTAACCTTGCTTTTCACTTGATTTTCCAAAGCTTCGGTCATAGACTAGACAGAGCAAAACAAATGAACTTCAAACATCAATTTAAATTACCACAAAATGGGACAAATTTGTATAACAACTCCAACCTTATCAAACTGAACTAGAACTTGAATAGCAAGTTCTGGACTGAGGACCCCGTTAGAGACCATCTCATCCAAGGTTTCTGTCAAGCACATGCCGATTGTAGACCTTCTATACAACTCAAATGTTGCCATCGCCTGCATATGATGTAGAAAGGTAAATATTTTTGAAAAAATAGAACTGTATGAAGATAAGTACATGAAACAATGAACTCAAAAACCAAATGATTGAAACTGCAAAAAAGAACATTGATGACTTTGCTTTACTGTATGGTTATGCAATCAAAATTACTTCTAGAATGTAAAGAGTATATATATCTACAGAACTGTATATGACGCTTGCAGGCATAATTTATGCTTCCTTGAATTAACTACTTTGCATTTAGACTTCAGGAATTCAGAAAAATTTGAGCACCAAAGAGCCAAACATTGCCCATATTTCAGCATTTAGGAGTTAGAAATTCAGATGCTTCGTAAGCTTATTTTGTATCTGATGATGGTTCCAACCGAACCAAGATTCGTAAAACTTGTTAACCTACTAAACTTTCCAGTGTTCTTTGCTCTTGAAAGTGATATAATAAGAACTACAATAGTAGGCACTGTAAATGGATACCCGAAAGAACTGAATTTCGTTTACATCCATTGCCGGAAAGTGAAAACCCACCAAAACCCAAAAAATGTACCACATTCGAAAATTATCCATCCGACTTTCGTCGAGATAGTAGTTTATATTATGTGTATATTCTAGTACATAGAATGATTAACAATTACCTTTTTATCAAGATAATGATTTATATTTTGCGTATGCAAATGAATATTCACTGCTCAGAACTATTATTTTCTATATTCTTATAAGCACCAGTATTGAAACAGTTTTATATCGAACCATAATTTTCTGCTTATGTCTTCAGATTTATTAATTATTAGCATGTAGGATAATTTTCGATATCGGACCACTATCCGCAGATATGGATATCTGAATCCGCTATTGGATACAGGTGCATATATGACACTATTCGTATCCATATCTAACCACTGATAGGTCTAGGAGACACAAAAATATATCTAAAAGCCCAGGAGTCAAAATATCAGGATATGCATCACTTCACATCAGTTACCATTAATAAAAAACCAAAAGCAAAAGGCAAACAACCTACAATACAAGAAGTTCCATAGAAGAAGCCTGTGTTCCTGACATAAAACATGTTAAGTTTCTGGTTGATCTAAACCAAGACTCTGACGGTCAACGGTAATTAATTGCATAGAAGGTGATTATTTAAGGTAGCATATGAAACAAACTAAAAAGGATAGAACATGATAATACAAACTGCTTCAGAGTGGACATCAATAGTTATTATAAAACTGATGTAATAAAAGAGTTGCGCATTTTTTCTAGAAAGGGTGATTAATCAGTTCAAACCTCAAATAAAGTCAAGCTAAGGTAAATGGTAGAGGCATGCATCAAAAGACTTAGCTAATTCCAGAACCTGGACAATATCTGTAATGCATTAATAATTCCAAAAAATCCCGAGGTAAAACCCAAAAGTATGTTTCCACTAATCCCAATTCATACATCTACAGGTGATTTTAAGGGTAGTAGAATGAATAATTATATCAGATGGTAAAGGAGTTGGTAGCTGTTGTTTACGCCATCACTGATGATAAATGACACACGCACATGCGTATGCATGCATGCATGCACACACACGCACGCTAGAATCCGACTTATTTTTGTTATGCTTGTATTGTATGGATGTTAGTTACTTTTGTTACATTGCATGTTAGTAGTGGCTCCTATTGTTGCACGTTTGTCATGGTTGTCTCATAGGATCGTGTACTACCTAGGATAGTCAAACTACATTGCTCTATGCTTTGCAATTTCAAGGATGAAATTCTTTAAGCGGATGAGAACAACCTAAAATTTTCTGCATTTAAAATATATAAAAAATAGATTTATTTAACTAAACTAAACAATGAATAATTTATGGTTCTAAAAATGATTTTTTGCAAATGAAGCGCACGTGCACATATACATACATGCATGTATGTATGATACACGCACATACTTGATACTATGATGCAAATACTTGAGGGCTGAAGCATCTTCAGAGTTTCCAGAAATGCTCGTGCTATTAGTTAAAAAAAACTATAGTCAGTAGAGGATATGTTTGTCATTTTCTCATCCCAGTATCCACTTTTTGATCAACATCTGTCACCATGTTTTCAACAATAGTATCCACCATCAAAGAAATCATTTTGTTCTTCTCAAATGGCATACCTCTTTTCTTGCTCAAGCACCAGCCTAAACATTTTGAAGAGAATGATCATGGAACGTCCATGTTCTTCTCCGTTGTAGATACTTCAAAAGCCATACAAAAACTGGCTCTAAAGGATTGTAAAAAGCCTAATCTCAAACTTCACCGCTCTCTATTAAAATCTTCTTGGAGATTCTTTAATTGATTATTTTTACCCTCTTTTCTTCACAAGGGGAACAAAGAATTGAAAAATTCATGGCCACCAAAACCTAAGTTGCACTTTTATAGAAGCTGAAGATAAGATACTGAAAGACCTCTAAGCTTTCACAAAAAAGCATGATGAATTAAACGATACTAGCTTTGAATTTTTCAATCAATGTGTTTGATGCTGCGAAAATAGAGCGTAAATATTATAGGTTCAATGAAAGGAGAATCTATAATTGTATAATTGATATTAAGTTAAGGAGAATAGACAGTAGAATCATTTAAAATGTTTAGTAATATTAACATTGATGTGTTTAGATAGGACAAACAACTTCTGCACACTTTATTGGATATTTTATGTCACTCAAATTATTCCAGGGGATTCAATGCAAGGTAAAAGGTAAACTCAGTATGTTTCTTTACATGTGATTCTTATCGTTTTTGTGTACAGGAAAAAATGTTGACATATTTCCTTTTCTAAAGAAAATAATATATACTGTTTTGCTAGTTAGAAGTGAATAAATCATCAAACTTTCACATTGTATCAGATCATATTTTAGTGATGAGCTGGCAAACTTCTACAAATATCTAGCTAGTAAATTTAGAATATATTGGTTAGTGCATTGAAAACAAACTATAGGTTCAAACATGAAACATACACATGTCCTGGAGAGAATGTTGCACCTCTTTGCGATGCTCAAAGCCAAATAAAATGAATTAGAGGATCTATCATGTATCTAGAAATATGATGATAATGGACAATTGCCAAAATTTACTCATATGACCAATGATTGTAGCAAGCTAATTCTATGTATGTTACAGGGAGATCATTTAACTGTGTAACCAACTTTACAAACTTTTTATTACTTTAAGATTGTGCTTGAGCATGTCAGGGTTTAGACTTTAGGAGTCAGCCGTCGCTAAATATAAGTCCCTACCTTAGTGTTTAAATTGTTGACGCAGAAGTCAAGTAATAAGTTTTCTTAATGAAGCTCTTTAGTTCAAAAGTTAGATTGTTTAATCATCCAAACAGTAGTTAAATAATCAGTACTGTTTTGCTTTCCAAATTCATCTTTAATAACTGCCTTAACGCAAGTTTTCATATACTAGATAAAATTGAAGCTTAATTTATAATGTTTTGTTATGTTCGATATTTCGTTGTAGGTGAAAACAAATTTGAAATACCCATCAAAGAATCTAAGATATCAAGCGGTGTTGAATGCTCAGATATAGATGTATGCTCAGTTATAGATGTAGGTGACATGAGTAAAACATATCTAAATCTTGTATGCATTGCTGCAAGCATTAGTTTCATATGTAATCAAATTTGGTGACCGCAAGCAGTGATTGCAAAAATCGCGAGATCGTACGTTCCAACGCGCGATTTGGAAGGAATCGCAGCCTTCCCGATCCAAGAGTTAAATTGGATCGCAACCCCTGTAAAATGTGCGATTCTATTTCAGAACGAAAATATTGAAGTCCAATACTGAATCGCGATTTTAATTTAAACATCGAACCGAAACAAAATCAAAAGAGATATAGTCCGGCATCGCGATCTCGATTTAGCAAAAAAGACAAAAGAAAAAAAAAAGGAATAAGAAGAAGAAGCAGCAGGAAACCTGATTTTTTTTAGAAACCCTAAGCTTCAGGGAGGAAGATGACCAACAGAATAGTTGAAAAGTTAAAGGTCCCTAATTCTGTTTTGACGCTGCTACCAGTAAAGCGGCTGCAATAGGGATTGTCTCAGATAGGCTAATCTTTTAAAAAAAAGATTGCAAGACGACTAGTATTTTTTAATGATTAATTTTCTTTTTATAAAACTCGATAATGAAAAAAATGCAATTATCTACTAAAATTATACTTAAATATCAATTATTATTATTTATTAATAAAGTAATTTGATTTTTCAATTTTTGAAAAACTTTTTAGAAAATTCAAGTTAACTTACATTTTTCAACTAGTTTGTGTTTTATTATTTTAAAAAATAGAGATCTGGTTTACATATTCAATACTACATGCATTTTCTTATAAACATCAGAAATATAGACTTGAAATGCAAAGCTCCTTAACAGAAAGTATTAAGATTGAGTCGGTATTATCTCGGGTACGGCATCGCGATCTCAATCTTCATCTTTGCCAAACCACTTTGAGAAAACGGAGGTATATTCTCGGATTTGATTGTATTTCTGGAAGTACTCGTAAAGAAAATCGATTGACTGGACGTAGACCGAAGATTTTACCAGACCACTGTAAAAATCTTATGTCTCTTCTTCATTCTCTTTTAATTTCTTCATTTTAATATTTGTTTGATTCATTTTCTAGTGAGTTTAGGGCCTTGTACCAATCTTTTGGGCAACATTTTTATTGCTTCCACTAAGATGAACTTAGATCTTATATTGGAGAAGATGAAGAGGCATAATATAAGAGTCATTGTTGGACTGAGTCAACCAGAGCATGGAGCAGGCAGGAGGTGCTTACTAGTTCAAATCCATATTTGACTGAGAGGAAATTGAAAGGACAATGACAAGTTTACAAGCGAGATTGATATCTCGATAAGAAAAGCTGATGAATGGATTCTTCCAAAGAATGGAATAATAAAATGCGGCTGGCATTGTTGAAAATCATAATCGAATGCTAGAAGGCAGAACAAATAGACAAGGAAATTAAGTGAAACAATCTAGAACCATCTCCCAGCACGCCAATAAAGTACCTAGAGGTCCAAACCAGTTGATGGTGACATGTTTGGACATGGGGGTAAGGTCAAGCATATAAAGGCACGTCAAATGGATGATGCCGAACCTTAAAATCTAAATCAAAATGCAAACTTGCAACTGAAGGATTAGAACCGAAAGTTCCACACAAGAACGAGAGCATGAAGAAGATTTGAATCAAATATGTGCGTAGAGATTTGAACTGAATCCAAATGATCAATTAACTGAGATGGTAAGACATGTACTTCGAAATGAAGCTATGGATCGAAGTTTGGAGGACGTGAAGGGAAACCATTTCACCCCCAAACACCCGATACGCAAGGAATCCATCTGATTTTAAGTTACCTACTTTGGAACCGTACAATAGAAGGACGTATCCAATTGTTCACTTAATGATATACATCCAACGTACGAGAGAGTTAGCAACTTCGAAGGAGGTGATGGGACGATGCTCCTATTGTACTTGACTGATTTGACTGCCGTGTGGTTTCACCAACTAGATAATTAGTCCATCATCAATGTGTGTACCGATTTAGTGGAAAAGTTTATGAGCCAATTCATAGTTCATATAGTTTGACCAAGGAATGTGTTCGCACTTTCAAGTATAAAGTAGGGAGAGAATGAGCTTTGCAGAATTATTTGATTATATTTAATGCATCATCGTTGCATTTTAGAAACCATGATCGTCGATAGTACTTATTGGCGAAGTTTTTTGGCTTCACCATACTCAACTAGATCGTGGAGCAATCTGGTCATTAATTACTTCCATGAATTGGAATCAGCAAATTTAATCTATGTTAAATCTGCCTTTGAGAAGTGACTATATTACTGAACGCTTAAGTAGCCTAGTAGACGCGCTCCAACTATTTGTTAAAATATCAAGATGGTTTTATAAATGAATGGCAATCCAAAATTAGCTGACGGAACAATAAAAGTAAAGGACATGAAATTTTTTACATTGTTCGGATTATTGTTAATCCTACATCCGTAGAATAATCCATTATTTATTTTCTATTTTTTGGTACAGATGATTACAATCGTCCAGAAGCATATAATATTCAAATCTCAGATTTTCCTTTCTAAGAAGAAAAGGATCCCTTTTTCTTCCTCTAATATTCCTTTTATAGTATGAAAAGTGCATTGCTAGTTATCGCGGTTGCCTTTGATCTTTATTCTTCAATCTCTGACCTTAGATTTGACACTTATCATTCATCTGCAATTGCCTATTTGTTGTACCTGGATTGGTGAAGGGTTTTTGACGGGAAACCATGACATTGGTGGGATCTTGGGAATTTGAGGCAAGATGTTTGAAAAATTGGGCGGGAAGCCCAAATCTGTATGGGTTGGTCTCCTTTCTCCCAGAATGGCAAATGTCTTAAAAGGAATGGTAAGGGACCGCCCTGATGCTTCGAATATGTTGTTGATGCATATGAACTGATGTAGTGGTGAATAGCGCTTTGCGTTAAGGTTGTACTGCCAATACCTTTGTCATCTTTGCTTGACTTGACATCATGTCGGGTCTGAATGGAATAGCATTTCCCATTCTCATTTGAGATTTGACTTGGCATATGCCTGGAATGTGCTTGAGTCTATTTGTGATTTGAGTTGGGTGCAGCTTGAGTTGCCCTCTTTGCAAATATGCTTGGACTGCCAATGAGAGAGAGCTTCACATTTATCATTTACCTGTAAGTATGATTATGCGTTGAAGCATATCCAGAGCAGCCATGTATATAGCCCCTTTGGAGTGCTTTTGACCCTGTATGGCGCTGCATAGGTTGCTCGTGATGTATGCTGCCGCAGACATATTCTTGTAGATATTGACAAAATATGAGCCTTGGATGTATAGTGAGCTCAGTATATCATGTATTGCTTCCTACGCCTCGGTGGAGTATTTCATTTTTTGCCTTTGATTTTTGATATAGCCGCTGTGACCTGCCCAAGTTTTCTAGTACATGCAGTATTGTCTCTTGCCACGGTTCCATTGGTTGCAGGGCTTGGGTTGGGTTAGGTGTTGTGACTTCCAACTAGTTCCCTGTTCAGCACGAATTTAATTGATTCACTTCTTTTTCTCTAGTCTTCTTGACATGAGGATAGCTTTTCTGACTTTAAGGACTGTCGATTTCTCTTCACCGTAGTTCGTCGTAAGAACAGGTACAACACTTGCCTCCAAGTCTGTGATGGCCGTAGGTTAGGGTAGACTTGTTGTCTTAAACACGTGATATGTATGTCTAGTCAGTTCTTTCTAGTCTACATTTTCGGTGCTAGAAAAATGTCTTTTTGGCCGCACTTGCATTTAATGCTCTTGCACACATGTCGTTCCCTTACTAGACTATCTTCAAACAACAGTTCAATATGGCTTTTCATTTCTCTATGATGATTTTTGTATATCTTTGCACTCATTATTTTAGCAGCAAAATCTACGTTTTATAAAAATCTTTGATCACTTCAGTCATGCGGTCATTATTCAAATTGAGATACGTATATTCTTTCTTCATTTCTCCAACATTTCATTTTATCCTTTTGTTTGAAAAGAACCGATATTAGGTTAATTACCAAATTTGGGAGTGTCTTCGTAGATTGTCAGTAAGAGAAATTGTTTCGATTCTTGTTCGATCCTTTTTAGAAGTAATCTTTAGAATTTTGATATAGATTCCTATTTTTCTTCCTCTGCGCTTCTTCCTTCTGAGATCACTCGATTGGAAGAGGCTGTTGGCGTCCTTTGACAATTTGGATTTTCTTGCTATGTGGTTATGGTTCCCGAATCTCATGAACGCATTAATACACCGTTGGAGGGATATGTCTCCATGTTTGCGCCAAAAATGGTCACAAACCCCGAATGTTGTGAAAGCACCAGTGTATGAATACAAATCAGCAATATTCAAACACAAATTTCAGATCTAAACAAACAACAAACAGCAATCCAGAAATAATGAACAAAAACACGAGATTTATAGTGGTTCGGCTATCTCCGGCCTACGTCCACTCCAAAGTTTTTATCTTTTATTGATCGATGCTTGAAGATTACAATTTCCTATCGCGTAGTACAACGGATTTTATGATTATAATCTGAATCTAAGGCAGCAATGGTGATCTGGAGTAAATCTGGCAGAGTCTGGGCGCTCTTTATCTCTCAAAATTCTTCGACCCCTTTTCTGAATGATCTGGGGTCTATTTATAGGTGCTGGAGGCTGATATTTCGCCTAAACTGAAGGGAGACCAGTTCTGACACGTGAGGGGGCCCACATGCCCGCTTTCTGGAAATCCGGGCCCACTTTGGGATCGATTCGAAGCTATGTTCAAATCGATCAAGAAATTTTCCAATCGAGCTGAAATTTGGCGTGAACATTCTTCAACATGTGCTCAAGCTACTGTGAAAATTTCATAGCATTTGGACTTGTAGATCTCAAGTTATGATCGATTCAAGGTTGCATTTCTGGTTGACTAGCCTGGTTCGAATCGATCTAGTTCGAATCGATTCGTTCGAATCGATCCAGCGCGCGCTTCTGTGATGACGTGGAGCGCCTCCTTCGTGTCGATCCTCCTTCCTCGCCATGTTGAACGCTTCCTTCCTGGATATGCGCTCGCATCCATACCTCGTGCCCAGTCCACAGCCATCTATAGTCGTAGCGTGCTTCGAATCCATTGCTTCGCATCCATTACTTCGCATCCATAAAATCTGTTTCGTTCGTATCCACAACTGTGTATCCACGACTTCGTATCCACGAAGCCGTCTCCCAACGTATCCTTCTCGTATGCCTTTGATCTTCTTCGAATCGATCCGTATGTGAGTCCTTCGTATCGATTTTAGCATGGACCGATACGAACTGCATCGTCACTCCTCGCCTCCCTTCCGGTACGAACTATATAGATACGAAGCCTGTAGCCTGAATCCATCTTTATCGATACGAAACGTATCGATTCGAACAAACCTCTGCGTGCTTTCCTACCAATCTGGGCGTGTCACCATCGAGTCGAAATCCACCTAGCTTTCCTACCTGATCGATACGAACATGCTGCCATCCTTCACCATCCTATCGATACGAAGTTCCATCGATTCGAACCAACATCTATCGATACGAAGTTCCATCGATTCGAACCAACAAACCTGTTTTCACATAATTTGACCCATCCATATTTTGAGCATACGAACTCCGATTAACCTGAAATTTGAAATGCAGCCTCTCCTAGTCCTCATCATCATCTCCAATCGATTCCGTCCCGATCGGAGCCCGGTCATATTTTGACGATATCCACTGCAGCCTTGTTTCCAAGTGAACTCCAATCCTGATATCCATCCTTTCTTGTCGATCTGTTTGGTATTCCGGCTTTGACCAAAATGCGGGATAACATTTGCCCCCCAAAACATGCCTTGTGATAAGAAGGCGTGTTTTGAATAGTTTCGTATCTGATATCCAAAGTCCATAGCCACATCATCCAAGTGCATCATCCTTGACTGCTCGGAGTCGATGCCCAACTCCAAACCCAATAACCAAAGCCTTAGCCAAATCCATATCCGTTTGAACCCGACGACCGAATCCTAATCCATCCTTATTCAATAGCCAATAACCGAATCCAGGACCTCTCCGGGTCAATATCCAAATCCATAACCTCTCTGGGCTCTTGCCAAGCGCAATCCACACCTGACGACCACGGTTCAGTGAGAAAGAAGTCATTGAATATAGGAGGGTGATTTCTCGGCCCCTCTCAGATACTATCCCTGCTTTTCCTTGATAAAATAATAGGTTAAAGGGATTAACCATGCTTTATATGAAAGTGATTTCAAGGATATTAAACCCACTACAACAGTTTATGGGTTTCATAGCGTTTGAAAAACGCTATAACAGGCTACCATAGCGTTTCAGAGAACGCCGTGGAACCACAAGCTATGGTAGGCCGGCAGCATTACATAGCAGGAAGGAAAACGCTATAATATCTAATAGCGTTTACAAAAGGGCATAGCGTTTGCAACCTACCATAGCGTTTTTTCTCTGTTATTAAACTTAAACGCTATAGGGAATATAATCCTTCATTTAACTTCTATAGCGTTTTCGAGCACATTTTATAGCGTTTCATCAAACCATGTTATAGCGTTACAATGTTTTCGATAGCGTTTCTTGTCATGCTTGTATAGCATTTTTATTTTCTACTATAGCGTTTTTGATGCATAAATCTTACATCTCATATAAAGTTGCGATAGCGTTTGATGAATCAATAGCATTTTTCAAACGCTATTCTATATAATATTAATTTTCAGCATTTGTTTCAATTTTCTTTTTATTATATTATATGTATATATATATGCACACGGATAGATATATGTATACACATTACAGACACACACACACACACATACACACACATATATATATATATATATATATTAAAATGTGGATCCCAAAAATAACAAATCGAGAAGATGACAACAACTATATGTAACAATGATAACGTTGTAGTGAATTCTAATTTGGAAACACACAATCAAACCAGTGGAAAAGTTTCAAATAATTCTGCTAATATTTCAAATACTACAAGACATGGTCGCATGATAATAGTTCAAAATAGTCTAACAAATGAACACAAATACTACAAGACATGGTCACATGATAATAGCTCAAAATAGTCTAACAAATGGACACAAATACTCAGTTATGGAGACGATGATACGGAAATGGCTGCTACAGAAGATTCTTGCAAGGATCTAAACATTGCTCCAGGTTGCTTCAGTGTTAACCAAGTTCCTGCATTAAATGACAAAGTAGACAATGACAGTTCCAGGTTGAATATACTAAATTTGTAGACAATAAATGACAAAGTAGACAATGACTTGTAGGCAATGGAGTAAATGACTTGGAGGCCTAATATGAAAATCTATCATTATTATTGTCTAACTTTGTTTGCATCATGAATATCATATTAATACATGTACTAACCCACCTACCATTTATGAATTTGCAGATGAAATTGGAAGTACAAAATGGATGTTGATTATGTTTACGCTCCACCCTCTTCCTATTACGCCTTTTATGCTTGTTAGTTGTTACTGTATTTTTTGTTCAACTTTCTTATTATCAAAAGCTAACGAAATCTTATCTTGAATATTTGTATTCTGTCTTTGTTAGTTGTGTATTCGTTTTGCATTGCAACTGTATTTCTGTTCCAATATTTGTTTGTTTCATTTGCATTTATGTTTAATTTGCATTTATGTTTCATTATCTGTTTCATCCACCAAACTGCATTTGTGTGTTCAATTTGTTCCATTATCGGTTTCATTTGTGTGTTTCATTTGCATTCATGTTTGAGGGCATTTGGGTTTCATTCCAATTCAAAAAGAAGAAGAAAAACTCATTTTGGTTGAAGTTTAATTTTCATTTTTGTTTAAATAACATTTACATTTACATTTCTGATTACACCTATTTCAACATCACCATCTAAATCTCACTAATCGTTAAGCACAGCACATACGACACTGCCTCCCTATTCAAAACTGCCATATCACTTTGCGCAAACCCACTGCATCACAATAGAGCCACACCACCACCTCTTCCCAAAACTTCGTCATCCCATACACACAATAGAATAAACAAAAAATGAGTTAATAATTTATTTATCTTTATACCTAAAAGATATATTTAGATCTAAATTATTGTAGAGACTTCAAATGAAATACAGAGACGAATTTGCGCCGTACGTGAAATCCTAAAAATTGAAACGGTTAAACTTATCAATTGCTTGCATTTGCTTTTAGGGATTGGCCTTCCACTCTATCAAACAAGAAAAGAAAAGTGATTTCAAAAAATCATAAACTTCAAAAAATGAGTTGTTCTACAAATCAAAGGTTTCAAAAAGGAATTTTTTAAACATTTCAAATTTCGATAATAATGCTTCAGATTCAAATTTTTTATATTATTACTTGATTTCAAGCTTGCTAATTTTAAGCTTACTAGATCTGCTGATTTCAAGCCTGCTGGTATACTGATTTTTAAAATGAAAGATTTCAAAGAGGTTCAGTTTCGTAAATTACTTAATTTCAGCATGGATTTTAGTTTTGGGATAATTGATGTATGAATTTTCTTTAGAAGCATATAAGGATTCAGTTTTCAAAACGTAATGGAATCATGATTACACATCTGTGAGTTTTTGGATGAATACCAGCCTTCAAATGTTTTGAATATAAGATCCCTTACAGTTTCAAATATATAACTACTTATATCAACTTCTAGAGATATAAGCTTCGAATGGATATATGATTTCAAGCACATCGAATTTCATAAAATATCGTGTACTTTAAGTTTTCCAGAGGAATATATTGCTTGGCGTTTTGAAAACATATCGTTATCTCTGTTACTTCATTAGTACAAGTCTAGGTTTGATCATTTTCAAATTTTGTTGACGTTGGTATACATGTTTTTAAACTTGAAATTTCTCCAGGTTTCAAACTTAAACGGTCGGTTTTCATTTTACATCGATTTTCTGAGTAGCTTTACTTGTATTTGCTGCAGTGTCATTTGCTTTAGGCAAGTCCAGTGGTTTTATGCTGCATAAAATATTGTGCATTTCAGTTCATCCAACCTCTATTTTGCTAATTTGAAGCTCACACTTTTTAACTAGTTTTTTGTGTGTATCATTTACGAATAAATTACATTAAGTTTCTTCTGTTTATCATAAGTTTTATGATGCTAACTCTCAACTACATCCAAATGTTATGTGCAAACGGGAGAGGAAGTCACAATTAAATGGTCAATTTGTATGATCAAATCAAATCAGCAGGTTTTGGAAATTGGGAATGCCAAATGATGGGAATGATAGGTCTGAGTGCTACTGAATCTTGAACTGTTCCTTACCTAGTCATGTCCCAGACAATGAAAATGTAATGCCATCACCCCTACCGTCTCCTATACTCCTGCTAATGAAGAGTTTATACTGTCTAAAAGCACGGAGCATTGAATGATCGGTGAATGATTCGATCTATCTATTTCTTTGTGCTAACAACAGAAAATTACAGTTAAGACAGTAAAACTTGACCACATTTCAGAACATTACGGGTAAGAAGTTCTGAAAATAAAGTGATACTAAAGAAAGCTGTTTACGATGAGGATCTATCACACAGAGGAAAGGATAAGGCATAATACAACTTCAACAGCAAAATAAATTATGTACAGGAGACAACAAGCAAGGATCAAGTGAGTCGAAGAGAGGGATGCAGACTCAAAGTTCTTTCATTCTATGATCAGGATAAAGAAAGATAAGCGGACAAAAGAGAGAATAAAAGGAGAGGATAATAAACTAGACGTGACCAAAGTTGATTTGAAGATGATTCTTAAATTGTTGGTACTCCATTTTTGTTAACTGAAAAATGAACAGGTGTTTCCAATCAAATTGCAGAGTGAGACAAGGAGACCCCTGTCACCAACCATCTTTGTAATTGCAGCTGAAATACTTAACAAGGGCATTCACAAGCTTAATAGAATTTATGAGATAGTTAGACATTCAATTCCTTGTAGATTCCCGATTATTTCTTCACTCTCTTTTGCAGATGACCTCTTGAATGTTCAAAGAAAACCTAACATCATTCTATGTTCCTTAACCAACATGAAAAGATAACTTAAGCCAAAAGGTAAGTAAATCAAAGACAAGTTTCATAGTGCCAGACAAATTCCATGGAAGGCAAAAGGATGGATCAGCATCGTTTTGAGGTTTTCTTGGAAGACCTTAGTTATTACTTATCTTGTCAAACATACAGAGGTAGGAAGAGAAACTGGTTGTTAAAACGACCAAAAAAAAGAAAGATAACAGGTTGCACAAGTCACTATTATCCGAACTACAAAGGACAAATGCAGGATACAAGGAAAGTTTAGATTTCAGCATTTGGAAACTAGGATAATGACTTCAACTATGATGTGCCTATAACTCAGTATTTTGATTCCACAATCCAATCTAATCTGTATAGAGGAGGAAATTATAGCTTATACTGTCATAATCAAGAAGTGGACCTTTCCAAGTCCTTGTTAATTCTCTTTACTCTTATCAAAACCAAAACCTCAAAATGGTACTGATTTTTTCTTGATTTAACTTTATTTTTCAGTAACAGTGATGCATTATAGTTGGTTTTGGAAGAAATTTCTAATATTTCACTTTGAAAGTTAAAGCAATAGGCATTTCGGTTAGAGTTGAACATGCCAAAGTGGTTATCATAACAATGATGGATTAACATGTAGGAGGAAAAAAGTGGAGAAGAGAAGCATGTAGGAATACATAGTATGCTATAATATAGAAATTGTGGAACATTTACAATTACTGAGTGTTACCTTGCATTCAGCTTCGTTAAGCATGTAGGTTCCACCAAAAACTGCACTTGGACGAGCAAATCCCTAAACAACATGGAGTGTGGAAACTTTAGCCTATCGTTTAAAAACAATTAAATAAAAATGAAAGAGTGAGGTAAATGAATGAACCCAAGGAAGTTCTCCCAATCCATAAAGAGGGTATATATAAGGGGATCCTCCTTGAAGGCGTCCCAATGATTCTACATAAAGCTATCTAGAACAAACGAAAAACCATATCACATAACTTATAAGAAAAAAATATATCAGACATATACAATAACATGTTTGGTGAATACCTTCATTCTTTTGATTGTGTCAATTGCAGGCTGATCCAAGTACTTATCATCACTGTGAAATGCTAATGCATGGCCAATGAACTCAACTGTTCTCTCCTCTAACTCATATTTACTACATCATAGAAAGGAAAGAGCTTACATCAACAGAACTCAACTGTTCTCTCCTCTAACTCATATTTTCTACATCATAGAAAGGAAAGAGCTTACATCAACAATATATAGAAATATGATCAGTACTTGAATCAGTTCAGTGCTTTCCATTTTATCCCAGTTACCATTCATGAATCAGATGGCTGTTCTTTACGTTTGCATAACCTAGACCATTTGGCGAATTATGACCCTCACTCCCACTCTTTTTTAACAAGGAACCATCTTTTGTTCACATAAAATTCTAACAAGGAACAAAATATGTAGATGGTTCCTTGTTAGAATTGAAACATATATGTTGCAATAAGTAATCATGTAACGAATATAAGTGCTAAAAGATATATCTATAATTATTTATTCACATACAATTCTAACAAAATCCAAAGATCGGCAAAGTCTCAACAAAGTATTTGAACTAAGTATTACATGTATTAATGGTCCAAACCTAGTTTTAAAGTTAAATGAAACATGCTATAGACCACTGGCTTTATGCACATTGAAACATATTAGTCATTTTTTGATGTATAAAGTGCGTGGAAACAAACTTTGGGTAGCATCGTTGGCTGAACTGTTTATATAGTCAGTGATATTTCATTGACTCAATAAAGAATGGACAGTTATATATATCCATCCATGTCGAGGGTATATTTTTACCACCGCTAACTTCACAATGATGAAAGGGATGTCAATTATTCATAACATTTAATTTGAAACAAAATTCTTTGATTATAAATGACCAAGAATGAAAGCCTCATCAACAATTTGTTTTTCTTAAAAAAAGGAATAAAAAGGTTTTGACATAAAATATAGTAGATAGAGTTCAAACCTGTTTAAGAATGCAAGCCTTAACAACCCAGATTTCTTTCTCATTGGCTTGCCTTCCAGAAATAAATCTATTATAGTCATGTCATGTTTCTTTTGTTGCAAGAACTACAAAAATAAATATGAAAGGTCCTCATGTGCTTGCATGATTAAGCAAAGTATGAGTGCCAACAGTTGTAGCCAAGCTATCTGGAAAAAAACAAACTGGTTCATGAAACATGAGCTAACAACTTCATCATTTAAATATAAAAGATCAAACTTAAAATGTATTTATTAAAAAATCTCATCTCGTTTTTCAAACAATTAGTAACATTCAGATGAAGTCAGAATCAACACATCACAATTCCAAACAGTAAATATCTCATTGTCATATTTAAAGAAAAACTTATACTTGTAATGAATCATCTAGAAAACAAGCAAATATTAACCTCTACGGATGATTGGATCAGATAGATTTCAATAAATATAATTATGACATTTTGGTTCAACTTCATGGTAAGTCCCTAACTAGAGTCAAAGAGGATAAAATAGGTATTTGGTCATTTGTCTAATTTACATTATAAAAGCCTTATCAAAGGGTATTTGGTCATTTGCAAATGAAGAAAACTAGTTTTTCAAAATATTTTTAAATTGTATTTTATTAGGGATGGGACCTTAAAAATAAATTAAATGTAATTGTACCCTCAAAATATATGCCTATATAGGTCTAATTTAAGATTATATGAGTTTTATTTGAAGGTATTAGTCATTTTTTGTTTTCGTTGTTAAAATCTGAGACTATTATGTATAGCATACAAAAGAAAACAAAATTGCTATTTTATAAACCTACCATGCAAAAGAATGTAGTCATAGCTTCATGCTTGCCACATTCTTTCATGATGAAGCTGCACTCCAACATATTCCACCTTCTATTCTGTAGCTCACTTCATGTTGCCCTAAAGCCCATTCATTCAGCATCTAAGACAGGCACTTACCCTCTCTGACCATACACAGCTTCTCTGGCACGTTTCAATTCAGTTGTAGTACTTCAACATGTGGCTTTCGCAGTGCCTTGTTACTCGTTCATGCAATATACCCTAGTTGCTCGGTCATGCCAGACCAGCCTCGGTAGTGTTCTTCTGCTTGTTTCTCTAGCTTGTCTTGTCGTTCCACACAGTTGATTGTCTTGCAACAGCTTCTGCTAAGTAGCATTCAATCAATAGCTTCATTTGCCAGGTTCATTCTGCCCCCACTTTAACCAGTATCATCTTCATGCTACTATCTTGCATGCATGCCCAGTTTTTTTGCCTTCAATGTTCATGCATCTTCAGCCAACTTTTGCTAGTCTTCCTGCTGTAACTATTCTTTTACCTGACATGGTCAGTTCCTCCTTGCCAGTTCCTCACATGCCAACTCCTTCTTGTTTCTGTTTCAAACAACTCATATGGACGCACGGTCCTCTTCCACATCTGTAGCGCATACATGCAACAGCTTTAGTTTTTTTCCGCAAAATATAATGTAAATATAATAATTTGTTCATGTGTTACTCATTAGATGATCACCTAAGTGATGATCACATATTTTGTTTTCAATCCTATCAACTTTGTAATGTCTCCCATCAAACTTATAGGTGGATCTTATTATTATTTTAATAAAATTATGAGTGCTCTCCTTAATTAGAGGATAAATATTTCAAAAAAAAAACAAAAAACAAAAAAAGCATGTAGTTAGGAAGAACAAAATGTGTAAGAAAATTTCTTTTTCAAACTAAAAGGAAAATCAATAATATGAAAAAAGAGGTACGATGAAACTACAAATTTAGAAGATTTAAAAACCCACTTTCAACATAGACTGTCTAAAGAAACATATACCATTTAATACCGAAGTCCAATATCCAATATTAGTTTTTACTTAATAAAACTTATATTAATATCATGTGTATCCTATAAAGATAAAGAGAACCAAGTTTTAGCCTTTCCATGCTAGCTTGTAACCTAAGCTGTGCTTTCTCATCCATCAGATCATACTAATAGCTAATTCTCATGTTCTTAAGTATAAGTTGAAAACAACTATGGTTTAAAAAAACAATACTTTTTATAAAAAACAATACTTTTTATAAAAATGCATTGTTTCAAGAAAATAATGAAGTGCTCAACCATTCAGATTATATTTAATACTTAAAACACAAATAAATTCACAAAAATATCGTTTATTTTATAAATAAACTTGAATACTTATAAAAAATTGAATAAGCTGCAATAAAACCATCACCTAAAAATTCAAATCAAATGAACACCAAAAAACTGCAATAGGAAGGCTACCAAAACAAATAAGGATAAGACTAATGCATACAGTAATGAACTTGACTTTGATTATGGAGTGAAATTCTCCAACAAGGATATGATGTCAACTAAACAAGGCACTTCTAAAGAAGCCAATCAACTAAACAATGATAAAAGAAGCAACAGGTTTAAGAAAAATACCTAAAATTGCGAAAAGCGAGACTACGGTTTGGCCACTAAGATCTGGACAGTTAGGATCGATGATCGAATATGAAGAAGCGAGGGCGATCTACCCGGAGCTGCGAAACTAGGATTTGGCGCACTGGGATATGGCGTGATATCAGCTTTGTGATGAATGAAATTGAGGGCAGTCGGGTTGCGATAATTTAAATCTAGGGCATGAAATTTGTGGTTTTGGAGAGGAAGAGAGGAAAGTCGACGCGGAATGAAATTTTAGGAGGCAATCCAATAAAAGGAAATGAAAAAACCCGCGTTCCACAGGAATAGCGTTTATGTCAAATCTAATACTAATTTATGCCTATACTTGAAATGTATAGCGTTCGGTATTTATGAGTTTTTTATTCTGTTTGGATTTAATAAAACTAGAGGCGGAAACGCTATAAATGACAGCTATAAAAACCCTAATTTATTGTAGTGACCACAAGTGTTGGTATTATTATATTATGTTTGCTTCTTCTAAAATATGTATTCACAATATAATGGATCCATAATTGTATTTTGGGGAGAAAAGAGCATAATAACCAGCTAAGTTGACCCAGTAGCGAATATAAATTGAATTAACTCCTGAATGAGTAGAATTGCATTCAGGAGGTCGGATAAACCAGAATGTAGGATAGACAGGTTCATAGTAAACCCATAAAAACTATGTTTAGGCAAAGTTATTAGCAGGTGCCAATGGATTCATAATAAAACCATAAAAACTTTGATTAGACTGAGTTATTGGCATGGACCAATAGATTTGTAGTGAACCCATGAAAATCATATCTGGATTGAGTTATTGACAGATGTCAATAGGTTTCTAGTCAACCCATGAAAACTAGGATAAGAGGGAAGTTACTGGAGATACCAATAGGTTCAGAGACAACCCATAAAATAATGAAGTTATTGGCAGAGGCCAATAGGTTCTTAGTGACCCCATGAAAACTATGAAATAGGACAGGGAATCCATAAATTTAAGTGGGTTAATAGCTAGCCCATGAATACTATAAAACTAGACAGAGAGTCTATAAGTATTACATAGGTTATTAGTCAGCCCATGAAAACTAATAGGTTAATAGTGATCCTAGAAACTATAAATATGACAAATAGTCAAAATGAATGGGGATGGGTAATCCAGAATTGATTTACTTGTTTGCATATCATCATAATATTTTAATTTGCTATGTTTTAACCATTGTGGATGTAGGAGCACAATATATGATTTTATAAAGTTTTGAATAAGGCACTAGTGAGGGGAAAACCCGTTCCGCTAAGCGGCGTGATCTCACTAGATATCTAAATGGTTTGAGATGGTAGATTATTATTCATACCAGGCTTTATGTCCGACTCGAAGTTTATGTTTTCTCTTTAAACTCTCGGGTACTTAACTGATTTTGAGTAGTTTGAGAGTTGAGGTTTTTAGGTACCTCTTTTGACCAATAAGCTTCCGGAGATGTGTAGGAGGCATGATAGCTATCTAGAGTTTTTTCTATTTTGGTTCTGCTGTGTTTGGTTGTAAAGGCAAAGATATTTACTTGCCTAGTTATATACTTTGATCATCCAAGATGGCATCTTCATATGTCGTTCTTGGCGTATGTTGTAATAATTATATTTCTCTGAACGTGGTTAACGTATTTGGGATTATGTAATGAATTTGAAATGTGATTTTGAATGGATTGAGATGTTTGTTTTAAATTGTTTAATTTTTTTCCATATCCATATGTTTCTGTTATATCAATGTATCTAGCATTACCGTATTTTGTCATTAGAAGTTAATACTACAGATGACTGTAGCATCTGTAGTGCTTAGCTTTTGACCTCAAGATAGGGGATGTTACAAATAAGTACACTTGATTTTTACAAATGTTATTTCATTAATTAAAAAGAGTGTAGAATTTCATAAATAAGCACACTCTTTTTTAAAAGTTACAATTTGAATCCCACTCGGATTTACGATTCACGATTTAAATCCCGTTTCGATTCAAATTTCAAACTTTACAATTTAAGATTTGAATCTCATATTGAAATCATTAACCGCAAGCATGTTATAATTCATCATATCTAAATCTTGTATGGATTGCTGCAATTTCATTTGATACAAGAATAACATCAGGAATGTTGGACTCTCTTCTTATTTAGAGTTATCAAATATCCTATAACCGAGCATATTTTCCAAAGTTACTTCAGTTGGCCTACCAGTTTGTCAAATTTATTCAGCTGTCCCTTGTAAAATTTAAGAAAATGGGACTGCTAAAATTATAATATAACACTGAATGTATTGAAAACAGATCGCATCAACTACAACCTTCCACAAAAAAATTGAATGTCATAATCTTTAAGGTAGTTTGTGATTTACATGGGAGCACGCTCCCATACACACAAAGAAAAAGAAAGAAACACGGACATCTCGAAGTCTACAACTAAATCAATGGCGAACGCCATATATAATGTGATTAAAACCTTCTCTGAAGGTTTGCTAGCCAACTTATAAGTCTGCTGCAACTCTCGTAACTTTCTTGGATGCTTCTCTCAAAACAAATTCGCTACAGATACAATCAACAAAGAAACTCATAATTTTCACAATATTAAAGAGCAAAGAAAGGTAACTGCGTTATTTCTTTGACAATTTTCCTAAGGTATACAATCGGTACTGAAAGAATCTAATCTAAAGCACTTAATATGGAAATCCAAAATGGGGTTAAAATTTATCTCGATATTATCTCGATATTATTAAAATTAGATATCCAAGAACGTACGGAAGACGAATTAATATAAAAGTAATGATTGTCATAATGAAATTGACCCTATTTGAAGTGGGATGAAGTTCTGCAATTTACAAGTAATTTCCCTCTCTAGATCTTTTTCACCTATTTATATTTAAGGGATTTTAAGGGAGATATGAAATTTAGGGCTTATATAGAAGTTCCGCCTTATATATTTGACCGGGTCGGATAACCCGTTTATGCGCTATTATATATGCATATAAAAGGATAAATGATAGTGTCGACACTTCGCAGAAAGTGATAACAAATATATGCCATATTAAAACCCAAATACAAACTTGCCACATTTTTGACATATAAACCGCATTGCCCATTTGAAATCATTTTATTGCAAATTCTTAAAACGAGTTACACCAGTGCAATTAAAATCGTGTCAGCACAAAATGTAAACGTGATGGTAGTATGTTAAAAAGTGAGGTAGGTTTGTAATTTTTCTTCAAATTGGTTTTACTTGTTCTTTATTTTATGAATAGATCAAATTGGTTAAATATCCTATAATCCATTGCATTACTATTCACATCTTTCCCACCGAATTAGAAAAGTGTAAAAGTCATAATAAAATAACTGCATGGTATACAATATTATTACGTATGATTTGCGGATTGATTTGTAGGGAAAACAGAAGTTTGCTCAATCAAATTTTGAAGTATGTTAAGAACTAGAAAATTTAAAATAAAAAATCTATAATAAAATGATAGTTTAGGGATATAATCCACTACCACATGCATTCAAATAGACACATCATACTATTTATCTTATTCAATATGAACTAGAGTGGGTTCATGTATTTATTATTCTAAGCATGATTTTTTTATTTTTAGAAACTTCTCGATACAAAGGACCTCCGAAAGGGACGGCGGACCGACCAACTCCAAAGCGGGGATTAAGTTGTACTTGTCTGCTTCAATTCATGACACCTATAACCTCCAATGTACTGTTTTTGCGAGAAGTGTGTACATAGTAGGGCTCGAACCTGAGTTTATTATCAGACCTAGGCATCTCTTTTCTATTGCGTCACACCTGCGGACTTATTCTAAGCTTGATTTATTTGTGATATTATATCAAACAACCAAACCTATCAAATTTCAATACACCAACTAAGCACACTTTTAAAATGGTAGAGAATAAATAATAAAATAGGAAAATAATTTATTTAAGCATAATTTTTACAATCTTAGATTAAGTAACATCGATTATCTCTTTCCATTCTGCTATTATTCTCGTTATTAAAATCGATTAGTTTAAAGTAAGATGAAAACTTTGAGCTTATCATCGATATGATCATAGCTATTAGCTATGTTCTGAAAAGCGCGCTAAATGCATGTACCATGCTTTTTTTAAAGACGATAGAATTAAACAATGAGCGCTTAAGCGTGCTTAATTAGCGTTTTTCTGCTCTTCCCTTAAATTTAAGCGATGATTAAGCACTACTAACCAAAAAATATTTTATTTTTAAAATAAGAAGAAATGAGGTTATAACATAAAAGCGACACTCTAAAACAAAATTTCTTCCTTTTCTATCATATAGGCCGATGGATGATGAGTAGTTTTTTACATTAGGATATGACTATTTATTAGACAAATATGCATGGTTTTTACTCAACTCAGGTATGCTTACTTTTAATTAATAACGGAAATCAAGTCCAACTTTTCCAACCTATGAATTTATAAGTTAACTTCAAAGTAAAATTTTACTTCTTTGTGATTAATTTGTGCCTACACGGGCAGTGATGCACTTGATATAATCAATTTGCATAAATTTATATTTATATAAATAATGTATGCTCAAAAATTAAGTAGCGCTTAGGCGATGCTTAAGCGACAGTAAGCGAAGCGAGACTTCTGTCGCCTCGCCTAGCGCTTAATATAACATTGGCTATTAGTGATCAAATATCAAACAACATATGCTATTGATTTTGTAACATCTCACCTCTATGTCCATACTATCCAGGAGTACTACAGAGTAATACTATCGGATGATACAGAGAATGGGGCTATATGTAGTACACACGAGAATATTCCCTTGCGCTAACATTGGTATGTATTTAAACATCAAATAAATAACTTACATATACGTAGACAATATCGGCACAAAGAAATAAACACTCGTGCCTTAAGGATAGAACAATACACAATATGCAGTATATAAACAAAGGACACCGAGTCAATATCGTAGCGATAATATATGATACATAAATATACATGGTAGGTCCAATATACAACAATAGAATACACACATACCGAGTCAATATCAGCTGATATACAATAATACTACAGCCTAGTCTCTTCTATGCCCAAAACACAAACTGATCTCACTGTCCTTGTACCTGAAAGGTCTCGAACTGGCTCGAATATTACGTAAATAACACACATATCATACCATGTCTAAATCAAGGATTAATAAATATATATGAAAATGTTTATACCAGGAATGATAATACTGGCATAGTAACACAAAACACGATTACATATATATGTATGTATGTATGTATGTATATATATGTATGTATATATATATATGTATATATATATGTGTATATATATATATGTATATATGTATGTATGTATGTAATAACGTAGACAGGTATATATTTGTAATATTAAACACAATCAATGGAATATCACATAGCACAAATATCACAAAGTCAAGATGTCATCACCTATAGGGACACACATCAAATTTAAAATCACAAAATCAACATCAATCAGATGAATCATCCATATCTAGAAATCATCATCAAAACCATAAATCATCAAATAAGAGATATTCCCGAAGTATAGTTCTTAATCTCAACAATAAAATACCAACATCAATATAAAAGATAGAAATATAGGTTGCCTATCAGAGTGTATACGCACGCACGCACATACACACACACACACACACACACATATATATATATATACGTATATGTGTGTGTGTGTAACAAAAAAATTGAGTGCCCACTATACTCTGGACACTGTCGCATGTATAATCTCATCTCCTCATATGGAATATCATAGAATATATCATGACGGGTAAATGACTATACATAAGACATGAAGTTCTAGGTAGAGTCATATCTCATAAGAATATAAATAGTATATGCCTATTGATCGTACACACCTAAACCAGATGGGAGACTGACAACACGTCTGCCTGCTCCAAGAGCTTGACAAGTGTCCGCTTGACATTTCTCCTATAGTCCTTCCCCCCCTCGGTATTGTGACAGTGATCCACTAATGTTCTCGTCTGTGCGAGGAATCTTCGATCATGACCCAATCCATTTGCCCTATAGGTAACTGATTGTTGTCCTAGGTGACACAGGGGCAAACACACATATGCTGACACAGGGCTATATATATAACGGTGTCACAGATCCAAGGCGCGATCACTACAATCGGTCTGCTATGGTGGATATTAGCCAATCTGGTTGACTCCCGAGACATAAAGGGAACCAGACAAGATAAATAGACACATAGTATCTATATTCGATAGCTGACGCATAGCCCACATGAATGGCGACACACGGTTCTATAAGTTGTCGACACACGGCTATACTATTGTCGACACATGGCTATACAATTGCTGACACACGGTTATACAATCATCGACACACGGTTCAATATAATCGCTGACACACGACTCGATACCATTGCCGACACATGGCTATATACATGACTCACCGCAGCGAGCCTCCCCACAAATTCCTATCAAGTGAGTGCCATTTTCTTACAATGAATAACCGAATAAATATCACTACGGTGTTCCATACCACCGTATGATACTCAAACGTTTATTCCTTGCTTATAAACTCCACTCAATCCATACTATGTATTTCTATGTAACGAGTCCGATGAATAACTGGAAAAGTGTTACTGAAAGTCTCATACTAGACGGTATCAACCATTTATTTAAATTTTTCATCACACAGAAATGATAGCACATAAATAATAATGTTCAAAGTAATTAATAAAATATATTATATTCGAAAAACAAAATAATCTCATTGTTTAAGTAAACATTGTTTAATAGATTAATATAAGGTAATATTCGATTAAATATATTTATGCGCCTTAGAACTTTGAATAAAAGTCTATAATATAATTATATAATCTTCATAAATTTATGAAAGTGCAATCAATAATTTACAAATAAGAATTTACTAATCTATTAAGTTTCTATTTAAATAATACTATTATACTCACTTTATTTATTTATTAAACTTCTAAATTATATTTACTTTCATATATAATATATATGTACATAAATTAGAATTTAAGTATATTTATTTTGTTTATTTATTTTAGTTAAATTATATATATATATATATATATATATTAGTTTAAATATGTAACTGATGTTTGTATACATACACGCAAAATCACACACATGCACGCACATGATCACATAGACTCACATTATTACACACTTGCAGGTACATAATTACACACACTCGTCTAGGTTTTATCGGTGCATTGGTTATCTATGACTAATTCACCTATCGGACCTTTCCTGGAGCCAAATATGCTCCAGGTCGTGCTTCTTTCAGTCCATTTCGATCCCCATTGTCGCCTCCTTCCTACACCTATCTGGTCACTGATGTATATCCTATATACTCATCCATGTGTGCAAGCTAATGTGAATAAATTCAATCCATAATGGAGAGTATTAATGGTGATAGAGAGGAATGCACATATGCTCAAATTGTATTCTCAACACGCAATTGAATTGAACAAGCTTAGACATAGTTGTAAATGTTGAAACACTCACCTTGATTGAAGAATAACACTTATCTTCCTAGCTCCTTCTTCCTACTTCTCCTTTGCCACTTACTGCAATTAATTTCTTTCTTAAATTAATGAGCAAATCCTTAATTGTAATGTGGTGTAGAGCTATCAAGAGGCTAAGATTTAAATTTGTTGTAATTTATAGATTTTACTTGAATTTAATTTGAGTTTTTGAAGAGGTAAGGTCTGAGTAAGTTATTGATTTTCTAAAGTAATGTAAATGAATACGTTATGTTGTATTTGTAGGATTGGATGAAGAGTCGGGAGGTAGAAAACTTTGGAATTTGGAGAAATCGAGAAATCATTGTTTAGGGTTTTAAATGTTGGGCTTTTGGGCATCACTTCATTCTCTTTTCTTTTTCGTTCTTTTACTTACCTTTAGTTTTTAATTTCATGAAACAACTTATACACTTAAGCCTAAATATAAGATCACTTCTACTAAAAAAATAATTTCTAATAAATTAAAACATTGCTTATTTTACAAAAACATTTTCTATGATTTGTATTTATTTAATTAATAATTTTATTTAAATCATTTACTAATTAATTTTAAAACTATACTAATATTGTTTATTCTCTTTATTAAAATAAAACAAACTTCATACTTATATAATTTAATTTAACATTGTATTCCAAAAATAATTAATTCATATTTTCATATTCAAAGTTAAATAAAATATAAAATCACTATTCTTTTTACATACAATTTTTACTATTTATTAAAATATTTCTTATCATACTCTAAATAATCATAATAATTCCAAATAAAAATTATATTAACCACACTTTATTATTTATCCAGCATTATAAAAATTTCTAGAATTTATTTCTATATTTAATTCATTTAAATTTTGAATAGTCAAAAATTCATATTTTAAACCCAATATTAAATAACTTCCAAATTAATTTTTTCACAATTTATAAAACTATTTAAATTCATCATTAATTATTTTATTATAAAATTTCGATATTCTGAAATAAATTCAAATTATTTATTTTAAATTATAAAAACCATTTTTAATTAATTAAATATTTATTATTAATTACCCCCAAAAACTGAGTTGTTACAATATTCATGTACAAAAACCAATATTTCATCCATATCTAACTAAACATTAACCTCAAAAATGAGATAACAAGATTATATCGATGATTTTATATGAATTATGATTGCTTCATCATCCCTAGATTAAAGAGATTTAACTACTCATCTTTGACTTCAACACAAAACAAAACAACATAGAATTGTTAGAATTGATAAACTAGAAAGCTCTCAAGTCAATTGAAGACTCATAGAAGCTTTGAAGCACTAAAGATGAACTAGTTAGAAGCAGGTTGATAGATAGCCTTATAAGGTGTGAAAAATGAGGTAAAGAAGTACTGACTATAAAGAATCCAAGAGCTGATAACCAGGAGATAGACTTGAAATAAGTTAAGAAAACAAAGTTATTCTCTTTATTTATGTAAAATTAGACTTTGATTTTCAATTTATTGCTTAGAAATTACTATTGAACTATGAAGAAAATACGAGAACATGATTTGTGAATTGCTTAATGTTGATGTATAGGCCTGTAATGAAGAATAGAAGTTTCATCATGAGATTATATATAGTCAAGCAAATATTGACCTTGAGTATAGAAGAAATGCTTATGACAAAAATTTATCATTCTATATTGGGATGGTGAAGACGTAGTAAAGATAGTAATGTGGTTAACTCGATAGAAAGCTTTAGCATTTTTGGAAGAACATAATAAAGAAAATACCAAAAGGAGATTTTACGTGAATGCAATGATTTTAGGTGCAAAGTGTAAAGAATTACTCATTAATATCTAAGAAGTGATCCGAAGAATCTGATTATCACTATAAGAAGAGGTGAGTTCCTAAAAGAAGACTGCTTAATAATATGAGTGGCAAGGTAGTAAGAAGAGCAATAGCGATACTCTTTATATTCTAATTAGTAGTAGAGTAATTTAGTTACATCACCACTGCGAGGTTAAGTGTTGATTCAGAGAAAAGTCCAAAATAGATAGGTGGGATGGTACAAAATGAAGCACATTAGTTTAATTTAAAGCGAAAGTGATTGGACTTGTTATGGGCTTGCCTTTGAAAACAACCATTAATTCAAAATAGATCTAGTTCCTCAAATGGTTCATGTAAGTCCATCATCAAGCAAAACTGTGCCCAAAGATATAAGAATTGGGAAAGTAGTTTCATGACTTAGAAAAGTCCCATTTATCCAATATATTATCTATGGAGTGCGAGGAAGGAAATCTGGTGACTTGATAAATGAAAATTTTTTGACGGAAAAGATTTTCCCATAGTACCATTAGTAGGGCAACCGAAGATGGAATTGCAGTAGAAACTATCTAGACTAGATACAAATATGAGTTCCTAGTGATGTTTTTTGAATTAACAAACGCTCCAGCCTATTTTATTGGTATCACGAGTTGGATGTTCCACAATTACTTAGATAAATATTTCCTCTTTACACTTTGCTATATTCAAGAAACATATAAGAGTAAGAAGTTAATCTTTGAGTTTTCATAGATACACTAAGGTAAAGTCAGCTAAAGGTAGGGCTTCCGATTTATCCTTTTTGGAAGGAAGAGACGTCCCTTAGATATGTGTTTTGGGAGAAAAATATATGTAGATCTAGTAAAGGTTGAAATGATCAACAAGTTGAAGAGGCCGAAGTCGATGATAGAGATAAGAGATTTCTTGGAATTAGTTGGATATTATAGCTCATTTTTAATATTTTTTCCAAGATTACAACTCTGTTGACTAAGCTAACTATTAAGGAGTGAAGTTCAACTTGAATGCAAGTGCAAGCAAGCGTTTAGAGAATTCAATTTTTGACTAATGTTCTTTTTTTAATTATTCCTACCATGGCTTCCTCTCCTTCTTCAAACTTAACCCAACCCAGTATTCCAAATTCAGATTTCTCACCGCTTCCAACCAAAGATAAGCCACCACCACCTCTACCGCCAAACATGCCTCTGATCCCTCCTTCTTTAACCCAACCAGTACCCTCAATTGCTTCAATAATCTCAACTCTGTTTCCATCTTCCATCCAAGATAATCCTCACCTAACTTTCATCGAACATGCCATAACTGCTTATCAAGTTTTTTTTAGGGCTTACGGCTTTTACCAACCCTACCTGGTCTACTCTTTTCAAGCGCCTACCGAGGAATGTAGGCAAGTAAGGCCTAAAAGCTTTTCTCTAAGTTGAATGTGAAGATACCTCCCATGAGAAGTGTTTGGCGGTGATTTTTCTATCGGTTTAGAAAATCGCTGAAAAATATTGTAATTAAATTACCGCAAGCGCACGACGTACAATGTTAGTACATGACGAGTATGGGTCGACTCGTTGGAAATTGAAGTGGTTTTAAAAATTCTACTTAATCAAATTAAACCAAACTTGAGATTGTTTTAAGCTAAGATAAATGTAAAACTAGCTAGAATAAAGTGAATGGAAATGTGAGATTAGAAAACAATTTAGAGGCAAATCCACTCTCATATTTTTACATAAATCAACATACAAACAATTTATGATCTCTCTATTTTGATCTTAATTGGAATTAGTGATGTATTTATCATAAGTATGGTCTATTTATATTATTAACTAACATAACTTAAACCATCAAACTATAATATAACAACTAAAACCACTTATCAATTGTAATGAAAATGAAGTCAAAGCAAAAGCTATTTTAAGTATGATCTATTTACTATTTTATTTAGTAACATAGATCATCAAATTTTGATTCTACTTTAATTTCACAATCAAAAATCAATTAGTAAAATGATGATGTAAATTACGTTTATATTTGAGTAAAAATAGCCTATTTGTGAATACAACATAGGCTATTAAATTCACTAATAACCTTACATCAATCATCCACATTTCATGAAGCATAAAATATATCATAAATCACACAATATGTTGAATTTACATAATTTTAGAGAGCTTCATTACCCCTAAATTGGAGGGGTTTAGTTACTCATTTGTGTTATCATTTCAACACATGTAAATTTTAACATAGAAAATAAAAGGAAAGTGCAAGCTAATTAAAATAAAAATGAATTAACTACTTGCATAAAAATAAAACTAAGCTACTAACATGACATGAAAGAGAGCATGTAAATAGAAAATGAACATAAAATAAAATAAAAGCAAAGAAGAAATAGAAGAAGAGGCTTAAGAAGCCATTTTATTTCCCATTTGATTTGAGGCTACAACTTGCGTAATATGATAAGTAGATAAAAGCTTAATTACATGAACATAAGAGGGTTATTTATACATGCCTAAAACCCTAATCCATATTTTATGGGACTACCCAAAATAGCCCGTAGGAAGTGTGGCCACCAAGTTATCATTAGCTTCTAATTAATCTTTCATTAAGTGTGCATGAGCTTTTAATCTCCATTAACATGCGCATTAGCTCCTGATTGTAGATTATGGTAAGTAGGAAGGTGGAGTTCTCCATGAATTCATGAATTTTTTTATTTCTTCATTCATTTGTCCTCCTTCACTTGTGCATGCATGAATATATGAAGGCTTCATCCATTTTCCATTCAAATTCCTATAAATAAAATTAAAATGTGCAAGTGAATATTCTCAAAATTAACATATGCACAAAATTACCGTTTTGCCCCTAAATGAAGATGAATGAATGATTTGATGAAATTTGGATTTTGGTAAAAACATTTAAAAATACCCAATTATGACATTTATTTAAATAAAAGTATATTAAATATGCAAGTAAAAATATGCACATTTACGTGCCATCAAGAAGTAATAAAAGAAAGAACCAAGTTTTGGGGTCAACACTCGGAAAAAATTTCTCTAGAAAAATTACTCTCATATTCGACTCTACTATAATATTTATGTCTAGTTTGGGGCAATTAGGAAGGAAGTGTCAAATCCAATGGTTATTTATTCTTCTCTGAATTTGATGATGAATAGAGGTAGGAAAAATATATTAAAATCTAATCCAATTATAATTAGAGGAAATATGGTTTTGAATTATGACCTAATGGAATCCGACGATTGACTATGTACAAGAACAAGTTAAATTGGTTCCAATATGATTCTGTTTAAGTAAAATCTATTCCGTGCATGGTGAAGTAACGGGTCAGCACGTAGAGGGTAAAATGGTTAATTTAAAAAAAATTAATACCAATTTGGATCCTTTTGGCCTATAAAGTCTAAATTTATTTAGATTTTATCTAAATTACTTTTAAATAAAATCACTATTTTATTTGATCTATAAATAATATTTTTTTGATATTATATTTGTGATATATAATATAAATGTGTATATCATATACACATGTATGTGTACGTGCACAGGCAATATATATAATATACATAGTTTAATGCCCATATATATGTGTTGGGATTTACACCAACGGACAAGTTAGTCCCTCTGTATACATATGTGTTGTCTAATATATATATAATTAAGTATAATATTAAATTATATTTACAATATCAAACATAGTTAAACTTATATAATATTATTTAAATATAGATAGTTATGTTCTATATTCGAAGTTATTTAAATGAATAACTTTAAATAAAGAAAGTTATCATTCTATAGGAAGATATTATTCTATCAAATATAGACTTTAGTATATATAGTAAAGTATGATAAATATCTTTTAATTTCGAACTTAAATCGGTAAATTAAAATTACACAAAACGTGTGTGTATACATTTATATATATACATATACTTATGTAAATAATATCTCCTTTTTTATTTTACAAAACATTTATCTATGTGTGTATGTATATATATTTTCACACACACGCACATATATATTAAACTCAACATTTATAAATCAAATATAACACAACATTATATGTTTAAAATGTAAATATATAAAATTATACACATATGTATATACATATATTTTTGGCCACAAATAATTCAACAAAAAAAACTCTTATTAAAAATTCTATACCAAAATTAAAAGAAAATTTTCTCTTTTTATTAAACAATATCATGATATATACATATATAATTTTATGTACACTAATTATAATTATATACAGCTATAAATTAATTATAATCAGGTGGTAGATGGAGGATTCAACATTATGATTGTGTTGACTCTTAGGTTTTAATTCGGTCAGCAAATAATATTAAATAATTTGAATATTAAACTCCACACTTCACCTTAACTAGCGATGTGATATTATGGCATAATTTATTGCTTACAAAATTTTGGTAAAATCTAAGTTTACTTATTTTAAGCGTTACCCTGTACTGATAATTATTTACACCAATTATCTTCGTCAAAACTATAACAGATTAGAACTTAGGAAATTTTCTAATAATCAAAATTCTAATATCGTCCACGTTCAACTGTTTATTCCAAACACAAAGTCCTTAGTTTAATAATAACAATTATTATTAATCAAACTACTTTGGCCGAAGACTTTGATTTTGAATTGACTTTACTTGATGTGACATCCCATAAATTAATGATAATTAATAAATAATTTATAAGGCTTCAAAAATGGAATTTGAGCAAACGACGAAATTTGGCCATGAATCTTGCACCATTGTGTTTATGGCATTTTTTGAGCAACTTTCATATTGGAAGTTTCAAGATCAGAGCTCAAAAGAAGAAGTTATTAGCGTTTGAAGTTTCCAAAATGAAAATAATTAGAAAACGTAAAAGGAAATAAATAATAATAAATGTGGGACCCGACAGTCGCCCTCTTACTTTGGTCGGTCGATCGCTTATTGGAGGCAGTTGACCAGTTAGGGGTGGCGACTAGTGACTAAACGGCCCAATTTATTTATTTTAATCTAACTGATATAGTTAATTCAAGCACCTATAAACATAGGCCTTATATTTCACTTCTCTTCTCATATTTTCTCATCCAAGCAGTGAAGCTCTGTCATTTTCCCTTCTCCACTATTTCTAGAAATTATAAAATATTATATACTCACACACAAAAAAAATTGGAAAAGGGTAGAATAAAAGAGAAGGAGAGAATCAATACTGTGGAAAAAGATAAATTTTATTATTATAAATCTATATTCCCCTTAACCCCAAATCTCTTCTCGTATCTGTAATTCTAACAGTATGTATATACCCTGTTATACATATTCTTTTGGATTAGAATTGAAAAGGAGTCAAGTAAAGGAAATGGATTCAGATTTGGGAGATTTGGAAAGCTAGAAATGTGAGTGGGAAATTATATAATTTATATATAACATTGAAATTTATCTCGTTAAAGTTTTATTTAATTATTATGCCTATATAAGGTCTGATGAGTTGTAGGCTTAAAACTAACTATAGGATTATTGCTTACATATTTAATAAAATAGGTAACTGGAATAAGAATAGTATGTACAACATAATTTGGAAATTTAAATCAGTCCCAAATATTTATTATTGTATAATGTTTGTAAAGTGGTAGAGTTTATTCCAAATTTATATTTGATTGTAAATTAGGTTGCTTTAGTTGATTTGTAATGTGAATTTCTATATTTTAATTTATTTGAAGTGGGGTAATTCAGTTATATCTATTTTCATGTAATTTTCATAAATTATCTAATTCCACAAATGTATAAAAAGTGTGTCATTTGGATTACCAAGGAATATACCAAAAAGGAAAGAGGTGTGTAAAGTATGGATACCGTTCTTTGTAGTTTACACTGTCTATATCAATAAAATAAAAGAGGTAATTCCTTATAATTTCAGATGGAGAAAGGTCTCATTTTTGGGTAACTTATGAAAAGTTATAATAGTGATCCTTTTTGGAAGAGTAGCTCTATTAAATTAAAATGTGGAAAGGAATGTTCTAGTTTAGGAATTAATAGTTAAAAACACACATAGACACACACACACAACCGCACTTAACTATTAAATATATATATATATATATATATATATATATACATAGCATAATTTACAATGATATTCATATTGATTATTAATAATGTAATAATTATAGGACTAGGAGGTTAAAAAAGAAAGGAATAATAATTCCAAAATTTATGGACAATCATTAGAAATTTAATAGGCAATAAATTTGTAGTTAATAGAGAGTTAAAGGAATTAATGAGGATTGATTGGAGAATTTAATATTGCATTTATGGGGGAATTGAATAGGCGTAATATGTGGATTTTGAAATGGGTAAATAAATAACATTATAGTTGTCTAATTTTGACATTATTGACTCTTTTTTTTGGCAAGGCCAGCCAGTTTTTATAGTGGACCGTCCACTTTTTATTACAGATACAGGAGTTAGGTCGATTGCCTAAACTACTAAATATGGTTTTTATAGTGGCCCAACAACTAACAACTCACGCTTACTTACAAAAGATCAATTAGGAAAATTCGATCCAAAATCCGATGAAGGTATTTTTATTGGATATTCGGAACGAATTAAAGCATACAATTTTTTTAATAAAAGATCAAAAATAATAAAAGAAACTTTACACTTACCTTTTGATGAAAACTTTAGAAATAGCAAGGATGATGAAAAAGCGATCATAATTAGTACTTTAACACTCCTCCTCAAGAAACACAAATTATAAATGACATATGTTAGTTTTCAGATCCACCAATTTTACTTACATTCTACTCCCTTGTGAATTATCAAAAAGCAACAAAATTTCTACTTCCTTAATCTACACATTAAAACCATTATCTAAAGGAGACTATAGGAAGGGTGTACTTTACTGACTCATCAGTGTTCTCTAGAACACAAAGTCAACAACTTACTACTTTTGCAGTCAAGGTCCCGTTGGAGATCTTCAGGCAAATAAAATCATGTTCGGCTGCTTAGTCATTTTGTAAGATACTTGTTCCTCTGGTTTAAGTGCGGGGTGCTTAGTTAATTTCAAAAGAAGTCTGGGACTGAATGTAGGATAGGAGCACTAAACTAGTATAAAAATATTTGGTACACTTTACTTTAGTGCATTTTTGTTTAAGCTGTTGTTATACAAGTTTTTAATTTAGTAGAAAAATTCATATTACTCGATCCATTGCGAATTTCAGTATCAATTCAAAGAGTTCATCAACTCTTATCATGCTCCTACTGAATGGGTGCTTTGCCCTTAATTGTTTGAGTATAATTAACTAATATCATATGATTCATACTCATATAATCCAGGAATAGTTTCTCCAAACTATGACTTAGTCTATAATTCTAAAATAATTGCAAATAAATTTAGATACTTTTGTATTTTCCATTCCACCTTAAATACCCGTATTATAGTTTTATTTTATAATGAACATCATAATACTCATATTGAAATAAAACTATGCATATTTTTTTAGTTAACACCGAAAACGGTCATTATTTCATAAATAGTGTTTGATATGTTTTACATAAACAATTTTCATAATTAGATGTGATCAATAAATGCCTTATGGCATCCTCACATTATTTCCACCATTATTATAATACCATATGAAATACAAAGCTCCATTCAACCACTTAATATAGGCTATTTATTTCATTTAATGTAACTGGTTTACAGTCGAGAACTTTCAGATCAAATATCTTAAACACTATCAAATAAATCTTATAGAAAAAAATATTTTCTATGAAAATACACTTCGAAATAGAAGTCATATTCCTTATTCCAATGTTAAGTATCAACTATTATTTTATAATTCTCATTACCGATGTTTCTTTATAAAGAAAAAGTTATCGTTTACTCTTTTCATCCGAACTGTGCCTTAGATTTCATCCACACTTATACGTTCAATTTCCAATCTAAATGGTCGAACCATTCAAAGGAAATCCTTACTATAATATCATAATGAACTCTTTATAAAAGTGCACTCGATCATCCTTAACATCTAAGGATATCAAATATGTTGCGCTTTACATAAAATGATCAAACTAACATTTCAACGATCGAATTCTTAGATCTATCAACTTTTGGTCTGGTGTTACATTTAACATAATAAGATCATGATTGTAATTAATCAAATTGAATATATAGGCTATCACTATGGTCTATTTGCTTATTTCAACCGAACCAATTTCATTGAGGTTTCGTACATTACGAATTATGACCATTCACCATATAACATTTATGTGATCGAATATAGATAAGACATCCATATTCAAGTATTGTTTTTAGGCATCGAAACTTATAAAAGACAATACACGATCTTATGCAAAAAAAACATGTAAATTATAACACCCCGTAATTTGGTGTTAGTTATTTAATTAGTTGGTTAGTTAATTAGTTACTCCAAAAGTGGAATTTGTGCAAATGATGGATTTTGACCACAAAACATGCACACTTGTATTCATAGCAAAACTCTGAGTAACTTTCATATTTGGATTTTAGTGATCGGAGTCCAAACGAAGAAGTTACGAGCGAAAACGAATTTGGAACGAAAATAATTAAATAAGAAAAATTAACGTTTTTATATTAATTGCCCGGGACCATAGGCCGACCAGTTATTGAGGATGGTTGACCCCAAGCGGTCGACATGTGACCCAAAGGCGGTCGATCGGTGATGATCTGGCGGCTACAATAACCCGAGGCCACAACGGTCGGGATTTATTATTTTAAATCGAACGGTTCTGGTTGATTCTAGTGCTTATAAATTCAGGCCTAGCCCTCCCTTCTCTTCTTATATTTTTATGGAGGTAGTAGCGAAGCTCGGCCATTTCTTCTTTTCCACTTTCTTTCTAAATTATAAAGATAAGATATTTGTATCTATATTCATACAAATCGGAGAAGAGTAGAAATCTAATAACAAGGAGAAAGAAGAGAATCAACCATATGCTTATTTGCGGTAATTTACATATTTGTACATATTTGTATTTTCTCTCCCAATCCTAAATCTCTTTTTAAATCTGTAATTCTAATGTATGTATATACCCTTTTATACATAATTGTTGGACTAAAAAGGATTTGGAGATGAATCAAAGGTTCTCCTTCAGATTTAGAGATTTGGATCGCCTTTAAAAGGTGAGTGGAAAATTTTATAGATTGTTAAAATATGAAAATTATCCCGTTGGTGCTTATTTGACTTTTATGCCTAAATGGATAATTGTATATGAGTTGTACAATGAATTGAATATGATCTAAATAATTAGATATCACCTATATATTCTTGTTTATGAATTGATTTAACATTTTTTACAACCTTATCTGGAAATCTGTCCTAAAAACATGAATTTAGAATATTAATTTGAATGAAATTTATTCCAGATCTAAAATAAGGTGTAAAATAATATTATAAATTTGGATTATTACCCTAACCTTATGGAATGTAAACTTTTCTATGTTTGGAATTGTTGGATTTTAGGTCCGCTTAATATTTGTAAATTAGTTCGATTTCTTTCCCTTTTAGAAAAATACAGTGTTTGATCTAACAAGGAATAGATGCAAATAGAAAGAGAAAGAGATGTGTAAAGTATGAATTCATTGTAATTTACATTGTCTATTCAGTAATAAAAAGAAATGATTTTTTCTTGTAATTTCAAACAATGTAATCTTATAAAGTTAAATCTTTTATTTTGAGCTAATTTATGGAAATTAGAGCAAATAATCTTTTTAGATACGATTCCAATAATATAAAATGGAAAGGAATATTCTAGTAAAGAAATATAACTAGAACATATTTGATAAAAGTAAATATTTGTACGTAATTTACTATGCTTATAATAATTATTAAATAAAAAGCTAATAACGACGCTTGCACGAATATTCACATTTAGAGCAATTAACTAATGGGAAAGGAATATAAAAGGTTGTAACTCCAATAAATGGGGAATAAATATGGGAGTAGCAATAATTTGAGAGGGTAAATGGATTAATGAGACTGATAAAAGTGGAATAGATATAAAAGGTTACTAATTTGAACTTAGTAAACATACATAAATGTCTTAGAAAATGCCTGTTAGGATTTCAGGACATATTGACATTTATGAGCATTAAATGGGGATTTACGGGTAGATAAATATTTAAGGTAAATCTTATTGCCTTAAATAAAAAGAGAATTAGTAAGCTATGTCCAATGTTTACCTAAGATAGTATAAGTAAAGACTTAGAATGGTTAATTGGACTTAGTAGGTTAGTGATGCGAGATCAGTAGTGTCACTCGATGGAAGACTACCCTTCACTTTGAGGCTACCAACAGTCGGGTGCACTTACTACTGATGTCAGATATCACTAATCTTAGGACCCATGATGACGTGAGAGATTGAGCCTTCTTTCTTAATTGGAAAGTATTAAATGGTCCAAATTTGAAATTTGAAGCGGTTAGGGATATCTCCATAAGGGTTCGCTTCTGGTTTGAGGTCTCAAGTGGCTGAAGGGTTTGCCTCTCTTCTAAATGGAAGTATTAAGTAACCTAGCGAGATTCCAAATAAATAAATATGGATGTCTCTAAAAAGAGTTTACTTCAGTGTTAAGGTCTTAAGCGGCTGAAGGGTCCGCCTCCCTACCAAAAGAAGTAACCTAATGAGATGCCATATTTATAATTAAAAATGATAGTGGATATCTCAGGAAGCCTTCGCTTCAGGTTTGGGTCTTAAATGACTGTAGGTTCCTCCGCTTTCCTTTAAAAGAAGTATTTATTATCCCAATGAGAATTTCAAGCAATGGCAGCTGGATAGTACCATTGAGGATCACGCTTCTGGAAATAGGCCTTAAATGATAGGGTCTTCCTTAATTAAGGTCTTAAATGACTAGAGTCTACCTATTTCCACTTAGAAGTATTAAGTGGCTTCGATACTGTCTCTCACATTGTTAAGGCCATAATAACAATAGTACCATGTAGGAGCACGCCTTGGGGATAGGTCGTAAATGATGAGGTCTGCCTTAATTAAGGTCTTAAATGACCAGAGTCTGCCTATTTTCCAGTAAAAGTTATTAACTGGCTTGAGTACTGTTTACTACATGCCTACGATTTTATCGGCGATAGATGCGGTAATAGTTGAACATTAAATGTGGGAAGCCTTAAATAGTGGTTAGAGGTCTTGCGGCTATAACCCACTAACCATTGACAATATTGTTAGGAAACTACCTTGTAAATAGGTCTTAAATGATGGGTTCCACATTGACTAAGGTCTTGAATGGCAGAATCTACCTATTTCTCTTTTTCAAAGTACCATAGAAGCCTTCTTCATATTTAGAAGTATTAAGTGGCAAATGGGTCTGGAAGTATTGGATGGTTGATAAGGCTTCATTAGTATTTTGTACCTTGGGAAGGGGTAAGTAAGTAATCGTGTGTGTAATGCAAGGTTAGATTAGAATTGCTAACCTTAACGGACATAGCAATTAAATGGAAACCAATCAGTATAGGTTTATATTATGGATAGTTTATATTTCCAGTCACCAGAACATTGTTATGTACCCTCCTCATTACAACCCACAAGATAGAATTTAGAGGAACGGGTCACTGGAGCTGGATGTGCTTTGCGGTTGGAGAGTCTTTTTTTCTCTCATGATGCTGATATGACGATCTGCTATCCAAGGAATACCATTAGTTCCAAGGCAGTAGTCATAGTCAGTATTCTTATCCTATTATTATTTCCGCCGTGAGTCTAGATTTCTATCAATCTATAATAATGCTCATGTTTATTTGTAGGTACCAAATCCAACGATCTGTGCTTTGATGGACTTGGGTTTCAATTTTTGTCGAAATTTGGGCCCATTAAGGTACAGGTTGTTACACTTGGTACCAGAGCCTAGGTTAGTAGATCAGAGGAATTAAGATAAATTGAGAGAACGTATTCATACTTTCATATCTAGTAATATTATATTTTTACGTTAGATTCTAAGAGTTCCGACTATAGAAGTAGTTGTAGTTCCACCTCAAGAGAATGGGCAAAGTAACTATGGGTTGGAAATATCTTAGAGTTAAGATTTTCACGTTGACTTCGAAGTACCCCACGGAGTGCTGGCGATGTGGAAAGCACTGTTGATGAAGAGCATCAGTATGACATATGGCTGAATCTCAGAGACCGGAGGTGTTCGACTTGATGGTTGAGATTCTAGCTACTTGTTAATTTGGATTTTGAGTTCCAGTTAAAGACACACATTTATTCCAGATGGGTAGGAAATTAGAATATGTATGTCGTAATTGTACGAAAGTAAGTTTGTGCTAGGGTGCATTCATTGATCATCTCCTTGATGGCAAACTAGATTTTTATTTGAATAATTAATGTCAATTCCTTAATCTAATACCTGTGAGTGAATTTTTATAAAGTATATTTTGAAAATGTCTTAGATTTTGGAAAAAAGGATTTTCAAATGATTTCTTTTTCCAATGATTTATTTTAGAAATTTTGTTTTAGGAAAGTTTTGAAATTTTAATTTTCAAAGAAACACGTATACCATTAGGTTGGTCATGTTAAGAAATTTTTAGTTTATAAGAGATTAATTCTTTAAACCCTTAAACATTTATATGTATATATCAGTAAAGGCTTGATATTGATTTTTAGCAAGAAAACAGTTTTCCAATTGGGAAATTTGTGTTTTAAAAAGGTTTTTGGAAACCCTGAAACATTTATATATATAAGTTTGACCTTTAAGGGAAGTTTTGTTATGAAGTAGTTTCCATTACTTGGAAACAAGTATAAAGGAGCATATATTTAGCTCAGTGATTTTTTGGTTTATAAAATCGAGGGTTTTATATTTTCTCTTTTTAAAGTACAGGCAAAATAGGAATGGCATTCAACTTTGTTGGGGTATATTATTTGAAGTGTTGTTGTATCCACCGGCTATTGGAAGAAATATTTCCTTTTGAAGTAGGCAGGTAATAGCAATTGGAATATTTTTAGGTTTTTGGAAGTGTTGTTGGCCACAATAGTTTTGTTGAGGCTGTCGCAATCTTGCCAAGGAATGGTCTACACGGTAAGGTGGATACCGTCGTGTGGAAAGTAGATTTTTTTTGGATGGGAATGTGCGGAGTGGTCATTAGAATATTAATTAATTTAACCAACCTTATTGGATCCAGGTTCGGTCCGCACCCAAATCGAGGCTAGTGGTCAACTAAGCGGTCGACCGGTTGACCTAATAGCGGCCGACCGCTAGGTGGATTCGGTCCAAACCGCACCCAAATTGGTGTCTATTTCATTTTTATGCCTAATCAGATAATTGTATATGAGTTGAGGCAACGAATTGAATATGGTCTGAATAATTAAATATCGCCTACATATTCTTGTTTATGAATTGATTTAGCATTGTTTACAACCCGATTTGGAAATCAGTCCTTAAAGCATGAATTTAGAATATTGATTTGAATGAAATTTATTCCAGATCTAAAATAGGTTGTATAATTATGTTATAAATTTGGATTATTACCCTAAACTTATTGGAATGTAAACTTTTATATGTTTGGAATTGTTGGAATTTAGGTCCGCTTAATATTTATAAATTAGTTCGATTTCTTCCCTTTTAGAAAAATACAACATTTGATCTAATGAGGAATATATGCAAATAGAAAGAGAAAGAGAAGTGTAAAATATGAATTCATTGTAGTTTACACCGTTTGTTTCAGTAATAAAAAGAAATGATTTTTCCTTGTAATTTCAAACAATGTAATCTTTTAAAGTTAAATCTTTTGTTTTGGGTTAATTTATGGAAATTATAGCGGATAATATCTTTAGATACGATTTCAATCATTTAACATGGAAAATAATATTTCAGTAAAGATATAGAACATAGTTGATAAAAGTAAATATTTGTATGTAATTTACTGCGCTTATAATAATTAAATAAAAAGCTAATAACGATTCTTTCATAAATATTCACGTTTGGGACAATTAACTAATAGGAAAGAAATTTAAAAGATTGTAACTCCAATAAATTTGGAATTAATGGTAATAAATATAGGAGTAGCAATATTTTGATAGGATAAATGGATTAATGAGACTGATAAAAATGGAATAGATATAAAAGATTATTAATTTGAAATTAGTAATCATACATAAATGTCTTAGGAAATGCTCGTTAGGATTTTATGGACAAACTGCATTTATGAGCATTAAATGGGGATTTAAGGGTAGATAAATATTTAAAGTAAATCTAATTGCCTTAAATAAAAAGGGAATTAGTAAGCTAAGTCCAATGTCTACCTAAGATAATATAGGTAAATACTTTGGATGGTTAATTGGACTTAGTAGGTTAGTGATGCGATGTCAGTAGAGTCGCTCGACGGAAGACTACCCTTCACTTTGAGGCTACCAGCAGTCGGGTGCGCTTACTACTAATGTGAGATATCACTAATCCTAGGACCCATGACGACATGAGAAATTGGGCCTGCTTTTTTAAGTAGAAAGTATTAACCGGTTCAAATTTAGAATTAGGAGCGACGAGGGATATCTCCATAGGGGTTCGCTTTTGGTTTGAGGTCTTAAGTGGCTGAAGGGTCCACCTCTCTCCTGAATGGAAGTATTAAGTAACATAGTGAGATTCTAAATGAATAAATAAGGATGTCTCTAAAAAGGGTTTACTTCAGTGTCGAGGTCTTAAGTGGCTGAAGAGTCCGCCTTCCTACCAAATGAAGTAACCTAATGAGATGCCATATTTATAATTAAAGAGTGATAGTGGATATCTCGGGAAGGTTTCGCTTCAGGTTTGGGGTCTTAAGTGACTGCATGGTCCTACTCTTTCCTATAAAAGAAGTATTAAGTAGCCCAATGAGATTCCAAACAATAACAGCTAGATAGTACCATTGAGGAGAACGCTTCTGGAAATAGATCTTAAATGATAAGGTCTGCCTTAATTAAGGTCTTAAATGACTAAATTCTGTCTATTTTCCACTTGGAAGTGTTAAGTGACTTGGGTACAATCTCTCACATTGCTACGGCTGTAATAACAATAGTACCATTTAGGAGCACATCTTGGGGATAAGTCTTAAATGATGGGGTCTGCCTTAATTAAGGCCTTAAATGACCAGAGTCTGCCTATTTTTCAATAAAAGGTATTAAGTGGCTTGAGTATAGTTTATTACATGGCTACGATTTTTTCGGCGATAGATGTAGTAATGGTTGGACATTAAATGTCGAAAGCCTTAAATAGCGATTAGAGGTCTTGTAGATAAGACCCACCAAACATTGACAATATTGTTAGGAAACCACATTGGGAATAGGTCTTAAATAACGGAGTCTACCTTAATTAAGGTCTTAAATGCCAAAGGTTGCCTATTTCTCTTTTTAAAAGTATTATAGAAGTTCGTTTCATATTTAGAAGTATTAAGTGGCAAATAGGTTTGGAAGTATTGGGTGATTGATAAGGCTTCATTAGTATTTTGTACCTTAGGAAGGGGTAAGTAAGTAATCACGTGTCCAATGCAAGGTTATATTAGAATTGCTAACCTTAATGGACATAGCAATTAAATGGAAGCCAATTGGTATAAGTTTATGTTATGGACAATTTTGTTTCCAGTCACCGGAACGTTGTTCCAACCCCCTCCTCGTTACAACCTGCAGGATATAATTTATAGGAACACGTCACTAGAGCTGGATGTGCTTTGTTGTTGGAGAGTCTTCTTTTCTCTTATGCTCGATGTTGATGTGACAATCTGCTATCCAAGGAATACCATTAGTTCTAAGGTAGTAGTCATAGTCAGTATTCTTATCCTATTATTATTTCCACCGTGAGGTTTGATTTCTATCAATCCGTGATATTCTCATGCTTATTTACAGGTATCAAATCAAACAATCTGTGCTTTGATGGAATTTGGTTTCGATTTTTGTTGAAATTTAGGCCCATTAAGGTACGGGTTGTTACATAAATGACCAATTACCAATGTATTTAGTAGCTGTAAATTTTGGCGCTTGCATGCGTATTGAAACAATAACATGCAAAATACTCTTGGTAAGTATATTTTATATTTCTATTTATTGATATTAATTCGGTTCATTTATAAATTTTAATTGGTAAACATTTTATCAATTATAGTAAATGCACAAATTGTCAATGTAAATTATAACAACTTTATATAGCGGAGATTCATACAATATTAAAACTGTTAAATGTTACCATTTCATTTTTCTAATAAGGCTTCCACTAGTCTTTTATGTTTCTCCAAACCCTAAGATAAAATATAGAAGCCTTTCGACTTCACTAGTAGTGTTAGACTCGTATATCTTGGGATTCTGACCTTGAGGAAAGCTCAACAAATAATACTCCTTTATACGATGGATAAACCCTTATCTATCGTCTCATATACAACTCCTAACCCATGGTTCTTGTCCTAATCTCATTTTTCTCTTGAGAAAAGCTTATTAAGTAAAAAGAGATTATTCAGTCATACCCACCATTTCAAGACGACCTAAGTATACTATACATACCTGGAGGAAAGCTCAATAAGTATGTATAACTACCTTACCTCGTCTAGTCCATACATTAATAATACTACACATAACATCTCTAGCTTGAGGAAAGCTCAACAACTAAGGAGTATGTAGATATTTGATTAATGCATAAATGGTAGAGGACAATGTTATATTAAAGACTCATAATCTTCAATATATATTATATCGAGTCATATCGACTTATGAAACAATGTATTTCTTGTGAAATACTATCGTCATTCAAGCGTCGGACACATCAGAAATCATGGTATACATACTATTACATATGTATTTATTTCTTAAGTCTATTTACAGTTTCTTTAATATTCCACATTTAGTTTATACATTCATATTATATAATTTCATTATTATATAACTTATATATATTAATTTGCTTATATAATAATTTTATGTATAATATTATATTAATTAAACCTTATTTAATTAATTAACACTTTAATTAACTCTTATATTATTCAATTATAATATATTATATTGAATATATATAGACTAAGTAATACATGTATATCTTATATATATACATGTATGTATTTTAATTTATCAACTAACTTTTAATTAATTAATTTAATTAAACAATTTTAACTAAATTTTATTAATTTCAAAAATTCTTTTATACATACATGCATACTCATATTGTCTTAAACGATTTAAGACAACATAACATATATCATTTAATATATTATACATGTATATATATTTAATTAATTTATTAATCTTATTAATAAATAATATTTTTGAAATTAATTTTTTAACATTTTCAAATGTTTTGAAAAATTATATTATAACTTTTATAATATGTGTTTTATTTTAAATTTAAATTTTAAATTTTTATTTTAATTTTCATAACAATTTGAAAATCTATATTATAACATTTATAATATTTTTCTTATTTTAAATTTAAATTTAAAACTTAAAATTTTTAGTTTCAAAACAATTTTGAAATTAGCCTAAGGCCCAAATCAATTTGGGCCTTTATATTGGGGATAACCTTTGGGCCTACCTCAATCTTTTGGGCCAGGCTAGCTAGTAGCCAAGTATGGCAGAGTACTTGATTACCCAAATCCAAACTTAGACAATACTTTGGACACCAAACCATATGGATATGCTTTAATAAGTTAACCTTAATACTGCTAATTTAGATCGCATAGGCTATTTGGCTCTTATACCATTATTAGAACCGGGGCCACCCTATAGCGGAAGAATTGGGTAAATTTTAAAATTTTTACCTTTTATGATCTTTATTGAGCCTATGTAGTCAAAATTTATTTAGATTTTTAAAATTTTTCTTTTAAATAAAATCAATATTTTATTTGAATTTATAAATAAAATTTATTTTTATAATTTTATACTATATTATATATATATATATGCATCATATACACATACGTATGTGCATGTGCATGCAACAGTATAATGTGTACGTGGTTGACATGTCCATGAATAGATGTTGGGATTTACACCGCAATGGACATGTTTGCCCCTCGTGTATATTATTGTATTATCCATATATACATATATGTGGATCAAGATTATTGTATAAATTAATACACACATATATATGTATGTATAAATTTAATTGTATATTTATTATAAAATATTGGCTATAAATTATTTATATAAACAATTTATGAGATATATGTACATATTAATATAAATAAATTTCAAAATCATTTTAAATATTATTTTTAAAATAATTTGAAAATTTTATCAATATTATGAAAAAAATTAATATTTTTTTAATTTATATACATATATATAGATATATATTATATATATAAACATATAGTTGTTCAATTAATATATAAATATTTGTTTCTTATTAAATACATATATTTGGTGTTGCTCACGGCCTAGAAATTTTTTTAATTTTTTTTCGATTTAAATAATTTTTAAGTGAAATATACTTTAAAAATTAAATCCATGCGAATTTAAAAAATGGTTTGTTTAAAAATCATATCTGAAGTTGAAAATATATATTTTATAATGTATATAAATTTCTTTAGAAAGTTATATTATTTATAAATGTATTATAAATATATTTTGTTTGTTTAGCTAATTCTAAATCAAATAAGAAATTTAAAATGTTTATATATAAAAATATATATTTATTTGTTTATTTACAACTGATAGGTTTTAGGTATGTATAAAAGAATTAAAATTCTAATTACATATTTCTAATGAATTAATATTTTATAATTAAGTTAATTGATAAAATCATTTAATATTAATTTTTAATAATAAAAAAGTATTTTTTTTATCATTAGGGCGTGAGTTACATGATGACTTCTATGAAAAAAAATTATTTTTATTTTTACACACACATAGAGATACATACATACATATGTGTATATATATAACCATTGACATGTGACAATATAGTAATATACCAATTCGTGATAAGGTCTATCTAACTAACATATGAATGATCGATTAACTAAGAAATTAAAAATAGTAATTAAACTGAAGCATACCTTTCACCATGGCCTAGAGATCACACTTTGAAACGATGAAATGACTCCTTAAATCAAATTCCAAGTTCTTGAGTTGCTGGCTCCCGAACTGCTTTACCACCGATGATCGAATCGAAGAATTTTGATGTGATTTGAGCTTGAATTTCGTTTAGGTTTAAATAAGACTTTGATGGTTGAAATTTGTAGGAGGAAGGAGAGCAAAAAGCTTCAAATTAAATGGTTTAGGGAGTGGCATACAAATAGAAAGTCAAATTGAGAGAAAAGTGGATCACATCCTTATCTCTCTCTTACCAATTCCACTCTTTTAAACCATTCAAAAGCCTCCCTCTATTACCAACATTTATCTGGCCTATCCAAGCTATTCCTCTATTGTGTGACTCTTAAGTGTAAATTTGGTCAATGATTAATACCAACCAATTTGAATATTAACGTGCACACGTCACTTAGCAGGTGGTGTGACATTATGACCAAATTCATCATCTATTTGGTTTGGGTAAAATCCATTTTTACTATATTAAGTGTTACTTGATTGTGACAATTATTTACACCAATTCTCTTCGTCAAAACTACAACACTTCAGACTTCTGGAATTTGGTAATAGTAAAAATTCCAATATCATCAATATTCAACTCTATAGTCTAAATACAAAGTCATTGGTTCAATAATAACAATTATTATCAACCAAACTGCTCTGACCAGAGACTTTGAGTTGACTTTAGTTGACTGTGATACACCTCATATAGTCGTTCGATGGACGTTGTGCTATAATTAAAGAAGAGTTAATATAGAAGCTCGACAATATTCTTAAGTCGAGCAAATTGTGTAATATTATCACATCAATATTTTCTATTTGACCTTAGTTATATTAACTAACAAAAAACTATCGAGTGAGTCATTCCAAAGTTATCCAATAACTATCAGTACGTAACCGCTTGGTGCCTCCAGTAGTCATGAGTAATACACTGTCCAAAATTTAAAGAGCGTTGCGTACTCTAGTATCAATGCAAGCAACAATATCTAGTCTCAATGGAAGCAACAATATCTAGTCTCGATACATCAATATCTAGTCTCGATACATCTTGACTAGGAATATTTAAAATAGTATGTTTATTTTATTGTGATAAATCATTCATGGTTACAACGCATTATAACATTTATTACAAAACATATTATTTATGTATTTTCTATTAAATATACTTTTAGTTAAATTAACTAATTAATATAACATATTATATCAAGCATATAATAGTAAGAAAATAATTTTATTTCGAACAAGATTGGTTATCGAGTTAGATATATGTAACAAATTACATAGTTTTCTCTATGGCATACTCCTAATTCTATCTCTGTAAGCCTCTGAAATCAAGTATGCAAGCTTACACAAGATCCTCTAATATACGATTCACCCTCTCGATCTGCCCATATATTTGTGAGTGATAAGCTGCAGCTCTGTCCCAACATCTTTTGTAAACTCTTCCAAAACCTACTAGCGAATAAAGGGTCTCGATTACTCTCAACGCTCTTCGACACAGAGCTATGCGGCTCTTTTATGTGTTTCGTTATTATCAATCGCTTTTTTAATCATTACATTTCGTAAAAACATCGATATTTTTTTAGAAGCAATTTTTTTATTAATATTAATTATGTCATTTTTCTTTGGGAAGATCGAATACTTAAATGAAATTTCACATACAACTTTGCCAATTTGAATGTCGTTCTTCTAGACTTAATGGTTTTGGATCAGGCACTCTTCATCAATCTATCGACTATGGCCTATATGCTATCATACCCTCCTTTGGTCCTCGACAATCCATCAATGAAGTCCGTCAATACTTGCTCCCACTTTCACTCGAGAACTTCAAGCGGTTGCATCAACCTATTTGGCTTCTTCTGCTCTGCCTTCACCAATTGGCAGTTCATACACTTTGAGATGAATGTCCTGATATCCTTCTTCATCCCTTCCCAATAATATTTCTGCTTCATATCATGGTACATTTTATTTCCGTTGGGATGTATAGTCAATCTAATATGATGGCACTCTCATAGTACCTCATCGCTTAATCCATCTATATCGGGAACAAATAGTCACCCATCCTTATGGAGCCAACCATCTCGGTTGAGTTCGTATTGGTTTGTCTCTTCAGACTCTACTCCTTCTTCTATTTTTGCTATGATCTTTGCTAATCTAGCATCTCAATTTTGATTAAAACCGATCCGCTCAATCAAAGTAGGTCTGATGGTCAAACTCACAAACATCTCTGGCTCTAACTCTTAACGAGGTTTGAAGTTATAACAAGCAATATACTCTAATTGCTTGCATTCTAGGAACATCGCTCCCAAATTGGCATGTCTTTTACTCAATGCGACGGTTATTGCATTTCCCTTACCGGGCATACAGGAAATGTCAAAGTCGTAGGAGGTCAAGAATTCCAACCATCTTTGCCAACGAAGGTTGAGATCCTTTCGGAAGAAAAGGTATTTCAAAGATTTATGGTTTATGAACAGCTCGAACCTATCTCCTAATAAATAATGCCTCCAAATCTTCAAAGCAAACACTATCGCTGTCAACTTCAAATCATGAGTCAGATACTTCTTTTCTTGTGGTTTCAGTTATCGACTAGCATATGCGACAAATTTTCCCCTCTCCATCAACACCGCACCTAGTCTAGTACCACATGCATCCTTTGAGAAGTTAACCTCTCCTTCGAACTTACAAATGCATGCTCACACTTCGTATCCCAAACAAAAGTACGATTCTTCTTCATCAAATTGGTCAATGGTGCTGCTATCTTTGAGAAGTCCTTGATAAAAAATCTGTAGTACCTTGCCAATCCTAGGATACTTCTCACATTAGTAGCGTTCTTAGGTTGGTTCCAATGCTGAACTATTGCCACCTTGGTAGGATCTACTGCGATGCCCTACTCAGAGACAACATGACCAAGAATCTCACTTTCCTCCTCCAGAAGTAACACTTCGAAAACTTCGCTTTAACCTTTGCTTCCTCAACAATTCGAGCACAACCCTCAAGTGCATCTTCTATTCCTCCACTGTCCTAGAATAGACCAAAATGTCATCCATGAAATACAAGCACGAACTTGTTTAGCTGATTCCGGAAGACATGGTTCATGAGATCAACAAAGTATGTTGGATCATTGGTTAGCCCGAACGGCATGACCAACTACTAATAGAAACCATACGACATACAAAACGTGGTAATCAGCACACTTTCCTTCAACACACTTTCCTTCGCTACTCTTAACTGGTGAAATCCTATCACCAAATCCAATTTAGAGAACACCTTCACACCACAGAGCTAATTGAATAAGTTATCAATACATAGGAGTGGATACTTGTTCTTCCTTGTCACCTTATTCAGTTTACGATAATCTACACACAACCTCAGAGAGCCATTTGCCTTACTGGCAAATACAACAGGTGCACCCCACTTAGATATGCTCCTACGAATGAACCATCTCCTCAGCAGGTCATTCACTTGCACCTCTAACTCCTTCTGCTCTTTGGGTTCCATATACCTCAAAGAAATAACTATCGATCTGACATCCTTCATTAAGTCTATGCAAAACTCAATCTCTTAGTGTGGTGGTAATCTGGTTACTTCTTCAAACACATCTAGATACTCTCTAATGATAAGCACATATGAAAACTCATCCTATGGAACCTCGAGAAAAGATATAAAGCTAATCATAACCCTATTCTCTAGTAGGCAGCAATCACTACCATCCGCCACTCTATAGTCCCAACAGCTTCTCGCAATCCGCGGTACAACATACTTTCTCAACCAATCCATCTCCAAGATAATCTCGAACCCAACGAAATCTAAAACAAAGGAATCACAAATGAAAGAGCATCCATGACTCGATAAGACCAAATCACGACAGACCATACACAGGCTAGTAGAGCCTCTGACAGGGTTTGTCGTAATCAAAAGTCGATCAACTATTTTGGATTTCAATCCCAATCTATCTACTAGGTTACTAGATATAAGGAATAAGAAGCCCTGTTATCAAACAAAATATTTATATGAACATCATAAACAGAAAGCATACCTTGAATATTGATACTTTTCCGCTTCTCCTTTGCCAAGGGAGCACTCGACGTAGTCGAAACAACATTTAAAGCATATGCCTTCGCAAGCTGTTTCTACTGCACTGGTTCAGGGTGATTCTTCTGCATATGTCTGAACTTTCCGCAATTATAGCATTTCTTCTTTCCATCAACTTTGCAGTCTCTTATCAAGTGACCATTTTCTTCACAACTATAATAGACATGATCCTACTTAGCTTACTTTTGAGCATTCTTTAATTGAAACTTCTTTCTCTTACCATTCCGTTTCTTCTTGCCTCAACCGTCTTGTTGCAGTTTTGGCTCTTCCTTAACTATAACAGCTGATTTGGACTTGGGATACAAACTCTCTTGGCGAAGAGCTTTCTCGACGAGTCTCTCAAGTGGCTCATCAATGTGACTCGCTGACTTCTCCCAAATAGTCATCTTAACCCATAAGAAACTTCTTATTATTTCTCAACGGTGTATCGATGAAAAACAACCTGCATTTTGACAAGACTTCGAATTCAGCAACACACTCAAAGACATAGATGTCCCCTTGCTTCAAGTCAACATATTTTCTGAATACCACCCACTTTGGGGCAGCTGGAATAAACTTCTCCTTGCATCGGGTTTGAATTGATCCAAAGTAAACTGATCATCGGGGGTAGCAACTTTAATATCATTCCACCAGTTCATGGCTCTCCCTGGAAGCTATCGGGAAGCCGACCTCCTCTTCATCGCATCATCCAATTTAAGGTCATCAAAAATCTTTTTGTAGGTGTCTAATCAATCCCTCACCTCCATAGTTGATTCGTTCCTTGGAATGGTTTGCCACTAAGATTGGCAAAATCCATATTCAACGTAGTGAAATCAACTCTAGGCACCTGCACTTGAGCACCACCTCCAACAACAACATTCAAAGAGGTCGCTTGGGCATTTCACATCATTCTTGATTTGTAAAAAGAATGATCAGTCTCTCATAAAGAAAATTGCATCAATGGTATGCATGTGTGCATGCGACTTTTTTACTATATAACAACTATATAGTTTTTGAAAACCAAAAAATATGACATGTACACTCTCTCTCTTATTTACACACACACAGGTATATATACATATGTATAAGCCCTCGATCTTGTATAGCATGATAACTGATAGAGTTAGGGGTGTGCCTTAGGGGCAATTATATAATTTGTTACATATATCTAACTCGATAACCAATCTTGTTCGAAATAAATGATGTTTTATTTCTATTATATACTTGATATAATGTATTGTATATTAATTAAATAATTTAATTAGCAGTATATTTAATAGAAAATCCATAAATGGTATGTTTTATGATAATAGTGACAAAGTGTTATAACCTTGAGTAATTTATCACAATGAAAATAAATATACCATTTTAAATATTCCTAGTCAAGATGATCGAGACTGGATATCAATATATCCGTTAAGACTAGAGTACATAACACTCTTTAAATGTTGGGCAGTGTATTACTCATGGCTACCTAGGGCGCCAACGGGTTACGTACTGATAGTTATTGGATAACTATAAAATGACTCACTCGATAGTTTTCTATTAGTTAATATAACTAGGGTCAAACAAAAAATATCGATGTGACTAATTTACATAGTTCTCTCGACTTGAAATACTATTGATCTTCATTGTGGTAGCTCGGCTTTGATTATAGTTAAACCATGGCATGATATCCATTAAACGACTATAGTTAGGTGGAAGCATTGAAAGTGAAACACTATTTAAGAGAAGAGTCATCTCCTCGGTTATATGAGGTTAGTATCACAGTAAACTAAAGTCAACTCAAAGTTAATGTCTCTTGCCATACCATTTCAGTTAATAATAATTGTTATTATTGAACCAAGGGTTTTGTTTTTGGACTACTAAAGTTGAATATGGATAAAATTGGAATTTTGATCATTATTAAATTCCATAAGTTCAAAATGATATAGTTTTGGCGAAGAGAATTGGTAAAAATATATGTCACTACCGGGTAACGCTCAAATAAGTAAAATTGGATTTTATTAGTAAATATGTGAAAGTGATAAATTCAGCCAAAATGTCACACTACTAGCTAAGGTGGTGTGTGAACGTTAATGTTTGAATTGTTCAACATTATTTGCTGACTTAATTTACACCTTTTAAGTTACACAACCGTATTTGTGAATTCTTCAAGAAACCACATGATTTAATTAATTTACAGAATGTTGTAAGTTAATTAAATAATTAATATTTGAAAATATTAATTATTTATTATTTTATTCAATGTTTGGGAATTGTTTGGAATTATTTGAATGCATATATAAAAGTTATATTTTCAAGTATCGATATATGTTATCTATGTGTTTTTAAACAAGTTTAAAGATATTTGCATGAAAAGCTTTGTGGAAATTGTGTACCATTTGATGGCAAATTATTTCAGCCATATGAAAAGGGAAGAATAGAGAGAGAGAGAAAATTAAGGCAATTGATTAGGGAAGTTTTAATTAAAAGAATGAAAAATGTTTCATTCTTTCAATTAAAACATATCCACTAATTTGTTTTCTACGTACAATTTTCATTCTTTCTTATTCATATTTCTCTTTTCTTCTCCTAACCTTCCATGGCTGAAAATCAAATCAATATTTCTAAAAAATTCATCAAATCCAACACAAAATGTAAACATCAAATAAAATACAAATAAGTGGTTCATCCTTCTCTACAAAGTTAGGTGATGATCTGCTTGAGATTTGAGGAGAAATCTCAAATCAAGGTGTTTCTCTTGGCTTCATCTAAAAGGTGAAATCCTGCTTTATTTATATATTATTTCATGATGATTACATTTTTCTATTCTTCACTTATTCCATTCATTCATTTATATGTATTTGAAAATGCTTTGTATATTTTGTTTATTCCTTTGAACCGACTTTATCCTCATCATGTTAATATGATTAAAATCATCTTATTTACATTTTTTGTTGTTCACATGTCACCAATGAAAATTATTATAGATCTACCCCTATTTTGTTTGGTTGTTTATGTTATGTATTTAATTAGATCGTTTTCATTTTCACAATTTACACATGCTTGTATTGTCCAATTCTTTTATATAAAAACTCCATTTTGAAATAATTTGTTTACATAAAGTTTAGTCATTTTGAAATAATTTTGTTTGTTGTTTACATAAAACTTTAGGAAGACTTGAAATTCATAAGTTGATTAAAAAAGGGGACGGTTTGCAATTTGTTGAAATCTGGTGTTAAATTACCTAATATATTTTTATTGCTTGTTACATAAATTACAAACTTGAAAAAAATACACGCATTATTTACTTGAAACAATTTTGGAACATGATTATAAGTTTCGTATGGTTGTTGATTTGGATATAAATTTTTTTCATCATTATACACTTAAAATAAAAAAAGGAATTTTATTTATTATTATAGGTAAACTTTTATGCAAAATTTCACAAGCCCCTTTTAACCATTTTTTTAAGATAGGATTTCATTTTACTAAACATAATTTTCAGATACACACACCATATAATTACATGTCCCTTTGACTTAAAGTTAACAAAATATATTCTTGTTTGCAACATTAATTTAGTTCCAAAATCTTATCAAACTAGATGTTGTTTTAAGCTTTGATTTCATATTATATAAACTGGTTAAACTTAATTTTAATATATATATTTATTTGTATGTATATACATATGTAAGACTCACACACACAGAGATATATATATATATATATATATATATATATATTGTGTATGTGTGTGTGTATAAGTCCAAATTTTGGACATCAAAGTCTTGTGTGAACTAAGTATGAAATGTCATTTATTTATCAATTAACCTAATTAGAGAGAGAGAATTGAAAGATTCTCTCTTTACGTTTATGGTCTCATCTTCTCCTAATTAACTATTTGTGTTAAGAGAAAGAAATAAAAGGTTTCTTTCTCTAAACTTTTACATGTTTATTTACATACTTTAATGTGCTAGTCATATGCCATCCTTATCATTCAAACACATGAATATATTCGATACATTCATCATACTACATATTTACCATAATTAAATTTAGAACTCCTTTTACTATGAAATAAAATAAAATATTAATTTTATTTAAAAGAAACTTAGAAAAGTTTTAAATGGATTTAGACTTTATAGGCCCACTAAAGATCCAAAAAAGGAATTTTTTGAAATTTACCCTTTAACTCTGCTGTAGGTTGGCCTAGTTCCAACAATGGTATTATAACCCAATGGCCTATGCAGTCTAAATTAGTCATGTTAGAGATAACTAATTAAGCTTGCCAACTTAGTATGATGTCTAGAAAGGTAACATCTAGGATTTGAATTGGGTAATCAAGTACCTTGTCCTACCTGGTTATTCGCTTGGCCTAAAAGGTGAAGTAAGCCCAAAGGTTGCCCCTAATAGAAAAGGCCCAATTTGAATTGGGCCTTGGGCTAATTTTCAAAATTGTTTTGAAAATTAAAATAAAAGATTTTAAATTTAAAATTAAAACATGTTTATTATCCAAGTTATAATACAACATAAATTTTCAAAATGTTTGAAAAGATAATGATATTTTCAAAATGTTTAAAAATATTTAAATAATAGTTTCAAAATTTAAAATTTGTTAATAAGAGTAATAAAATTAATTAATTAAATAGGTTAACTAATTAAAACTTACATACATGCATTTTATATATTGATTATCTTATGTTATTTTAAAGGTGTTTAAGATAACTTAAGTGTACATGTATATATATATAATAAATTTTGAAACTAATGTAATTTAATTAAAGGTTATTTAATTGAAAAAATTAATTAAAGGATAATTAATTAAATAAAATACACACATATGAGATATATGTGTTATACTATAAAGGTTACAGTATGTGTGTGTATGTATGATATATATGCATTACTATAAAGGTTATGGTAGACATGTCCAATATAAAAGTTGTATTGGAATACTAAAATAAAATTAATAAAAGATTTAATTAATTAAAATTAATTAAATAATATTTAATTAATATAATATTATACATAAGACTATTATATAAGTAATATGGAATATAATAAACCCGATATAATGGCTAGGTGGTTAAAGACATGTAAGTAATACCTAGAGTCAATTACCTAGAGGTCGGGGGTTCGATACTTGGAAACTACATACAAGGAAATAAGCTTGACTGCTCTATGACCTAACCAAGGTCTAACAATGCATTCGATTCAGGCACCCTCAAGTTTACTTAATTGGTTCCTGGGTTCCATATATATATATGTGTGGAATATAAAAGTTATATAATAATAAATCTTATATGATATGAATGTATAAACTAAAGGTAGAATATAAAGAAACCCAAACAGATTTAAGGAATATATACATACATAAATATATGTATACCATGATTTTTGATATATCCGACATTTTAATCATGAGGGTATTTTATAAGAAATACATTATTCCGTAAGTCGATATCACTCAGTATAATATATTGAAGATTATGAATCTTCAATATAATGTTGTCCTCTACCATATATATTAATAAATTACTTGCATACTCCTTAGTTGTTGAGAAAACTCGAGCTAGGGATGTTATGTGTAGTGCTATTAATATATTGAATAGACGAGGTAAGATAACAATGTGTATTTGTTGAGTAAACTCAAGATATGTATACTATACTTAGGCCGTCATGATAAATTAGGTATGAGTGAATAATCTCTTTCGATTTGTTAAGCAAACTCAAGGCTGAAATAGATTAGGACAAGGAACCATGGGTTAGGAGTTGTATGTGATACAATTGATAAGGAGTTGTAACACCCTGATATTTTACGGGAAACATAATTAAAAAGAAATTAAAAGCGCATTTGGTACAGTGGTAAAGGCGCATGATAACTTCCTTAGTGACTAGGGATCAAGTCCCATTGTCGCCTAAAATCTGGAGCGATGTTTTTTTAGCTGGTTCGTTTCCAGCGATTTTCCTACGTATTTCAGCGTTGTTTCTGACATGTGGCAACTTTCCATTCGCTCCAGTGATGTAATAGGATGAGATGGCTAAATTGTATTAGTTGAGTGACAAGTATGGGCTTTAATGGATAACCATTAAGTGTATGAAAGTACCAGATTTAATCTAAAATAATCTAATGAATTATATTCACTGAAACAATTTATAAATAAACCATTTAACCTAAACCTAATCTCTTATTCAGCCGTCGCCATAATTCTACAGTAAAATTAGTGTGTGTTATTCTTCCTCCTTTTCTCTACTAAATAAAAAAATCTCTACCAAATTAATTTATCTATATATATTCAAGCAATTTGGGGAATTTAGAAGAATCAAAGGGAGAAAGATTAAAGCAAAGCTTTTTTCAAATTTATGTAGGCTCAAGTGCTAGGTGAGTGGGAATTAATATGAAATAGAAAAACAAAGTAGTTCAATTTTAGTTCACTTCTGGCACGTTAATATAAATTAATTTATGTTATTAATTGAGAATAGATGTAAATTATTGAACCTTCTTCTTCTTCCACTTCTCAAATCTAATTCATGTTTGGTATAAAATATGGGACATATAAATTATCTATTCACGTTTTATGACATCAATAAGATTGAAATTTATGTAAATTATTGTATCTTCTTCTTCCACTTCTCAATTCTAATTCATGTTTGGGTTGAAATTTGGAACAAACAAATTGTTATTCACGTTTCATGGCATAAATAAGATTGGTTTAATTAAATTGAATTAGAATTTTTATTCAATTTCTAATGGTAGAACAGGTTAGTTGAATAGATTCAGAATATGTTACTTGAATAAAATTATGGTTTTGATTGATATAATTACATAATTTTGAATATGGTTTTGGAACAAAATTAGGAAGTCTTATTGGCATAATTGTTTGATTCATATATGACCTAAAAATGTAAAAGTGGAATTTTGTGTAATTAAATGGTTTGTGGCTATTGGATAAAAATTTTGTACAAATTATATCTCTAAAAGGAGAACGTAAATTAGGGTTGAAAAAATGTAAATTAAATGGACCCTAAAGGCTAGTGTAAATTTGTAACAAAATGGCATAAAAATTACAGACAAACCATACAGACTAAACGGACGTGAAATTGAAATACCATTTATGTAAGAAAAATGGGAAATTGTGAAATAACCAAATCGGATGTAAAAATGGCCTAAAGCAAATTAATGGGAATAAACATTATGTAAACTGTAATGGTAAAATTAATCAATCTAGAAGCGATTTGGTAGGCAGACCTTGTAATGGTAAAATTAATCAATATAGTTTTGGTTGTACGTACTAGGAGCGGGCAAGTAGGTTCGCACGGATGTTTGTTACCTTTCATAGGTTGCTAGTACGTAAGATAGATAACATCCGCAATCGTAGGCTTCTTGATCCAACGCGATCTGCTAACTTTTTAGATTTGAGTCATTCAAAGATTTTAGGTCGCTCCCGACCTAGTGAAGGTCGCTCATGACCTACTGAAGGATGCTCGCGAGTTACTGGATTCAACAGTAAGACATGCAAACGACCTAGCGAGGTAGCAGAGTTACACAATGATGATGCATCCGAATTTGGTGAAGTGTTAGGTCGCGAGCGACCTAACGATTCCTTTAAGTCGCTCCAGCGACTTAGTGAAGCTCGCAAACGACCTAGCGGGGTAGCAGAGTTACGCAGTGAAACATCAGAATGACCTAACGACCTATGCATTCCCAGTAGGTCGGTCATGCTATCATCTTCTTAGGTCGCTACGACCTTAACGAGTTACGACCTATGTAGGACGCGTACGAAGCTTATGCCGCCTGGATATCTTGAGTCGCATTGTTTTAGGTCGCATGTGTTACTAGGTCGTATGTCGTGATACTATGTTGTAATGTGTTTGTATTTTCTTTAAGTCGTAGGTCGCGTGAGTTGTATTGTTAGGTCGCTGCCGACCTATGTGTTGTGTTGTAAATAGGTGATATCTTGTGATGTAATGCTGGTGTTGTACTGTTGTTAAGTCATTGCCGACCTAAGTTAGGTCGTAGGTCGCGTAACGACCTAGTGTTCTGGGTGTTGTAAAATGCTATAAATAGTGGGTGAGTTGTAACTTTGAAGTGAGTTGATTTGAATAAAATTTCTTTTGTGTGCTTTTGTGCCACCATTAAGATTGGTAGTTGAGTGTTATCTCCTATCTCCACTTTCGGTATTCAAGTGCGCTTGAATCAACGATCGCTGAAGCCGATTCACGGTATCTAGTGCGCTAGATCAACGTACGAAGAATCGTAGATCTTTAAACATGGTATCGTGCGCGATCAACGTGTTTGAGATAGCTAAAATCCGGTATCTTGGGCCATTCAGTATCTTCTATTCCACAATCGCTACTTTCACCGATTCATCATTTCAGTAATCTGCTGCTGCATCACTTCTTCAAGCAGATCGACGCGGATGAAACAAAATAAGTGTGCTCCGACGTAGGCTTCTTTAGGAAGATTGTTGGAGGATTTTGCGCAGCTGAGCCAGCTGCAGGCGCTCTTTCGGGGGACTGACACTTTGGATAGGAGCAAGTCCACGTTGGTGACCGAGGAGACATGAGGATAGGAGTTCAGTTTGGCAGAGCCTGAGCGCAACTTTGAGGTCCTGGGAGGTTGTTTGAGTCGGCGCCGGTCAGACGTAAGAGGCATTTAGTCATAGTGCACGGGTGAAGAGCATGACTTTCACGCTGTAGCACGTGGATAGGTAAGGACAGCAGGTCCGATAGGCCAATTGACGTTTAGTATTACTGCATGGTCGACTTACCTAGAGTGATCACATACTTTGGCTTCTTAGGAACTGTATCTAAGAAGGATTCACCGCATTGTATTATTTACCCTCTGCGATATCCGGGGAAGACCTGGAATTAAACTGTTTTTTCTTTCTGCTTCATTTTATTTCTCATTCACCAGACTTTATGTCTGACCCATTCTTATTTTCCCCAAATCACAGGAGGGCAGGTCTAGGTTTCAGTTCTTTGCAGCTTGGAGGGTCATTGGAGCAGTTGTTATCTTTAGCTTTTGTTTCTTTTATTTCACGTACTTCGTTTCTCTTTTTTGTACTTTACTCTATATATGGGGACCTATATTGTGAACTTTGTTATGTTTTATGTTTTGGGGGAGGCTACTTGGTACTTTTGGTTTCAGAAATAAATTTGGGATAATGTTGTTTTTAATGAAACTATTTTGCTATTAATTTATAATTATTGAAAGTTTTCTTCCGTTGTAATATTTTAATCATTTTATGTTGTTGCCTTAGTCTTTGTGCTATGTTATGGATTTTTATTTCACCCGACCACCTGTGCTTCTAGTCATGTCCGATTTTTGAGGTGCCTAAAGGTGCGGGGTGTCACAGTTGGTATCAGAGCTAAGGTTTTGGTAATCCTAAAAATATTTTAAAAATATAAAGGTTTTTGAATAATTTTTAAAGGATATTCCAAATAATACTTTTAAAAGTATATGTATATTTTGGAAAAAAAGAAATTTAGAAATGGGTCCGTCGTATCTCTTCCTCCCTATCTATTGAACTATTTGTGGAGTACCTAATCCCATCTTTTTAATATCTACAGATAGAAATGTCCGAACCCCAAGATATTCCCGAAGTTCCTAGCCTTAATATGCATGCTTGGTTCAGACGTTATTTGCAGGCAACTGCACGAGCATAGCCACCAGCTAGGGATGCTGCTCAGGCGGAAGGGGCTCCAGCCCGTCCGCCATGCATTCTCGATTTTCCCAAGTTATGCAAGGACTACACCAGCTTAGGAGGCAAGCCGTTTCTTGGCACCGAGTCATATACCTAGGCGAGAGCTTGGATCCGTAGTTGTGAGCGGATATTTGGACTTGTGGGATTGGAGGACTTGGCTTAGAGGCAGTTGGCTTCATGGCAGTTGTAGGGAGAGGCTCTTTGTTAGTGGAAGATTGTGGAGGCTGAGGCTGATAATTTGACATGGGTGGATTTTCGAACTAGGTTCAAGAGCAAATTCTTATCGCAGGCCGAAGAGGGAGTGCAGCTAGAGAAATTTATACAGCTTAAGCAAGGGGATATGATAGTTAAGGAATATGTTAATCAATTTAATAAGCTTGCCAGATTTGGATTAGACCTGATCAATACTCCTCATAAGAAGGCACTGAAGTTCGCTAAGGGTTTGAGTTAGCCACTGTAGAGTTTGGCGGTGAGCCACATTCCGATGGGAGCCATTTTTGAGGGATTGGTAGAGATGGCTTTACTTGCTGATACTGAGAAGAAAGGAGATGTGGCGTAGAAGAGTGATGGGAAGAAGCAGTGGAAATGAAAGAGGAGAGGAGTAGGTGGGTCAGGTGGAAAAAGGAAAGTTCCAAGGAAGGACTGGAAGTGCAATACTTGTGGGAAACCAGGTCATCTTGCTAAGGATTGTAGAGGGGCATGGGAGCGACCGAGATTGAGGTTCTATCTTTGCGATCAAGTGGGGCATATGAAAAAGGACTGCCCGTCGAAGCCCAAGGACAGTTCACAGACACCTTCACAGCCTGCTCAGGTTTATGCTTTAGAGGCAGCTCCTTCCACTAGTACTCGTCCAGTTGTGGACAAGGGAAAGAAGGTGATCATCGAAGGTGTGTTATCTATCTCTGATTTTCCTATTCGTACCCTATTTGATTCTGGAGTTTCACACTCTTTTATATCTAGAACCCTGGTAGAGGGTCTCGGTCTTGATGCTTGCTTAGTGACCGACCCGGTAGTAGTATCAAATCCCATAGGAGGATCGGCCTATTTTTCCATGTTATGTCGGGATTTGAATTTTTTTATTTTAGGGGTTGAGTTTGACTATAGTGCCTTTTTATTGGGATTTTCCGGGTTCGGGTTGATTCTTGGTCTGGATTGGCTATCCATGTATGGTGCTGTTCTTGATTGCGATAAGAGGGTAGTGAGGTTAGGCACTTGTAGTGGACATACCTTGAAGGTATCTGGTGATCCTAGAGGATTAGTCATGTTGATCTACCTTTATTCTATTAACCTATCGCCCGATAGTTTGAGTTCGATACCCGTTGTTAGAGACTTTCCATATGTGTCGAGGAGGTTTCTGGCCTTCCACCTCGAAGAGAGATCGAGTTAAAGATTTATCTTGTCGATAATGCCAAACCAGTTGCTTTACCGGTAAGGTATATAGCTCCCAAGGAACGTCGTGAGTTGAGCAAGCAGATTGGAGAGCTTTTAGAGAAGGGCTTCATTCGTAGGAGGATTTCTGAGTGAGGCGCACCCGTCGTCTTAACCACTAAGGCAGATGGCTCTCTCAGGCTTTGCGTGGATTATAGGGAGCTTAATAAGCTGACAAAGAAGAATTGTTATCCTATTCCCCGTATAGACGATCTCTTTGACCAGCTAGTAGGAGCCAAGGTATTTTCGCAGCTCGATTTGGCCATGGGATTTCATCAGTTGCGTGTGGCGGAGGATAGCATCGAAAAGACTGCGTTTAGGACTCCGGATGGGTTATTTGAGTGGTTAGTCATGCCATTTGGGCTAACCAATGCTCTGGCATATTTTGTGGACCTGATGAGTCGAGTATTTCGCGAATCATTGAACAAGTCTGTGGTGGTGTTCGTCGACGAAATTTTGGTTTATTCGCGAAGCAAGGAGGAGCATACTGTTCACTTGAAAGAAGTGCTTAGGACCCTGCGAGCACATAAGTTGAAGGCGAAGTTCTCCAAGTGCCACTTTTGGAGGGATGAGGTTCGCTTTTTGGGACACATCGTTTCGAAGGATGGACTTGCAGTAGATCCGGTGAAAGTGGCAGTAGTACAGGATTGGCAGACCCTAAGAATGCTACGGACATAAGGAGTTTCCTTGGTCTTGCTGGCTTCTATAGGAAGTTCATTAAGGACTTCGCTAGGATATCAGCTCCACTTACCCGCCTTACCAAGAAGAACTCGGATTTTGTTTGGGATGCCAAGTGTGAGGATGCCTTTGGTTGATTGAAGGAAGTTTTGACTACCGCGCCCGTACTAGTATTACCGGATGGAACCAAGCCTTTCTTAGTTTATACGGATGCTTGTAGTATGGGGCTAGGGGTGGTACTGATGCAAGAGGGTAGGTAGTGTGCTATGTGAGTAGATAGTTGAAAATTCATGAGAAGAACTACCTAACGCATGATCTTGAGTTGGCAGCTATAGTTTTTCCTCTCAAGTCTTGGAGGCACTATCTCTTAGGAGAAAGATTTGAGCTTTTCACGGATCATAAGTCTCTGAAGTATCTATTCTCTCAAAAAGACTTGAATTTGAGACAGCAAAGATGGATGGAGTTTTTAGCCTCTTATGACTTTGAGGTTTCCTATACCCCTGGCAGGGGTAATGTAGTGGTAGATGTGTTGAGTAGACGCAAAGTGGTTTTAAGTCCTCTGTTTTTGGAATGGAAGCATTTGGAGTACATTGCTACCTTTGATTTTAGACCTCCATCGGATTTAGCTCCAGGATTGTTAGTAGCCCTCGACGTCCAGCCTACTTTGATGGAGCAGATTGGAGCAAGGCAAAGTGAGGACGAAGAGTTAAAGGACATTTTAGATCAGCTTGGTAGAAGAGAGCCATCACCACATCTTAGGTGCTATACCATGGACACTATCGGATGGCTTAGAAGGGATGGTAGACTTTGTGTTCCCCATAGTGAGGATTTAGTAGATGCGGTGTTGGCCGAGTCACATCATTCTAGGATGACAGTGCAACCCGGTGGTGATAAGATGTACCGGGATATGAAGAGGGTATTCTATTGGCCCGGAATGAAGAAGAGGCTGGCGGAGTAAGTATCGAAGTGCATCACTTGCCAAAGGGTAAAGGCAAAATAGAAGAAGCCCGAAGGACTGTTGCAGCCATTGGATATTCCATTATGGAAATGGGAGAGCGTCTCTATGGACTTTGTGGATGGATTACCAAGGTCACGGAGAGAGAAAACGAGCATTTGGGTCATTGTGGATAGACTGACGAAGAGCGCTCATTTTATACCCATTAAAAGTAATAGGACGGCAGCTTCTTTGGAGACTCTTTATGTAAGGGAGATAGTTAAACTTCATGGAGTTCCCGCCAGCATTATGAGCGATAGAGATCCATTATTCACCAGCGAGTTTTGGAGGAGTCTTTAATAAGCCTTGGGAACGGAATTGAATCTGAGCACAACATATCACCCTCAGACAGATGGACAGACTGAGAGGGTAAATAGGGTTTTGGAAGATTTGCTCAGATTGTGCATCATTGGCTTCGGAGGCTCTTGAGAAAACCACCTACCTTTGGTGGACTTCGCCGATAATAATAGTTATCAAGCAGGCATTGGGATGGCATCGTTCGAGGCCCTCTATGGCAGACCATGTAGATCACCAGCTTGTTGGTGGGATACCACCGATAGGATCTTGCTTGGACCAGACTTAGTGAGGGACACTTCCGAGAAGGTGGATTTGATTCACAAGAGTTTCAAGACTGCACAAGATAGACAAAAGTCATATGCCGACAGAAGACGTTCAGATTAGGAGTTTAAGGATGGAGATATGGTTTTTGTCAAGGTTTCTCCTTTAAGAAACGTTATGAGATTTGGCTCAGTGGGTAAGCTGGCACTGAGATTTGTAGGACCCTTCCCTATTACCGCACGGATTGGAAAAGTGGCATACATAGTTGATCTTCCAGATAAGTTGGCAGGAGTTCACGATGTTTTTCATGTTTCGCATCTGAGGAAGTGTCTATATAATTCCGCAGTAGTAGTAGAACCCGATCAACTAAGGGAAGTGGAGGTAGAGCGCAAATCACATGTGCGTCGTACACTCACCCGTATATTGGAATACGGCGTCAAGAGATTACGCAACAACGAAGTTCGTCTAGTGAAGGTTCAGTGGGGAGATGACCCCAAGGAGTGCATATGTGAATCTGAGGAGAGAATTCGAACTTCTTATCCTTTTCTATTTGAAGGTACATTTCAAATATCCTATCTTTGATCTTTCCTTAGTTAGGGTCTTTTCGATAATCTTTAGGTGAAACATATGGATGGTAGTTTGGTTGTAAACATGTCATTAGGGCATGTTATGTTTGATGGATAAAAATGATTGCAAGTGGATGCCAATGTTTGCAAATGGATGCATTGCATGCACTAGATAGATATTTATTAGGATAATCGGCCAACTAGGTACACACACCTGCATATGCGTGCCTGCTATCTATTGCATTTGCGCATGGTTGTGTGTGTGTGTATATATATATATTTGTGTATATATAAATGTATGTTGCATATGGATGGTGCATTTGGGTGAATGATTAAAACATACATATAGAATTATCAATACTAGGGTAATTGTATACATTTGGTTGCATGACATAAGCATACTTGCATTACAGGAGGTCAACTGAATCAGTAGACCGACTACCTTTTCGCATTAGGAAAGTTCATATGCATTTCACATTGTATAAATCATAAATTGCATTAGTTAAAAATAAGAAAAATGGTAGAAATGGATGATGATTGAGTAGATGGATGTAGTTCTTGGATGTTGGTTGTTTATTAAGTTCTTTTGTCTTTAGAGATTTCGGGGACGAAATCCTTTAAGGGGGGGGGGGGAGAATGTAACAACCCGATATTTTATGGGAAATATAATTAAAAAGGACTTAAAAGCGCATTTGGTACAGTGATAAAGGTGCATGTTGACTTCCTTAGTGACTAGGGATCAAGTCCCGTTGTCGCCCAAAATCCGAAGCGATGTTTTTTAGCTGGTTCGTTTCCAGCTATTTTTCTACGTATTTCAGCATTTTTTCTGACATGTGGCGGCTTCCCATTCGCTCCAGTGATGTAATAGGATGAGATGGCTAAATTTTATTGGTTGAGTGATGTGTATGGGATAGAATGGATAACCATTAAGTGTATGAAAGAACCATATTTAATCTATAATAATCTAATGGATTTTATTCACACAAATAATCTATAAATAAACCATCGAACCTAAACCTAATCCCTTATTCAGCCGTCGTCATAATTCTACAGTAAAATCAGTGTGTATTATTCTTCCTCATTTTCTCTACTAAATAAACAAATCTCTACCAAATTAAATTATCTATATATATTCAAGCAATTTAGGGAATCTAGAAAAATCAAAGGGAGAAAGATTAAAGCAAAGCTTTTTTTCGAATTTATGCAAGCTCAAGTGCCAGGTGAGTGGGAATTAATATGAAATAGAAAAATAAAGTAGTTCAATTTCAGTTCTTTTCTAGCACGTTAATATGAATTAATTTCTGTTATTAATTGAGAATAGATGTAAATTATTGCAACTTCTTCTTCTTCCACTTCGCAAATCTAATTCATGTTTGGTTTAAAATATGGGACATATAAATTGTCTATTCACGTTTTATGGCATAAATAAGATTGAAATTTATGTAAATTATTGTATCTTCTTCTTCTTCCACTTCTCAATTCTAATTCATGTTTGAGTTAAAATTTGGAACAAACAAATTGTTATTCATGTTTCATGACTTAAAAAAGATTGGTTTAATTAAATTGAATTAGAATTGTTATTTAATTTCTAATGGTAGAACAGGTTAGTTGAATAGATTCAGAATATGTTACTTGAGTAAAATTATGGTTTTGATTGAATAATGACATAATTTTGAATATGGGTTTGGAACAAAATTGGGAAGTCTAATTGGCATAATTGTTTGTTTCATATTTGGTCTAAAAATGTAAAAGTGGAATTTTGTGTAATTAAATGGTTTATGGCTATTGGATAAAATTTTTATACAAATTAAATCTCTAAAAGGAGAATGTAAATTAGGGTGGAAAAAAATATAAATCAAATGGACGCTAAAGGCTAGTGTAAATCTGTAAAATGGCATAAAAATTATAGATAAACCATATGGACTGAACGAACGTGAAATTGAAATACCATTTATGTAAGAAAAAGGAAAATTATGAAATAACCAAATCAAATGTAAAAATGGCCTAAAGCAGATTAATGGAAATAAACAGTATGTAAACTGTAACGGTAAAATTAATTAATCTGGAAGTGATTTGGTATGCAAACCTTGTAAAGGTCTGGATAGGTGTTTCATGCAGTTAAGACCAAAATATAGTTTTGGTTGTACGTACTAGGAGCGGGCAAGTAGGTTCGCAAGGATGTTTGTTACCTTTCATTAGAATGTCTAATAAGTATTCTCACACATATAAAAGAATCTATGAGTTTCTTATCAATGTCAAAAAAAAAATCCTCAATTGTTTAATTAAACCATTAAGAGTGTTGAATCTATAATATAATATGATGCACAGGTCCAAAATAGATTCCAAATACATTATCAAAATATGATTTTAAAAGTTATATCCAAAGGGATATGCGTAACAACCTACCTTTTCGACACTCAGAAGTCGACACTAATACATCCAAGGTATTCACGTGTCGAGCATCTAAGTGCCTGAAAGATAGATCATTGGGAAAAGAAGAAAAGAAGAAGGAAGATAAGAAAAAACTAACAACATAGAATCCCACAACGGAATGGAACAATATATATTAATCAATATAAAAATTTACATAGTCATTTCAAAATGATTCATCAGAGTCATAATAGTACAACTTATACCTTAGGATAGTTATAATTGCCTATCCCAACTTAACTGATACAAAAATACATATAACACAGCGGAAACAAGATAAATAACTAGCTATCGATGAAGCCACCTACTCCAAACTCCTCCACAAAATGCATCCATAGAAACCTGAACTACTTGGTTTCTCATACAAATTTGAGCACCCAATAGTTTTAAGGAAAGAAGATAAAACTCTGGGTCAGACATGCGCCTAGTGTAAGTAAAACATAAGCTTAACTTTATGAAAACCTTCAAATTAAAGGTATCTCATAAGACCATGCCGCACATAAAGCCGGATGGGTTTTTACCTTACGATAACCAAAACATATATTAAAATCCTTTGATATTATCATGACATCGAGGTTTAAATTATTTAATATCCAAGTAGCTGTGATGTGTGTACATGATAGCAACAATAGATATACAATCAAAAACGAAGACTCTTATTGGAGAATGGATTTCCATCAACGGCAAGATAATGGACTACCTTCCAAAGCAGCACACCTCTAGAAAAAAATACTACGAGATCGAAAACTTTTCGACCTCAGCATGACAAGACCGGCCTACCCCTGACTAGATAGTACCGAATATGGACACTCCTCGGTTGTGATCAACAACCATAAATGGGCCCGAAGCTTACATAGATATCAAATCTAGATAAGGAATGATCATACCTTAATAGGAGCGACCCATATAGCCTTGCGGCCTACCCTGTTTTAGCCATTACCGGAGTGTGAGGTTTGTGAGGTGGCGATTTACCTTCTTAATAGCATATCATTATTGAATCTAACATAGCCCTTGAGGCAGAGATGCAATGTCAAAATTCATCCATACAAGTTGTTGTAGGTTCAAACAAACATTCAATATTTACTATCTTCCATTTTGGAATCACCCTCAAGAATAATAGTATAACTCCATAGCATACTTCATCATGAACAATATTAGTTTGGAGTGGTTTAAATCCGGAAAACTGGTGTCTCCAAACTAAGCGGTAATTTTCGGCTAACTCAATTCCGGTTCTTTGGAAGTATGCAACAAGTATTCGGATCCTCATCAGGGAACTCGAATATACATAACATACTTTCTTAGTTAAAACTGGTCAAGATTTGATAGTCCATAATTTAACTATCAAATACTCAAACAACAACTATTCAAAGATTTAATTATCCATAGCAACCACTAAGCCTCGAAATAAACCTTTCATTTATTTAAATATCTTTCCAAAATATTTATCATAATATTCATATACTTATCTCAATAGCATAATTATATTCACAAAACATTTATGAAAGATTTCTTATTTCAAAATCATATTAAAGGATCAACAAAATTTATTTAAAAAGAACAAGATAGGGATTAACCTAAATATTATTCCCTCGGTGTTAAGCATGGAACAAATGTCCACACCACTAAAATGAGAGGGTCAATTTAGGGAAATCCAATCTCAATTTCTTTTATAAATTTCTTCAATAAATCCTTTTATTAATTCTCTTTCATTTATGGAAATCTCCTTCACTTAAATTCCAAAACCATTAATAAACTCTTTATAAAACTCCAAGTTAATTTACAAAACGCTTTTATAAATATCAAAACCATTTATATAATTATTTATAAATCACCAAAATCATTTATAAAACTTTCTTATAAATATTCCTTATTTAAAACGAAATTCCTTTAATAAATCTCATTTAATAAAGTTCCTTTGCTAAATAAACGATTATTTAAAACACCTTTAAACAATGAGTTACTTTTTAAAAATATCCTTCATTTAATTATCTTTAAACCATATTAACAAAATAATGGTTTTAAACAATCATTTTAAAAAGTATTCAATTCTTCAGAAACACCTTAATAAAATCATTTCTTAATTATCATTTAAATATCATATTTATAATGATAACAAATTTTAAACCCTTTTTCAAAAAGGATAAAATGAAATATTTGACTTCACAAAATCAGACAGAGGCTTAGTGATCACAATGGTTCATTTAATCGAGTTTAACTTATCCAAGTTATAACATGGGTATTCACATAACAAGAAGATAGGAAAAAGGGAATCAACCAATAATAATCAATCACATACAGGAAAATGTCCGAGTTACCAAAATAGTAGAACTGGGTTTTATTTCTGCTTAAATAGATGTCATTATAATCTACTCGGGAATCATGGCAGAACTGTGATTTATTCTACCAAGCATATGTCCATTATAACTTAATTAGCAGAATGGTGTTTTATTCTGCTAAACAGATGTCATGGAGTTCTATGTTCATTGGCGGTTACTTGAGGGAAATTGACAAAGGAATCCCTTGATTTGAAATACTTTTGCAAAAGAAAACTACTTTTAAAACAAAACCGATATTTAGAAATAAACGATTTTAAAATTAAAAACCTTTATTCAAAAATTAAGTAACATTTAACTCCTTAATTAGTAGTAATCAAACTTTTAATTATTAATTAAACCATAATTAACTTTTAAATAAATGATTAAATAATAATTATCATTTAAATAAATAATTTAATAATAGTTAATCATTTAATAAATAATTAAACCATAAATAAATCTTTAATTAATAATTAAATAATAAATTTAACCTTTATTCAATAATAATTGAAAATGTCATTGAATCTTAATTAAATATTAATTTAGTTCAACCTAATCGGAAATTGATTAATTAATAATTAAACCCTTTGATAATTAATTAATAATTAAATATTAAACAAATAATTTAATAATAATTAATCCTCAATTAATAATTAAATAATAATTAAATTTCAATTACCTAAAAATTGCAACTAACTTAATTAACACTTAATTACTAATTATCTTTATTAACAAATGATTAGTTCTAATTACCTTACTTAATTAATTAGTTAAATAATAAATAAATAATATTTATTTTTAAATACTTATAATAAGTTTTGCAACACTTTTCAAAATGATCTTAAGATTTAATAAATTTAAATTTGCAAAAGAGTTCATTTTACGAACCGTACATATAGCAATATCGCTATACGACCCGAAATTTTCAAAACTTTAAATTTTGTTTCTAATTCTTTTAAACTTTAACTTTTGGAAACTTTATCGCTTTGTAAACAGAAAGGCATGTTTTTGAAAACTAAACAAGTTTTTAAACTTGAAAACATTTTAAATTTAAACCAAAGTTCAAAGCTTTTCACACAAGGAATAATATGTCGTTTAAACTAGTAAGTTGCTAACTTTCTTAGCCTATAAAGATGTATTCATATTCACAACATATATGATTGCCTCACAACCACATCATCACATAAATAAGCAACATTATATCTTACTAATTAACTTCATTTAACTTTTGATCCCAAGTTTATACAACACACATACAAGCATACTTATATACAACCAAATCAATAACATTTCTAAGTATTCTAATGCATAACCAATTCAACATCATAATTACTCAAACAAGCAACATATTTACTAACAAATATACATCATTTATAAAGTTAATAACTTGAATAAGTGAGCGAACTTTACTCACCAAAGATTAACGAAATAACCGGAACTAAAGCTATAACTTGTATGCAACCTAGACCTTCGCTAAACTTTGGAAAAATGGAACTTTTGAGGGCTTAGGAGTGAATAATGGTTTAGCCTATGATGGTTTAATTCTTGAACAAGGAGTTATGAGGTGGATGTGGACTTGCTCTATGGAGGAGAAGTGTTGAAATGAGGAAAGAAGTGATTAAACAAGGTTTTTGAGTTTTTAAGTGAAGAAACCTAATGTTTCTAAACCTTGAAAATTTAGGAGGAAGTCATTAAAGTGTAATGAGAACTTGAAGAAGTATTTAGAAAGTATAAAATGAAATTAGAAAATGGGGAGAATGGTAGGAATTTTTATATATACAACATGAAATGCTAAATTACTAAAATAACCCTAGGGTACATAACCTCCGTTAGTTTAATGCCACATCACCATCCATGTTCGCCTACTTCATTTCGTATGTGATTTGATCCCCTCCCCTCCATTCTCATGAGCAAACATGATTTAATTACGTAATGTATTTATATTCACCAGGAGGTGACATGTTAAGACAATTTTCTTTTCCATTTTTAAAAGCTTACATAATTATTCATATCACAACTATTATATTTATTAAGTTAGTATATATATATCATAAAATATGTTAAATATAAAAAAATGGGGTCCCCTCCTTCTTTGATTTCTCTTCCCGCTGACTCGTCCCATCCCACTTCTTCTCTTCAACCTTGTCCTTCATCTCCTATTCTTGTACCTCCCTCTGTTTCATTCCATCTTCCTCTGCCAGACCCTGCTCCATCAAACCTCCCTTGTGTCAGTGTTCCTGTAGTCTCTGCTTTTTTGCTGAAGCTTCTCCTAAGTCTTCAGCTTCCTTTCTCTCTTCTCCTCCCTTGCCTTCTCTAACTCAATCCCATCCTCCTCTTGCTTGGAACTCTCTTTTCAAAGCCAAACCCAATAATGCTGGTAAATATGTGCCACGCGACATACAACTTGAGTACAATGGAGATGCTATTGTGCCTCCTGATGAAGTTGTTAAGGCAGGAAACTCCATGTGGAAAGAATATCTTGTGGGTTTTTTTCTTGACAACCCTCTTCCATACTCCACAATTTTGTATTACCTCAAAAGAGCTTGGAAACTTAGTGGATCTATTTCTGTAAAATCTGATGGTTTCCTGTTCTTGTTCAAGTTCACTAATAATGAAGATAGGAAAAGAATATCTGAATCTGACCCAGTTCTGATGAGGAACAAGCTATTTATAGTGAAGCCTTGGGATGAAAATATAGGCAATAGTTGTAGTAGTATCAAAGCAGTTCCAATTTGGATTAAACTATCTAACATACCATTGTATGCTTGGTCACCATTGGGTATTAACTGGTTAGCTTCGAGGGTTGGAAAACTTCTTTGTATGGATGCATCAACTGAAAAATTTGAACGTATCTCATTTGCCAAATGCTTGGTTGAAGTATACCCAAAGAATGAATTACCTGAAAGCTTTTCAGTAAAATTGCTTGATGGTTCTGAACAGATTGTGAAAGTTGATTACTTGTGGAAACCAAAAATTTGCACTGTATGTAAGGAGTTTGGGCATTTGGTTAATTACTGCAAGAAAGTTGTATGTGAAGGAAATGTTGAACTCCCTTGTGAAATTAATGAGCAACAGAAAATTGGTGATGTGAATAAGAACAAGATGAAGAAGGGGAAAAACATTGATAAACAAGACAAAGTGAAGCAAGTCTGGTAAAAAGTCAATAAGAATAAGGAAAAAAATAATAATTATACGTGAAGAAGTAGAAGACACTGCTTTGAAGATGCTAGGTGCAAAGGAAAAAATTGTTCATGATGGAAATGAGGAAAATATAATTGACCTTGTTGAAGTGAATAAGTCACTCTGTGATGATCTAGCATGTACTGTTACCACACATAACAAGTTCAACTTACTGCTATTTGTAGAGAATGAGCAAGGCTTATTGGAAACTTATGATGAAGAGGAAGGGGAAATAACTAATGAAGTGAATTGTGAAGATCAACACAATGATACTACCTTGAATATCACTACTTTTGTTGATGGCAATGAACCTGTAAATAAAGATCTGTCTTCAAAATCTATTGTGCAGATAATGCCTATAAAGGTTCCTACAATTTGAAGCAGTAGCAAAGAAGTTGGTATTGATACTTTGGAAGTGCATGCGCTTTCTGATACTCTTGTGTCAGATTTTGACAAAAGCTGGTGCAAAACTTTTGAGTCGCAAGTTACTCAATTAATTACCTCCATGCACAAATCATCTGTTGATGTACAACCTCCTGTCCCTACACATTACAACTTTTCTATTGAGTTGCCTGGTTGGCCTTCTTGCAACACTCAACCACTTACAGGCTCTCCTCTTGATCCTTCCTCCTCCCTTTCAAACTCACAACCATCCTCCCCTCAGTCTCTGCCTCATAGGAAAATTGAAACTAGATCTCTTTCTGCTAAGAGAAGAAATAACTCCAACCTTCCTCAATAAATTTTTAATGAATAAAAAAAATTCTTCTTGGAATCTCAGAGGATCCCATAGTAATTTGAAACTTGATCAAGTTAAGAGAATTATCTCCGAGTACAATATTTGTCTCTTTGGCTGCTTGAAACAAAGCTTAATCTTTCATTATCCATTAAAGCAGCATCATACATTAACCCAAATTGGTCCTTCCATCATAACCTCGATATTGCTTCTTATGGTAGAATACTTGTTATCTATGACCCTGCAGTGTTGACTCTTTCTCCTCTTTTGTCCTCTAGACAGTACATCCATTTTCATGTCCATGATAATCAATCTCTATCCTCCTACTACATCACTTTTGTATATGTTGACAACTCTGTCATTTCCAGGAATTCTTTTTTCAACTCCTTGCCTCCTTTAAGACAATCTACTCACCCCTGGATTGTTTTGGGTGATTTCAACTCCTGCTATGACTATAATGACAAATTTGGGGGAATTCCTCTTATTCCTGGAGATCTTGATCCCCTCAACCTTGCTGTTTTTGATTCTGACTTGATCTTGGTTAACAAGTCAGGAGCAAAGTTTACTTGGAACAACAGAAGTCGTAGTGGTGTTTGTACCTTCACAACTATTGATCATGCTTTCAGTAATTTTCAAGCTCTCAACCTTTGGCCTTCCCTATCTGTCTTCCTCCCTCAGCCCATAATGTCAGATCATTCTCCATTAATTTTAACTCTTGGTCACCATTTTAGAAGGGAAAAGAGAAGTTTTAAATTTTTTAATGCTTGGGTTAAGCATGAGCACTTTCTTGTTTTAGTTTCACAAGTTAACTCTCAATTTTCTTGTTATGGTAATCCTATGTATAAGTTTTGCAGGAAGTTAAAAAGCATCAAACAGGCGATCAAACAATGGGCTACTATCACTTTTGGTACTGGTAGCCTGTTGTCAACCTCACTTAAGGAACAACTGAAGAAACAACAAGACTATATGATGGAGCATCCTCTAGATGTGCATGCTGCTGCTGAAGAAGGCAAATTATTCAGTGAGGTTAACAATGCCATCTTCTTGGAAGCTAGCATAAAGAGGCAACAACTACATAAAAGATGGATAGATGAAGGAGACAAGAACACTAAGTTCTATCATGAATCATTAAAGGTTAAGCATGCTAGAGAAAATATTTTTAGTATTAATGATGATCATGGTACTCTACTTACAACTGCAGATACTGTTGACCAGGCGTTTATTGATTTCTTCTCTAATCTGCTTGGTAACACTAATGGTTTCATTCCTGATCTTGACCAAATTTCAACCCTTGCTCTGCCATGTATTACTATCCAGGAAGCTGCTTCACTTATTAGGCCTGTTTCTGATGAGGAAATAAAGTCTACTCTTTTCTCCATGAACCAACAATCTTCTGGTGGCCCTGATGGTTTTAATGTGACCTTCTTTATATCTACATGGAGTGTGCTAGGTGGTGAGTTCTGTCAAGCTATTCACAATTTCTTTAACAAATGCAAGTTACTTGGGGAAGTCAATTGCACTAATATTGCGCTTATCACTAAAGTCACTCCACCAACTAATGTCTCCTCCTTCAGGCCTATTTCATGTTGTAATGTAGTTTACAAATGTATCTCTAAAATTCTTTCAACTTGACTTGTCAGTGTTCTGCCGAATGTTATCTCTAACAATTAAGCTGCCTTTATTCCTTATAGGAATATTTTTGATAATGTCCTTCTTGCTCAGGAATTATTAAAAGGTTATGGTAGAAGTAATGTGCCCCCTGCAGCTGCTCTTAAAATTGATATATCCAAGGCTTATGACTCTATACACTGGGCCTCTATTGTCAGGATAATGGCTGTGATGGGATTTCCCAAAAAATTTGTGTCTTGGATATATGTGTGCATCTCCACACCTTCATTCTCTGTTGTATTAAATGGTAGACCTGTGGGTTATTTCAGAAGTAGTAAAGGTATTCGACAGGGTGATCCAATATCTTCATACTTATTTTTGTTGGTGATGGAAGTATTTACTGTTATACTTAGGACAAGATACTCTCAAAAGTTTATAAAGTTTCACCCAAAGTGCTCCCATCATCAAATAACTTCAATAATGTTTGCTGATGTTGTTATGTTGTTTACCAAACCTGAGTTACCCTCCTTGAGTGGATTAATAGAGGCATTGCAGTCTTTCTACTGTATGACTGACCTATCTATTAGTCAAGCCAAATCTTCTATGTTAGTTGCTGGTGTCAGTGAAGTACATGCTGCTGCATTACATCAACATATTGGCTTCTCTTGTATGGAAACTGATATGAGGTATCTTGGTCTCCCCTTAATTTCTAAAAGAATTACTAAAGCTGACTGTTTACCACTTTACAATAAAATTACAACTGTTATATCTGCTTGGGCTAATAGGCATTTGACTCAGACTGGTAGGTTAGTGCTTATTAAATCTATTGTTTTTTCCTCTCTTGTCTATTGGGCTCGTACTCTGATTCTTCCTGTGAACCTATTACATCTTATTAGGTCTGCCATGTATAGATTTTTTTGGACTGGTAGTATTCACAATAGGAAGCTGATGCCTTGTTCATTTTCCAAAATTGAGACTTCCATGAGACAAGGAGGGCTTGGAGTTATTGATGTCAGGAAGTGGAATATTGCAGCCTTTAGTAAACACTTCGATGACCTCATCAACAAGAGAGGAAGTTTATGGGTTAATTGGACGTGGCATTACAACATTAAGAGAAAACAATTTTGGTGTATGGAATCCCACAGAATTGCAGTTGGAATTGGAGAAACATGTTGAAGCTAAGAGAATTCTATCTACCTATGATTCAATATCTTGTTAATGCTAATACCGCTGTTAGTTTCTGGCATGAACCATGGGTTAGTAAAGGGCGGATCCTATCCAAAGTGTGTGATTTTTCTCAGATTTTACAATCTGGAATTCACAATGATGCTAAGGCAAATGAATTTTTACATGAAGGGAAAATGCAGTTGCCATACAATAGCAATCAGTTGATTAGGCAGCTGTGGTGTGAAATACATCAAAATTTCTTATTTGCTAATCAAGTTCCATCTGTTGTTTGGGACATGAAGCCACACACTGTTAAAGGTGTTTACAAACATGTTACTGTTAGTGCTCCATTGCCTGCTTCCAAATGGTTCCCTGTTATTTGGACAAGTGATTATGTTCCAAAGGATAACCTGATGTTGTGGAAAGTTATTAATCAAGCTTTACTTACTAGAAGTGTTTTGAATAGGTATGGTTTGGCTTGTTCAACACAGTGTCTGTTCTGTGATCTGCATGATGAAACTTCGGAGCACATATTTTTTGATTGCCCAGCGCTTCACTTCTTATTGGTTAGAATTAGTTGTATTACTGGAATTAACCTATCTTCAACTAATTCAAGCATTAACTGGAGTATTATTTTTAAAGCCACTAGGTGGAGAAATGATGGAGGTAGGGTTTTAGCAGTTTGCTTGAAAATATACATGGGTGTAATTTGGACAGAAAGGAATGCTATAGTTTTTGAAAACCAAAGAAAGAATGTTAAAGTGTTGTGGTATGAAGTAAAGTCTGGTACTTACTTGCAATTGAAGAATAGTAAAAGAGCTTACCCTCATGATTTGCTCCTTGGATGGGCTTGATTTTTGGTGTTTTTCCTTTGTTATTTTCCTTGTTCTTTTCTTTTCAATTTTCCTATGTACCCTTTTATTGTGTTGCAATAAAACTGGTAGGGGCCCAGTTAACCCCGCTGGCTTTGCCATATATATATATATATATAACAAACCCTAACTCATTTATAAATGTAGGTGTATAAATACTATAGTGTACATAATGTTTTCCGACAACTTTTAGCCGACGAAAAGTCAAAAATTCGGGAAACGAATTCCGGTCACATTTTCGATTTTTCTTTGAAATAAATATTTTTGTAAACAAATTTGGAAAACTATTTCACCATCATTATTTAATATTTAAAAGATTTTTATTTTAGTTACAAATCCTATTATTTGAATATTTAAAATTAATTATATATTCGCAAATCAAAGTGGTGAAATTCCAGGTCGTTACGCTCTCCCTCCCTTAAAAGAATTTCGTCCTGAAATTAGCAAACAAAGAGCTAACTCAAATTAACTCAAGAAGCCATATATTATATATCATGAAACCAATACAAAAGTCATACATTAAGCAACCAGAGAAAAATCAGTGCATACACAATACAATACACACAATCTACTCATCTAACTACGATTTTGGGCAAGCCCCTCTTATACTATCCTAAGACACCACATGTTCGAGGAGCCTTACTTCAGATTGTCAGAGATGGCACTTACAAAATTTGGCCTTCAAGTCGTGCTTCCTAAAAGTTTCCAATATGGTCTCTAAATGGTGTTTGTGATCCTCCTTGGTCTCATAATAATTAAGAATACCATCTGTTAAGACCAACACAAATTTATCAAGTATATCCTCAATCCATGACGACTACAAAATGAGCGGGTGCATTGGTCATCCCATAAAGCATTACCAACCACTCAAAGAAACTGTTTGGTCCTCTAATAGCTGTCAGTGGTGTATCATATTCAGATATCCTTAGTTGGAGAAATCTCATGTCTAAATCCATATGCGAGAATACCCTAGCATCCTTCAGTTGTTTAAACTTATCGTCTATGCTGGGTAAGGGTTACTTATTCTTATACATCTTCTTGTTCAATTCATGGTAGTCTACACAAAACCTTAGCGAACCATCTGACTTAGCAACGAAATCCACGACTGCTCCCCAATTTGAGTGACTTGGCTTAATCAGACCCTTACTCAACAATTTCTCTATCTGACTCATTAATTCCCTTCTTTCCCTTGGAACCATTTCCATCCAAGGGTTAATTTTATACCAAACTCAATCTCACGATGTGGGGTTAGGCTATTAACATCTTCAAAGATGTCCGAAAAACCACTAACAACCAATAACGATTCTAACTTTCCTTAGGACGACTTCAGTGCATAAAGGAAATTATTCATTAACTTGTATGGCTCATCACACAACACATTAGTATGCTCCCCTTGCTTGTTTTGTACTATAATAGTTATTTTATCACAATCAAGTACTGCTCTATATTTTGATAGCAAATCTATACCAACCAAAACGTCAAAACCCATGAACTCTAGGACAAACGCGTCGCATGGAAAGCGGTGTATATGGTATGTAACTCGTATATCTTCACAAACCATGCATAGATTAGTCATACCACTTACGAGGTAGGTCACAAAAATAGAGCTATGGGAGACTCCGGTATAAAACAAAACTTAAACCAGAATATCATTTACGACTAAAGTACCTTCCAGAACCCCCTTCCCCTTCACATCCATTGAATTTGACAGTTCATCCTTGATAGCATAAACCTTGGCTTGTTCCCCCTTTTTTTACTAGTAGACAGTCCCTTTCCACAAGTCCGAGTTTGTGGTAATTAAAGCAGGGTATCTTTTGGGCTATTGAAGAAATAGGCCATGTTTGTTGATTCTGTGCTCTGGAATTCTTACAGAACTTTGAAATGTGGCCCTTCTGCTTAAAGTTATTGCACCTATGATCCTTGAACTTGTTCCCTTGATCTCCTCCTCTTGCTTTCCTTTCCACTTCTTCTTCCCATGTTGATTGAACTTCCTTTTATTCGGGTCAATGTTGTCACTATTTGGGGCTTCTAATAGCTTCTTCTTCTCGAGGTCTTCATTACGCAAAGCCATGTCTACAAGGTCCACTAAAGATCCCTTTAGGTGAGTAGTCATTTTCTCTTGGACTCCTTCCTCATTCTCATCACAAATATCTCATTCTTCTTGAGGGGTGTATCAATGAGTTCTGGTCCAAAACATGATAACTCATTAAACTAAGTTTCATATTCCGATACAGACCCATCTCCTTGCTTAAGATCTTAGAAACTCCTATATAATTGGGCCTTCCCTATAGCGGATATGAACTAGTCTTCAAACGTCTTCTTAAATTTATCCCAAGAAAATTTTTCTTTCGGAACAATAGCTATAAAGGAGTCCTACCACGCTGCCGCTTCATCCTGTAACTGCCAAGACGCTAAGAAGCGCTTTTGCTCATCTAAGTTATCTAATTCCTTGAAAATCTTTTTGCAAGAACAAAGCCAATCTAGGACTTCAATAATGGATTTCGTGCCCTTAAATGGCTTTCCTCCCAGATTAGAAAAATCTTTGCATAAGGATGCAAAGTCAACACGGGGCTATACAGGTGCCACTTCTTCTAATGATCCTATACTTCTAACAGTTGGGGCTTGACCCTCGGTGATCGAAGTACTGCCATTTCCCCTTCCTTGTCTTCTTTTAGTGCTCATATCTTATCGTCTAATCATAATAAAATACTATCAGATTACACTTCCAGGTAGGACTTATTGGGAAAGGCATTATCTATAAATGATATCAAATAAACAACTTCATTCCCTCAACCAACCCCCATTCTCAAACAACTATATACATTTTAGAAATTTTCTTTATATAAGAAATATAACCCTAGGTACGATTATTTCATTTACCAATTTTAAAACTATACTATGTCCGTTTTTCTTGTTTATCTGTTTAAGAACCCCTATCGACGACGCTGATTAGGCGCGTTGACCAGAGTTCATAAGCTACTCAACAGAAAAACCCACATAATATAAAACATTTTATAGTGCTAACAAATACACGCTCATATATATACACTCGAACTCATTCTATGATATTACTAATCCTATGTCTAATGAGTTTACCCTATCAAGGCCTAGGTGTTCGCGCAACCTGAGCTTTGATACCAACTGTAACAATCGCCTTTTCGACCCTCAGAAGTCGATAATAATACATCCAAGGTATTCACGTGTCGAGCATCTAAATGCCAGATAGATAGATTGTTGGGGAAAGAAGAAAAGAAGGAGGAAGACAAGAAGAAACTAAACAACACAGAATCTCATAATGCAACAGAACAATATATATTAATCAACATTAAAATTTACATAGTCATTTAAAAATGATACATCAGAGTCATAATAGTACAACTTCTATCATGAAACAGTTATAATTGCATGTCCGAACTTAACTGATACAAAATACATATAACACAATAGAAACAAGATAAATAACTAGCTATCGATAAAGCCACCTCCTCCAAGCTCCTCCAAAAATGCATCCATGGAAATCTGAACTACTTGGCTGCTCATGCAAATTTGAGCACCCAATAGTTTTAAGGAAAAGAAGATAAAACTTCGGGTCAGACATGGGTCTGGTATTAGTAAAGCATAAGTTTAACTTTATAAAAACCTTCAAACCAAAGGTATCTCGTAAGACCACGCCATACATAAAGTCGGACGAGTTTTTACCTTACGATAAATAAAACATTTATATATATAAAATCCTTTGATATTATCATGATGTCTAGGTTTAAATTATTTAATATCCAAGTAGCTATGATGTGTGTGTATGATAACAATAATAGATATACAATCAAAAACCAAAGGCACTTATTGGAGAATGGATTTCCATCAATGGCAAGGTACGGGAGTACCTTTCGAAGCAATACACCTCTAGAAAAAATATACTATGAGATCGAAAGCCTTTCGACCTCGGCATGACAAGACCAGCATATCCCTGACTAGATAGTACCGAATATGATCACCCCTTGGTTGTGATCAACAACCATAAATGGGCCCCAAAGCATACATATATATCGAATCTAGATTAAAATAATCATAGCCTAATGGGAGCGACCCACATAGTCTTGTGGCCTACCCTATTTTAGCCATTACCTAGGCATGAGATCTATGAGGTAACGATTTACCTTTTTAATAGCAAACCATCTTGGAATGTTAACACTTCTTTCCAGGCAAAGATGCAATGCCAGCATTCATCCGTACAAGTTGTTTCGGGATCGAACAAACATTCAATATTTACTATCTTCCATTTTGGAATCACCCTCAAGAAGAATAGTATAGCTCCATAGCATATTCATCATGAATGTTATTAGTTTGAAGTAGTTTGGATAAATCCGAAAACCGATGTCTCCAAACTAAGCAATAATTTTCGGCTAACTCAATTCTGGTTCTTTAGAAGTATGCAACAAGTATTCGAGTCCTCATCGGGGAACTCGAATATACACAACATACTTCCTGAGTTAAAACAAGTTAAGATTTGATAGTCGGTTATTTAACTGTCAAATACCTAAACAACAACAATTCAGATATTTAATTATCCATAGCAACCACTAAGCCCCAAAATAAACCTTTCATTTATTTAAATCTCTTTCCAAAATATTTATCATAATATTCATATACTTATCTCAATTGCATAAGTATATTCATAAAACATTTACAAAAGATTTCTTATTTTAAAATCATATTAAAAGGATCAACAAAAGTTATTTAAAAATAACGGAGATAAGGATAAACCCAAATACCGTTCCCTCGGTGTTAAGCATGGAACAAATGTCCACTCCACCAAAATTAAGTGGGTCAATTTGGGGAAATCCAATCTCAATTTCTCTTATAAATTTCTTCAATAAATCATTTTTAATAATTCTCTTTCATTTATGGAGATCTCCTTTACTTAAATTCCAAACCCATTAATAAAACTCTTTATAAAACTCCAAGTTAATTTACAAAACTCTTTTAAGAATGTCAAAACCATTTATATAATTCTTTATAAATCTCTAAAATCATTTATAAAACTTTCTTATAAATATTCGTTATTTAAAACAAAATCCTTTAATAAATCTCATTTAATAAAGTTCCTTTGCTAAACAATAAGTTACTTTTTAAAAACATCCTTCATTTAATTATTTTTAAACTATATTAAAACAATCATTTTAAACAATCATTTTAAAAAGTATTCAATTCTTTAAATAAACCTTTAATAAAATCATTGCTTAATAAATATCATGTTTAAAATGATAGTAAACTTTAAAACCTTTTTCAAAAAGGATAAATGAAATATTTGACTTCACAAAATCAAACAGAGGCTTAGTGAGCATAATGATTCATTTAATTGAGTTCAACTTATCCAAGTTATAATATGGGTATTTACATAACAAGCAGATAGGAAAAAAGGAATGAACCAATAAAAATCAATCACATAAAGGAAAATTTTCAAGTTACCAAAATAGTAGAATTGGGTTTTATTTCTGCTTAAATAGATGTCATTATAATCTACCTGGGAATTATGGCAGAACTGTGATTTATTCTACCAAATAGATGTCCATTATAATTTAGTTAGTAGAATGGTGTTTTATTTTGCTAAATAGATGTCATGGGGTTTTATATTCATTGCAGGTTACTTAAGAGAAATTAACAAAGGAATCCCTTGATTTGAAATACTTTCACAACAAAAAACTTCTTTTAAAACAAAAACAATATTTAGAAATAAACGATTTTGAAATTTAAAAAATTTATTCAATAATTAAATAACATTTAATGCCTTAATTAATAGTAATTAGACCTTTAATTATTAATTAAATCATAATTAACTTTCAAATAAATGATTAAATACTGATTGTCCTTTAAATAAATAATGTAATGATAATTAGTCATTTAATAAATAATTAAACCAAAAATAAATATTTAATTAACAATTAAATAATATATTCACTTTTATTTAATAACAATTTAAACCTTAATTGAGGCTTAATTAAATCTTAATTTAGTTTGACCTAATTAGAAATTAATTAATTAATAATTAAACCCTTTGATAATTAATTAATAAATAGATATTAAATAAAGAATTTCATAATAATTAATCCTCGATTAATAATTAAATAATAATCAACTTTTAATTAGTTAAAAATTTGTAATTAATTTACTTAATTAACACTTTAGTACTAATTATCTTTATTAACAACTGATTAAGTATTAATTACCTTACTTACTTAGTTAATTAATTAAATAATAAATAAATAAATAATATTTATTTTTAAATACTTATAATAAGTTTCGCTACACTTTTCAAAACAATGTTTAATATTTAACAAATTTAAATTTTCAAAAGAGTTCGTTTTACGAGCTGCGCTTATAGCGACTATGGCTATACGACCCAAAATTTTAAAAACTTGAAATTTTGTTTTTAAGTCTTTTAAACTTTAACTGTTGGAAACTTTATCGCTTTTTAAACATAAAGACATGTTTTTTAAAACTAAACAATTTTTAAACTTGAAAACATTTTAAATTTAAACCGAAGTTCAAAACTTTTTACATAAGGGATAGCATGTCGTTTAAACTAGTAAGGTGCTAACTTTCTTAGCTTATAAGGATGTATTCGTGTTCACAACATATATGATTACTTCACAACCACATCATCACATACATAAGCAAGATTATATCTTACTAATTAACTTCACTTAACTTTTGCTCCCAAGTTTATACAATACACATACAAGCATACTTATATACAACTAAATCAATACCATTTCCAAGTATTCTAATGCATAACCAATTCAACATCAACTTACTCAGACAACCAACATATTTACTAAAAAATATACTCATTTATAAAGTTAATTACTTGAATAAATGAACAAACTTTACTCACCAAATATTACCAAAATAACCCAAACTAAAGCTATAACTTGTATGCAACCTAGACCTTCGCTAAACTTTGGAAAAATGGAACTTTTGAGGGCTTAGGAGTGAAAACTGGTTCAGAATAGGAAGGTTTAATTCTCAACCAAGGGGGTATGAGGTGGATGTGGACTTGCTTTGGGAGGAGAAGTGTTTAAATGAGGAAAAAGTGATTAAATATGGTTTTTTATATTTAAAGTGAAGAAAGCTAATGTTTTTAAACCTTGAAAATTTAGGAGGAAGCCATTAAAGTTTAATGAGAACTTGGATAAGTTTTTAGAAAGTAGAAAATGAAATTAGAAAATGGGAAGAATGGTAGGAATTTTTATATATACAGCATGAAGAACTAAATTACTAAAATAACCTTAGGGTACATAACCTCCATTAGTTTGATGCCACATCACCATCCATGTCTCCCTGTTTCATTTCCCATGTTATTTGGGACCCTCCCCTCCATTTTCATGAGCAAACATGATTTAGTTACCTAATGTACTTATGTTGGCAAGGAGATCACATGCTAAGACAATTTTCTTTTCCATTTTTAAAATCTTACATAAATAGTCATATCACAACTATTATGTTTATTAAGTTTATATGTATATATATAACACAAACCCTAACTCATTTATATATGTAGGTGTATAAATTCGGGAAATGAATTTCGATCACATTTTCAATTTTCCTTCGAACTAATATTTTTGTAAACAATTTGGAAAATTATTTCACCATAATTATTTACTATTTAAAAGAGTTTTATTTTAGTAACAAAACCTATTATTTGAATATTTAAAATTAGTTAAATATTTACAAATCGAAGCGGTGAAATTTGGTTCGTTGCAATATGATCCATTGACTGCAAATGTGTCTTTAAGAGGAATACAAATGCAGTTGGAATATAGTAAGCCACTTTGATAAGCATAATACCATAAATTTCAATTGTTGAAATTAACATAATAGATTCACCATTCGACGTGCTCAAGTAGATTCAGATTTTTACTTACAAAATTATCGCATTGTATGACTTTATGTTTTGGAACCTATGTGTTAAAATAGAAAATTCTAAATAATGATTTAGAGTAAACTGTTCACATATAATAATCAAAGTGTTTCGAACTCGGTAGGAGAGATATTGAGTTTGTGAGTTTTCGGATATGATCCGAGTACGGATACAAAAATATCATTCAGAAAAGCATTAAAATTGAATATTTGTTTTGATAGAAATGTCAAATAGTTTGATTATCATTCAAAATGCAAAGGAAGCGTGTATTCGTAAGAAATAATGTTAAAAGGTGCATTTGATATTTCTAAACTATAAATAAACAACATGTTGCTAATTTTTTGACAATGTACTTATGTTAAAATCAGTCTTAGTTGTTTTAATTCTCAACGTTGGATTTTTAAATGGTTTCTTTTATAGTAAGTATAAAAGATATTAAGAATATCCCAAACGATATACAAGGGCACCTTATTAAATATTTAATACGGAACTTGTAAGATGGATTCCTTATGTATTGGCGCTAGAAATTATCATACATGTCATGTTGCCTATGACACCATGATTTGTTTGTATATTTGATATGCGAAGAAAATATCAAATCCAAATCGATATCACTAAATGATTGTTTGAGGTTTTCTCGTGTATTTATGAAATACTAGAGAATTATTTACAAAAACAACAAACTCCTTATAAAGGAGTGTTCGGACTTAAATTTTCATAAATGGTATGTTTTGTTTGAGGTTTTCAATTTAAGAATCTTTAAGTTGGAAAAGTTGCAAATGAAAGGCTATGGTTAATTCAATGAAAAAAGCTAAGTACATCGCCTGGAATAGCGCCGCAATAAAAGAAATATATATAAATATAAATGCATAAATTTCTAACCAAGCTAAGGATGATTCCAAATGTTGAGAACCACATAACATTGTTATATGATAACAATGTCACGATATGGTTCACAACAGAACTTAGATGTAACGACCCAGATTTTTCGACGATTAATTTCTAATATTTAAATGGTTTTAAATATTGGTTTGGGAATATAAATTGATTTTTGAATATGAAGATTTTGATTGAAAATATAGAATGAATTTAAATTTCAAATATAACGATTTATCGTAATACAGAAATAATGCAAATAGTTGAATTTGAGTTGGATATGAATTGAAACGATTTGTAATGTTGATATAAATTTTATTTGGATTAGAATTGAGTTAATAAGTTTTTAAAACTGGAATTTCAAGAGATTTCGCAAAATTTTGAAATCGTCAATTTCATCGATGCGTTAAAATAGCGATCTAGGGCACGGTCTCGGAATTCTACAAAACCAGTTCCATCGAATCCGTAATAATGTATTATTATCGAATTTCTAATTTTGTAGCGTTTGGATTCACCGTTTGGTCGTGCGATCTGGAAACGCCTAGAAATAATTTAACTGAAGTTAATTTAAATAGTCGATTTAAAAAGCTATCTTCCACATATGATCGAATTATGTTCTGAAACTAGTTCCATTGGGTTCGGAATAGCGGTATAACATTAGGAATGTAAGGCGGCACGCCTTGATAGGGAAGATTTTTAGTTACAAATTACAAGATATTTTTAACATAAAAAATTATAAATCAAAGTCAAACCCTATCTGACATAGCCACCCTATGATTTAATGCGTGCCACCCTATTCAAAGCATCCTTTCCTTGTTTAAATTGGGAATGTGCCTTCCTTGCTCTTCAGTTCGAAATTGAAATGAGATCAGAAAAAAAAACGAAACCAAATCGTTCAAAGAAGAAAGGAAAAAGGGGGCGCTCGCGTATTGTCATCGCGATCTGGAGGTGGCACTTGTAGGAGGTCGCGAGAGGCTGGAGGGGGCTTGGGCGATGGTCGAACAACGAACAGCTAAGGCGGCTGTAAAATTGGTGATGCGTTGTGAGGTTGAGGTGGAAAATTGGGCGAGCAATGGCTGATGTGCGCAGTCGATTGTCGATGGTGGAGCGCGTGCGCTCGTGCGAGAGGTTGGAGGATGAGCACTCGTGCGCATGATGGTCGAAGTCACAGAATGGGTGAAGGCACTGGAGGCTTGGGTCGCGGCTGCTGGAGGAGGCGACGTGCAATGGCGATCTTCGGTGGAAGGGCAGTGGTGTCTGGGTACGACGGCGGCAGATGGCCTGAGGAGGTGGCGGAAGTTCAAGTCGTGGTCGATATCATGACCTGGAACGAGTCAAGATGATTAGGGCATGTGTTAATCTCGTGATTAAGCTTAAGGAATTAACATTTTAGTTGATTAAATTAATTAATGATTCAAATATTTAAAATTCATAATTTATTTATACGAGGTCCAAAATGAATAAAACAAGTCGAGTTTGGTTCGTAGCTAGGAAATCTACGCAATAGAATTAGTTTGGGATTTTTCGGAGTCGGGGATTTTAAAAAATTCAAAATTTGGATGTTCGGCAAATTTGAAAATCAAGGTGAGTGAATCTCACTCAATTTGGTTGACTGATTTAATTTATAGCAGTTAAAAATAAATTCTAGATGATTGGTTGAATTTATATATTATTATCAGTTGAATGTTATATTATATTATATATATATATATATTAGTAGTTGGATATATTTCCCGCCTATTGGAGCGGATGAGACACTATGCGCCCCGCATAATAGCGGATGACCCTATGTCACCACGATATCCCGCCTCGAAGCGGGATTGATATTTTTATGTTATATAATATCTGTGGATGCAGGAAAACAGGTTGGAGGGATCCGACTAGATTCCTCAGAAATGTTGATTTAATTTCATATATATAGTGATATATGATGTGTGTGGGTAATCTGTGATAGATTATGTTATGGTTTGAATTTTTGGATGCTATAGTAGCGCTGGCCTTGATTTTGGTATTTTAAATACCATAAATATTATTTTGAATTTGAAGGAAATTAAAGAAGATTTTGGATATAAAAATAATTATATCGAAATTTGGATTATTTTAAAAGAAATTGATTTGGATAAACAATAATTGATTTTGGGTTGTACTTAACTATTCGTAAAAATATTTCAAATGGAGATTTTAAAATAATTTATATAGAGGATTATTTTAAATGGATTTTAAATGATATTCTGAAAATATATGGAAAATAAGTTAAAATCGATATTTATAGATTTGAAAAATAAATGGAATTTATAAAGAAATGGATTTATAAAAATGAAATTTTATAAATGAGATTATATTTGTAAACAAGTAAAACCCAAATAAGTTTATAAATTTATAAACGATGTTTATAAATAAGGGAAATGATATCAGTTGATAAATTGGGAATGTAATTTCACAGTGTGAATTTATATCGAGATATGAAAATGAGTTTTTTGGGGAAAAATAGTGGATTCTACTTTGAAATGTGAGAATGGTTAGGGAATCGGAATGAAATCGATGTGCTATGAATTGAGAGGGATTTATAAATTAAAATTGGTTATTGAGATTTAAAAAATATATTTTATTAAGAAGTTAAGTTTGTTTTTAAAAGAAATATTTTATTTATTAAACTATGTAATTTAAAACTAGTTAGTATTGAAATACTTCGGAAAGTGAATTTTTCAAATATTTAATATTAATTGAAATAAATTCTAATTTTTATAATCAGCTTTGAAAATCGATTAGTTTTATTTAAAGATGAGTTGGAATTGAGTTATTGATGTTTTATTTAAAGAGTTTTAATATTTTAAATAATTGCTTAAGTGTGTTTTTACTATTCTTTAAAAAATATTTATTTTACATATATATAGAGATCTGGGAAGTGATTGGGAATTTATTTATAAATGCTCTCGAGATTGTTAATGGGGTTTTAATTGATTAATGTGATTTTACAAGAGAAAATCTTATAATAAAATTCTGGAAACTTAAGGAATTTCCAAAGTGTTTAAATACAGAAACTTCGGAAATGAATTAGAATTCATAAAAGAGTAAGAAATGGATAGTTTGAATTATAGACAAGTGTAATTGATTTTGGAAATTTTAAAAGAAATTAATTAATGGATTCCGAGACTTATAGAATTCATTATAAGTAAGTTAAGGGGTTTACAAATAAATTGTAAAAGATTTTGAGAAATATGAGATAAATGGAACCATTTCCTAAGTATTGGAAATAAAGTGATTTTAGGAAAACATACTTATAAATATTTTATAGGCATTGAACTGGGTGGCTTTGAAATATTTTACTACAAGATTATTATTTTAGAAATATTTCTCAAAGGATTGAATTATAAATGGGATTGAAAGAAATATTCTAAGTATTGATATGGATTTAAATATCCTGTTATGGATATAAGAATTTGAATTGTTTTCAATTATTGAATATACTAGAAGATATTTAAATATATATATCTTTGTAAAGATATTTTGAAATGAATGTTTTGAAAATTTTATAAAATGGGACCTAGTGACTGCTTATGGGATGTTAATTGATAGTTAAATAACCGACTATTAAATTTGGACAAATTCGTTAATCATTTCGAAGAGACCGGGATCATATTTAATTATCCGAAAACCACTTCGATCCGATTTGAGCGTTACGAATTGTGATATTGTGAAGATAGGTAAGACGGTGATTTTGGAGATTCGGTTTGTTCAGACCTAGAACAACTTGTATGGATAAATGCTGTGAGGAATGCGGATTACGGATCTTAAGGCTAGGAATAACACTAGAGGGGGGGTGAATGGTGTTTTTAAGAAATTACTAAATCTTTTTGAGTTTATGTTAATTTGAACACAAATGTAAGCAATATCAGACACAGACATAATCATAGAAACAAACACAGATGCAGAAATAAAGTAAATGCAGTAAAGGAAAGAACACACCGGATTTTATACTGGTTCGGAGTTACCCTACATCCAGTCCCGCACAATCAAGTACGGATTTCCTTTCAAAATCAATTCAACAATTACAACCCTCGGTTTCAAGGCTACGAGGTACACCCTCCAGAATCACAATCCTCTGGGTAGAGATACTTGATTTCCGGGGCAACAAGTTCACCCAATTGATTTCCAAGGCTACAATCACACCTTTTCTCGCTAGATAGATTACAAAGAAGCCTATAACTTTGAATAGCACTTAGATCTTGTTGAGATAGTGATAGAGAATCAAACCATAGATTATCTAGTTAGATTCAATGTTGATTTCAGTAGAGTAAGGATAGGAAGAAAATGGAGAAGAAGAAGAGGAGTGAAAAACCAGAAAAACTGACTTAAAATTCGTTGAAACTAACCCCTATTTATAGAAGAACAACATTCATGTCCATTCGTGAAAAGTTATGGCGAATAGACACTTCTTTTGAAATTTAAATTTTGAACTCAACTGTCACCATGTCGACATGGTCACCATAGGCATGTCGACATCCCAAAGAAATTTTTGAAGATTTGATTTTCTTTGAAAATAACCTTTATCTTATATTAAAACTATTTTAAACTTTATAAATATACTTGATTATAGATAGAATACATAGATAAATATAGAGAATAATATATATAGAATTTTACTATAATTTTATATTTAAATCTAAGTATAAATATATTATAATTAAAAGATAGTTTAAAATAACCGAAGTTTAAAAACAAAAATATTTAAGGCTAAAACATCCTTTTGAAAATCATTTGAAAAGATAATTTTAAGGCTAAAACATTTTGAAAAACAGTTTTGAAAATCATTCCGAAGTAGTTTTGAAAATCATTTTGAAGTAGTTTTGCAAGCTTCTTTCTGCAGAATATCTCATCATGTCAAGACTCGAGAACTTGTAAAAAACCAGGATGTTCGTGGGTTTATAAGCCACTTGTCGTAGGTTTGTAAGCTACTTGTCGTGGGTTTGTAAGCCACTAAATAGGTAGAAATGGGTTCCATCCCAAAAGAAAAATGGAGTGAAGATTTCAGTGCTATTATGAAGTTTTAACAAAATTCTAGACTCGACACTTATCTTCAAATCTTGAACTCTTGATAATCTTGATATTCTTGATACTCATGAGACTTCAATCTTGATATCTTGAATCTCTATACTGTACAGTCTTCATTCTTGGTACCTGCATGGTTAAATCCTGCATATACATATATATCTAAACTATAATGTTAGTATTTATATTTTATAATCTTATTCTAAGGTTTTTGTCATCAAAACTATCAACTCATGGACTAACAAATGCTACCATTGCATTGTGATATTCTGTATTGTTGTTTCTGTAGTTTCTTCTTCTATCTTTTTCTTCTTTTCCCCTAATGATTCGTATTTCTGTTCAATTTGAGTTGGACACGTGTGATTTATTGTTGACTCAAAGGGTACAGAGATACGGGCCATTACATTTGGTATCAGAGTTGAAGGTTAAGCGAGAACCTTAGCTTTGGTGGGGATTACTCATTAGATATAGGGTCAATAGTGCCCTAGAATGAGTTGAGTGTATTATAGATATGAGCGCGTATTTGTTAGTGAATATAAATTGTTTTATATTGTGTTGATTTATCAGTTGAGTATTTATGAATTCTTGTCAGTACGGGAAGTACAAATGTATCGATAGGGTTTCTAAATTCTTAAACAAGGTAAACTAACACAGTATTGTTTTGAAAAGAGGGTAATTGAAATAATTTTACCCAAGGATATATTTTGATATAAAAGAAATAAAATTTTGAAATTATTATAGTATATTGGTGTGTTTGGTTGATATGATTATAATCAAAACAAGATTATAAGAATTGGAATAGTTTATATAACTAAATGGAAATTGTTTAAGTATGATTATACATATGAGTTGTAACTAAAAGTGGATTCAAACCAGAATTTGGAAATTTAAATCCCAAAATTTTTGGAAAATGTTTTGAATAAATTTGAACTAAGTATTTGGGAATTTTGAAATCTCGGAGATTTTGGAAATGTTTTCCAAAGTGTTTGAAAGAGTAATGGTGATATTATTTTTGGAATTTGAATGGAAGAGTTTTAAATAGGTGTTGGAAGTAAGTAAGCATTGAACTCACTTCAGTCGCTGGAAAATAATTCTGGTGATGACGGCCGCATCATCATCCTTCATTTTCGAGTTTCTAAGTGACGGATTGCTACCCTAATTGTTTGTATTGGAGTTGTTGATAAAACAAGTTTGATTTGAGAAATCCCAGAAGGAGTTTGTTTTGGTAAAACCAAATTTTGATTTAAAAATCCAAAAGGGTGATTTGGGTTATAAAAAAAAGAGTTATATATGATTTCAGAATGATTTGAAATAAGAACGGATGTTGAAATTCTAAAATTTATTATCTAAGAGTTTTGTGAAATAAGAAAACAAGTTTTGAACCTATAATTGGAGAAATGATATAAATAAGAAAGGAAAATGTGAAATTGAGATATAAAATTAAATGGAATTCAACTTAAGTTAAGTTGAATGAATAAAATTTTAGAAATTTAATGGATTGTGATTTGAATGGAGTTAATGAAGCGAATTAATGAAACGGTAAGTTTAACTTGAGCAAAGTCAAATGAAGTGATTGCTAATAATTGGATGTGATGAATGGAATGAAATAAATAGAAGGTAATGAAGTTAACTTAATTTAAATGCATACGAATGTGATAGAATAATGTGTATAAATGAATGGAACAAATGAATATAAGTATGAAAGTGAATGTAAATGAATATGGATGTGAACCAATAGAGGTAAATTTATTAGATGGAAATTAAGTTGGCATAAATGAGTGAGATATAAATTGAATTAAAAGGGAACGATAGAAAATTTAACGAAATTAGTGAATGTAAGTAAAAACCGAGTGTTTAAATTCTGGAATTTCATCTAAATGATGTGTGAAAGCATTATATAAAAAGTTTTGGATTTATAAATTGAGAATGGTATAAATAGGAAAGGAAAGTTTGAAATTTGAATTTGAAATTGAATTTTAAATTAAGTAAGTTAGAATGAATTGTATAAATTGAAATTTAATTCTGGATAAGTCGAAGAAAATTTAATTGGACTTGAAACCATACCAAATTGAATCGAATATAAATTATGAATTGTAAAATGGATATATAACTATAAGTTTCAATTATTGAATGGTTTATGAACTCAAGTATAAATTTTTTGAAAATGTAAATAAATGAGTTTATATAGCTTATAAAATTGGAATTAATGGAAATGGCCTGAACTATAAAATAAAATGAATTCAACTTAAGTGATAAGAAAGGAAATTCAACCTAGATGTGAATAAATTGAATATAGATCAAAAAGGTTGATAGATAAGATTTGAAATAGATAAATGGAATGAAATAATTAATTAAATTAGTGAATGGATTAAATATGGATTGGCGTAAGTGAAACGTCGTTATATAAAATGAAGTGAACAAGATTTTGTGAATAGATTGAATGTGAATTAATATAAAGTTGATAAATTGATTTGGAATCAATTTAAATGGTTTATAAGCTGAAGTGGTTGTTTTATTAATGAATATCACCATATCAAGGAAAATTTTGTCATTTGACGTAAACGGAAGTAAGCAAAATTTGTGAATCAATGGAAAGTGAATAAATTGATTTTGAATCAATTTGGAATGGATATGAATATGTTGAGTGCAAATATGAACTGAATACAAATAAATTGTTTGTGAACCACTTGGAATTGAATGAAATGGTATATTAAACGATCGAAAGTAATTAAATTAGTGATGGGACCTTGTGATTGCTTATAATAACCTGATATACCATGTTTTGCATTTTGAAACTATGTGTTTAAAGTAGTAAATTTCATGTAATGTTATAAGATTTCATATATTATGGAACTGATGTGTTTTAATTGAGTAAGTACAAGTACATGGAGCTATTTGGCTTGGTTTTGGTTGCGAAATTTCATATAAAGTAAGCTCGCTTGCTTAATAATGCTAATATAAGGTACGCTTACGTATTAAAAGCAAAAATAAAATAAATATTGATATATATTATGTTTTCGACCGTGTGGGTCGATGATATCATTTTTATCATTTTTGTCATATTGCAAAAGGCTCTCCGTATAAGGGAGACTCTGCCAAAAAAATTCGGAAATTTAGGGTGTTCGAAACTTTTTGAAAATTTTTGGAAAATTTTGTTAACTAAAATTTGATTTTTGAATTTAACTGAGAAACAAAGGGGTTTGATGAATGTTTGGAAACTAATTAGTGAATGTAAGTCTAAAGGATTAGAAAAGTGAAACGTTGAGTTTTAACTAAGTGGGTTTTAATAGTTAATGGATTTGGATCATTCATCCTACCTTAGCAATTTCGGGGACGAAATTCTTTTAAGGGGAGAGGAATATAATGACCCGGATTTTTCGACGATTAATTTTTAATATTTACATGGTTTGAAATATTGAATTGGGAATATAAATTGATTTTTGAATATGAAGATTTTGGTTGAAAATATAGAATGAATTCAATTTCAAATATAACAATTTATCGTAATACGGAAATAGTGCAAATAGTTTAATTTGACTTGGATATGAATTGAAACGATTTCTAATGTTGATATAAATTCTATTTGGATTAGAATTGAGTAAATATGTTTTTAAAATGGAATTCCAAGAGATTTCGCAAAATTTTGAAATCGTCAATTTTATCGACGCGTTAAAATAGCGATCCGGGGCACAGTCTCGAAATTCGAAGAAACCAGATCCATTGGATCTGTAATAATGTATTATTATCGGATTTTAAATTTCGTAGCGTTTGGATTCACTATTTGGTCGTGCGATCTGGAAACGCCTAGAAATAATTTAATTGAAATTAATTTAAATAGTCGATTTAAAAAGCTATCTTCCACATACGATCGAATTAGGTTCTGAAACTTGTTCCATTGGGTTTGGAATAGCAGTATAACATTAGGAACGCCAGGCGGCATGCCTCGATAGGGATTGTAGATTTTTAGTTACAAATGAGATATTTTTAATATAAAAATTTATAAATCAAAGTCAAACCCTATCTGACACAGCCACCCTATTCAAACCAACCTTTCCCAGTTTAAATCGCGAACGTGCCTTCCTTGCACTTCAGTTCAAAATCGAAATGAGCTCAGAAGAAGAAAAAAAATGAAATCAAATTGTTCAAAGAAGAAAAGATAAAGGGGCGCTCGCGTATTCTCATCGCGATCTGGAGGAGGCACTTGTAGGAGGTCGCAAGAGGCTGGAGGGGGCTTGGGCGATGGTCGAGCGACGAATAGCTAGGGCGGTTACAAAATTGGTGATGCGTTGTGAGGTCGAGGTGGCGAATTGGGCGAGCAATATGGCTGAGGCGCGCAGTCGATTGTCAATGGTGGAGTGTGCCCGCGCTCGCGCGAGAGGTTGGAGGGTGAGCATGCATGCGCGCGATGGTCGAAATCGCGGGATGGGCGAAGGCACTTGAGGCTTGAGTCGCGACTGCTGGAGGAGGCGACGTGCAGTGGCGATCTTCGGTGGAAGGGCGGTGGTGTCTGGGCACGGCAGCGATAGATGGCCTGAGGAGGTGGCAAAAGTTCAAGTCGTGGTCGATATCATGACCTGGAACGAGTCGAGATGATTAGGGCATGTGTTAATCTCGTGATTAAGCTTAAGGTAATTAACGTTTTAAAATTTGTTGATTAAATTAATTAATGGCTCAAATATTTATAAAATTCATAATTTATTTATACGAGGTCCAAAATGAATAAAACAAGTCGAGTTTGGTTCGTAGCTAGGATTTTAAAAAATTCAAAATCTAGATGGTCGGCAAATTTGAAAATTAAGATGAGTAAATCTCACTCAATTTGGTTGATTGATTTAATTTATAGCAATTAAAAATAAATTTTGGATGAAGGGTTGAATTATAAATGGGATTGAAAGAAATATTCTAAGTGTTGATATGGATTTAAATATCATGTTATGGATATAAGAATTTGAATTGTTTTCAATTATTGAATATACTAGAAGAGATTTAAATATATATCTTTGTAAAGATATTTTGAAATGAATGTTTTGAAAATTTTATAAAATGGGGCCTAGTGACTGCTTATGTGATGTTATTTGATAGTTAAATAACCGACTATCAAATTTGGACAAATTCGTTAATCATTTCGAGGAGACCGGGATCAGATTTAATTATCCGAAAACCACTTCGATCTGATTTGAGTGTTACGAATTATGATATCGTGAAGATAGGGAAGACGGTGATTTTGGAGATTCGATTTGTTCAGACCGAGTATTACAGATTCAGGTTAGAATGCTATGGAGCTCAGGAGACGAGCTGGAGGAGACTCATGCGTATCCCACGTACTTGATTATATTCCACTGTGTGTGTAGACCATATAGTCAGCACTGGTGATGACAAGTTATAATAACTGTTCAGAATTGATTTGATGATTGTTGTACTCTGTTGATGATATGTATAAAAACAGTTATAGTTCTTTTTGTATAAAGATATATTATTATCTATTATATATTGTTCCGCTGCGATTGTGAGATTCTGTATTGTTGTTTTTGTTGTTTCTTCTTCTATCTTTTTCTTCTTCACCCCTAATGATTCGTATTTCTGTTCAATTTGAGTTCCATATGATAAAGTTAGTTTATCAGCAGAGAGTTGATTGACAGAGTAGATAATTGATACCTGTTAGCATACCCGTTTATTGAGAGACTAACCCAATTGGTTTTGAGAAAACTAATTGGAGAAGTTGGATGAGATTCCAAAATTGACCCCAAGTGCAAGTGAGAGATTGATAAAATTAGGGATACGCCTTAGGGACAAGTATGTCATTTGTTACATATATCTAACTCAATAGCCAATCTTGTTTGAAATCAAAGGTGTTTTATTTCTATTATATATTTGATATAAGGTATTGTATATTAATTAATTAATTTAATTAAAAGTATATTTAATAGAAAATCTATAAATGGTATGTTTTGTGATAATAGTTACAAAGTGTTGTAACGATGAGTAATTTATCACGATGAAAATAAATATACCATTTTAAATATTTCTAGTTAAGATGTATCGAGACTGGATATCGATATATCCATTGAGACTAGAGTATGTAACGCCCTCCAAATGTTGAGCAGTGTATTACTCATTGCAGCTAGGGGCACCAAAGTGGTTATGTACTGATGGTTATTGGATAACTATGGAATGACTCACTTGATAGTTTTCTATTGGTTAATATAACTAAGGTCAAACATAATATATCAATGTTACTAATTTACATGGTTCTTTCGACTTGAAAATATTGTTGATCTTCATTGTGGAAACTCCACATTGATTATAGTTAAATCATGGTACGGTGTCCCATCGAACAACTATAGTTGGGTCGAGTGGAAGCATTGGAGGTGAAACACTATTTAAGAGAGGATTTGTCTCCTTAGTTATATGGGGTTAGTATCATGGTCGGCTCAAAGTCAAAGTCTCCGGCCATAGCATTTCGGTTAATTATTATTATTATTATTGAACCAAGAATTTTTTGTTTGGACTATTAAAGTTGAACATGGATGATATTGGAATTTTGACCATTACCAAATTCCATAAGTCCAAAGTGATATATTTTTGACGAAGAGAATTAGTGTATATAATTATCATTACTAGGTAATGCTTAAATAAGTAAAATTGGATTTTACCGATAAAGATGTATAAGCGATAAATTCAGCCAAAATATCACACCACTAGCTAAGGTGACATGTGAATATTAATAATTGAATTTTTCAACATTAATTACTGACTGAATTTACATCTTTTGAGTCACACAACTAAATTGTGAATTCTTCAAAAAACCACATGATTTAATTAATTTACAAAATGTTGTAAGTTAATTAAATTAATTAATATTTGATAAACATTAATTATTAATTAGTTTATTTGATGTTTGGGATTTGTTTGGAATTGTTTAAATGCATATACCAAAGTTTTATTTACAAGCATCGATATATGATATCTGTGTATTTTTAAACAAGTTTAAAGTTATTTGCATGAAAGATTTATGGAAATTGTGTAGCATTTGATGACAAATTATTTTAACCATACCATCTGAAAAGGGAAGAATGGAGAGAGAGAAAATTAAGGGAATTGATTGGAGATTTTTTAATTAAAAGAATGGGAAATGTTTAATTCTTTCAATTAAAACATATCCACCAATTTGTTTTCTACGTACAATTTTCATTCTTTCTCATTCATATTCTCTTCTCTCCTCCTAACCTTCCATAGCTAAAAATCAAATCAATATTTCTAAAAAATTCATCAAACCCAATACAAAATGTGTAACTACTTGTATTTTGGGTCTTCAAATTTGAATATTTAATTTATTTAAATATTTGGATTTGAATGTAAATTATGATAAATTATCTACTTCAAATTTATACTTGATTTTTAATTACGTGTTTTTAATTTAATTTCTTGAAATTTTCCATAATTTTTAATTTGGAAAATAATTAAATTCTGTTTAACGCTTTTTGCGGCAAACATCGGTATTTTTGAAACTTCATAGAATTTAATAACTTGTCTGTTTTATTTTTATTTTGGGATTGGGTAACATTGTTATATGCAGTCGTAATTTATTTTCTGTAAATCATAGTTTGGGAATGGAAGCGATACGTTATGGCAGGGAACTGGACTTTATTTAAAAATTAAATATATATAATCAAAGTACACAACAGTACACCATTGTACACAACCATTCATGTTTTGTTTTTCTTTTTCCTGCTGCTGACACTGTTCTTCCTGCTTTCCCTTCACCTCAGTAGCCATAGCCACCATTGTTCCTCTTGATTTGAACTTCATTTATGAACTTGGATTGATTGGTGAGGGCTCTGCAGATGTATATATACCATGTTTATCCATAGCATCTTCTTCTTCATTCATTTTCTCTAACAAAAATCAACAACTCAAAATACATCAGCTTTTTGAGAAAATTTCCAACTGCAAACTTGTTTGTTTCCGAGTCTATTATTTTTTTAAAAATAGTCCGGGGTAGCTTCGTTGAGTGTAGTGGTGGTTATCGTCTAAAATCAGTAAATAGTCGAGTATTGGTCCTTTTTGGGCTAACTCGGATGGGCGATCAGAGGGCATGAATGTGTTCGAGTCATCGATCTTTGATTTTTGGTGGTGGTCTTATGGTTTTTAGTGGCTTGGTTTGTCGGGGAGGAGGAGTTGATCATTTTGGGTTCAAAAATTAATTTTCGGCGAATCGAAGGTCGAGGAGGTGATCGAAGATGTCGGGGAGGAGCTTTGGGGCAAGGCGAAGGTCATGGCCATGGCCGATTTTTTATTCGAGCTTTGGATTGTCGTGGGTTGATTAGATTAGGGTTTAAGGGTATGGAATTTTCGCTCTCGGAAATGACCAGCTAACGGCAATGCAAGTTGATCGAAGGCTATCGCTAGTGGGGCAGGAGGTAGGGTAGAGGAAGGTGGTCACGTCACTATTGGTGGCAGCAGCTATAGGTGATTGAGGTGTTGGTGGTTCTTAATTTTCGAGTATGACATGGGGTTGCCTTGAAATTGGTTCGGCTGTGAAGTCGATATGGGGATGGGATTGACTGGTTGCATCGGAGTATGGTCGGTCGAGCAGGGCAGGGTGAGGCGGACTTGGGGGCGTTATCGCGATGGTCGCTGGTGATTTAGGAGGTTGGTGCACGTGCACGTTCATGCACGCTTTTGATGCCTGGAAGGGAAGTAAGGGAAAAGAGAAGAAAGGAGAATGGAGAAGGAGAGGAGAGATATAGATGTTGGATGTGGGTTGGGATGCGTGGGCTTAGCCCATGTTGCCTTGGGTGAGGAATTAGTTTATTGTTTAAATTTAATTATATAAGCATCTATGATTTAAAATTACATATCTTGCTCATATTCAACCCGATTGACACGTGAATTTTTGCATTATACTCGTATGGACGAGTACAACATTATAGTGAAACCTGTTGATAATTTTGAACAAGGATAAATTTATGATATATGGAAATAGATAGATTATTAAATCACGTTATTTTAAATAATATCGTCGTTTAAATGTATATACATTAATTATCGATGTTTATTTGGCCAAATAAAATACTGTTGAGTTAAGTTAAATTGAATATGGTAATTGGACATCTGTTAGCGGAATAAAACACCGTTTCGTCTAAAAAAATTAATTGGGCAATTAAATTAGCAGGATAAATCCCCGTTCTGCTATTTATAGTATTGGACATTTGATTATATATCGTAAACTGATATGCCACTTTGAATAAATGATATATTAACTGATGATGGTTAAGTGTTGGATTTATTTACATAGTCATGGATTATGTAAATATCTGTTGTTAACTTGGAAAGTTAAATGGAATAATATGGAAGCTTATTTAAGTACCATAGTGATCGTTAGGCCTCCTTCAAATTTGAAAAGCAAATTACTGATTTGAAAGTTCTTTTAAGAATAATTTTTTTTTATTATAAGGTTTAAAGATAATTATTATTTAGTGATAAGATTTAAAAAGGTAATAACTTATTTAGTAATAATATTTTAAAGATAATTAATAATTATTTCTAATATTGATTTAAAGTTAATTATTTTATTAATATGATTCATAAAAGTTATTTTAAACTTATTTAATTATCATTTTAAGGTTATTTAATTATTGTTTTATAAAGTTTAATTTAATTATTTATTTAAAGTTGTTTAACTTACTTTAATTTTTAATTAAAGTTATTTAATTGTCTTGATTTTAGTTATATAATTATATTTATAAGTTAATTAATTATCATATTAATATTAGTTTAAAGTTGATTAATTTTTGTATTAATAATGTTTTAAAGTTATTAATTATTATTATATTAATAATATTTTGAAGTTAACTCATTACAATAATAGTCTTAAAATTTATTTAATACGGTATTAATGAGATTTTAAAGTTATTATTTTAAATGATATTTAATTAAAGTGAAATAGAAGGGTGTTTAAATAATAACTTACTATTTAAGTTATTTAAAATTATTTTAAATACTCTATGGTTTATCAAAGGAACTCTTCTGACTTAAAGAGTCTATTAAATAAGTTTATTTAAATATGGGAAGAGTTTTATAAATATATATGGATATTTATAAAAGAACTTATAAATGAGGCTTAAAGGTTTGAAGAGAAGAAGTTTATAAATGGGGTTTTAAGATTTATAAAGAATGTTTATAAATAGATTGGAGATTTATAAAGGACCTTTATAAATAGATTTATGAATATTTATAAGATTAATAAATTTGGGAAAAGGTAGTTGATATTCATGGCGTAATTCGAGAGGCAGGGATTTGCCTACAGTTTACTATAGATTTGCTGGGATAGCGATGTAACCATTGTGTAAGCTGCGATCCATAGTCGATATTAAACAGTACTTTCCATATCTATTTTTAAGAATTTTTGAGTTTCTAAGTTTTTGAAAGTTAAATGGTTTGTGAATATACTTATACCATTGAGATAAGTATATGGTTATATTTCTAAGTACCAGAAATATAGTGGTTTGTGAATATACTTATCCTGTTGAGATAAGTATATGGAAGTGATTTCTAAGTATTTGAAATGTGATTTTAAATTAACGAAAGATTAATTTAAGAGGCTTAGTGATTTCCATGGGAAATATAATTTTTGTTGGAATTTTTGTTTCTTTGATAGTTAAATAACCGACTATCAAATCTTGGCCCAAATATGTAATCCTTCTTAATTTTGGTGGTAGGGAAATATTCCCTACTTAATACCGAAGAATTTTAACTTTGGAAATATCTAGTGGAAACACAGGAATTATATGGTACGGTTACCATCGTTGGTGCTATACTGTACGTATAAACTCGTTTCGTTCTTCTAGGACAAATGATAAGGAGATCCGTCCACTTAAATGGTTAGGGGTGATCCCCGCCCTTATGTATTATCTGATTATTTCCTAAAGAATCTGTATCGAGCTTTCCGAAAATCGGCGTTTGGTTTTGTAGAGCACCCGGGAAGTGGAAGAGTGTACTCGTAAGAGATGACTCAAACCCGTAACCACTCCAAAAACCATATTCGGTTCTTTGGAGGAGATCCGTTATTATTGAGAGGTTGGGATCCATGTGTGATTCTAAAACCCGTGGGGGTATGGGAATCTGGGTGTGATTCTAAGATCTAATTATGATATGGAAATCTATGTGTGATTCCGAGACCCGTTAAGGTATTGGAATCCATGTAGGATTCCATGATCTGTTTTAGTGGCGGTGCATAAGCTGGAATATCGGAATTAGCCTCATCAGCGGAAATGACTAAAACCAGAGATAAGAGGCATGGCCAGTAGGGTTGGCAAACCCATAGGGTGTAGTCGGCTCCTCCTAGATGTCACTTATAGTTATTATGCATGCATGGGGTGATGCATTCAATCTTAGCAAGACCAGCCATGTTTTTTCTATGGTACATCACTAGGGACGTATGCTGCTTCGGAAAGATATCTCTGATCCTTGTGTAGGAGGACCGTTCCTCGAAGTACTGATGGCACCTCTATGGAAATCCTATACAATTAGCGAACGAGCCTTATCGATTTTCGATTATATACCCAGTATTGTTGTGATGTACACTCACGAGCATCACAGCTACTTGATTATTATTATTTTCGCCTTTAGACATTATTACAATATCACTGGATTTTCTGATATAAAGGTTTTGGTTATTGTAAGGTAAAAACCTGTTCGTGTTTATGTGCGGCGTGGTCTTACGAGATGCCTTTTATTTTATAGGATTTTACGAGTTAAAATAAATAAAATTCCTTGTGATTTGAGTTTCTCACATCGGTTTTACTAGACTAACCCGGGCGTTGTTTTCCTATAATGCTCGGATCAGACCGAGCATACTTTCTAGGTTTAGTTGGGTATTTTTGGAGCTTCAGGAGAGGAGCTGGAGACCCAGAGACGTATTCACATAGATGGTTATTTTTCCATTGCATTCATGATTGTATTTATTAGCAATTGTGAGGATATGTTGTTATAACTGTACGTGATGAATAGGTTAGTATACTCTGATTGATGTATGTATATACATATGTCACAGTTTTGTTTTTGTATAAAGATTTGTCATATATTATAGATTATTCGTTCCGTTGTGAGATTCTGTGTTGTTTAGTTTCTTGTTGTCTTCCTTCTTCTTTCTTTTTCCTTAACTATCCCCCTTTCCGTTCATTTTGGGTTGGACATATGTGGTTTACTGTCAGCTTAAACTGTACGGAAAAGTGGGTCGTTACGGTTGGTATCAGAGCTTAGGTTGAGCGAATACCTAGGCTTGTCGGGACTAACTCATTTGATATAGGGTAAGTAAGACGCTATGATGAGTTTGAGAGTATATATAAGAGCGCGTATTTGTTTTTTTCGTAAAAATGCTTTATATTGTGTTGTTTGATCTGTTGAGTGACTTAAGAGTTCCAGGGTCGATGCATTTGGCCAACATTATCGATAGGGATTTCTTAAACACTCGAACAAGACCAATTGACACAGTATTGTTTTACAATGGGTAAATGAAATAATTTTACCTAGAAATATACTTTATATATATAAAAGAATAATTTTTCAAAAATTAAATATAGTTATTCTTGGTTATGCTCGGTTATTAGGAATAATGGTGTTCCATCATTATCATTTAGGATTTTATTGGTCATGCTTGCCATTTCTGAGCATTGATAATCATCGGCTAATCTATCTTGAATCTTCCTTTTTGACATCTGGATTGGGTAGATAGGAATTTTGGAGACATTGAAATGAATACCTTATGAATTAAGTTTCGCAATTTGGATATAAGGCGTTCGTTGATAATGTTGAGTTAAAATTTGATTTCTAAAGGTTGTTTATTTAATAGAAAAATTGAATATTTTGAAATAAATATTTTAGAAATGGTTTTATATAAGAATTGATTTGATAAAAAATTAGTTTTAATAAATTTTATTTTAAAAGGAAATTGGAATATTTTGAATAAATATTTTGGAAATAATTAAATATATAGGTGGTTGTAGTAAATTGGAATTTTATAAAAGAAGTTATTAAAAGAAAACTTAAATATTTTTGAAATAAATGCTTAAAAAATGATTTATATAAGGAGGCTAGAATATTTTCGAAATGATTTCATTTAAAAGGGAATATTTTAAAATTTTGATTTATACAAATGTGTCTTATAAATAAAGGAATTCGAGAGTTTAAATCCTGGTGATTTTGGTAAAATAGTTTTCATGGTTTACACATTAATAATAGTAGTTGAGAATGTTCTTAGGATAAAAACATTTCTAAGTGGGCAATTGCTACCATTGGGATCTCGCTATATAATTATTTAGATAAAACAAATTATGATTTGATTCCAAAAGTAGATTTACTATAAAGAAAAGGTGTGTATTATTATTTAAAATGATTATGGAGAAAGGAAATAATAATTTTATTTGAGGTAGCTTTGGATCCAAAAAGGGTTTTGGTGTATCAATATTTTGGAAATAGTACACTTAGAAATATATCTAAGTATAAATGCCTTTGAAAGGAATTTTATGGAAATGTGTATTCCTTTGGATTTGGTTTGGTGAACGAGTCTCAATTTGTTTTTTGGTGATCAGAATAATCTTCTAAGCGACGATCAAATGTTTGCTTAGGCGAACGGTATTGTACACATAGTAAATTATTTTTTTGTCATTGTACGATCGGAACAAGTTAAAATCCGAGCAAATCCAAAGCAAATTGTAATTGGATATTTCATTGAAATACTTTTCTGGAAATATATTTATGATATTGTTTCAAAATGGGTTTGAAAAGTTAACTAGTTCGAGTGACTCAAAAATAACTAAAATTAGGTAAGAGATACTTTCAGCTGGTAAATGTTTCTCTTGAGTATTATCCTTATAGTAAGGAATATATAATACTGTTTGGTAGTACCCAGTTCCTCGGGCTATATATATATATATATATCATGGATTAAAATGTATATAATATCATTTCAAAAATTTTTGAAATAAATATCCGAGTATTTGACCCTTAAGTTTCCAAAATATATGGTATCGTTTCAAAATGTGTTTTGAATAGAAACCAGGTGTTTTAAATTCTTAAGTGAATTCAAAATAAAAGTTTGTATTATAGTTTTTATACCCTTTGGGAATGATAGGGAATTTATAAGTTTTATAACTTAAGCTTTGTTTTATGGGGATGTTTTCATAAATATTTTAGTGGTAATAGAATTGGTATTAGGGATAACCAATTAAATTAGTGCGTAGAATGGATGTAGATCATTTCTCTCTCCATATAGTTTTGATCTAATATTTGAATACAAGGCTTTGAGGTGTTTCACACCGTTCCAAATAAGGATTTATCATTCGATTTTTGATGGTGAGCACTAAATGAGGGTTCTTGATATAGAACCAAGGTTTTCTATCATAGCTACAGCTATGTAAGGAGAGCAGAGGTTCCTAACCAAGGAGCCTGATCAGGGTCTGCACTAGTAAATCGGGTGAGCGATACTGGTTTGGAAGTGGAGTCATGTATTCGAGTAGTGATCAAATCATATTTAGTATGTGAATGATCTATGAACATCCCGCGGGCTTACGGATAATATCAATTGTTCTTATGGTGAAATTTCGAGGACAAAATTCTTTTTAAGGAGGAGAGTGTAACAACCCATATTTTGGGTCATCAAATTTGAATATTCAATTTGTTTAAATATTCAGATTTGAATGTAAATTATGATAAATTATCTGTTTCAGATTTATACTTGATTTTTAATGACGTATTTTTAACTTAATTTCTTGAATTTTTCCAATGAAGCATTGATTATCATTTATTGTTGTGTTTGTTTCATTGATTGATTGTTTGAATTAGGCTCGACCAGTTTATGAGCAATTAATCATCCATATGCATGGGCTGGGTAGAAAGTAATTATAGGCTAACACCTTGTGATTATTTCATGATTTGACTATAAGGTGTTTAGCAGTAGATTTTGGTACACTTCAAGTTAATGAATTGTTTTGAAAATTGGTTTTCAAGTGGAAACATTATGAGATGTTTTCCTTTAAAAAGAGAAAAAAAGAGATATTTGAAAATAAATATTTCTAAGTGATTTTCTATAAAGAATGATTTTGTAAAAGTGTTTTAATGGAAAGAATTTTGCGGACTAAAGCCAATGGTTTTAAGATGATTTTTGAAAGGATTTGGAAGTAGAAAATATTATAGATTTGAAAGTACTTGTGAATATTAGTGTGAAATGATTTATCGCTTCGGGATATAAAATGATTTGTTATGATTCGGGTAACCCGTAACTAAAAAGTGGGCATGTGTTTTTGGTATAGTCCGCTCTTGGAATAGAGGGATATACTTATTTATCGATTGTATTAAGGCTGGGACCCAGTTGCCTTGTTATTGGGAGAAACCTCCCGATCTGGTTGCATATGGGTTGATATGTTTTTATTACAGTATTTGGGATTTCCAAATAAACTTTTCAAAAGTGATTTGATTTAAGATCCTGAAGTAAAGTATAATTCGAATATAAAAGATATTTATATATTTCAAAAGTTTTGAAATAAGAATTCGAGAATAAAGTCCAAAAAGATCATTTCCGTAAAGGTAATTAGACTTGAAAATCTATAATTTAAGATTAAGCCTAAGTGGGTAGTTTTTGGAATTACATATTGTTTGTTGCATCGTAGGCTCCATGAGTCCTATTTGCAGTAGGAGAACTACGTTGGCTTGATCATGTATCTAATTGGGTACCCAATTAGATAAGGGTACGTAGGCAGTCACAAGTGGTAGTGATGCAGCCCCAATAATAACATAACATTTTCTGTTTGTTGTTTGTCGTGCATCATGTATTGTTGTATCTTTCATGCTTACTATTTTATTCCGCATTTACATTGTTTATTGAGTTTGCAGGTAATGATATTGTTGTTTCTCATCAGAGTTGCACAGTGGTAGATTTACAGTTTGTTTGTAGTATTTGATTTTGAGTTTGTATTAAAGCACACTAGTAGATTAAATTGATTACTTTGATCACTTGTAAAAAATTGAAAGTTGTATCCTATACATTTAGTAGTGTTGGATATTTATAAAATACTGTGTATTAAGTTGGTAGTTTTCATTCGTAGTTTTAGAACGGACGGGTCTTTCGGCGATTTTGACTGGTCCGAAAACCCGCACTACACCATATTGGCAGTTTTGTAACACCCCCATGCGGAAGAATCGCAACGGTTCTGAGCCGTTGCTAAATAGCAACGGTTTGAAGCCGTTGTAAACGATTTAGGAACGGTTAAGGGCCGTTGTAATTTTACCACGGCTAAAAGCAGTAGTTTTCCTAATTTATTTTTCCATTTGTTGACCACACTTGCGTACACATAATCCCCTGTTCCCAAAACTAAACGCCCTTAATTTCATTTCCCTCCTTCGCGCCCCCATTTCCCTCCGTGTGCCCTAACCACGCACAAAACTAAACTCCCTTAATTTCATTTCCCTCCTTCGCGCCCCCATTTCCCTCCGTGTGCCCTAACCACGAGCAAATCATCGTCGAATGAGCGACTGCAAATCATCATCGAGATCAAGCATTGGAACCCTCGGCTGTTCGAAATTGAGATATAAGGTTCGTTCTCTTTTGATTTTTTCATTAGAAATACAATAATCGTGTAAGACTGTAAGAGTAATGTATTTTTCTTAGTATATATCGGTTTTGTTTATAGATCTGATGTACTAAAATTCCCTTTGATTGGATGACATTTTTGAATTTGTATGTATTGATTTGTGCCCCATTTATAGGTTGTTGTTGTGTTTTGGTTCCGGTACTAATTTCAGGTGAGGTTCCTTCAATTAACATTTGAACTTGCTTTTTTAAAAATCATTTTAAAGAATCTTAGGTGAATTATTGTTTCAGTTTTGATTCTTTTGTTTTGGTGCTGCTGCTTGTTTGTTTGGTGCTATTTTAGATAGCAAGAGATGAGTTACATTATCTTTTGATTAAAAACAAATATCTGAATTATTATTTGTTGTATGATTTACTGATGTCATTGATAATGTCGCAAAAGAGCAAATTACTGAAGTCATTGTTAATGTAGTTTTTATAGGTCACAAACTGTAGTGGTAATCAAATGCAGTAATTCTCCCAGCTTAAGTTTAAGTTGTGATATAATCATTAACTCATGAATGCAGTTTTAAAATTTTAACCTTAAGTTCCAGACATAAAAGTGGTGAACAAAGTCCCGATTATACTAATAGTATGGTGTTTTTCCTATTATTTAAACAAACAGCTGTTGAAATTAAAACAAGTGGACTTATTTATGTTATCATCATCATTAGGTGTACAAAACTATTTTACTTCTGTATAATGAGGAATGTTATGAGTATGTCTGTAGACTCCAGGACTCTTCTTGTATACGTTTTACCATTAAAAATTGCAAGCTAGATGCATGTAGGTTGGCGTAGGATTAGGACCATACACGATGCAAATTGGATTTTGATTTTTTTATTGGGGGATAATTTTGTAGTGACCCTTCTTTCTAAACTGAGTTTGACTTTAAGGCTTCTCTTAAACCTGTGAACATTTTTATTAAGTATAAAACTAGTAATATGATTGATCTAGAGTCCAAACAGTCATAGTTAAAGTTTAGGCTCAGCTTTTATTCTTAAGATAACTAAAACTGAGTTATATTGATTTTTCATATTACGGCTGAACATGCCTAAATAAAATTATATTTTATAAGATAAGTTTGTAAGACTGTCCCTTGATAACTATAAAGTTTGGCACTAGTGTTATAGTTATGGATTAACAGTTAACACTAGTCATACCGGTTCAAAAGATGAGTTGTAAATCAATTGCTGATAAATTCAGTTTAATCTTTCACCCAATATGTATGAATAAAATGGTATTCTTTGCATTCGCGAATAAGATTTTAGTTTCACATTTTAAAAAGCCAAAATTGATTAAATTGCAGATAAACATGGGAAACTATTAACTAGTGGTGTTATTCCATTGCACTATAGGAATATCACTAGATTCACTGCTGAGTTGGTTACCTTTTAAGTATGAGTTATGGCCTATGTATATGAAATAGTGTGATATTGGTGCAGTCATGTCTTGATGAACCTGAAATTTCCGAAAAATATAAACAAGTAAGTAGTACACTAAATATCTAACAGTAGACATTGAATTTTGAAAGTATGGTATAAATTGTCAATATCTTTTACTAAAAAAAGCATCAGGAGTGAGCCCAACTCAGTCTTGACAACTAACAACTAACACTATGGTCGGATATTTTAAACCACTTCGACTAAAATTTGAAACTTTAGATTCACTTCTCCTTGCAGTGCAGTTATTGAAGTATAAAAGTTAGTTTGCCCAACTCAGTCTTGACATAGTTTTACAAGCCAATAAATTAAGTTTGCAATATATAAATTAGTTTTCATCTAAATTGACTGTAATTTCTACTCACTGAATGTTCGACGAGTCCATAGTTAGTTATGCCTCGACTACAATCAAATATTTGAAAAAGAAATAGAAGAAAGAAGCTTGAGAAATTCATAATGTCATGCTCACAGCAATTCTATATATCCCTATCTAACAATCATCTTCCTACTGTTACATTCCAGTTGCAGCCTGTATTTGATCTACTTATGTGTACAGTTAGTGGTTGTTTAGTTAGACGTACAGCTTAGTATTTGTTTATCACTACTGCAGTGCTCATATTTACTCTACAACATGACGTGTCAAATAATTCTTTCCACTTGGTACAGCTAGTGGCGGAACCAGAAAACTTTGCTGAAGTGCTCACCTTCTCAAAGTTTATTTAAAAACTTTAGGTCATTATTTTATAGTTTATCAAAATTTTACTTTCAAATTTCTACTCATGAGTTGTAGTGCTTTTTTCATTTTTACAAGAGTTAAATTTGGTTAAAAACATATTTCATAGTTTATTTAAGAACTGATTGTGTAAGTAACAAATTTTACGTTGTTAAAAGGCTTCCATGCTATACAAAATAAAAATGGGAACTTAACATAAATTGAGATGAGATTAAACTGTATGGTCCCATTTAACAAAGAAAAAAGAGATACACACCCAGTTCCTCTTTCCTTGCTCTCTTCTTCTTGCCTACCCAGCTGTAAGGTGGCTTAACCCCTAGTTACAGCTGTTTTGAGTTGGATCTTAATACTTTGTGAATGAGAATATCTACTCCTTGTGTACTGCAAACATGTTTTCAATCAAATTTTGTGAAAAAACTCATTCGTAACTGATGCACATAAGAAATGAATTATCTCAAACAAAATTTGCAGAACTAATGGGTAAAAAGATAAAATAAAAAAAGTAATACTGACATCATTCCCTGTGCAATGTTATCGAATTGCTGATAAGATTAGTGGAACTATTATGGATTTGCATGAATTGCTATTCACATTGTTTTCAAAGAAAAAAGATGGCACGCACTCTTTCATTTATTGGATATATAACACATATATTATTAATTGATATAATTTAAATCAGTAAGTAGGATCAACAGCCACCATCGACAATCTGTGAAATTAGGATCTCGAGTACTTCCTGCTGCAAAGTATGGGTTTTATGATTTATCTACGTAAGAGGCTGACAAGACTGTGTTAAAATGAATCAGTATGGTTCACCATTTACTTGTCAGATTCACATCGTTTCATGCTTCAAAATATTGTAATGAGCTCATTCTCTCGCTTTACCATCATGCTTCCTCTCTACGCATCACCCTTTGAAACACATCAACAATATTAACGTCAGTCGAAATTGTATCCAGATCCGAGTTATTGTGACCAGATATATTGTCATGGAACTCTTAAAATCTGCAGCGAAACTATCAACAAATAGGTATGTGGTTGATTACGTACTTGGATTTATCATTGTTTTGATTTAAACCTTATGTTACTCATTTCCTACATATATAGCTTGCATTTAAAAGTTTTGCTAGCATACAACGTATTGTATTTAATTTGATCTCGCGTCATAACTAGTTGTTATTCCAGATAAATTCTTGTATTCCGTACTCAATGTGTGCTTAAATTGCTAGAGAACATCCAACATTTTTTTTTGCACAATGTATACTTTTTTTTTATCCTTTACGTTTATCTCGTCCCTTTCCAACATTATCAATAAATTGTTGTTTCATGTTAGTTTTGCTGAAAAGCAGATGAATATTCCATCATTCTGATTTAGTGGCAAACTTAAATGTTGGATTGGAGTTTTCAACTTAGTGAATGTTTGTTCAAGTGAAGAACATACAGCAGCACCATTTGAAGAAATAATTATAGTGGTGTCTGTCAAGCCATCTTCAATGCCGAGACACAGTTGGCCTTTACTCATAATTCCAGGTACCTCGGATTATTTTTCTTCACTGTAATAAAAAACATATAGATTTCTGCAGGAATATATTAAAGCCACCTAAATTTCTCATGCTGTCTGTAGCTAAGTTCTTACTTGACATAGACTCAGCCTGCATTGTATTTAAACTCAAGGCTAAAATAGTAGGTCTATCAACCATACGAGCACTGATAGACATAATATTCTCCGGTCATCGAATCAAATTCTATTCAAAATGACAGCGAAAAGGAAGTCTATTAACTTACTACAATTCAGTCATAAATGAATCAAGTCAAGGCAATATAACATGGACTTTGCATCAAAGTTTGCATTACATAACAGTGCACCCTACAGTGTTATCATCGTCAAAATAATCTGTAAATCCACTAGCTTGTTGTGGTTGGCTATACACAGGCAACTGGCAGTGACCATGAATGCAATTTTGAACCGGTACTATAGGATAACACTGCATTGGATAGTAACCCTGTATATGAGGCTGTATCACATCGCTATTTGCTGGTTTGTTCACTTGAGGCATAGTTGTGAACACTGTTTGAAAATTAGATGAGTCGTTCATACTTTTATTTCCTTTCGTGCCGTGTTCTTCATTGTGGCCAGAATGACATGAGGTTGAGATATTCCCTTCATTGTTTTTTCCAGCATTCACTTTTGCATTTCTTTTATTCTCTGTGTTCTTGCTAATTCTTTCAAATTTCATATTCTTTCAAAGTTTTCGGCTCTAGATTCTATTGGCCACAATTCTGCTGATTTTCCAATCCTTGATAGCTTATTTATAAGAGTTTTCGCTTCTACGTTCCCAGAGACTGTAATTTTAGGTAGAGTTGGATGAATCTCTGTTTTCAGTACACCTGAAATTTGCATAGCATCATTTGTAAGTTAACCTATCTAAAAAGTTAAGTCTTGTTATGAATGAGTAACTGTAAGTGGTAAAATATTAAATTATGTAGCCAAAAGTTAATCATATATAATGTTACATAATTTTGACTGCACAATGCAACCAAATTATTGGTGTATTTTTGCAATATGTCTTATTTACCTTTAATGCTAACAGCCTTCAGTACTTTTTTCCTGCAACCATCACTCATAGATAAACGACGTATATAACATTTGGTCTGTATGCAGAGAGAACATTTTGTACGTCGTTTGTTGTTATATGATTGGCTTTTGACAATTTTGATACTATATTATAATATATAGTCCCACGTGAACAAATGACCATGGGATCTGGTTATAAATGAAAAGGACAATTTAATGGACTGTCCACTAGTGATTTGTATACTATAAATTGTTCTTATATGAATCGTCGTAAATAAGTTTAGCAGTGCATTCAAGTTGGACACTTACACTTAGAACATGACAGAGAATCATTATTGAAATTTCTATCTTTTACCCATGTTTAATAGATTATTGGGATGAGATATTGATATGCCTATGCTAGTGATATTGAATTTTCCGAATAAACTTCTTTTTTGATCAGTATACGTTATAATTGATAAATATGATTTAAGAAGATTCTACGATATTTTTATCCAAATATCGATATGTGAAAATGTTTTAGTCAATATGAATGCATTTTGCCTTCATATTAAAATGGAAGAAAATAAGATGCTTAACCGATTTGTGAATTAGAAAAAACTGAAGTTCTAAATTTTATGGTCTGAAAATTACAAAATTAGGTATGTTTCTTGTGCTTGTTCGTATACTTTTTATCCAACTTACGTCATCTTATTTTGTTTGTGCTTGCTACTTTTTACAGGTAACAATTTGCTTCTTTATATGTATCATAGTTGAAGAGTCTCGGTTCCTAATTTTCAAAGATATAGGTGGAAGGTTTTCCAGGTTTGATTACTGCAGTAAGCTCTACTGTCCTGAAAGATACCTCTGTTTGTATTGAGTACTGTATACTGTAAGATTGAGTATGATAATGTAGTATTGTTGGCAATGATGTAGTATTGTTGGCAATGATGTAGTATTGTTGTTCTAATCATTTTGTTGTTGCTGCCCAAGTATGTACTGTATACTGTAATATTGTTGTTGTTACTGCTAAACTATGTAGTGTAGTGTATTGTTGTTGAACATTGTAATTAAAAGATTTGTTATGTTTGGTCTTTGTGCTGAATCTATGAAAAATATTTAGTTTATTGATCTTTCTTTTGTGATATTATGTTAAATTTGCAAATGTTTGTATTGAGTATGATAATGAATTAACTCTTACAGTAAGAGGGCAGAAAAAAGTAATATTTTTTTTTAAATATTAAAATTAGCAACGGTTTTGAGCCGTTGCAAAACCAAATTAACAATCCATGTACCACAAGGTTTTGCAACGGCTTTTAGCCGTTGCGAAATTAAATTTAGCAACGGCTCTTAGCCGTTGTAAAATTAACTTTTGCAACGGCTTTGAGCCGTTGCTAAATTTAATTTCGCAACGGCTAAGGGCCGTTGCAAAATTTTTACCACTGCCAATTTTGCAACGGCTCTAAGCCGTTGCGAAACTCGTTTGCAACGGCTCAGAACCGTTGCAAAATGGCATTTCTGGTGTAGTGCCGGGTCGTCATAGTTGGTATCAGAGCTTAGGTTAGGTACCTAAGTAAAATTTGTCTAGGTTAGTAAATTATCCTAGAAATTTTAAAATGAAACTACCTTAAATTGAAAAATAAAAATGGATAGGATAAGGCACCGTACCTCCGACCGGGGTTATGGGTGATAATATTTTTAGTGTGCTTAGCTTTTGTTAATTGTTTGGTTTTTGTTATATCTTTTCGTCCTTCAAATTTCGGGGACGAAATTCTTTTAAGAGGGGAAGAATGTAACGACCCGTATTTTTGGGTCATCAAATTCGAATATTTAAAATGTAATGACCCATAATTTAATCACTTTGAACTTGAATAGTTAATATGTTTTAAATGATTAAATAATGGATTTTATATCTAGAATTATTAACCCTGCCTAATAAAACAGAACAGTATAATTACTTGCCTAATAAAACGAGAGAGAATTTTTAACCTTGCCTAATAAAACAGAATAGTATAATTACTTGCCTAATAAAAACAGAACAGTATAATTACTTGCCTAATGAAACAAAATAGCATAATGATTATTATATTCCATGCGGATGGTTTCCATTGGACCAAAATCTGGTCGAATCAGGTTCTGCCATGCGGATGGTTGTTATTGGACCAAAATCTGGTCGAATCAGGTTCTATCATGCAGATGGTTGCCATTGGACCAAAATCTGGTTGAATCATGTTATGCCATAGTTGATAAGGAGGATTTCTATTGGACCAAAATGTGGTCGAATCAAATTAAGCCATCAGATGTTTTCTATTGGACCAAAATGTGGTCGAATCAAATTAAGCCATAAAGCTGGTTTCTATTGGACCAAAATCTGGTCGAATCTGGTTAGGCTATAGGAAATGACTAAAGTACCCTTCTCTTCACCTATAAATAGCCAAGTCCATATCTCATTTTAATGGATTCAAAAACTAAAGAAAAGAACTAAAATTCATTATCAAAGTTGAAGTATTTCAAGTCTCCATCAAAGCAAATAGGCAGTGAGTATATTCCCTGTTTTCATAGTTTAGTGAGTATATTCCCTGTTTTCATAGTTTAGTGAGTATATTCCCTGTTTTCATAGTTTAGTGAGTATATTCCCTGTTTTCATAGTTTAGTGAGTATATTCCTTGTTTTCATAGTTTAGTGAGTATATTCCCTGTTTTCATAGTTTAGTGAGTTATTTCTTCCTTTAAGTTTATTAAAATCATTGCTAAAGGAACTTTAAGTGTTAAGTGTTGTTTGAAAACCCTTGCTGAATGCTTGTTTACTTTGTTTGCTAAAAAATGGTTTTATTTCCTTGTTTGACTATTTGGATGGTTAATTAATTATTTTAAAATTTAGAAGTTAAATACTTAATGGGGTATGCGGAAACGACTAGTACACATGTTTCGTCTGTGAGATCCAAGGACACTTGGACGAGGGACGGAACATGTCGAAAGGAAAGCCCGGATGCTCCAAAATAAATATCAAACCGTTTTAACCTAAGTTAAAATAAAAAGTGTTATAAATATTTGATAAAATGAAGCATTGATTATCATTTATTGTTGTGTTTATTTCATTGATTGATTGTTTGAATTAGGCTCGACCAGTTTATGAGCAATTAATCATCCATATGCATGGGCTGGGTAGAAAGTAATTATAGGCTAACACCTTGTGATTATTTCACGATTTGACTATAAGGTGTTTAGCAGTAGATTTTGGTACACTTCAAGTTAATGAATTGTTTTGAAAATTGGTTTTCAAGTGGAAACATTATGAGATGTTTTCCTTTAAAAAGAGAAAAAAAGAGATATTTGAAAATAAATATTTCTAAGTGATTTTCTATAAAGAATGATTTTGTAAAAGTGTTTTAATGGAAAGAATTTCGAGGACTAAAGCCAATGGTTTTAAGATGATTTTTGAAAGGATTTGGAAGTAGAAATTATTATAGATTTGAAGTACTTGTGAATATTAGTGTGAAATGATTTATCGCTTCGGAATATAAAATGATTTGTTATGATTCGGGTAACCCGTAACTAAAAAGTGGGCATGTGTTTTTGGTATAGTCCGCTCTTGGAATAGAGGGATATACTTATTTATCGATTGTATTAAGGTTGGGACCCAGTTGCCTTGTTATTGGGAGAAACCTCCCGATCTGGTTGCATATGGGTTGATATGTTTTTATTACAGTATTTGGGATTTCCAAATAAACTTTTCAAAAGTGATTTGATTTAAGATCCCGAAGTAAAGTATAATTCGAATATAAAAGATATTTATATATTTCAAAAGTTTTGAAATAAGAATTCGAGAATAAAGTCCAAAAAGATCATTTCCGCAAAGGTAATTAGACTTGAAAATCTATAATTTAAGATTAAGCCTAAGTGGGTAGTTTTTGGAATTACATATTGTTTGTTGCATCATAGGCTCCATGAGTCCTATTTGCAGTAGGAGAACTACGTTGGCTTGATCCTGTATCTAATTGGGTACCCAATTAGATAGGGGTACGTAGGCAGTCACAAGTGGTAGTGATGCAGCCCCAATAATAACATAACATTTTCTGTTTGTTGTTTGTCATGTATCATGTATTGCTGTATCTTTCATGCTTACTATTTTATTCCGCATTTACATTGTTTATTGAGTTTGCAGGTAATGATATTGTTGTTTCTCATCAGAGTTGCACAGTGGTAGATTTACAGTTTGTTTGTAGTATTTGATTTTGGGTTTGTATTAAAGCACACTAGTAGATTAAATTGATTACTTTGATCACTTGTAAAAATTGAAAGTTGTATCCTATACATTTAGTAGTGTTGGATATTTATAAAATATTGTGTATTAAGTTGGTAGTTTTCATTCGTAGTTTTAGAACGGACGGGTCTTTCGGCGATTTTGACTGGTCTGAAAACCCGGGTCGTCATAGACGTAGTACAATGGTACACCCAATGAACCGAACTACATAAAACCCATAGGTCGCTAGCCTATAAAAATGAGACGAAGCTCAACAGAACGGGGTACAGTCCCCTACGCGGACAAAGAGACATTGCACATCGCAAGTCTAAATCACAAAAATGATCATCATTGATCAATAAAAGTGTAAATTACACCAAGCTAGTAAATAAATGAGTTTAGCTTCATGTCCCGTAACCACTGGCTTAACTTAAATATTTACGAACAAATTGTAGATTTCCACTCGAAAAATTGTCACAAGATTTCAATCGAACAAGTCTAAGAATTAACCGACGAAGTAAACGCAAGCGTTTCATACCACTTGTTTTGCTAAGTCGTTCATTTGGATTTCTCGTACGAATGAGGTAAAGGTTTGTATATACTAATAGATTGGAAAACAATTTAAAAAAAATGAGCTTTGTACTAAAAGTAAATGTTGAAATCATTTATGTGAAAGAGTTCGAGTATTTACTACTAGTATAGAAACCTTTATATTTTAAAGTGACAAATCACAAAAATGATTGTAAAAACAATCTATCACCAAAAATTCACATTCGACGACGTGAATCTAAACTATAGAAATCGATATCAAATCCATCAAATGGATATTCCCAAAAAAATCCAGAGAAGAAGTCATCAAAGTCGATAATAAATGACAACAACCAACCGGATCAACAAAAATTGATAAAACGGAAATCCACTGAAAAATAGGCAAATTGGCTGAATTAAATAGCACCAGACGTCTGGTGGTTTTCCCAAACGTCTGAGCTGAGAATCTGGAAATTTTCTTCCAGATCGCCCAGACGTCTTGGAATAACCTCACACGTCTGAGCTATACATCTGGAATTTTTATTCCAATGGCCCAAACGTCTGAGTGTTTTCCCAGACGTCTGAGCTGAAGCTCAGGGCAAAAATCAGCCTAGGCCATTAATGGCCAAATCGGTTCGGAAGCGACCGGATGAGCGACGTTGGCTAGGGATTTATGCCAAGCGACAACTCAACCCTATAGGCTCTTCAATACACTCCAAACAACATGCCCAAACATCCATAGTAGGATTTTCATAGTTTTGACTTCAAAATACCAAAAATTGGAAAATTCACCAAACCAATTCAAATCAAAAGCAAATGAACATGAAATAGATGTTAGGAATTCATACCTAACAACTATCAAAGGTATAGACATAGATGTGAGTTCAAAAACTCACCTTTAAACCCAAAAACAAGAAATGAGAAGCTCTAAAACAAAGCAAGATCGATTTCTCTTCAACAACACATCGAGAATCTTCAATCTATTATCAAATGAAATGAATTTCCTAAGTTAGGTTATAGGAATTTCTGAAAATTGAAGAGAGATTGAGATGGAGAAGATGAAGAGGATGCTTACCTAAGCTTCTCTTTGATTTATAACTTGAAGTTGAATTTCCTAAGAGAATTAGGGCTTAGGAATTTCTAATCTCTTTTCTTTTCCCCCATTTTTCTAGGGCTTGAGTGTTAGGAATTTAGAAAGTGGAATGAATGAATAAAGAGGAGTGAAGTGGGAGGTATTTAGTAGAAGGTTTGGGTTCTCTTATTGGGTTAGTGGGCTAGAACACAACCCAAAGCCCAAACAAAATACCAAAATCCTAATCAACTCCAAACATATCAATGTTTATACTCAAAAAAGTTGTAAATGTCATTTTGAACTCAATGGAAGTGGTCTCGAGTCCGGATTCGATTGTTTACAAAAAGTCACATTTCGGACTTTAAATTCAACAAACGATGCTATATTTAAATAAAACATTTAAATATATAATCGTAAAATATGCGGGTTGTTATAGCTGTAGATGTTGGTTGCGGGTTGGGATGCATGGGCTCGGCCCATGTTGCCTTAGGTGAGGAATTAGTTTATTGTTTCAATTTAATTATATAAGCATTTATAATTCAAAATTACATGTCTTTCTCATATTTAACCCGATTGACACGCGAATGTTTGCGTTATACTCGTATGGACGAGTTCAACATTATAGTGAAACCTGTTGATAATTTTGGACAAGTAAAATTTATGATATATGGAAACAGACAGATTTTTAAATCACGTTATTTTAAATAATATTGTCGTTTAAATTTTTATACATTAATTATCGATGTTTATTTGGCCAAATAAAATACTATTGAGTTAAATTGAATTGAATATGGTACTTGGACATCTGTTAGCGGAATAAAACACTGTTTCGCTTAATAAAATTAATTGGGCAATTAAATTAGCAGGATAAATCTTCATTCTGCTATTTATAGTTTTGGACATCTAATTATATATCGTAAATTGATATGCCACTTTGAATAAATGATATATTAACTGATTATGGTTAAGTGTTAGATTTATTTACATAGTCGTGGATTATGTAAATATCTGTTATTAACTTGGAAAGTTAAATGGAATAGTATGGTAGCTTATTTAAGTACCATAGTGATCGTGAAGCCTCCTTCAAATTTGAAAAGCAAATTACTGATTTGAAAGTTATTTTAAGAATAATTATTTTATTATAAGGTTGAAAGATAATTATTATTTAGTAATAAGATTTAAAAAAGTAATAACTTTTAGTAATAATATTTTAAAGATAATTAATGATTATTTTTAATAATGGTTTAAAGTTAATTATTTTATTAATATGATTCATAAAAGTTATTTTAAATTTATTTAATTATTATTTTAAAGTTATTTAATTATTGTTTTAAAATAATTAATTTAATTATTTATTTAAAGTGGTTTAACTTAATTTAATTTGTAATTAAAGTTATTTAATTTTCTTAATTTAAGTTTTATAATTATAATTATAAGTTATTTAATTATCATATTAATATATTTTTTACTTCTACTTCGAAGAGTAGAGCCCAACCCAGCTAGTCCGACCAGAGCTAGGAATGGAAGGTTAGCCTACCCAGCAGGTTGCATTCGTTTCCCAACCATTTTGTTGGATTTAACAGGAAACACAACTTCCCACCTTGAAGGAGTAGGGCAGATGGGTATCGAACTCGTGACCTCGTTAACAGGTTGCAAGTGTCTCCACCACTGCGCCACTACTGCGGACATTATCATATTAATATTAGTTTAAAGTTGATTAATTTTTGTATTAATAACGTTTTAAAGTTATTAATTATTATTATATTAATAATATTTTGAAGTTAACTCATTAACACAATAACAGTCTTAAAATTTATTTAATACATTATTAATGAGATTTTAAAGTTATTATTTTAAATGATATTTAATTAAAGTGAAATAGAAGGGTGTTTAAATAATAACTTATTATTTAAGTTATTTTAAATTATTTTAAATACTTTATGGTTTATCAAAAGAACTCTTCTAACTTAAAGAGTCTATTAAATAAGTTTATTTAAATATGGGAAGAGTTTTATAAATGGATCTGGATATTTATAAAAGAACTTATAAATGAGGCTTAAAGGTTTGAAAAGAAGAAGTTTATAAATGGGGTTTTAAGATTTATAAAGAATATTTATAAATAGATTAGAGATTTATAAAGGAGCTTTATAAATAGATTTGGGAGTATTTATAAGATTAAGAAATTTAGGAATAGACGGTTGATATTCATGGCGTAATTCGAGGGGCAGGGATTGCCTACAGTTTACTATGGATTTGCTGGGATAGCGACATAACCATTGTGTAAGTTGCGATCCATAGTCGATATTGAACAGTACTTTCCATATCTATTTTTAAGAATTTTCAAGTTTCTAAGTTTTTGAAAGTTAAATGGTTTGTGAATATACTTATACATTGATATAAGTATATGATTATATTTTCTAAGTACCAGAAATATAGTGGTTTGTAAATATACTTATCATGTTGAGATAAGTACATGGAAGTGATTTCTAAGTATTTGAAATGTGATTTTAAATTAATGAAAGATTAATTTAAGAGGCATAGTGATTTCCGTGGGAAATATAATCTTTGCTTGGAATGTTTGCTTATTTGATAGTTAAATAACCGACTATCAAATCTTGGCCTAAATATGTAATCCTTCTTAATTTTGGTGGTAGGGAAATATTCCCTACTTAACACCGAAGGATTTTAACTCTGGAAATATCTAGGCGAAACACGAGAATTATATGGTACAGTTACCGTCGGTGGTGCTATATTGTACGTATAAACTCGTTTCATTCTTCTAGGACAAATGATAAGGAGATCCGTCCACTTAAATAGTTAGGGGGTGATCCTTGCTCTAATGTATTGTTTGATTATTTCCTAAAGAACCGGTATTGAAAATTCCGGAAATTGGCGTTTGGTGTGGAGCACTCGGGAAGCGGAAGAGTGTACTCGTAAGAGATGACTCGAACCCGTAACCACTCCAAAAACCATATTCGGTTCTATGGAGGAGATCCGTGATATATTGAGATGTTGGGATCCATGTGTGATTCCGAGACCCGTGGGGGTATGGGAATCCGGGTGTGATTCCAAGATCTAATTGTGATATGGGAATCTATGTGTGATTCTGAGACCCGTTGGGGTATTGGGATCCATGTGGGATTCCATGATCTGTTTTGGTGACGGTGCATAAGCTGGAATGTCGGAATTAGCCTCGTCAGCGAAAATGACTAAAACCAGAGATAGGAGGCATGGCCAGTAGGCTTGGCAAACCCATAGGGTGTAGTCGGCTCCTCCTAGATGTCACTTATAGTTGTTATGCATGCATGGGGCGATGCATTTGGTCTTAGCGAGACCAGCCATGTTTTTCTTATGGTACATCGCTAGGGATGTATGCTGCTTCGAAAGGATATCTCTGATCCTTGTGCAGGAGGACCGTTCATCGAAGTACAGAGGGCACCTCCATGGAAATCCTACATAATTAGCGAACGAGCCTTATTGATTTTCGATTATATACCTAGTATTGTTGTGATGTACACTCACGAGCATCACAGCCACTTGATTATTATTATTTTCACCTTTAGACATTATTATAATACCACTAGATTTTCTGATATAAAGGTTTAGGTTACCGTAAGGTAAAAACCCATCCGTGTTTATGTGCGACGTGGTCTTACGAGATGCCTTTGGTTTTAAAAGATTTTACAAGTTAAAATAAATAAAATTCCCTGTGATTTGAGTTTCTCATGCTTGTTTTACCAGACCGACCCGGGCATTATTTTCCTATAATGCTCGGGTCAGACCGAGCATATTTTCCGGGTTTAGTTGGGTATTTTTGGAGCTTCAGGAGAGGAGCTGGAAACCCAGAGACGTATTCACATAGATGGTTATTTTTCTGTTGCATTCATGATTGTATTTATCAGCAATTGTGAGGACAGGTTGTTATAATTGTCCGCGCTGAATAGGTTATATACTCTGATTGATGTTATATATACATATATCACAGTTTTGTTTTTGTGTAAAGATTTGTTATATATTATAGATTATTTGTTCCGCTGTGAGATTCTGTGTTGTTTAGTTTCTTCTTGTCTTCTTGTCTTCTTGTCTTCTTTCTTCTTTCTTTTTCCCTAATTATCCACCTTTCCGTTCATTTTGGGTTGGACATGTATGGTTTATTGTCAACTTAAACTATACGGAAAAGTGGGTCATTACAAAATGCAAACATCAAATAATATAAAAATAAGTGGTTCATCCTTCTCTACAAAGTTAGGTGATGATCTGCTTGAGATCTGAGGAGAAATCTCAAATCTAGGTGTTTCTCTTGGCTTCATCTAAAAGGTGAACTCCTACTTTATTTATATATCATTTCATGACGATTACATGTTTCTATTCTTCACCTATTCCATTCATTCATTTGTATGTATTTGGACAATGTTTTGTATATTTTGTTTATTCCTTTGAACCAGCTTTATCCTCATCATGTTAATATGATTAAAATCATCTTGTTTACATTCTTTGTTATTCACATGTCACCAACAAAAATTATTATGGATGTATCCTTATTTTGTTTGGTTTTTTATGTTATGTATTTAATTAGATTTATTTTTCATTTCATAATTTATACATGTTTGTGTTGTCCAATTCTTTCATATAAAAACCCTCTTTGAATAACATTTCAAAATAATTTGTTTACATAGGTTTTGCCATTTGAAATAATTTTGTTTGTTGTTTACATAAAATTTTAGGTAGACATGAAATTCATAAGTTGATTAAAAAAAGGGAAAGGTTAGCGATTTGGTTGAAACCTAGTGTTAAATTACCTAATATATTTTTATTGCTTGTTACATAAATTACAAAAATACACATATTATTTATTTGAAACAATTTTGGAACATGATTATAAGTTTTGTATGGTTGTTGATTTGGATATAAATATTTTCATCATTGTACACTTAAAAAAAAGGAATATTATTATTATTTTTATAAGTGAACTTTTATGCAAAATGTCACATGCCCATTTTAATCATTTTGTTGATGTAGGATTTTATTTTACTAAACATAATTTTCAAATACACACACACATATATAATTTCACGTCCCTTTGACTTAAAGTTAATAGAATATATTCTTCATTGTAACCATTAATTTAGTTCCAAAATCTTATCAAATTAGATATTGTTTTAAGCTTTGATTTCATAATGTATAAATTGGCCAATGTTAATTTTAATATATACGTATATGTATATATATACATATATGTATATATATACATATGTAAAACTCATATATATATATATTGGACTTAAAGGCTTTGTGTGAATTAGGTAGGAAATGTCATTTATTTGTCAACTAACCCAATTAAAGGAAGAAGGGAATGAAAGGTTTCTCTCTCTACATTTATGGCTCAATTGCTCATGATTAATTATTCGCATTAAGATAAAGAAATAAAAGGTTTCTTTCTTTGAACTTTTATGTTGTCCTTATCATTCAAACACATGAATGTATTTGACACATTCATCATATTACATATTTATCATAATTAAATTTAAAAATCATTTAATTATGAAATAAAATAAATATTAATTTTATTTAAATAAAACTCCTTAGTGTTGCACTCCTTAAGTTTTAGCAACTCCCTAGAGCCTAAAAAAGAGAGCGGTTCCAATTTGAATAAGATCGATACTAATATGAATTCACACCTCGATCTCTTTCCTCCTTGCTTTATTTGAACTCCTCTTTTCAGTCAACACTTCCCAAGTCCTCCGGCACTCCCCTTTTGGCCTAAAAAGAGGTTGGTATCAATCAAAAAGTTATAGGTACCGATCTGTAGATTTTGCCCAATTTTTGGAGTTAAGTCCATACATCCATTTTCTTGCCTTCTTTGAAGTATTTCCTGAAGTTTCACAGCCTAAGTCCCTAAACAACTCATTCCCACCGAGTAGATCTGGAAAAACTTTGTCGAGTAGTTCTTCGCGTCGCCACTCGCCAAATTGACTCCAAATGTGTCACAACCTGAGTGTAAGACCCCTCCCTTTCTTTACAGCCCCTCCTCCAGGTTTCATCCAAATTCGACAATTGTTTCCTTAGATTTGCTTAAATCGATGGTATTTTTTCTAATTTCACTAAAATACTAACAACCATATCAAAACAATTAACCCAAGCATACATGTCATACATAAGCATTCATTAAACATATACAAGTAATTCAAACAAGATTAAATGCAAATTGTAGTCTAGACCTAACATTTTACTAATTAGACAATATGTTCCAAAAGAGGTTATAAAACCATTTAAAATCAAATCCAATATTTTTAATTTTGGGCATAATCACTTATAAAGATGTATTTAAAGTTAGAAAGCATTGTAGGATCAAAATCATGTTAAAAACACCTATTTTAACTATATGAACAAGCATAGAATGGTAAGAGATCAAGAACCACTCATCAAATACCCAATATACCAACTTTTCTCCTCAAATCTAAAATGAACAACAGCGATTCAGAACCCAATGCAACCAAAATGATATATCTACATCCTTCTTTGTTAATTACCCTTCCAATGATGGTTTAAGCCAAGATTGGTAAGAAAAAAGGAAGTTTTTTTATGAAACTAGGGCTATTGGAGAATAGGAATTGTTTTGGGAAAGAGGACAATAAATGAGATTAATTCATACTCCCTACAGCCCCAATTAGGTACAATTACCAAAAGTAGTTAGTGCGCTAAGCTTTGGGCCTAATTAAAAGCCCACTAATCTGTCCAGCGGGAAATAGAACTTAAAACGACCATATCTTCTAAATAATAAGTTCATTTTTATATTATAACCACTCTACGGAAAGAGAAACCATAAGCCCATTCTAACGGTAGTGGTTTCAGACCCTAACTCTGAACCTATCAAAAGTTATAGGCTTTACAAGAATTTCTATGTCCAAAATGTCCGATAAAAATTCTAAAGTTGGAAAATATCTCTAATAGTCATTTCACAAAGTTCTAGAGTTATACAACCTTATATGAATTAAATAATAACATTTTATGATCATTTTATGCGTAAAATATGCTATATAGATTGTTACAGTTACACTAATTTCAACAATTAAATAAACAATGTTATTTTTATCAATATGGTGCACCATATTCCAACCGAATTACTCTTTTTCTTAAAGACATATTTGCGATCGATGGATCATATCCCTTTAGGTACAATTATCAAAATCATATTTTGATAACATACTTGGATCCTTTCAGACTTGCGCATTATAGCATATGACAAAGGCAATATTTTTAACAGTTTTGTTGACAATTGAGGAATATGTATTCTCAACATTGATAATAAACTCATCGTTTCGCTTTAATGTGCAAAAATACTTATTAGACATTCTAATGCGTTATGTTATGCTTGGTCAACTTCATTTCATCTCTCGTAATTGGTTTTATCTTTGACTGCATCCAAATCCATTTTACACCAATAATTTCTAAAAGAAATTCCTTCACTATTAAGTTGGTATTTCTCTATACAACAATTATTTCATAGTGCAATGGAATAGGTATCCATAACAATTTATGAATTGCCTTATACATAAAACTGATTTGGTTTATTTTTCGAAAATTGGTCATTCAACGATAATCATTCTTAAAACTCCTTTTAGGATGGTCCACACAAGATCCCTTATGAACAGTTATTACGTGCAATCTTTCGACTTGCACAACCTGTCACTTGATCTTGGATATATTAGGGTTTCTTATAAAATCTTATCTTGTAAGATTTTGTAAACTATTCTTTAGATGAAATTGATTTGAATCTTGTGTACTAATCTTAAGTACACAACCTTACAAAAAGAAGTTAACTCAACTTTGTTTGATGTCATTTTTTGTTTGATGATAACAAATATATATATCAATTTATAAATGTGTTTGTAGAATATACTATACACATATAGGAATAAATATTCATGTTGAATAATAATACTATTGCACAGAATTTCTCAAATTCAATCAGTGTTTTTATTCAATATAATATTTTATACAATACAAAGTTTTTCAGCTCTCGTTACATACACAGATACACTGATTTCATACATTTCACATTTATATTTTTCCTCACTACAACACTCAGTTTTTCATTCTGTCTGCACATCTGCATCTATCTGCATTGTCCAGCTCCAGTACTTGTCCTGTCTCCTGTGTACCTGTATAATTAGCAACTACAGCAGTAATCTGAAAATAAACAAATTTGAATTTGCAAAAGTATAAATTTGTTTTTTATTAATGTCTCAGATATATGGGTTATTGTCATCATTTTTGATTGTGTAATATCTGTGTATATCAGTATTTTTATCAGGGACAGGTAATCAAGAGTGGCTGCAATACACACGTGTACATTTATACACGTGTGCACTGCCTCGCCAACTCGTGTTCGCAGTCATCATGCACAACATAGACTACATAGTCAGACTGCACCATAACAATGCCAACATCAAGTGTACATGGAACACTAATTCAAATAAATGATAAATCATAACATCACAATCAAGTGCAGTGAAGTGCAACAACCATTAAACTCAAAGACCAAGCTTGTAAGCATCTAGCAAAACCAAAACTAGACAGAGCAATATGATGAACAACAGACAACAATATGGCAATGCAACTCGAACAACAACTTAAAGTATTGCTGCAACCATGACAACAGTGAATCAAGTTCAGGTAGTACAAAGCCAGAGGTGAAAAGTGAACACAGTACAGCAATGAATCAATATCAGTGAAGACTACAAGAATGCAACAGTACAACAAAGACTACAGGTCTGAAACTCCAAGGCAAGCACAACTGGAAGCATACATGTGCACAGAGATGGTAGACTGCAACTACAACTCAAATTTGAAGCAACTCTACCACAACCAAATCACAAGGCAACTCAAAGAGCTCAAATGTAAACATAACAGTGAAACAAGTCATAATGAAGATAACAAATGCAATGACCAGACACACATGCTCAAGATGGTATAAATAGCACAGCATGGAAACAAAACAGAAATGCTTAGTGAAGACCAACAGCAACATGAACTAAACAATGAATATAAGTATATACATGTATGTATGAAATGTACAGGTACAGACTGTAACAAAATGCACAAGACAAAATGAATACATGAAGACCATATTCAAGTGCATCTAACCATCGAGCAAGTGCAACCAGACAGTAAACAAGCAAACAATTCGAGCAGAACAAAGATCAAAGAAATGGTGATGGCCGAAGTCATGAATATGCATATATCACAGTAGTTATAAAAAGGAACATGTCAAGTATGCTTCAGAGAGTCGAAGCTGTGAGCACCAGGAAGCCAGGAAATCACAAATTCAAAATTTTACAAAGTCAACTGCAGTTTCAAATCGAAGTCAACACCGTAATGACCAAGTGATCGAAGCCGAAGTCAAGAGTCGATGTCAACAAAGAAATATTCTCGGAATCATGTGTGTAAAAATTGAAAAAGTCAAAAATCAAATCCAAATAAAAGAGGAAAGTTTTCTTCCGTATCAATCAAAGAAAAATCGAACGATTTAAAATCAAGGCCGTGGGTACGAAGTAAATACCCAAAATAGCACAACAAAATAAAGGAAAGATTCAACGACGTGGAGGCCAAGCAACTCAAATCAGACGAAGTCAAGGGTTTCGAAAACCCTATATATAGACCCAAAATCATCATCGACCAAGTGCGCAAAAAAAGGAACAATCGAATTCAAGCAAACAAACCAGAAATCAAACAACATACCAGAGATAACGCCGAACTCAATCATTTCGAAGCAACGAAGCCGACTGTAACAAAGCCTTAATTGCTCACAGAGGAACGAGATCGAGGCCAAAGTCGAAATCAATTCCACAAGAGGAAGACAAGGCAAAAGCCGTAGATAATCTTAAAAACACAAGGGTGAAACTCTAATTCAGAACAACAACGAATGAGTCGAAGCCCTAATCTCAGTTGCAAAGAGGAACGAGAGTCACCATTATCTCAAGAAACAAGCGAAATTATTAAAAGGGCCGGCCTTGTTAATTAAACAAAGGCTTTAGTTTATAGCTTTTATTTTAAGGGCAAAAACAATTCAAGTTTATTTATTTTTTCTCTGGTTTTATTTTCGAAGTTTGTATTTTTCGAATCAAATCCGGGTAAATCACCACCTAGGTTTTAGGTTGTGTCAGATTGTCTAGTTAGGATTAGTTCAGTGAGCAGGGTTTGCGAGTTTGCAAAACTCTATAGGCGGTAGCAGGGTTTGCGAGTCTGTTAGAGTGTTTGTAAGCGGGAGACTGTTTAATTCTAATAGAAATCTGGGAATGCAGTAGTAGGCAGGGGTTGCCGAAGCTGGGTAAATTTTGTGTGTGATTTACTTTTCAGCATATTTACTTTTCTACAGTTTGTTTAAATTCGAGAAAATTTGCTATAACCCTATTCACCCCCCCTCTAGGGTTAATCTAGATCCTACAAGTGGTATCAGAGCCTGGTATTTTTCTTTAACTCTAGAGTCATGAATCCACCGAATAATGCTTTTTCTGAGGGACAATCTATTGTTAGGCCACATATGTTTAATGGGAATGATTATGCTTATTGGAAAGTTAGGATGGGTATTTATCTTAGTTCTGTTGATTATGATGTTTGGGACATTATTGAAACTGGCTATAAATCTCCCACTATAACTGTTGGTGATACTGAGATTCCTAAACCTAAGGATAGGTGGGACGCTAACGATAAGAAATTAAAAACTACAAATGCTAAAGTCATGAATGCTTTGATCTGTGCTCTTGATAAGAATGAATTTAATAGAATTTCTCATTGTAAAACTGCGCAGGAAATTTGGCATACCTTGGAGGTGACACATGAAGGAACTTCTCAAGTCAAGGAGTCTCGTCTAGCCCTATTCAGCAATGAATACGAGAACTTTGTGATGGACAGAGGCGAGAGCATAAAGGACATGTTTGGACGCTTTTCAACTTTGGTGTACAATTCTAGAGCGCTTGGGAAGGTATTCACTGAGGTAGAGCTTGTGAGGAAGGTGCTACGAGTCTTACAGATGAGCTTTGAGGCAAAAGTCACGGCAATACAAGAATCGAAAGATCTGAGTAAACTAAGCATGGAGGAGTTGATCGACAACTTGATGACATATGAGCTTGAGCTAAAAGCAAAGGAGAAACGCAACAACTCCGAATCAAAGAAGAAGACGATTGCCTTAAAGAGAAAAGAAGAGAGCGATGAAGAAGAAGAAGATCCAATTGAAGAGCTTGCAATGGCTGTCAATAATCTTAGAAAATGGTCAAGATTCGGGCCACGCAAGAAGAAAACAAGTGGTAATAGGACAAAAGATTCTGACAATTCCGATAATGAATTAACTTGTTATAACTGCAAGAAGCATGGCCACTTCAAACAAAAATGCCCACTTCTCAAAAACAAAAAAGGAAAGAAAAAGAAGAAGAAGGCCTTTGCAGCGACTTGGGATGATGAAGAAGGAGAGGAAGTTTCGAATAATAGCTCAGAGGAGGCTAATCTATGTCTTATGGCAAAATCAGATTCAGAAGAAAGCTCAGAGGAATCTAGTGAGGTAAGCGACTATTCTTATAAAGAACTTGTTTTGATGTGTTGTGATCTTACAAAAACAATTGATACTCTTGAATCTAAAATTGAGAAACCGAAACCTGATAGGAGAGAACTTGTCCATGAAAATTTTAGGTTAGAAACTGAACTTGAAAATATTCAAAACCTAGACTGTAAAAAATGTAAAATTTTAGATTCAGAATTATCAAAACTTAAGAATAACTTTGAGAACCTTGAAAAAGAAAACTTGAGTCTTAAGGAAACCATTGACACTAGGAAAATGGATTTTATAAATAGATGCACCTCACTTGTGACTGAAAATACAACACTAAAAACCAAAGTCCAAAACCTTGAGAAAACTCTGAATAACTTATCAAGAGGAGAAAAATCATTTAACATGTTATTGGGAAATTAACTTTTTGCTAACAAAAGAAAAGGACTAGGCTTTGGGAAAACACAAGTTGATGATAATGCAAAAGTAAGAGTGTCTTTGCTAGATGTGTAAAATGTGGAATAATTGGACATCGTGCTGAAAATTGTAGTCATAGGAACAAGAACATAAAATTTATACAAATTTGGGTTCCTAAGAATTCTACAAACAAATTTCATGTCTATTGGAACAAGAATAAAAGGACAAAACAAGTTTGGGTTCCAAAGGGATTGTTTATTCACAATGCTTCAGTCACTAATATCATTGGACCTAAGAGTTTCTCTAGGTCATCTTCCTCTCTCTCTATGTAGGTTTGTTGGCGGGCTAAGGAGCAACAAGAATGGTATCTAGATTCAGGTTGTTCTAGACATATGACAGGTGACAAATCAAAGTTCCTTAGCCTAGATAATTTTAAAGGTGGAAATGTGATCATGGGAGACAATAGCAAGTGTAAGATTATTAGTAAAGGTGAAGTAGGTAACGGTATTTTTTCCTTGACTAATGTTTTATACATCGATAATTTGCATCACAATCTCATTTCTATTAGTCAACTATGTGACAAAGGTATGAATGTGGTTTTTGATAGTGATACTTGCAAAATCATTGATAAATCTTCTAATAACATTGTTTTTATGGGCAAAAGAAAAGGAAATGTTTACACACTTTCTTTTGATAATCTAAATCTTTCTAGATGTTTGGTAGCCACTGACGAAGAGGCATCCTTATGGCATAGGAGACTTGGACATGCTAGCATGGGCCTCTTGGAAAAACTTGAAACGAAAGATTTAGTCAGAGGGTTACCACATCAGAAATTTAAAAATAATAAAGTGTGTAAAGCATGTTCCTTAGGCAAGCTTAGTCGATCATCATTTCGCCCTGAAAACATTGTTAGCACATCAAGGGTCCTCGAATTAATTCACATGGACTTATTTGGACCAAATGAAATTGCAAGCTTGAATGGAAAACGTTATTGTTATGTATTGGTTGATGATTATTCTAGATTTACTTGGGTTTATTTCTTAGCCAAAAAATCTGAATCTTTTGATTATTTTTCAAAATTTGCAAAACTTGTTCAAAATGAAAAAGGAGTTTCAATTAAAACTTTGAGAAGTGATCATGGAGGCGAATTTCAAAATTTGGATTTTGAAAGCTTTTGTGAAGAAAATGGTTTAAAACATGAATTTTCTGCTCCACGAACACCTCAATAAAATGGGGTGGTTGAAAGGAAAAATCGTACATTGCAAGAATTGGCTAGATCCATGTTGAGTGAGTATAAACTACCTCTAACCTTTTGGGCAGAGGCAGTGAATACTTCGTGCTATGTAATGAATAGAGTAATGATTAGACCAATACTTGGCAAAATGTCTTATGAATTGTGGCATGAAAGGAAACCTAACATTTCTTATTTTCGTGTATTTGGATGTCCTTGTTTCATTCTTAACACAGGTGATCAACTTGGAAAATTCGAATCAAAGGCTGATGAGGGAACTTTCATGGGCTATTCAACAAGGAGCAAGGCTTACAGAATATACAACAAACGAACAAAAACAATTGTTGAATCAATCAATGTGAAATTCGATGAATCTGACCTGGAAAGGACAACTGAAAAGGCGGTTGACGATGGGGTAGATCATGAAGACATTGAAGAAGGGACATCTAGTGAGAAAGCTGAAAGTAGGACTGTTGATGCTGATAAATTGAAGTTCAAATCCAATCATCTTCCTGAATTGGTTATAGCTAATCCTACGGAAGGTATACGCACTCGCTCTTCATTTGATAAAAATTTGTGTGCGTTTTGTTATCACAGTGGTTTTATTTCTGAGATTGAACCCGATTCTGTTGAAATGGCTCTTAATGATGAAAGTTGGGTTTTAGCAATGCAAGATGAACTTAATCAGTTTGAGAGAAATAAAGTTTGGAAATTAGTTCCTAGGCCTAATGACTATCCAATTGTTGGAACTAAATGGGTGTTCAAAAACAAACTTGATGAGTCAGGAAATGTAATTAGAAACAAAGCTAGGTTGGTCGCAAAAGGATATAACCAAATAGAAGGCATGGATTTTGATGAAACATTCGCTCCAGTTGCTAGGTTAGAAGCCATTAGGATTTTTCTAAGTTTTGCTTGTTATAAGGGTTTCAAACTTAAACAAATGGATGTAAAAAGTGCCTTTCTAAATGGTGATTTGAAAGAAGAAGTTTTTGTTGAACAACCCCCCGGTTTTGAAAATCATGATTTTCCAAATCATGTGTATAAACTAGAAAAAGCATTATATGGTCTTAAGCAAGCTCCTAGAGCTTGGTATGACTGCCTTTGTACATATCTTTCGGAAAATGGTTTTAAAAAGGGGAGTGCTGACACGACACTGTTTCTATTACATAAAGAAAGTGATTTTTTGATTGTTCAGATTTATGTGGATGATATCATTTATGGTGCTACTAATGAACCCTTGTGCGAGAAATTTGAACAAGTCATGCAGGCTAAATTCGAGATGAGCTTGGTTGGAGAATTGAAATATTTTCTTGGATTTCAAATCAAGCAAAGCAGTGATGGCATTTTCATTTCACAATCCAAGTATGTGTTGGAACTGTTGAAGAAATTTGGAGTTGAGAATTCCAAACCATTGAGAACTCCTATGAGCCCATCAACAAAGTTGGACAAAGACGAGAAAGGAGTTGCTGTTGATCAGAAGAAATATCGAGGGATAATTGGTTCACTTCTCTATCTTACTGCTTCTAGACCTGATATTATGTTTTCTGTGTGTTTGTGTGCACGTTTTCAATCTAACCCTAAAGAATCTCATTTGAAAGCCACTAAACGAATTTTGAGATATCTTTCACACACACACAAATTTGGACTATGGTACCCTTCTTGTGAAAATTTTGATTTAGTTGGTTATTCTGATGCTGATTATGCGGGTTCACTGGTAGACAGGAAAAGCACTAGTGGGACATATTTCATGCTAGGACATTCATTAGTTTCATGGTCAAGTCGAAAACAAAACTATGTTGCATTATCCACCACTGAAGCAGAATATATTGCTTTAGGAAGTTGTGCTCAAATTTTATGGATGATGCAAACTCTTTCTGATTTTGGCTTAGTTTATAAACAAGTTCCATTAAAATGTGATAGTAAAAGTGCAATAGACTTGTCAAATAATCATGTTCATCATTCACGCACAAAACACATTGATGTGAGACACCACTTTCTTAGAGATCACATTGCTAAGGAAGACATTTGCATTGAATACATTTCAACTGAGGCTCAACTTGCTGATATTTTCACAAAACCCCTCCCCGAAGACAGATTTTCCAGATTACGTTTGGATTTGGGGATTATAGAAATTGACTAATCATTTTCCATTTTTTGGTTGAAATATTCTTGGATATTTATTTTCAACTTCAATTTCTAGGATTCAAACCAGTTTTGGATATTATTCAAAGATTGATTCGAATATGGTATTCAGTAGTGGAAATATGTTTGTTTTATTTTAAGAAATTTCATAATATGATTAATTTGGTAACTTATTCCACGACCATTTCTATTTCTACCATCTTTCTATCATTTATAATGGTTTTGTAAAATGAGAAGAGTGAATTATTTTTTTAAAATTAAAAAGAAAATTAAAAAAAATTATAAATATCTCTCATGCATCCATTCTCATTTAAAAGTCCTTATGGTTATGCATGGATGGAGCATGTGAGTCAATTATTTCTTTTTATCATCACTCCATTCTCATTTAAAAGTCCTTATGGTTATGCATGGATGGAGCATGATAGCTAATAAGTAACTGCTAATCCCATTTAAAAGTCCTTATGGTTATGCGTGGTTAGTAAGTGCTTATTTTTGTGCTTAAATGTCAAATTATTTTTAAAAAAAACATCTCCCTTCTCATTATATAAAAACTGAATCATCGATCCATTCTCTACAATGTGGAAATTGTTATCTCGTTATGATATATTATGATTTTTCTTTGTTTTACATTTTTTCCCTACTGTTCCATTAGTTTTTTTTCCAGTCTTTTGATGATAACAAAAGGGGGAGAAGAGCGAGATTTTGATAAGGAAGTAAATATTTTTGAATACTTTACCAAATTTGTTAAATGTTGTTAGTTAATTTTCTATAGTTCTTCTATTCTTCTGTAATTTTCTAAATCTTCTAAATAGGGAGTGGTCTCAGTTGTAGGGGGAGCATTCATATAGGGGAAGCTAAATATTTCATTCTCAAACACATTTATCAAAATTTCAAAATCTTTAATATAAATGTTTGTCATCATCAAAAGGGGGAGATTGTTTGATGTGATTTTTTGTTTGATGATAACAAATATATATATATATATATATATATATCAATTTATAAATGTGTTTGCAGAATATACTATACACATATAGGAATAAATATTCATGTTGAATAATAATACTATTGCACAAAATTTATCAAATTCAATCAGTATTTTTATTCAATATAATATTTTATACAATACAAAGTTTTTTAGCTCTCGTTACATACACTGATTTCATACATTTCACATTTATAATTTTCCTCACTACAACACTCAACACTCAGTTTTCATTCTGTCTGCACATCTACATCTATCTGCATTGTCCAGCTCCAGTACTTGTCCTGTCTCCTGTGTACCTGTATAATTAGCAACTACAGCAGTAATCTAAAAATAAACAAATTTGAATTTGCAAAAGTATAAATTTGTTTTTTATTAATGTCTCAGATATATGGGTTATTGTCATCATTTTTGATTGTGTAATATCTGTGTATATCAGTATTTTTATCAGGGACAGGTAATCATGAGTGGCTGCAATACACACGTGTACATTTATACACGTGTGCACTGCCTCGCCAACTCGTGTGCGCAGTCATCATGCACAACATAGACTACATAGTCAGACTGCACCATAACAATGCCAACATCAAGTGTACATGGAACACTAATTCAAATAAATGATAAATCACAACATCACAATCAAGTGCAGTGAAGTGCAACAACCATTAAACTCAAAGACCAAGCTTGTAAGCATCTAGCAAAACCAAAACTAGAAAGAGCATTATGATGAACAACAGACAACAATATGGCAATGCAACTCGATCAACAACTTAAAGTATCACTGCAACCATGACAACAGTGAATCAAGTTCAGGTAGTACAAAGCCAGAGGTGAAAAGTGAACACAATACAGCAATGAATCAATATCAGTGAAGACTACAAGAATGCAACAGTACAACAAAGACTACAGGTCTGAAACTCCAAGGCAAGCACAATTGGAAGCATACATGTGCACAGAGATGGTAGACTGCAACTACAACTCAAATTTGAAGCAACTCTACCACAACCAAATCACAAGGCAACTCAAAGAGCTCAAATGTAAACATAACAGTGAAACAAGTCATAATGAAGATAACAAATGCAATGACCAGACACACATGCTCAAGATGGTATAAACAGCACAGCATGGAAACAAAACAGAAATGCTCAGTGAAGACAAACAGCAACATGAACTAAACAATGAATATAAGTATATACATGTATGTATGAAATGTACAGGTACAGACTGTAACAAAACGCACAAGACAAAATGAATACATGAAGACCATATTCAAGTGCATCTAACCATCGAGCAAGTGCAACCAGACAGTAAACAAGCAAACAATTCGAGCAGAACAAAGATCAAAGAAATGGTGATGGCCGAAGTCATGAATATGCATATATCACAGTAGTTATAAAAAGGAACATGTCAAGTATGCTTTAGAGAGTCGAAGCCGTGAGCACCAGGAAGCCAGGAAATCACAAATTCAAAAATTTACAAAGTCAACTGCAGTTTCAAATCGAAGTCAACACCGTAATGACCAAGTGATCGAAGCCGAAGTCGAGAGTCGATGTCAACAAAGAAATATTCTCGGAATCAAGTGTGTGTAAAAATTGAAAAAGTAAAAAATCAAATCCAAATAAAAGAGGAAAGTTTTCTTCCGTATCAATCAAAGAAAAATCGAACGATTTAAAATCAAGGCCATGGGTACGAAGTAAATACCCAAAATAGCACGACAAAATAAAGGAAAGATTCAACGACGTGGAGGCCAAGCAACTCAAATCAGACGAAGTCAAGGGTTTCGAAAACCCTATATAAAGACCCAAAATCATCATCGACCAAGTGCGCAAAAAAAGGAACAATCGAATTCAAGCAAACAAACCAGAAATCAAACAACATACCAGAGATAACGCCGAACTCGATCATCTCGAAGCAACGAAGCCGACTGTAACAAAGCCCTAATTGCTCACAGAGGAACGAGATCGAGGCCAAAGTCGAAATCAATTCCACAAGAGGAAGACGAGGCAGACGCCGTAGATAATCTCAAAAACACGAGGGCGAAACTCTAATTCAGAACAACAACGAACGAGCCGAAGCCCTAATCTCAGTTGCAAAAAGGAACGAGAGTCACCATTATCTCAAGAAACAAGCGAAATTATTAAAAGGGCCGGCCTTGTTAATTAAACAAAGGCTTTAGTTTATAGCTTTTATTTTAAGGGCAAAAACAATTCAAGTTTATTTATTTTTGCTCTGGTTTTGTTTCCGAAGTTTGTATTTTTCGAATCAAATCCGGGTAAATCACCACCTAGGTTTTAGGTTGTGTCAGATTGTCTAGTTAGGATTAGTTTAGTGAGCAGGGTTTGCGAGTTTGCAAAACTTTATAGGCGGTAGCAGGGTTTGCGAGTCTGTTAGAGTGTTTGTAAGCTGGACTGTTTAATTCTAATAGAAATCTGGGAATGCAGCAGTAGGCAGGGTTGCCGAAGCTGGGTAAATTTTGTGTTTGATGTACTTTTCAGCATATTTACTTTTCTACAGTTTGTTTAAATTCGAGAAAATTTGCTATAACCCTATTCACCCCCCCCTCTAGGGTTAATCTAGATCCTACAAACTTCACTCATCACTAATCGTATTTTGTCCAACAAAGTTTGTTACTTCTTATTGGTAAACCATTATGTGTTATAAGGAGAAGTGCCTTTTGAGATTAAATCTTTATTCATTTTAGTTACAATTGAAACTCTTTCCAATATTCTCATCTATTCGATCAAATTAAATCAATTTTTGCATGTTATTTTATTTACTTCCTTTTATATTCTATGAATTTATCATGGACATATTACATGTGCATAAAATACATGTGCTTATGTTTGTGATAATTCATCGGTGAATAGTTAGAAGTATATGGAACCGTTTTAGTGTTATTATTCTTACCATTGCATACATATATATGTATCAAAGAGTTCAGCAACTTCTATATTGCTCCCACATGGGTGTTTTGACCTTTACGTTTTGAAAAACTATTTAATAGTATCACATGATTCATAATCATATAATAAGAGAATTATTTCTCAAAATTTTGGCTTATTCCATAACTCCAAAATAATTGCAAACAGTTTCTGATACTTTTGTATTTTTTAATGCATCGTTTGTTATGAAAACAAATATCACTATTATAGTTTTATTTTATATTGAATATTCATAATATTCATATTGAAATAACACTATGTCTATTTTCAATCAACACTGAAAAATAATTATTATTTCATAAATAATGTTTGGTATGTTTTACGAACACAATTTTCGTAATTTGATGTAACCAATAAGTGTTAAATGGCACGCTCCCACTATTTTTGTCATTACTATAATAGAGTATTAAATACGAAGCTCCATCCAACCACTTAATGCAGGCTATTTATTCCATCTACTGTAACCAGTTTATAGTCGAGAGTTTTTAGATCAATATCTTAAGCTCAAATAAATAAATCTCACATAAAACAATTTTCTATATGAAAATACATTTTGAAATAGAAATCATATTTTTCATTCCAATGTTAAGTATCAATTATTATTTTACAATTCTTATTTCCAATGTTCCCTTACGAAGCAGAAATGACCATATACTCTCTTTATCCCAACCATATCTTAAATTACATTCATTGCCATACATTCGATTTCCTTTCAAAATGTTCGAACCATTCAAAAGGAAACCTCTCTACAAGACTACAAAGAACTCTTTACAAAAAGCATTTCGATATCCTTAATATTTAAGTATATCAAATATGTTGCACTTTACATAAACTAATCAAATTAACGTTTCAGCGATCAAATTCTTAGATTATCTTATACCATTTTGGTCTAGCGTTACATTTAACACAACATGATCATTATTTGAATTGATCATATTGAATACATGATCTTATGCTGTGGTTTATTTTCTTATTTCAAATGAACCAATTTCATCATGGTTTCATACATTATGAACTCTGATCATTCACCATATAACGTTTAAATATGATCGAATACAGATTAGACATCCATATTCAAACTTCACTTTTAGAATTTGAAACTCATAAAGGATAATATACACTCTTAGGCAAATAAACACGTAAGTAACCAATTACGAATGTATTAAGTAATTGTAAAGTTAGGCGCTTGCATAGGTATTGTAACGACCCAAAATTTCGGACACTTCATATTTATATATCTGAATTATATAAATATTTGAATCATGAATTAAATATGATAAAAGTAATTTAATAACCTTGTTAACCCTCTTTTAAGTAATGACTAATGATGATAAACTTATTTTAGAAAAATGTTTACAAAAATATATGTGAAAATTAGGCTCAGGTCCCTAATAAGTTTCAAAATACACAAAATCCCCAGTAAAAAAGTATGTAAATTAGGTCCTTAGAATTAAGTTACTAAGTAATTGCATATAGTTATGCAATTATTCACTGAATAATTGCAAACACTTATGCAACTATATCCAAAAGTTGCATAAATTTATGCTATTTTTTCGGTGAATAATTGCGGAAATTTCCACAATTTTTTGGTGAATAATTGCGGAATTTTCCGCAATTTTTCGGTGAATAATTGTGGAAAAGTTTGCAAATTTTTGATATAATTGCATGAATGTCTGCAATTATTCACTGAGTAATTACATAAGTGTATGTCATTATTCGGTAACTTAATTCTAGGGACCTAATTTACAAACTTTTTTTTACTAGGGTTTTTGTGTATTTTGAAACTTATTAGGGACCTATGCCAAACTGTCCCAAAATATATAGTTTGTTGAAAAATTGATAAAATGATCGAAAATCGTTTTATCGATAAACAGCTTTTTTTCTCAACAGAAGTTGGTGAAAATGTTTACATACATTAAAATACTTAGGAAATCATTAATACAAAATACAAATATTTTTCCATTTATGGAAAATAAAATATTGATGATGTCATGCATGATGTATTGTATAGATAATTGTGTGAGGGTAAAATACTAATTTGCTAAAGAGAATGAGATGTAAAGTAAAAAGCATGTAAGGCACATAGAGGGGGTCCTTTTGGCTGGCTAAAGGATCTAAAGGAGAGGATTTAGACATTTTAACACTTCATAAATTGCAAAAGCTTCAAATTAAATAAAAGAATAAAAATGGTGGAAGTTGATTAGCACTAATCCATTTTACTCTTCACTAATAATTCTCTAATTAGTTCAAATCTTCTTCAGACTTCACCAAACTTTCACCAATGCCTTAGAACATCTTAGGAAGCTTAGATCTAAAGTCAAAAGTGGAAGAGGGGAAGAGGAAAGTGGGGTTCCACTTTAGGCCGTGGGCATGGAAGGAAGGGAGATGGTGTTGGCTTAGTTTGTATGTGCTAAAGGTGATGTCTTTTGGCTTTTGGATGATCGTAGGAAGCGGTTCTTTGTTCTTATGTGTTTGAGCTTGTTGTAGGCTTAGATTCGGGTTCATTATCTCACTATCTTATATGTATACTGTGTGTATTATATATGTGTGTGCAAATATAAAGTTAAAGTGACATTAACTAATTAAAGTTATAAATTTAGGACCCTCTTGCTTTTGAAAGCAAATAACAACTTATTATTGAATAACATCACTCTTATTACCTTTTATAACATGTGGCGTGACCTTGACTTGATGTTTAAATGGTTGTTTAGATTGTATGTTGAACTGAAGTATGTTTGAAAGTGTTAGAAGAGATAATAGTCACTATAAGTACACTTTGATATCCCTTAACTTTAACTTGTGTGAATGAAAGATTTATGAACTTAACTTGTGATAATTTGATTTTGCTATTCTCTGCACATATTTTAGTGTATGGTACAGTAAAATAATGGTTGGGAAGTAATAGAAATTGTGACAAAGTTGTGAAAGGTAGAAGCGAAAAGGTTGCTATGGATGCACTTTGAAAATGCCTATTGTTTGGCGGTTTTTGAAGTCAGCTTTTAAAGACATCCTAGGGGCTTCTTTGCATTATTAGTAACTATTATATATGTACTTATTGTTGGAAAAAAAATCAAAGTTTAAAATATTATAGATTTGGTCAAACAAAGTTAGAGTAAAAAGGTCGTTAAACAAACACTTTAGTAAATAGCTTGTTTTTGGGAATTTTGTAATAAAATTGAGAGATATTTGTAACGTATCGGGTTTTGCCCGCTCGAAAATCAACATCCGTACTTCACATTGTACTAGAATGCCGCAGATTCAACCGTTCAAATCCGATTCGCCGGAGCTATAACACAATTAAGTAAATAACACAGCGGAAGAAAAGAATAATACATTGATATATAATATCTGATACAACAGAGTGATACAATGAATATCAATATACATCAGAGATATGATACAAGAAATAGCAGCGGAAAAGAAAAGATAACAACAGCAGTGGAACAATATCAATAGAAATGATAACTCCAAAATGATCTTCAGACAAGAATGAATCCACAACTCCAAGATAAGCAACTCCGATGAATGAACTAGCTCCAGATAATCTACTAAACCTGAATATCTGAAAAGAAACCCAACTCTAGACTGCTCGTGTGGAAAATTATGAGCACCCAGAGTTTAGGAAGGGAACAATAAACTCCGGATCAGTCATGGGACTGGTGTGAGCAACAAAAACAGTTTATCTTTAAACAAACACAAAAGGTTTTAAACATTGAAATCCGCAATGCTTTTTAGAAAATGAAACTACCATAAGACCTCCCGCCACACACACAATGCAAACGCAGAATTGGAGGAGATTTCTTCTTATGATAGTCAAACATGCTTACTACGCAAAATCATCTTGATATTATTATTAGTGCATAGTGTAGAAAAACATTTCGAAAGTATAATATTAATCTTAGCCAACATACGACCAGTATCGTATGCCTACTATAGCTACCATCTAAACAGTGGTGACCACCGTACGTAAATGGCAGGTTCTACAACTAAAACCGTACAAGTTCCGTATTGGGAAATGGATTTCCAACAAATGGTCAGGCTAAGGAACTTCCTTCCGCCGCATGGGATCGCCTCTGGCGGGACGTCCCGAGAGACAAACTGCTCTCTGCAAAACAAGGCCGGGTTACCCCTGTAACAGGTAACTCACGAATATGCCACCCCCCGGTCCTTTGGGACCTTTATCCGAGGCGCCTCTAAACCAACATCACACATAATAAAGTGTATCCACATGAGTAAGTATCTGGGCTCCATACCATGACACCACCCCTTTCCAGAAGGAAATGACATACCCTAAAGGGCGCGACCCTCATAACCTTGCCGCAACGATCCTGTTTCGACCATTTCCGGGTTGTGAGGCCCTGACGAAGTCTCGTCCACAAAGCTACGCTTTGTTCACAAAGCCATGCTTCGGGTCAAACAAATGATCAACCTATGATCACAAAGATATAAGATCAAACAAATGATCATATCGCAAATGATCAAACACTGATCATTTCACAGCAGCACTCAGCATGCCACATTACCAAATTGGGATATATCGCTGATAAATTTCAACTACATAACCTCTGAGCTCGTACGTCTCAGAGAAGGGTGTTAAGCTAAGAGAATAAATTCTCCGCCACCAACAGAAATGTATTTGAAAGAAATCGGCTTTATATCTCAAAGTGTAATGTCAGACATGTATCCATACAAGTCTGTTCCGGGATCGAACAGAACCGAAGGCACTTCTCACGAAGCCCTTGCAATTCCGGATAATTTCCAATCACGTCCGGACTTCCCGTCACTAAGGATGATAAAACCTCTATATCGGGGATCAGCCGATGCAGAGTAACTCGACGGTAATCCTTCCGTTTTCAAAAATATCCGGTCTTCAACATCGGTCTTCAAATGCTATCCATATCGACGTATCACATATTCGGAATGGGTTATACGACCCAAAGGTCCTCTCCCGGCTAAACCGAATAGTGAGCGAAATATTCAAAAACATATGGATATGGGATTTCAATTAAGTCACAACTTATTACCCAAAATCTTTCTTTTTAAATGGTTTCAATCGATTACCATTTTCAATCTTTAAACAAAAAGATTCAACCTTTACGGTTTAAACAGTTTCCACATTTAAATCTTTTAAACAAAAGATCCATTCACAGATTTTCCAAATTAATTTCCATTTCAATTTGATTAACTCATTCAATCTTTAAATCAAGATTTAACTTACAGTTTTCAAAACAATTCCATTTCAAATGATTTAAACCAATCATTATTTTAAATCTGTTAAAAATAAACAGATTCAAATCATAGCTTTTCAAAACAATTCATTCATAACTTGGAAAACCAATTTTCAATTCAATATTGAAATTCCTTTAACTAAATTGGAATTTCATTTCTTATCGGAAAGCTTTTATCTTTTAAAAACAAACAGTTCCATTTCAGAAAATCTGATTCATTCATACGAGTTAAGGTTCTTGGGTTAAATCCAAATTCTCAAAATTTTACTTTTAAATGGTTTACCTTCAAATAAACACATTTATAACATTTTCAATCCCTAGTTTCAAATCATAGGATTCAATTTCAAACTTGAATTCAAATTTAAATCAAATTATTTAAATTTTTCAAACTCGATTAAGTTATTCAAAATAACTTTTATCTTTGAAATTCTATTTCAAAAGCTTTTCATTTTAAACCCAAATTTCCAATTTCAAAATCAATTGAAATTAAAATTTCAATTTCAAAAATATCAAATTTAAATTATCTGTGACTTAACCGATTTCCACGTGGAATCCATATTTGTGTGTGTATGGTGTAGTCCAGGGGTTTCACACAATAGTGCACAACATCAATCATCACAGATATATCGATAAGCGGTAAAATCGATAACGCTTATCTTCATTCACAGATTCATAGATAAAATAAATTTATCAGTCACAAAGATATACTATTACAATTCGATGTGGGTTTCGAATAACCAACTGGAATCCGACTCCCTGTCGCATCGAAATTCAAGTGCCGTTTCACGGGCCAAGGGTTTCATATTCACATAGTCATATATATCACAGAAATAGAAATTTCAGATCACAACATAAATCAGGATGTATCACAAAGCATCACAAATCAGATAGGACAATCAATTCAAGGCATCTCATATAATATAATCATTCATAAGTAAGGTCAAGTATTCAATAGTTATTTATAAGCAGAATCAATTAATCGTTAAATCCTGATTAATTCAATTTATTTCCAAGTAAATTAATTACTTATGAATTAATCATCAAATTCAGATTAATTTATTACAAATCATTTGGTATAAATAAATTTATCAATCACCTTAATCAATTAAATTATTCTTGATTTATCCTATCAATTAAATCAGCCTTTTAAACCAGTTACATAATTAATTGACTTTAAATAAATCAAAATATCTAACATTAATTTCAATTAGTGATTAATCCTTATTAATTCAATTTCTTAATCACTTTCATTTATTCATTAACCTTTAATAAATAAATTCTTCTCAAATTATTTACTTTAATTAATGATTTAAACCTTTAATTACTTTCTAATTTTAAATGAATCTAAATCATTTATTCAAATATTTATTTTAATTCATATCAAAGCACTTGATTAAACTTGGCTTTGAAACTTACATTTCAAATTTGAATTTGCATTCTTAAAATTCAACCCACTTACATTTTTTTAGGTTGTTAAACAAATTTTAAATTTAAAAACTTATTTTATTTTAAACTCAGATTCAAACTATCTTGAATTCAGATCCAAACTTAGATTTAAACTTGTTTTAATTTTGCTTAACAATTTAAATCAGTTTTTATTCTTCTTTTTTTAGTAACAAAACAGGTTATTAAAACCTGCTACCCAACATACCCGAGCCCTTATCATCTTGCTTCGAGTAAATCAACTAAATCCCCGAGTCCTCCTGTCACCCCTTTACTTCGAGTCCACTGCCCCACTGCCCCGAGCAAACTACCCAGTGCCTCGAGTAATACACGAAAAAAAACACGAAGAAAACCCCAGACCAACTTCTTCTTCCTCGTCTTCCCCAAAGCTCTCGAACGCCCAGCAACATCAGACACAGGCGAACACTCGTGCACGTGCACGACCAGAAACCTCGACGCCGTTCAACTCTCCGGCTCCCACCAACCCACAATCGATCCTAACAACCACCTCGACGAAGCAAAACAACGAAATTCGAAAGCAAACCCAAAATCAATATCTCGATCGAAACTGGGATGAACACAATCAGCAAAACCATCGGCCGACGACAAACCACACCACCTGCACCCAAACTGCTACGACCACAGACGCCCCTTGAACCACCGAAGCCATTCCCCCCTATGCGATCGATACCGATGCGCCACCGTCGCCGTACGAACCCCATCAACATCAACACCACAACTGAGCACAAAAACCCTAGTTCGACCTCATTTGCTTCCCACAACGAATTATAAAATCATCCCTCATTTTTCTGATGATCTTTGACCTCCAAACATGCTTCCCCTTTAATCACGAGATTTATCGTTACTCCAATCACCAGAAATTGATGAATTTACAATTTCTGTTCATACCACAATATCTCGACAACCATTCAACTGAAAATCTTAAAATAACTTTCTAAAATCATCCTTTACCAATTCAAAACAGCTTATCTAATCAAAACTCGAAAATAAATCATTTGATTTTCTGACAAATATTGTTCATCACTGTGATATTTGAATTTCAAAATATTTTCTAAATATTCCTTCTTGGAACCATTTTTTTTAAATTCAAATTGTAACATTATAAACAACTTTCATTCAGACATTATAATCATTTTTTTTTGTTATACGAAGAGATACGAAATTTTCTCTTGAATTTTGAAGTTCTGTTACTTAACAGAACCATATATATATACATCTATAGGCAAACACATCACTTTCAATATGTATATCTATACATACAGGCATTTATCTCAATAACAGCAAGCAATCATATCAAGACAATTCACAAATTCAAGTTTAAGTGGTTAGTTTTGCTCACCTGTACAGTTTGAAAACAGAGATCTATTTTTACAGTCATATACACACAAACATTTTTATATATGCAGACACACACTGATATTCATACTGTCCTATTTCATTCATTTAGATATTCAACCATCACACAAGTCAAACAACCATCATACTATCATAATATATCAATAGAATTAGGCTTTTTAAAGGAAGAGTTGCTCACCTGTCTAAAATGAAGAACAGAGAAACTTGGATTTTTGCTTGAATTTGAAAACTGGAAATGATATCTGAGTTGATCAGGTCCTTGTTTTGCTATTGAATTGAATGATGTTTTTGAGTTTGTAAAATAATGATGCTTTCTTCCTTTTTCTTTTTAGATGTGATTATGAACGAACTGGAATGAAGATAATATACAAGAAAACAAGTACACAGGGTGATATATTGTTTTGCTAGTACAATACCAAGCATGCTGAAGTGATATGGTAAGGCTTGCATTTATGGAGAAGTTACAATTTTCTTGTACTTGTAAATTTCATTTCGGCTGGAGATACTAGTTTATTAACTTGTATTTATTACCTTGTTTGTTTATTTGCCTAAACTTATTTTCTATTACTTTGTTTAGTGGCTGAAGTGTTGTTTTGGTGGCTAAGAGGATGATGGCATTAATTGCCAAGTACTTTGTGTTTCTTTTGCAAGCTTTTGCTTATACTTTGTACACTTTTTTTTTTTCGGCTGCACAATACATATGCTATTTTCTTTTGTTTTATATAAGTATGTACATATGTACTTTATTTATTTCTTTGTCTACCTTTTCTCAATTCGGCTGAGATGTAATTGGTGCTGGCATTTATGATGCTTTGACTTGTTCATGCTTATATATATATTTGTTTAAGAGTTAATGGAAACATAATTTTGTTTTAGTCCTTTGTATTTTAGTTGTTTAACTTATGTATATTTTATTTCTATGTCTACTTATCACACAAAAAAAACTTGTATGACTATATGTACATTTTTATTTATTATTTTTAAAGTAATTTACACATTTAACAATTTGAAATGATTCATTCAGAATATACTTGAATCCGGGGAAACTCGCTCCATTTTATCGATTTATTCCACAAATATAAATTCAAAATTAATAAATTATCATTTTAAATTTATATAAAATCCAGGGTCGTTACAAACTTCCCCCCTTAAAAGAATTTCGTCCTCGAAATTCACAGGCACGAAAACAAAGACAGATGAAGAATGTTTCATCAAATCAAACTGAATATCTATTCTGCATTTGGCTTACCAAATCAGAATATTGATAACAGACACAAGAAAGAATCTGTTTAACACTTCACAAAATACTTGAGTTATCCAGATCTACGAAATATGCAGTGGCATCGGTTAGTTCAAAGGGATAACTAACCATTCGTAGAACATATCGGGACCCAAAGAAATAGATAGATATATGGATAAAATTTCAAAGCTTTTAGTTTAGAAACCAAATTATACCTATCAACCATAGCAATCAAAGCAAACAATTCATCCATACAAACAATTTTGGTCATTTCGGAGTTTATGTCCCATATTAATATGTCGAATCTTCTTTCTGAATCTACCAGAAATTATCGATGAATAGAGAAAAGATGCTGAACAAAAGAGATTGATAGAAAAAAGATTGTTTCCTTGTTGTTACAGAGTATTGACCATTTATAGTCGTATTTCCCTGTCCCCTATCTCGTCCTCTTCTTGCACTCATACTCACTATCAGTGGATAGTAAGAGAATTTACTGAGGCTTACGGACAGATATCTGAGAATTAATCATTCTAGAGTTTACTTCACTCTATCTCTAATGAGTTACTTAACGTGTTATACTCCTGAGCTAAAGTTCAACCTTAGCTCTGATACCACATGTAACGTATCGGGTTTTGCCCGCTCGAAAATCAACATCCGTACTTCACATTGTACTAGAATGCCGCAGATTCAACCGTTCAAATCCGATTCGCCGGAGCTATAACACAATTAAGTAAATAACACAGCGGAAGAAAAGAATAATACATTGATATATAATATCTGATACAACAGAGTGATACAATGAATATCAATATACATCAGAGATATGATACAAGAAATAGCAGCGGAAAAGAAAAGATAACAACAGCAGTGGAACAATATCAATAGAAATGATAACTCCAAAATGATCTTCAGACAAGAATGAATCCACAACTCCAAGATAAGCAACTCCGATGAATGAACTAGCTCCAGATAATCTACTAAACCTGAATATCTGAAAAGAAACCCAACTCTAGACTGCTCGTGTGGAAAATTATGAGCACCCAGAGTTTAGGAAGGGAACAATAAACTCCGGATCAGTCATGGGACTGGTGTGAGCAACAAAAACAGTTTATCTTTAAACAAACACAAAAGGTTTTAAACATTGAAATCCGCAATGCTTTTTAGAAAATGAAACTACCATAAGACCTCCCGCCACACACACAATGCAAACGCAGAATTGGAGGAGATTTCTTCTTATGATAGTCAAACATGCTTACTACGCAAAATCATCTTGATATTATTATTAGTGCATAGTGTAGAAAAACATTTCGAAAGTATAATATTAATCTTAGCCAACATACGACCAGTATCGTATGCCTACTATAGCTACCATCTAAACAGTGGTGACCACCGTACGTAAATGGCAGGTTCTACAACTAAAACCGTACAAGTTCCGTATTGGGAAATGGATTTCCAACAAATGGTCAGGCTAAGGAACTTCCTTCCGCCGCATGGGATCGCCTCTGGCGGGACGTCCCGAGAGACAAACTGCTCTCTGCAAAACAAGGCCGGGTTACCCCTGTAACAGGTAACTCACGAATATGCCACCCCCCAGTCCTTTGGGACCTTTATCCGAGGCGCCTCTAAACCAACATCACACATAATAAAGTGTATCCACATGAGTAAGTATCTGGGCTCCATACCATGACACCACCCCTTTCCAGAAGGAAATGACATACCCTAAAGGGCGCGACCCTCATAACCTTGCCGCAACGATCCTGTTTCGACCATTTCCGGGTTGTGAGGCCCTGACGAAGTCTCGTCCACAAAGCTACGCTTTGTTCACAAAGCCATGCTTCGGGTCAAACAAATGATCAACCTATGATCACAAAGATATAAGATCAAACAAATGATCATATCGCAAATGATCAAACACTGATCATTTCACAGCAGCACTCAGCATGCCACATTACCAAATTGGGATATATCGCTGATAAATTTCAACTACATAACCTCTGAGCTCGTACGTCTCAGAGAAGGGTGTTAAGCTAAGAGAATAAATTCTCCGCCACCAACAGAAATGTATTTGAAAGAAATCGGCTTTATATCTCAAAGTGTAATGTCAGACATGTATCCATACAAGTCTGTTCCGGGATCGAACAGAACCGAAGGCACTTCTCACGAAGCCCTTGCAATTCCGGATAATTTCCAATCACGTCCGGACTTCCCGTCACTAAGGATGATAAAACCTCTATATCGGGGATCAGCCGATGCAGAGTAACTCGACGGTAATCCTTCCGTTTTCAAAAATATCCGGTCTTCAACACCGGTCTTCAAATGCTATCCATATCGACGTATCACATATTCGGAATGGGTTATACGACCCAAAGGTCCTCTCCCGGCTAAACCGAATAGTGAGCGAAATATTCAAAAACATATGGATATGGGATTTCAATTAAGTCACAACTTATTACCCAAAATCTTTCTTTTTAAATGGTTTCAATCGATTACCATTTTCAATCTTTAAACAAAAAGATTCAACCTTTACGGTTTAAACAGTTTCCACATTTAAATCTTTTAAACAAAAGATCCATTCACAGATTTTCCAAATTAATTTCCATTTCAATTTGATTAACTCATTCAATCTTTAAATCAAGATTTAACTTACAGTTTTCAAAACAATTCCATTTCAAATGATTTAAACCAATCATTATTTTAAATCTGTTAAAAATAAACAGATTCAAATCATAGCTTTTCAAAACAATTCATTCATAACTTGGAAAACCAATTTTCAATTCAATATTGAAATTCCTTTAACTAAATTGGAATTTCATTTCTTATCGGAAAGCTTTTATCTTTTAAAAACAAACAGTTCCATTTCAGAAAATCTGATTCATTCATACGAGTTAAGGTTCTTGGGTTAAATCCAAATTCTCAAAATTTTACTTTTAAATGGTTTACCTTCAAATAAACACATTTATAACATTTTCAATCCCTAGTTTCAAATCATAGGATTCAATTTCAAACTTGAATTCAAATTTAAATCAAATTATTTAAAATTTTCAAACTCGATTAAGTTATTCAAAATAACTTTTATCTTTGAAATTCTATTTCAAAAGCTTTTCATTTTAAACCCAAATTTCCAATTTCAAAATCAATTGAAATTAAAATTTCAATTTCAAAAATATCAAATTTAAATTATCTGTGACTTAACCGATTTCCACGTGGAATCCATATTTGTGTGTGTATGGTGTAGTCCAGGGGTTTCACACAATAGTGCACAACATCAATCATCACAGATATATCGATAAGCGGTAAAATCGATAACGCTTATCTTCATTCACAGATTCATAGATAAAATAAATTTATCAGTCACAAAGATATACTATTACAATTCGATGTGGGTTTCGAATAACCAACTGGAATCCGACTCCCTGTCGCATCGAAATTCAAGTGCCGTTTCACGGGCCAAGGGTTTCATATTCACATAGTCATATATATCACAGAAATAGAAATTTCAGATCACAACATAAATCAGGATGTATCACAAAGCATCACAAATCAGATAGGACAATCAATTCAAGGCATCTCATATAATATAATCATTCATAAGTAAGGTCAAGTATTCAATAGTTATTTATAAGCAGAATCAATTAATCGTTAAATCCTGATTAATTCAATTTATTTCCAAGTAAATTAATTACTTATGAATTAATCATCAAATTCAGATTAATTTATTACAAATCATTTGGTATAAATAAATTTATCAATCACCTTAATCAATTAAATTATTCTTGATTTATCCTATCAATTAAATCAGCCTTTTAAACCAGTTACATAATTAATTGACTTTAAATAAATCAAAATATCTAACATTAATTTCAATTAGTGATTAATCCTTATTAATTCAATTTCTTAATCACTTTCATTTATTCATTAACCTTTAATAAATAAATTCTTCTCAAATTATTTACTTTAATTAATGATTTAAACCTTTAATTACTTTCTAATTTTAAATGAATCTAAATCATTTATTCAAATATTTATTTTAATTCATATCAAAGCACTTGATTAAACTTGGCTTTGAAACTTACATTTCAAATTTGAATTTGCATTCTTAAAATTCAACCCACTTACATTTTTTTAGGTTGTTAAACAAATTTTAAATTTAAAAACTTATTTTATTTTAAACTCAGATTCAAACTATCTTGAATTCAGATCCAAACTTAGATTTAAACTTGTTTTAATTTTGCTTAACAATTTAAATCAGTTTTTATTCTTCTTTTTTTAGTAACAAAACAGGTTATTAAAACCTGCTACCCAACATACCCGAGCCCTTATCATCTTGCTTCGAGTAAATCAACTAAATCCCCGAGTCCTCCTGTCACCCCTTTACTTCGAGTCCACTGCCCCACTGCCCCGAGCAAACTACCCAGTGCCTCGAGTAATACACGAAAAAAAACACGAAGAAAACCCCAGACCAACTTCTTCTTCCTCGTCTTCCCCAAAGCTCTCGAACGCCCAGCAACATCAAACACAGGCGAACACTCGTGCACGTGCACGACCAGAAACCTCGACGCCGTTCAACTCTCCGGCTCCCACCAACCCACAATCGATCCTAACAACCACCTCGACGAAGCAAAACAGCGAAATTCGAAAGCAAACCCAAAATCAATATCTCGATCGAAACTGGGATGAACACAATCAGCAAAACCATCGGCCGACGACAAACCACACCACCTGCACCCAAACTGCTACGACCACAGACGCCCCTTGAACCACCGAAGCCATTCCCCCCTATGCGATCGATACCGATGCGCCACCGTCGCCGTACGAACCCCATCAACATCAACACCACAACTGAGCACAAAAACCCTAGTTCGACCTCATTTGCTTCCCACAACGAATTATAAAATCATCCCTCATTTTTCTGATGATCTTTGACCTCCAAACATGCTTCCCCTTTAATCACGAGATTTATCGTTACTCCAATCACCAGAAATTGATGAATTTACAATTTCTGTTCATACCACAATATCTCGACAACCATTCAACTGAAAATCTTAAAATAACTTTCTAAAATCATCCTTTACCAATTCAAAACAGCTTATCTAATCAAAACTCGAAAATAAATCATTTGATTTTCTGACAAATATTGTTCATCACTATGATATTTGAATTTCAAAATATTTTCTAAATATTCCTTCTTGGAACCATTTTTTTTTAAATTCGAATTGTAACATTATAAACAACTTTCATTCAGACATTATAATCATTTTTTTTTGTTATACGAAGAGATACGAAATTTTCTCTTGAATTTTGAAGTTCTGTTACTTAACAGAACCATATATATATACATCTATAGGCAAACACATCACTTTCAATATGTATATCTATACATACAGGCATTTATCTCAATAACAGCAAGCAATCATATCAAGACAATTCACAAATTCAAGTTTAAGTGGTTAGTTTTGCTCACCTGTACAGTTTGAAAACAGAGATCTATTTTTACAGTCATATACACACAAACATTTTTATATATGCAGACACACACTGATATTCATACTGTCCTATTTCATTCATTTAGATATTCAACCATCACACAAGTCAAACAACCATCATACTATCATAATATATCAATAGAATTAGGCTTTTTAAAGGAAGAGTTGCTCACCTGTCTAAAATGAAGAACAGAGAAACTTGGATTTTTGCTTGAATTTGAAAACTGGAAATGATATCTGAGTTGATCAGGTCCTTGTTTTGCTATTGAATTGAATGATGTTTTTGAGTTTGTAAAATAATGATGCTTTCTTCCTTTTTCTTTTTAGATGTGATTATGAACGAACTGGAATGAAGATAATATACAAGAAAACAAGTACACAGGGTGATATATTGTTTTGCTAGTACAATACCAAGCATGCTGAAGTGATATGGTAAGGCTTGCATTTATGGAGAAGTTACAATTTTCTTGTACTTGTAAATTTCATTTCGGCTGGAGATACTAGTTTATTAACTTGTATTTATTACCTTGTTTGTTTATTTGCCTAAACTTATTTTCTATTACTTTGTTTAGTGGCTGAAGTGTTGTTTTGGTGGCTAAGAGGATGATGGCATTAATTGCCAAGTACTTTGTGTTTCTTTTGCAAGCTTTTGCTTATACTTTGTACACTTTTTTTTTTCGGCTGCACAATACATATGCTATTTTCTTTTGTTTTATATAAGTATGTACATATGTACTTTATTTATTTCTTTGTCTACCTTTTCTCAATTCGGCTGAGATGTAATTGGTGCTGGCATTTATGATGCTTTGACTTGTTCATGCTTATATATATATTTGTTTAAGAGTTAATGGAAACATAATTTTGTTTTAGTCCTTTGTATTTTAGTTGTTTAACTTATGTATATTTTATTTCTATGTCTACTTATCACACAAAAAAAACTTGTATGACTATATGTACATTTTTATTTATTATTTTTAAAGTAATTTACACATTTAACAATTCGAAATGATTCATTCAGAATATACTTGAATCCGGGGAAACTCGCTCCATTTTATCGATTTATTCCACAAATATAAATTCAAAATTAATAAATTATCATTTTAAATTTATATAAAATCCAGGGTCGTTACAATATTCTTAGGGGTTTATTTTCATGGTTTTAAGTATATTAGGGGTAGTACTTATGGTAAAAATATAAAGTCGTAAATAATTTTTTTAAGTGGAGAAAACTGGTCGCAGAATTCATACTTTTCTATTATTAAGGACTTTTAACAGCATTTATAAATGTTATAGTAAGTTGCTTAAGGTTTTAAGTGTCTAAAAATGATGTTTAAATTTGGTATTTTATCCTAATCTTTTTAGGATGTTTTCTAATATATTTTGCAGTATTTAAAAGTTGGTTTTAAGTTTAAATATATTTTTTATAATTATTTATGAATTTTTAAAGTATAAGGTTTTTATAATATTGAAGATGCTTTTTATTTATTTTCACCATGTTATAAACTAGTTATTTTCAAGTAATATTTACATAGATATTTAAAACCTATTTACAAGTATTTTTAAAGTGTAGATATATAAGTTTTGTAAAATAAGTTAAGTATTTTGTAAAAGGATAAGAGGTATTTTTAGATTATAACACTTATATTATAATAAATGGTTTTGCAAAGTTATTAAAAGTATATTACCTTATTAACAAGTGTAACATACTTAGATCTTTAAAATGAATGCTCTTAAAGATAATAACAAGTATAAAATGGTTTTGGGTTTGTTGTGAAAATACATTTATATTTAACCCTTTTTTATTATACTTAGTAATATAATTAGATCTTTGAAAATAATGTTTTAAAGATAATTATAAGTGAAATGGTTTTGGGTTTGTAGTGACAATGTTTGAGTAACATTTGTCTTGAATCTTTCGAAATAGATTTATAAATGTACTCAGGTCCTTAAAATGGATATTTAAAGATAAATAATAAGTATGTAATCTTTTGGAAAAAGATAGAAAAAATAAAAGTTTAAAGTAAGAAATCTTATTAAAGATTTGTCGATATACTTATACCATTAGAGATAAGCATATGAATTCTTTTTGAAGTATTGAAAAGAGTACAAATGAATAACAATAAATGATAGACGAAGTTTTATTAGGTAAAATAATTTTTACTAATGAAAGAGGTTTTAATTAATAAAAGTATTAATTAAATAAAAAGGGATTAGAAATCGCTTATGTGACTTAATCGTGCTTTTATGACTTGATCGTGCTCTGTGTGTTTACTCATTTATGGAAAGTGTTTAGTATTGTAGTTACCACTAAAAGCCCATAAAGTATATTTGTTTATATGTGAGTGTCAAGAATGAAATGTCTAGGAAAGACTTTAATGCAACCAATGCTCTAGCTTACCTAGCTTCTCTCTTGACCGAGGGATAGTGTAAGTTGAAAAGATCAGAATGTGATAAGTACACGAGACTTGGTTTCCATATATGATCATCTATTTTGAACTCGATAATTGATTATTTGACTATCGAACTTGACCAACTAACTTAGGAAGTATCTAAAAGCTTCACGGTTTCATATGATTTGATAAACCACAGGGAGGAGCATTGGTATGAAATGTCTCTAGCTTTAAGAACTTATATATACAAGATCCCACAGAAAGGACTCCTCTTTATATATTGTTCCCTTACATCTAAAAGAACCAAAATTGAGTTTACCGGAAATTCATCGATTTAGTTTTGAAGAGTCAGGAATCGGTAAGTGTTTTACTTATCGAATACCACTTCAAAACTGATATACGGGTTCTATGTTTTGGAAGTGGTTGTGAAGGGGAATGCTATAGAGTTGTACTATCTATCTTAAAGCTAAGTCTACGAGAGAGGTCGAGGTTAGCATTCGTCGGAGGACTTATGTTGGAATCTATATAGGGATTCGAGATCTATTCGAGATGCTTGAATCCATGTAAAGATTCATAATCCATTCGAGATGCTGGGATCCAATCGGGGATTCATGTTCTATTCGAGTGATGAAACTCGTGTGAGAGATGCCGAGCGTATCCTCGACATCGGAAATGATAGAAAATAGAGTAGAACGCACAACTTAGGGTTTAGCTAACTCACAACGGAGTATATCAACTCCATATCTAGAGTATGATTTCGATATGTTACATGCGGGAGTTGTTAATACTTGGTTCCAAGTGGTTCATACCACTGTTCGTGTATGGGCTAGTTATGTTTACCTTAATTGCATATTTCATGTAGAGATATACAACACTTGGAAGGTACTTTTTAACCCTTGTAAGAACGATGGCCTCGGTTTATCTGAGGATGTCTTTAATGAAAAATCCATATGTGAACGTACCTTAGCAGTTTTAGATGTACTTCTAATATTATTGTGTCGTGAGATGTAAGCGGCACAACTATTTTCTGATTTATATTCTTTACCCTGGACATTATCTATTATATCACCTTTTGTACTTATATGATGGTGGTTCTTTTAAGGGGATAACTGTTACGACATTCTGTGCAGTCTCAAAAGTACTGTTATATACTAGCTACATATTTCTTGAGTTTCTCATACCAAACTTATGTCTGACACGTGATTTTTGTTTTTCCTAAATTCCTCATGTGCTCTTTCGAGTAGTCTGAGAAAGTCAGGTTTTCGTTGATGTTCTTTGGAGCTCAAGGAGATGAGCTGGTTGTTTCACCTACCATAGTATTCTTATTTCCACTGCATTACTATTATGTAAATATCAGTAACTGTAAGGACAAGTTGTAATAACTGTCCAGGCTAATGATAGTATTTAGAATTGTAACTCTGAATGCTACATATCTTAGAGTAAAAGTTTGTACTATCTTTTGATATAATATGCTATCATTCCGTTGTAAGATTCTGATACTGTTTTCTCTTCTTTCTTGTTTTGTTTAGTTTTTCTTTTATTTTACCCTAACAATTTGTCTTTCCAGCACTTCTCGGCATAAAAATACCATAGATGTATCAGTGTCGACATTTTGGGGTCGAAAAGATGGGTCGCTACAGGTATTGAAACAATAACGTGCATAAAATATTTATCAGTAAGTATGTTTTATATTTTTCTTTGTCAATCTTTAATTCAGTTCATTTATATACTTTAATTGATAAACATTTCATTAATTATATTAATTGCTTAAATTTATCAATGTATTATATAACATTATGTAGAAAATGTTCTTACAATATTAGAAAGGTTAAATGTTCCATTTCATTATTCTAATAAGGCTCCCAGTAGACTTTTATGTTTCTCAAAACACTAAGATGAAATATAGAAATCTTTCGACTTCACTAGTGGGTGTTAGGACTTGTATATCTTGGGATTTTGACCTTAAGGAAAGCTCAACAAATCATACTCTCATATATGATAATGAATTACTTATCGGTTATATCATATACAATTCAAGATCCATGGTTCCTTATCCAAATCTTATTCTTACATTGAGTTTGCTCAACAAATCAAAATAGATTATTCTCTCATACCAACCGTTTCATGATGGCCTAAGTATAGTATATTTACCTTGAATTTGCCCAATAAATACATATAGTTATCTCACCTTATCTAATATATATATATATATATATATTAATAATACTGCATGTAACATCTCTAGCTTGAGTTTGCTCAATAGCCAGAGAATATGAGAGTGATTTATTAACATATAAATGGTAGATGATAACTTTATATTAACGATTCATAATCTCCAATATATTTAATAGAGTAATATCAACTTATGGAATAATGTATTTCTCATGAAATAATCTCATGATTCAAGTGTCATATACATCATAAATCATAGTATATGTACTATACATATGCATTTATCACTTAACTCTATTTAGGCTGTCTTTCAGGATCCACCTTTAGTTATACATTTATATTATACAATTTTTAATTATTATATAACTTTTATAATTTAATAAACTTATATAATTGTCTTATGTATAACATTATATAAATTAAATCTTATTTAATTAATTTAATTAATTAACATATTAGTTAATTTTATGTTATTCAATTAAACTAGTTAATTGAATATGTATACTATAACATTTAGGTTACATATATCTTTATATATATATATATATATTATTCAAGTAAATTATTTAATTAAACATTAGTTTTAAAAATTTCTTATCTATATACATAAATACTACATCATCTTAAGCAATTTCAAGATAATGTAACATATATCGTTATATATATTATACATCTATATACTTTAATTAATTATCTGTTTAATTAATTTATTTAATCTATTAATTTTATAATAAATATTAATGGTTTGAAACATGTTTATTATATTTTCAAAATACTTTTGAAATCTATATTAAACCATTTATAATATATAGAGTTTTCAAAACCAAATTTGAAACTTACATTATAACATTTATAATGTAATTTTTATTTTAAATTTAACTTTTAAGTTTAAAAACTCATTTTAACTTCAAAATAATTTTGAAAAACTTAGTCCAAGGCACAATTGAAATTTAGCATTTTCTATTAGGGGCAACTTATAGGCTCACTTCACTTTTCAGGCCAGGTCGGTTGCCAAGGAGGGCAGAATACTTGATTACTCAAACCCAAGCCTAGAAAATACTTTTCTAGACACCATGCTAAATTAGTTAGCCTTAACATGACTAATTTAGACCACATATGTTATTTGGCTCTAGTACCACTAAAGGAATTGGGCCCGCATGCAACAGGTAAAATGAGTAAAAAAATTTACCATTTTGGATCTTTTGGGGCCTATGAAGTTTAAATTCATTTAGATCTTATCTAAATTAATTTTAAATAAAATCACTATTTAATTTAATTTGCAGATAATGTTTTGTTTTGATATTATATATTTGATATACAATATAAACATGTGTATCTTATACACATGTATGTGTATGTGGACGTGCAACATGTATAGTGTACATAGTTTAACATATTTGTACCTAGGTGTTGAGATTTACACCGTAGCAGAAAAGTTAGCCCTTCTGTATACATATGTGTTGTCTTTTATACATACATACATATATGTATATAGTCAAGGATAATATTAAATTATATTTATAATATCAAATCTACATCTTGATATCAAATTTAGTTAAACTTATAAAATATTATTTATATAAATAGTTATCTTCTATATTCGAAGTTATTTAAACGAATAACTTTAAATGAAGAAAGTTATTATTCTATAGGAAGATATTATTCTAGCAAATCTAGATCTTAGTGTATACAGTAAAGGATGATATCAAATCTAGATCTTGGTATTAAAATGTCTTTTAATTTCAAACTTAAATCAATAAATTAAATACATGAAATGTGTGTATATATACTTATGTAAATAATCTACTATTTTTATTTTACAAAACATTTATGTATACACAATTTACAAACACACACACATACATACATATGCATGTATGTATTGAACTTAACATTTATAAATAAATATAACGTAATTTTATATGTTTAAAATGTAAGTATATAAAATTACATATATATGTGCATATATTTTCGACTACGTATATTTTAATAAAATAAAATAAAAATCTTATTGAAATTTCCGTATGAAAATTAAAAGATTTTAAAATGAAAATTCAAAATATATAATTATATAATTTTATGTATACTATATATATACATGTAATTATGTATTTCATCTAATATACATACATATTAAAATAATATGTTACATTATACTATATATATAGATTTAAAATTAATAAACATATATGTGGGTGTGTATAATTTAGTTTCATTTATTTTAGAATAAATATACATATACATTGTTTAACAAAATATATGCATATATCGTATACTTTATACTTATGTAAATTAAAATCAGTTTTGTTTTCATTGTCAAAATTTTAAAAACTAAAGGAATTTGTTGTAAATGCTATGGATGAAAGCATATAAGAAAACATATATAAAAAATTATTTTTGATCAAAATATATATACATATTTATATATTTAAATCTCATGTTGACAATACACATATATAGGAATTCGTGATAATAAAATTGATCTAACTACACATAAATCATATGGTCAACAATATATCTATAAATAAGTTGGGAATAGGAATCTTTCCTTGCTATAGCCTAGATAATACACCTTGAATATTAAATCTAAGGACTTCGCTTGAATCTTCATTCAACACTTTCAAAATACGTAACTCGATTGATAAAGCTACACATTATTGTCTAGATTGTAATTGAATTTTGGTTTTTTATTGCTTGAATCAATGGAAGGGGGATGGCTTTTCAGCCAGGTCTAGAGGAGGAAAACCTATAATTGCATTAGAGAAGAGAGTGGCTAAAGGTGTTTTAAGTAACATAGGGAAGAAGAGGTTTAAAGATGGAAGCACATCTTTTCTTTCCTTTACCATTTCACACCCTTTTGGAATCAAATTCTAATGCCTTACCCCTCTTCCCCAACCCCAAGTAATGTTGACCATACATGCCCCAATTTTGGGCCTTAAACCATTTCAAGCTAGATCAGATAATTTACATTTAAATCAAAGTTAAATGTGCATCGATGTATATCGATAAATGTGTATACAATTTATATACGCACTATTTCCAAGACTGATTAATACAAATCAAATAAAATTTTATAACTAATATTTCATAAATATTAATTAATTTAATTAATTTACAACAATCATAGTTTAATTAAATCAGGTGGTAGATGGAGGATTCAACGTTGCGGTCGTGTTGACTCTTAGGTGTAAACTTGATCAATAAATATATCGAACAATTTGAATATTAAAGTTCACACTTCACCTTATCTAGTAGTGTGACATTATGACTAAATTTATCACTTACAAAGCTTCGATAAAGTCCAATTTTACTTATTTTAAGTGTTACCCGGTAGTGATAATTATTTACACCGATTCTCTTCGTCAAAGCTATATCACATTAAGACTTAAGTAATTTGGTAATGGTAAAATTCCAATATTGTCCATATTCAACTTTATAATTCAAACACAAAGTCTTTGGTTCAATAGTAGCAATTATTATTAACCAAACTACTTTGGCCAGAGACTTGGACTTCGAGTTGATTTTAGTTAACCCAAGATATTAACCCCATATAACTGAGGAGACAAATTCTCTTTTGAATAGTGTGTCACTTCCAATGCTTCCACATGACCCAACTAAAGTGGTTCCATGGATGTCGTGCCATGATTCAACTATAATTAAAGTGAAGTTTCCATATTTTATCTCGACAATATTCTCAAATCGAGGGAATTGTAATATTGCAACTTCGATATTCTATGTTTGACCTTAGATATATTAACAAATAGAAAACTATAGAGTGAGCCATTCCATAGTTATCTATAACTATCAGTACGTAACAGCTTAGTAACCCCAGCAGCTTTGAGTGATACACTGTCTAACATTTGGAGAGCATTACATACTCTAGTCTTAACGGATGCATCAATATTCAATCTCGATACATCTTGACTAGGATTATTTAAAACGTTGTGTTTATTGTGTTGTGATAAATTGCTCATGATTACAATACCTTGTAATTACTATCAAAACATCATTTACGAATTTTCTGTTAAATATACTTAAATTGAATGATTATTTATTTATAACACGTTATAACAAGTATATAATGGAAATAAAACACCTTTTATTTTGAACATGATTGGTTATCGAGTTAGATATATGTAATAATTACATAATTGTTCCTAGGGCATACCCCTGACTCTATAACATCGTCTTTAGATAGTATAGATTGGATAACAAGTTATTTGGGGAAAGTTATATGTTTCGATGAATCAACCAGAAAGTTAAAGCGATTTGAATTTGCAAAAGTGTTAATTAACATTGAACCGGCGAATCTTTGCTAAATAAAATCCTTGTTCAATTAGAGGAAGGTAAAGATGTTTTTTCAAGGTTTCACATACTTGAAAACTTGATATGTAAAGGCCCGTATCTCTGTACCTAATCGACAATAATTCACTACAGTTCAACTTAAATTGAACGGAAATACGAACCTTTAGGGGTGAAGAAGAAAGAGATAGAAGAAGATAGGAACAACAATACATAGAATCTCACAATCGCAGCGGAATAAAATATAACATATAATAACATATTTTTATAAAAAAGAATCTGTAGCTGTTAATATACATACAATCATCAGAGTACAATAATCAATACATCAATATGGACAGTTATTGTAACTTGTCCTCACCAGTGATGACTATACAGTCTACACACACAGTGGAATATAATCAAGTACGTGGAATACGCCTGAGACTCCTCCAGGACATCTCCAGAGCTCCATAGCATCCTAACCTGAATTTGTAATACTCGGTATGACCCGAGCATCATAATAAAATAACACCCGAGTCAGTCTGGAAAACCAGCGTGAGAAAACACACTCAATTTGAATTTATACTCTTACCAAAATCCTTTAAAACAAAGTATTTCTTAAGACCACGTCACACATAAATACGACGGGTTTTTACCTTACGATTACCAAAACATTTTATATCAAAATCATCTGATATTATAATAGCGTCTATAGAAAATAAATTAGAATATAGCTGAAATGCTTGCATCTCACGTTTCAGCATCGTTGGGCACAATCAAAACCGTACAGGCTTGTAGTGGATATTGGATTCCATACAATGACTGGGCTACTACGGTACTGCCCGTCACAGTACACCTCTAGAAAAATGTACTAAGGACCTCGCCTGGATCCCCTGCCAACACAGGACCGGCCTACCCCTGACCTGGATAGTACCGAGTATGTTATCACCCCGGGTGTTCCCACCCTAATCGAGCGCTCTCTTTTTCATGCATAACCATATCCATAATTATAATATAATATATCCGAGGTTATCTAGAAAAGTGATAACATACCCTACTTGGGTGCAACCCACTTAGCCCTGCTGCATCTACCCTGTTTTAGTCATTCCCGGTTGATGAGGCTTGAGGCTACGTTTTACCTTTAGAATAGCATTCATACATGGAATGCTAACACTACCTTCCCAACAACGATGCAATGATAGCATTCATCCCTACAAGTTATTCTGGGTCTGAACAAACCGATTTTCTTCCAAATCACCATCTCCATTATCTTTGAGATATCCAAATTCGTAACGCACAAATCAAATCGAAGTGGTTTTTGGATAATTAAATTCGATCCCGGTCTCTTCGAAACGATCAATGAATTTGGTCGGATTTGATAGTCGGTTATTTAACTATCAAATAACATCCATAAGCAGTCACTTGGCCTTATTTTATAAACCTTCAAAACATTCATTCAAAATATATTTACAAAGATATATATATATATATATTCAAAACTCTTCCCATATTTCAAAATTTCAAAACAATTTTCAAAAATTCTTATATCCATAACATGATATTTCAAACACTTAAAAATATTTCCCCATTTCAATTTGTAATCCATTACTTAGAACAATATTTCTATAAAATCATTTCGTAGTTAAAATATTTCCAAAATCATTTGATTTCAATACTTAGGAAAATATTATAAGTTTATTTTCCCAAAATCATTTCTAATATCCATACTTAGGAAATATTTCATAACTTATCTCATAAATCTCCAGAATTTATATTAATCCCATTTATATTTTCCAAAATCGATTATACTCACTTATAATCTCGTCTATCCATTTATAACTTCTTAATGAATTCCAATTTCAATCTCGAAGTTCTTGTTTCTAACATTTCAGAAATTTCCTTAAGTTCCCAGAATTTTATTATAAGATTTTCTTATAAAATCACATATGTTAAATAAACCCTATTTCCAAATCTCGAGAGAATTTATAAATAAATTCCAATCATTCCAAATCTCTATATATATATAACAAGTATTTTTAAAGAATAATAATTTATTTTTAAAACAAGTTTACGTAATTATTTAAAATATTAAAATACTTTAAATAAAAATTAATAACTCGAATTTCCAATTAATTTTTAAATAAAACTAATCGATTTACAAAGCTGATTATAAAAATTAGAATTTTATCTCACCTTTGAATGATGCTGCACCATCCACCCTCGCGCATCACGAACGCTGCCAGATTCGCCTCGCCATCATCCACTTGCGTCGCCTAGCTCCATTCCATTCACAAACGAATTAAAACCATAAAACCTTCACACTGTCTCGACCTCGCCGCTCTTCCATCAGCTCAAGCAGGCATCCCAAATCGAGAACTCACGTGCTCGTCTCCATCCTTACCTTCGTTCGCCTTTTTTCGATTTCTTTTTTTACAACTAAGTGATTTCGTTACTTACAGGAGAAGATGAAGGGTAATCATGTGATTTAAATAAAGGAAGGTGGCTCATATCAGAGAATAGGGTGGCTGAGGTGAAGGGTTAGGTCGGCTAGAAAGTTGACCGTTGATTTGGTTTTATTTTATTTTATATATATATATATATATATATATGTATATTCAAAATTATGAACCCTTATTTAGGCGTGCTGCCTGGCATTCCTAATGTTATACCGCTATTCCGAACCCAATGGAACAAGTTTCGGAACCTAATTCGATCGTATGTGGAAGATAGCTTTTTTAAATCGACTATTTAAATTAAATTAAATTAAATTATTTCTAGACGTTTTTAGATCGCACGACCAAACGGTAACTCCAAACGCTACAAAATTTGAAATTCGATAATAATACACTATTATGGATCCAATGGAACTAGTTTTGTCGAATTTCGAGACTGTGCCTCAGATCGCTATTTTAACGCGTCGATTAAATCGACGATTTCAAAAATTGAAGAAATCACCTGAAATTTCAGTTTTAAAACTTACTAAGTCAATTCTAATTCAAATAGAATTTATATCAACATTAGAAATCATTTCGATTCATACTCAACTCGAATTTCAATTATTCACCTTTTCCGTATTACAATAAATAGCTATATTTGAAATTTAAATTCATTCTATAAATTTCAACCAAAATCTTCATATTCAAAAATCAATTTCTATTTCTAATCCAATATTTAAAACCATTTAAAAATTCAAAATCAAATGATGGAAAATCAGGGTCGTTACATTCCTCCCCCCTTAAAAGAATTTCGTCCTCGAAATTGCTAAGTAGGAAAAATGCAACAAACCCATTAACTTTTCAAAACCCACTTAGTTAAAACTCGATACTTCACTTTTGTAAATCCTTAAGTTTCATACAAAACATCTAGTTTCCATTCCCATACCAAAATCCCTTATTTCAATTACAATTCAAATTTTCGTTAACAAAAATTTTGCAAAATTTTCAAAAATTTTCTAACACCCTAAATTTTCGAAATTTTTTGGCAGAGTCTCCCTTGTAGGGAGAGCCTTTTGCAATATGACAAAAGTGATAAAAAGATATACATCAACCCACACGGTCGAAAACACAATATATATCAATATTTATATCATCGTTGTATTTAATCCGAAAACGTACCTTTATTTAGCGTTTTTAAGCGAGCGAGCTTACTTATATGCAAATTTCGCAACCAAAAATCAAGCCAAACAGCCTCCTTGTACCTGTACTTACTTAATTTAAACACGTAAGTCCCAAAAATATGAAATTTACTAATATTTCATTCAGTTAACTAGTTAAACACATGAATTTCATAAGCAATGCATGTTATAACATGTATTTAGAATGTATATGCAACACTTAATCTTTTGCTTCCAAATGCTCACAATTATTAATTAATATTCAATTCATATTCACATCCTGTATAAATCAAATTTTATTTTCGACGCTAAACCATTGTAAATTAATCTCTATATCCACATTCTATATGGAATTAGTACATTCCATCAATCCATTTCAAATTACCCAAGTAAAATTCAATTCCAAAAATCCATGTTTCATTTAATAAAATAACCACTTAAGCTTATAAACCAACTTCAATTGATTTTAAATCAATTTGTTAATTTCTATTGATTCTTATTCCATCTATTCAATTCCATTTAACTCAAGTCTCATTCCAATATCTAGTTCACTAATTAATTCATCTAATTAGTTTACTTTCACTTTATACTTCACAATTAGATTTTTATATCAAAACTCACTCCGTTTAATTTTCTTGAGTTTTAAATTCATTTTATCATTTAAGTTTGGATTTTTATTCCTTCAACAAAATATCAAACCATTTTTATTTTGGTTTTTTCTCTATTCCACTTTTCCAATTTACAAGTTATACAACTTATATTTCACATTTCCCTAATTTCCATACTCAAGTTTATACCCTATTTTTAATCAAATTCAATTTGATTCACCATTCATTTGGTTTCCATAATTCAAGTCTATATCTGTTTCATTTGGTCATCTCAATTATACATCCAACTCTATTTAATTCAAGTTTCATTTCAATAATGATAACTTATAGTTGCATAACTATTTCACAACTCAAATTTTTATATTTCAATTCAATTCGATATAATTCCAATTCCAATTCAATTTTTATTTAACTTAACTCAAGTTAATTTTTTTTCATATCGAAATTCACATTTCCAGGTTATAAGTTTAAAAGTTTATTTTCTTTCCGGATTCACAAACCTTTAAATTGATATCCCATTCATTCTACCAAATAAATTTTCATTTAATTAATCACATTCATCGCTCCACATTTTTATCCATTTACACATTCCTTTATCACTCTCATTTATATTCTCCATATTCAATTAGTTGCATTCAACTAATTAACATCCAATCCATTTAATTAATTCATTAATTCTTTTCATTAATTTACTTCATTAATTCCATTCAAATCACAATCAATTAAATTTCTATAATTTAATTCATTCAACTTAACTTAAGTTGAATTTCATTTAATTGTATATCTCAATCCCAATCGATATCATTTCTAATCCAATCCAATTTTATTTAACTTAGCTTAAGTTAAATTTAATTCATTTTAACTTACTCAAGTTAAAATTTATTTCCAAAACTCAAATTTCATACTTTTCTTTCTTATTAAAACCATTCTCAATTTATAAGTTCATAGCTTATTTCCTGATGTTTTTCCTAACATTTATATTCAAATTCCAGCATTCAAACATCCGGTTTTTATTTCAAATCATTTGAAACCATAATATATATACACCTCTTTTGGTTTAACAAACCATTTCCTTGGAATTTCAAAATCAACTTGATTTTATCCAAAACAATTCCCTCTGGATTTCCAAAACAACACTTGTTTTTTTTCAACAAAAATCTCCATATCAAATTATTCCGGTTGCAATTCGTCACTTAGAAACTCAAAAATGAACACCGATGATGTCACGATCATCATCGGAAGTATTTTCCAGTGACTGAAGTGAGTTTAGTGCTTTATCACCTCAAAAATCAATTTTAAACCATTTTCTATTCAAAAAAATTCCACAATAATATTACCATTATTTATTTCAAAAATATTTCCAAAATAACACCAATTTCATTTCCATAATACTTCTGAAAATATATCCCAAACCTTTCGAGATTTTAAATTTCTGAATTTTAGTTTGAATCCATTTAAATTATAATTTATTTGTATAATTCATACTTATAAAATTTTCATTCAGTTATATGTAACCATTTAAATTTTATAATCTTGTTAGATTAAAATATTATCAACCAAACATTCCACTATAATAATTTCAGAAAATTATTTCCTTCATATCAAAATATAATTTGGGAAAAATTATTTCATTTACTCACTTTAAAACAATACTGTGTCGAATTGCTCTGTTCGAATGTTTAGAAACCCATATTATACAGTTGTACGGACTGTGCCAACCAGAATTCATAAGCCACTGAATAAATCAACCAACACAATATAAAACAATCAATATTCACTAACAAATACGCGCTCATATATATTAATACACTTAGACTCATTCTAGGGTACTACTGACCCAAACTCTAATGAGTAATCCCCACCAAAGCCAAGGTTCTCGCTTAACCTTCAGCTCTAATACCAAATGTAAAGGCTCGTATCTCCGTACCTTTTGAATCGACAACAATTCACATCAGTTCAACTCAAATTGAATGGAAATATGAATCTTTAGGGGTGAGGAAGAAAGAGATAGAAGAAAATAGGAACAACAATACACAGAATCTCACAATCGCAGCGGAACAAAATATAATATATGATAAAAAAAATTTATAAAAAAGAATCCGTAGCTGTTAATATATATACAATCATCAGGGTACAACAATCAATACATCAATATGGACAGTTATTATAACTTGTCCTCACCAGTGCGGACTATACAGTCTACACACAGAGCGGAATATAATCAAGTACGTGGAATACGCCTAAGACTCCTCCAACACATCTCTTGAGCTCCATAGCATCCTAACCTGAATCTGTAATACTCGGTCTGATCCAAGCATTATAATAAAATAACAACCGAGTCAGTCTGGAAAACCAGCGTGAAAAAACACACTCAATTTGAATTTATACTCTTATCAAAATCCTTTGAAACAAAGGTATCTCGTAAGACCACGCCACACATAAATACGACGGGTTTTTACCTTACGATAACCAAAACATTTTATATCAAAATCATTTGATATTATAATAGTGTCTATAGAAAATAAATTAGAATATAGCTGAAATGCTTGCATCTCACGTTTGAGCATGGTTGGGCACAATAAAAATCGTACAGGCTCATAGTAGATATTGGATTCCATATAATGACTGGGCTACTGGGTGCCTCCCGTCACAGTACACCTCTAGAAAAATGCACCGAGGACCTTGCCTGCACCCCCACCAATACAGGACAGGCCTACCCCTGACCTGGATAGTACCGAATATGTTATCACCCTGGGTGTTCCCACCCTAATCGAGCGCTCTCTTTTTCATGCACAATCATATCCATGATTATAATATAATATATCCGAGGGTATCTAGAAAAGTGATAACATACCCTACTTGGGTGCGACCCACTTAGCCATGCTGCATCTCCCCTGTTTTAGTCATTCCCGGTTGATGAGGCTTGAGGCTACGTTTTACCTTTAGAATAGTATTCATACTTGGAATGCTAACACTGCCTTCCCGGCAACGATGCAATGATAACATTCATCCATACAAGTTGTTCTGGGTCTGAACAAACCGAATCACCTTCCAAATCACCATTTCCATTATATTTGAGATATCCCAATTCGTAACGCACAAATCGGATCGAAGTGGTTTTCGGATAATTAAATCCAATCCCGGTCTCTTCGAAACGATCAACGAATTTAGCAAGATTTGATAGTCGGTTATTTAACTATCAAATAACATTCATAAGCAGTCACTAGGCCTTATTTTATAAACCTTCAAAACATTCATTCAAAATATCTTTACAAAGTTATATATATTCAAAACTCTTTCCATATTTCAAAATTTGGAAATAATTTTCAACATTCTTATATCCATAACAGGATATTTCTAACACTAAGAAATATTTCCCCCTTTCAATTTGTAATCCATTACTTAGAACAATATTTCTATAAAATCATTTCATAGTTAAAATATTTCCAAAACCATTTGATTACAATGCCTAGGAGAATATTATAAGTTTATTTTCCTTAAATCATTTCTAATATCCATACTTAGGAAATAGATCATAACTTATGTCATAAATCTCTGGAATTTATATTAATCCCTTTTACATTTTCCAAAATCGATTATACTCACTTATAGTCTCGTCTATCCATTTATAACTTCTTAATGAATTCCAATTTCAATCTCGAAGTTCTTGTTTCTAACATCTCGGAAATTTTCTTAAGTTCCCATAATTTTATTATAAGATTTTCTCTTATAAAATCACATCTGTTAAATAAACCCCGTTTCCAAATCTCGAGAGAATTTATAAATAAATTCCAATCATTCCAAATCTCTATATATATAACAAGTATTTTTAAAGAATAATAATTTATTTAAAAAAAATTATGTAATTATTTAAAATATTAAAATACTTTAAATAAACATTGATAACTCGAATTTCCAATTTATTTTTAAATAAAACTAATCGATTTACAAAGCTGATTATAAAAATTAGAATTTTATCTCAATTAATATTAAATATTTGAATAATCTATTTTTCTGAATATATCAATACTAAACAGCTTTAACTATATAGTTTATTAATTAGAGATCCCATTTTAAACAATTCAAATTCCCTGACAAAAATTTATTTAAAAAAATCAATATTCCAATTCCAATTTATAAATCCCTCTCGATTCACATCACGTCAACTACATCTCAATTTCATAATCATTCTCACATTCAAAAATAGATTCCACTATTTTTTTCCAAAAACGATTCCCATAACTCGATATAAATTCACATTGTAAATTTATATTTACAATTTATCAACTGATATCATTTTCCCTTATTTATAAACATCGTTTATAAATTTATAAACTCCTTTGGTTCTCACTTGTTTATAAAACTAATCCCATTTATAAAATCTCATTTTATAAATCCATTCTTAAGAAATTCCATTTATTTTACAAATCTACTTTAAATATCAGTTTTTAACTTCTTTTCCATATTTTTCCAGAAATATCATTTTAAAATCCATTGTTTAAAATCCTCTTTATAAATTATTTTAAAATCTCAATTTAAATATATATTTTTTTCGAATAGTTAAGTACAACGCAAAATCAATTATTGCGTTGTCCAAATCAATTTCTTTAAAAAAAATTCAAATTTCGATATAACTAATTTTATATTCAAAATCTCCCTTTTAATTCCTTCAAATTCAAAAATAATGTTTTATGGTATTTAAAATACCAAAATTTTAGGCCAGTGCTACTATAGCATCCAATAATTCAAATCACCACATAATCTATATCGGATTATTCACACAAATCATATATATATGAGATTAAAATAAACATTTTTGAGGAATCCAGTTGGATCCCTCCAACCTGTTTTCTGCATCCACAGATGTTAGATGACATAAAATACCAATTTTGCTTCGAGACGGGCTCGCGTAATATAGGATGATCCGCTATTATGTGGAACCCATAGGGTCTCATCCACTCCAATAGGCGGGAAATATGTCCGACTACTAATATATATATATATATATATATATATCACATTCAACCGATAATTATATATCCATTCAACCAATCATCCAATAAATAATTTCAATTATTATAAATTTAACTAGTTTACCTAATCGAGTGAGATTTACTCACCTTGATTTTCAAATTGATAATCTTTCCAATTCCAAATTTATTCCATTGCGTATGCTTGTCGATACGAGTGCAACGCAAATATATTTTGTTTGATTTCAACCTCGTATGAATTAGATACAGTATTTATAAGAATACAATTTTTATTAATATAATTAACTAAATTTAATTTCATCATTAACTAAAGAAAGTACCTAAATAAATTTCAAAATATCACCTCTTCCCAATCGAGTTTGCTTACAATCTGGAACCAACCTGCCCTGACATCGTCTGCCTAAAACCAACCAGCTCGCTATCCCAAAATTGCCACGCCACTACCTCCTCCATGCCGTCGCCGCCACGTCTGGCCACAGCGAGCTTCCCTGAGCCGTCCACGACCCACACCTGAAAACCCCACCTTTGAACGATGCTGCACCATACACCCTCGCGCATCACAAACGCTGCCGGATTCACCTCGCCATCATCCACTTGCGTCGCCTAGCTCCATTCCATTCGCAAACGAATTGAAATCCTAAAACCTTCGAGGTGTCTCAACCTCGCCACTCTTCCATCGGCTCGAGCAGACACCCCAAATCGAGAACTCACGCACACGTCTCCATCCTTGCCTTCGTTCGCCTTTTTTTCGATTTCTTTTTTTAAAACGAAGTGATTTCTTTACTTACAGAAGAAGATGAAGGGTAATCACGTGATTTAAAGAAAGGAGGATGGCTCGTATTAGAGAATAGGGTGGCTAAGGTGAAGGGTTAGGTCACTAGAAAGTTGACCATTGATTTGATTATATATATATATATATATATATTCAATATACCCCACTTTGCATAACTCAAAATTCTGAACCCTTATTTAGGCATGCCGCCTGGTATTCCTAATGTTATACCGCTATTCCGAACCCAGTGGAACAAGTTTCGGAACCTACTTCGATCGTAAGTGGAAGATAGCTTTTTAAATCGACTATTTAAATTAAATTCGGGTAAATTATTTCTAGGCGTTTTCAGATCGCACGACCAAACGGTTTCTCCAAACACTATGAAATTTGAAATTCGATAATAATACACTATATGGATCTGATGGAACTAGTTTCGTCGAATTTCGAGACTGTGCCCCAGATCGCTATTTTAACGTGTCGATTAAATCGATGATTTCAAAAATTGAAGAAATCACTTGAAATTTCATTTTTGAAACTTACTAACTCAATTCTAATTCAAATAGAATTTATATCAACATTAGAAATCGTTTCGATTCATATTCAACTCAAATTTCAATTATTCGCTTTAAAGACTCGGATTTTTCAACGTTTGATTTTGAATATTTAAATGGTTTAAATATTGGATTTAGGATTATAATTTTATTAGTAAAATTTTAAAACTGATATTTTAAGCGATTTCGAAAACTTTTTGAAATCGTCGATTTAATCGACGCGTTAAAATAGCGACCTGGTACACAGTCTCGAAATTCGACGAAACCACTTGCATTGGATCCGTAATAATGTATTATTATCGGATTTCAAATTTCGTAACGTTTGGATTTACCGATTGGTCATACGATTTGAAAACGCTTAGAGATAATTTAATTGAATTTAATTTTAATAGTTGATTTAAAAAAGCTATCTTCCACATACGATCGAATTAGGCCTTGAAACTTGTTCCATCGCATTCGGAATAGGGGTATAACATTAGAAATGCCAAGCAGCACGCCTCGAAGGGGATCGAGTAAAATATCTAAGTATTTTTGGAAATAATATATACATATATATACACTTTATCGTTATCACCTCGGCTACATTCTTTCAAGTCATATCCACCCTAGTCTGATTTGAACGTAGACCAAATCACATGAAACCTTCTCCATCAATCTATATCGCACCCTTCCTCTCTCCCTCATTCAAAATCACGAATCTCTTCCACCCCTTCATTCGAAATCGAGCAGAAAAAAAAGAGAAATCGAAATCGTGATCTATCGTATAATAAAAAATAATATCACGTATGCCTGTTATTTCTTCTTCCTTCCAATCGAAATCAACTCATTCGCAAGAAGAAAAGGAAAATAAATAAATAAAATTGTGACAAGGTCGTGGGGTCGTACTCGAACACGGCAACGCTGCTAGGGGGATGGGTTCGATCAAAGCTAGGGTTTTGGAAAAGGGAGGTCGTGAGTCTTGTGGTCGCTAGCTGGAGCGGGAAGCGAATTCGAACACAAGCGCATGGCAGCGTGGAGAAGGAGGGCGATGCATCACTCAAAGAAGCAAGTCGCGGTGGTGAAGCTACCCGATGGTGAAGGCGACAGTGCTTGGCTACAGGGAGACAACGTCTGTGGTGGTAGGGAAGGGCCACGACTAACAATTATTGATCGATATAGGTGGCGACCCTGAGTGTCGCGATTCTAGCATGGTGGCAGGAAGAGGTGGATGGTCGTGGGGGGGTGTAGTTTGGTCATGGTGGCAGAGCTATAAATAGACTATTTTTTGAACATCAATTTGTTTGGAAATTTGATGCCAGTCAAAGTGCGAATTGAAGGCGTTCAGGGTAGAAATCACTTGGGAGGCTTCAACTTCTCGGGCAGAGGGCATAGTATTTCTATAGAGGGAAGAGGTATAACTGTGGTAAAATTTAATTATATATTTAGTTATTTAATTAAATGTTTAAATTGTGATAGCTAATAAATTTAATAAAATTTGCATTCGAGGTCCAAAATGAATGAAATCAAGACGAGTTTGGATTCATTGTTGAGAAATATACAAGCTGGAATTAATTTGGAATTTTTCGGGGCCAGCTGGAAATTAAAATAATTTGAAATCTGGATGTCCGGCAAATTAAAAATCAAGGTGAGTAAAATCTCACTCATTAGATTGCTAGTATAATTTAAAAGTGTTGAATTTAAATTATTGGTTGTTTGGATGAATTTATAAATTATTATCAGTTTGGATGTTATATATAGTAGTATATATATTAGTAGTTGGATATATATCCGCCAATTGAAGCAGATGAGACGATATGGGCCCCGCATAATAGCGGATGACCCTTTATACCGCGATATCCCCCTCGAAGTGGGATTGATATTTTATGTGGTATTAACATCTGTGGATGCAGGGAAAACAGGTTGGAGGGATCCAACTGGATTCCTTAAAAATGTTGATTTTAAATTTCATATATAATGATATATGATGTGTTAGAATAATCTGTTATAGATTATTGTTGTGATTGAATAATTGGATGCTATAGTATCACCGGCCTAACTTTTGGTATTTTAAATACCATAAATATTATTTTTGGAATTTGAAAGGATTAAAAAGGAGATTTTGAATATAAAATATTTATATCGAAATTTGGATTATTTTTAAGAAATGGATTTATAAAATGGGAATTTATAAATGAAATTAGTTTTATAAACAAATGGAAACTCAAAGGGGTTTATAAATTTATAATGATGTTTATAAATAAGGGTAAAACGGTATTAGTTGATAAATTGGGAATATAATTCATAGGGTGAATTTATATCAGAATATGGAAATCGGGTTGAGGAAAAATAGTGGTTTCTATTTTTGAAATGTGAGAATGGTTAAGGGAACGGAAATGAAATCGACGTGTAGTGAATCAAGAGGAATTTATAAATTAAAATTGGACATTGGAATTTTAAAATTATATTTTTATCGAGAAGTTAAATTGTTTCAAAAGAGAATTTTATATATTCAAACTATGTAATTTAAAGCTGCTTTAGTAATAAAATACTTCGAAAGTGGATTTTTCAAATATTTAATATTAATTGAAATAAATTTCTAATTTTTATAATAAGCTTCGTAAATCGATTTGTTATTTGAAAATGAAACAGGGAATGAAGTATCAATGTTTATTAAAGTATTTTGAAATTTTAAATAATTACTTAAATGTGTTTATAAAAATAAATTATCATTCTTTAAAAATACTTATTATACATATATAGAGTTTTGAAAATGATTTGAATTTATTTATGAACTCTCTCGAGATATGAAAACGGATATGAAAACGGCTATGATTTTTAGAAGTTGTAAATGGATAGACGAGATTATAAGTGAGTATAATCGACTTTGGAAAATGTAAAGCAATTAATATAAATTCCGGAAATGTAGGAAATAGTATAAGAAAAACTCCTAAGTATTGATATTAGAAATGATTTCGAAAAAATGGATTATAATATTTTCTTAAGTGAGAAAATGATGGTTTTTGAAAATATTTAGACACGAAGGATTCATATCGAGATATTTTCTAAGTAATGGATTTTAAATCGAAGTTGGAAATATTTCACTAAGTGTTGAAGTGAGGTACAGGTGGAGATATCCTGTTATAGAAACATGTATTCGGAATGTTTTCAAATATTGAAAAATTTGAAAGAGATTGAATATATATCTTTGTAAAGATATTTTGAAATGAATGTTTTAAAGAATTATAAACAATGGCCTAGTGACTGCTGATGGATGTTATTTGAGAGCTAAATAACCGGCTATCAATATTGGCCAATTTCGTTAATCCTTTCAAAGAGGCCGGGATCGGATTTAATTATCCGAAAACCACTTCGATCTGGTTTGAACGTTACGAATGGATATCGTGAAGAAAGTGAAGACGGTGATTCGGTTTGTCCAGACCCAGGACAACTTGTATGGATGAATGCTATTAGAACATCGTCATTGGAGGACGATGGGCATTCTAAGTGAAATTGTTCTGGAAAGGTAATCATTGGCCTCAAGCCTCATCAACCGGGAATGACTAAAAATCAGGGGAGATGCAACAAGGCTAAGTGGGTCGCACCTAATTATGGTATGTTATCACCTTTCTAGATTCCCCTCAGATATTTTATAAATTATGGATAAGGTGGTGCATGGAAAAAGAGCTCTCGATAAGGGTGGGAACACCCAGGGTGATAACATATTCGGACCTATCCAGGTTAGGGATAGGGCCGGTCTTGTGTTGTAGGGGATCCCGGCGAGGTCCTCGGTACATTTTTCTAGATGTGTACCGTGATAGGTGGTACCCCAGTGCCTAGTCATTGTATGGAATCCATTCCCCAATAGGCACCGTGCGGTTTTGATTGTGCCCAACTATGCTGAAACGTAAGATGCAAGAATTTTAGCTATTTTCTATTTACTTTGTTTAGACACTATTATAATATCAGATGATTTTGATAAAAATGTTTTGGTTATCGTAAGGGAAAAACCCGTCATGTTTATGCATGACGCGGTCTTATGAGATACCTTTGTTTTTCAATGGACTTTGATAACTTTAATAATCCAAATTGAGTGTGTTTTCTCACGCTGGTTTTCCAGACCGACTCGGATGTTATTTTATTATAATGCTCAGGTCAGACCGAGTAATACAGATTCAGGATAGGATGCTAAGGAGCTCAGGAGACGAGTTGGATGACAGAGACGTATTTCCGTACTTGATTCATATTTCCGCTGTATGAGGACAAGTTATTATAACTGTCCAGATTGATGTATTGATTGTTGTACTCTGATGATTGTAAGTATAAAACAGTTACAGATTCTTTTGTATAAAAATCTCTTATTATATATTATATTTGGTTCCGCTGCGGTTGTGAAATTTTGTGTTGTTGTTTTTCAATTTCTTATTCTACCTCTTCTTCTTCACCCCTAACAATCCTCCTATTTATGCAATTTGAGTTGACTTGTGCGGTTATATTGTCAGCTTAGACTGTATGAAAAAGTGGGTTCGTTACAGTGGTATCAGAGCTAAAGGTTAAGTGAGAACCTTGGTTTTGGTTGGGATTACTCATTAGAGATAGGGTCAGTAGAACCCTAGAATGAGTTTGAGTGTATTAATATATATGAGCGCGTATTTGTTAGTGAATATAAATTATTTAATATAGTGTTAATTTATCTGTTAAGTGGCATACAAATTCTGGTCGAGTAGTGGGACGCCACTAAATCGATAGGAGTTTCTATACACTTAAACACGGTAAACCGACATAATATTGTTTTGAAGCGGGTAAATGAAATAGTTTTACCCAAACTATATTTTGATATAAAAAGAATAATTTTCTGAAAATTATTATAGTGTTGTGTTTGGTTGTTATTATATAATCAAAATAAGATTATAAAATTGGAAATGGTTTAATAACCAAATGAAATTTTGGATTCAACCTAGAATTTGGAGATTTAAAATTCTGGAAGCTTTGAGAAATGTTTTAAATGGGTTTGAACTAAGTATTAGGAAATTTTGAAATCTCGAAATTTTAAAAAATGTTTTCCAAAGTGGCTGAAAGAATAATGGAGTTAAATTTGAGATTTTTGAAGAGAAAATGTTTTATAAATGGATTTTTGAGGTGATAAAGCACTAAATTCACTTCAGTCGCTGAAAAATAATTCCGATGATGATCGCGACATCATCGTTGTTCATTTTCGAGTTTCTAAATGATGGATTGCTACCGTAAAATTTGATACGAGGAATTTGTTTGAAAAACAAGTATTGCTTTGGAAAGGAGATTTGTGTTAGATAAAACCAAATTGGTTTTTAAAATTCCAAAGAATGGTTGTTAAAACCAAGAGAGGGCCATATATTTGATTTCAAATGATTTAAAATAAAAACCGGGTATTTGAATTCTGGAATTTTAATTTAAATGTTGGAAAAACATTAGGAAATAAGTTATGAACTTATAAATTGAGGATGATTTAAATAGGAAAGACACATATGGGATTTGAGTTTTGGAATTTTTTTTTAACTTGAGTGAGTTAAAATGAATAAAACTTCAACTTAACGTAAGTTAAATTAAATTGTGTTGGAATTGAATTTTAACTTAAGTAAGTTAAATTGAATTGAATGAATTGAAATTTAACTTAAGCCAAGTTAAATAAAATTGAGTTGGATTTGAATCGGATTAAAAATGAAAAATTGGATTGGATTAGAAATAATATCGAATTGAAGTGAATAAAGATTGTGAGTGGTAAAATGGTTATATAACTATAAGTTATAAATTTGGAATGGAATAAAAATTTAAGTGGAAAGACAAAATTCTAGAATTGTGACTAAATAAGTTTGAATAGCTTACAAAATTGGAGTTAATGGAATAAATATATATTTAAGCTATAAAGTGTTGTATAATCTTAAGTCAATAATAAAATGTGAATATACTCGAGTATAAAATTGATGGAAATGTGAAAAATAAGTTGTGTAACTCATTAAAATGGAATAGAAAACCCAAAATAAAAATGGGTTGAGATTTTGGTGAAGAAATAAAAATCCAAACTTGAATTTAAAATGAATTTGAACTTAAGTAACTTAAATTAAGTGATTTTTGAAATAAAAATCACGTGTTGAATTATAAATTGGAAGTGAACTAATTAGATGAATTAATTAGTTAATTGAATATGGGAATGAAACTTAACTTGGTTAAGTAAATTGGATTATGGATTAAGATTGAAGTTGAATGTGGAACTTGGTTTATAAATAAAAATTCGACTTAAATATAAGCGAATTAAATATATTTCGGAATGTGTCGAATAAAATGGAATTAGATTGAAATAATAATGACTTGAGTTATAAATAAATTCAATTTAAGTGTAAATAAATTGAATATGGCCTTGAATGTTATTTTAAATGAATTTGAGTATGAATTCGAGTATGGAATTAAAAATTGAAGTGGATTGGGTGAATGAACAAATTAAATTAATTAGACTTGAAACCATACCAAATTGAATTGTATATAAATTTTGAAGTGTAAAATAGATACATAACTATAAGTTCAATTATAAAATGGTTCAAGAACTCAAGTATAAACTTTGTGAAGGTATAAACAAATGAGTTTGTATGGGAGCTTATGCGAATGGCCTGATCTATAAAAAAAACTTGAAATGGAATTTAGTTGCAAAGGAAATAAACTTAAGTTATATAGTGAATTAATTGGAAATAGATGGATTAACTTAAGTAAATATTTGGATGGAAGCTTGGCTCAAATAAATTGTGAAATGGTTATTTAATAAATTAGCATGGAATGATTCCGAGTTTAATAAAATGGATTTGGATATAATGAATGTGGGTGAGTGGAATGTAAATGAATTGATTTAGAATCAATTGGAAATGGAATAGAATTAAATATAAATTGAATGGAATAAATTTAAAATAGCTATAAACTGAAATGGTTATGAATATTGCCAAATTTGCATGGAAAAATTGTCGTTTGACGTAAACGGAAGTAAATAAAATTCTATGAATTAATAGAAAGTGAATAAATTGATTTTGAAATCAATTTAGAATGGATATGAGTTTGTTTGGTATAAAAATGAATTGGATGCAAATAATTTGGTTGTAAATCATTCAAATTGAATGAAATGGTATAGGGATCGATTGAAAGTAATTAAATTAGTATCAAAACCCTATAATTGCTTATAAATATATGTTAACATATTTGGTTATGAAATATTGTGTTTAACTAGTGGAAAAAAGTGAAATGTTATTGAATTTGATGTTTTGGTACTTACGTGGTTTAAACTGAGTAAGTACAGGTACCCGGAGGTTATTGGGCTAGAGTTGGTTTGCGTAATTGCATATAAAATAAGCCGCTCGCTTAAAAAGGTAAATTAAGGTACGTTTTCGGATTAAATACTACAAAAGATATAAATATTGTTATATATTGTGTTTTCCGACCATGTGGGTCGATGTATATATATTTATCTCTCTTTTCATATTACAAAAGGCTCTCCGTACAAGGGAGACACTGCCAAAATCTTTCGGAAATTTAAGGCGTTAGAAAATTTTTGAAAATTTTTGTTAACTAAAAAGGTTGATTTTTGAATTGGAATTGAAATAAAGAGTTTTGAATTAGAAATGGAAAGTAAATGTTTGGTTGGAACTAAAAGATTAGAAAAGAGAATATCGAATTTTCACCAAGTGGGTTTTTGAATAAGTATTGGGTTTGGAGCATTTTTTCTGCTTAGCAATTTCGGGGACGAAATTCTTTTAAAGGGGGAGGAATGTAACGACCCGGATTTTTCGACGTTTGATTTTGAATATTTAAATGGTTTAAATATTGGATTTGGGATTATAATTTTGTTAGTAAGATTTTAAAACTGAAATTTTAAGCGATTTTGTAAATTTTGGAAATCGTCGATTTAATTGATGCGTTAAAATAGCGATCCGGGACACGGTCTTGGAATTTGTTGAAACCGGTTCCATTGGATCCGTAATACTGTATTATTATCAGATTTAAAATTTTGTAACGTTTGGATTTACCGGTTGGTCGTACGATTTAAAAACGCCTAGAGATAATTTAATTGAATTTAATTTTAATAGTCGATTTAAAAAGCTATCTTCCACATACGATCGAATTAGGCCTCGAAACTTGTTCCATTGCGTTCATAATAGGGGTATAACATTAGAAATGCCGGGCGGCACGCCTTGATAGGTGATCGAATAAAATATCTAAGTATTTTTGGAAATTTTATATATATATATATATATATATATATATATATATATATATATATCTTATCGTTATCACCTCAGCCACATTCTTTCAAGTCATATCCACCCTAGTCTGATTTGAACGTAGACCAAATCACACTAAACCTTCTCCATCAATTTATATCGCACCCTTCCTCTCTCCCTCGTTCAAAATCACGAATCTCTTCCACCCCTTCATTCGAAATCGAGCAGAAAAAAAAGGAGAAACTGAAATCGCGATCTCCAGTATAATAAAAAAATATCGTGTATGCCTGTTATTTCTTCTTCCTTCCAATCGAAATCAACTCATTCAGAAGAAGAAAAGGAAAAAATAAATAAATAAAACATATAAATCGCGACAAGGTCTCGAGGTCGTTCTTGAACACGGCAACACTGCTAGGGGGATGGTTTTATCGAAGCTAAGGTTTTGGAAATGGGAGGTCGCGAGTCTTGTGGTCGCGAGCTGGAGAGGGATGCGGCAGCGTGGAGAAGGAGGGCAACGCATCACTCGATGAAGCAAGTCGCGATGGTGAGGCCGCCCGATGGTGAAGGCGAAGGTGCTTGGCTACAGGGAGACGACATCTGTGGTGGTAGGGAAGGGCCGCGACTAACAATTATTGATCGATGTAGGTGGCAACCCTGAGTGTCGCGATTCTAGCATGGTGCAGGAAGAGGTGGATGGTCATGGGAGGAGGCAGCTTGGTCATGGTGGCAGAGCTATAAACAGACTATTGTTTTGAACATCAATTTGTTTGGAAATTTAATGATAATCGGAGTGCGGTTTGAAGGCGTTCAGGGTAGAAATCACTTGGGAGGCTTCAACTTCTCGAGCAGAGGGCACAGTTTTTCTATAGAGGGAAGAGGTATAACTGTGGTAAAATTTAATTATATATTTAGTTATTTAATTAAAAGTTTAAATTGAGATAGCTAATAAATTTAATAAAATTTGCTTTCGAGGTCCAAAATGAAGGAAATCAAGACGAGTTTGGATTCGTTGTTGAGAAATATATCAGCTGGAATTAATTTGGAATTTTTTGGAGCCAACGGGAGATTTAAATAGTTTGAAATTTGGATGTTCGACAAATTAAAAATCAAGGTGAGTAAAATCTCACTCATTTAGATTGCTAGTATAATTTAAAAATGTTGAATTTAAATTATTGGTTGTTTGGATGAATTTATAAATTATTATCAGTTTGGATGTTATATATAGTAGTATATATATTAGTAGTTTGATATATACCCGCCGATTGGAGCGGATGAGACCATATGGGACCCGCATAATAGCGGATGACCCTTTATACCGCGATATCCCTCTCGAAGTGGGATTGATATTTTATGTTGTATTAACATCTGTGATGCAGGGAAAACAGGTTGGAGGGATCCAACTGGATTCCTTAAAAATGTTGATTTTAAATTTCATATATAATGATATATGATGTGTTAGAATAATTTGTTATAGATTATTGTTGTGATTGAATAATTGGATGCTATAGTAGCACCGGCCTAACTTTTGGTATTTTAAATACCATAAATACTATTTTTGGAATTTGGAAGGATTAAAAAGGAGATTTTGAATATAAAATATTTATATAAAAATTTGGATTATTTTTAAGAAATGGATTTATAAAATGGGAATTTATAAATGTAATTAGTTTTATAAACAAATGGAAATTCAAAGGAGTTTATAAATTTATAATGATGTTTATAAATAAGGGTAAAACGATATCAGTTGATAAATTGGGAATATAAATTCATAAGGTGAATTTATATCAGAATATGGAAATCGGGTTGAGGAAAAATAGTGGTTTCTATTTTTGAAATGTGAGAATGGTTAAGGGAACGGAAATGAAATCGACGTGTAGTGAATCAAGAGGGATTTACAAATTGAAATTGGACATTGGAATTTTAAAAATATATTTTTATCGAGAAGTTAAATTGTTTCAAAAGAGAATTTTATATATTCAAACTATGTAATTTAAATCTGCTTTAGTAATAAAATACTTCGGAAGTAGATTTTTCAAATATTTAATATTAATTTAAATAAATTTCTTATTTTTATAATAAGCTTCTTAAATCAATTTGTTATTTGAAAGTGAAATAGTATCAATGTTTATTAAAGTATTTTGAAATTTTAAATAATTACTTAAATGTGTTTATAAAAATAAATTATCATTCTTTAAAAATACTTATTATACATATATAGAGTTTTGAAAATGATTTGAATTTATTTATAAACTCTCTCGAGATGTGAAACGGATATGATTTTTAGAAGTTGTAAATGGATAGACGAGATTATAAGTGAGTATAATCGAGTTTGGAAAACGTAAAGGAATTAATATAAATTCCGGAAATGTAGGAAATAGGATAAGAAAAATTCCTAAGTATTGATATTAGAAATGATTTCGGAAAAATGGATTATAATATTTTCCTAAGTGAGAAAATGATGGTTTTTGAAAATATTTAGAGACGAAGGATTTATATCGAGATATTTTCTAAGCAATGGATTTTAAATCGAAGTTGGAAATATTTCACTAAGTGTTGAAGTGAGGTACAGGTGGAGATATCCTGTTATGGAAACATGTATTCGGAATGTTTTCAAATATTGAAAATTTTGAAAGAGATTGAATATATATCTTTGTAAAGATATTTTGAAATGAATGTTTTAAAGAATTATAAACAATGGCCTAGTGACTGCTTATGGATGTTATTTAGGAGTTAAATAACCGGCTATCAATATTGGCCAATTTCGTTAATCATTTCGAAGAGGCCGGGATTAGATTTAATTATCCGAAAACCACTTTGATCCAGTTTGAATGTTACGAATGGATATCGTGAAGAAAGTGAAGACAGTGATTCGGTTTGTCCAGACCCAGGACAACTTGTATGGACAAATGCTATCAGAACATCGTCATTGGAGGACGATGAGCATTCTAAGTGAAATTGTTCTTGAAAGGTAATCGTTAGCCTCAAGCCTCATCAACCAGGAATGACTGAAAATCAGGGGAGATGTAGCAAGGCTAAGTAGGTCGCACCCAATTAGGGTATGTTATCACCTTTCTAGATACCCTCGGATATATTATAAATTATGGGCATGGTGGTGCATGGAAAAAGAGCTCTCGATAAGGGTGGGAACACCCGAGGTGATAACATATCCGGTCCTATCTAGGTTAGGGATAAGGCCGGTCTTGTGTTGTAGGGGATCCCGACGAGGTCCTCGGTACATTTTTCTAAATGTGTACCGTGATAGGTAGTACCCCAGTGCCTAGTCATTGTATGTAATCCATACCCCAATAAGCGTCGTACGGTTTTGATTGTGCCCAACTATGCTAAAACGTGAGATGCAAGCATTTCAACTAATTTGTAACGACCCCGGATTTTATATAAATTTAAAAATGATAATTTATTAATTTTGAATTTATATTTGTGGAATAAATCGATAAAATGGAGCGAGTTTCACCGATATCCAAGTATATTTGTACAAATCGTTTAAAAATTTAAATTATTGTATATATGAGAATATATATCTGTATTTGAACATATCTGACTAAATTTGAAATAATAAATATATAGATATATATATATTTGATTTAAATTTAAATTTCGAGTAAATGGATTATAAAATAAATATATATGAGAAATTATAATAAGTTGAATTATAATAAAAACAATTGGTATTGAATCTAATAATAAATATTTAAGCTAGAAATAAATATATCTATGTAATTCATTAGATATGCATTTGATTTCAAAACATTGTCTTTTAATAAATATGTGTGAATACAAACAAAAATATGTTTACAAAGTAAAATGAATAAAGTAAAATACCTTTAGCCACCATAACAAAATCATATCTCAGCCGAGTTAAAGCAAGAGTAGGCAAGAAGAAAAGAAAAGATAGTATATAAATATATTTAAGCATGAAACACATAGTACATTAGCATTAAAATGCTTTCATCTCAGCACAAACTTAAGTCAATTCGAAATCTTATTAAGCATTTCAGCCTCCACAAATTTGCCTAATAAAACATAGTATATATGTACATAGGATATGAAGCATACCCAGGCAAGTAATCATGTTTGTAAAATAGATATGCAGGCAAAAGAATAAACAAGGTAAAAATAAAAAAAATATCTATGTACTAAAATAAGATAAGGGTTGAGACATAAAGGACTTTAGCATTGAATGCTAGTTTCAACATGTCAATTCGAATTGTTAAAATTTTCTTCAGCCTCCATCCTTTTGAAAAAAATCTCTGATAAATTGTACAAACTTGTACACTGTTGCATAAGAGAATTATAACCTGTAAGCTATTTTTCTCACATCACTTTCCATTGCCAGTTCGAGCCAAACAAAACTAAGTTAAAACTCCATTAAAACCTAAACAAAACTTCATTTAAACATCATCAACCAGCAACAACAACTCAATACAACAGAAACAAGATGATTGGCAGGATGGTCAAAGTAGAAAACACTTTCCAGTTTTTCAAATTCAAAACTGTTTGCAAAGAAACCGTGCTCTGTTCTTCTCTGCAAAGCAGGTGAGTAACATTTTATTTAAAAATAAAACTTGTTAATATGAAGCATGTTTTTCTCTGAGATGCTATATATTTTGTATACATGTGATTGTGCAAATCTGTGTATGTATGTACACTTGAATACCCTGTTAGCCTGTTACCAGTTGTTTATCTTGTTTCAGTAGATATGTAAATAAATCTTCATCTCTCGATCTATTAATTATGTGGACTTAGGATGTAGACAAATAATGTTTGTTGGGTTAAAATCTAAGTACTAAAAATGTATTAAAGATTGAACAACATATATTTGCCGCTGGTAACTCAAGAAACTAAATACAACTTCAATAAGTTTTAAAATCAAACTTCTGGTTTTAAGGATTCAGGAATATAAATCGAAACTACATACAAAAATTTGATTTTTAAAGTAAGTTTTACAATTTTAAAGTAAGGGGACGAAGAGCAGTTCCAGTTTCATTGTTTTAGGTATTTTGAGTTGCCGTGTGACATCACGTCGACCGGAGACGTCGTGGTTTGGTCTGGAGGTGGAGGAGTTATGGGGAAGTTTGGGAAAAATGGTGGAATGGACGGAAGATCGACGTGGAGGCGATGGCGATGGTTTCTCGTTCGTAAACCTAGTTTCTGATAGCGGTGATGTTTCGTCTCGTTCGACGTCAAGACACGATCGAGTGTGTCGAGTTTTTGAGATGTTGTAGAGGGAAGGTAGACGAGGCTGTGGCCGGAGTTTGGTGGCGAACGGTGGTAGGAGCGTCGAGCAGTTGGTGATGACAGGTTGGGTCGTGGTGAGTTCACTTTGTTGCCAGGTTTGGGGTCGAGCTTCTCGAATTTGATTTCGAGACATTAGGGTAGTTCAGGTGATCAGGAATGGAGGCGAGGTTGAACGTCGACGTGTTCGACGACGTAGGGTCGGCTGGAACTGACCGCCGGCGAAGTTCACGTGCACGTGCACGTTGGGGTGGAGTATCTGTTGTGTTCGAATTTTTGGGGAAGACGAAGATTTCGACTCGGGTTTACTCGAGTAGATGGGAGGTTGGCTCGAAGGATTTGGGTCTGTGACTCGAAGCAGATTGAGATGGCTCGAGTCATATGCGTGTGTTACAGGTTTCATACCTGTAGCATTTTGTTCAACATTTAAAACTGGATTTTTAAAGTGTAAAGAAGGATTTAAAACAAGTTTTAAACTCCCAGTTAAATCTGATTCAAGTTAGTTTGAATCTTAGTTTGAAATAAAATAAAGTTTTTAAAAAAATATTTAAATTGTTTAACAATCTTAAATGTTTAAATGATTTGAATTTTTATGAAAATTTAAAATGTAAGTGAAGTTTTAAATCAAAGGCTTAAATCTGATTCAACTCTAAATCTGAATCTTAGTCTCGAAATAAAAGAAAGTTTTTAAGTTTAAATTGTTTTAAACATATATTATTAAATGTTTATAAAACCTAACAATGAAATTAAGAAGTAAATAAGAAATGTTTTTAATATTAACTTAAAAGTGAAGTTAATTCACATTGTTAATAATGATTAATTACAAAGTTTATTAATTAAAGATTAAATGGTAATTAATGATTTATAACTACTTAATAATTTTAAAAATAATCAATTAAGGGTTAATTGATTTATTAATTAAGGTTGATTAATTAATAATTAAAGGTTAATTAATTAAAATGAAATTGTAATTAGTTAATGTTAATTAACCAGGATTAGTGACAAATCTGATCTAATTAAATCAGATAAATAAATTGACCTTACTTATAAATGTTTAGATTCTATTGAATGACTTGATTGTTTGATATCCCTGATATATGATGCTTTGTGATACATCCTAATTTATGTTGTGATCTGTAATTTACTTACCTGTTATTATCTGTGAATCTGTGAATGAGCGATAAGCGTTATATCGCTTACCAACTATATCCTGTATTTTGATATGTGATGATTCATTGTGTTGCACTATTGTGTTAAACCCCTGGACTACACTGTTACACACACAAATATGGATTTCACGTGGAAATCGGTTAAGTCACAGATAATTTGAAATTGATGTTTTTTGAAATTGAAATTTTAATTTCAATTGATTTGGAAATTGGAAATTTGGGTTTAAAGTGAAAAGCTTTTGAAATGGAATTTCAAAGATAAAAGTTATTTTGAATAACTTGATAAAGTTTTGAAGTTTAAATAATTTGATTTAAACTTAAATTCAAGATTCGAAATTAAATTCTATGATTCAAAACTAGGGATTTAAGATGCTGTACAAGTTATATGAATTTAAACCATTTTAAAGATATTGGGTTGAGAATTTGAACTTAACCCAAGGATTTCAACTCGTATGGATGAATCAGATTTTCTGAAATAAAACTGTTGTTTTAAAAGAATAAAAGCTTTCAGATAAGAAATGAAATTCCAATTTAGTTAAAGGAATTTCAATATTGAATTGAAAATGGTTTTCCAAGTTATGAATGAATTTTTTTGAAAAGCTATGATTTGAATCTGTTATTTTTAACAGATTTAAAATAATGATTTGTTTAAACCATTTGAAATGGAATTGTTTTGAAAACTGTAAATTAAATCTTTGATTTAAAGATTTAACGAGTTAATCAAATTGAAATGGAAATTAATTTGGAAAATCTGTGAATGAATCTTTTATTTAAAAAATTTAAATGTGAAAATTGTTTAAACCGTTGAGGGTTGTTGAAATGAATCTTTTTGTTTAAAAAGATGTAAATGGTAATTTGTTTTAACCATTCAAATGGAAAGTTTTGGGTAATAAGTTGTGACTTAATTGAAATCCCATATCCATATGTTTTTAAATATTACGCTCACTATTCGGTTTAGCCGGGAGAGGACCTTTGGGTCGTATAACCCATTCCGAATATGTGATACGTTGTATATGGATAGCATTTGAAGACCGGTGTTGAAGACCGGATATTTTTGAAAACGGAAGGATTACCGTCGAGTTACTCTGCATCGGCTGATCCCCGATATAGAGGTTTTATCATCCTTAGTGACGGGAAGTCCGGACGTGATTGGAAATTATCCGGATTTGCAAGGGCTTCGTGAGAAGTGCCTTCGGTTCTGTTCGATCCCGGAACAGACTTGTATGGATACATGTCTGACATTACACTTTGAGATATAAAGCCGATTTCTTTCAAATACATATCTGTTTGGTGGCGGAGAATTTATTCTCTTAGCTTAACACCCTTCTCTGAGACGTACGAGCTCAGAGGTTATGTAGTTGAAATTTATCAGCGATATATTCCCAATTTGGTAATGTGACATGCTGAGTGTTGCTGTGTGATGATCAGTGTTTGATCATTTGTGAGATGATCATTTGTTTGATCATTTATCTTTGTGATCATAGGTTGATCATCTGTTGACCCAAAGCGTGGCTTTTTGAAAAAGCGTAGCTTTGTGGACGAGACCTCTTCAGAACCTCACAACCCGGAAATGGTCGAAACAGGAATGTTGCGGCAAGGTTATGAGGGTCGCGCCCTTTAGGGTATGTCATTTCCTTCTGGAAAAGGGTGGTGTCATGGTATGGAGCCCAGATACTTACTCATGTGGATACACTTTATTATGTGTGATGTTGGTTATCGAGGCCTCGGATAAAGGTCCCAAAGGACCGGGGGGTGGCATATTCGTGAGTTACCTGTTACAGGGGTAACCCGGCCTTGTTTTGCAGAGAGCAGTTTGTCTCTCGGGACGTCCCGCCAGAGGCGATCCCATGCGGCGGAAGGAAGTTCCTTAGCCTGACCATTTGTTGGAAATCCAAAGAAACAATACGGAACTTGTACGGTTTTAGTTGTATTACCTGCTATGGAATGTGGCGGTAACCTGCTATTGAACATAGTAGCTATAGTAGGCATACGATACTGGTCGTATGTTGGCTAAGATTAATATTATACTTTCGAAATGTTTTCTACACTATGCACTAATGATAATATCCAATGATTTTGCGTAGTAAGCATGTTTGACTATCATAAGAAGAAATCTCCTCCAATTCTGCGTTTGCATTATGTGTGTGGCGGGAGGTCTTATGGTAGTTTCATTTTCCAAAAGCATTGCGGATTTCAATGTTTAAAACCTTTTGTGTTTGTTTTAAAGATAAACTGTTTTTGTTGCTCACACCAGTCCCATGACTGATCCGGAGTTTATTGTTCCTTTCCTAAACTCTGGGTGCTCATAATTTTCCACACGAGCAGTCTAGAGTTGGGTTTCTTTTCAGATATTCAGGTTTAGTACATTATCTGGAGCTAGTTCATTCATCGGAGTTGCTTATCTTGGAGTTGTGGATTCATTCTTGTCTGAAGATCATTTTGGAGTTATCACTTCTATTGATATTGTTCCGCTGCTGTTGTTATCATTTTCTTTTCCGCTGCTATTTCTTGTATCATATCTCTGATGTATATTGATATTCATTGTTTCACTCTGTTGTATCAGATATTATATATCAATGTATTATTCTTTTCTTCCGCTGTGTTATTTACTTAATTGTGTTATAGCTCCGGCGAATCGGATTTGAACGGTCGAATCTGCGACATTCTAGTACAATGTGAAGTACGGATGTTGATTTTCGAGCGGGCAAAACCCGATACGTTACATGTGGTATCAGAGCTAAGGTTGAACTTTAGCTCAGGAGTATAACACATTAAGTAACTCATTAGAGATAGAGTGAAGTAAACTCTAGAATGAGTAATCCTTAAGATATCTGTCCGTATGCCTCAGTAAATTCTCTTGCTATCCACTGATAGTGAGTATGAGAGCACGAAGAGGATGAGACAGGGGACGGAGAATGCGACTATAAATGGTCGATACTCTGTAACAACAAGGAAGCAATTTTTTCTCTATCAATCTCTTTTGTTCAACGTCTTTTCTGAATTCTTCGATAGTTTCTGGTGGATCCAGAAAGAAATTCAATATATCAATATGGGACATAAACTCCAACTGAGCCAAAATTGTTTGTTTGGATGAATTGGTTGCTTTGTTGCTATGGTTGATAGGTATACTTTAGTTTTAAAACTAAAAATTTTGAAGTGGTATCCATATATCTGTCTATTCTTTGGGTCCCAGTATATTCTACGGATGGTTAGTTATTCTTTTGAACTAACCAATGCCACTGCATACTTCGTAGATCTGGATAACCCGAGTATTTTGTTGAGTGTTAAACAGATTCGTTCTTGTATCTGTTATTGATATTCTGATTTGGTAGACCGAATGCAGAATAGATATTCAGTTGATTTGATGAAATATTCTTCATCTATCTTTTTGTCTCCTTGGTAATTTCGAGGATGAAATTCTTTTAAGGGGGGAAGTTTGTAACGACCCCGGATTTTATATAAATTTAAAAATGATAATTTATTAATTTTGAATTTATATTTGTGGAATAAATCAATAAAATGGAGCGAGTTTCACCGATATCCAAGTATATTTGTACAAATCGTTTAAAAATTTAAATTATTGTATATATGAGAATATATATCTGTATTTGAACATATCTGACTAAATTTGAAATAATAAATATATAGATATATATATTTGATTTGAATTTAAATTTCGAGTAAATGGATTATAAAATAAATATATATGAGAAATTATAATAAAAACAATTGGTATTGAATCTAATAATAAATATTTAAGCTAGAAATAAATATATCTATGTAATTCATTAGATATGCATTTGATTTCAAAACATTGTCTTTTAATAAATATGTGTGAATACAAACAAAAATATGTTTACAAAGTAAAATGAATAAAGTAAAATACCTTTAGCCACCATAACAAAATCATATCTCAGCCGAGTTAAAGCAAGAGTAGGCAAGAAGAAAAGAAAAGATAGTATATAAATATATTTAAGCATGAAACACATAGTACATTAGCATTAAAATGCTTTCATCTCAGCACAAACTTAAGTCAATTCGAAATCTTATTAAGCATTTCAGCCTCCACAAATTTGCCTAATAAAACATAGTATATATGTACATAGGATATGAAGCATACCCAGGCAAGTAATCATGTTTGTAAAATAGATATGCAGGCAAAAGAATAAACAAGGTAAAAATAAAAAAAATATCTATGTACTAAAATAAGATAAGGGTTGAGACATAAAGGACTTTAGCATTAAATGCTAGTTTCAACAAGTCAATTCGAATTGTTAAAATTTTCTTCAGCCTCCATCCTTTTGAAAAAAATCTCTGATAAATTGTACAAACTTGTACGCTGTTGCATAAGAGAATTATAACCTGTAAGCTATTTTTCTCACATCACTTTCCATTGCCAGTTCGAGCCAAACAAAACTAAGTTAAAACTCCATTAAAACCTAAACAAAACTTCATTTAAACATCATCAACCAGCAACAACAACTCAATACAACAGAAACAAGATGATTGGCAGGATGGTCAAAGTAGAAAACACTTTCCAGTTTTTCAAATTCAAAACTGTTTGCAAAGAAACCGTGCTCTGTTCTTCTCTGCAAAGCAGGTGAGTAACATTTTATTTAAAAATAAAACTTGTTAATATGAAGCATGTTTTTCTCTGAGATGCTATATATTTTGTATACATGTGATTGTGCAAATCTGTGTATGTATGTACACTTGAATACCCTGTTAGCCTGTTACCAGTTGTTTATCTTGTTTCAGTAGATATGTAAATAAATCTTCATCTCTCGATCTATTAATTATGTGGACTTAGGATGTAGACAAATAATGTTTGTTGGGTTAAAATCTAAGTATTAAAAATGTATTAAAGATTGAACAACATATATTTGCCGCTGGTAACTCAAGAAACTAAATACAACTTCAATAAGTTTTAAAATCAAACTTCTGGTTTTAAGGATTCAGGAATATAAATCGAAACTACATACAAAAATTTGATTTTTAAAGTAAGTTTTACAATTTTAAAGTAAGGGGACGAAGAGCAGTTCCAGTTTCATTGTTTTAGGTATTTTGAGTTGCCGTGTGACATCACGTCGACCGGAGACGTCGTGGTTTGGTCTGGAGGTGGAGGAGTTATGGGGAAGTTTGGGAAAAATGGTGGAATGGACGGAAGATCGACGTGGAGGCGATGGCGATGGTTTCTCGTTCGTAAACCTAGTTTCTGATAGCGGTGATGTTTCGTCTCGTTCGACGTCAAGACACGATCGAGTGTGTCGAGTTTTTGAGATGTTGTAGAGGGAAGGTAGACGAGGCTGTGGCCGGAGTTTGGTGGCGAACGGTGGTAGGAGCGTCGAGCAGTTGGTGATGACAGGTTGGGTCGTGGTGAGTTCACTTTGTTGCCAGGTTTGGGGTCGAGCTTCTCGAATTTGATTTCGAGACATTTGGGTAGTTCAGGTGATCAGGAATGGAGGCGAGGTTGAACGTCGACGTGTTCGATGACGTGGGGTCGGCTGGAACTGACCGCCGGCGAAGTTCACGTGCACGTGCACGTTGGGGTGGAGTATCTGTTGTGTTCGAATTTTTGGGGAAGACGAAGATTTCGACTCGGGTTTACTCGAGTAGATGGGAGGTTGGCTCGAAGGATTTGGGTCTGTGACTCGAAGCAGATTGAGATGGCTCGAGTCATATGCGTGTGTTACAGGTTTCATACCTGTAGCATTTTGTTCAACATTTAAAACTGGATTTTTAAAGTGTAAAGAAGGATTTAAAACAAGTTTTAAACTCCCAGTTAAATCTGATTCAAGTTAGTTTGAATCTTAGTTTGAAATAAAATAAAGTTTTTAAAAAAATATTTAAATTGTTTAACAATCTTAAATGTTTAAATGATTTGAATTTTTATGAAAATTTAAAATGTAAGTGAAGTTTTAAATCAAAGGCTTAAATCTGATTCAACTCTAAATCTGAATCTTAGTCTCGAAATAAAAGAAAGTTTTTAAGTTTAAATTGTTTTAAACATATATTATTAAATGTTTATAAAACCTAACAATGAAATTAAGAAGTAAATAAGAAATGTTTTTAATATTAACTTAAAAGTGAAGTTAATTCACATTGTTAATAATGATTAATTACAAAGTTTATTAATTAAAGATTAAATGGTAATTAATGATTTATAACTACTTAATAATTTTAAAAATAATCAATTAAGGGTTAATTGATTTATTAATTAAGGTTGATTAATTAATAATTAAAGGTTAATTAATTAAAATGAAATTGTAATTAGTTAATGTTAATTAACCAGGATTAGTGACAAATCTGATCTAATTAAATCAGATAAATAAATTGACCTTACTTATAAATGTTTAGATTCTATTGAATGACTTGATTGTTTGATATCCCTGATATATGATGCTTTGTGATACATCCTAATTTATGTTGTGATCTGTAATTTACTTACCTGTTATTATCTGTGAATCTGTGAATGAGCGATAAGCGTTATATCGCTTACCAACTATATCCTGTATTTTGATATGTGATGATTCATTGTGTTGCACTATTGTGTTAAACCCCTAGACTACACTGTTACACACACAAATATGGATTTCACGTGGAAATCGGTTAAGTCACAGATAATTTGAAATTGATGTTTTTTGAAATTGAAATTTTAATTTCAATTGATTTGGAAATTGGAAATTTGGGTTTAAAGTGAAAAGCTTTTGAAATGGAATTTCAAAGATTAAAGTTATTTTGAATAACTTGATAAAGTTTTGAAGTTTAAATAATTTGATTTAAACTTAAATTCAAGATTCGAAATTAAATTCTATGATTCAAAACTAGGGATTTAAGATGCTGTACAAGTTATATGAATTTAAACCATTTTAAAGATATTGGGTTGAGAATTTGAACTTAACCCAAGGATTTCAACTCGTATGGATGAATCAGATTTTCTGAAATAAAACTGTTGTTTTAAAAGAATAAAAGCTTTCAGATAAGAAATGAAATTCCAATTTAGTTAAAGGAATTTCAATATTGAATTGAAAATGGTTTTCCAAGTTATGAATGAATTGTTTTGAAAAGCTATGATTTGAATCTGTTATTTTTAACAGATTTAAAATAATGATTTGTTTAAACCATTTGAAATGGAATTGTTTTGAAAACTGTAAATTAAATCTTTGATTTAAAGATTTAACGAGTTAATCAAATTGAAATGGAAATTAATTTGGAAAATCTGTGAATGAATCTTTTATTTAAAAAATTTAAATGTGAAAATTGTTTAAACCGTTGAGGGTTGTTGAAATGAATCTTTTTGTTTAAAAAGATGTAAATGGTAATTTGTTTTAACCATTCAAATGGAAAGTTTTGGGTAATAAGTTGTGACTTAATTGAAATCCCATATCCATATGTTTTTAAATATTACGCTCACTATTCGGTTTAGCCGGGAGAGGACCTTTGGGTCGTATAACCCATTCCGAATATGTGATACGTCGTATATGGATAGCATTTGAAGACCGGTGTTGAAGACCGGATATTTTTGAAAACGGAAGGATTACCGTCGAGTTACTCTGCATCGGCTGATCCCCGATATAGAGGTTTTATCATCCTTAGTGACGGGAAGTCCGGACGTGATTGGAAATTATCCGGATTTGCAAGGGCTTCGTGAGAAGTGCCTTCGGTTCTGTTCGATCCCGGAACAGACTTGTATGGATACATGTCTAACATTACACTTTGAGATATAAAGCCGATTTCTTTCAAATACATATCTGTTTGGTGGTGGAGAATTTATTCTCTTAGCTTAACACCCTTCTCTAAGATGTACGAGCTCAGAGGTTATGTAGTTGAAATTTATCAGCGATATATTCCCAATTTGGTAATGTGACATGCTGAGTGTTGCTGTGTGATGATCAGTGTTTGATCATTTGTGATATGATCGTTTGTTTGATCATTTATCTTTGTGATCATAGGTCGATCATCTGTTGACCCAAAGCGTGGCTTTTTGAAAAAGCGTAGCTTTGTGGACGAGACCTCTTCAGAACCTCACAACCCGGAAATGGTCGAAACAGGAATGTTGCGGCAAGGTTATGAGGGTCGCGCCCTTTAGGGTATGTCATTTCCTTCTGGAAAAGGGTGGTGTCATGGTATGGAGCCCAGATACTTACTCATGTGGATACACTTTATTATGTGTGATGTTGGTAATCGAGGCCTCGGATAAAGGTCCCAAAGGACCGGGGGGTGGCATATTCGTGAGTTACCTGTTACAGGGGTAACTCGGCCTTGTTTTGCAGAGAGCAGTTTGTCTCTCGGGACGTCCCGCCAGAGGCGATCCCATGCGGCGGAAGGAAGTTCCTTAGCCTGACCATTTGTTGGAAATCCAAAGAAACAATACGGAACTTGTACGGTTTTAGTTGTATTACCTGCTATGGAATGTGGCGGTAACCTGCTATTGAACATAGTAGCTATAGTAGGCATACGATACTGGTCGTATGTTGGCTAAGATTAATATTATACTTTCGAAATGTTTTCTACACTATGCACTAATGATAATATCCAATGATTTTGCGTAGTAAGCATGTTTGACTATCATAAGAAGAAATCTTCTCCAATTCTGCGTTTGCATTGTGTGTGTGGCGGGAGGTCTTATGGTAGTTTCATTTTCCAAAAGCATTGCGGATTTCAATGTTTAAAACCTTTTGTGTTTGTTTTAAAGATAAACTGTTTTTGTTGCTCACACCAGTCCCATGACTGATCCGGAGTTTATTGTTCCTTTCCTAAACTCTGGGTGCTCATAATTTTCCACACGAGCAGTCTAGAGTTGGGTTTCTTTTCAGATATTCAGGTTTAGTAGATTATCTGGAGCTAGTTCATTCATCGGAGTTGCTTATCTTGGAGTTGTGGATTCATTCTTTTCTGAAGATCATTTTGGAGTTATCACTTCTATTGATATTGTTCCGCTGCTGTTGTTATCATTTTCTTTTCCGCTGCTATTTCTTGTATCATATCTCTGATGTATATTGATATTCATTGTTTCACTCTGTTGTATCAGATATTATATATCAATGTATTATTCTTTTCTTCCGCTGTGTTATTTACTTAATTGTGTTATAGCTCCGGCGAATCGGATTTGAACGGTCGAATCTGCGACATTCTAGTACAATGTGAAGTACGGATGTTGATTTTCGAGCGGGCAAAACCCGATACGTTACATATTTTCTATTTATTTTGTTTAGACACTATTATAATATCAGATGATTTTGATAAAAATGTTTTGTTTATCGTAAGGAAAAAACCCGTCGTGTTTATGTGTGACGTGGTCTTACAAGATACCTTTGTTTTTCAAAGGACTTTAATAACTTTAACAATCCAAATTGAGTGTGTTTTCTCACGTTGGTTTTCCAGACTGACTCGGGTCTTTATTTTATTATAATGCCCGGGTCAGACGGAGTAATACAGATTCGGGATAGGATGCGATGGAGCTCAGGAGACTAGCTGGATGACAAAGACGTATTTCCGTACTTGATTCATATTTCCGCTGTATGAGAACAAGTTATTATAACTGTCCAGATTGATGTATTGATTGTTGTAGTCTGATGATTGTAAGTATAAACAAGTTACAGATTCTCTTGTATAAAAATCTGTTATTATATATAATATTTGGTTCCGCTGTGATTGTGAGATTCTGTGTTTTTTTTCTATTTCTTCTTCACCCCTAACAATCCGCCTTTTTATGCAATTTGAGTTGACTTGTGCGGTTATGTTGTCAGCTTAGACTGTACGGAAAAGTGCGTTCGTTACATTCACCCTTTCTGTATTACAATAAATAGCTATATTTGAAATTTAAATTCATTCTATAAATTTCAACCAAAATCTTCATATTCAGAAATCAATTTCTATTCCAAATCCAATATTTAAAACCATTTAAATATTCAAAATCGAATGATGAAAAATCCAAGTTGTTACACGGTATTTGAGAACATCGTGAGGTTCTTGTTCATTGTTTGTGTCAAAAGTGACCAAACACTCAAAAATAGAACAAAGATATGAATATGATCATAGTACTAGTTTTTAAGAGGTGGATCTTTGGTCGTTAAGTATGTTAAGTTCTTACTCTAAGTTAGATCACAAATCCAAGGAAAATATGCTAGAAAACATGAGGTAATATAGAAAAAGTAAAGACATAAAGTTTTTGTTGTCGTTCTGCAATATCTAGCCTACATTCACTACGTTTCTTTTATTATGATTCTTTGGTTCATAATTGTTATAATGCTTGATATATCGGTTATAACAATGGTAGGTTACTAGATTTGTGGTCGGTAAAACTCTGGTACTATAAATCTCAAGTTTGATCCACCAAAACTAGGTGTTGAGTGATGGATAATATGATTGAAGGTGATTGGATAAGGTTTAGGTGATTTTTAATTGTCCAAAAGTGCTTCAACAATTCTATTCGGGTAGAATGGTTTGGCAGTTTCTTATGCATAAAATTTGTCAACCACTATTGTTTCAAGTTTGGGTATTTATAGGAGTGAAGAAGAGATCTAGGCGGCTAGGCCAGTTATCCTAACAAAATAGATCATTTCCATATATAAGTGATTTGGTGGTTGGCGGGTTGGTTCGATGCTCGACAAAAATGGTTCAACAATGAACTACTGAAGTATTGGAACTGGGCCAGCCGACAGCAAAGTTAAAGGGTGAATTTTAAAAAAAAATTCCTTATTGGATCTTTATTGGGCCTATGAAGTCTAATCCATTTAGGACTTTTCTAAATTTTCATTTTAAAATAAAATCAATATTTTATTTAACATTATAAATAAAGATTAATATTATATGATTTATATATATTTTGTGTGTATCATATACACATATGTGTGTACATGCATATACGATATAATAATGAATACATGGTATAACATGCCCGTATATAAATGTTGGGATTTACACCGCAACGAACATGGTACTCCCTTTAGAATTCGATCATGCTTTCAAAATGAAATATATATGTGAATCAAAATGATTTATATATTTATGTGAAAATATATCTTGTATACATAAATATAAATAATTGATAATTATAAAAATTTATATAAAAATACATAAGTATATATATATATGTAAATATAATTAAATCATAAAATAATTTAATAATTAATATGAAATAATTTTGAGTATAAATATTTGTGTGTATATTATTGTAGCATACCTGGGAATAAAATAATAATTGTTTTATAAATAAGTCAAAATAATACATATTTATAAATATACAAACATATTTGAATATATATAATAAATTATACGTACATATATATATGTATGTATGTATGTGTAAAATTTAATATACTTTTACAGAGAACTCTCGGTTCAAGAAATATTTTTTCTTCAAATATATATATATATATATATATTTAATTATAAGTATTTACGAATTTACAAATACACACACACACACACATAATAATAAAAAAATTATAAATTAATGTAAATTTACAGCAAGCTCTCTGCTCATATAACAAATTTTCTATAATTTTTTATTTATAAAATGATTCTTAAATAAATGATTTGTAATTAAATATAAAATCCGCTCGAAAAAATATTAAATTATTAAAAAATTAATTTAAAATCTTAAAATTATGTTTTAGTTCATATACTTCATTTCATATTTTATTTGAATATATATATATATGTGTGTGTGTGTGTTTTAATTAATTTCTAGTTGGGTAATTGGTTAAATTAATATTTAAATAGGAAATAAATATAATATATATTAAAATAAATAAAATATTGTTGTCAAGTTAAATTTGTATAAAAATAAAATTTTATAAATTTCAAAACATTTATTATATAATTTTATTCTTTAAAAAATGATTTATTATTTAACAAAATCATATTTAAATAGTATTTAGTTATATTTTTTTAATTAGGCCAAGAATTTAATGCTCGTATACATTCAAAATGATAACAAATTTTATTTATACATATATGCACTAATATATTTTCAAATATCATATATTTGATAGAATATCGATTAACTAGATTCGTAGTATGTCTACATAAGTATCATATGATGTAACAATTAACTAAACATTGATAAATGAATGTAAATAAGAGAATTACCTTTCCCAAAACCTATTAAAGACAAATTGAAATGAAGTTGAGTACTCCTTGAATCAGATTCACAACTTGGAAAATGCCAGCTCCAAATTGTCTATCACCATCAATCTAATTTAAGTGTCTTATATATATATATGAACTTGGAAATTTTTTTGGTACTTGGAATAGGGTTTCTAGTTGAAATTTTCAGCAAGGAGAAGTGGGAAAAGTATATAGAAAGTGAGGGTTAAGTGGCATTACATAAAGGAGAGATACTGGAGCAAAAAGTGGATCACTATCCTTCTCTCTCTATTTACCATATCTTTCCCTTTTAGCCATACAAACCCCATATACCTACAAACCTTTGGCCGGCTTGATCTTTGCCACTTCCTATCCAAAATTATTATGCCCCATATGAGCCACAAACCTAGTACAAGCCCAAACAAAATTCATCGTAATTTAAATTCAATTTAAACGCGTACCAATACCGAGTATTGATAAGTATATTTATAACTATTATAAACACACTGTTTAATATTGTTTAACACATCAAATAAAATTTCAAATCTAATATTTCATAAATATTAATTAATTTATGACAATTAAAATTTAATTAAATCAGGTGGTCAAAGGAGTATACAATGTTTCGGCCGTGTGACTCTTTAGGTGTAAATTTGGTCAGCGATTAATATCGAACAATTCGAATATTAATGTTCACACATCATTTAGCAGGTGGTGTGACATTTTGGCAAAATTTATTTCTTTTTTCTTTGTTAAGCGTTATCTGGTCGTGAATATTATTCGCACCAATTCTCTTCGTCAAAACTATATCACTTTGGATTTATGAAATTTGGTAATGGTCAAAATTTCAATATCATCTGTATTCAACTCTATAGTCCAAACAAAAAATCCTTGGCTCAATAATAACAATTCTTATTAACTGAACTACTTTGGTCAAACATTTTTACTTTGAGTTAACTTGAGTTGACATTGATACTAACTCCATATAACAGTGGAAACGAATCCTCTCTTGAATAGTGCTTCACTTCCAATACCTCTATTCGACCCAACTATAGTTATTCGATGGAAACCGTGCCATGATTTGACTATAATCAAAGTAAAGCTTTCATGTTGAAGATCAATAGTATTCTCAAGTCAAGATAACTGTGTAAATCGGTCACATCAATATTTTCTGTTTGACCTGATTTATGTTAACCAACATAAAACTATCAAGTGAGTCATTCCATAGTTATCCAATAACTATCAGTACATAAACCTAAGGTGTCCCCACCAGTCATGAGTAATACACTGCTTAACATTTGGAGAGCGTTACATACTTTAGTCTCAATGGATACATCGATATCCAGTCTCGATGCATCTTGAATAGGAACATTTAAAATGATGTATTTCTTATATTGTGATACAGTACTCATGGTTGTAACTATTTGCAATTACTATAACAAACACACCATTTATGGATTCTCTGTTAAATATATTTTAATGAAACATTTAATTAGTTATAGCACATTATAACAAATATATATAACAGAAATAAAAACACCTTTATTATAAACGAGAATTGATTATAGAGTTAACTAATTTACAATAAATTACACAATCCCCCCTATGGCATACCTCTAGTTTTATTAATCTCTGACTTGCACTTAGAGCTAATTATGGAATCTCATTCCTATTACTTCAATCAGCTTCTTGAGAGCCGACCGAGCTAGACCCATAGCGAATGGATCTGTTATGCAGTCCTTGGAATCGCTGCATTGTTATCACAGAACAATGCTATAGGATTCTCGGTATCAGGAATCACTCCGAGCTTACTCAAAAACTTATGCATCCAGGCTTCCTATTTAGCTGCTTCATTGTGGGTTATATACTTGGCCTTCATTATGGAATCGGCTAATATTTCTTGCTTGGAACTTTTCCAACTAACGGTTCTGCCATTAAGCGTAAAGGCATAACCAAATATTGATTTACTGTCATCTATATCACTTTGAAAGCTCGAATCCACATATTCCTTCATAAGGAGGTCTCCATTCAGTATATGAGGAATTAGCTCTTAGTATTTATTTAATACTTAAGTATACATTTACGACCGTCCAATGTTTTTCTCTAGGATTAGACAGGTATCGACTTACGCATCTAATGCATATGCAACATCTGGTCTAGTACATAGCATAGCGTAAATTATGGATCCTATGGCTGAAGCATTAGGGGATCCTTTTCATATGCTCTTTCTCCTTATCGGTATGAGGAGCGTCCATCTTAGAAAGAACGGTACCATACTGCGTTGGAACATTTCCACGCATAGAATTCTCCATAATGAACCTTTTCAGTATGGTATCTATGTATAGGGATTCAGACAATCCTAACAGCCTCTTAGATCTATCTCTATATAGGGTGCTTCTTCCAAATCCTTCATTGAGAAGTTCTTGGAAAACCAAGATTTCAACAATTGTAGCAACGAAGTGCCATAACCAATCAATAATAGATCATCGACGTATAACACCAAAAATGTGATGGTTTTGCTCTGTTATTTTCTTTATATGCACGCTTCCTCTGTGTTTTGATAAAAATCAAACTATTTGATTACTTTATCAAAGCACTTGTTCCAACTCCTTGAAGCTTGTTTAAGTCCATAAATGGACTTTAACAAGTTGCAAGCCTTGCCCTCACTCCCACTGACCAAAAACCCTCGGGCTATGACATATAAACAGTTTTTGCTAAATCAACATTTAGAAAAGCCATCTTTACATCCATTTACGATATTTCATAGTCATAGAATGTAGAAATGGCAAGCATAATCCAAATGGACTTAAGTAGAGCACCTTGAATTTGATGAAATGGCAAGCTTAATCTGAATGTCAAGCTACTTGCTTTGAACAATGTAGAAATGGCAAGCTTAATCGAATGGCAAGCTACTTGCGAAAAGCTTTTGCCATAATCAACACCTTGAATTTGATGATATCCTTTCGCAACTAGCCTAGCTTTGTAAGTCTCTACTTCCCCATCTGCATTTAGCTTTTTCTTAAAAATCCATTTGCAACCGATGGGTTTTATCCCTTCAAGTACGTCTAACAAAGTCCAATCTTTGTTTTCGACATGAAATCCATCTCGGATTTCATTGCTCCAAGCCAGAATTCAGAGTCTCTACTTTGTAGTGCTTGTTGGAATGATAGAGGAGTATCGTCATCTAAGACACAATCTTCCTTCTCGCCATCCACGAGATAACCGTAGTATCTCTCTGGTGCGTGACATTCCCTACTAGGCCTTCTAATAGGTTTCGTGTTATCGTATACTGCTGAATTCGATTCTCCCACTATTTCAGTCTCAGTGTTAGTTTCTTGGATCTCATCCAAGTCTACAACTTCCCTATTAATTTACTTTGACGAAAATTCCTTTTCTAAAAAGACAGCATGTGTGGAAACAATCACCTTTCGTTCCTCTGTATTGTAGAAAATATATCTCCTAGAATTCTTGGGATATCCTATAAACTTACACAAAGATGATCTCACCTCAAGCTTATTAGGGAAAATAATTAAAGTGAGGTTTCTTCCCATGCCATATCTCATATGGTGTCTTAAGCACAGATTTCGTGGGTACTAAGTTTAGCATATGAACTGCAGTTTCCAGCACATCCCTAATCGGACAGAGACAACTCAGCTTTACTCATCATGGAACGTACCATATCTAATAAGGTTCGTTTCCTTCGCTCCGACACACTGCTGTGCTGCATAATATATGGTGAGTAACCTGAGAGATAAATCCCATTATCTTTTAAGTACCATTGGAGCTCTTGTTTAATGTACTCACCTCCTCGATCAGATCCTAGGATTTTAATCTTTTGGTTCGTCTGATTTTCAACTTCATTTTTATACTCCTTAAATTTTTCGCAGACACCGAATTTTTTCTTCATAAGGTACCCATATCCTAGTCTCGAGAAATCATCCATAAAGGTAATAAAGCAAGAACTATTATCTTTGGTTATTATAGGCATCAGGCCACATATATCTCTATGTAGTAGCCCTAAGAGTTCCAAATCTTTCATTACTCCTATTGAAGGGGTGTTTGGTAATTTTTCCTTCGAGACATGACTCACGGGTGTCAAATGATTCAGAATCAAGCGATGATAGAAAATCATTGGTTTTCAGTTTGTGCAGTCGTTTCTCATTAATATGACCAAGCCTGCAATGCCAAAGATAGTTATCATCTATACTGCTACTAGAACTACTCACAGAATATACATAATTAGCATTGATCACATAATTGTCATTTTCAAGAACACCTTCATAGACTTTATTTCCACCCTGACTAATGCTCATAACATATTCGCACAATAATATACATACCCAGCCTCAGACAATCTCGAAACAAATACAATTCCAAAAATAAAGTATTTAACAAAATAACAATTATTCCATACTAACACAAAACCACTAGGCAAATACAAATGAAAATATCCTACAATCGTTGCATTTACTGTAAATCCATCAACCACCTAGAGCCTTATTTCTCCTTTTACCAAGCGTCGCCACTTCCTAAGCCCCTATAATGAGTTACAAATATAAGTTTCAGATCCTTTATCTAAATCCTACGACATTTTACTATATAAATCAATTTTTGTGTGTACTAATCACATATGTAGGAGATTCGTTGCAGATTCGTATTCAAAATATTTTGAAGCTGATAGTCTTTTGTTCAGAGTCTGTATGCTATTTAGAAATATGTTAAAATCTCTCCTGAATGGTATATATATAAACACACACATGCTCATTCATGCACAAAAGGTTGAAAATAGCTGGCTGAATGGACTCATTCAGCCGTCTGTTTGCTGAAACATTTTTATTGTTTTATATGATTCAACCGGCTGAATGAGTTAATTCAGCCAGCTATTTTAGGCCAAAATTTGCCTATTTCTTTGCTGTTTTCAATTATAACAAATTCAGAAGGCTGGATTATTATTTCAGCCGGTTGAATATTTTCAACAGCTATTTTATGAAAAGACACTTCTCTTCATCGAAGAGAAACTTCTTCAAATCAACATTTGCATCTGTTTCTTTTCAATATTATCCTTCATGAATAATTGCAACCGTTTAATCTCTATAAATAGATTTCAGAATTCAACAAAAAAACTTAACTGATTTTAATATTCTTGAATTCTTATCTCTTAATCTATTTTCAATTTGCACTCTAATTGCATACAAACTCTGATCGTTGATCACTCCATCTTCCACATTCTTCAAGCACATTACACTATATATCATAAAGGAGAAGATTATAGGAAGATTGTACTTAATTGACCTATCAGTGCTATCTAAAAGAGCACACTATGGTCAGATACTTTTGTCTAGTTGTAAAGAAGTCCTGTTCGGTTTCTCAAGCGGTAGAAGTTCTATTCGGTTGCTTAGGCGGTAGAAGTCCTGTTCGGTTGCTTAGGCGGTGTAAACCTATTCCTCCGGTTAAGTGAGGGTTGCTAGTTTAATTCCAGAAGGAGTCTGGGGCTGGACGTAGAATGGGAGTTCGAACCAGTATAAAAATCTCTGGGGTCATTTATTTTACTATTTACTTAGTTTATATTCCGCACAAGTAGTTTATCCATATTACACGATCCTATAGCACAGTCACTTTCATTTGGTATCGGAGCAAGGCAATCATATAACCGTAACATAGTTATCTGATAATTTTTTTAATATGGAAAACAACACCAGCACTGTAACTAACACTACCTTTCTAGAAGGTCAATCTACTGCATGACCACCTCTATTTAATGGAATGAACTATAACTATTGGGCTACTAGAATGAGAATCTATATACAAGCAAGTAGTTATGAAACCAGGAACATTATGCAATTTGAATATACTATGCCTACTACTGAATATTTAGCATGGTCTAACACACAAAAATTAGACGCTACTGCAAATGCTAAAGCTATGAATATGTTATATTGTGCATTAGACAAAAATGAGTTTAATAGAATAAGCATGTGTAAAACTGCTCATGAAATTTGGCGTAAACTTAAAATTACACATGAGGGTACTATCAAAGTCAAGCAGAGTAAAATTTCTATGCTCAAAAGGCAGTTCCAGAATTTTAAAATGAAGCAAGATGAGACCATAAATGAAATGTACTCTAGATTTCAAGATATATATCATTCTTTGATAGCATGTTTCAAAAATTCTCAACTCACTAATGGATGAGTGGGAACGAAAAGTCTTAGCAATCAAAGAAGCTAACGACATTTCGACCATAAAACCAGAGGAGTTGATAGGAAATCTAATGTCTTATGAAGTTAATCTCCGGGCAAAATGAGTACATGCTCAAGATAAGAAGAATATAGCATTCCAGGTAGAAAAAGATGAATCGGATTCAGATGAAGAAGATATGGCATTCATTGCTAAGAATTTTAAAAAGTTTTTGAAATTTAGAAAGAGCAACAAATTCAGAAATAACAAGAACAGCTACGGCAACAATAATAACACCAACAAACCATCATCATTTGCTCTAGAATGTTACGAATGTCACAAGAAAGGGCATATCAAGAAAGACTGTCCTGAGAAAAAGAAACACAAAAATAAGCATAAGAAAGACAGAATCAAGAAGAAAGCTTTCTCTGTCACTTAGGACGATTCAGAATCATCTTCATCGTCAGATAGTGACTCGGACAGTGATACAGAACAAGCCAATGTATGTTTTATGGCCACAAAAGAGGAGGTTAGTGATCTAACTTTTGATGATCTATTAGAAATAAACTTAGAATTACTTGATAAGCTAAAAGACATCAAAAGAAAATATAAAGAATCTCTTGAAAAAACGAATAGAACTGAAATTGAAGTAGATATGTTAAGAGATGAGAAACAAGTCTTAGAAGAAGAACTCGAAGTTACTCAAGAATCTTGTTCTAATATAACATCTCAACTCTCTATGCTAAGTCAAGAGATAGAAACACAAAAAGAAAAGAATGATGCTCTATTAATTGAAAATCATGATCTTAGAGAAATGTCAAGATTTTAGAATTAGATAACTCTAGCCTTAAAACAAAGTTAGATGATATTACTAAAAATGTCTCTAATTTTAATAAAGGCAGAGAATCAGGTGAGCGTTCGATTTTTGTTGATTTCAAAAAATTGAATTTTGTAACGTATACTAGCACGTATACATGTTTGACTCTTGATCACGGTTACACATTCACCGGTCGTTGTCAAGTTTTGAAATTTTTATAAACAATCTCTACCAATCGTTATTCTTATTTATATATACATTTTTATGAAAACTGCTCACTACCGATCATTATTCCCTCATTCATATTCCTCTTCTCTTTTTTTGTTTGATCGTTTATAGGCCTGTTGGATTTTGGATCGTTTTAAAACGATCGGCATTGAGCCTGAGTGGAACGATCGGTATAGAGCACGCAATTTGATCGATCGTAACTTCAAATTGGCAAGGGACGATCGACATATGCTCTTTATATATAAGCCCCCAAACTTAGTCGTTTACTTTACTTTCCTCATTCACTTCGTATCGTTTCCATTTGAGATTAAAAAAAGAATACACGAACTGCTCTATCTTCTTTCCCTACCGATCTAAGAACAATCTGATTTCTAAATCAATCCCTCCTCACGAATCATTATCGTTCTAGTTCCTCCAGGTCTCACTCGACTTTGAATTCGAATCCATTTCTCTTCTTCTGACTTTAATTTAGGTAGGTCAATCCATATACATTTTGTGATTTGAGTACAAGACTTTGAGTGTCGTGAATCTTGTGTTGGTTAGTTTAGTTGGGAAAGTCGCTTGATCTGAATCAAGTTGGAGAGGATGGAATTGGAAAAAATGAAATTGTTGAGCAAATAAAATGATACAAATCGATGCATGACAATCATTCTTGGACGATCGGTAAAACTTTGGACTTAGACGACTCTGGAGTGGATGATGGTGATGATGTACCTATCGTTATGGAGTGAAGTTGAAGTTTGGGTATTTAACGATCGTCTTTGAACGATCGATGGTGCTTTGAAGTTGGAGGGTTTTAAGGTAGAAAGGATAGAGTGGTACGATTGATTGATGGCGTGAAGATAATGATCGGTATAAAAGGTTAAGGAGAAAGATCGGTAAACATGGACAATTGTGAACGATCGGTGAGAATGAGTTGATCAGAAACGATCGGTAGTAACTGGGTTTAGTAACGATCTGTAGGAATGCCGACTTAACGGTCGGACTATTGGGTGGTGCAAATAATCGAATGAAATGGATAGGGTGAACGATCAGCGTGTTTGACTAGGTTGAATGATCGGTTGTCAGCTATCAAAATCCAAAAATAAATCCAAGCAAATGAATTTGAGTTTAAAGATGAGCTTTAGCCTTGCATATTTAAGTGAATGCATATGACTCATATAGGATTTGAATTACATATTTGGTAATATATGACATCTGAACTTTGACATGAACCAGTGCCTTTGACCATTCTCTTGAAGCTCATCCGTAATCTGAACATAAAAATCGAACTTTTACTTGCTTACAATCGATCGTGAAATTTAAACTGCATCGTTCCCTAATGACATAGAAAAACGGCTGAGACGGTCAGGAATGACGGTCTCTCCGGTCGAACCTCGAAGTCTCGTCATCTTTTCTGTCTTTAGTTTTGTACAACTTATTACGACATTACATAGCACTTTACCACACCACACTAGCACTCATTATGCACCGGGTGGTACAGGTTACTTTATATAATCATGATTTTTACTGAGTTTAATAGTAATGGGTTCTAAACGTTCCGAACGTCTTGCAGCTATGCCAGCTGGATCATCTTCTCAACGGGATAATCCTGACGTGGAATCAAGTTCTACAACTGAGTCTGATAGTCCGTCCTCTAGTCATTATTCATAACAACTGGAAAGCCCAGGCCCACAATTTTATTTTTCTGATGCAGTTTCCATTCTTCCACCAGAAGTTGTCGATCCTGCTCCCGATGCTCTAAAGGATGTAGTTATTCTGGAGAACCCTGCTATTCCATAGCCTCTAAAATTAAGGAAGATGCTCTTTGTCGAATCTACGTAAGGCATGGAATTCCCTTTGATGATGTATTGGTTCCGTCGTGGGATGATAGGGCTTATAGACCCCCAGAAGGATATACAACATGTAACAAGTTCATGTGCTGGGCCAGATGCATCCCGTCATTTAACTCATATATCCGAGAAATTCTCCATTATTCGAGGATAGCTCCAACGCAGCTTCATCCGAACGGCTAAGCTCTTCTCAATTGTACTTATATAGTATTTATGGAGTTCTTGCATCGTCCTCCAACCATCGATAACATTCGGTTCATATTCTTTTTCAAATAACGGACAGGGAGTCTTTCGTTTACATTTCTTGAGTCGACGAAGAGGTGTTAGATTCTAAATGGCGCATGGAATAAATTAAGCGCCTTTACAAGCGAGTGGTTCTTTGTCCGATGTCCACTCGGTTTTGCTCGACAATGACCGAAAAGACGTAGGTGTTATCCACTATCTTTATATTAGCATGGAAAACCAATACTCAGGTCGTATTCCTGACTAAGTGATTCCTTTACAGGCACTATCACTCGGCCCGGCGATAATCTTTATGAGGAGGCCGTCACAACTCTAAAAAATGAACCGCTTGAAGATAGGAACATTGAACATCTTCTTATGAACGAACACCTTGTTGTTTTTTGTTTAATAGAAGAGGGCTTCAGCATAGGGCTAACAAAAGTCGCTCAAACTGCAGGGATAAGACCATGGGCTGCAGTTAGTCAAAGGGGCAATCGAATCGATCCCGTTATGCCCTCATCCATGGGTGCTCGGGAATTCATTGGTATTAATGCCGAAGGAGATAAAGGCGATATGCCCAGTTGCAATGATGATGAATTTGGTCTTGGAGTTGAGGTCAGATCCTCGCAGACCTCGTAGCCCTCGGTTCCCGATAGAAGAAAAAAGAAAACATTTGTTTATAAATTTCCAAAAATTCATCTTTCTGATCAACTCAAGTCATCGATGGCTCCTAAGATTGTTCAAGATGAATCCTCATCTCAACCGTCAAAGCATTCAATTTGCTGCTCGATTCTTTGTCTGGTCTACCAATACCACATAACCTTGACGCTTTCCACTTTACTATCGAAAGTATCGATGGGTCATAATCTCCCACCGGAACTGGCACTAAAATTCCAACTTCTAAAGGAGAAGTTACTCCAATGAGAAAAGCACCTGGTTTGTCTGTGGATAACACAAGGACACTTGCACATATTTGCACTCCTAAACATTGCATTATGCTCGACTTGTGCTTTTTAATACTTAAAGTTGATTGACTTCCGTTTTCCCTTGCAGAAACGATGGTGAAGAAAAGGAACATGTCTGATTCTCTCTGGGATATACACCACCAATCCTTTAGTTCATGCTCTAGCTCTTACCGTCAAGGTGGTAGTCGAGAATATTATGATTCTAGTTATCGCTCTGATCGGGACCGTGGTCATCAAGATAGGGGTGATAGGGATAAGCCATCTCAAGATAAGCATCAATCAAGATCGAGATCCCTTCCTCCAAAGGATTAAGCCAACCGATTGTCGGGACCCACCTATCGATCCCTCTCGTGGTCCCCTCTCATTTCAGTTCCTCCATGGCCTTTGGTTCCTTCTCACTTTCAGTAGTCTAGTGATCGTCGTCGCTATAGTGAACATGTTGTTGCTCAAAGACCCAGCAAGGAAAGTACTGAAGTCGAAATCGCTATTGAAGATTCTATGATCGATCCAACTGCTCGCATGGCACAACTTCGAGAAGAGTTTCCAAATCTATGTTTTGAAGGGGTCATTTTCCCTCCTATTCTGAAGAGGGTCCCAAACCAATACCAGAAAATGACTATTAACTGTGTCACCGATATCCATAAGCAGTACTGTGAATGGATGAAGACATCAGAGAAAATGTCGAAAGTATCTTTCGAGCGCGGGGCGGAAATTGAAAAGTTAAAACGCCAAGAAACTCAAAATAAAAGAATTATTGATACTTTGACAAATGAGTTAGAGGCTTCTAGGACCTCCCTAGTAGTGGTCGAGGGAAAAGCTAATGCTACCGTCAAATCCATGGAGGAGATGAAATCCAATCATTTTGTTATAGTGTAGGTGTTGCTTCATCGAAATCAAGAAATAGCATTAGAGAGAGATACGGCTTGAAATAGTGAATCTTCAGCCTTGAAGGAGATAGCGGAACTCAAGGCTAAGCTCGAGTACGCAAACAAGGAGAAAGATGATGCTAAGAAAATCGCTTAAGATGCTTGTGACGAGCTAGTGAATGTTAGACTGGAGAGAGACACGGCCGTTGAAAGAGCCAAAGATGTTGATGCATTTATTTAGCGTGAAGTGGAAGCTACCAAGGATAAGGTTAGGGAGGAGATAATGAACGATCTCGACCCACTTCTTATTTTTTACAACACCAACATTCTCAAGCATAGAAATTTAACATGGCTTGGTGACGATTATCCCTACTAGCTCTGGCGCGCGTGGGAATTTCTTGTTGCAGAAGAAAAGAGACTCCTTAATACTGAGGAAATCGACCTGTCTAGGCTTGAAAGTGAAATGCTATTGGGCGATGAACCCAAAGCATTACATGATATCCAGCTTACACTTCAGAAAGAATTTGCTGCTACTTCTTCACATGAAGTGGGTGAAGGATCCAGGTCGGCACAACCCGATGTTACAACTGAATTGCCCCAGCATCCCAGGCTATCTTCAGCTCCATGACAGATTCTTCAACCATCCCCGAGTATGATCTGGACAAGCCTCGGCTTTCTCCAATTCCCGAACACAGCTCTGAGGATATTTCGGCTCAACTTGTGAGCCACACCGAGGAAGGTATTTCGCCGACATTTTCCGTCTTTCAAATAATTGGGGCGTTATCAATTGATATTTCTAATCTTTTCGCCTATTTTTCTCAACTTTAAATCTATCAGATGTCGTTTCTCCTCCCTCACAAGATCCTCAATTGGGATCACAAGCTGTTGTGACAGTGTCCATTAAAGTTGCAACTTCGGTCGTTGCTCATGGTGCTTAAGAAGAAACCTTCGTTATTGATGACTAATTCATGGAGACATTGTTCAAGGAAGGAGGCGACCCACACCATGAAATTCCCTTTGATGAGGATGTTTTAATCATGGGTCCAACCACTACTAACGAGCTTAGCATGAAAGTGCGCGTTGAGAAGGAAGAGTTGTTGAAAAAGAAGGCAAAAACTGAGCCTGTTAATATGGATTTCAATGAGCAGATTCCTATCTCGCTCCAAATGATCCCTCATGGCGGGACAATTCCCCGAGATGAGATCCCCCCTACTTCTGGAGTAGAGAGTGCCTCGATCTCTCCTGCTTCTAATGATGATGCCGCATCGATCCACATAACTGAAGATGTTTCTTCCAAGAGAAGCTGAGGCGGAAAAGGGTCGAAGAGACGATCGAGTGGCAGTTTGGATGAAGCCACTCCTAAGAAACAAAAGAAAGATAGGAAATTCAAGAAATAATCTTTGGGTTGGTGTGATGCGTAAATAGCTTGGATGGCTACTTTTTCTTTTAGTTGGTCATGTTTTTTTGGGTACGACCCCAACTTTTACTTCTTATTTTGGATAAACTTGTATTGTTAACAACAAGTTTAGTGTGAATAAGAATTCTTTTATTTTTGTGTAGAATTCTCGTATACGCTTGTTTAAATGATCGAGCTATCATGTTTTACATTTAATGTATTTGTGATTCGTTGCTCGTTTGGTCAGATATTGATCTGACTTATCCTTTCCAAGGCCTCCCTGAGGTCGTGGCCTCGAGTCGTATCAAACACTGGGCTCGAGCCTTAGTGTTACGCCGTCGAATTCAATGGTTTTAGTAATTATACTCCTGCCCCCAGTCTCAGGTTAGCAGAGTTAGATGGTGGACGGTCAAACTCCATCCTTAGCGAATTTTATACTCCTTCTATTGGTTTTAGACCGGAGTTTATGAAATAGTAGTGGTTGAACCGCACTCATCTATTTGTTTGTACTAATATCCACACTCTAGGGACATGAGTTAGTTAATGGGTGGTCGGATCACACCCTTTTTGCATCCATACCCATATCCGCACTCCAGGGACATGAGTTATTTCATAGGTGATCAGTCACACCCACTTAGCATTTATACTCATATCCGCACTTCGGAGACGTGAATTATTCAAAAAACTGTCGAGTTTGGTTCTTTTTGGTCAATTGTTCTGCTCTCAAATATGGGTTTGACTCATCGAATGACTGGTTGAATCTCAATCATTCTTTATTATGTCGGTCACATCGAATAATGGGATTTAGTCGGTCGTATATCGCAACTAACATGTACAGCAGTGGCAGGTCACAGATATGTTGGAAAATTCAAAGTTCTATTGCTGAATGGAAAGGAATCACATAATTTGTCTTATTATATATTTGAAAAGCCAAATGTTAAAGCAAATCCTAAAATTAAACACAACTGAATGAAAAGGAAAACTAAGTGAAATAGTATCGTAAATGCTCACTATTCCACGCCTTTCGAAGTGTGACGCCATCAACAGTCACTAGCTTGAAAGTTCCCTCTCCAAGCCTCTGCTCAATGACATACGGTCCTTCTCAAGTTAGATTTATATGCGACGGGATAGGAAAAACCCGTTTTAAAACAAAATCGCTGACTTCAAAGGTTCTAGGTTGGACTTTAGTGTTGTAATATCGGGCGACTTGGTGTCGGTGTGCAGCTGCCCTCAAATCAACTTCCTCATGCTTCTTATCTATAAAGTCTGGAGATTCCAAAAGGAGATCTTTGTTTGTTCTGGGATCGTAATAAGTTACTCGATGAGAAGGAACTTCGAGCTCAATAGGAATAACGGCCTCGGGGCCGTAAGCGAGGGTGAATGGAATATGGCCAACCGCGGACTTGTAGGTGGTTCTATAAGCCTACAGTGTTGTTGGTGGTTCTTCCACCCACTTGCCTCTAGTCCTTTCCAAATTCTTATTTAGAATGGATTTTATAATTTTGTTCATAGCTTCAACTTACCAATTTTCTTGAGGGTGAGCGACTTCTACAAACCTCTTTTCAATACGATACCTCCGACAGAAGTCTTTGAATTCAGCATTGTTGAATTAAGTCCCACTATTTATTACAATAGTTCGTGGAAGACCAAAACGATAGATGATGTTCCGAACAATGAAGTTGATTACCTTTTTGGTTGTGATCGTGGCTAAAGGTTCTGCTTTGGCCCATTTGGTGAAGTAATCAACCGTGACGATAGCGTACTTTTCACCACCTTTAGAGATCGGTAAAGAACCGATAATATTTATACCCCACATGGAAAACAGCCATGGGATGATCATTTACATGATTTCCATCGGCGAAGCTCTTGGAACTTTTGCATATATCTGGCACTTGTCACATTGTCTTACATAGTCAGCAACATCTCGATTGATGGTTGGCCAATAATACCTATAACGGAGTATTTTTTGGCTAGAGTTTGCCCCCCAGTGTGATCGCCACATTCCCCTTCATGAACTTCTTTTAGGACCCGTTTTATCTCATCATGTGCGATACACAGGAGTAGGGGAACAAAAAAAATTCTTTATGTACATAATTCCTTCTTGCATGATATATCGTGAAGCTTTACGAAGAACTTATCGCTTTTTATTCCTTTGTTCAGGTAGGACTCCTTGTAGCAAATAGTATTTAATCGGAGTCATCCACGATTCCTTCTCAGACTCTATCTCTAGTACTTGGTCAATTTCCATCAGATTTATACTCGGGGCATTTTAGTACCTCGATTGGAACCAAGCCCATCTGTTGTGCATCGCCGGTGCTAGCAAACTTTGCCAATGAATTAGCCTCTCTGTTTTGATCCTGTGGGATATGAGAAATGTCATAGTACTCAAATTCATCCAATAACTCTTGGACTTGGGTAAGGTATGGAACAAGCCGTTGCCCTTTAGCTTGATAATCTCTCCTAACTTAGTATACTACCAACCGTGAATCACAAAAGATTTCAAAAGACTTTATTCCCAGTTCACCTGCGAGTTTTATAAGTCCAACAACCAGAGCCTCGTACTCAGCTTCGTTGTTTGTTGCTAGGAAATCAAGCTTTAAAGCATAACAGATAGACCGATCTTCGAGAGTTACAAGCACAATTCTAGCTCCAGAACAATGATCATTGGATGCTCCATCAGTATACAATTTCCACCGTATGTTAGAGATTTCACTGCTCTCTGAGGAATCATTCTGCGTAGTGAATTCTGCTATAAAATCTATCAGTGCCTAACCCGGGATAGCCCTGCGAGGGAGATAAGTGATATTGAATTGACTAAGCTTGATATTCTACTTGAGTAATCTTCCAAACATTTTAGGTCACTGTAGGAACTGTCGTAACGGCCGGTCGGTATAAACATTGATCGTGTGTGCCTGGAAGTATAGACAGAGCTTTCATGATGCAATCAACAAGCGGTATGCCAGTTTTTCTATTTTTGGATATTTCCTTTCAGCTCCTGTCAATCGCTTGCTGACGTAAACCGGTCTCTGAATTCGGTTCTCCTCACGAAGTAATGCAGCACTTATAGCATGTACCAACATAACCAAATAGATGTATAAATTTTCATAATCCACCAGCTTTGACAAAATGATGGGTCTCTCCAAATGATTCACCAAAGCTTGAAATGAGTCTTTACAATCCTGTGTCCATTCGAAGTTCTTTTCCCTTTCCTAATCAAGTCAAAGAAAGGAATGCATTTGTCGGTAGCTTTGGAAATGAACCGCTTAAGGCAACAACTTTCCCATTTAGACTTTGTACTTGTTTGATAGTCTTTGGCACTTGGATATCACGGATAGCTTGAATCTTCTCGGAATTAGCTTCGATTCCACGGGCATTAACAATAAAACCCAAAAACTTCCCTGATGCTACGCCAAAAGAACACTTCAAAGGATTAATTTTCATCTTGTAATGTCGGAGAATGCCAAACATTTCTGCCAAGTCTCTAATGTGGTCGCTTGATCGTCGTGACTTCACGAGCATATCATCCACACATACTTCCATCGTTTTTCCAATTTGATCTTTAAACATCCTATTGACTAAGCGCTGGTAAGTCGCTCCTGCATTCTTTAATCCAAACGACATCACCATATAGCAATATAATCCAACATCGGTAATGAAACTGGTGTGCTCTTGATCGGGAATGTGCATCGGGATTTGGTTATATCCCGAATATGCATCCATGAAAGATAGTAATTCGTATCCCATGGTTGAGTCCACCAGCTGGTCGATCTTCTGAAGGGGAAAACTATCTTTTGGACACGCCTTGTTCAAGTCTGAGTAATCAATGCATGTTCCCCATTTCCTGTTCGCCTTTTTCACAACCACATGATTAGATACCCACTTAGTATAAAGGGCATCGTGAATAAACTCGTTGCCTTTGAGTCTATACACCTCCTCTTTAAGAGTGGCAGATCTCTTCGGATCCATGCCGCTTCTTTTTTGTTTCACCAGGACATGCCTCGGGTCGATATTCAATGCATGGCTCGCAATGGCAGGCGAGATTCCACATATGTCAGAGTGAATCCAAGCGAACACGTCTAGATTTGCTCGAAGAAATCCAGCAAGTTCTTTCATCATCAAGGGGCTGAGCTGTGATCCAATCTTTAGGACCCATGATGGGTCGTCGTAGCTAACTGTGATGTCAATCATCAGCTCAACCAGTGCAGCTTTGGTCTCTTTGGGCTCCTCCTCATCATCTCTCGGATCTATATCTCTATAGAGCCGACCGTGGCGCCCGATCCAAGGCTCAGGCGCTAGTTGTCAATCTTCGATAGCTTGGATGCGAACAGTCTTGTCCACACCCTTACCTTTCACTTTGCATTGAGCATCCCTCAACTCAGCTACATAACAGGCACGTCCAGTTACCTGATCACCGTAAACAACTCCAACACTATTATCTGTCGGAAACTTCAAAGTCAAACACCATGGGACAAGGGCTGCACAGAATTCGGCTAGGATCGGTTGGCCCATAAAAACGTTGTAAGGAGAGTCAACATCCAAAACAACAAATGGAAAAGGTCCACACTCTCCTATGGTCACCTTCTCCTAACTCTACAGGTAATTCAACATAACCAACGGCTTCATTTGCAACACCGTTAAATTGTGTATGCGGGCTTTAGAAAACTTTAAGCCCTTTGCTTCCATCCTCATCTGATCATAATCTTTCTTGAAAATTATGTTTACAGAACTTCCACAGTAAACAAATATCCTTCTCACAAAAGCGGGGTCGATCATGGACGAAATGACCATTGAGTCGATTGTTGGAGCATCCACCTTGTCTGCATCTCTATTTCTAAACACGATATCATCAGCCATTATACGTTGCTATTTCGCTGGAGCTCTATCCTCCGTGTTTGAACAGCATTAAAAATCCACATGCTTAATCGCGCTAGCACAGTGCTCCATCTCATGCCAACTTTTATCAATCGGATGCAGTCCTTTGACTATTGTATTGACCACTAATCTCCCACTGCTCCACATAGGGTCCTCAGCCCTATATGGTGCTTGTCCTTGGTTGGGGTCGGATGTCCACTGCCCGCTATCCTGCGAGTTTTTTATGAACTGTTGTAACTTCCTTTCTTGAATCAGCTTTTCAATAATATCCTAAAGGTTCTTGCATTCATTTGTGTTATGCCCATAACATTCATGAAACCGACAATATTTCCCAGTTTGTTTCTGCTTCTTTGTTAATTCTTTTGGAGGCGGCTTCTTGTCTACATAGTATTGCAGGTAGACAAATAGACATTCTCCAAGGATGTATTCAGTGGCCTATAAGTGTTGTACATCGAAATCCTAGGCTTTCCTCTTCTAGAATCCCTATTTTGTTCTCGGCTCCTATCTCCGCCTTTCTTTTGCTGACTTGGTTTGTTATGGACATTCAGTTGAACTTTTCCAGAGCTTTCATTAGACTGCTTTGCTGCAATATTACTCTGTACTCCCTCTCCACTTGGTCCTACAACATTCTTCTTCCTGAAGGATCTGGCTTCCTCCTTTCTTAAATATTGAGCCGCCTTTGCATAAAAGGTTCCAACGTTATGGGTGGCTAGCCAGCTAACCAATCGCCAAAATCAGATTATGGATTAATCCCTCTTGTCACGGCCATCAATATTGCATGGTTATTCAGATTACTAATTTCCATAATACCTATATGGAATCTCTCCAAATAATCTTTCAACGATTCTCCTAGAGCCTATATCATGCTGGATAGGGACATTACATCCTTGGGGCGAGTTGCATGCATTCAGAACTGCTCCACAAACATTATTGCCAAATCATCAAATATAGATATCGACCACGTGGGTAACCTTGTGAACCACATTGTTGCTATCCCAGAGAGAGTTATGGAAAAACATCTACACTTGGTCGCATCATCTGCTCGTGTGGAATCCATCAGCCATTTGTATCTCATGATGTGCTTCTTGGGGTCGGTTTTTCCCTCATAAGCAAGCATCGATGGCATGTTGAACCTCCTTGGATATTCTACATGTAGAATATTATTAGTGAATAGGGTATGGCTTCTTGAAATTCCCTAGTCATCATTTGTGAAGCCTTGGCTTTCTCTCACTAGCTGTCTGACCATAGCCGACAAGTCCGGCGTTTGGATAGTCGGTGCCAAGCGGTGGTCATGTTCCACCTCACATGAATGGTACGGTCGATGTCTACGAGCCGTTCCACGCCTTCTTGGTTCAACATCTTCTCGATGTGTATCCCGTAAATTCACTCCATCATCATTTTGAGAATGCATTTGGTTAACATTTAAATGAACTCCATTATCCAAATCAGCCGCAGCAACTCTAGTTTGAATCTCAACGTGCATGGGTAAGTTCCTATCTCTTGTGGAGGGATCGACACTGATCATTCCTGGCAGACCACGATGGTCTGCCTGTTAACGCCTTGAAATTTCTGCATGATATCCATCTATTCTACGATGCCTATGCCTATGATACCCATCCAATGAACTAGAACTCTCTGATGCCGAGTAAGGGTAGGGTCCTTCCTAGCTTTTCCTCGCTGTTGTTGAGTAAGTTGGTTCATTAGGTTGATATTGGCCCGGATCTACTGATTTAACTCCCGATGGCTATTCATTAGTTCTCTCATCAGATTCTGGAATTCAGCTCTCGTAATAGAATCAGTTGGATTCTGGACTTCAACTGATTCAGCATTCACATCCATTGGTTAACTGCTTGGGCCTCCTTGTTGGATAGTAGCATTTTCATTTCCTTCCATGTTATGAGAAGTAGATCTAGTATTCCTCACATTATTAAAAGCTTTGCTTACATTTTTGCAAATCTGAGTTGAACGGGCAAACTTCTTGAAGATAACTGTAGATCTCCTCTGGGGGATTTATCCAATCCAGTAGCAACAAATGGATCCTAATGAGCTGAGAATCAAGGTTCTCAGTGAAAGCACCAAAATGTTTGCACAAAAAATGGTTAGAAACACCCAAGAGTAGTTTTTGTAGAGAAGTAAATGAAGAAAAGCAAAATTAAACTGAGTAAATGGACAAGTAAGCAATAGAGAATAAGCGGTAATCAAAGATACAGAGGTTTATAGTGGTTCGGCGTTGCATACCTACGTCCACTTTGAAGATTATCCTTTATTACTCTCTTGTGAATCTGATTACAATAGTAGAACAAAGCTAATACTTGATTACAATGGAGTCTAGAGTAACAAGCAGCGTAAAGATCCTGAAAATGAACCAATATGTCTGTATTCATAGGGTGGGATGATGAGATATTTCGTCAAGATTTAGGCAGAAAGCTCTCAGGTCCATTCGGGCCCACCATAACGATTAGTGGTCCTAACTCGATATTTTAGAACGATCAACTATAGGTATGACGATCGTTATTTTTAGTCTCTAATTGATGTGCGATCATTTTGGGGGGTCCCACATGCCTCTTGCCCTTACTCATAAAATATAAAGTCATTATGAGTTGTAGATTACAAGATATGTATCAATCTTTGTTGCATTTGGATCGTTCACTGAACTACACTTATCGTTATGAAGGATCGGTATAAAATAATCGGCATAAAACGATCGGCATTTGACCTGCGATCGTTTTTGTGGGCTTCATTCTTCAATATACCAATGTTATGAAAGTTCAAGTGAATTGACCTTATGGATTTTGAGATATTAATCGATCTTCGTTGATTTGAGCTATTTTATGGATCGTTCCCGATCGATCCACATAAATCTTTGCTTTGTCCATAATTCGAGCGTATGAACTCCGGTTGACTTGAAATTTGAAATGTAACTTCACGGGGCTATGCTAGTCACTCCATACTGATTGCACCAGGATTGGGACCTCGTTTGGATCTGGCCATCCATCGTCCACAGTATTATACATAATCGATTCATAAGACTGATAACCATCCGTTCCTAGCCAAGTCGATGATATCATGGCCTTGCTAAAAGGCGGGATAATAATACCCAAGTACAGATTTGAAACAAAAATATACAATATTCAAATTCTAAAATCATTGGAACCGATTTGCAGATTTAGGTGTAAACATATTTTAAATTAGACCTAAAACAAGAATATGTAGGCAATAATTTTCTACCCTAATTTAAGCCTACAATTCACAATTAAAATTGATTTAGGCATAAAAATCAAACGTATGCTAATGGAATAGATTTAAAATCATAAACAATATATAAAAAATTTCACTCGCTTTTTAAAAGCGATCCAAATCCCCTTCCCAATGCTATTAGAGAAAATTAATTATCATAATTAAGTATTGAAATAATATCTGATAATTGTCCTAAAGTATGTGAAGTCTCAAGATCAATTTATTAATATATTCACAAAGGCTTTAAAGTTTGAAGATTTTGCAAGGTTAAGAGAAAGGCTGGGAATGATTGAAGTTTGAGTTTAAGAAGGAGCGTTGGAAATTTAAACTCAAATTTATTGGTGTCTATTGGTATTTTAAAAATCTTTTTTTTATGGGAAAGGTCCATGTTTATTCATGAAGTAACATATATCTCGAAGCTCATGTCTTTTTCTAAGTGTTAATTGATGCACTATAAATATATGTAAGAAGCCAATGTTTGGTATGCAGTAATAAAATAAAAAGTTATTTACCCATCTCTCCTCTAAAATTATATACCTCTCATCTTTCAACAAAAATCTTGAACTTCACTTCCTTAGGATATGTGGGACTAGAACTTAAAATTGATTTTATGCTTTGTTTTTTGCTTTTCCTTACTTGCACTCCTCATATGCTTTTTGCAGACAAAGATTTCAATTTTACATGTTTACTTAGCAATGTATGAATTGGTAAAAAAAGGTTGAAAATCATTCTTAAACACGTGAGCATTTTATACTATTTGGCATAGCTCTCTAAAATACATAATAAAGAATATCAATACATAAAAGTTTTTCATTCTATACATAATTTTACAGCCATCTGACTATTACATGCTCCTATGACCTTAGAGCTTATTTGCAATGAGATTTTAAATATTAGCACACATTCTAGGATCCATTACACACACACACACACTATATATATATATATATATCTGTGTGTGTATGTGCGTATGTTCAAGTAGTGATATAATTAACAGTTTTCTTAAAAACTATATATTGTTTAGCAGTTGCAATATATAGTATGCATTTGAGTTTAGAAATAGGAGATATCAAACAAAACAACCATTATTTCTTATTCATTACATTATGCAAGTGTGTTTCTATTTAAAAGTGTTATTTTGGATAGTTGGAGCTTTTTAATGAACCTTCTTATCCAAATAACAATACTAATTGAAGTTTAGTTGTAAGTTTCATGCTCATAAAGAGCTGAAGTACATGTTCAATTTGTTAGTATCATATTTATTCCCATTATTATATAAGTTATATAGTTATTGGTAATTTGAAATTAAATACAAAATCTCAAAACCACATTTATATTTATGAAACCCTCGATCAAACTCTTAAAAGACAGAACCTTTAGTAGGCATGTTTCTAAACTAAAACCACAGTTGGATGGTTCTTATTTCAAAACTTAATTAGGAAAATTATCAGACATTGTGCAATTAAAATAGTCTGGAACACTTGGAAAGCAGTTTGTACCAAATGAAAATACATGGTACGGTATTGGTAAGGGCATTGTTAAAATGACATCAAAATTGGATAAGGGTTTAACCTTTTCATTTTTTGAGAAAAAATACTAGGGGCTTTACAAAAATAAATTGCCCGCCTTAACAGAAAAAATTCGTAGATTCTTGAATGTTTTAACAGGAGTTCAATCCATTTGAAGTTACAAAGCAGGGGGTATTTATAGTAGCCGAAGTGAATGACAGACAGTTGAGATAGTGCTATAAAGTTGGCGAAAAAAGTGCTTAACTATTGATCTGACTGTAGAGGTGGATGGTTGATAACTGTAAAATGTGCCGGAAGATGTGCAATAGATGAGAATGTACTCATTGCCTCTCTACAACAGGTATGTACTTGCATTAAATGCGCATTTAATCTCGATGGCAAGCCACACCGGTTCAACTGTCCAACTACGATGCTTACGATGGATGGATAGACAGCTTTGTCATTCACTTGAGCGTTCACATGGCTGAGCTGGACGATCGACTGTCAACAACATAGAAGAGACTTGGAATCTTGTAGATGATCATGTGGGGCAGATGGTTAGTGACTGGGCACGAGGCGGTCGGGAATGAGGCCTGATGCTGGTCGGAGTTGGCTGTACTGAAGACACGCTAAAAATGGACCGTTCTAGGGTCATTCTTGCTTGATGAGTTGTCTACTAGGGCTAGCTTAGATAGAAGCTAGCCATCGGTTGATGTGATGTCGGACAAATCGTTTTGGCCTTCAACTGTCATCGGATGTAGTTCGATATAGTGGAACCTGTCGGGACTGAGCCAGACCTGGTCCATATCTTATCTAAGTGCAAAGGTTGCTTTCGAATGACACGACCATGCCTCATCTTGGCACTTTGCTGAGTAGAAAGATTGGTTTGAGACCAACATGGACAGCCTTTGCCCACAATTTAGCGCTCTTGATACCACATAAATCCTTAAGATTACATGCTTTGTTAGTCTTGAGTGCTATACCTTTTTTTATTATTCTCTTGTAATTTCTTGTAGTTGTAGAAGAAATATATAGTAAGAGAACTTCGTAGTGGACATAGGCAGTTTTGCCGAACCACTCTATATTTTGTGTTATTTACCTTTCAGCCACCTATTTAACTTCTCATTTTCTCTATTTTAAGCCTATTGATTAGCAACCAACCTTTGCATTTCTCAACGCGCTCGTATCATTCCGATGTTGGCTGAAACTAGTCAACAATTTGTTATATGCTACGTGCTACCTTTGATATTGTTCGTCAAACTATTTTTTTAACTGCACTTTTCATTATATTTTTTTCTTCCCATGTTAAGTTATATTCTGTAATTGTTTTAAAGGATTATCGAATTGGAGTAACAATGGTAGCAGCAATTTCTTGTTTATATTCCAATACCGACGATGCAAGACATGGATCCAGAGATCAGTTATGTTTCTAGTTCTGCTATTTTCGATATATCATGTATGTGTGAGTGTGTATTTCAAGTTTAGGTGATTAAAAGATTGATTAAAGTCAAGTTCTGAATGATATTGGCGATCTTTTTAGATGATTAATGTAGAGCATTATAATTAATCCCAAACTAGCTATATTTGGCAGTGTATTTTCAGAAACATAGCCTCAAAAAACATGTATGAGCTTGATGATTTTTGTGAACTATGAACTTTAGCGATTTGTATTATGATCTTGACCTTGACTACGTAGTATGTTATATGATAAAGTTTTACTTCATTATTTATTTATTTTTTGCTTTATGAATTTGTCTGATATGTAATTGTAAAAATGAGGTGTCCAAATGAAAAATGATGCATATTGAATTAATTCATTCCTTCATTTATTTGTTTATGTTTTACTGTTATTTTTTTATTAACAAAAGTACCATTAGTTTACATTTGTACTTATGTATCATTGCTTCATTTGTAATTGTTTTATTATATGTCCTAAGGTTTATAAACTTTAGTAATCATTAAAAGAGTAATGCAGAGTATACCGTTGGTAACGAAAATCAACCCTAGTTAATACTTGTGTGCTACTTTGGCATCTAGAAAAATGCTTCTGCCTACCATTAAATTTTTATTACCTATCAATTCTTTTTACGTGCTTAGAGCCATCAAAATCTATTTTCTCATTCAAACTTAAACAATAGTAGCATCTTCATATCTCTTAGAAAAAACTCACATACCATGTCTCAAAACATCATTAGAAAGTAAAATTTCAAACCTTAAAAGGAAAAAAAATTCTCTCTTTTCTCTAATAAATAAAGCCAAATGAATATTTAGTAGATGAATCTAATTTCTATGAACAAAAAGAGGTTAGTTTACTTTTTATTTGTTAAACTTTATTTTTCTTCAACATATCAATCTTAGTTTTTATTTATAGTTTTTTGGTTGTTATTTTAGATTGAGTTTAATGATTCCATGACTTGCACGGTTTGATGATGTTGCGACTGAAAATATCAATGCAAGTTATTGAATTTTAATGTTTTATCATATAACGTTTAAGTCTTTTTTTTCCTATGTTTTTCTTCTTCTATTTTTTGGTTGTTAGATGGAGGACACCAATCACAATAAAATTAAGAATGTTCTTGTTGTTTCAAATGAAAATGTGTTTGATAATGAAAATATGGAATATGACAATCGATCAAATACTTCAAAAGACATACAAGTTGATTTGACAAATCATTTTCAATTTCATCATCTTAAGTACGGTCAAAAAAATTATTTTGTTTTACTTTATTTCCGATATTTTGTAAGACATTTGATATTTGTTGTGTTTTGAAAAAAGTTGAATTTGGTTTAGAAAATAAAAGAAATAACGGTTGTGTTTTGAAACAGTTGAGTGCCTGTTTATTGAAAATAAAATAATGATTGGTATTAAGAAGTATAGAACCAAATTGTGTATGGTGCCCTCTAGTTTTTAGGTATTTTTCTGAACATCAGCACTTTAACACTTTCTCAAAGTGCAATTTTGTATTCAAATTTAAAAAGTGACAAAGATATGTGCATGTTTGAAAATAAAGAGCATTAACAATGTGTTTATCCTCGAATTTGAAATGCGACGATAGAATTCTTGTTTGTTGCACTGATGTTATTTGGTGAATATGATACGGAGGGAACGTGTAAAGCACCATGTAGTTCAAATATTTGTGGTTCCACTTAACAAAAATACAAATATAAAATACTAAAAAAAGCCAGTGGGCACGAAAATAACGCCTTCAACAAAAAAATTGACACCTTCCCCCTGTTCTCCTTCATAGTCTTTGCTAATATTCTGTCTTCATAAAATCAATTTAAATTATCAAATTGAATTACGCACAAAATTTGAAAGAAGAAGAAGAAGAATAGAAGCCCATCTTTTTTCCTTATATTTATATTCTTCTTCTTCGTTAAAACCCAATTTCTGGTGAACATTGGAGTAGTTTAGATCTTTAAATCGAGTCTTCATCACGAATTTGTGCGATGAGTACAAATGGGGTGCATCCGCCTCACCATAAAACGCATTCATCTATACAGGTATGTTATTATCATTTTAATCATTTTTTATTTCTGTTTTTTATTAGGAATCTCCATAAAAAAAAACAGTTATACGAAAATCTGTAGTTTGTAAGTGTGAAGGTGCTATATTCGTTTATGTACTTTTTTCCATTCAAAATATTTTCATTCTGAAATGGAGTTATACATGATGTAATTTGAAACTATCAAGTAGCAATTTTGAGATCGCGGTTTATTTAGGAACAATGTATTTCTTCATTGCCACTTACTTCTCCTATGGTCTATGGTGGGATATCAACTTTTATCATTCACAATGTTAGTTTTCATTGCTGTAGTCGCAACAAGTGCTTATTATGTTATTTTGTTTTTGTTTTATGTATTGTGTTCATTTATCTCCATTGCATATTTGTCTAACCTAAGCTGACTGAATACCTTTGGTCTCTCCCTCCATGCATATCTTTGATTTTGACAAAGTTGTCACATAATTAGGCTAAGCATTTGAACTTCAAAAACAAACTAACTTTTTATAGTTTGAACTGATTCTCATGCTTAAAATAAGGTTAATTAGAAATAAAAATACTTCACCATTTTAATATTTGTAACTTAATTTTTCTTTGACATGATCTTTTTACTATCTTCAACCAACTATTTAAACACAGGTGGTTTTTATACTACATTTTTGTATTCTACAGTCTACCAGTTCATTAGAAACATTAGTAATATACAGCTTCTATGCCTATCAAAATTAAAATTCTGAACTACCAACTCTCCCAGAACCTTGCATTGTATTCAAAACTACCGGGTTTATCTTAAGTACCGTAGTTTCTATATTTTCAGATTAAGTTTTCATGCTTAAAACCTGTAACTTTTCTTTTGTGTGTGCAAATTATCGGTGTTCAATATCAATGACTACTTATTGTCTGCTTGTTTTATCGTGATCAATGTTGATAATACAGATGGGCTCAATAGATCTTACATCCGAACATGAATTTGAAGAGGAAGTTCTTTATTCCCCTGCTGCACACACAACAAATAGTGTAGGTTCTGTTTCTAGTAGAGAAAATATGGCTAAATCAGTGAATAATGGTCTGTTCAAAAGCATAAAAATCATGATATTTACTTCCAAGATAAATGTGCTCCTTCCTTGTGGCCCTGCTGCAATCTTGGTCCATTTTATTGCAAGTAACCATGTGAGTTCGTTATTTTTTGTGCGATCTTTATCCTTCTCATATACATATTGATTATAAAATTGGTTAGTATGAATATAGTTTCCTTTAATCATACACACACACACACATACGTACGTACATACATACATATATATGAGCAAGGATTGGCTACGCCTCATTTTGGCTATGCCTCAAATCAACCACATGTTCCGAATTAATTAATAGAGTAAAGTGACAAAAGAGAAAAAGTATAATTATTTAAATCGGAACGTGTGATTGAAATCAAAAGGGATTTGAGGTGTAGCAAAAACGAGGTGTAACCGATCCTTGCCATATATGTACACACATACACACATACATGTATACACACACACATCCCTACATATATGTGTATACACACATATATACATATGTGTATATAGTATGTCTGTATATATGGACACACATATAACATATGTATATAGGGAACTTTTGTAAGACACCATATTCAAGTCTTAAAATACATAGCCGTCCATTCTCAAAAACATGTTTCGAAAAACACCATGTTTTTAGTTTCAGTCAGACTGCAGCGAAAACTGCAAATATTTGCACTTCTGCAAAAAAAAAAGGGTTTAATTTTGATCATAGAAACCTGCAATTAAGTGCAGACTTGATTTTTGAAAAAAAAAGGGAAAAGAAAAAATTTGTCGAATATAATTTTAGAGGTGTAATTTAAAACATGTTTTTGAGAAGGTTTTTTTTGCATTAAGTTTGAAAATAAGAGGCGCATTCTAATTTCCAATACGCACACATGCCAGTCAACGTTTGTTGTTTTAAATTGCAACTTTCCACTTTGTCTCTCATACATGAGAGCTGCAGTCAAACTTGTTATTGTCATTGTTTTTCCGTGCATACAAACATAAGGTTTAGTTATAATGGTAAAGTGACACTGTTTAACAATACATGGTGGTTTCTGCTTGGTTTTAGAAGTGAAAAGTTTCTTAGATCCTATCCTACATTGAATGCCATATGATCATGGTTCATAATTTCAGTTTAACCTTAGTTTGACATTCTTTTCATGTTTTTGTTTGGAGATATAGGGATGGGTTTTCTTCTTAAGCTTGTTGGGCATTATTCCACTAGCAGAGCGTTTGGGTTTTGTTACAGAGTAAGAGTTTTTATTATCTTAGCTTCTAATCATTATTTTTTGCATGGGTGAATTGATAGCTGATTTTTTCCCCCTCTTTCCACAGACAATTAGCATTTTACACAGGTCCAACAGGTAAAGAAACCATTTCTGCGACCCTTTATTATGATCAATGATGCAATATTATGTGCAATTAAGCTGCTATTTTAATGTAATATTGCATCATTTGACTAAAACAAGGCCTCTGGGCAAGTTAAATAACCAGATAAGTTTACATCAAAAGCAATGTGCATGAGTGGTGAATTTCAGTAGCACATAGCTTATTTCTGATTTTCATATTTCGTGTAAATTAATTAAGCTTTGGGAAATATGTAAATTGACAGTGGACCAATCCTCTTCCATTTGTAAGAAGTTTCTTATTATATCTTTAGCAGTTAAACAACTAGACCAACAGGGCCTGATTAAATTAATAAATCACGGATTTTTTTATACATAACATACAAACTTCATGTTGCTTATTTCTCTAAAATGTCTGCCACTTGGTGACTGCACTTCCAAATTTATCAGTATATTCCATTTGAAACATGCAGTTGGAGGCCTGTTAAATGCGACATTTGGGAATGCTACAGAGCTGATAATATCAATATTCGCTATGAGAGATGGCATGCTGCGTGTAGTTCAACAATCATTATTAGGGTCAATATTGTCAAATATGCTTCTAGTTCTAGGGTGTGCATTTTTCAGTGGAGGGATTGTGTATCATAAAAAGGACCAAATTTTCAATAAGGTACTGCAATTTCACTTGTTTTGTCATTCTAAAAACTTAGTTTGCAATCAGGGCCTCTAATCTTGCGCATAGAAAAAAGAATACGAAAATATGTATATTTGTTAGGCTTAAAAAACTTCTATTGAAATCCCCACTTCTACGTAGAGCTGTAATGATAACAGCTTATTTTTTATTAATACACCCTTACCAAGCTATTGTTAATCAAGGTTCAGTATTTCAGTATAACAAAATGACCGGTATAGTAACGGTAAATTTACCGATGTCAACAATATTCAAAACTCAAAACCATTGATAACGGTATATTTAACAAAACAGAAAAATGTTTGTAACTATACCGCTTCATTGTTACATTTAAAAAATGAATTTTTATGCTTTAGTGTTCCACCTATGTTGCTTCACGTTTACTTTATAAAATGTTTAAAACTTTAAACAGTGCTAACATAAGCTTACTAGTATATTGTTTGACTTCTTTAGTTCAATTGTAAGATGTGAATCATTTGTATATTTTTGTATTTTATCAAATTAAACATGCAAGGTATCGTGTTAAATGTTTGAACAAAATATAATTATTTGATAAATTTACATCACATAAAACTGAATTAATGTAGTGATTGTATTCATAAAATATGTAAATTTTGATTAGGGAGCGGCTATTGAGACAAAATAAAACACAAAACTAGACACAATATGTATTGGCCATTGGATCTTTTTGTCTTTACATGGACGGTGGAATTCAGGGGGAGATCTAATGGTCAAGATCTCTTGTGTCTCATTTTGTGTCTATATTTTATGTCCAAATAGAATTTCCCTTTTAATTAATTATTTTTATGTTATTAGCATCCACTCGACCGGTACACGGACCATATGTACATCCTTACTGCTACACAATGAGAACATTTAGGCAGTTTAGCTTTATTAACATATAGATATGGCCAGGCAGCTGCTGTTTTAAATTCTGGATTACTGCTGATGGCAGTAATGGGCTTGCTTTTTCCAGCTGTTTTACATTCCACTAGATCTGAAGCACATTATGGCAAATCTGAATTAGCTCTTTCAAGATTTAGCAGTTGTGTTATGCTGGTTGTTTATGCTGCATATATATTTTATCAGCTAAAAAATCAAACGGAGATCTATAATCCAATTGAGGTAATTTTTTCATATGGTATTTGTTTCTTCTACATTCTTCGTTAACTAATTCAGTGTTAACTGATTATAATATCAGTCCTGTTTAGAAAACGTATTGTAGAAACAGACATCGACTGAACTTATCACAAGAATATGCTTCAGATTACTACGCGTGCATTCATAAATGTGCTTTTTTTTTGTTGATTTTGTACATGCATGCGCATGTACAATTCCCGATTTGTACTTGCACATTCCATAAATGTGCAAGTGTATTTTATCTTGTGTACTAAAAATGAGGTCTATTTTTTGTCATATCCTTCAAACGAGACTTATTTCCACGATTACTTATTTCAGGTAGCCTATTTGTGAAATGAACCCTCTCTGGCACTGTAAAACTATTCTTTCACCATGTGATTATTTGTATGTTGTTTCCTCTCCAATAGCTTATCTGTTATTAGCTACAATTATTGTATGCTTTGATATATGTTACTTTGTTTCTTAGAACATCATTATTTTACTGTTCTCACTTTTTCACCAGTATTGAAAAATAATTAATATTTGGTACAAATATTTGGGACACCTCGGGAGATGAATTCTTTTGCCAGCAAGCATTTGTGTCACGGCATCCCCATTGTATTTTATCCATTCATTACACTTTATTTGTATAAATAATTTGATTTAATTGACTAATATATGGTTAAAATAACATGTGGACATTGAGACACGCTTAAGGATAGGAGATCTCATCACCCCGTTGCTGGTGGGACACTTTTTTTTAATTATGTTTAGATTCTTTAATATTCAATATTTTCAGGCATTAAGCATGCATGTACATGTTAGTGCACTGTTTTAATTATTTTGATACAATATTAAAATGCGCATACTTGGAGATTTTCTTTGAAAACTTTTCTAACTGAGACGTGTTATCAAAGAGTGAAAGTGAAGCTGGTGAAGAGGATGAAGCTCCTGAAATTTCAAAATGGGAAGCAATCATTTGGCTTGCAATTGTAACTGTTGGGATATCGATCTTGTCTGAATACTTAGTCGATGCTATAGAGGTACTTTTCTTAAACATTTTCCAAGTCCTCTACTATTTATTCTTTTTATTTCCTTTCCCATTTGGTTCTGTTACTATGTTAAATAGAGTTAATTTGGATATTGTAGGGTGCGTCACATGCATGGGGAATTCCTATTGCTTTTATAAGTGTTATTATGCTCCCAATTGTGGGAAATGCTGCTGAACATGCAAGTGCAGTTGTGTTTGCTATGAAAGACAAACTTGTAAGCATGCGAACTACTATATTAACTTAGTATTCTAAATCGTCTCAGTTTTCCGAATGGTTTAAAATTTATGTTCAGGATATCTCTCTTGGAGTTGCAATTGGGTCATCCACACAAATATCCATGTTTGGGGTAGGTTTCTATTTGTCATTTATCCAAAAAGGAAAAGTCTATTGGAACACATATATTTGGTGATACAACAGATCTTAACTTAATTTCAACTTCATATGTAAAAACAATTGGATCCAATGGTCAAAATATATCGTGCCTCATTTTGTGTTTTATTTTGCGTCTCAGTATCTGCTCCCATAAAAAAATTATATATTGTATGTGTATATAGTGTATACATTTAAAGGAACCTATATTAATAATACAGGTTCCTTTCTTTGTTAATTCCTATGTATAGATATGTTTTACTTTTTAACAAGGTTTTTTTTTATAATAATATTATAGAACAAAACTTGCTATATATAGCAAGTATCACAGTTATTATTCTGAACCTTGTATAGAGTCATTTTGCTCTATTGTATATGTATATACTATAAACTTGTACAGTACAAATTTCACTTTATGTACGGTTATCAAATGACATTTCATGACGTGAAAAGTTGAAAACAACCATTCTCTTTCTATAGGAATAAATTAAAATTGATTTTTCCTGGGCTTGTACATGTGAACCAAAGCTTGAATTTTTTTTCTTCTGGTTCCATCTTTATTATGGTTTCAATTTTCGAACAATAGAATTTGAATTGAGAAATCAAACAGGAATCTTGGTATTTATTATTCCAGCATGAACTGAAGCATGCAGTTAATGTATTTTCTCAATTGTGAGTTTTGAAACGGAGTTTCAGGATTGAAAAGTGTAGAGATTCGCTTTGGAATGAAATTCAACACGTAAAATTTCATGGTTTTTGAAACCACTGTCAGGGAGTGTACTGAATATCCATCATAAAAAAATAACATAAAAAGAAGAATAAACCATACTTACTGCTTGAGGTCTGCTTCTAGATAATTATTTCACCATATTACTCCAGTATAATTTTATCGTATCACTGATTATTGTTAGTTTGTGTTCCAATTTTCATTTAATGTTGCTTTTCTCTCTCTGTAGATTCCATTCTGCGTGGTAATAGGATGGATGATGGGAAAGCCATTAGATTTGAACTTTCAGCTATTTGAAACTGCCTCCCTTTTCATAACAGTATTAGTTGTTGCATTTATGCTTCAGGTTTGTCTTTATACGACCAACTTCTTTCATACGGATCAGTAATTTCTGAGTAGCGTTATAGTTATTTCTCTAATAAAGCATACATGCGAATGCACTATGTAAGGCATGAATAATGTGGCTAAGAAGAGCGCGAATATATATATATATATATATATATATATATATATAAATAAATAATAACAATTTTGACAGAGGATGTGTTGGTAACATAATACTGATATCTTTTTATATATAAGCTGTATCAACATTCTTCCCTGTCATGAAGTAATGCCCTCTCTAGAATACTGATTTTGTTTATTGTTTTAATTTCAGGATGGAACTGCTAACTATTTTAAAGGGTTGATGCTAATCCTTTGTTATCTAATAGTAGGTGCCAGTTTTTATGTACATGTTGATCCCACATCTGGTGAGTACTTATTACACAATTATTTATTCTTTGTAGTTTTTTATTAGTAAAATGCAATTTCAGTGACATCCCTCCATTCCATATTAGTCCTAGTTTCATTTACATATATTTGAGGAGGGATTCACGCACTGTTTTTTTCCTATCACTATCTGTTCCCGGCTCGATTTCAGTTATCTATGGTGATTGGAATAATTTTTGTAGGTGTAATTTACATATAATATCATCTTTGCAATAAATTACCTTAGTCCAATACCTTTTGCTAACTAAAATCAATTCTTTCCAATCAATATTCATAACACATATTTTTAAATATGATATATTACATAATATGTTCTGATGGGGTAATTAAATTAGAATAATATAATTTTTTGCAGAGATGATTTTATAATATGTGGAACAAACATACAAAAAATTATCAAATTCCGATAATTGTAAATATGTAAAATGAATCTAAGTGCAAATCAAGAATGTAAAAAAAGGTCAGGATGCAGATCTCAAATCAAGGGTGACTATTGGACATAAAATGGGACATAATATATTTTGGTTGTTGGATCTCGTTACATTTATCTAACATTTATCTATCAGGTTGAAATCAAAAGAAGATTTAATGGTTGAGATCTATTACAATTGAGCCATCTATTTGTGTCCATTTTTATTTTCCATGCATGTCTATAGGAAGTCCATCGAGACACAACACATCCAATGATACAATTAATTTCAACTGCTAAATCTCACCTTGATTTTAATCAAATGTAACACAATGAGATCCAAGGTCAAATATATTATGTCACAAACTATGTCTTTTATGTATTAGCAATTTTGACACAAAAAGACAGATAAGGACTATGAGCAGACTACATATGGAGAGGGTTATATACACACACACACATACATATATAGAGTTGGCTATTTGGACATAAAATAAAACACAATTTTGACACTATAGATTTGAACATATGGAAGGTGGAAATCATAAGATATCTAACGGTTAAGATATGTTATGTCACCATTTGTGTCTACAAATTACGTCCAAATAGAATTTTCCTATATATATAAGTTTAATTTTATTAAATCAATCTAGAGTCACCGATTAGGAATTAAAAGATGAATAACAAGAATAAAAAAAATTGGACCAAAATCTTTCCTTTATTGATGAATTTGAGGAGATAAAAGAGCAACCACAAATTAGAATAGAAAATTATTGGATAAACAAATTTTTTTTCACTTTAGTTGCTTGATTACAATGTCAAAGCCTATGCAATTATGTAAGAGAAAAATAGCCGTAGAAGAAGAAACTTTGAAGTTTTCCACTAGAAAATATCTTCTTGCAAATAACATTTGACTTTGACTCGGTATCAACCCTTTGATTTGATATATTACGACGAATAATCTCAACACTCCACCACGCCGCAATATGCAAATCTCCAATCTCTTTTCATCCATCTTAACCCACATACTCATCAAACAAAGAAAGATTTCATTGGGTCTGCACCATTAGGAGCCATTAGCTTCTAGCCAAGCTAATCAAGTTTGAACAATGCTTAAACTTTTCTCTCAGAATTGACTTCGTCATCATATCCGCCGGATTGTCTTTTATATGCACATTTGCTAATTTATCTTATTATACTCCTCTTCCAACATAAAAAAGAACTCACACACATTTATATGCTTCGTGCATGCACTGCAAGCCTGATTCTAAACCAGATATATAACGCTCTGACCATCTAAACGAATCTCCACAGCCTTCTGCATCGTATCACGTTCCTATAACAACTGCAGCAAGTATAACCCTCCTTAGTTGCCTCCACAATAGCAACTAACTCCGCCTCGTTAGTTGACAAAGCAACGATAGACTGCAGTTTCGATCTTCATGAAATGGGCCCTATACCAACGGTAAACACATAGTCCGACACCCACTTTCGACTGTTCCTATCTGCCGCATAATCTGAGTTAGAATATTCAGTAAGGATAATATTTTTTACCAACTCCCCCAAACAGCAAGTCAGCATTCGAAGTGCTTCTCAAATATCTAAGAATCCACTTCACTGTTTGCCAATGAACTTTGTTCGGATTGGACATATACCGACCAACAACACATGCTGCATGAGCAAAATCTGGTTTGGTGCACATCATAGCATACATCAAACTCCCCGCAACACTAGCATATGTAATATCATTAGAACTTTATCCTCATCCGATGTAGGAGACATATCATGAGATAAAATAAACCGAGAGCTCAATGAAGTAGCAACCAGTTTGTAAGAACTTTCTCGATATACCGGTCTGAGTGAGTCTTAACTTTTTTCTCTGCATATCTTCGATAATCTCCATCTATAGTATTCGTTGTGTCTTTCCCAAGTCCTTCATATCAAACTCCCTACCGAGTTCCGCCTTCAACTCCACAAATACACGCCATACAATTTGAAACAATCAACATATCATCTACATATAATAGCAAATAAACCATACCAGCCTTACATCTCTTAAAGTACATACATTGGTCCTTGTAGCTCTTGACGAATCCTTATAAAAGCATAAACTTATCAAATCATTTGTACCATTGTCTTGAGGATTGCTTCAGTCCGTACAAAGATTTGTTCAGCTTGCATACATACTCTGACTTACTATAATCAATGAACCCCTCTGGCTGATGGATATAGATATCCTCCTCGAGATCTTCATGCAAAAATGTAGTCTTTACCATTGTTGTCAAAAAATTTAAAACCCTACTTTGAATCCCGTTTCAAATCGGATCTCTCCCTTTACGATTCGATTAATATTCCGATTCAAGCCTAGCTAATACCGCAGTTTTGAAAAATCATTCAATCTAAATTAATATGTTCAATATACTTATTTGGATCTACAATTCCAATTCTAATCATTTTCAAACAAAATAAAACTGAAACAAGAGTTGAAATGAATTTTTAGGTTTAGATGTAAAAGTTCAAACATCAAAATCAATATCGAAGTGTTTAATATGGTTTTTTGAATCTACGATTTACGATTTAAATCTCATTTAGATTTAAAGTTTGAATTTTGCGATTTACAGTTTGAATCTTGTTTTGAAAACCTTGGTCTTTACATCTGATTGCTCAAGCTCCAAATCAAAATGAGCAACTAGAGCCAATAATACATGAATTGAAGTATGTCTAACAACCAGAGAGAATATGTCATAAAACTCCTCACCCTTTCATTGTGCATACCTCTTTGCAACTAATCTCGCCTTATATCTCACATCTCCATCACCATTGTCTTTCACACTATTGATCTGTCTACTACCAATGGCTCGCTTTTTGAAGGAAGATGGTACTAAATCCCAAGTGTGATATTTATTGTATATTTTCAACAGTTTACTGGGCATTAGTAGGTGCCACCGGTCGACCAGTGGGATACCACCGGTCGACCAGTGGGACTACTGAACGCCCAGTGAACGTTTGTCGCGAACATCCATGTCCGATGATACTTTTCTTTATATCCCCCATTATCTATATAAGCAGCGTTAGTCCTTGCATTTTAAATTATCAGATTTTATGATGAAATCTTTTTTCTTCTTTCTCCACTGTTGGCAATTATCATAAATTTTTTATACCGTGTTCTTGGCTTGATAAGTGGTACAAAACTTTGAATCAAGTAACGTTAGAAGGTTTTGTTGAATCCCGACGATAATAGTTTGATGGTCTTTTTTTGTACTTGATAGAGCTGAACTATTTTCTAAAAGAATCTGTAACAGATTCTCAAAGTTAGAAGTACAACAATGGTATCCACACAATATTCCATCAATTTTTAGAAAATATCATTAGCAAATGGAGGGTTCAAGCAACTGTAAAGCACTTCAAGTCATGAACCAACATTTAACAAGGCTAGAATGTTTTGATGGCGAAAACTTTACTCGTTGGAAAGAGATGATGGAGTTCTTTCTCATTACTGTGAAACTTTTCTATATACTAGAAGATGGCTTGGAAGAATTACCAGTTGAAACTCCAACGGACACTGTTGAATTAAAAACTAAACGCCATAAGCGAAAGGAGGACGACTTCATGTGTAGAGGACACATGTTGAATGCACTGTCCACACCCGTCTACAATGCATGTCGAAACTTGAATATTGTTTAGGCACTATGGATTGCATTGGAGAACAAATACATTTCCGAGGCAAATAACAAGAAATTTCTTATTAGCAGTTTTATGGAATTTAAGATGAATGACAATAAATGATCATCGAACAAATAAATGAGATTTTATTTATTGTCAATCATCTTAAAGATGCCAATATAGAACTTCCTGAATCATTCATAGTTGGGGTTATTATAGTCCGACTTCCCAGATTACAAGAAGAAACTAAAACATATCGAAGTGGACTATGATTTAGAAGCTTTACAACGTCATCTTCGCATAGAAGAAGACTCACGTAAACGTGAACAAATCGATAGTCAACAAACTGAATTTCATTTCAAGACCAACAATGTTGAAGAAATTCATCCATCAAAATCAAAGAATGAAAATAAGAAAAGAAAAACAAAGAATGACAAAAAGAAAGGCGTTTGTTTCTTTTGTTACAAGTCCGACCACTATGCTTGTGGCTGTCATCAACGAAAGAAACAAAAATGAATGCGGTCAAAGAAAAGCTTACGGCTGTAGTGCAAGAGGCAACTTCCGTTAGTGGCATAGAAAATGATTGGTGGTTTGACACTGGAGCAACAATACATATATGCAAATATATGCAAAGACCGTAACTTTTTTAAGACCTACGATGAAACAAGCAGAGAAGAAAATGAAGTTGCCGGGGCACATAAAGCTCGTAGCAAAGTCATTGGATAATGCACTATTGAAATTTCATCCACCTCGGAAAAAGTTCTTACTTTAATCAATATATTTTATGTACATGATATTTGTAAGAATCTTGTATTTGGATACCTCCTTAATAAGGTAAGATTCAAGATGGTATATGAGTCTGATAAGCTAGTTTATCAAAGAAAGACAGTTTTGTGGTTTAGGGATACTCTTGTAATGGCATGATTAAGTTGAGTATAATAAAAGATAGTTCTGTTTATATTGTTGACTCCTTCAATGTATGACATGCTAGATTAGAGCATGTTAACTATAATTCCCTTAAATCTATGCATAAGTTAGGATTGATTTCTGATTGCAATTTAAATCTGTTGATAAATGTAAGATATGTATTCAAGCAAAGATTCATTCAAAATCCTTCAAATCCATTGAAAGGAACACTAGTTTGCTTGACTTAATTTATAGCGATGTTGGTGATCTTAAAAGTCTTAAAAACATACAGAGAAAGTAAATACTATGTCATATTTATTGATGATTACTCTAGATATGCTTATGTATATCTACTGAAAACCACATACGAAGTATTTGATAAATTCAAAATTTATAATGCAGAAGTAGGAACAAAATTTGGAATTAAAATTTAAGTGTTGCATTCGGACCGAGATGGTGAATATTTTTCGAATGAATTCACCTTATTTTGCAAACAACACGGTTTGATTCACCAATGTACGACCCCTTATACTCCGCAACAAAACGGTGTTGCAAAACGCAAAAATAGAAAATGGTAGAAATGGTCAATGCAATGCTTATTAGTTCTAAATTATCAAATTCATTATGGGGTGATGCTATGCTATCAGCCCGTTACATCCTAAATAGAGTTTCTTTGAAACAAAAGGATGTATCGCCTTATGGACTATGGTTTAATCAGAAACCAAACTTATCAAAACTTAAAGTCTGGGGTTGTTTAGCATATGTCGGAAAACCAGATCCTAAAAGACCCAAGTTAGAAAATAGAGCTTATAAATATATTTTTATAGGATATTTTCAGAATAGTAGTACTTATAGATTCATTATTTTAGATACCTTAGAAGTTATAGAAGCTGTAGATGTAGAATTTTTTAAGAGTAAATATATATCACAAGATCAAAATAGTGATGAACCATTAATATCATCTAGATCAGAAAATGCTGAGACTAATGATGATATTGATGATGATTATATCTAACCAAAACAACGAGGAAATCACAGTACCTGAAGAAGATACTGAACAGAGAAGAAGTAAAAGAGCAGGACTAGAAAAGAATTTTGGTCCCGACTTTATTACATATCTTATCGAAGGCACTAAGGATGAAATACATAGTATCACTAAATATGTAATAAATGTCGATGATGATCCTACAAATTATTCTGACGCTATGAGTTTCAGAGATGCAAATTTTTGGAAATAGGCAATAAATGACGAAATGAATTCAATTATGTCAGACCAAACTTGGATTTTGACGGATTATTGGAATTGTTACCTTGATTCCATAGTGGCCGAAGGATAAGGTTGACATCGTCGTCGATGAAGCGGAGGAGGAATTCACGAAGCCCTAAATCGAAGCTAAGGCTTGCCGAACCAAAAGTTTGGTTCGACGGTGGAGGAGCAGCTGCCGCTCCAAATCTGGAGCGTCAAATCTGGAGCGGTGGAGTGGAGGACCGGACGAGATTTCTCGTCCGGTGGTGAGCTCGTTCGGACGATGCTATTTGGTGAAGGAGAAGTCGTTCGGTGATTTGGTGAAGGTGAAATGGTAACGCCGAACCAAACATTTTGTCCGGTGCTCAGTGCAATGTTTGCCTAGATGAGAAGGGGATAATGCGGAACGAAATATTTCGTTCGGTGGCATGCTGGTCCAAGTCTTGTGCCGCTTCAAATATTTGGTTCGGTGGTTTAGGTTGCCGCTCCAGATGAATGCCGGTCCAGATTGGGCTTTGCCGAACCAAAATCCAAGTGATGCATGCCGAATCAGGACTGCCGAACCAAACCCCAGGGCTGCTATATAGCAGCTACCCCTCCTCATATTTCCACTCTATAAATAGTGGAGCTTCTGGATAACAATGGCAGCCATCCTAGAGAGCTGAAACTCTGCAGAATTTTGTCTGTATTGTAAATTCTTCTTATGTATAGCCTCCAAAAGTGAATCAATCTTGTAACTCTAATCTTTCAATAATTAATAAAATCTCCTTTCACCAAGCGGACGTACATTGCCTCGCGGTAGTGGAACCACTATAAATACTGGTGTTACTTATTTTTCTGCATTGCATTGATCTGTGACTGTCTGTAACGGTGTTTATTTCTGTTTGTTTCGTCTCACTACAATCATAATTCGGTTGTTTTCCGCTGCGTTGGGTTTTTATTATCTTAGACTGATCATCTGAAGGAATTTTCCCAACATGATTTACCTCCTGGTGTTAAGCCAATATGATGTAAATGATTATTCAAGAAGAAATTAAATACAAATGGATCCATTAACAAAGTTAAAACCAGATTAGTTGCAAAAGGGTATAAACAAGGACAATGAGTAGATTATTTTGACACATGCTCCTGTTGCTCGCATTACTTCTATAAGTTGTTTGATAGCGCTAACATCCATACATAATTTAATTATACATCTAATAGACGTAAAGTTAACATTTCTAAATGGTGTCTTAGAAGAAGATATATATATGAAACAACCTGAAGGTTTCATATTGCTAGGCCAAGAAAGAAAAGTTTGCAAATTAGTCAAATCTTTTTATGGTCTGAAGCAGACTCCCTTGCAATGGCATGAAAAGTTTGATGAAGTAGCATTATCATATGGATTTAAAGTCAACGATGCAGATAAATGTATATATAGCGGATCAGATAAAAAATGGTTATGTTTATACGTTGATGATATGCTAATTTTTGGGTCTGATATATCTTGTGTGAACGAAACAAAAAAGTTTCTGTCTTCGAAATTTGATATTAAAGATTTAGGAGAAGCTGATGTTATCTTAGGAATTAAGATTTTAAGAAAACCGGAGGAGTTTGTGGTAACACAACCTCATTATATTGAGAAATTTCTCAATGAATATGGTCATTATAATGATAAATCAGCTTCGAGTTCTTTAGATCCTAGTATTAAATTAGAGAAGAATACCGAGCGTACTATTTCTCAACTTCCAGTATTATTGGGAGTCTTATGTATGTTATGCATTGCATAAGATCTGACATAGCACACTGTTGGTGTCAAAATTGACCACCAACACCCAATTATACGTGAAAGTACCAATATCCAGTTACATATCACAGATAGTATATGATGTAGAGAATATAATATGAAGAATAATCAAATTAAAATGAAAGCAAGTAAAAGAGACAAGATTTATAGTGGTTCGGCTAACTCCGGCCTACGTCCACTCCAGAACAATCCTTTTTTATTATACTGAAATTTGATTACAGCTACAATCTAAAATTCCAAAATGAGTCTCCCCTAGGTAGAAGATGAAGAGAAGCAGAATCCAGGTCCCCCTTTCGAAGCCAAGCCTGTTGTATTTATAGGTGAAACTTCGGCCATTGGGTCTTCTCACCTACATGGGTCCACCATAACTATCGGCAAACCTAATTCGTCAATAAATAACAATCGGCATAGTCATACCGAATGTTATCCATTCATCCAAATCAATGCCGACCCCTCTTCCTCCAAGAAAATGCTGATCGCTTTCGAGGAGTCCTTCATGCCGACCCCTCCCTTTCCATGCCGCTACGCCGATCCAACTCCTCTTAATATTTCATACCGATCCATTCTCCACGAAGCGTGCCAATCCATCTTCTCTATGAAGATATGCCGAACCCTCTTGATCCATGATAGAATGCCTATCCCCCTAAGGCATGCTGATCCTCCTCCTTCCTGAGGATACGCCGATCCCTTTTGATGTCACGTGGAATGTACACCGATCCTTCTACCTTCATAAGTGCATGCCAGCCCATCTTGCTCAGGGTGTTGCGCCGACCCTTAGTATGCCGAACCATGCTATGCTAATCCAATCCATGCCGATCCATATCACACCGATCCCTCCTATGCCGATCCATATCACACCGATCCCTCCTATGCCGATCCATATTACACCAAAGCATCTTATGCCGACCCTTCTTTATTCAAGCCAATATCCATCTTTCAAGCACCCTGCATCGTTTATCCACCGACCATGTATAATCCCGGCTTTATATTATTATCCGTAGTTGATTTTCCATCCATCCATTTAAGCTAAATCCATGATATCCCAGCCTTGATACCTGTGAAGTCTATTGGGTTAAATCTGCCTGCGCACGACCTTAAGGCGGGTTAACACATACGCTATTAGTGTATTATGTCGTTTTACGAGTAATTCAAGTACGGAACATTGGAAATCAATATTAAGAGTTCTAGCTTATTCGAAAGGTACTATCGACGATGGTCTTTCTTATAAAGGATATCCTACTGTATTAGAAGAATATAGTGATGCTACTTGAAACAATGTAGAATCTAAATCCAAATCTACGACTGGATGGATATTTTACATTAGGAGGAGCTGCTGTGTCTTGGTATTTCAAGAAGCAAACCTGTATTTTCGACTCAACCATGTCAGAATTAATCGCATTAGCAGATGCATGTAAAGAGGCGGGGTGGCTAAGGAATTTTTTAATATATATTTCTGTATGGACTAAGCCATCTCCGACAGTCATGATTAACTGTGATAATCAAGCTACGATATATAATGTGTCTAATAAAACATATAATGGAAAGTCTAGACATGCGAGTCTAAAACATAAGATGATAAGATAATTACTCAAACAAGAAGTAATTACAATCGATTACATAAACAAAGAAGAAATTGTCCGACCACTTTATAAAGGATCTTCCAAAAGCGAGTGTTTCCATAAAATCAAAAGAAATGAGATTAAGGTCCGTGAATGAAGGTTGATTATCGACTAACGACAACCCAACATATGTCTTGAAAAAGATAGACAAAGTTTAACGATTATTAACAAGTTAAAAGAATGATCATGGAATACTATACCAAAATTCCCATTTGGTAGTGTTGTGTATTTTGCATAAATGAAGATGGATTAAATTCCATAATAAATCTATATACAAGTGCATCGCAGAAGCACTTAAAGACTTACATGTATGAGTGTGAAAATCAGGCTGTTTCCTAATAAAGTAATACCGCTTTCTAAGTAGACTTATGAAAATTCAGGGTTAGAGCACATGGCCATTAATGTACGGAGCATACTGAACACAGTAGCATATGAAAATCAATATTTATGATTCTTCCGATCATATCACTAGGGGTACTTGGTTTAAGATTCGTTCACAATATAACCTCGATATGACTTTGAATAATTTACACTAAGTGAAGAGTTCAAACCTAAAAGATACCTATCACCTAGGTATTGGTATAATGGCATTTTTGTCTTTAAACTACTTTGGCTTGATCTCACTTGGGTACGTAGGCAGTCACTCAAGTGATGCAGTTATTCCAAATGTTTTAAACTTCGAACATAGAGGGAGAATGTTGTATATTTGCAACAGTTTACTAGGCATTATTAGGTGCCACCGGTTTACCGGTAGGATACCACCAGTCGATTGGTGGTACTATTGAACGCCCAGTGAACATTGGCCGCGAACAACCATGTTCGTTCGAAGATATGCAATTCTTCCTGATGGATGTTGCTCTTCGTCTAGTATCTTTTCTACCGGTTTTTCTAAAGAGAAGTAACTCATTTTCGCATTTCCCATCATCTATATAAGCAGTTTTAGTCTTTGCATTTTAAATTATCAGATTTTATGATTAAATCTCTTTCTTCTATCTCCACTCTTGGCAATTATTAGAAATTTTTATACCTTTTCTTGGCTTGATCAAAGTGGTGCAAAACTTTGAATCAAGTAACGTCGTTAGAAGGCTTTGTTGAATTCTGACGGGAATAGTTCGATAGTCTTTTTTACTCGATAGGGCTCAACTATTTTTTGAAAGAATCTGTAACAGATCCTCAAAGTTAGGAGTACGACAACGGTATCCATACAATATTCCATCAATATTTACGTAGTGCCTCCATCTCTTCCTCCATAACTAGTCTCCATTTATCATAATCAGCTAACTTAGAAGCATCTTTATAGTCTCTCGACTCATCATCAATAACTCCCAAAACATATGTCGTCATGTCATTAAAATCAATATCCTCAATAGTAAGCCCAACAAAATCATAAAGCCAAGCAGACTTCCTTCTCTCTCTAAGCGGTCTAAATTGAGACTGTGCTCCACCATGAGTCCGAGCTTCCTCATCAACCACACACCTTCTGCCATAAAATAATCTCTAGGAAGTATGGAAAGGTAGACATGTGAGTTATTCATTTCTTAGAATGTTTAGATGTTTAGCTTATGTTCATGAGAGTAAAGGGTAAGTTGGATGCAAGGACGAACAAGTACTTACATTAAGGTGGAGATCTGGTAAAACAGACAACTGCAGAAAAAAGAATCTTCGAAGCAGTCTAACCCAATTGCAGAGCTTTTTCAGTATGCTTCAATAGAAGGCTTCTGCATATTGTTAGGTATGACTTGCATTGGAGGTGCGTGAATTGGACGGATAAGTTTCACATCGCAATATACATTGGAGAAAACGTGATATATATATATATATATATATATATATATATATATGTGTGTGTGTGTGTGTGTGACTGCATGTATCATTGGAAATTCATTTTGGTACAAAAAGTGTTGTCATTATCATGTATGTGCCGGCTTAAGAGACGATGAATGTACGTTCAATCGGGACGGCGGCACATGAAGAAGTTAGCGTGAGTAGATAGTGCGGAGCACCGGGATGGTGCAAGTGGTGAGCGGAACTTTGCAGAACTCGCATGTGTGTAAATGCGTGATCAATAGCCCCCTCTATTTAGCACCACTTTATAGCTCCTTTGATATCAGATACAAGTTTTCATTTAAGTATTTGTTTTTTCTCTCTTCCGTCGTATCAATCAAACATTTAGATATAAATTTGTGGCTGATATCATGATGCTACAAAGGATGTTAAATAGAGAAGGCCATTGATCCTAGCTCTCACACACATTTTTCTTCTCCTTTTGTTTTGAAATGACATACATGATGTAAGAAGATACACCGAAGTTACTTGATGGTGCTACCCAAACTTTGTGAAATAGTACGTAGCGATAAACTGTTACAATTGATAATCTTACTTGTATTCTAACGATTATATTATTTATAATTCGCAGATGATCCGAAGTAATGAGACTCGTAGATTCAGTTAGTTAAATGTAGGAAAGGATGTTCATATTATGTACAGATGCTGAAAGCTTAAAGGTTCCCATAAGCTTCATTACTGCTTCCCTGTTTAACACATGTATATCAAGAAATGCGAAAATATTTTGCAACTTTTCTAGGGATGTATCCGTGAACTAATGATTCAGAAGGGGGAGTTTTATGGTAGAGGCAAATGTATAAGTTTTGAATGAAGTTTGAGGAAAGTAGAAGGAACATGTGTAAGTGTCGGTTGACATGTTCTATTCAATTTTTCTTTCCATTTCTCTGTATGTGTTTTGTATATATTTATAGGTCAGAAGTTTGGGTTTTTATCAAAGTTGTTATGACCCTTGATCTGTCATAAATTTATATTGTTACATTATTATATTATTATTTACTATTAGGCAGTACTTAGCGCCATCTATTTTTTTTTTCCTTCCATATTTTTCCTTTTAGAGATCTGTTGTATGGTATGTCAAATTCCTCTTAAGTTTTGTCTGGGCTCTGGTTGTAACAAACTTCTACATATTAAACAGGCAACCAATTTCGAAACTAAGAAATGGAAAACATTTGGTATGTCAAATTCTTCTTTTAAGTTAGGGAACCTAGGACAATCATTTGCACTTTTTCACAGAAGTATTATCATAAAAACACAATTGAATCAGGCACGGCCGCGTGAAAGGTTGTTGTAGGTAGTGCAAAGACTCTTGGAGATAATGGTAAGACCATGTGGCGGCGGCGGCCGAAGACAACGGTTTAGGTTAGGATTTTATTTCTTTTTAATAGAATGGTTGATTTTTGTTTGAAATGAGATGGAGATGACACGACTCACGCGGTGGTGCATGAATCTTGGTGGAGTTGACGATGGTGGAGTTGACTAATGGTAATGTTTTTTTTTTCTTTCTTTTGAAGTCGGTTGAAAATGCTAAATACAACTAGTATTATTTGTGACAAAGTTAAAGTTGTGTCCTATGGGCAATTACGTAATTTGATTATATAATTTAACTCTTATAGCAAATATTGTTCAAAATTAAATATATTTGTTGTTTTATTTTCGTTGTATATATCATTATATTACGATATAAATAATGTTATAAATACATCAAATATATAAGTAGAAAATCCCTAGGAGAAACATTAATCGATTTCAATTACGAATATATTGGTAACCATAAGCATTAAGTCATTAAAACAAATATTTGTTCTTAAATGTTTATAGTCAAGATCTATCGAGAACGAGATATTAATATATTTGTTGAGATTAGTGTATGTAACACTCTTTATATGATAGATGGTGAATTATTTGTGACTGTTGTGAGAACCAAGGGGTTATGTATGTGTTGTTGTTTGGAACAATTACAGAATGACTCATCGATAATCTTCTATAAGTTAAAGTCAGATAGAAGATCTCATGTGACGATGTGCAGTGGTTTTTTGACTTAAAAATACTGTGAATCTTAAGTATCTATACTATACTTTGATTATAGACAGTCACACAATAACAATAATCGTGTTAAAGCTATAATTAGGTACAAGTCAAACCACTAGAAGTGAAAAATTATTCAAGAGAGGATTCGTGTCCTTCAAATAAAAGGTTAGCATCATCGTAATTTGTAGTAAACGTATACTCAAAGTATTTGGCCAAAGTAAATTAATCAATCGATAATTGTTATCAGCTTGAACCATGGATTTTAGTGTTGGACGTAGCAATTAACTACGAATATTAATAGAGTTTTGACCATTGATCGAGCTCTAGATATTTAAGTGATATAGTGATGATAAGAGAAAACATGGACAATATATACTTGCTTCAGGGCGTTGCTTTAATTAAGAAATTCAATTTCACATAGATAATCTATAAGCAACTAAACTCATGTCTGACTAGTATGCTTCAACAAAGTTTTTACTAGCTTTAATAATTAAATTGTTTAAATATTACCGATAATTGAGTTCACATCTGAGAGTCACACAACCGCAGCTATTAGTTTTAAACTGAAAATAATTTATTAAAATAATTTATAAAAGTTATAAATTATTATTATGGATAAATTAATATAATGGTTATATTAATTAATTTATTATTATTATTAAATGGCCCAATTAATAAAATTTATAATAGTTATATATTTATTTAATTATTTTTGGTCCAATATATTAATTCAAGTAATGCATGTATGGATATGTGTGTATGTGCGTATGTGTGTGTATAATTTTGATTGTCAATTTTTTTAAATTGTTTTAAAATTAGGCAGGCCAAAATATATGTGGGTATGAATTAATAACATGAGTTTAATTAATTAGTAAGATAAGATCTTATTTATAATGGTCCACAACCTAAACGGTGGACCATTTAAAGAAATTTACATAGCCTATTTATGCTGTTATAAATAGACCTAGGTTGTTTCAATCGGCATGATTATCGAACAAAAAATTTTAGATTGTTTTTCCAAAATAGGTTTAATTTATTTTAAATAAATTTGTTATTAAATTTTTTAAAAGGAGGTTTATCTTCACTATTCATATCAGTGTGCATATCACCGGTGCATCACCTATGTGTACTTCATCAATGACCAAAGTATCTCGGTCTTTCAATTGTTCAAGTCGTCATCATCGTTCATGGCAATTTGGAGGAGACTGCGTCGTCTTGGACGGAATAAGGCAGCACAGAGGCGCAATCGACATAAGACTAGGGTTTGGTGAGAGAGCTGAGCTCAACGTGATGACCATGGACGAAATCAGCTCGATGCTTGGAGTTCGTTGGTGTTGGTGGCGATGCACCCAATGGCCCCTGGTGGTGGTGAAAATATATGAAAGGGAGATATGGTGATGGCTAGGGTTTAGAATTTGGGAAGAAAGGTAATTTATCAAAATCATCTTTATTTATTTATAATTAAATTTTAGCCCTTGTAAGTTCAAACATGTATAGTTTACCTATACTGTCACATACCGAAATTTTCGACTTTCGAAAATTCGACATCGATACTCACTTTATCGACTGCCGAGAAATCGAGTGCCGGAAACTCCAATAGTGAGGGTTTTTAAAAAGAAAGAAAAGGTAGAAAAAGAAGAAAAGAGGAAAAAGGAAGAACAGAAGAAAGAAGAAGGGAAGAAGAAAAATAGAGAACATCATCAGAACAGAAAAAAACAATATCAGAATCTTACACATCGCAGCGGAACAATATATAATAGATAAATGAATAATCTTTAAACAAAGAACTATATCATTTTATACATACATCAATCATCAGAGTCACTATACAACTCAGTACAACAATGGACAGTTTTATACTTGTCCTCATACAGAATACACAGCGGAATAAATACTATCAGATACAAATACTACGTCTCGTCATCCAGCTTATCTCCAAAGCTCCAGAATATCCAGAATATCCTGATAATTTAACTCTAGACTGCCCGTGTGGAAATTGGTGGGCACCCAGAGTTTAGAAGGGAAACAATAAACCCCGAGTCAGTCATGGTGACTGGTGTGAGATCGTAAAACAGTTATTTATCTTTAAAATAAACAACAGAAAAACTTTAATGTCAATTCGCAATGCTTTTGGAAAATGAAATTACCATAAGACCTCCCACCACACACACAATGCAAACGCAGACTTGGAGGAGATTTCTTCTTATGATAGTCAAAGATGCTTACTACGAAAAAATCAAATCATTTTTGATATTATTATTAGTGCATAGTGGAAAACATTTCGAAAGTAGAATATAAATCTTAGCCAGCATAGGTACCATTATATTATGCCTGCTATAGCTGCCTCCTGAGGAGACAGGTTATACAATTGAAATCGTAAAGTCTCGTATTGTTTCTTTGGATTTCCAACAAATGGTCAGGCTAAGGAACTTCCTATCCACGATGGGTACGTCCCTGGAATAGACGACCCGAGAACCTAACCGGATCTCTGCCAACACAAGGCCGGGTTACCTCTGCAAAAATAGGTAACTACTGACACGCGTATGCCATCCCCCGATCGTCACCGATCTTCCCGAGGATCCCCGATTCGCAACAAACCACATAGATAATAATAATGCAGTAACCACAGAGGTTAAGTATCTGGGCTCCATACCATGATACCACCTTTATCCAGAAGGAATGACATACACTAAGGGGCGCTACTCCCTAGAACCTTGCCGCATCCTTCCTGTTTCGACCATTTCCGGGGTGTGAGGCTCGATGAAGTCTCGTCCACAAAGCTACGCTTTCTCAAAAAGCCCTGCTTCGGGTCAAACAAAAATGATCAACCTATGATCACAAAGATATAAGATCAAACAAATGATCATATCACAAATGATCAAACACCGATCATTTCACAGCAACACTCAGTATGCCACGTTACCAAATTGGGATATATTGCTGATAAATTTCAACTACATAACCTCTGAGCTCGTACGTCTCAGAGAAGGGTGTTAAGCTAAGAGAATAAATTCTCCGCCACCAACAGAAATGTATTTGAAAGAAATCAGCTTTATATCTCAAATTGTAACGTCAGACACACAATCCATACAAGTCTGTTCCGGGATCGAACAGAACCGAAGGCACTTCTCACGAAGCCCTTGCAATTCCGGATAATTTTCAATCACGTCAGGACTTCCCGTCACTAAGGGTGATAAAACCTCTAAATCGAAGATCAGTCGATGTAGAGTAACTCGACGGTAATCCTTCCGTTTTCAAAAATATCCGGTCTTCAACACCGGTCTTCAAATGCGATTCATAACGACGTATCACATATTCGGAATGGGTTATACGACCCCATGGTCCTTTCCCGGTTAACCCGAATAGTGAGCGTTTATTCAAAAATAAGTGTGGCATTCAAATTCATCCAATTCACAACAAATACCTATCTAAAGGTAATTATTGATAGTCGGTTATTTAACTATCAATAAAGATGCGCAACATCATCAGATTCCAAATAATTTTCCAAATTATGTATTTCCCAAAATATCTTTACTAGATATAAAATTTCCACACTTCAAAAATAAATCAACGTTTATTTTTCTAAACAGTTTCCCTTTCCTTTATAAATTCCATAGTGAATTTATATTTTCAAAATATCTACTGATATACGATTCTCAAATCGATTTCAATATTCACTTTTAATTTATCTTAAAGAGGATAAATTCTCAAAAACATTTCATTTCATATTGGAAAAGAAATTTCATACTTATTTAATAATAAGTATTCCACAAATCCTTTATTTTCAACATTTGAAAATATTCGATATACTTAAATCAAAGTTTAAGTATATAGTTCATTCTTTAAGGAAATCATTTACTATAACATCTATTCGAGTCAAAACGAATGCTACGTAAAACATCGTTACGACGACTCAAAATCACTAGTATAGGGATTCGAAAATTTAGATAGATAGGTAAATCCCAATACTATATAAAACATTTCCTTTCGGAAATCATTTACTATAACAACAGTGTTATAGTCCACCATTTCCTTATTTCTCGAAAACGTCTATCTCAACAATAAATGTTGAAATCTATGATTTCGATAGTTCACACGTTTTAAAACATCTTTTAAAACAATTAACTTCATTTCAAATATCACTTTTCCAAAACCATATCCATTTTACTTAACAATATATTCACTGTCCAAAATCGTGAATATACTTCACTAATTACATTTCACTATTTTCTACACGTTTTATTTCAATAATAATTCGCTATCCAAAATCGCGAATATATCTCCTTTAATAATCTTCTATATTTAATTTATCAAATTCAATTGATTTTGAATTTATAAAACAACGTTTATAAATTCTATTTCTATTTTCTAATGACTTTGATTTATCAATCTCCTTTATAAATCAATTCAATAAATATTCCATGTAAAGGCAAAAATCCGATTTATAAGTAAACTTCTTATAAATCTTTTATTCTAAAATTTCATTCATTATATAACTTCACACTTTATAAATCTATACCTTCATATCTTCACAATTTAAAATTCTATAAATTTTCTATCTTCACAATTTATAAAACTCGTTTAAATTCCAATAATTTTAATTGATAAATATCAATTTTGTACATCTTTTATATACATCGTTTTAATAATTTGAAAATCCAAATTTAAACTATTTTATAAATTACTTAACTATTTATTTCAAAAATCCTCTTTTGGTTATATTTCACGATCATTATAATTTCCATAACTTTAAATTTATAACATTTATTTATTTAAGATAAATAAATTCAAAATTTTAATAAATCGTATACTTTCCAAAAATCACTTCAAAAATCCTTTTTAAAGTAAAAATCGTCATTTTTAAAACTTCACAAGTTTGAATCCAATGATGCAACGCACCAATTAGTCCATCACACATCAACATCATATATCATCATATGAGAACATAATATATATCAATATCTGTAAATAAATAAATACAGTTGAGGAATCCAGTTGGATCCCTCCAACCTATTTCCCTGCATCCACAGACGTTAGCACAATACCATTCCACTTCGAGGTGGAATATCGCGGTATATAGGTTTTATAAAAATCCGCTTACTAACGGCGCAATAGGGTCTCATCCGCTATACGAGGCGGGAAATCATCAATCCAATATATACATATGCCAATATGTATATATTGCTACATATAGATATATATCCTACTATATCTAATATCACATCCAATAGCAATCAATAACTGCAAAAAAAATTCCACATTCAATTTGAGTGAGAAAATCTCACCTTAGCTTTTATTTTGCATTCCATTTTCCATTTTGATCATTTCTTCACGGTTTTGACCTTGTATAAATAATTATACCATTCGTTAATATTCGAAATAAATCGAATGATAATTTTCTTCATTTGATAATAATAATTTTTTTTATTAACTAAAAATTTATAGGTTTCGAAAATCTAATTTTAATGAATCCTTTCGATATTCAAATTTCTATCTCTAAATCTTTTCTATATATATATACTTACTATTTACATTTTCAGATTCCAATATTTCCCAAACATATTTATATTTTCTTTACTGTAAATAACCCACAAGATTTTTCCTTCACTGTAAAAATTCTAATACATATATGTTTATAAAATTAAGCAAATCTGAGTTCAAATTCTTCTATGCACTTAAAATTCCCTTTTCTTTTACTGTATATATGTATGCCTATATAAATTGAGAAATAAACAGTTTTGTAACTTACTGTTATTGTATTCCTAATCTATATGTACATATCAAATTCCAATCGAATTCACAAAAATCATCACCTGCAAGACCTTATAGGGCACTGCGAAGACGAACTGACGAACTCAGACTCCATCAGTTGACTTCTCCATCACCAATCGCCATCGCGGCCACTTCATCTCGCTCGCCCAACCGTACGCTGCCCTTTGGTGTCTCACGCGCCGCCTGCTACTAGCGAACCCACTTCCCAGTCGAAATCGAAACCCACGCTTCCAGCACTGCCCCTGGTTCGAGCCTCCAATGCTTCCACGATCGAGTTGCCCTAGCCTCTGCAGCGCGAACGCCAACAGCCCTAACTATCGGCGAGCCCTCAGTCTCCAAAATCGCCACATCGTTCCTCCACTGGCCCAGACACGCGACCCTATCTCTTAGCCTAGATCGACTTCCGCCTTCATTGCTGCCCAAAATCGATTGCGACCTCCAGCGTATAGCTGCACGCGAGCAGCCCACGACGCCGACCAGACGGTCGAAACCCCTAGACTACGACACTCGCGATTGACATCCCACCGAAGTCGAGCTCTACCCCACACGCGAACGCGATTCTCACTGTGAAATGATTCGCGATTTGCCTGAAGAAAAGGAAGAGGGCTGGGTTTCGATTGTATTTGTTTTAATGATTTTTAGGAAGAGGAGGTTCATTTCAAATTTTTAACGAGGCTTCGGCCATTTCTTTGAAATGAAAGGGTATGGTTTGCACGATTTTATTCGTGATTTTTGAACGAGATTCTAGGCGTATTCAACGGGAAGGGGATAGCTGATGTGAACGTAATTTAAAAATTTAAATTTAAATCGAATCTCGCTAAAAATCCAATGCGTTTAATTACCGTACACTCACATATCAAGTCCGAAAAATACGAAATTTGAAATCCGGTAATAATTCAATATTACAGATCCATTGGAACTAGTTTCGTCGAATTCCGAGACTGTTTGAAAAATGACTATTTTTAAATATCGGTTAAACGATATAAATTTCAAAACTGAACGAAACACTTTGAAATTAGATTCTGAAGCTTCTGTCATCTTCAGTAATATCAATACGAATTTTAAAAGCTTTCGAAATATTTTTCTTCAGCTTAAAATTATATATTCAAATTTTTATTCAACTTCAAATCGATTAAATTTTTATAATTTAATCGCCAAATTCCAAGTTATATTCGGGATTCAAATTAAATCATCGTTCAAATATTTAAAATTAATTAAATATTCTCAATTTAATTTGTTCAAAATTCTGGGTCGTTACAGACTTCCCCCCTTAAAAGAATTTCGTCCTCGAAATTACAAGTCAAGAAAAATGATCCCTAACTCGCCTACTATCTTTCTCAATCAATAGTTTTATCAATTTTATCAAAACAAATCTTTCTATTAAAGATTCGTTGTTAATTTAACTAACTTTCTAAACCTTTTCATAATTTCAAACATCATTGTTTTCCTTAACAATTCAAATTTAAATTTAAATTTTAACTTTCAAAATTTCTCAAAATTTTTTTAACACCCTAAATTTCTGAAAAATTTCGCCAGCGTCTCCTTTGCGCGGCTAATACGGCACGACTACAAAATGTCCCTACGGACTCTCAGATTTCAAAAAGAAAAAGAAAAAAACAAGCGGCTAGAGAGAAATCATCAAAAACTCATATTAATACTCAAATACATACCTTTTTCCGAGCAATTCAAATTATCTTTGAAATCAAAATTTCCAATTCCTTTATAACCTGTATATCCTACTAGCCATAATATCTAGTTATACTATTCAAACTATTTCGCACATTCAATTACAAAATTTTCCAATATAAACTTCTTATACCACTTCTAGTCTACTATTGAAGTTACATAACTATTTTCATTAAATTTTACAGTTCACATTCATTTGAATTCAATTCACTATTCCAATCTAATTTGGATTCCGTTCGACTTCTGAATATTGAATTTTTATCAATTAACTTTAGTTCACTTCAAACTAATCTCAAAACTTCATTTTATTTCACACAATTCAAATTCGTTTCCAATATTCAGTTTTAACTCCAGTTTTATTCTTTTGTTCAATCATCAAATTTTACTTAAGAATTTCACACTTCATTTCTTAAGTTCAATGTAAATATTCCATATACACATTATATTTATTTTCAATTCACTATTATGGTTTATAACTACTCATATTAAACTGGATTTCAAATTCCATATGAATTTTAATTCATCTCAAACCATATTAATTTGTCATTTCTTCAATTAGTTTCCGTTACTAATTTTTATTTCAATACTTTACTTTACAAATTTGAAATGAATTTTTCAACATTCAATTTACTTTCATTAAATTGATTCACTTGTACTTACATTTATTTAACTTCATCTTTAAGTTAAATTTATTCTACCAAAACTCAATTGGTATAAGTTATATTTTTATATAGCATTCCAGAGTCTTACCATCATTTCAAAGCCATTTTGAAAACAATTCAAATCATTCTTTGAATTTCTAAAACAAAACCCAAATTTTCAAACAACTTCTATTTAAAACAATTTGGCAGCAATTTCTCTTTTGGAAACCCGAAAATGAACACCAATGATGCCGCGGTCATCATCGAAGTTATTTTCCAGCGACCGAAAAGAGTTTAGAGCTTTTCATCTCTTCAAAAGACTTTTCAAAACCTTTGAAATCCATTTTCAAATCAAAAAGGAATTTAAACTTTCCAAATCTCCAAAATTTTCAAACTCCTTTCAAAACATTTCCAAAACTTCTCTGGAATTCCGTTTTAAATTTCAAATCACATTTATAACTTACATTCTTAAATTTCATTAGTATATGGATTTATCTCTTAACTTTGGAGTTATGATTTCAATTTCTCATTCAATTTTAGTGATGATAATTCACTATTATTACTTCCTAACATCCATGCAACCATATACTATAATACTTTATAGAAAAACATTTCTTTTCTATACAAAAATAGTTTTGGGCAAAATTATTTCATTCACCCTATTTAAAACAATACTATGTCGTCTTGTCTCGTTTAAGTGTTTAGAAATCCCTATCGATAATATGGCGTCCCATATACCGACCAAAATTCATAAACATCTCAACGGATAAGCAAACACAATATAAAACATTTTTATATTCACTAACAAATACGCGCTCGTATATATTATTACACTCAACTCATTCTAGAGCACTACTGACTCTATCTCTAATGAGTAACACCCAACAGAGCAGGGTTGTCGCTTAACCATATGCTCTGATACCACGCTGTCACATACCGAAATTTTCGACTTTCGAAAATTCGACATCGATACTCACTTTATCGACTGCCGAGAAATCGAGTGCCGGAAACTCCAATAGTGAGGGTTTTTAAAAAGAAAGAAAAGGTAGAAAAAGAAGAAAAGAGGAAAAAGGAAGAACAGAAGAAAGAAGAAGGGAAGAAGAAAAATAGAGAACATCATCAGAACAGAAAAAAAACAATATCAGAATCTTACACATCGCAGCGGAACAATATATAATAGATAAATGAATAATCTTTAAACAAAGAACTATATCATTTTATACATACATCAATCATCAGAGTCACTATACAACTCAGTACAACAATGGACAGTTTTATACTTGTCCTCATACAGAATACACAGCGGAATAAATACTATCAGATACAAATACTACGTCTCGTCATCCAGCTTATCTCCAAAGCTCCAGAATATCCAGAATATCCTGATAATTTAACTCTAGACTGCCCGTGTGGAAATTGGTGGGCACCCAGAGTTTAGAAGGGAAACAATAAACCCCGAGTCAGTCATGGTGACTGGTGTGAGATCGTAAAACAGTTATTTATCTTTAAAATAAACAACAGAAAAACTTTAATGTCAATTCGCAATGCTTTTGGAAAATGAAACTACCATAAGACCTCCCACCACACACACAATGCAAACGCAGACTTGGAGGAGATTTCTTCTTATGATAGTCAAAGATGCTTACTATGAAAAAATCAAATCATTTTTGATATTATTATTAGTGCATAGTGGAAAACATTTCGAAAGTAGAATATAAATCTTAGCCAGCATAGGTACCATTATATTATGCCTGCTATAGCTGCCTCCTGAGGAGACAGGTTATACAATTGAAATCGTAAAGGCTCGTATTGTTTCTTTGGATTTCCAACAAATGGTCAGGCTAAGGAACTTCTTATCCACGATGGGTACGTCCCTGGAATAGACGACCCGAGAACCTAACCGGATCTCTGCCAACACAAGGCCGGGTTACCTCTGCAAAAATAGGTAACTACTGACACGCGTATGCCATCCCCCGATCGTCACCGATCTTCCCGAGGATCCCCGATTCGCAACAAACCACATAGATAATAATAATGCAGTAACCACAGAGGTTAAGTATCTGGGCTCCATACCATGATACCACCTTTATCCAGAAGGAATGACATACACTAAGGGGCGCTACTCCCTAGAACCTTGCCGCATCCTTCCTGTTTCGACCATTTCCGGGGTGTGAGGCTCGATGAAGTCTCGTCCACAAAGCTACGCTTTCTCAAAAAGCCCTGCTTCGGGTCAAACAAAAATGATCAACCTATGATCACAAAGATATAAGATCAAACAAATGATCATATCACAAATGATCAAACACCGATCATTTCACAGCAACACTCAGTATGCCACGTTACCAAATTGGGATATATTGCTGATAAATTTCAACTACATAACCTCTGAGCTCGTACGTCTCAGAGAAGGGTGTTAAGCTAAGAGAATAAATTCTCTACCACCAACAGAAATGTATTTGAAAGAAATCAGCTTTATATCTCAAATTGTAACGTCAGACACACAATCCATACAAGTCTGTTCCGGGATCGAACAGAACCGAAGGCACTTCTCACGAAGCCCTTGCAATTCCGGATAATTTTCAATCACGTCAGGACTTCCCGTCACTAAGGGTGATAAAACCTCTAAATCGAAGATCAGTCGATGTAGAGTAACTCGACGGTAATCCTTCCGTTTTCAAAAATATCCGGTCTTCAACACCGGTCTTCAAATGCGATTCATAACGACGTATCACATATTCGGAATGGGTTATACGACCCCATGGTCCTTTCCCGGTTAACCCGAATAGTGAGCGTTTATTCAAAAATAAGTGTGGCATTCAAATTCATCCAATTCACAACAAATACCTATCTAAAGGTAATTATTGATAGTCGGTTATTTAACTATCAATAAAGATGCGCAACATCATCAGATTCCAAATAATTTTCCAAATTATTTATTTCCCAAAATATCTTTACTAGATATAAAATTTCCATACTTCAAAAATAAATCAACGTTTATTTTTCTAAACAGTTTCCCTTTCCTTTATAAATTCCATAGTGAATTTATATTTTCAAAATATCTACTGATATACGATTCTCAAATCGATTTCAATATTCACTTTTAATTTATCTTAAAGAGGATAAATTCTCAAAAACATTTCATTTCATATTGGAAAAGAAATTTCATACTTATTTAATAATAAGTATTCCACAAATCCTTTATTTTCAACATTTGAAAATATTCGATATACTTAAATCAAAGTTTAAGTATATAGTTCATTCTTTAAGGAAATCATTTACTATAACATCTATTCGAGTCAAAACGAATGCTACGTAAAACATCGTTACGACGACTCAAAATCACTAGTATAGGGATTCGAAAATTTAGATAGATAGGTAAATCCCAATACTATATAAAACATTTCCTTTCGGAAATCATTTACTATAACAACAGTGTTATAGTCCACCATTTCCTTATTTCTCGAAAACGTCTATCTCAACAATAAATGTTGAAATCTATGATTTCGATAGTTCACACGTTTTAAAACATCTTTTAAAACAATTAACTTCATTTCAAATATCACTTTTCCAAAACCATATCCATTTTACTTAACAATATATTCACTGTCCAAAATCGTGAATATACTTCACTAATTACATTTCACTATTTTCTACACGTTTTATTTCAATAATAATTCGCTATCCAAAATCGCGAATATATCTCCTTTAATAATCTTCTATATTTAATTTATCAAATTCAATTGATTTTGAATTTATAAAACAACGTTTATAAATTCTATTTCTATTTTCTAATGACTTTGATTTATCAATCTCCTTTATAAATCAATTCGATAAATATTCCATGTAAAGGCAAAAATCCGATTTATAAGTAAACTTCTTATAAATCTTTTATTCTAAAATTTCATTCATTATATAACTTCACACTTTATAAATCTATACCTTCATATCTTCACAATTTAAAATTCTATAAATTTTCTATCTTCACAATTTATAAAACTCGTTTAAATTCCAATAATTTTAATTGATAAATATCAATTTTGTACATCTTTTATATACATCGTTTTAATAATTCGAAAATCCAAATTTAAACTATTTTATAAATTACTTAACTATTTATTTCAAAAATTCTCTTTTGGTTATATTTCACGATCATTATAATTTCCATAACTTTAAATTTATAACATTTATTTATTTAAGATAAATAAATTCAAAATTTTAATAAATCGTATACTTTCCAAAAATCACTTCAAAAATCCTTTTTAAAGTAAAAATCGTCATTTTTAAAACTTCACAAGTTTGAATCCAATGATGCAACGCACCAATTAGTCCATTACACATCAACATCATATATCATCATATGAGAACAGAATATATATCAATATCTGTAAATAAATAAATACAGTTGAGGAATCCAGTTGGATCCCTCCAACCTATTTCCCTGCATCCACAGACGTTAGCACAATACCATTCCACTTCGAGGTGGAATATCGCGGTATATAGGTTTTATAAAAATCCGCTTACTAACGGCGCAATAGGGTCTCATCCGCTATACGAGGCGGGAAATCATCAATCCAATATATACATATGCCAATATGTATATATTGCTATATATAGATATATATCCTACTATATCTAATATCACATCCAATAGCAATCAATAACTGCAAAAAAAATTCCACATTCAATTTGAGTGAGAAAATCTCACCTTAGCTTTTATTTTGCATTCCATTTTCCATTTTGATCATTTCTTCACGGTTTTGACCTTGTATAAATAATTATACCATTCGTTAATATTCGAAATAAATCGAATGATAATTTTCTTCATTTGATAATAATTTTTTTTTTTATTAACTAAAAATTTATAGGTTTCGAAAATCTAATTTTAATGAATCCTTTCGATATTCAAATTTCTATCTCTAAATCTTTTCTATATATATATACTTACTATTTACATTTTCAGATTCCAATATTTCCCAAACATATTTATATTTTCTTTACTGTAAATAACCCACAAGATTTTTCCTTCACTGTAAAAATTCTAATACATATATGTTTATAAAATTAAGCAAATCTGAGTTCAAATTCTTCTATGCACTTAAAATTCCCTTTTCTTTTACTGTATATATGTATGCCTATATAAATTGAGAAATAAACAGTTTTGTAACTTACTGTTATTGTATTCCTAATCTATATGTACATATCAAATTCCAATCGAATTCACAAAAATCATCACCTGCAAGACCTTATAGGGCACTGCGAAGACGAACTGACGAACTCAGACTCCATCAGTTGACTTCTCCATCACCAATCGCCATCGCGGCCACTTCATCTCGCTCGCCCAACCGTACGCTGCCCTTTGGTGTCTCACGCGCCGCCTGCTACTAGCGAACCCACTTCCCAGTCGAAATCGAAACCCACGCTTCCAGCACTGCCCCTGGTTCGAGCCTCCAATGCTTCCACGATCGAGTTGCCCTAGCCTCTGCATCGCGAACGCCAACAGCCCTAACTATCGGCAAGCCCTCAGTCTCTAAAATCGCCACATCGTTCCTCCACTGGCCCAGACACGCGACCCTATCTCTTAGCCTAGATCGACTTCCGCCTTCATTGCTGCCCAAAATCGATTGCGACCTCCAGCGTATAGCTGCACGCGAGCAGCCCACGACGCCGACCAGACGGTCGAAACCCCTAGACTACGACACTCGCGATTGACATCCCACCGAAGTCGAGCTCTACCCCACACGCGAACGCGATTCTCACTGTGAAATGATTCGCGATTTGCCTGAAGAAAAGGAAGAGGGCTGGGTTTCGATTGTATTTGTTTTAATGATTTTTAGGAAGAGGAGGTTCATTTCAAATTTTTAACGAGGCTTCGGCCATTTCTTTGAAATGAAAGGGTATGGTTTGCACGATTTTATTCGTGATTTTTGAACGAGATTCCAGGCGTATTCAACGGGAAGGGGATAGCTGATGTGAACGTAATTTAAAATTTTAAATTTAAATCGAATCTCGCTAAAAATCCAATGCGTTTACTTACCGTACACTCACATATCAAGTCCGAAAAATACGAAATTTGAAATCCGGTAATAATTCAATATTACAGATCCATTGGAACTAGTTTCCTCGAATTCCGAGACTGTTTGAAAAATGACTATTTTTAAATATCGGTTAAACGATATAAATTTCAAAACTGAACGAAACACTTTGAAATTAGATTTTGAAGCTTCTGTCATCTTCAGTAATATCAATACGAATTTTAAAAGCTTTCGAAATATTTTTCTTCAGCTTAAAATTATATATTCAAATTTTTATTCAACTTCAAATCGATTAAATTTTTATAATTTAATCGCCAAATTCCAAGTTATATTCGGGATTCAAATTAAATCATCATTCAAATATTTAAAATTAATTAAATATTCTCAATTTAATTTGTTCAAAATTCTGGGTCGTTACATATACGAACTCCGTTTTGCATGCAACTTGCTTCGATGGATCCGTATTAAAATCTAAACATTTTGACATTATCCAATTGTATAAATAATGCATGTGCATGTGATTTTATAAAATTGGATTTTAGTAAATTAAATTGATAATCAGATAATTGCACATTGACATTATTAATATGAAATTAGTGCATTAAATTATAATTGATCAATTTATTATTGCATGTTTATTATATGTATATATGTGTACATAGACACACACATACAAACATATTCTAATATATTTTATTGAACATTTATATAGTCATGTTATATATCGTATATGCAAGTATGCATATATACATAGACTAACATTACAGTAGACTCTATTATAATATACGTGTTTATAAATCCTCATTATTAGTCATTGAACATGTGATGTTCAATATACTTTTATAAATTACGTATAATATATTTAGTTAAATTAATATCTAGATAAAAGTATAATATTATAAATTTAATTTTTTATTAATTATACTTAATTCGAAATTCAAATCAAAGCCATCCAATTAAACATTAAGTATGATTTAATGTCGACAACATTATTTATGAAAACATTATAAAACATCTAGTGAATAATGAATTAAAAAGGAATTTTTTTTAAAATTTGTCTCTTATACCCCACTGCCCAATGCACCTGATTCAACAATGGTATCAGAACTCTCATTGTGTTAATATGAATAACTAGCACGAACATGTGCTACGTACACGGAGTTAATCACATAACTTTTAACAGTGCATTTTTCAGCACTACAACAAAACAGCCTTTTTACAACGAGCAATGCCCGTTGTAATATGGATTTCGCAACGGGCATGCGCCCGTTGTATTAGGCCTCGTTGTAATAGGTCGACCGTATTTTACAACGGGCAATAAACGTTGTAAAAGGCTGTTGTAATACAAGTTGCATAGCTTGTTTCACAACATACATTGACCGTTGCGAAATCCCTTTTGACAATATGCATGGACCGTTGTAAAAAGGTCGTATAACAACATGCTCTGACCGTTGCAAAATAAATGCAAATTTTAAAAAAAATTACAGCAGCATCCATGCAGTACATCCATACAAATAATGAATAATTTAACGAGTAATAAATATTATCATAAAACAACCAAAATCACATACGAAAAGACTAAAAGCTAGAGTCATAAAATTCCAACACATTCCAAAAAGTTAGATATGTTTACATTGACATAGTTCTAACATATACATAACAACTAGTTTCATAACAACCAAATACATAAAGCATTAACACATAAGCATAATGCTTCTTTGGCAGTTAGACCAGAGGTGTTAGATGACAAATCTAAGTAAGCCGACAAGTCCTTAACCTACATAAAAATTAGATGATGAAAATTCACTGAATATATAGTCTGTAACATCCCGTAAAATTAAATCTGGAATTAACCTGAGCATAATATTCATTCCAATGGCATTTTCCGGTAAGAATTCCAGAAGAAACGTGTTTATCCATCAGCTTACGAAATGCCTCACGGTTTTTTCCCTTTGATTTCAGCAGTTGTTCCTATACATTATGCCATGACCATCATCTAAGGCTTGGTAACAGTAATATATAATTATAGAAAACAAAATGAAAAAAGGCAAATTTATACGTGCTTTTAATTAACAGTACAACAACCAATTGGTTGAGAATGGATTACAAGGGAAAGATAACCGACATTAAGAAAACCAGATAACTTTATGTGTTTTTCATTGACAAAAATTTGTATTGGGTGCGTGCATGTGTAAAGAAAGTAGTGTGTAATATATTAACATTAACAGAGGTCTCTAATTTTTAAAAGGATCAACTGTCCAAATCTGAATAACAAAAAAAATTGATTTAAGCTATCAAAATCATCCCTAAATTGAGAATGGAATCAACTGTCTAATGTATAAAAGGGGATGTACATGCTTAGGGACGGGATCTAATATGTCCTAAATCAATTTAGGAGATCAAATTAATGAAGATAAAAAAAATCTGCATTCAAACTAAGCTATGTTACTACAAAATCTCCTTGCATTTACAAAAAAAACATAATTACCTTCAACCCAGGTACATGGTCTCCATGCTTATAATATGCTGGACTCTTGGTTGATCTTCAGCGATTCCCATGCCATCTACAAAATCAGTCAAACAATTTCATTAGACAACACCAATACAAATCAAAAATAAAAACAACTTAATTTTGTTTTTTTGTAACAAATAAACATCCAAAATCAATTATGATTATTCTCACAAACTAAGATAACCGGCAATTCTAGAATGCGCTCGTATTAAAAGCTTCAAATAAACGCCCCTGATTCACAGCTCCATCCCCATACGTGCCAAACGTCATGTTCTCGTCCGTCATGTACTTCTACCCAAAAGTAATTCCATATCCTAATGGCACTTGAGCACTAACAATCACCTATTCACTATAAAAATTTGCATCCTTTTTATAAAAATGCATGGAACCGGCTGTCCCATTTGAACAACCATCCTTTCCAATCATCAGCTCAGCAAAAAGTCCCCTTCACCACACAATGCTAATTTTATTTTACATTAATTTGGTATGTAACACATGCTAATGTTCTCAATTCAATTTACTAAAGGTTATTTTTCCTATGAAATTAATGTTGCACCATGTTTTCTTTGTCAAAACAATGACACTCAGTTAACTAGCTTCCATTTAATATAAGCTGAGAAGATTATACATACTAGGAACACATTCTATTATTGCAGTTGACTCCCTTTACACGCTAGGAAAAAGTTGCACCTGCAAGAAGTCAGTTTCTATAACAAGATCTGGCAGCATATATTTTTTCGTGCTTCATCTATCTTTCTTATTGCTAAGTGTGTTACAGTTTTTGCTATTACTTACCACATTTTCACGCTTTATGTATATAATGCTGCTATAATACTTACCTACTCAAAGCTGCATTCGCTATTACTTGTTCACTTCTCTTTGATTTATGTTGGATTCGCCTTTTTTTTATGTTCCCATGTTGGTCGATACATATTTTGCTGAAAGTGGTAATTCATCAGCTATAGCAACCCAACCAACACTGCATGGTATAAGTGTAGTAGAAGAAACGAAAGCAACTACTGATCAACAATAAACATAGTTTAGACAGGATGTTGATATAATTACCATCTGCCTATAATAAAGAAGATTGATTTCCATATCACGTCAGCTTATATAGCATAGTAGAATGTATATCCATTTTTGATTTGTTGGCTTTGTATGACGTATGTTGCCTTTCATCATCTTACCACATTTAACGAATTGTAATATTAATACCAATTACTTGCAGCCTCCATTGCAGATGTTTTAATTTCTCAGATCAATGTTGTAATAAAATTATGCTAATGTTGTAATTATGATCCCCAACATCATTTCAATTTAGGTGTCAAAAATATTAAATTTCAGATCAACATCAAACTACCTTTGATTTGTGATTTCTGGTTTAGTAAATTCTGTTCAAAATCATCCAATTAATTATGCTTTCAAAAGTATGTAGATTCATTGTTTCTGTTAAACAATTTCAACATCAATAAATAAGACTTAATCCAAAGTTTTATTTAAAAAAACTTAAATTCAATTCAGATCTACAACATAGATCTACAATAGAAAATGCAAAAGTTAAAGACAACCTAAAATGAAAAAACAAAACAAAAATTCAGAGAATAAAAGAATTCAATACCGGTGCCTTTTACACGCTTGGATCCAGCTTGTTCATGATGGGCTGAGCATTCGAGAGCTGATTTGTAGCAGGTCTGATTGATGCATAATCACAAACACCTGCTGTGCACTCCTTATTATTGCCATTCATTGAATTCAAGGCTATGCCAGAACCTTCAACAAGGGAATTATCCCTTACATCGTTAACATTTGATTTAGATATCTCGTTTATAGGGGCAGAGGGGACAACATCCACATTAGAATCGGCCATCACATTCTCAGTATCGCAGATTTCAGTTACAGGGACAAAATTAACCCAGGCACTTTCATGTTGGATAAAAGATTCAAGCATAGTTGAAATCAAGAGTCAAAAATGGTATTCTCAATACCTAATACAGGCCCTTCAAAGGAATGAAGGGAAGCAAGCTCAGCAATGAAATCATTGAAGGCACCAACAACACCGACACATACACCAGATTCTCGTGCACAATTAGAAACAGGAGACATGGCGGCGGTTAACTCGTTCGAAATAGGACCATCATTCTCGGCAGATATCAAAACGTTTCCAAAGATATCGTCTTTTTCCACAATACTGGCAGCTTCAGAAAACTATACAGGACCTACAGAAGTAGCAGGTCGTTCATCTTTCACTGTTAACCTGCACGCATCGCTCCACCTGCTTTGTCGTCGCCCGCCATCTGCACTCGCGAGCTACCCTACCTTGACTCGCAGCCCTGCTTGACTCTAGCTCGCTCGATCTATGATTTTGAGAAAAAAAGGGAATTAGGGTTTTAGTTGATTTTGGCTGAAGAATGAGAGTAAGGAAAGGGTCAGGCTGGGTTAAATAAACGAATAATGGGCTTCGGGCTCGATGGTGGTAATAGTTTTATTTAGTAATAAAAAGGTTTATTTAATTCTTTTATAAAATCGTTTACTCAATGACAATTAACTCCTCGTTCGAGCCTGAAAACGTCCGTATACAAAAATATGCCGATGGTTTATCCGACTTAAAATTTACAAATTAATATCTAAATTAATTATAATAATTTCTACTTTGTAAAATATTTCATCTATATTTTATTTATACATTCATCTATATGGTTTACGACCGTTGTAAAATTGGCACCTATTACAACGGGCATTTTTTGACCATTGTAAAATTGACACCTATTACAATGGGCGTTATGACCGTTGTAAAATTGGCATCTCTTACAACGGGTATTTTATGACCGTTGTAAAATTGGTATCTATTACAAAGGGCATTTTACGAATGTTGTAAAATTGGCATCTATTACAACGGGCCTGGAAGGACCGTTGTAATAGCATTCTATTACAACGGGAAGACATTGCCAATTGTAAAAAGGGCATTGTATAGGGCATCTATTACAACGGGCCTGAAAAGAACCGTTGTAATAGCATTCTATTACAACGGGCAGTCAATGCCCATTGTAAAAAGGGCGTTGTAATAGGATATTTTTGTTGTTGTGCAGATTCAAATTTTTAGGATTATCTTTTTCTTGAAAACCATTGGTAAACTTCTGTTGGTAAATCTGCTTCAGTAATTTCGATGCGTACAGAGTGTAAGTTCAAAATTTTAAAGCAAAATGACTTTATACAACAAATGATAACACAAATTATTAGGTATTTCTAACTTGATAAGCATTACCTTACTATAAGCACACCATTTAATTTTTAAATGTAAGTGACATGAGTTGAATATGGTTATCATATATTTAATATATAAACTTAAATATGCACGTAATTTGCTATATTAGCGTTGTTATAAATTTGGAATAGGGAAACCATGCTAAAAGTAAATAGTGTTTCAATTTTTTTTCAAATAGAGAACACTCCAACATTTACATTATTACACCTTTTGACATTATACTGTACTAACCATATTAGTAAAATGTTATAGTAAATTGAAATACTATATTATTTTAAATATATATAGTGTAATATGGCATGCAAATCATACACAATATACATTATGCAGTCAAAATTTTCAAACAACGAATAATTTTTTCCTTTACTACAAATATTCATGCAATTATAAAATTGAAACAATGCAACATATGAATTATTCAAACTAAATTAATATCATCATAACATAAAATACTTGTAGAGCACAAAGAAATACTTTGAATGAAATTTCGTTTAAGATAACAATTATATCAAAAGGTGAAAGAAAACCCAATTACCGCTAGGAACACTGAAAATATATTATTATTACTACAATTGTCATTATTAGAATAAATTATTATAGATGGCTATATTACACTATATTACAAAGCATAATAGAGTATTTTTTTAAAAAATTAGACACCTGCATATGTAGTATTTAAATGAAAGTATGAGAGATCTGTAGCAAGATATCGATTTTATAAATGCATTAAAATAGCCCAAGTTAACTCATTTTGTTGCAAAATAAAGCTTGTAGAAACTATAATTTAGCCAAAGATGAAATTTACCTTTTCCACGAAAAACAATGATAAAACCCGCATTCTAATTTTTACATTAAATATCCCCTTTATTTTCCTAAAAGTTCTTTAAAATAATCAACTAAATGGAAACATTAGGTATACCTCTTCTCCTTCAATAACTGATGCCACTTATTACCTTACTCTACCTTCAAACATATTTTAGATGTATATTCGACTCTTTATTCAATAATTTCTCGCTTTCACATTGTTTCTTTTATGTAATCAAGCTTTAGTCACTTTTATTCTTCACAAAATATCATGACTTCTAATATATATTATGTGTTTTCATTGGAAATCCAATCGAACATTGGACATGATTTTTTTTCTCTAATATCAATCCAACGTTAGTATGAATACTTGTAATATTTTTTGTGCGCATGTTAAAGCATCAACAAAATATAGTATTTATAACCCAATCTGCTTGTTATACATGTAATCATATTCTGGAATAATAGAATATATAATGTTGTCCTTCAAGTGTAAACAAATATGCAAATACCTTTAAAAGCATAAAATTATTACCTTAATATTTCAATTAGTTTGTTCAAAAATTATTTAAAAATATATTTTTCTTATTTCATCCTTTTGATAAATTTACTAAAGAAAAGAACAGTAGTTGTTAAGAAAATGTGGCGCGTTCCTATTTTAATACTTCTCTGCAGTAAAGATGCGTTTGCTAAACTTATGAAACAGTTTCACACTATGTTACATCCATAATTTTCAAACTATATCTAAGATAAACTAATGTAAGTGCCATGCTAAAAGAACCGCCCCATGAAAAAAAGTTGGACCAGGAAAAGAAAGCAAGAATAAAACCCAGGTAAGACCATGCTAAAGCCTCAAGACAGTAGTAAAACATGAAAACCGCGTCATTCGATCAAGTATGGAATTGATGCTATAATACTGCATCGATGACTTGAGATAGCCACAAAAGTGCATAATCTGATCCGTAACCCTAACACTCAAGGGGCGGAACTGCGGCACAACCTTCAAATTGTGTAGCTTCCAAATACAAAATACAAAGGTTGTACCACGGTTCCAAAAGTAAGCCTTCATAAGTCGAAGTTGCAGCACAATCTTAAAATAACAACAGAGCAAAAGGATTATGCTGCAGCCCTAGAAAAAGCAATCTTGATTACATAGAATCGCGACACCATTCCTTAAAGAAATTCATGCATCAGGGATGTGCCGCAATTTTAAACTAACAATCAATATGGCAGGGCTTTGTTAATACACCAGTTATTAATTTTGATGAAAACAACCATATACAATCATATAAAATATAGAGACTAATGTTTCACCAAGTTATATAGTATATAGTGGAGAATATTACACATGTGTTGAGTCGAAGACTGTACAATATAAAAGATAGAAATGCAGACTCATGAGTACAAATACCAAGATATAAAGATCTCAAGATTATAATTTAGTGTATAAAGTCATAGCTTATATTGTAAAGTCCTTGAAAGCAATTTTCGATCTCTATCTCCTATTTTCTCTTTTATATTTTTCAAACAAAATAAAGTTTTCAAAATATTTATTAAAAGTCTTACAAAGTTCAAAATGTTTATAAACTATGTTCAAACTATTTTACAAAAGTATCAAATTATTTTACAAAGTATAAGATTTTCAAAATATTTTAAAAGAAATAAAATTTCAAAACATACATGCATATGTCAACATATAGGCTGATGGTATGTCGACATACGTGCCGTCAATTGGTTTTTCAAATTTTGAAATGAAATGTCTATTCGTCGTAACTCTTTACGAATGTACACATCTGTTGATTTACAATATAAAAAGGAGTTTAAATGAATTTTTTAACAACTAATTACTTATTTTCTTCCCTCCTCTTACTCTCTTGAAAACTCCATTGAAAGTATACTCTATTCTCTTCAAAATCACTTGGAATCAATTCATACTTCATCATATTGATTCAGTACTACTTTCTTACTATTTTGGAAACATCTCTCTTTCAATTCAAAGATCAAAGTGATGTCCAAGTGGCTATAGGATCCATTATATCCAAAGTTCAAGAAATTATTTTTGGAAAAAATATCAACTCTATTTGTATTACTTTGGATGTGCTTATAGCCCGTTCAAATCAAGTGGGTGCGTTTAGTAGCCCCGGAAATCTAGTGGGTGTGGTTGCAGCCCGTTCAAATCAAGTGAGTCTACCCTGAGCTCGAAAATTCAAGAAGGTGTACCTCATAGCCTCGAAATCGAGATTGTATTTGGATTTGCCTTCTGCCCAATTAAAGATTGGCATTTGAAAAAAAATCTACACAAACAATTGTATGGAACTAGATGTAAGAGAAATCCAAACCCGTATAAAATTCCTAGTGTCATCTGTCTAACTCTTTACTTTGCTTTACTGCTTTTATTTTTATTTGTGATTGCATCTGTGACTGTTTGATAGTATAATTCTACGTTGTTAATCTATGATTTAATACTTGAAAGAAATTTCAAAAGATTTATATAAATTAGAAAACACTATTCATCCTCCTCTAGTGTTTAATTAGCCTTAAGGTCCATAATTCCGCAACTCACAGGGCTGCATTGCAATTCTATATCGACATTGAAGTAATAAGGATGTGCCGCCATCTAGACATGACATAGCATCACCATAATCCAAAAAACACTGCCCACAAACATAAGGACTCGAGCGATGGGACGATGGTGTGAAACTGCTTCATAACCAAGAGCCGAGCCTAGTTCCTTAAAGGAAAATCAAGAGATCCAAACTTCATCCACAAAATTATCAAACCCAACTCAAAGACAAGGGCGGTGGCACAATTCTCTATTAATGGGGATGACTCAGAATAGGTTCATGCAAGGCGATCACTCGTCAAAATAGCAATGTTGTCTCTTCTACTAAGCTATACAACTCAACTCCAACTGTCACCAACACTAGCTTTGGTGATGTTTTAGATTGAATAGTGCAGTTAACTTCGGAAGTGTTAATGCAGTTCGAATACTATACAGTATCGCTACCCCGGACATAATAAAGGCGCAACTCTCGATAAACCAAAGCGGAGTACCAAAGTACTGTTAATGACGTAGTTGTTCCTAAAATGGATGGCAGATTCTCATTGTGGTTTATCTACGCTTGTGTGCAGTCCATTATCCTGTTGCCTTACAGAATCATGAAGTCACGGTCTATTCAAATTTGGGTTCTCCCGCTTCAATTTCAAACTTTTCGCCTAAGTTCAAAATTCACTAGCTCAAATCTTAGTTTCCCACCAATGACCACGTTGGCAGTCCTCGTACAATAAATCAACAAAATGGATGATCAACACGTGGCAAGATCCAAAGGTAGAAGTCAAGGGAGCCGAAGGCCACTTCCATAATATGTGCACAGTAAACAAGTAAGATGGATGATCGACACATGGTGTAATCTAAGGGTCAGAATTAGCAGCACGAGTGAGTGGTGAAAGCAAGTCTCATAATTTTCTATGTTATAAAAGTAGAAGGTACTGTAGCAGAGAGGGGGAGATTTTTGAGACTTGTTTCTTTTAGTAACACTAAAATCGAAAACTATACTCTTTGTCATTATTTATATGTACTAAGAACAAAAAGGAGGAAAATGACATTTCCCCGTGGACGTAGGATTCATTAAGATCTGAACCATGTAAATTCTTTGTGTCACTTTTATTGCTTTCAGTACTTGATCTTGTTTTTTCTGTTTTGATACTATCTAGCTTAACGAATTAGGAATGATTTATCATTAGATTTTTAGGTGTTTTTCTCATACATACGTTAGTACTATTGCGCATAATTAACTCCCCTAAAGGCAATTTTAACATTACTTAATTTTGCTGATTTCTAATCACATTAGCGTTCAGCGACGTGATTACTTCAAAAATATTTGAGTATTTTTTAAGACGCAATATCTCATCAACTTTTTTGATGCTAGAAGAAGGGTCGATTTTCCTCTTTAGCGAACTTTACTCGCATTTCCTTTAAACATCAATATAATACCATGAATCCCACATATTCCAATACCCCTCCTAACTAGGAATAACTTCACCTTACCTCAAAAATACCACAAAAGCAGCTCCTCACCTCCCTAATCCAAACTGTGGCAGGCGCCTCTATAGAGCCTACCCCAAATCCCATCCTAACAGTCCTATAGAGCCTGATTGGGGTAACTTGTGAGGAAGCGTTGCTGATGGCAGTGCACATTGGAATGAGAAAAGCACATTTATATGGGATAAGAACAATAGGAAACTGTGCCATAGTATGAAGGCATTTTATGAAAAAGCTAGCAGCTACATTAGAATGGTGGAAGCCACGGCTATAGAATCACATCCAGTTGAGAGAACTTCTACTCCCCACAATGAGAAGAAAAGGGAGGCAGAAGTATACTATTTGCTAACAAAATGGCAAAGAGAATTCAACTTCACAGCAAAGACTTTCCTCACTCACAAACCTAGTCAAATTTACGAGAGGACCAAAAATAAGCTAGCTTACAATGTCCCCAACAAAGGGACAATATCAGAACGAAATAGGGGGAGCCTACTAGGAATCGCGATGGGGCGGGTCTAGGGTCTGAACCCGGTAGACCCGCCCCTGTTTTGACTTATCTAGACCCTTCCCACTGGGTCATCAGTGCAGATAGACCTATGATCTGTTCTTAAGAGCTTCAGGTCTAAGGTCAGGTTGGGGCTCGTTTGACTTGCCCCAACCTGACCCACACTATTGAGATCTCATGAAATTGCTTTATTACTATAATAATGATTTGTTAACCTTTTTATATCTAAGTGATTGTGACATGGATGTTATAATTATCCAATAATAAGCTATAAAATTTTTATAGTATTAAATTGCATCATTAATAATTATACAATAACAAATGCATATTTTTTGAACGGTTATTGTACACCACATTTTTATTATCTTTCCTTATTATTTTAAACACCTTGTTGTTTGTATTTAATGTATCATTTAGTGATAACTAATATAAATGATTAAATATATAGACATTAGGACACAATTTTGAATCAGTGCATAGATCCTCATCGGGTCTTGGGGCGGGGCGGGTCCACCCTGACCGAAGTAGTTTTAGGTCCAAGGCAAAATTTTGGACCCACACCAGGTCTAAGGGGAGGGTCCGAGACGCGGTCTAAAAAAGATGGGATGAGTCTGAGGTACAGAAAACCCACCCCAACCCGCCCTATTGCCATTCCTAAACCTACTGCCGCTTCTATAGAGCCAATGGCCACCACATATATAATTGCCGATACCTAAGAAATGAGATTGAGAGACTGATTCAGAAAGGATACTTAGGCGGTTACTAGACGGAAAACAATGGAGAAAGGAATACAACCTCACTCCGGATCTAAATGAAAATTTTATCGAAAACCCTTCTAATCTCATAGCCTCAATCCATGGAGCACCACATCTTGTAGGGAAAAGTAAAAAATCATAGGAGTGGTATGTGCAAAAGGCCAAAGTAGAGTGGAGGACCATGTTCCATGTAAAACAAAAACCTGTGAAGGACATAATATTCACTGCAGCTGACACTGCTATAATTGTCTTTCCATCAGGATCCACTCATAACTACGGTGCAGATCTCAAATTGCACTATGAAGAACGTCTTCATGGATTCTAGAAGTTCGTTTAATGTCATCTACAAATCTACATTTGACCAAATGGAACTTCTAGTGGAGATATTAAAATCGAGCCCTGATTCGATATATGGCTTCAATAATACCGTAATCACTCCTGCCGAAGCAGCTCACTTATTTGTCACTATTGGAACTACACCCCTTCACAAATCATTCTATGCGAGCTTCCTGATTATCAAATCAACTATTAACATACAACACATTCTTGGGAAGACCCACACTGATTAACACGAGGGCAGTTGTTTCTCAAAATGATTTGCCCATGAAGTTCCACACCTCCGCTGGGATAGGGCCAATAAGAGGAGAACAATTGTTAGCTAGGGAACTATACAATGTAAACCTTAATTCTAGCAATAAAATTGTTCAGAACTACTCTGCTATTTCTTCTAATAACTGTGATAATAGTAATGAAAAGGAAATCAAGCCAAGAATTGCATTGCTACAAAGTACCAAGTCTGATGCTGAAATAGGCATTATACGACCACAACATCAGTAAGAAAGAAAAAAGGGTATATGCATATGGTCAGCACCGATGAATACAAATAATCTATGCGTATTATTATTTTGAAGATGCTCAGAAGCAGTTTTCCTCCGGTGCATCCCAACCCAAAAAGGAACAGAGTGAAGTATATCAAAGGTTAGGGGAGACAAGTAGGAATTTAAAGCTGTTAGATGACCTCGAGGATGTACAAATATACCCGAAAGATCCTTTGAAAATTCTCAAGATAGGGAAGAACCTTAGTGAAGAAATCGAAGCAGAGTTAATAGGATTTCTCAAAAAATCAATAAATGTCTTCGCTTGGACGCACTCAGATATAGTGGGAATAGACCTAGCTATCATCTTCTATGCACTCAACATAGATCCCAATGCTCACCCAGTCAGGTAGAAGCACATGACCTTAGATGAGGAAATGTATATTGCTCTGCACGAAGGAGTTAAGAAACCGAAGGAGAATGGATTCATTAGGGAAGTATATCACCTGAAGTGGATTGCAAACCTTGTTCTTGTAAAGAAGTCCAATTGAAAGTAGAGAACTATGCAGTTAAAGCGCTTAGCAATTCTATAGCGGTGGAGGTGTAAAAAGTTGTAATGGGGATAAAGCGGGGATATAGCAGAAAATATCAAAGGTGCAAAAAGCTTCATTAGATATAAAATCAAATATTTAAAGTTAATTTATTCTCATTCTCACATTAATTGTGTTGGAAAAAGAAATATTGTTTAATCTTACATAGCAAAACCGAAGAATATCATAATTTATGCACTATATTCAGCGACTACAATAGATTTCTAACTTATATTGAGTACTTATGCCTTAAAATTAGGTCTTATCCCAATTTTATTGATTTGGTTGGAAGAGAACTGGTCAAATCAACATTTGTATATTAATGTCGCTAAAGCGGGTAATAAAAAGCTTTGATTTAGCGAGTGTAGCAAAAAATAATGGGGATTAAAGCGGATCTACTATTTAACAGTGCTAAATTGAAATAGCGTAGCAATCAAAGAGCGCTATGTGCTATAGCGGGGATTTTACGAGGCTTTAGTGGGGCTTTAACTGCACAGGCAGAGAACTTGCGTAGACTATACCAACCTCAACAAATCTTACCCGAAGGACAATTTTCCTCTACACAGAATCGATCAGTTGGTGGACACAACTAGCGGTCATAAACTGCTCACCTTCATGGATGCATACCCAGGTAACAACCAAATAGCTATGTTTGAGTAGATCAGGAGCATATTAGCTTTGTATTGGACAAGGGCTTATACCCCTACGAAGTCATGCCGTTCGAACTAAAAAATGCTAGAACAACCTACCAAAGGTTAGTTAACATGATTTTCTCAGATCATATTGGGAAAAATATAGAGGTGTATGTATATGATATGCTTGTTAAGCCAAAACCAGCAATAAGTCATGTGTATGACCTAGAAGAGCCTAAATAGAAGTGTGGTTGCTCTAAGCAGGTTCATTTCCAAAGTGATAAACTAGTGTATACCATTCTTCGACCAAGTAAAGAAGGGACATAATTTGGAATTGATCGTGGAATGCAAAATCGCATTACAGAATCTAAAGGACCATCTTATCAGTACCCCCATGTAACACCCTTGATTTTAGTTTAATATTATTCATGATATTTAATTGGATATATTATATAGAATAATGTAAATAGTTAAGGTAAATGAGATTTGAAAATTTATATAGTCGAGCAATTACTAATGAACTAGGTAACATTGTTTAAAGATTTATCATATAAGAGAATATATGAGAGGGGCAAAATAGTTAGATCCAACTTTCACTACTTAAACCTTCTCCCCCTCAAATCATTCTCATTTTTCCTAACATCAAAACAATTAAAGAAAAGAGAGGAGGCCGACCATTAGCAAGCAAGATAAGGAACGAAATCTAAGGGTGATTCGAGGGCAATAGCTAAGGAAGCAAAACACTAATCAAATCTCAACTCCAACCATTAAATCTAAGGTGAATAATACATGGACCATCTCTATTTTTAGTTATTGAATTCGTCTATGGATAATATCTGAATGGTTTTGATGATTGTAGTTAAGTTATAGTTGTTTAATCATTGTTTGGATAAAATTATGATTTATGGAATTATTGATGAAATTATTTAAAAGGGTTTTAAGGGTAAAACCTAAGTTTTTAATCTCCAATGGCTTTAATTTTCTGGTGTGTTAAGTAAAACATTATTTTGAAGATGAGTTTTTAATCTCATAATTTTTCAAATTAAATTGAATATTTTATGAACTTCCTAAGGAGAAAATGGGTTAATTTCAGGTTTTAATTATTTAAAATAATTAAATATGGTTTTTGACCCTGGAATTTTTATATACTGAAGAATATGGTATTTTGGAATTTTTGAAATTTTTACGTATTTTTCCTAAGTGGTTTCGAATTAATATGAATTTATTTTGCTAAACAAGAATTTAAAGCAATAATAATTAAGTTCATAATTGTTTTGGAACTTGGAAATTTTATGTGGCAGTAAAACTAAAAAGAAAATGCAAAGTTTTGTTGAAACCAATAATATTTTGACAAACAATTTTGTTTGGTAAAAAGAAATTGCTTTTAGTAGTAAGAAATCAGTTTTACTATAATTTATAATAATGCCACATCGCCTTTGATGTCGCCACGCCTAATATAGCATCGCATCTATGAGTGTCGATGACAACAAGAAGAGAAGCACATGCTAACTACTTAGTTAGTGATGGAGTGTTTCCAGTTTGTCAACATCAATCAAGACGACAACCCATTGAAGATGCAAAAGCATTCTTGTGATTCATCCAAAGCGAAGTCGCATCTCTTCACCTATGTTTTGACTTCGCACTAATACTTTTGCGGCATAATAACCCAAATATAAAAGTTGTATAACGATGGCGATAGTCTTGAGGCCGCTATGCATCAATGTCGATGACCATATATACCAAGGTTTTATATGGTTTGGGAATTGGCAACGATGCAGCGCGGCATTGACTTCGCATCTCTTCCTTTTAAGGACAAAGAGGCTCATTTTTATGTAAACTAAAACTTTTTTTGAAAATGCGAAGTTGCCTATGTTTGGGAGGGTCAATGACCCTATGTTTTCGACAATTAGCCATTTGTTTTGTAGTATCCTAAGGTTTTGTCTTAATAGGTGGATAGCCTATATTATATAAGGGTCGATAACCCTATTTTCGGCATAAAGTTTATACCTAAAGAACTTTAAGCTTGTCATCGACCTTGGATAGAGGTCGACGTGTTTTAATACTGCATGTGTTATATTATATTTCATTAATAGTGAGGAGCCTCATTTTATCGACATTATTGTTAACATCGAAAGTGTTTTACAATGCTAAATTTACGGCGGTGAACCTATTGCCTTATGACTTCAACTTTAAACATTGGGGATGCCAATACTATTTTGATTGTAGATGTCGACATTATCATTAGGGAACCAATGTGGATTAGTTTCGACAAACTAAATGTTTTATAAATGCGACTTATCGTTGAGGTTACCAATGTATTTTCTTAAATGAGTTCACACCAATCATTGGGGATACCAATGTATTTTATTTTGAAATATTATAACTTTAATGGAAGATAACCTAATTGGGGACACCAATAGACATAGGTTAAACATGAATTAAATTGTTAAATGATGGGTTCATAGTCATCCTAGAAAAACTATGGGATGTGAGATGGATAGTCCACATCATAATGAAGATGAACCATCTCTACAAGGTTAATGAAGGTTTCATAGTTATCCTAGGAAAACTATGGGAAGTGTGATGGATAATCCATATCAAATTTTAAATGAATGGGACATGTTTGATGGATAGTCTATATAATTTTAAATAGCTAAACCATGAGTGATGGGTAGTCAACATGGTAAGGGATGCGTAATCCAAGTAATAATAACATGTGAGATGGATGGTCCATATTAATTTTGTTAATGAAACCATGGGTGATGGGTAATCAACATGGTATGGGATAGATAATCCAAAGAATTAATATATGTGAGATGGGTTGTCCACATAAATATAAGATGAATAATCAATAAAAACTTAGAGGGGTTGTCTAATAATTTAGGATGGGTATTTCATAATTGCATATAATCTTTAATGTTCTAACCATTGTGGATACATGAGCACAGTATATGGTTAAAATATTTTAGTTCAGATACTAGTGAGGGGAAAACCCATTCCACACAGCGGCGTGGTCTCACTAGATATCTATTTGGTTTGAGATGGTAGGTTATTATTCACACCAGACTATTGTCTAACCCAAAGTTTTTGTTTTTCCTCTTAAACTCCCGGGTACTCATTTGAGTAGGTCGGAAGTAAGGGTTTTTAGGTTTTCAGTTAGACGAATAAGGTTCCAAAAACGTGCAGGAGGTAATCTAGTTATTTAGGAGTACCTATCTAATCCGCTATGTCATTTGATTTTGTCTGTATGGATGTAATGGGAAGTTATATAATTACCAAGTGTTAGGCTCTGATTAACCAAGGGGACATCTTCATATGTCACTCTTGGAGTATTTTGTAATAGTTATATTTTCTCTAAATGAGGAATCACGAATGGGATTATGAAATGAATATAAAATCATATTTTGCAATGGAATGTAAAAGTTAATTTTGAATTGTGTTTGAAATTTTTTCAAATTCATGTGCTTCTGGTTATTGATATGATTAACATAGTCGCATTTTATCATCAGGGATTAATAACTATGGATGATTGTAGCATCTGTAGCGATTAGTTTTGAGCCTCATAATGAGGGATGTTATAAGTTGGTATCAGAGCATAGGTTTATGATTAAAAGAAATTTAAATCTAAAGAGTTTTTGAAAACATAATCCTAATGAATCAGAGAATAAGACTGGGGTATGGGATAACGCTATAGTAACGTGCTTATATTTGTTATATATAAGTATGTATTCTCACCTCTCTCTTAGACCGTTCTTTTGTATCTTACTAAGGCTTGTGTGCGGATTTATGAGAAAGAAAGATATGGAAGCATGAAACAGAAGAGTGGATATGGGGACTGTGTATTAGTTCTTTGTCAATCTGATGCAAGTTGGAGCAGTTGTAGAAGTAGCTGGAGGAAATGCTACTAATGCTCAAGGAGTCAATCCCGTGGCGCCAGTTGGTAATAACTATGCTAAGCTGAGTCGAGATTACACCAGTCTGGATGGGAAGCCTTTTCTAGAAATCGAGGATGCAATAGAAGTGGAGAACTGGCTGTTACATTGTGGAAGAATTTTTTCTGTTTTGGGTCTGAATGATGAGCAGAAAAGGAGGTTGGCTTTGAGACAGTTGCAAGGAGCTGCCTTGTTCTGGTGAAATGGGGTGACTATAGGAGTACGGAAGGAGGAATTGACTTGGGTGGAATTTCAAAGGAGATTCGAGGAAAGGTTTTTGTCTGAAGTAGCCAAGTTAGCCTTGCTTAGGAAGTTTATGGAATTAGAGCAGGGAGAAATGTCAGTATTGGAGTACTCTGCTATGTTTGATGAGCTGTCCAGATGTGGATATACCATTGTTGACACTGTTATCAAAAGGAACGAGAAGTTTATCCGGGGGTTGAGAACGGAGATTGCTAGGGCAACTATGCCACATCTCAGAAATCCATCGAATGTAGTGGTGGAAATGGCTATCAAGAATGAAGAAATGCTTTGTACTTTTGGATATGAGAAGCCAGTTGGAACGCAGAGTTCTCAGAATAAGAAGATTAAGTTCTTTAAGGTAATGGGAGCTCAGAAGGATGGAGCTGCTAAGAAAGGGAAGGCAGATATCATTTGTTATAAGTGTGATAAGAAAGGACCCTATGCAAATGAATGTCGATTAGGTGATGATAAGATGGTTGCAGGCAAGCAGAATGTGAAGTGCTTTAACTGCGACTAGGTGGGGCATTATAAGAACAGATGTCCAGAAGTAGTGGGCCAAGGTTAATAAAGGAAAGATGTTTACTTTCGAGCCATCTGCATCAAGAGAAACATCGGCTGAGAAGGGAAAGTCTGCAATGGAAGGTATGCTTTTGATTCATAGCATACCGATTAGGGTACTATTTAATATCGATGCATCTCATTCATTTATATCTCAGTGTTTGGTAGGTAAGTCATGTTTAGAACCATCATATCTTATTTCTTCCTTAAGGGTAGCTAATCCAATAAAAAGGTACGCAACTCTAGGGATGAGATGTGACCATCTAGAATTTGAGTTGCTAGGTTATACTTTTGCCTACTGTTTGTATGTGTTTGATTTTGCGGGTTTTGGGATTATTTTGGGTATGGATTGGTTGAGAAAATTCATTTTAGGATATTTTGCCAGGATAGGAAAATATCAGGTAGACACCCTAGTAGTAGTGATCGAATTATATACTCAGTAGATAACTCGAGTGTGGATAATTGTACTTTGTTGGGAGCAATGGAAGTAGAAGACGAAGTGAATCAAGTTTTGGTTGCAAGAGAATTCGCAGATATTTTTTTACCGGTTACTAGACTACCACCGAAACGAGCTATTGAGTTTCGAATAGATCTTGTACCTACAACTAATCCTGTAAGTAGACCATCTAGCTAGTAGGATGACACCTACCGAGATGAAGGAGTTAAATGTGCAGCTAGTGGACTTAGAAGGAAAGAGTTTTATTTGACCAAGCAATTTACCTTGGGGAGCAACTGCGGTATTCGTGAAGAAACCGGATGGTTCGTTGAGATTGTATATCGACTATCGCAAGCTGAACAAAAGGAAGATAAAGAATAAGTATCCTTTACCGAGAATCGATGATCTGTTCGATCAGTTGAGTGGATTTTCCCAGTTGGATTTGGCGATAGGGTTCCATCAATTGACAGCGGTGGAGGACAATATTCTTTTGACGGCATTTCGAACGAGGTATGGTTCATACGAGTGGTTAGTGATGCCATTTGGGTTAACTAATGCACCAGCTTTCTTTGTGGATTTGATGAACCGGATTTCCTAAGAGCATTTGGATGGGTTTGTGTTGGTATTCGTTGATGACATTCTGATATATTCTAAGGATGAACGAGATCATGAGATTCATCTTAGAATAGTGGTTGAGACGTTGAGGTAGCATCAACGTAAAGCGAAGTTTTTAAAGTGTCATTTCTGGAAGAAAGAAGTAAAGTTTCTTGGTCATGTAGTTTCAGAAAAAGGGTTGTCATCAAGCCAAGATCGAAGCTGTTAATAGTTGGAAGAGACTCGAGACGGTGACCGAGATAAGTTTTTTTCTTGGATTGGCTGGCTATTACAGGAGATTTATCAAGGATTTCTCATGGATAACAGCACCCCTGACTAAACTAACTAGGAAGGACGTGAATTTTATTTGGTTTGACAAATGTGAGGAAGCATTTCTTGAGTTTAACAATTTGTTGACCAATGCACCTGTGTTAGTTATTCTAGATGGTAATTAGGATTTGGTGATGTATATGGATGCGTGTGGAACATGATTAGGAGTTGTATTGATACAGAGGGTAAAGTGATTGCCTATGCTTCTTGACAGCTTCGACTACATGAAGTTAGATATCCGACTCATAATATGGAGGGCAATGATGATTTTCATATTGTAAGTGTGGAGACATTACCTCTTAGGAGAAAGATTTGAGTTTTATACGGATCATAAGTCTTTGAGGTATTTATTCTCAAAAAGAGTTGAATATAAGACAGCAGAGGTGGTTGGAGTTTTTAGCAGCTTATGATTTTAATATTGAGTATACACATGGGAGAGGAAACAAAATTAGATGCACTTAGCAGAAAAAACCAAAGTATGGTGTTAGCTATGTTGGATGAATGGAAGGATTTAGAGGCATTGACTACTTGTAGCGTGTAGCTAAGGTCGACTGCTAGTTCTTGCCAAAGTACAACCATGTTATCTTGCTTGAAAGTTTGACCAGTGTTGATAGGAAGGATTGCTTCTAAGCAGAGAGATGATCCATTGCTAGCCAAAAAGATTAGAAGATTGAAAGGTGGAACCGAGATCGATGATCTAAAAGATTTTAGTCTTGACCAGAGAAGATGGTTAAGGAAAAAGGAACGATTATGTGTTCCGGATGTTGGAAACCTAAGGAGGGAAGTTCTTGAGGAATATCATCGATCAAAGTTTATGATTTACCCTAGGGGAACCAAGATGTATCGGGATATAAAGAGAAGTTTCTTTTGGGAAGGCATGAAGAGGGATGTAGGCTTATGGTTAAAGCAATGTGCAAATTGCCAACAAGTGAAAGCCAAACATCAAAAGCCATGTGGATTGCTTCAGCCTTTAGATATACCGATTTGGAAATGTGATTCGATATCCATGAATTTTATTGATGGGTTGCCAAGGTCAAATAGGGGAAATGAAAGTATATGGGTCATGGTGGATAGATTGGCCAAGAGTGCACACTTCATTCATGTTAAGTCAACCAGGATGACACCTATATTGGTTAAGTTGTTTATGAAGAATATTATTAGACTGCATGGGATTCCTATAATATATAGTCAGTGATAGAGATGCCTTGTTGACTAGTGAATTCTGGAAGAGTCTACAGGAGGTATTAAGTATGAAGCTTAAGATGAGTACCACTTATCACTCACAGACGTATGGGCAGACAGAGAGAGTCCATAAGATACTTGAAGATTTATTGAGGGTTTATGTACTTGACATTGGTGGGTCATGGGAAGACCATTTGCACTTGGTTGAGTTTTCCTATAATAATAGTTATCAGAATAGCATAGGAATGGCGCTTTTCGAAGCTTTGCATGAAGACTGTGAAAATCACCAGCATGTTGGTTGGAGACCGAAGATAAGATTGATCCTTGGTCCAGATGTGGTAAGAGAAGCCACAAAGAAGATTGAGTTCCAGGATAGGGTGGGGGAAGTTCAGTCTAGGCAGAAAAGTTACGTAGATAAAAGGCATAAAGATTTAGAGTTCTCAGTTGGAGATTGTGTTTTCATTAAGGTATCACCAATGAAGGGTGTGGTACGATTTGGAAAGTTAGGGAAACTGGCACCAAGAGATGTTGGACCATTCCCTATTGTCCAGAGGATTGGGAAACTCGCATACCGAGTAGAGTTACTGAGTAGTATGGTAGGTGTCCATAATGTGTTTCATGCTTCTCATCTTCGGAAGTATGTTCATGATCCAAAGACTACTACTGCTCCAACTACACTTTAAGATTTAGTAGTAGAACCGGATCTGACTTTTGCGAGGCAACTAGTTTGTGTTGTAGCGAGAGATGAGAAGAGATTAAGGAATAAGGCAATGAGATTGGTGAAAGTCCAGTGGTGTGATAACGAGAAAGAATGTACTTGGAAGACAGAGGACGAGATTATGGATACTTATCCTGAGCTATTGTAATGATATGTTCTATATTCATTGTATATAGAATTAGTAACTGGTAGGATATACTAGCATTGTTTACTTGTTTCATATGCCTATTTTGTAGTCCTTACTGAATTTTGAGAACGAAATTCAGTAAGGAGGGGAGTTTGTAACACCCTCATTTTAGTTTAATATTATTCAGGATATTTAATTGGATAGATTAAATATAAAATTTAAATGGTTAAGGAAAATGATATTTGAAAATTTATAAGATCGAGCCATTACTAATGAACTAAGTAAGATTGTTTAAAGGTTTATCATATAAGAGAATATACGAGAAGGGCAAAATAGGTAGATCCAACTTTTACTCCTTAAACCCTCTCCCCCTCATATCATTCTCATTTTTCCTAAAATCAAGACAACCAAAGAAAAGAGAGGAGGCTAGCCATTAACAAGCAAGATTAGGAATGAAATCTAAGGGTGATTCAAGGCAATAGCTAAGGAAGTAAAATACTAATCAAATCTCAACTCCAACCATTAAATCTAAGGTAAACAATACATGAACCATCTCTATTTTTAGTTATTGAATTTGGTTATGGATAATATCCGAATAGTTTTGGTGATTGTAGCCAAGTTATAGTTGTTCAATCATTATTTGGAAAGATAACGATTTATGGAATTATTGATGAAATTATTTAAAAGGGTTTTAAGGGTAAAACCTAAGTTTTTAATCTGCAATGACTATGATTTTTTGGTGTGTTGAGCAAAACATTATTCTGGAGATGTGTTTGTAATTTCATAATTTTTCAAATTAAATTGAATATTTTACGAATTTCCTAGGGAAGAAATTGGGTTAATTTCAAGTTTTAATTATTTAAAATAGTTAAATATGATTTTTGACTAGAAATTTTTATATGGTGAAGAATATGGTATCTTGGAATTTCTAGAATTTTTGGGGATTTTTTCCAAGTGGTTTCGAATTAATATGAATTTATTTGTCTAGACAAACATTTAAAGCAATAATTAATTAAGGGTATTAATTAATTAAGTTCCTAAATGTTTTGGAACTTGGAAATTTTATGCGGCTGTAAAATTGAAAAGAAAATGCAAAGTTTTGTTAAAACCAATCATATTTTGACAAACGATATGCTTTTAGTAGTAAGAAATCAGTTTTACTATAAATTACGATGATGCCACGTCGCCTTTGATGTCGCCGCAGCTAATATAGTATCGCATCTATGAGTGTCGATGATAATGATGAGAGAGCACATTATAACTGCTTGGTTAGTTATAGAGTGTTTCCAACTTCGTCAACGTTAATCAAGACGACAACTCCTTGAAGATGGCAAAACATTCTCGTGATTCATCCAAAGCGAAGCCATATCTCTTCACCTATGTTTTGGCTTCGCACTTGTACTTTTGCGGCATAATAGCTATAAAAAAGTTAACTATAAAATTCGTATAACGATGCGATAGTCTTAAGGCCGCCATGCATCAGTGTCGGCGACCCTATATACCAAGGTTTTGTATGGTTTGGGAATTGGCAACGATGCAGTGCATTGACTTCGCATCTCTTCCTTTTAGTGCTGAAGAGGCTCATTTTTATTTAAACTAAAACTGTTTTAAAGAGGCGTAGCGGCCTATGTTCGAGAGGGTTGATGATTCTATGTTTTTGATAGTTAGCCATTTGTTTTGTAGTACCCTAAGGTTTTGTTTTAAAAGGTGGATAGCCTATATTATATAAGGGTTGATAACCCTATTTTCAACATAAAGTTTATACTTCAAAGAACTTAAGAACTTTAAGCTTGTCTTCAACATTGGATTGAGGTCGACGTGTTTTAATACCGCATGTGTTATATTCTATTTCATTAATGGTGGGGAGTCTCATTTTATCAACATTATTGGTAACGCCGAAAGTGTTTTATAATGTTTAATTTACGGCGGCGAGCCTGTTGTCTTATGACTTCAACTTTAAACATTGGGGATACTAATACGATTTTTTTTTGGATGTCAACACTATCATTGGGGATACCAATGTGGATTAGTTTCGACAAACTAAATGTTTTATAAATGTGACTTTATCATCGGGGATGCCAATGTATTTTCTTAAACGAGTTCGACATCAATCATTGGGGATACCAATGTATTTTATTTTAAAATGTTATAACTTTAAGGGGAGATAACCTAATTGGAGACACCAATAGACATAGGTTAAACATGTAGGTAACATGAATTAAATTATTAAATAATGAGTTCATAATCGTCCTAGGAAAACTATAGGATGTGAGATGGATAGTCCACATCATGATGGAGATGGATAGTCTCTACAAGGTTAATGAAGGGTTCATAGTTATCCTAGAAATACTATGGGATGTGTGATATCTCTGTAAGGTTAATTGAGGACACCAATATGATATCTCCTACTGCCCTAGAAAAGCAATCAAAGGACATGTGCTAACAGATTTCATTGCGGAATGTGCGCCACCTGCAGAACCACAATCTAAGCAAGAGGCACCCACTCCACAGTTTTGGCAATTATTTTTGGATGGAGCATCAAATGAGCAGGAGGCAAGAATTGGATATGTACTGATTACTCTAGACAAATAGAAGTTATATGTGGTAGTGTAGGCTAGGTTCAAAGTTACCAATAATGTCATAGAATATGAGGCTCTCCTCGTAGGCTTAAGGATGACTCGAGTAATGAAGGTAACCCATATTAAAATTCATAGTGATTCTTAATTAGTTGTAAACCCAGTGTAAGGTAATTACCAAACAAAAGAGCCACTCTAGCTAAATACATGGAACTTTCTAAAAAGTTACTAGAGCAATTTGAACAATTGGATAAAGAATAAATTTTTCCCGAGAACAATTCTCCTACTGACTCATTAGCCAAACTTGCTAGCACAAAAGTATAAAATGAAATGAAAGCTATTCCAATAGGGCATGAAGCTGAACAAAGCATCACTGAGGCCAACCAAATACTGGTCCTAACTAGAGCCCAACAAGCTACCATCAAAGAAGCCTAAAATCAAGAAACAACGAAAAGTCAATAGCGGTCCATAATCATGCCTATCCCTCAACAAGCAGAGGTGGACTCATGGATGAACCCTATCAAACAATTAGTGATAAACAGAGTTTTTCCTCCAAACAAGAACGAAACCCATAAAATAAGATAGCAGGCTTCATACATTTCCTTCTTTGTTGGCATGTTATACATGAGAGGGTACTCTACCACTTATCTTAGATGTGTTTCCAAAGAAGGAGTATGAGTCCTTGGTGAAGTACATGAAGGGCAATGCGGGAACCACTCTGGTGGGGCAAAGTTAGCAAAGAAAGTTCTAAGGCACAGGTACTACTGGCCCACAACACTTCAGGATTAGGAGTACATAAGGAGATGTGAAAGATGTTAAATATTTACCAATATCCCAAGATAACCATCCCATGGGCTCATCCCATTAGCCAGCCCGTGGCCATTCGACATAAGGGTATAAATTTAATATGACCACTTTCTATGTCAAAAGGAGGGGCAAAGTACGCCGTGGTGGTGATATATTACTTCATAAAATGGGTGGAAGCAAAACCCTTAACCGCTATTGCTGCGAAGAAAATAGTTGCTTTTGTTGTAAGGAACATAATCACTAGGTTTGGGATTCCTCATAAGATAATCTCTGATAATGGAACCCAATTTGAGAGTAAGGAGTTTACAGAACTTTGTGAGAGGAATGGGTTAATAAATAGCTTCTCTTTTGTTGCACATCCATAGGCAAATGGGCAAGTTAAAGCTGCAAACAAAACAATTAAGAAACTGCTCAAGAAAAGATTGTAGAAGACGAAAGGAAAGCAGGAAATTATCCCCATTATTGTAGGCTTATAGAACCTCATCTAGATCCCCAACCGGCCATACACCTTTCTCCCTGACCTATGGGTATGAAGCAATGCTCCAAATCAAGACAAAGGTCCCATCACACTGAAGAATATCATATATGGTAGATCGGAATAAGGAGTTAAAGAGGTTTCCCTCGACATCATTCAAGAAAGAAGAGATGAGGCATCCGTCCGATCCGCTGCATACTGACAAAGGATGATGAAAAATCACAATGCTAGGCTCAAAGAAAGAAACTTCTACAAGGAAGACCTTGTACTGCGAAAAGTGATAACTAATATTAAGGACCCAGCAGATGGGGCCTTGGGCCTAAATTGGGAAGGCCCTCTAGTTGTAGCAGAAGCCTTAGCTAACGAGGAATACCGACTCTCGAAGCCTGACGGGAACTTGGTTCCAAAAACTTGGAATTCAGAGCTTCTCAAAAATAACTTTGTATATGAAATGTTATTTGTATGTCAAAATGAAAACATTGTAATTGTTATGAAAATAGTAATACAACATAAGGATATTAGACGGCCCTAACCAGTATAAAAACCTTTCTATGTTATTTTTACTGACATAGCAAACGACATTGAGTCTTATCATACACAACTCAATTTCACAGCCAAATAATTTCATTGGATATAAGGATATTAGACAACCTGAACCAATAAAAAAAATCATGCGCATGAGTCCAAAAGGTTGTAAATACACGACCTAACTTCATAGTGAAAAACAGTCTACCCAAAATAGCAGAGCAGACCATGCCAAGCACACGAACAAAATGCGGATGTGGAGCTAAAAGACAAGCAAATACAAACAATACTAAAGGAAGGATGGAAAAGCTAAAGCTCACAAGGTACCTACACTCCTTTACAAGAAAATTTAATTTGCATAGTACCTTTATAAACATCTGCACAACATAAAGAAAGGAAAGTTTCTTACAACTTAGCTTTACAAAAATAGTCTAAACTACAAGTCCCCAAAATACTACTACAACTATAAAGTATCGTGTCTAAGGGATGGTTGCCAGAGGTTGGACCATTCTAACATAGAAAGTCTTCCTATAGTCATAGTTGGCACCCGTCCATGGTTCCATCAGATCCTCTATGGTCACCACAAAACTTATTTATTATAGAGAAAGCTCAGTTCGAGCATATGGTAAAAATAATTAAAAACTTCTATGGCTCATTGTGAAATGATTTGCCCCATCTTACATCTTACATTCTCTTTCCTAAGATTATCTTTAAGATCGGCAACTCGACCCCATCCTGGTGCAGCAGCAGGTGCGGCTGCGATACTGGAGGCAGCCCGAGCTTCTTATAATTGATCGCCGGTTTCATAAATCTTAAGAATACTTATCTCCCTTTTCTTCTTTAGAGTCTCTATCAACTCAGCCCTTGTCTTTTTTTTGAATCTTTAGAAAAACAGCCAGTATTTAAGAGCATCCACCTTCCACCTCTTCCTTTGTGTGCAAGGAAGTACCCTCAGCACCTGTCACTATATTTACTACTTACATTGGACTTCCTACTCTTTAAGTTTGCCTTGCTAGTGTAATTCTAATACCTCAACTCGTCAGTTGATGAGGTATCCATACCTATGTAGGCAGTAAGAGCAGCACCTAGGCCAAGCCCCTCAACTATCTCTTCTCCTTTGGCACCCTCCTTATCCTCATATTGATGGCAGCCTGAAGAGACATGTTTTATATTCTCTTTTTAAATCCTTAATCTCACCTTCATAGACGATCCCATAAAGTGCTTCACCTTCCTTCAACGACTGCTGCAGTTCGGTCACCATAGAGTTTGCAACACCCAACTCGGTGCGTAACGTGACATTGTAATTATGCTGATGCTTAAGTGCATCCTTGGCTTCTTTAAGCTCAAAAAGGGCATTCTTCAAGTCCATTTCAAACCCTTTATCGGTAAGCATCAGATAAAGATTTTCTTCTTCTAAGGACGCGGTAGAAATCATAGTTGCAACCTCGAACTTAGGTACACCTGTGTCACCTTGGCTGTAAATGATGGGAACTAAAGGTTCATTGGACCAAAAGCTCCGTCAAACTTGGAAGAAGACCCAAGAGGATCAACTTAGTTGATAGTAGGTAAAGTTTATTTCAAAATAAGTCAAGTTGCGAAAAGCTATGTTTAGAAAAGCACATCACATTAAGACCAATTTTGTACGGAGACAAATAATAACAATAATACATAATGTAGCACTACTTATTTAATACTAAGCCTAAACCTGAACCACTCAAAGTGAGAACTATTTGGAGGGAAAGAACCACTCTTTAGGATATACCGCCACCGGCATAGTACAAAATCCCTAAGTGCTTCTTTTTATCGAACTATTTGGTCAATTTTAAAAAGCAACTCTTGGGTTTCCTCTCTAAATTGTGTGAACAACTCATCTAACTCCTTTTCATGCTTGCAAATTGCCGCCTCACTAAGACCAAGATGGCCTACGGTCTGGGTTTGGAGTTTTTCCATGCTCTGCTTCAGGAGTCTAGTAAAATTTACTTCCTTGGAGAACTATAAAGAACAAAGGAATGGAAATAACACAGTCTTTCGTAGTGTAGAATGAAACAACAAGTAAATTAAAGAAATTAGCTATAACAAAACTAGAGAAAAAAATTATTTTTATTACATAAGGCACAATGAGGTCATTTATAAAAGTTTGGGTAATTACACGAGCTTGAGAAGTTGAGGCGATCTTAGTGTCCTTAGACCCCGCATCCTCATCCTCTTGTTGCAAGGAGGTATCATGGGAAGTTGAAGCGGAAGCACACTCTATGGCCAACTCCTTAGCCCACCCATCCCTACAATAGATAAGGGCCTTTTTAATCTTCATGAAATCCCCCAAGAAAATCGAGGTCAACCTTGACGATTGCATCATTTAAGCGATCGGAAAAAAATGATGCTTGATCGCAGCATACATCTTGTACAACACCCGATAGGTGATCTTCTCAAGATTGGCTTTAAACTTTTCCACCCCCTTCTCCTTCTTCTCCAACATCTTAACCTTCTCCCCAAATAATTTTTCCTTCTTCTCTAACTCCTGACCCTTTAATGCCAAAGCCTTGTCATTCGTCTTCATTGCCTCCTCAACCCTCTTCCTTTGAGCCTTAAGATCCCCCTCTATCTCGGATTTCTCGAAGATTGCCGCAGCAAGGTCTACCTCGAGCTTAGCAATCCAGATAATGGATGTGACTTGGTCATCATCTACCCTCTTCCAAACCTCAACTGCCAAGGCCCCTACCTGTTACAAAGGAAGGGAAAATAAGATCAGAATTGGTGAAGAAAATTGCCATCAAACAGAGAAAGAGAAGAAAGTACTTACATAGGCCTAAGACCTTTCGAGTTAGATAGCAAGCTCGGAGAAGGGAAGTGCAAGAAATGGAAGAGCAATAGGGTTGGACTGCGGAGCAAAAGCAACGTGAGATAGGCTATCCAAGGTAATGCTTCCTAACCTCTCAGCAAATTCAACAATGCTACCCTCGGGTAAAGGAAAAAAGTGGATACTCGGGTTGCAGAATGACTGGAGAGGCGTGATGGGCAGTACTTTCGAGGAAGGAAGCAGAGGAGACGTATGTGGTTTCTTGAAGGGCTGACCAGAGGCTTCACCATCGTCCTTCTTCCCTTTTTTTCCTCTTCCTCTTCTTCATCATCTCTAACTTCTTGGATGGAGAATCATCTAAAAATGAATCAAAAAGATCGTCACCCATTTTACCTACGTAAAAAAGAATCACGATCGGTAATTGTCCTTCTAAAAAAAGAGTGAAAATTTCATTGCCCGTTTAGTCGAATTATACCCCTAGATTTATTTAAAACTGAAAAAAAAACTTAAAATTAGAGCGAGAGAAGTTGTGGTTAGTGCATAGAAAATTATACTTTTGCAGTAGCAACCCGGTAAAAAATAATTTCATTTTCCTCTTGTCTTCACCTATACCTAGGATGCTGCTCCTACGAGATTCATATGAAGGGTTAGCCATAAATTCTACTTAAGAGCAGAAGTATGAAAGAAAGTTAGTAAGACTGAGGTTTCGATGAAAAAATAAATCTAGATTTCATAAAGGTCATAAGAGGATGTTTGGAAGACATTAAGCAGGTATCGAAGAGGTTGAAAGCACCAACTGCTCATACAGTGCAAAGGCTTTCGACCCAGATAGAAGCAGATATACCCATCCGCTACTTTCAATCTTTCGACACTGATAAACAAGCAAGGATAGCTTCGGAACCCCTTTCGAAGGCAATAGATGATGTTCTCTCACTTACATTCCAACCTTTTCGAAAGCATATACAAGCCTTTCGAATCGGTCGAGGCCCATAATTTTAAGAGAAGGTTCCGCCCCAGTCCTAAGAAATGCTTTCAAAGGCTACACAATCTCATCGAAACCATTCACACTTGAATATCTTCGAAACCAATATGAACGCCCTATCGACAGTGTCGGAAGGTGTTGTGGAGAGAACAATATTCAGAGATCAACAAAGGTGAAAGGATAATATAGGCCCCTTTCGACTCAGTCCAAAGGTCTTGGAAAGGATAAAGGAGTTGAAAGAGTAAACCAAGAAGAACAAAATGGCCTTTTTGCAACATCGAAAGGGGTCAACGCCTTTCAACCAAGTCAAAAGGCTTGAGGCGGCATATGAAAAGGGTCCTTCCGACCTAGTCGAAAGCAGAGGCGTGGAAGGGAGGCCGACCTGCATCTATAAATAAAACCCAAGGGGTTCAGTTTTGGAGACCGAATTCTGGAATTTTGAATTCATTTTCTTTACTCTACTTTCTTAGTGATAATTGTATTCTCAAGAAACCCTAAATCAAACTAGGGAAAAAGCTTAATATCTTGTAACTCATTTTGGATTATGAATAAAAATGGGGAGATGGCATGATCATTAAGGATATTGGCGATGAGAAAGATCATTTAGGTCATTAGCTAGACTAATGATCCATTTCACATGATTCTAACCTAATCTCATTATTTCTTTTTGTCTATGCAATGTATAAGATTGACTTTGGTATTTCCGATCGAAAACACATTATCATTGAAACTCGCATTTGACGTCGAAAACCAAAGTGATGATGGGGTTTCGACCATGTTAAGCTCGAGAAACTTGGGAATACCTAAATTAATCTTATACAAGGGAAAACCAAGTGATTTGTAGTCAATAATAAGCTAAGACCGTGCCGAAAGGGTAAAAACCCTTTCGACCTGATCGAAAGGGTTGTTTTCGAAAGGAATCTTAGTTTCTAATTGACTTGTAATCATATGAATAGGAACTCGTTCGAAGGGAATTGATCCTTTGAGACATTAGTGACCCTTTTGAAGGAGTCCCATGGCAAGAGCGACGAAACTATAGTGTCAAAATCAAATGTGCCATACTAACTAAGCGAGCATCCCCTTTCCGACACGATTGAAAGGTCCTGGGCATTACCTTTCGACGTAGTCGAATGGAATGAAGAACAAGTATGGGTAGTTGCATTTGACTCACCTAGAGGATAAGGTTCAATCAGATGTTGTTATCTAAAACATAGCCCAAGGTTAACTCCATGAAGCCTATTGACTATGTCAATCTAGTCGAAAGGTGTGCTGCCGAAGGAGTGGATCCTTTAGTGATTTGGTTTCGCTTGAATTTAACTATCTTACAAATAGAATTGGGGATGTTGAAAAGTTTTCTTGTTAACATTTTTGGTGCTTAAAGGAGGGCTTGAACCTCCGACCTTGTCACTATATACATACTAATTGTGGTTCATTTCTCTTTCGTAGGAAAAATGAGGTCAAAACGTTTAAGTGGAATTATGGAAGGAGCAATACACACCACCACTTTGGAGGAAAATATTGTTCCATCTTTCAACCTGGACGGTGCCAACCTGGACAGCTTCATCACCAGTACAACAAGATGAAAATTCAACTAAAATCCAACGCTTGGAACAACAGCTGCAGGAGATGCAGGAGCTGCTAAAGATGGCCTTATCTCAAAAATATTCAAAGACTCCGAGACAAACTCATAGAGAAGAGGTAGTCTCTCCCAGGAGGGATCAAAAAGCTAATTCCAACGAGCTTAAAGGAAAAGTGGATCTGACGTCATCGAAGAAGAAAGAACTTCCCTAATCGAAAGCTAATCATTAGAGAAGGATTCTCGACAAATCAATGGAACAGTCTAGGAGTTCTACATCAAAAGAATATGTCCCAAATCAGAAAAGCTATGGCGATGTCGAAGCTTATCTGAAAGATGTTGCGGAAAAGGATATTAAAGATGCTTTGAATTCCTAGGGAAAAAGAATGATGGATGAAAATGTCAATGACAATGAGAAGGTGCTGCCTTTCATTGATGAAATCATGGCTGCAGTAATACCACTACATGTCAAAATCCCGTCCATGAAATATCATGGGGTCGCAGATCCCGATGATCATCTTGTGGCTTTTGATAGTCAAATGGACTTGTATAACTCATCTGGAGCTGTCAGATGCCATTTGTTCCCAGTCATTCTCCAGGGAGTAGCAGCCAAATGGTATAGGAAATACAGGGAAAAGACCATATACTCTTGGAAGCAATTTTCTTACAAGTTCTCAGCCCAATTCTGTATCTGCAAAGATCCTACTATCGATTATATAGTATTGGCAAATATAAAACAAAGGCAGGGAGAGTCTTTGGGGGACTACTTGAGAATGTTCAATGCTGAATCTTTAAAGGCCAAGTATATGAACGATCATGATAAGCTCATAGCTATCCATTCTAGCTTGATTGAGAATACCCCTTTCTGGAAACAGCTTTTTGTTAATGGATGTAAAGATCTACAAGACTTTCACTTTCAAGCTGACAAGTTCATCTGGATGGATGAGCTTTACTATGCCAAGAAGAAAACAATTCCCAAGAAGGAAGGAGGAAGATTTGGCCTGGACCGTGGCCACAAAAAAACCAGATAGGAAGAACCGGTTGCTAACGCAGTTGCCTTAAACAAGCCGTTGTCTTACGTGTATGCTATAACTAAGGAAAGAGTCAACTTTCCAGTCTCCTTCAAAGTCAAAAACAATCCTGAACAGAAAAAAGGAGGAGACTGTTGCGCTTATTACAAAGCTAATGGTCACAAAACCGATGAGTGCAGAGTTCTGGCCGGAATTATCCAAAAGCTTATTCGGAAAGGTCATTTAAAAGAGTTTGTTCAAGATCAACAGAAACCCTTGTGAACAGAGAATGCTCTGCAAAAGTGCCCAAGCAACGCTATGAATGTGCTAGAAGATGAGGACCCTCTAAGCTTAAGCCTGCCAATCAACAGGATTAATGTGATCCATGGTGAACCACATCCATCAGGAAGTAGTAAGGGGGCTCGAAGAAGATACATCAAAGAGGCCAAAGAGGGGATCTATTCTGTTCAAGAAGAACCCCCATCGAAAAACCCACGCCTTAACATCCAAATGCCTAATCTAGTGGTCACTCTGCAAGAGCTATTGTACTTTGCTACACTTGACTAATACAAAAGGGAGTATTCTGCTTACTTTGATTCTTCTACTGTTTTACAGCCTTTGAATGATGGATTTTCACATCCAACATTTAAAGCAAAGATTAACATTAAAAAGTCTAACAAAGGTACGTATCAAAGGTACATCCTTGTAGGAATCAAGAGAAAGAGAATTGACGCTAACTCAACAGAAAAGGGTCCAATAGTCATGGAGTTTGATTATCGAGGTGTAACAGAGAGAATAAAACCTATTGAAGATCTTGAGGAAGCGCACATAGATTCAGATGATGTTTCTAAAATAATCAAGGTAGGAAGGGATCTCGATAGTGAGTTAAAGAAGGACTTGACACAGTTCCTCATGATCAATAAGGGTGTGTTTGCTTGGTCACATTCTGATATGGTGGGAAATTATCCGACTGTCATATGCCATGCCCTTAATATTAATTGAGGAGCAACCCCCATAAGGTAGAAAAAGAGACAATTGGACAAAGTACGATCGGATGCTCTAAGGGAAGAGGTTGACAAATTCCTTAAAAATGGACTAATCCGGGAGATATATTATCCTAAATGGTTAGCCAACCCAGTTTTGGTAAAAAAAAGTCAAACGGGAAATAGAGAACGTGCATTGATTACACAGATCTAAACAAAGCATGCCCAAAGGATTGCTTCCCGCTACCACGAATAGATCAGTTAGTGGATACAACAAGCGGGAACAAATTGTTATCCCTCATGGATGCTTATTCAGGGTACAACCAGATACCGATGTTCAAACTGGATGAGGATCATACCAGCTTCATAACTGAATGGGGAACTTATTGCTATAGAGCAATGCCATTTGGACTAAAGAATGCACGGGCCACATATCAAAGATTGGTTAATCGAATATTTAAGGAACAAATTGGAAGAAACATGGAAGTTTATGTTAATGATATGCTGGTAAAATCTAGAGAACCTGAGAATCATGTTAAGGATCTAGAGGAAATGCTCGAAATATTATGAAAGTATCGAATGAAATTATACCCACAAAAGTGTTCTTTTGGAGTTCACTCTGGAAAGTTCTTAGGCTATTTAGTAAGTTCTCAAGGGATCGAAGCAAGTCCTGACCATATTCAAGCCATAAAGGACATGGCCGAAACTAAAAATCAAGGAAGTAATGAGCTTAAATGGAATGATAACTGCCCTAAGCAGGTTTGTCTCAGAGGCTACTGATAAGTGTATACCATTCTTCGATGTGATTATGAAAAAAAAGAACTTCGAAGGGGGAGAGGATTGCTATTTGGAAAAACCACCGATACTTTCAAGCCCAAGAGCAGGGAAATATTGTACCTATACATGGTAGTATCAGAACATGCGTCAACTCGGTACTCATTAGAGAAGAAAATGGGGCGTGGCTTCTGGTATACTACGTAAGCATGCGATTAAAGGATGCAGAGGTTCGGTACCCAGTTATAGAAAAATTTGCCTATTGCTTGATTCTCACAGCTCGAAAGCTCAAAGCATACTTTTAGGCACACTCGATCAGGGTATTGACCAATTTTCCTCTTAAGGAAGTTTTTAGAAAACTCGAAACTTCTGGAAGACTGGTAAAATGGGGGATCAAACTCAGTTAATACAACATAAAATTTCAACCACGAGTTGCAATAAAAGGGCAGGCATTAGCAGATTTTGTTAATGAATGCACCAGCTTTATTGAGGAACAATCAGAAAAAGAAAAAGACCAGAAGCCCTTATGGCAACTATTCGTGAATGGAGCATCAAATGAAAAAGGGGCTGGAGCAGGTTATATAATCATAACCCCATGTGGACACCGCTTATACTATGCCATGAAATTGAGATTTCCTGCTACCAATAATATGGAAGAGTATGAATCATTGGTAGTAGGATTAACTTTAGCATTAGAACTGAAAATTCCACGAATACAGATCTTTAGCGACTCTCATTTGATGGTGAATCAAGTAAAATAGGCATATCAAACAAAGGATCATAAGCTATCCTTATATGTAAAGAAGATACTACAAATGCTTGTTTTGTTTAAGGACTTTTCGATAAATCAAGTTCCAAGAGTAGAAAATTCACAGGCAGATTCTTTAGCAAAATTAGTCAGCTCAAGAGGAGCCCCAGAGACACGAATTGTCCTAGTCAGATATCAGGAAAGTCCAAGTATTGAAAAGGAAACATCAGAACAGGGGAAATAATTGTTAATTATGATGAGGTGTCAAGCCAAGCCTCAAGGGGGAGAGAAAGGAGAAATTGGTAAAGAATTGTAGATGAAAAAGTAAACCAATCAAGGTCAAGTAGCACATATGATGGTACTTGGATGTTACCTATTGTCGAGTACCTAGTTTAAGGAACACTCCTATCCGATAAAGGAGAAGCAAGAAAAATCAGGAGGCAAGCTCCTACCTCCATGATGATGGATGGAATCCTCTATAAAAAAGGATATGCTCTTCCCTACTTAAGATGTGTAAGCATGGATGATGGAATAAAATTAATGACTGAAGCACACGAGGGGTTTTGTGGGGACCATTCAATGGGATAAAGCTTGCAAAGAAAATAATGAGGCAAGGATTTTACTAGCCACATATGGTGAGCAAAGCCACAGAATATGTGAGAAAATGCGAAGAGTGTCAGAAGTTTTCAAAGATACCCAGATTGCCCTCAAGTCAGTTAACTCCAATTACAAGTCCATGGCCTTTTGATGTATGGCGAATAGACCTAATTGGCCCACTACCGATCTCAAAGGAAAGGGCGAAGTATGTTGTGGTTGCCATTGATTATTTCACCAAATGGGTTGAAGCGGAACCCTTCCTAGAATTACTTTCGAGAAAGTACTCAAATTTGTTATCAAGAACATCATCAGGTTTGGAATTCCCCAGAAGATAATCACTGACAATGGGACATAATTTGAAAGCGAAGAATTCTCCCACTTCTGCCATAAGAATGGGATTATTAAAAAAAATTCATCCGTAGCACATCCAAAAGCTAATGGAGTAGTTGAGGCTGCAAATAAAACCATAAAGACAATTCTAAAAAAGTGACTAAACATGGAAAAAGGAAATTGGGTAGAAGAGCTGCCACTAGTGCTATGGGCTTACCGAATGTCTGCTACAATAGCAACGGGACATACCCCATGTTACCAATTGAGATTGAGATACCCTCACACCGAAGGATTGCCTACGCCTTCAATAAAAATATAGAGCTGAAAAAAGAATCATTGGACTTGATACATGAATTAAGAAATGAAGCAGCGGTATGAACCGCCAAATATCAGAGAAAAATTATTATAATTCAAGATTAAGAACTCGATCATTTCAAGAGGGGGATTTGGTACTCTATAGAGTAGCCAATACAAAGAATCCTTCAGATGGACCCCTGGGACCAAACAGGGAGGGACCATTAATCGTTTGTAAAGTAATCTGAAACACCTCATACCCCTTAATATACCCAAAAGGACACATTAAAAGGCGTGGTGCGTTGTAGGTATAACTAAAGCTAACAGAGACTAAGATTCACAAGACAAAAATAGATAAAAACAGCGGAAACTTAAAATAATAACTTAATTAAAACAAAACTTCATAATTGCTTCATAAATAAGTCAAATACCAAATACCACATACATGTCTAAAAATCCAATATGTCTCATGAAACAAAAACTCATAGTCTCAAAAATCAGAGCACATGATATCCCTCATAATAAGCCAGTACATAGAAAGAACAAAAGCTGAAAGAAAAGAAATACATGATAGCGAACTCCTCCAAGAAATCTCCAAGCAACTGCAATCTACTGTCCTCTCCCTTTATTGCCTAATGGGGGAAAAAGGGGAAAGTAGAGGAGTGGGCTAGACTAAAAGCCTGGTGAATGATAGTAATTACTAGAGTCTTTAAGCAAAGTAAAAGTAATAGGCTCTACAACAGTTCTAGTATATAAAGAGGAAACAAAGGAAATATAAAAGAGATAAACTGGAAATAAATACGATTAACTATAAGATAGGTTAACTTTGATTGTTTGCACCTGTTCTTGATAGCTGCTTTCATTAGGCTGAATTCCTAATCCTATAATTAGGCTGAATTCCTAATTCTAGTCTTTGATCGGTCTGCTACTTCATAGATCTTACTACGGACCAGAGACTAGGTAACTCCCCACACAGCAGCCAATGGTATCTACAAAAGATGCACAAAGCAACCACTGTGGATCCAGATGATACATAGCTCCCTGCACTGAAGGCAATGATGTCTACGAAAGACACACATACTAAACGCTTGGAACTCATAGCGATTACAGAGCACCAGAATGGAAGTCGCATGCGTAACTGCCACCATGCCTATGCTACTTTTTGCTCCACCTATTGGGTCTTCTTATTACCTCAAAGTCCAGCATAAGCGTGCCCCTCGTCTCACTTCAGGCTAATGTGAGACCACCGCGTGTCCATAGAAAATAGGGGAAATGCTGTTGGTACTGGCCCGTTATCCAAACAATATCTAGTTGCACCCCTTATCCAAATCCCCTGTGACTTGGACTTCTAATTGACCAATCACTACCATTTTTAGCATAAGCGTGCCCTCGTCTCACTTCAGGCTAATGTGAGATCACCATTTTGTCTAATAGAGAATGTTATTTGGTACAGTATCTACTTTCATCTTTGCTTATTAACTTAGATAAATTATTTAAATAAGCCTTTACACTTTTCTCTACTATCTGTGCTTATTAATTTATCCTAAGTCTTAAAATAAGACTCATTCTGTTCTTTTTCTTATTATAACCTACGTTATAATCATGCTTATTATTAACCCAAGGTCTAAGTGTGAAAATAAGCCTCTTTCATCTTTTACTCTTTTTAGTTATAATTCTAAGTTATAACTAGGCCAATCTTTTTAATTTAGTCCAATTAATGTCATAATTAGGCATAATTTCAGTCCAATTAGGCATAATTTCATTACAATTCCATTTATATTACAGTCTTTGTAATTTACATCTTATATTCCATTATTCTAGTTCTCTTACAATTTAATCCATATTCGCGTTAATCCTATTCTAATCCATACGCGAAGAAGAAGGAGGAATAAAAGAAAACTGAAAATAGAAGAAAATCCAAAGCGTAGAAAGAAGATGTAAATAACGTATAAATAACAGTAAATAAACTAAAATACTGTAAATAAACAGAAAAGCTATAATTAAAAGAAATGAACTAAAATCACTGAAAAGAATAGCTGAAAGGAAATAGACTGAAAATAATTCTAAAAACTGTAAATAAACTACTGAAAAGGCTATTCCAAAAATCGTAGTAAAACTACAACTATTGGAAACCCTATTATTTTAAATTACTTAAAGAAATCTAAAATAATTACAATCACTCATCTCCGGTCCTAAGCTCTTCCTTTGGTCTTTCCAGATCCACTTGGAGTTGTAAAATAATTTAATTTATAATGATTTTCTCCTTGGAAAAATTATTCCATTTAGGGTCATTCCTAGAAAGGTGAACCCAATTGGAGAAAACCTAGAATGAGAAAAGGTGTTAGGTCTAGGGGTCTATTTATAGGGGTAGAAGTGGATCTCAGACCATTGGATTTGGGGATTGAATAGGATGCAACCACCTCATAGGCTGAATAGCAGCCATCAGATGCAATAATGGAGGGACCGGATTGGTTTGAAGAATGCAAAACCCGTCATAGTCGGTTAAAAAAATCGTGCCATCATTCGAACGAACAAACGATTGTTCGTTCGCCCCCAAAACAGCAGGCGGGTCGACCGGGCGGTCGACCGGTCGACCGGCCGGTCGACCTGCCTTATATACATATATATTTCTTCTTTTATTTCTGCTTATTTGTTTAATTCTTATCTTGTTCATATTAGCTCAGTTTCTGACGTTCTATATATGGAAATTGACCAAAAAATTACCACTGACACAGTGGTGCAACTCTCATGCCTCAATTCTGATAATTTTATAAAGTTATTTTATTATTTAATTAATTAACGGATTAATTATTATGGGTTACATTTGGGTTGTTACATAATCCCCTCTGGAGCCTACAAATTGTGCCATCCAGACGATAATATGGTGCCTAGAACATGGAATGCTGAGCATTTAAGGCCATATTTTTCGAAGATGAATCAATAAAGAGTTACATTTTGTAAAGAGAAAATCTACATGGTTGAGAGTGAAATGCTCCTTATATTTGGATACTACTTAAGATGGTAGAAAAGTCTCTGTCCATGCCGAGATGGCCAGGGTAGAGCACCTCCTAGAGGGAGGGCGGGTAAGCCTTTAACCACCCATGAGATAGCCAAGTTAAAGCACCAGACAAGCCATTAGCCGCGCCTCTATTCTGGTCAAGGCACCTCCTGGAGGAAGGACGGAGTAAGCCTTTATCCGCGCCATAAGATGGCCAGGGTAAAGCACCGAACAAGCCCTTATCCGTGTCGTAAAAGGGCCAGGATAAGGCACCTCCTGGAGGGAGGATGGAGTAAGCCTTTATTCGTGCCATAAGATGGCTAGAGTAAAGCATCGAACAAGCCCCTATCCATGCCGCAAAAGGGCCAGGGCAAGGCGCCTCCTGGAGGGAGGTCGCGTAAGTCCTTGGTTTTAATCTCTAAGATGAGCTAACCAAGAGCACCGTACAATAATGGACTAAGACTTCCAAGCCCAAGAAGAGGCTCAATCACAATGGACTAAGACATCCAAGCTCAAGAAGAGGCTCAATCACAATGGACTAAGATGTCCAAGCCCAAACGTCATTTTACATAACGGTTGGTTCTTTTAAATTTCAAGAATGAATCACACTTATATCAGAATATCAGATTCACTTTAAAAATCATTTCGAATTCAAAACAGGTTATACCTTCATATCAAAACATTCATATTTAAATCAATGATTTAAATCTAAATAATTCCCCTCTAGAACAGTTTGAATATTGAAAATGGTTTTGAATAATTAAAATAGTTTTAATATTGAAAAATAATTTGGGTAATTAAAATAGTTTTAAAGATTGGAAATAGTTTGAATATAAATAAATTTAATCTTAAAATAGTTTAGATAATTAAAATAGTTTACATATTAAAATAATTTGATTATCAAAATAGTTTATATTAAAACTGTTTCTTTCTTCCGTAACAATTTGAACTCATATTCCCATTTCAAATCACAACAAGTTCAACTTTTCAACTTCCAATTTCAAGTCAACTTCATATTCAAATTCCGATTTACACCAGCCTCAGTTCAAAACAAATTCAAACTTTACATCAAATTCAATTTAAACAGTTCTATTCAAATGGCTGAAAGTCTCAATTCAATTCTTCATTTTCATACGATTTAGTTTAAATCCATTTCACGTCCAAATTTGGAAATACCAATTTAAACCAATTTAAATAAAGTAAATTCAAAGTTTAAATTAAAAATTAAACCTTTCAAATAATTTACTTTTGATAAATTCAAATCATGTCTCAATTTCAACTTAAGGTTACAAATTAATCCTTAAACAATTTCATTTAAACAGTTCAATTTCAACATTTCAAATCTCAAATTATAAAATAATTAAATTCATATAAATGCAAAAATTCAAGATTGTAGAACCATTAATTTAACCAAACCGGTGTCCGTATATAATTTTCTATCCTATGGACAAGTGATAATTTATTTCAATTTTAATTTCATGGCTGGATATGTATCATTTCAATCCATACTTAAATGACTTAGGTATATATCATTTCAACTTATTTCCTAATTCATTTCAATAATACGAATAACAATTTATATAATGTCAAATAATAAATACGGTAAGAACAGGGATATATCCAAAATAAATAAACAATCATACATCCAACATCAATCAATAGGCATACAATACCAATCAACATCCAAATCAACCAACATATCACAACAGTCACTAATTACCAATTGTCGATGTTTAAATAGCAATTAAATTCAATATTAATTTAAACGTCAATTTTATTCAATATAACATTCAAATTTATTTAAATGTCAATTTAAACTACCAAACAGTAACCAATAAAATTCTTATCACTTCATAAATTTAATTCAACAAACGTAAGAAGGTTTAGTATTGCGTGAGTGTGTTAAATCACTCACCTTTGATTTATGACCGATTAAAAATCCAATAAAAGCCCAAAATTTCAACAGTCTCCAAATCCAACACAACTAGTTTCAAGTTGTCCTGAATTTTGATATGAACCCAATGGAAAAAACTGCGTGCGAATCCGAGTTTGTATGCAAAATTTATTAACGTTTGAAGTTTGAAATTAAAATTAAATTAAAAATAAAACAAGGGCAATATCGTAATTACCTCATCACCCCAACCCTACCATCGCGCTCAAGACACTCATAATCACCGCATCTTTGACCATCGATCGCCATCACCTCGCTCCGTCGTTCGACCATTAGACACCACCATCGGCTGCGCCTTCACCTCCTCTACTCACGCCCAGACCATGGTCAACTCCGGTACCACCGTCGATGCGTGATTTGAGAAAAACCGCCATCACTTCATGACCAGATTTCGACGAACTCCGATGCAATTAGCTCAATCCAACCGTACATCTTGTAGATATCGTCGAGCACTACAACTTTCATTTAGACTTCGTCGCGAATCGATGAGAGATAAGAGAGATCAAGGAGGAAGAAGGTGAAGCATTTCTGGCCATTGAAATGTAGACGACGACTGCCATGAAAAATTAGGGTTTCTGAAATATTTTAATAATATCTTGTCTCTATTTATGTGCCAATTTATAGCGTAATGTCCAAAGCAGCCCGAACACCAACCGAGGCGTGCTTACAGGCAATCTATATATAAAAAGACCTTCTAAACACAATAGAACTAGTTTCGAGGCCTAATTCCATCGTATACAAAAGTTAACATTTTATTGTTCGATAAATTTGAATTAAATTATATTCAAATAATTTACCAATTCACAATTATGGACAAATACAATATTTATACTTTACAAATACGTTATTACAATCCATGACGTTCATTAATAATTCGATTTTATTATTATTACGCATTTAATTCAGATTTGAATAATTATATTTCAAAAATAACATTTTACATGTGAATATAAACTGATTGGGCAAAACAAAGGCCCGAAAAACCCATTTCATTTCCGAAACGAAAATAGGTCATCCTATTTGTCGAAATATAGGTTTTTAGTACTTTTAAACTCAATGAAACTAATTTCAAACCCTAGTTCTATTGTTTATAGAAGTTCACTTTAAAATAAATTTATATTCATTTTTGTACGTTAATTTAATGAATTATTATTAAACCGATTTAATCACCTTTGAATTCTAAATTAAAAGTTTTTATCACTTGCACAGGAATTAATATTCTTTTAAAATTAAATTTTCCATGTTAAATCCAATATTTAAATATTAAATTAATTTTAACGTTAAATTACAATTTTAATAAAATCCCAGCTCATTATATTTTAAATTTCAAATAAATTCTTTTATTTTGATTTAAATTCTAATTATTGAATCAACAAATACCTTATATGTTAATTAGACATGAGTTTCCATTTTATTACACTCATATTCTACAGTTAACATCTTTTCTTATATTAACTGCAATATTTAATTACATTAAATTTCATTGATTACCAAATTAATTTCAAAACTGATTTAATTGAGATGAGATATAAAACAATTGTTCTATTTTAATAATCCATATCTATTAACTTATTGTTTACAAACACGGATTATAAATTTATGTATAAAATAATTGATTTCACATTTTATGTTAAAACCAATTTCAATTTAATAATATACAATTTCACCATTAATGCATCATTGATTTTATTCCTTATTAAATTTTTACAATTATAGCTAAATTAAACTTTACAATTACATTCCAAATTAAAGTTTACGATTACAATTGATTGGAATTACATTAAAGCAATTGTCAATTACATTCAATCAATATTATTAAACTATATTATACAAAAAAAATTCATTAATAAATCATAAATTTTAATTTCTAACAGTATTAAATTCCAAAGTCTTATTTGATTTAATATTTTTAATTGTAAAAAATACGGGTCGTTACAAATCATTTCAACCATATACTCAAACTAGCACTCCAGCTGTCATGCATCAGGCCAAGCAACACGATTAGCGGCCCAACATGATTTTGGTGGTTTGGTAGTGCAATCTCATCCATTTAGACAGCAACTTCAACAGCTATAAATAACCTTAACCTTGCATATGAACAAGGGCTGGCACTTGCAAAATTGTATTATTATTTTAGTCACTTATAACTCAAGCAATTGTAAGAATCAACAGTAATAAGAAATCTTTCATAGTGGACATAGATAAACTTTGATCGAAACCACCTTAAACCTTGTGTCTTTACTTATTGCGCTTTATTTCCTCATTTTCCATTTACAAACGATGTGTTTTTTAAATTGGGTACTTACGGAGGTATACACACTGTATTACTTGTCATAGGTAGTATATAATATACTATAAGTTAATAAATGTCTAGTGGTTTGAATCATGCGCTTTGCCAAATTCAAACATGTAAGCTCATAGACCAAAGCTAGAGCCCCTAAACCATGGGATAGTAGTGCTGGACTAAATCAAGGTGTTAGTCAGTAATCTTTGTTAATATAACTCTTTATCATAATTCTGAGGTTGGCTAAACTTTTAGTCAATAGCAATAACTCATATCACTTGCTCTTCATTGTTCCTATCCTTCAATTCCAACAATAAGCACACGATGAGGGTGTTGCATCAGGTCAAGTGGTAAATGAACTGCCGTAGCATAGTTTACCGATGAAGTACGAGAATTGATAGTTTGTAAGAGGGTTTTAAAATAGTTTTCAAAGAAGGAAAAAAGGATTTTAAAAGTGCACATCACCGTTAATGGTTTGGCTAGAGGTTGCTTGGAGATGGCAACACAACCACCCAGTAACAAAAGCCTTTTTTCATCCCTGTAATGAAGATGGATGAAAAATTATGGGGATGGAGAGGTGGAAGTGGGAAGGCAAGGGAAAGAGAAAATGGATGTAGAATTTGAATATGGTGGAAAATTGGCGATTCTCCAAAAGTTAGGTCGTCTTTTTTTACATCACTTTTTCTATGCATTAGATTCCCTACCGATTACTTTGCTAATAGTTAAAAAGAAACATGTTCTATGTCCACCTTAGTTCTCTTTGATTTTACAATTCTCCATAATTTAAAAAGCTCTTCCAAGTTATTTTTACCCACATTTACATACTTTTCTTCCATATCAAATTTAATTTACTATACATTGAACCACACAAATAAGATCATATACCTATTTACATTCAACTCTTTTTCTACATATCTATTTATAAATTAATAGTTATTTTGAAAAGAAATTAAGAATAAGATACAAAACAACGTTAATCCTCTAAAGCTTTGTTGTGATGAAAAGTTAAGTATAAATAGTGGATTTAAATTAAAATATTTTTTAATAAAATTAAAACATCAATATATTTCCTTAGAATTTACAAGTAAAGCTTGGTTCTTTTGGTTATACACATACATGCACACATACACATACAAAAATACACTCACAAATATACATACATACATACATACATATATATATATATATACACATACATACATACATACATACATACATACATACATATATATATATATATATATATTACACTCCATCTCATTCCCATTCTTATTTTTTTTCTTATATTTATCAGCTTACAGATAATAACATTTAAATTTGATGATTTCATATATTTATGTTAGATGAATACCTTGTGATTTGTCGTAAAACAATGTTAAATGAAATGAAATATTCATTCGTTGTTAATTACAATTTTTATTTTACATATGTTCATCGTTCTCTCAAATGATATTTAAAATTCAATTTATACATTATTTATCTAACCAAATATATAACTCATAATTTATCCCATTAATCTTTTATATATATAAGAAAATGCCAGTTTGACCTAATTTCCATGACATACTTTTTAAACCTTGTAATTATTCTTCGACTGATTGGAATAGCGTCATTGTATCATCATTGGACCTTGGGTTTAGGAGTAAGAAATGTCAAGCAACTTAGGTGTACATATGTGTCCGTGCATTATGCATATTGGTACACCAATCCTTAAATTTAAAATTAATTCAAATATTATATTAACTAACAACCGTTGCTTGACTTTATCAACAATTGTTAAACCCTAAAAGTAATAAATTCAATACAAACTATATCTGTATTAATAAAAGGAAAGAAACTATACTAAAATATAACATTTGACTTTTATTTCAAATAAAAATTATAAGGCCGAACAAAAATAATAAATTATCTATATAAATTCAACAATTAAACAAATTCATAATAATACTAATTTACAAGGAGTACCAAACCTTAGAATAAATATGACATTCCAATTATAGTTCACAATAACACCAACTTATAAGGAGTACTAAACCGCAGAATAAATATGATATTCCAATTATAGACAGTTTCATGTACGCATTCGTATACGAAATCATTTTCAATTCATTAGAATGCGGATAGTGGCACACTGAACCCCTATTCGAAATCATTTTTGAATATATGATATATGCATCGGAGAGCGCAAATGGATATCAAACATTATTCTATCATTGACAATTAATATAGTTAAAGATATAAATAGAAAATTTTAGTTTGATGTAAAATTGTTTTAGTTTTGATGATTATAAAAGCATAATTATATGAAATATAATGATAAAATGTTATTTTAAATAAGGATGCATATAACATAACTATCATCTTAATAAAAACAATAAATATACGTTCATCACACTAAATTACATAGTATAAAACCAACCAGTCCATTTGCAAATGCAAATATCATAAATGATTATCCATTTTTTCGAACAGATTACAGATTTCTAGGTATACATTTTTTTTTAAAAATAGTGAATAATTATCCATCTATACTATATTATTATTAGTGAGTTGAATTTCAAGCTCACACATGACCCCTTGAAATTTGGCAACTGAACAGTCGCATTTTTAATTTCTTTATATTCCAAACTTTAAAATGAGATAACTTTTTCTACATTGATTAGATTTAAGAATCGTTTTCACTATTAAATCTCAAATTTAATTTGCTTTCCAATGATATCCATTGTTGATAGCTAAAAATAATTTTTTTAAAATCATAATTTTATATAGCAGCTTTAATTGCACAATTATTTTATGTCACCGCTGTGTACCGCGTTTCTGTAACAACATTATTATGATGATCATAAACATTACATAGTGGTTTTACCTAGATTATTATAATGTATTTATTATCTTTTAACATATTTGAAAGGAATATTTTTTTTGAATTATACAATTATGGTTGCCTTTGAATATTGTAACAACATTATGTAATAAAGTAATAATCTTGATTGTGTTTGATAGTATTCAAACTTAGTGCAGTTATAATTTAACCCCATCAAAAAATGGTGTAATAATTTATAGGCATTTTTTGAATTAATTTAACTACGTTAGCATTTTTTTATTGCATTTACTATTGATGATTTTGACTATATTTGATAATTTTATTCAATTTTAAAACAGTTATATATTAATGAAATTAAGAAAATGCAATTATAATTTACCAGCAAGTTTTGGGTAAATTTAACTATATTTGAAGATTTTTAACCACATTTATGTGATGAAGTAATAAATTTGGCTACATTTCAGGAATTTATTCAATCTTAATACAATTAAAATTTAACTACATTAATAAAATGCAGTTATAATTTAATGACAATTTTGAATTATGCATGGTAGAAATTGAATATTTCAGCTATATTTATGTGATGCAGTAATAATTTTGGTTGTACACGATGATTTATTCGAGCTTACTGTAGTTAAAATTTAAATGCATTAAGCAAAAGCGGTTATTATTTTACAGTATTTTTGGAATTAAGCAATTATTGTTTTTGAATATTTTAACTGCATTTGTGTGATGCAATACTAATTTAGCTGTAGTAATAATTTTGTTTGATGTTAACGATAGTTATTTAACCGCATTATGAAAATATAATTGAAAAATGAATTTTGATTTTTGATAGCTTGAGATGATTAAATAATGACTTCACATAATTAATGCTTGATTCAACCGTGCAGCTCAGCGTTTAATACATTGCTTCCAGGTTTGATGATATAATTTGGCTAAGTTTACTCAATTTCGTTTACAATTACGATGATCAATAATACAATAAGCATATAAGTTGTTGTATTCGGGCTTAAGGTAGATGCACAGTTTAAGTGCTGGGTCAAAACATGTGTTGTAGTGAGAATAATGTTGATAACCACCTAAAAGAGTTTATTTTTTAATTTATTTTTTGCAGTAAATTCTAAAATCACTTGCACCACCACCGTCGGAAAACTTCTAGAAAACAATTGATGAATGTATCTTTGTATAGATGATTATGTAGTCATGGTTTGATTATTAGATATAGTTAATAGGTCAGACGAGCAGTGAGAGAATTTAGTAATAATACTGCATCAATGACACTTTTGCCTTTTTTGGCTGCAGGTACAAATACCTTCAATGGTTAAAATAATTGACTGATGTAATGCATCTATTAAGGCCAAGAAAACATCACCTATTTGCGCTTAAGCCAATATCATACACGCGTTGCTAGCAGTTATTTCTGAGGCTAAAAAATGAATGGACTTCTCACAATTGTTCGCTTCTGTATGTTTTGGATATTTTCAAATATTGGTTACTGCGACCAGCTGTATGCCGTGTTTTGTACCCTGCATCGACATAGATCAGATTCGGTGAACAATAGTAATTTATATTGGAACCCATGTTATTTTCTTATTGCATCATCATTTCTATTTCAATTGAATCTTTAGTTTTACTACTTTTCCCCTGTACTACATCTGTTGCTTTTTTCTTTTTTCTTTTGCTCCCTTTTTTCAGCTGTTGACAAATACTTTTCCTGACTATTTACAAATTTCATCCTGTTACTATATTTCTCCCCATTGCAAAAAACTTTTGTTACTCTTATTTAATTGAATCGAACTGCACTGTCTTTGTGTCTGCAGTTCACAGTGAATACTTCAACTATATCTATGCACATTGAAGCAGCTGTGTAATTGCAAAAGCAACAACATTGGCGTTATATGCCACAGTGAATATATCTATGCATTAGCGGATAAATTTTTAACACATTATCCTCTAAATAGTCTGTGAACTTTAATATATTCACTGTAATTGTTTTGTTCGATTTTAATTGTGATTATCATAACCAAATATATCTATGTATTCTTTATCCTACCAAATTGTTATTCATGATGTAACACTATCGTTCAACAATGTTTTTTCATTACCACCGTATTAAATTTCTTATACATTTGGATATGACCTATGCAACAACAATATTTTTTCAACATCCATGTGCGAAGCACGGGTTTGCACTAGTATATTTACAAAAAGACAGATTTCGTAGGTATAGGCTGGTTTTTTTTTGAAATGGCAAATACAAGGCCCAAAGTCCAAATAGTCTAACAAATTACAAAATCGGGTTTCAACCTGTATGTTGACCGAAAATAAAATTTTAGGTTTGTAACCCTGGTAGCCGCACTTTTGCTTTCTCCGATAATAAAATAATAGTGAAAGCTTCAGGCAATTAGAAAACTCTTCCCCTTATCTCCACTATTCCAATTCAAGGAGGCTTCTATAGCCAACGAGCGTTGTTACTCTCATGTTCTTTTAACAGATATGCATTTTTTCATGGATCCTTTGCTCCTCTATGAGTCTCTCTTCTAGTAGCTTTCATGCAAATGTTTTTTCCTTTTTTCCACTCACATAAGTGATATGTCTAGTATTGAGCTCACTTTGGTAGAAGTAAATGGTATTCAATGTAAAAACGTCTAATACGCTTTTATGCTCATTGTGTTGCATAAATTGGCATGTAGTGTGCCGGGCTTTGGTCTCTAATCATATCAAGTAATATGCATTCCTCCACTTTTGCCTTGCCTTTTGATTCTATGTTGGTAATAATGTAGTCTTCTTGTTTGTAGGTGTACATCTGGTATGGTTCTACGGATGGCCACCTCTTCATGCAACCCTGTAGCAACTATCTCTAGTTATGTTGGCTCTTCCATGGGAGATATATGTAGTATATTTCCCTTTCTGTAAGTATGCCTTGTTCCCTCCTCATAATTGTCTCATTCACATAGATCCTGTAGTTCTTCATATTTATATATTTGCTATTTGCTTGATTTCTGTAATATTATCTTCTGTCAACTTTTATTGCTTTCAGAAGCTGCAAGCAGTCTTTCTCTTTATTGTTATGTGGTCATATATTTCTTTCCTTCCATAAATGAAATATTGTAGTAGTAAGAACAATGTTTGCTAAATCAAACTCCTTAGTCATGACTTTTAAATTTTTCTGGATGTATTGTATGCTGCTTCTTATGTTCTGTAGCACTTGATGTTGACTGAATTGCGCTTTGCTTTTGCTATTGGCCAAATGTGATTGAGTAAGTGCATTAAAAAAATAAGTGTTCAATTTTGCATAGTAGACATTTTATTTCACCTTTGTTATTCCATTTTTTGCTTCTTTCTCTAGTTGGCAACCTATTCAGAAGTGCCATTTTTTTTGCTTTCTGACTCAATTTTGCATAGTAGACATTTTGTTTCATCTTTGTTATTCCAGTTTTTGCTTCATTCTCTAGTTGACAATCTGTTCAGAAGTGCAAAATAAGCATAGCTTACCATTTTTGGACAATTACTTCTGTTCCAAATGACAGAAAACCAATCTACTTTTATTTCTACTCCTTTTATGTATTCGCATTCGTTTATAGAAGAGAAGTTGCCATTAGAACTTAATTTCCATTTCCATTTGTCTTTGAATAAACTGAGATTGATGGTAACCTTTTCATTGCTATTTTGAATATTGATGTTGTTGGCTTCTGATTGTATCCATTTGTGATTCTAATAATGCAATCTACTTTGGTATTTGTATCTCCAAATTGATAAATATTTAACCACCCCAATAGATTTACAAATGATTTTCCATAAATCCATGGATCAAACAAGAAAATGGTTTGTTTACTTTCTTTGAATTTCCTTCTCATGAGTTTAATTCCTATTTCTTTGCAATTTAAAATGTATTTTTAAGTGAAGGAGTAGTGTTTTTACACTGGTATGGTTCAGAAATTCTTATTTTTGACATATTTTTCTTTCATCCATCTGGCCCACAAAGATTCTCATTCCAAAAAATTTAAAAATAACTTAATATTACAAATTGTAATTAAGTCTTTAAATTTTATTAGATTCAATCCACCTGATTTCTTTGATATACAAACAGCACTCAAGTTGACTTTATGATGTTTTCCTCTTCAAATGAAATTTACACACATTTTTCTATTTTCTAAATTGCTTTTACTGGAACGTTATGTGTTTGCAACCAATACATAATGATAATAGTGATGACTATGTGATTTAATTCTAATCTACCAGCTAGTGATAACAGTTTGCTAGACCGTTCCTCTATTCTGCTTTGAATTAAGTTATAACGAACTAAAATTTATCGCTTTGATTTACGAATATTTAATTAATTTTAAATATTCAATTAATAGTTTTTAATAATAAAATAACCCTCTTTAATTAATAAGCAATGATGGTAAACTCATTTTGAAAGTTTGTTTATAAAAATAAATGGTTCGATGAAAAATTAAAAATATGACTGAAATTCGTTTTTTAGATTTTCGACTTTTTATCAAATGAAAGTTGTCGCAACATTGTTGCACATATGCACACTTTATCATATGCTTATATACATATAATAACAAGTCATGTAGTACATAAAGAAACTAAATAAAAGCAAGTTTCATTAATGGCTTCAAGAAAGGGTTTAATGTGTAATTAAAGTAAGGTGAATTTTTTTACCTTAACTTAAGGCTTATTTTAAGGGGGGTGTGATATGTAGTACCTAAAGGATGGTAAGATGAGCCTAGGGTGGCTAAGGAATGATGGAAGGGTGTACCTTGGCTTAAATCATGGAGGGGTAGTTAAGTAATATGGCAAAAGGGTATTTGTGGTCTTTTGGCCACTTTTCTCAAATTTATAAATACATGCCCAAGGTTCTCATTTTTGGTTGCTATTCATTTGAAAAAGTCTCAACTCTTACACTCTCTTCTCTTCATAAAATTCTTAGATTAAGAGCAACTCTACATAAGTCTTTACCTTTTTAAATAAATGCTATAATCATTAAATAGCATAACAAATCACTTTATCAACTTGGAAATAGGAGATTCAAAGCATTTTTCCCTCTTTCTCTTCTTAGCCGTATGGGTTTGGGGTCTTTGGAGGGGCTTGGACGTGAGCCCTTGAAGGGGGTTGAGAGGTTTTGGAGCTTGCTTTGCATTCTAGGAGGAAGTAGTGGCTTGTTGCAAGAGTTGGTTGAAAATAAAAGCGAGATAACTCATTTTGAACTATTAATTTAAAATGATGACATGTTGTCAAATAATTATTATTATTTATGTTGTACATTATTATACATATATAGTGCTTTATATTGTTGTTGATTCCCGCTTGTAAGTGGATGACATAAATAGCTATTATTTTACTGGGTACTATTGTGAACACTTAGGATTAGACAAGGGACTTATAGAAGAGAGCCGAAGAGTTTCGTAGTAAATAGATCGCGACAAATACGCTTCGAAAGATTTACTTTTTGTAGAGGGATCTAATGGGATTCCTCGCAACTGTTGATTTTACATTTCATGATTATATGTGTATATGTAATGGATGTATAACATAGTTTGGTAGCTTGAATATGTTGTATATAAACATTGATATGTTTAAAAGTTGAATCTTTTTGGTGAAGACAAGAAGTGGTAGCATTATTAAGTGCTAATGTAGCTCCAAAGCCTCTTTAGGACTTTTGAAAATGCTATTGGGATTTATGATTCTGATTTCCCATTGAAAAACTTTTGTTGCTACTTGGAGTTTCAAGAATGTTTCAAATATGGCATTGGATTTCTATAATCCTCTTTTATGCGACATTTTCGTTTTGATTTCTAAAAATGTTTTGAAATTGTTTCCAAACTTGACCTTTGTCTTTCAAACCTTTTTGCAAAAGTGGTTTGAAATTTATATATTTATGAAAAAACTTATTTTAAAGTAAGTGGTTTGCTTTGACATAAAGGAAAAAAATCTTATTTTTCAAATCAAAGTTGGGTTTTATTTAATGATCCTCAAGTAATGTTTTGTATAAGAGTTTTAAACTACAATTTAAGTATTTTAAAAATGTACTTTTGAAATGTAGAATGTTTCAAAGATAGTTGAGATTTAAGTTTTAATTTTAAAAAAGTTTATTTTGGGGCATTTAAACAAACAGTTTATTTAAAGAAAATCCCTTTACTTTTCAAAGTCAGTTTCTTTTTAAAAGTGATGGCGTTAAGTTATGATTTGAATGGAAGTTTTAATTTTTTTTTAAAGTGTTTTAAAGGAGGTTTGAAATTTATATAAGTGATTTAAAGGATTATTTGATATAATAAAGCAAGTGGTACTTTTATGAAAAGGGGAACCTTGACTTTCCAAATCAAACTTAATTTTAAACAAAGACTTTCAAGTGAGATTGTATATGAAAGTTTTAAAGTGTATTATAAAGGTTTTAAGTGGAATCTCAAAGAGAAAAGAAGTCATGGATTATGACACCTTTATTGTAATAAATTTCTCAAGAAAGTAGGAAGAAACTATGAACTATAACATTTTTTATAGTAAATAGTTTCAAAAAAAGTGGAGAGGGGTTTGCTTATAATATTTTATTTATTTTAAATAGTATACGAAATTAATGAAATCTTATACTTGATATTAACCTTTGAGGTATGGAAACTTCTACCTATCCTAAAAGATAAGAATGTTGTCGAGCCAAGTTTTGAGAGGTAGTAATATCCAACATGAACGGCTTTATTTTTTAACCAAAGAATAGTTTTAGTTTGAAATCAAAGATTAATGTTAAGTATATGAAGTATTATTTCCGTATACAAATTAGGTTACTTATGGAAATTAAGTAGTCCTATATAACTTGACACTAAAAGCTGATGAGTAAATTGATCCTCTATCTGTAAGATTCATATTCGGAGTATTTAACAAAGGAATGAATGAAGTAACTAGTGCATTGACTTACATGGCTTCATTTTTGGATAAGGGATAGAGTAAGTCGAAATATAAAAAATATGGCAAGTGTAGAAGATTTGATTTCTATAAATGATCTTTGTAGTTTGTGGTGGTATGGAAAGCATTCTCTTCATCTTAACACCAAATTCTGAGGTAGAGAAACTCGTCTCTATCTATGAGAATTAAGAATGTATGTCGACGTAAGGATGGTTCTCTAACTTATTCGACTCCATTGTTAATCGAGGGATAGTACAAGTTTGAAATTGGAAAGTGGTGGTAAGTATATTTGGTCTAATTTTCATATGATCCATTTACTTACACCAAAAGGAAAGTGGTTTGTGTTTATAGTAAACAACGTTTTTAAATGACATTTGTTTTGGCCCATCTAAGTATGATTTTAGAAAAAAGAAAATCTTCCTTAAGATTTTTGAATATACTTATACCATTGATATAAGTATACAGAGATGTTTTCTAAGTATTGAAGTGAAATGTTTTGTGGGTATACTTATATAGTCGAGGGAAGTATATTAATATTTTTCAAGTATTGGAAAGAGTGGAGAGGTTTTGTGAATATATCTTTTGTAAAGGTATTTTAATACAAATAATTGAAAGGAGATTTTAATTAATGGAAGGATTAAGTAAAAAGATTTAGTGGTTGCTTATGTGTTTAATCATGTTTGGTTTTCATACGAAATTAAATCTCTGATTTGAATGTTGCTTGTTTGATAGATAAATCACCAACTATCAAATCTTGGCCAGTTTTGACTTAGAAAGTATATATAAGCTTCACATGTCTATACGGTTTGAGATCCCATGGGAGAACTCATTCCAGTGAAACGTCTCTCGCTTTAAGGGCATATAGATCCACACTGAACTCATATATCCGCTTGCTTTTTAAAAAACCGGGATTAAGTCAACTAGAAACTATTAATTGTTGTTTTGGAGAGACTGGGATCGGATAAGCATAAGTTATCCATAAATCGCTACGAACTGGCATAAGCGTTCGATTTGAAGACATCTTGAAGATGATGGAATTCGAAGATAGAGTTCTTTGAAGTGCAAGGGCTACTTGTTACTAATCCTAAGAGTGATTCTAAAAGGGATGTGGTAGTAGTAGTGTCTTTGGTTTTTCATATCCTGAACAACTTGTATGGATGAATACTGGTATTGCATTGTTGCCTAGAGGGCACTGTTAGCATTCTAAGTAGGATTCGCTAAAAGGTAAAATGTGGCCTCAAGCCTCACACTCGAAAATGAATAAAACAAGGGATATGCTTCAGGGCTATATGGTTTGCTACCGTTAGGGTATGATCATCCCCGATCTAGATTGATATTTTTGGATATATGCTTCGGGCCGGTACGGTTGTTGATCGCAACCAAGGAATGATTATATTTGTACTATCCAGTAAGGGGTAGGTTGGTCCTGATTTACAGAGGGTCCATGTGAGCCCTCAGTATGTTTTATTTAGAGATGCACCGTGACGGACGCTACCTTAATAGCCTTGTCATTGATGGAATCCATTTTCCAATATGTGCTTTACGAACTTAGTTGTATACTAAATATATCATTGAATGTAATTAGTGTAACCATTCCGGCTATGTTATATATTTATTTATAACCCTAGACATTATTATAATATAACTGGATTTTCTAATAGAAATGGTTTGGTTATTGTAAGGCAAAAACCCGTCCGTGTTTATTTGCAGCATGCTCTTACGAGATACCTTTATTTTCGAAGGGTTTTGTAAATATAAAAATTCATATGATTTGAGTTTCTTACGTTGGTTTACCAGACTGATCTGGATATTATTTTCTTATTATGCTCGGGTCAGCCCTAAGTATATTTCTAGATTTAGCCATGGAAGCTTTGGACCTTCAGGAGATGAGCCGAATGCCTTCAAGACATATTCATATATTTTATTTTCTACTGCATTAGTTACTTTGTATTTATCAGCATTTGTAAGGACATAGTGTTATAACTTCCCAGGTTGATGATAAGTTAGTTTGCTTTGATTATTGCATCTATACAGTTTTTTTGTAAAGATCATTTGGATATTATATATTACTTGTCATGATGTGAGATTCTGTTCTGCCTTTCTTTTTCTTTCACCAGAACAATCCGTCTTTCTGACACTTGAATGCTCCGCACGTGAATATAATGGATGTATTAGTGTTGACTTTTGAGGGTCAAAAAGGCAGGTCCTTACATAAGTCTTGTAGTCTTGAGAGGTCTCTGCCATTTAGCCGACTCATACTAAGTGGCAGTCCCAAATATTTGACTGGTAGTATACCCTCTTGAAATTTTAAGATTTTAGAACTTCTGATTTTCTTGTGCATATCTTACTCAAGTATAGTTTGCTTTTGCATTCATTAATTTGTAAACTTGCATACTCATTCATTTTCCCAAATATCTTCAACATAGTATTTTCACTTTGCTTATCTACATTTAAAAACAATAATAAAGTCATCAGTGTATAACAAATGAATAATAAATGGTTTGGTTCTATTTGTGGCTTTTAAATTTCCTTTAATTTATTCTATTTACATTTTACTATAATAAAGGAATTTCAAATATTGGTTTTATTAATCATTTGGGAAAAAGTTTTAAAAGCTTGTTTTCTCTAGTAAACTATTTTAAATGTAAAACACACACTTTTGCAATATTCGAACGTATGAGAAAGAGAATTAAACGATTTAGTAAAACACGTGGTATGAGACATGTGCGTTTACTATTTCGGTTAATTCCGGACTTGTACAATCGAAGCTATTTCAGATTAGTGTTTCTAAGATGTTTTCCCAATTTATGGCAGGTTTTTGAGTTTATAATTCCTATCTTTAGGAATTATCTGGGAAGGCCAATATTTGGCGAGTTTTATAGCTTGAGATTTCTACTTGGAAATTTATGGTTTATGAGGAACCATCATGATGTTTTCACTTGTCGATGAGATGAGACAAGTTACGATGCCATTTCATTCTTGTTGATGAGATGAGACAAGTATGGTGTCTCTTTATCACTCACCGATGAGATGAGGCGAGATTTGATTTTCTGAGTTTTATGATGTTCCTAGTGTGGCATCGACTAGCGGCTAGTAAACCGTTAAGTGCGAACGTGTGGTATGGGACACACGTTAACACATTTTGGGTTCCTATCCGTGAGTTTGTGACACATTCACGATGTTTACATAACAGAACTGCTTTGAGAGGTGTTAGCGACCTAGTCATGAGGACGAACTGATTGGAAGGTGTTAGCGACCTTGTTAGGACTGACAAAACGGCTTGGTGAGGTGTCAGCGACCTTGTCATGAGGATGAACTGCTTTGGTAGGTGTTAGCGACCTTGTTTGAGGCTTCGGCCGTTTGAGTTTAGCATGTACAGCATTGCTTCGGCATTGCAATCGGGGATTTGGCCAATCCGGGTTTTTTTGAGTTTTCTGTTTTATTGCGATTTCACCATTTTAAGATGTTTGATTACATCGATAGCCTAGTGCTATATGAGATGTTATATGTATGGTGATTTCATTTATGATGTTTTGAACTCTTATCGAGTTCCTTGATTTATGAGTTTGGATGATTTCATGATTTTATAGGATATTCTTGGTCTTGCCATTCTGGCGAGTTTAGATTGAGATTTATATACATTCATACCGATGAGATGAGGTATAATTGAGTTTGGAGATTCTTTTATATTTGAGTTTTGGATCATCCTACTTGAGAATGTCTTATGTTTTCCTTTTTGGCGAGATTTTGTATTGATGTTTCACCTTTTGAGGAGATATGGTTCATAGAAACCATGTAGACATTTTGGGATGTCGCCGATGATATGAGGCGAATGATTATATTATTTGAGTATTATTATTGAACTTACCTCTTTTGAGGTCTTTGTATACTTAAGTGACATTATTTCACTTAAGTCAAGGGTTGTATTCTTTCTATTGCCTCTTCTCATTCGAAAAGAATTATCACCTTGTATCTTATGCTTCATATTATCGTCTATCCTCATTAACTGATTATTTTAGCTAGACTGACCCGTGTACTTTGTACTCGGGTCAGACCGAGTTGTTTCAGGTTAGCTATCAGTTACGGGACTTTGCTTTGATGCATCTGCTTGGATATCAGCCTAGCACTTTTGTGTAGTTTATATTTCTTTCCGCTTGACTTTGATGTATTTACATTTGATTCGATGTTTATAGTGTGGTTGAGTGCCACCTTTATTGTATTCATATTGTATTGTACTGAACATGTACCAGTGTATATGTATATATATGATGTTGGTTACTGTTCTGTGATGTGATTTACATTCAGTTATTGTATTTTGTTCTGATTGATCCATTAGCCCCCTATAGTTTTGGATTAAGCATTTACTGGGTATGTCGATCCACTTGAGTTGAAAAAAAATTATATTGCATTTATCGACGTATTCAATATATGTTGACAAAATTATAGATGGTCGCCCTTAACCAGCCCTATTCTCCGCTTTAGTAGACAAAATTACCTGTTAATTCTCTTTGCTAAGGTGGGTCTCGGGGTGGGGCGTTACAGCATGGTATCATAGAGGAAAAAATTCTATAGCAACAGTGAATAAGTGAGGAGAAATGAGGGCTCCTTACCTTATTCCTCTATTGCTATGAATAAAACCACTAGGAGAGCCATTTATCAAAATTGAGCAGGTAACATGATTAATACATTCTTCAACTAGATGACAAAAACTTTCATTATATTTTAGCTGTTTCATCATATACAAGATAAAATGTCTTTTTATTTTTAAAAAAGCCTTGTGTAAATCAACCACATTTTATTTTGATAGCCCTGATTGAAGTTGCTAATCATTTCATGTGCTAATAATGTATTTTTTGCAATTAGTCTTCTTGGTATGAAAGCAGGTTGTTTTTTAGGTATTAAATTTTTCGAAAATATTTTTATTCTACTGCAAAGAATAATAGCCATAATTTTGTAAATAAAGTTGCAACAAGAGATTGGCCTATACTCCCCAAAGCTACTAGGGGCTTTAACTTTTGGCACTAAAGTAATACGAGTATAATTTATATTTTTCAAAAAATTTCCATTTACAAACAATTCATTAACTACTTCAAACACATCGTATTTAATATCCTCTCAACATGTTTTATAAAACTTAGCACCAAATCCATCTGGACCGAAGCTTTTATCATTATTTGCATTATAGATAATTTTTTTAAGTTGAAATTTCATCGATACATACAGGAGCAAGTAGAATGTCCTAACTAATAGAATGCAAAAAATACTTTGTGTCAATATTTGGGAAAGTTTTCAAGTAGGATTCAGTGTTGTATAGTGTGTTAAAATAACTGATGGCTTCTGTTTTAATTTGTGAAGCTTCGTTTATTATAACACTATTAGCGTCAAATAATTTTCCTATATTGTTTTTATGTTTCCTATTAGACATTCTTCTATAAAAAAAATTACTAGCTTCATCCCCATTGGTAAGCCTGTCTACTTTTACTTTCTCTTTTACATTTATAGCTTGCAAATGAAGAGCATTGACCAACTTATTCTGAGTTTGAAAAAAATTGTTAACTTGAAAAGGGTCTAAGCTTCTTTTTCTATATAATTTTGCCACATTCGTCTCTAATTTGTGTAATTTCTTTTTTGGATTTATTTTTATTCTAAGTTTTTAATTATTTTTTGTTTTTTGTAGAAGCTTACTGAATTTGTACTGGGCAAAAAATTTAATTGTTTTTTTGTTTTTTGTAGAAGCTTGCTGAATTTGTACTGGGAAGTGCCTAGTACAATAACAGCAAGGCTGTGTTTAACCACTTCTTTGTATGAAATTTCATGTGTCCATCCATTGATAAATCCGGAAGGGAAAATTTTCTTATTATTGTTATTTTCTAGAAGATAAATTTATACTGAGTGGTCACTAGTTGCTTGAGGAAGTGTACTGCAATTAAAGTTCAGAAAATATTTTATGAATTTTTGGTTTATCAATACTCTATCAAGTTTTCAGTGAATATTCATATATTTTCTAGATTTTCAACTAAATTTATTACCAAAAATTATAGGCTCTACTAATCCTGTTTTTGAAAGAAACCTATTGATTGTTTCCAAATTTTTTTTTTGAAAATCCAGGAGAATCCGGCGGGCCGGTAAACTTCTGAGGAGGGTATAGTAAAGTCGTCCGCTGATCTAAACCCCCATACCCCCGGGTAAATTTATATAGGATAGGGAAGCGCATGGTAGGAATCGAACCTGGGTCTTTTTACCAGAACCCAAGCCTCCTTTCCACTGCGCCGCACCTGCGGACTTGTTTCCAATTTTTGAAAGGTATAGGAATACACCTCTTTTATTAAAAGCATGCAAAACAGTATTAAGTCTCCTGGTAGTAACCGGGGGTTTTTCATATTACTATTCAAAAATTCTAAATTCTTCCAAAGTGAAGTTCTTTCACTTTCATTGTTAGATGCATAAATAAAAGTGGTTGCTATTAAAAGCCCTCCTTTATTTACATATATACAGTTGTGTATTGTAAATTTATAAAATATTGCTTGATTTCCTAAAGATTTGGATCCCATAAAACCATTATTTTCCCATTGCTGCCCATTATATTATTATTTATTATGCTCCAATTATTTAACACTCTAGTTGAATATTCTTCAATTTTGTTGTTATCTAATTTATTTTCAAGAATTCCTAAAATACTGGGCTTGTGAATGTTAGTAAATCTGTCAAATACAGCAGTCTTTTGGGGGAATTTAAACCTCTTATATTCCATGCAATAATAGACATTATATAATAAAAGTATAAAACTTATTTAAATGGTACTATAAAGGACACCTATTGTGCACAATCTTTCACAATCCTTCTGCCTCTTTTTTTGCAAGAGGATTTGTCTAGAACTTTAAGATGTTCTTCCCATTTTGGATACCTCATGATATACCTTTTTTTAAGGAAATGGCTATGTAGTGTGCGACTACACAGCCAGCATAAGATAAATAGATAATAGAGTTTTCTGAGGCTTGACTAGTTGCCATATCAAAAAATAGAGTACTAATTAAGATGTACCTGTTTTTGAAGTCTCTATCCTCGGTATTATCCACTTTATTAGCAGTGATGATTTCATTTATGTTCTTTATTCTATTCTTTTTTCCTTTTGCTCCTGTTTGCAAGGGAAAGGGAATCTGCCTACAGCCTATCATCATTTGGAGGTGGTAGATTTGGGAGTGGTGGTGCTGCTTCGATGGAATTTCCTAAATCTAAGTTATGTTCTTCTATTCAGTTTGTACTATATTTTGAATTCATTAGTTTAATGCATGTATATAAGCTTGGGTTATCCTTTTGTGGGGGACTCTATGAGCTGTTTGATGAAATCCTCATTCATGTGTATTTGCTCATCCGTCGCTTGCATTTGAACAGTGGGATCTTGCATTTGTTATGCATCGCCGCTTGACAAATTGACACTCAATATGGGTTCTCGTATGTTCACTCTTTGACCTGCATCCCCAATTAGTATGCCATTATTTTTTGACATTGTGATATTGCATCCTGCCCGAATTTGAACTTGTTTTGATGATGCATGTCCTTGCTGTAGTTTTTAGAAATTACATCATTATTTTAAGATATATTATTATCTGCAGCTGCATTTGTGATACCAGAAATCTCATTTGTGATTTCTGGAACTGCTTTGACGTTTTTAGTAATTTCATTCATGCTTTTAGTAGCTTTAGAATAAAAAATTGCTTTATTTTTTGAAGCTTTGAGATTAGAGATCATATTTGATAGAGTTAGGGGTATGCTCTAGAGAAAATTCTGTAATTTATTGTAAATTAATTAACTCTAATCAATTCTCATTCGTAATAAAGATATTTTTCTTTCTATTACATTATTGTGTTATAAGTAATTAAATATTTAATTAAAATATATTTAAAAGAAAATCCATAAATAATGTGTTTATGATAGCAATTAAAATAGTTGTAATCATGAGTATTGTATCACAACATAATAAACACATCATTTTAAATATTCCTAATTAAGATGCATCGAGATTGGATATCGATGCATAAGTTGAGACTAGAGCACGTAACGCTCTCCAAATGTTGGGCAATGTATTACTCATGACTACTGTAAGAACCATGGGGTTACATAATAATAGTTATTGGATAACTATGGAAGGACTCACTCAATAGTTTTCTATTGGTTAATATAATTATGGTTAGACAGAAGATATTAAAGTGACCGATCTACACAGTTCTCCTATTCTGTCGATCTTCAACGTAAAAGCTCCGCTTTGATTATAGTCAAATCATGGTACGAAGTTCATCGAGTGACTATAGTTGGATTGAGAGGAAGTATTAGAAGTGAAACACTATTCAAGAAAGGTTTTGTCTCCTCAATTATATCAGATTAGTATCACAGCCAACTGAAGTTAACCCAAAGTCAAAATCTCTAGCCAAAGTAGTTCGGTTAATAATAACTATTATTATTGAACCAAGGACTTTATGTTTGGACTATAGAGTTGAATATGGACAATATTGGAATTTTGACCAATACCAAATTTCATTAGTCTAAAGTGATATAGTTTTGACGAAGAAAATTGGTGTAAATAATTGTCACTACCAAGTAATGCTTAACAAAGTAAAATTGGATTTTACCGAAACTAAGTAAGCGACAAATTTAGCCAAATTGTCACACTACCTGCTAAGTGATATGTGAACGTTAATATTCAAATTGTTTATTAATCACTGACCAAATTTACACCTAATGAGTCATACAACCGAAACATTGAATATTCCTTTGACCAAATATTTAATTAATTTGTAATTGTTATAAATTAATCAAGCTAATTAATATTTATGAAATATTTATTAATTTTTTTTACTGGATTCGTTAGATAATATTAGTAGATATGTTTATAATAGTTATAAATATATTAATCGATATACAATATTGATACGAGTTTAAATTCGATTAAAATGTGGTAAATATTGTTTGGGCTTGAAGTGGGTTTATAGCCCATATGGGCAAGGGGAATTCAGCCATGCTAAAATCAGGTAGAGGGTGGCTATGATATGGGAGAATGGGTTGGGTTTTTGATAGGATAAGAGGTAGATAATGAGTAAGAGAAAAGAGTGGATCTTGATCCTACGTTTTCTCTCTAATCTCTCCTTTATAAATAGATCATAACCCTCCATCTTTTATGAACTTTTGCTACTCCACTCTCTCTATCACTGGATGAATCTATCCATGTCCCTTCCTCTATTTCCAACTCAAAATCAAATTAAAATAAACACTATTCAATAGTCGGTAGAAACCTGTTCAGGAGCTAGCACCGTGTTGAATTGGAATCTAGTTCAAGGAGTCAATCTCGTCATTTCTACATGTATTCTATAGGCTTTAGTGAAGATATTTCTCTAATCTATAATTATAAGTTAATATTATTTGCTTATCATATGATGTTTAGATCGATAGGTGACAAATCTAGTATATCGATATATCGTCACATTTATGATGGTTGTATATATTTATGCGCTCTTTGATTTTTATTTTCTTTCACATGTATACATTTAGTACTCACGGCATAAAAATTACTTTTTAATTTAATATATATTATTTAATTCATATATGTTTCATAAGGTTAAATATTAAACATTATATCACAAAAATATGTTTTAAAATTTTGTATAAATTATATTAGACTAGTAAATCTTTCGGTATATTTATATATATATATATTATTTAAATCGAAAAAATACATAAATCTATAAAACAAATAATTATATTATATAAAATATAATTTAAATTTTATAAAAATTTATCTCGCACCTAATATGCTTTCGGTAGAAAATAAAAAAATCTAATTTTTTTACAAATTAATATTAATAAATTAAAATTTAAAATTTATTTTGAATTAAAAAATATATATTAAAATATTTAAATGGTAAAATATCATTTAGAATTTCCATAGAATATCAAAAAAGATTGTATTTCGAATTTTTTTTTTATTTTATTAATCGAAAATCGAAAATTTTATTTAATAAATATTAAAAAAACAAATTTTGCCATGAGCATTATTAAATGTGTGTGTGTGTATATTGCATGTATGTATGTATGTAATTATTTATAAGTACATACACACACACATATATATATATATAATGTTTAAAAAAATTAAATTTTTTTTTCGGATTTTAAAACAAAATTACAAAATATAAAATTTTAATATATTTTCAAATAAAGTTACATATGCATATATAAAATTAGATATATATATATATATATTGTAAATTCCATATATGCAAATATATAAATAATTCAAAATAATACACACACACACATATATATATATTTGTAATATTTTATATGTATAAATTAAAGCACATAACCGTACATTTGGACGATATATTTGAATCCTACTAAGGTTAACATGTTCATTATAGTATAAATCACATTACTTATACACAGACATGTCCACTACAAGGACGGCAACAGATAGCGACGGCTTTTAGCTGTCGCCGGCCGTCGCTAGCCGTCGCCGGCCGTCGCTAAAAGTCGTCGCTATTTGCCTCGTCGCCCAATAGTATGGCGACGGCTTTAGCGACGGCTCCATCACCAAAATAGCGACGGCTCGCGACTGCAAATGTATCACATGGAAATTTTCCAACGACTAAATGGCATCACTAGGCGTCGCTAAGCGACACAATTTTTTTGCAAATTAGGCATCGCTAGCTGTTGCTATCTGGCAACCTACAGGCCGTCGCTAGCCGTCGCTAATCTGAAGCAAAATTTGTGCAGTTGCACAGCCCATACACACTTCAAACAACAACCATCAAATACCATCATCACAGCCAATATACACTATATTCATCAACTATAGCCATCATATATTCATCATATAACATCACTATACATTCAAACAATATAAAATCCAACCAAATCTCATTTTCAAATCCAACCAAATCAAACAATATAAAATCCAACCAAATCCATTAACCAGAATATGTACATAGTAACCCGAAATTTCTACATAATATCCCGACATATATATACATAATAACCAACCAAATCCATCAACTAGAAGTTATCAAAATATGTAAATAATATCCTAAAATATATATACACCAAACCAACCAAAATGTGTATATACCAAACTATAACACGAGCAAACAAACATACCTACTCCTCGCCATCGCTGCCGTCCTCTCCAGGCATCGTCCTATGCTGTTGCAAATAAGCCGCAATCCGCTCATCCAGCTGTTGCTCAAAGAAACTCTTCCTCCAATCATTTATTTCTTCCATTTTCGCCCTCAACTGAGCAATCTCCGCCTCTTGCTGCAACCTCCTGTATGCACTCTGCATTCTCATCGCCTGTAAAATAGTTCATAATTATTTATATATTAGTGTATATATAATATTATTAAAATTATTTAACTATTCATATGCATGAGTAAATTTATATATTAGTACATGTCAAAATTTACCTCCACATTTCCATAGCTATACCGTCGACTGGTCCGAGAAGGCGGGTCAATAATAGCATCCCAAATATGGTTCTCCTCCTCTAACGTAAGCTCTTCCCGACCAGTGGACTGTGCTACACGAGCCCGCTCTGCTTCGTACCTCTCCTGCGATTACAAACAATTGTTTTACACGATAAAAACCTATTTTCAAATTTTTGAAAATAAAATAAGACAAAATATTGTTATTAACAATAAATTAATTTACCATTACGGATTGTGATTTGTCATCCGTCCACTCATACGAAACATTGCCCTCTTCGTCAGTCCTCTCCACGGCATGCGTGGCCTTGAACAGCTCGGCCATAGTGGGCTCGCGGTTGTATCTCGTGGCCTGAAAATATATAAATATTATTGCTAATCTGATTATAAAATATTGTAATAAAATGTAAACACAGTTTATAAATTTAATTACCAGCTCTCTCTTGTGCTCCTGAAAGGATTTGGAGCCACCATGGTGCAATGCAGGATTTTTATTCCTGTTTGCCCGGTTCCGCGCAGATAACTCCTACAAATTAAGATAAATTATCACGTATATATCTTACGAGATTTATATTAGATTTAAATAATAAAGAAAACATATTTTACTTACTTTTACTGCTGGACAGTTCCAAAGTCGAAGAAATTCATTCCATACATTCTCACCCATCCAGTTCGGCTTTTTCCCTGCATTCTTAGCCTTAGACAATGTATCCCTGTAATTTTTTCTCATTCGTTTATTTCAGTGATTTAAAAAAATGTCCAAGTCGTCAGGGTCAACGCGGACTGCAGCCTGTAAATTAAAATTATTTTAAGTTATATACATTATATTAATTTACAACTGAAATTCAAACTACTACTTACAAGTAAATCCGCCTGTATTGCGTTTTTGACGTGAGGGGGGATGTCGTCCCAGCGAGGCCAACAACCATCCATGCGACTCTGAAATGCCTTTCTCGAAACCTGTAAAATATAATCTGATGGTTCCACCTCAAAGCCACTGCAAAAGTTATGATATACATGTTTAGTGGATTTTAAAACTTATACTTTAAATAAAATTGATACTTACCCAGCACTTCTAGGAACAACTTCTGCAATCGGACGTAAGTCCGGTGTAGTGCCACTACCACCTGCACCGGGAGATGGGGATGGCGTAACATTACCACCTACACTCCGTCTCCTGCCAGACATATCTGCTATAGAAAAACAATATCATCAGAGAACAATTATAGAAATTCACTACTACATAGCATGTTTCAATCACTTTTACAGAAACAATTATAAAAATTTACTAGTATAAAACATGGATAAAAATTATATAAATAATCATCACAGAACCATAATAGAAATTCACTACTACATAGCATGTTTCAATCACTTTCACAGAACAATTATAAACATTTACTAGTACAAAACATGGATAAAAATTAACTAAATGATCATCACAGAACAATTACAGAAATTTACTATTACATCGCATGTTTCAATCACTATCACATAACAATTATATCAATAACGATCAGTCTTCATCGTTTTCTGATTCAGACTCAGTCTCGTATTCTATCTCATTTTCTTCGGTACTTTCGAATGCATCAAATAGGACGTTCGATTCATCATTCAAAGGCCCTACATCAATATCATCAGTTATTATTATTTCTGTATTTGTTTCAAGATCGGCTTGATATGCTGCTTCATCTGGAATATTATTTCCTTCAAACGTAAACCTTGGTTTCGTTTTGAAAACAGCGGACCAATCCGCTTTATCTCTTTTCAAAGATGGATACAGAGCAAAATAAACTTGTAACGCTTGCTTGGCTAATACAAAAGGATCGTACTTATAGTAGTGTGATGTATGCCTTATTTCAATAAGTTTGTACTCTTTATGCACGTTGATTCCGGAACCAGGAACGTTACTGAACCAATTGCACTTAAATAAAAAAACCTTTTCTAAAGGTTCAACATAATATGTCAACTCTAGAATCTGTGTTAAGATGCCGTAAAAATCTTTTAAATGCTCATCTAAATCATCACTGCCTTTGACAAATACCCCGCTGTTATATGTTAATTTTTCAGCACCGTAATCTTTCGTGTTGAACTTAAACCCGTTGACGAAGAATATTGGATAAGTCTTCACATTTCTTTTCGGTCCAATCGCAAGATGTTTTAAGCCTTCATCAACGACACAGTTTCTTGGCTCATAAACATAGTTCAAAAACCATTTGGCAAATTCTTTACTGAGATCGCCAGATGGATACTGTGATTCGTAGATACTGCATATATGTAATATGTGTTATTATTATTATGTACGTATAAGTAAATTACAAGTGAATTAATTATTACCTGACAAATGGTGTGACTTCGACACAATTTAAAAGAATATACGTGTGCGCTACATGGTGGTCTCTATCGTCCAACCATATTTCCACACATTTTCCACCAGGTCTACCATGTTGTCTAAAAACAGATAACATTGTTTGAGAAGAATTTTGTTCAACGACTTCCTCATTTCGAGGAACAGTTACAAACGATAAGTTCACATCGTCCTTGAAGTAGTGAGAGAAAAAAAATGAGGCTTCTTCTTCAAGATACGATTTGCATATCGAACCCTCAACTCGGGCTTTTTGTCGAATCTTCTTCTTCAGATGATTCAAGTACCTATTAAGATATTTATTACATATTTAGATATACAAATTTGAATTTGAAATTGACATGAACATTGCACATGTTTTATACCTCTCAAACGGATACATCCATCCATATTGCACAGGACCTCGAAGAAGTGCTTCGGATGGAAGATGAATAGGTAAATGCTCCATTACGTTAAAGAAACCAGGCGGAAGTATTTTCTCCAGTTTGCATAGCAGTATGGGTATTTCTACTTCAAGTTTACGTATACGATCCACCTTTAATGTTGTCGAACAAAGCTGTTTATAAAACAAACATAACTCTGTTATGGCGTTCCATACTTTTACGGGCAACAGTTCTTTTAAAGCCATGGGTAGTAAATATTCCATCATGATATGACAATCGTGACTTTTCATCCCACTCAGTTTACTATTTTTGAAGTCAACACATCTACGAAGATTGGAAGAAATCCCATCGGAAAATCTTAAATGTTCCACCCACTTTAACATGAGTTTTACTTGCTTATTGTCTAGCTCATAGCATGCTTTCGGTTTTTTATTGTCATTAGGCTTCATATGAAGTTTCGGCCGCTTACAATAGTTTGCTATATCAAGCCTTGAATTCAAATCGTCCTTGGTTTTGCCCTTTACATTCAAAATTGTATTAAACAGATTATCAAGCATGTTCTTTACGTTGTGCATCACGTTAATATTATGTCGGAGTAAGAGATCTTTCCAATATGGTAACTCCCAAAATATACTTTGTTTGCACCAATTATGAATGTCTGACTTTCCTGGGATTTCAGTCTGGACTCCAGTTTCATGTATCTTTGGATAGTCCCTTACAATTTCGTATATTTCCTCGCCTGACCAAACCTTGGATGGTTTCAGATTCTCTTCTCTGTTAGCTATGAAATTTTTCTTATCTCCTCTAAAAGTATGATTGGGATGAAGAAAACACCGATGACAATCAAACCACGAAACTTTCTTCCCATATCGTAACGAAAACGCTCGTGTTTCTTCCATACAATAAGGGCATGCTAGACGACCGGCCGTACTCCAACCAAGCATCCCGTATGTAGGAAAATCATTAATAGTCCATAACAAAGAAGCGAACATATGGAAAAAAAAATCCTTGATACATCGTAAGTTTCGACTCCTTCATACCACAGTTTCTTCAACTCTTCGATCAATGGTTGTAAATAAACATCAATTCCTTGGGTTGGATCATGAGGGCCGGGAACGACAGTGGTGAGAAACATATATGGTGTCTTCATACACATCCATGGAGGTAAATTATACGGAGTAACAATAATTGGCCAGGATGAATATTTACTACCAAACTGTGAAAATGGTGAAAATCCATCCGTACATAAACCAAGTCTGACATTACGGCTTTCCGCAGCAAATGCGGGATAAGTCTTATCGAAATGTTTCCATGCTTCTCCGTCGGATGGATGTATCAAAGTTCCTTCTTCCGCTATTCTCACACTATGCCATCGCATATGACAGGCCGTAGCAGAAGATGCATATAATCTTTGAAGTCTGGGAGTGATGGGTAAATAATGCATTCTCTTGTACGGGACTTCTTTCCCTTTCTTCTTTCTTGGTTTGTATCTTTCTTCGTTACATATTTTGCATTTTCTGAGGTCAACGTCGTCTTTCCAATACAACATGCAACCTTTCACACATGCATCTATCTTCTCATACGGTAGACCGAAAGCGGACATTAATTATTTTTACTTTATAATGACTATCGCACATCAGATTATTGGGTGGCATGCGTCGTTTTGCAGCTTGTACAACTGCTGTAAATGCAGCTTCCGTAAGGTTGAATTTTGATTTCATGGTTATGTATTCGGCGGTTACTGAAAGTTCGGTTCCGCTATTACATCCGTCCCACAACGGCCTCTTAGCAGAATCCAACAAATCGTATATATTTTTAGCTCCCGCAGTCGGTTCTTCTTCGACATTTTCGTCTTCATCGACAGCTTCAGTTGTAGGAAATATTGATCGTGCTGCATCATCCACCATATTTTCTATCAGATTCGTCATCATATTATCGTCCTCTAATAGTTCAGTATTAGGTGTAGGTTCAACAAGTTCTCCATGACGATCCCAGAAATAATAATCAGGCACGAAACCATATTGATACAAATGTACTTCAACTATATCCGGTTTCCAATGCTTCAAATGTTGGCACTTACTACACGGGCAACGAATTTCTGTGTTGTTTCGGTTATTAGATTTAGCAAATCTAATAAATTCGTGTACACCGTTGTAGAAATGTTGCTTTATTGATCCCTTCTTTCCAGTTCTGACTTCATACATCCAAGTACGGTCGAGAAAATAATTGAACATTTTTCCTGATTTGAAAATGTATGTTAAACAGTTTAAATCATTAATTTTCAACCATTCTCCATTGTAAACAGTTCACCGTTGCAGAAAATTCAAAATAAAAACTTCACTTTATTTTTTAATTTTTTAGTATTTTGGTTTTCACTTCAGTGGTCAGTCATCCTACTTCCCATTACAAACACAATAATGTAATTACATTTTATAAATCATTTCAGATTAAACGGTTCAACAAAATTTCGGCAGCACTGCCCTTCTGTTCCCTATATCGTACACAAATGCGTGTACACAGGGAACGTAAAGGAAGCGCTATCGAAATTTTGTAACCGTTTAAAATGAAATGATTTATAATATGTAATTACTTTATTGTGTTTGTAACTTGTCCAATACAGGGACAAATCCGACAAATATTGTATCAGATGAATATAAATGTCCGTTCCGTTACCAAAACGAACATCCATATAACGATCATATACAACACTTGCCAGACGGAGCCAAAGCCAATCTAAGAGATAAAAAAATTTCTTTAAATTTTATCAAATATTGTTGTTCTTTTCAAATTTTGACAATGTTTCAACTATTTAAATTTTATTTAATAAATTTGTATATTTAAATTTAGTTCAACATTCAATTAACAATTTTAGTTCAATATTCATTTCTTTATTTTTTTACGACATAGATTTTAGCGTAATCTTTGTTGTTGTTATATTCATTTCTTAATTTCTTTACAAAATAGATTTTAGTACAATATCAGTTGTTTTTAAAGTCATTTCCTATTTTTTTTTAAAAAATTAGATATTTGTAGAATTTTTAATGTTCTCATATTCATTTTTTAATTTTTTGTATAAACTTTATTTTTGTACAATACTGTAATTTTTAATTTATCAAACTTAAATTTGTACAATACTATATAAACTTTATTTTTGTACAATATTGTAATTTGTAATACTCATATTTGCAGAATTTAGATTTTAACAACTTAAATTTGTAATTTATCAATTTCATAAACTATGAAATACTTTCATGTAAATTTATCAATAACCAAGTTAATCATTAATATACACTATTTTTTTACCTAAAACAACTAACCATGTTAATCGCCAACACTAATCATCTACATCAACCATTTATTCAACTTGATCATGATAAACTAATTAATGTAATACTAATTAATTCAAGTTCATGATAATAAACTAATTAATCTACCAAATCAACATACAACACTACTAATACCTAATTTAACAACACTACTAATACCCAATTTAACAACAAATCTCAATCTTACAACAAATCATAATTGAATTAGGGTTTAAACTAAACCTAAAAACATCAAATTTACATTCGAATAAGAGATTAGAAGCATACCGACGTAAATTTGGGTGATTTAGAGGCGTGAAGGCTGGGGCGACGGCTACGGTGACGGGGGGCGACGGAGGGGGAAGGAGGAAGGAATTTGGGGGGGGAGGAAATGAAGAAGCTGTTGCTCTCGGCCAGATCTATATATTGCGTATAGCGACGACTAGCGACGGCCGCTTTTTTTAGCCGTCGCTAAGCTCCGCCGCTATACGAAGCCTTTCTATGTTACAAAATATAAAATTTTAATATATTTTCAAATAAAGTTACATATGCATATATAAAATTAGATATATATATATATATATTGTAAATTCCATATATGCATATATATAAATAATCCAAAATAATACACACACACACACACACATATATATATATATATATATTTGTAATATTTTATATGTATAAATTAAAGCACATAACCGTACATTTGGACGATATATTTGAATCCTACTGAGGTTAACATGTTCATTATAGTATAAATCACATTACTTATACACGGACATGTCAAACCTTGCACACATTACTATGTTACACATGCACACGCGCGCGCGCGCACACACACACAGATATATATATATATATGTATATATATGTATGTCGTATATATATAATATAATATTAACTGCATAATATAAAACTACAATATAAATTTAAATAAAATAATGATTTTATTTAGAAGTAATTTAGAAATATTCTAAATAAATTAGACTTTATAGGCCCAATAAAGCTCCATAGTAAAAAATTGAAATTCTCTCATTTCTTCTGATGCGTTCTGACCTAGTTCTAACATTGGTATAGAAGACTAATAGCATATGCAGTCTAAATTAGTCATGTTAGAGTTAACTAATTAAGCCCACAGCTCAAATCGTAGAGTGTCTCGAACAGTAATATCAAAGGATTGGTTTAGGTAAACAAGTACTCTACTCTTCATAGCTACCGGCTTAACCTGAATAGATATGTGAGCCCAAAGGTTGTCCCTAATAGAAAATGCCCAATTTGAGTTGGGCCTTGGGCTAATTTTCAAAATTGTTTGAAAATTAAAAATTAAAAGTATAAGATAAAATAAAATATATACATATTATAAATGTTATAATGTAATGAAATTTTTTAAAATATTTGAAAATTAATATAAATTATTTTTGAAATTTATAAATTTAAAAATAAGGTTAATAAAATATATTAATAAATTTAGTTAATTAATTAATAAATATATATGTGTATTATATATTATGATATATGTTATGTTGTTTTAAATGTTAAATAACATAAGTATATATGTATGTATATAAAATGAATTTTGAAATTAATATAATTCAGTTAAAATTGTTTAATTAAATTAATTAATTAAAGGGTAATTAATTAAATGATATACACATATATATGATATATATGTTATACTATAGTAATAAATATTCTATATAAATGTTATATTAGAATAATATAAAATTAATTAAAGAATTAATTAATTAAAATTAATTAAATAAGATTTAATTAATATAAGATTATACAAAATATCATTATATAAGTGAATTAAAATATAAAAGTTATATAATAATAAAACTTATATAATATGAATGTGTAAATTAAAGGTGGAACATTAAGGAACCCTAAATAAACTTATGGAATAAATACATACGTAAATGTACGTATACCATGATTTCTGATGTGTTCGACACTTGAATCATGAGGATATTTCATAAGAAATACATTATTCCATAAGCCTATATCACTCAATATAATATGTTGAAGATTATAAATATTCAATATAATATTGTCCTCTATCATATATATATGTGTGTGTATATGTATATGTATATGTATATATATAAAATATTTGCATACTCCTTAGTTGTTGAGCAAACTCTATCTAGGGATATCATGTGTAGTATTATTAATATACTAAATAGACGAGGTAAGATAACTATATATATTTGTTGAGCAAACTTAAGGTACATATACTACACTTAAGCCATTGCGATATGGTAGGTACGGGTGAATAATTTCATTTCGATTTGTTGAGCAAACTCAAGGTCGAAGTGAAATTATGACAAAATATCAAAGGTTAGGAGTTGTATATGGTACAATCGATAAGGAGTTATCCATTGTCCATGGAGCTATAACTTGTTGCATAAACCTAAAGTCAGAATTCCAAGTCAGACCATTCCTAACACCTACTAGTGAAGTCGAAATATTTTTGTGTTTCAACTTAGGTTTTGGTGAAATATAAAAGACTGGTGGGAGCTTATTACTAAAATGAAAAATAAAGTTTAACCTTACTAATATTATAAGAACGTCTAATATGACTTTGTCCTAATAATCTACCAATTAAAACTTGTAGAAAAATGTCAACTCTAAAATTGTTTTCTGATAATGATAAGCTTACCAGATCTAACTGTACCGATTGGCTAAGAGTGATTAAGATAGCATTGACTTACGAGCGTCTTTGGTCGACTTATTACATGTGAACCTAAATAACAACTCGTTGATGATGTTGACCCCGAACATAGACTTGTTTATGAGAAATGGGTTTCTGGCCTAGAGATCACCCAAGTTTTCATGCTATCTATGTTAGACAAGCCGTTGTAGATGCAACATGAAAACATTTATGTCCATGATATATTTGGCAATATCAAAGCCCAGTTTTGTGAACAACCACGTTTCTCAAGGTACGAGCTTATGAAGAAATTGTTCAATACCAAAATGACTAAAGAATTGAAAATGGATGATTATATGATGATGATGAAGAGATATATATTGATAGGCTTTCGCATTTGGACGTACAGAGAAGCAATCACTTACAAGTTTATTTGAACCTTAATTCTCGTACACCTCAGTAGAGCTCCTTGATATGCTGAGGTCAACTAAGTCTGCATCTAAGGATCAAAGAGCTGTGCTTATTGTAAAGGGTAGTGCATCATCTTCGGAAGGTTTGAAGAAGCGAAAAAGAGAAGGTAAGAGAAATAAGAAAAGGAAGAAGACTGATGACAATGGTGAATGTCACCACTGCCCCTAGAAAGGTTACTGGAAAAGAACCTGTCCTGATTATTTAAGATTCTTAGAGAAAGAAAGCAGAATGGTTTTGCAGCTCCGTTAGATATATTTATGATTCAAAATTATTTTGTAATCAATAAAATGTCTTGGGTCTTAAATTCTGCATCTGAACTCATATATGTAATTCGTTACAGGGGCTTGGAACTGGCACCACATGGCAAAAGGAGAAATGTGGCTCCAAGTTGCTGATGGATCCATCGTAGATACAACTATAGTAGGAGATTATCATTTATGTTTGCCTAGTTGAGTGGTTTTGATATTAAATAAGTGCTATTTTGTAAAATATTTTATTTGTGGGATTATTTTTGTTTCTAGATTATCGGAGACTGGATATATATTTCATTATGCAAGTAATGCTATAAACGTTAGTTTGAATGGAAATGAAGTCTGTGATGGTGATTATAAAAATGGCATTTATGCGATCAATACCAATTATATATGTTCTGTAAATAATTCATCTAATAATATAAATGATAGTTATATTTGGCATTGTAGGTTAGGTCATATTAGTGAGAAACGACTATAGAAACTGAAAACGAAGGTTTTATCCCATCACTTGATTTTGAATCATTTGACACATGTGAGTCGTGTCTCAAAGGTAAAATAACCAAGCACCCCTTCAATTGGAGAATGAAAGAATTGATGAACTCTTAGGGTTAGTACATAGTGACGTATGTGGCATGATGCATGTAATCACCAAATATAATAGGTCTTACTTTGTTACCTTCACTATTGATTTCTTAAGAGTAGGACATGTGTATCTTATGAAGAATAAATCCAATGTCTATGAAAAAAATTGAATATAAATTGTAGTAGAAAATTAAACGAGTCGTAGGTTTAAAATTCTTCGTTCTAGAGGTGAGTACGTTGGATAGGAATTCCAGCAGTACTTAAAAGATAATGGGACCATCTCTTAGATTACTCCACCTTATACTCCACAACACAACAGTGTGTCAGAGCGAAGGAACTGAACCCTATTAGATATGGTTCAAACGATGATGAGTAAAGCTGAGTTACCTCTGTCCTATTGGGGATATGCACTAGAAACTACAACACATATGTTAAACTTGTTGCCCACTAAATATATTCCTAAAACACCATATGAGAAGTGGTTTGGTAAGAAAACCCGACTCAAGTATTTGAAGCTATGGGGTTATCCGGTATACATTAAAAACATTGGTTCAAGTAAACTAGAGACAAGATCAAAACTGTGTAAACTTATAGGATATCCCAAAAACTGAACGAGATATACTTTCTACATTATCGAGGAACAAAAAGTTATTGGTGTAGATATGCTATCTTTTTAGAAAAGGAATCTCTATTAAAGGAAATTAACAACGAATTTGTAACTTAAAAAAGATTCAAGAAGTTAACACTGAGGTCGAACTAATGGGAGAATCGAGTTCACCCGTATACGAAAACACACAACCTATTTGCTCTAGTAGGAGGACTGTGTCTTAGATGACGACACTTCTCTCTCTTTCCAATAAGCATTATAGAGTAAAGACTCTGCACTTTAGCTTGGAGCAATGAAATCTTAATGGATTCCATATATGAAAACAAAGTATGGACTTTTTCAAAAGCACCCGAAAGGATAAAACCCATCGGATGCAAATGGATTTTTATGAAAAGGCTAAATGCAGATGGAAAAGTAGAGACTTATAAGGCTAGGCTAGTTGTGAAAGGATTTTTTCAAATTCAAGGTGTTGATTATGATGAGACCTTTTCACCCATATCCATGCTTAAGTCCATTCAGATTATACTAGCCATTATTGCATTCTATGACTACGAAATATGGAAAATGGATGTGAAGACGGCATTTCTAAATGGTGATTTGGAAGAGACCATCTATATGTCACCCCCTAGGGTTTTATGGTCATTGGGAGTGAGGGAAAGACTTGCAAGTTGTTAAAGTCCATTTACAAACTTAAACAAGCTTTAAGAAGTTGGAACATGTGTTTTAAAATAAGGTAATCAAACAGTTTGGTTTTCATCAGAATATAGAGGAAGTGTGTATACAGAAAGGAATAGGGAAACACTATTGAATTCTTAGTGCTATATGCCGATGATCTTCTGTTAATTTAAAATGACATTTCATTGCTGCAATCTGTAAAAGCTTGGCTTTACAAGAACTTCTCCATGAAGGATTTGAGAGAAGCAGCAAATATACTAAGTATAAAGATCTATAGTGGTAGAATTAAGAGGCTGTTGGAATTGTCCAAATCACTATACAAAGATACCATACTAAAAGGTTTAGTATGGAGAATTCTAAATATGGAAACGTTCCACACAGTACCATTCTTTCCAAGAAGGACTCTCCTCATACCGATAAAGAGAAAGAGCATATAAAGAGGATTCCCTATGCTTCGGCCATAGGATCCATAATGTACACTATGTTATGTACTATACTGGATATGGTGTATGGATTAGGATGTGTAAGCTGATAACAGACTAATCCTGGAGGAAAACATTGGACGGCCGTAAAATGTATACTGAAGTAAAGAAATACTCAAGACTTATTCCTTATTTATAGGAACTGAGACCTCCTTATTAAGGGGTATAGAAATTCAAGCTTTCAGAGTGATATGATGATAGTAAGTCAGTGTCTAGTATTTTCTTTACAGTTAACGGCATAGCCTTAAGTTGGAAATTTTCCAAACAAGAAACAGTAGTTGATTCAACTATAGAGGACGAGTACATCGCCCTTAATAAAGCAGCTAAAGAGGCAGTCTGGATGCGCAAGTTTTTGAGTGAGCTCGGAGTAGTTCCCAATACTGAGAATCCAATGGCATTGTTCTGTGATAACAATGTGGCGATTCAGATCGCAAAGGAATCTAGAGTATACAAGAAGTCATGACATATTCATCGAAAGCTCCACTTTATTAGAGAATTTGTTGAGAAGAAAGAGGTCGTGATACAATGGATAGATACCAAGGATAACATAGTAGATCCATTTACTAAGAGTCTAGCTCGATCGGCTCTCGAGTAGCTGATTGAAGGGATGGGATTAGGATTCCATAATTGACCCCAAGTGCAAGTGGGAGATTGATAGAGTAAGGGGCATACCCTAGGGGCAATTCTGTAAAAAAAATATAAATTAATTAACTCTGTGGTCAATTCTCATTTGTAATAAAGGTGTTTTCTTTCTATTATATATTTGTTATAATGTGTTATAAATGATTAAATATTGAAACAAAATATATTTAATAGAAAATCCATAAATGGTGTGTTTGTGATAGTAGCTATAAATAGTTGTAGTCTTGAGTATTGTACCGCAATATAATGAACACATCATTATAAATATTCCTAGTCAAGATGCATCAAGACTAGATATCAATGCATCCTTTGCATCCGTTGATACTAGCGTATGTAACATTCTCCAAATGTTAGACAGTGTATTACTCATGACTGCTGGGGGCACCAAGGGGTTACGTACTCATCGTATTAGATAACTATGGAATGACCAACTCGATAGTTTTATATTGGTTAATATAGCTAAGGTCAAAAAGAAAATATAGAAATGACTTATTTACATAGTTCTCCTGACTTGAGAATATTGTCGATCTTCAATAAGAGAGCTCCACTTTGATATAGTCAAATAATAGCACGATGTTCATCGAGTGACTGTAGTTGAGTCGAGTGGAAGTATTAGAAGTGAATACTATTCAGGAAAGGATTCGTCTCTTAAGTTATATAGGCTTAGTATCATGGTCAATCGAAGTCAATCCAAAGTCAGAATCTCTGACCAAAGTAGTTCAGTTAATAATAACTGTTATTATTGAATCAAGGACTTTGTGTTTGGACTATAGAGTTGAATATGGACGATATTGGAATTTTGACCATTACTAATTCCATAAGTTTTAAGTGATATAGTTTTGACGAAGAGAGTTGGTGTAAATAGTAGTCATTATCGGGTAATGCTTAACAAAGTAAAATTGGATTTTACTAAAACCGAGTAAGCGATAAATTTGACCAAAATGTCACACCACCCGCTAACTGATATTTGAACGTTAATATTCAAATAGTTTGATATTAATCGCTAACCGAATTTACACCTAACGAGTCACACAAACCAAACATTGAATACTCCTTTGACCATATATTTAATTTATTTGTAATTGTTATAAACTTTTTAAGTTAATTAATACTTATGAAATATTGATTACAAAATTTTATTTGATGTGTTAAACAATATTAATACATATGTTTATGATAGTTATAAATATATTATTTGATATACGATATCGATATACATTTAAATTGGATTTAAATGCTGTAAATATTGTTCGGGCTTGAAATGGGTTTGAAGCCCATATGGGCAAGGGGAATTCGGCCATGCTAAGACTAGGTAGAGGGCAGCTATGATATGGGAGAATGGGTTGGGTTTAAGATAGGATAAGAGGTAGGGAATGGGTAAGAGAAAAGAGTGGACCATGATCCTACTTTTTCTCTGTAGTCTCTCCTTTATAAATAGATAATAACCCTCATTCTTCCATGAACTTTTGCTGCCTCCAACCTCTCTATAGCTGGCCGAAAGCCATCCATATCCCCTCCTCCATTTCTAGTTCAAGATCAAATAAAAAATAAATATTATTCGATAGCTGGTGGTCAACAGTTCAGGAGCTAGCACCTCGTTGAATTGGAATTTAGTTCACGGAGTCAATCTCTTCTTTTTACGTGTATTCTATAGGCTTTGGTAAAGGTATGTTCTCTGATCTATAATAATAAGTTAATATTATTTATATATAATATGATGTTTAGAACGATAGGTGACAGATCTAGTATATCAATATATCGTCACATTTAAGGTAGTTGTATATATTTATGTGCTATATAATTTTTTAAATTTTTTGTAACTTCTATATATTTAGTACTCAAGGCATAAAAAACTATTTTTTAATTTAAAACTAATTTAATATATATTATTTGATTCACGTATGTTTCATAAATATAAATATTAAACATTATATCATAAAAATATGTTTTAAAGTTTTATATAAGTTATATTAGACTAGTAAAGATTTTGAATTTAATACTTTGAAACTTCCACAATTGTTCACCAAAAATTATTCATAAAAATATGTTTTAAAATTATTCAATGAAAAATTGCGAAAACTTCCACAATTATTCACCAAAAATTGTGGACCAATTTTTTCAGAAAATTGTAGAAATTTCCACAATTATTCACCAACAAAATTGCGAAAATTTCCGCAATTATTCACTGAATAATTGCAGACATTTATGCAATTTTTGAATACAATGGCATAAATGTATGCAATTACTCACTAAATAATTGCATAAATGTATGCAATTATTTAATAACTTAATTCTATGGATCTAATTTACAATCGTTTTTTGAGGAGGATTTTTCGTGTTTGAATTTAAGGATCTGAGCCTAATATTCACTAAATTTAAACCCTATGTTAAGAAAAAACTCATTTTTTAAAAAAAAATCTATAAAGACAGTTATACCCTTTGCATAAATACTTTATCAGTTAATATAATTAAATCAAATCAACACCATTAATTATGAAGTTTCTTCGTGGTCAACTTTTTAGAATATTTTCATTGAAAAGTGACTAATATATTACTTTATCGTGTGAAAAATGATCAAATCTTGAATTAATTTTTTTTATCGTAAAAATTATATGAATTTTCATTGTATTATCTTAATTCATTATAAGATTTTACTAATTATACAACAAAAAAATCTCTTAGTTTCTTATTTCAATATAAGATCGTGCTTTGTTATAGAATGACTTCTAATACAGTAATCAAAATTTTATTTACGATACCGATATTTATCAGTTTTGATAACCACATAGATCTATGTATATATGTATGTGTATATATATATATAGACACGTATATATATATATATGTGTGTGTGTGTATATATATATCTATGTATGTTCAGTTTTGAGACATGTAATAAATAGCTTTGATTTGAATATAAAATTATGTTCATTCTTAAAAATGTCATTTGATATAATATTCTATACATTAAACTAAAATTTCATATATGATAATAATATTAACCAGTTTTGATACACACACATATGTGTGTGTTTTTTTTTTTGAGATATGTAATAAATAGTTTTGATTCGAATATAAAACTATGCTCATTATTAAAAATATTATATGACACAATTAACCAAATGTTCACTTATGATATCGATATTTTTAAGTTTCTATATATATATATATAGGTTTTGATACATATATATAACATTTCTAACTTGAATATTAGATTATGTTCTTCTTTATAATAACTTTTGATACATTAAACTCAAAATTCATTTATGATACTGATATTTATCAACTTTGATGTATACATGTGTATATGTATGTATGTATGTCATTTTGATACACATACATATATATACATATAGTAGTTCTAATTTAAATATAAAACTATGTACAGCTATAAAATAAATTTTGATACACTAAATCAAAATTTCATTTATTATATAGATCATCTTTGAAATATGCATGCATGCATGTATGTATGTATCTATGAATATGTGCATGTGCATGTGTGTGTATGCATACATACATATAAGTTTCGATACATGCATGTATATAGTAATTTTGATTTGAATATAAAATTATGTTCAACTTTGAAATGACTTATAAATTAAACCAATTTTTTATTTATGATGCTGACATTTATCGCCTTTATACATCTTTACACAGATATGTATATCAGATTTATGACATATAAAAAATAATTTTGATTTAAATATAAAACTACGCTCACGCTTAAAAATATCATATGATACTATGAACCAAATTTAACATAAGATACTAATATTATTAGTTATGTATATAAGTTTTGATACACATATTTAGCTTTCTAACTTGAATATTATATTATACTTGGTTACAAATTAACTTTTGATACACCAAACTCAAATTTTGTTTATACGATACTGATATTTATCAGCATTAAGGAATGTATGTGAATAATAGAGTGTGTGTGTCAGTTCTGATAAAAATAACACACGCACACATGTATGTATGAGTGTGTACATACACCCCCCCCCCACACACACATAACACACACACATGTGTGTGTTGTGCAACAACAATTGGACCAAGCTTTCCATCTCTAGCATGTGGCGTACGCATATGAGTTAACATACACTTTATTGTAACAAAAGACATCCCCAATGTTATGTGCCTACCAATCCATATTTATACACCACTTTGCAAATTATTTAGCGATGTGGGACTATTCAAATTTCCAACCATTGTTTCTCCTTGCAACACGGGAGACAGCCCTAACAATCTGCCTCTTGACTAACTTCTCCTTTGGAGTACTTTGAGAGCATTGTTTGTCTGCATGGCTTAGTTCGCAACCTTCGGCTCTGATACCAATTGTTCTATAACGGCGGTCATACCAAGCTCCTTTTCTTCAGTACGTGGCGTACGCGTATGAGTTGGCGCACACTTTATTTTAACAAAAGAAATCCCCAATGTTACGTGCCCATCCACCCATATTTATACACCACTTTTTCAAATTATTTAGTGATGTACAACTATTCCAATTCCAATTCCAGATCATCATCCTCCTTGCAACATGTGAGACAATCCTAACAATACAAATATACATATACACACGTATGTATGTATGTAAGTTTTGATACATATAAGCAGTTTTGATTTGAATATAAAATTATGCTCAGCTTTAAAATGACTTTCGATGGATTAAATCAAATTTTCATTTATGATATCAATATTTATTGAACTTGATACGTACGTGTGTGTACGTACGTACGTACACACACATACAAACATATATATGAATATATCTATATATATTGCGTGCATATGGATATTTTTTTTTTTTTTTTTTGGCAAAGCCAGCCGGTTTTTAAAGTGGCCCGTCCACTTTTTATTACAACAAGTAATAAATACATTTGAGAACCAGGAGATAGACCGATTGCCTAACTACTAATTAGAACAACTAAACTAGCTTATAGAACTGGAGTTAGACAAATTTGCCTAAGCTACAGACAAGGTTTTTAGAGTGGACCGACCACTAAACCACTAACAATACAACTGTTGCATAAGCAATCACAATGACATTACTAGAGTGGACCGACCACTAAACATCTAACATTACAACTGTTGCATAAGCAATCACAATGACACCAGACACTAGCAAAGCTTAAACCACCAGCACACCAGAAGCATAAGCAAAATCACCTAGCTGAAAGATCCCAAAGCCGCGAAAGGCGGAACACATTCACACTCAAGATGCAGAAGGAATGCAGAACACATTCACACTCAAGTTAGCAGAACAACACAAAATACCATCCAAACATATGCCAAAAAGCTGAAGAACAGACATTACAAATACAAAACCCAGGAAGTAACAAAAAATGCTAAATCACCTCCACGAACAAAGCTCAAGAAAAACCAAGCAGGCAGCAGACCCCCATAACCAAGCGCGGCAACCATCTTCAATAATAACCAACCCCCCGTTGCAGGGCAATCGCCAAGGGCAAGCTAGAAAAGGTGAGAAATGTAAAGGAGACGCGGCCTCAGGACTTCACCACAAGCACAGGGTCGCGAGAGGTGCAAGCAAAAATGACAGCCTCTAACTAGCATCCAAACAAAAAAGACCGGTAGCAATACGACGACAAAAACAAGAGACGACCAGAAAACGAAATAGACGCTGCAGAGCCACAACATAACAACCGAAAAAACCCAAAACAATACCAAGAAACACGAGGCAAAAGGCTTAGGAATTGACAGGGCAGTACGGGGTACAGAGACCAGACGTGGGTGGACACAAGCTTAATCGACGGAAAAGGGGGGCAGCGGGTCTAAATAGGAAAATTAGAGATCTAGAAAGGCGGATGGAGCTTGCAACGCTAGGGAAAGCTAAGAATGCCAGATCGGAGAGATGCGAAGGCAATAGAGAAGGAAAGAAATGAGTTGACGAAGGCTAATGGAAGAAGAGAGAGGCGGCTGAAGGAAAAAGTAAGAGAAACCTAGTCCCCATTGTTACAAGCTCCTGAAATTTATGATTTTGTTTATGGATATTAGTTTTAATGCGTGCATATGGATATTAGTTTTAATACATGTATATAAGGGTTCTTATGTATGTATAAAAATTATGATACATATATTTATCGGGTTTGATGTATAATCAATGGAATTTTTTTTCTATGAAATATGACGGTAGATTTTAATTTATTTTTTAAATGTAAAAACATCCTCTTAGCATAATAAGTGGATCTGTTTCGAATTAAGCATTGTCATAATCATCAAACTATCAAAAGCATTCTTTTGTATGCATATAATTAATATGATATGTTTATCTATCTATTTTGATGTATAACTACTGGAAAAAGTTGATTTTTTGTCAAATATGATGGTGGATTTTAAATTATTTTTTTGAATGTAAAAATATCTTTTTAACATAATAAGTGGATCTTTTTCAAATTAAGCATTATCATAATTATTAAACTATCAAAAGAGTTCTTATGTATGCATATAACTATAATGATAAAAATATTTATCGATTTTGATGTATAACTAATGGAAAAAAATTGTTTTTTTTTTGAAATATGATGGTGGATTTTAATTTATTTTCTAAAATGCAAAAATATCTTCGTAACAAAAGTAGTGTATCAATTTCAAATTAGACATTGTCATAATCATCAAACCATCAAAAGGGTTATTATGTATATATATATAACTATAATGATACATATATTTATTGATTTTGACATATAACTAATGAAAAAGTAGATTTTTTTGTGAAGTATGACAACGGATTATATTTTATTTTTTAAATATAAAAATATTTTCTTAACATAATAAGTGGATCTGTTTCAAATCAGTCGTTGTCCTAATGGTATTAAAGTACTTTTATTAAATATGAGGCCTTAATTTATAAATGCATAAAAACTAAACAGATTATAAAATTGGCCCCTTCGACCAAAAGACACTTTATAAAAATTTATCTCACACCTAATATGCTTTTGGTAAAAAAGTTCAACTTTTATAAATTAAATATTTATATTAATGTCAAAATTAGTAATTTAAATTTAAAATTGATTTTGAATTACAAAATATATATTGAAATATTCAAATGCTAAATATCATTTAGAATTTTTATAAAATATCAAAAACACAAAATTATATTTTCGAGAGTAATTTTCATTTAATTTAATTAATTTCCAATCGGAAATTTTATTTAACAAATATTTAAAAAAAATTATCATGAGCATTATTAAATGTGTACATATGTATTTTATATTATATATATGTGTGTGTATGTATATGCATGTATGTATATATATGTATGTATATTTGTATATAAATATATTTAATTTATGCATTAATATATGTGTGTGTGTATATATATATATTATTAAATTATTTATATGTACATATATATATATATATATTAAATGTTTAAAAAAACTTAAATTTTGATTTTGGAATTTAAAACAAAATATATATAATTTTTTATTATATTTTCAAATGATTTATATATACATGTACATAATTATGTATGTATATATATATGTATGTATGTGTGTATATATATATATGTATGTTTTTGTGTGTGTGTATATATATATATATATGTATGTATGTATGTGTATATATATATATATGTATGTATGTGTATATATATATGTATGTATGTATGTGTATAAATCATTCAAAATAAAGTATCAATTTATATATGCGTGTGTGTGTGTTAGTTTGTAATATTTTGTATTAATAAATTGAAGCACATAAGCATACATTAGGACGATATATTTGTATACCAGAAAGCTAACATATCTGTTGCAGTATAAATCCCAACACTTATACATGGACATATCAAAACTTGCATGGATTGCTATGTTACGCATGTACACACATATGTGTATATGATACACGTGTGTGTGTGTGTGTGTGTGTATATATATATAATATAAAACTATATTAAAAAATTTAAATAAAATAATGATTTTATTTAAAAGTGATGTAGAAAGTTCTGAATAAACTAGTTTTTATAGGTCCAATAAAGATCCAAAATGTAATTTTTTTTTTAAATTTGCTCATTTCTTTCACCACAAACTGGTCCGATTCCAACAATATTTAAGTCAACAGATGCTTTAAATATTACATTTGCGTTCAGTTTCCAATGTATTTTCCTTGTCTGCATCAACAGTTGCTTCAATACCTACTTCGACTTCCATGCTTCCCAAGCTTGCATTACATTCTTCTTCTTCAATGATTTGCATTGTTTTGTCCACGCATGATTTTACTTTCCACACTTCTGTAGCAAAGCAGTTTTAATGATTATGACCAAAAATCCGTTTATATTCAATTTTTTGCACTAGACATTCCCCATCATATGCATTGATATAGGCACCTGCTTTGATTTCTACTGAAATTTTTGCATAGCATAGCTGAAGCGCATTTAATACAAAAAGTCTAATCCCTTATTTGTCCATTTTTTTTCAAAATAATAAGGGCCTGTTTTGTTTCGTTTTTAGTTTTTAGTTTTCAACATACAATACAAAATACAAGAAAATGAGGGAAATCTTTTTATAATTCTAAGCCATTACGATGATCGACGAGAAATGGAGGGGATGAATTGTTTTCCGTCCTTTTGTTATGCCTCAAAACACAAAAAATCAAATAAACTTGTTTTCTATTTTCTATATTAATTTCATTTTTTAAAATTGAGTATTTTCCAACAATATATAAGAAATGCGTATTTTTGTTTAGACGAAAATACAAAACTAAAAACAACAAACCAAACGGGACCTAAGTTTTCCGCCGATAGAATATAAACCTCCATCAATAGCTTTGTCACAACTAGTAGGATTTGCAAATTTGACGAACCGCCTCGTTCGTAGCTTACTTGTTTGTTGGAATGCGGTAAACCGCATGCATGCACTTTGGTACTAACTTTTACAAAAGGCAAAAATAATGTGGCAATTAATAACGTTTGGACCTTACATAAACTGCAAGCATCTAACGCTGATAAGTAAACAGTGGCATCCCAGTAATCTAATGAAATGAAAACACAAATAAAACCGTTCTCGACATTAAATTAGTACATTAAATTAGTACAAATTACACGCATAACCCTTTACTATGCCAATTACAATGTCCTCATAAACTGCAGTAGATTGATTTGAATTCGTAGTGGTGCAACTCAACATACATATGCATGAATGACTGACTCCTCTATCTATCCTTGAGTTCTTGCTCAAATTCGATTAGTTTGTTGCGAATGGGAACCAAAAATGACTGCAAATCTTTCCTGATTTGAGCTTTCTCCTCTGTTGTAAGATCTTTTTCATCACTCAACCTTGATTCAATCTGCTCGCACCGCCAATAAATGTTATCATATCTTAGTTAATACATTTGTGTGTAATATATATGTATATACATATCCACATATATGTATATGTACGTATGATTTATAGGCAGTTCAAAAGAAGCAAAACGCAAATGTTGCATACCTGTAAATCATCAAGCTCACCAAATGAAAACTCCGGAATATCCAAATGTCCCTTGACCTTCTTTTTGCTATCTTTGATCATCCATTCACCTATTACCATTAACCGATTCCACCATATAAAATCAAATCAACGAGTATAGAGAAAATATCAAAAACATGCAAATATACTTTCGGGTATTTACCTTTGAATTTCAAAGTCAACTCGTAGTTATAGCCGACTCTCTTTTTATTCCTCACTGTGACCAAGAAAGCCTGATCAAATGCAGGGAGAAATTAGTAAAGAAAAGATTAAACTGGTACACAACCATAATGATCGTCAGTGAAATTTTGTGAAACAATCATTTTGAAACATTTCGATGTTTTACATATCTGAATTTGGGTTTATAAATGTTAACATTCATGTAAATGTTTATGAAATAAAAGAACAGATGCTGAAGATGAACTTACATCTCCAGAACATTTGGAAATTTCATCGATGTTTGCATGACCACTTGAGAATTTCAGTGTATCCATAGAGGTAAGGAGTTCCTAGTCAAAGATCAAGTATTAGTATGTTGCAGTTAACTTGCATTTTTTGCATGGGATGAAAATAGGATAAGAGCATAGATGCAAAATAATGGTGAGTGAAGTGAAAAAAAAAGTTACATAGAGTTTAGTTGAAGAAGATATGATATTATACCTTTATTCGATTACTTGCCCATGAGTTAAGATTCTTTTCTTCCCATGTTCCAGCCTGTAATTAACACCACATGAATGAGCAGACATTATAGTAGTTACTGGTTCTAAACCCTCAATATTTAAAAAACTGAACTTAACTAAAAATATAATTCAAGGTAGAAATTTACGAAGAAAAAGAATTCATGTGGCTGATGAATAACTAGATATTGTTGGTTAACCTATCCTACCATTATACATCATCTGGGACCCGGATAGAATATCTCAATTACTTTAGGCCATAGACCTTAACTGCAATATTGTCGGTACCTAAATTAATTTAGATATACAGTATTCAGGAGGTTGTCATTTAAAACTGTTACAATCTACTAGTAAACTACCAAACAACTATCATATTTTGGTTCCTACCATAACTGGCAAAATCCATCTTTCACATTTGATCGTTCATTCTACATTTATATATGCCGCAGAGGCACACCTTAAAACATTATATTATCATTCCTGATGCATATGCAGCATATATAGATGTCATAAAAAGGGAAAGCAAATCACAAAATTTCTACACACATTAGAGAGCACCAACACATGCTTATTAAGCATCACTATTGACTCCTACTGGTTGACAAATTTTTTGATGCATTGCTCTCATTTCATATTGGGAATGGAATCACCTCCTTTGTTTTAGTAAAATATCAAATAAGATTTCACATTTAGTTTGCATTTTTAGCAACAACTTCTAATTGAAATCATTTGACAAACCATAGGCTGGACCTCCTGGCCGAACTGTTGGTTGATTCCACCTTTGTATCTATATCTATGCACACACATATACATGCATATGGATATAAAGGTGGAATCAGTCAACAGCTTGGACAGGGGGTCCACAATCTGTGTGTGTTAAAAAGTTTTTGGGGTCAATCCCAAGGAGACAGGGAAGAACTACTCGTAAACACTCATCCTTTTCACCTTTTTATATTCAGCTTTCACTTGCATCATGGAGCATTCATGAAGTTAATTAAATCCACAACAATATACATATACATACATGCATACATATGTATGGCGTGCGATTGCACACGCATGTGTATGTGTATATATACACATGTAAAGCATCAAATGTTGCCATACATGTTTTTGCATATACTGGAATCATGGGTTGCCGTGAGATATAGGTCCAAGGTGGACAATTTTTTGGAGGAGTCATTGCAAATGTTTGAATTTAAAACATACTCATTTGCACCGATGACACACATTCAGCTAAAGTATGCTTGTAGTGAAAAAATCAATAATAAAAAGAAGCAGAACAAAACAAGAAAAGGATCAGAGTTTTTTTTTTAGGACAAGGATGTCACACGGGAAAAGGAAGCAAAAAACATACAAGCAAAATAATCGAGATATGAATTAGAAAGAACAAAAAAAAAGTGAGAAGTGAAAAAAATGTTACACTGAGAATTGGGAGATCCAAGACACTTTATGAGCTTTCTGGCATAAAAAAGATCAAATTTTATATAATATAATAAATACAAAATTATTATATAATATAATAAATACAAAATTACAGCACAGACACAAAATGTGGCTTTGGGTTTTAATTCGGGGGATTGGCAATTCAAAATGAAGTAAACCATCCACCAAACTATGGACCTAATATATAAACAATTACTTTAAGATTCATATGTAAAAATAAAAATCTCCCGTAATTCTAAGGCCGTGACCATAATGAACTTGAGTATGGGATGTGGCTGGCTATAACCGATATTATAAGGTGTTTACATGGAAGAGTATGTTTTTTTCCATTGCAAATCTTATACTTATCATCTACTCTGTAATATGCATCGAAACCTTCTCTGAGATCTTCTTTTCACACTTAAACGAGAAAAGACATCAAATCTCATTCATTTTTCCTTGACACTCATCTCGTATGATATATTCAAATCTCTTTCAAAATATGAATCGAAATCTCAATCCGAGATCTCATCCGAAATTATATATTTTTCTTCAATTACATAACATTTTTTTTTTGTTTTTCATATAGGTTCAGAAGAAACCATACAATCCAATTTCCATTTACAATCCCTAAACGTGTTTTTTTTTACCTTTGGTATCAATGAGTCAAAACAACTTCATTACATTTCAATGTTCAAACAAGAGGATATTATTTAATCACTACCAAATCAATCCAAATAATCAAGCTTTCTTTCATCTCCAAAACGTCCATCCCAATTTTTTTATGTTAATTAATCAAATGTGTTACAAATTTTATTTTTATTCTTTAACTAATAATTATTTGAGAAATCATTTTATTTTATTATCATTTTTCAACTAATAATTATTCGACAAATTATTATAGCATCAATTTTGGACACTAAGCTACACTAAGATAGTCCATAGATGCACAGTAAGATCCAAGATATACACCCAATATATCTTGTGTGGAAATCCCGAGAAAAAACATGATTGAAATTCAAAATTTAAAACCTTGTTAATATGTAACCATACGCCTCTCCAAAATTCTAAATATTATGAAAGAAATTAATCAATACACCTCAAAGACCTGGGTTGTAAAGTAAGCAAAAAATCATTTTCTCAAACTAGGACCAAAACTCCCCGCAATACTTGGACATCAATTACGCCTATCAAACAACATAGGCCTGATGATTGCGCCACAGTTCCACCTAACTATCAGTATTTAATAGGTTTGATGCTATTCTCGTGCATAATCCAATTGGTATGTGATAGATAAATGGATGCTTAACTACTACATATAGTAGTTCACACCCATACAAATGTCAATAGATTTGATTTAAGGAAAATGTTAATAAATAGCACTTATTAACATGTGCCTTACAATAACAAAACCCTTGATTTAAAAATGAATCATACGTGACAAACGTTGACGATCCAACATTCAAAAATATATAACATATAAATACTATAATGTTTGGGAACTGGGATGGAGTGGAAGCCACTCACTAAAGATGTTTAAGATAACAATGGGATTCACGGCTTTCTAAAATATAAAACATATTAATAATAGTTTGTACTAGTGGACATGAATTATCTACCATTTAGACCCTCACATGCTAATTAAATATGTAGGTAGCTAATTAAATATTGATAACTCATTCAATGGAACGTGTCTCACGAAAATCACTTTTAATGCCTTCAGCTATTGACGGATATTCTTCAAAAGCCAGCGTTTTCACAAAAATCAAGTTTTCCTCCAATCTCCATGTAAAAAAAATCATATGATGTCATTATAGCAAATTAAAATACAAATAACAAAATGTGCAAGTTCATCAATGGTTCTCCCCAGCCGATTTTGTTTTTTCTTTCTTTCTTTCTTCCTATAGTAATTAGTAAGAACATCAATTCCCTAGGAAAATCAAATTTGTAAACTTGGAAGAATAGATCTTATATCTACATTTCTATTTCCTAACAGAGACCATCCTACAAACATGAAGGCAGGCAAATAAAATCACAATGAAACTTCAATTTCTCGAACGCCCGAAGCATGGAATACAAATATGATTTAAACCCACAAAATAAAATAAACTTAATATCATTACATCACCTGATTCCAAACAGATCCAACCGAGCTATTACTCTTCAACTTCTCTCTCGAAATATCCTCAGCTGTTAGTTTTTTGGGTACCGGAAGCGGGGCAGCGTCCTGAGTCGACGATCTGACCCAATATGTGTACGACGACTGCTTCTCCGCCACCTCGCCCTCCGTCGCCATGAAAGTTTGCCTTAATAAATTAAAGAAAATCGAAGTAAAATATAAATTATTTTATTGGAGAATACGCGAGAAAGTTGGGGGGAGAAGCAAATATATTGTTGTTTGAGGAATGGTTGACTAAAGGGTTCGAGAAGCTTCGTGTATTTTTCTACTGGATCTATATATTGGGCTTTCTAAATTCTTGGGCTATTGCTATTTGTTATTTATATCTCTTTGAAGACAAACTCGAGGTCGTCGACCCACTTATTTTTGTGTCTCAATGATATGGACACGACAAAACTATCACATGCAATAGGAAGGCGCGGCAGGCAATAGAAGGACAAGGGGGTGTTGACAAAAACATTACGGCTTCAACCCATATGGTCGGCTAGCAGAAAGATCTTTGACGCAAGTTTGGAGATGGATGACGACCGCTATGGCCGACTACTGTGGCGGCGGAGGCGATGGATTAAAAGAGGTTGGCTAGAGTTTTAGAGTTGGACGACGATAATGCTTTCGAGATTAGAGTGCATTAGTGGTGGCAGTGACAATGAAGAGGTTGACTACGTTTTGAAGATGATATGGTGATGGTGGTCAAGGAGGAGTACACTGTCTAGTATCATTTTATATATCTTTTTTTAATAGTTATGTAAATTTTTGCTTATAATGTTATTTTATAGTAGCCTAATGCTAATTGTAATAACATTTGTAGATAAAGTATATATAATTTAGCTCATAGTGCTATTTTATACTAGCAGTTTATGAATTGTTGTTTCAGATTATAAATTACAATTGCAATTTTTGAATAGTATCGATTTATGAACAGTAATAATATTTTTTAGATTGAGTGGCTGTTTTAGCTCAAAATGTCATTCGGTAGTAGCATTTATGAACGGCGGTAGTGTTTTTGATTTGTTGTAATATTTTATGAATTGTAATTTCATTTTATAAATGACATGTGTAATCTTATATTACAATGTTGTTCTATGGTATCATATTATGTTTAAATGTTACAGTAGAGTAGCGTTTTATATCTGTTATTATGATTTTTTCATATAATGATACTATATAATGTCATTTTGTAGTATTTAAATGATATTACATGGTATCATTTTGAATTATCATAAGTATTTAGTAGCAATTTTTATTTACTGGAGCTAAAAAATAACATTTACTTTTTTAATTTTACCTTCTAGTGGCATTTCATGTTTATAATGCTACATAGTATTGTATTATCAAATTAAAAAAAATTATATTTTTATCTTACATTATAGTATATGTATCATTGTATATTTAAATGTTACCGTTTAGTAGTATTTTGTATTTACTGAATAAAAAGACAGCAATTATTTTTTTATTTTACCTTCTAGTAGTATTTCATATTTAAATGTCGCTTCATAGCAGCATTTTATGTTTAACTGTTTCGACATAGTAACATTTTCTTATTATTATCTTTTCTCGCAATTTTTTGATATTGTACGGTATCAATTTGTACCTATTGCTATTTTTTTTTATAATAATTGATGATTGATGTGGAAAATGATATGGAAACTATACTCACTCCCTTATTTGCAAGCTTATTAAACTTTCACCCTTTCGAAAAACAAATCTCACAAAACAATTCTATAATATTTTCAGAGAAAAATGTAATTTTATTGCAAATATTTACATTTTTTTTATATTCACGCTTTTTTTACAAACTGCAAACATTTGCGAAAAGAATCTTAAAAATTTTCTATAAATAATTTCTTAGGGAGTTTCATAAAACTTATTTTTGAGAAGATGCAGAAGTGTATTCTCAAACTCATAGAAGGGTGTTTGACAAAACTTCCTAATGGTGTTGCCAATAGTCATCACTTCCAATTTGCAGAAATTGCTACCATAAAGTTTTCGTAGTTTGTTAAATTTTGCTTATCGTCATTATATCGATATTTTGTATATCAATAGACTCGTAACCATTATGCTCTCAATGATACATTCTCGTTTGGTATGTATTTGTACTGTAGTGGTGATTTATTATAAATTTCATTGAGTCACTTAACATCAATAAAAAAGATGAGGATGGAATTACAATACAAGTTAAAATTTCTTGTAGTTACTATTACTGATATCTTGATACATCAATGAATAAGTAGTTGTTACAATGCTAATAGTACATGACAATAAGAAATTTACCTTTACAATAACACTTGTGTGTGTATCAACTAGGATCGACGGCCCTCACTAATACTATTTAGCACCATTTGTAGCTCTGTGACACCAGCCACAAGTTTATATTTAAATATTTGGTTCATGTGACAGAAGAGAGAAAGAACAAATATTTAAATAGAAACTTGTGGTTGATATCAAGGGGTTACAAATGGTGCTAAATAGAGAGGGTCATTGATCGTAGCTTTTATACATATAACATTTTTTCTTATTAGTAAAATTATCAACTTAAAGCTAATATGATTTTGTTTTCAGACATAATATAATTTTTTATCTCAATAGTTGTAATACGTTTAGGGTTTTTTATTGTTGTAGACACGAACTTCGAAAAATGCTCATATGTTTTACATATGAGGTCACAAGTTGAAATCTCTCTCCGATAAAGTTACTTCACAATTCTTTCATCAAGTCGTGAGTTCGAATCTTTCCCTAGACACAATTGTACGTTTTTATTTTAATAAGATCACGAGTTTAAATCCCAACTTTGACAAAAATTATATTTTTTTTGTATATTTCAAATTTATTTATTTTATAACCTTATATTATTACAATTTGTTTCATTTTAGTTGTAAATTCTTTATGGTTTTGTTTTACAAATATATATCGATATTTTATATTTACTTAACACTCTATATTATCTTAACAGCACAAGAATACACGCACATATGCATTCTTCATGATTTTCTTTTTCGAAGATAAGTTTAATATTTGATTTATTTTACTTCCCGTCTTTAAAAATGATAGTTTTTTTTATTAGAACCCATTCAATTCAATGTTATTAATCTTTGTAACTTTTAATTTTCAAAAATGAATTTAAAATTTTAATATTATGCATGGATATTTCATTTTCAAAAGTAGGAAGTTGAAGTTATTCTGAAAATGTTTATATATTATTTATAATCATGAAATTTTACAAATTCAACTTGGGTATAAAATTTAAAACACCAGACTTAGAATAATTTTGAAGTAGCTTCGAACAATGTATTTCTTATGTAATTATTTTGTAAAATTTTAGTAATATTCATCTTTAAAAATTATTGTATTAACTTTAGTCTCACATTTCTATATGAGCACATGAACTTCCATAAATACATTTAATTCAATTACCTAAAACTAATAAATTCAAAAAGAGTAACATAAGGATAATAGAATACAAACGGATAATATTCAACCGCAAAAACTAATAGAATCAAAAGAAAAAAAATTAGGTATACAATAGAAGTGAGATAACAATCAATCTAATTTTTTAAACTACAGCATTATGTGAAAGTTTAATAAGTGATCATGTACACAAATTTAGAAAAAGATAGAGAAAAAAATAAAAGAAAATTTAACTTTAAAATTTAAGAAACTCTTGTTTATTTGGACATTCATGCATATATTTATGCAATAACATCATCAATTTTGTTAGATATTTTGTAACACCCCTTCAAAATGAGAATAATAGTTCCACATCGTGGAAAAACACTATGAAGTGGGTGCTTATATACCAAAGTTTTCACCTCATAACAACGTCGAGGCCTTTTGAGGAACAAAACCTCACACCTTGGCTTGGCCCATGAGACGGAGATGACTAAGTCGGGGACAATATCTGCGTTAAGTGAGGTAGGTGCGGGCTGTTACAATGGTATTAGAGCCATACCCAGCTGGAATTGTGGTTTGTACGTGTTACAGCCACGACGTCTTGGTGATGTTGTGTTCATAAGCCAACTAGGACGTTGGGCTCTAAAGGGAGGGAGATTGTAACACCCTTTCAAAATGGGAATAATAGTTCCACATCGTGGAAAAACACTATGAAGTGGGTGCTTATATACCAAAGCCTTCACCTCATAACAACGTCGAGGCCTTTTAAGGAACAAAACCCCACACCTTGGCTTGGCCCATGAGGCGAAGGTGACTAAGTTAGGGACAATATCTGCGTGCGTTAAGTGAGGTGCGGGCTGTTACATATTTCCCTACAAATATTCTATTAAATTAATAAAATAATACATTACTAAAATTTTAACACATACATTCAAAATATCTTTTACATTCATAAGTGTATTTTATGCATATTCATTTATATAATTGTTTGATGCTGAATTCATATGCATTAAAACCTTTAAAAAATCACTTTATGAGATTGACGTCTATATATGGTGCGACATTGACACAGTGGGTAACAACTTGAACAAACAAATAGTAAACATGGTATTACCGCTGGTTAAATAGAAGTTCAAATTCAGAAGTATATACTATTATGAAACTAAACAAATAATCTCTACTATTAATAATGAAAGTTCAATCAATAGGATTTGTACCGTGTTGTTTTGAAATTCCGTAAATACCCTATATAGGATCCACTTTTCAATCACTCATCAACGGAATATCACACTGATTTGTAGCATGCACCACCATCCACTTCGTGACCACTATCAATAAAATTTCACTATTGATTTGCAACCTCCATCGCCAACAAAGCTGCTTAAAATAAAAGCGTCTATGACTACCAAAAGTTTTTCGCTTATATCATACATAATAAAAACAACATTTTTGTAATAAAATTGTTTCCTCACTTTAGATATTTCTTAAATAAACAGTAAATATCTTTATTTATTGTACGCAATTAGTCGAGTGCATTTATACTAGTGCAAATAATAACTATGGTCTTATGGATATGCATCACAAACATCTTGTTGCTATATGAATATATAACTCAAAGCTAGATTGCACTAAAAAAAAGGTATAAAAAAAAAGTGATGTAGCACACAAGTTAAATTGTTGCTATTCAATTTGTGGATAGACTCCACTAACATACAAACATCTCATTGTATGGCCACAGATAATGTTATCTTCTCACTTAAAACTCAAGACAATAATTTCATTGATTCATCAACCAAACTTCCTCCAACAGACAGATCAACTCACAATAATATAACACCCCCAGTTTTTATATATTCAAAATTCATATTTTATCATACTTTACACCCAGAATTCTTTCTTTTAATTATTTTTCTTTCAATATAAAGATCTATCATCCACTTATTTGTTATATTCAAAACCAACCAAATGCATGCAGAACAATGTCCACAAAGTGTTTTTCTTTATATGATGCTGGAGCTACCTATTCTTCTCATGTCAGGTTTGTTTTTCAGTTTACTGATCAATTATGTTTCAGATTTATATTTACATATATGTACTGAGTTAGCTAGAAGTTGATGTATTTAATATTTTTGTATATAGGAGAAAATGTGAAGTGATGGCAGTGATTAAGAATGGTAAAAAAGCAAACTTGACTGCTAAACGCAAAGAGAGGATCGAATTGCCCAAATATGGTGATAGCCAAGGCAAAGATTTCAGCATTAGTAAATTCTTCAGTCATCCATCAGGGATAGAAACTTTGTTAAATACGAGTGCTCTCCAAAGTTTTGAACCTATTGATTTTAACACCTATAGGTTCAGTCCATGTTCCCTAGCTTTTGTACATTTTTAAGATCCACATAAATCTTGTGTGTGTGTGTGTGTGTGTTGAGTTTCAGAAACTCAACAAAATAATTGAATTATTTTTCTGAAGAAACTTGAATTTTTGACTAGGTGTACTTTACCTAAAATTCAGCTATTGAACTCTGATGTGGTACCGGTAATGGACTTGAGAGTGGCTCCAACAACCATAGACTGCACAGTTGAAATGCTTTCATGTAAGGTTAGTTCTATTTTAATTGTTGCTTATTGCCTTAAAATATTCAGTAATAATGTGTTATAACTGTACATCATGTTCTCTTATTAAAATCTTAAACTGGGTTCTGCAAATACATGTAAAATTTTCTAAGCATGTCAGATTCTTTAAGCTTATTATGTAGTGATATTCTCATTGGAAATTCACAGTTTGTGGGTTCAGAAGTGATTCAACGGCAAAACGAAGTTTTTTCAGGTAATAACAGAGCATAGGTATTCTATCTTCACACTTGATACTACTCCAAACTAATTGAAAAACATTGCATTTATCTAGTGGATTTTTTCTAAACTTCGGTGATGGTGCAGTTGTTAGTGCACATATTGCTAAGCAACAACCTGTGCATTCTAATTCCATTTGCTAAGTCAAGTTAAGATCATAGTTATAATTGAGCTGTCTTAGAACTACTTTGAATTAAACATATAAGGTTCCTTTATTTTGCAGCTTCTATGATTAACCATATTACATGGGAGGAGAGTTGTTCCGAGCCATGTCTGCAAGTTGATGTTACTATAAACATTACACTGGAGGTTTTGCACTATTATGTAATCTTTCACTTAATCATATGTTCGCTCACTACTCACTATATATAAGTTGCAAATTTGCAGGTTTACACAAAACCATTTAGTCTGCTTCCAGTATCAGTAGTGGAGAAACCAGGCAATATGTAAGTTCATTGTAAATAAAGCTTTACCAGACAGTATAGATCTCATTATAAATGATATATTTGCTAGATGTAAAGTTACATATTTTGAATTACTTTGTTACAGGGTAATGCAAAGTCTTATAGACAGGCTTGTTCCTTTGCTTGGTGAGCAGATAATAAAGGATTATTGCGCATGGATCGAAGAATGTTCACAGTGTTCATGAATTTCATTGTTTCTTAATAATCCTATTGCATATTTTCATCAAACTCTGAACTGTTAGCTTACATTTGATTTTTCCTATTAATCTGTGTATTGTTATGAATAACATTGTCTGTAGGTTTGAAGCTTTGTAAATTAGAATTAAGGCATTTGTATTGTTTGTGTTTTTGGGCACGAACTTCAAAGGTCAACTGGGGAAAGTATTAGGGTCCGTTTGGTTTAATTTTATATTTTGAGTTTTGTGTTTTCAACGGACAACGAAAGAGTTTGATTGTTCTCCGTGCTTTTATTATCTCTCGAAACACGAAAAATAAAATAATCTTTTTTCTATTTTATATGTTAATTTCATTTTTCAAAATTGTTTGTTTTTCAACTATACATACCACGGACGCGTTTTTTATAGACGAAAACACAAAACTAAAAACGACAAGCCAAACGGGGCCTTAACTTCTGGATGCAAGTAAAAACTATGTTTTTAAGAGGAGTATGCAATGCAATGACAAGATAGTATATTTCTCTCGAACGAACAAATACTTTTAGTAAATCAGCTAAAAGAATGGTCGTAGAATTGATATGAAAAATACAGTGATCCTAAGCAAAAGTCACGATCATGTGTTGGTCCTTTTGGTATTTATAGTCTTATGAGACAGTTCCAGGTTTCAAAACTTCTAAAATGGCATTTATGTCAGTGAAGCATATTAGGGCATCTCCGGTGATATGAAAAATGCCCCGTTCGTCAATTCAGCACTTAATATGAAGTTAAACTTCAAGGAGAATTTAGAAACTTGAATTGGTTCCAGACACCCAATGAATGTCCAAACCTTGACCTCCATTTAATGGGCACCAGAGCTTGAGCACCCATTAAATGAGCATCTGGGCTTTAGACGCCTATTAAATAGGTGTCGTACTGTTAGAGAGCCTTCAACGACTACAAACGGTTGTACTTCGGTGTTTGGCTTCACTTCAACGGCTATAAACGGTTGTATTTCAGCATTCGGTTCTATTTCAACAGCTATAAACGGTCATACCAGTATTCGGCTATATTACAACGGCTATAAACGGCCATATTTCAAAATTCATTTTATACATTCAATCTATTTTATCAGTCAAAACACACAGTTCTTCTACTCTTAAACTATCATCTCAAATTCAGTATAATCAAAGTATGTCTCATCCGTTCCAATCATACAGTGAGGCGATGCATATTAGGAATTTGATTCACAACCCTATTAAAGCGCTCTTCCATACAGTGCTCCCCCTCTAGGCTTCCATTCCTCTGCTCCATGGAATAGTGAAGAAGACAAGAATCTTTATTTAATCTACTGTCACTTATCGAACAACTCGGTGAACGGAAATGACCAAAGTGGAGAAACATTTTGGGCGAAAGTAATGATCGCTTACAACCAAAAACATGTTGAGAAGACAAGATCAATGTTGCAATTACCGGTCGATTTGGAAAGATTAATCGACAAACGCAGTTTTAAGAGTCTCAAATTTACAAAATAAAAAAAGCAAATTCTAGTGGAATGAGTGGCAAAGCTAAGCTGGTACGTTTTTTTTAAATATCACTTCGTAATTAAACTCATAATGTATTTATTCTTTTTACTTATTTGTTGCAGAAGAGAATGACGAATGCTCAACTCTTGAAATTCATACGGAGGGTATAACCCGACCGAAGGCACGCCAGGAATGTCATGGTGCTATGGAAAGACCAAAGGCTGCTCAATCAACGTACCTGTGACATTGTATGTCCTAAAAGTATAATCGTACTCCAACTGCATCGGAATCTGGGAGAACTGTGAAGGAATATGATCGAATGAAACCTGAGGTACCTGAACTCTCCTAGTTGAGATGTGAGGGCATATATGATCAGAGTTGACCCGACGGACATAATCTGGTAACATGAAACGACGCGGTGCTACTCTAACCCAATATGTGTCGTAATCTCCATCTATGAAGTATGTACGGGTATCCACCCATCCAGCCTGTCGAAGAGCATACATGTACTGATCTTCAATCACCATGTGTCTGCCAAACATGTCCTCGCGTGATAATGGATCGGCTGGTATACGACGATCGCCTGTGGTCTGATATGCACACCGCTCTCCCAAATACCACATATGCAAGAATGCAGGTGTGTGCAAAGCGACCCTACGTCTAGATAATGAATATGCAATCATCAAGGAATAGTCGTCCGCCGTAAGTCCTGCATCTACAAGCTGAGTCCAATGGGTGGCCCAAGGAATCAGTATGATGTTGCCGCGACTGCGCATGTCAAGCTACGACCTAGCCTCCATCAGGTCATGTCCAACACCTAAGGGAGCATGCTGCACATACTGAACTGTCTTCCATCGTCTCGTCCTAAGGAAGTACTGCTCGGGAGCCTGACTAGCTATCCCCTGTATGCGGGGATGCATGTTTGCCGTGTACTCGTACTACCATAACGGTAATATGTAAAAAAATCCAACATCTGCTTGACATCGCCAAGCGCAAATGAATCCAACGTGGTATATAGGGTACATAGAATGGCTACACCCCAATCAATAGTATAAAGCTGGTCTACCGGGTAAGGGATGTTAGATAACCTAGACGGACCGTACCTTTTTAGTTCGATTATTTGGTTCGAGACAAAGGTAGAACCAAGCAAGTACAAAAAAATGCCCAAGTGATCGCATCATCATATCCGCTCTATCTCTGTAAGTGGTGATGTAGTGCTGAAGGTATGTCAACTTCACAAAACCGCTATTAATATAGCTAGCATACATGAGAGGTAGAAAAACGGTAAACAAATTGGGGGACTCGTATAACTCGTCAAATGAGAATGGCCTCTCATCTCAATACTGGTGAGCATGTAGAAGTCGACAGGGGTAATACCCAACTCAAAGTCTGAAAAGTAGAATGTATGCGTCGTGGGCCACCACTTCTCAACTAATGCCTGGATGAGAGGTCGATTGAAGGACTGGAAAGGTTTAATCGTCAAAAATATGCCGGAAGGGCTAGCTTGTAGCCTCTTTATAATAGAAGAGGGGAGAGTGTCGTAAAATTGTATAATACACTTGGCCCAACTGCCTCGACAATGAATGTACTGATCCTATACATAATTTAAGGATGAAAGTTTATAAATATACTAGTAGTTATTTAATATGAATATGGGATAAATATAGACAAATTATTCTACTGAAATTACACCTAAAATATACTTGCACCATGGACAATGCAGTTTCGGATGTGTGCTAATAACAGTCTGGAAGCTCATATAGTATACGCAGATCGTCGGATCATAGTCCGAGGGCTGGAGGACCGTGTATTGGTTCAGCTTCTTCATGCGGATGTCTACGAACGTTCTTTTAGTTATTTTAGTTGGACGCGATGGTATTTCACATAAATTTTTGATTTAAAAAAAATTAAATGAAAGCTCGGGTGGGAAAGTGGAAAAGAATGGCGGGAGAGGGGTGAAAAGGAGGGGAAATCAAATGCCATTTTATGGGCACATGATGTTCAGGCGCCTATAAAATGGGTGCCTGACCACTGGGGATTCCACCACAGTTCAGCCCTTAATATTCAGTTACCTGAATATTAAGGGCTGAACCCACTGGAGACGTTCTTAGAGATCATGGAGAATGTGGTCTGCAAAAATAGAATAATGCACTCGACCACTTTGACTTGACTGGAAAGAGAAGCAACGACCCAAATATTTGACTCAAAATATCGAGCACATAAAATTTCCAATGGTCGATTCTATCAATTTCCAGCGATCGGTATCCTTTCTTCAGAATTCCTTCTGATTTCTTTACATTGACTCCATGTATCTAGTTGTTCGTAATGATATTATCTTACTGAGTTTTCAATAGCTATAAACCAAATAATTCGTCTTCAACTTTTTATTAGACTTAGCACAAATTAGTCAAGTGAAATTTTGCCTACTAGTACAGCAGAATAATGGTGGGGAATCGACTGGTAAATTACATAATTTAAAAAATATTTAATTTGGTTTTTCATTAATTTTAGTTAAACATCAAATAATAATATGATAGAAAAAATTAAAATCGAAGAGATCTAAGGAGACATTGGTAGAGTGAATAAAGTAAATCAGATTGGAGAAATTTAAGAAGACATGTTCCTTAATTTTTTTGGCTTCACACAATTTGGTTTAGCAAGTCTGCAGTAGGCAAACCTCTACTATGGTCGGTTTGATTAACATTTATCTCTCAAAGCTCATCTTATATGAATGAAGCACGAATTAGTCAAGAGACGCATTCCTTGATGTGTGACAGCATAATTTTAAATTACTAATCGACTCTTCCTGTAAAGTCATTTATCTAGAGATTGAACCATCAAGGATTGCACCGGTACATTTCTTTTCGAGTTCCTATATAAATGGGTATCTTGACTCTAATTTCGAGTTCTAATCGTCAAGGTTGAAATTTTGAGGATTGTACACACTCATATAAGTTGTCATATATCTTCTTTCTTCTCTCCATTTGAATTTTGAACCTATCTCGTTTATATGTGTTTGCATCAAAAATGACCAAACACCACATAATAGAGATTCCCTAGGATCCTAAGGGTGATTGTAGCGCTGATTTCTAGGAGGTGGAATCCGTGTTCCTCAAATATGTCAAGTTCCTACTATAATTCAGATCACAAATCATAGACACATATAATAAAAAGTAAGTAGTAAACTGTAAATAAAGTAATGACACTTAGAATTTTTAAAATGGTTCGACAATCTTTGGTCTATGTTCGTTTTATATCTTTTATTATTATTTTTTGATTTACAATTGCTTCAACACTTGCTAGATCTCTCTAGACCGGTTACGAGCTTCTCTCCTTGATTATATGGAGTCTAGGTTCTCTTGGATCCCTCTCCTTAAATAATGATGCTAGAGGGTATTTATAGGTGTATTCTCGAGGCTATGAGGCTCGGAAGTTGCTGCATGGAGATGGAAAGTCATCTAGGTTAGGACCATAAAGCCTAGGAGGAAGGCCAAGTCCATCTGGGCCTGGTTATAAGAAAGCAAAGTTTTAACGATAAAGTTTGGTTAGTACTGATCAAAACACTACAGGACCATTTGCATGGCCCATTGGCAACTTATTGGACTTGGTAGGTCACTTACGGGACCGCTTCCACGGTCCAGTAAGCTACCTACCAGACTGTTTATATGGTTTGGTTCTACTGCCTCCGACTTTTCCTCCGAGCCTTTGGTGTCTAGAGATTCATTTTGCCTCTCGGTGCACACTATTTTGCTGGGTTAAATTCCACACTTAGTTATTTTCTGAAAGAATCTTTGAGTATGAAAAGAAGGTTAAACCGCTAATGATGTAACTTATTCATTTAGGTCGTAATAAGGCAAAACTTGGACCAGTAGCTTTGTATTGTTGAGCATAACACTCCAGTACCTTTGGACGTTCCATTTTGGTGACGTAGCTAGTTTCTCTTCAAGGTGGGGCCAGGTCGATTAGGTAAAGGACAAATTTTCATACTCTCGTATCTTCCAACCTGAAACTTGGATCGAGGCGCGATTTTAGTCTAGGTGTATGTCTCGATATCGGACAAGGTTTCCAACTGATTCGAGTTTATTTCGAGATAGTGCCAAATTTTCCCATACCACTTTGCTCTCTAATGTATACTTTGTGGATACAAAGCGTGCTTCTCTTGAGATCCAATTGTAGTGGGGAAATGGTTCAATCGAGGAAGAATTCCATAATGCTCAGGTGCAACCATTCATTTAGCCTATAGATCAAGATGTCTATCCGATATGTAGGGGTCAAGAACATTTGTTCTTTCCCAGTCGTAATTCTTTTCCACCACTCCCGTAGGTTTCACATATTCGAGCGGTAATGTGCTATTGTTCCGTCGGATATCATTTAGAATTGTCCCTTTGGGAATATCCGATAAAATTGGAACGATACAGAGAAGATTAGCATGGCCCCTGCCCAAGGATGGCATGCACAAATCGAGAAATGGTCTATATATCATTTAGAATTTGTTTATAAAAGTAAGTCAAACCTTTATGTTATTGTCTACATAATCCTTGAGGGTACCTAGTTTATGGACTTTATTTTTTATGTTCAAAATGAATTTATACTTCGCTGCCTTTGGTAGAGTTAGAGAACAATCAATGGGTCATTTCAGCATTTGGTGGTGAAAGGGGTTCATGCCTTCTAGGTTAAAAAACATTCAACCAGTCCAGCCATTCGTTCGTCAACAAAAGGGACTTGCATCTTTAAGATTGAGTGGCATTTGATAAACCCACCTAGTCACTTATCAAATGGAATAAACTTATGGCTATTTTGCTCTTCACAATTCACATGCACATCTTAATAGAGTTAAGGGTATGCCCTAGGGGCAATTTTGTAATTTATTGTAAATTATTAACTCTGTAATCAATTCTTGTTCATAATAAAGGTGTTTTCTTTTTATTATATATATTTGTTATACTTTGTTATAAATAAATTAAATATTTAATTAAAATATATTTAACATGTGTATGTGATAATCATTATAAATAGTTGTGATCACGAGTATTATATCACAATATAATAAACACCTCATTTTAAATATTCTTAGTCGAGATGCATCGAGACTAGATATAGATGCATCCGTTGAGACTAGAATACGTAACGCTCTCTAATTGTCGAGCAGTGTATTACTCATGACTGCTGGGAGCACCAAGGGTATATGTACTGATAGTTATTAGGTAACTATGGAATGATTCACTCGACAATTCTCTTTTGGTTAATATTGATAGAATTAGGGGTATACCCTAGGGTCAATTATGTAATTTGTTACATATATCTAACTCGATAAGCAACCTTGTTTGAAATAAAAGGTGTTTCCTTTTTATTATATATTTGATATAATGTGTTATATTAATCAATTAATTTAATTAAAAGTATATTTAATAGAAAATCCATAAAAGGTATGTTTTGTGATAGTACTTACAAAGTGTTGTAATTGTGAGTAATTTATCACAATGAAAATAAATATACCATTTTAAATATTTATAGTCAAGATGTATCGAGATTGCATATTGATACATCCTTGAGACTAGAGTCATCTAATCATCTATATTACTAACTTACCAATTAGAAACGATGAATAAAATTAACTAAAAAGAGAAGTAGCTCTTTCAAGATCTTGTCTTTTGTGGTAATGTCTTCAAGAAAAATAAAACATATAAAATAATAGAATAAGTAGAGTTTTCTTCATTGAAAAACTAATGAAGAAACCTAAAATTGTATGGTTAAAACTAAAAAATTAATGCTTTGGGATTTCTAATATGGTATACAAATTTCCATTCACCATATATGAAAAAAATATTGAGAATGTGAAGATATTATTTGTAAAGATATTTTCTCCAACACATACAATAATTAACAATATTCTTAAAAAAGGGTATTTTAGACTAAATATCAGAGCGGTATATTAAAAAATAACAGATGATATATCGTTAACGATATTTTAAGTGATATTTTGAAAATTACGAGCGATATGAGATATATTTGCAATATATTAGCGATATTATCCGATATTAACTACATAGCTAGTCAGTACCGACCATAACCTTATTGGACCGTTTGCATGATCCGTTAGGCCACCTACTGGATCCTCATGGTTCGATTTGGATGCCTTTGAGCCTTTGCTTTTCAGAGCTTTAGTTTGACCTTCATGCGCGTTGCTCCAATGCACTACTTCGCTTGGTTTTGAGTTCTACACTTACCATTTTCTGAAAGCATCATTTGAGTAGGAGACGAAGGTTGAACCATTATTGTAGAGTCACAATTTCTTCATTTTAAGTCGAATGGGCAAAACTTAGACTGTAATGACCTGCCATTTACGATAACCTAAAATCTTTGCTAAACAACCACATATGATTCTAAACACCATAAGCGATGGACAACAGGAGTAAACAAACTATCTCACCTAATATACTGATATAGTTTCATAGCAGAATAATATTATACGTTGTATCGACATATACATATGCATATCAAATATGAGAGACATTCAATATAAAGCATGGTATGAGAATAAAACTGATATAACAATATAATAAGAATACATCATCTCAATACAAACTGAGTATTGAATGATACATAAAATACAGTACATGGCCTCATATACAAATAATGTTTGAAATGCATAAGTACTAAACTGATAACCGTAGATCACAATCCTAAAGATCATAGTCCCCATGCTCCCAAAGATCCAGTTATCCTACTTACATGCCCCCAAATACTGAAAGTCTAGTGGTTCGTATCTAATATGACTAGTGTATTAGTGTGTGAGTGTATACCAATACATGAGCTAAATGTAGAAATATAAAAAAATAAAAGGTAAAGTATAAAAACGAGCACACCAGAGTTTTTATACTGGTTTTGACCTCTCATCCTACGTCCAGTCCCGAAGCTCTCCTTTAGTATTTCACTAAACAATAACCCTCTCTTCGTCCGGAGGAATAAGCTAATACAAATAGTATTCCTTTGACAATCTTATGTTCGATATAACACAGATATTGACTGCTGGTACAATTCTTCCTGTAATCTCCTTTGAATGATAATAAGTGTGAGTTGATTGGATTTATAGGAAATAGTTTAACCAAAATATATAGATTTTGGTTAGGAGTGATTGAGAATATTAAGTTAATAATAGCTCAAGAGAATCTAAATATAGGATTAGAGAATAGTAAAGCAAGTTAAATTAAAATCTCAATCGATTGAAGTATTTATAAAACCAAAGAGTTGTATTTGAAAAGTTATGACTTCTTAAAAGATTACTCTTTGATGAATGATTGCAACTGTTGAAGAAGGAAGAAGTTTGTTCAAAACAGAGAGAAGCATCCATTCAAAGAACGACAGTTGCAGTTTGCTATGTTTAGGCCGAGACAGTTCAAAGACGTCTGTCATTCTATCACAGAGTCTGTGGATCTCTAGAAATAATAAACAGAGAATTATCACAGACGTCGATGACTAAGTGATAGACCAATCATACTATGAATTATAAAATTAAAATATTTGTTAGTAAGATTTGTCAATGTGAAATCATATGTGTTTTTATCACTCAAGGAGATTGTACAACATATATGTATGACTGTATACAAAAATGTGACCTTACTTATAAATAGTATGATCCATCTTTCTTCAATTGTCTGTGAGCCATAATCTTGTCAAGCACCGTGATCTTCTTCTAATATATATATATACCTACAATATGATAAGATATATCTTGTATATGTGATTGTATAGTTGTTGTCATTGAAGTCTCACAATAGAGGTTCAAACATTCTCCCCCTTTTTATGATGACAACTACACAATATTTGGTAATAAGTAATGAAAAGATAACCCTCCCTGAACGTTACTCCCCCTATGTAAATGCATATTGATCTCCCCCCTTGGCATTATCAAAAGTAAGAATTGCATAAATGAACTAAAAACAAAGCCATAAAATCATGAACAATAAAAATCAAAAAATAGTTAGGGACATCGGTACGAGTATGAATGAACAATAATGAATAGAAAATAAACAATCCGAAAATTGCAAGGAATAACTATTGGTAGTCACGAAAATTACCATAATTATCAGAATAGTCATGGTAGGTGGATGAAGTAGAATGATAGTTTTATGGCCATTGCGTATATTCTTCATTTTCTTGAATAGACAATCCTTGAAATATTGAAAGATTCATTTGTTGTGGTGCTGAACTATCGGGCCAAGGCACATCATCGCTATCTTCTTGTTCTTCCTCTGGTTCTTTCTACATTATAGTCTTTCCTTGATCTTGTTAAGAACTGCCTCCATAAGACGACGATATATGAGAACGATAGACTGGGGTTTGCGCTGAAGGAGGTGGCGTTGGAGAAGGAGAGGAGGATGACCTAGAAGATGATCTACATGAACTTTTCTCATTACTTTGCCTAAAGTGGAAACAACCTTTTCCAAAGTTTTCTCCATTTTAGTCATTCTTGTAGAAAAAGATCATTCCAAACCTATAATTTTAGCGTGCAAAGATTTTTGATTTTTCTCCAAAGTTTTCTGATTGACCGTAATCAAATTTTGATTTCGAAGAGTTAAATTATGGATGGATTCATTTTGAGTCAGTTTGGTGTGAGCTTCGAAAATCTCCGAATCAGAATGATATTTGGTAGTATGATGAGAGGAATCGGTTTGTTGTGGTAGACAAGGTGATTGAGTTTGTTGTGGAGGAGGAGGAACTTGAGCCTTTTGAGGAGGGATTGGATGCATTTGTTGTTGCTGCTGCGTAATCCATTAAGCCAGGGACATGATTGGAGGTGGTCTTTTGGGAAGATGCATTCAGGATAAAAACTTTATACCACTTTCTTTGGAAGGAATTTCTTCGAAATGAGAAATATAAGAAGGTACCCTAAGACCTTGTAAGAGACGCATGATGTATGGAGCATATATAATTGTGCGTTGGTGGTGAGACCAAATCTTTTAATTTCGTCATGAATAAATTTAGTCCAATTTACTTGAAATCCACCAAACATGGCATATAGGGCTATGTGGTCATTTTCATATTTGTTCATGACTACCTAAACAGAGAATTTTGTATTAATTATCATACGATTTAATAGCCTAGCTTTTGGTTGTAGATAAACGGATTTCCATTGTGGCATTCTATCTTCCCAAATTTGATGGGTCACTTCGTCACGTGGCAGATTTCGTTGATCGGGAATTTCTTCTAAATCAAGTCTAGTAGAGGAACAATCTAGTAAACAACCAATTATGTTTACGCTAATTTTCAAAATATGACTGTACACACTAGTCCATAACCAACCCTCTTCATTTGTGTCCAAATATATTTACTACATAAGTTTGCATAAAAAGAAAGATGGCCAATTGATCAATTTGTACCTCATTTTCATCAAAATTGATTAACTCTCGACAACCGAAGGTGATGGTGAGTTCTTAAAGACCACATCCCCCAAATTTGAATTGGCGGTAGAAAGGACTAGAATGAAGTCTCTTTTGCTTCAGTTGTTTGAATCTTTTGTTTGCAATTGGACTATTTCGAAGCCATTCTTGAATATGGGCATCGGTGACAAGATGGGTTTGAGAAGAAAAAGATTGACCTCTCTTTGATCTCTTGTTACGGGATTTTTCACTTTGGGAGCCATTTTTGATGAACTAGGGTCTTGGGAAGTTAGGGTTTTAGAGTTGGAGTTTTAGATTTGAAGTAGATTGATGAATAGTTAGGTAAAAATATATATATGAAGTCCCTTTTGATAACAACCGAAACTTGGCTTAAACGTCTGAGGAAGAGTGACAGACGTTTGAGATCACTTTGTACTGTTTTCCCAAGGAATCTGATAGACAGCTGTCTTTTCTTCACAGACGTCTAAGAGACGTAGAGGTGAAATTTTAAGTTATTTGTTTAAATTTTTTATATTTTAATTGACTATTTTCATAGTGTTATCATAATAAACAATTATTATAGTCAATAAATGTACACAAATTATATATTATATGGTTTACATATTTATTTCTATATATATGTGTGTGTATCTATCTATATGTAGGTACATAGAATTAATCATCTGCCGAAGAATTTATGATTTTAGGTCGATCCCAAGAGTTTGTGCTATTTTTCTCATCTTGAGGCTTAATTGGAGACCAACTTCGGCGAGCCGGAGTATCAATCCAGTCTTGGTTTGATGGCCCTACCTTGTAGAAATTTCTTGGGGTAATGTTACAAGTTTTTACAGGAGTTTCTATTTATTTATATATTTAAAATTTACGTGACAAAAGTGTTTGTGCCATAGCCATGGGTCGTAATGATTGGCAGTCAGGCATAAATCACTAATATTTTTATTATTCATATTTAAAACATAAATATTTTGTTTTCTTAATCCTTCAAAAATTAAATTTTTATTTTGATCAAATATACTACAATTATCTTTTTCGAAATCATTTTAAATCCTTTATCGCATAATTGACTTATACGTAGTAAGTTATGTTTAAATTTTCTACTAACAAAACACTAGTAATAAGAGGAGAAGTGGATATACAGACGTTGATAACATCTCCAATGCCGATGACAAATCTTTTTGAGTTATCTCCAAATGTCACAGTGCTGCCGTCGATATATATTATATTTGATAACATGTGTGCACTTCCCATCATATGCTTGGAGCATTCACTGTCGAGAATCCAATTCTTTTTACTTTTAATTTTATTTTTGAGTACCTGGAAAATAGTAAAGATTTAATTGGTACCCACTTCCTCTTTTAAGATCCTATGTGTTAGTGGATGAAGGTAGCCATAACCAAGTGGGTTTGGGACCTTCAAAAACATAATTTCTATTATAAACAATATTTTTCAAGTATTCTTCTACATGTTTTTGCCTAATAAATTTGTTATTTGATTTTAGAATCCATATTTTGACACTACTTTTTTCAGGAGTATTAATCTTAGTTTTTGAAATAGGTTCCTTAAACTTAGTATATAGTGCACTATAGTTTCTATGTTTTTGCTTAGCTTTAAATCCTAATCCATTTTGATTTCTTGATGGTTTTGTTATTTTGATCAAATTTTCTAAGTTTTATTTTCCTTTATTACTTTTTGACACATTATTAGTTATTTTATCTAACTTGTTCTTAAGATGACAAATTTCAATATTGTTAGAATCTACACTTGCCTTAAGTTCCAATTTTTCTTTTTCAAGTTTGGTGTTTTTTAATCTATTGTTTTCTAAACGATGCAATAGAGTAGCATTTTGATATGATAACTTTTTGCATTCTTTTTAAGCTATTTCTAGTTCTTCTTCTAATATTGTTTTTTATCTTTTAATAAACCAATTTCTATTTCTGCTCTGTTTATCCTTCCTATATATTCTTTGTTTAGTTTCTTGGAATCTCTATATTTATCATCCAATTTTATGTTAATTTCCAAATTTCATCATATGTTAATTCAGGGTGTACCTCATCAGTATTAGCCATAAAACAGACATTAGCTTGTTCTAATTCACTTTCACTATCACTGTCGGAGGAAGAAGAAGAAGAACCGGAGTCATCCCAAGTTACTTGAAAGGCTCTTCACTTTTTTTTGAATTTCTCAAATTTGCTTTTCCTTTTGTCATTATTGAGTTGTGGACAATCTTTCTTCATATGGCCGAACATGTCACATCTATAACATTTGGTTGATGTTTGATTTGATGAGTTTGAATTGCCATCATTTTGAAATTTTGTCATCGTTTTAAATTTCTTGAATTTGTTGTATTTTTAGCTATGAATACAATTTCTTTCTCATCCAAGTTGGAATTGTCATTATTTGCTTGAAAAGCAATATTCTTATTTTCTTGATTTTGCTCCTTTCTTGCTTGCAAATTAGCTTCATATGACATCAAATATTAGTTCTTCGACTTTGAGTTGAGAGAGATCATTAGTGTTATCTGGATTTTTACCCAGCAGAATCCAAAGGAAGCCAGAACAGCTTCGTCGAGTCAGAACAGCTCAAGAGCCAACCGAAAGGACTAGAAGAACCAACTAAGAAGGATCAGAGAAAAAGAAAGAGAAAACATACTAAGGTGATGGGTCGCTAGTGATCCATCTCCTATAGATCGCTAGCGATCCATAATGATAGCTCGTAGGTCGACTAATCCTCTTGAATTATGGTCCAATAGGTATTCTAGGAATGATGGCTAAGTTTGATGGAATTCCAAGCTAGTTAGATCGAGAAGTAAGCATTCGCCTAATTCAATCAGTAGTCCAATGCAACCAGTGTGTGGATCATCATCAAAACAAGGCAACAAGCTATGAAATTACATGGAGAACATCACCACGAGACAACAAGCTTAATCCTAAAGGCAAAGTTCGAAAACACTGTAAGTACATGGATCGCTAGCGATCCATACACCATGGATCGCTAGCGATCCATATGACTATGCCAGATTGCCATGGAGTTTAAAGAAGAGGATGATGGAAAGCATCTCAAGCAGTTGAGTCGTTAGCGACCCAAGGCTATGGATCACTAGCGATCCATAACCTATTGACCATTAGCGATCCGTTAAATTGAATCGGCTCACTATGAAACTCTTAGGGCAGCTATGTATGGTCGTTTGTAAGCATCTGGCAAGTCAGCATAGCCCAATAGCTCTCCCACCCCTATAAATACAATCCTACCTGCAACATAAACGGGATCTTCTAGACTGGCTGTTGAAACTCTGCAAAAACTATTCTTCACTTTTCTCCTCCCACACAATAGTCATATAGGGGTGCACTGTGATTCTCCAGTAAACTCTTGTACTTGTGACTTGATCTGACTTAGAAGATTCAATCATATTGTAATCCGATTCAGCTTGTAATAGTAGTCAGTTAATAGAAAGTTATAAAGTAGACGTAGGCTTCATTAACAACCGAACCACTATAAAAATCTTCTTGTCTTTTTACTATTTCTGGTCTTTTTACATTTATTCTCTATATTATTGCTCTATAAGAATATGGTTAGTGCTTTCATACTCAATCCAGGGTGTTGATCTATTTTTTGGATTAACATTTTGGTGCTTTCACTGAGAACTCCAACTCAGGTTTAAATCTAGCTATCTACTTTGGATCAGATAGGTCCAGAAGTTAGGTCCTTAATTTTTATTCGAAAGATCTGCTGCTAAGAATCAATGGCTCTGGGAAAATACGAACTGCTTCTGGAAGATCCATAGGGGCAGTAATTGCCGGAGAAAAGATGAATCATCAACAAATTGAAGTAAATGGCGCTAAAGTAGGAGATCAGGTGCCAGGATCCTCTAATCAACGTGAAGTTGTAACTAGAGATGAATTGAATAAAATGGTTGATGAAATCAATCAGAAAATGGAAAGCAGTCAGAGAGCTCTTATAAATAAGCTTAATTCCCTCTTGACCTTACAATCACATCCTGCTCCAAGAACCATGGCAGAACCCGCCATTGCCGTAGAACAAGAAAATTCTTCCTTTTTTGGTCCAAACAAAAGAAACGGGAAGCAGCCGCAAAAAGGAGTGATAGCTGGAACTGTAGGAACCAACGTAGAAGGAAACACAAGTACTCCACCAACCGCAAGGCAACCAGCTATAAACTTAATCTAGGAGCGAAGACCCCACAAGAGGATATAGCCATGGACCTCTCTGATTCGAAAGATGGAGAGCAACTTAACGACGGTAAGTTGGAAGGAAATGCCAATGCATTTGATAATGCTAGGGATATTCAAACTGCCCCAATTAGGCTAACCGCAAGCCAACGGAATCCCGAGGGAGTGGCTCTTCCGAAGACAGGAGAGCTAGGCTTCAGCCCACTCACCAAGACCTTTTGCAAAGCCAAACACTTGGTGTAGTGACTGACAGCTGACCCCGAGACTACCGGACATCTGAGGCATATATCGCGGATATGATCATGCGACTGATGGATGAGAATAAGAATAGAAGAGATGATGAGTGGGGATCCGCTCCAAGTCAGACTCCCTTCACTGATGAGATCTTGAATGAGTGGTATCCAGAATGTTCACTATGCCAACTATTCCATCCTATGATGGAACAAAGGACCCAAAACCCTATCTGTACAAGTACAGTTGGTACATGGACGGAGCGAATCTTCGGACGTTGTTCGATGTAGATGTTTCCCGATTTTTCTAGAAGGAATTACTTCCATGTGTTGATTAGGCTTCCGCCAAGGTCCATCTCCACTTTCGATGAACTAGCAGCAAGATTCCTTGACCATAGACTTCATATAACGCAACCTAAAGATGTAATGTCCCTGTCCGGTCTATTCTAGGGACGAAACAAATCTCTGAAGTCTTTCATAAACCGGCTCAATACCGCAGTGATGGAAGTAAGCAATCCGAACGAGGATATGGTTTTTATGGCTGTGGTCCGTGCCATCCACCCCGAAACCGGGTTTGGAAATTGGATCAAAATGAAACAACCTAGCACTAGAAAGACTTCAATCGTAAGGCGAGTCAATACTTGAGATTGGAAGAGGCGTTGAAGTTAGAAAGGAAGTCCACTAGCCTACAACCGATGAACGTTGGGCAGAGTGACATAAAAATGAATCAAAACATAAATGCCTCTGGGATTACTGAAGGAAGTACAGGAAAAGACGAAAACCAAAAGAGGAAAAATCAGAATTTCAACAAACGTAATGGTAACAATAAGCAACTTAAAGGCTTTAGGCCTGAAGATTACACCCCACTCAATGATACTCCGGAAAACATCTATCTCGCAGCATAGAGGACAGAGGAGTACAAGAAACCCCCTAAAAAGGAAGCAACTGAACAATAAAAGTGCTCCGGGAAGTTCTGTCGCTCCCACGAAATGCATGGTCACAAATGAGTACCGTCACCTAAAGAACTTGACTGAAGAACTGATCCAAGAAAATAAGCTTCAGCAATACATGAGAAAATTGCAAAATCCTGACCAACCTGCGGCTCCCTAAGCTTCGAGGGATCGAAGAAACCAAGCTGGAACCGACGAAGAGGGAACTAAGCGAACTGACCAGAGACTCATCATTGGAATGATATCTGGAGGACCTCATCCCGCAAAGAGGAGTTGGGAAGAAATGGAGTGGTATGCGAGCTCGTTAAAACACACTCCAAAAATTTTGTGCCTCACAGTTGAAGATGGAACCCCAGCCAAGCAGCAGAAAACTCTGAATGATAATATAGTGTTTTAAAATCGGGATGCTAAAGGGATTGAAGCTCCAACTCTCGATCCCATGGTAGTGACAGTAGGTATCGGACCCGTTGTGGTCCGACGAGTATTAGTTGACAACGGTAGTTCTGTGAATATTCTTTTCAAATGCACCTTTGACCAGATGAAGATCAGCATGAAAGATATATTTGCCTGCCAAACAAAAATTCAAGGATTCACCGGTGAACCTAAACAACCCGTCGGGATGATTGACTTACTTGTATAACTTAGGGAAGGCGACCGAAGAGTCGCCCTCATCCAAACTTTCATGATTGTAGATGAAACTTCCATATACAATGCCTTCTTGGGATGGCCCGAGCTGGCTGATTTTAGAATCACTTTAGCCCAGTGGTGCCTTACAATGAAATTCCCAACAGCGAACGGAACTGGGGTGATCAAAGGAGATCAATGTGCCGCTAAGGAGTGTTACATCATAGAACTGCGCGAATCTAAAAGAAAGGAATAAGGGAAGGATGTGGGGAGAACTCTCTACATTCACGAACCAACCAAATAGCAACTACAAAGCTGCCCCTGGCTTGGGGACCATAGCCGATTCGATAAGGCTTTGGATCCTAGAAAGAAGAGTTCAAGGGAGGATCGGGCAGCACCGGCAGAACTGACGGTGTCTGTTCCAGTCGACATGGATGACCCTACGTGGGTCCTGAAAATTGGATCACACCTTGGAAACAAGATGCGATTAGAACTCACTAATTTTCTTCATGCCAACTTGGGTGTGTTTGCTTGGTCGCATTTCGATATGTGTGGGGTATCATTGGAAATTGCATGCCACGTAATCAACATTGATCCCAGGTTTACGCCGGTAAAGTAGATAAGATGCAGTCTGGGCCCCGAGCGATCCAAAGTATTGAGAGAAAAAGTAGACAAGCTGATAGCCAATGGATTTATCCATGATGCAACCTACCCTGAATGGGTATCTAACCCGGTTTTGGTCAAGAAGTCCAATGGAAAATGGCGAACTTGTATCGATTACTCAGACTTAAACAAAGCCTGCCCGAAAGATAGTTTTCCACTGCCCAGAATCGACCGAATGGTAGACGGAACGGCTGGACATGAATTGCTATCATTTATGGATGCATACTCAAGGTACAACAAGATCATGATGCACGAACCGAACCAAGAAAATACCAGTTTTATTACCAACCTGGGACTGTATTGCTACAAATTAATGCCATTTGGCCTAAAGAATGCTGGGGCAACTTACCAGTGACTGGTAAATGCCATGTTCAAACGTCAGATCAGAAAAACCATGGAGGTCTATGTGGATGAAATGTTGGTTAAATCACGAATAGCTGTCGATCACTTAGATAATTAGCCGAAATGTTTGAAATACTTCGAAAGTATGGAATGAAACTCAATCCACTCAAATGTCACTTCAGGGTTGCCTCCGGAAAGTTCTTGGGATTCATAGTGAGCGCCAGAGGCATTGAAGCAAATCCAGAGCAAATAACTGCCCTACGAGAAGTCCAGGCCCCAAAGAACAAGAAGGATTTACAAAGCTTGAATGGGAATGTCATGCTAAGTTGGTTCATCTCAAAAGCCACCGACAAATGCATACCATTCTTTGATGCACTAAAGAAAGGAAAGAAGAATTTTAAATGGAATAAGGCTTGTCAAATCACATTTGAAGAGTTGCTGCGGCATATGGAAACCTCACCAATCCTATCGAAGCCAGTAAACGGAGAAGACTTGTTCATCTACTTAGCAGTTTCCCCTCATGCATTAAGCACTGCTCTTGTACGTGAGGAAGCTAGGATCCAGTCACCCATGTATTACATTAGTAAACATTTTACTGGAGCCGAAAAAAATTATCCAAAATTGGAAAAGCTAGCGTATTGTCTCTTGATCGCGTACAGGAAGTTACGATCATATTTCTAAGCACACCCGATCAAATTATTGACCGATCAACCCTTGAAGCAGGTATTGTACCACCCTGAGACTTCCGGGCAGCTCATCGTATGGAATATTGAATCGAGTTAATATGAAATCACTTACCATCCTAGAAAGGCAATCAATAGCTAAGCATTGGCAGATTTCATCGCTGAATTTACTATACGGGATAATGAAGAGGAAATAACACCGGAAGTGGAAACACGATGAAAGCTCTTCATTGATGGCGCATCTAATAACTTCTTCTCGGGGGAAGGTGTAGTGCTTGAAACTCCCGAAGGATGAGCCGTTTGCTATGCCCTACGCTTGAAATTCTATGCGACAAATAATGAAGCGAAGTTTGAGGCATTGATAGCTTGACTGAAAGTCGTGAAGGAACTCAGAATAAAAGCCATTCACATATACAACGACTTTCAACTATTCGTCTGCCAAGTGAAAGGTGAATACCAGGCTTGAGGGGAAAACCTTGTCCCATATCTATCTAAAGTGCAAGAGTTGTTGAACAACATCGAACATTACACCATAACTCACATCTCAAGGGAGGAGAACACGAAGGCAGACTACTTAGCTAAACTGGCCAGCTCCGGAGACCCTGACCACTCCAAGTATAAGTGAAATGGATATCAACTGGATTTTTGAGATCACCGTTGAACCAGAAATGTGGACAACCCCAATCAAAGGCTACTTGCTTACAGGAACTCTTCCCGCAGATAGGAACCATCGGAAAAAGCTTCTCCGGAAGGCACCGCGATTTATAATACAGGATGAGATACTCTATCGAAGGGGGTTCTCTATCCTCTTGCTCAAATGTGTGATCGACGAAGAAGTACGATGCATCCTTAGAGAAGTTCATGAAGGCGACTGCAGAGACCATATCAGGAGGCAAACCCTTGCAAAGAAAATCCTCCGATACAGGTATTTCTGGCTAACGGTAAACAGCAACGCAGCAGATTATGCCAAATGGTGCGACGGATGCTAAAGATTCAACAAGATCAAAAGGACCCCCTCAATAGAACTAACATAGATGGTCAGCCCGTGGTCGTTCGCAATATGGGGAATTGATCTGATTGGCGCATTGCCAATAGCCAAAGGAGGGGCTAAATATGTTATAGTTTCCGTTGACTATTTCACAAAATAGGCCGAAGCGGAACCGCTGGCCACCATTACCACAAAGATAGTAATTAATTTTGTTACTTAAAACATTATTTGCAGGTTTGGTGTACCACAGAAAATCATCACTGATAACGATACCCAATTCGAAAGCGCCGAGTTCAAAGACTTTTGCAACCGAATTGAGAAAAACTTTTCCCCAGTCGCTCATCCATAAGCAAACGGGCAAGTGGAAGCAATAAACAAGATCATCAAGTCCACCATCAAAAGCGGCAAACTAAAGCTAACAGGAATTGGGTTGATGAACTTCCACTCGCATTATGGGCTTATAGAATAACACACAAAGCAGCAACTGGGCATACTCCATTTGCCTTGGCGTATGGTTCAGAAGCAATGATCCCTGTCGAATTCGAAGTCCCCTCTCATCGAAGGTAGAACTTCAATCAGAGGCAAAACGAGCAGCTCCTACTCGAGCCACTTGATTTGTTTGACGAGAAGAGGGAAGAAGCCGAACTAAGAACCGCTTCTCACCAAAAAAGGGTCGCACGGTACTTCAACTCCAAAGTTCACAACCAAACTTTTGAAGTGGGAGACCTCATCCTCAAATGAGTCTATCCCGTACCAAGAACATTTGGACTAAATTAGGAAGGGACGTATGTAATCAGTCAAAAGCTAGGGGATGGAACTTTCAAACTAACAACCGTTGACGGAGTCCAAATCCCCCGAGCATGGAATAGCGAATCGCTACGTCGTTACTTTATCTGAAACTATCTTATGTACTTCCTATTTTTCAGCAAACAAGCCATCTCGGGATACCGAGGGCATTGTAAATAGGCAAAACTTGCCCAACTTTCTTAATAAAATTGCTTTGCTTTCTAAAATGATAAAACTACGTTCATAAAAGTAACCTGTTGAGTCAACGGGGTCAAATCGGCTCAAAAACATTCAATCGCTACTTGAGATAGTGAAATCACGCTCAAGTACGCTCCACTTACCCGCCAGGTCGACAGAAGTAAATCGACTCAAACTGTTGGATCGGCGGATCCCGATCCCCACCTTCTAAGAACCGGTGTTGCTCCGGCAGCACCGGGAAGGCCCAAATCAAAGCCGCGCACTACCTTTTTGAGCCGTTGAATCACACTCTTGAAGCATAAACTCCTCACGTTGCCCGAAGATTGGTAATGTCGGGTAGATTCGAACCATTCTGGGTCGACGGGACATATCGATCCCAAAAGATGCGCATACTCTTAAGTACCGGTATTACCGGGAAACTAGTCCATGGTAGGAATGACAAGAATCAACCCACTCCTACTATCGGGAGAAATTGGTATGAATCCAACAATGTCAAACTACTACGAGTCAGCAGAAAATTCAAATTGTTGACCAACAACAAATCTGAAATCAAGCTGTACAAATCATAAGTTCCCAAAGATGGGAACCACAGAATAGATCCAATTACAAACACCCAAAAATCACTCGGACCAGCCGGTCATTTGTCAGGTGTTCGAAGAAAACAGCCCCGTGAACTGGAGGCATACACCAATACTCAAATAAAAATACTCAAAAACAAAAACACTTCATAGTTCTGTTACTCCAAACAAAGAATTTTGGTGATAATCACAGGACTAGATAAAATAAAATAGCAGTAAATGAAATTGACATAAGTGCATAAAAATAGATAAGTAGACAAATAAAGTTACAATCAAAATGTCAACATCATATTACTTACAACATTTTCTATACAAAGTCAAAATGTGGGGGCCGTACCCACACAATGTCTACAACCAAAAAGGAAAAAATACAGGCGCTACAATAAAAGCAAAAGTGCAGAATATGCACTTGAACAAAATAGAATAAAATGTCCCAAAAACCAGCTCCACTGTCATCCGGACCTCTCAACGATTCTTTCCACCGCTCCCCTTTCCACCTTTAGTTGGGAGTTTCTTCTTGCTCTCAGAATCCCCGCCAGAGGTAGTGTTGCTGCCCGAAATATCTATTATCTCCTTGGCATTGGCATCTCCCCCCTGCACTTCAAATTTCTTGAAAGACTTCCCCTTGACTTTACTTTTCCGAAATTTGCGGGATCTCCTCGAGGATTTAATCTCCTCAACCTTTTCCTTCTTAACAGCAACCAATTGCTGTTGGGATCTATGTAGTTAGACCGTCTGGTCTTCCTGCTCTGGAGCTTCAGCTGTCATGAAGTCGCCCTCCAAAGATACGGAAGGGTCGTCTAGACCATGCAATGCGGCAATCTTCTCAGATTCTGGTCCCGACTGCGAACCATATACAGATGCAACAATCGGAGTAGCTATGGAGACAAGCATTGAGACGGTTGAAATAGCTGCAAGTCCAGGCGTCGAAGAAATCGGCGGGTCAGTAGGTAAAAAAGATGAACCTATAAGATCAAAAATGAAAGCATTAAGCACATCTTGTTCCTACGGCATGAGCTGAAAATTATCAAACTTGGGGGAAACAAGAAGGTTACCTACATCGGAGGAATGGCCGAGAATGTCAATCTCATATTCCCCGCCTTCTCCTTCTTTTGATCGTTTCACGATTTTCGGAGAAGTTTCGGGGCCACCTGAAGTTACAGATACAGCTACTGGAGGAATAGACGACAGAGCAGCACCAGCAGTACTCACCAACTAATCACGAGGTTGTTTTGATGATTCGCCAGGCCCAGAAATGAAAGGCTCCGGCAATGTTTTAGAAGTTGCAGTCATAGCGACATCACAGCTTCCTGTTCCTTCTCGATCTGCAGGATCTCTCGGCCCCCTATCAGTGCTTTCTTTGATTCCTCATTAAGGAAGTCATCCTCCAACTCTCGATCAGTATAGACGTCCCCTTTCTCTCGGAAAAGGGCCAAAATTTCCTATAAAACCACGGCGAGAGTGCGTGGGAATTTGGGGCCTAAATAGCCGAGAATCCCCTAATGCAACAAGGAGTTGACATAGAAGTTTAAGATGGTATCATCCATCTTCTCCATCTTCTTTTTGAAAGTGTCCTGCAGCTCCAAATAATCCATCGTAACGGTGGCCTTCTCAACTTCAACACGCGTTTCGTTGATGCTAAGCTGCGCAACTCTTTCTTGGAGCGAGGCAATCATCTGGGCTTGATCGGAAATGGTCTTATCATGGGACTTCACGATCTCCTCATATTCCACAATTGTTTTGTTATGCCCTTCAACAATCTTGTCGTGATTAGCAATAGTCTTCTTCTAGGCTTCAATAATAATGTCACGAGCTTCGAGCTCCTCTTTCAACTCAACTTCGTCCGCATGGGCCTTCTTAATTTCATCTCAAAATACAATCTCTATTTTCACATGGGCCTCTTTCAACTCCTTAAGCAAGCTGGCACTGTTCTTACTCTCCCAGAGTGCCGCATCCTTCTCTTGTATCAGTCGCTCAATTCTGGCATTACATTCTGCTAACGCCCTCTCGAAATTGTCTTTCTCCGATTCAAAAGAGAGGATTTCCTAATAATTATTTCGGTTCATGTCGGCCAGCTGCTTGCATAAATTTTCCCATCCCTCGGCTTACTCTAAATCATTTTGAATCGCTTGAAGGTGGGGCATATAGGCATCTTTGCGGACTGGGTAAAGGTCGCGGTCAAACTTAACTCCCTTAAAAAACCATCCAGGGAGCGCAGCTTCAAGTCTATGGGGACCAGACAGAAGAATGTAAGCCGACCTTCGGTGAGGACGCGAGGAACCAAAAGCAGGCACCACGTGAGTCGATGGGGCTTGAGATGAAAATGGAGCCTAAACGGAAGAAACCAGAATCTAAAGACCGACAGAAGCTGGGACCAGGGAAGAAACCTGATGCTTAGAAGGATGAGAACCACGGTTAACCTTTGACTTTTTAGATGGTTCCTCTCGATCATCAGGGGTTTTTCTCTTCTCGTAACCACTTTTATATGTCCGACCTCGTTCTCTATCATCACAGCGATGAGCTTTGCCCTCCAAGTCATTCCGCCTTCTCCATTCCTCTTTAGTCTCATTGGGCCGATGTCAGCTTGTAGACCATTTTAACCAACGTTGCGAATAAGTGAATTGCTTGAGATCGTCATAAAGTCCACGGCCTCTCATGGTACCTAACATGAAGAATAAATAAAGAGCTTTAATAACGAGAAATAGGCCTAAACAATGCATGTGTAAGTGAATGTGACCCTAGTGAAATGTATAATGTGTCTTGGGGGGCCCAAAAAGATGTCAGAAACCGGATAGGGAGGCCACTGTGGTAGAAATCAGGTTGGCTCTGGGCACAATACGACCCGGGCAAGGAGACGTCCCTTCAAATCCGAAATCTTCCCCAATAAGTTCTTTGATATCCACGTAAACGTTGCTCAAATTCCCTAAGTCTATGCCGGCATCTTTAATGGGGGAATCCCGACGTCGCTCGGCTACTACTGGAGCATCTTTATTCCGGATCTCTCGGGGAGGCAAATCCGAAAGAACGTGACTCATTCCCGAGTCTCGTCGCATGATTCAGAGTCTCCATCAACTTGCGTTGAAATCATCATCACTGGAGCAGGAATCATAACTACTACTACTCTCAACTTCACCCTCCTCTTTTTTCTGTTGCCACTGCAGCTTTGCCCTCTCGTAGCTTGAACTCTTCTTCCCCTTCCTCTGAAATTGGGGGCATTCTGGCCAGATAGCTAGCTTCAATCATGACATCCCTTCCCTCATGAGTTTCTTCAGCAGACTTGCCAGACAAGCCTTCCTTTTTTTGAAAAACACCCTCTTCAGAGCCATGTGATGAAGAAGCGGAGCGTGTTTGTATTCTAGAACAAAGAAGGAGACGGGACTTCAACCACTACGGCGGATCTCTCAGGATGCAATAACCCATACCAGAGCAAATTTTCGTCCGTTAGCAAAAATTTAACCGATCTCTCCCCGACATCTACGGCCTTCAAGGTATGGAAAATATGGTCGAGTGATAGGTCTTTATTCTGCCTTGGAACAACTACAGGAAGTATTTGACCTGTCAGAAAACCCATAGCAACTTATCGAAACTCAATAAGTAAAGAAGAGAAGTTACCCTCGTTGTCCATAGGCGGTTAAACCCTGTGGAACATCTAACGAAGAAGTACTGAGTCTTGAACTGAGACAGATTGCTCTAAAGCTGTAACACGATCTTGCGATTCCTCTGGGCCTCGATGACGATAAGGGATGGGCACTCGCCCCTCCTCTTAAACGAGAGAAAATATCTCAACTCGAGGCACGATTAAATGTCCGCATAAACAAAACATGAAGGCAAGTCAGGATTGCATATCCGTTAGGATGAATTTGGAAGGGGGCAATTCTCAAGTTCGAAAGAGTTTCTTTCAAAAAGTCATTAAAGGGAGGAACTACTCCATTTAAGCCATGTACTAGTGGCAAGCAGTGTATCCCGGAGGCGACATATGGGCAAACGCATTCTTCTCCGGAAGGCGCACGTCGTCCTCCGGAATGCCGTGTTGCAAGCAAATATTATGCAGAACCTTAGCAGAGATTACAAAGAAAGCTCTCTCCGGTGGATTAAGTAGAACTCTGAAATTTGGAGGAGTATGGTCTACAACCGGGCTAATCGGAACTAGTTGACCGTATTCAGCTCGCGAAGTAGAAGTGGAAGAAGCGAGGAATGACGATTCAACTTCTGAAAGTGTTGGACTTCCTCCATTAGACTTACAGCGAGAAGATGGATACTTCATTCAATCCAACAGAACTTTTGTCCAACGCGGTCAGGTAATTCTATCTTTAACTAAAAATTCCCCTACAACACTTGAATTCCGAAGGAATATCGATCTACACCGACACATCGGATTTTAAGTGTATACCAGAGCAAGTGCAGTGTGTTATCTATGTGGGGTGAGCTCGATGTCCTGAACACTACAAACACTCTATCCAGTGTAGATAGTTTGCTCACAGTAAAGGATGAAAAGGGATTTTCGTATCACTTTTTGAAATTATTTCTTCTACACTTACCCGTTATTGATCAACGATTGATAATGGATCCGTTGTCCAAAGCGACGCGAAAAGCTCTTCTCAGTTCAGGTACACCGAGTGCGCAAAAACGAGAACAATCTGAACTCTCCGGAAGGCAATAACAATATAAGCTACTTGTGAGACGCTATCCTAAGCCATTATTCCCCTCCCAAATGATTAAAACCAATTCACGATGCGTCGTGTTATATCAGCAATGTAACTAAGTACGAGTCAATTTTGATTCTGTGGATGAAGACAACAAAACATGTCAAGCACCAGGGCAAGGCCCGAGTGTCGTTCCATGAAGAACTCAAGAATCGATTTACTATTTTCTTCCACAAAATCACAATCAACTTGGATTTTCCACGACAATCATCACTAATACAACCCCGTCGTCGAATTGCAAAATGAGCACGAAAATCAACTTAACCCACATATAATCAAGAATCAAAAGGACGCGAATAAACTCGGAGTGTTGGCAGCCTATGGAAAGGGTTGGTGGTGATTCAAAGAAGAAGGACCGGTTGCAATTTGGAGAAGCATAGCAACAAAGTCGCGTGGCTAAGTCAAGGCGACGGCGAAGTTAGTGGTGGTCGGAGGCGAGGAGCTCCGGCGACGATGACAAGATAGCTTTTAGGTTTTGGATCGGGTCGCAGAAGGATAGCTCGGATCGTCAAATGAAAGCAAGATGGGAAGAGAGAGTCGGCTCGATTAAGTTAAATAGGAGACTGCATGGAAAAAACCACTAAGTTATTGGATCGCTAGCGATCCATTGGCTATGGATCACTAGCGATCCATCAAATTACGTTCGATCTCTCCCGAATTTGCCAAGCATGATCCATATGTTATTAGTGGGCATCCTAAAAGTTATGGGGTAAAAATTGGTTTGCTATAACAAGCAATGATAATTCACGTCAAAGCTTAACGAGTAACTTAACAAGCAAAGCTAAATTCGCGTGATGGCCTTAACGCGATCACTTGAACTTCACCAAGCGGAAAATAAAGAGCAATTACTTCCAGAGCACGCCTTGTTTCCAACGAAGGCCTACTCTGGGGGGCAAATGTTATCTGAGTTTTTAACCCAGTAGAATCCAAAGGAAGTTGGAATAGCTTCGTCGAGTCAGAACAGCTCAAGAGCCAACCGAAAAGATTAGAAGAACCAACCAAGAAGGATCAGAGGAAACATACTAAGGTGATGGGTCGCTAGCGATCCATCTCCTATGGATCGCTAGCAATCCATAAGGATAGCTCGTAGGTCAACTAATCCTCTTGCATAATGGTCCAATAGGTATTCTAGGAATGATGGCTAAGTTTGATGGAATTCCAAGCTAGTTAGATCAAGAAGTAAGCATTCGTCTAATTTAATCAGCAGTCCAATACAACTAGTGTGCGAATCATCATCAAAACAAGGAAACAAGCTACGAAATTACATGGAGAACATCACCACGAAACAACAAACTCAATCCAGAAGGCAAAGTCCGAAAAAACTCTAAGTACATGGATCACTAGCGATCCATGCACTATGGATCGCTAGCGATCCATATGACTGTGCCAGATTTCCATAGAGTTTAAAGAAGAGGATGATGGAAAGCATCTCAAGCATTTGAGTCGTCAGCGACCCAATGCTATGGATCGCTGGTGATTCATAACCTATGGATCGCTGGTGATTCATAACCTATGGATCGCTGGTGATCCATCAAATTGACTCGGCTCGCTATGAATCTCTCGGGGCACCTTTGTATGGTCATTTGCAAGCATCTAGCAAGTCGGCCTAGCCCAATAGCTCTCCAACCCCTATAAATACAATCCTACCTGCAACATAAATGGGATCTTCTGGACTGGCTTCTGAAACTCTACAGAAACTATTCTTCACTCTTCTCCTCTCACACAATAGTCATATAAGGGTTCGGTATGATTCTCCAGTAAATTCTTGTACTTGTGACTTGATCTAACTTAGAAGATTCAATCATATTATAATCTGATTCAACTTATAACAGCAGTAAATTAAAGAAAGTTATAAAGTGGACGCAGGCTTCATTAACAGCCGAACAACTATAAAAATCTTCTTGTCTTTTTACTATTTCTGCTATTTTTACATTTTTTATCTATATTATTGCTCTGTAAGAATAGGGCGAGTGCATTCATACTTAATCCAGGGTGTTTATCCATTTTTTAGATTAACAGTTAGCTTTGTCAATGGCTAAAACCATTCTTTCCCATTCGATAGTCAAAGAATTTAAGGTTCGTGTAACTAAATCAAAATCAGTGAATTTGACCCCAAGTGCCATGAGATCATGTTGTATAGTTTGAAATATAGAATACATGTAAAAATAGATTCATTGCTTTCATTTTAAATGATGAAAATTAATTTTGTAAAATAGAAATTTTTGTTTACTTGACTTTTATCGTGCCTTTATGCATACCTTGAAAAGTGCGTCATATATCATATCCAGTAGTGCAAAGCATAGCTCGTGAAAATTCATTTTTAAAAAGTGAACAAAATAAAACATTCATGGCTTAGGAATTATTAGTTGCCGTGTTTTTTTATGCATCGGTCCAAGTGTTTATGTCAATGGTAGGTTCTTCATATCTAGTTTGAGTAGTTTACCAAATTTCTAAACCATTGGATTCCATAAAATTCGCATACGTGTTGACCTATAAGCATAATTAGAACCAGCAAATAGTGGGGGATGAGCAGTTGATTAACCTTCTTGAAATGTACTTGTGATGTGCACGTAAATGTGCATATTTTTACTTCCATATTTAATCTAATTTAATTAAATAAATGAGAATATAGGGTATTTTAACATGTTTAAACCAAAATTTTAATTATTTTCAAATCATCATTTATTCATCTTCGTATAGGGGCAAAATGGTCATTTTGTGCATGTATTAATTTTGAGAATATTTATTTGTGCATTTTATTTTTATTTGTAGGAAATAGGATGAAAAATATGAAGAGGCTTCATGAAAATGTGCATGCACAAGTGAAGAAGGCAAAATGAAGATGGAAATAATTCATTTCATGCAACATGGAGGACCCCACCTACCCACTTACCATGATCTCCTATTAAGAGCTAATGCACATGATTAAAGCAACATGCACATTTAAATGGAGGATTATGCTCATGCTAACGATTACTTGGAGGTTATATTTCCTAAGAGGGTATTTTGGGTAGTCCCCAAAAATATGTATTAGAGTTTTAGACATGGAAATCTGTTAAGTCATAGATTTTGACAATTTTAAAGATTGAATTCTTGAATCCAAAATAGTTTTTGGAATTGGAATTTGAAGCTTTTGAAAATGAGTTCCAAAAATAAAAGTTATTTTAAATAACTTAATAAAACTTGAAATTTAAATCATTTGATTTAAATTTAAATTCAATATTTGAATTTGAATTCAATGACTTGGAAATTTTGGTCTAAAGGGTTACATAAGTTATAAAAGGTGTTTATATGGGTTTTTAACTATTTAAAAATGTGGTTTTGGAAATTTAAATTCAAGTTTTATACTTGAATGGCTTTAACGTATGTAAATTGTAATCAGTGTTTTCCCTAAAGAGAACTATTTGTTTCAAATAATAATAGCTTTCATAAAAAGGAGAGAATTTCCAATTTGTATCGGAAGATTTCAAGTTTGGAATGAAATTGTAAATAGTTTGGGAAAAACTATGAGTTAACCTTTGTGAAGACAATTAAATCTTGTTTTGAAATAAAAGAGTATTTTAAATGGTGTATCATTTATATAAAAGATTTGAATTGGAAAAGGTTTGAAAGTTATCAATTAAATCTATGATTTAAAGGTTGGACGAGTTAATCCAAATTGAAATGGAAATCGATTTGGAAAATCTATGAATAAATCTTTGTGAAACTGGGTGAACTTTGTGAATTAAATCTTTTATTTAAAAGATTTGAAATGGTAATGTGTTTAAACCATTTGAAAGAGAAGTTTTGGGTAATAAGTTGTGACTTAACTGAAATCCCAATATCCATATGTTTTTAAATATTACATTCATTATTCGGTTTAGCCGGGAGAGGACTTTGTGTCATATAACCCATTCCAAATAATGATACGTCGTTTATGGATTGCATTTGAAGACCGGTGGTGAAGACCGGGTATTTGTGAGAACGATAGGATGACCTATCGACTGTCTCTACACCGAGTGGCTCCGGTATAGAGATTCCCTAAGTGATGGGATGTCCGATCGGGATTGTGGATACCCGGATTACAAGGGCTTCTTTGGAAGTGCCTTCGGTTCTGTTCGAACCCGGAACAGACTTGTATGGTTGTATGTCTGACACTACACTTTGAGATATAAAGTTGATTTCTTTCAAATACATTTCTGTTTGGTGGCGGAGATTTATTCTCTTAGCTTAACACCCTTCTCTGAGACGTACGAGCTCAAAGGTTATGTAGTTGAAGGTTATCAGTGATATACTCCCAATTTGGTAGTGTGGCATGCTGAGTGCTGTTGTGTGTTGATGATCATTTGTTGATCAAAGCATGGCTTTCGTGTAAAGCGTAGCTTTGTGGACGAGACCTCATCGAGCCTTACAGACCGAAAATGGTCGAAACAGGAAAGTGCGGCAAGGTTTCAAGGGTAGCTCCCCTAGGGTATGTCCATTCCTTCTGGAAAAAGGTGGTATCATGGTATGGAGCCCAGATATTTACCTATGTGGTTGCTCCAATCTCATTTACTCTGTGTGATTGTTGCTTAATGATCGAGAGCTCTCGGATAAAGGTCGCAAACGACCGAGGGTGACATATCTCAGGTTTACTACCCGGGAAGGGGGTAACCGGCCTTGTGTTGGCAGAGAGCCAGGTGGTTCTCGGGGCATCCCTCCAGAGGCGTTCCCATGTGGCATAGGAAGTTCCTTAGCCTGACCATTTGTTGGAAAATCCAAAGAAACAATACGAGCCCTTTACGATTGCAGTTGTATAACCTGTCTCCTCAAGCGGCAGCTATAGCAGGCATAATATAATGGTACATATGCTGGCTAAGATTAATATTGTATTTTCAAAAGAATTTTCACACTATGCACTAGTAATAATATCAAAAGAGATTTTTCTCGTAGTAAGCATGTTTGACTATCATAAGAAGAAATCTCCTCCAAGTCTGCGATTGCATTGTGTGTGTGGTGGGAGGTCTTATGGTAGTTTCATTTTTCAAAAGCATTGCGGATTTCAATGTTGAAAATTCTTTTGTCGTTTGTTTTAAAGATAAACTGTTTTTGTTACTCACACCAGTCTCACGACTGACCTGGAGTTTATTGTTCCCTTCCTAAACTTTGGGTGCCCATAATTTTCCACACGGGCAGTCTAGAGTTGGGTTTTTCAGATAGTCAGGTTTAGTAGACTAGTTGGAGCTAGTTCAGTTTTTGGAGATGACGACCGACGTTGCTTCTCTTTGTGCAAATTGATGGGGGTTCGAGCTGATGTTGGAGTTGTTGGACTCCTCTTTTGAGGATCATTTGGAGTTATCACTTCTGTTATTTCCGTGTATCATTATTTATCTCTGATAGTGTTGTATCATATTGATATCATTGTTGTACATCATTCTGGATATTGTATTCATTGGAGTTGTATATGATATCACCTATTTCTTTCTTCCGTTGTGTTGTTATACTTAATGGTGTTATAAGCTTCGGCATGACTTGAATTTCAACGATTGAATCTGCGGCATTCGAGTACAAGTGAAGTACGGGTGTCGATTTTCGAACGCTGAAATTTGCATCGTGACATAAATAGTCAAGGTGTTAGTAATTGTTATGACATATATTCACAAAGTAAAAGGTAGACATATATTATTACCAAAAATCAAGTTGACAAAATGACGGAACAAATACACTTTCAACGTTTCTTTTCCATTTGTCCATACATGGGAAATGTTGGAAAAACCAATGGAGAGTGTTGCACGTATTCAAACTAAACATAAAAACATTAAATACTGCTTTGAATTTCGGTTCATATCAACTAGGTAAACAAAGATAAGCTGTAGTCAAAATGAAAAACTACAATTGATTAAAACAAGTAACCAAATCCTAATCTTCTAACAGCAAACATAAAAGCATTGTCTACAAGCATCTCCTTAGTTTTCAAGAAAATACGTACATAAACAAAGTGCAAGTGACAAAGCAAACAACCACATGACAGGATATGGTTTGGATAGGCATACATTAACATTGAGTAATGGATTCACATTGTTTCCAATGAGTAGGATGTCATCCATTAATTAACAGTTTATCACTATCTCCAAAGTCCATTATCATGGTACCTGCCTTCAAAGCTTCAATATTAAACCATTGAAATTCAATCTTACTCTTAAGACCGTCTATAAGAATTTCCCACACAATCTTAAGCTTTGAATAATATAATTTAACCACTAAATCACCTTCATATCTTGACTCAAGCTGTTTATGGATAAAATTCAATACACATTCAGCTATAGACAGGACCAAAATAATTGTAACGGATGCAGCATCAACCGACAATTCAAACAATTGCTCCTTAGTTCGAGTAGATGTAGATTACTCAGAAGGCCAGTATAAAATGGATACTAGGTTATGCGATTGCAGCTGAATAATATTTGCCAAAAATGGTCTTTACAATATTTTAAAACTAATGTACAATTATACAGAAATTAAGTAGGACTGTAGTTAGAGACAGAGCTAGAACTTTCTAATTCCCTAGACTACCTAGATGTCGATATTTAACATATCCCTATGTTTTAAAAAGTGAACTTGGACTAAAGCACGTGGTAGACCATAGACTGCCATAGCTAGATGTTTTTATTTGCCATGATGCACTTAAAAATTCTACTTTGTAGCTAATTTACACCTAGGCTTTTAAAATTGGATTCAGACTATAGCACAGAGTTGACTATACAAAAATTGTTCCAAGAGCACTAGACCACAATGGCTTAAATCAAATATATTCCATAAGAAGTTAAAGAAATTAGTTTGTTTATGATTAGTAGATTTCAAAATTTGAATCCAGATTAATTTATGGAGTATAATATATTCAAAGAATTGTTACAATGTTAAATTAAAAAATTATATAATAAATATATTTACCTACCAAGAGCAGATTCTCAAAAGTAAAGCCGGAAAATTTGTTGCCTTTAGCTTGTCATTGGTTCCACATACAGCAACAGATCTGGAACACATTTTTTGCCACCTTCAAACCCAAAATTGTGTGTAGCATGTAAAGATTAAACAAAATTCATTTATAGAGAGTGTCGATTGAATCAAATCCAAAAGAGACGGACTTTTCTTTAGACGTGACTCCAGATGACTAGGTTCATCAAGCAAACTGTCTTGTAACGATCATGGTGGTACCATTCCCAGATCCTTATTCTGTTGTAGCAATTGTAGAAATTGTGAGGGAGTTACTGTTAGTTCAAAATTACACAAGCTATGGCTTCCTCATATCAACTTATCCATGGTTTGAAAAAACTAACCCAAGGCAAAAGCCCGTGTGAAGACAGTTTAAACATATATGAACAACCTCACAAAAGAGAGCTTGCAGGTGATAATTAACAAAACAATGCGTCGTTAACATTAGACTGTGGTGAATTTTTTTTAATTTGAGCGGAAGTGAATTATTTGATCAGGATCTAGTATTGTCTATTTAGATATCAATGGAACTTTTAAAAAAAATCAATTATGCAGTCTCACAGAAACAATAGCAGAAATAAGAGACACGGAAGATTTAACGTGGTTTGGATATGAATATCCTACATCCATGGAGACCCAACAACTTCTTTTATTCCACTGAAGAAAAGAGTACAAAAGAGAGAAGAATAATGGTGGATGCTATCACACACTCACATACATATGAAGATGAAATTCCTTTATTTAAATAGACTTGATTATGAAGGATTGCTTGGAGATTAAGAAAAACAATTTCCCGATTACCCAAATATCTTTCCAAATTGCATGATTTGATTTTAGTACAAATAGATGGCGTAATCTTGGTTTCCATATCTTCCCTTTGATTGATTGATTCTCCATGCCTAATCATTTATTTCTTCATATAACAAATGCATTGACTAATTAATTGATTGGCTAATTAACTAGTTTCCTTCCAAAATATCCTTCCATATACAAGCCAAATTAATTGATTGACTGAACCAATTAATCAATTTCTTTCCTCCTCAACAAATATTTGAATCATCCAAATTTAACACTCCACCTTGATTCAAATATAACAATCTCTCTTCATCATCTTATCATCAAGCAATCGACATAGAAGTTGTAGGGTCTAGCGCCCCATGGTGCTCAAGTAACAGGAATCAAACCGATCAAGTTTGAGCAATGCTCAAACTTGTCCTTTGGAAGTTACTTTGTCATCATATCTGAAGGATTATCTAAAGTACTCAACTTCAAAAATTTGATCTTGCTTCGTTCTTCCTCAAGCATAAGAAAGAAACCTCTAACATCAATGTGCTTCGTCCGGGAACTATAAGCTTGATTCTCTACAAGATGAATCACACTCTGACTGTCTGAAAATAGCTCTACTGTCCGCTGCACCGTTGAAAGATCATCCAACATCTGAAGTAAGTATATCCTTCCTTTGTTGCTTCCACAATCGATATCAACTCTGCTTCGGTATTCGACAAAGCTACGATAGATTGCAGCTTTGATCTCTATGAAATCGAGCCTATGCCAAGTGTAAAAACATAGCCCGACACTGACTTCCTAGCATCTCCATCCCCAGCATAATCAGAATCACAGTATCCTCTAAAAGAGATGTCACCATCCACTCCACCATATAACAAGCCCACCGAAGAAGTGCCTCGAAGATATCTAAGAATCCACTTCACTGCTTGCCAATGCTCTTTGCCTGGGTTAGACATATATCAACTCACAACACCCACTGCATGGGCCAAATCTGGTCTTGTGCACACCATCGCATACATAAGACTACCAACAACACTAGAATAAGGTATATCAGCCATATACCTTTTGTCTTCTTCCGATGAGGGAGATAAGTCTTTTGACAACTTAAAATGAGAGCCTATTGGAGTGCCAACCGGTTTGGCTTTCTCCATTCCAAATCGAGCGAGGACCTTCTCGATGTACTGCACCTGAGTGAGCCTTAACTCTCTCCGCTTCCTATCCCTGCTTATCTCCATACCCAATATTCTTTGTGCCTTTCCAAATCCTTCATGTCAAACTCTCTATAGAGCTCCGCTTTCAACTCCTTAATTCTGACCATACTCCGAGATGCAATCAACATATCATCAACATAAATCAACAAATAAATCATATCACCATCACGTCTCCTGAAATAAACACACTGGTCTTCGAAACTTCTAGAGTATCCCTGTGAAAGCATAAACTTATCAAACCTCTTATACCATAGTTTAGGAGACTGCTTCAGTCCATATAGAGATTTGTTGAGTTTGCAAACATAATCAGGTCTGCTACTATCAATGAACCCTTCCGGTTACTTTAAATAAATCTCCTCATCTAGATCACCATGCAAGAATGCAGTTTTGACATCTAGTTTCTCTAATTCCATATTATAATGAGCAACTAATGCCAAGAGAATAAGAATAGAAGTATGCCTAACCACTGGAGCAAAGATATCATGATACTCTACCCCCTTCTTCTAAACATACCCCTTTGCGACTGATCTTGCCTTGTATCTGAGATTACCATTTTCACCGTCTTTCACTCTATAGATCCACTTGCATCCAATAACTCTCTTGTCGGTGGGAAGAGGCACCAAATCCCAAGTATGATTTCTCTGCAATGACTTAATCTCCTCTTCCATAGCAACTAACCAACTGGAACTATTAACTGATGCGATAGCTTCTCTATAATCATAGGGCTCATCATGGACAACATTCAAAGCATATGTTGCCATATCATCGAAGTTGATGTCTTTGATGTTGAATCCAACAAACTCATCAAGCCATTTAGGCATTCTTCTTTGTCTGACAGGCCTAGGTTCTGAATGAGCACCACCTTGAGTCTGATCCTCTGTACCAACATTGGTATTACCCTCATCAACCACGGTGTAATCAGAAACACCATCTGAACGTCTATGGAAAGAATCAACAGATGACTTTCTTTGTGTCTGGTATTCTTCACATGTCCTCTCATTGTCATCCAATGAGGAAGGCTCCACCTTCAACATAGCCTTCTCATCAAAAGTCACATGCCTGCTCATAACGATCTTCTTGCTAATAGGACACCACAGCCTATATCCCTTCACTCCTCTCCTATAACCTAGAAAGATACACTTGCGAGCTCTAGGTTCCAGCTTTTCTTTACTCTCATGCACATAAGCTGGGCAACCAAACACTTTAAGAAATGAATAGCTAATAGGCTCTCCTTTCCATACTTCTTCAGGGATCTTCATATCTATGGCAGTAGTAGGTGTGCGGTTGATGAGGAAAGCTGCCATAGATAAAGCTTCAGCCCAAAATCCCTTCTTCAATTTAGCAGTCAGTCTAAGGCATCTTGTTCTCTCCAATAATGTCTGATTCATCCTTTCTGCAACTCCATTAGACTGGGGGTCTTCTGGTGTAGTGTAATGTCTCTTAATGCCTTCAAACTCACAATAATCGATGAATTTCTGTGATACAAATTCACCGCCATTATCTGAACGGAGAACTTTCAATTTCTTCCCTGACTCCTTCTCAACCATAGATTTCCACTTTTGAAACCTAGCAAAGGTTTCACTCTTTGACTGAAGAAAGTATACCCATACTTTATGAGAGAAATCATCTATAAATGAAACGAAATATCTGGCTCCACCTAAAGACTGACAAGGGGAGGGACCCCAGACATCTGTATGAACATACTCTAGGACAGTTTTTGCTTTATGCTCTCCTATACCAAAAGAAATCTTCGTCTGCTTTCCAAGAACACACTCTTCACAAAAACCAAGTTTAGAATGATGAACTCCATCAATCAATCCTCGTTTTCTCAACTCATCCATGATGCGCTCGCCGATGTGACCCATCCATAAGTGCCATAATCTAGAAGAATCCGAATCAACAGATGTAACAGAAGCTGATTCACCAACTACAGTAGTGCCCTTTAATAGATAAAGATTTCCTGCCCTCAAACCTCTCATAACAATCATGGAACCCTTCGATATCTTCATTTTCTCTCCTTCCACTACAATCTTCAAGTCAAGTCTACTCAATGCCCCAACAGAAATCAAGCTCCTCCTTAAATTAGGTACATGTCTAACATCGGTGATTGTACGAATAACACCGTCAAACATCCTAATCATCACGCTACCAACACCAACCATACGGCAAGAAGCATAATTACCCATCAGAACTTCTCCTCCATTAATTCATGGTAAGTGGAAAAGCAGTTCCTATCAGGTGTCATATGACAGGATGCGCCATAATCAATCAGCCATAAGTTGCTCTTCCCAGAAGAGCCAGAAGCTGTAAATACATCGGTGTCACTTTCTGTATCTGATTTCTCTGCTATAGAAGCTGAGGCTTGCTTTGGATCTTTTCTTCTACCTTCAAGATTGGGACAATGTGTTATGAAGTGCCCTGGTTTCTTACAATAATGACAAGTCAACTTCTTAGGCCCCCTAGACTGAGACCGCGAAGAATTCCGTCCTCTACCTTTCTTCGACCTGCTTTGGCCTCTACCTCTCTGAACAGATAAGCCTTCGGTATCACTATCCAAGCTAGTGCTCGCTAATCTACCTCTTAATACTTCATTATGAAGACCAGCCTTTACATCAGACAGGCTAATTTTACTACGACCATAAATCATGGAAGTAACAAAAGTAGTATACTCCTTAGGCAAGGAACTTAAGAGGTTCACAGCTTGAGCCTCATCAGTAATATCAACTTCTGTTGCCTTCAGGTTCATAATCAAAGTGGTCAAAGCATCTACATGCTTCATGGGATCAGCTCCAGGCTTCATCTTGAATGAATAGAGTTGTTGCTGAAGAATAATCCGATTAGTGAGAGACTTGTCTTGATATGCATCCGATAATGCACCCCATAGTTCCTTCGCCGTCTTCTTCTGAGAGAATTCTCTAAGAACTTCATCTGAAAGACTCAACTGAATTTTTGTGAGAGCTTCATCTTCCATCTCTTTCAAATCAGCTGCATCAATATCTTTCAATTTCTCAGGCGTAGAAACAACCTTATAAGTCTTCTCCTTCTTTAATATAGCCTCCATCTTCATCTTCCAAGTACCAGAATCTCCCTTTCCGTCAAAACGTGTTACTCCATAATTGACACCAGATCTACTAACAGACTTACTAGAAGTAGCCATTAATATCCAAACAGGACAATAACACTTTCTCTAATACCAAATTGTAGTGAAATTTGTTTTAATTTGAGCGGAAGCGGATTATTTGATCAGGATCTAGTATTGTCTATTTAGATATCAATGGAACTTTAAAAATAATCAATTATGCGGTCTCACAAAAACAATAGCAAAAATAAGAGACACGAAAGATTTAACGTGGTTCGAATATGAATATCCTATGTCCACGGAGACCCAACTTCTTTTATTCCACTGAAGAAAAGAGTACAAAAGAGAGATAAGAATAATGGTGGATGCTCTCACACACTCACATGCATATGAAGATGAAATTCCTTCATTTAAATAGACTTGATTATGAAGGATTGCTTGAAGATTAAGAAAAACAATTTCCTGATTACCCAAATATCTTTTCAAATTGCATGATTTGATTTTAGTACAAATAGATGGCGTAATCTTATTTTCCATATCTTTCCTTTGATTGATTGATTCTCCATGCCTAATCATTTATTTCTTCATATAACAAATGCATTGGCTAATTAATTGATTGGCTAATTAATTAGTTTCCTTCCAAAATATTCTTCCATATACTAGCCAAATTAATTGATTGATTAAACCAATTAATCAATTTCTTTCCTCCTCAACAAATATTTGAATCATCCAAATTTAACAATGTGTCGTTAACATTAGACCCGTGATGGTACCTTATTGCAGTTGATCATAATGAAATCATACACGTACTTCGTTGGAAGTATAACTGGTGTTGAGTAAACTATATTCGTCTTGCTAGCCTATAAAATCTCACATGACAATCTTTGTTTCATGTTAGTGTATAACAGATGCACTATTAATATCCATAGGTAAACCAAACACCCACAAATAAATTGAAATTTAAAACAATTGTATCGATATACCTTATTGATTACATGAATTAGAACGACTACTAAGGAAGCTTATACTATATGCAATTTGGGCAAACAGCGCATTGGAAGCGTAAATTGATAAGGATAAGATTTTGGCATTTTCCAATTATGATATTAATTAAATTCAGGAATTACATATCTCATCATCGAGCTATCAAGTCATGATAATATCAAGCTAGGGTGAATATATGATCTAGTAGAAAATTTCAAAATCACAAAATTACTATTACATAACAACAAGGATCAAAACTATTAAGTAGAATTGCTTTGTCATCAACAATCCTAATATATAACCTTAGGCCATACACTGAATATATATAATCATCATTCTACCAAATTTACCACGACCCATTTATGTGTAAAAACACATTGAGTGTTTTTTCAGTTTAACTTACCACGCATTATAGGAAAAAGGCCCAAGAAGAAAGTAACATACAAAATAAATGCTAAAACCAAAAACTCGATTATCAAGGTTGGTTACTTTTACTCCTGACAAATGACATCACTAGCTCAGAAACATTCATAGAAATCATGGTGTATTGTAAATATACCACTGGTAAATTTAATCTTTTTAGTATTGTTTTGTACATGCACTGTAAGTGTCTGAGATAAAATGGTGAGCACATAAAATAAATTTAAAATAAAATAAATAAATGTAAAGTCATAAAGTGGTAAGGCTAAATACTAGTCATACTATAAGAGAGAGATACTTTAAATTAAGCAATAAAAAGCAAAACATTTACTGACATGTTCATTGGCTCTATATAAATATAGCCACTACTACGCAAACGTAATGTTCATGTTTGAACAACTTCTTAAGCAAATCCATGGAAATTATTTGACATAGGAAATCCACACATACACTAAAAATATGTTTTAAGAGAACTTATTGGTGATGATATATCTATAATTGAACGTTGTGTCTGCCTATTCAATCTATTTATGTAGACATGACACTAATGTCTAGGGCTGAGTATTCTTGACCTTGAGAATGAATATAAAAACCATAGCTTAATAAAATCTTTAAAATTGTAGAACTTAAAAGTAGATCATACTCTACGTTATGCACCAAATTTCAGAAACAATGTATAAAGACATGTTGGCTACATCGATCACAAATGTAATAATTTTATTCAATCAAGTATCATAGTAAAACTCAATCAACTAAACATTAAAACAGTACATACTACTACCATGTTCGGAGGAAAATTTTAGAGCTTATGTGCTAATGTGTGACTCCATATTCCCATATCAACCAAAGTTAGCAATTATTTAAGCATACCTTAATAAATTTGATCAACTTTTCCCATTCAGCAAGAAAAAAAGAACACAAGATTCAAGCAATTTGAGTAAAGTGTTTTTTTCGTTCTAAAATACGCAATTTAAAAACTGACTATACAAACAAAAGAAAATATTTTAATACAGTGATCATGCATTGTTTATCACTGTGTAGAAATAGCAAGGAAAGAAAAGAATAAGCTTATAAAATTACCATATATATGAAGTGTGTGTATGTATATGTGTGTGTACACACACACATATACATACATATATACATATATATACATACATACATATATATATACACATACATATACATACATACATACATATATATAAATATACACATATACATATATATGAGATGCACATATTAAAAATAAAATTAGATACAAAATGATAAAGGGATACATCAGGCTCTTCAATGCATATTTTTATCTAATGTAAATTATCAGTAAAAACCAAGTGGAAATATATTACTGAAACATGGAGGGTGGAAAAAGTTAAAAGAGTTGAAGGAAGATAATATTGGAATAATAAGTTAAGACTGAATTTTAGCTTCTACAAACAAATAATAATTCAAGCATTTATTTTTTCTTTACACTTTTAGTTATGAGTCAATGCAGAATTAAGATTTATTATATGATGCATCTAAGCATTTCTTAAATGAACCATGAACCATGAACGAAAATAATCTGATAAATCTAAACTACAAATCTAAACCGAAGCCGTAGAATACTAAGAGAGACTGAGCAATAGCAATCATGTAAAATCAAGAGAGATGAGATCGAGACTGTAAAATCAAGAAATAATGTTTCGTCCAAATGATTTTGAGGTTGGATCACGGAAAAAAGAGGATTTACGATTTTCTCGAGAATGTCGATGGAAAAGAGGGCCAAGCTACGAAATGTTAGAATAAGATACCGAAAGGAAGTGAAATGTTTACCACCTATGTGTTTATTTTTTTCTTTTTAAGCAGGGGCGTGTTATCAATAGCATGTGTGGTCTATTTTATTAAATTACACCAACTTATGATAACCATGTGGTTTTCAACGCTATCTTGTCTTGCTATCAGTGACCAAGTTTCTTGTAGTGCATATACAGTACATGCATATTACAGTGTATGCGTTTAGAAATATGTATATTACAGATATAAATCAGTTCAGAAATATATTACATATGTAATAAATGATTAATTACCACTAAAGAGTTGCTAAAATATTACTAAGATCTACACTCAGAAGATGTACATCTAAATCCATTTTCTACTTAACATGATGCACATTACAAAACCCGTGGTAGGCAAATTATGATAAACAACAATACTCTAAGCCGATGGTACAAAAAAGGGTAACCAAGACTATGGATTCAAGAAAAGGTAAATCAAGTTTGATGCTTTGTAAAAAGCAGACAACAAAAAATTGCAAATGACTACAGTTTGATGAGGTGGCTGTTGCGAGTGTTATGTACTTTACCATTTGTCTGACGAAATCATTCAGAGCTGAATTTTCAATTGAAGATACATAATATGAAATCTTTTTTTTATCTTCTACCTACCTCTAGTAATTATTACTTCAGATTTAACAAAAATATTTACAACTAAAAAAATATGTCAATGATCTTAACTATATTGTTTAACGTCCAACTAGTCATTTAAAATAATTGTTAACGATAAAGACGAAAAGCACGTGAAGTCGTGAACAACTAGTCATTTAATAACACTTGTTCAAATGATTTAAAAAAATAGTAATATTATATATTTAATGTATTTGTGGATTTTTGTCCAAGATAAAGTACGTGAATGTTCTCTAAAATATGAAAAAATATTAAATTGTATTATTGTGACTAGTGGTTCAATAACAAAAAATACAAATGGTAACAATTAAAGTTGATGGTAGAAATGCAATATGAAAGAAACTGATAGTACAAAAGTCACAAAGCTAATAACCATGCATTGAAAACCAACTAAAAAGATAAAGAGAAAGTGGACTTCTATGACACGTGGATGTCCATTTAGCCCAAACGCGCTTTATGTGGCAGATGGAAAATAACATCTTCTAACCATAAATGGATGTCAATTATCACACGATCATATGCTTCCTAATATTCTTACGGAACACCCATATTTAGTAAGTTCGAAGGAAGAAGAATTAAAGAATCTCAAAAAATGACTTTCAGTGATGTTGGACCTCGACAAATCTTACAATGTTGAAAAAGGATAAACTGACTAACCATGCTACAATGCACACTTACAACGCGATACGTAAATTACACTAAATTCACGTCGAAGGAAAATCAACAAGCAACGGTTTATCAAGCTAGCAACGATGCAGTGGAATAAAGGATTGATAGGACAACCATCATTGGTTACACACACCCAAAATTTGTGATACTAACTTGATGTTTCTATCTACAGCTTATACCAAATTGTAGTTTAAATCTAATAGAAATTTGGTTATTGTACTGAGTAGCAAAAGAAGCTGGCATGGTTGGATTACATTTCAAGAATGCAGAAGCTCTAAAAGAAGACTTGTTTCATATGGGAATAAATCTGCAATTGGAGACAAGTAAAAGATAGGTGGTCTATTTTCCACTGTGCTGCAGTTGTTAAATGTTGCTAAGTGCCTGCTAACCCAATTCAAAATTTGGTTATTGTCATAATCGACGATGTAATGGATGATATGTTAGTTATGCCTGCAGCCAGCGAGTGCTTGTATAATTATTTTGTTAACTGATGTTTTTAAATACCCAATTTTGTTGTAGTGAGCACAAGCGTAAACATATATTTCGTCTGAAATTTTAAGAAGGCAAATCACAATTAGCAAGTAATAACATAAGGCAATGCAGACGTAAACATTTCGTAGATATATTTCAAACACATGTCAAATTCAATACCGCAACTGCTTCCTTTCTTAACTGACGACGCGACAATTTTGACTTGCTTCCTGAGCATTTTGGACCTATATCGGTACATTTGCTTGCTTACTTAACTTTATTTTAACGTGTGAGGTTGACAACTAAGTAATAAATAATTTAATGTTTAATGTTTCACATGCAAAATGGAACCTTCTTGACATCTGCAAGAGTGCACTTGAATGGATTGTGGAGGTATAGCGAGAGCCATCCTGATTTTTATATGATTGATCCATTGAATAACATATATCCTTTACTTGATCGCCACAAGATCCAACATATTCTTCTTGAACTCGAGAGCTTGAATATTGGAACCATAAGTAATCTCCGAGCACCCCGTTGCTTATAGGTTATGTTTTCTTACTACTTATATGTACAACACCATTTTTATTTTTATTTTGCGACGTTGTGTTATTTTGCATAGAGAGTTTAATGTTAGACAGTAAATTTTGCATTTACAGGTAGACAATTTTGGCAATCCTAAACTCCAAGAGCAATTTATAGAAGCTAAACTAAGTTTACCAGTTATTGTGAAACCGCAAGTTGCTTGTGGTGTGGCTGATGCTCATAATATGGTATCGTGTTTTTACCTGTTTATATATATTGAAAAAAAATAAGTTAAGTTTATAACAGGAAATAGGTATGCAGCTACAGTCATAGATTTAGCTAGTGATTTGTGATTACTTACTTGACTACTTATATTCTGCAATTTGATGATATTTACAGGCATTGGTATTTAAGTACGAAGATTTTGAAAACCTCAATGTTCCACTTCCTGCAATTATTCAGGTGGAAGCTAAACATGTTATTTAGTGCCTATTGTTATTTTTGCATATAGAACATGATCACCATAAATGACCACTATAATTTATAATGCAGGAATACGTTGATAATGGATCTTTATTGTTTAAATTTTACGTAATAGGGGACAAAGTTTTCCATGCTGTATAAAATCTATGCCAAATGCTAGCAATTTGTTATCAAAGGAAGAAAAGAGTGGGTCTAATGCAGTCCTTTTCAATAGGTATTTCCCTTTTTAATCCTTTTAATTTATCATCGTTATGCATATGTTAAGCATCGCGAGGGCTCTTTCAAATGCCATTGGAAGCTTTGCGACTTCTCATCATATTTAGCATTAGGTTGCAGGTGTAACTAAACTACATTGTTTTAGTAGTCCTTCTTACCATTTTATAGCTTAAAATCGCTACATGTATCTAAAGAAAATGGAAGTACAGAGAGTCTGGATGTGGAGTTAGTAAATGATGCTGCAAAATGGTTGAAAAATAGGCTAGGACTCACCATTTTCGGATTCGATGTTGTTGTAAGCAATCAGTTTCTATTTGTAAACTAATTCATTACTATGATGGTGAATGTTTATATGTGATAATTTTTGCACGTATCAGATTCAAGAGGGAAGTAGAGACCATGCCATTGTGGACCTAAATTATCTTCCACCTTTTAAAGAAGTGCCTGACAGTGATGCAATACCTGCATTTTGGGTAGCCATCAAAGGTTCTTATGAATCAATGAAGGAAAACAAAGCTCGGAAAGCTTGAGTAAATGATGTCGGCTCTTGGAAGAAGAAAAGACCGTGGTTTTGTATTTCATTGTATCTCAAATTTACCATTATGTTTTGATGAGTTAATTGTTTGTAATATTTGTACCTATAACGCTTTTTTATATTGTACAAGTCTGGAGTTCAAATTTTGTTTAGAGCAAACTTTGGTCAAAAAAAAGAGGAAGTTATTTTTGGTAGATAAATGGTTAGGGTTGTACTTATAATTGGCTTTTAGTAATGTGTTGCAACATGGTTGAACATCATGAGGGTTGATGTACATTTTACATTAAAAATGCAAACTGTGTAGTCAAAACTCTTAATTTCCACATGTTCAATACTTTGAAGCAACTATTATGAGCAACCTTAATTAGCTTTCAATCGCATATCTGTACTACCAAATAGAGTTTGATACTGAGATGATCTGGTCATTAAATTTTTTGTCAAGCCAAAATTATCAACTTTAATATCCTTATTAGTACCTATTATAAATAGCTTAATCCTTGGGACAGTAATAACAAATAAATAAAAAGGTAGAAGTATAGAAAGTTGTAAACTTACAGTTAGCTTAAGTCATTGGCCTCAATATTTGCGTCAGGTTGCTCATTGGGGTCCTCAGCTTGTTTTTGTTTGCGAATCAGCTTCCTCTTCTTCACCATAACCTGCATTAACAAAACAGACTTATATATACCTAGCTACATGAGCAAACAAAAGCAAAGTACAGTGCAAAAGCATAAACATGCTACAACAAAATGAGGACAAGTTTGAACTTTAAATTATAAGTCCAACAACAACATGAATTAAAATTATCCGATATATACACATCAAAAACAACATTGTATTTTTGTTGTACATGAAATAATATTAATAACTATATATATATCTATTGCACATTACACTGCTAATCCAAATCTGTCCATGCGGAAAATAATGTATCATCACTTCACTGCCTTAACCTTAATTCTGCTGCTGCTTGGTATATATATAAAATTACATCCCATGTTCTCAAGATTCATTATACTAAAGACTTACTTTATTATAGTACAGTAGCAGTTAGAAACAAGGTTGCATATTAGTGAAAATCAAGCCATAAGTTCACTAATTGATTATATATATTTGCTAAAATAACTTGCATTGTATTATAAAAGTAAGATATTTCATACATTCAAATGATTTAAAAATAAGATATTTCACGCATCTAAATGATCTAAAAATAATATATGTCCAAAATATTATGTATTTATGCATTGTTGTTTGCGTATTGTACCTAGCCTTTTAAGCAACCGGATGCGATATAAGTATTGTCGTAACCCCGATAAGATATAATTATCGTCGTTGCACTTAATTTAAAGAATTTGGCTTTATGTTTGAATTTAATACGTAATTTTTTTATAGTGATGAATCTGTTAATTTCAATTAATACATTACTGTTTAAAATAATTATAATTTTCTTGCATTCTCTGATAATAGGCACTATTTCCCTCTTGGGTATATATTGTTTTCCGACTCATTCTTCAAGATTATGGACAACCACTCTTTCATCTTAGCATGTCTGAGGGGGCATATTTTCTGGCTTTTGAAGTATAATTGTTTTTTGGAAAATATCATACATATGTAGCATAATGCTTGTGCATATTAGTGTATTACTTAATACTTGCACTCTACTGTGCATAGAGTATGTTAGATGTCCCGACATAGACATTCAGCATTTTTAATAGTTGAAAAGATGTATTCCATTAGGAATCTATTTAGGATATCTAAGTTTGATAGTTTCCAATATGAAGTGGTAACTTGGCTAAAAGTAATTGTAAGTTCACCATCAAATGGGTTGCCAAAACTTTGTGCAAAAGGTTAATATGGAGTAACTGGCAAAATGTAACCAAGTTTACTAATGGGTAAGGGACCATTTTCCTTGACATTTTTGGTCTCTTTTTATATCAAAAAAAGAAGAAAAAAGAATCGTGTGATAAACCTTCCCAAGAGTCTTACATTAACCAATTTGAACAAAGATGAAAAACTAAAGAAAACATGATATATCAGAATTAACATTTAATAAGGTTGAATAGTACCAGATTGTGTCTCTTGAAAACAGAGGCTAGAAGCATCGAATGATTCTTGAGGTGGACCAAGCAAATCAATTGAACAACAGCAAAGCTCTGGGAGTTGTTGGAAGAGCAGCTCTTGGTAAATGCTACATTGTCTGCAAAACGTATCAGAAAACTTCATAATCTCTATAAATCTAGCTGGTGATGTGGTTCAGATCATTTTTAGGAAAAGATAAAATCGTACTTTTTGTCTGTGTTTGATAATTCATCAGTGTGTGCACATGACTCATTGTTTGTGAGTTGTTTGCATGACCTCCATAGTAAATTTGATTATGTTATTCATTATTTGTCTACGGATTTGAACAATAACATCAAAGTATGTCAAATATTATAAAATCACCGAGATTTTAACATTAAATGTGAATATGTTATGTGTTGGAAATTCACTACATAGGTGCAACATGTTTATTTTGTTTCACACGTGTGAGTGATGGCAACATATTATGAAAAGCAAAACCATAGTGCCCCCACACACACATATACATACACACACACACACATATATTAAAAAAATGAAAAACATTATCTACTCTTGTTTATCCTTGTGTTATTTTAGAAGTTGATTTCTATTCATTGTGATTTCTCCCTGTTTGAAAAATTATACCCAACTGAAACTTTATATATGAGAACTGATGTTTGTATCGACTTACTTCATGGGATATTGCTTCTTAATATCATCTAAAACTCCACTCAACTCCTACAGTGAAACACACTGACATGATTGGATCTCTTAAAAAAGTTTGTATCATGATTATTATTACTAGCAATTCATGTTCAATCTTCCATAAAACAAGTTCAAAGTTTTGGTGGAGGCTGCACTTTACTCTACGTTTTAGGTACTTTTGCGACCACAAAATGCATACTAACTGTTTTTTCTCATGCCCTTTACCTTTGTTTAAATTGTCATGGGCCAAATAAAATATTTTATTACTAGCACTTTTCATGCTGATAAAAAAAGGGAAGTAGGACAGAAGCGGTATTACTTGACATGATTAGGCATGCATATAGCACACATATGTGGAGAACTTTATGTAATGAATGTACCATTATATCCATACAATTAAAATAAATGATTGTCATTTGAATCTCATCTGAAAACAAGAATTTGTGGCTTATTTAAGGGGGGGAAGCAGTGGGAGGCTCATCCGACACAAAGGGGTGATAAGACATAACCTGCATAGGAAATTAATATGCAGTCCATACATACATATACATGGGAAATTAATTTGTTGATTCCTTGTTACTTTTTTTGCACATTTAGGATCAAGGAACCTAAATATCAAGATTGAACTCATCGACATAGAACCCTCAGACTGTCTTGACACACTGGCCAATCGAGCAATACCAGAAGACGACAATTTCATCTCTCCACAAACAACAAAGCAACCACATTAAGCCCCTAAAGCATGATTTGCTGCTGTTTTGCTGCACATCATCTCCACACCATACTTTTTTTGCCCGTTTACTGATTTGCACTACCCCAGACTTCTTAGTTGCAACATGTTTATTTCCACTAGCAGCTTACCTCATTTTTGCAATAACTTTCTTCGTTAATATTGGCATACTACATCCCTACACCATGTCTCGACATTACTCATAGATTCCACTGTCGGACATGTGTTCTACCATCCACTATATTTGTCAGCTAAATTTTGTAGAAGATAAGTTGATAGTATTCATGTCGGGAAAGCACAACAATAAATAATACTAATAATTTTGAACTTGTATGTATTCAATATATGTATTGTTAAAGCAATTGACTACTTCGGATTTGTTCAAGCCCAACCAGTAGATCAGTTAGGATAGTAATTAGCTTTGGTTGAATTAATCTTATTGACAGTTGTGTATTTCAGTTTGTAAGACTGTGCACATGCAAGCATATTTTATCTACGCTGGCTAGGAAGAGTAGGAAGATGAATACACTTAGATTAAATGGAAAAGAAGACAGCAGCAGAATCAAAATAGACTATGTTCACATGCTGCTCTCATGCAATGAAGAAAAAACTAAAAGCAATTCAAACAATGTAAAAGAAAAGACTAAAACCACATCATGTTTAGCTTGAACTAATGAACCCAACCACTTCAAGAAATATCAGATAAAAAAGTTCACTGGACAAACTTCTTTTCTCAGATAATATTCCTCCATCCAATGAGTATTATTACGACTCATCAACATACAACTATATTTTTCGAAGCATAGATATGTTCTATTATAGCCAGAAGCATAGATAGACTATAATTAAAATCATATGAACAATTGCAAGAAAATGAGTTTTTAACACAGTAAAGATAATTGAAATTATATGAAAATTATATAACAATACCTCTTAGGAAGTTCAAATCGGAGACGCTTGCCTAGGTTTAGGGATTGGGATCGACTGTATGAGAGAGAGCTTACAACATCGATCGACTATTGACGATGGTGGTTAGGGTTATGCGATCAGGGTTTCTGGAGGTGATGATGACAACGGCTAATGTTTCTGGAGGTGATAAAGTGAAATGAAGAATACTTTTTAGAGGAGGAAGTGACGAAACAATACACGCTTTTTTTTATTTCCTGCACAAATTTTGTTTCCAGCCCGCCTTTCTACTGAATAGCGTTGTACACTAAATTTACCAAGTTGAACAGCGGTGGAAACCCTAGCTTGCACAGCGTACCAAAGGTGATATACGAGAACGCTATATGTTGGTGCTATCAAAAGTCCATTTTGTTATAGTGCCCCTAATGAACTTCTCGTTCTTCTTTAGTGGGTTATTAACCAATTCTCGACCATACTTTTCAAAGGCATTAAACTTCTGAATATATTTATCTAAAGAAAGATCCCTTTGCTAGAGATTGATGAACTCCCTCAACAACACACTCCTCTAAGACCCAAAAATAAACTAGGCATCAAATCTCTCCCTAAACTACTCCGAATAATCTCTTCCTTAAGAGTCTCTACTGTTATGGTCTCCCACCAATCTAAAGCGTATTCAAGCACCTGGCTCGAAGCCAACCATCGGTTTTTATTTCTATTTAGCCCCAAATCCCTAAAGATTCGCTCACACGCCTTCAACCGATTTTGTATTTCTACTGTCGGCCCTCTCCCAGTAGACATCTTACCTCCAAGATTCTTATAGTCCTGACTTAACTTAGAGAAGTCCACTCTAGCCGCTGGTTTTGGCTTAACCACATTCGGCATGACCTCTCGTATCATCTTCACCATAAACTGTTGAAACAAGCCATTCACATCCATTTCTGCTACCGGTGGGACTGCTTATTTACTACGGCTGGAGGTGCTCTTCCGCTATTGTCTTAGACAATTTGAGTACTATCATTCTCCCTTCTTGTATTAGCTCCTTCCAGAGTAATTCTTCCACTTCTCAAAACCAATTATTGCTAAGAAAATATTTATTACAAATGGAAGAAAGGAAGTGATTTAGTAATAGAAGATCCCTACTAAACTTATATATACTTATATATAGAAAATACAAATATGTCATATGCTAGCATATACCATCCCCAAGGTATTTGTTTATTTATACTAAGCTCTGTCCTACTTTAAGTGTCCCCTAACCTAAGCTTCGATACCAACTATGACATCCCTCATTCTAAAACCCAAAGATGGAACCTCAATGTGCTGTAGTCACCTTGGAATCATCTTTTGGCAATAGAGATAAAATCAGTCATATTATACAGTCTTAAGTAAACAGAATAGAAATAAAAAATGGAACAAACCTTCACAAATTTAGCTTAACAGTTATTTTTACATCCCAAAGTCACGCATATGCAGGGACAAAAATATAGTAATAGTATAGCTATTAGCGTCCCCCATATGAAAATGTGGCACTAACACTAAATATAGTGGAAATAAACATAAATATAACACCCAAGCCTCCTGCTACATCTTCGGCTTGTATTATTCAACTATCCCCAAAAGCAACCTTTCTAAACCTATAAACTCAACCAACTCCAATAAGCAGCTGTGATTTTATAGGGAAAACAAGAATAAAAACATGGACAGACATAAAGTCTAGTGTGAATAACATATTACCACAAAGCATAAACGACGGTGAGACCATGCCTCCTACATGCGGAATAGGTTATCTCTACACTTTCCAAAGCAATAATATCAGAATGTATATGGATTTTAAATTATATGATCATTACCAAGTGTAAAAGTTACTGTGATACTATAACCAAAAACATCCCCTCGGTTTCTGTTATAGAGAAAACTACAATATTCCATTGTACCAAAATACCCTATTCTTGTCTATTCCTAGAGCTTAAGTACTTTTGCGCCAGATATGTATCATTAAAGTCCTACCATTCGGCTATCACTAAGGCCTTATCCCTAAATACTATATACATTAATTCCACTATTTCTCATCTGCCACTAAGGACTTACGCCTCGTCATTCTTGTTCGCCACCCAGGCCTTAAACGAACGCTTTCATACTTAGGTTGCCATATAGGTCTAATATCTATTTCTCTTTCAATTTCGGCTGCCACACAGGCCTAATATCTATTTCTCTTTCAATTTCAGCCACCACATAGGCTTTACTCCTTCGCTTTCGACTCCTAACTACCACCTAAAGCCTTACGTCATTCATCATTCTTTTAGTTGCCACTTTGGCCTTACACCAATAGCATTCGTACTTCGAATACCACTCATGCCTTACTCCTTGCATTCGGTTGCATATGCCATGTTGTCCTTAATTCTTCACTTTTGGTTGTGGATACTACACAAGCCTTACTCCTTTGCTTCTGGTTGCGGATGCCACATAGGCCTTACTTATTTGCTTTTGGTTACGGATGCCACACAAGCCTTACTCCTTCGTTTTTGGTTATAGATGCCACACATGACTTACTCCTCCGCTTTTGGTTGTGGATGCCACACATGCATTACTCCTTTGATTTTGATTGTGGATGCTGCATAGGCTTTACTCCGCTTTAAGCTGTGGATACCATACAAGCCTTACTCCTTCCAGCGAATCTACTAACTAACCAAACACTACAAGAATTTTTACTTAGTTGTTCATTAAGTTAACGTTCAACTAATCATCATGTGATTGTTAGTATTGATTGTACTATTGTCATCAATGTCTCGGGTTCCAATCTTGGCCATCTTAAGCCATATTGTGCCTTAATTATCTTTGGAAGTTATTAGTTCTGATTTACACATTTTTCTAAGAGTTACAATGCTCTCGGCACTTAATTTTCTCATCTCATCTAAGGAAGCTTGTTATAGTTTTGTTTCGGTGATTTGTTAAATTAACTCCTTAATTCATCTGAAATCTCCTCCTCAACTCACAATTCCTCATTAACCATCGACTGCCTCCAGTCCTCGGTTAATATCTTTGGTTGCCAACCCTAACCTTAAACCTTGCTTATCTTAGGTTTTCTACTTAAGCAATTATACTTAAGATTCCGGTTTTATTAACTTTTTAGTTTAGTTGTAGCTCCTTAAAGCTTGCCTTTTGGAATACGTTGGAAAACATTCATGCATCCTTGCCACTAACTTTCCACGTGTCGATTTCTGATTCATTTGACTTAGCATTTTCTAATGCATTCAACACAAAATGCGGACCTGATCTACAAACAATAATTAATTGAACTATTTAATTAAATAACTTCTGGTCATCGCCTATTTACACTCCAGTTCCCTATCATAACCCTTCGCTTAGACTAAATTTTCACTCATAAACTTCCTAATTTGTACCCAGTTTTTCAATATTAGATTAAATTTGTATAGTATTTTTCATAACTAAACAATTTCCCCATATACGGTTCTTAATTAATTTTTAAACATTTATCTACTTAAGGATAAATTCTATTAATCAAAACTATTTTCTAACATGGTATTCTTATCCTTGTATTTATTTCCCCATACCAATTAAACGGGCAAAATCCTAAGAACGCCCAAATTATCATACGGACATGAGGAATATAAGGGAGAAAAGATTAGGGAATATATTACTCACCTAATCATTTAGTTGATGAAGTTTCTAGTTCCCTTATTTTAATATTTTCTTCTTGTTGTTAGGCCGTAAATACCATTAAAGAGCTTAAGATTTTGCTTTAAGTTTTTAATGTAAAAGAAACTGGAAAGAAAGAGATGGTTATCTTTACTTCAAAAGATTAACTTGGGCTGCCAGCCCACTATCCCATTTGCTTATAGATTTTTTATTGCTTACAATTGCATTTAGTTGTTATTAATTTAGATTTTCACCTAGGATTTTTCTAGTGTCACTTGATTCATCTAAGCGTAATAAGTAAATAAAATGTTCTATGTATATTTACCCATTTTTATAATGTCTCACTTTATAACTTCATAACTAATTACTTATTTATTTATTTATTAAATTATGGGGTGTAACAATAGTGACTTTTCCTTTTCATCGGACTTTATATATGACCCTCTTTATGTTATCCTTTTATCCATTCCTTGAGTAGGTATGGACTAGTGGCTTAGGGAGACATTGCTAGTTAGAGCAGATTATAAGATCATAGCTATATATTTCTATGATTTTCTATCCAGAATTTTGTATATGGACATCTCAGACTTTATCTTGCATATGAGATGTATTATTTTAGGATGTTATATCATTCGAACTCCATATGTTTAGAGTGTTATGTATTATGATGATGGATTTTGTTGCCTTTATATTGTTATGATTTTCACAGTCAGGTTCATGTATATCTTTATATTATATTCTAATCCTTTTGTTACGATTTCTGTACGAACCTGTGATAGATAGCCTATTTGTTTTCTTTTACCACCCTAAGATTCATCAATTTTGGTACTTGGGAATACATGCGTCGCGTCGCACGGATTTTTGGGTATTACAAATGGTGGGTCTTTACATATCTTATATTTTCTTAACATACATCATTGTCCATATATATAATATATATGGAAATTATGTAAATTATTCTCTTCGAGTTTCAATATACATAGCTGCCCCTCCTCAAAACCTATTATAAAAAACATTCCTAGTTTTAGTTCAACCAAAAGGCAAATATTTTTCATGACAAATATTTGCATTGCAAACTGCAAATATTTATAGTTTTGCAAAAAAAGATTTTAAAAAAATCAGTCATAGAAACCTACGATTAAGTGTAGATTTGATTTTCGAAAAGTAAAAAACTAAAAACATTGTTGAAAATAACCTTAGGACTGTAATTTCAAAACATTTTTTGACTGAACAATGAAAATAAGGAGGGATCCAAATTCCCCCCTCGATACGCACAGATATATGTGTGCACAGACACACACACACGTATATATACATATTTTCGATCCTTTAATAAAAAAATTTTAAATGATCATAGCCTAATAAATTTATACATACGTAGTTATAAATATATAATATATTAATATTTTATAGAAATTTATTATTTTAATATGTATAGTTTAGCTATTTATTTTTTAGATTTCAAAATCATAATTTTAAACAAATATATATATATATATATATATATATATATATATATATTACAAATTTCACACACACACACATATATTTGAAATTTAAAATTCAAATTTATCATTATCTTAAATATTATATATTTATGTATGTGTGTGTGTATGAAAAAAATTGGTTTTTTATTTGAAGTCAAGAAATAAAAACTAATTTTTTAAACCCGAATATATATATATATATTATTTCTCTCTTATGTGGAGAGAAACTACCAATAAACGGTGATGCAATACACGAATTGGGTAAAATATTCCTCCAATCGATTTTTGATTTTGGGATCTTGCAAACAACATTCAATTTGGGATCTGGAAATCAAAGTCTTATTAGTAAAGTATCCCTTTGTTTTTTTACATATAATTGGCGAAATCGAGTTTCTTATTATCAAATCATTTGCCAATTCGAGGAAATTTTGGTGCTTTAGTTTAATATCAAACCAATTGCTATAAAGGCTTATTCTTTTGGACATGATGTAAAGTCTAGAACCGCACATGAGGTTCAAAGAATCTGGCAAAAGAAGATCTAAAAATTAACATCATCTACCTTCATATTGATGGGTATTCGCTCAAAGTAGTTTGAATCCCAAAATTAGCATGGGCTAATTTCATAAAATCGCAACTATCACTTTTGCCAAAAGCAGAAGTTATGCGTTTGTGGCAAGGAAATTTACAGATCGATGCGTGATTAATTTTAAGTAGAAGTGTAAATCTTGATGCTATCACTAACTATGAATATGGTTTTATAATATTTGGCATTCTCGACTCAAAAGCTACCATATCTAGAGATTGATGTAACCAGTTTACATTGGAATCAAATTGAGATAACTGTAGGATATCGAAAAGGATGTAAGATTAGGCTTTATGTACCCAATTTATAAAACTCGATCATCATCCAGGTTTAGGGAGACACATATATGAGTCGAGCACTGAGGGGCTCCGTCAAAGTCGTCAAAGAAGGAGTTTCGACACAATCATGTGATAGGAGATTGAGTAGAAGGTCTTCACATGAGGAATACGTGATGTGGAAAGTTAGATTGTGGTTATAATAGCCACCCTGTTTCCACGCCAATCAAAGAGGAATCGCGTGAGGTGGTTTTCATGCATTCAACCCAGTTTTTGTGTTCAATTTTATATCTGATATTTGGGGAAGATTATTATCAAACGGCCCACAAAACATGTTTATATTCTTTAGTGGGCTGAAGCTTGGAGAATTGGGCTTGATGTGATAACATTTGCAACGAAGATTAGAGCTGACAAGGAGGGAACTATTTTATTTTACTTAGATGTATATATATGGTTTTAAGTAGATAATGTAGCCTTGTTATTGCTTGGGCTACTGTTTGTGTTGTACTTTGTAATTTATGTTATTTTAAAGCAATAAAAGGAACCCATTCCTAATACACACACACATATACATATATATATATAGTTTAAAATTATATACATACATACATTAATCAAAATAAATATTATGTAATGTAAAAGTAAGTTGGCTAGAAATAAAATGTTTTCTTTCATATGTTTTTACCTATAAACATATCTATATCATATATTAAATATAAATTGGTTCAAATTTTTTAGTGTCTAAAAATGTTTTGGTGGATGGGATTAAAAAATTCAAAATTAAACTAATATTTGTCTTTAAATCTTTTCGATTATTGACACGTCGTATTGCTAGCTTTTCCTCTTTAGTGTATGGCTCCTTCTTCCTCCTAGCTTGGTTTGCAAATACCAACCATAGGATTCAACTTGTAGGTAATGGAGTTTAAGGGGTTTTGAGTAAGAATTGTGTAATTGCAAGATGTGGTAGTTATAGCCATAAGATATTAAGAATATTTTTATATTTCTCCTATCTTTATTTAGATCCAATCTCTTCAAAAAGAGATAGTCAAACATTTTGAACCCATAGTAAGGCCACCACATGTATACAATATTATTTAAAATCTTAGGCCTAATTAATATCATATATTAATTAATTGTTTATTCATTTAGGCCTTTTCAATCAATTAAATTAATATATAATTTTTATATACTAGTTTAACTAATTATAAGGCATTAAATTAGTAAATAAAAACCATATAAAACAATACAACATTTATATTAATTTTATTCATTAATTTATAATATTTATAAACTAATCTGATCAAGTTAAACTCAAAAAATTACTAATAAATACTGTTGTGCTGATCCCTTGTTGTGAACTCGGCCCTCAGTAATATTTAAACAATTTAAATATTAAAGCTTGTGCAGACTTTGCTGAAGTACAGTATCAAGCACAAATTCAGTCACGTATAGATCATTTTAGCGTAATCCAATTTCTAATCTTTATCAAGCTACACCCTAAGTAATGATATTTGTGCACATTTTCTTTTCATCATCACTATATCACTAATATATATAGAGTTTGGTCAATGGTTAAAAACTCCAATTATATCCATAGTTAATTATGTAGTGCCACTTTAAAGCCCAAAGTTCAATTTGATAATATTTACCGATAAACCAAATTACTCACAAGAAATTTTGAATTTAAGTTGACTACATGTTATGGTGATACTAACCTTCTATAACGAAGGAGATGAATCCTCCTTTGAGTAGTGTTTCACTCCAAATGGTTCAACGTTTACCCAACTATGGTCCAGACATGATCATGATATCATGTGATTGACGATAATTAAAGTAAAGTCATGATACTGAAGATCAATGATGCTCTCAAGTTTGAAAAATAATGCAAATCGTTACATCAGATATATTTTTTGACTTAGTTGTAGTAACTTGTAAAGATTCTTATTGAATTGTTCTGTGATCGTTCTAAACAACCACAAGTATGTAATCTCTTGGGGTCCCCAATATCCATGAGTAATTCATTGTCCATCGTATGGAGAACAATACGTACACTGGTCTCAAGAGAAATATTGATATCCTTTTCTCGATACATCTTGACTAAGAACATTTTAAAGACAAGTATTTCAAACATTCGATTCAATACTCATGTTATGAACATATTTGCGACTTCAGTCAATTAAATACATTTTCTTAGGATTTCCTACTTGTATATATCTAATGTATTCAATTTATTAATTATATCACAACAATACATACAATAGAAAACAAAGCCAAAAGCGTACTTATTTCAAACAAGATTCTCATATAGGAGTTAAGTTATATAATAAATTACATAATTACCCATAGGGTACATCATTAACTCTAGCAGATGATTCTCTTGCAAAACAATTTCATAGAATGAATGATGATATTGTATTAAGAAACAAAGACTTTAGTGGGATTAAAGTCCCAATGTTTGATCTTATTGTCATAATGACTAAAATCGGGCCTACAACAGTTTGTTGAGTGTTAATTGACAACGGGCGCTCAATGAGCATCTTATTCAAACATGCTTCCAAGAAATGAGGTTGGATGAAGCTATGTTCTTCCTATCTTCAGGGATTTACTAAGGAGGCACATCCTCGATTAAATGTTGTACATATATGAGATAACCTCGCAAGACCGTGCAAATAGAGAAGTTTGTAGTTATAGATGGTTTCTCAACATAACACACATTTATGGCCAATCCTTGTTGATTTTAGAATTGTTCTAACTCCATGGTGCTTAATTTTGAAGTTCTCGACAAATGGTGCTGTTGAAGTAGTTTTAAGTACCTTAGAGTATTATCAATCTCAAGAATATTTTCTAACATTCAAATTTATGCAAGATGCATAAAATTTTAAGGATGATAACACTTAGCACAACGTCAACCAGTTATCGTTAAATTATAATGAGTTGATGTAAATCTTTGTTGCAACAAGAAAGTTGGCATATATCTAAACTTTTAAACAGTCATGAATCAAACTAAAGGATATAAACTTGTATTTTTCTCACACTATGATGTTAAGGAGTATAGTGACATAACATTTGTTAAGTTAAAACATCAAAAACATGAACATTTCAAAGACATGATCAAAATTTGTAATCAACTTGAGTTTGAAATTAAAATTCAATCAGATTGAAAATCACATGTTTGAGATGAGCAAAACATGTCCCAGTACACTGTAGATAGCCAACTCGATAGTCGGTTCAACAAGTACTGCATTTGAGTTCAAAATTCAAGAGTTTTAGGTTTAATCGACTGAAAATTTCATGGATTTAGGTTTTAGAGAATTAAGCATTGGATTTTAATTATGAGTGTATCCTGATGTGGAAAGACAATCCCGACAGCATCAGCTATGGTGAAGATTATGTCCTACATAGGTTTTGGTCTTACATTGAATATGGTTCTTTGCTCTACTTTCGTTTCCTGCACATACTGCTTCTGTGCTTTCTTGCTTTTTCCTATAAGGTATGGTCCTCCATGGATTGAGGCTATGAAATTTGAGAGCTTTCCTGCTAGGTTTTCATTCAGATCTGGAGTGAGGTTTTGAATCCTTTCTTAATTTTTTCCTTCTGAAACCTCCTTAAGTATCCTTTTCAAATCAGTCTCTTTATTTCACTTTTCAGATATTGGCGGTTGTCTCTGTGATGGCCATTGGCTCTATGGAAGCAGCTGTATGCTCCACCTCTATTCTACTCTGCCTTTTTCCTTTTTTCGGTACATTATAGGCCAGCTTGGTCCTGTTTATCTCGTAGATCTACCTAGAAGTATAGGTGAGGGGATTTTTTGCTATGAAGTTTAATTCCCTCTGTCGCTTCATGGGCTGATGGTATCCTTCTACTCCTCTTTTCTTTTCATTGTAGGGAACAGAAGCTTTTTCAGACTGTGTTGTGGACCCAGCCTCTTCCATACCGATGTAGTCGCCGACCCTTTTATAGAAGGCTTTCATGCCGTGACACGGCTTTCTGCTATTCTTTTCCCATATAGCAGTATCCCCTATAATCCTGACATGCGCTGCCATTAGTAGCTCTTCTTCACAAGTGACCTCAATTCAGAGCACCTCAGATGAAGCATTTTATGAAGTTGTGCAAACCCTTAGTTTCTCCTTACTCTACGCAGGACATGGTATTTTCATCCGAGGAAGCTTCCTTTCCCGAGCTAAACTGTCTTGGAAAATCGGCGGATAACTGCCGCCAAGAACGGACCTCCCTTAGTCCATATCTCATGAACCATCTAGAGGCAACCCTAGCTAGGTATACTGGGAAGGGATTGCACTGAGCCATCCTCCCTACTTTTAAAATGTCCATATAGTACTCAAAGGTGCATATGTGGTCATCTAGGTTTGTGGTTCTATCAAATTTATTAATCGATGGGCTTTGAAGTTGTTAGAAAAGTATTCTTCTATGATGTTTTCACTAAACAGGGAAGAACATTATTCCCTCACTTCTCTGCTATTTTTCTGGAAAAGCTTTGATAACTGCTCTACATGATCCTTTAACTGATGGATCTCATCTTCTCTAGGATCCATTTGGGATGAGCCATCCACATAGAGTCGTAACGTCATCATCAACGAAAGTAATTCATGGCTGCTTTTTTTAGCAATAGTGGGTTGTTGTTAGCAGGCTTTGATTTGATTTGAGAATTGATATGGATTTTTCTTTTGAGTTTGGCATCGGGTTTTGGGCCAGCTTCATCGTTCTCACTTATAAGGGTGCGCTTATCACTCACACGCTGCATCACCAACATAGTCGGTGAGTGATGGTGGTGAATTGTGGATGGTTAGAAGAGATCGGCCATAAAGCAGTATGTTGGGCCACAGATAGCTCTAGTCCCTCCATGCGTTGGTTCATTTGGGTAGTGAAGGCTTGAAGATCTACTAGGACAACATCTAAAGTACGCTTTGCATAGGCATCTCCCTCGGGTTGGGTTATAGAGGTGAGGAGTGGCTTTTTAGACATTTTTTAGGTAAGGTGAAGGTACAGTGGAATCTGCGGGATTCATGGTATTGTAATGGTATTTTGAAGAAAATGGATAGGTAAGTTTTTCCGGAGAGGGAGATCGACCCTCCTTCTAGTGCTAAAAAATGTTAATGAGATTTTTCGTCTCAGAAACACTAAAATATTTTTATGTAGTAATCATGACGCTAAACACTTTCGTGATTATAAATCAATAGAATTAAGTAATATTAATATAGCCTTTAAGAGGAGTAATTATGTCACTTTAACGCTTACACAATTATGAGGGAAAATGCCCAAAAATTGTAAAAGTCGGTTTATTGAATCAGTCTATCTCATTTTAAGCACCAATAGAGTTAAACAGTTAAGTAAAGTACCAAAAGCGATAAAATAGGACATAGAGAATTTACATGGTTTGGATATTAATGAATTCTACGTCCATGGATGAAATGTCTTATTCCTTCTCTTTTGATTCTTAGTACAAACAAAAATGACAGGGAGTACAATTTTCGAGTTGTGTGTCCAAAAAGGGTAAAGTAAAAATCTCCCTTTTTTTCTACAGTGTCCTATTTGTTTATAGTACACAGAGGTTCGTGTGGATTTTCATCGTTATTCTTCAGCTCTTTTGACTTATGCCTTTGTATCATGCCACATGTCTGTTTGATGTGCACAGATTGTTAACGTAGCCTTCGACAGAAATTTGTAATTTGGGCAATCTAATTTTGAACATAGCGAGAAGCTCAAAATTGAGGCGGGAAGCTTCGAATTGGAGCTGGAAAACCCAAATTTGAGTAGAAGACTATGGCTTTTCGATTCTGTAAAGCAATAGACTCGTGGATTGCACAGATGTGTAGAAGAGGCCAAAATGAAAAAACTAACCTTCATTTCAAGGAAAGCTACATCACCATCAACACTTTTGGAGTTAGATTTTGTTTATGGGGAGTTATGCCTTCATTATGTTTGGGAAATTGATACTATATAGCATTCGAACTACACCGACATTCCTGAAGCTATACCGCACTATCCAATCTGAGATATTAGCATAACATAGTGTTGGAGATGGTTGAAGTTGAGTTGCATGGCTTAGTAGGAGAGACCGTGCTGCTATTTTGAAGGGTGGTTGGCTTGCATGAACTTGTTCTGAGCTGCTCTCTCTGTTATAGGACTACGTCATCGTGTTGTCTTCGAGCTGGGTTTAAGATTTTGAGGATGAATTTGGGATTTCTTGGTTTACTTTGAGGAATAAGTTTTGGCTCTTGATCGAGGGCAGTCTTTTCCCATCGCTTCATCTGATAAATCTTTATGTTTGTGAGCAGTTTTTATAGGATTGAGACACTGTTCTGTCATATCAAGATGGTAGCGTTGTCTTGTCATATCAAGATGGTGGTGCATTCTTTATTAATTCGATATTGATATAGGTTTGCGGTGCAGCACTCTCACTTCATCATAAAATCAAGATAGCGGTGCATCTTTAAAAATTGCGGTATAGACCTACCACTTTAGATGTTAGTTTAAGGCTGCGACACATCACTATTTGCGTATAGCCACTTAAGGGGTTGTGCCACTATTCTGTATTGTTAATGGTGCTTTCGGGGCTGCAGCACAATCTCTATGTCTTGTTGTTACATAAAGATTGTGTCGCAGTTCCAACCTGTTAAAGCTTACTTTTTGGGAACTGTATCATGGCCTTAAATATTTAATGCTTGAATGCTGTGATGCATTTTTACCTACTGAAGTAAGTGTTAGGGTTGCAAATCAGTTTCTACTCTTTGTGGCTATTTTAGGTTTTCGACGCAGCATTTTATTACCGAAGCTATATATCGACGGAAAGCGCGGTTTTATGTTTTGTCACTATCTTAAGGGTTTGATGAAGTACTGCTCGGATCTTGTTCTTGTTTCTTTTTTGTATTTTGGCTTCTATTGTGGGAGCAATTCTTTAATTCAATTAGTATTAATTTCACTTTGACAATGTTTGGAAAATATGGGTTAGCATCAAGTCATTGAATTCTCATCACTTCTTGGTTGCTCTGAAAATTCCAAAAGTTACCATATGTCTGTCCAGAGTTGGCCTCGTGTATGCCTCACAGTTGTCTCACATTTACCTCGCCTCAATACACAGCCTCATCAATCAGTGTTGGCTTATATCTCACAAAACACCCATCCAATCCACTTTTGATCGATTGTGCATATTCCTCCAGGCTTGCTCGCTCCACATTCCCCCAGAAGCCAAATTGATCGATGCTGAACGATTTGGATTTGTACATCCAAAATTCTAGCTAAGTACTTATTCCCCATGTAGCGATAGAGTTGACACAGAGCTTCCTTTGTCCATCTAAAGTCTTGAAGTAAGTCTTGTGTTCTCCTGTGTTCAACACTTAGTGATGTGCACGTGAATGTGCATATTATTACCACAATATTTAATCTATTTAAATTAAATAAATGATCATATCGAGCATTTTAACTTGTTTAAACCAAAATTCATATTAATTTCAAATCATCACATATTCATCTTCATCCAAGGGCAAAATGGTCATTTTTGTGCATATATTAATTTGAGAAAATTTAATTAGAAATTTCTATATTATTTTATAGGAATTTGGTTTCATATACAAATGGTTTCATGAAGATGTATGCATGCGCAAGAGTGAAGATAAAGAAATGAAGATGGAAATAATTCAAAGGCATGATAATGGAGGACCCCACCTACCCACATACCTTCATGTACAAATTAGAGGCTAATGCACATTCTAATAGAGTTTAAAAGCTTCATGCACATCTAAATGAGGATTATTTGAAGCTAATGATTACTTGGCCTCCACACTTCCTAAGAGGGTATTTTGGGCATTCCCTAAAAATATAAATTAGGGTTTAACACATGTATAAAATCCTCTTATGTTTCATGTAACCCTCTTCTTCTGAGTCTCTCTTTTAGGCTCTCTTCTCTTAGTCTCTTCTCTTAGGAAAATAAAAAGAAAGCTCTCTTTCTCTTTTCATAGCTACTTAGCCATTTTTATTTTATGTAATCTTCTTTTCTTTTTATGCAATGTTAATTATTGTTTCATTTTACTTACATGTTCATTTCCTTTCATGCTAGTAGTGTAGATTTTCTTTTATGCAAGTAGATTAGTTTTTTCTTTCATTTAGCTCTCTTTTCCTCTTTGTTTTGTTCTATGTTGCAAGCTATATTTTTTGATATGTAACAAATATGAGAAGCTAAACCCCTTCAATTTAGGGGTAATGAAGCTGTCAAATGTTATGTAATTTCAACATTTGTTATGATTTTTGATCTCTTTGTTTGTGCTTTATGAAAGTGAATTTTGATGCAAGTTTATACAAGTGGGTTTGATAGCTCATATTGCTTATGCAAATGAACTATTCTTATTCAACATAAACACAATTTGCATCATCATTTGCTAATCCATTTTTGATTGTGAAATTAAAGTTAAAATGAAATTTGATGATCTATATTACTAGTTACAATAGTAAATAGATCATACTTAAAATAGCTTTTGCTTTGGCTTCATTTTCATGAGAATTATAAGTGGTTTATTTGTTGTATTATAGTTTGATGGTTTGAGTTATGTTGATTAATAACATAAACAAATCATACTTATGATAAATACAATAATATTTCACTTAATATCAAAAGCTAGAGATCACAAATTTTTTGTTTGTTGATTTACAAAAATATGAGAGTGGATTTGCCTCTAAATTGTTCTCTAGTTCAATAGTTTTTTAAAGCAAATTTCAATTCTAGTTTTAGCTTTATTTTACTTCTACTTAACAATTTCTCCTCCATTTGGTCTAGTCTAATTGAATAGATTTTTAAAAATCATCAATTTCCTACGGATCAACCCGTATTCGCCACGTACTACAAGTGTACGCCATGCGCTTGCGGTAAAATTTATTTCTAAATTTGTTCGACGGTTTTCTAAACCGATAGAAAATCCGTCGATGAACACTTAGCCGCTCCTCCATGTTTCAATCATCAGGGAGATCGATCAGCTTTCCTCATTTTTGACTCTAAGCTCCGAAGTCTTGTCCATGCATTCTGCTCTCTACCTTAAATTCATTACCCTCAAGCCTCACCTAACTCTAGTGCTCCAAAAAACATGGCTACACTCAACCGATGTCAATAGAGTTACTAAGTTAAAATTTTGGCTAAGTTATTTTTAGCCAAAATCTTGCTCTAATCCATTTTCGATGTGAATGCTCGATCAACATGCAATCTCCTATGCATCGATTTGACTCTAAATATTATATGGTCAATTCATTTAAGTTTGTTCCATTGCTCAAATCTTCCATCGCTTTTGTAATTGAATCAGAGTGCACATCACTAAGCCACTCCATCTACACTAAGATCCTTGCCTATGGAACAATCCAAAAACCAATTTGCTTCGATAACCGTATAACCATTCAAACTTGTAATTAAAACATACATACAAGCAAAATAAGCATTATACCATAGCAATAAACATAACATCCATATCATTTTCTATCATATATATAATCAACCAAGATATGAAAACACATGTTAAATTTATTTTAAAACCACTTAAATTCAGCCATAATTCATTTCTAAATTCGAGATGAACCGATGTAGATCTGCATTTCCCTTGTCCAAAATACTAATTTGAAGATCTCTAGTTAGTCTCTTTATTAATCTACCCTTAATTACTAGATTTGGCTTAATATAGCTATGATTAATGATGGATTTGATAGGAGATAGTTTGATGGAGGACTAAATATGTTTTTAGGAAGTGGAAAAGTGATTTGGGACTGTTCTCTAAGCTGTAGTTAGCCCAAAACCCAAAATAATTAATGGGCCTAATTTTAGACTTAGGATAATTACCACTAAAATCTACCTAAAAACTGTCTAGCTTAAACTTGCAGTATCTCCCAAACTGCTTAGCCAAAAATATATTATGACCGCGCTACAGAAAGGTAAACCCATAGTATGTGAGGGGATCATTGTCATGAAAAATGGCAATATGTATTCTCCCCATCAATTAGAAACCCATAGTATCTCTTTGGCGCACGAGATTCCCTAGTAGACCTTCTAATATGTTTTGTATTTTTTTTGGATGTTGAATTATTATCTAAATACGTGGTTTCTATGGAAGTTTCCTGGATCTCATATAAGTATATCTTACTGCCACTAATTTCAAGAGAGAGAGAGAGAATCCTTTTCTAAAAGGGAGCATGTCTCGAAAAAAGACTGTAGTTCCTCGGTATGATAGAATAAGTATCAATAAGAGTTTAACGTATACCCTATAAAATTACATAAAACTGATCCTGCCTCAATTTTACTTGGATTTACATTCTTAGCATAAGTTGGATAGCTCCAAACCTTAAATTAATTAAGATGTGGTTTCTTACCAGTGCACAACTTATATGTGGTCTTAGGAAAAGATTTAGATGATACATTATTCAATATATATGTCATGGTTTCTAGCGCATATCCCCAAAAGGAAAGAGGCAAATCAGTGTTACTCATCATCGATCGAACCATGTCTAACAAAGTTCAATTCTCATTTCTGAAACACCATTGTGTCGAGGAGAATAGGGAGGAGTGACTTAAGGGAGAATTCCATTCTCTTTTATGTACTTTTGGAGTTCATATCCAATGTGCTCATCACCTCGACTGGATTGAAGTGTTTTAATTTTCTTATTAGTTTGATTTTCTACTTCATTCTTAAATGGTATGAATTTATCATAGACCTCTTATTTATGTTTCATAAGATACACATATTGATATATAAATAAATCATTAGTAAACATAATGAAGTACGAGGTTCCACCTTTGCAGTTGTAGACATAGGACCACATACATCAGTATGTACAAGTCTTAAGAGTTCATTAATTCTTTCATTCCTTCCACTAAACAGATGTTTGACCATTTTACCTTTAAGAGACAATGTACAAGTATCAAATGATGGAAGAAACCCTAGGTTTCTTAACCCGTTCAATCGTTTCTTGCTAATATGGCATAGTCTACAATAGAAAAGATAACTATCGTTTATTTTAAATGCATTATTATTCTCAGTAGCAAAAACATGGTTATGATTAAGAATATAAATGTCATTACTCAGAGTGGCAAAACAAATTGTTTTTATCATAACAAATATTCATAATATTGTTATTACAAATAAAACTATATCCATTTTTCATCAAATGGGAAACATAAATTATTCCACTGTAAAAGTTTGGTACAAAATAACAATTATATAAATCAACACATGTCCACTAGCAAGTTTCACATGGAAGTCTCCTACAATGATGGTAGTGATAGTGGCTCAGTTTGTAAGAATTCCATGCTTTGTCTTGTCGGGGCCTCTTGCTCCTAAGTTCATGTAAGGAATTACATATATGAGTTTCAAATGCAGTATCTAAAACCCGACTAGAATCACTTATAGATAAATATATTTCTATATAGAAAATACCTTTAAGAGCGGAATTAGATTCCTTCCTGTTGAGCGTTTTCAAATAGTCCGAACAGTTTCTCTTCCGGTGTCCCTTCTTTGAGGAAAAGTGACATTTACCTTTCTTACGACTAGCTTTGGCTTTACCTTTCCACCTTTAGACCAACGCTTCTTCTTCTTAGAACTATATGAGGAAGAGCTACACTTAACAGCAAGCACCACATTCGTTTTCTTTATGAACATACTCTTGGATGTCTTTAACAAATTAAGAGCTCCACGGCAGTGCACTTCAATGGGTTCAAACTGAAATTCAATATGAACGAATCAAACAAAGGAGTCAATGATCAAAGGATCAAATCGGTCTTTAGCTTGGAATCTAGAGTCATTCCTAACTCGAATAACCTTTAAGTGTACCTAATCATATTGGATATCGGATCTTGGACCAGAGTGCCCTTGCTCATCTTTGCATGGAATAGTTTGCATGAGATCTCGTACCTTGCTGTACAAAACTGCTCACCATACAACTTTAGCAGGTGTTTGAATATATCTTGCACATTCATATACTTGTGTTGCCTTTAAAGCTCGATGCTCATAGTGGCCAACACATAGCATTGAACAAGCTTACGGTCTAGTAGCCATTTTTTGTAGGACTTAAGTTGTTCAGTTGTGGAATCCTTATCGAGTTTAGCCATTGGTTTATTAGCGACAACATACCAGAGTTTTTCATAGGTGAGAGAAATTTAATGTTGCTTAACAAGTCTCCACGCTATGTGCCAGTTAGTATGTTTTTATAGAGAAATAGCTTCATGGTAAGCCATGCAAATTCATTAGAGTAAATTAGATAACATTACATTTGTTTTTATACTTATTAGGTTGGTTTATTATGTTTATTTAATAAGGATCCCACTGTTTGCATCTCTCAAAAACCCTAAAATAGATATGGGAATTTCATAAATTCATTCCTTGGGTGTTAGGACCCATTTATCGTGTTACTGCAATCTTAAAGGAACTAAACAAATTGTAGTCTCCATGAATAGTAAGTAACACTTTACTAATTGTATCTTGTATATAATTCCTAACATTCATTTTACTTTGCTCCTAACTATCTTTATGACCTTGAGGGTGCTCGACAAAACATAAAGTTCGTTAGATACCATAGGCCCATCATTCCACTATAACCTAAGGGTAATTATGTAACCCTTGAGAGTGCTTGAAAAAGTTACATAACATCTTACTTATATAATGATACAAATATCACTTTAGATATTCTAGGGCTAGAGGATTCTTAATAACCTTATGTATGTAACTTACTCTATTTATATTAGAAATGATGGAGATCAATTTAATTTTAAATTCAAAATTCAAAATAATTTTTTTGTAGGGTATTACGACTATGTAAGGGATATGAGTATAAATCATGACATCCTATGTCAATATACATCCAACGTATGCTCCTTAGATTTTCTGTGGTTTTTAATTTATTTAAACCTCTTATTTTCTTTATACATGACACATACACAAATTTATTGTAATATTTATAATTTGTTAAGTTATATATATATATATATTCATATGTATCCTTTTATTAACTAAAATTTTTAATTAATTATAAATATAATATTTATATTTATATAAGTTTAAAATAATTTAATTTTTTTATTTTGTATTATAAATATAATATTTATGTAGGGTTAAAAGGGAATCTCAAAAAAAATCTTTTATTAATTTTGTATATTAAATTTATGTTTGTTTGTTATGATTTAATAATATTCTATAATTAATTTAATTTTACTTTAATTTTATAGGTTTGTATTATAATATGCTCATATTCATATTACAAACATTATAATGATGTATTAAATATGGCGATCTAAACAAGGGGCAACATGATAAATATATATGTTATAAGTGTTTAATTCACCTTCATTATTTATGGTTAATAAATAGGTTTAATGTCATAGTTTAATAATGATGTCATATATATATATATATTTATATTAATATCTAGATTAATCTAGATTAGTGTTATTTTAATTTATTCATTAATTTGTTAATTAATATTTACATATAAATTTATGCAGTTAAAGTAGTTAGTGGTTCTATAGTGGTGGAGAAGCAATAAGTTATAGCGGGGATATAACGGAAAATAGCAGAGGTCAAAAAGCTTTATTAGATATAAAACCAAATATTGAAAATTAATATATTATCATTCTCACATCATTTGTGTAGAAAAAAGAAATGTTATTTAATTTTATATAACAAACCAGAAGAATATCATGATTTCTGTAGTCTAAATTTGGTGCCTACAATATATTTCTAACTTATATAGAGCATTTATGTCTTAAAATTAGATCTTTACCCTAACTTTGTTGAATTGGTTTAAAAGAGAACTAGACAAATCAACCTTTTTATATTAATGTTGCTAAAGCGGGTACTAAAAAGCCTTAATTTATTGGGTGTAAAATAGTGGGGCTTAAAGCGAATAAACTGTTTAATAGTGCTAAACTGAAAAAGCGTAGCGGTGGAAGAGCGTTATGTGCTATAGCGTGGGGTTTGCAGGGCTTTAACTACACAGATATAAATATATGTAATATAATATTATTTAAAAATTAAATTTATATAATGTAATATAATATTTTGGCTTATATATATATATATATGTTTAAAATAAATTATTTAGATTTAATAATGCATATATATAGTTGTATTAATTTTTTATAAACATTTATATTTGATAATTTAAAATTTTGAATTCAAAACAATTTGACTATTTCAATTTAAAAATATATTTTTCTAAATTTTAAAGCCCATGACCTAAAAAAATTATTTATTTAATAGCAATCATAATGGATTTTATATAATATAATATATATCTTTGATTTTTCCAAAATTTTGAATTTTATTTTTTTTGAATTTCTCAAAATAAAAAATGCCCCTTTGATTCTGCTGAAACCTGAGAGCATATGAAAATTTTATATTAATTACTATTATTTTAATTTGTATGTATATATCATTGGAAATGATCCAGTTTGCAATGGGTAAAATGAGTGAATTTCAAAAGGAATTGTTAAATTGGATCTTAGTGGGTCTATAAAGCCTAATGGTTGTACCAGATCCAGTCTAGCTAGTTTAAATAGAATTACATTTCATTTAATTTTCTGGGTTTAATTAGTTAGTGCTTGTTAATTAATTTAACAGCTATATGTTTAGAGTACATCAATATATATGCATTTGTGTATATATATATATATATGTGTGTGTGTGTGTGTGTAATGTGCAACATAGCAAGGCGTACATGGTTAATGATTACATAAGTAGATATTATGATTTATATCCGCTATGTAAATATTTCATCCATATATGCATTAATTGTATCAAAACATTGTTTAATATATTTATAAAATATATAAATATAAATATACATTTCAAAATAATTTATATATAACAAAATATCTAATTTATTTTTTACTAAGTCATAAATTTTTAATTCAAATTTTGTATTTAAAATATCTAATCAAGACTTAGTAAAACATTTTAAAATTCAAAACTAGATCGTAAAAATATCAGTTAAAATACCTTTAATGAAATTTAAATATGTATATTTATATAAAATATTATTACATCAAAATAATATTTTATTTATTTATTTATGTATATTATTTGTTTATTTAATTAAAACTAGTCAACATTGTTTTTTTATGAGAGAGTCGTCCTTATTACAAGGAGAGCACTCGTTATTTAATTAAATTGAAAACCAGAAGCCATTGACAAGCCAGAAGCCATCGAAAAGGCGGATGGATGACGTAATATAAAAAAATGATGAATATGAAATATAAAATCCTCACATTCTATGATCCACAATGGGATACAAACATAAGTAAATTAACATGAATACATGATTTGAATGAGATAATGTGAACATTGTTGCATTCAAATAATATGACCATGATCATTAGTCCCGATCGATGGCTTTCAAAAGAATAGTGTTGCTATACTATAAAGAAAACACGCTTTAGTATGGTGTGCTGCTGCAAGTGATAGAAAAAGCTCGATGAAGCCAAACTCAAGTGAAAATGTCTCAATGCAGCGAGGCTGATTGTGTGTGGCTGCAATATTGGATGAGGGTGGCTGCACTATAAACACAAGATTACAATACAAGTAGGGGGCAGGCTGGAGAGAACGAAAAAGTTCTTATGGTCTTGCACAATGATGAAGCGGAACCAGGGAAACCTGTGCTGAAGCCAATGGAGAGCTCAACTAAGATGCCGAAGGGAGGTGAGCACATCTAAAGCAATGAATGACAAGCAAGAGTGTGGCTATGAGAAGCAACATTGAATCGGTGCAGAAGTAAGCTGAAATCAGTGGGAACATGAAGATAAGAACAAACATACCTTGAAAATAATGCAACTATATGATGACTAGAGAGAGACATCGCCTATGTTGTTGTAGATTTATAAATAATATGGCAAGAATCCAACTACCGCCGATGCTGAATCATGATGCAAAAAAAGCAAATAGAAGAAGCTTCAAAAGCAGGAGTAACATGCATGGATTTGATGAATGCAGAGGCAGGGCAAGGAAGACAACTTCATCAACTGATGCATTGAATCATAGAGTGATGAAGCACCAGGTGAGATTAGAAAAAAAACTGGCTCTAAATGGTAGCCAGCCTGAAACGATTAATGAATGCTGAAAAGCGGACATCATGGTGAAGCTGAAGGATCTGCATGGAGAAACATTGCACTGAGGTGAATATTGAAACAATCGTAAGCACTGGTATGAGCTGTAGCAAAGAAATGGAAGATCTGCACGTGTAAAGCAATTTTGCAAGAGTGGGATAGACTAAGAAATGCAGGGCTTTATTAGCATACTAAGACCAAACAATCGGTAATCAATATTGAGCTACATCAATATGTTATGTTAACGGCATGGCAATGATAAATTAACCATTGTGAACGGTAACGAAATGTCAAAATCTGTGGAGACTGCAATTGTACCAAATAAATAAATCTTGTTTTTTCACTATTTTAATTAATCATATCCATGAACAATTTTGAAAATATATCATATTGAAGAAGATATTTATAGTATTATTCATGATAATGTTCCTTTTTTTTGTTTTTTAACTTCAAAAATCTAATATTATTATTATTTCATACTATTGTAAATAATTTGCGACAAACCAAGAAAATATTCTATATCAGCTAAAATAAATCTAAATGTTGACATAATCATTAATAAGGTTTGAATCTGTAAAAAATAATTTCTACTTATCATTATCAAAATCTTAATACGATAAAAATTTAATGTCTTTATTTATTGGTAATTTTACCATTACCAATCAACTATTTACTGGTTTATCGGTATACCAACGATCATTTTACCAACAGTAACAGTAAAGTATCAGTAGTCATTTTCGACTTAAAAGTAGTATTCGTAGGGTAACGGTTTTATCATATCGATAACGATTACCATTACCATAATGGACCTAAAAAAATTATACACTTGTTACAACATAGTGCGGTGACATCGCTGACAAAAGTTTTGAACACTAAATTCAGAATGTGAGAGGCTACGGCAGGTGGTGAAATTCTTAACCATACACTATTTTATTATGTATAAACAATACATACATTCATATACATACATACATATACATACATACATACGTACATACATACATACATATATATATATATATATGATCAATAGCCTCCTCTATTTAGTATTATTTAATAGCCCTCTAATATTAGCCACAAATTTGTATTCGAATATTTTTTATTTCTCTCTTGTCACGTGGACCAAATATTTAAATATAAACTTGTGGCTGATAACAAAGGCTACAAATGGTGCTAAATAGGGAGGGCTATTAATCCTAACTCATATATGGATATATATGTATGTATGTATGTATGTATGTATGTATGTATGTATAAATAAAAATAAATTTCTTCCAAAAAAGTATTGTTTAGTTAAAACCAAAATTTTATTTTAACTTTCTCTCTATTGCCACCTCAATACATTATTTAAATCAAAATGCGTGTTTGAAATCAGAGGAAACAGAGGTGTAGTAAGAATGAGGTGTATCTGATTCTTGCACACACGCGCGCGCATACACATATGTATGTATTTTAAATATGATTGAAATGAATTTTAGGTTTTAAAATTCATAAATAATCACTAAAAATTATTGTAAAATATTTGTAGTTCTTAGAAAGTTAAAAGATATATGAAGGTATATATAAGGCCTAATATAACGTTTACATACATAATTTTGATTTCAAACTTTATATTATATAAATTATTCTATGTAAAATTGTTGTTTGATTAGATCTAATGCATTTATAATTCAAAGGGGACATTAATACATATATAAAATCATTCTATAGATGATAAAATAGCATATATAAGAGTATAAAACATAAAATTGGAATTATACCTTGAAGACATAGCCGTTGATTGCACATTGATTAGAGAAATTTCTTAGATCTTAAGGAATCGATCACCTGATATTACTATGCCCGAGTGCACCATTGTTTTAACTTTATTTTGATATTGTTTGTCCTAAATGTATTTGGTTATGGAATAGAGTGGTAGGAACCCATGGCCAAGGGATGGAGGGAGCAAGATTTCTATGGAAAACGATGTTTGGTTGGTGTATACAGGGAGAGAAATAAAGATAAATTATCCACCTTTTACTCTTTCTTCTTTTACTAAATTATCATATCTAGATCTGCAATTATAAACCCCTTCTCCTCTCTCTATGGTCATCTTAGATTAGACCCCTAAGTGGGCCAATCAAATTCAAACCCATTTAATAGTTAATTTTATTTAAATCACATTTAAATGTGTATCGATATCACATATCAATACTATCGATACATACATATATAACCTTTATAGGCACATGGCACTTGCAAAATTACTAATAGCATCCAAAACATCAAATATGTAAATAATTAATATTTTACAAATATTAACCAATCTAATTAATTTATTATATTTTATAAACTAATTATATCGTTTGGTGTTTCATAGAATTCACTAATATGGTTGTGCGACTCATATGTGTAAATTCAATCAGCGATTAATATTGAACAATTTGACTATTAATGCTCACATGTCATGTCGTCTTAGCTAATATGTGATAGTTTAGCCAAATTTATCACTTATAGATCTACATCAGTATAAGCGACAACCTTTTTTTGACAGGAAAAACAGAATATTATTATTTTGCACAGGCAACCCGGATAATAGTGGTTGTACCACTTTACATCGATTATAACAAGTGTGAGACAGCGATGCCTCAACAGCTACTAAGCGACATCCTTTAGTAATGAATATTTACACCAATTCTCTTCGTTAACACTATATCTGTTTAGTATAATTTGGTTTTGGTCAAATTTCCAGTATCATCAACATTTAACTCGGTTAGTCCATAAACAAAGTCCTTATGTGCTACTATAGCTAAAGATTTGAATTTTAGTCGACTATAGTTGACCGTGATACCAACCTCACACAAACGAGATAACGATTTCTATATTGAATAGTGCTCCACTTACAATGTTTCAACTTAAACCTAACTATGGTCGCTCGATGGTTGCCATGACTTGATTTAACTATAATCAAAGTGGAGTATCCACATTGAAGCTCAACAATATTCTCAAGTCGGGAGAACTGTGTAACATCATCACTTCGAGATTTCCTGTTTGACCTAGTGGTTATTAACCAACATGAAACTCTCGGGTGAGTCATTCCATAGTTATCCAAAAGCTATCAGTACGTAACCCTTTAGTGCCTCCAGTAGCCATGAGTAAACACTGCCCAACATTTTGAAAGCGTTATGTACTATGTCTCAATGGATGTATCGATATCCTTTCTCGAAACATCTTGAACAAGAACATTTAAAATAGTATGTTATTCTATATTGTGATAATTTTCTCATAATTACAACTATTTGTAATTATTATTACATAACATATTATTTAAGGATTTTCTGATTAATATACTTTAAACTAAATACTTAATTAATCATATCAATATATAACAAAGTAATAATAGAAATTAAACACATTTTATTGCGAACACTATTTGTTATAGAATTAGATATATGCAACAAATTATTTAATTGCTCCTAGGGAATATTCCTAACTCTCTCAATCTCCCACTTGCACTTGAGGTCAGTAGAGGAATCTTAATCCCATTCCTCCTATCCATTTTCTCAAAACTAATCGAGCTAATCCCTTAGTGAACAGATATGCTATTTTGTTTTAGTTATCTACTATGTTAATCAACAACCATCCCTAGCCAGCTGACCAGATCATGTGGAATTTTTCGTAGTATGTTTCTCCACTTCTAGTTGGCTCTAGGTTCTTTCATGACATTCTCATAAGAATGTTGTGGGATTCTCAACATTCGGAATCACCCCTGGCTCGGTTATAAATTTTTGCATTATTTATATATGGTTGAATTAGCCACAACCTTATGTTTGGAACATTTCCAAATTAAAGTTCCTTCACTAAGGTTGGATATGAATTTATGATCGACATGTTATGCTCGATATCACTTATGAAGTTTGAGTCTGAATACACCTTCATAAGAAGCTTGTTATTTCATCATTTTTATAAACAATTCTCTAGTATTTATTAAATATAGAACGCTCTTACCTACTATTTAGTGATCTTAATTTGGATTTTAAATTCGCTCAATGTACCAAGAACATAGGAGAAATGTGATACATTATACTACATAACATATGTGACAATTTGTACCTCCACTGCATAAGGAATCCATCACATATGCTCCACACTAAGCATTTTAATATGGTGTCTATGTATATTGTATGGGATGATCCTAACATCCATTTATACTGATTATAGGAGATGTCATTTTCAAATCCAATATAGAGAGTTAAACACCAAAACTAATACTAATTTTAACATGAGTACATCTTTAATGATCTGCAGTATATTGTTTACTTACAGTTTTAAAAATATTTTAGTAATTCCTAATGTCACGCTTTCTTTGCATTTTGACTTAAATTTAAACTATTTGATTTATTTGTCAAAATATTTGCTCAATTCTGATGCTCGTTGAATGATACTATAGTATCAGTTCTTAGATCCTATCCAATATCATAGACTCGGTTATTCCTCCCCTAGACTTCGTTACATTGTTTATTATGTGTAAATAGTCCATTCTAAATCATTGTTTTGAATTTCTTTTTCAATATATATTTACCAAAACTCAAAATCATATCAAATGATAATTTTGTGAGCAAAATCCGAAATAAATTTAGCACGTTGAATGAAAAACCTACTATGCTGATTTCAACGATTGAAATTTATGATGTTAATCTTAACAATGTTGTGTATTACATTTCAACTATATCGGTCTTTTCTCGAAGACACATTTGCAACCAGTGGATCATATCCCTTCAGGTACAACTATCAAAATCATATTTTAATAATGTACTTGAAATCTATTTCAGACTTGCGCATCATGCCATATGGAAGAGTAAATACTCTTGATGGCTTATCGATAATTGAGGAAACTCTTACCTCAAAATTGATATGAAACTCAATTTTCTCTTTAATGTGTGAGTGTTCTTATTAGAAACACTAGTGAGTCATGACTATTTAGGCATGGTTAATTTCATTTCAGCTTACGTAACTAGTTTTACCTTTGGATCGTATTTAAATTTATTTTACTACTAATAATTTCTAAAAGAAATTCCTTTGTCATGAAGTTGGCGTTTCTTGAAACATGTTCTTATTATTACGATGGAATTGGCATTTAGAAACATTTTTGAACTGACTTTATGTTTAAAACCAACTTAATTTTAATTTTACAAAATTTATGTTCATAACATAAATTAGCCGGCCAATATTGATTCTTCCCTAACTTCTTTGGGTGATCCACACATGCTCCCTTACAAAAAAATATTATGTGCAGCCCCTCGACTCACAAAATCTATCAACTTAGGATATGTAGGGGTTTCTATCAACTCCTATCTTGTGTAAACTCATAAACTAAGGTTTAGATGCAATTAAATTTATTCTATGTACTTACTCTTAATTACGCGTCCTTATAGAAAGAAGTTAACTCAGCTTCATTCATTGCCAATCGTACTTTGTCCAACAAAATATGATTACTCCTAATTGATACATCATTATGTATCATAGACAGGAGTGACTTTGATATTGAATACAATTTGTTTTTAGATACATTTGGAACTCATTTCCAATACACTCATTTATTATATCAATTTGAATTCTTTTATTTTCTTTGCATGTTATGTTTTCGACTTCCATTTTATAGTCTATGAAATTATCATAGATACACCAATCATATGTAATATGCACATGTTCATTTCTGTGATAATTCATCTATGAAATTTAATGAAGTAAGTGAGTCATTTTGTTATCATTAGATTTTGAACTGTATATATATATATATATATATATATATATATTAATCCAAAGATTTCACTAACTCTTTTGCCACTCCTAGTGTTTTTCCCTTAATTGTTTGTGTTGCTTAACTTTCTCAAGTATTAACAAGCCAATTAAAGCCTAGCCCAGCCCAATCAAAGCAGATCTAGCTAATTTTCGACCGGTCCACTCATATCAACCCAAACTCAAGCAGACCCCAAGCTAGCCCACCTGCTTAGAACCCAATTAGGTCGATTACCATTCAGCTCTCCCTAAGCGGCTTCAATAGGCAACCCATCCGACAAGGATGTAACAACCAAGCGCTACTTAGCCCGGTCGACATCGACTTAGTTTACCTATGATCGGCCCTCTTATGTCAGCCTACACTCAACATCACTCCGAGTCAATTTCCAATCTACTCTTTAGATAAGGCCGACTCAAGCATGACCCATCTTTAATCTGACTTCATCATAGCCACCTTTGACTGATTCCAAGCTGCTCATCTTATCATCTCATAGCCGACCTGGCACCTCTCTTATAACTTGGTCCTTAGCACCAATCAACTCTCTTTGGCAAACATAGCCATTAAACAACCGACTCACTCATGATGGTCCATATCCAATCTATCTTCAGGCCAGCCCATGATCGGTCGGCACAACTCAAGACAGATTAAACAACCGACTCGTCTATCAAGAACAGCTCAAACATGACCCGTCTTTGGCTTGTCATCACCATAGCCCGTCTCATCATATCACAGTTGGACCAGCACGTTCTTTGCACCATGGTCCTTAGCAGCATTCAACTTCCATCATAATCTATAGCTTGGTCAAAGTCACTCATTTGCCTTGCCATATAGGCATGCAAAAGTAAATGACAAGTTGTACATCCAACTATACAGAGTACTGTAGCAAAGCGATCAGAAGTATACCTACTCCTGTAGCAAGCCATAAGCATTTAATATGCATTAATAATAAGGTTTGTGCCTAATATGGAAGGACAATTGACATGCTTCTCAACCACTCATTCCTTTCTGCCTTTACATCTATCTCCCATCGGTTCATGAGACCATATCAACGTTCAGGCATGCTTCCTGCTTGTTTTTACTGTGCAATCTCGTATATTAATTATCCATTTCAATCACTATAAATACATCATGATTACCACTACAAAGGGATTGGTTTTTGTTAGAATTCTGGTCCTTATCTCCTCTCCAAAGCTTCCCTCATAGCAAATCAAAGCCATAAACCCTTAAGAATAGCTACTTCTTAGTCTTATGTGCTTCATTTCTTATTATTATCTTGCAATTCCTTATAATTATAAGAGAAAAATACAGTAATGATCGTCATATTGGATGTAGGCAAGCTTGTCGAACCACTCTATATTTGATGTCGTATACTTTGCTTTGCTTCCTTTCATCCTTATTTTATATTTTAAAGCTTATCGATTAGTAAGTAATTTTTAATTTCACAACGCATTAGACTAGTTCTAAGGTTGGCTAAATCTCTAGTCAATATTTTGACGCTAGAAGGAGAGCCTTCCCCTAAAGCTCTCCCATTTCATCACTTTTCTTCTTTACAAAAATATGATCCGACTAGTTTAGTTCCTAAGATTGAAGGTAACAACTCTAATGCATATGGAACTGATGGCAATACCATCGCCAGTGCAGCCCGCCCATTCCTAGACTCAGCAAAGATGTATGGTGTACCATGTTGTAACAGCTAACAAACGTAGGAACTTTGGCCGTGAATTGCAAGTCTGATAATGTGGTTGGACACCCAAGCTACTATAAACTATCCTACCATCTCCTACTACAGTAGACCTTGTCGATCCTCATGTTCACCATCCTACCCTTCTTGGTGCCTATGACCTCGTGAACACTGCTAGGCCCGTGATAGAGTAGTACCAGAAACCCCACTCACGGACGTTCATGTTCATCCAAGGAGGTATGTTGCACGCATGCCAAGCCATATTGATATTGGTCCAAATGTGGCCATGCCCAGAGAGCCAAGACATCGCCATTCCCCTTCAATGAAACGACCATCTATATTTGAGCATCTTTGAACGTCTTCTTTTGGACGTCTCAATGGTGGTGCTCTAGCCATCGGTGGGGAGCATGAGGCTCCCATAGAACACTTCAGATCTCATAGGTGTGTGGCCACGAATAGGTCAAGGAATGGGTGGGCTAGTTACTCACGGTCACTCTCTGTGCATAGGGAGAGGAGGCCTCCCACTCTAGCTCATCTCCGTCATCATCACTTCCCTTCCAACAATTAATCCTCCACTCCACTAAGGTGTCGGTTGAGCTTACTGTCGATAGTTGGCCAGACCATCCCTCGGCAAGAATATGTTGGTCATAGGGAGGAAATGAACATCCTTCGTCGTAGCCCAACAAAACGCAAGCCTAAAATAACGGGGATGAAGTGTTATCAAATGACGAGATTGACAAGCCATTTTCTAAGGAAATCTTGAATGCTTACATTCACATGTGATATGCCTTGCTATCCATTGACAAATATGATGGGAGTTCCCACCCTTATGATCATGTCACTTCTTTTAATTCCATCCTCCATGTTAGTCTCTTATCGAGTCATTCTATGATTGTTCCAAACAATCACAAGTATGCAATCCCTTAGTGCCCCCAACAGTGATGAGTAATTGACCGTCCATCATATGAAGAGTGTTACATATACTAGTCTCAATAGGTGTATTGATATCTTTTTCTCAATACATCTTGACTAGGAACATTTAAGAAGTAAGCACTTAGATATCAAGTCTGAGATAGTTATGGGTTAGTCAAATAGGAAATCTTAGTGTGATAATGTTACATAGTTCTCTTGACTTGAGAATATCGTGGAACTTCTATGTGGATACTCCACTTTGATTATAGTTAACTTATGGCATAGCAACCACTAAGCGACTATAGTTGGGTTAAATACAACCAACTCAATGTCAAAAAAATTCACCAAAGTAGAACTATTAATAATAAATGTTATTATTGAAACAAGGACTTTGTTTATGAACTAACTAAGTTAAATGTCATGATATTGGAATTATTACCAAAACCAAATTCCATACATCCTAACATGATATAGTGTTGTGAAAACAACGTGTGTAAATGATCGTTACTAAAAGATACTTCTTAAATTATAAAATTGGATTTTACCATTGAAGATTTATAAGCGATAAATTCAATCAAACTATCACTCCACTAGCTAAGGTGACATGTGAACATTAATTCGAATTGCTCAATATCAATCGATGACTGAATTTACACCTTCACACAACCGCGTTGATGATTTCTTTAAAATACCACACGATTTAATTAATTTATAATTGTTATAAATTACTTATGTTAATTAATATTAATGAAATATTAATTAGTTATTTATTTAATGTATTGGGGCTTTTAGTATTTTCTAGGTGTTGTTAGTATTTAGGTGCATATATAAAAGTTATATATATGTATGTATGTATCAATATACGATATCAATACAAATTTAAATATGATTTAAATGATATTAACAACTAAACATGTTTGCAGTTTTTTTATAGCCTATGATGACCATTATATAGTTGACCATAACATAGAAAGAAGGGAGCATTTCGTTTGAATTTTGGATCTAGATCTGCGAACTAGTAAGAGGAGAAAAAGTAAAAGGAGGAGAATTTGTATCCTTCCCCTTCTCTATTTAAATCAAGCCATCCCTTCATTTGTTATTTTCTTGAATCCCTTCTCCATCTTGGTACCTAGCACCTCACCTTCATTATTGTGTCTCTCATTCACATAAATACATCAAAATATATTAATACAAGTGGTACTCTAAATCGTTGCAAGGTTTGATGGATCGATTCCTTCAAAATCTAGGAAATCTCTTCAAACAAGGTGCATTCAAGGGAAATCTCTTCAAAGTGTTATTCTATGCTTTATAATTTACATCTTATATGTGATATAACCATTATAGAAATTTTTATATATGTACCCGCTGTCATCCAAAATTATCTTATTTTAAATCATACTGAACTATCTATATTGAATGATATTGCTAATTAGATCTATGTTTAAAATCAAGAGAAAAAATATTTATTTGTTCTTATAATATAATAATTTAGTTTATATTTTTCTAATATTGAAATTTGTTAATAATTTAAAAAAATTATTTACCTACGTTGGCTAATTTTTTTGGCTAAACTCGAATTTATGTTGATGCATTTGTACTAACAAAGGTTATTTTCTAATACTAGGCTTAAAAATTGGAAATGGAGAGTAAACAACTACAGTAAAACAACATAAGATGTATAGTTGTTTGGCTAAGCTTTCCTACATCCATTATGAAGATCTCTTATTAGTCCATCTCTTATAATTACAAGGAATTAGAAGAGAATAACAAGAAATGAAGAATACTCAAGATTATAACGATGCATTAATTTTTTCAATGTTGATGTGATTCTAAACCCTTACAAAGTTGCATGGCAAGGGGTATTTATAATAGTTGAAGTTGATCTTTAAATGGTTAAGATTGCGCAGATGAAGGTGGGAATTGCTCTGGGTCATTGATCTGGTCGTCTATGTTGATGGAGGATGGCTTGAAAGGTGGTATGATTGTATGGCTAAGATATATGCCAGTTGTCATTTCGTACCAAAGGAGAGCTTTGCATAGAGCAAGGTGGCATGGAATAGGAGTAGGGGATTTTGCCACAGTGGAAAAATAATTAGTATGCATAGTGGCACTTTTGTCAGATGAAAAGTGTCTTATAGTACACTTTTCTAGAAAATAAGGTAAAGAGAAGCTTCTTTCATAGTAATGGTCGATCATTTATAGCCAAAGCCTGCTGATTAAAGACTGGGTTAAATGAGAAGAATCAAGCCGTGTATGTTATGATTAGATGGACTAAATGGGCCAGGTGTTGGTTGCTTTTGAGCTGGTCTAGTCGAATGAGGACTATTGTTGAGTGGGGCCGGCCATAGGCGGGTTGAGAAGAAGGCAGGTCAAGACCCGGTCGCTTATGGGTCGGGTCTAGCTGATTGAGTAGCTTGTTGATGCTAGATTGAGTTATGCTAGTTGCCATAGGAAAGTAAATGGGCATGATCATGGTTTGAGTTGACATTCACTTGTTATTGCTATGCAGGTTGGCTTGAGATGGGCTGGGCGGCTGCTAATCTTTTACTTCTGAGAAAATTCAGCAACATTATGCTCCCCAAGTCCATGCCCATTTGCAAGTGAGGACATGTCTTTGTTTCATTGGCGATGGAGGTATACTTTACCAGACATGGTAGAGATGGTTATTTTTTGATGTGTAATTTTATAAGAGCATTATTGATACCTAGACGATCTAAATTGCCCTTCTGTGGTGGATCCAACGGCCCACTGCCTATAAATATTCCTTCTCCATCCTCTTATTCTTTACCAAACTAATCAAACTTTGGTCAATAAAATTTTTCTTGAGTTATTTTAAGCTTTTAACTTTTCTTCTTTAGGAAAACAATAAGTCGACCACTCCTCTTGTTTCTTCTTCATCTTTCGCTCATTTTGACCATGAAAAATGGATTTTTTGAATTCTTTTGTTTCATGTTTCTGAAAGCTTATGTTATTAAGTTGTTTCCACAATGTTACTTGGCTGGAATCCCTATTTAGTAATCATCTTTAGAACATCGATCGACCACCGATGTCATGTCAGTGGTGGTTGATCGATGTTGGTTATCTTCTTGATGACCTATAAACTTAACAAATATATTAGTACCTAGGACCATGGCTTCAGGCCTAAACTTGTTGTTTTTGGCTTTAAGCCAAAAAGAGTAGTGTGAATCTGGGCCCTATAGCCTATGACTTAGCTTAGGATTAGTTTAAGTTGAGAACTAGCCTTTATAGGGTGCCTGGCACCGGCACGCCATGAGGGTGGCAATCATATGTTCTCCCTTGGACATTCCTCCTAGGTATGCTTGACTTAGTAGTAGAGCCACTACAGTTTAACTAGGCGGCTTGTATTTTAGATGGTTATTTCTAGATCAACTTTGGCCGATGCCTCTGGTCAAAAAGCTTCTGACATAGTCGAAGGGGAGGTGAACCTAGCGGAGTGCCTGGCCATGCATGGGTGCAACATTGGGATGGTTAATATATCCTATAGCTATTGGCCGGCTAGATCATCCATCACTGAGCTTCTTCAATTTGTCCCTAGGCTATTTCAAGGTTGGGGCATCTTTGCCTCTTCATCCCTTTCTTATCTCTTTCCCTAATGCCTTTAAGATTGCTCCCAAACAGTTTACCCCAAATAGCTACTAGTTTTTATATAGGGTTTATGTCGCTTACATGGACCTCGAGCATCCAGAGCTGACCACTTATTTGATTAACATGATCTTCCGACTATAGAGGGAAGTCAGTTACTCGATTAACACTTACTATCACCTACAAGAAAACACCAAATGCTCTCTCTTCACTGATGTTCTTCACAAAGCTTTCCTAGGCTACATGAGGAAGTACTTCTTCGTTCCCAGCAGGATCAATCCCAATCTAAGGAACACCAAGTTCCGAGTCCCGAGTAAGTCATTCTTACCACTTTTTTCTTTCATCTCTCTTTTATTCCTTTGCTTATCCTTCCATTGACAGGGACTTCTATTAATTATGTCAACATTAATATTAGGGAGCTTAGTGAATACTTAGAGCAGATATGAAAAGTCCTGGATGCTATTAGGAACTTGATGATCATAGTGACTGATGAGAATCTCCATCGGGTCGGGCTCTTAAGGGGAAACTAAACTATAGCGGCAGGTGTCCCTGGCAAAAAACTAGCCAAGTAGCATGATTATACAAAGATTAAGTTTTTGGATCTTCAGGTCGGAGGTTACTGACGAGAACTAGAGCTACGATAACATAATTAAGGGTGAAATGTTGGGAGAGTGGAAACAATTTGAGTTAATCCAAAAATTAGTCTAAATACCATGATGTCATGCTGAATCGAAAACTGGTCTAGCACCCTTTATGTCACTTAAAGTAACATTGCTCTGATAGTTAAGTAGGGTGTCGTTAAACCAAATATTGGCTTAATCATGCAAGACTTAGTAAAAGATGATGTTATTTGAATTGGTCCCACGATGCCCCTAAACTTTTGGAGTGGAAGTATTTAAAGTTCATGTCACATATCCAAGGGTAAAATAGGCAAGTTGTGTGAATATGCAGCAGCCCATTAATCATTCGTTAATGGGAAAGATGGGCAATTCACATAAGCCACAATCCATTGTTCATATGTTAAAATGCAAGACAAGGGCTTAAGCAACCTTGTTCAAGATAGGGTCCAAAGTCAAGTCCAATCCAAAAATTAGTCATATGCTCATCAAAGTTCAATAATAGTCAAATCTGCATAATCAAGGTAAATAGGCCATGCAAAGTCATTTATCCAAGTCCTTGTTCATAAGATTCAGAAGTTACAATTAGTTCTTGATTTTCCCCAAATCAATTTACGGTTTACAATTCTTTAATTTTGAGAAGAAGAGAAGAAAAATGATTCGCCCCACCTAAGTTGGCATGGGGTCCATGTTTATAGGGGTGGAGGTAGGTGACCTGGCCGCCACGTGTCCTTCGACATCTTTAATTGTCGGCATCGTTCATTGCATTGATAATATATGATAACCTTCTTTGTACAGTTGGAATTCGGTAATCTTTTGTACACTGTTGATATGTAGCAACCTTCCGTGTATTATTGATATTTGACAACAATCCATGCTTCTTGAAGCTCGAAACCTTCATAACTATTACCATTCGACATCTTGTAACATCTGACATTCCTCACTGTATTGATGATACACGACATCTCTTGCCATTCGATATCCATCGCCTGGTTGGAGTTGTTTTACAGCACTTAGTGTTGTAAAGGCTTGACACCAACTATCAAATCAAAAGCTTGATATCCTCTTCCGTGTTTAGATATTCAACATCTTTAAGTGGTACTGCATTCTTCCTTGGTTTCATGCTTTTCATCATTATATTATAGAAATTCAACATCTCTTGGGCTATAAAGATTTGATATCCTCTGGACTGTAGAGATTCGACATCTCCTTATTACTAGATGTTTGCCATCCCTATCATTATTTAGAAGTTCGATACTCTCCTAAAGTTATGTATTTGACATGTTCCTCCATTGTTATGGCTCGAAATTACTTCTAAATTTTGGTTGCTTAATATTCTTATAATTGTTGATACATGGCACTCTTAAGTTGTAGATACACTCTATTTCTTAGGCTGCATATACATGCCATCTCTTACATTGTAGATACACGCCATCTCTTACATTGTAGGTACACGTCATCCTTTCTTGATAGGCCGATATTCTTTAGTGATGCGGCTTCCCTTCTTTGTTACATGCACTACAACATCTATATTGTAGAGGCTCGATACTCTCTAAGAACTCGGCATCTCCCCCAAGCTTGTTACCTTCTTGTATGTTCAACATGCTTCTTTGGCATAGCTTTCTTTTTTTAACATATTATGACACCTTTCATTGTATAAACTTGTCAACCCAATCATCTCTTGTGTCTCGCTACCTTTTGGACATTAGGTGCCTGATATGCTTTTCTTTATTGTTGAGGCACGACATCACGTCTTACTTGCTAATGCTTATCCTTCCCTTGATGTTTGCCATACCATTGAGGTTTGATACCTCTTCATATCTTGTTTAAGTACTCAACATCTCAATTTATTGCGAAGTCTTGGCTTTAACATTTGCTTTATACACTTGATAACCTATACAGATGTTGAAGCTCGGTATCTTCCTTTAATATTAATGTTCAGTATCCCCACACTTGGTTTTAATAGTCTGACATCCCTTCTGCTGTTGTAGGAGTCCGCTACCATCACTCTTTGAAACTACTTCTATGTCTATGAGCCTGATACTATTTCTTTAGATGCTGAAGTCTTGACTTCCTTTTTGCCTTTAAATTCAACATCCATTGTGGTTCGATATCTTCATGTTTTCTATGTTTTCGTGGTGGCACTATCTTTCCTTGCTTCCATCTCTTCTTGCTCATAGTAGTCAGAAAATACATGGATAACATTTGCCCCCTTCCTTGTATGAAAGAGGCGCCTTTTTACACCTTAGTGTAAAACCAAGTATTTTCTCATCTTTCCAACTTTTAGTGAGATTTTCTCTTCAACCCTACTTTCTTGAAAAACATAAAACAAATGACGATGATTTTCATCATCAACTTTATATTTGACTTTAAATGATCCCTCTCGGATCTGGTAAAGATATGAATTAGTTTGTCCTCGTCTTTATATAAAGAAGCCTTCATGTTTCAATTAAAGCCAAGTTTATCTGAGAAAACTAGAAATTTGTTCGATAAGAAGACCATAGATTCTCTTGATAAGAAAACTAAAAATTCAACTGGAAAGAATTCCATAGATTCATTTGATAAGAAGTCCTGAATTTCTATCCATTAATCCATAAGTTCTTTTAGTGAGAAGGCTAGGAATCCATTTGGCATTACTTGAATAGAAGACTAAAAATTCATCTGGCAATAATATTATTGAATAGAAGGTTCTAAATCCATTTGGCAGTATTATCACTTGAATAAAAGATCAAAAATCCATCTAGCTACTTGAATAGAAGACTAAAAATCCATCTGATGATAGTATCACTTGAATAGAAGACCAAAAATCCATTTGGCAATAGTATTATTTGAATAGAAAACCAAAAATCCATCTGGCAATAATATCACTTAAATAGAAGATCAAAAATCCATCTGGTAATAGTTTTACTTAAATAGAAGACCAGAAATCCATCTAGCAATAATACCATAATTTTATCAGAATAGATGACCAAAAACCCATCTGATGTCAACTAGTAGGTGATTAGAAATATGAGTAATAATAAAGGTTCCCACTATTTAGGAGAAAATTAAAATTCCATTTTACGAATAAAAGATTGAGAACAAATTCAATTCTTGAAGTTCTTAAGGACGAAGTCTTAGGTTCACATAAAATTTGAAACTTCTTGGATGCTTATATTGGAGCTGAAATCTCAGAAAGTTCTTGACCTTTCCTTCAAAGGTTATTTTAACTTTGCCTTTGTGTGGAATTAAATGTGTTTAATTGTTCTTCCTTCAGAAGATTGCGTTAACCCATCTATAGTGTAGATTTGAACTTGCTTGATTGATTTCTTCTGCCCCTTATCACTCTTTGGGTGATGATTTAGGCTTTGGTTTCTTTCGCCCCTTTGGGTAGTGATTTAGGCTTTGATTTATCTCTTTGGCCCATTATCACCTTATAGGTGATGATTTAGGCTTGAGCCCCTTATTACCTTATAGGTAATGATTTAGGTTGGTCGGTGCATTTGGTTAGCTCTCTTAAGCAGAACCAAAGTCTTACCTATCCTCCTTTTAGGAGGCGCTCCAGTCAAGCCTTATAGTGGAACTGAAGGCTGGTTCGGTGATTTGGCCAGGCCATCTTAGGTAGGACCAAAGGCTTACTCTATCCTCCCTTTAGGAGGCGCTCCGGCCAGGTCATGTAATCGGGACCGAAGGCTTGCAGTTCTCTAGCCAGGCTATCTTAAGGGGAAATAAAGGCTTACTCTGACCTCCCTCTAGGTGGTGCTTTGACCAGGCCCTTGTGGCGGGATTAAAGGCTTTTATTTCACCCCTTATTACCTTATAGGTAATGATTGAGGCTTTTCTTTTAGTTTTCTCCTCTCATTTGATTATCGATTCCGTAGACATACTTGTCCCAATTCCTTTATTCATCCATTGTTGGAAAGTAAGGCCTTAGATGCTCAACATTCCAAGTTCTCTCTATTACGCTGCCATCGGGTCGGCATAATCGATAAGTCCTTAGTGGAATTACTTCATGAAAATTAAGAGGCCCTTCCCAATTTGGTCTGAGTAGTCTATCCATCAGATTTTTAGTATTCATCATGACTTTTCAAAGAACTAAATCTCTTTTTTGAAATGACCTTCCTTTAACTTTAGATTTATAATAACTTGATATCCTTTGGTGCTATTCTATTGTTTGTACGGCTGCTTCATCCCTTAATACGTTGATTAAATCTAAGGATTCTTTCCTCAACTCTTGATTAGGATCAAATGCATATGCAATTTTTCGATGAGATTGAACTTCAACTTCGATTGGAAGCATTGCTTCACATCCATATGTTAAAGAAAATGGAGTGTGTCCCATCGTGGTTTTAGTAGAAGTTCTATATGTCCAAAGCACTAGCGATAGTTCTTTTACCCAATTCACTTTCGCTTTGTCCATTTGTTTCTTAAGGATAGTTTGTTGAGTCAAGATTTTTATAGAGTTTTGATTTCTGACAAAGGGTTTAGCCGTGATCGACAAAAAGAAGTTATTCATTGTTTTAAAGAGACACAAAAAGCTCCATACGTTAGAGGTTGATTATTTGGTATGTTAGTAGTGTTATTTATGTTAAAATCTATCCTCAAATAATCTCATACCTTCAATCTTTGAATATATATATATATATGCATGAGTGCACATTAACTGTGCAATCTAGGCTAAACCGGTCGACCGGTTAAAACCAGGCGGTCGACCGTTTCTGCCCAGAATGCACAGATAACGTGCACAAGTGTACATAACGTATATATATTCAAATTCCTGTCTACTGGTTCATTTTGACCTGTCGACCGTTTTCAAACAGAAAGCAACCTTTCGTATAGACACTTCCTTTTCTTCAACGGTTGCTTCTCTTTCTCTTCACCAATGATCATGACCTTTGTTTGTACCTTTTCACAAAGGGTTACAACTGTTTATTTCTTATATAAACATCATGAAATCATTATTCCAATTCACCAATTCTATTATTCTAATCTCTATTCTATTGATCTCTATCTTGAACTCTCAAGCGCTCGAATTGCTCATATTCTATCATATATCGTTTTGAATCCTAGAATTTATTTAACATTCTTTTGATTCAATATGATATCCACTTCCAAATCTTCATATATACAAATATTCTATTTGAGGATAAGATTATAGGAAGTTTGTACTACAAGTGACAAAACTGTGTTAGCAAGAACACATACCGTCAACAAACAATTATATTCATCTTTGTTGAAGTCCTCGGTGTTGTAAGAGGCAAGTGTTGAAGTCCTCAGTGTATTAGAGGCGTGAAATCCCGTTCGTCTGCTCGGGTGTTGTAAACCTGTTCCTTCGGGTGAAGCGAGGTAGTTGGTAGTGAAAATCCAGATAGAAGTCTGGGACTGGATGTAGGACGGTGCTCCGAACCAGTATAAAAATCTCTGGTGTGATTTTTCTATTTTACTGAATTTTCTATTATCTGTGATTAGTCATATATTTGTGTTATACATCATATTACACGATCTGTGTGTACTATATTAGCACGTACACATTTTTCATAGTTTAATAGTTTTGTTGGTAGCTTCGATGGTTCCATTAGCCTTAGGATGAGCTATGGATGAAAATCTTTTAATTATTCCATTTCTATTGCAGAATCTGGTAAATTCTTCATTTTCAAATTGAGTTCCATTATAAGATATTATCTTATACGACATTCCAAATTGAGTGACTATGTTTTTAATCACAAATTTTAACACTTTTCCTGATGTTATATTTGGTAATAGTTTCGCTTCTACCCATTTGATAAAGCAGTCTATAGCTACGACTACAAATTTTGCTCCACCCTTAGATATAGGCAACAATCCAATTAAGTCAATTCCCCACACATCATAGGGCCATGGACTTGAGATTGGGTTAACTCATTGGGGGGCATATGTGGAATTATTGAAAATCTCTGGCGTTTCTCACATCCCTCGCGTCTCTTTACGTAATTCACTGCATCGTTATTCATCTGGGGCCAATGGAAATCTTTCCTCGTGACCTTGTTTGGCCAATTTTATACCAGTAGAATGATCTCCACAAAACCCTTCATGGCTTCTCTCAACAGTTTCGTGCAACTTTACGAACTAGCATATCTTAAGCAAAGGAGCGAATATATTTTTGATAAAATTTTCCATCCATCATAATAAAGTTGGAGCTTAGTGCCTTATCCTTCCAGCTTCCTTCTTATCTTCTGGTGGTTTTCCTTTTACTAAGTATTAAACAATGAGCATCGTCCAATTGTTTTCATATTGATTATCTATTTCCGTATGGATGGTTCCTTTTAGGTTTTCGCCATTATCACTTCTTGGTTCATTTTACTTCTTTTTGATAAAGACTAGGTATATATGTGATTCTTTGATAATTTCATGATATTAGGAGTAATTCCTCCACCCGATTCTCTTTTCCAACATTGTGGATAATTTGTTCGAATGCATTTCATGACTTTGTCGATAATCCATATTAAGGTTATGTAAAGATCAGTCGATAATAATTAATATCTTAGAACTTACATAACATCGATGTTAATTTTTGTTGATATCCAATAGTTATTTAGGATATTCCATATTGGTCATACTGCTTTGTTATTATTTGAGATTTCGGAGATAGAAGTTTGGCTATTTCATTTTTAGATGATCTTCCTGAGTTCAGACCGATTCCATGGTCAACAACATTCTTATGTGTAGTGTTTAAAGGTTATTGTGTTGGATGACGATTTAATCTCAAATTAGTTGGACGAATAATTGGTTGTTACTTAAATTTTTCTTCCTTTTGAGTCAAATAGTGGTTTTCTATTCCATCAAAGGTAGCAGGTTCGAGCTGGAGTGATGTTAGATTACAGAGAACTTATTTCACCTCAAAATATTAATATTTTATTTTGACTTTCTTTGTGGCTAATGACTTCTCGTCTCGTTTCTTTTCTTACTTGTTATGACTGGAATGATCCATACAAAGATCCTTTTTGAATTTATTCTCACAGCTTCACTCATTTCTCTTGTGCTACTTCTTATATATGCATGAGTATTCTTGATCATGGAGTTGTAATATATATATCTATCATTCCAATTTTTCAAAGTTCCTTGATTTTAGTTTGGCGCTCATTTACTCAGTTTCCATTTTTGCTTTATTTCCCATATGTAGATGACGGTAGTTACTTACTCCTTCTCGAACCTTTCCTTGTTTAAAGTAGAAGTAACGACTTTAATCATTAGTATGCCGAAACTATAGGGCGATCCACTAATGGCATTGGATTTCCCTTTCTTTACATATAAGAATTTGTTGTCAATATTCAGGATTTGAAGATTAAAAATCCTGCTTCCATACCAATTTATCCTTTCGACTTATTCAAAAACATGGTTTTCAATTAAGACTCCTTTGTCTTTTAGCTTCTTGAAAGCTATTTGAAAAATTAAAGAAATTTGATGCCTTGAGTAAGGGATTCTGTATCTATTATCCAAAATCCATAATCTATTTTTGCCGCAAGCCACTATTCTTTTGGTCACTATTGGTAATATGCAACTTTTATAAAAAGTGTTAAAGATGACCTCATTAAACATCTTGGGTTAAAATAGTGGCCATCGCAATAAAACTATAATTATTTTGCAAACTGCTTTTGAAATAGTAATGTGTAAATTTTCTTGAGTTAGTGGAATGTTCAACAGTAATTAAACTCCCAAAACCCTTTCTTTTGGACAAATATGGTTTAAGAGTGAAAATATTTTATCAAAATAAAGGGTGGTTTGTATTATCCCACCTATATTGGATGGATAATAGGTTTAAGAAAATCATGGAACATTGAAGAGTGATTTTTCAAAAAGGCAAAGGGCTTACAAAAATAACCCTTTTGAGATTTGATCTAATAAGAGGGCCCACCAACATCTTCGACCTAAGAAGTCATATCAATTACCATGTTGGGAATGGTGAGCTCGGACTACAAGAGTCAATCCAAAAAAAAATCTATTTAAAACTGTCATCCTTCCATTTAGTCTCATCATAATCTCCACTTGTTTTTGGCTCTGCCTTGCCTTTAATTGCCTTGATTTGGTCAGGATTGACCTCAATTCTTCAAGCATTGATGAGATATCCTTCGATATGTAACCCCCACATTATTCAACTCAAAGGGCATGATTTTGTATTAGTAAGGTCCTCGATGTCCACTTGTGGCATTAATTAGTTGACCTTTTCTAGCTAAATGATAGTAATCTTTGGGGCATGCCTTTTTTTAGATTGGTATAATCGACGTACATTCTTCCTTTTCCTTTGGACTCTTTAACTAGTACAGGATTAGTCGACCATTTTAGGGTAAAAGACTTTTCTACTGAATCCATTTTTAAGTAACCTCCCACTTATTCCTTATTAGTCTAAATTTATCAAACTGCCTTTTCTTTTGTCGAATAGGGATAATATTTAGATCTGTATTTAGAGCATGGCTCATAATTGCTAGATATATTCAGACTATGTCTCAGTGAGATCCGGCAAACATATCTTTGCTAGATTAAAGAAGTTGAGTAGGCTCTCTTTTGAGACTGTTGCCTAGTTCTTTTTTGATTTTTACTGTTTCGGTTGAATCTAGCAAATCCAAGCTTACCTCTTCTAGACCTTCGGAAGATTTCATTTTTCTTACTTACTTTAAAAACATAATTTATTTACCTAAAAGATCTCACAATATAGAATTTCACACAAATTACACATTCCAATTATTTATTGATTCATAAAATTTTTAAAATAGAATCTCCATTTTCAAAACCTTTGATATAATTTTGAAAAGAAAAATGTTAATTTCAAAAGAAGTTTGAACAATAAAATCTTATTCCTTTCTAAAATCTTTATTTTAAAAACCTCTTGTATAGTTACAATAAAATCTATATTTTAAGCATTTATTCTACTTCAAATTGCTTAAATTCCTTTCAACATAATTCATAAACTTCGAAACTCTTCTTAACAGTTTCAAAATGATAATACCAAAAAAGTTTTTTTATATTTTATAATTTCCTTCAAACATCAAATCTAAATAATCTCATGTTTCCATAAGGATTTTCAACTCAAAATATTTCCTAAATCCATGACTTGAAATTCCAGAATCAATACTTTAAAACTCTTATTCACTTTCAACTTTTCCTTTTAAAATATTACTATTGAGAATTGATTAATCAACCCAAAGTTCTATTTTATAATAATCTTCAAATATTTAACATTAAAATATCTAATCACCAAATTCATTTATGCAAAAAAAATACCAAAATTTCTCTTTCTATAATAATTCGATTCAAACACTTCCAAATATATATATATATATAAACAACTTGGAAAATAAAATTCCTTTTATTTTAAAACTAATCAATTACTGAATGTGTATTACTTCCAAAATCATTTTGACAAAATACACATTGTTAGTAATAATTTTCATAAAATAACAAACCATATTTATCTAATTATCGTTCCAAATTATTTTATTTTTCCTAAACTTCCCAATAAACCATCACTTTTACATAATTTTGGATACCCTTCTATAAAAATCCTTCAAATATTTTATACACGTATATATATGTATATATTTTTTCAAAGTACAGTTGGTTAATCAAATCCCAAAAACCATCACTTTCTTAAGAATGATTTCAATTTTATATATAAATCATTACAAAACTCATTATTTATTCCCAAAATAATTTATTTCTTTCGAATCTTTACCTTTAATTCTTTTACCTCTTTCCTACCAATTTTAAGTGTTGAGCTTCGACTAATCACAAACTCTATATTTTCCAAATTGAAGTTCTGAGTGACATTGTCCTACCGGGTTGTCTGTTGTACAACTTCTTCATTCAAAACATTAACTTTCTTGGTCTTTACTATTTTCCTAAAACAAAATACCACCTTGTTAGCTTTCAAAGTAAGGAAACGATGATATGGAAGTTCAAGCCCTTCTTTTAGCGCCAAAATGTTAACACAAAAATTGGTCTAACACCCATGATGTCATGCTAAACCAAAAATTGGTCCAATATCCTTGACGTTACTTAAAGTGACATTGCTTTGATAGGTCACTAGGGTGTCGTTAAACCAAAGATTGGCTTAATCATGCAAGAATTAGTACAAGATGATGTTAGTTGAAATGGTCCCATGATGCCTCTAAATTTTTAGAGTGGAAGTGTTCAAAAGTTCATGTCACATATCCAAGGGTAAAAGAGGCAAGTTATGTGAATATGCAGTAGTCCACTCGTTAATGGGTTAGATAGATAAATCACATAAGCCACAATCCATTGTTCATATGTTAAAAAGGCAAAATAGTCATTATGCAAACTGAACAGTAATTTAGACAAGGCCTTAGTAGCCCTGTTCAAGATAGGGCCCAAAGTCAAGTCCAATTCAAAAATTAGTTATTTGTACATCCATGTTCAATAATAGTTAAATTTGCATAATCAAGGTAAATAGGCGATGCAAATTCATTTGTCCAAGTCCTTGTTCATAAGTTTCAAAAGTTACAATCAGTTCTTGATTTGCCTCAAATCAATTTAGGGTTTACAATTCTTTGATTTTGAAAAGGAGAGAAGGAAAATGATCTGCCCCCACTAAGTTGCTATGGGGTCCATATTTATAAGGGTGGAGGTAGGCAGCCTGGCTGCTACATGTCCTTCGACATCCTTAGTTTTCGAGCATTGATAATATGTGGCAACCTTCTGTGTACAATTGAAATTAAACAACCTTCTATACACTATTGATATGCGGCAACCTTCCATGTATCGTTGATATTCGACAACCATCCATACTTCTTGAAGCTCGAAATCCTTCATAATTGTTAGCATTCGACATCTTGTAACATCTTACATTCCTCACTGTATTGATGATATGTGATATCCTTTGCCATTCGACATCAATTGCCTAGTTGGAGTTACTTTACAACACCTAGCGTTGTAAAGGCTTGACACCAACTATCGAATCAAAAGCTCGATATCCTCTTCTATGTTTAGATATTCGACATCTTTAAGAGGTACCGCACTCTTCCTTGGTGTCATGCTTTTCATCATTATATTGCAAAAATTTGATATCCTCTAGGCTATAGAGATTCGATATCCTCTGGACTTTAGAGATTCGACATCTCCTTATTGCTAGGTGGTCGTCATCCCTACATTATTTAGAAGTTTTATACCCTCCTGAAGTTATGTATTCGACATGTTCCTCCATTTTTATGGCTCGAAACTACTTCTCACTTTCGATTGCTTAATATTCTTCATATTGTTTATATACGCCATCTCTTAAGTTATAGATACACACCATCTCTTAGGCCGTAGATACATGTTATCTCTTAAGTTGTAGATACATGCCATCTCTTAGATTATAGGTATGCGTCATCCTTTCTTAATGGCTGATATCCTTTAGTGATGTGGCACCCTTCTTTGTTATATGCTCTACAACATCCTATGTTATAGAGGCTCAATACTCCTTAGGAACTCACCATCTCCCCCAAGCTGGTTACCTTCTTGTCCATTCAACATGCTTCATTGGTGTAGCTTTATTTTTTTGTTACATATTTATGACACTTTTCATTGTATAAACTTGTCAACCCTATCATCTCTTGAATATCGACACCTTTTTGACATTAGGTGTCCGATATGCTTTTCTTTATTATTGAGCCACGACATCACGTCTTACTTGCTAATGCTTATCCTTCCCTTGATGTTCGCCATCCTATAGAGGTTCGATACCTCTTCATACCTTGTTTAAATGCTCGATATCCCAATTTATTGTGAAATCTTGGTTCCATCATTTGCTTTAGACACTTGATTACCTTTGCAGATGTTGAAGCTAGGTATCTTCCTTTAATGTTATTATTCAGTATCCACATACTTGGTTTTAATAGTCCAACATCCCTTCTGCTATTGTAGGAGTCCACTACCTTCACTCTTTGGAACTACTTCTATGTCTATGAGCTTGATAATATTTCTTTAGGTACTAAAGTCTTGACTTCCTTTTTGCCTTTAAATTCGACTCCTTATGGTTCAATAGCTTCATGTTTGCTATGTTATTGTAGTGGCACTATCTTCCCTTCCATCTTTTCCTGCTCATAGTAGTCTAAAAGTACATGGATAACAATTTGATTATGACAAGTAAAGTGATGTTATGTTCGAGCATCAGTGGGAAACATTTGGTCTACAACAGTTGGTTGATGTCCCAGCCAATAGCGTGGGACATCGGGCATCTCTTGGAACACCGTGGAGAGTTCGGAGGAAGGTAATGTAGGGGAAGGGCTAAAGGCATCAAGCATTGGTAGAAATTTAGGTCCCTCCTTCGGGCCTCATCTCGTATATGATCCTTTGTATCCCAGTTATGATGTTGTGCCCCCGATCATGGCCCATTCCGGGACCGATCAATTTAGCATGGGCAGTTTGGTCTCATCATGCCCGCCTCTTGTCAAAAGGCAAGGCCGGGCGGTTCCAAATGGTAGTAAATTTACTTGTGCTTTTCCTTCTGTTTCTTGCATTTGAACTAACCAATCCTTGTCCTGTTCCAGCGTCTAATGAGCTAGACATTGTTGCTTTCGACTTCATAACCCTGACTGTCCCAACTCCTAAGAAAGAGGAAACCAGCACAAGAGGGGGAATCATTGAGTTGTCCTCCAGTCCCTAGAAGTCAACGATCCCCTCCACTAATAGTAAGAAGAGGAAGAGTTCCATTAAAGGTGACTCTGAGTCTTAAAGATGTTTGTCCCTTATTCTAAGAGGTTGGATATTTATGATGTTCAGGGGCTAATCAAAATGGCCAAGCTGGCATCGATGGGGAAAATATCCTTGGAGTTCCCCTATGGCTAGGACGAGGAAGGGTTGGGCCACCTATTGAAGACCTTCTAATTCATGGCCATCAAGATCTTATCATACCAACCGGTTTAGGTATCAATGGGTCCAGTACTCTATGGAGGAGGTGGTGAACATCCAGGATGGCCTACTGGTAAGCTTATGATCCTTGATATTTTTTGTTGAATCTGTACTCTCTAACACTAGCTATGTTTTAGGCACACTACTCCATCTTTGTGGTGACATGAATAACCTCCAAGAGAAGGTAGATGAAATGTCGAGGCCTAGGAAAAGGCAGCAAAGGATGCTTTGGCAATAATCGAGATCGAGATAGGCCAGGCTAGGGAGGTAGCTGAGGTAGTCAAGAAGGAGGTGAAGGCTAAGACCAACATGAGGGAGAAGGCAAAGAAGAAGGCCGATAACCTTAAGTACATGTTGGCAAAGGCCGAGAAGATAGGCTGAAACTCCTTGGGATAACCTAGGCAAGCAACTAATGGTTGCTGGTTGGTTAAAGATGTGGAGGCTACCAGGTTGAAGGAAGAAATCATATGGAAGTGTAAGCTAATGAACATAGTGAAGTCGATGTTCAGGGAAAAGAAAACTATTGCCTTCCACTCTCTCGATGGCATCGAAGTTAAGTCCCTCGCCAAGACCTAGGTTGAGGTATTGAGGAAGATGGAGGCTGAAGGACAGACCGTGCCAGCCATTTTGCCCTAGAAGCAGATTGACTCCTTGACCCGGACTACTAGTAAACCAGCTTGGTTGATATAATTTTTTCTTTTGTAACCCTAGCGGGGTAGGCCTTGTCCCCTGCATTTTGATGTGATGAATAAAAGTAATTTTTGGCATATGGAACTTGTTCAAATACTTTCATACCATCATTCTTTGTCTGTGCATGATTAGTAGGGTTGCACTCTTTGAGTAGCTAGCATAGTTCATGTATTATTTGTACTTGAATGTTTCACAAGAGAGGTTAATAGTATATGGTTATGGGATGGGCAGTGAGCATAACCCGTCCATATGAACTAAAACAAATAAGACTTATATTGATGTCGTGTCGAGCTTGTACGTGGGCTCGGAGATGAGCGTTGGCCATTGAGCTTGACTGTAATTAGACATAGAGGTGAGCATATGACTGCCAAGCCAGATCGTGTTGTTTATGATGAAGAGTGGTCCCCATACGAACCGAATCGTTGAGTGACTCAAAGGTTCTCCTGGGTGACATGTGGCAAGATTGAGTGGTAGGCAGTCCCAACATGAACCCAAGCACTGAGTGGTTCGAGGGTTCTCTTGGATGTCATGTAGCCAATTGATATAGTGCATGACTTATTTGTTGGCAGGATCACTACTTATGCCAAAATTTAGCATCAGCAAAGGTAACAGTGCCAGTCTAAACAATAATGTCAGATCCCATAAGAGAGACAAGCAACATGATGGGTGAAGGAATCGAGACCATTGTGATTATATCATCCAATCGTCGATGCATGCCAGCACGAAGGGGAGAAACAAATCACCTAAACTCAATGGGCAAAGTCGGCAGTTCTCTTGGATGTCGTGTAGTTGATTGATATAGTGCATGCCTTATTTGTTGGCAGGAGCAATACTTATGCAAAAATTTAGCATCAACAAGGGTAACAGTGCAAGTCTCAACAATAATGCCCGATCCCATAAGAGGGATGGGGGACATCATGGGCGAAGGAATCGAGACCATTGTCATTGCGCCATCCAATCGTCAATGCATGTCAGCACGAAGGGGAGAAACATCTCACCCAAACTCAACGGGGAAGGTCGGTAGTCCCAGGTGAGGAAATGAATAAATGGTAATTCACCCTTGTCGGATAACTTTCCAACGAGGAGGGGAGCATTGAATGGCTCATGCGATCCTTGGAAGAGTTAATCGATAATCCCCAAACAAGGAAGTATGCATATAATAACTCATTCTCATTGGATAGCCACAGCGGTGGCAATCCCTGGCATGGAAGAGAGTGCTGAGATGCTCGTCCACGGTGGATAGCCTTCCAATAAGGAAGGGATTGTTAAGTGGCTCGCATGGTCTTGGATGGAGTGATTCGGCATCCTCGATGGAGAAGAGTGATGGTGTATATCCCCATCGGATAGCCTTGGTGATTATCTTAGAAAAATCAGCTCTAAAGTCTTTGTTATATTCTTCACAAGGTTTATTAAAATCTCAGCCTTAGAGTTGCGTCTTAAATTCATATGTGAATAACTAGGAGATGCTTTATGTTCAAGTGTAGGGTTTATGCGTTCCATCCGAGAAGGAGAGGCAGTAAGTTTTCATTTGATAAGACATCGCTGATGACATATAGCCCTTCCTAATTTAGGCCAAGCACTCCTTTGGTCGGTTTCTTTGTGTTAGCAAGAACCCAATACATGACTAGGTCGTTGACAATGGATTGTTGCAGCTTCACACTGGAGTTATAGTGCTTGGCTATCTTCCTCATATAGGCTTCAATGCAGAGTTTGGCTTTAGGCGTCGAGCTCAAGTTTTAGTAGCTCGTCATTTTTTGGGGCTCGTAGACGAGGTGTCACGGAGAGGGTGCATCTACCTCGATGGGTAGCACGACTTCATACCCATAGGAATGGGGAATAAGTGGTAGCTCCTCAGTTTAGTTTCTTTTGGCTTTTGTGAGGTGCATCTTAAGTGTTGATTTAATGGTTTTGTTGACATCCTCCACTTGCTCATTGGCTGAGGATGGGCAATGAAGGAGAAGCACTTTTCAATTCCTTTTTTTCATAGAAGTCTTGGAAGTGATCACTCTCGAACTGAGTGTTGTTGTCGGTTATGATCTTTTTTGGCAGGCCAAAAACGAAGACAAGGTTTTTATTACGAAGTTCAGTATCTTAAGGGAAATTATGCCAGTGAGGGACTTGGTCTCCACCCATTTGGTGAAGTAGTCGATGGCTACTAAATGTGGTTGTGTCATCCCTTGGTGTTTGGTAACTTTCCTATTAAGTCCATTCCTAGGTATTGAATGACCATGGGGAAGTCATTGGAGCGAGAAAGGTAGGTGGGGCTTTGAGGATCTTTGCAAACTGCTATCATCGATTGCATTTCTTGATGTAGTCCATCGAATCCTTGATCATAGTAGGTCAGCAATAACCTTGCCAGGTATCTTACTTTGCTAAGCTTTTCTCGCGGGATGATCCTCACAAAATCCTTCATGCAGCTCTTCTAGAATCTGACTAACTTCATCTTTAGACATGCACCGCTGAACTGGTGTGGAGTACCCCCATTTTTATAGCTTCCTTTCAATGATTTTGTAATGAGGAGACCAATAGAGGGCCTTCCAAGCTTCTTTGCAATCGGTTCGGAGCTCTTCATTTAACAAGCACTTGATCAGGGTATCCATCTAGGTGTCCGTGGATGTAATGTCAATTTCCATAGCCAATGCTCCTAACTTGTAGCATAGGGTGCTCTATATCTCTAATGGGACCCAAGGAGAGGCTTCGTCTAGGTTACTTGTCATCTTAGCCTGTAGGTCGATCTTGGCATTTTGCTCCATTGGTATCTATTCCAACTTGAATTTCGAGAAAGTGCCGATTATTTTCTTAGCTTCTGCAACATACAAGGCTAATGTTTTGCCTTTAACTTGGAAGCGCTTGCTAATCTGATTGAAAACTAGTGAAGAGTCACCGAACACATGGATGAAATCCATGCATAACTCCTTTGCCATCCCAAGATTAGCCAGGATAGCACTTTATTCAACTTCGTTGTTAGTTGTCTTGAAAGTGAGGCAGATTGCAAAACAAAGCTCACTCCCTTCAGGGGCGACAAGGACTGTACCATCCCTTGATCCTTTCTTATTTGATGACCTATCCATGTACAAGTGCTAAATTTGTTGGTCAATGATGAATTCTTCATCCATGTCCGGGCTTGAGCACTCGGCAATGAAATCGTCCATAGCTTGGTCCTTAATAAAAGCACAAGGACGAAACAATATGTAATGCTTTCCAAGTTTGGCAGAGCACTTTAGGAGCTGACCCATTGTGTCTGACCTATTGAGAACGTGCTTCAATGGTTAGTTGGTTAGGACTTTAATAGGATGGGCTTGGAAGTGCATCCGTAGTTTACGGATTGCCATAGTTAGGCAAAAAGCTAGCTTTTCCAACCTTGCATATCTCATTTTTAGGCCTAACAACCTTTTTTGATGTATTAGATTGGTCCATGAACCTTCTTGTATTCTCTGATCAATATAGCATTGATTGCGTGGTCTGTTACTGCTAGATATAGATACAAGTGTTCACAGTCGACAAGCTTGGACAATATCCGGGTAGGTTGGAGGATAGTCATGCACTGCTTCTATTCTTCAAACACCTTTGTTCACTCGTCGTTCCAAGCAAACTACTTTCCCTTCTTGATGAGGTCAAAGAAGGGGAGACATCAGTTGGTAGCTTTGGACATGAACCGGCTCAAAGCAACAATCATCATGTTTAAGCTTTGTACTTACTTTACGCTTCTGGGGATTTGCATGTCCTGGATTGCTGGAATCTTATCGGGATTCGCCTTAACCCCCTTAGTACTTAATATGCAACTAAGGAATTTTCCAGACCAAATGACGAATGATCACTTTATTAGGTTCAGTTTCATGTTGTACATGTGTAGTATATTGAAAGTCTCAGTCAGGTTTTATATATTCCCCCAGCCTTCTTAGGTTTTACCGGCATGTCATCCATGTACACTTCCATAGACCTACTAATCCGTTCTAAAAACATTGGTTGATGAGCCGAGGGTAGCTTGCCCCTGCATTTTGAAGGCCAAACAACATGGCATGATAGCAATACAAGCTAGCATTGGTGACGAAAGAGTGTGCTCTTAGTTCAGGCCATGCATGGCAATCAGGTTGTACCCTTAATAAGCATCCTAAAAGTGAGGAGATCATGTCCACTAGTTGAATCTACCAGTAGAACAATGTAGGGTAATGGAAAACTATCTTCAGGGAAGACTTTGTTGAGGTCGAAAAAGTCGAAGCAAGTTCTCCAAGACCCGTTTGGTTTTCTGACCAATACCGGGTTGGCCATCCAAATTGGGTATTCTGCCTCCTAGACGGAGCCATTGTCTAATAGCTTCTCCAACTCTTTATTAAGAGCTCGATATGTTTCTAGATTGAGGGGTCTGCACTTTTGATAAACAAGGATTGCCTTTGGATCAATATTCAATGCATGGAAGATGATTCTTAGATAAATACCAATCATATTGGCGTACCTCCAATCGAAGACATCTTTTCTTTGCTTCAAGAATTCGACCAGCTTGTCTCTAACTTCTAGTATGATCTTAGTCTCATTCTAAAAGACCTTACTAGGGTCGGCATCATCTATGTGTATTAATTCAAGGGTGTGGCAAGCTTGCCGTCGGTGTTTGATTCTCCCATGTGGGGTCAAGTGGGTCATCGTCGAGGCCAGAGATCATTTCCAAGTTACGTTGATCAAGTGTGTAAATCATGCGTCCTATGACATCCTCGGTCGAGACTAACATTTGTGCATGAGTCGAGGGGTATGCATTGCCTTCGGCTCTCAAGAATGAGTCTTTTGCAATTGAGAGGTAGGGATTTTCATGTTGGATGTCCCCGCTTGCCAACGTGTGCGACCCGCTCTTCCAATGCTGCAATGAGCTTTTTATTTTTTAAGGAGTTGTAATACCTTAGTATTTTTAATAATTTATATCATTGGATTTAACTGATAATCTTATTAATTTAAATATTAGAGGGGCAAAATGGTCATTTTTCCAACTTTGGAATTTAATGACGGAACCTACACCATTGTGTCCGGCTTGTGTTTTTTATACACACTATATATTTAATTAATTGATTCAAAGGTCGTATGGAGGAGATACAGATGAGGGAAGCCCAAACAACAGTTGCTGAGTGGTCCAGCCCAACAAAGAAACTAGTGTAGAACGTGCCCAAGCCAAAACGAGACCACTCCAAGATAAAATTTTGAGAAAACATAGGCGGGGCAATCATGAAGGTGGAGAGGATACAATGCCGTGACATGAATAAGAAGCCTGGAGAGTGGAAAAACTTTGACCTTAATAAGCTGAGTGATGTTGTGTGGATTCTATGGTGGGAGTAATATGACCCACAACAATTAGTTGACATCCCGGTCCCTCGGTGTAAGACACTACCGGTTGATTAGGATACTGAGGCGAGCTTTGAGGAAAGAGTATTGGGGAATGGTTACAAGAGCTAAAGATTGTTAGGAATGCAGGCCCCTTTTCCAAGCAAATCCCTGCATATAATCCTTTAAATCTCGGATACGAAGCTAGGCCTTCGAGTAAGATTCAAGCCGGGATGGACCAAATTAGTGTAGGAAACTTGGTCTCATTATGCCTGCCTCTTATCGGAAAGCAAGGCCGAGCCGATATGAATGGTATTTTACCTACACTTTTCTTTCTTTTACTTTAAATTTTGGCCAACTCTTGCTCTTTCCTTTTGTTGTAGTGGCCGGTAAGTTCAGCTTTGACCTCTTTGACAACCTTAACTCTGGCACCTAAACTACCTTGACCCCCATGTGCAAGGGACCCAAGGGTGCGCTACCTCCCATTCCCAAGCACATGCCTCTGGAGGATGAATTTAAGAGGAGGAAGAAGAGGGCTAAGGTAAAGCCATCTTTAGGGACCCCTGCTGCTTTTGCTAGGAAGGCGCCTATTTTTTATGAGGAGGGATAGGCCCAAGGGGAAAATGGGTGCTGGTTGGGCATGATTCCATGAAGGTTAACCAGGTCTCGGACCACTATGACCTGGAACTGCTGTTGAGGTCATTCCATATGATGTTAGTAGAGATCCTGGTGTTGACGCATCAAGCCTGATTTGGATGGAGCCGACACTTTGGGGAGAATGTGATTGATGCCTACACACGGAATGCCTTTCTCATAAGCTTCCCTAAATTAGACTTCTCTTACATGCTTTATGGAATCTTATAATTGATTTTTGTAGGCTACCCACTGCTCCATCTATGTCCGGGACGACTTCCTGGACTTTAGATACAAGGTCTGCAAGTGTAAGCAGGCCAGGAGGGAGGTGAAAGAGGCGATAGTGATGGCATAGAAGGCTACGAAAGATGCAGTCGTGGCAAGGGACCAATCAGAGCTAAGGACCTTAGGGGTAGGCTAGAGAAAGCCAAGAAGGAGGCTGAAGCCCTACGGAACGATCTATCCCAGCACACAAACAAGTGTCGATCATTCGCACAACCTAGAAGGAGACTATATGGTAGAACTGACCGACGAACTTGATCAAATCCCAATTTAGGGAAAACTATGATCTGTCCATCTCTATGAGCTTCTTAATGCTAAGGCCTTCATAGCAGCCTAGGCTGGTGTAGTTTCTGAGATGGAGGGCGCAGCAGGGGTGGCCATGCCAGTTATTTTAACCCGAACTTGATTGACTCCTTGACCTGGTCGACTAGTGAACCGGCCTTGTAAATGCTTTTATTCTTTTTTATGCCAAGTGGGACGGGTCGTGTGCCTTGCATTTTGTAAATAAATAGAATTATTTTGGGTTGTGAAATTTGTTAAGTATTTTGCTGCTTTATCTATCCTTGTCTCTGTGCGTAGCTTGTAGGTTAGCATACTTTGAGTAGTCAATATAGTCCCTATTTGTTTGTTCTTTCATATTTTTCATAAGATACATAAAATAGCAATATGGTAATGATATGGGCGGTAAGAGCGACCTGTTCATAAGAACTGTGTACTTAGTTTAAGTGACTTGTATGTGATGTCGGGTTGGCATGTGGGCACGGTTGCGAGCGTAAGTTGGAGAGTCCGGTCGTAAGTGAGAAAAAAGGCAGGTAGTGGGTTGTCGGGCCTGTTTGTAGTTCCATAAAGAGGGGAAGTTTCGGCATGAACCTGGTCGCTGAGTGGCTCGATTTGTGACACGTGACAAAATTGAGAGGCGGGCGATCCCAACATGAACCTAAGCACCAAGTGGCTCAAAGGTTTTCTTGGGTGACACACTGCTAGTTGATGTTGAGCTCAACTTATTATTATGTGGGTGCACTATGGATGCCAGACTTCGGCATCACTCGAGGTAATAGTGCCATTCTTAACAACGGTGCCCCTTCCCACATAAGGGACAGGCAGCATCATGGATAAGGGATACAAGATAGTTGTGGTCACATCTTAGCGCATCGATGCACCTTGTTACAAAGTGGAGAGATGTCTCGCCCAAACTTGCAGAACCGGTAGGTAGTCACCAAGGAAGGAAATGAATGCATGAACTTATATTATCTATCCCCTTCTCCTGTTCAAGCTATGATAAGAGGACGGTACCCCTTAGATTACAGGTGAACTAGGTAACCAAAGTCGCGAAAGAATGAAAGTTTATTGGGTCCTAGAGGTGCAAGTTAGAATCTAGCTGATTCCATTTTGCTGGATAGTCTGGTGGTCCCCAAACAAGGAAGTGCATGCATGATAATTCATCCTTGTAGATAGCTGGCAAGCAAGGAAGGGAGCTGATGCTCGTGTAGTTCTTAGTAGCAAAGGTAAGCAGTCACTGGATAAGTTATTGAGCACATAATAACTCATCCTCGTTGAATAGCCTATAGCGATGGAAAGTGGTTCTAACATGAACTTTAGCATGGGCCCGAAGGTTCTCTCAAGTGACACGCCACCTGTCACCAAGTAAGGAAATGATTACATGGAAATTCACCCTTGCTAGATAGCCGATCGGTAAGGAAGGGAGCATGAATGGCTTGCATGTTCCTTGTCAATGGAGGTAAGAAGTCCCCAAACAAGGTAATGAGCCTATAATAACTCATCCTCATAGGATAGCCTTGGTGATCATGTTGAACAAAGTTAGCTCTGAAGTCTCTGATGTATTCTTCACAGAAGATGCTTTACATAGCCTTATAATTATGGCTAGCTTTTGTACATGATAGGCCTGGTGGTGCATGGCATTTTAAGTGTGGGAAATGTGGGTTCTGTCCTGGTAAGAGAGGATAAGCACCATTTTTTAAGATGATGCTTATAACATATGGTCTGTCCCAATTCGGGTTGAGCACCCCTCTAGCCGAGTTTTGTATGTCTGTAAACACCCAATATAGGACTAAATTGCCGACAATGAATTGCCAGAGCTTTATTCTTAAGTTTTAGTGTTGGGCTATCTTCCTTTTGTTGGCTTTGGTGCAGAGTTTGGCTTCGATGCGGAGTTTAGCTTCATCTCTTCGTTCTTCAATTATGTCGAGCCCAAGCTCGAGTAGCTCGTCATTTTACCCGAGCTTGTAGGTAAGATATTAAAGTGAGGGGAAGTCTACCTCGGTGGGTAGCATGGCTTCATACTCATGGGACAGTGAGAAAGGAGTTTGGCTGGTTGAAGTGCTATTGGAGGTGTGATAGGACCAAGAATGAGAGGAAGTCCTTTGGCCCGGTTCCCTTCAGCATTTGCAAGGCATTTCTTAAGTGTTGGTTTGATGGTTTTGTTAAAGGCCTTGACTTGTTCATTAGCTTGAGGATGGGCAATAAAAGAGAAGCATTTCTTGATTATGTTCCTTACTCAGGAGTCTTGAAAGAGACTACTCTCAGACTAAGTGTTGTTGGTGATAATCTTCTTTAACAGGCCGAAATGGTAGAAAATGTTCTTTATGATGACTTTCAATATCTTAGTGCGGTGACCCCAGTAAGTGGCTCGGCCTCGACCCATTGGTGATGTAGTCAATGATGATTATGGCATGATTTAACTCTCCCTTGGCATTAGGTAGATTCATATCAAGTCAATTCCCTACGTGTCAAAATTTTCATAGAGAAGTCATAGGGTTAAGGAGGGTAGGAGATGCTCTGGGTATCTTGTTGAACCATTGACACTGGTCGCACTTCTTGACGTAGTCCATAGAATCTTTGATCATAGTAAGCAAGTAGTAGCCTTGCCAAGTGGCCATTTTTGCTAGGCTTTTCCTCTCGGCGTGATCCCTACAAAACCCTTTATGTAGCTACATCAGGATCTAGCCGACTTCGTCTTCAGGCATGCACCACTGAAGTGATGTGGAGTAACCTCGTTTGTAGAGCTTCCCATCTACGATCGTGTAATGGGGGATCGGTAGATAATCTTCTTAGCTTCTTTATTGTCGATAAGGAGTTCCTCACATGTTGATTATTTGATAAGGTGCGCCATCTAGTTGTCCATGGATGGCAAATCGATCTCCATTGTTATTGCCCATGGCTCATAGAAAGGGGTGCCTCGAATCTCTAAGGGGACCTAAGGAGTGACTTATTCTGGATTGCTTACTACCTTGGTCATCGGCCTTAGCATTCTGTTCCTTGGGTATTCACTCTATCTTGAACTCGATGAACGTTTTGATTATCTTCTTGGCCTCGACAACAAGGCCAGTGTCTTACCCTTGACTTGAAAGTGCTCTCGATTTGATTGATGACCAGTGACGAGTCATTAAATATATGGATGGGATCACTTTTGATATCATGAAGCCAGCCAGGATAGCTTCATACCCGGCTTCATTATTGGTCACCTTTAAGGAGAGACGGACTATAAAACATAGTTATTTCCCTTCGAGAGTGAAAAGCACCATGCTGGCCCATACCCTCTTCTCATTTAATGCCCCGTCCAATACAAGCGCCAAACTTGTTAGATAGTGACGGTCGCTTCTCGTTGTTGTCCGGGCTTGAGCATTCGATAATGAAATCTGCAATAGCTTGGCCCTTGATAGAAGTGGGAGGTTGGAATGAGATGGGATGTTTCCCAAGCTCGACAGACCACTTCAATAGCCGGTCGGTTGTGTTGGATCGCCTAAGGACTTGCTTTAAAGATTGGTTAATCAGGGCTTTGATGGGATGAGCCTGAAAGTACGGTCGGAATTACGGACTGCATAAGAAGGCACAAGGCAAGTATCCCAAGATTTGTATATCTCGTCTCTAGGCTTGACAACCTCCTGCTGGCATAGTATATCGGTTGTTGAATCTTCTCGTCTTCTTTAATTAAGACCGTGCTAATTGTGTGGTCTGCCACTGCTAGATATATGTAAAAAATCATCCTTGTCAATAGGCTTGGACAGTACCGGAGGAGTTTCCAAATGCTACTTCAGCTCTTCAAATTCCTTTGTACATTCATCGTTCCAAGTACACAACTTCCCCTTCTTGATGAGGTCGAAGAAAGGAAGACACCGGTCAATTGCCTTTGCCATGAACCAGCTTGATGCTACTACCATCCTATTCAAACTTTGTACTTGCTTCATAATTCTGGGTACTTGCATGTCTTAGATGGCTTGGATTTTATTAGAGTTAGATTAAGTTCCCTTAGTGCTTGCAACATATCCAAGTATTTAATAGAACGGACAGTGAAGAAGTATTTCCTCAGATTTGGCTTCATGTTGTACTAATGTAGTATGCTGAAAGTCTCGGCTAGGTTCTATACATGCCCACCATCTTGGTTTTTCATACTTTACAAACTGTTGTCCACATACACCTCCATAGATCGGCCAATCTGTTCTGTGAACATTCAGTTGACGGATGCTGATAGGTGGCGCCTGCATTTCATAAACTAAAAGGCATGGCAGATAGTAGTGCAGGACAATAATTGTGATGAAAGAGGTGTGCTCTTGGTCTGGGCCGTGCATGACAATCTGATTATACCCAGAATAGGCATCCATAAAAGTAAGGAGTTCTTGCTCACTGGTTGTATCCATTAGCTGATCGATGCAAGGCAATGGAAAGCTAACTTTATAGCAGGCTTTATTGAGGTTGAAGAAGTGAATGCAAGTTCTCCAACCATTTGGTTTTCTTACTAGCACTGGGTTAGCTACATAGATCGGATAATCTGGCTCCTGGATGAAGCCGTTGGCTAGCAGTTTTTCTACCTTTTCTTTAAGAGCTTGGTACCTTACTGGGTTGAGTGTTCGACGCTTTTGACGGACGAGGCTGGATTTAAGATCAACATTGAGTGCATGGCAAATGAACATGGGATCAATGTTGGTCATGTCAGTGTGACCACATGCGAAGATGTCTCTGCTTAGCTATAAGAACTTGATTAGCTCATCCATAACTTCCTAGTTGAGTTCTGTGCTGATTTGAACAACTTTGCTAGGGTTAGCACAATCCATGGATATCGATTCCATTGGAGTAGCTAGCCTGCCTTTAATGTTTGGATCCCTATGCGAGGGTCGAGAGGATCATTATCAAGATCTGGGTTCATTTCCAAATTTCATTGGTCCAACACATAAATCGTGCGTTTTATAACATCCTCGGCCAGGACAGTCATCCATGCTAGAGTCGGGGTGTTGCTATTTCCCCCGGCTTTCATAAATGAGTCTGTCAATGTTGAGAGGGTAGGATTTTCTGTGTGGGATGTCCTTACTTGTCAGCGAGGTACAACTTGTTCATTCCATGTGACCACATCTATGCTCAACCTCCACAAACCATATACATATACTATATCCTCTATCCTCTATCAATGTAGATCCAAATATACAAACTGTATACAAATACTCTATCCTCCATCTATGCCTAACCTCAACAAACTGGTCAACTTGTCCCTGAACTTGAAACATCTTGGACTGGCCCAAGTATTATATAAATAATACATGGGTCAGACTATATCTAAAATATAGATGTCAACATTTAATAACAACCGGTAAGGTGAAATAAAGCATCACAAGTGGAATGTAAATACCTCAAGTAAATCAATGTCAATCAAAACCATGCATGTAAAACATCACCCGTAGTAAATAATAGTGCAATAACTCATAAAATGTCACAAGAATAATATGGGTGAAATAACATCCATAAAAACCAAACTACTATATAAACATTATACTCAATAATGTATATCTCAAACACTAACTCTGATGAGAGACAATACTCTCGGTCGTGTTGTCCTAAGAGATGTGGTACAACATAGCATGCAGACTCAAACTATAACCAAGAATAATATAACACAGCAATACAATACAGTGATCAATCTCGATCAACGGTTCTTATGATAGGGAAAACTCTTAAGTAAACAGCCTTAGAAGATACATACATAGTAGATCGATATATCTCTCACTCGAAGGCTCTAAGAGAGAATAAAAACCGATCACGCTGCTAGTCTCTAATATCATAGGGAGACAACACGTAGCTGTCTAGGGTTAGGCTATCTCAAATGATAAAATAACATGCAGTCAGTCTCTAATGTCATATAATTATCGTCTCTAATGAGGTGATAATATCAAATATCTCAAATATAATGGATCTACCTTAGTCATCTAGATGGGAGATTGACGTACCACAAAACTGCTCCAGGAAATGCTAATGGTCCCTTAGTTACTCCCAGAATCGTGATACTCATATCCATCACATGTTATAAACACACTACAAGACTACGATGTGCATTAGTCACGACTCCTACTTGCCCTTGTTAACAGACTGTTGGTCCTTAAATGACATCAGGGCAATGGCTCTAACGAGAAATAACTCTCAGCCTACAAACTCACAAATTGATATCATTGATTCGGGTCTTGACACCGCAATCATGACCACTAGGATGCATAACTAGCCTATCCGGCGGGTCTAATTCATGCCCTCTCCATAGTGGCATGAACCCTATAACGTAGATTCCCAAAAATATTCTCGACTATATAAATCCTAATGAGAATAATAACTAGTACTCTTGACTCTAGGAGTCTTAATGAGAGTGACAGCAACTACTTTTGACTCGATAATTCCTATTGAGAGTGATAACTACAGATACTCTAGACTCGTCGAGTCCTAATGGGAGTTACATCAAATACTCTCGACTCTAGGAGTCCTGATGAGAGTAATCTCAATATATCATATCCTCGACTACTAGCCTTAATAGTAGATAACAATATCACTCGGCCAGCTAGTCCTAAGAGGATAAATCTATCAATCCAGTATATCTCCAACTTGTAGCCCTTGGAGAGTGATATAACTCCCAACTACTAAGTTCTAAGGAGTCTCCCCTAGACCGTATCACAATTTCCTAACCCATCTCTAGAATATAAGTGGCATCTACTTCCAAAAGATAATCGAACAAATATCACTTGAGTGTCCCATACCACCCAGTGTTACATGTACGTTTACTCAATGCTTGGAAACACACTCAATCTCCGAGTCCAAAGACTAGTCGAAGAAATATTATCGAATGCCTCATCCCAAACGGTATTATAACGTCGTTCATTCTAATTTCTCATGACACAGAAGTATCAATCAATCAAACATACAATTCTATTATTTATTGATTCAGAAGGGGTTTTAAAATACATTTTCCCCAAAATCTTCAAAACAATTTCAAATATCAATATTCAATAAAAGAAAATCAGATTATAAATTTCTCATTCTTTCTTCAAAATCCCTTTATAGTTTCAAAAGTAAATATTAGCAAACTTCTCATTTAATTACATTGATATCTATAAATTAAAATTCAATTCTAAATCCCTTAAAAATTCTCCTAAAATTAGTTCATACATTTTAAAGCTCTTCTCTAATAACTGATAATAATAATAATATTAAATAAGCTTTATAATTCAAGATTTCCTTTGAACAATGAGTTAAATAGTTCTACTTTATATAATACGCTCCCAAAATAATTCAATGATCTAACATAATAATTTATCATTTCCAAAAATTCACTTAATCATATATGTATAACAAATCCCATAATTGATAATTTCCATACAATAAATAAATTGCATTCAACTTACTATTACTTTAAATATTATATACAAACTTCCAAATTTATTAAATTCAAATAGAATGAACAAATCACTTTGAAATATAAAAAATTAATACTATTTTATAAAAATCATTTAAATAATTTTATAATCAACGATAATTAAAAATAAATGTAAATATTCGAAAATTCACTTATTTAATCAAATCCTGCAAATCATTACTTTTTAGATAATTTTTTTATTCCCCCAATTCTCAAAGTCATCTCATTTTTGTATTTTCTATTAATAACAATCTTTTCAACATTAAATCACAATATATATTCAAAATATTTCCTTTTATTCAAAGCTTCCAAATTTAATTCACTATCCCCTTCCGATCAATTTCTAATGTCGTGTTTAACTACTGCAAACATCTATTTATTTTGCACGACAGCTAATATTAGCATGCTCAATAATCAATCAATTAATATATCACCACATCAACCCAAAATCAATAGTATACAACTTAATCTCATCCAATTCAATCATATAACCAACAAGTCATCAACTAACAATCAGGGAAAGCAATTAAAGAAAATCATAGCATAGCTATTCTACACAATAGATGCGAGTTATAAAGATAAATCACTTTAAATTCCAAGCAACTACACCATAACATCATGACCAATGATCATTGGCCCCCTCGTCAAACGTTAGTCTGCCACCACCAGGCCCACTTCAAGTCGCACTTCCTAAATCAACATCCAACTTCAGCAATGTTCGCACTCCCCAGGTCGCATACGCCATGTTCTTCCATTACCAGCCTTTCGTTCTCGTCCTCGTCGCCTCCCTCAATCGCGACATCAAAGTCCAGGTCATCGCCAATGTCTCTACTACCTCCTCCATAGGTCGTATCTCCTCAAGGGGCAAACACACATACCACCATGCCCGTGTGCCACTCCATATCATTAGCCCACATCGCAACTCTATCACACCTACGACTGCAACTTATCAAGCTGTGTCATGCTCCCCTCCCCTCGCAAATTCCAGGCAGCATCGATTGCCATCGCTGCCTCACCACGAGCACATTTTAATCATTCTTCATTTATTTTTTTATAATCGGGTAATGTTCTATAGATTGGAGATATTAGGGCAGAAATAAAATAGGGTGTTCGGGCTTTGATTTTGGGTAAAGAGGAGTTTCCTAGAAGAAGGGAGAAAGGAATTTCAAATGGGCTTGGTTTGGTTTGGGCCTTAATTTGGATTTTGATTTAAATCTATTCATTTCTCCTTTTTATTTGACTTTTCTTTTTTTAATTTATTTATAAATAAATTTCAATTTGATTAAAATTAATTTACACATTATTATACTGAATATATTTCTATAACCGTCCAATTGCATACAATTCGATGCCCGCTTATTAATTTTCCACTATTTTAATCACATAACAATTATTTATACTTATAAAAATATTTTATTTTCAGTTAAAACATTTATTCAATTTCATTATATCATTTGAAAAGAATGTATTAATCTAATTCAATTTATTAAAACAAAATCTTTTATTTAATACACCTCAAAAAATAAGAATTATCAAAAATCGAATTTGAATATTTTTATTTTTATTAAATTTATGGTGTAGAAAGTAGGGTTGTAACAACTACTAGACTCGAGGGTACTGTTGGGTGACAAGCCACCAGTTGATGCAGCTTCATGACCGAGGGTGGTCCTAACATGACCTTGAGCGTTGTTAGGCTCTAGGGTACTCTAGGGTGACACATCATTGACATTGTATCTTCATGGGCAAGGATGGTCCCGATACGATGCTAAGCGTTGCTGGGCTAGAGGGTACTCTTGAGTGACATGTTGGTTACCAAGACATGATCGGGTAGAACATTGCTGATAGGAAGAGTTGTTGATGTTTACCCTTTACTGTTTGGAGCGGTCTTAGCTTGAAAGCATAGATCAGCTCATTGATTCCCTTGAGTGACTCATTGCTAAGTGTTGCAAGTTCTTCTTGAAGCATGCGAATATCTTTCTTGCTTGTTTGCAGGAGATCTCGTAACACTCCCTAATTTTTTGTTGACCACCCCAATTTTTGCCAATCCTGCCCTAGATGGAGAACTTCATGACGAGCTGGTTTTAGGAGACGATCGCATCCAGCTTAGCAAGTGTCAGTCATCTTATCAAAAGATTGTAAGTATATGGGTGATCAACTACTATAAAGTTTACCTGAATCTTTGCAACAAGGGGCTCTCGGTTGAATGTTGTCATGAGTTAGGTGGTACCTATAAGGACAATACCCACACTCCCAAAGCCATAAATTGGCCAAGTTCAAGGGGTGAGAGTATAGGTAGGAAGCTTGGGCGTATCAAAAACATATTTGAACATGACGTTGAATGAGCTGCCTCCATCCATAAAGGCTCGATGCACATCTGAGATGGCCATTGCAAGAGTGATGAGCATAGGATTATGAAGAGGGTAAGAGATAGCTTCCCTATCATTTATATTGGATATGATGGGCTAATCTATTTCTATCTTGGGAGCTTTGGACGCTCGATGCTCTAAAGAGTACATTTGGCCTGCTGAACCCACTTCGCTCTGATACCGGGGTTGTGCTCCTCAATTTCTTTTGGCCATATACGGGTCTCCAAATATAGTCAAGATGTCGATTATGGCTACGGAATTGTTGTTTGATTGTTGGGATGGTGTCGACTGGTTGTTTCGAGCCTGCTTTATTCCACTTGACCCTAACAAACACTAAAAGCATCCTCTCTTGGATTATTCTTTCAATTTCTCCTTTGAGCAGCTGACACTTGTTGCTGGAGTGGTCATTGATTTGACGGAACAGGCAATATTTTTCATTGTCACAAGGTTCCTCCTCACTTCCATTCTTGATGGTGTTTGGTCTTTGAAATTGCATCCAGTTCTGGGTTATAAGAAATATTGTCTCAATATCCTGACTTATCTAACATCCAAGCAGAGGGCCACACCAGGCTATTCTTATCAGCACCCCTAGCTATGGTGGATTCCTTATTGAAGCGAATCATATGACCAAAGAGTCTTGGTCGGCCCCTGTTTGAAGTTACCTAATCGCTAGCCATCACATCATGGGTCTTTTATGTGAAGAATTTAGTCTTAAAGTCTGCACATAACTGGGCCCAAGAATGGATGTTGCCTAGTTACAAGTGCAAGAACCAACATCAGGCCAGCCCTATGAGAGTGGAGGGGAAGAGAGAACAATTTGCTGGGCTGAAAAGCTAGCTGACATGGGTGATGAAGTTGAATGTAGAGATGTGATCAGATGGATCGACACTCCCATCATACTTGTCAATGGGCGGCAAGGCATACCTCCTATGGATATAAGCATCTAGGATTTTATTAGAAAATGGCTCACCATTCTCGTCATCAAAAAAGGCTTCGCCCTCAGTATTATAGGTTTGCATTTTGTTGAGTTGCTAGCAAAAGATGTTCATTTCCTCCAAGAGGCCAGCATCTACTTATCGCGGGACTGTTTAGCCAACAATCGGCTATGGACTCAGCCAAAGTCACTATGGAGTGGGAGATCGATGGTGATGAGGTGACAGTGAGTGATGGTGATTATGGCGAGCTACATTGGGAGACATCCTCTCCCTATGCACAAAGGGAAACCATAAATGACCAGCCCGTCCATCTCTTGATCTAGGCCTGGCTACACCGCTATGAGATCAGGAGTGCACTGATGGGGCCTTAGGCTCTCTACCAATGGCATGAGAACCACCGCCAAGATGCTCAAATCATAAGTCTCAAGCTCAGTTTTCCGCCTAAAGGTACTTAAAAAATGAATGTCGTTCTACTAAAGGAGAGCAGTGTTGTCTCGATACCCTTTGTGTAGCCTTCTTTAGGTCAATGTTAATAACTATACTTGGCATACATGCAGCTTGTCTTCTTGGATGAGCATGAAAATCCACGATCGGGGTCTTAGGCACCACTTTACCATGGGCCATTCCGGTGTTCATGAAATCATTCGCATTGGGGAAAACAGTTTGGAGAGTAGTCGGTTCTACCACTAGAGAGGGTGGTGGAACAAAGTTCACAGTTGTTTTGGGCATCGACCTTGTCCTCAATTCATTTAGCTTGCATGCTAGAGTTCCCACCTTGTTGAAGCTTTAGAGCATACTTCGCCACATATCATTATTGAGCCCAGAGATGAGGCTAGTAGTGCTGGCGACCGTGTTATTATTAGTTTTATGTTCATTGAAGTTAGTGAGTTCATTCTCACCATTAGCATTTAACATGGTGAAACGGGAAAAGAGTGTGTAGAGAAGAAAAAGTAAAGAAAGGTGAGAGATTTTGTGGAATGCCCTCCTTCTTGCACCAAAATGCTGACAAATAAATTAGCCAACCTCAAAATTAGACTAATGTATTGTGAAAACAAAGATTACTTGCTAACGGTAGGCTTAAAAATGTAAAAACGAGGAGGAAAACATGTAATTTAAAGTAAATGGCATAAAGATGTAGAGTGTTTCAGCTAAGCTTGCCTATGTATACTATATAGATCTCTTACTATGTTTCTCTCACATGGTTACAAGGAATTACAAGAGAATAATAAAAAATTACAGTTATGACTAAAAAGGTTGATAATATTAAGAACTTAGAGAGGATTTGCTTGTTGGAAATTTGTGTTCTGAGCATAAAAATAAATTTTCAACCTCTTTCAAGCTGCATGGCATATGGTATTAATAGTATATGAAATAGATAATGAATGACTAAGATTGTGCAGGGAAGCATGCTTCGGCATTAATCTGGTTGTATGAGCTGATGGAAGACAGCTACAAAGGTGGTGTGGCTGAAAAACATGCCAATTGTCCCTCCATACTACGTGCTTACTTGCATTTAATGTACATTTAATGCTTGTGGTATGCTCTAAGAGTAGGTATGCTTTTGGCAGATATACCACAATACCTAGTACAACTGGCTGTATGACTTCTTGTTTACTTTTGCATGTTTATGTAGAAAGGCAGATATAAGAGTACACTGAAAACCAGGATTTCTATTAGTCCTCGGTAGTAAGAAGGCCATATGAAGTATCATATATGCAGAGCATATTGAGTGATAATGACAGTAGGGATTGCTTGATGGATGTTATGGTTGCTATGATTGCTTTAGTTGCTTTCTAGGCTATCACTTGGAGATATAATTGGGAATAGGTATTGGAGATAGGAATACTTGGAGAGTTAATATTCTTATTTTGAGTATAGTACCTTTATGTTATTACGATGTTATGTGCTAACTCTTTGGTTGTAGGGACATGTCAGATATGATTCGTGTACCTTTGTTCTTTACTATATAAACATGCATAGGATAGTGAGAAGGCATAAACCACTCACCAATTACCAAAATCAACCAATCCTCGCCTAGATCCAATGTGGACAACAACAGAAAGCAATGCAAATCAACCAAAATGTGATTACTGAGGAAATCTGAATGTTGCTACGGACCAAGTTGCAAGGGATGTGCTGGGTCGGCTATAGGATAACGAGATGGGCTGCTTGGGATCGGTCGAAGGTGGGTGTTGATGAAGTCAAGCCAAAGATGATTCACACTTGAGTCGGGCCTTGTGTGATGAGTTGGCTATTAAGACTTCTTGAACTCAGCCGATCGACAATTGACCCAGAGGGTTACTAAGTTGGTGGGCTTGTTTGGGGCCAGACCGAGTTTGGGATCGACATGAACTAGCCGGGTTTAGATGAGCTGGGATGGCTTGGATTGAGCCGGGTTATGTCAAATTGGTTTGCCAATTACACTTGCAAGAAATTTGAGCAACAAAAGTAGGAATCGAAGAACGGAAATTTTAAAGGATTGATTTGGAAATCAGAAAAGAAATTAATATTACAGTAGTTTAGTTTAGGCCTTAATCGAACTATATGGAATTATACGATAATAAGAATGAATTATACAATGAATTTGTTATAGAATGGGTGTATAATGCAGTTAAATAATGTAGTATTAGAAAATATATGGAATATAATCGAAATAAAGAAGATCGGAATAAAACTGGACGAATGAAAGAAAGGAGGAAGAAAATGCGCAGGATGGGAAAAAACATGACCTAGATCGGTGCACTGGTGGGTTTTCCGCCGATGGTGGCTGAACACTAGGCCAGGTTGAACCTGAACCTAGTGAGGACGGTATGATTTAGGAATGCTTTGCGGAATCAAGACTTTGTATGACACTTCTGGCTACTTCAATAGAGGGAATGCGATACGATGGTGACCTTGCAAAATGTATAGATGTCGTCGAATATATGTGTGTTCAATGTGCATGATATTGGTTGTTTGACTGGTATATTGATGTTTGGATATCGTATTGAGTATGTATGATTTGATATTATATATTAGGCATACTTGATGTCCTATTGATTGTTGAGTGGTTCGATATTAGATATTGGAATTTGATTATGAGCCACGCTTTGGTAGGGAATAGTCGGCCTAGGAAAACTATTATTCCCTCAGTATTTGAAATGGAAATATTTGATCCGGGGAAACGGTTAATCCCTTGGTATCAGTGTTAATGATTCAGTAAATAGTTTTATGTTTGTTCCCTTGGTAATTGTGTTATTGTTGCTTTAGGAAATTGGTGTTCCTTTAGAATATGGATTTGGTACACTCTATCGGACGAGTTTATATATATTTATGTATAGTGTAAGATTACTGGAATATGACCTTAATCAAGTAGTCAACCTAGGTTTAGTATTGATATTACTCATCAGATACAAGTAGGCAGGTTAAGGTATGCATATATGTTAAGAGACATTAATGATGTTTTACTAGTTTTTTCGTAGTATATATGGGATAGACTTGTTTCACTCACTCAGATGTATGTCTAACCTACTACTATTTTCCTTTTTTTATCTATGTCACTAGATTGTTGGACCTTGGTGGCATGGTGGACATGGTGATGAAATTTTCATGTTGTGAATATTGTATAAATTGTAAATACAGCCGATGATAGTATAATTCTGTGTGTGGTGTATTGGATTGGGATTTATTGTACAGATCTAACTATGTATTTAAATCTATGTTGAAAATATAGATGTTTTATACCGTATGTTGTATCCTTCCGCTATGAGTTTAGAAAGTTTGTAGTTAGTTTCTATTTTGTTTACTTTTTATCACACCATAATGCCTTGTCGTTTTCAGTCTTCGAGATGTTAACGTCACTTCGGGTGTCAAATCTAAAGGTCAAAATCGACGGGTTGTTATAGTTGGAATCAGAGCAAAAACTTTCCTTAATTTAAGGACTAAGAACATACCGAGAGAGCGTTATGTGTTTTTATAAATGTAATTATATATTATAATATAATATATGAGTCGAGTATAAGTATATGCTATGTTTATTGTTTCAGTCCCATTTACTACCTATTGGAGAGTTGCTAATGAATCCTATTTTTCAAGTAGGAGAATATGAGTACCTCTATGGAAACTGGAACAAGAAATAATGTTGATGGGGTTGAAACCGGAACTGAAAATGTTACTAGAGTGGATGTTATGGATATTCCCGACATGATCATTCCTGTTTGTTCCATCGATATATACAAGCGACTAGCCAGACCAGCGAAAACCCTACAGAACTTACAACTGCAACCCAAGGAGTGGTTCTAGTCCAGACACCACCTAATACGAATTTCCTAAAGTTGCATAGGGAGTAGGGACTTCTCTGGTTTGGGTTGTAGACCCTTTATTGGAATGGAACTGTATGCACTGATGTAGGCTTGGCTTGGCACATGTGATAAAGTTTTAAATCTTTTGGGTTTAAGTGGTACATCAAGGAGAAAGATGGCTTCCTAGCACCTCCAGGGAGAAGCAGCAAATTGGTGGAAAATTGTTACAACTGAAAATGATAAGGAGAAGATTACACGGGCTTATTTCAGGAGAAAGTTTAAAACCAAGTTTTTCTTCAGAGTAGAGAAAGGATTATTGGTGGAAAATTCATTCACCTAAAGTAGGGTGACATGTCTATAGGTGAGCGTGTTAACCGATATAATGATCTAGCCAGGTTCAGATTTGAATTGGTCAATACCTCAGACAAAAAGGCGATGAAATTTGCAAAGGGATTAAGATCACCGCTTAAGGAGTTGGCACTGAACCCGGTTCCATTTGGAGCTACATTTAAAGGGCCAGTTTAGGTAACACTGTTGAATTCAGTTAATGGACAATTAGAAAAGGAACAACCCAAAAATGAGGTAAACCATCAACAAGGATAAGGTAAAAGTGATGATGGTCATGGAAAGTCGCAAAGAAAAAGGTGTAATTTTTATAGAAAGAAAGGGCATATAGCTAGATCATAGAGTTGACATTACCCGGAGTTAGTGTTATATTTGCATCTGGTTGGGACACATGAAAATAGAAAGCTTAGTTTACCACGGCAAAATCAGATTGTTAAATCCTTTAACTGGAAGCGGTCCCAAGTACTGGCGTACTACAGTCAGCTCAGGAGAAACAAAAGCAGATCATGATTGAAGGTAAGTTATTAATTTTGAGTTATGAAGTTGTTATTATTGACAGTTATGCTTTAAATCTCACACGATGCGTAAGTCATTTAGTAATGTGATGTTATGATTTGAGATGAGTATATATGGTGTACAGTCCTTTAGTGACACTTATGTATTAAGACTTTTGGAGTATGGATTGAATTTTTGGAATAGGATTGCATAACTTGTTCTGAGATAATATTAGATGATGGTGGTATGATCTAAATGAGGAGTAAAGGATCGGGCACAATATTTTTGTTGTATATTGTGATCCTGATAGTTATAAGATGACGAGTTAATATATATTTTTGATGAAGGAGTCCCATATACCTTTGTTGAATATTTTTCCCTCCCTACACAAACAGATTAAACTTAGTAGGCCCATTGACATACCACTTTGGCATATAGTTATAGAATGATGATTGGTACTTTGATAGGAAGTTTTCGAGTTGGTAAATGAGAAAAATTGAATTTTAGTTAAGTTAAGATAGTTGAATTACCTTGTTTGAAATGTCATAGAGAAGCGGCATTTAATATTTGGATTAAGATATATATAAAGGAGGTTGGACCAAAAAGATATTTTTTTGGTATTGAAAGGTTCGAAGAAATATTTGAAGTAGAGTTGACTTAGAAAATATAGTAGTAAAAGAGAGACTAGCAATCTTGAAATTTTAATTGATTGGATCCTTTTAACCAATCATTGAAAATATTTTAAGATGAGAACAGAGATTTCCATTCTTATGGGTTTAGAGTTTATCATAGGATAGGGTTTTGATGACCCAATGATGCAACAATGTGATCTGACTCGGTGATCGGTCCATAATACAGAACTTGAAATAATTGACATTCACATTCTTTTGTTTAGTATCATTATGGTAATGATTAAAGATGGAAGCAAACCCTATTTAGAATGGTTTATTATTTGATGTCCCTATAAAGATGAAATTTGAGCTGGTATGTGATTGAGTTTCGTTGATCTGACGTTGCAAACAACATTACACTATACATGTCATTTGTAAAAGAACTGAATTAATTTAAGGATGGTTTACGTTGACCTGATGTTGCGGTTAACGTTACACCATTTTTGTTATATGGCTTGGATGGGTATTGTTATCCAAGTATGTGATTGTCGTCTTCCTATATTTGTTTTAGAAGAGATAATTATAGGTTAATAATATTTAAGTAGTGGCTGAAGCTGGAAGTGTATGGTTTGGATTGGATGTGACATGAGTGGATAACATGTTCACTATGTTAGGACATCATCCCTTTTTTGATGTTCCTATATATTTTATGGAGTAAGATGTTACTATGATTATTTAGTATTATGTTAATTCGATTCATATGGAGAGACCTATGCCTATTAAATTGTTTCGTCCATAATGTGGAGGAAGAATAAGTTCGTAGAAAGATATATGAGGAAAGATACCATTGTTTAGTTTATATTAGAAAATGATTTGAGCTTGGATTACTAATTTTAAAGGATATCCCTGATTAGATTTGGTATAATATTTTATAATTATAAGTATGATGTTGTGATGGATGAGTATGTAGAAGTACTCAGATATGAATAAATATTAATTATCATATGAGTTATATTATTGATGAACAAAATGAAGTACTTGGAATTGTATGGATAGGCATGATTTAGCAAGAATAAAGAATTGATTAGAGCAGTGACCTCTGTTTGCAACCAAAATTCCAATTCGGATTAGTGATGAGAATTATATGGGAAGTATTTCTGGTTGGTGTAGATAAAGGATTATGCACTGTCAGAGAAATTGAAGAAAGGATGTACTGAATTGAATGGATACTAAGGTAATATAAGGAGGTACACTGATTAGAGTGGATTCAAGTGTTCTCTGATAATTGAAGAAGAATTTATTGGAAAAATTGAGGGAATAAGTATTGTGGTTTGCACATATAAGGGATGATGAGGAGATTTTATGGAAAATTCAAAATTTGAAGGTTTTAATACGACTTGGAGTGATGGGTAGATAGATTCCTTTCAATCATCCCTCGGATGAAAAAGAGACTATCTATTCAAAGAAATCTTTTAGAGTGGTGACAAAAAGGTATATAATTTACATTGTGTGTGAAGTGCATGCAGACAACATGTAATTTAGTTGATTCTTATAACCCTATCTCTATCTTAGGTTAGTATTTTTCTTAGATTAGAATTCCATATATATTTAGGATTTTGATTGCTATGTTTGGACTAGATGAATAGAATAGGATTTCTCATGTTTGCTTGCTTGCTTGTATATTGCAGGTGTTAGGATGAAATGTTTTCATAGTTGAGGAAGTGATACTTTTGGTATCAAACTTGTTGGATGTTGGAGAATCGATATCATAAGTATAATGATACCACTTAAGTTAGACTAGAAATTGTGATAGAAGACATGCTATGTTCACCAGGTTAAGACAACGATCATTTTGGATGTTCTTAGGGAAAGGAGGAATGGTATAGTGACTCGGATTGTTTAGATTTGTTTGAGTAATACATCATCCACTTTGAGTTGCCTTAGCTTAGCAATCTAAAAGTTGAATCGAAGAAGGTACTACTATAATGATTTGATGTTGTGTGTGTGCATTTAGGAATGGTATCAGAGAATGCATTTTAGTTTTGGCACATTCATGCTAAAGGCTACCCATTGTTGTGCATAATGGCATCATTTGTTTGAGTTGGCAGCATGGATTGCAGAAGTAGTAGATGTGCATATATGTGTGTGTGTGTGTGTGTGTGTGTGTGTATTTGTGTGTGTGTGTGTGTGTTTTTGAGATTGGTGCTTCAGAATGAGTTTATTCCAATAGCAATGTTTGTCGGATTATGTTGGTAAGAATGATTTGGTCAGGAATATTTGGAAAGCGGAGGAGTAGATCTGATTTATCAATACGATTCCTTTCAAGAGCGTTTTTCATTTACTTAATTGTTACTTAGCATCTAGGATTAGTTAGATGACTGTTATGAATTCAATATTGTTTTTTCTTATATTAGTTAGTATAGTTGGTGATTGCTTTGGATTTATTGATGTCTTGATTAGGTTACTTAGTTTGATTGAATAGTGGACTTGAATGATTATTTATTCATGTTATAGATTGCATTATTATCTTGATATATTTTATATGCTATGATTTTATGATTTTAAGATATATATCTTCACCCTATGTTATGTTGATATGAGTGTTTGTTGCATTCATGTAGAATTTATATGCTCACCCTAGGATGCTTGCATCATACCTTATATGTCATATCATCTCACCAATATAGGAGGGCTCAAATAATAGATATATGCAAATATATAATTCCATGTGCCATTTGCATACATATTTTGATGTAATGTTATTGGTTGTGTTTCATAGAGTACACAAGCACCGCTGTATGTATTTGTATATGCTGATAGAACACGTACACTTATTAATGAATTTGATTTTCTATGTTATTTATGGATGCTAGGTTTGATTGGTTACTTTTTTGTGTGAATGATCGCTTGACTTGAATGGAAGATAGCTAAACTGGATGTTAGAATATGTTACGAATGGTGTACAAGCGATATTGAGTGAGAAAGTGTGCGAATTACATTTTTTGTCCTTTGAGAATTTCTAGGATGAATTTTTTTAAAGGAGGGGAGAATGTAATGCCCTGCTATTTTTAATAATTTATAATATTGGATTTAGCTGATAATTTTATTAATTTAAATATTGGATAGGGAAAATGAGCATTTTCAAATTTTAGAATTTGATGATGGGACCTGCACCATTGCGTTCGGCTTGTTTTTCTGATTCGCATCTTATATTTAATTATTCAATTCGTAGGTCATACGGAGAAGATATGAGGAAAATAAGTTTCAGGTTTTTAAAAGGTTTTTGGGCTGAACTTTGAAGATTTTAATTTGGGATGATCGTTAGATTTTTCCTACTATATATATATAACCTAGCCTACTTGTGAAAGTACATACATTTTTCCTCATTTCTTCTGCACTGATTCATTTCTCAACTTCTTTTTCCCTCTTCCACTATCAGCTTCAAGAATGCATATCTTTCTTATTTCTTAATGGAATTGGACGAGACCAGCAGAAAAACAAAGGGGACGATGAAGGCTATAATCTGGAGATGAAAATCTAATGTTTGTGCACGCAGCAGTCCAGACAATGAGCAAGTTTAGGATTTGATCATAGTTTTGGTGAGTGAATCTTTATTTCCGTATATAATACAATTTGAATGATATTGTCATAGGGTCTAATTAGGATCTAAAAAGGGATTTAATATGAAGTTTTTGCGATTTGATAATATTATAATGGGTTAATGGAATATACAGTAAGTTTAATTTTGTAAAGATGAAGATATCCCAACTTTGCATTGAATTGAGTAAATCGGTTATGAAAACATTAATAATATATTTGTAAAATTTAGTGAAATAAAGTAGAAATCGAAGGAGTAAATTCTACTAGATTAATATGAAAATCAAAAAGGAAATTAATGTTATAGTAATTTGATTTAGGCCTCGATGGAAGTATACAGAATTATACGATAACTGAAATGAATTATACAATGAATTTGTTGTAGAATAAGTGTATAATGCAGTTAAATAATATAGTAATGGAAAATAAATGTGTTATTATCAAAATAAGAAGGTCAGAACGAAAATGAGCGAACAAATGAAAGAAAGGAGGAAGAAAATGCATAGGAGGGAAGGAAACGCGACCTAAACTGGTGCATCGGTGCACCACCTATCTAATAAGCCGACTAGTGGGTTAGCCACCGGTGGAGTAGTGGCCGAATGTTGGGCCAAGTTAAACCAGGAACCAGTTGGGCTGGTACGAATTAGGGAGGCTTTCAATCGAGACTTCGTGTGACACTTCGGGTTACTTCAGAGGCAATGCGATACAATTATGACATTATAGAACATATAGATATTGTCTAATGTATGTGTGTCTGATGTATGTGATATTGGTTGTTTGACTGATTTATTGATATTTGGATACCATATTAAGTACGTATGATTGGATATCAGATATTGGGCACGCTTGATGTGCTATTAATTGTTGAGGGGTTAGATATTGAATATTGGAGTTTTTTATGAGGCACACTTTGTGTAGGGAATAATTGTCCTAGGGAAATTGTTATTCCCTCAGTAATTGAAATGGAAATAGTTCTTTCAGGGAAATGGTTGTTCCCTCAATATTGATATTAGTGATTCAGAACATAATTATTTCACAGAAATGGTTTTTCCCTCTAGGCCTGTAAACGGGTACTTTGGATACGGACAGTGCCATTTCCGTATCCATATCTGAAATTATTTTCGAATATCAGATATCTGTATCCGCGGATGCAGACAGATATCGGATATTTATCAGATATTTTTGACCAGTTCACAACCAATAAAACTAAACAAATAGATAAAAAAAATTGATTTATTATACACCCATTTTTTTACTAAATATATACAAAATAATAAATACACTAAGAAAACTAATTTTAAGGGGTAAAAATTGATTTTGATATACATATTAATTTTTTTACTTGGGTAAAATAAAAATGACAATCATTTTATGTACTAAAATACATAAAAAAAAATAACTATAATCTTGATATAAACCAGACGGTTAGTTATCGGATACAGATATGGCCATATCCATATCCATATCCGTTTTCCGGATATCGGATAACTTTTCATATTTTGGATATGGGTACGGACGGATTTTTGATTTTTCGGGTACACATTGACAGCCCTAGTTCCCTCAGTAATAACATATATTGTTGTTTTAGGAAATTGGCGTTCCTTTAGGACATGGATTTAGTAGACTTTATTGGTCAGGTCTATACATATTTATGTATAGTGTAAGATGAATTGGAATATGACTAAATCGAGTAGTCAACCTAGGTTTAGTGTTGATATTGCTCCTCGGGTGCAAGTAGGTAGGTTAATGTACATGTACGGGTTAGGAGACACTGATGATGTTTTACAAGTCTTTTTGTAGTATATATGGGATAGACTTGTTTCACTCACTCAGACGTATGCCTGACCCACTCCTATTTTCTTTTTTAATCTATATCACCAAGTTGATGGATCATGGTGGTGTGGTGGACATGGTGATGAAGACTTCATTTTTGTAAATATTATATGAATTGTAAATATAACTTATTACGATATATTTCTGTGTATGGTGGACTAAACTTGGATTTATTATACACATCTATGTATTTGAATCTATGCTGAATATAGATGTTTTATATTATATGTTGTATCCTTCCGTCATGAGTTCAAAAAGTTTGTAGTTAGATTCTATTTTATTTACTTGTTATCACGTCATAACGACTTGTCATTTTCAGTGTTTGAGATATTAACTTCGTTTTGGGTGCTGAATATGAGGGTCAAAAAAGGAGGGTTATTGTAGGAGTAGCCAATGAGATGGGATCAGGCCATTCCATTCTTCATGTCGGAGGGCAGTTCTGGCATGAATCGGAGCACCAGTTAGATCGAGAGTTCTCTCCGGTGACACGTGGCCAGTTGTTGCTCCACTACGTTCAATGCTTCCAGCATTAACTAGAGCGCTAACCGTAAGGGTTCTTTCGAGTGACTCGCCATGGAGTGTTGCAAACTCTTATTGAAGCATGAGGATGCACTTCTTTTCTTATTTAAGGGATGTCCTGTAACACTCCCTTAGCTTTCTGTTGGTTGCCCTAGATTTCACCAATCCCGTCTCTAACAGGGAATTTCATGACAAGATGATTATATGAGATGATCATGTCTAGCTGTGCCAGGGACTATCGACCTATTAGAAGGTTATAAGAAGATGGGCAATCAACTACTATGAAATTTACATGTAATTTTACAGCGAGGGGTATTTTACCAAAGGTGGCCATGAGGGAAGTAGTCCCCATTGGTATAATACCCATACCCCCAAAGGCATAGATGGGCAAGATGCAGGGGGTGAGGCTAGAGGCAGGAAGTTTGAGTACTTTGAAGACACTCGTGAACATGACATTGACTGAGCTGCCCTCATCCACAAACATTTTGTGTGCATTTGAGTTTTTAATTGCAATGGTAATGACCATAGGATCGTGGTAGGGGTAAGAGACAGCTTTCCTATCCTCGATAGTGAATGTTGGATGATCCACTTCTAGCCCAGGTGCTTTGGACACTCGATGTTCAAGCAAATAAAGTTGGCCACCCGACCCCGCTTCCCTTTGATACCGGGACAGTGCTCCCTGACTCTTTCTAGTTACATGTAGGCCTTTGTAAATTGTCAAAATGTCAGTTATAGCCACAATGTTGTTATTGAGTTCTAGGAGTTGAGCCGGCTGGTTATTGCTAGTCGTTCTTTGATCGACCCGATGCTGAACATACTCTATAAGCACTCCTTCTCGTAAAAGCCATTCGATCTCAACCCTCGGTACACGACACTCGTTAGTGAAGTAGCCATTTATCTGGTAGAATCACAATATTTTTCATTACCACGGGTTCCTCCCTTCTCCCGCTTCTTGTGGAAGGTAGTCTTTAGAACGATATCTACTGACTGTATTTTTCATCAACCTCGGAATTGCACACGAAAAGCAAAGGTCACTTGCTACTCATCCAGTTTAAGAGCTGAAATAAGCATTCAATAGGTAAATGATACAAGATATAGAGTGGTTCGATAGAACTGCCTACATCCATTATGAATTCCTCTTATTATACGGCACTCTTACGATTACAGGGAATTACAAAAGATATAATAAAATAAAAATGTCGTCTCAAGATTAATGCTGCTCCTAATCTTCAAGGCTTATTAACCTCATAACTACGAACGGTGATTTGCTACGAAAATTTGATGCTTGATGCTAAGCTAAGGACACGGGATCATGAGTAGCCGATGTGTCCTTTGAATAGTCGACCCTTAGCGGGCAGCCGATAGACCTTTGAATATTCGACCCCTAGCGGGTAACGACCAACCTTTAAATAAACAACCCTTGGCGGGTGGGACCAACCTTTGAATAGTCGACCCTTGGAGGGTGGCAACCAAACTCTGAATAGTCGACCCTTGGCGGGTGGTGACCAACCTTTGAATAGTCAACCCTTGGTTGGTGCCACCAACCTGTGAATAGTCGGCTCTTGGTCGGTAGCGAACAACCCTTTTGAAGTTTCCATGCATAAGGGATTTATAGCGGTTAAAACTAATGTTGGGACGGCTGAGATGATGCCGTAGAACCGCTGGAGAGGAACTGCACCATAGATCTGATTAGACAGATTTGATGAGAGACAACTGACTAAGTTAAGGGACTCAGTGGCTAAGGTCAACATCAATAGGAAAAACCATGCCCTACTCTTACTATTCAGATAATGTTTATGCACAGCGACAACATATTGCACAGTATGTTCTGTGTCAGAATAGGACACACTTGGTTGTACTTCTTTGTTGGCCTTTCCTGGATGCTGATGTGGTGAGGCGGACTAGGCAGGCCAGCCTTTTCCCAACGATATGGAAAGTGGTTGGAAACTGCCAGGAATAGTGCTGAAGGAGGGGGCCCAGCTGGGCAGGTCTTGCTGCACTGCTTAGAATGATACAGAAGACCAACTGTAGAGTTTATTACGGGGGGCTTCATCAGAGTTGGGTTGGTGATAGACCATGTTTAAGAAAATCTAGAGATACGTTTATTGGCGGACGACTGAGGGAGGTGCTCGATTAGATGGGCTGACTAGAAGCCAGCTGGTTATAAGAAGGGATCGGACGGTGGGGACCAGGCCGAGTAGTGTGGATACTTTGCTTTGCTTGACAAGCTAGCTATTGTCATAGCTTTGGAGTGCACTGGCTGGGGGGTCGACCTGAAGTTTCATGGAAGGGACGACAAAGTGGGGTCCAACCTAAACGACAGTCGAGCGAGACTTGCCGACATGTTTCTAATTCTCGAGTAGCTTGCAGTGGGCCTATCTTCTTGCTTATGGAAAATTTGAGTAATATTTTGCCCCTTAAGCTCATGCCCATGAGTACACATAGGCATATAAAACATAGAAGACTCAATCGGTTGACGGTTCCGTTCTGCAATTATTGCACTATCCACGTGGCTTGCACCATCAGTAGTGACAGTTGTGCTTTTCGAGATGCGGTTGAAAATTGTACCTTTGCCTAGGTGCATCGTGTGACCAACATTACCATCTTTGAACAATCAAGATTTCTTTTTCCTTTTCGATGATAATGATTGTGATTGAAAGGAGAGACTTATAAATACTCTTTCCCTTTCCACTTCAGACTCATGAAGCTTTGGCCATGTGATTTTTTCTATAGATTTGAACTTTGCACGGTTTTCTCTTAGTAAAAAGTAGATGGCTTTTATCTCTTTCTTGTTTCACATTGCTCTTGATTGTTTAGCTCTTTTTCAAACTTTAGGAATTTTTCTCGAATTTAGCGAGGTTTAGAAAGGAGGCAGCCTTCTTGAGTGCCAAATTGTGTTTGCCGATGGCGGTTCAGACCACTGCTCTTGGATTTTGGCTGCTTGAGATGGACCTTGCCTTCGCTTGGGACCTGAGTCCCCTAGCCAAAGTTCTAACATTGATCAAATGTCGATTTTGAGCTATGGATCCGGGTGGGGTATTTTCCTGACCTCGGGTCAGTTTGGACGCTTCTACAACCCTTTGGAAGGGGTAGGGGCTGGTGCCTCTAATTCGAATGTCACTGCTAAAGTCTTGGTCTGCTACTTAGCAAGGTTGCTTGGGAGCCCTTCATGATCTCTCATGAGATTCGATGTAGAAGGCTTTGATGTTGGTAGCATGCTACTTCTTCAACAAGTTCTTGAATCGTTTCTCCTACTGGGCGCTTTTTGGGCGGTGATAAGCCCGTCGGCCGGTCGGCCTTGGAGGAGCTGTTGGGATGCTGCTTCTTCCCTTCCATTTTCTTCTTTTCAACTAGTTAGCGATTAAAAACTATTGTAAGCCTAGCGAGGTAGGCATTATGCCCCTGCACACTATTTTTTATAGCAAAGCTAGCCTGCTTTATAGTGGGCCGTGCCACTTTATAAATAATGAGTAAACAGGTGTTCTGCACATGCACAGAACATCTAAATGGGAGAAAAGCCCATACAAGAAAGAAAATAAAGCACAAGAGCTAAGCAGAAAGAGCCTAAACTACTAAACAAAAAAGACTATGTGCCTTCCAAAGATGTACCGCCCCTGCCAACATCAGACAACGGGCCAGTAACATGAACATGCCTAGAGAAATGGGAAGCCAGTTTCGGATCAAAAACTTTAGACGAAGGAGAGTAAATAAATTTCCTATCCCAAAAGACATCATAGAACTTACATTTATTCTCCTCACCAATCTCACCAACCCTTGTAAGGGACATACCCTCACCACTCCTAGTTTGAACCTAAGCGCTGAGCGGCTTGAAAATTCCCCTGGGAGACATGTTACAAGCAGAGGCTAACCGGGCTTATTTTTATGTGGGCACACTATGGATGTCAGACTTCAATGTCACTCGGGGTAACAGCACCGCTCTAGACAACATTGTCTCATCCTATTCGAACGATAATCGGCATCATGGATGAGAGGTATGAACCATTGCGGCCGCGCATCCAGTTGCCGATGCACCTCGATGTTCAGAGGAGAGACGTCTCACCTAGACTCCTAGGGTAGGGGCAGTCCCCAAAAAAATAAATAAATTCATGGTGATTCATCCTTACTGGAAATCCTAGCAGTCCCTAACGAGGAAAAGAATTCTCGATAATTCATCCTCGTGGATTAACTGCCGGCCAGGAGGGGAGCGACGACTTGCACAGTCTAGGGCGACAATCCCTAAATAAGGTAATGAGCACATGAAAAGTCATCCAATTGGATAGCCTGGGCATTCTCTAATAAGGAAATGAATGCTCGGTAATTCATCCTTATGGATAGCCTGCCATCCAGGAGGGGAGCGACTGCTTATGCGGTCCTGGGTGGCCAAGGGTGATGATCCCCAAACAAAGTAACGAGAACATAAAAACTCATCCTTATTGGATAACCTTGGCATCAGTGTAGAACAATGTAGGCTCTAAAGACTTCAATGCTCTCTTCACAGGAGGCCATAGACTCGGGAGCAGGATTGGGAGAGTCGTTGGCCAATGATCTCGGATGCCCCTAGGCTTGCCAACGGCCATCTGATTGCTCTTGGGAACTTTTGAGGGTGAATATGGAGGAGGAGTTCATTTAGTAGCTTGCGGGAGGCAGCCCCAGACATTGACATGAGTGTAGCATCCTAGGAATCTCCCAGGGAGGAGCGAGGCAGAGATCAAGGTCACTTATGATGGCTATCCTACCCCCAGTTCCAGTCATGAGGTTGGTCGATTAGGGCATCTCATAGGAGTGTGCTTGGCAAGCGGTGGGAGGTTCGTTCCTTATGTTGGAGAGTCCTTTCGGTGACCAGAGGGGCGAGTGAGACCATACTTGCAGTTGCCATAGTTCATACTAGATGTAGATTACCAAGTGCGCAAATAGCTTGCATATGAGGCTACTTTATATTAGGAGTATGCCCTATGGGCAATTATGTAGTTTGTTACATATACCTAACTTGATAACCAATCTTGTTTGAAATAAAAGGTGGTTTCTTTCTATTATATACTTGATATAATGTGCTATATTAATTAATAAATTTAATGAAAAGTATATTCCATAGAAAATCCATAAATGGTACGCTTTGCAATAGTAGTTGCAAAGTATTACCGTGAGTAATTTATCACAATGAAAATAAATATACTATTTTAAATATTCCTAGTCAAGATGATCAAGACTGGATATCAATACATACATTAAGACTAGAGTACATAACGCTCTCCAAATGTTAGGCGATGTAGTACTCGTGACTGTTGGAGGCACCAAGGGGTTACGTACTTATAGTTATTGGATAACTATGGAATGACTCACTCGATAGTTTTACATTGGTTAATATAACTAAGGTCAAATAAAAAAAATATCATTGTGACAAAATTACACAGTTTTCTTGAATTGAGAATACTGTTGATCTTTAATATGAAAACTCCGCTTTGATTATAGTTAAATCATGGCATAGCGTCCATCGAACGACTACAGTTGGGTCAAGGGGTAGCATTAAAAGTAAAACACTATTCAGGAGAGGATTTGTCTTCTCAGTTACATGATGTTAGTATCACGGTCAACTGGTGTCAACTCAAAGTCAAAGTTTCTGGCCGGAGCATTTCGGTTAATAATAACTATTATTATTAAACCAAGGGCTTTTTGTTTAGACTATAGAGTTGAATATGGATGATATTGGAATTTTGACCATTACCGAATTCCATAAGTCCAAAGTGATATGGTTTTAACGAAGAGAATTGGTGTAAATAAATATCATAACCGAGTAATGCTTAACAAAGATAATTGAATTTTACTAAAACAAAGTAAGCGATAAATTTGACCAAAATGTCACACCACCTGCTAAGTGATGTGTGAACATTAATATTCGAATAATTCGATATTAATTGCTGACCAAATTACACCCAACGGGTCACATGATCGAAACGTTAAATACTCCTTTAACCAAATGATTTAACTAATTTGTAATTATTATAAATTAATTAATATTTATGAAATATTAGTTATAAAAATTTATTTTGATTTGATGAACGGCTATTATTAAGTATATTTATAATAGTTATAAATATATTAATGGATATACAATATAGATAAGCATTTAAATTGGATTTAGATGCAAGATATTTTGTTCAGGCTTTAAATGAGTTTCAAGCCCATATGGGGGCTATTTGGTTCGGCTCTAATTGGGCATAGGGGTCGACCATATGATTGGCTAAGATGGGCTAGGGTTGAGTAGATAAGAGGTAAAAGAAGGATAAGAGAAAATCATGGATTTTGATCCTAACTTCTCTCTTCATTCCTCCTCTATATAAATATCTCAATCCACTCTCATTTCGTACTTCTAGAAGCCTCCATCAGTACCATATTTTTGGCCGAATTCAAGTGCTCTTCTCCTCTCCATTTCCAAAGTAAAATAATTCTGTTCGATAGTCGATGGTCATCAGTTCAGGAACTAGCACTCTGTTGGATTGGAAACTTGTCCAAGGAGTAGATCTCAACGTTTCAAGGTGTTCATACAGGCATTGAATATAAGGTAAAATATAATGTAGTTATGAATATTAATGTTTAGATAATATTTATAAAACATATATTATATTGTTAGTCAGGCGATGATTCTAATATATAAATATATTGTCACAATTAGATTGGTTGTATATATATATATATATATATTTATATTAATAAAAAATTATTTGTCATTTATTTACCTATAAAGTGTACGGCTAAAAAAACATTTTTTAATTTTATTAATTTAATACAATATTTGATTATATATATAAGCTTATAAATTTAATATTACATCTTAAATTATGATAAATATAATTTTATAATTTTATATAAGTAATATCATATATATAATACTTTCAATAGAGATAAAATATTATATATATTATTTAAATATTGTTTTAAATTAATTAATATGTAAATTAATCATATTAACATATATACATTATATAAAATATATTTTATATTTTATAAAATCAAATTAGTACTAGATAAAATTTTGGCAAAGAAAATAAAAATACTTTTTAAATTTTAAATATTTTAAATATATACAAAAATTAAAATGGATTTTAAAATTGGTTTTTAAATTATAAAATTATGTATAAAATATCCTAACAACAAAATCTCATTCAGAATTTTACTAAAAATTTAAATTTCAAATATGTTTCAAAAGTAACTATTTTATATTAATTTTTAAAATATCCATAACGATATTTTATTTAAACTATATTTAAAATAAAAAAAGTTCTCCCGTGCGCTTTATCTTGTATATGTAAAGATTTAATATATATGTTTTGTATATTTTAATATATTAATATATATGGTTTTTTATTATATATAAGTTTTATATATATGTAATTATATATTTAATATATATATACATGTTATAAAAAAATTACATATATGTATTGCTTTCAGAATTATAGTAAAAAAATTAATTTAATTTAATTTATAAATATCTTAAACAGGAAAATGGGCACAAGGAAGAAGTTGTAAAGAAATTTAGTCTCAGAGACTACAAGTTTGCTTTTTAGTCTGAAGGACACTTTTTAGTGTAAACAGAAAATGATAGTTACAACTATCATTTTGTGATTTACACTAGAAAGTGTCCTTCAGCCTAAAAAGCAAACTTGTTGTCCCTGAGACTAAATTTTTTTACAACTTCTTCCTTGAGCCTAAAATCTCCTATCTTAAAGTATACTTATATATAATTGTATGTTTCCAATGTTAAATTCCAAGTATATGTGTTTATATATATAATAATTAAAATAAAATATAGTTTATATGTTTATATATATATATATACAATTTTAATATTTCATATATATAAATTAAAATATATAAACATACATTTGGACAATATATTTGTATATTGGATGAGCTAACATTGCACGTTGAAGTGTAAATCCTAGCATCTATATATAGACATGTTATACCTTGCATGGATTGATATAATATACATGCACATGCATATATGTATGTGTATGATACACGTGTGTGTATATATATATATAATAACAGTAATTAAATAATATAAGATCATTTTATAAATTTAGAAAAAATAATTATTTTATTTAAAATGAAATTTGGATATGTTCTAAATATATTAGAATTCATAAGCCCAATAAAGATTCGAAATGTTAATTTTTTTAAGATTCCAATAATGGTATCAGAGCCCAATAACCTATGCGGTCTAAATTAGTCATATTAGGATTAACTATTAAACTCACATGCTAGATAGTAGGATGTGTAGAAAGGCAGTGTCTAAGATTGAGATTGGGTAATCAAGTACTATACTCCACTTGGCTACTAGCCTGGCCCAAATAAATATGTGAGCCCAAAGGTTGCCCCTAATAGAAAAGGACTAATTTGAATTAGGGCTTGGGCTAATTTTCAAAATTGTTTGAAAATTTAAAAATATAATATTTTAAAGTTAATAATTAAATTTAAAATAAAATATATACATATTATAAAAGTTATAATATAACAAGATTTTTCAAAATATTTGAAAATTAATATAAATTAATTTTGAAATTTATTTAAAATTTATTAATAAGATAAATAAAATAAATAAGTTAATTAATTAATGAATATATACGTGTATTATATATTATGATATATGTTATGTTGTTTTAAATTGTAAAAATAACATAAGTATACATGTATGTATATGAAATGAATTTTGAAATTAATATAATTCAATTAAAATTATTTAATTAAATAAATTAATTAAAAGGATAATTAATTAAATAATATAAATATGTGTATGATATGTGTTATACTATAAAGGTTATAGCATATAATATATATTTAATATAAATGTTATATTAAGATAATACAAAATTAATTAAAATGTTAATTAATTAAAACCAATTAAATAAGATTTAATTAATGTAATATTATACATAAGTAATATGAAATATAAAAGTTATATAATAATAATAAAACTTATATAATATGAATGTATAAATTCAAGATGGAACATTAAGGAACCCTAACTAGAGTTAAGGAATAAATACATATGTAAACATATGTACCCATGTGATTTCCAATGTGTCTGACACTTGAATCGCGAGGGTATTTCATAAGAAATACATTATTCCATAAGTCGATATCACTCAATATAATATATATATATATATTAATAAATTACTTGCATACTCCTTAGTTGTTGAGCAAACTCAAGCTAGGAATGTTATGTATAGTATTATTAATATATCGAATAGACGGGTAAGATAACTATATGTATTTGTTGAGCAAACTCAAGGTACATATATTATACTTAGGCCGTCGCGATATGGTATGTACGAGTGAATAATTCTGTTTCGATTTGTTGAGCAATCTTAATGTCGAAGTGAAATTAGGACAAAGTACCAAGGTTTAGGAGTTGTATATGATACAACCGATAAGGAGCTATCCATTCTCCATGGTACTATGACTTATTGAGCAAACTCAAGGTCAGAATTTCAAGGCGAACGAGTCCCAACACCCACTAGTGAAGTTGAAAGACTTCTATTTTTCGACTTAGGGTGTGGTGAAACATAAAATACAAGTGGAAGCCTTATTAGAAAAATGAAATGATAACTTTTATCCTTTCTAATATTGTAAGAACATATGCTATATAATGTTATATTAATCTTCATTGATAAAATTGTGCATTTAGTATGATTGATAAAACATTTATCAATTAAAATATACAAATTGAAATGAATTGAAGATTGATAAATAAAAATATAATATATATAAATATATACTTACTCATACATGCTTATTGCATGTTAACATTTTAACACTTATGCAAACGCCTGATTTTACAACTAGTAAATACGTTCGTAATTTGATCGCTTACATGTTTATTTGGTCGAGACCATGTATTGCATTCTATGAGTTCCAAACTTAAAAGCAACACAAGACTATGGATATTTGATCAATATACAATCGCATATAAATGTTATATGGTGAACGGTCATAGTTCGTACTGAGTGATATTTCAATGAAATTAGTTCATCCAAAATAAGCAAATAAACCATAGTGTGCGATCGGGTATTCAATTTGATTGATTACAATAAAGATCGTATTATGTTAAATGTACCGTAAGACCAAAAATACAATATAGATCTAAAGAACTCGATCATTGAAATGTCAGTTTGATCAGTTTATATAAGGTGCACTATATTTGATGCCCTTGAATGTTAAGGATGATCAAGTGCATTTTTATAAAGAGTTTGTTATGATAATGTGGTAAGGGATTTCTTTTGAATGCTTCGACCATTTAGAAAGAAAAATGAATGTACAAGAGTAGATTTGATTTCAGGTACGGTTGGGATGAAGAGAGTGAATAGTCACATCTGCTTCATAAAAAACATTAAAAATGAGAATTGTAATAATAATGATTGATACTTAACATTGGAACAAGAAATATGATTTCTATTCCGAAATGTATTTTCATATAGAAAATTGTTTTATATAAGATTTATTTCTTTGAGTTTAAGATATTTGATCAAAGAACTATTTGCTATAAGCTAGTTACAGTATATGAAATAAATAATCCATATTAAGTGAATAATGAACCTCTGAATTTATACGTTATTATAGTAATGTCAGAAATAGTGGGAGCATGTCATATAACACTTATTGATTACATTAAATTACGAAAAAAATTCGCAAAACATACCAAACATTATTTATAAAATAATGAATATTTTTCGTTGTCGACCGAGAAATAGACATAGTTAAATTTCAATGTGAATATTATGAATATTCGTTATGAAATAAAACTACAACATGGTATTTATTTTAATAACAAAAATGATGCATTGGAAAATACTGAAGTATTTAAAAAAAATTATAATTATTTTGGAATCATAGACTAAGCCATAGACTTGGAAAATAATTTTTATTATATGATTATGAATCATATGATACTAGTTAATTATATCTCAAACAATGAAGGGCTATGCATCCATTTGTTGGGAGCGTCTTAAGAATTGATGAACTCCTTAAATTGATACATACTGATATATGTAATCATAAGTTTATTAATACCAAAACAGTTCCATATACTTCATCATATTCATCGATGAGTTATCACAAAAATGGACATGTGTATTTGATACACATGTATAAGTCTATGATAAGCTCATAGAATATAAAACGGAAGTAAATAAAATAACATGCGATATAAATGATTCGATTTAATCGAATAGGTGAGTATAATGGAAAGAGTTCTGTATGTACCAAATATAAATAAAGATTCAATCTCAAAGGTCACTCCTCCCTATAATATATAATGATGAATTGGTAAGGAGTAATCGAACTTTGTTGGACAAAGCATGATTAATGATGAGTGAAGTTGAGTCAAACTCTTTCTATAAGGTGTGTACTTAAGAGTAGTACACAAGGTTAAAATTAATATCATCCAAAGAATAGTTTATAAAATCATATGAGATAAGGGTTTATAAGAAACCCGTACATATCCTAGGCCAAGGAGTTGGCAGGTTATGCGAGTCGAAAGATTGCACATAATAAGTGTACTTAAGGGATCTTGTATGAATCATCCTAAGAGAATTTTAGGAACGATGGTCATTAGATGACTGATTTATGTTGTGAATATAAATATATTGTGAACTAATACAAAATCAGTTTGATATAAGGCAATTCACAAAATGCTTATGAATACATGTTCCGTTGCACTGGAAACAACTGTTGTTTCAAGAAATACCAACTTCGTAGCGAAGGAATTTCTTTAAGAAATTATTGGAATAAAATGAATTTGGATACGGTCCAATGATAAAACTGATTATAAGGGACGAAATGAAATTGACCGAACCTAAGTGAACACAAATACACTAGAACGTCTAATGAGTATTCTTGTATATTAAAGATAAACTGTGAGTTTCTTGTCAATATCAAATATAAATAATCCTTGGTTGTTTAATTAAACCATTAAGTGTATTGACTCTGTGATATGGTATGATGCGCAAATCCAAAATAGATTACAAGTACATTATCAAAATATGATTTTGAAAAATGCATCCGAAAGGATATGATCCATTGGCCGTAAATATGTCTTTAAGAGAAAGATAAACACAGCTAGAATATAGTAAGGCAACTTGATAAGAATAATACCCTGAATTTCAATTGTTGAAATTAACGTAATAGATTCACCATTCGATGTGTTCAAGTTGGTTCGGGTTTAACTCATAAAATTATTGCTAAGTATGACTTTGTGTTTGGTACATATGTGCTGAAATGGTAAATTCTAAATAATGTTTGGAACAGACTGTTAGCATATAACAACCAAAGTGTCTCGAAGTTGATGGGAGCAATATTGAGTTTGTTGGTTTTTGGATATGATCTAGGAAATGATAGAAAGTATAATTTTATAAGCATCGAAATTGAACAAATATTTTGATAGAAATATCAAATAGTTTGATTATCAGTCAAAATGCAAATGAAGCATGTGTTCATAAGAAAGAACGTTAAAAGGTACGTAGATATTTCTAAACCATAAGTAAAAAACACACTACCGATTGTTAACGATGTACTTATATTAAAATCAGCTTCAGTGTTTTACTTCTCGGCATTGGATTTGTAAATGATGCCTTTTATAGTAAGTATAGAGCATATTGGGAATATCTCAAACATATGTAAGGACATCTTATTAAAATGTTTAATACAGAACATGTAAGATTGACTCCTTATGCATTGACAATAGGAATTATGATACATGTTATGTTGCCTACGATATCATGATTTGTTTATGTATTTGATACATGAAGCAAGTATCAAATCCAAATTAGTATCATTGAATGGTTGTTCGAGGTGCTCTAGTGTATTTTTGAAATACTATATAATTATTTATAGAAACAACAAAATCCTTATGATGGAGTGTTCGTATTCAAACTTTCATCAGTAATACTGAGCATAATATGTCAAAAATAAATTCAAGTTAAGAATCTTTAAGTTGGAAATATTCCAAATGGAAGACAACGGTTGATCCAATGAAAAAGGCTAAGTACACCGCCTTGAATAGCGCCGCAATAAAAGCAATGTATATAAATGTAATCCATCGTTTTGACTAGGCAATATACGGACTAACTTGACGAGTCAAACTTGCAAGCTATCAAGGTGGGAAGCCCGGAGAGATAGCCTCGGAGTCCAGAAACCAAGTGCAAATAGAGCCCGGAGATGAAGACAAAACCACTCCAAGGATCCAATATGTGTTAGATCGGTACCGATCCATGATATTTCCCCCATTTGGCCTCCAACTTCCACACTCCAAAGTCATACTGGCTACAACCCATTTTTGGCCTCCTATGATCGTTCGTAAGCACCAATGATCAATTTCCTTGAACTCTAGAAATCAGCAACTTCATTCATCCATAGATCTATCATTTAGCCTCAAAAACAAGCTAATAATGATGCAAACAAGTTTGGAATCACAAAGCTAACCACAAGTCGAGCCAAGATAAAGTATTCAAAACCTCCCATTTGGTCATTTCATGGATCGATACCGATCCATGACCATGGATCGGTACCAATCCACGAATCTTGGTAAGGTGGCCACCACTTTTTCTAGAGAACTGGTCTTGGACGTGGAAAACATATGGAGATCATGGGGGCCAGATTTTAGACTTCCTGCTACTATAAATAGGAGGGTATGGCTCATTTTTAAGGATCTTTTTTCGCTCTCTTACTCTCTTCTCTAATCTCTTATAATCATTCATGGATTAATACCGATCCATAACGGATTTATACCGATTTATAGGAACTATACTTGAAAACAACAGTGTAACAAAAGGGAACTTGAAGTGGACGTAGGCCGGAGTAAGCCGAACCACTATAAATGTTGTATGTTCTATTTCATGCTCGTTTTTCATTTATTTTCTTCACTTCTTATTCTCTACTATATTTATTTGGGTGTTTGTGTCATTTTTGGTTCAAACATTTTGGTCCTTTCATTGAAAAACACTTGAATACATTAATTTAAAACTTGGAAAGATCCATAACAACGAGCCAATCAACTAGAAAGACCATTGCTGGAGGAAATCAATAGGGGGCAGCAAGAGGTATCCTTAGTAGCTAGCTACCCATCCATCTACAAAACTAGAGATGACATGGAAAAGATTATGATAGAAATAAAGTAGATATTGATAATCTTATAAGAAGAAATGATAAACGGGTCCCTTTGAAGGATAGGATAACAAGGAACAGCCGGAGTCGCTGCAAACCAGAACCAAAGACCTAAAGCCAGAGCGTTGGCACATGGAAGCAAAGTGGAACAAGATGGAGCGAACCCCGCACCAACCATATGGATCGGTACCGATCCCTATGCATGGATTGCTATTGAACCATAAGAACTCGGGGGGGGGGGGGGGGCACGATCGATTTGGATCTAGGATGAGCTTTAATGCCTGGAACGAGCGACGTTGGATCTATAGTGGAAAATCAGAATAAGAATGCATGACAGCAGGAGCTGGAACCAGAAGCTCACCGTTGGAATAGGAGGTAGAATGAAGTTATGGGTTAGAGATTTCCATTGGATGACAACCCCATGATCGGGATAGATTGGGGTCAGGTTCGATTCCTTTACCCTGACTTTAAATAAATGATACAATATATATAGTCAAAGCCCCACTAAAGCTCCGCAAAATCCTCGCTATAGCGCATAGCGCTCTTCGACCGCTTTTCTTTTTTAGTTTAGCCCCAATGAACAGTAGATCCGCTTTAAGCCTCGCTATTTTCCACTACAACTGCTAAATCAAGGCATTTTAGCACCCTCTTTAGCAACATTAATATAAAATGGCTGATTTAACTAGTTTTCTTTTAAACCAAATCAACAATGTTAGGATAAAGGACTAATTTCAAGGCATAAGTGCTCAATATAAGTTAGAAATCTATTGTAATCACCAAATTTGGACTGTATAAATTATGATATTATTTGATTTTGTTATATAAGATCAAACAATATTTCTTTTTTCGACAAAAATGATGTGCGAATGAGAATAAATTAACTTTAAATATTTATTTTTGTATCTAATGAAGCTTTGTGCACCTTCGCTATTTTTTGTTATATCCCCGCTTTAGCCCTGCTATAACTTTTTGCACCTCCATCGCTATAGAACTGCTGAGTGCTTTAACTACACATTATGCAATATAACCTCAGACCACTTACACGTGTAAGGGATCCCAAAAGGTACCTAGGCAGACCTTGAGTTGGATGCTTGAGATGGCTATTTAGGATATTTGTATAATGTTAGCCTTGGACCGCTTACACATGTACGAGATCCTGATCGGTCCCTAGGCACGCCCTAAGTTAGAAGTCTGAAGGTGACCTTGATAGGATTAGATATCTGCTAGATGCCCTGACTTGGACTCCATGAGTGATGACCAAAACCGGTTAGGAAAGACCAATGGAGATTGATGACCCCTTGGAATTGATTAGGATCTAATAAATCACTTGAACGTGATGTCTGATATTGATCGCATTAAGTCCCATCCGGAAAGACGGGGCCAGAGTGCAAGGTGCAAGTTCCCTTGTCGAAGAGCGAGCGGATGGACTTATATGACATTGGTCATTTTAAAGTCCCATCCGAAGTGATAGGATCGAAGTACAAGGTGCAAGTTCCCTTGCCAGAGTGCGAGTGGATGGGCTTGTACGATATTGATCGCTTTAAGTCCTGGTCGAAGAATAAGGACCAAAGTGCAAGAAGTAAGTCCCCTTACCAGAGAGTGAATGGTTGGGCTTGCTTGTCATTGAGTCCCTTCATCAAAAAGCAAGCAGATCGGCTTAGGAAGGGTCCAGAGAGACTATGGTTTTGACCATTAACCTCGAACAGCCATGGATTTGATTAACGATCCGAAGAGATCATAGATTTAACTATGGGCCCTAAATGGCCATGAAATTGATTAATGATTCGAAGAGAGCATCCCCTCAACTTAAATGGTAAATGATTCGAAGAGATTGTCCCCTTAACTTAAACATTAAACGATCTGGATAGATCATGCATTAAACTGAATATAAAATGATCCGGAGAGATCTAACCTTGCAACGGATACAGATTTGATAAAAAAATTGAACGCCTTGTAATTAGAGTAGAATTGATAAATCCCGAATGAACACGGGATGATTTTTATATGTGATGTAATAACTTCAAATGAAATCAAAATGATGATATATAGATTACATTTAGGCAGATTCTAGAGTCTCAGGCTATAACAAGTTTGGAACGACCCGTGATTAGCTGATAACCAAAAAATTCAATTACTAATATCCCATCGACTTCAACATCTGTTCTTAAGAAAAGCACACCTTCCACTCGCAATGCGTGCTTTGGGGGGCAAATGTTATCCAGCCTTTTGACCAGGCAATATACGAACTAACTTAACGAGTCAAACTTGCAAGCTATCAAGGTGGAAAGCCCGGAGTCATAGCCCTGAAGTCCAGAAACCAAGTGCAAACAGAGCCCCGAGATGAAGACAAAACCACTCTAAGAATCCAAAGTACAAAAATCCAACATGTGTTAGATCGGTACCGATCCATGATATTTCACCCATATGGCCTCCAACTTCCTACACTCCATGATATTCCAATTGCCTACAACCTATTTATGGCCTCCTATGCTCGCTTGCACCAACCGACGATTGATTTCCTTGAACTCTAGAAATCAACAACTTTATTCGTCTATAGATCTATCATTTAATCATAGAAACAAGCTAATAATGAAGCAAACAAGTTTGGAATCCTGAAGCTAACCATAAGTCGAGCCAGGACAAAGTATTCAAAACCTTCCATTTGGCCATTTCATGGATTGATACTGATCCAAGACCATGGATCGGTACTGATCCATGAATCTTGGTGAGGTGGCCACCACTTTTTTGGAGAACTGGTCTTGGGCATGGAAAACTATATAGAGATTATAGGGGCGATATTTTAAGCTTTTTACTGCTATAAATAGGAGGGCGTGGCTCATTTTTAAGGATCTTTTTTGGCTCTCTTGCTCTAATCTCTTATAAACATTTACGGATTTATACCGATCCGTAAGAACTGTACTTGTAACGCAATAGTATAATAAAAGGAAACTTGAAGTGGACGTAGGCTAGAGTACGCCGAACCACTATAAATCTTGCGTGTTCTATTTCATGCTCGTTTTTTATTTATTTTCTTCACTTCTTATTCTCTACTATACTCATTTGGGTGTTTGTGCCATTTTTTGTTCAAACAATAAATATAAATGCACAAAATTTACAACTGAGCTAAGGATGATTTCAAATATTGAGAATCCCATAACAATGTAATATGATAACAATGTTACGATATAGTTCATATCAGAACTAAGAGCTCACTGGAAGTTAAGAGACATACTTCAAATTGTTTCACATGATAAAGATAGTTTATCAGTGTTTCAGAAAGAGTTGATTGATAGAGTAGATAATTGAAACATAATAGCATGCCCATTCACTGAGGGACCAAACCAATCAATTTTGAGGAAACCGATTGGAGAAGTAGGAATAAGATTCTATAATTGATACCAAGTGCAAGTGAGAGATTGATAGAGTTAGAGGTATGTTCTAGGGAAAATTATGTTATTTGTCACATATATCTAACTCGATAACCAATCTTGTTCGAAACAGAAGGAGTTTTCTTTCTATTATATACTTAATATAACGTGTTGTATTAATTAATTAATTTAATTAAAAGTATATTTAATATAAAATCCATAATGTTTTGTGATTGTAGTTACAAAGTGTTGTAATCGTGAGTAATTTATCACAATGAAAATAAATACACCATTTTAAATATTCCTAATCAAGATGTATCGAGATTGGATATCGATACATCCACTGAGACTAGAGTACGTAACGCTCTCCAAATGTTGGATAGTGTATTACTCATGGTTGCTAGAGGTACCAAGGGGTTGTTACGTACTGATAGTTATTGGATAACTATGGAATGACTCACTCGATAGTTTTTTATTGGTTAATATAACTAAGGTTAAACAGAAAATATCGATGTGGCAAAATTACACGGTTCTCTTGACTTGAGAATACTGTTGATCTTCAATATGGAAACTCTTCTTTGATTATAGTTAAATTGTGGCACAACGTCCATTGATTGACTATAGTAGGGTAAAGTGGAAGCATTGGAAGTGAAACACCATTCAAGAGAGGATTAATCTCCTCGGTTATATGAGGTTAGTATCACGGTCAACTGATGTCAACTCAAAGTGAAAGTCTCTGGCCAGAACATTTTGGTTAATAATAATTGTTATTATTAAACCAAGAACTTTTTGTTTGGACTATAGAGGCAAATATGTATGATACTAGAGTATTGACCATTACCAAATTCCATAAGTCTAAAGTGATATAGTTTTGACGAAGAGAATTGGTGTAAATTAATATCACAATCGGGTAACGCTTAATAAAGTAAAATTTGATTTTACTAGAACCAAGAAAGCGATAAATTAGGCCAAAATGTCACTCCACCTGTGATGTGACATGTGAAAATTAATGTTCGAATAGTTCGATATTAATCGTTGACCAAATTTACACCAACAGGTCGCACAACCAAAACATTAAATACTCTTTTGACTAAATGATTTAAGTAATTTGTAATTGTTATAAATTAATTAAATAAATTAAAATTTATGAAATATTAGTTATAAAATTTTATATTGATTTGATGAACAAATATAATTAAATATATTTATAATAGTTATAAATATATTAATCGATATACGATATTGAACGCGTTTAAATTGGATTTAAATGCAAAATATTTTGTTTGGGATTTAAATGAGTTTAAAGCCCATATGGAGGGATGGTTGGTTCGGCTCTAATAGGGCATAGGGTTTAGCCATACGATTGGCCAAGATGGGCTAGGGTTGAGTAGATAAGAGGGGAAGGAGTAAGAGAAAAACTTGGATTTTGATCCTAACTTCTCTCTTCATTCCTCCTCTATATAAACATCTCAACCAACTCTCATTTCATACTTTTGGAAGCCTCCATCTATTCCCTATTTCTGGCCGAATTCAAGTTCTCTTCTTCTCTCCATTTCCAAAGTCAAATCAAAGTAAAAACAATTCTATTCAATAGCCGGTGGTCATCGGTTCAGGGACTAGCACTCTACTGGACTGGAAATTTGTTCAAGGAGTAGATCTCAATGTTTCAGGGTGTTCTTACAGGCATTGAATATAAGGTAAATAAATAATGTAAGTTTGAATATTAATTTTATATGATATTTATATAATGTATATTATATTGTTGGTTAGGTGGTGCTTATAATATGTAAATATATTGTCACAATTAGATTAGTTGTATATTTATACTTTTACAGTAATTTAAAAAAAATTGTCATTTATATACGTATAAAGTGTATGGCTAAAAAAACATTTTTATTTTATTTTATAAATTTAATATACAATATTTGATTATACATATAAGCTTATAAATTTAATATTACATCTTACTATATGCTAAATATGATTTTATAACTTTTATAAGTAGTATCATATATATAATATTTTCAGTAGAGACAAAATATTATATGTATATATATATAATTTAAATATTATTTTAAATTAATTAATATGTAAATTAATCATATTAACATATATACATTATGTAAAATATATTTATAAAATCTAATTAGTACTAGATGGATTTTTGGAAAAGAAAAAAATAATTTTTTTATTTTAAATATTTTAAATATAATTCGAAAATTAAAATAGATTTTAAAATTAGTTCTTAAATCATAAAATTATGTATAAAATATCCTAACAAAATATCATTTAGATTTTTACTAAAAATTTAAAGTTTAAATTTCTTTTTGAAAATAACTGTTTTATGTCCATTTTAAAAATATCTGCATGGATATTTTATTTAAATTATGTTTAAAATTAAAAAATTCTACCGTACGCTTTGTTTAGTCTATGTATAGATTTAATATATATGTTTTGTATATTGTAAAATATTAATATAGATATATATTTTTTATTATTATATTATTTATATATATATGTAATTATATATTTAATACACACACACGTTTTAAAAAAATTACATATATTGCTTTCGGATTTGCAGTAAAAATATTAAATTAAATTAAATTTATAAATATCTTAAAATATACTTTTATATAATTATATATTTACAATGATTAAATTCCAAGTATATGTTTATATATATATATATTTAATTATTTAAATAAAATATAGTTTATTTGTTTACATATATACAATTTCAATATTATATATGAACTAAAGTGTATAAACATACATTTGGATAATATATTTGTATATTGGATGAGCTAACATGCCCGTTGCGGTGTAAATCCCAGCACCTATACATGTGCATATTATACCTTGCACGGATTGATATATTACACATGCAAACACACACATTTATGATACACGTGTGTGTCATTATATATATTATAACATTAATTAAATAATATAAGATCATTTTATAAATTTAAATAAAATAATGATTTTATATAAAATGAAATTTAGAAATGTTCTAAATAAATTAGATTTCATAGGCTCAATAAATATCCAAAATGGCAAAATTTTTTGAAATCCACTCATTACTTCTGCTGTGGGCTAGCTTGTTCCAACACTATTAACGACAAGACCAGTGGTTTCGGGGCCTCCTTTTAGTGCCAGAATGTTGACTGTATTTTTTGTCAACCTCATAATTGCACCCTGAAAAGCAAAGGTCGCTTGCTAATCATCTGATTTAAGAGCTAAAATGAGCATTTAAAGAAGATATAACACAAGATAAAGAGTGGTTTGGCGGGGCTACCTACATCCATTATGAATTACCCTTCTTATACGACTCTATTGCAATTACAGGGAATTACAAGAGATACAACAAGATAAAAAGGATGGCTTAAGACTAATGTTGTTGCTAATCTTAAGGGCTTATTGAGAAAAGAACCGTGAACGATGAGCTTTTGTAAGAATCTACCACTTAATGCTAAGCTATAGACGTGGGATCGTGAGCAGCCAATGGGTCCTTTGAATAAACGACCCTTGGCGGGCGACGACCAACCTCTGAATAGTCGATTCTTGGCGGGTTACGACCAACCTTTTTATCAACCCATGGTGGATGGCGACCAACCCCTTTGAAGTTGAAATGCATGAGATATTTATAGTGATTGAAACTAAAGTGAGGACGGCTAATATGATGCGTAAAACTGGCAGGAAAGGCACTCCACCATATATTTGATTAAATGGGTTTGAAGAGGGACAATTGGTGAAGTGAAAGGACTTAGCGGCTGAGGTCAACATCAATAGAAAAAACCTTCCCCTGCTCTTACTGGTAATGTTCATGCATGATAGTAGCATGTTGGACAACATGTTCTGTATCAGAAGAGGCACACTTGATTGTACTTCTTTTTTGACCTCGCCTACATACTGATGTGGCGAAGCAGACTAGGCTTTTCCCAAGGATATGGAAAGAGGTGGGAAAATGCTAGGAGTAGTGTCGAAGGAGAGGGCCAAACTTGGCAGGTCTGGCTACATTGCTCAAAATGGTATAGAGGACTAACTGTAGTATTGCTTGTGGGGGGCTGCATTGAAGCCGAGTTAGTGATAGGCCATGCCCGAGGCAATGTAGAGACACATTGGTTAGCGAATGACTGAGGGAGGTGCTCGAGTAGACAGGCTGTCTGGGAGCCAACTGGTTATAAGAGGTGATCGGATGATGGGACCAGGCCGAGTAGTGCAGATGCCTTGCTTTGCTTGATGAGCTAGTTGTTGTCTTTGCTCGAAGTGCACGGCCGGGGGGCCGACCTAAAGTGCCATAAGGGGTCGAACCTGAACGATAGTCGAGGTAGACTTGCTAGCTTGTTTTTGATTCTCGAGCAGCTGATGGTGGCCTGAGCTGGCCTAAGCCAACTCGGACCGAAAAAGATTAAGCTAAAAAACCTTAATTAGCCTATCTTCTTACTTACAAAAAATTGAGTAACAATATCCGGTCCGTGGTTGTAAGATACATAGTTTCCATATATCGATTCAAAGTGGCATAGTTGGTATACCTAGACTTTAATCGGTTGCTATATTTTGTGTGTCTTTTGTTGTTATTCTACCGGCCATTGTTTGGATGGTTGGAATTTTCATGAGGGCCGACTTTATGAGAGTGTCGGGGGTCATCTTTTTTGTTTGAGAGATCAATGTCTTCCATCCGCATGATGTCATTTGCTCTCTAATAGAAGTCGGTTAGGGACATGTCGGCTGCTTTTAAAGCTCTTTCTGCATTCTTGACTTTTATCTTACCCACGAGCAGATGGCCACAATCGAGATGTTCTTGTCGATACCCTTAACCCAGGTGGATTCTTGTTAAAATGGTTTACATACGACCAAAGATTCTCAGTCAGCCTTGTCCAATGTTACCTGGCTCACTAGCCATCATAACATGGGTCTTTGAAGCAAAGAACTTGGTTTTGAAGTCTTCGTAAAGCTTGGTCCAAGAATGAACATTTCCCGGTTGCAGATGTAGGAACCGGTAGGAGGCCAGTCCTGTAGGAGTGAAAGGAAAGGGTAGACACTTTATGGAGCCGGAAAGCTGGCCGACCTGCGTGATGGAGTTAAAGGTAGTGTTATGGTCTAATTGGTCAGCATTACCATTATATTTGTCAATAGGTAGCAAAGCATGCAATTTGTGGATGTATGTACTTAGGATCTCTTTAGAGAATGACTCTTCATTCTCATCGTTAGACAAAGCTTCATGCCCGGCATTACGGGCTTGCATTTTATTGAGTTATTGACGAAGACGGGCCACCTCCTCTTGGAGGCCAGCTTCCACCCATTGCGAACGTGTTTGGCCTTTAATCAACAATAGGCTTAACCATCATCTTTATGGAGAAGGCGACTGGCAGTGATGATGCGGTAGAGAGTGACGATGGTGGCGATGAATTAGAGAGGGGGACCTCCTCTCTCCACACACAGAAGACGACCATGATTGTCTGACTCGCCAGGCCCTTGATCTGGGCCTGACCACCACCTTATGGTGTGATAGGGAGCATGTCGAGGTGGTCATATGCTCTCTGCCGATGACATGAATGTCGCCACTAAGACAGTCGAATCTCAAGTCTCAAGCTCCATCAACCGCTCGAAGGTATTCAAAAGTAGACGACTATTCCACTGAAGGGGGACGATGATTCCTCTCTTTGTACACTGCCAATTTTATGTCCACAACATTAATAGCATAACTTGGCTTGTGTACAACATGTAACCCCATATTATGAACAAGCGTCACCCCGGTCGGGGTTTCAAGCACCACCCTTTCTTTGGCAATATTGATAAAATCATAAGCGCTTGGGGTAGTATGTAGGGCATGAGTTAGATTAGCAGCCGGAGGGGCTGGGGATTGAAATATATGGTCATATGAGTATCTAGTCTTGTCCTAAGCTCGTTCACTTTGCCGGTTGTAGTTCCCATATTTGTTAACCCATGAAGCTCACTTCACCAACTAGAGTTACCTGCATTTGTTAAGCCTTGAAGAACACTTCACCACATGTCGTTGCTAAGTGTGGGAAAGAGATAAACGACATTGGCGACGGTTTTACCATTACTATCATGGCATTAGAGTTATTAACTTCATTATCACTATTGGGATTCATGATAATAATTAGGACAGTCTTTTAGTATAGGAAAACGTAAAGAAAGATGAGAACTTTTTAAGGGGAGGTCCTCCTTCTAGTACCAAAATGTTGACTAAAATTTAGCCAACCTTGGAATTATGTTAATGTGTATGATAAATGTTACTTGCCAATACTAAGCTTCAGAATTGAAAATGAGGACTACATAACTAATGTAAAATGATAGAAGATGTATAGTGATTCAGCTAAGCTTGCCTATTGTAACGACCCGGATTTTTCTGTCGTTTAATTTTGAATATTTAAATGGTTTAAATATTGGATTTGGAATTATAATTGAGTTAGAAAGTTTTTAAAACTGGAAATTTAAGCGATTTCGCAAATTTTTGAAATCGTTAATTTAACCGACGCGTTAAAATAGCGATCCAGGGCACAGTCTTGGAATTCGACGAAACTGATTCAATTGGATCCGTAATAGTGCATTATTATCGGATTTTAAATTTCGTAGCATTTAGACTTACCGTTTGGTCATATAGGATAGAAACGCGCTGAATTTAATATCGAAAATTCAATATAATAATTGGGTTCAAAAGGCTATCTTCTCCATACGATCGAATTAGGACTCGGGACCTTTTCCATTGCATTTGGAATAGGGGTATAACATTATGAACGCCTAGCGGCACGCCTAAATAGGATGTCGAGATTTCACAATATGTGTTGTGAGATATTTGAAATAAAATAAATTATATATAATCAAATCAAGGGCAAATCATAGCCGCCTGTTTACGTTTAAATCACGTCCTCTTTTTTTAAAATCATTCAAATCATGTCCCCTTTCTTTCTCTTCTATTCAAGCATGAAAAGGAGAAATCAATCGCATTATTTATCTTCCTTCTTCTGAAAGGAAGCAATTCAAAATCGAATTCGAGACACAGAAAAAATAATATAAAAGGAAAACAAAAATCAAACCAATCCTTAAATCATCAAAAAAAATAGATAATCGCGATCGGGTCACGATCAGAGGACGCTCGTGTACGAGCTGGCGAAGTGTTCGCAAGTTGGCGGTAGGCGAAGGCATGGTGTTGACGCGTTGTCATTCGATGTAGGGGAGTGCGAATGAAGGAGGCGAGCGCGTACTCGCGGTCGATCGCGATGAAAGGGGAAAATCACGGCGGCTTGAAGAGGGAATCGGCGACGATCGAGAGCTGAAGGCACGTGTGAGCAGTGGAGTGAGACGATGGAGGCGCTCGTTCGCATCAGAGCAGTGGACATGGCTGGTCGCGATTTCTAGGGGGTTGTCTTGTTAGAGTTGCTTGGCGCATCCAGCCACGGCGCTGAACAATGTGATGGGAAGCGTGTTCGACATTAGGTACGAAGACGTGGGAAATGTCGATTCGTTAAAGGAGACGGTGAGGTTAGGGTTTGTGTTGAAGTCAGTCAAGGATGAAGATGCGATAGCAACGATATGTTGTTTTCAAGTGGACGGCCGTTGTTTTGGGGAAGGAGTGCGTCGTGACTGAAGTTAGAGGAGAGGATGTCTACGTTGGAGCCTGGCAGTGTTTAGAAATTTACAAGGTGGTTCAATGATTGTCGAAGTTTTTTCGTAGTGGATCAGAAAGATGAAGAAGGTAAAAATTTAGTTAGTTAAATTTAATTAAAGTGAAAATTGGTTAAGTATAAAATTTGATAGCATATAAATTCGTAAATTTTTCGTTCAAGTTCGAATCAAGTCCCGACATATTCGTTATCTAGGATATTAGACAGTTGGGATTAATTTAGAGTTGGTTTAATTTAAAGTGAGCACGTGGCAGATTCGAAAATCAAGGTGAGTAAATCTCACTCTTTTTGGATTGCTGGAATTAATTTTAATGTTTTAAATTAAATATTGGATGCTTGGTTGAATTTATGAATTATTCTGTTGAATGATATATAATATATACAGTAGTATATATTAGTAGTTGGATATTATTTTCTGTATATTTTAGCGGATTAGACCCTATGTGCCCCGCATAATAGCGGATGACCCTATATACCGCGATATCCCCCTCGAAGTGAGATTAGTATTTTATATTGTCTAACATCTGTGGATGCAGGGAAACAGGTTGGAGGGATCCAACTGGGTTCCTCAAATATATTTAGTGTTTTCATATATATATATATATATATAAATATATGATGTGATTGAATAATCTGCTGGACTATTTTGTGTTGTAAATTTTTAATGTTATAATAGCATGGGAATTAATTTTGGTATATTAAATACCATAAATATTATTTTGAATTTTTAAGGAATTAAAAGGACATTTTTAAGATAAAAATATGTATATCGAAATTTGGATTTATTTATAAAAAATTGATTTGAATAAGCAATAATTGGTTTTTGATCGTATTAAATAATGCAGGAAAAATATTTTAAATAGAGAATTTAAAATAAATTATATAAAGGAATTTTTAAGACTGGATTTTAAATTGGTATTCGGGAAAAATATGGAAGGAAGTTGAAATCGATATTAAAAATAGATTGGCAAAAATAAATGGAATTTATAAGGAATTGAATTTATAAAATGGAATTTTATAAATGAGATTATTTATAGTGAAACTCAAAGGAGTTATAAAAATTTATAAACAATGTTTATAGATAAAGGAAAATCGATATCAGATGATAAATTTGGAATATAAATTTATAGGGAGAATTTATATTTGAATATGGAAATAGGGTGAGAGAAAAATAGTGGATACTATTTTAAAGTGAAAATGGTTAAGGAGATCAAAATGGAAGCGATGTGATGGAAATTGAGAGGAATTTATAAATTGAATTGGGTATTGGGATTTTAAAAATATATTTTAAAATTTAAGAAGTTAAGTTGTTTGAAAGGAAAAAATTTATTTATTGAGCTATGAAATTTTAAAACTAGTTAAGATTTAAATAATTCGGTAAGTGGATTTTTTTTTCCGAATATTTAACTTTTATTTTAATAAATCTTAAACTTTAAAATCAGCTTTGAAAAGTGATGTTATAAAAGTGTATCAATATTTTTGATAATTACTTAAACATGTCTTAAAATATAAATTATTATTATTCTTTTAAATACTTATTTTTATTTACATATATATATATATAGAGTTTTGAAATGGTTTTAAATTTATTTATAAATCTTCTCGAGAGTTGGAAAAAGGGTTATTAAGTAGATGGAATTATAAGAGAATTCTCAAAATAGAATTTGGGAAAAAAGTAAGAAAATTTCCGAAGTAGTTAAATAAAAGTGAGCTTCGAAAAATGAAATAGAATTCATAAAAGAAGTAGAAAGGGAAATTGGAGTTATAAGTAAGTATATTTGACTTTGGAAATATTGAAGGGAATTAATTAATGAATTTCGGAATTTATAGAATTCGTTATAAACTAGTCAAGGAATTTACAGATAAATTGTAAATCATTTTAAGAAAAAGAAATAGGGAATAAGTGGAATACTTCCTAAGTGTTGAATATAAAATGAAGTGGGGAAAATATTCTAAGTATTGGAATGGGTGGAAATATTCCGTTGAAAATATAAGGATTTGAAACTGTTTTCAAATGTTGAAGTACTGGAAGTAATATCTTATAAAGATATTTTGAAATAAATTTTGGAAAAATTGAAATAAGGCCCGATGTTTGCTTTTGGATGTTTATTGATAGTTAAATAATCGACTATCAATTTTAGCCAATTTCGTTAATCGTTTTGAAGAGACCGGGACCGGATTTAATTATCTGAAAAACCACTTCGATCCAATTTGAATGTTACAAACAGATACCGTGAAGACAGAGAAGACGGTGATTCGGTTTGTCCAGACCCAGGACAACTTGTATGGATGAATGCTATCAGAACATCGTCATTGGAGGAAGATGGGCATTCTAAGTGAAATTATTCTTGAAAGGTAATCGTAGCCTCTAGCCTCATCAACCAGAATGGCTGAAAATCAGGGGATATGCAGCAAGGCTAAGTGGGTCATACCCAATTAGGGTATGTTATCGCCTTTCTAGATACCCTCAGATATATTATATTATGGATACGGTTGCATGTGAAAGAGTTCTCGATAAGGGTGAAAACACCCTGGGTGATAACATATTCGGTTCTATCCAGGTTAGGGATAGGGCCGGTCTTGTGTTGTAAGGGATCCCGACGAGGTCCTCGGTACATTTTTCTAGACGTGTACCGTGATAGGTGGTAACCCAGTGCCGTCATTGTATGGAATCCATTCTCCAATAAGCGCCATACAGTTTTGATTGTGCCCAACTATGCTGAAACGTGAGATGTAAGCATTTCAACTATTTTCTATTTACTTGGTTTAGACACTATTATAATATTAGACGGATTTGATAAAAATGTTTCGGTTATCGTAAGGTAAAAACCCGTCGTGTTTATGTGTGACGTGGTCTTACGAGATACCTTTGTTTTTCAAAGGATTTTTAAAATAACAATAATAATTCAAATTGAGTGTGTTTTCTCACACTGGTTTTCCAGACTGACTTGGGTGTTATTTTATTATAATGCTCGGGTCAGACCGAGTATTACAGATTTAGGATAGGAAGCTATGGAGTTCAGGAAGGGAGCTGGATGACAGGGACGAATTCCCGTATTTGATTTATATTTCTGCTATGTATGTTATGTATGTGAGGACAAGTTATTAAACTATCCAGATTGATTGTGGTTTATTGTACTCTGATAATGGGATGCATATTAACAGTACAGATCTTGTATTTAAAATCTGTTATTATAAATTATATGTTGTTCCGCTGCGATTGTGAGATTCTGTGTTGTTTTTTTCTTCTATTTCTTCTTCTACCTTTTCTTCTTCACCCCTAATGAACTGGTGTTTTCGACACTTGATTGCTCGGCATCCTATACAGTGGACGTATTGATGTCGATTTTCGATGGTCGAAAACCCGGTTCGTCACATTTGGTATCATAGCTGAAGGTTAAGCGAGAACCTTGGCTCTGGTGGGAATTACTCATTAGAGTTAGGGTTAGCAGTACCCTAGAATGAGTTTGAGTGTTAATAGATATGAGTGTGTATTTGTTAGTGAATATAAAATGTTTTATATTGTGTTGGTTGATTTATTGAGTGGCTTATGAATTCTGGTCGGCATAGTCCGTACAACTGTATCGATAGGGGTTTCTAAACACTTGAATAGAGTAATTCGACACAGTATTGGTTTGGAATGGGGTAAATGAAATAATTTTACCCAAGAATATATATTGATATAAAAGAAGTAATTTTCTTAAATTGTTATATACAGTTGGAGTGTTTGGATGATAATATTATAATCAAATAAGATTATAAAATTGGAAATGGTTTATATAACCAAATGAAAATTTATATAAGTATAAATTATACAAATGGATTATAATTAAAATTGGATTCAAACATGAATCTGGAAATTTAAATCCCGAGAAGTTTGAAAGAAAAAAAATGTTTTTTCAAAGCGGTGTGGAAAATAATAATAAGAGTATTATTTTTGGGAATATTTTTGAAAGAAAATTGTTTTAAAATGGATTTTAAAAGAGATATAGCACTGAACTCACTTCAGTCATTGGGAAACAATTCTAGTGATGACTACAGCATCACCAGAATTCATTTTCGAGTTTCTAGGTAACGGATTGCTACCGTAGTAATTTGATATGGAGATTTTTGTGAAAAACAAATGTTGTTTTAGAGATTTCGAGGGAATAGTTTTGGAAAACAATCAAGTTGACTTTTGAAAGTTGAAGGAAATGGCTTGTTAAAAATATAGTTATATATATATATGTATGTATGTGTATATATATTATTTCAAATTATTTGAAATAAGAACCGGGTGTTTGAACTCTGAAATTTCTAATTAAAAGAGAAGTGAAATAAGAAGAGAATAAGTTTAAAAAAAACTTGGAAAAAGTGAACTTCAAGATGGAATTAAAATTTAACTTGTGTAAGTTAAATAAATTGGATTTGTAAAAGAAAATTTGTAGGAATTGGAATTTAACTTAAGCGAAAGTTAAGAAAATAAATTAAATGAAGTGATTATAGTAAATAAGATGAAACGAATAGAATGTAATGAATTAACTAAGTATAAAGTGCATATGAATGTGTAAGTAAATGGAATAAATAAGTACAAGTAAGGGAGTGTGGAAAAATTTGAAATTGGAATCAAATTCTTACTTGATTAAATGGAATGAGTTAAAAATAAAAATAAAATTAATTTAAGTATGAATAAATTCGAATATGTTCGGAAGTATTGGTTAAAGGGAATTGAAACTTAAATTGAATTGAATTGGAATTAGAAATGAAATCTAATGGAACTATATATAGAACTTGAATGGTAAAGCGATTGTATAACCATATGATATGAATTCTGAATGAAATAAAATTTGAGTGAAAATTTGGGATTGTAGATAAATAAATTTGAATAGCTTATAAAAATTGAAATGAATGGAATAAAGGTATATTTAGCTATAAAGTGATGTATAATCTTGAGTAAATAATGAAATGTGAATATACCCGAGTACAAAATTGATGGAAATGTGAGAAAATAAGTTGTGTAACTTATAAAATTGGAAAAGTGGAATAGGAAAACCAAAATATAAATAATTGGATGTTCTAGTAAAGAAATAAAAATCCAAACTTGAATTTTAAGATGAGTTTGAGCTCAAGTAAATTAAGTGAAGTGGTTTTTGAAATAAAAATCAAATATTGAGTTGTAAAATGGAAGTGAACTAAATAAATAAAATTCGACTTATATATAAGCTGATTAAATATATGTTGAATGTGATCAAATGGAATTGGATTGGAATTAAAATGGCTTGAGTTATAAATAAATTCAATGTAAAGGTAAATGAATTGAATATAGCCTTGAATATTTTTTGAAGGAATTCGAGTATGAACTTGAATATAGAATTAAAATTGGGAGTGGAGATGTATATAAGAGTTGTATAAAAAGGTTATAATACGTCTTAATATAACTTTATGAAGTGATTCATAAATTAAATGACATGAATTAGTTTGAGAATGTGGATATGAATGGAATGTAAACAAATTGATTTGGAATCAATTTGAAATGGAATAGAATTGAATAAAAATTGATTTGGAATCAATTTAAAATAGCTATAAGCTTAAGTGGTTATTTTATTAAATGAATATTGCCAAATTGCATAGAAAAAGTGTCGTTTGACGACGTAAACGGAAGTAACAAAAATTCTATGAATTAATAGGAAGTGAGTAAATTGATTTTTAATCAATTTCGGATGGATATGAAATTGTTTGGTATAAATATGAATTGAATGCAATAAATTGAGTTGAAAATCATTTGAATTGAATGAAATGGCGTATAAATTTAATTTGGAGTGAATAACTAAATATTGGAACCCTGAAATTGCATGTATCTTCTAAAACACATGATATACCATGTTTGGATATGAAGTCTATGTGTTTCCACTATTTAAATGAATGTAAAGTTATTAAATTTCATTTTTTTGGTACTTATGTGGTTAAATTGAGTAAGTACAAGTACCCGGAGGCTATTGGGCTAGAGTTGGTTTGCGAAATCTCATATAAAAATAAGTTGCTTGCTTAAAAACGCTAAAATAAGGTACGCTTTCGGATTAAATACAGCAAAATATAATATATTGATATATATTTTGTTTTCTGACTGTGTAGGTCGATGTATACATTTTTATCTCTCTTGTCATATTGCAAAAGGCTCTCCGTACAAGGGAGACTCTACCAAAAAAATTTGGGAATTTAGGGAGTTAGAATTTTTTTTGAAAATTTTGAAAAAAAATGTTATCTAAAAAGTTGATGTTCAAATTGAAATTGAAATCAGAGATTTTGGTTGAGAAATGGAAACTAAATGTTTTGGATAGGACTAAAGGGTTTAGAAAAGTGAATGACGAGTTTTAACCAAGTGGGGTTTGAATAAGTATTGGGTTTGGAGCATTTTTCCTACTTTAGAAATTTCGGGGACAAAATTCTTTTAAAGGGGAAGGAATGTAACGACCCGGATTTTTCTGTCATTTAATTTTGAATATTTAAATGGTTTAAATATTGGATTTGGAATTATAATTGAGTTAGAAAGTTTTAAAAACTGGAATTTTAAGCGATTTCACAAATTTTTGAAATCGTCAATTTAACCGAGCGTTAAAATAGCGATCCAGTGCACAGTCTTGGAATTCGACGAAACTAGTTCAACTGGATCCGTAATAGTGTATTATTATCGGATTTCAAATTTCGTAGCGTTTAGACTTACCATTTGGTCATACATGATAGAAACGTGATGAATTTAATATCGAAAATTCAATATAATAATTGGGTTCAAAAAGCTATCTTCTCCATATGATCGAATTAGGACTCGGAACCTTTTCCATTGCATTCGGAATAGGGGTATAATATTATGAAAGCATAGCGGTACGCCTAAATAGGATGTCGAGATTTCACGGTATGTGTTGTGAGATATTTGAAATAAAATAAATTATATATAATCAAATCAAGGGAAAATCATAGCCACATGTTAACGTTTAAATCATGTCCTCTTTTTTTCAAATCGTTCAAATCATGTCCCCTTTCTTTCTCTTCTATTCAAGCATGAAAAAGAGAAATCAATCGCATTATTTATCTTCCTTCTTCTGAAAGGAAGCAATTTGAAATTGAATTCGAGACAGAGAAAAAAAATATAAAAGGAAAACGAAAATCAAACCAATCCTCACATCGTCAAAAATAATAATAGATAATCACGATCAGGTCGCGATCGGAGGATGCTCGTGTACGAGCTGGCAAAGCGTTCGCAAGTTGGCGGTAGGCGAAGCCATGGTGTTGACGCGTTGTCATTTGATGTAGGGGAGTGTGACTGAAGGAGGCGAGCGTCGTGACTGAAGTTGGGGGAGAGGATGTTCTGCGTTGGAGCCTGGCAGTGTTCAGAAATTCACAAGGTGGTTCAATGATTGTCGAAGTTGTCTAAAGGATTTTTTCGTAGTGGATCAGAAAGATGAAGAAGGTAAAAAATTTAGTTAGTTAAATTTAATTAATGTGAAAATTGGTTAAGTATAAAATTTGATAGTACATATATTCGTAAATTTTTCGTTCAAGGTCGAATCAAGTCCCGACACATTCGTTATCTAGGATATTAGACAATTGGGATTAATTTGGAGTTGGTTTAACTTAAAGTGAGCACGCGACAGATTCGAAAATCAAGGTGAGTAAATCTCTGTAACAACCCGTATATTTTACGATTGTATATTTAAATGTTTTATTTAAATATAGCATCGTTAGTCGGATTTAAGTCTGAAATGTCACTTTTTGCAAACAGTCGAATTAGGACTCGAGACCACTTCCATTGAGTCCAAAATGGCATTTTCGACCTTTTTGAGTATAAACATCGATATGTTTGGAGTTGAGTAAAATTTTGATATTTTCATTTAGGGCTTTGGGTTTGGGTTTCAGCCCACCAACCTAATAAATAACCCAACTCCACTCCTCTTCATCCATTCACTCATTCTATTTCCTAACATTCAAGCTTTTAAGAAAAATGGGGGAAAGAAAGGGAAATGGAAATTCCTAAACCCTAGTTTTGTTTAGAAAACTCAAAATCAAGGGGAAGCTTGGGTAAGCATCCTCTTCATCTTCTCCATCTCTATCTCACTTCAATTTCAGAAATTCCTAAACCAAAACTTAGGAAATATTTGCTTATTAGCTTAGATTGGAGCTTCTTGAGTTGAGGTTGAAGAGGAATTGGTCTTTCCTTTGTTTTAGAGCTTCTCATTTGTTGTTTTGGGTTTAAAAGGTGAGTTTTTGAACTCACATCTATGTCTATATCTTTGATAGTTGTTAGGTAGTAATTCCTAACATCTATTCCTTGTTCATTTGCCTTTGAATTGAATCGGTTTGATGAATATTCCAATTTTTGGTGTTTTGAAGTCAAATCTTTAAAAATCCTATCTTTGATGTTTGAACATGTTGTTGGGGTGTATCGAAGAGCCTATAAGGCTGGGTTGTCGCTTGGCATAAATTCCTAGTCTCCGTTGCTTGTCCGATCACTTTCGTTGGATTTTTGCCCTTCATGGGGCTAGACTGAAAATACTGCAAATGGCAGTTTAGTCGATTGAACCAGAAGGTCAGTCGACTGAATCTGGGACCAGAAAATTCTCTGGCCTTGTATCAGTCGACTGACCTTCTGGTTCGACTGAAACTGGGAACCGAATGTTCCTGGCCTTGTATCAGTCGACTGAACCAGAAGGTTGGTCGACTGAACCAGGAACCCGAGAGTTTCTGGCCTTGTATCAGTCGACTGACCTTCTGGTTCAGTCGACTGAATCTGGGAGATGTGCTTTTTGCCTATTTTAGGCAGTTTTGTGTGGGTTTTCGATTTTTAATCGATTCTTGATGATCTGATTTGTTGTTATCATTTATTGACTTTGATGACTTCTTTTTCGGGATTTTTGGGAATATCCATTTTGATGGATTCGGTATCGATTTTTATGGTTTTAATTCACGTCGTCGAATGTGTATTTTGGTGATTGATTGTTTCAACAATCATTTCTATGATTTGTCACTTTAAAAATACAGAGGTTTCTATACTAGTAGTAAATATTCAAACTCTTTCACAAAGATGATTCCAACTCTATTTTTAATACAAATCTCGTTTATAAAACCGTTTTCCAATCTATTAGTATATACAAACCTTTACCTCATTCGTATGAGAAATCTAATTAAACAGCTTAGCAAAACAAGTGGTATGAAACGCTTGCATTTACTTTGTCGGTTAATTCTTAGACTTGTTCGATTGAAATCTTGTGACAATTTTCGAGTGGAAATCTACAATTTGTTCGTAAATATTTAAGTTAAGCCAGTGGTTATGAGACATGAAGCTAAACTCATTTATTTACTAGCTTAGTGTAATCGACACTTCTTGATGATCGATGATGATCATTTTGTGGTTTAGACTAGCGATATGCGATGTCTCTTTGTCCGCGTGTGGGATTATACCCCGTTCTGTTGAGCTTCGTCTCATTTTTATGGGCTAGCGACCCATGGTATTTGGACCGTTCGTGGAGCATTCGGCTCGATAAGTCGGTGCATGGGGTGTATCTTTTTAGGTGCGTCGATGTTCGACTATACATGGGGCGTATCTTTTTAGGTGCGTCGATGTTTGACTATACATGGGGCGTATCTTTTTAGGTGCGTCGATGTTTGATTATGCATGGGGCGTATCTTTCCAGGTGCGTCGATGTTCGACTTGGCATGGGGCGTACCTTTTCAGGAGCGTCAATGTTTGACTGTGCATGGGGCGTATCTTTTTAGGTACGTCGATGTTCGGTTCATGGGATAGCGACCCATTTGTGATACACGTGTTGGTGAGTTTTCATGCTCCCGTTTATGATAGGCCTTCCCCCTTTGTGATTTCTGGATTTCTGGTGGTTGATTTCTAGAATTTGTGTTTCACCAATTTTCGTGGATTGCATTGATAAGCTTTATCAATATTTGTGTTTTGGTGAATAATTTAAAGAATATGACATTCTTTTGGTGTTTGAGAATATTTGAGATATTGTATGATTTTTGTTGTTATCTGATGTATACTTGTCACGGTATAGCAGTATTGTTATCATACGTTGTTTTTGATATCTCTTATCCTATCTCATTTTATCCGATATTTATAGCTAGACTGATCCGTTTATTATTTTATTCTTAAATAATACTCGGGTCAGACCGAGGTATTTCAGGTGCTCCTGCTTGACTTCTTATCAGGGTCCTTCGCCTGACTTTTGGCTAACTACTTTAGCATAGTAGTTTTTGTTAGTATACATTTGAGTTAGAGACTCCTTGTTGTATACTTATTCTTTTGTCTAGCACTTGTATCTATTCTTTTGTGATGTAGTGGATCTAGTTTGACCACTATTTTGATGTACACTTTTATGTGTTATATTCATATCTGTTTCCGCTTTAGTGATATGAATATATGTGACTGATTTGTGTTATGTTTATTTCTATATTTGTTTCCGAAGGCCTCATAGCCACTGTGTGGTAGTTTTGAGTTTGTATTTGATATGTCGGATTTCCTCTTGAAATGAAGTAAGTTATATTATCTGACATATCGGTACTCGCACAAAGTAATTACACAGATGGTCGCTCCTCAACAGCCTTATTCTTCGTGTTAGTCGACGGCATTACCCCGTAGTGTCCTTGGCTAGCGTGAGTATAGAGGTGGGGCGTCACAGCTTGGTATCAGAGCCAAACTTCGGAACAATGTAGAATAATCTAGCAAGGATCATTGTCCTAAGTATTTCTTAGGAATCGTGCCATAAGATTTAATTTGAGTCTTCGTACCGTTCTATCCTATTTCTTTTTATAATTCCTTGTTTTTTCAATCAAGTTTGTTTGATATTCATTCTGTGAATAACTGTTTTCCTCTTCTTTCTTTCTTAAAGAAGAGAAATGGTTAGACCAGGCCGTCCCAGCGCAGGTCAATCCACTGCTACTCCTCAAGATGGAGTATTTATGTCTGCTCAACAATTTTTAGATCTTATGAACAATGCCCAAGCGCTGGACCCATTCCAGAGCCTACTCACCCTAAATCTGGGTTTGCACGCTTGTGCAGAGATTATACCGCTTTGGGTGGAAGGCCATTCAAGGGATTTGAAAGCGTTATAGAAATCCAAGCTTGGCTTAGATCGTGCGACCGCATCTTTTCTCGCATGAATCTTATTGATCTTCATCGAGTCCAAGTGGCTTCTAGCATGCTCCAAGAAAGAGCATTAGATTGGTATGAGCTTCTGATCTCTGAAATTATTGAAGCGGATCTTACTTGGGAGCAATTCCGGGAAAGGTTTGAATTGAAGTTTGTGCCAGAGGCTGAAAAAGTAACTTTAGCTCGGCACTTTATTGACCTTGTTCAAGGTGAATCTTCTATAATGGATTATGTCGCATCTTTTGAATCTCTCTCTAAATATGGGGTCGAGTATATTAATACCTCATTGAAGAAAAATAAGAGATTTGTTTATGGGTTGAATAAGAACCTCAAAAGGCCTTTACTTCTGAAACTAGAAGTTTCTTTCGATCAGCTTGTAGATATTGCTCTTCGGCTTGAAGAGGTCGATAGAGAAAGTGATGTTGAAGTTATGCGTGCCAAACAAAACTTCAACAATAACATGAAGAGGCTTATTAAGTTCAAAGGCCCCAATCCCAACAAAAAAGGGAAGCAAGAAACTTCGGTAGCAAAGGCTCCTACCTCTAGTCGTGGACAATGCTACAATTGTGGTTCTATGGACCACTATGCAAATGAATGTCCGAAACCCCTTTATTGTCGCCATTGCAAAAGTTTGAGTCATCGTATATCTGCGTGTCCCATACTTCAAAGCAAGAAGGAGGGAAAGCTAAATGTTGTGCAAGCCCCTAGTAACACTTCTCTTGGTCAAGGTATTTTTTCATTCAGTCCTTGATGGCATTATTTTATTTCGTGATCTTCCTATTTGATTTCTTTTGATACGGGTGCGTCCCACTCTTTTATATCAAAAGAACTTGTTGATTCTCTTTCTTTAAATGTGATGGGCTTGATGACTTCACTGAGAATTGCGAATCCGGTTGGTGGATCCGTAACACTCAGTTTACTTTGTGAAGATGTCGAGATTATTTTATGTGATTATTCTTTTCGAGCCAATTTGCATGTTATGCGTTACTTAGGCTTCGAAATTGATTTTTGGGAAAGGATTGGCTTGATCATTATGAAGCCCACATCCTATGTCCTAAGCGGACTATATATCTTCGACATTCTCAATCTGTTAAGCAGATTTTTATTGTTCTTAATGATTTTGATTTCCAAATTCGGTGGCATCATTTTTTTTAAACCTACATAATGAGGAGAATATTATTTCTCTCATTCAAGTAGTTTGTGAATTTTCCGGTATATTTGAGCTTGTCTTAGGATTATCACCTAAACAATCTATTGAGTGGTGCTAAGGTCTTTTCAGCTCGACCTTGCCACCGGTTTTCATCAGCTACGAGTTTCAGAGGGTAGCATTCCACTTATCGCATTCCGCACTCGTTATGATTCTTTTGAGTGCTTCGTTATGTCATTCGGTTTAATGAACCTTCCAGCTTATTTCATCCATCTTATGAATCGAGTATTCTATGAATATCTCGATGAGTTTATCCTTGTATTCATTGATTGTGGATGAAAACAACAATTTAAAATTTGCAAATCTTTTTAATAAGATATTTATAAGTATGATTAAATTTGTTCTTAAAACGAGCAAAGAATATTTGTAAAATTTTTAAGAGACATGTTTATCATATAGAAGATGGTTTTGTGTTGTTTTTCCCATTGAGTTCTTTAAGAATTCTGGTCGATGCGCTTGATCAACGTTATCGATAGGAATCTCCTAAACGCTATGATGAGACAGTCAGACACAGTAAATTGACTTGTAATAAGTAAATTTTTCTAAAAAGATAATTACATAAAGTTAATTGTAATTTTGAATGTCTCAGCTTTTCAGGAAAGAGGATAAGAACTCTTTTCCGATGTTTTTATTCTTGCGATTCCCGAAGGGAATCAAGACTCTATTGTTTATACCGATACTAGTCATATTGGTTTGGGTGTCGTTCTCATGCAAAAGGGAACGTGTTATCGCTTATGCTTCTAGGCAATTAAAGCCTGCCGAGACTAGATATGCCACTCATGATCTAGTGCTGGCGGCCATTGTTTTCGCTTTTAGAATTTGGCATCGTTATCTTTTGGGAGAGAAATTTGTTCTCTGCACCGATCATAAATCTTTAAAGTATTTATTTTCTCAAAAGGAACTTAATTTGCGTCAACAAAGTTGGCTCAAGTTCCTTGCATCTTATGATCTTGATATTCTTTATACTCCAGAAAAGGGTAATCGTGTTGCCGATGCCCTTAGCCGAAAGCAACAAGCAGTTGTTTCAATAATGATATCCAAATGGAATGATCTCAAGACTTTATCCACTTATGAGATTTGAGATCGTGAATCCAATTTATATTCATATCTTGTTTTGTGTAGCCTTGAGGCTCATCCTTCTCTTTTGGACCGTACCTCTTTTGGCTAAATTCTATGTCAAAGAAATCGTTAAATTGCATGGAGTTCCTACTTCTATTGTTAGCGATTGTGATCCATTATTTACTAGTGGATTTTTGAAAGGTCTTCAAAAATCTTTGGGAACAAAGCTTAATTTTAGCACCGCTTATCATCCTTAGTCCGATGGACAAACCGAGCGTGTGAATCAAACTCTTGAAGATCTCCTTCGTGCATGTGTTCTTGATTTTGGTGGAAGTTGGGAAGATCATATTCCTCTTGTTGAGTTTTTTTCCAGTAATGCTTCCAATCTAGTATTGGTATGGCACCTTTCGAGGCACTCTATGGAAGGCCGTGCCGATCTCCTTCGTGTTGGCTTGAAGCCGGTGAGAAGCTGGTTTTAGGTATAGATTTTATTCGTGTTTCACCTATGAAGGGTGTTGTGCGTTTCAGTCGATCGGGAAATTAGCACCTCGATATGTTGGTCCATTTCCCATCACTGAACGCATTGGTTCCGTGGCTTATCGCCTCTTTTATTACCGGCTCAATTTTCTGCTATTCATGATGTTTTCCACGTCTCTCAACTATGGAAATACCTTAGGGATTCCGATTCTATTCTTGAACCCGGTGTAATTGAAGAAATTGAAGTTTCACCAAATTTGACTTATGAGCAACATTATATTCGTATCATTGCTTCGGAGGTTAAATGCCTTCGAAATAAAGATGTTCTTCTTATGAAAGTTCAATGGTCCTCAAATCCTAAGGATTGCTCTTGGGAATCTTGAGAATTCATCGAGCAAACACATTCAGACTTACTCTCTCTACTCTTTAGGGTGAACTTCTCATTTCAAAATTTCTTCTTTTTGTGTTGTTATCCCTTTGTATGGTTGTTACTTTTTATTTCTTTTTCTTAAGTATTGTGAGGACGCAATTTCTTTAAGGAGGGGAGTCTGTAACAACCTGCATATTTTACGATTGTATATTTAAATGTTTTATTTAAATATAGCATCGTTAGTCGGATTTAAGTCCGAAATGTCACTTTTTGCAAACAGTCGAATTAGGACTCTAGACCACTTCCATTGAGTCCAAAATGGCGTTTGCGACCTTTTTGAGTATAAACATCGATATGTTTAGAGTTGAGTAAAATTTTGATATTTTCATTTAGGGCTTTGGGTTTGGGTTTCAGCCAACCAACCTAACAAATAACCCAACTCCACTCCTCTTCATCCATTCACTCATTCTATTTTCTAAAATTCAAGATTTTAAGAAAAATGGGGGAAAGAAAGGGAAATGGAAATTCCTAAACCCTAGTTTTGTTTAGGAAACTCAAAATCAAGGTGAAGCTTAGGTAAGCATCCTCTTCATCTTCTCCATCTCTATCTCTCTTCAATTTCAGAAATTCCTAAACCCTAACTTAGGAAATATTTGCTTATTAGCTTAGATTGGAGCTTCTTGAGTTGAGGTTGAAGAGGAATTGGCCTTTCCTTTGTTTTAGAGCTTCTCATTTGTTGTTTTGGGTTTAAAAGGTGAGTTTTTGAACTCACATCTATGTCTATATCTTTGATAGTTGTTAGGTAGTAATTCCTGACATCTATTCCTTGTTCATTTGCCTTTGAATTGAATTGGTTTTATGAATATTCCAATTTTTGGTGTTTTAAAGTCAAATCTTTAAAAATCCTATCTTTGATGTTTGAACATGTTGTTGGGGTGTATCGAAGAGCCTATAAGGCTGGGTTGTCGCTTGGCATAAATCCCTAGCCTCCGTTGCTCGTCCGATCACTTCCGTTGGATTTTTGCCCTTCATGGGGCTAGATTGAAAATACTGCAAATGGCAGTTCAGTCGACTGAACCAGAAGGTTAGTCGACTGAATCTGGGACCAGAAAATTCTCTGGCCTTGTATCAGTCGACTGACCTTCTGGTTCAGTCGACTGAAACTGGGAACCGAATGTTCCTGGCCTTGTATCAGTCGACTGAACCAGAAGTTCAGTCAACTGAACCAGAAACCCGAGAGTTTCTGGCCTTGTATCAGTCGACTGACCTTCTGGTTCAGTCGACTGAATCTGGGAGATGTGCTTTTTACCTATTTTAGGCAGTTTTGTGTGGGTTTCCGATTTTTAATCGATTCTTGATGATCTGATTTGTTGTTATCATTTATTGACTTTATTGACTTCTTTTTCGGGATTTTTGGGAATATCCATTTCGATGGATTAGTTATCGATTTTTATGGTTTTAATTCACGTCGTCGAATGTGGATTTTGGTGATTGATTGTTTCTACAATCATTTCTGTGATTTGTCACTTTAAAAATACAAAGGTTTCTATACTAGTAGTAAATATTCAAACTCTTTCACAAAGATGATTCCAACTCTATTTTTAATACAAATCTCGTTTATAAAACCGTTTTCCAATCTATTAGTATGTACAAACCTTTACCTCATTCATATGAGAAATCTAATTAAACGGCTTAGCAAAACAAGTGGTATGAAATGCTTGCGTTTACTTTATCGGTTAATTCTTAGACTTGTTCGATTGAAATCTTGTGACAATTTTCGAGTGGAAATCTACAATTTGTTTGTAAATATTTAAGTTAAGTCAGTGGTTATGGGACATGAAGCTAAACTCATTTATTTACTAGCTTAGTGTAATCGACACTTCTTGATGATCGATGATGATCATTTTGTGGTTTAGACTAGCGATATGCGATGTCTCTTTGTCCGCGTGGGGGACTATACCCCGTTCTGTTGAGCTTCGTCTCATTTTTATGGGCTAGCGACCTTTGGTCTTTGGACCATTCGTGGAGCATTCGGCTCGATAAGTCGGTGCATAGGGTGTATCTTTTTAGGTGCGTCGATGTTCGACTATACATGGGGTGTATCTTTTTAGGTGCATCGATGTTTAACTATACATGGGGAGTATCTTTTTAGGTGCGTCGATGTTTGATTATGCATGAGGCATATCTTTCCAAGTGCGTCGATGTTCGACTTGGCATGGGGCGTACATTTTCAGGTGCGTCAATATTCGACTGTGCATGGGGCGTATCTTTTTAGGTACGTCGATGTTCGGTTCATGGGATAGCGACCCATTTGTGATACACGTGTTGGTAAGTTTTCATGCTCCCGTTTGTGATAGACCTTCCCCCTTTGTGATTTCTGGATTTCTGGTGGTTGATTTCTAGAATTTGTGTTTCACTTACTTTCGTGGATTGCTTTGATAAGCTTTATCAACATTTGTGTTTTGGTGAATAATTTAAAGAATATGACATTCTTTTGGGGTTTGAGAATATTTGAGATATTGTATGATTTTTGTTGTTATCTGATGTATACTTGTCACGGTATGGCAGTATTGTTATCATACGTTGTTTGTGATATCTCTTATCCTATCTCATTTTATCTGATATTTATAGCTAGACTGATCCGTTTATTATTTTATTCTTAAATAATACTCGGGTCAGACCGAGGTATTTCAGGTGCTCCTGCTTGACTTCTTATCAGGGTCCTTTGCCTGACTTTTGGCTAACTACTTTAGCATAGTAGTTTTTGTTAGTATACATTTGAGTTAGAGACTCCTTGTTGTATACTTATTCTTTTATCTAGCACTTGTATCTATTCTTTTATGATGTGGTGGATCTAGTTTGACCACTATTTTGATGTACACTTTTATGTGTTATATTCGTATCTGTTTCCGCCTTAGTGATATGAATATCTGTGACTGATTTGTGTTATGTTTATTTCTATATTTGTTTCCGAAGGCCTCATAGCCACTGTGTGGTAGTTTTGAGTTTGTATTTGATATGTCGGATTTCCTCTTGAAATGAAGTAAGTTATATTATCTGACATATCGGTACTCGCACAAAGCAATTACACAGATGGTTGCTCCTCAACAGCCTTATTCTTCGTGTTATTCGACGGCATTACCCCGTAGTGTCCTTGGCTAGCGTGAGTATAGAGGTGGGGCGTCACAATCTCACTCCTTTTGGATTACTGGAATTAATTTTAATGTTTTAAATTAATTATTGGATGCTTGGTTGAATTTATGAATTATTATCTGTTGAATGATATATAATATATATAGTAGTATATATTAATAGTTGGATATTATTTCCCGCATATTTTAGCGGATGAGACCCTATGCGCCCCGCATAATAGCGGATAACCCTATATACCGCGATAACCCCCTCCAAGTGGGATTGGTATTTTATATTGTCTAACATTTGTGGATGCAGGAAAACAGGTTGGAGGGATCCAACTGGATTCCTCAAATATCTTTAGTGTTTTCATATATATATATATATGATGTGATTGAATAATCTACTGGATTATTGTGTGTTGTAACTTTTTAATGTTATAATAGCATGGGAATTAATTTTGGTATATTAAATACCATAAATATTATTTTGAATTTTTAAGGAATTAAAAGGAGATTTTTAATATAAAAATATGTATATCGAAAATTGGATTGATTTAAAAAATATTGATTTGAATAAGAAATAATTGGTTTTTGATCGTATTAAATAATGCGGGAAAAATATTTTAAATAGAGATTTTATAATAAATTATATAAAGGAATTTCTAAGACTGGATTTTAAATTGATATTCGGGAAATAATATAGAAAGAAGTTGAAATCGATATTAAAAATAGATTGGCAAAAATAAATGGAATTTATAAGGAATTGAATTTATAAAATGGAATTTTATAAATGAGATTAGTTTTAGTGAAACTCAAAGGAGTTATAAAAATTTATAAACGATGTTTATAGATAAAGGAAAATCGATATCAGATGATAAATTTAGAATATAAATTTACAGGAAGAATTTATATTTGTATATGGAAATAGGGTGAGAAAAAAATAGTGCATACTATTTTTGAAGTGAAAATGGTTAAGGAGATCGAAATGGAAGCGATGTGATGGAAATCGAGAGGAATTTATAAATTGAATTGGATATTGGGATTTTAAAAATATATTTTTAAAATTTAAGAAGTTAAGTTGTTTGAAAAGGAATTTTTTTATTTATTGAGCTATGAAATTTTAAAACTAGTTAAGATTTAAATAATTCGGTAAGTGGATTTTTTTTACAAATATTTAACTTTTATTTTAATAATCTTAAACTTTATAATCAGCTTTGAAAAGTGACGTTATAAACGTGTTTCAATATTTTTGATAATTACTTAAACATGTCTTAAAAAAATAAATTATTATTATTCTTTTAAATTCTTATTTTTATTTACATATATATATAGAGAGAGAGAGTTTTGAAAAGGTTTTAAATTTATTTATAAGTCTTCTCGAGAGTTGGAAAAAGAGTTATTCAGTAGATGGAATTATAAGAGAATTCTCAAAAATAGAATTTAGGAAAAAAGTAAGAAAATCTGTTAATGGGATTTATTGTACTCTGATAATGGGATGCATATTAACAGTACAGATCTTGTATTTAAAATATGTTATTATATATTATATGTTGTTCCGCTGCGATTGTGAGATTCTGTGTTGTTTTTTTCTTCAGTTTCTTCTTCTACCTTTTCTTCTTCAGTTTCTTCTTCTACCTTTTCTTCTTCACCCCTAATGAACTGGTGTTTCCGGCACTTGATTGCTCGGCATCCTATACATTGGACGTATTGATGTCAATTTTTGATGGTCGAAAACTCGGTTCATCACACCTATGTCCATTGTAAAGATCTCTTACTATGTTGATCTCTTGCAATTACAAGGAATTACAGAAGAATAATCAAAAATAAAGAAATCTCAAGATTACAATGATGCTAATGCATTAAGAGCTCTTGTATTTTTTCTATGCTGAAGTTATGATTCTAAACCCTTATGAAGTTGCATGCAATAAGTATTTATAATAGCTGAAGTAGACCTTTGGATGGCTAAGATTGCACAGCAGAAGGGTGAGAATTGCTCTAGACTATTGATCCAGTCATTTATGTTGATGGAGGATACCTGGAAAGGTGATTAGATCGCATGGGTAAGGTGCATGTCAGTTGTCGTTCCCTATAGGAGGTGTGCTTTGTACCGAGCAAGACAGCATGACATAAGAGTGAGCGCTTTTGCCATAGTGTAATGGTAGTTTGTATGCATAGTGGCGCTTTTGTCAAATGAACAGGGTCTTATAGTACACTTTTCAAGAAAATAAGACTAAAAAGAAACTTCTTTCAAAGTAACGGTTGATCGTCTATGACTAAAGCTTGCTGATTAAAGATAAGTTAAATGGGTGAGTCGAGTCATGTATGTTATGATGATATGGGCTGAATGTGCTAGGGGTTGGTTACTTTTGACTCAGATTTAGATGAATGAGGGCTGTTGTTGAGTGGGGATGGCCGTAGGCAGGCTGAAAGAAGCTGGGTCTGGGGCCGATCACATTTGAGCCAAGTCTAACCGATTGAGTTACTTATCGATGCTAGTTTGAGTTATGTCTATCGCCATAAGAGAGCAAACGGGATTGAGGCAGGTTCAAGTTGGCATTCGCTTGTTGTTGCTCTGCGGATTAGCTTGAGCCAGTCCGGGCTAAGATGCGTAGGCTGGTTAATCTTTTACTTGTAGGAAAATTGAGCGACGACTAATTTTAAACATATATATATATATATATTATGTATTTAATTTTTTTTATAAAATAAAATGTAAATTCAAATATTTTTCATCTTAAAAAGTATTTTTGTCAAACCTATTCTAATATAATATTATTATATTCACATTTTAATAATGATTTAAGCAATGTTTGTATGAATTTTAATGTATATATTTGTACGTATTTATTTTATTATTATTAATAATAATAATAATATACTTTTGGATTTTCTATTTTAAAAAATTAACTCTAACCGAAAAGAATTAATTATATATAAATTATTTGAATAATCATTTTATTACAAAATACATATATTAATATTTTATGCATTTTAACTATATTATGTATTTTTTTTTTTGATTTTCGGCAATATAGATAATTTATAAAATATAAATATATGTATTTTAAATAATCAAAAAATATTTAATTAATTTTTATAGATCTAGATTTGAATCTTAAATTCTTTTACTAAGTAAAAAATTAGATATTTAAAATGTTAAATTTGAATTTAAACTTTGCTGACAAGATCAAATCTATTTAGGTGTTTTAAAAGTTTATTTTATTTAATATATACAAATAAATTTTGAGATTTAATATAAACATATATGTATTTTTAAACAATGCTTTGAAATAACCGATGCACATATAAATCGCAAGTGCATACATTATAGATGTAAATCCTAAGATCTTTATACTTATATGTTAATTATATACACATTGCTATGTTGCATTTGCATACGATATACACACAAATTTTTATTGATATACTCAAATATGTATAAATATTTATATATAGTAACTTGATAGGAAATCAAACAAAATTTGATTTTATATAAACTAAATAGATTGGATCTAGTAATACCTACTAGACTTTATAGGCTCATTATGATCCAAATAAGGAATTTTTTTGAAATTCACTTATTTCACTTGCTGGTGATAGGACCATATCCAACAGAGTCAAATACTCATGGCTACAAAGACATTCGTAACTGCAATCCACAAAATACCACTCCTAAGGGTGTTCTACTTATATATGTTTAATGTATTTATTTCATTATTTATATGTTTAACTAATAATGCATACAAAAGAAAATAAAACCAAAATAATACTTTCTTCCGAACAATATTATTTACAGAGTTAAGTTATATAACTATTTACATACTTCTCCTAGGACATACCCTTAACTCTATCTCACACTCACACGCACACATATATACATGTGTGTGTGTGTGTTCATGTGCGTGCGTGGATGTAAATACATATGCTCTTATACAATACACACACAGATATATATATATATATATGCAAAACCGTGTGTGTATTCATATAGTATTAACATCATATAGATATAGATATGTATTAAGAATGAATGAGAAAAACAAAAATAACATAACCCTAATTGTAAATGTAACCATTTAAATACCTTACAATCATTAAATATGATTAAACGCACATATTACTAGCATTAACACACCTAGCTATAACCTTCCAAATACCTTTCGCTACATTAAGTTTGATTTAATACACTAATTTATTAGAATTAACACATCCAGTTGTAACCTTCCAAATATGTTTCAACGTATTAAATGTTATTTAACACACCAATATATTAGCACTAACATATTATAAGATCTAGTGCTTTAAATTAATTGAAGATTATTTTTTAAATTTGGCATGAATTGTCCATTGCCCACTGCATTTGATCCAACAGTCATTAATCGTGTTGTCGTGTGTTCGGTTCGGCGAATGACTCTAATGGTCGTTTCCTGAGCGCTCATGGCTAATAGCCTGACACTTCGTGTAACAATTCGGGATTTTTCGACCCTCAAAAATCGACACTAATACGTCCACTATATTGTGTGTCGAGCAATCGAATGTCGGAAATAATAGATTGTTAGGGGAAAAGAAGAAGAAGGAAGAAAGAAGAAAAGAAGAGAAAACTAAACAATACAGAATCTCACAGAAAAACAAATAATCTATAATATGCAACAAAACTTTACAAAAAGAAAAACGTAATATACATACACCAATCAGAGTACACTAACCTATTTCAGCCTGAATAGTTATAACAACACGTCCTTACAATTGCTGATAAATGCAACCAATAGACAACACAGCGGAACACAAAGAAATGCATAGATACAACTTGGATATCCAGCTCATCTCCTGAGCTTCACTGCATCCAAAGCAATCTATAAATATGTTCGGTCTGACCCAAGCATTATAATAAAATAACATTTGAGTCGGTCTGGAAAACCAGCGTGAGAATCACACCCAACTGGATTTTAAAGTTATAAAAACATTTGGAATCAAAAGTATCTCATAAGACCACACCGCACATAAACACAGACGAGTTTTTACCTTACGATAACCAAACCATTTCATATGAAATTCTCTGATATTATAATAGTGTCTAAGATACAAATACTTATTAATCATAGCCGAAATTGTTACATTAATTAAATTCCAGCATAATAGGTATGCAACCAAAATCGTAAAGGCACGTATTGGAGAATGGATTACATACAATAACTGCGCTACTGGGGTACCGCCCATCGCGGTGCATCTTTAGATAAAATAACACCGAGGACCTTTCCAGGATCTCTGCCAATGCAGGACCGGCCTACCACTTGACTAGTAGTACCGAATATGATCACCCCTCCGTTATTGGGCCCCATAGCATACAAATGTGAGATAATGTAACAACCCGCATATTTACCGATTCTATATTTAAATATTTTATCGTTAGTCGGATGTTAGTCCGAAAAGCTACTTTTTGCATACGGTCAAATTAGGACTCGAGACCACTTCCATTGAGTTCAAAATGACGTTTGCGATCTTTTTAAGTATAAACTTTGATATGTTTGGAGATAGTAAAATTTTGCTACTTTTCCACTTAGGGCTTTGGTTTGTGTTTCAGCTCATTTAACCCAAGTCTGACCCCATCTTCTCTTCATCACTTCATTTCTATTTCCTAATACTCAAGCTTTTACAACAATGGAGAGAGGAAGGGGAAATTAAAACTCCAAACCCTAGTTTTCTTTTGCAAATCAAGTTCTAGCTCCAAACTAATAGTAGAAGCTTTGGTAAGTCTCCTCTTCTTCTTCTCCAACTCATTCTCTTATCAATTTCAGAAATTCCTAAACCTAACTTAGGAAGTGTTTCTCTTTTTAGCCTTGATTCAAGGTTGTTGAGTTGGAATTGAAGTGCGGTTGCTCTCGCCATTTGCTCTATAGCTTCTTCTTCATTTGTTTTGGGTTTAAAGGTGAGATTTTTATCTCACATCTTTGTCTATATCTATCTTTGTTGTTAGGTATGAATTCCTATCATCTATTTCGTGTTCACTTGTTGTGATTTGAATTGGTTTTGCGAATTCTTCAATTTTGGTGTTTTGGTCCAATTTTATGAAAATCCTTCTATGGACATTTGGACATTGATATTCGGAGTGTATCGAACAGCCTTTAAGGCTGGGTTGTCGCTAGACGTAAATCCTTAGTTGTCATTGCTTGCTCGATCGCTTCCGATAACGTTTTGGCCATCTTGGCCTAGGTAAATTTCTGCCCAGATTGGGTGTTCAGACGTCTGGAGGTCAATGCCAGACGTCTGGTTTTGCCTCCTGGTGAAAAATAACATACGGCAGAAAAATAAAAAGGGCAGTGACTAATTTCAGACGTCTGAACTATTGTTCCAGACGTCTGAAAAGATGTCAGACGTCTGATTTATGTTTTCAGACGTCTGGTTGGTTTTATGGGATATTCCCAGAAACCAAATCCAAACGTCTAGACTTTTCCCCAAACGTCTGAATGCCTTCAGACGTCTGATTCTAGGTTTCAGACGTCTGGATCGTTTTCTGGAATATTTCCAGAGACAAAATCCAGACGTCTGGACCAACCCCTCAGACGTCTGGAAATTCCCTGTTTTGCCATATCATGCTAGGTCGCTTGTCTTCACTAGGTCGTACCGTTTTGGACGGGGCACTGCCCCGCACCCCGCCGGGGGCGCTGCCCCCTGGACCCCCGCGACCTGACCCCGTACCCCTCTTCGTAGGGGATCTTATCTGAAAAACATTCAACGGAACTTCCACTTTGATGATTTTGAGCTGATTTCCATGGATTTTATTCACGTCTTCGTATGTGGATTTCTGTGATTGATTGTTCTACAACCATTTTTGTGTTTTGTCACTTTAAAAATATGAAGGTTTCAATACTAGTAATAAATATCAAAACTCTTTCATCAAAGCAATTTCAACTCTATTTTATTACAAAGCTCTTTTTCCTAAACCGTTTTCCAACCTATTAGTATATACAAGCCTTTACTTCACTCGGATGAGAAATCGAATTAAACGACTTAGTAAAACGAGTGGTATGAAACGCTTGCGTTCACTTCGTCGGTTAGCTCTTGGACTTGTTCGATTGAACCCTTTTGTGACAATTTTCTAGTGAAGATTTACAGCTTGTTCGTAAATATTTAAGTTAAGCAAGTGGTTATGGGACATGAAGCTAAACTCATATATTTACTAGCTTGGTGTGATTGACACTTCCTTATGATCATGACGATCGTTCTTGTGATTTAGACTAGCAATTGAGCGATGTCTCTTTGTTTGCGAGGGAGACTAGACCCCGCTTGGGTGATGTTTCTACTCACATATATGGGGCTGCACCCCATGGTCTTTGGGCCGTTAGTGTGTCAAAGGCCTTCGGGCCATCCGTGTGTTCGGAAAATTGCCTTTGGGCCATCCGTGTGTTCGGAAAATTAAATGGATAGCTTCCATGAGATAGCTTCTCGTCCGTGTGCTCGGACTTCCCCCTTTTAGTGATTTCTGGATTTCGTGTGTTGATTTCTGGGATTTGTTCTGGATTTCGTGTGTTGATTTCTGGATTTAGTGTTTCACCAACTTTTGTGGTTTTCATTGATATGATATCAGTTATTGTGTATTGGTGAATTTGTGTGTCATTACCTTTTTATGGGTTTGGATCTTTGAGAAGATCCTTGTGGAATTGATTAATCTCTTGTTGATCATCATTTACGTACTTATAGTAGCACGACGTTATGGTTATTACATGTTCATGTCATGTCGTTTACTTTATACCATATCATCTGATATTTATAGCTAGACTGATCCGTTTATTATTTTCTTATAAATAATACTCGGGTCAGACCGAGATGTTACAGGTGCTTCTGCTTGACTTCTCTTCAGGATTATTCTGACTTTTGGCTAACTACATAGATTTGTAGTTTTTGGATGTACACATTTGAGATATAGACTCCATGTTGTGTACTTATTCTTTTGTATAGCACGTGATGCTATTCTTTTGTATTATCGTGGATCTTTCTGACCACTACTCTGATGTACACTTTAATGTGTTATATATATTTATTCATATTTTCTTCCGCCTTTGTGATATGGATGTCTGTGACTGATTTATGTTATGATTATTTCTATGTTTGTTTCCGAAGGTTATATATAGCCACCGTGTGATAGCTTTATGTTTGTATCGGTATGTCGGATTTCCTCTTTAAAAGATATGCATTCTGTTCTATCTGATATATTGGTGCTCGCACAAAGAAGTTACATGGATGGTCGCTCCTCCACAGCCTTATTCTACGTGCTAATTGACAGCACTACATCGTAGTGTTCTTGGTTAGCGTGGGTATAGAGGTGGGGCATCATAGATAATATTGACTCTAGATAGGGATGACCATACCCTAATTGGGAGTGACCCACTTAGCCCTGCTTCACTCCCCTATTTTAGTCATTCTCGGTTGATGTGGTTTGAAGCTACGTTTTACCTTTCATATAGCACTTCCCACTTGGAATGCTAACACTGCCCTCCAAACAACAATGCAATGTCAACATTCATTCATACAAGTTCATTCTGGTACTGAACGAAACCGAAGACACTACTTCTGCTACATCCATTTTGGGGTTACCTTCATGATTAGTAGTGAGCAGCCCTTGCATTTCAAAGAGCTCCGTCTTCAATTCCATCATCTTCAAGGTGTCTTCGCTTCGAAACACTTGAGTTGGATCGAAGTGGTTTTTGGATAACATATTTGATCCCAGTCTCTTCGAAACAACTTTCGATAGTTTTCGGTAAACTCAACCCTAGTTCTTTAGGAAATAAACAGTCAAAGATAAGAGCGGAGATCGCTTCCTAACCGTTAGTGGATGGATTTCATTATCGTTGTCCAAGGAGAACGAAATGAGATTTATACGCACAGTGCAGAATCATCGGAGATGACTGTGCCATATAACTCCCGTATTTCTCCTAGATATTTCCAAAGTTACATTTTAGGTCCAAATTTGATAGTCAGTTATTTAACTATCCATAAACACACATCCAAATCAGGGATTTTTTCAAAAGAGAAACCGACACTAGTTAAGCACATAAGCAACCACTAACCTCTTTAATTAATCTTTCATTAATTAAAACCACTTTGTAAATTACTTGTATAAAAATGCCTTTACAAAGATTTATCCATGGATTCCTATATTTCAATACTTGAAAAATATCCGTATACTTATCTCAACAGTATATGTATATTTAAAGAACAAAGGAATATTTCCTTTTCACATAATTCTAAAACAATTTATAAATTTCTTAATAGATCTCTAAACCCGTTTATAACCCATTCATTAATCTCTAAAATCATTTATAAAACTCTCTTTTATATATTCCTAAATCATTTATAAACCCTTTATAAATCCATAAAACCATTTATAGAACCACTTATATACTCTATAAACCCATTTCTAAAATTCATTTATAAATATTTAACCATTTATAAAAATCCTTCACCTTGTAAATAATCTTCCTTTAAGCCTTTAAACCATTCTATAAAACTCCTCTTATAAATCCAAGTCCGTTTATAAAACTCTATTTATAAGCCTCGAAAACATTATAAATAAATAAAAATCATTTACTTCAAAACACTATTATATAATAATTATTATTAACAATAAAATTATAATTAAATAATAATTATTAACCTCAAACATCTTAAAAATAAAAATTTATAATTTCAAAACATTATTAAATAAACAATAATGATTAATCTTTGCCATTATTATAAATAATAATTAATTTTCCACAACATTATTATTAATTTCAAGCCATATTAGTTATCTAAATAATTAACTTTAAAAAATATTTAAATATTGATAAATTACTTTAAAATAATATTAAATATAAATGAACAATCCTTTAAAACAATATTAAATAGAAATAATCTTAAAACAACATTAAATATAAATAAATAACTTGGAAAAGACAGATAAAAAGGTTGGAGCAAAATAGAAGTTAAATCCTTTTAAACAAAATATTTTCGAAACCCAATTTCAGACATAAAATCATTTCCTATCTTAAAAACCAATTCCCACTTAAATTGTAATTTATAGTATTTTTAAAATATTAATATAAGGCCAATAGCTACCTACCATGTAACCAATATCGATATTGATTTTGTATCACTACAAGGTGTTTTAGTTGAGCATATAACAATGTGATAACCAATAGTCTCAAACAATCAGCTTTGATATTCAATGATCCATATAACAGGAATATTATAGAAATTAAAATCAATAATGGCGAGGAATCGCGTTGGATTCCTCCAACTTGTCCGCTTGCATCATAGCTCATATATATCAACGCGCGCGCGCACACACACACACACACATATACCTCTCTGTGTGTGTGTGTAAATAAAATCAACAGTGGCGAGGAATCCTGTTGGATCCCTCCAACCTGTCTCCTCTATCACAACCAGTATATAATCATATAATATGGGTCATATGCTACTAGGTGGTATATATAAAGGTCATCCACTCCAAGGGCGGGAATAAAACCAAACCAACTGATGAAAATGGTAAATCATCCAAACATCCAATTAATAATTTTTATCATCTATGTGACATTTTTGATTAACCAAAAAAGTTAGTTTAACTCACAATTATTCCAGTTGTCACCGAGGTGTTCCGGTTTAGATTAAAATCGAACGAGAGTCAAATTTTAACCCAATTTTCCACTAGCACCAAATCCATCCAATCCAACTCTCAATCGTAGTATTCATCAATACGGTTCTAACGCAACCGACTGCATTCAATTCCGACCTAATATCATCAAGTTATCGTAATTATAAGAATTAGAATTAAATAATAACTTTTAATTAACTAATTACATTTAACATGTAACTAATTACCCATATTAAAGTTTAATCCCTTTTCCCTAACTTCGTCTCCCTCACTCATGAAAATACCCAGACCAAACCTCACCTCGTCATTGTCGCCGCCTCGTGCACCCGGCCACTGACGCGTCCATCCCCGAAGGTGCCCAAGACTCCAACGCCCCTTCTACCACCAGCCTCGTCCACCCAATCGCCGCCCATCGCCTGAACGGACCCAAAAACTTCCATGCTTTCCATCTCCGATTTCGATCACCAACGGCATTCTTACGGCGCCGCAACCCCACCGCAGCATCCCCTCGTTGTCCCCGATCCAACGACACCACCCTTGCCCCTCCATTTTCCACAGTTGATGAGGAAATAGCTAGAAACATTGCTGCTTCGAACGCCAATCGCCACCGCTTCGCTTCATTATACCCCATCACCATCGTTCATCTTCCACTTTTGGCCTCGCGCACGTTTCCCTAGCTGTTGACAAGGCTGAAAAAGACTTGGGTGGCGCTGATGTGGCCATGGCCATTGGATTAGGCTATTGTTTGATTTGAAAATTCAAACCATTTCTCTGATACAATGCAATTTTAGATAGAAGAGGAAGGGTATGGTTAGCATAGTTGAAACATGGGCAAGGATATGGGTTGAGTGAGGGGAAGTATGGTTATATATAGAATATATATTATTTATATAATAATATCGGACGCCGTATACCCTAAAAATCTTGAACCCAAATCAAGGCGTGTCGCCTGGCGTTCTATACTAAATACCATTGTCCTGAACACAATAGAACTAGTCTCGAGATCTAATTCGATTATATACAAAAGATAGCCTTTTAAACCCAGTTATATTATACTAATTTCTTAAATTGATCTATATGCGTTTCAAACTCATACGACCACATGATACATCTAATTTCCACGAAATTCGTTAACATACAATAATACACGATGAAGGATTCAATGAAACTGGTTTCATCGAAATCCGAGACAGTGTCTCAAAAGGCTATTTTCACTTGTTAATTAAAACGAGCTATTAATAAAATGACTTCAACCACCTTTAATTACCTTTTAAATTCTAATTTAAAAGTCTATTATCATCATTCTTATTTATATTAAATTCAATTAAGATTTCAAAAATCATTTTCATTAACTTTAAATTCCAGATTCAATTATTTAAATATTCCAATCATTTAAATTTTTTATACAAATAAATCTCTATTTTTGAAATTTAAGCCATTTGACTTAAAAAACTAATATCTCAATATTTAAACTCGATTAAAAATTCCAAATTCGAATGACTAAAATTCTGGGTCGTTACACCTTTGCCTCTCCATCTCTGCGGAGTTCATTTGCATCGGCCTTCTCTCTCTCCCCCCCATTCCCTTGTTGATCACTACTACGTCCTCGAGATCGCTTTTGTTTACGACATTGCCCTCGACATTGTTTGTTCCTAGCTTGACTTCTCGTAGGAATAGTTACTTGTTGTTGTTGTTGTCTACCAGGTACTTTGTGATGTTCGCCTTTGTCGCTTAATCAATCGATACTGACTGATGAGAATCAATTGGTATCGATCAATGCATCTAGAGCTACAGCTCTAATTGCATTGTTTCTAACTCTAACAACTCGTTCGACTCTGTTTTGATCCGTACTAAACCTTGCATCTGAACATTCTTCTCTAGATCGAGCATGTGAGTTTCTCCTTTCATCACGATCTCCCGTGCGAGATCCATCTCCATTAAGATTTACACATTAAGGGGCTTTCCTTATCAAATCATATTAGCACTTTAATTCCTGAGTTACTTCCATTTTTCAATTAACTCCAATGATAGTCCTCTCCAATTATTCCATTATAACAAGATCCGTTGGTGGTTGTATATGTAGTCCACCACTTGCGCTATGCTTTGCAGCACTTCCTTCTTCGTTTCCTATCCTTCTTTCATGTTATTTTGCAACATTCTTTTGGGACCCATCTGATATGAACTTCGAAAAGACGTAAACAGAATCCAAGTATCTTCAGAGAAGACTAACGTTCTAAGCGAAACACCAAAAAATGTAAGCGAAAACATTGGTCTAATACCCCAAAGAAACTATGTAGAATCAACAATTTGGATTTTGATCGTTAATTGTCGTTTGTATGTGGATTTAGCATCTGATTACAATCTTTATGACTTCAATTCATTGAGTCTCAGATTTGGATCTAACTAATAAGAAAATAGATAAAGAATGCAAAGGAACGAAATAAATCGATACATGGATTCATAGTGCTTCGGCGTTTGCCTGCGTCCACTTTAGTTCGAATTTATTCTTATTTTTCACTAGTTTCCAGAGAATGTTACAATCAAAATTTTGAAATCTAAGTCTGATTTGAGGTAGAAAAATGGCAGATCCTCCCCTTAGTAAAAAAAATTCTCTCTATTTCTTTGTTAACGACCCTCTGTGTTTATAGGAGAGATGAGTTAGGATTCTGAAATTGATCTCCCACATTTGAATAGTTGGCTACAAAGATATCCTTTTCAAATTCACAAAAGTTGGATAAATAATAAAAGATATTACTGACTGGAAGCATCGATCGATACCGGTCGATAGCCTTTGGATCGATATTTATTGATGGACTTGTTGTTTTTCCTGCTCTACTTTAATGTTTGCTTTTAGTCATCAATCCATCATTGCTTCATGTCTTAACTCAAAACATGCTCTAATGCCAGAATACAATAACATGACATTAAGAATTGAGAATTCTATCGATCGACATTGATACAGTTCTTCATCGTTTTAAAGTTTCTAAAAAATCACGGATGACACTAAGTTTTTTTGAAAAAACAAAACATGGGTTGTTATTTAGGTGAAAAAACAAAAGGTGTGTTGTCTTCTTTAAAAAAAACAAAAGGCACCATTAAAGGAGTTTCATTTTTGAAAAAGTAGACCAATTTTAGAGAATTGCACATAAAAAAAAAATTGTTACGAGGACATGATAACCAGTTGCTACTTAACATCCACAAAGCAAATTTGATAAACTCTCACTGAAGAATTAAAAAAAAAAACGACAGCGGTTCACAGAAAACTATTTTCGGTTGAGTCTGGTGGGAAATTTTTTTGTAAATAATGATGGAGACAATTTTAAGAAAATTGAGAAAGAGATCCCCTCACTCTCACACGCACATAATTATGTTATCTGTGCCCAACACAAAACATCCTGCTGCAACTCTCGTGGTCCGCTCTCCATTCAATGTTATCTTTCATAGCCACCACATCTTCTTCCATTTCCTCCCAAATCATCCAACAAAACCCCAATCCTAGATTCACCATCCTCCTCCGTTCCTCCTCCTCCATCGCCAGTCCACTCCCACCTGACCAAAATTCTACCCCTATCCGTCCAAACCACGCCGGCGTCCGCCTGGACCAAACCGTCCAACCCGGAACCCCAAGAAAAACCCGCCTCGACCAATGGATCTCCTCCCAAATCGCCGGCGTCAGCCGCGCCCGAATCCAATCCACCATCAAATCCGGCCTCGTCTCCATCAACGGCCAAACAATCACCAAATCCTCCCTCCACATCAAAGAAGGCGATCAAATCGCCTGCACCATCTCCCAATTGCAAGCCCTAACCGCCAAACCTGAAAACATGCCCATCGACATCGTCTACGAAGACGCTCACGTTTTGGTCGTTAATAAGCCTCCGCACATGGTCGTTCATCCCGCTCCTGGAAACCCTAGCGGAACCCTAGTCAACGCTGTCCTTCACCACTGCTCTCTTCCAAGCACAGCCTCTAAGTACAAATTAGATGATGAAGAAGACGACGAAGAAGAAGAAGAGATAGTGAGACCTGGGATAGTACACAGAATAGACAAGGGCACAAGCGGGCTTCTGGTAATAGCAAAAGATGAACTTTCTCACTCCAAACTATCAGAGCAGTTTAAGAACCACACTATTGAGCGTGTCTATGTGAGTCTGACTTGTGGAGTTCCAAACCCAAGTGTAGGACGGGTAGAGGTACCGATAACCCGAGACCCGGTAAATAGGATAAGAATGGCAGCGGTTCCTGGATTGAGGAATAGTAAGCATGTTAGGCATGCAGCTAGCAAGTATAGAGTAATGGAAATATTGGGTGGAGTGGGGTTGGTGCAGTGGAGATTGGAGACAGGGAGGACACATCAGATAAGGGCACATGCTAGGCACTTGGGGGTGCCCTTAGTAGGAGACGAGTTATATGGTGGGGGTAGAAGGAAGGTTATGGATATGATGAGGCCAAAGATAAAGGAATGTGATGTTGAGTTGGAGAGGCCAATGTTGCATGCTTTGGTGTTGGGGTTTGTTCATCCAGTTAGTGGAGAATTTTTGAAGTTTAAGTGTGAGCCACCCGAGGATTTTTTGAAGGTTTTGAGGTGGTTGAAGGATGTTGAAGAGACAAAGTGATGGAGGTGAAGGGACTTGTTGAAAAATTCAGAAATCTGGTGCATTGGAACCTTCACTAGAGCTATACACATAAAATATGCATAGGTTGGTCAGACAGATTTTTGATCTTATATTTGAAAACTTTAAAGAAGGCAGATGATCTGTCTTTTGACAAGAGATGGCGAACCTCAGGAAATGAGGGTGTTCTTTGTTATAAGAGGCAGTTATCCTTCAGTTGTGAAATTTAATTGATAATACACTTGTGATGCTGTTTTATCATCCCATAAGGTTCTTCTTTTATGTCTGCTTGTTGGTAATTATATTACTACTACTATTTCTAACACGGTCAATAATTTGAACTTGGATTTTCAGATATAAGGTACTAAAAATTATCAAACCAAACCATCTATAGCAGAATTGTACAATCATCTGAATGTGGAATGATATGTACTATGTATAAATTGTAGATACACAAGATATCTAACCATAAGCTCTTGACAGGACTTGAACCTAAGAGGGCAAATAAAATGCACCCAAGGTATCTGAGGTACAGCAAACTTATACAGTACCTGGTCATGAAATTGATACAGTAGTTGTTCAACAAATTGATATAGAGCAGAGTAATAAAACATAAAACATTCCGTTGCCGGGACTTGAACCCGGGTCTCTCGGGTGAGAGCCGAGTATCCTAACCAACTAGACTACAACGGATTTGATATTGCAGGTCAAACAGTAATATTTCAAATCACAGATGAATTTAAATGCAGAAAATGCTAATATGTTAAAATTGTAAAATTACCATATAATCCCTCCGATTTCCACCTGTTTTAAGTCGCAAGGATAATGTAAATATTTAACTAAGTTCTTTTTGTTTTTGGCCCAATAATCATTATTAACATGTAACCTTAGGACACATGATAACAAAACCCTTTAAATTTTACAATGTATGGTCAAATTGAAAAAAATAGTTTGCAGTTGACGGTGACGTGACGATGTCATGATTTTGATAAATGTTCAACCTGCTACTTCAGATACTCATGATTGTTGTGATGTATACCTTTTCACTTCTGCTCTACTAATTTTCAAGTCTGCTATTTGCAACGGTTGTTCACTTGAGAAACTGCTGCTTCCTTGTGCAGATACTCTTATTTCACTCATGATAAAATTTTACCACATAATGCTCATTGTTATATCAACGCTTTAGCTTCTCATCTTACTTACAGCACAAGAAATTTATCTGACTCAAACTAAAATGGCTTAACAGAACAAGATGACAAACTTGTGTTCATGAATTTAAAAAAAAAACAAAAAACAAAAAGGAGAAAGCAGTTAAAATCCAAAGATAAATAAAAGGATTTCAGATTGATATACAACAGCAGCACAACATCCAATTCAAAAACAACAGAGCACACCATATCCATCAAATACATCAAACACCACATATAACTAACTTAACAGCATTGTTCTTTTTCCCACATATTTCACTGTTCTACTCAGCTGTCATGGGCTGGGCCATGCAGCACCTAAAGCGGGCCTTCCTCACAGTAGCTCCGATATGCACCTGCGCAGTCTCCAGCATTTTAACCACATCGGTGAAAGGGGGCCGGACGTCAGGGTTGGGGTCCCAGCAGCGAGTCATGATCTCCGAAAGGATGGGGAGGCAGTCGGCAGGTATGATGGGCCGGGCCCCCTTGTTGACCACGGCGAATGCGGCTTGGACAGCTGTCATGTTCTGGAACGGAAGCATGCCTGTTATGAGCTCCCATAGGACTATGCCAAAGCTGTACACGTCCACCTTTTGGTTGTATGGCCGGTGCTGTATCATTTCTCTGCAAATGAATGTAGTTAGTTAGCATGTAAATTTGTTGATAATATATTGATTTTTTTTTTTTTGGCCCCTCATCTATCATCTTGATTACCTACTGTGCATTTAGCCTGTTCTCAAAAGTCAAAACATTATCTACAGAAATGGATCAGTTTCTACATCATATTGCACTAAAGTGGTTCCAAACAACACAAGTGAAATTTCCCCTTCAATAATGTGCTAATGCTGAATTCTTTTTCTTTTTTTATTTTGAAAGAAATGGACTTGCACAGTTTGAAATTGCTCCATTGCATTTTGTTTTGAAGAAAAATTGAACTGATATTGTTCCAAATAACTCAAGTACTAAAAATTATTTTCTGCCGCACGGGTAAGAGTGCGTTAATGATAACCCTTACTAATACGAGAAAACCATTACCGTACCACTATTATTGTTAAATCAAAAATGACTATTGATGTTTTACCATTACCATGGGTAAAATGATCGTGGGTATACCGATAAATTTACCAATGCATAAAAATATTAAAATTTTATTACATTAAGATTTTGATCATGATAAAATGGTAACAATTCTGTTATTGATTCTAACTCTATCAATGATTATATCAACATTTTGATTTACTTCAGTTTATGTAGAAAGTTTTCTTGATTCACAATACTACAAAACAACAACACTTATAATCTCGGATTATGGAGTTAGAAAAACTAAAATGGAACATTATCTTAAATAATACTAGAAATATCTTCTTAAAATCTGATATATCTTCAAAATTGCATATGGTTAGGATAAAAAAAATGGTGAAAAACCAAATTAATATGACTGGTAAAATTACCATTATCACTGGTTTTGACATTTATTTATCGCTACATTTATCGTTAATTATAGTAAAGTTAATGTTACGGTACCGATACTATTGGTATACCGATGTAGCTTAATATTGTCTACTAATTGTTTGGTATTGATATGGTAATGGTCAATTTAGCATTACCATAATAGCCATACGCACAGGCATAAAATGATCTTTTGCAAATAGTTTTCAAAATGATCCAGAAGTGCATTATGTGTTGAAAGGAGACACAAATGATTTCAAATAAAATAATCCTTTTAACTTAACATGAACAGTGTGATGATATGGAACATGCACACTCATACAAAATGAATAGATGAAACAAGTTCATGAATTTGACTGCTAATATAGATGATAATGAATAATGTTGATGTCGTTATTCTTGTTTTGGATGAGGAAACTATAATGACTAGAAAAGTGCATTATAAGATTTTATGCATTGGACTCTCTACTTCTCTATCTATTTTAAATCTATCGATATCCTTAAATAGAACAAATACTTATTAGGCTCTACTTCATGAACTACTAAAGAAGACATTAGTTTCTGGTTAACGGACAGTTAGACTAATGATTATCTTGCTTTAAATAGTGTCAAGCATTGAGCAGCATGGATTTTCTTTTGAGCACCGGTACCCTCATGCAAAAATACTCCCCTTTGGGATATGAAAACAATTGTAAATAGAAGAAAATAAATAAGTGGAACAAGTTCATGCAACCGAATATTGATATATATAGTAAAGAATAATGTTAATTCAGCAACTCTTGTTGGATATAAGAAAATTGGTGTTGCACTATTTGAAACCTCTCATAACCATAGATGGCATGAATCCTTATGCATCAAGTTTTGCTTCACGAAGGCTTATGGATTAATACTTACTGCTGTATTAAACCATGATTGCCGCTTAACATTACGAGGAACAAAAGTGATATGTATAAAAATAAGATATGAATAATGATAAATCTGTAACAGTCTTGTTATAGGAAAATATGATAATTGTTTGACTGAAATTATCTTTTCAAAATTAATACAACATCAAGTCAATGACTTGTTTCCTATTATTTGACATTGCTTGGTTTTCACATTAATTTTTGCATCTAAATATGCTAGATTTTCCCACACAAAACGAAAATATGCTGGTCAAAGTAGAAAAACATGGTAATCCTAGACAAAGTCAGTATCCTGTTTCTTTTTCTTTCTATGTTCAAAAGCAATACTATAATTTACAAAAAATGGCTCGGTATGAGCACCAAAAATGGATTTTCTTTTCAATTAAGCCTTGATGTACTTTCATTGAGTATCATTTTTTGATCATTTTTTTCAGAAAAAACAAGTTACTTCATGTTATTTCGAGAAAAAACAATTTCCTTTCATAGCAAATTACTGAACCTTGCTTTCATGCAAGTTACTTTCATAATGTAATGGGTAACTTTAAAGTTTAAACACCTATTAATATTTAGTATATTAGAATTTTGTTAATATAAACAAAAAAATGACTTTATAAGCATTCTTGAACCTTGCTCCATAACCAAGACATTTGACCTCATTTTCACCCAAAAAAAAAAACACACACACAGAGAAATTTTGACAAATCAAAATATTGTGGGGGCAAGTCAGGCAACTCAATAATTAGGGCAAACCAAAAGAGTAGTAATTTAATATGCATCTCTTTCACAGCAAAATAGTGATATCATAACGACATCATATTGTTATAATGACAAATGTTGTTGCTTATCGCTTGAGTGACATAACTTCAATCAATTACAGTGGCTATCCTATATTCTAATTTCTCGAACAGAAAGAATATCTCTTGATGTATAGCATGCAATTAAAATTTTCTTTCTAATTAACGGTTAAAAATATATTGCAATTCTTCCAAATTAAATAATGTCAGAATCCTTAGCTTCAAATTTCATCACATTTAACTTAGGTTTCAAATCCAACTTTGAAATTGCACAGAGATAAAATTCGTCCTTTTAAGTGATAAGCTATTGCAAAGTGCCTATAAATTAGAAGAATATTGTGGGATTATAGAATAAAAAAGCACAAGCTAAATTTAAAGATGATATATGAAATAAGCGTGTGAGCGGGCGCTTATATAAAGTGTATGTCGTTTGATTTGACTTATAAATAAAAATTATTGCTATTAACTTTTTCAATGTTAAATCTACAGGTCAACAATTATAAGAATTCTTAGTTCGATGATATATGGATCTTCATGATCAAATGATTGTAAGACAAATCAAATCAAGATTCGGTGTTTTGTTTTTTTAACTCATAGAACTTTAGTACAATGTAATATTTTGTTTTAAACAAATGAATTCCTCATTTAAAAAATAGATTCAGTCTTTCTTCTATTGTCAAGGTGCAACCAAAATGCGGTTGCAATACAGCAATAGTTGTGATGTGAGAATGTGCATGGTTTGTCGACTTGCAGAACTACAGAAGCTTTACTGATTTATTCAGTCTTTCGGGGAATTGATGAACATAGCACAAGCATTGATAATAAAATTGTGTATGCAGCCTAACTAAGTTTAATATGTGTTAAATTTGACCTAAACCCACCTTCAACAAAATCAAACTCACCAGGCAATACACATCAGTGCTGTTAAATACACAAACAATGGTCTAGCAGTCAAGTTTCAAACTAAGAATACTGCATACATATAACCGTTTATGGATTTGATACTGTCAGCTGAATAAGTCACTGAAAAACAATTTAAATAAACCATTTGTAGAATTAATGCTAAAACCAAATAATGCCAAAAAATAAACTTACGGGGCCATCCATCTATAAGTCCCGGTTTCAGGTGTCATTCCCTCAGTCTGCACCTCAATCCTTGCAACTCCAAAATCCGCAATCTTAATAGACTTGTCTCCACAAATAAGTAAATTATCCGACTTCAAATCCCTATGTATGAACCCCAACCCATGCACGTATTCCATTCCTCTAGCTACATCCAATGCCTGCTTAACTGCCAACGTCAAAGGCGCTGCCTTATTCCGCCTCTTCATCAGAAACTGCCTGACCGATCCACCTTTTGCATATTCAGTCAATATGCACCAAACCATTCTCTTCCTACAAGCTCCAACAAACTTAACTATATTATCATGTTTCAAATTTGCAAGCATCATGACCTCTTGTGCAAATTGTTGCTCCATTAGTTGAGCTCTCTCCAAATCGTTTTCTGGTTTCTCCAATAGCTTAATCGCAACATCTTCTCCATTATACGTACCACGGTACAATTTACCAAAAGCTCCTTGTGCAAATGCCATTCCCATGTTCAGTTTTCTCAAATCAATGGTCCATTCATCGTAATTTTCTAAGGACTCGCTTGGGTAACTAAAGTCCATCAGGGCCCTAGCCAATGCATCATCTTTGAACACATGATCATTGTTATTGTTACGCATTCTTTTTCCAGGTCGAAGCATACTATGCCCCACTGAATATTCCGAGTAATGCACGGGCTTGTTACCCGGATGTTTTAACATTCCAGTAAGTGAATTGTTATTGGATCCAATACTGCTATTGCCTACTGACATTGCAACAGAACTGTTGTTACTGTCTACGGAGACAGTAGACCCCTCGTTCAGTTTTGCATAAAACCCTAAATCGTAGAAATTGTTTACATTTTCGTTTCCCCCAATTACACCAGCAAATTTACTTCCTTCCATCAATTTTATGCTTAATATAACCAATATGCAACTAATTATTTACTCAGTTGCATGAAATCTAAAGTTAGAGTTGAATATTGGCTCAAGTTGAATTCTTGATTACATCCGGTGTGAAAATCGTACCTTTCATTGAATTCACTGAGACTTACATCGATCGGAAGGGAAACGAGAGGAGGAAGATGAGATCGCCAGCGTAGTAGGGGACCAAATTGATTTGATTTAGAAAGGAAAAATAAATCTTCTGATTGCTTATGGATTGGAAAGAGAGTCCAGTTTTAATTTGTTTTGATTTTTCTTTTGCTTGTCTTTATTATGCAGCGGTGGACTGGAGACTGGAGAGACGACTAAAGAAAACCGAAGAAGTGAAGTTATCTTCCATGCAACTTAAGTCATGAAATATTGTCTTTTTTTAACTTACCGGTATTCATATAACTTTTCAAAAATATTCTTCCACATAAATGATCGCCAATTAATCTATTTATCCTATAAATGGCAATATAGTTTGTTGGAAAACAGTAAGAGCATCTCCAACCCAAATGGCTTGTAGTGTGAACTAAATCCTATATGTCAAGTATTGTTCACAATTGTGTAAGTAAAATAATTAGACATGACATTGAAAATAAAACATCCACTTCAATGTTAACTTCTTTGTAGAAACAACTTTGCCTACATATCTCAATTATATTATAGATAAATAATATTTATTTGTAAAATAATATTTTTTATTACTCACAATGTGAAGTGGAATGTCTAAAACTAGACATTTCACTTGACAATGTCTATTTAATTTTATGTCAAGTCAGCATGACATTCTAATTAACATTGGCATTGGAGAATACAATTTAAATAATTTGATGTTTTGATGATGTGTAATTGACATTACATTGTATTTAGACAAGGATTGAAGATGCTCTAATAACGAACAAAATTTCAACATTTTTTAGTGCTAAGACATTCACTTTATTCTTGTGCGCAAAGGGGACAATTTATCTCGTAACAGAACCGAAGGACAAATTTTATGGACATTACAGCATGCTAAGTTATGATTATTATTTTTTACGCGGTGAGCCTGGACATGTGTTAAGGGGTGCGAGTGTGCGACCGATCTTTACGATGGTGCAGCAGCTCTCGATGGTGGTGGAGTCGAGCTTGACGGCAACGATGATAGAGGCACAACGATGATAAAGAAAGGCGCGACGAGTTTGACGACGATGGAAAGAGGAGATAGTGATGTGGATCGACATGAAGATGTTCAAAGCATTCATATATATTGCAGCAGTGATGGAGGAATGATGTTACTTACCTAATAACAGTAACCTAGGAGCGACAAGGAAGCTAACATACTGAAATGAGTTAGTTACCCAATAATAGTAACGAGCTAGGAAGATTGTGTGTGTTCACCTCTAGTAGGATGGCACTTCTAGCATTATTATTTCTATTGTTAAAAATAATTATCTCTTGTAAGACATCGATATGTGATTTTACCTTTATTATTATTTAAAAATCTTTGATTTCTATTAAACCAAATATACCAAGCTTCGATAGTAAAAATAGTGTCTTATAAGAATCGCCGACTAGAATTGAAGAAAAATCTCAACCTAGACCAATAATACTTACAATTAAGAAAGTTAGAAGAAATATTAAAATAAAAAATTCTAAGAATGTTCAGAAGTATAAACCTAGTAAACTGACAACCATAGTATAAAATTACAAATGTGCAATTTTTTAAGGCTCACATTACAAAAAATACATTTTTTATCGATATGCACATTCTTTATTTTTAAGGGTTCAATAGTGTTAAGTTTCCCATGTAATATTAACCACATATGTAATTTGGATTTAGGAGGTGCATTCGCTTTCCACGTAAATTTAAAAATAGATTTAGTTAATGAGAAATTCATAAATCTATAAGATGAATTAGACGTAATGTTGTTAGTCATATCCCAACACTAGATTTTGATATCGTTATTATTGTCTATATTATATAGATCTAATTTGGCATTGGATAGAGTAAACTGGTAGAAAGTAGTTCCTTCTAATGTACGACTAAAATTGAACTTCCAAGGAAAGTTTAAATTAGGCCTATAGACTTCGGAAATTAGAACATTTTTAAAATTACAAATATGGTAGAGTTTTGAAAGTTCTGCTTTAAGGGGAACAACTAAGATCCAGCAATCATGCCAAAAGGATGTATTATTCCCCGAATTCACTATGTCACCAATACCTAGTTTAAAAATATTCAAGTCTTTTAAAACTGATCTCGAAAAGTATGACAAATTATTGTGCTTTTTAGACGTTAATAAGTGTAAATAATGCGACCCTCCGTAAAATTAATTAGAAATTAGTTCTTTTCAAATTAGGTTGTCGTTATTAGTATTAAAATTCCACATCAACTTCCATAATGGAGAAACATTGAGTTTATGGAGGTTAATTACCCCTAACCCTCCCTCGTTTTTCGATTTACAAACCATATCCCGGTTGACAAGTCATAGATTTAAGAGTACATTTTGTTTAGAAAGGTTTAAGATTCTAAATTCTAAATTCTTTCATTCTATTTAATTTTAGAATTTCAAATTTTCTTTTTTGATGCTAATGTTGTCAAAGATGTCTTTATTCCAATTTCTAAGGAATAATCGATGAAACTGGGTCGGCCCGTTGCAAAGTAATTGAGTAAATTTCAAAAAAATTACCATTTGGATTTTATTCATCCCATGCAGTCTAAATTTATTTAGAACTTTTCTAAATTTTATTATAAATAATATCAATATTTTATTAAATTTATAAATAAAGTTTTATTTTATATAATTTGTATTATATATATATATATATATCTGTGTGTCATATACACATATGTGTGTACGTGCACATGCAACGGAATAATGTGTGCATGGTATGACAAGCCCATTTATAAATGTTATGATTTACACCACAATGGACATGTTAGTCTCTCTTGTATACAAATATGTTGTCCAAAGGTACATATGTCTGCATCAAAACATTATATCGATACAAATGACAATATAATGTGTGTGTGTGTGAGTGTGTATGTGTGTATCTTTATTAATAATTGGAATAGAAACACGATCTTTTGGTTCGACCGTGAAGTTCCAAAAATACCATTATATGCAAACAAGAGGCGGGAAGTTCTAATCCAACAAAAAAAATTAACATATATTTTCAAATGTATATCTTGGAACATAAATAAGTTTACAAGTTTGAAACTATATTCCAATAAAAAAAATTCAGTTATAAATATATACATTATGTTGTGAGAGCGGTAAAAAAACATTATACACACACACACACTATACTATGAAAGCTGAGTTTGGTTTCTATAGCTCAGAAGCCCCCTTCAATTTAGTAGACAAATTTCAAACTCAACCGTCACACACGCGTATTTTTTTTCTTTTCATCCACATCTTTACCATTCCTCCTTTGCTGTCCAAACCCTAAATATTCTTCTGCTCTAAATTGTGCCTTTGCTTATAGATCGACATCCACCTCTCCTCTGATACCCGTTGCATACCTCTACATCTCTGCATCTCTGCATCCTCCATGCGTTGCTGTTTCGATTCCCATTCGATAATCCCTTCGCCTCTTCCATCTTCCTCGATTTCTTCTCTCCAGTCCTCGGTTTTCATTATCGATTACATGCCTCGATCACATAATCGATCCAGTTGCTTAGTCAAGGAGCCTCAATTTTGTAGACATGTTGTATTTTCAAAGATTTGGTTTTGGATCTATCATCCTTCGTTGTTGTTTCAATCTTCCCTCTCTGAATATTTGAAGGTTTGTTTCCTAATAATATTGTTTTGAATTTTAAAAGTACTTTTGGTAATTGATAACTGTAACTAGGCCAGCTTCTTTTATGCTTTTTAACATATGCAATCATTCACCTATATGCTTAATTTCTAATTTTAATTGATTTATTTGTCTATACTTATTAAAATAAAATTTACTTTAACTTTGATTTATTTATTTTATACCTTTTTCACCTTCTATAAAGATTACATAATTGTATCTTTCTTCATACGCAACTACACAAGTGCTTCCTTATAAAGCAGCTCATAAATTTTAAATATTTATGATGATTTACTGCTTTATACCAAAATACTATTAAATTCTAAATAATTATTATATCACCAAAATTTACAAGGATGTCCAAAGTAGGTAGAAATTATTTGCTCAGACATACAATTAACTTTAGATAATTTAGTGGAACCTTTTTCATAAATTTTAATTTATGACACTACTCTCTACCATGCTTTGTGTAGGTAAAGACTTGAAAATAACTGCAATGGAGTCAAAATAGAGCCTTTTTTTCACCATTTCGAAGACATGGTAAGTTATTACTCTTAGATAAAAACTTTTCAATTGGATTATTTGTCATTATGAAATTATCGAACCATTTTTTTAGATGTTTACGTCATGATGTTTGAGAACCATTCGTCTGTTGGTATTAAAATTAAGTAATTGACATCAAAGAGAACCACTTCCATGATTACCAACATAAACAGTGTGAGTTTGAATCATTACACCCATATTGATAAAGAACTCTTTTTCTTATTAATTTCATATTTGATTATTATGTTGAAATAACATAATTTCCTAGCTTTTATGGTTTATCTAAGACATTGTTAATATTTACAGACTTCTACAAATTAAACTTTGTCCTAGCACACCTAAATTTAAAATTCATAGCTAGGTGTTTGAATTTTACAATGACTATCATTTTGTGGTTTACATTAAAAATTGTCTTTCAGCCTAAAAAGCAAACTTCTTGTCCCTGAAATTAAATTTTTCTTCAACTTTTTCCCTGAGCCTAAATACCCCTAAATTAAATGAGTCATTAAAAGAAAATAAAAGAATGATTAAATTAAAGCAAGCCCAAAGTTCATGGCCCAAGCCCATTTGCTTTCTCTCTATGCTTCAGGAAATTTCTCCTTACTTTCTGACTCAAGCCCAAACCCATATTCGCTTATTTTATTTTCTGCCCTAAACCCCCAAATCAGAAGGCACGCATAAAATAATAATAATAGTAATAATAAATACACGTCGTGACCTGGTAAGAGGCGGCGAGATGGCAATCACAATCTGATGTGGTGCGATGCGACCTGGGGTGGAGGCGACGTGATGAGATGTCAAAGCTTCAATTTGTGCGAGCTTGACCGTGTCTGGGAGAGCAACGTCGAGGCGATGCGGGGAGGGGTCGTGCGATCATGCTGGCATAGTGGAGGCAGCTGAATGCATCGCAACTTAGTGGTTGCATGGGTACGGTCGCGATTGGAGCAGATGATGGAGCGGCTTCAGGCGATGTTTGAGCATGGGCTGGTGTTGATGCATTGACAGATGCTGATGATTATCTAAGTTGGTACAGTGGTAATAGCGAAGGGTATAGTCGTTGATTTGGTTGTTTTGGCATCGTTTCGGTGAGTTTCTAAACTCACATCTATGTTTATATCATATTGTTTGATTCGTATTTACCCCGTATATTTGCTTGATTAGCTTGGTTGAATGGATTTTTGGTATATTTTATGTAATTGATTGTTTGATGATGATGATGATGGTTGATATAGTTTGAATTGGTTGGAGTTGTGTTGCGAACTATGGTTTACTTGTTGTTCCGATGATTATTGTTATATTGTTGAATTGTGATGTTTGAGTAGTAAATAGATGCTTACAAATAATCAAACGACATTTTAAATTACTTGGAAATGTGGTAAATGAATTATAATATGAAATTTGAGAATAAATAAAAACTTCGAAAATAAATAGTGAATTTTGGAAATGATTTCTTATTTAATATTAAAGATGTTGTAATCAGTGGAAATTTGAAAGTGGAATGGTTTTTGAAAGATATAACTGTGGAGTAATCTTGAGGACATCGCGAATAGAAATTATTTGGTAAATAATGAGTTTTGAGATTTTATTAAATAAGTGAATTTTGAATATTTTTATTTTTATTTATTTACCGTTGATCTTAAAAATATTTAAAGGAATTTTATGAAATGATATTTGAAATCTATATTTTTATAGTGACAAGTTAATTTTATTTGGATTTAAAAGATTGGAGGTTTATAAAATAATATTTTGAAACATTTGTAAGCTAAGAGCAATTTATTTATTGAATGGAAATTATCTTCTGTGGGATCTGTTATATGTGTGTGTGTATTGTTAACTAAATTTTTGGAAGTAATATATTATTGTGTTTGATTATTGAATTATTTTGGGAATGTATTATATAAGGTAGAATTTTATTTTGATGAATTACTTCTCAATAATAATAGTTTTAAAAAGGATTTAAAAATAAACGAGGATTTAAAATAATGATTTTGAAATTATATATTTAGGTTTGGAAATATTTTGTAGATAGAGAGTTTCTTTTGATTTAATGTTTTAAAGGTATTTGGGAAATATAAAATTCTTTGTAGTATCTCCATATAATTGAAGTAGAAATTAGAAATAAAACGATTTTAGTGATTTTAATTTTATTGATAGGTTCGATCAAAGGTTTCAAAGAAACCAAATAAGTGGTTTTAAAATATGGGTTTTTGGAACTAAATGAGAGCATAAATATTTATTATTTTAAAAGAGGGTGAAATAAATATAAGAGGTGCTTTGTTTTTAAATTGAATTGAAGTGTTTTTATAAAAAGAGGAGAAAATTAAAGTGAAATGTATTTAAATAACCCTTCAATTCGTTAATTACTAATTAAATAATATGTTGATGTGTGTATGAATGGTCGATAATTTGATTACTACAAACGGTATGAAGTTAAATTATTACTTGTGCTGAACTATAAAGCAATGAAAATGAGGAATAATGAATTAAAATTAAAATAAAGGAAAGAGCTAATTAAAAAGCGAAGTGGAAATTTATTTAATGTTGATTAATTGCGGGTGTTGTGTATATAATTGTATTTCATCGGATGCTATGGGACGTCCGTATGGAGTATATTTATTTACTCAACACTAGTATAATGTTGGGTAATTTATTGAAGATCGAGTATTTAATATTTGAATATCGATGAATTATTCTATATCGTACATAAATATTAATCGATATTATTTAGATTTCTGACTTGACGTGTGAGGTGCATTATAATACTCCTTTATTTTATTTTAAAGCGAGAATATGATTATCTCCGCTTTTGAGTGGATCAAGGAGCACGATGCGGAATTCCTTACATATATATATATGATGGCTAGATGTTTGCTAGCCCTATCCTAGCTTGACCGACCAGTGGGTCGCTTCCCGATGGTTGTGATGATTTGGCCCACCGTCACATGGTCATAGTCTGCTGCATGGGCTAACATGACGAAGATTACAGAATGAAGCGAGGTAGTTGATGACGGGAAGCGAGGAAACGATGTGCATTATGGTATAGCTAAAGACTAACCAGGACACTCATAAAAATTTACGAATATGGTCCCCTTTGCATTTGAGAAGTGGCGAGGCTCAAGTGTAGACTCGTCTTCTGGAAGTAATATTAATAGTGGCAATAGCAGTAGTAGTGGCAGTAGCAGTAATGAAGATGGAACTAAATACTCTTAGGTAATATAGGTATAGAGATGAGGTGTTACATAGCGGTTGATATATGCTAATCAACTATCATTTCCATATAAGTGTAATACAATCGAAGCACAATTTCCAGTGTCTAGGTATACGGTCGAAAGTACCTACATCATATGATACCCTAGACTGATAAACAACCATGGCAAACATAACATCCATCAAATAGTCCTCACCATCACTCATGTGCGATGGATATATGATAACTCGTACGACACAATCGCAAGCCAGGGGTTTGATCAAAATCTCGGCTTCACTGGTGCTCGAAAACATACCACATCGTAAGGCTAGGATCCAGGCTCATAATCGCAAAAGCCCAAGGCAATCTACTATCGCAAGATTTGGACACGGTCGCAACTCCAGGTGGGCATCCCCATATATCCCTTCTTTACAAGCACACCAGAAACCTCTGAATTATCAACGATCCCTTTGTGTGTATCTCCATAATGGAACTCAATTGTTATTCTACCCCGACTATCTCCATGGTAGAACACAATCACAAATCCTATTTACAAGCCCTCATCGTTGAACTTGTCCTTATGGATCACCATCACGACTCCCATCGTTAAGTTGTTATCTTTGGAACGCCTTTAGACACCTATCATAAATCACAAAGCCATCGACTAAAGTTCCAAAGTCGTCGTCGGTGGAACGTCGTCATGTCAAAGCGCTATGACATCTCTTCACTAATTGCCACACAAAATCCAAAATCATCTAGAGTCGTTTGGAGTCGTCTACTTTACTCCATATCACCAATTTGACCCTTGAAACAAGTCCCGAAGAAATCCCAAAGTTTTGCCTCACCACGACCAAAATTTCAAAATCTCAAACTTTTGGTTTGGGTATTCCTTAGGTCGAGCCCCAAGCAACCCTTGAAAAATCCCTGAGTGACCTACCACCTGACTCAGAGCACCCGAAAAACCACTGACCCTAAATTCTTGCACGGGTGCTGACCCGAAGCAACTACCCAAAATCCCCGAGCATGACACCAATCCAATACCGAACCACTTTTCTTGCCCAACCACCAAATGACAACACTACCAGACAAAATTTACTCTTATGTTCTTTCCCACACGGACACCAAGAAAGGCCCGAGCAGATCTCCCACTGGCTTCAAGCACGACTCCAAGCATCATTGGGCAGAAATGCTATAATAAGTCAAATTTCCAATTTCGCACGATTTCACTGCCATGCTCCATTCTACAACCTGCATGCATTCCTCAAACATTGATGCAACTCCCAACATCCTAGAGTGTATCCGTCGAAGTATGATTTCATGGTACCAACCTCTAATTTACTCTGATGAGCATTTTCAACCATTTAAGCATACACACAAACAACAAACGCATCAAACACCATTGAAGTATGCAAATCACACAACCAATTATAGCGATCGTTATATCATATATCTACAACATAGTCTAACATATATCAAGGCAACTACACATCCAAATAACATGTTTAGAACATCAAAAATCCATTTATTCACATTTTTCTACAAGTATCATTAAAACTTACTTTTGACTTTAACAATGGATCCAAAACATGTTAAAACATATAGATACATATATAATAAGGTGAGAGATGATAAACCATTTACTAAACCTTCCAAAATCCAAGTTTAACACGCAAATCGAGGAAAATCCGAAAATGAATAGGAACTGCCTAATTTTTCTTCTCCAAAAATGTAGATTTGAAGATCTATAACCAATCCCCTTATTAATTTAGCATTAGTTTATGATTTAGACTTAATTTCAATAAGAAAAGAGAAGGTTTTGGGTGAATAATGGGTTGATAGAAGCTTAGATCTACTTCGAGAGATGGTAGAAATGGTTTGAGAAAGTTTGCTTTAGCCAATTAGCCCTTAAACCCGTAATGGGTTATTGGGCCTCTCCCCAATCTCACTATATACCTACTAAGCTTCTCCAAAAACTATCAAACTTCAAACAGTCATATCTCCTAGCTAAAAAGTACAAATCGCTGTTATGACCACTCTACGGAAAAGGAAACCATCATATCTTTCTAATGGAAGTGATCTTGGATGCTAATTCTGTTTCTATCAAAAGTTATAGCCGTTACAAGTTTTCAAGGGTAAAATCATTTCGACAAAAAATTTCGGGGTCAAAAATGTCACTAGTCAACATCCCCCAATGTTATAGTGCCATACAATCCAATTAGAATTTGAAAATAATATTTTATAACCATCCGATGCGTAAAATACGTGTCGTTACAATTCTCTTTTTTCTCTTACACATTCTCTCCTTCATTTATCATTTAAAAGCCACATACCATATCAATATATGGCCGGCCTCACTATGGCCATCTATAGCCAGCTATCAAGGCTCTCTCTGGGCCTCAAAAAATATTCCAAGCCCGAACAATATTCGTTACATTTAAATCTAATTTAAATGCGTATATCAATTAGTGTATGTATAACTATTATATGCACACTATTTAATATTTTTCAAAGCATCAAATAAAATTTTATAATTAATATTTCATAAATATTAAGTAATTTGCTTTATTCGTAGCAGTTATAAATTGATTAAATCGGGTGGTAAAAGGAGCATTCAACATTTCGGTTGTGTGACTCTTAAGTATAATTTTGGTCAGCTACTAACATCGAACAATTGGAATATTAACGTTCACACATCACTTAGCAGGTGGTGTGACATTTTTACCAAATTTATCGGTTACTTGGTTTTGGTAAAATCCAATTTTACTTTGTTAAGCATTACCCGGCAGTGATAATTATTTACACTAATTCTCTTCGTCAAAAATATATCACTTTGGACTTGTGGAATTTGGTGATGCTTAAAATTCCAATATCGTCCATATTCAAGTTTATAGTTCAAACACAAAGTTCTTAGTTCAATAACAATTATTATTAACTGAACTACTCTAGCCAAGGACTTTGGCTTATCTACAGTTGATCGTGATGCTAATCCCATATAACCGAGGAAACGAATTCTCTCTTGAATAGTGTCTCACTTCCAATGTTTCCACTCGACCGAACTATAGTCGTTCGATGGACATTGTGCCACAATTTAACTGTAATCAAAGTGGAGTTTCCACATTAAAGCTCGATAGTATTCTCAAGTTGAGGGAATTGTGAATTGTCACATCGATATTTTTTATATTTAACCTTAGTTATATTAACCAACATAAAACTATCGAGTGAGTCATTCCATAGTTATCCAATAACTATCAATATGTAAACCCCTGATGCCCCCAACAGCTATAAGTAATATGCTACCCAACATTTAAAGAGCAGTACGTGCTCTAGTCTCAATGGATGTACCGATATCTAATCTCGATACATTTTGACTAGGAATATTTAAAATGGCATGTTTGTTTTGTTGTGATAAATCACTCATGATTACAATAAACTACTATCACAAAACATACCATATGGATTTTCTATTAAATATTCTTTTATTTAAATTAATTAATTAATATAACACACCATATCAAGTATATAATATAAAAACACCTTCTGTTTCGAACAAGATTGGTTATTGAGCTAGATATATGTAACAAATTATATAATTGCCCCTAGGGCAGACCCCTAACTTTATCAATCTCCTACTAGCACTGAGGGCCAAATATGGAATCTCTATCCCATCCCTTTGGTTGGTTTGATGAGAACTGATCGAGTTAGATCCTTCGTGAATAGATCTGCTATGTTGTTTTAATTATCTACTCTATCAATCAATTCTCTTCGATGTCGATAAACTACCTTTGTCATGTGAAACTAGTCGGGGTATGCTTCTCGACTTCTAGAGAGTGCTCATCATTAAATTGTTATCATATAACAATAATGTAGTATTCTCAATACTTGGAATTACCCCTAGCTCAGTTATAAATTTATGCATCTGTATTTATATATAGCTTTTATTGTGGCGTTATTCAAGACGATGTACTTGGTCTTTTCATTGAATCAACCATAATGTCATTTGGAACATTTCCAACTTAAAGCTTCTTAGTTAATGTTTGAAAATGAATATAATATTGATATAGTATACTCGATAACACTTATGAAGTTTGAGTCTGAACACTCCTTCGTAAGGAGTTTGTTGTTTCTATAAACAATTCTTTAGTATTTCGTAAATACACGAGAACACTCTAAACTACCATTTAGTGATATTAATTTTGGATTTGATATATACTTCATGCATTAAATTCACAAAAAACATATGATATCGTAGAAAATACAACATGCATGATAATTCCTATTATCAGTACGTAAGCAATCCATCTTACATGTTCCATATTAAACATTTTAGTAAGGTTTCTTTACATATCGTTTAGGACATTCCCAACATCCTTTATACTTATTATAAATATATAATTGAAAAATCCAATATCGAGTTTTTAAACATATAAACTATTACTAATTTTAACATAAGTACATCATTAATAATCAGCGGTATGTTTAATCTAGAAATACCTTTGTACCTTTTGGTGGTTCTTTCTTATGGACACTCGCTTCCTCTGCATTTTTATTGAAAATCAAACTATTTGATATTTATATCAAGATACTTACTCAATTCTGATGCTCATAGAATGATAACTTCGTGTTATATCTTGGATCATATCTGACAACCCACAAACTCAATATCCCTTCCACTAACTTCGAGACACTTTGGTTATTATGTGAAACAATCTATTCTAATTCATTATTTAGAATTTTCCATTTCAACACATGTACCAAAACACTAAGTCTTACCAAGCAATAATTTTGTGAGTAAATCCAAATTAACTTAAACAAATTGAATAACGAATTTATTACGCTGATTTCAACATTTGAAATTTATGATGTTATTCTTATCAACATTGCTTATTATATTCCAACTACATTAAGATACATTCGCTGCTGATAGATCATATCTCTTTGGGTACAACTATTAAAATCATACTTTGTTAATGCACTAGGACCCTTTTGGATTTGTGCATCATACCATATGACAGAGTTAATACTCCTAATAGGTTAATTGACAGCAGAGAATTGTCTATTCTTGACACTGATAAGCAACCCATACTCTCTCTTCAATTTGCAAGAATATTTATTAGATACTCTAGTAAATTATGTTCATTTAGGTTTAGTTAATTGGATTTCATCCCACTTAATCGGTTTCATCTCTGGATCGTATCCGAATCCATTTTACTAACAATAATTTCTAAAAGAAATTCCTTTACTACAAAGTTCGTATTTCTTAAACAACATTTGTTTCTCAGTATACTGGAACAGATATTCATAAACTCTTTATGAATTGCCATATATATAAAACAAATTTAGTTTTAGTTTACAAAACTTATGTTCAAAACATAAATAGGTCATCCAATGACATTTGTTCCCAAATTCCTTTTGGGGCAATTCATACATGATCCCTCATGAAAAATTATTATGTGCGGTCTTTCAATTCGCACAGCCTGTCAATTCTTTGGTATAGGATATGTTGGGGTTTCTTATAACACTTATCTTGTATGATTTTTTTAACCATTCTTTTAAATGAAATTAATTTTAACCTTGTGTACTACTCTTAAATATGCAACCTTATAGAAAGAAGTTAAATCAACTTCATTCACAATTAATCGTATTCCGTTCAACAAAGTTCGATTACTCCTTATTGATACATCATTATGTATCACAGGAAGGAGTGACTTTTGAGATTGAATCTTTATTCATTTTTACGTGCATTTGGAACTTTCCAATATACTCACATATTTGATCAAATCGAATCTATTTTATTTCTATTACAAATAATTTTATTTGCTTCTATTTTATATTCTATGAGCTTATCATAGACATGTTACATGTGTATGAAATACAAATGTTCACGTTTATGATAACTCAGCAGTGAATACAATGAAATACGTGGAACTATTTTGGACTTAATAGACTTTTGATTGCATACATCTATATGTATCAATCCGAAGAGTTCATCAACTCTTATCACGCTCTCACTGAATGGGTGCTTTGCCCTTAATTTTTGAGATATAATTAACTAGTATCATATGATTCATAATCATATAATCAAATTATTTCTCAAAACTACAACTTAGTCTATAATTCCAAAATAATTGCAAATAATTTAGATACTTCTGTATTTTCCAATGCATCACAAATACCAGTACTATAGTTTTATTTTATAATGAACATTCATAATATTCATATTGAAATAAAACTGTCTATTTTTCGGTCAATACTGAAAAATAATTATTAATTCATAAATGATGTTTGGTACGTTTTACGAAATAAATTTCGTAACTTAATGCAACCAATAAGTATTATAGGCATGCTCCCACTATTTACGCTATTACTATAATAGTGTATGAAATACAAAGCTTCATCCAACCACTTAATATAGGCTATTTATTTCATTTAATATAACTGGTTTATAGTCGAGAATTTTATGATCAAGTATCTTAAATTCAGAGAAATAAATATCATAGAAAATAATTTTCTATATGATAATACTTTTGGAATAGAAATTATATTTATCATTCCAATGTTAAGTATCTATTATTATTTTATAATCCTTATATCTGAATTTCTTTATGAAGCAGAAATGATAATTCACTCTCTTCATCCCAGCTATCCTTATGTTACATCCACTGTTATACATTCGATTTTCTTTCTAAATAGTCGAACTATTCAAAGAAAATCCCTACTACAATATCATAACGAACTCTTTACAAATATGCATTTGGTCATTCTTAACTTTTAGGGATATTAAATAAACTGTATTTTATATTACCAATCAAACTGACATTTTAGTTATCGAATTCTTAGAACTATCTCGTAGCCTTTGGTCCAATGTTACATTTAACACAACTACATCATTATTGTAATTAATCATATCGAATACACGATTTCACACTACAGTTTTACTTGCCTATTTCAATGAACTAATTTCATCTAATTTTTGTACATTACGAACTGTGACCTTTCACCATATAATATTTATATGTGATTGTATATGGATCAAATATCCATATTCTTGTATTACTTTTAGAGTTTAAAACTCATTTAAGACAATACACAGTCTTGGGCAAGTAAACTCATAAGTGGCCAAGTTATAAATGTATTTAGTAGTTGTATAATCAGGCACTTGCATGAATCAACATGCAAAAAATAATTATTGGTAAGTACATTTTATATTTCCATTTTAAATATTAATTTAGTTCATTTGTGTATTTTAGTTGATAACTATTTTATCAAGTTTATTAGTTGCACAAATTTATCAATATAGATTATTTTAACTTTACATATAACATATATTCTTATAATATTAGAAAGGTTAAATGTTGCTATTTCATTTTTCTAATAAGGCTCTCAATAGATTTTTTATGTTTCTCAAAATCCTAAAATGAAACATGGAAGTCTTTCGACTTCAATAGTGGGTGTTAGGACTCGTTTGTCTTGGGATTCTGACCTTGAGTTTGCTTAACAAGACATAGCCCCACAAACGATGGATAACTCCTTATCGGTTGTATCATATACAACTCCTAACCTGTGATTCCTTATCCTAACCTCATTTCGTGAGTTTGCTCAACAAATCAAAAGAGATTATTCGCTCGTACCAACCATTTCACCACGGCCTAAGTTATAGTATATGTACCTTCAGTTTGGTCAGCAAATGCATATAGTTATCGTACCTTGTCTAGTTTAGATATTAATAATACTACACATAATATCCCTAGTTTGTGTTTGTTCAACAACCGAAGAGTATGCAAGTAATTTATTAATATATAAATGGTAGAGGACAACAATTATATTAAAGATTCAGAATCTTTAATATATATAATCTAGTGATATCGACTAATAGAATAATATATTTCTTATGAAATATCCTCTGATTCAAGTGCTTGACACATTAGAAATCATGATATATATACTATATGTATGTATATATTCCTTAAGTCTAATGGGTTTCATACCATTCCACTTTCAATTTATACATTTATATTACATAAGTTTTAATCGTTACATAACTTTTATAATTAATTTATTTATTTATATAATAGTCTTATGTCTAACATTATTTTAATTAAGTCTAATTTAGTTAATTTAATTAATTAACATTTTAGTTAATTTTATTTTATTCATTTTAAACATTTTAAATTGAATATGTGCACTATAACATTTATAGTTATACACATATGTCATACACACACAGATATATATATATATATATATGTATTGTATTATCTATTAATTAAAATTTAATTTATTTATTTAATTAAAAAAATTAATCTATTATAATTAATTTTTAAAATTACACACACACACATATACTACCTTAACATTTTATGATAATGTTACATATCAATATATTTGTAATTTAATTTAATTAATTAACTTTTAATTAATTATTCAATTTAATTAATCTAATTAATTGATAATATTTTTGAAAATAATTATTTTATTTTTAAAACAATTCTGAAAAATTATTTGTAATATTTATAAAATCATTACTTGTTTTAAATTTAACCTTTTAAATTTAAAATGTAATTTTTGTTTATTTTAAATTTTATTTTAATTTCAAAACAGATTTTGAAAATTAGCCCAAAGCCCAATTTAGATTGGGCCTTTTCTATTAGGGATAACCTTCAGGCTTACCTCATCCTTTCAAGCTAAATCAACAGTCAAGTAGGGTAGAGTACTTGATTACCAGTCCCAACCTTAGACACTACTATTCTAGGCACCCTACTAAATGGGTAGGTTTTAATAAGTTAGCTCTATTACTGCTAATTTAGATCACATAGGCTATTTGGCTTTATACCATTGTTGTAACTGGGCCAGTTCGTAGTGGAGCAATTGAATAAATTTCAAAAAAAAATACCTTTTGGATCTTTATTGGGCCCATGTAGTCTAAATTTACTTAGAACATTTCTAAATTTATTATAAATAAAATCAATATTTTATTTAAATTCATAAATGAAGTTTTATTTTATATAATTTGTATTATATATATATATATATGGGTATCATATATGCATCTGTATGTACGTACACATGCAACCGAATAATGTGTGCATGGTTTGACATGTCTGTGTATAGATGTTAGGATTTACAGTGCAACAAACATGTTAGCCCTTCTTGTATACAAATATGTTGTCTAAATGTATATTTGTCTACATCAAAACATTATATATATATATATATAAATATATATATTGAAATCCCAATTGTAAACAATATATATAAAACATTTATAAAATATACGTGTATAGATATAAAAATTAAATAACAAAATTATTTAAATATTAGTTTATAAAATAACTTTGAAAATATAAATATACATTATAATATGAAAGCCGTAAAAATACATTATATATATTATAAATATATAATTAGTTATATATATATATATTAATATAAGTAATAAAAATAAAATTTATAAATAAATATATTTCTACATTTTGCTTTCGATTAGGTAAATTTTTTATAATTTCTTTTCGATTTTATAAATAAATGATTAGACATTATTTTATATAAAATATGTATAGAAAATTAAATTAAAATAAAAAAAATTATTTCTGAAAACATTAAGTGCATTATATGTTTCATAATTATTTTTTATTTGTGAATATACATATATTTTGAATTACATAATTAATTTTAGATAAAGTAAATAATTTCATTATATATATATATATATATTTGTTGTCGAATGCTTTCTACACATTAATAAATTTTATAAGATTTAAAACATATATTATATAATGCTAATTTTTTAAATATGGTTTTTAGTTAATAAAAAACTCATTTAACAATGTTATATAATTCGAAAATAATTTTGTTCCTTTTTATTACCAAGCCATGAGCAGGTAATAAAGTAACTATACAAAAAAAAAATTATCATGCGCGTGTGTGTGTATGTGTGTGCATTTGTATATACAATCATATAAAAGTGACAACATTACGATATACGGATTCGTCGTATAAAAGCTAACTAACAGATAGCTGGTATAATAAATAAATTTGACAATATATATCAGAGTATACCTTTCACCAATGCCTAAACATACACATTGAAATGAATAGGTGAACTTCGTGAATCCAATTCCAATCCTAAAGTTGCTAGCTTCTGAATTGCCTTACCACTGATAATCGAATCAAAGTAATTTGATATGGTTTGTACTTGAATTTTTAGGCTGTTAGAAGTCATGAACGACCTCCCTTTTTGCTGTAGTAGAAGTGCAAAAGGTTATTGCTTAAGTAAGGGAGAGGTGGCTTATATAAAGGAAAATTAAGAGAGCAAATCGTGGATTTAGATCCTTTTTTTTCTCTTACCCATTCTCTCCTTTATTTATCATCCAAAAGCCCTTACCATACCAATATATAACCGGCCTCACTATGGCCATCTACAGCCGACTATCAAAGCCTTGTTCTGGGCCTCAAAAATATTCCAAGCCCGAATAATATTCATTGCATTTAAATCTAATTTAAACGCGTATTCATATCATATATCGATTAGTGTTTATATAACTATTATATGCATACTATTTAATATTATTCAATGCACATCAAATAAAAAAATTAATTAATATTTCATAAATACTAAATTCATTAAATTAATTTATAACGGTTACAAATTAATTAAATCGGGTGGTAACGGAGTATTCAAAGCTTCAATTATGTGACTCTTAGGTGTAAATCTGGTTAGCTATCAATATCGAATTTGGATATTAACGTTCACACGTCATTTAGCAGGTGATGTGAAAAATTAACTAAATTTATCACTTTCTTAGTTTCGATAAAATCCAATTTTACTCTGTTAAGTGTTACCCGATAGTGACAATTATTTATACCGATTCTCTTCATCAAAACTATATCATTTTGGACTTATCGAATTTGGTAACGGTTAAAATTCCAATATCATCCATATTCAGCTTTATAGTCCAAACAAAAAGTCCTTGGTTTAATAATAACAACTATGTAATGCAGAGTGCAATTTACAAGCATTGAGTAAACGGGTGAGTGACACCAGGTGGTATGGGACGCCTGAACTGATATTTGTTCGATTACTTTTTGTAAGCAGATGTCACCCCAACAAGGTTGAGTGTACAAGGAATTATATTTATGGTGATGTGCACTGAGTGTGGGCAAGCTGAGAGCCATAATAGTGTCTATTTATTGTGTGCACTCCTATTATATGTCAGAGAGTATACCGGATTGGCTAGTATCCATCCTAGCGGCCTAATTGCGAGGTTGCTCCTCAAACTCATGGCATACCTTTTGATGTATATGGCTAAGAGTCATTGCCTCTATGTCACATAGGCCAGCAGTCTGTTACCATTAGGGGCACTTGTACGTTTGTGACCAATGCATAACATAGTCATGCATTTGATGGATATTAGGTCACAGCGGCCGTCGAGATCACTAAGACTGTAGGAGTGGTACTGAGAGCATGTGAGGAAGGCTCTTGGAGCAGGCTGAGAGCTGTCAGTCTCCCATCGGGTTGTTATTGATGAGATAGCATGAGATGTTATAGACACCCACTTATTCACTTATGAGAACATTTTGTTTATGGCTAAGAGCCGATTTGATCATTTGTCGAGACCGGTGTCGAAATAGATATTTATGATGCCGAGAGCATATAAGACTGAGAGTCCCGATGATTATCCACGATACCGAGAGTTGAGTGGATTAATTGAGGTCTGAGAGACCGTATGATTATTTCTTGGGCCGAGAGCCAAGTCTAATTCTATAAGGTTGAAAGTCTAAATGATTATTATGTGTATCTATGAGACCGAAAGTTTATGAAGTCATGTAACCCCGTACGCATTGATGTTACTGCTATCGAGGATAGCTATAGATGCTGAGAGCATGGAGCTATGCAGTTAAAGCACTTAGCAGTTCCAGAGCGGTGGAGGAGCAAAACGTTATAGTGGGGATAAAGCGGGGGTATAGCGCGAAATAGCGGAGGTGTAAAACGCTGGATTACATATAAAACTAAATATTTAAAGTTAATTTATTCCCATTCTCGCATTTTTATAGGACAAAGAAATATTATTTAATCTTATGCAACAGAACCAAAGAATACATAATTTATGCAGTCTAGATTTGGCATCTAAAATAGATTTATAACTTATATTGAGCACTTTTGTCTTAAAATTAGGTCTTTACCTTAACTTTGTTGATTTAGTTTAAAAGGGAACTAGTCAAATCAACCTTTTTATATTGATGTTGCTAAAGCAAGTACTAAAAAGCCTTGATTTAGCGAGTTTGCGGAAAATAACTGGGCTTAAAGTGGATCCATAGTTTAACAGCGCTATACTGAAAAAGCATAGCGGTTAAAGAGCATTATGCGCTATAACAGAGATTTTGCAGGGTTTCAACTACATGGGCATGGAGTTGGGCCCTGTATATATCCTTTACATCGTTATCTAAGAGATGACCCTGACTACCGAGGGTATGCCATATTTATATTTCATGTATGTTTGATTTGGGCGATTGTTATGTGTTATATATATTTATCAAGTGAGAAAGATCCCGGGTATGTCTACTTTACTATTATCTAAGAAATAATCTAGGGCATTGTTGAGAGCATGTCCTGTATTATTAATGATACATTATTCTTGATTATAGTTGTACTATGGTTGTTTCACCTATTTGATTATATGGTTGTTTGGTGTGTTGATTAACTTTACTTAGAGATGGGTTATCCTTTTATGTGCATGGTTTTGAGATATGTTGATATTTGAGATATGCATGGGCCACTTGTTTCTATACTTATTTATACCATTCCAGATGATATTTTATATTGACATCGACATTCTAGGCATAGTCTGACTCGTGTGTTATTTATATAATACTCGGATCAGTCTGAGACAGACATTACAATTTGAGGGATGAAGAGAGCAGATTGTGATTGTTAGGCATAGACAAAGGTTGGACTATTAGTTGATTAGTGTAGCATTATCTATTTTTGTAGCCTCATGTATATTGATGATGTTGAGATGTATACATTGTATATTTTTGAGATAGTGGGAGTTTGACCTATTTTATATCACACTTGGACTCGTGTATATGTATTATCGTATGTTATCGCTGCGTAGATGACTCTGTATTCTCTGTGATTTATTTTATATTGTGTATTGTTCTATCATGGAGGCAATGTATTCATTACTTTGTGTCGATACTATGTACGTATATGTAGATTGTTTATGTTTTTGAGTACGTACCAGTGTTAGCCCAAGGAAATATTCACGTGTGTACCTCATACAGCCTTATTCTCTGTATTATCTAACAATATTACCCAGTAATACTCTTGGATAGTACGGATATAGAGGTAGGGTGTTACATTTTGGTATCAGAGCAAGTTTAGAACAATACAAAGTATAAGAGACACGAGTCCTGGTCTTAGATGAGACTTAGAGTCCATGTCACCGTGGGTGTGTAGTAGATTAATGTCTATATTTAAGTGATAGTAGGAGTATACGACGATTACTGGGGTAATCATTCGGGACGTATTTGTATTTTTTTGTTATATAATATATTTCTTCTACTTTTTTCTAAGTGTAAGTTTCTGTATGAGAAACAGAGTAGTTGATGAAGGTAGTGAAGGTAGAAGTAGTTAGCCCGACGAGTAGTGTCGGCATTAATGATGATGAATAAACCTCTATGTGGCCTGAATATGAATGAAGTACTTCAGTTAGGGAAGCTGCAAAAGACCCTAATTTGAATCTCGTTTTGAATACTTCACAAATTCCAAATTGTGTTGAGTGAGTTGAATAAGTGGATCCTATAGTGATCAGAGTTGCGCATCGGAAATTGATATAGTTTTCCGCTGGAGGAGTTTGTTTACTTGTTTAGAAATGTTTGTATTGTTACATAGTGCTTGTTTGATACTATGGATGTCTGGTTTGTGATAAATTACCTTGTTGTGAATGGTTGCTAAATTGAATGTATATACGAATTCTGAAAATAAACATTTTTATTCAAACAAGCATATAATTTAATAAAATACCAATATCATTTTATAAAGTGATTGTAAATTATATTTTCGAGTGCTGTTTGAGATTTTGGAAAAGAATAGTTTGGGATAAGTTGAATATTAACTTGAAAGAAATAGAAATTTTGGACGATAAATATTAGTATTGATTTTGAAAAAATTGGTTTGAAGATCGAATAATATTTTAAAGCAAGTATATTTTTTGATTAGGACATGTTCGATTAAAGGTACCTATTTTTGTAAGATACTAGAAATGTTTTTGTTTTTGCAAACAATTGTGTTCCATACGAAAACATTTAAATGTATTTATTAAAAGAAAATTTTGAAACTAATTTCGTGTTAATCTGTCCATTGAGTGATTTAGGAATTCTGATCGATGTGTCTGGCCAACGTCATCGATAGGAATTCCTAAACACTAGAACGACATAAATGGACATAAGATTTTAAGAGTGATGAATTATTTTAAAGAGAAGAATATATTTTGAGTTATATTAAAAATCAATGTTTGAAATGAAATTTCGAAGAAAGTTATATTCATTAGTTTGAAGAGATTAGAGTGATATAAAGAATATATTAAAACGTGTAAAATGTTTTAGAGAATGGAAAATTATTGTTTGGAAAGAAGAACAATATTTTATAATGAGAAAAGTGTTTTGAGAAAATGCTTCGAGGGAAAATGAAATTTTAAAGAAGCATTTGAGTTAAGTTTTAAAAAGAATATAGGTGAAGATTTAAGAAACGAAAATTTTACAATATTATTTAGATAAGAGAAGTATTATTTTGAGATGGTTAATTAGTAAAGTTTGATGTGAAAATTTTATAATATTTTGAAGTTTTATAAATTATTTTGACTTAAGTGTGTGTGTGTGTATGTGTGTGTGCGCGCGCATGTGTGTGCGTGCGTGCATGTGTGTATGCATATGAGTGAGATTACTATTATGGTGAGGTAATATTTTGAAAGTTAATAGAGTGTTATAAAATTTAAGTAAAAGTTATCTTTTTTTGAAAAAAAAGACGAAGAGGGTTTGAAAGTAAAAGATCCTTTTGGAAGTGGGCTTTTTAATAATAATAAAATGTATTGAAATTATTTTGAAGAAAAAAAGAAGAAGGAAAGGTTGATCTTTAAAATAAATGCTTTGTGAAAAGTTGGAAAGATTTGATGAAGATTTTGAAAAATCAGTTTCAAATATAGTCCTTACTAATATGGTCATAACTTGTGAAGTTGTGATCCGATGTTATTGATTCTCTTTCATTGGTAAGATATTTTCATAAAAGACAACTTTGATGTTTATCACTTTTCAATATTTCGATGTTTGTTAATGCTAAAATCTATTTTGAAATTGAATCAAATCGTTGTCCAGAAACCGCAAACGTCACATAACTACGTTGAATTATTTTGACAATAACTTTCAAACAGTTCTTCGATTTTGACGAACTTGACTATTATGGAAAGGTAAGAACATAAGAAACAACTTTTATTTTACATGTTTCACAAAATTTTGTCATTTTCTTGGCTAAAAATGCTAATTTTTATATTGGGCCTGCACGTGCATTCGTGTTTCACAATTTGCTGTTTTTGGAAAATATACTACAACTCAAATTTTACTTGACATTTTTGCAATCCAAAAATTGTTTTAGAAAGCTATAACACTACATAACGATATAATTTTAGAAACCATATCTTGATTTGGTGGTTTCGACTTTGAAAGTTAGTTGGAAAGTGGGTTAAATATGAATGAGTGCAAACTACTTACTCTTCTTCATATGCGACTAATGGTTATATTGAATTAAGTATAGGTCCTTTTGGAGCTTACTTGGATAATCTGGCGATAATGGCTCGCTTATGCACGCTTAGTAGCAAAGTAAATTGCATGAAACGCTAATAAAAAGGTACGTTTTTACGCTATATCGATATATATTATGATAATGTATTATTTTTCCGTGTTTCGGGATGCCTTGTGTTAGGTTGTATATTGATTTTGTGATTACACTGTATTTTGATTTTTTGAAACGCTCTCCGTACAAAGGAGATTCTATCGAAATTTTCTAAAAATCCAACACTTAGAATATTTTCACAGAATTTATCGTACGTTGAAGTAGAAAGTTATTGAATAAATATATAGCATACGACAAGTCAAATCGGAGAGAACCACATAGAGGATTGTGTAAACTTTTAGAAGTTTGTAGAATATGAAGAAAGTTAGGGTATGAATTGTGTATGACGTTTTCCTATAAAAAATTGCTAAAACGCAATTTTCTTAAGGGGGAAAGTTTGTAATAATAATGTTTTCTACGCCGTATAAATAAATAAATTTAATTAAAATAAAAGTATTTGAATTCGATATTTGATAATTAATATTTTAAAAATAACAATTTTAGTTAATTAAATTCTATTTAACAAAAGATTTAGATTTAATAAATTGAATTAACTTAATAAATTCCTTTCAAATAATATATTGAAATTGAATAAAATATTTTAATCAAATATAAAATATTTTCAAAGTATAAATAATTCTATGCGATTGAAATATTTGAAAAAATAGATTTATTTTACGTTGGAACAATGAATAATTAAATAAAAGCTAATAAGTATTAAAATAAATGAAATTGTTCGATTATGGAAAAATAATATTCAGTACAATGAAGTACAAATCAATATAAATTTATTTGTAAGTTAATTACAAATAAATAGAAGAATGATTTAAAATAAAATGGAAAGAGAGTGAATAAATGAGCAAAATAGGATACTTAAAGGCCCAAGCCCATTTTCTTTCCCTATTGTTCTAGAACTCTCCCTACATCTTCATTTGCAGGTCAAACCCGTTCTCCACATCCATTACTTCAACCTAATATGCTCTAATCGAGAATCCGTAAGAAAAAAATAAAATAAAAATAAATAGTCGTGTGTTGGGAGAACGAAACCATGGCCGAGTGACAACAAGGAGGCGATGAGAAGGATGAGGTGACCATAGTTGATGCTGCCGATGATGCCAGGATTGGGGTGGGATATTGGCTCCGATGGCAGGAGCCAGTGCGCGAGGTGAGGGAGTGCGGCTTCCGTCCATGGCGGTTGGCAATGTTGAGTATATGAGGAGGCAAAAAGGCAAGGATGAATCAACCTGCTCGTGTGCGATGGAGAAGTAAACACCGAAACAGTCATGTGACCTTTGCAACTTGATGAAAGCGAAGAAGGGAGTGGCCGCACATGGACTACAATGTTAGGAGATGCACTTGCTGGCCTGATGACGTGACAAGGAAGAGGAGGCTGATGGGTGGTGTGCTAAGTTATGGCATCTTCTAGTAAGGCCAAAGAGGAACAAAAACCATATTTTCGATGAGTTATTCTTGTAACTCACAGCCATGTTCTAGATTCTATTTTCTATAGTTTTCATTGAATACTCGATGATGGATTTTTGGTTGATATGAATTTAATTGGATGAAACTGATGCATTGATTGTTGATATAGCTATTCCCTTGTTTATTGGTTGTGGTCAAATATTGATGAATTGTTGGTTATAGGATTGAATTGGGTAAAATTGAATTGCATACCTTTGATCGATTGTTGTTGTGATGAGATCACATTAGTAAATCGGAAGGGGCGTAAATTAAAATGGAAGGTTTTGAAAGAAATGAAGTATTTTTGGAAATAAATAGTGGATTCTGAAATGATTTTTATTTAAATTTGGAAATATTATTAGTGATAGAAAATTATTTAAAATGAATTATTTGAGTATTTTATAAATGGAAATTAATTGGAAAATAAGCACTTTTGGTGTTTTATTAACTAACTGAATTTTTGAATATTATATTTTTTATTTATGGATGATTATAGAAATATTGGATGGTTTTAAAACGAAAAGAATTTTAGTTTAATGAATTGCTTTGTTTAAAAGGGATTTGGAAGTAAATACGGGTTTTAAAGAGATTGGTTTTAGAATTTTATAATATGGCTTTGGAAACTTATTTTTTATTTTGTTTTATTGAAAATCATTATTGGAAAAGTAGAATTGTTTATATTCATTGTTTATAGGAAATCTTGAATTATTAAACTTATTTGATATTATTATTATTTTCAATTATTAGAGAAGAACTTTAAAAATGTATGAATTATTTTTTAGAATGAGTTTTCAAGTGATTCGGAATTGAATTATAATTTATAGGTTTTCTTATAATAAAATAGTAGATTTGCAACTATTTGTTTTGAAATAGGAAATGGAATTTTAGGAAAGATTGGAAATTTTATAAATTGATTTTTTTCCGATTGAGAATTTATACTTGAATTGTTTTGAACATTTTGGAAAATATGTATTTTAAACCCCTTCCGAATCAACAAATAATAGAATTGTATGTTTCAATTGCTATATATTTCTATGTAACGAGGAATTAGAATAAATGGAGTTATATTACCATTTGCTATGGGACTGTCGGTAATATTTCTCTAGTTATTCTTTGGACTTGTTATGTAGAATAATTATGTAATGATGAGTGCAATTTACGAGCATTGAGTAAACAGGCGAGTAACGCCAGATGTTATGGGACGTCTGAGCTGATATTTGTTCGATTACTTTTTGTAAGTAGATGTCACTCTAACAGGGTTGAGTATACGGGGGACTATATTTATGGTGATGTGCACTGAGAGTAGGTATGCTGAGATCCATAAGAGTGTCTATTTATTGTGTGTACTCTTATTATATATCAGGGATTATACCAGATTGGATAGTATCCATTCTAGTGGCCTGATTGCGGGGTCTTTCCACGAATCCATGGCACACCTTTTGATGTATATGGCTAAGAGCCACTGCCCCTGTGTCACATAGGCTAGCGGTCTATTTCCATTAGAGGCACTTACAGGGTCGTGACCAATGCATAGCATAGTCTTGCACTTGATGGATATTGCGTCACGATGGCCGTCGAGGTAACTAAGACTGTAGAAGTAACGCTGAGAGCGTGTGAAGAAGGCTCCTGGAGCAGGCTAAGAGCTGCCAGTCTCCCGTCTGGTTATTATTGATGAGATAGCATAAGATGTTATAGACACTTATTCACTTATATGAGATCATTGTGTTTACGGCTGAGAGCCGATCTGATCATTTGTCGAGACCGATGCCGAAATAGATATTTATGATGTTGAGAGCACATAAGACTGAGAGTCCTGATGATTATCCACGATACTGAGAGTTGAGTGGATTAGTTGAGGTCTGAGAGACTGCATGATTATTTCTTGGGCTGAGAACCAAGTCAAATTCTAAGAGGTTGAAAGTATAGATGATTATTATGTGTATCTATGAGACTGAGAGTCTATGAAGTCGTGCAACCTCATACACATCGATGTTACCGCTATGGACGATAGCTAGAGATGTTGAGAGCATGAAGTTGGACCATGTACATATCCTTTACATGGTTATCTGAGAGATGACCCTGGCTACCGAGGGTATGCCATAATTATATTTTATGTATGTTTGATTTATGATTCTTACATGTTATATATATTTATAGAGTGAGATGGACCCCAGATATGTCTACTTTATGATTATTGAGAGATAATCTGAGGCATTGCTGAGAGCTTGTCATGTATTGTTGATGAGACTTTGATTATAGTTATACTATGGTTGTTTCCTCCATTTGATTATATGGTCATTTGATGTGTTAATCGACTTTACTTAAAGATGGGTTATCCTTTTATGTGCATGGTTTTGAGATATGTTGACAGTTGAGATACGCATGTGCCATTTGTGTTATACTTGTTTATACCATGCCAGATGATATTTTATATTGACATCGACATTCTAGACATAATCTGACCTGTATTTTTTATATAATACTCGGATCAGTCTGAGACAGACATTATAGGTTGAGGGACGAAGAGACCAGATTGTGATTGTTAGATGTAGATGGAGGCTAGACTATTAGTTGATTAGTGTAGCATTATCTTTTTTGTAGCCTCATGCATATTTATGATGTTGAGATGTATGTATTGGATTTATACATTGTATATTTTGGAGGTAGTGCGAGTTTGGCTTATTTTATATCCCACTTAGACTCGTGTATTTTATTATTATATGTTATCGCCGCGTGGATGACTCTATGTTCTCTGTGACTTATTTTATATTATGCATTGCTCTATCCTGGAGGCACGCATGTTTATTGCTTTGTGATTGTGTACGTATATATGAGTTGTTTGTGATTTTTGAGATACATATCGGTATTAGCTTAAGGGAATATTCACATGTGTACCCATACAGCCTCATTCTCTGTATTATGTGACGGTATTATCCAGTAGTACTCTTAGATAGTATGTGTATAAAGGTGGAGTTTGAAGAGAAATTCCATCAGCTGAACCCATCGTTTGAACTATTGGTGGAGCTTCATCTCGCTCCGTAAACTCATGCAACTTTCCTTCATCGATTGTTTTATCTATTTCCATTTTTAAAGTAATTTTTCTGTTCTATGGCTGTTAACTTTGTCAAACAACCAGTATGGACTGTGTTTATCAGCTTCAGGTTGATTTCTAGAGCAAGCTTGGGATATTTCATACTTTCCGGGGGTAAAGCATAAATTTGTGAATAAGAAAGGGTGAGGGAAGTAGGCTATGGGTTGAAACTCACTCTTTGGCTTATTTCCATCAAAGTCGGATCTTCCTTTAAAGTTTCCCCTCTTTTCTTCTCATGATTTTCGCATGGCATCATCAAACCTTATAAACCCTCGAGATCATTGAAAAAACCCTTGTAAACTATTACAGTCATTTTAGATTACATCCTTCCAAAATGGTGTATGTTCCCACAACCCAAAAATTATAACAATAAGGTTAGAGTTTTTATTAATCCGTTCAACTAAATCATTGAACCTTTTATAATACTCTATGAAGGAATCGTTCTTTTGCTACTTCAGATTAGCTAATACAGTAGTACCAGTGGAGATATCTCTTGAAGTAAAGAACCACATTAATAAGCCTAAAGTCAACTATTCCCATGAACTTACCAATGCCTCTAGATAATATGGAATCATTCCAACGTCGAATCTGAGAAGGTTGCTGGCACTGGCAGGAAATGACATTTCACTTCATCAGAAGCTTGGGTAGCTTCTAGTGGCATCTCAGATATGCTTAGAAAGTCTTAGGAGATGGTGGACTCGTCATACATGATTCTCGAAATACCAAACCCCTTAGGTAGTGGAGCCAACATTTTGTTTTTGTAAACACCTAAACCTTACGAGCCTTAGCCGCCACCGAAGCTCCTCAAGATGACTCTTGCATTTTTTAAGCTGAGTCAACCAAAGATCACAATAACTTTTCCATCATTTTATCTCCTCTGAAGGAGAGTTTTCCTTCATATACATCCTCATCCTCGTCTCCTTAAGCAGGAAGACAAACCCTAGAGGCACTAGCAAGGTTGAGATGCTCGGTGTTTTGAGTGTTGATTGTATCGACGTTGGTGACTTCATAAAAATATTACCATCGTTTGTCTTCGAGCTACCAACTAGGTCCGAATTTTGTAGCAAAACTTTTATAACCATCAAACTCTCTCTCCTGCTTTTTATCAATGCGCCTTGGCTCCTCGGTTGTAGTAGAAAGTTGATCAAACCTCCTCTTCATTTGTGATCGAATAGCGTTGATTAGTATTTCTAATAGTCTTCGTGGTTATGGAGCAAATCTTGCTATTCTACGTAAACAGACATTTATTGAGAAAAAATATACACTTTTTAGTGTTTAAATGTTATGGGTTTAGATGAACTTGAATTCTACTGTAAAAATTTGAAACTTTAGAGCTCGTTTGGTTTGTAATTTTTAGTTTTGAATTTTTGTACGATAGAATGCATTGGATTTCAAAATACGATAAATTCGAAAAATGGTTTTAACATATAAAATTGAAAATAAATTTTTTTTTTGTTTCCCGCGTTTCCCTTCTTCTTCTTTTTTTCTCCACTCCACGTTGTCCACGTCCTTCCACACCCTCCACTCATTCTCATGCCGTCCTCCTATTCCACACATTTTTGAATACATATGGAAAACGCAAAACTTAAAATTCCGTTTTTAAACCAAACAGGCCCTTAGTTTTTCCACTGTTTTTAGTGATTCCAAAGTGTCCTTAAAAGGTTCGATTATCTAAAAATAGAAATGAACAAAATCTGAACCTTCTTAAAAATGCTTGAAATTTTGATTCAATAAAATGAAATTCGAAATGATACTTCTATGAGAAGTATTATTTTATTTCTGATAATATCATTTGAAATTTTCAAACGAAGTTAATTTGTTTAAACAATAAAAATATTCATTTAATCATTATTAAATTATCAAAATAAGTGCGAATAATTTGATTTGAGATACTATTGGGGAGAAAAACAGGTAGATACTTTTAGAGAGATTTAAGGATGCATGTTAAAAGGGAAGAAAAATATTTATTGCCCCTTAATATTTTAACTTTAAAAGTTTCATTTTACGTCCCTACAACGAAACAAATCTTACTTTTGATTGCTTTAATTCGCTTTGTAGACACTAGAATTTTACAGGATTCCTAGCAACTTTCTATTTGTCAAAATAGGGTCGCAGTTTCAATATAAATCATCATATTTTGTATTAGGTAGTTCCGCTTAAAACTGGATGCTTAACTAAATTATAGGTACTTAATAGATTCATTAAAGGAACGACATTATTTACTAAGGGAATACTAACTTTTAACACAAATTCTGCTTACCAAGGAAGGGTTCATAAAAGAGTTGTTTCCCTTATTAGATAATTTGATTTCACTACGTCAATATCATCAACCATCATCTAGTTTTTTTCGAATATAAACATTTTTTTAGTTTAATGGGTGTAAAAGAAGATTTATGTGGTAGCTTCATAATATTTAATCGCGATAAAACTCATAATTTATTTCGATGAATTCTATTCATACACCATAAACTACTATATATACATTAAAAAACTTACCAAGATCTTATACACACTACAAGGAACGGAAGGCATAGCAACGACAAATAGCCGTTGACGGCCGTTGCTAGCCGTTGCTAAAAGCCGTTGCAATTAAGCTCGTTGCTACTTGTTCCAACAACGGCAATAGCAACGGCTCCGTTACCAATTTAGCAACGGCTAGCGACGACAAGTTGTCCACATGGCAACAGTTAGTTTCAATCCTTGTCGTCCCGTGGCGTCGCGAGCCGTTGCAAGCCTGAAACCAGAGAGCCGTTGCTAGCCGGCCTGGAACCAGAGAGCCGTTGCTAGCCGTTGCAAGCCTGGAACTTTTTTGTTTTCCAGCAGCTAGCTTTCACTCTTCCAACCTTTGTCGTTGCAAACCATTCCACATCACAATAATCACTTCTAATCCATCGTATACATTCCATTCCAACCATCATATAACCAAATACATCGCAAATAATCAAATAAAACACATATATATCAATAATCACGCAACTATATAATCAACTAACACAAATATTTCATCATCAACCAAACAAAATACATCTCAAATCCATCACACATTATATCCATCACCAACACCATAGGTACACAAAACACCAAACAAACTACCAAGCTCATCAACCAACATAAGTACACAAATCCAACAAATATCCATTAAAACCACAATCTTGCCCAAAAAAATAACCATCAACAAAACATACCTACTCATCATCATCATCAGCATCATCGTCATCACCACCACCACCACCACCAGACCTTGGCATGGTCCCATGCTCTGAAACGAATGCGGCAATGCGCTCATCTATCTGCTGAGACAAGAAGCTCTGTCGCCAATCATTTATCTCGTCCAGCTGTCGTTGCATCTGGGTCATCTCCTCTTCGGCCATAGATTTCTTGTAAGCCATCTGGAAGTTAAGAGCCTGTAAAACGATCAAAAAAACTAGTTCTAATTCACGCTCGCAACGGCTATATTAAATTCAAATATAAGTTATTAAAACAGTTTACTTCCTGATTGTCGTATCCATAACGCCTATTGCGAGAAGGCGGATCAATAATTCTATCCCATATTTGATTGGACTCTTGAAGCGTAATATCCTCTCGTCCAGTTCTTTGCGCCATCGCTGCCCGCTCCGCTTCATATCTACCCTGCAATTACGAATACAAATTTGACTCAATATATAGCTATACAATTTACTTATACACTACTAAAGGAATGTGAAACGTTGTCATTGCGAATAAACATATTTACCATAACAGATTCAGCCTTCGCATCTGTCCACTCATATGTGACATTCCCATCATCATCGGTCTGCTCCACCGCATTAGTGACTCTAAAAACCTCGACCATTGTAGGCTCCTGTCCGGTTCTTGAATGCTGAAATTATACATGAATAAAAAACGTTACTAATATGATTAAATAATATTACAGTTTATAAACTCAAATTACAAATTTACCAATTCCCTCCGCCATTGTTGGAATGACTTGGACCCACCACGGTGTAACGCTGGATTTTTATTTCTGTTCGCGCTATTTCGCTTTGCTATTTCCTGTTAATTTAAATACACGGTTAATTAAATTAATAATGCAACTAACATACATAATTTAAATAATACTAACAATACAGCAATACATAACTTACTTTGACAGCTTCACTTTCCCAATGGGTGACAAATGCAGCCCAAACATCATTACACATCCAACTGGGTTTTTTCCGCTTAGTTTGGCCTTCGAAAGAGTCTCCCTGTAATTTTTCCGCATCCTCTTATTCCAATGATTGAAGAAGACATTCTTATCTTCCGGGCGGACACGTATTGCAGCCTGCTTATTGAAAATAATTTGAATTATATACAGTATACTAATTTTAAATTGAAATATAAAATTTTACTTACCATCAAATCAGCAACTATAGCGTTCATCACTTCGCCTGGGATGCCGTCCCAATAAGGCCAGCAACCAGACAGCCTACTCTTATAGGATTGCTTTGAAACTTGAAGAATGTAATCCGCCGGCTCTATTTCGAAACCCCTGTATAAATGTTGATGTATATAATTAATATATTTTAAATTTTTCAGCCCCGTAATTTTTGGTGTTGAATTTAAATCCATTGACGAAGAATATTGGATAAGTCTTCACATTTCTTTTTGGTCCGATAGCAATATGTCGTAATCCTTCGTCAACAACAGAGTTTTTTGAATCATATACGTATTTTGAAAACCATTTAGCAAAATCTTTACTGAGATCGCCAGATGGATGTTGTGATTCGTATATACTGCAAAAATGTATTATTCCCATCAAAATTTATATATATATATATATACACGTATAATTAAATTGTACATGAATTTAGTAGTACCTGACAAATGGTGCAACTTCAACACAATTTAAAAGAACATATGTGTGTGCTATATGGAAATCTTTATCGTCTAACCATATTTCCACACATTTCCCAACAGGTCGGCCTTGTTGTCTAAAAATAGATAACATTGTTTGAAAAGAATCATGTTCAACAGCTTCATCATTACGGGGAATACTGACAAACGATAACTTCACATCGTTACTAAAGTAATGTGAGAAAAAAAATGAAGATTCTTCTTCCAGATACGCTTTGCAAATTGAACCTTCTACTCGTACTTTTTGTCTAATTTTCTTCTTCAAATGATTCAAGTACCTATAACAAAATTAATTTAATTTCTGTTTTGGTATATAAATCTAAATTTTAAGCAAACTTCATATTGCGGATATTCAAAATTACCTCTCAAATGGATACATCCATCCATACTGCACAGGACCTCGAAGAAGTGCTTCGGATGGTAAATGAACAGGTAAATGCTCCATTACATTAAAGAAACCTGGCGGAAATATTTTTTCCAGTTTGCAGAGCAGTATAGGGATTTCTACTTCAAGTTTACGTATGCGATCTACCTTTAACGTCGTCGAACAAAGTTGTTTATAAAACATACTTAATTCTGTTATAACACTCCATACTTTGCCAGGCAACAGTTCTTTGAAAAGCACAGGAAAAAAATATTCCATCATTATATGGCAATCGTGACTTTTCATCCCACTCAATTTACTGTTTTTAAAGTCAACACATCTACGGAGGTTAGAAGAAATCCCATCAGGACATCTTAGTCCTTCCATCCACTTTAGCACGAGTTTTACTTGTTTGTTATCTAGCTCATAGCATGCTTTGGGTTTTTTTGTATCGTCGTACAAATGAAGCTCGGACCGCTTACAAAAGTGTAATATATCACGTCTCGAATTCACATCGTCCTTAGTTTTCCACTTTACATTCAAAACTGTATTAAATACGTTATCGAACACGTTTTTTTCATTGTGCATAACATCAATATTATGCCGGAGTAGCAGATCTTTCCAGTAAGGTAACTCCCAAAATATACTTTGTTTGCACCAGTTATGAATGTCTGATTTACCTGGAATTTCAACTTGTACCCAAGTTTCATGTATCTTTGGATAGTCTTTTACGATTTCATATATCTCTTCACCTGACCAAACCTTCGGTGGTAGCATACTCTCTTCTCTGTTTGCTTTAAAGTTCTTTTTATCCGTTCTAAATTTATGATTAACATGTAGAAAACATCGATGACAGTCAAACCAAGAAATTTTCTTTCCATACTTTAATGAAAATGCTCGTGTTTCATCCATGCAATGAGGACAAGCTAGACGTTCAGTTGTGCTCCAACCTGAAAGCATCCCATACGCAGGAAAATCACTAATAGTCCATAATAAAGAAGCGAACATACGAAAATTCTTTTTTCTTGAAATGTTGTATGTTTCAACTCCTTCATGCCACAGTGTTTTCAATTCTTCGATCAATGGTTGTAGATAAACATCAATTCCTTGTGTCGGATCATCGGGACCGAGGGCGACAATCGTTAGAAACATATACGGAGTTTTCATACACATCCATGGAGGTAAATTATAAGGAGTAACAATAATAGGCCATGATAAGTATTTACTACCAAACTGAGAGAATGGTGAAAATCCATCTGTACATAAACCGAGTCTGACATTACGGCTCTCTGCAGCAAACGCAGGATAAGTCTTATCGAAATGTTTCCATGCTTCTCCATCAGATGGATGTATCAAAGTTCCTTCTTCTGGTGTTCTAACACTGTGTCATCGCATATGACATGCCATAGCAGAAGATGCATATAACCTTTGAAGTCTAGGAGTGATAGATAAATAATGCATTCTCTTGTATGGAACTTCTTTTTCTTTTTTTTTTCTCGGTTTGAATCTTTCCTCGTTACATATTCTGCATTTTCTAAGGTCAACGTCATCTTTCCAATACAGCATACAACCTTTTATACATGTATCTATCTTTTGGTATGGCAATCCAAAAGCAGACATAAGTTTTTTCACTTTATAATGATTATCGCACATCAAATTATTGGGTGGCATGTGTCGTTTTGCAGCTTATACAACTGCTGTAAATCCAGCTTCTGTAAGGTTGAATTTTGATTTCATAGTGATGTATTCAGCGGTTACGGATAATTCGGTTCCGCTTTTACAACCATCCCACAAGGGCCTCTTAGCAGAATCCAATAAATCATAAATTTTTTTAGCTTGCGTGGTCGGTTCTTCTTCAACGTTATCATTGTCATCATCGCCCTGATCAATGGTAGGAAACATCGACTGTGCTGCATCTTGCACCATATTTTCTATTGGATTCGTCATAATATTATCGTCCTCTAACACTACAGGATTAGGCGTACGTTCAACAAGTTCTCCATGACGATCTCATAAGTAATAATTCGGCACAAAACCAAATTTATACAGATGTACTTCTATTACATCTGATTTCCAATGCTTTAAATGTTTGCACTTACTACACGGAAAACGAATTTCATCGTTATTCCGATTATTAGATTTAGCGAATCTAATAAATTCATGTACACCGTTACAGAAATGTTCCTTTATTGATCCTTTCATACCAGTTCGGACTTCATACATCCAACTACGATCGAGAAAATAATCGAACATTTTTCCTGATTTGATAAAATATGTTAGAAGATTCAACTAAACACTTCACTTCATATTTCAGTATTTTACGATTGATTTATAATTTGTCATTAAATCAACTATTTAACAATTGAAAAACATTTTATAATTCATTGACGGCCGGTCATCCTACTTCCCATTACAAACACAATATCGTAATTACATTTTATAAATCATTTCAGGTTAAACGATTCAACAAAATTTCGGCAGCACTTCCCTTTATTTCCTGTATCATACACAAAATGTGTGTACACAGGGAACAAAAAGGAAGTGCCACCAAAATTTTGTAAACCGTTTAAACTGAAATGATTTACAAAATGTGATTACTTTATTGTGTTTGTAACTTGTCCAAATACTAGGACAAATCCAACAAATATTGTATCGGATGAATATAAATGTCCGTTCTTGAAAAAAACGAATATCCATATAACGATCATATACAACACTTGTCAGACGGGGTCAAAATATCTCTAAGGGATTTACAGAAATAAAACATATTTTCTAATTATTCTTCTAACAACTACAAAATATTTTATAATTAATTAATTCATTATATTTATTAACTAAATTTTAAAACGTGTTTTAACTTTCACTGAATAATTAGCTCATTGTTATTACGCTCATTTCAAAATTTTATAATTCATTCAACGAATTATATTTATTTTAAACTACGATAACAGTTATAATTAGCACTTCTGAATTAAATTATCGTTAACTGTGCCAATCTATCAAGATATGTATTAATTTCTATACAATTAACTTTGGCGTAAACTATACACATTATTTTAAATAAAAACAAATATTGTCATAAACTTAAATATCAACAAGCATGTTCATCAATAATATATACTAATTTTAAAATCAAACCACCAATCAAAATCAACTAATACAAATATTACCATAACTAATACGCATTAATCATCATTTTCAACATAATCATAAACTAATTTAACTTCCACCTAACTTAAAACACTATAATCATCACCCAATATCACTATAATCATCACCCAATATCACTATGATCAACTAATACAATTATTTTCGAAATTAGGATTTTCCAATTAATCCTAAATTAAACCTAAATCAAAGCCAAATCAAGTTTAGAAGAAATACCAGCGAGTTTTGGAGGTGTTTGAGCGACGTGGAGGCAACGAGCGACGGCTGGAGTTGGAGAGGCGGCGGATTGCGACGGGGAGGAGGGTTTTGGGGAGAAAATGATTTTGGTGGGAAATGAGATTCTGTTCGCGGGTTCCAGATCTGTAATCGCGATATGCAACGGCTAGCAACGGCCGCATTTTTTAGCCGTTGCCAGCCGTTGCAACCTTCCGACACAAAATGGGGCCTTTTCTTGTAGTGACACCACCTTTTAATTATTGTACATCATACATATTACAAAACCACCCTTATTATAAAATAAAACAAAACACCTACCTCATTTCACTGAATTATGTTCATTACACCCAGAAACCATACTTCACAAAATTTGAATTTCGCAACACCTAACTTATGAAGACAAGTTCTTAATAGTTCAAGCAATTAACAAGTAGTATTTTAGTTGTTGCGATTTTTAAATTCAAAAAGGTGTTTTTAGGCTAAAGGAAAAAGTTGAACAAAAATTTAGTCTCAAGGACAACAAGTTTGGTTTTTAGGCTGAATGAAAGTTTCTAGTGTCACAGAAATCATTTTCTGTTTACACTAAAAATATCCTTCGGACTAAAAAGCAAACTTGTTGTCCGTGGGACTAAATTTTTTTGCAACTTCTTTCCCGTGCCCATTTTCCTTTTAATTTAATTATGAGGTCAAAATTGTATGTACAATTTCCATATTTGAACTTTGAATTTAAATATGCGATTTTAAAACTAAAATTCTAGTGTTAAAGTTAAAAATTGAATTAAAATATGATTGGACGTTATATTTGTGAAGTTAAGTTTGAGTTTAAAACTTTGAAAATTCAAAAATTTTAAAACTTGATATTTAAAACTATTTGAATAGAATTAAACATAAAATTTAAAAGTGTAAAAATATAACCTTAAAACTGTTATAGTTAAAACGTTAAATGGAATTTGAAGTTAAATTTTAATTGATTATATATAGATATTTGAATCTCTTTTTGGATCTAAAAGTGTTTGTACTATTCAATCTGTGTTGTTAAATTTAAATTTAAACTTGATATAGTTTAAGTTAGAAGATAGAGAATAATTTAGTATTGCACGAATAAAACTAATTTTGATATTGTAGTTTCAAATTTAACTTCTAGATTCTAGAAGTGGGAATGATGATTATGTATGAATACAATTTAAAATTGTATGAACGGTCTAGCTAAAGTAATACATCATGATATATTTTGTTCTGAATTTTATTACAAATTTAATTATGTAGGTAAATAGTTTATTTTGGATAAATAAAATTTGTCTTTGTCTATAACCAATTCTAAAATTAGGTTGAGTAATTTTATCCTTCAGCATTCAATTCATATCAACAATTTGAAACGGTATCAAGCAAAACCCCATTTTTTTTTTAGAAAAATAATAATAATAAACTAAAGTTATTTTTTAGTATATTTTTCAAACACTTCGTCTACTTAATATTGTTTCACACTGCCCTTTTTAGGTCTGACCATTGTTATTTTTTTAGAAAGACCAATAAAGCAGTGATTTTAATATTTGGAGATTATGAATAATGCAAATTACACATAGTCGTCTTAGTAATTCTGTTGTCCTTTTAATAGAGCCATAATTTATTAACGCATAGATGTTTAATTTTCTACCGAGTATGACTGCTCATTAATATGTTATATATCCTGTTTCTAATGTAGTTAAATCATTCGATTTTATGATAAGAAATGTCAAATCAAACTGAAACCGAACAAATCGAAAATCAACTTGATGTGAATCGAAATAATTTCGGTTAATTCGATCGATGTTTGATTTAATTGAACTAAAATGATAAGTAAAAGAAATATCTTATGTTATGACCACAACATTCAATCCACTTGCCGAAAAACAAAGATTTATGATTATAGAACTTTTAGTACGTATTTTTTATGTTTTTATAAACAAAATTGGTATACGGTTTTAAATATGAACTTTCATTTTATTGCTAAACCAAACACCAAAGCTTTGGCAACAATGTCTGGACCACTAACTCAAGTGTCTATGTGGTATGACGTTATATATTGAGGTCTTAAAGCTCATAGGTTTGAATCTTGAAACATCAAAAAGACCATTCTCTTGATTTTTACTTCGTAGCCGAATCGATTCGCTCGACTAATTTGCTTCTAACCAGATATCACTCTCCTCCAGATTTTGACACATGAATACAAGAAGATGACTATATGTCCTAAGAAAACGGTAATGTTTGAAAACTTGAATCCAATTTATTTTCAAATGATATTAGAACTTATATAAGTTCCAACAAGCTTCTTGCATGCGAGGAAAAAAATGAGGATTAAGTCACCTTGCTCTCCGTATTAATTTTGCATACGAAATATTTGTTCAACACATACAATTACTAGAATCTTATATTTTGCACAAGTAATTCTCAGAAGATGAGTTGAGATAAATAAGTTGTCTAAGCAACAAAACAGCACGAATTCGAATTTACACAAACTTAACTCGTTTTCAAACAAGCCTATTCCATCTACAAACATTCATAATACAGTATTTATCTGTTACATGTCCAGAGTTTACATAATGTGAACATTTTATACGAATATCACCGCTTTTCATAGAGTGATTATGAACAATACATCTAAAACAATTAGTTAACTGTTATCATAAGCTACGTATATTAATTAGCATAATGAACATAACACATTTTTACATACAGTCTCAATAGAGAAGTATATTGGTTTGTACATTCCATGCAACAATATCAACTATGCATCGACTCCAAAGCTTTGAATTGAGGATGCCACAATATCCTTGGTTTAGCCTTTTGTCCAAGAAAAAGTTTGTTGTCATGCTCTTCAAATGCCCATAAAAGATAACAAATCTGAAAATAATCACCTACATACAGGAAAAAACTATGCTAAGGACAAGTGAAATATGGTCTGACTATGTGGTGCTAATCTGAACGCAGTACAGTTTTCTTTTATAACCGTTTTCAAATAAATAAGTATTATGTATGAGTAGGGGAACAACCCCTAGCTGTTCAAACTAGACGTCTTACCGATTGTATTTTTGTAGTATACGCATTTTTTTATAAAAAAAGCAAAGAAAAGAAGAAGAAAGGATCACAATTACAACGTCTGTTAGTTGAAAACTTCTCGAATTTCAGTACTTCAACAAAATATCAAGATAGAATTTCAACCTATTTCGATAATGGTTTGAAGAAGATGAATAACAAGAATACTAGTGTTGTCGAACTGAATCATATTCAAATAACATCGATTATCTAAGAAATTATGGAAGTAGAGTAGTCGATCTGGGAATACTGTAAAAGAAAGGTTATATTATTTGATAAAAGAAATTAAAAAATCGATCACAACTGCCAGAAATATATTAAAAAAAACTTGATAAGGTTACGACTACTCATCAAATAAATCTTGTAGGGCAACAAGAAATTTCACTTCATCAAAAGATGAACATGCACTCTTTGAATGTTATGTTACAGAACCGTCGAGATGCGGAGGAGGAATGCATTAAAATCAATGAGTCTACAATCTACCGCAATTCAATTTTAAAAGATTCATGAAATGTAGTTGTTTTTGACAACAAATAAAAAAGATGCTGAAGCAGCACTGGTTTTGGAAAGCAAAGAGGTTTTCCAGGAATGTTTGACAGCATCAACTATATCATATAGTCTATATGTAATGGACCTGGTAGAAAAAATATGCATTACATAAGAAAATTGGCTTTGATCATTAGAAGTTGTGGCATCTCATGATCTTTTTTTCAGCATTATTTCTTCATTGTACCACATTCGCCAAATGATATCGATGTATTGAAGCAATCGTGATTGTTTTAAAATCTAGCAAATGAAATTGCAATGCCATGTATACATGACACTGATGAGCACAAACACAACATAGCTTGCTATCATATTGATAATATTTAGCTGAAATGGCATACACTTGTATTCAAATAATTAAAATCCACTCTGAACAAATAATAATTTCACAAAACTTATCAAAGTGAGAGAAAGATGATTGAGCGTGTTTTTGGTCTCTTGCAAGGTTGGGCTCATATTATTCGTAATCAAGAAAGAATGCATCATTTGAGTAATTTTGTAATATCATGTATGCGTGTATTCAGCTCATAACAGGATCATGGAAGATGCAGTTAGAGTTCAAGTTTAAAACTATTATGAGCTAGTCGATGAGTTCGAAGTTCCTTAACCGAAAGATGTTAACTCGTTAAATGAGTATATGAAATAAGGCTGATTAGAGATCATGAAGGTTACTTCATTATGCAACTAGTGGATTATTCATGGATTAAAGCTAAAAATCTTTCTTATTTGCATCTTATGTAATGCTTTTATGTCTTTATTGCATCTTATGTAATGTTTATATATAAGTGATACTCAATTTAAGCAGATCATTCATTTGGGATCTTATGTAATGTCTATAATTTTTAGTTCAAGAATTTCAGTTTTTTATTTAATTAATGTGTTTATGCTTTGTTTCACATATAGTAGATAAATAATTTCACAACTCCAAAAATAGTTGAAGCATACAAGATATAACGAAACACTAAAACATACTGGAAACAAGAAAACACTACTATGATTCAGGCTTACACTTTCGAACTTTTTCCTTGCGGCGAAGTATTTCAGAAGATAGCTCATCATCCCTTCATTATATTATGTTCAACTTGCTAAAATCATTATTCATCGATATCAGATCATCCACATCTTGTTTGAGCTTCCTTTCCCTTTCTATTGCTGACTGCATTTTCCTTCCCTACATTTCTCGCGTTATGGAAGCTCTTTCATTCTTTAACCTCTCGAATGCTAGAGATTATTATTTGAGAAAGACCCTGAAATTCTCATCACGAGAATTCAGTACCGAAATAGCTATTTATTTGTCTTTACCAGCTCTGGCACGTCTATGAAGACTAGTTCCACTGCTGTAGAAGGAATATGTGTGAGCTATTTGAGTGGTACATGCTAAGAGATAATTCATAATGACTTAAATCCACCGTAATTTCCCTTGCTTTGGTGAATAAATGATTTGATCCAAAATTTGAGTTGTTATTAAATCACCTGTTGTACTCACTTAAGACCGTGTAAGGTCCTCTGAAGCTGAAAGGCTTTCCCTAGTTCTCGATCCTGTAAGCAAGTTTTGGTTTGATACACAGGATTTGTTTTGCTCGCCATTCAATCACCTAATCTGGTACATTTTTTTCACTTTTGACAAACTATGTTTACTTCTTAGCATTTGAGTGCAACCACAATCTATTGGTTCGAGAAAGTTCATTAAACGAAGTAACTGCAGTCCAAAAGCTTCTTCAGTTTAATAGCTCCTAGAGTGTCAATTAGCGAGACCTTTCCCAAACCTTAGTTAATGTTGGTTGGTTGAGGTTGAGGTTTTTTGTTTCTTTGTTTCCTGGCCTACGTTTCTGGAAGAGCACAGTCGATATTGACTGACTTGAATTGTTAATGCCAATCTCTTGCATTTGACCACACAATTTTTGATACCCGTACACATTTTTTCCTTATCTGGGTATGTGTTAAGGTTTAACATTTGATTTTAAGTTTTTAACCTTGTGAAAATTGAGGAAAAGGAATGTTTTAATAATGAAGATATGGAGGTCATGCAAACTTAGGAGGATAGGGGGATATTGTGATTTGGACGTGTAGAAAAATTGTGACCTTGTGAACTTGATAGTTTCAGTTCGATAGTATGATTAGGGATGATGATGAAATTTATAAAATGTAATTTTTGTGTAAGAGAGTTGTATGGAAAATGTTGTTTTAGGGGTTGAATATAGGATGCATCTCGTAAAATAGTCGTGGTGTTCTGCAATGGTTAATTAGTACTTACCTGATGTTCTAAACATCAAGTAAGCCCTAACTAATAAGCAGCCGATTCGGCTGGCTCCATAGCTACTCTCTGAGGATGATACTCTTAAACTACCAATGAAGGTAGTGTGTGAGTAATGATATTCATAAAATATCTCCCAATAACGGTTCTTAGAACCTGACTTCATTATAGCAGGTGTGCATAGGTAATCGGTTGGTATTCAATCCAATTATTAGTGTCCAAGTCTGACACATATAACAAGTCCGAAGCAACATTTGAAATATCCATAATGATGCAAAAGAAAGGGAAATGAGAATCTTGGTTACTCATCAAACTACTACCATATTTCATCTCCAGTATAATCAAAATAATCAATAACGAGACTTTTCTGACCACAAAAACGATAAAAATAAAATATTTATCCATCTAAAGCTTGCAACAAGGAAGAATGTTATTATGAAAACATATATTTCACAAAGGAGATTTTCAATTAAAGGATTTCTCAACCCAAAGTAACAAGTTTGTAGGATAGCATTTCAGAAATAATTAGTTTTAAAGATAAAAGATCAAAAAAATTATCATTTTCAATAACTAGAAAAGGATACTTTCATTTACCATTTTTAAATTTCAAAGATAAAAGTCAATGATAGAAAAAATATACTTTCATTTATCATTTTCCTACAAATTAATAGTTATATATATATATATATATATTGTCCTTAAAAGTTGAAACTAATTATTTTGAAATGTTGTCCTACAAACTTATTACCTTTGGGCTGAGAGCCATTTAGCCTAATTTCCACTATTACAAATCCATAATTTTATTAATAAATCCATTATTTATTATTTACATATTTTGGAAATAAATTGAATAATTATGCACATAAATGCAATTCCTAACAAACTCCTTATGCTGTGCTAGGTTTTCCTATTGTTGGCAGTTTAAAACTGATTTACTAAGAATAGATGTGATATCGACAATGTTTATTATCACTTTTCCACATATGTACAACAATATTTGCAAAAATACAACAAATATCTGCAAAAAAGTCTATCATTTCATGCAAACACTTTGCTAATATTTGTAAATGCTATTAGAGATATTTGCAAAAAATTGTTTTAAATATCTCTTTATACTTTCTTTGATTTTTCTATTTTTAATGATTGTTTCTATAATAAAAATGGATGTAATTGTTGAAGATTGAACAAACATTTGCAAGAAAATGATGTTAATATGTATTACCTTAGGGCTTTGGTGGTGATTTGGTAATTTGAATCTAGTAATTTTAAAATGAGGCGGTGTGTTTATATAGTTTAATTGAGAAGGATGTTTGGTTTTTAAACCTTAACAAAGGTGTTTGACAAACTTACTTTTATTTTTATTCATATCAAATATGCTGTTACAAATATAACCCAATACACGATGTACGTATAATATATTAATATCATAAGATCGACTGCCTAGATGTGAAGCATGGGTTAGATCCTGGTCATTGGATAAAGGTCTGCTTCAAATATACAACATGGATTTTGCCAACGTAATGGAGTTGGACCCCATGTCGATCTAAATGAATCAGACTTTCCATAGAGGACAATCTTTGCCTGCTAGACAAGAGGGCAGCAAGTTACAAATTCATTTTTAACTACAAACATATGGGAATGTTTTGTGGAAGATGGAACTCAATTCATAATGAATATCAGGAGTTCCTAATTGTCTGCCACCATTTTCAATTTAGCTCCATTTCAAGCATTGTGGATAAGCAATTGCTTCTCTAAAAAATGTAAAATTCAAATATTTTGAAATTATAAAAAGAATTATGGAAGTACAAATGTTATGCACTTTTCAAAGATACGTATAAATTATGAGATAAAAGTTATGCACATACAAAATTAACTCTAAAAATCTAAGTTTTGTATATTTAGTAATAATAATATAAATTTTATACATTAAGCATAATCATTTTTAAAAATTTCAAAAATGCATTGGCAACCATTTCTATGCACTAAAAATGCAAAATATAATTATTTAGCACTATAAAATGGCATTGGATAAAAACATTTTATAAATTGTACATTTATACCCATCTTCATATTCAAAATTTACAGTTTAAAACTAAAATATTGACCAGGTGATAATTTTTAATACAACTAAAATGTACAAGTTTATCACTAAATATGTTGAATTAAAACAAATTTGTAAACAACATTGAGCATATGCATCCATATTTGTAAATATTGGGGGGGGTGAGTTTGTGAAAATTTTGTAATATTAGTGGAAAAAATGCAGGAGAAATTTTGTGATACTAGTAAAAAAATTATAAAGGCAGACTAGGCAGTGACAGTTCCCTGATTATTAAAAAATAGAGACTTCCTATTGTTTGAATTAATGAAGTTTCTTGATATGAATTTGAAGAAGATTTGTATGAAAGATAATCTGAGAAATGAAGAGATGAATTGTATTGCAAAAGATTACAAGTTACATTGTCTTACATACGTTTATATAATAACTTGTACAGACTATGGGCTAAACAAACATAGGCCCAATTACATTTTATATCTAAACCCTATTGCTTTGTATTACTACACATATACCAGAGAATACGTTATTTCTAACATCTCCCCTCAAAGCAATTAGGGTTAGGTTTCTAACATCTCCCCTCAAACTTGCGCCGCCATTCGATGAAAGCCATCTTCTCTTCAGATTCTGGCAAAATTAGGGATTCATGGCTGTTGATGAGACATGAGGAACATCAGTCTGTCTTATTGCTGAGTCGATTACTTGAATCTTCCTCAAGTTTGACGAGATTTGGTTCAACTTTCAGCTCCTTTCGAAATCGAACAAAGCTTCTTGCTGTAAGTGGCTTAGTTAAAATATCTGCAGTTTGGTAAGTAGCTGATATGTGATTAATCTCCAGCTTCCCTTTTAGAATTTGCTCTCGTACAAAGTAAAGATCGATTTCTATATGTTTCGTTCTTGAGTGAAGGACAGGATTTGCTGATAAGTAGACTGTGCTTAAATTGTCACACCATATTGTTGATTTGATGTTTTCATTCATTTGTAATTCATGCATAAGTGATTGTATTCACATGACTTCTACTGTAGCACTAGCCACGCTTCGATATTCCGCCTCTGTGCTAGACCTAGATATTGTGCTTTGTTTCTTTGAGCACCATGATACTGGGTTATCATCTAGATAGATGCAGTAGCCTGTGGTAGATTTTCTATCATCGAGATCTGTAGCCCAATCAGCGTCTGCATAGCCGGTTATACTGAGGTGCTTGCTTTTCTTTAATTGAATTCCATAGCTTGCTGTTCCTTTTAGATAGCGTAGAATTCTTTTGACTGCTTTCCAATGTTGATCCAGTGGTTCCTGCATGAATTGACACACCTTGTTAACACTATACGAAACATCCGGTCTAGTTATGGTGACATATTGCAATGCCCCAACTAGACTTCTATATTGTTTGTCATTAGGTATGGCTTTTCCCCTGTTTTTGGATAAGTGTTGACTACTTATCATTGGGGTTGGTTGAGGATTGGCATTTGACATCTTTGATCTGCTTAACAGTTCCTTGATATATTTGGTTTGACACAGTGTGATTTCTGTGGGAGATTGCCTTTTAACTTCTATGCCTAGGAAGTAGTTAGCATTCCCAAGGTCTTTAATTGAGAACTCCTTGTCTAGATGCTGAATAATTTTGTTGATTTCTGTCTCACTGTTTCCTGTGATAATTAAATCATCGACATAGATAAGTATATAAATTGTAATAGTATCATTAATTTTTGTGAACAGTGAGTTATCTGATTTTGTGAATTGAAAACTCATGTTATACAAAGTAGTTTTTAACTTCTCAAACCACACTCTTGGTGCTTGTTTGAGACCATATATGGCCTTATTTAGCCTGCACACAAGTTTTCCATTTTGTTGATATCCTAGTGATTGTTGCATATACACTTCCTCTTTTAACTCTCCATTGAGAAAAGCATTATTTACGTCTAGTTGTCTGATCTTCCAGTCTCTGTACAAGGCAATAGTGAGAATGATTCTGATAGTTGTTGGTTTTACCACTGGCGAGAATGTTTCATTGAAATCAAAGCCATGTTCCTGTGTATATCCCTTTGCTACTAACCTTGCTTTATGTCTGGCAATGGTCGCATCTGGATTTTTCTTTAGCTTGTATGTCCATCTGCATCCCACAATATTCTTATCCTTAGGTAGTGTAACCAGATTCCATGTCTTGTTTTTGATAAGGGCATTATATTCATCATCCATTGCAGCCTTCTAGTTTTTGTCTTTGAATGCTTGATCATGTGTTTCTGGTTCTTCTGATATGATGGATGCATATATTTTTGGTTTGTATATGCCACTTTTTGATCTGGTGATCATGTGATGTCTGGTTGTCACTTGATCTTCACTATGTGATGATTCAATGCCTTGATCTGAATTGTTTTCTGTTTCATTATACTTTGGAGTTGTTTCAGATTCATTCACATTTTGTGTTGACTTTGATGTGCTTTCAGGTGCTTCAGATGACTCTGCCTGACTTGGTTGAACAAACACTGTGTGTTGTGGAGCAGAGTCCACTGAGCTGTCTTCAGTCATCATCTGTGTCCATTCTGATGGATACAAAGGTATGGGAGGAATTGATACATTTGGATTGTATACTTTTCCTATAGTCTTGATGTTGATGTTAGAGTAGGGAAAGACATGCTCATTAAAAACTACATGTCTGCTTATAAATATTCTACCACTGCTATCGATACACTTATAACCTTTTTGGTTTGATGCATATCCAAGAAAAGTGCATGGTGTTGATCTGAAATTTAGTTTGTGTGCATTGTATGGTCTGGTGTAGGGGAAACATAGACAACCAAATGCCTTTAAGTTTTGATAATCAGGTCTTATTTTGAATAGCCTTTCTATTGGACTTTTATCTTCTAGAACTTTGGTTGGCATCCTATTTATTAAGTATACAGCAGTGCTAAAGGATTCTGGCCAAAACTTTAAAGGTAAATTTGCTTGACCAAGTAGTGTTAGGCTAGTCTCAACTATGTGTCTGTGTTTCCTCTCCACTAGACCATTTTGTTCAGAAGTATAAGAACATGTTGTTCTATGAACAATTCCTTTTTCACTGAAGTATTTGCTAAGAGTCTTAAACTCTCCACCACCATCAGTTTGTATAATTTTAACTTGATGGTTGGTTTGTTTTTCCACTTGTGTAATAAAGTGTATTGTAGTGTGATGTGCTTCAGCCTTGTTCTTAAGAAAGTATACCCAAGTGTATCTAGAGTAAGCATCAACAAAGGATATATAATATTTATATCCATAGTCTGAACTAATTGGGGCAGGACCCCAGAGGTCAGTGGCAATCAATAGTAATGGTTTATCATGTATAGTTACAGAGTCTGAAAATGACAACTTGTGACTTTTACCCATTTGACAGTATGTACAAATATAAGAAAGTGTAATATCATCAAAAAAAATTTTGTTTTCAGATAACACCTTCTTTACAATATTGACACTAGGATGACCAAGTTTGTAGTGCCAGATATCAAAATTGCTCAGTTCCTTTTTACTCTGAGCAAGTTCAGAAAAATTACAAGTTTCAACACATTTATCTGCAGTTGATTTTCTTGACTCAGCAAGAGTAAATCTATATAGGCCTTTTACAGCTTCACCCTGCAGTAAAATTTCTTTTGTTAGAATGTCTCTAACTATGCAGTGTCTAGGATAAAATTCGAAGTATACATTGTTATCACTTGCAAATTGTGATACACTTAGAAGGTTTTTCTTTATCTGTGGTACTAACAGTAAATTATTGAGATATAGTTTTCTTTCACCTTTGATGCAAGCAATACCAGTGTGTGTGATCTTTACTGCCTCACCATTTCCCATGTGTATGGTTTTATTACCTTTGTACTCCTTGTTTCCTAGATTTAGGTTGTCCAAATTGTTGGTGATGTGATTAGTTGCACCAGAGTCTGAGTACCAGCTTTCATCAAGTCCTTGATCTTGTCTGTTGATATCATTTTGACTGCTTGTTCTGTTGCTGTTTGTCTGATTACCAGTGTCTTGTTGCATTTGTGCCATGTTTGCACTGTAGTTCCCATTTCTTTGAGTATTTGGGTTCTGGCCTGGAGTATAATTCATATTGAGTCTGAAATAACACTTTGGAGCTGTGTGACCAATTTTCTCACATATCTGGCATTTTGGTCTGTTGTTGTTGTTGTTGTTAAACCTTCCTCTTCCTCGGCCTCTAACCGGTGCATTTCCTTTATTATTGTTACCATACTGATTCTTGCCTCTGTGGCTTGCTGCATAATTGACTGTCATGTCAGAGTCTGGAGGTTTCTTGAATTCTAGCCTTCCTTCATGGGCTAGAAGTATAGCATGAACATCCTCTAGAGTTGGTGTTGTTCTTTGAGATGATATGACAGCCACAACAGATTCATAATCATCGCTCAGACCACTTAGTATGATCAGTACTTGTTCTGATGTTGGTACTTTATGTCCTGCTGCTTCAAGAAGATCACATATAGTCTTGATTTTTGCAAGATATTCTCCCATTGTGTGATTTTCTTTTCTAATGCTGTGAAGTTGTCTCTTATGATGCATTACTTTAGCTGCAGATTGTGAGTTAAAAATCCTTTCAACTGTTGACCAAACACCATTTGCAGTTTTGCTGCCAATCACTTGTGGTAATAGTTTTACACTTATAGATGAGAGTAGCCAAGAACAGATCAGACTATCTTGTCTTTAATACTTTATGAATTCTGAGTTGCTAACTGTTGTGTTTTCTAAACCAGTGATGAATCTTGGTGGGATTATAATGGTGCCATTGAGGAAATCTTCAAGCCCATATCATCTTACAGCTGTTTCAACCTGTACCTTCCAGAGAAGATAATTATCTTCTTCTAGATGAGCTGTAACCAATTGACTCTGTGGGCTGACTATGGTTTTGATAAGACTCTCTGTTGCAGTTTGATCAAAGTGAGATGTTGCTGATGTTGCTGAGCTATTGGCCATGATGCAAGATCAACTTAACTGTGACTTGGTGACGAATGTGGGAGTGCAGTCTTGATTCAAGAACTGCTAACTGGGGGAAGAGGTAAACAAGAAGTTGTCTGAAAATCTTCAAGAAACCAGGTAAGTACAACCACTAACCCAGATGATTGGTTTCAATGATGGGTTTTTCTGGTATGGTGCGATTCCTTGATGTTTTGATGATTTTTCTTGTTTTCTTGCAAAGAATTCAAAATTTGCTTTTCTGGAGGAGTAATGCAGCCAGTATCACTTCGATACTTAGGCACGGCACTTTCTGCCTTTTTGAACTGGAAACTTTTGAATTCTTTTGATCTCAAATGATGAGTATGATTCTGATGAGATTCTGAAACTTCAGAAATTGAATTTTCTGATGGTGTTTTGGTGTTGCCGTTAGGCTTTGATTGGCTCTGATACCATGTTTGAATTAATGAAGTTTCTTGATATGAATTTGAAGAAGATTTGTATGAAAGATAATCTGAGAAATGAAGATATGAATTGTATTGCAAAAGATTACAAGTTACATTGTCTTACAGACGTTTATATAATAACTTGTACAGACTATGAGCTAAACAAACATAGGCCCAATTACCTTTTATATCTAAACCCTATTGCTTTGTATTACTACACATATACCAGAGAATACGTTATTTCTAACACCTATGACCCTAAGAAGCCTGCAATTCGTCCAAGGATAACCATAGTTTCTGTAAAGATTGACCTCTGCCTCCATCTTCAAGATCTCAGTAATTGTAGCAGGTGTTCATTTTACAGGATTTGTTTGACTAGTCATTGCTCGCTTTTATGGAATGAGTTGGAGAAATTGTAACGAGGAAGAATAAGAAGAAAAGGAGGTATTTCACACTCAAGAATTTGTAATTTGTTTGTCAAACATTCCAGAATTTAGCCAAAAATTACATTGTTGCAACTAACATAAGTTTACGTCTCTTCTAACTTGCATCACTTCTGACACAAATCTTCTGAAAAATAGTGTTTTGGTTTGTACAATAATTTGGAATGTGAACACGGACGGAATGACTGACGTAAGCTACTTTTGTCATAAGCTTACGTTCGACATAAGTCACGTTCACCGTAACCATCGATGTGCAAAATATATGTGAGCACCTAAAACGTTCATACAACCTTAAATTGTCCACCTTAATTGAATCCATATGGTTGTATCATATGTATATTAAAATCCAACTTAATAGAATATTATAAATAATATACAGGACAGGTAAATACAATTCTCCACCTTGATGTATGCTTAATTGACTACGTAGAAAGCATGCACAAGAAAACTTATTGCCTTTGCTACTTTTCGTATGATTCTATTTTTTAAGAACGACACAACTACTCGTTTTAATTTGCACATCACTCCTTACTAATCGAGTTCATTTAGTTATATTCTTTGTGTATTATCTTTATTAATAGTTGGCTTGGAAGCGTAAAATTTTGGTCCGACCGCAAACTTTCAAAATTGCCCTTTATATAGGACATGGAAAAAATATATGTTAATGTATAATTATTTTAAACAAATGAATATATCTTGATTTATTGTATACCATATATAAATATTTATGAATTTCAAGGTTATGCATTAAACTGTGAATAAATAATACAAATATCAAAACGTATATGTATGAGAAACTTAATGAATGCAAAATAGGTTTAGTGAAGAGGAATAAAATATTAGAAAGTGGAATTAATAAGCATTAATTTGCACTAATTCAATAATGTCGTTATTATATCAGTTTATTGCACCATCAAGCAGGTGGCCGATCTAACGTTATACAATTATGAGAATAAACGCATAACAAAATTAAGAGCATCAAGCCATCAACCATATAACGTTATACAATTATGGTCAGCAACTATATAACGTTATACAATTCTGGTTATAAACTGAAAAATATAACATGTTATATGTATAGCAGTGATATCGCTCTATTAACTTTTCAATAAAAAACCTATTAGAGCATTTATGACCATTAGACATCACTCGGTAGCATATATCATGAATAACGTTACAGAATATTTGACCATATCAGTCAGTTAAGATTTCTGTAGACTGTACTTTTTTTCCATCCTGATCCGAATATTTTTGAATCAATGAATGAGTTAAGATATTGCAGATGAGTTAAGATAGACGTGGCATGCATGTTCATAACCCTTAATCAGTCCAACATAAAAATATTTAAACTTCATAACGCAAATATAGCATTCTAGAAATATCTACCAAATCCTATAAATGTCACTCACTCTATTCATCCATATTCACATCTCTTCTCTCTCCTATTCCTTTTTCACTTCTCTCTCATGTCATCTCCATTCGGATATTTCACCACCAATGTTTCTTTTTGGACAAACCTCATTGAGTTGCTCGCCATCGTTAATCTCCGATATCACAGCTTTAGGTTGTGTAATTATACCACTGAAACTATGCTTTACACTATAGCTCTATCTTGCACTTATATATTTCAATCTTATTCTACAAGGAAAAAAATTTATGTGACTGCAACTTCTACACTTCTGTTTGTATTAAAAAGGTATTTTGCACTTTTTAGAATTTGTTTGTATCGTTTATTTTAGTCATTGCTCTGTGTATTCTCAAAATAATTTCAGGATTACATGTTATTTACGGACATAAAATCAACTGATCGATGAAAATTTATTCTTTTTATATTATTTTTTATTTTTAAACATATTTCAATCTTATTCTACAGGAAAAAATCATTTCTGCGATTGCAACTTCTACATTTCTGTTTTATATTAAAAAGGTAATTTGCACTTTTTCGAATTTATTTGTATTGTTTATTTAAGTGCATTGCTCTGTGTATTCTCAACATAATATTATGATTATATGTTATTTACGGACATAAAATTAACTGATTGATGAAAATTTATTCTTTTTTCATGTTATTTTCTATTTTTAAATATGCATAAAAATTATGCTTCTTATAAAAAATGTTCACAAATACATGTCAGTCATCACGTTATTATTACTTTACTCTATATATTAAAAAATTAATTTCAGCATACAACATAATTTATCAGCCAACCAATGGATATTAACACTATGATAAACAAAAGTCGACTCAAAAAGATGATATATCTTCCAAAACATCTTCAACGAAAGATAGTGTACATGTCCAAAAATCAACAAATAACGATAAAAAAATCCCCTCAAAAGATGATTATGGCTGGGATGATAAATTTACTTCTAAAGTGGTAAGTGATATATCATTCAAAGAATTAAAAAAAAATATAATCGAATTGTATTATCTTATCGGTTTTCTCTTCCTGTTTTTACTATCAACGTAAACTTCCACAAATACCTCTCTATGGAGATATTACCAAATGTTATCATCACTTAAAAATAGGATCTAGCAACTATATTTTTTTACAAATTCAATACGCTCTCCTATATATATTACCAAACTTAGTATTATTTAAATATATGATCTAACAATTAAAATTTCTATACGTTTTTGCTCTTTATTAATTGATAACAGAAACGAAAATTCAACCTAACAAAAAACTAAATGGTCCAACTTAGAAATGAAATTCAAACTGGTTACACATGATTCGCAAAAATATAGCTACATATTTAAGAAGATTATTTCTCTTAAATATGTTAAAACACATATAATTTGTAAAAAAACCAATTTACTCGCGAAGCATGTGCTATCATCATGCGTGAAGCGCGTGCCGTAACTCGTAAAAATAATCAATTCTTATTCACCAAACTAACCACCCTTCTTTTGGATAAGGTCAACAATTATATATAAAATTTTCTATATGCGAAGCCAAAGACAATATTTAAATAATTTTGGAAGAACCGGTGATAATTTTTAGTAGTGTACGTTGAATGTATACCTTATACTGATATAATATGATTAAATTTACTTTAAACCAGAAATAAAATAAATGATTTGCATCCATGTACATCATGCATGTCAGCTTACTAGGATTAAAAAAAGCAAAATCTACCTGATATAAATAGCAACGCTTATGTTGGGACATCGCCAACTATTCACCAGGTTGCAGTCTGAGACTCTGTACCTTCTTTTGGTCATCTTTTGACAAACCCATCTGTCCCCTGTTAACATACATGACAAATTCAGATTGCATTTTCTGAAGAAAGGTTTTTGGCTAAAACATTACCCTACTGGACATATGTATCTGAAGAAGCAAAAGGAAAATTGTTCAATTAATAAATATTGAACAAAATTGTATTCAGAAGAGATGAAGAAGGTATATTTATGCATCTCTATCTTTGTATACGTTTCCAAAAATAAATACCTCCAAAGATGATCTACGATATTTCCGTTACTGATATGGTCATCAAGTAATGATGACACATCATCTGGAGTAACATATCCATACCTAAAGAAGAAGTTACATAAGGTTTAAGACAATTCAATACAAACAAAAATAATCAATAAATTTGACATGAAAATAAAATGACCATGTCTTTACCAATGTCCATGCATCTGTCCATCTGTATCCCTACTAAAAATAATCACATTTCCAGCATATTTGTGGCCACCGATATGAGAACATGATTTAACATGCACTCTACTCTCAAGTTTATATGATTTAATCTCTTCTTTAAATTTATTAACAATGTCAGGTCCACAAACACCACATCTCCTATCTCTACTTCCATGAGAACACACAAAAACAAATGACCCTGTCATTTTTTCAAACGATTGATGTTTCCATTCCAACTCTTTTTCAAGCACTTGTTCAACAAACTTATTGTAATCACAGGCTCTTATTTGCCTGTAAGAACTTGCATAAATTAGTTGCACAAATGAAATATAAACATTATTGAGCATAAAATTCAACCTGTATCTTTTCATATCCGGGAAAATCATTATATCTCCGCTTGTGCTTGAATCAGTATCTTCATTGCATATTGTCAACTTTGTCTAACATACAAGAATTCTAGTCATTAATTTATGTTGCAAATTGTTGCTTTTTACAATTAACTTGCTCAGAACAAGGTACAATCCTATTTGGGAACAAGTTCTTTTACAACCACTGAAAAGTAATTTTGACCTGAAGTAGTAGTCTTAAGTCAATAGTAAAAAAACACGAATATTTGGATAGCTATTAAAAAAACTTATCGTGAGAAATGAAGCAAAGTTATAAGCTAGTATTTCTTACTGATTAACTTAAGATTCACCAAATACTATAAATTTTAAATTACTAGCTATTTGTTCTACTTATAAGCTATTGCCTTACAAGGCCTTTCGATTTCAGTTAAGTTAAACGCAAAATTTGAGAATTGATCAAACGCTTGCAGGATGATAAATCCAAAGATAAAGGCATGAAGCTCGTAATTAACTAAAAACATATGAACTGGATTGAAGTTAAATAAAAAAAGGTCACTTTTTTCTTCATTTGCTCCTTCCTGGCATTGATAGCAAGCAAGAGGGTCCTCGTCGTCGCATCTGAAAACTCGACGTTGTGAGACCACGAGTTTGGGGATCCATGGCAGAGGAACACGTGACGGTCGTATAGCTGCACAGTTCCAACAAGATTTTCGCTAATTCGGGGCGGCGAAAACCAAATTCCGTCTCTAGAGTTGAAGTGCTGTTTGAAAATGAAAAGAATCGAGGAGAAATTACCCGGCGAACTGTAAGCGAAAACGATCGATTCATTTGAAAATCGAGGAAGAAACGAAGTCGATTGAAAAACCGAGGCCCAGTTGTTCGGAACAAATAAAGGAACTTACGGGTTAATTTTGAACAGGAAATTATATCTAATCACAAAATTTCTCAGCATTTTAGTCTCTAGACTTTCAGTATTTTAGTCTGGACAACAGGTATCAGTTTTTAAGTTTTTAGGTATCAGTTTGTAGTTATCTGTATTAATTTTTAGATATCAGTTTTTAATTCGGTAGCAGTTTTGGAAAAATGTTTGTCCTTATGAATAATTTTGAAAGAAAGTTTATCCTTATGAATAATTTTTAGGAGAATGTTTGTCCTTGTGGAAAAATATTGAGGTCGTGTCCTTAAGGCTAAAAATATACAAATTTTTGTCCTTTAAATTAATTCCCCCTAATTTTGAATTCTCATTACTGAACTGAATTGCAAAGTCTGATTGTTAATTGCTTTACTTCTGAATAATTATGTTAATCATGTAATTCAGAAGCGGGATACAGAACTTCTAATTAAAAGCAAACACATACTTAGACACTAACTGTACCTTGAATATTGATTTTTATTACAACAACTATATATATATATATATATTACCAAGTCGTATAGTATATATTGCAGAATATTAAAACAGGTACAAAATGATTAAAGTTTGAAGACCGATTAATATAAAGTACAAGATTCAAATATGATCAAGACTCATGAGTTTAAAGACAAAAGTTTGAAAACGATTTAAAATATATAAAAAAATCAAAATTAACATGGATACATTGACATAGGCCTCCTTTGTATATCGATATATAGACCGTTGAAGATGTGTCTTTTGGATTTTGAATAGTTGTAATTTTTAACCGCGTCTCTTCGCGAATAAACACATCCATTCGTACACTATATAAAGGACACTGGAAAACAAATTTTATTAACTACCTTCTCTACTTTCATCTTACTCCAACTTCTCACCATGTATTTTACAAAATCCACTTTCTATACTCTTTGAATTCATTCAAATTCAATTCTACTTTACTAAATTCATTCTCCACAATTTATTTACTGATTTAGAAGTATTCTCTCATCAATTCAAAGATTAAACCACTATTAAAAGGGCTATAGGATATCTTGTATCCCAAACATAACTATTTGTATTTGAAATTCAACAACTCTACTCTTATTTATTTGGATGTGCTTGTTGTCCATTCAAATCAAGTGGGTATGCTTAGTACCCCGTCTAAATCTAGTGGATGATCTTGTTGTCCGGTAAATCAAAAGGGTTTACCACGGACTCGTGGGACAGGAGGGTGTATCTCGTAGCCTTGAAATTAAGACTGTATTCTGGTTTGTTTGCTACCTGGTTAAAGTAAATGATTGAAAAGAAATCTGTACGGCATTGTACAGGACTAGATGTGGGACTGGTTAATCCGAACCAGTATAAAATTCCTGCTGTCATCTGTCTTACTTTACGTTTTGTTATTATTTTTATATTTATTTGTGATTGCATATGTGATTGTATAGATCTATGTTGATTATCTATGATTTGATTTAAATCTTGAAACTAAGTTAAAAAGGTTCATAAAAGTTATAAAACACTATTCACCTCACTCTAATGTTAAAGTAGCCTTAAGATCTATTACACCGTAACCCACATTTGATATCAGAGCATTAGGTTTTCAAAAACTTGTGATTTTATTTTTGAAAATTATAAATGGCTAATAACACTGGTAGTTCACTTTTTAACGCTGGTAGTTCACTTTTTGAAAAGTATAATAGGAATTTATTGCCTTAGTTTAATATTGGAATTCTTGACCTATATGTCGACATAATCCACATATGTATGTCGACATACCAGTTAGAAAATTGGAGAATCTTTTCAAATTCAAACTTTTGAATTACCATCTCTTTTGCATTAATTTAAAAAACTAAATAAGTATATTTTCAACTAAAAATTGTCGGTTCACTCTATATTAATTAACTCATTCCCATCTCTTCATTCACTCACACTTTATTTCAAAATTCAAAATCATTCTTAACTCTCCTACCTTCAAAACTACTCAAAAATGTCATTTTCAAACCAACCTTCTTCAAACAAAGCCATTAGGCTTACCAAAAAGATAAAAATTCAATCTTTTAATTATCAAGAGTCCATGGAAACTTATATTGAATATTGTTAACAAGGAATCTTGCCAACACCCCGAAATAAGGTTAGAGGAGAAGGTTTTAAGGAAAAGCTAAGAAAAAGACTTGGTGAGGCCTGTGAAGTTGTTGTAAGCATAGAAAACCCTTTCGAATGCATAAAAAAGGAGAGTATCAAAGTCGTCAATATACCCCTTCAAACCCCCTTTCGAACTGGGTAATATAGCCTATGGTTGAGATCTAATGGTGTCAAATGGTATTAAGTGCGTTGAATAGATCCTATGGCTTCGAAAGGAACTCCTTCATAAGGCATAAATATAAATACTCCATAAATAAAGACATATGCAAGCAGTAAATCTGAATCTGTATATTTGAGAATGCTATGTATTCGTTTTATCGATAACTTTTATGAATACAAAGGCTTAAGTGTACAATAAAATGAAATCCTCAATTCAATTTAGAAATTAGGGTTTACAACTCTTAGAATAGTACAAGTGTGGAGGGAATGGACTCCTCAAATGGTACCCCTAGGGTCCTATTTATATATGCGGGTTTGAGCCTTCCGCATCCATCCTTCCGTCACCGTCAGAAGGAACGTCTTCATAAGCTTTCGTTGATATTGATGCTGAGGCATCTTCATTCTTCCAATACAATGCTTCCGCTACACTTGAATTTACCCTTGTACAATTCTCGGCGGCATGGTCTTGGTGGGTATCGACTCATCTCTTTGTGAATATCACTTATATGCACTTTTGGAGGCTTTCGTCGCCATCAAAAGGTGTTTTGCTGGGTAGCGGAAGGGTCATGATGTGTCACGAGAGGAACAATTGTGGAAGGAAGTGCTTCAAATGAAATCGAAGGGAAAAACTTTGGCAGGATTATGTTGGCGGAGTACTTTGTGTAGCTATGCGCCTAAGTCCCTCCGATACCTTCGGAAGGAGTGACACCTTTGGAAGGTCGTGAATGACGGAAGAAAGAGCTTTGGAAGGAGATAGTAGCGGAAGGATCAGCCTTGAAAAGATGCAAAAGGAGGCACTTTGAAGATATGCGAAAGGAACCAACTCTTGTTGAAAGGAGGAGCTGAAGGAACGACTCCGGCAAGAGGGACAACCCCTGCGGAAGGGTCAATTGTGACGGAGGGAACTATTATTGCGGTAGGTAGAAAGTCGATACATGCGAAAGGAATGACTCTTTGCGAAAGCATATCTTTTGATGCTTGAGGAAGTGTCTTATGAACCCTGGCGAAGGCATTCCCTAAATTAACTTATGTGAAAGCCCTATCAACCATTGCGGAAGGCAAAAGAATGACATCCGCAGAAGGAGATGGAAGGAAGCTCCTTCGACCATGACGAAAGCATCTTCTCTAATGCTTGGGAGGCTTTTTCAACCCTGTCGAAAACCTCACTTCTTCTTGATGTCTTCAAAGGTGTCACTTCAACACTTTCGGAAGCTCCCTTAACTCTTACGAAAGCTTCTTTGATGCTTACGGAAACCTCTTTGATGCTTACGAAACCTTCTTTGATACTTGTGGAAGTCATCTCAATGCTTATGGAAGCTTCCAAATCCCACATTATAGCTCCTTCTTTCATACTTTTAACCTGGAGAAGAATTTTATGGATAACAATTTGCCCCCCTCGTATGAAAGAAGCTTTCTTTAGGACAAAAATATGAGATTCTCTTTTAGACTGCTCAAACCCCAATGGAATTTCTTTCTTTGTTTTTCTGTAAAATAGATAATAACTTCTGTTAGTATTATAACCTTGTTATGAGATTTTGATGGATAACGCTAAATTTTAAAACTGAAATTCAAGAGATTATCTGATAATATCATTGGATAGAGCATCTAGAGAAATACATGACCAAACTCTTTCTAGCATTGATGATATAAACGTTAAATAATATCACCTGATCGGTAGATGTTGGTTTATGTGAAAGGACCTTTCAAAAAAACTATCATACACCCAAAGCCTTTTTTTCTTGGGTTAAGTTTTTTTTTGGCCATCGGGAATTAATTTCTTGCTTTAGGTGGATTTATCTTGTCTCTTTGCTATAAGTTTATCTCCAACCCTGCGTTGTATGTTAGTAATTTTCATTCATTCATTAATAAATTAGTAGATAGTTTGGTATTAATTTTGAACGTTGTCTAATAATACGAAGATCGGAGGGCTCTTATTCCCTTTTACCATCATCTTCTAACAAAAGAATAGAAGTCTGTATGGTGTCAAGTGACTCTTGTTCAGAATTCCCGTCTAATTATAGTGTGGAAACCTTGAATTTTTAGAAAAACCTCAATTTCAATACAAAATCTCAAGACTTATCCAGAAAACTCACAAATCTAGAAATTCAATGGGAAGTCCATGGATCATCATGAAAATTCAATAAGGAAATCAAGACATCAAGAATTCATAAAACCAGAAATTCAATAAGAAATCATCATGAAAAGAAACCGAGAATTCATGAAATGTGGAATTCAATCAGAAACTTGCCAAGATCTCATCTGACAAACAAACTGCTCAAATTTTTTTCTAATATTAGTACAAAATCAGAAAGCTGCCTAGTAATAAATAACCCAAGTAAACTCAAAGTATGAGACCCCTAATTCTACTATGATGACATGTCAGTAACTTTTAATGAATCAATTGTTCATTCAGCAATAAATTAGTGAATGATCCAACATTAATCCGGAATGCTATCTGGTAATAAGAAGATTGGAGGACTACCATCTGATAACTAGAGGATCAGAAAGCCATAGAGAATTAGAAATCCCTATTCAGAATTCCTGTTTGATAATTTTACGAAGGCACTGAATTTCATAAGAAAATCATAAATCCAATGGAATATTCAGAAATTATTACAAAAAACAGCAAGAACATTAGAATTCATAAAACCAAAAATTTAACAGGAAGTCTGCAAATCATCACAAAATTAATCCAATAAGGAAACTGAGAATTCATAAAACCATAAATTCAATAAGAAATCATTACGAGAAGAAACAAGGGAATTGAAAATTCACAAAACAGGAATCCAATCAAAAACTTGTCAGGATCTCATCTGACGAATAGACTACTCAAAATTTCATTGAATATAAGTATAAGGTTAGAAAACTGTCTAGTAATGGTAACCTGAGCAAACTTAAGCAAAAGACCCTTAATCCTATCTGGCCCTAATTCCAAAGTTCTACCTAAAATGATATGCCAGGGATTTATATAGAACTCATGCCTTGAATAGCAACATGGATTCCCATTATTCAAAGGAAACTATTCTACTAGCAGATAAGTAATTCCTAAAGTGCCTATAAGTTAGTAGTATTATTGTTATATTGGAGCCGGATAGTTCTGTATGGCCATGAAATCATTCGGAATAGTAGTTCCATAATACTAGTCAACCATTCATAGTAGTAGTTCCGTAAGACCAATCAACCGTTCAGTAGATAGTTCCATTCAGCTTTTCAGCCATTCAGCCGTTCAACCGTTTAACGGATAGATCCGTTCAATTGGTCGGTCGTTCAGCAGTGCAAGCTCCGTTTGACTAGTAGGTCGTTCAGCTGTGCAAGTCCGTCCAACTGCTTGGTCATTCAGCAGTGCAATGGTCCAAATAACTTATTAACATATATAATATATAGACCTCTTATCCTAAAGGGTCACCTTATTTCTAAGGATTTAGAAGTGGTTTACTTAATCTATTGTTCGAATAAAGTCACTTTTATCCTTGTAGTAAAAATTTGTTATCTACTCCATTTCTTTAGTTTTTGTACAAATCTTTGTTTTCCATATCGAATTGCGGGTCTCTTTATCCATTTACTTGTCTCGTGTTTCCTTTCAGGATGCAGATTTCTTAATTCTTTATTGTGGGAGCCACTTTTCAGACATCAGATGTATTGAAGATTGCTAGCCGATACTTTGTCCTTTTTGATTATGGTCTTGGATATCTTATCCATTCCTACCTATAGCTTAGGACATCTTCATCCTTTTCCTTTTGTTTATACCCCTTTTTTAGGCTTCATCTTTGTTTTAGATGGCGGATAGCTTTATTCCTTTGACTCTTTGTTCCCTTGGGTCTTGACTTTTGTTTTAAGTTGCGGTCATCTTTATCCTTCTTTGTCTATTTGGTATCCCCTCTGGGCTTCCCCTGATTCTAAGGGCTATAGTGTATGTTCGATTGACCTTCCTCTAAAAGGTTGCTAGTGGGTGCTAGAGTTGACCGTCCCTCTAAGAGGTGAACTAGACCTTAGAGGTAAAGGGCTATAGTGTATGTTAGATTGACCTTCCTCTAAAAGGTTGCTAGTGGATGCTAGACCTGACACTCCCTCTAAGAGGTGAACTGGACGTTAGAGGTTTTATCCCTCCCTCTAGGAGGTGCCCCGGAGTGGATGTTGGAGACTCATTCTCAAAATTATTTTGCCCCAGAGTAGACATCAGAGGCTCATTCTCAAAAACATTTTTGATTAATTCATTTTTTTCTGTTAAAAGAGTTTTCGTTCCTCTCTTTAAGAGGTTCTTCCGGAGAAGACTTACATGGTTTTTGACCCTCTCTCCAGGAGGTGTGAAAGTAATTTTGACCCTCCCTCTAGGAGGTATAAAAATAGTTTTGGAAACTTTATTTGAGAGAATATATCTTGAAGTATTTGTGAAAACCTCTTTTGGTCCATAGAACTTTTGAAATAGGATTCTCTTTTATAAATCTTGAAACCATTCTTGAAATTGGTCTTTCTTCTAAAAAGACTTTGAATATTAGAATTTTTTGATGAAGAAGTTCTTCCTTAGCACTATCACCAAGGATAGTTTTTAAATCATTCTTGTGATAGAAACACAAATATCAAATTAAGGGCTGAATGGTCATGATTTATGAGCCAATAGTCCTTTAATCAAGAATAAGTCTTTCATGCTAGAATTTTTATAATGAGCTTTTGTAGCTCTAAAATTTTCCTTGGATAAGTATCGATTCTCTTTTCGTTAATGACTTCAGAAAGCTTTGAAAATTCTTTTATCAAGATATGCTCAGTTTAAAATCTTTGGTGCGCATTTACTAATGCCAAATAATATTCTTTAAAGATTGTGCAGGTTTATTTTTAAAATAAACGAATACTTAATTTCCCTTATTTATTGGGTAATTAGAGATAATCCTTTTTGACTTTTGAAAACAACTTTCTTGAAAATATATTTAGGAAAATTCTCCTCAAATAGTAGAATAACCAATTGAAAACAGAATCAATGTATACCGTATATATGATTATGCTTCCTCAGGTTTTGCTCAACAAAAAGAGATATCTTATTCGTGAGTCTAAAAAGCCATGATGCATGGACTAATAGACTTTCATGAACAAAGGCATGCTTTTCCTAAGAATCCCTTCTTTTAGGAGAGTTTTGGATATTTACCTTTCATCGGGAATGAGTTTACAATTGAAGCTTGACGATAATCCAAGGTTCCATGGGAGTAGTTCTTTACACCACATCGATTCAAGCTTTGAGATAAGGATGAGTCAGTTCGTTCCAGGCATTTGAGTAGTCTTTCTTAAGTAGTTAGAAATTTGTTGTGCTTTAAGAGTCCGTCGGATGTAATGGACTAGTTTTTTTTTACCTATAAAGACACTCGAATTTTGTATTAATACATGATCTATTTTAATTACAAAATTATAAGGAAATAAAATTCATAATTGGAAAAATGTTATAAGACTTCATGGCTTGATAGGAGTTTGAATTTGAAGTTGCTAAGCTGCTTTCTTTTTATACGAAAAGATAAGCTTTAAGTGTTTGAGCTATCCTTGCTTGAACAAGAAGTTTCTTCAAGCTTTTTTAATGAATTCCTTTAAGGTTTTCTATATGATCATATTCTGAATTATTCCTGCTAAGATGCGACACTCATCGGTCTTATGTCCATTTGCTTTGTGGTAGTCGCAATAGTCCTTCCCTTTAATTGGTTTAGGACGGCTCAATATTTCATGTGTAATTGAATAAATTTCAGAGTCTTTTGCTATGGCGAAAATATGAGAAAGGGGTTTGTTCAAATTCACGTAGTTGGATTCAGAAATCTCTCTCTGACTCTTTCTTCTACTTTTCTTTTTTTCGATCTTTTACTAAGGGACTCGGAGTTGATCTCTTCTTCTCTTTTATTTTGTTGGGATTCCCTTGCAGCAAGACGCCTCTTCCCCATCTGAATAAATTTCTGGGCTTGAAAATAGAAGTTTCGCAGATCCCTACATCCATGAATATGAAGTTCTTCATAGAAAGGGGTTTGCCCGATTAGCCCTGACCGAATCGCAATCAGCTTGTCTCTATCGGTCGCATTTTCTTCTTTTAATGCTTCTATATTGAACATCTTTAAGCATTCATCGAGCGGTTCTCCAGGTTTGTTGTTTGATACTAGCTAATAAGCTAAAGTCGATAGTTGGGTCTTTGAATGCAAAAATTGTGCCATGAATTCATAAGAGAATTTTTCCCAAGAATGGATGGTTTTCACTTGGTAATTCTTGTGCCATTTGATAGCTGCTCCTTGAAAAGATAGAGGGAAAAGTTTGCAATGAATTGCCCCAGAAGCGTTGTAGAGATCCATTCGTATTCCAAAAGCTACTAAGTAATCCTCTGGGTCGGTGGTGCCATCATCTTTAGTGAAGGGATTTCAATGTGAGATGGGATTATAACAACCATTATTTCTTCTGAAAAGGAGCTTCCCAAAGGTTATCATTTTCCCAAAACTAAGGAGTATATCCTTTACTATTTGATTGAGAACATCTTTCTGATCAGTTTTGTCATTGTAACAATCTCTATTATCTCCTTGGATTGAACTTCTGATTGATCAAGCAATTGCTCAACTTGATTCTTTTGGTTTGTGTTTTGCTCTTCCAAAGTTGTTTGTGATGCAGCTTCTTCACTTAGGATATCACTATTGCTTCTTGTCCTAACCATTTGTCTCTTTGAAATAAGAGAGCCCAATGTAATCAATTTGTAGGGAGAAAAATAAAAGATCAGAGGTTCGGTCCCTCCTTCTAGCGCTAAAAATGTTAACAAGAAATCTTATCAAGACCCCGATGTAAGGTTAGAGGAGAAGGTTTTAAGGGAAAGCTAAGAAGAAGCCTTGGTTAAGCCTGGCGAAGTTTTTGTAAGCATAGAAAACCCTTTCGAATGCATAAAAAAGGAGAGTATCGAAGTCATCAATATACCCCTTCGAAACCCCTTTTGAACTGCGTAATATAGCCTATGGTTCTGATCCAATGGTGTCAAAAGGTATTAAGTGCGTTGAATAAATCCTATGGCTTTGAAAGGAATTCCTTCGCAAGGCATAAATGTAAATACTCCATAAACAAAGCCATATGTAAGCAGTAAATCTGAATCCGTGTATTTGAGAATGTTATGTATTCGTTTCATTGATAACTTTTATGAATACAAAGGCTTAAGTGTACAATAAAGTGAAATCCCCAATTTGATTTAGAAATTAGGGTTTAAAACTCTTAAAATAGTACAAGTGTGGATGGAATGGACTCCTCAAATGGTACCCCTAGGGTCCTATTTATAGATGCGGGTTTGAGCCTTCCGCATCCATCCTTCCGTCATCGTCAGAAGGAACATCTTCATAAGCTTTCGTTGATATTGATGCTGAAGCATCTTTTCTTCCAATACAATGCTTCCGCTACACTTGAATTTACCCTTCTACAGTTGTCGGCGGCGGGGTCTTGGTGGGTATCGACTCATCTCTTTGTGAATACCGCTTATATGCACTTTTGGAGGCTTTCGTCACCATCAAAAGGTGTTCTGCTGGGTAGCGGAAGGGTCATGATGTGTCACAAGAGGAACAATTGTGGAAGGAAGTGCTTCAAATGAAATCGAAGGGAAAAACTTTGGCAGGACTATGTTGGTGGAGCAATGCTTATGGGGCTAATGACCAAAGTAGTACTTTGTGTAGCCGTGCGCCTAAGTCCCTCCGATACCTTCGGAAGCAGTGACACCTTCGAAAGGTCGTGAATGATGGAAGAAAGAGCTTTGGAAGGAGATAGTAGCGGAAGGATCAGCCTTGAAAAGATGCGAAAGGAGGCACTTTGAAGATATGCGAAAGGAACCAACTCTTGCTGAAGGGAGGAGCTGAAGGAACGACTCCGGCAAGAGGGACAATCCCCGTGGAAGGGTCAATTGTGACGGAGGGAACTATTATTAAAACAGGTAGAAAGTCGATACATGTGAAAGGAATGACTCATTGCGGAAGCATATCTTTTGATGCTTAAGGAAGTGTCTTCTAAACCCTGGCGAATGCATTCCCTAAATCAACTGATGCGAAAGCCCTATCAATCATTGTGGAAGGAAAAAGAGCGACATTCGCGAAAGGAGATGGAAGGAAGCTCCTTCAACCATGATGAGAGCATCTTCTCTAATACTTGGGAGGCCTTTTCAACCCTGTCGAAAGCCTCACTTCTTCTTGATGTCTTCAAAGGTGCCACTTCAACACTTTTGGAAGCTCCCTTAAGTCTTACGAAAGCTTCTTTGATGCTTACCTCTTTGATGTTTACGGAACCCTCTTTGATACTTGTGAAAGCCATCTTAATGCTTATGGAAGCTTCCAAATCCTGCATTATAGCTCCTTCTTTTGTACTTTTAACCTGGAGAAGATTTTTATGGATAACAAATATGCTACTTATGGAAAAGTATTTTCGAGAAGATTTGCAGATCTTAATGAATTTTTTTGGAAAACCTACTTTCATAGGCTAGGATGTAAGAAGGTCCGCCACTGCCCCACCCCTTTTAACTCAAGCTCCCACAGAGGCACTTTGCGATCCCAATATTTTCTACCCATTTAAGGGATTATAACACGCCTCCGTAAATTACAAGCCGTTAAAATCTTAATGACTTTTTATGGTTGATAAGATCTTGCTTTTGAAAATGGTATTTTCCATTTAAATTATTTATCTAAAGATGATTTTGATTGCTATCCTGATTTGGTTAAAATATTTTATTTTGATTTGAATATAAAAAAATTCATGGAGAAGAACATCAAATTTGGAATAGTGTAAAGTACACTACCATTGTTTTTGATTGCAAAATTTGACAAATTTTAGTTTCTAGAAGTAGTGTAAATAACCTCTCCACTTTTGAAATCGATTATGGTAATAGAGAAATCATGGACGATTTATTTTATGATGATGAAGAGTATGGTTTCAAAGGCACAAAATATCTTAGGCCTAAAGCAAGACTAATGACTCTTATTTTACAACAAAGTATTACACCGAGGATAGGAAATTACAATAACCCAACTTAAAATGTTTTCAAAGTTCTTTTTGCTATTTTTGGAAAATATGATATAAATTCGGCTCAAGTGATTTTGGATGACTTTGTTCAAAACAAAATCTCTAGGCATGAGTACACATTTTAGCATGGTGTGTATCTTACTATAATTTTCAATTATTTTGGTATCGATATAAGAGGTGAAAACATTTTGCCTCATACAATTTTCGACAAAATCAACCTTTCTCCTATGCGCATTCCTCTTGAATTCGAACCCTATGACTCTCTTTCTGAAAGGAAGAGAGTTTGGTAAGGGAAGAAGAGCAATGGATTCTTCAAGAAGAAGAAGAAAGCGATGATATGCAAATTGAAGAGGAGGAAGAACAAGAAGTGGAAGAGGAGGAAATGGACACTTCCCTAGAAAGCATTGACAAACCATCTTGCTATTCCAACATAGAAATTTTCAAAAATCAAGAGAAGCTTCTCAACAACCAAAAGAAGCTTAAACGCTCCTTTAGTAAAAAGTTGATTTCTCCCTCCAATAAAGTGGACAAATATTTTGGGAAGATCGTTAGGAAACTTGGTGGAAACTCTTCTTCATCATCATCTTTTTAGATCTTTTATATACCTTTGTAACTCTTAGTTGTATGTTTTTTTGTTTTTTTCATGTTATTTTCATGTATTTTTCTATTATGTCTATGTACTTCTATTTTAACTAATGAAATTTACTTCTTGCTGTTTAATAATGTTATCTTAGTCTTTGTAAATCATTAAAATAGAATAGTATTAAGTATAAATAAAAACTAGAGCAAAAACATAAATTGTGCAAATTAAGGTACATATGTCGACATACCACACATACATATGTCGACATATACTGGTCTATTTTGATGATTTTTAATTTTCAAAAATTGGTAACTACCTTTAAATCAGTTATTTAATCTGTATTTTCATCTCTAATTAACCCATTTTCTTCCAAAAAAAACTCATGATTGATTCATCTTTTCATCTATTTTCATTCTTAAATATTTCCTTTCATAAAAATGGGTTCTCCACATCAAAAACTTTGTGTAAACTTAGAAGAAACACTTCAATCTTTCAAATATGCTCTCTATTTCATTCTCCAAAATCAAAGGCATTTGGAGTTAAGTCAAATGGAAATAATAAAGGAACAATAGAAACATTTTGATGATCTTCATTCATTAATTTCCTCTCTTATCAAAGATAATCAAAACAATAACCCAGAATGCTCAAACTCTAAAGCAAACATGGAATAAAAAGATTGAGATGTCATCAAATAAATCCAATCTTTGAATCTGAAGGATGGGTTGAAGTTCTAAGAAAAATCTAGTATTTCAAATTGTTTAAAATTTGTAAGAGTGTATTTTAAACGTATATTTGAAATTGATCGGTTTGTAAATATATAATACATTTAGGTTTAGATTGTTATAGGTTTGTATATATGGTTTGACTTGATTTGTTTAATATTGTTTGCTTATATGTTTGAATGGTATAATAGTTTGATTTGTATTTTAGAACGATTAATAAAGTTTGCCTTGTTTTATTTATTTAATATTTAGTATATGATTTAGAATTTAATCATTTTTCAATATATGTCCTAAAAAATATGTTCTTAACATACCACATTTAAAGTAACTAGTATTTCCATAAATATATGCCTTACATGTAATCTAATCACAATTATGTATATAGTTTAAATCTCGAAAAATTGCTTAGAATTTAAATTGATTTTTACTTCATAAGTATATCACATTTAGGTGGAGTTTTGTTTTTTACCCATTTTTGTTGATGATAAAGTGGAAGAAAAATATGAAATATAACACATGCATATACTAAGAGGGAGTTTTTTTAAACTTGAGTGGAGTTATATTATATTTTATATACAGAAATATTACATGGTTGTCATCATCAAAAGCTAAGAGGTTATTAATACCACAGATATTAATTTTAATGACACAACCATATAAATATAGATACTTATGTTTTGCCAAGTTGTATAGTATATATTGCAAAATATTATACAGGTACAAAATGGTTAAAGCTTAAAGACTGATGAGTATAAAGTACAAGATTCGAAGATGATCAAGACTCATAAGTTTAAGACAAAAAGATTTGAAGAGCTCAAGACTTTAGTGTACAGTTATGAGTCATTAGAATAAATTGTTAAAGTCCCCGATAGCAGATTTCTAATCTTTATCACAAAATTTTGACCTTTGATATTTTATCAAAATAAAATTACTTAAAATTCAAAATATTTTTACAAACATTTTAGAAAAGTTTTTATGTGTTCAAAATAAGTATTTTTACAAATATTTTAGAAAAGTTTTTATGTGTTCAAAATATTTAGAAACTATGTTTAAATTATTTTAAAAAATACAAAAGTTTGAAAACAATTTAAAAGAATTATTGTTTTTCAAAATTAACATAGCTATGTCGACAAACGCCTCCTACGTATGTCGATATATAGACCATTGAAGAGGTGTCTTTTGGATTTTGGATAGTTGTGATTTTTAATCGTGTCTCTTCACGAATAGACACATCCCTTCATACACTATATAAAGAGGAATGGAAAATGAATTTTATTAAATACTTTCTCTACTTTCTTCTTACTCCAAATTCTCATCGTATATTTCACAAAATCTACTTTCTATACTCTTCAAATTCATTCAAATTCATCTACTTTTCTAAATTCACTCTACAATCTATTTACTGATTTGGAAGTATTCTCTCATCGATTCAAAGATTAAACTGCTATCAGAGGGTTATAGAATATCTTATATCCTAAGTATAACAGTTTGTATTTGGAAATTAACAACTCTACTCTTAGCTGTTTGGGTGTGCTTGTTGCCCGTTCAAATCAAGTGGGCGTGCTTAGTAGCCCATCTAAATCTAGTGGTGATCTTATTGCCCGGAAAACCAAGAGATTTTACACCATACTCTTGAGGTAGGAGGGTGTATCTCGTAGCCTTGAAATTGAGACTGTATTCTAGTTTGCTTGCTACCTGGTTAAAGCAAGTGATTGAAAAGAAATCTATACAGTATTGTATGGGACTGGATGTAGGATTGGTTAATCCAAACCAATATAAAATTCCTGGTGTCATCTCTCTTACTTTACATTTTTCTCTTGCGTTTATATTATTATTTGTGATTGCATCTGTGACTGCTTAATTAGTATAGATCCATGTTGATAATATGTGATTTGATTTAGAATTTTGAAACTAAGTTAAGAATGATTCATAAAAGTTATAAAACACTATTCACCCTCCCTCTGGTGTTAAAATATCCTTAAGATCCGTTATACCGTAACGCACAACTGATACGTTGACGTCCGACGCGTAGATCCTTCCCCTCAACGGCTCCTCTTTCCTCTTCCTCCCTTCTCCTATATATTCCCTCCTTCATCATCTACAACTCTATACCTTTAATCTGGGAAATCAACAAATTTTACCCATCAATCCGATTATCTTTTCAAATATATTTTACATTTTTTCGTATAATTTTCCATATCTGCAATATATATATTTTTTGGAATTGTTAGAATGTCGCATAACGTCCAAAAGAGCTCACACAATTGGATGTCCAAAGCTACTCAGATTCTGTTGAAATGCACTATAAAAACATATGCTGCTTGTGGTTATAGTAAAAAAGGAGTGCGTAAAGCTGTAGTGGAAAATTTCAACCGAGCTAAAGAAAAAATTTCGCACATTGGACCAATAGACAAAAGTAAAGTCCAACATGATTATGATGGTCTAGAAAAGAATGGGTTACATGGGTAAGTTTGTGCAACAAAACTGGTTTTAGCTGGGATATTCAAAGACAAACTGTTACAAGCAGCGAGCGATGGTGGAACGATCGTGTAAAAGTATTTTATACATGCATTATAGTTTTTAGTTATATTGCATATGTTAACGTTTTATTAAGTTTTTTGGTTTTACCTATAGGAGTTTGGATAGGTTATTTTGAAATATAAAAGAGGACTGACTGACAATTTGGAGTTGATGCAAAAATGATTTCAAGGGACGAATGCAACTGGACAAACATTGTATACGCCTACTACTAATGAAGAACCATCACAACAGCAAACTACCCCCCCTACACAAACCCAATTTAATAGAACATGGGCTTTTGATGGTTTTTATAGTCAACTTGATGAAATGAATACTCATCGTGGACAAATTCCAAATTTGAATTCACCAAACAATCCTTCATTGCAACCAAGCCCACATGTTGGTTCATCTTCTGGTGCTAATAAAGCATGTAATGGTGGGAGAAGATGTTGTGGAGAAACCGATGAGAAGCTGTGCGAGATCATTGACCGAATGCAAGAGAGATAGATGAAATTTTTTCGCACGGATTCAAAAAATTAGAATACAGGCAACAACATAAACAACGTAGATTTCACAGAAAATTCTATAAACTACGCAAATATGGTTTCTCGCCTTCAACATATTGGAGAAGGAGGAGAATTTGATTTTGACGAAGCGTTGATAATTGTTATGCAACCTGATAATAAAGAGGTATTCAATGTTCTTAATGATGAGTTAGCAAAAAGTTGATCATTGTCGGCGATTGCGGATAAACAGCATGCAAAAGAGTAGCAAATGTATCTGTTAAACCAGGGTGGTGCCAACAAATAGGATTTTCATAAATTTATAATTATGTTGTATTTTATATGCATTGTTTATCGTTGTTTTTTTGGGGTATTTAATTAGTTTTAATGTATTTATATTTTTTTACTTTTATTTCATTTTAATTAAATGCATATTGCATAATAAAAACAAACAATTAATTAACTATAAAACAATTAAATTAAAAATTACATTTCAAATACTTTGCTTAAATACCCCTTTCGCATCACTAAACACATTCCCCTTTCAACCAACTTCCCTGCTCAAATGCACACTCAAATTTCCCGCTTAGATACCTCGCTCATTTCATAAAGAACAAACCCTTATTTTTTAGGTCCGTTCTTTACGAAGCAAGCAGGGTATTTGAGTGGAGTATTTGAACGTGTTATTTAAGCGATGAAATTGGTTGAAAGGATAATGTCTTTGGTGATGCGAAAGAGGTATTTGAGCGATGTATTTAAATGGACTATTTGAATTAATTATTTAATTTATAGTTAATTAATTATTATTTCTTTCATGTAATATGCGTTAAATAATTGCAAATAAAATGAAATAAATTATGAAATTTCGTTGATAACACTACAATATTCGAAATACGAATACAATAATTTAAAGATACGGATAATATGATACAACTACATTATTCCAGCTCAGTCCTGCTACAATAATTTTATTTCGTATGGTATTACGAAGTGTTTCCATTTCATTGCCTATATGTCATTCTGCTTGTTCGGTCACTACATTTGTGGTATTTCTCATACTATAATATTTCTCATGATATTCTTTTGGAACAAGATTAGGATCATCATCATAAGCCATATAATCTGGATCATCGCTATTGTATTTTCACATAAAATTGTGTATAGCCATTGTAGCAATGGAAACGTTTACTTGAGTTTCAAATACGTATGTTGGCATATTCTTTAAAATGGTAAACTTTTTCTTCCATATTCTAAAGATTCTCTCAATTACCATATGTAAACTTGAATAATAGAAATTAAAATTTTTATTTTTTGATTCGATTGATTTGCAGTTTTACGAAAATGAGGATTATGGTATCTAATATTTCGATAAAGTGATAAATATCCAGTTTGAAGTGAATATCTTGAATCTACTAAATAATACTGTCCCAGTGGTGGAAGAAGAAAGTTAGAGTTTCTATCATTTATAATTGCATTAAAAATTCTACTATCATGCGCAATACCTTACCAATCAGGCATAACATAAGTAAACTGTAAATTGAATGAGCATGCTGCTAAGATATTTTATGTAGCAAAACCTTTTTATCCAATATATGGAATAACCCGATCTGTAGTTAAGTATGTTATTATGCATGTACTGTCTATAGCACCAACACAGTTTCTAAACTAAGAGCAGTATGAGTTTGAATTCTTAATATGTTCTGCAACATTATTAAATTGATGATCATCTGGCTTAATAATATTTTTAGCAAGTAACAGTACAACATCTAAAACGACATAAAAATAAACTAAATTGTGCTACCTGATCTTTGAAATCTTCACTCATTTGTCGATTTAAGAGTGATGCAGCTATGGCGTATAAGAATGTGGCAACCGATTCCCCGATATTCATACATTTCATTGAAACCATACCATAATTTTGTAACCTATCGCACAATGAGAGAAAATATAGCCTTTTATACAAAAATTATGTCGAAAACGTTCTTAATGCCGTTTAATATATCCTCCACCTATTGTAAACCCGTATAATTTGACATGTGAACTCATCTAATATTATTTCTCCGTTTGCGTAGATAAGCCAATATAATGACTAAATCCTGCACATCTTCATAGTCGGAATCTGTATCTGAATCGACCATTGGTAGTAGAAGAGGAAATATGGCGACAAGAGAAGAAAAGAGAAGAGAGGATAAAAGGAAGAAGGAGAGGAGAATGTATATAATGAATGGGGGAAGTTAGCATTAATATGTTGGCATCGGATGCGTCCAGCCCCAACGTATCATTTGCAACCCCCCTCCCCCAATAGTCCAGTAGAGGCGATGGGCCGAGCCGCCGATGCGTGTTGAACGGTAACGTGTCATTCTTCGACAATGAATGGTACCTTTATCTTTATTCGGCCTCCATTTTAACCACGTTAATTCTTATCAATATTACCCATATCAGTTCTTAAAATTACTTAATTCAACTAACTAAAATTTTAGTAAAGTTACCAAAATTTAGTACAGCCAGTTGTAAATTGGTGTAGATATATAACTCCAAGGCACGATTGAATCACTCTTTTTCTAGAATGTTGTCCCATATCTAATATCATAGAGGGTTGTCATAAAATTTTCTTTTAGAATACAGTGTAATGAGTTTGTGCAAGTTGCGATCACTTGAATAAAGAATCACTTTTGTTATCAAAATGTAGGGAGGAGGCTTTTGTTGGTGGTGACTGTTAAAACGAACACACCTTTTGGTTTAAATAGGCATAACCGTTTGCTATTTGAATTCAAATTCAATACAAATGGGATATAACCTATTTCGAACAGAGCGCTGTCCCTTGGACCCTCGTGGCCTGATTCGCCAGGTCGACCGCCGTCAGTGGGTGCATTGCCCCTGCACCCCCACCTAGGGGGTCGCAGCCCCCGTGACCTCTCTCATAGTGGGAATCAATTTTATGAAAAAACCTTCCAATACAACCATAACTCTTCTCCAAAACTTAAATCTTAACTTGAAGTCAAATCATTAAGAAACACTAAATGATTTATACTCGATGATATATGATAATTGTATACGTTGACTTTCAGTTTTATGATATGTTAGTTGGGTAATATGTAAAAAAAATTTGAAATAAAGTTTGTTTATGATCGATAGTAAGAAAACAATCTCATTTATAAATCAAACAATAAATTGGTATTGGCAAGGAGTGTTCTATAGTGTTTATGGCAATATTAAGAATCGACAATTTTAAATGTTTTTTTTGATATGATCGATAGCACTCATTCTTTTACTTGCTTTATTTTATCTAATATAATAGAATCATGCTATCCGGATAGATCGGTAAAATTTTACCGTTCAACAATATATCTCAATTGAATATGTGATATTTTAGGATTAAGTAACCCATTGTTGTTTTATATTTCCGTTCATTAATCTATTGCACATCGATTATATGTTGTCAACCGGTGATATATCACCTTTCAAAATGGGTAATATGAAGTGCGATGTTGCCTTTTTATGCTTTTTTCCTCAAATTTGGGAAAATAAAATAATACCGAGGTACATTTAGTATCACTTATTTTTAAATAGAGGGTATACAAATATATTTTAAATACACACTTAATTAAACCATAACTCATTCACAAGACACAAAACGATGAGGAACAACCGAAAAAAACAAATTATTGAGTATATAAATTTTGACAACAATACAGCAAAAATAAAAATAAAACTCGATGGAGACATTCTAAAATAAAAGAAAATTTAGATTGAGATAAGTTGGATTTGATCAATAGCATGACGGTAAAAAACTAATCAGTTTTATTTTTATAATGGAACTTCCTTCTCTTATGTTCTCCATAATGTTGATCAAATTAATTTATGGTCATCTAATTATAAATAAAGTTGGTTTACCAAATCCATATAAATAATGGTAACTAATCTTAGTGCATGCGAGGTAAGCTACATAAGCCTACCATGTTGCGGTCACTTGAGGATGCGGTCGAACTTTACATCTGAGTTCAATACAATCTTAAAGATTATTATGTTAAACAGTGATGATGTCAAGTTGCATTTACATGCAATGCTATAGTATTTTTATATATAAAATATAAATAGATTATTAATTTTCAATTTTTAGATAAACTCTTCAACCATTCTTCTTCTTTTTAAAATATGTCTCGTTCTATAATCAAAATATTAGTACACTCTTGAAAAGGTAGCGAGCAAGAAAATTCTAATGATTTGTAATATGAAGATGAGGAAAGTGAGGGTTTATTTGAAGATTTTAATAAGTTGAATGATATTTGAAACTCCCGCTCAAGTAACGATGATTGAATTTGAGTGAACAATAGCGCCATATATTTATTGAATTTTTATGATCCGAATATATATATCAAATAAGAAAATAGACTAGAGGAAATTACTTAAAGATTTTATTTGAATGAAGGACACAGATCAAAAAATTTAGGCAGAAGGACAAATTTATAAACTCAAATGTGACTTGTTTTTCTTCAACGACGATGGTAGCAGCTGCATGGTAGGCGATGACAGCAATATGGTGGGTGATAATGGCGGAATTATCGGTGGCTTGTGATGGATGATGATGTTTGTTGGCTATGAGAATCCGAGCTCGAGATTATGCATGAGATTCGATTTTTGATGGAGATTGAAAGATGGGTAGAGGTGGCGACGACAATTGGACGGCCGTGATGATGGAGAAGGTGACGTCATTGCTGATCGTTTTTTATTGAAATATATAAACCAGTAATGTTATATGTTGCGACTGAATTTTCTGCAGTCCTCAAACGAACTTAAATGATCAAATTGGACAAACAAACGACGGAGGAATGACCAAGGACTTAGGAAACATAAAAGGCAAGAAAAAGTAAATATAAAAATTAGTCAAAAATAGTTGAAATTTGAAAAGTCACATTTTTAGTTGGGGTCCTCAGGTCTGCACCGAGTTGGCCTGAAGCGCAGTCTAAAGCGAACCAAGGATTGGCCCAAAGCAGGTGGAAAAACACAAGGGAAACTCAACCTCAAATTGGTTCGAAGCGCATCCCGAAGCAAACCAAGGATTGGTTGGGAATGTGACCTGAAGTCAAATCATGTTGGTACCGATATGATTTAGTTGGTACCGACATGAATTTAAGACTTGGAATGGCAAGGGATGGATGAAAGGACCTTAAACATGAAGATAAAATTGGCTTTGCAAGCATATATTCATAACGGTATCGATTTGGTTCAGGTCGGTACCGATCTAAATTTCTTTCTGATATTCGTGCAGCGTGACCTATTCTACCTGCTGGATATTCGGATCTTGGAGTTGGACATTTTCAAACCTGGATGGCGAGATCTATGCTGGATTTTGACTATAAATATGAAGCTACTTGCAACTAGAACGGGGAATTGCACTTTAGATCTAAAGAGCAATCTTCTTCTTCCTTAACGCTAAAAACCTCCACTAAATCCGAGATCTATCATATTATAGTCGGATTTGGGTTGTAATCTTTATATTCCGAAGAGAATCAAAACGATAATGAGATTAAAGTGGTTGTAGGCCAAAGACTTCCTCAACCACTACAAAAATTTCTTATGTGTTCTTATTTTCCTCTTATTTTTGATTATTTGATTTGGATTAATCAACTTTGGAGTGTTATGCCAATTTCCAGCAAAACATTTTTAGTGCTTTCAATAAATAAGAGATAGATTTGAAAACCTGAAGTTTGAATCTGAAGTTTGGAAGAGATGAAGAGGCCTTCCACCAGAGCAATCACAAGACCAAGTTAACCGAAGCATGGGGGTAACCAGGAAGTGTTATCAAGTTCAAATCCTTCCGTCTATATGACCAAAGAAGAGATGGAGAGGATGATAAAAGAGATGCAAGATGTAATAATAGCTCGATAGAAAGAGATGCTAGATGGACTTTTCATAACGATGGATCAACAAAGAATAGCTGAAGCAGCTAGATTCAGAACCAAAGGCCAAAAACCAATGTAGGAGCATTTGGAGCTGGAGTGGAGCAAACTGGAACAGTGCCCCCACCACAAAATCAGATTAGTACTGACCTGAATCAGATCGGTACCGACATGGATTACAGGAGCTGTCAATTTAGATTTGGGATGACATGGGATGCCGAGAGCGGACAACGTTGGAGCCAGAGATGCGAATCAGAACGCAAATGCGCAACCAAAGGAGTATGCACTAGAATTTCCTCGTGGGAACGGGGGTAGAATGTAGCTATGGATCAAAGACCTTTGTTTGATGACAATGACCGAATACCTGAGATGATCAGAAGAATAGTGAGAGGTGGACCTCAAGACCAGAGGTTGGAGGACGTGAACATGAATCCATTCACCCCTAACATCTAGTACGCAAGAAATCCACCCGATGTTAAACTGCCGATGCTGGAATTATACAATGGGAGGATAGATCCAACTATTCATCTAATAAGATATATCCAACATATGGAGGGTCGAGTGCTTCTGAGGAAGTGATGGGATGCTATTTTCCATTGTACTTTACAAAGTTGGCTGCTATGTGGTTCAGACAGTTAGAGGATGGATCCATAAGCACATAGCCCGGATTGGTAGACAAATTCTTGAGATAGTGCAAAGTTTATATTTCTCGACCAATGAATGTGATAACGCTTTCGAGAATGAAGCAAAGGGCTGGAGAGACCCTAAGGAGTTACTTGACTCGATTTAATGCAGTAGCCACTGTGGTTCATAAGATGGATCCATTGATTGTTCTGATGGTTGCAGTGTCTGGAGTTGTAGATAAGACTGACTTCAAAATTGCTATGAAAAGGGATTCATTGATGGATCTTACGGAGTTTTACTATGATGTTGATAGATAATTTTGTCAGGAGGATGCCAAAGCTAAGAATACTGAAGTCAATGCTTTGGATGATTGAGGACCGTCCGAAGAAGGGTACAGAAAAGAAAAAGGAAAGCAGAAAGCCGAGGATAACTTCGAAGGATCGAAGCAGCAGAGGAGGGAACAAAAATTTTCTTCTTACACCAACCTAACTGAAACCCTAAAGAGGATATACCTAGATATTATGGGGCATATCACCTATCAGAGGCTAGCTAAGAGAGAACCCACAAATCGGGAGAAATGATTCGGAATATTTTGCATTTTTGTAACGACCCAGAATTTTTGTCATTTGTAATTCATATATTTAATTGATTTTAAATATTAACAAGTAAGATTTATTACGAATAAATTTAATTTTGAATATGGAGATATAATTGGATAATTAAATCGACAATTTTATATTTGAAATTCCAGAATAATTGAAATTGGATTAAATGTGTGTAAAAATGGTTTATAAAGTTATATTAAATCATATTGGAGTTAGAATGATGTTTGTAAACTTTTAAAATCGAATTAAAAGTTAAATTGCGAAAATTGAATATTTTAATATTTAATTGACGAGTAAAAATGACCATTTTTTCAAACAATCTCGGATTTCCACGAAACTAGTTTCATCAGATCCGTAATATGAAATTATTGTATGGTTTCAAATTTCGTGTCAATCGGATTTACCGTTTGTCCGGGGCAAGCCAAAACGCATCGAAATCGTTTTTAATCGATTTGATTTAAATTTGATCATTTATTTCCGTAACTCTCACATACGATCGAATTAGCTCCCGAAACACATTCCATTGTGTTCGGAACGCGGGGTAAACCTTAGAAATGCCAGCCGACACGCTCGATTTGGAGTTCGGAAAATTTTCGATGAATAGTGTTTTTGGCAATTTTCAATATAAGGACGTTTATTTTCACATTTGCAAAACAAACTAGGGTTTCAGCCCTTAGCCGCCACTAATGAGATACATGGCCAGAAACTCCTCTTCTTCCTCCCTCATTTTCTTCCAATCCATCGACAATTACGGAGAATGTTCAACTGCAAAGATGAAGAGGAAGATGAGAACTTCGAGGTGAACGGTGGAGATCGTCTAATTCGCGACAAGGTGGGAGCTAGGGGGCCGCGTCGGCCTGCTGTTCGAGCACGTTTATCAAGAAGTTGGTGAGGCCGAGTTCAACAAGCTTCTGGCCGGAGGTAGGGTGCGTGGAGGCGCACGTCGCGGAGGTCTCTGATCAACGTGAAGTCGAGCGATGGTGGAGCGGTCGTCGATGGATATGAACGTGCGTATGGGTTATGAACGCGCGCGTGAATGTCTGGGGAAGGAGAAATAAAAACGTGCGGCCAGATTCTCATCAAAAGAAACGAACGTGCATGATTGAGTTAGGGTTTAAAAATTGAAAAAATAAATTTGTAAATTCATTTATATAAATTCATTCAAACTTTGAAATAACATATCTTTTTGATACGAGGTCCGTTTCGCACGAAACGAATTGCGTCGAGTTCGTTTTGACGAGATCTTCGCAATGGAGCTAGATTGGAGTCAATCGGAGAGTGAAAATTTTGGGTAAAATTAAATGGCTGTTTAATTTTATTCGAAACGGGATACTGCAACCGTTATAAAAAGCAAAGGTGAGAACTTCTCACTCAATCGAATAATTTGTTTCGATTTAAATTTTAAATAGTTAGATTTAAAATGGTTGATAGTGTTGATTGTGATGATTGGATGATAAATTGTTATATATTGTGTTAAATAGACCCTATACGCCGTATATTAAGCGGAGGTTATTTATTAAAAACATATACCGCGATAATTCCATTGTGAAGTGGAATTGGTATTATATATGTATTTGGAGTTGATTTCCCGCATTATATAGCGGATGAGACCCTATCGTGCCGCATAATAGCGGATAGTATTTATAAATCTCATATACCGCGATATTCCACATTGAAGTGGAATTGGTATTGTGCTAACATCTGTGGATGCAGGGATACAGGTTGGAGGGATCCAACTGGATTCCTCAACAATTGAATTTATTTCAATGTTGTGTGTTGATTTATTTATAATCGCCATGTGATTATATTGTGATTGAATCTGTAGACGGCTATAAATTAGCCGAAGATATTTTTGGTATCGATGGATACCAGAAATAATTAAAATTGGATTTTTGAAAATATAAGTTGAAAATTTATATGAAAATTTATTTTTGATAATTGGATAAATTTAAAAGGAGTTTTAAAAGGTAAAAGTCTTATTTTTGATCTGTATTGGATTAAATTTCAAATTTGGAAAAAAAATGACTTAATAAATGGATTTCGAAAATATTATTTATAAATTGAAGAATTTATTTAAAATTTGTATTTTTAAATAGATTTGAAGAGATAAAGAAATTTATTTTAAAAGGGAAATAATTTGAAAATGTTTGGAAATTTGATTTAGTGTTTTGAAATAAATTTGAAAATCAAATTGAAATTAATTGATTATTGATTTACCATAACCAGTAAATTTTATTCACAGAAATTTATCTGATTTGAATTAATCAGATCATTTAATTAATCCTACTATGGATGTTTGGATTATATTGAATGTCGAATTGTTTGACATCTTTGATGTGTGATGCTTTGTGATATATCCTGATTTGTGTTGTGATCTGTGAATTGTTTATCTGTGATATTTATATATCTATGATCTATGAATGAAAGATAAGCGTTTTAATTTATACCGCTTATCAATTATATTGTTATATTTGATCTGTGATGGTTGAATGTTGTTGCACTATTGTGTTAAACCCTTGGACTACACGATACACACACAAATGTGGATTTCACGTGGAAATCGGTTAAGTCACAGATTTTTATCAGTTTTGGAAAATTGGGTTTTTAAATCCAAAATTGTTTTGAAATTGAAATTGAAAGTTTCTAAAAAATTGAGTTTTTGAATCCAAAATAGTTTTGGAATTGGAATTGAAAGTTTTTGAAAATGAGTTTCAAAAATAAAAGTTATTTTAAATACCTTAATAGAATTGGAATTTAAATCATTTGATTTAAGTTTGAATTCGATATTTTGTAATTGAATTCAATGAATTGAGAATTTTGGTTTAAAAGATTTTATAAGTATAAAAGGTGTTTTATGGTTTTTTTACCAATTAAAATACGGTCTTGGGGAAATTTGAATTTATAATCAAGTTTTATACTTGAATGACTTTAACCTATGTAATTGGAACCAATTTTTCCCAAAACGAAAACTATATGTTTTCAGATAATAATAGCTTTCATAAAGTGAAAAGATTTCCAATTTGTATTGAAAACATTCAAGTTGAAATGAAATTGTAAATGGTTTGGAAAAACTATGAATTAACCTTTGTGAAAATGATTAAACTTTATTTTGAAATCAAAGAAGATTTTAAAAGGTGTATCTTTTATATTATAAAAGACTTGAATTGTGTATAGTTTTGAAAGCTATAAATTAAATCTTAATTTAAAGATTTAATGGGTTAATTCAAATTAAATGGAATTGCTTTGGAAATCTGTGAATGAATTTTTGTGAAACTGGGTAAACTTTGTGAAGTAAATCTTTTTGTTTAAAGATTTAAAATGGTAATTTGTTTAAAACATTTGAAGGAAAGGATTTGGGTAATAAGTTGTGACTTAATTGAATCCCCTATATCCATATGTTTTAAAATATTGTGCTCACTATTCGGGTTAGCCGGGAAAAGACCTTTGTGTCATATAACCCACTCCGAATTAGTGATACGACGATATGGATCGTATTGAAGACCGGTGGTGAAGACCAGGTATTTGTGGAAATGATAGGATGACCTATCGATTGTCTCTGCACCGTTAACTACGGTATATATATTTCCTTTGTGATGGGAAGTTTTATCGGGATTGTGAATACCCGGATTGCAAGGGCTTCTTTGGAAGTGCCTTCGGTTCTGTTCGAACCCGGAACAGACTTGTATGGTTACATGTCTGACATTACATTTTGAGGTATAAAGCTGATTTCTTTCAAATACATTTCTGTTTGGTGGCAGAGAATTTATTCTCTTAGCTTAACACCCTTCTCTGAGACGTACGAGCTTAGAGGTTATGTAGTTGAAATTTATCAGTGATATACTCCAAATTTGGTAGTGTGGCATGCTGAGTGTTGTTGTGTGATGATCATTTATAGATCATTTGTGATCAAAGCATGGCTTTGTGAAAAAGCGTAGCTTTGTGGACGAGACATCTTTGGACCTCACAACCCGGAAATGGTCGAAACAGGAATGATGCGGCAAGGTTATGAGGGTCGCGCCCTTTAGGGTATGTCATTTCTTTCTGGAAAAGGGTGGTATCAGGTATGGAGCCTTGGTATTTAACCTATGTGGATACTCCAGTCTCATTTATTGTGTGATTGTTGTTTGATCGAGGCGCCTCGGATAAAGGTCCCAAAGGACCGGGGAATGGCATAGTCGTGAAGTAGTTACCTATACCCAGAGGTAACCCGGCCTTGTGTTGGCAGAGAGCCAGGTTGGTTTCTCGGACGTCCATCCAGAGGCGATCTCATGTGACAGTAGGAAGTTCCTTAGCCTCACCATTTGTTGGAAATCCAAAGAAACAATACGAACCTGGTACGGTTTTAGTTGTATAACCTGCTATGGAATGTGGCGGTAACCTGCTATTGAACATAGTAGCTATAGTAGGCATAACGTGAAATGCCTATGCTGGCTAAGATTAATATTATACTTTCGAAATGTTTTCCACTATGCACTAATAATAATAATATCAATATGATTTGTTTTGCGTAGTAAGCATGTTTGACTATCATAAGAAGAAATCTCCTCCAATTCTGCATTTGCATTGTGTGTGTGGCGGGAGGTCTTATGGTAGTTTCATTTTCCAAAAGCATTGCGAATATATTTTCCACTTCCTTTGTTGTTGTTGTTTTAAAGATAATAACTGTTTTAGTTCTCACACCAATCACCATGACCGACCTGGAGTTTATTGTTTCCTTCCTAAACTCTGGGTGCCCACCAATTTCCACACGGGCGGTCTAGAGTCAGGTTATCAGGTCATTCTGGATTCAGGAGATGCTGTGGAGCTCAAGTGGCGAGCTGGATGGCGAGACGTAGCATTTGTATATAATATTATTTTTCCGCCGTGTATTCTGTATGAGGACAAGTTTATATAACTGTCCAGTTGTGTTGTATATTGTTGTTGTAAACTCTGATGTGATGTAATGTATAAAATGATATAGTTCTTTGATTTAAAGATTATTCATTTATCTATTATATGTTGTTCCGCTGCGAATGTGAGATTCTGATATTGTTCTGTGTTTTTCTGTTGTTTCTTCTTTCTTTTTCTTCTGTCTTCTTCTACCTCTTCTTATTCTCCATAACAATTCGGTTTTCCGGCATTCGATTGCTCGGCAGTTGATACAGTGGACGTATTAATGTCGATTTTCGAGCGACGAAAGATCGCGTTCGTTACAATTTTCCATGAGATGGACGGACATGAAACGAACAAGTGTAGACATCTTCATGATTTAATAGAAGAATAGGTTCGGAACAACCAGCTACAATGGTGCATGAGGACCTAAATTGTAGTGGTGCAGCAGGAGCAGCCACCATTTGCAACGAACACATCTGGATACGACCACTGAGCTGGGTCGAGAATAATAATCCCTTGATTGGGATAAACGGGAGTTAGATTTGATTCTTTAGTTTGGCATTCTGTTTTGAGTAAATAAGATGATAATAATAACCTTGAGCCGCTTACACATGTATGAGACCTCGATTGGTCTCTAGGCATGCTTTGAGTCGGATGTCTGTGATGGATGCATAGGATATTTATTTGTTGCTTTGATTTGGATTTTACAAATGAATATTTAATTTTGAAAACGACTAGAACGAGATGACTGATATTGATTGAATATAGTAGTCTTGTCCGGAGAGACGTGGTGATGACCATAATGTGTAAGCCCCCTTGTCGGAGAGCGGGCAGATTGGACTTGTACAAATTGCTAGCCCCCTTGCCATAGAGTTAGCGGATGAGTTAGCTAGGAAAATAAGTTCCCTTACTGGAGAGTGAGCAGATGAACTTTCTTGGATGTTGGGCCCCCTAGCCAAAGAGCGAACAGATTGGACTCAGCATAGATCTAAAGAGATAAAAATCTAAATTTGATGTTGAACGATCCAGAGAGATCGAACCTTAGATTGGATGTTGGACGATCCATAGAGATCCAACCCTAGATTGGATGTTGAACGATCCAAAGAGATGAGACCCTAGATTAGATGTTGATTGTGCGATCCGGAGTAATCTAGACTTAGTCTTAGGAATTAAACGCCTTACGATATAGATACCGATTTATGATAACTTGATCCTGAGCAAACACGGGATGACCACGATAGTAATATATGATATGATAACTCAGGGTGAACACAGGTTGATTATGATTTATGTCTAACATTTAAGCAAGGTCTAAAGTCCTTAGCTATGATGGTTCAGAACGACCTTTGAGTTGCATGTGAATCCAAAGGAACCAGATGATTAACCGCGATTGGAATCGATAGATAGTTGGAGAGCCCGACTGCCACAGGTTGACTACTGCTGAAACTCATTCTTGAGCAAAGCACATCTTACATTTAAAAGGTGTTCTTTGGGTGGAAAGTGTTACAGCTGAATTTTCCACAGTCTTCGAATGGACTTAATCGATCGAATTAGACAAACAAACGATGAAGAAATGACCCAAGGACTTGGAAAACATCATAAAAAGGCATGAAAAAGGAAATATAAAAATAAAGTTGAAAATTTGGAAAGTTACATTTTTTGTTGGTGTCCCCAGGTCAGTACCAAGTTGGCCTAAAGCACGACCTGAAGCGAACGAAGAATTGGCTCGAACCAAGTGGAAAAACGCAAGGGAAACTAACCTCAAATTGGCCTAAAGTGCATCGCGAAGCAAACCAAGGATTAGCTCGGAGTATTACCTGAAGTAAAATCATTTCAGTACCGACATGATTCAGTTGGTACCAACATGAATTTAAGACTTGGAATGGCAAGGGATGGATGAAAGGAGCTTAAACGTGAGAAGATTGGCTTTGCATGCATAAATTCATGTCAGTGCCGATCTAATTCAAGTCTGTACCGATCAGAATTTCTTCCTGATGTTTGTGCTATACGGCTTGTTCTACCTGCTAGATATTCAAATTTTGGAGTTGTGACCTTTTCAAACCTAGATGGCAATATCTATGCTGGATTTTGTCTATATATGAAGCTACTTGCAACTAGAAAGGGGATTGACACTTTAGATCTAGAGAGTAATCTTCTTCTTCCTTAACTCTAAAAACCTCTATGAATCCGAGATCAATTATATTGTGGTCAAATTTGAGTTGTAATCTTTGTATTCTGGAGAGAATCAAAAGGTTAATAAGGTTAAAGTGGACGTACGCCTTAGGTTTGTCGAACCACTATAAAAAGTGCTTATGTATTCTTATTTTTTTTTCCTATTTTTGTTTGTTTGCTTTGGTCTAATCTATTGTGGGGGTGTGTGCCAATTTATGGCGCAACAATATACATATATAACATTTGCTATAAATATAATATTTTTGTTTATATAGTATTACATTAGTATAATACTAATTTAAATAACATTTATAAACTACATGATTGAGTAGCATTTTATTCAAATAATGCTAATTTTGTTAACATTTCTCATATTTGTTTTTTTATGCAAACCTAGTATGTTATATAAGATTAGCATATTCCATGAATATAGCATCAAATGTGTAAATGTTAGTTGTAATTATCAATTTTTATTCTTTATATATATATATATATATATATGAATATAGCATTACGTTCGCATAGTGCTATTTTAGTTTAGTATTTGTGCACTATATAAATATATAACACGGATAATGCTAATTGATTATAGCTTTCTATTTTTTTAAATGGGTAAATCTTTAATAATAGTTGTAATACCTTTGGTGTCACACTTTTTTGGTGTCAGCATAAACTACCAAAAACGACCCTCTATAGACATGACTAAATCTTAATATCATATAACAAATAAACTTCTTTTACAAATTCAAAATGCTCCTACAAATATTACCAAAATTTCTTATCACTTAAAAATAGGATTTAACAAATAAACGTCTCTATTTTCATTGTTGGTTTGATTTGGTAATAGGATATTGTTGAGATTCGTTTTCATTGGCATTATTGATAATCAATCAATTAGATAGATCTTGGGCGTTTTTATGATACTTTCACAACGACATCTTCTTATTCGAGTAAAATGTGGATAGAAGATATTCTGAACTGCCATGAAAAGGTAAGTAAAATCTTTTACTAATGAAGAGTAATTGCAGTCATTTTTGACATGTATTTGAGAGAATTGGTGGTTGCCCTAGAGGATGTCGTGTAGATATGTTAGGTAACTAACTCTATAAATGATCTGGTTCGTAATAAAAGTGTTTCTAGTGTTTGTTTTCTTTTATATACTGTGTTAAATTATGATATAAAATAATCATTGATTAATTTAAAGTATATAAATAAGAAAATCCTTAAATGAAATGTTATATGGTTGTAGTTGCAAATATTTGCAATCGTGAGTAATTAATCATAACATAGAATAACATTTTGTTTTAAATATACTCGATCAAGATATTTTGAAAAGGAATATCAATACATCCATTGATACCAGTGTACATAACACTCTCCAAATGTTGGACAGTTTGTTACTCCTTGCTATTGGGGACAACAAAAGTTACATACTTATTGTTATTAGACTCGACCAAGTGCTTCCTGTTGGTTGAAAATAACTAGGTCAAAAAGGATATCTAAGTATGATGATATTACATGGTTCTCTCGACCTGAGAATACCATGGAACTTCGATGTAAACACTCCACTTTGGTTATAATCAAATCATGACATAACGACCATCGAATGATTATAACTGGATCTGATTTGAAGCATAGAAAGTGAAACTATTCAATAAAGAATTTGTCTTCTTAGTTCTATGAGGTTAGTATCACAATCAACTACAATCAACCTAAAATCAAATCACCTTGCCAGAGTAAATGGTTAATAATAAATGTTATTATTAAACTAAGGAATTTGTAGTTGGACAAAGCAGTTGTATAGGGATATTTTTGGAGTTTTGATTGATACCAAACTCCATATATCTTAAAGTGATATAGTATCGACGAAGAGAACATGTGTATATTATATTGTTGTTAACAATAAAGCTTAAGTTGATCTAATATTTGATTTTACGGAAAAGGTCTATAAGTGATGAATTCAACGAAACCGTCATGCCATCTACAAAGGTGACACATGACCGTTAATATTTGAATGGTTCAATATTAGTTGCTGACTGAATTCACACCTATGAGTCACACAGCTTTATATGTGAAATCTTCAAAATGCCACCCAATTTAATTAGTTTATAAGGAGTTATATACTATTTGAATTAATTAATATTTAATAAATATTACTTATTAGTGTATTTGATGTTTGGGGCGCTTTTAGAAATTGGGGCAGCTCATAGAAATTTTAAGGTGCCATTAGTAATTAATTAGGTGTGTATATATAAATGTTATATATGCACATGTGTGTGTATTATATATGTATAATTAAATAGGTGGAAAATATATTAACATATTTATCAACATGGGGCCGGCAATATATGGTCAAGGGAAGAATTTTGAGTGAGTTTAAATTGGTTTTAGAGACTAAGTAAAGAGAGCTATATATTTTCCTTTTGAACCTCTCTTTAAATACTCACTCATTTTCTTTCTTCTCTATATTTTTCAACTTGGTTGCCTATCCCTATAGTTGTGCCCTCCATAGCCCCATCCCCTTGAAATTAAAACACAATTGGTGATTCAACTTATTTCTTTGCAAGCTTGAGTGATGTATTCAGGATCCAAGGAGATCAAAGCAGATTAACGTGTTACACGCGGCTAGATCTTTAAAATGTAACTTATTTTAGATATAACTCTATGGACATGCCCTTAACCTCTTATATATGTTATTGACATATTTATATAATTTACTTAATATTTTAGGATAAATAAATATTTGATATGGATTTAATACAAGTTGACATGTATATCTAATAAAATAAAATATATTCATTTTCGAACTATATATACTTTAAAAACAAGTGAAAATTACTTAGATATTAAATCATTTTATTGTTTATGTATTTATTATTTAAAATTATATATATAGTTCTCATTTTTTATATTAGTATATACTATTTATAGTACAAAAATCATGTACACATTTATTTGTAATATTAAAAAAACCTTTCGACCGTCTATTCTAAAATTAAAAAAACTTATTTTTATAAAAGGTTAAGACTTATAATATTTTAAATATTATTAAATATATTTTAATATGTATTTGTGTGTGTGTGTGTGTATTTGTAAATCAAATATATAAATATAAATATATTTTATGTAAAATATTTTTGACTGAAAATAAATTAATAAATTTTGTTAGACTAAAATATTTGACTTGGTCAAAGTATTAGATATTTATATTTTAAAATTAAAAATAATTTTTTTATGTAATTTTGAAATAGCGAAAATTGGTTTTTAAATTCAAAATAAAATATCTTTGGCCTAGTCAAATTAATTTTGAATCAAGATATTTAAAATTTAAAATTGATATTTTACTTAATCAAACTATCTAGATTTTATCTACTAATGGAACAGTTTACATTTATTAAGTTAGGAATAATTCTTCTCTCTTGACGTAGTGATAGTATTTCCTGCATTCTTTTAGGCCAATCTAAATTTAATTGCTTGCAAAACCTTCCAGTTCCCTACAATATGTTAATGTTGGAAACGTGTTTCAAGTATGTAGTAAACAGATTGACACAAGGTGTTAAGGTAATGATTCCAACGTCCAAAGCTATCATTGTCAGGTTTGTAGTTTCTACAAACTATAGTGAATGATGACCAAGAAAAAGCTTCCAACTACCATAGATGCACCCAACTAATTTTCGATGATTTATGTCACTACTAAGAAATAATAATATAAACATCTTACCTCTATTAATACTTCAATCAATATAGATCTTCCTTCCAATATTTCAAGTGATATCAATTTTAATGACATATGAGACTTATGTGTCTAATTTGAGTTAAGCACGGGTACAAGAAGAATACTTGGAACAAGGTATGTTTTATTTAAAGAGATATATATTGTGTATTATATACCTAGTAGCAAATTTGGATATATATAAATTGTTTCCGACCATATTTTGGTCGATATATATATCTATTTTATCATATTATAATTGTTCGAAAGCCTCTATATACAAAGAAGACTCTACCGAAAATTTTCAAAATCTTGAACACTTAGAAATTTTTTGGAAATTTTATATGTTTTGAATTTTTTTTCTTTCAAATAAACTATTAACGCTATACGTATATTGATCACTATATTTATAATATCATAAGATTCATTTCAAATAAAATGAGATTTTATCAGAGTGGCGCAGCGAAAGCGCAAAAATGAATGATGCGTATATTACATTTTATAGTTAATGTTATTGATTAGATCGATTACAGAACTCTCCAATAAATTACATCAACACAATTTCTTTAAGGAGTGAGGTCTATAACATCATGTTCCGAAGTTAAAGTAAAGTAAATATATTTATTTAGATTTTAGGAATATAAACGAATGTTTTGTTAAATATTTAATTTAATAAATTGAATTTTTATAAATAAAATAGAAAGTATTGATTTAGAATTCAAATTTGGAATTTGAATTGTATTTTAAAAATCCAAAAGTTGTTTGCAAATTTATTTTGGGAAAATAAATAATATTTATGGAATTTTGAAATTTATTTTAGAAATGAACAATTATTTTATAATTGTTGAAAATTGAAAAATAATATTTTAATAAAAGAAAATTTGTTATAAAAATAAAATAAAATTTGGATTAAAATGTCTCGAGCGAAAATTTAATCCGGTATTATTTAGCGATCGAATAATAGAGTGGTTATGGATTAAAAATGATTTAAAAGAAAAGAAAATAAATCAAAAAATTTCTATTTGACCATACTTTCAATCCTTATACAATTAACTATCCATATCCACTTTACCGCCTTCATCTTTGATCAAAACCTTCTCCTGTTCAAGCCCAAAGCCCTAATCCTCTTTCGCTTAGAAATCGAATTTGAAAAATAAACCATACTTCCTGAACGAAATCGAAGTGGAGGAGAGGGCGGAGGTGACATGACCTGATGTGTTGTGTGCAACTAGATGCATCGATGCGAGGAAGAGAAAGTGCGATGGTTGAAGCTGACTCGAAGGAGGAGGTATTGGTGCGTGATGACGTGATAGGATATGGCGACCCACCTTTTTGGACGGTTTAAATCGACAATAAACCACACATGTCTAACTCAAATCATTTAAAAAGGAGGATTGTCAACGGGATTTAATAAGAAAATAAGGGAAAAGAAGGAAAACAAAACACAGAATCTCGCAGCGAAATGACAAAATATAATAATCAAATAAACAGTTCATGAAGCTGTTTTACAATATACATTTGATTACACAAATTTTACAACAAAATCAGAGTAATCAACAACATACCAATAATGATGCAGCAGAAAAATACTAATAATATAATATACCAAACTCCGTCTTCGTCCTCCAGAAATAATGTCTTTGAACACTGAAAGGCTCAAGCTGACCCGAGCGTAATGAAAAGACAAAACACTCGAGTCAGAACTAAAAGTTCTTATGCAAGTTAAATCAACAGCAATAATATGAGTGTAATAGCTTCAGAGATGTTTACGGGATTTCACATCTCATATCCAGTGTATACCGTGCGTGCAATAACTTAAGAGATGTTACGGGATTTTCCATCTCCTAAGAATCCGTTAAACTATCTATATGTAGTAAGATATGCTATATATGTAATGTCTAATCAGTAAAGTAAATATTTTTCTTAGCGTTAAGGCTTTACATTAATCCCCCTTAATGCATTTTTAAATAGGTAGTCTATGTAGGTCCTGTAACACAACCAGTAACGTCGGTAGCCAGTGACTCCCCTATAGGTACCATACCAAAACAAAATCATAGTGGGCGCGAATAAGGATAAAGAGTATGACAAGGCACATGAGGCGATGCCTAAGGTAGGATAATACCGTTTTGTTTTTCCTGACTGGTGGTAACCCCTAACGGCCCACCGCGTCCAACACCTCCAAAATCAAATCAAATCAAGGTGCATCGATCAAGCCAACATCAATAGTAATACGAAGAAGTATGTCTGCTAGAGGTAGCTAGTCTCAGTGGTCAGGTACGGCTCCTGTTTTAGTCATTTCAAATTGGCACAAGTGTTGGGGTCATCCATCATCGTTCTCTTTCTTCAAATCCAGTAAACGCTTCCAATTCAACCTCTACATTCTGGATATCATCCACCGCGTACACAGTTTTTAAAGTGGTTCCAATATTAACAGAGAGTATGCTTATAAGAGGCCCCAGTTTCTTTAACAACCAAACGTCATTTTTCACACCGGTTGGTTCTTTTACATTTCAAAATCGATCCATATTTGATATCAAAATATCCATCTTTTCAAAATCATCATATTTACCCAAATATGTCATTTTCACTTGAAAGTATCATTTCAAATTCCAACTTAGGTTATAACTTCATTTAACCGCATTCACATTTAAATCAACGATTTAAATATAACATTCCAACCTTGCCCAGTTTGAAATTTTAGAAAATAGTTTGAATAGTTATAAATAGTTTAAATAGTTTGATATAAAATAGTTTGAGTATTGAAAATGGTTTATATAGCAAAATGTTTGGAGAAATCAAAATAATTTGAATATTAATAAAATAGATTTTAAATAGTTTATATTAAAATAATTTATTTTGAAAATAATATCAAATCAAACTGTTTCTTTCCATTTTACAAATCTGGACCCATGTCTAGTTTCAAATCAACAAACTCAATTTCCAATCTTTCAATTCAATTGATTCAATTTCAATTTAGTTTCAAATCAACTTGATTTCAGTTTCAATTCGAAATAATTTCAATTTCCAAAAGCATTCATTTTTAACTTCAAATTCGATTCAACAATTCAATTCAATGATTTAAATTCCAATTTAATTCTTATTTTAAACCATTTCAATTGATATCAATTTCATGTCCAATTTCAATTTACCAGTTTAAATCGCTGAAATCAAATTAAACCTTATTGTTCGATTTTATAATTAAATTTTCAAAATTTAAAGTCATATATCAATTATAACTTCACATTTCAATTTTTATTCTTTAAAACAATCCCCTCAACCAATTTCAAATTCTACATTTCAAAGCTTGAATTAGAAATAATTCAATTCATAAAAATCCCAATTTATTTCTTTTAAAATAATGTCATTTAACCGAAATCCAAAATCAAGATTTTAAAACTATTGAATTAACCAATCCGGTGTCCGTATATAAATTTCTACCCTATGGCCAAGTGATCAGTTATTTCTATTTTAATTTCAAGGATGGATATATATCATTTCAATCCACATCAAAGTGTCATAGGTATATATCATTTCAACCTATTTCTTAATTTATTCGAAATAATTTAAATAACAGTTTATATGCTTTCAATTAATATACAGGGTGATAACAGGGATATATATAAATAAATAAACATCCAATAATCCAAATGTCAACAAATAGACATCTATCACAGTCAACATCCAAAGCAGCCAATAATTCACATCAATTAACTAGTTATCAATATCAGGTATTAACTAGCTATTAAATTCGATATTAATTTAAATGTCAATTTAATTCAATATAAATTCAAATTAAATTTAAATGACAATTTAAATCACCAAACAGCAATCAATAAAATTCTTATCACTTCATAAATTTAATTCAATTAACATAAGAAGGTTTAGTATTGCGTGAGTGGGTTAAATCACTCACCTTTGATTTATAGCCGATTTAAAATCCAAATAAAGCCCAAAATTTGAACAGTCTCCAAATTCAACCAAACTAATTTCATGTTGTTTGGAATTTCGATACAATCCTAATGGAAGAAACCGCATCCAAATCCGACTTCTTATGCAAAAGTTATGAGCGTTAGAAGATTTAAAATTCAAAATTAAATTAGAATAAAATCAAGGGCAAAATGGTAATTAAAATTACCTTCCTCAACCCTAACTGTAACAAATCGCGTACGCTACCCCTTCAGCCGCCACGTTTGACTTGGAATCGCCGCCACCACGCATGATATCCCTCCAATCAGAGCACGGCGCTGACATGCTCGCCCAAGGCCGCACCTCCAGGCCACGCATGGCCCACCACCGGCCTCCCCACGTACTCCGCCACTGATGTCTAAGGCTAAAATCCGATGATCTCGTGCATCGATACGACGATACAAGCTGATGGATGCACTCATCTTGGTCTCCTCTATGCCGCAGTACTCGCCGATCGCTCCGAAGTCGAAGATTCACCGTTGATCGCGAAACCCTAGAAACTAACGGTTTAGAAAGATCGCCAATTTTTGGACAAGCGAAGCCTCCAATCGAAAAATGAATTGCAAACGCAAATTCTGTACATCGAGAGCTTCTTAACTTACAATTCTATATCTACTTTTAGAAATTTTATTGCATGTCTTGAAATGGTTATTTGTGTGATAGCACTTGGGTGTTATGATTGAATAGAATAAAATACCGTTGCATACCATAGTTTGGTAGATTGTTTAGATGATAATTGTTGATTTTTTATTATTAAATTAGTTAAAGTATAAATGTATGCGATGAATTGTTTTATGTTTTGTGTATAGTTTTGATAAACTTGATTGGAAGGGGCGAGGTTCAAGCCGAGACTTTACAGGTACAGGGATCCATTGACCTTTGGATTTTGGGCTAGCATTGAAGTAGACTATTTTGATAGTTTTAGATTACTTCATACTTGTATATATTGACGGTTAGGAGTTTATGTCATATATATATATATATATATATATATAGTAGTGACTTTGTACCCGATACAAGATTTTGGATATGATGTATATATTTATGTGGGTCTAGTACTGGTATTTTGTAGATTCACATTCTATTATGTATATGATGATGTATATTATTTCGCTGTGATCTATGATTCTGATTCTGATTTATCTATATTATATATACTGTTCTGAATATTTTAAATCGATGTGTTTATTACTTTGCACTAATACTGTACACGTCAAATTTTCAGTTTAGATCCTCAAAAAGGTAAATAAGACGTGTCAGTGTTAGTATAAAGATATTTTCACATTCGATCGCCCTTAACCAGCCGTATTCTCCAGATTAGTAGACAACATTACTTGTAATGTTCTTTGCTAAACTAGGCATAGCAGCGGGGTCGTTACAGCTTGGTATCAGAGCCACAAAGGATACATAATAACCGTACAAAAAATCTCTGAATAATTAATCATCAATAATGAAATAATAATGGTAGTTATCTATCAGTTTAATACAGTGACACGAAATCTACCGAAAGAGACTGCAGATTAGGGACACTGATTCTGATTTATCTATATTATATATTGTTCTGAATATTTTAATCGGTGTATGTATTACCTTGTATTAATACTGTACATGTCTAAATTTCAGTTTAGATCCTCAAAAAGGTAAATAAGATGTGTCAGTTTTAGTATAAAGATATATTCACATTCGATCGCCGTTAACCAGCCGTATTCTCCAAATTAGCAGACGACATTACTTGTAATGTTCTTTGCTAAACCGGGCATAGTGGTGGGGTTGTTACAGCTTGCAACGATATATTATATGATAGGGTTTGAGGAGTTTGAATTTTTGATTTGATTTGGAATTGGGAATTAGGGTTTTGGAATGTCTGCCATTGAGAAGGAATAGATAATTGAACAGATAGATAGAAATTGTACGTACTGAAAATGAAAATAAGAAGCTGCTAGGGTTTATAACAGCCTATATATAGACAGAGATGGATAAGAATGGATGGAACATATCGAATTGGGTCGAAATGATAACAACGACTCGAAAAGCATGTTTCGTTCCCGAAACGAAAATAGGTCATCCCATATATTGAAGTATAGATTTTTAATATTTTTAAACTCAATGGAACTGTTTCAAACCCTAACTCCATCGTATATAGAAGTTAGCTTTTAAAATCAAATTATAATCATTTAAATTCTTTTAATTGATTTCTACGCGTTTCGAGCTCGCACGATCAAACAATAAGTCCGACCGCTATGAAACTTGAAATCCTATAATAATTTACTATTGCGGATCCGATGAAACCGCTTCCGTCGAAATCGAGAAAGTGCCCAAACAGGAAAATTTTACACGTTAATTAATTAAATTATTATTAAATTGGTTTAATCACTTTTAAATTCTAATTTAATAGTTAACCATCCATCATTCTTGATTACACAGAATTAATAATCTTTTGAAATTCAATTTTCCATGTTAATCCAATATTTAAATATTACATTAATTTCACATCAAATTACAATAGTAATAAATCCTAGTTTATTATAATTTAAATTTCAACAATTTCTTTTATTTTGATTTAAATTCTTATATTAAATCAACTATTTCTTTATGAATAAATTAAACATAAGTCTCTGTTTTATTACACTCATATTCTACAGTTATCATCTTAACTCATATTAACTGCAATATTTAATTACATTAATTTCACATTGGTTTTCAAATTAATTTCAAAGGATTAAATAATAAGATGAGAATAAAACAATTGTTATACATTAATAATTCATCTCTATTAACTTATTGTTTACAAAAAAGGTTGATAAATTACTTACCAAATATTGATTCTATTCTATATTAACCAATTTCAAATTAAATAACCTATGATTTCTATTTTAATACAACATTTAATATATTCCTTAGTAACCTTTGCAATTATAATTGATTGGAATTACATTAAAATAGATGTCAGTAACATTCAAACAATAATATTAATTCATATTCTAATTATTCTTTTCTCATAAATAAATCATAAATTTTAATTTCTGACAATTTTAAATTCCAAAATCTTATTAAATTTAATATTTTTAATTATCAAAAATACAAGTCGTTACACAGGAAGCAGTGATGTTGGTGGCTGAGGTGAACCTATGTTGTGCAATGTCCATTAGAGCAGAAAACAAGGTGAGTATAACATTATTTTTATTGTCTGTGTGTGTAATTATCTCTATCTTCAATTTTCCATGAGCAATTCCATTTCATATTAATTGATTCAAAATAATAATAATAATACAGTGAGTATAGCCCTATTTTTAATTTACAGCGACTTAACTCCTGCGTTTTCTTATTCTAGTTGTTTGAAATTGGAAATACATATAAGTTTGAATTACTTTGCCGATTAACTTTATATGAATTCAATTTTCATTCATTGATAGATCGATAAAAGGAATTATAGGTAGCTTACTTGATGATTTGGGTTCATTTGATTAAGTTAAATATATATAAAAAGATAAGAAAAGGATTAACATTTCTATTCAATTGAATTGAATTTATGTTGATTGATGATGGCTTGGTAGCCTATCGTGATTGAATTGCTGAGATGGTCGATTGTTTGATTAATGGTTTTTTGGGTTGAATTATATATGGTTGAATGATATGTATATATATTGATATTGATTGTTTTAGACGATAAAAAATTTAACTTAAAACGAGTGATTTGAACTATTAATTTCTACTTTTCATTTTATTTTAATATACTGGAAATATCAATTATATTTGGGAATAAGATATTATATTGTGTTTATAGAAAATATGTGCAAATATTATTATTCGAAATGATTCTTCTTTGGTTTACAAATTCTAAATAAATTATATAGGATTTTTATATCAAACAAATTTTAGTTTGAATTATTTTCAAATGGAGATAATGGGATTTCAATTAAATTGAATTTAAAATCCTATATGAATATTTTATTTGGATTTCGAAGTAGAAAAGCTTTTTATAAAATAGAGATTAATTTATTTTAAAATAGTTTGAATTTGAATTTAAACCATAATGAATGAATGTTTATTTATACAAGATTTTCTATAAAAGGAATTTTGTAGAATTATTCGAAAGATTGGTTTACAGATTTTATATAAAAAGAACTAGATGTATTTTGATAGTATTTCTACTATTGAAAATTCTAAAATATTGATTTTGTTTATTTCCCCATTCGAAATTGGTTATGATTATTTTACCTTTTTAAAATGCATTGCTACTTGATTTATAATCTGTATGGATATTATTGCTTTGATATCGCTCAAAGGTAATACTTAATCCTAGATCGTAGGGGTTGGATTAAAAGGTTTCTTCCCTTGTTGTCGATTGCAGATGAGTAATGTTATGATCTATTTTGATGAGCATTCGCCTGATGAGGATATTTATTTAAACTAGATTCAGTGAAATTATATTGTATTTTGAAATCTAGTTTTGATGAAATCATCGGATATTTTAAAACAGGTTTTGATAAATGGAAAAGTAGCAATTTTAAATAAAGAAAGAGGAAATACTATTCTGATCAATGCTTTAGAAGGATATTTTGAGATAAATTGGATTTGTAAAGGGATTTGAGAAATATATTTGTAAAGATTGGTTTTATACAAATTGGAAAATATTTTGATAAATTATTTGTACATAAAATAGGTATTTTGATCGTTAGAAAAGGAGACCTCTGATATAGGATTTTTGAATATACGGAATTTCCATGAATAAAGTGATTTGGAAATCCATTTTGAAATGATTTCGAGAAAATGATTTGAAAGAAAAGGAATTTGAAATCTATTTTCAAATGATTTTGAGTACAGAGCTTATTGGAAATTATTTATAGGTGTTGACTACGGTGATAACTTTGTCTTTATATTCAAATGGAGCTATATTATAATCTGCACACTCATTATGTTGTTATTTAAGCTCGGTTACACTCACAACTAGATTTCTAGCCTGATTCAGGATTTTTTGTTTGCTTGACAACAGTCTAAGGTTATTATATAGGTCAATATTATGACTGCATGTGATTTGTGGGCTACGATACGGAGATGGAGCCGACAACGATGATGAGTATCTACTTCGTTTGTACATATATTGAATTGTCATTGTATTGATCAATATGATGTGACGAGTTGTATATATTTATGAGATGAAGTATTAAGCATTTAAAGATGATATAAAATTCATTATTTTTATTCACTTCGATTCTATTAGTTGGGAAATTTTTATTTGTGGCTCTAATACTGTATTATTCAAGTCTATAACTCATGTACATTGCCTTGCATCGAGACGAGATACGTATTATTTTAGATGTATTCAGATATTGAAATGTATCCGTGTTGACCTAAAGCCGTGTATACGAGAATCGCTCCATCTGTGCCCATTGATCCGAGTTATCGGATGGTAAACTCACTCTAATATTTCGTTCACTGGACTTGGGGTGTTATAATTCCAATATCATTTATATTAAACTCTATAGTCTAAATATAAGGTCCTTGGTTCAATAATATCAATTATTATTAACCGAACTACTCTACCTAGAGACTTTGACTTTGAGTTGACTTGAGTTGACCATGATACTAAACCCATATAACCGAGCAGACGGATCCTCTCTTGAATAATGCTTTACTTCTAATACTTCCACTCGACCCAGCTATAGTCATTCGATTGACATTGTGACATGATTTGACTATGATCAAAGTGGAGCTTACATAGTGAAGATCCGTAGTATTCTCAAGTCAAGAGAACTGTGTTAATCGGTCACATCGATATTTTCTGTTTGACCTTACTTATATTAACCAACGGAAAACTATCGAGGTAGTCGTTCCATAGTTATCTAATAACTATCAATACGTAACCCCTAAATCCACCCAGAAGTCATGAGTAATACACTGCCCAACATTTGGAGAGTGTTACGTACTCTTATCTCAACAAATACATCGATATCTAGTCCCGATGCATCATGACTAGAAACATTTAAAATGGTATATTTGTTTTCATTATGATAAATTACTCATTGTTACAACAGTTTGTAACTCTATCACAAAGCATGTCATTTATGGATTTTCTATTAAATATACTTTTACTTAAATCAATTAATTGATACATCATATTATATCAAGTATATAATAGAAAAAAACACCTTTTATTGCGAATAAGTTTGGTTATTGAGTTAGATATATGTAACAAATTACATAATTGCCCCTAGGGCATAACCCTAACTCTATCAACCTCCCACTTGCACTTGGGGTCAATTATGGAATCTTATTCCAGCTTCTCCAATCGGTTTTCTCCAAACTAATCAGGTCATTCCCCCAGTGAATGGGTATGCTATTATGCTTTAGTCATCTACTCTGCAATTAACTCTCTTCGACGCTGATAAACTACCTTTATCACATGGAACAATTCAGAGTATATCACTCGATTTCCAGTGAGCTCTAAGTTCTGTTATGAACTATATCATGACGTTATTATCATATAACAATGTTATAGGAATTCAACATTTGGAATTACCATTGGCTTAGTTATAAATTTGTGTATTTACATTTATATGCGTTGTTTTTTATTGTGGCAATATTCAAAGCAATGTACTTAGCCTTTTTTTTTGTTGAATAGGCCATAGTTATTCATTTGGAACATTTTCAACTTAAAGATTCTTAACTTGAATTTATTATTGACATGATTGCACTCAATATCAGTTATGAAGTTTGAGTCCGAACATTCCTTGATAAGAAGTTCGCTGTTTCTATAAACAATTCTCTAGTATTTTGTAAATACACAAGAACTATCATTTAATGATATCAATTTGAATTTGATATTTGCTTCATGTATCAAATACATAAACAAATCACGATATCGTAGACAACATAACATGTATGATAATTCCTATTGCCAATGAATAAGGAATCCATCTTACATGTCTTGTATTAAACATTTTAATAAGGTATCCTTGCATATCATTTTGGGACATTCCCAATATCTTTTATATTTACTACAAAAGACATCATTTACAAATCCAATGCTAAGTATTAAACAACTAAAACTAATTTTAACATAAGTACATTGTTAAAAATCAACAGTGTGTTGTTTACTTATGCTTTAGAAATATTATGTACCTTTTAATGTTCTTTCTTATGCACACATGCTTCCTCTATATTTTGACTGACAGTCAAACTATTTGATACATCCACCAAAACCCTTGTTCAATTTGGATGCTTTTCATAATGATACTTTCGTATCGTTCCCGGATCTTATCCGAAAAACCCATAAATTCAATATCGCTCCCATTGACTTCGAGACACTTTGGTTATTATGTGTAGATAATCTACTCTAAATCATTATTTAGAATTTTTTATTTCAATACATACGTACCAAAACAAAAAGTCATACCAAGCAATAATTTTGTGAGTAAATCTGTATTAACTCGAGCATGTTGAATATTGAATCTATTACGCTAAGTTCAACAATTGAAATTTGCGATATTATTCTTATCAATATTTCTCATTATATTCCAACTGCATTAGTCTTACTCTCGAAGACACATTCGCAGCCGATGGATCATACCCCTTTCGAGTACAACTACCAAAATCGTATTTTACTTGAAATTCTTTCGGATTCGCGCATCATACCATATCATAGATTCAATACTCTTAATGGTTTAATTAAATAACCGAGAACATATATTTTCGACATTGATAAGAAACTTACAGTATCTCTTCAATGTACGAAAATACTTATTAGACACTCGATATGTTCGTTTAGGTTAGTTATGTTCATTTTACCTCATGTAACCAGTTTTATCTTTGGATAGTATCCAATTCCATTTTACTATCAATAATTTCTCAAAGAAATTCCTTCAATATGAAGTTGGCATTTCTTGAAACAGTAATTGTTTCTTAGTGCAATGGAATAAGTATTCATAAATATTGTATAAATTGCCTTTTATATAAAACAGATTTTTTTCAGTTTACAAAACTTATTTTCAAAACATAAATATGTCATCCAATGACAATCTGTCCCAAACTCCTTTTAGGAAGCTTCATACAAGATCCTTCATGAATAATTATTACGTGGAGACTTTCGACTCGCATAACCTGTCAACTCCTTATCCAAGGATATGTTGGGGTTTCTTATAAACCCTTATCTTGTATGATTTTAAAAATTATTATTTAGATGAAATTACTTTTAACCTTGTGTACTACTCTTAAATACACGACCTTATAGAAAGAAGTTAACTTAGTTTCACTCGCAATTAATCATACTTCGTTCAACAAAATTTGATTACTCCTTAACATTACATCATTATATATTATAGGGAAGATTGACTTTTGAGATTGAATCTTTATTCATTTTAAGGTATGTTCGGAACTCTTTCTAATTAACTCACCTATTAATCAAATCAAATCATTTTATTTTATTACATGTTATTTTATTAACTTTCCTTTTATACTCTATGAGCTTATCATATATTATTGTATGTGTATCATACATCAATATGTATCAATCCAAAGAGTTTGTCAACTCCTATGACGCTCCCACTAAATGAATGCATCGCCCTTACTTGTTTGAGATATAATTAACCAATATCATATGATTCACAATCATATAATAAAACCATTTCTCAAAGCCATGGCTTAGTCTTCCAAGATAATTGTTAATAATTTTAGATACTTCTGTATTTTCAATTGCATCATTTTGTTGTGAAAACAAATACCACGTTATAGTTTAATTTCATAGGGAATGTTCATGATATTCACATTAAACTATAACTATATCTATTTTCAGTCGATGCCGAAAATAGTCATTAATTCATATATAATGTTTGGTATGTTTTACAAAAATAATTTTCGTAATTTGATGCAATCAATAAGTGTTATATGGCATGCTCATACAATTTTTGCCTACTATAATAGCATACTGAATTCGAAGGTCCATCATTCACTTAATATAAATTATTTATTTCATATACTGTAACTAGTTTATAGTGATGATTTCTTTGATCAAATATCTTGAACTTAAAAAAATAAATCTCATAGAAAACAATTCTCTATATGAATATACATTTTGGAATAGAAATAGGGTTTCTCATTCCAATATTAAGTATCAATTATTATTACAATTCTTGTTTCTGATGTTTCTTTATGAAGCAGAAATGATTATTCACTCTTTTCATTCCGACTGTACCTTAAATCACTTCTACTCATGTACATTCATTTTTCTTTGTAAATGGTCGAACCATTCAAAAAAACCCTTACTACAGTATCATAACGAACTCTTTAGAAAAGCACACTCAATCATCTTTAACACTTAAGAACCTCAAATATGTTGCACTTTGCGTATACTAATTAAACTGACATATCAACGATCGAGTCCTTAGATCTATATTGTAGTTTTAGTCATGTGTTACTTTTAATTCAATGTGATCTTTATTGTATTCAATCAAATCGAAACTCAATCTCGCACCATATTGCTTATTTCAGATGAACTAATTTCATCAAAGTATGTAAGTTACAAACTATGACCGTTCACCATATAACACTTCTATGTGATAGTATATGGATCAAATATCCATAGTCTTGTATCGCTTTTGAGTTCAAAACTAATAGAATGCAATACACAGTCTCAACCAAATAAACACATAAGCGATTATAATGACCTGTATTTTACATATCGGAGGATCGTAAAATTTTTTTTTCATATGAGGTCATATGATTCTATAATTTTGATATATGACTCTTAGGGATATTTTACACACCTATGATTTTTTCCAAATTTTTATATGACCATATTAACCTTGAAAATCTTGTTTAGACTATAAATTTTGATAGGAATCGATTTAGGGTCTCAAACCAGTTCCTAGGATGATGGTTTTCCATTTCGTAGAATGGTCATAATAGAAAAAAGGACTTAAATTTAGAAAATTATGTGTGTTTTAAGTTTTAATAAATACAGGCCAAAATTAATATGTAATTAATTAAGCCCATAAGTAGGCCCGTTTGTCTAATTCAGTATTTACTATAAATAGGGGACTGGAGAGTCAAATTTAAACTTTTCCCTTTCTTTCAAATCGGGTCTAAATTCCCATTAACCCTAGATTCATCCAAAATCACACAAATTACTCTCTAAATCAAACCGAATTGAAGATTAGTAAATAGATCATTGATTAGAAGATAGAGATCATCGATTTAGCTTATTTGTATTGCTTTTGATCGTTGTCCATATTGGATCTATACTCAAATTGGTTGAATTTGGTCATTGGTGAGTGGTTTTTGACTTTTCACTATCCTACACATATTTATATGGTAAAATTATAGATTTTAACATGATTTTTGAACTAAAAATCCTTTTCTAACTCTAATCACGTATTAACATATGTTTATGACCTAACTTGATGAATTCTAATATGATTTGTAGAATTGGCTTTGTAATTCACCTTATTCATACTCATATGTTCATGGATTTCTTTGATTTGGATTAGAATTTGTTTGATTGCTATAATTCTATAAATTGCTTATTTGAATGGACGTAATTACATGTTATTCTATGTTTGTATGTTGTGCTTTGATGTTGATTTCTAGTGTTTTGGATGTTTAGGAAGATAGGTTGGTGAATTTGGCAAATTAGAGGCAAAGATGATCGTAATTGGATGAAACTTGGACGGAAGGCTCTGGAGCATGGAAAGAGCTTGAGGTTCAAGTCGCAAGTCATGATTTGCTAAGGAGACAAGTCGATACCGATTTTTTATGTCGGTATCGAGTTGTTTGTGTTGGTCCAACAAGTTGGCGGTTGGCATGATTGGATAGAGCATGGCTAGAGGAGTTTGCTCATGGCTTAATTTAAGGAATTGGCTAGGTGTTGGATATGCTACCGAGTTGTTTTGATAAGTCCTATGGATGAGAAAATTCTGGAGGATGAAGTAGAGTTCCTATAGATCATGCTGGAGGTGTTGGCTCATTCGCATCAAGGTTGGATGGCGATATAACAACATGATAAAAGCTATGTATCTTTGGTTTAGGGTCGTGGTGAGAGTAGGTACCGAAGATAGAAGCTCGATAAAGGAAAGAGCTATAGAATGAGGAACGTGGTGAGCTCCTGAATAATGGAAACTGAAATTGAGAAATAGAAGGCTCGAAATCTGAATGGAGCAAAGGAGGGCTCAAATGTGAAGATGCTAAGGAACCATTAATACGAGCAGTGTTTTCTATTATACTCGAAGCAGGGGTATTGTAAGTGGGGACGTCCATGGGTCAATAGAGGGAACTGTATACCCTGGACCAGTGGCTTTAGGTCTAGTGTCTAGCTTTGGGTTACGAGACATGTATCGAGCTATGGGCTACGTGATATGATAGTACACCGAAAACCAGGATTTCCATTAGTCTTTGGCAGTAAGGAGGTCATACAGGTTATCATATATTCAAGGCACAGGGATGGGTGATAGTGGGTATTGCTTGATAGATACTATGGTTCCTTTGGTTGCTTTCTTTATTGGGCTATCACTCAGGGATATCATTGGGAGTGGGTACTGAAGATAGGGATATCTAGACATCCACCATTCTATGCTGTATAATACCTTTATGATATTATAGAGTAGCATATTATAGTGTTATATGCTAACTCTTTGGTTGCAGGGACAGGTCAGGTATGGTCCATGTACTCTTGTTCCTTACCATATTTACATGTATAGTATTTTAAGATTCATTTACCACTCACACCAGATTATTATCTAACCCAAGGTTTTATGCTTTGCTTCTTATTATCTTGGGTACTCTTAAATGAGTAGACTAGATAACAGGTCTAGGTGACGCAGTAGCTGTTCGGAGGATGAGCTAGATGGAGCTATCTCGTATTATATACATATATGGATCTCTATGCTTTTCTACTGAGCAACACTATGGAGCCCGTACCGGTGCTTTCTTATTTCTATTTGTTGAGACAGTTTATTTGAATCGATCCTATTGTATACTTTTGATATTTGATGTATAACTCTGTAGATATTATACTCTGGTGATTGGTTCACATTGTCATTGCTCTCTCTTTTATTGTATATGTGATATTATATTTTTTCATGCACTGTGAGATATATGACATGTTATATGCTTCATTTGTTCATTTTAAACCCCGATGATCATCCTATATTGACCAGGCATGACTCCGACACACTATTTAATTATTATTTATGCCGGTGGTGTAGGGCAGTCGCCATAGTGATCAAATTACGAATGTATTTAGTAGTTGTAAAATCATATGCTTGGATGGGTATTGAAACATTAACATGCAAGAAGCACGTATTAGTAAGTATATGTTATATTTCTATTTGTCAACCTTTGATTCAGTTCATTATATATCTTAATTGATAAACGTTTTATCAATCGTATTAAATGCACAAATTTATCAAAATAGATTATTATAACATTATATAGCATATGTTCATATAATATTAGAAAGGTTAAATGTTATCATTTCATTTTTCTAATAAGGCTCTCACTAGTCTTTTATGTTCACTAAACCCTAAGCGAAACATAGAAGTCATTTAACGTCACTAGTGGGTGTTGCGACTCGTTCGTCTTGGAATTCTGAATTTGAGTTTGCTCAACAAGTCATAGCTCCACGGAGGATGGATAACTCCTTAATTCTCTATTGTAAAAATCCTTCTAGGCTCCTGCTTAGGCACTAGGCTAGCCTTACCACCTAGGGTTTTTGTCTAGTCCACCTAGATGAGACTTACAACATTATCTAAGCATATAAATAGTTTATAGACACCATATATGCACCAATTTAGGCTTGATGCCTCTTATAAGCATCAAAATGTTTGTTTCAAGCGATTTTTCTCCATGGTTGCTTTCAAACCCATCAAAATCCATGATATCCCATTGTGGTTAAGTTAATACTAAACAAAATACCACAATTTTATCCAAAATGCATGAGTTTATCAAAAACGCCTAACTTTTATTAATCCTCGATTAACCGCCGCCTAGGCGATTAATCCCTAATCCATGCTTACCTCCTATCATCCCCCTAGTGACCTTTACAACCTTGCACATTATCGGTTGTATATACAACTCCTAACCCTTGGTACCTTGTCCTAATTTCACTTCGACCTTGAGTTTGCTTAACAAATCGAAATGAAATTATTCACTCGTGCCTACCATATCGCGACGGCCTAAGTATAGTATATGTACCATGAGTTTGCTCAACAAATACATATAGTTAGCTTACCTCGTCTATTCAATATATTAATAATACTACACACAACATCCCTAGCTTGAATTTTCTCAACAGCTAAGGAGTATGCAAGTAAGTAATATATATATATATATATGTATGTATGTATGTATATATATGTATGTGTATATATATATATGTGTATATATATATATGATAAAGTACAACATTATATTAAAGAATCATATTCTTCAATATATTATATTGAGTGATATCGAATTATGAAATACTTTCGTGATTCAAGTGTCGGACACATCGGAAATCACGGTATATGTACATTTATGTGTGTATTTATTCCTAAAATCTATTTAGAGCTTCTCTAATGTTCCACCTTTAGTTAATACATTCATATTATATACGTTTTATTATTATATAACTTTTATATTTCATACTACTTATATAATAGACTTATGTATAATATTATATTAATTAAATCTTACTTAATTAATTTTTAGTTAATTAACATTTTAATTAATTTTATATTATTTTAATATAACATTTATATAAAATATTTATTACATACTATAACCTTTATAGTTACACATATATCTTCTATAAGTGTATATTCATTTAATTAATTAACCTTTAATTAACTAAATTTAATTAACCATTTATTTATTTATTTAATTAACCTTTAATTAATTATTTAACCTTTAATTAATTTATTTAATTAAGCTATATTAATTTCAAAATTCAATTCATATACATACATGTATATTTATGTTATTTTAAACGTTTTAAAACAACATAACATATATCATGAGATATAATACACGTATACATTTATTAATTAATTAACTTATTTAATCAATTTATTTTATTAATCTTATTAATAAATTAAAAAAATTGAAATTAATATTTATTTTGAAACTTTTTGAATTTTTTATATTATATTAGAACTTTTATAATATTTGTATATCTTATTTTAAATTTAAAATCTTATATTTTAATTTTCAAACAATTTTGAAAATTAGCCCAAGGCCCAATTCAAATTTGGGCCTTTGCTATTAGGGAAAAACTTTGGGCTGTGAGCTTAATAGTTTGCCCTAACATGATTAATTTAAATCGCATAGGCTATTGAGCTCTGATACTATTGATGGAACTGGGCCAACCCGCAGCAAAAATTATAGGTGAATTTCAATAAAAATCTTTATTGGATCTATGTTGGGCTTATGAAGTCCAATTTATTTAGAAAATTTCTAAATTTCATTTAAATAAAACATTTTATTTTATTTAAATTTATAAATTATATAGTTTTATTTAAATTCTATTTTAATAAATATAAATATACACATAGGTGTCATATACATAAATTTATGTGTGTGCATGTGTAACGTGTAAGTCCGTGCAAGGTATAACAATGCATGTGTATAGATATTGGGATTTACATCACAATAGACACGTTAGCTCTTCCGATATGTATTGTATGTTGTTCAAATATGTAACGATCCGAAAATTTAACGGGTTTTATAACGTAATTAACTGAAATTTTGTGAAATTTTAAAACTATAAAATTCTGCAATGAAAATTCGATATTTGGAATACGTCTATTTAGACATAGCAAATGAAAAAAATTCATTGGAAAATATGAAAGTTAATTCTATTGTGTAATTTTCAATTTCAATTTAAATCAGTTAAAATTGATGTAAATAAAATGTTTTCAAAATCTGAATATTTTTATATAATAAAAATGTAAATCATTTTTCGAGTGAGATGTCATATTTTGTTTTGCCAAATTTGGATTGCTTCGGCTCCGTTTTTCTTATTTTCGACGAATTTACAGCAGTTTGGCAGCGTAATATCGACTTTTGATAAGATGATCATATAGCTCATATCTATGTACCATTCTGTTCGTCTCGTTGTGTTGATCTCCATAGTATATTCATTTGTGCATTTCGGAGTTCGGAACACGACGAAATCGATAAACAGATCAGTCGTATCGGTTCCGCATTTGGACCTTTTAGCTTCCCATACAATTTCATTTTCCACCGTAAAATCAACAGTCACTACTTTTCAAATTCTCAGAATTTATTAATACTGACCTTCACTATTCCCTATTGCCAAATACTATTTCTAGTTCATTTTTCGATGTCACTTCCATTTCCGTTCACACCTCTCTGAAGAAAATAAATAATAAATATATGAATGGTATATATTGATAAAGCCTGTTGCATTCTTATCTGTACCCAGCCGTTCATCTTTTTGAAGCTCATCATCTTCCCCTCTTCCTTTTCGTTATGAAAAAAAAATTATATAAAGCAAAATAATAATATTTATAAAAGTTTGTTTTATTACCTGAAGCCTTGCTCACGTCACCATTTTCTCAGCCCATCACCTCTTCACCTTTCTTCCTCCACCCTTGCACCCTCAAACCAGTCCACCAACCACCTGTAGCTCAGCCCCTCCATTTTCGAAGTCAACCGCTCTGCTTGCTCAAGCCACCACCTTCCGCCTACCACCCCATCAATAACGAAAAACCCAAGCGCCGAACCTACCTTTTCTCCAATAGCTCCGGCCTTACTTGCGGCATCCCTAGCCTCCACCGCCGAACAACCTTATTCCCTTCTTTCCCTTGCCGTGACCAGCCTAGCCACCTCTCACCCATCTTGCCGCACAACTCCTTCACTTCCCAATAACAGTCGACCAACACAACCCGCAAACCCATCATCTCCACTTGCACGCCCTAACCCATGCCGCGTCAGCCACCCGAAGGCCGCAACTCCAACTTTCCCCTGACAACCGCTCATCTCCAACATGGCCAGTCAAGCAGCCACCGAACACACCCATTAACCATCACTTGCCCACCGAGCTCCAACCACTTGTTTCCACGTTTTTGACTCGTGAGTATGTTCTATTGATACTTGATTTCTTTTTATCACATTTATATTACACATGTTCTATGTTTACAGTATATATATAAGAAGAAGAAAATTATATGTTTACTGTATTTATGTTTGCAGTTTATAGTATAAAGTTTATATGTATATTTGGATGTATATATATATGTGTGTTTAAAAAGGTATATTTTTAATATGTTTAAAGCGTTATAAAAAAATGTTTGTTTATATACTAGTTTATTTATATATATATATATATATGTAACAACCCGGGATTTGCATTACCAATTAATAAATAAAAGTTAGGTTTTTTATTTATTTTAATGAAACATAAAAGGATTTGAAATAATAAAATTTATTATTTGAAAAGGCTATTTTAATTAAATGGGAAATATGGGATTTTAAAATGAGGATAAAATGTTATTTTTGGAAAGTTAAATATTTGAGGAGAGATTTTAAAATGGGTTTGGATAAGAAAAAATGAGTTTTATAAACATATATGAACACTTAGACTAATTTTTGGAAACATGTAAATAACTCTCTTCTTATTGGGTTACAAAACCTAACCCAATAACCCACCCTAAACCTCCTCTATAAATCATCTCATACTCTCATAACCTCATTCATTCAACCCTAATCAAAACCCTAATCATTTCCTAAAGCTTTCATAACAAAAACGACATCTATCTTCATCTCCTTCTAGTTTTAGCTTATGCAAGTCATTCTATGCAAAGGTAATGCAAATACCCACCTCAAATCCATTTTTATATCTTTCTCATTTCTGAAATGTATTTGGTAACACATGTTTTATGTGTTTTTTTGATATTATAGCCTCCTAATCATCTTTTGCTAACTTGGGTTGATGCTATAATAGTCTTTGTTGCTTTCAAGAGAGGTATATTGCTAAAAACCTCTTCTAATATGTGTTTAATCATTTTTTGATTTTGGTAATCAGTTAGTAACACATGTTTTATTATGTAACATGTGAATCATAGCTCTTTGATCATCTTTGCTTTCATTTGGGGTGTGCACATAAGGTATTTGTAATATATGCTAGCTGAAATTATAATTAGTTTATTGCTTTTAGTAAATTAGACATATCTCATTCATCTTAAATCGGAATTAAGATTTTCTTGAAGTTCTGGAAAGCTTATTCTGTACCCTATAACTTTTATGTTTTGTGTTTTGCCTAATTTTGAGGTTTGAATGGTCGAAATCATGCTTGTTTGTCGCTGACCTGACAACAAACTACAGGGTTGATAAAATAAAAACCTGAAATTGATTTGGCCATAAGTTACTCGTTTCTTATCCAAATCTAATAATTTTAGATGTTCTGGAAAGCATAGATTTAGAGCTAAAACTTTCATGTTTTGAGTTTCATGAAATTTCGAAGTTAATTTGATCAAAACTGTGCATTCTTACCACTGTCCCGAGAGCACAACGACAGTGATATAAAATTTAGATATGAGAATTGTTTTAGTCATAGAATTTTCATCTCTGTCGGAATTTGACGATCTTGGTCATTCCGGAAAGCTTAGAAACTAAGATACAACTTTCAGTTTATTCATTTTGCCAGAATTTGAAGTTTACTATGCCAAAATTATGGGTTTTCATCTCTGGCTAGTTAGTGCATAGCTATAGGCCTTAATCTCTTTTCTCCCGTTGTTTTCAGCGTAGAACCCCGACTTTGCGATGCCATCCCGGGCTCGTCTTTTGTCGGATTTCATCGTTTTTTGTCTCGTTAAAAAGATGAGATCGAGTTCTTTAACCATGCAAAGTTTGGTTTAGATCTGGGTGCATTAGATACTTCGTTTCTATTGCCGAAGTAGCACCCAGAAACTGTTTTACAATAGTGATCATTTTCAGTTATCGTCGGACCAACTTCGAAAAATTGTCGTTTCTTCGTTTCAAGTCGAAACCGAACGATTCTTGTTGCATATCAAAGTAGGAGTACTTTACTACGCTCTTGAAAAGTTTCATCAAGATCTGAGTTCATGTGACCCTTCGACCATGTCGTCGAAGTGGGACCTTTACACTGTTTTGACACAGTAAAGTTTTATGATTTTTGTCCGACTTTGAGACGACGCCGTTTCTTCGTTTCAGGTCGGAATTTCCCGATTCTTTTTGAAGTTTGGAGTAGGGATGTTGGACTATATGCCTACCAATTTTCATGCCATTCGGATTCAGTTTGCTGGTCCGAATAATTTTCCGAACTTGGGTTCGCGTCATTTTTGGACTATTTTCCAACACTTAGAATATTTTCGGTGATTTTCTGGTTTTATTGATTTCTTTGAGATTTGTCTCTAGATTTCGTACACGGGTTTTAGGAATTATTTTCAAAGGATTTTTCACTCCTAAATGGCTTTCGAAATTATTATATAATATTATTTTAATTATTAAATTAATTACTCCATAATAGGAGAGTTTTCAAAAGTCGTTTTAAAGTGATTTCAAAATCAATTATAAATCCGTTTCGCACCATTATTTTCTATAATAAAAATCTCACACTCACTTTTTAGCACGTCGAGCGAAGTGGAAAGGTGCTTAAACGGTTTGGAAATCTCCGGTCTATGGAACCGTGTGTATTTCCTTTCCGGTTAATCCCCGACCTATTCGATTGATCGTTTTGACCTTTGGGTCTAGTTTACCGATGATACGAGGTGGACTTTTTATTGTTTGGAGTGTGAGCTTGCTATTGGTTAGTAAACCGTTTAGTGCGAACGTGGGGTATGGGACTCATTGTTAACACTTTACGAGTTCCTCTCCAAGAAGTTGGTGACACATTAGTCTTTGGGCGGCCAGTACTGGACCTCTGGCTCACCACGCCTCTGGGCAACCGTCTCTGGACACTTGCTCTATGGAGCAGTTTTTTTTTTCGGCATGCGCCTCTGGGCCTTTATCCTTCTGGGAAGGATCTTGCCGTCTCGCGCGTTCCGCATCTGTGCGGGTGATCGATCACAACTCTACAGTACTTGGCAACAACGACTCTGGTCGGTGCACGTGCAATATTGGTATTATTTGATGATTTCACATCCATTCGAGTACCGCCATTCGGTGTTGGTTCTATGGAATCATACGATGTAAGTGCGATTACCTTGTGGATTCACAGTGTCTCTGGACACTGCTTTTCAGTGTTTTGATTTCATTGACTTTTCAGTATATCCCCATTGCCCTTTGGAGCATCGATCTTTGCTTGGGCATTGATTACGGACTCTGGTCACTCTTGGGATTATTGCCTATGGGCATCTTTTTATAGCTTTGGCTACGCCGATGATATGTGGCGATTTTATTTATTCTACACTTTGGTGTTGATTTCTCTTTGGAGATTTTTATTATTTATTGATGATTAGGGATCGTCATTATATTCATGTGGTTCATAATATACTTCTCTTTGGATAAGTACTGTTTTATTTATGTACCACATTACTATATATTTCAGTTATTACTGATTGTTTAGCTAGCCTGACCCGAGTGTTTTCGCTCGGGTCAGACCGAGTTGTTTCAGGTTAGGTCTCTAGACTTAGCTTCTGTGCTTCCGCTTAGACATTATCTGCTATGCTGATAGATAGCTCTTTTATTTATCCACTATTCCGCTACTCTGTTATTATTCAGACTTTGATATGTACATATTTTTAACCCACATGTGTGGGCAGTGGCTTTGTACCCACTTATTGTATTTGGATCTGTATTGACGATGTATTGTTCTGGGATTTTATATCTGTTATGTGATTCTGTTCTTTGATGTTTTATCATTTATTATTATGCTTTGTCCTGATAGATCTTTAGCCATTTGTAATTTCGTTATAAGTATTTACCGAATATGTCGAACCACTTGAAAAAAATATATAGATACCATCCTTTCGACGTATTCGATAGATAGTTATAGCTTGATTACAAATGGTCTCTTCCACTATACTCTATTCTCCGCTTTAACAGACAGTATTACTCCCGTAATACTCTTTGTTACAGTGGGTCTCAGAGTGGGACGTTACAGTTTGGTATCAGAGCCTGGTTTCAGGAATAAGCATAATAAACACAGAACATATACACTTAGTACAATTCATTTTAAATTAGATCCGAATTAAATCAAATCCCTTCCTTATGTTTATTGATAGATAAGTTAGGAATATGTATAGGAATCCGTTATATTCCGTAGTATTCCTTAATTAATTATCTATCATTGAATCATGTCTAACTCTAATTCCCGTTACGACATGTTTGACCAATTGAGCGGTGCGAAGGTCTTCTCTCAGCTTGACCTTGCCACCGGATTCCATCAGCTACGAGTGATGGAAGACAGCATTCCTCTTACAGCATTTCGCACTCATCATGGTTCTTTTGAGTGGTTGGTCATGCCGTTCGGCTTGACGAACGCTCCGGCTTTCTTCGTCGATCTTATGAATCGAGTATTCCGGGAATACATCGATAGATTCGTTCTGGTTTTCATCGACGATATTCTTATTTATTCTAGATCCGAGGCATAGCATTCTCATCATTTGCGGATCGTCTTGGATACTCTTTGTCAGCATCAGCTTAAGGCCAAGCTCTCCAAGTGCCATTTTTGGGAGAGCAAGGTCAAGTTCTTGGGCCATATTGTATCATCTGAGGGTATTTCTGTCGATCCTGCCAAGATCGAAGCTATTCAGAATTGGAGGCAGCCCGAGAACGTTCATGATATTCGCAGCTTCCTTGGGCTGGCGGGTTACTACCGTCGGTTTATCAAGGATTTCTCTCGAGTTGCACTTCCCCTCACGACTCTGACTCGTAAGGGGGTTCGTTTTATTTGGTCTGATAAATGTGAAGCTTCCTTTCAGCGACTAAAGGAACTTCTCACTCATGCTCCTATCCTTGTAGTTCCTGAGAGTAACCAGGATCTTCTTGTTTACACCGACGCTTGTGGTAGCGGCCTCGGTGCTGTGCTTATGCAGAAAGATCGGGTAGTTGCTTACGCTTCTAGGCAGCTACGCCTGAATGAGGTTCGCTATCCTACTCATGATCTTGAGTTAGCAGCTATCGTCTTTGCCTTGAAGACGTGGCGTCATTAACTATTGGACGAACGTTTCATTCTCTACACCGATCACAAGTCGTTGAAGTATTCATTCAGTCAGAAGGATCTCAATATGAGGCAGCAGCGATGGCTCGAGTTTCTCGCCTCATATGACTTAGATTTTCAGTATACCCCTGGCAAGGGGAATCGTGTTGTAGATGCGCTCAGTCGCAAACACTCGGCAGTTGTTTCTATGATGATTACCGAGTGGGTTATTCTTGAGACTCTTTCTATGTGTGATATTCAAAATTGAGCTCCGTCTTCTGATTCTCAGATCTTGTTATTCAACTTGGAAGCTCGACCTATTCTATTGGATCGCATTGCCCATGCTCAGCGGCAGGATCCAGACTTGTTGCGATACATTCATCTCCTTGAGTCGGGATCCAGTGATGAGACATTGTTGGATTATTCTATTGATTCTCATCGGTGTCTTCGCAGGAAGAACCTTATTTTGGTACCATCTGATTTATCACTTAGGCATGACATTCTAGACGAGTGTCATCACACTAAGTACACTATACATCCCGGGTCGAGTAAGATGTATGCCGATATGTGTCGGGTATATTATTGGGAAGGGTTGAAGAGTGATGTTGCAAGTTATGTAAGCCGTTGCATGACTTGTCAACAGATCAAAGCTGAGCATCAGCGTCCATCTGGTCTTCTTCAACCGCTAGAGATTCCATTATGGAAATGGGATCAGATATCCATGAATTTTATTGACGGTCTGCCTCGATCGAGGTCAGGCCATACTTCTATTTGGGTCATCGTCGATCGCTTGACCAAATCAGTTCATTTCATTCCTATTAAGTCCACTCGGACTGCTCCTCAGCTTGCCAAGCTATATGTGAAGGAAGTCGTTCGACTTCATGGCATTCCTAGCTCTATCATCTGTGATCGAGACACTATCTTTACTAGTCACTTCTGGAAGTGCCTACAGTCATCTTTGGGCTCAAAGCTGAATCTCTCGACTACTTATCATCCTCAGATCGACGGTCAGATGGAGAGGGTGAATCGTGTTTTAGAGGATCTTTTACGCTGTTGTATTCTGGATTTCGGAGGTAGTTGGGAGGATCACTTACCGCTTGTAGAGTTCTCCTACAACAACAGCTTTCAGTCTAGTATTGGCATGGCTCCTTTCGAGGCTCTTTACGGAAGGCCATGTCGTTCTCCTTCGTGTTGGTTAGAATCTGGCGAGAAGCTCCTTCTTGGTCCAGATTCAGTTCGGGAATCTTCTGAGAAGATTATTCTTATTCGTCAGAGAATGAAAGAGGCGCAAAACCGTCAGAAATCCTACGCGGACAACTGCAGGAAGCCTCTTGAGTTCTCCATTGGTGATCATGTCTTTATTCGGATATCTCCTATGAAAGGGGTTATGCGTTTCAGCTCTACAGGGAAGTTGGCTCCTCACTATGTTGGACCATTTCCTATTACGGAATGCATTGGCCCCGTGGCTTATCGTGTGGCTCTACCTGCTCACTTCTCTGGAATGCACGACGTGTTCCATGTTTCCCAACTTCGCATGTGTATCCGCGACCCTAATTCTATCATTGAGCCGCATGCTTTGCCTGATTTAGAGATATTACCTGATTTATCTTTGGAGCAGCAACCTCTTCGTGTGCTTGATTCGGAGGTTAGACGCTTTCGCAACAAAGAGGTTTCACTCGTGAAGATTCAATGGTCACCGAATCTTAAGGACTGCACTTGGGAGACCAGAGAATCTATCGAACGCTCTTATCCTGGCTTTCTCCCATCTTCTTCTGCAGGTGAGAATTCTCTATATTATCTCTATCACTTCTTTTGTGGATTTGACGTTATAGACGACATCTATCTTAAGGAATTGCGGGGACACAATTTTCTTAAGGGGGGTAGTCTGTAACAACCCGGGATTTGCATTACCAATTAATAAATAAAAGTTAGGTTTTTTATTTATTTTAATGAAGCATAAAAGGATTTGGAATAATAAAATTTATTATTTGAAAAGGCTATTTTAATTAAATGGGAAATATGGGATTTTAAAATGAGGATAAAATGTTATTTTTGGAAAGTTAAATATTTGAGGAGAGATTTTAAAATGGGTTTGGATAAGAAAAAATGAGTTTTATAAACATATATGAACACTTAGACTAATTTTTGGAAACATGTAAATAACTCTCTTCTTATTGGGTTACAAAACCTAACTCAATAACCCACCCTAAACCTCCTCTATAAATTATCTCATACTCTCATAACCTCATTCATTCAACCCTAATCAAAACCCTAATCATTTCCTAAAGCTTTCATAACAAAAATGGCATCTATCTTCATCTCCTTCTAGTTTTAGCTTATGCAAGTCATTCTATGCAAAGGTGATGCAAATACCCACCTCAAATCCATTTTTATATCTTTCTCATTTCTGAAATGTATTTGGTAACACATGTTTTATGTGTTTTTTTGATCTTATAGCCTCCTAATCATCTTTTGCTAACTTGGGTTGATGCTATAATAGTCTTTGTTGCTTTCAAGAAAGGTATATTGCTAAAAACCTCTTCTAATTTGTGTTTAATCATCTTTTGATTTTGGTAATCAGTTAGTAACACATGTTTTATTATGTAACATGTGAATCATAGCTCTTTGATCATCTTTGCTTTCATTTGGGGTGTGCACATAAGGTATTTGTAATATATGCTAGCTGAAATTATAATTAGTTTATTGCTGTTAGTAAATTAGACATATCTCATTCATCTTAAATCGGAATTAAGATTTTCTTGAAGTTCTGGAAAGCTTATTCTGTACCCTATAACTTTTATGTTTTGTGTTTTGCCTAATTTTGAGGTTTGAATGGTCGAAATCATGTTTGTTTGTCGCTGACCTGACAACAAACTACAGGGTTGATAAAATAAAAACCTGAAATTAATTTGGCCATAAGTTACTCGTTTCTTATCAAAATCTAATAATTTTGGATGTTCTGAAAAAGATAGATTTAGAGCTAAAACTTTCATGTTTTGAGTTTCATGAAATTTCGAAGTTAATTTGATCAAAACTGTGCATTCTTACTACTGTCCCGAGAGCACAACAACAGTGATATAAAATTTAGATCTGAGAATTGTTTTAGTCATAGAATTTTCATCTCTGGTCAGAATTTGACGATCTTGGTCATTCCGGAAAGCTTAGAAACTAAGCTACAACTTTCAATTTATTCATTTTGCCAGAATTTGAAGTTTACTATGCCAAAATTGTGGTTTTTCATCTCTGGCCAGTTAGTGCATAGCTATAGGCCTTAGTCTCTTTTCTCCCGTTGTTTTCAGCGTTGAACCCCGACTTTGCGACGCCATCCCGGGCTCGTCTTTTGTCTTCATCGTTTTTTGTCTCGTTAAAAAGATGAGATCGAGTTCTTTAACCATGCAAAGTTTGGTTTAGATCTGGGTGCATTAGATACTTCGTTTCTATTGCCGAAGTAGCACCTAGAAACTGTTTTACAATAGTGATCATTTTCAGTTATCATCGGACCAACTTCGAAACATTGTCGTTTCTTCGTTTCAAGTCAAAACCGAACGATTATTGTTGCATATCAAAGTAGGAGTACTTTACTATGCTCCTGCAAATTTTCATCAAGATCTGAGTTCATGTGACCCTTCAACCATGTCGTCGAAGTGGGACCTTTACACTGTTTTGACACGGTAAAGTTTTATGATTTTTGTCCGACTTTGAGATGACGCCGTTTCTTCGTTTCAGGTCGGAATTTCCCGATTCTTTTTGCAGTTTGGAGTAGGGATGTTGGACTATATGCCTACCAATTTTCATGCCATTCGGATTCAGTTTGCTGGTTCGAATAATTTTCCGAACTTGGGTTCGCGTCATTTTTGGACTATTTTCCAACACTTAAGAATATTTTCAATGATTTTCTGGTTTTATTGATTTCTTTGAGATTTGTCTCTAGATTTCGTACACGGGTTTTAGGAATTATTTTCAAAGGATTTTTCACTCCTAAATGGCTTTCGAAATTATTATATAATATTATTTTAATTATTAAATTAATTACTCCATAATAGGAGAGTTTTCAAAAGTCGTTTTAAAGTGATTTCAAAATCAATTATAAATCCGTTTCGCACCATTATTTTCTATAATAAAAATCTCACACTCACTTTTTAGCACGTCGAGCGAAGTGGAAAGGTGCTTAAACGGTTAGGAAATCTCCGGCTTATGGAACCGTGTGTATTTCCTTTCCGGTTAATCCCCGACCTATTCGATTGATCGTTTTGACCTTTGGGTCTAGTTTACCGATGATACGAGGTGGACTTTTTATTGTTTGGAGTGTGAGCTTGCTATTGGTTAGTAAACCGTTTAGTGCAAACGTGGGGTATGGGACTCATTGTTAACACTTTACGGGTTCCTCTCCAAGAAGTTGGTGACACATTAGCCTTTGGGCGGCCAGTACTGGACCTCTGGGTCACCACGCCTCTGGGCAACCGTCTATGGACACCTGCTCTATGGAGCAGTTTTTTTTTTCGGCATGCGCCTCTGGGCCTTTATCCTTCTGGGAAGGATCTTGCCGTCTCGCGCGTTCCACATCTGTGCGGGTGATCGATCACAACTCTACAGTACTTGGCAACAACGACTCTGGTCGGTGCACGTGCAATATTGGTATTATTTGATGATTTTACATCCATTCGAGTACCACCATTCGGTGTTGGTTCTATGGAATCATACGATGTAAGTACGATTACCTTGGGGATTCACAGTGTCTCTGGACACTACTTTTCAGTGTTTTGATTTCATTGACTTTTCAGTATATCCCCATTGCTCTTTGGAGCATCGATCTTTGCTTGGGCATTGATTACGGACTCTGGTCACTCTTGGGATTATTGCATATGGGCATCTTTTTATAGCTTTGGCTACGCCGATGATATGAGGCGATTTTATTTATTCTACACTTTGGTGTTGATTTCTCTTTGGAGATTTTTATTATTTATTGATGATTAGGGATCGTCATTATACTCATGTGGTTCATAATATACTTCTCTTTGGATAAGTACTATTTTATTTATGTACCGCATTACTTTATATTTCAGTTATTACTGATTGTTTAGCTAGCCTGACCCGAGTGTTTTCGCTCGGGTCAGACCGAGTTGTTTCAGGTTAGGTCTCTGGACTTAGCTTCTGTGCTTCCGCTTGGACATTATCTGCTATGCTGATAGATAGCGCTTTTATTTGTCCACTATTCCGCTACTCTGTTATTATTCAGACTTTGATATGTACATATTTTTAACCCACATGTGTGGGCAGTGGCTTTGTACCCACTTATTGTATTTGGATCTGTATTGACGATGTATTGTTCTGGGATTTTATATCTGTTATGTGATTCTGTTCTTTGATGTTTTATCATTTATTATTATGCTTTGTCCTGATAGATCTTTAGCCATTTGTAATTTCGCTATAAGTATTTACCGAATATGTCGAACCACTTGAAAAAAATATATAGATACCATCCTTTCGACGTATTCAGTAGATAGTTATAGCTTGATTACAAATGGTCGCTTCCACTATACTCTATTCTTCGCTTTAACAGACAGTATTACTCCCGTAATACTCTTTGTTACAGTGGGTCTCAGAGTGGGGTGTTACAGTTTGGTATCAGAGCCTGGTTTCATGAATAAGCATAATAAACACAGAACATATACACTTAGTACAATTCATTTTAAATTAGATCCGAATTAAATCAAATCCCTTCCTTATGTTTATTGATAGATAAGTTAGGAATATGTATAGGAATCCGTTATATTCCGTAGTATTCCTTAATTAATTATCTATCATTGAATCATGTCTAACTCTAATTCCCGTTACGACATGTTTGACCAATTGAGCGGTGTGAAGGTCTTCTCTCAGCTTGACCTTGCCACCAGATTCCATCAGCTACGAGTCATGGAAGACAGCATTCCTCTTACAGCATTTCGCACTCGTCATGGTTCTTTTGAGTGGTTGGTCATGCCGTTCGGCTTGACGAACGCTCCAGCTTTCTTCGTCGATCTTATGAATCGAGTATTCCGGGAATACATCGATAGATTCGTTCTGGTTTTCATCGACGATATTCTTATTTAGTCTAGATCCGAGGCATAGCATTCTCATCATTTGCGGATCATCTTGGATACTCTTCGTCAGCATCAGCTTAAGGCCAAGCTCTCCAAGTGCCATTTTTGGGAGAGCAAGGTAAAGTTCTTGGGCCATATTGTATCATCTGAGGGTATTTCTGTCGATCCTGCCAAGATCGAAGCTATTCAGAATTGGAGGCAGCCCGAGAACGTTCATGATATTCACAGCTTCCTTGGGCTGGCGGGTTATTACCGTCGGTTTATCAAGGATTTCTCTCGAGTTGCACTTCCCCTCACGACAATGACTCGTAAGGGGGTTCGTTTTATTTGGTATGATAAGTGTGAAGCTTCCTTTCAGCGACTAAAGGAACTTCTCACTCATGCTTCTATCCTTGTAGTTCCTGAGAGTAACCAGGATCTTCTTGTTTACACCAACGCTTGTGGTAGCGGCCTCGGTGCTGTGCTTATGCAGAAAGATCGGGTAGTTGCTTACGCTTCTAGGCAGCTACGCCTGAATGAGGTTCGCTATCCTACTCATGATCTTGAGTTAGCAGCTATCGTTTTTGCCTTGAAGACGTGGCGTCATTAACTATTGGGCGAACTTTTTATTCTCTACACCGATCACAAGTCGCTGAAGTATTCATTCAGTCAGAAGGATCTCAATATGAGGCAGCAGCGATGGCTCGAGTTTCTCGCCTCATATGACTTAGATTTTCAGTATACCCCTGGCAAGGGGAATCGTGTTGTAGATGCGCTCAGTCGCAAACACTCGGCAGTTGTTTCTATGATGATTACAGAGTGGGTTATTCTTCTGTATTCCTTTTGTGGATTAGATGTTATAAACGACTTCTATATTTAAGGAATTGCGGGGACGCAATTTTCTTAAGGGGGGAGTCTGTAACAACCCGGGATTGGCATTACCAATAAATAAATAAAAGTTAGGATTTTATTTATTTTAATGAAGCATAAAAGGATTTGAAATAACAAAATTTATTTGAAAAAGGCTATTTTAATTAAATGGGAAATATGGGATTTTAAAATGAGGATAAAATGTTATTTTTGAAAAGTTAAATATTTTAGGAGAGGATTTAAAATGGGTTTGAATAAGAAAAGTGAGTTTTATAAACATATATGAACACTTAGAAATTTTTTGGAAAATATATAAATAACTCTCTTCTTATTGGGTTTCTAAATCTAGCCCAATAACTCACCCTAAACTTCCTCTATAAATTATCTCAAACTCTCCTAACCTCATTCATCAAAACCCTAATCAAAACCCTAACCATTTCCTAAAGCTTTCATAACAAAAATGGCCTCCATCTTCATCTCCTTCTAGTTTTAGCTTATGCAAGTCATTCTATGCAAAGGTAATGCAAATACCCACCTCAAATCTTTTTTTTATATCTTTTTCATTTCTGAAATTTATTTGGTAACACATGTTTTATGTGTTTTTTTGATCTTATAGCCTCCTAATCATCTTTTGCTATCTTGGGTTGATGCTATAGTAGTCTTTGTTGCTTTCTAGAGAGGTATATTGCTAAAAACTCTTCTAATATGTGTTTAACCATCTTTTGATTTCGGTAATTAGTTAGTAACACATGTTTTATTATGTAACATGTGAATCATAGCTCTTTGATCATCTTTGCTTTCATTTTGGGATGTGCACATAAGGTACTTGTAATATATGCTAGCTGAAATTATAATTAGTTTATTGCTGTTAGTAAATTAGGCATATCTCATTCATCTTAAATCGGAATCAAGATTTTCTTGAAGTTCTGGAAAGCATATTCTGTACCCTATAACTTTTATGTTTTGTGCTTTGCCTAATTTTGAGATTTGAATGGTCGAAATCATGCTTGTTTGTCGCTGACCTGACAACAAACTACAGGGTTGATAAAATAAAACCTGAAATTGATTTGGCCATAAGTTACTCGTTTCTTATCCAAATCTAATAATTTTGGATGTTTTGGAAAGCTTAGATTTAGAGTTAAAACTTTCATGTTTTGAGTTTCATGAAATTTCGAAGTTAATTTAGTCAAAACTGTGCATTCTTACCACTGTCCCGAGAGCACAACGACAGTGATATAAAATTTAGATCTAAGAATTGTTTTAGTCATAGAATTTTCATCTCTGGTCGGAATTTGACGATCTTGGTCATTCCGGAAAGCTTAGAAACTAAGCTACAACTTTCATTTTATTCATTTTGCCCGAATTTGAAGTTTACTTTGCCAAAATTGTGGTTTTTCATCTCTGGCCAGTTAGTGCATAGCTATAGGCCTTAGTCTCTTTTCTCCCGTTGTTTTCAGCGTAGAACCCCGACTTTGCGACGCCATTCCGGGCTCGTCCTTTGTCGGATTTCATCGTTTTTGGTCTCGTTAAAAAGATGAGATCGAGATATTTAACCATGCAAAGTTTGGTTTAGATCTGGGTGCATTAGATACTTCGTTTCTATTGCCGAAGTAGCACCCAGAAACTGTTTTACAATAGTGATCATTTTCAGTTATCGTCGGACCAACTTTGAAACATTGTCATTTCTTCGTTTCAAGTCGAAACTGAACGATTCTTATTGCATATCAAAGTAGGAGTACTTTTCTACGCTCCTACAAATTTTCATCAAGATCTGAGTTCATGTGACCCTTCGACCATGTCGTCGAAGTGGGACCTTTACATTGTTTTGACACAGTAAAGTTTTATGATTTTTGTCCGACTTTGAGACGACGCCGTTTCTTCGTTTCAAGTCGGAATTTCCCGATTCATTTTGCAGTTTGGAGCAGGGATGTTGGACTATATGTCTACCAATTTTCATGCCATTCGGATTCAGTTTGCTAGTCCGAATAATTTTCCGAACTTGGGTTCGCGTCATTTTTGGACTATTTTCCAACACTTAGAATATTTTCAGTGATTTTCTGGTTTTATTGATTTCTTTGAGATTTGTCTCTAGATTTCGTACACGGGTTTTATGAATTATTTTCAAAGGATTTTTCACTCCTAAATGGCTTTAGAAATTATTATATAATATTATTTTTAATTATTAAATTAATTACTCCATAATAGGAGAGTTTTCAAAAGCCGTTTTAAAGTGATTTCAAAATCAATTATAAATCCGTTTCGCACCATTATTTTCTATAATAAAAATCTCACACTCACTTTTTAGCACGTCGAGCGAAGTGGAAAGGGGCTTAAACGGTTAGGAAATCTCCGGCCTATGGAACCGTGTGTATTTCATTTCCGGTTAATCCCCGACCTATTCGATTGATCGTTTTGACCTTTGTGTCTAGTTTACCGATGATACGAGGTGGACTTTTTATTATTTGGAGTCTGAGCTTGCTATTGGTTAGTAAACCGTTTAGTGCGAACGTGGGGTATGAGACTCATTGTTAACACTTTACGGGTTCCTCTCCAAGAAGTTAGTGACACATTAGCCTCTGGGCGGCCAGTACTGGACCTCTGGGTCACCACGCCTCTGGGCAACCGTCTCTGGACACCTGCTCTATGGAGCAGTTTATTTTTTGGCATGCGCCTCTGGGTCTTATCCTTCTGGGAAGGATCTTGCCGTCTCGCGCGTTCCGCATCTGTGCGAGTGATCGATCACAACTCTACAGTACTTGGCAACAACGACTCTGGTCGGTGCACGTGCAATATTGGTATTATTTGATGATTTTACATCCATTTGAGTACCGCCATTCGGTGTTGGTTCTATGGAACCATACGATGTAAGTGCGATTGCCTTGTGGATTCACAGTGTCTCTGGACACTGCTTTTCAGTGTTGGATTTCATTGACTTTTCAGTATATCCCCATTGCTCTTTGGAGCATCGATCTTTGCTTGGGCATTGATTACAGACTCTGGTCACTCTTGGGAGTATTGCCTATGGGCATCTTTTTATAGCTTTAGCTACGCCGATGATATGAGGCGATTTTATTTATTCTACACTTTGGTGTTGATTTCTCTTTGGAGATTTTTATTGTTTATTGATGATTAGGGATCGCCATTATATTCATGTGGTTTACAATATACTTCTCTTTGGATAAGTACTATTTTATTTATGTACCGCATTATTATATATCTCAGTTATTACTGATTGTTTAGCTAGCCTGACCCGAGTGTTTTCGCTCGGGTCAGACCGAGTTGTTTCAGGTTAGGTCTCTGGACTTAGCTTCTGTGCTTCCACTTGGACATTATCTACTATGCTGATAGATAGCGCTTTTATTTGTCCACTATTCTGCTACTCTGTTATTATTCAGACTTTGATATGTACATATTTTTGACTCACATGAGTGAGCAGTGGCTTTGTACCCACTTATAGTATTTGGATCTGTATTGACGATGTATTGTCCTAGGATTTTATATCTGTTATGTGATTCTGTTCTGTGATGCTATTTCATTATGTTATTATGCTTTGTCCTAATAGATCTTTAGCCATTTTTAATTTCGTTATAAGTATTTACCGAATATGTCGAACCACCTGTTTGAGAAAAATTTAAATAGATTCCACCTTTCGACGTATTCAGTAGATAGTTATAGTTTGATTACAAATGGTCGCTTCCACTATACTCTATTCTCCGCTTTAACAGACAGTATTACTCCCGTAATACTCTTTGTTACAGTGGGTCTCAGAGTGGGGCGTTACAGTTTGGTATCAGAGCCTGGTTTCAGGAATAAGCATAATAAACACAGAACAGATACACTTAGTACAATACATTTTAAATTAGATCTGAATTAAATCAAATCCCTTCCTTAGGTTTATTGATAGATAAGTTAGGAATATGTATAGGAATCCGTTATATTCCGTAGTATTCCTTAATTAATTATCTATCATTGAATCATTTCTAACTCTAATTCCCGTTACGACATGTTTAACCAATTGAGCGGTGCGAAGGTCTTCTCTCAGCTTGACCTTGCCACCGGATTCTATCAGCTACGAGTCGTGGAAGACATCATTCCTCTTACAGCATTTCGCACTCGTCATGGTTCTTTTAAGTGGTTAGTCATGCCGTTCGGCTTGACGAACGCTCCGGCTTTCTTCGTCGATCTTATGAATCGAGTATTCCGGGAATACATCGATAGATTCGTTCTGGTTTTCATCGACGATATTCTTATTTATTCTAGATCCGAGGCATAGCATGCTCATCATTTGCGGATCGTCTTGGATACTCTTCGTCAGCATCAGCTTAAGGCCAAGCTCTCCAGGTGCCATTTTTGGGAGAGCAAGGTCAAGTTCTTGGGCCATATTGTATCATCTGAGGGTATTTCTGTCGATCCTGCCAAGATCAAAGCTATTCAGAATTGGAGGCAGCCCGAGAACGTTCATGATATTCGCAGCTTCCTTGGGCTGGCGGGTTATTACCATCGGTTTATTAAGGATTTCTCTCAAGTTGCACTTCCCCTCACGACTCTGACTCGTAAGGGGGTTCGTTTTATTTGGTCTGATAAGTGTGAAGCTTCCTTTCAGCGACTGAAGGAACTTCTCACTCATGCTCCTATCCGTGTAGTTCCTGAGAGTAACCAGGATCTTGTTGTTTACACCGATGCTTGTGCTAGCGGCCTCGGTGTTGTGCTTATGCAGAAAGATCGGGTAGTTGCTTACGCTTCTAGGCAGCTACGTCTGAATGAGGTTCGCTATCCTACTCATGATCTTGAGTTAGCAGCTATCGTCTTTGCCTTGAAGACGTGGCGTCATTAACTATTGGGCGAATATTTCATTCTCTACACCGATCACAAGTCGCTGAAGTATTTATTCAGTCAGAAGGATCTCAATATGAGGCAGCAGAGATGGCTTGAGTTTCTCGCCTCATATGACTTAGACATTCAGTATACCCCTGGCAAGGGTAATCGTGTTGCTGATGCACTCAGTCGCAAACACTCAGCAGTAGTTTCTATGATGATAGCCGAGTGGGATATTCTTGAGACTCTTTCTATGTGTGATATTCGAGATCGAGCTCTGTCTTCTGATCCTCAGATCTTGTTATTCAGCATGGAAGCTCGACCTATTCTATTGGATCGCATTGCCCATGCTCAACGGCAGGATCCAGACTTGTTGCGATATATTCATCTCCTTGAGTCGGGATCCAGTGATGAGACATTGTTGGATTATTCTATTGATTCTCATCGGTGTCTTCGCAGGAAGAACCGTATTTTGGTACCATCTGATTTATCACTTAGGCATGACATTCTGGACGAGTGTCATCGCACTAAGTACACCATCCATCCCGGTTTCGAGCATGATGTATGCCGACATGTGTCGCTTATATTATTGGGAAGGCATGAAGAGTGATGTTGCAAGTTATGTAAGCCGTTGCATGACTTGTCAACATATCAAAGCTGAGCACCAGCGTCCATCCGGTCTTTTTCAGCCGCTAGAGATTCCATTGTGGAAATGGGATCAAATATCCATGGATTTTATTAACGGTCTGCCTCGATCGAAGTCAGGCCATACTTCTATTTGGGTCATCGTTGATCGCTTGACCAAATCAGCTCATTTCATTCCTATTAAGTCCACTCGGACTGCTCCTCAGCTTGCCAAGTTATATGTGAAGGAAGTCGTTTGACTCCATGGCATTCCTAGCTCTATCGTCTGTGATCGAGATACTATCTATACTAGTCACTTCTGGAAGTGCCTAAAGTCAGCTTTGGGCTCAAACCTGAATCTCTCGACTGCTTATCATCCTCAGACCGACGGTCAGACGGAGAGGGTGAATCGTGTTTTAGAGGATCTTTTGCGCTGTTGTATTCTGGATTTCGAAGGTAGTTGGGAGGATCACTTACCGCTTGTAGAGTTCTCCTACAACGACAGCTTTCAGTCTAGTATCGGCATGGCACCTTTCGAGGCTCTCTACGGAAGGCCATGTCGCTCTCCTGCTTGTTGGTTAGAATCTGGCGAGAAGCTCCTTCTTGGTCCAGATTCAGTTCGGGAATCTTCTGAGAAGATTATTCTTATTCGTCAGAAAATGAAAGAGGCGCAGAACCGTCAGAAATCCTACGTGGACAGCCGTAGGAAGCCTCTTGAGTTCTCCATTAGTGACCATGTCTTTATTCGAATATCTCCCATGAAGGGGGTTGTGCGTTTCAGCTCTACAGGGAAGTTGGCTCCTCGTTATGTCGGACCATTTCCTATTACGGAACGCATCGGCCCCGTTGCTTATCGTGTGGCTCTACCTGCTCATTTCTCTGGAATACATGATGTGTTCCATGTTTCTCAGCTTCGCAAGTGTGTGCGCGACCCTGATTCTATTATCGAGCCTCATATCGTGCCCGATTTGGAGATCTCACCCGATCTATCTATAGAGCAGCAAACTCTTCGTGTGCTTGATTCGGAGATCAGACATCTTCGAAACAAAGAGGTTCCGCTTGTGAAGATTCAATGGTCGTCTAATCCTAAGGACTGCACTTGGGAGACCAGAGAATTTATCGAGCGTACTTATCCTGGTTTTATTCCATCTTCTGGCATTGGTGAGCATCTATATTTTATCTTCTGTATTCCTTTTGTGGATTAGATGTTATAAACGACTTCTATATTTAAGGAATTGCGGGGACACAATTTTCTTAAGGGGGGGAGTCTGTAACAACCCGGGATTGGCATTACCAATAAATAAATAAAAGTTAGGATTTTATTTATTTTAATGAAGCATAAAAGGATTTGGAATAACAAAATTTATTTGAAAAAGGCTATTTTAATTAAATGGGAAATATGGGATTTTAAAATGAGGATAAAATGTTATTTTTGAAAAGTTAAATATTTTAGGAGAGGATTTAAAATGGGTTTGAATAAGAAAAGTGAGTTTTATAAACATATATGAACACTTAGAATTTTTTTGGAAAACATATAAATAACTCTCTTCTTATTGGGTTTCTAAATCTAGCCCAATAACTCACCCTAAACTTCCTCTATAAATTATCTCAAACTCTCCTAACCTCATTCATCAAAATCCTAATCAAAACCCTAATCATTTCCTAAAGCTTTCATAACAAAAATGGCCTCCATCTTCATCTCCTTCTAGTTTTAGCTTATGCAAGTCATTCTATGCAAAGGTAATGCAAATACCCACCTCAAATCTTTTTTTTATATCTTTTTCATTTCTAAAATTTATTTGGTAACACATGTTTTATGTGTTTTTTTGATCTTATAGCTTCCTAATCATCTTTTGCTATCTTGGGTTGATGCTATAGTAGTCTTTGTTGCTTTCTAGAGAGGTATATTGCTAAAAACTATTCTAATATGTGTTTAATCATCTTTTGATTTCGGTAATCAGTTAGTAACACATGTTTTATTATGTAACATGTGAATCATAGCTCTTTGATCATCTTTGCTTTCATTTTGGGGTGTGCACATAAGGTACTTGTAATATATGCTAGCTGAAATTATAATTAGTTTATTGCTGTTAGTAAATTAGGCATATCTCATTCATCTTAAATCGGAATCAAGATTTTCTTGAAGTTCTGGAAAGCATATTCTGTACCCTATAACTTTTATGTTTTGTGCTTTGCCTAATTTTGAGGTTTGAATGGTCGAAATCATGCTTGTTTGTCGCTGACCTGACAACAAACTACAGGGTTGATAAAATAAAACCTGAAATTGATTTGGCCATAAGTTACTCGTTTCTTATCCAAATCTAATAATTTTGGATGTTCTGGAAAGCTTAGATTTAGAGTTAAAACTTTCATGTTTTGAGTTCCATGAAATTTCGAAGTTAATTTGGTCAAAACTGTGCATTCTTACCACTGTCCCGAGAGCACAACGACAGTGATATAAAATTTAGATCTGAGAATTGTTTTAGTCATAGAATTTTCATCTCTGGTCGGAATTTGACGATCTTGGTCATTCCGGAAAGCTTAGAAACTAAGCTACAACTTTCATTTTATTCATTTTGCCAGAATTTGAAGTTTACTATGCCAAAATTGTGGTTTTTCATCTCTGGCCAGTTAGTGCATAGCTATAGGCCTTAGTCTCTTTTCTCCCGTTGTTTTCAGCGTAGAACCCCGACTTTGCGACGCCATTCCGGGCTCGTCCTTTGTCGGATTTCATCGTTTTTGGTCTCGTTAAAAAGATGAGATCGAGATATTTAACCATGCAAAGTTTGGTTTAGATCTGGGTGCATTAGATACTTCGTTTCTATTGCCGAAGTAGCACCCAGAAACTGTTTTACAATAGTGATCATTTTCAGTTATCGTCGGACCAACTTTGAAACATTGTCGTTTCTTCATTTCAAGTCGAAACTGAACGATTCTTATTGCATATCAATGTATGAGTACTTTACTACGCTCATACAAATTTTCATCAAGATCTAAGTTCATGTGACCCTTTGACCATGTCGTCGAAGTGGGACCTTTACACTGTTTTGACACAGTAAAGTTTTATGATTTTTGTCCGACTTTGAGACGACGCCGTTTCTTCGTTTCAAGTCGGAATTTCCCGATTCATTTTGCAGTTTGGAGCAGGGATGTTGGACTATATGTCTACCAATTTTCATGCCATTCGAATTCAGTTTGCTAGTCCGAATAATTTTCCGAACTTGGGTTCGCGTCATTGTTTTATTTATGTACCGCATTATTATATATCTCAGTTATTACTGATTGTTTAGCTAGCCTGACCCGAGTGTTTTCGCTCGGGTCAGACCGAGTTGTTTCAGGTTAGGTCTCTGGACTTAGCTTCTGTGCTTCCGCTTGGACATTATCTGCTATGCTGATAGATAGCGCTTTTATTTGTCCACTATTCCGTTACTCTGTTATTATTCAGACTTTGATATGTACATATTTTTGACTCACATGAGTGAGCAGTGGCTTTGTACCCACTTATAGTATTTGGATCTGTATTGACGATGTATTGTCCTGGGATTTTATATCTGTTATGTGATTCTGTTCTGTGATGCTATTTCATTATGTTATTATGCTTTGTCCTAATAGATCTTTAGCCATTTTTAATTTCGTTATAAGTATTTACCGAATATGTCGAACCGCCTATTTGAGAAAAATTTAAATAGATTCCACCTTTCGACGTATTCAGTAGATAGTTATAGCTTGATTACAAATGGTCGCTTCCACTATACTCTATTCTCCGCTTTAACAGACAGTATTACTCCCGTAATACTCTTTGTTACAGTGGGTCTCAGAGTGGGGCGTTACAATCATCATAGAAACAACTGCCGAGTGTTTGCGACTGAGCGCATCTACAACACGATTCCCTTTGCTATGGGTATACTGAAAATCTAAGTATTATGAGGCGAGAAACTCGAGCCATCGCTGCTGCCTCATATTGAGATCCTTCTGGCTGAATGAATACTTCAGCGACTTGTGATCGGTGTAGAGAATGAAACGTTCGCCCAATAGTTAATGACGCCACGTCTTCAAGGCAAAGACGATAGCTGCTAACTCAAGATCATGAGTAGGATAGCGAACCTCATTCAGACGTAGCTGCCTAGAAGCGTAAGCAACTACCCGATCTTTCTGCATAAGCACAGCACCGAGGCCGCTACCACAAGCGTCGGTGTAAACAAGAAGATCCTGGTTACTCTCAGGAACTACAAGGATAGGAGCATGAGTGAGAAGTTCCTTTAGTCGCTGAAAGGAAGCTTCACACTTATCAGACCAAATAAAACGAAGCCCCTTACGAGTCAGAGTCGTGAGGGGAAGTGCAACTCGAGAGAAATCCTTGATAAACCGACGGTAATAACCCGCCAGCCCAAGGAAGCTGCGAATATCATGAACGTTCTCGGGATGCCTCCAATTCTGAATAGCTTCGATCTTGGTAGGATCGACAGAAATACCCTCAGATGATACAATATGGCCCAAGAACTTGACCTTGCTCTCCCAAAAATGGCACTTGGAGAGCTTGGCCTTAAGCTGATGCTGACGAAGAGTATCCAAGACGATCCGCAAATGATGAGAATGCTATGCCTTGGATCTAGAATAAATAAGAATATCGTCGATGAAAACCAGAACGAATCTATCGATGTATTCCTGGAATACTCGATTCATAAGATCGACGAAGAAAGCCGGAGCGTTTGTCAAGCCGAACGGCATGACCAACCACTCAAAAGAACCATGACGAGTGCGAAATGCTGTAAGAGGAATGCTGTCTTCCATGACTCGTAGCTGATGGAATCCGGTGGCAAGGTCAAGCTGAGAGAAGACCTTCGCACCGCACAATTGGTCAAACATGTCGTAACGGGAATTAGAGTTAGACATGATTCAATGATAGATAATTAATTAAGGAATACTACGGAATATAACGGATTCCTATACATATTCCTAACTTATCTATCAATAAACATAAGGAAGGGATTTGATTTAATTCGGATCTAATTTAAAATGAATTGTACTAAGTGTATATGTTCTGTGTTTATTATGCTTATTCCTGAAACCAGGCTCTGATACCAAACTATAACACCCCACTCTGAGACCCACTGTAACAAAGAGTATTACGGGAGTAATACTGTCTGTTAAAGCGAAGAATAGAGTATAGTGGAAGCGACCATTTGTAATCAAGCTATAACTATCTACTGAATACGTCGAAAGGATGGTATCTATATATTTTTTCAAGTGGTTCGACATATTCGGTAAATACTTATAACGAAATTACAAATGGCTAAAGATCTATTAGGACAAAGCATAATAATAAATGATAAAACATCAAAGAACAGAATCACATAACAGATATAAAATCCCAGAACAATACATCGTCAATACAGATCCAAATACAATAAGTGGGTACAAAGCCACTGCCCACACATGTGGGTTAAAAATATGTACATATCAAAGTCTGAATAATAACAGAGTAGCGGAATAGTGGACAAATAAAAGCGCTATCTATCAGCATAGCAGATAATGTCCAAGCGGAAGCACAGAAGCTAAGTCCAGAGACCTAACCTGAAACAACTCGGTCTGACCCGAGCGAAAACACTCGGGTCAGGCTAGCTAAACAATCAGTAATAACTGAAATATATAGTAATGCGGTACATAAATAAAACAGTACTTATCCAAAGAGAAGTATATTATGAACCACATGAATATAATGACTATCCCTAATCATCAATAAATAATAAAAATCTCCAAAGAGAAATCAACACCAAAGTGTAGAATAAATAAAGTCGCCTCATATTATCGGCGTAGCCAAAGCTATAAAAAGATGCCCATAGGCAATAATCCCAAGAGTGACCAGAGTCCGTAATCAATGCCCAAGCAAAGATCGATGCTCCAAAGAGCAATGGGGATATACTGAAAAGTCAATGAAATCAAAACACTGAAAAGCAGTGTCCAGAGACACTGTGAATCCACAAGGTAATCGCACTTACATCGTATGATTCCATAGAACCAACAACTAATGGCGGTGCTCGAATGGATGTAAAATCATCAAATAATACCAATATTGCACGTGCACCGACCAGAGTCGTTGTTGCCAAGTACTGTAGAGTTGTGATCGATCACCCGCACAGATGCGGAACGCGCGAGACGGCAAGATCCTTCCCAGAAGGATAAAGGCCCAGAGGCGCATGCCGAAAAAAAAAACTGCTCCATAGAGCAGGTGTCCAGAGACGGTTGCCCAGAGGCGTGGTGACCCAGAGGTCCAGTACTGGCCGCCCAAAGGCTAATGTGTCACCAACTTCTTGGAGAGGAACCCGTAAAGTGTTAATAATGAGTCCCATACCCCATGTTCGCACTAAACGGTTTACTAACCAATAGCAAGCTCACACTCCAAACAATAAAAAGTCCACCTCGTATCATCGGTAAACTAGACCCAAAGGTCAAAACGATCAATCGAATAGGTCGGGGATTAACCGAAAAGGAAATACACACGGTTCCATAGGCCGGAGATTTCCTAATCGTTTAAGCACCTTTCCACTTCGCTCGACGTGCTAAAAAGTGAGTGTGAGATTTTTATTATGGAAAATAATGGTGCGAAACGGATTTATAATTGATTTTGAAATCACTTTAAAACGACTTTTGAAAACTCTCCTATTATGGAGTAATTAATTTAATAATTAAAATAATATTATATAATAATTTCGAAAGCCATTTAGGAGTGAAAAATCCTTTGAAAATAATTCCTAAAACCCGTGTACGAAATCTAGAGACAAATCTCAAAGAAATCAATAAAACCAGAAAATCACTGAAAATATTCTAAGTGTTGGAAAATAGTCCAAAAATGACGCGAACCCAAGTTCGGAAAATTATTCGAACCAGCAAACTGAATCCGAATGGCATGAAAATTGGTAGCCATATAGTCCAACATCCCTACTCCAAATTACAAAAAGAATCGGGAAATTCTGACTTGAAATGAAGAAACGGCGTCGTCTCAAAGTCGGACAAAAATCATAAAACTTTACTGTGTCAAAACAGTGTAAAGGTCCCACTTCGACGACATGGTCGAAGGGTCACATGAACTCAGATCTTGATGAAAATTTGCAGGAGCGTAGTAAAGTACTCCTACTTTGATATGCAACAGGAATCGTTCGGTTTCGACTTGAAACGAAGAAACGACAATGTTTCAAAGTTGGTCCGACGATAACTGAAAATGATCACTATTGTAAAACAGTTTCTGGGTGCTACTTCGGCAATAGAAACGAAGTATCTAATGTACCCAGATCTAAACCAAACTTTGCATGGTTAAAGAACTCGATCTCATCTTTTTAACGAGACAAAAAACGATAAAATCCGACAAAAGACGAGCCCGGGATGGCGTCGCAAAGTCGGGGTTCTACACTGAAAACAACGGGAGAAAAGAGATTAAGGCCTATAGCTATGCACTAACTAGCCAGAGATGAAAACCCACAATTTTGGCATAGTAAACTTCAAATTCTGGAAAAATTAATAAAATGAAAGTTGTAGCTTAGTTTCTAAGCTTTCCGGAATGACCAAGATCGTCAAATTCCGACCAGAGATGAAAATTCTATGACTAAAACAATTCTCAGATCTAAATTTTATATCACTGTCGTTGTGCTCTCGGGACAGTGGTAAGAATGCACAGTTTTGATCAAATTAACTTCGAAATTTCATGAAACTCAAAACATGAAAGTTTTAGCTCTAAATATATGCTTTCCAGAACATCCAAAATTATTAGATTTGGATAAGAAACGAGTAACTTATGGCCAAATCAATTTCAGGTTTTTATTTTATCAACCCTATAGTTTGTTGTCAGGTCAGCGACAAACAAGCATGATTTCGACCATTCAAACCTCAAAATTAGGCAAAGCACAAAACATAAAAGTTATAGGGTACAGAATAAGCTTTCCAGAACTTCAAGAAAATCTTAATTCCGATTTAAGATGAATGAGATATGTCTAATTTACTAACAGCAATAAACTAATTATAATTTCAGCTAGCATATATTACAAATACTTTATGTGCACACCCCAAATGAAAGCAAAGATGATCAAAGAGCTATGATTTACACGTTACATAATAAAACATGTGTTACTAACTGATTACCAAAATCAAAAGATGATTAAACACATATTAGAAGAGGTTTTTAGCAATATACCTCTCTTGAAAGCAACAAAGACTATTATAGCATCAACCCAAGTTAGCAAAAGATGATTAGGAGGCTATAAGATCAAAAAAACACATAAAACATGTGTTACCAAATACATTTCAGAAATGAGAAAGATATAAAAATGGATTTGAGGTGGGTATTTGCATTACCTTTGCATAGAATGACTTGCATAAGCTAAAACTAGAAGGAGATGAAGATAGATGCCATTTTTGTTATGAAAGCTTTAGGAAATGATTAGGGTTTTGATTAGGGTTGAATGAATGAGGTTATGAGAGTATGAGATAATTTATATAGGAGGTTTAGGGTGGGTTATTGGGTTAGGTTTTGTAACCCAATAAGAAAAGAGTTATTTACATGTTTCCAAAAATTAGTCTAAGTGTTCATATATGTTTATAAAACTCATTTTTTCTTATCCAAACCCATTTTAAAATCTCTCCTCAAATATTTAACTTTCTAAAAATAACATTTTATCCTCATTTTAAAATCCCATATTTCCCATTTAATTAAAATAGCCTTTTCAAATAATAAATTTTATTATTCCAAATCCTTTTATGCTTCATTAAAATAAATAAAAAACCTAACTTTTATTTATTAATTGGTAATGCAAATCCCGGGTTGTTACAATATATATATGATCTAGTTCGGGTTTTAATATATAATCTGTTGGCATACATATGTATATAAGTTTATTTACGTTATGAAAGATCTTCATATATTTTCATTTATATATAAGTTGTATACAAAATATTAGATCTATTGGTTATATAATTGTATAAGTTATATATATTCTATTTATTTATTTATATAAATTTATATAAGTTATGCAATCTGTTGTTTATTCTTCTATGCTCTTATGTATAACCGAATTGTACATATGCTTTTATACAGGACCGATTTTCAATTTACTCAATATATAAATATATATGCCATATAAGTTGTATGTTGTTATATATATAAATTATATAGATCGTATACCATTTGTTGTTCTGCATCTAGGTTATATAAGTTACATATAACCTACTTGGTTGTATATAAGTCTATATATGATTCGTTTAGATATTATATATATACTGACGTGAAATACATTTTTTAGTACAATTTAAAAGTATATTTAGTTGTATAGTGTGCCTGCATATATATTATTAGTCTGCAAAGTATATTTAGTTGTAGTTGTGTAGCGTGTCTGCATATATATATTTTTAGCCTGCATAGTATATTTAGTTATAGTTGTATAGTGTGTCTGCATATATATATTATTAGCCTGCATGCATTTCCTTCAGCTCAAAACATGTCAGCCAATATATGTGTTTTATTATATATATATTATATATATATAGGTACTTTGATTTCAAAATGCCAATAGATTTTATATTATAATATATATATGTATTTTGATTTTAATATATATATATATATATGATTTTTATATGTATGCGTTTTAAAATTAATATTTATTTTTCAAATATATATATATATATTATTTTTAAATATGTGTTTTGGTTAAACATTGAGTTTACGAAAGAAAGTAATAAAATAATAATATAATATGCTCTTCGTTTCAATTATATCAAGCTGATTCTGATTTGTTTCATCAATTCCTTATTATCAGCCTTGTTCGTCGAATCTGTGTTCACTTTGCTTTGCTTTGGATTTGTCGTAGAGTTCGTGATTCAAAAATTCGTAGTTTGTCGTGTTGTCCAATTTCTCTAGCCTCGAAAGGTGAGCAATCACTCACGATTAACATTCTTATAGTTAGTAAATTTGATTTCACTTGAAATGACAATTGAAATATGCTGTTAAATATGAATTGCTAGTTATTTAATTGTTAAATATGATATGCCATTGTCTGCAACTGTTCACCTATGATATATGACACCATATCCTTTTGTATATATTTTATTTAATTTATCACTGATGATATATGTCTGTTGGTTATATATTATATTATTATCATATTGTTCTCACTCTACAAGTTCCCTGTTAGTTAGAAATTCCCTATGGGTTGAAATGATACATACCCGATCGATATTCTAGAATAGGGGAAAATCGTTATGGGTTGAAATGATAAACCCAAGCGATTTTCATTGATTTTGATTTTTTAGGATTGCGGGTTGAAATGATATATACCGGTAAATATTTAATTTGCGGATTAAAATGATGAATTTCCGTATCAGTTGACCATAGGATAGAAAATTATATACGGACACCGTTAGTCTATATTTTCAAAAATGATTTCCAAAGTTTTGGAAGGAAATATATGGTTTTAAATAAATATTGATTTTCAAAAATATAATATATATAAATGTAATTTTTATATATGTCTAAATTTTAGATTTTTAAAATTATATGATTTGGTAATTTTAAATTTATAAGTTAGTTTTGAAAATATAATTTTTAAGATTTTACTTATAATTTTAATATTTTAAAATATATAAACATAGATTTAATATAAAATAAATGTAATAATAAGATTTAATTTAATAAAATTTATTTAAGTAGTATATAGGTATTTATTTAAAATTATATTTTAAAAATAAATTTTGTAATAACTTTAAATAAATAGAGGCTGGAAAAAATAAAGTAAAATAAACTTGAAATTTAATGGGGTAATAATTGAATTTAAATAAGAATTTATTTGAACTCATTGATTTTAAGATTTGAAAAGTATGATTTATAACTTTAAATAAAACTGAGACTGAATATTTAATATTGATTCAAATTTATAATTTGAGATTTTATTAAATTGTTATTAAAATTATTAAGTAAATATTTTCCAATTTGAATAAAATTAAAATTGAATGTCGAAATATAAATGAAATTTATATTGTAAATGTTCGAATATTTAAACTGAATCTTTGAACTTTAAATTGAAATGGTTAAACTAGAATTGATTTAAGTTGAATTTTGGAATTTAAGATGATTTGAATCGATTTGTGGAATTTGAGGAAATTATTTTTATTATATTAAGTATTTTAATATATATAAACTATTTTATTATAAAAATTCTTTTAATATATAAACTATTTTAATTTATAACTATTTTAATATATATACTGTTTTCAATATCTAAACTATTTAGGTTGGAAATATTCTGATTTTAAAAGTGTTATGGTTTCAAAAGTGTTATGATTTTAAAAGTGTTATGATTTCGAAAGTGTTATAAATTTTGAAAATGTTACTATTTTGGAAATGAATATTATGTAAAGTGAATAATGATATCGAATTGATATGGTTTCGAAATGAATATGATATTTTGATATGAAGTATGAACTATTTGAAATGAAATGATCACGGTGTGAAATAAGCGTTTGGTTGTTGAAGAGACCGGGATTGGATATTGTCATACTCTCTGCCAATACCGAAAACCACTTTAACAACTGTGTACGTGGTGGAGAATCCAGAATGAAGTAGGATGGTTTGGTGACGATTGTATATGAGGTATTAACGCAGCCCTGACTCCCGTGAGTCAGCTTGATGTGGCTAAAACAGGAGCCATGCCGGGCCAAGTGAGGTCATTCCTCCTATCGGACACATTTCTTAGATACCATTCTATTACTTTGTGATTTGATTGAGTGCACCTTTGATTTGGGAGTGTATCACGAGGTGGGCGGTAGTAGCTGTTATGCATTACCACCAGTCTGGATCCGTAAACGGTATATCTACCCTGGCATTGCCTCGCGTGCCTTGTCACATGCCCTATCGCGCCTTCTACGAGTTTGTTTTGTACCGTATCTATGTGGTGTCCTCTGTGTAAACCACCGGTTTGGTGGAGCGTATGATATTGTATAGACTACGGGAATATATAAAATGTGTTAAAGGAGATATGGGTAACGCCTTAACGCTATTTTAATACTTTTACTTTACTATAGACATATTATAATAGCGTATATTACTACATAGTAGATAGTTCCACGGATCCTTAGAGGATGGAAATCCCAAACATCCTTTAAGTTACTTGTATTTCGGTTGACATTTCACTTGAGTTGAATTTATTAATATAAGAATGTTAATCCTGACTCGAGTGTTTTGTGTTTTGCCTTACGCTCGGGTCAGTCTGAGTGTTACAGTATTTGAGGCTCACCTTTGGAGATTGGAGCTTTGTTTGAAGATCTATCTATCCAGCTTTCAGTTATTTCAGTTTATTCCAGTTGATTATTCAGACTTGTCCTTTTGCTTATGTATTAGAGATTCCTTTGTATTTGAGATTTCTGTTGTATTTTATTTCAGACTCTGTTGTTTATATAGTAGCTTCATGAAGTACTATTTATCTATTCCGCTGCTTATTGTTGCAATACTCTATGTCTGTGATTCTGTGATTGATTCATTTACTGTATATGCTTAGTTTTGCCAAATATAAATTAACAATATGTTGTTTTAAGCAATTTAAGTCCGACATGTGAGGATGCGAATAGTTCGAAATACCGGGTTGTTACAAGTGGTATCAGAGCTCTGGTTTAGGCAAAACTTAGCATATGGAGTAAAGAATTAATTACAGAATCACCTTCGTTCGAGCTTGAATCTCTCCTCTTTGATTCAGATTTCCTTTGAATTTTTGGAACTTTCCCCTTCGTTCTGAAAATTCATTCTTGTCTTCTCATGTTCATGTTCTCTTGATATTAGAGCATCCCATAGCTCTATTTCTGTTGATCTCTATAATCAATTTGAGCTCATCTTGCCACCTCAATGGGTAACCTCGCCTTTGTGTGTGTCTAATTCCATCAGCGGTCCCGCCAATCTTAGAATGATATGGAAAGGGGTGAGACTCCTTTGCAACAAGCGTCGATTCACTGGAGATTTCTACGTCCTCGGTTTTGGTGCTGTTATCTCTTGCTAAGCCCGAACCGTTCTTTAGTAGACTACCCGGGTAATTCTCTTGTGACCCAATGTCGATTGCCTCAGATTTTTGCAGACAGTTTTATCTTCTCATTTGATTCTCAGCCTAGTGATCTTGATTCCACCCGATAGTCAGGGAATACCCTGATGATTGGTGAAGCCACTTCTCTCCTTTCCAAGCGGGAAATTGATTTCCGCATCGACCTTATTCTTGGAATCTCAGTTGACCCGGTTAAGGTCACCACGATAAAAATAAGTCTATCCATTTCTTCTCTTGTAATTTAATTATTTTATCTTCCTTTCAAGTCTACCTTCGTAGTTAGAATCTCTTTGACTAGGGTTCATCTAAATTTGAATCTCTATCCTTGTTTTGAAATCCATTCTTGATTCATCCTGTGAGGGAGTGTATTTATTATTAATATAAAGATTGTTTTACATTGTGTTGTTTGAGTTGTTAAGTTTGATTTGGGGTTTCGATCGATTCGTCTGGCCAATGTTATCGACAGGAATTCCAAAACACTTGAACAGAGCAAACCGACACGATATTGTTTTCGAATCTGGTAAATGAAATAAATTTTTTATGGTTATATTTTATATATATAGGTACAACTTTCTGAAATTTGATAGTTAAATGAATTTAAATTAAAGATTTGAGAATAAATTTCCAGTGCTTTCCAAAATTTGGTTCTAAAAGTTTGGAAAATATATACTATCTAAAAGTATTTTGAATAGAAATCGTTTTCAAAGAATCATAAAAAGAAGTAAGTCTGTACTCTCCTTTTCTGTCGCTGGAAAATAATTTTGGTGATGACTACAGCATCATCGACATTCATTTTCGAGTCTCAAAGTGGAGCGACCACTTAGTAGCTTTGCTACACTTTTATTTCGAAAAAGGAATTGATTTGAACTTCTTGAATATGATGTGATTCACAAAATATATATGTATATTTATTTCAAAATGGTGGGAAGTGAAACCGGAAATTTAAATCATAAATTCTGTGTTAAGTTAGGGTTTTCAATTATTGAAATAAATCAAAATTTTGAAATATTTGAAGTGTTCAAAATTTAAACTAGAATTTAAAAATAACTTGAAATAGTTGAACTAGGATAAAATTTATTTATATAATATTCAATTGACGTTTATTAGAATGCAATTGAATATTATATAAATAAATGTAAGTGATAAGATGTTCAAAATGATATTTTGTTAAGGGAATTAATAAATAAAATTTTTGGGTGATTATAATAAATGTTTATACACTAATCTATGTTATGGAATTTGTTAAGAAAAAAAGAAAACAGGGAAAAAGAGAGAATGTTATTCGATAAATAAATATGAACTGAAAAATAGTTATAATTGAATTTTAAGTGGGATTAACTTAAGTGAAGTTAATTGGATTTAATAAATGAGTTAAGTAAAATAAATTTTGTTTTAGAAGAAACATTTTTGTAACAAATATTAATAATTGAAAGGAATCAATTTGAATGATAAAAGCTTGAAATAAAAACCAACGAAATATGAATATAAATGAATATTATTGGTTTAATAAAATGGATTGAAACCAAATTAATTGAATATAAATCAATTTAAAACTGATGAAATTTATATGGTTTTGAATTTGTTGTGTATCAGATAATATATATTTCAATCTATATTTTCTTTCTGGTTGTTCACATTCTCCTACCTCGTTCCTTTTCGGGGACGAAAAGTTTGGGTAGGGGAGAGTATAACGACCCGAAATTTTTAACGGGTTTTATAACGTAATTAACTGAAATTTTGTGAAATTTTAAAACTATAAAATTCTGCAATGAAAATTCGATATTTGGAATACGTCTATTTAGACATAGCAAATGGAAAATTTTCATTGGAAAATATGAAAGTTAATTCTATTGTGTAATTTTCAATTTCAATTTAAATCGGTTAAAATTGATGTAAATAAAATGTTTTTGAAATATGAATATTTTTATATAATAAAAATGTAAATCATTTTTTGAGTGAGACGTCATATTTCATTTTGCCAAATTTGGACTGCTTCGGCTCCATTTATCTTATTTTCGACGAATTTACAACAGTTTGGCAGCGTAATATTGACTTTTGATAAGATGATAATATAGCTCATATATGTGTACCATTCTGTTCGTCTCGTCGTGTTGATCTCCATAGTATATTCATTTGTGCATTTCAGAGTTCGGAACACGACGAAATCGGTAAACCGATCAGTCGTATCGGTTCCGCATTTGGACCTTTTAGCTTCCCATACCCTTTCATTTTCCACCGTAAAATCAATAGTCACTACTTTTCAAAATCTCAGAATTTATTATTGCTGACATTCACTATTCCCTATTGCCCAATACTATTTCTGGTTCATTTTTCGATGTCACTTCCTGTAACGATCCCGTATTTTAACTAAGTTTAAATTGATAATTAATTTAATTTTTGAATGAAAATTGTGAAATTAATTGGTAAATTGATTTGAGTTTCTCCAAATTGAAATAAAATATGGGTTAAATCATTTGAATTTAAATCTTGTATATATATGTGAATATATATGTATATGTGTATATATGAGTAGATTTGAATTTATATATATACATTGGATTTGAATTTAAATTTTAAGTAAATGGTTTAAAAATAAATATAAAAAAATATAGACATTTGACACAAGTATGAAAATAAATATATATAAGATACATTGTAAATTATAAAGTGAATACACTAGAATAAATTCTAACAACATGATGACTATATATAAAAATTCATTTCAGATTTCAAAGCAATGTTATCACCCTGTACAAATTTAATTAGATGTGAATGATAAGTATGAATACTTGAAGATAAACAAGGAACAAAATAAAAATATCTATGAAGGCTTGCAAAAGAAGACACTCATATATATTCAAGAATGAAACACAAAAAAAAAATATACATATCTATTTACGAGCAAATAAGGATAAGTATGTAGATTTGTACATGGAAATTAATGCTAGCCAAAATATTATCATATCAGCCACCAAGAGAAAAAAAATCTCTGCCTATATTTGTACTAGAAAGAAGAAAAAAATATCACCCTGTACAAAATATATTTACCCTGTATACTTCCTTTATGTATCACTTCCTCATTTCAATTCGTTCAAACATAAATTAAGCAAACCAGAAAAAAAAAATTATCACCATTTTACAAACTTAAAACATCTAAACTAATCAAAACAAAGTAAACAGCTTCTGTTCAAATTCAAACCTGGAAGTTCAAGTTCAAACTCAAAGCAAAGTTCAAAATCAAATTTGAAAGCTAGTAGATCAACTTCAAAATCAAGTATCAGATCATCTCAAACAAAAAACAAATCAAAGTTCAACATCCAGACAACTTCCAGTTTTCCAAAGTAAATCTGCTCCTCTATTCAAAACCAGACAGGTGAGTAAACATTATTTTTATTAAAAGTTTAAGTAAGTTAATGGTTGTTGCTTGTGAAATCTTTGTGATGATGATGCCCTGCATGTGTATATATAAGTGTGGAATTCTGTATATATGAATGTATTCATGTGTGTATGTCTAGTTATATTCATCTTCTCTGTTTTCATATTACAGGGTTTAAATTTAGTTCGAAATCCATTATCTCTTCCTCTGATCTCTATTATGACTTAGTTTTCAAACAAGAAATGTTTGTTTAGTCATAGATTAAAACTTAAAAATGAAGTTAAGTAAAATATTTGGATATTTAACTGGAAAAAATGGAAAGACAGTGGAATTCTTAAAATCATGTTAAAATCGATCATTGTAATTTATTGTTTCAGGATTATAACTCGAATCCTTATTGAAAAATAGGATTTTTAAGCCCAAAATGATGATTTTTAAGTGAGTGTGCATAGAGCAGTTCGACGTCGAACGGAAAATGGAATTTTGCCAAATTCCGGCGATGGGCGACGTTCTGGAGGCCGGGGTTCCGCATGGAGGTGGAGGAGCCTACGGCGATGGTGGAAAAAATGGTCGGAGGTGTACTCGATCATCGGGGTGGCAGCGGCGAGCTCGTGAAGTCTGGAAACCTAATTTTGTTGAGGGTGAATGTTTCGATTCGTTCGTCGTCTGGAGTTGATCGAGCGTTGCAAGGCTCTGGGAGGTGGTAGAGGGGACGTTGGCGATCATGTGGCCGGAGTTTCAGGTTGTCTGGTGGTCGAGGTTGTGGGGACAAGGCGTTCGTCTGGCGATCGTGTTCGTTCCAGGATGAGTCAGATTGCTCTTTTGCAAATTCGTTGTTGTTTTGGGTTCTTGGATGGTCTGGTGGTTAAGGCGGGTGGTCGATGACTTGATGATGGTCGGAGTTTGGGTCGGAGGTGGCTGTTCCGTCTATGCATGTGCACGAGGCCTGGTTTGTATCAAGTAGCCTGGTAGAGGAATGAGGGGTGGATGTCTCGAAGAAAACTTCGAGGAGTTCGTGCGTTGGCTCGTGTTTGGAATCGGGTATTTACGAGTTAATCTCGGGTATAAAAAGACTTAACCAAAATTTAAGTTAAAAATGAAAATTGGGGTTTGATTCGAGGGGAACTCGAAGTAAACAGGCGATTTCCTCGGGGGACACTCGGGGTTTGACTCAAGTATTAGCATTTCCAGTTTTTAAAACTTTAACAATTTAAGCCAATTAAATTTCTAGATCTATTCTTTTTAAAATGAAGATTTTTTATTAAATTGGAATGTGTAGATAAAGGTTTTGAAAGTAAAATATTTCAAATTAATTAAGTTTAAGATGTTTTAAACTTATATTTTTAAAAGAGTTTATTTTAAATGAAAATAAAAACTTAATTAAGTAATTAAGGAATTAATCAAATGTGTTTTAATTTGTTAACTTAAAAGTTAAGTTAATTTATATTGTTAATGATAATTAATTAATTAATGATTTATAATTATTAAATAACTAAAGAATGATTTATTAAAGGTTAATTAATTATTAAATAAAGGTTAATTAATTTATAATTAAGGATTAATTAATTAAGGTAATTAATTAAGAAGTAATTAATTAATGAAGGTGATTAAGATTTAATTAATTAATAATTAAGGATAATTAATCATTGGTTAAAGATAATTAATAAAAGTAATTATGTGATTAATTAGTTATAATTACACAATTAATTCATCTTAATTGTAGATGATTGATTATTATCGAATGCTTTGTATTGATTGATATCCCTGATATGTGATTGTGATACTATGTGATATGAATTGCTTTGTGCTGAGCTGTGATATCTGTGATGAATATATTACCATGTGAATGTGAAAACCCCTTGGCCCATAAAACGGCACTTGAATTTCGATGCGACAGGGAGTCGGATTCCAGTTTGTTATCCGAAACCCACATCGAATCGTAATGATGAATCCTTGTGATTGATAAATTGACTTTATCTGTGAATCTGTGAATAAGGATAAGCGTTATAGTTTATACCGCTTATCAAATATATTGATGTATTTGAATCTGTGGTGATTGAATGATGTTGCACTATTGTGTTAAACCCCTGGACTACAAATATGGATTGCACTATTGTGTTAAACCCCATACACACACAAATATGGATTGCACTATTGTGTTAAACCCCATACACACACAAATATGGATTGCACGTGGAAGTTGGTAAAGTCATAGATCTTTGAAATAGTTTTAAAAATTGAATTTTTGAATCCAAATGGTTTTGAAAATAGATCGGATTTAAAGTGGAAAGCTTCTGAAAAGGGATTTCAAAGATTAAAGTTATTTTTGAATAACTTGATTTAGTTTTGAAATTTGATTTAAATTTGCATTCAAAATTTGAAATTGAATTCTATGTTGAGAAATTATGATGTAAAAAGGGCATACAAGTTTATATGGGTTTTAAACCATTTTTTAAAGTATTGTTTGGGAATTTGAATTAACTCAAGGATTTTAACTTGTATAAATAAGATCGGATTTTTCCGAAATAAAACTGTTTGTTTTCAAATAATAGAAGCTTTCATATAAGGAATGAATTTCCAATTTGTGTCAAAAGAATTTCAAGTTTGAAATGAAAATGGTTTTCCGAGTTATGAATAAATCTTTGTGAAAGATTGTTGAATTTTGTTTTGAAATTGGAAAGGTGTACCTTTTGTATAAAAGGTCGAAATAGAATTGTTTTGAAAGCTATAAGTTAAATCTTTGATTTAAAGATTTAATGAGTTATTCCAATTGAAATGGAAATCGATTTGAAAATCTATGAATAGATCTTTGTGAAACTGGGTGAACTTTGTGAGATGAATCTTTTTGTGTAAAAGATTAAAATGGTAATTTGTTTAAACCATTTGAAAGAAAGATTTTGGGAATAAGTTGTGACTTAATTGAAATCCCAATATCCATATGTTTTAAAATATTGCGCTCACAATTCGGTTTAGCCGGGAGATGACTTTGTGTCATATAACCCATTCCGAATAGTGATACGACGTAATTGGATAGCATTTGAAGACCGGTGTTGAAGACCGGGTGTTTGCGAGAACGATAGGATAACCTATCGATTGTCTCTGCACTGAGTGGCTCCGGTATAGAGACCTCCATATGTGATGGGGAGTCCGATCGGGATTGTGAATACCCGGATTGCAAGGACTTCTTTGGAAATGCCTTCGGTTCTGTTCGAACCCGGAACAGACTTGTATGGTCGTATGTCTGACATTACACTTTTGAGATATAAAGCAGATTTCTTTCAAATACATTTCTGTTTGGTGGCGGAGAATTTATTCTCTTAGCTTAACAACCTTCTCTGAGACGTACGAGCTCAGAGGTTATGTAGTTGAAGGTTATCAGTGATATACTCTCAAATTGGTAATGTGGCATGCTGAGTGCTGCTGTGTGTTTCTGATCATTTGTTGATCAAAGCATGGCTTTCGTGTAAAGCGTAGCTTTGTGGACGAGACCTCATCGATCCTCACAAACCGGTAATGGTCGAAACAGGAAAAATGCGGCAAGGTTTCAGGGGTAGCTCCCCTAGGGTATGTCCATTCCTTCTGGAAGAGGGTGGTATCATGGTATGGAGCCCAGATACTTACTCATGTGGACACTGTAGTATATTTATTACTGTGTGATGTTGTTGGTGTAGAGGATCCTCGGATAAAGGTCGCAAACGACCCGGGGTGGCATATCTTAGGTTTACTTCCCGGGAAGGGGGTAACCGGCCTTGTGTTGGCAGAGAGCTAGTTAGTTCTCGGGACGTCACTCCAGAGGCATTCCCATGTGGCAGTAGGAAGTTCCTTAGCCTGACCATTTGTTGGAAATCCAATCAAACAATACGAACCCTGTACGGTTTTAGTTGTAGAACCTGCCATTTAAAATGGTAGCTATAGTAGGCATAGTATAAAGGTACCTATGCTGGCTAAGATTAATATTGTATTTTCGAAATGTTTCCTACACTATGCACTAGTAATAATATCAAAAGAGTTTTTTTTGCGTAGTGAGCATGTTTGACTATCATAAGGAGAAATCTCCCCCATGTGTGTGATTGCATTGTGTGTGTGCCGAGAGGCCTTATGGTAGTTTCATTTTCCAAAAAGCATTGCGGATTTCAATGTTTAAAATTCTTTTGTTGTTTGTTTTAAAGATAAACTATTTTTGTTTGCTCATACCAGTCCCATGACTGACCTGGAGTTTATTGTTCCCTTCCTAAACTCTGGGTGCCCACAATTTCCCACACGGGCAGTCTAGAGTTGGGTTTTTCAGATAGTCAGGTTTAGTAGATTATCGGGAGCTAGTTCAGTTTTTGGAGTTCGTCCGGATGACCGACATTGCTTATCTTTGTGAAATGTGATGGTGGTTCGAGCTTGATGTTGGAGTTGTTGGACTCATTCTCTTTTAAAGATCATTTGGAGTTATCACTTCTGTTGTTTCCGCTGTAACATTATTATTTGTCTCTGATATTCTTGTATCATATAGATATCATTGTTGTATATCATATTCTGGATATTGTATCATTTGTGATGTATATGATATCATTCATTTCTTTCTTCCGCTGTGTTATTATACTTAATGTGTTATAAGCTCCGACGAACCAGATTCGGCGTTTGAATCTACGGCATTCGAGTACAAGTGAAGTACGGGTGCCGATTTTCGAAGACCGAGTCAGCATCGTGACACTTCCATTTCCGTTCATACCTCTTTGAAGAAAATAAATAATAAATATATGAATGGTATATATTGCTAAAGCCCGTTGCATTCTTATCTGTAGCCAGCCGTTCATCTTTTTGAAGCTCATCATCTTCCCCTCTTCCTTTTCGTTATGAATTTTTTTTATATAAAGCAAATAATAATATTTATAAAAGCTTGTTTTATTACCTGTTTTCCTTGCTCACGTCACCATTTTCTCAGCCCATCACCTCTTCACCTTTCTTCCTCCACCCTTGTACCCTCAAACCAGTCCGCTAACCACCTGTAGCTCAGCCCCTCCATTTTCGAAGTCAACCGCTCTACTTGCTCAAGCCACCACCTTCCGCCTACCACCCCACCAATAACGAAAAACCCAAGCGCCGAACCCACCTTTTCTCCAATAGCTCCGGCCCTACTTGCGGCTTCCCTAGCCTCCACCGTCGAACAACCTTATTCCCTTCTTTCCCCTGCCGTGACCAGCCTAGTCACCTCTCACCCATCTTGTCGCACAACTTCTCCACTTCCCAATAACAGTCGAAAAACACAACCCGCAAACCCATCATCTCCACTTGCACGCCCTAACCCACGCCGCGTCAGCCACCCGAAGGCCGCAACTCCACCTTTCCCCCGACAACCGCTCATCTCCAACATGGCCAGTCAAGCAGCCACCGAACTCACCCATCAACCATCACTTGCCCACCGAGCTCCAGCCACTTGTTTCCACGTTTTTGACTTGTGAGTATGTTCTATTGATACTTGATTTCTTTTTATCACGTTTATATTACACATGTTCTATGTTTACAGTATATATATAAGAAGAAGAAAATTATATGTTTACTGTATTTATGTTTGCAGTTTACTGTATTTATGTTTGCAGTTTACAGTATAAAGTTCATATGTATATTTGGATGTATATATATGTTTAAAAAGGTATATTTTTAATATGTTTAAAGCGTTATAAAAAAATGTTTTTTTATATACTAGTTTATATATATATATATATGATCTAGTTCGGGTTTTAATATATAATCTGTTGGCATACATATGTATATAAGTTTATTTACGTTATGAAAGATCTTCATATATGTTCATTTATATATAAGTTGTATACGAAATATTAGATCTGTTGGTTATATAATTGTATAAGTTATATATATTCTATTTGTTTATTTATATAAATTTATATAAGTTATGCAATCTGTTGTTTATTCTTTTATGCTCTTATGTATAACCGAATTATACATATGCTTTTATACATGACCGATTTTCAATTTACTCAATATATAAATATATATGTCATATAAGTTGTATGTTGTTATATATATAAATTATATAGATCGTATACCATCTATTGTTCTGCATCTAGGTTATACAAGTTACATATAACCTACTTGGTTGTATATAAGTCTATATATGATTCATTTAGATATTATATATGTGCCGACGTGAAATACATTTTTAGTACAATTTAAAAGTATATTTAGTTGTATAGTGTGCCTGCATATATATATATATTATTATTAGTCTGCATAGTATATTTAGTTGTAGTTGTATAGTGTGCCTGCATATATATATTTTTAGCCTGCATAGTATATTTAGTAGTAGTTGTATAGTGTGTCTGCATATATATATATTTTTAGCCTGCATGGTATATTTAGTTGTAGTTGTATAGTGTGTCTGCATATATATATATTATTAGCCTGCATGCATTTCCTTCAGCTCAAAACATGTCAGCCAATATATGTGTTTTATTATATATATTATATATATATAGGTACTTTGATTTCAAAATGCCAATAGATTTTATATTATAATATATATATATATATATGTATTTTGATTTTAATATATATATATATATATATAGATTTTTGATTTTTATATGTATGCGTTTTAAAATTAATATTTATTTTTCAAATATATATATATATATATTATTTTTAAATATGTGTTTTGGTTAAACATTGAGTTTACGAAAGAAAGTAATAAAATAATAATATAATATGCTCTTCGTTTCAATTATATCAAGCTGATTCTGATTTGTTTCACCAATTCCTTATTATCAGCCTTGTTCGTCGAATCTGTGTTCACTTTGCTTTGCTTTGGATTTGTCGTAGAGTTCGTGATTCAAAAATTCGTAGTTTGTCGTGTTGTCCAATTTCTCTAGCCTCGAAAGGTGAGCAATCACTCACGATTAACATTCTTATAGTTAGTAAATTTGATTTCACTTGAAACGACAATTGAAATATGCTGTTAAATATGAATTGCTAGTTATTTAATTGTTAAATATGATATGCCATTGTCTGCAACTGTTCACCTATGATATATGACACCATATCCTGTTGTATATATTTTATTTAATTTATCACTGATGATATATGCCTGTTGTTGATATATTATATTATTATCATATTGTTCTCACTCTGCAAGTTCCCTGTTAGTTAGAAATTTCCTATGGGTTGAAATGATACATACCCGCACGATATTCTAGAATAGGGGAAAATCGTTATGGGTTGAAATGATAAACCCAAGTGATTTTCATTGATTTTGAATTTTTTGGGATTGCGGGTTGAAATGATATATACCCGTAAATATTTAATTTGCGGATTGAAATGATAAATATCTGTATCACTTAACCATAGGATAGAAAATTATATACAAACACCGTTGGTCTATATTTTGAAAAATGATTTCTAAAGTTTTGAAAGGAAATATATGGTTTTTAATAAATATTGATTTTCAAAAATATAATATATATAAATGTAATTTTTATATATATCTAAATTTTATATTTTTAAAATTATATGAGTTGGAAATTTTAAATTTATAAGTTAGTTTTGAAAATATAATTTTTAAGATTTTACTTATAATTTTAATATTTTAAAATATATAAACATAGATTTAATATAAAATAAATTTAATAATAAGATTTAATTTAATAAAATTTAGTTTAAGTAGTATATAGGTATTTATTTAAAATTATATTTAAAAAATAAAATTTGTAATAACTTTAAATAAATAGAGGCTGGAAAAAATAAAGTAAAATTGACTTGAAATTTAATGGGGTGATAATTGAATTTAAATAAGAATTTATTTGAACTCATTGATTTTGAGATTTGAAAAGTATGATTTATAACTTTAAATAAAACTGAGACTGAATATTTAACATTGATTCAAATTTATAAATTGAGATTATATTAAATTGTTATTAAAATTATTAAGTAAATATTTTCCAATTTGAATAAAATTAAAATTGAATGTTGAAATATAAATGAAATTTATATTGTAAATGTTTGAATATTTAAACTTGAATCTTTGAACTTTAAATTGAAATGGTTAAACTGGAATTGATTTAAGTTGAACTTTGGAATTTAAGATGATCTGAATCGATTTGTGGAATTTGAGGAAATTATTTTTATTATATAAAGTATTTTAGTATATATAAACTATTTTATTATATAAATTCTTTTAATATATAAACTATTTAAATTTATAACTATTTTAATATATATACTGTTTTCAATATCTACACTGTTTAGGTTGGAAGTGTTATAATTTTAAAAGTGTTATGGTTTTAAAAGTGTTATGATTTTAAAAGTGTTATAATATATGTACATTATTATGCTGTCTAGTTAAGCCTATTTTTTAGGCCATCGGTTGGGCTTGTCAACCGGACCTTATTACCTATTATCCTACTATTATTAATCGGCTGTGTAGTATATCACTACACACCCGTCTTTCTCAAAGTGTTATGATTTCGAAAGTATTATAAATTTTGAAAATGTTACTATTTTGGAAATGAATATTTTGTAAAGTGAATAATGATATCGAATTGATATGGTTTCGAAATGAATATGATATTTTGATATGAAGTATGAACTATTTGAAATGAAATGACCACGGTGTGAAATAAGCGTTTGGTTGTTGAAGAGACCGGGATTGGATATTGTCATACTCTCTGCCAATACCGGAAACCACTTTAACAACTGTGTACGTGGTGGAGAATCCAGAATGAAGTAGGATGGTTTGGTGATGATTCTATATGAGGTATTATCGCAGCCCTGACTCCCGTGAGTCAGCTTGATGTGGCTAAAACAGGAGCCATGCCGGGCCAAGTGAGGTCATTCCTCCTATCGGACACATTTCTTCGATACCATTTTATTACTTTGTGGTTTGATTGGGTGCACCTTTGATTTGGAAGTGTGTCACGAGGTGGGCGGTAGTAGCTGCTATGTGTTACCACTAGCCCGGATCCGCAAACGGTATATCTACCCTGGCATTGCCTCGCGTAGCTTGTCACATGCCCTATCGCGCCTTCTACGAGTTTGTTTTGTACCGTACCTATGTGGTGTCCTCTGTGTAAACCACCGGTTTGGTGGAGCGTACGGCATTGTATAGACTATGGGAATATATAAAATGTGTTAAAGGGGATATGGGTAACGCCTTAACGCTATTTTAATACTTTTACTTTACTATAGACATATTATAATAGCGTATATTACTACATAGTAGATAGTTCCACGGATCCTTAGAGGATGGAAATCCCAAACATCCTTTAAGTTACTTGTATTTCGGTTGACATTTCACTTGAGTTGAATTTATTAATATAAGAATGTTAATCCTGACTCGAGTGTTTTGTGTTTTGCTTTACGCTTGGGTCAGACTGAGTGTTACAGTATTTGAGGTTCACCTTTGGAGATTGGAGCTTTGTTGAAGATCTATCTATCCAACTTTCAGTTATTTCAGTTTATTCCAGTTGATTATTCAGACTTGTTGTTTTGCTTATGTGTTAGAGATTCCTTTGTATTTGAGATTTCTGTTGTATTTTATTTTAGACTCTGTTGTTTATATAGTAGCTTCATGAACTACTATTTATCTATTCCGCTGCTTATTGTTGTAATACTCTATGTCTGTGATTTTGTGATTGATTCATTTACTGTATATGCTTAGTTTTGCCAAATATAAATTAACAATCTGTTGTTTTAAGCAATTCAAGTCCGACATGTGCGGATGCGAATAGTTCGAAATACCGGGTCATTACAAAATATATGTGTGTATTTAAAATTGTTACTTATGTAAATAATATATAAAAAATTAAGTATTTGTTAATTTTTTTAAAATAATTTTATGTACATGCAATATTTAAAATATGTATTTATATTTATTTTTATGGATATATCAATTTATACACACACATATTATTATAATAAGTATTAAAATAATGCATACACACACATAAAATCTATATTTTATTTTTATTTTTTATTTTTTTAAGTTATGAACCAAATATATATATGTATGTATGTATGTATGTATATCTATAATGACAAAATAATTTTTTTATTATAAAATATATATATATACATAAACATATTTATAATAGCTATATATATATAAATATTAAAATTAACAAAATAATTTTTTTATAATTCTAGATTTTAAGTACAGTTGTGTAAAATTTTATTATTGATATTTATTATTTGAAATATATAACAATTGACTTTTTACTCTATAATAAGTAAAATATTAATAAAAAATATTTACAAAATATTTTATACAAATTTTAAATTTCCAAAGATATTATGAAGATTGGAAAAATATTCATAATTTTTTCGTTAAAAATCTATTTATTATTAATTAATTATTTTCGACCATTGATTGTAATAATTTTTAAAAATAAAAAAAATTGATTTTGTAATCGCCATTTTCTGGTCAAGAGCTTATCTTATGATAAAATAACTTTATAAATTTTAAAAATTAATTTTCAAAACATATTTTATTTTATATGATTTATTTAAGTAGTATATTGATTTAAATAATAATAAATAATTGGATAAAATATTTTGTAGCTGTAGAAAATTATTATTACTGTAATATACATGTATCAAATTATAGGATAAATTATTACTATATAATGAGATTATAATTAAATAGGAATCATATATATAATTAAATGATATATGTGTGTTTATATGTATATATATATAATAAAATAATAATATTATTATATTAAAAAATTCGGCTGTACATATCTAACATATATAATTGTTTTTTTAATGAATACATACATATAACCAATCTAGCTTGTGACCACAACAATACATATAAGAATCTTACCTAACTAATAATATAATAATAAGATATATGTGTATATATATATATATAGACACAAACACACATAATGAGATGTTAATCAGAAACTATATGCTATAATATAATGAATAATATACCTGAGAACCAATGCCTTATAGCACACCTTGTAATGATGATCTCTCTTCTCTTACAAGCTTTTCGATTCAAAGGACTGTTAATCCTTGAATCGTTGACCTTTGACTGTCGGATATTAATTGATCTTGAATTGATTTGAGCTTGATATGATGAGGCTCTAAGGGATTGAAATCCGCTAGCAACAGAAGGTAGAAGTGGCAGTAAAAAGGTTTTCTTTAATTAGGGTTAGAGGAGTTTAAATAGTGGATGGAAGAGAAAGAATAGTGGATCTCATCTCATACTAGCTCTCTCTTAATCTGAGCCATCCAAAACCCCACAACTCTAACCTATTTTAGCCGCCCCTTGTCTCATTATTTCAACCGAAAATAATACCCATAATGTTGGGCCAACGTTCCATTTAAGCCAGTAGAAAATATTACTTAATTAAATCTAATTTAATCGCTTATGGATATCGTATATTGATTGATATATTTATAAATATTATAAATATATTTAATAATATTTATTCCTCAAATCATAATCAAAATTTGATAATTAATATTTCATAAATATTAAGTAATTTAATTAATAGATAACAGTTATAAACTAATTATATCATTTGGTCAAAAGAGAATTCATTATTTCGGTTGTATGACTCGTTAGGTGTAAATTTGGTCAACGATTGACATCAAACTATTACACATCACTTAGCAAGTGGTGTGACATTTCTGTCAAATTCATCGCTTACTTGGTTTCAGTAAAATCCGGTTTCACTTAATTAAGCGTTACCCAGTTGTGACTTTTATTTACACTAATTGTCTTCGTCAAAACTATATCGCTTTGGACTTATGGAATTTGGTAATGGTCAAAATTCCAATATCATCCATATTCAACTCTATAGCCCAAACACAAAGTCCTTGGTTTAATAATAATAATTACTATTAACCGAACTGCTCTGGCTAGAGACTTTGACTTTGAGTGGACTTGAGTTGACCATGATATTAACCTATATAACTGAGGTGACGAATCCTCGCTTGAATAGTGCTTCTTCCAATACTTCCACTTGATCCAACTATAGTCACTTGATGGACGTCGTGCCAAGATTTGACTATAATCAAGGTAGATCTTTCATATTGAAGATCTATAGTATTATCAAGTCGAGAGAACTGTGTAAATCAGTCACATCGATATTTTTTGTTTGACCTTAGTTATATCAACCAACGAATAACTATCGAGTGAGTCATTCCATAGTTATCCAATAACTATCAGTATATAACCCCTAGGTGCACCAACAGTCATGAGTAATACACTGCCTATCATTTGGAGAGTGTTATGTACTCTAGTCTCAATGGATACATTAATATCCAATCTCGATGCATCTTGATTAGAAACATTTAAAGTGATATATTTGTTTTAATTGTGATAAATTACTCAAGGTTACAACACTTTGTAACTACTATCATAAAATATACCATATATATTTTTTCTATTAAATATACTTTAAATTAAATTAATTAATTAATATAACACATTATATCAAGTATATAATAGAAAGAAAACACCTTTTATTTCGAACAAGATTGGTTATAGAGTTAGATATATGTAATAACTTACATAATTGACCTTAGGGTATATCCGTAAATCTATCAGTAAGCATGTTGGCCGGATTGGTAGATAGATTCTTGAGACAGTTCATAGCTCACATTTCTCAACCAAAGAATATGATGACAGCGCCGAGCATGAAGCAGAGGATCAAGGAGACCTTAGGAGTTACTTAACTAAGTTTAACACAGCAGCCACTACGGTTCATTATCCAGATCCATCGATAGTTTTGACGGCTGTAATGTTTGGAGTTGCAAATAAGACTGACTTCCAAATTGCTTTGGAAAGGGATCCACCGATGGATCTTACGGATTTTTACCACGATCCTGAAAGATACTTGCGTCAAAAGGATGCTGAAGCTAAGAACGTTGAAGTTATTGTTGTGGATGACGGAGGATCGTCCGAAGAAGGGTACATAAAAGACAAAGGAAAGCGGAAAACTGAAGATAACTTTGAAGCTATGCAGTTAATGCCCCGCTATTACCCTGCTATATCTCATAGCGGATTTCTACCGCTACTATTTTTCCATATAGCCTCAAATATAGCCTTTCTGCTTTAAGCCCCGCTATTTCTGCTATATCTTCTTTAAAAGAAATGAATTGAAAAATGACATTTATACATTATAAAAATTTTGAAATTAATTTATTTAATTGAAGTTTTAATATATTTTCAAAAATGAAAATACTCTAATATTCTAATAAATTCAATTATGTTATATAATAGTTTTAGGTTTATTTACAGTATATTCGCACATATTTTTATTTAAATTATTTATGTATTTTTAAGTTCAAAAAGGATAATAGATTTTAAATTGACACTTTATTCATTATAGTCTGTTGGTATATTTGGTTTGAGAGAAATCAGAGAATTGTTAAAAATAATAATAGTCATTTTAATAAGTTGATTTTTGTAATTTCTTCATTTTGTTTTAATTGGATCTCTAATCCTAAATATAAATTAGCTAAAAATAATCTTTTTAAAGAATATCTTAATAAGGTTAATAATAATATTAAGTTATTTAAACATAAAAATAATATTTTTGACATTAATAATTGTAGTATTAATATTTTGATGATTTCAATGTGTATCATAATATCCTTTTGATCAAAGGACCATAAGGATAATTTTTGATTTGTTTTAGTTATTGTTTTAGTTTTAGTTTGTTTTAGTTTATAGATCTTTAAGTTCATTTGATCTTGGATTCTTTTTAGTCTATTTTATAATCTTTATTTTATTCTGTCCTATTACCTTAGCTTTTGTATCTTTACTTTTATTCCATTAATACATATATATGTATATAAATTTCATTTATATGCATATATGTGTATTATTCTTACTATTTTCTTTAGTTCCTTTCCAGATACAGGTTTGGGCCAGATATGGTGTTAGTTTCTTTTTGCAGGTTCACAGGATTGCTGATGGCAGGATTGCTGGTTGCAGTGAGGGGTTCTTCTCGGTACATCTTCATCTTCATTATGGCATTCTACTCTCTGGAGGATTCACTTTTCAACTAGGAGCTCCTTCCAGTTTTACCGAGTCTATAGAGTAGCGATTTCCATTCCAGATCATTAGTAGTTCCATTTCAAATCATTCGCACTTCCATTTCTTCCGAGTCAGCAGCATGAAGTTCCCTTCTCAAATGGAGCTGACGTCCAGTATCATTGGCTATGTGATGTTCCATAGTTCTTTTAGGTACTTCTAACACCTTAATATCGGGTGGTGGCATTGCTGGAGCTCGGTATTAGGGTGTAATGGGCGGTGGCCTTGCCGGAGCTCATTTTAGGGGTACTTGAGTTTTTTTCTTTGATACTTGTACTTAGTTTTGCTACTTGCCAGACATGTTGGCAACACCTCATCTTTTGTAATATATATATATATATAGACATGTATGCTCTCCTCTATTTTAGAGGATCACACATTTTTCTCAAAAAATTTATTTATGTATTAATTATAATTCAATTGAATGTTAATTTTACATTTAGTTACCATTTATATATTTGTAAAAACATTAAGTACGAGCTTTATATGCTATTTAGAGTCATCCGCTATATCCCGCTATATCCTCGTTGTATCATCTCTATGACTTTTTGCACCTCCGCCGCATTGAATCTACCGAGCGCTTTAACTGCACAGTAGTTCGAAGGACCGAAGCGGCAGATGAGGGAACCAAAATTCTCTTCTTACACTGACCTAGTTGAAACTCCGGAGAGGATTTACTCTGATACTAGGGGAAGATCCCTCATCGGAAGCTAGCTAAGAGAGAGTCCATGGATCGGAAGAAAGGATCCGAAAGTGGCATTTCCATGAGGTGGACATACATGAAACGAACGAGTATAGACACCTTCATGTTTAATAGAATAGCGGGTTCGGAACAACCGACTTCAATAATATGTGAGGAACAAAATTGCAATGGTGCAGCAGGAGCAGCCATCATCTACAACAAATACATCTGCATACGACCGCGAAGCTAGGTCGAGAATGATAATCTCTTGATTGGAATGGACGGGAGTCAGATTCAATTCCTTAGTTTTCTTTCTATTTTGAGTAAATAAGTCAATAGTAACCTTGGGCCACTTACACATATACTAGACATCGATTGGTCTCTAAGCATGCTCTGAGTTGGATGTTTGGGATGGATGCTTAGGATATTTGTTTGTTGCTTTGATTTGGATTTTAAAAATGAATATTTGATTTTGAAAACCAATGGAACGCGATGACTAATATTAATTGAACATGATAGTCCTATCCAAAGAGATGGGGCGATGGCCATAAGGTGCATGTCCCCTTATCAGAGAGCGGGTGTATTGGACTTGTACAAATAGCTAACCCCCCGCCGAAGAGTGAGTGGATGGGTTAGCAAGGAAAGTAAGTCTCTTCACCGGAGAATGAGCAGATGAATTTGCTTGGACATTGGATCCTCTCGTTAGAGAGCGACCGGATTGGGCAAGACATGTATCCTGAGAGATCAAACCCTAAATTGGATGTTGAACGATCCAGAGAGATCAAATCCAAAATTCGACGTTGAATGATTCGAAGATATCAAACCCTAATTTAGATGTTGGACGATCCGGAGATATCGAACCTTAGATTAGATGTTGAACGATCTGATGAGATCAGACCCTAGATTGGATATTGATTGTGCGATCTGGAGAGATCTAGACTTGAACTTAGGATTTGAACGCCTTACGATATATATATATATATATATATATATATATATATATATTGATTTATGATAACTTAAACCCGAGCAAACACGGGATGATCGTGACAGTGATATATGATATGATAACTCTGAATGAACACAGGTTGATTATGATTTATGACTCACACTTAAGCAAAGACTAGAGTCCTTAGCTTTGATGGTCCAAAATGACCTTTGATTTGCAGATGAATCCAAAGAAACCGGATGATCTACCACGATTGGAATCGATAGATAACTGGAGAGCTTGACTGCTAGAAGTCGACTACTGCTGAAACTTGTTCTTGAGCAAAACACACCTTACATTCATAAGTCGTACCTTGGGGGGGGGGGGGAAGTATTACAGTCAAATTTTCCACAGTCTTAGAGTAGACTTAAACAGATGAAATGGACTGCAAACTGATGAAGCAATGAGTCAAGGAGCTTAGGAGATGTGAAGATTGAAAAAATCAAAGATTTGACCAAGTTTCAGAAATGCAAATCAAGCTGGTATCGACATGATTCATGTTGGTACCGACATGATTTTCACCGATATCATTCACGCCAACTTGATTAGAACTATGTAGAATGATAATATGAAGAAACTCAAGAAGTTTGACGCACATTAGAATAATAAAATCATGTCGGTACTGACATGATTTTATTGGTACTGACATGAATTTAAGACTTGGAATGACAAAAGATGAATGAAAGGAACTTAAATATGAAAAGAAAATTGGTTTTGCATGCATAAATTCATGTCGTTACCGACCTGACTCGGATCACTACCAATCTGAATTTCTACATGATATTCGTGCTGCACAACCTGTCCTACCTATTGGATATTTGGATTTGAGAGTTGTGACGTTTTCAAATCTGAATGGCGAGATCTATGTTGGATTTTGCCTATAAATATGAAGCTATTTGCAACAAGAAAAAGGATTGTCACTTTAGATCTACAGAGCAATCTTCTTCTTCCTTAATTCTAAAATCCTCTGCAAAATCCGAAATCTATTAGACTGTGGTTGGATTTGAACTGTTATCTTTATATTCCGAAGAAAATCAAAAGAATAATAAAATTAAAGTGGACGTAGACCTCAGCTTTGCCAAACCACTACAAAAGTTTCCAGTGTTTTTTATTTATTTTGTTAAATCTCACCGTTTAATTTCATTTTGGATGCCATTTTCTGGTGCAACAGAATAATTTCTAGATGTGAATACCATATCTGCATCTATCTTTCTTTTTCGAACATGAACGGATTTCGATTTTTAAGTATTCATCCACAAACTTATCACATAGATTTTTAACTTCAAATCATATTTGAATTTTTTTTCTTTGCATGTGCTTAATGCACATGGATTTTTTAACTTCAAATCATATTTGGATTTTTTCTTTTTCTTTACACATGCTTAATGTACGTGGATTTTTTAACTTCAAATCACATTTGGATTTTATTTTTTTGACGTGCTTAAGGTACATACACACGTATAACCCATTCGAACTAAATGACTCAAGGCCTAGACGCAAAACAACTTCTTGCGCAAAACATTCACTGCTGTAGGAATTAAAAAAAGAAATAAACGGGTACTATTTCCGATAAAGAGCGTACAGACCAACCAAAATCAACAAGGAAACCATTACGCCTGCAAATGAAGTTCATGTAGCATCATAGCATGACGTTAAGCCTATTTTTCCTTTTTCATAAAAGAATAAAAAAATGAAGCTATCATAATACCATATCTTTATTTCTACTGTACTACTGATGAGAGTGGATACTCGTTTAACAATAACACCGTGACATAATAGAAAAAGTATCAACAATTATGGAACACTCAATACTACAAATAGTCTGTGTGTCTATCTTCTTCTATCATCCCTATAAGGGCCTTCGCTCTCTTGGTCTTTAAGGAGGCCGAGTAAAGCAAGAAACCCAAAGAAGAAGAAACCACCTCCCCAGTTGGGACCACCTCCTCCTCCCCCACCACCGCCGCCATCGTCATCTCTTGGAGGTAATCCTGTGCCTCCATCGTCAAGATCTGGTGACTTCTCCTTCCCTGTATTCAAACTGTACATTGTCATATGTCTAATATACATATACATATATATAAACATACACATACATACACACATTTTGATATATAAGCTCATAAATTTTGTTGTGGTGTGTGATTAGGACAGTTGCAGTTGAACCATCAACTACTCAACTATTCCCAACCATTCATTCAGTTACCAATAGTTAAAGGTTTTGGTAATCGTGGTAAATAGTACCGATCATGCATGAAATTTTCTTTATTGAATTCCACAATCAATAACATGTGCATGCACTGTGTGTGTGTATTCGCAAGAAAAGTTAAAACCATATATAATTGATACCAAGCGTATAAAAAGTTCCAAATTTAGAAATGTGACGGTTAACCATCATAAACGTTTACGTTAGAAAAATATATATCCATCAACAGCAGTTGCAGTTGACAATGGTTACATCAAGTGCAACACCCCTATGCGTAGTCATGTTAGAGTACTTTTCCTGTATAAAATATATGTTAAGCGGAAAAATTAAAGGATGTAGACGGAGATTTACCCTGCATTGGAGCATTCGAAATTGTAGTTGATTGTCGTGTAACTGTTTGGGTCTGCCCTTCTGCACACCTTGCATTCTACAAAATAATCACACTCCATCAATATTTTCTCTAGTGTAGTGTTTATTTTCAACTAATTAGAAGCCAATGCATAAGGCAGTCCACAAAATAATCACAAGTATTACATGTAGTTGGATATATTTAGTGGAGCAATTCATTCCTTTATTCCTACATAGCAAGCATGCATATATATTGTATAAAGCAGTACATAATGGTCCATTATGTTTTTTTCCCCAATAGTCCTGTTATTATTGTTTCCATAACACGTGGACATATGAACTGCCTTTATGGATACATATCTCGGTTCTACATTGAATGATTTGTATGGAAGTTCAAATAGAGATGCCAACTTAACTTTTTAAAATGTAAAATCATGAAATGGCACAGATGCCACCAAACATTTATATGGTTCTATTGCTGCTACAAGAATTTGAACTAATATCGCATAACTATTACATAAGTTTATAACAAATTAAAATGAGCTAAACAGTCAGAATTTATAACATCGGGTTGTCAATTTCAGGATACCAATGAGGATGATTTTGATAAAAGGAGAAGATCAAACTTTCTAAAGAAGTTATAACAGGCCCCCAACAAAGTGCAACTGATCTATTAAGCCAGATGCAAGGAATGGGGATATTGTAGAGTTACAGTAACAAAAACCAGGAAGCTTAGAATTCAAAATAAGCCATTTTGATACATTGATTGGCTTATGTACATAAACCTATATGACTATAAAATACAACTGCATTTATCATTGTCTTTTTACTTTTATGTAAAAAAACATTCACCGGGGACCATATAAATTACTTGTTAACGTGCCAGTATAAAAAAGGAAAAATAAATTACCAATGCAGCAGAACATATCAACGATTTTGAAGGCAGTTTCTGTCTATATGCAATATCGGAAGGATTAAGGTGTTTAGGCTGCTTTAGTTGGAGACCTCTGCTCTTCCAAACTTCTGTATTTCCTGATAAATAATTATATGGTAACAAGAACAAGTTATTAAACAAATAACTAGGTTAGAAGTCAATAGAAAAAGAAAAGGAACGAATTATATAGGATAAACTTCAATGAAAATCATGCTACATGCATCACCTAATATGGGAACTGATACATAGCTACTTAAGGATAAAATATGAAAGCATATGCAAGAAACCGAAACTGTTCATTTGACTAAATTACAGGTACTGACATAAATAAGTTACACTAAACTTATAAAAGAGGAATTCCTGTAGATATGAAACAATAATACTGACATAAATAAGTCACTAAACTTATAAAAGAGGAATTCCTGTAGATATGAAACAATAACTTTGTAAAAAAGACAAACAAAACTGAATCAAGGGCATGTGAGGGAAATCAACAACTCTTACATCAAAATGTAATCTCGTCACAAAATATAAAATAAAGAAAAGGGAGGGAGATTTGGGTGGCTTAACTAGTTGCTAGTCTAACTTAGTTATCCTCACGCTGTTACAAAACAACTAAGAAACAAAAGCAACACCCAAAAATGTGTCCTGCGCTGAAATTATAAGGAAAGGAGAACAAAAAAGCTATTTCAGCAGGGTAGGACAAATAAGAGAGAGAAACAAAAGTAGTATAATATTACTGTAAAAAGTTAGTGAGTTAGATAGAAAGTATCATCATAAGAGGAATTACAGATGGATTAGATACAAGTTAAGTTAGTTTAAAAAATTATCATGTAGGAGACTTCAAAAATCACTAACTTGACAGGCTTGAATACACATGTTGAAAAATGGTTATTGTTGCACCAAATGCATATAAAATTGTTTTATTAGGTGTACTAAAATATGTGAATCGGATCAACAAGTATAAGTTGTCTGAATTATGGAACACAATTTTTTTCTTCTCATATTAGTGATGATTGCAAGCAAATTATTATGATTTCTTGTCTAACAAGATTATACATCGTGTGCAATTATAGGAAAATCTTTTCTACCGGTTGTATGAATTTGTAATAAAATTGCCAAGTTTGAGGTAGTCAATTCAAAAAAGCATACAAGTTCTGACCCATGAGCTTTTTTGTGCCTTGAGCGATACACGCTTTTTATGCCAAACTATTAATATTAATTTGCTACGTCTAGTTACTAATCATAATGACTAATCAAAGTTTAATGTTATACTGTGCTGATTTTATATAATCAGTTCTCCAAGCGGTTCAAGACTTCGAATCTAAATTATTCCAAAATAAATTTATAATATTCCAAATGAGTATTTACTGATATTTTGAATCGCCGGAAACAGTATGAATCTAAATTAAGGTTCGACATGTGTGTTTAGGCTCCAGCTTGGAGATAAAATAAAAAAGCCCTAGGCTCCAGCTTGGAGATAAAAGCATCAAGATCGCGCCTTAAGCTTTATTGAGCCTAAACACACATGTCGAACCTTTTTGAGCCCTAACACTTAAGCATACACCTTGACAACCACATGGTCGTGCTCTGTCAAAAACTACAAACTCACTGCAAATTTTAGCTTCATAAGAATTACAACGATCAACATACCAGGATGACATATAGAAGGCGTCGCCGCAGAAGCATTTGCACCGAGTGAAGGCAACATACTTTGTGAAATCTGGAAAATGCAACAAAATCAATTGATGATTTTACTCAACACATGTGCTAAAGGAACAACAACTAACTAAACATAATGAAATGTGGGTTTAAATGAGGCTTCATATCATATGTTTTAAAATATATGTGTGAAGAACAACACCATATACGATTTTACCCTTTCTATCCGACTTTCCAACTAAAACAGAAACGCATTAGAAACAGATAGTATGTAAGAGCAAAGTTAGGGTATTGTTATTGACGCCAAAAGTGGTTATGAAGGGGACGCCCAAAAAATGAAATTTGGCGTACCCCGTCGAACACAATTTTTTACACTAGATGCGGCGCACTCATTGAATTTCAAACATCGAAATATCGGTTGGATCTCATTGTCTTCATACATCGGATTGAAATCGGGAGACAATCCAATAGTTGAGATTCATTGTATCACCGATTGTAATCAGCATTTTGTGACCCAATACACACACACACACACACACACACACATATATATATATATAGGGCAAGGATCAGGTACACCTCAATTCCAACCAAATGTTCCGATTTAAATAATTATACTTTCTCTCTCGTGTCACTTCATTCTATTATTTCATTCAGGAGGCATAGCGGAAATGAGGGGTTTTTTTTTGGGGGGGGGGGGGGGATATGCCAATCAATATACCAATGCGATCTGTGTTAATGTTTATCTGACTGCAGGTTTAGGTGTTACTATTTTGTGGTAGGACACAGTCGATGGGAATCAACGTTCCCACATTTTAGTCAAAGATTACTGCCAAGGCATGATGTCTGTAAACATCGTATACAATAAAAGAATAGCATATCATCTGCTGCTGTCGGTTTTTATGTCATCGACACTGACATAAAGAACGAGTGTCATCAGACTTCTTATGAATAATTTATATCCATAAGGTATAGCAAATTGATTAAACAAGTAAAATATCACCATATAGTTCACAAAATCTTTCTCAAACTATTGAGATTTAAAGTTAACGCGGTTGCATTACAGAGTAATCAAGTCATCCAAAAATCATTGCCACAGAAAGTAAATAACTAATCAAAGCTTGTCAAGGTATAAATACAACAATTTACTCGAATAGTATTATAATTATTATAACAAACGGTGATTGTGAATCAACAAATAATCAAATTCAAAATGCATATTAGATTGGATCAATAGAAAATGATAAATATTATCAATGGTTTGATGTTTGGTACCAACATAAAAGTCTAGCTCAGAACTATTAACGGCACAGCACAAAAAAGCGAAAAATTTCCTGAAGCCTTGGCACACACTATGACAGATGATGCACGCCTTTCTGAACTGCACGTGTACTAAAAAATTGTATGGTTATCATACTATGTGGTTAATTAAGCTAAACCTATATAATTCGTATTTGTTATACTAATAGATATCCAAAACAAGATTATTATTGATTTTAGTCATTTAGCAAAAATATCGTTAAACATAATGGCATAGGCCTGGAATATCATATAATTACGTTACATAATTCCACATTTAAACATTTGTTTAGAAGTTGAATTTTGAATTGAAAGCTTATAGTTTTTGTCTAGCAATTAAAGCATAAGCTTATAGTTGATTTTGTATGTTTACATATAGGCTTATAGTTGATTTTGTATGTTTTAACTTTTAAGTGAAAATTGTAAAGAAACGATACTTCATTATATTTATTTTGTATCGTGTTATTTCGGTAAATTTGTTTCGTTTTGGGTTACATTTGTTTATTCTATATTGCATTTCTTACTTTATCATATCCTGATTACAGTAGAGCAACAAAACTGAATGATTTGCTGGACACTCTTTTCGTAGCTAACTTAAAAATCTTCTAAACGCTGAATGAATCTTTATTCAGAACTTGAACCAATGATTTTTTTTTAGAAACAAAAACAACCTAAATACTGTAAGGACATTATTTATCTATTTCATTGTTTTAACCACATGAAAAAATCATCTTAAGCAGACAGATTATATCACGCTTGTAAATAACAGTTACAGTACACGGTCATCTGTAGCAATATTACAGTATTATAGCATCATAGTTCATAGCGTTAACAAATGTTTACCCAGAAATCGATTCGAATTAGCAGTAAAAACAAAAGTTCTGTAGGTTACTGCAACCAACTATAAACAATCCACAACCTATTCTTTTATACCGCCAATACAAATTTAGCAACGAATGAGGCTTCTATATTGAAAATATCGTCAAAGGAACTCGAGAAAAAACACGGGCAGAACTTACAATTTGAAGAAAACTGATTCAGCTTGCCAACGATCAATCTCTGTTGTGTTGAAGTTGCAAGGTGGTATAATATCAGAATCGGAGAATTTGGCCCTAATCTGCAAATTTTAGGGGCAGGGCAAGGGAGCCAAAAACAAAGAGGAGTTAGGAGAACCTTCAGGATCAGGTTTTTATCGTAATTTTCGTTTTGGGCCTAAGCTTTTTTATTCCACAAGTTCATTGTATGTTTTTATTAGAATTCTATTGGGCCCAAGGTTCCTTTATTGAAAAGTCCACAGTATGTCCTCAAAGTGATTCTGTTCTGGGCCAACCTTGCTTTAACACAAAGTCCGCCGTATGCTTTCGGTGGTGCTATTTACATTCCACCACTTTGCATTATAGTGTGGGCACGGGTCGACGGTACATCACCGGGAGGTTCCCTAAGCGCTTAAGTTGGTGCCTTTAGTTCTACACCGTGTTATATTATTCAAAACAATTAAAGTGGATCATTTTGTGTATTCTCTTCAAATTTATTATACCGCTTATTTTATAACGAGCGTTACGGCACACGCTTCGCATGTGTTAAAAGCACCCAAATTAGTTTTTTTAAATCGTATTTGTTTAATACGTTCAAAAAGAAAAAATGATTTACACAAATATTTAGGTATATTTCTGTGTTGAATCATATATAGTTAATTTGAATTTTTATTTTTAAGTTGCAATATCTAATTTTTTGTTAGTTTAAATTTTTATTTATATTATTAGTTAATAAAAAAACGAATTTGTGAAGTAGTTTATTTATTAGATCCTATTTTTAAGTAATATTAAGATTTGATAAATATTTGTAAAAAAAATTTTGAATTTGTAAAGCAAGCTTAATTGTCAGATCCTATTTTTAAGTGGGCTAAATTTTTATAATATTTGCAGAAAGACATTTTTGGTATTTCACGCTGGCACCAAAAAAGTATGACATCAAAACAACTAATAAAGAAATACATATAAGGGTATTTTTGGAACTCCACGATCGGACCAAAAGTTCATGCTTCTATTCCAACTATTAATAAAGATTTTTGGCTATATGATCTGTATCTTGTTAGACATTCATTTGTCAACAAGACAACATTTGAATATTAAGTTTACATTACTTCATAAATTTTTGGCTATATGAATAGAAATTTTTTCTTATTTTCAATTCAGTAGTAACATTTTTTTATGAAAGATTAATCCTTGAAAAGAGGAGAACACCCGAATTCGATGGTAACGTACAATGGTATTTAAATGTAGTTTGACTTTAAAGCAAAAATATCTTAATGTAGATTTAGTATGACTTAAGTAATGAATGTAACACCAAGTTGCGTAATTAGAAATCTCCATGTAACAGAATGGTGTTATCTTTTTCTAAATTGGTTAGAACAACAAGACTGTTTTAACCACTTGCTCGGTTAAAATTACATATTACATTATATCATAAATTATAAGAACAAGTGATCTTATTCCTCCTTTTTAGTTTTAAACTACTTATGTTACCTCCTATCAGTGCTTAATCATTCAATCATTAACGATCATATTTCTCTATCCCACAGCGTACATACCACAACAACCTATTGTGCGTTATAGGATTATTGTATATCATGACAACATTTGTATTTTGAAAATAGTATTGTTGCTACTTTGTTACTATTGTTGTTGTATAAATAAGTGAAGTGTCTCTTGGAGTTGAAGAATCGAGAAGTAGATTGTAATGCAGAGAGGTCTAGAGAGTATGGGAGTTGTGTGTCAATTCCTTCGAGCCAAGAGATGGATTAACAAGTGACTGGACGTAGAATAGAGAATTTGAATCAAGACAAACTGCTTGTGTTCTTTACATCATTTTTGGGTTTTATTTATTAGAATAATGGTTGTTTGTTCATAATTGTTATGGCCGTACGGTCCACATATAAGTGCAAGTTTTATATTAGTGCGTATTAAGCATATTGTGCACTTTTTTGAGTTACCAACATTAAAAAAAATACAGTACATCAAAAAAAATCAAATTAAACATCACTATATTATTCAAACGACATTATTTGACGAGAAAATTATAATTCTTAGAGGAAAGAGGGGGTTGAGCAAAGAAGAAAAGAAAAGGTTAACCAAGCAACCCTTGGACCTCTTCCTTTCATGCCTTACTCGGAGTATGTAAATTTCAGTGATACATGCATATGTGTTTTAAAAAGGAGAATACCCCCCCTTAAGTAGGATAAGACTTCCTTGTGATGCCTCACTATTTTAAAGTCTACAAAACAATTGCAACCCCCATCAAAATACGCTTGCAACTAATCTTAGATATTAAAAATTATGGATCGTTGGTTACATAACTTCAAAATCCAAAACTATGAAAATAAAAGAGAAAACCTCACGGTGGAATTAAACAATGGTGTGTGTATCGCTCATCAATAATATACAGGGCCCAATACAACAATGAAATATCTATGTGTCTCTATACATCAGCCGTTATCAAATTTATCGACAACTCCTTCATTTCCTTTGCTTTCACCTACAAACTTTACATAGACATACGTATAATTAAAAAAGAAAAAGGTGATCAACTATGTTTAGATTGCGTCTAACCCTATATACTCTGTTAGCACATAACATTGTACAACCATAGTAAACATGTAACCAATACAAGCAGAAAACATCACTTTTACTAAAACACCACAATCAATTATCATAAATACGGGATAACAATAATAATAGTAACTACTCAATATTGCCCCCAAACATTAAATAAATCGACAACACAAATTCTGTCAAATGCGTATTAACTACTCAATATTAGTAACACAACGTCAAACTCATAAAATGTGCACTAACACTCAATATTAATAACTCAATAAAACTCATCAAATATGTACCGCTCGGTATTTGTAACATGATATTAAACTCATCAAATGTGTATTAACCCCTCAATATTAGTAACATAATATCAAGTTCATCAAATGTGTACTAATTACTCAATATTAGTAACACAAAAAATATTGCTAACTCGTCCTAATGTGATTCTATTTCTACACAATATAAACATTGTGACAATTTCGACTTAATTAACCATATATGTTAAAATAAGGTATTTATACCATTATTTCTTCTTAATCATAAAGATGTTTTATTATAAAAACGCGTTGGATTTATTTTATCTCAAAACAACAATAATTCCCCAAAAACAATAATATATTTCAAAAATCCTTCATTTATCTTTCACAGCCATTTTATCACCATTCAACTCAAAAACAGTAATGTACCATTTTAAACCTCAAAACTTCTTTTTGCTGTTATTTATCTCAAAATAGTAACATATAACCTAACCCAAATTACTTTTGAAAACAAATCTTACTATTATTATTACCATTCCTAAAACATTTCTTATTTTATTACTCTAATGATAATGATAGTAACAATATTTCTCCATAAAACTAGTTATATTGTTATTTACTCAAAAAAATAGAGTCTTCGCAAAAATCATATTATTATTTATCAAATCCCACATTTCTTTGTAAATCATAATAAATTCCACAATTTCACTTTAAAATAGGTTTTCATTATTATTTATGGATTTTCTAATAAAATCATAAATAATAACCTTCTTAAAATTTTAACATAAATTTCAAAATATATTATCAAACCACTATCATTTACAAACAAAATTGTAAATAATCCTATTTAGGTCCGTCAACGGATACTTTCAGATACAGATAGTGTCATATCTGCATCTGCATCCAAAATCATTTTTGGATATCAGATATTCACATCCGCGAATACGGACAGTTATCAAATAATTATCATATCTGTCAACCATTGATAAATCAAGAAACATAAATAGAAAATTTTGGTTTAACATAAATTTTATCCAATCCCACCGATTATAAAAGTGCTTAAAATCAACAAATATGATGATGATAAATAGTTTTGAGCAATGCATTGAATGCATATAATATAAGCTATTAACTTAATAAAACTAAATGCATATCTTTTAATGCAATAAAATACACATAATACAAGATGTAATCTTAAAAAAAGTGATGGATAATTTCTGGATGTGGATGCCTTCAATCCTCATTCATATCCGTTTTTTCGATTTTTGAATACGGTGCAGATAGATCTCAGATTTTTGGGTATCCATTGACATGCTTAATACTATCTTCCAAAATAACCAAATTTTGCTCATTTTCTATAAATTAATTATTATTGTTTTAAATAAACGATTAATTACAATTAAACATTCCTTACCCAACTATATAACAATTGGCAATAAACAATCAAATAGAGACACAACATATCCAAACACTGCAATAACCAAATAGTCATCAATATAACTTAGCATATATCAACAAATTTAAATTTTCATAGGTGGATTTCTATTTTTAAAATATAAATAATTAGGGTTGTTTAGTCGTACCAACATGATTTTACACATAGCTCCAAAAGCCAGCAAACCATAGGCCAAATTGTTTGAAATTTGGTCACGATCCCAACGGGACAAACCGCACATGAAACGAAGTCTGTATGCAAAAATTATAGAGATTAGAAGATTCGCGGTTCTATTTGTAAATATATAGTCTTCTAGGGAGTAATCATAAAAATCCATTACCTGTCAACCCCAATCCCTTGTAACCCATTGCGCCGCCAGGATGTAGTGTTGCTGCCGCTTGAGGATGTCACTGCACCATCCGATAACTTCATTGCACCGCCTAAGAACGTCGTCGCGCCTCTGACGAACCCCGCGTACCACTACATGAGCTAGAGAGTGCGCAGTCGTCGAACCCAATTTCAGTCAGTTATTTGCAACTTCCATCCATAGTGACACTATATAGCTCGATCCATCCAACCCTACTGATGAAAACACATTCTTACCATACCATTTTAAACCTCAAAGTTCCTTTTTATTACTATTTATTTATCTCAAAATAGTTATAACTTAACCTAAATTACTTTTGAAAACACATCCTTACTATTATTATTACCATTCCCAAAATATCTCTTATTTTATTACTCAGATTATAATAATGGTAATAATTTTTTTTGCAATAAACTCCATAAAATTAATTATATTGTTATTTGCTCAAAACAATACGATCTCCACAAAAATCATATTATTATTTATCAAATCCCACTTTTCTTTATAAATAATTATAGATTCCACAATTTCACTTAAAAATAGATTTTTCGTTGTTATTTATAAATTTTCCCAAATTCATAGTCAATAATCTTATTAATTTTTTAACATCAATTTCAGTATACATTATTAAACCATCATCATTTACAAACATCTCTGAAAAATTGTAAATAATCCTATCTTCTAAAATCGCACAATTTTGCCCATTTTCTATTAACTAATTATTTCCGTTTTAAAATCTATAGTTAATCACAATTAAACATTCGTCACCCAATAATACACCAATTAATAATAAGCAATCAAATTGGACCCAACATATCTTGACGCCACAACAACTAAACAATCATCAATAGAACTTAGCATATATCAACAAATGTAAATTTTCACCGATATATATATATATCTGTTTAATACTATTAAAATATAAATAATTAATGTTACTTAATCATATCAATGCACTTTTCCACAGCTTCAAAGTTAGCAAACCACATGCCAAATTGTTTGGAATTTCGCCATGAGTCCAATGGAACAGACTACGAGTGAAACGGAGTTCGTATGTAGAAGCTACAGAAGTTAGAAGATTCAGGGTTTTATTTGTAAATATATAGTTTTTAAGGGACTAAATCATAAAAATCCATTATTTGTCAACCTGACCTTATGTAACCCACTGTGTGCCGCCAGGATTTAGCATCATTGTCGCTTGAGAATGCCATTATGCCCCCTACTAACTTCATTGCACCGCCTGGGAATGTCATCGCGCCACTAACAAACCCCACATGCCACCATCTGAGCCGGGGAATGCACTGCCACTGAACCCAATTTTGGTCAGAAATTTGCGAATTTAGGCCACCGTAATGCCCTATAAATCGATCTAATCCTACCGATGAACTCCTCTCAATGTGCCTTGCATGACTGTACCTTCGGATCTGATAGAGTTAAGGGTATGCTTTAGCGGAAATTATGTAATTTATTATAAATTATTATTATTGTAATAAAATCTCATTCGAAACAAAAGGTGTGTTTCTTTATATTGTATACTTGTCAAATTATGATATGATTTAAGTATATTAAATTGAAAATCTTTAAATGATATGTTATATGATAGTAATTACAATGTGTTACAATCATGAAAAATTTATCATATTAAAATAATGTATTATTATGAGAAAGAACATCGATACATCTGTTCAGACTAGAGTACATAACGCTCTTCAAATATTGGACAGTATATTACTCATGGCTCCTAGGGACGCTAAGGGGTTGTGTACTAATATTAGATAAACATGAAATGAACCACTCGATAGTTTTCTGTTGGTTAATATCATTAGGGTGTAGGGTCAAATGTAGAATCTTGAAGTGACAATATTACATAGTTCTCTCACTTGAGAATACTATTGAACTTTAGTGTGGACCCTTATGACGATCGCGGGGTTCGAACCCTTTTCATCCCGGTAAGCAACACTATGCACTAACCACTGCACTAAAAGATCTTTGTGTCAGCTTTCTGAAAGGGATATTATAACACTCCACTTTGATTATAGTCAAATTGTGGTACGACATCCATCGAACGGTTATAGGTGGGTCTGAGTAGAAGCATTAGGGTGAAACACTATTTAATAGAGAATTCATCTCCTTAGTTATGTGAGGTTCATATCACGGTCAATGGTTGTTAACTCAAAATCAAAGTCTTAAGTCAGAGTAGTACGGTTAATAATAATTGTTTTTAATAGAAAAGATTTGCGACCAAGGTCGCATGGCTGCACAAAATAAACTAGTGAATATTATTTGACAAACAAGCCTAGTCCATAGCCAAAAAATATCTAGGTCAAACTTCCAGATACTACAAAATACAACGTACATCTCTCATAGAAGGAGAATAAAAAGTATATATACATCAAATGCCTACAAAGTACAAATACAATCCAAAATACAACACCCTACAACTGAACTTCATCAGATAACCGAGCCATTGCTTCCAGTTGACTCGTGGGCATCAACACCAGTCTGGAAGAAGTGAAGTGGACAACATGGGGATCCAGTCCAAATAGAGTAAAAAGATAAGACTTTAGAACCAATTGAAAAAAAATATGGCCATGATTATTAAAACATTGTTCATTTCTTTCCAACCAACACACCCAGGCAAAGGCGAGGGCGAGTAGAGCCACTGGGGAGTCTGGCAGAGTAGACTCCCAAAGGCTGCACTAATGAAGCTCCGAATTCTGGCTATCAATGTTTATATTACTAACATAAAGCGATCAAACTTGGAAAGAGTAGTCACAGTTAAAGAATAAGTGATTAGTGGAGTCATAAGTAGTATGACAGAGAAAACATGAGTAAGTTACTGTAATGTTCTTAGCTACCAAAACAGCCATTGTGTTGAGCTTATCAAGCATGAGAAACCTCATATGTAGCTTGTATTTTAGAGGAGCACGCATGCCTCAAAGGCTGCTGAAGGTGATAGTCATCCCAGGGAAGTTGTGAAAGTTATATTGAGTTTTGACTGAGTATGTGACATTACTATTTCTTCCCACCTATATCTGTCCATGCCCTGGTTCAAGGAAACTTGGTTAGTTAATGCCAAAAGAGATGCTGTAGAAAGTAGGAGAGGGTCATGAAGAACATCAGAGAAGGAAATGATGCAGCTGCCATTTCGAAAAGCATTATGGACTGTGATGTCTTTATTAGAGGCAATGGAGTAGAGATCTGGAAATAAGGATCGGAGGGCTATGCCATCAAACTAGGGGTCACTCCAGAATGCAGTTTTCCCTCATCACCCAGATAAATGATTGTGCTTAAGCGGAATTATCAGCAAAAGGATATAATATTCTTCCAAAAGGAGGATGCTTGGTAAGGAGGTGCAAGACAGTTAGAGAGGTAGAAGTCTCCATCGTAGTAGCAGGCCCTAATCAAAACTGCCCAAGGTTTAGAGCATCCATGAAGCATAGCCTAACCCCACTTCCCTAGAAACACTTTATTGAACATTGACAGATTTATGACTCCCAAAACTCTAATGCTTTTAGGAAGGCAGACTCTATCCCAGCAAATCAAGCAGTTAGCCAGAGAGAAAAAAAGGGATCCCTTCCAAAGGAAAGCCCACCGGATGGAGTCGATTTTACAAATTACCCATTTCGGTGCCTTGCAGAATGAGAACCAGTAGGTAGGAATGAAAAAAAGCACAGAGTTCACTAACGTCAGCTTGCCAGCCCTAGAAAGGGAAGAACCCTTCCGGCTTGCTAATCTTCTTAAGATTTTTTTTCATAATTGTTGACCAATCATAGTGGGTGGGCTTGGAGGGTCTTAGTAGTAAGTCGAGGTATGGGATTGAGAAAACGTTAAGCTGGTAATTGAGAGAGGCGGCAACCAAAGGTCCCATGGGGTAAGTCGGGTCAGACATAAAGACCGCGCTTTTTAAGAAGTTGATCTTAAGGCCAGAGGTTAGCTTGAAGTAGTACAGAAGGAGCTTTAAGGTAGCTATAGATGATGGCTCAGGAAGGGACAGGAGGATGGTGTCGTCCGTGAATTGGAAGGAGCTGAGACCATTTGGAAAGAAGTTCTTACCAGGACATTCCAGCATATTTCCCTTACAGGCAAGGTCCATGAGTCTAGTGAAGGTGTCAATAGCAATGTTGAATAAAAGATGGGATATTGGATCCCCTTGGCGTAGGCCCTGTGAAGGTGTGAATAAGCTGCCTCTTCTACCGTTAATGCAGACATTAGAATAGGAAGTGGAGAGTATGTATCTGATCCAAAGGATGAATTTTGGAGGGAACCCCCTATGCGCAAGAACGTTTAGGATGAAATCCCATGATGTTGTGTCAAAAGCCTTTGAGAAATCCAATTTGATGAAGGCATAATTTATGCGATGAGTGGTAGAAACCGACAGCCTCCTACATAATGGTTGCATTATCGATCGACGATCTACCCGAGGTGAAAGACGATTGCCGCTGGCTAATCAGAGAATCCATGATCGGCTGTAGGTGATTAGAGAGAACCTTGGTTATTAGCTTAAAGATAGTATTTTGGAGGCTAATAGGTCGAAAGTCTGAAGTTGCGGAGGCCCCCTTAAATTTTGGAATTAAAATGATGTTAGTGTAGTTGAGCACGGATATAAGATCTGGGCGGGAAAAAAATCGTCGAAGATATTAATGATGGAGAACTTCAAGAAGCCCCAGTATCGCTTGAAGAACAAAGGCATGAACCCATCTGACCCCTGCACTTTATCTGTGGCTATGCTGGAGGGAGCCTCTCAGATTTTGTCCAGGCTGAACTCTAGGTCAATTAGAGCTTGAATATTGTCAGAGGGGGTGAAGATAGAATCCCAGACAAGGATGTCAGGTGTAGGGAATGTTTGAGTAAGAACAGATCTGAAGTGAGAGGTGAAACGGTCCAAGATTTTGGACTCATCAGACTGCATCATCAATGATAATGGAGGTTATTTTGTTGGATCTATGCCTGGCGTTGGTAATTCTATGGAAATACACGGTATTTAGATCGCCTTTACACAACTACTGATCTCTGGAATGATGCTTCCAGGCCATCTCCTTCTACTACATAATATGAATCAGTTTTGCTTCCAGACTAGCAAGTAGGGAAGCCTCATCAAGGGACAGAGGTGAGGACTCCTCCATAATGTTAAGATCTAAGATCAGGTTTCGAAGATGGTCTTTCCTAGATCTGATAGAACCCCGCAGCCCCAATGACCATTTTTTAGGGCTGAACGGAGAACACGAAGCTTAGTAACTAGGATTTGGATAGCCGAACCTTCGACTTGAAAAGAAGACCTGAGGCACTCAACCATATCATCGAACCTAGGTTCAAGGGTCTAGAAATTTTCATATTTGAAGGAAGGGCAGTGATAGGCCTGTCAACGGATGTTTTTGGATGCGAATAGTGCCATATCCGCATCTGAAATCATTTTCGGATATCGGATATCCGCATCCGCGGATGCGGACGGATATCGGATAATTATCCTATCCGCCAACAACCTATAAATCATGAATTAGAAAAAGAAAATTTTAGTTTAACATAAATATTTTTCAATCTCATTGATTATAAAAGTGTTAAAAATTAACAAATATGATGATAATAAATAGTTTCGAGCAGTTAATAAGCATTAAATCCACATAATATAAACTACTAACTTAATAAAATAATAAACGAATATCATTTACTGCATTAAAATACACATAATTTGAGCTATAATCTTGACATAAACCGGACGGATAATTTTCGGATGCGGATGTCTTCGTATCCGCATCCGCATCCGTTTTTTCGGATATCGGATATTTATCCGCTTTTCGGATGCGGATGCGGACGGATTTCGGATTTTTCTGGTATCCATTGACAGCCCTAGGCAGTGAGGGCTCCTGTCGCCAGAGTCGAACAAGATGCGGCAGTGGTTAGAAATAAGAGAAGGGAGGCCATGCTAAAAAGAGAGTGGGTGCATGTTTTCGCAGGCAAGGTTGATGAAAAATCTATTAAGCTTGGCTAGGGATGGTACATATCTTTTGTTGGACCAAGTGAAGGCACGATTATTTATAGGCAAATCAATGAGGTCGCATGCGGAAATGAAGTCGTTAAAGTTGTCCATATCCACGGAGAAAAAAGATTGGTTATTCCTTTCAGAGGGAAAGCAAGTGATATTAAAACCCTAATGACCCAAGGACCGTTAAACATCGAAATGATATTAGAACAAGAGGCTCATAAGGCAACTCTATCAACGAATTTATAAGGGCCTTAAATGTTGGAAACGGTGTAAATGATGAAGTCGAGCAATTTCTAAGAATGACATGAAGGGCGTTGGTTAATTTAACAATTTGTAATAATATTCATTTTGATTCATCCCAAAAAGTGATAACCCCACCTATGGAACCAACCGAATCAAGGACATCCCACCCTGATAAATACAACCCACCAACGCTACGCAATTTAGAGGGTTTAGGATCCACCAATTTAGACTCTTGAACTAATAGAACATCCAAATGCAAGTCCCTAATAAATTTTTTACTAAGCCGCACTTATCACTGCAACCTAGGCCTCTAACGTTCCAACTGAGAATTTTCATATGGAGTAAAAAGCCCTCTCTTTTTCTAAGTTCTTTATAACAGAAACAAGCTTAGAGGACAAGTCATATGCAAATTTAGAAGCAGTAGTATATTGCATTTTGATCTAAGGTACTAAAAATTCTAGGAATAAAGATGCTACGTTGCAGCAGGTACCCCACACTGCCTGAAATCAGACACCCACTTCTTTTGATCACAGCAGCAAAGACTGGAGCAGCATGCTGCGAAGGCATAGTGGCAGGTGAAATGCTGAAAAGTTGAAGGCTGGTCACCACATTCCTCTACTAGGCCACCACCTATGAGCTACCATCCACATTCCTCTCATAGTCCAAGATCATATTTTATTCCATGTAGAACTCCTTATCAGCAGAATTCATAGGAGCGGTTTCAATGTCAAGTGGAGGCTACCACACCGATGCCCCAGGGATGTCCAACGCAGGGCCCTCCTCAGACGAAGCAATGTTAATAACCTTTTTACCCTTCGCAATCTCAACAATCTTGTGCTGAATCAACACCTCGTTAGACATGACATCATCCATAAAACTGAGCGGCGAGGAAGGTAATTATGCCCATGTCTAAAGACCCTCATGATTAAAAAGATAACTGGGCTTCTCCGTCTAAAAGTGCAACGAATCAGCATCCCCAAGGATTATGTCCTCTTGAGGAATGAGTGAATGATTATGAATCTAATGTTCAAAGGATAATTTAATATCAAGATGAAAGCCCGAGTGATCAAAGAGCCTGGCACTGTAACAGATCCATCTAATCTGATTTTCATAATTATGAAACAATGATCAATCAATGTCCAATCACGATGATCCGTAGCCACAAACTCTCCAATAGGAAAAAGGATGGAACGAAGTGCTGCATCGCTATGCAAAAACGGCGGAAGACCTGCAATGCGAATCCATGAAGCCTCGTAAAAATCCCTCATGTAGCAAGCCCTCGAGAGTGTCCACTGACGAGCCAACACCATACCATTCTGCTTATAGAAGAAGCCTTTATGAATTGCAATGCTCAAGAGCTTCTTGTCAGGGAAGCAGACGAGAAATGAATGGTTGCTCAAAAGAGTAATGCGCTAGCTAGTGCTGTGGAAGTGAAAGTCAGGGCAGCGCCTGAGGTTGTTGATGTTCCAGAGCCCACTTACTATAGAGAAAACGGCATGCATTTGGGAGTTATGGAGATTCGATTTGGCATCAAACGTGTCTAGGGAAGTACATATTTCACCTGGAGAAAAAGATTTCAACTTTTCAATGAGGGTAAAAGTGGGGTGTGGAATGTTGGTTGGGGTATAAGATGGGGTAGTGTGGGCCATAGGGTCTAGAAAAGATGGGGGACATGAACAGTAATGGGCTGTAAAGGAGATATGACAGCGCACGCGAATCGGGAAGGATCAGGCCATTCCTTGATTTTGGAGATCTTGCAATGTGCGGAGTAGTGTACAAACTCGCCACACTGAAAACAAAGCACTGCACTCCTATAGGATCATGCCAAGTGTCCAGAGCCCCCACACCTAAAACATCTCATATTGGCTCGAATTGATTTAACCATTTCGAACACACTTTTCTTCCTATTAGGCCCGACCGTTGGAATAGTGCAAGATTTTGAATTCAAAATAGGAGCTGAATCCATAGGCTTTGAAGGAGACCTGACTCGACATAGCTGTAGGCAAGAGCAGGGGGCAAAGTAGAAGTGCGGCACATGCCAGCCTCAACACACATGGGATCAGGCCGATCGTTAGTAGGCATGGGATGAGCGAGCACCACATTCCAAAGAAAAATTAGGCTGATGGGTAGGAAGGTCGAATGGGCTGAAGGTGGTGGATGTGTGTGACGCCCCACCTCTATACCCACGCTAACCAAGAACACTACGGTGTAGTGCTGTCAATTAGCATGGAGAATAAGACTGTTGAGGAGCGACCATCCATGTAACTTCTTTGTGCGAGCACCGATATGTCAGATAGAATAGAATGCATATCATTTAAGGAGGAAATCCGATATACCGATACAAACTCAAAGCTATCACACAGTGGCTATATATAATCTTCGAAAACAAACATAGAAATAAACATAACACAATCAGTCACAGACATCCATATCACAAAGGCAGAAAAAGATATGAATGTATAACACATGAAAGTGTACATCAGAGTAGTGGTCAGAAAGATCCACGATAATACAAAAGAATAGCAACATGTGCTACACAAAAGAATACATCTATGAGTCGATATCTCAAATGTATACAACAAAAACTACTAATCTAAGTAGTCTGCCAAAAGTCAGAGTAATAGATCCCTGGAGAGAAGTCAAGCAGAAGCACCTGTAACATCTCGGTCTGACCCGAGTATTATTTATAAGAAAATAATAAACGGATCAGTCTAGCTATAAATATCAGATGATATGGTACAAAATAAAAGACATGGCATGAACATGTAATAACCATAATGGCATACTACTATAAGTATGTAATTGAAAATCAACATGAGATTAATCAATATCACAAGAATCTTCACAAAGATAAAATAGGGTATCATACCCTAAACTTGTATTCATAACAAGTCAATGACACACAAATTCACCAATGCACAAAAATTGATAAAACTTATCAATAGAAATCACGAAAATTGGTGAAGCACAAAATTCCAGAAATCATCACAAGAAATCCAGAAATCACAAGAAGGGGGAGGCCTATCACAAGACGGGAGTATGAAAACTCACCAACACGTGTAACACAAGATGAGACGCTATCTCATGGTAGCTAACCATTAATTTTGAGCCGAAGCTCCACAAGAATGGCCCGAAGACCGTGGGGCGCTACCCCACATATGTGATGTAGAAACATCACACAAACGGGGTTTAGTCTCCCTCGTAGACAAAAAGACATCGCACAATTGCTAGTCTAAATCAAATCACAAAAATGATCGTCATGATCATCAAGAAGTGTCAATCACACCAAGCTAGTAAATATATGAGTTTAGCTTCATGTCCCATAACCACTTGCTTAACTTAAATATTTACGAACAAACTGTGAATCTTCACTAGAAAATTGTCACAGGAGGTTCAACCGAACAAGTCCAAGAATTAACCGACAAAGTGAACGCAAGCGTTTCATACCACTCGTTTTACTAAGCCGTTTAATTAGATTTCTCATCCGAGTGAAGTAAAGGCTTGTATATACTAGTAGATTGGAAAACGGTTTGAGAAAAAGAGTTTTGTAATAAAATAGTGTTGAAATCGAGTTGATAAAAGAGTTTTGATATTTACTACTAGTATTGAAACCTTCATATTTTTAAAGTGCCAAATCACAAAATGATTGTAGAAACAAATCAATTCACTAAAATTCAGATTCAAAGATGTGCATAAACTCCAAAGAATTAAATCCCAAATCCAACAAGATAGAAATGCAGACAAAACATCCACGGCATACGACTTAGGAAATTTGCGACCTAACGTGGCCGACCTAAGGTGCAACGACCTAAGGAGCTACGACTTAAGGAATGAGGCCGAGCGACCTAAGACAGAAGATGGTGCGACCTATCGAGCTGCGCGACCTAATAGTGTGGCGCGACCTAACAAAGTCGAACTAAAAAGGTGCACGACCTAACAGGGTCGAGCTAAGAGATGGAACGACTTAACTTGGGTGAACGACCTAACAGGTAAATAGGCCATGCGACTTAAGCATAGAACGACCCAAGGGGTTAGCGACCTAAGACATTGGTGCGACTCACGTAGCCGAACGACCTAGAGGCGAACGACCTAAGGGTAAAAAGGTCGAGCGACCTAACTGCACAGAGTTTTCAATGGCCGAGCGACCTAGGGGTTACGACCTAACGAAAGCAGGCCGAGCGACCTAGCATTGCCAACGACTTAGCAAGGAACGACCTAAAAAGGACCGACCTAACAGCCGAACGACCTAAGTGTGCCGAACGACTTAAGGATGCCGAACGACCTAACGAGGCGTGACAGAATTGCAGGCCTGTCTTCTCCAAGGCCGAACGACCTAAGCCCAGAATTTTGCCAAAACACTAAAAATTGGGTTTTTCACCAATTCAATCCAAACCAAATGCAAATGCATGTGCACAAGTGATAGGGAATCATTCCCAACAATCCAATGACAGTTATAGGCAAGAATGTGAGATAAAAATCTCACCTTTGCACCAAAAATCAATGAAGATGAAGCCCAAAGCAAACAAGAATCAGTCCCTCTTCAATCTCAACACAAGAAGTTCGAATCCAATGTCTTCCTCTTGAATTTGGAGTTGAATGATGAATTGCAATTTGAATTTGAGCTTGGAGTTTTAATTTCCATTTCCCTCCTCCATTTTTGATGAAGCTTCAAAGTTTAAGCAATTAGAAATGATGTATGAAGAGAAGGAGGGGGTTGGGCTGAGTTAGTAAGTGATTCAGCCCAAAACAAAGCCTTAAGCTAAAAAGTGGCGAAAATTCCACTATCTCCAAACATATTAAAGTTTATACTCAAAAAGATCGCAAACGTCATTTTGAACTCAATGGGGGTGGTCTCGAGTCCTAATTTGACCGTATGCAAAAAGTAGCTTTTCGGGTCAAAATCCGATTAACGATAAAATATTTAAATATCAAATCGATAAATATGCGGGTTGTTACAGACTCCCCTCCTTAAAGAAATTGCGTCCTCGCAATATATAAGATGGAAATAAAAAGTAACAACCATAAATGCATATTAACACAAAAAGAAATTTGAAATAAGAAGTTCACCTTAAAGAGCATGAGAAAGCAAGTCCGGATGTGTACGCTCGATGAATTTCCTAGATTCCCAAGAGCAATCCTTAGGATTTGAGGACCATTGAACTTTAACAAGCGGAACATCTTTATTTCGAAGTTGTTTGACCTCCGAAGCAATAATTCGAATAGGATGCTGCTCATAAGTTAAATTAGGCGAAACTTCAATCTCTTCCACAACACCGGGCTCAAGAATAGATTCGGAATCCCGAAGACATTTCCGTAATTGAGAAACGTGAAACACATCATGCATGGCAGAAAACTGAGCCGGTAATGAAAGGCGATAAGCCATGGAACCAATACGTTCAGTGATAGGAAATGGCCCAATATATCGAGGTGCTAACTTTCCCGATCGACTGAAACGTACAACGCCCTTCATAGGGGAAACACGAATAAATACAAGATCTCCAACAGAAAATTCTAATTTCCTTCTTCGATTATCGGCATAGGATTTTTGTCTACTTTGGGCTTCTTTCATCCTATGACGACTACGTTCAATCTTTTCTGTGGAATCTCGAATAAAATCTGGACCTAAGACCAGCTTCTCACCGGCCTCAAGCCAACAAGAAGGAGATCGGCATGGCCTTCCATAGAGTGCCTCGAAAGGTGCCATACCAATACTAGCTTGGAAGCTGTTATTATAGGAAAATTCAACAAGTGAAATATGATCTTCCCAACTTCCACCGAAATCAAGCACACAAGAACGAAGAAGATCTTCAAGAGTTTGATTCACACGCTCAGTTTGTCCATCGGACTGGGGGCGATAAGCAGTGCTAAAATTAAGCTTCGTTCCCAAAGCTTTTTGAAGACTCTTCCAGAATCCACTAGTAAACAATGGATCACGATCACTAACAATAGAAGTAGGAACTCCATGCAATTTAACAATTTCTTTAATGAAGAGTTTAGCCAGAAGAGGAACGGTTCGGTTCGACCGAACGGGAATAAAATGGGCGGATTTAGTAAGTCTATCAACGATCACCCTTAAGCTATCATGACCCGAACGAGAACGGGGAAGGCCATCAATAAAATCCATGGAAATTTGATCCCACTTCCAAACTGGAATTTCCAAAGGTTGCAATAACCCACCGGGCCTTTGATGTTCAACCTTGACAAGTTGGCAAGTCATGCAACACTTAACAAAGTTAGCAACATCAGATTTCATTCCCTCCCAATAATAAAGCCGCTTCATATCCGCATACATTTTACTAATACCGGGATGAATGGAATACTTGGAACGATGAGTTCTAGTATATCTTTACGAAGATCACCAATATTTGGTACGATAAGTCTACCAAATTTTCGAATGCCGCCACGAGAAACAATATCAAAGTCTTTCAAACCTTCAATATCGGTTTTACCCTTAAAATTTTGGCCAAGCAAAGCCAATTCAGGATCTAGCTTTTGAGCTTCAAGAATGCGGTCCAAAAGAGAAGGACGAGCCTCAAGGCTACATAAAACAAACGATGAACATAAATCGGATACACGATCTCTAATCTCACAAGTGGGTAAAACCTCGAGATCATGCCATTCGGATATCATCATAGAAACAACCGCTTGTTGCTTACGACTAAGAGCATCAGCAACTCGATTTCCCTTTCCAGGAGTATAAAGAATATCAAGATCATAAGAGGCAAGGAATTCGAGCCAACGCTGTTGACGCAAATTAAGTTCCTTTTGAGAAAATAAATATTTCAAAGACTTATTATCAGTATAAAGTATAAACTTTTCTCCCAAAAGATAATGTCGCCAAATTCGAAGGGCGAAAATGATAGCCGCGAGTTCTAAATCATGCGTGGCATATCTAGTCTCAACCGGCTTCAATTGCCTAGAAGCATAAGCAATAACACGTTCTTTTTGCATAAGAACGGCACCCAAACCAACGCGACTAGCATCGGTATAAACAACAAAATCTTGATTCCCTTCGGGAATAACAAGAATAGGAGCATCAAAAAGGAGTTCTTTTAATTTCTGAAAAGAAGTTTCACATTTGTCCGACCAAATGTATTTAACACCTTTCTTTGTTAAGCCAGTAAGAGGAACGACACTTTTAGAAAAGTCCTTCATGAAACGACGGTAATAACCCGCCAACCCAAGGAAGCTACGGATTTCCGTTACACTCTCTAGTCTCTTCCAATTTTGAATCGCTTCAATCTTTGAAGGATCCACTGATATTCCGGATTCGAAAATAATATGACCGAGAAACTTCACATTAGATTGCCAAAAGTGGCATTTAGAAAATTTTGCTTTTAATTGATTGCTCCTAAGAGTTTCCAATATAATCCGAAGATGCTTTTCATGTTCCTCCTCGGTTTTAGAAAACACAAGAATATCATCAATAAAGATGAGAACAAACCGATCGAGGAAATCTTTGAAAACTCGATTCATAAGGTCAACGAAATAAGCCGGAGCATTCATTAAACCAAATGGCATAACTAGCCATTCATAAGATCCATAACTGTACGGAACGAGGTCAAAGGAATACTATCCTCTGCAATACGAAGCTGATGGAAACCGGTAGCCAAGTCCAATTGTGAAAAGACTCTAGCACCACTAAGCTGATCGAATAGATCATCAATCCGAGGCAAAGGATATTTATTCTTAATAGTTAGATCATTAAGCTTGCGGTAGTCGACGCAAAGCCTAAGTGTACCATCGGATTTCTTCATGAAAATTGTTGAAGCTCCCCAAGGCGAGGAACTAGAGCGAATAAATTGCTTCGTCTCCAATTCGGATAATTGTTTGCGCATCTCTTCATTCTCCTTATTGGACATGCGATAAGGAGGACGAGTAATAGGTTGAGCTTCCGGTGTAAGATTAATTCTGAACTCAATTGCTCGCTTAGGTGGTAATCCTAAAACGGGCTCAAATATGTCAAAAAATTCACGAATGACGTGAATACGAGAAATGACATCTTCCTCATCATCATTGTCATCATCAAGAGGATTTAGAGAATATAAAGATGCCGTCAAAGTGGAATCCGAATCTTTAAGAACAATAGAAATCTGCTTAACAGATAGTGGATGTCGAAGATAAATAGTCCGCTCAGGACATAGGATATGAGCTTCATAACGGTTAAGCCAATCCATACCCAAAATCATTCCAAAGCCTAAATAACGCATGACATGCAAATCGGCTAGGAAAGGAAAATCACACAAAATAATCTCCACATCCTTACAAAGCAAACTAAGAGTTGCGGATCCACCAACCGGATTCGCAATTCTTAAAGAAGTCATTAAAGCAACAACACTTAAGGAAAAAGTATCGACAAGTTCCTTTGATATAAAAGAATGAGATGCACCCGTATCAAAGAGAACTCTAATAGGTTGATCATGAAATATAATAATGCCATCAAGGACAGAATGAGACATACCTTGACGTCTGGGGCATAAATGTATATAATGATCCAGGCTCTTACAATAGCGATAAGAACGCGGCTTCGAACACTTGTTCGCAAAATGGTCCTTAGAACCACAGTTATAGCATTGCCCGCTACTAGGAGAAGGAATCTTTGCCGCAGGAGTTGCTTGTTTCCCCTTTTTATTGGGATAAGGGCCTTTGAATTGGTTTGGCCTTTTCTTGTTGTTGAAGTTTGGTTTGGCACCCACCACTTCAACATCACTTTCCCTATCCGCCTCTTCAAGACGAAGAGCGATATCAATGAGTTGATCGAAAGAAACTTCCAATTTTAGAAGTAATGGCTTCTTGAGATTCTTGTTTAAGCCATAGACAAATCTTTGATTCTTCTTCAATGGGGTGTTGATGTATTCAACCCCATATTTAGACAGTGACTCGAAGGATGCGACATAATCTGTCACGGAAGATTCACCTTGAACAAGGTCTATGAAACGTCGAGCCAATGTCACTTTCTCTGCTTCTGGTACGAATTTTAATTCGAAGCGTTCCCAGAATTGCTCCCAGGTGAGATCTGCTTCATTAATTTCAGAAATAAGAAGTTCGTACCAATCCAATGCTCTCTCTTGGAGCATACTGGAGGCCACCTGAACACGGTGAAGATCAATAAGATTCATGCGAGAAAAGATTCGATCGCATGTTCTTAATCAAGCCTGGACTTCAATAATAGTTTCAGAACCTTTGAATGGTTTCCCACCCAAGTTGGTATAATCGTTGCACAAACGTGCAAATCCAAACTTAGGATGAGTAGGTTCCTGATTAGGACCAGCTGCTTGAGCATTCTTTACTAAATCAAGAAGCTGCTGAGCGGTCATAAAAACTCCATCCTGGGGAGTAACAGTAGATGGTCCAGCTCTGGGACGGCCTGGTCTAGACATTCTCTCCTTTAAGAAAGAGAGAAGAAGAAAAGTTATTCTCCAAATAAATACCAAGCAAATCTTGATAGATAAAACAAGGATACATAAAAGGAAATAGGATGAATCGGTTCGAAGACTCGAATTAAATCCTAAGGCACGACTCCTAAGTTGGACTTAGGACGATGATCCTTGTTAAGTTATTCTACATTGTTCCGAAGTTTGGCTCTGATACCAAGCTGTGACGCCCCACCTCTATACCCACGCTAACCAAGAACACTATGGTGTAGTACTGTCAATTAGCATGGAGAATAAGGCTGTTGAGGAGCGACCATCCATGTAACTTCTTTGTGCGAGCACCGATATGTCAGATAGAATAGAATGCATATCATTTAAGGAGGAAATCCGATATACCGATACAAACTCAAAGCTATCACACAGTGGCTATATATAATCTTCGAAAACAAACATAGAAATAAACATAACACAATCAGTCACAGACATCCATATCACAAAGGTGGAAAAAGATATGAATGTATAACACATGAAAGTGTACATCAGAGTAGTGGTCAGAAAGATCCACGATAATACAAAAGAATAGCAACATGTGCTACACAAAAGAATACATCTATGAGTCGATATCTCAAATGTATACAACAAAAACTACTAATCTAAGTAGTCTGCCAAAAGTCAGAGTAATAGATCCTTGGAGAGAAGTCAAGCAGAAGCACCTGTAACATCTCGGTCTGACCCGAGTATTATTTATAAGAAAATAATAAACGGATCAGTCTAGCTATAAATATCAGATGATATGGTACAAAATAAAAGACATGTCATGAACATGTAATAACCATAATGGCATACTACTATAAGTATGTAATTGAAAATCAACATGAGATTAATCAATATCACAAGATTCTTCTCAAAGAAAAAATAGGGTATCATACCCTAAACTCGTATTCATAACAAGTCAATGACACACAAATTCACCAATGCACAAAAATTGATAAAACTTATCAATAGAAATCACGAAAATTGGTGAAGCACAAAATTCCAGAAATCATCACAAGAAATCCAGAAATCACAAGAAGGGGGAGGCCTATCACAAGACGGGAGTATGAAAACTCACCAACACGTGTAACACAAGATGAGACGCTATCTCATGGTAGCTAACCATTAATTTTGAGCCGAAGCTCCACAAGAATGGCCCGAAGACCGTGGGGCGCTACCCCACATATGTGATGTAGAAACATCACACAAACGGGGTTTAGTCTCCCTCGTAGACAAAGAGACATCGCACAATTGCTAGTCTAAATCAAATCACAAAAATGATCGTCATGATCATCAAGAAGTGTCAATCACACCAAGCTAGTAAATATATGAGTTTAGCTTCATGTCCCATAACCACTTGCTTAACTTAAATATTTACGAACAAACTGTGAATCTTCACTAGAAAATTGTCACAAGAGGTTCAATCGAACAAGTCCAAGAATTAACTGACGAAATGAACGCAAGCATTTCATACCACTCGTTTTACTAAGCCGTTTAATTAGATTTCTCATCCGAGTGAAGTAAAGGCTTGTATATACTAGTAGATTGGAAAACGGTTTGAGAAAAAGAGTTTTGTAATAAAATAGTGTTGAAATCGAGTTGATAAAAGAGTTTTGATATTTACTACTAGTATTGGAACCTTCATATTTTTAAAGTGCCAAATCACAAAATGATTGTAGAAACAAATCAATTCACTAAAATTCAGATTCGAAGATGTGCATAAACTCCAAAGAGTTAAATCCCAAATCCAACAAGATAGAAATGCAGACAAAACATCCACGGCATACGACTTAGGAAATTTGCGACCTAACGTGGCCGACCTAAGGTGCAACGACCTAAGGAGCTACGGCTTAAGGAATGAGGCCGAGCGACCTAAGACAGAAGATGGTGCGACCTATCGAGCTGCGCGACCTAACAGGGTGGCGCGACCTAACAAAGTCGAACTAAAAAGGTGCGCGACCTAACAGGGTCGAGCTAAGAGGTGGAACGACTTAACTTGGGCGAATGACCTAACAGGTAAATAGGCCGAGCGACTTAAGCATAGAACGACCCAAGGGGTTAGCGACCTAAGACATTGGTGCGACTCACGTAGCCGAACGACCTAGAGGCGAACGACCTAAGGGTAAAAAGGTCGAGCGACCTAACTGCACAGAGTTTTCAATGGCCGAGCGACCTAGGGGTTATGACCTAACGAAAGCAAGCCGAGCGACCTAGCATTGCCAACGACTTAGCAAGGAACGACCTAAGAAGGACCGACCTAACAGCCGAACGACCTAAGTGTGCCGAACGACTTAAGGATGCCGAACGACCTAACGAGGCGTGACAGAATTGCAGGCCTGTCTTCTCCAAGGCCGAACGACCTAAGCCCAGAATTTTGCCAAAACACTAAAAATTGGGTTTTTCACCAATTCAATCCAAACCAAATGCAAATGCATGTGCACAAGTGATAGGGAATCATTCCCAAAAATCCAATGACAGTTATAGGCAAGAATGTGAGATAAAAATCTCACCTTTGCACCAAAAATCAATGAAGATGAAGCCCAAAGCAAACAAGAATCAGTCCCTCTTCAATCTCAACACAAGAAGTTCGAATCCAATGTCTTCCTCTTGAATTTGGAGTTGAATGATGAATTGCAATTTGAATTTGAGCTTGGAGTTTTAATTTTCCTTTCCCTCCTCCATTTTTGATGAAGCTTCAAAGTTTAAGCAATTAGAAATGAAGTATGAAGAGAAGGAGGGGGTTGGGCTGAGTTAGTAAGTGATTCAGCCCAAAACAAAGCCTTAAGCTAAAAAGTGGCAAAAATTCCACTATCTCCAAACATATTAAAGTTTATACTCAAAAAGATCGCAAACGTCATTTTGAACTCAATGGGGGTGGTCTCGAGTCCTAATTTGACCGTATGCAAAAAGTAGCTTTTCGGACCAAAATCTGATTAACGATAAAATATTTAAATATCAAATCGATAAATATGCGGGTTGTTACAGACTCCCCTCCTTAAAGAAATTGCGTCCTCACAATATATAAGATGGAAATAAAAAGTAACAACCATAAATGCATATTAACACAAAAAGAAATTTGAAATAAGAAGTTCACCTTAAAGAGCATGAGAAAGCAAGTTCGGATGTGTACGCTCGATGAATTCTCTAGATTCCCAAGAGCAATCCTTAGGATTTGAGGACCATTGAACTTTAACAAGCGGAACATCTTTATTTCGAAGTCGTTTGACCTCCGAAGCAATAATTCGAATATGATGCTGCTCATAAGTTAAATTAGGCGAAACTTCAATCTCTTCCACAACACCAGGCTCAAGAATAGATTCGGAATCCCGAAGACATTTCCGTAATTGAGAAACGTGAAACACGTCATGCATGGCAGAAAACTGAGCCGGTAATGAAAGGCGATAAGCCATGGAACCAATACGTTCAGTGATAGGAAATGGCCCGATATATCGAGGCACTAACTTTCCCGATCGACTGAAACGTACAACGCCCTTCATAGGGGAAACACGAATAAATACAAGATCTCCAACAGAAAATTCTAATTTCCTTCTTCGATTATCGGCATAGGATTTTTGTCTACTTTGGGCTTCTTTCATCCTATGACGAATACGTTCAATCTTTTCTGTGGAATCTCGAATAAAATCTGGACCTAAGACCAGTTTCTCACCGGCCTCAAGCCAACAAGAAGGAGATCGGCATGGCCTTCCATAGAGTGCCTCGAAAGGTGCCATACCAATACTAGCTTGGAAGCTGTTATTATAGGAAAATTCAACAAGTGAAATATGATCTTCCCAACTTCCACCGAAATCAAGCACACAAGAACGAAGAAGATCTTCAAGAGTTTGATTCACACGCTCAGTTTGTCCATCGGATTGGGGGTGATAAGCAGTGCTAAAATTAAGCTTCGTTCCCAAAGCTTTTTGAAGACTCTTCCAGAATCCACTAGTAAACAATGGATCACGATCACTAACAATAGAAGTAGGAACTCCATGCAATTTAACAATTTCTTTAATGAAGAGTTTGGCCAGAAGAGGAACGGTTCGGTTCGACCGAACGGGAATAAAATGGGCGGATTTAGTAAGTCTATCAACGATCACCCATAAGCTATCATGACCCGAACGAGAACGGGGAAGGCCATCAATAAAATCCATGGAAATTTGATCCCACTTTCAAACTGGAATTTCCAAAGGTTGCAATAACCCACCGGGCCTTTGATGTTCAGCCTTGACAAGTTGGCAAGTCATGCAACACTTAACAAAGTTAGCAACATAAGATTTCATTCCCTCCCAATAATAAAGCCGCTTCATATCCGTGTACATTTTACTACTACCGGGATGAATGGAATACTTGGAACGATGAGAATCTTCTAGTATATCTTTACGAAGATCACTAATATTTGATACGATAAGTCTACCAAATTTTCGAATGCCGCCACGAGAATCAATATCAAAGTCTTTCAAACCTTCAATATCGGTTTTACCCTTAAAATTTTTATGTTAATTTTAAATATATGTAATAATTTTATAATGTAATATATATATATATATAATTATTTAAAATAAACTTATATACATATGCATTTACGATTTGGAATAAAAAAACCAATTTTTTATACTAACACACACACATATACAATAATAAAACTTTTATCAAATCTTTACAGATTTATTATGAATATAAAAACTTCTGAAAACCCTTTTGACCGAAAGCAAAAGAAATTAACTTTTAATATATATGTGTGTGTATATTAATAATTAATATATATATATAATTAAATTTAATGCATATGTATATGTAAATTTCAAATAAAAACATTTTTTTAAAAAGATTGTATATTTACACACACACATTTTTAATATGTAATTTGAATTTAAAATTCAAAATAGATATTTACTTAGATCAAGGTCTAACTTTGAATTTTAAAAATAACACAAGATATTTTAAGATATTAATTCAAAATGTTACGAATTAGTTAAAGCTATCTAAATAATATTTACTTCGATCTAGATCTAATTTTGAATTTTAATGTTAGTACAAGATATTTTAAGATGTTAATTCAATATGCTTTGAATTGCTTAAAGCTATTTAAATAAATATATTCAATTATCGTATATCTTTTTAATAGAATGTGGTACTTTATTAAGAAAAAGGAGACTTGGTACAAAAGGTAGAGTCATTCAAAATAAGAACAAAACACCAAGAATATAAAAAAAATAGGGATCTCATATGGATGAGAAATTTCTACCTAACCAACCGACCAAATTAGGTGTAAATGAACTAAAACACTATAATAAATAAAACCTGCTTCATTAATTCGACCGACCCAGACAAAAAGATGAAAGCTAAAATAAAAAAAGGAAATTGATCGATCTCCTCAAAAAGCGCTACTTGCTTCTTAACGTCGAAGCTACTAGCCGGCCGCTATTTCAGCCTGGATCTCTCTAATCAATGCCTGAGGTAGCATGGATCTCATTGTCTATTAAGCTGTGTAAATAGAAAAGCTACGATGGTCCGTGTAACACCCCATATATTTTATAACCTTATTTAAGACATTTAATTAGTTAAATTAAATTAAATGATGTAAAGAGTAATAGATGGAGATTTAATTAGTTAGAGGTAGTCGTGCCATAATGAAGGGGTAATGAAAATGAAATAACACTAGGTAATGTGTTAGGAAATGAGAAGGGTATTTTGGGAAATGGCAACACCTTATACCCTAAAACCTCGTGAGATTCACGTTCACTATTCTCATTTCATAAAAACGAAAACTTGCTAAGGCCGGCCACCATTTCCAATCTCAAGAAGAAGAAAGCTAAGGTTCAAGAGGAAAGAAGAAATTAACTAATTCAACACTCTAAAATATCATCTATAATCTCTAAAAGCCAAGGTGAATAATTACTACATCCCTAATATTTCTAGTTTTCGGTTTTTGTTTAGATCCGAAATGATTTTGCTATAATATTGCCATGTTTGATGTTTTAAGATATATATGTTTGTTGTTGAGGGAATTATAAATGCTTATTTGTGTTTTATGATAATGTTTAGCATGAAAACTCTATTTAATGACATCCGAATACTTTGAAAATTTAAATAAAGGTCGAGAATAATATTTTAGAGATGGGTTTTGATTTTCGTAATTTTCCGATTTTATATCAATTTTGAATGAAGGAAATTGTTTGTTGGGTTTTAAATTATTTTCGGCTGAAACAATAATTATTTGGATTTGAGATTTTAATATGTTAGGCAATATATTAAAATATATTTTTTGGAATTTTTCCAAAATTTTCCTAAGTCATTTGAGGGATATATAAAATTATTTAAGGTATGGGACTTAAATGTTTTATATATTCATAAAGGAGAAGGGGCATTTTGCAAAATAAAATGTTTTATAAATCCTGGTAATTGCAGTAGCAAAATTCTGAAAAGTATTTTATTGACCAATGAGAATTTGACAAACAAAGACAGGTTAGTTGAAAAGTTTCCTTTTTAAGTTTAAAGACAAAATTCACACTTTTTCCATGTTTCAATCCATACGGCTAAACACCTTCCGCCCCAGACCTTTCATCCCAGTCGAAGGGTTAGCTTTCAAAGTTCAATGCATAAGGTATCAAGAAATTGGTACGTAATGAATTGAATATAAACTGAAAGGTTTAAGCCGAAAGGTTGATGGCCGAAAGAGTTGGAATATAATTATTTTATAAGTGAAAAGCTTTCGCTTGCTTTGGTTTCGAACTTGAGCTTTCGGCTTGGTCACTTTTGACCAGGTTAAGTTATTTAATGAAAGACTTTAAAACCTTCCGATGTGTCGAAAGGTTGTAGCTGCTACCGCCATTACTTTGTTTTGAAACCTTCCCGCGTCGCCGAAGGGTTTCAACTGTTTTATAAAGGTTCGCCTGTTTTTAAAGTTAGCCGTTTCTCCAAGGCTTTCAGAGGGAAGCTTTCGACTTAGGTGGTTACCCTTGTTTTGTGAAATATAACCAAAGGCTTTCGAAAGGTTGTTTGGATATCCTCAAAAGGTTATATGAATATTTTTGAAAGGATGCTTTAATAAAGATGAAAGGTTTTAAAAGATAAGTTTCCAGATTGTTTTAAAGTTGAACCCAATCTACCTTCGAAAGGTTTGTGTTTTAAAGAATTTTAAGCATTCGAAGGGTTTATTCCTGGATTTGTTTCGAAAGGTTTATTAAAGGTTTTCGAAAGGTTTTGAAGGAAAGGTTTTCCGAATATTTTTATAAGGCAATGACTTAAAGTGATTTTAAAGAAGGACGTCTAAAGCTTATAACTTCCGAAAGGTTTGTTTTGAATGAATTCGAAAGGCTTTAGAAACGATTTTCGAAAGGTTTAAACATTGAATTCGAACGGGATAATTTCAAAGTATGGAAAGAGGTTCTTTCAAATGGTAAAGTGTTTTCATCAACCAAGTTTTGAGTAAAGGATATATATCTAACATGGTAATATGATTTGAGTAAAGTATAAAAACTTATTTCTTTTCTGTGTTCGAAGTTTGATTTAAAGGTTTGAATCATTTTGAAATTGTTTTCAAGGAAAATTATGGGAGGGGATCCTTAAGTAAAAATGACTCAGATATTAGAAAACCAGAGGGGACTAGTATGGGGTCGCGTCCTGTACATTAGCTTGTAGCCCCAGCTAATTGTTGTCTAGAATTCCAGTGTGTAAGGCTTGGTCACAGGTAGACTAAAATTATGATTACACACCGAAAGGAACATATGTTGTATACTGATAGGTTATTGGTAAGCCCGAAAAACCACTAGGCTCGGGAGAACTTGGGAGATGATTAAGTTAGGGACATACCGTCTAGAAGGAAGATATTTAACAGATAGTTTAGGGCAGACCGTCCTGATGGGAAACATTAAATAGATAATAAAGGATAGATAATCCTAAATACAAATATCTAATAGATGTTAGAATAATTATGATTATGTTATCTGGTAGGCCCAAGTCAGCCAAAGGTTAAAAGTTATTTGTGTTTGAAAAGATAGTTCTTTATTACCTGATATTTATGTATGATTACATAATGATTATTTTGTTGAGATTAACCATTGTGGATGCATGTGCATAGAATATGGTTATATGAAAGAATTTGCAAAGATATGTTTTAAAAGAATGTTAGTGAGGGGAAACTCGTTTCGCTAAGCGGAGTGGTCTCACTTAACATAATTAAACCGAGATGATAGTATTATTCATACTAGGCTTTATGTCTGACTCGAAGTTTATGTTTTTCCCTTAAACTCTCGGGTACTCAAAACTAATTTGAGTAGATTGAGAGTTAAGGATCTTTTCAGGTTTTTAGGTTGTTTGGCGAATAAGCTGCCGGAGGATGTAGGAGGCAACGAATAGCTATTTAGGAATTGCTGCCTTTTACTTTTGTTTGATGAATTTCTGTTGTGTTATGATGTATTAGGTCTTATATGATCATTTGACTCTGATCAATTGATGGGGTATCCTCATATACCGCTCTCGACGTAATTTATAATAACTATGTTTATTCAGTGCCTGGGAAAATGCTTGGGTTATGTGACGAGAATATGGAACAAGTTTTATTTTGAAATGTAATGAAGAAATCTATGTTTTTAAAATCTGTGTTTTGTTTCATATTCAAGTGCTTCTAATATTATTGATACCATTAACATAGCCGTATTTAGTCGCCGGAAGCTAATACTATAGATGACTGCAACACCTATAACGCTTAGTTTTGGCCTCTAGATAGGGGGTGTTACATTCCGCCTCCAAATTTTTTGATTTGGACAGAAGTATGCTGATGTCGAGAAGAAGTAATTTGTATCTGGTGATCTCTGGTAAGCCATTCTCCTGAAAAACCCTCTAGTTTTGCTCCTGCCATATATGCCAGACGGATGAGGTTATGTTATTGTCTCTAATATTGTTTAGCTCTTTCCACTAGAAGAATTAGCATATGTCTCTAAAATTGATTTCACATCATAGTCTGTTGGTTGAGATATTTATAGTAGAAACCAATTGTGTAGCTTATTCCAAATGTTTTATGAATATGGACAGTTAAAGAATAAGTGCTTGTTGTTTTCTTCAACTGAATTACATAGAACGCATAGAGAATTACCGACATTAGTTCACTGCTAAGTGCGATCCTTGGTCGGAAGCCTATTTAGCATAACAAAGTAGGTAGTATTTGACATTTTTGGGGAGCAACACCGATTCCAAACCTTACTACACCATAGAAGCCATTCTCCCCTCACTCTACTTAATTCAAGAGCCGATTTGATGGAGAATTTTCCACTGTTTTCTATCTATTCTCATTCTTCGTTATCGTTATAGCTATGAATTTTGATTTATTTTATTGTGTTTCATAAGTTTCTTAGTGATTTGCATTGTCTAGATTCCACTCTTCTTGATTTATAATGTTACTGACTAAACTGCCACTTGAATTGAAGAGAGCCACGTAAGACCAACCTACTATACTTGAAAGAGGTTTACCCCTTATCCATGGGTCAAACCATAAACCAGTAGTTCTACCATTGGCGATTTTCCTATTTATAAGTTCATTGCACTTTTGTCTACTAAGCATTAATTTCCATGTGTACGATGCATTATTGTCTACCCTCGTTGTCCTGAAATTCTATTCTTGCAATATCTATTTTTAATCCATTTTGCCCACATAGAATTTTGATTTAAGTAGTTCCACACCAACTTTATTGCATAAGCTTGTTGAACTTCCTCCAAGTCTCGTAAGCCTAATCCACCTTCAATTTTTGGTTTACAAACAGTTGCCCATTTGATTTTGTGTTGTTTGCCATACTAGAGGAAATTAGAACATTGCTGCTCTATTTTATGAATTATGATTTTTGGGATTTAACATATTTGCATCCAAACTTGGATGATGGGGTAGATTGTAGTCTTTATAAGCTCCAATCTACCACTAGTGTTGAGAAATTTGCTGGACCACAAATCAAGCCTACCATTAATTTAATATAGTAATGCCCCAAAGTTACAAAATTTCAGCTTATTAGTTGAAAGAGGCATTCCTAGATATTTAATGGGTAGGCTTCTGAGTTGGACTCCGACGATTTGTGTTATTTGCCACTTAACTCTGCACCTTCCCCAAAAAACACTCTAGTTTTAGAGGTGTTAACAGCTAGGCTAGTATGTTGTTCAAAGTCTGTGAGAACTATTTTATGGACTTGGAACTTTCTATCTTGCTTTGAGAACAAAAGCAAATCATCAGCATAGATAACGTGAGTTAGCACTAGATCTATGTTGTATGATGGGCTTAAATTATTTTGTAAAATTTCACAATCCATAAGGATCGATAGATGTTCCATTGATATTGCAAAAAGAGAGGGGAAAATACCTTGTCTGATTCCTCCATTACTCGAAATAAAGCCCCGAGGAGTGCCATTAATGATGATGGAAAAAGTGGGTATAGAAATACACCAGTGAATGAAGGATGTAAGTTGGGGAGGAAAACCTACTTTTTCCATGATCTGGATAATGAATTTTCTATTGATTTTATCGTAGGCCTTCTGAAGGTCAATCTTCACACACATGTTTTTGTTTGTTTTCCTATTGAAAGTCTTGCCATTTCGTAAGCTAATAAAGAGCTTTCTGAAATATTTCTACCTGGAATAACAGCATTTTGATTTGGAGATATCAGATCATTCATAAGGTTTTTCATTCTGTTACAAATCAAGTTTGCCAAGATTTTGTAAAGAATGTTGCAACAAGAAATAGGTCTGAAGTCATTAATGTTGTTAATATTAAGTGACTTTGGAACTAAAGTAATGAAATTATGATTTAATTCTTTTAAAAACTTCCCTTTTATGTGGTTAATGACCACTAGCAGCTCCTCCGTAAGTTGCTCCTAGTGATATTTAAAAAACTTTGAATCAAAGCCGTCCGGTCCTGGACTACTATTATCATCTATTTAAAATGTTGCGCTCCTTATTTCCTCAATGTTAATTGGAAGGAGAAGTTTCTTTTAGGTCTTAGTTGAGAGGATTTTTTATATACCATGTTTTGGGCGGTATTCTAGTTTCCAGTTGTGTTTACATTAAATAGTTGAGTGAAGTGATTTACTGCTTCCTCGGTAAGTTTTATGGGGTCGTTAACTAGTTGACCAGAGCTATCTACAAACGTCTATAAATGAGTCTTGCTCCTCCTCACTGTCATCTTGGAGTGAAAAATTTTTGCAGGCTGATTATCTTATGCGAGCCTTCCAACTTTTGATTTTTTATAGTTCTTAGTAGCTTCAGAATTCAGCAAATTATGTAGGTTATGAAGATTATGCTTATACTGCTGGATTAATTCTTCATTACGAGGATTTTCAATAATTTGTTGGTATAGAGCATTACTGCAAGCTCTAATAGAATCGCATTGTTGCCTAAAAATTTATCTATTACAGTTCCACTCTTTATGGCATCTTTTGATCTGCTTAAGCTTCGAGCTAAATTATGATCCGGGTTGCCTGAAATACCTTGAGTGAGACAATTTCAGTAATTTCATGATAACCGACTTGGTGTGGCCAAGCATTATTAAATTTAAACAGCTTATTTTTTCTCAAGTTAGAATGGGAAAAGAATTTAATGTGGAGAGGAGATTGATCGCTAGTTGAGTCATTCAGTACCAATGCATTTACTTAAGGGAAAATAGGGAAGAGGGTAAAATTACTAAGAACTCTGTCAATCTTACTGTGTATAGTGAAGTTAAAACCTCTACACCACATATAGAAGTTTCCTGTAGTGTTTACTTCTCTTACTCCATTGGTGAGAATAAAAGGTTGAAAGTCCGCATCTGCATTTAGAGTGTTATTTGTAGTAATTCTCTCACTATTGTTTAGAATGCAGTTGAAATCACCAACGAGCAGCTAAGGGAGGGAGGAGTTCGATACATCAGCAGATAAGCATCTCCACATTCTATCTCTTTCATTCACCAAGTATTTAGCATATATTAGAGAAAATAAGCACTTACACCTACCTTTGTTTGTTAGTTGACAATTCATGTGCTGATCAGAGGTGGAAATAATGTCTACCTGCCATATGGTTTTGTTCCATAAAAAAAGAATTCTACCTCTACTATCATGGTTGTTATTGTGTATAAAGTCCCAGTCTTTACTGATTGAGTTACAAAAATTAATGACATTCTCATTAGACAATTTATGCTCCACTATGCCTACTAAGTCAACGTTAAGGGAACCTAGGTGCTGTCTAACATTAAGGGTACCTAGGTGTTAGTAACATCTTTGTTAATAGTTTCAGTAGGTTCAGATGATGTACCGTCGATTCGATTTTTCCTAGATTGCCTTGTTTGAATTCTATTAATGTCACTTGAGCTTTGTGATACTGGTGGGAAATCCAATGACGTTTGGTGACCTAAAGGGATGATGCTACCAGGCGTTAGACTGGAACTAAGGGGATCCGATGATTTTTCTACCTACATTACTTCAGATCCACTGTTGTGGGCAGTAGTGCCATCAACAGTTGTTCTGCCATGAACATCGCCCCGATCCTAGAATTGTGGAAGAATATCTGCTTTAGACTTGTTTGAGTTATGGTCAGTACTCATTGTGAAATCTTGTGTCTTGTCTTTACTGGTGAGGGATTGTTGTGCAATGTAATTTTTGGGTTCTTATCAGACTGTGTGTTATCCAAAGCACCCAAACTGTTGAAACAATTAAATTTGCATTGATTTTGATTGGATTCATATTGTGAATATTCATTAATATTTTGGCTTGCACCCTCCGAATTAAATTATGTGCCTTGTAGCACTGTATCCGCCGAAGTGTTAATATCATCTGTTGCTACATTTTTATGAAAACTAAATGGGGTGGCTTGATTATCCATTACAATACTATCTGCGTTATCATTGTTAATTGTTGGAAAATGTTTTAAATAATAAGTGAATTATTAAAAAAATTGACTAAGTGTGAATGAGTGGCTCCTATATGTGAATAGTTCCACATTGTAGGATTATATGAAAGAATCAAGTAATTATACTTGATTCTTAGAAGCTAAGTTAGGCTTTTTGAGCACCCAATGATGCTTTTTTGTGAGGAGGGAGACCATGCTTGACCACCACATGCACGCGCGCGTCGACCGACCTGGGCCGGGCTTGTAGTGGTATAACACATATATTTTTGGTACAAAATTCTTTAACCGTTTTTAGACTGGACTGGAACGGTCAGACCAGACCCGTATTAAAGAACGTTCATTGTTTTTGACCCGTTATTTTCTCTGATCCGTTTTTCGAGACCACGTTTCCCCCAACCAGCAATGTTCTTTTTGCTATTCCGCCTTCTTAACTGATAGGGAGACGAAACAGAAAGAACTGCATCTCGTTCAACTTCTTTTTCTTAAAATCCACAAATTCGAGCAACATTTTTGAGTGCAAACAGAATCGTTTTATACGTGCAAACGAATCGATACCATATAATTATTGATAGGCTGTTTTATCCTAGAGGCGGCGGCGATTGATCCGAATTGCTTTGCACTGTACAGCAGATCGCCGAAACGTCTTCAAGAGATTGACGTAGTCCACGACTCAGACGAAGATCCACATTGTTTTCAACAATTTGAAGACGATGCCACTTACGACGACTTCCGCTGCAGATCTAGATGTCGCTGCTCCCGCTTCACTCTTCCAGGTCCCGATGGTCTCTGCTGTGCCTTTCGGATTCGAGGGCCTCCACTTCAAACGTTGGAAACAGAAGATGGAATTCTTCCTGATCATGAGAAAAGTGGTGGCTGTGCTGACAACTGACAAACCGCAGCTACCAGATAGACCAGACGAAGCAGACGCAGATCTGATGTGAGCCTGGACAGAAAAATCAAACGAACCACAGAACTGGACAGATCAAGACTACCTATGCAGAAACTTCATTCTCAACGGCCTCAGTGATGACCTCTATGACTACTACAATTCCGACAAGACAGCCAAAGAAATCTGGGAAGCGCTGCAAAAGAAGTATGATACGGAAGAGGCTGGAGCGAAGAAATATGCAGTCAGCCGCTACCTGAAATACCAGATGAAGGATGACAGGTCGGTAGAGATGCAGTCTCATGAGCTTCAGAAAATTGCTCATGAGATCATCTCTGAAGGTATGAGTTTGGACGAACAATTTCAGATTGCTGTTATTATTGATAAACTGCCCCCAGGTTGGAAAGATTTTAAGAATGTGCTTAGGCACAATACTAAGGAATTCTTCTTAGAGAGCTTGATCACTCGCCTCCGTATTAAGGAGGAGGCTCGTAAGCAGGACCAGAAAGAGGAAGTGCTTGTTGTCACCAACAACAACACTAAAAAGTCCAAGCCTGCAGTTCTGAAACCGAATCCGAAAAACTTTAAGAATCAGAACCGCAACCGCAACAAATAGAATTGGAACCCGTAAGGGAACCAAAAGGAACAATAGAAACCAACCCAAAAGAATGATTCTGGACAGTTGTTTCTATGTTACAACTGTGGAAAACTAGGTCATATGGCACGCAAGTGTAGGAACAGACCAGGCCCTGCACCGCAGGCTAACTTGGCTAAGGAGCCTCTTACGGCTATGATTTCTGAGATTCATCTAGTTGGTGGATCAGAGGGTTGGTAGGTAGATACTGGTGCATCCCGCTATGTCTGCTATGATCGTGCTATGTTCAGTACATACACGGCTGCTGATGATAAGAAAGTGCTGCTGAGAGATTCTCACACCACTACAATTGCTGACATTGGAAATGTGTAAATAAAGTTTACCTCTGAAAAGACTGTTCTTCTGAAAGATGTGATGCATACTCCATAGATGAGAAAGAATCTGGTTTCTGGATTTATCCTTAAGAATGCTGGTTTTACTCAAGTATAGGGGCTGATTTGTACACTTTGACTTATAAGGGGATGTTTGTAGGGAAGGGTTATGCTTGTGAGGGTATGTTTAGACTTAATGTTGAATCTAATAAAGTAACCAGTTCTGCTTATATGTCGTGTGATTTTAATATCTGGCACTCTAGATTATGTCATGTAAATAAACGTATTATTCATAACATGAGCACCTTAGATTTAATTCCTAAAATGTCACAAACTGACTTTGATAAATGTGAATTCTGTAGTCAAGCAAAAATCATTAAGAAACCCCATAAATCAGTTGATAGAATTTCTGAACCCTTAGATTTAATTCATTCTGACATATGTGAGCTTGATGGCACTTTGACTAGACATGGACACCGTTACTTTATCACTTTCATTGATGATGGCTTTGATTTCACTTATGTATATCTTATGAAAAACAAAAGTGATGCATTTGATATGTTTAAATTATTTAAAACTGAAACCGAGAACCAATCTAATAAGAAAATTAAGAGACTTCGTAGTGATAGAGGAACAAAATATGAGTCTAGTCCATTTCTTGATTTTTATAAATTGCATGGTATAATTCTTGAGAAAACTGCACCTTATTCACCTGAAATGAATGGTAAAGCTGAAAGAAAAAATAGGACCTTTACCGAATTAGTTGTAGGTATTTTATTAAATTCAGGTGCAGCAAAACATTGGTGGGGGGATATTTTATTGGCTGTATGCTATGTATTTAATAGAATCCCTAAATCAAAAGGTAAGGTTTCACCTTTTGAAATTTTAAGAAATTATAAACCGAATGTATCTTACTTTAGAACTTGGGGTTGTTTGGCATATGTTCGTATACCTGACCCTAAGAGAATAAAATTAGCAAGTAGAGCATACAAATGTGTATTTATTGGCTATGCTATTAATAGCAAAGCATATAGATTTTATGACCTGAATACACATAATATAGTAGAATCTAATGATGCTGATTTTTATGAAACTAAATTTTCTTTTAAATTGAGGAATAGTGGGGGCACGTCAAATACCACCGTACCTATTGGAACAGAACTTAATGAATCTTCTGAAATCGAACCTAGAAGAAGTAAAAGAGCAAGAGTTGATAAAGATTTTGACTCGGATTTTTGCACTTTTACTATAGAGGAGGATCCCACAAACCTCCAAGAAGCCTTATCTTCATTAGATGTCGATTTATGGCAAGAGGCTATAAATGATAAGATGGATTCCTTGGAATCCAATAAGACTTGGCACTTAGTAGATTTACCACCTGGTTGTAAGTCTATAGGCTGTAAATGGGTACTTAAAAAGAAATTAAAACCCGATGGCACAGTTGAAAAATATAAAGCTCGTTTGGTAGCTAAAGGTTTTAGGCAAAAAGAAAATGTATACTTTTTGATACTTTTTCACCCGTAACTAGAATCACATCCATTCGAGTACTAATTTCATTAGAATCTATTCATAATTTAATAATACACCAAATGGATGTTAAAATTGCTTTTTTTAATGGTGAATTAGAAGAGGAAATTTATATGGACCAAGCTGAAGGGTTTGTAATTCATGGTCAAGAACATAAAGTTTGAAAATTAGATAAATCATTATATGGTTTAAAACAAGCACCTAAACAATGGCATGAAAAATTTGATAACTTAATAATCTCAAATGGTTTCAAAGTTAATGAAAGTGACAAATGCATTTACTATAAATTTGAGAATGACATTTGCACTATAATATGTTTGTATGCAGATAATATACTTATTTTTGGATCAAACATTCATGCCATAAACACTGTTAAATCTTTGTTAAGTGCCAATTTTGATATGAAAGATCTAGGTGAAGCGAATGTAATCCTTGGTATTAAGATTACTAGGTCCGAAAAGGGACTTATTTGGATCAATCTCATTATATTGAGAAGATCTTAAAGAAATACAATTACTTTGACTGTAAACCTGCATGTACACCATATGATCCTAGTGTAAAGCTATTCAAGAACACTGGTGAAGGTGTAAGACAATCTGAGTATGCGAGCATCATTGGCAGCCTTCGGTATGCCACTGATTGTACTAGACCCGACATTGCCTATGTTGTGGGATTATTATGCAGGTTTACTAGTAGACCTAGTATAGAGCATTGGCACGCTATTGAGAGGATCATGAGATACCTAAAACGAACCATGAACCTTGTATTACATTATGAAAAGTTTCCAACTGTCCTTGAAGGTTACACCGATGCAGACTGGAATACTTTATTTGATGATTCAAAAGCAACCAGTGGCTATATCTTTAGCATTGCTGGAGGAGCTGTTTCTTGGAAATCCAAGAAACAGACTATTTTGGCTCAGTCTACTATGGAGTCTGAGATGATAGCACTAGCCACAGCTAGTGAAGAAGCAGAGTATTTAAGAAATCTGCTAGCTGAGATTCTCTTATGGGAAAAACCGATACCAGCTGTGTTGATCCATTGCGATAGTACCGCGGCTATTGCAAAAGTACAGAACCGTTATTATAACGGTAAAAGACGACAGATACGTCGTAAGCACAACACTGTTAGAGAGCTACTCTCTTCAGGAGCTGTTAGAGTGGATCACATACGCAGTGACGAGAATTTGGCAGATCCTTTGACGAAAGGACTAGCCAGAGAGAAAGTCCTTACAACTTCTAGAAATGGGACTATTGCCCTTAGATTGTTGAGTCACGCACAATGGTAACCCGACCTAATGACTGGAGATCCCAAGAACTAGGTTCAATGGGTAAGAACAAGTTGTGAAGTGATATGAGTTGAATATGCTATTTTTCGTATATATAGAAGCATGTATTCCTGAAGTGATTAGAGGATGAGTTAATAGAAACTCTTAATGAGATCTATACTCCATTTGGAGTGGAGTACCTACCTTCAGGAGTACTCTTGATAGACTCACCTGTGTGAATGTGGAAATTTGACCGTTTCCAATGGAGTTTTGGGCAAAACTCCTAGAGCATTCACTAAAGTGGGATAGACGTGCATAGCCATAAATGCACGGGCTTACTTGATTGCACTCTAGAAAGATTGTGTGTGGTCTGATGTCAGGAATAGAGTTCAAGACTACGTGTCGCTCTAGTAAAAACTGAATCTTATCCACTATGCAAAGGTTTAAGTCGAAAAACACCTTTGTTTATGCACAATCTTATGTTTTTCAGAAATTGCTTGAAAATATTTTTTAAAATTCAAGTGGGGGATTGTTGGAAAATGTTTTAAATAATAAGTGAATTATTAAAAAAATTGACTAAGCGTGAATGAGTGGCTCCTATATGCGAATAGTCCCACATTGTAGGATTATATGAAAGAATCAAGTATTTATACTTGATTCTTAGAAGCTAAGTTGGGCCCTTTGGGCACCCAATGATGCTCTTTTGTGAGGTGGGAGACCATGCTTGACCACCACACGCGCGCGTGCCGACCGACTCGACTTGACCCGGGCCGGGCTCGGGTTCGGGTTCGGGCTTGTAGTGGTGTAACACTTATATTTTTGGTACAAAATTCTTTAACCGTTTTTAGACCGGGCTGGAACAGTCAAATCAGACCAGACCCGTATTAGAGAACGTTACATAACGTTCATTGTTTTTGACCCGTTATTTTCTCTGATCCGTTTTTCGAGACCACGTTTCCCCCAACCAGCAACGTTCTTTTTGCTATTCCGCCTTCTTAATTGATAAGGAGACGAAACAGAAAGAACTACATCTCGTTCAACTTCTTTTTCTTAAAATCCACAAATTCGAGCAACATTTTTGAGTGCAAACAGAATCGTTTCGTACGTGCAAATGAATCGGTACCACAAAATTATTGAGAGGCTGTTTTATCCTAGAGGCAGCGACGATTGATCCGAACTGCTTTGCACTGTACAGCAGATCGCCGAAACGTCTTCAAGAGAGTGACGTAGTCCACGACTCAGCCGAAGATCCACATTGTTTTTAATAATTGTGTCATCCACCTGATCTAACATGGAGCTAGTAGAGATTTGTTTACTAATTTGAACACTGTGAGACTGGGCAGTTTGTTTATTTATATTTGCGCTCGAGTTAATTTGCTGCTCTATTTCTACATTTGAATTTACCTTTTGCTACTCAAAAGAGGATGGGGAGTCTGTGTCCATGTAATATTTTGTGGGACCATTATCAGTAGATTTTTTGGGTATCCAAACCTTTCCAAAAGCACATAATTTAATTGGATATCCAAAGTAGTTAAAATTAGCACATGTAGATCTCCATTCGTACTCCACTGGTTGCATGAATACCTCATTGTTTTCGGTCACAATGGCTACTTATTTTGGGAATTTAAAATCGTGATTGACTTCAATTAGAACATGAACAATGAATTTTGATCATTACTCTAGTGAGTTGGTCCATTTTTATGGGAATTCCCAACACTGAAGCAATTCTACTTATTCCTTCCTCGGACCAAAAATCTAATTTGAGTCCAGGAAATCGCACCCAAACTGGAATGGTTTGGAGAATTTCCTTAGTAAGATAAGATCCGGTACCCATCATTTTATCATCATAAGTTTTCTACCGTAAAAATAGGGTCCTTCCTTCAATATTCTTTTGTAATCATCCTTATTTTCAAATCTGATCGCATAAAAACCATTTTCTTTTGTGTGTATGTGAAAATCTCCTTCTGGTTTCCATACTTGTTCAATATACACTTAAAAATAATGGTAGTATGGGCACGATCCTACAACATAAATAATAATAAAAAAATTCCAATACCTTTTCACAAAGTCAATCGTAACGTTTGTCATTCTAGCGCATCTTAGTTGGCGGACTTCAACAGGGTTGTAAAATTTAAGAGGCATTGAAACCAGAATTTCTTCTTTTGTAATCAGAGTAGTCCACGCTCTGGAAGAGGTGTTGTATAGGTTGTTGGATCTAGCATGCATGTTTTGGATCACATGCGAATTTATAGGAGGTTGGGTGGACATGCATTTAGAAGAGAGAGGGGGAAAATGAGATTAGTCAAAATGATTGAACATTATACTATTTCCAGGAAAACATTTGTACATGGCCTAGAATTCATATTAGCATGAACAACTTTTGACTGGGAAGGAACACACAATAAATTTCCGGTACGGTGAGATTGAACAAGGATGAATCCATTTTCGTCATGCTTTCCATTAAGCGGAGAGGATCTGACCGGATTCTAAGGAGCTGGAGGTAGGGGGATTGGCGGCTGGATATGGTTTTTAGGAGAGGTGCTATGGTTTTCTGCCATTATTTTTATCAAAGATATTACATTTATCTTATTCGAAAGTTTTCTGACAAAAATTGTATGTATATATATATATATATATATAAAATCTTAAAATAAAACCATGGATGACAAAGGCATATACAAAGAGACAAATGTTTCGATTGCGATGTAAATCCCAACACATATATACAGTCACATTAGTCATGTACAATTCTTATATGTTGCACGTGCACTGTACACTTATAAGTGTATTTGATACACTTATATATTATAAGTTTTATAAATTAAATAATACCTTTTATATAAATAAATTAAATTAAAAAAATATATTTAAAATACTTTAGATTAGATCTAAAGTAATATACTTCATTGGCCCAATAAGATCTAAAAATGGATTCTTCTTTGAAATTCACTCATTTAACCCGCTATAACCTGGTCTGGTTCCTTCATGGTCATCCCCTAATCGTCTGCAAAACCCTAAAATTGATGGCCATGAGTTTGTTAGTACGATAAGTATTGATTTTGATGACAACAACCATATAAATATTATTACTGATAGATTTTCAAATAGTGTAGACTATAATGCAAGAAATGCAGGTACAGTACTCTAAAATATTGTAGGGATATACACGTATAAATGAATTATAGTTCAAGATGGATCAGTACAAGGATTCAAGAAGCAGATCAAGAAGACCAAGTAGAATCAAGGTGAGGAGGATAACAATAAGAGTAGGAGAATACAAAAAATTCAAGGACAACTCTAGAAGGATCCTAGAGGCTAAAGAAACAAAGACTGGAAGCGCACCGACATCTAGTTAGTCAAAACTACGTGTAAAGAGTCTTATAAATTTTTGTTAATGACCCCGTAGCATATCTTTGAAACCTCTCTTTCAAAGATCTTTACTTTCATCTCTAGAACTTTTTTATAGAAGTACAATATTGCTTTTAAAAGCTATAAAGTTTAAAACAACTTTTATAAAGTCTTTTTCAAAATTAACTAGCATATGTCGATGTACCGCTAGAATATATGTCGACATAGTAACCATAAAAGTGTTTTAAACAAATCAATAGAGATATGTCCAAATACCCATTAGACATATATCGACATATTAGTCTTTGATGTAACCTATGAATTCAATGAATAGACACATCCTTCACCCTTCGCCAAATGACAGTTCTCTTCATCTTCTATACAAATGCCATGGAAAACCAATTTTTATAACATTTCTCATTCTTTTCTCCTACACTTTCTTCTCTACTACTTTGTGATCAAGTTCTCTTGCTACTTTACACATGTAACTTTGCTAATTCATATTCTTTCACTCTAATTCTTTACGAATTTGTAAATCGCAAAAGATCGAAAATTCTTACTTGAATTCTTTATCATTCTGTCTCTGATTCTATCCTATTGTTTTCATATTTCAAACGAAATGCTACCGAAGGTCTATAGGATCATTCTACCGAAGACTACGAGATTTTTTATTCGAATGACATGATTTCTTGTAGAATTAATCTATTACTACCTGAATTATAATGGTGCATCATGCCATCCATAAAAAGTTAAGATTGTATACCTTTTCTTAACTACCTATGGAAAGTCAAGTGGTCGGGTGTGTCCTACCACCTATGGAAAGTCAGGATAGGTGTACTTGACACCTGATTCAAAACCAAGTTGTATAGGTATATTTATCTCCCATGGAATTGCAAATTTTATTGTAGTGAAAATTCTACATGGGGTATAAGACTGGATGTAGGATTTGAAATCCCAACCAAAAAAAAATGCCTAGTGTCTCTCTTTTTACTTTACTGCTTTTTATTATTGTATAGATTTACATTTATCTGATTATTTCTATGATTCTAAATTGAATAATGTAAAAACTACAGTTATGCATTAAGAAGTTTAAATACACTATTCACCCCTCTCTGATGTTATAATAGCCTTTAGATCCACTCCATAGAAGTATTATGATATCTCACATAACCCACATTTGGTATTAGAGCACACAGTTTTCAAAAACTCATCATCTGATTCTTGAAAATTTTAAATGGCTAGTAACGCTAATAACACTCTCTTTAACATATTTCTAGAAGGTCAAACCACTACTAGACCACCAATTTTTAATAGTAGTAATTATGTATATTGGTCATGTAGAATGAAACTTTATTTACAATCTAATGTACTAGATATATGGATATTACAAAAGTTGAGTACATTGAGCCCCAAATGACTTATACACAGTTGACTAATGAACAAAAGGTACATGCACTCGATAATTGAAAGGCTATGAATATTTTAGTGTGCGCCCTAAATAAAAGTAAATTTAAAGGATTGTCTATTTGTAAATGTGCATATGCAATTCAAAGAACATTGCAAGTCACACACGATGACACTAGTAAAGTAAAACAAACCAAGATTTCTATAAATATTAATTATTTTTGTAAATGCATAAAATTAAGAAAATAATATAATTAAAGGATTAAAATTATATAAATTTTTTATAAATTTTATAAATTCTAAAATTTTATTTATTTATGAAAATAAAATATACTTAATTTATAGATAAATAAAAATATATATATTTAGTTTAATAATTGATATATAAAAGTATTAAAATACTTAAGATATATTAGTAAAGATATATCATAAATAACTTTAAGATATAATAAAAACAAAAATAAATTGAAAAGGCAACTTCTCAAAAATTCGTCTAGTCTGTTAGACATACAATGACAATATATGTCGATATATCATGGTTTAAATTGACATGTTGATACAAAGATAAAGCTTTTGAAATTCCTTCTCTTTTTCAAAACAACAATTTATTGATTATCACATGTCCATTCAATGATTATTTAATCACCTTATCTCACTTATTCATTCACATCACTCTTTATTTCAAAACTCAAAATAAAAGAATATTCATTACTCTTTATCTCTTCAAAGATATTATCTTCACCTTGAGGATCATCTTCTCAAGCTTCTAAACTTTCTACAAGGCTTAAAATTGGCTTTATAATGATAAGAACCAATCGAAGCATACGTAAAATATGGGAAGAAAGCTAAAACCTTTTCTAGTCATTTTGTGAATTTCAACTTTTATAATTTACAAACTCTTTCTTTTAAAACGATATTTTAGGATTGATGAATCTTTCACAAAATGATTTTCCTTGTTATCCCGAACTGTTAAAACTTATGCAAATATGAATGACAATTTTTTAATGGAAATGAGCTTTCAAAAATTAATTATTGATCATGAAAATCATGAAGTTATACATGTTTTAATTGAAAATGATTTAGAAGTTAATTTTAAAAGGTAAAAATCTTTGGTCAAATGAAAGACTTATGAGTCTTATTTTACAACAAAGTATCACTCCTTGTACCATAAATTGCAGCAATCCCATTTTAAAAGTTTGTAAAGTTTTACTTCCTTTTTCCCAAAAGTGACATAAATTGGGCACAAGTCATCTTATCGAACTTTGTTGCCAAAGGAGCCACTTCACATGAAAATAAACTTTTCCATGGGGTGTATTGAACCGAAGTTTTCCAATATTTGGAGTTAAATTAAAAGGTGAAATAATTTCAAATCCAAAAGTATTCAATAAAAAGAACATCTCTCTAATGCACGTCCCTTTTTAAATTTGAGCCATATGAAAATTTGATCGAAAAAGATGAAAGCTTAGCTATGGAGGAACAACGAGAAGTAGAAGAGGAGGAGAAATAAAAAATGAGGATGGAAGTAGAAGAAGAAGAGGAGGAGGAAAAGTTGAACACATCTCTTGAGATCTTTGAAAGGACGACTTTGCCAATAAGTTTAGAAATCATTAAGAACTAAGAGAAGCTTCTAACTAATCAAACTAAGCTCAAAAGTTGATGAGAAAAATGTTTTTAAAACTTTGCAACAAGGTTGATAACTTTTTTGGAAAGGTTACGAAAGCTTGGAGGAGGATCTTTATCACCTTCATCGTCGTTTTTGACTATCTTTTTCTTAGTTCTCTTGTAACGACCCACAAATTCATCACTTCAATTTTTTTTTGAAATATTCAAATATAAGATTTTTTAACATAAATGATAATGGTTTAAATAATAAATAATATTGGTAATCTTATTTTGAATAAATATTTACAAAAATATATATTTTGGAAGATATATCGATAAAATAACTGAAAACTACTTTATCAACAAACAACTCTTAGATCATCCGACATCGTGCGCGGAGCTGGATACATACGCTCATTTATGTATATGAGTGAGAATATGTAATAAAATTATTTATTTTATCTTTGAAAATAAAATCTCTTTATGACATCATCAATGATATCACTATTTTGAAATAAATGATTTTTGAATTTAAATTGAGTTTAAATGATTTAATAATTATTTTAATTATTAAATAAGACCATTTAATTATTATATAATGATAGGAATATTATTATCAAACTTTATTTATAAATATGGATATATTAAATAAGAAGTGAAAATATGACCAGAAATCGAAATCGAAATCCGTAACGATTCAACGTAGAAAAGTTGTGAAACGTTTGAGATATACATATGCACACATACATGTACATATACGTGAACCCATTCACATGCACATGAACACATATATACATACAAACATGCTTATTCATACATACATACATACATACATACATACATACATACATACATACATACATACATATATATATATATATATATATATATATTTCAAAATATCCAAGATATTTTCCTAAAAGTTCACCCTTAAGTGAAACTAAAGTTAACATCTTACACCCTAAGTAAAGCACATGGCTACACACATGAGGGTGGAGGGGGGGTTTCAACCAAGGATAATAAGGTGAGAGGAAGGAGTGTTGGTGATGAAATGGTGATATGTTTGTGTGGAAATATCATGATATTTGCATCGTTACATTTGCCTATAAATAGCACCCATGTAACGACCTGGATTTTTTTGCCGTTTGATTTTGAATATTTAAATGGTTTACATATTGGATTTGGATTTTAATTTAGTTGGTAAGGTTTAAAAACTGAAAATTTTAAGCAATTTTGTAATTATTTGAAATCGTCGATTTAATCAACGTGTTAAAATAGCGATCCAGGGCACAGTCTCGAAATTCGACGAAATCAGTTCCATTAGATCTGCAATAGTGTATTATTATCATATTCATATTTTGTAACATTTGGAATTACCGTTTGGTCGTGCAATCTGAAAACGCCTAGAAATAATTGAATTGAATTTAATTTAAACAGTCGATTCAAAAAGCTATCTTCTCCATACGATCAAATTGGGACTCGAGACTTGTTCCAGTATGTTCAGAATAGGGGTATAACATTAGAAACGCCAAGCGGCACGCCTCAATAGGGGTTTAGGAATTCAAGATATGTAAACGAGATATTTTGGATGTAAAAAAATATATTTATAAAGGTCAAATCTTTCTCCAGAAGCCAACTTCCCCTTTTCTTTTAAATATCGCGATTTGTTTCTTTCTCCTTCTTTCAAAAGCATGAGCTCGAAAACGAAATCAAATTCGTTCGATTATTAAAAAAAATGCAATCGAAATCGCCTGTTCATAAAAAAAGGGGGCACGCGATTAAATCGCGTTACAATCTCGATCGAGCGGAGCGCGGCAACACTAGGGGTGCGATGGCAACTGCAAGAGAGGAGCACGCACATGAGGCGTGATGCTAGCAGTTATGGTTGGACGGTTTTGAATCACGCGAGCCTGGAAAGGCGCGGAGGAGCGATGGTGTATGGAGATGGAGGTTGCTGCTGCGAGTCGACGAAGGGTTGGTGTACGCTGGGGCAGTTAGGGCTGGTGGCTGCTCGATTGGGATCGTTTGGCGCTGCAGTGGTTGCGTTTTCTGGCGATCAAGGCTGTACGTGTAGTCGAAGTGAAAGGGTTGGCTGATGGTTTCGGGCGACGGAAGTTGAAGCTCATGTCTGTTTTTGGAGCAACGGAAAGAAGCGGCCGATTGATGATGTCGACCATGGGTTATGCGTGCAGGCTTTGGATAATTAGCTTTTGGAAGGAAAGATTATTTATTTTAAGACAATTATAAGTTTAAGATAATCATCGATTAATATATTCGAAGTTCGTTGATCCATATAATTTATTCATGCGAGGTCCAAAAAACATGAAAATGAGTTGGTTGGAATCATTCGAAGTTAGTTGAAATTTTAAATTAAATTGAACGCTGTTCAATTTGATTTAAATTTCGAACAGATTGCAAATAAAATCAAGGTAAGTAAATCTCACTCAATTTGGTTGATTGAAATTAATTTATAATAATTTAAATTGATTATTGGTTGATTGGATGAGTTGATAATTATTATTATCAGTTGGATGCTATGTTATCTTCTATATATATATAGTAGTATATATATTAGTATTTGGATATTTTCCGCCGATTGGAGTGGATGAGACCTTATGCGTCCCGCATAATAGCAGATCACCCTATATACCACGATATCCTCCTCGAAGAGGGATTGGTATTTTATTGTTGTATTAACATCTGTGGATGCAGGGAAACAGGTTGGAGGGATCTAACTAGATTCCCCAAAAATATATTAATTGTTCATATATATTGATATATGATGTGTGTGAATAAATCTGATATAGATTTGTTGTGATTGAATTTTGGATGTTATAGTAGAACTGACCTTGTTTTTGGTATTCTAAATACTATAAATATTATTTTTAAATTTTTAAGGAACTAAAAGGTGATTTTGAATATAAAAATAATTATATTAAAATTTGGACTATTAAAAAAGAAGTTGATTGAATAAAACAATAATTATATTTTTGGTTGTGCTTAATAAATTCGATAACTATTTAAATAGGGATTTTTAAAAATAATCTATATAAAGGGTTTCTAAATGATATCCAGAAAATGTAAAAAGAGGTTGAAATCGATATTAAAATTTTTATTGGCGGAATAAATGGAATTTATAAGGAAATAGATTTATAAAATGAAATTTTATAAATAAGATTTGTTTTTATAAACAAGTAAAATCCTAAGGAGTTATAAAAATTTATAAACGATGTTTATAAATAAGGAAAAACGATAGCAGTTGCTAAATTGGGAATATAAAATTCGTAGGGTGAATTTATATTATAATATGAAACAAGGTTGAGGAAAATAATGGATATTATTTTTGAAAAGTGGAAATGGTTAGGAGAATCAGAATGAAATCGGTGGGTTGTGAATCGAGAGGAATCTATAAATTAATTGGTTATTGAGGTTTTAAAAATATATTTTATTACTAAGATATTAAGTTGATTTTAAAAAGGGAAGTTTTATTTATCAAACTATGTAATTTTGAACTAGTAGAATTGAAATACATCGAAAAGTGAAATTTTCAAATACTTAATATTTATTTTAATAAATACTAATTTTTAAAATCAGCTTTGAAAATTGATTCGTTTACCTAAAAATGAGTTATTGATGTTTATAAAATGAGCTTCAATATTTTAAATAATTACTTGAACATGTTTTAATAAAATAAATTATTATTCTTTAAATACTTATTATATATATATAGAGTTTTGTAATGTTTTAAATTTATTTATAAATCTTCTCGAGATTTGGAAATAGAATTTATTCAGTAGATGGGATTTATAGGAGAAATCCTCAAAAATGGAATTTGGGAAGAAGTAGGGAAAATTTCCGAAATAGTTAAAAAAAGTGAACTTCGAAAAAAAGAACTAGGATTCATTAAAGAAGTTAGAAATGGATATTTGGAATTGTAGACAAGTGTTTTGACTTGGAAATATTAAAGGAAATTAATTAAGGAAACCAAAAATTATAGAATTCGTTATAAACGAGTTAAGGAATTTACAATATAAATTGTAAAGGATTTTGAGAAAGAGAAATAAATGGAATTTCCTAAGTGCTAAGAAGTAAGGAGTTAGAAAAATATATTTTTCTAAATGTTGAGATAAGAGATGGTTTGGAATATCCTGATATGGATATAGGTATTTGAGTTGCCCGAATTATTGAAAATTTGGAAGGGATTGAATATATATCTTATAAGATATTTTGAAAATAAATTTTGGAAAATCTATAATAAGGCCTGATGTCTGCTTATGGATGTTTTATTGATAGTTAAATAACCGACTATCAATTTTGGCCAAAATTCGCCGATCGTTTCGAAGAGACCGGGATCGGGTTTAATTATCCGAAAACCACTTCGATCCGGTTTGAACGTTACGAATGGTGAAATCGTGAAGAAGTGAAGACGACGATTCGGTTTGTCCAAACCCAGGACAACTTGTATGGACGAATGCTATTCAAACATCGTCATTGGAGGACGATGAGCATTCTAAGTGAAATTGTTCTTGAAAGGTATTCGTTAGCCTCAAGCCTCATCATCCGGGAATGAATAAAACAGGGGAGATGCAGTAAGGCTAAGCGGGTCGCACCCAATTAGGGTATGTTATCACCTTTCTAGATACCCTCGGATATATAAAAATTATGGATATGACTGTGCATGAAAAAGAGAGCGCTTGATTTAAGGGTGGGAACACCCGAGGTGATAACATATTCGGTACTATCCAGGTTAGGGGTAGGCCGGTCTTATGTTGGCAGGGGATCTCGACGAGGTCCTCGGTACATTTTTCTAGAGGTGTACTGTGATAGGCAGTACCCCAATAGCCCAGTCATTGTATGGAATCCATTCTCCAATAAGCGCCGTACGGTTTTGATTGTGCCCAACTATGCTGAAATGTGAGATGCAAGCATTTCGGCTATTTTCTATTTACTTTGATTAGACACTATTATAATATCATATGATTTTGATAAAAATGTTTTTGGTTATCGTAAGGGAAAAACCCGTCATGTTTATGTGTGACGTGGTCTTACGAGATAGCTTTGTTTTTCAAAAGATTTGATAAAAGTTAATAATTCAAATTGAGTGTGTGTTCTCACGCTGGTTTTCTAGACTACTCGGGTGTTATTTTATTATAATGCTCGGGTCAGACCGAGTATTACGGATTCAGGTTAGGATGGTTTGGAGCCCAGGAGACGAGCTGGAGGATTTCTAGCGTATTCCACGTACTTGGTTTATATTTCTACCGTGTGAGGACAAGTTATTATAACTGTCTAGATTGATGTATTGATTGTTGTACTCTGATGATTGTAAATATAAAACAATTACAGATTCTTTTATATAAAAATATGTTATTATATATTATATTTTGTTCCTCTGCGATTGTGAGATTCTGTGTTGATTATTTCTATTTTTCTTATACCTCCTCTTCTTCTTCATCCTTAGCAAATCGGTATTTTTGGCACTTTACTATTCGGCATGATATACAGTGAACGTATTGATTTTCGAGGGTCGAAAATCCCCATTCGTTACAACCCACCTCTCTTCACTTCATTCACACTTCTTGTGAAGGCCCGAATTTCCGTACCCTTTGAGCCGACAATAAACCACACATGTCCAACTCAAATTGCAGGAATAAACGGATCTTTAAGGGTGAAAAAGAAAATAAAGACAGAACAGAATCTCACACGAATGGAATAATATATAACATTGAACAAATATCTTTACAGCAGAATTTTTTTGAAATACATATATCAAAGTCTAACCTAAATTCAGCTTGGACAGTTATAAACATCTGTCCTTACAATTGCTGACAAACAACTGCGCAAAGCGGATAATAGAATACGTCCATACATAGATGAATATCTCCAGCTCTCCTCTGGAAACTCCAACCGTCTTCAACTAAACCTGAAACTATTCAGATCTGACCCGAGTATTGAAAATACCCAGATTAGGCTTGATAAACCAGCGTGAGAAACTCAAATATAAATGACAGTGTCATACATCAGCCTTGGAATAAAATCCTTTGAAAAGAAATAGTATCTCTTAAGCCCACGCCAACACATAAACACGGACGGGTTTTTACCTTATGATAACTAAAACACTTTTATATCAAAACATTTGATATTATTTCTAATGTCATTCTTTGAAAAACATTTGCAAATAAACTTATTAATCTTAGCCGAAATTGTTACATTATTAAATTCCAGCATACTAGGTTCTACAATCAAGTCCGAAGGCACTTATTGGAGAATGGATTCCATACAAATGACAAGGTCAGGGACTACCTTTCGATAGTACACCTCTAGAGGGATGCACCTAGGGTCCAGATACTGAACTCCTGAACCAACACAAGCCGGCCCACCCCTCATGCTGAATAGTACCGAATATGTCATCACCCCGGTCGTTACCGACCATTAACGGGTACCCGATTCATACGTTCACCACATACTTAGACATGTGTAGAGTAAATCTAGAAGGATGATGACATCTCCTAATTGGGAGCGACCTACTTAGCCTTGCTACTTCTACCTTGTTTCTGTCATTTCCGGGTGATGAGGCCTGAGGTAAACGATTACCTTTTCACATAACACATCTTCTTTGAATGCCACATTGCCATTTCCGTTGACTACTAATTGCCTTCCACAAAAATACAACCCTTGAGCTCGTACGTCTCAAGGAGGGTGTTAAGCTAAGAGAAGTTTCCTTCCCCGCCACCACAGATGTATGTTTGTAAAAACCAATGTACGTAATCTCAGAAAATGCACTGTTAGACATCCATCCATACAAGTTCGTTTTGGGACTTGAACGAAACCGAAGGTACTTTCCTCGGCCATTACTAGGCGAGAAGTCCTTGTGGTTTTGAGGTTTTTCATAACAAAGAGACCACTGCTACAATATAGTAAATCGAGAGTTTATCCCCAATTAATCAACAAGTAATCCCTCGTTATTATTCGTCTCAATATCTCCGTATTCAAATATATTTATTCTTCGAACACGTAAATTGGTTCGAAGTGGTTTTCAGATAGGAATCACCCAAATCCGACCCCGGTTCCTTCGAAGCTAATCATCGCTTTAAAAGATGTTAAGTTCATATGTGGATATCAATCATCAATCAATTACTTCATCTTTTATTTAAATCAAATATCTTTCTTAGATACATTCTCTTCAATTTATTCCATTTTCTTTTCAAGAGTATATGGAATCATTAAGCCTCGTTTATTCAAATCATTTTATTTATTTAAACCTTTCTTAAATCATGGAATAATTCAAAATCATTTATTAAATCTTAATCAAAGATTTCTTATATTCAAGCTATAACTTTTAACTTAGGGAAAATATTCCTAAATCATTCATTAAATCTTAATCAAAGATTTCTTATATTCAAGCTATAACTTTTAACTTAGGAAAATATTCCCAAATCATTCATTAAATCTAAATCAAAGATTTTTTTCATTCAAGTTATAACTTTTAATTTAGGGGAAATATTCCCAAATCATTCATTAAATCTTAATAAAAGATTTCTTTCTTAACTTCAATTCATATTCTTGCAAATCGAAGATTTTCATAATAGTGCACTACTGCCACCTTAAATATGGTAAATTTCACCTCCAGAGACTAGTGGCAAGTAATCCTACATCATGAAGATCTTTTCTTTTATCTTGGAAAAAACTTTAAATATGATCTTTTAGAGCATCCAGGCTTTTCTTTCGATTTGTTCCACCCCTCGTCTAAAAGATAAAGCAAAGGCCAGGTAAGTTCAGGGCACTGGTTGCTCCATTCCTAACCTTAGTTACACACCTTGTTTTACCGTTTAGCTCTCACAAGCGGGACAAATGTACTAGTCGTTTCCGCATACTCAATTTGTTATTATATTCAATATTCTTCAATTATTGTTTAAGTGTTATAAACATTTCCTCTTAACCATTTATTTAAACTCTTATTAAAACTTCCAAGTCAGCTTTAAATTTCTTAATTATTCTTTTAGAATCATTCACAAAAGATTTAGGAAAGATTTTTTAAGTTTAAAACTACGTTTCAAAAGTTATTAAAAACTGCTGCGAAAAGCGTTGCGAATATATTTTAAAAGCTATATTCTTCAAAACGACTTTTATATCATTTAGAAATCCATATTTTCAACTTAAATCTCTTTTAAAACATTTTAAAGGATTTTAAGAATTTTATTTCATATTTTTAAAACATTTAATATATCAATTTTAAATTTTGTCACTTTGCTGCAAAAGCGCGATTTTTCTGAAAAATTGTTTTGGAAATATTTAAAATACACAAGATGAAATCTTGATTTTCTTTTTTTATTCCTTTAAACATATTTAAATGTTTATAAAACATTTCTAACTCATTTTAAAACTATTTCCAAAAGGTTTAAGTATTCCATATACACCATTTCATTTCCAAAAAGAAAGTGATTTCCTTTGTGCTTATCGACGTGTATTAATGTGACATGGTAAAACAATTTAACAATCATATCAAACAATCAATACTTGATGATCAAAGCATATATAAGCATCCATAGCAATCATAACACAACATCAACATGTGTGTGTGTGTGTGTGTGTATATATATATATATGTTAAATAGAGTTTCTCACCATAAACCAAAGCGATAAACTTCCTACCAACATTCAAACTAATCCACGCTTCACTAACTACTTCCTACTCCACTTAAACATTAGTAAATAACTTTCCCTTCCTTCGGAGTGCTTGGCCAAGGCTTGAGATGGAGGTGGGCCGAAAGTATAGAGAAGAAGTGGCAGAGCCTTGACCTTGAATTCTCAAAATTAGACCCAAAAAATAGGTCATCTTCTCTCTTGTTTTTGGCTCTCTTACTCTCAAAATTTGAAAAACTTATTAACTGAAAAGTTGTTGGAAAATTCTTTTCTCTTGAATTTGAAAAAAAGAATCATTTGAATCCAAATAGTTTTGAGGGAAATATGATAGAATGAAGAAGACGTATTATCGGATTGACAAAAATGAAGCCCGAAAATGTACTTCAAAGAATTGAGTTTCAGGTATAGCAAACCTCAAAACTGGAAAAAGTGATCAACATAAAAGTTGTAGCCACTGGAATTTTATATTTGTCTTAAAAAAAATTTCGTAATTTGGATCAGTTATGATTAAGTTATGATCAAAACAAAATAGCCTATTCTCTGGCTTAAAAACTGGGCTAGACAATGCTTTGGAAATAAGTGGATTTTTGACATGGTTAATTTTAGAATGAGACAAAGTAATCAACATGAAAGTTGTAGCCACTGAAAAAATACATGATTAAAAATTTGCATTTTGGTTCTGGTTTGAAGAAGTTATGGCTGAGAGAAGAAGAGGTTAAATATGGAGAAAAGTGGAGTTTGATTTGAAGAGAATGAACATTGATTTCTTTTGATTTTTTTGTAAATATTTAGACATTATTTCTTTCTAATTTTTTCTATGGCTTAGAAGCCATTAAAGGGAAGAGGAAGAAGATGAAGAAGCTTGAGAAAAGAAGAAGAAGAAATGTGAATGAAAGTGAAGAAGGAGGTGGGTATTTATAGAAAAAGAAAGAAGTGATAAATTTACCAAAATAATCTCTTACCAAATTACCAAACTAACCTTACTTCAACCTAAAGTAATCTCCACTTTTTCAATACTTAACATCATCATTCACATCTTTACTTTATGTCTTAGTCACTTAAAGATTAAATAAAGAAAGGTAATTATTTTATTGGATTTTTATGTGATTTAGATTTGATGTTTACTTTTGACTTTTCTTAAACTTACTTACAAAAGTAAACATGTTTAGTTATTAAAATGTGTAATATATATGTTAAAACATGTTAACAAAGGTGCGACAACCTTGCGGCAACTTTAATCGAAAAAACGTTGATTTTCGACAAAACGTTTTCCGGTCACATTTTGACGTTTTTGTTAAATTATTTATTCATGTAAACCAAACTTCAAAATTGATTTGTTATTATCTTTAAATAATTAAAACAAGCATATTTGACTTATAAAATAATATAAAACAATATCCAAATTTATTTATAAAAATACGACATCGATTTATCGATATGCGACGAAATTTGTCAAATTTTATAAAACAAGTTTTATGTATTTATTGAACCATTATAAATTAAATTACTATTATTATCAAATGAGTTTGATATGGATTATATATATTTAAAAAGAATTATTTATCCTTTAAAACAAATTTCTCGAATATTTATCCTACTTTATCGGAGTCTGACTTTTTTTCAATTTTACAATGGAAATCTAAAATCTTTATTCAATATCAAAAATAAGTTTATCATTCTTACTTATCATATAAAACATGATTGTTTAAGTTTGGAAATTCTACATTTGAATATTTAAATAAATTAAATATTCCATTTTCAAAGTGGAAAAATTACGGGTCGTTACACTTCTTCTTCATAAAATTACTAATCTCTTCATTCTCTTCTTCTCTACATTAATGGCTTCTTTCCCAAATAAAGTTATGTAAAAAATTATGGCAAAAAAGAATTAAAATTATTTAGTAAGTATATATTATCAAAACTCTTCAAAACCAAAGCAAACCCACTTGTTTCCCCTTTTACAACCCACGACCACACCATCCACCACCACTTTCCAAGTAAGGCCGAGAACCTCCAAGCCTCCAAGACCAAGGCCGAACCCCCTATAAGCAATTGGGCTAGTAGTCGTGAGCTCCCATTTTGAGATAACAAAGCTATAGCCGTTTTAAAGTTAGTCTGATCAAAAATCTTGTGGGAAACTCTATATATATAATAATGATGCGATATGATTGATTTGGATGTTTACTATGCTTTGATTATCAATTATTGGTTGTTTTAGTACAGTGTTTAATTGTGTAAACAAGTCATGTTAAATACACGTCGATATTACACAAGGAAATCACTTTCCGAATCAAGTTATAAAAGTGATATGGATCATTAAACCCCTTTGAAATGTTTTAAAATGGTTTATAAATATTTTATAAACACTAAAACCCAATTTGGTGAAGTTTGAATAAGTTATGAAAGTTGAGTCAAAAATAGGCGCGTCGCGTCAATGACAGTTCGCAATTCCACGCCATAAAAGTTTAAATCCATTTAAACGATGGATCAGAGTTGGAATTCTTTGGAATAAGAATTTTCCAAACTCTTATAATCATAGTTTTCAAACAAAAGAAATAGATCGAGATTTGGTTGAGTAGATTTTGAAATATGAGCAAATCAAGTTTTCAAAATAGTCGTTGTTTGGCAGTTCGGAAACCAAAGCGACAAATTCTTTAAAATTAATAGTTTTAATTCTTTAAAAATTTGAAATAAATTCTATAAAAAGTTTAAATTTTTTAAAAGGGATTTGAGTTATAAAAATGGATTTCTAAATGATAGAAAAGTTGTTTTGAGCAAATAAGCCTTAAAAGCACCATTCACAGCACTTTTTTACAGCACTTATAATAAACTTTTGAAATATGGCTTTATACTTAAGTATTCTTTCCCAAATCTTTTATAAATGTTTTTAAATAAATAATTAAGTATTTTAAAGATGATTTGAAGGTTTTATAATTTATTTTAAAAAGTTTAAATAAACGATTTAAAGAAAAGCTATTAAAATCAAGTGATTTAATCTTGGCTCTAAAAGTCGACGAGTATACTGAATTTTTCTATTCATGAGATCCGAATGTGAGATGTTTAAACTAAGAAAATGTTTAGGAGCAACTAGTGCCTCCGCTTACCTGGCCTTTTCCCTGGGCATGGAATTGATAAGGTCGAAATGTCAAAAAACGAGGCAAGTATAAAAGAATTAATTTTTCCAAATTTAACACAATTTGAATTGTATAGAAATAATCTTCTTATACTTGGTATTAAATTCTGAGGAGGGAATCCGTACTATCCATGTGAATTTAAAAGGTGATTTCACCGTTCTTCGACGGATAGTAAAGGTTGAATAGGAAAATTGATGTTGAGTAGAATTGGTATAATTTAATCGACTCGTTTTAACTCAATATTGTTTTCAAATATGACTTATGAAAATGATTTGGTATTTCCAAAGTTAAAGAGAGGTTTAATGATTCTGTATATACCGGAAAAGAATATGATTTAAAGATTTATATATCTAAATGAGATATTTTATTTGATAAAAGATATTAATAAATGAAATGATAGTCACCCTCAAGCTTAACATCTTTTATCGATAGTTGGTTTGATGAAACCGAGATTGGATTTAAGTGATTCTTATCTAAAAACCACTTCGATCCAATTTACATATTCGAAGTGAAGACTTGGAATGATAATAAATGGAATGAAGGGCTACTTGTTACTGACCCTCGAGGGAAATTTCCTATTATATACATACATACATACATACATACATATATATATATATATATATATATATGTGTGTGTGTGTGTGTGGGGGGGGGCAGTAGCATCTTCGTTTGATCTTTGATGCAAGAGCTGGCTACTAATCCTAGGGGTAATTTCCGACAGGATGTACTAGGAGAGTTTCTTTGGTTTGTCCTGTTCCTGGATAAGTTGTATGGATAAATGTCTGACTGCATTCCTAACATACACGTACATTGATTTTTACGAATGTACATCTGTTTGGTGTTGTAGGAAGTAACTCTCCTATACTTAACACCCTTCTCTGAAACGCACAAGCTCAGAGATTGCACATTTGTGGAAATCAATAGTGTGTGATGGAATTGGCAATGTGGTTTTCAAAGTGAAATGTGCTACGTGAAAGGTAATCGTTAACTCGGGCCTCATCACCCGAAAATGGCTTAAACAAGACATGTCGTAAGGCTATGTGCTTCACAACCATTAGGGTATGGTTATCACCTTTCTAGATTAGTTTATATATGTCGAGTATGTTGTGTATGCTATGGGATCCCAGATAGGTCGGTTATGATCGGGTTGATGTCATGTTCGATACTATCTGCCACCAGATGGGTCTGCGGGTAGGCCAGTCTTGCTAGGCACGAAGGTTTCAAATTTGTTGATCCTCGATACATCCCTCTAGAGATTCACTGTACGAAAGGTAGTTCCTTGCCATTTATGGAGATCCTTTCTCCAATAAGTGCATTTGGACTTAATTGTAGAACCTATTATGCTAGAATTTAATCAATGTAAAAATTTCGGCTAAGATTATATAAGTTTACTTGAAAAGTGTTTTCAAAAGAAAGTGATTAAAAAAAATATCCCCTGATATTGCGTAGCAAATGTTTTGGTTATCATAAGGTAAAAACCCATTCTGGTTTTATGTGTGGTGTGGTCTTATGAGATTCCCTTTTGTTTTCAAATATCCATAATTTGAGTTTCTCATACTAGTCTCACGACTGACTTAGAGTTTATTTTCTTTTTCCCTTAAACTCTAGGTGCAATATTTTTCCAAGCGTCTAAGTAGTTAGGTAACTTGGAGAATTTTGGGTCCTTTATAGAAAGTTATATATTAATTTCGCTGTATTTTGTTATGTATCTACCAGCACTTGTGAGGATAGGCAGTTATAACTATCCTAGCTGGATTAGTACTTATTAGAACTCTGATGGAGCAATTTGGAGTAATTACATGTACTACTCATAAGTATAATTAAATGTTGAATTACGAGATTCTATTTTGTTCTATCTTCTACCTTTATTTCTTTTAAAAACTCTTGATAATCCGCCTCTCCAGCACTTGGATTTGCGGCACCTGAATACTAAGGATGTATTGGTGTCGATTTCTGAGGGTCGAGGGGGTGGGTCATCACATTTGGTATATAAGCTTATGGTTGAGCGAATATCTAAGCCTGGATGGGTTCAACTCATTAGAGATAGGGTTAGTAATACCCTATAATGAGTTTAGTCGGAGAGCGCGCATATTTGAAATTTTATCCATGTAAGTATATTCGAGTTTATACCCATTCCCTAAGATAATTTCATATATATTTCTAAAGATGTTTCCTTATTATATGCAAATAGTAGGAAATGAGTAATAGAAGAGGACGAAGGAGAGGTAGCAACACTACAGCCACCAAAAGTCGATCAAATGCTACAATAATTGAGGAAGTGGTAATCCCTATGCAGCCTCAAATTAACTTTGCTACTCTATGCAAAAATTACACCAGTTTGGGTGGTAAACCATTCAAAGGAATGGAGTCCATTATTGAAGTTCACACTTGAATCCACTCTTGTGAAGGAATTTTTAAGGGATTGAATATCGGGAATGAGCAGAAAAGGTTCTTAGCTTCTTGGCATTACAAGAAGGGGCTCTAGCATGGTGGAAATCCATAACTCTAAATAATTCAGAAGATAATTTCTTATGGGAACGGTTCAAGGAAGTCTTGGAAGAACAACGTATGTTAGCTGCAAGAAAATCCCGTCTTTATCAAAGTTTTATGGATTTAAAGCAAGGAGAGGTGTCCGTAGAAGAATATTCAATAAGTTCCGTGAATTGTCCCATTTTGGGCCGGGTCTGATAGACACTCCTTTAAAGAAAATTGAAATGTTTATCGCTGGAATGAAGGGGCAATATCAGGACAGGATGACCGGGCATGTAAATGGAACCTTTGTAGATTTGGTAGACATGGGTTTCTGATATGAAACTCTAGACAAAAAGAATCCACCCACAACTCAAAGCAGTAACAATAACTGGAAGAAGAGGAATTTCAACCATTCTGGAAAGAAGACATGGCAAGGCAAGCCAGAAAGAGGTCCGCAAGAAAGCAGTTTGAAGGATATTGCTTGTTATAATTCCCAATAGAAGGGTCATTTTGCTACCACCTGTAAAAATCCTAAGGCTCAGGATAGGAATTGCTATAATTGTCACAAACCAGGGCACTAGAAAAAGAATTGCCCACTTAAAAAGAAAGGAGAACAAGTTAGATTTTTTGCCATTAAAGATGAACCCTCAACTTCGACTGATGCGAAGGGCAAGAGAGTTCTTGAAGATAATATCTGCATTAATGAAAATCTAGTTAGAGTATTATTTGATATAGGGGCTTCCCGCATTTTTATTTCTAAAGAATTAGTTGATAAATTGAAACTTACCACAAAGATATTAGATACCCATATCTATGTCTCTAACTCCATAGGTGGTAAAACTAATATCGGTATAGTTTGTTAAAAAGTACAAGTTTCCTTCCTATCCCAAAAATTTCATGTGACCTAACAGTCCTTGATTTTATTGGATTTGAGATTATACTCGGTATGGATTGGTTGGCTGAATATAAGGCTGTTCTTGATTGTGTTAAAAGGACAGTGCATTTAGAAAATAAAAGAAGTGAACCTTTCAAAATAATGTGTGAAGAATCAAGTCAGTAATGGATAGTTTAATGTATGACCTAAATTCATTTCACAAACATCTAGAAGAAATACCAAATTTTAAGGAATTTTCGGTTGTTTTTGAGGAAATTAAAAGTTTACCCCTACATAAGGAAACTGAGTTTCGAATCGACTTGATTTCCGGTACAAGGTTTGTTTTTCACTCTTCTTGAAGAATTACCACCAAGGAAGTAAATGAATTAAGGAATCAAACGGATGAATTATTAAAGAAGGGACTAATTAGACTAAGTCGCTCAAGTTGGAGCTCAACAGTAGTTTTTGTTGCAAAGTCAGACGACTCCCTAAAACTTTGTATAGACCATTGAGACCTAAATAAGCAAACGATTAATAAAAAGTATCCTATACACTGTATTGATGGCTTGTTTGATCGACTTTTTGGTGCTCGAATATTCTCCAAAATGGACATAGCTACAGGATTCCATCAATTAAGGATAAAAGAAGATTGCATTCCTTTAACTGCATTCAGAGGACCAAATAATTTCTACGAGTGGTTATGTATGCCTTTTGGGCTAACCAATGCTCCCATCTTATTTTGTGGACCTTATGAATAGAGAATTCAGAAATGTGCTCCACAAATCCGTGTAGGTTTTTATTGATGATATTCTTATATATTCAAAGGCCAAAGAAGAACACGAAAGGCATTTAGAGATTGTACTAGAAATATTGAGAAGGAATGTGCTCAAAGCTAAGTTCTCAAAATGCCACTTCTGGGAAGAAAAGGTAAGGTTCCTTGGACATGTTGTGTCAAAGGAAGGAATCTTAGTTGATCTTGGAAAAATTATAGCCATTCTAGATTGGAAGCACAAACTCCGAAGGACATTCTCAACTTTTTAGGATTGGCAGGACACTAACGGAGATTTATTTAGGACTTCTCCAAGATTTCTCATCACTTAACGAAATTGACTATGAAGGATGTTAAATTTGAATGGGCGAGGAACTAAAGAAAAGGCTAGCTACCGCTCCAATCTTGACTATTATTGATGAAAGTGGCGATTTAACCGTTTATATTGATGCTTGTGGTGAAGGGGTGGGTGAGGTATTGATGCAATACAGGAAGGTTATCATATGCTAGTAGGAAGTTAAAAACGCATGAGCAAAATTATGCAACACATGAATTAGAACTATTAGCCACTGTGTTCACACTAAAGATTTGGATACATTATTTACTGGGTAAGAATTTCTCATAGTTTATTTCGATAAACTTGATTTGACCTTAGTAAATAATATTCGTTCTTTAAGTAGGTGAGAAGTTTGAACTCTTCACAGATCATAAATCTTTGAAGCATCTTTCACTCAGAAGTACTTAAATATGAGACAGCAGCGTTGGCTAGAATTACTCGCATCATATGATTTAGATATCCTATATACACCCAGAAAAGCTAACATAGTACCAAATGTGTTAAGCAGAAAGCATGCTGTTATAGCTTATCTGGTAGTGACTGCGACTCTTCTAGAGAGAATTGCCAACAAACAGAGAAGATTGGTGTCTAAGGAAAACTATTAAGGGTATGAACAGATGGCAAAATTCAAGCGTTGAAGTAGATAACCATGGGATATTACGATCAAATGGAAGAATTTGTGTTCCCAATATTGAAAACTTAAGAGAATAAGTGTTGACTGAGTGCCATCAATCCAAGCTTAATATACATCCTGGAGTTAATAAAATGTACAAAGACATAAAAAGAACATTTTGGTGGAAAAGCATGAAGAGGGACATCTCTATCCATGCTAGCAGATGTGCAAATTGTCAATAGATCAAAAGCATCAACAAAAGATTGCTGCATTACTTCAACCTCTTGAAATTCCGACCTGGAATGGGACCAAATATCGATGGATTTCATCGATGGCTTAGCATGATCAAGAAAGGGAAATGAAGGCATTTGGGTTATCGTAGATTGATTGACCAAAAGCGCATACTTTGAAAGTGCTCTGATACCATATGAAAGTGACTGATACCAAAAGTAAGTGCTCTGATACCAAATGAAAGTGCTCTGATACCAAATGAAAGTTACTGTGCTATAGGATCGTGTAATATGGATAAACTACTTGTGCGGAAAAGTAAGTAAATAGTAAAAGTAGTAAAGTAAATGACACCATAGATTTTTATACTGGTTCGAACTCCCGTTCTACGTCCAGTCCCAGACTCCTTTTGGAATTAAACTAGCAACCCTCACTTAACCCGGAGGAATAGGTTTACACCGCTTGAGCAACCGAACAGGGCTTCTACCGCCTAAGCAACCGAATAGGACTTCTACCACCTGAGCAACCGAATAGACTTCTTAACAAATAACAAAAGTATCTAACTGTAGTATGACCTTTAAATAGCACTGACAAGTCAATTAAGTACAATCTTCCTATAATCTTCTCCTTTATGATATATATAGTGTAATGTGCTTGAGAAATGTGGAAGATGGAGTGATCAACGATTATAGTTTGTACGCAATTAGAGTGCAAATTGAAAAATAGATTGAGAGATAAGAATTCAAGAATATTAAAATCAGTTAAGTTTTTGTTTGTTGAATTCTGAAATCTATTTATAGAGATTAAAAAGTTGCAATCATTCATGAAAGATAACATTGAAAAGAAACAGGTGCAACTATTGATTTGAAGAAGTTTCTCTTCGATGAAGAGAAGTGTCTTTTCATAAAATAGCTGTGGAAAATATTCAGCCGGCTGAAATAATAATTCGCCCTTCTGAATTAGTTAAAATCGAAAACAGTAAAGAAATAGGCAAATTTTGGCCTAATTCAACCGGTTGAAACGGCATAAAAATTTATGCTTTATTTCAGCATTCATCCGTCTGAATGGTATTATTCAGCTGGCTGAATTCTATTGATAAGCAAAAGTTACCATAGCTCATTTGGTTAGAGCACTTGCCTTCTAAACTAGTGACCTTGGTTCGAGTCCCGCTCCATGCAATTTTTGAAAACTTGATTTTTCATTTAAAATATGTCTGTATATGTGTATATACCATTTTGAGAAGATTTTAACATTTGTAACTCTAGACATGACACTCTATGACTAATAATACTTTCTTTGTCACCTTTGTCTTGTCTCTAACGTGTATATCTCTTCTTGTATCTCCATATACATACTTTCATCTTTTTTTGTACTGTGTATCTTCATTTTGAACGTATTTGTTTATCTCTTTTTGATGCTCATGTACCTGCAAATTAGCTTAGAGATTCTTTGGCATAATTATATAGTTGTTGTTATTAAAATCCAACAATAGAGGTTCTAACATTCTCCCCCTTTTTGATGATGACAACTATACAATTTTTAAAAAATATTCATTCTATATATAAAATAATATTAATATGTTTAAAGCTCTCCCTAAGTATAACATCTCCCCCTAAGTATAATATCTCCCTCTATCAATATGCATATGAATTTCTCCTCCTTTGTCATTATAAAAAAGAATGAGGGAATATAATAAATTCTATAAAATATCTTATAAATAGTGGGATAAACTCAATATTAATTATGGTGTAAGCACGTAATTCTATTAAACGTATGGAACATCTTTTAAAATTCCAAAATCTATCCTTTTCCTTTTGTTTCTTCGAGTACCTGCAATAAATCATAATCATTTTCGATACCCACTTACTATGTTAGGGTCCGTGGGGTTAGGTCTTGGGAAACCATACCCATTTGGGTATGGTTGAACCTTTATAAATATAATTTTCATTATTAACTACCATATCAAAATAATCATTAATATATTTTTCTCTATTTTTCAAATTAACAGGAACCCAAATACTTAGATAATTTTTATTCATATTTCCCGTCAATGATTTTGTACTTCTAGAGAAATTATAAACATTATTGGTCACAACAGTATTTGAATTTCTATAAAAATTGGATTTAGACTTTATTCGAAATCTAGTACTAGTACTAAAATTTTTACTATACATGAAAGCGTATCTAGTGCTATTTCTACGATCAGTTTTATTATATCCTAAACCAATTTTATCATGTAAAGGTCTAGAACTAGATAAAATCATGTTTAAATCGTTTTGACCTTTATTAAATTTTGTGACTTCAGTGTTAAGTTTATCAAATTTAGCTTTAAAGTCGCAATTATTATTTCAAAAGAAATATTACGGTTTTTCAAAATATCAATTTGCTGGTTTAATTCAAAATTCTTGTTTTTTAACGTGCAGTTCTCATTTTTGAGAATAAAATTTTGAGATTCTGAATTATCTAAAGAGGATTGTAATAAATCATTTTGTCTTTTCAAATTAAAATTTTCTTTTGAAAATTTTTCTCTCTCTTTTTCAAATATGGTGTTTTGTTCATCTAGAAAATCTTTAATAGTTATAAAATTATTCTTTACAACACCAAGTTGATTTTCTAAATTTAACCTCTCATTTTTCAATTTCTCATTTTCAAGTTCAACAGATTTCATCTTTTCTAAAATAATAAAATTAAGTTTTGAAATCTTATCGCTTATACTAACTAATTCATTATTATCTTTTACAGAAATTTGTAAATCAGAAAGTACCTTTTTGTAGTCCTCATTGGTGGCTTTGACAGGGATTTTTCTTGTTGTATTTCGATTGGATCTTTTTCTAGCCATTATTCTATGATGTTGTGACGATCAATAGAATTCCAGGCTTCGATACCAAATGAAAGTGCTCTGATACCAAATGAAAGTGACTGATACCAAATGTAAGTGCTCTGATACCAAATGAAAGTGCTCTGATACCAAATGAAAGTTACTGTGCTATAGGATCGGGTAATATGGATAAACTACTTGTGCGGAAAAGTAAGTAAATAGTAAAAGTAGTAAAGTAAATGACACCGGAGATTTTTATACTGGTTCGAACTCCCATTCTACGTCCAGTCCTAGACTCCTTCTGGAATTAAACTAGCAACCCTCACTTAACCCGGAGGAATAGGTTTACACCGCTTGAGCAACCGAACAGGACTTCTACCGCCTAAGAAACCGAATAGGACTTCTACCGCCTGAGCAACCGAATATGACTTCTTTACAAATAACAAAAGTATCTGATTGTAGTATGCTCTTTAAATAGCACTGATAAGTCAATTAAGTACAATCTTCCTATAATCTTCTCCTTTATGATATATAGTGTAATGTGCTTGAGAAATGTGGAAGATGGAGTGATCAACGATCAAAGTTTGTATGTAGTTAGAGTGCAAATTGAAAAATAGATTGAGAGGTAAGAATTCAAGAATATTAAAATCAGTTAAGTTTTTGTTTGTTGAATTCTGAAATCTATTTATAGAGATTAAAAAGTTGCAATCATTCATGAAAGATAACATCGAAAAGAAACAGGTGCAACTGTTGATTTGAAGAAATTTCTCTTTGATGAAGAGAAGTGTCTTTTTATAAAATAGCTGTTGAAAATATTCAACCGGCTGAAATAATAATTCAGCCTTCTGAATTAGTTAAGATCGAAAACAGCAAAGAAATAGGCAAATTTTGGCCTAATTCAGCCGGCTAAATGAAACCATTCAACCGGCTGAAACTGCATAAAAATTTATGCTTTGTTTCAGCATTCGACTGTCTGAATGGTATTATTCAGCCAGCTGAATTCCGTTGATAAGAAAAAGTTACCATAGCTCATTTGGTTAGAGCACTTGCCTTCTAAACTAGTGACCTGGGTTCGAGCCCCGCTCCATGCAATTTTTGAAAACTTGATTTTTCATTTAAAATATGAATGTATATGTGTATATACCATTTTGAGAAGATTTTAACATTTGTAAACTCTAGACACGACACTCTATGACTAATAATACTTTGTTTGTCACCTTTTTCTTGTCTCTATCGTGTATATCTCTTCTTGTATCTCCATATACATACTTTCATCCTTTTTTATACTGTGTATCTTCATTTTGAACGTATTTGTTTGTCTCTTTTTGATGCTCATGTACTTGCAAATTAGGTCAGAGATTCTTTGGCATAATTGTATAGTTGTTGTCATTAAAATCCAATAATAGAGTTTCTAACACACTTTATTATAGTAAAGCCAACAAGAACAACTACAAGTCTTCAAGAGATATATATGAGGGAAATTGTTCGATTGCATGGTACCCCAAGCAGCATAGTCAGTGATCGAGACCCAATCTTTACTAGTAAGTTCTAGGGGGCATTACAAACAGCTTTGGGAACGAAGCTGAGTATAAGCACCGCATACCATTCCCAGACCGATGGGTAAACTGAAAGGGTAAATCGAGTATTGGAAGACCTTCTAAGAGCTTGTATCTTAGGTTTTGGAGGTTCATGGGAAAACTATCTTCATCTTGTGGAATTCTCCTACAATAGTGTCTATCAGGCAAGTATTGGCATGGCACCGTACGAATGGTCATCCATGTAGATCCCAACATGTTGGATCGAAACCGGAGATCGGTTATCGGATCCTGATATGATTTGAGAAGCCTCAGAAAAGGTAGACTTGATTAGAAAGAAGATGAAAGAAGCACAGAGCAGGCAGAAAAGTTATGCCGATCAAAAGCGTAGAAATTTGGAATTCTCAGTTGGAGATTTTGTATTCTTGAAAGTCTCTCTGATGAGAGGAGTGGTCAGATTTGGATGGACATGGAAGTTAGCAACTCGATTTATTGGACCTTTTCCTATTCTTGAGTGGATTGGCCCATTAGCTTATCGTGTGGAATTGCCCGAAAGGTGGTATGTGTGAACAATTTCTTTCAAATATCCCATCTACGGAAATATGTGCATGATCCGGAATAGATTATAGAAACAGCTGCCCAGGAAGATTTTGAAATAGAACCAAATTTGGTAATTATCAGACGACCAGTTTGAATCGTGGATAACGATTGAGAAGGGAGGTGGTAAGGTTGGTTAAAGTTCAATGGAGTGATGATACCGAAGATTGCACATGGGAAATAGAAGATAGAATGAGGAAAGCTTATCTTGAGTTTAAGATTAAGGTATAGTTGCATGTGGTACCAAGATAGTGTACTCACCGCCTATAGTGTGGTCACTTGTCATATCTTATATATTTCCCCTTGTCAAAAATATATATTCCTTTTCAAGTCAATTTCTTCTTATCCTTAATTTCGAGGACGAAATTCTTTTTAGGGGGAAATGTGTAACGATCTGCAAATTCATCACTTTCGAAATTTTTTGAAATTTTCAAATATAAGATTTTTTTAACATAAATGATAATGGTTCGAACAATAAATATTATTGGTAATCTTATTTTGAATTAATAGTTACAAAAATATATATTTTGGAAGATAAATGATGTCATTATTTTGAAATAAATGATTTTTGAATTTAAATTGAGTTTAAATGATTTAGTAATTATTTTAATTATTAAATAAGCCCTTTTAATTATTGTATAATGATCGAAATATTATTATCAAACTTTGGTTATATATATATATATATATATTAAATAAGAAGTGAAATTATGATTGGAAATCGAAATCGAAATTCGTAATGATTCAATGCAGAAAAGTTATACAACATTATGAATCATTTGAGATATACATATGCACACATACATGTATATATACATGAAGACATTCACATGCACATGAACACATATATACGTACAAATATGCTAATACATACATATATACATACATACATACATACATATACATAAATATATATATATATATATATATATTACAAAATATCCAAGATGTTTTCCTAAAACTTCACCCTTAAGTAAAAATAAAGTCAACATCTTACACCCTAAGTAAAAGCAAATGGCTACACATATGAGGAAAGGGAGTTCGACCGAGAATGATGAGGTGAGAGAGGGGAGTGGTGGTGATGAAATGGTGATGTGTTTGCGTGGAAATATCATGATATTTGCATGCTTACATTTGCCTATAAATAACACCCACCTCTATTCACTTCATTCACACTTCTTCTTCATAAAATTCCTAAGCTCTTCATCCTTTTCTTCTCTACATTAATGGCTTCTTGCCTAAAGAAAGTTATGTCAAAATTATGGCAAAAAGGAAATTAAAATTAGTGAATATTAGGCTCAGGTCCCTAGTAAGTTTCAAAATACACAAAAACCCCAGTAAAAAAAAGTGTGTAAATTAGGTCCCTAGAATTAAGTTACTAAGTAATTGCATATAGTTATGCAATTTTTTTGCTGAATAATTGCGGAATTTTCCGCAACTTTTTGAAAAAATTGCGTAAATTTCCGCAATTTTTTGGGTGAATAATTGCGGAATTTTCCGCAATTTTTTGAAAAAATTGCGTAAATTTCCGCAATTTTTTGGATGAATAATTGCGGAATTTTCCGCAATTTTTTGATATAATTGCATAAATGTCTGCAATTATTCACTAAATAATTGCATAAGTGTATGTCAATATTCAGTAACTTAATTCTAGGGACCTAATTTACAAACTTTATTTTACTGGGGTTTTTGTGTATTTTGAAACTTTTTAGGGACCTGTGCCAAACTGTCCCTTAAAATTATGTAGTAAGTATATATTATCAAAACTCTTCAAAACCAAAGCAAATCCACTCCTTCCCCTTCTACAACTCATGGCCACACCATCCACCACCATTTTCCAAGCAAGGTCAAGCCCTTCCAAGCCTCCAAAACCAAGGTCGAACCCCCTAAGAGCAATTGTGCTAGTAGTCTGAGCTCCGATTTCGAGATAGCGGATCTATAGCCATTTTAAAGTTAGTCCGATCAAAAATCATGTGAGAAACTCTATATATATATAATGATGGTGTGATATAATTACTATGGATGTTTACTATGATATGATCATCAAGTATTGGTTGTTTTAGTACAGTGTTTAATTGTGTAAATAAGTCACGTTAAATACACATCGATATTACACAAGAAAATCACTTTTCGAATCAAGTTATAAAAGTGATATTTAAACTCCTTTGAAATGTTTTAAATGGTTTATAAATATTTTATAAACACTAAAACCCAATTTGGTGAACTTTAGACAAGTTATCAAAGTTGAGTAAAAAATAGGCGCGTCACGTAACGACAGTTCACGATTTCGCGCCATAAAAGTTTAAATGCATTTAAACGATGGTTAAAGTCAGAATTCTTTGGAATAAGAATTTTATGGACTCTTATAATCATAGTTTCTAAACAAAAGAAAAGGATCGAGATTTCATTTAGTAGATTTTGAAATATGAGCAAATCAAGTTTTCAAAATAGTCGCCGTTCGGCAGTTCGGAAACCAAAGCGACAAATTCTTTAAAATTGATAATTTTAATTCTTTAAAAATATGAAATAAAGTCTATAAATATTATAAAATGTTTTAAAAGAGATTTGAGTAATAAAATGGATTTCTAAATGATATAAAAGTTGTTTTGAGCAAATAAGCCTTAAAAGCACTATTCACAACACTTATAATAAACTTTTGAAATATGGCTTTAAACCTAAGTATTCTTTCCCAAATCTTTTATAAATGTTTTTAAATAAATAATTAAGTATTTTAAAGATTATTTGAAAGTTTTATAATTTATTTTAAAAAGTTTAAATAAACGATTTAAAGAAATGTTGTTAAAATCATGTGATTTATTCTTGGCTCTAAAAGCCGACGAGTAGACTGGATTTTTCTATTTATGAGATCCAGATGTGAGGTGCTTAAAATAGGGAGATGTTCAAGAGCAACAAGTGCCCTGGCTTATCTGGCCTTTTTCTTGAGCGAGGAATAGATAATGTTGAAATGTCGGAAACGAGGCAAGTATAAAAGATTTAATTTTTCCAAATTTAATACAACTTGGATTGTATAGAAATAATCTTCTTATAATTGGTATTAAATTCCGAGGAGGGAGCCCATATTATCCATGTGAATTTAAAAAGTGATTTCATTGTTATTCAACGGATAGTGAAGGTTGAATACGGAAATTGATGTTGAGTAGAATTGGTATTATTTCTATCGACCTTTTTTAACTCAATAATGTTTTCCAATATGGCTTACGAAATTGATTTGATATTTCCAAAATCAAAGAGAGGTTTAATGATTCCGTATATACTAGAAAATAATATGATTTAAAGATTTATATCTCTAAATTAGATATTTTATTTGATAAAAGATATTAATAAATGAAATGATAATCACCTTCAAGCTCAACATCTTTTATCGATAGTTGGTTCGAAGGAACCAGGATCGGGTTGAGTTATTCTTATCCGAAATCACTTCGAACCAATTTATGTGTTAACCGTGCTTTTGGCAAGGCAGTACACAAGCAGATTTAACCCAGCGGACATCATGATCATCAAGGCGAGAAGCCCGAAGAAATGGTTACCAAGCTCGGAGATCGGCTATAAACGAGACTATGGGCGATGGTCAAGCGGATTCGGATCGAATCCCTAATTTTTGTCCCAATCAAGGTGCAATTGGTATGAAGTGATAGGGAAGGCCTCGTGAGGCTACATTTCTAATTTCAAGTCGATCGGAGTTTGTATGCTAGAGTTATGGGCAAAAGAAGAGAGATCAGATGATATTCAGCTCAACGGTACAACTCAAGGATGATCGCTCCATAACTCAACAACCACAAGGCAGATTGAAGTAAAACTTTGAAAACAAGAAGAGGGGACCCTAGAGAGTCTAACCTAGGGATCGCATGGCATTTGGAGAAGTTGGAGGGATCGGCATCTGTCCCTCAATAGGGATCGGTACATATCCCTCTCAGGGATTGGCTAAGCCTAATTTAATAACAAGGATTGATCAATATCTCCACATCTACGCATCCAATTGACATGAAACTTGGAGGACAAGCTAATTAGAACATGTGAAACTCCCCATAGGGATCACATAGCATTTGGAGCAAGTTGAAGGGATCGATACCCATCCCTTCATAGGGATCAGCTATAATCAGCCTTAACACCATATTGCAACAAAGATCGGTCAATAAATCGAGTTCTACTAATCCAATTGGCATGAAACTTGGAGGTTAAGCATAATACAACATGGAGAAGGGATTGCATGGAATTTGGAAGAAGTTGGAGGGATCGGTACCTATCCGCCATAGGGATCAGCAGAAGTCAGGATTTAAACAACACCACTTCACGGAAAACGCGATATCTCACAAACCGTAAGTCGAAATGGCACGAAATTTGGAGGGCAAGTAGCTAACATCAAGAGGAACCACTCAGAGGGATCGCACCTCATTTGGATACAAAAATAGGGTTCAATACCGATCCCTATTGTGGGCCCTAATGAGCCTAGAAATTTTTGGGTGGCCTCGTCTTGGTCTCTCGAACCTTTTGTCAAATTTTCAGCCCGATCCGTGCACGTCTTTGCCTATAAATACAGTGGGAATGTCATTAGAAAAGGGATCTTCTTTCTACTTCTCTTTATCTTCAACCTAGGCTACACTTTGTCAATTTTATTCTTGGATTTCGAATTGTAACTGTAAACAAACTTCAGTATAATAAAAAGGATTATTTGGGAGTGGACATAGGCCAGAGTTAGCCGAACCGCTATAAATCTTGCCTTCTTTTACTTGCTTTCTAATTGTTTTCATTTTGTTCTCCATTTATTTCTCTTTATATTTCTGTGATTGAATTGGATATTGTGCTTTTGCATAATTGGGTGCTGGCAGCCAATTTTGACCTCTACATGACGTATTCGAAGTGAAGATTTAGAATGATAATAAATGGAATGAATAGCTGCTTGTCACTGACCCTCGGGGGAAATTTTCCATATCACATATATGTAGCAGTAGTATCTTTATTTGATCTTCGATGCAAAGGTTGCTCGCTACTAATCCTAGGGGTAATTTCCAACAGGATGTAGTAGGAGAGTTCCTTCGGTTTGTCCTATTCCTGGACAACTTGTATGGATGGATGTTTGACATTTCATTTCTAGCATACACATACATTGATTTTTACGAATGTACATCTGTTTGGTGGTGTAGCAAGTAACTCTCCTATACTTAACACCCTTCTCTGAGACGTACGAGCTCAGAGGTTATACATTTGTGGAAATCAATAGTGTGTGAAGGAATAGCAATGTGGCATTCAAAGTGAAATGTGCTATGTGAAAGGTAATCGTTACCTCGGGCCTCATCACCCATAAGTGGCTTAAATAGGGCATGCCGTAAGGCTATGTGGTTCGCAACCATTAGGTTATGGTCATCACCTTTCTAGATTACTCTATATATATCGAGTATGTTGTGTATGCTATGGGATCCCGGATAGGTCGGTTACGACCGGTCTGATGTCATATTCGATTCTATCCGCCACCCGATGGATCTACCGGTAGGTTAGTCTTGCTAGGTGCAGAGGTTTTAAAGTTGATCCTCGGTACATCCCTCTAGAGATGTACTATACGGAAGGTAGTTCCTTACCTGCCATTGTATGGAAATCAATTCTCTAATAATTGCCTTCGGACTTGAGTTTAGAACCTATTATGCTGGAATTTAATCAATATAACAATTTTGGCTAAGATTATATAAGTTTATTTGAAATGTGTTTTCAAAAGAAAGTCATTGAAAATAATATCCCCAGATTTTGCGTAGCAAATGATTTGGTTATCATAAGGTAAAAACCCATTCCGTGTTTATGTGCGGCGTGGTCATCTGAGATACCCTTTGTTTTCAAATATCCATAATGCGAGTTTCTCATACTAGTCCCATAACCGACCCGAAGTTTATTTTCTTTCCCCTTAAACTCTGGTGCCCTATTTTCTCAAGTAGCCAAGTAGTTAGGTAACTTGGAGCATTTTGGATGGAGCATGGAGCATTTTAGGTCCTTTGTAGAAAGTTATCTATTAATTCCGCTGTATTTTATTATGTATCTACCAGCACTTGTGAGGATATGCAATTATAACCATCTTGGTTGGATTAGTACTTACTAGAACTCTGAGGAGCAATTTGAAGTAATTGTATGTACTACTCATATGTATAATTAAATGTTGAATACGATGTGAGAATCTATTTTGTTCTGTCTTCTACCTTTATTTCTTTTAAAAAACCCTGATAATCCGCCTCTTCGGCATTTAAATTTATGGCACGTGAATACCGAGGATGTATTAGTATCGATTTTTAAGGGTCGAGGAGGTAGGTCGTCACATCTCTTATGTTGAATTCTTGTTGTTTCCTCTTTCACTCTCGTGTATCAAAATCTACACTAAAATCTCTACCATTAATGAAATCTTTTGACATTCTAACTCATGTTATACATATTGTACTCTTTGGAAATATAACTAAAATAAATGAAATAAATAAATATTTATATTAAATAAATAAATATTTATATTGAATAAATAAATATTTATATTAAATAAATAAATATTTATATTAAATAAATAAATAGAAATTAAACTAAAAAAGAAAATAGATATGTACGTCGACATGCAGATAAAATATATGTTGACATATCAACCAAAGACTATATGTCGATATACAACTAAGACATATGTCGACATTTACAACATAATTTCATATTTAAGTTTTAAAGTATAAGTTGGTTAATATAATTGGTAGGAAAATTTTCTAATTCGAATTAATACTATAAAAGCACCATTTTTAACTAGAAAACTTAATTCATCTTCTCCCTAAATACTCTGTTGAATTCTAAACAATATTGTTCAAAAATGTACATGGAAAAAACATTTATAAGAAAAACATGAGTGAAAATCTTAGAGAAACTCTCTAAAAATTTAGGAAAGCACTACACACCATACTAAGAAATTAAAAGCATTTGAAAATGAATTGAAAGAAAATGGTCTATGGAAGAAAAGGTAATCTTCCTCATTTTATTGCTTCATTGCTTATTGTCCTTAAGGAAAGGAATGATAATTTCTTGATAACTCTAGCTATAAGTAAATATTAGATGAAGAGATGGATATTGACAAGGAAAAACTGAAGATTGAGATGTTACTTCAATCAATTACATATTCAATCCCAGTAACAGATGGGTAAAAGTTTTATCTAAGAAACCATGAAGTTTATCCATATCTATCTATAAATTATGTATATAGTTATAATTTTTATAGTTGCAAGTAAATGTATTTATATTTATTGTATTTTTCTGATCAAGCAATGTACTATAAACAATGTAAATAATTGTAATGTTTGGAAATATGTTTAATCACATGTATTTTCCTTACTACATTAGTCATCTTTTATTGATTTTGATTACACACACATGTATGTCAACACCTTATACTCCTTAATAAGTTGACTACCTACATATAAATTTACACCCATTTTTGTTAATGATAGCGGGGGAGAGAAAAAGTTAATTTAAGGTTAAGATAACATTATTATATTTTATTTCAAGAATATTTAGGTGGCTGTTATCATCAAAAAGGGGAGATTCTTAATACCATAGGTATTGATTTTGATGACAACAACTATATAAATATTGTTACTAATGACTTTTCAAGTTGTGTAGACTTTAGTGCAGAAAATACAGATACACTATTTAGAAATACCATAGTGACATACAAGTATATAGATGATTTATACTTCAAGCTAGATAATTACAAGGATTCAAGAAGCAGATTAAATATACCAAGAGGAATTAATGCTGGGAGGACAAGAAAAATACTAGGAGAATACAAAAGATTCAAGGGCAATGCTAGGAGGATATAAGGGCATCAAGAAACAAATACTGAAAGAGCATAAAACATTCAGTTAGTCATAACCGTGTGTAAAGAGTCTTAGAAATATTTGTTAAAGATCCGGTGGAACATCTTTCAAATCTCCATTTTAAAGATCTTTATTTTCATCACTAGAACCTTTTTATAGGAGTATAATGTTGTTTTCCAAAGTTACAAAGTTTAGAACAATTTGTATAAAGTGTTTTCCAAAATCAACCAGCATATGTCGTCATACCCTTGGAATATATGTTGACTTAGTAACCGTAGATATGTTTAAAAAAAATCAACACGGATATGTCTATATACCCATTGGACATATATCGACATACTAGCCATTAATGTAATAGTTGAATTTAAACGAATGGATACATCCTTTCACCCCTTCACTATAGGACACTTCTCTTCATCTTTTATATAAAGGCTATGGAATGTAGAATTTTATGACAGTTCTTATTCTTTTCTCTACTCTTTCTTCTCTACTATTTTATGATCAAGTTCTTTTGCTGCTTAATGCATATACTTTGTGAATTCATATGCTTTCACTCTCATTCTTAATGAATTCGCAAACCACAAAAGATCGGAGTATTCTTACTTAAATTCTTTACCATTCCATCTTTGATTTTATCTTATTCCTCTCATATTTAAATTACATACTATTACCATAGGTCTATAGGATCATTGTACTAAGATTATGAGATTTCATATTCGAAAGATACGATTTACTGTAGAATTACTCTACTATTACTTGAATTGTAAAGGTGTATCTATCATCCGTAGAAAGTCAGGATTGTATGGGCATTCTTGACCATCTATGGATAGTCAAGAGGTCAAGTGTGTCTTACCACTCGTGGAAAGTAAGGGTAGGTGTACTTGCCATCTGATTCAAAGCCAAGCTGTATCTGTATACATGCCACCCATGGAATTGTAGATTTTGTTATAGTATAAATTCTATACGAGTACATGACTGGATATTGGATTGGAAATCCAAATCAGTAGAAAAATTCTTGATGTCTTTTTTTGCTTTGCTTCTTTTTATTACCGCCTCAATTTACGTTTATCTAATTATTTCCATGATTATGAATTGAATAATTTCAAAACTACCAGTCAAGTAATAAGAAGTTCACCCCTAAGTGTTATAACAGTCTTAAGATCTCTTCCACATAATAATTAAGGTATCCCACAAAACCCACGGATTTCTTCATTGATTTGTGGTCAAATGGTGCACCAATCTTGAAAATGGATCTCATCCATCTCTTTGCCTCGTCGAGATGTTCGATTTGGTATATAATATGCAGGGGTTTGAAACTATAATCCGTTTGATGTTAATTTTTGAGATTTTTGAATCTATTTTCCATTAAAGGAGAGAGATTAATTCCGAGGAGTGTAACACCCTCCGATTTGAGGCCCAAAACTAAGTGCTACGGATGCTGCAGTCATCCATAGCATTAATTTACGATGACAAAATGTGGCTATATTAATGATATTAATAATATAAGAAGCACATAAATATGAAACTTTTCAAACACAATTTAATAATAAACTTTCATATTTCATTTCGTAAATAAGATTTCATATTCATTACATAATCCCATTCGATCCCACATTTAGAAATTCACGATTGTTCTATTTCCTGATGTTATAGCAATGTACAATGGCCAAATAGGATTATTTTCTTCTAGAGATCTTTTCCTTTTTTTTATCATGTAAGAATTAGAATTAATTCCTATTTACATACTTTTATCTACGTGGGGAGGAAAGAAACGTTTGTACTCAGCTACAAAGTTTATTTTGTATACTGCGGAGGGTTCCATTTTTCTGTTAATAGGATTTCTAAGTATGGGTTTATATGGTTCCAATGAACTGACCTTGGATTTTGACAGATTAGCTAATCAGTCATATCCTGTGACATTAAGAATAATATTCTATTTGGGCTTCCTTATTGCTTATGCTGTCAAATCACCGATTATACCCCTACGTACATGGTTACCAGATACCCATAGAGAAGCACATTACAGTACGTGTATGCTTTTAGTGGGAATCTTATAAAAAATGAGAGCATATGGATTGATTCGTATCAGTATGGAATTATTAACACATGCTCACTCTATATTTTCTCCCTGGTTAGTGATAGTGGGGGCAATCCAAATAATTTATGTAGCTTCAACCTCGCTTGGTCAACGCAATCAAAAAAAAAAGAATAGCCTATTCTTCTGTATCACACATGGGTTTCACAATTATAGAAATTAGTTCTATAACCGACATGGGACTCAACGGAGCCATTTTACAAATACCCTCACATGGATTTATTGGTGCTTCACTTTCTTTCTTGGTAGGAATGAGTTGTGATAGAATACGTCTTGTTTATCTTGACGAAATGGGGGCAATATCCATTCCAATGCCAAAAATATTTACCATGTTTAGTAGTTTCTCGATGGCTTCTCTTGCATTGCCGGGAATGAGTTGATTTGTTGTGGAATTAGTAGTATTTTTTGGACTAATTACCAGTCCAAAATATCTTTTAATGCTAATTACCCTTGTAATGGCAATTGGAATGATATTAACTCCTATTTATTTGTTATCTATGTTACGGAAAATGTTCTATGGATACAATTTTTTCAATGTTCTAAACTCAAATCTCGTGCATTCTGGACCATGAGAACTATTTGTTTCAATCTATATCCTTTTACCCGTAATAGGAATTGGTATTTATCCCGATTTCGTTCTTTCTTTATCAGTTGACAAGATACAAGTTATCCTATCTAATTATTTTCATAGATAGTTTTTTTCTTAATGAGATAGAAAGTCTTATAATTTTCAATTATAATATTCTTGAAACTATTCGCTATACAACGAAAAATAATAATAATAAAGTGAATTAGAAAGATGTATCCCAAGTTTTTAAGAACTGTTTGAATTAAGATTTAAATAGTTCTTAAATACTCACATAAATTTTCGTTATATATTACTTACTTATTCTGCATGGCATTTCTACAATTTAATTAGATTTTATGCGAATGAACCATAACTATGTAGACCTATTACTAATAGATTGATCCCAAAATAGCATATCCAAATTATAAGAAATCCTATAGAAGCTACAAGTGCCGAATTCGTACCGTGCTAACTTTGATTTGTTCTAGTATGTGAATAAATCGCGAATATGGTCCAATTAATAAATGCCCAAGTTTCCATGGGGTCCCAATTCCAATAAGACACCATGCTTCGTTAGCCCATACTACTCTAGAAAGAATACCTATGGTTAAAAAGGTAAACCCTAAACTAATAACACGATAACTCCAATAATCCAAACGCTGAATTAATTGATATTTATAATAATTTGGAAATGAAAGAAAAGAAGTGCTTTTAACAACACTTCTTTTTTCGTTTAAGTATTCAATCTTTCCAAAGAAAAATGACTTAATTAATATTAATAAACTTTTGCTTCTAAAAAAAATATTGATGTTTTTTCGAAATGTAACGACTAAAAAAGTGATTGATAATAACGAACTACATAAAAGAGCTGCATAGCTCAATAACATCATACTTACATGCATCATTAATCACTGAGATTGTAGAGCATGTACTAATATTGCTAATTGATGCATTTTACTTGAAAGACCAGATGTAGCGAAACCTTAAGTAAAAATGGCACTTGGCGCGGTTATTGTGCTTAAATCATTTTTATGATTACATAACTTGGAAAGCATATGAATAATGGAAAAACTCCATGAAAGGAAGATCAATGACTCGTATAAATTACTTAATGGAAAATGTCTCGAAGAAATCCAATGAATAACTAATAATACTATTAGAGAAAAAAAAGTAGCTAACATTCCTTTTTCCGACGAATGGTGCAATCCGATGATTTCATGAACTGATAGAATCATCAAATGAATCTCAATCACAATTGAAACGATCGAAAAAGAGAGATGAGTTAATATATGTTCTAATGTCGCAAATATCATATATAAAAAGGGTCTCATTACATAATTGAAATAGGGAATTAAATACATTATAAGATCCCTTCTATTTCTTTTAGAGTATGCCGCCACTCGAACTCGAACCGAGATGCTCTAGCACTGCTTCCTAAGATCAGTGTGTCTACCGATTTCACCATAGCTGCTTACTTGAAATAATAATAGTCAACTCATGTTGAATCGTCTAGATGTAGATTCTAGAAACCGATATAGTTATCCTTTAGGAAATGGATGAATAGTGTTCTTTTAAACTATTTTGTTTAAACTAAAGTATTCTTTTCATTTTTATTAACTCTTAGAAAACTTAAAAAGATCTTTTTTATCAAAAAATAAATATAAATTAAATAAATAGGATGATTTTATACATATCAAGTTATAATTACTAAATTTAATAAATGAAATTAGAAATTTAAAAACTCGTTTTCTAAAAATCTTGTTTTTAGTTCGCTTTTTAATGTATTTAGTGTATTATTCTAATTATTTAGTAATTATTAATATAGAATATATATATATATAATAATTATATTAATATTTGTTGTTTGTTATGTACATAATTTAAATATAGAATAATACTTTGTAAACAAAACAAATTTCATTTGATCTTGAGATAGACATATAATAAAATAGTTTTAATATTCATTATAATTATATTTTATTTCTTTTCCTAATGAAAAAGAAATAAAATAATACTTAGAACCAAACTAGCAGCTATTTTATATCGAATATTAACTTATCTGTCTACTAGTTCTAACTAATCTTGAGGAGGTAAATAATACATAAGTTAATGAAAAATTTTCATATTCTATATATAGTAAAGTTATTTAAATCACGGGATTCAAATTATTCCAAGATTTTCTTATTTGTTTGCCGAACAAAAAAACTTTTGAATTTCCCGTAGAAACTGACTTTGCTAAAGAAAAAGGCTTTTATTGCAACTAAATTTCCCTTTTTCTTCCAAATATTTCTACGAATACGTTTTTTTGATATAGAAGTACGTTTTTTTGGAACTGCCATAAAAAAAAAGAGTTCTTCCTTTTTATTATTGTATGTGAAAGACATGTATTGATCAATATGGATCATTTTTTTAGTTTTAGCCATTTTTTATATTATATTTAATTTCATCGATAATCTTTTTTTTAACAATACAAATATATCGTTTATATATACATGTGTGTTACATATATAATAAACTAGGAAAAAATAGAAGAAAAGAAAGAAATTTTTTAAAAGGAATTTTCCGGTAGTTAATATGTTAAACAAGACATTCCGTTAGCTAAGAAAAGGAACTTTCATTTTACGTTTTTTTATTCAGTTCTAGAATATAAGAAGTAGAGATATTTATAAGATTTCTGATATTTTCTTATCTTATTGGATTTCAATCCAATCAATCAATTTCATAAATAATAGAAATTAGGTAATTTTAAAAAAATTTCTAGAAGAATTAGTTGATTTATTGATGCAAACTGTATATCCATATCCATATTCCACTAATATTGGTATAGTTATTTTTGCTTACTTTTCTTACTTTTTCTTTGCTTATTATAGTATATGATATGGATATATATTACTAGAATACAATTCTAGTCTAGTGGTAAAAAAAATTTAATATCATATTCTTCTTCTCTTTTTTTATAAAAAAATATTTTTCTACTTTAAAAATGAATATTTTAGTTAAAAAATTAATACCTAAAAAATGACTCTATATTGAGCTATTTGGACAAAGCATTTAAGCAACAATTTATAACTTTTTCAAAATTTTGAAATATCTGAAAAAAGTAAGAAAAATGTAAAATAAGAATATTTAAGGTTTCATATCTTTTTTTTTATTTTCTTCAAAAGCAATAAAAATTGGTGAATCGGAATCAATTATAAGAAAAAAAACGAAAATTTGTGTTTTTTATGGAACATACATATAAATATGCATGGATAATACCCTTTCTTCCGTTTCCTATTACTATGTTAATAGGATTTGGACTTATAATTATTCCTGTAGCAACAAAAAATATTCGACGAATGTGGGCTTTTCGAGTGTTTTGATGCTAACTATAGCTATGGTATTTTATGTTAATCTTTCTATTCAGCAAATAAACAGAAATTTTATCTATCAATATCTATGGTCTTGGACTGCCAATAGTGATTTTTCTTTAGAGTTCAGACACTTGATTGATCCGCTTACTTCTATTATGCCAATATCAATTACTACTGTTGGAATCATGGTTCTTATTTATAGTGATAATTATATGTCTCATGATCGAGGATATTTGAGATTTTTACTTATATGAGTTTTTTCAATACTTCTATGTTGGGACTAGTTACTAGTTCTAATTGAATACAAATTTATATTTTTTGGGAACTTGTAGGAGTGTGTTCCTATTTATTAATAGGTTTTTGGTTCACACGACCAATTGCAGCAAGTGCTTGTCAAAAAGCTTTTGTAACCAATCGTATAGGGGATTTTGGTTTATTATTAGGAATTTTAGGATTTTATTGGATAACGAGTAGTTTAGAATTTCGAGATTTGTTCGAAATAGTTACTAAATTAATTCATAATAATGGAGTAAATTCTTTATTTATTACTCTTTGTGTTTCTTTTTTATTCCTCAACACAGTTGCTAAATCTGCATAATTTCCCCTTCACATATGGTTACCTGATGCTATGGAAGGACCCACTCCCATTTCGGCTCTTATACATGCCACTACTATGGTAGCAGTAGGAATTTTTCTTGTAGCTCGTCTTCTTCCTCTTTTCATAGTCATACCTTACATAATGAATCTTATTTCCTTAATAGGTGTAATAACAGTATTATTTGGAGCTACTTTAGCTCTTGCTCAAAGAGATATTAAAAGAAATTTAGCTTATTCTACAATGTCTCAATTGGTTATATTATATTAGCTCTGGGTATAGGTTCTTATAAGGCTGCTTTATCCCATCCGATCACTCATGCCTATTCAAAAGCTTTATTGTTTTTAGGATCTGGATCCATTATTCATTCAATGGAATCCATTGTTGGATTTCCACCAGATAAAAGTCAAAATATGGTTCTTATGAGAGGGTTAACAAAATATATTCCAATTACAAGAATTACTTTTTTATTAGGTACACTTTCTCTTTGTGGTATTCCACCTCTTACTTGTTTTTGGTCGAAAGATGAAATTCTTAATGATAGTTGGTTGTATTCACCAATTTTCGCAATAATTGTTTCATTTATAGCAAGATTCACTGCATTTTATATGTTCGAATGTATTTACTTACCTTTGATGGACATTTACATATTCATTTTCAAAATTACAGCAGTGCTAAAAATAGTTCTTTCTATTTAATATCTTTATGGGGAAAAGAAGTACCCAAGCAATAATTTTTTTTACTGTTTTCAACAATGAATACTAAGGTTTCTTTTTTTTCAAAAAATACATATCAAATTGATTTTATTTTTTCAAAATAGAGTACGATACTTTAGTACTTACTTTAGAAATAAATATACTTACACCTATCCTCACAAGTCGGACAATACTATGTTATTTCCCATGCTTATATTGGTATTATTTACTAAATTGATTGGATCAATCAAAATTGATTTTGGTGGACTAGATCCTGATCTATTGTTAAAGTGGTTAACTCCATCTACAAAAAATTTCCATCAAAATGAGCCTTCGGATTTTTATAATTTTTTTAAAAATGCAGCTTTTTCCAGTAAGTATAGCCTTTTTTGGATTATTTATAACATCCATTTTATATGGATCTGTTTATTCATCACTACAGAATTTGAGTTTAGTCAATTCATTTGTGAAGAAGAGCCGCACGATAATTTTATTCGACCTAATAAAAAATGTGATATATAACTGGTCATGTAATCGTGGTTATATAGATATTTTTATACTAAGATTTTTACTGGAAATGTAATAGAATTAGCTAAACTAGTTCAGTTTTTTGATAAATATATAATTGATGGAATGATGAATGGGATTGGTGTTATTAGAGGGGAATATATGGAGGTGGGCGAATTTCTTCTTATCTATTCTTGTAATTTTCTTTAGTATTCATTTTTTTATTACTTTTTTTATTTGTATAAATAAATATTTAGATTTTTTCCTTTATTTGGGCATATATAAAAAAAATATTGTGCCATTTCATTTCGTATAGCATTTTCAAACCTATTATTTTTTAAATATCTCAATGGGTGGTTCCATCATTTATAATCGAAAAGAAAAGTTACAATAGGTTTTTCAAACCAAAAATAAGTTTTCTCTTCTTTAAGTTTTCCCAATTCCCAATTATCTTGATGGATATCAAGATAAGAATCTTCGTAAACCGGGCTATCTTTGTCTTCTTTAGCGGATCCTTCTTGTTCCTGTTTCATCTTCTTGTTTCAGCATCACTTTCTTCCCTTTCTGAGGTTTCTTTTAGTTTCTTAGTACCAATAGGCGATGGCATTCTACCTAAATAGTAGATACATGTGATAAATAAGAGAATATTAAAGATTCTAGCCATAGAATTTCTCAATTCTGACACAAGGTACTTATTACATCGAATCAAATGACTTTGCCATATCCAGAATAATACCAATCCAACCCATTTCATGAATAAAATATGACCAATTAACCAACCAACAAAACTACTTGTTATAAATAACATCTTGTTGTTGCATCGAAACATATAAATCTTGACTAATATGGCTAATGTTGAACTTGGTAAAATGAAATGGATGAATAATTGAAAAATGAGATTATTCAGGAGTACACATTGAATGCTGAGATTACGCATATAATTATTACACAATACTCCAAAAGCGAAATATAAAGATGCCCATTTGGTTGATCAAAGTCTAATACTTGGCAATTATACAATTTTCCATTACATCCACTTGAGCAGATAAATGACATAATGGACAATAAAAGCTCCTAGTAATAGCTAGTTTGCCTCCTGCACGTCTCCAGAAGCTTATTCGTCTAACCTGAAATTCCCTACTCTCGTCCTACTCAAATGAGCACTCGAAAGTTTAGGGGGAAAAAAAAAACTTTAGGTCATACAAAAAGTTTGGTATGAATAATAATATACCATCTCGAACCAAAATAGATATCTAGTGAGACCACGCCGCTGAGCGGAATGGGTTTTCCCCTTACTAGTATCATAACCAAAACATATCAACCATATGTCGTGCTCCTACATCTACAATGGTTAGAACATAATAAATGGACATTTACATTCATACAATGGAATACCCATCCCAATTTTATTTGACTAGACTATCCGTCCTAACGTCATTATGGCTATCCATCTTGCATTTACGTGGACTACCCATCTCACATGTATATAATATATGGATTGTCTATCCCTACCATATGGACTGCCCATCACAAATGTTTTAACTATCAAAATTATGTGGAATATTCATCACATACGCTTCATTCATCTTAAACTTGGTGGATTATCCATTGCACATATCATAGCTTTCCTAGGGTGACTATGAACCCTTTATTAACCATTTAGAGACTATCCATCTCAGACATTATGTGGACTATTCATCACACATTCCATAGTTTTCCTAGGATGACCATGAACTCATCACCTATCAATTTAATTCATAATTAATCTTATCTACCTAAGTGCCCAACCTATGTCTATTAGTAACCCCAATTGGTTGACCAACCCCTTAAACTTATAGCATGTCATAATAATACACATTGGTATCCCTAATACATGTGATGCCGAAATTATAAAATAAATGGCAAGTCAAATATAATATACATTGGTGTCCCTAATGAATAACGTTAAATTCATAAACTTATATCATTTAAAAATATAAAACATTGGTTTCCTCAATGAATAATGTCGAAATCCTAAAGCATATTGTTTACTGCCATAAATATAAAAAAATAGAAGACTTACGACATTCATGCCGCAATAAGGGTGTCAAACCTCTATCCGAGGTTAGAAAAAAACTCAAATTTTCTTAAGTATATAAAAGTTTATGTTGAAATACAAGGTTGTCAACGTACTTAAGATACATGCTATCCCACCCTTAAATCATAGCTTTAGTTAACATAGAAACATAACAATCTCGGCCAACAGGGCCTTAGTGGCGACATAAAAGAAATACGACATTAATGCAACATGACATTATTGCTAAAAACAATGAAATATTGGATGCCGACATTGATATACCCTAGCATCAAAACCTTATGTCGAAAATAATACTTGCAGCAATAATTAAGGATGCCAAAAACATAGCACTTCGGCTATTATGCCGCATACATAGAAAAATTAGCGGCATCATTACCGCAAAATAGATTGATATTGAAATTGATGACTTGCGGCATTAATTTAAGAATGCTGAAACTGTCGACATTAATAACTCATGGCATTAATATCTCATATACCCGCGGGATGTGGTATTCCCATAATGCCAATGTCGGATGCATGACCCAGTGCATCACATACTTATGGTATAAATATGACATACACTACTTCATGTCAATATCGCCTGTTCCAATATCACCTACAATTGTAAAGTGTTATCGCCTATTGTTAATGCCGAACGTCATGGGGATGCCACATATCGGTGGAATTGTCATAAAAACTGTTTTATTTTTATTAAAAGCAATTTCTTTTACCAACTCTTATTCCTTGTCAAATTTCTACTGGTTGAAAACAAATTTTACCAATTTCTTTTCAAATAACTACCATAAGTCAATTTTGTACTTTTAAAAGCATTAATCAACTTAATTAATTGATACCATTAAATAGTATTAATTTAAATTCTTTTCTAGTATAATAAGTTCATAGAAATTCATAACCACTTGGGAAAAATCTTCAAAATTCACCTAAAATCATAATTAACATATTCTTTCATCTATAAAATTTTTGAGATCAAAATAATTATTTACTTATTTTTAATAATTCAAACTGGAAATAAACACTATTTCCTCCTAGGGAAATTCATAAAATATTCGTTTTAACTTGGAAATTCATGAAATCAAAACCCATCTCCAAAATAATGTTTTATACAACATACCAGAAAATCAAAACAATAGAAGACTAAAAACTTAGGTTTTACACGTAAAACCTATCTAAATAATTTCATAAAAATTCCATAAATCATTATTCTATCCAAATAATTCCATAAACAGTTATAACATGATAATATCATCATAATCAATTAGAAAATTGTCCATAACCAAAATCAAGCACAAATAATAGAGATGGTTAGCTATTATTCACCTTAAATTGGATGATGGAGTTGAGATTTAATGGAGTTTAGTTTCCCTAAGCTTTTTCCCTTTTGAATCCATTGATTTCCCCTTCTTTCTTCCTTAGTAATGGTCAGTCTTGATTCTTGGTTTTACCTATGTATTTCAAAAATGAGAATAGATGAGAGGGAAAAAAGGGTTTAGGGTATGAACTAAGATTCTATTCCTAATTTTCCCTGCTCATTCGTTCTTTTATTTTATAAGTTTAAAACAATCTTATCACTTGATTTATTAACACATGACCTAATTAAATTATCAAATCTCATTTCCTTTATCCTTCTATATTATTCTATTTAATTTATTCAATTAAATTTCCTGAAAAATGTTAAACTAAAATTAGGGGTGTTATAAGAAGGAAGAGAACTTCTTAAATAAGTGATAAGAATAGGGTGGAGGTTGCAAGGGTTTCTCCATAAGAATCTATTTATATAAAAAAGAAAAGGTCACGTTGGGCTAAAGTGGTCGTAAAGGCCCATAAAATCCATTTTCAAATGGCAATTAAAGTATATCATGCTATATATGGAAATATAGGATATCAATATTTTTAAAAACAATGTAAACATAAAAATTCCAAAAAAGACAACTCTACCCAAAATTACCTTTTATCATCAATTTAATTAAATTGGAGATTTGTAATTAATTAATAAATAATGTGTCAAATATGCGGGTAGTTGCATTCTTTCCACTTAAAAGAATTGCACCTCCATAATTCCCCAAAGAATAAAATCTCAACTAAAACAATAAAGCATCATCATAGGTTTAATGTCAAAACATAGGGAAGTATCCCAATCATAAATTAACATCTTCTAAAGTGGCATGCAACAACCATATAGTACAATCAATTATGATACAACAAAATTCATTCACGGCAATGAATTCTACTTTCTACACACACATGCTATGGTAATACATACATTTCCTCAATCATTCAATCCAAACTATAACATGTAAATACAACACTCCATCAACAAATAGTGGAACAATCTCAATCACATATCAAATTCGTTCATAAGTCATACCGTGCATTTCAATAATCCAACCATACCATCTTATAACAAAGTTCATGATAAAAACTCAGGTTAGTCCAAACATGCATGCATAAATAAATATATAAATCAACAATCAGTATAGCTTATCAAAATAAAGCACATATACTCAGAAAAACAAGGTATCATTATCACACCAACCTACCAATAAATAACACATGCGTGCTAACTTCTATACTAACTACATATCCACTATAATATATGTATCCTCAAAACCATCAATGAACTTACTTATGGTCTCATCCTTATAATGATTACTAACTATCTCATATTTACATCCTGCAAAATATCATGTTCACCTACTCATGGTTACACTCTTAAAGTGATGTATGTGCCCGCTCATAGCCACGTCCTCAAAAATATATGTTCCTGCTCATAGCTACCTTATCAAAATAATATATGCCTACTTATGGATAAATTACCAAAATAATATGTGCTACTTATGGCTACATCAATCCTTGATTCCCATACCCACTTAGACGGTCAAGAAGTCTAGACCAATTGAGACAGTCATACCAAGTGCTCCCAAGACCCTCTCAAATGGTTGGGAAGTTTAGACCCACTCAGATGGTCTCTTTCCAAGCAATCTCAGATATATGATAACTCGTATGACCCCACTCAAATGGTCAACGACTACACGACATCATATGAACATGTTATCCAGCTTTTTAACCAAGGAGGATTTTACGGAACGATAGGATGAAGACGAAAAGATTCATGGACATGGGAACTTGCTTGGAAGGACTATAGAAGTGGACTCAAGAAGTTGCAAAGGAATTGGAGCTGAGGGAATCACTCAATACCGACCACTTCTACTCAGTATCGACCACTCTTTTAGCCACCAATGGACCTCCAAAGCTATGACTTATGGATAGACGGCATGTATGATCGTCTTGAAGTGTATTTCCATATGGAATTGGCAAATAACTTCAAAGAATTTCTAAAGGAAAATAGATAAGTACAGATGGTATCAGAATCTCCTGAACATAGTATAATCTCAAAGGAAAAGTGCTCGAAACATAGTGGATTAGGGAGAAAATATCAAAGGAAGGAAGGAGGTATGGTCCTCCCACCAAAAATCAACTTAGTACCGACGACTTTTGGTCGGTACCGAGTAGATTTTACAGCTTGGTGGGCCCTATCTTCCCTTTCTACACTCTCGGATCAGGACTGGACTTGGTATTTTGTGGGCCTCTTCTACTGGACTATTTCCCTATAAATACAGCGCCTATAGCATCTGAAAAAAGACTTTTGGCTCATTATCTTCTTCATCTCCTATCTCTCCTCCAATATAGTCACTAAGGAAGCTACTATTTGCTGTTATAGGTCTTTAGATTGGTAAAACCCTTGTACTAGCGACTCTCAAATCTATAATTAATAAAAAGCTATAGTGCATGTAAGCCAATGATTGCCAAACCACTTTAAAATTCTTGGTGTTCTCTCTATATTTCATATATTTTCTGTTAGATTCCTACATTTCTACAGGGCTTTAGGTGTTGTGCCATATTTAGGCTTAACATTTTGGTGCTTTCACCGAGAAGGGGAGATTCTCAAGCATAGATCTAGCTTTCTATTTTGGATTGGAGCATGCAGGGGTTATATCTATAAGGTTTTCATTAAGGATTTGTAGGATTTGAATAAAGGAATCAATAACACCTAGGAGATCTGGAAGATTATCTGGAGCTGTAGTTGGTGGGGATAAAGGACCAGCAAGCGTTGCCAGGATCATCTGCTCCTCAAGATGGTTACCAGAGTAGAGTTTGACAAAATGATGCAAGAGCTGAATTAGAAGATGGTTGACATTCAGAAGGTTCTAAGGGAAAAGATGGATGCAACATAACTCTAATGACCCAACAACCATAGAGGACCAGGAGGAGCAAGTAGGAAGTTTCACTTGCCAGATCTAAAGAAGAGAAATCATATGTTTTTCGCTAGAACAAGAAAGATGGAAATAAAATAAAATAAAAGGACTATTGGAAATGCAAAAGGAGTTTCCAAAGGAAGATAGGGAGCACCCCTCAAAAGAATTCAACTCGACACTGACCAGAATCAAGTCGGTATCGAGAAGAATTTAGGCACTTCAGAGGGATAAGGAGTTGAGGCATGGACTTGTCTGATTCATAAGATGATCTACAACATGATGGTAACGATTATGATCTTGATGTTAGAGTTTAAGGTGCTGGTGTGCAAACAACTTCTATAGAGCCAGTTAGGCGATAGAAAAATCCCGAAGGAGTGGTTTTGCCAGAGATTGGAGAACCTAGACGTCAAAAGACAAACTGAAACCATTTGCAGAGCCAAACACTCGACGCAGCCCCTGGTGGTCGACCTTCAAAGTTCTAGGCAAGTGAGGAGTATATAGCAAGTATGGTTAAGTGGGTGGTAGAAGAGAATAAGAAGAGAAAGAATGAGGAATGGGTTTTCGTGCCAAGCAGAACTCCGTTCACCGAAAACATTCTAAGGGAAGTGTATCCCAGGCGGTTTACAATCATACAATGGGACTACTGATCCTAAGCAGCATTATAAATGGCAGATGGATGGTGGTAGGGTAATGGATGCGGTGCGGTGTAGGTGCTATCCTATCTTTCTTGAAGGTGTTGCATCGATATGGTTTACTCGACTTGCGCTGAAATCCATATAGACTTTTGACAAGTTAGCATAGAAGTTTCTTGAGCAGTTAAAACTCCATACTGCTCGGCCTAAGGATGTGACGTTTGTAACACCCCTATCTTGAGGTCCAAAGCTAAGTGCTACTACAGATGCTATAGTCATCTATAGTATTTAACCTTTGGTGACAAAATACGGTTGTGTTAATGGTATCCATAATATCAGAAGCACATGAATATGAAGTAAAATCACAAATTAAAAAAAACAACTTTTCTGATTACGTTTCAAATCAATATTTCATATTCAGTTAAAAAATCCTAAAATGATTATCAGGTTTCGATCAAATACAATTATTACAAATTATGCCAAGAGCGACATATGAGGATGCCCCCTTAGATGATCAGAGTACTAAATAGATAGACATATTAGTCATAAATGTATTATGGCAGAAATAACACTAAATAGCTCCTACATAGCTAGATTTTCCTCCTGCACGTCTTCAGAAGCTAATTTGTCCAACCTACTAGACCTGAAAAGACCTTAACTCTCAATCTACTCAAATTAATTTTGAGCACCCGAGAGTTTAAGGGGAAAACATAAACTTTAAGTCAGACATAAAACTTGTGTGAATAATTCTATTACTTCCCAGTTTACTAATATTAAGTGAGATCACGCCGCTTAGCAGAACGAGTTCCCCCTTACTAATATCCTTTTAAAAGCATATCTTTTACAAATCAAAATCCTGCAGTTAAACTGATTATAATAGCAAGAGCAATAACATATATGCAAATAAATCAGGAAATCAATGGACTATCTATACACACTATAGTTTTATATGGATAACTATTAACCATTGGCTGACTCGGGCCTACCAGACATAATCAATAATCTAACTTCTGTTAGACATAATATCTTCTTCTAGGGTCAACTGATCCTAATGTTTATATGGGATCACCAATAACCTATCTTTACTCTGTATATTCCCTTCTGTGTGCAACATCATTTTAGTGCCATTTGTGATAAAGCCCTACACACTGGAATTTTGGACTTATTTTAGCTAGGGGCTAATAGCTAAAGTATAGGGCGCGACCCTACACCAATCGCATCTGGTTTTCTAATATCTGAGTCATAAACTTAGAGTTAACTACCCCATCCAATTTTTATTGAAAACATTTCTTTCAAAATGATCTAACCCTTTTTTTAATCGTACTTAAATAGGGAAAATATGCTCTTTGCTTTACTCAAAATTATTATGCCATGATATATGCTTTACACAAAACAAAGTTGATGAAATCTAAATCAATGGGATTTTCTATCCCTTAAAATAAGTTAAAACCCTTTTTAACTTAGAAAACTTTAGGCCATGAAGCCAAAGCACTACCTTCGAAACCCTTGTTTAAAACCTTAAACAATACCTTTCGAAATCATTAAAAATGACCCTTTCGAAAGCATTACTTAAAACCTTAGACATCCTCCTTCAAAATCATTTAAACTTATCTTTTGAAAGCATTAGAATCTTCCTTTCGAAATACTTAAAACATCTCTTTCGAAACATTCACAATATACCTTCCGGAAGCATTGGGCTCAAGTAAAGGATTATGGAAACATTGCTTCGAAACCATTTAAAAAATTTCCTTTCGAAACCGTTGGGTTTAACATTTAATATAACCATTGCGTCAAAGAAAATAGAAGTAAAAGTATCCCTTTCGAAAGCTTTAATCATGTAAAAGAGTTGGAGAAGTGGATGGCTTCAAAACGCACCCTTTCGAAACCATTGCCTCTGAAACCATTTAAAAGCGGTTACGTGACCCTGTCAAAAGCATTGAGAAGGCGGCTTCAAAGTAAAAAGGCAAAAGCACCCCTTTCGAATACATTGTGATTCGAAAGGTATGAATGCAACAGCTAGGTATCGAATAGGTTCAAATGCGGCTATTCTTTCGAAAGATTCTTTTAAAACAAAAGCAAGCGGCAACTCTTTCGAAAGCTCCTTTCTAAAAACAAGGGCAAGTGATAACTCGTTCGAAAGCGTCTTTAAAAAAATGTAAATTGATTGATTCGAAAGCTAATTAGAGTGGCTTCAACCCATTCGAATGCATGCCTTCGACATAGTCCCTTCCACCTTTATCCGATACACTACATACCAATTGCTTGATATCATGTGCATTTGTTTTGAATAGGTGTGAAAGGTCTAACTGGGCAGGGTTATGGAAGCAAGCTAAGGAATTGACGAAGTTGTAATTCGAAACAAAACTAATTTTATGCCTTTCAAAGTAATTTCTTTTCACCTAACTTGCGCAATTTGTTAGAATATGGTTGGTTGCCATTTTTTATTATCAAAATCATTTTCTAAAAAGGCCGTCGAATTCAAAATTTACAATTTAAAACATTTTAATCAAACAAGCCCTTCTCGTTGATAAACGTATAAAACATTTAAGTCCCTTAACTTTAATAATTTTGTAACCATAGTAAAATACTTAGGAAAATTCCCCAAAAATCACAACAATTAACTTTTAATATGTTTTCTAACTATAAATTTTAGACCCAAAATTATTATATAATTGCCTTAAATAATTTAAACCCAATTTTAACTATTTTCTCTCATAGAAATCAATTATAAATCCACAATTACTTAGAAAATTTTGAGACTTGAAACCCATTTCTAAAATAATGTTTTTGGTCATATATAAAAAACGCAACTTATTTAGATGCCATTTAATAGGTTTTCTAATCTAAACGCATCATAAAACCCATATAAAATCATATAAATCATCAACAAGCACATATATATCTATTTAAACAACCATAACATGGCATATTACTTGCAAAATAATTCATACATAACCATGAAACTGAAATCATTATAAAAAATGAGATGTAAATCAAATAATCATCTTGGCTTTGTGTTAAGAAGGTTGAGATTTGCCCTTTGATTAATTTCTTCAAGTTTTCTACTTGATTCCTAGCTTATCTTATTTTTGATTCCTCTTATTGGTGGCCGACCGAGCTCTTATGGTTTTAATTTTGTTTGTGAATGTTAGAATGAATAAGGGATGGAGAATAGAAGGGTTTGGGGTATTAGGATGAAGAATGTTCCCATTTTACCCTTATCATATTCTTCCTACTTAATTATTTTTACTTCCCTTTTGCTTATATATTCATTAAGGCACGAGCCCTTATTAATTAACAAATCTCAATCCTTAACTATTAACATTATTTTATTTTATTTATCCAATTAAATGTTCTAAATAATGTTACTAAAAAATTAGGGTCATTACAGACGCCCCTCCTTAAAGAATTTCGTCCTCGAAATTACGCTAAGGTACTCACAACAATCAAACATAAAGGTAAAACATACCATGAAACAAGTCATGATAAGTATCTCTAATCATGCTCTCGGTTTCCCAAGTATAGTCTCTCTCATCGTTACTCCACTAGACTTTGACTAATCTGATTGTCCTGTTCCTTATTCTCGTCTCATCTCTCACAACTATACGAACTGGTTTTCTAACTATAGTCATATCCGGTTCCACTGCTAGATCCTCTAACACAGTCGGTGTAATAGTAGTTTCTGGATCTCGAATACACTTCCTTAGATGAGAAATATGAAAAACATTGTGGATTCCTGCCAAACTATTCGGTAACTCTACTCTATACGCGAGTTTTTTGATCCTTTCTATAATAGGAATGGTCCAACGAATCTTGGTGCCAATTTTCCTGATTTTCCAAATCTGATTACACCTTTCATCGGTGATACTTTGACAAAAACATGATCTCCAACTGAGAACTCTAAGTCTTTCTGCCTCTTATCAGCATAACTCTTCTGCCTAGACCGAGCTTCTTTTATTCTAGCCCGAATCAACTCAATCTTTTCTGCAGCTTCTTTAACCAGATCTTGACCTAAGACTAATTTGTCTCCAGTTTCCAAACAACATACTGGTGACTTGCATGGCCTTCCATACAAAGCTTCAAAAGGCACCATTCCAATACTAGTTTGATAACTGTTATTATATGAAAACTCGACTAAGTGTAGATAGTCTTCCTATGATCCTCCAAAATCTAGCACACAAGCTCTTAACAAATCCTCTAAGACTTTGTTAACTCTCTCTGTTTGCCCATTTGTTTGCGGATGGTAAGCGGTACTCATCTTGAGCTTGGTACCTAAAGTCTCCTGTAGACTCTTACAGAACTCGTTAGTAAATAAGGAATCTCTATCACTTACTATACTACTAGGAATTCCATGAGGTCTAACTATATTCCTTATGAATAACTTAGCTAAATCCAGTGTTGTCCTGGTCGACTTAACGGGTATAAAGTGTGCACTTTTAGTCAATCCATCCACTATAACCCATATACTCTCATTTCCTCTATTGACCTTGGCAACCCATCTATGAAATCCATTTAGATAGAGTCCCATTTCCAGACTAGAATATCTAAAGGCTGAAGTAACCCACTCAGTTTCTGATGTTCGGATTTTACCTATTGACAGTTTAAACACTGCCTCACCCATACGCCTACATCTCTCTTCATACCTTCGCAGAAGAAACTCCTTTTCATATCCTGATACATCTTAGTTCCTTCTGGATGGTGAACTTCGAACGATGGCATTCTCTGAGAACTTCCTTCCTAATGTTTTCCACGTTCGAAACACATAGTCTTCCTTTCTTCCTCAACCACCCATTCGGGTCAAGACTGGGATCTTTCAAGTCATCGCTCTCTGTTCTATTCCTTAACTTTCTGATCTGTTCAGCTAATAATGGATCGTCTCCTTGTTTAGAACTAATCCTTTCGATCATCACTGGTCGAACTTCTAAACACGACAACATGGCGGTTTATCGACTAAAACTAGCCTCAGATCTCCATTGTATTCCACATGTGGTCAATGCTTCTAAATCTTTCCACTTAGCTATTATTGCCAATACTGTGTTCTGATGTTTTCTACTTAGTGCATCTGCAATCTTATTGCCTTTTCCCGGTGTGTACTCAATACCAAATTTATAAGCGGCTAAAAACTCCAGTCACCTCTGTTGTCTCATATTCAACTCCTTCTGATAGAATAAATACCTTAAGGACTTATGATCTATGTATAACTCAAATCTCTCCCCTAAGCAATAATGTCTCCATACTTTCAACGTGAAAATCACCGCAGCTAATTCCAAATCATGTGTTGGGTACCTAACTTCATTCGGTCCGAGCTGTCGAGAAGCATAGGCAATTACTTTACCTCTTTGCATTAACAAGCTCCTAACCCTATTCCATATGCATCCGTATACACCAGTAAGTCCTGATTCCCCTCTGGAATAGCTAACATGGATGCATTAATTAATAAACGTTTCAGTTTCTGGAATGCCTCATCACACTTATCATTCCAGACAAACTTCACATCTTCCTGAGTTAGCTTAGTCATCAGTGCGGCTATCCGCGATAAATCCTTAATGAACCTCCGATAATAACCAGCTAATCTGAGAAAGCTCATTATCTCGGGTTTCTTCCAATTATTAATTGCCTCGATCTTAGCCAGATCTACTGACAACCCTTTTTCTGCGACTACATGACCAAGAAACTTCACTTCCTTCTTCCAAAAATGACACTTCGAAATTTTCACTTTTAGTTGATGCCGCCTCAGCGTCTCAAGCACCACTCTAAGATGAACTTCATGTTCTCTTTCATCCTTAGAGTATATCAAAATGTCGTCTATGAATACTAGCATGAATCTGTCCAAATGTTCTCGGAAGATTTTGTTCAAGTCCACGAAAAACGCTGGCGCATTAGTTATTTCAAACGGCATCACTAACCATTCGTACGATCCATATCTTTTCCTAAACGTCATCAAAGGAATACTATCCTCTGCTACTCTAAGCTGATGGAACCCTATTGCCAAATCCAACTGAGAAAATATTTTGGTTCCACTCAACGGGTTGAACAAATTGTTAATTCTAGGTAACAGATACCAATTCTTTATCGCATTCTCATTTAACTTACAATAGTCGATACACAACCTTAACGATCCATCCAATTTCTCACAAATACTGATGCTGCTCCCCAAGGCGAACTGCTTGGTCTGATAAAATTCTTACCTTCTAAATCCACCAACTGCATCTTTAACTCCTTCATCTCGGTAGGTGTCATTCTACTTGGCGGTCTACTCACAGGCTCTGCTCCTGGCACTAAATTTATCCGAAAGTCAATGGCTCGTTTCGATGGTAGTCCTATCATGGGCTCAAAGAGATCTGCGAATTCTCTAACAATGAAAACTCGGTTCAACTCGTCTTTTGTCTCCATAACACCCAACAAAGCATTAACCTCAAAAATAGGGTTTTCTACGAGTATATAATCCGATCACTACAACTAGGGTGTCTAAGTGATATTTTCCTATCATGGCAAAATATCCTAGCATCATACTTACTTAACCAATCCATACCCAAAATAATTCTGAACCCTACAAAATCAAATACATGCAAACTGCAAGAAAATATATGACCTAACAATTCAAATTCTAACTTGTCACATCTTATCCCAAGTGTCGCATATCCTCCTATAGGATTCACAACCCTTAAGGATGTAACTATGTATGAAGGTTCTAGATTAAGCTTATCTACCAAACAGTGAGATATAAAAGAATGTAATGCACCGGTATCAAATAAAACTCTAACTGATACACCATGAATCAAAAGCGTACTCCCCAACACAGCTTTTCCTTTCTTCTTAGCTGTTGGCCTTGAGGTAGTTGGATCCAATGCACATATTTTTCCTTTTCCATCCTTGGCTGGTTCCTTGCACTGATTCTTATAATGTCCAATCCGATCATAGTTGAAGCATCCCACTCCTTTCTTATCAACAACCTTCTTCCCTTTACTAGTCCGGCACTCATGAGCGAAATGTCCCTTCTTGTCACACTTATAGCAAACTAATTCGGCCTTCTCTTTCTTGGCTGCTCCTCCGTTCTGAGTGCCTTTCTTATGGAAAAACTTCCTCTTCTGGTTCTGCCCACTTTGAGCTTCCCTTGCTTTGTTACTATCATAGAAGGTGAGCATCTCCTTATGCCTCAAAGTCATCTCAACAACTACATCACATGGAACCCTAATATATGGCAAAGTTGCTTTAGCAAGCTCGGGTTTCAATCCGCCGATGAACTTCTCATTCCTTTTGATAACGGTATCTACCGTAGCATACTCGTATCTCGATAACTCCTCAAATATGGTACCATACTCAAGCACTGTCATGTCTCCCTGCACCAACTGAACAATCTGCCTGAGCAGAGTTGACTTGGCGACCTCTGACATGAATCTTTCCTCAAATCTCCTTCTAAATTCTGCCTAAGTCATGGTATCCACATTTACTCCCACAGTAACACTGTTCCACCAGTACAATGCTGCTCCTTGCAACTGTCTAGAAGTAAGCTTCCTCTTCTGCTCATCATAAAGTCTCAAATCAGCAAAGATTCTTTCACAATGAAGCATCCAATTCTCTACTTCTATTGCGTCCTCAGTCCCAATGAATGGCTTCCCTCCAAGCCTAGCATAGTCTCTGCTAAGTACTGCATAGTTATTGACTACCGGAGCTTCCTGACTTCCTTCTCCTGCATTTCCTCCAACTAATTCCGCAGCAGCTACAGCTTGCATCAGGTTAACGAAGAACTAATACATGGCTCCCATATCAACTTGCAACGCTCCAGCACCCACATTAGCAGCTTGTGCCCAACCTGGATTCCTTCTAGTATTTTGTTTGGCATTTCCATTAGTTATGGTGCTTCCTCCACTAAGGTTAACTCTTCCATTCCTAGCATCCATATCTTAATTCCTTAGAATCTGCATTCGAGTCTTTGTAAGATACAGAAGAATAGCCTAAGAAACATGGGAGAATAGAGACAAAGCGTATATTTATATATAGCAAATACAAGTAAGTTACTATAACGTTATCACATACCCCAATCTTTTCTCTAATTCCTTAGGATTATGTTTCAAAAATAATTTTAAGTTCAAAATTTCTTTTAAGTTTTCATAAACCTATGCTCTGATACCAAGTTTTAACCCCCTATCTTAAGGCCCAAAGCTAAGTACTACAGATGCAGCAGTCATCTATAGTATTTAACCTTCGGTGACAAAATACGGTAGCGTTGGTGGTATCATAATATCAAAAGCACACGAATATGAAATAAAATCACAGTTTTAAAAACAACTTTTCTGATTACATTTCAAATCAATATTTCATATTCAGTTACAAAATCCCAAATCGATTCCCAGGTTTCGATCAAATACAATTACTACAAATTACGCCGAGAGCGACATATGAAGATGCCCCCTTGGATGATTAGAGTACTAAATAGATAGACATATCAGTCATAAATATATCATAGCAAAAATAACACTAAATAGCTCTAACATAGCTAGCTTTGCCTCCTGCACGTCTTCGGAAGCTTATTCATCCTACTAAACCTGAAAAGACCTTAACTCTCAATATACTCAAATTAATTTTGAGCACCTGAGAGTTTAAGGGGAAAAGATAATCTTCGAGTCAGACATAAAGCCTGGTGTGAATAATTCTATTACATCCCGGTTCACTGATATTAAGTGAGACCACGCCGCTTAGCAGAACGAGTTTCCCCTCACTAATATCCTTTTAAAAGCATATCTTTTACAAATCAAAATCCTACAGTCAAACTGATTATAACAACAAGAGCACTAACATATATGCATATAAATCAGAAAATCAATGGACTATCTGTCCACACTATAGTTTTATCTGGCTAACTAGTTAGTAACCATTGGCTGACTCGGGACTACCAGACATAATCAATAATCTAACTTCAGTTAGACACAATACTAGGCCATCTGCCCTTAACTATCTTCTTCTAGGGTCAACTGATCTTAATGGTTTTATGGGCTTACCAATAACCTATCTTTACTCTGTATATTCCCATCTATGTGTAACATCATTTTAGTCCCATCTGTGACAAAGCCCTACACACTGGAATTTTGGACTTATTTTAGCTAGGATCTAATAGCTAAAGTACAGAGCGCGACCCTACACCAGTCCCATTCGGTTTTCTAATATCTAAGTCATAAACTTAGGTTTAACTACCCCATCCAATTTTCCTTAAAAACATTTCTTTCAAAATGCCCTTTTTAAATCATACTTAAACAAGGAAAATATGCTTTTGCTTTACTCAAAATTCTTATACCATGATATATGCTTTACAGAAAAAAAAAGTTGATGAAATCTAAATTAATGGGATTTTCTATCCCTTCAAAATAAGTTAAAACCCTTTTTAACTCAGAAAAATTTAGGCCATGAAGCCAAAGCAATACCTTCAAAACCCCTGTTTAAACCTTAAACAATACTTTTTGAAATCATTGAAAACAACCCTTTTGAAAGCATTACTTAAAACCTTAGACATCCTCCTTCAAAATCATTTAAACTTATGTTTTGAAGGCATTAGAATCTTCCTTTCGAAATACTTAAAACATCTCATTCGAAACATTCACAATATACCTTCCGGAAGCGTTGGGCTCAAGTAAAGGATTGTGGAAACATTGCTTCAAAATCATTTAAAATTATTCCTTTCGAAACCATTGGGTTTAGCATTTAATATAACCATTTAGTCAAAGAAAACAGAAGTGAAAGTATCATTTTCAAAAGCTTTAATCCAAGTAAAACAGTTGGAGAAGAGGATGACTTCGAAACCCACCCTTCAGAAACCATTGCCTTCGAAACCATTTAAAAGCGGCTACATGACCATGTTGAAAGCATTGAGAAGGCGACTTCAAAGTAAAAAGGCAAAAGCACCCCTTTCGAATACATTCTGACTCGAAAGGTATGAATGCAGCACGTAGGTATCGAATAGGTTCAAATGCGGCTTTCTTTTCGAAAGCTTCTTTTAAAATAAAAGCAAGCAACAACTCTTTCAAAAGCTACTTTCTAAAAACAAGGGCAAGTGGCAACTTGTTCGAAAGCTTCTTTTTAAACAAAGGTAATTTGATTGATTCGAAAGCTAATTAGAGTGGCTTCAACCCCTTCGAATGCATGCCTTCGACACAGTCCCTTCCGCCTTTCTCCAATACACTACATACCAATTGCTTGATATCACGTGCATTGGTTTCGAATAGGAGCGAAAGGTCTAACTGGGTAGGGTGACGAAAGCAAGCTAAGGAAGTGGCGAAGTTGTAATTCAAAACAAAATTGATTTTATGCCTTTCAAAGTAATTTCTTTTCACCTAACTTGCCCAATTTGTCAAAATATGATTGGTTGCTATTTCTTTATCAAAATCCTTTTCTAAAAAGGCTGCCAAATTCAAAATTTACAATTTAAAACATTTTGATCAAATAAGCCCTTCTCCATGATATAACGCATAAAAAATTTAAGTCCCTTAACTTAAATAATTTTATAACCACAATAAAATACTTAGGAAAATTCCCCAAAAATCACAACAATTCACTTTTAATACGTTTTCTAACATATATAAATTTCAAACCCAAAATTATTATATAATTTCCTTAAATAATTTAAACCCAAATTTTAACTATTTTCTCTCATAGAAAATCCATAATAAATCCACAATTACTTAGAAAATTTTGAAACTTGAAACCCACTTCTAAAATAATGTTTTTGGTCATATATCAAAAATGCAACTCATTTGGATGTCATTTAATAGGTTTTCTAATCTAAACATATCTTAAAACCCTATAAAATCATATAAATCATCAACAAGCATATATATCTATTTAAGCAACCATAACATGGCATATTACTTGCAAAATAATTTGGACATAAACCGAAATTATTACCAAAACTGAGATGTAAATTAATTATTCACCTTGGCTTGGTGTTAAGAAGGTTGAGATTTGTCCTTTGATTAATTTCTTCAAGCTTTCTACTTGATTCCTAGCTTGTCTTCTTTTTTATTCCTCTTAATGGTGGTCGGCCGAGCTCTCAGGGTTTTAATTTTTTTATGAATTTTAGAATGAATAAGGGATGAAGAGTAGAAGGGTTTAGGGTATTTGAATGAAGGATGTTCCCGTTTTATCCTTATCATATTCCTCCTACTTACTTATTTTCAATTCTCTTTTGCTTATATATTCATTAAGGCACGACCCCTTATTAATTAACAAATCTTAATCCCTTAACTTTAACATTATTTTATTTTATTTATCCAATTAAATATTCTAAATAATGTTACTCAAAAATTAGAGTCATTACAGAGTTCATGTCGAGCATATCTCAAGGACCTAAAGAGTCGTTGAAGGGGTTCTTAAATTGGTTTAATGTTGCAATAATGGTGGTTAACAATCCGAAGGAGGATTTGGCGTTTACGGCTTTGGTACGAGGCATACATCCAAACAAGGATTTCGGCAAATTGTTGAAGATGAAATAACCTACCACGATGAAGGAATTCCATAGGAAGACCAATTAGTTCTTGCCATTGGAAGAGGCAAGTCAAGCTGTAGGAAAGACTAATGGTGGACAGTTGAAGAAGGTTATTTAAAGCAACATGTTAGTTAAACAAGTTGGTGAGAATTTCAGTAACGTGGCCATAAATGTTAGGAATTCTAATAATCAGAAGAAAAGGAACAAGGCTCGATTGGTAGGTGGAATGAAGCAAAAAATGCATGAGGACATGAGGCTTGATGAATACATGCCTCTAAACGACACATTGGAGAATATATACCTTGTTACGTAAGGGACAGAATGGTATAAAAGGCCGCCTAGGAAGGAGATGACCAAGGAGGAAAGGCGCTCAAGAAAGTATTATCGTTTCCATGAAACTCGTGGACACAACACGAACGAGTGTCGATATTTGAGAGATTTCATCGTAGAGTTAATAAGGAAGAAAAAGTTGCAACAATATGTCAGAGATCCACAAGATGGCAGACAAAATACTAGACCCCAAGGGCCTGATGCCCAAGGGAACCAACCTGGATCTAGCGGAGAGTCCCTGACGCACTACTGGAAGGTTAGCCATAAATACCATAACATTTGGACCTCACCCAATAGAGAAAAGCTGGAAGAAAATGGAATGGTATATGAGCTCATTAAAGCATGCCCCATAGAAGGGTTGCTTTGCCATGGAGGATGGAGCTCTGGCTATGTAATAAAAGATGGCAACGGATGACATTGCATTTAGGAATAGGGATTTTAATGGAGTCGAAGCGCCAACCTTCAACCCCATGGTGATTTCGGTTGTTTTTGGACTTGTTGTAGTGCGTCGAGTTCTGGTGGATAACGGAAGCTTGGTGAATATCTTGTTTAAAAGGACATTTAACCAAATGCAAACCAGTATGAAAGACGTAAAGCCTTGCAAATTCAAGATTCGGGGATTTACTGGCGAGTTAAAACAATCGGTTGGGACGATTGATTTATCGGTTGAGTTGGGTGATGGACATCGCAAGTTTGTGCAGATCCAAATGTTTGTTATAGTAGATGAGTATTTGGAGTATAACATCGTTCTAAGCCAACTGTCCTTGGAAGATTCTAGGATAGCACTAGATCTTTGGTGCCTAATGATGAAGTTCCATACGGAGAACGTAGCACGAGAAATGAATCTTATGTTGATGAGCTAAGAGAAGCAAAGCGACGAGAGAAAGGTAAGGATGTAAAGAATGCTCTCTGCATTAAGAACTAGGAAGCATAGATACTAAAGCCCAAGCCCTGGCTAGGGATCCATAGCAGATTTGATAAGTTTATGGATCCTAAGAAGAAGCCAGAGAAAGTGCACGTGGCACCGGCTGAACCGACGGTTGACGTTCCAATCGATGTGGATGATCCATCTCAGACCCTTAAGATTGGATCCGCTCGGTATTGGACAGAGGAAGGAATTGGTTAATTTCCTTCAAGGAAATTTGGATGTATTTGCTTGGACGCATTTGGATATGTGTGGGATATCGTCGGAGGTAGCATGTCATGCACTAAATGTAGATCCAAGGTTTCCACCAGTAAAGCAGAAAAGCGTAGTTTGGGCGTAGAGCGATTCGCTGCATTAAATGAGGAAGTGGATAAGCTGATGGAGAATGAATTTATCCGTGATGCTTTATAACCAAAATGGGTATCAAATCTCGTGTTGGTCAAGAAATCAAATGGAAAATAGCAGACATTTATTGATTATTCTAAGTTGAATAAAGCATACTCAAAGGATAGCTTTTCCTTGCCTAGAATCGACCAACTGGTAGACGGGACCGTAGGACATAAGTTGCACTCATTTATGGATGCTTACTTAGAGTATAAGCAGATATCGATGCACATACTAGATTAGGAGCACACCAGCTTTATAACGTATTTGGGATTGTACTATTACCTTGCAATGCCGTTCGGTTTGAAAAACGTAGGAGCTACATACTATAGTTTGTTAAATTCTATGTTCAAAAAGCAGATCGAACGAATGATGAAAGTACATGTGGATGATATGCTTGTAAATTCATGACTATTGAGAAATCACATGAACGACTTTCCTAGAATGTTCAGAGTATTGCGGGAGTATAAAATGAAGATGAATCCATTGAAATGCTCATTTGGAGTTGCATTGGAAAAATTTATGGATTTCATTGTGAATTCAAGGGGCATTTAGGCTAATACGGAGCAGATTAACGCCTTAAGGAATATGAGAGCCCTAACCACAAATAAGGAGTTGCAAAGATTAAACAGAAAGGTTTTTGCTTTGAGTTAATTTATCTCAAAGACAACAGACAAATGCATACCGTTCTTCGATGCCTTTAAAAAGGGTAAAAAGATTTTTGAATGGAACGATGACTATCAAAATGCCTTCAAGGATTTACTAAGGAATATGGAAACACCACCAATTTTATCCAAATCGTTGGATGGAGAATACTTGTTCATTAATTTGGCAGTGTCTGCTCATGCACTAAGTGAAGCACTGGTACGTGAGGATGTAAGAATTCAAAGACCAATCTATTAGTAAGCGGGTTACTAGAGCTGAAAAAAATTACCCGAAGCTGAAGAAACTCACCTATTGCTTGTTAATTGCATCGAGAAAGTTAAGACCATATTTCCAGGCTCATTCAATTAAAGTGCTAACGGATCAACCCTTGAAGCAGGTTTTGTATCGACCTGTGACCTCAGGGAGATTGCTTAAATGGAATATTGAGCTAAGCCAGTATGATATCACTTACCATTTGAGGAGAGCGAGCGAATTTCATCGCTAAATTTTCCATATGAGATGGTGAAGAGGGAGGCGACACGTTCACACTTCCTCATCGGTAATTATTTGTAGATGGAGCTTCAAACGAACATAGCTCAGATGCAGGAGTAGTACTTGTAACTCTGAAGGGATGATCAATCTGTTATGCATTGAGATTAGAATTTCCCACAACTTATAACACAGTCGAGTACAAGGCGTTGATAGTGGGGTTAAGGATAGCAAAGGAACTGGGAAAAGGATGGTGCAGATATTCAGTGATTCCCAGTTGGTTGTGTGTCAAGTAAGGAAGGAATATCAGGTTAAGGGTGCGAGACTCGCTCCTTACCTATCAAAGGCACTAGAGATGTTAGATGATATAGAGCATTATATGAATATGCATATCCATAGAGAGGAGAATGTAAAAGGTAATTCGTTGGTCAAGTTAGCTTGTTCTAGGGAAGCACGGATGATGGGTTTAGTTTCAGTGGAGGTTTTGACAGCTCTAAGTATCGATCAGATGGACGTCTAGTGGATTTTAGAGAACATGGAGGAAAAGAAGTAGTGGATGACTGCGATTAAGGAATATTTTCTCAGGGGAACTCTCCTAAATAATAGGAATGAATGGAAGAAACTCCTACGAAAAGTGCCACATTTCATGATGCAAAAAGGAGTGCTATACATGAGAGGATTCTCTACCCCTTGCTCAGGTGTATAACTAGGATAAGGCTAGGAAACTCCTCATGGAAATCCATGAGGGTAGCTTTGGTGACGACACTGAGAGGCAGACATCGACGAAAAAAGTACTTCACTATGGATATTTCTAGCTAACAATAAATTAGGATGCAGCTGATTACACCAAATGGTGTAACCATTGCCAACGATTTATGAAGATTCTCCCAAGAGTCCAATCTACAGAGCTTACATAAATGGTTTCCCCATGGCCATTTGTGGTTTGGGGAATTGATATTTTCGGAGTACTATTAATGGGGAAAGGAGGAGCTAAGTATGCGATAGTTGTAGTGGATTACTTCACAAAGTGGGCTGAAGAGGAACTTCTTGCCAAAATCATAATGAAGAAGGTGATCAACTTCACGATGAAGAACATCATTTGTATGTTCAGAATACCGTAAAAGATTAAAATCGATAATGGAACTTAGTTTGAAAGTGCCGAGTTCAAGGATTTATACAATTGGTAGAGGATCGAGAAGAGCTTTTCAGCGGTAGCACACCCACAAGCGAGCGGACAAGTGGAGATGGTGAATAAAATAATCAAGTATACCTTGAAGAAGTGGTTAACAAAAGCTAATGGCAACTGTGTCGATGAGCTTCCACTGGCATTGTGGGCTCATAGGATGACTCACAAGTCTACGACTAGATGTACGCCTTTTGCTTTGGCATACGGATTAGAGGCTATGATCCTGATAGAATTGGAAGTCCTTTCTCATCGTAAAAGGCATTACAGTACAAAGGTAAATGCGGAACTCTTGCTTGATTTCCTTGATTTAGTTGATGAGAAAAGGGAAGAGGCAAAATTAAGGGTTGCTGCTCACCAAAAAAGAGTTAGCCTGACACTTTAACACCAAGGTCCGGAACTGTATCTTTGAGGTATAGGATCTCGTTTTGAAATGAGTTCTCTTGATATAGGGGCAGTCTGTCCAAATTAGGAGAGACCCTATGCAATCGAACAAAAGCTAGGAGATGGAACACCAAGCTTGTTACCATTGACAGGGTCCTAATCCCACGAGCATGGAACAACGACTTACTACGGCGCTATTTTTCTTAGCTTTATCTAATTTGCAAGTAAGGGACCCAAGGATTTTGGGAGGCAATGTGATAAGGTAGGACTTGCCAAATTTTCATTCATAAATAAATGTTAGCTTCCTGAACTGATGGAACTGTGTTCTTGTGAGCAAAATTATGTACTGCGTGATCAGTTTTGACTATTGCCCAGTGACAGGCAAGGTCGGTAAGGAATTCTAGGGGCAGGTAGCAAGAGGCACCGGTTTTTGGAAATAGAAACTGTGCGTAGATAGAAATTCCATAACCATGATAGTGGCATGGCAGGATATGCTATGTAACGACCCGTAATTTTATCACTTTGAATAGGAATATTTAATTTATTTTAATATTCAAATAACTATTTTTAAATAATAAATAATTCATTTTAATTAGTATATAATGATAATAAATGATTTATAATGGTTTTATAAATATATAAACTTGTTTTATAAAGATATACAAACTTCGTCGCATTTTGAAGGATCCACGTCGTATTTTTATAAATGAATTTTAATATTATTAAAATGATTTTATAAATTACATAATATTATTTTATTTATTTAAAGATGATAAGAAATTTATTTTCTAGTTTTGTTTACCTAAATAAATAGTTTGATTAAAAACTGAAAATATGACCAGAATTCAGATTCTGGATTATCAACGATTTAACAAATAAAAGTTGCGATCGAATGTTGTAACATTGTTAGTAGAAATATGAAATATATATGTACATGCTTACACATCTGCACATACAAATATACATTTACATTTAGCATATAAAATAAAAATGGTTTACTTTTGAAAAGCAAACTTACACATCACCTTACAAGGCACATGGATGTCACATGGATGGGGAGTGGGGTAAGCACATGGTTGTGGAAGAGATATTTGTGCAAATTTTCCTATAAATAGCCAAGCACCCCTTTTATAATTTACACACACTTCTTCTTCTCCTCTTCTTCACTTCTTCTCTTCCCTTCTTTTAATGTCTTAGGCCGTGAGTTTTGGAGAGTGAGGGGGATTAGGCTATGGGTTTTTAGAGGAAGGAGGAGGGGTAGGCACAAGCTATGGTGATGGTGGAGGAGAGAGGTCATAAGCTTAAGGAGAGGAGGTGACCATGGCTCTGTGGTCTAGAAGAGAGAATGGATAGATTAGGTGATGTTTAGATGAAGTTGAGGATGTTAGAGAAGTGTTGTTATAATTGAATGTTGATAGGAAGAGGTTTGTTTGAAAATTGTGAGTTAATCTCACTTTGAATCACTTGATAATCACTTGTTTATATTACTTATTAATCACTTAATATTGCTTGCTATTAGTGATAATAATAGACATTAATGAGTTAAAGTTATACCCTTGATCATATACTAAAATGATTTCTTATACGGTTGCTTAATATGTTAGGATGATGATTGGTTGATTATATAAAAGTTTGGTTGTGATAGATACGATATTATGATTTATAAGTTGAAAATCATATATGATGAGAAATGATATCCATGTGAATTAACAATACATATCTTGTGAAAAATTATTCACATTATACCCAAAAATAATGTATACAATATATGTTAGGCCTCTTTATTTTTAAAACCAAAAGAAATGTCGTTTTATAATATTGGAATTTACTTCGGAAAAGTAAAGAAATGAGAAAGTGGATTTTTGAAATAGATTTGGAATTTGTTTTAAATAGAAAGGAATTGGAAAAGTGGAGTTTTGAAATTATTTGAAAAATAAAACCTATGGTTTCATTTATGAAAAAAATAGTTTTAAAAGGTGGAAAATGATATAGAAGTATCATATGGTTTAAAATGAAGGATTTTGAATTAAAAAGGTTGGAAAAATGAATATTATAATAATATAATATTATAATAGGTGAAAAGATGTAAAATAGATTTTTAATAAGTAAAGTGGTAAAATATTATTTTATATTGGTTAATAATAGTTTATTATGTTAGCAAAATGGTTTAAAAGTGTTTCGGACAAGTTTTATAAAGTTTGACTAAAAGGTTAAAAATAAGCCGTCGTGTTTCGGCGATTCACGATTTCGCGACCTGAAAAGTAAAACGGATGCGTAGGATAAAATATAAGTTAGAATTTTTTGAAATAAGAATTTTCCGGACTCTTATCGGTATGGTTTTCATATAAAAATGAAAAATCAAGATTTCATTTAGTAAAGTTTGACATATGTCCAAATCAAGTTTTCAAAATCATCATGTTTTGGCAGTTCGTAAAATATAGTTTTCAACACTTTAAAAGTGAATATTTTTAATCACTAGAAATATGAAATAAATTCCATAAGTATGTTAAAATGTTTTACAGGGATTTGAGTTATATATATATATATATAATGGAATAAGCGTTTTGATCTACAAAGCTTTAAACCACTATTTACCAGCAATTTAACAACCGAATTTGACAATTTTTGAATAAATGATTTAAACTTTGATTTCTCTTCCCGAATATTTTGGAAATGTTTTCCAAATAATTATACAAGTATTTTAAAGGTTTAGAGTCGACCAAATAACTTAACTACCTTATGGGTGATAGAGAGGTAGTCTCTAGGCTGTAGTTTGGGAAACCAGTTGCCTGGTCCCCCTAGCTATCCGGACTGGACCGACGGAGGAGATAATAAATTTGATTTACTCAAACCACATTTTCCTAAGATAAAAGTAAAGATTTATCAAATCGTATTTTCTAAATAAAGTTATAGTTTATAAACGATGTTTTATAAATAAAGGGGTATATTTATAGATGGCATTTTTATAAATAAAGTAATAACATTGTTTTTAACCCATTAAAGATATGTTTTGGATATATTAAATCTCCATTAAGATTGCAAATATACTAATAATATAATATGGAAATATTTTCCTAAGTAATTTAAAGAAAATTAATTTAAAGATTTCTAAAAGTTAAAAGAGGTTTTAATTAACCAGAAGGATTTAACAAAAGAGGCTTAATATTTTTGTATACCCATATACACATCTTTTTATTGATAATTGGTTTGGAGAGATTAGGATCGGTTTGGGTGATTCCTATCTGAAAACCACTTTGAACTAATATACGCGTTCGAAAGCGAAGACATGTTGAAGAAATTATTTTGAAGACTGGAGATCTTCATAATATAGGGCTGCTTGCCACTAACCTTTGGGGTGATTCCCACATTATCTCTACTACTAATAATGATAATTCAATAAAATAGGATCAACCGTGTCTTTTTGAAATCCCCAAACTACCCTTCACATATCGTCCCCTTTACCATCTGCTTGCTAGTCCACGTAAACAATGTCAGCCTCATTTCCTAATCCTCCACTACTTCAACTACATCCACGCAATCCTCCACTACTGCAACTACATCAGTGTCCATTAACCGAAATCAATTCTACACCAACGACGATTTCTACATCTTCTCCAACGAGCCACAGCCATTACAATTTGTAACTAATTAATTAATTATACTGCTATGTTATTATTATATGCTTTCATTGCCATCGGATGATTAGCAATGCAACGTAATTATGTTTCTATGAATTAGTATGGTTTTCTTAACCACCCGATTCTCCATTTTCCAGTTTTGCAACAGATAGTCTTCTCTTCTTAAAATTTGCACGTACGATAATAACCTGTCTTTACTGAAATAGCAGTTGAAATGAAATTTTAGGTACTATAATATACACAGCTTTGTTTTAACGCTGGACCAAAAATCGGGTGATCAAAATTTATAACACATGTGGATTGCTGAGTCAACGCATTGCTTCATCTCAAATTTTGGATGCTGCACATAATCTACAATATCGAATAGCATGTATCTCTACTATTAATAAAGGGAATTCAATCGATAGAATTTCCATGGTATCCTTTTGAAATTCCAAAAATACCCTCTTCTATCAACGGAATCTCATTATCGGTGATCTACCTCTACCACCGTCCTCTTCACGACCATCCATCAACGGATTTCACTATCAATTTGCAACCAACACCACCAACAACTATTTGAAATAAAAGCGTTGTGACCATTAAAGATTTTGCACTTATATCACATATTCATCCACTAATTTTTTTAAATAAAAACCAAATATCTTTAGCTATTAGATGCACGTATCATGCAATTTATACTAGTATATATAGTGGCAGTAGTACCTTCATTCTAAAATCTTCGATGCAAGGACTGCTCGCTACTAATCAGAGGGGTGGTTCCCAAACAGGATGTAATAGGAGTACCTTCGGTTTTTCCTGTTTCTGGAAAACTTGTATGGACGAGTGTCTAACATTGCATTTCTAAGACCATGCACATTGGTTTTTACAAACGTACATCTATTTGGTGGTATAAGAGGTAACCCCTCTTATACTTAACACCCTTCCCTAAGGCATATGAACTCTAGGGTCGTACTTTTTTGGAAATCAATTAGTGTGCTATTAGAAATGGTAATGTGGCATTCAAAGTGGGATTTGTTGTTTCGAGAAAGGTAAAACATAACCTCAAGCCTCACACATTGGTAATGGCAAAAATAGGGTAGATGAAGTATGGCTATGTGGGTCGCACCCATTAGGATATGGTCATCACCTTTCTAGATTACCCTCTATATTTCTGATTTTTTATGTACGCTATGAGACGTCTCAGATAGGTCGGGAATGGCCGAGGTGATGTCATATTCGGTACTATCTATGATAGAGGTAGGCTGGTCTTGTGTTAGTAAGGGTAGCGGGGTTGTGCTTCGGTACATTCCTCTCGAGATGTACTGTACGGATGGTAGCCCTTTACCTTGTCATCATTGGAATCTAATCTCCAATACGTGCCTTTGACGGACTTGATTGTATACCTAAATATGCTATCGAATTTATCAAATGTAATAATTCTGACTAATTTAAGATGTTATTTGAAAGGATTTTCAAAGTAATGTCATTAGGAATAATATCGAATGATTTGATAAAAACGTTTTAGTTAACATAAGATAAAAACTCGTCCGTGTTTATGTGCGGCGTGATCTTATGAGATACTCATTTTTTAAAGATTTTGTTTGGCATCAAAGTTGATCTATGACACTGTCATATATATTTATGATTTGCGTTTCTCATGCTGGTTTGCCGGACTGACCAGGGTATTTTTAATACTCGGGACGCTTGGAGTTTCTAGAGGAGAGCTAGAGATCTTAATCAACCTATGATCGTAAATTATATTCCCGCTGCATTTGTTTACTATTTTATATTCAACATTTTTAAGGATAGAGGTTTATAACTGTCCAAGCTGAATAGGCTTTGATGTATTTATTTAAAAAAATTTGCTGTAAAGATTATTGAAATAATATATGTTATTCCATTCGTGTGAGATTCTATTCTATGTCTTTATTTTCTTTTTACCCTTAATGGTCCACCTTTTTGTTCAATTTAAGTTGGACATGTATGGTTTATTGTCAACTTAAAATGTATAGAAAAGTGGGTCGTTACATGCTAGGCCGAGGATAAGTGAGGACGGTTAACAGATATTCACATTCAACACCCAAAGACAGGTGGGACTAAGAACGGACGCCCAAAGATAGTCATCCGAAGGCATATGTTCGCGGACATATGAACCGATCTACGGACATGACATTCACGACTGCGCTTGTGGCCATGCGGGGCATGCTTGGCCAGGGATAAGTGAAGGTAGTCATTGAAGGTCAGAAACTATGCTATTTGGCTCCTTTGGTCCAAGATTAGGATCGAGGAAGTGCATATGGACTGGGGACAATCAGATAATTTGCCCTGCACGGCTAATCATTGACCAATGCCCGAAAATTGGTAAGGTCAAAGAACAAATATTGGCATTTGGAGTTACGAGTCCTAGGGATAGGATTCATTGAGTGATATACTATAGAAGAATCATAGTTTCACCCATGGCTAAGTAGGACATGCTTAGTCGAGGGTAAACAAGGATAGTTGTTGGAAATCAAAGACAGGTATTATCGGACTCCCCGGTCAAGGATCGGGATTGGGAAGGCATGAATGGATTATGGGCAATCAGATAATTTGCCCTACAGTGTTAGTCTCCAACCAGTTCTTGGGAATAGGCAAGATTAGGGGATGATACCCGGACTTTAGCACTTGGAACGACAAGTCTCGTAAACATGACTTGATAAATGGCCAAGCTAAATGAAAATGTGCGATTTCAGTCATGGCTAAGCGGGACATGCTTTACTGAGGATAAGTAGTGTAAATCTATAGATAATACTGCGCTCGGTTATCAACAAGGCTGGGAACGTTAAAACATCGACGTTTAAATTGCCATTCTTTGGAAATAAGGAACAACATGGAATTCGGATTGTTCATAGGTAATAAATGGTCAAAAGAAACTTGACCAAACATAAACAGGAATAGCCATGGAAGTGGTTGAATAACAGTTTTGTTTAGCCAAAAGAAAACGCTTTGGCGGCAGTAAACAGAACTGAATGGTAACATATAACTAAGCAATTGCAGAAATTTTACTTGTATGTACAGAGCTGCAGTAAGTAAAAGCATTGCACAGAAACACGCATGTATAATGTTACTACAAATAAGGTTATCGAACATTCGAGACAAGCATGCCGAAATACAAGATGTTGAAGGGAAAGCAAAGAAACACTCAACAAGGGATAACGTCTTTCAAACATTTTAAGAAGATGTCGAACTTCAACAACCACCAAGGGGGTTGTTGAAAATGTGAAGGTTAGGAGAGATCGTATCTTAAGACAACTTCTAGGGATGTCGCACTTTAATCATTACTAAGGGATGATTGAAGTCCTCTACATCCTTAGGGGTTGTCGAATTCATGGAAAGGAAGATATATTGTGCCAACCCCAAGTGATGTCAAATGGCAACGGATGTCGAAAAGCTATAGCAAATAGATTGTCAAACTTGAAGGTAGATAAAAGGAGATACTACATCATTGAAAGGAATCACATATATACCATATAGAGGGCATATCAAAACTTTATAGATATCGGGCATTTACATTATATCTATTGTAAAGCATGAACAAGTGGCAAAAGATGTTGGACTTCAAAGGGTATGAGAGATATCAGATATCCACAGCTGTTAAGGATGCCCTATATCATCAATGCCATCAAAGATGTCGAAAGCCCATAATGCAAGTGAGGATATCATGATTACGATGCCATATATCATCATGCTGTAAATCATCAATCTAGAAAAGGATGTCGTGAGTCATCAGTGCTTAAAGTAATATCGCAAATTATCAATGTGGGGAGGGATGTCGTGCGTCGTCAATGTGACGACTATTGCCACATGTTAATAACATAGTGAAAGATGATGGAAAACAATGATGCCGAGAGCTACATGGTAGCCATGCCGCCCAATTCTACCCATGTAAATACGAACCCCATGCCAATGAAGAAGGGACGATTCATTCTCACCACTTTCTTACATTTTTAAACTTTAACCCTAAATCAATTTGGGGATTCTTGTGCCTATTGTAAATTTGTGACTATTTGTAAATAGGGACTTGTACAATTAATATTAATAGCATATCAAATAAAGATTTTTGACTTATGACTTGTATTGAACTCTCATGCACTTATGATTTCGACATGCATGTGGCTTCTACATGGAATATGCAAATTTCTAATAAGTTGACATAAGGCTACTTAAGTCTAATCTTAACCAAGCCCTACCTACTTTGCACTCTATGGGGTTAGCAAAGAAATTTGTTAACATTTTGGCGCTAGATGGAGAGCTCGAACCTCCAACTTTGTGGTTATCCTATATCAAACTTCCCTAACCTGCATATTCCATAATGGAACTTTCCAAATTCTTCATAACCTTCTTTAGGTGATATAATGACTATTTCTGAACAAGGATCTTCTAATCCTCGTTTAGCCAAACTAGTTTATCAAGTCACTCATAACCCTCGGTTCCATGAAGAACAAGTATTAAGATTGTTGGCCTTGCAAATTATGGAAGAAAAGAAGCAAGTGGCTCTTTATAATCCAGAAAAATGGAGTATAAATTCATTCCACGTAGGACCTACCCCTATCTTTACCTTAGAAAAAGAGATCCCAAAGAGAGATAGTTTGTTCATAAAAATGAGGAGGGCCATTCAATTTCAATCCAAAGGAACTATCTTTGAATAAGAAATAATAAGAGATTTCAGAAAATTTGCCCAGAAATGGAATAAAGTAATTGATCATTTACTTTCCCTAGTTAAAACTCAAGAATCTTCAAAAAGAAAGTTCACGGATGATACTAATGCACCAATCCAATGTTAAAAGAAAGCCAAGAGGGAATCAAGGACACAGTTCCCTAAAAATCCTCGATTCACTAGAACTCATTCCCTTACCACCTCCAATGAGAACATTTACCTACTAACCTAGATAAAACTGAATTATTTGCCTTCTAAGAAGAAGAAACCTAAAATTGAACGGAATCTTGGAGGAGCTTATCATAAAACAAATGGACATAACCTCCAATGTTACTAAAGAAGGATTGAGATAGCCTTCTAGAGGAAGAATAGTTAAACATATGTAGACCCACACAGAGGCAAAGTTAAAGTAACCTTCAAAGGAAGAATCAAAAGCTATCTACCATTCAGAAGCGAGAATTTTGATAACAAATAGTAACATCTGAAAGACTATGACGTAGTACTCAAGCTCGGGACTTCATTCTACAAAATATTGGATTAACTTTCAGTCCATGATTTCTATATTAGAATTCAAATTAGCAAATAACAGGAATCTCTGTTCACAATCAGATTCCTAAATAATGGGAATCTTCTTTTGCAATCAGATTTCTAAATAATAGGAATCTCCGTTAACAATCAGGTTCCTAAATAATGAGAATTTCCGTTAGTAGTAGGATTTCTAGATAAAATTATGGACTTGTTATCGAAAAAATTCCGATCTTCTTATCAAATGGAGTTTTAATTAATATTAGATGGATTTCTGATCTTCTATTCAGATTAAATTATGGTATTTATTACTAGATCAGTTTTTGATCTTCGGTTCAAATTTTTTAATAATGAGAATCTTCATTATTAAATGAATTTCTAATTTCCTTTTAAATAAAGAAAGGGTTCTTCCGAACTTTTGATTAATAAGTTGCCAATCTTTTTATCAAAATAGATTTCAGGTTTTAGCGACAAAAGTTCATATTAAAGACCAACCAATGTTCAATCAAAGACTACATATCATATTGCATTCAAATCCAAGTTCTAGAAAACAAGTTGTACGTTTCAGACAACTCAACAAATTCATAAAAAAGAAGAATACAGAGTTTCATTCAAGGTAACAATCATTCACATATAAATTTGTTTATTTTACATATTATATATAAGAATTACAAGTACCAAGAAGGGTAGTCAAAAGGGAAATCTATAGATACAAAAAGTTCATAAGGGATTCTTCATTAGGTGTCAAGTTTCTACACTTCCTTTTTCAATTTTTTAGTGATCGAGGAAAATTGGTAATATGATAGGTAGCCACATCCAAAAGTTCTTTAAGTTCCATTTCTTTTTTCCGAACAATGTTTGCATCATCAATAGAGCCAATTTAAACTTCAACTACATGTTAAGTGTTTTGTTGCCTCCTTTTAAAGTCAGAATCTCGCACTTTAATTTCTTAACCTCTCCTTCAAGAGCATATATTTACGCTCAAGTTTTTCCACTTGAGCCTGATAATTGTTAAGATATTGAGAAACTTTATCGTCCTATTGCTTGTTCAAAAATTGAACGCATTCATATCTAACTCTCTGACTCCATTCGGCTATTTCACCATCATCTAAACTCGAAGGTGGGTTCAACAAAGCATAAAATTATTCCTTGCCAATCAAAGGAGTAGGAGTAGGAAGGCTGGATTCACCTCCACTTGCAATGATTCTAAGGATTGATAGGATACTTGGCTTTTTAACAAATCTACTTCAAGATCCATTATCGTTTGACAAAGTCGGGAAATTTCAGCATCAACTTCGATTCCTTGGACTAAAGGTCTAGACTAGCCAGTCGTGTCCATTTTTTCTTTTAACTCTTGAATTCCTTTATCCTTTTCTTTAATTTTTTCCTCTAAGTCGGAGGTTATTTCCTTTAAATTACTAAATGTGGACTTCAATCCATAGTATCTGTCATGCAATTTCTTTGCATCTGGGTTACCTGGAAATGACAAAGTTGAAACACCTTGAGAAAAGTCGAATTTCGACCTGAACTTAGTTTTTATAATATCCAATCAAGTGAGGAGTTTCGAATCGAAAGACGCGAGTATTAGTTGTTTTCCCTTATAAAAATAAGTAAACGGGAAAGGAAATTAACACACAAGAAAATGTATTCTTTATTAATAACAAGAAAGTTTACAAGCATAAGCAAATACAAGTTCTATATTCTTAAAGTTTAAAGACAATAGTTTGGGTCTTTTTGAGTGACCCTGCGGATAAAGAGAGGGTAGAGTCAAAAGAAATAGTTAACGTATAGGGGTATTACTAGAGGGAACTGATGGTGGTCCAACTTTCCGGCTAGAGGGTTGGTTTCACCGTATAACAATTTAGCGTGTTTTGTTCATATCTTGCTAAGCTATCTATCCTTTTCGTCGCCCAAGAAATCAAAGCGAATGTGTTGAAACCATTTGTAAATATCCTTGAGATCTCTAAGGAAACAATATTTCGCTAACCGAGAAGTTTGAGAATTAAAGATTTCTCTTTAATTTGATAAATTTACTTAAGAGTTCCATGGAAACAGAACCACCTAACGATTCCCTAAGCTGTAGGATTTATGAAAAATAAACTAGGTTAAGAAGAAATGTAAATGTTGTAATTCATAAACATCTGAGTTACACATTAACAACAAATCACTTGAGTTCATACAATATTGACTCTTTTTAGAAGTCAGAAATAAATCTCTCTTTGTTAAATTTAACTTTCTTGGGAGGAAGAGTGTTATGAGAAAAAGGAACGATCCCAACCCTAGGAAGATTCCAATATTCTCCCGGATGAGGATCAGTTCCTTGTTCATCCAAATATCTACTATGCAAGCGCCTGAGCAAACCTCCACTCTTTTCCCTTAAGAATGAAAAATCAGTAAGAACATTTCTAGAGTAAACTTTGTAGAGGAACTCCACCAAAGTATCTCTATTATCAATGAGCATCTAGAAGAGATCAGTTATCTCAGCATTTTCTCTTATAACCCTCTCCCGATGAAGGCGAGACTTCATTAGTAATGGGGCTACTCATTTCTCTTTATAGTTCCTTAACCATGTGGCATAAATAGAAAGACGCCTATACTTATCAGATAATTTGTTGTGCTCCTTAATTATCCTTTCAAGTTCTCTATTCAGTTGATGCACCTCCCTCTTGCTCTTTTCATATAGAGTCTCATAGTAATATTTGGATATTTTCCTTAACTATATTAATAAACTTATTAATTAGGGGTCGACAGATAAATTTAAATATTTAAATAATGAATCCCATACTTGCGCGATTGGAACCTGAGAAGCTGGAAGTTGAGCTTTTTCCTTAGGCTATTGAATGAGGGAAATGACATCTTTTGTCATGATATTTTCATATGAACCACCTTGAAGATCAGGTAAATCTAGACAATCTGCATCATGGGAAAACAAGTTATGGCCACCTGGTCCATTACCCTCTTCTCTTGGTTTGGCCTTTGCCGCCACCACCACCACCATCATTATCTTCATCGTCGTTATCATCATCATTATCGTAATCATTATCATCATCCATATCATCATCATTATTGCAATCATTATCATCATTGTTATCATCATCTTCATTGTCATCCTCCCCTTCGTTTGAATCTCCACCTCCTTCGAATAGGGGGTCGTCAAAAGATATTAGCTTCTTCGGACAATGGCTTCTTCCTCAGGGAATTCATCTTGAAGTGATCCCTCGGCTCTCCCTAATATAAGATCAAACTTCCTCTTAAATTTGTCATTTAGCTTTGGAAGGGAGGGAAAATCCAAATCCAAGCATTTGTCAATATTATCACCATATGCTACGAAGAGAGCATCTTCATAGCACTTTTCTGTAGTTGTAGTGAGAGCCTGGTCGAGAAAGAAGGAAACTTTCTCCTTCGCATCTTTAATAATACTGTTGGTATAAACCAGAGTGACTTCCTTAGTTTGCACCCTGTCTTTCAAAACTTCACTTTACCGGTCATTTTGGCCTTCTCTTTGTTGAATTTTCAAGATCCGCTCTTAGAGCTTTCACCTCCTCTGCCAGTAGTAGTTTGGCTTTCTTCTCCTCGTTAAGAGAGGAGGCAAGTTTTCCCTTCTCAAGAATAGCATTACCTTTCTCACAGTAATATCAATCATTTGAGTTGTAAGTGAAGAAACTTTCTCCTTGAGTTCAACAACTTAATTAGAAGGCCCTTGAGAGGCTTGTTGAAGGAAGAACATGTGTTTAGCCACCTAAAACATACGACAGACATAAGCTAAATCAGGATATACATACTTTACTGCATAAGAAAGTCAAAAGCTGCAACTGCATAATAGAGATGATGTAAAGAGGATCTTTTAAGAAGGTCAAAAGCTGCAACTGCATAAGAAAGTCAAGGTCAAAGATGAGGCAACCAAGCAAAGGAGATCATCAAAGCTCGTTGTAGGAGTCTAAGCATGAGCCTCCGAAGAAAGGGATTCATCTCCTTGTATAAATGACAGAAACCTGACGGAGAGGTAGGAAGTGAGATGTTAAGCAAAGGATCTAGAGTCTGAACCCCTTCGGTGTTCATTTGAATTTCACGACCTGAAAATTCTAAATTAATTATATCAGGGCCGTCAAGTTAATATCTGCATTTGAAACATTGACAATAGCAATAGAAGTCTGGCCATCTCCGAGCTTAGGCTTCTTGCTTGGGGGAAGAGTTTAAGCGTCAACTAGGGCACAAGAGCTCGCCTTCCTTTTTAATTAGTTTACGGCTTTAGCAATGGAATCTCTGACAGGAGTAGGTTTAGTCGGTCCGACCAAAGCAGAAGCGTGATCATTAGTTTTCTTATGCTTGGAAGCCGCAACGAGTGCAAACGAATCTAAATCAAAAAGAAAAGTTTATAAGATACCGACATAAGAAATTCCATTAAAATTGTAACGAAAATTTACCTGAGGATTTAAGCTGAATAGGAGAGTAAGTAGAGAAAGTCTTCCGATTACCAATAACCAACAATCGTTTCCCCTGAGCATTCCCCTTCATAATCGGGCTCTCTCTAAGTACCTTGTGATTGTCTAAGTTTAGAGAATGTTTACGGAGATTTTCTTCCATTAATAGTTTAAACCTGTCACCCATACTCTTAGAAGCCTAAGTTAGGGACTCAATAGTAATAGCTACAGAATGGCTAGGTTGTGTGGAAGCAGAACATGAAAGAAAACACTCATCAAAAGATAATGATAGATATAAGCTAGATTATGGAAATGGAAACTTACTGAATACAAAGAAGGACCCCTTAATCTTAGGGGTATAGCATCTGATATTCATCTTATTGATTGGATGAGTGACTATGTTTTTGGGGAAGGGAGAAGATGGTGCACATGATTATCCACTTGCTCACTTATCCTTACAAGGTTTACCGGAAAATTGAGAGTCTCAACGTTAAGAGAAGGAAGTTTAGCTTCCCTAGCAAGGACCTCCAGATAGCTCAAGTATGTATATGAGTTAGGAGTTAGCTGGATCAGAGCAATGTTTAGATACTCTAGGAATTGCAGAAGAAATTCCGAAAAAGGTAAGTACCCAAAATGCCAGATGGGAGTAAAAGCAAAAAATCCCTCTGGGGGGTTGTCTATCTGACCAAAGCGACCGGCCGACATTCATGGCCTCTATACCTATCATTCCAAATTGTTGAAGGATCATATCTACCTCCTCCTGAGTGGTCATAACGGACTGGTTAAGCCTGTAGTCTCCTTTCTTTGTAGAAGGAGAAGGGTTAGAGCTCTTGCTGGGTTTCTTGTTATCCATTTGTCTGCCAGGTGATATTACACAAAGTTAGGGAAGTATCTCACATTTTACAAAAAAATTGAAATTATCATGAATATAGAAGCAAGGTAAGCAACTAAACACCTAATCTATTGGTACTTGGTTAATTGATAGAGTGACAAAACCAAAGTTAACTGCAAAAATTATGATAGGCTAACAATTTATTAAATAGTCCATCTCTAGATATTAGATATCAAACTTATAAAATACTAGGAAAATTTACAACGAACCAAAAAAGCATTAACAACCGTCGAATTCATGAATAGATGTTGAGTTTATGACTAACCAATAAGGTACAATCAAGGTGTTGTAAGTATAACATTTAGTAAAAATCATAATGGGATGATGGGTTAATACCCTAATGTCGAATTTATAAGGTTGTCAAATTCATAGATAATAAGTAGGATTAAACTTGTTAAAAATATTTTAATTGTTGTCAAACTTGAGGATGTCGAAAACTTTTACAACTAATAGGTTAACGACACAATAATAACATTTCGAATTGATGATGTCATATTAGGCTTAAAATAGGACATCGAATTTCTAATATATATATATATATATATATATATATCAGCTCTATAGATAGTTGTTGAATCTGTGAATGAGTAATGGAAAAATATGAGGACATCAAGTCTATGACCTAAGCAACAACCCATCAAAATAAATGTCATGCTTATAAATAGATATCGAATCTTTAACTGGTTTCTGACACAATAAGGGTTTCAAATTTTAAATCAACTGTCGAAATCCTAAATAGATTCAGAGCTTTTAACTAGTTGCCGAAACAATGAACAAGAGGTGAAACATTTAGGGAATCGGACTTCAAGTTAAATGTCAAGTTGCGAAGGGTAAATAACTTCAAAAACTAAGCAATTGTCAGAATTTAAATCGGGTTTTGGGTTTCTAATAGCCAACCAAGTTCTTAATTAAATGAGAAAACTCTAGATTTTCAAATTACCGCCATCATGCTTTGACTGGTCAATAAAGAGAAAAACCCCAACGACATGCTAATTTGAATACTAAATTCACCAAGAAGCATAATATATATACGATTTAACTTACAATCCAAAAATTTACAATAAGTACCCGATTAGTAAACCCTAATTCCAATTCAAAATTGAAAACTCCTAACTTAATTCTTTCAATTAGTACGAAAAAGAAACAAAAACCAAACCCTTAAATATGCTTGAACATCAAAGAACAAATTTTTTTAAGTGAGATTGAAAATTTTGCTTTGAGATTTGATTCGTAGGTAAAAGGGAAAGGAAAGAGAAGAGCGGGTATTAATATAGAAAAGAGGAAGAACGAGAACCTTTGATCTCAATTTAAATGAACGACCCAAATTTAGATGGAATGCCAATAGGCGCAACGCATTTATCAAGGCGATAAGTGCTAATATCGAAGAGTTGACTTGAAAAGTAAACATTCCTTCTATAATAGGGGGCAAATGTTACCACAAATAAGGTTATCGAACACTCGAGACAAGCATGCCAAAATACAAGATGTTGAAGGGGGAGTAGAGAAACACTCAACAAGGGATGTCGTCTTTCAAACATTTTAAGAAGATGTCGAACTTCAACAACCCCGGGAGGTTGCCGAAAATGTGAAGGTTAGAGAGATCGTATCTCAAGATAGCTTGTAGGGATGTCGCATTTCAATCATTACCAAGAGATGATTGAAGTCCTCAACAATCTTAGGGGTTGGCGACTTCATGGAAAGGAAGAGAAATTGTGCCAACCCTAAGTGATGTCAAATGGCAACAGATGCCGAAAAGCTATAGCAAAGAGATTGTCGAACTTGAAGGTAGACAAAAGGAGATGCCACATCATTGAAAGAAATTGCATATATATAAGGAGGGTATATCAGAACTTTGTAGATATTGGGCCTTTATAATTATATATATTTTAAAGCATAAACAAGTGGCAAAAGATGTTGGACTTCAAAGGGTATGAGAGATATCGGGTATCCACAGCCATCAAAGATGTCGCATATCATCAGTACCATCAAAGATGTCGAAAGCCGAAAATGCAAGTAAAGGTACTATGTTTCACCAATGTTGTAAATCGTCGTGTTGTAAATCATCAATCTAGAATAGGATGTCGTGAGTCATCTGTGCTTAAAGTAGTATTGTGAATCATCAATGTGAAGAGGGATACCGTGAATCATCAATGTGAAGACTATTGCTGCATGTCAACAACATTGTGAAGGATGCTGGAAAATAACGATGCCGAGGCCACATGGCAGCCATGCCGCCCAATTCCACCCCTATAAATACGGACCCCATGGCAATGAAGAAGGTGCAATTTATTCTCACTACTTTCTTACATTTTTAAACCGTAACCCTAAATTAATTTAGGGATTCTTTGTGCCTATTATAAATTTGTAACTATTTGCAAATAGGGACTTGTACAATTAATACTACATAGCATATCAAATAAAGATTCTTGACTTACGACTTGTATTGAACTCTCATGCACTAATGATTTCGATGTGTATGCGGCTTCTACATGGAACATGCAAATTTCTAGCAAGTTGACATAAGGCTACTTAAGTCTGATCTTAACCAAGCTCTGCCTACTTTGCACTCTTTGGGGTTGACAAAGAAACTTGTTAACATATAATATGGATGAATTGCAATATAAGCAATTGTATTATATATGCAGGAAACTATATAGGCAAGTTAACATATAAAAATGAGGAAATGTAAACGAAATAGAAAAAAACCATCTTTCATTATATTAATTTACACAACAGTTACGGGGGTCGATCCTGTACAAATAAGGCCCGTATACAACAAAATGGAAAACAAAAGGTACATCCTGAAACAAACAAAGAGAAGTTGTCCCATCATCACCAAAAAGTAACTGAAGAATCTATTTCTTCTGGCTTTTCCTCTTCTTTTTCCCGACCATGCTGCTTGAGCTGTCATGAGGCATTTTTTGGCCCTGACCAATTTTTTGGTGTGCTACCTCCAAAAGGGGTGGTATCACTTCCGGAAATGACAGTGGCGGGATCTTTTGGATGGCTAGGAGGAAGCTTGGAAATCTCCACAGTAGCACTAATGCCATCGCTTTTCAGAGGATGAATCATAAGAGGAGGAATGCGAAAAGAGGATGAATCTCCACAGTAGCACTAGTACCGGTAGGCTTGTCGAGGCTAGTTCGGTCTTGATTTTGAAATTCGAAAGTTCAATCTTCAATCCCTAGTAATACCAACATCTTCCTCCAGGGATAAGGACACATCTTTAGAGTTTTTAGAGCTGCCATCTTCTCAGAATCAGGCCTGGGTTGGAACTGGAAGGAGGAATAGGAGTAACAAGTTCCATGAAGATGGAGGTCAATGTGGTAAAGGTTGCTGTAGAGCCCAAGCCTTGAGTGGTCGGCGGTGGAGGAGGACGACGTGGATGACCTACAAGTTGGCAAACAGAATGGTAAAGGTCAGAGATAGATTCAGGCGAGAATTAGAGTTTATCAAAAACCGGTGAAACAACAGATATACCTTCGCCTAGTGCTGATTGCGAAGCACGAGATTTAGACATTTCACCTTCTTCGGGTGAGTGCTGGATTGGTGATCGATGAGGGGATGAACATAGGAATCAATAGAAGTGGTCGCTGCAGATGTTAGGATAATTTAGGTGGCTTCAGGGCTAGCAGCCTTGGTCACGAAAATATTTGTCGACAACTCCTGGGATTTTGGAGTTGGTGATTCTGCTCGACTTGATGTACTAGGGCTAGCGGAAGCTTCGACTTTAGCAAGAACAACGGTGGCATCTTCCTCGGCATGGATAGATTTTCCCTCCTTAAGTTTTGTTATATCGTCTGCGTCGAGGTACTTGGCCATCAAATCTTCTTCAGTGAGGCCTTCACTGGTCGCTCCTTAATTGGTTCAACTAGAATAATCATTCCCTGCAGTTCAGCAGTAATTGAATGCTTAGGTCCGGAGGGTGTAGAGGTCAAAGTCTGAGCAGTGGTAGACCCAACATTGGAAGGGGTAGATGGCCCAATGCCAATCTTGAAGCAAGGTGATTGGCGAGTCATTCTGAATAGGAATACTCAGCCTTCAACATAGTCGGTTATGTTTTATTTTGGAATTCTATTTCAAATTTAAACCCATAAGACTGGCACTCAGAATCCAATGGATGCCAACTTGTGTTGATCAGTCAGATTCTAAACGTCGACCGAGGCAAGTGGGAATGATAATCTATATATTATGATCCCTGTGTCCTTTACACAACAAACATACCATCCTCTGTAGATAGCTCACTTATGCGGGAAAGACGAGCCACGTCACATGACGAAACTATGCATCGGATCTTACCCTTATCGTCAGCTAATTGATAATGGAACCGTTGTCCGGAGCGATGCAGATTTTTTTATAGGAACACGGGAAGTGTAGTATTTGCAAGTGACATGCAATGGAGTCGTTCGAAAGTAGGAGCAGATACAATATGATTGTTCTTTGTGAAGATAATCATCTTAGTGGCATTCGAATGGCGATATTATGCCGGTCAAGTGTTGGTCAGAGCAAACCAAAGAGCTTTTTAAGAGCTTGAGTTATGGAAATCCATCGCTTCTCCTAAGCATTCCCCAGGTCGAATCCGAGCACACTATGGGTCGAACCCGAGAACAACCTTGAGAGAACCTAGGAATTGCCCTGACCAAGCACTCTTCAAAGTCATCTAAGGCTTTATCGCCATTGTCATTAATTGCGGCAACACCCAAACCAATGCCGATGGTATGTTCCATCACCAAAAAGTGGTGACCCATCTTGATGAAGGAGAAGTCAGATTAAGGAAAGGAGATTTTGGGCCATGTTCTTTTGGGAAAGCTGAGGTTGTTAAGTGGAGATCTTAGGTATGTGGTGGCATTTTGAAGTTGGCAGTGGTGTTCTGGAGGCAGTGGAAGTCCAAGGTGATTGGTAACGTGTCTGTTGGAACAAGGATCTGAAGGTGGTGGCAAAGTCAAAGTGCTAGCTGCGACGTCAGGGTGCTGATGGTAGCAGCAATGGAAAGGCGACGATGGTCAGTTTTTGGCTAAGGAACAAAGTTTGAGAGAGGTCGGTCGGAGCAAGGTTTTTGGTCATGAATGCTCAAAGGAGAGATCCAAAAAAATTTCCTTAATACCGAGCACTTATAGTACTTGGTAACAAGCAAAAGGGATCGGTACTGAGTAGAACCACTCGGTACCGAGTAGAATTTTTCGAACGAAAGTTGGACATGTAGAAAGGCAAAGGAAGTGCATACTAAGCTAAGTCATGGAATGGTCTCTAGAGAGCAGATCTTGTCCTTAGCATGAAGAATGGAATTTCTACTATGTAAAGCAGCTGAATGGATATCCATAGAATGAAGACAATACTTTGAAGCAACTCTTGGGTAACCGACAAACATACATGGATAATAGTAAATGCTTGACTTGTTCCAGAGCATTCTTTGTTTCCAACAAAAGAATACTCTATGGGGTAAGTGTTATCTGGCTATTTAACCAAGCAGGACTTTACTTGAATATGAAAGATAAGATGAAGATGAAACGATTCATGAGCATGTGAATATGCTTGGAAGGACTATAGAAGTGGACTCAATAAGTTGCAAAGGAATTGAAGCTGAGGGAACCACTGGGTACTGACCACTCTTTTGGCCACCAGTGAGCACCATAGCTATGGCTAATGATCAGATGGCATGCACGATAGTCTTTAAGTGCATTTCATAAGGAATATGAAAACAACTTTAAGGAATTTCTGAAGGAAAATAGACAAGTACAGCTGGTATCAAAACCACTCGAAAACAACACAATCTTGAAGGAAAAGTGCTTGGAACACAGCAGATCAAGGATATAATATCCAAAGAGGGTAGAAGGCATGGCCCTCCCACCAAAACTGAACTCGGTACCAACCACTTCTGGTTGGTACCAAGTAGATTTTATAGCTTGGTGGGCCTAGTCTTTCCTTTTTGCACTCTCGGATCCAGATCTGGACTTGGTATTTGGTGGGCCTCTGGTTCTGCTAGATGATTTTCCTATAAATACAGCCCATATAGCATCTAGAAAAGGACTTTTGGCTCATTACCTTCTTCATCTCCTATCTCTCCTTCATTATAGTCACTTAGGAAACTACTATTTGCTATTTTAGTCCTTTAGATCGGTAACACCTTTGTGCTAGTGACTCCAAATCTATAGTCAATAAAAAGCTACAATGGACGTAGGCCAGAGATTGCCAAACCACTTTAAAAATCTTGGTGTTTTCTCTGTTTTTCATATATTTTCTGCTAGATTCCTTTATTTCTACTGGACTTTGGGTGTTGTGCCATTTTTGAGCTCAAAAATACTCAATGCTCTAATCATTCCACACTCAAACAGTTAAGTACTGGAAACACTCATACGTTCAACTAATTGATACACTTAGATTACCTCCGGTACACTCAGATTACCCTGTTCATGTTTTACGAGCACACGTCCCAACCTCAAAGTTATCCAACGACCCTTGGTACACATCCATATCGGATTCCACTTTGTTCCAATCTTCAGATCACCTCGAATATCCAATTCCGCAATCTTCTTGCGACAGCTTCTTCATTCAATTACAAGGATGACTCATCCATAATACCAAAGAGGGATTTGCTATCACTTTCTAGCATTAAGAGTCCTAATACATCTTAAGATCAAAACATTTACACTAAAATATTCTGACTTTCAAATCAAATTTTCTATATTCTCTTCAAACCAATTTTTTTCTCAAAATATCATCGTTATATTATAAAATAATTTTCAAACTATTATCACCATTCTTTTTCTTTCAAAATCAATTAAAATAAATTTTGAGAAAACGCCATTTTTATAAAAACTTCAAACTGCGTAAACTTGTTTAAAAATCAAAGTAGAAGTCTTTGTTGAAATCAAAACACTTATAGAAGCTAGTAGTTGGTTGTATAAAAAATTTGAAATATGTATTCGTTAAAACTCTAAATTTAATAAATATGTAATGGACCTACCACAGTCGCTTTGGTTCCATAATGGTACCCGCCAAGCATTTTTTTTATTAAAACTCTTCAGCCACTGTTACTTATCTTCAAGGAACGTCATCACATCCCTCAGTTAGTCCCAATACCTAGTCTTCCTCGACTTAAAAAACTGTCATCCCATCATGATTAAACCAAACATGTTCCTTAACACTCCATTAGTTTATCCAATGTATACTTCTCTAAAAGCTTATGCAATGTATACTCCACTAAAAGCCAACATTCGATAACTACCTCATCATACAATAACCATATGTTGCAAACAATTCAACCTAACATATAAGAGAAAAAATCACAACAAGGCAAACAAACAAACAATGAATAATCAAACTAACAAACAAGATCATAGCTAAACAAGCAAACAACAACACAATACAAATAATTCACCTAAAGTAAGAAAATACCACTGAAATCAAATGTCTCTACATAATATGTAGAAATGGACAATCATAATATCATATTCCAACTCTCTCTAGAAGGGAATAACTAGACATACCTATGACTCACTAGGGAAAATCACATATAATAGACATAAATGGTACATCATTATAATGGATACTTGGCAAGCTCAAAACTCATATCATCTAGTCATCTCATACCCCATGCTACTTAGTCATGTCTCACCATCCTTAATATGTTCTCTAATAAAGTCTTCGAATAAAATATCTTTTAACAAAATATTCTTTAACAAACACCTTTAAAGTTTGTTTCTCAAATCAAATATTTTACCTTATTAACCATTATGTCATCTTTGTAAAATATTTTCTCAAAGTATTTTAAAACTATATATTTTTTAACACACATTCTCAATAAAATATTTCCAAGTATATTTTTCAATAAAACATTTTCTCAAAATTTGGTATTTTTCAATCAAACTCAGTTACCCCAAAAGTGTTTTCCCGCTAAAACATCATTTATCCATAAAGTATTCTTTAAGTAAAAATAGTTATAACCAAAATTTACTTCCAAACAAAAAGTTTTCCTACAGAAGGACACTCTTTTGAATAAAATAGTTTCTCAAATAAAAATTATCTGCACATACTTTACTTAAAAGATATTTCTCAAATCAAAATATTTTCTATAAGATATTTTCAAATACTTTCTTCAACAAAATAATTTCTCAAAATGTTTACCCAAAATCAAATATATTTTTATCGAAATAGTTTTCCCCATAAGACATTCTTGAAATAAATAATCCTGAGATCATAATAGTATTTATTGCAAAGTAATTTTCAATAAAGTATGTCTCTCCTTTCAAATAATGTCTCCACTTAATATTCCTCAACAAAATACATTGAACAAAACATCGTAAAGCAGAATGCTTTTATTGAAATATCGTTCACAGTATACTTTTTCAATGGATGTTTTAAACAAAAAAAATAAAATAAGATATTCTACCCAAATATTTCTCATAAGGCTTCAAACCAAATACTTTCATAAAATGATTTAAAATAAAATATTATTCACTAATCGTTTTTTTATGAAAATATCTTCATACACAAATATTTTATTTCCCAAATCAAATGCTTTATTTTTTCCTATGTATAATTTTCAACAAATCGCTTTAAGCTCAAAAACATACATTTTTCCTTTTTAATAAAATATCTTTAAAACTAAATATGTATATTTTTAATATAACTTAAGTTAAAATTTCACAAAAATAAGTCCATTTTATTAAGGTTAGGTCTTAATCACAATTTAATATCATATGTGTGCCACTCAGGTTATAAGCAGCACTTACCACCTATAAGTGCTCATCCTACCCTCTCCTACAATATTTATTTCCCACTCAAAGGCCATCATAAATAAACATTGTGTTGGGGTGGGATAGTGGTGGTTACACATACAACCCATATACATACAAAACATACAATCATCAATATGGATGCTCTCTTATTCTTTATTTAACTTAACCTAACGTGTAAACGTACATACTCTAAATGATTTTAACTTATCTAAAGTTCAGGGAATTGCTAAATCAAAGCTTTGATACCAAGTGTGATGCCCTACTATATTTAACATCTAAAATTAGTTACAAAAGTCACCAATATACGCTTGTAAATAATCTTAGATACTAAAATAAGTGGATCGTTAGTTATATAGATTAAAAATAAAAAACTATGAAAATGAAAGGGAAAAACTCATAATGGCATTAAATAATGATATACATATAACTTGTCCACTAACAGTGTACATGGCCTAATACAACAAAAGAAATAGGTATGTCTTCGTATACATCAACTATTATCAAATTCATCAACAATGCAACAATAATATAAGAGAGGTACCTTCGTGAAAAACCTGTAAGTGTTGCATGCAACCAGAGCTCCTTCCTTTCCTTTTCATTAACCTGTAAACTTTACATGAATATATGTATAACAAAAGAAAAGTTGATCAACTATGTTTGGACTGCGTCTAACTTTATACACTACGACCGTATGAGAGCCATTGTATGACGGCCAAGCACCCTTCTGGGATTAAGCCAAAGTAGTTTTGTTTCCTTCTCCCTCCTCATCAAATACTTGCTAGCACATAAAATTGCACAACCATAGCAGCCATTGAACCAATACATGCAGAAAACATTACTTCTACTAAGCCACCACAATCAAGTATCATAAATACTGGGTAACAGTAATAATGACAACACACAACCATTAAACATCACATAAATCTGACAACACTCAATTTCAACCCCAAACATCAAATAAATCAACAAAATTCCGTCAAATGTGTACTAACTACTCGATACTAGTAAAACAACATCAAACTCATCAAATGTGCGATAACTGCTCAATATTAGTAACAATATCAAACTCATCAAATGTGTAATAATTATTCGATATTAGTAATATAACATCAAACTCATCTAATGTGTAGTAGCCACTCAATATTAGTAACACAACATCAAACTAATCAAACATGTACCAACTACTCAATATTAGCAACCAGATATTGAACCCATCAAATGTGTACTAACTACTTACTATTAGTAACAGAACATAATTTTTTTTGATAATACAAGTGATCCTTTATTTAAGCAGGGAACTTTTTTGATGTCCCAAAGAGCTCGAACCCATTACCTCTAGAACATCTGTCTAAAGCACTATACCTCTAACAACTTGAGCCAGAGGTTCTTGACAGTAACACAACATAAAACTCATCAAATGTTTACCAAGCACTCATTACTATTAACACAACAAAATATTGCATAACTCGTCCTAATGCGATTCCAACTCTATACAACAAACATAAATAATAATTTAAACCAATAATTAACCACAAAGATGATAACAATCCAATATAATAATTAACCACAAAAATTATACCCAATATTCCCTCTAAAGTATAAAATCAAGTTATTATTGTTTACTATAAAAACACATTTATTTATTCTATCTCAAAACAATAATAGTTCCTCAAAAACGATAATATCTTTCAAAAATCCTTCATTTCTCTTTCACAATAATTTTAAAACAATTTAACTCAAAAATAGCAATATATCATTTAAACCTCAGAATTTTTTTATTGTTATTTATCTCAAAATAGGAATAACTTAAACTATTTCTGAAAACATATCTTTACTACTATTTTTACCGTTCCCAAAGATCTCTTGTTTTATTACTCAAATAATAATAGTAGTAGTAATATTTTTTGATAAACTCCATAAAATAAGTTATATTTTTATTTACTCAAAATAATACAGTCTCCGTAGAAATCATATTATTATTTATCAAATCCCACATTTCTTTACAGATCATAACAAATTCTATAATTTCACTTAAAAATAGATTTTTCATTATTATTTATGAATTTTCCCATAAAATCATAAATAATAACCTTATTGATTTTTTAACATAAATTTTTAAACCATCGGCATTTATAAACAAAATTTGTAAACAATCCTGTCTTCCAAAATTATATAATTTTGCTCATTTTATATTAATTAATTATTTCCATTTTAAATCAACAATTAATTACAATTAAACATTCCTTACCCGGTAATACAACAGCTAACAATAAAAAATCAAATTCATACATAATATATCCAAACACCGCAACAACCAAACAATCATAAACAAAATTTAGCATATATCAACAAATGTAAGTTTTCATCGGTAGAATTTTATCTAAGATTTTAAATATAAATAATTAGGGTTATTTAATTATGCTAATGTGCTTTTACATATAGCTCCAAATGCCAAACCACATGCTAAACTTTTTGGAATTTCATTACGAGTCCAACAAAACTAACAACACATGATATGAAGTTCGGGTGCAAAAGTTATAGAGATTAGAAGAAACAGGGTTCTAGTTGTAAATATGTAATTTCTAAGGAGTAAATCATAAAAATCCATTACCTATCAACCATGATCCCCTGTAATCACTAACACTACCAGGATGTAGCACTCCACTGTTTGAGAACTTTATCGTGCCACCCGATAACTTCGTCATGCCACTTGAGAACGTTCTCGTGCCTTTGACAAACCCTATGCGCACCACCTGAGTTGGAGAATGTGTAGCCGCAAACCTAATTTCAATCGGAAATTTTCCAATTCCAACCATCGTGACGCCCTATAGCTCGATCCAACCTTAGTGATGAACTCCTTTCAATGTCCCTTACACGATTGTACCCTCAGATTATTTGCTAATCGTTGTTTGCTGAACACTAAAATTGTTGGCTATGATTTCTTTACTGATTTTTGGCTAGATAGTGCACCAATCAGGAAAACAAATCTCAGATGTCTCTTTACCTTGTCAAGATGTTCGATTTGGTATATAATACATAGGTGTTGGGACTATAATCTGTTTGATGTTAATTTTTTAGGTTAAATCCGAGGAGGAAGAGAACATTTGAAAAATAAGGTAGAGGCTGCTAGGTTTCTCAACAATCATCTATTTATAGACAACAAAAGGTCGTGTTGGGCCAAAGCGGTCATAAAGGCCTGAAGAGTCATTTTCAAATGCCCATGAAAGTATATCATGCTATAAAATAAAAGATAGCTTTCGATATTTCTAAACATAATGGAAACATTAAAATCCCCTAAAAGATAACGCTTGCCAAAATTGCCTTTTATCGTCATTTTAATTTAAACAGTTATTAGTAATTAACTATCTGGTAATGTGTCGAATTTGTAGGTCATTACATTCCTCCAATAGTTTAAGCCTAAGCAGGATAAGTATTTAGACAAGCAAAATGAATAAGTTTATAAGGGTACTACACTTTATGTTTCAAAATTTTTATATTATTGTGAAACATTTTATAATAATAATTTTTAAATTATACCTATCTAGCTGATACTATAGTTTGGATGTTAATTAAGTTGATGTTTTGTATGTTAATAACTTTTATGTTTGTTTCTAACTTTGATTTTGAATATTTTATAGTCAATAATATTATGGTTATTGTCCTTCTCCATGCACGATCTCTAATTTTTATAAACGATGGATTTTCTTAGTACAAGTTTTCTTGTCATTATAATTCTCTTCTAAAGATTTATGGTATCTCTCGGGCTACCTTATTCATAGTAGTGTTTTTGCTTATACAAGCACTTTCAATCCTGAGGGGATGTAATTTTTATTGCAAGTTCATATTCTCACGAGCTTAAGTCCTTATAATTTTACTTACATTAATAAACCCCTTGTAGGTCACTAAGTGAATGACAAACATTTATTTCTCAATCACTTACGAGACCAAAGAACTAGAATTTCATTTCAGTTGAATCGACAACAACCTCTTGTGTTATCCAACATTAGACCAAGCAGCCTTCAAGTGGATTTGAATGTCAGGATGAAGATGAAGTGGCTTAAGAACTTGTGGGTGACACAAGATGGCCTTGAAAGAGAACTCGAGAAGTTTAAAGCCCCAAGGTGATAGTGGAAAGCTATCGGTAGCGAGAGGTCCATAAAAGGACTCGGTACCAAGAGGTCCATAAAAGGACTCGGTACCGAGAGGTCCATAAAAGGACTCGGTACCGAGAGGTCTTCCCCACACCGTTTTGAATAGTTTTGCTATGGTCAATTGACGATGAAATTCCCCATGAAGAATAGGGTCAGAGCTATTTGAGGTGACCAAAGCATTGGTCGAGAATGTTACATTACTGAGCTCAGAGAGGCAAAACGATGGGAGAAAGAGAAGGTTGCAGAGAAAGCTCTCTGCATCAAGACCATGGATGCATAACAATCGATGCTCAAGTCATGGCTCAAACGCCATAGCAAGTTCTTTAAGTTAATAGATCCCAGGAAGTGGTCAAAGGAAGTGAGGCTGCACCAGTTGAGTTGAAAATCAATGTCCCCATCGATGTGGATGATCCTACTCGAGACCTTAAGATAGGATCGCAGCTCAGCATCAAAATGAGAAAGGAGTTGGTCGGGTTTCTCCAAGGGAACCTAGATGTGTTTACCTAGAGACATTCGAATATGTGTGGAATATCACCAGAGTAAGCATTCCATGCACTGAATATGAATCCGAAATACACTCTTGTAAAATAAAAAAGACAGAGTTTAGGTCCAAAGTGATCTACTGCATTAAAAGAGAAGGTGAATAAGCTGAAGGCAAATACGAACCTCGTACTGGTCAAAAAGCCGAACGAAAAGTGGGAACATGCATTGATTACTAGAACTTGAATAAGGCATGCCCGAAGGACAACTTCTCGCTGCCCAAAATCGACCACTAGCAGATGGGACCACTGAACATGAGAGCTTTCTTTTATGGATGTTTACTTCATCTATAACCAGATAGCGATACACATTCTAAACCAAGAGCATATGAGTTTTATAATGGATTTAGGATAGTACTTCTATCGAGTGATGTCGTTCAGTCTGAAGAATATTGGAGCTATCTACCAGAGATCAGTGAATTTCATGTTCAATGACCAGATCAGATGGACAATGGAAGTGCATGTAGGCGATATGCTTGTGAAGTCATGGCTATCAACAAAAAACATGTAAGATATTTTAGAGATGTTCGATATGCTGCAAAGGTACGAGATCAAACTAAATCCACTGAAGTTTTCGTTTGGAATTGCATCAGGCAAATTCTTAGGATTTATTGTAAATTCAAAGGGCATGAGGCTAATTCTATGTAGATTAATGCATTGAAGTACATTACCACCTTGAGGAAAAGGAGGGAAATATAGAGCTTGAACGTAAAGGTTGCCTTTCTAAGTCGGTTCTTCTCAAAGGCAACTTATAAAAGCATACCATTCTTTGATGCCCTCAAAAAGGAGAAAGGAAAGTTTGTCTGAACAAAGGAATGCCATGACGCTTTCTAGGAATTACTGAAGCATATGTAACCACCAGTTCACCCAAGCCTTTGGATGGAGAGGATCTGTTTATCTATTTAACAGTGTCTGCTCATGCACTAAGTGTAGCACTAGTACATGAGGAGGCAAGGATCCAAAGGCATGTACACTATATTAACAAGCGGTATACCTGAGCAAAAAAGAACCGTCTAAAGCTGGAAAGGCTTGCTTATTACTTATTGATTGTTTGAGGAAGTTGCAACCATACTTCCAGGATCATCCAATAAAGGTACGGATGGATCAGCCTTTAAAGAAAGTACTGCACTGACCTGAGACTTCAGGAAGGTTATTGAATTTGAATATTGAGCTGAGGTATTATGATATCATTTATCATCCGAGAAGGGCAATAAGTGGACAAGCGTTAGTAGATTTCATCGTCGAGTTTACCGTCCAGAATAGAGAACAAGAAAATGATATGGTCCCCCTCTCTTAATGGAAATTATACATAGATGGAGCTTCCAATGAACATAACTCTGGGGCAAGAACTGTACTCATAACCCCAGAAGGACAGACGATTTGCTACACACTGAAGCTAGAGTTCCCCGCAACGAACAACGAGGCTGAGTATGAAGCATGATAGTGGGGATCAAGTTAGTGAAAGAAATAGGGGTAAGGACGCTGAATGTATTCAGTGGCTCCTAGTTGGTGGTCTGCCAAGCAAAAAAGAAATTCCAAGCTAAGAGTGCAAGACTTGACCCTTACCTAACAAAGATGTTGGAACTTTTAAACGAGATAGAGCATTACACAATTACACAATCTTTAGGGAGGAAAATAAATAGGTCGATTCACTGGCCAAATGGGATTGGTTTTGATGGAGGTATTATCAACTCCGAGCATCAACCAAATGTATATTGACTGGACCTTGGAGGCCGTAGAGAAAAATGAGTCATGGATGACTTTGATCAAGGACTGTTTGCAGAAGGAAACTCTCTCGAAAGGAATAAACTAACAATAGAAACTCCTTCGTAAAGTGCCACAATTCATAATACAAGAAGGAGTGTTATACATGAATGGTTTCTCAACCCCACTGCTTAAATATATAACCAAGGATGAAGCTAGGAAATCCTAATGAAATCCATGAGGGTAGCTATGATGATCACATCGGGGGCATACCTTAGCAAAGAAGATTCTTAGCTATGGATTTTTTTAGCCAATGATGAACTGCGATGTTGCTGATTACACCAAATGGTGTGACAAATGTCGGAGGTTTTCAAAAATTTCGAGAGCTCTATCCGTAGAGCTTATGGAAAAGTTTAGGCCATGGTCGTTTGTGGTTTGGGGGATAGATATAATTGGTGTGCTCCATATGCAGAAAGGAGGAGCTAAGTACACTATTATTATAGTGGATTAGTTTACAAATTGGGCTGAAGCAGAACCGCTTGCCACGATCACAATAAGAAAAGTGATTAGCTTTATGACAAAAATATTATCTATAGATTTGGAGTTCCATGAAGATTATAACTGACAATGGATCTCATTCGAGCATACTGAGTTTAAAGATTTCTGCAACCGGTATTAAGAAAAGGTTTTTGGCAGTAGCTTAACCATAGGCGAATGGATAGGTGGAGACAGTGAATGAAATCATCAAGTCCATCTTGAATAAATAGTTAACTAAAGCCAAGGGCAACTGGATCAATGAGCTTCCATTTGCATTATTGGCTTATAGGATGACCCATAAGTTTGCAAGTAGGCATACTCCATTTGCTCTGGCTTACAGAGCTAAGGCAATGATTTTTATAGAACTGGATGTCCATTCTCACCAAAAAATGCACTACGGCCCAAAAGTGACCGAGAAACTCTTGCTCAAGTCCCTTGACTTGGTTGACAAAAAATGAGAAGAGGCTAAATTGAGTGTAGTTGCTCACAAGAAAAGGGTAGCATGGAAATTTAAAATCAGGGTATGAAATCGTACCATTGAAGTGGGGACCTTATTTTGAAATAAGTTCTCTCAAGTATGGGGGCACTTGGTTCGAATCAGGAAGGTCTCTATGAGGTTAAAAAAAAGTTGTGAGATGGAACTTTCAAGATGGCCACTATTGATGGGATCCCGATTCCACGGGTGTGGAATAGCAAACACTTGTGATGCTATTTCGCTTAGATTTATTTAATTTATTTTTTGCAAATAAGCCACTCTGGTGAACTAAAGTCAAAGTAATAAGGCGGGACTTGCCATCTCTTTTGATCATAAATAAAGCTAGCTTCTAGAACCAATGAAACTGTGTTCTTATAAGCTAATTCTAGTCCTGCCGAGTAAAAGTGCAACCAGGTACCCAAATATAGGTACGACCGACCCCTTCAATCCATGATCGGGTTAAGGGAGTATAATCACACAAGGGTCAATCAGATGATTCGCCCTTACCTCTTCGATATTGACTAATGTGTAGAGATAGGCAAATTCAAAGTAGAATGCCCAAACTCCAGAGTTAGGCAACAAAAGCACCAGTTCCAGGAGATAGGAATTAGCGAACAATCGAAGTTTTAACGTCCACACTTGCTTCCTGGTAGGGCGTGCTTGGTTAAGGTAAGCAAGGATGGCCAATGAATACTCTCAGTCAACACCCGGATATATGTCAGACCATGAGTGGACAACTGGAGATAGACATCCAAAATATTGGCTCCTAGAGATAAGAATTGGTGTACAATTGAGGTCTTCATGAATGCATTCGCGGCTCGATAGGACATGCCCATCGAGGAAAAATAACAATGGTTGAGGAGCTATTTCGATCAGTGCCCAGAGATAGGCGAGGTCAAACATTGATGCTCAGAGATAAGCATATGAACTATTGACTGCCAAAGATAACGATCAATGAGTGATTGGAATATCTAGCCCTATGCGACCTGGCAAGACACGCCCAGTCACTGATGAGAAAACAAAAGACAATGAGCGAATTCGATCAATGCTTGAAGATAGGCGAGATCAAAATATGGTGTTCGGAGGTTCAAACTTTGAATTCTGATTCTTAGAGACAGGAGGTGGTAAGAAGTCGAAGCCTTCTTTGACTACAGCTTTGTTTACGCCCGGATGGAGCTAATCGAGAAAAAATGGAGTTGGCCATTGTAACAACCCATATCTTAATGGGCCTGAATTTCGCCAAAATCAAAACCCAAGTATGGTTTTGGTAATATGTAATAGACCTAAGTATTTTAGAGAGCAATCAGAAAAAACTCACAGTGGAATAGAAAATTATAATCAAAATTGAATACCAATTGAGGCTACTACCTTAGAATCAATAGTATTCCTTGAATATCTAGTTGCCCTGTCAACGTCGAGCATAAATGAGAAGACTTCACAATCCACCATTCCCATCTTGCACTAGTAGCCCGTCGCTCTAAATCTATCATATAGGATGTAATGAGAAAGGGATCAAAACAACTTTTTGGTGACTGGAGAATTACATACTTCATCCATAACACTAATTTATGCCGATTGATTCCTATTTAAGTGTTATGTTTATTATTTACAGCTAATCCATTCAATCCTATATGCACATACGATATACCTAACCTTCTCTGAGGTATAAATATATATATTTATATGTATGTACACATATATATATCTAAACGTTGTACTACCCAAAAACCCTGACCACTTAATACTTTCTGAATAAGGAGGAGGCATACCTAATGGCCATTTAATATCTCAACCCCGAAGCGGGCCCTCCATAATGTAATTTCTAGTCAATTGATTCTAGCTACAGGACTAATGACCCCTAGATACAGCTTTATAATATAATTGTCGTATTACTAACACATATCAAAAACTCATCTAAGGGTTATCTAGTTGCCTCCAATAAACAAACAACTAACTAATTAAACTTTGAGGTCTACAAGTATCCCATGCAGATTCTACACTAGTAGGAAGCAAAATCCATCAGGGCATAACGCCAGTCTTTGCTACCGACTGCTCAGCACCGCTGGTGGTCATAGCCTGTATGCCAACCCAACTACTAAATATTGTTCAGCAACAATACTAACATAGCCTGCCAGCCTCCCACAACCGAAATCCTATTTAGACTATCCAAATGTAAGTCAATAAAAATGCCTATTCCATTTACTTAATATGTCTTATTAGAAAGGAAGCAGACCCCATTTCCATAAAAGTACTAGGCAATTTAATATTTCAAATCCAAGGCAAACCCTTGGTATATTTTTTCCTACCTATATGCATATCCTTTTCCCATAGGTCCTATAGTTGGAGATGTCCTACATCAGTAGTAAGTATACACAAATGTTGGTAGCCTCAAAGTGAATGGCAGACTTCTATTGTGTAACTCTAGTGATCTCGCATTCTAACCCACTTAAATCAAACCAACCATCCTAAGCTTTAATGTTGGGCTAGACCCACAAATTCATGCTCATTCAAAACATATAATTAAGGCTATATAATGTCCCGATATGAAAATTATAATGCCTTCCAGCATTTAATTCCTATCTTATACACTTATTTACCATATTCCATAAATATCAGTTATTCGATAAATGATCGTTATTATTCTAATTGGACGATCTCTAATAACATTTATTTATCCGTTCTAATTCAACCTATTACGCTTATTTCATTTTCCCATGTATGCCATACTAAATCCTTTAACCAGTCCCACTATACACATTTATGTCACCATTTAATTCCTATAACTTCCTACTAACTGCACGTTTATTGCCCCATTAATTTGGAGTTACTACCTCTTTTCTATCTACACCTCTTAATCTTATAATTTTCTATGCTATTTATAACTAGACGCCTTAATTATAACTAATTGAATATCGACGTATATTATGCTATATAAATATGTTTTTATTTTGAATCGGTAAGCGCGGTTATATGTACATATATTCCTTTTTCTAGCTATTAATTCCTAAAGCAGAACATTCTTTTCCATGTTTTAATTTATCGGAGCTATCCTTCCAAAAAGGATTACCGTTATAACTTTCCATAAATTAAAAAAAAAAGTGAGATCTTTGCTTCATTTAAATTACAAAGAATCGTCTCTTTTCTTTTATTGAAATAGACAGTGCAAACTACAGGAAAGAACATCCGTACTTTACACATCTCTTACATTTTTGGTATATTCCTTATTATTTCAAACGATGCAATTTTTATACATTTGTGGAATTAAATAATTTATGGGAATTACATGGAAATATATATAATTAAATTATACCCATAACACTCCCAATAAATTATAGCATAGAAATTCATTCCAAGTCAAATTAGGGCAATCTAAATTAATATTAACAAATTACACCCAATTATCCTAAATCTGGAATAAATCTTACAATCTTAATAACATTAGGATGTAAATACCGTTCCTATTCCAATTACCTACCTTAAAGCATATGCAGGTGATATTCCTATACGCGTTTTAAGCCTATAACTCATCAGGTCTTACATAGGCATAATAATTAAATTATATTCAACGATATAAATTTAATGTTATAAATAAATCATATAATTTCCCACTCACCTTTCAAGCTTTCCAAATCTCCCAACTCCGAATTCATCTCTTTACTTGACTCATTTTCCTTTCCAATCAAAAGAATATGTATGATAAGATATATACATACTGTTAGAATTACAGATTCTAATAAGTGATTTGGGGTTAAAGGATTTATAATAATGAAATTTACCTTTTTCATTCGCAACGTTGGTTCGTTTATTCTCTTCTTCTCTTATATTTTCCACCCTTCTCCGATTTTAATATATGTATATATATATATTATAATTAATAGAAATGGTAAAGAAGAAAAAATGGAAAATCTTTGCTGCTTTGATAAAAATATATAAGAAGACAAGCGAGTGGTTAGGCCTGTATTTATATACGATCGAATCAATCGTATCCATTAGATTAAAATAATAAAATTCGGGACGTTCATCCAAGGTTCAACCCTAGCCGCCACCTTCCCGACCGGTCGACCACTCCTTATAGGAAGACGACCACTAGAGGTCGACCGGCCCAAGGAGGGGTCGACTGGTGGGGTCTTGCATTTATTATTATTTATTTCCTATTTTTCATTTTTAATGATTTTCGTTTTGAAACTTCAACTGCTGATAGCTTCTTCATTTGAACTCCGATGCAAAACCTCAAATATGAAAGTTTCTTAGAAATTCGCCACGAACACAGTGGTGCAATTCGTGGCCAAATTGTAATATTTTCTTAAATTCATTTTTAAGCCTTAATAATTATTTATTAATTACTGTTAATTTTTCATGGTGTTACAGCCACGTAGATGACCAAATTCATATAAGTTTAGCCAAAAAAGGAATAACTTGGGAACGATAAACAGAACCAAGTTATAAAATATTACCAAAGCAATCATAGAAATTTCCTTCTATGAATAAAGTTACAATATGTAATAATATGCATTGGCATAGGCATGTATAATACAAGTAAATCATATTACATGCAGATATATTATATATGCAGGCAGTAGTATATAGGCAAGTAAAATAAAAGTGCAGGAATGTAAATACAAGCAAAGGTTGTACATAAACAACAATCTTTATTTACAGCCACTTTTTATACAAATGTGGTGATGGCCGATCCTACACAAACTCAACCTCTATGCAAAAATCAAAATACATCAGAAAGCACTGAAGCTACTTTTACAAAAACTAAACCAGAAACCTATTTCATCTTCCCATGCTTGCTGCTTCATTTGCAATCATCCTTCCTGTGGTGTTTCTTTGAATCCTTCTCGTCCTTAGCCTTCCCTTTTTCTAGAGTACTCCTATAACGACCTGGTATTTTGAACCATTCACATCCACACATGCCAGACTTGAATTGCTCAAAACAACAGATTGTAAATTTTTATTTGGCAAAACTTAGCATATACAGTAAATAAATCAATCACTGAATCACATAAACAGAATAATACAACAATAAGCAGCGGAATAGATAAATAGTAGTTCAAGAAGCTACTATATAAACATCAGAGTTTGAAATAAAATACAACAGAATCTCAAATACAAATGAATCTCTAATCCATAAGCAACTGACGAGTCTGAACATAAATGACTGGAATAAACTGAAATAACAGAAAGCTGGATAGATAGATCTTCAAACAAAGCTCCAATCTCCAAAAGTGAGTCTCAAATGCTGTGACACTCAAGTCTGACCCGAGTATAAAGCAAAACACAAAACACTCGAGTCAGGATTAACATTCTTATATTAATAAATTCAACTCAAGTGAAATGTCAACTGAAATACAAGTAACTCAAAGGATGTTTGGGATTTCCATCCTCTAAGGATCCATGGAACTATCTATTATGTAGTAATATACGCTATTATAATATGTCTATAGTAAAGTAAACTATTAAAATAGCGTTAAGGCGTTACCCATATCCACCTTAACACATTTTATATAATGTCGTAGTCTATACAGATACTGTAAACTCCACTTGCAAGTGGGCTATTAGGGAGCACTCCATAGGTACGACACAAAACAAACTCGTAGAAGGCGCGATAGGGCATGTGACAAGGCACGCAAGACAATGCCAGGGTAGATATACCGTTTGCGGATCTGGACTGGTGGTAACGCATAGCAGCTACTACCGCCCACCTTGTGACACACTCCCAAATCAAAGGTGCACCCAATCAAATCACAAAGTAATAGAATGGTATCGAAGAAGTGTGCCCGATCGGAGGAATGACCTCACTTGGCCCGGCATGGCTCCTGTTTTAGCCACATCAAGCTGACTCATGGGAGTCAGGGCAACGTAAATACCATACAGAATCGTTCACCAAACCATCCTACATCGTTTTGAAATCTCCACCACGTACACAGTTGTTAAAGTGGTTTTCGGTATTAGCAGAGAGTTTGACAATATTCGATCCTGGTCTCTTTAACAACCAAACGCTTATTTCACATCGTGGTCAATTCATTTCAAATATTTCAAACTTCATATCAAAATATCATATTCATTTCAAAACCATATCAATTTGATATCATTATTCACTTTAAATCATATTCATTTCCAAAATCGTAACACTTCCAAAATTATAACACTTTAAAAATCATAACACTTTTGAAATCATAACACTTTTGAAATCATAACACTTTGGAAATCATAACAGTTTCCACCTAAACAGTTTAGATGTTGAAAATAGTATATATTTTAAAATATTTATAAATTAAAATAGTTTATATATATATTAAAAATACTTTATATAATAAAAATAGTTTCCTCCAATTTCACAAATCGATTCAAATCAACTCAAGTTCCAAAAATTCAGTTTAATTCAATCCTAGTTCATTAATTTCAATTCAATTCAACCTCTCAATAAACCATTTTAATTTATGTAGATTTCAAATATAGATTTGAACTACAAATTAAACCATTTCAATTTCAATAGATTCCAAAGTTTAAATATTCAAACATTTACAATAACTCAATTTGATACATTTCATTTACACTTCAAATTCAACTTTATTATTATTTAGTTTTGAAACATTCAGTTAATCAATCCAATAATCATTTAAATAAAATCTCAAATTTCAAATTTAAAAAAAAACTAAATATTTCATTCCAATTTATTTAAATTTGAAAATATTCCTTTAATCACCTTTAATCAAAAATCAAGTTATAAATCGTATCTTTAAAATCTCAAATTCAATAAGTTAAAACAATGTTTATTTAAATTCAATTATAACAAATTTTAAATTCCAAGTCAACATTAATTTATCTTCCCAACCTTTATTATTAAAGTTATAAAAATTTATTTTTAAAATATTAATATAAATTTAAATAAATACTTAAACATAATATATACTAATTAAATTAAATTTTATTAAATTAAATCTTATTATTAAATCTATTTTATATATTTTTAAAATAATAAAATTATAGGTAAAATCTTAAAAATTATATTTTCAAAACTAACTTATAAATTTAAAATTTGCAAAACATAAACTTTTAAAAATAAAAAATTTAGACATATATAAAATAACATTTATACATCTTATATTTTAAAAATCAATATTTATTGAAACCCATATATTTCCTTTCAAAACTTTGGAAATCATTTTCAAAATATTGACCAACGGTGTCCGTATATAACTTTCTATCCTATGGTCAAGTGATACAGATATTTATCATTTCAATCCGCAATTTAAATATTTACGGGTATATATCATTTCAACCTGCAATCCCAAAATTTCAAAGTCAATGAAAATCGCTTGGGTTTATCATTTCAACCCATAACAATTTTTCCCTAATCTATAATATCATTCGAGTATGTATCATTTCAACCCATAGGGATTTCTAAACTAATAAGGAACTTGCAGAGTGAGAACAAATATGATAATAATATAATATATCAACAACAGGCATATATCATCGGTAACGAATTAAATATAATATATACAACATGTTATGGTGTCATATATCAGAGGTAAACAATGGCATATCAGATATAGCAATAAAAAATAAACAGTTCAAATTTAACAGCATATTTCAATTGTCATTACAATGTGAATTAAATTTATTAAATATAAGGATGTTAATCGTGAGTGATTGCTCACCTTTCGAGGCTAGAAAAAATAGATAACACGACAAGCTACGATTTGAACCATGAACTCGACAATCAACTAATTCAAATGACAAATCTCAAAGCAAAGCAAGGTGAACACGGATTCGACGAACAAGGCTGATAATAAGGAATCGATGAAACAAATCAGAATCAGCTTTAAATAATTGAAACGAAATATTATTAGTTTGATTAAAACCAATATTAAATTTAAAAATACATATTTAAAATGACATATCTATATGTATTACGTTTAAATTAAAATCAAAATATATACTTTCTCAATATTCAATTTATAACCCATATATATTTTTCAAAGATTTCTCAAATATTAACATAGATACCCTTCAGACAAATATTAAATATCGACTTAAAATTTGTATATATGAAATATATATGTGTAACCGTTTATATTAAAAATATCAAGTGTACACTATGATATATGTAAGTAATATATATGCAAACAGATAAGAAAACCCAAATATATACCTAGATAGAGAATAACCAATATGTATATAATATATATAATACTTCCCTTAAAATAGGATATACCATAAACATATATTTTCTTTTATAATATACGTACTATAAACATTTATATACAAACAGCAAATGCAACTATGCTAATATACTTACACTTTATATTTAAACTTACTTTATTATATAAATGAACCCAACAGATCATATAAAAACTTACATATTTTGATTATAATATATACAAGCTATCACCAAAATGTATGCAGACTACGTACACATACACAAATATACATAGACACAATATACGTGAACATACATATGCAGACTCAATGTTCGTGAATAAAATATGTGCAGATCCAATACATAAACAAATACATTTAGATATATATATATATATATATATATATATATAAACTAGCGTATGAACCTACACACACACACACACACAGATATATATATACATTATAAAGAATCAATACTGGAACCAAATATGCATAATATTTATATATACATACGTTTTCAAAATACTAGCATGAACATATTTATTTTCAAATATCAATATAATTAAAAATACTAACACGTGATAAATATATACGTAAACAATAGGAGCCGCTTACCCTCTTCTGGACTGAAGTGAAGGTGATGAGCTCAGGCTATGGGTCGATGCGGGCCTTGCAACGGAGGGCACAGGAATAGGCGGAGGTGGATGCTTGATGTGGCGGAGTCAGTGGGCTAGAGGTGGTCAGTGGCTTTGGCACAGTATGGGCAGAGGAGAAAGCGGAGGTTGTGGGTGTTGGCGTCGGCCGTGGTGCATGGGGACGTGGCACGCTTCGGTAAGAGGATGGGCGGAAGGGGAAGCCTAGTTGGCGGGTCGAGTAGACCAGTGGTCACCAGCGATGGGTGAAGTGGGTTTTGTGGGCTTGGCGAATGGAGGGGAAGAGGGGGAGAAGAGGCGAGGCAGTGGTTGGTGCAGGGCTCGATGTGGGTGGTGGATGGGTTAAGGCCGGTTGTTGATGAAGGTGGTACGGCTAGAGGTTGTTCACGTGTATGTGGCGAAGTGGTTGACGATGGGCGGAGCTGTGGTGGGTTATAGGGTCGGGTTCGGCTTGCGTGGGCGACGAAGATTGGTGGTTGAGCTCGGCAACTTCGTCATGAAGATGAGCAGGTTGCAAAAATATATGGAAGCTTTATATATATAATACTTTTTTATTATATTCTTTTTTTTGAGAAAGATAGGAGCCGAAAGAAGAAGGGGAGAGGAAGAAGGTGGGAATGGGAAAGGAATTTGGAAGCCGGCGTTTGAAAAATGAAAAGTGGAAGAGCAGTAGCTAAAATATACAAGCGACTTTATATATATAATTTCTTTTGTAAAAGAACAGAACGAAAAAGAGGCAGAGAAACGGACCACTGTATAATAAATTGAAATGGTGGGAATGGTAACGGCTAGCCCTTGAATTCTGCAAATAATAAATGCTAGTGGCTGTTTATTTTAGCCGTTGAAAATTTGAATGGACACAGAATATCAAAAGCTAAAACGGGGTACCGCTACGGCTAACCGTTTTACAGATTTGCCACGTGCCGGACTCTGAAATGCACAAATGACTATACTACAGAGATCGGCACGACAAGACGAATAGAATGGTACACAGATATCAGCGATATGACCATCCTATCAAAAGTCGATATTTCGCTGCTGAACTGCTGCAAATTCGTTGAAAGTAAGATAAACGGGGCTAGAGAAGTCCAAATTTGGCGAAACAAAATATGACGTCTCACTCAGAAAATGGTTTATATTTTTATTATATAAAAATATTCAGATTTCGAAAACAAGTTATTTTCATCAATCTTAACCGATTTAAATTGAAATTGAAAATTACACAACAAAATAAACTTTCATATTCTCTGATCAAAATCTGACATTTTCTACGTTTAAATAGATGCATTCCAAATATCAAATTTTCATTACCCAATTCAATTGTTTTAAATTTTCACAAAAATTCAGTTAATTACGTTATTAAAACCGTTAAAAATTACGGGTCGTTACAACTCCCCTTGGAAGGCATAGTCTTTCCTTAAGTTGTCATCTTGAGGGGGTCTTCTGGCGTGTCAATGGTATGATCGGAGGATAACGTGGAACCACTGGCGCCGCTTCTTTCAGAGGCCTAATATTTAGGGATGGAAGCTTGTGAATGAGGCATAATTTATCAGAGCCAGTGGCATACTTCTTGGTTCCTGGCTCAAGCTTGATTTTAATTTTCTCATAATCATCCTTCATCCTCTCAGCCATCTTAATGTGATCATTTGGGTCATTTTTGCTGGTAATTGCGATGTCTTCCTCCAAAGATTGGTTGATGTCCTCTAACCCTTCCAAATCCCCTATCTTCTACGAATTGGGATTGGAGCCAAAGATGGAAGGAAGAGTTGGGACGATTGTATCTGCAGTGACGGAGGTTGACATGGTTGAGATAGTGTTAGGGCCCCGGTTCTGAGTGTCTGTAGGTGGAGGAGGAAGTGACGGATGACCTATAAGTTCACATTAGTGACGTAAATGTTAGTGACTACCTCGGTAGAGAAGTGAAGCTTCTCAAATATGGGGGAGACGAGTGAAATCCCTTCGTTGGGTAAAGCCCTTGAGAGGGAGACTTGGTAATTTTAAATTCTTCAGTAGATAGCTGGATGGGTTGAGAAACTGGAAGAGTCTCCCCATATGACTCGTTTACATCAAAATCTTTCATCGTCTTCATCTTTATTTTCTTCCTTACCAACACCTTCTCCTTCCTTTTCTTTCCCTTCTTCCACTCTTTCCATTCCTCTTCTCTTTTCCCTCCTCTCTTTGTGTTCTTCCTCGATTATGTTCTCCTCCATCATTCTATCATGAACTTCACTAATGTTTGCTTTGACCGCAAGGCCTTCATCCCCCTTTGATTAGCGTTGCCAGAGTCTTGAGTGAGGGTAGAAGTTAAAGCGGAAGCCTTAGTCCTTTTTGGTGGAAGCTCGAGAGGAATGGGGAAGCGCTCAGGATGTAGAAGGCCACATTGATAAAGTCTCTTATTTCTGAGGAGATAGGTAGTAGCACGATGTTGGGTGTTGATATTTTTCAAGGTTCCCACAGTCTAGGAGTGTATATCAGTGGCATCTCGCCTGGGAAGATCTATGGAGAGAATGGGGAAGAAATTAAATGATTGGGCTGAGAGAATCAAAGTGTGGAAAAGAGTATTACAGAAGAAGCCTTACATCTAGAAAACCAGAGTCGGTTGAAGTCAAAGGGACAATGGACAAAGAAGTACTCGCTCTTAAAATACGAGCATTTGTTGCAGAATTTCTCAGTGGCCTTGCAATGGCACCAGGCTTCGATGATTAACAAAGAAAGCGAATTGGCTCTCTTCTTAAAGTCTAGAAGGTGCGTTAACTCTGCAAAGGTCGGTGGTCGCTGCTGCATCATAAATAAGACATATAAGGAATTGATAACGACATATCCATTGGGGTGCATTTAAGTCGGAGCCAGCCCAATCTCTTATAAGATGAATCTGAGAAATTCATTGAAAGGAGGAATGGATCCATCCAAGCACATGTACTTATGGCAGGCAGTGTACCCCTGAGGAGGATTGTGAGACCGTTGATCGATTGTTGGAAAAAGTGCATCATCTTATGGAATTGCATGATGATAGTAGATCGTTTGGAGTTGCTCTACAGTTTAGAAAAATAGTGTTTGATCTAGAGGATCGTCCAATACCCTCATTCCAGTTTGTTCATTCAATGGAGGAGGCTGGTTTCGAAGAGGTGCCATTGGAACTAGTTTGCCCTAAAGTTCAGTCGTAATTGAACGCCTGGCTCCGGATGGAGTAGATGTAGAAGCCTGAGTAGTAGAAGAGCCGACTTCAGGAGGAGTTGATGGTTCAGAAGTAACTTTGAAATGTGGCGATTGCCGAGTTATTTTGGACTGGAAAGCTTGACAATGAACATGATGTAGTATGTTTTATTTTGAAATTTTAGTTTAATAAACGCCCGTGTGCTCGACATACAAAACCTAGTGGACGTTGACTTGTGTTTACTAGTCAGATTCTAAATGTCAACTGGAGTAGTGAGAAGTGTCAATCTATGAAGTATGCATATTGTGTCTTGAGCGCAATGTAGAAAACACTTTGTGTAGAGAGCCTGCTCGTGCTGGCAAACGAGCCCTGTGGCATGATGGAACCATGTGTCAAATCTTACCTGTCATCATGGAGTGAACAGTAACGGAACTACTACCTGGAGCAACATGGAGCCTTATTTGTAGGATCGTGAAGATTCTTCGCTATGGATATTTTTAGCCAACGATTAATGGCGATGCGGATAATTACCCAAAAGGTGCGATAGATGCCAAAGATTCGTGAAGATTCCTAGAGTCCCTTCAACAGAAATTACATAAATGTTCAGTCCATAGCCGTTTGCAAAATGTAGGATTGACATTATCGGTGTGTCGTCGATGTCAAAGGGCGAAGCAAAATACACTACTTTTGTAGTTAACTATTTTATGAAATGGACCGAAGAGGAACCGCATGCCATAATCACCACGAAGAAGAGGATCAATTTCGTAGTTAAAAATATTATCCATTGATTTGGAATCCCATAAATAATCATTTTCGATAATGGAAGCCAATTCAATAGTGTCAAATTCAAGAATTTCTGTAGAAAATATCGGATAGAGAAAAGATTTGCAGTGATAGCACATTCTCAGGCGAACGGATAGATGGAGGAAATAAGCAAAATCATCTAGTTCATCCTGAAGAAGTGACTAACAAAGGTCAAAGGCAAGTGGGTCGATGAACTATCTTAAGCACTTTGGGTTTATTGAACGACCCACAAATCCACGATTGGAATAGTTCATTTGCCTTAACCTATGGATCAGAGGCCATGATTCCAATTGAATTAGAAGTGCCTTCTCATCGAAAGATTCATTATGATCCCAAAATGAACAAGAAGTCCAGCTCGAGACCCTCGATATGGTTTATAAGAAGCGCGATGAAGCTGATTTAACAGCTACCTCTCAACAAAAATGAGTGGCTTAACATTATAATGCAAAGATCCGAAGCCAGACCTTCGAGATTGGTGATCTCATCCTTAAATGAATCTTCCATGGTCCTTTTAATATGGGACCTAGGTTGTAAGGTTCGTGGGCTATTGAACATAAGCTTGGAGATGGAACATTCAAGCTAGCAACTGTTGACGGAATCCCACTTCCAAGGGCGTGGAATAACGAACATCTACGACGCTATTTCGCGTAGATGTGTCTTTGTAAATATTTGACTAGGCTCCGATGTAACTAGGTAGAATCTGCCATTCTTATGAATATAAAATAAACTGGCTTTGGAAATCAATGGTTTTTGGTTCTTACTGGCATAACCATGCACTGTGAATAACTGCAAAATTGAATATTCTGAGTTTGTAAAATGCAGATAAATAGGAGCCCAAAGATAGGTACCGATTGAATTTTTGCGATCCTTGATTGGATCTATGAAACATAACTATTTAAGGTATCTAGAGACAGATATCAACTAACTCTTTCGACCCATGATTCAAGTGTCAGAGTATAAACATACGAGGGTCGGTCGAGACGATGCACCCCAAGACCTTTGCCCATAGATAAGCAAGGCATCAAACCATTGCCTAGAGTCTGGCAAGGTCAATTCATAACGTTTAGAGATAGGCATCTTGCTTGTAAGCCCTAGAAATAGGGCATATACGATCAATGCCCAAAGTAAGGTGGGATTAAATGCAAATGTCCAGAGATAGACTCCAAAACACCACTCAAAGTGGATGATTACGACCGATGCACAGAGATTGGCGAGTTGAGCATGGATGTTTAGAGATAGACATCCAAAACATCACTCCTTAATAACAAGGAGTGATATAAAAACCCTACTTTATATCTAGTCAAACAATACCTGACTAGCAATAAACTAAGAAAACTGCTAATCTAACTAGGTAGCAGTAAGAAATCTTCTATTCACATATAGTTATGACGGATGATAAATGCGCTCTGAGTCAAGCATAATTGTAGTTAGCATAAAAGGCTAAATAAAATAAAGTACATAGACAAATAAATGCGAGGTTTGAGAAGAAATTACTTCATTCTTTATTAACAAACCTTTTAGGAAAAAGTTGGGGTTGCACCCGCACAATACCAGCCTATATACACATATTTAAAGATAAACAAACAAGTAACAGAAAAACAAAAGCAAAAGTACAACTAGGCATTCTTCCTCTTCTTTTTCTTCTTCGAAAGAGTGCGTAGTATGCCTCTTGCTTGATGTCATGCTTTTACCTCCCATGGAAAAGTAACCTTTAGGGCCGGTATTCAAATCATAATTGCTCCCTGAAGATTCAAGAGCCTTACTCTAGGCACTGTCGAAGGCAGGGATAGAAGTGGGAATGACGATCGGCATCGTAGGCAACAAAAACAAGAAAGGAGTGGGAATGACATCCAATTTTTCCTTTTTGATGTCCTTGACCAATATGGTTTGCGACTTTTGCATCTCCCGCATCGATGGCCTTGACAAATGCTTAGTGAACCAATAATAACGATATCTTCATCCACTTGTATCCTATGAGGATCTCCCATAGCCTCTTTATCTAAAGCATGGATGATTCTAGCATCGAGACCCGGAGTGGTAGCCGCTAGAGATACTGGAGTCGAGATAGGACAGAAAGAATGATAAATTTGATCAATGTAGCTTGTCTACCAAAAGGTACACCTCCTTTAGGTACGGAAACAAGAGCAAGTTGACCTAAAACATAAAAATGGAGAGGTAGAGATTAGAAACATCAATCGATGTCATATGAGCTATCTCAAATACAGATGAGGTAAATAATATACCTACGGGAGACATAGAAGTCATATGAATCAAAGTACCAGCAGAGCCTCCTTCCAAGGTAGGAGATATGATAGGTAACTTCAGAACGACTCGGTATCCACAAAGCCACGCTCTTCACGGTTATAATGGATATTCAACGAGGATGCTAGGGCAACTGAAATACTAGAAGTTGGCATTGGAAATAGCAATAGGGTTTGGAAGAGGAATAACAGTCTCAATGGATGACAGCCCTGATGTGAATGAAGTAGTAATACTAAACGTTGGCATCGAGGTCCTAATTGTTGGTCCTTGGAGGACAGAACCAAAACTCTCATCCAAATCCTTTAAACCAATTTTGGATTGGACCTCAGCAGACAAACCAGTTTGAGGAATGACTGTGGAATGTAAGAGAACCCACCGGCCTCAAGTGCCCTTATGTCTTCCTCTTCCAAAGATCAAACTTTAACTCTTCCTTGTCAATTTCAATTCCATCGGAGTGTTATCGTTCCTGTTTCAATATTTCCTCCCAAGCTATAGCTAAAGCCCGTGGATACCCCTAATCCAACCAACTCAAGCTATCGAAAATGATGGCATTCGCATAGAATTGCATGAGAGTAGGTTCAATTTTTGATGTGATTTGATCTTCAATGGCCTGGACTCGCTCTTCAACTATCCATGCACGGGCTTCGACCTCATCTTTTAGCTGCAAAGTGTCCAACAGCTCATTGAAGTAATCCAGAGCCTGAGTGAGTGCATTATCTTTCTCCTTTTTCTTGGCCTCCGGCAACTCCTTCAATCTCATTATTTCTAAGGCCTTCTCCTCTACATCTTATAAAGCTTTTCATTTTCCAACGAAAGAGTATGATTTCTGTGGTGTGCAACCTCAACTTGTCTTTGTTGGCTTTGATGGTCTTCTTCGAAATACTTAGTTTTTCCTTTAAATTCTTCCTGGCTTTAGCCAGTGAAGTCCTAAGCTCTTCATTTTCCTTGTCGAGAGCAGCGATGGTGCGCTTAACGTCTTGACCGAGGTGCTCCATCCCTTAAATAGTTACTTTTCTCTTGTAAGATACTTCGAGAATAGCTTCGGCTATCCTTTTCCACTTGTGATATTAGTCGTATACGTCACCCACACAAGCCAGAACGTTAGAACCAACGCTTCAAGGAATATCTTTCAAGTAAGGAATGAATATGACATCATCAAAGAAGATCTTTGGAAAGGCACTCTTCATAGTGGCCAAGTGTGGATTTGAGATAACTTCGATCTCTGCAGTGAAACAGGGGCATAAAGTTGTTCCTTCCTAGGCCTTTGTTTGAAGCTGTTGGGAGACACCAGCCCAAATGGTTGCTCAGACCGCTACGGCGTACGGGAAGACACTATTGGTTGCGTCGTAGGCAGGTTTAAAATTGGAGCAATTAGAACTTTAGTAGAAGTGACGAGGTCATGCCTCATCGAGAATCTATCCATAGTATACGGCAACAGAGAGCGGGGTCTATGTCAAGGAGGTGAAATTCTCTCAGGTTCCCTATGACGTTCATCATGGGGCCTATAGTGCTCATCACGGGGCATATAGTCTTTATTCTGCCTTCTATAATCCCGCCTTTGGAATCTACTTGAATCTAACTTATGAGATGACTCGTGAGGATGATTGGATGGACTGAGCTTCTTATACTTTCTTCCGCAGCTCTTAAGATCATCATATAGACATTTGTGTTCCATGGAGTTTGAAAATAAAACATAGAAGAGTTAGAAGTAGTAAGATGAAAAAAGTGCAGGTAATGCAAAGTGTGGTGTTGTATAAGTGCTGGAGTGCCCTTGCCCATGAATCGTGGACTTGAAGTTTGCTCATAAGGGTACTTGCCCTGCTCCAGTTGCAGGCATATTAGTAGGCAGATGAATAGGCGAACCATGTCACCAATGCTGATTTTGCGGAGACCAAAAGAACCAAACTCATCCGGTATACTTCTAAAGGATCCATAAATATTCCCAAATAAAGGGATGGGTGTTTCCTTTACTACAAAAGCTGGTGGAAGGTGCGACGACATTTAAGACAAGATGATTTTTATATTGGGCCATTGGAAAATAAGTGGCACATGAGCATCACCACTTTTATCACTAGAAGACTCATGGCTAAATTCTATATCCTCACCGCAACCTCCGTCATTATCTTTCATTTTGCCATTATTTTCTGCCCCTTGTGTAGTTTCAAATCAACAGAAGGATCTTGTACATGGGCACTTCCCGACTCTCGTCGGCATTAATCTCATACTCAGGCTCCTGTGCAGACTAAAAATCCTTTTGAACCTCAGGCATGTGGCTTGCACTTCGGAATTCCTCTAAAAGGTTATAATCTCGTAGGTTCTCGTCAGTAAGTAGGAGTCTCATATCCCTTTCTTCAAGTGGAATCTTTTGAAGAGCTACGAGGGTGATTGCTAAGCTTGTGCTGTCAGGTCTTCTAGAATCCTCTGCAAATACAAGGAGTCATGAAATTAACAATCAGAACCATAATATCTTCATTAGTAGGAAGAGTGAGCGCAAGACTTACATCTGGATAACCATTTTTGTGCAAAGCCAAGTGGACGATGCACAAAGAACAACTCGTCTTTAAAATAACTCAATTTATTCCAAAGACCAACTATTGTACGATAACCTCTAGAAGGTTCCAAGAAAGTGAGTGAATGGGTCCCCCTTCGGCGCTTAAAAATGATATAAGTAAAGAATTTCCTCAATAGAAGGTACCATGTTCAGATGTCGAATGAAGATTATATACACTCTGTTCGAAGAAGCGTAGCTATTTGGATGTAATTAGGTCGGGGCAAGCTTCATAAATTAAAGAACTGTACGAATAAAGTGATAAAAAAACGGAACACATCCAACCATACACATATATCGGTTGCACCTTGTATACCCCTCGAGCAGATACCCATTGAAAGCACGAGGGGACTAATATGCCTTCTTAAGGAATTCCTTGTCTTTTAGTACATATTCACCTAAGAGACGCCTCGTCTATTTTTGAAGCTGGAGAATCCTAAGGGTCTGTTAAGACAACATCATCACTAATGTCGATATCAAGGGCAACCCCAGTGGCAGGTTCTTTAGATGACATGAAAGTAACCATCTCCCAAGGCTACTCTATGCGACGACTAGGTGTGTTAGATTGAGAAGGCATTGAAGCAAATCTCGTGGTAGGCAATGTTGAAGGACAAGATTCTCTATCCGACTCGACATATTTTTATATTGATGGACTGTTGCCATTGCAGAGTGATGCAAAGAATGTCTACGATCCATAACTACTAAAAACTTCATACATAAGGAAGGTCGGGCATGATAAAATCTTTAACCTTTGTGCTAAAAAAGAGCCCTGTATAGCCAATGTATATGATCTAATGGATACCAACGAGTATTGACCAATTGGATCCTATACATTGACGGGGGCAATGATATGTAATTCAATCTTTGTAATGTGTGCGTCTCGTGCCCAGAGTGCTACGAATGTGAACACTCTGTATAGCAAGCTGGCTAATAACCGCAAATGAGAATCATCGGACAATAGAACTGTGTGTCGGATGTTATATGCTATCGTATAATTTACGGTAACAAAATCATGTATGGAGTGACACAGGTTTCTATTTACAGGGACACCAGGGTGAAGTGTAAGAATTAGAAGATTGGTGAATAGTTCATTCGAATGCCGGAGCAAGTTTAATGTGACCGTTGTCTGAAACCATCCTAAAGAATAACAACCACCGACCATGACATGACCGAAGTTTCACTTGAAGTCCATCTCCCTTTCTTACGTAATTTAAAAGACTTTGATTAATCAATTTCCAAAAGCCTTAACTACTGGAAAAACCTCGAGCAGACCCCAGGCATGACCTGAAGCTAACTCGAGTCAGAATCCACAAAGTCCAACTCAAGCCACGCCCAAGAAAATTTCCATTTTGCTTAAGGCTTATCCTAAGGTTCTCAAAAGCGGTACTTTCTATTATTGTTTTAACTCAAAACTTGGACCTTTTTGCTCAAGTGCCAGATCGGTTCCCGATCTATAAAAGAGGAAAGGTGGAATCCCAACGACAATGAGGCATTCAAATCTAAGGTCGTCGACGATTCACCCTAGATAGTACCACCACCCACCTAGGTCAGTTTGATGAAGTTGGGTTTCAAATCTAGGTTGAAATCGACATTCAAATTGGGATAAAATCCAAGTTCGTGTGTGTTCCAATCTGAAAGTGACGGCTCAAGGCATGGTTGGGATGGTGTTAGGCGGCAGTTCAAAGTCCTAGAACAACGGTGGCAAATCATGGCGGAAGTCGAAGTCCAAATCTTTGTTCGGCAATGGCTGAAGGAAGAGTTCAAATGTACTTAGAAGAGATAGTAACAAGTGGGAAAACAACCAAGTGTTGGTTTATATATAAACCCCAATTTGAGAAAACAGGCACAAAAAAGGGCATCGATCCAAAGAGTACAGGTAGGTACTGACCTGATAAATTAAAAAAATGAGAATGACAAGAATGATGATAAAAGATGATATGAAGTGCAATGCAAACTCGAATGAAGTCCTGAGCGAAGAAATCCTACCTAATTAGTTCAAATAAGGATTGTCGAAGACTTTCCAGATTTACAGTGACAAACTCAAGCGATGTGCTTCAACTCTTATAATATCCAATAGACGCGAATTCAAAACTATTCAAAGTAATATACCCATCCGAAAAAGACGTACTACTTTGTAAAAGCAATTCAAAAAAAGAGAAGACGTTTGTTCAAGAATGAAGTTCAAAGTCAACGGTTTTCTTGATCCAAAGTATATATTGTTAACACAAGATATACTTTGGAGGGAAAATGTTATCCAGCCTGGTGACCAAACCATATTTGAATGAGTCAGAATTATCAAATGGTCGGATAGCAAAGCAGAGATCCAGAGCGATAACTCTGGAACTCATATTCCAATCGAAGTCCAAGAGAATTAACCATGAATTGCCTAAATAACCCTGAAAATAGCGACCTAACAAAGCACTCTAAAAGAACAAGGCCTTGAGCAAAAAATCTAAGAACTTTTCTTGGATCGGTACCGAACCAAGCCACTTAGGTTGGTACTGATCCATACCACCTTCAAACCAGTCACATGTATTTGGAACCATTTGAAGATTGAAAGATACTCCAAGCAAAGAAAATTAGGAAACATGGATTCGTACTGATCCATGACCTGAACTTCAATAAATCAAGAAACGAGGCCCAACAAACCAACTAAGCATTTATGGATCGTCACCAATCCAAGGATGAAGTGTAGATATGGGTCTGTTTCAAACCAATCAAATTAGTTGAAGCCCAAAGTCAAGAAGCAAGCATTGCTACCGATCCAGGAGCTATGGATCATCATCGATCCCTAACATGCCTTAAAGAAATGGAGCATAAAGGCACAACGATCTATCCTTCTGGACCATCACTGATCCATGATGCTCAAATCGATACTGAACTGATGATTTTGCCACGATCTTTTCAGGCAACCTTGTTTACGACGTGGAGAACATAGGGAGAATGTAGTGGTGGAAAATCAATTAGTCTTCATTTATAAATAGGAGATGAGAGGCACTATTTTGAGATACTTTATTCTGCATTCTAAATTTCTATACCGATATAGCAATTCCTTATATCATCACCAATCCAAGTCTACCGATCCATAAAATCTCACTTGTAAAACTTTGTAGAAATCAAACAAAGTTTAAGTGGATGTAGGCTAGTGTTTAGCCGAACCACTATAAATTATTGTGTGTTATTCTTATTCATTTTTCTTTTAACTTCTTTATTTTATTCTCTTCTCTAAATTGCTTGGGTGTTTGTGCCAATTTTTGGTGTAAACAAAAAATTATATATTAATTACCTTAAACATTTTAAGATAAATTTACATATATCAATATATATGTTTTTAATTTAATTAATTAACTTTTAATTGTTTATTTATTTAACTGATCTAATTAATTATTATTAAATTTTCATTAATTATTTAGTTTTCAAAAAGAAATTGAAAATGATTTTATAATTTAACCTTTTAAATTTAAAATATAATTTTAAACTTCAAAACAGATTTTGAAAATTAACCCAATACCCGAATTCCAATTGGACCTTTATATTGGGATAAACTTTGGGCTTACTTCACCTTTCGGGCCATGCCAGTGGCCAGGTAGAGCGGGGTACTTGATTACCCAACTCCTCCACCTTCGACACTACTTTTTTAAACACCCTACTAAATTGGTAAACTTTAATAGGTTAGTCCTAATACTGCTAATTCAGACCGAATAAGCTATTGGGCTTGAATACCATTGATGGAACTGGCTAGCACACAACGGGTTAAATGGGTGAATTTAAAAAATAAGAATCCAATTTTAGATCTTATTAGGCCTATGAAGTCTAAATCAATTTAGATCCAATCCAAATAATATTAAATAAAATATTTATTTTATTTAATTAGTTTATATAAATATTTGATTTGATTTTATTATATATATAGTATATAATGTATATGTGTATCAAATATACACATATGTGTATAGTGTACATGCACCATATAGATGTGTACAAGGTTCATGTGCATGTATATATGTGTTGGGATTTATACAACAATGGACACATTTGCCCTTTTATATAAGTATGTGCTGTCCATAATTAATTTATTATTATATACATTTATATATATATATAAAACGTACATAAATATATATGTATATTACTTTTATTTTGGATTAAATTATAAATATATACACACACGTAATCTTTTTATTTCAAACATTCACACACACACAGATATATGAATATAGATTAAAAATTAATTTGCATATAATATATGTACACACATACATGCACACTATTATAAAATTCAAATTTTAATTAAAAATGTTTTAAAAATATATTTAACTTTCAAAAATTATATATTTTTTAATTGATCGAAAGTAAATTCATATTATATATATACATGATTTTTTTAATTCAATTTAAAAGTGTGTGTGGATATGTACATAAATCAAACAATATATAAATATATAAATTCATGATAAACCAAGGATCCAATCTACACATATATATTGACATAGGTAAATATATATCATATGAAATATATCAGAAATTGCTAATGTTGTAGCCTTGAATATGCACCTTGAATGTTGAATCCAAAACTCCTAAGATCTGATCTTAAAAGTCCTTGAATTTGAAGCAAACAAGAGGCAAACACCATGCTATAACTTTTGATTTTGATTTAATTTTATTTTGGAAATTAAATGGAAAATATACCTTGGGATTTTTGGCAAAGGAAGGTGGGTTGAGGCACTAAAAAGTAGACTCAAAATGAGAGAGGATGAATGGTTTATATAGGTAAGAGAATGGAGTAAAAAGAGGAGACCTTGATCTGCTAATTTGCCTCTTCTCTTTGCCTATTCAAAACCTTGTTTTTGAATAAAAATCTTCCTCTCTCTACCTAGTTTGGCCTTCCATATATGGGCCTAATGGTCCTATATAATGTTCCAAAACCAGTTAATATTTATTCATTTCAAATCCAAATTAAAAATGCTTATTGGTTCGATACATACATATATATAACATTTATATATGCACTTTATAAAATAATAATTAAAATAAATTTAATAATTAGTATTTCATTGATATTATTTAATTTATAACAATTATAATTTAATTAAATCATGTAGTATTTCAAAGTATTCAACATTGCGGCTGTGCGACTCATATGTGTGAATTCAGTCAGCGGTTAATAATAAATAATTCGAATATCGACGTTCACGTGCTATTTAGCTAGTGGTGTGACTATTTGGTTGACTTCATCACTTGCACATTTTTGGTAAAATCTAGTTTTACTATTTTAAGTGGTTCATGGTAGTAACAATTATTTACACTAATTCTCTTCATCAACATTATATCACATTCGGACTTATGGAATTTGGTTTTGATCAAAATTCCAATATCGTCCACATTCAACTTGTATAATCCATACACAAAGTCCTTGGTTCAATAATAACAAGTATTATTAACTGAACTACTCTGGCTAGAGACTTTGACTTTGATTTGACTATAATTGACCGTGAAACTAACCTCGTATAACTAACGAGACAAATTCTCTATCGAATAGTGTTTCACTTTCAATATTTTATCTCATACCCAACTATAGTCGTTCGATGAACGTCGTGCCACGATTTAACTATAATCAAAGTGCATTGTTCACATTGAAGTTTAACAGTATTCTCAGGTCAATAGAATTGTGTAATATCGTCACTTTGATAATCTCTGTTGAACCTTAGTTATATAAACCAACAAAAAACTATCGAGTGAGTCATTCCATAATTATCCAATAAAAATCAGTACGTAACCCCTTCATTCCTCTGGTAGCCATGAGTAATATACTTTCCAACATTTGGAGACCGTTACATACTATAGTTTTAACGAATATATCGATACCCCATCTCGATGCAACTTGACTAGGAATATTTATAACAATATATTATTTTCATTATGATAAATTTCTCATCATCACAACACATTGTACTTACTATCACAAAATATATCATTTAAGGTATTAAATATACTTAATTAAATACATAATTAACATGACACATTATCTCAAGCGTATAATCAAAAGAAAAGATCCTTTTATTTCGAACGAGAATTTATTACAAATTTAATAATTTATAGTAAATTATAGAATTTCCCTTAGGACATACCCTTAAATCCATCTGTATGGTATTAATAATGGTTAAATTATCAATTATTATCTACATAACCTAAGGGTGTTCATTTTTTGCGTACATTACGTATAAGGAATTAGTCAATTTACACACAATAGTTTAATAATCCTTAATATGTCTAATCTGTGAAGATTTCCACACAAAGGTTGGACACCTAGGAAGTAGGTAGACTTATGATTTCCCTAGTATGTGGTCTCCAGGTAAACCGCCTAACTATACACTGAGCATTCTCAATTGTAAACCACTTAAGTTTCCCATACCGAGTATACATCGCGACGCCAAGGCACGTGTCACATAAACGATATCAATGGTAAACTGCCTACAAAAGAATCAAGTGAACAACCTCAGTGGAAAACGTGTCTTACACCCATACATTGTTTGGCTAACAGCATGAAAGGATTGATAATTCGACTTCTTCTTTAAGTTCATCTGCCAGAACAACATCTTCCTTACAAACATGGATATGTCCTTCCACTTCACTCAGTCACCGAAATGCGACCAGTACTACTGTAGTAACAACAGAAGCCTCTAATTGTGACACAATCACATGTAGCATTGAGCATCACTTTACACAACATCATGAAGCTTGAACTCTAGAACGTCACAAAGTGTGAAACAAGTCCAGTGCATTACACAAATTCATGCAGTTACGTGAGCTCTAGAAAGTTAAAGAAGTGGGAATAGTTCCCCTAAAACTATCCTGCTTGGTTTGCACCAGTTCTAGGTTTAACTTGGGATTTATACAGCAATTTAGATGTTTGAATCTAGTATTCAGACGTTTGGACCTATTCTCAAATGTCTAAACTTTTGGTTTAGACGTCCGACTTCCTGTACCAAAGAATTTACAAGTAAATGGACATCTGAATTTGGATTTCAAACATCTGAACATAGTTGAATTTGAATGTATGTCTTTCGGTTTTCATCTTATTTGAAACTAGATGTCTAACTCTTACCCCTAGACGTTTGAGACAAATGTTCAGACATTTGGACAGTGGTTTTAGACATTTGAATATGGTGCATTTTCCTTTATTTTCCTTTTCATTTCGTTTATCTTTATTCTAGGATTAAGTATAACTGTATAATTCATCTTTTAATAGGTATTTATAAACAATTTTAATCTTGTTTATTTTCAAAATTTTCACATAATTTATTCCATTATTTATATGTAACTGTAAAACGATTTATCCATGTATATTCCATTTATTCAAAGTTGATAAAATTAGATTTAGGTGATTTTAAGGGATGTATACATAAATACACTTTTATCAATTCTAGCCTATTACATATGTCAAATTTATATGACTTTAAGGGTGAATCCTATTTAATCTACCTTTTCTCTGATTCATATCAATTTTATTATCAAAGTAGTGAAATAGGGTAGGGTTTTCCGAATTATCCAACTAATATAGATCTTTCATTCAAATTATCAATTCAAATTGGAAAAAATATTTTTCATCCTAAATAGATATATAAATGAAACTTAAGTACTTATCTACATCATAGTTATATAGTAGATAAACTCACCCTTATACATTATTTGAAGAAACCTCCTTCACTACTTTAATTTGATTTGGTGTTCTCATCCTTCTTATTTAGCTTGCAATTGTTTTTATTTGCTTCCTCTCTTCCTTTTAATTTGATTCTCTTATTTTGTTTTGTAAGAACGAGTTTAGAATTTGTTTTGAAGAGATTTGTTTTAGAGTTTGAGGAGGAAGAAGGAAAATGGAGATTAGAAGAAGCGGGGGCTATAGAATAAAATGAAGTGGAGTATGAGGTGAATTCGAGTTAGAAACATCACTTATATTGGCACAAAACTCAAAATCCCCCTCGGCCCCTACCTGGGCCTTGACCACCTTTTCTTCGTATTGCATGCTACAGTAAATAATCTGTATCTCCTTCATCTGATATTTGTTTTTAACGTTTTATATGAATTTGGTCTATAAAAATCGACTTGACACAATGGAAAAGTTGGATTTCTCAAATTCCTTCATTGTAAAAATACAGTTTTTCAGCATTATGTTTACTAAATGTCCTTCCCAATTATTTGTTTATTTTTACTAAAAATACGAGGTGTTACATTTTCCTCGCTCCCTTAAAAGAATTTAGTCCACTAAATTCCAAGAGACAGAAAAGTGCAACTTAGAGACTCAACAATACTCTAGCAACCATGTGTATGTTCAATACATACACTTAACCACACCACACACGATGCATCCAAACAATCTATATCAAACATATTTGTTTTCTAACATTTCTAGCATTAAGATACGATATTTATAGGAATACTACTAAAGTTTGAATATATGAATAAATATAGCAATGGTAAAGTAAGTGTAAATAATCAATATATAACAATAGCCAAATAGGTGCAAATAAATAACATTCATCCATCAATCCAACATATGTAATGAATATGGCATGTGAATAATGCATAATACTAATGCCTCTTATATGAATGCAAGATCATGGCATATATGCATGGATGTAAAATATCCTAACATATACTGATAATTCTATATGTATGGCACATGATAGATGATAAATCAAGTCATATAGTATAACATAAGTCACACAACAAAGAATACCACACCATCTAATTTGATAATTTAACCAAGAAAATATATAGGGAAAACGTATCAAAAAAGAATGAGGGATGGGAAGCTATAGTCTTCTCCTTTGACTCCCAAGTGCTCTCGGCAGGATCATTTCTCCATTGGACTCTAAACAATCCAATTACTTTATTATGGAGTTGCTTTGTCCCATGCTCAAAAATGTGGATAAGTGCACGGTGAACAATTGGCTCCCTTTCATTTTCCACCTCTTTTAACCAAATCGGCTCAACTACAATAGCTGAATCGTATAAACACTTTCGCAAGTGCAACACAGGGAAAACATTATGAACCCTACCTTTTCAGGATGCCCCACTCTAAAAGCCAATTTTCCAACTCTTTTCAAAATTGAAAAATGCCCTACAAACCTCAGTGCCAACTTTATCAAACTACCAAACCTCATAATATGTCTAAGTGGAGAGATCTTCATAAAAACCATGTCGCCTATTGCGAACTCCAACTTCGTGTGGCTCTTGTCAGCATATGATTTTTGTTTATCCCGTCCAGCGCTCATCCTTCTATGGTGTCAAATCTACTTTCTCCAATGTCTCTCTGATTATATCTAGCCCAAGAATAATCTTATCCATAGTGTTGTACCAACAAGATGGAGATCGATATGGCCTCCCGTACAATGCCTCGAATGGTGTCATTCTAGTGCATGCTTGATAGCTATTATTATATGCAAACTTTACTAATGGCAAGTGATCCTCCCTAAAATCTCCGAAGTCCAAAATACGTATCCGTGGCAAATCTTCCAACACCCAATTCACCCGCTCAGTATGTCCGTCGGTTTGTGAGTGATAGGATGTACTCAAATTCAGTTTAGCGTTCAATGCCTCCTGAAGACTCCTCCGAAAAAACACTAGTGAAAAGTGGGTCCCAATCACTAACAACGTTGGAATGAACTCCATGCAAATGAATAACACCCTTCAAAAATATGGTCATTAAAGGTGCGGCTATCCTCATGCTCCTAATCGGAATAAAATGAGCGCATTTGGCCAGTCGGTCGATAATGACCCAAATGCACTCATTACCCCTTCTACACCTACGTAGCCCATCAACAAAATCCATAGAAATGGTCTTCCATTTACACTATGGAATATCCAAAGGTTGTAATAATCCATTATTTTTTCTCTTTTTTGCTTTTACTCTTTGACATATCACATACTTCAAAACAAACTCCGCTACATGCTTTTTCATACTTGGCCAGTGAAACACCATCTTCATATCTTGATACACTTTGTCACCATGGAGATGAATGGTCATCTAAGAAAGATACGACAAATATAGTAGCAAGTCAACTAACTTGTTAACAAGAGGGACACACAACCTTCCATCTCTTCTAATCTACCTTTTAGAATCAATCGAAGAATGATCCAAATGACTCAAGTGCTTTCCTTAGTTCAGCTTCTCAAAAATACCCAATAACCATGTGTCTTGCTTTTGACTCAAACCAATACTGCCCATAAGTGAAGGTCGAACATCTAAAGTTGCTAATATCCCTGGTGTAAGGTCTGACGAAGGTCAGAAATTAAATGTAGAAAAAAACTCCACGTGGTTCCACTCCAAAAGCATAAGGCCCAACATTGCGTATTTTCTACTCAAGGCATTTTCTACAACATTGGCTTTGCCTGGGGTATATAAAATACCAAAATCATATGATGATAAGATTCCATCCACCATTGTTGCCTCAATTTCTAATATTTTTAGTACAATAAATAATTCAAGGACTTACGGTTTGCGAACAACTTGAATCATTCCCCTAAAAATAATGCCTCCAAGATTTGAGTGCAAAAACAATTGCTTCCAACTCAAGGTCATTAGTCAGATAATTTCTCTTGACACTTTCAACTATCGACTGGCATAACAAACAACTTTACCCTCTTACATCAAATAGAGCCCAGTCATGTACCACAAGCATCGATTAACATCGCAAATGCTTTCGAACCATCAAGGAGTACTAAAATAGGTGCATTAGTCAATAGCTCTTTAGCTTAATAAAAGCAAGCTCACACTTTGTGTTTCATGGAAAAGCTAAATTATTCTTAGGAGGTGCGTCAGTGGTAAGTAAATTTTTGCAAAGTCCTTAATATACTTCCTATAATAGCTAGTTAAACCAGGAAAACTTCTTACCTCTATAGCACTGTTCGATAAATGCCAATCTTATACTACAACAACTTTACTATGATTAATTAATTGTCCATGCTCGGAAATAATATGATTGAGAAAGTGAACCTCCTTGAATCAAAAGTGATATTTGGAAAATTTCTCCTTCAACCTATGTCTATGGAGAGTATTAAGCACTTCTATAAAATGCAACTTGTGCTCTTCCTCTCTTTTCAAATAAACAAGTCTATCATCAACATATACCACCATGAACTTATTCAACAACCCTTTAAAGACAAGACTCATGAGGTCAATAAATTACGTTGGTGCATTGGTCAATCCAAATAGCATGACTAACCACTCAAAGAGTTCGTCAAGTTTATTAAAAGTGGTTTTCTGAATACTATCCTCAGCTACATGTAGCTGATGGAATCTGATAACCAAGTCAAGCTAAGCAAATATCCTTAATCCTACTAACCGATCAAATAGGTCATCAATTTATGGCAATGGATAACGCTTCTTCTTTGTTAGCTTGTTTAGTTCACGATATTCGACACAAAGCCTTAAAGAGTCAGCTGATTTAGTAGCAAAGACAACAGGTGCTCCCCACTCTAAAATAATGCTGTAAATAAGGTCCTTCAATAGTTCATCCACCTATTTACTAAGCCCGCATCATTCACTGGAAGCCACATGTCTAAAAGATATGGTAACAAGACTGGTATCCTTCTCTAAATAAATCCAAAATTCAATCTCCCTTTGAAGGGGAAGACCAAAAAATTCGATAATGATGTTTGGGAAGTCATGAGCTATGTGTACAAAAGATAACTCATTATGTGAAGGTCTATGAAATGCAGGTAACTCAACATAACAGAACCTTTGGGATCGTAGTAAACCTCAATGTTGCATCCACTATGAGTACCCAAACGAACAACATTCCTATCATAATCCAACACTACTCCATCAAGAGTCATCCAGTCCATTTCAAAAATTAAACCTAACCTAGAAAATCTCATTAAAAAAGCATTGCAATCAACACCCAAATTATTAACTTTAAACCCTTACATGCCATGGACAAATGGATCGATACCTAACAATATTCGATACTATAATACAGTCTATAAATATACCAGTCTCTAAGTCTAATTCATCTACTTGCTTACTAGAAATAAATGAGTGAGATGATTCGTATCAAATAAAGTGCGAATGTATAAATTAGAAAGAGTTAACACACCTTCCATGATGATTTTCTTCCCTTTTTCCATAGCTCGGGCTATGCTTGAGCAAGGAGCAACATCAAGTGCATAAGCCTTTGTAGAAGTCTTAGGTAAGGTCGGACACTCCCTCTTCCTATGTCCAAAATGGTTGAATTTGTAGAATTTGATCTTCGAAAAATTCAGTTTGCAATCCTTTGCCAAAAGCCCCTTCAACTGCACTTTCTACACCTGAACTTTAATTTCCTTATTTTCCTTAATCCCCCATTCCACCCTTGTGTTTTTCTACTGAACTAGCTTCACTTCTACCTCCTTAGGTTCTTCCTAAGTAATTGAATTTAGTAACGGCATCTCAACCAAGGTCTTAAAAGCCTCTATTGGGTACATGGCTCAAAGAAATATTTCTCAAAGATGGACTTAACCCTTTAGAAAATTTGTCGCCTACTTCACTGGTATTGATAAGGTCTAGGCAATACTTTACTAGCTAACTGAAATCATTGACATACTCTTTAATAGTACATTATCCTTTTTCTAGCTCCACTCCCCATTCGGCCTTCGATATAGACTTAACTTCAAAGTTCCTCTTAAAATCAGTCCAAGTAATCTCATTCCTTCAGTCTCATCAATGATACCATCCCATCAGTTCAAGGCCTCCCATTGTAATTGTCATGAAGCCAGTTGTCTCTTCATCGCATCCTCCACACCCATCATAGTAGATATCCGATCAAGATTCCTCAGCCACGCCCGCATCTCAACAAATGATTTAGTTCCAAAGTAATTCTTTCCACTTAGACTTTGTAAATCCCGACACAATTTGAGAAAGTACAAAGAAAGTAGAGGAGTTGAGGCTGCATCTTGCGCTTGTGTTACGTGTTCTTCATTAAGGTTAAGTTCAGTCTGGCCTCTTGCTTAAAGATACCTGTGGAACCATACAAGAATGTTCACATTGGAACCTCGGCTACTTCATTGGATCCACTTTCAGTTTGATTGCTCATTTCTCACTTATCTGTAAAAAAGAATTATTAGTAACTTCCCGCAGATAGTAAGCATTACTGGAATTTCATGGGTGTGTTTATGTTATACATACATACATACATACATATATATATATATATTCATAATAACTTTAAAAACATATATTTACGCTCCCATAATACACACCTAATCTGTAACGACCTTGAATTTTATCGCTTTGATTTATGGATATTTAATTATTTTAAATATTCAACCAATGAGTTTTAATAATTAAATAACTATCTTTCAATGTATAACTATGTGATATCCCGGAAATTTCAAGCAAATTTAAATGTGATAATCTCCTTTATAAATTATTTAAATTTGGTAAAATTGTTATTTTCAAACAATAATAATAATGTGTTGTTTTCATATATAGATATAAATAGACTTTAAATAGCATTATTATTTTCAAATTAAATATGTGTTTGTTTAAATGTATATATATATTTGAATTGATTTTAAATTGGATTTTAAATTGAATTTTAAATTTGATTTGAATTTGTATTTGGTTTAAATTTGGATTTAAAGGATATATATCTTAAAAATATTTTGGATTTAAAAATATATATATAAGATTTTTATTAGTATATGATTTGTTTTTATTATTTTCTTTAAAAAGATTTTATTTATATAAATTAAGAAATGTACATATTAATTAGGAAATTAATTACAAAAGCTTTTAAATCATTTAAAAATAAATGGAAATGAAAAATTACATGTGTTAACTTATTAATCTCCTTAATAACATGTGTAAGATAATTAAGTATAGTAAATGACAAGTGTCATCATTTTATTTTCATTTTCTTTAATTTTTAATAAATCAAAATTTAATCTATATAAACATCTATCTTCTTTATTCACTTCTTTTTCCTATCTTCTCATTTTCAAAAGTAAGAAAACTCATAAATAAAACCTGTAACACAAATCTACAAACCAGAAACCACAAGAAAACTAAAACAAACTCAAGTTCAAAACCCTGTAAACCATTTATCAAAGCCTGTAACAAAATTATCAAACAAAGATTCATTTTCAAAATGCAACCTGAAGAAAATCAAAGTTCAAGCAAGATAATCAAGCAACAAATAGGCATTTCATTTTTTAAGAAGATCACAACAGATTTCCAGTAACAAGTTTTCAAAGTTCAAGCTTTCTGCTTTTTAAAGGCGAGTAAACATTTTTATTAAAAAAACTTAAGTAGATAAATGATTGTTGCATGTGAATTTCTGTGATGAAGTTTGCTTTGCATGTATGTATATAAGTAAAGTCTATGTATATATGAAGTGTGCATGTCTGTTGTAAGTGAGCATCTTTGTTCTTAGTTCAAAGCTTAAAGTTTTGATCAAAAATCCAAAATCTTTTTATCTGATCACTGTTAGACTTTGAGATTCAAACAAGATAAGTTGGTTTAAACTCAATCTAAGTTTTAAAAATATGTTCAAGCATAATAGGTTTGAAAATCTGCTGGAATTAAGATATTACAGTAGCAATTTTAATAACATGTTAAAATCAAATGTTGTAAATTGCTGATTCTAGTGTATAACTTGAATCGATCTTGAAAAATATGATTTTAAGAAGAAAATCACAATTTTTAGATTAGTATCGAGTGTGCATTTTGGTGATGACCAGAAATTGGTTTTTGAGTAAATTCCGATGGCCAGAGGTTCTAGGGTGATCGGGGTTTCGTTTGGAGGTGGTTGGGAGGTCGATGGTCACGACAAAAATGGTGGAAGTGTTGATAGTTTGTCGAGGCGTCGGCGATCGATAGAACTAGGGTTTAAAACCCAAAAATGGTCGAGGTCGGAAATCTTGTTGCTGCGGCGTCGCGGGTGATTCGAGTTGCTCAGGGTTTGGGGGATAGCAGCGTAGAAGGCTAGTAGAGGTGTGGTCTGGGTTGCAGCGGTTCCGGTGGTCGGAGACGTGGGTTCGAGGTAGTTTTCTAGTGATGGCTGCTGTGCCTTTTTGATCGAGGTAACTCGATTTCGTTTTCGAGTTGGATTTGTGTTTCTGGGTGGTCTGATGGCAAAAGTGGGTCGAGGTCGATTTGTCGACGGTGGTCTTGGAGGCCGGAGCTCTGGCGATCGCTGTTGCATGTGCACGGCGAGGTCGGTGCATAGTTTTGTTTTGGTGATGAAGCTTTCTTCGGGTTTGACTTGGGAAGAAAGGAAGGTTGCCTCGGGTTCGTCTCGAGTTTGTCTCGTGTTCGCGTGAGTGTTAATGAATGTTAATAGTTTTTAACTTTATAACTAAGTTTTAATTTAAAACTAAAAAAAATGAAGAAGAAGAAGGGAAACTCGGGGCTTGACCCGAGTGATCTTCGGGTTTGACACGAAGCAAGGTTCAACAGATTTAAAAAGGTTTTTTAAAAAAAAAACAAGGTTTTTGAAATTTAAAAATAAATTTAGTTTAAACTTTCTTATATAAATTACTTTATATATAATAGTTGTTTTCTTTAACATTTGATTAAGAAGTTTTGAAATATGTTTAATTTAAATTTTGTTAAGTAAAATTTAAGGTTATTTAAAACTTAAGTTAAAAATGAAATTTTAAAAGTTTTTATAAAAGCAAGTTTTTAAATTAAATTGAAACTAGTTTAAACTATTACTTGATAATGTTTTATGTATTTAAAGGAAATTATGATTTGGTAACTTTAATTTATCAAGTTAAATGTTTATTTTTTTCAAAACTCAATTAAATGATTTAATTAAGGAAGTTAATTATAAAGATAAAAATGTTTTTTACGATAATTAAGTCATTAATAAAGATAATGTTTTACCTTAAGGATAATTAAGGTTTTAATGATTTGAGATTAATTGAGTTAATTAAGAAAATTTAAGTATAATTAATTAATTCAATTAATTAATGATAAAGGATTAATTAAGAAATTAATTAAGAGAAACTAATTAGTTTAATTAACTAATGATTAAGGATTAATTAATTTATAATTGAGGGTTATAATTAATTAATTAAAGGTTAATAAATTGTAATTAAAGATTTTTAATTAAGTAATTAAAATTGATTAATTAATGATTAAATATTAATTAATTTAATTAGAGATTAATTAATTAAGTAATTAGAGGTAAATTAATTGGTAATTTAAGAAGTACTTAATTTGTAATTAAGTTTTATTAATTAATAATTAGGTTTTATTAATTAATTAATTGTTAAAGAATAATTAATCTGTAATTAAAGATTAATTAAGGATTGGTTAACTGTCAATTAAGGATTAATCAAATGGAAATTAAGGATTAATCAAATGGAAATTAAGGATTAATCAAATGGTAATTAAGGATTAATCAAATGGTAATTAAGGATTAATCAAATGGTAATTATGGATTAATCAACTGGTAATTAAGGATTGATTAATTTGTTATTAAGGGATATTAATTAATAATTAAGGTCTATTAATTAATTGTTAAAGAATAATTAATCTGTGATTAAAGATTAATTAATTGGTTTATAAGGTAATTAAGGAGTAATTAATTAATTAAATGGTTTGTAATTAATCAATGATTGATTAAGCAGGATTAGGTGATTAATTCTTAAGTAATTAATTTAATTTAAGTTAATTTAAGTTAATTATAATATGGATTAATAATTCTTGCTTGTGGATGATTGTTTAAGTAGATTGTCTGGATTGATTGATATCTATTGTATGATAATCTATGTTATTCTGTGATGTGATATTGGATATATCAGTGATAAATGGGTGATATTTATCTGTGTTAATGCTGTGTGAATTCAAGTATTGAATTGAATTAAATTGTTTAACTTTAAAACAACTTGGCCTTTAAGATACGTTTGGAGTTCGATGAGACTGGGATCAGATATCAGTTTTGATTATCCAAAAACCACATCGATCCAAGTTAAACGTTAGGTCGTGAAATCTCAAGTGAAGATCGAGATGAAGTTTTAAAAGTGCAAGGGTTATTGTCGTTAACTCTGAGGGTGATTCCAAAATGAGTGTAACGAGATAATGCCTTCGGTTTCGTTCGAACCCGGAACGAACTTGTATGTGTGAATGCTATCAGACCATCGTCAATGGAGGACGATGAGCATTCCGAGATGTGTTCTTTAAAGGTAATCGTAGCCTCAAGCCTCATCAACCGGGAATGGCTAAAACAGGGGAGGTGCACGCAAGGTTAAGTGGGTAGCACCCAAGTAGGATAAGATTTTCCCCTGTCTAGAGTCCTTTTTTATTTTCGGCTGTGTGGGCGGTTGCTAGCTACAACCACGGGGTTGTCTTATTCGGACTATCCAGTAAGGGGTAGCTCCGGCTTTGTGTTGCAGGGGATCATGGGGATCCTCGGTACGTTGATCTAGGCCACGCACTGTGACGGGCGGTACCCCAGTAGCCCTGCCATTGTATGGAATCCAATTTCCAATAAGTGTCGTACGTTTTGATTGTGCCCAACTATGTTGGAACGTAAGATGTAAGCATTCCAGCTATTTCTGTATTTTATATTGAAAACCCTAGACACTATTATAATATAACCGGATTTCCTATCAAATGTTTTGGTTATCGTAAGGGAAAAACTTGTCTGTGTTATTTGCGGAGAGTCTTACGAGATACCTTTCTTTCCAAATGATTTTCAAAGTTAAACAACTTTAACCATTTACTCACACCAGACCCATGTCTAAGCCGGAGTTTATTCTGTTTTTCTTAAACTCTTGGGTACTCAAATTTTTACGAGTAGCCAAGGGATTCAGGTTAGCTTTGACGAATCTATGCAGGATATTTGGAGCATGAGGCTTCAGCGTATATAGATATATGTGGTTCCGCTGTGTTAGTATCTCTGAGTTGTATCTTGAGTTCTATGATAGACAGACCTTTATAACTGTCTAATTTGTGATGTATAAGCAATGTAACTCTAATAGATATTGTCTATTATGTAATAACTATGTGATGTAATATAATTTATTCATTCCGCTGTAAGAATCTGATATTGTGTAACGACCCTAGATTTTAATTAAATTTAAATTGATAATTAAATGAATTTTTGAATAAAAAATTGTAAATTTTATTTATAAATAGAAATGAGTTTCCCCGATTCAAATAAATTCTATATTAAATCATTTAAATTTAAAATATTGTATATATATGTATATATTGGATTTGAAATAAAATCGTAAATAAATGGTTTAAAAATAAGAATAAATATAAATATATATATATAAGATAAAATTTTAAGAATATAAAATAAATACACATAGTTAAAATTTTAACAACAAAATAATTTTAGAATCTCATTCAAATATGTACAAACAAATAAGGTAAACATATTAACTAAAATCTAACATAGTAGAATAAAGATTTATTTATATTATAAAGTCATAAGACAAAGACCAAAAGAAGTTGACATATGTACTTCATCATATCTTTTCAATCAAAAAATAATATGATCATTAGCCTCCAAAACAAAATCTTGCTTGGTCAAGAATGCATGCAAGGCAAGAGTTAAACAAAAATAATAAAATAGAAGTTCACTTATGTACAAAGCAAATAGAGGAAACAAAGAAAACAAAAATATCTACAAATCAAAACGGTACAAACATAATTCAAATAGTATAAGCTTGTAAATACAATAGGACTTGCATTTAATGCCATATGTCCTCAGCACGAATTGATATCTCTCATCCGAAATCAAAATGTAACATAGTCAAAGAAAAAAAAAGATAAGTACAAGCAAAATATACAAATTGTACAAGGCAATAAATTCCATATCTTATCAGCCTTCCAAAGCTAAAGAAAATATAATATACAACCTGTACAAATTCTTATACCCAGTAAACTTCTTTTCTTAAGTACATCAAGCCTCTTCATTTCAATTCGTTCATCCAAGCTGAGAAAAATCTGAGCAAACATTGTTTCAAAATTTAAAACATCAACCTAGCTCAAAACAAATCAAAACAAAGAAGATTTGGCATCTCAGTTTCAAGTTTACAAAACAGTTTTCAATAAAAAGCTCTGTCCATTGCAAATACAGGTGAGCAACTCCTATTTTTAGAAGCTTAACTTGTTTTGATATCTTGATGCTTGTGAGTAACCTCACTTTTAAATGGTTAAGTATATATATATCTGTTCAATTCTTAACCACTGTGAGTAACTTCATCTTTTTAAAACCTTAAGTATCTGAAATGTTTGGCAAGTTTAATCTGGGGATATGTGGGTTGAACTTTATTTCTATGCATATATGTGGGTATATGTATGCATGTACAAGTTGAGGCATCTCTGTTCTTATTTTTGTTCCAGACCCAAATTCCTTTCAAAATTCATTTGCTCTTGATCCAGACTTTGTTGAGGCATAAGTCTTAAACAAAGTATGTTTGTTGTGTCATAGTTTTAAGTTTAAAAAATTTGCTTAAGTTAAACAAATTGGTATGGACTCTGGAAAATTTAAAACAACAGAACAATCTTTTAATATGTTAAATTTCAAGTTTCTTAATTTACAAATTCATGAATATAAATTGAATTCGTATACAAAAATAAGATTTTTAACACAAGAATTAGGATTTTTAGAATTAAGTTGAAGGTGCGGTTTGGTATTGAACTAAAATGGGATTATTTGATTTTTCTGGTGATCTTTGTATCGTGAGGGCTCGGGGTTCTTCCAGGTAATGGAGGAGGGTTAGGAGTCGCTAGGAAAAATATAGGATGGTGTTGAATTTCGGTGAGCAGGTTGCAGTAGTGAGAAATTTCATGGAATCCTAGTTTTTAACTAGGAATGATGAAGCGATCGCCGTGGTTCATCGAGTTGATCGAGTTGCGTAATGTTTAGGGGATAGTAGCGTGGAGACCTTGCGGTGATGTGGCCAGAATTTCGTGGTGAATGATGGTCGGAATCGTGGGATAAGGGGTTTTCAGGCGAAGTGTTGTTCCAGGTGATGGGTGCGAACTGCTTCGATTTTGATTTAAGACGCGTGATGACAGATCGTGTTTCGCAGTCGCATCTGTGGTTGATAAGGAGCTTGCGAGCGGTGTCGCTGGTGGTGGCGGCGGTATTGGCGTGATGTGCACGTGCACGTTCGTGTCAGTGTTGGACTGGGTGTTCGTTTGAGTTGGGTAGTGGTTTGCTCGGGTTTACTCGAAGAGTTACGCGAGTGTGGCTCGGGGAAGAAGCAGATTTACGCGAGTATGCTCGAGGAAGAAGGAGTGATGGTATCGAAGAAGGTCTCGGGTTTAATCTCGAGTAGACAATGGAGTGGCCCGAGTGCATTTTTGTGGGTACGCTAATATAAAACAGTTTTGAAAATTTAAGATAAAAACAAGTTTTTAATTTTGGCTCGGGTTAAGACCCGAAGGGGTCACAGGTTCAAAATTTAAAATAAAAACAAGCTTTAGATTTTATAAAACAATTTCTTTTATACATAATAAGAGTTATTTAATTTTTAGTTGATAAAAGTTATATAGTTTTTTAACTTAAAATCAATTTAGTTTTGTTTTGTTAAGTAATTTTGAAATAATTTTTAATAGCTTAATTAAGAAGTGATTAAATAGATAAATGATTTATCTTAGATAATATTTTAAATCATTAGTTAACTTAAAAGGTTTAAGTTAAATTATATGATTATGTTAATTCATCTCAAAGGTTATTTAAAATAAGAGTTTAATGATAATTTTTATAATTAATTAAGGATAATTAATTAAATGGTAATTAATTAAGGATAATTTATTAATTAAAGATTAATTAATTAATGAAGGTGATTAAGGAATGATAAATTGAGGAATAATTTATTAAAGTAATTAATTAAAGATAACTAATTTAATAGTGAATTAAATAATTAAAGGTAAATTATTTAATAATTAAAGGTTGATGAATAATAATTTTAAGGTTAATTTATTTATTAATTAATGGTAAATTAATAAATAATTAAAGAATAATTAATTAAAATGGTTTATAATTAATTTATGATTAATTAACCAAGATTTGTAGTTTATTCATAAGTAATTAATCTGGTATAAATTAATTATAATCAGATATTGATTGATCTTACTTATGGATGTTTGGATTTTATTGGATGGGTAAATTGTTTGATATCCCTGATATGTGATCATTTGTGATATATCCTGATTTATGTTGTGATTTGTAATTTACTTATCTGTGATATATATCTGAAATCTGTAAATGAACGATAAGCGTGATAGTTAATACCGCTTATCAACTATATTTCTGTATTCTGATCTGTGATGATTGAATGATGTTGCACTACTGTGTGAAACCCCTGGACTACACTTTTACACACACAAATATGGACTTCACGTGGAAATCGGTTAAGTCACAGATAATTTAAATTTGATGTTTTTGAAATTGAAATTTTAATTTCAATTGATTTTGAAATTGGAAATTTGGGTTTAAAGTGAAAAGCTTTTGAAATGGAATTTCAAAGATGAAATTTATTTTTGAGTAACTTGATTGAGTTTGAAATTTAATTTATTTGATTTAAATTTGAATTCAATATTTGAAATTGAATTCTATGATTTGAAACTAGGGATTAAAGATGTTATACCCGTTATATAAGGGTTAAACTATTTTAAAAGTATTGATTTTGGAATGTGAATATAATTCAAGGGCTTTAACTCGTGCAAATATAATTGGATTTTTCTTAAACGAAAACTATTTGTTTTCAAATAATAACAGCTTTCATATGAGAAGTGAACTTCCAATTTGTGTTGAAAGGTTTCAAATTTAAAATGAAATTGAAATGTTTTGAAAGGCTATGAATGAATTCTTTTTGAAAGCTATGAATTGAATCTATTTATTTTTAACAGATTTAAAATGATGATTTGTTTAAACCATCCGAAATGAAATTGTTTTGAAAGCTATAAGTTGAATCTTTGTTTTAAAGATTTAACGAGTTAATCCAATTGAAACGGAAATTGTTTTGAAATCTGTGAATGGATTTTAGTTGAAACTGGGTGAACTTTGTGAAATAAATCTTTTTGTTTAAAAGATTTGAAATGGTAATCGATTGACACCATTTAAAAAGAAGTTGAATTATTAAGTTGTGACTTAATTGAAATCACATATCCATATGTTTTTAAATATTGCGCTCACTATTCGGGTTAGCCGGGAAAAGACCTTTGTGTCATATAACCCATTTCGAATAAGTGATACGTCGTATATGGATAGCATTTGAAGACCGGTGTTGAAGACCGTATATTTTCGAAAATGAAAGGACAACTCGTCGAATGTCTCTGCATTGACTGGTCCTCGGTATAGAGATTTGATCACTCTTTGTGATGGGAAGTCCGGACGTGATTAGAAAATTATCCGGATTTGCAAGGGCTTCTTTGGAAGTGCCTTCGGTTCTGTTCAAACCCGAAACAGACTTGTATGGTTACATGTCTGACGTTACACTTTAAGATATAAAGCCGATTTCTTTCAAATACATTTCTGTAGGTGGCGGAGAATTTATTCTCTTAGCTTAACACCTTTCTCTGAGACGTACGAGCTCAGAGTTTATGTAGTTGAAGGTTATCAGCGATATATTCCCAATTTGGTAATGTGACATGCTGAGTGTTGCTGTGTGATGATCATCGTTTGATCATTTGTGATATGATCATTTGTTTGATCATTTATCTTTGTGATCATTTCTTTGATCATCTGTTGACCCAAAGCATGGCATTGTGAACGAGACTTCGTCGAACCTCACAACCCGGAAATGGTCGAAACATGAAAGATGCGGCAAGGTTTTAGGGGTAGCTTCCCTAGGGTATGACCATTCCTTCTGGAAAAGGGTAGTATCATGGTATGGAGCCCAGATACTTACTCATGTGGACACACTTTATTTATTATGTGTGATTTTGGTTTAGAGGCGCCTCGTTTAAAGGTGCCAAAGGACCGGGGGTGGCATATCTGAGGTTTTGTATATTCCCCGGGAAGGGGGGTAGCGGCCTTGTTTGGCAGAGAACAGTTTGGTTATCGGGACGTCCTTCCAGAGGCATTTCCATGTGGCAATGGGAAGTTCCTTGGCCTGACCATTTGTTGGAAATCCAAACAAAACAATACGAGCCCTGTACTGTTTTAGTTGTATTACCTGCCATGGAATGTGGCGGTAACCTGCTATTGAACATGGTAGCTATAGTAGGCATAAGTGCGAAATGTCTATGCTGGCTAAGATTTATATTCTACTTTCGAAATGTTTTCTACACTATGCACTAATAATAATATCAAAAATGATTTGATTTTGCGTAGTAAGCATCTTTGACTATCATAAGGAGAAATCTCCTCCGATTCTGCGTTTGCATTGTGTGTGTGGCGGGAGGCCTTATGGTAGTTTCATTTTCCAAAAGCATTGCGAATTGACTTTAAAATTCTTTTGCTATTTGTTTTTAAAGATAAACTGTTTTTGTTGCTTACACCAGTCCCATGATTGACTCGGAGTTTATTGTTCCTTTCCTAAACTCTGGGTGCTCATAATTTTCTACACGAGCAGTCTAGAGTTGGGGTTTTCAGATATTCAGGTTGAGTAGATTATCTGAAGCTAGTTTAGTCCTTGGATGACTGACCTTGCTTTCCGCTAGCTATGGATTGGAGCATTCTATTGGAGATATTCTATCCACTGCTGGTGTTATCTATTTTCTTTTCCGCTGCTATTTCTTGTATCATATCTCTGATGTATATTGATATTCATTGTATCACTCTGTTGTACCAGATATTGTATCAGATATTGTATATCGATGTATTATTCTTTTTCTTCCGCCGTGTTATTTACTTAACTTTGTTATAAGCTCCAGCGAATCGGATTTGAATGGTCGAATCTATGGCATTCGAGTACGATGTAAAGTATGGATGTCGATTTTCGAACGCGAAAAACCCGAGACGTTACATTTGGTATCAGAGCTAAGGTTGAACTTTAGCTCAGGAGTATAACACGTTAAGTAACTCATTAGAGATAGGGTGAAGTATCCCTAGAATGAGTAATTCTCAGATATCCGTTTAAACGTCTCAGTAAATTCTCTTGCTATCCACTGATAGTGAGTATGAGTGCAAGAAGAGGACGAGATAGGGGACAAGGGAATACAACTATAAATGGTCAATACCCTGCAACAGTGGAAACAATCTTTCTCTATCAATTTCCTTTGATTCGTTTCCAAATTCTTTTGATTTCTTCGTACCAGCTACAAGAAGAAGTTTCGGTGCGATGATGGCCTACGAATCATTGTAGGAAATCCTTACTTCGTATTTCACTGGTTTCTTATCAGTTTTTGATTTAAACCTTAATGAATATGAATTGGAAATTTTAAATTGAGTTAAATTGATTAATAGAATATGAAGCTAAATTTGAATTGAATCAATAAAACGATTTTGTTTAAAACCAAATTTGAAATTCTATTATAATTTCTGGGTATATCGAAGTCCGAAGAGGGACAAATTGGTATATACTTTGAGATATTCCAACTTGAATTTGGAATCCGAATCTTGTGTTTGAGGAATTATAGGAGATCGAATCTATTCATCTCTGTGTTGTTTTCATGCCTGCGAATTTCGAGGATGAAATTCTTTTAAGGGGGAAGTTTGTAACGACCCTAGATTTAAATAAATTTAAATTGATAATTAAATGAATTTTTGAATAAAAAATTGTAAATTTTATTTATAAATAGAAATGAGTTTTCCCGATTCAAATAAATTCTATATTAAATCATTTAAATTTAAAATATTGTATATATATATATGTATATATTGGATTTGAAATAAAATCGTAAATAAATGGTTTAAAAATAAGAATAAATAAATAAATATATATAAGATAAAATTTTAAGAATATAAAATAAATACACATAGTTAAAATTTTAACAACAAAATAATTTTAGAATCTCATTCAAATATGTACAAACAAATAAGGTAAACATATTAACTAAAATCTAACATAGTAGAATAAAATAGAGATTTATTTATATTATAAAGTCATAAGACAAAGACCAAAAGAAGTAGACATATGTACTTCATCATATCTTTTCAATCGAAAAATAATATGATCATTAGCCTCCAAAACAAAATCTTGCTTGGTCAAGAATGCAGGCAAGGCAAGAGTTAAACAAAAATAATAAAATAGAAGTTCACTTATGTACAAAGCAAATAGAGGAAACAAAGAAAACAAAAATATCTACAAATCAAAACTATACAAACATAATTCAAATAGTATAAGCTTGTAAACACAATAGGACTTGCATTTAATGCCATATCTCCTCAGCACGAATTGATATCTCTCAGCCGAAATCAAAATGTAACATAGTCAAAGAGAAAAAAAGATAAGTACAAGCAAAATATATGAATTGTACAAGGCAATAAATGCCATATCTTATCAACCTTCCAAAGCTAAAGAAAATATAATATACAACCTGTACAAATTCTTATACCCAGTAAACTTCTTTTCTTAAGTACATCAAGCCTCTTCATTTCAATTCGTTCATCCAAGCTGAGAAAAATCTAAGCAAACATTGTTTCAAAATTTAAAACATCAACCTAGCTCAAAACAAATCAAAACAAAGAAGATTTGGCATCTCAGTTTCAAGTTTTCAAAACAGTTTTCAATAAAAAAGCTCTGTCCATTGCAAATACAGGTGAGCAACTCCTATTTTTAGAAGCTTAACTTGTTTTGATTTCTTGATGCTTGTGAGTAACCTCACTTTTAAATGGTTAAGTATATATATCTGTTCAATTCTTAACCACTGTGAGTAACTTCATATTTTTAAAACCTTAAGTATCTGAAATGTTTGGCAAGTTTAATCTGGGGATATGTGGGTTGAACTTTATTTCTATGCATATATGTGGGTATATGTATGCCTGTACAAGTTGAGGCATCTCTGTTCTTATTTTCGTTCCAGACCCAAATTCCTTTCAAAATTCATTTGCTCTTGATCCAGACTTTGTTGAGGCATAAGTCTTAAACAAAGTATGTTTGTTGTGTCATAGTTTTAAGTTTAAAAAATTTGCTTAGGTTAAACAAATTGGTATGGACTCTGGAAAATTTAAAACAACAGAACAATCTTTTAATATGTTAAATTTCAAGTTTCTTAATTTACAAATTCATGAATATAAATTGAATTCGTATACAAAAATAAGATTTTTAACACAAGAATTAGGATTTTTAGAATTAAGTTGAAGGTGCGGTTTGGTATTGAACTAAAATGGGATTATTTGATTTTTCTGGTGATCTTTGTATCGTGAGGGCTCGGGGTTCTTCCAGGTGATGGAGGAGGGTTAGGAGTCGCTAGGAAAAATATAGGATGGTGTTGAATTTCGGTGAGCAGGTTGCAGTAGTGAGAAATTTCCTGGAACCCTAGTTTTTAACTAGGAATGATGAAGCGATCACCGTGGTTCATCGAGTTGATCGAGTTGCGTAATGTTTAGGGGATAGTAGCGTGGAGACCTTGCGGTGATGTTGCCAGAATTTCGTGGCGATCTATGGCCGGAATTGTGGGATAAGGGGTTTTCAGGCGAAGTGTTGTTCCAGGTGATGGGTGCGAACTGCTTCGATTTTGATTTAAGACGAGTGATGACAGATCGTGGGTCGGAGTCACATTTGTGGTTGATAAGGAGCTTGCGAGCGGTGTCGCTGGTGGTGGCGGCGGTATTGGCGCGATATGCACGTGCACGTTCGTGTCAGTGTTGGACTGGGTGTTCGTTTGAGTTGGGTAGTGGTTTGCTCGGGTTTACTCGAAGAGTTACGCGAGTGTGGCTCGAGGAAGAAGCAGATTTACGCGAGTATGCTCGAGGAAGAAGGAGTGATGGTATCGAAGAAGGTCTCGGGTTTAATCTCGATTAAACAATGGAGTGGCCCGAGTGCATTTTTGTGGGTACGCTAATATAAAACAGTTTTGAAAATTTAAGATAAAAACAAGTTTTTAATTTTGGCTCGGGTTAAGACCCAAAGGGGTCACAGGTTCAAAATTTAAAATAAAAACAAGTTTTAGATTTTATAAAACAATTTCTTTTATACATAATAAGAGTTATTTAATTTTTAGTTGATAAAAGTTATATAGTTTTTTAACTTAAAATCAATTTAGTTTTGTTTTGTTAAGTAATTTTGAAATAATTTTTAATAGCTTAATTTAGAAGTGATTAAATAGATAAATGATTTATCTTAGATAATATTTTAAATCATTAGTTAACTTAAAAGGTTTAAGTTAAATTATATGATTATGTTAATTCATCTCAAAGGTTATTTAAAATAAGAGTTTAATGATAATTTTTATAATTAATTAAGGATAATTAATTAAATGGTAATTAATTAAGGATAATTTATTAATTAAAGATTAATTAATTAATGAAGGTGATTAAGGAATGATAAATTGAGGAATAATTTATTAAAGTAAATAATTAAAGATAATTAATTTAATAGTGAATTAAATAATTAAAGGTAAATTATTTAATAATTAAAGGTTGATGAATAATAATTTTAAGGTTAATTTATTTATTAATTAATGGTAAATTAATAAATAATTAAAGAATAATTAATTAAAATGGTTTATAATTAATTTATGATTAATTAACCAAGATTTGTAGTTTATTCATAAGTAATTAATCTGGTATAAATTAATTATAATCAGATATTGATTGATCTTACTTATGGATGTTTGGATTTTATTGGATGGGTAAATTGTTTGATATCCCTGATATGTGATCATTTGTGATATATCCTGATTTATGTTGTGATCTGTAATTTACTTATCTGTGATATATATCTGAAATCTGTGAATGAACGATAAGCGTGATAGTTAATACCACTTATCAACTATATTTTTGTATTCTGATCTGTGATGATTGAATGATGTTGCACTACTGTGTGAAACCCTTGGACTACACTTTTACACACACAAATATGGATTTCAGGTGGAAATCGGTTAAGTCACAGATAATTTAAATTTGATGTTTTTGAAATTGAAATTTTAATTTCAATTGATTTTGAAATTGGAAATTTGGGTTTAAAGTGAAAACATTTGAAATAGAATTTCAAACATGAAATTTATTTTTGAGTAACTTGATTGAGTTTGAAATTTAATTTATTTGATTTAAATTTGAATTCAATATTTGAAATTGAATTCTATGATTTGAAACTAGGGATTAAAGATGTTATACCCGTTATATAAAGGTTAAACTATTTTAAAAGTATTGATTTTGGAATGTGAATATAATTCACGGGCTTTAACTCGTGCAAATATAATTGGATTTTTCTTAAACGAAAACTATTTGTTTTCAAATAATAACAGCTTTCATATGAAAAGTGAACTTCCAATTTGTGTTGAAAGGTTTCAAATTTAAAATGAAATTGAAATGTTTTGAAAGGCTTTGAATGAATTCTTTTTGAAAGCTATGAATTGAATCTGTTTATTTTTAACAGATTTAAAATGATGATTTGTTTAAACCATCCGAAATGTAATTGTTTTGAAAGCTATAAGTTGAATCTTTGTTTTAAAGATTTAACGAGTTAATCCAATTGAAACGGAAATTGTTTTGAAATCCGTGAATGGATTTTAGTTGAAACTGGGTGAACTTTGTGAAATAAATCTTTTTGTTTAAAAGAGTTGAAATGGTAATCGATTGAAACCATTTAAAAAGAAGTTGAATTATTAAGTTGTGACTTAATTGAAATCACATATCCATATGTTTTTAAATATTGCGCTCACTATTCGAGTTAGCCGGGAAAAGACCTTTGTGTCATATAACCCATTCCGAATAAGTGATACGTCGTATATGGATAGCATTTGAAGACCGGTGTTGAAGACCGAATATTTTCGAAAATGAAAGGACAACTCGTCGAATGTCTCTGCATCGACTGGTCCTCGGTATAGAGATTTGATCACTCTTTGTGATGGGAAGTCCGGACGTGATTAGAAAATTATCCGGATTTGCAAGGGCTTCTTTGGAATTGCCTTCGGTTCTGTTCGAACCCGGAACAGACTTGTATGGTTACATGTCTGACGTTACACTTTGAGATATAAAGCCGATTTCTTTCAAATACATTTCTGTTGGTGGCGGAGAATTTATTCTCTTAGCTTAACACCCTTCTCTGAGACGTACAAGCTCAGAGGTTATGTAGTTGAAGGTTATCAGCGATATATTCCCAATTTGGTAATGTGACATGCTGAGTGTTGCTGTGTGATGATCATCGTTTGATCATTTGTGATATGATCATTTGTTTGATCATTTATCTTTATGATCATTTCTTTGATCATCTGTTGACCCAAAGCATGGCTTTGTACCAAAGCGTGGCTTTGTTCCAAAGCGTGGCTTTGTGGACGAGACTTCGTCGAACCTCACAACCCGGAAATGGTCGAAACAGGAAAGATGCGGCAAGGTTTCAGGGGTAGCTTCCCTAGGGTATGACCATTCCTTCTGGAAAAGGGTAGTATCATGGTATGGAGCCCAGATACTTACTCATGTGGACACACTTTATTTATTATGTGTGATGTTGGTTTAGAGGCACCTCGTTTAAAGGTTCAAAAGAACCGGGGGTGGCATATCTGAGGTTTTGTATATTCCCCGGGAAGGGGGGTAGCCGGCCTTGTTTGGCAGAGAACAGTTTGGTTCTCGGGACGTCCTTCCAGAGGCGTTTCCATGTGGCAATGGGAAGTTCCTTGGCCTGACCATTTGTTGGAAATCCAAACAAAACAATACGAGCCCTATACGGTTTTAGTTGTATTACCTGCCATGAAATGTGGCGGTAACCTGCTATTGAACATGGTAGTTATAGTAGGCATAAGTGCAAAATGTCTATGCTAGCTAAGATTTATATTCTACTTTCGAAATGTTTTCTACACTATGCACTGATAATAATATCAAAAATGATTTGATTTTGCGTAGTAAGCATCTTTGACTATCATAAGGAGAAATCTCCTCCGATTCTGCGTTTGCATTGTGTGTGTGGCGGGAGGCCTTATGGTAGTTTCATTTTCCAAAAGCATTATGAATTGACTTTAAAATTCTTTTGCTATTTGTTTTTAAAGATAAACTGTTTTTGTTGCTCACACTAGTCCTATGACTGACTCGAAGTTTATTGTTCCTTTCCTAAACTCTGGGTGCTCATAATTTTCTACACGAGCAGTCTAGAGTTAGGGTTTTCAGATATTCAGGTTGAGTAGATTATCTGGAGCTAGTTCAGTCCTTGGATGACTGACCTTGCTTTCCGCTAGCTATGGATTGGAGCATTCTATTGGAGATATTCTATCCACTGCTGATGTTATCTATTTTCTTTTCCGCTGCTATTTCTTGTATCATATCTCTGATGTATATTGATATTCATTGTATCACTCTATTGTACCAGATATTGTATCAGATATTGTATATCAATGTATTATTCTTTTTCTTCCGCTGTGTTATTTACTTAACTGTGTTATAAGCTCCGAGGAATCGGATTTGAACGGTCGAATCTATGGCATTCGAGTACGATGTAAAGTATGGATGTCGATTTTCGAACACGAAAAACCCGAGATGTTACATATTGTTTAGTTCTTTCTTTCCTATCTTTTCTCTTTTCTATCCCTTTCTTTCTTAAAAATGATGCGTCTTTCTATGGACTGAGAGACGGGTCATGACAGTTGGTATCAGAGCATAGGTTGAGATAGTACCAAGGCTCTGGAGTAGTGTCTATCTTGAGAGAGCGTATTTGTAATTTATATATATATATATATATATATATATATATATATATATATTCCCATCTATTTGTTGGGTTATCTGTTCGGGTTTCCAACATGAGTTCTAGAGAAGTTTCATCTTTTCCTTTGATTAGGTTGACTGTCCTATCTTTGTATCTAATCCTATAGGTGAGGTAACCAAGTTAGATAAGATCTCTAGAGACTTAAGACTTTCTTATCTGTCTCATAGTTTTCGGGTGACCCATTTGTATTGGTATAGCTAGTTAAGGTTCTGTAGAGTGAGGATCCCAGAACTGCACTTGGGAAACTCTGGATAGTTTTAGGAAGCTTATCCGGAATTATGTCCGAATAGCTATAATTGTTTCTTAAATGAATTATTTGTTTGGTTGATAGTGTATGCTTAGATTGTTTGAAAAAAAAACTTTTGGATTATCTTTTGCTTTTAAACTTTTGGAATGTGATATCCTGGAAATTTCAAGCAAATTTAAATGTGATAATCTCCTTTATAAATTATTTAAATTTGGTAAAATTGTTATTTTCAAATAATAATAATAATGTGTTGTTTTCATATATAGATATAAATAGACTTTAAATAGCATTATTATTTTCAAATTAAATATGTGTTTGTTTAAATGTGTGTATATATATGTATATATATTTGAATTGATTTTAAATTGGATTTTAAATTTGATTTGAATTTGTATTTGATTTAAATTTGGATTTAAAGGATATATATCTTAAAAATATTTTGGATTTAAAAATATATATATTAGATTTTTATTAGTATATGATTTGTTTTTATTATTTTCTTTAAAAAGATTTTATTTATATAAATTAAGAAATGTACTTATTAATTACGAAATTAATTACAAAAGCTTTTAAATCATTTTAAAAATAAATGGAAATGAAAAATTACATGTGTTAACTTATTAATCTCCTTAATAACATGTGTAAGATAATTAAGTATAGTAAATGACAAGTGTCATCTTTTTATTTTCATTTTCTTTAATTTTTAATAAATCAAAATTTAATCTATATAAACATCTATCTTCTTTCTTCACTTCTTTTTCCTATCTTCTCATTTTCAAAAGTAAGAAAACTCATAAATAAAACCTGTACCACAAATCTACAAACCAGAAACCACAAGAAAACCAAAACAAACTCAAGTTCAAAACCATGTAAACCATTTATCAAAGCCTGTAACAAAATTATCAAACAAAGATTCGTTTTCAAAATGCAACCTGAAGCAAATCAAAGCTCAAGCAAGATAATCAAGCAACAACTAGGCATTTCAGTTTTTAAGAAGATCACAACAGATTTCCAGCAACTAGTTTTCAAAGTTCAAGCTTTCTGCTTTTTAAAAGGTGAGTAAACATTTTTATTAAAAAAACTTAAGTAGATAAATGATTATTGCATGTGAATTTCTGTGATGAAGTTTGCTTTGCATGTATGTATATAAGTAAAGTCTCTGTATATATGAAGTGTGCATGTCTGCTGTAAGTGAGCATCTCTGTTCTTAGTTCAAAGCTTAAAGTTTTGATCAAAAATCCAAAATCTTTTTATCTGATCACTGTTAGACTTTGAGATTCAAACAAGATAAGTTGGTTTAAACTCAATCTAAGTTTTAAAAATATGTTCAAGCATAATAGGTTTGAAAATCTGCTGGAATTAAGATATTACAGTAGCAATTTTAATAACATGTTAAAATCAAATGTTGTAAATTGTTGATTCAAGTATATAACTTGAATCGATCTTGAAAAATATGATTTTTAAGAAGAAAATCACAATTTTTAGATTAGTATCGAGTGTGCATTTTGGTGATGAACAGAAATTGGTTTTTGAATAAATTCCGATGGCCAGAGGTTCTAGGGTGATCGGGGTTTCGTCTGGAGGTGGCTGGCAGGTCAATGGTCACGACAAAAATGGTGGAAGTGTTGATAGTTTGTCGAGGCGTCGTCGATCGATAGAACTAGGGTTTAAAACCCAAAATGGTCGAGGTCGGAAATCTTGTTGCTGCGGCGTCGCGGGTGATTCGAGTTGCTCAGGGTTTGGGGGATAGCAGCGTAGAAGGCTAGTGGAGGTGTGGTCTGGGTTGCAGCGGTTCCGGTGGTCGGAGACGTGGGTTCGAGGCAGTTTTCTAGTGATGGCTGCTGTGCCTTTTTGATCGAGGTAACTCGATTTCGTTTTCGAGTTGGATTTGTGTTTCTGGGTGGTTTGATGGCAAGAGTGAGTCGAGGTCGATTTGTCGACGGTGGTCTTGGAGGCCGGAGCTCTGGTGATCGCTGGTGCATGTGCACAGCGAGGTCGGTGCACAGTTTTGTTTTGGTGATGAAGCTTTCTTCGGGTTTGACTCGGGAAGAAAGGAAGGTTGCCTCGGGTTTGGCTCGAGTTCGTCTCGTGTTCTCGTGAGTGTTAATGAATGTTAACAGTTTTTAACTTTATAACTAAGTTTTAATTTAAAACTAAAAAAATGAAGAAGAAGAAGAAGGGAAACTCGGGGCTTGACCCGAGTGTTCTTTGGGTTTGACACGAAGCAAGGTTCAATAGATTTAAAAAGGTTTTTTTAAAAAACAAGGTTTTTGAAATTTAAAAATAAATTTAGTTTAAACTTTCTTATATAAATTACTTTATATATAATAGTTGTTCTCTTTAACATTTGATTAAGAAGTTTTGAAATATGTTTAATTCAAATTTTGTTAAGTAAAATTTAAAGTTATTTAAAACTTAAGTTAGAAATGAAATTTTAAAGGTTTTTATAAAAGCAAGTTTTTAAATTAAATTGAAACTAGTTTAAACTATTACTTGATAATGTTTTAAGTATTTAAAGGAAATTATGATTTGGTAACTTTAATTTATCAAGTTAAATGTTTATTTTTTTCAAAACTCAATTAAATGATTTAATTAAGGAAGTTAATTATAAAGATAAAAATGTTTTTTATGATAATTAAGTCATTAATAAAGATAATGTTTTATCTTAAGGGTAATTAAGGTTTTAATGATTTGAGATTAATTGAGTTAATTAAGAAAATTTAAGTATAATTAATTAATTTAATTAATTAATGATAAAGGATTAATTAAGAAATTAATTAAGAGAAACTAATTAATTTAATTAACTAATGATTAAGGATTAATTAATTTATAATTGAGGGTTATAATTAATTAATTAAAGGTTAATTAATTGTAATTAAAGATTTTTAATTAAGTAATTAAGATTGATTAATTAATGATTAAAGATTAATTAATTTAATTAGAGATTAATTAATTAAGTAATTAGAGGTAAATTAATTGGTAATTTAAGAAGTACTTAATTTGAAATTAAGTTTTATTAATTAATAATTAGGTTTTATTAATTAATTAATTGTTAAAGAATAATTAATCTGTAATTAAAGATTAATTAAGGATTGGTTAACTGTCAATTAAGGATTAATCAAATGGAAATTAAGGATGAATCAAATGGTAATTAAGGATTAATCAAATGGTAATTAAGGATTAATCAACTGGTAATTAAGGATTGATTAATTTGTTATTAAGGGATATTAGTTAATAATTAAGGTCTATTAATTAATTGTTAAAGAATAATTAATCTGTGATTAAAGATTAATTAATTAGTTTATAAGGTAATTAAGGAGTGATTAATTAATTAAATGGTTTGTAATTAATCAATGATTGATTAAGCAGGATTAGGTGATTAATTCTTAAGTAATTAATTTAAGTTAAGTTAATTTAAGTTAATTATAATATGGATTAATAATTCTTGCTTGTGGATGATTGTTTAAGTAGATTGTTTGGATTGATTGATATCTATTGTATGATAATCTATGTTATTTTGTGATGTGATATTGGATATATTAGTGATAAATGGGTGATATTTATCTATGTTAATGCTGTGTGATTTAAGTATTGAATTGAATTAAATTGTTTAACTTTAAAACAACTTGGCCTTTAAGATACGTTTGGATTTCGATGAGACCGGGATCGGATATCAGTTTTGATTATCCAAAAACCACATCGATCCAAGTTAAACGTTAGGTCGTGAAATCTCAAGTGAAGATCGAGATGAAGTTTTAAAAGTGCAAGGGTTATTGTCGTTAACTCTGAGGGTGATTCCAAAATGAGTGTAACGAGATAATGCCTTCGGTTTCGTTCGAACCCGGAATGAACTTATATGGATGAATGCTATCAGACCATCGTCAATGGAGGACGATGAGCATTCCAAGATGTGTTTTTTAAAGGTAATCGTAGCCTCAAGCCTCATCAACCGGGAATGGCTAAAACAGGGGAGGTGCACGCAAGGTTAAGTGGGTAGCACCCAAGTAGGATAAGATTTTCCCCTGTCTAGAGTCCCTTTTTATTTTCGGCTGTGTGGGCGGTTGCTAGCTACAACCGCAGGGTTGTCTTATTCAGGCTATCCAGTAAGGGGTAGCTCCGGCTTTATGTTGCAGGGGATCAGGGGGATCCTCGGTACGTTGATCTAGGCCACGCACTGTGACGGGCGGTACCCTAGTAGCCCTGCCATTGTATGGAATCCAATTTCCAATAAGTGTCGTACGTTTTGATTTTGCCCAACTATGTTGGAACGTGAGATGTAAGCATTCCAGCTATTTCTGTATTTTATATTGAAAACCCTAGACATTATTATAATATAACCGGATTTTCTATCAAATGTTTTGGTTATCGTAAGGGAAAAACTTGTCTGTGTTTATTTGCGGAGAGTCTTACGAGATACCTTTCTTTCCAAATGATTTTCAAAGTTAAACAACTTTAACCGTTTACTCACACCAGACCCATGTCTGACCCGAAGTTTATTATGTTTTTCTTAAACTCTTGGGTACTCAAATTTTTACGAGCAGCCAAGGGATTCAGGTTAGCTTTGACGAATCTGTGGAGGAGATTTGGAGCAGGAGGCTTCAACATATATAGATATATGTGGTTCCGCTGTGTTAGTATCTCTGAGTTGTATCTTGAGTTGTATGATAGACATGCCTTTATAACTGTCTAATTTGTGATGTATAAGCTATGTAACTCTGATAGATATTGTCTATTATGTAATAACTATGTGATGTAATATAATTTATTCGTTCCGCTGTGAGAATCTGATATTGTTTAGTTCTTTCTTTCCTATCGTTTCTCTTTTCTATCCCTTTCTTTCTTAAAAATGATGTGTCTTTCTGTGGACTGAGAGACGGTTCATGACAAACTAATAATTCATTTTTGAATTCTGTTTACATAAATAGGTAGTTCAACGGAAAACAAAAAATGTGATCGAAACCCGCTTTTCGGATTTTCAGCTTTTTATCGAACGACAAGTTGTAGAAAGTTATAATACCCTTGCATATACTCTAAAAAAACATTTAAATTATTTTGTAAGTTAGGAAAAACATCTTTTTCAAATAAGAAATTAAACGAATAAAGTAATAAAAATAAAAATTAATAAATATGAAATATAATAAAGAAAAATACGAAGTGATAGATTTGAAGTTTGAATCGAAATTTTAAGATCCCTTAAGTATAAAAAATTAGAAAAGGTACATGGAACATTCAACTATCTACCATATTTTCAAATGCTTGGTACTTTGGAGGCTTGTAAAAGATGGAAGGGTTGAAAATGGATTAAGGGGCATTTTGGCCTTTGGCCTTTTCTATTTTTTTTTATTTCTTCTTATAAATATACATTTCTCATTTTAATAGTTCATCTTCATACTTCTAAATTTCAACTTTCCATCTTATCTATCTTTTATAATTTTTTTTAAAAATCATATCTTTTTAACTTAAAAGAAAAATATGTATTTACTTTACTCAAGAGGATTTTAAAAGGTTAAACTTGGATTGTACAAGTTGAGATTCTCAATCTTTGTTTAGAATTTGATGAAATAATAAATGTTGAACAATTTGTTAGTAGCTTGTTTTGAAAATGATACTCATGTTTTTGTAATTGTTTAAATAATATTTTTGTTGATATTTGCTTTGAAAATTGAAGGGCAAGTTTACTGTAAATGAACATACTCGGAGATAAACATAGGAACACACACTTTTCTCTCTTCTTTCTCCTTTTTCCCGTTCTCCGTTTTTAAAAATAAGCGCACACATTTCCTTATTCAAAAATCATTATCACTCTCTCCATCTAAAATTAGCCAAAGTTTTCAACTGTGAGTTGTTATGTTTGGACTCTAGTTTTTTTTTAAATAGTCAAGGGTGGATTCATCGAGTAGGGTAGGAGATACGGGTTAATTACAGTGAGTGCTCGAGAGGTGTTATTTTTTTGACAATCATGAGAAAATGAATGGAATATATGGATAGGTTTGCATCATCGAATATTGATTTTTGGTGGCGATCACATGATTTTTAGTGAAGGGGATCGACGTAGGGAAGGAGATGATTGTTTTTCAATCATTCTGGAAATTCCAACGACATGGATGGTTTTGGGGCGAGCAGAGGTACTGAAGGGAGGCTTGAGGCAAGGTAGAGCTCACGGCGTCAGAGTTGGGGACTCCTCCAGTGGTTGAAGGTCGTGATACAAGCTTAAGTTAGGGTTTGTAGGATATTTTGTTTTAGGTTTGTATTTGCGGACGCTAGCGGTGATCGCGGCCACCGAGCTAGCCGTAGGTGGCTCTAAGAGGTAGCGTGGGGTCATGGGTTTTGAATTAAAATCGGGTATTTGGATCTTGAGTTTACTTAAGGAAAATAAATTCAAAATGAAAGAGTTTGAACCAAATAGTGGTATGTACCCTTCGGATGTAGTGGGGTATTATACAAGTTTTAATACTTAAGTGGGTTTTATTGAAAATGTTTTCACAAATAGTTATGGAAGTAAAATGGTTTTTTTTGTATTAACTGGTGTTCTTCTTTGTTTGTTTAAGATATATTTCAGGGTCGAAATTCTAAAAGGGGAAGAATGTAACGACCCAAAATTTTATTACTTTGATTTGTGGATATTTAATTATTTTAAATATTCAATTAACGAGTTTTAATAATTAAACTGTCCTCTTTTAATTTATAACTAATAATTCATTTTAGAATTCTGTTACATAAATAGGTAGTTCGACGGAAAACTAAAAATGTGACCGAAACCCACTATTCAGATTTTCAGCTTTTAATCGAACGATAAGTTGTAAAAACTTATAATACCCTTGCATATACTCTTAAACAACATTCAAATGATTTTGTAAGTTAGGAAAAACAACATCCTTTTCAAATAAGAAATTAAATTAATAAAATAATAAAAAAATTAATAAATATGAAATATAATAAAGAAAAATATGAAGTGATGGATATGAAGTGTGAATTGAAATTCTAAGATTCCTTAAGTATAAAAAAATTAGAAAAGGTACATGGAACATTCAAATATCCACCATATTTTCAAATGCTTGGTACTTTGAAGGCTTGGAAAAGATGGGAGAGTTGAAAATAGATTAGGGGCATTTTGGTCTTTGGCCTTTTCTATTTTTTTTATTTCATCTTAATGTATATTTCTCATTTTAATAGTTCATCTTCATACTTCTAAATTTCATCTTTCCATCTTTTATAATTTTTGAAAAAAAATCGCATCTATTTAACTTAAAAAACTATATATATATATATTCACTCAAGAGGATTTTAAAAGGTTAAGCTTGGATTGTGCAAGGTGAGATTCTCAATCTTTGTTTAGTATTTGATGAAATAATAAATGTTGAATAATTTGCAAGTAGCTTGATTTTGAAAATGATACTTATGTTTTTACAATTGTTTAAATCATATGTTGATATTTGCTTTGAAAATTAAAGGGCATGCTTACTATAAATGAACATACTCAAAGATAAACATAGGAACACACACTTTTCTCTCTTGTTTCTCCTTCTCATGTTCTCTGTTTTTCAAAATAAGTGCATACATTTCCTTATTCAAAAATCATTATCACTCTCTCCGTCTAAAATTAACCGAAGTTTTCAACTGTGAAGTTGTTAAGTTTGGACTCTAGTTTTAAAAAAAATAGTCGTTAGTGGATTCATCGAGTAGGTACGAGATATGGGTTAATTATAGTAAGTGCTCGAGATGTGTCAGTTGTTCGAAGATCACGAAAAAACGAATGGAAGATATGGATAAGTTCGCATCGTCGAATAGAGATTTTTGGTGGCGATTGCGTGATTTTTAGTGAAGGGGATCGACATAGGAAAGGGGATGATCGTTTTTCGATTATTTTGGAAATTCCAATGACATGGATGGTTTTGGGGCGAGCGACGGTATATGAGGGAGGCTTAAGGCGAGGCGGAGCTCATGGCGTCAGAGTTAGGGATTCCGACGATCGGAGGTGGTGGTACGAGCTCAGGCTATTTTGTTTTGGGTATTTGTCGACATTGGCGATGATCGCGGCCACCGAGCTGGCTATGCGTAGCTATGAGGGGTGGTGTGGGGTCGCTGGTCGCAGTGGTGTGGGTGTGGGTGGCCGAAGTTAGTCGAAGCGGCGGTGTAAGAGGATAGATAAGAATGCACCTGGAAGCAGCGTTTTGAATTTTAGAAGGTTAAGGGGTCGAAATTCGCTTTGAGCCACTGGTGTAGATGGCGGCAGTAGGGTCAGGTTAAGCGTGGGATCGGCGTTTGTGGGTGGGGTTGAGACGGTGATCGGTAGTCGAGGAACGACATGCACATGCATAGTGGTGCACGTTTTTTTGTCCAGGCATTTGATTTTGGGATGTTGTTTAGGGCACTGGGTTTTGGAAGAAGTAGTTGTTTGTGTTAGAGAGGAAGTTATGCTCGGGTGCGGGCTATTATGCTTTGGGTTTAAGTTGGGTGGTTAAATTGTGTTTTATTTTAGTTTAAAAAATTATTTTAGTAGATAATAGTTTAAAATTTTGAGAAATCATAATGCACCCTTACGAAGTCCGTTTGATCCACGGATTTCGGCGGTAGGTTCATATTAACTAGTAGATCACATTTGTATAGTTATTTGACAAATTTGTTGAAGTGTGAATTATTGTTAAATTAATATTCATAGAAAATAATTATGTCGTTAGGTAATAATATTTTAGCATTGACATCCCATTAGCAGAATGAAACACCGTTATGCTATATTTAAATTGAATAGATTTATAGTGGACATCTATTTAGCAGAATAAATCCTCATTCTACTATTTTATTAATTTGAACATTTTTTATATACTAGTTGACTTGTATAAGTGATGTGTTATCAGTTGATTGATAATTATGGTTTTAGTTTTCATATATGTTGCTTATTTAAATATCAATGTTATGACTTGGAATTATTAGACTTTAAAATAAATGGTAGCTTGTTTAAGTGCCATTGTGGTCGCTAAGCCTTTTCCCAAATTTGAAAGGAAATGGATTTAAATTTACTTTCACTTTATGATATTTCGAAGTAAAGGGTTTTTATATTTAAAATGGTTAAGTTAATATTATTATAATAATAATATTTTTAAGTTAATTAACCATTTTATGATATTTTAAAGTTAATTAATTATTTTATTAGTGATATTTTAAAGTTAATTAATTACTTTGTTAATGATATTTTAAGGTTGTTAATTATTTAATAATGATGTTTTTAAAATTAATTAAGTAGTTATTAATAGTGTTTTTAGGTTAATTAATCACTTTATTAACAGTGTCTAAGTTTATTAATTATTCATTAATAGCGTTTTTATAAAGTTAATTAATTATTTACTAATGATGTTTAAATTTAATAAATTATTTATTATGGAGGTTTTAAATGTACTTAATTTATTAAATAAAAAGTGTTTAAAATTAATAAAGTGTTTTTTAAAAGGAATTCTACTTAATAAAAAGGATTTAATAAAGGAGTTTATAAATTGGAATGAGATTTTAGAAATGGGAAAAGAGGTTTGATTTGTAAAACTTCGATTTTAAAAGTATAATTAAGGAGATTTTTGAAAAATCGTATATTTGACATTAAACTTTGAGGTAGGGAAACTTCTACCTATCCTAAAATGTAAGAATGTTATTGAGTTAAGGTGGGATGTAATAATATCCCAATTTGAATGACTTCATTGTTATCCGAAGGATAGTCAAAGTTTGAAATCAAAAATTGATGTTTGGTATATAAAATATTATTTTCTGTATATGTAATTGGATTACTTATAAAAATCAAGTTTATGACCTTAATAAATAACCCCTTTTAGTTTATGGTGCTATGGAAGCCATTTTCCATACTTAACACCAAAGGATAAGCGGTTTGGTTTATAGTAAACAATGTTTTGAGTGACATTGTTTTTGATCCATTTCATATGATTTTGAAATAGAATTTTTTCTTAAATTTTTTGTGAATATTCTTATACCATTGTATAAGTATATGGTAAAGTCGTCCAAGTATAGAAAGTAAAATGATTTGGAAATATACTTATACTGGTAAGATAAGTATATGCATATCTTTGAAAATAATTAAAGTGATTTAATTAATGGAAGATTAATTAAAAGAGGCTTAGTGGATTCCATGTGAAATTAAATCCGTGTTTGATTGTTGTTTATTTGATAGTTAAATAACCGACTATCAAATCTGGACTAATTTTTAACTCTAGAAATATCTAGAGAAAAACCAGAATTATATGGTACAGTTATTTTGAGTGATGTTATACTGTATGTATATTCGTGTGTTCTTCTAGGACAAATGATAAGGAAATCTGTCAACTTAAACAGTCAGGAGGTGATCTCCGTTTTTATGTATTGTCTATTTATTTTCGAAAGAACTAGTATTGAGTTTAACGGAAACTATCGAATATTGGTTCGAAGAGACCGAGGTCAGATAAGTATGAATTATTCGAAAACCACTTCGAACCAACTCAAGCATTCGAATTGAAGACGTATTGAAGATGATGGAATTGAAGATGATGGAATTGAAGATGATGGAATTAAAGATGGAGCTCTTTGAATTGCAAGGGCTACTTGCTACTAATCCTGTGGGTGATTCTAAAAAGGATGTAGTAGAAGTAGTGCCTTCGGATTGTTCATTTCCTGAACACCTTGTATGGACGAATGCTAGCATTGCATTATCACCTCGAGGGCAGTGTTAACATTCCAAGAGGGATTGCTATATGAAAAGATAAAACATAGACTCAAGCCTCAACAACCGGGAATGACTAAAACAAGGGTATGCTTCAGGGCTATGTGGGTCGCACCCATTAGAGTATTGTCATCACCTTTCTAGATATATATTTATGGATTTGTATATGCATCTAAGCTCACGGGAAAAGGTTGCAAAGCAACCAGGGTGTTGAAATATTCGGTACTATCTAGTAAGGGGTGGACCGGTCCTAATTTGCAAGGGGTCCATGTGAGGCCCTCGGTACATTTTTCTAGAACTGTACTATGGCAGGCGGTACCCCATTAGCCTTTTCATTTTATGGAATAATTATCCAATAAATGCCATATGGACTTAGGTATGCCCAACTATGTTGGAACGTGAAATGCAAGCATAGACATTATTATAATATCATTGGATTTTCTATAAAAATATTTTGTTTATCGTAAGGTAAAAACTCGTCCTTGTTTATGTTTGTCGTGGTATTACGGGATACCTTTATTTTTGAAAGGCTTTTCCAACTATGACAATCCAAATGATTGGAATTTCTCACGCTGGTTTACCAAACTGATCCGAGTGTTATTTTCTTATAATGCTTGGGTCAACCCGAGTATTTTTCCAGAATTAGCTTTGGATCTTTGGAGCTTCAAGAGACGAGCTAGATGCCTCCAAAATGTATTTTCATATTTTTATTTCCATTGTGTTTTCTTGTTTGTATTTATCAACATTTGTAAGGACAGGCTATTATAACTGTCCAGGCTGATGATAGGTTAGACTCTGATGTTGTCTGAATATTAAGTCTTTTCTTTTGTAAAGATAATTTGGATATTTTATATTACTCGTTACTATGTGAGACTTTATTATATCTTTGCTTTTCTTTCACCCTAACTATCTGTCTTTCCGGCACTTGAACGTTCGATGGGTGAATACAGTGGATGTATTAGTGTTGACTTCTGAGGGTCAAAAAGATGGATCATTACATAAACCCTAGGCAATCCTGAACCTAGGCTTCGATAAAAAGTGTAATCACCCACACTTTCGGACACATCGATCTAAAGCCCAAAAATGGAATCTGAACTCACGTCATGCCAAGAAGTACGAATTGTTAGGTTTTTAAGATTTATATGATACAAAGACAAATATAATTTTAAAACATTTTATACTTTCAGATCTCACAACGAAAGGAATAAAATATAAATACTGAAAATATCCTGTTATCCCGCCTTTTGGCAAGGCCATGACACCAAAAGGTTGACTGGAAAACTAAAGACAGTTCGTCGTAAAAGATCATTATACACTGATTCGCCATGAATATCGATGAATTTTGCCCAAGTCCGGATTGAGCCACAATTGACAAGACATGATAAGCAAATCCGTAGAAACCAGCGGTTCAAGTTTCAAGCCAATCTGAGTTCGTATGCTCAAGCTATGATCAATTCAAGATAGAGAAAATGACCTTACTTCGAATCCATCCTATGAATCCATCCTATGACCTTACTTCGAATCCATCCTATGACCTTGCTTCGAATCCATCCTATGACCTTGCTTCGAATCCATCCTATGAATCCATCCTATGACCTTACTTCGAATCCATCCTATGACCTTACTTCAAATCCATCCTATGACCTTGCTTCGAATCCATCCTATGACCTTGCTGCGAATCCATAGGCCGAGCCTTAGTTCGAATCCATAGAACGAGCCTTAGTTCGAATCCATAGGCCAAGCCTTAGTTTGAATCCATAGAACGAGCCTTAGTTCGAATCCATAGAACGAGCCTTAGTTCGAATCCATAGAACGAGCCTTAGTTCGAATCCACAGAACGAGCCTTAGTTCGAATCCATAGAACAAGCCTTAGTTCGAATCCATAGAACGAGACTTAGTTCGAATCCATAGAACGAGCCTTAGTTCGAATCCATAGAACGAGCCTTAGTTCGAATCCATAGAACAAGCCTTAGTTCGAATCCATAGAACAAGCCTTAGTTCGAATCCATAGGCCAAACATATGGATTCGACCCTACCGATTCGATCGAATCCATATGACGAAGATCATCACTTGAATCGATCATAACTTGAGATCTACAAGTCTAAATGCTATGAAATTTTCATAGAAGCTTAAGCGCATGATGAAGAATGTTCACACCAAGTTTCATCTCAATCGGAGAAAATCTTGATCGATTCGAAGCAAGGGTCGAATCGATCCCAAAGTGGGCCCGGATTTCCTAAAAGCGGGTATGTGGGCCCCCTCACGTGCCAGAAGTGGTCTCCCCGGATTTTAGGCGAAATATCAGCCTCCTACACCTATAAATAGAGCCCCTGGTCATTTAGAAAAGTGGTCGGACAATTCTAAGAGCTAAAGAGCGCCCAGACTTTGCCAGATTTACTCAGAATCACCACTGCTTCCCTAGATTCAGATTCTAATCTTAAAATTAGTTGTATTACATCAGAAGAAATTGTAATCATCAAGCGAATATCAATAAAATCATCAACTTCAGAGTGGACATAGGCAAGATCGCCGAACCACTATAAATCTCGTGTTTCTGTTCATTATTTCTGAATTGTGATACTCTGTTTGCTTATATTTGAGATTTGTGTGTGAATATTGTTGATTTATATTCATACACTGGTGCTTTCACAACATTTGGGGTTTGTGACCAATTTTGGCGCAAACACTTTGGTGCTTTCACCGAGAAGGCTGAACTCAGGATTTGAAAATTTGAAAGACAATGACTCGACAACCAAGTAGAAGGCAAAGAGTTGAGAGAAGTCAGCACGAAGGAAGTCAAGAGGCTTCCTCAGGAGCAAACCAAGCTTCAGCCTTCGTCACCAGGGATGAGATAGAGGCAATGATGAGAAGACAAGAAGAAATGATACAGAATTTGCTTCAACAGATTGGGCAACTTGGAGCACAAAATCAAGGAACAACCAGAGTCCAGAACGAAGCAGGACCATCCAACGCAGCGCCGGAGCTGGGGGGCACACACTTAGGACATGTTGATCTGAACCCGGCAAGAGAGACAAGGACATCCGAGCAACCTGGCAGCGATAGAGGGATGAATGCTCAGCCAGGGGGGCAGACACCCGAAAGCTCACAAGGACTCGGGGGGCAGATCGAAGGTAGTGAATGAGGACTACAGCTTGGAGACAATGATAGATTGGCAGAGATGGTCAGGCGAGCCATGAGAGGAGGATTAGTAAACAGAGATCTTGAAGATGTTAACAGGAGTCCCTTTTCTCCTGCGATTAGGTTGGCTAGGAACCCACCAGAATTCAAACTGCCAACAGTAGAAGGGTATGATGGGAGGACGGACCCTGCGGTCCATCTAACGAGGTATATAAGGCACATGGAAGTGCTGGGGGCATCACAGGAAGTCATGGCCCGGTGCTTCCCATTGTATTTGACAGACATAGCAGCTTTATGGTTCAGACAGCTAGAGAGCGGCTCCATTGGGACATGGACCGATTTGATTGAGAAATTTATGAGGCAATTCAGGGTTCACATTTCAAGACCCAAGAATGTGATGAGTTTGGCAACGCTAAAACAGAAAGCTGGGGAGTCTCTAAGGAATTTCCTGACGCGGTTCAATGCGGTAGCAGCAACGGTGTATCGGCCAGATCCATCCATGGTTATGATGGCAGCCGTGTCCGGAATAGCTGACGGCACAGAATTCAAAAATTCATTAACTAAGGATCCGCCTATGGATCTAGGAGAATTTTATCATGAAGCCGAAAAGTTTTTACGATTAGAGGATGCTCGTACAGAGAGAGAAGAAGAAATCGATGTTTACATAGTTAGAGGCGGTAATTCACCTGGAAAGGGTGCAGAGACTGATAAAGGGAAGCGAAAAGTTGAAGAAAATGACGATAGGTCAAAGCGGCAACGGAGGGAGCCGCGATTTACCACCTATTCAGAACTAAACGAGGGTTTGGAGCGAATCTACCAAGACACCCGAGAGCAAGTTGCCTATCGTAGGCCAATACGACGGGATCCAACTACCGACGAGAGAAAATCAGACAAATATTGCTTATTCCACGAGCTGAATGGACATAGCACAAATGATTGCAGACACCTGAAGGATGAAGTAGAAGGGCATATCAGGAACGGTAGGCTACTTCAGTATGTGAGGAGGCGAGCTCCAATGGTGGAACCAGAGCGACCACCGTCTACATCAACTAGGGGTGATCCTGAACCAGGACACCGTTTGGTTATCAATTGATTTGAATAACGATGAACAAGTCGTAAACTTCTCACTAACAACATCAAACCATTCACACATGTATGAGATCGCGAACGATCCACAGGCATGCTCTGAATGATTATTGATCGTCTCGTAGTGAGAATTTACACTTTGACATCCTTGCTTTGCTTTTGTTTCATGTTGATTTGAACATTTGGACTTTGTTTGTTTGAATATTTCTGTGAACGTTAATTTGATATTTGCAATTCTGTAGAAGAAGTTACTCGCGTATGCTTTGGATCGCGAACGGTCCACAAGCACACCTTGTATGGCGACGAACCGCCACGATCGCTGATTCAGAAGTTCACCCGAACGTGAACCTGACATTGATAATACTAAGTCCCCCTCCCGGGCACACTCATTCGCCTCGAACGGCACCCGACCTCGAACGGTCACCATTAGCCTCGAACGGCACCCGACCTCGAACGGTCACCATTAGCCTCGAACGGCACCCGACCTCGAACGGTCACCATTAGCCTCGAACGGCACCCGACCTCGAACGGTCACCATTAGCCTCGAACGGCACCCGACCTCGAACGGTCACCATTCATCTAGTATAACATTCGATCACGAACGATCACACTCTGCCTCGTACGGCACTCGACCACGAACGGTCACAATTCACCTAATATGACATTCGATCGCGAACGATCACATTTTTGCCCCGTACGGCACGCGATCGCGAACGATCACATTCCTCTTTCCACGTCACCTGACTGCGAATAGTCATAGTTCGCCTAAAACGACACACGATCACGAACGGTCGCAACTCATCTAGAACGACATCCGACCGCGGACGGTCCCATTTCTTTATTTGCCGCGAACGGCATCCGACCACGAACGGTCCCATTTCATTATTTTCCATGAACGACAACTGACCTCGAACGGTCACATATCATCTCAAATGACATATGGTCGTGAACGATCGTCATTCATGGTCAGGAAAGACTATCAATTTCTTTACAGGTCATCAACAGGATATGAACATCCGGCTTATGGCATTACAAAACACACCTTCCAATCACAAGGCATGTTTTGGGGGGCAAATGTTATCCCGCCTTTTGGCAAGGCCGTGACACCAAAAAGTTGACTGGAAAACTAAAGACAGTTCGTCGTAAAAGATCGTTATACACTGATTCGCCATGAATATCGATGAATTTTGCCCAAGTCCGGATTGAGCCACAATTGACAAGACATGATAAGCAAATCCGTAGAAACCAGCGGTTCAAGTTTCAAGCCAATCTGAGTTCGTATGCTCAAGATATGATCAATTCAAGATAGAGAAAATGACCTTACTTCGAATCCATCCTATGAATCCATCCTATGACCTTACTTCGAATCCATCCTATGACCTTGCTTCGAATCCATCCTATGACCTTGCTTCGAATCCATCCTATGAATCCATCCTATGACCTTACTTCGAATCCATCCTATGACCTTACTTCGAATCCATCCTACGACCTTGCTTCGAATCCATCCTATGACCTTGCTTCGAATCCATAGGCCGAGCCTTAGTTCGAATCCATAGAACGAGCCTTAGTTCGAATCCATAGGCCGAGCCTTAGTTCAAATCCATAGAACGAGCCTTAGTTCGAATCCATAGGCTGAGCCTTAGTTCGAATCCATAGAACGAGACTTAGTTCGAATCCATAGAACGAGCCTTAGTTCGAATCCATAGAACGAGCCTTAGTTCGAATCCATAGAACAAGCCTTAGTTCGAATCCATAGAACAAGCCTTAGTTCGAATCCATAGGCCAAACATATGGATTCGACCCTACCGATTCGATCGAATCCATATGACGAAGATCATCACTTGAATCGATCATAACTTGAGATCTACAAGTCCAAATGCTATGAAATTTTCACAGAAGCTTAAGCGCATGATGAAGAATGTTCACACCAAGTTTCATCTCAATTGGAGCAAATCTTGATCGATTCAAAGCAAGGGTCGAATCGATCCCAAAGTGGGCCCGGATTTCCTAAAAGCGGGTATGTGGGCCCCCTCACATGCCAGAAGTGGTCTCCCCAGATTTTAGGCGAAATATCAGCCTCCTACACCTATAAATAGAGCCCCTGGTCATTTAGAAAAGTGGTCGGACAATTCTAAGAGCTAAAGAGCGCCCAGACTTTGCCAGATTTACTCAGAATCACCACTGCTTCCCTAGATTCAGATTCTAATCATAAAATTAGTTGTATTACATCAGAAGAAATTGTAATCATCAAGCGAATATCAATAAAATCATCAACTTCAGAGTGGACGTAGGCAAGATCGCCGAACCACTATAAATCTCGTGTTTCTGTTCATTATTTCTGAATTGTGATACTCTGTTTGCTTATATTTGAGATTTGTGTGTGAATATTGTTGATTTATATTCATACACTGGTGCTTTCACAACATTTGGGGTTTGTGACCAATTTTGGCGCAAACACTTTGGTGCTTTCACCGAGAAGGCTGAACTCAGGATTTGAAAATTTGAAAGACAATGACTCGACAACCAAGTAGAAGGCAAAGAGTTGAGAGAAGTCAGCACGAAGGAAGTCAAGAGGCTTCCTCAGGAGCAAACCAAGCTTCAGCCTTCGTCACCAGGGATGAGATAGAGGCAATGATGAGAAGACAAGAAGAAATGATACAGAATTTGCTTCAACAGATTGGGCAACTTGGAGCACAAAATCAAGGAACAACCAGAGTCCAGAACGAAGCAGGACCATCCAACGCAGCGCCAGAGCTGGGGGGCACACACTTAGGACATGTTGATCCGAACCCGGCAAGAGAGACAAGGACATCCGAGCAACCTGGCAGCGATAGAGGGATGAACGCTCAGCCAGGGGGGCAGACACCCGAAAGCTCACAAGGACTCGGGGGGCAGATCGAAGGTAGTGAATGAGGACTACAGCTTGGAGACAATGATAGATTGGCAGAGATGGTCAGGCGAGCCATGAGAGGAGGATTAGTAAACAGAGATCTTGAAGATGTTAACAGGAGTCCCTTTTCTCCTGCGATTAGGTTGGCTAGGAACCCACCAGAATTCAAACTGCCAACAGTAGAAGAGTATGATGGGAGGACGGACCCTGCGGTCCATCTAACGAGGTATATAAGGCACATGGAAGTGCTGGGGGCATCACAGGAAGTCATGGCCCGGTGCTTCCCATTGTATTTGACAGACATAGCAGCTTTATGGTTCAGACAGCTAGAGAGCGGCTCCATTGGGACATGGACCGATTTGATTGAGAAATTTATGAGGCAATTCAGGGTTCACATTTCAAGACCCAAGAATGTGATGAGTTTGGCAACGCTAAAACAGAAAGCTGGGGAGTCTCTGAGGTATTTCCTGACGCGGTTCAATGCGGCAGCAGCAACGGTGTATCGGCCAGATCCATCCATGGTTATGATGGCAGCCGTGTCCGGAATAGCTGACGGCACAGAATTCAAAAATTCATTAACTAAGGATCCGCCTATGGATCTAGGAGAATTTTATCATGAAGCCGAAAAGTTTTTACGATTAGAGGATGCTCGTACAGAGAGAGAAGAAGAAATCGATGTTTACATAGTTAGAGGCGGTAATTCACCTGGAAAGGGTGCAGAGACTGATAAAGGGAAGCGAAAAGTTGAAGAAAATGACGATAGGTCAAAGCGGCAACGGAGGGAGCCGCGATTTACCACCTATTCAGACCTAAACGAGGGTTTGGAGCGAATCTACCAAGACACCCGAGAGCAAGTTGCCTATCGTAGGCCAATACGACGGGATCCAACTACCGACGAGAGAAAATCAGACAAATATTGCTTATTCCACGAGCTGAATGGACATAGCACAAATGATTGCAGACACCTGAAGGATGAAGTAGAAGGGCATATCAGGAACGGTAGGCTACTTCAGTATGTGAGGAGGCGAGCTCCAATGGTGGAACCAGAGCGACCACCGTCTACATCAACTAGGGGTGATCCTGAACCAGGACACCGTTTGGTTATCAATTGATTTGAATAACGATGAACAAGTCGTAAACTTCTCACTAACAACATCAAACCATTCACACATGTATGAGATCGCGAACGATCCACAGGCACGCTCTGAATGATTATTGATCGTCTCGTAGTGAGAATTTACACTTTGACATCCTTGCTTTGCTTTTGTTTCATGTTGATTTGAACATTTAGACTTTGTTTGTTTGAATATTTCTGTGAACGTTAATTTGATATTTGCAATTCTGTAGAAGAAGTTACTCGCGTATGCTTTGGATCGCGAACGGTCCACAAGCACACCTTGTATGGCGACGAACCGCCACGATCGCTGATTCAGAAGTTCACCCGAACGTGAACCTGACATTGATAATACTAAGTCCCCCTCCCGGGCACACTCATTCGCCTCGAACGGCACCCGACCTCGAACGGTCACCATTAGCCTCGAACGGCACCCGACCTCGAACGGTCACCATTAGCCTCGAACGGCACCCGACCTCGAACGGTCACCATTAGCCTCGAACGGCACCCGACCTCGAACGGTCACCATTTGCCTCGAACGGCACCCGACCGCGAACGGTCACACTTCATCTAGTATAACATTCGATCACGAACGATCACACTCTACCTCGTACGGCACTCGACCACGAACGGTCACAATTCACCTAATATGACATTCGATCGCGAACGATCACATTTTTGCCCCGTACGGCACGCGATCGCGAACGATCACATTCCTCTTTCCACGTCACCTGACTGCGAACAGTCATAGTTCGCCTAAAACGACACACGATCACGAACGGTCGCAACTCATCTAGAACGACATCCGACCGCGGACGGTCCCATTTCTTTATTTGCCGCGAACGGCATCCGACCACGAACGGTCCCATTTCATTATTTTCCATGAACGACAACTGACCTCGAACGGTCACATATCATCTCAAATGACATATGGTCGTGAACGATCGTCATTCATGGTCAGGAAAGACTATCAATTTCTTTACAGGTCATCAACAGGATATGAACATCCGACTTATGGCATTACAAAACACACCTTCCAATCGCAAGGCATGTTTTGGGGGGCAAATGTTATCCCGCCTTTTGGCAAGGCCGTGACACCAAAAAGTTGACTGGAAAACTAAAGACAGTTCATCGTAAAAGATCGTTATACACTGATTCGCCATGAATATCGATGAATTTTTCCCAAGTCCGGATTGAGCCACAATTGACAAGACATGATAAGCAAATCCGTAGAAACAAGCGGTTCAAGTTTCAAGCCAATCTGAGTTCGTATGCTCAAGATATGATCAATTCAAGATAGAGAAAATGACCTTACTTCGAATCCATCCTATGAATCCATCCTATGACCTTACTTCGAATCCATCCTATGACCTTGCTTCGAATCCATCCTATGACCTTGCTTCGAATCCATCCTATGAATCCATCCTATGACCTTACTTCGAATCCATCCTATGACCTTACTTCGAATCCATCCTACGACCTTGCTTCGAATCCATCCTATGACCTTGCTTCGAATCCATAGGCCGAGCCTTAGTTCGAATCCATAGAACGAGCCTTAGTTCGAATCCATAGGCCGAGCCTTAGTTCAAATCCATAGAACGAGCCTTAGTTCGAATCCATAGGCTGAGCCTTAGTTCGAATCCATAGAACGAGCCTTAGTTCGAATCCATAGAACGAGCCTTAGTTCGAATCCATAGAACGAGCCTTAGTTCGAATCCATAGAACAAGCCTTAGTTCGAATCCATAGAACAAGCCTTAGTTCGAATCCATAGGCCAAACATATGGATTCGACCCTACCGATTCGATCGAATCCATATGACGAAGATCATCACTTGAATCGATCATAACTTGAGATCTACAAGTCCAAATGCTATGAAATTTTCACAGAAGCTTAAGCGCATGATGAAGAATGTTCACACCAAGTTTCATCTCAATTGGAGCAATTCTTGATCAATTCGAAGCAAGGGTCGAATCGATCCCAAAGTGGGCCCGGATTTCCTAAAAGCGGGTATGTGGGCCCCCTCACATGCCAGAAGTGGTCTCCCCAGATTTTAGGCGAAATATCAGCCTCCTACACCTATAAATAGAGCCCCTGGTCATTCAGAAAAGTGGTCGGACAATTCTAAGAGCTAAAGAGCGCCCAGACTTTGCCAGATTTACTCAGAATCACCACTGCTTCCCTAGATTCAGATTCTAATCTTAAAATTAGTTGTATTACATCAGAAGAAATTGTAGTCATCAAGCGAATATCAATAAAATCATCAACTTCGGAGTGGACGTAGGCAAGATCGCCGAACCACTATAAATCTCGTGTTTCTGTTCATTATTTCTGAATTGTGATACTCTGTTTGCTTATATTTGAGATTTGTGTGTGAATATTGTTGATTTATATTCATACACTGGTGCTTTCACAACATTTGGGGTTTGTGACCAATTTTGGTGCAAACATATCCCAAATCATTACTTGTCTTAAAACAACAGCAGTCTATATAAGAAATCTCTAAATAGTGTCCCTAAGTAGAAATATAGCATAAGTCTAAGTGACAAGTAAAATAAGATACATAGAGATCGACAATAAATAAATATAGCTCCAAGGCCCTGGTCACCTCCTCCACTCATCTTATTCTCATCGTACCGTTTACTACCTAATAATTTTGTGTTAGTTATAAAGAGAGAGAAATAAAAGGGATCGGATAAGGTCTGGTGAGTGAGTTATATCACTAATGGTATGATATCAATAAGTAATTAAATTATCATTTATAATCTACACAACCTAAGGGTGTTCATTTGTGTGCATGTGCTACGTAAAGGATTAGTCAATTTACACACCATGAGGTAACAATCCTTAAAGTGTCTAAATCCAATAATAATCTATGAAGATTTCCACCTGAAGGTTGGATATCTGGGAATAAGGTTGACATATCAATACCCGAGTATGTTGTATTGATTGTAAACTGCCTACCAGTACAACGAGCAAACATTCTCAATGGTAAATATTTAAGTTACCCATACTGAGCATACATCACAACGCCAAGTCTCATGTCGAGTAAATAATCCTGATGGTAAACTTCCTACCAAAGCATCGATTATACAACCATGTGGAAAATGTGTCCTAGGCCCCCACATCATTCGACTAGTGTAACATCCCTAATCTTTGACAACATTATTCAGGAAATTTAATTAGATAAATTAAATATAATAATGATGGTAAGGAGATTGAGATTTGAATAAATTATATATAGGGTCGTGCTTATTAACTAGATAAATGGGCTTTAAAATTGGTTTATAAGATAATTAACTTACATAAGGCCTTATTAGTAAAAATAGCCGCACTTTATATTCAAGGCTATACATTTTCCTTTGCCCTTTCACGTTATATTCAAATCAACAACCCTAATATAGTCGGCCATTAACAAGGAAGGGAAAGAGGAAATTTCAATCAAAAGATAAGATCAAAGCTAGGAAGGATTAAGCTACAACAAATCTCAATATTCTTATCAACTCTAAGGTGAATAATAATCTCATACCATCTATATTTTTATTCTATGATTATATGGTTTAAGATTTATGATTTAATTTCGTTTTTGTGATAAAATGGATGATGATATGCTTGAGTTATATTATGATGATTTGTTTTAATTCATAAGCACATGAATTTGCACGGTTTTGACATGAAACCAAGAATATATAATTTCAGGTTTCCATGGAAATTTTTTATGTTAAGTAAAACATTATTTTGGAGATGATTTTTAATTTTTAGAATTTTCCAAGCTATGGAATTTTTATTATGAATTTTTACTAAAAAATATGATATAATTGGGTTTATAATTTATTTTAAGAATTTCAAGAAGAAATTGGGTCTAAAATTTTAATATGTTTGATTACATGATGAAATTGAATTTCTGTGATTTTTGGGGATTTTTCCTAATTGATTTACTAAGGAAAATACATTATTTTAAAAGGACTTTTCTGAAATAATTGGCTTTAGTATATGGACGGGCTAAAACGTTGCATTTTTAATGGTTTTAATCTAATATAAATATGACGGTTTAAAGGTAAAATATTTGAAAAGTTTTTATGATAACCAATCAGTATTTTACTAATAGACAAGTTATTAGAAAGTAATTACTAAAAGTTGCTATAATTCATCCTTTAAATCAGAAAAAGGCGTTTCGCCTCTATTAGTAAGGACCTCTCGACTCCTTTGATTCCACCTCATCCCAGTCAAAACGAACACAGTCGAAACCACCATAGTTGAAACCAATACACATGATATCACTTAGATGGTATGCGGTGGATTGGAAGGAGGGAGGAAGACTTGGCATCGAAAGGTTAGCTCTCGATGGAGTCGAAACCCTGCTTTGTTTTCAAAAGTTAAAGTATTTCCTTGTTTTACTTAATGCTTCCGACATAGTCGAAATGTATGTTTTCGAAAGGGTTTATAATTAGCTTTTGAATAAAATTGTCATATTATCTTAAAGTATTAGCTTTCGAAGGGGTACCTTTTACCTTAAATAAGAAGCTTTCGAAAGGACTGGTTTTGACCGAGTCGAAACCAAGCCGCTAATTCCCCTTTTGACTGCATTGAAATCATCTATGTTGTCGAAGGGGTTACTTCTGTTTTAACCTAAGCCTTTTTCCTAATTGCTTTCGAAAGGGGTTGGGGTTTCGAAGGAGATGGAGTCGAAAGGGGGTTTCGAATTAGACCTTCGAAGTTTTGATTTTTAAAGTCTTTTGCTTTCGACTAAGATGGTTCCGACACCATCAATTTTTCCCCAAGCTAATTTTTGTTGGTTTCAAAAGAGATACTTTCGTATATAACCATTTTGACCCAAATGATGTTTTTAAAGAGTGAACCCAATACTTTCAAAAGGGAAACTTTCATTTGTTTCGAAGCTCTATATTTCAAAATGATGATTTGATATCATAAAGGTATAATAGGTATCAAAAGAGAATGTTTACTAAGGGCTTCGAAAGGTATGTATACAATGTTTTGAAAAGAGGTTTTTGCATTCGAAGGAGGCTATCCAGAGGTTTCGAAAGAGATGTTTTATGGTTTCAAAACATAAACCCAATCTCAATTTAAAGTAATAACCATAGCACAAATAAGAATTTTGAAATGTTATTCACATTGTTATTAACCCATAATTGTATTTTGGGGAAAGAGCAGAATAACCAGTTAGGTTGACCCAGTAGTGAATATAACTTAACAGATGTTAAAATTTTAATTAAAGATATTGGCAGGGGCCAATAGGTTTACAGTAAGCCCATGAAAACTGTATGATATTGGCAGGGGCAATTAGGTTCATAGTCAGTCCATGAAAACTATGATTTGATATTGGCAGGGGCCAGTAGGTTTGTAGTTAGCCCATGAAAACTATATCCGGATTAAGATATTTGCAGTCGGCCAATAGGTTCCTAGTTAGCCCATGAAAACTAGGATAAGAAATAAGATATTAAAGTTACAAATAGGTTCTTAGTAATCCCATGAAAACTAAGTAATTGGACAGATAGTCCATAAACATTTAACAGATTAATAATAACCCTAGAAACTATAATTGAGATAGATAGTCAGAATGAATGGGGATGGGTAATCCCGAATGGATTTATTTGTTTTGCATACCATCCTAATGTTTTGAAATACTATGTTTTAACCATTATGGACGCAGGAGCACAGTATATGGTTTTATAAATGTTTTAGGATACTAGCGAGGGGAAAACCTGTTCCGCTAAGCGGCGTGGTCTCACTAGATATCTAAATGGTTGAGATGGTAAATTATTATTCATACCAGGCTTTATGTCTAACTCGAAGTTTTTGTTTTCCCCTTAAACTCTCGAGTACTCAATTGATTTTGAGTAGGTTGAGAGTTAAGATTTCCAGATGTTCTTTTAGACGAATTAAGCTTCCGAGGGCGTGCAGGAGGCAAGCTTGTTATTAGAGTTCTTTTATTTCCGCTGTGTGTTTGTTTGTAAAGGCAAATTGTTTTCTTGCCTATCTATATACTCTAATCCACCAAGGGGGCATCTTCATATGTCGCTCTTGGCGTACTTTGTAATAATTATATGTTATCTAAACATGGTCTGCGAATTGGGATTATGTAATCAATTTGGAACATTTTGAAATGGAATGTGGAATTTGTTTTGCTGTTTAATTTTTTTTCCATATTCTTGTGATTCTGTGTATCAAAGTATCTAATATCGCCGTGTTTGGTCGCCGAGGATTAATAACTATGGATGACTGCAGCATCCATAGCCGTTAGTTTTGGGCCTCCAAATAGGGGAATGTTACAACTAATAACATAGAATGGTCGATAATTCGACTTTTTGGTAGGTTCATCCACCTGAATGATGTCAAACTTACTAACATAGATATCTCCATTACCTTACGCGGTCACTGAAGTGCAACCATGACTACTGTTGTGATAACGAGAGCCTCTAATTATGATACAATCATATGCAATGTTGAGCATCATTTTACAAAGCATCATGAAGAGTGAATGCCAAAGCATCACTAAGTGTGAAACAAGTTCATTGTGTTACATAACTTCATGCAGTTACATGAGCTCCAGAAAGTCAATAAGGGAAATTTCCCCTAAAACTATCCTACTTGGCCTACACCTGGTCTAGGTTCAACCAGGGTTTTCTACAGCAATTTTAATGTCTGAATCCAGTACTCAAATGTCTAGACCTCTTCTCAGATGTTTGAACTTTTGGTTCAAACGTCTGACTTCATGTACCAAAACGTCTACAGGTAATCAAATGACTAGATCCATTTCCAAACATTTGACCCTTATTTTAGGGGTCTGAATATGGATTTCAGATGTCTAAACCTAGATGAATTTGAATGTCTATCATTCGGGTTTCATTTTGTTTGAAACAAAATGTGTGACCCTTACAACCAGATATTTAAGACAAATTTTCAGACGTCTAGACGGTGGTTTCAAACATCTGAATAAGGTACATTTTTCCTTGTTCTCTTTTCATTTGTTTATCTTCGTTTTAGGATAAATTATAATTATATATTTTTTCTTTTTATCAAGTATTTATGTACAACTTCAACCTTGTTCATTTTCAAACTTTTTACGAAATTTATTTCATTAATTGTTTATAACTATTTTACGATTTATCCATGTATATTCCATTCATTCAAAGTTAATAAAATCAATTCTAGGTGATTTAAGGGATGTACACATAAATTCACTTTTATCAATTCAGGTCAAGTCATATCTATATAACTTTAAGGGTGAATCTTATTCAATCTACTCTCCCATCAATTCTATCTAAGTAGTGAAATAGGGTTTCTAAATTATCCATTTCATATAGATCTTATCAATTCAAATTAAAAAAGCCATATTTTTATTCCTAAATAGATATATAAATAAAACTTAAGTACTTATCTACATCATACTCATGACGTAGATAACCGCCCTCAGCTTATATGTTGTTTGAATAAATCTTCTTCCATGCTCCGATTTGATTTGGCATCCTTCCCCATTTTATTTAGCTTGTAATTTTTTTGATTTGCTTCCTTTCTTCTTTTTAATTTGGTTCTCTTATTTTGTTTTGTAGGAAATGGTTTACTATTTATTTTAAAGAGATTTGTTTTAGGGTTTGAGGAGCAAGAAGAAGGAAGATGGAGACTAGAATAAGCGGGGGCTATATAATGAAAAGAAGTGGAGGATGAAGTGAATTAGGGTTAGAAACATCCCTTATGGCACAAAATCCAAAATCCCCTCTTAGCCCCTACCGGGCCTTGACCAAATATCACTCTGCAATGCATGCTATAAAAACTGATCTATATTACCTTCATCTAGTATTCATTTATGATGCTCATATATTAATTTAGGCTAGAAAAATCAGTTTAACGCAATGGAAAAGTCATATTTTCCAAATTCCTTCATTTTAAAAGTTCAGTTTTTCAATTTTATGTAAAATTACCAAAAAGCCTTTTTCAATTAATTATTTATTTTTATTAAAAATATGGAGTGTTACAAAAAAGGAATTTCTCTTGTGAGAAATTAGTAGCAGTAACATAGACTTAAATAAGACCAAAGAAAATTATGTAAAGATCGAATATATATACAGAGTAGTTCAATATCCATTGAAAAACCCAACATATTAGGTCTAATAGATAATATCTCACACCAGAGAGATACTACAGTTTCTCATTGACGGTGAGGAAACAAATTGTGTCATTCATGACAATGATCCTCACATTCCAATAAGCCCTAGAGAGTAAAGAATTTGCCTTATGGCTTGATTACTGTGACGACCCGCACCCGACACCCTCTGAATCCGACATTAAACCACACATGTCCGACCCATAGTGCACCGATTGCAGATAATCATGAGAAAGAAAGAAGAGAGAAGAAGAGAAGAAAGAGAGAAGAAGTAAAACCAAACAGAACAATAACAACACAGAATCTCACATCGCAGTGGAATAACATATAATATAATATCAATGATCTTTACAAAAAGAGAAATTGTAATATCATACATCAATCATATCAGAGTACATAAAACAAAATCACCAACTGGACAGTTATAACAACCTATCCTCACAAACGCTGATAACATAAACAATAATGCAGCATAATATAAACATATACGGGAATACGATCTAAAGACTTCCAGCTCGCCTGACGAAGCTCCAATGCATCAAATCTGAACCTGAAAATATACTCGGTCCGACCCAAGCATTGAAAGGGGGGAACGCCCAGATCAGTCTGGTACACCAGCGTGAGAAAACACATCTCTACTGAATTTATAAAATGTCCGAAACATTTCTTTTCAAAACAAAGGGTATCTCGTAAGACCACGTCCATATATAAACACTGACGGGTTTTTACCTTACGATAACCAAAAAGCTTTATATCAAATCATGATATATTATAATAGTATCTATTTCACAAATAATATCAAATATAGCTGAAATGGTTACCCATATAGCATTTCAGACCTAATCATTTAAGGCTCTACAAAAAAAAATGTAGGCACGTATTGGAATTGGATTTCCAACATGATAGGGAACTAGTGTAAAGGTCAATCTGTATCCATGGCTAACATCTAAGACTCAGACGCCGCTATACATCCACATATACGGCTAAAAAAGTATACCCTCTGTGAATAACATCCAAGGACTCGGACATCGCTATATTTCTGCCATAAGGCCCAGAACATCTGGTCACCTATATAAAACTCAATCGAAAATATGCATACACTTGACCACATAGTATCCAATCAAAACTGGAGAGTGAGGCCCGTGAGGTTACGATTACCTTTCTCATATCACATATCACATATCTGAATGCTACATTGTCATTCCACGTCACATGACTGATTTCTAGAAAAGTATAACTTCCTGAGCTCGTATGTCTCGAGAAAGGGTGTTAAGTTAAGAGAAGTTGCCCTCTCCGCCACCGATTGATATACCTTTATAGAAACAACTCAAATGTGATTTAGAATACAATGTCAGACAAACACCCATACAAGTTCGTTCTGGGGCTGAACGAAACCGAAGGCACTCTTCTACTACCACTAGTAGCGAGTAGTCCTTACAATCCGAAGATTTCCACAATGAGGAGACCACTGCTATAAATATCTATAATGGGAGCGACCTAGAAAATGTCAACAAGCAGTCCTCACGCTATGAAGATCCTCGGTCCTCATAAATCATCATCAATAATCTGCACTTCTGAATGCATACATTTGTCCGGAGTGGTTTTCGGATAAATCCGATCTTGGTCTCTCCGCACCAATATCAAAAAGTGGATCTCAACCTCATACAGAAACTAAGCCTCGTAGAATTATCACGGTTCCAACGTTCAACTTGCTATCCTTCGGCCAAGAAGGAAGCTCAGTAGATTGGAGTAATAAACTCACTCCGCACTACATGAAACAACATTCTCAATAAAACGATAATCAAGTCTACATAGTTGGCCACGTGCTGAGTGCATGACTAATCAGTTTCCACATAAGGTCAAGGAACCAAAACTTTACCAATAGGCATAATTTAGTATTAAAGCAATTATTAGGCCCTTTTATAATTCTTATAAACCGAAACACTTTTCAAATATATATACTCCAAAATATCTTTAAAAAGATATATACTCAAAACTAATTCAACTATTCAATAATTGGAAAACATTTCCATATACTAGATATATATTCATAACTTCTCAAATATTCGATAAATGGAAAACATTTCCATATACTTATCACAATAGAATAAGCATATTCACAAATCATTCTATTTTCAACACTTAGAAAATAACATCATATACTTAAATAAAAAATAAGTATATACACAAACCATTTTAGGAAAGCTATATATTCTTCAAAACAATTTAAACTTCATTTTAAAAATATCATTTCAAAACTATCGCCTTAAATATTATTCATTTCAAAACATTAATATACTTACTTTATAAAAACCATACTTACTTATCAAAATAAATCATTTACATTTACAAACAATGTTTATAACTTTCAATTCACTAATGTCCATGTGTAAAACAATTTCTAAATATCAATTTGCAAATCCCATTATTTTACAACTTTTTCGGTTACTAATTCATTTATTTAAATATTTACAAAACTTCTTTTGTGTAAAATCCTTTGGTTTACAAAGTTTTATTTATAAATCTGTTCTTTATAAAATCTCATTATTTACCAAAATCGTTTATAAAACCATTTACAAATTTATTGATTTTAAATCCATTTATAAAACCATCCTTAAAATATCAATAGCAAATCCAATTTATAACTAATTTATAAAACCATATCTATACGCATCCCTTTTATAAATCCATTATATAAAACGGTTTACACAAATATTGATTTCAAATCCATTTCTAATACTTATAAAATTCCATTTAGAAATCCATTACTTATTCACAAAATGTTACTTATGAATCTTATCTATAAAAACTATTCAAAAACTCTATTTGAAAACATTCATAAAACTGTATATTTAAAATAACAAAACCCATACTTTCATTTTAATTTAAATAAACTCCTTTTCATAATTCAAAAATAATTATAAACACAAATACTTCGAAATCACTTGAAATCACTTTTAAACCAAAAATCACTTTGAAATCACTTTTAAACAAAAATCGCTTTGAAATCATTTTTAAACAAAAATCACTTTGAAATCATTTTTAAAGCATTTCAAAAAGACAGAAAACATGGCCCAATGCTGCTTAAGCACTAAACAAGGGGATAAACGTCCAATTCACAAACATGGCATCCAAACATATCATATATCACATATATATGAAAAATAATCAACAATAATGAGGAATCCAGTTGGATTCCTCCAATCTGTTTCCCTGCATCACAAATCACATGTTACGACATATAAATAAATATGCGTACATAAATAACCAACAATGGTGAGGAATCCTGTTGGATCCCTCCAACCTGTAACCTGCAACAAATTCAGCATATGAGAAAAATATACAATGTCTGCTTCGAGGAAGACGCATATACAAAGGGTCATCCGCTCATACACGGGAACATATAGGGTCTCATCCGCTAAAATATGCGGGAATATATCCAATCAACCAATATATATATATATATAATATACATCCAAACAATCATCAAAACAACATAATAAAAATATTCCCACTTATATAAAATATAAGCGGGCCAAAGAGAGTGAGTTTTACTCACTTTGGTTGCAGTCGTCGTTGTAGCATTTTATTTCGATTAAAAACGAACAGGCATTCGAATTTAACCAAAATTCCTACATTCTCCAAATCAGCCCCATCCAATTTCTATGTGTAGTATTCGACAATACAAATCCAACGCCACTTTTTTCGTGTGAATCTGACCTCGTATGAACAAGTTATGGCAATTATAAGATTACACGATTTTAAATTATAGTTTAATTCACAAAATCATTTTTAATTTAACCTAGATTAATCCTAGCCACTGATTTTCTTGGATCCAAATCCGGCCGTGTTTCCTGTTGGCGTCAAAATTGACCATCAACACCCAATTATAAGCGAAAGCACCAATATCCGGTCACAGATCACAAATAGAGTATATATAGAGGATATAATATGAAGAATAACCAAAATTAAAACGAAAGCGGTGAAAAAGACAAGGTTTATAGTGGATTGGCTAACTTCGGCCTACGTCCACTCCAGATTTTTTTTTATTATACTGAAATTCGATTACAGTTACAATTTGGAATTTCTGAAACAAAAATAGCAGAGCGGCCTTTAGTCGGAAGATGAAGAGAAACAAAATGTGAATTCCCTTTTCTGAAGCCAAACTTGCTGTATTTATAGGAGCGGCTACAGGGCCTCCTCACCTACATGGGCCCGCCACGACGATCGCCAAGCCCAACCCGTCCATCCTATGCTAACCCAAAGTAGTTATGTACTGACCCGAGTGCTGACCCAAAGTGAAGAAAGTGCCGACCCGAGTACTGACCTGAAGCGAAGATAGTGCCGACCCGGAGCACTTCCAAATGCCAACCCCAAGTAGCTCCTTCCATGCTGACCCGAAGTAGAGATAGCGCCGACCCGAGTGCTGACCCGAAGTAAAGATAGTGCCAACCCGGAGCACTTCCATATGCCGACCTTAATTAGCTCCTTCCCTGCTGACCCGAGTGCCGACCCGAAGTGGAGATAGCGCCGACCCAAAGCAGATCCACATGCCGACCCGAGGTTGCTTCTATGCCTACATGACCTCAAATCCTTTTGCCGACCCGAAGCCATGCCTACACCGACCCATAGCAGAGCTAATACCGACCCGATGCCATCCCCATATGCCAACCCGAAGTCACCTTTGTATGCCGATCCGAAGTCACCTTTGTATGCCGACCCGAAGTCATCTTTGTGCCGACCCGAAGTGGATGTCGATTCAACCCGAAGCAAGAGCAATGCCGACCCGAAGATGCTCCAATGCCGATCCAATGTGAAGCCTGAAGTCAAGCCTTTGCCGATCCACAGTAGAACCCGAAGCAATACCAATGCCAACCCGAAGCTGAACCCAAAGCAATACCAATGCCGACCTGACCGAAGTACATCTTGTTATGACCCGAAGTAAACACTTTCCTGACCCGAAGAAAACCACATGGTGACTGGAAGCAACCTCTTGGCTGACCCAAAGTAACCCGACCTTCGTCGAAATCCATATTCCAAGTACTCGACATCGTTTATCCATCGACTGTGCTGAATCCTGACTTCATATTCATATTTATTATCCGTAATTGATCATCCATCCACCTATTCAAACCAAACCCATAATATTCCAACCTCGACAACCATGTCGTCCACTGAGTTAAATTCGCCTGTATACGGCCTTGCCAAGAAGGCGGGTTAACACATGCTCCCCAAAACATGCCTTGCTGTTGGAAGGCGGGTTAACACTTGCCCCCCCCCCAAAACTTGCCTTGCTATTGGAAGGCGTGTTTTGAACTACCATAAGTCCAAAATCCGAAGTCCATAATCCATCGATCACCATATCTTCCAACCTTGAGTCCAATCCATTGCCAATCCAATTCCTTGATCTCTCTGGATCGTTAGCGAAATCCATGACTGTTCCGAGTCGATATTCAGTTCCGAATCCATCCCAAATCCATTAATCGAATCCACGATCTCTTTGGATCGTGTTGTCCAAGTCCGGGATCTCTTCGGGTCCTATAGTCCAAATCCGAGACCTCGCCAAGTCCATATCCAAATCCAGGACCTCTCCAGGTCCATATCCAAATCCGGGACCTCTCCGGGTCCATATCCAAATCCGGGACCTCTCCGGGTCCATTTCCAAAGCCGGGACCTCTCCGGGTCCTATATCCAAAGCCAGGACCTCTCCGGATCCATATCCAAATCTGGGACCTATCCGGGTCCAAATCCAAATCCATAGACCTCTTCGGGTCATTTTATCCTACTCCGGCCTCGACTCTCCGATCGAGGGCTTATCCATGGTTTTTCTTCTCCAGCCTTGACTCTCCGGTCAAGGACTTAATCCATGGGGTATCCTACTCTGGCCTCGATACCCAGCCGAGGACTTAATCCGTGGATATCCTTCTCCAGCCCCGACTCTCCGGTTGAGGACTTAATCCGTAGGGTATCCTACTCTAGCCTCGATCTCCAACCGAGGACTTAATATGTGAATATCCTTCTCCGACCCAGACTCTCCGGTCGAGGACTTAATCCGTGGGGTATCCTACTCCGGCCTTGATCCCCAGTCGAGGACTTAATTTGTGGGGTGTTCTACTCCGGCCTCGATCCCCAGTCGAGGACTTATTCGTGTTCGAGTCCATCCTGCCGCTCTCCAGCGAAGGGACTCTTAACTCACAGTTATTGCCCCGTCTCTCCGGTCGGGACCGTAACCGTGACCTGAAAAACCAAAGTTTGTAGTAAACAGAAAAAAAAAGATTTCATAAACCCGAGCATCACGGTTCATCATCATCTCAGAGCATGCCTAGGGACCGTCCTCGATCCCGTACATGTGTAAGTGACTTAGCAGCATTACTACAGGGTTTATTACTTATTCCATACCATCAAGAGATGATGACCTGTGCCCTTAAGCCGGGCTAGCTTTAATTTGTAGCGAATGATAGATGCTCATGTTCCATCACCGCTATCCATTTCCAAACAAAGCCATCCAAATCCATGCCCCCGGTTCCATGGGTAGTTGTGCCAATCCATTCTCCTTGGTCGGGGTTTGCCCCCGGCTTATCAAATCCATATCTGAGCTTGCTAATTTCCGATCCAAGTCATGGATTCCAATTTCCAGCTGTTCCAACATCCGTAGGTTGTTTCCGATCATCATTCCCATCCTACCCCTAAGTCCACGAGGGAATCCTGAAACCTGCCCTTCTGGACGAGCATCTGTATCCCGATCAACGCCAAACTGCATATCACTGCCTGGTATCCTGCCTGGAATTGAGCCAATATGGTCCGGGGGCATGCCCCCGAGTGTAGAACAATCAGGGGCAGCTTCCGGCGACTCCACTCCATCCATCATCCTGCTTGCTTCTTTTTCCTGAATTTGATCCTGGATTTCCTCTGCTCCTGCTGCTCCAACTTCATGATCCACATTTCTAGTATTTCCTACTACTCCATTCCCTTGGTTTTGCATTCCCGCTTGTCCAACCTATAGGAATAAGTTCTGCATCATTTCCTCCTGCCTTTTCAGCATCCTTTTCTGCATAGCATCCATCATCATCTCCATCTCGTGTCTAGTGATGAAGATTGAGGTCTGATTAGCTCCTGAGGAAGCCTCCTGACTTCCTTCATGATGACTCCTCTTTGTCCTCTATCTTTTGGTTGATTGCTTAGCCATTGCTTTCCAAATCCAAGTTCCCAAGCTTTCAAATCCAAAATCCAAACTTCCAAATCTGTGAGTGCTAGCCTTCTGAGTGAAAGCATCAAAATGTTAGCGTCAAAATTGACCAGCAACACCCAATTACAAGCGAAAGCACCAATATCCAGTCACAAATCATAGATAGAGTATATGTAGAGGATATAATATGAAGAATAACCAAAATTAAAATGAAAGCGGTGAAAAAGACAAGATTTATAGTGGTTCGGCTAACTCCGGCCTACGTCCACTCTAGAAAAATACTTTTTATTATACTGAAATTCGATTACAGTTATAATCCGGAATTTCTGAAACAAAAATGGCAGAGTGTCCTTTAGGTGGAAGATGAAGAGAAACAGAATGAGAATCCCCATTTCTGAAGCCACACCTGCTGTATTTATAGGAGAAATCCCGGCTTTAGGGCCTCCTCACCTACATGGGCCTGCCACGACGATCGCCGAGCCCAACTCTTCCATCCTATGCTAACCCAAAGTAGTTCGTGTACTGACCCGACCGGTGATCCGAAGTGAAGATAGTGCCGAACTGAGTGCTGACCCGAAGCGTAGATAGTGTCGATCCAAAGCACTTCCATATGCCGACCCCAAGTAGCTCCTTCCCTGCTGACTCAAGTGCCGACCCGAAGTGGAGATAGCGCCGAACCAAGTGCTGACCCGAAGTGAAGATAGTGCCGACCCGAAACACTTCCATATGCCGACCCTAAGTAGCTCCTTCCCTGCTGACCCGAGTGTCGACCTAAAGTGGAGATAGCGTCGACCCGAAGCAGATCCACATGCCGACCCGAGGTTGATTCTATGCCGACCCGATCTCAAATCCCTTTGCCGACCCGAAGCCACGCCTACACCAACCTAGAGCAGAGCTAATGCCGACCCGATGCCATCCCCATATACATACCCGAAGTCACCTTTGTATGCCGAGCCTAGTCACCTTTGGCCGACCCGAAGTGGATGCCGATCCGACCCGAAGCAAGAGCAACGCCGACCCGAAGAAGCTCCAATGCCGATCCAAAGTGAAGCCTGAAGTCAAGCCTGTGTCGACCCGAAGTAGAACCCGAAGCAATACCAATGCCGACCCGAAGCTGAACCCGAAGCTGAACCCGAAACAATACCAATGCCGACCTAACCGAAGTACATCCTGCTATGACCCGAAGTAAACACTTTCCCGACCCGTAGCAAACCACATGGTGACTCGAAGCAACCCCTTTGCTGACCCAAAGCAACACGACCTTTTGCCGAAATCCATATTCCAAGTACCCGGCATCGTTTATCCATCGACTGTGCTGAATCCTTACTTCATATTCATACTTATTATCTGTAATTGATCATCCATCCACCTATTCGAACCAAACCCATAATATTCCAGTCTTGATAACAGTGCAGTCCACTAAGTTAAATCCGCCTGTATACGGCCTTGCCAAGAAGGCGGGTTAACATTTTCTTTTCTTCCCATTCCACGTTCTTCCATCGATCGAACCCACACCATCCACGCCGCACCACCCACCGACGCTTGGAACCCGATCGGCAACCGCCACCACGAAGCCCGCAATCCCATGCACCCACGGCCAGAGACTGCACCTCCCTAGCTCCATAAGCGCCGCGCATTTCACCTCCAAAGTCGCATCATTCACGGCCAGATTCACGTCGATCCATCGCATGAATTTCCATCACCACCGTTGGACTGAAAGGTCTCGAGAAGCTCTACAGTTTTCCAGTTGATGAAGAAGTGAAATGACCCTAGCTATTTCACCTAAATTTTTTTTTTAAGTTTTCATCAATAATTTCCTAGAGTCATTAACCTCTCCACTAAATTATCCAGGATCCTAATTTTCTACTAATATATTTATATCAGTTCTTTAATAATATATTCACATACATATGAAGATGTATGTGACCCTCTTGCTTGGATCAGAGTGTTGGTAAGCAAGAGTGCATCCTGGTTGAATTTGAATTTCTAATCAACCAGTACATAGCTCATTTACCTTTGTTTAATATTTGAGTCATGGGAGTGAATTCCCATAATCATGTGTAATCTATACCTATTAATTTTTGATCATTCTTATTGTTATTGTCTGTTAGTTTGAGATAGTAAGGTGATCTCAGATTATATAGCAAGCCACCAAAATTTTAGTTTAATTAATTGGGATTTGGTTAAAGTCAGAAAGGAAAATGATATACTCACTTATCATTTTCAACACAAGTTATTTTATCACAAAATTTCTTTACTTATTACCAGGTCAGTTGTGTAATTCTTTCATAATCTAGATAGTTGTATTTTCCTTAACCAAATTTATATGCTAATCCCTGAGTTACCTCAGCTTGCATCTAATTTACAGGTTGCTTTACTGGATTTAGAGAATCCAGATTCTATGGTTATTTGACAAAAGTAGTATTTAGATAATATGTATGCCTATTAGATGTATTGTACTCTCTTGGCTAATAAAGCTATTCAAAATAAAATGTGAGTTGATCAAGTATTTGAAAATGTCTTTGTTCATGCATTTGCAAAGAAAGCTTCAGATTTTAGAAAGTGTATTTTCTTCCTTTATACCCAAAACTCTGATCATCTTGATCAATCCAGACCTCATTATTTTTGAAGTGGGTTAGCCTTATGACTAGATCATCAAAACATTAGTGCCTGGCTTTTGCAATGTAAATTCAGATACCAGACATTTGCAAAATCCCTTAAAACATGTTTATATCTTTTTAAAGTGTACAAATATGTTGTTTCTTTTATCAAAACACTTCTGCATATTGTCACAAAATTCTTGAAATATTACTTCTAGCTAAACTCAGATTTTTAACCTTCAAACTTAAAGTTTTAAGTAACTTGAAATTAACTAATACAATATATGTATATATATACATATCTATTTCTCAATTACTGGCATATATCATTTACAGATTTTCACCATAATACTCAAATATATACTTTCTTGCATAGATTCAACTAAGTCTTTGGTAAATCCAAACTTAATACATTACTAGATTCAGTTAAAACAACTAAATAAATTCAAGCATTCAATTACACAACAACTAAAGCATAACTATAAAAGCTTCTCAGAATACATGCAAATAATTCCTTCTGAGTTCTTATTTAATTCTAATTTAGCATGCTTATCCAATCATTCTCAATAGCCATAGTAGCTTCCTATTTAGAACCAGCATTCCCTAAAAGAGCATTAGAGGCTGCCCCATTTTAAATGAGACACCCCAGATGCCATAAGCAAACAAGGGTCAGATACAAGATCTGGTATGAGCAATATCAAAAATTCCATGATATTAAGTAAATGAGTGAGACATAAGCATTTTGTATAAGTGGGCATAGCTTCTTTGTTCAATTTGCCTGACTTGTTTATGATGTATTGTGCATATATGATCAGTGTTTAAGACTAACTATGTACACACTTTCAACCATGTAAACATACATTTCAAATAGAAATACTCAGGAACTATCATAGCTCCAGACCAACCATCTTAGGAATAACTCAAGTTCCTACTTCATCAATTTAAGGTTGTATTTACCAAATTAATTCCTAGCCTCATCTGCCATAAAGGAATCACGGGGACACATTGCAATAAAATAATTCACATTATTGCACAAAGATCTCAGGGCTTAAACAAGCCATGTGCCAACTTGCATACTTTAAATACAACAAGCATTCCAGCAGTCCTCTTAGCTCACAATCCTTAGTTTATTTACTAAGTGTTCATGTTTAATCCTATCATGAGATAGCTAGGTGACTGAATCACATTGTATATGAATTATAAAACTCACAAGCATAATTCAAAAACAGGCTAACATTCCTATCCAGAGGAAATCATATTTTCAAATATTTTGGCTTAAAGAAAATACAGGAATATTTACAACTGGGAATAAAGACTGGGCATGTGGGTTATTATTGTTTCATAAGCAACCATGTTTGAACTAAATTCAAGATCTAGCTTAAACAAGATTTCTGGCTCATGGGTTTTCTATTTGATCAAGGGTTCAACACTTTTGGATATTTCCATTGCAACCTTGAATCTTTCATTTGAGCCTCAGCACTTACACAAGTGTAATGCAACTCATATACATTTTGATTTCTATATTTCCCATGCCATATCTAAACCAGTTACAAGTATCCTCTATTTACTTTCATGATTTCATACTTTTACATTTCTGGGTGTAACCAAACAGAGCAAAATACTCAAACATCAAAGCAATCAAAACATTCAGAAACACCCATTAAAACATCCATTAAAACCATATTAATGAAATCAACAATATATGGAAAAATAACATAAGCTTGGCTGCCTCATAACAGGACTTAATGCCATGGGTTTAGTGAGATTACTCACAGAAAATGCTTCTCTTGCTAAACCCAGAAAAGAAACCTTTTCAAAACTTGCTTTTCTGCTTGTAAGTATTTTCTTCTTTGTTTTCTTAAATGTTTTGGGTAGCAAATGATTTTTCTGGTTTATACTTGGATTTATAAGAGAAGTTTTCTAGGGTTTTATCATTATAAAATCCCATTCCTACCCTGGCCAAGACTCATGCATTTTGCATTTCAAATTTGTTTATTTTTTTTACCTTTAATATCCTGGCCATATGTGAGACTTGCCTCTCCTTTTTCTTTTCCAGAATATATCATATTCTTACCAAGTCATGATAATTGTGTGACATTGTTTACTTGTTTATTTTCTAAAAACCCTCCTTTCTATTTTCTGCCTAAAGCAATTGTTTTGCTTGTAATTTATCTTTTGCTATTTTAGTGTTACACTTTCCCTTGCTTATTTCTTTTTAATATTCTCAGTACTTACAGAAATGTATATTTGTATACATATCTTATCTAGGCTTATTTAATTCCTTCTTAATTTCAGAAACATATGCACCTATATATGCATACAGGTTTTCAAATCCTTATAACATATATATATATATATATATATATATATATTTTCCTGGGTTTTAAATAAAATCTGTTTACTGATTTAAAATAAAACTTACTTTTCTTATTCTCTGGGATGATCCATATAATTCCAGATATCAAATATCCATGTTACAAAATCATGTTTGTAATGTTTTTTAATTCTTGTTTTAAATTCAGGAAATCTGGAGTTCTTCCTTGTGCCATATCAGTGTGCACGTGCACACATGCACACACACACTTGCACATAATTAATCCCATATATTCCTATACAAATAAATTCATATATTTCAAAATCCAACTAAAATAAGATTCCATGAATTTCTGGGGCATTACAATCACCCCACCTTTTTAGGAATTGTGTCCTCACAATTTTACCTTCCACTGCAAAAAGCTTAGGGTAATCCATCTTTATCTTATCCTCTAATTCCCATGTACAATCATTAGGGTCTAGGCTCCATTAAACCTTTACCAATTTCAGAGTTTTGTTCCTCAACTTCTTTTCCTCTTTAGCTAAAATTCCCACTGGTTCTTTCTCATAGACCAAATCAGGATTTATTTGAACTTGAGTTGGTTTCTCTAGAATTTCCTCTTTATCATGCACCCATCTCCTAAGTTGTGATACATGAAATACATTGTGCATTGCACTCATCTCTTCTGGTAGCTCCAACTTATATGCTAATGAACCTATTCTCTCCAAAATCTTGTAAGGTCCAACATATCTTGGGGTAAGTTTTCCCTGCTTGCCAAACCTCAACACCTTCTTCATAGGTGAAACTTTGATGAAAACATAATAACCAACTTCATATTCTACATGCTTCCTCCTTACATCTGCAAACTTCTTTTGCCTATCTTGAGCTGCTGCCATCCTTCTCCTTACAAGTTCAATTTTCTCTGTAGTTTCTTTAACATACTCAGGCCCTAAGACAGCCTTTTCTCCTGCTTCAACCCAACATATTGGTGACAAACATGGTTTGCCATATAAGGCTTCAAATGGTGCCATGCCTATGGTGCTTTGATAACTATTGTTATATGTAAATTCAGCCAAATGGAGGTGATCTTCCCAATTGCCTCCAAAGTCCAATGCACATGCCCTCAACAAATCCTCCAAAACTTTATTTATTACTTCAGTTTGACCATCTGATTGGGGGTGGTATGCAGTACTCAAGCATAATTCACTCCCCATGGCTTCTTGAAAGCTCTTCCAAAATCTGGATGTAAAGATTGTATCCCTATCACTCACTATAGTCTTAGGAATTCCATGCAAACTTACTACTTCTTTCATGAATATTTGAGCTAGTTTTGGTGCATTTCTTTCTGCCTTCACTGGTATAAAGTGTGCTACTTTAGTCAATCTATCAACTACTACCCAAATGCTTGTATTTCCTCTCTTTGATCTAGGCAGACCATCTATGAAATCCATAGATATATCTTCCCACTTCCACTGTGGTATGCTTAGAGGTTGTAATAGGCCTGAGGGTCTTTGGGTTTCTGCTTTGACTTGTTGGCAAATCATACACTTTGCAACATGTTTGGCCACATCAGTTTTCATCCCTCTCCACCAATAATCCCTCTTCAAGTTTTGGTACATCTTGGTGCTGCCTGGATGTATAGAATATTTGCTCCTATGATATTCATTAAGTACCTCTTCCTTTAATCTTATATCCTTTGGAACACATATCCTACCTTTATTCCTTAAGTATCCATCCTTATCAAGGTGGTAGTTTGCTACTTCTTCTCCTTTTTCTATTAAAGTTTTCTTTTCTAATAGATCTGGGTCTTCCTCTTGCATTTTCCCCACTTTCAAAATTAAATCTGATTGTAAAGTTATCAAACTTAATCTTCCTTTACTCCCTTCTTCAATCATCTCCATGTTTACCTCACTGTTTTCCTCAATCTCCAAATCAGTAAGTAGAGATAGATTTCTAAACTCCTCTATCATTAACATGGCTACTTTTGCATGCTGCCTGCTCAAAGCATCTGCAACCTTATTAGCCTTTCCTGGGGTATAAAGTATGTCCAAATCATATGCTGCAAGAAACTCAACCCATCTATGCTGCCTCATATTCAAATCTTTTTGTGAAAAGAGATATTTTAATGCTTTATGGTCAGTGTATAAGATAAACTTAGCACCTAGAAGATAATGTCTCCAGAGCTTTAATGCATATACCACTGCTGCCAACTCAAGATCATGGGTTGCATACCTTGATTCATGTGGCTTCAATTGTCTTGATGCATAGGCTATAACTTGATCTTGCTGCATCAATACAGCTCCTAGCCCAGAACCACTTGCATCAGTATAAACAATTAAATCCTCATTTCCTTTTGGTACTTTCAACACTGGTGCATTGACTAAGGCCTCCTTGATTTTACTAAAGGCTTGTTCACATTTCTCAGTCCATATAAAGGGTTGGTTCTTCCTAGTTAGGTTGGTAAGAGGTGATGACATCTTAGAAAAATCTTTTATAAACCTTCTATAATACCCTGCCATTCCCATAAATGACCTAACTTCTCCCACTGTGCTTGTCCTTTTCCATGCTTGGATTGCCACAATTTTATTGGGGTTTACAGAAATGCCTTTGGCAGATATAACATGCCCAAGGAAATGCACTTCTTCTTTCCAAAATGCACACTTAGAAAATTTTGCTTTTAAATTTTTTTCTCTTAATCTAGACAAAACAAGGTGTAAGTGATTTTCATGTTCCTCTACTGTTTTAGAATAAATCAAAATATCATCAATAAAAATCAATACAAACTTGTCTAAATAATCCCTGAATATCATATTCATCAAGTCTACAAAATATGATGGGGAATTTGTCAACCCAAATGGCATGACAAGAAACTCATATAGACCATACCTAGTGTTAAAGGCTGTATACTTAACACTTGAGTTCTCAACCTTCATCTGATGGAATCCAGATGCCAGTTCTAATCTAGAAAATACTTTTTCTCCACTAAGTTGATCAAAAAGATCATCAATTCTAGGTAAGGGGTACTTGTTTTTTATAGTGACTTTGTTTAGCTCCCTGTAATCTATGCACATTCTTAAAGTACCATCATGTTTCCTTACAAACACTACTGGAGCACCCCAGCATGAATTACTTGGTCTTATAAATCCTTTGCTTTCCAATTATTCTAACTGTTTCTTCAATTCCTTCAACTCACTAGGTCCTATTCTAGTGGGTTTCTTAATAATTGGACTGGCTCCTAGTATGAGGCTAATATGAAATTCCACTGGTCTGTGGTGTGGAACACCCTTAACCTCTCCAAACACATCTAAGTATTTGTTAATTATGGGGATTTCTTCAATAGAAGGCTCACTGGAATCCTTATTTAAGTCAATCAAGTGATATAATTTTCTTTCTTTGGCTATTTCACACAAAATTGTGATTCTTTGACCTCTAGAATTTTGTAATGATATGGTGGATTAGTCTAAATTAATTATGGCTTTGTATTGCCTTAACCAGTCTACACCCAATATAATACCTATATTTGGGTAATTTAAAACATATAAATTGGAAATAAAAACATTTCCTCCTATGTTTAATTCCACATCCACACATATCATGTTTAAAACACTAGAACTCCCCAATGGGCTTTGCACTAACAAAGGAGTTTCAACCAGTATGCAAACTAATTCATGGGAAATCAGAGAATGTGTTGCCCCTGTGTCATACACTACTGATATAGGTAGGGTACAAATAAATAAGGTACCTTCCACTTGACCATGGTTTTCTGCAATAGCTTCTACTGTGGATTTGCTTTTGCTCTCCAAACTTGCTAGCTTCCCTTGCTGTTTATACTCAGGGCAATTTCTCTTGATATGTCCCTCCTTACCACATAGGTAGCATTTGAAAGCTCCTCCCTTCAATTCTGGGCACCTTGGTTTGATATGTCCTTCCTTTCCACAATGATGGCATGTTATTTTTCTCTTTGTATCAGTGGTCTTAGTATCATTGGTTTTCTTGCTTTCTGTCTCCTCCTTCTTTTTGTCATAGGGGTGATACCTTCCCTTGTTTTTCTTATTATTGTTATTCTTAAAACTCTTATACTTCTCCCTTTCCTTGTCATGTTGCTCAAATTTTAAGGCCAGATCAATGACTTGATCAAAAGTTTTATCTACATATGGCAACATAGCCCTACTAAGCCCTGGGTTTAAACCCTTAATATACCTATCATTCTTTGATGCCTCATCAGCCACAAGCATAGCTCCATACTTAGACAAGCCCTCAAACCTATGAGTATACTCAGTCACATTAAAGGTTCCCTGCCTAAGTCTGATGAATTCTTCAAGCAGTAGAGTTTTGGCTGATGTTGGAACAAATCTAGCTTCCAACATCTCCTTGAATTGATTCCAAGTGATTTCATTCTCAATCCTCCCAGCTATGACTACCTCCCACCAGCTTAAAGCCACACCTTTCAATTGTCTTGAGGCCACTTGCCTCTTCCTTTGATCATCCAGTTGCATGTCATTGAAAATTCTATCCAGTGTTCTCAACCATGCTTGAATTTCCATCACATTTTCAGTCCCTTCAAAGCTCTTGCCTCCTAAATTGGTATAAGTCTTTAACAGTTTTGAAAGTTCCTCATGTGGGTTCTCAAGTCTCTGCCCTACTCCATCCCTTAAAGCCCTCATAAAGTCTTGCATATCAAGCATTTGTGGTGCACTTGATCCTGCATTGTGATGAGATCCTCTTCCTACCATGATTGGATAACTAGAGTATGGGGTAGATGGGTTAGTTTATCATGAGCATTTTTTCTTTTGCCACAACTTTTTATCTGTATTATTTTTTACTCAAACAAACAACCAGTTCATACATATGGTTATAATACTTCAATCAATCAATACAATCATTCTTGGTTTTAACATAGCTCTGATACCAAATGAAATGACCCTAGTTATTTCACCTAATTTTTTTTTTAAGTTTTCATCAATAATTTCCTAGAGTCATTAACCTCTCCACTAAATTATCCAGGATCCTAATTTTCTACTAATATATTTATATCAGTTCTTTAATAATATATTCACATACATATGAAGATGTATGTGACCCTCTTGCTTGGATCAGAGTGTTGGTAAGCAAGAGTGCATCCTGGTTGAATTTGAATTTCTAATCAACCAGTACATAGCTCATTTACCTTTGTTTAATATTTGAGTCATGGGAGTGAATTCCCATAATCATGTGTAATCTATACCTATTAATTTTTGATCATTCTTATTGTTATTGTCTGTTAGTTTGAGATAGTAAGGTGATCTCAGATTATATAGCAAGCCACCAAAATTTTAGTTTAATTAATTGGGATTTGGTTAAAGTCAGAAAGGAAAATGATATACTCACTTATCATTTTCAACACAAGTTATTTTATCACAAAATTTCTTTACTTATTACCAGGTCAGTTGTGTAATTCTTTCATAATCTAGATAGTTGTATTTTCCTTAACCAAATTTATATGCTAATCCCTGAGTTACCTCAGCTTGCATCTAATTTACAGGTTGCTTTACTGGATTTAGAGAATCCAGATTCTATGGTTATTTGACAAAAGTAGTATTTAGATAATATGTATGCCTATTAGATGTATTGTACTCTCTTGGCTAATAAAGCTATTCAAAATAAAATGTGAGTTGATCAAGTATTTGAAAATGTCTTTGTTCATGCATTTGCAAAGAAAGCTTCAGATTTTAGAAAGTGTATTTTCTTCCTTTATACCCAAAACTCTGATCATCTTGATCAATCCAGACCTCATTATTTTTGAAGTGGGTTAGCCTTATGACTAGATCATCAAAACATTAGTGCCTGGCTTTTGCAATGTAAATTCAGATACCAGACATTTGCAAAATCCCTTAAAACATGTTTATACCTTTTTAAAGTGTACAAATATGTTGTTTCTTTTATCAAAACACTTCTGCATATTGTCACAAAATTCTTGAAATATTACTTCTAGCTAAACTCAGATTTTTAACCTTCAAACTTAAAGTTTTAAGTAACTTGAAATTAACTAATACAATATATGTATATATATACATATCTATTTCTCAATTACTGGCATATATCATTTACAGATTTTCACCATAATACTCAAATATATACTTTCTTGCATAGATTCAACTAAGTCTTTGGTAAATCCAAACTTAATACATTACTAGATTCAGTTAAAACAACTAAATAAATTCAAGCATTCAATTACACAACAACTAAAGCATAACTATAAAAGCTTCTCAGAATACATGCAAATAATTCCTTCTGAGTTCTTATTTAATTCTAATTTAGCATGCTTATCCAATCATTCTCAATAGCCATAGTAGCTTCCTATTTAGAACCAGCATTCCCTAAAAGAGCATTAGAGGCTGTCCCATTTTAAATGAGACACCCCAGATGCCATAAGCAAACAAGGGTCAGATACAAGATCTGGTATGAGCAATATCAAAAATTCCATGATATTAAGTAAATGAGTGAGACATAAGCATTTTGTATAAGTGGGCATAGCTTCTTTGTTCAATTTGCCTGACTTGTTTATGATGTATTGTGCATATATGATCAGTGTTTAAGACTAACTATGTACACACTTTCAACCATGTAAACATACATTTCAAATAGAAATACTCAGGAACTATCATAGCTCCAGACCAACCATCTTAGGAATAACTCAAGTTCCTACTTCATCAATTTAAGGTTGTATTTACCAAATTAATTCCTAGCCTCATCTGCCATAAAGGAATCACGGGGACACATTGCAATAAAATAATTCACATTATTGCACAAAGATCTCAGGGCTTAAACAAGCCATGTGCCAACTTGCATACTTTAAATACAACAAGCATTCCAGCAGTCCTCTTGGCTCACAATCCTTAGTTTATTTACTAAGTGTTCATGTTTAATCCTATCATGAGATAGCTAGGTGACTGAATCACATTGTATATGAATTATAAAACTCACAAGCATAATTCAAAAACAGGCTAACATTCCTATCCAGAGGAAATCATATTTTCAAATATTTTGGCTTAAAGAAAATACAGGAATATTTACAACTGGGAATAAAGACTGGGCATGTGGGTTATTATTGTTTCATAAGCAACCATGTTTGAACTAAATTCAAGATCTAGCTTAAACAAGATTTCTGGCTCATGGGTTTTCTATTTGATCAAGGGTTCAACACTTTTGGATATTTCCATTGCAACCTTGAATCTTTCATTTGAGCCTCAGCACTTACACAAGTGTAATGCAACTCATATACATTTTGATTTCTATATTTCCCATGCCATATCTAAACCAGTTACAAGTATCCTCTATTTACTTTCATGATTTCATACTTTTACATTTCTGGGTGTAACCAAACAGAGCAAAATACTCAAACATCAAAGCAATCAAAACATTCAGAAACACCCATTAAAACATCCATTAAAACCATATTAATGAAATCAACAATATATGGAAAAATAACATAAGCTTGGCTGCCTCATAACAGGACTTAATGCCATTGGTTTAGTGAGATTACTCACAGAAAATGCTTCTCTTGCTAAACCCAGAAAAGAAACCTTTTCAAAACTTGCTTTTCTGCTTGTAAGTATTTTCTTCTTTGTTTTCTTAAATGTTTTGGGTAGCAAATGATTTTTCTGGTTTATACTTGGATTTATAAGAGAAGTTTTCTAGGGTTTTATCATTGTAAAATCCCATTCCTACCCTGGCCAAGACTCATGCATTTTGCATTTCAAATTTGTTTATTTTTTTTTACCTTTAATATCCCGGCCATATGTGAGACCTGCCTCTCCTTTTTCTTTTCCAGAATATATCATATTCTTACCAAGTCATGATAATTGTGTGACATTGTTTACTTGTTTATTTTCTAAAAACCCTCCTTTCTATTTTCTGCCTAAAGCAATTGTTTTGCTTGTAATTTATCTTTTGCTATTTTAGTGTTACACTTTCCCTTGCTTATTTCTTTTTAATATTCTCAGTACTTACAGAAATGTATATTTGTATACATATCTTATCTAGGCTTATTTAATTCCTTCTTAATTTCAGAAACATATGCACCTATATATGCATACAGGTTTTCAAATCCTTATAACATATATATATATATATATATATTCCTGGGTTTTAAATAAAATCTGTTTACTGATTTAAAATAAAACTTACTTTTCTTATTCTCTGGGATGATCCATATAATTCCAGATATCAAATATCCATGTTACAAAATCATGTTTGTAATGCTTTTTAATTCTTGTTTTAAATTCAGGAAATCTGGAGTTCTTCCTTGTGCCATATCAGTGTGCACGTGCACACATGCACACACACACTTGCACATAATTAATCCCATATATTCCTATACAAATAAATTCATATATTTCAAAATCCAACCAAAATAAGATTCCATGAATTTCTGGGGCATTACAAGAAGCCTTTAGGTCGATGGTTTGAGAGATCGGAGGAAGGGAAGTTGGGCGTTTTCTGGCCGTTCAAGATATGGTGGCAGCTGTGAATAATTAGGGCTAGGATTTTAGTGTTTAGGGTCCTTATATAGACAATTAAACGACACTATTCACCCGAATATTTCCGAACTCCAAACGAAGCGTGCCACCTGGCGTTCTTAATGTTTTACCCCTATTCCGAACACAATGGAATATATATCGGGAGCTAATTCCCTCATATATAGAAGATAGGTTTTCAAAATCGAATTATTTTAATTAAAATTCCTTTAATTAATTTTTGTGCGTTTCGAACTTGCACGATCAAACGATATGTCCAATCGACACGAAATTCGACAACATACTATACTTCACTATTACGGATCCAATGAAACTGGTTTCATCAACATTCGAGACATTGTCAAAAATGACTATTTTTACACGTTAATTAAAAAAATAAATTCCAATCTCTATTTATTCACTTTTAAATAAATTTAAAAGTTTACTAACTTCATTCTAATTCAACTAGAATTTAAATCAGCTTTATAAATCATTTCCATTCATTTTAAATTCAAGATTAAATTATTTAACTGATTTAACTTGTAAAATTCACTTTTCAATATTTAAATTCAATTAAATATTCTAAATTCGAACGACTGAAAAACTGGGTCGTTACATACTTCTCCCCTTAAAAGAATTTCATCCCCGAAATTACTAAGTAGGAAAGATGCTACAACTCTATTAACTTTTTAAAACAATTTAGTAGAAATAGATTACCAAATTCTCTTAAGTGTTTAACTTTCCCAAAATCAATTTGTTACAACTTTTATAGAAACTTTTCTAAGTCACTAAATTCATTCATAGTTGTTAACCAATACCATTTCATAAATCAACTAATCATCATTCAAAAACCAACACATCTCATTTCAAGTTATAACTCAAAAATTAATTTTTTCTCAAAATTTTTTTAACGCCTTAAATTTTCAAAAATATTTGCCAGAGTCTCCTTTGCGTGGTTCGATCGTAGTAAAATCCACAATATATATCACAAACATACATCTCATCTTCGAGGATGAGGCATCCTGTAGGGAAAAAATATAAAAGTACGATATGTAATCCGAGATACGTACCTTATACATTATTAGCGAGCATATATGAGCAATATAGCACGAAAGCGAGCTCCAAATGCGAAGCAAACGCCATCTGCACCTACTAAACACTCAACAACCAATGAGAAACATGTATATAGCATATAATACCAATATATAACATACTATACAATAATCATATGAAAATGAAGCACATGTAACATAAGCAATCATTAAACAACTAACATCCAACAAATCGATTCATTCGTTTACTATTAAGTTTTCATCCAACTAATTCACATTCAAGTTAACTAACAATCATTTTATTGCATTCATTCTCAATTTACTTTCATTTGATTCTCATCAAATTAGTTTGCATTCATCCCTTTAATTTGTTTACTAATATTCAATTAGTTTACATTCTACAAATTTACATTCATTCCAATTTAAATTTATTAACATTCATTTTACATTTGTTAACTTTACTTCCAATTCATGTTTAACAACATTTCATTATTCACTTAGTATAATTCTTTTAAATACTAATAACACTTAACAACTATTTTATTTCACTTCTAAATTTGCTTAAGTTTGCTTACACATTTTATACAACACTTATGTTTATTTTCACTTCCTTATTTAAGTTTATTTCCAATTTTATCAAACAACATTTCATCTTATATCCAATTCATTTATATACTTAAGTTGAATTCCATTTATTAACTCAAGTTCATATTCATTCCCATTAGTTCACTTAGCTCATTCAATTCATTTCATTAATCTTCGAGTTAAATTTTTTTTCACAAATCATCTTATTAAACTTATCTTAAGTTTATTCACATTTTATAATTCCAATTTATTATATAATCACTTACAAATTATGTTTATACACATTTCATTTACTTGCTTATTAGCTTATTCCAATTAACCTCTTTCCTTAAGTTAATTTTAATTTCATAGCTAAATTTCAAGTTTACTTTTCTTATCTATTCCATTTTCTAAATTATAAGTTTAAAAACTTAATTTCATTTATTTCACAAAACATTTAGATAACAATTTACGAATTCAAACGCCCGTTTATTTCAAATCATTTCAAAATCATATATATATACATATAACTCTTTTGTATATTTAAATCATATTTTAAATTTTCAAATCAAAACTTGTTTTAACAAAATAAAATTCCAATAGCTAATCACTAATGGCAGCAATCCGTCACTTAGAAACTCGAAAATGAATACTGATGATGTCGCGATCATCCCCAGAATTTATTTTCCAACGACTGAAGTGAGTTCGGTGCTTTGATCTCTTTTAAATTCTTTTAAAAGTCATTTCTAATCAAAATACTTCATCATAATAATATAACATCTTCAAACTTTGAGAAACAACTGTCAAAATCAACGGGATTCAAATTCTCAAATTCTTAGTTTAAACCCATTTTTATTTATAACTCATATTTATATATGTACTTATATAGTTTCATTTCTTATATAAAAGATTATTTCACAATTGTAAATCATTTTAATTATAATCAATACTTTATAATTCACATTATCAATTCACTTGCTTATATGTTTTATTCTTTTACAATTGTTGTCTTTATTTAGATTATTCAAACAGCTTTTATTAACTTGTATATATTTACATTTTCAAATAACCAAACAATCAATGTATATACACTATAATAATTTCTGAAAAGTTGTTCCTTTATATATAAAATATAATCGAGGTAAAATTATTTCATTTACCTAATTTAAAACAATACTATGTCGATACGCCATGTTCAAGTGTTTAGAAACTCTTATCGATAATGTGCGTCCCACATACCGACCAAAATTCATAAGCCACTCAATAGATACATCAATACAGTATAAAACATTTTTATATCACTAACAAATACGCGCTTATATATATAATACACTCAAACTCAATCTAGGGTGCAACTGACCCTATCTATACAAAGTACACATCAAAGCCTAGGAATATACTAAACCTAAGCTCTGATACCAGCTGTGACGACCTGCACCCGACGCCCTCTGAATCCGACACTAAACCACACATGTTCGACCCAAAGTGCACCGATTGCAGATAATCATGAGAAATAAAGAAGAGACAAGAAGAGAAGAGAAGAAAGAGAGAAGAAGAAAACCAAACAGAATAATAACAACACAGAATCTCAAATCGCAGCGGAATAACATATAATATAATATCAATGATCTTTACAAAAAGAGAAACTATAATATCATACATCAATCTTATCAGAGTACATAAAAAAAATCATCAGTTGGACAGTTATAACAACATATCCTCACAAATGCTGATAACATAAACAATAATGCAGCGGAATATAAAAATATATGGGAATACGATCTGAAGACTTCCAGCTCGCCTGACGAAGCTCCAATGCATCAAATCTGAACCTAAAAATATACTCGGTCTGACCCAAGCATTGAAAGGGGAGAATGCCCGGATCAGTCTGGTAAACCAGCGTGAGAAAATACATCTCTATTGAATTTATAAAATTTCCAAAACATTTCTTTTCAAAACAAAGGGTATCTCGTAAGACCACGTCCACACATAAACACGGACGGGTTTTTACCTTACGATAAACAAAACACTTTATATCAAATCATGCTATATTATAATAGTGTCTATTTCACAAATAATATCAAATATAGCCGAAATGGTAACCCATATTGCATTTCGTACCTAATCATTTAAGGATCTACAAAACAAAATGGCAGGCACGTATTGCAATTGGATTTCCAACATGATAGGGAACTAGTGGAAAGATCAATCTGTATCCACAGCTAATATCCAAGACTCAGACGCCGCTACACATCCACATATATGGCTAAAAAAGGATACCCTTTGGGAATAACATCCAAGGACTCAGACATCACTGTATCTCTACCATAAGGCCCAGAGCATCTGGTCACCTATATAAACCTCAATCGAAAATATGCATACACCTGACCATATAGTATCCCATCAAAACTGGTGACTGAGGCTTGTGATGTTACGATTACCTTTCTCATATCACATATCACATCTCTGAATGCCACATTGTCATACCACGTCACATGACTGATTTCTAGAAAAGTATAACTTCCTGAGCTCATATGTCTCGGGAAAGGGTGTTAAGCTAAGAGAAGTTGCCCTCTCCGCCACCGACTGATATACATTTATAGAAACCAATCAAATGTGATTTAGAATACAATGTCAGACAAACATCCATACAAGTTTGTTCTGGGACTAAACGAAACCGAAGGCACTCTCCTACTACCACTAGTAGCGAGTAGTCCTTGCAATTCGAAGATTTCCACAACGAGGAGACCACTGCTATAAATATCTCTATAATGGGAGCGACCCAGAAAATGTCAACAAGCAGTCCTCATGCTATGAAGAACCCCGGTCTTCATAAATCATCATCAATAATCTGCACTTCTGAATGCATACATTGGTCCGTAGTGGTTTTCGAATAAATCCAATCCCGGTCTCTCCGCACCAATATCGAAAAGTGGCTCTCAACCTCTTACAAAAACCTAGCCTCGTAGACTTATCACGGTTCCAACATTCAACTTGCTATCTTTCGGCCAAGAAGGAAGCTCGGTAGATTGGAGTAATAAACTCACTCCGCACTACACGAAACAACATTCTCAATACAAACGATGATCAAGCCTACACAGTTGGCCACGTGCTAAGTGCATGACTAATCAGTGTCCACATCAGGTCAAGGAACCGAACTTTGCCAATAGGCATAATTTAGTACTAAAGCAATTATAAGGCCCTTTTATAATTCTTATAAACGAAACACTTTTCAAATATATATACTCCAAAATATCTTTAAAAATATATATACTCAAAACTAATTCAACTATTCAATAATTGGAAAACATTTCCATATGCTAGATATATTTTCAAAACTTCTCAAATATTCGATAACTGGAAAACATTTCCATATACTTATCTCAACCGAATAAGCATATTCATAAACCATTCTATTTTCAACACTTAGAAAATAACATCATATACTTAAATAAAAAATAAGTATATACATAAAACATTTTAGGAAAGCTACATATTCTTCAAAACAATTTAAACTTCATTTTGAAAATATCATTTCAAAACTATCGCCTTAAATATTATTCATTTCAAAACATGAATATACTTACTTTATAAAAACCATACTTACTTATCAAAATAAATCATTTACATTTACAAACAATTTTTATAACTTTCAATTCTCTAAAGTATGTATAAAACCATTTCTAAATATCAATTTGCAAATCCCATTATTTTTACAATTATACGGTTACAAATCCATTTATTTAAACACTTACAAAACTTCTTTTATATAAAATCCTTTTGTTACAAAGTTTCATTTATAAATCTATTCTTTATAAACTCTCATTATTTACCAAAATCCATTTATAAAACCATTTACAAATTTATTGATATTAAATCCATTTATAAAACCATTTACAAATTTATTGATGTTAAATCAATTTATAAAACCATCCTTAAAATATCAATAGCAAATCAAATTTATAACTAACTTATAAAACCATTTCTATACACATCCCTTTTATAAATCCATCACATAAAACGATTTACACAAATATTGATTTCAAATCCATTTCTAATACTTATAAAATTCCATTTAGAAATCCATTACTTATTCACAAAACGTTACTTATGAATCTTATCTATAAAAACTATTCAAAAACTCTATTTGAAAACATTCATAAAACTATATATTCAAAGTAACAAAACCAATACTTTCATTTTAATTTAAAATAAACTCCTATTCATAATTTGAAAATAATTATAAACACAAATACTTCGAAATCACTTGAAATCACTTTTAAACCAAAAATCACTTTTAAACAAAAATCACTTTGAAATTATTTTTAAACAAAAGTCATTTTGAAATCATTTTTAAAGCATTTCAAAAAGATTGAAAACATGGCCCAATGCTGCTTAAGCACTAAACAAAGGGATAAACATTCAATTCACAAACATGGCATCCAAATATATCATATATCACATATATATGAAAAATAATCAACAATAATGAGGAATCCAGTTGGATCCCTCCAATCTGTTTCCCCGCATCACAAATCACATGTTACGACATATTAATAAATATGCACACATAAATAATCAACAATGGTGAGGAATCATGTGGGATCCCTCCAACTTGTAACCTGCAACAAATTCAGCATATGAGAAAAATGTACAATGTCTGCTTCGAGGCAGATGCGCGTACAAAGGGTCATCCGCTCATACACGGGATCGTATAGGGTCTCATCCACTAAAATAAGCGGGAATATATCCAACCAACCAATATATATATATATATATATATAATATACATCCAAACAGTCATCAGAACAACATAACAAAAATATTCCCACTTATATAAAATATAAGCGGGCTAGAGAAAGTGAGTTTTACTCACTTTGGTTGCAGTCGTCGTTGTAGCGTTTTATTTCGATTAAAAACGAATAGGCGTTCGAATCTAACCAAAATTCCTACGTGCTCCAAATCAGTCCCATCCAACTTCAATGCGTAGTATTCGACAATACGAATCGAACGCCACTTTTTTCGTGGGAATCTGACCTCGTATGAACAAGTTATGACAATTATAAGATTACACGATTTTAAATTATAGCTTAATTCACAAAATCATTTTTAATTTAACCTAGATTAATCCTGGCCACTGATTTTCTTGGATCCAAATCTGGTCGTGTTTCCATTTCTTTCCCTCCCATGTTCTTCCATCGACTGAACCCACACCATCCACGACTTCCTCCACGCCGCACCACCCATCGACGCTTGGAACCCTATTGACAACCACCACCACGAAGCCCGCAACCCAATGCACCCACGGCCAGAGACTGCACCTTCCCAGCTCTACCAGCGCCGCGCATTTCACCCCCAAAGTTGCGCCATTCATGGCTAGATTCACTTCGATCCATCACATGAAATTCCATCACCACCGTTGGACTGAAAGGTCTCGAGAAGCTCAACAGTTTTCCAATTGATGACGAAGCCTATAGGTCGATGGTTTGAGAGATTGGAGGGAGGGAAGTTGGGCGTATTCTGGCTGTTCAAGATATTGTGGCGGATATGAATAATTAGGGCTAGGGTTTTAGTGTTTAGGGTCCTTATATAGACAGTTAAACGACACTATTCACCCGAATATTTTCCGAACTCCAAACGAAGCGTGCCGCCTGGCGTTTCTAATGTTTTACCCCTGTTCTGAACACAATGGAATATATATCGGGAGCCAATTCCATCCTATACAGAAGATAGGTTTTCAAAATCGAATTATTTTAATTAAAATTCCTTTAATTAATTTCTGTGCATTTTGAACTCGCATGATCAAACGATAAGTCCAATCGACACGAAATTCGACAGCATACTATATATACTTCACTATTATGGATCCAATAAAACTAATTTCGTCAAAATCCGAGATAGTGTCAAAAATGACTATTTCTACATGTTAAATAAATAAATTACAATCTCTATTTATTCACTTTTAAATCGATTTAAAAGTTTACTAACTTCATTCTAATTCAACTGGAATTTAAATCAGCTTTATAAATCATTTCCATTCATTTTAAATTCAAGATTCAATTATTTAACCGATTAACTTGTAAAATTCACTTTTCAACATTTAAATTCAATTAAATATTCTAAATTCGAACGACTGAAAAACTGGGTCATTACAATTACGAAATGGATTCCATGTATAAAAACAAAGTAGAGACTTTGGAGAATGTACCCGAAAGGGTGGAACCCATCGACTGCAAGCGGTTCTTTAAGAAAAATATTGATGCAGACAGAAAGGTTTCGTCAAACTTAAGGCGTTGGAATGATGAAACATTTTCGCCAGTCGCCATGCTTAAATCTATGTAGATAGTACTTGCAATTGCCGATTATAATGACTATGAAATATAGCAAATGGATATTAAAATAACATTTCTAATGGTTATTTAGAACAGACTCTGTATATGTCACAAGTAGAGGGTTTCATAGTCACAAGGAGCGGGGATAAAGCTTGTAGACTCTTATGATCAATTTATGGTCTTAAGTAAAATCAAGGGGTCGGAACAAATGGTTTGATAAGTTAATCAAATAGTTTGGTTTCAGTCAAAACACATAAGAGGCATGCGTATACAAGAAAGAGAAAAATGGTGATGTGATATTTTTAGTATTATACGTCAATGACTTTTTACTAAAGGGCAATGCATCGATGTTACAATTGATGGAACCTGGCTAGCCTGCAACGAGTGAAATAAGTATATTTCAGTTTTTCCATATTTTGATTCATATTGGGCCTCTGAAGTCTAAAGGGTTGTATTAAGTCCAATCTAATTAATTTAAATAAAATCATATTTTATTTTATTTTACAGATTTATTTAATTAGTGAGTTTAATTAACAAATATTAGTTTATGAGTATATCATTGTATACTCATTTTTATATAACGTGCACGTGCAACATAGCATGGGGTGCACAAGTTCAATTTTGTACATAGTAGACATTAGGATTTGTATCTACTATGTATATACTTCGCTCTTACATATATTCAAATCTGTAAATAAAATATTTTATAGTAATACGTACATATATAATTTCAAAAAATTATATGAAAGTTATTTATAAAAATATTTATAAATTATATAAAATTGAGTAAGTATTAATTTTGAATTTCATGTTAAAATATTTAATATGAGTTAGCAAACAAATTCAAATTCAAAACTAGATCTGTTGCTTGAATTCAGATTTTCATAATATCATAATTTGACTTAGTAATAATTTAAAATAATATTTAATGTTTAAGATATCGAATTTGACTTAGCAGGAAAAATTCAAATTCAAAAATAGATCTATTATTTAAATTCAACTTTCAAAATATCAAAATTTTACTTAGCAATAATTTAAAAATAATATTTACATATATTTATATAAGGTTAAACCAAAATAAATTTATTTTAAATTACCTATATATACGCATGCATATTTATTAAATGATATGTATATATAAATTATATAGATAAACACACACATATTATATCTATATGTATAAGTATGTTTCGGGAAAAATAAAGAAAATTATGAAAGCTGAATCATTTTTTATTTAAAATACATAACTAAAACAAATACGTCTATTTATATGTAATAAATTGATTATTTTATGTTAAAACGATTCGACTGATTTTTTATATACTTTCGAAAGTATTTTCATAATAAAATTTGGATTGAATATTTTAACATATATATATATCATTTAATTACTAAAAAAATTTAAAATTTAATAAAACAACTATATATATTTAAAATAATTTAAACTGAATAGTTTTTATTTCGCTGCCGAAACATAATAATATATTATAACTTTTTAAACAATTAGATATATTGTAATATTAAGTGATATACATAGATCATATATTAAATACAAATCTGATTTAAATGCAAAAGACAATGAAATATATAAAAGGTGAAATAATAGTCATACTGCATAATAACATTTAAATTTTACCTTGAGATGATATTGTAGATACACATGTAGATCTAGTATGTTTCTTTGATCTCTCATATCTACTCCCACTGTTGCAAACAGATGGCTTTCCAACACCGGATCTAACTTTTTTTAATTGATTAGAAGTGAATGGAGTTTGAAATGAAGGAGGAGGGGAAAGGGAGCTTGCAGCCATAAAATGGTAGAGGAAGGAAGCTAAAAAGTGAACTAAAACAAATTGTTGTAGGTTCCTTTTTATAGGCATAGCCGACCAAAAGATATAGCACCAATCTCTCCACCACCAAGTCAAAACTTGGACCCCTTCCCTTTCAAACTTGACAAACCATATCCAGGGTTATTAATGGACCAAATTCTAGTCCAAACCTAGTAGTAAATTATTTAATCTAAATCCGATTTGAATTCTTATCAACATCGTATATCGATACACACATATAAAACTTTTATATACGCACCCAATAAATTACAAACAGCACCCTGAACAATTCTAAAGGCGACTCCATTTTCTAGACACATCCTATACGATAAAAAACAATAATAATCAATATTCCATAAATATTTATTAGTTCGGTTAATTTATAACTATTATATATGAATAAAATCAATTACTCTTTCAGAGACTAAATATATTGGTCGTGTGACTCAATTGTGTGAATTTAGCTAATGACTAATATTCAAACATTTCAAATACTAATGTTCACGCGTTACACTAGTTAGTGATATGACGATTTTTTTAATTTATTGCTTACATATCTCATCAGTAAACTCCAATTTTACAATTTGAGCAATACCTTTTACTAAAGATTATCTACACCAATTCTCTTTGTCAACACCACTTTAGTATTTATGGAAATTAGGTTTGGTAAGAATTTCAGTATCATCCACATCCAACTTTGTTAGTCCATAAACAAAGTTCTTGGTTCAATAATAACATTTAGTATTAATATTACTACTCTAGCTAAAGATTTTTGTAGGATCATTTTCACCCTAGAGGGGGGGTGAATAGGGTGATAATAATAATAATAATAATAATAATAATTAATGCGGAAATAAAAACAATAGCATAAAGTAATGCAGTAGAGATCACACACAGATTTACCCAGCTTCGGCAATAACCTGCCTACGTGTTGCCCCCAAGGTTTCTACTAGAAATTAAGTAGTCAGACGCTTACACACGTAAACTTGCGACACCCGCTACTTGACTAACCTAACTCTACGCTCAAAACCCTGCCCCAACTCAGCCACTGAGTTGCAAATTCTCAAACTACGCCCCGTAGTTTGTACCTAGTCACACGACCAAAAAGTTACACAATTAAAAATAGACAATTACAAATGAAAATAAAAAACTAAACAAAATCTAAACAAAACCCTATAAAATAGAGCCGACCCAATATAGTAAATGATAGAAGACGTTTCTCCTTTATTCGTATATGCTGGCCGTCTCGTTCCGTTTTCTCTTCGATCTGAAATTTAGGGTTCCTTCTCAATTGAAGTTGCCGATTCAATAAATCGATTTGGCGTGATGATATTACTTTGAATTGCTTTGTCAATTGATTCCTTGCTTTGATTGGGTTGCGGCTGCTCCAATTTTGTCGAGCACGAATGATAAGAATGGTATGCAATTTTATTCCCTTTTCGATTTTGATTACACTCGACTTCGATTCGAGTTATTGGTTTGTGATTTACTTCAATGGCTTGGTATTTTGCTTGAACTCGAATGAGAAAATGCCGATGGTGAATTTGGGTTAAATAGGGATCGAAACCCTATATTTTCATTTGTATTTTTTGTTTGAATTCTTCACGTTGTTATGCTCGGCCATTGATTTGTAATCGAACGTTGGTGACGATTTCTGACTTGTTTTTAGTTGAATATTGCTTGAATAGTTTGAGTTGGTTCCTTCTTTTGCTCCTACGACTTTGGCATTTTGAATTTTGATCGAATAATTCACTGATTGATCATAATATTAACTGCGACTTTTTCAACTCTTTCCTTAACTTTCATCGAACTACTACTGATAGAAATTTGAACACTTCAACAGTTTTGATTGACCATTTATTTATAAAATTCCTCCTTGATTTGTTCGCACTGCTACTTCACTGTTTTTGATTAGTTGGTTTGACATTTCATTGAACTGCCATGTTCACTTGTGTGTGTGTCTTCATTTGATCACTGTCACTGTTTTTTAAACTGAAACATTTAAACTGTATATATATTTGTCACTGCATATAAACTTGTACATGTCTTGTTGAAGTTCTGGTCCATTGTGTGCATTTGGTCTTGATTTGTTCTTGTAGTCATGTTCATGCTCGAAGCTTGCCTTTGTTATTGAATCTGAAAACTGCTTTCCTCGTGCACTGATTTGGTCTGCATTGAGTGGTGGTCTGAAGTCTTGTACTTGAACCGATGTGTTCGTTCATGTATTCATGTGCTCACTTGTCCTTGAGCATTTGTATTCTCTGAACTGTTATATGCGTGTGTATCATGCTCTGACCATCTCATTGTATCCTATTCACTGGCCATAAATTCTTGTTGGACTTGAAGTGTTGAAATTGTTGCTTTGCATATGAAGTCTTCTCTGTTGCATACATGTTACTATGCTTGTGTGGTTCCTTGGTTAGTTTTGATTTCATCTGAGTCTGGTTGGATCTCTTTTTCATTGCTGTGTTGTTTTGATCTTCAACACTGGTCTGTGTTGCATCCATTGTGCTATATGCATTGTCATTTTGATGGGTTGAATGATCATTGTTCTGGTCTTGTCTGGTTACACTTGTGTTCACCAATGCTTATGAATCTGGTATGGTCTTCATGTGTGTGTGTGTATATATATATATATATATATATGTTCACACTGCTTTGACTATTCATGCTGGTGCCTGACCTTGTTTGATTTCTTTGTATTTGCATTTGCACTTGATTTTCATATGTGATGGTCTTGTTGCACTTGAAGTTTGGTTTGATTGATACTTCATGTGTACTGCTCTGGTGCCATATTAAAATTAGGTTGCATTTGCTATATATGTGTGTGAACTGCTTTCATTATCCATTGTACATTTGAGCACTTTGACCAGTTGCATGTGTGGTTTGATCTGGTGCAGTTGCATGCTTCACTGATTGTTCTGGTCACCTCTGTTTGTGTTATTGCAGTATGTCTGAATGCATGATGTTGTTGTCATTTCTCACTTTATTCATATGCACATGAACTTGATTGATTGGAGTCTTGTGTGCTTGATGCCTAAACTGCCTTGGTCTGGTTCTAGTTTGAATCCATGTTGCTTCATGTCTAGTTGTTGTGGACTTGAACTGTAGCTCTTACTTGATTTGATTCAAACTCCTTTCATGTTGCCTTGTGACCGGTCCACTTTTGTTACTGTAGTCAAGTCTGGTTCATGTTGGTTTGTATTTCACCTGAGTTAAATCCAGCTTTTGGTTGGGTTTGACCTTGTGCTCACCTGTCCCTGCAGTTTTAACAAGCAAGTGTATATCGGTGTGCACGGTCTTGCGGCATGTGCAGTGATACACTGTGCATGTCACAAGTTGTTCGTGTAAGATTAAAAAATGATGACTAACAACCCAAATAACTGAGGCAAACAAAATTTTCAAACACACACTTCATTGTACACTGCAAAATATTTCTTTTTGAATTTTACTGCGTCGGTGTTTATTTTCCAGATAGTTCAGATGTTGGACACAGGCTGGAGAAGAGTTGAAGATTAAATACGAGTGATTAGTGAATATATGCAGTGAGGTGAAAATTGAAAATTGAAAACTGAAAATTATGTTGTAATTGAAATTGTATTTTAATTGAAAATGTGTAAATGTAGTGAGAGCTCAAATTTGTACTATTGAATTTGTAATAAAATATTTGTTGGAATAAAATATTTGTTTAAATAAGAATTCTGAGTTGTTTATTTTATTCAACAAATATTTATTTAATTATGTAACAAAATAAAATAGTACAATAACAAATACATTTAAATGAATATATATATATATATTATCATCAAACAAAAATCATAGGCTATTGTATTCTACAATCTTCCCCTTTTGATGATAACAAACATATATTAAGATTTTGACTCTATTAAATGCATTTGGTCTTGATGAATTCCATTAGCTCTCCTTATTTGAAATGCTCCCCCTACAACAAGGCTCCCCCTTCACATATGCATGAAAAATATTCAGATAAAATAAAAAACAAATGCAATGAGCCAATATGAGAATATGCTTGCCAAAATCTTAACTTCTCTCCCCCTTTTGTTATCAGAAAAAGAGTAATAGTGTTAGAAAATAGAGATAAAGTGAAAGACATTAATACAACATTAATACCTAATTGAGTATAAATATTAAATTTCAATAAAAAATCAAACAAAATCATAAATACTCTATTAGGCGCATATTCCACTTTAGAGTGATAGGGGTGATGTCGGCATAGAAACCCATTTAGTCGTGTTCATTTGTGGTATATTTATAACAGGAATTTGAATACTTACTAACCATGCATAGCCGTTAGGACTTTTAAATGAGATTAGTAGTATTCCCAATATTTTATTAAAAAATGAATTTCAAGCATCTTCTAACCACACATAACCGTGAGGACTTTTAAATGGGAGTAGAATCAACTCTCCTATTTAATAATCAATTTTGATATGTGTTCCATACATGCATAACCGTGAGGACTTTTAAATGAGCATGAAAGCACATAATCAAAGATTCCAAGTACTTCACCCATGCATAACCGTGAGGAATTTTAAATGAGAGTGAGTACTTTTGGATAATTTTATTCCTAATTAATTTTAAAAAAATGAATAATTTCCTGTTTAAATTCCACATTTTGACATACTATATTGGATTTGATGAATGATGGTCGTTTGAAATATGATAGAAATAGAGATGGTCATGGAATTTTTACCAACCAAAGTTATTACAAATTTTGTTTAAATTTTTAAAGAAATTTACTAAATATACCGTCTCAAGTCATAATGTATGATTAATATCAACATTCATCATATTTTTTCAGTCACTATTTTCCTTTTCGATAATTTGAAGGGAGTCAGATTAGTTAATGTAGTCATTTAAGATCAAATCCAAAAATATAAAATCAAATTTCTAAAATGCCTAATCTGAAACGAAGTCAACAAAAAACTATTTTCTGGAAGGGGTTTTGTAAAAATGTCTGCTAATTGAAAATCAGTTGAAATAAAATTATGCAGATATTTTCTTTGAAAATGTGATCTAACTAATGAATGTCCCAGCATAAGACACGTTCCACTATTAATTTTTCTATCAACTAGACAACCAGCATAATCTGCATCTGAAAAACCCCTTTAACTCAAAGTTATCATTAGATAGACTAAACCGTGAGATGTGCAACAAATACCTTATAATCAGCTTTTACAGCTTTTAAAAAATGAGATTCTTTTGGACTTGATTGAAACCGTGCATACAAGCAAACATAGAACATAATGTCTAGAAGTAGTAAGATAAAGAAGTGATCAATCATACCTCGATATTTCTTTTGATCAACTACCTTACCTTTTTCATCCTTGTCAAGTTTAATCGTTGTGCTCAAATTTTCTCAGTTGATCACTGGCTGATTGAAATCAGATTATAGTGCATATTTTCAACATATAATACATCATTTATTGCCCATTTTGACTCTGCCACCTTTGTACTTCTCTAGGCTAAGGAACTTTGATTTGTAGCCCGTCGTGTGCCTGGAACAGCCAGAATATAGGTACCACTATTGTTGTTCCTTAGCCTGCCAACACACCTACACGAGGAAAGATTTTTGTGACCTATTTATTTTTACAGGTCCATGATTGTTAGCGACAAACAATTTTGAAAAACAAGTTTGCGTATAACCAAAACAGTTTATGTTTGTCCCTTTTGGCACCTAGATTTGTTTGATTTTAAGAGATTTTACATTCGTGCCTTTAGGAACCCAAATTGGTACGGTTTTAACGTGTTTGGGTCTATACCAGCAATTATTGTGATTGTGTCCAATTTTTCCACACATCGTGCACTTGGAATTGACATGATTAGTTTCACTTCTAACTCTTTCAGATTGAGTATACCCAAGTCTTTGTCTAACAGTATTAACAGTTTGTTTCTCTAATAGCATATTTAGTGATCTTTCTCCTTTGGAGAATTTTCCTAAAGTTGTAGACAATTGTTGGACTTGTGTTTTGAGAAATTCATTTTCATTCAATAACAAAGTGCACTTTTTAATAGAATTTTCTCTCATAGTGTTTTCACTTTCTTTCAAAATAAGAATTTCATTTTCAAGCGATTTAATTTTGATTTATGATTTTTTTATTTCCTCTTCAAATGATGGAAACTTATCACACTTAGGGTTCTTATTTCGATACTTTTTAACCAATTGATCAAGCTGCTTATTTAGTTCTATCAAACTATCACTTTGTGATTCAATTTTAGCGTACTTCTCCCTAAGTCGTTTAAAACAGCCATTTACTTCATGAAAATATATAAGTAATTGTGAGTGAGTAAGTTTTGATACCTCGCTTGGCTCATCATCATCGCTGTCACTTAATTCTCCTAAAAGACACTGATTTGCTCTTTCACTTTCACTGCCAGTGCTTTCATCACTTTTATCCAAAGTTGCTGCGAAACTTCTCCTTTTCAGTTTCTTTCCATTCTTGATTTGATTTTGAGGACAATTTGGTTTGATATGACCAGGTTTATCGTACTTGTGACAAATGATCTCTTGCTCTTCTGAGTTGTCTAGAACTTTGATGATTCTGCTCTTCAGTTGTTGATTTAGGGCAGGATTTCCATATTTGCGGTTCCACCTTTTGAATCTCTTTATTGTCAGTGCCAGTTCAGCTGCTCCATCATCATCTTCACATTCTGTTGTTCCTTTGAGAGCTATTGATTTCTTTTGCATATCACCTCTTTCACAGTCTTCCTTGAATTTGATTTCTAGCTCATAAGTGGTGAGATTTCCGATGAGTTCTTCAACTTTGACTTTTTTTAGATCTTTTGATTCTTGAATGGCAGTCACTTTTGCTTCAAAATATCATGGAAGAACTCTGAGAATTTTTTGAACTATTTCTAGCTTTGTGTATGGTCTTCCTAGGGATTTTGATTTGTAAACAAGATTAGAAAGTCGTCCATACATTTCTTTCACACTTTCATCCTTGGCCATTGTGAAGTCTCGTACTCGCTACTAAGCATGGCAAGGCAAGATTCTTTAACTTGGGAGGTTCCTTCATGAGTCACTTCAAGAGTATGCCAAATTTCCTATGCAGTTAGACAATGTGAGACACGATTAAATTCGATTTGATCTAATGAACAAATAATAGAATTCATAGCTTTAGCATTAGCATTTTGCAGTTTATTCTCAAGATCTGTCCATTGATCCATAGGTTTTTCAACTTCTTGATTATCTACCATAATTGTTGGTGTCCTATATCCCGTCTCAATAATATTCCATGCATCTATGGTTTTCAAAAAAAATCATTATATTATATTATCCATTGAACATGGGTGGTCTAACTATGGATTGACCCTCAGCAAAAGCATTATTAAAAGAAGCCATTAAAAAATCAAAATTTTAAAACAAAAATTGGTTTTTGTTCCTAGCTCTGATACCACTTGTAGGATCGTTTTCACCCTAGAGGGGGGTGGCTGAATAGGGTGATACTAATAATAATAAAAATTAATGCAGAAATAAAAACAATAACAGAAAGTATTGCAGTAGAGATCACACACAGATTTACCCAACTTTGGCAATAACCTGCCTATGTGCTGCCCCTAAGGTTTCTACTAGAAATTAAGTAGTCAGACACTTACACACGTAAACTTGCGACACCCGCTACTTGACTAACCTAACTCTACGCTCAAAACCCTGCCACAACTCAGCCAATGAATTGCAAATTCTCCAAATACGCCCCGTAGTTTGTACCTAGTCACACGACTAGAAAGTTACACAATTTAAAACAGACAATTACAAATGAAAATAAAAAACTAAAAAAATCTAAACAAAACCCTATAAAATAGAGCTGGCCAAATATAGTAAATGATAGAAGACGTTTCTCCCTTATTCGTATATGATGGCCGTCTCGTTCCTTATTCTCTCCAATCTAAAATTTAGGGTTCCTTCTCAATTGAAGTTGCCGATTCAATAAATCGATTTGGCGTGATGATATTACTTTGAATTGCTTCGTCAATTGATTCCTTGCTTTGATTGGGTTGCGGCTGCTCCAATTTTGTCGAGCACGAATGATAAAAATGGTATGCAATTTTATCCCCTTTTCGATTTTGATTACACTCGACTTCGATTCGAGTTATTGGTTTGTGATTTACTTCAATGGCTTGGTATTTTTCTTGAACTCGAAAGAGAAAATGCCGATGATGAATTTGGGTTAAATAGGGATCGAAACCCTATATTTTCGTTCGTATTTTTTGTTTGAATATTGCTTGAATATTTTGAATAGTTTGAGTCGATTCCTTCTTTTGCTCCTACAACTTTGGCATTTTGAATTTTGATCGAATAATTCACTGATTCATCATAATATTAACTGCGACCTTTTCAACTCTTTCCTTAACTTTCATCGAACTGCTACTGATAGAAATTTGAATACTTCAACAGTTTTGATTGACCATTTTTTTATGAAATTCCTCCTTGACTTGTTCGAACTGCTACTTCACTATTTTTGATTAGTTGGTTTGACATTTCATTGAACTGCCATGTTCACTTGTGTGTGTGTCTTCACTTGATCACTGTCACTATTTTTTAAACTGAAAATTTTAAACTGTATATATTTGTCACCGCATATAAACTTGTACATGTCTTATTGAAGTTCTGGTCCATTGTGTGCATTTGGTCTTGATTTGTTATTGAAGTCATGTTCATGCCCGAACATTGCCTTTGTTATTGAATCTGAAAACTGCTTTCCTCGTGCACTGATCTAGTCTGCATTGAGTGGTGGTCTGAAGTCTTGTACTTGAACTGATGTTTTCGTTCATGTATTCATGTACTCACTTGTCCTTGAGCATTTGTATTCTCTAAACTGTTATATGCATGTGTATCGTGCTCTGACCATCTCATTGTATCCTATTCACTGGCCATAAATTCTTGTTGGACTTGAAGTGTTGAAATTGTTGCTTTGCATATGAAGTCTCCTCTGTTGCATACATGTTACTGTGCTTGTGTGGTTCCTTGGTTAGTTTTGGTTTCATCTGAGTCTGGTTGGATCTCTTTTTCATTGTTGTGTTGTTTTGATCTTCACATCCACACTGGTCTGTGTTGCATCCATTGTGCTATATGCATTGTCATTTTGCTAGGTTGAATGATCATTGTTCTGGTCTTGTCTGGTTACACTTGTGTTCACCAATGCTTATGAATCTGGTCTGGTCTTCATGTGTATGTGTGTGTGTGTGTATTCACACTGCTTTGACCATTCATGCTGGCGCCTGATCTTGTTTGATTTATTTGTATTTGCATTTGCACTCGAGTTTCATGTGTGATGGTCTTGTTGCACTTGAAGTTTGGTTTGATTGATACTTCATGTGAACTGCTCCGGTGCCATATTAAAATCTGGATGCATATGTGTGTGAACTGCTTGCATTATCCTTTGTACATTTGAGCACTTTGACCAGTTGCATGTGTGGTTTGCTCTGGTGCAGTTGCATGCTTCACTGATTGTTCTGGTCACCTCTGTTTGTATTATTGTAGTATGTCTGAATGCATGATGTTGTTGTCATTTCTCACTTTGTTCATATGCGCATGAACTTGATTGATTGGAGTCTAGTGTACTTGATGCCTAAACTGCCTTGGTCTGGTTCTAGTTTGAATCCATGTTGCTTCATGTCCAGTTGTTGTGGACTTGAATTGTTGCTCTTACTTGATTTGATTCAAACTCCTTTCATGTTGCCATGTGACTGGTCCACTTTTATTATTGTAGTCAAGTCTGGTTCATGTTGGTTTGTATTGCACCCGAGTTGAATCCAGCTTTTGGTTGGGTTTAACCTTGTGCTCACCTGTCCCTGCAGTTTTAACAAGCAAGTGTATATCGGTGTGCACGGTCTTGTGGCATGTGCAGTGATACACTGTGCATGTCACAAGTTGTTCGTGTAAGATTAAAAAATGATGACTAACAACCCAAATAGTTGAGGCAAACAAAATTTTCAAACACACACTTCATTGTACACTGCAAAATATTTCTTTTTGAATTTTACTGCGTCGGTGTTTATTTTTCAGATAGTTCAGATGATGGACACAGGCTGGAGCAGAGTTGAAGATTAAATACGAGTGATGAGTGAATATATGTAGTGAGGTGAAAATTGTAAATTGAAAATTGTGTTGTAATTGAAATTGTATTGTAATTGAAAATGTGTAAATGTAGTGAGAGCTCAAATTTGTACTATTGAATTTGTAATAAAATATTTGTTGGAATAAAATATTTGTTTAAATAAGAATTCTGAGTTGTTTATTTTATTCAACAAATATTTATTTAATTATGTGACAAAATAAAATAGTACAATAACAAATACATTTAAATGAATATATATGTTTATTATCATCAAACAAGAATCATAGGCTATTGTATTCTACAATTTTGAGTTTGAGTTGATTACAATTGTCCATGATACTAAACTCATACAACTAAGGAGACTAATTCTCTATTGAATAGTGTTTCATTTGCAATGCTTCAACTCGGACCAACCTATAGTCGCTCAATGATCTCTATGCCATGATTTAACTATAATCATAGTGGAGTATCCACATTGAAGTTCAATACTATTCTCAAGTTGAGAGAACGGTGTGATATTAACACTCGTGATTTAATGTTTAACCTTGTTGTTGTTAACTAACAGGAAACTCTCAAACAGGTCATTCCATCATTATCCAATAACTATCAGTACGTAACCCCTTGGTTCCTCTCGTAGTATGAGTATTACACTGTCCAACATTTGAAGAGAATTATGTATTCTGGTCTCAATGAATGTATCGACATCCTTTCTTGAAACACATTGTGCACGAATATTTAAAATGACATGTTATTTAATCCTAAGATAATTCTATCATGATTACAACTCATTGTAATAATTATCACATAACATATCATTTAAGTATTTTTCTATTAAATATATTAAAATTAATTATTTAATTAATATATCATAATATAACAAGTATATATAGAGAAACAAACACCTTTTATTTTGAGATTTTATTATAGAGTTAATAATTTACCATAAATTGCATAATTATCTCTAGGGCATACCGCTAAATCTTTCGATCCCCCACTTGGACTTGGGGCCAATTATGGAATCACCATTCCATCCTATTTATTCAGAACCGATCGAGCTAGTCTCTTTATGAGTGGATCTACTATGTTGTGCTTGGGGTCTACCCTTTTAGTCATAAAATTTTTATTATTGACAAACTCTCTTATCAAGTGGAACTTTTAAAAAATATGCCTTGATTTCTTGTAAGCTCTTGGTTCTTCACAATCTTCATCGTGACATTTTTATCACATAACAATATTATGGGTTTCTCAACATTTAGAAACACTCCTAGCTCAACCATAAACTTGCGCATCCATACCGCTTCTTTAGCCGCTTTGTTGAAGAAAATGTATTCGGCCTTCATGGTTGCATCAGCTACTGTTTATTGCTTGGAAAATTTCCTACTGAATGCTCTACCCTTAAGGTATCACATAACCAGACTTTAATTTATTGTCGTTGATATCACTCTAAAAGATGGAATTTGTATACCACTTCATAAGGAGTGATATAGTTTACGGTATGCCCTAGAGGCAATTATGTAATTTGTTACATATATCTAACTCGATAACCATTCTTTTTCAAAATAAAAGGTGTTTTCTTTCTATTATATACGTGATATAATGTGCTATATTAATTAATTAATTTAATTTAAATATATTTAATTGAAAATCCATAAATAGTATGTTTTGTGATAGTAGTTACAAAATGCTGTAACCATAAGTAATTTATCACAATGAAAATAAATACACCATTTTAAATATTTCTAGTCAAGATGTATCAAGACTAGATGTCAATACATCCGTTGAGACTAGAGTGCGTAACGCTCTTCAAATGTTGGGTAGTGTATTACTCGTGGCTACTGGGGGCGCCAAAGGGTTACATACTGATAGTTATTGGATAATTATGGAATGACTCACTCGATAGTTTTCTGTTGGTTAAAATTACTAAGGTCGAACAAAAAATATCAATGTGACAATTTTACACAGTTCCCTTGACTTGAGAATACTGTTAATCTTCAATGCAGAAGCTCCACTTTGATTATAATTAAATTGTGGCACAACATCCACTGAATAACTATAGTTGGGTCGAGTGGAAGCATTAGAAGTAAAACACTATTGAAGAGAGGATCTGTCTCCTCAATTATATAGGATTAGTATCACGGTCAACTCAAAGTCTCCGGTAAGGGAATTTCGGTTAATAATAATTGTTATTATTAAACCAATGACTTTATGTTTGGACTATACAGTTGAATATGGAGGATATTGGAATTTTGACCATTATCAAATTCTATAAGTCCAAAGTGATATAGTTTTGACGAAGAGAATTAGTGTGAGTAAAAGTCATAACCGGGTAACACTTAAAAAGTGAAATTAGATTTTTACCGAAACCAAGTATGCGATAAATTTGGCCAAAATATCACACCATCTGTTAAGTGACGTGTGAACATTGATATTTAAATAGTTATATATTAATCACTGACCAAATTTACACCTAACGACTCATACAACCAAAACGATGAATTCTCCTTTGACCAAATGATTTAATAATTTGTAACTATTATAAATTAATTAAATTAATTCATATTTATGAAATATTAATTCTAAAATTTTACTATGATTTGATAATTAAATATATTTATAATAGTTATAGATATCAATCGATGTACGATATCGATAAGCGATTAAATTTGATTTTATTGCATAATATTTTATTTTGGGCTTAAGTGGGTTTAAGTCCCATTATAGGGGTAGAATTTTCACTGAAAATAGATGGTACAAGTCGCTCATTTCTGGGTTAGAAAGGCTTGGTTTTAGATGGCTCGGATTAAAGGAGAATGAGTACGAGATCAGATCCACTTTTCTCTCCTTTCCATCCACAATATAAGCATCTCTAACCTAATTAGATTTGATCTTTTTTGCTGCCTCCTCCTCCATTGCTTGATGGCCGAAAATAATCCCTAGTCCCTCCCTCTCTTCAACCACAAATCAATTCAAATTCGATCGTTATCCAATAGCTAAAGGTCAACAGTACAAGAACTAGCTCTTTGTTGAATCGAAAAGAGTTTCAAAGGGCAGAAATCATCCTTTCAAGGTGTACTTTAAGGCATTTGAATTGAGATTGTTTCTAAACTGACCATAATTATATATTCTCAATATAATGTTTTATTATATATATGTATATATTGTTAGTTAGGTGACAATTCTAAATGCAAGTAATGTTGCCACAAAGTGGTTTGGTTATATGCATGTATATACATACATACATACATATACATATATATATTTATTTACTTAACAATTAAAAAAATTCATACATATATAAGGTCAGTATAGCTATAAACAAAAAATTATATTTTATTAAATTAATGTTTATTATTTAATTACATAAATATATATACATATATATATATAGTTTACAATTAATTACAACATCATAATATAGTCAAATATAGTGATATAATTTTATATATGAAGTATTAAAGCTATAATAATTCTTGGTAGTGGCAAATACTTTTTATAAATATTTTATTACTATTTGATATTATTTAAATCAATTTGTTACATAATTTATATTAACTAAAATATATTATGAAAATTATATTTTATATCTCAAAAAATTAGATTAATAGTAAAGAGACTCTTGGCTAAAAAAACATTTTTTATTTTTAAATTAATTATTAAATTTCGGCCTACAAATCATTTTAAATATTATTTAAATCGAAAATATTTGTGGAAATTTTTTTCAAAGCATAAAATATCATTTAAGATTTACTGAAAATTTAAGTTTGAAATAAAGTTTCAAAATTAATGTTTAATTAATATTTTATTTATTTTCAAAAGGATATTTAATTAAAATGCATTTAAATTAAAAAAATTATAAATTATTTTTTGAGCTATTCACAAGACCTGGACTTTTATTAAAAAATTATTGAGTATTTTTTTTTTGGCAAAGCCAGCGGGGTTGACTAGCCCCCTACCAGTTTTATTGCAACACAATAAAAAGGTTCAAAACAAACTTTGAATCAAAGAGAAACAGGGAGAACAAAGAAGAAAAGATAACAAAAAAAGGTAGACAACAACTCAATGTGCCCACTTAGATATCATGTTAGGAGGGAAATGGCAAGAAGACCTTTTCATTTGCATGTGAGTCCTAACCCTAACTTCAGACCAAAGAGCAGTATTACATTTTCTGATATTGTCAAACACAATAGTGTTCCTTTCATTCCATATCACATCCAAGTAAATTTTAATGCATATGACCAATTCTCGAGAGTTGAAAGTCTTCCATCGTGTTGCCTTATAAATAATATTCCAGTTTATACTAGAGTTAGGAAATGCTACAGAGCAAAGTATCTTGCTTGTAATTCTATCAACCAGATCTTTAAGAGCAGGGCATTCAAAGAAGAGATGCTCAGCAGTTTCAACATGTTGATCATAGAAAACACACTCGGGGCATGAATTCTATGCTACGTGGACTGTGCTTGGGCATGAATTCTGTCAAGCCATCCATAACTTCTTTAACAAGTGTAAACTTCTAAAAGAAGTCAACTCTACAAACATTGCATTAATTCCTAAGGTTTCTCCTCCTACTAAAGTTTCTTCATTCAGGCCTATATCGTGTTGTAATGTTCTGTACAAATGCATCTCTAAAATTCTTGCAACTCGTATTGTTTGTGTTCTGTCATCAGTTGTGTCTCAAAACCAAGCAGCCTTTATCCCAACCAGGAATATACTGGACAATGTACTCTTAGCCCAAGAGCTGCTGAAAGGGTATGGCAAAGGAAATGTCTCTCCTGCAGCTGCAATCAAAATTGATATATCCAGGGCTTATGATTCAATTCACTGGCAGTCTATTGTTAGAATTATGGCTCTGATGGGATTCCCTAAAATCTTTGTTTCTTGGGTCTATACTTGCATCTCCACCCCAACTTTCTCTGTTCTTGTTAATGGTAGGCCTGCTGGCTACTTTGGAAGTCAAAAAGGTATAAGGCAAGGGGATCCTATCTCCTCTTATATTTTTTTATTGGTAATGGAAGTCTTTAACGTAATCCTCAAGAACCAATTCTCTCTTAAGCATATTAAGTACCATCCCAAGTGCTCTCACCATCAGATTTCTTCCATTATGTTTGCGGATGATGTGTTGATTTTCACTAAACCTGAAGCATCCTCCTTAACTGCTATTTTAAATGCCTTGCAATCCTTTTTCCTGATGACTGGCCTCTCTATCAACCACTCTAAATCTTCCTTGCTTGTTGCTGGGGTTTCTGATGATCATGCTTCAAGTTTGTACCACTTGAGTGGGTTCTCTTGTATGCTCAATGACATGAAGTATCTTGGTCTTCCCTTAATCACCAAAAGAATATCCATTGCTGATTGTCTCCCCCTTTACAATAAGATTACTAGTGTTATGAATGCTTGGGAGAGCAGGAATATGACTCAAAGTGGAAGGCTAGTTCTCATAAAAGCTGTTGTTTTCCCTTCTTTGGTCTACTGGGCTCGCTCTATTATTCTTCCTGCTAGGCTTCTGCACCTGATTAGGTCTGCCATGTTAAGATTCTTCTGGACTGGTAGTCTGCACAATAAGAAACTAATGCCGTGTTCCTTTGCAAAGTTTGAGACTTCATTAAAGTTGGGAGGTCTAGGTGTTATAAATGCTAAGAACTGGAACATTGCTGCTTTCAGTAAACATTTTGATGATGTGCTTCATAAAAAGGACAGTCTCTGGGTCAACTGGATCTGGTCTCATAACATTAAGCATGGAAAGTTTTGGACGATGGACATTCCTCAGGACAGTAGTTGGTCTTGGAGAAATATTCTGAAGCTCAGGGATATCTTTCTTCCTATGATTCAGTATCATGTCCACACTAGCAATTCTGTCAGTTTTTGGGACGAACCTTGGGTGAGTAAAGGCTTGATTCTTTCAAGAATTTTTGATCATGCTTTGATTGTGCAATCTGCTGTAAACTGTGAAGCTAAAGTTAGTGATTATTATACTGATGGAAGAATTCTACTTCCCTACAACAGTAGTCAGGTGGTAAGGCAGTTATGGAGTACTATTCAGAGTATTAATTTCAGTAGTGATCTCAATACTACTGTGTCTTGGAACAACAAATTTCATAGTGTTAAACTGGTTTATAACCAGCTTCACCTGAACACTGACTTGCCAGCTGCTAAGTGGTATACTATTTTATGGACTCCTGATTCTTCGCCGAGAGAAAACCTAATGTTGTGGAAGGTAGTTAGCTGTGCTCTCCTGACTAGAGGTGTTTTAAACAATTATGGGATGTGTAATTATTGAGTATTTTATTAAGTTATATATATATATATGTTATACATATATTTGTGTGTGTGTGTATTTAAAAAAATATTTATTAATGTATTTATATAATATATGTGTATTACTCATAATTTTTAAAAAATTAATATTTATAAATAACTTATTTATATTTAAATAAATCTATTATAATAATATGTATAAAATATTAATATTTAATTTATAGGATTATACACACATATATATACACACACACTTATATAATTATAGGAAATTATTTAAACAAAACTTAACATATATATATATATTTGTAATTTTTATATATAAAGATGAGCTAATGTGTGTAGTGTGATTTCAATTCCAGCATCTATACACGAGCATGATATACCATGTATGGATTGATATGTTGCACACACACACATATGTATATATGACACACATGCACACAGATATATATACATATACATATACATATACATACATACGTACGTACGTACATACATATATATATATCATAGCATAAATTAAATAAAATTATACAATTTACAAATTTAAATAAAATAAAAGATTTTATTTAACTAAAATATATTAGAAATGTTCTATACAAACTAGACTTCATAGGCTCAATAAAGATCCACTAAGGGAATTTTTTTAAAATTCACCCATACTTTTTTCTACGGGCTGACCCAGTCCCAACAATGATATCGGAGCCCAATAGCTTATGTAGTATAAGTCAATTAATTAATACATTTATGCATGTATTACATATGTTGATATATATTTTAGTGTTTAAGACAACATATGTATACATATATGTATATAAAACAATTTTTGAAATTAATATAATTTAATTGAAATTGTTTAATTAAATAAATAAATTAATGGTTAATTAATTAAATGAATATACACATATATATGATATGTGTGTTATATTATAAAGGTTATAATACATAACAAATATTCAACATAAATGTTATAATAAATTATTATAAAAATAATTAAAATGTAAATTAATTAAATAAGAATTAGTTAATATAATATTATACATAAGACTATTATATAAGTAACATGAAATGCAAAAGTTATAATAATAAAACTTATAAAGAAACCCTAAATAGACTTAAGGAATAAACACATACATATATATAAGTATACCATGATTTCTGATGTGTCCAACACTAGAATCTCGACGGTATTTTATAAGAAACACATTATTCCATAAGTTGATATCACTTAATATAATGTATTGAAGATTATGAATCTTTAATATAAAGTTGTACTATATCATTTATATATTATTAAATTACTTGCATACTCTTTAGTTATTGAGCTTTCCTCAAGCTAGGGATGTTATGTGTAGTACTATTAATATATTGAATGGACGAGGTAAGATAACTGCACATATTTGTTGAGCTTTCCTCAAGGTATGTGCATTATACTTAGGCCGTCACAAAATGATAGGTCCGAGTGAATAGTCCCACTTTACTTGTTGAGCTTTCCCCAAGGTAAAGACGGGATTAGGACAAGGAACCATGGGTTAGGAGTTGTATGTGATACAACCAACAAGGAGTTATCCATCTAATGCGGGCCTATGATTTGTTGAGCTTTCCTCAAGGTTAGAATCTCAAGGCATACGAGTCCTAACACCTATTGGTGAAGTCAAAAGACTTAGATATTTTTCTTAGGGTTTGGTGAAACATAAAAGAATAGTGGAAGCCTTATTAGAAAAATGAAATGATAACATTCAACCTTCCTAATGTCGTAATAACATATGCTATATAATGTTATAATAATCTACATTGATAAATTTGTGCATTTAATACGATTGATAAAACAATTATTAATCAAGATATAACAAATGAACTGAATTGAAGATTGACAAATAGAAATATAACATATACTTACTAACTAATGCTTATTGCACGTTAACATTTCAATACCCATGCAAGCATCTGATTTTACAACTGCTAAACACGCTTGTAATTGTGTCGCTTATGTGTTTATTTGGTCGAGACCATGTATTGCATTCTATGAGTTTTGAACTCTAAAAGCAATACAAGACTAGATATTTGATCCATATAATATCACATATAAGTGTTATATAGGGAACTGTCAATATTCATAATGTACGATACCTCGATGAAATTAGTTCATTGAAATAAGCAAGTAAACCATATTATGAGATCGAGTATTCAATTTAATTGATTACAATAATTATCTTAATGTGTTAAATGTAACACTAGACCAAAACTACAAGATAGATCTAAGAATTCGATCGCTGAAATGTCAGTTTGATCAATTTATGCAAAGTGCAACATATTTGATGTCCTTAAATATTAAGGATGATCGAGTGCGATTTTGTAAAGAGTTCATTATGATGTTGTAGTAAGGGTTTCCTTTTGAATGGTTCGACCATATAGTAAGAATAACGAATGTACAAGAGTAGATGTGATTTAAGGCACGGTTGGGATAAAGAGAGTGAATGACCACTTCTAGTTAATAAAGAAACATAGGAAACGAGAATTGTAATAATAATAGTTGATACTTAACATTGGAATAAGAAATATGATTTCTATTCCAAAATGTAATTTCATATAGAAAATTGTTTTCTATGAGATTTATTTCTTTAATTTCAAGATATTTGATTAAAGAACTCTCCACTACAAACTAGTTGCAGTGTACGAAATATATAATCTATATTAAGTGAATGATAAGCCTCCATTTTTAGTATGCTATTAAAGTAATGGAAGAAATAGTGGGAGCATCCCATATGGCACTTATTGATTGCATCAAATTACGAAATTGTTTTTGTAAAACATACATGTTATTATAAACATACATATCGAGCTTCTAAAAGAGAACGTGTCGGGTTTGGTAACGACATGGGGTGTCAAGTCAGAAGAATGCCGATCATCAAGCACTCAACATTTAACAACGAATAGCGAGGTTCAAGCAATAGCAAGAAGATGTCGAACCTTTACAATAAAAAGGGAGTTGAATGCTCGAGTAGTTAATAGGAATAGAAAGGGTACCGAATCTCTAAGGATATCAAATTTCAAACAAATGGAAAGTATAAGGGATATCGAACTTGAACATAATGAGGGGGCAGGGTCAAGCCTCAACAACCATAAAGGTTGTCGAGCATATAAAGCAAGAGAGGTATTGAGCTCTAACAACCATAAAGGTCACCAAATGTATAACAAGCAGAAGGTGATGTCGAACCTTAACAATGAATCAAGGTATCAAGTCTGTAAGGTGATGAAGTTGCCGAATCAACAAATACTTATAGATATCGATCTTCTATAATACGAAAGCTACCAAGTCCAAAAAAAAGCAAGAATAACAACGGCCAAGGAAGAGATATTGAGCTTCTACAACATGGAATGTTTCGAACATGTAATAAATGGAGGATGCCACATCTAGTCACAAATGGGAATATCGAGCTTCTAGGGGATGATGAGCCTATAATACAACCATCATCGAGCTACAACCACAATAACAACTATCGATATCTACCATCATAAAAGCTATCGAGTAACTATCAAAGGGAGATTGAGCTACTGAATCTAGGAAAGCAAGTGATGTCAAGTCACCACAAAGGATGCAAAATTTCATTAATATGGTGCTATCAGAACCCTCTGATTCAATGTTAGGACATGTGTCAACCATCTTGCATGGTTGACACCCTATAAATAGACCCCCATCGACAATAAGAGGGGGAGATTAATTATTTTCTCTTTCTCAAATTTTAAAGTTGTAAACCCTATTGATTTGGGGATTTTAGAGCTGATTGGAATTTTTGGAATTTTTGCATATAAGGGCTTGGACAATTAACTTTGCAAAGCATACTTCTATCAAATGAGAATATTTGACTATTATTGAACTTTTGACATGCATATAACTCATGTTTTTGCTCAGACTTGAACAATGGACATGTATATGACTGATCTTTAGACTTGGACTCGAACTTGAGCTTGCATATACTTCCAAGCTTGCATAAGGCCACTTAAGCCCTTATTCAAACCAACCTTAACTTGCCTTTCATATTTTGGTTATAAAAGAAATTTTCTAACATTTTGGCGCAAGAAGGAGAGCATGAACCTTCGACGCCCCACATATCCCTACAGAGGACTTTAGGGACTTTCTATTTCTTGCATATCCCTACAAAGGACATTAGGGACTTTCTATTTTCTGCATATCCCTACAAAGGACTTTAAAGACTCTCCATATCTAGCATATTCCTATTGAGAACTTTACATATCTTGCATAACCTATTAAGCTACATAAGGATTATCTCCAAACAAAAATCCTCCAGGCCTTACTTTCCTGAGTCAACTTATCAAGTGACCCATAATCTTCAGTTCCATGAGGAACAAGTATTAAGAAACTTGGCACTGATGACTTTAGCTGAAAAGAGACAAGTAATTCCTTATGACCTAGATAACTGGAGCATAAATCCATTCCATATGGGATCTACCCCGACCTTCACTTACTCTGAGAAAAGAAAACAAGAAAAGGAGTGATCCATTCTCGAAAATAAGAGAAACTATACATCTCCAAACTAAAGGAACTATCTTTGAAAATGAAATAACAAAGATTTCGATAAGTTTGACCAAAAATGGAAGAGAGAAATCGATTGCTCTCCCACACTAATCAGAACTCGATAATTTTGAAGAGAAAACTTGCCGTTAGAACTAATGAGCCTATCCAATGTTACAAGAGAACCAAATGGAGACTAAAGACACGATCTCAAATTTCCAATCTGCAAGAGCCCGTTCCCTTACCACTTCCTATGAAAATATTTATCTCTAAACCAAAGAGAGGTTGGACTATTGGCTTTCAAAGAAGAAGCGACAAGGAAATGAAAGTAATCTCGAGGGCGCTTATTGCTAATATCATTGAACGAATGGACATGAAACCAATTAGTTTCGAGCCCTTAAAGGGATGATTGAGAATTTCTTGGGAAAAGAGGTACTCCATGAATTTGTTAACAGGATTTTAACATAAGATCAATGTACTAATAAAGAGGAATGCTTTAGAAATGCTACATGAAAAGAACTTATAAAATAAAGGAAAAGACTTTGATCCCGTCACAAGGGCTATTTAAAGCACCTCCTAGAGGAAGGTCAGAGTAAGCCTCTAGACTCGACTATAAGGCCTAGCCAAAACACCGTAAGCCTTCAGTCTCGCCTACGTGGCCTAGCCAATATGCCTCCTAAAGAAAGGATGAGTAAGCCTTAAGTCCGCCTAAGATGGCCTGGCCATAGCACCGGATAGCCTTTGATTCTGCCTATAAGGTCGGAGCGCCTCCTAGAGGGAGGACGAGTAAGACTTTGGTTCTACCTAAGATGGATAGAAGAACACACCGACTAGCCTAAATCATTATCTATAAGGTAATAAGGGGCTCAATTAAAGCCTAAATCATTACCTATAAGGGGTGAAAGAGATTAAAGCCTAAATCATTAACTATAAGATAATAAGGGGTGAAAGGGATTAATGCCTAAATCATTATCTATAAGGTAATAAAGGGCAAAAGAGACAAAAGCCTAAATCATCAACTAAAAGGTAATAAGGGGTAAGAGAGAACAATCAGGCAAGCATAATTTCATCTTGAGAATGAATCAAAGCACTTTTCTAAAAGGAAGTGTAACTAAACATGACCAATCGGGCTCTAAGCTAAAATTAAAGCAGCCTTCGAAGGAAAGGACAAGAACTATCTATTACCTAGGACCAAGGGCCTTAGCGTTAAATATGAACATCTAAAAAATTTTGAATCTCCTTATCAGAAATATTCTGTCAAACAACGGGAATCTCGGTTATTGGTTCAATTTCCAGTCTCCAATTAGTCAAAATGTGAATCTTACTAGATGGATTTCTGGTCTTCTTATCAGTTGCATTTATGGTCTTCTTACCAAATGGATTTTTGGTCTTCTTATTAATTGAATTTATGGCATTCCTACCAGGTGGATTTTTGGCCTTCTTATCAATTAAATTATGGTCTTCTTATCGAGCAGATTTCTTGTCTTCTTGGTTTTACACTCAAATGTAAAAAGCTGCTTTTATACAGGAAAGAAAACGAATTGATCCATGCTAATTTAGTAATTATTTCAGAAAATGAATTTCAAAACTAAGTTTTCAAAATTTCAAAGATCAACAAGAGAGATTTTTCAAAAATTTCTTTAGCATATACAAAACATAATTATTGATTTGAGAAAGAAATAATTTCTCGAAATTATGATAGTCATAATTATTTACCATATGTTTTTCCAGAAGGAAAAAGGAAGATTTCATAAAAATGAGAATTGAAAAGGTGAAAAGATACTTTGTTTTACACTAAAAGTGTGAAAAGCTTCTTTTATGCAAGGAGGGTGGCAAACAAGTATTATAACACCCAACAAGCAACTCTCAAATTAAGACCTATCTAAAAACAATCTTCAAAGAAGCAAAAAAGCAAACAAATCTATGAAAGACCACAGATCATATGGAATCAAATTTAGATTCTAAAGGAATTCACAAATATCAAACAAGCTCAATGAGTTCAAATGCAAGACCAGAATAAGAAAGAAAATACAATGTTTATTCAAAATATCAACTATTCAAGTACAAAGTTATTTTCTCAATTTACATACAAAAGAGTTACAAATATCAAGAAAAATCATTCAAGTCTTCCTGAGGAGGAGGAGGAAGTGGATAATGTTGATATACTATTTCTTTCCACTTCCACTCAACCTTGAGAAGGCATGGATGATTTTCGCTTAAAGCAAGGCATCTCTATGCAAAAAAGAGGGCCTCTAATATTCTTGAGATGGTCAGAACACCCTTATAAAAATAAATGTTGGCAATGTCTGTATTCTGCTTCTATTACTCTGCTCAACCTCCGATTCATTTTGGACCTAAGCAAGACTAATCAATTTTTAATCCAAAAGTAACATTTCAAGCAAATAATCGACGATGGAATCCAGTTGGAAATTCTCTGGCGACATCACTTCAGTTATTTTCAATTAAGACTCAAGGTCTTCCACTTTTTCCTTCAAGACTTCAACTGTTGAAGAAGGTTCGGTGATATGACGAATCTCCACATTCAGTAGTTCTTTAAGTTTCTCCTCCTTCTTTCAGATGATGTTCAAATCATCAATAGAGCGAATTTGAATCTTTAATGCGTGATCGATCGTCTTACTGGGCCCTTTAAGAGTTTTGACCTTTTGCTCAAGAGCATATTTCTCATGTCCCATCCCCTCAATCTGACTTTGATACTGATTGAGATGTTCCAAAACTTTTTCATCCCATTTTCCTTTTAGAAACTGGGTACATTCATATTTATATTTCAGCACCATCTACCAATAACTCCATCATCCAAACCTGAAGGTGGGTTTTCCAAGGAGGAGAATTTCTTTTTACTAGCAAAAACTTAAGACTTAGTTGTCCTTGTAGGAGTAAGAGTATGAAGATTGGATTTGCCTCCACTTGCAATAAGTTCCAAAGATTGACACGATACCGGGCTTTTCAGCAGACCAACTTCAAGATTCTCAATTCTCTGATATAGGTGAGAATTTCTATATTAACATTGATTCCTTAGTCTTGGGGTCTCGATCGACCTACTACCCCTATATTCTTTCTTAATTCTTTGGTCTCCATGTCCTTTTCTATGATTTTCTCCTCTAAACTCGAGGACATTTCATTTACACTGCTTAATGTGGACTTCAACTTGTAGTAGTTATACCATATGCATTCTTCCCGGTTGTCTGAAAATGGTGTAACTAAAGTACCTTGAGAAGAGTGTTTCCCAGTGATCAACATTAGTCTGGTTTTGAGTTTACCCGGTCAGGAGATTATTCCAGGACCGCTGGATGCAAGCATTAATTAGCTTTCCTATCTAAAATAATAAAAGAAGAGGAAATCGATCGACAGGAAATGTGCACTTTATTATAACAACAATGTTTACAATCATAAACAAGTTCAAATTGCGTTAACATCCCAAGTTTTATACATTCCATTCTTAAGTTTAGGAGCAATAGTTTGAGCCTTTTTAAGTGAACCCGCTGACATAGGAAAAGTAGAATCGAAGGAGGCATTAAAACCCGGGAGGAGTAATAACTAGGGAAAACTGATGATAATCCCATTTCTTGGTAGGGACACTAGAATCACCGCATAATAGTTTAGCGTAATTAGACAAGATTTCGTTAAGTAAACTATCTTTTTCATCACCTAAGAAATCAAAATATAAGTGGGGAAGTTGTGTGTAAACTTCTTCAAGTTTCCTAAGAAAGCAGTATTTTGCTAGTCGAGAGGTTTTGAGGGTTAGTTTTTTCTCCTTAAAATCCTTTTTTAGCTTGACAATTTTACATAAGAGTTCTTTTGAAATGGGAGTGCCCAATTGTTCCTCAACCTGTGCATTTTAAGAAAATCAGACTAAGCCGCAAAAATAGAAACGCTAAAACTTATAAAAATTATATGAATTACACGATACAACCACAAGATCACTTAGATTCATACAATATGGACCCTTTGTAAAACTCGGAAATGAATTTCTCTTTGTTGAACTTAACCTTATCAAGAGGAAGTGTGTTAGGGGAAAAGAGAACGGTCTGATCCTGGGAAGATTCCAGCATTCCCTAGGATGAGAATCAGACCCATGATCATTCAAGTACCTACTATGAAGATGCCTAAGCAAACCCCACTCTCTTTCACTAAGAAGGAAAAGTCGGTAAAAAGATGTAGAATAGATTTTATAGAGGAATTCCACTAAAGTGTCCCTATCTTCAATAAGCATCCAAAAGAGTGCGGTTAACTCTACATTCTCCTTTAAAAGTCTTTCTCAATGAAGGTGGGATCTTTTTAAAAGCACCACTAATTTCTCTTTGAAATCTTTTAATTGATTGGCATAAATAAGAAGGCTCCTATACTTTTCAGATAAGTTGTTGTGGTCTTCAACCAATTTCTCGATTTCTCTATTTAATCGTAGCACATTCTTCTCGCTCTTCTCGTGTAAAATTTTGAAGTGATATTTGTTTCTTTTCCTTGATAAAATAGTAAATTTAATAACTAAAGTTAAAAAATGATCGAAAGCATTTAAAGATGGTAAACTTTATACTTGTACCACGGGAGCCTATAAGGTGGAAGCCCGAGCTTCCTCTTTGCCTAACTCTTTGCTGTGATGGCCAGGGTCATGAATGTCCTTTGGCATAGTATCTTCTTGACGAGCACTTGGGAATTTAGGAAGATCGAAGAACTCAACATCATGAGTAGACATACCCAAGTTATGTTCACCTGACGTATCACCGCCACATCATGGTTCCTCGGGGCCTTTGATACCATCACCCCTATCCTTCTCAAAATCATTATCATCATCCTCGTCATCTACATCTTTATCCCCATCGTTGTCGTCTTTATCACTATCTCCTCTATCATCATCATCCTTGTCTTCATTAGGCAGAGGATCATCAAAAGATAATAATTCCTGAGGATTAATAGCTCCCTCTTTTGGGGATTCGTCTTGTAAAGACCCAGGAACTCTCCCCAATTTAAGGTCGAACTTCCTCAAGAACTTGTCTTTTAATGTTGGTAGTGAAAGGACGTCCAACTCTGGATAGTGATGTATGTTGTCAAAATATGCGACGAAGAGGGCCTCCTTGTAACATTTCTTTTTCATATGGGGGAGGGCCTATCCTATGAAAGAGGAGACTTTCTCTTTGGCATTATTAATAATATTATTTGTGTAGACGAGTGTTGCTTCCTTGCTTTCTAGAATGTCCTTTAAGGTTGTAATTTTTGCAGCCATTTGGGCATTTTAGTTTTGGCCCTTTCAAGTTCCTTTTCTAGTAATTTCACCCTTTCCTTAGCTGATAGCATAATTCTCCTTTCTTCATCCAAGTTGGGGACAAGTTTATTCTTTCAGTTGTAACCTCATCTCTCTTGGCAACAACTTTAAAGATTTGGCCCTCAAGGAACTTAACTCTCTCCGTCAACAATGAAATTTGCTCCTTAAAATTCAAAATTTGATCAACAGATTCATGAGAAGCTTGTTGAAGGAAAAACATATGCTTGATCACCCAAAATATATAAAATTTACGACAAATAAAGATATATATAGCCAAAATCTGTATTATCCAAATATGTAAGGATACGTACCGCAAGAAGATGCTAAAAAGAATATAAAGATGGTCCCTGGAGAAAGTAAAAGGCTATAGTAGTGTTAACCCGCCTTTTGGTAAGGCCGCGGATAGACGAGTTTAACTTAATCAACTGCATGTTCGTCAAGGCTATAGTACGATGGATTCAGTCGACTGGATGGATGGATGATGCAATGTGCTTGGGAGATGGAAATATGATTGGATAAAGATGAATCGACTATAATTTGGGTCTAGGAAACATGGTTCGACATTAAACATGGTTCGGCATGATGGAGGTTCGGCACATATGGTTCGTCTGGCATTCACGTTCGAATAGCGTTCAAGAGTAATCGACATTCCATGAAGCATTCGGCATCCAGGTGGCGTTCGGCGTCAAGATATGCTCGGCATCTCGGAAGCACTCGGCATTCGGAAGCGCTCGACATCAAGGAACGTTCGGCAGGGTATAACGTTCGGCATGTACGAACGTTCGGCACGGCAGAATTGTTCGTCATAAACTATTGTTCGGCCTAACTACTGTTCGGCCTAAGTATCGTTCGGCCAAGAGATGGTTCGGCCTTGATAGCGTTCGGCCAGAGTATCATCCGGCCTAAGTTTTGTTCGGCAATCAGTCGTTCAGCACGAATACACTGGATCGGCCTCCGGTATCGTTCGGCGAAAATGTCTCCCACGGCATTCAGGGTGTTCGGCCTCACTTCTGGTCGGCATGAGGAGATCGTTCAGCATTCACACCTTGTTCGGCATTCAGCGTTCGGCATCTATGGTTCGGCATATGGAGACCACTCCATTTGGGCTGAGGTATTCAGCTACCGGGCCCACCAGGGAAGTCCAACCCATCTTTGTCTATAAATAGAGAGGCAGGGGCATAGTGAAAAGGGATCTTCTTTCTGCTCTCTTACTTTCTCTTTTCTAAGGCTAAGGCAACTCTACCATTTTGTAACTGTAATCAATTATTACAGCAATAAAAAGCAAACTTCTGGAGTGGACGTAGGCCGGAGTTAGCCGAACCACTATAAAATCTGTTGTTCTTTACTGCTTTCATTTCAGTTTTAACTGTTCTTCACATTATTACTCTCTACATACATTCTACCTCTGAGCTGTGACTGGTATTTTGGTGCTTTCAACTAGATTTGGGTGTTAGTGACCAATTTTGGCGCTAACACTTTGGTGCTTTCACTGAGAATTGAAGCACTCAGAAATTTTGAAGTTAGGAACTTGGACCCTAGAAAGCAATGGCTAGACCACCAACAAGGAAGCAAGCAGCAGAAAGAAGCAATCAGGAAGGAAGTCAAGCGGCCTCTTCTGGAGTTGGAGAGGATCATGCATCCATCTACATAACTCGGGATGAGATGCAGGTGATGATGAATTCTATGCAGGAGCAGATGATGAAACGGCAAGAGGAGATGATGCAGGCTCTTCTTAGACAATTTGGACAACCAGGAACTGTAGGTGCTCAAGTTCTTGGAAATGGTCCAAGGGAACTCAACCAGCGGACAGATGAAGTGATTCAGCAGGGGCAGCTCCCAATCAACAAACAGCTAACCATCTAGATGGATCTAGACTCGGGGGCGCACCACCAGGTGATGCTGGACCAGTTCATGGAGGGATACCGGATGACGCTACGCGGCCTGACATCCATAGGAATACAGGAGTACGTGATGAAGAATATGTGCCAGAATTTCCGCGGGGACTTAGGGGGCAGTCTGGAAACATGGATAGGGGGCAATCCTTGGTTGGAAACACTGGATTGGCTGACATTATCAGGCAGACTATTCGCGGAGGTCTGACAAACAGGGATTCAAAGGGAGTTAACAAAAGTTCGTTTACCTGGAACATCAGGACAGCTAGGAATTCGCCCGATTTCAAACTACCCACTCTGGAAGTATACAACGGTAAGACGGATCCCACCGACCACTTGATGAGGTACACTAGGCATATGGAAGTGCTGGGGGCAACAGAGGAGGTTATGGCCCGATGTTTCCCCCTATGCTTGACTGATATTGCTGCTATGTGGTACAGACAACTGGAGGATGGATCCATTGGAACATGGACAGAACTGGTGGATAAGTTCTTAAGTCAGTTTCGAGTTCACATAAAATGGCCAAAGAACATGATGACGCTAATGTCAGTCAAACAAGGGGCAGATGAATCGCTCAGGACATTCCTAACTCGATTTAATGCAGCAGTTGCTTCGGTGGATCGGCCAGATCCATCAATGGTTCTGATGGCTGAGGTATCAGGAGTCAGAGATAATTCAGATTTCAAAGTATCGTTGGTATGGAACCCACCGTTGGACCTTGGGGAATTCTTTCATGAAGCTGAAAGATTTCTTCGACAAGAGGATGCATGTTTGGACATGAGGTCAAAGGAAGTAAACATGACTAATGATGGAGGACTACCCGACGAAAGCTCGGGTGGGGGCAAGGATAAAGGGAAAAGGAAGCGCTGGGGAGAACCAAAGTTCTCCACTTACACAGGATTGAACGCAACGCTGGAGCGGATTTTCTTAGATACTCAAGATCGCCTTCCCTATCGAAGGCCAGCAAGGAGGGAACCCTCAGAACGAGAAAGGGCGACAGGAAGGCACTGTCTTTTTCATGACCTGGACGGGCATGATACTAACAGCTGCCGGCATTTGAAGGACATAATCAAGGAGCATATAAGGAATGGTCAGTTGCGACAATATGTTGGAACTCGGAATGCGGCGGGGGAACAGGAGCAGCCACCGCCTACCTTGAACGACGAGGGCATGAGGCCCAGGAATGGTGGTCGATTGGTCATCAACTAATCTTGATGGTTTGGAATAAGTAACAAACTCCAGGCAAACAGTTAAATCACTTACTCATGTACGGGGTCGGAGATAACCCTCAGGCATGCTCTGAGATGATGGCTTACCGAGACGCCCTGGTTTGTGAAATCTGCTTTTTTTCCTTTGACTTGGACATTTGCTTTTTCTGGTTTGGTTTTGGAGTTTGGTTTGAACTCCCTGTTTTGCTCGTTTTCTGGTTTGGATTCAGGTTTGGATGTTTGTTTTTTGGTTTGGATTTTTGATATGGATTTCTGGTTTTCTGTTTGGATTTGGATTTTGGATTAGATTTTGATTGGATTTTCTCTGGATTTTGGCTAAAAGGTCGTCGAGTATGGACTATGCTCGACAAGGGTCCGGAGTGACCAGGATTCGGCTTAGGACTTAAGCCACGGCATTATTCGACGTTCAGGGATACTGAACCATGAACACCATGGAATTACTTAATATAGGTCGTCAAGTGTGGATTGCGCTTGGCAAGAACCCGGAGAGATTACGGATTTGGATATTGGCTATGAATAGCTAAGGATTCGGACAAGGACCCGGAGCGGTCCCGGATTTGGATATCGACCCGGAGAGGTCACGGATATGGTTATAGGTTATTGGATATGGATGGATTGGAACTCGGTAGTTGGGTTCAGATGGATGTGGAATTGGATAAGGACTTGGTTACTGGATAGGAATCAGACATCGACTCGGAACAGTCGCGGAAATGGATCAGGATATGGCCGTGGCACTCGGATAAGATGGCTTGGTAATGGATTGGACTATGAATCGGAAAGTATGGATGTGGATAACATACATACTTAGGATATTGGACTTGAGGCTATTCAAAACACACCTTTCACAGCAAGGCATGTTTTGGGGGGCAAGTGTTAACCCGCCTTTTGGTAAGGCCACGGATAGACGGGTTTAACTTAATCAACTGCATGTTCGTCAAGGCTATAGTATGATGGATTCAGTCGACTGGATGGATGGATGATGCAATGTGCTTGGTAGATGGAAATATGATTGGATAAAGATGAATCAACTATAATTTGGGTCTAGGAAACATGGTTCGGCATTAAACATGGTTCGGCATGATGGAGGTTCGGCACATATGGTTCGTCTGGCATTCACGTTCGAATAGCGTTCAAGAGTAGTCGACATTCCATGAAGCATTCGGCATCCAGGTGGCGTTCGGCGTCAAGATACGCTCGGCATCTCGGAAGCGCTCGACATTCGGAAGCGCTTGGCATCAAGGAATGTTCGGCATCGAGAGACGTTCGGCAGGGTATAACGTTCGGCATGTACGAACGTTTGGCACGGCAGAATTGTTCGTCATAAACTATTGTTCGGCCTAAGTATCGTTCGGCCAAGAGATGGTTCGGCCTTGATAGCGTTCGGCCAGAGTATCATCTGGCCTAAGTTTTGTTCGGTAATCAGTCATTCAGCACGAATACACTGGATCGGCCTCCAGTATCGTTCGGCGAAAATGTCTCCCACGACATTCATGGTGTTCGGCCTCACTTCTGGTCGGCATGAGGAGATCGTTCGGCATTCACACCTTGTTCGGCATTCAGCGTTCGGCATCTATGGTTCGGCATATGGAGACCACTCCATTTGGGCTGAGGTATTCAGCTACCGGGCCCACCAGAGAAGTCCAACCCATCTTTGTCTATAAATAGAGAGGCAGGGGCACAGTGAAAAGGGATCTTCTTTCTGCTCTCTTACTTTCTCTTTTCTAAGGCTAAGGCAACTCTACCATTTTGTAACTGTAATCGATTATTACAGCAATAAAAAGCAAACTTCTGGAGTGGACGTAGGCCGGAGTTAGCCGAACCACTATAAAATCTATTGTTCTTTACTGCTTTCATTTCAGTTTTAACTGTTCTTCACATTAGTACTCTCTACATACATTCTACCTTTGAGCTATGACAGGTATTTTGGTGCTTTCAACTAGATTTGGGTGTTAGTGACCAATTTTGGCGCTAACAAGTAGCACTAGAGAAGCCACAGATGGGGACTGGATGACTAAAAAAACAAAGTCAACAAAAGCTAAAGGGATAGGTTGAGCTGCAGCTTTAAAAAAAAGAGATTTAGGGGGAGAAGGAGTCAGGCCTAACTGCTGATACAAACATAGTATGGCAGCAGAAGATGAAGGAATCGTAATGTCAATAGCAGGACACGGGGTGTGAGCAACGTCTGTTTTGTTCTGAGGACTCCAATCTAGCAAGTTTAAGTCAATAAAACTATGGTCTTGGTCAATTGCGACCATATCTGCATTCGTTTCCTCAGCAATAGCGAAAGAGTTTTATCTTCGCCAAATTTGGCCCTTTTAACTAGGGAAGGAATTGGAATACCAGATAGTTTGCCGGAATCTATTTTTCTCTTGTGACCACCAATAGCCTTAAGAGCATTAGCGATAGAATCCGTAATGGGGCAGCTTTGGTAGTCGCGGCTAAAGAACTGGTTGAAGTTTTAACTTTCTCAGGCTTAGCAGCCGAAATGATAAGAATTGGACCTAAGTCAAGAAAAGAATCATAAGATGACGATATAAGAAACTTCATTAAAATCATTGTAAAAGATTATGAGATTATCGGAAGAATTGCATAGAATGGGGGAAGTAGGAGAAAACGTGTTTTTGTTACCAACAACCAAAGCTTGTTTCTCATAAGCATCTTTCTTGACCATCGAGGGCTCCTCGAGCACTTTGTGAATTTCTAGGATCAAGGAATATTTTTGGAGGTTGGTTTTGGTCAAGAGCTTAAGCCTATCTCCCATATTTTGAGAACCCAAGTTCAAAGCAAAGCACTGATAATACTGGAAATGGAAGAATTTGTCTCTTTAGGAGCAGGTTTTGAAAAAGAATAACTATTATACAAGTAAGTGGCAGAATATAGTATGAACATTATCAAGTTAATGATTAAGCTCTTCAGATAAAGAAGAAGGCGATATATGAACCCGTTGGTTGCTTTCCTACTCTAACAAGATTTACCAACGAATGAAGAGTTTCAGCATCGAGTGAGGGGAGATTAGCTTCCTTGGCTAGTATCTCAAGGCAGCTTAGATATGTATAAGAGTTGGGTAGCAATTGAATTGGAGCGATCCCTAAGTGATCTAGGAATCGAGTGGAGAATTCCGAGAGGTGAAGGTAACCTGAATGACAAATATCAATCGGGGTGAAGGTAAAGAAACCTTTTGGACGATTAACTATCCTTCAGGATATGCCCGCTACTCTGGCCTTTACATTGGTAATCCTGAATTGTTGAAGAATAATATTAACCTCATCCTGAGTAGTTATAAGGGATTGAACATGCATATGGTCTCCTTTCTCTGAAGCGGAGAAGATTTAGAGCCCTTGTTAGCTTTCTTACCAGCCATTTTCCCATAATGCAATATTATGCAGAAATCAAGGAAGTATCGAATGTTTCATGAAAATCAAAAGTACCAAACAAAAAATAAAATTAAGTCTAACTTCTTAGTACAAATTAAAGTAAATAGGTAACCAGATGTCGAATTCATAGATGGTTAGTAAATTCATAACTAGTTGAAAATTCATTAATTAGTTATTAAGTTCATAACAAGATATTGGGCTCATAACTAGTCATTGGATTTGTAACAAGATATTGAGCCAACATCTAATTGATGAGTTCATAATAGGATGTCAAGCTCATGACTAGTTATCAAGTCCATAACAAGGTATCAAACTCAAAAATAGTTGATGAATTCATAACTAGTTGAAGGTGCTATAATTAGTTACCAAGTCCATAACAAGGCATCGAACATATAAAAGATATCGAATTTGAAACTAGATATCAACCTTCCAAATAGTTGCCGAACTTGTGAATGATTGACAATTCTTTAAAAGGTTGTCGAGTTTATAACTAATCAACAATTCTTTAAGCAGTTGTCGAACTCATAACTAGATATCGAGTCTCAAACCAGTCTCTAAGTAATTGTTGAATTCATGGTTAATTGGCGATCCTATAGCTAGTTGGCGAGTCTTCAGCAGGGTATTGAGTTTCTAATCAGTTATTGGATCACTAAGTTAATTGCTGAATTCATAACTAGTCAACAAGCCATCAACAAGCTATCAAGTTTATAAGGAGATATTGAGTCTTTAACAGCTAACGAAACCCCAATTGAGTATCGAGTTTCTAGAAAGTTATCGAACTTACGATAATAACCAAAATTCATGAAATATCAAGTTTTTTAATCGTTAGGGGTATGTATTGTAAATGGAATTCAAATCCAAGCACCATGATTCCTATAACAACGGTGATGCCCCACCTCTATACTTACACTAGCCAAGGACACTACGGGGTAATGCCGTCGACTAGCACGAAGAATAAGGCTGTTAAGGAGCGACCGTCTGTGTAATTGCTTTGTGCGAGTACCGATATGTTAGATAATATAACTTACATTTCATTTCAAGAGGAAATCCGACATATCAAATACAAACTCAAAGCTACCACACAATGGCTATACGAACTTCGGAAACAAATATAGAAATAAACATAACACAAATCAGTCACAGATATTCATATCACAAAGGTGGAAACAGATATGAATATAACACATAGAAGTGTACATCAAAGTAGTGGTCAAACTAGATCCACTACATCACAAAAGAATAGATACAAGTGCTAGACAAAAGAATAAGTATACATCAAGGAGACTCTATCTCAAATGTATACTAACAAAAACTACTATGCTAAAGTAGTTAGCCAAAAGTCAGGGGAAGGACCTTGATAAGAAGTCAAGCAGGAGCACCTGAAATACCACGGTCTGACCCGAGTATTATTTAAGAAGAAAATAATAAACGGATCAGTCTAGCTATAAATATCATATAAAATGAGATAGGATAAAAGATATGACCAAAAACGTATGATAACAAAAATGCCATATTATGACAAGTATACATCAAATAACAACAAAAATCATACGATATCTCAAGAATCTCAAAGCACCAAAAAGAATGTCATATTCTTTAAATTATTCACCAAAACACAAATATTGACAAAGCATATCAATGTCAATCGCAAAAATCGGTGAAACACAAATTCTAGAAGTCATCAACTAGAAATCCAGAAATCACAAAAAGGGGAAGGCCTGTCACAAACGGGAGCATGAAAACTCACCAACACGTGTATCACAAATGGGTCGCTATCCCATGAACCGAACATCGACGTACCTAAAAAGATATGCCCCATGCACAGTCGAACATCGACGCACCTGAAAAGATACGCCCCATGTATAAACTAACATCGACGCACCTAAATGATACGCCCCATGTATAGTCGGACATCGACGCACCTAAAAAGATACACCCCATGCCTAGTTGAACATCGATGACCTAAAAAGATACACCCCATGCCTAGTCGAACATCGATGCACCTAAAATGATACACCCCATGTATAGTCGGACATCGATGCACCTAAAAAGATACACCCCATGCCTAGTCGAACATCGATGCACCTAAAAAGATACACCCCATGTATAGTCGGACATCGATGCACCTAAAAAGATACACCCCATGCCTAGTCGGACATCGATGCACCTAAAAAGATACACCCCATGCACCGACTTATTGAGCCGAGTGCTCCACGAACGGTCCAAAGACCATGGGTCGCTAGCCCATAAAAATGAGATGAAGCGAACGGGGTATAGTCCCCCATGCGGACAAAGAGACATCGCACATCGCTAGTCTAAATCATAAAATGATCACCATTGATCAATAAGAAGTGTCAATTACACTAAGCTAGTAAATAGATGAGTTTAGCTTCATGTCCCATAACCACTGGCTTAACTTAAATATTCACGAACAGATTGTAGATTTCCACTCAAAGATTGTCACAAGATTTCAATCGAACAAGTCTAAGAATTAACCGACAAAGTAAACGCAAGCGTTTCATACGACTTGTTTTGCTAAGCCGTTTAATTAGATTTCTCATACGAATGAGGTAAAGGTTTGTATATACGAATAGATTGGAAAACGAATTTATAAACGAGATTTGTATTAAAAATAGAGTTGGAATCATCTTTGTGAAAGAGTTTGATTATTTATTACTAGTATAGAAAACCTTTATATTTTAAAGTGACAAATCATAGAAATGATTGTAGAAACAATCAATCACCAAAATCCACATTCGACGACATGAATTAAAACCATAAAAATCGATACTGAATCCATCAAAATGGATATTCCCAAAAATCCCGAAAAAGAAGTCATCAAAGACGATAAATGATAACAACAATTCGGATCATCAAAAATCGATTAAAAACCGGAAAACCCACTAAAAACAGCCTAAAATAGGCAAAAAGCAAACTTCACAGATTCAGTCGACTGTTCTGTAAGGTCAGTCGACTGAAACAAGCCTAGAAACTCTCGGGTTTCAGGTTCAGTCGACCGACTCTGCAGTTCAGTCGACTGATATAGGGACAGAAACATTTCTGTCCCTAGTTCAGTCGACTGAACTGTATGGTCAGTCGACTGACACAGAGCCAGAGAGTTTTCTGGCCCCAGATTCAGTCGACTGACTCTGCAGTTCAGTCGACTGAATTGTGGTTTCCAGTATTCTCAGCCTAGCCCCCAAAAGGGGCAAAAATCCAAACGGGAGCGATCGGACGAGCATCAGAGACTAGGGATTTATGCCAAGCGACAACCCAGCCTTATAGACTCTTCGATACACCCCAACAACGTGTTCAAACATCAAAGATAGGATTTTTAAAGATTTGACTTCAAAACACAAAAAATTGGAATATTCATCAAACCAATTCAATTCAAAGGCAAATGAACAAGGAATAGATGTTATGAATTACTACCAAACAACTATCAAAGGTATAGACATAGATGTGAGTTCAAAAACTCACCTTTTAAACTCAAAACACAAGTGAGAAGCTTTAAAACAAAGGAGAGACCAATTCCTCTTCAACTTCAACTCAAAAAGCTCCAATCTAAGCTAATAAGCAAATATTTCCTAAGTTAGGGTTTAGGAATTTCTGAAATTGAAGAGAGATAGATATGGAGAAGATGGAGAGGATGCTTACCTAAGCTTCTCTTTGGTTTTGGAGCAAGAACTTGTGTTTCCAAATCAAACTAGGGTTTGGAATTTCTATTTCCAATCTTTTTCCCCCATTTCTCTTGAGCTGGAGTGTTAGGAAAAGGAATGAGTGAATGAAGAGGAGTTGAGTGGAGTGTTAGGGTATTAGATGGGTTGGTGGGCTGAAACCCAAACCCAAAGCCCTAAATGAAAATATCAAAATTTCACTTAACTCCAAATATACCGATGTTTATACTTAAAAAGGTCACAAACACCATTTTGGACTCAATGGAAGTGGTCTCGAGTCCCAATTCGACTGTTTGCAAAAAGTGACATTTCGGACTTAAATCCGACTAACGATGCTATATTTAAATAAAACATTTAAATATATAATCGTAAAATACGCGGGTTGTTACAGACTCCCCTCCTTAAAGAAATTGCGTCATCATAATACTTAAGAAGAAAATAAAGAGTAACAACCATAAAAACATATCAATACAAAAGAAAATTTGAAATAAGAAGTTCACCTTAAAGAGCACGAAAGAGTAAGTCCGGATGTGTTTGCTCGATGAATTCTCAAGATTCCCAAGAGCAATCCTTAGGATTTGAGGACCATTGAACTTTCACAAGAAGAACATCTTTATTTCGAAGGCGTTTAACCTTCGAAGTAATGATACGAATAGATTGTTGCTCATAAGTCAAATTTGGTGAAACTTCAATTTCTTCAATTACACCGGGCTCAAGAATAGAATCGGAATCACGAAGGCATTTCCGTAGTTGAGAGACATGGAATACGTCATGAATAGCAGAAAACTGAGCCGGTAATAAAAGGCGATAAGCCACGGAACCAATACGTTCGGTGATGGGAAATGGACCAACATATCGAGGTGCTAACTTTCCCGATCGACTGAAACGCACAACACCCCTCATAGGTGAAACACAAATGAACTCCAATAAAATCTGGACCTAAAACCAGCTTCTCACCAGCTTCAAGCTAACACGAAGGAAATCGGCATGGCCTTCCATAGAGCGCCTCGAAAGGTGCCATACCAATACTAGATTGGAAGCTATTATTATAGGAAAACTCAACAAGAGAAATATGCTCTTCCCAACTTCCACCAAAACCAAGAACACATGCATGAAGGAGATCTTCAAGAGTTTGATTCACATGCTCTATTTGTCCATCGGATTGAGGACAATAAGCAGTGCTAGAATTAAGCTTTGTTCCCAAAGCTTTTGAAGACCTTACCAAAATCCACTAGTAAAATAATGGATCACGATCGCTAACACTAGGAGTAGGAACTCCATGCAATTTAACAATTTCTTTGACATAGAGTTTAGCCAAAAGAGGTACGGTCCAAAAGAGAAGGACGAGCCTAAAGGCTACACAAAACAAGAGATGAACATGAATCGGATTCACGATCTCGAATCTCATAAGTGGACAAAGTCTCAAGATCACTCCATTCGGATATCATCATGAAAACAATTGCTTGTTGCTTACGACTAAAGGCATTGGCAACTCGATTGCCCTTTCCGGGAGTATAAAGAATATCAAAATCATAAAATGCAAGGAACTCGAGCCAACGTTGTTGACGCAAATTAAGTTTCTTTTGAGAAAATAAATACTTCAAAGATTTATGATCGGTGTAGAGAACAAATTTCTCTCCCAAAAGATAATGTCGCCAAATTCTAAGAGCGAAAACAATGGCCGCAAGCACTAGATCATGAATGGCATATCTAGTCTCGACAAGCTTTAATTGTCATGAAGCATATGTGATAACACGTTCCCTTTTTGCGTGAGAACGACATTCAAACCAACACGACTAGCATCGGTATAAACAATAAAATCTTGGTTCCCTTCGGGAATCGCAAGAATAAAAGCATCAGAAAAGAGTTCTTTTAATTGATCCTCTTTCCCGAAAAGCTAAGACATTCAAAATTATAATTAACTTTATGTTATCATCTTTTTAGAAAAATTTACTTATTACAAGTCAATTTACTATATCTGACTGTCTCATCATAGCGTTTAGGAGATTCCTATCGATAACGTTGATCAAGCGCATCGACCAGAATTCTTAAAGCACTCAATGGGCAAATCAACACAAAATCATCTTCTATATGATAATCTTTGCTCTTTTTAGAACAAAATCCAATTATACTTATAAATATATTATTAAAAAGATTTGCAAATTTTAAATTGTTGTTTTCATCCATAATCAATAAATACAAGGATAAACCCATCGAGATATTCGTAGAATACTCGATTCATAAGATGGATGAAATAAGGTAGAAGGTTCGTCAAACCGAATGACATAACGAACCACTCACAAGAATCATAACGAGTGCGGAATGCGATAAGTGGAATGCTATCCTCCGCAACTCGTAGCTGATGAAAACCGGTGGCAAGGTCGAGCTGAAAAGACCTTATCACCACTCAATAGATTGCTTAGGTGATAATCCTAAGACAAGCTCAAATATATTCTGGAAAATTCACAAATTACTTGAATGAGAGAAATAACATCTTCCTCATCAAGTGGGTTTAAAGAATAAAATGATGTCACCGAATTGGAAATCAAAATCATTAAGAACCATAGAAATCTGCTTAACAGATTGAGAATGTCGAAGATATATAGTCCGCTCTGGACAGAGGATGTGGGCTTCATAATGATCAAGCCAATCCTTTCCCAAAAATCAATTTCGAAGCCTAAGTAACGCATAACATGCAAATCGGCTAAAAAGAATAATCACATAAAATAATCTCGACATTTTTCACAAGGTAAACTGAGGGTTGCGGATCCACCAATCGGATTCGCAATTCTTAGTGAAGTCATCAAGCCTATAATATTTAAGGAAAAGAATCAACAAGTTCTTTTGATATAAAAGAGTGGGATGCACCCATATCAAAAGAAATCAAATAGGAAGATCACGAAACAAAATAATGCCATCAAGGATTGAATGAAAAAAAATACCTTGACCAAGAGAAGTGTTACTAGGGGCTTGCACAACATTCAACTCTCCCTTTCTCCTACTTTGGAGTATGGGACATGTAGATATAAGATGGCCCGAACTTTTGCAATAACGACACACAAACCTAATCTCACCGTTTTATAAATAAGCCTTATAAGGAATCTTCCTTATTACACCTTAAAATAATAATTAGGTTATATACGAGTTTCTTCTTATTTTCACCTCAAAATTAATTATCTTTCTAATAGGGGTAAATAAATGCCTGATTAACTATGCCATATACGCAATAGTTATACGTTAATAACATAAATAGAAATAAATAATTATTCGTGCCTAATAAGTTCTAAACGCACGGATTTCACGCTCTAAACTAGCGTTAAATGTCAATTCCTAACCAATTATTACAAGTCCTTTTTTCTCGATTTCCCAAGATTTCATGGAATTCTAATTTCCCAAAACAGGGAATAAATATTCATAACCAAAACTGCAATAACAAACCTATAAATAAAATAGTAACTCAATTTATTACACCAATTTAATGGAATATCTTAAACAATAAGAATTGCAATCTAAACCCCATATTCAATTCAACTCCTCTTTTTATAGAGAAATAAATAAGAATAAGTGGTGTAAACTACGAATAGTATTCGTAATCTAAACCCCTTATTTTATTGAAGGATCACAATTTAACCCAATGAAGGAGGAGAAATGGAATAGACTATGGAATTATCAAAAATTGCATAAATGAAACAAATTCCATCAAATTAATGTAAATAATTGAGAATCTCAACATGGAATTGACATTTCGAAATAAAAAGGAATTTTGGAAGATTTTATCAATCATATTTTTGAAATCCCAAAATCTCTAAGGCATATTCAAATCCATAAGAAATACACTAAACAATTACTGAAAAGAAATACTAAGGTTTCCACTCACAGATTAGCCTTACTTTACTCAAATGGATTTATAGCCTTCCAATCTCTTTCAGAACATCTCTCTTTTGATATATATATATATATAAACTTGAAATCGAAGAATTTTCCAGCAACAACGAAGAACAATCACTGATGTTAGTAAGCTTGCTGTCACTGACTTGAATATGGTACAAAAACGGTTACTGGATCCTACCTTTCGGGGAGTAGACGAAGTTCATACTGGAGTAGTGGATCTGAATTGTCCAATGGGAGGAAACCTAAGTACAATTCCTCTGGGTTGGCCGCCATGAAGAAGTAGAAATTACTTTTTGTGCTGTTTATTTTTGGTATAATTGAGTTAGACTGTATGTTCGATTGTATATTCTGTTTCTTGGGTCGCTACTGGGCCAAAAACGTGGGCTGTGAATGCCTTTAATAAAAGCTCTTACCAATTTTCAAAATATATATATATATATATATATATATAAACATACATACACAATATGTCAGAGGTATATATATTCATTAGATTAAGAATAATTGGAGAAGAATAGGATAATAATAGATTGGAGGAAGAAGAAACAAATAGGAAATAGGTTGAATCCTTACCTGAATTCTCTACAGAGTTTCTGGATCTTATTAGAGAGGTAAAAATAGTAGAGTTTCATCGTATTCTCCTAAATAATATGACAAAAGTGGAGAGGATAGGGTTCTATTTATAGAAGTTGAAACGCACCAGAACCGTAGGATGGAATTAGGTAGGAAACGGGCAAATCCGGAGCGCACAACTGAATAGAACATAACGTAAAACCCTAGTTGCCACTAGAAACTGCCATTGCCAAGCGATCGACCGCCCATGGGCGACCGATCGACCGCTACGGCCGACAGGTTGACCTATTCAGATCGACCACTCCTTTTATTAAGGGGACGTTTATTTATTTCCATTGCCATATTATTTTATTCCCTAATTAACCTTTTAACATTAGGCGTTAATTAAACATTTACTTAGACCCCAAGCTAATTTTTGAAATTTAAACCCTAAATTTGATTTCTCTTTTGATTTTGAATTCAAACTAAATTAATTTAAATCTAAGAACTTCAAATGCTCATAACTTCTTTGTTTGAGCTCCGTTTTCAGCATATTATATATGAAAACAAATCAGAATTTCGCCATGAATGCAACGGCATAACTTTCGTAGTCAAATTCTAATATTTATAAAATTCTCATATCTAACCCTTATCATATTTAATTTACTTTATTTATTTATGGTTCATTTTACGGGGTGTTACATTCTTCCCTCCTTTAAAAAGGATTTCGTCCTGAAATATTCCAAGGAGCGAACAACGTAACTTGCAATACATCCATGTTATATAACCAAGTCCTCTATACAGCCATTTTTTCAATGTGATTATGTATGCATACATGCTAAAATGAGCTCAATCCTAGCGTGAGTGTGTAATCTTGTCATGTAAGTATGCATGCAAATACCCCAAACATGCATAAAAATTTCTATATGAGTGTATAGTGATTGTGAAAAGGTGTAGCAACCATCTCCTACCATCCAAAATAGCAACCATGATGCAACCAAAATCCTAATTTTGAAGAGAAAATTTTCCATAGAAAGGTTTTGGATGAAGAGTCCTCATGCCTCCCATCAAATTTTCTCACCATTGTACTCAAGCCAATCTAATTCTTTGTTACAAAGCCTTCGAATTCCGTGCTCTACGATGCACGTAGTGGCATGGGATGTTATTGGCTCCGTCTTAAAATACCCCAATTGATTGGGCTCTACAACAATTGTTATGCTATGAAGGTATTTCCTCAAATGCTAAAACGTCATGGACTCCAGTCAGCATAAAAAATTTCTTGTTTTTTTCCATATTGGGAAAATGCCCAATAAATCTTGTGCCTACTTTCCAACTATCCAAATCGTATGCTGCCTAATCAATTCTGACTTTCTAAAGTCTCACAATACAAACCTGGTCCGAGTAGAATTTGTTGGTGGTTTCCCACCCACAATTTGACGATTTGCATGGCCTTCAAAAAAAATGCTTCAAGGGTGCCATACTAATCGTCCATTGATGACTACAATCCTACTAAATTCTACTAAAGGTAAGCACTATTTCTAAGGTCCTCCAAAGTCCAAGATGCAAGCTCTCAACAAATCCTCCAAGTTCTCATCCATTCCTTCATTTTGTCCATCGGTCTTTGGTTCGTAAGCGATGCTTCGATTCAACGAAGTTCCTAAAGCTAGTATGTAAAGCTACTAGCAAACCCTTCCAAATTTGCTAGTAAACTAAGGGTCCTTATCGATAACGATGCAGAGGGCAACTCCATAAAGCGATGTTAGAGTGCTGCGGTTCCACTGCTTCTAACGAAAAACTTCTGCCACCTTCTTTTTAATCCTTGATCAATAGGAAATTCCATTATCATTCCTATATATTTTCTCTTTTCCTTTCATGGTGGCATTTTGTGAGTTAAATCCCTCATGTTTACCAAAATCCAAAGTTTTGATATTGAAACATTTACTTACTTTAGGCTGTTAAACTAATTTTCTCATTAACTTCCAGTTTTACCTATGGTCTATCGCTATTTAAGTGTTCCCATAAAAGATCCTTATTTACTTTGCTTTCCAACATATATCAAGTGGTTTAAATCCTATTCATTAAGTCTACACGGGGATAAAACGAGAATATATCATATACCACATCATCCACTTTTCCAATAACCGAGGAGGACAACTAGCGACTATAATCCAAGAATTTCAAAAGTAAATTTTACTGGAAGTTGCCATTTAATATCAGTTAATATAAATGGTGTTGAGGTCTACCACTCCTTTCTAAATTAAGAAGGGCTACCTTTAATATTTCATTCCATTCATACCCATTTTCTTAATTTCCCCTTCTGTTTTTTGATCTTTAATAAATGTGGTCCATTTATTGCTTCAATTAATATCCATAGCAGCTGATCATTACTTTTAGAATTGGCCTATTTCCAATTAATCCTTCTTCAATCTTTTTAACCTTCTTTGGGTTTTCAAAATCCATTCAGTATCAAATTTCTTTCTTTCACAAATGTAATATCAAGTTTACTTAATCAGTCCCCCTTTAGATTACTTTTCCTCTCATTAATTACAAATTTATTACCCACTAAATTTTTAATTAACATCCATAAATCCTAATCCATCAATTACTAACTAATACACATATAGTCGTAGTCTATGCTATCTATATATTTTCTAGTCGTTTAGCATAGTTGTACGATATCTATATCTAATTACTAATTCTACAACTAGAATATTCATTTTTATATTTTAAATCATCGAAGCTATCCTTCCAATAAGATTACTGTCATAAATTACCCACAATTAAGATTTTTTATTTGATTGAAATTACAAGGAATCATTTCTTTTCTTATTATTGAAATAGATAGTGTAAACTATGGAAAGGAATATCCATCTCTTACACATCTGTTCCCTTTTTAGTGTATTCCTTATTACTTCAAACAATGCACTTTTACATGTATTTTGGAATTGGATAATTTGTAGAAATTACGTGGAAATTGCTCCAAAATTAAAATATAGAAATTCATATGGGCAACCTAATTCACAACCCAATTATAGATCTGAAATATCTTTACACATTACCAACTTCTTCAAATATTCGTTTGGGACTGTCTTCAACTTTCCAGATCAGGTTGCACATTCTATTTATATTTTACTTATATCATAAAAACCTTAGTCTATCCAACCTAGGTCATGATCTGTATCTACTTCATAAAATTTTATAAAATTGTAACTTTCACACATAAAATAAAATATCTTCATACAAATAAACTTATTTAAAAATAAGCATTTGTTACTTCATTTCTTGCAATACTTAAAACATGAAGTATCAAATTCGATATCTCCGTCCTTGAAAATTTAAACTTTAATAAAACCCTTTATCAAAGATTCAAAATTCCTATGTTCCCAAATAGGAATAAAATAATCTCCCTTTTTACAACTTTCCATATCTTTTTTTTTTCAAATTAGACTTTCAAATTTATGGCATTCAAAATTCTCTTGGTTTTTCAAAAAGGAACTTATGAAAAACTTTCCTTTTCAATAGCATACTTAATTAAGTATTTACTCCTTTTAGAAAATAGGAATTATAATACAGAAGATTCAAGACTTAATTTTCCAAAGTAATATGTTAAACAAAAAGTTTTCTACCTACAAGAATTATCGTTTGCAAAATAGTAAATTTTTCACAATCATCGTTTCAAAATAACAGTTATTTCCTTCTAAAGCAATACAATAATATTTATTAACTTATTACTCAAAATATATTGTTATTTAATGAAATATATCCGTAACTTTGCTCAAATACTCTTAAAATCTCTTGCAACACTTTTTTTTATCAAATCCAATATTATTATTATTCAAGCAACATTTGTATTCAAATTAGAAAAAACATATAAAATTCTCATGTTTACATAAATGCTTCTCTCTATACAAAAACTTCTAACTTGTTTATCAATCATCATTCAAATCCAATCAATGGTCAAAGATACCTTTTATAACTTTATACGATAGAAAAATAGATCGAGCAGACAGAGATAACTTCTATTTTACTCTATTACTCCTTTCCATATCTCATTTACCAGAATTCACAATTCTATTAGTACCTAAATTCCAGCCATTATTCTCTTCATCGCCTTATATGGGAACACTCTCCTTCCTATACAATCCGACATTCCTTTCTTTCTGTTTCTATCCCAAATAGATATTATTTCTATCTACTAATCCCTAAAAAGAGTTCTAATGAAAGAACGTTTAGGTTTATAAACAAGGAAATATAGAAGAATCAAAGAACTAAAAATTGAAATCTTTTTAATCAAATTAAAAAGGTTAACAAATGAAAACTTTTCAAGGCATTAATTTACAATTAAAACCATCCACCTTTTTGTCTTAAAGAAATTCACCGCTTTAAAAAATTGCATTACCTTTCCAAACTTTTTCAAAACTAATTGTGGTATATTTCGAAAGTTGTCTAAAACCATAACTATATTTCTGAAAAAATTCCAACTTATATAGCCTTCTAAGAAGTTATAGAGGAAATAACTTTCAAATTTATTGCATAGGAAATATAACATAGGAAAATAGAATAATACAAGAACAAGGAATTTGAAAGCTTTTCTAATCCAATCAAATTTTAAACTGAGAAGTTAATAAATGGAAACTTTTTTTCAACTTCTCAAGTCACTAAATTTTTAAATTAAAATCACCTACCAAAAATGTTTCAACATCCTTTTTAAATTTACAACCTATTTTCAAAATTTTTACAAAACAAACGGTGGTATAATTTAAAAGTCATTTAATATCACTTTTTCTAATCTTCTCAGCGTTTCATAAATAAGGCCTTATAAGGAATCTTCCTTATTACATCTTAAAATAATAGCTGGACTATATAAGAGTTTCCTTTTATTTTCACCTCAAAATCAATTACCTTCCTAATGGGGGAAATAAATGTAAATAAATGCCTAATTAACTACGCCATATATGCAATAGTTATACGTTAATTACGTAAATAGAAATAAATAAATATTCGAGCCTAATAAGTTCTAAACGCATGGATTTTACACTCTACACTAGCGTTAAATGTCAATTCTCTAACCGATTATTATTACAAGTCCTTTTTCCTCAATTTCCTAAGATTTCATGGAATTCTAATGTCCAAAACAAGAAATAAATATTCATAACCAAAACTGCAATAATAGACTTGTAAATAAAATAGAAACTCAATTTATTACACCAATTCAACGGGATATCTTAAACAATAAGAATTGCATTCTAAACCCTATATTCTATTTAACTCCTTTTTTTATAAAGAAATAGATAAGAATAAGTGGTGTAAACTACGAATAGAATTCGTAATATAAACCCTTATGTTAATGGGGTTTTTAACCCAACAAAATACAAAAGGAGTTAGAACATTCTGATTAAGTCAGAATTGATTGGAAACTTGACCCGAAAGCCAAAAAGTAAAAGACAAAGAAACATAAGAAGTTTGGTCCAGAATTATGCTAACTCTTCGGATCAATACCGATCTATTCCAATTGGATTGGTACCAATCCAAAATATTGGCTCGTGGTTCCTTCTAACCGCTTGCATTGCACTCCTATGCCTCTACTAAGCTCGCCTGTCAAGTTTGGTAACATTCTAAGCAACCTAGTTCAAGAAGTTTGGACCGGAGCAACTTAAAATGGACCTACAGAACTCATACAGATTCAGATTGACTTGAAATTTGGAAAGGACACTTAGAAGATATAAAAGAAGGTTCACACTTAAATTAAGTCATTTGGCCAAGCAAATTTGGATCAGAACCGGTCCAAACTCATCGGATCATCTGATCCATTTAGGTTAGGCCCCACTACCTACGATCTATAGTGTAGGTCTTACACATCCTCTCGAAGCTATCGGCAAAGTTTCATCTAATTCTAATAAGAATTGAGTGAGTTATGAATAGATCTCTTCCAAATTGAGCTAGTTTGACGGATTAGGTTCGGCCCACCTAGGATGGGCCCCACCTCATGAGATACAATTTTAAGGCTCTCCTACTTATGTACATTACATGTATGAAGTTTCGTGTTATTTGATTACGAATTGAGTGGGTTATGGCTGGATCTCCTATGACCCAGAAGAAGATTCAAAAATAAGCTGAGGGTTTGGATCACCGCCGATCCGACTCAATTGGATCATCGCCGATCCAAATACTTAGCTCGGATCCTTACGAGATCTGATTTGGAGGCTCTCTTACTCATGTACATTGCATATATGAAGTTCTGTATCATTTGGTTAAGTATTGAGTGAGTTCTGGATGGATCTTCTATGAAGGGATGGATTGGACGATCTATGAAGATAGATGATCAAACTAAATCCAAACGACTTGATATTCAAACAAGGTACTCAATTATGGGATAGGAACACAACCAAATTGAGAAGACTCAAAAATTGCACAACGTTTCGGATCGGTACCAATCCGATCCAACCGGATCGGTACCGATCAGAAAAGTTAGCTCCAAACAGCCCCAAACTTCTTGAGCGACCTCTACATGATGACTACAGGCTTTTGTTAAAGTGGCTCTGGCCCAAATGCTCTTTAACCCCTATAAATACCATCCTATCTGCAACAGTAGAGGGGATCTGATCTCTACTAAAGCTCTGCCATTATTTCTTCACTCTTCTTCTCCCACACAACAGCCATGAAGGGATAATTGAGATCCTTTTGTCTCTAATAATGGTGGCTTGATCTAGTCTAGGAAAGGAGCATTATGTTGTAATCTAAACTTCTTTGTAATAACATTTGATCAACAAAAGAACTATAAAGTGGACGTAGGATTCATTAACAGCCAAACCATTATAAAAGTCTCGTCTCTTTAACTTTTCTGCTATTTACTATTGCTTTTTCTATTTATTTACCTTGATAAACAAGGCTGGTGCTTGCACACTCAAACAAGGGTGTTGATCCACTTTTGGGTTAACACCTTATTTTATTAAAGGATCATGATTTGACCTAAATAATAAGAAGTGGAATAGACTATGAATTATCAATAATTGCATAAACGAAACAAATTTCATCAAATCAATGTGAATAATTGGGAATCTCAACATTGAATTAACATTTCGAAATAAAAGGAATTTTGGGAGATTTTATTTATTATATTTTTGAAATCCCAAAATCCCTACGGCATATTCAAATCCAAAAGAAATACACTAAACAATTGCTGAAAAGAAATACTAAGGTTTCCACTCATAGATTAGCCTTAGCTTTCCTCAAATGGATTTGTAGCCTTCCGATCCCTTCCAGAATCTCTCTCTTTTGATATATATATATATATATATACATACACACAATAGGGAATAGGTATATAGATTCATTAGATTCAGAATAATTAGAGAAAAATAGGATAAAAATAGATTGGAGGAAGAAGAAAATAATAGAAAATAGGTTGAATCCTCACCTGAATTCTCTACGGACTTTCTGAATATTATTAGAGAGATAGCAATGGTAGAGTTTCATCGTATTTCCCAAAATAATATGATAAAAGTAGAGAGGATAGGGTTCTCATTATAGGAGTTGAAACGCAGCAGAACTGTGGGATAAAAGTATTGTAACGACCCAAAATTTGACCACTATAAAATATACTATTTAAAGTAATTTTAAATATAAAATATATAACATTTTATGATTTAAATAATATTATATAGGATCTTCAAAGAGAAATATACACAAAAATAGGAATAATTGCTTATATCGACAAAAGTGACAAAATCCTGATTTCAGAAAAGTAAGTTTCAATGGTTAAATAAATTATTTTGATTAATTTATGAGTGTTTATATTTTTAAATAACATTATACAAATTTATTTTTAAATTTGGTTTACAAAAATAAATAGTTTAACTAAAACATCAAAATATGGCCGTAAAACATTTTGTCGAAAATCAACGTTTTATCGAATAAAAGTTGCCGTAACATTGTTGCACCTTTATGTATATATACATGTACACATTTTTAAATATGTTAAGTATTAACAATTAACTAATCAAGTTTATTTTTGCTAATTAAGGTTAGAAATTTCTAGAAAATCATTAAGAAAAGGTAAACATAAAAGGACAAAATCATGTCAAATCAAATCAAATAAAATCTTTACTTTATTTTCCTTATGCATTAAGTGATTAAGACATAAAGTAGTGATGTGACAAAGTGATGGTAAGTGTTGAAAAAGTAAGATAAAGTAAGGATATTTTGGTAATTTTGTAAAGGGTTAATTTTGTGATTCACCACTCCTTACTTTTCCTATAAATACCCATTTATTCTTCTCATTTTTTTCACACTTCTCATTCTTCTTCTTCTTCATTTTGAGATTTCTTTTGTTCATCAATGGCTTCTCTTCTTAAGAGAGGTAGGAGGGTTAAAAATAGTGGAGTGCTTAAGCATCAATCCACTAATTACTCTCTAACCTCTTCTTAACTCACTTATTCTTCTTCTCTTCTTTAAATGGCCTTAGGCCATGAGTATTGGGATGGGAGGCTATGGCCATAAGCTATGGAGGAGGAAGGATGGTCGTGAGCATGGGCAAGGTGGCGGAGTTGTTTATGGATGTATTGGTGAAGTATATGTTAGTTTAGTGAAATGTGGGTGGATAAGAATGTTGGTAGGAAGAATCAATTAAGTTAAAGGTGAGTACTCGATTTACTTACATTTAGAAAATAATTATATGAATGTTTAACTTATAAATTTAAATGCTTGGATGATTACTTGATTGATTATATGGAAGTTGATATAGTTGATAACTTGGTTGTGATAAATTATGAGATCATAATAAAAATGGTTAAAAAATTAACCACGGTTAACTAATGACAAATGAAATCCATATGGATGTGTATATGAAGTTATTTAGCCTCTTAATGGTTTTAAAATATAAAAAAAGTTTGGAAATGAATATTATAATAATATGATATTCTGAAATGGGTTAAAAGTGAATAAGTGATTTAATATGGAAAATATTGGTTTAAATGCTTGAAAATAGTTTATAAATGTTTTATAAACGTTAAAATTCAATTTGGAGAAGTTTTGACAAATAATAAATTTGGTGTCAAAAATAGGCGCGTCGCGTAATGGTAGTTCGCGATTTCGCACCGTAGAATTCAAACAAGTGTAGAGAGTTGAATAGAACTCAGAATCCTTTGAGATAAGAATTTTCTGGACTATTATATCCATATCTTTTAAACGAAGAAAGAAAATCAAGATTTCATTAAGTAGATTTTGAAATATGTCCAAAACAAATTTCTAAAAACATCATGGTTTTACAGTTCGAAATCCAAGAAAGGATTTCTTTATAAATGATAGTTTTAAATGGTTAAAAATATGAAATAAATTTGATAAATCTATTAAAATAGTTTGAAATAGATTTGAATTAGAAAATAATTGTAGGCTAACACCTTGTGATTTATTTCACGATTTGACTATAAGGTGTTTAGCGATAATATTGGTTCATTTAAATTGTTATAATTAGTTATAATAATTTGATGTCAATGGAATTGTTTTCAAAGTTGGTTTTTCCTAAATAAAAGTTTATGAAATTTTTAAATAAATAGAAATATTTGGAAATAAATATTTTGAAGTTATATTATATAAAAGTTGATTTGTATAATGGTTTTATAAAAATGTTTTATAAATGGAAAAAAATTCGAGGACTAAACCCGATGGTTTTAAAATGCTTTTTGAAAGGATTTGGAAATGGAAATTATTATAGATTTGAAGTATTTGTAATTATTAGTGCAAATGATTTTGCCACTTCGGGATATAAAGTGATTTGTTATGTTACCGATGATTCGGGTAACCTATAACTAAAAAGTGGGCAATGGAGGTGCAGATGTTCTGTAGCCTCGGTATAGTCCGCTCTCGTTGTAGAGGGATATACATATCTATATTTATTTTGGAAAGGCTAGGAAGTTGTCTTGTTATGGCTAGAAACCTCCTGATCAAGTAGAATATAGTTTTGTATGTTTGTATATTGATATCATTTCAGAAAGGTGATTTGTTTTTAGATCCCGAAGTAAAAGACTAGTTTGAATATAAAAGATATACATATACATATTTCAAAAGTTTTGAAATAAGAATTCGGGAATAAATTCCAAAGAGATAATTTTCGTAAAGCTAATTAGATTTGGAAATCTAAATGTGAAGATTAAGCTAAGTGGGTAGATTTGGAACCTACATTTGCATGATATATGCTATGTAGTTTGGGAATTGCATATTCGTTGTTGCATCGTAGGCTCCATGAGTCCTATTTATGGTAGGAGAACTACGTTGGCTTGATCCCGTATTTAATTGGGTACCCAATTAGATAGAGGTATGTAGGCAGTCACAAGTGGTAGTGATGCAGCCCTAAAAATAACATAACATTTTTCTATTTATTGTTTTCCATATATCTTGTATTGTTGTATCTTTCCCCTTTACTATTTTATTCCGCATTTACATTGTTTATGGAGTTCGCAGGTAAGGATATTGTTGTCTCTCTCATCAGAGTGTGCAGCGGTAGATTTATTGCGTATGAGTTCGGTATGCACACCTTGTAGAATAAATTAATTAATTACTCTGATAAGTTGTATAATTGAAATTGTATCATATACATTTAGTAATGTTGAATATTTATCAAATATTATGTATTAAGTTGGTAGTTTTCATTTGTAGTTTTAGAACAGACGGGTTATTTAGCGATTTTGACTGGTTCGAAAATCCGGGTCGTCACATTTGGTATCAGAGCTTAGGTTAGATGCCTAAGTAAAAATTTGTCTAGGTTATTAAATCAACCTAGGAATTTTAAAAATGAAACTAACTTAATTTGATAAATAAAATGGATAGGATAAGGCACCATACCTCCGACCGGGGTTATGGGTAATATTACTATTTTTGGTGTGCTTAACTTTCGTTAATGGTTGTTTTTTCGTTATATTTTTCCATCCTTGTAATTTCGAGGACGAAATTCTTTTAAGTAGGGAGAATGTAACAATCCAGAATTTGACCACTTTAAAATATACTATTTAAAGTGATTTTAAATATAAAATATATAATATTTTATGGTTTAAATAATATTATATAGGATTTCCAAAGAGAAATATACACAAAAATAGGAATAATTGCTTATATCGACAAAAGTGACAAAATTCTGATATCAGAAAAGTAAGTTTCAATGGTTAAATAAATTATTTTAATTAATTTATGAGTGTTTATATTTTTAAATAACATTATACAAATTTATTTTTAAATTTGGTTTATATAAATAAATAGGTTAACTAAAACGTCAAAATATGATCGTAAAACATTTTGTCGAAAATCAACATTTTGTCGAATAAAGTTGCCGCAACATTGTTGCACCTTATGTATATATACATGTACACATTTTTAAATATGTTAAGTATTAACAATTAACTAATCAAGTTTACTTTTGCTAATTAAGGTTAGAAATTTCTAGAAAATCATTAAGAAAAAGTAAACGTAAAAGGACAAAATCATGTCAAATAAAATAAAATCTTTACTTTATTTTCCTTATGCATTAAGTGACTAAGACATAAAGTAGTGATGTGACAAAGTGATGGTAAGTGTTGAAAATTTAAAATAAAGCAAGGATATTTTGGTAATTTTATAAAGGGTTAATTTTGTAATTCACCAGTCCTTACTTTTCCTATAAATACTCATCCATTCTTCCCATTTTCTTCATACTTCTCATTCTTCTTCTTCTTCATTTTTGAGCTTTTTTGCTCATTAATGACTTCTCTTCTTTAAGAGAGGTGGGAGGGTTAAAAATAGTTGAGTGCTTAAGCACCAATCCACTAATTACTCTCTAACCTCTTCTTAATTCACTTCTTCTTCTTCTCTTCTTTAAATGACCTTAGGCCATGAGTATTGGGATGGGGAGGCTATGACCATGAGCTATGGAGGAGAAAGGATGGCCGTGAGCATGGGCAATGTGGTGGAGTTGTTTATGGACGTATTAGTGAAGTATATGTTAGTTTAGTGAAATGTGGGTGGATAAGAATGTTGGTAGGAAGAATCAATTAAGTTAAAGGTGAGTACTTGATTTACTTACATTTAGAAAATAATTATATGAATGTTTAAATTATAAATTTAAATGCTTGGATGATTACTTGATTGATTATATGGATGTTGATATGGTTAATGACTTGGTTGTGATAAATTATGAGAAATCATAATAAAAATGGTTAAGAAATTAACCATGATTAATTAATGAAAACTAAAATCCATATGGATGTGTATATGAAGTTATTTAACCCTTTAATGGTTTTAAAATATAAAAAATTTGGAAATGAATATTATAATAATATGATATTCTGAAATGGGTTAAAAGTGGATAAGTGATTTAATATGGAAAATATTGGTTTAAATGCTTGAAAATGGTTTATTAATGTTTTATAAACATTAAAATTCAGTTTGGAGAAGTTTTGATAAATAATAAATTTGGTGTCAAAAATAGGCGCGTCGCGTAACAGTAGTTCGCGATTTCGCGCCGTAGAATTCAAACAAGTTTAGAGAGTTGAATATAGCTCGGAATCCTTTGAGATAAGAATTTCCTGGACTATTATATCCATATCTTTAAACGAAAAAAGAAAATCAAGATTTCATTAAGTAGATTCAAATATGTCAAACAATTTTCTAAAAACATCACGGTTTTGCAGTTCGGAATCCAAGAAGGGATTTCTTTACAAATGATATTTTTAAATGGTTAAAAATATGAAAAAATTTGATAAATATATTAAAATAGTTTGAAAGAGATTTGAATTGGAAAATAATTGTAGGCTAACACCTTGTGATTTATTTCACGATTTGAATTAGAAAATAATCCGTATGAGTTTGGTATGCACACCTTGTAGAATAAATTAATTAATTACTCTAATAAGTTGTATAATTGAAATTGTGTCCTATACATTTATTAATGTTGAATATTTATCAAATATTATGTATTAAATTTGTAACGACCCATATTTTTGGGTCTTCGAATTTGAATATTTAACTTATTTAAATATTCGGATTTGATTTAAATTATAAGAGAATCAATATTCAAATTAAGAACTGATTTTTGGTGACGTGTTTTTAATTTAATTTTTAGAATTTTTCCATAATTTTTAATTTAGAAAATAAGTATATTTTTCGTTTGACATATTTTACGGCAAATGCTGGCATTTTGAGAATTCATAGAATTTAATAACTTGTCTATTTTATTTTTGTTTTGTAATCGGATAACATTGTTATACGCGATCGTAATTCGTTATCTGTCGATCGCGACTCATAATCGATCCGGTGTGGCGGGGTACGGCTATTCAATTTCAAAAATGCACACACACATGAATGAACGGTGCAACCAAATCAATTGTACTCAGCCACCATTTTGCCTTTCTTTTTCCCTACCTACTACCGTGCCTTTCTTTTCCCTGCCTTGTACCTTCAGCCTCCTCAGCCGCTTCCTTGTTCCTTCATGTCGGAGGCTTGGGTATATAAATACACTTCGTCAAATTAATCTCCATTTTTCTTGCTGCCATTGGTTTGCTCTTCTCTTTCCCTTGTAAATGTTTAAACCATGAAACCATACACTTCCCCACTTCAAAAATAATTACATTCCAAACTAATCACTTTTAGCTCCAACGACCAACATGAAAGTTGTTTGTGATCGAATCTAGTTTCTTTTAAAAATAGTTTCGGAGATTTTCGTCGAGTATATGGAGAGATATCTTTAAATAATAGCAAGTGGTCGAGAAAACGATCTTTTTCGACGATCACGGTTTGGCGAACGGCGGGTACGGATGGGTTCGTAGCGGCGATTAGGGATTTTTAGAGGCATTCGTGGGATTTTTAGCGACTTGGTTGGTCGAGGAGGAAGAGATGATCGGAAAGCGATTGAAAAATAATTTCTAGTGAACCGGTGTTCAACGAGTCGAGCGGAGATGATGGGGAGGAGTCTTGGGACGAGGCGGAGGCGATGACCGTGGTGGATTTTGTTCTAGTGGTCTGAGTTGATGGGAATTGCTCGAAGTAGGGTGTTGGGGCATTTTGGTTGAGGGGTTTGATTTTGTCGTCACTGGAGACGATGGCGGTGACCGAGTGAGCTAAAGTTGTGGGTGGTGGCGCAACTGAAGGTGGCAGTTGCATTGGTGGAGGTGGCAAGGCGAATAGTGGTGTGGAGGGGTAGTAACGGCCTCGCATTCGTCGCCTTGGAAATTTCAATCTCTCGGCCAAATGTCTTGGATTTTGTTTCAGTGGGCCGAAGGTGGTGGCTCATGGACCATAGAGGTAGGCAGGGCAAGCGGAGTTTGGTTGTGCAGTCATCACGGTGGTTGAGGGTGTTGGGATGCCATGCACGTGCACATGGCGGCATGTACATGGGAAATGAAAAAAAGGCTTCAGGTAGATGGAAGCATTGGGGAAGAAAGCTTTTCGTGTGGGCGGGTTGGATTGAAGTGGGCTCGGCCCATTTAGCTTGAAGGTGAGAAATTAGTTTATTTTATTTATAGATGCATCTATAATTCAAAATATTATAACTCACTCATATTTTATCCGATCGACATGCGAGTTTTTGCATTGTACTCGTATTTATGAGTACAATATTGTTGTGTGATTTATTGATAGCCTCGAATAAGTATAAATTTATGATATATGGAAATAGACAGGTTTTAAATTACGTTATTTTAAATAATAACGTCATTTAAATTTATACACCTTAAATATTGATGTTTATTTGGTCAAATAAAATACTGTTGAGTTAAATTAAATTTAATGTGGTAAATTGGACATTTGTTTAGCGAAAATAAATCATTGTTTCGCTAATTAAATTAATTGGACCATGTTTAGCAGAATAAATCACCGTTCTACTATTATTAATTGAATAAGTTAAATTTGGACATTTATTTAGCAGAATAAAATCTCGTTCTGCTATTACATTAGTGTGGACACTTAATTACATTCCAATGGACTAGTATTGGATAAGTGTTGTATTAACAATTGCTTGTTAATTATGGATTTAATTTACATATATGATGTTATGTGAATACCTGGATTATAACTAGGATAGTTAATGGAATTAATGGTGACTCGATCAAGTTCCATTGAAGTTGCTAAGCCTCTTTCCAAAGTTGATTTTTGAATCAAATTTATTTTAAGAATAATTATTATTTATTAACAAGGTTATTAAAGATAATCATTATTTGTTTAAAAAAGATAATTAATAATTGTTTTATTAATGATTTTAAGTTAATTATTTTATTAATATGATTCTTAAAGGTTATTTAAGAATATTTAATTATTGTTTCAAAGTTATTAAACTATTTAGAAATATTTTAATTAATTATTTAAAAAATTATCTATATTTTAATTCTTGGTTCAAGTTAATTTATTATATTAATTTAAGTTATTTAATTATTTTTAAAGGATAATTAATTCTCGTATTGATATTAGTTTGAGGTTAATTAATTAATGTTTAACAGCGTTTAAAGTTAACTAATTTTTATATTAATATTGTTTTTGAAATTTATCTATTAATACAATAATAGTGTTTGAAATTAATCTAATATATTATTAAATAGATTCTAAAGTTATTATTTTAAATAAGATTTGATTTAAATGAAATAGAAGGATGTTTAAATAATAATTTGTTATTTAAAGCTATTTTAAATAACTTATGGTTTATCAAGAGTACGTATTGACTTAAACAGTCTATTAAGGAGTTGGGTTAATTATGGGAAGAGTTTTATAATTGCTTTGGATAATTATAAAGGAATTTATAACTGAGTTTTAAAGAATCTAAGAAGGAAAAGTTTTATAAACGGGATTTGGAATTTATTAAAAATATTTTATAAAGGGATTAGTAATTTGGGTTTCTCCGTTTAAGTGATATTTGGGTTTGACAATTTAAATATGATTTCAAAATAGAAAATTTTTCTAAGTGTTGGTGAATATACCTACCAAGTTTGGAAGTGAGATGGTTAAATATACTTATATCAGTGAGGTAAATATATGGTTATATTTTCTAAGTGTCAAATATAGTAGTTTTTGAATATACTTATCATGTTAAGTTAAGTATATGGAAGTGATTCCTAAGTATTTGAAATGTGATTTTAAAATAATGGAAATTTAATTAAAATGAGGCTTAGTGATTTCTATGGGAAATGTAATCTTTGTTTTGAATGGTTGTTTATTTGATAGTTAAATAACCGACTATCAAATCTGGACCAAAACGTAACTCTGGAAATATCTAGAAGAAATACGGGAATTATATGATACATTTACCATCGATGGGATTATACTGTATGTATAAACTCGGTTCATTCTTCTAGGATAAATGATAAGGAAATCCGTCCACTAACGGTTAGGAGGTGACCTTCGAGCTTATCTTTGTCTGTTTATTTCCTAAAGAACCGGGGTTGAGTTTACCGGAATTTATCGAATGTTGTTTCGAAGAGACCGGGATCAGATATGTTATCCGAAAACCACTTTGATCCAACGAATGCGTTTCGAAGTGAAGACATCGTGAAGAGCATGGAGTCGAAGATAGAGATGCGAAGTGCAAGGGCTAATCGCTACTAATCCTAAGGGTATCCCAAAAAGGATATAGAAGGAATAGTGCCTTTGGTTTCGTTCAAACCCAGAACAGACTTGTATGGATGAATGCTATCAGCACATTATCATTGGAGGGCAATGAGCATTCTAAGTATGAATTTTTTGAAAGGTAATCATAGCCCCAAGCCTCATCAACCGAGAATGACTAAAAATCAAGGGAGATGCAGCAAGGCTAAGTGGGTCACACCTATTAGGGTATGTTGTCACCTTTCTAGATACATCTACATATTTATGGATTGGTTGTGCATGAGATCGCGATAAAAAGGGTTGCAAAGCAACCGGGGTGATGACATATTCGGTACTATCCAGTAAGGGGTAGGCCGGTCTTGCGTTGGCAGGGATTGATAGGTTCAGTCTCGGTACATTTTCTAAACGTGTACCGTGATAGGTGGTACCCCAGTGCCTAGTCATTATATGGAATCCATTCTCCAATAAGCGCCTTACGGTTTTTGATGCAGCCAAGGAAGCGAATTCGACGTTGTAAATCGAATCCGTCCAGGATCTCACACGATTAGCGGAAATAATCGGTGAATCGATGATAAATTGGTGAATTTAAGAATACCCAAATGCCCAAATCCGTTGATCACGAAGATACCGGATTCTAGCAATCTTCGACACGTTGATCGTGCACGATGTCGTGAGAGAAGATCTACAATTCTTCGAACGTTGATCAAGCGCACTTGATTCCGTGAATTGGCTTCAACAATCGTTGATTCGAGCGCACTCGAATGCCGAAGGTGGAGATAGGAGATAACACTCAACTACCAATTTTAATGGAGGCACAAAGCACAAACCAAATTTTTATTCAAAATCAACTAACTTTGAATGATACAACTCACCCGCTATTTATAGGATTTTACAACACCCAGCATTCACGACCTAACAGTAGTTACAACATACAACACATGCGACCTACGACATAACAGTAGCACGCGACTTAACACAGCAACAAGGACGCTTGAGCGACTTAAAGATCAGCGACTTAAGAAATGGCTTCTGGAACGACTTAAGCTTCAGCGACATAAGTGAAGCGACTCAAAGAATGTGGCATGGCAGCGACCTAACTGGATTTTGTTCGCGACTAACTGGAATTGGCTTAGGTCGTTCGCGACCTACTGTAGGTCGTTCACGACATAAGGAAGAACTTCGACTTGAGGAGTAGGTCGTTCGCGACATACGGCTTCGCGACCTTCTGCTTCGCGATTCAATTCTTCAGCGACCTTGGAGTTAGGTCGTACGCGACCTAAGGTGTGTTGCTCGCGACTTAAGGCAGAGCGATTTAGGGTTTCGCGAACTCCTTTGGTATGCGCTGCATCATCCTCCCCTAGTTGAAAAGAATTCATCCTCGAATTCGCACTCTCCTCTTCTTCGACAAACTTCTCCACATAATACGGAATTAAGTGTTTGACATTGAAAACATCAGAAGTATGAATATTTTCCGACAACCTTAACTGATACGCATTATCATTGATCTTCTTTATGATTTCTAAAGGACCAATCTTCCTAGCAGCTAGTTTGTTGTAAGTACCAACAGGAAATCGATCCTTCGTCAATACTGCATATACATAATCTCCTTCTTTGAAGTCAACATGTCGTCGTTTAATATCTGCGGATTGCTTATATTTCTCATTCGCCTTAAGCAATCGTTCCTGCACAACCTTGTGACACTCTTGCAATTCATTCACAAAATCACTAGCCCGTTTGATCACTCCTTTCTGCTGTGGAACTACAAATAAATCAAACGGTCCTTTAGGAATTGTTGAGTACACAACCTGGAATGGACTGAACCCAGTGCTACGATTAATTGCATGGTTGTGTGCAAATTCAGCTTGACATAACTTCGAATCCCAACTCTTCAAATTGTCATCCACGAGGCATCGCAATAGATTACCTAGGGATCTGTTTACAACTTCAGTCTGTCCATCCGTCTGTGGATGATAAGCACTATTGAATTTCAGCTTAGTCCCGACCATTTTCCATAGACTCTTCCAAAAATGACTCAGAAAACGAGTATCTCTATCCGAAACAATCGATTCAGGCAACCCATGAAGACGATATATTTCTCTAAAATATAACTGTGCTACATTAACCGCATCTGCTGTCTTCTTGCAGGCAATATAATGTACCATCTTTGAAAATCGATCAACCACCACATAGATAGAATCATTGCCACGTTGCGTTCTCGGCAGTCCCAACACAAAATCCATGCTAACATCCACCCACGGTTTAGTCGGCACAGGCAACGGCATATACAACCCTGCATTTGTCGCTGTCCCCATTGAAACCTGACAAATATGACACCTCTGAACAAAATTTTCAACTTCCTTCCTCAATGACGGCCAAAAATAAGATTTTGCAATCAACTGTAAAGTACGATCACGGCCCACGTGTCCTTCCTCATGCAATTCTTTGATAATCTTCATTCGTAAACTGCAATCTGGAATACACAACTGATTTCCTTTGAACAGAAAACCATCAACCAGCATATATCCATCCATGTTTCCCTGCTTAACTTTGTCTAGGATTCCCGAAAAATATGAATCTGACTTAAGCAATTCTGGAAGTAAGTCAAAACCCATCACCTCTACTCGCATGGTTGTTAGTAAATTATTCCTTCGACTCAATGCATCGGCAACGCGATTAGTTACTCCAGACTTCTGTTTTATGACAAATGTAAATTGCTGCAAATAAGCTATCCATGATGCATGCCTAGCTGCAATTTTATCCTGCCCTTGCAAATGTTTCAACGCTTCATGATCTATATACAAAACAAATTCTTTATGGAACAAATAATGTCTCCAATGTTTCACGGCTTGCACAATAGCATAAAATTCCACATCATAAGTATTATATCTCATCTTGGCTCCAAAAAGCTTCTCACTGAAATATGCAATTGGACGACCCTTCTGACTCAAGACTCCTCCAATCCCAACTTTCGATGCATCTATATGTAACTCAAATAGCAACTGAAAATCTGGCAGTACTAGAATTGGTGCTGACGTCAAAAGTTCCTTGATCCGCTCAAAAGCTGATCCAGCTTCCTTTGTCCATAAAAACTGCTTCCCCTTCATGCAATCAGTAACAGGTGCCATCACACTACTAAAGTGTGGTATAAACCTTCGGTAAAATGAAGCTAAACCATGAAAACTTCTGACTTCTGTTATAGTTTTGGGCTGTGGCCAATTTCTGATTGCTTCAACTTTACTTTGATCCACCTGTATACCTTCCTCGGACACAACATATCCCAGAAATAAAACACTCGGCGTCATGAACACGCATTTCTTTGTTGCCGCATAGAATTGTTCTTGACGAAGAATAGTTAACACTTCTCGCAAGTGTTGAATATGCTCCTCTGTACTAGAACTGTATATCAAGATATCATCAAAGTAAACTACAACAAATTTTCCAATGTAAGGTCGGAAAATTTGATTTATCACCCTCATAAATGTACTTGGTGCATTAGATAAACCAAACGGCATGACCAGCCATTCATACAACCCCTCCCGTGTCTTGAAAGCTGTCTTCCATTCATCCCCTGGTCGAATTCGAATTTGATGATAACCACTCTTCAAATCGATCTTCGAAAAGATTACAGATCCACTAATTTGATCCAACAGATCATCCAGTCTTGGCATAGGAAATCTGTATCTGACAGTTATTTTGTTGAGTGCCCAACTGTCCGTACACATTCTCCATGAACCATCTTTCTTTGGCACTAACAAAGCTGGTACAGCACAAGGACTGAGACTCTTCTGAACACGCCCTTGCTCAAGCAACTCCTCAACCTGTCTCCTCAACTCTTCATGTTCTTTCGGACTCATACGATAATGTGGCCTATGCGGTAAAACAGCACCTGGCACTAGATCAATCTGATGTTGTATGTCCCTCAGTGGTGGCAATTCCTTAGGCAATTCCGAAGGAAAGACGTCTTCAAACTCATTCAACACCGGCTTAACCTCCTCAGGAATTTTAAGTTCTTCATGTGTTTCATACCCAATCAGCATAAACATTTTAGCACTATCCTTTACCTCTTCAACAAATTCTCTCGAAGATAAAAGACTAGTTGATTCCACTTTCGGCTCTGATTTGCTTTCACTTTGTTCACGCTTCTTAGGAACTAAGGTAATTTGAGTCCCTTCGAACATGAAACTGTAGCTGTTGGTGCGACCATTATGTTGTACAGCTCTATCATACTGCCATGGTCTCCCTAATAGTAAGTGACACACATCCATATCAACCACATCACACCAAATGTCATCTTTGTATTTCTTCCCAATAGAAAATGTAACAAATGCGCGTCTTCCCACTTTCACTTCTCCACCTTTCTTCAGCCATGCCAGTCTATAAGGTCTAGAATGTTTTTCAGTCTTCAACCCTAACTTCTTGACAGCTTCTTCAGAAATAATGTTATCGCAGCTTCCCTCATCAATAACAAATCGACAAACCTTTCCCAAGATAGTACATGTAGACTGAAAAATATTGCTCCTCAGCCAACTAGAATCATCCTCTTGCTTTGGCGTTAAACAACACCTCCTCATCATCAAGTTACACCCTTCGTCTCCCAACACAACTTCTTTATCTTCATCAAACTTCGATGGTTGAGAATAATCAACTTCAGCTTCTACATCCTCATACTCACATTCTTCTGCAACTAATGCTCTCTTCTTTGGCTTGGTACATTCATTACTTTTATGGCCAAACTCTTGACAATTAAAGCATTTGATACTGGTATTGACCTTTGCTTTAGCGGCTTCATTCACAATCGGCTTACTGATTGTTTTGGAAACATTAGCACTGCTACTAGCGCCCTTGTTCTGGTTGTTAGAACTCGTAAACACACCAACTCCCCGTCTCCCTTGCTTCTCCCAACCTAGAGCTTTCTGATGTGCTTCAGCAACAGACATTGGATTAAACATATTCACCATGTCTTGAATCTGCGTTCGCAACCCTCCAACGTATCTAGCTGTTAGTTGTTCCTCCGTTTCCATAATATCATTTCTCACAATCAGTTGATAGAATTCATCTACATAATCATTCACCGACTTCGTTCCTTGTCTCAAGTTCTGCAAATGTTGATACATAAGAGACTGATAATTGTACGGCAAGAAAGTCGCTTTCATCATCTTTCTCATCTTCTCCCAAGTAACAACTTTTGATTTTCCCATTCTCTCCCATGTTAGCTTAGTTTGCTGCCACCACGCCATAGCTCTTCCTCTCAACCTAGTAGCAACCAACTTCACTCGACGATCTTCCAGAACCTCCTTGAAATCAAAGATCTCTTCGACATTAGATAACCAATCTAGAAATTCTTCAGCCTGCATACCACCCTTAAACTCTGGAATTTCAATTTTCATTCTGGATTCCGATTTGTGATCATACTCTGAATGATTTCTTCCTTGGCTTCGATTTCGACCATGAAAACTACCACCATCAAACTCCTCATCAAAATCTGATGCATATCGATGTCGATCATGACCACCAACATCTCTACCACCACCATTTCTACCACCAACATCCCTTCGATCTACATTCCTCCGATCACGATCATCAACATTCCTATCACGATCGTCAACATTTCTACGATCATGATCTTCTCTTCTCTCCCGATCTGAATGTGGTGAAACTCTATTTCCCCCATGGCTCGATTCAGGTGAAACCCTTCTTCTACTTTGATTCATTTCAAGCATCATTCTCTCTAATCGACCAATCCCCTCATTCAACTTCTCATTGAAATTCTCGTTGATTCGTTGTTCCATTTCATCGGCCTCTTCTCTTCCATACAAAGCATCAACATTGCGATGACGTTGAGCTCGTCTCGGTGGCATGGTTGAACTTCAAACAAATCTTCAAAAATTCAAACTTCACACTGCTAACATGAACACTTCACAAAAAATGATACACGGTTTTCACAAATCAATGGACAATCTCGACCCTCCAAGCTCTAGGTCGCAACTCTCCAAACTTCAATTTGAGCATGACTTATGCAAAGGCGCACTTCCCAAACTTTGATCCAAAATGATATGGATCGAAACTCCCAACTTGTTGCAACTTCATGATGAACACCAAACTTCAAATTCTCAAAACTGTCTCTGACCTTAGCTCGGCTCTGATCTGTTCGGCTCTGATACCAAATAATGCAGCCAAGGAAGCGAATTCGACGATGTAAATCGAATCCGTCCAGGATCTCACACGATTAGCGGAAATAATCGGTGAATCGATGATAAATTGGTGAATTTAAGAATACCCAAATGCCCAAATCCGTTGATCACGAAGATACCGGATTCTAGCAATCTTCGACACGTTGATCGCGCACGATGCCGTGAGAGAAGATCTACAATTCTTCGAACGTTGATCAAGCGCACTTGATTCCGTGAATTGGCTTCAACAATCGTTGATTCGAGTGCACTCGAATGCCGAAGGTGGAGATAGGAGATAACACTCAACTACCAATTTTAATGGAGGTATAAAGCACAAACCAAATTTTTATTCAAAATCAACTAACTTTGAATGATACAACTCACCCGCTATTTATAGGATTTTACAACACCTAGTATTCACGACCTAACAGTAGTTACAACATACAACACACGCGACCTACGACATAATAGTAGCACGCGACTTAACACAGCAACAGGGACGCTTGAGCGACTTAAAGATCAGAGACTTAAGAAATGGCTTCTGGAACGACTTAAGCTTCAGCGACATAAGTGAAGCGACTCAAAGAATGCGGCATGGCAGCAACCTAACTGGATTTTGTTCGCGACTTACTGGAATTGGCTTAGGTCGTTCGCGACATACGACTTCGCGACCTTCTGCTTCGCGATTCAATTCTTCAGCGACCTTGGAGTTAGGTCGTACGCGACCTAAGGTGTGTTGCTCGCGAATTAAGGCGGAGCAATTTAGGGTTTTGCGAACTCCTCTAGTATGCGCTGCATCAGTTTTGATTGTGCCCAACTATGTTGAAATGTGAGATGCAAGCATTTCAGCTATTTTAATATTTTACTTTGACCTCTAGACATTATTATAATATCACTGGATTTTTTGATATAAAAGGTTTTGGTTATCGTAAGGTAAAAACCCGTCCGTGTTTATGTTTGGCGTGGTCTTACGAGATACCTTTGATTTTAAAGGATTTTACAAGTTATAATAAATAAAATTCCTCGTGATTTAAGTTCTCACGCTGGTTTTACTAGACTGACTCGGGCGTTGTTTTCCTATAATGCTCGGGTCAAACCGAGCATATTTCCAGGTTTAGATGGATATTTTGGAGCTTCAGGAGAGGAGCTGGAGGCCTAGAGACATATTCACGTAGATGATTATATTTTCGTTGCTTACATTGTTGTATTTATCAGCAATTGTGAGGACATGTTGTGATAACTATCCGAGCTGAATAGGTTAGTATACTCTGATTAATATATGTATGTATGTATATATATATATATATTACAGTTTTGTTTTTGTGTAAAGATTTGTTATATAATATAGATTATTCGTTCCGCTATGAGATTCTGTGTTGTTTAGTTTCTTCTTGTCTTCTTTCTTCTTTCTTTCCCTAAATATCCACTTTCCCGTTCAATTAAGGTTGGACATGTGTGGTTTATCTTCAGCTTAAACTGTACGGAAAAGTGGGTCGTTACAAAGTTGGTAGTTTTCATTCGTAGTTTTAGAACAGACAGATTTTTTAGCGATTTTGACTGGTTCGAAAATCCGAGTCGTCACAAGTATGTAAGAAACGGCCAAATCTGGAGCGCACAACCAAATAGAACATAATGTAAAACTCTAGCCGCCATTGGAAACTGCCGTTGCCAAGTGGTCGACCGTCCTTGGGCGATTGGTCGACCGGTTGACCTATTCAGGTCGACCGCTCCTTTTATTCAAGGGACATTTATTTATTTTCATCGCTATATTATTTTATTCCCCAATTAACTTTTTAATGTTAAACCTTTACTTAGCCCCCAAGATAATTTTTGAAATTTGAATCCTAAATTTGATTTCTCATTTGAATTTGAATTCAAATTAAATTAATTTAAATCTGAGAACTTCAAATGCTCATAACTTCTTTGTTTGAGCTCCGTTTCAGCATATTATATATGGAACAGATTAGAATTTTGCCACGAACGCAACGGAATAACTTTCATTGTCAAATTCCAACTTTTATAAAATCCCCATATCCAACCCTTATCATATTTAATTTAATTTACTTTATTTATTTATGGTTCATTTTATGGGGTGTTACAATTCCTAAATCGTGAGAAGTGTTTAGGTTAAATCGCTAATCAAACCCTAAATGGTTCATAAACGCTCGATCACTAAAGCCCAAAATTTTAAAATGAAAAAAAAAATCACACCTTGAGTTGAATCTATATACTGAAGGAATCAAAAGCTTCTATTTATGAAATTGAAAAGAGGAACATTATAATTATAGCTCTGAGTTTTAGTTGCAGGTAGGCCTTTAGAAGAAGGAGAAGCTGATATTTATAGGAAGAGAAAGAAGCAGCAAAGAATGTCGATTCCTATTCAAATGGACGAACGAGATCGAAATGGAATACCAATAGACGACAACTTTAAAGGTGAAATTATACTAAAGTATAACTTGCATCCTCTACACAGGAGGGAGGGGTAAATGTTACTACAAACATACATATCGAGCTTCTAAAAGAAAATGTGTCGGGTTTGGTAACGACGGGGGGAGTCGAGTTAGAAGAAAGCCAAGTCATTAAGCACTCAACATTTAACAACAGATAGTGAGCTTCAAGCAATAACAATAAAATTTCGAACCTTTACAATAAAAAGGGCATCGAATGCTCAAGTAGTTATTAGGAATAGAAATGGTACCGAACCTCTAAGGATATCGAACTTCAAACAGATGTTAAGTATAAGGGATATTGAACTTGAACACAAAAATGGGGCAGCGTCAAGCCTCAATAACCATAAGTATTGTCAAGCATATAAAGCAAGAGACATATCAAGCCTTAACAACCAAAAAGGTCACCAAATGTATAACAAGAAGAAGGTGATGTCGAACCTTAATAATGAATCAAGGTATCGAGTTTGTAAGGCGATGAAGGTGCTGAATCGATAAGTACTTATAGACATCGAGCTTCTATAACACGAAAGATACCAAGTCCAAAAATAGCAAGATTGACAAAGGCCAAGTAAGAGATATCGAGCTTCTACAACACGAAGTATTGTCAAACATGTAATAAATGAAGGATGCCTCATCTAGTCACAACTGGGTATATCGAGCTTCTAAGGGACAATGAGCCTATAATACATTAACCATCATCGAGCTACAATCACAATAACAACTGTCGAGTATCTACCATCTTGAAGGCTATCGAGTAGCTACCAAAGGGAGATTGAATTGCTGAACCTAGGAAAGCAAGTGATGTCGATTCACCACAAAGGATGCCGAAATTTCATTAAGATAGTGCTATCGGAACCCTCCGGTTCAATGCCAGGATATGTGTCAACCACACCGCATGGTTGTCACCCCTATAAATAGACCCCCATCAACACCAAGAGAGGGCGATTACTTCTTTTCTCTTTATCAAATTTTAAAGTTGTAAACCCTAAATTGATTTGGGGGCTTTAGAGTTGATTGTAATTTTTGGACTTTTTACATATAAGGGCTTGGACAATAAATTTTGCATAATATACTTCTATCAAATGAGAATATTTGACTATTATTGAACTTTTGATATTCATATAACTCATATTTGTACATGGACTTGAACAATGTACACGTATATGACTGATCTTTGGACTTGGACATGAACTTAAGCATGCATATACTTCCAAGCTTACATAAGGCCACTTAAGCCCTTATCCAAACAAACTTAACTTGCCTTGCATATTTTGGTTAGCGAAGAAATTCGCTAACAATACCGGACATTATTTATGAAATAATGACTATTTTTCGGTGTCGACTGAAAAATAGACATAGTTATATTTCAATGTGAATATTATAAATATTCGTTATGAAATAAAACTATAATGTGGTATTTGTTTTCACAACAAAAGTGATGCACTGGAAAAATATTGAAGTATCTAAAATTATTACAATTATTTTGGAAATATAGACTAAGCCATAGTTTTGTGAAATAATTTTTATTATATTATTATTATGAATCATACGATACTAGTTAATTGTATTTCAAATAATTAAGGGCTATGCACCCATTTACTGGGAGTGTCATAAGAGTCGATGAACTCTTCGGATTGATACATACAAATGTATGCAATCGTAAGTCTACTAATACCAAAATGGTTCCATATACTTTGTCGTATTCACCGATGAGTTATCATGGACATGGACATGTGTATTTGATACAAATGTATAAGCCTATGATAAGCTCATGGAATATAAAATGAAAGTAAATAAAATAACATGCGATGGAAATGATTCACTTTGGTCGAATGGATGAGTATATTGGAAAGAGTTTCGTATGTACCTAATATGAATAAAGATTCGGTCTCAAAGGTCACTCCTCCCTATGATACATAATGATTTATTGATACGGAGTAATTGAAATTTATTGGACAAAGAACGATTAATTATGAGTGAAGTTGAGTTAAACTCTTTCTATAAGGTGTATGCTTGAGAGTAGTACACAAGGTTTAAATTAATATCATCCAAAGAATAGTTTACAAAACCATATGAGATAAGGGCTTATAAGGCACCCTTACAAATCCTAGGCCAAGGAGTTAGCAGGTTGTGCGAGTCGAAAGAATGCACGTAATAATTGTACGTAAAGGATCTTATATGAATCGTCCCAAGAGAATTTTAGGAACGATGGTCATTACATGACTAATTTATGTTGTGAACTAATGAAAATTTAGTTTTATATAAGGCAATTCATAAAATGTTTATGAATGCTCATTCCATTGCATTGAGAAACAATAGTTGTTTCAAGAAATCCAACTTCGTAGTGAAGGAGTTTCTTTAAGAAATTATTGGTATAAAATGGATTTGGATATGATTCAAGAATAAAACTATCTGCAAGGGATGAAATGAAATTAACCAAACCTAAATGAACACAACATATTAGAATGTCTAATAAGTATTTTTGTACATTAAAGAGAAACTATGAGTTTCTTGTCAATGTCTAGAATAGATAATCTTCGGTTGTTTAATTAAACAATTAAGAGTATTGACTCTATGATATGGTACAATGCGCAAATCCAAAATAGATTTCAAGTTTTATCAAAATATGATTTTGATAGTTGTTTCCAAAAGGATATGATTCATTGGTCGTAAATGTTCTTAAAGAGAAAGTCAAATGCAGTTGGAATGTAGTAAGCCACATCTATAAGATTAATACCGTGAATTTCAACTGTTGAAATTAACGTAGTAGATTATCTATTCGATATGCTCAAGTTGGTTCATATTTACTCACAAAGTATTTCTTGGTACGACTTTGTGTTTGGTACGTATGTTTTGAAATGGAAACTTCTAAATAATGATTTAGAATAAACTGTTAGCACATAACAACCAAAGTGTCTCGAAGTTAGTAGGAGCGATATTGAGTTTGTGGGTTTTTAGATATGATCCAAGAAATAATAGAAAGAATCATTTTATAAGCATCGAATTGAATAAATATTTTGATAGAAATATTAAATAGTTTGATTATCAAGAAAAATGCAGAGGAAGCGTGTGTTCATAAGAAAGAACGTTAAAAAGATACATGGATATTTCTAAACGATAAGTAAACAACACACTGTCGATTATTAACAATGTATTTGTATTAAAATCAGCTTTAGTTGTTTTAATACTCGATGTTAGATTTGTAAATGATCTCTTTTATGGTAAGCATAAAAGATATTGGGAATGTCCCAAACGATATGTAAGGACAACTTATTAAAATGTTTAATACGAAACATGTAGGATGGATTCCTTATGCATTCGCAATAGGAATTATTATACATGTTATGATGTCTACGATATCGTGTTGTGTTTATGTATTATATGTAGGAAGCAAATATCAAATCGAAATTGATATCACTAAATGATTGCTTGAGGTATTCTCATGTGTTTATGAAATACTAGAGAATTGTTTACAGAAATGATAAAATCCTTATGAATTAATATTCGAACTCAAACTTTCATAAGTGATATTGAGTATAATATGTCAATAATAAATCCAGGTTAAGAATCTTTTAGTTAGAAATGTTCCAAATGAAAGACTATGATTGATTCAATGAAAAAGGCCAAGTACATCGCCTTGAATGGCATCGCAATAAAAGCAATGTATATAAATATAAGTGCACAAATTGATAACTTAGCCGAGGGTGATTTCAAATGTTGAGAATCTCATAACATTGTTATATGATGATAATATCACGATATAGTTCATAACAGAACTTAAAGCTCACTAGAAGTCAAAAGACATACTCCAAATTGTTCCACATGATATTTTATCAGCGTCGGGGAGAGTTGATTGACAAAGTAGATAATTGAAACATAATAGCATATTGTTCACTTAGAGACTGGGCCGATTGTTTTGAGTAAATCGATTAGAGAAGTTGGAATAAGATTCCATAATTGACTGCAAGCGCAAGTGGGAGATTGATAGAGTTAAGGGTATGCTCTAGAGGCAATTATGTAATTTGTACATATATCTAACTTGATAACTAATCTTGTTTAAAATAAAAGGTGTTTTCTTTCTATTATATACCTAATATAATGTGTTATATTAATTAATTAATTTAATTAAAAGTATATTTAATAGAAAATCCATAAATGGTTTATTTTATGATAGTAGTTACAAAGTGTTATAACCATAAGTAATTTATCACAATGAAAATAAATATATCATTTTAAATATTCCTAGTCAAGATGTATCGAAACTGGATATCGATACATCCTTTTAGACTAAAGTATGTAATGCTCTCCAAATGTTGGACAGTGTATTACTCATGGCTGCTGGGGGCACCAAGGGTTACGTACTGATAGTTATTGGAAAACTATAGAATGGCTCACTCGATAGTTTTCTGTTGGTTAAGATAACTAAGGTCAAATAAGAAATGTCGATATGACAATTTTACACAGTTCTAATACTGTTGATCTTCAACATGGAAGCTCCGCTTTGATTATAGTTAAATCATAGGATGGCGTCCATCGAACGACTATAGTTGGGTCGAGTTGAAGCATTGGAAGTGAAAAACTATTCATGAGAGGATTCATCTCCTTAGTTATATGGGATTAGTATCACGGTCAACTCAAGTCAGCTCAAAGTCTCTGGCTAGAGCATTTTAGTTAATAATAATTGTTATTGTTGAACCAAGAACTTTATGCTTGGACTATAGAGTTGAATGTGGACGATGTTGGAATTTTGACCATTTCCAAATTCCATAAGTCCAAAGTGACATAGTTTTGACGAAGAGAATTGGTATAAACAATGTTACAACTGGGTAACACTTAAAAAGGTGAAATTGGATTTTACCGAAACTAAATAAGTGATAAATTTGGTCAAAATGTCACGTCACCTGCTAAGTGATGTGTGAACATTAATATTCGAATAGTTCGATATTAATAGGTCACCAAATTTACACTTTACGAGTCATACAACCGAAACGATGAATTCTCCTTCGACCAAACCTTTTAATCAGCTTGTAATTGTTATAAATTAATTAAAGTAATTAATATTTATGAAATATTAGTTGTAAAATTTAACTATGATTTGATGAATAAATATTATTAGATATATTTATAATAGTTATGGATATATTAATCGATTTACGATATCGATAAGCGGTTAAATTTGGTTTAATTGCATAATATTTTATTTTTAGCTTGAATGGGTTTAAGGCTCATCATAAGGGTAGAATTTTTGGCTAAAAATATATGGTATAGGTGGATCATTTCTGGGTTAAAAAGGCCTGGTTTTGGATGGCTCAAATTAAATGAGAACGAGTATGAGATAAGATCCACTTTTCTCTTCTTTCCATCCACCATACAAGCGTCTCTAACCTAATTTGATTTGATCTTTTTTGCTGCCTCCTCCTTCATTGCTTGCTAGCCAAAAATAATCCCTAGTCTCTTCATCTCTTCAAGCTTAATCAAGTCAAATTTGATTGATATCTAATAGCTGAAGGTCAACGTTCAAGGACTAGCTTTCTGTTGATTCAGAAAGAGTTTCAAGGGGCGGAAATCATCTTTTCAAGGTATACTTTAAGGCATTGGGATTAAGGTATGTTTCTAATCAGATCATAGTTATTAATTCTCAATATAATGTTTTATTATATATATGTATATATTATATATTGTTGGTTAGATGACGATTCTTATATATATGCAAGTAATGTTGTCAAAAAGTAGTTTGGTTATATGCATGTGCATGTATATATATATTTAATAAAAAATCATATATATATATATATCAGGTTAGTTCGGCTATGAATAAAAAATATAATTTTATATTTTATTAAATTAATATATATTATTTAATTACACATACACACGCATATATATATATATATAGTTTACAATTACTTACAACATCATAATATAGTCAAAAATTGTAATATAATTTTATGTAAAAAGTATTAAAGCTATAATAATTTTCAACAGTGGCAACATATTTTTTATAAATATTTTATTATTATTTAATATTATTTAAATCAATTCATTGCACAAATAAATTATATTAATTCAAATATGTTACTAAAATAATATTTTATATTTTATAAAATTATATTAACAGTAAAAAGACTCTTAGCCAAAAATAAAAAAACATTTTACATTTTTAAATTAATTATTAAACTTTTTTTTGAGATCATGGGGAACCTTAAGATCATGGTATTCATTGATACTCACTTAAGTAAACCCCACGCCGTGTGTCTACCCCGCTTTTATTTAGTCGTCGCACACGGATGCTTAACGTTGAAACTCCCACTAATGGTTTGGCGCTGGGATTCGAATAAACTTTGGCCTAAAATAAGGAAAGTCATTTTAAAATTATTTAAACTGAAAAAAAAAATTCAATTTTTTTCAAAGCATAAAATATCATTTATGATTTACTAGAAATTTAAAATCTAAAATAAAGTTTTAAAATTTATTTTAATTAATATTTTATTAATTTTTGAAAGTATATTTAATTTAAATGCATTTTAAAATAAAAAATTACAAATTATTTATTGAGCTATGCGTTAGACCTGGACTTTTATTTAAAAAAAAATTTGAGTATTTTGTTAATTTATATATATATATATATTATTATACATATGTTTGTGTGTATATATTTAAAAAAATATTTATTAATATATTTATATAAATATATGTGTATTACTCACGGTTTAAAAAAATTAATATTTATAAATAATTTATATATATTTAAATAAATCTATTATAATAATATGTATATGATATTAATATTTTTTTTATAAGATTATATATATAAATAAATATATATATATACACTTATATAGTTATATAAAATTATTTTTAAAAAATTTAACATATATATATATTTAATATTTATATATAAATAATAGTGTATGCATATACATACATATATTTGGACAATGTATATTTGTATATTGGATGAGCTAATGTATGCGTTGCGATGTAAATCCCAACATGTATACACAGGCTTATTATACCTTGCATGGATTGGTATGTTGCACATGCACACAACCATATACATTTGTATATGATACACATATATGTATATATCATAACATAAATTAAATAAAGTTATACCAATTTATAAATTTAAGTAAAATAAAAGGTTTTATTTAAATAAAATTTAAAAATGTTCTAACTAAACTAGATTTCATAGGCCCAATAAAGATCCAATAAAATATATTTTTTATTGAAATTCAGCCATAACTTTTGCTATAGGCTGGCCCAGTCCCAATTATGAGGTCTTTATTCCCATATATAGGAATAAATCTTTCGTATTTACTTGGGAATACATTTCACCATCATCCAATACCTTTCTCCAAGATTAGAATGATATCAGCTTATGCATCCTAATGCATAAGCCACATTTGGTCTAGTACATGGCATAACATACATAATGGAACCGATTGTAGATGCATACGGTATCCTTTTCATATGCTTCATCTCCTAATCGGTATGAAGAGCACCCTTCTCAGAAAGGACGATTCTAGATTGCATCAGAACATTTCTATGCTTGGAATTCTCTAATTTTCAGTATGGTACCTATGTACAGGGATTGTGACATCCCACCATTTTTAACGTTGAAAATCAATTACAAACGCCAAAAATAAACGCCAAAAATGCACTCCAACTAATTTCCATTAATAAAATAAGTGAATCGTTTATATTATAATTTTAATCTTTTGAAACTACGAAAATAAAAGAAAATTTCACAATGGAATCGAACATCAATGTAAATATACATCAACATAATAATACAATTATCTTACAACATCATCGCAATAATTTACATCTCAATACATCAATTGACATTATCTCATTAACAATAAAACAATGGAACAAAGAAATATTATTTAAGGATTTTTTGTTAAAAATATTATTTATTAATTATTTAATTAATATATCACAATAACAAATATATACAACAGAAAACAAACACCTTTTATTTCGTATGAGATTTTGTTAAAAAGTTAATAATTTACAATAAATTGCAGAATTACCCCTAGGGCATACTCTTAAATCTCCAAGTCTTCCGCTTACACTTAGGGCTGATTATGGAACCGCAATCACATTCCTTCGATTAGTTTGCTTAGAACTGGTCGAGTTAGTCCCTTCATGATTGGATCTGCTATGTTGTCCATAGTGTCTAATCATTCAATCATATCCTTTGTTACTGAAAATACTCTCTTATCATGTGGAACTTTCGAAGAATATGCCTTGATTTCTTTTGAGCTCTAAGTTCTCTTGCCATTTACATCATGGCATTGTTATCACATAACAGTGTTATGGGTTTCTCTACGTTCGAAAAGCACCTAGCTCAGCTATAAACTTATGCATCTAGAATGCTTCTTTAACTGCTTTGTTGAGGGCAATGTATTTGGTCTTCATTATTAAATCGGCTATTGTCTCTTTTTTAGAACTTTTCCAACTGACCGTTTCACCATTCAATGTGAATAGATAACCAAACACCGATTTACTATCATTGATATCACTCTAAAAGCTTGAATCTATATTACCCTTCATAAGAATGTCTTTATTCCTATATATAAAGAATTAGTCTTTAGTATTTCTTAAATACTTAAGAATACATTTCACTGTCATCCACTACTTTTCTCTTGGATTAGACTGATATCGGCTTACACATCCTAATGCTCAAGCCACATCTGGTTTAGTACATAGCATAGCGTATATGATGGAATTGATGCAGATGCATACGATGTTCTCTTTATATGCTCCTTCTCCTTATCAGTATGAGGAGCGTCCTTCTTATAAAGGACGATTTCAGATTGCTTGGAACATTTTCACTCTTGGAATTTTCCATACTGAATCGTTTTAGTATGGTATCTATGTATAGGGACCGGGACAATCCCAACAACCTCTTGGATCAATCTCTATAAATCTTTATACCAAGTATATAAGTCATTTCCCCCAAATTCTTTGTGGAAAAGTTCTTGGACAACCATGCTAATGCAATGTCATTGTTAATCAGGAGAAAATCGTCGACACATAAGGCTAAGAACACTATATCACTTCCTAGTTCTTTTCGATATACGCACACTTCCTTTGATATCTAATAAAAACACAACTTTTTGATTACTTTATCAAAAAACCTATTCCAACTCCTTGAAGCTTGTTTAAGATCACAAATTGATCTTAACAATTTGCATGCTTTCCTCTCACTCCCACTGACCTCAAAACACTCAAGCTGCGACATATAGACGGCCTCTTCCAAATCACCATTTAGAAATGTTATTTTTGCACCATATTTCATATTCATAGAACGTGGCTATAGCATATATTATCTATATGGACTTAAAAGCATGGATATGGGTGAAAACGTTTCGTTATAATCAACGCCTTGAATCTAACGAAAACCTCAGCAGCTAGCCATTTCTTATAGGTCTCTACCTCTCCATCTGCATTTAGCTTTTTCTTAAAATCCATTTTCATCCGATGAATTTTATCCCTTCGAATACATCATCCAAAGTCCAAACTTTGTTGTCATACATGGAATCCATCTTGGATTTCATTGCTTCAAGTAAAAGTGCAAAGTCCTTACTTGCAATGCTTGTTTGATTGGGAAAGGAGTGTCGCCTTCTAAGACGTAATCCTTTTTCTCGCTATCCACGAGAAAACCGTAGCATCTCTCTAATGCACGAGATTCCCTTTAGCCCTTCTAATAGGTTGTGTATTTTCATATAATGGTGAACTTGATTCTTCTAATGGTTTAGCCTCTATGTTTACTTCTCGGATCTCATCTAAGTCTATACCTTCGTTGTTAATTTCTTTTGATGGAAATTCTTTTTCTACAAAGACAACATGTCAAGAAATAATAACCTTTTGTTCGTTGGTATTATAGAAAATATATCTCAAGAAATTCTCGGGATATCCTATAAGTTTATGCAGAGCCGATCTTGCCTCAGTTTTATTGGGATCAATGTTCTTAACATAGGATGGACAACCCCATAGCTTCAAAGAATTGAGGTGGAATTTCTTCCCATGCCACATCTTATATGGCATCATACGCACAGATTTAGTACGTATCTTATTCAACATATGCACTGTAGTTTCTAGCATATATCCTCCAATAGGAAAGATATAACTCAACCTTACTCACCATGGAACGAAACATATCGAATAAGGTTCGATCCCTTCTTTCCAAAACACCATTGTGTTATGGAGCATAGGATGGAGAAATTTGAGAGATAATCTCATTTAAGTACCATTATGGCTCTTATCTAACATATTTACCTCCTCGATCTGATTGAAATATTTTAATTTTACGGTTCGTCTGATTTTCAACCTCGTTCTTATACTCTTTAAATTTCTCACAAACAAGGAATTTTTCTTCATAAGAGATACATATTTTAGTTATGAGAATCATCATTTAAATTACAAAGTAGGTTGAATTGTCTTTGGCCACTATGGCATCGGGCCACGTACATTAGTATGTAAGAGACCCCATGAGTTCATGAACTCTTTCATTACTCCTGTTGAAGAGGGTGCTTGACCATTTTTCCTTTGATACATGACTCAGATGTATCAAATGATTCATAATTAAATGATGGTAGAAAAGTTCAATTTTTAGTTTGTAGTCTTTTGTCACTAATATGACCTAGCCTGTAGTGCTATAAGTAACTATTGTTAATGTCAATAGAATATTTCGTAGCAGTACATATATAATTCAAATTAAGTACATAAATGCCATTATCTAAAATACCATTGCGAATTTTATTTCCATAAGATAAAATGTTCATAATGCTGTTATCACAACAAAAACTATATCCAATCTTAGACAATTTAGACAGTGATATTTTTCCACAAATATAGTTTTTAACATAATAACAATTGTTCAAGTTCACATAAATTCAAATTGGAAAAGACAAATGATAGTCCTAAACTACTGTTACATCCACTAGAGATCCAACAGTAACTTGAAGCCCCATTTCAACCTTCACCACATGTCGTATGCTCTTAAGTCTGTGTAACGAATTATAAATATGAGTCCAATATCTAGTATTTAAAACCAAAAATTATTTATTTATTGGAAAATAATTTTGAATCATAGCTAACAAGGTTGGCTCAGATGGTTGGTGGTTCAGACTACGAGATTAAAGATTACGAGTTCGATCTTGAGATAGATGCATGTTGGTATTAATGAACCACCGTAAAATGAACCATAAATAAATAAAGTAAATTAGATCAAATATGAAAACGGTTGGATACAGGAATTTTATAAGAGTTAGAATTTGACCATGAAAATTATTCCATTGTGTTCATGGCGAAATTATAATCCGTTTCCATATATAATATGCTGAAACGGAGCTCAAACAAAGAAGTTATGAGCATTTAAAGTTCTCAGACATAAATTAGTTTAGTTTGAATTCAAATTCAAATGAGAAATCAAATATGGGATTTAAATTTCAAAAATTAGTTTGAAGGCTAAGTAAACGATTAATTAAGACTTAACGTTAAAAAATTAATCAGGGAATAAAATAATATGACAACGGAAACAAAACTAAACATCCCTGAATAAAAGAGCGGTCGACCTGAATACGTCAATCGATCGACCGTAGCAGTCGACCGCTTGGCAATGACAGTTGCTAGTGGCGGCTAGGGTTTTACGTTATGTTTTATTCGATTGTGCGTTCCAGTTTTTCCTGTTTCCTAACTACTTCCATCCTACGATTTTGGTGTGTTTCAACTCCTATAAATAGAACCTATCCTCTCCACTTTTATCATATTATTTTGGGGAATACGACGAAACTTTGCCATTGCAATCTCTCTAATAAGATTCGAAAACTCCATAGAGAATTCAAGTAAGGATTCAACCTATTTTCTATTTTTTTCTTATTCTTCCAATCTATTCTTCTCCAATTTTTTTGAATCTAATGAATATATATACCTCTTCCCTATTGTGTGTGTCTATATATATACACCAAAAGAGAGAGATTTTTGGAAGAGATCGGAAGGCTACAAATCCATTTAAGTAAAGTAAAGGCTAATCTATGAGTGAAAACCTTAGTATTTCTTTTCAGCAATTGTTTAGTGTATTCTTTTAGATTTGAATATGCCTTAGGGATTTTGGGAGTTTGAAAATATGATAGATAAAATCCCCTAAAATTTCTTTTTATTTCTATTTTGAGATTCTAAATTATTTACATTAATTTGATGGAATTTATTTTGAATGCAATTTTTGATAATGTCATAGTCCATTCCACTTCTCCTTCTTCGTTGTGTCAAATTGTGATCCTCCAATAAAATAAGGGTTTAGATTATGAATTCTATTCATAGTTTACACCACTTATTCTTATCTATTTCTTTGTAAAAAGAGGAGTTGAATAGAATATCGTGTTTAGATTGCAATTCTTATTGTTTAAGATATTCCTTTGAATTGGTGTAATAAATTGAGTTTCTATTTTATTTACAAGTCTGTTATTGTGGTTTTGGTTATGAATATTTATTCTCTGTTTTGGACATTAGAATTCCATGAAATCTTGGAAAATTAAAGAAAAGGGACTTGTAATAATAATTGGTTAGGGAATTGATATTTAATGCTAGTTAGAGCATAAAATCCATGCATAGAACTTATTAAGCGCGAATATTTATTTATTTCTATTTACGTAATTAACGTATAACTATTGCGTATATCACATAGTTAGTTAGGCATTTATTTACATTTATTTTCCTCCATTAGGAAGGTAATAGATTTTGAGGTGAAAATAAGAGGAAACTCTTATATAGCCTAATTATTATTTTAAGGTGTAACAAGGAAGATTTCTTATAAGGCCTTATTTATAGTGAGATGAGAATATATATAGAGTAATTAATTTGTGGCTAAGTCATAGGGATGCGAGGTCAATAGAGTTAAATGATGGAAGTTTGCCCTTTACTTTGAGGATACCACCAGTTGTTTATAAACAATTGTTGTAATAGATATTATATTACGATTTTTATGGGATTTTGTGTTATGACATTTTCTGGTTTTGAAATATATGGGTAAACTTTACTATTATATTTTGTTCCATCCGCTATGAGTTATGAAAGTTTAGTTATGGCTCTACAATGTTATTTCTTTTACTATCAACAACTTACTTTAGAATGGATCTAAGTTTCGATGGGCCTTTTGGGTCGAAATTTAGGTCTGTTCCAAGGTGGGGATGTTACATTTGGTATCAGAGACCTGGATTACCCAATCAATGAGGAAAGTATACTATACGTATGAATGGTGTACTTATTATTTTTGGAAAGGTTTTTCAATTTTTTTTGAAAACTCATACTATATATATACACTTATTTTGAATTTACACTTAACTCTATAAATTTCGACTATAGAAGTAGTTGTGACCATATTCCGAAAGGATGGGCGAGGCGACTATGAGTTGGAAGAATAAATAGAGGTAATTTCCACTCCTACTCAGATTACCCATGGAGCGGAGATCATGTCTTTAGGAGCAAACTAAGGAGAGCATGAACTCAACTTATGGAAGCTCCCTAGAAGTTGGATAGTAATTGACTTCTTGATATGATCTAGTCTTACTTATCATTATGGACCCTATAGAAAATTTAATAATAGGGGTGACCGTAGATGGAAAGGTTGATAGGAAATAAATGACTTTAAGGAAACATACGTTAGGTTGACAATTAATACGGAAAAATTAACGATTATGGAGGTAACAAATGAAGGTGTTACATATTAATAAAATACTGAAGTAAGGAAAGGGGTAAACTTCCATAAGAAGGAATACATTTAGCACCACAAGGAGGAAATTAGATTTTTCAAAGGGTAGAGTACAAAGGTTTAAAAGGAAGAACAAATTTTAATCCTACCTTTTGGGGAATAATTTGATAAAAAGGTTTCTTTGAAAACCCCTTGAAAATTTTGAACGTGCCTTTCAAAAGATTTTGAAATGAAAATCTTATGAGTTAGAAACTTTTGATAAAAAGTAATTTTAGATGACTTTTAAATTATACCACCGTTTGTTTTGTAAAAAGTTTGAAAAGAGGTAGTAAATTTAAAAAGGATGGTGAATCATTTTTGGTAGGTGATTTTAATTTCAAATTTTGCCTTGAGAAGTTGAAAAAAAGTTTTCGTTTATTAACTTCTCAATTTAAAATTTGATTGGATTAGAAAAGCTTTCAAATTCCTTGTTTTTGTATTATTCTATTTTTCTATGTTATATTTCCAATGCAATAAATTTGAAAGTTCTTTCCTCTATAACTTCTTAGAGACTGTATAAGTTGGAAATTTTTAGAAATATAATTATAGTTTTAGACAACTTTGAAAATATACCAACATTAGTTTTGGAAAATTTGGAAAGGTAATGCAATTTTTAAAAGCGGTGAATTTCTTTAAGACAAAACGGTGGATGGTTTAATTGTAAATTAATGTCTTGAAAAGTTTTCATTTGTTGACCTTTCTAATTTAACTAAAAATATTTCAATTTTTGGTTCTTTGATTCTTTTATTTTTCCTTATTTATAAACCTAAACGTTCTTTCTTTAAAACTCTTTTTAGGGGTTTATAGATAGAAATAACATATATTTTAGGATAGAAATAGAAAGAAAGGAATGTCTGAAAGTATAGGAAGGAGAGCGTTCCCATATAAGGTGATGAAGAGAATAATGGCCGGAATTTAGGTAATAATAAAATTGTGAATTTTGGTAGATGAGATATTGAAAGGAGTAATAGAGTAAGATAGAAGTTATCTTTGTCTACTCCATCTATGTTTTTATCATATAAAGTAATAAAAGGTATCTTTGACCATTGATTGAATTTAAATGATGATTGATAAATAAGTTAGATGTTTTTATATAAGGAGAAGCATTTATGTAAAGGTGAGAATTTTATATGTTTTTCCTAATTTGAATACAAAGTTATTTGAATAATAATAACATTGGATTTGATGAAGAAAAGTATTGTAAGAGATTTTAAGAGTTTTTTAGCAAAGTTACGAGCTATATTTCTTCAAATAACAGTATATTTTGAGTAATAAGATGATAAATATTATTGAATGCTTTAGAAGGAAATAACTGTTACTTTGAAATGATGTTGTGAAAAATTTACTATTTTGTAAATGATAATTCTTGTAGCTAGAAAACTCTTTGAAACAAAAATGGTTTAACATATTATTTTGGAAAGATAATTAAGTCTTGAATCTTTTGTGTTAAAATTCCTATTTTCAAAAAGGAGTAAATCCTTATTTTAGTAAGCTATCAAAAAGGAAAAAATTTCTTAAGTTCCTTTTTGGAAAACGAAGAGAATTTTGAATGCCATAAATTAGAAAGTTCAACTTTTTAAAATAACTTGATATAGAAAAGTTTTAAAAAGAGAGTTTATTTTATTCCTCTTTGGGAACAAAGGAATTTTGAATCTTTGATAAAGGTTTTTATTAAATTTTAAAATTTCAAAGATGGAGATATTGATTTTATAAAATTCTATAGAGTAGATACAATTCATGATCTAGGTGGGATAGATTAAGGTTTTTTTCTAGGATATGAGTAAAATAGAAATAGAATGTACAACCTGATCTGGAAAGTTGAAGTCAGTTCCAAACCCCTACTTGAAGAAGTTGGTAAAGTGTAAAGATGTTCCACATCTATAATTGAGTTGTGAATTAGCTTGCCCATAGAAGCTGAATTTCTATATTTTAATTTTAGAGAAATTTCCGCATAATTTCTATAAATTATCCAATTCCAAAATACATGTAAAAGTGCATTGTTTGAAGTAACAAGGAATACACTAAAAAGGAAAGAGATGTATAAGAGATGGATATTCCTTTCCATAGTTTACACTATCTATTTCAATAATAAGAAAAGAAATGATTCATTTTGATTTCAAACAAAGAAAAAGTCTTAACTGTGGTTAATTTATGACAGTAATCTTTTTGGAAGGATAGCTTCGATGAATTAAAATACGGAAATGAGTATTCTAGTTGTAGAATTAGTGGTTAGATATAAATATCATACAGCTATGCTAAACGACTAGAATATATAGAGATAGCATAGACTATGTCTGTATACGAATTAGTTAGTAATTGACGGATTAGGATTTATGTATTTTAATTATAAATTTAACGGACAATAAATTTGTAATTAATGAGAGCAAAAGTAATCTAAAGGAGGACTGATTAAGGAAAGTTGATATTGCATCTGTGGAAGAAAGAAATTTGGGTAATGAATGGATTTTGGAAACCTGAAGAAGGTTAAAAAGATTGAAGAAGGATTAATTGAAAATGGTCCAATTCTAACAGTAATAGTCAGCAGCTATGGATATTAATTGAAGCAATAAATGGACCACATTTATGATAGTCCACAAAAAGGGGAAATTAAGAAATGGGTAGAAATGGAATGGAATATTAAAGATAGCCCATCTTAATTAAGAAAGGAGTGTTAGGACCTTAACACCATTTATATTAACTGATAATAAATGGCAACTTCTAGTGAAATTTTCTTTTGGAGTTCTTGGATTATAGTCGCCAGTTGTCTTCCTTAGTTATTGGAAAAGTGGAGGATGTGGTATAGGATATATTCCCGTTTTATTTCTGTGTAGACTTTATGAATGGAATTTAAACCACTTGCTATATGTTTGAAAGCAAAGTAAATAAGGAAATTTTATGGGAACACTTAACTAGCGATAGATCATAGGTAAAACTGGAAGCTAATGAGGAAATTAGGTTAACAGCCTAAAGTGGGTAAATGTTTCAATCTCAAAACTTTAGATTTTGGGAAACATAAGGGATTTAGCTCATAAAATGCCACCATGCCAGGAAAAGAGAAAATATATAGGAATGAGAATGGAATTTCCTATTGATCAAGGATTAAGAAAAAGTTGGCAGAATTTTTCCATCAGAAGCAGTGGAACCGCAACACTCTAACACAGCTTTATGGAGTTGCGCTCTGCATCGTTAGTGATAGGTACCCTTGGTTTACTAGCAAATTTAGAGGGGTTTGCTAGTAGCTTTAGGAAATATCTTTAGGAACTTCATTGAATCGGAGCATCGCTTAAGGACTGAAGATCGACTGACAAACTGAATGAATGGATGGGAACTTGGAGGATTTGTTGAGAGCTTGCATCTTGAATTTGGAGAACCTTCGGAATAGTGCTTACCCTTAGTAGAATTCAGTAAGATTGTAGTTATCAATGGACGATTAGTATGTACCTTTGAAGCATTTTTTTGGGAGGCCATGCAAATCGTCAAATTATGGGTGAGAAACCACCGACAAATTCTAATCGGACTAGATTTGTATTGCAAGACTTTGAAAAGTCAGAATTGATTAGGCATCATACAGTTTGGATAGTTGGAAAGTAGGCACCAGATTTATTGGGCCTTTTCCAATATTGGAAAAAAAGAAAACTTTTATGTTCGCTGGAGTCCATGACGTTTTTTCATTTGAGAAAATACCTCCATAGCATAACAATTGTTGTAAAGCCTAATCAATTGAGAGATTTTAAACGGAGCCAATCTCGTCCCATTCCACTGCGTGCATCGTAACAAAGAATTAGATTGGTTCAAGTACAATTATGAGAAAATATGATGGGAGGTATGAGGACTCTTCATTCAAAACCTTTCTTTGGAAAATTTTCTCTCCAAAATTAGGGTTTGGTTACATCGTGGTTGCTATATTGGATGGTACGAGATGGTTGCTATAGTTTTTCACAATCACTTTACACTCATATAGAAATTTTTATGCATGTTTAGGATATTTGCATACATACTTACATGACACGATTACATATTCACACTAGGATTGAGCTTATTTTAGCATGTCTGCAGTACATAATCACATTGCACTAATGGTTGTATAGAGAACTTAGTTGTATAACATAGATGTATTGCGAGTTACATTGTTCACCCCTTGGAAGATTTCGGGATGAAATCTTTTTTAAAAGGGGGAAGAATGTAACACCCCGTAAAATGAACCATAAATAAATAAAGTAAATTAAATTAAATATGATAAGGGTTGGATATATGGATTTTATAAAAGTTGGGATTTGACCATGAAATTTATTCCGTTACATTCGTGGTGAAATTCTGATCTGTTTCCATATATAATATGCTGAAAAAGGAGCTCAAACAAAGAAGTTATGAGCATTTGAAGTTTTTAGATTTAAATTAATTTAGTTTAAATTCAAATTCAAATGAGAAATCAAATTTAGGATTTAAATTTCAAAAATTAGATTAGGGGCTAAGTAAATGATTAATTAAGACTTAACATTAAAAAATTAATTAGGAAATAAAATAATATGACAACGAAAACAAAAATAAACGCCCCTGAATAAAAGAGCGATCGACCTGAATTGGTCAATCGGTTGACCGTAGCGGTGGACCGGTTTCCCAAGGGCGGTCAACCACTTGGCAACGGTAGTTGCCCGTGGCAGCTAGGGTTTTATGTTATGTTCTATTCGATTGTGTGCTCCAGATTTGCCCGTTTCCTACCTACTTCCATCCTACGGTTCTGGTGCGTTTCAACTCTATAAATAGAACCCTATCCTCTCCACTTTTATCATATTATTTTGGGAAATACGACGAAACTCTATCTCTAATAAGATTCAGAAACTCCATAGAGAATTCAGTTAAGGATTCAACCTATTTCCTATTTGTTTCTTCTTCCTCCAATCTATTCTTATCCTATTCTCCTCCAATTATTCTAAATCTAATGAATATATATGCATCTTCCCTATTGTATGTGTATATATGTGTGTGTGTGTATCAAAATACAGAGATTTTGGAAGAGATCGGAAGGCTACAAATCCATTTGAGTAAAGCTAAGGCTAATTTGTGAGTAAAAACCTTAGTAGTTCTTTTCAGCAATTGTTATAGTGTATTTCTTTTGGATTTGAATACGCCTTAGGAATTTTGGAATTTCGAAAATATGATAGATAAAATCCCCCAAAATTCCTTTTTATTTCGAAATGTCAATTCTATGTTGATATTCTCAATTATTTACATTAATTTGATGGAATTTATTTTGTTTATGCAATTTTTGATAATTTCTTAATCTATTTCACTTCTCCTTCTTCTTTGGGTTAAATTGTGATCCTTCAATAAAATAAGGATTTAGATTCGAATTCTATTCGTAGTTTACATCACTTATTCTTATCTATTTCTTTGTAAAAAGAGGAGTTGAATATAATAAGGGATTTAGATTGTAATTTTTATTGTTTAAGATATTCCATTGAATTGGTATAATAAATTGAGTTTCTATTTTATTTACAAGTCTATTATTGCAGTTTTGGTTATGAATATTTATTTCCTGTTTTGGACATTAGAATTCCATGAAATCTTAGAAAATTGAAGAAAAGGGACTTGTAATAATAGTTGATTGGGGAATTGACATTTAACGCTAGTTTGGAGCGTAAATCCATGTGTTTAGAACTTATTAAGCGCGAATATTTATTTATTTCTATTTACGTAATTAATGTATAGCTATTGCGTATATGACATAGTTAATTAGGTATTTATTTACATTTATTTTCCCCCATTTGGAAGGTAATTGATTTTGAGGTGAAAATAAGAGGAAACTCTTATATATCCTAATTATTATTTTAAGGCGTAATAAGGAAGATTTCTTATAAGGCCTTGTTTATGAAATGGTGAGATGAGAGAGATAGAGTGTGTGTGTGTGTAGTAATTAATTTATGGCTAAGTCATAAGGATGCGAGGTCAACAGAGTTACATGACAGAAGTCTACCCTTCACTTTGAGGCTACCAGCAGTTTTATACACTTTTATTAATGTGAGATATCCTTATGATAAATATTTGTTATGACGCGAGGTTAGTTCCAAATTCCGTAGGAAAAATCTACCCAGCTAATCTAGCTACCAGTTTCTATGAATAGCGGACTAATGTGAGAAATCATTATGGGTATGGGCCATAAGACGAAGGGCCTACTTCGGGGTTTGAGTTATTAAGTGGTTGGACCCACCTTTTCCCCAGATGAAGTATTAAATGGCTAAAGGTCTACGTTAGGTGGTATCTCTATAGGGGTCCGTCTATTTTTCACTTGGAAGTATTAATTGGCTTATAAGATTCCATATGATGTCAGCTAGATAGTACCATTGAAGAGCATGCTTTTGGAAATAGGCCTTAAATGTCGGGGTCTGCCTATTTTCCACTGGGAAGTATTAAGTGACTTGGGTACCATCTCTCACATTATTAGCTATTTATGACGTATGATTGAGATATGGGATCTACTTCTAGAATATAAGGTATTAAGTGGTTGGACCCGCCTCCTTTCCTTATAAAGAAGTATTAAATGATTTTAATGGTTTTATGTTCGTAAACATATTCGTATTTTGAAATATACTACCCAAGTACTGAAAAGGTAAGACTCGAGGTTTTTATTCACCAAACACTTGTTATTCTGACTCTCTCCTCATTACAGCACAGGTTAAGAGCAGAGTGATGGCGGCGACGATGCTTAAAGATGAGGAAGTTTGGCAAGTGGCATTATTTATTATTATTTGCTTTCCTGTGTACCCGTGGATTTAAACAATTGTTATAACAGATATCATATTACGGTTTTTATGGGATTTTGTGTTATGACATTTTTCTGGTTTTGAAATAAATGGGTACACTTTACTATTATATTTTATTTCATCCGTTGTGAGTTCTAAAAGTTTAATTATGGCTCTGCAATGTTATTTCTTTTTACTACGAACAGCTTTCCATAGAATGGATCTAAGTTTCGATGGGTCTTTTCTAGATCGAAATTTAGGCCTATTTCGAGGTGGGTAGTTACATCTAGGAACAAAAGAAACTCCTTCCTTCTTTCCTTTGGCTGTCTTCAAATAGTCCGGAAAATTGCGCATCCAATGCCCCTTCTTATGACAATGGTGACATTTACCTTTGTCAATATGTTTATCCTTCTTACCTTTCTTTGATCCTTGCATTCATTTCATCGAACCTTTCGAAGACATGACCATACCCATTTATAGCTAACACTGTGTTTTGATCTTTCAATGATCCCTTAGCTAATCTTAACATATTAAGTAGCTCGACAGGCGTATGCTGAATTGGTTCATATTGTAGTTCAACATGAATAGCTCAAACTAAGAGTTGGCGAGCCTAGAATCAAATTCAATTGCATTTTATTGCTAATAGCCACATTTAGCTTTGAAAGTCTATCAATATAACCTTTCATGGTGTAGACAAAATCCTCGACATGACTTCCGTTAGTCATCTTCGTATTGAATAATTTCTTAGTAATTTCGTACCGTGTGAAACGAGATTACTTCCCAAACAAAGCTTGAGGCTTTCGAAGATTTTGTGGATAGACATATTTTCGTGTTGAGGTTGGAACAGTTTGTGTAATGTAGACAACGGGAAAACTTGAGCGATTTCACAGTCAGGTATCCAAGTGTTGTAAGCTTTTACTGCCTTGGAGTCAATGCCCTCGGTGGGTGTTTCTCTTAAACGTTCATTGATTGACGACCATAAATCTATACTATTATATTATTGCTGAGTTGCATTTCAAGCTCACGGAAGCCTCCTTTGGTTTTTGTCAGGTCAACAGTCGCGTTTTATATTTTTCTATTTTCCTACCACATCTCCGCTTCCTCCCTCCTCTACGAACAAAAAGGCTAGGGTTTTTTAATGGCCGCTCGCTGAATCTCCGGTATTCCACCGCTTACAAAATTATTCTGCTCCCAAGGAATTGAGCAGCTGCTATTTACAGCCGATTCATTCGCATTGTTTCTCCCCTCACACATCTGCGCATCGTCCTTTATTCCTACTCTACAAGTAAAGGGATGTGGGTTTTTGACGACTTCTCCACGCTTCGTCCACCCTTTGTCAGCTCCGAAGTGAAAGGATGCGGTTTACAGCCGATTGTTCTGGCCGTTTTCTTCCACCGCCATTACCAACTTCCTAAGGAAAGGTAATCTCTACTTTACTTTTCCTCCTACTTTTTGAATGCGGTCTGTCTATTTTGTCGTTGGTGGTGTTCTTGGGATTTAGCCATGTTTGACTATTCCTTGTTCTTGGATTACTTTGGTTTTTCCCCTTTTTAAACTTCACTATACATGCTAGCTAGAAAAATGTACAACACGCCTGACAAGATTCTGTTCCATCTTATATAAAGTCTATTACCTTTGTTTTCTGCTCATTTTCTTAGTCTGGTTTTAAACATTAATAGACAAAACTGTCCAGACTGTTGGTTGACTCATTTTACATATACTTTGTTATCTGATGTTTAAGTCCCATGAAATAAGGTGTGTTATGATTTTTATTTTTGATAATAATGCTTTAAAATTCAAAAAATATTTTCAAAGACAGTGCAAGAATTATACATCTTACTTCATGAGTTTCATTTCAATGACTAGACTCTTACTACTTGCATTAATCCTAAGATTTGCAACATTTTCTATATGCCATTAGGGAGTAACTACTAAGCTAAAAAGGTGCTTTGTTTTCAATGTTGGCCGACAATCACTAGTGCTTGAGTGCTTTCAATTTTATATTGGTATTTCTATCATGTATTGAAATTTTGAAGCAACAAAATATTGAGTGACGAAAGTGTATATTTGTAACTTTGTAGACTCGTTATTAGTTATTATAAATATTCATTTTTTTATTTATAGTAGGATTGAGGCAGTGGCGTCTCTGCATCTTACTTGCATGTTGTCTTCTCTAGTTCAATTTAAATTTCATTTCTTCTGTCGACTATTTTACTCACGGGTAATATTGCATAAAACCTCCATAAAGTTTACTTCTGCCTAACTTATTATTACTTTGTATGTGTAATATTTCATATTTACTATACAAGCGATTACTCTATAGTGGTGAATATGCTAGACATTTGATTCAATTACCTCAACTGAATGTTAATTCCAAATAGCATAATAATTATGTATGTTTTCATGTATACCATTTTATATATTCTATCTCAAAATTATATTCATAAACCATGTTCTATTTTTTGAATTGTAGTTTTATTAACAGGTTAGTTTGTTAAGCTTTGGAGGACCAAATTCTATTATCATTCAATCAAAAGTAGGCAAAATTATGATGAGAAAATATTAAATTATTTTCGTTTTGGTGAATTAAATACAATTATACATATTCCTCTTTATTTCTTTATGAATTAAGGTTTATGTAACACACTGTTTGAAAATGAGTATGACTTCCTTCTTGGTCTTTTAACCTCCAAGCTATTAGTTGATCTGGTTGTTAGTTCTATTTTAGTTAGTTTGCATTTTTTTCTCTATCATGTCATTTTCAAAATGGAAATTATTTTTTACGTTATAAATGAATTGTTAGATTTGAAAAAATAACGTGTTTTGAGCATTGGAAAAATAAACGATTTTAAATAAATATTTCATGATAGGTAAAATCAAGATCCATAAATTCCCATTTGATGATAGATTAACTTTTAAGAAAATAGACGGTTTTTTTGTAATATATGTAATACATCAAGAACTATAATCTTTTACTCATTTACCTATGTTTTGTAAATAAGTTCATACAAGGATGTTTTAGTCTCATGAAATAAGATGTGTTATGATTTTTATTTTTGATAATAATGCTTTAAAATTCAAAAATTATTTTCAAAGAAAGTGCAAGAATTATACATCTTACTTCATAAGTTTCATTTCAATGACTAGACTCTTACTACTTGCATTGATCCTAAAGATTTGCAACCTTTTTTATATGCCATTAGGGAGTAACTGCTAAGCTAAAAAAAGGTGCTTTATTTTCAATGTTGGACGACAATGACTAGTGCTTGAGTGCTTTCAATTTTATATTGGTATTTCTATCATGTATTGAAATTTTGAAGCAACAAAATATTGAGTGACGAAAGTGTATATTTTTAACTTTGTAGACTCATTATTAGCTATTATAAATATTCATTTTTTGTTTATAGTAAGATTGAGGCAGTGGTGTAAGTCTCTGCATCTTACTTGCATGCTACCTTCTCCAATTCAATTTAAATTTCATTTCTTCTGTCGACTATTTTACTCATGGGTAATATTGCATAAAACCTCCATAAAGTTTACTTTTACCTAACTTATTATTACTTTGTACGTGTAATATTGCATGTTTACTATACAAGTGATTACTCGGTAGTGGTGAATATGCTAGACATTTGATTCGATTACCTCAACTGAATGTTAATTCCAAATAGCATAATAATTATGTATGTTTTCATGTATACCATTTTATTTATTCTATCTCAAAATTATATTCATAAACCATATTCTATTAGTTGAATTGCAGTTTTATTAACAGGTTAATTTGTTAAGCTTTGGAAGACCAAATTCTATTATCATTCAATCAAAAGTAAGCAAAGTTATGATGAGAAAATATTAAATTATTTTCCGTTTTGGTGAATTAAATACAATTATACATATTCATATTTATTTCTTTATGAATTAAGATTCATGTAACGCACTGTCTGAAAATGAGTATGACTTCCTTCTCGGTCTTTTAACCTCAAAGCTATTAGTTAATCTGGTTGTTAGTTCTATTTTAGTTAGTTTGCATTTTTTTTCTCTATCATGTAATTTTCAAAATGGAAATTATTTTTTACCTTATAAATGAATTGTTAGATTTGAAAAAATAACGTGTTTTGAGTATTGAAAAAATAAACGATTTTAAATAAATATTTCATGATAGGTAAAAGCAAGATCCATAAATTTCCATTTGATGATAGATTAACTTTTAAGAAAACAGGCGGTTTTTTTGTAATATATGTAATACATCAAGAACAATAATCTTTTACGCATTTACCTATGTTTTGTAAATGAGTTCATATAAGTGCCATTCCCTTACTCATTTATAGCTCCTTGAAGCAGTATATACAAACCATTGTTCAATGTTGAGCAGTCCTAAATATCATATGTTTACTTATGTGTTTTTGTCCTAAATTTAGTGTCTACGTTTATTATTTCTTCATTTGATAAATTTTTGAAGTTTCTTCCACATAATATTGTCACAAAGTTCATCAAATAGATGCACGGATTAATAGTTTAAACGCCAGGAATTGCTATCAAAATTTAAGAACAAATTAGTAGCAATTTTAATTCATATTTGCAAGCATTTTTTAAAATGAGTTGGTTTTCCATTTATAACTATTTTATTCTATCAGTTAATGAACATACTATCTTTCTTTCTTTCGTTTTCCCCTTTTTGGATAATGGAGAGGGAGAAAATTTGGAACTTCGCTATTTGGAGACACACACACACACATATGTATGTATATGTGTGTGTGTAGAGGGAATTAGGCATAAGAACAAACCTTTAAAATAAATATTGTTGAACTCATTTTATGCATTTCCGTGGTTCAGCCTATTACGTTTCGATAAGAGCAATGTGTTGTTTTGTTGTCCCTATTTATCAGGTCGGGAAAAGTGACCTCTTATACTGCTATGAAACTATTTTTCCTTCTCTTATCCTTTCACAGTAGGTGACAAAATTTTAATGAGTTGCTAATGCTAAAAAATATTACCAGTTTGTTCTTCAATCTACCAGATTTTTCAAAGCAATCCTATTTTCATAAAAAAAATGTCACTGCCTTGGAAGCCATAGACTGTGTGCTATTTACACAAGTCGGTAAATCTGTTTAAGATAAAATTGGACCCACTCAAGGTTTGTATTTAGTGTATACATCTGTTATTTCCTTCATTCATCTTGTTCACAATTGTTGAGGATTACTTTGGACTATATAAATGGTATATATCTATTACTGAACTTATGTTTACATATGTGTTATGTCCATATGCTATATATATGTGTGTGTGTGTCTATATATATATATACACACTATATTATTATTAGTGAGTTGAATTTCAAGCTCACACAGGCCCCCTTGAATTTTGGCAACTGAACAGTCTCCAAATTTTTCTTCCTCTACGCTCGCGTTTATTTTGTGACAATTTCTACATCGTCCTACTCTTTCACCAACTCCACCAAAACCCTAACTAATGTTTTTCCCTTCCTCTCCATTGTTTCTGCTCCGATTCAATTGATAGCCCCAAATTCAACCCAGCCAGACTTCTATAATTCGTCGATGATTCGTCCATCAAATTCGCCCCTTCCTTTCCACTGTTTTCACCACTTATTCAATTGATAGTCGTTGATTCACCCTCGCTCGACTCCTGCAATTTGCCGACGCATCATCATACAAAGGTATGTTCGATTGTTCCAACCCATAGCATTATCGATAATAGTTAGAATGACATAGAAATGTTTCTCCCTAGGTATCAATGCTTCTTCGGCTCAAGGTACACAAATTGCTTCTCAGTTTCAAATTATTGCTTTCTCCTTTTAGTACTCATCCTAGGGTTCCTTGAATTTTTCTATTTTTAATTCCAAAATCTGTTAATACCTCATCTAATCCCATTGTGTGATTCTATTTATTCTTGATTGTGGTCCGCGTTGTCCAAATTTGGTAGATATGGCATAAAATCGTTCACTTAATAAATTTGTAAATGAATCTAATTGCTTAATTAAGTTAATACTAGATTTTCTATTTTTGATTTTCTGTTTGATTGTGGAAATGATCTAAAATGAACTTTCTCACTGATTTGTTTACTTAATAACTCCGCAGTTACAATAATTTTGCTCGGAGAATGGGACTGAATTTGAAATCAACGGATTTTAGAAGAAAGCTATGGAATTGGAACCCTTATCGTGGATGTCTGCTTCCCTCCCAGCGGTCTTCGTCAGGTAATGGACATCACATTGCAGAACACAGTACCATCGTTTCACAGAACATAGAACATGATTTAATCTATTCATAAACTAATTACAAGACACAGTTCTATTGGTTTAGAAAATCAAGCTCATAATTAAGTAGTTCAAACAAAGTTCTTAAAGAAAGTAAATAAATCATATCCATGTCAAAATGATTTTCGCATCTGCTGATGCTTTATCCTTTGCTAATCATTTTATATCCACATTATACATATTTGAATTAAGTTTCTGAAACATATAATTATCGTTTATCATCTATAATAATAATTTGATTTTTCATAAATTTATTTTTGAATCAAGGTCATAGTTATTGATATTGTGGCTTTCTATACTTAAGATCCACCTGAAACTCCCAAGTCATATCAAAACATGGTTCATTTTTGAATTATTAGGGTCATTTTGATTGTATGTAGGAACAAAAAAATGTTCTGATTATTTTTTCGATTATAAATCTGGAAAATGCTTTGACAATGAACCTGTGGACTTTTGTTATATTAGGTGCTGCAATTAATGATTATGTAGCTAAGTTTCTCCTTTTCATTGAAGGTTTTTCTCTTAATCTTTGTTTTGTCGGAGGTTTTTTCAAACGTGAACTTTAAAATTGCACTATGTTTCTCAATTAAAGGACACCTTCCGCCATTGGTATATATTTTGGTGACTGAAACTAAAATAGTTTAAGTGATGAAATTCAAAAGGAAAAGTGGTAAATATTTTATTCTTGATAACTAAAACTAATTTTCGACATTATCTATAGTGTTTCAAAAACGAACACCTGCTTACTTGAGAATTCTATTATCTTGAGATTTCATTCTCATAAATATGCCATTATTTAGTTTTTTTCCTTTTATAAGACTTCCATCCATGAATTTTCTTGCATCGTCTTTCATTTTTTTGTATATACCATTTTTCACAATCACCTTTTTAGAAAATAATCTTTATTCCATAAAGAATTGACAGATCATGTCATGTAATAGATTATATTGACATTGAGTGGATTATTTTGTTCTTTAGTTGAATCATGGATATGCTTAAAATGTAAAGAAATCTAAAACAAGTAAGCGACAGGCTCAAACTAATGGAATATCAAGTTATGCATAATGTTTACATCTATACAAATACAAATAAATAAAGACTGAGATACGAGCTTTAACCAAAAATTTCACAATATCACATCTCATGAGTTACTTCTATTACAATCATCATCACATAAAATTAATGCAACACTTTATCTTCTACCATATTACTAATACTGTACTCCAGGATCTTTGGAGCAACTATCATTGGTCACTATTATAATTGGATCAACTACATCTATGAAGCACGTATATTTATTTTATGTAAGTTCATACATATATTTATATTATGCTAAATTATAGGCTAGCTTAAATTTCAGATTAGGTTGTGATTGATGGCTTCATCAAACCATTAATAATATATAGTTATTTCAGCTTTGAATGCTTAGCTTTCAAGGATTTATACCCACTATTTCCCCATTTAAATGTTTTGAGCTGAAAACCCATTTTGCTACATTTTTACTTCTTTGTTACAATATGCTCATGTGTCACTATAGAATATTGATTAATTATGGATAGTGCTTCAAATTATAGTATCATTAAATGGTTATTACGGTTTTAATGGTGAAAATTAATATGCATAGAAAAGGAACTGAAAACAAACAAATGATTATTACCTTATATATTTGCACATGGTTTCACAGTAGACAATTATACCAAATTTAATAATAAACATAACTGTTAATGGTTTTCCAAAATTTGTACAAGGGCTTGAGCCTCTCTATGATCTAAAGTTGGTCTACCATGCATGAAAGTATGTTCTTTTGTTAAAGGAATCGACTTAAAAATACGAGTAAAAATGTAACAAACAGTGCTCAATTTTTTGATTAACATTCAACGTTCCTCTTCTTTTTTAGTAGATACTTTCTTTCCCCTTTTTCCATGGTTGATTAATTCTTTAGTCTATTTTACTACATATGTATTTACATTGTTTAAGGTATTCATTCTTTTTCCTTCTTCAAAAGGAATATTATTTTCATAATCTGAAGGTGTTATGTAAGATTTACGATAAATTTATATGCTATTTTAGAAATTAGCGTTGTCCATATATCTATTAGTTGCAAACATAAGAACTTTACATGTTATGTTAAATAATCCACATTTATTAGAATGCTTCATTTTTTCACATGAATTTGTACATTTAACCATAAATGTCAAAACCATCGTTATAAAATGATCTTTTCTATCTGTTAACATATAAATATTCATAAGTTACTATCAACATAGCATATAAAATGATTTGAGAATATCAATAAAAAATTCTATATTGGGTTCTGTCTTGAAAGTAAAATAATACTAAATAAGCTAGCATCTCATCTGTTTTGTGGAGTAGTACACAGGCTTCTACTTTGTATAACAATTTGGTTTTTCCTCATCACATGTATTTTGCTTTTAAGTTTTAACTTCATGTTTTGTATGTCATGTTGATGGAAACAAAGCAAGAAAGAAAAGATGGAAACGATGCTATGAAGATATAATTGGTCAAGAAATTTTTTGAGTGTTCCTCACAAGTTTATTTTGAATATTAGTATGATTTTGAATCATTTGATCACTATTTTTTACTTCAATAATTGTTTTAATTGGCTTTTTTGTTATAGGCCATCTAGACATTTTGCTGCATAGAGGAAAATTCTGAAGGTTTAGTACGTATGATATCATAAAGGCAAGTCTATCTTTAAGTAACTAGATTAAAGTTATTTAATCATAAGTTGTTTAGCTATTCAAAATATAGAAATCATAACATACTCATTTTGTATGCTTTAAATATAAAAGGTGAAATTCAAAAAGAAAAAAGAAGGATAAGGGAAAAAAATAGTTTATTAAAATGAAAAGATGCAGCAGCAAGCTATATACCTCTGTTATCATAGTGGGTTTGACCTATGATACATTTGAATTAAACACAATAAGATATCTAATGTATTCTTCTAAAGTGATGATATTATATGACATTTGCAATGTTGATGGTACTTTTGTAAAACTTGGTTATCTTTCATATTACTTTATGATCATTGGTTCTTTATGATACATTGAGAGTCAGATGGAGCAAATATTTTAGCAAAAGAATTAACAAAAAATAGTTTTGAAATAAATAATGATATTATAAAGTGACTAAAAGTGCTAAAACAAGGTGTTAACTGCCTTTAAGTATGGTAAGCGAAAGGTTTTGTAATCAACCGATGAATTTTGACTATGATCTTAACCTTATCCTATCTAGCCTTGCATCCACTATCTATGATATCCATAATGTAGTATGTATTTGCCATACAAAGTTAATGATTATATAACCGTAACTGTAGTTTTCTATAACACAACCACAATGGTTATTTATAAGATTTAGTCTGCTTCCTTGATATAGATGACAGAAAAACTTGGTATTTCAATGAAGTTTAACCATGTTATGAAGATTATATCAATTACTTGACATAACATGTAGGTGCTAACGTGGCTTCTCAAAACTATTTAATTTCATGTTTCCATTTATCGACTTAATTCATGAATTACTTTTAACTATATTTAGATTTTTGGTTGTTAATCCATAAATTCAGTAGCAGTTGACTGCAACTTATTTGGATTCAAAATCTTTCTTGGAGCATTGTTATCGGCACTAGGTTAGCATTTTATTTGTAAGTTTATCTCCAAAAATGATATTAGTAGAAAAACTCATAGCAGACAATGACCTGATGGTTATTGATGAATCTTAAGGCATCAAGTATTGATAGAAAATACAAATAGATGAAAAGTCAAAGAGGATACATTTATAGACACTGTCTCAATGGTGAAGTTCCATTCATGTATAGCTTGGTTCTGTATGGTATATTATATTGTGGTTATTGACAGATTTAGCATCATGCTATTGTGTATACCGTTATAATATGTGTGTCTTAATTGACCATTTCATTCTTAGTTACTGTTTAAAGTATAATTCCCATATCCATGACTATCCTAAAAAATGCTTAAAATATCAAACGACATGAAGGGAAGATTAAATTAGCTAATGTCATCGACATGGTTTCTTATTTTTAGTTCATTTTACTTTTTGTAGGTCAAATCACCATAGAAGTTTAGAAGTGAAAACTCAAAAGCACATTCTTCTGATAAAATGGAGGAGCAAGATAATGCACTACAGTTGAGACAGGGTGGTAAGCTTCATAGCGAGGGGAGCAAGCAATGACAAAAGAGAATAGTGTTATTTTTATATCATGAGTAGTTACCTTTATGTTGAAGAACCTAATATAGTGGTGAGGTAACTTTTTAGCTTTTAACGTATATTAAAGCCATAGTCCTACACTTTCTAAATTTTTTAATTAAGCTTACCAACCAACCAGTACATGATGCTTATGTAAAATATATTTGCTGAATGATATACGCACACTAAATCTGCAATGTACATGTACTATTAAGTATTATGTGTCCGCTTAATGTTTTTATTTTACTCTATGAACTGCAAAGTATAAGATTTTATAAATGATATTTGATATATTGAATACATAACCAAGATATGTATCTAATTAAGATGCTAATTATTGTGCTGTGTTTTAACATTTAAGAAATATATTACATGCCACATTTTTGTCAAAGTCTATAACAGTGATTTTTATTTTGATAATTTATTTTTTGTGGAACTGAACTACCGCATGAAGTTGCAAAACATATTTTATTCTTTTTCAATGCAATAGATGAACAAATATTTGAGTTTGTATAACAAACAACACACTGTTAGAGTTCTTTTTTCACTTTGGTTTCTTTTTTATAAGCATTTACCAATTTGGATTTCAAAAGCGTTATGTGTTTTTCATAGATTATAACACCTCCCTTTATGCATGTGCTTAAAGCTTATTTTATAAAGGATCCTTTTTATTCAAAATATTATATGCTTACTAATTTGGAGACCAAAATATAAATCATGTTAAAGATGAGCATGGAGCAATAACAAGGTTTAACTTTTTTTTACGGATTTTCAACTTCTACTTCTCATGATAAATAGTATTACAAAACTCAATATACAAAAAAAAACACACATCAACTTCAAATGCTATGCAATTTAACACTAATAAAACCATCAAAATTCAACCACCGTAGTAATAAAATCTATATCCCACATTTTAACTCTTCATTGTTAATACAGATTGTATGTGATGTAGGAGTAACCGAGTAGATATGGATAATCAAATGGCAATATTTGTGATCATAAATTGAAGTATTGTATCCATATATTTCTTTAATGCATTTGGCAATAGTACCATATGCGAAGCACGGGTTCACACTAGTGTGTATATATATATATAAATGTATGTATATATGTCTGTGTTCAGTTAATATTTGTTGTTTTTTTTTTGCAGTGTTTATTTGGCTTTCAGCTGCTTTGAGGATCCAAAGTACACTTTTGTGAAGGTAAGTTACATGTTTATTCGGCATCTTTGCTTCTAAATACTTAATTTAATACTCAAAGTTACTCCACGGTATACATTTATGTGTAGTCTTATAATTACTTGGAACCATGGGATCTAATAGTCACGTTCGAAGATGGAAGAATGTTTTTTTAAAATCTAGACATATTTCACAAATATGTAGTAAATGTGCGCAATATTCCGCCTTCATGACTTGTAACCTTGTTGTTATTATGAATATACATTTAAACCGTGTTATAAAATAGTCGTTTTATATTGAATAGTGTATTATTCATATTTCATTTGTATGCAACTACCACAATAAAATTCGACGAGCGACGTAATTCAAATGTTGCAACACAAAAGCATAACCATCTTAAAGTATGACTGATAGTTCAGAAGGCTTTCAGTGGACTGGAGACTTATAATCAGTAGGTTAAAAGAATAGTATTATTCAAAATTTTCATATGGATCATGCTTAGGAATCATTATTCTTCTTGCTCAACATTTAAGAGCAACATAGAACAAAGAATATTTAATACTTATGTTTTTTTACCATCATTTTTTAGTTGAACACCTACACAATTCAGTACAAAACCTGCAATACAATTTAGGAAGTTTTACTTCCATTCATATATTTATGTATGTTTATTAATTCCTAAGATAGCATTTGTATTTGTCTATACAAACATTTAGTCTTAAAAATTGTCTTTTCCTCATCGGACCATACAAAATAACGGATATCTAATAATTACTTCCCTTTTATACTTTGGTTCTGATTTAGTTTATTTTATGGATTAGGTATTAACTATTTTTCTCCATTTATCATTTAAGCCTTCTTCTACTTCTCCCTGTATTTTTTATCATTTTAGAATTAGGATTATATGTCGACAAAGTTTAAAAATGTGTTTTCAAGGGAAAAAATTTCTTCTAACTTACGGTTCGTAGATTTTCAAACCTTCGTTTCATTTTATCATCATAAGTGTAGGATTACTATTAGGACTACACTGTTACTGCAAGCACTTTGATTTCTGTATTATTTATATTTGATTTGTATGCCTGTACCAAAATAAAGGTCGACGAGTCGCGTATTTTAATTATTGCAAAACAGAAGTTTAACAATCTAAAAGAACGATTGACAGTTGATAAAAGCTTTCAGTAGATTGGTAACTTATAGGTAGTAGGTCAAAAGGAAAGTATTATATAAAATTTTCATATAGATTATGCTGAGGAAAAGTTACTGTTCTTGCTCAACATTTGAGAGCAACATAGGGCCAAGTATATCTAATACTTCTTTTTTTTATCATCGTCTTTTAGTTGAAACACCTACATAATTGAGCACAAAAGCTACAATACAACTTAGGATGTGTTACTTCCATTTTTATATTTATGTAAATTTATTGAAATCTACATAAAAAATTTAAACTACCAGTTTGTTCTTCAATCTACCAGTTTTTTGAAAGCAATCCTATTTTGATAACTTATTTTGTCAATACCTTGGAAACCATACACTGTGTGCTATTTACACAAGTCAGTAAATTTGTTTAAGATAAAATTGGAATCACTCAAGGTTTATATTTGGTGTATGCATCTGTTATTACCTTTATTCATATTGTTCACAACTGTTGAGCCTTACTTTGGACTATACAAATGATATATATATCTATTAATGAACTTGTGTTCATATATGTGCTATGTCTGTATGCTGTATATATATATATATATATATATGTTTGTGTGTGTGTATATAAATGTATGTATGTATGTCTTTGTTTAGGTAATTTTTGTTTTTATTTTGCAGTGCTTATTTGGCTTTCTGCTACTTTGAGGATCCAAAGTATACTTTTGTGAAGGTAAGTTACATGTTTATTCGGCATCTTTGCTTTTAAATACTTAGTTTAATACTCAACGCTACTCTATGGTATACATTTATGTGCAATCTTATAATTAGTTGGCACCATGAGATCTAATAGCCATGTTCGAAGATGGAAAAAGTATTTTTTTTATAAATCTAGACATAATTCACAAATATCTTGTGGATGTGCGCAATATTCCACCTCCATGATTTGTAAACTTGCTATTATTATGAACATACATTAAAATTGTGTTATAAAATAGTCGTTTTATATTGAATAGTGTATTACTCATATTCCATTTGTATGCAAGTACCACAATAAAATTCGACGAGCAGCGTAATTCAAATGTTGCAACACAAAAGCATAGGAATCTTAAAGTATGACTGACGGTTAAAAAGGCTTTTAGTGGATTGGAGACTTATAATCAGTAGGTTAAAAGAATAGTATTGTTCAACTTTTTCATATGGATCATGCTTAGGAAACATTATTCTTCTTGCTCAACATTTGAGAGCAACATAGAACCAAGTATATTTAATACTTATGTTTTTTTACCATCATTTTTAGCTGAACACCTACACAACTCAGTACAAAACCTACAATATAATTTAGGAGGCTTTACTTCCATTCATATATTTATGTACGTTTATTAATTCCTAAGATAGCATTTGTATTTGTCTACACAAACATTTATTGTTTCAGTATGCGCCATAGGGTTTAGTTTCAAAATTAGTCTTTTCCTCATCAGACTATATGACTGATATATATATATATATATTAATGAACTTATGTTTACATATGTGCTATGTCTGTATGCTATATATATGTAACATCCCACTATTTTGGACCATTCAAATCGACAATAAATCCACACATGTCGGACTCGAATACTTCAAAACAGTGGATTGTTAAGAAAATTTGGAGCAAATAAAATCAAACACAGAATCACAGAATATTAGAATAACTCGCAACGGAAATAAAATACCATAGTAGTTCATGAAGCTACTACATAAATAATCTCAAAACAGATACAAAATATAATAGTCTGAAAAACAAATACAATAGAAGTCGGAATACATAAGTCAACTAATACAAAAGCAATGCTGAATAGAGAATAACTGAAATGGAAATAGATGAACAGATAGACAAATAAGCTCCAGCAAATCTCTAGCTCCAGACGATGAATCCAAAGCTATGATACTGAGGCTGACCCGAGCGTAAAGCAAAACACAAAACACTCGAGTCAGGACATACATACTTATACAATGTAAACCAACTCAAGTGAACTGTAACAGAAATGCACAAATAACTTAAAGGATGCCTGGGATCGCCCATCCTTTAAGGATCCGTTAAACCATCTACTATGTAGTAATGAACGCTATCATAGTAATGTCTAAAGTAAAGCAAACTACGCAAAATAATAGTGTTAATGTGACTGGGGTGGCGCAAAGCTGCAGCAATTGCCCACCTCTAGCCACACTTTATATCATCCAACCGTTATTATAACCCGTTGTTATAAATTTCAAAATGGTTTATATTTCAAACCAAAACATCATTTCTACTTCAAAACCAAATCAAAACGATATCATTTCTATTTCAAATATATATATATATTCATTTCTAAAAGTCAAAGCACTTTCAAAGTTATAACACTTACACTACTTTACAAATGTTGTATTTAGAAAATCCACAACACCTTGAAAAATGTGATATTTAGAAATTACAACACTTTAAAAATGTAACCCTTATATAATAGCATTTTGAAAATGTTACATTTTTAGAAATAGTAGCGCATTTAAAACATAACCTTAAAACGATAGCATTTTACAAATGCTACAAATTCTATTACATTTCTACTATAACATATTTAAAACATCATATCTTATAAATTTATCATAGCTTTTTATAAAATCAAATTTTACTTCACAAAATCATTTATTTAGATATCAATTAAACTATGATTTAGTTAAATAAATTTTATTACAACATATCTATTTTTCCAAAGTTGTATCATTTCTAAGTTCATCCATTCAATTATAACAATTTCGAAACATTGTATTTTAGCATTCGCAGCACTTAGAAAATGTGATAGTATATGTATTAGCATTCGAAAATGTTGCCTTATTCAAAACAGTAGCACCCAGAAAATGTTGTACATATAGTGGTAATTTGAAAAACAATGCATTTCAAAAACAGTAGCACTTATAGAACGTTACTGTAAGTATAGTGTTAATTTGAAAAAACACTACATTAAAACCACAGAATTTCTGAAACGCTACAATTACTGTTATAATATATTTTCAACTTTTTCTCATTTTTAACTTATCAAACTTTTTCCACTTTTCAAAATTATTTATTTGGATATTTCTTAACTTATAATTTTTAATAAAATAACATTTTATAATTAAATATCCAATTAAATTATGATTCATTTATTAAGTCAAATTTACATTATAATTTGCTTAACTTTTCATTTAACAAACAAATCTTAATATTTCTTTCTTTAAAATATCCATTTCATAACTAAAATATTTTAATTACTAAGTTAAGCTTAAAATTCCGTTTTAATCAAATTTTCAATTATTAAGTTAAATCAAATTTTAAATTTCAATTTAAACCATTTATCAACTTATAAAATTTTAACTTATAGAAAATCACTATTTAAATCATTTAAATCCAATTTAAGTTAAAATTTCATATTTTTACATTTAAAAATACTTAATAATTTTAGAAAAATCATTTTAAATTAACCACGGGTCTGTATAATATTTTCTAACCTAGGTCAAGTGATACGGATAATATATCATTTCAATCCGTAAAATAAAATCTCGGGTTCTATCATTTCCAACCCGCAATCCCAAGTCAAATACAAATGAAAATCGCTTGAGCCTATCATTTCAGCTCATAACGATCTTCCCTTATTCTAAAATCCATTCGGGTATGTATCATTTCAACCCATAGTGAAAGGGAACTTGCAGTGTGAGAAACAGAAAATAAAATAAACAATATAGCATATCATATGATGTCAGGTGATGTAACAGGTATATAAACAAGTTATATCATTATATAATGTCAGATAACATGCAGATGTGAACATAGCGTATCAACTACTACAATTCAAGTGGCATTGTTTCACATTTATATAAGTACGATTTGTCGAGAGTGATAAACTCACCTTTGAAAGCTAGAGACGACAATTCGAGACACACGAACAAACTTCGCAAAGCACGACAAAGCACGAATAGATTTGAGTGGATGAAGAGCCAAGATCCAAGTCTTGTAAACAACAAATATACAACATATCTAAGTATATGATTGTACAAATTAATTTAGACTTATACAAAATCAAAATATGAACAAAGTGAAGCAAGAGGACTTAACCAACTCAAGTGGGTTCGGCCACATCACAATTGGGCTTGGCCATCATCATAAATGGCTCGGCCATGACTAGATCTGAAGCAAGCATGCTCGGCTATGGTCAGCAAATAGAAGGCAAAGCAATGGGATGTGAAGAGGTAGGAGTTCATGAATACAAAGAGGCAAGGTAGGTGAATGGTCATGGGGTTCAAGTGCATTGGGTTCGACCCTAGGCTAAAGGTCTCGGCCTGGGTTCAAGCATGGTCAGGTCAGATCAGAAGTGGCGGCCAGTGGTCATGTCATGGCTGGAGGAGGAGCCATAGGTGGTGGTGGCCGAGACTACAAGGGGGAAAGGTGGTGATGGTCGGCAAGGGGTTGTGATCATAGTGCAGGCCGAACACTTGATTTGAGGAAACAAAAAGGAAAAAGAATAAAGAGAAGAGGAGGAAGCCATGGAACTTACTGAAATTTTTCTATCAGGTTATGAATTGAGATGAGAAATGATGTACGTGAAAAATGAAAGTGGGGAAGTGTTTATACGGCAAGAAATGAACGGCTAGAAGTGGAAAAGCTAGGAAATGGAAAGGCGCCAATGTAACTAAAGTCTCTTTGCATTTCCTAAGCCCACTATCACAAGCCCACTTCAAAACAAATTTAAAACGACAAATAAAATAAAGAAAGTCCAAACAAAATAAAATATGAAAATAAAATAGAAAAATGAACAATGAAAGTATAGAGAAAAATTGCGTGTAAAATGCTGAATTTTATCAATTTTAAAAAGTATAAAACAGAATTTGACGAAACGAAAAGCAGGACGCATATCAGAAACAAATACTGCTTCAAAGAAAAAGATTAGAAATTTAAAAATTCAAATTTAAAATTTCAACGGAAAGTCAAAGTTTGACCAAATTTGACCAAAATATAAAATTTTCAGAAAATCATTATTTTAATATATTTGAAAATAAATTAGAAACAAAATCAAAAAATACATTGGAAAATTCCAAAATCCAAATTTAAAATGATTTAAAATCAAAGTTTCAAATAAAATTAATTTAAAATATTTTTTAAAATTATGGGTTGTTACAATATATATATATATATATATATGTATGTATGTATATATATACATATATATATATATAAATGTGTGTATATTTGTCAGTGTTCACTTAATATTTGTGTTTTTTTTGCAGTCTGTATTTGGCTGTCAGTTGCTTTGAGGATCCAAAGTATACTTTTGTGAAGGTAAGTTACCTGTTTATTCGGCATATTTGCTTTTAAATGCTTAGTTTAAATCTCAAAGCTACTCCACGGTATACATTTCTGTGCAATCTTATAATTACTTAGCACCATGGGATCTAATAGCCACATTCGAAGATGGAAAAATATTTTTTTTAAATCTAGACATATTTCACAAATATGTACTGGATGTGCATAATATTCCACCTCCATGATTTTTAAACTTGCTGTTATTATGAACATACATTGAAACCGTGTTATAAAATAGTTGTTTTATAATGAATAGTGTATTATTCATATTTCATTTGTATGCAAGTACCAAAATAAAATTCGACGAGCAGCGTAATTCAAATGTTGCAACACAAAAGCATAACAATCTTAAAGTATGACTGACACTTAAAAAGGCTTTAAATGGACTGGAGACTTATAATTAGTAGGTTAAAAGAATAGTATTATTCAAAATTTTCATATGGATCATGCTTAGGCAACATTATTCTTCTTGCTCAGCATTTGAGAGCAACATAGAACCAAGTATATTTAATACTTATGTTTTTTTCCACCATATTTTAGTTGAGTACCTACACAATTTAGTACAAAACCTGCAATATAATTTAAAAGGTTTTACTTCCATTCATATATTTATGTACGTTTATTAATTCCTAAGATAGCATTTTTATTTGTCTACACAAACATTTATTGTTTCAGTATGAGCCATAGGCTTTAGTTTCAAAATTAGTCTTTTCCTCAGCAGACCATACAAAATAACGGAAATCTAATAATTTCTTCCCATTTATACTTGGTTCTGATTTAGTTTCTTTTCTATATTAGCTATTAAATATTTTTCTCCATTTATCATTTAAGCCTTCTTCTGCTTCTCCCTGTAATTTTTACCATTTTATAATTAGGATTATATGTCTACAAAGTTAAAAAATGTGTTTCAAGGGAAAAATATTCTTCTAACTTACAGTTCTTATATTTTCAAACCTTCTTTTCATTTTATCATAATATGTTTTAACCGTTTAAATTATATTAGTAAATTACTTCTACCAAAATTCATACATATGCCTTTTGATTAGTTGGAGAAAAAAGAGTGAGTTTTTCCCGCCAAAGTTGGCACGATACCTACAGTTTCGTGCCTGCATCGCTGTATGATATAATGCCTCTTGGAGGTGCATGCATATTGCAAATTTTGTAATCAGGGATTCATATCTTCTGTCATTATGGTAGACTCCAAATTGGGTATGGAGCAGCATGGCAACAATAGAAAGAGAAAAGAAGTCACACAAGCAACTTCCCCTTTTGATAATTCAACACCGATAATCAAGCATGGTGTACCACTCTCTGTTGAACGTGGAGACAAGAACAATATTGTTCCACCCACACTGTCATCCAACCGAGAAAGTGGCCAAATAGCTTCATCTATGCCTAATGTAAGTATTCTCTCTCATATTGCTGTATACTGTATTATGGGCATAGGTTATGTAACAACCTCTCTTAATTCTCACTTCTACTAGCAATTTGGTAACTCGAACGCGGTCCTTATTCCTCCAGCGGTGAAAAGAAGATACAAGAACTCCACTGCAAAATAATTAGCAAATAGCCTAAAGGAATTTACTTTGAACAACCATGAATTTTTTCCTGATGCATCTCAGCGGAGGAGACATCTTCATACAGCGAATGATGCAGCAAATCTTTCTTCGTCATCGTGTTCCCGTTCATCATTCCTTTCTCCCCCTTCTACCTTGACTTCGTCTCCATTCGGCTCTGCTCGTTCAGTACTGAACACTGACCGAACTAACCAGTCATCCGTTATGGAGGTTAATGGTATGCTTGATATATTTTTGCCATTCCCAACCCACTTTCGGTTCATGAAACCATAAACCATTACACATGCTGTCTGCATAAAAGCATGTTGCACTATGTCAAAGTATTAGCTAAGTATTATGTCCGCACTGTATTCCCACTCCCGTTACTCCACTTGCACCATGAACATAGGATTCAATGCAGGTTAATTTAAACAAAATTAGATTGAAGATGCATCTGGGTTTTAGGTTATTCCATAAGTCCATATTACGATCAACCATATTAACAATCAATTTATCATATCTTAACCATTTTACAATTTTCCAGGCTCTATGTCTCTGTAGTTAACCCAATATTCTCTACCGCATGCCTACAGTCGATATGTTTGAACACCACGCTCTATCCAGTGTATGTTGTTTATTTATTTCATCATGAACAAACCATTTCAATACTTCACTTCGTAGGTCCATGTCTCATGGCACAAACAGACACGCTTCTTACCAATCATATTTTTAATGAACAAGCAACAAATACACCTGCACGTTCTTTGCGTCCTGTGTGCCTTCTTCAGGATATAGGTGTTGTGCCAGTTGCTAATCATTGCTGTCCCCTTTAGGTCATATTTTGTTACCCAATTTCATCAACTGCAATGTACATGTAGGTAAATGGAAGAAACGACACAATCGAGTTCATGTGTTGCGGTCAAAAAATATCTACACACCTTCAAATTTACGCAATGGTAACTTAGTTTTTCAGAACTCCCAATCCTTTTTTTTACCTTCCATTCCAAAGCTGAGTTTCATTCTTTTTTATTGTAGTATGCAGTCTTCCTTTACGCTCTCCTTTAGCATCTAAGAGAGGGGATGGAGGAATAGAAAATATAATAGATAACGAAATATCCAGCTATGATCTTCGGTTTTGCAGTCCATTGACTAATGTTTGCCGTTCCAATCCCGACCTAGCAACATATAATATACATCAACATTGGTTTTCGTATGCCTTTGTTTTGACTACCCTATTACTTTCTCATTTTAACAAAAAAATTGTACCCCTGCTTTAACTGTTGTAGGTTCTATCTTTAAATCATGGGATTTTGGACTACCCATGGACACTTGCAGTTATTATTGTGCCATCGTTTGGTACGCGGTGAGAAACCGAAGGGATGATATCCCTAGCTCTGCAAAGTTCTCCATTTGTTGTCATGCTGGAAAAGTTTGCTTGCCCTCATTAAAGAAAACCCCTCCTCCTTTGAAAAATCTCCTTGATTATGAATAAGGTGGAACAGCTTCCCGTTTCAGAGAACAAATCCGGATTTATAACTCTATGTTTGCATTCACGTCAATAGGTGGCCATGTAGACAATAGTGTTAATGATGGTAAAGGAGTTTATGTATTTAGACTAAATGGTCAAAATCATCATAAAATTGGATCTCTTCTTCCCGTTGATGGTGTGACCAAATTTGCATAATTATACATTTATGACACCGAAAATGAAAGAACCAATAGGTTACGCGCGTGTAGGAACTACGGAACTAAGCATGTGGATCCTGCATTGGTAGATAAACTAATACGTATGTTTGATGAAACAAATGAACTGGCAAAGGTTTTTAGAATGGCAAGAGATCGATTCAAAGTAGCTGATTTACATGATGTTAGCATTCGAATTCTTGTTGGAAGGAACAATGATGGGAGGCAATATAACTAACCCACTTCTTCCGAGATAGCCCCTTTAATAGTTGGCAATGACAATCAATTGAATGAGCATAGAGATATTATCCTAGAAGAGAAAACAAGCATCCTGCATCGTATAAATGAGAAACATCCAAGCTTCATAGCAATGCAGTATCCAGTCCTTTTCCCTTATGCTGAAGATGGATATAGGTCGTCTATTGAATACCGTAATGCTTAGTTTGCCTCTGATGGTGAAAGAATTTACATAATGATTCGTGAGTACTATGCTTTTCGATTGCAAAATAAGGAAAAAGAAGGGCAAACTTTGCTACGAGGAGGTCGTCTACTACAACAGTATATTGTTGACGCATACACAAGTATTGAGGAAGATAGGTTGAGGTGGAATAGAAATAATCAGTCGAACATACGTTCAGAACTTTACAAAGGATTGCAAGATGTTGTGCTTGCGGGGGATATGTCTGCAAAAATGATTGGTAAACGTACAATTTTACCTTCTAGTTTCACTAGAGGTCCTAGATATATGATTCAAAATTATCAAGATGCGGTGGCTATTTTTCGATGGGGTGGATGTCCGGATTTGTTTATAACCTTTACATGTAATGTAAAGTGGCCAGAAATCAAATATATGCTTGAATTCATTCCAGGTCAAAAACCTGACCATCGACCAGATATCATTGCCCGTGTATTCCACATAAAGCTCAAACAGTTTATCAAAGATGCGTATGAAAATGGACACTTTGGGCGAGCTAAAGTAGGTACAATCTTCATGCTTTCCTACATATACACTTATATGCCGTGTAAAACACCATTTAAACGATTTTATTACTTATCAAATTATAACTTTACATTCGTGTTTCTATACAGTTATATAGACAATAGAATTTCAAAAAAGAGGCTTGCCACATGCTCATATCTTGTTGTTTCTGCATTCGGACGACAAACCAAAGACTCTGTTGCAGGTTGACAGGATTATAAGCGTCGAGGTGCCGAACCCTGCCGTAGATCCAATTGGTTAAGATGAAGTTCGACAGTTTATGGTTCATGGCCCCTGTAGTTTGGCTTATAAATGTGCACAGTGTATGGAAGATAATGTTTGTGGAAACATTATCCAAGGCCTTTTACCAATGATACAAGCTTTGACAAAGATGGTTTCCCGATTTATAAACATCGCAAAAATGGCCATTATATTCTTACATCAGTGGAAATTACAGTTGATAGTGGATGGATCGTACCTCATAATAATGATTTATTGGTTAAGTACAATGCGCATATAAATGTAGAAGTCTGCAATAAAACTAAGTCTGTAAAATATTTGTTCAAATAAATCAATAAGGGACATAATAGAGCAACGGTGATCATTGAAGAAAATGTCAACGATAAAGAAAGAGCACCCTATCACCCTGACGAGAAAAAAAATATCTCGACTGTCGCTACGTTTCTGCTTCTGAAGCATGCTGGCGTATATTTGAGTTTGAGGTGCAGTATCGTAAACCGTCCGTACAAAGACTTCCTTTTCATCTCCCCGAAGAACATACCGTAACTTTCAACGATAATGATACCATATCTCAAATTGTTGGTAGACAAAATATTGAACGGACCATGTTCACGGAATGGATGAGAACTAATATGCTATATGCAGATGCAAGGACTTTGGCGTATGTAGATTTCCCAACAAAGTGGGTATGGTACAAAGACGAGAAGCAATGGAAAAGAAGGCAACAAGGTGATAAAATAGGCAGGATATACTATGCGCATCCTACTTCTGGAGAACGGTTCTATTTGCGCATACTACTGAACGTTGTTAAGGGACCAACATGCTATGAAGACATCAGAACAGTAAATGGTACGCTGTATTCTGATTTTCAATCTGCATGTGTTGCCTTAGGACTATTAGAAGACGACAATGAATGGAACGATGCTCTATTTGAAGCAGGCAATTGGTCCTTCGGAAAAAGCCTACGTCAAATGTTTGCAACAATGCTACTATTTTATGAAATTTCTAATCCAATTGAGCTCTGGAATAAAATTGGGCAATGTTGTCCGATGACATACAATGGCATCAACGGTGCGTTCGGATAACACAACTTTGTTGTTAACAGAAGAGGAAATAAAGAACTACTGCTTAATAGAGCTTGAAAATATTCTTAATTTAAATAATCGTTCTTTAGCCGACTTTCCACGTATGCCAACTCCAAACTTCTCCTTGCACCGACCTTACCACAATAAACTAATAGAGGAGGAACTAAACTACGATTGTGTTGCTTTGGAACAGGAGGCCTGCATAATGTTGTGTCAACTAAACATCAAGCAAAAGAATATATTTGATGTTGTCTCTGCCTCAGTGAATGATAACGTAGAAGGTTTTTTCTTCGTCTACGGTAGCGGGGGCACAGGAAAAACTTTTCTTTGGAAGACGTTAATAACAACGATGTGGTCAAAAAGTAAAATTGTTCTGGCAGTTGCATCATCCGGTATAGCTTCTTTACTACTTCTAGGTGGTAGAACAGATCATTCTAGGTTTAAAATACCAATTGATGTAGAAGAAGATACAACATGCGGCATTCCCAAGCAATCAAACCTTGCACAGCTTATAGTACGAACGAATTTGATTATTTGGGATGAGGCTCCTATGGTTCATCGAAATTCATTGGAAGCTTTCGATCGAACACTTCGAGATTTAATGGACAATGGCGTTAACTGTTTGGCTGAACGTATATTTGGTGGAAAAACTATTTGGTTAGGTGGAGATTTTAGACAAGTGCTTCCCATCATACCCAAAGGATCATGAAATGCAATCGTCCAGTCTTCCATAAACAAATCTCGATTATGGTCTGAATGCCATGTTTTCAAACTAAACATTAACATGCGTCTAACGTCGACTGATGGTACACCTTCTGAAATAAGAAAGCTAGAAAATTTCAGCAAGTGGGTGCTGCCTGTTGGTGATGAAAAAGTACCTACCACTGCATTGCAACAAAGTGTTGAGCCAATATGGATAAAAATATCACCAGAATTGCTAATTGAGCAAACTTCTCATCCAATTGCAGGTATCGTAGACAGTACTTACCCAGACTTGCAAAAACGTTTGAATGAACCAAATTATTTATGTACTCGATGCATTTTGGCTCCAACAAATGACTGTGTTGAGGAAGTTAACGGTTATGTAACAGCTTCTCTGTCTGGATCTTTAACTACGTACCTTAGCGCAGACACAATAAGTCCTGCTTCTGAAGGTATAAAGGATCAACATATATTATTTCCGACCAAATTTTTAAACACTTTGCACCCTTCCGGCATTCCTAACCATAAACTCAACCTCAAAGTAGGTATTCCAATAATGCTTCTTCGAAATTTAAACCAAAGTATAGGTCTTTGTAATGGCACGCGTTTGATCGTCACCCAGCTAGCATCAAAGGTAGTTAATGCTGAAATTATCACTGGTACCCATGTTGGAAATATGGTTTTAATCCCTAGAATTGTCCATACATCGTCAAATACTAAATGGTCATTTATCCTTCGACGTTTACAGTTCCCAATCAAAGTTTGTTTTGCAATGACAATTAATAAAAGTCAAGGACAAACGTTGGATCATGTTGGTGTATATTTGCCAAGACCGGTATTTTCACATGGCCAACTCTATGTTGCTATATTAAGAATAACATCTCACCGAGGTCTTAAAATGTTTATCAACCAACAAGGTGCGGAGGAAGTTGGTGTACTGAAAATATTGTTTTGCAAGAAATATTCGAAAACTTGTAGCACTCTTCTCTCTGTTTCAATTATATCTCCCAGGTTTTCAGACCTCTTTCAATAAGTGCATTTTTATGACTCTGTTGAAATTGTACGTTTTTTTTCACTTACGCGTGTAACTTAAAGCTAGAAAAAATTAGTTTGGAACCATACTGCTAGATGCGATATAATAATGTGAAGTATCTGTTGATATGCAAATGGAAGATTTAGTTGTCCGTGTTTCTTTAGCTGTACTGTATTTTTTACATATAGAGATAAAATTGGAAATGATATTTTACAATTTCAAATTTACTGCTACCCGCGCTTCCAGTAGGACATATATTGTTACAAAAATATCATATATTTTTGCGGTTGATATGAAAATTGATTAAGCAGTTTTCTGTATACAACACCTAATTTGGTAAATTTTAAAATCATTCCCTTGACCCTCATTTGTTATAGGCTGTTTGGTTGGCGAAAATCCCTGTGTGTGGTGCACATTAAACTGTATTTACTTATAAAATAATTATTAAGTTGAATAACAATAAGACTGATACAGACAGATTTGTTTGTAAATATGCGTGTTCATAATTTCCAACCACTGTACATGTTGAAGACATAAAAGGCGTTTGATTCAACCACATAATATGGTAGAATTTTTTTAATTTTTATACCTGAATAAAGTATCTGCACCATACACTATTTGTAACTTTAGTTCAATTCTGTAATTGAGCTAATTTCGACGACACTTTTCAGTATATTGCCTTACAACTAGATACCGATCATGTTTGACGAGATTTACTACTGCCAAACTTTGTGATGCATGCTATGTGCTTTTACATAGTATTAATGGTTGACCTTCCAAAAACTTCGACCGTGCGGTGATGAGCTGCACTCAATGCATCCAGTTGCCCGGTGCCCTTCAAATATTGTTCCCTTCTGCCATGATCACTCAGTCTCCGGTAATTATTTCTCCACCTTTAAATTTATCAAATAGACAATAATTCCTTGTATTTCTTTCATTCGTTAGCAACTAAATTACTCCATGGAAGTTTCAACTATTTTGCCTTAGTTTGTACATTGTCCCCTTGCTTACTCTTTTTATACAACAAAACAAAAGAAGACACTTATTGCTTAATTTGCTGTTATATGTTCACCATGAGCACAACTTTTCAAAAATCAGACCCATTAAGTTTTTTACCTCCATTTCTTTCATTTCCATTTTCCGAACAACTGTTGGCATGGGCTTATTACAGTGGATAATTTATGCAATTTCTATCAGTATGCACATTACATATACTTTATACCTTAAAGAATTTATATTATATCGCATTGATTATGGTCTTTTGTTTAATTTATGGTAATATAAAGTGTATTACTTTAATGCAGAGTGTTATCACCTGCTAAATATAGCTTCAAATATAAGTAGAAGATAAATATAGTTCTCTTTTACACTTTAACACAAACATTATGCTTGATATGCATATTTTCGAATGATGGTAGAATAATGATTCTAGCCTTACAATGAGAAAGCAGCTATTTAACCACATTTAATCTTATGTTTGAGCTTCATTTTCTTAGGAATTATCATAATCATAATATGGAATACCACCCTATCTTCTAACTCAGTTTAGCAAAGAGTAAATGTAAAGCCTCTTCAAAAACTTTATGCTTCGGCTAGTAATTTAAGATGATTAAGGTTAACCTATTTAGGAAAGATATATATATATATATATATCTGTGTGTGTGTGTGTGTTGGTCATGTATATGAACTGCGAAACACCCCACACCCCTTAGTATACCCAAAAAGGCACATTAAAGTATATGGTGCATTATAGGTATAGCTAAAACATTACAGAGACTAAGATTCACATGACAAATAAGTAAAAACAGTGGAAATATTTAAATGGTAGCTTTTTATTCAAAATAAAACTTCATAAATAAGTTTGGAAAACATCACATGTCTCAAATACCAAATACACATGTCTTATGAAAAACGCATCCCAGTCTCATAAAATCAGAGTACAATAAAAATAATCATCCCGCTTATAAGTACTAGTACATCAAAAGCCAAATGAAAAGAAAACTGAAAAGAAGAAGAATACATGAAGAACACCAGGAATGAATCTCCAAGAAATTCAAATCTATTTTCCTTGCCTCTACTGGCCTATGGGGGAAAAAGTGGAAATAGAGGAGCGGGTCAGACTAAAAGTCTGGTGAGTGAAAGTAATTACTAGCATTTCTAAGCAAGATAAAGATAATAGACTAAGCAACAGTTCTAGTACGAAAGGAAAATACAGAAAAAGTAAAACTGGGATAAAATATTGTTTTTGATTCTGCTAGATTGTTTGCTTTGATTGCTTGACTGTTTGGATTGTTTGCACTTGTCTTAGATTGCCGTGATTAGGCTGAAATCCTAATCCTATTTTAATTAGGCTAAAATTCTAATTCTACCCGTTGATCGGCCTTCTATCTCTATTGTGCCACTGTGAGCTAGTCCAATCCTGTTGGTCCCACAGCAAAAGACACATGTTTAGCGCTTGGAACGCGGTAGCGACTTATTAATGCAGCACGCTCGGTCATTGCTGGTACACACTAACTGTCGCCCCCTCTTGTGACCTCTTAATTACCCTAATTAGCATAAGCGTGCCCAGCCTCACCTAATCTGTTGTGAGACCATCAGTCCTAGTCTTGAAGGGTCCTGCCCAACTTCACCTAAGTGTTTTGTGAGACCATCAGTCCTAGTCTGAAAGGGAATACTGTTGGTACGGGTCCTAACAAACAAAATCTAGTTTGTGCCCCTTGCCCAAATCCTCCGATTTGAGCTTCTATCTATTGGCCACTTATTTACCCTATGTCCCAGCCTCACCTAACTATTGTGAGACCATCAGTCCTAGTCTTAAAGGGTCCTGCCTAGCCTCACCTAATCTGTTGTGAGACCATAAGTTCTAGTCTAAAAGGGAATGTTGTTGGTACGGGCCCTATTTCTATGTTTGCTTATTAACTTAGTGTAAGTTTTTAAAATAAGCCTCTTTTGTTATTTCTGCTCTGTTTGCTTATTAACTTAATCTAAGTTTTCAAATAAGCCATTTCTTGTTAATTCTAATTATAACCTATGTTATAATTTGCTTATTAACTTAGTCAAAGCTTTAAAATAAGCCTTTCTGTTCTTTCTGCTTAATTATAACCTAAGTTATAACTCTTTTGTTCTATCTTTTTAGTTATAACCACTAGTTATAGACATGCTTGCAAATGTCTCAAATTTGCCTATTTTAGTCTATCTTCTTTTTATTACAGTCCTTCTTATTTTATGTCTAATTTTTGTAAATTTAATGTTTTCTATTTTAATCCATATTTGCGAATTATTCTCTTTTTTCAATATTCTTATATTTTATTCGCGCAAAAAGGAATAAAAAGAAACTAAAATTTACAGGCTAAATTCTAACGTAAAAATGATGTAAATAAATGCAAATAACTGTAAATAACTGAATAAAATAGCTGAATAAAAATAACTGAAAAGAACTTTAAAAACTAGATGTAAATAGCTTATATAGAAATTGTCTCAAAATTGCAGAAAAACTACAACTATTGAGAACCCTATTATTTTAAATTACTTAAAAACCTAAAATAATTACTAAACACTCACCTGTGGTCCTTAGCTCGAGTCCTTGGCCTTCCCGGATCCACTTCTAGGGTGTAAAATATTTTAGTTAAAAAGATCTCCTCCCAAGAAAAGTTTTCTTTTTTGGATCCAGCATCAGGCAATGAACCCAATTGGGAGAAAATCTAAATGAGAAAAATAGTTAGGCCTGGGTCTTATTTATAGTGTCACTTAGAATCTCAGGCCATTGGATTTGAAGATTAAATCTGGTGCAACCACGTCATAGGCTCGCTGGGAACCGTCGGATGGAAGCACAGACGCACAAGATTGAAGAAAATTGGAAAATGACGTGTTCGAACTAACCTGGACAAACTTGCGTACACAGGAATATGCGGGTCGACCTATATATGTTAAGGGTCTACCTATAGGTCGACCTAGCTATGGTGAGGGTCGACCCTAGTGTCGACCTAGCCTTAGTTTGGGTCGACCTAACCCATTTTTTTCTTTTTAATTCAATTCTTGTTTAATTCGTATCTTCTTCGTTTTAGCTCGGATTTTGACAAACTATAATGGAAATTGATTAGAAAATCGCCACGGACACAATGGTGCAACTCTCGTGGCTTGATTCTAACAATTTCACAAACTTATTTTATTATTTAATTAATTCGTTAATTAATTATTATAGCTTAAATTTTGGGTTGTTACATTCTCCTCTCCTTAAAGTATTTCGTCCCCGAAATCTCCAAGGACAGAAGAATGAAATAAATATTTTCGTCCAAATTCTACAACCAAATATTCAACCATCATCCATTACAGCCATTGTCCTTAAGCTTTCTAATGCAACTTATGTTATATGTAATAGTGTAGTGTTAATGTCCTTAACTAATGCAAAAGATTAGGCGGTCTACTGATTCAGTCGACCTCCTTTTTATGCAATCATGTATGTGTCATGTATCCAAATGAATGCAAATTCCCTAATGATAACTGATTGTTCTATATGCGTGCTACAATCATCATCCAAATGCAATAATATATGCTAATCATCCATTTATAGCAATCATGGAAATAAAATAAAAATGCAAATGAGCACACATCCATATGCATATGCTTTAGTGATCTAGTTAGGCCAATCCCTAAGAGATAATAGTGCCTAGTGTATATATATGCGTCCATTAGCATCCACTAGCAAACACTTGCAACCACTAGTGTCCATCATACATAACATGTTCTAGTAACATGTTTACATTCGGTCCTACCATCCATAGGTTAAATCCTAAGATCTACCCTCCCAAAAGATACTAAAGGAAAGAACCTATTCAAAACTAAAGATGGAAATAGGAAATTCAAGACGTACCATCGAAAAGAAACGGATAAGAGGTATGTATTTTCTCCTCAGCCTCCTACCTAGCATCCTCAATACTATCTCCCCACTGCACCTTAACCAAAGGGACTTCTTTATTCCTAAGCTTCTTGATATCATGACCTCTTGGTAGGAATGCGACGAACCGATGCTTCTCTCTCCACTTCAACCTCTTCAAGTTGGCTAGGTTCCACTACCTCTGCTGAATCATGTTAGCACTTTCTCAAGTGCGAAACATGATAAACATCATAAACTCCCACGAGCCTCTCTGGTAGCTTTATCTGATACGTCATCTTCCCTACCCTTTCCACAATGAGGAACGGTCCTACGAATCTGGGAGCAAGTTTCCCATTTGATCCAAACCTCACTACCTTTCTTAGCGGTGACACCTTAATGAAAACCAAATCTCCTATCTCAAACTCAATATCCCTTCTCCGCTTATCTACATAGGATTTCTGTCTATCTTGGGCCGTCTTAGTTCTCCTCCTAATCAGATCGATCTTTTTCGAAGTCTCTCTAACCATGTCGGGACCAAGTAGCAATCTCTCTGTAGACTCCAACCAACACGAAGGCGACTTGCACGGTCTTCCATAAAGAGCTTCAAAAGGTTTTATCTCGATGCTAGCTTGAAAACTATTATTATAAGCGAACTCCATTAAAAGAAGATGCTCCTCCCAAGTTCCTCCAAAATCAAGAATGTACATCCTCAACAAATCCTCAAAAACTCTATTACTCTCTCCATTTGGCCATCCGTCTGAGGGTGATAGGACATACTCAATCTAAGCTGTGTCCCTAGAGCCTTTTGCAAGCTTCTTCAAAACTCATTGGTAAAGATAGGGTCTCTATCGCTCACTATGCTAGAGGGAACTCCATTAATTCGGACTATCTCACGAACATATAAGGATGCCAAATAAGGTGTCGTCCTCTTACACTTGACCGGAATGAAGTGGGTGCTCTTAGTCAAACGATCTACAATTACCCAAATACTGGTATTCCCTTTCCTAGATCGGGGTAAACCACCTATGAAGTCCACTGAAACACTATCCCACTTCCATTCGGGTACATCCAATGGTTGAAGCAATCCGCTAAGCTTCTGCTCTCCGTCTTAACTCTTTGGCACACAAGACACTTAGCTACAAACTCTGCCACATCCTTCTTCATGCCGCTCCAATAAAACACTCTCTTCATGTCCATATACATCTTATCACCACCCAGATGAATAGTCATTCGAGAATGGTGTGCTTCTGTTAGAACTTCTCTCGTCAAATCACCAGTGCGGTGGACACAAAGTCTTTCGTCTCTCCTTAGCCACCCTTTACTATCAATGGAATAATGTTGGAGATGTCTAGAGACCTCTCCTCTGCTAATCTTATCCAAAATATCCACAAGCTTTGAATCCTCTCACTGCCTCGAGCCAATCTGATCTATGAGGGTAGGCTTAACTTCAAGTGCTACCAACAATCTAGGGGTAATGTCCGTAGAGGGCTTAAATCAAAGATGGAAATAAACTCTAGGCTTTTCCACTCCATGAACATTGGACTAACGGTTGCTCTCTTCCTACTTAACGCATCTCCAACCATGTTCCCTTTACCAAGGGTGTAAGCTATCTCAAAGTCATATGATGCTAAAAACTCTAGCCATCGCTGCTACCTCAAGTTTAAATCCTTTTGTGAGAATAGGTACTTCAATGATTTATGGTCAGTGAAAAGCTCGAACCTCTCTCCTAGCAAGTAATGTCTCCAAGACTTGAGTCCGAAAACAATAGCAGCTAACTCTAAATCATGGGTGGGGTAGTTCTTCTCATGAGCTCTCAACTGTCTACTTCCATAACATACTACCCTCCTTTCTTGCATCAATACTGCTCCAAGACCTATCCCACATGCATTAGTGTATACTGTAAAAGGCTTAACTCCGTCGGGTAAAACTAACATTGGTGCACTAGTAAGGGCCCTCTTCAGCATCGTGAAGGAATCCTCACAATCTACGTCCCACACGAATGTCGTATTCTTCTTAGTGAAGCGAGTAAGTGGTGCTGAAATCTCTAATAAACTTCCTATAATAGCCAGCCAAACCTAGGAAGCTTCTAACTTCAGTAGCGTTCTTGGGGGCCTTCCAATCTTGTACTGCTACTATCTTAGCGGGATCTACAGCTAAACCCACTCTTGAGACTACATGCCTCAAGAAACGCACCTTCTCATGCCAAAAGTGATGCTTCGAGAATTTTGCTTTCAACTGATAAATACGAAGTGTATGGCCTCCTCAAGATGAATAGCATGCTCTTCCATACTCTTGGAAAACACCAAAATGTCATCCATAAATACTACAATGAACTTATTTAGGACATCTCGAAAAACACGGCTCATCAAATCTACAAAGTATGTTGGGGCATTGGTTAGCCCAAACGGCATAACCAACCACTCAAAGAATTCGTCGGGTGTCCTAAATGTTGTCTTATCGATGCTCATCAGCGACCCTAAGCTGATGAAATCCAGTAGCTAAATCAAGCTGAGAAAATACTGAAGAGCCAACCAATTGATTGAAAAGATCATCTATCCTAGGAAGTGGGTAACGGTTCTTCTTTGTGAGCTTATTCAATTCTCTATAGTCTACGCAAAGTCGAAGGGAACCATCCGTCTTTGTAGCGAAGACGACTGGCGCTCCCCACTCAGATATGCTCCTTCTGATGAAGTCTTTCTCCAATAGCTCACCAATCTACTTACTTAACTCCTTCCATTCCCTAAGTGCCATATGTCTCACGGGCAATGCCACTGTCTTAGCATTGTCATTTAGATTCTGAAGTCGATCTCTCTCTTAGGGGGTAGTCCGCTAACCTCCTCAAAAACGTCTGGGAAATCTCTAACGACTGGAACAGAATCTAACTCTCCTAGTGATGAATCAAGGGAATAAAAGAAGCTCAACATGACTGACCCCTATGGGTCGCAAGAAACCTCGAGAGTCCTACCGCTGCATGTCTCTAGTATGACGACTCTCCTCTCGCAGTCCAATATCACACCATAAGTGGATAACCAATCCATCCCCAAAATCATCCCATATCCCAAAAATCCCAGTACATAGGCGTCACAATCAAACTCTACGCCTAGTATAAAAAAATTCAAACCCCTACAAACAATGGATAAATGTGCTGATCCTCCTATGGGTTTGAAACTACTATAGGGTATACTCTAGAGGAATATCTAAGTGCAAACAATCAACCAAGGAACTAGCAATGAAAGAATGCGATGCTCTAGAATCAAAAAGAGTCTGAATAGTAAAATCCGAAATAGAGATCAAACCTTCTACAGAGACTTTCCTACCTTGATCCGGTCCACTACTAGAAAGTGCTGCATCCAAAGCCTGTACTTGCGCTGTAGGTGCGCCTGCTCTATGCCCCGTCTTTTGAGGACAAGCTCTACTAAGGTGACTAGGCTACCCATAGTTGTAACACCTCCCTTTCATTGTGTCCTTCTTACAGTCCTTTACGAAACGCCCAATCAATCCACAATTATGACATTTTCATCCTTTCCTGATGTGCTTTTGAGGCCCTCCTTCTTTCCTCTTGTCCTTATCCTTCTTATTCTTCCACCATTGCTTCTTAGAGTTTTCAGATTTAGGAACCTCTTTAAGCTCTCCCTTCAGCTGCCAAGATGCAAGCTGAACTCTCTGTCGGTCCTCCAATCCTAATAGCCCAAATATCCACTCCGTATTCCTCGACCAAACTCATGCCTCTACAAAATCCTCCATGCCAGAAAATGTTCTGCCTCCTAGATTAGCGAAATCCTTACATAGCTTAGAAATATTGACTGCTGCAGGTGGATTAATGGGATCTCCACCCAACGGTGCTGCATTGGGCGCTTGCCCTTGCACCTCTGGTGCGTAGCTCTACGGGACTAGTCAGCCATACTATGCAAAGAAGAGAAAATTTAGGCTCGAAAGAAGGTTGAACTGGACTTTGAGGGGATTTTTATAAAAACTCTTTTATACTTGAAAACTATTTCTAAGAGTTTCTTTCTGAAAAAAAATTACTTTTAAAACATGTTATCTTTGAAAAATACTTTACTTTTAAACAAGTTTTTAAGAATCCTGTAACCTTAGGTTCTGATACCAAGTGAAACACCTCACACCCCTTAGTATACCCAAAAAGGCACACTAAAGGATATGGTGCGTTATAGGTATAGCTAAAACATTACAGAGACTAAGATTCACAAGACAAATAAGTAAAAACAGCGGAAACATTTAAATAGTAGCTTATTATTCAAAATAAAACTTCATAAATAAGTCTAAAAAACGTCACATGTCTCAAATACCAAATACACATGTCTTATGAGAAATGCATCTCGGTCTCATAAAATCAAAGTACAATAAAAATAATCATCCCTATCATAAGTACCAGTACATCAAAAGCCAAATGAAAAGAAAACTGAAAAGAAGAAGAATACATGAAGAACTCCGGGAATGAATCTCCAAGAAATTCAAATCTATTGTCCATGCCTCTACTGGCCTATAGGGGGAAGGGGAAATAGAGGAGTGGGTCAGACTAAAAGTCTAGTGAGTGACAGTAATTACTAGCATTTCGAAGCAAGATAAAGATAATAGACTAAGCAACAGTTCTAGTATGAAAGGAAATACAGAAAAGGTAAAACTAGGATAAAATACTGTTTTTGATTCTGTTAGACTGTTTTCTTTGATTGCTTGACTATTTGGATTGTTTGCACTTGTCTTAGATTGCTGTGATTGGGCTGAAATCCTAATCCTATATTAATTAGGCTGAAATCCTAATCCTATATTAATTAGGCTGAAATCCTAATTCTACCCATTGATCGGCCATTTATCTCTGTTGTGCCACTGTGAGCTAGTCCAATCCTGTTGGTCCCACAGCAAGTTTAGCGCTTGAAACGCAGTAGCGACTTATTGATGCCGCGCGCTCGGTCATCCCCGGTACACACTAACTGTCGCCCCCTCTTGTGACCTCTTACTCACCATAATCAGCATAAGCGTGCCCAGCCTCACCTAATCTGTTGTGAGACCATCAGTCCTAGTCTGAAAGGGTCCTGCCCAACCTCACCTAAGTGTTTTGTGAGACCATCAATCCTAGTCTGAAAGGAAATGTTTTTGGTACGGGTCCTAACAAACAAAATCTAGTTTGCGCCCCTTGCCCAAATCCCCTGATTTGAGCTTCTATCTATTGGCCACGTATTTACCCTATGTCCCAGCCTCACCTAACTATTGTGAGACCATCAATCCTAGTCTGAAAGGGTCCTGCCCAGCCTCACCTAATCTGTTGTGAGACCATCAATCCTAGTCTGAAAGGGAATGTTGTTGATACGGGCCCTATTTCTATGTTTGCTTATTAATTTAGTGTAAGTTTTTAAAATAAGTCTCTTTTGTTATTTCTGCTCTGTTTGCTTATCAACTTAATCTAAGTCTTCAAATAAGCCATTTCTTGTTATTTCTATTTATAACTTATGTTATAATTTGCTTATTAACTTAGTCAAAGCTTTAAAATAAGTCTTTCTGTTCTTTCTGCTTAATTATAACCTACGATAATCGTTACTCTTCTATTCTATTTTTTTAGTTATAATCACTAGTTATAGACATGCTTGCGAATGTCTCAAATTTGCCTATTTGAGTCTATCTTCTTTTTATTACAGTCCTTCTTATTTTACATCTAATTTCTGTAAATTTAATGTTTTCTATTTTAATCAATATTTGCGAATTATTATCTTTTTTAATAATCTTTTATTTTATTCACGCAAAAAGGAATAAAAAGAAACTAAAATTTACAAGCTAAATTCTAATGTAAAAATGATGTAAATAAATGCAAATAATAGTAAATAACTGAATAAAATAGTTGAATAAAAATAACTGAATAAAATAGGCTGAAAAGAACTTTAAAAACTAGTTGTAAATAACTTATATAGAAATTGTCTCAAAATTGCAGAAAAACTACAACTATTGAGAACCTATTATTTTAAATTACTTAAAAATATAAAATAATTACTAAACACTCAGCTGTGGTCCTTAGCTCGAGTCCTTGGCCTTCCCGGATCCACTTCTAGGGTGTAAAATATTTTAATTAAAAAGATCTCCTCCCAAGAAATTTTTCCAGCCTCAGGCAATGAACCCAATTGGGAGAAAATCTGAATGAGAAAAATAACTAGGCCTAGGGTCTTATTTATAGTGTCACTTAGGGATCTCAGGCCATTGGATTTGAAGATTAAATCTGGTGCAACCATGTCATAGGCTCGGTGGAAACCGTCGGATGGAAGCACAGACGCATAGGATTGAAGAAAATTGGAAAATGACGTGTTCGAACTAACCTGGACAAACTTGCGTACAAAGGAATAGGTGGGTCGACCCATATACGTTGAGGGTCAACCTATAGGTCGACCTAGCTATGGTGAGGGTCGACCTGGCCTTAGTTTGGGTCGACCTAACCTTTTTTTTCTTTTTAATTCAATTCTTGTTTAATTCGTATATTCTTCATTTTAGCTTGGATTTTGACAAACTATATATGGAAATTGATCAGAAAACCACCACGTACACAATGGTGCAACTCTCATGGCTTGATTCTGAAAATTTCACAAACTTATTTTATTATTTAATTAATTCGTTAATTGATTATTATAGCTTAAATTTTGGATTGTTATAAACTGTTTGATGGTACTATAGAAAATAATTATCCTAGCTTCCATTTCACACATTTGTTCGCATATAAAATAATTAAATAAGTGCAATTCTCTTTTCATGCTACTATTATCTTTTCCACTTCAATTACTAATCATTGTTGATCAATTTATTAACCCTTTTTTGTACAGACTGATCGGAACCACGATTTAGTTGAATGCATACAATCTCAATGTCCTATTAAACATGATTTGTCAAAAAATATCAACAAACTTTTACTGCTCTAATATGATAAAGAGGTAAGACCTTAACATATTATCATTCATCATTATTTCCTTCCGTCTTCAAAATGATGAAAATAGCTTAATATGGAATGTCGTGTTTTAAAATGTAAGCACCTACCTTTATTAACTCTTCTAAATATTGGACTATGACATTATATGTGAATATTGTGGAATACAATTAGTAACAGATAATTAAATGATGATTTATTTATTGTTTCCACTTATGGACATATATCACTAAAATTGGATCTAATCTTTATGGTGTTCATTATTTAACTCTATCCTCTAAAGCTATGTAAAGCAAAAGTACCATACTAGGTAAAAAATTATTAATAGGTAATATTGATTATCGTTTACTTTGCCTATTTAATTAATTATATCAACTGTTGGAGAAATCAATGTGAATAAACAAATTTAAAGACCTGGTACTGTTAACTATATTTCAAAACCACTCTTCTATAAATAAAGAATTGAATGCTATTTAAGTCATTGTATGCAGTGTTAATTTCTTGCTAGAAAATCTTATCTCCTATTTAGTTGGGATATAAAAGTAATAGTGGCTATTTTGAATAAAGTACAAGTGACTAAAATTCAATTATCATAGTTGAATTTAATGCTTTTAGATTGATTTTAACCCACGAGAGCTTAAAGATTGTTCAACCAGTTGCATGTGATAAACTGGGATTTAATCATTATATTTGAAGATAAGAAAAAATCATTCTTGGATTCAAGATAGATCTCATAAATAGCTCACTATATCCTGATATAACAGATAATACTTTATTTTGGCTACAAATGCACATTTCCATGGTGCAGATCTGGCCGATAATGCTGAATCTTGGAAATTTAATCACCCCCTTTATATATGGTACAAGTAGCTCTACATAGTTATGAAAAATAGACGTTAGTTTCAATGAATATGGCTTGAACAAAATAAAGAAGTCAACCCAACCCCACCACCACCCCCTACCCTATTAATATTCTATGTATCGGTTCTTAAGCTTTTTTAGTTTTTTTTAATATTTAGGCTTCTTGCTTTGTTTATTTCTTTTTCAATCAATTGGTTATTAGGTGATAGTTACGCTATCTCTTTTACAAAAAACCAATTACAAAGTAATGTGATGTGGAACTTTACTTTCTATAAAAGGTGGTTTCTAAATTGGTTTAACAATCATGATCGACAAATGAAAGCATGACCATGCAGAAAAATGATAGTAATTATATTAGAAGTCCAACTATACATGTAGTCTCCATGCATATAACATATAACAATAACGTCAACATAGTGTACTGCAAAGAGATTAATTTATTTATAATACATAAAATTATTTTTATTTCAATAATAAGGTATTTACCTGTTTGATACCCGTTATTTATACTATTACTCTATCTCACAAAGTCAGGGCCAGGATAGAGGGACTGAAATGATGATAAGCTTGCTATTTTGCATAAAAGTTGCTAATGTTATACTTCCCTCAAAAGCCTTATGCAGAATAATATTATTTAGTTCATCTACCATTTCAAATGAAACATGAAAACATTTTCAATATCACAAGTGTTAAGTTTCAAATAGGCTATATTAACATGGATTTTTTTCTTACAATTATTCATGGAACATTTTCATGGCTTCAGCATGTGTTGAGGCTCTCATAAAACAAAAATCGACAATTCTCACAAATGGTAGACTCAACGCTTAGTTAAAAATTTCCAATGACGTGCATATTTATAAATTGAAATGCTTGCAAACCTCTGGTTGTAGTGATGCACATGCATGAATAAACTACTCTGGAACAGGATGTTGTCATTCATCATACTTATGCTGAATATCAATGTTAACAGCCGAGACAATTGCAACATTGCTTAAAGAAATGCGATGAAAATAAATTCATCTCAGAGCTAAATTCATCGGATCTGGATGTTGGCTTTTAGCCCATTAGTTGTATTCATTTGTTTGTCATACATTCAGATTTCACTAATTCAGTTTTGAGTTCAATTTTATGTTGAGAACTAAAAACATAAACTTCTCTGCAATGGGAGCAGTCACTTTTTGTCAAACCCGTTAAGTTTAATTCCCTCTTTTTATGCGATTACCATCTACTAATTTGTTCGACTAATTAGTCTGAAAAAATATACTGACATTACATGGTACATTAACAAGCGAATCTTAAACTATTATTCTCTCCAACAATCAATTTTTTTCCTTACGTGAATAAAACTTGCCTCTAATACTTCATGGTACTATGTTTCTTCATAAACTAATCTGCTCACAAATTCTAAAACAGAACTTCAAAATAATTTCTAATTTTATCTTTCTTAAATACATGGATGGTTGAGTAATTTTTAATTACATTTTGTTCCAAATATCCTACTGTGCAAAAATTCATAATTTTCCATGTACTTATTTTTCTGCCTAATTTTGATTATAAAAAGGAATATTTGTCCTCTGAATGAAATTTAAAAGGCAATTGATACTTGACTGATAGCTTATGCTACATAGTTGAACATATGCATGTCTGATTTATAGACCTGACTACTAAGTTGCATTAGATATTATCAGTTCATTCTATGTTTTTACGAGTACTTGCTTTTTTGCTTTGCTTTACTATGTTGCTTATGCCTCATTTCATCATGGATTTGTACTTTTCTCCATTTCTCATTTTGTCCATCTTTTTTTATTAACTACCGCATATATGCAAAGTTGAACATATCTTTTTGTTAGCATATTGATCCATTTTCTGTTTGGGCTTTTTAGCCTTTTCTTACTTATGCTTTCTATCTATATAAACCTATCTCTGTAACCCTAATACACTGAACTTTTTCTCAGCCGTCTTGTTTGCTGAATCATATGAATTATCTTTTTCTTCTTATTTGAGTTTACAAACGTTTTACAAACGTTTACATGGTATCGGAGCCAGTTTCATGTTTCTGCCTCGTCTCTGCCTCTGCCTTCGCTCATGAAACCCTCGTCTAACCCCGTGAATCTGCTCCTGAAACCCTCGCCTAACCCCATGAATCTGCTCTTGAAACCCTCGTCTAACCCCGTGAAACCCGAGATCTGAAACCTGCTCCTGAAACCTCGTTTTCCCTCAAACCTGCTCCTGAATCTCTGCCAGCAACTCGTTTTCCCAAGATCTGCAACGAGGGTTTTCCCGAGATCTAAAGCTCTTGAAACCTGCTTCGAAACCCTAGATCTGAAGCTCCTGAAGCCAGTAACTCGTTTTCGTCCACCGTCGTCCAATCATGAAGCCAGCAACTCGTTTTCGAAGCAGGCACGAGATCTGAATCGTGAATTAGTGACGATTATTTTGTTTGTATTCGAGCCAGCAACTTGTTTCTGCATTTTGGTTGTTGTCTCCAGACTTATTTTTGTTTTCAGATTAGTTTTTATTGTCAATTAGTGACGATTATTATTTGTTTCAAAATATGGACGGAGGTGATGATTCATTACAGGCCATTAGTGTTCGTTTAAATGGCAAAAACTATTCTTATTGGAGTTATGTCATGAAAAATTTTCTGAATGGAAAACAGATGTGGGGATATATTTCTGGTGTTATTGTGGCTCCTGAAGCTGCTAATGTTGAATTGATGGAGAAATGGGATACCAACAATTCAAAGATCATCACTTGGATTAATAATTCTGTTAAGAATAGAATTGGTATGCAATTGGCTAAGTATGATACTGCTAAGCAAGCTTGGGACTATTTGGAGCGACTTTTTGTGCGTTCTAACTTTGCCGTTCAATATCAATTGGAGGCTGATATTCGGTCATTGTCTCAGAATGATCGAAATATTCAAGATTTTTATTTTGAAATTACTTCTCTTTGGGATCAATTGGCTATGACTGAGGTTGCTGATCTTAGAGCATTTGCTCCATATATCGCTCGTAGGGAGGAACAACGTCTTGTTCAATTGTTGATGGCTCTTCGACCAGAGTACGAGCATTGTCGTGCGTCCATCCTACATCGCACTCCTTTACCTTCTGTTGATTCTTTTCTACATGAGTTATTAGCTGAAGAAACTCGCTTGAAGTCTCAAACTGAGAAAGTTGCACAGACTTCTTCTGCATTTGTTTTTGCAACAGGGATTTTACCAATCCCATCTCAACGCAACAAGATAAATATCAAGAATGACCGTGATTGTAATTATTATAAACAACCAGGCCATTGGAAAAATCAATGTCCTGAATTATTGGCTCGTCAAAAAAATCAAAGTTTTAAGCCAGGTGATAGATCACAACAGCAACAACGTGGTGGCCAACAACAGTCCTTCTCTACGGCACAAGGACATGGACAGTCACGTGGTAGTTCCCAGCCCAAGACTGATGCATTGGTACATCCTTCTGGTGAATCAGTTGTGGATTCCTCTATGGACTCTCTTGCGGAGCAATTTTCAGAAGTTCCTTGCTAGCCGGTCTTTGTCTTAAAACATGACTCTCATCAGTCTCAGCACTTTGCCATGTCAGCTCCCTCCATGTCAGGTTCGAATTCTCTTTTGTGGATTTTGGATTCTGGTGTTTCATATCATATGTCCCATGATTGTTCATCGTTTATATCTATGTCTTCTGATTCTCGCTCACCTTCTATTTTGACTGTTGATGGCACACCTTTGCCATTAACAGGAATCGGTACAATTCAAACCACACACATTTCCCTCCCGAATGTTTATTGCATTCCTAAACCAACTATGAATCTTGTTTCAGTCGGACAACTTTGTGATCTTGGATATCTTGTTCATTTTTCTTCCACCACTTGCTCTGTGCAGGATCCCAACTCCAAGAAGTTGATTGGGACAGGCCGTAGGCAGGGCGGTCTCTATGTTTTGGATGACTTGCACATCCCAGGACATGCTGCTGCTACTAGTATTGACCTTTCTTCTTTTCATTTAACTTCTTTGTCTTCTAAGTTTTATTTGTGGCATTCTAGACTTGGTCATATTTCAAGCTCTCGTCTTAAATTCTTGTGTAATTCTGATGTTTTGGGAGATTTACGCTCTCATGATATTTCAGACTGTAGTGGTTGTAAACTTGGAAAATTTTCTGTTTTACCTTTTAATCAAATTATTTCTACTTCCACTGCACCTTTTGATTTAGTTCACTCTGATGTTTGGGGTCCAGCACCCATCCCCACAAAAGGTGGGTGCAGATATTATATCTCTTTTATCGATGACTATACTCGTTATTGTTGGGTTTTTCTAATGAAACGTCGTTATGAGTTTATTGATATTTATACCGCCTTTCAAGCATATGTTAAAACACAACACTCTGCTATTGTTAAATGCTTTCGTTCTAATTTAGGGGGGGAATATACTAAGGGAGACCTTTCTAACATATTCACGGCTGATGGTACTTTGCATCAGTCTTCCTGCACTGATACCCCGCAACAAAATGGTGTTGCTGAAAGAAAACATAGACACATTGTTGAGACTGCCCGTTCTATGATTCTTTCGGCTAGCGTTCCAAAAGAGTTTTGGGGAGAAGCTGTTCTTACTTCCGTTTATCTTATTAATAAGATCCCGATTTCTCATAACTCTGGTATTTCTCCTCATGCCAAGTTGTTTGGTCAAACTCCTGATTACTCTCACCTAAAAGTGTTTGGTTCCACCTGTTTTGTCCTTCGTCCACACGTAGAGCGTACAAAATTATCTTCCCGTGTTGCTATATGTGTTTTTCTTAGGTATGGTATTGGACATAAAGGCTATCGTTGTTATGATCCTTCTTCAAATAAACTGTATGTTTCTCGTCATGTTTCCTTTATTGAGCATATTCCCTTCTACTCTATTCCTGCTAGTCCCCATAGTATGACTAGGTCTGATCTTATTCACATTGATCCATTTCCTGTTGATAACTCCTCTGATTCACCACCTCTTACCATTGATACACCGTCATCCATACACTATGTTCCTTCTTCTTCTGCAGGTGACACTTTATCCCCTACGACTACGACTGTTCAAACACCTCCTGTGACGACATATCCTGTTCAACCTCGCTATCCCACTCGCACACGTAAATCTACTCAATTATCATATTTTGCTTACTCTTGTTACTCTCGATCTTTTGCTTCATTTCTTATTTCCATTGACACTTTTTATGAGCCTTCTTCTTACTCGGAGGTTGTTCGTTCTCCTGTGTGGCAACGTGCTATGTCTGAGGAAATGTCTGCTTTAGACAAAACCGGTACCTGGGATCTTGTATACCTTCCTACTGGGAAGAAAACTATTGGTTGTCGATGGGTATATAAAATTAAAACCAAGTCAGATGGTTCTATTGAGCGATACAAAGCTCGTTTAGTTGCTAAAGGGTTTGCCCAAGAGTATGGCATGGATTATGAGGAGACATTTGCTTCTGTGGCTAAGATGACATCTGTTTGGGTTCTTATTGTTGTTGCGTCCAGTCATCGTCAGTGGGACATCTCTCAAATGGATGTTAAAAATGCTTTTCTCAATGGATATCTTAAGGAAGAAGTTTACATGGTTGCTCCACCTGGTGTTTCTCATGCTCCAGGTCAGGTTTGTAGGCTTAAGAAAGCTCTATATGGTCTTAAGCAAGCACCACGTGCTTGGTATGAAATATTTTCGAATGTTGTTACATCACTTGGTTTTACCTCTAGTCCCCATGATTCAGCACTTTTTGTTAGATTGACTTCTGCAGGCCGTATTCTTCTTCTATTGTATGTAGATGATATGATCATTACAGGTGATGACAGTGATGGTATTGTGAGCATTAAAGCCACATTGTCTCGTTGTTTTGATATGAAGGATTTGAGTCATCTACGTTACTTTTTAGGCATTGAAGTAGCTTCCTCAAAAAAAGGCTATCTTCTTTCCCAGTCCAAATATGCTACTGATATTATTCATTGTGCCGGTCTTACTGATACACGTCATGTTGATTCACCACTTGAGGTAAATGCCCGTTATACTCCGATAGATGGGAGTCCTCATTCTGATCCCACTTTATATCGTTCTATTGTTGGTTGCCTTGTATATCTGACCATCACTCGTCCAGATATCGCCTATGCTGTTCACATTGTTAGCCAGTTCGTATCTTCCCCTACCTCTGTTCATTGGGCTGCTGTTATGCGCATTCTTCGTTACTTGCAAGGAACACTTTATTAGAGTCTTTTGTTCCCATCGACCTCATCTTTGGAGCTTCGTGCCTTCTCCGATGCAGATTGGGCTGGTGATTCAACGGATAGAAAATCCACAACGGGCTTTTGTGTATTTTTAGGTGATTCTCTTATTTCATGGAAGAGCAAGAAACATGATGTTGTTTCGCAATCTTCCACCGAGGCAGAGTATCGTGCTATGGCCTCCACTACATCTGAGATTATTTGGTTACGTTGGCTGTTGGAGGATATGGGTGTTTCTATTTCTTCTCCCACTCCTATGTATTGTGACAATAAGAGCGCTATTCAAATTGCTCACAATACTGTTTTTCATGAGCGCATCAAACATATTGAGATTGACTGTCATTTCACTAGGTATCACTTACTGCATGGAACTATTTCTCTGCCTTTTACTCCGTCATCGACGCAACTTGCTGATTTCTTCACGAAGGCTCACACTATCGAACGTCATAGATTTTTCATTGGCAAACTCTCGATGCTCCTTGCCGTACCATCGCGTGTTTGAGGGGGGATGTTAGCATATTGATCCATTTCCTGTTTGGGCTTTTTAGCATTTTCTTACTTATGCTTTCTATCTATATAAACCTATCTCTGTAACCCTAATACACTGAACTTTTTCTCAGCCGTCTTGTTTGCTGAATCATATGAATTATCTTTTTCTTCTTATTTGAGTTTACAAACGTTTACAGACTTTACATCATTTTGGTTTTCTGTTTCTATTACTATGGAAATAAAGAACAGCCTGTGCTACATATGCGATGTAACTAGAGTGCAAAATGAAACTAATGAATCATAAGGATTAACTTAATCTAAGCGCACCGCCTTTTTCCATTTTTCCCTCACCTATATAATTTGAACATGAACGGTCCTTTTGGCAGCATAACTTTCAACTACTCCGTATGGCATGCTTATTTCAACCCTATCTTTGCATTCTTTCAAAAAAAGTGATCTGTTTTACGCATGTTGAAATTATATGCATGTTTAATGTTGAAGATTTATCAGCAAGTTTAAAAAACAGCCAAAATATGCATAATCCAAAGGCGGATACTTTACTTTCATATAAATAAATAAACCCAAAACATGCTCAGTAGCAAATTATACAAATCCAGCTTTATTCCATAATTTATGTCTTTCCCCATATGCAGATCACTCCAACTAAATTACTGTATTGGCCACATTTTTCTGTATTAACTTCTGCTGTTAAACATATACGATTAATGCAAAAACTCTTCATATTTATGCCTGTTTATATACTTCAACTGTCCCAAAGACAACCAGTAGACATACAACATTAGAAATTGAACTGATCAGTTTACATTTAATTCACGGTGCATTTCAGTTATCTCAGAGGATTACCAATAGTCACCTATTATTACTTCTGCATTCTTATATATTTCCAGCCAATTCTTAGTTATCCAATTCATTTTCTAGCTTCTTCTTCTATTCACCAATTTCCAACCATGGATAATTTACATTCACCAATTGAATCACTAACTGTTGACAGTGTTGGGGCAACAATTCGAGTTCGCGTTGCCAGGCTATGGGACTTCATCAACCTAAAAAGCAACGATGTTTTTGGATTCAACATGCAGCTACTAGATAACAAGGTCTGTAATTGCTCTATTAATTTCTGCTGTCTTTGGTCAACCATTTTTTTTCCCTTTCAGTTTTGCTCAACCTTTTCCATATTATTTACCAGTTTTCTATTTTACGCTAATTACATCCATTCTTCACCATATCCACTAATATGTCTACCAATTAATAACTGTCCTGGTACATATCCTTTTATGTAATGATATTCAATCTTATTCCAACACTTTCAAAATGGCTGTTATATGTTTACTACGCTTTCGCTGTTTTCATTCCATTTAAAACTATTACACATCCATTTATTACCCCACACGTCCTATGTTTGTGTCTATCTTACCCAGTTTTAGCCTTAAGGTGAAAAATTAAGGTGCCGTAGATAATTAACACCTACTGACTGTCAATAATTAAACGTACAGCAGTCGGACAAAGATAACCAGGATAAAAAATTAAATAAACACCATTCACATTTTTCAATATCCATATTCTAACAAATAAAATTGATCAATGGACATATACCTACAGCACTCAAAATTACTAACTACTCATGTTCTTAGTCTGGTTTTAAACATTAATAGACAAAACTGTCCAGACTGTTGGTTGATTCATTTTATATATACTTTGTTATCTGATGTTTTAGTCCCATGAAATAAGGTGTGTTATGATTTTTATTTTTGATAATAATGCTTTAAAATTCAAAAAATATTTTCAAAGACAGTGCAAGAATTATACATATTACTTCATGAGTTTCATTTCAATGACTAGACTCTTACTACTTGCATTAATGCTAAAGATTTGCAACATTTTCTATATGCCATTAGGGAGTAACTGCTAAGCTAAAATAGGTGCTTTGTTTTCAATGTTGGCCGACAATAACTAGTGCTTGAGTGCTTTCAATTTTATATTGGTATTACTAACATGTACTGAAATTTTGAATCAACAAAATATTGAGTGATGAAAAGTGTATATTTGTAACTTTGTAGACTCATAATTAGTTATTATAAATATTCATTTTTTTGTTTATAGTAAGATTGAGGCAGTGGCGTAAGTCTCTGCATCTTACTTGCATGCTACCTTCTCCAGTTCAATTTAAATTTCATTTCTTCTGTCGACTAATTTACTCGCGGGTAATATTGCATAAAACCTCCATAAAATTTACTTTTACCTAACTTATTGTTACTTTGTACGTGTAAAATTGCATGTTTACTATACAAGTGATTACTCAGCAGTGGTGAATTTGCTAGACATTTGATTCGATTACCTCAACTGAATGTTAATTCCAAATAACATAATAATTATGTATGTTTTCATATATACCATTTTATTTATTCTATCTCAAAATTATATTCATAAACCATATTCTATTTTTTGAATTGCAGTTTTATTAACAGGTTAATTTGTTAAGTTTTGGAAGACCAAATTCTATTATCATTCAATCGAAAGTAGGCAAAGTTATGATGAGAAAATATTAAATTATTTTCCACTTTGGTGAATTAAATACAATTATACATATTCATCTTTATTTCTTTATGAATTAAGGTTCATATAACGCACTGTCTGAAAATGAGTATGACTTCCTTCTCACTCTTTTAACCTCAAAGATATTAGTTGATCTGGTTGTTAGTTCTATTTTAGTTAGTTTGCATTTTTTTCTCTATCATGTAATTTTCAAAATGGAAATTATTTTTTACGTTATAAATGAATTGTTAGATTTGAAAAAATAACGCGTTTTAAGTATTGAAAAAATAAACGATTTTAAATAAATATTTCATGACAGGTAAAAGCAAGATCCATAAATTCTCATTTGATGATAGATTAACTATTAAGAAAATAGGCAGTTTTTTTGTAATATATGTAATACATCAAGAACTATAATCTTTTACACATTTACCTATGTTTTGTAAATGAGTTCATACAAGTGCCATTCTCTTACTCATTTATAGCTCCTTAAAGCAGTATATACAAACGATTGTTCAAAGTTGAGCAGTCCTAAATATCATATGTTTACTTATGTGTTTTTGTCCTAAATTTACTGTCTAGATTTATTATTTCTTCATTTGATAAATGTTTGAAGTTTCTTACACATAATATTGACTTCATAATTTTCTTGACCTTCTACATGATCTTACAACAAGGTGGAGAAATACATACGGTGGTTGGCCCACGTTTCCTCTCACTTATTCTTGGCAAGCTACGAGAAGGGTTAGTCTACGACATAGGTGAATTCAACGTCGCCCCAGCCGGTGACAGATATCTTCTTGTCCACAAGTCAATTAAGATCGATTTCACTGCTCTGACAACGGTCGCCGAAGTTGAAAGCCATGAGGACAACATACCTACCCATAAGTTTTCCTTCGCCGGCTATCGATCGATAGTTAATAGAACTGATACGATTAAATACCTGACAGGTTAGCATGCTTCATCCCTTCGAATATCACCTTCTTCTTATTCATTAACTTATTCCTTAATAACGATTCTAATACACTTCATCCATTCCATTCAGATGTTATTGGGATCTTGCATCAAGTTGGCGAGGTTGTCAGTCAATCCAGTGGGAATGGTCCGGTGCCCCCTAGGCGCGAACTTATCCTATATCTTCACTGGTATATTTTACCTTTCCATCAATGGTTTTTTCCACAGCGTTTAATTGAATTTCTAACATACTCTTCACTAATCTTCACTTTGTGTTGTTTGTAGTGGTACTCGCATTGCGGCTACACTATGGGGCAGCAAAGCGAACCTGATAGATAGCTCAGCTATCACCAATAATACAAAACTAGTCATCCTTACATCGATGACCGTGAAAAATTACCAAGGTATGTTTACCATAGATACATATCCCACTACAGTTTGTTTCATACATATGTTATCTGTACTATTTACCGTGCGTACTGACAGGTAAGCCAAGCTTAAGCTCAACTACCGCAACATTTGTTTACACCGATCTGGATATTACTGAGGTAATCGATCTACTAAAAAGGTCAGAGTCTTTTGATTATGTTCAATGATTTTACCCTTGAATTTAATTTCCCTACTATATCATTTTTTCCCTCTTCTCCAAGCTTACTTTACTGCAGTGTCTGAATTGTTGACTTTCCATTTTCCCTTCTCCGGTTTATAACTTACACTTTTCCCTTTTTATATTGAAGGCTGAGTTTACAGTACAGCAGATAAATCGTAACTTTATAATGAAAAAACTGGCTTTAGATTTTTACAACCTACAATCAATGAACTAGGTGCAAGTGCTCTTCATAAAACATACAATAAAAGTGAAGGGCATAAGCTTTTAATTTTTTACTATAATTAGTATTTGATACTGGGGAAATAAAAAATTCCACTTGCGTCTAACTGAAAAAAACTGCAATAGGATACCTTCCTTGATTGTTCCATTCACTGTTCATTTATGAAACCTTTCTTCAGTCATACATTCACAAGCTCATAAATTCAAATAATAGTTATACATTCACAAGCCTTTAAATAATAGTTATACATTCACAAGGTGCAACTGTGCAAGTACTCTTCATAAAACCACTTTCCCACCGCTGCCTTTTTTTCTTCCCAGTTTCCGCAAACGAAAACTGCCTGCAGTTTCAGCTGAAGACAGTCCATACAACATCCGTACTGAACTGATTGGTGGCAAATGCATCTCCGAAATAATAAGCTCAGATCTCATCTCAGAGTATCAGGTAAGGACTACACTAATCCCAATTAGACTTCTCTATGCATTTAAAACCCTTTCTTTCACTGCCCAACATTTGTTCCGCCTGTTCCTCAAACTTTCACTGTCTTCCACCTTTTAACACTCCATATACACTGCATTTTATCTTCTTCCTCGTGGCACCTGCTACTGTAACTTCTTATCATGGTTCCATTTCCTGATCTGCATTTCTATGCTTGCTGATATGATTTCATCCCTTTCCATGCTCACTTATTTTTACATCCATATTTACTTTTACTACCTACACACATGAATTTCCATACTCTTCACATATACCTCATATATCCATCTTTACAGCACCACTACTGTAAGTGCAGTTCAGATAATTATGTCAGAAATACATATGCCATATACTTCAATTTTAACTTCTCTTAGTTCTCTGTTTATGATGCGCCAGCTAATACCACAAATGCACATAAAGATATCGCCAGACCAAAACGCACTATCAGGATACCAAGGAGGTTGCTAGATTAAATAAAAGCAATGAAAGGAATCTGCAATTCTGTTACGAGAAGCATTATTTGAATTTTATTTGTTTTTCTTTTTTTTAAAATTTCTGCCAATTCGGTTACTACTTTTAGCATGCAATTATATGGACCACCGAGTGGCCACGTAGGCAGAGTTTGTTATGAGCAGCCTATATATGTACATACAAATGAAATCAATGGCAAGAAGAATTTAGAACCATTTCTTACTGTCTCTTTTTTTTTCTAACTCTTCCTCCCCTTCTTCTATCCTCCTCCTAAATCGTACCATTTTGGTGCTTTCACCTTCCATACTCACTACCTTTCCTCCCGGCAAATCCAAACACAGCCATCACCATGACTAAAATAGATGAAGCACTCACTCAACTTTCACACCACCAAAACACCATATCTTCCATCCAAACCACCCAAATCAGCCACAACTCCCTATTAGAATCTCAACATGCTGACATAGTCGACATTAAACAGGCAATCCAGAACCTCACCACCTCCATGGCCGATCTATCCCGCAAGATTGACACTTACCTACCCAATTCCTCAAATAACCAACATTCTGCCACAAACCATTCACCACAAGTAAGCCGCCAACCCCCATTATTAACCTCACCACATTCATCTCGAAATCCAAAAGTTACCCTATCTCCCTTCGACGGCTCCAACCCCCACGACTGGATATTCCAAGCCGACCGTTTCTTCACTTATTATTCAACACCGGAAGACCAACGTGTCGAGCTAGCAAGCTTTCACATGCACGGCCAAGCTTTATCATGGTTCCAATGGATGCATCGTAATAAACAACTCTCTTCATGGCCGGCGTTGGCAGTAGCACTCGAGCAACGTTTCGGACCACCCACTTTCTTAAATCCACAAGCTACCCTTTTTAAGTTGAAACAAATAACCTCTGTCGACCACTATCAATCCACTTTCGAAACACTCTGTAACCGTATAACCACTCTACCACCCGAATCCATACTATTGTGCTTCATCTTCGGCCTTAAAACCCATATCCGCAACGACCTACACCTCCTCAAACCCACCACCATCATCGACGCCATAGAAGGAGCCAAACTCATCGAAAAAAAATATGCTGACCAAAACAAATCTCCATTCACAAAACCTAATTACTATCACCAAAAGCCTGCAGTACAACCACAACCCACTTCAACATTTCCTCAAACACCTTCCATACAACCAGCCACAACAACCATACCCGTCAAGCAACTGACAACTGCTGAAATGAACATCCGTAAACAGCAGGGATTATGCTTCAATTGTGATGACAAATATCACAGAGGCCACCACTGTAAACCCACCCACATATTAATGATTTTACCTGACATTAACAGCGACGACAACCCTCCCGACATCACCAATTCTCCATCAGAACCTACCTCGAATCCAGTTACCACCGACCCTACCATCAATTCCCCAAATACTGATGCCGACACCACACAGGAAATATCCTTCCATGCTCTAACGGGATCCACCCATCCACGATCAATCCGACTTCTAGCCACCATAAATGGAAACCCGATTTCTCTCCTCGTCGATACCGGCTCTACCCACAACTACATCCACCCAAAGACGGCTCGATTCCTGGGTCTTAACATCAGTAACACGAATTCGTTCGTGGTGACAGTAGGAAATGGTGATAAACTACGAAGCACGGGCAGTTGCTCCGGTGTGATGGTAGACATACAAGGCAATCGTTTCGCGATCGACTTCCATATTCTTGAAATCGCCGGATCCGACGCCGTTTGCGGTATCCAGTGGTTAGAAACTCTCGGTCCTATTACTTTGGATTATAAGAAATTAACCATGAGCTTTGATTTTAATCAGCAGCCTATTTGCCTAATTGGGCTCGGCCCAAACTCAAATCCAGCCTCTATTTCGGTCCAGCAACTAAGGCGCCTGGAAACCACGTCTTCTATTACTACTTACCTATTCATACAAATCCAGCCCAGTGTTCCAACTTCCCAAAAACCGAAACAGCTTGATCCACAACTTGCCTAGATTTTATCTCACTATAACCATATTTTTGACAAACCAACCGACCTTCCACCCACCCGAACACTTAATCACCACATCAACCTCATTCCAACTTCCAAACCAATTAACACCAAACCATATCGATACCCGTATTTTCAAAAAAATGAAATCGAGCGCCAAGTCCAAGAAATGCTACAATCCAAACTCATACAACCATCCACTAGCCCTTTTTCCTCGTCCGTTCTTTTGGTCAAAAAGAAAGATGGCTCATGGCGTTTTTGTGTCGACTATCGAGCACTCAATGCGATTACCATTAAGGATCGTTTCCCCATACCAACAGTAGATGAACTTTTAGATGAGCTTTACGGAGCAACAGTTTTTTCTAAACTCGACCTCCGTAGTGGATATTTCCAAATCCGAGTACACCCACCCGACATTTCAAAAACTGCTTTCCGCACCCACGAAGGACATTATGAATTTTTGGTAATGCCATTCGGCTTAACAAATGCCCCGTCCACCTTTCAAGCCACCATGAATAATATTTTCCGCCCTCACCTACGAAAATTCATACTTGTTTTTTTCGATGACATCCTTATTTACAGTCCATCTTGGGCTTTACATCTTGAACACCTTCATAAAACTTTATCCATCCTCGACCAACACAAATTTTATGCAAATCGAACGAAATGCGGCTTTGGATTGAAGGAGCTGAATTATTTGGGCCACGTTATCTCCGCCGAAGGAGTAAAAGTGGATAATTCAAAAATAGAGGCTATGTTGAAGTGGCCCACACCCAAATCAATTACCGATGTTCGCGGTTTTCTCGGACTCACTGGATACTACAGGCGCTTCATTGCAAACTATGCATCCATCGCAAGACCCCTGACTGACCTGTTGCGCAAAGAAGCTTTTAACTGGAGCCCACAAGCCCATGAATCCTTTACCAGCCTTAAATGGGCCGTAATCCACACACCCACTTTATCCCTACCCGACTTTACAAAACCCTTCATCCTCACTACCGATGCTTCTTCTTCAGCAGTCGGCGCCGTTTTATCACAAAATTCCCACCCCATCGCATTTTTTAGCCTCAAACTGCCACGCTATTTGCAGAAAGCATCCACATATTCTCGCGAAATGTTCGCGATTACATCCGCGGTCAAGAAGTGGCGGCACTATTTGTTGGGGTAGCCCTTTCAGATTTTTACTGATCATCAAAGCTTACGGGAGTTGGCGTCGCAATCGATTCAAACACCCGAACAACAAAAATGGTTGACGAAGCTACTGGGATTCGACTTCACAATCCACTATCGACCGGGTAAGGACAACAAGGTAGCGGATGGGTTGTCACGATTTACGGAAGAAGCCACCATGAAAGCGATCTCTGGACCAACGTTTCCGCTGCTGACTGAAATTGGTAGGGCACTGCAGGCAGATCCGAAGGCGCAATCTATCATTCAACAGGTGATCGACGGTACGTGTGCTAAACCCAATTTCCAATGGCGTAATAACATTTTATTTTGGGATAACCGAATTTATGTTCCTAATGATGTGGAATTACAACACAAAATTATCTCTGAGTTTCACGGTTCCAAAACGGGAGGTCACTCCGGCATTAAAGGAACGATAGCAAGGATCGCCAGTAACTTCTTCGGGCCTAAATTAACATCAACAGTTCAGCATTTTGTTCGAAACTGCCCCATATGTCTACAAACCAAACCCGACAACACCCCCTACAAAGGCCTCCTTCAACCACTGCCTATACCAGCACAGATTTGGGAAGACATTGCGATGGATTTTGTCACCCATCTACCGCCATCTGCGGGCAAAACTGTTATATGGGTGATTGTTGATAGGCTATCAAAGTATGCCCATTTTTGTGCACTTCCCACTTCAATCTCGGCCACACAATTGGCACATCACTTTCTGCAGGAATACATTCGTCTGCATGGTTTTCCCCGCTCTATCATATCAGACCGTGATCCGTTGTTCACAAGCCAATTCTGGAAAGAATTATTCCGTCTTCACGGAACAAAATTGCGGATGAGTAGCGCGTACTACCCACAAACGGATGGGCAGTCGGAAGTTGTCAACAGATGCTTAGAAACTTACTTGCGCGCAGTCGTCGGCGACATTCCTACTAAATGGGCAAATTGTCTACCATGGGCTGAATGGTGGTACAATACAACGACACACTCATCCATCGGCCTCTCACCCTTCCAAGCAGTCTACGGCCGACCACCACCCATCATTTCCAATTACTTACCACAAACCACTACTCTACCACAACTAGAAGAATGGGCCACTTTCCGAGACCAACTCCTTCAAACCATCAAAACTAACCTCCAAAAAGCTCAAAACCGCATGAAAGCCTTGGCTGACCTTCACCGCCGCGATAAAGAATTTGCCGTGGGCACTTGGGTGTTTCTGAAAGTCCGACCATATCGCCAAACTACCTTACGCAACAACCACCACAAACTTACCAAAAAATACTCCGGACCTTTTCAAATTGTTGAACGCATTGGCCCCGTCGCTTATAAACTTCTACTGCCACCTGATTCACGCATCCACCCAGTCTTCCACGTGTCCCTGCTCAAACACTGCCCAAATCCATCCACAGTCCCCCAGCAACCACTGCCACCAACTACGACCACTCACGACCTTGAGGACAAGGTCGATCTCGAAGGGGTGAGTATTGATGCGCCAGCTAATACCACAAATGCACATAAAGATATCGCCAGACCAAAACGCACTATCAGGATACCAAGGAGGTTGCTAGATTAAATAAAAGCAATGAAAGGAATCTGCAATTCTGTTACGAGAAGCACTATTTGAATTTTATTTGTTTTTCTTTTTTTTAAAATTTCTGCCAATTCGGTTTCTACTTTTAGCATGCAATTATATGGACCACCGAGTGGCCACGTAGGCAGAGTTTGTTATGAGCAGCCTATATATGTACATACAAATGAAATCAATGGCAAGAAGAATTTAGAACCATTTCTGACTGTCTCTTCTTTTTTCTAACTCTTCCTCCCCTTCTTCTATCCTCCTCCTAAATCGTACCAGTTTACCTTTTGAAATTCAACTGTTCCTATTTTCGTCGGTGATGCTGCGGAGCGTACATCAACACCGTATAACACCTTACCTCCCATATGCACCAACAATCTCTTTTTCACCCAACCGTACACACTGCTCCTTGCAGTTTTTGAAAAATTTTCCTTCCACTACAGGGCTCATCCCATTTACTACATCAACATATTTTATTTTATGACCACCTGTCATAATGCAATGTTCAAATATTTCTTAACTATCTTATTTTACTCCCTTTACCATATTCTCTTTTTTTTTCCTTTCCAAGCTCTACTCCCCTTATTAATCAAGTAAGAGACTGCAATTTTTTCATGTGCTTCTTTCATAACGTAGCACGCTGTACCTCTATTTTTTAGGGTAAAATCTTCGCCTTTGAAGCAAAAATAACAGGCATTAATCTAGACAACGGATGGGAATACTTATCCTGCAACGTTTGCAAATCACGTATTGGCAGCTCCAGGCCTAACAACTACTGCATCAAATGCGAAAGAGAAATCGAATTCCCAATGCATAGGTAACTAGCCACATTTTTTCATCAGCGTACAGATCTGCCTTCCGCACTCATCATCTTCAATATGTTCGTACCTCCTAGGTTCCATTTGGAATTAATTGTTGACGATGGCATTGTTTCTGTTCCTATAGTCCTCTTTGACAAAGTGGCAGAGTTTCTCCTCAAGCAAAAGACCGAATATTTATACCAAATTCAGACAAATGAGGTAATTCCCTTGATTCATAAAGCTCTTCATAAAGCTATTATGCACCAAATTACATAAAACGTCTTATCTCCTTTCTTCCACCTATCAACACGAAATTTTACATTAACAAGCATAATATTTTACTTACAGCCTATAGGTGGCAAGAGAGTTGCAGGAATTCTAGATCAACTTATTGGTCGAACTGAAAATTTCCAAGCTAGGCTTGACACATTTACTAACACGAGTGGAAGGAAAAAATTAACTGCAATAAAAATTACTCCACCTCCTTTTGACAACGGTGCTAGGCAGTCTGAACCAAGCAATACTAAGGTGCATTTGTCGTCCCCTCATATTTCATGTCCATCTACCTGCTACATTTTAAACCCACTATACTTTCCACTTATACGTGTTTGTTATTTAATCTCTCCATAACCCACAAATTTTGTGACTTACTTAAACACTCGCTAACACGCTTCCAAAACTACAGGTTCCTCCGACACCAAGGTCGCTCCTACCAAAGGAACTGCTAAGAAGAAAAATCGTATGAATGTCATGTAGCTTCTCTTTTCTGTGTTCAAGTATCTAGACTAATGCGAACTGTTGTAATGCATGTCACTCTTATGTTATCTACTGTCTGTCCTGTGTTAGCTGTCTTCTGTTCAATGTCAAATAAAGCATTACAACCTTATGTCTATTATATTTGTCTCCATAAACTAACACCTATTAGTGACTGTCACAAATTTCCCTCTCCGTCTACGAAAACCACTTGCTATTTCATAAACATCACTATCCAACTAAACTCTCTATCGGTCACACAAACTCATCACCGATGCAAAGACAATGTGTAACATGTTTTCCATTTGTAATTAAATCGCATAAAATTAAATTTCAAGTTCATTTATCCTTTCATTCTACGTTTCCCCCCATGGTTGCCTAAATGGGTTGACTGCTTCAACCTATTTCTGTAAGTCATACAAAATTAACAACTATTAAATTATTTTCTACAGTTTACATATATCCACCATTATTGCCATTAATATATCACCATATGTCATCATAAATCCCCACATTTATGGTTTTAACATCACTAAGTTCTGTTTTTAAGATCACCAGGTCGAATAACGTTCAAACATTCAATAATTATGTTTCTTACAGAAACCTTATCTGCTGCAACTTCGGTATTCGCTGATAGTTTAACATTCACTTTTGCACACTAATTGCACAAATATTTGAAGGTTAAATTTGTGCCCCAATAAAATTGTTCTCTCTTATAAACATTTATTTTTTCCCATACTACCTACAAAATTTATGCCTTACTATTCTACTGGTATTACACAAATACTTCTATGTTTATGCCCGTAGGTGACAAAACAATAACCTCTATAAAATAAAAAATTAAGTTTCGGTGCATTAATACCCGGTAGCCCAATCACTGCTTCCCCACGGTCCTACATTGTTACACCAGTCATTTGCTCCACCATGCTCTACTATACATTATGCCACTCACATTTGCAATTCACGTAGCAATTTCAAGCAACGTTTAATCATCTCCTCACACATTTTGTCTTCAATTTCCTTATCTCTGATTCATTCGTTGACATATCAACATTTCTACTATCCATGTTGACCTAGGCACCAATTACACTATAATTGCAACGAATTGGGGTTACGATATTTTTGTTACAAACAAACTGCTCCAGCTACCAACTTCCACTATACGACATAACGACGATACCATCCACTTCAAGCCAATAATTAAGGTACTCCACGCATTGCTAAGCTTACCAAACCATTACACCTTTTTTTTCCCTCCCTTATAAATATGTTTACTTACCTCTTTCTGCAAAATTAATACCCATACGGATCAGGTTAACATCCATGGATAGGTATCTCCAAACACCGACTTTATAATTGAAATTCCTCTGACCATCAATATTTCATTTCATCTCACAAGCTTTACGCAATCATGCCACATACAGGTCGACGATCACATAATACTGCTACAATCCATTTTGCGCTCTAAAGGAATCCAAGTGGACATATCCCCCCTAATGGTTCTACAGTCCAACCTACATATACCGTCATCACAGCAATAAAATGTTTTTCATTTCGTTCTCATACTTTATCTACCAACTCCTAAACTACAGGCACTGTGAGAACTAGCTGCTGCACTCGACCGACGCAGGCTTGAAAAAAGATTTCTTCAGAAACTAAAGCAAAAATCTTCCTCTCAAAAGGTACGATGCTACTATCACCTCACATCTATGTTCACTAACAATGCATTCCCTACGGCACACGCTACCCTTACAACATTAACTGATAGGTTCGTCGATACATGTGCTCCCGAAGAGAATTGGAACAAAAAATAAACAAGCTTGAAAATATATTCCGTTTCACACCGCCCAAACACACAACTGTACCAACAAGGTACTTCACGTAAGAAAGTATCAGCTGTCTGCCACAGTATTTTAATTTAAAATCGTATTTTGTCTCTAAACAGGTAACGGTACGGATACACAACTCAACTGGTGGTGTGTACATTGCTAGTGAAGACTTGCTAAATGTCTTGCACGCCCATACCTTCAACAATGTACCTCACACCGCCAACCAAATTGCACCTGCTCCCCGTACACCGGTACAGTTGGAATTACCGATATGATTAACAAACATAATATTACTATCCTATTACAAATAATGACTATATTTTTCCCTCTTTAATTTGGATAGGATTAGTCTAACATAGATTATATACAAAATATTCAGTATACTGTCACAGCCTTTCCCTTCATTTTACGTCATTTTCTTAAAAATCAGCACATTCTCGACTTCCAACTTTTATTTTAGCGTCTTCATGTTATTAATGATATTGCACGCTTTGCAACCAAGCTATAACTGCTAGAACAGACTCCCGTATAGTAAAGTGGGCCTCAAATACGAGTGATAAAATATAAGTTCAAGCTTTACTGAATTTTGTTTCTACCTCACTACGCATGTGAGTCTTCTTCTTACTCCATATAGTAATGGAACAGTTTTTTAGTCATGACTTTAATAATGACAACCTGGCTATTTGCCGCTTTTGAAGTCTTCTGGATAAGAACAGTTGCTGGGACAGATTCAACACTATGGAAATAAAGTTGCATCTTTCTATGCAAAGTGTTTACCAGATTGATAATTTAATCTTGCTATATAACACTACGCCTCTCTATTTTGCGTATAACACTACGCCTGTATAGCACTATGGAAATAAAGCTGCATCTTTCTATTTTGCCAGTACGCAAAAATGACCAAGCAAACAACTGTACTATAACTATTTCTGTGAGTCTGTTTGTGTTTCTCAGATTGATAATTTATTCTTGCTTTATAACACTACCGCTCTCTATTTTATTTGTGATTTTTATGATATTTGTGATATTTGCTGTTCTGATTAAGTTAACCGTGAGTCTGTTTGTGTTCCTCAGATTTATAATTTAATCTTCCCATAAAAAAGTAGGCCTTTCTATTTTATTTTTGATATTTACTGTTCTGATTAAGTTATCCGTTCTATAACTTTACGTTATACTTTGTTCTTGCTGACAGATGCATCTTTCGTATTTTAAAATTGAAATGAATTAATACTGGTACATCTTCATATAATGATGAATTTATGTATTCATATGCCATCTTATGCTTCTTCTTCTTATAATTAATAATTTCACTAATTTCTTGATTATTTGGTACTGTCTATAATGAGAGCATCTAAATTATTCAATAAATATGCTTTTTAAGGAAATTAAACTACTCGTACAAACATATTGTGATCAGTATCCACATATGAGTCGTTTCCTTCTGCCTCTTGCGTCATTCAGCACTTATAATCATAATTCTGTATACAAAAAAAATGTGATATTATCCTGTTTTCCCCAATTGTATCGACTTACCTTCGTAGATATACTTCATTCAAAAATACTACCCACAAGTTTATCAGATCAAGGCCTACTAATTGTGCATGTTATTTGAATATTTTTGTAATTTTACATTTTATGCAAATATGCATACATGAGTCTTTATATGGAAACTTTTTAAATTATATTTTACAACTCTGTGTGCGAGAATCGTCAATATACGAAATATGCATACATGAGTCTTTATATTTCGATCCCATAACTATGGAAATTATTTTAATTATATTTTACAGTTCCGTATGCGAAGCCCGGATTCACACTAGTGTTTATATATGAGTGTTGTCTTAATTGCTCTTAGCCAGTCGGTATAGTTTAGTCTAGTGAGCTTATCATTTTTCAAAAAATAATCTTAGGTTGGCCATTTTGCTACAAATTTAATTTAAGTAGATTAGGACAATTTATACATAGCAAACGTTCTTATATTATTAGATAGGTTAAATGTGTTCATTTCATTTATCTAATAAGCTCCCACTTGACTTTTATATTTCTCAAAACACTAAGAGAAAACATAAAAATCTTTTAATTTCTCTAATGGGTGTTAGAACTCGCTTACCTTGGACCTTGAGGATGATCAACAAATCATAGGTCTACATGTGATGGATAATACTTTATCAGTTGTATCATATAAAATGATGAATAAAGATGCTAAAAGATTAGGCTTTATTCTCAAAATTTTGTGAAAGATGAATACAAATGGTCAGAAAATGAACTTTTAAATAAGAAGAATTGATGCGTATCGGGAAATGTATTTACTACAGTAAATATGAGCAAATGTATTTATTATTAAATAATTAATTGAATTATAATAAATTACAACAAATCATAATTGTTTTACTATTTATGACTACCGTTAACTTTATATTAATGCTAAGATTTGAATTCTCTATAACGGTACTTCTTATCTCCCCCTCAGTGAACCAACCAATATGGAATTAATGAAAAATCAATCCTATTGAAAAAAAGGAAATAAAGATTTGAATAAGAAATCAATAATAAAATTAAGAAATAGAAAATACAACCTAAATAAGAAGATAAAGAAGAAAAGAAACTTTAGGAAACAATTCTATCCTATATGATACAGAATACTATCTATAGTACGAATAAGTCACTTATATATCGAAGATGTCTCAACCTTCAGCACACAACATTCTTATAATATACCAAATCAGTTAGTAAGTTATCAACAAATAGCGCTAAATATAATTGCCAAAAATTGTATGATAAACACCAAAAGTACAAAGTATGAATATAAAAATTAAAATAACACAACTTATGAGAAATTGAAATTTAAATACATCTATTACAACCAAGATATATCTTTAGGTACAACTAAATAATACAAATATAAATGCATAATAGTCAAACGTGTTTAAAATGAAACAAATAGCAAAGTTGATGATCCATTTGAGGAGATGATAGAAAAGTGAATACAATTGTGAACACATCTAATAATGAAGTTCAATACAAAATTATCAAATCACAAAAATCGTGTCATAAACCAATAAAAAACAATTGATACTTCCAAATTACATTTGAATTTTTACAGCCATTATCACTTGATTTCACATAAATTAAAAAGTGATCATTCAAAATTATATATTTATATTAAGATATTCACCTAATTAAACTAAAAGGGAAAGTGAGCATAACTAATATATAAATGTAAGTGAACAGAAGGTTTTGGATTGATAAATCGAGTTTTATCATTCTTAAAGAAGAAATTAAGAATGACAATCAAAAAGTTAAACAAAATCCAAAACAAATAAATTTAGTAATTGAATCTTAACCAGAGATGTTCTCAACATGTCCACTTCACTCAACGTTGAAACATTGAAGATTGTGAGACTAAGAAATTCGCATTTTGAAATGGCTTCTATTTGACAGAGATCCTTTTTTGTATAATGGAATATATTACAAACATAAGGGAAATTCCTTACATACCTCTACCTATGCCATTGTTAAAAATATATACCACTAAAATAAAATCCATAATTGATTTTAACAGTCAAGCATTCACATCTTCAATATTGAACAAAGTTAAAGTTGAGGTAATATAAGATTAAAAAATTATTTGGAAAAAAGGAGGAACGAAGATAAAATGGATTGAACTTCTTCAAATTTTTCAATCAAAGGCATAAATGAAAAACCCTATTTTCTATCTTTTGAGAGTTTACTTGAAATTAAAAGAGAAATAAGCAAGGAAATTAGAATTTTACATATTTTAAAAAGTAGGTTTTTTTCAAATGTTTAGGTAGAATTGTTGGGAGTGGAAAAAAAAGGAGTTGGGAAGAATGAGTATATGAATAATTAATGTGCATAAAATTTTAGAGTTTAATGTTTTTGGTATTTTGAAAAATAAAGAAGAAATAGAAACACTTGAATGCAAATTTACGTGAAAATCAAGGAAAATTGGGTAGATTGAATAAGAGCAAATAATATAAATTGTCTGATATTCTCTTTTATATATAATATAAAAGATAGATTGAGTTATATTTATACAGTGTAATGAAATAAATATTATAATAAAATTCAATTTTTCATATTATTATTTTCTTATTTCAATTTTTTTAATTGATATAATGAATAATGAAAGGTGGAGCCTTGGCGCAACGGTTAGGTCATCCGCATGGTGATCTGGACGTCCAGGTTCGAATCCGAAAACAGCCTATTCGCAATGCGAGGGAAAGGCTACGTACATTATTGACCTCCTCATCGTGCGGGAGTCTCGTGCACTGGGTTGCATCTTTTATATAATTAATGATGGAATAAAATTAAATAAAACCGAAATCAATTTCAGGATACATTTTCGTGTGAGAGAAATCATCTTGTAAAATAAACATGCACTTATAATGTATTGAAGTATTTAATATGGATGTTAAGCAAAAGTACTCTGTTGACGAATATCTAAACAAAAGTCCTCTGTATTGGGTTATATTTTATACAGAGTATATGAAACATCAATTTTCACAAAAAGCATACATGAATTTCAATGATAAAGCAAGATGCTTAATTTCAGTGAACCCCGATGTTACGTCTGAGAGCCGTCAGAGCTGCCATTCAAATTGTACAAAATGCCAAAGAAGCCTGCCTCTGTTTAAATTCAGCACAAGTAGAAACATTATAATTAATTAATGATACGCAAATCTGTGTTGTCTTAGCTGCGTATTTTGTACAGAGTCATTTAGAAGTGCATTCATAAACTAAAACAGGTAAAAATGCAGGCTATTGAGCCAGTTAACTCTTTTAAAGTTATGAGATATATGACTGTAAATAACACATAAAATTATCTTTCATATTGCTCAGAAAGACTAAATAATTGCTCATACTGATAAAGAACAAAGCTGAGCAATTTTCATGTCATTAAACTCAAAACTGCTTCCAACTGCACACAAAAGCAAGGAATTCCATGAAGAATGATCAGGAACTAAACCACCTTGAATCATTTTAACTAGAAAAGAACATGCTCTTCCTACATCTCCTTCATTACAACAACCTTTAATCAAAGAACTATAAGTATCAATATTTGGCAAACATCCTCTAACTTCCATCTCCTCGAATAACTTCATCGCGCATTTCAAATTCCCTTCTTCACAAAATGTGTTAATCAAAGCATTGAACGTAGAAATTATCGGGAAGTATCCTTTCTCCACCATCTCATTCATCAACTCAAACGCCTTGCGCACATCGTTTCCATTACACAGTTTCTCTATCAAACTAGCATACACCAACACATTAGGAATTTCACCTCCATTAGCCATTTGATCAAAAACCAAATTCGCTTCTCCGATATTCCCGTCTTTGCAAAGTTGTATGATTCTCAAACTCCTACCTACCGCTTTTGGGAACAAAGCTTCCATTTTGTTAAGAAACTCATAAGCTTCTTCTAACCTATTCTCTTTGTAAAAGCCATACAATATGCTATTATAAGGACTGATATTATTCTCGCGCCATGTTTTCACTTCTTCCATCATATACAAAACCTTCAACCCGTCTTCAACTCTTCCATTACAACAAAACCCATTGACTAACACATCAAAAGTTTCAAATCTTGGAATGATACCAACCATGCCGATTTCACGAAAAACATCCATACCCGTATCAACTTTACCCGTATCACAAAAACCCGATATCAAGACATTATATGTATGGACGTTAGGAAGGCAACCTTTTCTCTCCATCTCTTTCAAAACTCTTCTTCCAACCTCGGGCTTCCTCATTTTACAAAACCCTTTGATCAACGTATTGTAACAAACGACGTCGATAGCTCCCCCTTTCTTCTCCACTCTCTCTAAAATCTCAACACTTTCCATGGCACGCCCGTGCTCACACAAAACGTCCACGATCTTTGTGATTGAAATCTTATCAGGCACAAACCCAAAGTCGAAGCACTTCTCCAACATAACGAGCGCTTGAATGCAATTATTTTCACTACAATAAGCCGATATCATGATATTGAACGTGACATCTGAAAACTCATCCATTTCGCTCATCAAGCTCCTCGCTCTCCCGACCTTCCCGTTCCTACAAAGGGAATGAATCAATGTGTTATAAATAACGGGATTCACGTAACCTGACTTCTTCATCAGCTGTAGCAACTTGAAAGCCTCTTGAATCCTATTCGTTTCACAGAGACCCTTCATGAGGATTCCATATGTACGTGAATCACGTGAATCCTTCATTTTTTTTCGAAAGAACATTCGGGCTAAGTCAATGTCTTCTTTGACCAACACGTTGAGAATGGAGTTTAGTATGTTTATGGAAGGAGGGTTTTGTTCATTGAATAAGTTTAGGAGGTTGATGGCGTTATGGGGTTTATGTGCCCTACCAAAGGCACGGACTAAAGAGGTGATGGAGGGCTCGTGAGATGTTAATGGAGGTGGCAATGAGAGCATGATTTGGTTGGCTTTTTGAAGATGGTTGAATGTGATTAAGGAATTGATTAGGGCGTTGTAGGTTAAATGGTTGTGATTGAATGTGGGTATCTTGGAAGCCCATTCGAAGGTTTCGAGTGATTTTAAAGGGGAATTTTGTTGAAGGATTAAATAGGAAACTTCTTCGGGGGTTGGAGGTGAAGAAGAAAGTGTGGAAATGAAAGAGGTTTTGCAAAATAGGGGCTTTTGCAAATGAGATTTGGAAAGATAAGTCATGTGTGTGATGGGATGAGAGAGGAAAACAAAAATAGTTAGGGAATTTAACTTTTTTTTATGACTAAATGTATGGATAGAACAATTGCAAAAGGTATGCGTTTAAGGAAAACATAGTTGAAGAAGAATGATGGGAGTTGTTTCCAGTACCTGCAAAACAAAAATAATTGTTAGACTGTAAACTATAAGCCTTTATAAATGATTAATTCATATACATGTTATTCTTATTAGATTCATTCTCTATTGTTTTGTGAATTCACATCTCAAAAGTAATAACATGAAATCACATTAAGAATAATACACATGTTTTTCCTCCAAAGTTACAGCAAATGTCCTTTCCTTATAGAACCCTCAAAGTTTATTCATTGACACAACAGACTAGTAACATATTTTAAATATGACTTGGAGCCTTGATTTAGAAAAGAAAAAAGTATACTCAGTGATTTATTATGGATACAACTAGCGAATTAGTTTATTTGTCAGTGATGGTAAAAAATTACTTGCAGACATTTGAATCATATTTATTCCATATAGTTTGCATATGGCATGTTTTGGTGAATTTATGATAAGAAGCAAATAATTCCTTTTTCTTTCCTACAAAACAAGCATACATATATCATATAAAGTAGTACATCAAGGTCCTAGCATTTGTTGCGCCTGCTGTTAATATTGATTTCTTATTTCCTTTTTTTTCACAAAACAAGCATACATATATCATACAAAGTAGTACATCAAGGTACTAGCATTTGTTGCGCCTGCTGTTAATGTTGATTTCGTAGCATGTTGATATATACACTGCATCCTAGAGAACTATATCAGCCCCTATAAGCAACCTCTTTTCTTCTGCATCTTTTGAAATATCTATTCAAAATGTAAAAAAAAACTCAAATTTCAAACGAAACAACTTCGAGTTCTTCTGGTTATCTAAATAGAAAAGCCTTTTAACCTGACAGAAAATGAGTCCAAATGCACCAAACTGGACAGATCAATGGGACTCTAGGGATGAAATAGAACCCTACTATGATGATGATCAGGACGATAATAGTAAAAATAAGAATAAAGGAAAGAAGATGGAGAATGTGAAGGTTGTGGCATCCGTAGGCCTTGGCAAGGCCAAAGGAGCCGCTTCTGTAGGAACCCAGAAAGTGAGGAGCAGCACCAATGTCGGACTTAGCTGGGTCAAGAATCAGTACCACAAGCGAATCTCTAAATGATTTCTTTCCTGTTTTTTACTTAACTGCATTTTTCTCAATAATCACAATGTTCTACGGTATGAATACATTTCTCTCAATAATCACAATGTTCTACGGTATGAATACATTTCTCTCAATAAGCATATATACTATTTTTCTCAAAAATGAGCATATATAGCTATTAGTTGAAAGAAAAACTGACCTAATCTAGAACTAAATAATACATGAAGAGGTAGTCAAATCAATAACTTGAAATGCATTAATTTGTCTTTACTAGTTCCATCCCTGTACAAATGAATAACATATACTTTGATAAAAGTAGACATTCTAATCTGAAACTCCTTAATTTTCCTTAAACTAAATCTAAATCGAAACTTTTCGTATCCATTTTACCTTTTCTTTACAATTCCATGCCAATCTTCACAAATCCAGCAACCAAAGCTCTCATAAGCTCCTGGAGCCACTCATCTCTACCAATCCCTTAAGGAGTTGTAGACAGTACATTATCCAGAAGATGCTCTTTTGTAAATACAGCAAACTGATACTCCATTATACCCATCAAATACCTATATAATACCTAAGAAAATTAATAGACCAAGATCAAATTTTGATTGCAATTCATTTAACATAAAGAAAATCTAAGAATACACAAAAGGTATTAACATATATATACCAAGTATCCATTATGCCCGTCAAATGCTCTCTGTTCTTTACCTTTTGTGCATACATTGATGAGCACATTCAGGTTGAGATGCATAACACTCCCACTCCACTAAAACACAAAACACTCCCACTCCATGACCAAGTTCACCACATACAGGTTAGTTCACAGTACACCACTAAGCACAAAAATCTGATAGCGGTGGCCAGGAACAGTCATGTCCTCGTCGTGGGCGATCAACTACGTCGACGATTGAACCTGAAATCGCCTCTTCCTAAAAATCACACCTCACAATCCCAAATTGGCAACACCCCACAACATCCCCCTCGGGCATTCCGCTACTAAATAGATTTGAGCTCGCGGACTAGAAGACGAGGTAAGATTAGGCAGGAGTGAGAGTAAAAGGCGTGGTAGGCGGAGTGGACGAGGTAGCCGTAGTGGATGAGCTCGCAGCAGAAGTCGAGGTCGAGTGGAAGCGTTAGATCCAAGGGTCCGTGTTTGTACTGGATGGTGATTTTTAAGAAGAGGATGTGCTGGAAGGGAAGTTGAGGGCTCGTGGATCTGAGTTACATTTCTATTAAGAAGAAGGAGCCAAAAATAATTAGGGGAATATTTGGGTTTGGAGCCAATATTTGTCTTTGGAGCCAAAATGAAAAATATATATACAAAAAAGTAGTTTCTTGCAACGTTCCTGGTGGAAACGAAGTAAAAGGTCATGTTTGACAACTTCTTAATTATAATTAAATATTAATTATAATTACTAAATAATAAGTATAACTTCTTAACTATTAAAAATTACCTATTGATCATTAATTATTAATTACTAATTAAATATATTACTAAATAGTATATTAATTATTAATTATTAATTAAATATATTACTAAATAGTAAATTATTATTAATTACTAATTAACTATATTACTAAATATTAAATTAATTATTAATTAATATTATTAAACTATAATAAATTGTTAAATATTAATTATTAATATTGTAAATTAATTAAATATTATATATTAAACATTAGTTATTAAAAGTTAATTATTAATTATTTGATGGTAATTATATTATACTAATTTTTAAATATTTATTAACTGTAATTTACTAATATTTAATAATTAACTATAATAAATTATTAAGTATAAAAAATAATTATTAATTATAGATAATAATAAGTAATTATGAATTATTCGTTAATAATCATTAATTATAATAAATATTAAATAATGACTTATATAAGTTATCATTTATTACAACTAAATAATGGTTAATTGTTAAAACATTCTCATTGTATTTTAGTTTGAAAACTTTGTATCTAGTTACGTACTAATAACTAAAATGTAAAATTAAGTCTATTGGCATACTGATTAAATCCTCCTACGACGTCTAAAATAATCGACGATAACGATTTAAGAGTTGTTGAAAATTGGCATTTATTACAACCGGTAAACTAAAAAGGTTGTAATATGTATCTATTACAACTAGCAAAAATAAGAGTTGTGAAAATAGGCATTTTTACAATGGGCAAATGGAAAACGTTGTAATATGCATCCATTACAACGGACAAACATGGAAGAGGTGTTAATGAAAATTGGTGTCTATTACAACATGCAAAAAATAGTTGTAACAGATATCTATTGCAATGGACAAATAAAAAACGTTGTAATGTACAACGAGCAAAGAAAAAGAGTTGTTGAAAAGTGACATCTATCACAATAGGCAAGACAAAACCGTTGCAACATGTTTCTCTTACAATAAGCTTTTTTTAACCGTTGTAAAAATGTCGTTGTAATAGGGTATTTTTGTTGTAGTGATTAGAAAAGCTCTAAATGGATTTAGACTACTAAGCCCAATAAAGATCCACTAAAGAAATTTTTGAAATTTATCATTTAACTCTGTTGTGGGCTGGCCTAGTTTCGACAATTGTTGTTGGAATTGGATCAGCCCGCAGCGGAGTAATTGGAAAATTTCGAAAAAAAACTTTTTGCATCTTTATTGGGCCTACATAGTCTAAATTTATTTAAAACTTTTCTAAATTTTCTTTTAAATAAAATTAATATTTATTGATTCATAACTACAGTTATATATATATATATATATATATATAGTATTTATGTGTATCATATACACATATGTGTGAACGTGCATGTCCAACATAGTAATGTGTGCATGGTTTGAAATGCCCGTGTATGGATATTGGGATTTACACCGCAACGGACATGTTAGCTATTCTCGCATACAAATATGTTGTCTAAATGTATATATGTGTATCTATAAATTATATATATATATATATATATTACAAAATAATATTTTAAAAATATATAATAATGCACCTGTATAAATATATATGTATTTTTGTATGTATGTATATATGAATGTATGTATGTACACAAAATATAATTATTTCACAAAATGTTTTCAATATTAAAATACAAAATAAGTTTATATAAATATGTAAATTTATTTTATATATAGTTCGAAATCTGAAAAAATTTAATTAAAAGTGTATGTATACACATAATACGTATATATATATGTACTTATAAAACATTATATAATATATATATATATATATTAATTAATATTTATATATTGCTCTTAGTCCAGAAGTTTGAAAATAATATATTTTTTTGGTTTTAAATAGTTAATAATTTATTTTTATTTTTATTTTTCGTACAAAAAATACTTAAAATTAATTAAACAAAATTATCCGAAAGCAAAATGGTAATATATTTGTGTACGGTTTTATACTTTTATTTTATATTAATTATATATAATTATTATTTGCATAAACTAACTTTTTGTTAAAAATATTTATAAAATTGTGTACAGTTTAATGTGTGCTCTCCTCTTTTTAGAGGATTACACATTTTTCTCAAAAAATTGTGTACGGTTTAAATAAAAAATCATTTGTTAAAAATCCGAGAGTATTTCTTTGCTATCAATTTTTTTTAATATAGAACATATATTATATAGTATTATATTTTGTGTATAAGTTTTTAGTTAAAACAGAAATTGTTTATATATATATATATATATAATTTAATTAAAAATTTTGTTTTTTATTATCAGGCCATAAGCAATATGATACATTGCATATAATTTTTTATATTATATATACATACATATATCCAACCATCCTAATGTAACAACATATCGATATACGGATTCGTCATAATTTCTAACTAACATATATATAATATAATAAATAAATTTAGCATTAGTAAATCAAATATATACCTTTTACTAGAACTTAGTACATACATGCAGAAACGAAGAACAAAACTCTTGGAATCCAATTCCAAGTCCAGAAGTTGTTAACTTCCGAACAACTTTACCACCAACAATCAAATCGACTTTTAATTTGATGTTTTGAGTTAGAATTTTTAGGGCTTTGAAGGAGGTGTGGCTGGCCTAGAATGGCAGCAAGAAGAGAGGCCAAAAATTCTAAAGAGATGTGAATGTTATAGGGAATAAATAAATGAGAGATGAAAGAGTGAAATAAGGATCAAGATCCTTGTTTTTCTCTGATTAGTTCTTTCCTTTTGAATTCAAAATTGCTCCCCTTACACCATCATATGGTCGTCCTCTATTTCTACCCTATAACTGCCCAAACCAAGCCTCAATTCGACATTAAAACTATTTTAGGCCGAACAAAATTTGTTGCATTTAAATCCAATTTAAGCGCGATATCGTATAACGATTAGTATATTTATAACTATTATGTATATACTGTTTAATATTGTTCAACACACATCAAGTAAACTTTTATAATTCAGGTTTATAAACATTAAGAAGTTTTTTTTGAAAGAATTATCATGGCATCTCTTCTGATCTTTGATTCTGCCCTTCTCTCTTTTTTTTAATTCTTGTGTTCTCCTCCTCTTCCATTCTTGTTCTCTCCATGAAGAAGAAATCGTGAAAATTATCCTCTCTCCAGCCTATAATCGGCCCATCAAGCATGACTAGATCTTCTCATGCTTTCAGATCTCAGGCCCAAACCTGATCTTTGTCTCCTCCAAGGCCGATACTAGGCTCGCCTTTTGAATTCCCGTCTCTCTCCAGTCCGTCAGTCAACATTTCAGCTCTGTCGCCTGTATTTGATGAACATTCTTTTCCTGTTGAACAATATGCTGGAAAATTGGCGCCTTTGCATAATCGAAAGGTTGTCTGCTTGGCTGATCTAAATGTAGACATGGTAGTATGTGAGTTTGAAGGTGTTGCACTTTTGAAGCCGCCCAATGCTGTTTCTGGCCCATGCACTAAAGCTGTTCGACAAAATGACACAGAAGAAGTTTGCTTTCCTGCTACTAGTGATCTGATCCAGGATAATGTGCACGTTCCTGCTAAGCCTATCCCTTAATGTTCTAAGCCTTGGACTTCTCTATTTAGATTGCTACCCCATAATGTGGGATTCTATTGGCCTGTTGATTTTGTTATTGAGGATAAAAATGGAATTATGGTGCCTCCTTCTTCGGTTATGAAAGCTGGTTCAGATTATTGGGCGGGTTATTTAGTCAGTTTTTTTCTAGACCCTAATCAAAGGATTGTAGATGCTCGAAACCTTTACCGTCGCATTTGGAAACTTGGCGGAGATCTCCGTGTGACCTACATTAATTACTTGTATTACTTCAAATTCTCTAACAGTGAAGAACGTCTTTGTGCCCTGGAAGCTGATCCTTCCTTTATTAATAGGAAACCATTCATTATCACCACATGGTCTCCTTCTGTGGCTTTTTCTCGAGACTAAGCGATATCTATCCCTGTTTGGACATACTTTACGCACATTCCATCTGTATTATAGCCTCTGTTGGGGATGAACTGGCTGGCATGCTCTATTGATAAATTAAAATGTTTTGACTCTAATACGGTAGCACGTGAGAGATTGGTTTATGCTAAAGCACTGATAGAATTGTCTCCTGATAAACCGCTTCCTTCTTCGCTTAGTGTTCAAATTACTGATGGGTGTGTAGCTTTGGTACGTGTTAGATATGGATGGGCGCCTTAGATTTGTACTACATGTCATTCATTTGGCCACCTAGCTGCTTCCTGCTAACTCTCGGTTGCGTCCCAAGAGTCTCCTCCTCTGATCAAGATTCCTCTTCCTCGCCCTCCTGTCCGCAAGTGGGTCCTTACAATGAACCAACCCATTGCCCCTTCGATTGATACAGAAGCTACTTCTGTTACTCCTGACTTTGAGGCTATCCCTTCTTCATCTAATGATGGTATGATTTCTATTGTTATTACTACCTCTGATGATATTATCAATTCTATATTATCTTCGACTGCCCCTGCTAGTCTTATCGAGTGGAATTCTTCTGAGAAAGTATGGATTCATGAACTGTCTGAGATGAGATATGACCCTACTCGCCATGATTTCTATCATTATGTTACTGATGTAGATGGTGAATCTAGGCATCTACATTACTCTGTTGATGGAGATGGTCTTGTTCTTACAGTTCCTGGTACCCGTGGTGTGAGGAACAATGTTGTTCTTCTAGATGATAGCTGGGATATGAAATTTATCTGTGAAAGGGATTCCCCTGGATTTGATCTATACATTGTGTCTCTTTTTGTGGATTATCTGCATGTATTAGGCCCTGCCTCTTCGGTCGCCGGAAGTGATTCCTCCTCCTCATAGGAGGAGGAGCTTTAGGTCTTTTCTAGTAGTTTATACGCCTCTACCTAACTCCTGTATTGTATTTCCTATATTAGTAGCTAAGGCATTTTGCCTTACATCTGTATTATCTTGATTTGGTGGTAATAAAAGTGAATGGTCCACTATAAAACCGGTTGGCTTTGCCAAAAATAAGTAAACTTTTATAATTAGTATTACGTAAATATTAAATAAATCGAGCGGTAAAAAGAGTATTCAACATTTCAGCTGTGTGACTCTTAAGTGTAAATTTAGCCAGCGATTAATATTGAACAATTCAAACATTAACGTTCACACTTCACTTAGTAGGTGGTGTAACATTAGGGCCAAATTTATCGCCTACCTGACATCAGTAAAACCTAATTTACCTTTTTAAGTGTTGCTCGGTAGTAACAATTATATGCACCAATTCTCTTCGTCAAAACTATATCACTTTGGACTTATAGAATTTGATAATGGTCAAAATTCAAATATCGTCCATATTCAACTCTATATTCCAAATACAAAGTCTTTGGTTCAATAATATAAATTATTATTAACCATACTGGTCTGGCCAAAGACTTTGAGTCGACTTTAGTTGACCGTGATACTAACATATTACAACCGAGGGGACGAATCCTCTCTTGAATAGTGCTTCACTTTCAATGCTTCCACTCAATCCAACTATAGTCGTTCGATAGACACCGCGCCACGATTTAACCATAACCAAAACAGAGCTTCCACATTAAAGATCAATAGTACTCTCAAGTCAAGAGAACCGTGTAATTTTTTCACATCGATATTTTCTGTTTGACTTTAGTTATACTAACCAACTGAAAATTATCGAGTGAGTCATTCCATAGTTATCCAATAACTATCAATACATAAACTTTTGGTACCCTGGTAGTCATGAGTAATATAGTACCCAATATTTGGAGAGCTTTACGTACTCTAGTCTCAATGGATGTATCGATATCCAATCTCGATACATCTTGACTAGGAATATTTAAAACAGTATGTTTATTTTTTTGTGATAAATTACTCATGCTCACAACACATTGTAACTACTATCACAAAACATATCATTTGTGGATTTTCTATTAAATATACTTTTAATTAAATTAATTAATTAATATAACATATTATATCAAGTATAAAATAGAAAGAAAACACCTTTTATTTCGAACAAGATTGGTTATCGAGTTAGATATATGTAACAATTACATAATTGCCTTAGGGAATTCCTCTAACACTATTAATCTCCCACTTGCAGTTGGAGTTAGTTATGGAATCTCTATCCCATCCCTTCAATCAGTTTGATGAGAACTGATCGAATTAGACTCTTCGTAAATGGATCTGCTATGTTGTTTTAATTACCTACTTTGTCAGTCAACTCTCTTTGATGCTGATGAACTATATTTATCATGTGGAACTATTCGGAGTATGTTTCTCGACTTCTAGTGAGCTCTTATCATTACATCATTATCATATAACTATTTCGAGTATGTTTTTTAAGGAAGAATTTGCTTCGGTTGTCATGTGACAATCGAAGCAAAACAACCTCAATTGCTTCGGTTGCCACATGACAACCGAAGAAAAATAACGTGGAAGATCAATTACCCAGTTCCTTTTTTGCTTTAGTTGTTATGTGATGACTGAAGCAAAATATACTCAATTCCTTTGGTCGTCATGCGATAACTAATGCAAAAGGTGAAATTTTTGCTTTGGTTGTTTAACCAACCGAAGCAAAAAATTTGTTTTTGTTTTGGACAAACAACTGAAGCAACATATTTTAGTCTGTTGCTTCGTCTTCATATGCATTAGTCGAGGAACCGAAGCAACAAGGGTAAAATGACCAAAGCAACAGCCCACTTTTGTACTAATGATAGCAAACTTGGAACGTTGACATTCATCCAAAATAAACTTCCAAAGTTCTCCCCTATCTGGAACATACAACCTTCCATTCTTCTGAAGCCATCCTTTTTAATTAATACTGAAGTCCTTTAGATCTTTAGTATTGGCACCGCTTCTCAAACCATTGATCCTTTCGGAGTATAGCGAACTTCTTTTTTCTTTTAGCAATCCTTTCCATGATTATTGGATGGACTTCTAAGCAAGATAAAATCCCAAAGTTTTGGCTTGAACCTGTATTCAATTTAAACTACATATCGCATGAAGTTAATGTCTCTAATACACTTCACTCCTCAAAAATGGTCAAAACAAAATCCTACTACTTCTGGCTCAAGGCATCAGAAACTTTGTTTTCCTTTCTTGGGGTATATTCTATTCCAAAATCATATGATGTCAAAACTCCAACCATCTTTGTTGCCTCATGTTTAGCTCCTTCTGATAGAACAAATATCTTAAAGACTTACAACTCAAATCTTTCCCCTAAAAGGTAATGCCTCCAAATATTTAGCACAATGATGGATATACTATAACCTCGCCCTTGGGCATTAACACGGTTCCCAAACCTGACTCAAAGCATCTGTGTACACAACCATATCCTCATTTCCCTCCGACATAACTGAAACCAGAGCTTTGGTCAACAGAAGCTTCAACCCTTGGAATGTTCCTGCGCATTCTCTCAACCAAACATCTTTAGAGTTAGTTTGATCGATGGTTCTGCTATTCTAAAGAAGTCATTAATGAATCTTCGATAGTACACGGTAAACCCTAGGAAAATTCTTATCTCATTAACCGTTTCTGGTCTTTTCCAATCATTCATGGCTTAGGATCTATAGCCAATCCCTCCTTCGAAGCAATAGCCTAGGAACTTCACTTTCGGTTTCCCAAAATTGACGCTTAGAAAAATTCGCCTTCAACTTGTAGTCTCTAATACATATCTACAGAGAAAGCTGGAGCATTGGTCAGCCTAATGGGCATAACTAGCCACTCATATAAACCATAATTTGTCCTAAAAGTGGTCAAAAAAATACATTAGCTCCACTAAGTTGATCAACCATATCGTCTATCCTTGGCAATGGATACCAAATCTTCGCCGTTAGTTCATTCAAATTCCTATTGTCGATACACATTCGGAGTGATCAATCCGACTTTTTTACGGATATTGCCGAGGCTCCCTACGGTGAACTACTCGATCTAATGAAACTCTAATGCTCAAGTTCCGCTAATTGCTTATTTGATTCCTCTATTTCCTTCGGTGGCATTCTACTAGGTGATCTACTAACAGATTGTGCTCCTGGCACCAAATCAATGTGAAACTCAATCGATCATTTTAATGGTAAACCCATCACAGGCTAAAAAACATTAGAAAATTCCCAAACCAGAAAAACCTTATCATCTTCCTCTTCTAAACTTTCTAAGGCACACAACAAAACCTTAGATCTTCTCTTTATCCCATCCAAAGATACTAGAATTTTATCTTCCCTTTCGGGTTCCATAGAGCCGATGATTATTTTGGTGCAACAAATTCGGGCATCGTACCGCACAAACCAATCCATACCCAAAATCACTTGGTGCCCCTCAAGGTCAAACAAAAATGAATTACATACAAATGAGTGGTCACACATAATAAACTCTAGGTCGATGCCCTGTAACTTGAGAGTGGTATATCCACCGATCGGATTAACTACATACAAAGAAGTAACTAAGTATGTAACCTTTAGCCCTACTCTATCAACCATATCCTTGGAAATAAAAAAATGTGTAGCTCCAGTACTAAAGAGAACTATAACTAAAAAACTAGAAATGGAAATCATACCTTCCAACACACATTCTTACCTTTCTCTTCGACAGAAGGTCCTTCTCTCTGTCCCTCCAAAGCATACAGCCATGTTTGCTTCAGCTCCAGACAATCCTTCTTCTTTTGGCCCGGTTGATCATAATCGAAACACTTGACCATGGCCATGGTAGTTGGTTGCGAACAACTTGATGCATAGTGCCCCTTCTGCCCATAATTGTAATTGACCACTTCTAAGACATCCTTTCGACCACCCCCTCTTGAGCCATCCCTTTCGCCTACTGCTCCTTCTTCCTTTTCTGGTAAGGAGCATACTTCTTCTTCTGCTCTACTTTAGGTTTCACCTCCACTCGTCTCTGAGCTAGGTACATGCTATCATACATCCTCGCTATGTCAGCTACATTCAAAAGGTGCCGCCGGATGTGAGCGCCTTGTCATCTAAACCATGCTTCAAACCCCTAATAAACTTCTCGTTCTTCTTTAGAGGGGTATGAACCAACTCATGGACATTCTTTGCTATGGAATTGAACTTATGAATATATTCCTCATAGGAAAGATCCATATACCCGAGATCAATGAACTCCCTCAACAACACACTCCTATAAGATTTAGAAATGGACTAAGCCTAAAACCTCTCCATAAACTTCTCCCAAACAATCTCCTCCTCATGAATCTCCGTTGTTACAATCTCCCACCAATCTAAAGTATCTTTGTGCAGTTGTCTAGAAGTCAACCATCGCTTTTGCTCATAATATGGCCTAAATTCTTGAAGATGCGCTCACACCTTTAGCAAATTCAGCACTTCCACTGCCAGTTAATTCCTGGTAAATATCTTACCCCCAACACCCTTGTAGTCCTAGCTTACCTTGGAGAAGTCCATCCTAGCTATTGGTATCGGCTCAACTACATCTAGCATAGCCTTTCTCATTATCTATGCCATAAACTGATGGAACAAAACATTCATATCCATCCCCATCACATGTGGGCTGCCTCATTTACCACGGCCGAAGACACTTCTCCGCTATTGCTTCGACAGTCTAAGTACTATTATTCTCTTTTCAAATATTGGCACCTCTAATCCTGGTTCTTCCACTTCTCAAATTGATATTCTACTAAGAAAGTCTTCATCATAAACAAAAGAAATCAAGTGGATATCGATAGGAAATCTCTAATAAACTCATCTATATTTCCATATAGCAGAATACAACTGCGTCATATAGTAGTGTATACCCTCCCTAAGGTGTTTATCTTTTAATATCTGATGTTACTTAACTTAGTTTGACTTAAGTGTCCTCCTAATCTAAGCTCTGATACCAATGATAATATCCCTCATAATAAAACCTAAAGACAGAATCCTAATGTACTGCAATCACCTTGGAATTATCTTTCGACAATAGAGATGTGATCAGTTATATTATATAGTCTCAAGTAAATAGAGCAGCATGTATACAAAACGAAATACATCATTATAGATTTAGTGTAATAATTGTTTTTACAACCTAAAGTCGTCTCCACACGGGGTCAAAAATATAGAACAACGTAGCTATTAATGTCATGCACTACATATAAAGATGCGAACATGAACACTAAATAGAATGGAATTAAAACAACACAATATAACTCCCAAGCCACATGCTTCACTTCGACTTGCATTATTTTCCCATCCCAAAAGCAACCTATCTAAGCCCATAAACTTAGCTTACTTGAATGAGTACCCATGAGCTTATAGGGAAAATGAGAATAAAAATACGGATCAAACACAAATTCTGGTATGAGTAACATATAACCCTAAGCAAGAAAGTAGAAAGACCTCTCCGTTAATATATTAGATGAGTTTTCCCCTTTACAATACCAAAGCAACAAATTATCTGATTCATAAATAACCTAGATTTATTGGTTCATTAATTAAATATCTAAGCAATATTGTAAAACCACAGCCGAAAGAACCCTCTCGGTTTGTTCTATATAATTATCATAGTGTTTCAATATAACCAATATGTTTTGCCCTTGTCTGCCCCTATAGCCTTTTATGTCAGATACATATCGCTAAAGTTCTACTAATCGGCTGTCACTAAGGCCTTACACCTATATACTATATACACTTACAATTGGCTCTTGTTTGCCACTTAGTCCTTAAGCTTATATACAATTTATATTTACACTTAGCTCTCGGCTGCCACTAAGACCTTATGCCTCATCATTCTTGGTTACCACTTAGGTCTTACACCATTCATATTTCGGTTGCCACCATAAGCAACCTAAGCCTTACACTACTTTGCTTACGGTCCCTAGAGTGCCACTCTCAACCTTATGTCTTCTACCGTTCCCTTGGTTACCGCTCCAGGCCTTATACCAATGCTTTCGATTTCGGCTGCCACAAAGGCCTTAACACCTACGCTGTCTATTTTGGTTGCTATAGTGGCCTTACACCATCGCTGTTGGTTCCTCAATTGCTACTCGGGCCATATGTCATCTACTGAATATTATACCTTGCTATTACTTTTAGGATTTTCACTTAGTTGTTTACTAAGCTAATATTTCAAATAACCACCATTTGGTTATTAATATCGCTTACTAAATTATAACCAATGTGCCCAATTCTAATCTCAGCTATCTTAAGCCTTAACATCCCTCGTTGCTTCCGAAAGTCATTAGTCCCAGTTTACACACTCTACCAATAATTACTTTGCTTTCTACGGTCATTGCCCTCGGTCTCATCTAGGGAAGCCTGTTATAGTTTAGATTCGCCAATTTTAGAAATTAATCTTTAACTTACCCAAAATCACCTCCTCTACTCATATCTCCTCCCTAACCATCGATTGCCTCAGGTGCTCGGTTAATACCTTTGATTTTTCAACCTTAGCCTCAAACCTTGCTTATCTTAGCATTTATACTTAAGCCTTTATACTTAAGATTTTGGTTTTATTAATGTTTTAGTTCGGTTCTACCTCCTTCGGCATTTCCTTTGGTATACGTTGGAAACTGTTCCTGCACATCCCCCACTGACATTCCACGTATCAACTTCTAATTCATTTGACCTAGTCCTTTGTAACCATTATTAAGTACTTAGCTAACTTGTTCAACATATAAAGTGGATACAGTCTTTAAACCTAATATAAAATATTTGTTTTTATTAAAGTACCTTTCGGCAATAGTTATTTACCATCTGCCTCATTAAAACCCTTTGGCTATGCCCATTTTCTATCAGAATCATAAAAGTCATCTTTAATGATCTGTGGTAATGTTAACCTTGGTTTGTTCATTCATAATTACTCAATCTTCATAGTTTCTACCCATTTTCCGTATCGTATGACATTCTATAAATTCATAACCACTTATTTTCTTAAAGAAAAATTCTATAAATCAAAACCCACTTTAATAATTTGTGTCCATCATCATATTAAATTCTTAGCACTTAAAGATTTCAAGGACTATGAAAATCATTCAAAAAAACTTGGTCGTGAGAAATTCAAAGAAGCATTTAGGATTAGAGAATATTACTCACCTAGATTTCCTAGTTAATCAGGTCTCTAGTTTCCTTAGCTTTGAATCTTCTTCTGTTTCTTTTTCTTTCTTAAGCCACAAGCAGTATAAAAGAACTCAAGCTTTTGTATTTACTTATAAATGTAATGAAATTAAAAGAGTCAGGTGGTTATCTTTACTCCACGAGGATAATTGGGCAGTCAGCCAACCTTCTCCTTTTCTTATAAGTTAGTTAGCTCTAATGGTTGCATTTTATTCTTATTAACTTAGATTTTCAACTAGGATTGTCCTAGTATCACTTGATTCACCCAAGAATAACTAGTAACCAAGCATCCCATGAATATTCACTCTCTTCCATTATTTCAATTTTCTTTATTCCCATAATTAATTACTAACTTATTTATTTATATGGTGTTATAGGATCCTCATGGACAAATATACAAAAATAAATTTGTATAGAGCTCTTTATCATCATTTGCAAATCTTGATTTGACCTAAATGGGCATAGAATTACTAAATTGAGCTTTTACAAATGTCTTGAGATATAAATAAAATTGAGAGAGAAGAGAATTTTGGAAAATACCCCTTCTTATATGGGTGGTACATGCCTATTTATGATAAAGTTAGACCCTTGGATGTTTTACACATGACATGCAACAGTTATGGATAACCATGATTAGACGATGGTGTAACACATTATAGGGGTGACATGTGGCTTCATTGAGATGCTCTTTCATACCATGACTATTCTTCTTATCTTGTTGACATGGCATGAAATGTATAATAAGACATTGACACGTGGACAATTAGATGGCTTTTGTAGGTCGATAGCTTCTTATACACTCGATGGCTTATAAACTCAATAGCACTTCCTCTTTTCACTTCCTATTATAGACTCTATGGTATCTCTATGTGCTAGCTTTATAGACTCGATATCTTTCCTCTCATAGGCCCGATATCATCTCCATACGATGGCTTTATAGACTCGATAGCTTTTCCTCTCATTGACCGGATAGCATCTCCATGTGGTAGGATTATAAACCGATTAAGATTTTCTTCCTTAGGCCTAATAGCATCATCGTGAGATAGCTTTATAGACTCGATAGTACTTCTTCTCACAAGCCCGTAGCATCTCCATATGGTAGCATTATAGACTCGAAAGGATTTCCTTTCATAGTACGAATAATATCTCCATGTGATAGCTTTATATATAGACCCGACGATACCATAAACATAATAATATCTTCTTATAAACTCGATAGCACTTCTTCTTATAAACTCGATAACATCTCCTTATATAAACTTGATAGCACTTATTCTTATAGATCCAATGACATCTTCTTATAAACTAGATAACATCTTCTTATAAACTTAAGCATCTTTTTATAAAATCGAGCATCTTCTTATAAACTCGATAACATCTTCATATAAACTTGATAGCACTTCTTATTCTAGAGACTCGATATCATCTTCTTATAAATTTGATAGCATCTCCTTATAAACTTGATAGCATAGCTATCTTCTTATAACTCGATAGAATCTTCTTATAAACTTGATAGCATCTTCTTATAAACTCAATAGCATCTTCTTATAAACTCGATAAAATCTTCTTACTTGTTATAAACTCGATAGCACTTCTTCTTATCGATAAAATCTTCTTATAACGTCACTAAAACCTTCTTATAAACTCGATATCATCTTATTATAAACTTGATAGCACTTGACTTATAGATTTGATAGCTCTGTTGATCATCTTTCTTACATCACAATTATACTTAGTAGCTTTTGCCTTATAACCCCCTTTTCCTTCTTCATGAAAATTGGGTATGACAATGGCCTCCTCCCGCCATAACGACCCCTATTTTATGCATCAAATGATCGTAAAATAATATTTTTGAATTCAAATTGGGTCATATGTGGATATGACTTTTGGGAATGTTGAGTGTATTTTTGGCCTCGATATATTTTATTGGATGCTTTTAACCTTGAAAACTTTAAGGTTTATAGATTAGGTTTCGAATTAGGACCTGAAACCATTTCAAATGAAAGATATAATGGTTTTTCTTTCTATACAATGGTCATAACAGCATTTTGGACTTATTGTTTAGGAGATATGGCCATTTTAATAAGGATATTTTTTGGAAAGATTAGTGGGTAATTAGCAAAGAAAAAATTAGGCCCATTAGCCTATTTTGGGATTTATGGCTAATGGTGCTAGTAGGATAGTTTACACTTCCTAGAAACATTCTAACATCTAAAAACATTCTAACATCTATTAGTTGACACTGTAGCCAAAACACAACCAAATTCCTTGCTTTAATTAGCCAAGTCAAGTCATTCGAGAGGGATTAGTGAATCTACCGCTTGGGGTGTATTAGGATTCATGAAGACTATTATTCACATCATATTTGCTTTGGCATTCATGTAATTTGGGATCTAGTGAGTGGTTTGTAGTTCTCACTTTACCGTGCTAATTTATATAGTTAAAAATGACATTTTTGAATGGTTTTTAAATATTAATATATTTTCCAAGATAAAACTAACCTTAATATCAGTTTTAAAATGAGTATAAAATGATAAATGTTGAATTTGATTCGTTTTTAAGTGTTTGACCATACCAGCCGTTGTTACCCGGTGGCTTGACCAAGTAACAAGAGGCTCGGCGTAGAAAGGTCACTCGACGTAGAGCACCGTTCAGCATTAAGAGGCCGCTCGGAATAGCAAGGCTCCGTTCGGCACAACTCTCCCCATTCGGCATTAAGAGGCCGCTCAGCATACGGCCTCGTTCGGCACAACTCTCCTCGTTCGGCATTCTACTTCGCTTGGCATAGCAGGGTCGTTCGGCAGTCTACTTCGCTCGGCATAGCAAGGCCGTTCGGCATTCTACTTCGCTTGGCATAGCAGGGTTGTTCGGCATTCTACTTCGCTTGGCATAGCAGGGCCGTTCGGCAGTCTACTTCGCTCGGCATAGCAAGGCCGTTCGGCATTCTACTTTGCTTGTCATAGCAGGGTCGTTCGACATTTCATCTCGCTCGGCATAGCAAGGCCGTTCGGCATTCTACTTCGCTCAGCATAGCAAGGCCGTTCGGCATATCTTCCTCGAGTAGCATATGAATGTCGTTCGGCCTGGGTATGTGGTTCGGCAATTGCCGTTCGGCATTTGTGGCTCGGCGTGCAGAAGCCACTTACTACGGGCCGAGGTATCTTATTCCTAGGCCCATGAGGGAAGTCCAACCCATCTTCGTCTATAAATAGAAGGGCAGGGGCACAATGAAAGGGACCTTTTTTGGAGAACACTGGGGAGACTCTACCGCTTTCAAGACTCACTCTTTTCAGTTCAAACTTGTACTCAAGACATTATTGTACGGATTGTATCTGTATTTAACTACTTGGGAAAGCAATAAAGATTACAATTCAAAGTGGACGTAGGCAGTTACGCCGAACCACTATAAATCTAGTGTTCTAGATTTATGTGGTTAATTTAGTCTATATCCATCTGTTTTAATTTATCTTCTTCATTTATCTCTCTACACAATCTTTCTAAAAGGGGTTAGTGACCAATTTTGGTGCTAACACTTTGGTGCTTTCACTGGGAATCGAATTCTTATACCATAAGGATCTGCTTTGTAGCTACTGGATTGAATAAATCCCCCGAAGGAGATCCAAGTCATTCACAAGACGTCCATTGATTCTACTCAGAGTTCTTATCAATAACTCTACTATGGGAAGACCACGTACCAGATCAGCCTCTCATAATGCGGACGTCAATGAGACTGCTAGCGTACAACACATAGGACCTAGCAATCAACAAGCAAATCTAGGTGCGGGAACTACCGCCCAAGGTCAAATGGAAGTTGTCACCAGAACAGAATTCAACGACTTGATGAGAGAACTCATGGAAAGCTGGAGACAACTTGGAGAACAGATTCAAGCTAACGCCAACCTTATGGCTCAGCTCACTCAACAACAGCATCAGAATGCTGGGGGTAGTCCAACTCCTTACTCTTCATCTGATAGCTCGACTTCGTCCGATGAACCTCCCAGGCGTAGACGCCGCAAGACTGAAACTACACAGGCATGTGCTGCTTATCGATCAACTAGGGATCACTTACACCCCGGAGACTACAACTAAGCAGGAACGGGAAACTTAGGATCTAGAGCGCATGTGGAAACTGGACGCCCGGCTCACCAAGACCCCAATGATGCTGAACCTCAAGATACACGTTTGGCAGATCGCCAGCAGAGGAGGCATCAACCTGACCGATCCCGTAGAACAGACTCCAACCTTCCATCTTCCATACAAACCCCAGACCTATCGGCTATGGTCAGACAACTGATGAGAGAAAATCAAGGCTTGACCAATGAAGATTGAGGGATATCCAGGAGTCATACTCCATTCACAGACACTGTTCTACAGGCCGAGTACCCTAGGAAGTTTAGCATGCCAACTATCCCGGCCTACGAAGGAAAGACCAATCCCCGACAGCATGTGATGAGATATGAATGGATGATGGATTCAGCTAGAGCAAATGATGCAACCAAGTGTAGATGCTTCCCAATAACTCTATCTGGGATCGCTACCATGTGGTTCACCCGACTTCCTCTACGGTCCATATCCAGTTTTGAGGAGTTGGCAATGAAATTTTTAGAATTGTTCAGAATACATGCTGCTTGTCCAAAGGACGTGATGTCTCTATCAAGTGTAATCCAGGCTCCAGGGGAGTCGTTGAAGGAGTATTTATAGAGTTTCCATGTTGCGGCTACTGAAGTTAGCAATCCTAATGATCACGCAATTCTTATGGCTATAATGCGAGGTGTGGATCCGGATTCAGAGTTTGGAGATTGGTTAGCAGGAAAACCTCCAACTACGCTAGAGCATTTTTACTCAAAGGCTCATCAATTCATAAGAAGAGAGGAAGCCAGGTGGATAAGGCGAGATAAGGCACTAGGGCCTGTTCGGGAGACCGTGAAAAGCAACATCGCTGTAAAGAAATCCGGAGACAACTCGAGGAAAGTTCAGGTCAATGTCCAGAATAAGCCCGGGCAATCTAAGGAGTCCGGAGGAGGAAATCAGGGGAAGAAAAGAGAAGCAGGGAAATGGAAGCCGAGAATTCCAACCTACAACGAATACACCTCACTAAATGCATCTCTTGAGAATATTTACCTATCAACTTGTAATACCTTTCAATACATAAAGCCGCACCCAAAGGAGTCAACCGAGGAGCAAAAGCGGACTGGGAAGTATTGCCGCTTTCATGAGATTATGGGCATAATACTGAAGAGTGTAGGCACCTACATGACGCTATAGAAAAGTTGATTAGACAGAAAAACTTGCAGGAGTTTGTAAAGAGTCCTCAAGAGGGTGGACAAGGAACGTCCAATCCTGGTCACGCACCAGCTCCACGTCACCCTGAGGAGCCTGCTCAAACTGTGGGTAGACTGGTCATAAACACGATAATAGGCGGACCTCTTCCTACAGATAAGAATTGGCAGGAAATGGAGCGATATGCTAACTCCCTGAGGCATGCAGATTTTGAGTGTTGTTCAAATACTGAGGACGGGTCCCCAGCTAAGCAGCAGCGGATAATGACAGACGATGTAGTATTCATAAGCCGAGATGCCGACCAGGTGGAGGCTCCTACCGTTGACCCGATGGTTATATCCACGACTATCGGGCCAGCATTAGTGAAGAGAATTTTGATTGATTGTGGAAGTTCTGTTAACATCATCTTCAAAAAGGCGTATGACCAAATGAAGATGGAGACGAAGGATTTAAAGCCGTCTAAAGCTCGTATTCATGGCTTTAACGGTGCAGCGACTGATGCATTGGGGTATGTTGAGTTGCCAGTTGAACTGGGACAAGGTGAGCGTAGGAGGGTGCGAATCCTACCTTTCATAGTCTTAGATGTAGATTCCCCATACAATGTATTTCTAGGTCGACCGGCCTTGGCTGAATTCAGAGCAGCATTGGCCCTATGGTGTTTGACTTTAAAATTTCCGACCGACAAAGGAGTAGGTGTTGTTCATGACGACCAGGCGACCGGTCGTGCATGTTATGTGGCTGAGCTCCGAGAGGCCCAACGGAGAGAAAAAGGAAGGCTGCGGACAGCTCCGTCTGCATTCAGAATACTGACAATTGACAAGTAATGCCCAAGCCCTGGCTCGGGCAAAATTCTCGGATCTATAGAGACATAGATTCGAGAGACGATGATGAGGAACCCAGGGAAGAAAAAGCAGCACCGGTTGAACTGATGATTGACATTTCAGTCAGCCGAGACGATCCGTCACGAGTACTGAAGATTGGATCACAACTCGGCCCCTCGATGACCGAGGACCTTAGTGATTTCCTCCGAGCGAATCTCGATGTTTTCGCTTGGACACATTCCGACATGTGCGGGATTTCTTCCGCTATTATGAGTCATATGTTGAACATAGACCCGAGGTACATCCCATTTAAGCAAAAAAGGAGAGGAATGGACCTTGAGAGGTCCGCTGCTCTCAGAGAGGAGGTGGACAAACTCAAAGCCAATGGGTTCGTCCGCGACGCCCTCTACCCTGAATGGGTGTCAAACCCCGTGCTAGTGAGAAAAGCAAATGGGAAGTGGAGGACTTGTGTAGATTATTCTGATTTAAACAAAGCATGTCCTAAGGACAGTTTCCCATTACCTAGAATTGATCAGTTGGTCGACTCCACTGCAGGACACGAGTTATTGTCATTCATGGATGAATACTCGGGATACAATCAGATCCCGATGCACATTCCGGACCAGGAACACACTAGTTTTGTCACAGACGTTAGGCTATATTGCTATGTAGTGATGCCTTTCGGATTGAAAAACGCGGGAGCAACTTATAAGCGTCTGGTGAATCGAATGTTTAAAGACCATATTGGTAGAACAATGGAAGTCTATGTAGATGACATGCTCGTGAAGTCACGGCAGTCAAATGACCACATTCGAGACTTAGCAGAGATATTTGACATACTCAGATACCATGGAATGAAGATCAACCCTCTGAAGTGTTCCTTCGGCATTGCATCAGGGAAGTTTTTAGGATTCATTGTTAATGCCCAGGGAATCAAAGCTAACTCAGAAAAGATTCAAGCTATTCGAGACATATAAGTGCCCAGGACTATAAAACAGGTACAAAGCTTGAATGGAAAAGTGGCTGCGCTGAGTCGATTCATATCCAGAGCCATAGACAAGTGTATTCCCTTCTTCGATATAATAAAGAAAGGAAAAAGAAATTTCGAATGGACATCCAACTGTGAGGAAGCGTTCCGAGCTCTGGTGAGGCATTTAGAAAATCCTCCAGTGCTATCGAAACCAGTAGACCATGAAATGTTGTACATATACTTGGCCGTATCCCCACATGCTATAAGTGCGGCTTTGATCCGCGAGGAGGACCGAGTTCAAAAGTCGGTGTATTACGTTAGTAAACGTTTAACGGGGGCAGAAAGAAATTATCCTAAAATTGAGAAATTGGCCTATTGCTTGGTGATTGCATCACATAAGCTGTGTCCATACTTTCAAGCACACTCAGTCAATATTTATACCGATCAGCCCTTGCAACAGGTACTCCAACGACCTCAAACTTCTAGAAGGATGTTAAAATGGAATATCGAGTTGAGTCAGTTCGATATTACCTACCTGCCACGAAGAGCCATACAAGGGCAAGCACTAGCAGACTTCATCGCTGAGTTCACTGTGTCAAACGAACCAGATAGTCACAGTGTCACTCCCCTCATTCGATGGAAATTGTACACCGATGGGGCATCAAACGACCGTTGTTCTAGGGCTGGTGTAATTCTTGTGACTCCAGAAAATCGATCGATTTGTTATGCTTTGAACTCAATTTCCCGACTACGAATAATGAAGCAGAGTATGAAGCATTGATTGCTACCCTAAAGCTTATTGGGGAACTCGGGGTAAAATCAGTTGAAATCTTTTGTGACTTACAGTTGGTGGTATACCAAGTGCGAGGAGATTACAAAGCAAGGGGACAAAGGCTTGCTCCGTACCTTGCTCTGGTTCAGGAACTATTGGCGAACCTTGAACATTATGACATTTCGCATGTCCCGCGTGAACGGAACAAGGAAGCCGACACGCTGGCCAAATTCGCAAGTACCGGCGATGCACAACAAATGGGATTAGTTCCCGTCGAAACTTTACATGCTCCAAGCATAGATGCGATGGAGGTAAATTTTGTGTTGGAAACAGAAATCGAGAAGGAGTCATGGATAACTCCATTCAAACAGTATCTGCTATACAGGACTTTGCCCGAAAGAAGAAGCGAAAGACGACAGGTCATTCGTAAAGCCGCACGATATTTGATGCAGGATGAAGTAATGTATCGAAGGGGGTTCTCGGTCCCCTTACTCCGGTGCATTGCCCATGATGAGATGAAACGGGTCTTGAAGGAAGTTCACGAAGGGGAATGTGGCGACCATACTGGGGGGCAGACATTAGCATAAAAGATCCTGCTCTACGGATATTATTGGCCAACTGTGAATCGGGATGCTGCAGATTATGTAAGAAAATGTGATAAGTGTCAAAGATACGCAAAAATCCCGAGAGCTCCGCCAACGGAACTCACGCAAATGGTTAGTCCCTGGCCGTTTGCAATTTGGGGAATCGACATAGTCGGTTCCTTGCCTATATCCAAAGGTGGCGCAAAATATGCAATAGTTGCAGTCGACTACTTCACCAAATGGGCCGAGGCAGAGCCCTTAGCCACAATCACCTCCAAGAAGGTCATTAATTTCGTTGTGTGAAACATTATATGCCACTTCGGCCTCCCACGAACCATCATTACAGACAATGGAACTCAGTTCGAAAGTAAGGAATTCAAAGATTTCTGTTTAAGGTACGACATTGAGAAAAAGTTCACCGCAGTTGCTCATCCTAAGGCTAATGGACAAGTTGAAGCCGCGAACAAAATAATCAAGTCCATATTGAAGAAGCGTTTGGAAAAGGCTGGAGGCAAGTGGGTAGATGAACTTCCAACAGCGCTATGGGCTTATAGGACCACCCACAAGTCCGCGACTGGCCACACTCCATTCGCATTGGCATATGGCACGGAGGCCGTTATACCCATGGAGCTTGAAGTTCCATCACATCGGGTGACACATTATGGTACTAGGACGAATCAGGATCTCTTGTTGGAATCACTGGACTTTGTTGATGAAAAACGTGAAGAAGCTGAGTTAAGGGCGGCAGCATACAGGCACCGAGTTATGCGATATTATAACGATAAAGTCCGCCCAAGAATCTTTGATGTGGGTGATCTCGTTTTGAAACGAGTTTTTCCGGTACCATCACGTATGAATCCCAACTGGGAAGGTCCATATGTCGTTGAACAGAAGCTTGGAGAGGGAACTTTCAAGCTAGCGACCGTTGATGGCATGACACTCCCCCGAGCATGGAATAGTGAACATTTGCGACGTTATTATATTTAGCCCGTTTCTTTCGTGTTTTAGGTGCAATTATTTCCAGTATGTTTTTTTCCGTTGATTCTTAGTTTTTTAGCATGTAATCGGACGATTTAATTTGTTTTCATTAATAAAGGCTTGAAGCCATCTTTTCCATGAATTACTGATGTTTCTATGCATGATAATCCGATGGCAAACAACTAGAGTTACATTATTCTGTCTGACGTACGAACGCGCATAAACGATTTAAATCTCCAAGTCCCCTGAGTGTGGACTGGAGTACTCCGAGTCCCCAGAGCACGGACTTGAGTATAAACGACTTAAATCTCCAAGTCCCCTAACTACGGACTGGAGTACTCTGAGTCCCTAGAGTGAGGACTAGAGTATAAACGACTTAAATCTCTGAGTCCCCTTAGCGCGGACTAGAGTACAAACGACTTAAATCTCCAAGTCCCCTGAGTACGGACTGGAGTACTCTGAGTCCCCAGAGTGCGGACTAGAGTATAAACGACTAAATCTCCAAGTCCTCTGAGTGCGGACTGGAGTACTCTGAGTCCCCAGAGTGCGGACTAGAGTATAAACGACTTAAATCTCCAAGTCCCCTGAGTGTGGACTGGAGTACTCTGAGCCCCCAGAGTGAGGACTAGAGTATAAACGACTTAAATATCTGAGTCCCCAGAGTGCGGACTAGAGTATAAACGACTTAAATCTCCAAGTCCCCGGAGTGCGGACTGGAGTACTCTGAGTCCCCAGAGTGCGGACTAGAGTATAAATGACTTAAATCTCCAAGTCCCCTGAGTGCGGACTAGAGTACTCCGAGTCCCCAGAGTGCGGACTAGAGTATAAACGACTTAAATCTCCAAATCCCCTGAGTGTGGACTGGAGTACTCCGAGTCCCCAGAGCGCGGACTAGAGTATAAACGACTTGAAATCTCCAAGTCTTCAGAGTGCGAACTGGAGTACTCTGAGTCCCCAGAGTACGGACTAGAGTATAAACGACTTGAAATCTCTAAGTCCCTAGAGTGTGGACTGGAGTACTCTGAGTCCCCAGAGTGAGGACCAGAGTATAAACGACTAAAAATCTCTAAGTCCCCAGAATGCGGACTAGAGTACAAATGACTTGAAGACATCAAGTCCCCAGAGTACAGACTAAAAAATATTCTAAGTACCTAAAGTGTGGAATAAAGGATGTAAAACCCCAAAGAATTTCCGAGTTATATGAAAATGGATTGGGGGTTTATATAACTCACGATAGCTCGGGTTTCGACCATAGTTAAACAGAAAGCTGAAAAACAAAAATCATTTGAAAGACAAAGAAACTAAACTTTATTTATTAATCCAAAATGGGGTTCTACTACCACTCCTCCAAAACTCGGAGTCAAAAGTCTATCTACATTGACTACGAAAATAAATAAATAAAAATAATTACATGATCTAAGCTAACTCTCGTTGAACGAGTGTAGCAGCTACTTCTTCGATTTCTTTGGCTTCTTTTCCTCCTTCGTTTTCTCAGACGACTCCTCCCCCATGCATTTTCTCTTGGACGTTTTGCTCATTAATGAAGGGGTGTCCAACGAAGGAGGAGGAACCTCTTGTGGCCTAATCCCACCGGGAAGGATGACCTTTAAAGGCCTGTTCAGTGGGTCATCAAGGTTGACCACTTGGGACTCGACCTTGATCTCAACTTTCTTCCTTTTCTCTTTCGCAAGTTGCTCCTTCATGCTTACTTTCAAAGTGTGTCCTGAGGCGCCCGTAATTTCAATTTCATAACTTTCTTCGATGGGGGACGAAGTTTCGGACTTATCCTCGTCGAGCGCCTCAATCACCTGAGCATCAGGACTGGGGGTCACTCCTGCGTAGGTAGCCTCGCTCGCTTCCCCCTTTTTCTCCTTGGCATCATCGCTCCTTGGAGACGGATCAGGATCGGAATGGTCTGCGCAAATCACAAGAGATGAACGTTAGAATACAATAACCTCTCGCCGAAAACGACGGTTCTTTGAACTTTAAGAAGAAGAGTTATATACCGGCTTCTTGCTGGCTCTCAACCGTCCGAGGAGTCTCACCCTCTGGAATGGGAGATAGAACATGAATGTCGAGACCAGGGTCTTACGGGTCATAACTAGCGTGTTGCTCGAATGGATCAAGTACTGGCCGATCAGCCGATTCCCGACTGAGTAGGAGGAGGAGCTGGAGATTCGACTCCGGACGGGCCAGCAATGTCACTTTATTCCTTTGATATGGGCGAGTCTTTGCTGAAGAGAACCCTCGTTGCAAATAAGTCTGAAGGCTCGTTCCCCCGAAGGAATTCCTTTACCAATGCCCCTTCATCAATCTCTTCCATTCCCGATTCAATTTAATTTATCTTTATAAGAGTGTCCCATGCCTCGGCTAGAGATTCGAGGTAACCCTCGCCAAGAAAAGTCAAATCCCGATGCATAAGGACACGAGCGTTGTATTCTGCTATAAGCGGGTCGAACAAGCACTTGATCTCCTCCCTACCGGCTTCGGCAGCTGCCTCGAGGCGCGAATCGATATCAGAAAGCACCATCTTTTTACCTTCCTCGCGGGCTATCTCCTTCAGTGCTTCGGCTCTGGAAAGCTCCTCATCTAGTTGTGTTTTGAGGAGTTAAGTGGCAACAATCTCATTGCAGTATCATTGGGACTCCTCCTGAGCACATATCTTCTCTTCCTTCTCCTTAGAGAGTAGTTCTTTCAACTCTTTGACCTGCAGGGCGAATGCATCCCTTTCTTTTCGAACAGAGTCCTTTTCTAAAGCCAGGGACCCGCAACGTTGGACCGCTTCGTCAATTTCTTTCCTATGAGTTGTCTCAAGACGATTGACGGCCTCCGCAGTATCTTTAGCACTTTGTTGGGCAACTTCAAGTTGGGACTTGTACGAAGAGAGCTCTTTATCCTGAGTTTTGATAATGTCTTTATCAAAAATGGCTTCAAGCTTCAGGCGGTCGATTTCGTGTTGACGCTCAACAGAGACTTCCGAGACTTTTTCAGCTAGATGAACAAATGCGTCATGTTGAACATAAACGTCGTTGTTGCAAGCGATGGTGCTCTGTTTAACATGCCCTGGAATATGATGGATCGCCGGAAGGAACTTCAGACCATCGAAGCATATTTTAGGGAACTTAACTTTAAGCTCGGCTAGCTTCTCCGATATCGTCGGGTCTGTTGCGGGAATAGGGGAGATGGCTTTGGAAGTTCGGTCTTCTTGCGATGTTCCCGAGACTGCCGTGTGCTGGATGAACCAGAGTGTTGATCACAGGGGACATCGGATTGGGACCCCTTTTGCCCAGACTTCTCCCTGCCTTGCTCTGATTGAGAAGGATGATCGTGGGAATATGAGGACTAGCTGTATGTTTTCCTTCGATAAGTTGATTCTCGGGGGCAATAATCTCGGTCTCCAGAGTCATCTCTGTCTCGGCACTTGCCGGGGTCCGAATCCCGGCCAGAATGATGAAAAATAGATGACCCGCGAAGACGATCGAGTCCGTGAGTGCGTCCCATGTCACCTGCACAGAATGAGAATAACGACAAGTTAGAAAAGAACAGAGTGATGGCTAAAATTGAAGTGCAAGGTGAAGTGCACATGTCCGTGTGTGTCCTAGTGTTCCCCCGATGGACCAGTTTCTTTATCTTTACTAATAGGAGTTTTTTATCCCTGGATTTGGACCCGAGCGCTTGTATCGCCTCTCGCGGGCGAATGATATTTAAGAGCTTCTGGATCATTGAAGCCATAGTTGAGCAAATCATCGGGAATAGTGAGGTCCGACAAGCCTTTCAACGAACTCTCTAAGTGTTGAGAAGAAGGCTCTTTTTCTACTGGAGTAAGGGTGACCTTAGAGGTTCCACCCACCGTCTTCTTCCTCAATTTGTAGGTCAACTTCTTCTTTCCCTTCGAAGGGAAGGTGTCTTCTCGATATCGTGGACTTCGACTATCGGGTCCCGAGCAGGGCTAACATTTTCGCCATGTACTTCAAGCGTTTTGGCTTCTCTAATCTCCCCCTCCTCTGGTGTATCAGGGGCATTACGTGCTGAAGACCCAGCCTGCTTTTTTCCTTTGCCTGAAGCAGGCCTGGGTATAGTGACGCCTTAAGGAAGGCTTATTCGGCGACCTTCCGCCAGCAGCCCAAAATTTATGAGCGATTCATTTGAAATGAGAGATCTGATGTCCCGGTCTTCTACGGGAATGGCTCGGATAGCTTCGACAGCTTCAGAATACCCGGAGCCTTCGAGACGTGGGTTGATACCTGTAAAAGTATAGAAAGAGTTAGAAAAGGTGCAGTTTCCGCCAAACACGAGTATTAATCTAGAAAAAAGACTTACTCCCTTCCACCCATTTCCTCGTGAAGCCGGAGGGACAACGTACGTAGAACCACTCCTGTTTATACTGGGCGAACTTGCTCCATGCCCAGTCAGGATTTGACACTTGCTATGCGGCTCAAAGAATACAAAAGATGGACTATCTGACCGTCTCTTGAAGCGATAGATATAATGGATATCGCCAGGAGTCGGGAGTCTGAAAAGGACACTCATGAAGAGAATGCAAGTGCCGTATATGAACGTGTGGCTATTTGGATGTAATTGCGATGGGGCAATCTCGATATACTGTAACAGGTCCCGAAGAAAGGAGTTGAATGGCGACATGCTACCGACCCAGCACATGAATCTGTTGCAGGCTATATATCCTACTGGAGGCAAGTGAGGACGATCATGTCCCGATGGAACCAACACGTCATCGAAAGGAATCCCGTGTACTGAGCATATACGGCGAAGCGTGCTTTTGTTAATCTTCAAGGCTTGAGAATCGATTGGATCGTCTAAAAAGATCGTGCATCCAAGGCATCGGGAGCCAAGTCGACAGATGCGATCGTAGGGTTCGGCATGTCTTGTACAGGAGTAGACGACGGATTTGAAGTTCTAACTTCTTCTTGTTGAGAAGATGGCCTGGATCTATCCGAGATTGTGGCAGAGCTGGATTTTCTAGACATCTCTAATGAGTGTTGGATCTGATGAAACACCTGTTTGAACTATACTTAAAAAACGATCGACATTAGACATAACAACAAAAATACTCCCCCCGTGCGGTGTGTGAACTAGTGCAACCATTCAGGTATAAGTGCTAAAGAATTACAAGTCATAAAGTTGGTAAAATAAAGTTAAGCATTGAACGTTTTCGGGGACCGTCATCGCTGACCATCTCCGAGAGCTTGTAGTATGATGGTTTCTATTTTGAACTCGGCATCGACACTGTACGTGGAAGTTTATTATCTGTTTTAGTCAAGTTTAGTTCAGGTTTATAGTTGTTGAAATGGGAAGTTATCATCCCGGAGTGGTCAATATGCTTATTTGTTCAAACCCTCGTCCATGTTTTTGTCATATGTTTAGGCATGACAAGTAGGTTAAGTCAGCATGTACTACGTTTGAATTAGGGTGGTTATGGCTACTGCTATCTATTTCGAGACCTAACGCCGAACGACACTCGAGAGACTCAACTAAGTTATTACCTAAACTCTCTTCACTCGCCATTCACCATTCGGCATGCAGAGTCATGCCGAGCCATAGCCACACCGAGCCACCTCGCTCAGCATTCTAGGTTAAAACCTTACTTATCTCCTTTCTTCCTTTCTCCCTCGTTCGGCATGAGGAAGTCATGCCGAGTCATGGTCATGTCGAGCCGCATCGCTTGGCACATGGAACCCAGCTCTTACTTCACTGCTACAATTCCTCTCTGCCGTTCGGCATGCGAAAATTATATCGAGTCACGCTCTGACTCGCACGCCACACTCGCCCAATGTTCCCTAACCTCACCAATTCCTACTGGGCCAACCATACTTCTTATAGCCCTCGCCCGACAATCCAACGAGGGCCTACTTCCTAAAAACCTCGACATCCTCTTCCTTTATCTTTTCCGTCTAACCCTAAGGTATGACTAAGCCTTAAGTCCATATCCCTAATCTAGACGGCCGATGGTAGTGTGGAAAAGGCACTGTAAGTTCGGGTCTCGAGCGAAACCCTTGATCTAGGAGAATCAGACAAGCAAGAATCATACCTAAGAAAGAGTTCGAAGCATAGGGGATTCTGGATTTGGGGTTGGAGACTGTTCGAGGTCGTTGATGGGAAGAAACGTGAGGCAGCGTAGTGGATTTGGAAGGAAAAGGGGTATTGAGGTGTTGGTAGAAGTCCGGGGGAAGATGAATTCAAAGTCTTGAGGAGCAGGTAAACGTAAAAGAGAAAAAGAAGAGGTGTGTTGAGTTATATAAGGACGAGGGAAGACGAATGGATATTGACCGGTAGAACCGGTCAAGGCAACACCCCCGCTCGGCATCAATGTCGTTCGGCGTCCAATGTCGCTAGGCATTTGTATGTCATTCGGCAGTCATATGTCGTTCGACATTCAATATCTCATTCGGCATTCAGGAGATCACTATCGATGAAACGAAACAAGAGCTTAAAGAAATGTACGGAGTGCTCATGGTTCAAAGCGTATCATGTTCGTCCACAAGATACACTTTGGGGGGAAAGTGTTACCCGATGGCTTGACCAAGTAACAAGAGACTCGGCGTAGAAAGGTCACTCGGCGTAGAGCACCGTTCGGCATTAAGAGGCCGCTCGACATAGCAAGGCTTCGTTCGGCACAACTCTCCCCGTTCGGCATTAAGAGGCCGCTCGGCATACGGACTCGTTCGGCACAACTCTCCCCATTCGGCATTCTACTTCGCTTGGCATAGCAGGGTCGTTCGGCAGTCTACTTCGCTCGGCATAGCAAGGTCGTTCGGCATTCTACTTCGCTTGGCATAACATGGTCGTTCGGCATTCTACTTCGCTTGGCATAGCAGGGTCGTTCGGCAGTCTACTTCGCTCGGCATAGCAAGGCCGTTCGGCATTCTACTTTGCTTGTCATAACAGGGTCGTTCGGCATAGCAAGGCCGTTCGGCATTCTACTTCGCTCAGCATAGCAAGGCCGTTCGGCATATCTTCCTCGAGCGGCATACGAATGTCATTCATCCTGGGTATGTGGTTCGGCAATTGCCGTTCGGCATTTGTGGCTCGGCGTGTAGAAGCCACTTACTACGGGCCGAGGTATCTTACTCCTAGGCCCATGAGGGAAGTCCAACCCATCTTTGTCTATAAATAGAAGGACAGGGGCACAGTGAAAGGGACCTTTTTTGGAGAACACTGGGGAGACTCTGCCGCTTTCAAGACTCACTCTTTTCAGTTCAAACTTGTACTCAAGACATTATTGTACGGATTGTATCTGTATTTAACTACTTGGGAAAGCAATAAAGATTACAATTCAAAGTGGACGTAGGCAGTTACGCCGAACCACTATAAATCTGGTGTTTTAGATTTCTGTAGTTAATTTAGTCTGTATCCCTCTGTTTTAATTTATCTTCTTCATTTATCTCTCTGCACAATCTTTCTAAAGGGGGTTAGTGACCAATTTTGGTGCTAACAGCCGTCATGTTCTATTGTTGTAGATTTAAGATGTTATGAATGCTAGAATATTATTTGTATTGCTTAGAAATGATGGTTGGATGTTATGTAATGCTTGTATATAGTGGATTTTATGTTGTTTTTTCATTTGAGTGTAAATTGTGACTGGTAGTCATTTGAGTGAATCGAGGAGCAATAATGCTCAAAATCGTACGCGACCATTTTGTGATCGTAATGGCCTAGAGGAGCTACACTTTTGGTCGCAAGGCATTTGGGAAAGAAAAGATGAATTTTTTGAGTGGTCTGTATCGGTGGCATGGAGTGATCAGGGTTGATAATACTTCAGCTTTTTGGCGATGGACTTGGGAAAATAGTGAAGGAACTTTGGGCTTGGCCGTTGAAAGGTGAAGACATGTGGCCAACAAATGTTTTTTGTAGGACCCTGACTAGTTTTTGGATGCTGAGCTTTTGGGCTCGACATGTGAATGCTTTAGGATAATAAGGGCTTTGGTTTGGGTCAGAAATGGACGATGAGTGGTTTTGGCTTTGGTTTGTACTTAGTCAATCTTGGCCAAGTACATAACCAAAATGGTTGGTGACAACCACCCTTGAGTGGTTAGTACCGACTCTATTGGATAGTGGTATTTTAGGCATGAATTTTGGAGATTTTGAGTGGTACATAGGGGAGTGTGTCATGATGATCTGGGTGTTCATTTGACATTTGGTTTTGATGTAATGGCTCTATGACGAGCGATTTTGCTAGTGAAGCAATAAGATATGTTTCGACTTGATGATTTCAGGACTTAGCAACGATGGCTCTACAACATGTAATAGATGTCTTAAAATGTTTGAAATTTGATGAATCGATAATGTGAATTGTTTAGATTAAGAACTTCAAGTGATAAGTGTATGTGGACTTAGTGATGGTCCGAGGTAGCACGTTCGACGATGTGAAGCGATATAGTGGGACGTAGTGTGTGTTAGAACTTCTCTTGTTGGATTTTAATGACAACAACTATAGAATTATGCCAAAGAACATCTATGCTAACTTGTAGGTACATAAGTATCAAAAAGAGACAAACAAATAAGTTCAACATGAAGATACACGGTACAAAAGAGGAAAAACTATATATGTGGAGATACAAGAAGAGATATATACGATAGAGACAAGACGAAAGTGACAAACAAAGTACCATTAGTCATAGAGTGTCATGTCTAGAGTATACATATGTTAAAATCTCTTCAAAATGGTATACACACATATACACACAAATATATTTATCAAAGTTTAAAAACAAAAATCACTTCAGGAAATCGACGGAATAGACCCCCACAGTCGACTAAATTCATGCACATACATACATTTATACATTGACAATTTAATTCGACCAACAATACAATTCAGCCGACTAAACACGAGTTTAGTCGACTGAATTGAAAATTTCAGTCGACTAAAACTGCCTATTTTTACACTATTTCTTATCTATTTTTAAACGATAGTTTCTAATCAAATTCTATCGGCTGATTGATTTCATTCAGTCGACTAAATGTCATAACATTTATTTTTAAATTCAAAATTCTTAAAAGATGTTCTTCTCCATGAAGAGATACCTCTCTTCAACAACGGCTGCAACTCTTTCTCTTGATTATTTCTCTTAATTAACAGTTGCATTCATTAGTTATCTATATAAAGAATTCAATTTTTGAATTCGATTAATAATTCTTTCTATTTCTTTCTCTCTATCTTGATTTGAATTCTTAAGCATTCATACAACCTTATATTGCTTTTTAATCACACGGTCATTCAAGGATACTCTTCCGATCAAAACCTTTCCATTTTTTCACGTGCACTCAATATACCACTCAAAAGAAGATCATAGAAAGGTTGTACTTATTGGCTAATCCATGCTATACAAGAATGTACATAGTCATAAACAATTCTACTTATTTGTAGAAGAATTCCTGTTGGAGGTCTTCAGGCATGAAGTCCTGTTTGGTAGCTCAGGCAGTTGTAATACCCATTCCTCTGGGTTAAGTGAGGGTGTCGCTAGTTAATTCTAGAAAGAGTTTGAGATTGGACGTAGAACGAGAGTTTTAATCAGTATAAAAATCTCTAGTGCGCTTTACTTATTGCAATTTTTATACTGCCAATTTGATATAAGTTATTTAGTAGATATAATCATATTACTCAATCCGCATAGACTTTCATTTGGTATCAGAGCCTGAGATTCTAGAGATCATAATAATATCTTAGAATAAATGGCCATAAAGAGATCTTGTCAAGGTAATAGAAAGAGGAAGAGCAATAAAGAAGAATCAAAGGAGCAAATAAGGAAATGCTTTATGGCTAAACTCAGATCACAATCGGTATGCTAGAATCTTGATATAAAGATCTTTTGTTAGCACATGATGAATTATTAAAAGATTGTAAAACTTTGAATAAAGTTAAATAGAATTACATTAGTTAAGTTAAAAGATTATAAGCAAGAAATTTTCAATTTAAAAGAGGAAAATAAATTTTTGGTAAAAGAACTAATTTTTTTGAAAATACGGTAGAAGAACTTGTTTTACAAAAAGATTTACTACAAAAAGAAAATGAGCAGTTAGAAGTTAAAAACAATGATCATTTGGAGGAAATCGATGTTTTACAAAATAAAAATATATTTTTAGAAAATCCTTTAAATAATTCTAGCTCTTTAATTTTGTCTCTTGAAAAAGAGAATGAAGCTTTAACTAAAAAGAATTTATAATTATCTAAAGAATGTGAGATTTTAAAAGAAAATAGTAATATTGTGCAAAAAGAAGTTTCTGATTCTAAAGTAAATTTTGAAAGATTAAATGGAAAAGATCGTAAATTTTAATGAAGGTAAAGATATCTTATCTTCCTTAGTTACAAATTTGAAAGCTCACAATGATAAAAGCGGTTTAGGCTACAAACAAGCTAAAAATAAACATAGTACCAGATATGCATTCATGTATACTAATTTTAGTGCTAGTGGTAGTAACAATGGTAGTCCTAAAACCACTTACAATCATAATAGTACTTAGTTTGGAAATGGTAGAAAATATTTTTCAAATGCTAAGCTAATGACTAACGGTATCAGAATATGGATTCTAGCTAATACGGCTGATCATGATAAACAACTTTATATTAGCAACTATTATAAGAATGTGATTTGTAATGAAAACTATATTTATAAAGATGTAACCTAGGCCTGTAAATGGATGCAATCGGATACAGATAGTGTTGTATCCGTATCCGTATCCGGAAAAAAAAATCTGTATCCGAATCCGTATCTGATATCCGCGAATATCTATTAAATAATATCTGTATCCGTATCCGCGGATATTTTCGGATATCCGAAAATATCTGTATCCGCCTTAACGAATACGAATATTTCCGGATATTGAAATATCCAAAAATATCCGCATTCAAACTTCAAAATGTAACTGAAATTTAACTCAATATACTACATATTTAATTTGGCTTTAAACAAAAGATGAAAAATTGTAATAATACATCAAATTAACAATAGCTAATTCGATCACATAAAATCCATACGAATACGATAATGTTTCATAATTCATCATATAATCCATAGCCTAATTCAATCACACAAAATCATAAAAAACATAAAGCAAATGCATCATACATGTTTTAAATTGTAGCAAATACCATAATTTATCTTAATAGCACACATATAAACTAAAATATTGCGTTCTTTCTCCATGGAGTGGTTGAAGCTTCAAAAGATGACCCTGCAGAAAAATATAAATAATTCAGTAAGTAGAGGATAACTACAGAAAATATCCATTATAACTTTCATGATACTATTTGTATGATACTATTAACTGTCCTCTGTATAAGGGTATGATTCCAAATAGAAAGAAAATACAAATGAAACTATAAGTATGTCATTAAGTTAATTTAACAACACTCTTCACAACATGCAAAGCGTGTTTATATCAGCAACTAAGAAAAGAATATCTATTTATTATGCCAAGCAAAAAAAATTTAACACTCACATGATATTCCTTAACATTTATTTAAGCAAACAAGAACTGTCCAATTACCAACATGTTTGAACAAAACTAAAAACATACCTGATTAGCAGAAAACCACTAGTCCTCTGCACGCTTGCTTATATGGCTATAATCAAAATATAATTCTGTTACAATGAAAAAAAGAAATTTAGATGGCACTGATTAGTTTTTTATGGTCAAAGCACTGTAAGAGATCATTCATATATAATACATTTAGGAGTAAAATAGCATAATGTGTATCAGTGGAAAGAGAGATGAACTTATCTCACGGTTGTAACTGATTCAGCTATGCATGACTACAGTATCAATTACTATATTAAACCGAACCTGTAGTTCAAAAGAATCATGCAGGCCTAGAGCAAATGAAGTAAACTATTCCATTTCTCATATTGAAACAAAATGAAACACAAAGTATAGGGATGCTATTGATAAGACAACTACAATTGTCATTGCATAGGCCATTTCTCATCAGAAAATTTGTTTAAGCAATGTACATTAAAGTTTTACTAGTTGTGGATCAATCAACTAATTAATAAGTCAACAATCGTGTGCACCTAACTTGCACTGGATTAGATACCAGCAACCTATTTAGGCGAATAACATGGAAAAATTCAGTTACATATTGATTGGGAAAATGGATTGTAATTTGAACATATTGAAAGGAAATACAATGCTGTGACTTGTGTGATACATGAATCAACATATGTAATGCGAAGAAAATCAGTTTTTCTTGTTATACAATATAGTTCTCAGTAAATAATATATCTTATGTTTGCATAAAGTAGCTTAAAACTTTGCAGCTCTGTCACACTATATCCTTCAGTATATGTGTACCTATGTCCATTTATTTGATTGAATAGCCATAAGGATAAACATCAATATATGAGCCTTGAAGCAAATTACTTTATCAGTTCTACATTATTGGTACTATTTCTGTTGGCAAGAACTCACTAAATTACAAGAATAATTACCAACAAACCCTCCCTTCAGATCAACCAAAGATGTTAATATATTCATTATATAGGTTTTGTACTGATTGGTTCATTCTAAATGCTTTGTGACGTTTTGTTATTACTTATTTGATATCAGCAGCTTCACGAAACTATATGCTGCAAAATAAAGCTTACTTTATGTGTGTCCATGATTCATTAACCAAATGATATACTGATTGTATTTTTTAATGCAAGTATTTTAAGCATCATAGTTCATAAATTATAGTCACTTTATTAAGCAAACTATAGTCACTTTATTTAGATTCTTTTTTATTTTGACTTAAAAAAGGAGGAAAAAAGAAAGAAAAAAGAACATTGATTCATCAATATATTATGAAAATAATGAATTCATAAAATGAGATCAATTTTTTTAAAAAGCATCATTAATTCACCATAAACAAATAAATAGTCGAACAAAAATAACCAAATGAAATAAAAGGTGGAACAGAGACACCAGATCAATTCAAAGATGGTAATTTTAGAATAAAACACCCTCTGAAGTCAAAGGACTGAATTCATCAAATTTTTAAACACATGTATGACAATAACACTCTTTTTTACTATAAACACTGTTAACTCGTATTTTAGTCACGACCTAAAACTCGACAACCAAAAACTGCACGACCTAAAGAGCTTGCGACCTAACTACAAAAAAGCCTGCGACCTATAGAAGCTCACGACCTAAGGTAGTCAGCGACCTAAGGGACTTATCGACCTAAGATAGTTAGCGACCTAAGGGACTTAACGACCTAAGGTAGTTAGCAACCTGAGGGACTTAACGACCTAAGGTAGTTAGCGACCTAAGGGACTTAACGACCTATGGAGGTTAGCGAGCTAACAGACTGCGCGACCTAACTATTAAAGCGGCTCAGCGACCTACGACCTAAGAGTCAAACGAGCTAAGACTTTAGCGACCTAAAGCTCCTATAACTATTCCTTAACTCGCCTGCGACCTACCACTTGTTCAAATGAAGCCAAGTGCAACTTCATCAGCTAATTTCTTAAGTCGCGAGTAGACTGCGACCTAGTTTAGGTCGCTCGCGACCTACGACCTAACTTAGGTCGTACGCGACCTAAGACTTGGCAAGATTTACTAAGACTTCATCAGCTGAATTCTTTAGCCGCAAGAGGACTGCGACCTAGCTTAGGTCGCTTGCGACCTACGACCTAACTTAGGTCGTACACAACCTAATACTTGGCAAAAATTCTGCTCAGAAATCAGCTCCTATAAATAGAGCTCCAACTCCAACGAGCAGGGGACTTTTGGCCATTCATTTCTTCAAGCGCCGTTACTCTGTCGAACTCTCCACTCATTCAGCAATCAAAGATCTTCAAACATTCGAGACGCTACAACAAGCTTCGAGAGGAATTCCTTACATCCAACACGGATTCATCGAGTTTCATCGTCGAAGATTGAGCTAGTAGTCAAGATTGTTTCTTGTGATCAAATTGTATTGTTTTCATAAGAGATTTGTATTGATTTGTAACCGGATTCAGTAATAAAGAGATTCAAAGTGGACGTAGGCTTAATCTCAAGCCGAACCACTATAAACCGCTGTCTTTTACTACTTTTTCTGCTATTTTACTGCTTAAATTTTGTTCCCGTCACGCGGGTGGTGCTTTCACAACTCAACCACACACACCGGGTGTTAGCGTTCACTTTTTAGCGTTAACATTTTGGTGCTTTCACTGAGAACCCAACTCAGGCTACTACTCACCATTGCTTCACAGAAGTTTGCTGAAAGAATTTCCTACAAAACCAGAAATCTATCAGACATAATGGCTCCTGGAAGGAAATGAAAGTCTGTCAAAAAAGATGATGACCGTGACAATACTGCCACTTCTCTCTCTCCAAATCAGGCAGCTCCAAGCGTCGGTGTGACGCGACAAGAGTTAGATGCTGCTGTATCCGGACTGTACCAGCAGATTGAAACTCAGAATAATCTGATGATGGAAAAGCTGAATGCTCTATTTGGGGCTAATCAAAGACCAGTAAGTAATGAGGAAAACTTTGCTAATGCTGCTCCCAATTCCGAAGGGAGAAATATTCCTCAAGGGGGATCAGGTGCTGCTGAAGGGGCACCCCTCCAGGCTGAAGGATCTAGGCCGTCACCAGTTCTCCGTGAGCATTTACCTGGACAAACCTCCGAAAAGATGGCCGAGGTCTATTCTGCGAAATCTCTAAACAATGAGGAATATCTCTCTAGCATGGTTCGGCAGATAATGAAGGAAAGCATGCAAAGAAACGAGGATGAGAATGATTGGGGATTCGCCCCGAGTAAAACTCCATTTACAGAAAGGATCTTAAAAGCTGAGTTTCCGAGAAAATTTGTTCCTCCCACCATTCCTTCTTATCGAGGAACGAGTGATCCAAATCAATTCCTATACAAATATGATTGGCACATGACTGGTGCCAGAGCGACTGACGAGATTAAATGCCGGTATTTCCCGGTATACTTAGAAGGAGTGACGTTACTTTGGTTCACCAAGCTTCCCGTGCGATCTGTCGACCAATTTTCTGATCTGACCCGAAAATTCAAGGAACAATTCAGATTATACATCTCAAGGGCAAAGGATATAATGTCTCTCTCAAGTCTTGAACAGAATCCTGGAGAGCCCATTAAATCCTTCTTGAATCGCTTTAATTTAGCCCTAGCAAAAGTTGATAACGTGGAACCGCGAATGATCTTAACCTACTTGATGCGGGCTATTGACAAGTCTAGCGAGTTTGGAAAATGGTTAAAAATGAAAGAACCAAATTCGCTCGAAAAATTCTACAAAAAGGCTGATGAGTTCATGCGCTTAGAGAATCTCTCTGCGTCAGCTAAAGTTGTGATAACAGTGGTGGAAAATAATGCTACAGTTCAGAACAAGAAAGAACCCGCAAATCAGAAAAGGGAGAATAATGGTGGAAAGAAGCAGAAAGATCTAAAAAAGCCCAGCTTCCTCAAACCTTCGGATTTTACTCCTCTGACTGATACCCCGGAGAATATTTTCATCGCCACTAAGGATGCTGTTGATTTTCCAAAACCATCAGCAGTAAAAGTTGGGAAAAATGCTGTTCAAAGCGGAAGATTTTGCAAATTTCATAATCAACCAGGCCACGATACCAACGAATGCCGCCACTTGAAAAGCCTAATTGAGGAATTGTTGAGAGAGAATAAGTTGCAGCAGTATGTGAAAAGAAATAGAAAAGACCCGTCTTCATCTAACCAGGGGCAACTACCCCCAGCTCATTCATCTGGTTCAGGAGAGAGACCTGCTGAAAAAGAAAGACCTGTTATCAATGTGATCACAGGAAGACCTCATCCAGCTGGCAAGAGTTGGGGTGAGATGGAAAGGTATGCTAGAGCTTTGAAGTATGCTCCAACTGAAGAAAGTGTCTTGATCTTGGAAGATGCTGCACCTCTAAAGCAGTAGAAGACTTTTCATGATGATATTATGTTCAGAACCAGGGATTCTATTGATGTGGAAGCTCCTACTGAGGACCCTTTGGTTGTCTCTGTCGGTATTGGGCCGGCTATTGTCAGAAGAGTTCTGGTTGATAGTGGTGCTTCGTGCAACATACTCTTTAAAAAGACATTTGACCAAATGAAAATTCCAATGACAGATGTACAAGCCTCTTCACACAAAATTGCCGGATTTACAGGGGAGCTGAAACAGCCAATTGGAACGGTGAACTTGTTTGTTGAAATGGGCGAAGGGCAGAAGAAGTTGGTTCGGAAGCAAACTTTTGTAATTGTTGATGGATTCTCCACCTATAATGCTTTCTTGGGTCGGCCTACTCTTGCTGCTTTCAGGGCCGTCCTCACTCCATGGTGCTTAACAATGAAATTTCCTACTGATAATGGGATTGCTGTCATTAAGGGAGATCAGAACGCAGGACGAGAATGTTATCTTGTAGAACTCCGAGAGGCCAGGAAAAGAGAAATGGGGAAAGATGCGGCAGCTCCGCTCCGCATCAAGGAACCAACCCTGTAGCAACTACGGAATGGCCCCTGTACTGGCGAACACAGCAATGCAAGGAAAGAAATGGATCCCAGGAAAGCCAGTACAGGGGAGAGTAGAGTGGTACCCGTGGAGGTAACGGTACCAATATCTGTTGATTCAAAAGACCCAAACAAAGTACTCAATGTGGGTTCACAGCTAAGCATAACAGTTCAAAACACGCTGATATCATTCTTAAAAGCCAATCTGGATGTGTTCGCCTGGTGTCATGCTGATATGTGTGGGATCTCCCCGGAAATTGCTGTACATACTCTGAACATTAATCCAAAATTCACGCCAGTGAAACAGAAAAGAAGAACTCAAGGCCCAGAAAGGTCGACAGCACTAAAGGAAGAAGTCGACCGGCTCATGGAAAACGGCTTTATCAAAAACTCCACTTATCCAAATTGGGTTTCAAATCCAGTATTGGTCAAAAAGGCAAATGGAAAGCGGAGAGTATGCATAGATTTCTCAGATCTAAACAAAGCATGCACCAAAGATTGCTTCCCGCTGCCCAGAATTGATCAATTGGTGGATGGAACAGCCGGTCATGAATTGTTATCGTTTATGGATGCTTACTCCGGATACAATCAGATTATGATGCATGAGCCGGATCAAGAAGACACAAGCTTTATTACAGATGTGGGTCTCTACTGCTACAAAGTTATGCCTTTCGGATTGAAGAATGCTGGGGCAACCTACCAAAGGCTCGTCAATGCAATGTTCAAGCCTCAGATTGGTAGAACCATGGAAGTTTATGTCGACGATATGTTGGTAAAGTCAAAGAAAGCTGTAGATCACATGGGTCACTTGGAGGAAATGTTCGCAATTCTTCGAAAGTACGGAATGAAGCTCAATCCATTGAAATGTTCGTTCGGAGTAGAGTCCGGGAAATTCTTGGGTTTCATTGTGAGTGCCAGGGGCATTGAAGCCAATCCTACTCAAATCACAGCTCTAAGGGAGGTCAAAGCCCCTAAAACAAAGAAAGAAATGCAAAGTCTCAATGGAAAAGTCGCTGCTCTGAGTCGCTTCATTTCCAAAGCCACAGACAAATGCATTCCCTTCTTTGACGCTCTAAAGAAAGGAAAGAAAATTTTTGAATGGACTCCCGAATGCCAGAATGCTTTCGATGAACTAATTCGTCATATGGAAACACCTCCGGTTCTTTCCAAGCCTACTGACGGTGAAGACCTTTTCATCTATTTAGCAATTTCATCCCACGCCCTCAGTGCAGCACTTGTACGGGAAGATATGAAAGTACAGCGTCCAGTCTATTACATCAGTAAACGGTTCACTGGGGCAGAGATGAATTATTCGAGGATAGAAAAGCTCGCCTATTGCTTGCTAATTTCTTCCAGGAAGTTGAGACCATACTTTCAAGCTCATCCTATCAAGATTCTTACTGATCAACCTCTAAAGCAAGTACCGTTTCGTCCTGAAACTTCAGGTCGTCTTTTGAAATGGAACATTGAACTTAGCCAGTATGACATCACTTACCACCCCCGAAAAGCAATCAACGGACAAGCTTTAGTAGATTTCATTGCGGAGTCTACTGACAAAGGTGACAATAAGGAAGAAACAACCGACTGCATTCCAATACAGTGGAAGTTGTATGTTGATGGCTCAAGAAATGATTATTGTTCTGGGGCAGGGGTTGTACTTGAAACCCCCGAAGGATGATCATTATGTTATGCATTGAGACTGGAATTTCCTTCAACAAACAATGAAGCATAATATGAAGCACTTATTGCCGGTTTAAAAATCGCCAAGGAACTAAACATCAAAGTGTTACAGATTTTCAGCGATTCTCAGCTTATTGTTTGCCAGGTGAAGAAAGAATTTCAAGCCAAAGGAGGAAATTTGCCTGCATATTTGACAAAAACTTCCGAACTCCTCAATGATTTCAATCACTATTCAATAAGCCACATACCTCGAGAGGAAAATATGAAGGCGGATTCTCTAGCAAAGTACTCAAGTTCCGGAGAAGCTCAATTACTGGGGTTAGTTCCTGTAGAAGTTCTGTCAGCTCCAAGCATTGATGAAATGGATGTTGATTGGATTATGGCTACGTCTCAAGAGCATGAATCATGGATGACTCCAATCAAAGAATACCTACTCAATGGTTCCCTGCCAGAAAGTTCTAAGGAACGTCGGAAACTATTGAGGAAAGCGTCAAGATATGTAATTCAAGATGGCCGATTATATAGACGGGGATTTTCAATGCCACTGCTCCGATGTGTAACTAAGGAAGAAGCCAAGACAATTCTAGCCGAGATACACGGAGGAGAATGTGGAGATCATTCAGCCGGTCAAACTCTAGCCAAGAAAGTCCTCTGATATGGGTACTTCTGGCCCGATATTAATCGAGATGCAGCTATCCACTCCCGAAAATGCGACAAGTGCCAAAGATTTGCAAAGATTCCAAGGGCACCTTCCACTGAACTAACACAAATGGTCAGTCCGTGGCCATTCGCTATTTGGGGGATAGATCTAATCGGACCATTACCAGTTGCCAAATCAGGAGTCAAATATGCTATTGTTGCTGTCGATTATTTCACCAAATGGGCTGAAGCTGAACCTTTGGCCACCATTACTTCTAAAAAGATGATAAATTTTGTAACGAAGAATATCATTTGCAGATATGGTGTGCCACAGAAGATAATTACAGACAACGGTACTCAGTTTGAAAGTGAAGAGTTCCAAGATTTTTACAAGCAATTCAGAATTCGAAAAAGCTTCTCAGCAGTGGCTAACCCGCAGGCAAACGGGCAAGTGGAAGCAGTGAACAAAATTATCAAGTCAACCATCAAAAAGCAACTCGAAAAAGCAAAAAGTGGTTGGGTCGATAAGCTTCCATTAGCACTATGGGCATACAGAACTACTCATAAAACTGCGACTGGGCACACTCCATTTTCACTGGCATACGGATCAGAAGCAATGATTCCAGTGAAAGTAGAAGTTCCTTCACATAGAAGAGTTCATTTCAACGAAGCTGAAAATGAAAAGCTGCAACTTGAAGCACTTGATTTTCTTGATGAGAAAAGAGAAGAAGCTAGGCTCAGAGTTTCAGCTTATCAGCAAAGGATAGCCAGGCACTTCAACTCTAAAGTTCGCCAACGCAGCTTTGAGGTCGGAGACTTAGTTTTGAAAAGGATCATGACGGCAACTGGTGTGTTTGGACCAAGCTGGTAAGGACCATATGCCATTGGCAGTAAACTTCTTGATGGCACTTTCAAACTCATAACTGTTGAAGGAGATCCAATTCCAAGAGCCTGGAACAGCAACCACTTACGTCCTTATTTTACTTGAAAAAATCTTTGCTCAAAATTGTAAAATAGTGATGAATGTATCAGTTGTATTGTAAAACATTGTAAATCAGTGTGAATGAATGAAAGCTATAAAGTGGATGTAGGCCCGATTCTTGGCCGAACCACTATAAATCATGTGTTCTTTACTATTTCATAATGACTGTTTTATTTCGATATGTAAATACTTTAAATGTATTGCTAAAATGTCGATTCAAAATTGCAGGACATTAAAACAAGGCTTGCTCGTCACAAATCCAAGCGACCTCTATAAATCACCTATTACGCAAATACCAAGCGACAAAAATTCCAAATTCAAATCCTATACAAGGAGAACTTCACATAAAAAGTTGGCGACTCCACTATAGCAAACCTTTGTTAATTGGTTGAGATTGTCGATATGAACAGACATCCAACTAGATAACTTGCGTTTGTCCCGTGAAGTCGTTCAACAGTGAAGTCCACTTCTTCGGATGAGGCAATTTACTTGTAAAAGGAAAAAAGATGCGCTTGGAAACGATAATAAAAGATCGCTAATGAGCAAATGATGAGAGAACATTGCCAAGCAAACAAAGAAGCAGCCAAAAGGAGGTATGCTTCTCAATAAAAGGGCCGGTAAGAACCACCGAAGGGACACCTTCCCAAGCAGAAGGAACAAGGCCCTTGCTAACTGATCGTGATGCATCCGATCAGGCAGCTTGCGTCCGTCCCGTGGATCTACTCGCCCCTGAGACGCAACCTTCCTGGCACACCAACCAACCAACGCTCCTTCTCAAAGGTCAACAAAGCCCTCTAACGAGGCACGCCAAAAAATGAAAGTGCTTTCCTCAATCAAAAAAGATTGGTGGAACCACCGGAGGGGCACCTTCCCAAGCTGAAGGAACAGGTCTCTTGTTAGTTAATTGCGATCGTTTGTGCAAACGAACATCCAATCAAGCAACTTGCGTCCGCCCCGTGGATCCACTCAACCATGAGAAAGTAACTTCCAGGCAATCAAAAAGCCCTCTTCGGAGGCACAAGCCCTCTTTGGAGGCACAAGCCCTTTTTCGGAGGCACAAGCCCTCTTTGGAGGCACATGACCTCTTCGGAGGCAAAAGCCCTTTCCTAAGGCACCACAAGTCCTCTTCGGAGGCACATGACCTCTTCGGAGGCAAAAGCCCTTTCCCAAGGCACCGCAAGCCCTCTTCGGAGGCACAAGCCCTCTTCGGAGGCACAAGATCTCTTCAGAGGCACAACTCTTTAAGAGGAGCCCTCTCCGGAGGCATGTCCCAAAATAGAATACTCGAACGAAAAGCCTTCTCCGGAAGCAAAGTTCAACTCTCAAAGGAAGGTTAACTTGTTCATCTCAAAAAGTTCCTCCTAAAAAAGTTGAAATGCTACAAAATTCTTCAGAAAGTTCACTTCACTGCATAGGAAAATTCACTTTTTAACAAATAAAAGTGATCATCCCCAAAAGTTGAAGTGTTCTTCAGAAAGAAAGAGAAAGTAAAAAATCCTCTAAAGACTAGATATACTCTATTAAAAGCAGAATGATTCTTCCCTTAAAAGTGGAGTAATTATTCTCTGAAATAAGAGTATCAGTCTTGAAAAAGCTAGGAATATTGCAATGCACTTACGGTATGGGGGCAATACTATACAATTCAATTATATTAATAAAAGTAACATGCAAGCAACATACCACAAGTTCATTGCAATATCACGAAAAATAGATGTGGAATAAATGTATTCCCAAACACAGACAAAAAGTTTATACAAGTAAAAGGAATCGTTTATTCTACACTAAAAAAGAGAAACAGATGCGTTCTCACATAAACAAGAATTTGTACAAGTAAAATTACTGTTTTATTTAGTACTATGAAAATTCTTTACATGTGCAGATATCTCAAAAAAGCAAAAGCAGGGACCGGTACCCGCACAATCTCCGGTCTATACATGTAAAAAGCAAAATAAGAAGTAGAAAGTCCAGCTTGTCATTCCTTCTTCCCGCCACCCTTGGAGCCTTTGCTTGGCCTAATAGTTAATTTCGGAATCCGATGTGGGCGGGACGGAGAAGGAGGAGTGGTTGGGTCTTCTTCTGTTTTGTCTTCCCCAGTTGAAGCACTTCTCTTCTTCTTCCTTATGGCACGCTTCCCCTTCCTCTTCGAAGAAGATTCGCTTCCTGGAGTAGCAAGCAATGTTGAAAGCTTCGTGTCATCATCTAGAGACCGCTCCGGGGTCTTCTCGATGTCTTCGAGATCCTCCGCCTTCTGCTCCTGAGAAGTAGCCGGATCATCCAAGTCTTGAAGAGCTTCGATTTTCTCTGCTTGTGATCCTGGTTGGGAAGCAGAAGGAGGAGTAACTTGGGAAGGTGGAGGAGCGGCAATTAAAGGAGTGGAAGTTTGTGCAGTATTCGGTACCTCCGCTGTAGAAGAAAAGAAGTTAAAATCGGTATTCTTCGAGAAAAGAGAAGGTATCGGTTCACCAAAGTTTAAGTAATAAGTAAGAAGGTCGTCAAACTCGGTTAAATCAAATAAATGATTCACTGGATCTGGATCGACACCAAAATTACCTGGAGAAGTCGGTTTTGACAAGTCAATTTCAAATTTTTCAGCCTCAGTGTCTTCTTGGCTCTGCTCCTCGATATGAGTAAGGGGAGATTCGGTTGCGACGGGCTTGGTCTCGACGGTTTTTGCAGGAGAAGAAAAGTGAGAGCTGGAACCAACGATATCGACGTCAGTTGAAGTCGAAGTGTGGACAGGGGCAGTTAAAGATATTTTCTTCTCTAGATGTTCTTCTGCCACTATTCCAGCTCTAGCTTCCGCAAGTTGCTCTTTTCCCTTGGCGAGAGCAGCACGAGCTTCTTCGTCAAGGTAGCGTGCCTCGAGTTCCGCCTCATCATAGCCGGCCCCGCCAAGCATGTCAACTGCTACTTCCCATACTTCGGCCAGGGTAACCTCATAGTCAGGACCCAGAAAAGAGAGGCTCCCATGACCCAGAACGCTGTGCAGATAAAAGTCAAATAAGGTGGAACTGATGCTTGCTTTTGTTGTCTCATGCGATTGCTCGGCTGCCTCTTTTTCGGCGATAGCTGCAGCTCGACCAGCAACAGCCTTCTCACGCTCTTTCTCAGCGTTAGCAAGTTGGGCCTTTAGTAATTCAATCTCCACGTTCTGGGAGCTAACTGTTTCCTGCAACTAAGCGTTATTTTTGCGATACTCCTCAACAACAAACTGCTCAGCCACAAACTTCATTTCAGCATCCCTCTGAGCAGCGTGCGCATCCCGCACTTGTTTTTGAAATACTTCTTCTTTTTGAGAATGTGAAGCAGAAGAAGCGGCGAGATCTTCCTTGAGTTTTTTAACCTCGGACTCAAGTCTCGCATAACCATCAGCAATGCTCGTCATCTCGGCGTCATGTTGTTTGCAAATTTTGTATCGTTAGTTACATAAAGGATATATATATACTTCTCTCCCATTCCACCTTGTCGTTTTCCATGGTCAGCATCGCCTCAAGATTTGCACGATTGACTCTCTGTAGCTCATCGATAAGCTTTTGCCATCCGGACACTCTATCAATGTTAAGTTTGACGGCCTCTAGGCTGCGCAGCATATCCGATTTATCAATCGGAACCAAATCAAGGTCAAAACACACCCCTTTTAAGCACCAATTTGGAAATCGGCTTTGGAGAATAGGAGGGGCGTCTTTGACCTGATACTGAGGTCTGCTGATAATCGCTTGGATATTAGACTTCTTTAAAGAAGGAGAGCCAGATGGAACATTAGGAGAAATGGGAGCATCGGCCTTTTCAAAAATTGCAGATGCGTCACTTGGCTTGGATCGCTTGCTCGATTCATCAGCAATGTGAGTCTTCCCCTTGTCATCATAAGACTTTCGCTTATGGGAATCGTCACTTCTGTGAGAAGAGTCATATCGCTCAACATCTTTTCTTCTCTGCCGCTGCTCATAATCCCGCCTTTCTTGAGCCTTCCTTCGAGCCCTTTCCTCGTCCGTCTCTCTCTGGTCACCAAGGTATTTCCTAAAATCATAAGATCCACGGCCTCCATGACGCTGAAATGAGTCATAGTATGAGCCAGTACGCCCCATTGGAGAATCTGAAAACGGAAAAGAAGTAAAGCTTAGAAATTTCCAGGAAAAAAGAGGATAAATGCTTATAGGTGCTGAAAAATCCTAAGTGTGTGCGGCATGCGAACTACGTGCGTCAAACTACAAACCACGCTTTAGTGTGGGAACAGAGACGACAGGTGTAGAAGGCGTCAAAGTTTGTTTCAAAGAGGAAGTCGCTTCAACGACAGGAGAGTTCGCTTTTGGAATATTATCCTTGAAAAGCTCTTGAGAAGTTATCATTATGTCACTCAAGTCATCAAAGGTGTCATCACCATGGTATTCAGCAAAATTCTCCTTTTCAACTTCCATATCGACTGACTTTTCAGAGATTTGAGGATTTTCTTCCTCTTCGACAACCGGGGAAAGTGTTAACTTGCTGGACGACCCCGCAATGTCGGTAGGAGTAGAACACTTTACCAATGAAGTCTCAATTGTAAGTTCTTTTGGTGTAAGTTCTTCAGCAGGAACTGGGGCATCCGATGTTTTTACTGGAGAATTAGGGACTTCACAAGGCTGAGTAGATCGGGAAGAGTGTAAAAGTCCGTGCTGGTGCAAAAATTCATCCTTCAACAAGAATTTGGCACTTCTTTCTTCCGCCGCCACAGCATTTAAAGTTTCAAGGATTGACTTGAGGCTGGGATTTCTAAGCGGGGGAGGAAGTGTTGAAAAGAGAAAAGAACGAAGATAAGCATTTGATAATTCGGATTTCGAAAAACTTATAAGATGAACAGAGAAGTGCAATCTTACTCCCGATTCTCCAGACTGCGTAGAATCCCGGAGGACATCGAACAAAGAAGAATTGGTTTAAAAAACCGTGAGCACTTTCAGGCAAGTCCAAGATCAATTTTCGATTTCTGGCACCCCTTACAAGGATAATCGAAGGATGATCTTTATTCTTAGAGAAGGTAGATAGATAGCAAATTTCGTCAAAACTCGGAAGACGGTCAAGCGTCCTCCTAAACAGAACACACAACCCCATCAGAACGGCGTAGCCGTTGGGGTGTAGCTGAAAAGGCGAGATAGCTAGTCGAAGGAAAAGTTCTCGGAGAAATTCATTGAAAGGCGGAATAGCTCCGTTTAAGCACATGTGGCGATTCACCGCGACAAAACCAAGAGGTGGCCTGTCAGCTGTATCATTTGCTCCAAGGAATATAGCGTCTGAGTCGGCAATACCAAATTGGATACACAGTTGTCTAAAAATTCTGTGGCTCAGAGTAGTCGGAGTTCTCTCCGGAGGATCAATCAAAGGATTGGCAATCGAGAAAGCTCCTTCAATTGGTCCTGAATCTTCTTGTTGGGACGTCATTCTACACAATCAACTGGATATTTAAATATAAAGGTGCACGTTTCCTAAAAAGTGTGAAGTGTTGTGCAAAACTAAAACAGTAACAAGCGAGTATAACTGAAATTGAGACAATTGACGTTTGTCGATTACAAAGTTTCGAGGCTTGTTATTTCAAGTTCAAATATGATGTTGTATTGTTGCAAACAAGTCAGCTTAGGTTGATTATTCCAGCTTTGTTTCAACACTTCATTTGAATTAGTCATTTCACAACGTTTTATTCACAGAATTTATTTAAGTTAATTATTCATTATCAACTAATCTGTCATGCGATGTGGGCAGTCAATGGCAGTATATTTGTCCCGTTTTTCTGCAAGTGTGGTATTTAGGCAGGTTATCGGCATTAAATTTAAGACAGTTTGAAAGAAAATGCAACACAGTTCAAATTCAAGAATTCAGCCAACTTATGTGCAAATTCCTCTAAGTCTTAAGTCGTTTAACGACCTATCATAGGTCGGGGCTTCTTAGGTCGTATTGTGCGAGTCAAGATGTTCAAAGCAGTGCAAAGGTGGTTCAAGTCCTAGGTCGCTCTGCGACCTAACATAAGTCGTAGCATTTTTAGGTCGCACAGTGTAACTGAATCAAAGCAGTGCAATTTCCTCTAAGTCCTAGGTCGCATACGACTTAGCTTAGGTCGAAGACTCTTTAGGTCGTGAATATTATTAGATCGCAAAGATTTAGATCGCCAAGCATTCCCACGCGACCTAACTCTTAGGTCATCCAAATCTGGTAGGTCGTTGACTTCCTCTCCAAGCAACATCATATTGGATCCGATAACCCAATACCGCCATTGTAAGAGAATTCGATATCTTCCACATTTCATCCTCAAGTCATCCAGCAAATCAACTGGAAATCATCCATATACCTCCGAATCATTCGGCAAATCGACTAGAAATCCCACCGATCCATTGTGAAAACTTCTGTGCGATCATGAATCAATACATATATCAAACAACGATCAAAAATCGATCGAAACAACCAAAAAAATGAAGCATGACACACGAAATTAAACTTGGGTCGGTAAACGTGGATTTACGATCGATCAGCGATTGCGAAGGAGAAGTGATTGATCCACTTACGTAATATACTGATTGAAGTGGATCGATGTTTTGCTTGGATGAATTCGCCTCCGAAGAATTAAGAATTCGTCAATGGCAATGGGATCTCAGAGTAGTAAGGTGAGGAGGAAGGCACGACCTAATCTATTTATATGGAGCTGGGAGAAGAAGGCGAACAGGCGTACGGGATAGTACAAGCTTTAGGTCGTTCACGACCTAGCGAGGTTAAGTCGAAGCATATGACCTATGGCATAGACGTATACTTCGAGGGGCAAATGTTAACTCGTATTTTAGTCACGACCTAAAACTCGACGACCTAAAACTGCACGACCTAAAGAGCTTGCGACCTAACTACAAAAAAGCCTGCGACCTATAGAAGCTCACGACCTAAGGTAGTCAGCGACCTAAGGGACTTATCGACCTAAGGTAGTTAGCGACCTAAGGGACTTAACGACCTAAGGTAGTTAGCGACCTGAGGGACTTAACGACCTAAGGTAGACCTAAGGGACTTAACGACCTATGGAGGTTAGCGAGCTAACAGACTGCGCGACCTAACTATTAAAGCGGCTCAGCGACCTACGACCTAAGAGTCAAACGAGCTAAGACTTTAGCGACCTATAGCTCCTACAACTATTCCTTAACTCGCCTGCGACCTACCACTTGTTCAAATGAAGCCAAGTGCAACTTCATCAGCTAATTTCTTAAGTCGCGAGTAGACTGCGACCTAGTTTAGGTCGCTCGCGACCTACGACCTAACTTAGGTCGTACGCGACCTAAGACTTGGCAAGATTTACTAAGACTTCATCAGCTGAATTCTTTAGCCGCAAGAGGACTGCGACCTAGCTTAGGTCGCTCGCGACCTACGACCTAACTTAGGTCGTACACGACCTAAGACTTGGTAAAAATTCTGCTCAGAAATCGGCTCCTATAAATAGAGCTCCAACTCCAACGAGCAGGGGATTTTTGGCCATTCATTTCTTCAAGCGCCGTTACTCTGTCGAACTCTCCACTCATTCAGCAATCAAAGATCTTCAAACATTCGAGACGCTACAACAAGCTTCGAGAGGAATTCCTTACATCCAACACGGATTCATCGAGTTTCATCGTCGAAGATTGAGCTAGTAGTCAAGATTGTTTCTTGTGATCAAATTGTATTGTTTTCATAAGAGATTTGTATCGATTTGTAACCGAATTCAGTAATAAAGAGATTCAAAGTGGATGTAGGCTTAATCTCAAGCCGAACCACTATAAACCGCCGTCTTTTACTGCTTTTTCTCCTATTTTACTGCTTAAATTTTGTTCCTGTCACGCGGGTGGTGCTTTCACAACTCAACCACACACACCGGGTGTTAGCGTTCACTTTTTAGCGTTAACAAACACCACCAAACTACAATCCAAGTTAGTAACTTAACCAAAAAATAAATGATTATTTCCCAATTCCCAAATTATCTGCTTTAACGCAATTTGATAGAAACAAAATCAAAGTAACTAACTACTGACATCAGATTAATGGTGCTAACTTTACAGACAATACCTAAAAATCCAACCTACAAAACGAAAAACCAACAAAATGGAATCTTTAAGGAAGACATGGATGCCTCAATAAACAACTAATATCATACTCGGTGCTCAACTTTAAAAAACATTATCACAAACTAATGAAAGCTTAGACTTATTACCAGCGATGTCTTCCTTAGCAGCGATGAAGACGATGTCCTCCTTAGCAATGATGAGGAGAGGCGATGAAGGCGATGTCGATTGTGTGGAAATGGAATCGCGAGTGGAATAAATTAAACGCGGCTGAAGTTTTAGTGGTTAGGGTTTTGTTTTACTTTTAATACGGGTAGGGTTTTAATACGGGTAGGGTATTTGGTATAGATATGGGCCAAAATACAATCAGGCTTGTTTATTTGGAATTTAAATGGAAAGGAATTGGATATTTGGATGGATGGATATTTATTATGGATATAAAATAACATATTAAAATAATAATAAAATAACTTCGAACCGGACGGATATTTATCGGATACGGATATAGCCATATCCGTATCCGAAATATGTTTCGGATATCCGCATCCGCTTTTCGGATATCGGATAATTATCCGCTTTTCGGATACGGATGCGGACGAATTTCGGATATTTCGGGTATTCATTGACAGGCCTAATGTAACCACATCCAAATGGGTATGGTTTCCTAAAAATTAGGAAATTATAAGAACCTTGGGTATCGCATGATTTAAATGTTAATTTTTTTACTGATACCCTAGTTTATAAGTATTAGTTATTTATTAATGATTGGTAGTCCTACTTATAACGCTAAAACTAAGCAATTTACTATGAAATTCTATAAAAAGTAGGGTTCTCGACAACACTTTGATTAAAATGCTACCACTTTAATGCTATCAAAAGTACTATAAATTAATTACTATTTGATGAAATTGTTTCATTACTTTTATTTCTTTTAGAGGGTACAACCACACCTATTTTGGTAAGGTTTTCATCCTGTGATAACTCCTGGACCCTAACGTAGTAAGTGGGTACCAAAAATGATTATTATTTATTGCAGGTACTCGAAGATATAAAAGGAAAAAAGATAGATTTTTAATTTTAATGTTATCCCATACATTGATGGAATTATATGCTTACAATGAAATAAAGACTTCAGCAAATTCGATAAAATCTAACTTATTTTCTCCATAATAAAATATTGGGTTAATTTTTTATTTTTGAGGAATACTAAGCTATTTCTGAGAAATAGTACTCATATTTTGGATATAGTATAACTCGAATCATTTTGAAATGTCTACATTTTTATATTGATATTTGGAGAACATATATTGAAAGGATATATTTCTTAATAATGTTTTCTAAGAAAGATATATTTACTTAAATAATTTTCATATATACTTAGAAATATTATAGTTAAGAAAGATTTAAATTCTTTTTTCTCTTTGCAAGATATTTTATAAAATTTATTATATTCCCTCATTTTTTTAATAATGACAAAGCGAGAGAAATTCATATGCATGTTGACTAGGGGAGATATTATATTTAAGGGGAGATATTATACTTAGGGGGAGCTTTAATCATAGTATAATATCATTTTATATATATTAAATATTTTTCAAAAATTGTGTAATTGTCATCATCAAAAAGAGGGAGAATGTTACAACCTCTCTTGTTGGATTTTAATGACAACAACTATACAATTATGCCAAAGAACCTCTAAGCTAACTTGCAGGTACATTAGTATTAAAATGAGATAAACAAATAAGTTCAACATGAAGATATACAGTACAAAAGAGGATAGATAAGTACATATATGGAGATACAAGAAAAGATATACATGACAGATACAAGACGATGGCGACGAATAAAGTACTATTATTCATAAAGTGTCATGTCTAAAGTATACATATGTTAAAACCTCTTCAAAGTGGTATACACACACATATACACATATTTTATCACAAGTCATTTTCGAAGTTTAAAAATCAAAATCACTTCAAGCAGTCGACTGAATGGACCTCCATAGTCAAAAATTCATGCATATACATACATTTATACACTGGCAGTTTAAGTCGACTAAAAATACAATTCACCCGACGAAACTCATGTCTAGTCGACTGAATTAAAATTTCAGTCTAAAACTGCCTATTTTGCGCTATTTCTTCTCTGTTTTTAAACGAAAGTTTCTGATCAAATTCAGTCGACTGGTTGATTTCATTCAGTCGACCGAACGTCGTAACAGCTATTTTTAAATTCAAAATTCTGAAAAGATGTTCTTCTCCATAAAGAGATACCTCTCTTCAACAATGGCTGCAACTCTTTCTCTTGATCATTTGTCTTCATTAATAGTTGCATTCATTAGTTATCTATATAAAGCAATCAATTTTTGAATTCAGTTAACAATTTTTTTCTATCTCTACCTTGATTTGAATTCTTAAGCGTTCATACAATCTTATATTGCTTTTTGATCACAAGCTCATTCAAGGATACAATTCTTGAACCTTTCCATTTCTTCACATGCACTCAATATACCACTCAGAAGAAGATTATAGGAAGGTTGTACGTATTGGCTAATCCATGCTATGCAAGAGCATACACAGTCACAAACAATTCTACTTATTTGTAGAAGAAGTCCTGTTGGAGATCTTTAGGCACGAATTCCTGTTCGGTAGCTCAGGCGGTTGTAATACCTATTCCTCTGGGTTAAGTAAGGGTGTCGATAGTTAATTTCAGAAGGAGTCTGCGAATGGACATAGAACGGAAGTTCGAACTAATATAAAAATCTCCGATGCACTTTACTCATTGTAATTATTATACTGCCAATTTTATATAATTTAGTTTTAGTAGACATAATCATATTACTCAATCCGTATAGACTTTCAGTGTATTCCAATGTCGATTCATGTGTCGAAAGGATTGTTGATAACTTTGGATGTGATGTTTTTTCATGTGGCATGGGTATGTGAGGACGCTCACCTATGTGCCTTGAATCTTAGTTGGAGATCTAGCCCACATTATTGAGGCAATACCTTAGTGAGGATATGTGATCAAACACTGAATCCAGTGTGAAACCATAGTGATGGTCATGTGAGTTATCATATATTCTTGAGCATCTTAATGTGATGCAAGACCCTAGTAATGGTTAGAATAAAGTGAGACCTTAGTGATGGTGGATGTGGTGTGTCTACTATGTGTTAGTCATGTTTTTAGTGTGATTACTTGATTTTGATGGATTTCTTATGACGGAGGTATTATTGAGCTAGGTACCTTAACACCCGATGTTATACATAGTGTAGTATACCTATATGTATAATAATGATAGTGTAGCATATATAGTGTTATGTGCTAACTTGTTGGATGCAGGGATAGATCAAGTATGATCATTCATACTCAATGTCTCTTTTTTACTATATCGGCTTTTATATATCTTTAGATCATTTATCGCTTACACCAGGTTGTTATCTGACTTGAGATTTTATGTTTTTCTTCTTGTTATCTCGATTACTCTTAAATGAGTAGACTAGATGACATGTCTGAGGTTAGCGCATAGAACTATTCGGTGGACGAGCAGGAGGCTGGCTCTTATCTATGCTTATATTTTAGAGCTTATTGCTATTCCGTTATGTAGCACCGTGAAGCTTTATCAGTTATTTATTTTGTTTAATGAAAGTATATTTGGGTTTATTATTTGATGTATAAACATGATGACATGTATTTATGACTATGGTGAACCTGTGCATTCTGATTATGTGGTTCATTAGTTTTACTGTCTCGCCTATTTTATATATGTGATGATTATTATTGCGTTGTGAGATATATGACAAGTTATGATTCGAAGTTTGGCTATTTCACCCTTAACTATCACTCTACACCGACCGGGTATCGTTGCAGTTCACTCTATAGGTTATTTTGGGTACGAGGTGTAGGGTGGTCATCATACCCCCCTCTCTAAAGCCTTTTATTTTATTTGATGTTTGATTTGATTTGGAGTCGAATATTTTAGGAAACGATCATGGAATTTTCGACCATCGATGCTGAGGAAGGTTGAAAAATAATTGAATGAGAAAATAGAGTTAATCAAACGAAATTAATGAGGAATTTGTCATTTTTATTTAGAGAGAAACCATTTGTCATTCCTCTGGTTTAAAGCTTTCCTTTAATTCCAATTATCTCATTCATATCTCTTTCCTTCTCTCTAGAATGGCTTGCCACATCATACCATCACATGGGATGTTTGGTTCCAAAAGCCAGTCAAGCAATTATCTTTATTTAAAACCTGTTTAAATATATGTTGATTCCTATATCGATACACATATATATAAGTTTATATATACATTCAAATAATTACTCACAATAACCAAATCATCAAATAAATCAATAATTAATCTTCCTTAAATATAAATTAACTCAATTGATTTATAACAGTATATAAATTAATTAAATCGTGTGTTTTTCTAAAGAATGCATAGATATGACTATGTGACTCAAAGGTGCGAATTTAGTTAGCAATTAATATCGAACAATTCAAATATCAATATTCATATATAACCTTAGCTAGTGGTGTGTGGTTTGGCCGAATTCATCGCTTATAGACATTTTCAGTAAAACCATATTTTATATTATCATAAACGGTACCATTTAATACCAATAATTGACACACACTCTCTTCATCAATACTATATCACTTTAGGATTTATAAAATTTGGTTTTGTAAAAATTCCAGTATCATCCTTATTCAACTTAGTTAGTCCATTAACAAAATACATGGTCCAATAATAACATTTATTATTAACCGTAATACTCTATCCAGAGATTCTAACTTTGGGTTGACTATATTTGATCATGGTACTAACCTCATACAACTAAGGAGGCGAATTCTTCATTGAACATTGCTTTACTTCCAATGCAAAAAAACAATCCAACTATAGTCGCTCGATGGATCGCCATGCCATGATTTAACTATAATCAAAGTAGAATATTCACATTGAAGTTCCATAGTGTACTCAAGTCGACGGAACTGTGTGACATTGTCATCCTAGGATTTGCTATTTGACCTAGTTGTTATTAACCAACAGGATACTCTCAAACTAGTCATTCCATAGTTATTTAATAACTATGAGTACATAACCTTGGTGCCCCCAACAGCCATGATTTATATACTGCCTAACAATTTGGATAACGTTACATAATCCGGTCTTAGCGAATGTATCGATATCCTTTCTCAAAACATCTTAATCAGAAATATATAAAATAATATGTTATTTTATATTATGATAATTTCTTATGATTACAACTCGTTATAGTTATTATCACATAACATATCATTACAAAAATTCTATATTAATATACTTAAATTAATTAATTGATTAATATACCACAATATAACAAGTATATAACAAAAAATTAAACACCTTTATTACGAAGAAGATTAGTTATATAGTTAGATATATGTAACAAATTATATAATTTCCCCTAGGGCATAACCCTAACTCAATCAATCTTCCACTTGCATTTGGGGTCAATTAGCAAATTTCAATCTTATCCCTTTGATCAGTTTGCTTAGAACTGATCGAGTTAGTCCATTTGTGAATGAATGTGCTATACTATCTTAATTATCTACTATTTCAATCAACTCTCTCTAATGTTTATATACCTTCATCAAGTGGAACTTTTCAAAGCATGTCTCTCAACTTCTAGTAAGTTGTAGGTATTCTCATGATGCTTATCGTGGCATTGTTTTCACAACAAAATCCTAGGATCCTCAATATTTTGAATCACCCTTAGACTAGTTATAAATTTGTGCATTATACATACACACACTGATTTTGCTATGGCTTTATTTAAGGTAATATACCTAGACTTTTTGTTGAATAAACTATAAATTTCATTTGGAACAATTCCAAGTTAAAGCTCCTTAACTAAGGTTGAACATGAATTTAGAATTAACATATTATACTTAATATCACTTATAGAGTTAGAGTCTGAATTGTTCTTCATAAGGAGTTCATTGTTTTCATAAACGAATCTCTAACATTTTGTAAATACTCAAGAATACTCTTAACTACCATTTAATGATATTAATTTGAATTTGATATTCGCTTAGTGTACTAAGTACATAAGCAAAATGGGTTACGACAGACTACATAACATAGATAAAAATTTATATTGCCAATGCATAAGGAATCATCTCATACGCTCCACATTAAACAGTTTAATATGGTGTCTATGTACATTATAAAGGACCGTCCCGACATCCTTTTATACTAATTATATAAGATGTCATTTTCAAATCCAACATTGAGAATAATACAACCAAACTAAAATGATTCTAACATAGGTACATCGGTAACAATCATAAGTGTAACCATCCGTATTTTTACGTATCGAAAAATCATAAAATATTATTTTTAAATTCATATTGGGTCTTATCTAGATATAACTTTGGGTGATGTTGACTATTGACATTTTAGACTCTTAGTAATTTTATTGGATAGTTTTGACCCTGATTTATATTTTTGGCATTTTTGATAGTTATATGTATTTCATGGATATACGTGCATCAATCGACACTAGAGAATTTAGATGAACAGAAAACATCATTCGGTTAGGAAAAAGTGTACGAGCTGCACAATCGAATAATTTTCAAGATCGTAATTCTGGCAGCTTGTACGAGTTAAAAATGCCCAAAATAGCTCCTTGGGGCATAGTATTAGATTCTTACAAGACTTATACCGATGAAATGAGAAAATACAATGGGATGATCCATCGAAGAATCGACGCAATCCGACATTCCTAAAAGTCGTATGAACCACAAAACATGCATTGGAATTTTTAGAAATAAAAGAAATAGGGTATATTCAAACCCTAACCCTACCCATTACTCTATAAATAGAATTATTTACTGTAACCTATCCCACTCTTCTTTCTCCTCGTATTTCTAGAGAAAATGATCATTTTTTGGTCGAAACAAAACTTGTTCTCTCTTTTTTTGACAGATATGCAACCATGGCCTCGGTTTGACCCAACTCCGATAATGGTGGTTGGAAAATGCAAGTCTGGTGAACGCAGTGACTTTGGAGGGGAACTAATATGGATTTGGATGATATGATTGTGTTTATAGTGGAGAGACGATCAAAATAGCATTGGAATGACCATGGTTCGTGCTACGGTGAGGAAGATATGAGAGTTGAATGGAAAGAACGGCAACAACGAACATTTTGGCTAGGGGAGGAGGAAACCATCGGTAGGGGCTTATTTGTATTTGATATGGGAGTTCAAAAACATAGATCGCCTAAGCCTTAAGGGATCTTGGTGGCGGCGGCGAGCTTGAGAAGTCAAGGAAGAGAATGGATTTACTTGCGTTTTTGGTGTGTAAGGTGCTTGCGACATCGATGTGGATGGCCGAGGTTGGCGTTGGAGGTGTTGCGAAAGAAGTGGTGGTCCATGATAGGGGTTCGGTCTGGTGGTGGCATAGACATGCTAGGAAGGGGTTCACGGGAGAAGAAAAAAGGGAAATTTGTTGGTCGTTATGGTCCACCGGAGGATGGTGGCCAGAGGGGAGGCGGCGCAAGTGAGGTCTGGTGACAGAATGTGGCAGTTGGCGGTTGGCGACGTTAGGTAGCGAAGTGAGGTGGCATCGTGTGTTGGGATACTTGAACATTAGCAACGTTGGAGCTGCAAGAAAAGGACATAGGGAAGATAATTATGGAAGTGGTTAGTGATGGAATTTATTTATTAATTAATAATTAGGTTGGTTAATTAGTTAGTTAGTTAGTTAGTTAATTAATATAATCGATTTCGTATATCGTCCATACCTTTTGCATACGAGGTCCGATTTGAACGTAGTTTCTTGCATTGTCCTCATATTGAAGCCCTCTATGACTTGGCATAGGATTTTGTATCTTTTGCCGAGGTGAGTGATATTTTCTCTCACTATACTTTGGTTGTCATTATCATGTAAAAATGATGTTTTGGAATGATTTCTGACTTTAAAACATGATTTTAATATATTTAGATCCACATCTGATTTATAAAATAACTTTAAAGTGTTTTAAAATTGTTTTAAATCGGATATCACACATGTTCTTATGAACGTACTATTTTTTGAAAATTTCTAGATTTAACCAATTTTTGATATGAATCTAAAACTAATTGATATAAGCGTATTGTGTATGTTGTATATATGCTATGTTGCGTGTATATATGATATGTTGTGTGTATATATGCTATGTTCATTGTATATACGCATGTTTGCTTGTTTTGGTTAAAGGCGCCATTCGATGGAATATAGTGTTAGGAAATATCCCATAAGATAGAGTTTTGTGCATACCAATGAATGGACACATGAGGGAAATAAAATGTATGGGATAAGTATGTGGAAGAGTACTGAGATGTGTGCCGACCGATTTGAAATTGAAAGACGATGGACTTGGGTATGTGCTTCAGACATTAGGATAAACGCCGGACATTTCCACTTGGTTTGTACTTAGCCATTTTTGTCTAAGTACACAACCAAAGTGATTAGTATAAACTAGTCTAGAGTAGTATATACTTACCACTATTGATGATGGCTAATTGGCCAATCATTGATGTAGACAATGAAGAGGCTTCCAGAAGCGTGACATGGTGGTTTGTTCATGCGGGCGACTCTTGATTTTGATGTTATCGCTCTACAATGAGCAATTTCAATGGCGAAGTGATGACATGACACTTCAATATGATGACTTTGGGACTTTGATGATGACAACTCGATAGTGATGGAGTTGTGTTTCGATGATGATGACTCAATGTTGATGGTTTCGTGTTTTGATGATGACGGCATGATGTTGATGGAGTCACCATGATGATCTATAAGAGCAAGTTTGATGTTGATGGATCTTGTAAGTGGGTCAAGCTGATGTTTTCAACTACGAAAATGAATGAATGGAATAAAACAATAAGATCGACTATGATGATAAGTGCAAAGCGATCGTTGATACTCGGAGTGTTTCGATGTGCACTCAAAAAGCAAGGGTAGGTAAGGACGCTCACTTGGATCGATAATAATGGATCCCGGGTCGATGTTGGTGGGTTTATACCTTGGACCTTTCGATGTCGAGTCTAGTTTCTTGACCTTTGAAGTGGTGTGGATTCGAGTACTAAGAAAACAATACTTTTCCATTGGCCTCTAGCAGTTGTGGTCATGTGAGTTATCATATATCCAATACACATGAGTGATTGTAGGGATTGCTTGATGGATTCTATGGATGCTATGTTTGTAATGTTTTGCTTATTACTCTAGGGATGTCACAGGACCTAGGTATTGTGGACTTGGATACCTAGACACCCAATATTGTACTTAGACCCATAGTACATTTGTATGATGATGTCATGATGATAGTGGATTAGCATATACTATTATGTGCATACTATTTGGATGGACGGACATGTTATGTATGATTCTCCATGCCGTATGTCCCATATACTATATCGACTTTCATAGTTTTTTGAGATTGTTTATTGCTCATACCCGACTTTTTTCTAACTTGAGGTTTTATGTTTTTTTTCCTATTACCTCGGGTACTCTTAAATGAGTAGTCTAGATAACAAGTGTAGACGACACATAGAGCTATGCATATGGACCAGGAGGAGGCGATGCTTTCTCATATTTATATGTTGGGCTTATCATTACTTATCCACTAAGAGACACTATGGAGCGTTGACAGCATTCGACTCATTCTATTTAGGGGCAATTATCATCTGAGATTATTTATCAGTTATATAAACTCTATTATTATTTATATAACTGTATGAACCTATGCACTCTGAATTTGTGTTCATTAAGTTATTATTGTCTCGTCTATTTTATATTTGTGATGATTATTATATTTTATTTAATGTGCTATGAGATGTACAATAGGTTCTATGATTGTTTTAGTTACTTTACAACCTTAACAATCATCCTACATCGGTCAGGCATCGTTACAGTGCATTATACAGGTACATTGGTTGTTGGAAGTGGAGGGCGATCATCACATTTAGCATCCGAGCTTAGGTTATCTCGCTTATTTCTAAGTGGATACCCGATCCATTATAGATAGAGTAAGAGGAACACCCTAGAGTGGATTGAAAGTATATACAAGAGAGGGTACCTGTTATATTTTTATTTTCAAAACTATATAGTAATATATATAGTATGAGTCGCATTGCACATACGAGTACCATTACTGTAGTTTTTCTTTATGAGATACCTATCATTCTTATTATAGATTAAGAATGAGCTAGCATACAAGAAACATTGCTAGAAACCCATCTCTAAAGTTAAAGAGGGGGCAAGATTGGGAGCTACCAACCCTAACCTACAGAACATATTCGCTGAGATGATGCAAAACATGGTCCGGAATGCCCAAGTTTCTCAGTGAAGATGGTGCTCGAGTGTAGGCACTTAGGGTTGACTTTGCTAAGTAGAATAGAGATTAATCTAGCTTGGGAGGAAAACAATTCCTTAGAGTAGAGTCAACCATGGAAGTCCATGATTGAATTGATACTTGCAAGAGGATTTTTGATGACTTAGAGTTAGGTGACGCTGTGAAGCTGAGGTTGGCATCTAAATAACTCCGATGATGGACAATAAATTAGTGAAATGCCATAAGAGCTACGACTCTCGCGGATTGATTTACTTAGGATTAGTTTATAGTTTGCTTCAAAGAGAAATTTGTCCCAAATGCTCAGAAGTCTGTTCTGTTTAGGAAGTTTGTTGACTTGAAGTAAGGAGATATGTCCATATCAGAGTATATGGTCGAATTTGATATGAGTACGGTCTATCTTTCATGATACTCCACTTTAAATGAATGAAAAGTTTATCATTGGGTTGAATGGTCATCTTGAGAATCTATTGATTGGTCCCATTAATGAGAGCTTCGAGAATTTGGCAAGAAATCTTTAGGACATGAGATCCTATACCCAGTGTAGAAGGACTATCCCAAACTAGCTGTTTCCTGGAGATTTGACCAGGCAACTAGTACTCGGTATCCAGTTCAACTCGGCATCAGAGAGTGACCGGCATCAGAGAGTGTCCGGCATCAGAGAGTGACCGGCATCAGAGAGTGACCGGCATCAGAGAGTGTCCAGCATCAAAGAGTGACTGGCATCCAGGAGTGTTCGACGAAGCGCTTGACATCCAGGAGCACTCGGCATCCCAATGGAACTCGGCGTCAACTGGCACTCGGCGACAACCAATGCTCGGCGCTAGCGTTCGGCATACATTGACGCTCGGCATCGAGACTACTCGGCATACAAGGGTGCTCGGCATCAAGGCTGCTCGGCATACAGGAACGCTCGGCATCGAGACTACTCGGCATACAAGGGTGCTCGACATCAAGGCTGCTCGGCATACAAGAGCATTCGGCATACAGGAGTACTCGGCGTGGTACTCGGCAACAAGAGTACTCGGCGTCTAGCAGAGCGTTCGGCTTCGACTGTCTAACATCCTGCACTTCCCAGACATCAACCACATCATTCGGCATATAAGGGACTGTTCGGCATCAGAGCGTTCGGCACGCCTGGTTCGGCATACAGCGACCACTGCACTGGGGCTTGAGCGTTCGGCTATCCAGCCCACTTGGGAAGTCCAGCCCATATTTGCCTATAAATAGAGGGGCAGGGTCACAGTGAAATGGATCCTTTTTGGAGAGAAAACACCGGGGAGACTCTGCCATTTTCAAGACTCATCTTCTCTACTTAACAACTTCACTCAAGCATTTGATTCACGAATTGTATTTGTAATCAACTATAAAGGAAATCAATAAAGTTGAACAAAGTGGATGTAGGCAATTACGCTGAACCACTATAAATTTGGTGTTCTTACTTTCTGCATTTAAATTAGCATTGTCTTCTCTGTTTAATTTACTTTCATCACTTATATCTCTACACAATCTTTCTGAACGAGGTTAGTGACCAATTTTGGTGCTAACACTTTGGTGCTTTCATTGAGAGTTGAATTCTCAGACCTCAAGGATCTGCTTTGAAGCTACAGGATTGAACAAATCCCCCAAAGAAGATCCGACTCACTGATAGGACATCCGTTGATTCTACTCAGAGTTCATACCAATAACTCTACAATGGCAAGACCACGTACTAGGTCAGCTTCTCACAATGCGGATGCCCACGAGACTGCTAGCGTGCAACAAGAAGGGCCTAGCAATCAACCAGCAATTCCAAATACAGGAGTTGCCACTCAGGACCAAACTCCAGTTGTCACCAGAATAGAGTTCAACGACTTGATGAGAGAGCTCAGGGAAAGTAGGAGACAACTAGGAGAGCAGATGCAAGCCAATGCCAACCTGATGGCACAACTTACTCAACAGCAGCAACAGAATGTTGGGGGCAATCCCGCTGCTTACTCCTCATCTGACAGCTCTACTTCCTCTGATGAACCTCCCAGGCGCAGACGCCGTAAGACTGATGCTGCGCGAGCAGATGCTGCTGTTCGAACAGCTGGAGACCGCGACCAAGCAAGAGCTGGAAGCTTCAGGACCGGGATACAGATGGAAGATAAAGGCCCAGATCATCAAAATGCTAACGATGTCGAACCTCAAGATGCACGATTGGCAGATCGCCAAGAGAGGAGGCATCAGCATGGATAGGCGCGTAGAACAGACTCCAACCTTCCGCCTTCCATACAGACACCCGATCTGACAGCCATGATCAGGCAACTGATGAAAGAGAATCAGGGCTTATCAAATGATGACTGGGGAGTGTCAAGAAGTCATACTCCGTTCACGGATGTTGTGTTGCAAGCGGCGTACCCCAGGAAGTTTAGTATGCCTACTATTCCTGCATATGAAGGAAAGACTGACCCTAGACAACATGTCATGAGGTACGAATGGATGATGGATTCAGCCAGAGCGAATGATGCCACCAAGTGTAGGTGCTTTCTGATTACTCTATCTGGGATCGCTACTATGTGGTTCACCCGACTTCCTCCGCGATCCGTATCAAATTTCGAGGAGTTGGCAAAGAAGTTTATTGAGCAGTTCAGGATACACACTACGCGCCTAAAGGACGTGATGTCTCTGTCAAGTGTAATCCAAAATGCTAGGGAATCGTTGAAGGAATATTTGCAAAGATTCCACGTGGCAGCAACTGAAGTCAGTAATCCCAATGACCATGCAATTCTGATGGCTGTAATGAGAGGTGTGGATCCAGACTTTGAGTTTGGAGACTGGCTGGCAGGAAAACCTCCAGCTACGCTAGAGCGTTTCTACTCTAAGGCACACCAGTTCATAAGAAGAGAGGAAGCTAGGTGGGTACGACGAGATAAGGCGCCAGGGCCTGTCCAAGAGTCAATAAAGAGCAACATCGCTGTGAAGCAATCGGGAGACAGCTCGGGAAAGGTCCAAGTCAATGTCCAGAACAAACCTGGGCAACCTAAGGAGTCCGGAGGAAGGAGTCAAGGGAAAAGAAAAGAAGCAGGCAAGTGGAAGTCGAGAATTCCAAGCTACAGCGAGTACACTCCGCTAAACGCCCCACTTGAAAACATTTACCTATCCACCTGCAATACTTTTCAGTACAGAAAACCACGTCCAAAAGAATCAACTGAAGAACAAAAGCGGACCGGGAAATATTGTCGCTTCCATGAGACTTATAGACACAATACGGAAGAATGTAGACACTTGCACGACGCTATCGAGAAGTTGATCAGGCAGAAGAAATTGCAAGAATTTGTGAAGGATCCACAAGAAGGAGGACAGGGAACGTCCAACCCAGGTCGTGCACCAGCTCCACGTCATTCCGAGGAGCCTGCCCGGACCGTTGGTAGACTGGTCATAAATACAATTATCGGCGGGCCTCACCCCGCGGATAAGAATTGGCAGGAGATGGAGCGATATGCAAGTTCCTTGAAGCATGCAGATTTTGAGTGTTGTTCGAACATGGAGGACGGAGCCCCTGCTAAGCAGCAGCGCGTAATGACAGACGATATTGTGTTCAGAAGCAGAGACGCTGATCAGGTTGAGGCTCCGACCATCGACCCCATGGTTATATCTGCAACGATCGGACCAGCATACGTAAAAAGAATTCTGATTGATTCTGGAAGTTCAGTCAACATCATCTTCAAGAAGGCCTACGATCAAATGAAGCTAGAAACAAAAGACTTGAAACCATCCAAAGCTCGTATCCACGGCTTTAACGGCGCTGCAACTGATGCAGTGGGATATGTCGAGTTACCAGTTGAACTGGGACAAGGCGAGCGTCGGAGAGTGCGAATTCTACCCTTTGTAGTTTTGGATGTGGACTCTCCGTATAACGTTTTCTTGGGCCGGCCGGCCCTGGCGGAGTTTAGGGCAGCGTTAGCCCCGTGGTGTTTAACTTTGAAGTTCCCGACTAACAAAGGAGTAGGCATTGTTCACGGCGACCAAGCAGCTGGTCGTTCCTGTTATGTGGCCGAGCTCCGAGAGGCCCACCGGAGGGAGAAGGGAAAGGTTGCGGACAATCCCGTCCGCATCCTCAATGCGGATAATTGACAAGTAGTGCCCGAGCCCTGGCTCGGGCATAGTTCTCGGATCTACGGAGATATAGATCCGAGAGACGACGATGAGAAACCTAGGGAAGAGAAGGCGGCACCGGCTGAATTAACAATTGACATTTCAGTTAGCCGTGACGACCCTTCGCGAATACTGAAGATCGGATCACAGCTAGGCCCCGCAATGACTGAGGACCTTAGCGACTTCCTCCGGGCGAACCTTGATGTTTTCGCCTGGACGCATTCTGATATGTGTGGGATTTCTCCCGCCATCACGAGTCATATGTTGAACATAGACCCGAAATACGTCCCAGTCAAGCAAAAAAGGAGAGGAATGGATTCGGAGAGATCCGCCGCTCTTGGAGAGGAGGTGGACAAACTCAAAGCAAATGGGTTCATCCGCGACGCCCTCTACCCGGAATGGGTCTCCAACCCCGTGCTAGTAAAGAAGGCGAATGGGAAATGGAGGACTTGCGTAGATTATTCCGACTTGAACAAAGCATGCCCTAAGGACAGTTTCCCGTTGCCTAGGATCGATCAGTTGGTCGATTCCACCGCAGGACACGAGTTAGTGTCATTCATGGATGCGTACTCAGGATACAACCAAATCCCAATGCATATTCCGGACCAAGAACACACCAGCTTCGTTACAAATGTCGGGTTGTATTGCTATGTAGTGATGCCCTTTGGATTGAAGAATGCTGGAGCAACTTACCAACGTCTGGTGAATCGAATGTTCAAGGACCAGCTGGGTAAAACCATGGAAGTCTATGTGGATGACATGCTCGTGAAGTCACGACGGTCAAACGACCACATTCAAGACTTGGCTGAAATGTTCGACATACTCAGGTTTTATGGCATGAAGATCAACCCGTTGAAGTGTTCTTTCGGCGTTGCATCAGGGAAGTTTTTGGGATTCATCGTCAACGCTAGGGGAATCGAAGCCAACCCAGAAAAGATCCAAGCTATTCGAGATGTACAAGCGCCCAGGACTATAAAGCAGGTACAGAGCTTGAACGGAAAAGTAGCTGCGCTGAGTCGATTTATATCCAAGGCAACTGACAAGTGCATCCCGTTCTTTGACATAATAAAGAAAGGAAAGAGAAATTTTGAATGGACGTCTAGCTGTGAGGAAGCATTCCAAAATCTGGTGAGGCATCTGGAGAGCCCACCAATGCTATCAAAACCAGTTGACCATGAGATGTTGTACGTATACTTGGCTGTATCCCCACATGCGATAAGTGCGGCTTTGGTACGAGAGGAGGATCGAGTCCAAAAGCCGGTGTATTATGTTAGAAAACGTTTAACAGGGGCCGAGAGGAATTACCCTAAAATAGAGAAATTGGCTTATTGCTTGGTGATTGCATCACGAAAGCTTCGCCCGTACTTTCAAGCACATTCAATCGGTGTTTATTCCGATCAACCCCTGAGGCAGGTACTCCAACGGTCGGAAACTTCTGGAAGATTGCTAAGATGGAACATCGAGTTGAGCCAATTCGATATCGCGTACTTACCACGGAGAGCCATCCGAGGGCAAGCGTTAGCAGACTTCATCGCTGAATTTACCATACCCATCAAACCGGACGATCACGACATCATTCCCCCCGTTCGATGGAAATTATACACTGACGGTGCATCAAACGACCGTTGCTCCGGCGCGGGCGTAGTTCTTGTAACTCCGGAAAACCGATCGATCTGTTATGCCCTGAAGCTCGATTTCCCGGCTACAAATAACGAAGCCGAATATGAAGCACTGATCGCTGGCTTGAAACTCATCAGGGAACTCGGGATCGAATCAGTCGAAATCTTTTGTGACTCGCAGTTGGTGGTTTACCAAGTACGGGGAGACTACCAAGCAAAGGGACGAAAGCTTGCTCCGTACCTCATTCAGGTCCAAGAACTACTATCAAATCTTGAGCGTTATGACATCTCACATATCCCGCGCGAACAGAACAAAGAAGCCGACTTATTGGCCAAGTTCGCAAGTACCGACGATACGCAACAAATGGGATTGTATCCCGTCGAAGTCTTGCATGACCCGAGCATAGACGAAATGAAAGTCGATCGCGCGTTGGGAACAGAAATCGAGAAGGAATCGTGGATAACCCCATTCAAACTGTACCTGACGACCGGGGCCTTACCAGGAAAAAGAAGCGAAAGACGGTAGGTCCTTCGAAAGGCCGCGCGATACATAATGCAGGATGGATCAATGTATCGAAAAGGATTCTCAGTCCCGTTATTACGACCATACTGGGGGGCAAACGCTAGCAAAGAAGATCCTCCGCTATGGATATTACTGGCCCACCGTAAACCGGGATGCCGCGGACTACGCGAGAAAATGCGACAAGTGTCAAAGATATGCGAAAATCCCGAGGGCTCCATCAACGGAACTCACACAAATGATCAGTCCTTGGCCATTTGCGATCTGGGGAATCGACATAATCGGCTCTTTGCCTCTATCCAAAGGTGGTGCGAAATACGCAATAGTTGCAGTCGACTATTTCACGAAATGGGCTGAGGCAGAACCTTTGGCCACTATCACCTCTAAGAAGGTCATTAACTTCGTTGTACGAAACATTATATGCCGCTTTGGCCTTCCACGCACCATCATTACAAACAACGGAACGCAATTCGAAAGTAGAGAGTTCAAAGAGTTCTGTTTAAAGTACGACATCGAGAAAAAGTTCGCCGCCGTTGCACACCCAAAAGCTAACGGACAAGTCGAGGCCGTTAACAAAATAATCAAGTCCATACTGAAGAAGCATCTGGAGAAGGTTGGAGGCAAGTGGGTAGATGAACTCCCGACAGCATTATGGGCGTATAGAACTACCCACAAGTCCGCGACCGGCCACACTCCGTTCGCCTTGGCATACGGCTCTGAAGCCGTTATACCCGTGGAACATGAAGTTCCATCGCACCGAGTGACATACTATGACCCCAAGACGAACCAAAACCTCTTGCTGGAATCACTGGACTGCATCGACGAAAAGCGTGAAGAAGCTGAATTAAGGGCGGCGGCGCACAGACATCGAGTCAAGCGTTACTACGACGGCAGAGTCCGCCCAAGAATCTTTGATGTGGGTGATCTCGTTCTGAAACGAGTCTTCTCGGTACCATCACGCATGAATCCCAGTTGGGAAGGTCCATACGCCATTGAACGGAAGCTTGGAGAAGGAACATTCAAGCTAGCGACCGTTGATGGCGCGACACTCCCCCGAGCATGGAACAGTGAACATTTGCGGCACTATTACATTTAGCATGTTTTCCTTTCTTGTTGTAGGCACTGTTATTTCCTGCATGTTTCCATTCAATAATGACTTAGTTTCCTTTTAAAGTTGTAATCAAGCAATTTAGTTGATTTTCATTAATAAAGGCTTGAAGCCATATTTTCTATGAAGTTTCTATATCTCTTAATTGGATGATAAATTACATTATCCTGCACGACATACAGACTCGTACGAACGATTCCAAATCTCCGAATCCCCAGAGCACGGATCGGAGTTCTCTAAGTCCCCAAAGTGCGGACTAGAGTATAAACGATTCCAAATCTCCGAATCCCCAGAGTGCGGATCGGAGTACTCTAAGTCCCCAGAGCGCGGACTAGAGTATAAACGATTCCAAAACTCCGAATCCCCAGAGCGCGGATCGGAATACTCTAAGTCCCCAGAGCGCGGACTAGAGTATAAACGATTCCAAATCTCCGAATCCCCAAAGCGCGGATCGGAGTACTCTAAGTCCCCAGGGCGCGGACTAGAGTATAAACGATTCCAAATCTCCGAATCCCCAGAGCGCGGATCGGAGTACTCTAAGTCCCCAGAGCGCGGACTAGAGTATAAACGATTCCAAATCTCCGAATCCCCAGAGCGCGGATCAGAGTACTCTAAGTCCCCAGAGCGCGGACTAGAGTATAAACGATTCCAAAACTCCTAATCCCCAGAGCGCGGATCGGAATACTCTAAGTCCCCAGAGCGCGGACTAGAGTATAAACGATTCCAAATCTTCGAATCCCCAGAGCGCGGATCGGAGTACTCTAAGTCCCCAGAGCGCGGACTAGAGTATAAACGATTCCAAATCTCCAAATCCCCAGAGCGCGGATCGGAGTACTCTAAGTCCCCAGAGCGCGGACTAGAGTATAAACGATTCCAAATCTCCGAATCCCCAGAGCGCGGATCGGAGTACTCTAAGTCCCCAGAGCGCGGACTAGAGTATAAACGATTCCAAATCTCCGAATCCCCAGAGCGCGGATCGGAGTACTCTAAGTCCCCAGAGCGCGGACTAGAGTATAAACGATTCCAAATCTCCAAATCCCCAGAGCGTGGATCGGAGTACTCTAAGTCCCCGGAGCGCGGACTAGAATATAAACGATTTTAAAACTCCGAATCCCCGAAGTGCGGAGCGAAGTACTCTAATTCCCCGGAGCGTGGACTAGAGTATAAACCATTTCAAGCCTCCAAGTCCCCGGGGCACAGAGTCAGCAAGAAGTCCAAGTACTCAAAAGATGTGGGACGAGAGGTACGCCATGTCCAAAAATGTTTGAACAGCACAAGAATGGACCGGGAGATAATGCAACTCATAAGAACTTGAGTTATGGCTACAATTAGTCAGCAAACCAAATAAAGACAAGAGAATCATTCAAACAAAAAGAAACTAAAACTTTATTCAATAAGTCCAAAATGGGGATACATGATCACTCCTACAAAATTCAGACCTCTCTATACAAACTACAAGTTGTGGAAGATAAAAACAATTACAAAACTTAAGCAGGAAACTTGTTGAACAAGTGCATCGATTATTTCTTCGACTTCTTCTTCTTGTCTTCCTTTGGTGTTTCCGACGACTCCTCTCCCTCACGCTTTTTCTTGGACTTTTTGCTTGCTAGAGAAACGGAGTCAGGAGTAGGAGACGGAACATCTAGTGGTTTGGACCTGCCCGGGAGAATGATTTTCAAAGGTCTGTTCCGTGGGTCAGTGAGTTCCAGTATTTCAGATTCAACTTTGACTTTGACCTTTTTCTTCTCCTCGTCGGCGAGACAGTCCTTCATGCTCATCTCTGAAGTATGCTCAGAGGCGCCAGTGATTTTAATTTTATCGCTTCCTTCGGCAGGAGACGAAGTATCAAGTTTGTCATCATCAAGCGCCCCGATCACTTGAGCGTCTGGACCGGGAGTTACTCCTGCGTGAGCAACGTCACTTGTTTTCTCTGCTTCCTCCTTGGCGTCGTCGCTTCTCGAAGTTGGCTCGGCGTCAGAGCAACCTGCACGAAAACATAAGGAATGAGCATTAGAACGAATAGCCACTGCTGAAAAATGACGGGAACTCTTCAACTTCTAGAGAAAGAAGAATTTCCTACCAGGGTCCGGTTGGCTATCGGTGGCACGAGGGGTTTCACCCTCCAGGATAGGTGACAGCACATGAACACCAAGCCCGGGATCTTCGGGATCGTAACTAGCATGCTGCTCGAATGGATCAAGTGTTGGCCGACCGGTCGATTGAGCAGCGTAAGGAGCGGCAATGTGAGGAGTAGTAGCATCGGCCCTAGACGGGCCAGCTTCGTCATTCTTCTCTTTCGGAGGGGAAGAGCCTTTGCTATAAAGTGCCAATGCTGCGGATATGTCCGATGGCTCATTCCCCCTTAGGAACTCCTTCACCAAGACATCCTCATCGACCTCGTTGGAGCCCGACTCGACCTTATTGATCCTTATCAGAGTTTCCCACGCCTCAGCCAGGGATTCGAGGTAGCCGTCGCCCAGAAATGTTAAGTCGCGGTGCATAAGGACGCGGGCTCCATACTCGGCGATCAACGGGTCAAACATACTTTTGACCTCTTCCCTGCCGGCTTCTGCGTCCGCCTCGAGGCAAGAATCAAGCTCTTCCACAGCCATTCTTTTGCCCTCCTCACGGGCCTCGTCCTTCATTTTCTCGACCCCGGCGAGTTCGTCATCGAGCTTTGTCTTCAGGAGTCGGGTAGCAACAATCTCATCACAGTATCGCTGCGATTCTTCTTGAGCAGCTACTTTGTCTTCCTTCTCCTTGGAAAGTAATTCCTTCAGCTCCTTGACTTGAGTAGCAAGTGCGTCCCTTTCCTTTTGGACAGAGTCTTTTTCTAGGGCGAGGGCACCGCTGCGCTGGACTGCTTCGTCAAGCTCTTTTTTGTGAGCCGCCTCTAAACGAGTAACTGCCTCGGCAGTATTTTTCGCGCTTTGTTCAACGGCTTCTAGCTTTGATTTATACGAAGCGAGCTCTTCGTCTTGGAGTTTGATGATTTTCTTATCGCTATCAGCCTCCAGATTCAGACGGTCAATCTCGTGTTGACGCTCGACGGACACTTCCGAGGTCTTCTCCACCAAGTGCACAAACGCGTTATGTTGAACATAGACGTCGTTGTTGCAGGCAATGGCACTTTGCTTCACGTGCCCAGGAATGTGATGGATGGCTGGGAGGAATTTCAAGCCGTCAAAACAGATTTTCGGAAACTTGGCCTTAAGGTCGACCATTTTTTCCGCAACAGTTGGGTCCACTGCAGGAATAGGAGGAGGAGGCTTTGAGAATTCCGTTCTTTTACGTTTCTCTCGAACTTGCCTCGTACTCGATGAACTGGAGTGTTGTTCTCGAGCAGCATCAGACTGATAACCTTTCTGCGAAGACTTCTCTTTATCCGGCTCAATTGGAGGAGGAAGATCGCGGGACTGGGAAGATTGAGAATGTGCTTTCTTGCGGTGAGACGACTCGCGAGGACGATTGTCCCTATCTTCATAATCACCTCGGTCCCTGCGTCTGCCTGAACCGGAATCCCGTCCAGAGTGATGGAATATAGAAGACCCTTGAAGGCGATCAAGTCCGTGAGAGCGGCCCATATCACCTGCAAAGAATGGAGATAACAACGAGTTAAGGAGAATTCACGAGCTAAAAAGACTTGAAGTATATTATGGAATGCGCATGTGCGTGTGTGTCCTAGTGTTCCCCCCGACGGACCCGTTCGTTTATCTTTGCTAATCGGAGTGTTGTCTCCTTGAGCCGGGAGTTGAACTCCTACATTGCCTCTAGCGGGCGAAGAGAATTTGAGAGCTTCAGGATCATCGAACCCGTAATTAAGTAAATCATCGGGGATGGACAAGTTGGACAGACCCCTCAGAGAACTTTCCAGATGCTGCGAAGAAGCCTCTTTCTCAGGAGGGATAGGCGTAGCTTTTGAGGTGCCACCAACTTTCTCCTTTTGAACCGTATATTTCAACTTCTTTTTTCCCTTCGAAGGGGAGAATGATGTCTCAATATCCTGAACTTCGATTGCCGGATTCCAAGCAGGACCCGCGTTCTCGCCCTGAGTCTCGGGAGCATCATCCTCTCTACGCTCGCTTTCTCCGTGCGTATCGGGAGTGCGGCGCGACGACGGTCCGGCCTATTTTTTCCCTTTACCGGACGAAGGCTTGGGAATGGTGACACCTTCTGGAAGGCTGATCCGACGACCAGGGGCTAGCAAGCCAAACCCCGACAGCGATTCATTTGAAATGATAGTCCGGATGTATCGATCCTCAACAGGAAGAGCTCTAATGGCTTCAACAGCCTCAGAATATCCTCGGCCTTCCGGACGCGGGTTGATACCTGAAAAGATGAAATGAAGAGTTAGGAAAAGCATGACTCCGATTAAATACGAATAGTGATTCAGCAGAGAGGCTTACTGCCTTCAACCCATCTCCTAGCGAAACCAGAAGGGCAGCGCACATAGAACCATTCCTGTTTGTACAGGGCGAATTTGCTACAGGCCCCTGTCAAGATCTGGCATTTGTGGTATGGCTCGAGGAACATAAAAGAAGGACTGTCTTTCCGTCTCTTGAACATATAAATATATCTGATATCACCGGCGGTTGGAGGTCTGGAGAAGACAGCCATGAAAAGTAGATAAGTCCCATATAGAAATGCATGGCCGTTCGGGTGCAGCTGCGACGGAGCTATGTCTATGTACTGCAGTACATCCCGGAGAAATAAGTTAAATGGAGGCACGCTGCCCATCCAACACATAAACTTGTTGCAGGTAGTGTACCCGACTGGGGGCAGATGAGGGCGATCGTGTCTTGAAGGAACTAACACGTCGGCAAAAGGAATCCCGTGAATAGAGCATATCCGTCGCAGAGCAGCTTCGTTGATCTTCGAGGCTTGAGAATCAATCGGATTGTCTAGTAAGATGGTTGCCTCCAGAGCATCAGGCACCAAGTTATGAGCGGGAGAAGTTGACGGGTTAGAAGTATCAGCGGCTCCTTGCCTTGCTGACGGCCCAGTCCTGTCAGATATGGTGGCAGAACTAGATTTTCTCGACATCCCGAATAAATAATGAACCTGGCTAAATGCTTGAGAAAGCTATACTTAAAAAACATTGAACGTTAGAATTAGCAACACGATTTTTCCCCCCATGTGGTGTGTGAACTAGTGCAAGCAATTGTGTACAGGCAATAAGAATCTAAAGGTTTTAAAGATATAATAATTAGCTTCGAATCATCGCCTTCGAAGACCGTCATCGCTGACCGTCTCAAAAAGCTCGCCTTGAGGTGATTACAGTTCCAGATTCAGAAAACATGTAATTTATGAAGTATCCGGCTTAAGTATAATTTGACATTTATATCGTTCGGTATTTAAATGTCGTTCGGCAGTTGCATTGTTCGTCCTGAGAAGAGTTCGGCATGTATCTTGGTTCGGTTAAGTCATTGTCAAGTGTTCGGCATTGAAATTGTTCGGCATGTATATGTTTGTTCGGCATTTAAATGTTGTTCGGCTTGAGTTATCGTGCAGCAATTGTATTGTTCATCCTAAGTATAGTTCGGCACGTATATTGTTCGGCCTAGGCATTTATATTGGTCGGCATTTTTGGTGTTCGGCGAATATAGTGTTCGGCAGTTATATTGTTCGGCATGTATGTAACTGTTCGGCATGACAGTTGTTCGGCAATTATGTCGTTCGGTCTAGATGCTATTCGGCATATATGTCTGTTCGGCATAAGGGTAGTGTTCGGCCTTAGTTCGTTCGGCTAAGGTAGCGCTCCGCCCTCGATCATAACTCCGCCCTGCTCTTTCTCCATTTACGCCGAACGACAGAGACAAGATCGCCCGGCGAAGGTTACGCCGTTCGACACCCCATCTTCCTTTTTCTTCCAATCTTAATCAGCACAAAGGAGCTAGGTCTAACTACCATGCACCGTTCGGCGACTCCGAACGTGCGAACCACTTCTACTAGCCACACATTGTACAACCATAGAAATACCCCGTTCCCATGTGATGAACCTAAAGTTGAAGTAATGTAATCGTGGAGGGAATGATACCTAGTTCGACGATCGAGGTTGAGGAAGGATCAACTAGACTTTATATCTGATAGGGTGGCAAGAATTGAAAATCTCTGGGAATGACAGAAGAGAAAGCGTAAAGGGAAAATGGTGGAAGGGCGCCTGGTTATATAGAGGGAGGTAGAAGTCGAAAAGGCCATGACCGGTAGAACCGGTCAAGGTCATAGCGTTCGACCTCGGCGCATAACGGTTCGGCACTGAAGCATCACTCGGCAAGGAAGCACCGTTCGAACGCGAATGTCTCGTTCGGCATTTGGAACACGTCCGGCACACATCGATCCCACAAAAGGGACGTCTCCGTTCGAGGTTAGCCAAGGGTTTAAGACGTGACGAAAATGTTGCACGGTTCAAAGCGTACCACGTTCGGCCACGCGATACACTTTGGGGGGCAAGTGTTTCCTGGAGATTTGACCAGGCAACTAGTACTCGGTATCCAGTTCAACTCGGCATCAGAGAGTGACCGGCATCAGAGAGTGTCCGGCATCAGAGAGTGACCGGCATCAGAGAGTGACCGGCATCAGAGAGTGTCCGGCATCAGAGAGTGACCGGCATCCAGGAGTGTTCGGCGAAGCGCTTGACATCCAGGAGCACTCGGCGTAGCAATGGAACTCGGCGTCAACTGGCACTCGGCGACAACCAATGCTCGGCGCTAGCATTCGGCATACAATGACGCTCGGCATCAAGACTACTCGGCATACAAGGGTGCTCGGCATCAAGGCTGCTCGGCATACAGGAACGCTCGGCATCGAGACTACTCGGCATACAAGGGTGCTCGACATCAAGACTGCTCGGCATACAAGAGCATTCGGCATACAGGAGTACTCGGCGTGGTACTCGGCAACAAGAGTACTCGACGTCTAGCAGAGCGTTTGGCTTCGACTGTCTAACATCCTGCACTTCCCAGACATCAACCACATCATTTGGCATATAAGGGACTGTTCGGCATCAGAGCGTTCGGCACGCCTGGTTTGGCATACAGCGACCACTGCACTGGGGCTTGAGCGTTCGGCTATCCAGCCCACTTGGGAAGTCCAGCGATATTTGCCTATAAATAGAGGGGCAGGGTCACAGTGAAATGGATCCTTTTTGGAGAGAAAACACCGGGGAGACTCTGCCATTTTCAAGACTCATCTTCTCTACTTAACAACTTCACTCAAGCATTTGATTCACGAATTGTATTTGTAATCAACTATAAAGGAAATCAAAAAAGTTGAACAAAGTGGATGTAGGCAATTACGCTGAACCACTATAAATTTGGTGTTCTTACTTTCTGCATTTAAATTAGCATTGTCTTCTCTGTTTAATTTACTTTCATAACTTATATCTCTACACAATCTTTCTGAACGAGGTTAGTGACCAATTTTGGTGCTAACACTAGCTAAGAAGTGGCAAACAGTGAAGGCATATGCATTGAATGTCATTCCGACTTCGTCGAGTGCTCCCTCGACGAAAGAGGGGAAAAAGGGCATTACTATCTAAGGATGCTTACCATTTATGGTATTCTTATATGTGTTTTATTTGATACCAAGGCTTCATATCCCTTTATATCTAGTGATTTGGTAGACAGATTAGGATTGAGACTCGAGGTTGTTGATCGACCTTTGATTATTACAAACCCGGTTGGGGGCTCGACCAACCTATGCATGGTTTGTCGAGACCTAGTGTTATCGAGTCATGGATGTTATTATGTTTGCGATTGCTTTGTTTTGGTTTTGTCAGGTTTGTCATTATTCTAGGAATGAATTGATTGAAGGGATATGAAGTAGTACTGGACTGCAAGAGGCCATCGGTGAGGATAGGCAAAAGTTAGAGTTAGGCTGCCTACTGGAAGGTGAGATTATGGTTAGCTTTTTATATTTTTTAGAGGTCCTGCAGGATGAGTTGCCATCTATGCATACAACTAGAGAGTATTTAGATATATTTTAGGAGGTGTCTAGATTAAAACCACATAAGAAGAGAGAGTTATCTATCGATCTGGTCAAAGATGCTAGATTAGTAGTTGTGCTTTTGAGGCATATGATGCCCATAGAGCAGAGGGAACTAGAGGTGTGAGCGGATGACCAATTGAGGCAAGAGATCATTTGTACAATCACATCCGAGTGGGGTGCACTTGTAAGTAAGGCAAATGGCTCTTTGAGGTTATGTGTTGGTTAACATGAGCTGAATAAGGCGACGTAGAAGAATAAGTATCCACTCATGCGTATTGATTATTAATCAGCTCAATGATGCGAGGGTGGTCTCTTATCTGGACCTTGCAACGAGGTTTCATCAACTAAAAGTAGCGAGGGAGACTGTGCCAATTACAAAATTTTGTACACCGTTTGGATTTCATGAGTCCTTTGTTATTCCGTTCTGACTAACCAATATGCTAGCATACTTTGTTGATCTCATGAACCTTGTTTTTAGGGATCACTTGAATAAGTTCGTACTCGTGTTCATTGATGATATTCTCATTTTTTCAAGGATTGAAGATGAACATAAGACATATTTAAGTATTGTGTTGGAGGTGTTGAGGAAACACCAAATGAAGGTGAAGTTTTTGAAGTCTCACCTCTGGTGGAGTGAAGTGAGGTTCTTAGATCACATTATTTCAGAACATGACATTGTTGTAGTCCTACAAAGGTTGCAATAGTCCAGGATTAGGACAGACCCAAGATTGCTGTAGAAATGAAGTATTTCTTAGATTAACAGGATATTATTGATCTTATCAAGGACTTCTCGAAGGTAGTAGCACCGTTAACCGATTTGACAAAAAAGAATCAGAATTTTATTTAGACATGAGGTATGAGTATGCATCTGTGAGCTTGATGGATAGGGCGATGAGTGTACCATTGTTAGTTATTATGAGTGGGAATGAGAAGTTGATAGTATACACAGATGCATGTGGTATTGGGCTAGGTGGGGTATTAATGCAGAGGGATAAGGTTGTCGCATATGCTAGTCAGCAACTACAACTACACGAGAGGGAGTATCCAACTCATGATTTGAAATTGGCGACGATAGTATTCGCTTTGGAGTTTGAAGACACTTAGCAAAGGGGTTCGAACTGTTCACTGACCATAAATAAAATAGTACCATTTCTCTCAAAAGATTCTCAATCTTCGTCAATGGCGATGGTAGGAATTATTGGCCTCCTACGACTTTGACATTTCCTATACGCCTGGTAAAAGAGATGTAGTCGCTAATGTTCTGAGTAGACATACCAGTTTGGGAGTGATACTTTTAGAGTAGACATAGCTTCAGTTTATTTTTTGTTATTACTTAGACCATGATGTGAGCTAGAGCCAGAAATGATGGCCAGTTTGACTATCAGACCTACTTTGACTAAGCAGATCAATGCTAGTTAAAGACATGATGCTAGACAAGCAGAGATTATTACTAAGGTTGATAATGGAGTAGAGTCTGAAGATATAAGGCGATGCAGACTCAGTCGAGATGGTTGGCTCCGTAAGGGTGGAAGATTGTATATTCCTGAGTTGAAGTGAGAGTAGATATCAATGGACTTCATCGATGGATTGCCGAGGACTAGAGGAGGGTACGATAGCTTCTGGGTTATAATCGATAGATTGACAAAGAGTGTTGGGTTTATATCCGTAAAGTCTAGTAGAACGACATCTAAAATTGGCTAAGTTATATGTTAATTGGATAGCGTGATTCCATGGTGTGCCGAAGAACATTGTGAGCGAATGAGATCCATTGTTTACTAGTGGATTTTGGAGAAGCTTACAAGAGGCATTAGAAAAGATGATAATAGATAATCTCGATGGTATCGAGATTGAACTAGAAGCTTCAAGACCTCGTAAGCCTATTTGTATCGTAGAGATACGGAATAGCTTAGGAGGAACACGATGAAGTATTAAAGGTTCCGTGGAGTGAAAGCGAATGTGATTGCACATGAGTGCACGAGGACCACTTATCTGGAGTTTTTCACTTGGTAAGAAATTCATTTTTATCGTTAGTTTTCATATTTGATATCATATTAAATGGTATATGTTAGATGTTTTTTATCATATTTAATGATATCGTAAGTTTTCATTTTTATCGTTAGTTTTCATATTTGCACATGGAAGACAGAGGAGAGCACGAGGAACACGATGAAGTACTAAAGCTTTTCACCACTTCTTGATGTTTGATATTATGTGTGTGTGTTTGGTGATGATTAATGCTGTATATGATTGCTTATGGTTGTTAGGCATGTAAGGCTATGTTTGATCTTGCCTTTTTCGATTTGAGGATTGTAGGGGCGAAATTCCTAAAGGGGGAGGGGGAGAGTGTAACAACCCGTATTTTTATGCATGGAAGATCGTAAATTGTTTTTAAATCCATATTGGGTCGTATTTGGATATAACTTTGGATGATATTGATTATTGAATTTTTTTACCCCTATAAATTTTATTGGACAGTTTTGACCCTGATTTATATTTTCCAGCATTTTTGGTAGTTATATGTATTTCATAGATATATATGCACCGATCGACACTAAAGAATTTAGAGGAATAAAAATGTACTTGGGTTAAGATAAAGTATACGACCTGTACAATTGAAGAATTTTCAAGATCGGACGTTCCGGCAACCGGTACGACCTAAAAAGACCCAAAAATAGCATTCTGAGGCACAGTCTCGGATTCTAATGAAACTTATACGGTTGGAACGGGAAACTACGATGATTTTTGCTATCGAAGAATCATCACAATTCGACATTCCTTGAAGCCATACGACCACAAAACGTACAGTGGGATTTTTGGGAATAAAAAAAGGCATATCCAACCCCTAACCCTACCTACTACTCTACAAATATAATTGTTTATTGTAGCCGCATATTAGTTTCCTTCATCCACATTTTCTTCCCTTTTTCATGAAACCCATCTTCCCGCTCTTATATCTCCTCTTCTTTCTAGAGCAACTGACCACCGTTTTGGTAGAAACAAAACCTGGGCCTCTCTATTTTCCCAAGATCTGTGCAACTATCATCTCGGTTCGAACAAATTCCAACTATAGTGGCCAAAAATGCTAATCCGATGAAGGGGGTGATTTGGAGGTGAACTGATATGGATTTGGATGATACAGTTGTATTTATAATGGTAAGAGAAGCAAAATGGTGTTGAAATGGCCATGTTTCACGCTATAGTGAGGGAGATATTGGAGTTGAATGGAAAGAACACCAAAGTCAAACATTTTAGCAATCTAACCGTAGGAGAAATCACCAATATAGGTTTGATCGTCTTGGTAAGAGGTGTTCGAAAACATTTATCGCTTGAGTCATAGGGGATCCTGGTGGTGGTAACGAGGTTGAGAAGTTTGGGAAGAGAATGGATTTACTTGCATTTTTGGTCCGCAAGATGCTTGTGGGGTCAACGTGGATGACCGAGGTTGTGGAGGTGCTATGTGAAGAAAGGTGGCCCATGGTAGGAGTTTGGTGGAGTTAAGTGGTGGCACGGATGTGCCAAGAAATGGTTTATGAAAGTAGAAGAAAAAGGGAAGTTTGCTAGCTGTTGTGGTCAGCCGGAGATGGTGTTCAGAAGGGAGGCCGCGTAAGTGTGGTCGAGTGACGGCGTGTAACGGTTAGTGATGTTAGGTGGCGAAGTGAGGTGGTATCATGCATGATAGAATACTTGAACATGAGCAACAATGGAGCCGGAGGCAAAGGATGTAGGGAAGATAATTATGAAAGTGGTTAGTGAGGTAATTTATTAATTAGTTAATAATTAGGTAGGTTAATTAATTAATTAGTTAATATAATTGATTTCTTATATCGTCCATACCATTTGCATACGAGGTCCGATTTGAACGTGGTTTCTTGCATTACCCTCGTATTGGAGCCCCCAGGACTTGATATGGGATTGGTAGCTTTTGTTGAGGTAAGTGATATTGTCTCTCACCACACTATGGTTGTCTTTACAGTGTAAAATGAAGTTTTGAAATGATTTAAAACTTTAAGATATGATTTTTATATACTTAGGCCCACTCCTAATTTTGTAAAATAATTTTAAAGTGTTTTAAAATGGTTATAAATCGGATTTCACACATGTTGTTTTAGACATACTATTTTATGAAAATCGCTAGACTTAGGCCATTTTTTATAAGATTCCGAAGTTGATTGATGTAGGTGTATTGTATATGTTGTATGTATGTTATGTTGGTTATATGTATGTAATGTTGGTTGTATGCATGCTTGTTTGCTTGTTTTGGTTGAAAACATCATCTGATAGGCAATGCATTATTAGGAAAAATCATAAGATAGAGTTTCTTTCATATATATGAATGCATACGTGATGGAAACTCGAATGGATGGAATAAGTATATGGAAGAGTACTAGGATGCATGCCGATCGATTTGAAGATGAAAGACGATGGACTTGGGTATGTGTTTCAGTCTTCAGGATGAATGTCAGATGGTTTCACTTGGTTTATACTTAGCCATATTTAACTAAGTACACCACCAAAGTGGCCACTATCGAACATTACGCAGTGGCTGATACATACCACTATTGATGAAGGCCGATTTGGTCGATCTTTGACGTGGACAATGAAGGGACTTCAAGGAGTGTGACATAGTGGTTTGTTCGTGAGGCTAACTCATGATTTTGATGTTATTGCTCTACGACGAGCGATTTCGATGATAAAGCGATGGTGTGTCACTTGGAGGTGATGACTTTGGGACATTAATGACGACGACTCGATGATGATGGAGTTGTGTGATGATTATGACTCGATGTTGATGGAGTCGTGTTTTGATGATGATGGCTTGATGTTAATGGAGTATCATGATGATCCATAAGGGCAAGTTCGATATTGATGGAACTTGTGAGTGGGACAAGGTGATGTGTCCTACTACTGAAATGGATAGACCAAGAAGAGGTGTTTGACTATGATGACGAGTGCAAGGGGATCGTTGATACTCAGAGTGTTATGAAGAGTGCTCATAAAACAAGGGTAGGTGAGGATGCTCACTTGGATCGATGGTGATGGATCCGTACCCTTAACTTTTGTGATGTTGATTCTAATTTCCTGGCCTTTAGAGTGGTGTGGATTCAAGCATTAAGAAACTGAGACTTTTCCATTGGTCTCTGGCAGTTGATGGTCATACGACTTATCATATATCCAATTCGCATGAGTGATTGTAAGGATTATTTGATTGATGCTATGTATGTTATGTTTGTAATGTTTTGATTATCACTTTAGGATGTCACAAGATGTAGGTATTGTGAATTTGGACCTAGACACCCAATACTGTATTTAGACCCATAGTACATTTGTATGATTACAATGTTAGTAGATTATCATATAGTACTATGTTCTAACTCTTTGGATGCAGGGACACGTCAGGTATTATTCTCCATATCCTACGTCCCATATATTATATCAACCTTCATAGTATTTTGAGACTATTTGTCACTCACACCAGACCGTTGTCTGACTTGTGGTTTTATGCTTTGTTTCTTATTATCTTGGGTACTCTAAATAGCAAGCATAGACGGCACATGGAGTTGTGCAGATGGACTAGCAGGAGGCCCGCTTCCTCATATTTATATTTTAGGCTTATTATTACTTATTCCGTTGTGAGACACTATTGTTCCTTGATAATGTTTGACTCAATTTATTTAAAGACGGTTTATCATTTGAGTTTATTTATCAGTTTTATAAAATCCATTATAGTTTTGTACAATGGTAACACCTCGAGTGGAAATTTGATAAAAGAATTAAATTTAAATATAATAAAGGAAAAAATAGAATTTTTCAAAAATATCCTAATTTGGCTACGAAACTTGCACCATTTTGTTTGTAGCGATTTTCTGGACTACTTTTATAAATAATGTTTCGAAATCGGAGTTAATATGAGGAAGTTATTAACGTTTAGAAATTTAGAATCAAAAATTGACAATAATCCACACATGTCCAACTTAAATAATCCGGAATATAGAATATCAATGGGGTTAAATTTTTTTTTGAGCAGAACGGATGTGTAGCGTGGAGCTACACAGCCGATTAGAGATAAATACTAAATATTAATATTACGATCAACATGCCTGATCGATAGCCAGAAAGAGTGTTTTAACATACATCAGCAGCAACATCAAAAAAGAGAGTTATAGATACCATAACAACCCTAAACCAATATATACATAATAATCAGTCGGATAAATATACAGATGAAGCGATACTGTCACGGATGGAAATCATGACCATAAGAATGATGGTCAACCGGCGCGACGGAAGAAGCGCTGCCCACCGACTCAGCTGGTGGAGATTCGGGAGGCGGAAGACGGAGCCGGAGAGGAGCTGAGAAGATGGAGCCTGAACAAAAAACAAAGATATTAATAATCCTATTGCATATAAGCACTCTCGAACTAGCGGGTTCGTTGAAGACACGGGCGTTTCTTTCCTTCCATATAACCCAGCAGAAAATGGCAAGTAAAGAATCAAGAAGAGAATCCGGAGTGTTGTACTGCCAATATTCGAAGAAATTTGTTATGAAAGGGATGTAACCAAGTAGATGAGCACAAGAGGAGACCCAAACGAAATGAGCAAAGTCGCATTCGAAGAACAGGTGATTAATGGATTCAGCTTCCATGTTGCAGAGGGCACAGGTCTGGTCAGATAAGATATTGAGACGAAAGAGACGGTCTTTGGTATTAATGCGACCATGGATCAGACACCATTGAAAGAAAAGGATTCGAGGAGGAAGGTGGCATTTCCAAATGCGAGCGAAAGAGAAAAGTCTGCCAGGGTGGTTCAGGAAGGAATAACATTGGGACACTGAGAAGCCTTTGGAGGGGGATAGGAACCATGAGAATTGATCTGGGGTGGAGGGAGACAGGTTAATGGAAAGAAGCAGATTAGAGGCGGCAAGGAATTCGCGGAGCAGGCTATCACCAAAAAGGGAAGCATGACATAACGAAGGTGGACCGATGGAAACGACATCAGCTACCGTGAGAAACTGAAGTGGTGCGGATGAAAAAAGAGTCTGGAAATTGCGGTAAGGGGAAGAGTGGTGGAACCAGGAGTCTTGCCAGAAGAGACATTTAGAACCATCACCAAGAATCACATGAAAGAGCGGCTTGATACGGGTCAGGGAAGCAAGGACGCCAGACCAGAATGGGGAGGGCTTGAAGAGAGGAGCAAGATGAAGGACACAGAATGGGTTATCTTGATAATGAACAGAGAGGATCCAATCTTTCCAAATGAAGTGACCAGGTGTAAGAAGACGCCATAACCATTTGGCCAAGAGAGCAAGGTTGAAAGTTCTAAGGTTGACAATACCAAGGCCACCATGATCTTGGTGTAAACAGGCAATCCTCCAGTTGACAAGGCATTTGGCTTTTCCCCCGTTCCAGAGGAAGGATCTTCTAGTGGAATCGATTCTCTTGGAAACCCAGGTAGGTAGTTTGTGGAATGAGAGCCAGTAAGTGGGTAAGGAAGAAAGCACCGATTTAATAAGTACCAGTCTGCCTGCGGCCGAAAGAGCATCAGCTTTCCAGCCCGAAAGTCTGGTTTCAATCTTGGAGACAAGGGGAACCCAATCGGCACGATGGAGTTTGGTGGGACGCAAGGGGATACCAAGGTAGGAGATAGGGAAGTGGGCAATATTGCAGTTAAGGATAGATGAGATGGAGGGAGCGAGATTATCAGCATTGCCAAGCATAATGATGGAACTCTTGTGATAATTGATGGAAAGGCCCGAAATGAGTTCAAAGGTGTATAAAAGGACCTTGAGACAGTGGATATGATCAAGCGAGGGTGAGGCAAAGAGAATAGTATCATCCGCGAATTGGAGGTTGGAAACCATCAAATTAGAATTGGGAGGGCCAATACCGGCTAAACAGTTGTTCGAGATGGCCAGCTTGGTCATGCGATTAAAGACGTCCGCCACCAACACAAATAAAAGCGGCGAGAGAGGGTCTCCCTGTCTGAGACCTCGGGCAGATTTGATAAGACCACCTGATGAGCCGTTGATCTGAATGGAAGAGAGACTGGAGGTCAGGATACATTTTATCCATTCGCACCATTTCATTGGGAAGCCTATATGAGATAGGAGCTCTAGAATGAAGTTCCAATTAACTGAATCAAAAGCTTTGGAGAAGTCGAGTTTAAGGAGGACACCTGGTATGTTTTTGGAATGGCAATAGGAGATAACTTCCTGTGTAGCCGCCACACAGTCTAAAATGTTACGATCCTGGATGAATGCGGATTGCTCTGGACCTATCAACTGATTCATGAGAAGCTGAAGGCGGTTGGCGAGGATTTTGGTGATGAGCTTGAAGGTGGTGTTGAGGAGACTAATGGGGCGGAAGGCTGCTAGGGAATTGGCACCTTTAGATTTCGGGAGGAGGATGATTTTAGCGTAGTTGAGCCGAGATATGGATGCAGGGTTGGAATAAAATTCCGAGCACAAGTCAAGGATATCTGTCTTGATAACTTCCCAAAAGTGTTTGAAGAAAAAAGGGCCAAAGCCGTCAGGACCCGGCGATTTATTGTCATCCATATTCTTGAGGGCGGACAAGATTTCATCTTCAGTGAAAGGAGCATCAATTGGGATGGTGGGGGGATTAGGGTAGAGAAGGTTCCAATCTATGGGGGGAGGGAGGGTGATGATTTGCCAAGGACAGAGCAGTAGTATTGAGTAAACAGGTGAAGAATTTCAGACTGATCGGTGACAGGCGAATCGTTGTGGATAATTTCAGGGATGAACAGGGATCTGCGGCGGCCATTCGCCAATCTGTGGAAGTAAGCCGTATTTTTGTCGCCATTTGCTAACCACCTGGCTTTAGAGCGCTGTTTCCAGCCAATCTCCTCCTGTTTCATTAGTCTTTCGAGCTCAGCTTCCAGGGATCTAAGTTTGAGAGTCTCGGAATCGTCGAGAGGGTGTGACTCCTCGAGGATGTTTAGCTTGAGGATTTCATCTTGCGTAGCGGAGATGCGGTTTTTGAGCGAGCTCCAAATGGATTTGGCCCAAGGTTTAAGAAGTCTTCTCAGCGATCTAAGTTTGCCTACTACCCGAGCCAAAGCAGAATTGGACCTGATGGGCTGGGCCCATGCGAATTTAATAAAATCCTCGAAAGATGGCTCAAGTATCCGGAGCCTTTCAAATCTGAATGGTTGAATTTGATTAGAAAGAGCGCCCGATTCCAGAACGAGGGGACAGTGGTCCGAAAGGACGGTTGCCAGGCCTAGACAGGTAGATAGAGGGTGGATATCGTCCCATGCAGAGTTGAAAAGAAAACGATCTAGTTTAGCCAAGGTGGGGACCTGACGCCTATTAGACCTAAAGAGGCGGTTGCTGATAGGGGGTTCAATCAAAGAGGAGGAGTTGATGAAGGCATTGAAGGCATCTGAGTCGGCCGAGAAATTACCCGAGTTTCTTTCGTCTGAGTATCTTGTTGTATTGAAATCTCCACCAAGCACCCATGGACCATATATGTGTGTTGCGAAATTCCTGCAACTTCTCCAGAGATCTGCCCGGTCTTGAGCTGTTTGGGGGCCATATATGTTTGAAAAGAAGAATGTAGTATTGGATTGTAAATGTCTGAGAGCTACATGCAAAACAAAAGGCTGATGAATGATTTGACCAAGAGACCATACGGATTCATCCCACATAGTGATTAGACCCCCTGGAGCCGATGGCGTTTGAGTGAGCCCACCCAGAAAGCTGTGGTTCACCAATTTGACGAATAAGTGCGGGAGATGGATCAGAAAGTTTAGATTCTTGGAGCAGGAGGATATCTATGTGTAGAGGGGACAAGGACAGGTAAACTGAATGCCTTTTAGAGGGGTCCCCTAGCCCTCGAATATTCTAGGAGACAACTTTCATTGGGAAAGGGAGAGACGCTCTTGTTCTAGGGTTTGCATGGCAGAATAATGCTCATCTAGAATATTAACTCCCATGCAACGTGCTAATTTCTTATTTAATCTACTATTAGCAAAGGAGAAAACTACAGGTTTATAGAAGCTACCTGTGGCTCCAGGCAAGGAGGAGGCTCGGGCGGTCCTCGAGCTTCTTCTGACTACCAATGGGGAGAGACCTTGCAAGGCAGGGAGGGCTGGAGCTCTAGGAGGGGGAGAGGCTGGTAGATTATCGGGATCCGGAGCTAGGACGAGAAATGGGGCTTGAAGGAAATGGGGCACAGAGAGATCGAAGTCAAGTATGGGATCCCACCGGGGTGGAGCTGGATCATTGTTCTGGGCCATCCAGGGATTAACGTCCTCTAAAAGGTTCCGAGAAGGGGAAAACGATAAAGATTCTAGAATCATAGCATCAAAGCGCTCATCGAAATCCAGATTGTTGGGGTCAAGCGGGCCCTCAAAACACCTGAACTCCTTCTCAATATCTATACCGAGGGGATATGTCTCTGGTCTAAATCTAGGATGTGAATGATCCCATCGGGAAACTATAATGAGGAAATCCGCATTGTTGAGACAGACCTTGTATGAGGAAGAAGCAGGTATTCCCACCAGAAATTGCATCTTGACATAAATCTGACGGCGATCTAACTCCGACCATTCACATCTGTCGAATTCAGTGAATCGTCCTATTGGGTTTAGGGAAGTCTGAACAGCATCTTGGTTGTTTCTAAGAAGTTCTGGGAAACCCTTGATGGTTGCCCAGCTAGGCGGTTCTAACTCAATGGAGGGCGGCGGCTCGTAGTCTGGCCAAGCTTCAAGGTAAATCGACCCTCCCGCTTTGGTGAGGATCTTGGTGGTGAGAACAGTGGTTTTCAAATGCTCGGTGGGGCAATAGATCAAGAAACAATTGTTGTCTAGAAGCCAGATCCCTCACTCTCTATGGTTAAAGGAGGAGGTCAACACCGCTTCGAGAGTCTCCACAGTCCAAATGCCATCTATAATAGTTGCGGTGATATAGAGTGAGAAATCTGCCATGCGAAAATTTAGTGGAGGAAAGGTGGGCTGGTAAGGAGAAGAAGGTGATTTTGTTTGAAGCAGAGGGAGGGGATTGGGATGATTGGGTGAGTTGGATATAGTGGGGTTGAGAACAGGGTCAGCTGGCTGATTTGATTGTACCACACGTGTGTGTTTAGCATTGGAAGCACCTGAAGCCAGTTTTGGGGTTCGAGGATTTTGCGCAGGGAAATGATTACTTAGAGAAGGTGAAAAGTTTTTTGAAAAGTTTTTTGGGGGGCCCATGCAGAAGGTTTATAGGGACAGTGGGCATAATGATGGCCATAATAGCCACAGCGGAAGCATAGCCTAGGGTCTCTATAAGAGGACGCCACGTGTCCCAATCCTGCACATTTGAAACATCTTTTTTTCGATTTCAAAAAATCGATAGTTTGGCGGTAGGATTCAAAAAACGGAATTGGGCGCCGACGGTTGAAATTGGGTAGGGATGGGAGAAGAGGCTGGAGAGATGAAGGAGAAGTGGAACAAGGGGTTGCGGCAACCTGAGCGAATGATCTCCCATTGACGAAATGGGCCTGAGTAGAGCGGTTTAGTGTGGGGAAAGGGGAGCAGGATCGGTGTCGGGGGAGTGTTGGGAGGGACAAGCCTTGGAATGGAATAGGTGACCAGAGGAAGACGGGGGTTGGGGATGAGGGAGATCCGAAGATATTTGGGAGGGACGAAAGAGATTCCAGCGAAAGAAAGAGAGGGCGAAAACGAAAAGGAAGGACGGGATGCCATTGAAAACGGCTGTATTTTTAGTATTTGAGATTTTTGGAAAATATATCAATGGGGTTAATTAAGAAAAATAAGAAAAGAAGAAGAAAACAAACATAGAATCTCGCAGTGGAATGACAAAATATAATAATCAAATAAATAGTTCATGAAGTTGTTTACTATACATATGATTATAATTTGTACAGCATTTATCATAGTTATATATATATACACAACAGAACAATTAAAATAATGTAGCGGAATAACAATGATGGAATAATACTAGTAATAATATACCAAATCTTCATCTTCGTCCTCCAGAAAATAATTTTGATAAGCTAAATACTCAGGGCTAACCCGAGCGTAATGAAAAGACAAAACACTCGAGTCAGGACTAAAATATTCTTATGTGAGTCAAATCGATATAGCATATAGCATGAGTGTCGTGGCGTCAGAGATGTTTACGAGGTTTCACATCTCCTATCCAGTGCATAACGTGCGTGCAATAACTTAAGAGGTGTTATGAGATTTTCCATCTCTTAAGGATCCATCAAATTATTTGTATATAGTAGAATACGCTACATATATAATGTCTAATCAGTAAAATAAATATTTTTCTTAGCGTTAAGGCTTTACATTGACCCCCCTTGATGTGTTTTTAAGCATTGTCGTACAGTTTGCATATAAAACACCAGTAAATCGTCGGTGGATAGGGATGCGCGTGATACGACAACACCAAACTAAAATCATAGAGGTCTCGTATAGGGATAAAAGTATGACAAGGCACATGGGGCAATGCCTAAGGTAGGATACTACCAGCTTACCCTTCCCGGCTAGTGGTAATGCATCATAGCCATGACTGCCTACCGCGTCCAACACTCCCAAATTCCGAGGGTGTGCACCAATCAATCATAATGTAAATGATGGTAATACGAAGAAGTGTGTCCGTTCGGAATAGCTAGCCCGCTTGGTCGGTACGGCTCCTGTTTTAGTCATTTCAAATTGGCACAAGTGCCAGGCTAATCCATCATCGTTCTCTTTCTTCAAATCCAGCAAACGTATGCCAAATCCAACCACTACGTTCTGGATCATCACTCCACGTACACAGTTGTTAAAGTGGTTCCGGTATCGATGGAGATTATGCCCACATCCGACCCCGGTTTCTTTAACAACCAAACGTCATTTTACACACCGGTTGGTACTTTTACATTTCGAAAACAGTTCATACTTGATATCAAAATATCGCTTCAAAATCAAATACATTTTAAAATCATCATATTTACTCAAAATATACCATTTCATTTCCAAATCATTTTCGCCTTAATATCACGATTTCGCTTCCAAAACTGTTTCGAATTTCAATTTAGGTTATAACTTCATTTTAACCCAATTCTTATTTAAATCCAAGATTTAAATAAATATTCCACCCTTTTGACTAGTTTGGACTTTTAGAGAATAGTTTAAATAGTTTTAAATTATTTAAATAGTTTAATAGAAAATAGTTTGAGTATTAAAATGGTTTATATAGAAAATAGCTTGGAAAATCGAATTAATTTTGAATATTTAAAAAGATAGACTTAAGTAGTTTATATTAAAATAATTTATTTGAAAATAGTTTCAAAGTCAAACCGATTTAATTCCAAATTTTCCAATTCAAATCACTTTCAATTTCCACTTCAATTTAAATTCGATTTTTTTATTTCTTAAAATCAAAATCATTTAAATAATTTCAAATCAAAATTTTAAAATCATTTAATTTAACCAATCCGGTGTCCGTATATAATTTTCTATCTTATGGCCAAGTGAATCCATTATTTCAATTTAATTTCAGGGATGGATATATATCATTTCAATCCAAAATAAATGTCATGGGTATATATCATTTCAACCTATTTCTTAATTTATTCGAAATAATTCCATTTACAGTTTTATATACTGTAAATAATATTGTAACACCCCGCATTTTTATATAGTTAAAAATTAACGAATAAACGATAAGCAATGAAAATAAATATTTCTTGAATTATCGGAATATGGCTTCGGAACTTGTACCATTGCATTCGGGGCGATTTTCTGATCAGTTTCCATATATAACTTGTCAAAATCCGAGCCAACATGAAAAAGTTAGGAACGAAACGAGAACGAGTAACAAAAAGGAAAAAATATATAAAATATACATATATGGGCCGACCAGGAGGTCGACCCAATTAGCCCAACGGTCGACCAGTGCCTTTGGGTAGTCGACCCGCATAGCGACCTGGACTAAGTTTCGTCCAGGTACGCGCCAGTGACATAAATTTTAGTTTTTGAGCAATCTGAGCCGTACGTTCTTCAATCCGATGGCTCCAGACTGCCCTGTGACGTTGTGGCTCCAGATTCAATCCAAGAATCCAACGGTCTGAGATCCCCAAGCTCCCATATAAATAGAACCCTCGGCCTAGCTATTTTCTCACAATTAGATTTTCTCCCAGTGGGTTCTTGGCCTAAGGCTGAACCCTAAATAGAAAATATTTCTTTGGATCCTTGGCCAAAAGGCTGTACCCTAAAAAAAATATTTCTAGTGAGAAGATCTTTTAAATTTAAATATTATGCACCTTGGAGGGAGATCTAGAAGGACCATGGAGCCAAGCTGAGCACAAGCAAAGCTAAGGACGACAAGTGAGTGGATTTAATTATATTCTTTTACATTTATAATTGTTATCCCGCCTTTTGGCAAGGCCGTGACACCAAGAACTTGACTAGAAACCAAGGACAGTTCGTCCTGGAGATCGGTTATACATAGGTTCAATATGGATATTGATGAATTTTACCCGAGTCCGGATCAAGCTACAATTGATATGACACGACAAGCGAAGCTATGAGAGCCAATTACGTTCCAAATTTCAAGTCAATCGGAGTTCGTATGCTGGAGATATGATCGATGCAAGTCAAAAAAATCATCTCCATCGCATCCATGATTTCGTATCGATCAGGCCGTCTCCATCAATTCGCATCCATCTATTTGTATCCATCAAAACGCATCTGTTCGTATCCATCAGAGGAATATGCTTTATTCATATCGATCTATTCGACTCCATCGACAAACAAATTCCACTTCGTATCTATCAACAGTTGTCTTATTCACATCCATTGAGGATAGTCTTTGTCGTATCCATCGGGAGGCAGGCCCACTTCGAATCGATCGGCTATTTCCCATTTCGTATCCATCGACTACAATACAAGTGTCTAGTTTGTGTCGATCAAACGTCATACATACTTCGTATCGATCAACCACAGATCGATACGAAGTAAACACTTCCCATCGATACAAACAGACCCAAGCACTCGGTTGGTGCAAAAATAACAGAGCAATCGATCGATACGAACAGGACCAAATACGATCGATACGAACAGAATAATTAGTATTGATACGAACAGAACAATGCAATCGATCGCTGTGAACGAAGCAACGATCTTCGATACGAACAAGGCGCAAATAATGGAATGACTCGATCAATGCGACGTAAAAAGTGGATCGATCTGGAGTGTGCGCGCCACGTCAACCTATAAGCACGTGCCAGGATCGATTTGAATAGATCGATACGAAGGCATCGATTCGAACACAATAGCCCACCGAAGAACTCCAATTCGAATCGATCATAACTTGCAATCCACAAGTCCAAATGCTATGAAATTTTCACAGGAGCTTACGTACGAGCTAAGGAATGTTCATGCCAAGTTTCGACTTGATTGGGTCAAATCCTGATCGATACGAAATCCATTTGTATCGATCACAGATCGGGCCGAAACTTCATGGGATCGATCGCGTGGGCCCACCCACGTGACAGAAGAAGTCTCCCGAGATCTGAGCGAGATATTTGCATCCTACGCCTATAAATAGAGCCCCAGGGCCTACAGAAAAAGGGACCTTTTGGCCTCTCTACACCGATATTCTGCCGAAATGATTGTCAAACTTCAGTTATACTGTTGTAATCTTTTGTAAACAGCGAGTTAAATTCAATAAACATCAATCATTTCATAGTGGACGTAGGCAATTCGCCGAACCACTCTAAATTCGTGTGATTCTGTGCATTTTCTTATTTGTTTATTGATGTGTTTGTTAGATCTGCTTCATTTTACATTTATTTTCTTCATTTTATCTCATCAAACACATTCGAAGAGTGTTGTGCCCAATTTTGATACAAACAATAATATATATTATCGTCGAATTTCCGTTAGATAATTTATTCCAGTAGTTAATTCTATTAGTTATGAAAACATTGTAAATTTTATATATATTTAATTAGGCTTGACAGTTAGAAAAGGCGTATGCCTAAAAGTAAGAAATTTACAGTTATTTACATCTATTTTAAAAGTCATAATTTAGCCTTAATATTGGTTCCTTTTATTCCCTTTTTATGCGAATAATATAGTTAGAAAGAGAATTTGCGGTTATGGATTAAAATACTAGACTTTATAGAAGTAGATGTAAAATAAGAAAATTGAAAAATTGGAATAAAATTAGAAAAGTGGAATTCTGCAATAGATTACGCTGAACGGAAACAATAAATTTATATGATAATTTAATTTGGGGAGTAAGTAACAGATTAATTGGTTGGTTTAGAAACTAGAATACATTTCTATAATTTAATAATTAAAAGATAACGATAAACGTAACTGCAAGAATAAAAAGAAAGAAAAAGGGGACTAGTGTAAAATAGAGGGACCACTGTATTTTACACTATCTCAAAATAATAAAAGAAATATCTTGCAGTTACAAATTATTGTTTATAGTATTATTTAGTATTAAATTATGGAAATGGATTTTAGTATAGCTTTCACAACCAACCAAATAAAATAGAATTACTTCCTAGAATAAAAGAAAATAAAGTAGAGTATGAAATGAATAAAATGAATTATTAGATAAGAAATTAAGGCTGTGAACAATAAACGAACCTAGGTTTTCATTTACCGCGCAGACTATATGAAAAGACAATTATTATGATAAGTTAATTATATAATAAAAGAGAATTAAAAAGAATTCTATATCATAATAAAAGAAGACAGACTAGAACAGAAAAGAAACACTTGTAATTATATACAGTTTTTAAAAGAAATAATAGTAACAATTACAAGTATAATTATAACATAAGTTATGATTAAGTAAAAGAATAGAAAGGCTTATTTGGGAACTTAGAATAAATAAGCAATGATAGCAAAGATAAAGAGGAAAAGCTTATTTTAGATTTCTATTAAATTAATAAGCAAATAAAACAAAAGATGCTTATTTAGTAAAATTAAGACTTAAATTAAGTTAATAAGCAAGAAGTGGCAATACCAATAGCATTCCCTATTAGATCAATGGTGGTCTCACAATAGCCAGAAGCGAGATGAGGGAAAGAATATGCTAATTAGGGTAAATAAGTAGCCAACAAAATAAGAAAACTAAACTAAACGCAAATTAAAAGATTAGACTTAGGGTCTAATAAATGAATTGAGATGCGTTTGGAGCAGCCCAAAGGATGAAACGCCCAACGGAGCAGTTCATCACAGATTTCAGCAAAGGAGAAGCACGTCCAACTTGGTTATTTTGGGCTAGAAGGAAGTATGAGACTTCAACGGGATGTGAGAGCACTCTAGGATGGCCCTCTGGGTAGGCCTAACGAAGCTGCATTCCCGGAGACAAGTCTGTAGGCGTTCCATCAAGAGAGTATGCCTTGACTGCATTTGCATTGTAGGCCTAACGAAGCAGACCTTTGTAGGCAGTCAGAAGGGTTTAGTGTTAGGAGTAGGATATTCGTATGTCCCAGTACTTGCAAGTAAGTTTAATGGGCAGGACCCAAAAGGATAGTCGCATGCGGATATCACGCCAGCATCAAAACCAAGAATGAGTTCGGGAAAGACTAGAGTTAAACCAACAGACTAATGATTCTTTCACTATCGAGACATTGGGTGAGGGGCACCGCCAATTGGATGTTAGATTGTCTGCAGTAGGGCACGACCACTTAACTCTTTAGAAGTCTTTCAGTTAATTGAGGGGTGGCTGCGTGGGGCCATAGCCACGATGAAAAGGAGACAGACCAACTAGAATATATGTATTGTAGGCCTAACGAAGCAGTCCTTTATAGATATAGAAAATCCCCGACTGAATTCCGTACAAGGTAGACCTTGTTGGTAGGATGCAGATAGTAGACATAATGATTACGTAGTCCTCAATGTACGCACTGGATGGTACATTGTGGATGTCCGAGCACTGGCATAGACTAGTGCAGACATGATTTACGTTTTCATAGTAAGTAGCGGAGCATCTGTATTGTAGGACTTACGAAGCAGTCCTTTACAGATGTAGCTACGGAACGCTCACAAAGCAAGACGATGGAGTATCTGTATTGTAGCCTTACGAAGCAGTCCTTTACAGATATAGCTACAGAGCAAGACGATGGAGCATTTGTATTGTAGGCCTTACGAAGCAGTCCTTTACAGATGTAGTTACGGAACGCTCTCGAAGTAAGACGATGGAGTCCTTTGCGAGGAGGATACGGAAGGTATTATGGGTAGTACCTAGGACCAATATGGTCATTGGGCATATAGCTACATATATATATATATCAGTTATTAGGTTTTAATCTCCTAAGGAGTAGATGGGTACGATTCACGCACAGAGGCGAGAGTATGATAAACCCAGTGAACCTAATATAACAGTAAATGGTAATAAAACGGTATATGTAGAATTAAGCTTAAAAGTGTATAATTTATTCATTCACCGGAACTTTAGTTCTGACCCCCTCCTCATAACATCCTACAGGTTAGGTAGATGGCAGAGACTTCCCAGCTTTAAGACACTTGTTTAGAAAGTGTTATTATATTGGTGAGTATTTACTTACTATTATATTTTAGTCAATTCCGCTGTGAGATATTTAATTGAGCTCTGATATATTTATCTTTTCCTATTTGCAGGATACCAGATACCCAACTCAGGATTCAGTGCGCTTGAGTTTTGGCATTTTTGCGAAAAATTCAGACCATTGAAATTCGGGTTGTTACAAATATATAGGATGATAGCAGGATATATCAAAATAAATAAACATCTAAATCATCCAAAGCATCAATCAATAGCATCCATCACAATCAACATCTAAATCAGTCCATAAATCGTATCACCTAACCAATTATCAATAAACGGGGATTTTACTTACAGTTTAATTCCAATTCAATTTAACCGTCAATTTAAATTTCTATCAGTTAATTCAGATGTCCATTTAAATGTCAATTAAAATTATCGAACAACAATCAACAAATTTAAACCACTTCAAATATTTAAATTTAACTAACATAAAAATATTCTAGTACGTCGTGAGCGTTATAAAACACTCACCTTTTATTTTCTGTTGTCGTTGAGACGTTCCGGTTTCAATTTAATTCGAACGCGTTCGAATTTAACTGAAAATCCTGCAAGCTTCAAATTATCCCAATCCAATTCCTATACGTAGGATACGTTATTACAAACGCAACGCAAAAAGTTGCGTTCGAATCCGACCTAGAATGCGTGAGTTATGATATTTATAAGAAATTGAATCTATTAAAAACAAATTATATTACTAATTTTTTTTATTAAATTTCATTACCTAGCCCATAAACACAAAACTCGGCCTGCTTCTGACTTCATCTTCCCAAATTTGATTGCACGCTGATACTCCTCATCCTCACTGTGCATGCACCTATGACATGCCACATTGATCAACAAAACCCACTTTTAGGATGCCGCCAAACTCCCCATCAGAAACTCCACCTTCCAGTCCTCTTAGATCGAAGGCCGAACTTCCCTAACGCATCGCGACTCACCCACCTCCCCTTCAGCCATCGCTCGATCGCGACTCCCAAACTTCGACCGCGACACACGAAATCCACCCACCAAGTGCTAAAACACCATACGAACCTTAATACGATCCTGAAATCCACCATTGAGCTCTCAATCGAGTGTAAAGCTCAACCCTAGTCGTCAACTGCAACTCGACTTTACTATCGATTTTCAAAAACAGCTGCCGCACTTTAATTTGAGTATACCAGAGGGAAGCTCTTGCTAAACTAGGATTTTCAGAGCTTGTTTCACATTTTTTTTTTGTTTAGTAGAATTTGAGAAATATATTTTTGATGTTCATATTTTTTTTCCTTCTCTGTCTGGAGATGATTTTAATACCAAATGAAAATAGGAGGTACGTATCAGATAGGGTGGCTGGATTTGAAAAAATAAGGTGCCTGAAGGAACGTTTTTGTGGCTGATGTGAGATGAAAACAATAATATATATATAATTTCAAATTTTCTAGATATGAATTTCGAACCCCGATCAAGGCGTGCCGCCGGGCATTTACAATGTTATACCCCTATTTCGAACGCAATGGAACAAGTTTCGAGGCCTAATTCGATCGTACGGAGAAGTTAGCTTTTTGAATCGAATTAAAATATTAAATTTTCGATATTCAAATCAACATGTTTCTATCCCGTACGACCAAACGGTAACTCCAAAAGCTACGAAATTTGAAATCCGATAATAGTACACTATTACGGATCCCATGGAACCGGTTTCGTTTTCGAGCCTGTGGCCAAAATGGCTATTTTTACTCGTTAACTATAATATGAAATTTCCAATTCCTAATTATTCACTTTTAAATCCAACTTTAAATGTTAACAATCTTCATTGTTGTTTGTATAAAATTTAAATCAACTTCCGATATCATTTTCAATCATATTAAATTCAGAATTCAATTATTCAAATAATTTTCAATATTAAATTTAAACAATTTAATAATCCTATAAATAAATATAAATATCATTAAGTTCCAAATAAATTTTAGTTGTCAACATCATTTCATTTCTATCAAAATAATTCACAATTATTATTCAACTTTAGTTATTGGTTATAAATCCATTTAATATATAGAATTTCATTTCAATACTCGTTATCGCCAAATCTTCGAAATTAGTTTATTTCAAAATTTTATTCAAGTTTATGTCCAATAATTTATATTTGAAATCATTATATTTTATTTTTAACAATTTTTATTCAATAATTATATCAAATTTCATAATTTAAAATAGTTAAAAATACGGGTCATTACATTCTCCTCCACTCAAAACTTTTTGTCCTCGAAAAGGAACTAAGTACGGAATTTAACACTTAATATATTTTATTCAAAAGAATCAACTTATAAAACTGTGACGACCCGCCCTTCTCGACCCTCGAAAATCGACACAAAATACTCAACAGTATAATATGCCGACGATCGAATGCCGGAAAAGACAGATTGTAGAAGAATAAGAAAGTAGATAGAAGAAGAAAGAACCAACCAAATCAGAATCTCACAATCGCAACGGATAAAATATAATATATAGAACAGATCTTTACACAAATGAAAACTATATCTGTTTATATACAATACATCATCATCAGAGTATATCCCAATACAATCAACAATAACCAATCAAACAATCTCAGATAATCACAGCAGCGGAATAATACAAGTACGAGAAATACGTCTCGGACTCGAGCTCCTCTCCTGAGCTCCATAGCAACCTATCCTGAAATATACTCGGTCTGACCCGAGCATTATAATAAAATAACACCCGAGTCAGTCTGGAATACCAGCGTAAAAGAAATACATCCAAACTGATTATTAAAGTTTCAAAAATTCTTTGAAAACAAAAGCATCTCGTAAGACCATGCCACAAATAAACATGTCGGGTTTTTACCTTACGATAGCTAAAACACTTTTTATAAAAATCCTCTGATATTATAATAGTGTCTATAGAAAGTAAAATAGAATCTAGCTGAAATGCTTGCATCTCACATTTCAACAATAGTTGGGCACAATCAAAACCGTACAGGCTCGTAGGGAGAATGGATTTCCAACGAATGACTAGGCACTGGGGTACCACCTGTCACAGTACCTGGTCTAGATCAGCGTACCGAGGACCCACCCTAAGTCCCCTGCAACACAAGGCCGGAATCACCTATGGGAAACTCCGAATATAATCACCCCACGGTTGTGATCAGCAACCACACCACTAAGCCGAAATAAAAGGGACATCTAGACAGGGATGACCATACTCTCCAGTGGGCGCTACCCACGAAGCCTTGCTGCATAACCCCTGATTTTCAGTCATTCCCGGTTGATGAGGCTTGAGGCTAAGCGTTACCTTTATAGAACATATCCCTTTGAATGCCCATCACCCACCTGACGATGTCACAAAAGCATTCGTCCATACAAGTCCGTCCCGGGTCCGAACGGAACCGAAGGCACTATTCCTACTACATCCATTTTGGAAATATCCTCAGGATTAGTAGCGACTAGCCCTTGCTCTTCACTGCTCCATCTTCGACTCCGAACATGTTACACGAAACGTACAAATCGGATCGAAGTGGTTTTCGAGAAATAAATCTCGATCCCGGTCTCTTCGAAACGATCAACGCATTTGGCCAATATTGATAGTCGGTGATTTAACTATCAATTTGCATTCACAAGCATCCATAAGCATCCATCACACAATAAATAATATCACACATTATTTATTCTTTCCCTTTAATATCTTTAAAAGATATATACTCACATTTCAAAACTTATTTGAAACGAATTCCCAAATTTCTTCCCTTACATGGTAAATCCCTTTATCATTTATTCCCATTGGAAATAACCAAGTTCAAAACAATTTAGGTTCAAAACAGTTAAACATTTTATACTTAAAAATATACTTTAAAGGATATAAATTACTTCTATCTATTTACTCAAAATATAAATTTAGAATAGGTGAAGAAAAACTATTATTAAGATATATACTTTGATTTAAAATAAGGGTTTTGTTTAACTAAATTCAAAATAGCGTTATAAAAGAAAAATGCTAATCTCAATAACTTAAGTCAAAACCAACCTTTAAATAATCCATTTGTAAAAATAATTACTAATATATTCTCAAATCATTATGATTTCAAAATTATTAATCTGTTACTTTAAACATAACAATTTCTTAAAAATACTCTTTAAACAACTTAAAACTTAACTTTTAATTAAATAAAATCTTTTAAAACACTAACTTGGTTTCCCAGGGAAGTACATTCCCTTTCAAACCTCCCAAAAACCCGTCTCATAAATCCAGCCGATTTATTCCAATTCAATTTATGTTTATAACATAAATTCCCAATTCCGTACTTATCTATAACTTCCCCCGAAGTTCAAACACAATTTTCCCATATCCGGAAATTCATTTTTAACATATAGGTTTAAATCATCATTTTTTTATAAAACATTGGAGAATTTATTAATTGAAAATCCATATTTACAATTTATTCACATGAAATCCCAATGAAGAAACGGCTTTCCAAAATATTCTATTAACCCTTAAAATTGTAAATTTATATTCGGAAGCTTCATTTTAACACATTTTAATTTTTCGGATAACACTATTCATTATTAAAATAACCCATCGTTATTTTAAACAATTTATAATTTCCATAGAATTCATTTCCAGAAATTTATACTTCCCATTATATTTAAAAATCCCAATTTGACCAATTTACATTTTCCATCCAAACCAGATTTTCAAATTTTATTCTTTGAAATTCTTATTTTAACAATTCATTTTATTCTGTGAAAACCCAATTTAATCCATTCATAATTAAATTCAGGATTTATAATTTTATACAACAATTTCACAGAACAATTTTAATTCCAGATTTAATCAATCTCAACATATAACACGTATCACTATCAATTATAAAATAATTGCTACATTGTGAGGAATCCAGTTGGATCCCTCCAACTTGTTTTTCCCTGCATCCACAGTATTAGCACATCATAAAATAAAATAAATATCAATCCAGACTGATAACCACAGTTATAATCAACCAATCACATAGATATTTAAATATCAATTATTTAAAATGTCTAGCATCCAGATGTGAGTGAGGAAAACTCACCTTGAGTTTCGACGAGCGTTTGAAATTTAAATTAAACCGAACGACGTTCGATTTAACCCAAATTTCTACTTGCCCGGAATGATTCCCGAACTGCACCATTTCGTAGTGTTCGTCCCTGCGATCCCGGCGTCGCAAATCTCGTTAAAATCTGATAACATACGAGCGAGATATTAAATTTTAAAGTTTGAATTAAATTTAAACAATTTCTTTTTATTATTACCCTAAACGAAATCGGGCCGCTCATCACGAAACAAAACCATTCCTAGTCTTCTTCTCGCGCGCGACACTCCAGGGTTTAAACGAAACCCATCACCACAAAACTAGGGCTTTGAACCGCATCGCCCTTGATCCCCACGTACTCGATCGATAACGACCACACGAACGCTCTAGTCTCCACGCACCCCCACCAGGAATCGTGGCAAGCTCGGTCATCTCTGGGCGTGGCAAACCGTGACCGACCCAAGCACGAACGGAGCCAAATCCCATCGCCTCCGATGAACCGTAACCCCTTCCAACCGTTGGATCCCGAGATCTCGACGAGCCTCACGTTTTCCCAGTTGAAAGTTTCTGAAATTATTGAGTGGATTGATCGCGATTTGGAGGAGAAAATCGTTGATTTCCAGCCATTAAACGATAAAAGTGGCGGCTGTTCTTTCTGCTAGGGTTTGATAAATATAAATGTGTATATATAATATTATTTAATATTAATTTAATCTCGTTCTTCAAATTTTAACAACCTATGCAAACGAACTCCAATCCTCACGTTCCGACAGGCTATCCTGGGGTTTTTCCGCGTTTCGGACATCGTAAGCTAATTTGATCGTATGCACGAGATATGAAATTAAACGATCAATTTAAAATTAAATCGGTTAAATCGATTTCTAAGCGTTTCGAGCTGCCACGGTCAAACGACAATTCCGATTGCTACGAAAATTGAAATCCGATAATAACTAACTATTACGGATCCAATGGAACTGGTTTCGTCGAATTCTAAGACTATGCCCCGGAAGGCTATTTTAACTCGTCTATTAAATCGTGCAATTTTCGAAATTATCGAAAACGCCTAAAATTTCACTTTTAAAATTTTATCATCTTAACAATAAATCATATAAAATTTATAAACACATTAAAAATCATTCTGGCTCATTCTAGACCAAAATCTGATTAAATTGCATTTTAAATAATATTAAATTCATTTTTAAATTAATATAAAATCCCAAATAATAACTTATCAACTTCAAAATTCATCTAAAATTCCCACCACACTATTTACACTCAAATAACTCAAAATAACTTTCTAAAACCATTTTTATCACTATTTACATCCAGATTTACCTCTATCCCAAATTCGAATATTTAATTATTATTTCCCCGTTATTCAAAACCAACCGGAATTACTATAATTAAAAATTATAACTTATTCTACTGATTGAACCCGAATCCATTCATTCCAAAATCAATTAAGGGTCCACATTGAACATTTAAAATGAATTAAATGTTCATAAATCCAACAGCTAAAATCTGGGATGTTACATTCCTCCCCCCTTATAAAAATTTCGTCCCCGAAATTTGCTAAGGTAGAAAATACTCTCCAACCCATTTACTTCCAAATTTGCTTAGTTAAAAGCTTTATATTCACTTTCCAAAATCCTTTAGCCCAATCCCAAACTCAATTGCTACATTTACTCTAAAGCCTTTATTTTAACACTCGCTTTCAAAATAACTTTACTTATTAATAAATTTTCCCAAAAACCCCAAAAATTTTCTAACTCCCAAAATTTTCGAAAAATTTTTGGCAGAGTCTCCCCTGCACGGAGGAGCTTCTGCGATATCGCAGGATACACAAATATATATATATCGGCTCACACGGCCGGAAACCAAAATATATCACAATATATAACAATATATATATCATTTTCCCAATTATATTTGCGTAGGCGTACCTTTTAGCAAATTTTTAAAAGCAAGCGGCTAATATCTCGCATATACGCGCTCCAACTCTCTCGAACGCCTCCCGCACCTGTACTATACTCAACAAACTCATCAAATTTCAAAGATAAGAACATTTCATTAGCATTTCCAATATAAATGCAAGCTAAACATATCCATTTCATAACCAAACCAACAAACTCCATCACTTAACAATGTTAACCATATTTACCAACAATTCAAAGATCAAACTACCTTCCAAATTTCTTATTCAAATCCAACTTCATTTTTTTTTCTCGCTTGAATGCTTTAAATTCAAGTTCACTACATACAATCTAAATTTATCCTTTCCAATTCATTTTTATTTACCATATGGTTAACATGTGCTTTACAACGTCGATCTTTTCTTTTTCAATTCCAAATTGATTCACCAACCAATTCTTATTTTAATTTGAAGTATTTGCATTTCTTTTTATAATCCATTTCCCTTCATATGCAAACATTATTTATTAAACGGCAATTTATTCCAATTGATCCAAAATCAATTCCATTTGCTATTCTTAACCAATTCACTTGCATTCATATACTAATTCTTTAAATTAGATTCCAATCAAGGTTAACTTATGCAAAACTCATTCCATTGCTTGTTAAACAATTTAATTTCGAATACATGCAAATTTCATGTCCTTCAACAAAAATAATTGCCACTTAGGCTTATAACCATTTAAAATAAATTTCAATTTAGATTTATATCCATTTTATTCCATTTTGCATGGTTCACAATTCAAGCATGCTTATTCAATCGCTATCTATAATTCAATTTTTTTTCTTTCACTTCAAGATTAACATTTTAGTTCAAATTATAGCATCTCAATAATTAATACAATTACCCAAACATTTCCATTTTACTTGCTAACAATTTCATTCAAGACCACATTATAAAGCTCGACCACAATTTTAATTCAGTTCGCTTAAGTTCTTTCATAATAGTTTTATTATCTTCTTATATCAATTTTATTTGATTCCCATTTGATTCTCACTCAATCAAATTTCAATTTATTTACGACTTTAATGCTCTTTGTTTATTTACTAAATCCATGTACAAATTTATTTTATTAACAAAGAGACCACTTAAATTATTTCTCTCGTTTGAATTTTATTTACAATTCAAACCACCTCTATTATAAGTTAATTCCATTATTCATCCTCACTTCCAACACTTATTACCAACTTAAATCCCATCCCAAAACTGGATTTTATTAACCTTTCAAATTTTGACCAAACTATCAAAATTCTATTCATTACCATACACATCCCATTTAATTTAGCTAATTTATTTCCAAACAATCATTTTGGACTTAATTGAGTAAGCATTTACTTCATTCAAAATCATATCAACTAAACCAAATTCCCTTTCAATTTGATTCTTATCCAAATTTATTCCAAGTTTAACTAAATTTTATTTAGTCAAATTTCATTTAACCCACTTCTTTACTACTTAAATAAGAATTGAATTTCATTCAATATTGTTTATGATGCATCTGATATTTTGAATTTCACTTCAATCCATTTTATTCCTCCATACATAAGTTTAAAACTCATTTACCATTTTAAGTTTATTCACATCTTTTATATCTCACCTTACCTTATCTTACTTTACATTTCATTTAGGATTGAGTTTGAATTTGCCTCACCATCCAGCTATTTCCATTAATGAACTTCAATTTCACTTCTATTTAAGGGTTTAGATTGCCCATTTAAGTCCATTTCCATTTAATCACAACTTCAAATTATAACACTTTATAACTTAAGACTATGAATTCACTTACACAATTATAAGCATTTACACTTCACCTTTATACTTATTTCAAGTGAATTCCAATTTACTTAGGTGTAATTCAATTTCAGGTTTCAATTTAATTTAACTTATCTTAAGTTAAACCCAAATTCATTCCATTCACCTTCATTTCTTCAGAGTAAATTTACATTCTAGAACAAAATTTCATTTTCCTTCCTATTTCAATCAACTTCAATTTAGTAAATTCCCTAGTTGATTCATTTTAACTTTTACAGTTCAAATAGGATTTCCAGAATTCAATTACTCAGTTTTATTTCAAAACCATTTTGAAATCAAAATCAACATATTCCCATTTGATATATCAAATCCCAAATCCCAAACACACTGCTTTTACCAAAACAATTTTCCCTTTAAAATTGTTAAAACAACTTGTATATAAACAAGTATAAACAAATATCTTAACCAATCACCACGGAAGCAATCCATCACTTTAGAAACTCGAAAATGAATTCTAATGATGTGGCCAACATCATCAGGATTATTTTCCAGCGATTGAAGTGAGTTCAATGCTCTTTACTTCTGAAATTCTTCTCAAAGCAATTCCCATCTCAAAATATTTTTCCAAATGAATACCCCAAACTTCCAAATGCTTTTGAAAACATTTCCAACATTTCCACAAAGTTTAATTCCCAAACCATTGTTTAAATCCAATTTACACACTTTCAAAATTTTCCGGGGTAAAAATTCCGGTTTAAATCAAATTTCAATTTCACTGCTTCTTATTTAAACATATTCAATCAATTCCATTTAGTTATAAACCATTTTAATATTTTAAATTCCTATTTGCTTAGAAATCATTTCGAATTTTAAATCATATTTTAATTTCTTATTCAATTATAGAAGAAACAATCAAACAAACATCCAATATATATAATTTAGAAAACTATTTCTTTATATCAAAATATAATTTTAGGTAAAATTATTTCATTTACCCGCTTTAAAAATAATACTATGTCGGTTTATCTTGTTTAAGAGTTTAGAAACCCCTATCGATACAGTTGTACTTCCCACACCGACTAGAATTCATAAACACTCAACCGATAAGTCAACGCAGTATAAAAACAATTTTATATCCACTAACAAGTACGCTCTCATAGCTATTAATACACTCAACTCATCATAGAGTACTTCTGACTCTATTTATAATGAGTAATTTTCCCCACCAAAGCCTAGGTTGTCGCCAACCTAAGCTCTGATACCACTGTGACGACCCGCCCTTCTCGACCCTCGAAAATCGACACAAAATACTCAACAGTATAATATGCCGACGATCGAATGCCGGAAAAGACAGATTGTAGAAGAATAAGAAAGTAGATAGAAGAAGAAAGAACCAACCAAATCAGAATCTCACAATCGCAGCGGATAAAATATAATATATAGAACAGATCTTTACACAAATGAAAACTATATTTGTTTATATACAATACATCATCAATAGAGTATATCCCAATACAATCAACAATAACCAGTCAAACAATCTCAGATAATCACAGCAGCGGAATAATACAAGTACGAGAAATACGTCTCGGACTCCAGCTCCTCTCTTGAGCTCCATAGCAACCTATCTTGAAATATACTCGGTCTGACCCGAGCATTATAATAAAATAACACCCGAGTCAGTCTGGAATACCAGCGTAAAAGAAATGCATCCAAACTGATTATTAAAGTTTCAAAAATTCTTTGAAAACAAAAGCATCTCGTAAGACCACGCCACAAATAAACATGTCAGGTTTTTACCTTACGATAGCTAAAACACTTTTTATAAAAATCCTCTGATATTATAATAGTGTCTATAGAAAGTAAAATAGAATCTAGCTGAAATTCTTGCATCTCACATTTCAACAATAGTTGGGCACAATCAAAACCGTACAGGCTCATAGGGAGAATGGATTTCCAACGAATGACTAGGCATTGGGGTACCACCTGTCACAGTACCTGGTCTAGATCAGCGTACCGAGGACCCACCCTAAGTCCCCTGCAACACAAGGCCGGAATCACCTATGGGAAACTCCGAATATAATCACCCCACGGTTGTGATCAGCAACCGCACCACTAAGCCGAAATAAAAGGGACATCTAGACAGGGATGACCATACTCTCCAGTGGGCGCTACCCACGAAGCCTTGCTGCATAACCCCTGATTTTCAGTCATTCCCGGTTGATGAGGCTTGAGGCTAAGCGTTACCTTTATAGAACATATCCCTTTGAATGCCCATCGCCCACCTGACGATGTCACGAAAGCATTCGTCCATACAAGTCCGTCCCGGGTCCGAACGGAACCGAAGGCACTATTCCTACTACATCCATTTTAGAAATATCCTCAGGATTAGTAGCGACTAGCCCTTGCTCTTCACTGCTCCATCTTCGACTCCGAACACGTTACACGAAACGTACAAATCGGATCGAAGTGGTTTTCGAGAAATAAATCTCGATCCCGGTCTCTTCGAAACGATCAACGCATTTGGCCAATATTGATAGTCGGTGATTTAACTATCAATTTGCATTCACAAGCATCCATAAGCATCCATCACACAATAAATAATATCACACATTATTTATTCTTTCCCTTTAATATCTTTAAAAGATATATACTCACATTTTAAAACTTATTTGAAACGAATTCCCAAATTTCTTCCCTTACATGGTAAATCCCTTTACCATTTATTCCCATTGGAAATAACCAAGTTCAAAACAATTTAGGTTCAAAACAGTTAAACATTTTATACTTAAAAATATACTTTAAAGGATATAAATTACTTCTATCTATTTACTCAAAATATAAATTTAGAATAGGTGAAGAAAAACTATTATTAAGATATATACTTTGATTTAAAATAAGGGTTTTGTTTAACTAAATTCAAAATAGCGTTATAAAAGAAAAATGCTAATCTCAATAACTTAAGTCAAAACCAACCTTTAAATAATCCATTTGTAAAAATAATTACTAATATATTCTCAAATCATTATGATTTCTAAATTATTAATCTGTTACTTTAAAAATAACAATTTCTTAAAAATACTCTTTAAACAACTTAAAACTTAACTTTTAATTAAATAAAATCTTTTAAAACACTAACTTGGTTTCCCAGGGAAGTACATTCCCTTTCAAACCTCCCAAAAACCCATCTCATAAATCCAGCCGATTTATTCCAATTCAATTTATGTTTATAACATAAATTCCCAATTCCGTACTTATCTATAACTTCCCCCGAAGTTCAAACACAATTTTCCCATATCCGGAAATTCATTTTTAACATATAGGTTTAAATCATCATTTTTTTTATAAAACATTGGAGAATTTATTAATTGAAAATCCATATTTACAATTTATTCACATGAAATCCCAATGAAGAAACGGCTTTCCAAAATATTCTATTAACCCTTAAAATTGTAAATTTATATTCGGAAGCTTCATTTTAACACATTTTAATTTTTCGGATAACACTATTCATTATTAAAATAACCCATCGTTATTTTAAACAATTTATAATTTCCATAGAATTCATTTCCAGAAATTTATACTTCCCATTATATTTAAAAATCCCAATTTGACCAATTTACATTTTCCATCCAAACCAGATTTTCAAATTTTATTCTTTGAAATTCTTATTTTAACAATTCATTTTATTCTGTGAAAACCCAATTTAATCCATTCATAATTAAATTCAGGATTTATAATTTTATACAACAATTTCACAGAACAATTTTAATTCCAGATTTAATCAATCTCAACATATAACACGTATCACTATCAATTATAAAATAATTGCTACATTGTGAGGAATCCAGTTGGATCCCTCCAACCTGTTTTTCCCTGCATCCACAGTATTAGCACATCATAAAATAAAATAAATATCAATCCAGACTGATAACCACAGTTATAATCAACCAATCACATAGATATTTAAATATCAATTATTTAAAATGTCTAGCATCCAGATGTGAGTGAGGAAAACTCACCTTGAGTTTCGACGAGCGTTTGAAATTTAAATTAAACCGAACGACGTTCGATTTAACCCAAATTTCTACTTGCCCGGAATGATTCCCGAACTGCACCATTTCGTAGTGTTCGTCCCTGCGATCCCAGCGTCGCAAATCTAGTTAAAATCTGATAACATACGAGCGAGATATTAAATTTTAAAGTTTGAATTAAATTTAAACAATTTCTTTTTATTATTACCCTAAACGAAATCGGGCCGCTCATCACGAAACAAAACCATTCCTAGTCTTCTTCTCGCGCGCGACACTCCAGGGTTTAAACGAAACCCATCACCACAAAACTAGGGCTTCGAACCGCATCGCCCTTGATCCCCACGTACTCGATCGATAACTACCACACGAACGCTCTAATCTCCACGCACCCCCACCAGGAATCGCGGCAAGCTCGGTCATCTCTGGGCGTGGCAAACCGTGACCGACCCAAGCACGAACGGAGCCAAATCCCATCGCCTCCGATGAACCGTAACCCCTTCCAACCGTTGGATCCCGAGATCTCGACGAGCCTCACGTTTTCCCAGTTGAAAGTTTCTAAAATTATTGAGTGGATTGATCGCGATTTGGAGGAGAAAATCGTTGATTTCCAGCCATTAAACGATAAAAGTGGCGGCTGTTCTTTCTGCTAGGGTTTGATAAATATAAACGTGTATATATAATATTATTTAATATTAATTTAATCTCGTTCTTCAAATTTTAACAACCTATGCAAACGAACTCCAATCCTCATGTTCCGACAGGCTATCCTGGGGTTTTTCCGCGTTTCGGACACAATGGAACAGGTTTCGTAAGCTAATTTGATCGTATGCATGAGATATGAAATTAAACGATCAATTTAAAATTAAATCGGTTAAATCGATTTCTAAGCGTTTCGAGCTGCCACGGTCAAACGACAATTTTGATTGCTACGAAAATTGAAATCCGATAATAACTAACTATTACGGATCCAATGGAACTGGTTTCGTCGAATTCTAAGACTGTGCCCCGGAAGGCTATTTTAACTCGTCTATTAAATCATGCAATTTTCGAAATTATCGAAAACGCCTAAAATTTCACTTTTAAAATTTTATCATCTTAACAATAAATCATATAAAATCTATAAACACATTAAAAATCATTCTGCCTCATTCTAGACCAAAATCTGATTAAATTGCATTTTAAATAATATTAAATTCATTTTTAAATTAATATAAAATCCCAAATAATAACTTATCAACTTCAAAATTCATCTAAAATTCCCACCACACTATTTACACTCAAATAACTCAAAATAACTTTCTAAAACCATTTTTATCACTATTTACATCCAGATTTACCTCTATCCCAAATTCGAATATTTAATTATTATTTCCCCGTTATTCAAAACCAACCGGAATTACTATAATTAAAAATTATAACTTATTCTACTGATTGAACCCGAATCCATTCATTCCAAAATCAATTAAGGGTCCACATTGAACATTTAAAATGAATTAAATGTTCATAAATCCAACAGCTAAAATCTGGGATGTTACAAAAACATTAAATCTCATTTATAAAACCATTACTACGTTTTTATTACGCCACTCCGATCGGCTTACGGAATTTACAAGTTTGTTATCAAAACAAGTTATAAATTTTTTTAAAACTTCAAAAAAATTCAAACTCTCAGATTTACGAAAAATTTCGACAGAGTCACCTTTGCATAGCTCGATCGGAAAAAATTTACAATTCAGTATATAACCCAAATATATCAAATATACATCTCATCTCAATGATGCGGCATCCAGTAGGGAAAAATATAAAAGCGCGGTATGTAATCCGAGATGTGTACCTTATTATTATTAATACGAGCGAGTTCGCTCGTATTAAGCAAGCAAAAGCAAAATATAATCCGCGTATACGTCCAAACGGTATTCGTATATACCTATCTCAACTCAAATTAGGATACTAGTTGCATATAGAAGATGTAGAAAGCATGTATGAGTTTTATAGAAGCATATAACATGAATTTTAAATCCAAACCATAACATAAGCATTAATATACGACAAACAACAATCATATACAATAAAACAGTTACAACAACGATTACAACAAAAGAAACCATTCAATTATTAGTATTCATCCTATTAATTCACAACGATACGAATTTACATTATCCAATGCCAATATTAATTTATACACTTCATTTCTTATTACCATTCAATTTTTATTAACATTTAATTGGTTTACTTCCAATTTATTCACATCTATTTCATTCATATTCAATTTATTCAATTAAATTTGCTAAATTTCAATTGTTTCATTTTACGTTTAGCAACATCTCATATCAATTCATTTAACATCTTGTTTAACTAACATTTATCAAAGTTATAAATTATGAACTTTACTTTACATTTTCGCGAAACATTTGAATTATAATGTTCATATCTCCATTTTTCAGCATCAACATTGTTAATGAATTATTTCTTATATCCTTACTTAAGTTTCTTTACAACTTAATTCACATTTGTTTTTCACAATTTTGTTTAATAACAAATTTATTTGTGAAACATTTTATTAATCATCACTTTAGTTTATAATCATTCTATAAAAGTCCAACTTCTTATATATGACTTTATCTAAGTTTATAATTATCTCAAAGGTTACAAATTTAATTTCAAAATTTCTTTGCAAATTTATATTTAAACCTATAACCAATTTACAAAGATATTATTTATTTCATTTGTCTACTTTCTTAAGTTCCACTGACTTATTCCATTTAGTCATTAATCATTTCATAATATACTAATTAAGTATATAACATTTATTATTACCACTAAATTTTCATTTATATACATTTTAATTACTTTTAAGTTTTGTTTACTTGTATAATATCTCATTACATATCCAAATCATCATTTTAATTTTTAACATTTGGTAAGTCTTATTATATGTTATTAGAATGCAATTTGGTATTATACAAATTAATCTGATTCATTTTACTTAATTAGAATGTTCACTATTGTAACTTGTTTAAATTTTCATTACTTTCAATTTTAGAGTTGCAAACTTCAACTCTAAAGTCTCTTGAAACATTTAGCTTAGATTTCCTAATTATTTATTTTATAAGCTATTTTATTTCATTCAAATAATTTGAAGATTATTAATAAAGAGAACTTAAAAAATTTTAAATACTGGGTTCATTAAGTATATATACTTATATCCTTTATATATCAAATCATACTTTTGGAGTTTAAACCAAAATCCATTTATCAAAACAATTTCGTAGCAAAGCTTCTCAGAAGTCTCCCCCACATTGAGACTCGAAAATGAACGTCGATGATGTTGCGCAGTCATCATCGAAATTATTTTCCAATGACAGAAGAGGGGAGCACTGAATTCATTCCTTTTTTTTTTTTTGAAAACCATTTGTATTTGTATATACTTTTAAACAATACTAATATTATTTTCCAAACCTTGAAAACCTTTTTCAGAAACACCGGAATTTAAGTTTCTCAAATTCTCAATTTTATATTCATTTTACTTGCAAATTATATTTTATAAATCACATTTATACAGTTTCATTTTCTTATAATCATATAATAGCTAATAGTTTAGGAATATTGACTAATCAAACAATGAACGATAATGATCAATATCATCATTTCTAACAACCAATTCATTTAACTATCTAAGTTTCAGAAAACCATTCTTTTATATATAAAATATAATCCTAGGTAAAATTATTTCGGTTACCAAATTTCGAAAACAATATTGTGTTGGTTTGCTTTGTTCAAGTGTATTGGAATCCCTATCGGTATAGTGGCGTCCTACGTATCGATCAGAACTCAAAAATTCAAACTTAATAATTCAAACAACACAATATAAAACATTTTATACAACACTAACAAATATGCTCTCTCATATATATATACACACTCAAACAGACTCAGTCTAGGGTATTACTACCCTATCTCTAATGAGTGAAACCCCCACAAAGCTAAGGTTATCGCTAAACCAAAGCTCTGATACCAGTTGTAACGACCCACATTTCAGAAGGTTTTAAATTGACAAAAATCCACACATGTCCAACTTAAATAATTCGGAATATAGAAAATCAATGGGGTTAATTAAGAAATATAAGAAAAGAAGAAGAAGAAAAACACAGAATCTCACAACGGAATGACAAAATATAATAATCAAATAAAAAGTTCATGAAGGTATTTACTATACATTTGATTATAATTTATATAGCATTTATCAGAGTTATATATATATACAACAAAATAATTAAAATAATGCAGCGGAACAACAATGATGGAATAATACTAGTAATAATATATCAAATCTTCGTCTTCGTCCTCCGGAAAATAATCTTTGATAAGCTAAAAACTCAGGACTGACCCGAGCGTAATGAAAAGACAAAACACTCGAGTCAGGACTAAAATATTCTTATGTGAGTCAAATCGATATCGCATATAACATGAGTGTTGTGGCATCAGAGATGTTTACGGGGTTTGACATCTCCTATCCAGTGGATAACATGCGTGCAATAACTTAAGAGATGTTATGGGATTTTCCATCTCTTAAGGATCCGTCAAATTATTTATATATAGTAGAATACGCTACATATATAATGTCTAATCAGTAAAATAAATATTTTTCTTAGCGTTAAGGCTTTACATTGATCCTCCTTAACGCGTTTTTAAGCATTGTCGTACAGTTTGCATATAAAACACTAGTAAACCGTCGGTGGATAGGGATGCGCCGTGATACGACAACACAAAACCAAAATCATAGAGGTCTCATATAGGGATAAAAGTACGACAAGGCACGTGAGGCAATGTCCAAGGTAGGATACTACCAGCTTACCCTTCCCGACTGGTGGTAATGCACTATAGCCATGACCACCCACCGCGTCCAACACTCCCAAAATCCGAGGGTGCGCACCGATCAATCACAATGTAAATAATGGTAATACGAGGAAGTGTGTCCGCTCGGGGTAGCTAGCCCGCTTGGCCGGTATGGCTTCTGTTTTAGTCATTTCAAATTGGAACAAGTGCCAGGCTAATCCATCATCTTTCACTTTCTTCAAATCCAGCAAACGTACGCTAAATCCAACCACTACATTCTGGATCATCACTCCACGTACACAGTTGTTTAAGTGGTTCCGATATCAACAGAGAGTATGCCCATATCCGACCCCATCTCTTTAACAACCAAACGTCGTTTTACACACCGGTTGGTACTTTTACATTTCGAAAGAGTTCATAATTGATATCAAAATATCATATTCGTTTCAATATCAAATCCATTTCGAAATCATCATATTTACTTAAATTATACCATTTCATTTCAAAATCATTTTCGCCTTAATATCACGATTTCACTTCCAAAATTGTTTCGAATTTCAATTTAGGTTATAACTACTTTTTAACCCAATTCGTATTTAAATCCAAGATTTAAATATAAATATTCCACCCTTCTGACCAGTCTGAATTTTAAGAAAATAGTTTAAATAGTTTTTAAAATAGTTAAAATAGTATAAAAGAAAATAGTTTCGGTATTAAAATGGTTTATATAGTAAATAGCTTGGAAAATCGAATTAATTTTGAATATTTAAAAAGATAGACTTAAGTAGTTTATATTAAAATAATTTATTTGAAAATAGTTTCAAAGTAAACTGATTTAATTCCAAATTTTCCAATTCAAATCACTTTCAAATTACACTTCCGTTAAAATACGATTTTTTATTTCTTAAAACCAAAATCATTTAAATAATTTCAAATCAAAATTCTAAAATCATTTATTTAACCAATCCGGCATCCGTATATAATTTTCTATCTTATGGCCAAGTGAATCCATTATTTCAATTTAATTTCAGGTATGGATATATATCATTTCAATCCAAAATAAATGTCATAGGTATATATCATTTCAACCTATTTCTTAATTTATTCAAAATAATTCGATTTACAGTTTTATATACTGTAAATAATATACAGGATGATAGTAGGATATATCAAAATAAATAAACATCCAAATCATCCAAAACATCAATCAATAGCATCCATCACAATCAACATCCAAATAAGTCCATAAATCGCATCAACTAACCAATTATCAATGATCGGGAATTTTACTTAGAGTTTAATTCCAATTCAATTTAACTGTCAATTTAAATTTCTATCAGTTAATTCAGATGTCCATTTAAATGTCAATTAAAATTATCGAACAACAATCAACAAATTTAAACCACTTCAAAATTTTAAATTTAACTAACATAAAAATACTCTAGTACGTCGTGAGCGTTATAAAACACTCACCTTTTATTTTCTGTTGTCGCCAAGTCGTTTCGATTTCGATTAAATTCGAACGCGTTCGAATTTAACTGAAAATACTGCAAGCTTCAAATTATCCCAATCCAATTCCTATACGTAGGATACATTATTACGAACGCAAAGCAAAAAGTTGCGTTCGAATCCGACCTAGAATGCGTGAGTTATGATATTTATAAGAAATTGAATCTATTAAAAACAAATTATATTACTAATTATTTTTTATTAAATTTCATTACCTAGCCCATAAACACAAAACCCGGCCCGCTTCTGTCTTCATCTTCCCTAATTTGATTGCACGATGATACTCCTCATCCTCACTGTGCACGCACCTATGACACGCCCCATCGATCAACGAAACCCACTTTTTAGGATGCCGCCAAACTCCCAATCAGAAACTCTACCTTCCAGTCCCCTTAGATCGAAGGCCGAACTTCTCTAACGCGTCACAACTCACCCGCCTCCCCTTCAGCCACCGCTCGATCGCGACTCCCAAACTTCGACCACGACACACGAAATCCACCCACCAAGTGCTAAAACACCATACGAACCTGAATACAATCATGAAATCCACCATTGAGCTCTCAATCGAGCGTAAAGCTCAACCCTAGTCGTCAACTTCAACTCGACTTTACTGTCGATTTTCAAAAACTGCTGCCGCACTTTAATTTGAGCATACCAGAGGGAAGCTCTTGCTAAACTAGGATTTTCAGAGCTTGTTTCACATTTTTTTGTTTAGTAGAATTTGAGAAATATATTTTTGAATTTTTGATGTTCATCTTTTTTCTTTCCTTCTCACCGTCTGGAGATGATTTTAATACCAAAAGAAGATAGGAGGTATGTATCAAATAGGGTGGTTGGATTTGAAAAAATAAGGCGGTTGAAGGAACGTTTTTGCGGTTGATGTGAGATGAAAACAATAATATATATATATATATATATATATATAAAATCCCAAAATATCTAGATATGAATTTCGAACCCCGATCGAGGCATGCCGCCAGGCATTTACTATGTTATCCCCCTATTCCGAACGCAACGGAACAAGTTTCGAGGCCTAATTCGATCATACGGAGAAGTTAGCTTTTTGAATCGAATTAAAATATTAAATTTTCGATATTCAAATCAACGTGTTTCTATCCCGTACGACCAAACGGTAACTTCAAACGCTATGAAATTTGAAATCCGATAATAATACACTATTACGGATCACATGGAACTGGTTTCGTCGAATTCCGAGCCTGTGGCTAAAATGGTTATTTTTACTCGTTAATTATAATATGAAATTTCCAATTCCTAATTATTCACTTTTAAATCCAATTTTAAATGTTAACAATCTTCATTGTTATTAAAATAAAATTTAAATCAACTTCTGATATCATTCTCAATCATGTTAAATTCAGAATTTAATTATTCAAATAATTTCCAATATTAAATTTAAACAATTTAATTATCCTATAAATCAACATAAATAAATCATTAAGTTCCAAATAAATTTTAGTTGTCAACATCATTTCATATATATCTAAATAATTCACAATTATTATTCAACTTTAGTTATTGGTTATAAATCCAGTTAATATATAGAATTTCATTTCAATACTCGTTATCGCCAAATCTTCGAAATTAGTTTATTTCAAAATTTTATTCAAGTTCATGTCCAATAACTTACATTCAAAATCATTAAATTTTTATTTTTAACCATTTTTATTCAATAATTATATCAAATTTCATAATTTAAAATAGTTAAAAATAAGGGTTGTTACATTATTAGCCGATCATTAGTTGTTTTGTGGTTCGATTAGTTGTTCGACCTTAAGTATGAGCCTGCACAAGTTGTTATTGTAGGTGTGTATTGAGTTAAACCGCTTAAGTAAAGAAAACAAGTAATTCGCAGACACTTGTTAGACATCCTAGGTTAGGTCAAGTCGTTGCCACTTTTCCTTACTTTTTCCCTACCACGGAAGGACAGCGTAGCAGGTGATAGGCCCAGCAATAGTACTTGGAGAGGCGAGCTTGGCATCAAAGCTGATTTGTATTTCCTATTACTCTCCATGTATTGTTTATCATATTTAGTATTTTATCAGACTATGTGATGTATTTATGTACATTGTGGATTTGACTGCTTACTGTTTTGATATTGTGTTTTGGATATTTTCTAAGATGGCTATTTTCAGTATTTATATTTTTCTGCCTTCCACTATGATATTTAAAAGTGCAGTATGTCTTAAATTTTATCCTTGTATTTTTAGTCTTTGAAAGTCACCCTAGACTTTGGATCGGTGTGTCGTGAGGTGCGGGTTGTCACAGTTGGTATCAGAACCTAGTTTCCTTAGGGACTAAGGAGAACGTACTTGAAAAGTTTTTCAAAAAAAAATTAAAATGTTTTCTAAAATTGTTTTTAAAATGAGTTTCCAAAGTGTGTGTATGTATGTATTTATAGATAAAGAGTTTTCAAAAGTTTTTTACATATAAGTGAAAAGCGAATAACTCTTTCCCTTATTTTTGCCAATACTATTTTTGGAAAAGTTGCTAATAAATTCCTAAAATCACAGATAGAAAGGATGAGCGATCCTGCTTACTCTGGCGATGTAGCTGAGATTCCAGCTGTGAACGTCTCGATTTGGTTCTATTGGTATCTGCAAGACAAGCTGAGCTTAACCCTAATAGGGGACCTACGGAGCGAGTGCCAGGTGCAGTTCCTACCCACTCATCTTCCGTCGATTTTTCTAAGCTTTGTAAGGACTTTGCGAGCCTATGGGGGAAGCCTTATGTGGGGACTGCATCGTATGTAGATTCAAGGACATAGATTCGTACTTGTGAGAGGATTTTTGGATTAATGGGTCTTAGAGACGATGTTAGGAGGTAGCTTACGACTTGGCATTTATAGGAGGTGGCTTTGAATTAGTGGGATGTGGTAGTTGTTGAGACTTATGAGGGTGAGATTACTAGGGGGAGTTTAGGAGACATTTTGAGATGAAGTTTCTATCCAGGGATGAAGAGGGAGTACGGTTGGAGAAGTTTATTCATTTACAGCAAAGAATGATGTCGGTGAAAGAGTATGTTAATTAATTCAATGAGTTGGCTAGGTTTGGAATGGAACTAATCAATACCCCTTTAAAAAAGGCACTGAAGTTTACAACGAGACTGAATCGACCTCTTTAGGATTTAGCCCTTAGTCATATTCCTATGGGTACGGCTTTTGAGGGATTGGTGGAGATGGCTTTACCGAATGTTGTTGCCAAAGAGAAAGTGAAAATCGAGCCTAAGAAAACAGGAGCAAAGGCACCCCTAATAGAACCAGTGCAAGAGCGTAATGGGACCTGAGGGAAAGAATAAGAAGAAAGAGTTGCAGTGCAGGAAGTGCGGTAGGAAAGTGCATTTTGTGAGGGAGTGCAAGATGGATAGTTAAAAGATTAAGTGTTAAAACAATGATCAATATGGGCACATGAGGCATGAGTGTCCATCATCTCAGAAGACCTCTACCCATATGGTTTCAGCTTACACACTGGACGTTGTTCTTAGCTCGAGTGTACCTCTAGTTGCAGACAAGGGAAATAAGGCCGTAATCGAAGATGTGTTAACTTTACCTGGTTTATCTTTTCGTACTTTATTTGAAACAGGGGCATTACACTCTTTTACTTGAGTAGACTTGTGGATGATTTACACTTAGATACTAGTTACAGACCCTATAGTTGAATCAAACCCTATGGGAGGATCGACTTGTTTGTCTATGATATGTAGTGGTTTGAAATTGTTCATTTTGGGGTCGAGTTTGATTGCGATACTTTTTCTTAGTATCTTCTAGGTTTGATTTAATTTTGGACGTGGTTGGATGACGATGTATGGGGCAATCCTAGATTGTGATAAGAAGGTTGTTAGGTTGGGTACTTGTAGTGGATGCAGTCTAGGGATTTATTGTGATCCCAAAGGTTCAGTAATGCTGAGTTACCTATATTTATTTGACCTATCACATAACAAATTAGATTTGGTACCTATATTTAGAGATAATCCAGATGTCTTTTCCGAAGGAGAGATGTGAGTTGAATAAGTAAGTGAATAAGATGTTGAAGAAGGGCTTCATTAGGAGGAGTATTTTAGAGTGGGGAGCACCCGTTGTCTTTGCCACCAAGGTAGTTAGTTCTTTGAAGCTTTGCATTGATTATCGAGTGCTAAATAAGCTGACAAAGAAGAAACGTTACCCGTTGCCCCGTATAGACGATCTCTTCGATCAGTTAGTTTCAAAAGACTCCTTTTCGTACAACCGATGGACTATAATAGTGGTTATCATGCCCTTCATACTGACCAATGCTCCGCCTATTTTGTTGATTTAACGAGTTGAGTTTTTCGAGGGATGCTTAATAAGTTCGTGGTATATTTGTGGATAACATATTAGTCTATTCGAAAAGCGAGGAGGAGCATAGTTGCATTATAAAAATTGCTCAATAAACTCTGTGAGCATAAGTTAAAGCGAAGTTTTCTAAGTGTCGTTTTTGGCGCGAGGAGGTATGCTTTTTGGGATGCATCATCTCGGAAAGTGAGTTGATAATTGATCCTAGTAAAGTTGTTGCAGTACAGAATTGGCATATGCCGAAGAATGCCATAAAATGAGTTTCCTTGATTTGGTGGGCTACTATAAGAAGTTCATTAAGGACTTCGCAAAGATCTCTGCCCCTCTGACCCGCCTTACCAAGAAGAATTTGGTTTTCTCATGGGATGTGAAGTGTGTGGATGCTTTTATTAAGCTGAAGGAGGCATTGACTAGTGCACCTGGTCTAGTATTACCCGATGGCACGAAGGCATTCACAGTATATACTGATGCTTGGGGGACAAGATTGGGTGCGATTTTGATGCGGGAAGGGAGAGTGGAGAGCTATTTTAGTCGGTAATTGAAGGTCCATGAGAAAAACTATCCTTCCCATGATCTTGAATTGGATGCCATTGTCTTTGCACTTAAGTCATGGAGACACTATCTATTAGGAGAGTAATTTGAGCTGTATATGGTTCATATGTCTCTAAAGTATTTATTCTCCCAAAAGGATTTGAACATAAGGCCGCATAGGTGGATAGAGTTTTAAGCATCATATGACTTCGATATCTCATATACTCCGGGCAAGGGCAATATTATAATTGATGCCTTGAGTAGGCAGCATGCAGTGTTGAGTCATTTATTCTTAGCGTGGAAGCATTTGGAGTTCATTTTTACGTTTGATTTTCGACCATTGTTAGACATCACTTCGGGATTGTTAGCGGCTTTGGATGTACAACCGACACTTATGGACCATATTGGGAAAGTCAGAAGCAAGGCAAGGAGCTCTTTGATATTTTCGAGAGGTACAATAGAGGAGAGAAATCAAGTCAAGGGTGTTATGATATTGACTCGAAGGGATGGTTATGGAGAGATGGTAGGTTATATGTTCCTCTCATTATGGATTTGATTAGCCAAGTCTCATCATTTTAGGATGACCATTCATCTTCGTGGAGATAAAATGTAGCATGACAAGAAGAGAGTCTTTTATTGGCTTGGTATGAAAATGCATGTGGTAGAGTATGTGGCCCGATGTATGACTCGCTAAAGTGTAAAGGCGGAGCAGGAGAAGCCAGGAGGATTGTTGCAGCTGTTGAATATTCCTCTGCAAAAGTAGGAGAGTATTTCTACGGACTTCATACATGGACTACCTAGGAGTAGGAGGGGGAATGAGAGTGTCTGGGTTATAGTCGACCAACTTGTAGGATCAAATTAACCCTGGAGATAGTGAATAGGGTTATTAAAAATTTACAGAATAATAAAATCACAGCATAGATAATAATGGAGTAAATGCAAAAATAAATGCAACATACAAATTTATCCAACTTTAGCAAAACCTGCATACTGCTACCCCCAAGATTTCTACTAAGATTAAACAATCGATCGCTTACAAAACCCTATAAATTTGCGACTATTGCTAACCCGATTGTTCTAATCCTAAGCCTAGAAACCCTGCCTCCACTCTACCCCAGAGTTGAGAATTTCCCGAACTACACACCATAGTTCAATCCAAAATAGAGTTTTTAAAATTAAAAAGTCAAATACAATAATAACAAAGAGAAACCCTGATTCATATTTTATTAGTTCAATAAAACGAAGAAGAGGTTCGACCCAATTTAAAAAAAATGTGGTCTTCAAGTTAAATTATCTCGTTCGCCTCTTTCGTTCAAAACCAATCCCTTTCTTATCTTCTAGGGTTTCCTTTTTTGGAAAGCTACTAATAGTTGATTGTCGAATTTTATCCTCTATGCCTTTGACAGTTGATTCCTTTAACAATTTCTCGATTGCTGCTAAGGTGGCTTTCACGGTCAAGCGCTTCTGTAGTTGGTAACTTGGTATGATTTTTAATTTTCCGATTGTTGGTATTGAAATCGACTTGTCATATTGCCGATGATGATTTTAATATTTATAGGGTAGGATTTGAAGGAATAATCCTCTCTGATTCCATATATTTCAAAAAAAATATTTTTTATATTTCAACCCTCGAATGATTCTTTTAATCTTGGCTGTTGATTTTCGATCGATCCTTCGATCTTTTGCTTTTGAGATTATTGACTTATTCTTCTTTGATATATATATATATATATATATATATATATATGTTAACTTCGGCTGAATTATTCAACTTGAAATTTTTTATTTATTTATTATTTGTTGTTGCTAGCTGTTTTGTGCGTGCACCTCCAATCGTGTCTGACTTTGAAATTGATGCATATGCATACATATACACATATAAATGTATATATGTACGTGTTAAAAAAACTTTGGCTGATGTATATTTTCTAGTCTGCTTTGTTTGTACACTTAAAACTTGTTGAACTAGTTGTCCTTGTGAGTTTGGTGTTGAACTATTCAATATCCTGTGATGACCTGAGCTTGAACTTGCACTCTGTTTCATCCGTGTATTGTATATTCTCTGGTTTGTGATGTTTTCACTTGAACTTGTGAGCATGTCTTGTTTTCTGGTTTTGTGCACATTTCTTGTGAATGTTGCTGAACCTGATCTGAACTTGTCATGCACTTTTGTCGTGCATTCCTTTTCTGCCTTGTGTTGAGTCTCATATATATTTGGTCATGACCTTGCAGTGTACGTGTTGCATCTTTTTTTCATTGCACCTGACCTTGTGTATTAATTTATTTTGCTTAATGTTGTGGCTTGTTGGCTCGACCTAGTTGTGCATTGTGTTGAGCTACTTTTGTGTGCATGACTTTGGCTTGTATTTGCCTTGTGAGCTGTTGTTTGGCCTATTCTTATCTAGAACGTGTCTTGTACTTGCCTTGTGCTTGGTTTTTGCTATTATGTTTCAACCTTGTGCTTTCCTTGCCTTTTGTTTTTATTGTTCCTGGTTATGCTAGTCTGTGCATGTACTTGGCTGGCTTGCTTTTGTCTTGCTGTTGTACACCATGTTCACTATTAATCGGGTTTTGACCAAGCTTATTACAACCGCAAGTTAGAATGTCAAAACGAAGATAAAATGATTTAAGGACTTTGAAAACATTGTAAAGGATATATAAGAAAATAAAGTGAAAAAAGCTGACTTGGGTTTTTCAACTTAGCACTTGAGGTCAGGCCCGACTTGTACCTAAGCTGAACCTAGGAAAATGAAGGAAAACTCGAGTCGAGAAATAGCAATGCAAGACATTATGACTTGGAGTCAAACCCGAGCCAAACCTGTGTTAGACCCGATTTAACTCGGTACCAAGTTATAAGTCACAATTCAGTACCGAGCTATGATTTTTCTTGAGTCGGACTCACAAAACTCTTAGGTAAGACTCCAAGCAATCATCACCGAGCAGAACTTGGGTTGGACTCACAAAACTCTCATGTCGAACTCTAAGTAATCGTCACCGAGGAGAAATTGGGTCGGATACACACTGTGCAGTTAAAGCGCTCGGTGGATTCAATGCGGTAGAGGTGCAAAAAGTTATAACGGGGATGTAGCGAAGATATAGCGAGATATATCGGATTACTCTAAAATAGCATATAAATCCCATACTTGTTATTTTTACAAATATATAGATAGTAATTATGTGAAAAATTAACATTCAATTGAATTATAATTAATACAAAAATAATTTTAAATAAAAATATGTGCAAATGTATTGTAAATGAACGTAAAACTGTTATATAACTTAATTTAATTTAGTAGAATATTAGAGTATTATCATTTCTAAACATATATCGAAAATTCAATGAAATTAATTAATTTCATAATTTTTATAGCGTATAAATATCATTTTCAATCCAATTTTTTATAGAAGATATAGCGAAAATAGCGGAATATAGCGAAAATAACGGGATATAGCGGAAACAGCGGGGATTAAAGCGGAAAGGCTATATGTTGGGGATATATGGAAAAATTGTAGCGGTAGGAATCCGCTATAAGATATATCGGAGTTATAGCGGGGACATAGCGGGGCATTAACTGCACAGGATACACAAAACTCCCAAGTAGGACTGGAATCACTCCAACCTTTGGACAACTCCAAGTAAGGCCTGTAGCAAATGAACAAACCACTTGGGTCGAACATCAAGTCAGGTCAACCCTGACCCAAAGCTCATGATTTTCACCAACATGGTTTTCGCCTTTATGATTCGCTCCAACATGATTAGAACTATATAGAAGATGGTATGAAGTAACACAACAAGTTGCAAAGGCATTGGAGCTACGTACATAACTCGGTACCAAGTTATATAGGTCGGTACCGACCTATATGTTCATCACATTCCTCCTCCCAAACTCCATACATCTTATATAATACTCCAATAACCCACGATCAAATGGTTTTCTCAGAGTTTGGACGACCAATTCCAAGGTTGGGGAGAAGAAAACCAAGAAAGCAGGGTAACTCAAGTGATAATGGAATATCATTAGAGTCAACCAAAAGTTAATGGAAAGAGCTTGGAACACGTCAAGTAGAAGGTAGAAGAGCAGAGCAAATGAAAAAGATAGATTTGCACCAACGCATATAAGTCGGTATCGAGTTAGGTAGGTCGGTACTGAGTTACCTTTTTGACTCATAGGGCTCTGAATTCTCTTGTGCAACATTGGGCTATCTTCTAGACTCCAGTTCAAGCAGGCTTTTGACCCAGTACCTCGTTTCCCCTATAAATACAAACCATGGTGCAACCAAAATAGGATCTTCTCTTGATCTTTTCTTTGGATCTAGGATTCCACTACACTTCACCATCTTCCTCCCTCACAATAGTCACCAAAGCAGCAACTCTTAGCAGTACTAGGTTAAGAACTTGTCAATTTCTCATACTTGTGACTCTAATTCTCTGTAATCTCATACAAACTCTCTCGAATCCATAATCAATAAAGATATAAAGTGGATGTAGACCAAAGATTGTCGAACCACTATAAAAATCTTGTGTTTCCCTGTTATTTTTCTTTAATTTCTACTGTTATCTGCTAGATCTAAATCTTACAGATTCCCTACAACTCATTCTTGGGTGTTGGTCCATTTTTGGTATCAACATTTTGGTGCTTTCACTGAGAAAACTGAACCCGGGCTTAAATCTAGCTCTCTACTTTAGGTTGGATAAATCCAGAAGTTAGATCCAAAAACTTACTTGAAGAATTTAAGGGTTTGCTTGGAAATCTATGGCACCTAGGGAAGGAAAGTCTATATTTAGAAGATCAGCAAGAGCGGTGGCTGATGGTGATGAAGGAAACTCTCACTAACATAAGTTAATAATGGAAATGCAATATCAAAATCCTCTACTCCACATAAAGTAGTAACCAGAGGAGAGTTTGATAAGATGATGCAAGAGCTTAACCAGTAGATAGTGGATAGCCTGCAAGCTTTAATGGATAAGATGGACACTTTGCTAACCTTGCAACCACCAAGGACAAGGAGAGTCAGAAGGAAACTTCTGTAATAAAACAAGAGAATTCTTCAGTTTTTGGCCAAAACAGAAGGGATGGAAAGCAAAAAATGGAAGGATGTAACTGTCAGAGTTGCAGGATTTGTGTAATGATCTGCAATGACGATCTGCAATTTAGTCACTTTAAATATGTATATTTAATATATTTTTTAAATAACTTAATAATGGATTTTATAACTCAAATAGGCCTCTTTTATGAAATAATTAACGATAGTAAAATTATTTTAGAATTTGGTTTACAAAAATAAGTATTTCGGAGAAAAATCGAAAACGTGACCGAAAACCGTTTTTTGGATTTTTTTACTTTTCATCGACCAAAAGTTGTTAGAACATGTTGTATACACTAGTATACACACATATACAAATAAAAAAATTCCACTAATTTAAGTAGTTTGATTTAAAACTAATTAAAATGTACCTAAGTAATTAAGTAAGAGAGTGGACTTTTCTTTATAATTACAAAAAGACATTATTAAAAGGAGGATGTGATGGACTGGTGACATAAGAAGGGGACGCATAAAGCATGATGGTGGAGGATGTGTATTGTCAAATTTTCATTGAGGGTATTAGTTTATTATAGAGAGACATTAGAGAAGGCAGACTTGATCCGTAGGAGGATAAAAACCGCATAAGACAGGCAGAAGTCTTACGCTAACAGGAGACGTAAAGAGTTAGAGTTCGCCGTGGGCGAGATGTTTTTTGTGAAGGTCTAGCCGCTTAGGCATGTTATGAGATTTGGTAGTTTGGAAAGCTAGCACCAAGGTTTGTAGGGCCTTATTCGATTACTTGTAAGTTGAGAAGTTAGCTTATAGGGTGAAGCTTCCTAAGATATTAGCAGGAGTACACGATGCTTTCCATATGTCACACTTGCGAAAGTGTTTACACGATGCCGCCATTGTAGTCGAGCATAGTCAGCTAGAGGAGGTAGAGGTAGAAAGGGAGTCACTTGTTTATCATGCACCTACTCATATTCTTGAGCATGGTACAAAGCGAATCCGTACCAAAGTTATCAAACTTGTTAAGATCCAATGGGGAGAGAACCCAGCGGAGAGTATATGGGGGCCTGCAGAGAAGATTCGAGCTACCCATCCACAACTCTTTTCTGGTACGTTTCCATTTTAGTCAACTAAGTATATACTACCATTGTATTAGGTTCTATCTTAGCATACCCCATAGATATGGACCATTGGATGTTAGGAATGGTTGTGAACATGTCAATAAAACATGTTTTGAATGATAGATGCTAATGGATGTATTTATTTATTCTTGCACACATAGGCAAATATATTCTTGAGTTAGCAAACAAACACATCATCACCTGTTTTTTTTCACTGAGTTATATGCATATGGCTTGAATGGTTTTACATACATGTAGAATTGCTTGTATATTTACATAGGATGTTGCATACATTTGGATACATGACATAAGCACTTGCATTTTAGGAGGTAGACTAGATCAGGAGACCGCCTAATTTTTGCATTAGTATAGGTTCATATGCATTCCACGCCTGCATGTACATATTGCATTAGAAATTTGACTAAGGACAATGATTCCTAATTGATGATAGATGATTAGATGGTTGTAGTTATTGATTTTTATACGCACGAGTTACATTTTTCCCATCCTTGGAAATTTCAGGGATGAAATCCTTTTAAAGTGAGAGAATGTAACGGCCTAAAAATTTGAATGGAAATTTAATAAAAGAATTAAATTTAAATATAATAAGGGAAAAGGTAGAATTTTTACAAACATCCGAGTTTGCCTACGAAACTTGCACTATTGTGTTCGTAGCGATTTTCTGACAACTTTCACATATAATGTTTCGAATTCAGAGTTAATATAAGGAAGGTATTAACATTTTAAAATTTAGAATCGAAAATGGTTAAATAAGTAAAATTGGAAAGAAATAAAACATTAAAAATTAAATAGCGGTAGACCCTAGGTGTGACCGGTCGACATGTAGCGGTCGACCGCCTAAGACCCAACGGTCGACAAGTGGGCATTCTGCATCTATTGTTGCCTAGGCCGGACGACCCGGATTTAATCGCATATTATTTAGCATTTGGGATTTGGTCGTATATTTTTGGATGGATGAAAATGAATCTTGTACCTATATATAAAACACTAAAGTAAACCCTAATTCACAAATTGCAACTAGTACATCCAAATTCTGCTCCTCTGAAAACCGAAATCCTCCTGTTCCACAAATCAGAAATTTATTCAAATTAAATTAAATTAAAAGTAGGGAGATTAAAGAAGAGTAAATCAAGCGGAGGTCTAGAAACGAAGGAGATTCCAGACTAATCCAAAAGGGATAGTTTTGGTACGAGGTGAGTGGATTCTTTGTTAATTAGATGATTTATATACAATTAATTTTAGTATACCTATTTGATCTAGATTGTTAGAAATTAAATTAGAAATATTGTTTAATTGAATTGGAAATTTAATAGTTATTATATGAATATGATTTCTCTTTTCTAATCTAGATCTAACTAATGTTAATCTGTAAATTAAGAAACTGATAAATTTGAGTATACCTCCTTTTGTCAAATTGATAAGAACTGATATAACTTGTGGATGTTGCTGTTAAACCTAGGTTAAACTGATTTACTTCAAATTGAAATTGAATATGAAGTTTAGACAATTACAAATCACAGATTCACAAGTTTGGTTGATTGTAATTAAAGTTGCAAGTTTACCTTAATAAGAAAATTAATAAATAAAAGGAACGATAATCTATAGTTAAATTAAAAACAGTAAACAACGACGGTCTATCGACCACTCATTGGAGTTGGTCGACCACTCTAGGAGCAAATGGACGATCGATTAGTGTTTTCTAAGCATGGTATGAACCTCGGCTGAAGGCCCAAGTTATAAATAAAATAGTGGTGTATATTATATGTGTGAATGTTAGTATAAGTAGGGAAGCAAGTTCATTAAGTGGCGACACTAGGATGATGCAGTACTGGGTAGATGTTATTTATCCAGCAGGGTCGATATTCGACTGCGGCGATCTTGTTGTAAATTGCACTCATAGGAGGTTATACGATGGACGCACAACACTAACGATGATGCCTGATGGAGTGGGTGGCCCGACACTAACGAGAGTTCCTTGGTATTCATGTTGATGCGAGGTGATGCTATTTGTTGATAGATCCCAGCGCGGTGCAAAAAGAGATGTTACATTACCATTGAGAGGTGGATACGGATGCGGCGACGATGAGACACTTCGACGAGTTGGCATTGCACACTCCCCCTCAATGCATAACTAGGATATGTGTAGTCGTAGTTGTGGAAAATGTTGTCTTATGGTGGAAATTGTAGGAAAACTTGTGTTGGAATAGTTACCTGTAGTCCTAATTGGGGGAAATGTAGTCCCATGGTGGAAATTTATAGGGAAACCTATGTAGAATACTTCTAGTAACAATTAGTCGATCATTAGTTGTCTTGAGGTTCGGTTAGTTGTTCAACCCTAAGTATGAGCATGCACAAGTCGTTAGTGTAGGTGTGTATTGAGCTAAACCCCTTAAGTAAAGAAACCAAGTAATTCACGAACACTTGTAGAACATCCAAGGTCAGATAGAGTATTACTAAAGTCAATTGCATGTGATCACCATATATTAAAGATGTAACTAATTAACCAGACTTTTGTTCGACCCACCCCATTTTCTTTCTTTTTCCCCACCACAGGAGGACAGGGCAGCAGGTGATAGGCCCAACGATAGTACTTGAAGGATGAGCTTGGCATCAGAGTTTTATTTCCTATTACCGTTTATCGTACTTAGTATTTATCAGACTATGTGATGTATTTTTGTACATTGTGGATTTGACTATATACTATTTTGAGACTGTGTGTTGGATACTTTCCTGAGATGACTATTTTCAGTATTTATATTTTTCTGCCTCCCGCTATGAGATGAAAGTGTAGTATGTCTTAGATTATATCCTTGTATCTTTAGTATTTGGAATGTTTGGAAAACAAACCCTGATAGCTCGTACTTCTTGACACCGACGTGAGTTCCAAAGTCATCTTAGACTTTGGATCGGTGTGTCGAGAGGTGCAGGTTGTCGCAATAACTATATATAACTATACGCTCTAATTTTATACTTCATTTTGTTACTGTTGTCTCACTCGTTTTATATCTATAATAATCATTATATTTATTTGATGTGCTGTGAGATATACTATAGGTTTTATGGTTTTTAGTCACTTTACAACCTTGATAATCATCCTACATCGGCTGTACACCGTTACAGTGCATTATACATGTATATTGAATGCCTAATGTGTAGGGCGTCATCACATTTTGTTGTTTACTTATAGTTCAAGAATTATATTATTACATTTAATGTTCTTTCTTATAAACATGCAGTTCATTTGCATTTTGACTAAAAACAAACCATTTGGTTTCTCTATCAAAATACTTGTTCAACTATGATGTCTATCGTGCACCAGCATTAAATTTGCTTTTGGGTCATATCCAAAACGTTTAAATCTTGTTGCTCCCACTGACTTCGAGACATTTGGTTGTTATGTGCAAATAATCTCTTCTAAATCATTTAGAAGTTTTGTTTCAACACCAAGTGCTAAAACTCTAAATCAAATTATGCGATGGTTACATGTAGAATTTGAATAATTTTTTAGCATGTTGACTAGCAAAATTACATCACTAATTTCAACATTTGAAATCGATGAAATGATTTCCTATTAATGTACGAGAATCATTATTAGACATTCTAATATGTTTTATGTCCGTTTTAGGCTTGATAAAAAAATTCATCTTATATAATTGGTTTCTATGTTCGAGTCTGTGAATATTATCCAAGTCCACTATACTACCACTAATTTCTAAAAGAAATTCCTTCGATCATGAAGTTGGTATTTCTTGAAACAATAATTTTTTATCGGTACAATGGAATAGGCATTTAGAAATATTTTATGCTGCCTTTTATATGTATATAAAACTGATTTGTTATAAGTTTACGAAACTTAAGTTCATAATATAAATTAGGAAACCGCACAACTTAAACAATTTAAGATTAGTGTTTCTTATCAATTCATATCTTATATGAATATGATCTCTTAAACTATGCTTCAGATGAAATTCAATATAACATATGTACTTACTTTTAAGTACTCGTCCTTGTAGAAAGAAATTAACTCAACTTCACCCATCATTAATCGACTTCGTCCAACAAAGTTCGATTACTCCTTATCTGTACATCATTATATATCATAGAGAGGAGTGATTTTGGAGATTGAATCTTATTGGCTTTTGGGTACATTTGAAACTCTTTTCTAATACAGTCGCATATTCGATCAAATTGAATTCTTTTATTTCTTTTGCATGTAATGTTTTCTACTTCTGGATTATATTCTATGAACTTATCATGGACACACTACTTATGTATCAAATACACATGTCCATTATATGATAATTCATCGGTAGATTTGAACAAAGTAAGTGGATACATTTTGGTATCATTGGACCTTTAACTACATACATTTATATGTATTAAGTTGAAGAGTTCACGGACTCTTTTTTCACTCTCACTGAATAGGTGTTTTTCCCTAATCAGTTGGGATATAATTCACTAGGACCATATGATTCATAATTATATGATTGAAGTATTATATCTCATAGATATAGCTTAATCCATAGTTCAAAAATAACCGTACAATGTTTAGATACTTCTGTATTTTCTATAATTAATGCTTCACTTTTTTAATGAAAATATATAGCATAGATTCATCTTATAATGAATTATCATAATATTCATATTCAAATAAAACATTATCTATTTCCATCCAATACTGAAAAACAATTATTATTTCATAAATAATACTTGGTATATATATACAATGACAATCTTTTCTAATTTGATGCATTTATTATTGTCATATGATATGCTCACATTATTTCTGCCATTAATATAATAGCTCATGAAATACGTGGCTCCATTCAATCACTTATTATGGTAATTTTATTTCGTTCAATATAACTAGTTTACAGTCAAGAGTTTTGGATCAAATATCTTGAACTTGTAGAAATAACTCACATATAAAGCAAATTTCTGTATAAACTTACATTTAGAATAGAAATCACATTTCTTATTTCATATTAAGTATCGACTAGTATTTTATACAATTCTTTTTTCCAATGTGTCTTCATGAAGCAGAGGTGACCATTCACTCTCTTCATTCTAGATGTGCCTAAGTTACATCCAATCTCAAGCATTTGTTTTTCTTTCCAAATTGTTAAACCATTCAAAAGAAAACTCTTACTATAGGATCGCATTGAACTCTTTACAAAAATTCATTCAGATATCCTTAACATTTTAAGGATGTCAAATATGTTGCACGTAAGTAAACTGACCGAACTAAAATTTCCATGATCAAATTTCTAGGTCCGTCTTGTAGTTCTTGGTCCGTGTTACCTTTAGCACAACATGATCCATTTTATTCAATCAAATAGACACATGATCTTGACTTGTGGTCTACTAGCTTATTTCGAATGAACCAATTTCATTGAGATTTCAAACATAATGAATATGACTATCACTGTACAACTTTTGCATGTGATATAGTATAGATCAAATATCCATATCCTTGTATTGCTTTAAAGTTCAAAACACCTAGAAGATAATACAAAGTCATAGGGAAAAAACACTTAATGACCAAGTTACAAATATATTTAATAGTTGTATAATTTGGCTCTTGCATGGGTCTTGAGGGGATAACATGCAAATAATTTACTGGTAAGTGTAAATTATATTTCATTATCGGTCCTAATTTGGTTCATTTGTATATTTCAATTAATAATCAACGTTAATCAAAAAATGGATCAACACCCTGGATTGAGTGTGAAAGCACCACCCTATTTATCAAGGTAAATAAAATAGAAAAGGCAATAGTAAATCAAGTAAAAGGTAAAAAGACAAGAGATTTTTATAGTGGTTCGGCTTTTAACGAAGCCTACGTCCACTTTATAGCTTTTATTGATCAACTGTTGTTACAAAGGAGTTTGGATTACAATACGATTCTTCTTTCCTAAGTTAGTCAAGCCACCGTTGTTCGAGGCAACTGAAAGGATCTCAGTTGCCCTTTAATGGCTGTTGTGAGGGAGAAGAAGAGTGAAGAAATGATGACAGAGTTTCAACAGAGATCAGAGCAGATCTTTTTCCTGTTGCACATGGGATGGTATTTATAGGATTTGGATAGCACTTGGACCAAAGTCGCTTTATTAAAGGCTTGCATTCATCACACAAAGGAAGTTCATAAAGATTGAAGGTCACCGGAGCAAAGTATTTGGATCGATACCGATCTAATCCAATTAGATCGGCATCGATCCAAATAGTTAAGCATTTTTTATGCTTTGAGCACTTGGTTGTCTTTCTTGCCTGATTACGATGCTCTCCATGTAGTTTCATAGCTTGTTGGCTTGTTTTGATGATGATTCACATGTAGGTTAGATTTAACTGTACTTTGAATTGGATAAGTCTTCACTTCTTCAACTCGGATGCTTGCAATGTTATCAAACTTGGTAGATAAGCTTGGTGGAGACATAGAAGTATAAGACAAGTGGAGTGGACATAAATAAAGCAATATTTTTGGATCGATACCGATCCAATTGGATCGGGTTGGTACCGATCCAAAATGTTAGCCTAAAAATGGCCAAAACTTCTTGGGCTCCTTTATCTTGTACTTTTAGGCCTTCCAATCAAGTTTTGAGTCGTTCTAGTTTAATCTGAATGTTCCAACTCCCATTGAATTATGCTGGATTAAAAACCCAACTAACATTTGTCCCTTAGAGTACGCTTTTGTTAAAAACAATGTGTGCTCTGGAATTGTTTATCTTTGGGTTTCTGTTTTAAGGAGTTTCATTGGTCGTGATCTGGCCATCTTGCAAAGCTATCTATGATGTACCGGCTAACTGTCCAGTCCTTAGTTGTGAATCTCCATTGTTCATAATTATAGAGTGATCTCGACTTGACAATTTCTAGAATGAATACGAACACTGAGTAGATCGAATAGGGAAAATCTGAGACCATTCGGGGGAGAAAATTTGGATTGGATCAGTACCGACCGAAGTGCTTTATAATTTTTTCACCTTTCTCTTTTTTTTATACGAGCCGACCCCCCTACTTCACTTCATTTCCATTCGACACGAGCCTTCGTCCTCCAACCGATCCGATCCCTTTGAGTCCTTTGCATGTCGATCCAAGCTCACCGTCCGTTTAGGAACCGTCGCCGTCGATCTTACCACCAGCGCCACCTACTGCCGCCTCCTGGAGTCGCCGCCATTGAGATTACGCATGTTTTAAGGCATTGCCGATCCAAATAATTAAATACCCTAGGTTGGGCTATGTTGAATCAGAGATCAAATCACTTTTCTCAATTTCGAAGGTCGCTGAAGTGGATTCTGACGTTTTATTATATTACCCATTGGTGATGAAGATGTGTTGGCGATAGATACAGTGGAAGACTCGAGCCGATTGTGACTTTATGGAAGAAGATAGTAAATCGAGTCTTGAACTCTTTACGGAACAAAGATAGGGTTTTGTCCTGGTACTTGACATGTTTTGCTATCTTCATCCATAGAGTCAGAATTAACTTGCACTGAGCTACACTGTCGATCCCGGCACATCGTCTTGTGGAGTGATTTTGGTTTTTCTGGGAGGTGATAATAGCTTAGGTTAGTGTCTTGTACGTAGCTTATGCTGTTATCGCTTTTCTGAGAACTAAAATTGACTTATGCTGAGAATTCTCTACTCGATTTGGACCCATCGATCTATAGTTGCTTGCTTTGGATTGGTCCCATCATTGCCCAGCTGGTGTACTTAGATAGCGGATCCGTTATTGATCGTTGATCGATAACGGGTAAGTATAGAAGAAAGGAAATTAACAGGTGATATGGACCGCTCTTTAAGGTGTGAGTGATCCATCTACACAAAATGGTTTTTTCACAGTGTTTAGGACACCGAACCCATTCTCACTTAGGTCACTCATCATACGCACCCACGGTTAATACTTGGAATCCGATTGGTGGTTGCTATACGTCAATTATCTTCTGGATTTCAAGTATCAACTACGCTAGAGCTATAGTTTAGAGATTAGGCGTACCTGACCATATTGAACACAAGCTTTCTTATATAGAATGATGCGCAAATCTTCTTAGTGCAATCAGTTAGGGGGAACTCACCTCTTTCTGAAGCAGAGTCATCGTCAATCCCTGCTGGATCCGCCACTTCCGTAACTTCAGGTCAATATGGTCACCTGATTCCAGTCAGTCCATCGTTGATCACACTCCTCCTAACTTTAGAATTTTGCTTGATCCTCCGGAGAGAGCTCCTTCATTTCTTATACACAAGATGTTGCGAATTGCTCGCAATATGGTATCCCAGAGGATGACGTACTTCTACCATCGAGAGGAGAATTTTCTCATAGGCCACCTTTTGGATACGTGGCTTTCCACCGACATATGTGTATGTATGGTGCAGTGCCTCCGTTCAACCACTTCTTAACGACAGATTTTTCTAAATGGATATGCCATGCTGACGTGCTTATATGTTCTATTCATGAGGGCGCTCAATCATCCCCCGAGTTTCGTTGAGTTGCAATATCTTCAATTATTCAAAAAGAGAGAGGCAAACCCTTCACTCATTTACATCAAGGTGCAACGTAGCCGGAAACTTACACTAGATCTTCCCAACAAAGTTCCTTCATTAAAAAACTAGTTCTTTTTCGCTAAATATCCAAAGGGATTCGCCCGTTTATGGACTATGGGGGGCAAGTTTCTTTCACCATGCTTGGAATTTCCTTTAATCGCTATAAGTCTTCTGAATGACCGTATATTCCTTACAGTTCTTTCAAAGATTAATAAGGATCCGGCACTTGGCACTGTTTTTAGCGCCTTAAAAGCGGTCGATGCTCAAGAGCGCACGAGTAGGTTCTTGCTCACAGATGAAAATCTCTGCCGATGTGGGCTTTTACATCCTGGGAGGTCTATTGGATTTGTCAGTGCTCCTTCCCGCTCCAGAGCCCGAACCCGTTCTATTTCCTCTTCCCATGACTCTAGTGAAGATGATGATGATTACAAGGAAGAAGAAAGTGACCCATCCGATGGGTTAGAGAAGACCTCTGAGGAGATTCAAATTCAAGTCTGGGTCGATATTCCGCTTAAAATGCCATTGATCCTAGAGGAGAAAGAAGAAGAGTTTATTCAACGGAAGGGCAAGGCTCCGTTGATTGAAGGGAATGAGGAAGGAGAGATTAGTAAGGAGCATCCTCTAAATGAGCAAGAAACATATTGGAATTCTGACGAGGGTGACGTCAACTTAGGCAACAAGGCCTCGGAGTTGAGCCCTGGACATGCTTCCTCACCTCCTTCGAAAAAGCCCATTGAAAGAGCTTCTCCTAAGGAATAACTTGTACCAAGCTCTCCACCGGAAGGTGTCAATATTGACTAGGGAGATACGAATGACATTTTTGTGAATATAAGTGACTTGATGGATGACTTCACTTCGGAAGGGCTGCCTTCCCAGCTTACTCTAATCATCCCTACAGGAATCAATGTCCTAACATTAGTCGGTGAATGATCTGGTTTGTGTATTTTGCTGGGGTCGTTAAACTGTAGCACACACTTTGCTAGGATCATACACTTTATATTATTATTATTTTCTAGGATGTTTCTGCTCAACAAATGCCTATTTCCTAAAGTTGTTTTATCATATGCTGGAGGAATCATGTCTTATGGCTTCTACAGTGATCTTGATCGAGTATTAGAATCTCAGTGTTCACAGAGACACTCTTCCAGGTATCACGCTTCCCAGAAGACTGATGAGGAAAGGAAGAGGAGGAAGGATAGGGAGGCGGACTAGCGCCGTCGAGTCGAGAAAGATCAAGGTCGTGATAGAGGAAGTGGCTATGAGAAGAGGAAGCCCGACTGAGCGGAAAGACCCGTCAAAAAGACCGAAAAGAGACCAAGAGCGAGAACCCGCTCCATAGCTTCCTGCTTCCATTGGGATAAGCGTTCCTGCTTCCGGTATCGTAACCTCCTCCACACATGCTGCTATGACCGCCTCTCTCCCAATTTCTAGGCATGCGCCTTACATTCTCCCCGTTGGTCCACCGCATCCGCAAGCTGCCTTCCCTAACTTGATCTTAAGGAGGGTTTTTTTTGACAAGCCTAATTTGAAGTCCGTTCATGCGGAATCCTATTCACCCCATCTCCAAGCAATTCAGAGCAGTTTGGAGCAAGTCGAGAGGTGGGAAAAACTATGCATGCAACTATCCACTGTCAATCGAAACAACTACCAAGAAATTCTCTCGTTCAAGTTTGAAAAGGATGAGTACGAGAAGCAGCTCACGGATCATGACGTAGAGATTGGGAGGCTGGAGAGAGATGGGGATGATGTCTTCAAGAGGGAGAGAAAAAGTGCTTCTTTGTTTAAGGAGCTAAAAGAATCCACCGACCAGGCCGCGCTCATATTCAGAGATGAAATAAAAAAATGACACACTAATGAGGCAGCCTTAAAAGAAAAGTTGAGGATAAGTGAGACGATGGTTGAAATGCGGAAGAAAACCATCGTCGAACAAGCATAAGAAATAGCCTCTCTTCGCGAACAAGGTTCAACTTTAGATGTTGAGAAAAAGCAACTGGCGGTGGAGAAGGCTAACACGGAAGCCAGCTTTTCAGAGCTTCAAGATGCCTTCGAAAAAAAGATGAAAGGCTTGGATGCAACCATTTTGGGCTTTTATGTTAACTCCATGCTTCATCAAGGGAGTCTCAGTTACTTGGGTCCGTTGTTTCCCCGTACGCTTGCCGTATAGTCTGGGTGGAGATTCTGGCCCGATTCCAAGACATGGGTGACGGTTATACCAAAAAGGAGTTGGTTCAAGCATACCTGAACGAGGAATCCAGAGGGCTAGGAAATCTTAAACTGGAGAGCGAACGAGAAGCCATCGATGTCGCGGCCGCTGCTAAGGCTATAACCGAGCATTTTCCTTCAGGCCCTGGTGAGCCATCTTCGCATCTTCATGCTGATGAGGGGACCGTTCCTACTTCTCCCGTAATTGTGTAGCCACCAAAGGAGGGCAACGTCGAAGGCCTCGAAGTTGTAGCGCATGAGCAGACCCGGGTAGCAGGTAATTTCCTTATCTCTCCCATGCTTGAAGACTTCCAATTTATGTCTGATGAAATTGCCTAGATAACTGCCCTTTATTCTAATATTATAGATTAACCCTCTCTTCCTTCCGAGTTACCTCCTCGTCACGATGCTAGATCTGCTGCCATTCTGATCACATTAACCATCGTCTTCGCATCTTGCTCGCAACCCAATTCGCACTTCGAAAAAATTGCAGTTGCATGGTTTAGATAACCCCTCCATATCTCAAGAGGAAGACCTGACTACTACTAATATACAGGAGTAGGCGGATCAAGCTAGCTAACCAAACAAAGCAGAAGCCGATGACCGAGCAACAGATGATAGCAGTGAACAAGGAGAAGGTTAAAGAGCTTCATCAAAGAGTTCTCACAGATCTCGCAAGCACAAATGCAAAATAGGGTGCGCCAGTGGCCATGTTTCAGAGAGCAAGATCGCCCCTGGAGGAGAGAAGCCCGAGAAGTTGCCGATCAAAGGCAGAAAAGGCGACATGGGAAGCGGTGACAAGAAGTTATGATTTGACTTTTTGTTTTTGGTTGCTTTTTGTACAAATGCAGAGTCTGCACTTAGCACTTCTTTTTGTTGTTGTAACAGTGGTGTTTATGTTTTCCTTTTTTCCATTCCTTGGCTGATATTGTGCGGGCCCCTGATATTTGTTGTTATACATGAAAAACATTATAAGTAATAAAACTGTTGAAATTTTGATTGCAACTTCACTTGTCTACTTATCTATGTTTCATGATTCATGCACTTATCCCACTCTTATTTATTCATCATCATTTTATCCAGCCCTATAATTACTGCCAAAATTCTTTGTTTAGAGTAACAGAACTGCGAATTATTTGCTACGTTGGTTGAATGTTGGTGTGTATGTGCCCCCTAGTTCATGGGGCGGTTTATTCCGAACACTTGATACGAGATTGGGTGCCCCCAGTCAGGTCTATACTGCAACTCTTATCTTTGGGAGTTTATAGCTTGAGATACCTACGAAGCTTTCTAGCGGCCTCACGGCAAGTAATTTACATACTCAAGCAATTTACATATTTAAGTGATTGGCAATGCCGGAGCAACACTGATTCCTTGGGATTTTGTTAAGTAATTTCATTGCGATGCTGACATTGAGGCTATCGTGCACATGTATCGCTCCTGGGAGTGCTAATTTTTTGCCCTGGGGGGTATGTGATTTTTTGCAATATGAGAGTTCCACATATTTGGATGCAATTTTGCTAATCCAGGTAGTAGTATGCTGCTTACGAAATGCGCACTGTGGAATCGAGGCTTGCCTGGTCACAGTTTTGCGAACCAAGAAGCAATGCGGTGCTTACGAGATGCGCGGCTTAGGTAATTGTGTTAGCTTGGATGTGATTCCACAATCCAAGAGGCGGTGCGCGATTTACGAAATGCGCGGCTTTGATATTGGACCTTCTCGGTGTCGCCGGAGCAACACCGGTTCTTAAAAGGCGGGGATCGAGTTCCATCGATCCAACGGTTTGAGTCGATTTGCTTCCATCAACTCGGCGAGTTGATGGGGCGTACTCGTGCGTAGTTCCACTATCTCAAGCAGATAGATTGAATGGTTTTGAGTCAATTTGACCCCATTGAATCAGTAGGTTACTTTCGCGAACACAGTATCATTGGTTCAGAAAGCAAAGCAAAGCAATTTTATTAATAAAAGTTGGGCAAATTCTGCCTATTTACAATGCCTCCGGTGTTCCAGGATGGTTTATTTGTGGGAAATATGAAATACATGAGATAATCTTAGAAAAAATAATGATGCAGCGATTCGCTGTTCCAAGCTTGGGGAATTTGGGTTTCATCATCGGTTGTTAGCTTGAACGTGCCATCCCCTAGCTTCTGGCCGATCACATATGACACTTCCCAGTTTGGTCCAAATGCTCCTAGTATAAGGTAGACCCATTTAAGGACAAGGTCTCCTACTTCGAAAGTACGGTTACAGACCTTGGAATTGAAAAATCGTGCGACCCTTTTTTGGTGAGCAGCAATCCTTAGTTCGGCTTCTTCCCTCTTCTCATCGACCATATCGAGCGACTGGAGCAGGAGCTGCTCGTTTTGCCTTTAATTGAAATTTTACCTTCGATGAGAGGGGACTTCCAGCTCAACTAGGATCATTGCTTCTGAACCATATGCCAGGGCGAACAGAGAGTGCCCAGTTGCAGATTTGTGTGTTGTCCTGTAAGCCCATAGTGCGAGTGGAAGTTTATCAACCCAATTTCCTTTAGCTTTAGTGAGCCGCTTTTTGATGGTGAACTTGACGATCTTGTTCGCTGCTTCCACTTGCCTGTTTTCCTGCGGATGTGCAATAGCGGAAAAGCTTTTCTCGATTCAGAACCATTTGCTAAAGTCTTTAAACTTAGCACTCTCGAATTGAGTCCCGTTATCCGTAATGATCTTTCGTGGCACTCCAAACCTGCAAATAATGTTTTTAGCGACAAAGTTAATAACTTTCTTTGTGGTAATAGTGGCCAACGGTTCTGCTTTGTCTCATTTGGTGAAATAGTCAACAACAATAATAACATATTTGGCTCCTTCTTTGGCTATTGGCAATACATCAATAAAATCGATTCCTCAGATTGCGAATAGCCATAGGCTGACCATCCATGTTAGCTCTATTGAAGGAGTTCTTTTGATCTTGCCAAACGTTTGGCATCGGTTGCACCGTCTAGTATAATCTGCTACATCGCGGTTTACTATTGGCCAAAAATACCCATACTGGAGGACTTTCTTTGCTAGGGTTTCCCCCTGGTGTGATCTCCACGGTCACCTTCATGAACTTCCCTAAGGATTCTTCGAGCTTTGTCATTGATCACACACCTAAGGAAAGGGGTAGAGAATCCCCTTTGGTAGATTATCTCATCATATACTACGAACCGTTGTGCCTTTCGAAGGAGCTTTTTCCATTTATTCCTGGTTGTGGGGAGTGTTCCTCTAAGCAGGTAGTCCTTGATCGGTGTCCTCCATGTTTCTAGTTCTTTAGTAGTTTCAAAATCCAGTCGATATCCATCTCGCTTACGCTTGGAGCAGTTAGCATTTCAGTTAGGACCAATGCTAATGACTGAGCTTCTTCGGAACTGGCTAGTTTAGCTAGATAGTCTGCTTTTAGGTTTTGTTCCCTCGGGATATGAGTTATGGTGTAATGTTCGATGTTGTTCAGCAATTCCTACACTTTAGATAGATATGAGGTGATGTTCTCTCCTCAGGCTTGATATTTGTCTCTCACCTGATAGACGACTAGCTGAGAGTCGCTATTGATGTGTACGGATTTTATCCCGAGTTTGTTTACAACCTTCAGCCCGGTTATCAATGCTTCATATTCTACTTCATTTTTTGTTGTAGGGAATTCCAAGCGAAAGGCACGACAAATGAATCGTCCTTTGGGAGTTTTGAGAATGACTCCTGCCCCGAGCAGAAGTTGTTAGATGCACCATCAACGAACAACTTTAAACGTGTCTCCACTGCCGGAGTAATTTCTTCCTTGCTATCTTATATTGTAAACTCGACAATATAAGTTTGCTAAAGCCTGCACATTGATCGCCCTTTGAGGATGGTTTGTGATTTCATATTGACTTAACTCAATGTTCCATTTGATAAGCCATCCAGAGGTCTCGGGGCGGTATAACACTTGCTTTAAGGGTTGATCTGTTAGTACTTTGATCGGGTGTGCCTGGAAGTATGGTCATAGTTTTTTGTAAGCGATCAAGAGGCAATATGCTAATTTTTCCAATTTTGGTTAGTTCTTCTCAGCTCCAACGAATCATTTACTGATGTAATATACAGGTTACTGGATCTTAGCGTCTTCTCGTACGAGCGCAACACTTAAAGCATGAGACGAGACTGCTAATTAGATAAACAAGTCTTCTCCGTCTACTGGCTTGGACAGGATTGGCGGGGTTTTCATATATCGCAGCAGCTCTTCAAAGGCGGTCTGACAAGTCTAATTCCATTCGAAGTTCTTCTTTTCCTTCTTTAGCGCGTCAAAGAACGGTATACATTTGTCGGTTGCTTTTGAGATGAATCAGCTTAGTGCTGCAACCTTTCCATTCAAGCTTTGTAAATCTTTCTTGTTCCTTGGGGCCTCGACTTCCCGTAAAGAAGTAATTTGTTCAGGACTTGCTTCGATGCCTCTTGCAGTTACAACGAATCCCAAGAACTTTCCAGAGGCTACCCCGAAGTGACATCTAAGTGGATTGAGTTTCATTATATATTTGTGGAGTATTGCAAACATTCCGATGAGGTTGTCCAAGTGACTTGCAGCTATGCATGATTTAACCAACATATCATCTACATAGACTTCCATAGTCTTCCCGATCTGATGTTTGAACATGGCATTCACTAGTCGTTGGTAAGTTGCCCCAGCATTCTTTAAGCCAAATGGCATCACTTTGTAGCAGTATAATCCTAGATCGGTAATGAAACTGGTGTTTTCCTAGTCAGGTTCATCCATCATAATCTGGTTGTACCCCGAGTAATTGCCCATAAATGATAGTAGTTCATGTCCAGCTGTCTCATCTATAAATTGGTCAATTCTAGGCAGAGGAAAGCTGTTTTTTGGGGAAGCTTTATTTAGGTCCGAGTACTTGATACAAGTTCGCCATTTTCCATTGGACTTCTTGACCAAGACCTGGTTGGATACCCGTTCGGGCTAGGTTGCATCGTGGATAAAACCATTCGCCTTCAGCTTATCCACTTCTTCTCTCAGCGCTTTGGACCATTCGGTCCTAACCTACGTCTCTTCTGCTTCACTAGTGTATACTTGGAATCAATATTAAGTGCATGGCATGCAATCTACGGTGACATCCCACAAATATTGAAATGTGTCCAAGCGAATACGTTCAGGTTGGCACAAAGAAATTTGATTGGTTCCTGTCACGTCTTGTTTCCACGATGTGATCCAATTTTCAGGACCTGAGTTGGGTGACAGGCACCGTCAATTCTGCCAGTGTTGCTCGATCCTCCCCTGAACTCTTCTTTCTAGGGTCCAAAGCCTTGTCGAATCGGCTATGGTCCCCAAGGCAGGGGCGGCTCTGTAGTTTCTACTCAGTAGGTTCGCGAATATGGAGAGTTTTCCCCCATATTCTTCCCGTTTTCTTTTCTTCTAGACTCACGTAGTTCTGCAATGTAGCATTCTCTAATGGCACTTTAATCTCCTCTGATCACCCCAACTCCATTCTCCATCTGAAATTTCATGGTTAGACACCATTAAGCTAAACCAATCCTGAAATCTGCTAAAGTGGGCTGACCTAAGAAAGCATTGTAGGTGGATATTTCATCTACAATCACAAATGTCTGATTGAGAATGACTCTTTGGTCTCCTTCCCTAAAGGTAAATCAACTGTTCCAACAGGTTGCTTAGGTTCACTGATAAATCCCTGGATTTTTTCAACAAGCGGATACGTCTTTCATACTGATCTTCATCTGATCAAACATGTGTTTGAATAGGATATTCACAGAGCTGCCACTGTCCATTAATACTCGTCGGACCATGGCTGTGTTTAATGTGATTTTTTGTTTGATGATAATAAACATATATCAATTTATATATGTGTTTGCAGATTGTACTATACACATATAGGAATAAATATTCATATTGAATAATAATACTATTGCACAGAATTTGTATAATTCAATCAATATTTTTTATTCAACATAATATTTTATTTCAACACTTTTACAGTACAAAGTTTTCAGCTCTCTCTATCTACATACACCGGTTTCATACATTTCACATTCACATTTTTTCTCACTACAACACTCAACACTTAGTTGGTCACTCTGTCTGCACATCTGCATCTATCTGCATTGTCCAGCTCCAGTTCTTGTCCTGTCTTATGTGTACCTGTATAATTAGCAACTAGAGCAGTAATCTGAAAATAAACAAATTTGAATTTGCAAGAATATAAATTTGTTTTTTATTGGTGCCTCAGATATATGGGTTATTGTCATCTTTTTCGATTGTGTAATATCTGTACATATCAGTATTCGTATCAGGGACAGGTAATCATGAGTGGCTGCAATACACACGTGTACATTTATACACGTGTGCACTGCCTCGCCAACTCGTGTGCACAAAAACAAAGGCAAATACAACATGAATGAATACTACAACAATGCATCACTATACACTATGTCACAAGACCACAAATCCAAACCAAATACACCAGTCTCGACCAGTTCAACTTGACTACAAGGAGATGTACAAACCAGTGAAGTACAACAGCAAACCAGAAGTACAAAGTGTCGACCAAGCTAAATCAACAAACAACTCAGAGGCCAGAGGGATCAATATGGCAACAAGGCAAATGTACATGAATGTATATACACTATGTCAACATAACAACAATACAGCAATGAACTCGACCAGACACACTTGACAATGAAACCAAACTGCTCAGGCTCAAAGATAAATGTATGTATGCACATATATGAAGACTGCACTGATAAGTGCACCAGTTCAAAACTGCAAATACAAGAGCAGTGACAACATACAATGATGACCAAGCAGCAAGCATATATGCAACATGAACATCTCAATGAATACATGAACTAGCATCAACAGACTTCGAGTTACAACAAAGATAATGCAAATGCAATCCAAACCAGTTCGAACAAAGCTCAATAGCACAACATCAAGCAATTTCAAAAATGACCAAAGTCAGATATATGAACCCGAAGTCAAGTCTCAAAGCAAATGCAAAGTTAAAGTTTATTGAAGACAATCACAACATCACAATCAAGTGCAATGAAGACTACAAGTTCAAGTCAAGGCAGTAAAACCAAAGTAACAGTTTTTACAAAAATCAGGAAATATGCCAGAGAATTCAAAACAGCAATCTTGGCCAAAGTCAAAACAAGAAATTCACGGAGCAGCAAATTCAAAGCAGTGGTTATCACGAAAACAAGCAAAACCGTGTGAATCAAGCTACCAGGAGATATACGCCTATGAACAGGTCAGAGACGTGGTGTACGATTCAAACTCAATACCGTGATGACCAAGTTACAAAACCATGTCAACCAAGATCAAATATACGTGAGTGACAAAGTCAGAATCAATCTCAAGCAATCAAAGAAAATCAAGCGGCCAAGCAAAATCAGTTGACAAATTCAAACGAATTCGTACGAACGAAAACTCAGGGGATCGAACTCTATAAAAATCCAATCATCATTGGCATTTAATTATCGAGTTCAAGTATTCAATCCAGAGAACAAAGGCATAAATTACATACCGAAGTCAGGAGTCGAACCCGATCAACAATTGAGGCAGCCGTGAGCTAAGCAGAGACGATTAATCGACGAAGCAAGCAAAGTAAGATACATACTCGATCAATCAATTGAAGCGGCACTTCAATTTCCATGACAAAGCCCTAATTTCTCACAGAGGAACGAGATCGAGCAAAGCCGCCATTCTCACAAGGGAACGGGCCGACATCATATAATGAAAGAGGGAAGTTTGTGGGCCGGTCCTATTTAATTAATTAATAAGGCTTTGGTATATTTAAATTAGGGTGTTGAGTTATTTTGTTTTTAAATTTAAATTCTGTACTTTTCGAATCAAACCTTGGTAAATCACCACCTAGGATTTAGGTTGTGTCAGATTGTCTAGTTAGGATTAGTTCAGTAAGCAGGGTTTGCGAATTTGCAAAACTCTATAGGCGGTAGCAGGGTTTGCGAGTCTGTTAGAGTGTTTGTAAGCGGGAGACTGTTTAATTCTAATAGAAATCTGGGAATGCAGCAGTAGGCAAGGGTTTGCCGAAGCTGGGTAAATTTTGTGTGTGATTTACTTTTCAGCATATTTACTTCTCTGTAGTTTGTTTTGTGTTTAAATTCGAGAAAATTTGCTATAACCCTATTCACCCCCCCTAGGGTTAATCTAGATCCTACAAGTGGTATCAGAGCCCGGTATTTTTCTTTAACTCTAGAGTCATGAATCCACCAAATAATGCTTTTTCTGAGGGGCAATCTATTGCTAGGCCACCCATGTTTAATGGGAATGATTATGCTTATTGGAAAGTTAGGATGGGTATTTATCTTAGTTCTGTTGATTATGATGTTTGGGACATTATTGAAACTGGCTATAAATCTCCCACTATAACTGTTGGTGATACTGAGATTCCTAAACCTAAGGATAGGTGGGACGCTAACGATAAGAAATTAAAAACTACAAATGCTAAAGCCATGAATGCTTTGATCTGTGCTCTTGATAAGAATGAATTTAATAGAATTTTTCATTGTAAAACTGCGCAGGAAATTTGGCATACCTTGAAGGTGACACATGAAGGAACTTCTCAAGTCAAGGAGTCTCGTCTAGCCCTATTCAGCAATGAATACGAGAACTTTGTGATGGACAAAGGCGAGAGCATAAAGGACATGTTTGGACGCTTTTCAACTTTGGTGTACAATGCTAGAGCGCTTGGGAAGGTATTCACTGAGGTAGAGCTTGTGAGGAAGGTGCTACGAGTCTTACCGATGAACTTTGAGGCAAAAGTCACGGCAATACAAGAATCGAAAGATCTGAGTAAACTAAGCATGGAGGAGTTGATCGGCAACTTGATGACATATAAGCTTGAGCTAAAAACAAAGGAGGAATGCAACAACTCCGAATCAAAGAAGAAGACGATTGCCTTAAAGAGCAAAGAAGAGAGTGATGAAGAAGAAGAAGAAGAAGATCCAATTGAAGAGCTTGCAATGGCTGTCAATAATCTTAGAAAATGGTCAAGATTCGGGCCACGCAAGAAGAAAACAAGTGGTAATAGGTCAAAAGATTCTGACAATTCTGATAATGAATTGACTTGTTATAACTGCAAGAAGCCTGGCCACTTCAAACAAAAATGCCCACTTCTCAAAAACAACAAAGGAAAGAAAAAGAAGAAGAAGGCCTTTGCAGTGACTTGGGATGATGAAGAAGGAGAGGAAGTTTCGAATAATAGCTCAGAAGAGGCTAATTTGTGTCTTATGGCAAAATCAGATTCAGAAGCAAGCTCAGAGGAATCTAGTGAGGTAAGTGACTATTCTTATAAAGAACTTGTTTTGATGTGTTATGATCTTACTAAAACAATTGATACTCTTGAATCTAAAATTGAAAAACTGAAATCTGATAGGAGAGAACTTGTCCATGAAAATACTAGGTTAGAAACTGAACTTGAAAATATTCAAAACCTAGACTGTAAAAAATGTAAAATTTTAGATTCAGAATTATCAAAACTTAAGAATATCTTTGAGAATCTTGAAAAAGAAAACTTGAGTCTTAAGGAAACCATTGACACTAGGAAAAAGATTTTATAAATAGATGCACCTCACTTGTGACTGAAAACACAACACTAAAAACCAAAGTCCAAAATCTTGAGAAAACTCTGAATAACTTTTCAAGAGGAGAAAAATCATTCAACAATTTATTGGGAAATCAACTTTTTGCTAACAACAGAAAAGGACTAGGCTTTGGGAAAACACAAGTTGATGATAATGCAAAAGGTAAGAGTGTCTTTGCTAGATGTGGAATAATTGGACATCGTGCTGAAAATTATAGTCATAGGAACAAGAACACAAAATTTATACAAGTTTGGGTTCCTAAGAATTCTACAAACAAATTTCATGTCTATTGGAACAAGAATGAAAGGACAAAACAAGTTTGGGTTCCAAAGGGATTGTTTATTCACAATGCTTCAGTCACTAATATCATTGGACCTAAGAGTTTCTCTTGGTCATCTTCCTCTCTCTCTATGTAGGTTTGTTGGCGGGCTAAGGAGCAACAAGAATGGTTTCTAGATTCAGGTTGTTCTAGACATATGACAGGTGATAAATCAAAGTTCCTTAGCCTAGAGAATTTTAAAGGTGGAAATGTGATCATGGGAGACAATAGCAAGTGTAAGATTATTGGTAAAGGTGAAGTAGGTAATGGTACTTTTTCCTTGACTAATGTTTTATACGTCGATAATTTGCATCACAATCTCATTTCTATTAGCCAACTATGTGACAAAGGTATGAATGTGGTTTTTGATAGTGATACTTGCAAAATCATTGATAAATCTTCTAATAATATTGTTTTTATGGGCAAAAGAAAAGGAAATGTTTACACGCTTTCTTTTGATAATCTAAATCTTTCTAGATGTTTGGTAGCCACTGACGAAGAGGCATCCTTATGGCATAGGAGACTTGGACATGCTAGCATGGGCCTCTTGAAAAAACTTGAAACGAAAGAATTAGTCACAGGGTTACCACATCAGAAATTTAAAAATAATAAAGTGTGTAAAGCATGTTCTTTGGGAAAGCTTAGTCGATCATCATTTCGCCCTAAAAACATTGTTAGCACATCAAGGGTCCTTGAATTAATTCACATGGACTTATTTGGACCAAATGAAATTGCAAGCTTGAATGGAAAACGTTATTGTTATGTATTGGTTGATGATTATTCTAGATTTACATGGGTTTATTTCTTAGCCAAAAAGTCTGAATCTTTTGATTATTTTTCAAAATTTGCAAAACTTGTTCAAAATGAAAAAGGAGTTTCAATTAAAACTTTGAGAAGTGATCATGGAGGCAAATTTGAAAATTTGGATTTTGAAAGCTTTTGTGAAGAAAATGGTTTAAAACATGAATTTTCTGCTCCACGAACACCTCAACAAAATGGGGTGGTTGAAAGGAAAAATCGTACATTGCAAGAATTGGCTAGATCCATGTTGAGTGAGTATAAACTACCTCTAACCTTTTGGGCAGAGGCAGTGAATACTTTGTGCTATGTAATGAATAGAGTAATGATTAGACCAATACTTGGCAAAACGTCTTATGAATTGTGGCATGAAAGGAAACCTAACATTTCTTATTTTCGTGTATTTGGAGGTCCTTGTTTCATTCTTAACACAGGTGATCAACTTGGAAAATTCGAATCAAAGGCTGATGAGGGAATTTTCATGGGCTATTCAACAAGGAGCAAGGCTTACAGAATATACAACAAACGAACAAAATCAATTGTTGAATCAATCAATGTGAAATTCGATGAATCTGACCTGGAAAGGACGACTAAAAAGGCGGTTGACGATGGGGTAGATCATGAAGGCATTGAAGAAGGGACATCTAGTGAGAAAGCTGAAAGTAGGACTGTTGATGCTGATAGATTGAAGTTCAAATCCAATCATCCTCCTGAATTGGTTATAGATAATCCTATGGAAGGTATACACACTCGCTCTTCATTTGATAAAAATTTGTGTGTGTTTTGTTGTCACAGTGGTTTTATTTCTAAGATTGAACCTGATTCTGTTGAAATGGCTCTTAATGATGAAAGTTGGGTTTTAGCAATGCAAGATGAACTTAATCAATTTGAGAGAAATAAAGTTTGGAAATTAGTTCCTAGGCCTAATGACTATCCAATTGTTGGAACTAAATGGGTGTTCAAAAATAAACTTGATGAATCAGGAAATGTAATTAGAAACAAAGCTAGGTTGGTCGCAAAAGGATATAACCAAATAGAAGGCATAGATTTTGATGAAACATTTGCTCCAGTTGCTAGGTTAGAAGCCATTAGGATTTTGCTAAGTTTTGCATGTTATAAGGGTTTCAAACTTAAACAAATGGATGTAAAAAGTGCCTTTCTAAATGGTGATTTGAAAGAAGAAGTTTTTGTTGAACAACCCCCCGGTTTTGAAAATCATGATTTTCCAAATCATGTGTATAAACTAGAAAAAGCATTATATGGTCTTAAGCAAGCTCCTAGAGCTTGGTATGACTGCCTTTGTACATATCTTTTGGAAAATGGTTTTAAAAAGGGGAGTGCTGACACGACACTGTTTCTATTACATAAAGAAAGTGATTTTTTGATTGTTCAGATTTATGTGGATGATATCATTTATGGTGCTACTAATGAACTCTTGTGCGAGAAATTTGAACAAGTCATGCAGGCTAAATTCGAGATGAGCTTGGTTGGAGAATTGAAATTTTTCCTTGGATTTCAAATCAAGCAAAGCAGTGATGGTATTTTCATTTCACAATCCAAGTATGTGTTGGAACTGTTGAAGAAATTTGGAGTTGAGAACTCCTATGAGCCCATCAATAAAGTTGGACAAAGACGAGAAAGGAGTTGCTGTTGATCAGAAGAAATATCGAGGGATAATTGGTTCACTTCTCTATCTAACTGCTTCTAGACCTGATATTATGTTTTCTGTGTGTTTGTGTGCACGTTTTCAATCTAATCCTAAAGAATCTCATTTGAAAGCCACTAAACGAATTTTGAGATATCTTTCACACACACACAAATTTGGACTATGGTACCCTTCTTGTGAAAATTTTGATTTAGTTGGTTATTCTGATGCTGATTATGCTGGTTCATTGGTTGACAGGAAAAGCACTAGTGGGACATGTTTCATGCTAGGACATTCATTAGTTTCATGGTCAAGTCGAAAACAAAATTGTGTTGCATTATCCACCATTGAAGCAGAATATATTGCTTTAGGAAGTTGTTGTGCTCAAATTTTATGGATGATGCAAACTCTTTCTGATTTTGGCTTAGTTTATAAACAAGTTCCATTAAAATGTGATAGTAAAAGTGCAATAGACTTGTCAAATAATCATGTTCATCATTCACGCACAAAACACATTGATGTGAGACACCACTTTCTTAGAGATCACATTGCTAAGGAAGACATTTGCATTGAACATATTTCAACTGAGATTCAACTTGCTGATATTTTCACAAAACCCCTCCCCGAAGACAGATTTTCCAGATTACGTTTGGATTTGGGGATTATAGAAATTGACTAATCATTTTCCATTTTTTGGTTGAAATATTCTTGAATATTTATTTTCAACTTCAATTTCTAGGATTCAAACTAGTTTTGGATATTATTCAAAGATTGATTCGAATATGGTATTCAGTAGTGGAAATATGTTTTGTTTTATTTCTTTTCAAAATTTAAAAAAAAAATATTTCATAATATAATTAACTTGGTAACTTATTCCACGATCATTTCTATTTCTACCATCTTTCTATCATTCATAATGGTTTTGTAATACGAGAAGAGTGGTTTCTTTTAAAACTTAAAAAAAATTATCTCATGCATCCATTCTCATTTAAAAGTCCTTATGGTTATGCATGGATGGAGCATGAGAGTGAATTATTTTACCATCATTCCATTCTCATTTAAAAGTCCTTATGGTTATGCATGGATGGAGTATGGTAGCTAAGTATTTTTCTGGTCTCACCTAAAAGTCCGGATGCTTAGACTAATAAGTAACTGCTAATCCCATTTAAAAGTCCTTATGGTTATGCGTGGTTAGTAAGTGCTTATTTTTGTGCTTAAATGTCAAATTATCTCTCTTCTCATTATATAAAAACCGAATCATCAATCCATTCTCTACGATGTGGAACTTGTTAACTCGTTATGATATATTATGATTTTTCTATGTTTTGCATTTGTTTTTACTTTAAAAAAAAATCTTTTTTTTCCTTTTCCACTACAGTTCCATTAGTGTTGTCAATCTTTTGATGATAACAAAAGGGGGAGAAGAACAAGATTTTGATAAGAAAGTAAATATTTTTGGAATACTTCAACAAATTTGTTAAATGTTGTTAGTTAATTTTCTTTAGTTCTTTTATTCTTCTGTAATTTTATAAATCGTCTAAATAGGGAATGGTCTCAGTTGTAGGGGGAGCATTCATATAGGGGGAGCTAAATATTTCATGCTCAAACACATTTATTAGAATTTCAAAATCTTTAATATATATGTTTGTCATCATCAAAAGGGGGAGATTGTTTAATGTGATTTTTTGTTTGATGATAACAAACATATATCAATTTATATATGTGTTTGCAGATTGTACTATACACATATAGGAATAAATATTCATATTGAATAATAATACTATTGCACAGAATTTGTATAATTCAATCAGTATTTTTTATTCAACATAATATTTTATTTCAACACTTTTACAGTACAAAGTTTTCAGCTCTCTCTATCTACATACACCGGTTTCATACATTTCACATTCACATTTTTTCTCACTACAACACTCAACACTTAGTTTTTCACTCTGTCTGCACATCTGCATCTATCTGCATTGTCTAGCTCCAGTTCTTGTCCTGTCTTCTGTGTACCTGTATAATTAGCAACTAGAGCAGTAATCTGAAAATAAACAAATTTGAATTTGCAAGAATATAAATTTGTTTTTTATTGGTGCCTCAGATATATGGGTTATTGTCATCTTTTTCGATTGTGTAATATCTGTACATATCAGTATTCTTATCAGGGACAGGTAATCATGAGTGGCTGCAATACACACGTGTACATTTATACACGTGTGCACTGCCTCGCCAACTCGTGTGCACAAAAACAAAGGCAAATACAACATGAATGAATACTGCAACAATGCATCACTATACACTATGTCACAAGACCACAAATCCAAACCAAATACACCAGTCTCGACCAGTTCAACTTGACTACAAGGAGATGTACAAACCAGTGAAGTACAACAGCAAACCAGAAGTACAAAGTGTCGACCAAGCTAAATCAACAAACAACTCAGAGGCCAGAGGGATCAATATGGCAACAAGGCAAATGTACATGAATGTATATACACTATGTCAACATAACAACAATACAGCAATGAACTTGACCAGACACACTTGACAATGAAACCAAACTGCTCAGGCTCAAAGATAAATGTATGTATGCACATATATGAAGACTGCACTGACAAGTGCACCAGCTCAAAACTGCAAATACAAGAGCAGTGACAACATACAATGATGACCAGGCAGCAAGCATATATGCAACATGAACATCTCAATGAATACATGAACTAGCATCAACAGACTTCGAGTTACAACAAAGATAATGCAAATGCAATCCAAACCAGTTCGAACAAAGCTCAATAGCACAGCATCAAGCAATTTCAAAAATGACCAAAGTCAGATATATGAACCCGAAGTCAAGTCTCAAAGCAAATGCAAAGTTAAAGTTTAATGAAGACAATCACAACATCACAATCAAGTGCAATGAAGACTACAAGTTCAAGTCAAGGCAGTAAAACCAAAGTAACAGTTTTTACAAAAATCAGGAAATATGCCAGAGAATTCAAAACAGCAATCTTGGCCAAAGTCAAAACAAGAAATTCACGGAGCAGCAAATTCAAAGCAGTGGTTATCACGAAAACAAGCAAAACCGTGTGAATCAAGCTACCAGGAGATATACGCATATGAACAGGTCAGAGACGTGGTGTACGATTCAAACTCAATACCGTGATGACCAAGTTACAAAACCATGTCAACCAAGATCAAATATACGTGAGTGACAAAGTCAGAATCAATCTCAAGCAATCAAAGAAAATCAAGCGGCCAAGCAAAATCAGTTGACAAATTCAAACGAATTCGTACGAACGAAAACTCAGGGGATCGAACTCTATAAAAACCCAATCATCACTGGCATTTAATTATCGAGTTCAAGTATTCAATCCAGAGAACAAAGGCATAAATTACATACCGAAGTCAGGAGTCGAACCCGATCAACAATTGAGGCAGCCGTGAGCTAAGCAGAGACGATCAATCGACGAAGCAAGCAAAGTAAGATACATACTCGATCAATCAATTGAAGCGGCACTTCAATTTCCACGACAAAGCCCTAATTTCTCACAGAGGAATGAGATCGAGCAAAGCCGCCATTCTCACAAGGGAACGGGCCGACATCAGATAATGAAAGAGGGAAGTTTGTGGGCCGGTCCTATTTAATTAATTAATAAGGCTTTGGTATATTTAAATTAGGGTGTTGAGTTATTTTGTTTTTAAATTTAAATTCTGTACTTTTCGAATCAAACCTTGGTAAATCACCACCTAGGATTTAGGTTGTGTCAGATTGTCTAGTTAGGATTAGTTCAGTAAGCAGGGTTTGCGAGTTTGCAAAACTCTATAGGCGGTAGCAGGGTTTGCGAGTCTGTTAGAGTGTTTGTAAGCGAGAGACTATTTAATTCTAATAGAAATCTGGGAATGCAGCAGTAGGCAGGGGTTTGCCGAAGCTGGGTAAATTTTGTGTGTGATTTACTTTTCAGCATATTTACTTCTCTGTAGTTTGTTTTGTGTTTAAATTCGAGAAAATTTGCTATAACCCTATTCACCCCCCTCTAGGGTTAATCTAGATCCTACAGGCTGGTCTGATTCCTACCATCAAGACCATAAGGTCGAGGGTCAGAGCTTCTATTCCTTTAGTGTCTCAATTTCGGAACACTATGTCATCGTTCAGGGTCCTCTACCATTTGTTAGGAGTTCTGTCTTCGATCGCGAAGAATGAATATTTCGAAGCATGTCTCAGTAAGCTTATGTATCGCTCTATTTCTCCCCAACTCTTCTACGTGGGATGAGATCCTCCAGATATTGTTCCGATGATGAGTCTCTAGTCGGTCCGTCTGGAACCCTCTTCGCTGGTTCCAGCTTGGTTTCCTCGGCCTCTAGGAGCTTGGAATTCTACAGGCTGGTCAGGATTTTATGGTTTCCTCACATATTGCTGAAGCTTGTTTTCCGAAATCAGCTCTTCATTCAGGTTCTTCAGGTGATTACACTCATTCGTGTTGTGACCATGTGTTTCATAGAAGCAGTAATATTTTTCAAAGTGCTTCTGCTGTTCAGTTGCTTCCATTTTAGGCGGCTTCTTGTAATCCTCTGTCCCCTGTGTCGCAAGGTAGATATTTTCTAGAGTATCATTGAGTGGGGTATAGTCTTCGGGCCTCAAGCCTTTAAGTCGCTTGTTTCCTCCGTTTCGCTTATGAGAATTCTGGTTCTTTCTTTTCTGGTTCCCATCCTTCCCCACGTTTGCCACAGCGGTCCTAGAGGTATTTGCGTCCCAGTTAGCTGCTATTCCATTCTGGCCAACACTGGTTGGTTGTGGGTTAGCAGGTTTTCCTTCTAGCTCCTCTACCTCTTCCAATCTCAAGTACTGGCTCGCCTTTCGGTTAAAGTCCTTCCTAGTGGTAGGTTGTTTCATTTTGATATATTTTCTGAATTCAGTGTCGGGATGCATGGGACAGACTGGGGCCATGAAAACCATATATTCATTTGGGTTACTTATTTCAGTGACCATGGTGTTGAACCGACTCATGGAGGATTTCAAAGATTCATTTCGTCCTTGGAATAGGCCAGATAAGGACATCACGTCTTTTGTTGTGTCGTGTAAAACCTAAACTGATCAAGGAATTTTGTTGCTAATTCATTGAAAGTGGAGATGGATTTAGGTGGGAGCCTGGTGAACCACATGGAAGCAATTCCCTCTAGAAAGATTGAAAAACATTTACATCGAACAGCATTTGAAGCATTCACTGCGTCCATGTACCAAACGTACTTGTACAAGTGAGGTTTCAGGTTTCTAGATCCATTGTAGGACAGAATAGTCGACATAGTGAACTTTTTAGGATATCATTCATTCAGAATGTCATCAGTGAAGGGATCCAGCTTGGAGCGGATCCCCATTCGTCATCTCTCCTATCCTTACTTTCGTCCATCAAGCGCTTGATCATATCCGCGATATATGCCTCTGATGTTTGGTGGTCCACGGGTTGGTTGTCAGTGACTACACCAAGTGTTTGACCTTGCAAACGATCTTGGTAAGTGGGCTGAAGCCTAGGCTCTTCTGTCTTCGAAAGACCACTCCCTCGGAGTTCCATTGGCTTGTGGTTGGTCGGGTAGGGGAGGTTTGGACCTCCTTGTCGATATTGAGTGCATTAGTGTTCTCTTTTAACTTATCGTCGTCAAGTTGCTCACCATCTTCAGAGTTAGAGAGATCCACTGCTATTTCTTCACGTGGGGTTTTCGTCCCTAGATTCAAGTTCATGGCGGGCTGCTTTGCAGTTGGTAGAGTGCTTGCGTTTCCTTCTATAGTGATTCCTGCAGCTCCACCCACTACTCCTTTTTTGATTGCAAGGTCAGGAGGGCATTTAATTTGTCCATAAGATCTTTTTGGTTGTTCTCCATCTTTAGATTGATTTCATCAACCATCTTATTCAATTTGCCTCTAGTGAGAATTTCATGTTGGATAGAAGATTTCGGCACCCGATCTCCTATGTTGGCTCCAAAATTTACTCTGATTAATGGATTATTGGCGCCGTTGACCTCAACTTGCTGAGGATTGGCTTCTTCTCCAGCTAGTACAGCTCCTATGGATCTTTTGAAAGCAGTTCTCTTTCTTCCCGATGCCGTTGATTTTAAATGGCATATCTTCTACGTAGAGATTGAGGATCTAACTTTTGAACCTATCTAATCCAAAGTAGATAGCTAAATCTAAGCATGAGTTGAAGTCTTCTCAGTGAAAGCACCAAAATGTTAGCCCAAAAAATAGATCAACACCCTGGATTGAGTGTGAAAGCACCAGCCCTGTTTTTAAGGCAAATAAAATAGAAAAAGCAATAGTAAATCAAAGAAAAATTAATGAGACAAGAGATTTTTATAGTGATTTGGCTATTCACAAAGCCTACGTCCACTTTATAGCTTTTATTGATCAACTGCTATTACAAAGGAGTTTGGATTACAATATGATTCCTCTTTCCTAAGTTAAATCAAGCCACTATTGTCCGAGACAACCGGAAGGATCTCAGTTGCCCTTTAATGGCTGTTGTGAGGGAGAAGAAGAGTGAAGAAACAATGGTAGAGTTTCAGCAGAGATCAGAGCAGATCCTTTTCCTATTGCAGATGGGATGGTATTTATAGGAGATAGAGAGCACTTGTACCAAGATCGCTTTGTCAGAGGACTGCATTCATCACACAGAGGAAGTCCAGAAAGATTGAAGGTCGTCGGAGCAAAGTATTTGGATTGATACTGATCCGATCCAATTGGATCGACACCGATCCAAATAGTTAAACATCTTTTGATGTTTTGAGCACTTGGTTGTCTTTTTTGCCTGATTATGATGCTCTTTATGTAGTTTTGTTGCTTGTTGACTTGTTTTGACGATGATTCACCTGTAGGTTAGATTGAACTGTAATCTGAATCGGATAAGTCTTCACTTCTTCAACTCGGATGCTTGGAATGTTATCAAACTCGGTAGATAAGCTTAGCGGAGAAATAAGAGTGTAAGACAAGTGGAGCGAAGATCGGTAAAGCAATATTTTTGGATCTGTACCGATCCAATTGGTTCGGATCGGTACCGATCCGAAATGTTAGCCTAAAATGGCCCAAACTTCTTGGGGTCCTTTATCTTGTACTTTTATACCTTTCGATCAAGTTTTGAGTCGTTCTGTTTAATCTGAATGTTCTAACTCCCATTGAATTCTGTTGGGTTAAAAACCTGCTTAACAATCAACCTTATCGATTATTTTAGATGCATAAATTTATTAAAGTAGGTAATATAATTTTACATGACATATGTTCTTATAATATTAGAAAAGTTAAATGTTATCATTTCATTTTCTAATAATGGTTCCACTGGATTTTTATATTCCTCAAAACCCTTAGAGAAACGTAGAAATCTCTCGATTTCTCTTATGAGTGTTAGGACTCGCTTGCCTTAGGATTTCGACCTTGAGTTTGCTCAACAAATCATAGGCCCACAAGCGATGGATAACACCTTACCGGTTGTATCATATGAAACTACTAACCTTGTTCCATTGCCTTATCTCAATCTTAACCTTGATTTTACTTAACAAATCAAGAACGATTATTCACTCTTACCCATCATTTACCCGAAGGCCCAAGTAAAATGCATGTACTTTGAGTTTCCTCAACAAATACAAGCATATATATTACCTCATCTAACAATATATTAATACTATGACACATAACATCCCTAGCTTCAGTTTGCTCAACAACTAGCGAGTACGCAAGTAATCTATCAACATATAAATGATAGAGGACAACTTTACATAATAAAGATTAATAATCTCTAATATAGACATTAGAGTGATACTAATTAAAGAAAAATATAATTCTTATTAAATATCCTTATGATTCAAGTGCCAAACACATCTGAAATCATGGTATACGTACTTTACATATGTTCTTACTTCAAAATTTCGTTTTGCATTTATTTCAGTTCAACTTTAATTAAATTTTTACTTGTATAGTTATACAAGTTTAATTTATTTATAACCATTTACAATTTAATTAACTTATCTAATATTTGTATATATATTATTAATTAAATCATATTTAATTAACTTTAACCTTTTTAACTAAATCATATTTAATCAATTTTAGTTCTTTGATTTAACTAACTATTTTAATTAAATTTTATTTAATATTTTACCAATTTTATTTTAGTCATCTTAAACCATTTAAGAAGACTATTCAGTTATAACCATTCTCTCTCTCACACACACACATATACATATATAAATATATATATATATATATATGTATATATGTCAATAATTACTTATTTCATCAAACATTTTAATTAAATATTTAATAAATTTCAAAATTTATTAGTTTAATTTCTTAAAACAATTGCGAGAAAATCAAAACATTTTACGTTTTTGAACTATAGCCTTTATAGTCTTATTTACATATATATCGGTATAATATCTAATTAATTAACATTTAATTAATTATTTATTAAAAAATTATTTATTTAATTAAACAATTTAATTAACTAATTTAATAAATTTCAAAGTATTTATTTAATTTACCTTGAATAATTTAAGATAAATTTTCAACTATAAATTTTATAGTTACACTTCATATATCACTGCATATATGTATATTTTAATTAATTAAGTTTTAATTAATTATTTATTTATTAACGAAATTTATAAATATTTATAAAATTTTGAAAAATATTAAATTAATTTCTCAAACAATTTTAAAAATTTTGATTTATTTTATAACATTTATGAAATATCCTTTTATATTATGAACTTAACATTTAACTTTAAAATATTTTCTATATTTTAAATCTTAGTTTGAAATTAGCCCGAGGCCCAAATCAATCTGGACCATTACGATTGGGCTAACCTTTTGGACTTACTCCACTCATTGGGCCAGGCTGGTAGTTGGAGTGGGAGGAATACTTTATTATTCAACCCTAAGCGTAGAAATTAGTTTTTTAGACATCCATTGGATATGAAGGCTTAATTAGTTGGACCTAAAGTTTCTAGCTGGACCACATAAACCATTTGGGCTCAGATATCATTGAAGGAACATGGTCTGTCTCACAATGGGTGAAATGGGTAGATTTACATTTTTTCTCTATTTGGATCATAATGGCCTATGAAGTCTAATGGTTTACACCAGATCTAATCAGGTAGTTAAATAAAATCATATTTTATCAATTATTCGTATTATTTAATTCAATCAAATGTTTATTTTGATGTACGTATATAAATTCAATGATATAACAACATCACATAATGAAATATAAACATGTGTATAATGTATGTATGTGTGTGTATTGATTTATATGTATTGTATACACATATATATTATACTTACATATGCATAAGAAAATTTCATATGAATATCGGGAATATAAATGCTATATATATATATAAACACACACACACAAATATATATATATATATATATATATTATTGTTTAGAATATATACACACATATATGCGATACTTATATTGCCCCACACACACATTATACATACATACATATATACATACATATATGTATAAATAATTCTATATAATAGAATCGAGATATTTTCAAAATAAGAGAATACTTGGTGAAAAATTAAAGATGGAAAAAAATTATCATTAGATCTTAGTCTGATCAAATCGGGATGAATTAATGATATTAAGATTACTTCTTTTACAACCTTAATCAATAATAGGTACAAAATCTATATGGAAAGAATTATATGCTAATCACAATAAAATACCTCGGTTTTAAGAATTGCTGATATACATTCAACAAGGAAAATAATTATTATAAACTATTGTCATAATTAATATTTTGCTTCATTAACATGATTAATTTTTTTCAAACATTGCATATATACACATACACATATGAAGATTATAATTTAAGATTCAAATTTCAAATACATACAAATGACTAGATAATACGATGTTAAATATACTAATTGAAAAACAAAGTTAGAAATTTAAAAGATCCAACATGACATTGATTTACAATTTTGGATAACAAAAAAATATAGCATATGAATATATGCATGCATAATTTAATTAATTTAAACATTAAATCAATAACTATAAGTGAATGGAATTTTGAAAACAAATGCAAATTTTATAGCAAAACAAATCTTCATTAACAAATAATTTTAGATCTAACAACCAATATCAATACATAAAATAAATCAAACACAAACTAATTTTATAATTAAATAACAATACACATTAGACTTGTGATTAGATTTAATAAGTGGCAATTTATACACACATATATGAGAATTTGGTCATGGTTAAACATCATGAATAAATAACGTAAAATAGAAAAATTGAACCTGAAAATTCTCGCCTAATGTAACACCTTGATTTGATATTTCTCCTCGGATTTAGAATAAATCCTCATATAACTTCGCAAGAAAAGGATGAACCACCAAGTATTTTATTTTATTTTATCTTTTGATTTGATTTAGAATTGAATTTTTTAAGAAAATGCTCATGGAATTTTCAACCATTAATAACGAGGAAGAGATAAAAGAAACTTAATAAAGAAAATGGAGTTATCAAATGGAATTAATGAGGAAGGTTTCATTTTTTAATTTGAGAAAGAAAACCTTTGACATTCCTCTAATTTAAAACTTTCACCTTAAATGGCCATTAATTAGATCTCATATATATCTCTTTCTTTCTCTCTAGAATTGTGACGACCCGCTCTTTGTAATACCCTGAATCAATGTCGAATGACAATGTCTGACTCTCAAATACCACAAAAGGTAGTCTGTTATGATAAATTAAAACACAACATACCAAGGCATATTGATACAACCTCATAGTGGAATGATAACATATAAGATACTGAATATACATGAACATAGCATGATAAATAATATACATGAGACTGCACTAGCGGAAGCAACTAATAAATAAATATCAATACAGAAAGTCAGAATACAATAACTTCGTACATATAGATAGAGTTCTAAATATAATATCTGATACAATAAGTCTCATATACAAAATAACATGTATGTCATGTACTATTTCAACAACAAGTATATATATCCAAAATATTGACATTATACCTCCAAAATGCTCAAGCTGTCTTATAAGAATATCCCCAAAAACTCTTAAAACACCTAATCAAGTACCCGAGAGTTGTCATGGCATAAATATATAAATACAAAATGCGGGTCAGACTTAAAGCCTGACGTGAGGGGCACTTTATGAAAATACTATATATCGATACTAAACACATATAAAAGACATGAAGCTACTAAGTCACATCCAGTCCTCTCAATAAACATGGCTCAGGAATAATCTGGACTGCCCATAATCAAGTAAATTAAACCCAATCCAAAGAATAGGAAATCCTAACATAACCTGCTCTTCTCTTGTAACTAAAAAGTCAGCACATCATAGTAATACCAATACTAGAAAAGCCCACATGCCAATATGAACAATGCTATAATACTCAAGTTAGCTAGTGTAGGGATAGTAATACCCCCAAGGTCAACCACCATCGATTAGAATAAATATAGATCAACCGATCATGCAAAGAAGATCACACAATACACGGATGTCGCGTGGCACCAATACCTACTAACTAAAGGCTAGATGTTAAGATATCCCTTTAAGGCCAACCCATAGTGCAAGGTGGATCTACAAGAACATGGGTGTCAAGTGTAGCATAGAACTTCGCTAACACCCTCTATCATAAATAATATAACAATCCTTTTTGCGTAACTAAGGTACATCACAACATACGAGCATAGAGGTAAAACTACACTCTCTAAGACTAGTGGTGATATAAGTTTCCTATCGAAGGTCTACCTCTAATGGCAAGTAAATAATACAAGCGTATGAAACCTTCATAAATGAACTGTACCATCCACTATCTGTTATGTATCGTCTACTCGAACGATATACCATAAATTACCACTAATACAATATACTACAAATCGTCTACTATATATATAGTATAATGTGAATTGTCTATAATATGATACAACGTAATCGTATAAAATACGGAATACCCTAACATTGGTGGTGGATGGAGACCTTAGGCCATCTTATGTGATTAGCCTTTCGTTGGCTACTCATTGGACAATAAACCAAAATAATCCAATATCTTAATATAACATAAACTCTGTGTCGCACTGCAATGCAATAGACTCGTATAGATCTCACCTTGACCTATATAATAAGCATAGATGATATGTGATCTATTTTAGATAGTTGTCTCCATCTCTCTTCGAACATGCTCCACGATCTCATATGCAAGTCGTGCCATTCTCTTGCGGTATCATGGATTGCTTATATAACCACTATATATCCATACCATATATGGGTAACAGATGTATCCCATATAATACGCTTCTGGTGGCTTGAAATGGCAATTCGAAGCCACATAAAATGTATAAATGCATACGTTGCACTGGAACCATACTATGTCTCAAACCTTGTTATCCTCTCCATTACTCTCTCATTGTGCACTTGCATCAACACCAATGGATCTCTTAAGTACAACAGTGTGTCGAACCATGGCATTTCACCATGACTCTCTCGTTGTAAACTTGCATCGACCCCAACGAATCTTTCAAGTACAACAACACGTCGAACTATGGAATCTATTCTAACCATCTATCCATGAGTCTAAAGGATCTCATACCGATCGTTTGTTGTCACTTGTTCCTCTCAATCATATACGCTCATCGTACGTGACCATGCGATCGATCACTGTACCATTCTCATGTCCAATCATTCTTTTATGCGATCCCGATCTTTCACTATTCCTATGTAGGAATATGCCACATTTTGCATCCCTTATCTCGCTCCCGTCCTTAACTACGTCTCCGAACACCTTATCAATTATTATCGGCCACATATAAGTTACTTTACTTTTACGTCCGAATCCCATGCTTTGCACTAGCACAAAGTCTTTCCAAAGTCATGCCAAGACCTCATGCCAACCTGCATCTGAAACCAGGAGAAAATCCCCGTTTTTGCCCCCCCACCTAGGCTTACTGCCCAGGCCAGTCAACCACAAGTCGACCGATTGCTCGATGATCGGTCAACCAGTCGCATCTTGTATCGAGCAATAAGTATTTTTACTACATTGATTTTTGTTTCATGCCCTGTCTCCTACGTAGCTTTTCCTGATGAGTCTCCTAGCTCCCCTAGTCCACCTTCACCGCATTGGTCCTCTTTCAGAGTCCATTGGTTGAATTTTCAAAAGTGATTTTTTATGTATTCCAAAACTAATTTCGATACGAAATACACTCTTTTGCACGTAAAGTTTCATGGAGATACTTGCTCGATCCGACCTCCTCTCACATACCAAAAAATACTCAACCAGCCTTCTAGCCCCATATGATGCTTACATGTGTGTCGATGCACGTACTTATGCACGTTTGTACGCACATGCATATGCAACACGCATACAGTTCACAAATAATGTTTCGAGTAGTGATGGCAATTAGACCCGACCCGATGGACCCTTACCCGACCCAGCGGTCTCAGCTCTACATGGGTCGAGATTTGTTCAGTCTAAACTATACATTTTAAAACCTATACATAACCTAACCCGAGGTTCTGGTAAGGTCATATCGTTTTAAATAACACTAAAAATGCATGTATTTTGATGTTTTTTGGTCGGGTCTTTCGAGTCGGTTCAGTTTAAGTCGGGTTTGATCGGGTCATTATGGTATTTTTCATCACCCAAACCCAACCCATCGTTTTGGTTTTGGTTTTTAGTTCTCGGTTCTAATTGCTAGCCCTAGTTTTGAGCTTCACTGAAGCAATTACTCGACCTGATATCTTCTCATGCACCTTAACGCACATAAGATGCTTGCAAACGTGCATACACACACAAAAACACATAACACACACACGCACAGATATATATATATATATATTCACATACATATATATATATATATCTATTTATTCATACAAAACATGGTTATATATATACACAATCACATACAACAATTCTAATCATAATTCATAAATTATCTTGATTGTTACATATCTTCAAATACTCATGCATGCATACTTACCCATATACATATACACACACGTAAATTTAAATAAGCATCTCTTGATCAGTTTGTAAAATCATATATTTTATAAAATATGCCATTCATTTATTAAGTTAGTCTTAACTTAAATAATATTTATATATACTAATTAACCTTCATTAAGTCTCTAATCACTTTAATAATAAGTGTAGAGCCCAAAGCTCACTTAATTAGCTTACTAACTTCTTCAAAAGTCATCATTAAGGTCTTTAGTGTGCTAATATAACTATGTTTACTATATAACCAAAAGCTCAAATCATCACATAGTATTCATTAACAACCGTTAGAAATTACAATCGCTTGCTAACTATTCATAAACTAATTCAAATGGTTTGATTACTACTGACTAATGATATATACATAACCATATCACTTAATTAGACTCAATTAACACCTAACATCACACACCATTATTTCACTAATCTCTAATCCACTTCTCGGTTTACCGAATTTTCCAAAAATGGTAACTAAGGTTTCTAATAAATAATATGTTGATATAATCATGTTTACAACATAAACACAAGCTTAAATCAAACTATGGCGTTCTCTAAATCATTCATATCACTTCATAATTGTATTCAAATGAATTCATGAAATATACTAAGTAGATATAATTAGATAATCATCCCACTAACCTCTTCTTCTCCAAATCAAGCTCCTAATCACCAAAACTAATGTCTAGCTCTCTTGAAATTTGAGATGAAGCTCCAAACTCCAATTCAACCCAAGCTATTAAAGAATTTTGTAAGGAATGGGATGAGAGGTATTATGGTGATTTTATCGTGACTTATAGGAATTGATTTGGGCTTGGTTACTAGATCTAAGGCTTAAGCTTAAAGAGGTTTAGAAAGTGATTAGGGCTGAGATGTTACGTTGAACGAAAGTAAATGAAGAAGTTATGTTCCAACCCGCCTTTTCGATCCTTAGAGGTCAACACTAATATATCCACGGTATTCACGTGCCGAATATCCATGTGTCGGAAAGAAAGATTGTTGGCGTAAAGGAAAGAAAAGATAAAACAGAATCTCACAACGTGACGAGTAATATATAATATACCAAGATCATTACAAAAGGATACTTTTATATACGTACATCAATCAGAGTACTAGCCTATCATCAGCCTGGACAGTTATAACAACCCGTCCTTACAAATGCTGACAAATACAACAAGAAACAAAACAGCGAAAGATAAAATACATGAATATGCATTGGAGGCATCTAGCTCGTCTCTTGAAGCTCCAAAGTGTCCGGCTAAATTTCGAAAATACGCTCGGCCTGACCCAAGCATTATAATAAAATAATATCCGGATCAGTTTGGAAAACCAGCTTGAGAAAACTCAAATCAAATCATATGGATTTCAAAATTTATAAAATCCTTTTAAAATAAAGGTATCTCGTAAGACCATGTCACACATAAACACGGATGTTTTTACCTTACGATAACCAAACCATTTTTATTAGAAAATCCAATGATATTATAGTAATGTATAAGGGTGGAAAATAAATATATAACATATCTGGAATGGTTACCCTAATTACATTCAACAGTACTAGGTTCTACAACTAAAATAGTAGGGCATGTATTAGAGATTGGATTCCAACGATGACAAGGTAAAGGACTATCTTCCGTACAACACACCTCTAGATAAAATGTACCTGAGGGCCACACATGGATCTCCTGCCAAGACAGAGCCGGCTGCCCCTTTAACATGACATACTGAATTACATCACCCCTCGGGCATCGAGGCTGCAAACATTGCTCCATGGTCGCCCCGCGTGCACACCAAAATTTATAAAACCAAATCTACATCGAGTAATGATTCTCCTAATGGTAGCTTACAACATAGCTCTACGGGCATCCCCTGTTTTAGCACTATCGGGTTGTGAGGCTTATGAGGTTACGCTTTTACCTTTTCCACCTAGCAATTCCCACTTGGAATGCTAACACTGCCTTCCAAGAAATAATGCAATGCTAGCATTCATCCATACAAGTTGTTCAGGATATGAACAAGCTAAAGGCACTACTTCTACTATATCCATTTTGGAATCACCCTTAGGACTAGTAGCAAGTAGCACTTGCACTTCAAAGAACTCCGTCTTCGATCCCATCAACTTGAACCTCTTCCAAAGCATCAAACACATATATGGTTTTGAAGCGGTTATAGTTTTGAGTCATCTCATAAGAGTATACTCCCTCGCTTACCGATCACTCCAAAACTAATCGATAGGTTCCGGAAAACTCAACCCCGGTTCTTTTAGAAATAATCAGATAATACATAAGAGCGGAGATCATCTCCTAACCGTTTAAGTGGACGGATTTCCTTATCATTTGTCCTAGAAGAACACACGAGTTTATACGTACAGTATAACATCACCGAAGATAACTATACCATATAATTCTCATGTTTCTTCTAAATATTTCTAAAGTTAAATTTGGTCAAGATTTGATAGTTGGTTATTTAACTATCAAATAAACAAACAATCTAACATAAATTTAATTTCATAGCAACAACTAAGCCTCATTTTAATTAATCTTCAATTAATTAAACCTCATTCAATACTTGGAAAAATATTTATATATTTATCCAATGGTATAAGTATATTCACAAAACATTTAAAAAGATTTCCTATTTTTCCAAAATCATATCAAAAGGGTCAATAACAAATGTCATTTAAGACATTGTTTACTATAAACTCAAACCACACTTCCTTCGGTGTTAAGTATGGAAAAAATGCTTTCATACCACCATAATTATGATGGATTATTTATCAAAGTAAAATTTCGATCTTTTTATAAATTCCCTTTTTATAGACCATTCAATATTTACAAGGCCTTGTATAAATCTCTAATTTAATTTATAAAACTCTTTCTTCTTATAGAACTCTTTCTACTTATAGAACTCTTTTCTGTTTATAAAACTCTTTCTATTTATAAATCTCTATTATTAAATCCTTTTTATTAAGTACAATTCCTTTTGTAAAAAAATTTATTATTTATAAACACCTTTATTTAATTAATTAATTACTTCTAAACCTCCTAAATAAAATAATAAGTTAACTATTAAACGTCATTAATAAAATAACCAATTAGCTTTACAACATCATTAATAAATAATTAATTAACTTTAAAACACTATTAATAAATAATTAATTAATTTAATCATTATTATTAAATTATTTAATTAACTTTAAACATCATTATTAAAATGATTAATTAACTTAATCATTTTAAACATTATTATTAAATATAGAAAACACTTTACTTCAAAATATCGTAAAGTTAATTTAAATCCATTTCGTTTCAAATTTAGGAAGAGGCTTAGCGACCATAATGACACTTTAACAAGCTACCATTTATTTCATTTAACTTTCCAAGTATAACACTAGTATTTACATCAGCAAGCATATGTAATTAAACCCATTTTTAACAATCAACGGATAACACATTATTTATCCAAATCAACTGGCATAGAAATAAAAGTCCAAATTAATAAAATAGAAGAACAAAGATTTATTCTGCTAAATAGATGTCCAAAATAATCTGTTAAATTTAAATATAACAGAACAATATTTATTCTGCTAACGGAACGTCCGTGCTAAAGTATAATTATTGAACTGCATAATTATTTTCTAACACTATTAATTTGTCATCAAATTACACTTCGCTAAAATTATCAACCATTTACACCATGGTGTTGTACTTGTCAATATGAGTCTAAAGCAAAATTCTATGGGTTAGTCGAATTTCATATGGGTGAGTTATGGATTTTCTAAGTTAAAACTTTTAATTATCAAATTAAATAATTAAAAACTTAAATACTTCTCACCCAAGCCCAATAATCCATCACGGCTCAAACCCATACCGAACACTTCTTCCCCAAATTCTTCCTTCTCCATTGCAGTAAATGTGCACACCATACTTTTTGTACACGTACACACTATGACACAGAGCTATGCTCCACTAAATCAAACGCCAATCGCTCCATTGATCACCTCTTCACTCACTCCATACGCCGGACCACCTTATGCCAAGCACGGCTCCACCCTTCTCCACGCAACCTGAAGCCGTTATTCCTGCTACCCTAATGTTGCACCCCTCAATATAAAGCTGCACTTCACCAAATTATAGCCACCAAATCGCCTTGCATCCCTGAAGCCAACATATATTTCCATATAATAAAATAATTTTTACAATTTATTCACCAACATTCACTTTGGGTTCGTTCGGATTCGAACCCATTTCAATCGCACATTGATAAAGAGAGAATCATTTACTGAGTACACTACAACATTCACCTAAGCGAAGATTCGATCTTCACTTAGAAGATTATACAGATTATTACAAAACTAATCGAGATGTTTCCCCAAACTATCCAAAGAAAATGCATCTTCCATAATAATTCTCTTTGAAATATTTATACTTATGAATACTTCTAAGTGATACCATTATAAATTCTCCCAAAATCTTTTTTAAATCAATTCAAGCAATACCAAGAGTTGAATTCTCAAAAACTCTTTTTACTTATAAAACACCATTAATAAATCATATAAATTATTTTATATATAAACCGTACTCATATGAAATGTACCTTTAATATCATCTTATATTAAATAACTTCCCGTTATTATAATAAAAAAATTCTCAAGTATTTATCCTCTAAATGTCATATCTTCCAATTTAGGTTATATTAAACAACTTTTATTAAAAGTTTTACTTTTAGCTCAACATTTTCTTCGAACACCTTGTAGTCAAATTGTGAAACTTAATTCACAAAGAGTTCATTTTAATGTACTCTCAATTATCAAACAATAAATGCTCATAAACCGATCGAGCATAAATCAACAATCATCAAACAATAGTCAATGCTCCTGAAGTATCCGAGCATGACAAATCAACTAACAATGATAATAAAGAAATATTATCATTGATAAACAAACACCATAAATAACTATATAAATATGAAAATTATTCCTTTATATATAAAATATATAATCCTAGGTAAAATATTTCATTTATCAAATTTTCAAAAATCAATATCGTATCTATTTGCCTTGTTTAAGTGTTTAGAAATCCCTATCGACACCATGGTATCCCACGACTCGAACAGAATTCATAAACAACTCAACAAACTAATTAATACAATACATTTTTATAAAAATAAAAAATACACTCTCATATATATATATATATAATACTCTCAACTCATTCTAGGGTGTCACTTACCCTATCTCTAATTACTTTACCCCACTAAAGCCAAGGTTCTCGCTTAACCTTCAGCTCCAATACCAAATGTAACGACCCGCCTTTTCGACCATCGAAAGTCGGTACCAAATACATCCACGGTATTCCACGGTATTCTAACACCGAGCATCCAATCGCCGAAAAGGCAGATTGTTTGTGTAAAATAAAAAAGAACAAACGTGGGAAATAGAATCTCACAGTGGAAATGAAAAGACATAATACAATAAAGACAACATAAACGGACACTTCAAGATAAAAGGTACATCAAAGTTAAAAACAGACCTCATCAGCTAAACATTTGCAAATTTATAACCTTACAATTGCGGATAGGTATACAATATAATACAGCAGAAAATAAAAATACTAGAGCAGGTGAACATCCAGCTATATTCCACGAGTCGGAACAAAATCAGACCTGAAAAATAACTGGAAACAAATAATTAAACATCGAGAAGAGCTCCAGTCAAATTTTGATGCAATTAAGAAAATGATTCAAAGATTTAAATCAAACACGAAAAAGGAATTTTTCCAACAATGACCAGAAGGGTGCACCCTCTCACCGAAAGTATACCTCTAGAATTATACTTGAGAACTACGATGGCTCTCAAAACCTCTAAGCCATACCCTACCAACCTTACAGATAATCTGAGTATTTCACATCTTATTGCGCATATAATCGAAACCAATCTAGAATAGATGTGACAATACCCTAATGGAAGCAACCCATATAACTTGGCCCGCATTCGCTCTTTAGTTTTAGTCATTTTTGGAAAAGGATATCAATGCTCAAAAGAGCAACAAATCATCTTGAATAGATGAAACACAAAGGATAGAGGAATCGATAGTCAATAAATCAACTATCGGGAAAAACAAAATGATCGTATATGAAAATTAAATCTCTTATAACATTTGATTCACGTTGTGGTTGATTTTCATATCAAAAATATTTGTAAAACACTTTTAAAACACTCTATAAGAAAATTCTTTTTCAAGATCAATTTTTATTTTATAAGTGTATTAAAAAGAAGGGTCAAATCAAATGTCATTAAAAATTATTTACTATAAACCCAAAAATAATTTACACTTAGCTTTATTTTTAAACATTCATTTTTAAAAGATTTTCTCGTTTATAAACTATCATTTATAAATTTCAAACAACATTTATTATCCTGGAAGATAATAACTCAATTAAAATGCTTTTATAAATTTAAAACAATGTTAATCATCTTGAAAGATAATTGATATAATTCTTTTATAAATTCAAAACTACATTAACTATCCCAAGGGACAATCAATCAAATTTTAACTCATTTAATAAATCAATTAATTAACTTTAAACACCTTTATTAAATCAGTTAATTAACTTTAAACATCATTAATAAATTTACTAATTAACTTTATTATAGTTAAATAATAATTAAGAATATATTTAACCTCAAATTATTTTCAAATACTTATACAACCCTTACAAACCCATTTGAAAAGAATTTACAAAATATTTAAGGTAAATAACCTATATAAATTTAAACAATAATAATTATCTCAAAAGGTAATTAAATCCAATTTATAATCTTTTATAAATTTAAAACAACATTAATTATCTTGAAAGATAATTAGCCAAATTTATAATCTCTTTATAAATTTAAAACAACGTTTATTATCCCAAAACATAATTGATTAAATTTATAACTCCTTTTGTAAATATTAATCAACGCTTACCTTTAATTTCAAAATTCCCAAAATACTTGAAAATATAGTTTAAAAAACTTTCGAAGTGCAAAAACACAACCAAACATTTATTTTATAAAAATACAAGCTCAAGTTCAACACACAACAAGGGTTTAAGGAGATTATATTTCATACAGTATGTAAGAAACATTTCAACCCAAAAACAATATAAGCAACATAATAATATAAGTAAGATGCATATAACAGTAAATTAATAATGGCAAGAAACCCCGTAGGGTCTCTGTAAAAAATCCCCAACAAACAATGGTTATTTATGCAATCCACTTTTCAAGAAGGAATTCAATTCCAAACAAATAGTCAAACAAAATTGACAACCATATTATTATCAACAAACAACAATCAATAGTTAACATATCATTTGTTAATTAACTTCAAAAATAATCCTTTTACTTTATAAGTATAGAACGGTGACTTATTCCTCTCAATAGATGTTCACATAATCTACTCAATTTAATTATAGCAAAATGGTGTTTTATTCTCCTAAATAGATATCACAAATGGAGTATAACTAATTTATCTACGTTAAGCATAATTAAATTAAATTGTTGTAGTTTTATTATTAATTTATACTTCATTAAAACTATCAACTATTATCCAAGCGTTCAACAATAATCTATAGTAACACAGATATCATATAGTATATTTAGAGATGAGTAAGCTCATCAAAATTCCAATCGACACTTTCGCACTTTGGTTTTGGTCTAAAATCAAACAACGTTCGATTTTAACTCAAATTCCTACTAGCTTCAAATCCAACAAAATCAGTTCCAATGTGCAGATAATGTCAATACGAGTCTAACATAAAAGACCACGTCCAAATCCGACCTTGTATGGGCAAGATATTGATTTTATAAGAAATTGGATTAAAATAATTAATAAACTTTAATTAATTAAACAATTAATCACCTAAAAACTAATTCCCTCTCTAATCTTTCTTCCCCTTTCACAAGCCTATACATGTACACGGCCCATTTCAACGTGCACGCACCACCAGATACGGAGCATTGCTCCACGATTCTTCAATTCGACTTCACCGTTGAACTCCTCTCCTCCATCTCAACCGCCAGTCACCACCGACCCAAGCTCGCACCAACCAATCAAAACGTGACCTGATAGGGCTTAAATGAAACCCTACAATATTGCACTCCTTCATATTGAATTGTGCTCCACCAAACTTGGCCTAGAGATGTCTTTTCCCTCCAAGAATCCGAGTCCATCCTCACCTTGGCCAACCGTCGACCACAACTCCAAAAATCACAAACCATAGCTCCTCTACACTCACACCTAAATTACCGATCTCCACCAACTCGACTACAACCACTCAAACACATATAGATTCGTAGATCCCACTCATGCGAACTCAATGAAGCTAGCTTTATAATTTTTCGATGAGTAAATATTTTTATTTTTATTTTTGAATGTTGCTTCCATTTTTTAGTTTACTCTAAAATAAAATTGTAAAAGAGAGAGGAAAAAGGGGAAGTTGGAATTGTTGAATTGATTGAAGTGTTGACCTTGTGTTCACTTGTAATTCCCGGCATCTCGCTATATAAGATTTCGTTCGCATACAAACTGCGAATGACTAAACAAAAATATGGTTGCGCAAAAAAATGTGATACGATCACAAAACAATAATAAAATACACTGGTTAACTTATTCTATAAAATCATAAAAATATCATCATTTGCTAAAAATACGTCAAACGAGAATTTAAATATTTTCTAGATTAAAAATTATGGAAAATACTATAAATTCAATTAAAATACTATAATAAAAATCAAGTCGCTTTATTAACAATTGATTTTCTTATTATTTATCCAAACCATTTATTATTGTAAATAAATTTACAAAATGAATTCACCATTTTTATTTATTAATTAAAAGGTGTTAAATAAGGCTATTAAATGCATTTAACTAATATTTAATTCATAATTCAATTATTTAAACAATCCCTATACTTGAATTCTAGTTATTAAACTTTAAAAACCAAATTTAAAATTAATTAAATATTCTAAATCAAATCGAAAAAATTCCAGGATGTTACAGTGTTATCCTTATTCGAAGCGGATCAAGAGAATTTAATTTTTAAAGTCTATGGCCAACTTTTCCCGCTTATTGTTATCGAGCTACCATGACCACTATGCTCGATGAAAACTCGGGCGATTATATTAAAACTAATTAAAGACTAAGACGATCGACTTTACAGTTGATCATTTTAGCTAATTTCCTATGGTTTAAGAGATAATGATTTTTGCATATGAAAGTGGGTGTTTGATTTCATTTACAGAGAGCAAGGAAGAAGAAAGATGAAATGCCAGTATTCTTGTGAGGGGTCTTAGGTTTGGATAGGTATTCTTGTAGGAACCCTTAGTATGCATTGTGTTTTTAGAAGTTATGTCCAGTATGAACCCTTGGATATATTTTGGGAACGATATGCAGTTATTGTTGGATTTTCTATAAATCCTTTCTTTATCTTAGAAATAGTTGGTAAGGGTTTAAAGTGGTATTATTTTGAATAACCTTAACAAGATTTAAGACAAGTTTTGAATGGGTTAATTTAATAAGAAATTTTTTATAGAATTGTGTCTTTTGGTTTTAATATCTAAAATATGAAAGATTATATGATGTTATTTGGCTGGTTAATAAACACTTTACCTTAGAAGTGTCTATGGAAAAGTAGACTCTAGGATTGAGTTTGGATACCAACATCCTTCTCTTCTTAGCCACTTACCAGACCGAAAGGATAAAAATGTTGAACTGGTCAACTCAGTTTTAAGACCTAGATTTATTTTAGGCCTACATCTGAATAGTTAAAAGTGAAAAGGATTTAAATCAGATGTTTTTTATATACTGTTAGGATATATGAGAATATACACAACTTAATAAAGTAAAATGATTTTACGAAAAGGTTTCAAGAAAAGGAGTTGTATCATAAAATGTTTAAACCTAATTAAAAAATTTTGTGAAATGTTTTCATAAATAGTTTGGAAAGGTAAAATGAAGTTGGGTAGGAAAGAACCAATAAGATAGGTACATAAGTTGTACGTAAATCATTTCTCTTTTTCACATAGTTCTTGATCCAAGATTCGAGTACATGACTTGGAGGTGTTTTATACCGTTCCAAATAAGGATTTATCGCTCGATTCTTGACGGCGAACACTTGTTGAGGGTTCTTGACATGAAACCAAAGTTTTTTTATCATAGTATATAGCTATGTAAGAAGAACATAGGTTTCTAACCAAGAAGTCTGATCGAAGTCCGCACTAGGGAGTCAGGTGAGCGATGTTAGTTCGAAAAAAAAGTTATGTATTCAAATAGGTGGGCGAATTATATTTCGCGCATGGATGATCTATGTACATCATATGGACTGATGAATAATGTTAAGTATTCTTAGGTTAGTTTGTTTTTCTAGGTTTAGTGTTGTGGTAAAATTTCGGGGTCGAAACTCTTTAAAGGAGGGAAGAACGTAAGGACCCGAAATTTTATCATTTTGATTCGTGAATATTTAATTAATTTTAAATATTCAATTAATGGTTTTTATTAGTCAAATAACTCTCTTTTATATTAGTAAAGAATAATAGTAAACTTTTTTACAAACATAGGTAGTTCGATAAAAAACATAAAACGTAATCGAAAACCATTTTTCGGATTTTCGACATTTTATCGAACGACAAGTTGTGGACAGTTGTTATACCTTGGCTTATACTTTAAAGCAACATTTAAATGTTTAGGTTAAGTTAAGGAAAAGCATATTTTCGAAACATAATGTTAAATAAATAAAGAATAATAAGAATTAGTAAAAATAAAATATAGTTAAATTTAAAATTTGAAATGATGGTTTGATATCTTAAGTGTAAAAGTTGAGAAAGGTACATGGACCTCTCTAAAATTTACCATTTTATTTATGTGGTTAGTTTTGGTTGACATAGAGAGGATAGGAAGGAAGAAGATGTAAGTAAGGTTAGTATCATCTTTTAACCCATTTCCATTCATTTATAAAATGTAAATTTTTTATCTCATTTTCATTTAACTCTTCATTCTGATTTCTACATTTTCTAACTTCTCCTTTTCACTTTCTCTTCCATTTATAATTATAAGAATATTTTGTTTTTAACCTAAAAGTTTGAAATTAAGTGTGTACTTGTGTTGAAGGTAGGTTGTAGGATAAAAGCTTGGATTTTGCAATTTCAACAAATTGGGAGGGTGAGAACTCTAAATTTTTGTTGCATGCTTTTAGGAATGAATGAATGTTGTGAAAACTCTAATCTTTGCTTAACACTTTTGTAGATAATGAATGTAGTGTAAATTGTTATTAACTCGGTTGTGATTTTAAGATGATGCTCATGTTTTGATGCAGCCCAACCTGATGTTACCTTAGATCGCGAGCGACCTAGTGAACTCATAAGTCGCGTACGAGCTAACGAGTTAAAAGATAGGGCGCTCGAACGACCTAACGAGTCTCTCATATCTTTAGGTCGCTCCGACCGACCTAATACTACTAAGCCACGACCTAGAGAGTTAAGTCGCTCAACAACCTTATGCCGCTCTGTTATAGGTCGCGTGGAAGATTCCAGACACCATTTCCTTAGGTCGCTCGACCATATGTCGCTCCAGAAGTTTTAGGTCGCGAACGACCTATCTTAAGTCGTGCAGTCTTTAGGTCGCTAAAGCAGATTTTCCTATGCCGCTTTCTTTAGGTCGCGAACGACCTAACAGTGGAGATTTCCAGAAGCTATTTCTTAGGTCGCTGAGGCCTAAGTCGCTGCTACCGTGTATTTTAGGTCACCGTGTGTTCTTAAGTCGTATGATGTTTAGGTCGTATGTCGTTTGTATTTTCTTAAGTCGTGATGGCCATGTAATGTGTTGTAACGTGTTTTCTTATGTCGCTTTGTATATAAGTCGTAGGTCGCGACCTATGTTAGGTCGTGTACTCTGTTAAGTCGTGTAATGTGTTGTATTGTATTTGTTTGTTTTAGGTCGCAGGGTGTTAGGTCGTTCACGACCTATGAATGGTCAGATGTTGAGTCGTGTGATTGTAACCCTATAAATAGGGATGTGTGTCATTTGTAATACTTAGTTGATTTTGAATAAACTTTTGTTTGAGTTCTTTGTGCCTCTTCTCAAATTGGTAGTTGAGTGTGATCTCCTTTCTCCACCTTTGGTATTCGAGTGCGCTCGAATCAACGATTGTTGAAGCCGATTCACGGAATCTAGTGCGCTAGATCAACGTACGAAGAATCGTAGATCTTCTTTCACGGCATCGTGCGCGATCAACGTGACGAAGATAGCTAGAATCCGGCATCTTTGAGATCAACGGATTTGGGCGTTTGGTAATTTCAATCCACCGATTGCTACTTTCACCGTTTCATCCATTTCAGTTATCCGTTGCTGCATCATTTGGTATCAGAGCTAGACTTAGCCAATCATAGCTAAGCCGAGTCTTGGAGCCAATTCTTACTGAAGAGTTCAAGCTGAGCCAATTGAGTTTAGGCCAAGCTAGTGAAGGGCGTGAAGTGTTTGAGCCGTGCATAGTTTGTTCATTTCTAAGTCAAGGACGAGAGTTGAAGATTCAATCATGCCGCCGAGAAGAGCTAATCGCCATTAGAATGTTGAAGCGTTGTATAGAAGAGAAGAAGCCGAGCAAATGGAACAACGCATCAATGAAAAGTTTGATGAAGGCATTGGGAAGTTAGAGAAATTGATGAATGACATGAATCAAGGTCAAAGGAGAAGGTCGCCAATCTCGAACCATGGAGGAAACAGAGTTTCGCCATCGGTTACGGAAGCGAGGAGGGTGTCGCCGCAATCTTACCGAGAAAGAAGAGAATCTTCAGTTTCATTGAGAAGAGAACATCATGAGTATAGAAATGAAGAGAGAAGAACTCCACGTGAGTTTGAACATGAGCCATACCGTGATGATGAAAGACAAAGTGGAAGAGATATGCGTGATCATAGAGATGTGGATGGTCGAGATCGTTATCGAAGTACATCTGTTTTTGATGAAGATGGTGGAAGATGTAGTGTTCATTCTCGAGATCGAGACCTAGTACGGAATGCATATCGAGATGTTGAAGATGATCGTCGATGGGAATCGGGGATGAAAACTAAAATTCCAGAATTCAAGGGTGGAATGGTAGCGGAGGAATTTTTGGATTGGTTGTCTAATGTGGAAGAAAATTTTGACTTTAAGGAGGTTCCTGAGCATCGAAGAGTTAAGTTGGTTGCTACTCGTTTGAAAGGAAGAGCTATGGCATGGTGGCAGCAAACTAAACTTACACGGGAGAGAATGGGAAAGTCAAAGATTGAGTCATGGGAGAAGATGAAGAAATTGATGAAAGCTACTTTCTTACCTTACAATTATCAATCTCTTATGTATCAACATTTGCAGAACTTGAGGCAGGGGACAAAAACTGTTAATGATTATGCGGATGAATTTTATCAATTGATTGCGAGGAATGATATCATGGAGACGGAGGAGCAGTTGACAACTAGATTTGTTGGAGGGTTGAGAATGCAGGTTCAAGATATGGTGAATATGTTTGATCCCAGATCTGTTGCTGAAGCACATCAAAAAGCTCTAGCTTGGGAGAAGCAAGGTAGGAGAGGTGGTGCTGTGTTTACAAATTCCAACAATCAAATGAAAGGGGCTAGTAGCAATGCGAATGTTTCAAAGGCTGTTGCAAAACCGGTTGTTAGTGAAGTTGCTAAGACCAGGATCAATAGTGGTATCAAATGCTTCAATTGTCAAGAGATTGGTCACAAAAGCAATGAATGTCCAAAGCTAAAGAAGCGAGTGATGGTTGCTGAGGCGGAGGATGAGGAAGTAGAAGCTGAATGCTCCAATTCACCACATGTTGAGGAGGAAGAAGAATTGACGGGAGATGAAGGGTATTCATTAATGATGAAGAGGTCGTGTATGACACCAAAACAAAAGGATGATTCAAGTTGGTTGAGGAGTAACATCTTTCAGTCAACATGTACTATCTTGGGAAGGGTTTGCAAGTTTGTCATCGATGCAGGAAATTGCGATAACATTATCTCTACAGAGGCTGTGAAGAAGTTGGCATTGAAAACTGAGAAGCATCCGAAACCTTACAAGTTAGCTTGGTTGAGGAAAGGTGGGGAGGTGAAAGTTAGTCGAAGAGCTTGTGTTAATTTTTCGATTGGGAAGAAATACAAGGATGAAATTTGGTGTGATGTTGTGGATATGGATGTATGCCATCTGTTGTTGGGGAGACCATGGCAGTATGATAGAGCGGTGCAACATGATGGTCGTACTAACAGTTACAGTTTCATGTTTGAAGGTACTAAAATCACTCTAGTTCCTAAGAAGCGACAACAAGAAGAAAGCAAGTTGGAGGAGATTGAAGAACTTAAAACTTTGCTATCTTTGAAGGAGTTTGTTAAGGAAGTAGAAGAGGAGCCTGAAGTATTTTTGTTGATTGGACGTGAGAGTAACGAAGTGGTTGAAATTCCTGAAGAAGTAAAGCCAGTGCTGGAAGAATTTGACGATGTATTTCCTGAAGAGCTACCAACGGAGTTACCGCCATTGAGGGACATACAACACCAAATAGATCTTGTTCCAGGAGCTGTGTTACCACATAGACCACATTACAGAATGAGTCCAAAGGAACATGAAGAGTTGAGAAGGCAAGTGGAAGAGTTGCTTGAACAGGGGCGTGTATAGGAAAGTTTAAGTCCTTGTGCAGTTCCAGCTTTGTTAGTGCCAAAGAAGGATGGAACATGGAGGATGTGTACGGATAGCAGGGCACTCAACAAAATAACTGTCAGATACAGATTTCTGATGCCGAGGCTTGATGATTTGTTAGATCAGTTGAGCGGGGCTACTATCTTTTCGAAGATCGATTTGAAGAGTGGTTATCATCAAATTCGAATTAGACCAGGGGACGAATGGAAGACAACATTCAAGACGAGAGAAGGATTGTACGAATGGCTGGTTATGCCATTTGGTCTTTCGAATGCACCTAGTACATTTATGCGGGTGATGAATCAGATCTTTAGACCATTTATTGGGAAGTTCGTGGTGGTGTATTTTGATGATATACTGATATATAGTAGAAGCACAGAAGAACACTTGCATCATCTGAGAGAAGTGTTGATGATACTGCGACAGGAACAATTTTATGCTGCAATGAAGAAATGCGTGTTCATAACGCATAGTGTTTTATTTTTGGGATTTGTTATTTCAGAAGGAGGTATACAGGTGGATCAGAATAAAGTTGAAGCAATCAGAAATTGGCCACAACCCAGGACGATAACCGAAGTTAGAAGTTTTCATGGTTTAGCATCATTCTACCGAAGATTTATTCCACACTTCAGTAGCGTGATGGCACCAGTTACTGATTGTATGAAGGGGAAGCAATTTTTATGGTTAGAGGAAGCAGGATTTGCTTTTGAGCGAATCAAGGAACTTTTGACGACAACACCAATTCTAGTATTACCAGATTTTCAGTTGTTGTTTGAGTTACATACTGATGCATCTAAGGTTGGAATTGGAGGGGTGTTAAGTCAGAAAGGCCGTCCTATTGCATATTTCAGTGAGAAGCTATCGAGAGCCAAGATGAGATATAATACTTATGATGTGGAATTCTATGCTATTGTTCAAGCTATAAAACATTGGAGACACTATTTGTTCCATAAAGAATTTGTTCTATATACTGATCATGAAGCACTGAAACATTTGCAGGGACAGGACAAAATTGCAGCTAGGCATGCTTCATGGATCGCATACCTGCAACAGTTTACATTTGTAGTGAAGCATAAGTCCGGAATTACAAACCGTGTGGCAGATGCATTGAGCAGGAGGAATCATTTGTTGACTACAATGAAGGTTGAAGTGACGGGGTTTGATGTGTTGCCAGAACTGTTTGTTGATGATCCTTATTTTGCGAAGTTTGTTGATGAAGTCGAAAAGGGGAAGACGGATGAGTATGTGTTGGTGGATGGTTTTCTTTTTAAAGGGAATCGATTGTGTATACCAGAGTGCAGCTTACGAATGAAGATTGTGAAGGAGTTGCATGAGGAAGGACATATGGGGAGAGATCGTACATTGCAATTGATTTCGCAATCATATTTTTGGCCTTCAATGAAGAAAGAGGTTGAAAGATTCGTGGAAAGATGTCATATATGTAAAGTTTCCAAAGGGACAGCAACGAATGCGGGATTGTATATGCCATTACCCGTGCCTACTAGACCATGGGTTGATATCAGCATGGATTTTGTTTTGGGGTTACCAAGAACTCAGCGTGGGAATGATTCCATATATGTGGTGGTAGATAGATTTTCCAAAATGGCACATTTCATAGCTTGTAAGAAGACAGCTGATGCCGTCCGTGTTGCTCAATTGTTCTTTAAAGAGGTGTATCGATTACATGGGCTACCTGAATATATTGTTTCTGATCGGGATACTAGATTTCTAAGCCATTTTTGGTTAAGTTTGTGGAAGATGGTTGGAACGAAGCTGAATTTTAGTAGCGCCTATCATCCACAAACAGATGGGCAAACGGAAGTGGTAAATAGATCATTGGGAAATTTGTTGAGATGTCTTGTGCAGGATAATTTGAAGAGTTGGGATATGAAGTTGTGTCAGGCGGAATTTGCACATAATCATGCTGTTAATCGAAGTACTGGATTCAGTCCATTTCAAGTTGTATATTCAGCAATTCCGAAGGGACCGTTGGATTTGACGACAGTGCCATATCAGAAGGGAGTTGTTAAACGAGCTGGTGATTTTGTGACTGAATTGCAGGAGTGCCACAGAACTGTTTATGAACGATTGCTTGCATCAAATGAGAAGTATAAACAGCTGGCCGATAAAAAGTGAAGGAGTGTGAATTTCAGAGAAGGTGACTTGGTTTATGCCGTGTTGACAAAAGATCATTTTCCTGTTGGAACTTACAACAAGTTGAACGCTCGAAAAATTGGTCCAGTGGAAATTTTGAAGAAGATCAATGATAATGCATATCAGTTGAAATTGCTGGATGATATTCACACTGCAGACGTTTTTAACGTCAAATACTTGATTCCGTATCATGGGGATGAGCTTGTTGTGGAAGAGGAGGGCGCAAATTCGAGGACGAATTTTTCCCAACCAGGGGAGGATGATGCAGCCCAACCTGATGTTACCTTAGATCGCGAGCGACCTAGTGAACTCATAAGTCGCGTACGAGCTAACGAGTTAAAAGATAAGGCGCTCGAATGACCTAACGAGTCTCTCATATCTTTAGGTCGCTCCGACCGACCTAATACTACTAAGCCACGACCTAGTGAGTTAAGTCGGTCAACAACCTTATGCCGCTCTGTTATAGGTCGCGTGGAAGATTCCAGACACCATTTCCTTAGGTCGCTCGACCATATGTCGCTCTAGAAGTTTTAGGTCGCGAACGACCTATCTTAAGTCGTGCAGTCTTTAGGTCGCTGAAGCAGATTTTCCTATGCCGCTTTCTTTAGGTCGCGAACGACCTAACAGTGGAGATTTCCAGAAGCTATTTCTTAGGTCGCTGAGGCCTAAGTCGATGCTGCCGTGTATTTTAGGTCGCCGTGTGTTCTTAAGTCGTATGATGTTTAGGTCGTATGTCATTTGTATTTGTATTTTCTTAAGTCGTGATGGCCATGTAATGTATTGTAACGTGTTTTCTTATGTCGCTTTGTATATAAGTCGTAGGTCGCGACCAATGTTAGGTCGTGTACTCTGTTGAGTCGTGTAATGTGTTGTATTGTATTTGTTTGTTTTAGGTCGTAGGGTGTTAGGTCGTTCACGACCTATGAGTGGTCAGATGTTGAGTCGTGTGATTGTAACCCTATAAATAGGGATGTGTGTCATTTGTAATACTTAGTTGATTTTGAATAAACTTTTTTTTGAGTGCTTTGTGCCTCTTCTCAAATTGGTAGTTGAGTGTGATCTCCTTTCTCCACCTTCGGTATTCGAGTGCGCTCGAATCAACGATTGTTGAAGCCGATTCACGGAATCTAGTGCGCTAGATCAACGTACGAAGAATCGTAGATCTTCTTTCACGGCATCGTGCGCGATCAACGTGACGAAGATAGCTAGAATCCGGCATCTTTGAGATCAACGGATTTGGGCGTTTGGTAATTTCAATCCACCGATTGCTACTTTCACCGTTTCATCCATTTCAGTTATCCGTTGCTGCTTCATGTTTTATGTTGTTGATTTAAATAATATTATGTTGATTTTTGCTTTGATAAAGAATGTATGCTTGTTGTAAATGAAAACATACACACAGTCATAAACACAGACTACTGACATTTCATCTTCCTTCTTTTTTCTTGCTCTCTGTAAATGAAATCAAACACCCACTTTCATATTCAAAAATTATTATCTCTTAAACTGTAGGAAATTAGCTGAAACGATCAACTATAAAGTCGATCTGTTGGATCATAGGTTTTGATTGCTGATATGAAACAAAATTCACGAATCTACGACTACGATAACATCCAAACTCATCGGCTCAATATATGGTTTGTATAGTTAACAAGAGTCATCAAATGAGTATATAAAGTCTAGTTTAGTGCTTTGTTAAAATCTTTCCTCAAGAATCATCATTCACATAAACTTGCATGCATATTTTAATCAAAATCAAGTTTTCAAAAAATGCATGGAGCGAGGCTCGAACCCTGGTCACTAGTTTGGAAGGCAAGCACTCTAACCAAATGAGCTACTATAGTTTTTGCTTAACAACAGAATTCAGTCGACTGAATAACCTAAGTCAGTCGACTGAATCTGTGCAGTTTAACATATACATTCATGTTTTTAAATTCAGTCGACTGAATAATCTGAGTCAGTCGACTGAATCTGAACCTGAGAGTTTACACTCTGTAATCAGTCGACTGACTCAGACTATTCAGTCGACTGAATTCTGCAACAGTCATTTTTTTGTGAAAAGTCACTTCCTCTTTTGAATAGCCTTCTTCCTCCCCAAGGGTTGCAACCATTGATATTCGCAGAGAACTCTTCACCAGCAGTTGCAACTCCTCAACTTCTATATATATGCATGAATTTCAAGATCAAATCACTTGACTAACTTCACTTACTTGCTTATACTTGACTCATATTTTCTGAATTAACTACTCTCTTGAATTCATACATTCATTGCTTACGTATTCATTTCCATATTCTTTAAGCAATTTGAAACTTCCTAATCTTCATATACACACAACTACACACATCATACTTGAGGAAAAGATTATAGGAAGGGTGTAATACAAGTGACAAATTCGTATTATTAAGAACACATAAAGTCAAAAGTATTTTTGTATTTGTTGAAGTCCTGTTCTGCTGCTCAGGTGTGTGAAGTCCTCTTCGGCTGCTGAGGCAAAATCCTGTTCTGTTGCTCAGGTCCTTGTTCGGCTGCTCAAGGGTTGTATATACATGTTCCTCCGGGTTAAGTGAGGGTTATTAGTGAAATTCCAGAAGGAGTCTGGGACTGGACGTAGAACGGTGCTCTGAACCAGTATAAAATATCCGGTGTCATTTTACTATACTGCTTTTATATTCCGCACTATTTACAGTATTACTATCATCTCTATACTCTGTATTATCATATATCCATATTACACGGTCCTACAAACTTTCACGATCATCTTAGTCTCTAGTTATTTTATAAAATAATAGCCCGAGTTTTCATTGATGTAGTGGCCATGGTGGCTCAATAACAGTAAGCGGGAAAAGTTGGCCATAAACTTTAAAAATTAAATTCTCTTGATCTGCTTTGAATTAGATGATGCAGTCCACTCCATTGGCTTTGAGGCAGGACGATGGATTTTTGGTGAATGTTTGGTGGTGTTTGGCGATGGTCGTCAATGGTGGTTAGAAACCAGGGTCATAGTTCGTCGTTGATTAAGCGAGCTATTGGTGAAATGGAGGTTGGTGTTCGCTTCGGGTGCAAGATGAGTTGGTGGCTATAATTTGGTGGAGTGCGGCTTTATGTAGGGGGTGTGACATTAGGGTAGCATGCATGAGGGCTTCAGGTCGTGTAAAGAAGGGTGGAGCCTAGCCTGGCATAAGGTGGTTCGGCGTGTGGAACGAGTGAAGTGATGATCGATGGAGCGATCGACGTTTGATTTAGTGGAGCGTAGCTCCATGTCATAGTGTGTACGTGTACAAAGTATGGTGTGCACGTTTACTGGAATGAAGAAAGAAGAAGTTAGGGAAGAAAGGTTGGGTGCGGGTTTGGGCCGTGACGGGTTATTGGAATTGGGTGAGAAGTATTTAAGTTTTTTGTAATTTAATTTGATAATTAAAATTTTTAACTTAAAGAATCCATAACTCACCCGTATGAAATCCGATTAATCCATGGATTTTCGCATTAGACTCTTATTGATGAGTACAACACTATGGTGCAAATGGTTGATAATTTTTGTGAAGTGTAATTTGATGATAAATTAATTGTGGTAGAAAATAATTACGTAGTTCAATAATTATATTTTAGCATTGATATTCTGTAGCAGAATAAAACACCATTCTTCTATATTTAAATTGGATATATTATTTTGGACATCTATTTAGTAGAATAAATCTTATTCTGCTATATTATTAATTTGGATATTCGAGTGATTTGGATAAATGATGTGTTATCTACCGATTGTTAATTATGAATTTTATTTACATATGTTAGCTGATGTAAAACTAATGTTATACCTGGAAAGTTAAATGAAACAAACCGTAGCTTGTTTACATGCCATTGTGGTCGCTAAGCCTCTTCCCAAATTTGAAAAGAAATGGATTTAAATTAACTTTAACTTTACAATATTTTGAAGTAAAATGTTCTCTATATTTAATAATATGTTTAAAGTTAATTAATCATTTTTATAATGATGTTTAAAGTTAATTAATTAATTTAATAATAATGTTTAAGTTAATTAATTATTTATTAGCAGTGTTTTAAAGTTATATTAATGATGTTTAAAATAAATAAATTATTTTATTAATGATGTTTTAAAGTTAACTCATTATTTTATTTAGGAGGTTTAAAGGTAATTAATTAATTAATTAAAGGTGTTTATAAATAATAAATTGTTTTATAAATGGAACTGTACTTAATAAAAAAGATTTAATGAAAGAGTTTTATAAATATAATGGGTTTTATAAACAGAAAAGAGTTCTATAAATAGAAAGAGTTTTATAAATTAAATAGGAGATTTGTAAAAGGCCTTGTAAATATAGAATTATCTATAAAAAGGGTACTTTATAAAAGGAATGAAATTTTACTTTGATAAATAATCCTTCTTAATTATGGTGGTATGGAAGCATTCTTTCCATACTTAACACCAAAGGAAATGTGGTTTGAGTTTATAGTAAGCGTTGTTTTAAGTGGCATTTGTTTTTGACCCATTTAATATGATTTTGAAAAAATAGGAAATCTTTCTAAATGTTTTGTGAATATACTTATACCGTTAGATAAGTATATGAATATTTTTCCAAGTATTGAAAGAGATTTAATTAATTGAAGATTAATTAAAATGAGGCTTAGCAATTGCAATGAAATTAAATCCGTGTTAGATTGTTTGTTTATTTGAAATACCCGACTATCAAATCTTGACCAAATTTAGCTCTGGAAATATCTAGAAGAAACACGGAAATTATATGGTACAATTATTTTCAGTGATGCTATAATGTACGTATAAACTCATGTGTTCATCTAGGTCAAATGATAAGGAAATCTGTCCACTTAAACAGTTAGGAGGTGTCTCCGCTCTTATGTATTGTCTGATTATTTCCAAAAGAACCAGGGTTGAGTTTACCGGAATCTATCGATTGGTTTTGGAGCGGTCGGTAAGCTGGGGAGTGTACTTATATGAGATGACCCAAAACCGTAACTGCTTCAAAACCATATATGTGTCTGATGCTTTGAAAGAGGTTTAAAACTTGTTCAAGATGATGGGATTGAAAATGGAGTTCTTTGAAGTGCAAGGGCTACTTGCTACTAATCCCGAGGGTGATTCCAACATGAATGTAGTAGAAGTAGTGCCTTCAGTTTTTTTCATATCCCGAACAACTTGTGTGGATAATGATAGCACTGCATTATTGCTTGGAGGGCAGTGTTAGCATTCCAAGTGGGAATTGCTATGAGGAAAAGGTAAAAGCGTAACCTCACAAGCCTTACAACCCGGTAATGGCTAAAATAGGGGATGCCCGTGGAGCTATGTGGTGAGATACCATTAGGAGCATCATTCCTTAATCTAAATTCGGCTTTATGGATTTTCGTGTGTGCGCGGGGCGACCGTAGAGAAATGTTTGCAGCCTCGGTGCCAAAGGGGTGATGTAATCCGGTATATCGTGTTAAAGGGGCAGCTGGCTCTATCTTGGTAGCAGGTCCATGTGTAGCCCTCGGGTGCTATCTAAAGGTGTATTGTACGGAAGGCAGTCCCTTACCTTGTCATCATTGGAACCCAATCTTCAATACGTGCCCTACGATTTTAGTTGTAGAACCTACTACCGTTGAACGTAATTATGGGTACCATTCTGGATATGTTATATATTTATTTTCCACCCCTAGACATTATTATAATATCACTGGATTTTCTAATAAAAATGCTTCGGTTATCATAAGGTAAAAACCCGTCCATGTTTATTTGCGGCATGGTCTTACGAGATGCCTTTATTTTCAAAGGATTTTATAAATATAGAAATCCATATGATTTGATTTGAGTTTTCTCACGCTGGTTTACCAAACTGATCCGAGCGTTATTTTCTTATAATGCTCGGGTCAGCCCGAGCATATTTTCTAGATTTAGCTGGATATTTTGGAGCTTCAGGAGATGAGCTGGATGCCTCCAAGGCATATTGACATATTTTATCTTTTGCTATTTTATTTCTTGTTGTATTTATCAGCATTTGTAAGGACGGGCTATTATAACTGTTCAGGCTGATGATAGGTTAGTACTATAATTGACGTATGTATAGAAAAGTTTCTTTTTGTAAAGATCTTGGTATATTTTATATTACTCATCACGTTGTGAAATTATATTATTCCTTTTCTTTCTTTCACCCCAACAATCTATCTTTACTGCACTTGGATATTTGGCACATAAATACTGTGGATGTATTAGTGTCGACTTTTGAGGATCGAAAAAGCGGGTTATTATAGGTTAGCCAACATATGGGCAAGCTAATGGGCCCAACCACAAATTCATTTCATCCAACACTATTCACCTCTAAAACTTATCGACTCCAAACATAGTCCGACTTATACTCATTCTTCTCTTGATGGAATTGCAGTCTCAATGGCAGTGGTCTTGAGTCTCAATTCATTCGTCTCCAAAAATTAAGTATTATGAACATTTCAATAATTAACGATTTAATATTCAAATAAATTATTCAAATACCTGGTCGTTAAAATGCGATTTGTTACATTCTTCCTTCCTTAAAAGAATTCCATCCTCGAAATATCAAAGAACATGATAATGAATTCAACCCCCTTAATTCATTAAGTCTAACAAATTTTGAAAATTTTGGTAGTACGTCCTTTGCGGCTAGTGTTTCGAAAACTCACAAAACACAATATACATCTCATATCTAAAGATATATACAACAAAAAGACATATTTATTCCTTATCTACCTCATATGTACCATTCTACGAGCAAACTTACTACTCCATGCAATGTAAAGTAAGCAAACTTCAAAGGTATCATGTATCCCTATCTTGCTCTTATGTACCATTTTGCAAGCAAACTTACTCTTTCATGCAATGTAAAGTAAGCAAGCTTCAAAGGTATCATGTAATAACATCTAATCTGTGCTCACAAGTACCTAATAAGTAGTTGCAAAGAGGATTATGCACCAACCCAACAATAATCCAAAATTTTAAACATGTATAATTTAACATAATAATAGATACAACCACAATCATACATGACTATCCATCTAAGAATAAACTAAAATAAGTTAGTATCTAAACATACCATAGACTCTGAGTCACATCAAAATGCGATAGACTCGTATAGATCACACCTCGACCCCTATGATAGGTATGGGTGATACGTGATCTAATTTAAATTGTTGTAGCCATCTTTCTCTAATCTGTCACAACTAGTAATAATAACTAGCATACAAGCAACCAAACGCACAAAAAAATAACAACCGGCATAAAAACAACCAAACACATAAAACAAGTAATAATAACTAGCGTTCAAGCAGCCAAACACACAAAATAAGTATAAAACTAACATGTTATACATATAAGTCTGTACCAAAACACACGATAACAACAACAGTCATAACTTGCATGTCAAGCTATAAACTCTCATGAGTTCGTTCGACATCAAAAATAAACAAAATACCTCAGTGGTGCAACTCCTTCCATGAATGCAACAAATGAAAGAATATTACACCTCCTATTATGAAAAAGAAAACTAATACGATATGTTAGATCATTGATCCTCTCGACTTTTGAATAAATCCAACAATCTAAATCTCAACTTTCCTCTTCTTTCGAACAGAACTCATTTTGCCGAGAAGAAAACTTTACAAATAAAATCCTTATTAAATGATGATATACTAACACTTGGACTCTTTCGGGTTTAAACTCACCTCAACGGCATAATGATAATAAGGGTAATATACTAAGTGTACTAGATGCTCACTAAGGCAAATATCATATCACCACTTAGAGGATTATCCGAATCATCACAAAACTAGTTAAGAAGTCCTTCCCTGAACTATCACAAGCTAGATATATTTGCACAATGTGTAAATATCATCCAAAATAATATACAATGTCTGATTCAATCCTTTGTTCGCTCACATGATTTCTTTGTTAAGCAAAGTCGGCCACTTGATTCCTCTCATACGAATTATGGTTCGGTAACTTGGTCCGACCACTAAAGTTTCCTCGCATGACTGGATTTACACATCAAAAATCTCTAAGTGACCTCAAGAATCCGACTCAAGTGCTCACCTTTATGAATCGAGTGAAAACTCTTGCCTAACTGGTGTAAATCACCTAGAAGCCCCATGCTCAAACTAGGGATTAGGAACTGGTACATAAATGCGATGACCCCTAGAAAACACCAGTGCAGCGGATGGGATTAATCTCATCGCCTAAGGTTTGCTAAAATAAGGTCAAACACCTCAAACATGAATGACTCCATGCAAAGCATCCATAAGTCATATGCTCGATCTTTGCTCACTGCCGAACAACCATCGAATCCTATTTGGATACAAATCCAAGTCATGCTTCATCGAACAACCTCACTCAACTTGATGCATGTGCATCAAGTACAAATGGCAACATTCTCATTCGCTACACCTTAGCTTAACAACTAAAGTTAACCATACAAGGTTTTATATTACAAAAGAATTTACATACTATGAAAGGTGTCAAGTTCGGTCTATCTACCAAGTTACTAGCAACAGATGAATATACAACTCTGGTATTGGAAAGAACATAAGCGAGTATCTTATAAGTAAAGCATATCTCACTACATGAGTTTCTTTCCCTCCTCCTAAGCAGTAGGCCTACTAGGACCCGATAATGCCTATGAGGCATAAGTCATCACCACTTGAGCACCCATCTAAAATGTAGGACATCCCTTTCAAGTGACCAAGCTGATTGCAATTGAAGCACTTACGCTTTCCCTTAGCTGCATGGCATTCCATAGCAAAATGCCCCCATTACACCATAGGTGTTAGCACCAAAATTGGTCACTAACCTCGTTGAGAAAGATTGTGTAGAGAGATTAATGATGAAGGTAAACTAAATAAGGAAGAATATGCTAATTTAAATGCAGAAAGTAAGAACACCGGATTTATAGTGGTTCGGCGTAACTGCCTACGTCCACTTTGAGTTTAAACTTTATTGCTCTCTCAATTACTTGAATACAGATACAATCCGTAAATCAATCACTTGAATACAAGTTTGAATTAAAAAGATGAGAGTACAAAAAATGGCAGAGTCCCCCCAGTGTTCCCGGAAAAAGGGGCCCTTTCACTGTGCCCCTGCCCCTCTATTTATAGACAAAGGTGGGTTGGACTTCTCTGGTGGGCCTGGTAGCTGAATAACTCGGTCCAGACAGACTGGTCCATGTGTGCCGAACCAATCAGGCCGAACAGTTGGGTGCCGAACCACTCTCCTCATGCCGAACGAGGCGCTTGCTGTGTGGGAAGAGTAGGCCGAATAGCCATCGAAGCCGAACGTGCCTCCTGGCCGAGCGAAGTATCTGGCCGAACGTGTCTTCTGGCCGAACAAAGCCCTTGGCCGAACGATGTCTCTGGCCGAACGATGCCTCTGGCCGAACGTTGCCTGATGCCGAGCGCTCCTGGATGTCGAGTACTCCTAGATGCCGAGTACTCCTAGATGCCGAGTACTCCAAGATGTCGAGTACTCCTAGATGCCGAGTACTCCAAGATGCCGAGTACTCCAAGATGCCGAGTACTCCTAGATGCCGAGTACTCCAAGATGCCGAGTACTCCTAGAAGCCGAGTACTCCAAGATGCCGAGTACTCCAAGATGCCGAGTACTCCTAGGTGTCGAGTACTCCAAGATGCCAAGTACTCCTAGGTGCCGAACACTCAGTTGCCTGGCCAAATCTCCAGGAAACACTTGCCCCCCAAAGTGTGTTACGTGACTGTACGTAATACGCTTTGAACTAGGTATCCTTCTTTGGTCATCGTGATGCTTGGTCGATTCCCAATATTATAAATCCAGGGTTGTAGTTCATCAGTGGCCATCCGTGTCTGATTCTGCAGAGCTAATAAGCTTCGGCTATCTGATCTAGTCTTCTCTTAATAACCCTTAGTGAGAATTCAATTTCTGTTGATTTCAAGAAGTCGAACTTTTTTGGATGTACACATGCACGTTCGGGTACATGTTCTTGCCATTGGCTCTCGGATGCGTTTTATATGCTCATAAGTCGTCGCCAACTCCATCTAGTTTAATTGCAATTCAATCGCGATTCCTTGTTTGTATTTTCTGTGAAATAAGGGTTGCAATCAGCCACTTGAGGAGTTTTCCAAACCTCTCTTCAGTACAGACTCTATGATTTTGTTCACAGCTTCAACCTGTCCATTTGCAGTTATAATGGATCATGGAAGGTCATAAGGATAGATGACGTTACGGATAAAGAAGTTGATTATTTTCTTCATCTTGGTCGTGGTTAAGAGTTCTTCATCTGCCCATTTGGTGACGTAATCAACTGCTATGATGGTGTATTTCGCACCACCTTTAGGATCGACAAGAAGATGATTTCAGTGCCCCCAAGTGGCAAACGGCTATGAACTAGCCATTTGAATAATTTCCATCGGCGGGGTTCCCGGATTTTTTGCAAACATCTTGCACTCGTCACATTGTCTAGCATGATCAACCGCATCTGGGTTGATAGTTGGCCAGTAATACCTGTAGCAGAGTATCTTCTTTATCATGGTTTTCCCCCTGATATTGTTACTGCATTCTTCTTCATAGACTTTTCTCAAGATATCATCATGGGCGATATGCCGAAGCATGGGGACGGATAAACTCCTTTTGACACACGACTTATTCTTAGATGATTTGGCGTGAAGCTTTGAGGAGGATTTGTCGTTTTCCATTCCTCCATTCAGTAAGAATTCCTCATTGTAGATAGTCTTTGATAGGAGTCAACCACGACACCTTTTCATTTTGTTCACTGAGTACGCGTGTAATGATGTAATACGTGAAGTCGGTTAGTAGCTCTTGGACTTGGCCGAGATATGGAGCAAGACAATGCCCCCTAGCAAGATCAACTTCCTTAAATTTGTATACTACCAATCAAGAATCACAAAAGATATGTAAAGTTTTCACTTCAAATCCTCTAGCAAGTTTGAGGCTGGCAGTTAAGGCTTCGTACTAAGCATCGTTGTTTGTTACAGGTAAATCAAGTTTTAGGACGTAGCAGATTGATCGTTCCTCAGGAGTCATTATCATGACTCCTATGCCATAACACTGATCATTGGATGCTCCATCCGCGTACATTTTCCATCTTATGGTTGGTTCTCTGCTACTCTTCGAGTAGTCATCTGAGGTAGTGAATTTGGGTGTGAGGTCTGCTAATTTCCGTCCTTGGATAGCCCTTCGTGGGAAATAAGTGATATCGAATTAGCTTAGTTCGATGTTCTATTTAAGTAGTCTTTCAGACGTCTCAGGTCATTGTATGCCCTGTCGCAACGGCTGGTAGGCATAGATGTTGATGGGGTGAGCCTAAAAGTAAGAGTGGAGCTTTCATGATGAAATCAATAGAGATTGTGCTAGCTTTTGTAGCTTCGGGTTGATATCCAATGCATGGCTCGCGATAGTTAATGAAATCACATATGCATGTCAGAATGGGTCCAAGGGAACATATCATCATTTATTCAGAAAAATCCAACTAATTCTTTTATCATCATTGCACTGAACTATGATCCGATATTCAGCACCCAGAAAGGGTCGCCATGGCTGGCTGTAATGTCGACCGTCAGCTTAGCAGGTGCCATCCCAGATTCTTTGAGTAAAGATGTAACTATTTTGCATAACATTCAATGTGAAATATGGTTGGGACGGCCAATGTTGATGGTTACTCTAGTTGAATCCTAGAGTCTTGTCATGAGTTATTGAATCTAATAGCGAAGGGCTCTGAATGCTCTAATAGATTATCAGCAAATGGCCAAAAATCAGGCTTAAAAGCGCATTAAAGGAAATGTCGAGTGGGGGTCAGCCTCGAGTGGCATGAAACTGTATAGCTGGATCTTGCTATGAGTTTGAATTTGCTTGTGCATTCGAGTAACGCACTTTCTATTCAATGCATTCATGATTCTTTACCCGTCCTTCGGGTTGGAGTGAAAATCAATTGCCCATGAGCTAAGGTATCGATTTAACGATTCTATCTCTAGGCATCCTTTCGGTTGTTGCCTTGAGTAGCTGTAAGCACTATATATAAGTTTTAATACTGAGCTATCGTAGCCAGTTTTTGGATGACCATGCATCTTCTTCCAGTCTCGGGTTGTTAAATGTACTGCATGGACGGTTGAGTCTCGTCCTAGCTATGTTTATGTCTTCACCTAAACTCCAAAGACATAGAGGTGATTGGTGAATAGTCGGTTCACATTCATCTTGCTTCTCGCTCGTGCCCCCAGGTCTGGGGCATATACCGATAAGTAGGAAGGCCAGCCACGTCCACTTTAGCTTTACTCTCTTTCCCGTTGAATCGTGGGATCATGTCAGTCGATGGGAGACTAGGTCTCGCCTATCTTGGATTTTATCGTGTTTTTTCATTCCAAGAGGAATACTTCGATGCCACGTAAGTTTCAGGGCGTAATTTGGACAGTGGATGGTCATCCACGTCCACTTTGGTTCATGCTCTATAATCAGAACTCGGGGTAAATTTGGCTACAAATGCAGTCGGGTTATGCTCATCCAGTTTCATACTCCTCCTGACGAATCGAACGAGGGTGCTGGAGAATTTTTGACCAAGTATTCGTGGTTTACCCTCCTTTCCATACTCTGGGGGTCATAGTTTTTCAAAAAACATCCGAGTCACATTCGTATGTGCTTGGTGCAGATCGGCATTGACCCTTGGTCTGAGGTATGATATAGTAGGTTGCTCGTAGATTTGGATGCCGTTTCGATTGGTTCTGTATTGAGGCCTCCCTGCAGTCGCTACCTCAAGTTATAAAGAACGCCACGCTAGAGCTATACTAAGCTGTCTTATTCGGCTTTTTAGTGTTTTGTACCCCTGCCCCCAGCATTGATTTGGCCAGGTCACTAGTTGGATGGTCGAACTCCATCCTCAGCGGGTTAATAATCCTCCTGTCGATTCCAGGCCGAAGTTTGCGGAATAGAAAATGGTCGGAATCCACTCGTCTATTTATCGATGTTTATACACCACTCTGCATTCTGGTGACTTAGTGTTATTCTCCCCCCGGTTGACTCGCACCCAATTTGTGTTCATGCTTCGGTCCATGCTCCGGGGACTTAGAAATTTGTCGAATGGTTTATGCTTTAGTCCACAGTTCGAGACGCAGAGATTTTCGTCAACTTGTTTATACTCTAGTTCGCACTCTGTGAACTTAGAGTAATCTGGTTCGCTTCTGCGATTTAGGGATTTTTTTGAAGTCGTCTATAATCTAGTCCATGCTCTGGGGACTGAGAGTACTGTAGTCCGCACTCTGGGGACGTAGAGGTTTTTGAGTCATTGATACTCTAGTCCGCACTCAGGGACTTAGAGTACTTTAGTCCGCATTCTGTCTCCCGTTCCAGAGGGTGAGACCCCCCAGATGGCTGAGAGTTTGCCTAAACTTGGTAGATAATCCTTCTCTTTAAGATTCTCTTTAAGATTTCGAAAGTCGTTATTCTTTATGCAGGACTATTGCATTCTAATGCTTGTTTTCCACGATTTTGTGCAGGCCGTTCTGACCCCGAGCCCACTCCGAGGAGAGATGTCGCCAAGGAAGTGGGGGAGAAAACAAGTGAAGCCACTCACGCAGGGGAGGCTCCTGGTCCAGACGCACAGGTGATCGGAGCGCTTGATGAAGACAAGTCTGAAACCTCCTCTCCTACCGACGGGGGTTATGAAGTAGAAATTACAGGAGCCTCTGAGCATACATCCGAATTGAGCATGGAGGAGCGGCTCGAGAAAGAGAAGGAGGAGACGGTCAAGGTCATAGTAGAGCCCCGAGTTATGGACTTGGACGATCCTTTGAACAAGTCGTTGAAGGTCATCCTTCCTGGCGGGTCCAAGCCCATGGAAGGCCCCCGTACTCCTTCAGTTGCTACCCCTCTATCAAAGAAGAGTACCAAGGGTAAATTCTCTGGAGAGGAGTCGTCTGGAAAGAAGTTGAAGAAGCACAAGAAGTGATTACTATCCACGTTCAACGAGAGTTAGTTTAAGTCATGTAATTATTTTCATCTATTTCCTTAGTCCTTGTAAATAGAATGTCGACTTCGAACTTTGGAGGGGTTGTAATAGAAACTCATTTCTGAATAAGGTTTAGTTCCTTTTTCTGTCTTACAAAAGACTCTTATTGTTCAGTTTTCTTTGTGATTGTGATTTTAATCCAGCAGTTGTGAGTAACGTAGACTTCTCAGTCCATCTTCATATAACTCGAAAACCCTTCGGGAGTCGTTGAACTTCCATTCTGTGGTTCGAGCACTTAGAATACTTTCTAGCCCGTATGTCAGGGATTTGACAAATTCAAGTCATTTGTGTCATAGTTCATATTCAGGGAACTTGGAGATCTGATTCGCTTATATTTGAGTCCGCACTCTGGGGAGTTAGAGTACTCTAGTCCGCACTCTGGGGACTTGGAGGTTTAAGTCATTTAAACTCTAGTCCGCGCTTTGGGGACTCAGAGTACTCCAGTCCGTGCTCTGGAGACTTGGAGGTTTAAGTCGTTTATACTCTAGTCCGCGCTCTGGGGACTTAGAGTACTCCAGTCCGCACTTTGGGGACTTGGAGGTTTTAGTCATTTATACTCTAGTCCGCGCTCTGGGGATTTGGAGGTTTAAGTCATTTATACTCTAGTCCGCGCTCTGGGGACTTAGAGTACTCCAGTCCGCACTCTAGGGAGTTAGAGTACTCCAGTCTGCACTCTGGGGACTTGGAGGTTTAAGTCATTTATACTCTAGTCCGTGCTCTGGGGACTTAGAGTACTCTAGTCCGCGCTCTGGGGACTTGGAGGTTTAAGTCATTTATACTCTAGTCCGCGCTCTGGGGACTCAGAGTACTCCAGTCCGTGCTCTAGAGACTTGGAGGTTTAAGTCGTTTATACTCTAGTCCGCGCTCTGGGGACTTAGAGTACTCCAGTCCGCACTCTAGGGAGTTAGAGTACTTCAGTCTGCACTTTGGGGACTTGGAGGTTTAAGTCATTTATACTCTAGTCCATGCTCTGGGGACTAGAGTACTCTAGTCCGCACTCTGGGGACTTGGAGGTTTAAGTCGTTTAAACTCTAGTCTGCGCTCTGGGGACTTAGAGTACTCCAGTCCACACTCTGGGGACTTGGAGGTTTAAGTCATTTATACTCTAGTCCGCGCTCTGGGGACTTAGAGTACTCCATTCCGCACTCTGGGGACTTGGAGGTTTAAGTCGTTTATACTCTAGTCCATGCTCTGGGGACTTGGAGGTTTACGTCGTTTATACTCTATTCCACGCTCTGGGGACTTAGAGTACTCCAGTCCACACTCTGGGGACTTGGAGGTTTAAGTCGTTTAAACTCTAGTCCACGCTCTGGGGACTTAGAGTACTCCAGTCCGCACTCTGGAGACTTGGAGGTTTAAGTTGAGAGCAGTTGTATTTCCACTCTTTAATTTGTATTCATCTACTGTATCGAGGCTAATGTCATCAAATGAACAATCGAACCACGTTTGCTTACGGAATGGGATTCTGCCCCCCAGGATGAGGGATGAAATTTGAAAAATGGATGATCGATTCTCGTCCGCTTGGTGATTATAGCTCTTCCAATCAAGTCGAGGAAGGAGGTATATGACAGATGGTTGGATCACATCCATGTTGGGTTAGATAGCTAAATCTCTTACAATTTGCTCTGTATCTCCTTCTAGAAAATAAGGATAATAGATTGTTGAGTAGACAAAGTAAGTTTCATATGTTCCAAGGTGCAGTCGTGTCCATATATTGAGAGTGATGGTTAATGAGTAGGCAATCCACCACAGCTACTTCAAGTCGGGCTTTCGAATAACCTTTTGTGTTCGAGGTAGGATTTGATGTGTAGATGAACAAATCATGTCCACTCTAGATAGATCCCAGCGTCACTGAGTTTCAGGAGGGGCATCTGTATTTTGTCGAAGTTTGTTCTATGTCTCGATTTGAGTGGATGATCAGGCCATACCCATTCCAAGCCTTGCTTAGGTCTCCGAGTCAAACGTGGAGGCCGATGAATGGATGGTTGGTCATGTTGACTTTGTATTGGGCTCTGATCGTAATGAACTTTTCAATATTTAGTCCATAGCCCCAAATCAAAGGCATATTGTTGATGATGAGCGATTGAATTATGCTCGTCCAGATGTAACTCCACACGTCCGATCATGGTCTGCGTAGATTAGTTGGCAACCAAATCTGAGTACCTGGTCACCCGCATCATTTTGAAAGTAGTTTAGTTCAAGCTAGTCGTAGTTCATAGAACAATTGAAATATAGATGGAAATGGAAAAAATTCAAAGAAGATTATGGTAAATCTCATTGATATGTGAAGAGCATCGTGTGCTCGCTATTCGACTCCGCCCCTGGCTCCTTTCAAAGGGATGTCGGCCGTCAACCGTCCAATTGATAATCATAGCCCTTTATTAATAGGCATCGGATATTCGCTGCCCGCCATTCTGCATGACTTGTACATACTATTGAAGCTTTCCTTTCCAGGTCATCTTTTCGATCACACCTCGGAGGTGTTTGTAATCGCCCGTGTTAGGATCAGTGAACATCTGGGAATATACAACATTCCCCTGATTTTCTTTAGACTTTGGTGTACTCTCTCGAGGTTGGTTTCCAGTACCACTCCGAGTCGTGAGTCTACTAGTAGAGGTTGTCAATTGAATCTTTCAAAGAGCATATGAGCTGAATTCTGAAGTCTTGTTTCGGCTACTGGGATCTACATCCTTAGCCAACGGGCCTTCATTGTTATTTTTCTTAGTCTGCTCCACTCCGCCTCATTTTAGTTCTGATTCATTTTGTAAAAGAAACGATCCATAGTCGTAGGAGGCTCTTTAGCTAACTAGCTGCCAAAATATATCTAGAGGTCGACTTTCCTCAAACGCGATCAGTATGATACCCTTGTTAGTATTTGGAATAAATTGCTTAGAGCATTGGTTTGCTTGGAGTCACTAAATTCGAAGTGCTGGGTCAGCGAAGAATGGTGCTTGGAGTCATCTTGGCGTTTGCTAGAGTCATATCATCTATGTTCTCCAACCTTTAGGAGTACCGTTTGAATAGCGGTTGCTTGTCCGTTCCCTTGATGCCGTTCATAAGCTATCGCTAGATCCTCTATGCCCTGGTCGATCATGGGATGTCAAGGAAGTGGATAGAATGTTCCTTTATTAAGTTTAGTTTTGAATTCACTATCCGGAGGCACTGCGGCTAGAGTCGTATTCGATTTTTTTTTTGAAAATAGGGGTCGTATAAGGGACCGGTGTAACTTAATTCCAGAGGTGTTCGACATTCGTTCTCGTTCGGCACAACCGAGTCGTTCGGCACAACCGAGTCGTTCGGCATACAATACCGTTCGGCATTACAGACTGTTCGGCATTCACAATGTTCGGCATTCACACTGTTCGGCATCCCACACTGTTCGGCATTCCACACGTGTTCGACATCCACACTGTTCGGCATTCCACTATTCGGCATCCCACACTGTTCGGCATCCCACAATATTCGGCATCCACACTGTTCGACATCCCACACTGTTCGGCATCCCACACGTGTTCGACATTCACACTGTTCGGCATCCACACTGTTCGGCATTCCACTGTTCGACATTCACACTGTTCGGCATCCCACACTGTTCGACATTCCACACGTATTCGGCATCCACACTGCTCGGCATTCCACTGTTCGACATCCCACACTGTTCGGCATTCCACACGTGTTCGGCATCCACACTGTTCGGCATCCCACACGTGTTCGGCATTCACACTGTTCGGCATTCCACACGTGTTCGGCATTCACACTGTTCGGCATTCCACACCATTCGGCATCCACACTGTTCGGCCTGGAGGTATGGATCGGCATTCAGATGTCGCTCGGCCTGGATACTGCTCGGCATAGGCATTTTCTGGAGCGGTCGGCATACGCCTTTTCTAGAGCGGTCGGCATACGCCTTTTCCGGGGCGATCGGCTGAATTGCCTTTAGAAGAGGGTCAGCCTTCATTCAACTTGAGTGCAAACTTCAACGTCCAATCCCCAGATCTTGCGTACATCAGTGAATTCATCTACGGCTATCAGCTTCCTTTAGATTTCTCTCAAATCTGAATAGAATAGGAAGTTTTCTAGTAAACAACTGGATCTATCTCGCGAATATGGAAATCCACTAGTAGACGATGAGATCCAATCAAGCTGAGAATTCAATTCTCAGTGAAAGCACCAAAGTGTTAGCACCAAAATTGGTCACTAACCTCGTTGAGAAAGATTGTGTAGAGAGATTAATGATGAAGGTAAATTAAACAAGGAAGAATATGCTAATTTAAATGCAGAAAGTAAGAACACCGGATTTATAGTGGTTCGGCGTAACTGCCTACGTCCACTTTGAGTTTAAACTTTATTGCTCTCTCAATTACTTGAATACAGATACAATCCGTAAATCAATCACTTGAATACAAGTTTGAATTAAAAAGAGGAGAGTATAAAAATGGCAGAGTCCCCCCAGTGTTCCCGGAAAAAGGGGCCCTTTCACTGTGCCCCTGCCCCTCTATTTATAGACAAAGGTGGGTTGGACTTCTCTGGCGGGCCTGGTAGCTGAATAACTCGGTCCAGACAGACTGGTCCATGTGTGCCGAACCAATCAGGCCGAACAGTTGGGTGCCGAACCACTCTCCCCATGCCGAACGAGGCACTTGCTGTGTGGGAAGAGTAGGTCGAATAGCCATCGAAGCCGAACGTGCCTCCTGGCCGAGCGAAGTATCTGGCCGAACGTGTCTTCTGGCCGAACGTGTCTTCTAGCCGAACAAAGCCCTTGGCAGAACGATGTCTCTGGCCGAACGATGCCTCTGGCCGAACGTTGCCTGATGTCGAGCGCTCCTGGATGCCGAGTACTCCTAGATGCCGAGTACTCCTAGATGCCGAGTACTCCAAGATGTCGAGTACTCCTAGATGCCGAGTACTTCAAGATGCCGAGTACTCCAAGATGCCGAGTACTCCTAGATGTCGAGTACTCCAAGATGCCGAGTACTCCTAGATGCCGAGTAATCCAAGATGCCGAGTACTCCAAGATGCCGAGTACTCCTAGGTGCCGAGTACTCCAAGATGCCGAGTACTCCTAGGTGCCGAACACTCAGTTGCCTGGCCAAATCTCTAGGAAACAATAGGAATGGCACACTATATCAACTCTCTTCTTTGCATCAGTTTGATCTTTCTCTGTATCTTAGTCTTTGCACTTCGGTTGGAACTTTGGTTTGCTTTTCACCTTTTCCACCTCGATTGATACCTCGTGGATGCTCTCATGAAGAAGAGCCATCTCCACGAGACTCTCAAAAGGGTCTCCTGTTGGGATAAGACTAAACAATGAATCTCCAACCGATGCATCAAGACCCTCGGCAAGCTTCCTTGCCTTCTTCAAAGGAGTATTAAACATCTTAATTCTGAATTTAGCCAAAAAGATTAAATTTATAGCATACTCCTTCATTGACAAACTACCCTGTGCAGTTAAAGTGGTTAGATGATCTATAGCGAAGGAGATGCAATAAGTTATAGCAGGGATATAGCGGAAAAAAACGAAGGTGCAAAAAGCTTCATTTGATATAAAACCAAATATTTTTAAGTTAATTTCTTATCATATTTGTAGGAAAAAGAAATATTTTTTAATCTTATATGCCAAAACCTAGATTTGGCGACTACAGTAGAGTTCTAAATCATATCGAGCACTCATGCTTTAAAATTAGGTTTTTACCCTAACTTTGTTGATTTGGGTTAAAAAAACTAGTCAAATCAACCTTCATATATTAATGTTGCTAGAGAGTGTAACGACCCAGAATTTCTGTCATTTGAAATTCATATATTTAATTGATTTTAAATATTAACAAGTGAAATTTGTAAGCTGAATGAATTAAAATTCGAATATAGTGATTTAATTGGATAATTAATCGATAATTTAATATTTGAAATTCCAAAAATAATTGGAAATTGGGTTTAATGTAATTAAAAATGATTTATAAAATTATATTTAAATCATATTGGTGTTAGAATGATGTTTGTAAACTTTTAAAATTGAATTAAAAGTCAAATTGTAGAAATTGAATATTTTAATATTTAATTGACTACTAAAAATAGTCATTTTTCAAACAGTCTCGGATTTCGACGAAACCAGTTTCATCGGATCCGTAATGTTAAATTATTGTAAGATTTCAATTTTCGTAGCAATCAGAGTTGTCGTTTGACCGTGGTAGCTCAAAACGCATAGAAATCGTTTTAATTGATTTAATTTAAATTTGATCGTTTATTTCCGTAACTCTCACATACGATCGAATTAGCCTCCGAAACATATTCCATTGTGTCCGGAACGCGGGTTAAACCTTAGAAACGTCAGCCGGCACATTTGATTTCGAGTTCGAAAATTTTCGAGATGAATAGTGTTTCGATATTTTCTATAAAAGCCCCTAGATTTTCTTCATTTTCACTAAACCCTACTTCAGCTAGGTCAAGCCGCCACCATAAGTTTAATGGTCGAAAACGTTCATTCCTTTCTCCCTCAAAATCACTCCATCCATAAACAATTACGTGAATCTTCCAACTAGAAAAATGTCGGGCTCGTCGAGAACTCCAGATCCAACGGCTGAGATGTTGTTTAGCAAAGCGGATCGTTGGCAAATCACGTGCAAAGGCACATCATTCGTGCTCGATTTTCTATAGCTAGGGGCGACCGAGCTCTCTTATATTTCAGGTGGCGATGGAGTTGGTGGTGCGCTTCGTGGTGGTTGATCGGAGGCTAGATGATCGGTGGGGTTGCGAAAATTCACGAAAAAGGGTGGCTATGGGTTGTGCTTCGACCTGAGTTTGAACGGAAGGGAGAAAAGGAATAGCGGCCCAGATTCTCCAAAAAAAATCAATGGCTCAGATTGATTAGGTTTAAAAATATAAAATTAGAAATTGTTTATAAATGTATATACAAACTTCATAAATCGATAACTCTTGTATACGTTGTCAGATTTTGACGAATTTGGAAGCGCCGGAATAAGTTGTGACTTAATTTGTTTAAACCATTTAAAGGAAAGTATTTGGATAATAAGTTGTGACTTAATTGAAATCCCTATATCCATATGTTTTAAATATTGTGCTCACTATTCGGTTTAGCCGGGAAAGGACCTTTGTGTCATATAACCCATTCTGAATAAGTGATATGACGATATGGATAACATTTGAAGACCGGTGGTGAAGACCGGGCATTTGTGAAAATGATAGGATGGCCTATCGATTGTCTCTGCACCGTTAGCTACGGTATAGAGATTTCCTTTGTGATGGGAAGTTCGATCGAGATTGTGAATACCCGGATTGCAAGGGCTTCTTCAGAAGTGGCTTCGGTTCTGTTCGAACCCGGAACAGACTTGTATGGATACGTGTCTGACACTACACTTTGAGATATAAAGCTGATTTCTTTCAAATACATTCCTGTTGGTGGCGGAGAATTTATTCTCTTAGCTTAACACCCTTCTTTGAGACGTAGGAGCTCAGAGGTTATGTAGTTGAAGGTTATCAGTGATATACTCCCAATTTGGTAATGTGACATGCTGAGTGCTGCTGTGTGATGATTATTTATTGATCAAAGCGTGGCTTTGTGAAAAAGCGTAGCTTTATGGACGAGACCTCTTTGGGCCTCACAACCCGGAAATGGTCAAAACAGGAATGATGCGGCAAGGTTATGAGGGTCGCTCCCTTTAGGGTATGTCATTTCCTTCTGGAAAAGGGTGGTATCAGGTATGGAGCCCTGGTATTTAACATATGTGGTTACTCCAATCTCATTTACTGTGTGATTGTGTGTTGTGATCGAGGCCTCGGATAAAGGTCCCAAAGGACCGGGGGGTGGCATACTCGAGTAGTAGTTACCTAGTGACAGAGGTAACCCGGCCTTGTGTTGGCACAGATCCGGGTAGGTTCTCGGGACGTCCTGCCAGAGGCGTACCCATTGGCAGTAGGAAGTTCCTTAGCCTGACCATTTGTTGGAAATCCAATCAAACAATACGAGCCCTATACAGTTGTAGTTGTATAACCTGCCATGGAATGTGGCGGTAACCTGCTATTGAACATGGTAGCTATAGTAGGCATAAGTGCGAAATGCCTATGCCGACTAAGATTAATATTATACTTTCGAAATGTTTTCTGCACTATGCACTAATAATAATATTTAAAAGAATTTGCGTAGTAAGCATGTTTGACTATCATAAGAAGAAATCTCCTCCAATTCTGCGTTTGCATTGTGTGTGTGGCGGGAGGTCTTATGGTAGTTTCATTTTCCAAAAAGCATTGCGGATGTCTTTTACTTCCTTTGTTGTTGTTTTAAAGATAATAACTGTTTTAAGTTCTTACACCAGTCCCATGACTGACCTGGAGTTTATTGTTCCTTTCCTAAACTCTGGGTGCCCATAATTTTCCACACGGGCAGCCTAGAGTCTGGATATCCGGTCATTCTGGATTCAGGAGATGCTGTGGAGCTCAGTGGCGAGCTGGATGACGAGACGTATCACTTGTATATGATATTATTATTCCGCTGTGTATTCTGTATGAGGACAAGTTTGTATAACTGTCCATTGATGTATTGTGTGTATATTGTCTCTGATGATGTAATGTACAAACTGATATAGTTCTTTGATTTAAAGATTATTCATTTATCTATTATATGTTGTTCCGCTGCGATATGTGAGATTCTGATATGGTTTCTGTTGTTTCTTCTTTCTTTCTTTCTGTCTTCTTCTACCTCTTCTTTTTAACCATAACAATTCGGTTTTCTGGCATTCGATTGCTCGGTAGTTGATACAGTGGATGTATTAATGTCGATTTTCGAGCGTCGAAATCTCAAAACGTTACATGTGGTATCAGAGCATATGGTTAAGCGATAACCTTGGTTCTGTTGGGTGTTACTCATTAGAGATAGAGTCGGTAGTACTCTAGAATGAGTGTGAGTGTAATAATAGATATGAGCGTGTATTTGTTAGTGAATATGAAATTGTTTTGTATTGTGTTGACTTATCGGTTGATTGTTTATGGATTCTGGTCGGTGTAGTCTAGCTAACTGTATCGATAGGGGTTTCTAAACTCTTAAACGAGATAAACCGACATAGTATCATTTTAAATTGGGTAAATGAAATAAGTTTACCTTGATTATATTTTACATATAAAGGAAATAATTCTTTCAGAATTATTAAAGTGTATATAAAATTGAATTGTTTGGTTGTTGAAAATGTAAGAATATATATGAGTTAATAAAAGTTGTTTGAATAATCTAAATAAAAACAACAATTGTAAAAGAATGAAGTATATAAGCAAATGAATTATTAAGTATGGAATTATAATTAATATGATTGCAGTTGTGAAATAATCTTATATATAAGAAGTGAAACTATATGAATATATTTATAATTATGAGTTGTAAATTAACATGAATATGAACTATGAATTTGAAAATTTTGAATCCTGTTTATTTTGGAAGTTATTTTTCAAAATTAAAAGTTAAATAGTGAAATTATAAGAGAAAAGGATTTATAAATGTGATTTATAAATAAAAGGAAATTTTAAAAGAATATTAAGCACTGAATTCACTACTGTTACTGGGAAATAATAAGGATGATGACTGCAGCATCATCAATATCATTTTCGAGTTTCTGTGTGATGGATTTGCTACCATAATAAATTGAAAAATTGAAGTTTTGTTGTGATAAACAAAATTTAAATTAAAATCCAAATTGAAATTGATGAATATAAGTGAAACGAGTTTTAGACTTATAATATGAAATAAAGATTTTAGCTTTGGTAAAGTTAAAGAATTTGAGTTAGCATAGTAAATATATGATGTGAATTTAACTAAAGGAAGGTTAAATAAATTGAATTGGATTAGATAAGAGATTATAATATGATTTGGAAAGTTGAATAATAAGTTGTATAACCTATAGAGTGAGAAAAGGTAAGTAACACCAATTGTTAAAATGGTTAAACAATTTTGTTAAGGAAAACAAAAATCTGAATTGGATTTATAAGTGGAAATTTAAGTTAAGCTAAACAAATAATGTTTAAAAGGAATATAACTTAAGTTGTATAGTGAAAGCAAATGTAAGTGGAAATTTGAAATGGAATATAACTTAAGTAATGATGAATGAATTTGATTTTGATATCGAAGTAAAATAACAAAGTGAATTAAATGGATGTGAACTTGAGTTATATAAAGGAGATTCAACCTTATTTGTAAAATGAATTAGCAATTGAATTGAACTAATGAATTGAATGTTAATCAATCTAATGTAAATGAATTAATATGGATCAATGGATGTAAGTGTTAATTCATTAAAGCTAATGTAATTGGGAATTGAATAATTGAATGAAAATCAATAGAATATTAAACCAATTGGAAAATTAAAAGAGTTAAACCAAATTGAAATTAAATTTAATAACTTGGTTATGTTGGTTATGACATTGGTTGTTATATGATTGTTCGTTAATTGTATATAATTCATTAAGTGTTAATGAAATTGAATTAGTGAAATTGAAAGCTATGTAATTGGATTTAAATTGAAAGCGAATCAACTTGAATTTAAATTAGTGAAGGTAAACTAATTGAAAATGAATAATTGAATGTCGTTGTATATAAATTGGTTGTAAACAATTACAAGTGATGTCGAAATTATATAAGTTGCTTATAAACCTTGTTTAGTATGCATTTCTTTTAATATGCATGTGTTGTAGTTGTTTAAAAGAGTAAATTGTTAATAATTTTATATATATGTCACTTAAGTGTTTAAATTGAGTAAGTACAGGTTCCGTGGCTGCCCTTCGGCTGGATTGGTTGCGCAAAATGCTTAATAAATAACTGCTTTGCTTAAAAATGCTAAAAAGGTACGCCTACGCAATAAAAATAGGAAATATGAACTGTTTTTTCTGTTTTCCGACCGTGTGGGTCGATGTATATATATTTATATCTATTGTGAAATTGCGAAAGCTCCTCCGTACAAGGGAGACTCTGCCAAAATTTTCTAGAAATTTTGGGAGTTAGAAAACTTTTGAACTTTTGGAAAAATTTTGTTAATGAAAAGTCAATTTCTAAATTGTAATGAAAATATAGGAATTGAACTAGAAAATGGAAACCATTGTTTTGGTTGAAGTTAAAGGTTTTGCAAAAAGTGAATATAAAATTTCCACTAAGTGGATTTTTGAAAAGTTAATGGATTTGGGGCATTTTTCTTACTTGGCAATTTCGAGGACGAAATTCTTTTAAGGGGGGAAGATTGTAACGACCCAGAATTTCTGTCATTTGAAATTCGTATATTTAATTGATTTTAAATATTAACAAGTGAAATTTGTAAGCTGAATGAATTAAAATTCGAAAATAGTGATTTAATTGGATAATTAAATCGATAATTTAATATTTGAAATTCCAGAAATAATTGGAAATTGGGTTTAATGTAATTAAAAATTTATAAAGTTATATTTAAATCATATTGGACTTTATAAATCATATTGGAGTTAGAATGATGTTTGTAAACTTTTAAAATTGAATTAAAAGTCAAATTGTAGAAATTGAATATTTTAATATTTAATTGACTACTAAAAATAGTCATTTTCAAACAGTCTCGGAATTCAACGAAACCTGTTTCATCGGATCCGTAATGTTAAATTATTGTAAGATTTCAATTTTCGTAGCAATCGGAGTTGTCGTTTGACCGTGGCAGCTCAAAACGCATAGAAATCGTTTTAATCGATTTAATTTAAAATTTGATCATTTATTTCCGTAACTTTCACATATGACCGAATTAGCCTCCGAAACATATTCCATTGTGTCCGGAACACGGGTTAAACCTTAGAAACGTCAGCCGGCACGTTTGATTTCGAGTTCGAAAATTTTCGAGATGAATAGTGTTTCGATATTTTCTATAAAAGCCCCTAGATTTTCTTCATTTTCACTAAACCCTACTTCAGCTGGGTCAAGCCGCCACCATAAGTTTAATGGCCGAAAACGTTCATTCCTTTCTCCCTCAAAATCACTCCATCCGTAAACAATTACGTGAATCTTCCAACTAGAAAAATGTCGGGCTCGTCGAGAACTCCAGATCCAATGGCCGAGATGTTGTTTAGCGAAGCGGATCGTTGGCAAATCACGTGCAAAGGCACACCGTTCGTGCTCGATTTTCTATAGCTAGGGGCGACCGAGCTCTCTCATATTTCAGGCGGCGATGGAGTTGGTGGTGCGCTTCGTGGTGGTGGTGGTTGAGCGGAGGCTAGATGATCGGTGGGGTTGCGAAAATTCACGAAAAAGGGCGGCTATGGGTTGTGCTTCGACCTGAGTTTGAACGGAAGGGAGAAAAGGAATAGCGGCCTAGATTCTCCAAAAAAAATCAACGGCTCATATTGATTAGGTTTAAAAATATAAAAATAGAAATTGTTTATAAATGTATATACAAACTTCATAAATCGATAACTCTTGTATACGTTGTTAGATTTTGACGAATTTGGAAGCGTCGGAATTGCAGCGACGCGATCTTCGCTGCAGTACAAATTTGGAGATGTTCGAAGGTAGCAAAATTTTGGGTTAAATTGACCGTGGTTGATTTAATTCAAAATTTAAGACGCTCGGCGTTTTAAACTCAAGGTGAGAACTTCTCACTCAATCGAATTGTGTTTCGATTTAAATTTTAAATAGTTAAATTTAAAATTGGTTGATTGTGTGTTTGGATTGATGGTTGTCATTTGTTTCATTGAAATAGACCCTATACGCTGCATATTAAGCGGAGGTTATTATATTAAAAATATACACCGCGATATTCCACCGTGAAGTGGAATTGGTATTATATATGTACTTGGAGTTGATTTCCCGCATTATATAGCGGATGAGACCCTATTGCGCCGCATAATAGCGGATAGTATTTTATAAATCCCATATACCGCGATATTCCACCTCGAAGTGGAATTGATATTGTGCTAACATCTGTGGATGCAGGGAAACAGGTTGGAGATATCCAACTGGATTCCTCAAACATTTGAAATTATTTCATATGTTGTGTGTTGTAATCTGTAATTTGTTTATCTGTGATATATATATATATATCTGTGATCTGTGAATGAAAGATAAGCGCTATAGTTTATACCGCTTATCAATTATATTGTTATATTTGATATGTGATGGTTGAATGTCGTTGCACTATTGTGTTAAACCCTTGGACTACACCATACACACACCAATGTGGATTTCACGTGCAAATCAGTTAAGTCATAGATTTTTAACAATTCTAAAGATTGAATTTTTGAGTCAAAAATAGTTTTGGAATTGGAATTGAAAGTTTTTGAAAATGAGATTCAAAAATAAGAGTTATTTTAAATAACTTAATAAAAATTGGAATTTAAATCATTTGATTTAAATTTTGAATTCAATACTTGAAATTGAATTCAATGATTTGGGAACTATGGTCTAAAGGATTATGCAAGTATAAAAGGTGTTTATATGGGTTTTTAACCATTCAAAATATGGTTTTGGAAATTTAAATTTAAATCCAAGATTTGTACTTGGATGGCTTTAACCTGTGTAATTGTAACCAGTTTTTCCCAAAACGAAAACTATCTGTTTTCAAATAATAATAGCTTTCATAAAGTGAAAAGATTTCCAATTTGTATTGAAACATTTCAAGTTGAAATGAAATTGTGAATAGTTTGGAAAAACTATGAATTAACCTTTGTGAAGATGATTAAGCTTTATTTTGAAATCAAAGAAGATTTTAAAAGGTGTATCTTTTATATTATAAAAGACTTGAATTGTGAATAGTTTTGAAAGCTATAAGTTAAATCTTGATTTAAAGATTTAATGAGTTAGTCCGATTGAAATGGAAATTTATCTGGGAATTTGTGAATGGATCTTTGTGAAACTGGGTAAACTTTGTGAAGTAAATCTTTTTGTTTAAAGATTTAAAATGGTAATTTGTTTAAACCATTTAAAGGAAAGGATTTGGGTAATAAGTTGTGACTTAATTGAAATCCCTATATCCATATGTTTTAAATATTGTGCTCACTATTCGGTTTAGCCGAGAAAGGACCTTTGTGTCATATAACCCATTCCGAATAAGTGATATGACGATATGGATAACATTTGAAGACCGGTGGTGAAGACCGGGCATTTGTGAAAACGATAGGATGGCCTATCGATTGTCTCTGCACCGTTAGCTACGGTATAGAGATTTCCTTTGTGATGGGAAGTTCGATCGGGATTGTGAATACCCGGATTGCAAGGGCTTCTTCGGAAGTGCCTTCGGTTCTATTCGAACCCGGAACAGGCTTGTATGGTTACGTGTCTGACACTACATTTTGAGATATAAAGCTGATTTCTTTCAAATACATTTCTGTTGGTGGCGGAGAATTTATTCTCTTAGCTTAACACCCTTCTCTGAGACGTACGAGCTCAGAGGTTATGTAGTTGAAGGTTATCAGTGATATACTCCCAATTTGGTAATGTGACATGCTGAGTGCTGCTGTGTGATGATTATTTATTGATCATTTGTTGATCAAAGCGTGGCTTTGTGAAAAAGCATAGCTTTGTGGACGAGACCTCTTCGGACCTCACAACCCGGAAATGGTCAAAACAGGAATGATGCGGCAAGGTTATGAGGGTCGCTCCCTTTAGGATATGTCATTTCCTTCTGGAAAAGGGTGGTATCAGGTATGGAGCCCTGGTATTTAACCTATGTGGTTACTCCAATCTCATTTACTGTGTGATTATGTGTTGTGATCGAGGCCTCGGATAAAGGTCCCAAAGGACCGGGGGGTGGCATACTTGAGTAGTAGTTACCTAGTGACAGAGGTAACCCGGCCTTGTGTTGGCACAGATCCGGGTAGGTTCTCGGGACGTCCTTCCAGAGGCGTACCCATTGGCAATAGGAAGTTCCTTAGCCTGACCATTTGTTGGAAATCCAATCAAACAATACGAGCCCTGTACGGTTGTAGTTGTATAACCTGCCATGGAATGTGGCGGTAACCTGTTATTGAACATGGTAGCTATAGTAGGCATAAGTGCGAAATGCCTATGCCGGCTAAGATTAATATTATACTTTCGAAACGTTTCTGCACTATGCACTAATAATAATATTTAAAAGAATTTGCATAGTAAGCATGTTTGACTATCATAAGAAGAAATCTCCTCCAATTCTGCATTTGCATTGAGTGTGTGGCGGGAGGCCTTATGGTAGTTTCATTTTCCAAAAAGCATTGCGGATGTCTTTTACTTCCTTTGTTGTTATTTTAAAGATAATAACTGTTTTAAGTTCTCACACCAGTCCCATGACTGACCTGGAGTTTATGGTTCCTTTCCTAAACTCTGGATGCCCATAATTTTCCACATGGGCAGCCTAGAGTCAGGTTATCAGGTCATTCTGGATTCAGGAGATGCTGTGGAGCTCAGTGGCGAGCTGGATGACGAGACGTATCACTTGTATATGATATTATTATTCCGCTGTGTATTCTGTATGAGGACAAGTTTGTGTAACTGTCCATTGATGTATTGTGTGTATATTGTCTCTGATGATGTAATGTACAAACTGATATAGTTCTTTGATTTAAAGATTATTCATTTATCTATTATATGTTGTTCCGCTGCGATATGTGAGATTCTGATATGGTTTCTGTTATTTCTTCTTTCTTTCTTTCTGTCTTCTTCTACCTCTTCTTTTTAACCATAACAATTCGATTTTCCGGCATTCGATTGCTCGGCAGTTGATACAGTGGATGTATTAATGTCGATTTTCGAGCGTCGAAAATCTCGAAACGTTACAGAGAGGGCGCTAAAAAGTCTTGATTCAACTTGTGTAGCAGAAAATAGCAGGAATTAACGTGGATATATTGTTTAATAGCACTAAATTGAAAAAGCATAGCAGTCGAACAAGGGTATGCGCTATAGTAGAGAATTTGCGGGGCTTTAGCGAAGTTTTAATTGCATAGAGCTACCATGCTACAAATGGATGAAACAATTAAACTGCATGCCCCGCTCAGTCTCAAAAATAAACTGAGACTCAAAGTGACGTATAAAATCAATCCAAGTCATGGTCTACTCATCAACCTCGTTAAGCTTCTCTACTACTATGTCCCACCAAGCCAAAGCCTTCCTATTAAGATTCCAGGAAGAAATCTATTGGAATCAGGTCAGTCGCTAGTAGGTGGATTAAGTAATTTTAAAATTTTATTTCCACTTTGTTCTTAGATAAGCCTATAAAGTCTAAATATATTTTAGATCCAATCTAAAATTTGTTAAATAAAATCTTTTTTTATTCAATTATGTTTGAAGATTATTTTGTTTACAAGCATATCAAATATACTTGTTTGTATGAAGTGCACATGTTATAGTTAAGAAATGTACATAGTTAATGGGAACATATGTAAGAGCTGGGATTTACATCGTAATAGACTTGTTTCCCCTTTACATATGCTTTTGTCGTTCAAGATATTGATTTAATACATACATACATACATACATACATACATACATATATATATATATATATAAAAATCACAATAGAGAATTTTCTATAATAAAATCCAAAATTAATATTAATGAATTTGGTTTCTATTAAAGAAAGGTTAAAAGTTATATTATCACATAAGATCTATTTTATATATTTGAATTAAGGTAACACATGTATATTTCCACACACACACACAAGTGTGTGTGTGTGTGCGCGCGCGTGTGTATATATAAGTGGGTTTTAGAAGTAAACAATCTAGGTTAACTTCTAATAAAGAGGAAGCTAGAGTTTAGGAATTTTTTTAAAACTATTAAACTTGGAAAAGGAGACAAAATATAATTTGCATAAAATTCAATCTATAAATGTTAGACCAAAAAGTTTTCTTTCTTACATGAATAATATTCAAATGTTTGTATCCAAAATTAATCATGTAATTATAAAAAAACAATCTTCAAGGAATAATAAATAGTTAGCTCAAATGATTCATTTACAATTGTGTATGTAAGATTTATAAAAGTAAAAATTGATCTAAATCAAAATTAACTTTCAAACTCCTTTTTTTACTAACAAAATCACTAAAATAAAAGAAAAGGAATTGAATGAGTGAGGCATATGTAAATTCATGATAAGAATAAATAGATTTAAACGTCATATAGAATAGCAATAAAATAAAAAAAGTGACAAAGAATCCAAACATATTAATTTGAGATGAACATATATTAAAAGCTAGGGAAGAACATATGTAGATCAAAAATAAAACAATTCAATAGTCATATATTTAATTGAGATAAAAAAGGATTTTGACTTATATATTACAAGATGATCAATTGAGCACATAATGAATCACACAAAAACCAAACATATGAATGAGGAGACATACAAATAAATTAATTGAAAATTACTTAAATGTTGCTTGTAAATCCTACCTTTAAGCGACGAATAAAAAATCCCTAAGACTCAATCTATAGAACTTGCATGAATTAGGAGATGAAAACTCCCATTTGTTTTTAATTTTTATTTTATTTTTTTGTTGAATTTTTTTGCCCTAGGCTCCCAAGAAAATTCTGCCAAGGAAGAGGAAGAAAGTTAGAAACGACTGAATGAATTTTCATTTTAAAGAAGGTAATAAAAGGAGAATTAATGGTAGAGTTTTTCCTCTTCCTTTTACTAATTTATTGCCTTTTCAAATTCAATTAGAAAAAAATTCCTTTCTCCCTTGGCCCGCTATAAACGAAGAGAAGTGGCCCATAAAATCTTCCAAAATAATTTAATACTTATTTCATATAATCCAATTTAAACGTTCCATCGATATCCTATATCGATACGCGCGTTTATAGCTTTTATATATGCCCTTTATTAAACAATAATGGTATTCAAACAAATCAAATAAAATTTTCATAATTATTATTTCACAAACAATAATTAATTTAATTTATTTCAAATCTACTTAATATTTATTTTATTTAAATCCAATTTAAATATTCTACCGACACCGTATATCGGTATGCGCATTTATAACTTTTATATACGCGCTTTATTAAATACTAACGATATTCAAACAAATTAAAAAAAAATTAATAATTAATATTTCATAAATATTAAGTAATTTAATTAATTTACAATGATTATAAAATAATTAAATCATGTGTTTCATTGAGGCATTTCAGTTGTGGAACTCAAAAGTATAAATTCAATCAACGGTTAATATCAAACAATTCAAATATTAACATTCACACGTCAGCTTAGCCATTGATTTGACATTTTGGCTTAATTTATCTCTTACACATCTTTTGGTAAATCCAATTTTACTTATTATAAGCGGTACCCGATAGTAACAATTATTTACGCCAATTATCTTCATCAAAACTATATCATATTGGGACTTATGGAATTTGATTTGTCAAAATTTCAACATCGACCACATTAAATTTTCCATACAAAAAATCCTTGATTCAGTAATAACAATTATTATTAATCGTATTGCTCTAGCTAGAAACTTTGACTTTTAGTTAACCATAGTTGACGATTATACTATCCTCGTATAATAAAGGAGACGAATTCTTTATCGAATAGTGTTTCACTTTCAATGCTTCAACTTAGACCCAGCTAAAGTCATTCGATGGACCTCATGCCACGATTTGACTATAATGAAAGTGGAGTGTCCACCTTGAAGTTCCACAGTATTCTCAAGTTGAGGGAACTATGTAACATCGTCACTTCCAGATTGTTTGTTTAACTTTAGTTATATTGACCAACAGAGAAATCTCAAGTGAGTTATTCCATGGTTATCCAATAACTATCAGTACGTAATCCCTTGGTGCCTCCAATAGCCATGAATAATACACTGTCCAAATTTTGGAGAGTGTTACATGCTCTAGTCTTAATGAATAAATCGATATCCTTTCTCGAAATGTCTCAACTAGGAAAATATAACACAAAATGTTATTTTTCAATGTGATAGAGTTCTCATGATTACAACACATTGTAATACTATCACATAACATCATTTAGGATTTTATATTTAATATACTTTAAATCGATTACATAATTAATTATATCACAATATAATAAGTATATGATAGAATGAAAACACCTTTTATTTTGAAAAAGATAGGTTATTGAGTTAGATATATGTAACAAATTACATAATTGCTCCTAGGGCATACCGGTAACTTTATTAGTCTCTCATTTTCACTTGAGATTGATTGTGGAATATTATTTCTACTTCTTCGGTCGGTTTTCTCAAAACTAATCGGGTCGGTCCCTTAGTGAATGTATATGCTATTTTAGTTTAATTATATATTCTATCAATTAACTCTCTCCGTCGTTGATCAACTGCATTTATCATATGGAACTATTTGTAGTATATCTCTCAACTTCTAGTGAGCTATAGGTTCTTATACAAAATGTATTGTAGCATTGTTATCATATAACAACGTCATGATATTCTCAACATTTGGAATCACCTTTGGCTTAGTTATAAATGTGCGTTCGTTTATACTTCTTTTACTGCAGCGTTATTTAAGGCGATGCACTCCACCATTTCTTATTGTTTGGAAAATTTCCAAATTGAAGCTCTTAACTTAAAATTAAAAAATAACTTAGGATTGACACACTTTACTCGATATTACTTACGAAGTTCGAGTCCGCGCAGTCCTTCATAAAGAGTTTGTTTTCTCTATAAATAATTCTCTAGTATTTTGTAAATACTAGAGAGCATTCTCACTTTTTATATAGTAATCTTAATTCAGATCATTGCTCTATATATCAAATACATAAGCGACGTGTAATAATATAGACATATAGCATGTATGATAATTCTTATCGCCAATGCATAAGGAACTCATCTTACATGCTCCATATTTAACATTTTTAATATCATGTCTGCGTATATCATTTCGGACAATCCTAATATCCTTTTATACTAATTATAAAAGATGTCATTTTTAAATTCAATATCGAGTGTAAAAAACCAAACTAGCATGATTTAACTTAACTGCATCATTAACAATCATATGTTTATTGTTGACTTTTTGGTTTAGAAATATTTTGTACCTATTAATGTTTTTTCTTATAGACACACATTTCCTCTTTATTTTGACTAAAGATCAAACTATTTGGTTTATTTATCAAAATACTAGCTTAGCTGTGATGCTAATCGAATAATATATACTTTCCTATCGCTCCTTGTATCATATCCAATAACCCACAAACTCAGAACTGCTCCCACTGACTTTGAAACACTTTGGTTATTAAGCGCAAGCATTACATTCTAAATCATTAGTTAGAATTTATGCTTCATACACCAAAACTCAAAATTATATTGAGCAATAATTTTATGAGTAAAATCTGAATTAACTTAAGTACGTTGAACGACGAATCTGTTAAGTTAGTTTCAACAACTGAAACTTACTTTGTTATTCATTTCAACATATCTTACTATATTCCAACTACATTGGTCTTTTTCTTAAAGACGCTTTTGTAGTCGATGGATCATATCCTTTCAGGTACGATCGTCAAAATCAGATTTTGATAATGTACTTAAAATCCATTTTGGATTCTTGCATTAGTCCATATGTAGAGTTAATACTCTTAATGGTTTATTGACAACTGAGGAAATTATTTTCTTGACATTGATAAGAAATCATAGCTTAACATATGAGAGATCTTATTAGACATTCTAATTAGTTATGTTCGTTTAGGTTTTGGTCAATTTCATTCCATTTTTGCAATCAGTTTTATCTTTGGGTCATATCCAAATCCATTTTACGGCCAATAATTTCTAAAAGAAATTCCTTCATCATAAAGCTGGTGTTTCTTGAAACAACATTATTTCTCAATGAAATGGAATAATATTCATAAACATATTACAAACTGCCTATATATATGTATAAAACTAATTTGGTTGTAGGTTTATGAACTTATGTCATAACATAAATTGGTCAATCAACATTGAACAGTCCCAAACTGCTTTGGGGTGGTTCACATAAGATCCCTCATGGGTAATATTACATGCAACCTCTCGGCTTACACAAACTGTCGATTCCTTGACCTAAGATACATACGAGTTGTTTCATCAACTCTTATCTTGTATGATTTTGTAAACTCTGTTTTAATGAATTTGAACTTAACCTTATACGCTTACTTTTAAGTACTCGACCTTATAGAAAGAAGTTAACTCAACTACTCATTATCAGTCATACTTTGCTCAACAAAGTCTGATTATTCCTCGCCGATACATCATTATGTATTACAGCGAGACTTGGGTTTTTAGATCGAATCTTTATTTATTTTTAGGCACTTTTGGAACAAATTTCCTATAAATTCACCTATTCGATCAAATCAGAATGTCTTATTTCCTATGCATGTTATGTTTTATACTTCCATCTTATATTCAATGAACTTATCATAAATAGATTACTTGCGTATCAAATACACATGTTCAGTTTATGTTAATTCATCCGTAGATTAATCGAAGTACATGGAACTGTTTTTGGTATCATGGACCTTTTGGTTGCATACATCTTTATGTATCAGTCTGAAGATTTCACCAGCTCTTATGTCGCTCCCACTAAATGGGTGCTTTGTCCTTAGTTCCAAAATAATCGTAACAAATTATAGATACTTATGTGTTATTTAGCTGATGCAACTAATACTGTTATTCTAAAAGATTTATTTCATAATAAATATTCAAAATCATTCATAAAAAACTAAAACTATATTCACTTTCAGTCAATATTGAAATTAATTATTATTTTATAAATAATATTTGGTATATTTAGGAAAAATAATTTTTCATATCTTGATGCATCCACTAATAAGTATTATACAACATGCTCCAATTATTTTTATCATTACTATAATAACGTTAAAATACGAAGCTCCATTGAACTACTTGTTATGAGCTATTTATTTCTTTTACTTTAACTAATTTACAGTCAAGAGTTTTCGATCAAATATACCAAACTCATATAAATTACTTTTATTGAAAACAATTTTCTAAATGAAAACACAATTTGAATAAAAATTACATTTCTTATTCCAGATTAAGCATCCACTAGTATTTTATACAATTCTTATTTCCTGTATCACTTCATGAAGCAGAGTTGACTATTCACCCTCTTTATCCCAACTACACCTAAATTATATCTACTCTTGTACATTTGCTTTCCTTACTTAAATGGTCGATTCATTCAAACTGAAATCTTTATTGTTACCAATTATATTAAATAAACGATTTCACATTATGCTTTATCTGCTTATCTCTAATGAACTAATTTCATCGAAATTTCATACATTACAAACTACGATCATTCCTATAACATTTATATGTGATCGAAGAAGGATCAAATATCTATAATCTTGTATTGCTTGAGAGTTTCATGGAAATAATACAAAGTCTTGTGCAAATAAACACTTAAACGACCAAGTTTTAATGTGTTTAGTAGCGTGTAATCAGGCTCTTGCATAGGTCTTAAAGCAACAACATACCAAAAGATTTAAGGTACGTACATTTTATATTTCTTTGTCAACCTCTATTGTGCATCTTAATTGATAAACATTTATCAATATTTATTGTTTGCATAAATTTATCGACGTTGATCTGTTAAATTTATACATAACAGATGTTCATGCAATATTAGAAAGGTTAAACATTCCATGTCATTTTTCTAATAAGGCTTCCAGTAAACTTTTATGATTCTCAAAACCTAAGAAGAAACATGGAAGTCGTTCAACTTCTCTAGTGGGTGTTAGGTCTCGCTTGCCTTGAGATTTTGAGCTTGATGCATATCAACAAATCATATACCCACAAACGATGGATAATGCATTATTGGTTATATCATATACAACTCCTAACTCATAGTCTCTTTCCAAATCTCATTTCGATCTTGAGGAATATCAACAAATTAAAAGAGACTATTCACTCGTACCTACCATTTCGCAATGGCCTAAGTATAAATGCACGTACCTTGAGGAATATTAATAAATACGTGCATATATCGTACATTTTCTATTCAATATATTGATAGTACTACACATAACATCCTTAGCTTTAGTAATATCAACAACTAAAGAGTATGCAAGTAATCTGTTAATATATAAATGGTAGAGGAAAATGTTTATATTAAAGTATCATAGTCTTTAGTATATTTAATTAAGTGATATCGATTTACGGAATAATACATTTCTTATGAAATACCTCGTGATTTAGATGTTGGACACATTTGAAATTATGGTATACGTAGTATACGTATGTACTTATTCCTTAAATCTACTCTGGGTTTCTTTCCAGTTCCATCTATATTATACATTCGTATTATACAAATTTGATTTATTTATAACCTTTTACAACTTAATTAACTTATATAATATTATCATGTATGGTATTCATTAAATCATGTTTAATTAATTTTAATTATTATTAATTAAATCATATTTAATTGATTTAATTGATTTTATATAAATTTTCTGAATTTTTACACTACTCATCTTAATTTAAGATAGTTAATCAGCTATAACATCTATAGTTTGTTTATGTTAGTATATGTATACGTTTTAATCAATTAACTTTTAATTAATTTTATTTAATTAAATAATTTTAGGGTATATATGGTCACTAGTCTAAATAGGGTTACCATGTAAATAGGTCACTAGGGTTAATACAGTTACCATATGAACCTAGTAACACATTTAAAGTACTTCTCTCGTATGAACCTAGTAACACATTTAGAGAGAAGTACTTTAAATGTGTTACTAGGTTCATATGGTAACTGTATTAACCCTAGTGACCTATTTACATGGTAACCCTATTTAGACTAGTGACCATATATACCCTAAAATTATTTATTTAACTATTTACAAAAAGTATATATGGTCACTAGTCTAAATAGGGTTACCATGTAAATAGGTCACTAGGGTTAATACAGTTACCATATGAACCTAGTAACACATTTAAAGTACTTCTCTCTAGAGAGAAGTACTTTAAATGTGTTACTAGGTTCATACGGTAATATGAACCTAGTAACACATTTAAAGTACTTCTCTCTAGAGAGAAGTACTTTAAATGTGTTACTAGGTTCATATGGTAACTGTATTAACCCTAGTGACCTATTTACATGGTAACCCTATTTAGACTAGTGACCATATATACCTTTTAATTAGTTTGAAATTTTAATTTAATTTATCATAATTAAATTTAAGGTAAATAAATAACTATAACAATTATAGTTATACACTTATATCAACATATATGTTTTACTTAATTGACTCTTTTTATTTTATTGAATTAATCATATTATAAAAATTTTAAAATTTTATATTTTCAAAATTAAATATTTAATTTTCCAAATAATTTTATAAAATTTGAATATATTTTATCACTTTTACAAAATTCTCTTTTATTTTAAACTTAAAATATCTTTTAAATATTCAAACAAGTTTAGAAAATTAGCCCAAGGCCCAAAATCAATTTGGGTCTTTATATTGGGGATAACCTTTGGGCTTACTTTATCCTTCGGACCAAACTAGTAGCCATGTATGGTAGAGTAATTGATTACCCAAACCCAATCCTTCGACACTACATTTCTTGACCCCATATTAAATGGGTAGGGTTTAATCAGTTAGCCCTAAAATTGCTAATTTAGACCGCATAGACTATTTGGCTCTGATACTATTATTGGAACCAGGCCAATTAGAAGTTGGTGGAATAAGCAGATTTAAAAATTTCTTTCCATTTTGGAGTTAGTTAAGTCTATGAAGTCTAAAGATATTTTATATCCGATCTAAAATTTGTTTTAAATAAAATCTTTTAATTTATTCGATTATGTTTAAAATATTTTATTTGTTTAAAAGCAAAACAAATATACTTATTTATGTGAAGTGTATGTGCTATAGATTAGAAGTGTACATAGTTAATGGAAATGTATGTAGGTGCTTGGATTTACACCGTAACAGACACATTTCCTCTTTACAAATGCCTTTTCGTCATATATATATATATATATATAATTACAACATGTTTAACATTTCTCGATCCACACATACTTCTCGTCCTTCCGAGTAAGTCTTGTCGTTGGCGTTGCTATTCAAGAGAGTCCTTAATGAATCTCCGATGGTAGCCTACCAACTCTAAAAAACTCTGAACTTCTGTAACAATCTCGAGTCTCTTCAATCCATTCACAACTTCAACCTTTGATGGGTCTACAGTCATGCCATTTTTCGAACAACATGGCCTAGGAACTTAATTTTCCTTCTTTAAAAATGATTCTTAGAAAACTTTGCCTTTAACATATGTTGTCTCAACGATTCAACATAAGGCTTAGACGAACCACATGCTTTTTCTTAACTTCTAAGTACATCAAGATATCATCTATAAACACCAACATATACCGGTCTAACCGGTCTCAAAATATCCAATTTATCAAGTCCACAAAGAACGTGTGCATTAGTTAGTCCAAATGGAATCACCAACCACTTATATGAACCATACCGCGTTCTAAAAGTAGTCAATGGAACATTTTCCTCTACAACCCTCAATTGATGGAACCCCGAAGCCAAATTTATCCACAAGAATCCTTGACTCCATTCACCGGTCAAACAAGTCTTCAATCCTCGACTAGGGATATTTATTATTCACCGTTCTCCCATTCAGCTTCTAATATTCTATACATAGACTTAATGAATCATCAGACAACAACCGAAGCTCTCCAAGGTGAGCTACCGAGCCTTACAAATCTCTTGCTTTCTAACTCTACTAGTTGCTTCTTCAACTCCTTTATCTCCTTCGGAGGATTCTACTAGGGGGTCGACTAAATGGTTTAGCTTCTAGTAACAAATCAATCCGAGACTTGATAATTCTTTGAGGTTGCAATCCTGAGACTGGTTTAAAAACATCAGGAAAGTCTCTAGCAATTCACACCTTTCCAATGTCTCCTCCTCCAAAGTTAAAGAAAACAATATGCCTTTGCACCTAGGTTTAGGATTTTCCGAAACAACATACTCTTTTGTTTCTGTCTGGATGAATCAAGGCTATGAACCTTTTGACACGGTATATTCTAGCGCTATAATATTCCAACCGATCCATTCCTAAATAACTCCGAAGCCTATGAACACAAATACTTATGCCCACCTAGCTTAATTTCTAAGTTAGTGCATCTGAATCCGAAGGTGGCATATCCTCCCTATTGGATTTACTACACGTATGGAAGTGAAAAAATAGGTAACCTCTAACCCCATCCCATCAACTAAGTCTTTAGCCATAAATGAATATGTAGCACCAATATCAAACAATATTCTAAATGAAATACTAGAAATTAAATTCATACATTCTAAAACATAATTCTTGCCTTTCTCTTTGGTAATAAGTCCTTCTCTTGGTCCCTTTAAAGAAAACACTCTAGCCCACAACTCTAGGCAGTCTTTCTTCTTATGCTCAACCATATTGCATTTAAAACACTTTATCTTCTCCCGAATTCTCGGTTCTGAACACTTAGATGCATAGTGCCCCTTCCGTTCATAATTAAAACAATCAACTTCAGCAATAGCAGTCTCAACACTCCTTCCTTTCGGCGTAGCCTTTTTGTCCTTAGCACAAGGAGCGAACTTATTTTTTCGCACTGTCTTGGGCTTTGTCTCAACTCTTTTCTTTTCCTGATACATCCATTCATACCTCCGAAGTCATGTCCATCACAAGCTCAAAAGGAAATGCCAAGTGTGTCATCACCTTCTAAACTAGACCATGCTTTAAATTCCGGATGAACTTCTCGCTTTTCTTCAATAGGGTATTAATTATCTCTCGCCATACTTAGCCAAAGAGTTGAACATCTGGATGTATTCCACCAAACGGTCTCCTTGCTTCAAGTTAATAAGCTCTTGGAGCAACACACTTAGTTGATACTCGGATATAAACCGAGTCTCAAACCTTTCCTTAAACTAATTTCAAGTGATTTCTTCTTCAAGGATGTAGCGACCCGCCATTCCGTACCCTTTGAGTTGATAATAATTCACTCTTGTTCAACCCAAATTGTACGAAAGAGCGAATAACTAGGGCAAAGAATAAGAAAAAGATAGAAGAAAATAGAACAACAACACAAAATCTCACAAACGCAACGGAACAAAATATAATATATAATAACAAATTTTTATACAAAGAACCTGTAACCTTTTTATACTTACAATCATCAGAGTACAATAATCAATACATCAATCTGGACAGTTATAATAACTTGTCCTAATATACATAACTGAGATAACCAAGTACGTGATATACGTCTGAACTCCTCTAGCTCGTCTCCTGAGCTCCATAGCATTCTAAGCTGAATCTGTAATACTCGGTCTGACCTGAGTATTATAATAAAATAACACTCGAGTCAGTCTAGAAAATCAACGTCTCAATTTGAATTATTAGAGTTATCAAAATCCTTTGAAAAACAAAGGTATCTCGTAAGACCGCATCACACATAAACATGACGGGTTTTTCCCTTACGATAACCAAAACGTTCTATAGAAAGTCCCGTGATATTATAATAGTGTCTAAGCACAAATACTTATCCAAATAGCCGAAATTGTTACATTAATTAAATTACAGCATGCTAGGCTCTACAAACAAAACCGTAAAGGTTTGATTGGAGAATGGATTCCATACAATGACTGGGCTACTGGGGTACTGCCCATCACGGTACACCTCTAGAAAAATGTACCGAGGACCACGCCGGGATCCCCTACAACACAAGACCGGCCTACCCCTAACCTGGATAGTATCGAATATGTTATCACCTCGGGTGTTCCCACCTTTAAAAAAATCAAGCGCTCCCTTTTTCATGCACAGACATATATATAATTTATATATATTTCCGAAGGTATCTAGAAAAGTGATAACATACCCTAATTGGGTGCGACCCACTTAGCCTTGCTGCATCTCCCCTGTTTTCAGCCATTCTCGGTTGATGAGGCTTGAGGCTAATGTTACCATTCAAGAGCAATTCTACATAGAATGCTCATCATCCTCCAATGATGATGTTTTGATAGCATTCGTCCATACAAGTTGTCCTGGGTCTGGACAAACCGAATCACCGTCTTCACTATCTTCACGGTATCCATTCGTAACGTTCAAACCAGATCAAAGTGGTTTTTAGATAATTAAATCTGATCCCGGTCTCTTCGAAACGATTAACGAAATTGGCCAATATTGATAGTCGGTTATTTAACTATCAAATAACATCCATAGGCAGTCACTAGGCCATTATTTATAATTTCCCAAATTTATTTCCAAAATATCTTTATAAGATATATATTCAAATTTCTTCCAATATTTAAAATTTGAAAACCAATTCAAATTCTAATACCCATAACAGGATTTTCCCGAACCATCTCAATACCTTAGAAATATTTCCCTTCGATTATATTTACAATTCAATACTTGAAAATATTTCTATAATGATAGTCTCGCAGTTAAAATATTTCAAATCCTTCCAGTTCAATACTTAGGAAATAACTATAAGTATATTTTCAAAAAAATCAATTTATCTCCAACCCTTAGGAAATATTCCATTTATTTCACAATTCACAAATCCTTTACAAATTTCATTTCTAAATCCCCTGACACATTTTTAGCGAATTCTATAAATTCCGAAATTCGTTAATTAACTTCCTTTTTAAATTTCCCAAGTCAATTTCACTCGCCTAACTCCCAATTTCCATTTCAAACTCTTTTTATGAATTCTAAATTCATTTTGAATTCCTATATTTAATTACCTTGGAAATTAACTTAAATTTCAGCATTTCACTATAACATTCCTTTTTCAAACCACTCTCCATCTACCAACTTAACTTACAAATCTCGAGGTAATTATAAATCGCTTCAATCTTTTGCCTTCAATCCATATATATATATATATATATAATTTTTTTAAAGAAAAATAATTAAATTTTCAAAACATGATTAAATACTATTAAAATATCAAGCACCTTTAATTACGTATTGATAGCTCATTTCCAATTCATTTTAAATAAAACCAATTCGTTTACAAGCTTATTAATAAAACTTAAATTTTCTTTAACTAATATAAAATATTTGAATAACCTACTTTCTGAAATATTCCAATACTAACTAGTTTTAAAATTTCATAGTTTAATAAATAAAATTTCCTTTCTTTTGAAAACAAAACTTAACTTCTAAATAAAAATATATTTTTAAAATTCCAATAACCAATTCCAATTTATAAATTCCTCTCGATTCACAAAACATCGATTTCCTTTCCAATCCCCTTTCCAATTCACTTTCCAAAAATAAACTCTACTATTTTTCCCAAAAACTATTTCCATATCTTGATATAAATTCACATTGCGAAATTTATATTTCCAATTTACTACTAATATCTTTTCCCTTATTTATAAACATCGTTTATAAATTTAAAACTCCCTTGGTTTTACTTGTTTTTATAAAAATCAAATCTTATTTATAAAATCCCATTCTATAAATCTATTTCCCTATAAATTGCATTTATTTTTTTCAAATTTATTTTCAGTATCAAATTTTAACTTCTTTCCATATTCTTTCCCGAATATCATTTTAAATCCAGTCTTAAAAATCCCTTTATATAATTTATTTTAAAGTCTCTATTAAAAATATTTCCCGAATAGTTAAGTACAAACCCAAAAAAAATCAAATTATTATTTATCCAACTCGATTTCCTTTAAATTCAAAAATAACATTTATGGTAGTTGAAATACCAAAATTCAGGCCAGTGCTACTATAACATCCAATTATTCTAATCACAACAATATTCTATAACAGATTATTCTGACATATCATATATTATTATATATGAAAAACAATCAATATAAATTTGAGGAATCCAGTTGGATCCCTCCAACCTGTTTCCCTGCATACAAAGATGTTAATACAACATAAAAAAACCAATTCTACTTCGAGGGGGATATTGCGGTATGTAGGGTCATCCGCTATTATGCGAGGTGCATAGGGTCTCATCCGCTAAAATATGTGGGAACATCAATCCAACTACTAATATACATACTATTATATATATAACATCCAACAGATAATAATTTATAAATTCAACCGGCATTCAATAATTTATTTTAACTATTTAAAATAAATTCTAGTAATCCAAATGAGTGAGAATTTCTCACCTTGATTTTCGAACCTGTTAATCGTTCCAATTTAAATCCTTTTGCTTAGATTTCGCAGCTCCGAATCTGATCGACTAATTCCATTCGATTGAACCTCGTATAAGCAAATTTCGAATTATATAAATTAACGATTTCACTTTCAATTAAAATTTATCATCTAATTACTTAAGTTTTAAACTACTTATTTACTAACAAATTTAATTAACTTTAAATTGCAAAATTAAAATTACCTAAACGATCGCGAACACTGCCAGGCCTCAAAACCCAACTTCGGCCTCACTCATTTCGACTCCACTCATCGACTGTCACTTCCCCTATCATCTGCACAGCCCATCACTAAAAATCGCCGCTCGTCCCAGCTCCGGTTATAACCCCTATCGATACCCACTTCTTCGTCGACGAATCCACCACCAGAACTGTCGTGCTTCGACTTCCACTCCTTGCCGCCATCATAGCCTCGCACGTGTCGTAGAAAAATTGCAACTCCCCCACACCACAACAACGACCGCCGCCTGCCTACCTCGACACCCAGTCGCCCTCTGACGCCGCCTCGCCTTCTCCTCCGCACGCGCGCGCCTGAAGCGATGATTTGACGAACCCTTGAATCGAACGATTCCATTCCTAGGCTCCACGATTATGATTGAATTCGACATCGATTTCCTTTTTCGATTATGCGTTGATTGATTTTTTTTATGTTGAACGAGGTTCCGTGAGGAAGAAAGAATAACGCGATTGAACAAAAAGAATGAAAGCGGGACGTCGTCTCAATATAGCGTGAAGGAGAAGGTATGCGCGATTTGAAAAGACTAAGGGCGACTATGATTGACTTTGATTTGATTTGATTTTATTAATATTCAAAATATACCGCTTTGCATAACTCAAAATTTCAAAACCCTATTAAGGCGTGCCGCTAGGCGTTTATAATGTTATACCCCTATCCTGAACGCAATGGAAAATGTTTCGAGTCCTAATTCGATCATATGGAGAAGGTAGCTTTTTGAACCCAATTATTATATTAAATTTTCGATATAAAATTCAACGCGTTTCTATCCCGTACGACCAAACGGTAATCTCAAACGCTACGAAATTTGAAATTCGATAAACATACACTATTATGGATCCAATGAAACTGGTTTCGTCGAATTCCAAGACTGTGCCCTGGATCGCTATTTTAACACGTCGATTAAATCGATGATTTCCATTTTTTTTTGAAATCGCTTGAAATTTTTAGTTTTTAAATCTTACTAACTAACTGATAATTCCAAATCCAATATTTAAAACCATTTAAATATTTCAAATTAAACAAAAAATCTGGGTCGTTACATTCCCCCCTTTAAAAAATTTCGTCCCCGAAATTGCTAAGGTAGAAAAATGTTCCAAATCCATTAACTTATTTAAAACCCACTTAGTTAAAATTCGATATTCACTTTTCTAATCCTTTAGTTCCAACCAAACATTTAGTTTCCATTTCCGATTCAAAATTCTTTCTTCCAATTTCAATTCAAAAATCAGTCCTTTTAAGTTAACAAAATTTTTTTCAAAATTTTTCAAAATTTTTCTAACACCCTAAATTTCCGAAAGTTTTTGGTAGAGCCTCTCTTGTACGGGGAGCCTTTTGCAATATGACAAGAGAGATAAAAATATATACATCAACCCACACGGTCGGAAAACAAAATATATATATCAATATTTATAGTTTTGCGGTATTTAATCCGAAAATGTACCTTATATTAGCGTTTTTAAGCAAGCGGCTTATTTTATATGCAATTTCGCAGCCCAAATCTAGCCCAATGGCCTCTGGGTACCTCTACTTACTTAATTTAAATATGTAAGTCCCAAAATATGAAATTCACTAATATTTCATTTATTTAAATAGTTAAACACATGAATTCCATAAACCAACATGCTAAACATATATTTGTAAGCAATTATAAGGTTTCGATGCTAATTTAATTACTTTCAATCTATTCATATACCATTTCATTCAATTCGAAATGATTTACAACCCAATTACTTGCATTCAATCCATATTTATACCAACAAATTCATATCCATTCCAAATTGACTTCAAAATCAATTTATTCACTTTCCATTTATTCGCAGAATTTTACTTACTTCCGTTTTCGTCAAACGATAATTTTTCTATGCAAATTTGGCGATATTCATTTAATAAAATAACCATTTTAGTTTATAGCAATTCTAAATTGATTCCAAATCAATTTATATTTAATTCTATTCCATTTCAATTTTAGATTGATTCTTATTCAATCAAATCCCATTTCATTTCCTAATTTATTTAATTAGTATATTCACTCAATCCACTTCAAATTTTAATCCCATACTCAAATTCATTCTCGAATTTATTTAAATGATATCCAAGGCCATATTCAATTAACTAGTTAATTTATCTAATTAGTTCACTTCCATTTTATAGTTCCATATCTGATTTTACTTCAAAAATCACTTCATTTAATTTCTTGAGTTCCAAATTCATTTTATAATTCAAGTTTAAACTTTTATTTCTTCACCAAAATATCGAACCATTTTTATTTTTGGTTTTCTATTCCACCTTTCAATTTTTAAAAATTTTCAACTTATTTTTCTCATTCATCAATTCTATACTCGAATACATTCACCATTTATTTTTAACTCAAAATCACACATTACTTTATAGCCTAAGTATATTCTTATTCCGCTAATTCAATTTTTTATAAGATATATAAACTTATTTATTCACCATTCCATAATTCTTCCCTTAAATTTTATTCCATTCAAAATTTTATAGCTTATAGTTATATAATCGTTTTACCACTCACAATTTTTATTCACTTCAATTCATTTTATTTCTAATCCAATCCTATTTTAATTCAATTTCATTTTTAATTCCTTTTAACCAACATCTCAAAACCATATTCGAGTTATTCATACTTAAATTAAATTTCACTCCAAACAAATTTATTTTTAATTCATTTAATTTAACCAAGTAAGAATTCAATTCCGATTTCAATTTTTTCCACACTTCCTTACTTATTTTTATTTGTTCCATTCACTTATACACATTCCTTATTCACATTCACATGCATTTATATTTAGTTAACTTCACTACATTCTATTCATTTCACTCCATTTAACTTTACTTAAGTAAATTCCCATTTCATTTATGAACCTCATTAATTCAATCCAAATCCACATAAATTTTATTTCTAAAATTTAATTCATTCAACTCAACTTAAGTTGAATTCCATTTAACTTTCTTAATTTAAATTTTAATTCCAAAATTCAATTTTCACACTTCTTTCCTTATAAATGTCATCTTCCACTTATAAGTTCAAAAACTTATTTCCTAGTATTGTCTAAAACATTTAAATAAGGATTCCAGAATTCAAATACCCGATTTCACTTCAATCATTTTGAAACCAATATATAGCTTTTTGGTTTTAACAAACCATTTCTTTGAAATTTTCAAAGTTAACTTGATTTTATCCAAAATAATTCCTTTCGGAATTTCTAAAAACAACACCTATTTTCACCAAAAATCTCCATAACAAATTACTACAGTTGCAATCTGTCACTTAAAAACTCGAAAATGAATACTGATGATGCTGTAGTCATCACTAGGATTATTTTCCAACGACTACAGTGAGTTTAGTGTTTTGTCACTTCCAAAATCCATTTAAAACCATTTTTATCCCAAAAATATTTTCAAAATAATACCATTTTATTTTTACAACACTTCAGAAAATATTTTCCAACTTTCCGGGATTTAAATTTCCAAATTTTGGTTTGAATCCAATTTTAGTTATAACTCATTTGTATAATTCATACTTATACAATTTAATTTTGGTTTTTATAAACCATTTAAATTATTATAACAACCAACACCCCAAATAATTTCTGGAAAATTATTCTTTTATATCATAATATAGTTTGGGCAAAATTATTTCATATACCTGCTTCAAAACCATACTATGTCAGTTTACCTGGTTCAAGTGTTTAGAAACTTCTATCGATTTGGTGGCGTCCCACTATTCGATCAGAATTTATATGCCACTCAACAGATAAGTCAACACAATATAAAACATTTTATATTCAATAACAGATACGCGCTCATATCTATTAATACACTCAAACTCATTCTAGGGTACTACTGATCCTATCTCTAATGAGTAATTCCCACCAAAGCCAAGGTTCCCACTTAACCTTCAGCTCTGAAACCAAATGTAGCGACCCGCCGTTCCGTACCCTTTGAGTTGATAATAATTCACTCTTGTTCAACCCAAATTGTACGAAAGAGCGAATAACTAGGGTAAAGAAGAAGAAAGAGATATAAGAAAATAGAACAACAGTATAGAATCTCACAAACGCAACGGAACAAAATATAATATATAATAACATATTTTTATACAAAGAACCTATAACCGTTTATACTTACAATCATTAGAGTACAATAATAAATATATCAATTTGGACAGTTATAATAACTTGTCCTGATATACAGGCCCTGGCTTAACAACATTCGACATATTCTCCTGCATCATTTGCACCATAAATTGATAAAATAAGGCATTTTCATCCATACCCATAGCTTTAACTAGTGGAGCAGCTTCAGTTTCAACTACTCGCGACACTTCACCTTCGTTTCTCCTATTAGTCTTAGTACTTTCAGTTTCTCTTATAACACTTGCTCCTCTAATCATAATGCGTTAACTTCTCATTTCTATCTTGATACTCTGTTAAGCAAGTCATATTCGAAACGTAAAGAAAGAGAGTGTGAAACAATAATAGAAGGATATATATATATATATATATATATATATATATATATATATATACATGTATATCTATATAGCAAAATACAAGTGCATTATGTATGTAATAGCGTATACCCTCCATAATGTGTTGATTTTCTACCGAGTACTTAATTATTACTAGCTCTGTTTTATTTAAGTTTCCTCTAACTTAGCCCTGATATCAAACTGCAACGTCTACCCATTTGGAAACCCAAAGAATGTGCTACACTCACATTGAAATTTTCTTTCAGCGATAGAATGAATTATATATATATATATATATATATATATATAAAGTCTAAGTAAACTGAGCAATCAAATAAAGTTTATTACGTAATAGACTTTACACTTTTTTTCATAATTCCCAATAGTGCCCTCGTAGAGGCAAAGTATAAACCATTACATATCAGCATCAAAAGTCTAACATATAATGGCGCTGAACCTTTGTATTCTCTTGGACTTAACAAATATTTACATTACACAATGAAATTCAAACTACTACAAAAGAAAATAATAGTAAGACCTCTTGTCCGTTTTTAACATAGTCCCGATAAGAGTCCTGCCTGCGGCTAATAACTAACATTTGAAAAACTATAAACTCAACCTACTCAAGCACCCGTGAATTTATAAGGAAAACAATAAACACACGGATCAGGCATGAGTTTGGTATGAATATTATCATTTTCCATATATGTTCCTTCGCTAGTGGGACCACTCCGTCGAAGCACAAAATGAGGTTACTCTCACACAAGCTTCGGTTACACAATCAGTATAAGAATGTGCTAAGCCGTATGTCATAACAAAATATATGTTCACTTAAACATACGTAAACATGTCTCGACAAAACTACGCTCGATGTAATCTTAGGTTAAGGGTCTCAAAAAAAATACTCAACTTGGGGTCATGTTCAGGTTTTGGACGTTTATCTACGGAATTGTATTTGGTTTCGTTCGTACAACCCTGAGATCATTAGCTCCGGTGGGTCGAATGCTAGCTTTGTATCTTTTTTCCGCCGCGTTTGACCTGTCTAAAGGTGCCGGTGGGTGCTCATGCGAGAAAGAGTTTCAACGGGAACGGACGCTAGGCGAGAATTCGATTTTAAGAAATTGTGGTTCATTTGCAAAGTTGGTGCTCCTGCAACACTATGCACCGTCTAGAAATAGACTAGAAGAGTTCAACGGAGCGTCTGGCCATAAATTCAGGAATCTCTCCTCTTTAATCAACATCATCGACCGAGTCAAAATTAATGGCTTCTTCCATCACCCGACGTTTAATTTTCTCCTCCAGGCCCATCCTACTCTTCCGAAACCCTAGCAACTCCGCCCACGCAATCCAAAACAACACGACCCTACTTCTTAAACCCTACCTACACCCTAACTCTCATTTTCTCAAACCCTTCTTCCCCTTTTCCACTTCCGCCAACCCTAACCCTAACCCTAACCCTACCCCCAAATTTCAGCACCAAGAAGTAGAGGGACCCACTGTGGAGCACGACGCCTCCCCCCTAGCAAACGAGACCCGCCAAGTCATCACCTCTCTACGCAGATCTATCCACACTCTCAGCACCTCCTTAGCTCTCCTGAGCTTTGCTCAACTTGGTCTCGGTGCCTACTCCATTTACACCGATGCTTCGAATTTGAGTTCCATTTCTACTTACGTCAGCTTTGCAGTTCCGTTCTCCATGGCGTTTCTGATGAGGCGAAGTTTGAAGGATATGTCTTTTTTCCAGAAGATGGAGGAAATGGGAAGACTGCAGGTTTTGACTCTGGGTTTGCAGACTGCCAAGTGTTTGAATGTTTTGTTTTTGAGGATGCGTGTTGGGGTTCTTTGCTGTGTGGTTGGAATTGTTGGTGGGAGTTTGTTTACGTTGTGGTTGAAATGAGGTACCTTTACCCATGGTTAGTTGGAATAATTTTGGGAAAACAATGTTTGAGATTGTCTGTTCTGGCTTCTATACATACATGCATACATTATTGTAACCGTATGATGATGGCATTACTGATTACTTATAGTTCGTTTCTGATATTGAATCTGGATATCAAGATGTTCTTTTCGCGTGTTTATTTGCTGGAATGCCATGGCAATTAGCTTCATCATTATTTATTTATTTATTTATTATTATTATTAATTTTTTTTGGGAAATGCGAGAAAGAAACCTTCTCAAAACTTAGTAGTGTTTACAAAACACGAGTGTTCCATTTATTTTATAACAAAAAACATTATTTATAACATTGTTGCCATTTCTTACATACAACGTTTCTCAATGAGCTCATCCTTTGCTCCCAATAAATAAAACAAAGCCTGAGAACCTTTTAATGGTGAACTATTTTGGTTACTTATTTTACCGCATATCATCTTAGCTTCATTTCTGCTGTTCCAGATAAGGGTGGACAAATGAGTGGTTTGGTTTGAAATCGATAAAAAATATTGAAACCAAATTAGCCGTTCAAAAAACAAAAAACAAAACCCAAACCAAACCGATGTTTTTCAAAGTCGAAACCGATTAAACCGAAAATAATTGGTTCGGTTTGGTTGATTGATTGGTTAGTGATTAAATAATCTTGATTGTGTAGTTGCTAACATAGCATGAGGAATTTTCACTTTTAAACATATTAACTTGAAATGAAAAAAGATAATTTTGTTAAAATATTAATATAAATTATAATATTAACATTGATAATTATGACCTTTGCAATAGTTTAAGTGTTATATTTAGTTTAATTGGTTGGTTTGGTTTTCAAATACTGGAAACCGACCAGAAAATCAAATAAATTCAAAAATAGAAAGCAAATCCAATCAAATAACATACAAACTAAACCGACCAACTTATTTGATTTGGTTGGTTTATCCGGTACAAACCGATAAATGCCTACACACTAGTTTCAGATACAACACAATTTTCAAACCAATGAACCGACCCAACTTGTATTATTAGTAGCATGCTCATATACTCCCATTCTTCATAACCTTCTGCAATCTGGACTTCACCTCCAAACAATAACAACGAAAACTAGCTGAGAATGGGTTGGTTTCAGCGATATATCTCGGTAAAGAAAGATAGGACATGAGAAAAGTTATATTTAAGTGTTTTTCTGATAGACAGATAATATGTACGATCTATATCAAAAATATGACTGAAGATGTTGGAGAAACGATCCTATTTTTTGGTGATGTTACCCAGCTATATTTAACTGCAAGTAGCTCATCAGATCATAACAATATCGGAAATGACTTTACCTTACTCATCTGAGTCGGTGCTATTATTAATCCATTAATCAAAATAGCTATTCTAATAGCAAAGTCACCTCTCATTTCCAGGATTGATGCTTTACACATGGTGGAACCAGTTGGAGGGTTTTTTAGGCATGATGTTATTTAAAGAGAAGAGCTCGGATTTATAACCAAAATCTTCACACTCAAATTTCCAGTATGTTGCTAGATTCTATATGTTATTACATTCAAGTGACTTAAATTAGTTAGCAAGTATGTTATTGTTTCTCCATTGGACTGGTCGGGGTATGGTATAAATAAAGTAGCGATGGGGAAGATGGAAGACCTCACCATGAGATTAGGGGAAGTATCTAATGTTAACGACTTGTCGACTTTACATTTATCATGATGTGATCCATTGAAAGTACAGTTAAGTGTGACAGTAGAAGTGTTAAAATTGTGAAAGGTTTAGGAATGTTAAGTGTCTTCATAATTCATGATATCATAGAAGGGTTATGGAAACATAAGAACCCCAGTGTTCAAATGAGAGATCGTGTTAAATCCATCTAAACACGTGCACACATGAATATATTATACAGTAGAATATACGAGATTTTGGTTATGTTTACATTTGCTTTGGATCTAATCAAGCATAGTAAGTTTATGTCATAATCTTCAAGGTTAGCTAAGGTATGATATTAGTTCTTTTTGCTAACTTTTGCGTGTCTTACAATTGAGATCAGAGTGACTTCGATCTGCATATTATTGAAGAATTAACGTGTTTGTATATGTATTTGTTTCTACTAATAATATTGCATCCATGTATTAGTATTAGAATTATGTTTTATTTGATCACTGTTGGTGAATTATCATGAATAATTGATTAAACATATGAAATATACTGTAGGATTAGGCAAACTTTGCATCTTCAAACTCTAATCATCTATTTTAACATCGATAATGTTCTTTATTCTGATAGATAGATTAACAGTTGGTATGTACAATTTATGTCAAAAATCCGAGTATGAAGATATTATAGAAATGATCCTAATCACTATTTCACTTTTGTTGGCTTTGTTATTTGGTTTTGATAAGCTCTTAAGTGCCAATGGTTTATGGCTAAGAACCCATTTTTTTATTTATAAATTAATTTAGACAAATATGCTTTCGTATATTATTGCCTTAGTGCTTGATGTCTCCTTTATATTATATAGTTGGACGTATATAGTAAAATACATGCTATATGCATTATAATTTCTTTTGAATATGTAAGCGTACTGTGAGTTTTATTCACATACAGTTGGATTCGTTTTGTTTGGCGTTTGGTTTATTGAAGAAATTTCTGGAAATATTCTTGCCAGTAATGAGGTAAAAACCGCGTACAGCTCATGTGAGAGCTTTCTGCACTATGTAGATGATGAAGAGTGCACTTTATATTGAGTAATACTAATACTAACTATTTAGGCGTGGCTATGTTTATTGCTGAAAGTCAATTAGCTTCTTCATATCTATTGCCATATATAAAATATGACCAATAATACCCTCAGACTACTTCGATCAGTGTGAAGTTGTACTCTCCATGATTGGTGTAGTGTTGGGAACTTGTGATTGATGAAGAAATACTTGGACATGCCGTATATTGTGCACATCGATTATTTTTACACTATGCACACAAAACATTATGCAAACTGACGGAATTAAATCAATTAATCTGTGGAGATTGATTAGTATTTAAATAACTCATCAGGTTGATTATTTAATATGAGACATAATTGTAAACATTCACTCATAACATAAAAGAAAAATGGAATTTTCCTATGCTGGCAATCAAGAAGATCAAACACACACATGCAAAAAACAACCAGATATCACCATTTTACAAACATAAAAGACAACTAAATATTGGCCTCTTTTACTAGCTTAGGTATTGATATCAGACTCTTTGTTAACCATATCGCTGTCTCTCTTGATGACACTGCATCTTCTCCAAACGGCTTTAATACACCCGCAAGTTCATCAAGCCTTTCTTGCCTCATTAATTTTGCACACAGTTCCAGAAGCGATTCTAGTGCATCTGCCCTTTGTTGGATAACGTTCAATCCCTCCCAATCATGCAGAACTGTTGGTGTACTCTCTGTTGAATTCTCTTCTCTATTCATGCTTACAGTTCTCACTGGTTCATTTACGCTTACAGTTCTTTCTGGTTCCTTCACATTGTTTAATTGATCACTACCAGAAAGCTCCAATATATCTTTAATGTTCTCAGTTGATGTCAAATTTATATAAATGTTCCTTTTAACATGTTCTTGTTTTACTACTGGCTTAGGTGCTACTATTCGATGCTTTGGCCTTGTTGCTTGTTTAGGAATACCGAGAGTAGTTGGCTTCACTGGAAGATAGAATGGTGAAGGGTTACATGATTCAACAAGATATTTCTGCAGGAGTGGATCCCTTAATAATTCTGCTGCCTACATTAAAATGCAAAAAAGGTACATGTAGCTAGTTAAAGAAGGTGTGTAGGATACAGTGAGCAATCTGAAACTTACATTAGGCCTTTGGTCTGGGTTTTTTCTTAGCATGCTTTTGACTAGTCTCTTTCTATCACATTGAAAAAAGAAAATATTAGTACATCGAATATTAAATCTGATTCAGGCTGTAGAGTTAAGAAACTGACATTTGAGACGAGTATATGGGTGGCAGTGGGGATATTGATGATCTGTTTACTTTATTGATCAATCCTTGCATGTCCTATTCAAGTTTATGAAATTAAGAGTAACAGTTAGGTTTTTATTAAAGTAAATGATCAATGGTTGTAGATGTTTAGTGTAATCCCAAGAATTTTACCGGAGCTTGGAATGCTGGTCTATGTGCTAATATCTCAAACATGCAACATCCTGAGATTTTTTCTCTCTCAATGTCAGTAGTGCTATTATATAGGATGTAGAATTTGAACCAGCTTTTATGTAATAAATTAGATAACTTGGAAATTGAATCTCACCTAATGACCAGATATCTGATTTATAACCATATGGTATGTCTGCTAGAAGCTCTGGGCACATGTAGTTGGGAGTGCCTACAATCTAACAAAGTACCAAATTCAAAACCGAAGTATTATAATTGTTAGCATATTAGACGTATGTTATACATATGCGTACATATACTTATATGCGCACACACCCGCGTTCTCGCGTGCACGCGCACACATTCACGCACGCACACTCATGTGCAAATATGTGTGTGTGTACATACATACATAGATATATGCATATCTGTGTGATAATAATAATATATTTTTTGTAGCAGAAGGAGGAAATGCTATACATCACCCAAAATGTGTGCATGTTTACACATGCGTGTGAAATCACACCCCTTTGTGTGGTGTATAACATTTTCCTTTCAATAGTGATATTAGAGTCATACTGAACAAGCCAGTCCCTCTGCATTCAGCAGTGTCGCTAGTCCAAAATCTCCTGTATTATTAGAAAATGATGCTATGAGAAATTGTGATAACCCACATCGTACTTCAGGTACGTGTTCATTTATTATGTTGAGTTCGATATGCTTCGTATACATAGATAACAGAATTGTATATACTACTTACCTAGTCTAATATCATCATCCTTTGTCAGAAATATGTTGGAGCACTGACATTAGCAAACATGAAAGTTTTAGAATATGTAAAACTTAGGTCCACAATATGAAATTGGTCTGCTATCATTTACCTTGAGATCTCGATGTAGAAGGCGATTTGAGTGGAGGTAGTTAACAGCAAGTAGCAATTGAGTTAGCCATCTGCATACCCTCTAAAAAGACGATTTATGCTTTAGTTTAAATTTATAGATTTCATCTTGTCTAATTTGTATTGAACTCTGTTTTAAAACTACCTCTTCCTCAAATAGTGCTCCTCTTGCCTTTTTTATTTTGCCAGCCCTGCATATGTTAAGTCATCAGTAGTGTTATTTATATTACAACCACAAGGCATAAACCTTCCCTTTCGTAAACTTACATATCTCCACCCTCACAATAAGATGTCACAATGCACACATAGCTACCCTGAAAATGCATATTATTATTCTCAAATACCATGAATACGACTATTTAGTATTTACTTATAGCATCCTCATCTAAATAAGTTAAAGAAAGATTGTTATACCTTGTCAACCCACCCCTCTTTGTATTCTACTATATATGGACTCTTTAAGCTTGCAAGCAAAGACATCTAAAGTAACAGGAATCCGTTATTAATCCTAAGGCATATCTACAGTAAATATTTCATAAGAAATGATAGCAACGCTCTAATTATCATTATAATCAGAGGAAAGTTTTTGCATTGTTGTGTGTTTAATTAAACACTACTCTACTCTCCTCTCTAATAAAATTGAGTGTGTACTATCTTAGAAAGAACGCTGCTAGCATTCATATATTATGTTAAAATTAACCGACTTCTTGATGAGCTGTACGTTGAATCCTGTCTGTTTGCTTTGTTAATCGTATTCTCTTCATTACATACCTGCCAGAAAATGGAAACATAGTTTCAGAATTAAATATTTCAAGAGTGTCCCCTTAAACACTATATTTGATTGTAGAACATGCTTCCAGGCATCAATCTTCTGGTATATAGATACAAGAGTTGATTACAAGAGTAGGTATTTCATAAATACGTCTGTCTTGAAACTTACTACAAAAATATGTGTGCATTTTGAAGACATGCACATATATTTTTAGATTGCACATGCACATTTTCAAAATGAGCATATACAAAGTTGAATATATTGTGTGTATTATCGTCAAAGTGCCCATATATTGACCTGAAGCCTGAAAACGAGGAATACTTTTGTAATAAGTTTCAGGTGAGGTCTATTCTTGCAATAAGTTTTTTCAGGCGTAAAATGTGTTTTGGATGTAAACATGTAAATTAGGAATAAGTTTCATGGTTTCAATTTTTTGGAAGATTTAAAGTTTGAATTAGGAAGTCGGGTGTATGTTACATACTATGGTTAGTAAAATGGCAGACAGCAGTTTAAGTTTAGTGTACTTGATAATAATATAATCACATGCACGAAACTACGAACTAATAATGTGGTGATGACTTACTTCTTCTGCTCAGTTTTATGCAGCACAAGATGAGCTGATCCAAATGCTCCTCTGCCAATTTGCTCCAAAGTCTCATACTTGTCATCTTCTCCCATCACCATTTGGTTCATTTTTTCTCTGAATCAGCAGCAAGTTTACTATATTTTTGAAAAGAGAAGAAGCAAATAAGAGAGGAAGATATGTATATATGAATGAGAAAATAAATGGAGGTCACACTTTGTGCAGCAGATGCGTGTTCAGATCTGTTCACAAAAGAAGTCTGAAGAGATATAAAAACTCACAGGTAGTAATGTCAATAATAATTGCTTCAGCTGAAAAGGATGTTCTCCCTTGGCTGGTAAGCATTTCTTTCTTTCTTTAAAACTTCTGCATGAATGTTTATTATTATATATATGCCTTTTTCTGTTTTTATTTGATGAAGTTACTAATTTTTAATTGCCACGTTATATTGCTCTAGATATGGAATTTTTAATATTTTAAAATGATAATGACTTTTATATATATATTAATTTGTCCATTAAAGTGAGGTAGGATGAAGGTCTTATTGTGATATATTCAAATTAAAGAAAGGGACATTGGACCGAAATCATGATGGAAAATATAGAATGGGAAAGGTGGAATAAAGGAAAAGGTCAAGTGTTGGGTTTTAAATTTGAGTAGGAAAAGAGGGAATGATTGTTTAGAAGCGTATCAGAAAATATACGTTGGGGCCTGTTTGGTGCACGGTTGTTGTCCATTGACCTGATGAGGTGTATATAAGTTTGCCATATAGTGCATTTCAATTAAATTAAACACATATAAAACATGTATAATTAACATTGCGTATTTCAATAATTGCATCTTACTTAAATTAAACATACAACGCATATATGATCAATGCTGTGCTATTTGCACCCCATGTACATTTGTTTTTGTCCCATCTGCACAGTATCCAAATAGCAAACTAAATTTACCCTTTCTCCTAATCCATGCACGAAAGCAATGAAGCTTATCTCTTATATGTTCCAAATTTATTCACTTCTGTTGTTCTAGGTCTTCCACTCTTCATCGCACATTCGGGAAAAACTTTTGTAATTTACTCCAGAGGCTCATATGATAACTTAATTTGTATCAGTTCATTTGTCAAATGGCGTGCCTTGTTTCATACTTGTAAGAGAGTTTGTGATTTATAATTGTCTATATAATGTGAGGGTTTAAACGGAGCCGAGATCCTTGTTCATACACACACACAAAAGAACTACTAAAGAACTGCTTGCATGCAATGTTAAGCTAATTGAATATTGATTATGCATTGTAATTTATTATATAAGATCCAAAATCATATGTCATGGTTCAAGTGCACATTCCCTCATATCATTGTAGCTAAACTCCAGGCAAGTCTCTTTGCTCAGTTCTTATAGATTAGGTCTGTACAGTCATTTGATCGTCCCCACATTCAAACACTAGCGGAGTGATGGTGATCCACCAACCAATTCGAGTTGGTCGTTGCTCTTATCAATTTTGTATGTCGGTCGGTATAGAGATTGGATCATTTGATCAGAGACCTTTTCCATTCAACAATGCATGCAAGTCTCCATAGTTTTATAAACTTTTTAACTCCATTGTGATGCTGGTGCTATTGGCAACGATGTTGTTGCTTTGGCATATCTACAGCAGGTTATCATGTCTTGTAGAGATAGTGAGTGATATTGTCTTACGTGTATTTATATTATTTTTTGAGTAAGGAGCGTTTTTTGTCGAGAGGAGAGCACTCGTAAACTAGATTAAAAATATAGTAATTAGAATGTTACCAACAAACCTTGTAGGTGAACAAGCACAATGATGTTGCCAAAATGATCATCTTCAAAGTACAAAAACGATCAGCAAACAATAATCAGCTACATGCCTATGTATGCGATGATAAACAATTATTGTGTGAATTATTAGATGCATGTAAGACATAAATAAGAGAATATTTGCTGAACACTCGAGAAAAAAAAATATAAGCAAACCACTGCTACAAAAGGGAGAACTAAGGAGAGGTAATAGTTTGAAATGGTGTGGTAATAGAACAACATGCATAGCAGTCAGGAACCGCTGCAAAATCGAATGTGAAAGTGCTATCAGAGAATAAAGTAGTGCTAGCGATAGTCTTTGATGACCCTGGAGTAAAGCAACAGAGCATGGCTGGTGATACTTCAGGTGAACGGTGAGAGAAACATGAAGCTCAGGTGAAGTGATATTGCAAATTAGTATCAGGAGTAAAGCAACGTGAATGTGAGGACACTGCAGGGAAGGGAGCATTTTTCTCGAAACAAAAAGGCACGATCATTTGAGCCAACTTGCAACGATAATCAATCTCAATCAATTGCACAATATAGATTGGCGCACAATCATACTCAGTTGTCCTCACAATGCATTAGACATGCATGCGCTAAGCCATGTCAAGCATATGTTTACTTTTGGTACCTGTCATCGTTATTGTATAATGAGTACACGACATACATGCATCAACCAGTCGGTCACCAAAGCATTATTTTTTTAAGACGAGACGATGCAAGACGTCTATCAAGTATGTACAAAATGCACTCACAAGGGTGAGGCACGACTTGATGGAGTTTATTGACATGCATTAGCGGAGCAATATTATACGATGCCTTGGGCTAGATGTTGGGTAAACTTGATGCAAGTTGGGAAAATGAATGATGCTCATCCTTTGACTATCGCATATCTTGTCTGGAGGTGCAAGATGAGTTTGCATATAGAGCTGTTAATTTTGTACGAATGTAGTCCGTAATCGAAATATGTCCGTTCGAGTCTGTTCGATTTTCATTTAGGACACGTGTTAGGACAACAGAATTTGTACGAGTAAAAATACTGTCCGGTCCGAGTTCGTTCGAATTCGTTCGAATTTCTTATAATTTAGGATATCCAATGGAAATTCTATTAAACAACATAAAATTTGATGTAAATAGCAATGTCCGTCCGTGTACATTTGAGTTCGTGTCCGAAAATGTATGTACGAATCTGTCCGATTTCATTTAGGATACGAGTTAGAACAATAAAATTTGTACGAACATAAATCTCGTCTGTTCCATATCCGATTCAATTTTATTTAGGACATACACTGAAACACACCACCGTCCGGTCCGACCGACTTACATCCCTATTTGCATACACCAACGTTTATTCTTATATGATACCTGAGAGAGACGTCGGTATCAAGTATTAGTGATTTGCGTATGCGTTTAGATCCTTTACCCTCTGGGAGGATATGTTTGGTTGGTTTAGGAGTATCAGATCACAATACTCGACTGTTAGAAAGTTTAGACGGGTGGTGCTGAGACCTTCTTAGGTGGAGGAGATTTTGACACGTACTGGTCTAGAGTTGCTCCATATCGCTATTTGTTATCGGATCACTTACGTGGGGTGAACTATGACCATACTGGTCATCACAAGTTAGCTGGTAGAGTCCAAATAACTTAGTTTTCTTTTGATCCTACGCTTTCGTTGTCTACACAACATTCCATGCAATTGGAGCTCGCCAGCAGGTTTAGAGCATTTATATCATCAGTACATTTATTGAGCATCCTCTAAAGTATTCATCAATAGATGTGATTCCTGACGTGCCTTCAGTTGGGTGTAAAATATATATTTGGTAATTGATTAAGATAGTTTAACACTGTACTATTTGCAATTGTATGTTGTCTACATCAAATATTATTCGTTATTATGCAGTCAGATTAGACGAGTTGAGACGATCCTTAGCTGCGTTTCTACGCATGACACTCGATAGTTGTCTTAAGTTGATTTTGTATTTACAATATCGTACGTATATGATTGTTGTACATTGTTGGTACATTTATGCATGGACATGTATGCTTTTACATTTTTGGGTATGATTGTTGTATGTTGTTGGAACGTTTGTGTATGAACATATATGCCTTTACATATTTCTGAGTGTGGTTACTGTATGTTGTTGGTATATTTATTTATGGACGTATTGGCCATTACATTTTCGAGTATGATTGTTTTATGGCGTTGGTACATTTGTGCATGAACATGCATGCATTTACACTTCTAAGTATTATTATTTTATTATTTTAGTATGTTTGTTAGTTGCTATTTATACATTTATAATTCTGAGTATGTTTGTTTCTCATTTGTGTATTAACATGTATGCATTAACTTGTTTAGTTGATTGCATGATACAATTTTGTGAATTACAGATAATAATTAGAGCCGTGTTGATATGACAATCGTTATTAGGCCTCTCAATTGGCTTTCAATGGGTTGGGTTTGGGTTCGGTCCAGGTATTATAAAACTCGGATCCGAGTCCAATTATAATAATTAAAACCCGAGCCTGATTCGAACCCGTAGGGTATTTTAATCCAATATCCAAGCTCGGTCCATTGGGCTTTTTAGGCTCACTGGGTGATAACTGTATACCTAATTCAAAATATTTATGTTAAATCCATATTTTAAAACTATTTGGTAAAATTTGTATACAAACAATGTTAACATATAAAGTGAACGGTGATGTAGTCAAGTTAACAACAAAAGTATATAAATATATGTACATGTAAACAAACAGAATGGTAAATAAATAACATACACACTCATGTTTTAATACGACGAAAAATCAATAATCGAATCTTAACCGAGCGGGTTTTGATAAAACCGTACCCGACCCGGATCGAGTTCGTGTCGGGGTTGGATAGTAAAATGCAAAACTCTTACTCGTATTAATAGGGTTGGTTTGGATCGGTCTCGGACCGAAATCCGTACCATTAACGGGTCTAATTGTTGCATTCATTTTTCACAACATGTTTAGTGTAGGTTAAGAATGCGAAATCAATAAACTGTATAGAACGGTGGGGCGATAAAATAGATCGCATCAACATTAGAAAGCAAATTCGTATGTTCTAAGATACAACATACGCTGTCCAACAAAAATCCTGATTGAAATTATATAGCCTGCAATTCATGTATGACAATTAACCAAGACACGACCCTATGACCGTGCTACCATAGTTGAGAGAAGTTTTGTTGCCAAAGCTAAAGCAGTAGCGAGGCATATCACATAGTAGTCATTAGTCACGTTTTCGTAAAACGACACGGTTGCAGACTTCGCATGTAAACCAACTTGGCTCAACAAAGAAAAAATGGCCGAACAAAACCGTACTGTCATAGCTAATCCAGACTGCGCCTTCATAGCTAATCCAGATTGCATCGCCTTAGCTAATCCAGGCTGACTGCGTCGACATAGCCAATCTAATCTATGCCACCATAGTCGAAGCAGCAATAAGGCAACCGGCATAAGGCAAACTCATAGTGAGGAACCAACACAGCTTGACAAGCTCCGTCACAACAGCTGGACAAGCTGCGCTGTCGTAATAAGAGGGGGTAAAATGCATTCCAATCATAACTAACTCAAACCGCGCCTCCATATAGAAAATTGGACAGTGCCCTTATACAAAATTGTACAGCGTCGCCATGCTAGGATCGAACTCCCCTACATCCCAGTAAAACCGTGTCACCAAATATGAATTGTGCCATCACAGTCGAAACAAGCCACACTACCATGTCCTAAACAACGACTTCGAATGGCGTTTGTTAACCACGTTCCTATAAAGTTGCTCACTAAACATTACAAAGTCAAAATTGGGTAAAGAAATTCATCTCAGATGTATACATACCGCTTTAATGTTAGCCTGACAAACAGCTTATAGTCACACTCTCATGCACAACATCGCACAACATCTCAAAAATTCAAAGTTCCCATCTAAAGCTAAATTCTTCTACCAAAAGTTAAATTTTCCGCCCAAAGCAAAATTTTCTCGCCTGATGTCATGTTAGCAATCCATGCACCTTCAACCGATCAAGGGATGAAACCGATCAAGGGATGAAGCACACGTGGTAAAATCTAATGATTGGAGAAAGGATACAAGGATGTGATGTCAACAATACGACATGATGTCATATTTGCTTTAAAAGGAAGGGTACTGTAGTAGAAAAGGAGATCACATTTTTATTATTCTAATTATATGCCGTGAAAACTATACTCTCTGCCATTAAAATGAAAAAGCTTTTGCTAGAAAAAGAATTAAAGAAGATAAGAATTGACCCGTAGACGTAAGATTCATTAATATCTGAACCACGTAAATCTACACGTCCTTTACTTTTTAGCATTTATTACTTTGTTTTGTATGTTGGATTTGGTAGATTTGATTGAACTAATTATTGAAATTGAATTTGATATTTTAACATACAAATAAAGTGCATCTACATAATTATGTACTCTTAAGCAACATAATTACTACTTTTAAGGCAATTTTAATACTAGTTAAATTTACTAATTCTTAATTACGGAAGCATTCAACACTGTAGTTACGTCTAAACTAAGTTGTTCTGAGAAAAAAAAATCTCATCGACATTTTGCTAGAAGGAGGGTTGAGTCCCCAACAAATTTCTCCTTAAAAATTCCCTTGTCCTTGATAACCACAACACCAATATTTCAAAAATGAAACCAACAAACTTCTTCACTCAGTTGAAGCGGATGATCTCACCGCCAAAACCAAAAAGCAATCATCATACTTTCTCATCCAACCCAACGAGTTCACTGTAGAAGATCTCTCTGTGCCCAAAACTTGGAGCCCTCAATGCATTCGCGGCCCAAATCAACGAAATAATGATCGGGGTTGAGGAGAAGTTGGCTCAATATCCTTCATCCAAATAAACCAACTTCCATGCCTTCGCAGCTCACCGTCAACGTTCACTAGCTAGGAAAATCGCAAAGCTGGTGAATAAATATAGCAATATCACTAACGAGAACGGTGGAGCTGGTTCGTAAGGCATGCATCAAAATCCAAAAAAATCAAGCCAACACCCATTACAAGTCAAAGAGATTCAGCTCCATCTCAGAAATGTCCCCAAAACACAAAGTGTGCACTGCGCATAGTTTTATATTATTATAAAAGAGAGGGGAGTAAGTTGGAACGGAAATTTATAGAAACCTCTAACATCCCAAACCATAGTTTTCATGACCGTGCCGTGCCTTGAACCGTGATGATTGAAGGTTTAAGGTTTTGATGGTTCAACCGGTCGAACCGTCGAAACCGTGATTTTTTGTTGTTGAAAAATTTGCACATTTAGCTACAAACTATACACAAAATATTGAAATAATAATGTTATGTACACAAGCTGTAGATGACCTTCAAGGTATACAAACTTGATGCGTTTTACAGTGGTACTAGAGTAGTTTGCAGCAGTGAAGAACAAAATGATGAAGTTAGTGGTTTAAAATTTGGAACGATAATAATTATTGAAATATATATTTACTTATTTTCTTCAAAGCAATAAAAATAAGAGAGAATTACACGATGAGAATGTAAGAAAAAACAAAAGAACCGTGGTTCAACCAGGTAAAATTGACGGTTGAACCGTTGGTTTAAAGGTCCGACCAAGGTTCATCGATAAATGAGGTCCGATTGAGTTCCGGGCCGTGGTGGTCCAAGGTTCAGGGTTATTCAAGGTTGAACCGCGGCAGGGTTGGGTCATGAAAACACTGGGACCCAAACACTACCCTATTTCAACAACTATGTAAAACGTTTATATGAAAATGTAAATTACTTCGTTATAAAATTGCAAGTTCACAACTCAACTTTTCAGCCAGAACTGCAGTGGACCTAGGTATATTAGGCTGTCCGAACCAGTAGTAAAAAACGAGATCAAATCCCCTGTACCCAAACTTCTCTGTCCCTCTGTCCCGAACCAATCGGGGACGCCGATTTTTAGTGATTTTGCAATTAAACCCCCTTTCTCTCTCCTACTGTTGGGGCTTTAATTGCAAAATAGTTGAAAATCAGCGTCTCCGATTGGTTAGGGACAGGGGAACATGGGGGTTTGAGTATAGGGGATTTGCTCTCGTAAAAAATCATGCGCATGAATAAAGAAGGTTGTAAATTCACAACCTGACCTTTCAGTTAAACACAATAGTATGTACCATATATGGAGAAGACCATGCCAAGCGCATGTCAAAAACATCATTGTATGACGAATGGAACTAAATACATCAAACATTACCCTTAAAGCTAAATTACAAAAAGATGGAAGAAACAATGCACGCAGTACAAAATCCAAAGTAAATATATAGTCCAAATATCTACAGAAAGCTCACCAGATGAAAACAAAACTTTAATTTACTTAATTTATTTATATGCTCACAAGTATTTACTCATGCAAAGTTAATAATCACTAATAAACTGTGTTACAAATCTGATTCAGACTCAAAGGGATCACTATTTATAACTCTCCTCCTGCTACGAGGAGGTTGAGCTGCAAACGCCGAATAGGGGGCAGTGACACCCCAATGCAACGACCCGCAAATTTGACACTAAAAAATATTAAATTAATTAAAAATGAATTTTTAATAAAAAGGTGAATTGAGTATTGTTTATAACCGTTACGAAGGTCTTTCTGAGACGATCAATTTGATATAGTTTTGATGCATTTGAGGTTACAGTTTGCGAACTAGAGACGTTATAGTGTTTAATAGCCTAAGTAGTTGTTTCAGACCAAATTGGATAAACAACCAATAACCCAGCCTAAGGACTATAAAAGCGAGGCTACAGAACCCTATCCGTCACCTCTATCTTCGGTTTTATTCCATAATCCCAAAATTTCTTAATTACTCGTTATCAGCGATTAGCAAATTAATTAAAAAGTGATTAAAAGTTTAAAGTGTCAAAACCCTATCGAATTATATATGGATTTGAAGCTCTCGATAAGACGAAGAGGCTTCTAAGATTCGTTTTTTCATTCGACTTTTCGATTGACTAGAAATTGGCGATTTATCTATGACCATCCATTCTAGGGCTTTGTGATCAACAATGTAACGTCAACCATAGAATGATCGGAAGGTGCCGGGTTTTAGAGGGGGCCAAAAGGAGTAGATCCATACGGTTCGATCAAGTCAGAGGCACCTAGATTTGGCTAGAAAATTCGAAAGGCTTGCTAGGGTTGTTGCGACGGAGGGTGAAAGACGACACTTTAGGGTTGCACGTGGGGTGGTTCAGGGCCGTCCGAAGGTGAGCTTCACGGCGGCGGGGTCGGATCTGGCCAGAGGCGAAAGTAGGCGGCGGCGTTTAGGGACAAAGGTCACTGCTGAAGACGATTGGGGCTTAAGGGGTACTGTAGCCAACACTTGTTTATTTAAATTAATTATTAAATTACTAAATCGACCTTGCAACTTTTAACCATCACAACTCTTGCACACGGACTCTGGTTCACGTGCGGTTTCTTCCGTTGGACTCGTGACAATATTTTGGACGATATGGTTCTGGGTTTGCTGAGTTTGGAGACTGTTGGAAAAAACGTGTTGGTATGCTTTAATTAATTAGTTAATTGAATTTTAAAAAATTAAATGCATATCCATTAATGAAAAATCATAATTATTGATATGTGTTGTGATATATTAGTGATTGTTTGGATATTGTGGATAGTTGATTGGTGTATTCATTTATACCATTGTTTTATTGTTGGTGAATCAATGATAATTGATGTATTGTGATGATGTTGTAAAATAATTATATTATTCAGTTAGTGTACATTTATATTGATGTTCGATTCTATCGTTAGGTTTTCTTTTATTTTCGTAATTTTGAAAATTTTAAATTATAATATAAATGATCCACTATTTTTTTAATTGTAAATTAGTTGCAGCGTATTTTTTGGCATTTGTAATTGATTTTTGACGTTAAAAATAATGAGGTATTACATTTGGTATTAGAGCTTAGATTTAGCGACTTCCGGAGCCCTGGGTAGACTTAACCACTTAAGGTGGATTAACTTACACTTTGATTAGATTAAAACTATAGAATAAGAGAACATTCTTATTGACAGTTGTATGTTTTGTGTGTATGGATTGTGTGTGTAATCACCATGACCTTATCCTAATATGTTGGTTATTTATAGTGACATTTGAATGGGAAATACATACTACATGAATGGAGTAAGAGGAACACTTATAGGAGAGGCTAAGTGGTGGTTATAACTCAAGTGACACACATGTGACATTAAAACCCAACCTTAAAAAAGGGTTTTTTTAATGGAATTTTGACTTGAGAAGTTATATTAAAAATATAAAATTTTGATTTTTGAAAGGTAACTTATTTAAGAAGTAAAAATGTATGTGTTAGACTTAAAGAGGTTTGCTGAAGTTTTAAAAAGGTGAAAATAAATTGACTTGATAAAAATTTGTTTTGAGGATGTTTCACGGAAAAAGCTATTTTAGTAGAAAGATATTGAAACATAGGAAAAAGAAATATACTTTTGAGAAGTTATTTTAATTGAGAAAATATTTGAAAGTACTTTTGTTAGAAGTGTTTTGAAAAATATCCTTTTGAGTAAAGAGTGATAGGAACATTTTTATTTGAATTTTTTTTGTCTTAAAGAACATCCTTGAAATTTAAGCTTTTGTGTGGAAGCAAAATTTGGTTGTAATTATTTTTATGTAAAGAATTTTTTTTGAATACGGTGTTTGAAGGGAACACATTTTTTTCAAAAGGATTTTGAATAGGAGAGTACGTAAATTTTTTTAAAGGAGAATGTTTCTTTAAGAATATGTGTGAAGATACTTCTCTTTTCAAAAAAAAAGATGTATTGTTAAATATTGCTTATATGTTTTGAGAACATGTATATTTTGAGAAAATATTTTAAAGGATGGAAATAATTTGATTCAAAAGTAGATTTTTGAAAAGGAAAGAAGTTAAATATTTGGTTTGAATAAAATTATAGGGTGTATATTATTTGGAAAACTTAATTTGATGATTGTAAAACTAGGCCGTGTTACATGAGATGTGGAACGTCTGGTGATGTGAGTTTAAAGTTTGTCCAAAATCCATTATGACGACGTAAAAATTATATGCCTATTTTGTATGGCTTATCCTAATATGTTGCAGAGATGTCTAGTTATTCCCTTCCAGAGGAAGAGCAAGAATATGAGATGATAATTACCCGTTTTGGTGTATAGGGTTGACATATTTTACTTTAGTAGTACTTGTTTGTTTTGGTTTAATTGGTTGTGTGGTTCTAGTGTTTGGTTACGTTAGTTGTATTAATTTGATTGTTTCATTTGACTGTGTTTGTTTTATGATCTATATAACATGATTATTTGAATTAAATTATTTCATTTATACTGTATTATTACCGTTTACTTGTTTGATAATGGTTGTTCATTAGTTACGTTATGCACTTTTTAAGTTAATTATTTTGTTTCAATAATATTTTTATTGATTGTTTCTTTTGCTTCAATCCGCTTAATTGATGTTTGTTTGTTGTTTTCCTTGTTATAATTATGTACATTGTATGGTAGGATACATACTTGTTTGTGTTAATAATCGTATGATGAGGTAGTTACCCAATGTTAATTTTTCAAGGGATGCGCATTAGAAAAACTAATGAAATGATAAGGGATATATTTGGATCAGTCATGGTGGATGACGTGAAATTTTCTCTAGCTGACTTCGGGGCATGCATAGAGAAAATGGTGGATCAAGTGCAAGGTAATCCTAGGAGCCAAGTGAAGTGTTCTAAAATTTGGTGAATCAATGATGCAAGGCGTTTGATTGAGTACTTCAAGTAGGAAGTGAATGTATGAGCTAGAGTAGTCCGAAGAAGCACGTTTGACAAGGTAAAGTGATGTAGAGGGGCATGAGATGTCCTGGATCAAGCCAGATGTTGGATCAAGCCAGATGTTGAAGGAATCATTGATAACTATGGATAGGATGATTGTTCCTAAGGGTAATGGTATGTGAGGACGCTCACCTATGTACCTTGTGTTGGAACTGGACTAGCCCACAACGGAAATTGTGAGTGAATCAAATTTTTTACCCTATTGGATCTTTATTGGGCCTATGAAGTCTAATTCATTTAGAACAATTCTAATACATATACATATATGTGTGCATGTGTAATATAATAATCCGTGAAGGGTATAACATGTTCGTATATAGATGTTGGGATTTACATTGCAACAGACACATTAACTCATTTCATATGCACTCTAGTTGTCTAAATATGTGCATAAATCTATAATGCAAAGTATATTTATATAAATACGTATACATATATTTAAAATATATTTTATAACTAAAAGTCTCAAAATTATATATATATAATTTAAAACATTTGTATAAATATATATACATAATTAAACATATAAAATTATACACATATATGTATATAATAACTAAAATTATATATATATATATATAAGGTTAAATAAAATGTGTATATATGAATAATTAATTACATTCAAATACTTAAAATATAATTATATATATTTTAAAATTATTTCCAGATCGAAATTAGGTTAACAAACATAAAATAATAATTTTATAATTTTATCATTAATATATATATATATATATATATAACAAATAGATTTGATCATAATAATTAAAAATATTAGTAATAAATATTAAAAAAAATCAAATTTTAAGATTAACTAAAATTTAAGATCATAAAATACAGGTTCAAATTTTTTTCCATGATTTTTTGAAATAAAATATTAATTTTAATAAATAAAAAAATGCTCAACCGAAGTAATTTAATTATTAAAAATATTAAATATTAACAAAAAATTCAGAAGTTTTTTCCGTGGGTTACTACATAGATGTAGTAATTTAAAAAAATATAAAATCTAATTTTCAGTGCAATAATTATTTTAGATATAATAAAGAATTCAAATAATCAATAAAATATAATTTAAAATTATTTATATATATATATATATAAATTATTTTCGAATTTGATAATTCATATTATGTATAAATAGGTGTAAAGAAAAATTCTAAGCTGTTTATACATTATAAATATACATATATGTAATTATATGTTTAAAATATACATTAGTCTATATTTAAATTAATATATAAATACACATAAAATAATTAATAATGACAAAATTTAATTTTGTTACCGCAAATTAGATTTGTTTATACATAAATTATAACACATAATAATATAACCATGCACATAACCAAACTAATTTGTGACCACTAGATATACCTACGAAAATCTCACCTAACTAGATATACATCATTAATATATATACATATTTGGTATTAATCAATATTAAATCATAAAATATGATATGATTACTGTAATATATAAATAAAATACCAATTGATGATGCCTTTGAGTCCACTTGAATCAATGAATTCCCTTCTCTACTTATGCTCGATTCGTCAGATTGCAAGTCTGAAATCGTCGACCTTTTCTATCAAATAGTGCTTTTACCAAACTAATTTGTGACAACTACATATACCTACGAAAATCTCAACTAACTAGATATACAACATTAATATATATACAGATTTGGGATTAATCAATATTAAATCATAAAATATGATATGATTGCTGTAATATATAAATAAAATACCAATTGATGATGCCTTTGAGTCCAGTTGAATCAATGAATTCCCTTCTCTAGTTATGCTCGATCCGTCAGATTGCAAGTCTGGAATCATCAACCTTTTCTATCAAATAGTGCTTTTACTTAACTTGAATTGATTTGAGATTCTTAGAACTGATATGGGGATTAATTTCGGCCAGCAAACTTGATAATTATGGCAGCCAAAAGCTGTTTTTGATTAAGGGTTTAGAGATCCATATATATAGCCTTGTACAAGAGAGATATCGGGACAATCTCATTAGCTATTCTCTCTTAATTTAGCCCTCCATCTCTAGGTCTAATCCTAAGTTTTAGCCGCCTCCAATAACTCGTCAAAATCAAAATTTGCAGCCCTAATGATGGGCTTTAAACCCATTTAAGCCCAAGCCAAAATGCTATGCAATTAAATCTAATTTAATCGCTTATCGATATCGTATATGGATTGGTACATTAATAACTATTATAAATATATAACAATTTTTATTTCTCAAACCATATTCAAATTCTATAATAATATTTCATAAATATTAATCAGTTTAATTTATTTATAACAATCATAAACTAATTAAATCATTCGGTCTTAAGGGAATTCATCATTTCAGTTGTGTAACTCTTGGGTGTAAATTTGGTCAGTAATTAACACCGAACTATTCGAATGTTAAATTTCACACGTCACTTAGAAAGTGGTGTGACATTATGGCCAAATTTATCGCTTACTCATTTTCGGTAAAAATCCAATTTTAGTTTAATAAGCGTTACCCGGTTGTGACATTTGTTTACACCAATTCTCTTCGTCAAAACTATATCATTTTGGACTTATGGAATTTGGTAATGGTCAAAATTCCAACCTCATCCACATTCAACTTTATAGTCTAAATATAAAGTCCTTGGTTTAATAATAACAATTATTATTAACCGAAATGCTCTGGCCAGAGACTTTGACTTTGAGTTGACTTGAGTTGACTAAGATACTAACCGCATATAACTGAGGAGATGAATCCTCTCTTGAATAGTGCTACACTTCCAATACTTCCACTTGACCCAACTATAGTCACTCAATGGACGCCATGACATGATTTGGCTATAATCAAAATGGAGCTTTCATATTGAAGATCCACAGTATTCTCAAGTCGAGAGAACTGTGTAAATCAGTCACATCGATATTTTCTGTTTGACCTTAGTTATATTAACCAACAGAAAACTATCGAGTGAGTCGTTCCATAGTTATCCAATAACTATTAGTACATAACCCCTAGGTGCCCCCAGCAGTCATGAGTAATACAATGTCCAACATTTGGAGAGCGTTACGTACTCCACTCTCAACGGAAACATCGATATCCAGTCTCGATGCATCTTGACTAGGAACATTTAAAATGGTATATTTGTTTCATTGTGATAAATTACTCACGGTTACAACACTTTGTAACTACTATCACAAAATATACCATTTATGGATTTTTCTATTAAATATAATTTTAATTAAGTTAATTAATTAATATAATCACATTATATCAAGTATATAATAGGAAGAAAATACCTTTTATTTCGAACAAGATTGGTCAACGAGTTAGATATATGTAACAAATTACATAATTCCCCTTAGGGCATACCCCTAACTCTATCACCTTGGACCGTTAGACGGTCTGACTTTCCCTGAGAGAGCAGTACCTATAAGATAGGCATCCAAAAGAACACTGGATCCAATTGTGACATGAGATGTCATCATCCTAAGAGGTCGTAGAGTGAGTTACCATATATCCATGTGACTTTGAGAATGTTATGATGAAGGACTTTGAGAAAGTCATAATGGAGTGAGACTCTGGAAATGTTCATGATGGGATGAGACTCCAGAAATAATTGTAGCGAAGTGAGACTTTGGGGATACCTTGAGAAGGTAATGGTGAAGGGAGAATTTGAGAAAGTCAAAATAGAGTGAGACTCTGGAGATGATCGTGACGAAGTGAGACTTCGATGACGAACTTAGAGAAGCGAGGCTCTGGTAAGGATTATGGCGAAGTGAGACTTCAGTGATATGGTTCGAAGCAAATGTAGCATTGTTTTAAGGATGTAGCCATAAGTGGACACATATATTATTTTGGAAGGTGTAGACAGGAGATGGTTCGCTGATTTTTATGAGGACGAGACTATGAGGAAGTTCATCGATATGATGGAAGATATATATATTATAGTGGAAGGGAATCAGTGTAGAGATTAGCACACATGTGTTAATGGTTGGTATGATGATGTGATGATTACTATTTTTTAGGTGTGTGCATGTTTTACTTGAATGAGCTACGTTGATAATCGATTTATGTATATTCTTATATGCGTGCCTATTTGGACCAACCTAAATTTTGTTGTTTATTTCCACTATGGGTGATTGCGTTTGGATTACTGAGGTGCATGCTGTGACTTGCGTATGGAGTTGACCTATGGTTGGGATTGTTTCAACTTTTATTGATGAACTATTATTGTTATATACTATAGTCTAGATGCAAGAATGAGGAATTCAATGTGTTAATATAATATGTTTGTTGAATTCATTATCGTGAATGAACAGTTATATGTCATAATTGATTGTATTGTATGAATGTCGTGTAATACAAATAAAGATGGTTGATTTTGATTAATATACTTTCCTATATTTTATGATTAAACCCATGATGAGACTTTACTGAATTAGTTGATGGTTGTATTTAAGAAATTGCGAGGGAGCAGTTCTTTTAAGAGGGGAGAATGTAATGACTTGTAAATTTGGCACTACAAAATATTTAATTAAGAATGATTTTTTTATAAAGGGTGAATTGGGTATCATGTTTATAACCATTGCAAAGTTCTTTCCAAGTTGATCAGTTTCATATATAGTTTGATGCATTTGAATTTATGGTTTTGTGAAATAGAGGCATTATAGTGTTTAAATAGCGTACGTAGCTGTTTCGAGCCAAAACTGATAAACAACCCATAACCCAGCCTAACGAATATATTAGTGAGGCTACCCTAGCCGTCATCTCTATCTTCAGTTTTATTCTCTAATCTCGAAATTGCTTAATTACCTGCTAATGGTGATTAACAAATTAACTAAAAAGCGATTAAAAATTTGAAGTGTAGGAATCGTAGCGAATTATATATGGATTTGAAGCTCTTGACGAGGCGAAGAGGCGTCCAAGATTCATTTTTCCATCTAATGCTTCGTTGACGAGAAATTAGCAATTTATCCATGGCCGTCAATTCAAGGGCTTTGTGATCATCGGTGTAACATCAACCATAGAATGATCGGAAGGTGCTGGGTTGTAGAGGAAGCCAGGGGAATAGATCCATATAGTTCGATCGAGTTAGAGGCGCCTAGATTTGGCCGGGAAATTCGAAAGGAGTGCTAGGGTTGGTGGGGGTGGAGAGTGAGCAGTGATGCCTTAAGGTTGCATGTGGGGTGGTTTAGGGCCGCCCGGGAGTGAGCTTTACGGAGACAGAGTCAGATCTGGTCAGAGGCGAATGAAGGCGGCGACGTATATGGACAAAGCTAGGTGCTAAAGACGATCAAGGCTTGAAGGGTACTATAGCTAACCATTGTCTATTTAAGTTAATCATTAAATTACCAAATCAACTCTTGCGTACTGTAACGACCCAAAATTTAATCATTTTATATTTGGATATTTAATATATTAATAAATAACTAATATATGGATTTTATAACTCAAAAATACCCTTTTTAAATAATAACTAGTGATGGTGAAATGATTTTCGAAATGTGTTTACAAAAATATTTACTTCAAAGGAAATTAGGAAATGTGACAAAAAAGCTTTTTGGAAATTTTCAAATTTTCACCATCAAAAAAGTTCTTTAAAATGTTGTGAACACCTTAATTAACATATGCACATAATTACAAATAGCATAAGCATGGATTAGTAATATAATAAAGGCTAATAATACGTTTATTTAAGTGAAAAGAAAGACGTGACAAATTTCCGAAGTTTAAATTAAAATAAAATGTCAACCATGAATTGTCACATTCAAATGCAAGATCATGGTGCAAGAGAAAGGCCTTGCATGGTGGGTAAAAGGGTGCACCCCAACCCCTTGTGTGTGCAACATGGTGATGGGAGGTTGGGTGATGATGTGACATTAATCTAATGGATGGCAATGGTACTTAGGGATAATTTGGTATTTTAATTTTATCCATTTACATATATACTAATTTTCTAATTTTCTTTTTCATCTTTATCATTCATTCCACTTTTAAATCTCTTCAAGCTCTTAAGAACCACTTTAATAGATTCCTACAATTTTATAAATTCAAAATGCTTCTTCTTTTCCCTTGTTAATTCCTAAAATTACTTAAAAACAATTTCTTTCCTCTTCCCTTACCTTCTCTTAGCCAAACCAAGCCCACATCCACCTTCCTCCACTTTGGTCATGCCCAATAATGCATAGGCCGAGCCCCTTTTGTCTTGTTTAAGTCCAAAAGTCCAATTTTTCAAAAAGATTTACAAAGTTCTAGGTCCTATTTCAAATTAGAGAAGGTTTGGTTTAATTTAAACACTTTTATTTTTGGAAAAGATTCTAACTTTATATGTTGTTATGCTTATTGTAAAATATATTGGTTGATTGGTTGCATATTCATGTTGTTTTGGATTTATATGGGTACTAGTTTGTGGTTTGGATTTAGACTTGTGAATCGAAGTCTAAAATATAGTGTTAGTTGTAGAAATGTAATCTTTGCTTATCTGATGGTGATGATATGTTTTTGGTATGCAAAATCATGGATGTGTAGATTTGTATGCCATGAATGTTAGTATTTGGTCACAATAAAGTGATATGAGATCCTTTGAAATAAAAAAAATCGAGTATACCAGTTTTGAAAAGTTGCAAAATATTTTCAAAGTTTCCAACTATATTTTAGTTTCAAAATCCTTTTTACTTATGTTTTAAGATGAATAAAGGTTAGGAGATAAGTTTGGAAAAGTTTAACTTAGAAGCTAATTCTAAGTTATTGCATCCATAGCGATAGTCCTTATGGATGCAGTTCAGAAAAAATTAATATTTCTAAACTTAAAATGGTTTCATTTTAAAACATTTTGAAAACTTTTCAAAAACACTAATTAAGTACCAAAGTTAATTATTTCATAATTAAGTATGAGTTTAATAATTATTTAATTAATTTATTTATTAAAGATAATTATTAATTAATTAGTAATTAAGTAAAGTAATTGGTACTTAAGTATTAATTAAGTTAATTATAATTAATTAATTAAGAAGTTCTAATTGATGATTAATAAATTTAAGAGGTAATTAAGTATAAATTGTATATGATTAAGTTTAATTATTTAAGTAGTACTTAACAAGGGTCAATTCTTAATTGATTACTAATCAGGTAGGGTTAATTAATTAATCAATTAGGACTTAATTAAGATTTAATTAAGGATTAATTACATTAAAGTAAGATCTAATTTAGAGTTAATTATGATTAATTAGTAATTAAATTTGGATTAATTTTTAATTAATAAAGGTTTAATTTAAACTCTGTCAATTATTTTTAAATCGGCTTTCTTTTCCAAGTAAACTAATTTTAATCAAGGGATCTCTTGTCTAAGCCATTAAGTAGACAAACAGATGTGGATAAGTAATATTAAACTTTGACCTTTATTTAGTGAAATAAATCCCTGTTTTACTATAATTTAATGAAGTAGATTATCCGGACATACCTTTAGTAGAATAAATCCTTGTTCTGCTAATATATTGATTTGGACATTGAATTGTATTCCAGTTGATTTATATTAGACTAATGATTGTTAGTTAGCAATTTCTAATTGATTTTATTTACATATATATATATATTGGCATATGTAAGCACCTGTAATACGACTTGGAAAAGTCAAATTTAATTAAACGGTAATTTGATTTAGGACCATCGTGGTCGTTAAGCCTTTTCCGAACCTGTAAGTTTGGTTTTAAATTAACTCCAATTTTGTTAACAATTTGAGGTTTAAGTGTTTGTATAAATTATAAAGGATGTTTCAAAGTTAGTTAATTAACTATTTTATTAGAAATGTTTTAAAGTGCATTGGTAACTATATTATTAAGTATTTTTAAAGTTAATTAATTATTTTACTAACAAAGTTTGAAATTGATTACTTAATTTAATTATTATGATGTTTAAAGGAAATTATTTAATTGAGTATGAACAAATGATATTTTGTAAAGGAGTTTATAAATCATTTTTGAGTGTCATAAGGGAGTTTTATAAATGAATTTGGAAAGAGGATATCTTCCTTAAGTTTTGTAAATATACTTATGCCAATGAGATAAGTATATAGATATGTTTTCGAAGTATTATAAAGTATAATGTTTTGGTAATATACTTATACCGTTGAGATAAGTATATGAATGTTTTCTAAGTATTGAAGGAGTATAAGAGGTTTGTAAATAATATCTTTTGTAAAGGTATTTTGAATCCAGGATGTGAAAATGATTTGATTATGAAAAGATTAATTAAATGGAGGCTTAGTATATCCCACATGGAACTAAATATTTGTTGTTTGATGTTGTTATTTGATAGTTAAATAATGGACTATCAAATTTGGACCAAAACATAACTCTGGAAATATCTAGGAGAAACACATGAGTTATATGGTACAGTCATCTCCGATGATACAGTACTGTGCGTATAAATCTCGTTTAGTAGGATGAATGATAAGGAAATCTGTTCACTCAACGATTAGGAGGCGATCTCCACTCTTATCTATTGTCTGTTTATTTCCGAAAGAACCGGGGTTGAGTTTACTGGAACTATCGAATGTTGTCTCGAAGAGACCGGGATCAGATAAGTATAAATTTTCCAATAACCACTTCGATCCAACTCAAGCGTTTCAAACTAAAGACATCAAAAAGAATATAGAATCGAAGACAGAGCTTTTGAAGTGCAAGGGCTACTTGCTACTAATATCGAGGATGATTCCAAAAAGGATGTAGTAGAAAAAGTGCCTTCAGTTTGTTCAGGCCTAGAACACCTTGTATGGATGAATGCTGGCATTGCGTTGTCTCCCGGAAGACAGTGTTAGCATTCCAAGTGGGAAGTGATAAAGAAAGGTAAAACGTAGCCTCAAGCTTCATCAACCGGGAATGTCTAAAACATGGAAGGTGCAGCGGGGCTATGTGGGTTGATCCCATTAGAGTATGATCATCATCTCTCTAGATCGCTAATACAGAATTGTTTGTGCATGAGAGCTCTCAAGGGAAATGTTGGAAAGCAACCTGAGTGATGATATATTCAGTACTATCCAATAAGGGGTAGGCTGGTCCTGTATTAGCAAGGGTCCAGGCGAGGCCCTCGGTACATTTTATCTAGAGGTGTACTATTCGAAAGGTAGTCCCTTACCTTGTCATTATGAAATCCATTCTTCAATAAGCAACGTACGGACTTAGTCGTGCCCAACTATGTTGGAATATGAGATGCAATCATTTCAGCTATTTTATCTATTTACTTTCAACCCTTAGACATTATTATAATATCATTGGACTTTCTATAAAGATGTTTTGGTTATCGTAAGTTAAAAAATCGTCCGTGTTTATATGCAGCGTGGTCTTATGTGATACCTTTATCTTTAAAGGGTTTTATAAGGTATAATAAAACCTTGTGATTTGAGTTTCTCACGCTGGTTTTACCAGGCTTATCCGGACATTGTTTTTCCTATAATGCTCGGGTCAGACCAAGCATATTTTCTAGATTAGCTTTAGATTCATTGGAGCTCAGATCTAGACGCCAAGACGTATTTATTTATGTCCCGCTGCTTGGCTTTGTTGTATTTATCAAATTGTAAGGACAAGTGTTATAACTGTCTAGGTAGATGATCAGCTAGTACTCTAATGAATGTATGTATATAAAAGTTTTCTTTTATGAAGATCATTGTTATATTATAGCTTATTCGTTGCAATGTGAGATTCTTTGTTGTTTATTTTCTTCTTATCTTCTTTCTTCTTCTTTCCCCTAACCAGCTGTCTTTTCGGCACTTGGTTGTTCGGCATGTAAATACCACGGATGTATTAGTGTCGACTTCTGAGGGACGAAAAGGCGGGTTGTTACGGCTGGTATCAGAGTTAGGTTGAGCGAACACCTCGGCTTTAGTGCATTAACTCATTTAAGATAGAGTAAGTGAGACCCTAGGGTGAGTTTGAGAGTATATGTATATATATGAGAGCGCGTATTTGTTAGTGATATAAAAATGTTTTATATTGTGTTGATTTATCTGTTGAGTGGCTTAAGAACATTGGTCAACCTTGGGACGCCACGGTGTCGATAGGGGTTCCTAAATACTCGAACAAGGCAAACTGACACAGTATTATTTTAAAATTGGTAAACGAAATAATTTTACCTAGAATCATATTTTTTATATATACCTTAAAGATATCCTTCCTCAAATATCCTTTCTTAGCAATCCTTTATTTGAATAACTTCTCCTTTGGAATAACCTTTTCGTAGAAATTCTTTCTTGGTAAGCCTTTCTTAGTAACCTTTGATTTAGAGTAACTCTATCCTTGAAGGCATCCCAAAGGATTTTTTGCTATAATTCAGGAAGTAAAGAATTATGAATACCGATGTTTTTGAAACTAAGGAGTATGTTATTGAGGAAGGGATGCAAGATCAAACCCCAATGAACTTTGCTTTAATACGCCATGACTTTGAGATATTAAGTAGGAAGAAGTTCTACGGTACCGAGTCTATCATCAAGGTTAAGAATTGGTTGGGCTTGTGTGACAAGTTATGTAAGGACATGATGAATTATATTCAAGGATCGTTTGAGAGGGTAAAAAGTAATGCTCTACGGTTTGAAGATTTAGCTCCAAAGCCGCTTACTATTGCACCAGCTGGGAATAAGAAGCGCAAGTTCCAGACGAATAAGTCCAACTTTGGTTGCTACATGTGTGGAGAGAAGGGTCACTTTGTTAAGAACTATAGGTCGGGTAAGAAAAGACAAGCGGATGAAGCACGGGTCGTTAAGGTACCAAAGCTTGGGACACATGCTACACCAAGGAGTTGTTACTGTTGCCACCCGAAGAGTCATTTCATCAAGGATTGTCCTATGCTGAAGAAATGGGAGCAACCTAGGCCCTTTATTATCGTTTCAGCACCATCCATTCCAGCCACAGCTAAGGAAAAAGAGGTTCTGGAAGGGTTTACTTAATGCACTGGGAGATAGAGACTAGTATTAGGAGGTAGTATCCTAAGTTGTTCCTTATGTAGCATTTGTCGTTGTATCGTATCTTTTGGAGTGTACTCCCCATCTGTGATGGAGTCACTTAGCTTGTATATAGGGTTGTATGTAGTTTGATCGATATTCCATATATGTACCGTTCCTTCTATCATCCCTTGTTTGATATTGATTCTTATCATAGCTTTATCTCTCTTAGCCTTGTTGGTAGACTAGGACTTGAACTAGTATGATTCATGACTCTATGTTGTGTCAAACCTGATGGGCAAGTGTCCGACCGATCATGGCATATTTAGTATGACAAATTCTTTTCATGTGATATGTATGTCGTTGGTTCCCTAAGGTTGTTATGTTGCTTGGGATGTTTTGTATGCACTCTTAGGATATAGGAAAATATTGTTCAAGTTAATAAAGTAAAATGATTCTATGAAAGGTTTCATGAATAAGTTGTATCATTTTAAAATATTTGAACCTATGCTGAAATTTTTATAAAATGTTTTCATGAATACTTTTGAAAGGGTAAAAGATTGGGTAGATAAGAACCTTTAGATGAGTGCGTAAGCTATACGTAGATCATTTTTCCCTTCGCACATAATTCTCGATCTAAGATTCGAGTACATGACTTGAGGTTTCCCACACCATTCCGAATAAGGATCAATCACTTGATTTTTAATGACGAACACTTGGTGAGGGTTCTTAATAAGGAACCAAAACTTTTTATCATAATATTGGCCATGTAAGGAGAATGGACGTTTCTAAATAAGAAGTCTGATCGTAGTCCGCACTAGGAAGTTAGGTGAGCGATACTAGTTCGAAAGTAAAGCTATGTATTCAAGTAAGTGATCAAATCAGATTTTGCATAGGAATGGCCTATGCACATCATATGAACTGATGAATAGCGTTGGGTATTTTTGGGATACTTGTTTTCTGGGATAGGTTTGTGGTCAAATTTCGAGGATGAAATTCTTTCAAGGGGGAGAATGTAACGACCTGAAATTTAATCACTTTAAATTTGGATATTTATTATATTATTAAATAACTAATATATGGATTTTATAACTGAAAAATACCCCTTTTAAATAATAACTAGTGATAGCGAAATGATTTTCAAAATGTGTTTACAAAAATATTTATTTAAAATGAAATTAGAAAATGTGACCGAAAGGCTTTTTGAAAATTTTCAATTTTTCACCGTCAAAAAAGTCGTTTAAAATATCGTGAACAGCTTAGTTAACATATGCACACATTTACAAATAGCATAAGCATGGATTAGTAATATAATAAAAGTTAATAATATGTTTACTTAAGTGAAAATAAGGATACGTTTACTTAAGTTATAAACAGTACATGGAACTCTCTCCATAATCTGGCACAAGCACCTTTTGGTAGGCTTCTCATTATGTGGAATCCTCTTATTTTCTCCGTTGTTCCCATTTATATTCAAAGGCAGTTCATTCACTCTAGAATTAATCATCTCTCCTCAAACCAAACTTTCCTTTTGACCTCTATTTATGCAGAAAACAGTGTTGTTCTCGGACAACCTATGCTTGACCACCTTCCTACTCTTCATCCACCTAATACCCCATGGATTTGCATTGGGGATTGGAACTGCATGCAATCATCTCATGACAAGTGTGGTAGTGTTCCCCTTACTTTGAAACAAACTAATCCTCTGAATAATTTTCTTTTTTCCTCCAACCTCACAATTATTCCCTCTGATGGCTGCTTCTATACTTGGAATAACCGCAGTAGAAATGGAGTCAAAATTTATTGTAGACTTGACAAGGCCTTCACTAACATCAACTCCCTATCTCTGTGGCCAAACTTGCTTTATCACTCCCTCCCCTCACTCTATCTGACCATTCTCCTATTGTCCTTGACTGGGGTCAGGAGGCTATGAGTAGACATCCCTCTTTTTCATTTTTTAATATATGGACTGATCACTCTGAATTTTATGCATTAGTTTCTGATAGCTGGAAATGTAAAACATTTGGCAACCCTATGTTTATTTTACAATTCAAACTAAGGGAGCTAAAAGGAAGGCTTAAATCTTGGGCTTACAACACTTATGGCATAGGTTCAAAATTATCTGAAGGGTTCAGGAATCAACTTCAGGTTGTTCAGACTTCACCGCAATCAAACCTTGCTGGCACTGCTCTATCTAATGAAGAAAATAAGATGAAAGGCCAGAAATCCAAAATTCAGTGGAAAATGTATGGTGATAGGAATTTTGCTTGCTTTCACAATTCTTTGAAAATAAAATATGCTACTTCAAATTACCATAGCATTTTGGATAAGGATGGCAAACTTTGTTCCTCCTCTGATTCTATCCAAAATGCTTTTCTGGATTATTACAAAACTTTACTGTCCAAGTTTCAACATAATAACTCTCAGTTGTCTCATTTCTCAAAGGCTGCTCTTCCTGCCATTTCTACAACTCACTCTCAAGCTTTGATTTAGGTAGTGATTGCTGATAAGATAAAACAAACTATATTTAGCATGAACTCTACTAGCTCACCTGGTCCTGATGGGTTTAATGCCCACTTCTGCAAATCATGTTGGAATATAATAGGGGATGATGTTATTAAAGCTGTCAAAAATTTCTTCAAACATAACCATATGCTACCTAGGGTTAATGCAATTAAACTGGCCCTCATTCCAAAGATTCATCACCTTGACGATATCTCTCAATTTAGACCAATTGCTTGTTGTAATGTGATTTACAAGTGTATAGCAAAATTCTAGCTTCAAGGTTAAAACTTGCTCTTGCCTCAACCATTTCAGCAAACCAAAATGCTTTTCTACCTGGCAGGGATATAATTGATAATATTTTGCTATCTACTGAGTTATTAAGAGGCTATAGCAGGCAACATATCTCCCCTAGATGTGTTATGAAGCTTGACATAGAAAAAGCTTATGACACCATAGAATGGAAATCAATCATTTACATCCTCCACTGCATGAATTTCCCTCATACTTTCTTGGCTTGGGTGTTCACTTGCATTTCCTCTGTGAGTTATTCAATTAGTCTTAATGGAGCTGTATTTGGCTATTTTTAGGGTGCTAGAGGCTTGAGACATGGGGACCCCATTTCTCCTTATTTATTTATATGTGTCATGAGATTTTTATCTTCTCTCTTTAACTCAGCACAGAATAATAAGATGTTAGATTATCATCCTTTCTGTAAAAACCCTCAGATATTATCTCTTATGTTTGCGAATGATATTTTGCTATTCACCAAGCCTAATGTTAAATCCATCGCTTCTGCATTGGGTATCCTTCAGGTGTTCTCTTCTCTGACTGGCCTCAACATTAACACTTCTAAATCCAAAATTTTAATAGCCGGTGTGTCAGTTGAAGTAAAAGCTTATATGACTAATCTATCCACTCTTTCCACCTTTGATCATGATGAGTGTTATCTTGGAGCTCCACTAGTATTTTCTTCTATCAAAAAATCTCAATGCCTTCCTTTATTTGAAAGAATAACTGATAAGTTATCTTCCTGGCCTATTGCAAAATTATCTTTAGCTGGCAGACTTGTGATTGTCAAGTCCATAGCTACAGCCAAGTGTCTTTATTATGCTCGAATTTACATTCTTCCTACAAAATTAATTTCCATGATCAAAGTTTCCATGAACCACTTCCTGTGGCATGGCGATCCCTTCTCCAAAAAACTAATTCCTATTTCCTTCAAATCTATATGCTCTCCTAAATCTATGGGTGGTCTAGGCGTTATGGATATTAAACAGTGGAATATTGCTGCCTTCTCATCTCATTTTGAAAAATTATTTAAGCATGACCAACATTTATGGGGACTATGGTGTAGGAATTACCTTCTTAAAAAGCAACACTTTTGGACTATGCAGATTCCCAATGACTGCATTTGTACTTGGAGGAAAATGTTTGGGTTGAGGGCTTGTTTTCTTCCTTCTTTTCAATTCACTATGAAGAACAGTTCTATACTTTCTTTTTGGAATGATCCTTGGTCTTCTAAAGGTGTAATTCTTGCAAATATTATTCCATACAACTTGAGAAGTATCACTGGTATTTCTGCCAAAGCAAAGTTAAACCCATATTTATGTGATGATAAAATTAGTTTACCTTACTCCAGTTCCTATTTTGTAAGGAATGTTTGGAAAATGTTTGAAAATACACAGTTCTGCAATTCTGAATCATCTTGTCTTTGGGGTGATGGTCCTCATTCTATTAATAGAGTTTATAAACTGATTACTTCTTCCACTGTCACCTGTCTCTTCCCCTGGCACTCGAGAATTTGGTCTACAAACTCTGTTTCTAGACATGATTTGCTTCTATGGAGAGTTATCAGAGGGGGTCTTCATACTTGTGATAGACTGTTTGCTTTGGGTTTAATTTAACAATCTAACTGTGTTTTGTATGGCCACACAGTTGAAACTACTGACCATTTTTTCTTCACATGTAAGTTCTCTTTTTACATATAGAGAAGCATTTTAAATCGATGTCACCTGCGTAACCCTTCAACTAATTCCAGGTTTGAATGGTTTACTATCTTTAAGGCTACTAGATGGAAATCTTAAAGATCTCTATTGCTGCTTAAAGTTTTAAAAGTTTGTATTCATCTGATTTGGGTTGAAAGAAACTCTAGAGTGTTTTCAGGAATTCACTCCTCTAAACACATTATCTTTCTTGCCTTAGTCAGGGTTTGTAGCTTTGGTGTTCTCTATGTGCCCTGTTCAATTGCTTGTTGTTGTGCTTGACCTATGCACCTTGCCTTGCTTGGTGTTTTTCTGATGCTGCTTAGTGAATTTGTTGTTATGCTTCGAGTCCTCTCCTAGTGCCAGCTTTCTTTTGGTATTCATGTCTACTTTTGTGAATGCTTGGAGTCTTGCTCTGTGCTGCTTCGAGTTTTTTGGCCCTTTGCTTCGGGTAGTTTCCTTTTGTGTTTTTTGGTCTTTCTTCTCTCTTTTTTCTCATGTATCTCCTTATTTATAATTGTAATACTTTTTACATGTTATAAATAAAAAAGGTAGGGGCATTTCTAACCCCGCTTGGCATTGCCAAAATAAGGATGTGACAAATTTTCAAAGACTAAATTAAAATAAAATGTCAACCATGAATTGTCACATTCAAATGCAACATCGGTACAAGAGAAGGGCCTTGCATGGTGCGTAAAAGGGTGTGCCCATATCCCTTGCATGTGCAACATGGTGATGGGAGGTTGGGTGTTGATGTGGCATTAATCTAATGAAGGGCAATGGTACTTATGGACAATTTGGTAGTTTAATTTTATCCATTTACATATATACATATTTCCTAATTTTCTTTTTCATTTTTATCATTCATTCCACTTTTAAATCTCTTCAAGCGCTTAGAAACACTTTAATGGTTTCCTATAATTTTCTAAATTTAAAAAGCTTCTTTTTTTCCCTTGTTAATTCCTAAAATTACTTAAAAACACCTTCTTTCCTCTTCCCTTACCTCCTATTAGCCAAACCAAGCCCACATACACCTTCCTCCACTTTGTCCGTGCCCAATAATGCATAGGTCGAGCCACTTTTGTCTTGTTTAAGTCCAAAAATCCAATTTTTCCAAAAGATTTACAAAGTTCTAGGTTCTATTTTAAATTAGAGAAGGTTTTGTTTAATTTGGTGAGTAAACACTTTTATTTTTGGGAAAGATTCTAACCTTATATGCTGCTATGCTTATTGTAAAATAAATTGGTTGTTTGGTTGTGTATTCATGTTGTTTTGGATTTATATGGGTACTAGTTTGTGGTTTGGATTTAGACTTGTGAATCGAAGTCTAAAATATAGTGTTAGTTGTAGAAATGTAATCTTTGCTTATGTGATGGTGATGATATGTTTTTTTATGCAAAATCATGGATGTGTATCTTTGTATGCTATGAATGTAGTATTCGGTCACGATAAAGTGATACGAGATCCTTTGAAATAAAAAAAATCGTGTTTGCTAGTTTTTAGAAGTTGCAAAATATTTCCAAAGTTTCCAACTTTGTTTTAGTTTCAAAACCCTTTTTATTTATGTTTTAAAATGAGTAAAGGTTAGGAGTTAAGTTTGGAAAAGTTCAAATTAGAAGCTAATTCCAAGTTACTACATCCATAACAATAGTCTCTATGGATGCAGTTCGGAAAAGTCAACATTTGTAAACTTAAAATGTTTTCTTCTTAAAACGTTTTGAAATTTTAAAAAAAACACTAATTAAGTACCAAAGTTAATTATTTCATAATTAAGTATGAGTGTAATAATTAATTTATTTATTAATTAAGGATAACTATTAATTAATTAGTAATTAAGTTAAGTAATTGGTACTTAAGTATTAATTAAGTAAGTTAATTATAATTAATTAATTAAGAAGTTTTAATTAATGATTAATAAAGTTAAGAGGTAATTAAGTATAAATTATATTTAATTAAGTTTAATTATTTAATTAATATTTAATTAGGGTCAATTATTAATTGATTACTAATCATGCATGGTTAATTAATTAATCAATCAGGACTTAACTAAGATTTAATTAAGGATTAATTAAGTTAAATTAAGATCTAATTTAGAGTTAATTATAATTAATTAGTAAATAAATTAAGATTAGTTTTGAATTAATAAAGGTTTAATTTAAACTTTATCAATTATTTTTAAGTAAACTGATTTTAATCAAGGGATCTCTTGTCTAAGCCATTAAGTAGTCAAAAAAATATGGATAAGTTATATTAAACTTTGGCCTTTGTTAGCAGAATAAATCCTCGTTCTACTATAACTTAACTAAGTAGATTATTTAGACATACCTTTAGCAGAATAAATCCCTGTTCTGCTAATATATTGATTTGGACATTGAACTGTATTCCAGTTGATTTATATTAGACTAAAGATGGTTACCTAGTGATTTCAAATTGATTTTATTTACATATATATTGGCATAAGTAAGCACCTATTATACGACTGGGAAAAGTCAAATATAATTAAATGGTAATATGATTTAGTACCATTGTGATCGCTAAGCATTTTTCGAACCTGTAAGTTTGGTTTTAAATTAACGCCAATTTTATTAACAATTTGAGGATTAAGTATTTGTATAAATTATAAAGGATGTTCAAAGTTAGTTAATTAACCATTTTATTAGAAATGTTTTAAAGTAAGGTGGTAACTATATTTTTAAGTATGTTTAAAGTTAATTAATTATTTTATTGACAATGTTTAAAATTGATTACTTATTTTAATTATTATGATGTTTAAAGGAAATTATATAATTGAATAATGGTGTTATAACAGATAAATTGTTTTATAAAAGGGTTATACTTTATGAAAAGCATTTATTAGAAAGAGATTTGCAAATGAAATTTTGTAAAGGAGTTTATAAATCATTTTTGAGTCTCATAAGGAAGTTTTACAAATGAATTTGGAAAGAGGAAATCTTCCTTAAGTTTTGTAAATATACTTATACTAATGACATAATTATATGGATATGTTTTCTAAGTATTGGAAAGTATAATGTTTAGGTAATATACTTATACCGTTGAGATAAATATATGAATGTTTTCCAAGCATTGAAGGAGTATAAGAGGTTTGTAAATAATATCTTTTGTAAAGGTATTTTGAATCTAAGATATGAAAGTGATTTGATTATGAAAAGATTAATTAAATGGAGGCTTAGTAGGCCCCATATGGAAATAAATCTTTGTTGTTTGATTGTGATTATTTGATAGTTAAATAATGGACTATTAAATCTGGACCAAAATGTAACCCTAGAAATATCTAATAGAAACACGTGAGTTATATGGTACTGTCGTCTTCGATGATACAGTATTGTGCGTATAAATCTCGTTTAGTTCTTTTGGGATAAATGATAAGGAAATCTGTTCACTCAACGGTTAGGAGGTGATCTCCGCTCTTATTTGTGCCTGCTTATTTCTGAAAAAACCGGGGTTGAGTTTGTCGGAACTATTGAATGTTGTTTCGAAAAGACCGGGATTGGATAAGTATAAACTATCCAAAAACCACTTCGATCTAACTCAAGGGTTTCGAACTGAAGACATCTCAAAGAATATGGAATCAAAGACGGAGCTTTTGAAGTGCAAGGCCTACTTGCTACTAATCTTGAGGATGATTCCAAAAAGGATGTAGTAGAAGTAGTGCCTGCAGTTTTTTAAGACGCAGAACAACTTATATGGATGAATGTTGGCATTGCGTTGCCTCCTGGAAGATAGTGTTAGCATTCCAAGTGGGAAGTGCCGAAGATAGGTAAAACATAGCCTCAAGCCTCATCAACCGGGAATGTATAAAACATGGGAGATGCAGCAGGGCTATGTGGGTCGCTCCCATTAGGGTATGATCATCATCTTTCTAGATCGCTATTACGAAACTGGATGTGCATGAGAGCTCTCAAGGGAAAGGTTGGAAAGCAACCTGTGCGACGATATATTCGGTACTATCCAGTAAGGGATATGTCGGTCCTGTGTTGGTAGCGGTTTAGGCGAGGTCCTCGGTACATTTTATCTAGAGGTGTACTATTCGGAAGGTAGTCCCTTACCTTGTCATTGTGTGAAATCCATTCTTTAATAAGCGCCGTACGGACTTAGTTGTGCCCAACTATGTTGGAATGTGAGATGTAAGCATTTAAGCTATTTTATCTATTTATTTTTAACCCTTGGGCATTATTATAATATCATTGGAATTTCTATAAAAATGTTTTGGTTATCATAAGGTAAAAAATCGTCTGTGTTTATGTGCGGCGTGGTCTTATGAGATACCTTTATCTTTAAGGGTTTATAAGATATAATAAAATTCTTTGTGATTTGAGTCGCTGGTTTTACCAGACTGATTCGAGCGTTGTTTTTTCTATAATACTCGAGTCAGACCGAGCATATTTCTAGATTTGCTCTGGTTGTATTGGAGCTCAGAGCTAGAGACCAAGACGTATCTACGTATTTCTTTATATCCCACCGCGCGGCTTTGTTGTATTTAGCAAATTGTAAGGACATGTGTTATAACTGTCTAGGTAGATGATAGGCTAGTACTTCGATGGATGTATGTATATAAATGTTTTCTTTTGTAAAGATCATTGTTATATTATAGCTTGTTCGTTGCATTGTGAGGTTCTGTGTTGTTTAGTTTCTATTTTTCTTCTTTCTTCTTCTTTCCCCTAACCATATGTCTTTTCGACACTTGCTTGTTCGATACGTGAATACCGTAGATGTATTAGTGTCGACTTCTGAGGATCGAAAAGGTAGGTTGTTACAGTTAGTATCAGAGTGAGGATGAGCGAACACCTCAGCTTTGGTGGGTTGACTCATTTGAGATAGGGTAAGTGAGACCCTAGGGTTAGTTTGAGAGTATATGTATATATATGAGAGTACGTATTTGTTAGTGATATAAAAATATTTTATATTGTGTTGATTTATCTGTTGAGTGGCTTAAGAACCCTGGTCGACTTTGGAAGGCCACGGTGTCGATAGGGGTTCCTAAACGCTCGAATAAGGCAAACCGACACGTTATTATTTTAAAATTGGTAAATGAAATAATTCTACATAGAATCATATTATATACATATACATATACATATACATACACATACATACATACATACATACATACATACATACATATATACATACGTACATACAGATATATATATATATATATCTTAAAGATATCCTTCCTCAAATATCCTTTCTTAGCAATCCTTCATTTGAATAACTCTTCCCTAGGAATAACCTTTTCTTTGAAATTCTTTCGTGGTAAGCCTTTTTTAGTAACCTCTGATTCAGAGTAACTCTATCCTTGAAGGTATCCTAAAGGATATTTTTCTATAATTCTGGTAGTAAAGAATTATGAATACTAGTGTTATTGAAACTAAGGAGTATGTTATTGAGGAAGGGGCGCAAGATCAAACCCCAATGAACTTTGCTTCAATATGCCACGACTTTGAGATATTAAGCAGGAAGAAGTTCTATGGTATCGAGTATATCATCGAGGTTAAGAATTGGCTGGGCTTGTGTGACAAGTTATGTAAATACATGATAAATTATATTCAAGGATCGTTCGAGAGGGTAAAAGGTAATGCTCTACGGTTTGAAGATTTAGCTTGAAAGCCGCTTAATACTGCACCAGCTGGGAATAAGAAGCGCAAGTTTCGTATGGATAAGTCCAACTTTGGTTGCTACAGGTGTGGAGAAAAGGGTCACTTTGTTAAGAACTGTTGGTTGGGTAAGAAAAGACAAGTGGATGAAACACGGGTTGTTAAGGTGCCAAAGCTTGGGACACATGCTACACCAAGGAGTTGTTACTGTTGCTACTAGAAGAGTCATTTCGTTAAAGATTGTCCTATGCTCAAGAAAGGGGAGCAGCCTAGGTCCTTTATTATATTTCAAAGCCATCCACTCCAGCCACAGCTAAGGGAAAAGAGGTTCTGGAAGGGTTTGCTTAATGCACTAGGAGATAGAGACTAGTATTAGGAAGTAGTATCCTAAGTTGTTCCTTATGTAGCATTTGCCATTTTATCGTATCTTTTGGAGTGTACTCCCCATCTGTGATGGAGTCAGTTAGCTTATATCTAGGGTTGTATGTAGTTTGATCAATATTCCATATATGTACCGTTCCTTCTATTATCCCTTGTTTGATGTTGATTCTTATCATAGCTTTATCTCTCTTAGCCTTGTTGATATACTTGGACTTGAACCAGTATGGTTGATGACTTTATGTTGTGTCAAACCCGATGGGCAAGGTTCCGGCCGATCATGGCATATTTAGTATGACAAATTCTTTCCGTGTGATATGTATGTCATTGGTTCCCTAAGGTTGTTGTGTTGCTTAATTGAGATATTTTGTAGGCACTCTTAGGATATAGGAAAATATTATTCAAGTTAATAAAGTAAAATGATTCTATGAAAAGTTTCATAAATAAGTTGTATTATTTAAAAATATTTGTACCAATGCTGAAATTTTTATAAAATGTTTTCGTGAATACTTTTGAAAGGATAAAAGATTGGGTAGATAAGAACCTTTAGATGAGTGCGTAAGCTATACGTAGATCATTTTTCCCTTCTCACATAATTCTCGATCTAAGATTCGAATACATAACTTGAGGTGTCCCACACCATTCCGAATAAGGATCTATCACTCGATTTTTAATGGCGAACACTTGGTGAGGGTTCTTAATAAGGAACCAAAACTTTTATCATAATATATGGCGATGTAAGGAGAATGGAAGTTTCTAAGTAAGAAGTCTGATCGGAGTCCGCACTAGGAAGTTAGGTGAGCTATACTAGTTTGGAAGTAAAGCTATGTATTCGAGTAAGTGTTCGAATCAGATTTTGCATAGGAATGATCTATGCACATCATATGGATTGATGAATAGCGTTGGCTAGTTTTGGGATAATTGTTTTCTGGGATAGGTTGTGGTCAAAATTTGGGGACGAAATTCTTTTAAGGGGGGAGAATGTAACAACCCAAAATTTAATCATTTTAAATTTGGATATTAATTATATTATTAAATAACTAATATATAAATTTTATAACTGAAAAATACCCCTTTTAAATAATAATTAGTGATAGCGAAATGATTTTCGAAATGTGTTTACAAAAATATTTATTCAAAAGGAAATTAGAAAATGTGACCGAAAGGCTTTTTGAAAATTTTCAATTTTTCACCATCAAAAAAGTCTTTTAATATGTTGTGAGTAGCTTAGTTAATACACACATTTACAAATAGCGTAAGCATGGACTAGTAATATAATAACAGTTAATAATATGTTTTCATAAGTGAAAATAAGGATGTGACAAATTTTCAAAGATTAAATTGAAATAAAATGTCAACCATGAATTGTCACATTCAAATGCAACATCATAGTACAAGAGAAGGGCCTTGCATGGTGGTAAAAAGGGTGCGCCCCACCTATTGCATGTGCAACATGGTGATCGGAGGTTGGGTGATGATGTGGCATTAATCTAATTAAGGGCAACGATACTTATGGATCATTTTGTAATTTAATTTTATCCATTTACATATATACAAATTTTTGAATTTTCTTTTTCATTTTTATCATTCATTCCACTTTTAAATTTCTTCAAGCTCTTAAGAAACACTTTAATGGCTTCCAACAATTTTCTAAATTTAAAAACCTTCTTCTTTTCCCTTGTTAATTCGTAAAATTACTTTTAAACACCTTCTTTCCTCTTTCCTTACCTTCTATTAGCCAAGCCAATCCTACATCCACCTTCCTCTACTTTGGTCGTGCCCAATAATGCATAGGTCGAGCCACTTTTGTCTTGTTTAAGTCCAAAAATTCAATTTTTTCCAAAAGATTTACAAAGTTCTAGGTCCGTTTAAAATTAGAGAAGGTTTGGTTTAATTTGGTGAGTAAACACTTTTATTTTTGGTAAAGATTCTAACTTTATATGTTGCTATGCTTATTGTAAAATATATTGGTTGATTGGTTGTATATTCATGTTTTTTGGATTTATATGGTAACTAGTTTGTGGTTTGGATTCAGACTTGTGAATCGAAGTCTAAAATATAGTGTTAGTTGTAGAATTGTAACCTTTGCTTATGTGATGGTGATGATATGTTTTTTAATATGAAAAATCATGGACGTGTAGATTTGTATGCTATGGATGTTGTATTTGGTCATGATAAAGTGATACAAGATCCTTTAAAAAAAAATCGTGTTTACTAGTTATTAGAAGTTGCAAAATATTCCAGAAGTTTCCAACTTTGTTTTAGTTTCAAAACCCTTTTTATTTATGTTTTAAAATGAGTAAAGGTTAGGAGTTAAGTTTGGAAAAGTTTAAATTAGAAGCTAATTCTAAGTTATTGCATCCATAGTGATAGTCGCTATGGATGCTGTTTGGAAAAGTTAACATTTGTAAACTTAAAATGGTTTCTTCTTAAAACGTTTTGAAAACTTTTCAGAAACACTAATTAAGTACCAAAGTTAATTCTTTCATAATTAAGTATGAGTTTAATAATTATTTAATTTATTTATTTAAGGATAATTATTAATTAATTAGTAATTAAGTTAAGTGATGGGTACTTAAGTATTAATTAAGTAAGTTAATTATAATTAATTAAGAAGTTTTAATTGATGATTAATAAGAGGTAATTAAGTATAAATTATATTTAACTAAGTTTAATTATTTAATTAAAATATAATTATGGTCAATTATTAATTGATTACTAATCATGCAGGGTTAATTAATTAATCAATTAGGACTTAATTAAGATTTAATTAAGGATTAATTAAGTTATCTAATTTAGATTTAATTATAATTAATTAGTAAATAAATAAGGATTAATTTTGAATTAATAAAGGTTTAATTTAAACACAATCAATTATTTTTAAGTCGGCTTTTTTTAAGTAAACTGATTTTAATCAAGGGATCTCTTGTTTAAGCCATTAAGTAGCCAAACAAATATGGATAAGTTATATTAAACTTTGACCTTTGTTTGGAAGAATAAATCTCCGTTCTACTATAACTTAATTAAGTAGATTATTTGGACACACCTTTAGCAGAATAAATACATGTTCTACTAATATATTGATTTGGACATTGAACCGAATGATGGTTAGTTAGAGATTTCTAATTGATTTTATTTACATATATATTGGCATATGTAAGTACTTGTTATACGACTTAGAAAAGTCAAATTTAATTAAATGGTAATTTGATTTAGTACCATTGTGGTTGCTAAGCCTTTTCGGAATTGGCAAGTTTGGTTATAAATTGACACTAATTTTATTAGCAATTTGAGGATTAAGTGTTTGTATAAATTATAAAAAATATTTCAAAGTTAGTTAGTTAACCACTTTATTAGAAATGTTTTAAAGTAAGGTGGTAACTATATTTTTAAGTGTGTTTAAAGTTAATTAATTATTTTATCGACAATGTTTAAAATTGATTACTTATTTTAATTATTATGATGTTTAAAGGAAATTATTTAATTGAATAAGGGTGATATAAAGGGTAAATTATTTTATAAAAGGATTATACTTTATGAAAAGAATTTATTAGAAATAGATTTACAAATGAAATTTTGTAAAGGAGTTTATAAATCATTTTTGAGTCTCATAAGGGAGTTTTACAAATGAATTTGGAAAGAGGAAATCTACCTTAAGTTTTGTAAATATACTTATACCAATGAGATAAGTATATGGATATGTTTTCTAAGTATTGGAAAGTATAATGTTTTGGCAATATACTTATACCTTTGAGATAAGTATATGAATGTTTTTCAAGTATTGAAGGCATATAAGAGGTTTGTAAATAATATCTATTGTAGAGGTATTTTGAATCTAAGATGAGAAAGTGATTTGATTATGAGAAGATTAATTAAATGGAGGCTTAGTAGATCCTACATGGAAATGAATCTTTGTTGTTGGATTGTTGTTATTTGATAATTAAATAACGGACTATCAAATCTAGACCAAAACGTAACCTTGAAAATATCTAATAGAAACACGGGAGTTATATTGTATAGTCATCTCCAAGATACAGTATTCTGCGTATAAATCTCGTTTAGTTCTTCTAGGATAAACGATAAGGAAATACGTTCACTCAACGGTTACGAGGTGATCTCCAATCTTATCTATTGTCTGTTTATTTCCGAAAGAACCGGGGTTGAGTTTGCCAGAACTATCGAATGTTGTTTCAAAGAGACCGGGATCGGATAAGTATAAATTTTCTAATAACCACTTCGATCTAACTCAAACGTTTCAAGCCGAAGACTTCTCAAAGAATATGGAATCGAAGATGGAGCTTTTGAAGTGCAAGGCCTACTTGCTACTACTTTTGAGGATGATTCCAAAAAGGGTGTAGTAGAAGTAGTGCCTTCTGTTTGTTCAGACCCAAAACAACTTGTAGGGATGAATGCTAGCATTGCGTTGTCTTCTGGATGTTAGTGTTAGTATTCCAAGTGGGAAGTGCTGAAGAAAGGTAAAACGTAGCCTCAAGCCTCATCAACCGGGAATGTCTAAAACAAGGAAGATGCAGTAGGGCTATGTGGGTCGATCCCATTAGGGTATGATCATCATCTTTCTAGATCGCTATTTCAAAATTGGTTGTGCATGAGAGCTCTCAAGGTAAATGTTGGAAAGCAACCTGGGTGACAATATATTCGGTATTATCCAGTAAGTGGTAGGTCAGTCCTGTGTTAGCAGGGGTTCAGGCGAGTTCCTTGGCACATTTATCTAGAGGTGTACTATTCGGAAGGTAGTCCCTTACCTTGTCATTATATGTAATCCATTCTTTAATAAGCGCCATGCGGACTTAGTTGTGCCCAACTATGTTGGAATGTGAGATGCAAGCATTTCAGCTATTTTATCTATTTATTTTCAACCCCTGGACATTATTATAATATCACTGGAATTTGTATAAAAATGTTTTGGTTATCGTAAGGTAAAAAATCGTCTGTGTTTATATGCGGCATGGTCTTATGAGATACCTTTATCTTTAAAGGGTTTTATAAAATATAATAAAATTCCTTGTGAGTTGAGCTTCTCAGGCTGATTTTACCAGACTGATCTGAATGTTGTTTTTCCTATAATGCCCAAGTCAGACCGAGCATATTTTCTAGATTAGCTTTGGATGAATCAGAGCTCAGAGCTAGAGGCCAAGACGTATCTACGTATTTCTTTATGTCCCGCTACGTGACTTTGTTGTATTTATCAAATTATAAGGACAGGTGTTATAACTGTCTAGGTAGATGATAGGCTAGTACTTCGATGGATGTATGTATATAAATGTTTTCTTTTGTAAAGATCATTGTTATATTATAGCTTATTCATTGCATTGTGAGATTTTGTGTTGTTTAGTTTCTGTTTTTCTTCTTTCTTCTTCTTTCCCCTAACCATATGTCTTTTCGACACTTGCTTGTTCAATACGTGAATACTGTAGATGTATTAGTGTCGACTTCCGAGGATCGAAAAGGCAGGGTAAGTGAGACCCTAGGGTGAGTTTGAGAGTATATGTGTGTGTGTGTGTATGATAGTGCGTATTTGTTAGTGATATAAGAATGTTTTTATATTATGTTGATTTATCTGTTGAGTGGCTTAAGAACCCTAGTCGATCTTAGGACGCCACGGTATCGATAGGGGTTCCTAAATGCTTGAACAAGGCTAACTGACACGATATAGTTTTAAAATTTGTAAATGAAATAATTTACCTAGAATCATATTATATATATATATCTTAAAGATATCCTTGCTCAAATATTCTTTCTTAGCAATCCTTCATGTAAATATACTTATACCAATGAGAAAAGTATATGGATATGTTTTTTAAGTATTGGAAAGTATAATGTTTTGGTAATATACTTATACCATTGAGATAAGTATATTAATGTTTTCCAAGTATTGAAGAAGTATAAGAGGTTTGTAAATAATATCTTTTGTAAAGGTAATTTGAATCTAAGACGTGAAAGGGATTTGATTATGAAAAGATTAATTAAATGGAGGCTTAGTAGATTCCACATGGAATTAAACCTTTGTTGTTTGATTGTTGTTATTTGATAGTTAAATAACCGACTATTAAATCTGGACCAAAACACAACTCTGGAAATATCTCGAAGAAACACGTGAGTTCTATGGCATAGTCATCTCCGATGATACAATACTATGTGTATAAATCTCATTTTGTTATTCTAGGACAAATGATAAGGAAATCCGTTCACTTAATGGTTAGTGGGTGATCTCCGCTCTTATCTATTATCTGTTTATTTTCAAAATAACTGGGGTTGAGTTTACCATCGAATGCTGTTTGAAGAGATTGAGATCGGATAAGTATAAATTATCCAAAAACCACTTCGATCCAATTTAAGCGTTTCAAACTGAAGACATCTCGAAGAATTTGGAATCAAAGACAGAGCTTTTGTAGTGCAAGGGCTAGTTGCTACTAATCTTGAGGGTGATTCCAAAAAGTATGTAGTAGAAGTAGTGCCTTCAGTTTGTTCAGACTCAGAAGAACTTGTATGAGTGAATGTTGGCATTGCATTGTCTTCTGGAAAGCAGTGTTAGCATTCTAAGTGGGAAGTGCTAGAAAGGTAAAACGTAGCCTCAAGCTTCATCTACCAGGAATGACTAAAACATGGGAGTTGCAACAGGGCTATGTGGGTCGCTCCCATTAGTGTATGATCATCACCTTTCTAGATCGCTATTATGGAATTGGTTGTGCATGAGAGCTCTTGGTACATTTTATCCAATAAGGGGTAGGCCGATCCTATGCTGGAAAGGGTCCAGGCGAGGCTCCTGGTACATTTTATCTAGAGGTGTACAGTTCGAAAGGTAGTCGCTTACCTTGTCATTGTATAGAATCCATTCTCCAATAAGCGCTGTACAGACTTAGTTGAGCCCAACTATGTTGAAATATGAGATGCAAGCATTTTAGTTATTTTAGTTATTTTATCTATTTATTTTCAACCACTAGACATTATTACAACATCATTAGATTCTCTATAAAAATGTTTTGGTTATCGTAAGGTAAAAACCCGTCCGTGTTTATGTGTGGCATGGTCTTATGAGATACCTTTATCTTTAAAGGGTTTTATAAGATATAATAAAATTCCTTGTGATTTGAGTTTCTCATGCTGGTTTACCAGGGCATTGTTTTTCTTATACTCCTTGGGTGAGACCGAGCATATTTCTAGACTAGATTTGGATGCATTGGAGCTCAGGAGATGCGCTAGAGGTCAAGATGTGTTTATGTATGTCCTGCTGCATGGCTTTGCTATAGTTACCAAATTGTAAGGACTAGTGGTATAACTGTCCCGCTGCAAGTATGTATATAAAAGTTTTCTTTTGTAAAGATCATTCTTATATTATAGCTTATTCATTGCAATATGAGATTATGTATTGTTTAGTTTCTTCTTCTTTCCCCTAATCATTCATCTTCCCAGCAATTTGTTGTTTGACACGTGAATACCATGGATGTATTTGTGTCGACTTCTGAGGGTCGAAAAGGTGGGTTGTTACACATATGAACTCTGATTCATGAGTGGTTTCTTCTGTTGAACTCGTGGCCAAATTCTAGACGATATGGCACTGGGTTTGTGGAGTTTGGAGACTGTTGAAAAAAGCACGTTAGAATGGTTTAATTAATTGATTGATTGAATTTTAAAATATTAAATGCATATCCATTAATGAAAATTATAATGATTGATATGTGTTGTGATATATTGGTGATTGTTTGGATGTTGTGGATAGAAGACTGATATATTCTTTTATACCATTATTTTATTGTTAGCGAATTAATGATAATTGATGTATTGAAATGTAAATTTTTGTGATCATGTTGTAAAATAATTGTCTTATTAAGTTAATATACATTTATATTGATATTTGATTCCGCCGTGAGATTTTCTTTTATTTTCGTGGTCTTGAAAAGTTAAAATTATAATATACACGATCCACTCCTTTTATGTTGGAAATTAGTTGCAACGTATTTTGTGGCATTTGTAATTGACTTCCGATGTTAAAAATAGTGGGGCGTTATACCCAAGTTGTAAATTGATTAGGAAGGGGGTGGGTTAGTTAGCTCGGTAATAATATCAGAGAAACACTGAGGGGGTGCTTCCAAACGATATCCTAGGATCGTAATTAGCACCTACATACTGATTTCTCACTTCTTGCGTTGTGTAAACAAAGTAATTATGGTTGTATAGAAAAGCTAAGTCACCATTGGCCCAAAAATGACTAAAGACATCAACTAAATGCTTCACAAGGATATTTTCTATAACTCGCTTAACTTTCTCCCTATAAAGTTCCTTGGCTAAGGAAACCCTATCTAAATCACAAAACAAGGCGTAAAAAACCTTGAAGGCATAACAGTTTAAGCCAATTCTGTTGGCTACACGGAAGGCTGAGATTTTAAGGTAGCAACTTTAGCTTCAAGAGCATTCACGTGTTGCATCACCACTCGTCGCATACATTAATGTCATCTAGAAGTTGGGATTTAGTCTTTTTAGTTGACTTAGAAAAAGAGACAAATAACTTGTTTGCAGTAGAACTCCCTTGTGTTCTATTACTCTCTAAACTGTCTAATTTCTTCTTATAATAATATTTTAACTCATTAAACTTGAATTTACAGTAATTCTTTAAATCTTCCTTCCATTGGGAAAAAACGTCGTGATCCGCTCCTCGTGGAGGCACGAGAGCGGTATTTGGCCTAGATGATGTATGTAAAAATAAAGTCGTGGATTGGTTCTCTTCCTTGTTAAGCTGCTCTGCTACTTGCAGAGACAATCCCTCAATTATACTCTTTGCCTTCTTAATCTCCTCTTTATATGACAACCCCTCCATATCCTTTAACAATTTCTCCAACTCAGTCACGCGCTCTTGCATTGACTTTAGATCGATTTTCATTTCATGAATTCTCTTTTGCGCGGATGCTAAATTAGCAGATTTTTTATTGATTTAGTTACATTGTCGGACATTGGCTTGCTTAAATTCTTTCAGCTCTTGCGCTTGCTCTTTAGATTTAGTGAGCATTTCCTTTTATACCACGTTGGCAATTAGTTCCTTCTCTTTAATAAGATATGCATTAGCAGCCTCAAGAGGCTTCATAAACGATAATAGGAATTTTCTCTTTTGCTAATGAACTACAAGGGTCTTAGGGGCATGAGAAGGATCACCGAGCTCATGGATAATCAATGCATTTAAGGAAGACCTAGTAGGGAAAAGGAGGAGGCCTAAAATATAAGTCACAAAGCGGGAACCAATAAACACCGAGTAAAATAAAAGTACAATGCAATTCTAGTCGAGACAAAAAAGAAGTGTTTTATTCAATCAAAATTTAAAGTATATAAAAAGTCATTGTTTCTATCTACGACTAAGTGTATCTTTAAAGTTTAAACCATTGTAAGTGAGGGTGGCCTAAGGGAAGTAAATCACCTCCTAAGGAAGGACATCATTTGCATAGTACAAGGTCACAAAGCACGTCCCCCTCATGAGTACTTATGTAATTTTTAACAGGAGCCTCTCAGATTCTCTCTTCACCCATGCAATAGTACTTTAAAGTTCATTTTCCTTTCTGCATACAAAGGCGGTTCTTATTGACAATCTATCTATAGTTTGTTTTTTGAACGCTCAATGTACCACTTTAAAGTTCAAACTAAATTATCTACTTCACATGGCTCCAATAAAAGAGGTTTATCAACACTTACGGTCTTTACCTACGAAGAAATAGAGTAAAGAAGCAAAGCTGATAATATGTTTGTTTACAAAGTGGCCCTGCTAAGTAAAATAACATAGAACAAGTTACAAACTTCCAAAAAAAATCTCCTAAGTGATGACTCAAAATAGCTAAGAAGTTCAAGCATTCACATCTACATTGCGGAGGATCCTAGTAATGTGTCATTAGGCTACGCATTCTCCTTAGTCGAATCATCTTCTACGCAGTCATATAGGGAATCCTCTTGCATGGAAGCTGAAGGCATGGCTGTTGTTCCATTACGCTTCTTAGCCCACATTTCTCTGCAATAGTCCAAGTCATCTTGATGAGTTCAAGTTCTTTCAAGAAATCTAAATCAACCTTTGCTTACTATGCACCTGAGCATAAATATTATAGAGGAGGGAGAAGGTCAAAGATTTAAGTTCCTGGTCGGCCTTTGCCAACTCATTCTTCAGATTTGTTGTCTCCTGTGCCAATCGATTCTTAGCCCATGTAGCCCTATCCTCGATCTTTTTAATCTTTTGATTAGTTGCTTCTAGGTCAGATTGGAAATCGCTTCCCTTTTACCCCCGCATCAAGGTCAAGGTGAACTTTGGCTAAGTCCTTTTCTAGTTTAGCAACCTCTACCTTAGCCTCAGTAAGCACTGCCTCAGATGCATCAATGCACTGATAAAGTTCCAAAACCAAAGCACCCCCATGAAGAGGAAAATATATGTAAGTGTATTGAGCATATAAGCAAATCCTAAATTGGTAACATCTAACAAAATCAACACCAAACTAAGTAATTTTTCAAACACTTACATAAGACAAGCTCCTATGAATACCCTTGAAAACCTCCATAATCGAAAGTTAGGAAGTAGGGAGCACGGTAGAAGTTGGGGAAGAGAAATGTGAAGAGGAAAGAGAGACAAGGTCATCAACAAGGAGGTGCCCCAATCGGTTCATCAACTCTGAAATGATACCCTCTACCGGGAGGGACAGTAAGTGTGAAGAGGGTGGAGGAAGTGCCGCGAGAGGGTGTGCAACAAGGGCAGTAGAAGTAGAAGTAGCTGCTTCATGCTTCGTTTTGCTTGTGAGGTTTCTCCAATAAAGAATTAAAGGTCCTCCCCAGAATTTCTTTTGGTAGTTTGTTTTCCCCTTTTTTGAAGCCAGACTTCCCTAGAAATGTTGAAGCAAGCTTAGACATCATACCTATTCAATTCAAGTAACAATGCTATTAATTAAATTTGAAATCACGTGCCAATAAACCTCTAAAAATAAGCAATATACATACAACCAAAATATATTCTGTATGGCACAGAGGTATCTAAAACATAAACGAAAATAGAATGAGAAAATGATGATGTGGGTGAAGAAAGTTATGCTTGCGCAGTAGAGGTTAAATAAAGGTATTTGAACCTTTGCAAATATCATCAGCAATCTGAAGTGCATTATCCCTACACGTGACAAATAGTTCTCGCCATGTGCTAGAAAAAACCCAGGGCGATCAACTAATAAAAAAAGAGATGCAAGTCAATGTAGGAAAGAGGATTAAAGAAGAGAAATGAGGAGTAAAGGTAATACCAAGCTCTAGGAAAAAGAGATAAATCCATCTTGATTAGGGATTAAAAAATTTGATCCGCCTACCTTTGGGTTTTATGAGGAGAAGTGGAAAAAAGAGATTTCATAGCTTGAATATAATGAAACTCATTGTAGCCCGAAGTAAGACTCTTATGAATAGAGTATAGAAAAAGATACTCTCGGCAAGTAGGCGGGGTCAAGTGTTCAGCATATAAGATATAGGTGCAGGTTAAGAAAAAATAAGAAATGGGGCGCAAGTTGGATTGGGGACATGCCTACTGTAACTAATCACTCTTTGATAAGGGGATGAAGTGAGAAAAAAGGCAACTTCTGGTATATTCAAAATTTAATGAAATAAACCTCTCTAAAGGCATATGAATGCACCTAGAAGGGGACATAATCCAAAATTCATAACCACTCATTCAGAAGTTATTCAAGATACCTTCAGTCTGACCCTGTTCGCAAATGGCTGAGACCAACTCAGTGACAGAGGCTAGATCCTAACTAGAAGTGCTAGGAAGATCGTCGGAAGTCATGAGAAACTAAAATAATGAAAAAATAAAGTGGGAAGATGATTTTCAAATTCGTAACAAAAAGATCGAATCATAATGTTTCCCAAAAGAAAGTAGAAAACCCAATTCCATTATACAAGTAAAACAATTCAATTCGGTAGTGTATCAAAAATGCAATCCTTCTATTCACGATTTGGTTAAATGAACTCATATAGGCCCAAATGAATTCATATAGGCATTTTATTAAGAAACTTAAGGACACACACATATATACATAAGACATCCCTACTTAATGAAACCACGACAACAACACAAAAATGATACTACAAAGGAAAAGACACAGAGCGAGTGAATGAGAAAAAGATATAAATAAACAAGAACGAACAAAGAGAGACAAGGGATTCCCTTATAATAGCGATAAAACAAACATAAAAATCGAGGAAGATGATATGGTATTGAGAAAACTCTGGATCAGCTAAAAGAGGAAATAAAGGAAGAGTTGGAAATATATATGCTTCTAAAGAACTTAACCGTAAAATTCAAAAGGCATAAAAATTAATAACTGTTGGATATGAATGATGACAAAGAAAATGCAAAAAAACGAAGCATATTTCTTGGAATACGAACCAATGTATCTGGCAACTATCAACAAAAGTGGCTAATGATATCAAGACATGTGTAAAAAACATTAAATGCGAAAATTATTGATTAGACTATTTTAAAAAAATGGGTGCAAGACGACAACTCCACCCTAATATACATTAGCATAGATTTATGGACAAATGTTGCACCTGTTTTTCTCATATAACATGTTTAGTGCAGGTTCATGAACGTGAAGTCAATAAACTATATAGAACAGTGGGGAGATATAATAAACCACATCAACATAGAAAGGAACTGCGTATGCTCTAAGATACAACATGCGCAGCCCAACAAAAATCTTCATTGAAATTACACAACCTGCAACTCATGTACGACAATCAACTAAGATAGGACCCTATGACTACACCACCATAGTTGACAGAATCTATGTGTAAAGCGGCAACAAGGCATATCACTTAGTAGTCGAGTTTTCATAAGAAAAACACGATCGTAAACTTTCACGTAACAGACAAGTGCAAAGCAAACACACAGCAGAAAACCAACTTGGCTTAATAAAGGAAAATGGCTAAACAAGACCGCGTCGTCAGGACAAACAAGTTTGCACCATCAGAGCTAATCTAGACCACACTGCCTTAGCTCATCCAGACTGCACTGTCATAGCCTATCCAGACCATGCTGTCATAGCCCATGCAGACTGCGCTGCCACAGCCAATCCAATCTACGTCACCATATCTAAAGTAGCAACAAGGTACAATGCCTATTGTTCACGCCTTCACAAACTAGCACAAATCAAACTCACAGTGAGGAGCCTACGTAGCTCGACAAGCTACATTACCACAGTTAGACAAGCTGTGCCATCATAATAATAGGGATGTAAAATGCATTGAACCCATAACCAACTCAAACTGCGCCTCCATATAAAAAATGCAGCATCGTTATACAAAATTGTACTTTGCCGACATGCTAGCATTGAACTGCCCCACATCCCATACAACTATGTCACTAAATACGAACAGTGCCGCCATAATCAAAACAAGCCATACCATCATGTCCTAAACAATGACTTAGAACGACGTTTGTTAACCATGTTCCTATAAAGTTGCGCACGAAACATAACAAATTCAAAAGTGTGCAAAGAAATTCATCTTAAATGTCCACATATTGCGTTAATACTAGCTAGACAAAGGACAGCGTATAGCCACACACTTGCATACAACACTTCAAGAATTCAAATTTCCAGCCTAAAACTAAGTTTTCCAGCCAAAAGTTAAGGACCCGTTTGGTTTGCTGTTTTTAGTTTTGTGTTTTCGTCTAAACAAAAATACGCATTTCTTATGCATTGTTGGAAAACACACAATTTGGAAAAATGAAATTAACATAGAAAATAGAAAACAAGTTTATTTGATTTTTCGTGTTTTGAGACATAACAAAAGGACGAAAACAATTTCTCTCCTCCATTTCCCGTCCATCGTTGTAATGACTAAGAATTGTAAAAAAATTTCACATGTTTTCTTGTATTTTGTAGTGTAGGTTGAAAACACAAAACATAGAACTCAAAACGAAACCAAACGGGCCCTAAATTCCTTGCATAACGCAAAAAAATTTCACTTGAAGCCACATCAGCAATCCGTGCACCTTCTACCAATCAAAGGGATAAAGGACACGTAGAAAAATCTAACAATAGAGGAAGGATACGAGATGTAATGTCAACAAACCGTGTGATGTCATATTTGTTATAAAAGGGAGGGTATTATAGCAGAAAAAAGGTATCACACTTTTATTCTCTGAATTATATGCTATAAAATTTGTATTCCGGGTCATTAAAATCCAAAAGATTGTACTAGAAAACGATTTAAAGAAGATAAGAATTGATCAGTGGAGGTAGGATTCTTTAACATTTAAACCACGTAAATCTTTGTGTCCTTTACTTTTTAACATTTATTACCTTATTTTCTGTGTTATATTAGATTAAACTTATTCTTAAAATTGAATTTGACATTTTAACATACAGTCAAAGTGCATCTATATAAATGTAAGCTTAAGCGACATAATTACTTCTTTTAAGGCAATTTAAATACTTGTTAAATTTGATAATTCTTAGTTATGAAAGCATCATACACTGTAATTCTTCTAGACTATGTTTGTGTTGTCATAATGAAAAATCTCATTTACAACAATACATTGCATACTTATTTTGTTCTGACTAACCACTTCCATTAATAAATATAGAAGATGTAACAACACTACATGCTTAAATTTTTCTCTAACGAAAATAAAAATTATGCGATAATAAAGTACCCTAACTATTTTCCATGTCAACTATTTCCTCCACTAAATAAAGAAGACGTGACAATACACTATGTGCTTTTTTTAAGCATCGATTCCTATTAACATGTATTGTCAGATCTGTTTTTTAAGAGCATAAATATTGTATTTTTTCTACTCTTTCGTAACCCCACAAATTGACATTACTTTTTTAAGTTTCATCACTCAAAAAAATGAACTTGATATCAATTTCGAACAATGCACAACAACAGACTTCTAATTATGAACAATTCACGTACAACAGCTGGCCTATAACAACAAAAATAAGTGATAATGGGTGACTTAACGACCGTTTGTTATGGATGTGCTTGGGAAGTTCAATATATGTCATAAAATATGGTGCTGATATTGGACGTCATTAATTGAAATATCATTTATGCTAAAATCATTTCCATGAGTGGATCAACGACCTTGTACCTTAACTTTTCATTAAGTCGAATTTCTACAAAATCAAGTTAGTTTAGTGTTCTTTGACTAACGAGAACTAAATTTTATAGAAGAGATGAACTCCGATGTTCTTATTCTCGTAAATGTGGTTCTATATCTCGCACTAGCATAATATCACTTGGATGTTGGCATATAGAACGTCGTTAATTTAGATGTCATTAATGGAGGTGTGGTTTTAATAGTCCGACATACCTCTACCACGATGAACCTTTACTTTGATGCTTTGCTACAAAATCTACTGATGGGATAACATTGCTATGAAACCATCATGGGTAAATTAATATTTGATGTAATAATTAGGAAAGGATGGTAAAATGTGTATTGTTGTATCTATACAATAGGAATGTACGGTTATATCTTTATTATATGAACATGTCTTGTGTCTTTATTGTACGTATGCATCTGTGTTCAAAATTATATTTTGTATATTTCTTATCATATGCGGAAATAGCACAAATGATCAATGAAAAGAACAAGAAACCAGACAATGCCGATAATTGTAACACCCCTTTAAAATTAATAAAAAATAAATGAATTAATTAAATAAGATAAGGCTAAAAATAAAAAATTTGTAAAAGTCGGAATTTGACCATGGAAGTTATGCCATTGCGTTCATGGCAATTTTTGGATCAATTTCTATATATAATGTTTTGAAAATGGAGTTCAAACCGAAAAGTTATGGACGTTTAAAGTTTTCAGATTCAGAATAATTTAAATGGAATTCAAATTCGAATAAATAATTAATTCCTAAATTTGAAATTAAAAAAGTAGCAGCAATTAAACTTATGGGTTAAGTAAACATTAAAATTAACATAAACATTAAAATATTAATTAAGGTATTAAATAAAACAATCAACGACACAATCAAAACGTTTCTAGAATAGAGCTACCGGTCGACCGCCTAACATGAGGCAATCGACCGCTACGATCGACCGATGGGGTAGAAGTGGTCGACCGGTCAATGATGGGTGGTGGCTAGGGTTTTCTATGTACTAATAATTTGCATTTTTGTTGTTTTTAACCGACTTAAATCCCACGGTTCTGGTGCTTTTGAACCACTATAAATAAGAGCCTAACCCTCTCACTTTTATTTACAACTTATTTTGAGAACTAAGCGAAGTTCTGTTGGTCTCTCTCTTCAAAGATTCAGAAAATTATCTAGGGGTTCAGGTAAGAAATTTTAGGTGTTTATATTCAATTTCTTATTCTATTAAGCTCAAATCTCTAAATTTCCGAATCTAATTCATATACAATTCCCTTGCTGTATATTTCTAAAAGAAGAATCTGTAACAAATTGAAGCGGGCGTAAACAAATCCAAAAAGGAAGAGCTAAGGACTTTTATGAGTATAAATCTTAGTCTTTCTTATTTTAATAATTCTACAGTATAATTTGGATTTGATATATTCCTTAGGGAATTTTTGGTTTACGAAAATGTTACATTAAAACCCTCTTTTCAAAGCGAAATATCAATTCTAATGTCAGAATCTCAAATATTTTATATAAAATGATAAAATTTGTGTAGATATTGCTGTTTTAATGTTTTACATTCTATTCCACTTCTTATCTTTTTCTTTGGATCCAATTAAGGGTTTCAAAAAGAATAGATTAGGAAATGGTAAGTAAGATATGGATTTTTTTGTTCGGAGTTTGCACTGCCTATTTCCACAATTCAAATAGAAATTCCCCTTTTCTAATTTCATACAAAAAGAAGTTGAATAGAGCGTAAAAATATTTGAATTGGAAGTTTCTATTATTGATTGATTCAGCTATTTTAGTATAAAATAAATTGGGTATGGATTCTATTTTATACAAGTCTATTGATTGAATTATGAATATTGGATATGTGGTATATTTGTTGATATGGAATTGGACTTGTATAAATTTGAAGTTTTGACATTTAAACATTAGCTTAGGACGCAATCTTTACACGCTTAGAAATATTTCAGGCACACACACACGCGCGCACACACACACAGATATATATATATATGTATATATATTAGCGTAATTATTGTATAATTATAACAAATTAATTACATAGTTAATATGCTATTAATTATGATTAAATCCCTCGTAGGAAAGTAATTAATTACAGAGGCAAAATAAGAAGTTTCTTTTAAGGCCTTAATCATGTATGCGGTGAGATGTGTGAATATATGTTGAGAGAGTGTAAATTATGTCTGTTATATCGATGCGAGGTCAGTCGAAAGCATACAGAAGTCTGTCCAGTTAATCTGGCTACCAATAGTGTGACTTTGAGGCTGATGTGAGACATCTCCAATAATAAGTAACCACAAAGGACGCGAGGTTAGTCCCAAATTCTATAAGTTAAACCTACCTAGCTAATCTGACTACCAGTACCTATGAATAGTCGGACTAATATAAGACGTCGCTGTGAGGTATGGGTCATAATATGAAGGACCTGTTTTAGAGATTGAAGGTATTAAGTGGCTGTGTGAGGGCCCACCTCTTCCCTATGTAGGAAGTAGTAAATGGTCGGGGTTTATGGTTAGGCACGGTGGAGACTATCTTGGGGAGGGTCCGCTTCAGATTTAAAGTATTAAGCGGCCTTAAGAGATTTCGTGCAGTATTAGCTAGATAGTACCGAAAAGAAGTCCGCCTTGAGATAATGTATTAAATGATGGGGACCTGCCTTGAATGCGGTATTAAATGGTCAGATTCTACCTACTTCCCATTTAAAAGGTATTAAGCAGCTTGGGTGCTATCTCTTACACTTTTAGGACATTATTAACGATAGATATAGGTTAGTAGATTGAAAGAGTAATGGTTATGGAATTGGACTGGGAAAGCCTTAGGGCTTATAGTTGGAAGACATACAATATAGTTAGGATACATAATACATATTCTTAGTTAAATTATACTGCCCAAGTACTATTATAGAAAGACTTGATATTTTTATTCACCGGACATTATTGTTCCGACTCTCTCCTCATTACAACACAGGTTAGAGATGATGGTGCAGGTTTTTTAAAGATGATGGTGGAGACGCAGACTTGTGGTAGTTATTTAGCTATGTTATTTTTTATTTTTCTGATGTACCCATTGAAATTGTTGTGTAACTTGAAATACCGCAATATTTGGCATTGTTATGTGGGATTATGTAGTACGCTTCTGACATTTGAATTTTTAGGTAAATGGGTACTATTTTAATATTATATTTTATCGCTATGTGATTCTGAATGTATAGATAGATAGTTCCGTGTATTGTGCTTCGTATTAATTTTATCAACCAACAACCAGCATTAAAATGGGTCTAAGGTTCGATGGGCTTTTTTGGATCAAAATTTAGGCCCATTTCGAGGCAGGTTGTTACATTTGGTATCAGAGCTTAGGTTACCTGATTAATGGGGATATGTATACGCATGAGAGGTGTACTTGTTATTTATGAAAGTATTTTTTGAAAACCATATATACACTTATTTTGAACATACGCCTAACTCTATAAATTCCGACTATATAAGTAGTTGTGACCATATTCTAAAAGGATGGACGAGGCGACTATGAGTGGGAAAAATAAATAGAGTTAAATTTATACTCCTACCCCATTATCCTAGAGGCGGAAGTCGTGTCATAAGGATTGGACCAAGAAGAGCATGACCACGAGATATAGAAGCACCCGAGATGCTGAATCATACTTAACTCCTATGATTGGATATAAACTGCCTTATGATTGTAAACCTTGGTAGATTTCCAATTGAAGACATACATTTCATCCAGACATATAAGAGATATGAACCTATAAGTTGTAGTTTTGAAAAAGTAAGGACATTTGAAAATTCATAATTTGGAATTTTTGAGTCAAAAGTTTCCACTTAAAAAGTTTTTGATTTAAAGGTTTTCGATAAAGGGATTTTTCGTTTTTGAAATAAATGTAAAATAGAGCGTAGGTTAGGCTCGATGATTTTTCCTATTTCATTAATTTGGAAGTTCCTTTTTTAATTATTTCTAAAAGCGGAATGACTGTAAATGGAACTTGATTGAAATTATGGCATGCAGAATTAAAGGATAAGAACGACCGATAGCTATGATAGGAGGAACATTCCCGTATATGGAAAATATGGAGGATAACAGCTGATGTAGAAGCCACTTAGGTAGGAGAAATATAAATAGAGGCAATACTGGAAGATTTGGATAAAACAACATTAGAAACTTATATAAAATAGAATTAATAATCTGGTTAAAGATAATATAAAGAGAAGTAATAAGAATATGATAGGATAAAAGTTATCCTTGTCTACTCCCATTTTCATTATTTAAAGTTATAGAAGATGTTTTAAAAAGGAAAAAATGATTTAATTGGTACAATAATTGAGTTTTTGAATGCTTTGGGTTAAAAATCCTACTTTTAAAGAAGTAAGTCTTTGAAGTAAAAGTCTTTGAGAAGAGAAATTAATTTGCTAAGCAATTTTTGAATAGAAGGATAAGAATAAAGCGGCGAATGTTTTGAAAAATTGTGTTCAAATGCTTTTGAATTTTTTTGTTTAAATGCTTTTGAGAAGTTAAGTTCAAATGTTTTTATAAGATTGTAATAGCAATAAAAATAAAAATAAAAATAGAATATGGTGTTCAAATGCTTTTGGAAATTCGATTCTTTAAAGTGTTTTGCAAGTTAGAAATTCTTTTGGAAGATGTGTTTAAAAGTTTTCTTTTGAAATGAGAAATTTATGAATTCCAAACGCCATATACTACCACAACGAGGGTTTTTAAGATAAATGTTTCAGGTTGGGTACTTCAACATTGTGAAATTTTAGTTTTAAGAATAGTGAGGAACCAAATTTCTTTTTTAGGACTAATTTTTGAAATCGGCTGCTGAAAAAGGCTTATGTGGAAAATAAGCTTGATTTGAAACTTATTATGTAAATAGTTCTGTTTTGATTCAGGCTATATACGTGCGCATTTTGTAAATATGCATGCACACATACCTACATGCGCATTTACAAAATGCACATGCACAAGCTATTATTTTTAATAAACACACATGTGCATTCTATAAATGCGCTTGAGGACATTTGTTCATGCGCATATATGTTTCGACGCTTAAAGAAAATAGCCACCTGCTTTCTTCCCCATGTAACGATACAAAATTTTCAACGTTTCGAATTCGAATATTTAATTTATTTAAATGTTCGAATTTGATTCAAATATAATAAATAATAAGAAAATTAATTTTTGATTAAATGACTTGATTTTTAATACCTTATTTTTAAATGGATTTATAGGATTTTTCAATAATTTTTAATTTGAAAAATATTTAAATTTTTATTTGATGTAATTTACGGCAAACGATGCTATTTCTGAGAACATCACAGAATATGATAACCAGTGTATTTTATTGTTGTTTTGGGATTGTGTTGCATTGTTGTGCATGATTGTATTTTTATTTCTATCGTTCGCGTTTTGCATGCGAATAGGACAGTATGTAGTGGGTTACCGAAAATCTTACTTTTCAAAACTTTTTAAAATTCAAATCTAAAAACAAGATTTTCAACCAAACCATTAATGTGATTTGCTTTGTAATTTGATTTGAAAGAGATGGAAAATTGTGAATTTTGGTTTATTTGAGTTGGAAGTAATGGGTTGTTTTGTTTATAAGTATGCACCAACACATCACACTTCTTTTTGCTTCTAGCTGACATTGTTTTCCCTTTCATTCATCTTCCCTGTGCATTTTGAAACAAAGAAAATAAACTTCCCTCTCTATTTCAAAATTCCATATCTCTCAATCCACTCAAAATTAGCCAAAATCCCCCAACATAAAAATTGTTCGTTATCGTCTCTATTTTTTTTTAAATAACCGCTCGTCATTTCATCGAGCAAGGTGGTCAGAATTGGTCGAAAATGGTAATGCGTGAATATTGATCATTTTTCGACGATCGCAAAATGATGAATGGAGGGTACATTTGGGTTTGTATCGTCGAGTTGAGATTTTTAGAGGTAGTTTCGTGATTTTATATGGCTGGAGTTGGTGGTTGATCATTTTTCAATCAACTAGGTTTTTTTCGACGAACCGGTGGTCAAGAGGAGGAGCGGCGACACTGGGGGGAAGGTCGGTCGAGGTGGAACTATGGTGGCTGGTCGAGGTGGAACTAAGGTTTCAGCTTTGTCTTTTGGGTTCGACTTTTTTTGAATTCTAGGTGGAATTATGGTGCATCGAGCTTGGCATGGGTGAGGTCGAATTTAAGGGGTAGTGTGGCGGTTCTGTTGGCGGTGGCGGTGTGGGTGATCACTAGCCGAGGTGGCATTGAGGGAGGCGAGAACATGATCGATTTGAAGACCTGGGCACATGCATTTTTTTTAAGAAGAAGGGTACTACTCACAATGGAGCGGGTTCGGGTTGTAAGTAAAACGGTTGGTTTGGGTCAGGAGGTATTGGGCTTTGGTCTATGGTTTGGGTGAGAACATACTAATTTTATTTGTTTAACTTATATAAATTAAGTGTTAAGTGTATATTGTTTGTTTTAAATCTGATTAACCCGTAGAGTTCTACATTATACTCGTATTGACAAGCACAACAATTTGGTATAAATAGTTATTAGTTTTAATATAGTTTAATTTGATGATAAAATAGTACCGAGTGTGTATTTACGTTGTTAATTACATAGTTAAATTAATTACACCCCCTTGATGACATCTATTAGTAGAATAAAACGCCGTTTTGCTATATTTAAACTGACCAAATATTTTGGACATCTATTTAACAGAATATATCCATGTTCTGCTATTATATTAATTTGGGCATTTAGCCAGTTGATTTATATGGGATAAATGATGTGTTAACTATGGATTTGTTTTACATACATGCTTACTTATGTAAATACCAGCGATATGACTTGGAAAGTGAATTAAAAATATATGGTTGTTTGTTTAAGTACCATAATGGTCGCTAAGCCTCTTTCCGAATTTGAAAAGTTATGGATTTAAATTAACTTAAAGTTAATTAATTATTTTATTAATGATGTTTTAAAGTTAATTAATAATTTTATTAGTGATGTTTTAAAGTTAGTTAATTATTTTATTAATGATGTTTTAAAGTTAATTAATTATTTTATTTATGATGTTTTAAAGTTAATTAATTATTTTATTTATGATGTTTAAAGGTAATTAATTAATTTAATAAATGTGTTTATAAATAATAATTTATTTATAAAAAGTATTTTACTTAATAAAAAGAATTTATTTTAAGGAGATTTTCAAATGATATTTTGTAAAGGAGATTTATAAACGATATTTTGAAAGGAGTTTTATAGGTGATATTTTGTAAGAGAGATTTACAAATGATATTTTATAAACAAAAGAGATATTTATAAATGGTACTTTGTAAATGAAAGAATGGATTTATAAGTGATATTTTAAAAATAATGAAGATTTGTGTTAAATATATAAGATTTATAAAAATGAGTTTTGGATTTATAAAAGAATTTTTATAAAGGATTCTATAAAAGATTTTTATAAAGGAGTTTATAAAGGAAGATTTATAAAAGAGTTTTATAAATAGAAAAGAGTTTTATTAATAGAAAAGAGTTTTATAAATAGAAAGGAATTTTATAAATAATGTAACGACATGCCTTTTTGGATGTTTTAAGCAGACACACACGTCGGACTAAAACCATTCAAAAGTGCAGATTGTTATGGGGTAAATAAGAAAAAGAGAAAGAAATAAAACAAATACAGAATCTCGCAACGCAATGACAAAATATAATAATCAAATAACAGTTCATGAAGCTGTTTTATAAATACATTTGATTATTCTTTACAACACAAACATCAGAGTTACATAAACAGGAATAAATAAATAAATGCAGCGGAACAACATGATGCAGTGGAATAAATACAACAATAATAATAGTACAATTCTTCGTCTTCGTCCTCCAAGAATAAGGTCTTCAACCCTGAAATGCTCAGGCTGACCCGATCGAATTGAAAAGACAAAACACTCGAGTCAGAACTAAAAGATCTTATGTAAGTTAAATCAACGGTAAATATGGGTGTGACGGCGTCAGAGATGTTTACGGGGTTTGACATCTCCTATCCAGTGCCTAACGTGAGTGCAGTAACTTAAGAGATGTTCGGGATCCACATCTCCTAAGGATCCGTTAAACTATCTACTATGTAGTATAATATGCTATTATAATATGTCTACAATAAAGTAAAAGTATTAAAATAGTGTTAAGGCGTTACCCATATCCCCCTTAACACATTTTATATATTCCCATAGTCTATACAATACCGTACGCTCCTTCGTAAACTGGAGGTTTATCCAGAGGCCACTCCATAATTATGGTACAAAACAAACTCGTAGAAGGCGCGCTAAGGCATGTGAACACGACACTCGAGGCAATGCCAGGGTAGATATACCAATTGCGGATCCGGACTGGTGGTAACGCATAGCAGCTACTACCGCCCACCTTGGACACACTCCCAAATCAAAATCAAGGGTGGCCACCAAATCAATCGCAAAGTCAGAATATAGTATCGAAGGAATGTGCCCGATCGGAGGAATGACCTCACTTGGCCCGGTATAGCTCCTGTTTTAGTCACATCTGAGCTGACTCACGGGAGTCAGGGTCACGTCATACCTTATACAGAAATCGTTCGCTAAACCATCCTACTTCATTTCTGGAATCTCCACCACGTACACAGTTTTTAAAGTGATTTTCGGTATTGGCAAAGAGTATGACAATATCCGATCCCGGTCTCTTTAACAACCAAACGCTTATTACACACCAGATGGTTCTTTTATATTTTCAAAACCATTTCATAATTGATATCAAAATATCATATTCAATTCAAACCATATCACTTTCGAAATCATAATCATTTTTGAAATCATATTCACCTTTGAAATCATATCGCATTTGACATCATAGTTTCGAAATTATATTTTCTTTCAAAAGCCATATTTCCAAAATAAGTTAAACTCTCATTTCGAAATTATCATATTAAATCAAATATGTCATTAAGATCCCAACTTAGGTTATAATCATCATATTCATTTTTAAATCAAGGATTGAATATAAATACTTCTACCTTACTTAGTCTGAAATCTAGAAAATAGCTTGGATAGTTATAAATAGTTTTAAAGGTTTAGCATAGTTAAAATAATTTTTATATAGTTAAAAATACTCTAAAATATTTAGATAGATTAAAGATAGTTTTAAATTGATTTAAGATAGTTAAATAGATTTAAAATAAATTAAATGTAATTAAAATATATTAAATAGCTTTAAAATAGATTAATTAGATTTAAAATAAATTAAATGGTTTAATTAGTCTAAAAATAAATTAAATTGGTTTAAATAGGTTAAAATAATTTATATAGTTAATATAGGTTAAAATAGTTTAATAATTTGAAAATCTTATTAATTAATTTTTTTAAAATAGTATATTTTTAACAGTTTACATTAAAATATGAATTTGAAGTTAATATCAATTTTAAACTATTTATTTCTTTTCAACACATCTGAACCATTTAAATTTCCAAATCAACAAAACCCAATTTCAAACCTTCAAATTTAAATTCCCAACAAACTATTGAATTTCATATCGTTTTCAATCCATGTTCAAAATATCAATTCGAATTATTCCAATTTCAAAATATTTCAAACCAATTCAATAACTCAATTCCGATAAAATTTCATTTATATTTAAAATTCAACTTTAAAATTACAATTTAATTTCTTTAAACAATTCCTTTAAACCAATTCACATTTCAATCATAAAACTTGGTTTTTCAATAATAAATCAATTTATATAAATCAAATTTTATTTCAAAATATGATTTAATTAAATTCGAAAATTAAGGATTTTAAAATCATTTAATTTAACCAATCCGGTGTCCGTATATAATTCTCTACCGTAGGGTCAAGTGATACAGATATTTATCATTTCAATCCGTAATTATTTTATATTTACAGATATATATCATTTCAATCCGCAATCCCGAGTTAATATAAAAATCCATAAAATCGCTCGAGTCTATCATTTCAACCCATAACGATTTTTCCGTAATCTATAGATCGTTTGGGTATATATCATTTCAACCCATAGTGATTTTCCTAATAATAACTAAGGCAACTTGCAGAGTGATAAAAATATATAAATCAGCATAACATCCAATCATCCAATATCAACAATAACCGTCCATCATAATCATCATTCAATTCAACCAATAAATATCAACAATTAACAGATAATTACTTACAGGTAATTAAGTGGCAGTTTAAATTCAATAATAAATTAAATAACAATTTAATTCAAAATAATACAAATTAACATGAATAACAATTTAAATATATCAACAGCCATAAATAAATTCCTAATTACATCCTAAATTTAATTTAACTAACATAAGAAATTTTAAGAGTTGTGAGTGGGTCAAAACACTCACCTTCGATTTTAAATCCAAAAATAGGCCCAAATTTCAATAGTCTCAGAATTCATCCAAACCAGCGTCAAAATGTCCAGAATTTCGCTACGATCTCGGCAAAACAAACCGCGCGTGAATCGGATCTCGTATGTGAAAGTTATACGAGTTAGAAGTTATATAATTTAAATTTTTAAACAAATAAAATAATAATAGAACATACACGTAAGCAACGTCTTCCTCCAGGAACCCTACCCTCTACTGAAACTTGCGACATCAGGGAGTTGCCCCGCCGCATCGTTCGCTGTGCGCCAACCTGGGTAGCCTCACCACCGAATCCATGCGCCTAACATCGCCGACCATCACGGCCCCCCCTCGACACCGAACGACGCGATAAATCGCGATAACCACCAGCCGCCGTCGAATACATGAACCCTATTTGAATTTTGCAGCACGATCTAGCCGTCGATTCGCCAAACGAATCTCACCAATGCACTCCCCTCGGTCCTCTCCACAAAACCGTACCCTCAATTTGACGATCCAACAAAGTTCATCGGAACGTGATGAACGACCGAGAATAAACCATCGAATTCTGGGCACATAGAAACTTAGATCGAGAAACAGACTGCAGATTTGACTTGCGCTCGTCGAGAGCCTCAAATCGATATATAATTCGATATATTTTGGGGAGTTTAAATTTCGGAATTGAATTTGAAATTGAATTGAGGGTTTTTGGTTTTGGTTTGTCTGCCATTGGAATGAGGAGTTGAGAAAGAAATGTACGTACAGACAAAAGGAATAAGAAAGAAAGCTAGGGTTTATAATAGGTTATTTATAGGCAAATCCAAAATAAAATGAATGGACAAGATTGATTCGAAAGTTGAACGATAAATGCCCCGAAATGCCCGTTCTGTCTCCGTAACGAAAATGGGTCATCCCATATATCAAAATAGATGTTTTTAATACTTTTAAATTCAATGGAACAGGTTTCAAGTCCAAATTCCATCATATGAAGAAGTTAGCTTAAAATCAGCTTATTTCAAATAGATTTCAATTGATTTTAATTAAATTGATTTCTAGGCGTTTCGAGTCCGTACGATCAAACGACAAGTCCGATCGCTACGAAACTTGAAATCCTACAATAATTCACCGTTACGGATCCGATGAAACTGGTTTCGTCGAAATCCGAGATAGTGGCCAAAATGGCTATTTTCACGTTAATTAAATAAATTAATATTAAATTAATTAAATTGCCTTTTTCAATTCAAATTTAATTATTTACGATTTCTATCACTCTGGATTACTTAATAATTTATAACCCTTTAAAACAAATTTCGATATCAATTTATTATGAATATTTCACAATTTACAGTGTTTAATTCCAATTTCAATAAATTCAGTAATTATAAGTTAAAACTCCAATAAATCCATTTATTTGACTTTTACCTTATTATTCAGGTCCCTTATTACTATAAGGATATAACTAACATTGGTTTATATCTAATTACATTGGTATTTTACAACTTCATCTTAATTTCTATTAACGTAATATTTAATTTCATTTATTGCAATAGATTTCCAATTTAATTTTATAGACTAAATAAATAGGTAACATATAATAATTTGTCACCATTAACCTTTAACTTCATTTATAAGTTTATTACTTACAAACAAATGTTACAATTGCTTTCATAACACTAATTTCATTCAACTACCATTAACTATCTATTAGTTCATTGGTTAATTCAATATTTACATTCGGTTTCTTATATTCAATTTATAATCAAGCATAACATTTTAAATCATTTCAATTAATTGGAATTTCATACAAATTGTAAATGATTCGCTTTAATTAACATTTTTGCATTTCATTTTAGTTATTATTTCATTAAATAGTTTACAATTTTTATTTCTCTCAACATTAAATCATGAAATCTTATTAAATTAACAAATTTAAATTATCGAAAATTACGGGTCGTTACAAATAATTTTAGAGACTTATAAAAGATATTTTATAAACTAACTTGGAGATTTATAAAAGGATTTGTAAATATGGAATGAGTTTATAAAAAGGGAATTTTATAAAAGGAATGAGATTTGATTTTGATAAATAATCCTTCTTAATAATGGTGGTATGGAAGCATTCTTTCCATATTTAACACCGAAGGAAAAGTGGTTTGAGTTTAGTGTAACTAATGTCTTAAATGATATTTGTTTTTGGCCCATTTAAATATGAATTTGGAAAAGTGGAAATCTTACTTAAGTTGTGTTAATATACTTATACATTGAGATAAGTATATAGATATATTTTCTAAGTACTGAAAGTATAATGTTTTGTTAATATACTTATACCGGTGAGATAAGTTTATTAATGTTTTTCAAGTATTAAAAGGAGTATAAGGGGTTTGTGAAAATATCTTTTGTGAAGGTAGTTTGAATTAAATAATTGAAAAGAGATTTAATTAATAAAAGATTAATTAATAGAGGCTTAATTAATTAATAGAATAGGAAGTGGTGTGTAAGGTACAAATTCTTTTGTTCGTAGTTTGCAATGCCTATTTCCACAATTGAAAAAGAAATTCCCTTTTACTAATTTCATACAAAAAGAAGTTGAATAGAGCGTAAAAGTATTTAAACTACAAGTTTCTATTATTGATTGATTTTGCTATTTTAGTACAAAATAAATTGGGTATGGATTCTATTTTATACAAGTCTGTTGATTAAATTATGGATACTGGATATGTGATATATTTGTTGATATGAAATCGGAATTGTATAAATTTGAAGTTTTGACATTTAAACGTTAGTTTAGGGCACAATCTTTGCACATTTAGAAATATTTTAAGCATGTGTGTGTATGTATTATCGATAATGTATAATTATAATGTATTAATTTCTTAGTTAATAGGCTATTAATTATCATTAAAGCCCCCTTAGGAAAGTAATTAATTGTAGAGGTGAAATAAGAATTTTTTATAAGGCCTTAATAATGTATGCGATGAGATGTGTGATAGGATGTTAAGAGGGTGTAAATTTTGACTAAGTTATTGGGATGCCAGATCAGTAAAAAGCACACATAAGTCTGCCTAACTAATCTGGTTACCAACGGTGTGATTTTGGGGCTGATATAAGACATCATCTATAATAAGTAACCAAAAAGGACGTAAGGTTAGTCCCAAATTCTATAGGGTAAACTTGCCCAGCTAATCTAGCTACCAGTACCTACGAATAGTCGAACTAATGTGAGACGTCACTGTGGGGTACGGGTCATAATACGAAGGACCTACTTTAGGGATTGAAGGTATTAGGTGGTTGTGTGAGGTCCCACCTCTTCGCTATGCAGGAAGGGGGATATGGTTAGGGTTAGTGGTTAGGCACATTAGAGGATATCTCTGGGAGGGTCCACTTTAGATTTGATGTATTAAGTGGCCTGAAGAGATTCCGTGCAATGTCAGCTAGATAGTACTAGAAAGGAGTCCACCTTGGTATAGTTATTAAATAATGGGGACCTGCCTTGAATGAGGTATTAAATGGTTAGAGTCTGCCTACTTCCATTAAAAATGTATTAAATGGCTTAAGTGCTATTTCTTACATTGTTAGGATATTATTAACGATAGATACAGGTTATTGGATTGAAAGAGTAACGGTTATTGAATTGGAAAAGCCTTGGAGCTTATAGTTGGAAGAATTACAACATAGTTAGAATACGTAAGACATATTCTTATTTAAATTATCTTGCCCAAGTACTATTATAGAAAGGCTCAAGATTTTTATTCATAGACATTATTGTTCTGACTCCTTCCTCATTACAGCACAAGTTAGAGATGATGATTTAGATTTTCGAAGATGGTGGTGGAGATGCAGACTTATGGCAGTTATTTAGCTATTTATGTTATTTTTATGTTTCTGGTATACCCACTGAAATTGTTATGTAATTTGAAATAGTGCACTTGAATATTTGGCATTGTTATGTGGGATTATGTTATATTTTTTGACATTTGAATTTTAAAAATCATGGGTACTGTTTTAATATTATATTTTATCCTTTCGTTGTGAGATTTTGAATGTGTAGATAGATAGCTCTGTGTATTGTTCTTTGTATCAATTTTACTAACTAACAGCCAGCTTTGGAATGGATCTAAGATTCGATGGGCCTTTTTTGGGTTGAAAATTAGGCCCATTTCGAGATAGTTATTACAGTAATAATTAAAGTAGATTCCATATGCATATCTAATGTGTTAGACCGGTGCTATTAAAATGACAACTCCCTAATAAAGTTGATATTGCAGTTGAATTGACGACTCACTGATAAAGCAGACAACTATCAATAATAATGCCACCATTAGTGAAATTAGGTTCCACCAAAAATGCCTATAATATAAAGACCAACTTCTAATGAATTGATATGAGATAACCAAACAATGTTGTCCTAACATTGTCTTTAGTAATTAAAGTAGATTCCACCATCATACTTATGTTGCAAACTATGATTGAAAGGACAACTCCCAAATAAATATAAGTACTGTAATTGAATTGATAACTCACTAATACAGCAAGAAACTATTCATGATAATGCCATCACTAGTAAAAGTAGATTCCACCAACAACATTGGAGACCAGCTTTTGATGAAATGAAATGAGACGACTAAAAAATAAATCCTAATGTCACCACTAGTTGGATTCCACAAATAGTGCCTTATGTATGCTTCTCATATGTAAGGAGACTAGCATGCATTTTATTTAGCACAATAAAACCTATCATATTCTTTATGGTACAACCAACAAAATACTTATAAAATTATTTCATTTTTTCCTAAATGTGTTATGAAATTCAATAATGATTATAATGATGAAGTGGTTGAACGAGCACTAGTTGAGGATGAATCAGAAATTAAAGGACACTACAATGATGCATTAGGATTAATATTTTGAAAGCATGGCGCTTTAGTCGTAGTTTAGCAATATAGCAGTCATAACCATTCTACATTATGTAAAACTCTAATGCAAAACTACTTTAATCCAAATCCAACTTACTGTCCAGGTATGTTTCAGTAGAGAGTCGGAATAAGGTGAGACTTATTTTTGAGGATTTTGGCATGTATCCCTTTCTATTGAGCCTCCCAAACTAGAATAGAATCCTGATTTTTAATATTTTTTCTTCCTTTTGTTTGTGGTATGAACATATCATAAGTTCTTTACAATGTCAGAATTCCAATTTTAGACTTGTAAGCAGTTGTAATATTACTTTTCAAAGTGGGTCAAAAGTGACGTTTTTATGCCATTTTCCCTTGCAAATAACCTTAAGAATTCTTCATATTTTATAAATACGAAAATAAATAAAGTGAATACAATAAATTTTATACTTACGTAAAATGGAAGATTAAGAAACATACCAACTCGGCTTCTCATCCCATACCACTAGAGTTCACTTGCTTGATTTTGTAAATCTTTCTAAAACTTCCTCGGATTGTGGGCATATAATGCATCTTATCGACATTTTTTTTATAGAAAACCATATTTTTTCTCTGGAAAGTCACACTACTTTGGCCATTTCATTTTACCGAGTCTTTTGGATGGTGACAATATATATAACGCACAACGTAATCTTCTTGATATTATTTTGTAGCAACGTAGTCGAAGCTACAAGTGTTTTACTTTGCGCTTGATCGTCATCGAATGCATAATTTGTAATTACCAGAGTTTCATAGCATTTATACATATGTAATTAAATAAAATTATTGTAAGCAAGCCCGTTTTGGAATACTTTTCTGTATATAAGTAAACAGACTATGGTTGATAGTGTGATTGAAAAATTAAATATACATAATCAAACTTAAGTATGCTAAAGGTTATTAAGAGAGTATAATGTGTTAAGTGTGTAACACATAAGTGTTTATTTAAGAAGGTTAAGAATGAATATGGTTATGTAAATGTGTGTAAGGTTTTGGTGAAGATAAGAGAGAAGAATATTAAGGCATAATTTTATGTAACGGATGAAAAGTAGGAAGGCGGATGGATGAAGACTCTTTTGCTTCACTCTCTTTATACTTGTCCATATTTACACCTTCATACTCCTTCTTCTCATTCATTCCTAATCTCTCAAAAATAAATTAGTCAACTTCTAATCTCTACTAATCATCTCTTAATCTAATTAGCTCATTAAGCTTATAAATTATAACCTCTTCAAATCAACATAAACTCACATATAATACTTATACTTCATTCCTAAAGCAAGGGAGAGTGTTCTTGAAGGAGAAAAAAACTTCTAAAGGTGAGATAAGTGCAATGGATGTGGGTAATTAAAGCCAAAGGATACAAGGCTTGATCTTAGGTGGTGGTGGTGAAGACTTATGTGTTTTATTTGTTTAAGAGTTTAGTCACCAATATAAACTATATGCTACCTATTTCATGTGTATACTATGCGATATACGCATTATATTATAGTATAGTTGTTTGAGTGAACTTGTATGTTCACTTGACATCTTACCTTATTTAAACAAAATGACACTTAAAAAGTAAGTTACTCGGTCATACCCTTGTTGTTAAACTTATTAAAGTGATCTTAACTATATATTAACATGTGTAGTAGCATATTATACTTGAATGTGGGCATTCGGTTGCGTAATTAAAGTTAAAATGATATTTTTAATAAAAAGAATGAGTCTGAAAGTAATGTGTTTAAAATAGAATTTTTTCCCAAAAGGTCACAATTTTAAAGTGATTTAAATGAAGTAAATTTAAGATGGTGTTTTCTATATATACTCTTAGGTTATAGTAGAATATAGTACATTAGGAGATATGTCATATATGTCATGGTCTTGAGAAGTTAAGTAACATGAAGCTAAAGATGATTTTATAGTAATTTTTTATAATAATTTTGTCTTTAAAAAGTGTAGTGTTTAAATGAAGTTAACTTTACATTAAATGTTATGTATATACTTCTAGGTCAAGATATAGTATGTTGCATAGGAACTTGAGTTATATATATAAATGGTTAGAAAAGTGAAGTAATATAGAGTTAAAGAGGAGATGTAGCATTTTTAATGTTTTTTCCTTTTTAACAAGTTTTAAAGAAGATAACTTTTGACCTTAATGTCATTATACAAATTTCCGTAAATCATTAGTAGTTGGTTTATATTGTTTAAAAGGAGAATTGGAAAAATCTTAATCCATATAATAAGTTAGGCATTGTTATGATAAGTAAAAGATAATATTTATGGTAACATTTGATTAATTTTGTTGCATTTTTTGTATTTGACACAACCCCGCTTAAATTAGGAAACAATTTGTGTTATAAGATGATAATTTTCAAAGCATTGACTTTGACTTATTAACAGTTGCTTTCGATCGTTGAATTTGACTTTTGTATTAGGAACGATATAAAAGAGATGTGATTCATATGGTTTGCAAACTTCTTGGTGAGGCTCTATCGTTCGTATGATATGTCTTTCCCTTTAAGGATAATGTTTTTGAAACCTCTCATTGAGACTCTATATATATGTTGTTCGTTTCCTTACGGACGAACCAAAATTAAGTTAAACCAGATATGCATCAAACGACAGTTTCGAAATAACCGGAACTGGGTAAGTATATTGAAGTATGACTTGACTAATACCACTTCAATACATATACCAAGTTAAGTAGAATGATGATGTCCTTAAGGTCCACAAGGAAGTGCCTACAAGGAATCATGTACGAGATGCCGAGTGCTCATGATGTGTTCAAATGTTTGAGAGTGGGTTTTGATGTAGATGAATTCATTGGAAGGAGAATTATAAATGAGTAAAGATAACTTGAAAAGAGATAGAATCGATTATGTGGATTGAGACCATTCAAATATATCTAGTCTAGAGATATCCAGTGTACCTAGTCTAGATACACAGTTCTACGACTCTTAAGTACATCTAGCCTAAAGATATATTTTGTCATGTGAATAAGGATTTCCCATCCTCGTCATGTTGGAATAACACACACACACACACACGTTATGAGTTGTAGATACATATCGATTTCTATTACCTAAAAAATAATGTGATATGTATGGGAATGTTATAATTCTATTATATATACACACAAAAAATGTAAACGCCTTTAGTTGATCTTTATTTACCGAATATTAAGTAGTTTGGTACTTGTGAGGGGAAAACCCTATTTCGTGTTTTAGCGACATGGTCTCATAATGTACTATGATATGTATGGGTATATTACTTGAATTTCTCACACCGGACTCACATCTAACATATCTTTTCCTTTAAACTCTCAGGTACTCATTTGAGTAGGCTGAGAATACATGATTAAGCACGACATTCTGGAGTTGCCTGGTGATAAGCAGGAGTCTTTGGATGTATTTACTATTATTTTTTTCGGTTTCATTAGTAGATGTATATGTATCAGCATTATGAGGATAGGTTGTTATAACTTTCCATATTTGAGGGTACTACTTATGTAGTTGATGTTGCAACTCTAAGAACTCTATTTTTAGAGTCATCATATGTACTATACATTTTTGACTATGTTATATTATATTTCATTGATAGATGTGAGCGTTGTTTTGTTGTTCTTAGTTCTATTTTTTACTTTTACCCTAGCGATCTTTCATTAAAATGCTTAAGTATTGGCATACGAGTACCAGTGGATTGTATTTGATGTCTATCTTGGGTATCATAATGGAGAGTTATTGCATATGGCATCAGAGCTTAGGTTTAGTGTATACTTAAGCCTGATTGGGGTGAGCTCATCAGAGATAGGGTGTGTTGCCCTAGAATAAGATCGGTGTATATTATACATATGAGGGTGCGTCTTTATATTTGTTATATATATTTTCTCTACAAGAATTCCCTTTTTATAATCCTATTTTATAAGTATTCTAAGTTTTACTATGTTTAGGCGGTAAAGAAGAATAGTCAAAGATGAAAAAGAGTGAACACATCGAATAACATCACTATAGATGATCGTGCACAGTTGCATAAGAATGCCGCAATTGTAGCTGGTGTGGTGGTAGGAAATAGAGGAGTAAACGTGACACATGTTTAGCCACTTATGAATTTTTCCACATTGAGTATAGACTCTACAATCTTGGGAGGAAAGCCATTTAAAGGAACCAAAAGTATTATTGAGGTTCGGACTTGGCTTAGAGCTTTTGAGAGGATATTTAGAGACTAAGGCTTAATAACATGTAGAAGCGTCTATTAGCTTCTAGGAAACTTTAGGATTGAGCCATGGATTGGTGGTGGGACTCTTTTATCATCATCATTTCTGAGGAAGGTATTATTTTTGGCATCATTCAAAGAAAGATTTGAAAAAAATTCATTCCTAAAGCAGACATAGTATTTGGTTTTAGGATTTTGTAGTTTTGAAACATGATGAGGCGACTATGTCATAGTAAGAGATTAAGTTCAATATGATGTAATGATTTGGACTTAGCATGACAAATACGTAGTGGAAAAAGAACAAGATGTTTATTGTTGGTATGAGGCCAAACTTGCAGAGAGAAATTTTTTTTTGAGAGAGACGGGTGTGTAGCGTGATACTACACAGCTGGTTAATTAGATATATATTTAAATATGTAAGAGGTCGATCGACAAGCCCGATCGATGGCAAAAAAATAGTCATAGAGCAACAAGATACGGTTAAAATGCTAGAGTATCATAATCAGTGTAACACAAAATATTACAAAAATCAGCTAAGTAGTAGCCCTCGGTAGACTAAGACTACCTGCGCGGTGATGCGCTGGTACTACCCTGAGATTCTGCTGGCTGGGTGCTGCAAGGCGGGAGGCTCAGTCTGAACGGCGCGGAGGAGCACTGACCTGTTAGAGAGAAGAAAAGGTGAGTGATACTTCTACAGGTTCCACCAAAATGTCGTGCAGGTTTCCCAAACACGTGTGCATTCCTCTCTTTCCATATGCACCAACTATAGATAGATATGTAGGTGTCCATCAGCAGGTTCTGCTGATTAAACTGCCAATAATCGAAGAAGGGGGTCAAGGTGGGGATATACCCCAGTAGATAAGCACTGGTTGCAGCCCAAATTGAGTAAGAGAAGTCACATTCGAAGAACAGGTGGTTGATTGATTCATCGTGTGTGAAACAAAAGACGCAGCGTGGATCGACAGGGATGCTGAGTCTATCTTTGGTATTAATTCTGCCAGAAATTAGGCACCATTGGAAAAAAGCTATGCGAGGTGGAAGATTGCAATGCCAAATCCTGGGAAAGGAGAAAAGGCGACCGGGGTTAATTAGGTGTTGATAGCATGAGGCGACTGTGAAGCCCTTGGAAGGTGCGAGGGCCCAGAGGAAATGGTCTTGACTGTTGGAAGGGTGAATCGATAGGAGGATATTTGTTGCGGTGAGGAGTTCAGGAACCAAGTCTGCATCGAAGATGGAGGGTGGGCAAAGGTGTTGCAGAGAGAAATAACCAATCATGTCAGAGGCACTTCTGATGACTTGATGGATATGGGTTTGAGGGCTTGGGACCCAAGGCTGTGAAGGAATAACCGATTGAGGGAAATAAACACTACTTTTACCATAAGAGGAAATTTTACCAAAAACTATGAAAGGGTAAACTAAAAGGGTGGAATAGAAGAAATTTTACTTATCGAAAGAAGAGGCATTTTTCTAGAGAGCGTGAAGTTACCGAGGTAATTCCAAAGTTTAGGTGTTATAAATGTGGATAAAATGGGCATTAAAAGCGAGATTTCTCACAGGGACATCTGATAAAATTGGAACGATACAGAGAAGATTAGCATGGCCCCTGCGCAAGGATGACACGCACAAATCGAGAAATGCTCCTCTTTTGGCGAAGCTCTATATTAAGGAAATTGTACGATTGCATGGTGTTCCTTCATCGATCGTTTGTGACCGTGATCCTCTATTTACCAGTCATTTCTGGTCCAGCTTTCAGCAGGCTTTGGGAACAAAGCTAAATCTTTCGACTGCTTATCATCCTCAGTCTGATGGACAGACAGAGAGGGTGAATCGTATTCTTGAGGACCTACTTCGTGCATGCATTCTTGATTTCAGTCTAGAGTTTATGCTATTGAGGCAGCACCTTCATTATCTACTGCAACACCTTATGCAATGGGTAAGTAAAATACGTACTTAGAGGTACTGTTTTGATTAATAATATACCTATTAGAGTTTTATTTGATCTGGAGTATCACGTATTTTATATATGGTGACCTTGTAGCTAGTTTAAAACTCAAACCCATTATTGTGAAGAAACCTATTCGAATGTCGAACGTGGTCGGGGTTTCAACCAACTTAGCATAATGTGCCAAAGAGTGCGTGATACTTATCAAGGTATGGATTGAGTAATCCAGTATGGTGTGATGTTGGATTGTGTTAAGAGGTCAGTATTAGTACCAATAGAGTTAAGGGTATTCCCTAGAGGAAATTCTGTAATTTATTGTAAATTATTAAATTTGTAATAAAATCTCACTCGAAATATAAGGTTTTTATCTTTCTATTATATGCTTGATATAATGTGTTATATAAATTAATTGTTTAATTTAAGTTTATTTAATAGAAGATTCATAAATGGTATGTTTTGTGATAGTAATTACAATGTATTGTAATCAAGAGCAATTTGTCATAATATAATAAACATATCATTTTAAATATTCCCAGTCAAGATGTATCAAGACTAGATATCGATACATTCTTTGAGACTGGAGTACGTAACGCTCTTCAAATGTTGGGTAGTGTATTACTCATGGCTATTGGAGGAACCAAGGGGTTACATACTGATAGTTATTCGATAACCATGGAATAACCAGTGAAGAGTTTTTGTTGGTTAATATAACTAAGGTCAAACAGAGAATCTTGAAGTGACAATGTTACACAGATCTCTCGACTTGAGAATACTGTTGAACTTGAATGTGGACACTCCAGTTTGATTATATTTAAATCGTGGCATGACATCCATTGAACAACTATAGTTGGGTCCTAGTTGAAGCATTGGAAGTGAAGCACTATTCAGTAGAGAATTCATTTCCTCAGTTATATGGGATTAGTATCATGGTCAATTATAGTGAATTCAAAGTCAAAACCTCTGTCCATAGTAGTGCAGTTAATAATATATGTTATTATTGAACCATGGACTTTGTTTTTTCAGACTTACACATTTGAATGCGGTCGATGTTGGAAGTTGTACCTTTGAGTGTAAATAATTGTTACTACTGGGTACCGCTTATGATAAGTGAAATATGATTTTACCAAAAGATGTATAAGCAATAAATTCTACCAAAATGTCACATCATTAGCTAAGGTGAAGTGTGAACGTTAATATTTGAATTGTTCAATATTAACTACTCACTGAATTTGTATCTTTGAGTCACATAACCGAAATGATGAATATTCTGAATGAACCAAACAATTCAATTAATTTTTAATTATTGAAAATTAATTCAATAATTAATATTTATATATTAATTTTTTTAATCGATTTGTTTGAATACCATTAGTATTTAAAAAGTGTGTGTATAAAAGTTATAAACGCGTGTATCGGTATATGATGTCGATAGAAAATTTAAATTGGAGTTAAATAAGATTAATACTAATTGGGTTTCGAAAAAAAATTAGGCCCAAAACCCCATGTATTGGCCTCCCATAACATGTGGAAGAGGAAGTGTTTTTGAATTTTGAAATGAATAGGCCATCTTAATTAAAGGGAGAGGAGTCAACATACCTTTCGGTACATATTTATTTCCTTCTTTAATTTATTTTGCTGCTATCATTTTTTCTTCTCTCTACACCAAATCAAAGCCGAATTTTCATGGAGGTTAGGGTTTCAAAATTCTATAACCAAATGCAAACAAAATCAATCAAAAAAGGAAGAAAAGGTGGTTATCTCCAGTTGCAGATCTAAAGATTGATCTATTGGATCTAGGAATATTCACTTCTCCAAGGTGTTTCTCTTGGCTGCATCTGAAAAGGTAAACTTCTATTTTGTTTACATATAATTTCATCATATTCATATGTTTTTATTCTTTACCTATTTGATTTATTTATTTGTATGTATTTGGATAATGTTTTGGATATTTAGTTTATTCCCTCGAACCAGTTTTATAATCATCATGTTAATATGATTAAAATCTCCTTATTTATATTCTCTGGTATTCATATGTCATCTATGATAATAATTTTGGATTCATCACTGATTGTTTGGTTGTTTATATTATGTATTTAACTTGGATCTGCATCTCATTATCATGAATTTATACGTGCCTATGTCGTCCAATTTTTTCATATAGAAACCGTGGTCTAAATACAATTCTGAAATAATCTTGTTAATAAATTTAATTTCATATTATAAGATTGAAAATTGAATTTTTTTCCTTCAATTTGTTTTGAAACAATTTTGTTTGTTGTTTACATAAAATTTAGTTTCATATTATGGGATTAAAAATTAAAGGTTATCTTTCAAGTTGTTTTGAAACAATTTTGTTTGTTGTTTATATAAAATTTTAGATGTATTTAAAATTCATAAGTTGATTCAAATTTTTTTTTAACAAGTTGGTTGAAATCTAATGTTAAATTTTTAATTAATATCATTTTTATTGCTTGTTACATACATACATATATGTACATATACATATATACATACGCGTGTGTGTTCAAACTTAAACAAAATACACATGTTATTTATTTGAAATAATTTGAAACTTGAGTATAAGTTTGTAAATTTTAGGTGGATTTAAAGTTCATAAGTTGATCGAAATTTTTTTAACAATTTGATTGAATTCTAATATTAAATTAATTAATATAACTTTTATTGCTTGTTACATATATCTGTTACATTTATATTCAAACTTGAACAAAATGCACATGTTATTTATTTTAAATCATTTGGAACTTGAGTGTAAGCATTATGTGGTTATTGTTTTGAATATAATTCTTTTTATTATTGTATATTTTTATTTGAAAGCTAAAAAAATTATAAGTGGACTTTTATGCATAATGCCATATGTCTTTTTGGTCCTTTTTAGTTAAGGTTGAATTTTATTTTATTAACCTTAAAAACACACGCAAGCGCGCGCGCACACAATTCATACATGCATATCTATTATCTGTCTATCTATTACTTAAACATAAAAACAGGATCTCATCCTTGCTTACGTGGCAGCACTCTTCTCCCTCTACTTCAAAATAAGCCTTCCGCATTAAACATTGTATTACTTGCTGCAAAATTAACTTCATTTTCCCACGATGGCACGACCTCCTTAACCTTAATATAAACCAAAAATTTTTCCCATAAAATAACCGCATCCTCCCTCGATCTTCCACTATTTACTTTTTTCATCCCCCATTTCATCGCTACATCCCACCAATCTCATCTTCCTTATTTCTTATTGCTGTTCGTCAACATGCAAAAACTCGCACGCCCACCTTGCTCGATCAACAACGGGCCTGAATCGTATAACATTTGGGAGACTTCAACGAGAGAACACGGTATACGACGTTTCTCGCCTGTCTACACTGGTATTCACATGCGATCTTAACCCAAATCGACAAATTAATTCACCAAAGTCAGCAAAATTATGGAGATGGAGACCCGCGATCTCAGCAAGAACGAGCCAGCCTTAGGAGTTCCCTACCCGCAACAGGCCTACTACGCGGCCCCAAATCCTCACCAGCCTGGAATGATTCCACCGAACGCGTTGTTCGGTGTCGACCCAAGGGAATTTTGGACCAATCAGACCATGTTCAAAGATACTCCGACGCCTTTCAACTGCGTTTACTGTGGACCTTCTGGTCTCACCACTGTCAGGTTATAGTTTTCTTTTTTTCTTCTTCCACTGTTTTTTATCAGTACAATACATGTTGTTGATTTACTAATTACTAATTAATCGAGAGGAACATCTGATTCTGAATCAACATGATCAAACATTAAATATGTTTATAGCAACATTGTATCATTTGTTGTTGTATGTACATTAGTACAACACATATTGGATGATGATTGAAGTTTCAATTTTTTGGCATGTTTTATTTGCGTGCTTCCCAGTGGATGTCTCCAGGTTTTATCACTACTAGAAAATGACTAGTTTTCCAACTCGAAATTTCCAACGCCATCCCTACGTGGTGTAGGTAAAACCATACGCGTAGGGAATTCGAGGGTAGCCTATACGCTGTCCCCACGCCTTAATTATTATTTTTTATTTCCAGCTTACCGTAAAGAATGGGTAGGAATCTCTCTACGTATTGCAAATGTCATCCCTACGCCTAGCCCCTGCTAAATTTCAACGCGCAGCAAATGTTCCCATTTCTTACTTTACCAAAAAAAACCCTACTCCGATACCTCGCCGCCATTCCTTCCTTCAGTGTCTCCTCTCCGAAATTAAACCCCTAATTCAAAAAATCACCATCGAAAATGCGCGGATTCCACCGAACCACCACTGTCTCTACCGTCGCTTTTGTTATCTATCGCCGCTTTCTTCATACTGTCGTCGTTGGCTTGCGTGGGTCTTTTTTTTGTGGTTAACTGAGCTGTACCAACGGCTATTGCATCACTGGCGCCTCTGATTTTATTTCCGCTATTTTGAATCGCTGCTAGCGATGATGTCGCAAAAGCTTACATGGATGATATTATAGCTTTGGTGCTTGGTAGCTTTATATTGGCATTGGCTGTCGAGCACTACAATATTCATCGCTGCCTTGCTCTAACGTGAGCTTCTTTTCCATCTTTTTATAAATTTTCAAACTATTTCAGGTATAAGTTTGTGTTTGATACATAGAATTCCTCATGGATGATAAGATATGGTTTGTGTTTGAAAAGCCTATTTTTTTCTTTTTATGGTTTCTGTTTGCGTTTCCTTTGGCCTTAGTTATATTTTTTGCATTGTGGGGGATTTTGTGCCATTTGTATTGCCCAAAAGGCTCTGACAAAGTGCTATCTTCCTACTTTGATAGTGCACGTTTGAAAAGAGAACTTAAATTGTTAGGTAGGTAGTTAATTATATTCAATACAGTTGAGCATTATGTCAATATTCTAGTTTCATCTGGAGTTATATTAACATTTAACTGAAGAATCTGGAAATAAACGTATATATTTATCATGTGCTAGTTGTTTGGTAGGTCCAATGGCCTTCATAGAAAAAAATTATGTTGGCTGTATTTAGGGTATGCATTTTTTTTTCACCATGCAATATGAAGAAAAAAGAAATCCAGACGGTATGAGTGTTTTATTTTCCTTTTATTTTCAGATGCTTATGGTTTTGTGGATGACAAGAAGCTTAACAATGATGTTCCTAGATCAAACTTACGATTGGGCATATTGTTTGGTAGGTCCAATGGCCTTCATAGAAAAAAATTATGTTGGCTGTATTTAGGGTATGCATTTTTTTTTCACCATGCAATATGAAGAAAAAAGAAATCCAGACGGTATGAGTGTTTTATTTTCCTTTTATTTTCAGATGCTTATGGTTTTGTGGATGACAAGAAGCTTAACAATGATGTTCCTAGATCAAACTTACGATTGGGCATTTGCTCAAAAGCTTATATTTAGCAATTCACAAATAGTAAGATAAATTATCATAACCCATTTCCTTTTATTTTCAGATGCTTATGGTTTTGTGGATGACAAGAAGCTTAACAATGATGTTCCTAGATCAAACTTACGATTGGGCATATTGTTTGGTAGGTCCAATGGCCTTCATAGAAAAAAATTATGTTGGCTGTATTTAGGGTATGCATTTTTTTTTCACCATGCAATATGAAGAAAAAAGAAATCCAGACGGTATGAGTGTTTTATTTTCCTTTTATTTTCAGATGCTTATGGTTTTGTGGATGACAAGAAGCTTAACAATGATGTTCCTAGATCAAACTTACTATTGGGCATTTGCTCAAAAGCTTATATTTAGCAATTCACAAATAGTAAGATAAATTATCATAACCCATTTCTCAACCTGCAAGTTCAATTAAATCATTCGCTGAACCCTGTATTAAAGGGGGGCCACTTTATATACTCTATACAAGTTAGAGTTTATTGCATATAACATCTTTACTACTAAGAATAGGAATTCAACGTGTCTTTTTAAAATACTAGAAATACGCTGAAATTATTACTCAGCTCATTTCTACATGCCAGCCAAGTCATTGGCATACTATGTTTATCAATGTCATTTTAATTGCTACTTCATCTATTAGCTTATATACACTAAGAAAAGATATGTCCTGGACGATGTGGGACTAACCTAATTTATAAACCCAACATTAGCACCAATTCTTCTGAGCATGATATATAATCTTCATTTCATTTATATTCCCTGTTCCACCCCCACTGAATATTTCTCTGCTTTCCCTCTTCCATCTCTGTTTACATCCATTTAACAAGAAAGCCAAACTAAGCTAGAATATTAATCACCACTTCAAATCAAATCAACCAGATTAGCAAACTGATTTAATAAAAGAAAAAACACTCTGATTCTACTCAAAATATCATCTACCAAAATCATGCCGATGGCAAACATAGCAGAATCTCCAAATCCAACCCAATTCATAAACAAGCATGAGAGAATTACACCACTGTCGTTATTAGCTCTCATTTCCATTATGGTGTTCGCACTTTGTTACTATGTACGGTACATCTGCTGCAGAAATCAAAATAACAGCAGTAGAGTAACTGCTTCCACAGTTACTTATACAAGCAACAACGAAAAGCTAAACTGCAAGATACTTGCATCATTACCTACATTCAGTTGCATGATTGAATATTTGTGCCATAGTATTACCAGCCATACTTAAGCTATGAGTTAATGATGTCAACAATCTGTACCAACAGATTATCTTTGGTATATACCTAAACATATGCAACCTTCTCTATTCTGTGTGCTCCACGATTACACCTTTGCATAGTAGAAGTGACCATTCCTCTAAGTGGACATGTAATTCCAATTATAACTGACATTATACTGGAGTTTAGTGATTGTTTATCATCAACTACCCTCTCCAAGGGTGACTAGGCAAATAGGATGTTGACTTTAGGTGCACTGATATAAGGCTTCAAGATATCAAGCAATATACACATGGTACTCTGCTTGAAAATGGTGCCAAACATTGATGATGTTGATTGTTCCACTGAGTTTAAAAGAAAGAAAAACATGATTATTAACGTAAACTTTTACACTTTCAAAACAATGTTAAAAAGATTATCCTATTGGTTACCTATAACTGATATATGGTATTGTCGACTCTTAATGAATAATAATACATATTGTATTTGCATTGTTCTGATATCTAATTTGACAATAAGTACTGTTAAATGCTCCACAAGTTATACTCTTGCAGTCCATGTATAAATAAAAAAATTAAACTCATTTACTAAACTTTTTATATTAAGAATTGTTTTACTGCTTCCGCTGCTAAGTTATCGCTTCTAACCTTGCAAACACAATATACAAAAACGTATATGGTTTGTTTATTTGCACATTTTGCATTATGTCGTACGTTTTCTATTTTTTTACACAATACACTGTCTCATCACATAGGATAATAGATTTTAATTAAATGATCAAATTTAGTATATGATTATACTTCCATGGCTGTTTAAATCTTTTGCTCTTTCTCAGCACTTGGATTCAACTTTGAAAACTTAACCTCATTTAATGACTTACTGACTAATTACTTCTATAATTATGATTCAAATGAATTGATATTCAAAGTAACATAGTTTGGCATGAGGATACATACTTGGATGATACTCTTATTAAGGTAACCTTTTGACTCTATTTTGGAAGATATCAATTTTGATGTTTTGGTTTGTACAGTTATAGTTTTTTTAAGTTTTGAAAATAGGTTTATTTTAATCAGCTCGAGGTGTTACCAAAATGTTTATAGATGCCTAGGAGTTATAAATGGAGCTCTGATTGTCTACTTCTACGGTATACCTCAAAATAAATTTTATTTACTCAATTTGTTCACTACCTTTTGCATTGTTATTTCTTCTCATTGAATATAAAAAATGTTTTTTTTGTAAATAGTTGTGCTAGCTGGATACATTGTTTTGTCATTATTTATAAGTAGTGTACTACCTTTTATCACGTAACTTAATAAATAAGCAATGTCTACCAAAAGAAACCCAACCTATAGTTCCAATTCCAACTTTTTGTTACTCATGTTCCATTGAAGCGACCTATCATGATGTTGGGTCAAATAAATAAAGATAAAAAGATAAAAAACATATAAAGTATTGATCCCAGAATCTCATATGTAGAAAATATACCTCTAATAAAAAAATTAACAAAAAATTATCTAGCCTATTTTACATCAGATTATGATGACCGCCTATAATTGGGTACAGATGATAAATTGTTGTCTTCAGGTTTGTTTCCACTGAACTATTGAAGCTTCAAAGCGAAACATCCAGAATCTACATGACTGATTTATCATAGGCACTGGTGGCTAAAAAGCGATAGACTTCTGCATTCCTTTAGAACATTTTGTTCATAGTTTAGATATAGCTGAAAATTGTAGGATATCCATGTGCATTCATACATTATCATTGGGTTTCTCTATGCAGCAGTCATAAAAACTTGATAACAAAAGAGATATCTCACGCCTATTTGAGAACCATCCCAGAAACCATACATACATCTTTACATAACATTTCTGCATTGTTCGTACTACAGTAAGGCACCATTAGTCAATCTTGCTACAGTAGTACTACATGGTTTGACATATTTACCTTCTGATCTTCAGGCTTACTCCAAGTTCCTATCCTTTGAATAAAGACAACAATAAAGTACAGAAAGGTACCTGTATGAGTCTGTTGAAAGAACCAAACATTTAAATTATTCAGGAACTTTATACATAGTAGTGAATATAAATTTGTGCGGAAACTTTATTTAAATGTAGAAAAAATATATTTCTTTTGCCGATGAAATGTTTGATAGTATTTTGATTTGATCATTACAGCTGCATGTTTCGGTCATGAATCCATGATAGATCAAATATTGAAGAAATAATGGGAAAAGAAGAAGAAATGAGATGCTCTCACCTTTAAATATAGCCGATGAGTACAATATGGCAAGTTGTCGCATTTTTGTATGACATTTTGCAGAAAATACATATTAGCTTTGTTTCCATGTACAATAAATGTATTGCAGCATTCAAATAATCTAATTATTCGCAGAGCTTAAGAGCAACAATGAACGTATTCAATTGTTGGGAGAAAAAAATAATATAACAAGTGTTGGCTTGAATTTATTGCAGCATGACACAATAGCAATCGGCTAGCTGCCTATGGCTACTGATAATTATGACAAGATGCTTGGTTGATAGCTAAAAATCTTGAGTCCGATTTTCATAGGCATATATAATATCCCAAGTTTTTTTCAAGAGAATTCAGAGATCAGTTGTTTACAAAAACTGCACGTAGAAATGGAAACATAAAAGATATGATATAACCATACTCTTACTATGTTGAAATTGGAAAACCTTCATGTATAATATCCTTGAATCTCACTTATCGGAGTCTCTTTTAATGCAAGTAGCAATGTTTGATAGTATAAACAAGGTTTGCAATCTTGATTACAGTTTCATGTACCAAAAAATAATGATGAATCGAGTACAAAATTGAGATATTTGTCAAAATGAGAATGTTAGTTAAATTAAAATATGAAACTTATTCTTCATACAGAGTCCTGCTCTAAATTTGAGGATTTATGGAAGGAAACTCCTAAAAAGGGACAATGGCTAGAAAATAATTGTACAGATAATGTTACCATATCAAAATGATAAGAGCAATATACCAAAACTTGAATTGTATCAAGTGACAATCTTGCAACTAGGAATTGCAATAATGATACTCACACCATAGGTACGAAATCAATATCTCAAAAGTCAACTCAGGTTATGGTAACCATTCGTCGACCGATTCTCATTGAAATTCATATTCACATAATAACAAAGGTTATTATATATTCACATGATTTAGATTTTAAATCTACAGAATCTTAGGCTTGCTTGAGCTCCCAGAGTTACATTCATCATATGAAAAATCCAATGTTTCAACAGTGGTCGACATATGCAATCACGTACTTCTCAACCTTAACTTATGCAAATATGTCATACTATCATAACTTCTCATATCCATCGGTGAATAATCAAGAATCAACAATAAAAATGGCTTAAAAAGGCATTCAATGGATCCTAAAACAAACAATTTTGAATTCAATGCAATCTCCAAAGCTGAATTAACCAAAACAAAAAGACAAAGTCTCGATCAACTTTGGAATGCTGGGTCTGAAAAGGGAATTCATAATTTACCATCTGGTAATGATGCTGAAAATTGGCAAACATTTCAAAAGCTGATTTTTATTTTTTTATTTTTTTTTCCATTCATAGCAAATTCAAGTACATTGCAATACCTTATTACATATAATCAATCCTATTTAAGTTTTTCCATTTGATTACTTTTCTTATTGTTGGATACAATCATCGAATGAATGTCCGGATCTTATTCGTAGGACAAACACGACATATGATAGATAAAATAGTTCATTTCATTCTAACTTGATTTTTTGTTTGCATTAAGGAAAATCGATCTCCGCACCTTTTTAATTTTGTATTAGCTTAGGTTCAGAGCGAATTCAATGGAATTTTAAAGAAGAGGTGGATGTAGTTCTTTGAAGAAAGATAAAAAGGCCCAAGGCCTAAAATGTTTACATAAAGTATAACGGGTTAAACCCAAACAAGAATAACAAAAGGGTAGAAACCGTAGTATACAATTACCTTCTATGTGATAACAAGCATCTATATTTACTCTACACCTCATACAAAGTATGTTATCGAATTAATGCATGCACATTATCATTTTCTAAGTAAACTGTCAGTCCCCTTAGAGAACTACAGTGTGCGTTCACAAGATGAAGTATCCGAGTGTACCATATTGTCTGTAATTTAGGTAGGAATTCATCGGTCGAAGTTTTGCCTGATTCTGAGTTAGTATGAAAAAGTTATTGCAGTCAGAACAAAAAAATAGCGGTTTCTGCCTAGGCGGCGTTCAAATGTGAAGATGCTACTATCAAATCTACTTCCACAGGTACAAATAAAAATGCATGCACATTGTGGTTAAATGCAGGCCCACCTGGACGTGCATATGTACTCGTATAGAAAGAAAAAAATACGCACAAAATATCGTTGTTACTCTGTTTAAGTGCTGAAATAAGTTGAAATACGACAATAGTGTCCTTAACAAGGTGGGAATATAAACGAGAATAAAATCTTTTATGTTTGTGCTATATAATCAGTTCGTGTCTGAATACTTTTTTGCCTTTTAGCATTTTCAGTTATCTTGAATTAATATACAATCAGACATCTTCGGTACAAAAATGTGTTACATTGGAGTCGCAGACTTTAGATTCTTACACTTAATGTTTTTTGCCTCTACTTTTACTATACCTTTTCAATTCCAAGCATGTCTTGGGTGTATAGTATTTTTCATGAGTCACATTGCATGCATGTGAATCGCTGCTCTTGTCTTCTATGTATTAGCCAAAGTATACTATTGTTCTTTTTGAGTATGAAAAAAAAACAAACAAACTACCTCAACTTGGAATTGAGTTTTTGTGAGTTGGGGTGAACTTCTTGGCTGTTATTTGTCAGTTTTAATATTTGAAATAATCTGCATTGCATAACTTTTTTGATATAATTTATTTTTTAGAAAAGGCGTTTTCATTAGTTGAATGGTTGTTATATTGTAATGATATGTAGATTCTGATACTTCTAGCGTAATTTTGTTGTATGCTATATATTAGCAATGCATTGACTATCAAAAGGTTAATTGGTTTTATGGAAGTAGAACTATTATTATTTGCTATATGCTTCCCAATCCAATCCAGCAATAGGAATAATGTGATTTGCAAATGGGACCACCTTGTCTAATGCGATGCTTTGGCTTGAAACACCCATGACTATCCATTAAAGTTTAATGAAAGAGTAGGAGTCAAAATACATGTCATAATCCAATAGCAAACAGTGCTAATTTGATAGTGTAATTTATATGCAGATACATGGAGACAATACTTATAGTGCTAGGTCTGGGCTTTCACAAGACAGAAAGAGATTTGTAGAGGAGGTACAAAAGCTAAGGAGTAAAAATCGAGAATTAGATGGCTCGGCGAACAAGTTACAAGAGGATTTATGTTCCATGCGGGAGGAGATGAGTTCTATGCAGGAGTTCATACGGGGGTTGAGGCAGGAGCGAGGATCGGGGATAAGACCTACTTCGTGAGTTATCCATATTCTGCTTGTGTTTGATATTATGTTTTGTTATGTAGTTTCTATGATGTTTGAACTTGACGAAGCAACTATGTTGAAGTTATTTAGAGATTATATTTTAATGTTTGTGTTGGACATGATGTGGCTTAAATACATTTGTAACAAGTTTATTGTAATTTGAACATGATATTTATTGTGCTTTAATGTTATGATGGTATATACTCTTAAGGTATATAGTGTTTACTGTTGTTGGCATAATCGGTTTGGTTTATATTTTATTTTGTTGTGATATGTATTGACTGAAGGTAAATATAAAAGAATTATATTGAATTTTCTTTACGGTGGCATAGGGAAGGCGTTGGGAATTCGTATGGAAATCTTGATTTTGCACTTTCAAGAGACATGGGCAAGGCGTAGGGAAGACGTACGGAAGGAGGCGTAAGGAAGGCGTAAAGAAATAGACGTAGGGAAGGCGTAGGGAAATTGCGTAGGAAAAGCGTAGGGAATTATTTGCGACGCTATGTTTTTCAACGTCTTATACGGCGTAGGGATGACGTAGGGAATTACTTTCCCTACGCTAGACCTGTCAAAACTGACCCTAACCCGTTTACCCAACCCACTAACCCTAATATTAAAAGGGTTGGATCTAACCCTCTTATTTTATTTTATTTTTTATACCCAACCCGTTTAGAACTAATAGATTAAACTCTCAACCCGACCCAAACCACTTACCCATTCAACCCTAACTCCACCTCAAATCGATGGAAGACGATTTCTCTGCTTCGTTCACAAACCCTAAATTCGAAATCTGAATCCAAAAGTTCTAGTCTAATCTTGCTTGTTTTCGAAGTTCATGTCCAGGTAATCTATTTCTCTTCATCTTTCTAGAGATTTTGGTGTTAGGTTTCTATTTCTCTGTTTGAACACTAAATTGCAGCAGCTAATGGTGATGCAAATATCAAAGCAACTGGTGTGAATTTAGTTGTAGGGTTAAACTTGGTTTTTTGGAGTTGAATTATAGATAGAGTTATGATTTAGGGATAGGTATTAAGAAAGTTGGATAATTATAGACAGAGTTATGATTTAGGGATAGGTATTAAGAAAGTTGGATAATTATAGACAGAGTTACGATTTAGAGTATTAACTGGTGGGGGAAGCGGGAGCTTACTGAAATCACTCAAATGTTATCTCTTTTACCAGTATGCGTTGCTTTGAATATTGGTGTAATTTTTTTACATTGACTTTTGAAAGGCTATTTAATTTTGCAGGCTATGCCAAATTTTGTGATATGCCAAGTTTAAGAATGGTTTGAGTATTTTGAGATATCTTATAATTGAAGCACAAAGAGATTTTCGGTTTTTGTTTTGCTTACGGTAGTTTACCCATTATTGTTATTTGATAATATGACTCTGGTCTCGCGTGTTGTGATTACAGATAATTAGACAGAATATTACAGTCTACAAAATAAATCAGTGAACTTCGATGAAACTTTGGATTTATTGTTGAAGCAATATGGCTTAGAGATGACCTTAATAAGTTAATCTACTATTTTACTTAATAAGTCCTAGTTTATAGGGTCTAGTAAATTAAGCTCGAAATATTCCTGAACCACTTACCACGTTATTGTTGGTATTCAAGATGTTGTGTCTCTCATGTAGATGGTAACCTACTATAACATTTAGTGTACTTCATGGGGATTTTCAGTATATTTTGGATTAAGTATAACATTATTGTGAAATAATATTTAAACTGGTGGAATAAAACCCATATCCTTCTGATTTGATTCTATTATCTGATCTGATGCTGTTCAATTTTTAGTTCTGATAGGGTTTTAGTTGATGAAACAATTATTGAGACTATACAGATAACCAGATATTTTACTCAGCATTGCACTCACAACCTATAGATTTTTGTATTTATGGAACTTTTGATTTTAAAAGGGGGATACAAGTGTCACTAATTGTTTGAAAACAAGTTGGTTTGTTTGGTTTTTTTAACCTGGTTCACTAACCTTTCATTGGTTTTACCATATATGTGGTATTATGATTTCTGGCAGTAGGTCAGATTAAAAGTATTCTCGTAAATTTTTTGTAAACATAATTTTCATAAATTTCTATTTTACCATTCACAGAACTAGACATTGATAAATCTATCTTTATTAATCCAAAACATTTCACTTAACCGTTGTTTTGCTGAAACCGTGGAACAAAGATCTCACTGCAGCAACTATACAATATCTACAATTATACCTTGTAGTTAAATTGATTTTATACACAATTTATTCTTACATACACCATACACCATTATCCTTCGGCTTTCCAGACATTAAGCATACATTTAAACAATTTGTTTCATGTTCTTAACACACTTTCATTTGTTCCAGCTGTTCATCCTCCTCATCTGTTCATGATTGCCATAAAATGCACCAAATTTGATTTTGATCTAAAGTAGAAGTAGTTAATCCACCCTGAGACTGGATTTCTTATATCTGCCAACTTCTCCCTGAGACAGTAGAAGTAGTTAATCTACATAAGTCGTAAAGGAATGGCTCGACTGGCTGAAGTTTTGGTAAGAAAAAGGGTAGTTTTATTTATGTAATATTTATGAACTTTTTAGTTAATGAAATTTGTTATTTGATGTTCTTTTGAATGTAGAAAAGCCAAAGTAGTGATCGCTCTTCCATTTCTAGAAGTCGGTTTGGATCAAATCTCGCACTAGGAAAAATGGTGAACCGGTGAATGTGATTGCTGCCTTCAGTTTCTATATGTTGCTTTCTTCAAATGTTTATAAGCTGCAAATGGAATTGCTAGTCATTTAACAAGGTGTGATTTAGAAATACATTAGTGTATAGAATACAAGTATACAACATTACAATACATTGCAATTTGACTCTTCATGTTTCAGGACTACGGAGAGGATTCTGAAGGTCTTAATATAGTTCAGAACTATGTGAAGTCTGTATAATTTAGAGAATTCTGACCCTACAAATTTAGTTATGTTATTTTATGTGGTTTGTTGGACGTTGTGATTTTGAGTTGTAGGCTGTCTTAGGACGTCCTTTGTATGTCATTTATGATGTAGAACTGCTTCAGTATTTGCTTATTTTGGTTCAGTTTATGACATTAGTAAAGTTTTTTGATAATATGATGCAGATTTTTATTTTTCGGTGGTTTAGTTTTGCTGTTTACAATGCAGTTTTTGGTGTGGTTTTGTTGTTTACAATGCAGTTTTTGTTAAATGGGTCGGATCAGGTTGACCCTTTTATTAAATGGGTCTGATCGGGTTGACCCGTTTATTAAACGGGTCAAACGGGTCAGGTTTGTTTATGCCTCAAATCAGTCGGGTCAAATTCTACCCGAACCATTTATGATCCGACCCGACCCGTTTGACGGGTCTACCCTACGCCATCCCTACGCCAAATTGGCATAGGCAATCTGAAATTATTTTGTAGTGTATGTTGTCTGATTTATCCTAAAAACTTATTTGTATACCATCTATGGTGATTGTTTAGTCCAATAGTCATTTCTTATTGATTTTCAAAAAACATAAAACCTATAATCCACTGGTCTATCCTCTAAAAACATAGATTGATTTTAACTTTTAAACCCTCTTTCAACATATAGTATATTATCATGATTCTGCAATAATCAAATATCCATGACGCATACGTGCTTCTTTGTATTGTAGTGATCATATATAATCCCAAGTATGCGCAAAAGTTGCTAAATATAACCCATCTCCACAAAAACAACATCCTAACACTCACTGCATTTTATATGTTTAACAAACTGCAAAGAATTAACTTCTCTTCTTATGACCTACAGTACTTAATTTACTTCTCTTCCAGTAGTTGGATGATAAATTTATTGTTTTGTTAGTAATTATTACTAATTGATGTTGATATTATAATTTTGTTAATTAATGATTTCAGATCATTTGATAAGTACTTATATGGATCTGCTAAGCATAAGCCAATCTCAACAAAGTCCAGGTTCAACAAGATAAGAATAAAAACAATTTTCTTACTAACGGACAATAAATAAAGCGTGTATAATTTGTTCGCTTTTATAATCTTGAATTTATCAATGAATGTATAACTTCTATTTATGTTGGATTTTTACTCCAGTTTCATGAGCTTTTGACTAATGCATACAACATTTATATGTTTACGGGCTCATAAATGTAATCTTCATACGCCAATGAAAATGAAGCTCTTGGGCCATTAAACTGGAAAAAAATTATTGACAATTAACTTTACATCTTTGGTTAATACTTTTAGCGATAATCACTCGTGCTGATTATGTTAGATCTTGTTTGCAGATTATGATCCTCTAAACAGTTATTGTTTTATAACAAACAATCACAAGTGTATGAATCGATGTCATATATGAATGCATGTTTCTTAGCTTTAGATCATAAAACTTTTAGTTGGAATAAAAATATTGTTTTCATGAATTACTTGATTGCTTATACATAATACTGATGGCTCATTTTTTCCATTGGATCGGTGAAGCTCTTCAACATGTGCTAGGGTGAATTCTTGGTTTATGAAATTGCCGCTCTCACATTGGAAAATCGAGGAGGATATTTTTGTGCTCTGATAATCTCAATTATGCTCGTAACATCTTAACTAAGCAGGTAATCACTTAGAATTCTTTTACGTTTTTTACATGCCACAAGAATTGTTCCATGTCGAAACTTTAATACTGGACTTTTACATATTAAGTTAGAAATGTGGTTGTTTCCCCGCTCTGACTATTAGTCTAGGCTTTTATGTGACTACATGGTCATGAAAGATGTATAACACTTCAAGTATGAACATATACATCGTGCAAATAGTTAATATGGTAGAATCAGTATGCACTGGCACTCCTTCCGAAGAAAACTATAGATATCAATATTTTTTCTCCTCCTTTTCTAATTCACAACATGCTGGAATCAATATTTACCCAAGCATTTACAACAATATGAAGATTTGTTTATTTCCTTTTCATCTCACACCAGCAATTTTGAAATCTTATGCACAAATTTTATGTGGCTTCTCTTTCATTGCTTTTATGGAGATTTGGTCCCCTCTCAAAAATTTCTTTAATTCAATCAAACAATTTACCTTCTTTGTAACTTGCCTTTCAATGCTACACAATGTCAGTGTTAGAGTTGTGGTTTTGCTTTTTATGACGAGGTACAAGTTTTGTGAACTCATCCATTGATAATTTACGTGGATTTTTGTTCTAACATTTTGTATGATGTTTAAGGTGGGATATTTTACTTCTATCTAATCCACATATAATTTGTACAAATGTAGAAGAAAATAATATTTATCATATTTTTGTCTAATAAGAATATGGATTTTCTTTGTGAAACCGGACTTTTAATATGATGTGCCTAGAAAAAAAATCGTTTTACTACAATTTTATCATGAGCACACATTTCCGCCATAATAGGAAAATGGTTTTAATAAGATGTGCCTTGAAGAGGAAATTGTTTTAATGCATCTTTAGGTAAACTTGACACGCAACATCATAATGTATACAACAAACCATGCATGCTTCTGTGTTGTTCAATCAACCCGTCACTACAAGATAAAACGGCTATTCCAACGGCTCCTCGCCGTTGGCGGCCGTTGGAAACCATTGGAATAGCCGTTGGAATAAATCCCACGCCTTGCAATGCTTTCCAACGGATCCAACGGACCATTTCCAACGGAATTTCCAATGGCCGCTAACGGCTTAGAGCCGTTGGAATCCGTTAGAAACCGTTAGAACAAAATGACCAATAAACCGTTGGAAGCCGTTGGAAATACTGGGTTTATTTGCTGTATAACAGCAGGCCTATTAACCTTTCACCCATACCATTTTCAATCCATTCAATTTCCATTCCATTTCCAATCCATTCCACACATATATATCAATATCAATACAAACAACACACATAAATCAATAAAACACCAATATAAACAAACCAAACCGATCAAACATCACAAAATATACCATCAACGTACATACCATCAACAAATGTCAATTTACTATGTACATGCCATCAAAATATTTCTCACCCACTCCGTACCAATATATACAACATCACCATCAACATCAAAACATCTCCAAGTCAATATATAAATTGTTCAAACACAAATACTCAAAAACATACCTCCTCAAGGATCCTCGTCGCCTCCCGAAGCACCAGACGACGAAGGAGGGGTACCATGATTCTGCAAATACTGCGCAAGCTTTTGATCCAGCTGCTCCACCTGGATGACTCGTAGACGATTCTCCTCCCGTAGCTGCTCAACCATAGCTCTAAGCTCCTTGATTTCATCTTTGTCTTGATCTTTTTGAGCTTGTCGAGCCTGTCGAGCCTGCAAATAGAAATAATAGCAAAAGGGTTGTCTCAGCATATAAAATATTATAACATTATATATCTAAACGCTGATTTTTTGTAAATATGTAAAAGGATTAATTACCGTTAGGTTCCCGAAGCCAAAACGTCTACTCCGTTGCGCCGGATCCATAACAGCGGTAAAAATGTTATCCTGCTCCTCCTGTGTCAGCGCATCACGACCTGACTACTGAAGCGCATTAGCCTGTTCCTCCTGCAACCTCGACTAAAATGAAAAAAAAAACAATTTCAGTTGAAAAATAGTAGAATGTAATTATTTCGCATAGCTAGAAATTAATAAACTTATCGGTGTAAGTATTAGAAATTTAAAAATGCATACATATGCCTCGGTCACCCTATCTTGATCACCCCACTGATATATGATATTGCCAGCCTCATCTACTTGCCTAGACACGTGGGTGTGAGCAAACACGTCCACTAAGCCAACAGAGCCTCCACGAGCACGTTCCTGCAATTGATAATTTGGATAATTTAACTGTACATAATTAACTAATTACTGAACTGATCAATATACAAATGTGATAATAGATAAATTTACCAAATCTTCGCGGTGATGCTGGAAAGATTTGGAGCCTCCACGGTGTGATACAGGATTCCTACTCCTGTTTGCCGAGTTCCTAGCTGACTCCTCCTGCAAATTTACAATGATTAATTATTTATTAAACGGTAAAAAATTGCTGAGATTTATTGTAGAGTTACCTTGAACTCCTCAGAGTTCCACCACTCAACCCACTTCTCCCATACAGTCGCGCTCATCCACTTGGGCTTCTTTCCTACTTTTTTAGTCTCCGACATAGTCTCCCTATAGTTCTTCGCGATTCTGGAGTTTCAGTGTCGCTGAACTAAATTGACGTCAGGCTCTTGCAAATCTATGGCGCCCTGTACATTGAGAAAATATTACTAATTATTTATTTGTATTTAATTAATCATCTTGTAAAGCGGTATAAACTTACCAGAAAATTTTGCCAAATCGTCTCTCTCACGTCGTCGGGGATCTTGCCCCACTTGGGCCAGCAATCGGTCATCCTAGCCATGTACGCCTGCTTCGAAATGTTCAGAATCACTTTGGATGGCTCCAACTCAAATCCACTGCGTTAAATATAAAATTGAACTTTAGACTGTGTCAACGTACCTTCTTGAGGTGTTCTCACACTGTGCCATCTCATATGATGCGCTGTTACGTTGAAGTCTAGGGGTGAGGGGCAAATAATGCATACGCTTGTACGGAACTTCTTTTTCCTTCTTTTTCCTCGATTTGTATCTTTCCTGATTACATATTTTACAATTTCTAAGATTGATGTCTTCTTTCCAATACAACATGCAATCCTTTAAACATGTATCTATTTTTTTATATGGCAAACCGAAAGATGACATAAGTTTTTTCACTTCATAATAATTTTCGCACATTAAATTATCGGATGGCATATGACGTTTAGCAGCTTGAACAACAGCCGTAAATCCAGCTTCTGTAAGGTTGTATTTTGATTTCATTGCAATGTATTCTGCAGTTACCGATAATTGAGAGCCGCTTAAACATCCATTCCAAAGGGGTTTTTTGGCATGATCCAATAAATCATATATTTTTTTAGCTCCAACATTTGGTTCCTCTTCGATGTTAACATCGTCGTTATCAATTACAACGGTAGGGAACATTGATCGTGTTGCATCTTCAACCATATGTTCTATGAGATTCGTACTACCTTCTTCGTTGATGACCTCCACCGACTGTTCTTGATTATTAGGGGCTACAATTTCTCCATGACGATCCCATATCAAATAATTGGGTACGAAACCGAATTGGCGCAAATGAACCTTAGCCATATTCGGTTCTAAATAGTTCAACAATTTGCATCTACTACACGGACAACGAATTTCTTCATCGTTTCCAATATTACTTATAGCAAATTCGATGAACACTTGTACCAGTTTTAGAAAATGTTCGCTTATTGCGCCACTAATTTCCCTTCTTTGATACATCCAGCTCCGATCATTAAAGTAATTGACCATGTTTCCCTACTAGAAAATCTATGATAGAGTAAAAATGTTATAAATCATTTGTTTTATATTTTGCAGGAAATTTTCCAACGGCCGCAAACTGCTAATTTCACAAACTTTATTTTAAATAAGCAACTATTGTTTCATTGCCACTTATGTGTCTTTCTTTGATGGTCGGTCATCCTACTTCCCATTACAAACACAATAGTAATTATATTCCGTAAATCATATCATTTTAAACGATTCACAAAATTTCGGCAGCATTTCCCCCGTGTTCCTTGTATCGTAAACGTAAAGGAAATGCCGTCGAAATTTTGTGAACCGTTTAAAGTGATATGATTGACGGAATATAATTACTTTATAGTGTTTGTAACTTGTCCAATACTGGGACAAATCCGACAAATGATGTATCAGATGAATAGAGTTGTCCGTTTTGTGGAAAAACGGATAACCCTAAAACGATCATATGCAACACTTTGTCAGACGGGGCCGAATAATATCTAAGGATTTAAATATTTGTTTATATTAAATTTAAATATATAACTCGTTTAATTAATATTGGTACATTTAACCGTTTTATTACATAATATATTAAATTCATTTATACACAAAATTCATTTATAAACTAAATCAATTCACGTGTTCGCACAAATACAAAGCTCGTGTTCGCACAAATGCAATATCCGTTCTAACGGCTTCCAAATGCAATAAACTCTATCACACACATACGTTTAATATACTTATAACCAAATAAACATAAACTAATGTAATATCTTAAATTACAAAATTTTCAATCAATTATAATAACTTGTTCATTATGTTATAATAGTTGCAATTAGGGGATAACATAATGTAATATGCATACACTAACAATTAGGAATCAATCAACATTCGAATTAAACCCTAAATCTAAAAAAACCTAAATATTAGCTTTAGGAAAATTACCGATTTGGAGAGCTAGAAGGGTGGAGATTGGCCGGAGAAGCTTCTAGATGGTGTCGGAGGTTGTCGGGTTGGTGCTTGGGGCGGCAGCAGTTCGGTAGGAGGTGGTGGAATTGGAGAATTTGGGGAAAATGTTAGTTGGGGAAGAGATAATGAATTGAAGGTCTGGTCTCGGGTTGTTATCTCAGGAAAATTTCCAACGGCCGCAAATGGCTTATTTCCAATGGATTCAAACGGCTTCCAACGGCAACGTAAAAAATTAACGGACCGTTGGAAGCCGTTGGAATAACCGTTGGCGGCCGTTGGAAATGAGGCGTTGGAATATACTGTTTTTCTAGTAGTGCGTATTACATGTATGAAAACAACCATCATGGATCAAAAACTTAGGCTATGTTTGGTTTACCGTTTTTAGTTTTGAGTTTTCGTCCATACAAAAATACGCACGATACATGTATATTATGAAAAATAATCATTTTAGAGAACGAATTTAATACACAAAATAGAAAACAACTTTTTTTCATTTTTCGTGTTTTGAGAAAAACGGAAGCACGAGCAATAATTCATCCTTCCGTCGTTCCTCCATCCACTTCGTGGTCCTCTCCAATCTTCCGTTCATCCTTTCCAACCTCCCTTCATTCTTCTCATATTTTGCAATTAACGTTGAAAACTCAAAACATAAAATACAAAATAAACCAAACGACCCCTTAATATTTAGATTGGTTAAACTAAGAGTGCATCCACATTTCTGATGTACGCTTGGTGTAATTAGCTAAGGGGCATAATAACTTGAGTACATGTACAAACAATGCATAAATGAATAATACCGGTGTTTTTCCATAAAAAAAACTCTGCATGTCATAAGTTATTGACTGAAATTTATCATTAAACTTTTGGGTTTTTCCTAACTATGTTAACATAATTATGTAGCAGTAATAACCAAATATGTATAGTAAGTACATGTACAAACAATGCATAAAATACACAATCATTACCTCTTTGTCCATGTGTCTAATATGGAGCTTAAAATTTGGTGTTGCAACCGTCATTACTCTTTTGGTTACACAACATCAATTATGATAACAAGAGACATAATTGGAGAAAATAATGTCCTCCAATGATTACCCTTTGAATGTATTTCTTAAGAAAGTTTGGTTGCATAGATCTTTTATGCGCATCCACACTAGACGCGCTGTAGATTAAGTTAAAACAATATATATAACCTATGGAAGTTTCTGTCAACGGATGCTTTCGGATGCGGATAGTGTCATATCCGCATCCGCATCTGAAATCATTTTCGGATATTGGATATCCGCATCCGCGGATACGGACGAATATCAGATAACTATCCTATCCGCTAACGATCAATAAATCAAGAATTATAAAAAGAAAATTTTAGTTTAACATAAGTATTTTTCAATCACATTGATTATAAAAGTGTTAAAAATTAACAAATATGATGATAATAAATAGTTTCGAGCAGTTAAAAAGCATTAAATGCATATAATATAAACTACTAACACAATAAAATATTAAACAAATATGTTTCACTTCACTAAAATACTCATAATTTGAACTATAATCTTGACAAAAACCGGACGGATAATTTTCGGATGCGGATGTCTGCGTATCTGCATCCGTTTTTCCGAATATCGAATATTTATCCGCTTTTCAGATGCGGATGCGGACAAATTTCAGATTTTTCGGGTATCCATTGACAGCCCTAGAAGTTTGTGGTTCTGGAAACTTAAAATTTCGTCTGCTTTTGTTACTGAATATCAAAGATTTCTAAAAAGTTAATTTTATACCCATATACGTGTATTTGAGTACATGTATATAAGTTATAGGGTTGGCTATGATTCTACTATCCAATTTTTGTTATGAAACCTCTTTACTCTATCTAAACCAAATGAATTCACAGTTCAGCAAACCATATCTAATAGCCTGACAAGTTTGTGTCATTGTTCATTTGTCGGATGTACTAATTCTAAAGGAAAAATTGGTAAGCGGATGAGAAGTTTCGGTCTATTATCAAACTCATGAAATGGTTACTTTATTGAACTATAACTAATTATATTTATCAATAAACTCTTTCCTAACTACCACGAGCTTTGTAGTTGAAGCCATAACGGCAAATTTTCGTTTGACTACTAGAAGATACCAAAGCAACACTAAATTCAGATAAGTTGATGTGTAGATGCATCATTGCAAAAAATCCGTCTCCCTGATGTTTCAGAATGTGCGCACAGTGGTTCTACGAAAGTATAATGGAGATAACTAGGTGGTAATATGCATAGACTTATCTCCCAATGTTTAAAAAAAACATAGGAAACATAGGAGTACACATTGCATTACTTATCAAGGTGCAGCTGATACGTATACTACTATTCCATCAGTACAGGAAGGCAACATACCCAGGAGCACAAGGCCTAAGAGAACAATTCGTCCATCCAGAAAGTTGTTAGGAAATTAATGTATTTTCGTTTGTTTCTTTGTTTGTTATTTCTGTTACTGCAAATTTCCTTTTTCTGCAAAGTTTGTTATAGGGAATGGTCCCCATGTGGACACGTAGGTAAGTTTGTTAGAAGAGTTGACTATATATGCTACTGTAGAAACAATATTTGGATAACAAGAAAACAATATTTCTGAAAGATTCTTCTTCTCTGTGCATTCTTCTCTACCTCCTCTCCAAATCTCAGATCCACAACAGTACCGTATCAATTTGGTGCTTTCACCGATCTACTTCTCCTCCCCCTCTCAGTAAACTCTACCTCTTTTTCTTTATCAAAATGACCCTACTAGATAAAGTCTTCCAACAACTTGCCCAACACCAGGACGCCATCACCACCATTCAAGACAACCAAACCAACCACCGCTCCATGCTGGAAGCCCAACATGCCGTCATGATCGACATTAAAGCAGCACTCAACGATCTCATCCATTCACTATCCGATCTCAGAACGAAACTAGACATTGAAATCACATTACCATCGCCTCTACCTCTCTCTCTAACTTCTCCAACTTCGCTGTCTGCCACTGTCGTAAGTTCGACGATACCAAACATTCCTCTAACCTCTGCAGCTGCTGTTGCACCCCCTTCCGACGCTATTGTCGCTGCTCCTCTGGTGACGAGCTCAGTAATGAACTCCACAGTTGTTGCTCCTCCCTCGCCTAAGTCCAGCAACCAACACTTGCAACCCAATCAAGCCGAACTGCAAATAGGAGATTCAGACCTGAACGGTGAGAAGTCACAACCATCCGATAATTCGGAAACCATCTCGCAGCCATCAAAACCGTTTTCTATACAGATGCTAGATCCGAAGGCCGCTACGATACTTGTTTATTCAAAATCTGCTCGAGTGTATGCTGGACTTATTGCACATATGGGACCATTGTTTAATCTCAAGGCTTGGTCGTCTCATGATGAGACTTTAGATGTAAGCTATAAGAAAGAAAGAAAATCTGCACTCGGTGATGGAAACAACCTGTTTGTCGAAAGGAACGGACAACCAATGATATTTGAAAAGGCATTATTCGTATTCGATCCCAGTGGAATATTCAGTATTGAGAGTTCCGACCTTGAGGACAAGGTCAATCTTGAAGGGGTGGGTATTGATACGTATACTACTATTCCATCAGTACAGGAAGGCAACATACCCAGGAGCACAAGGTCTAAGAGAACAATTCGTCCACCCAGAAAGTTGTTAGGAAATTAATGTATTTTTGTTTGTTTCTTTGTTTGTTATTTCTGTTACTGCAAATTTCCTTTTTCTGCAAAGTTTGTTATAGGGAATGGTCCCCATGTGGACACGTAGGCAAGTTTGTTAGAAGAATTGGCTATATATGCTACTGTAGAAACAATATCTTGTAACAAGAAAACAATATTTTTGAAAGATTCTTCTTCTTTGTGCATTCTTCTCTATCTCCTCCTCTCCAAATCTCAGATCCACAACAGTACCGTATCTATCCGCTTTTCAGATGCGGATGCGGACGGATTTCAAATTTTTTGGATATCCATTGACAGCCCTAGAAGTTTGTGGTTCTGGAAACTTAAAATTTCGTCTGCTTTTGTTTTTGAACATCAAAGATTTCTAAAAAGTTAATTTTATACCCATATACGTGTGTTTGAGTACATGTATATAAGTAATAGGGTTGGCTATGATTCTACTATCCAATTTTTGTTATGAAACCTCTTTACTCTATCTAAACCAAATGAATTCACAGTTCAGCAAACCATATCTAATAGCCTGACAAGTTTGTGTCATTGTTCATTTGTCGGATGTACTAATTCTAAAGGAAAAATTGGTAAGCGGATGAGAAGTTTCTGTCTATTATCAAACTCATGAAATGGTTACTTTATTGAACTATAACTAATAACAAGGCCTAAGAGAACAATTCGTCCATCCAGAAAGTTGTTAGGAAATTAATGTATTTTCGTTTGTTTCTTTGTTTGTTATTTCTATTACTGCAAATTTCCTTTTTCTGCAAAGTTTGTTATAGGGAATGGTCCCCATGTGGATACGTAGGTAAGTTTGTTAGAAGAGTTGACTATATATGCTACTGTAGAAACAATATTTGGATAACAAGAAAACAATATTTCTGAAAGATTCTTCTTCTCTGTGCATTCTTCTCTATCTCCTCCTCTCCAAATCTCAGATCCACAACAGTACCGTATCAATTTGGTGCTTTCACCGATCTACTTCTCCTCCCCCTCTCAGTAAACTCTACCTCTTTTTCTTTATCAAAATGACCCGACTAGATAAAGTCTTCCAACAACTTGCCCAACACCAGGACGCCATCACCACCATTCAAGACAACCAAACCAACCACCGCTCCATGCTGGAAGCCCAACATGCCGTCATGATCGACATTAAAGCAGCACTCAACGATCTCATCCATTCACTATCCGATCTCACAACGAAACTAGACATCGAAATCACATTACCATCGCCTCTAGCTCTCTCTCTATCTTCTCCAACTTCGCTGTCTGCCACTGTCGTAAGTTCGACGATACCAAACATTCCTCTAACCTCTGCAGCTGCTGTTGCACCCCCTTCCGCCGTTATTGTCACTGCTCCTCTGGTGACGAGCTCAGTAATGAACTCCACAGTTGTTGCTCCTCCCTCGCCTAAGTCCAGCAACCAACACTTGCAACCCAATCAAGCCGAACTGCAAATAGGAGATTCAGACCTGAACGGTGAGAAGTCACAACCATCCGATAATTCGGAAACCATCTCGCAGCCATCAAAACCGTTTTCTATACGGATGCTAGATCCGAAGGCCGCTACGATACTTGTTTATTCAAAATCTGCTCGAGTGTATGCTGGACTTATTGCACATATGGGACCACTGTTTAATCTCAAGGCTTGGTCGTCTCATGATGAGACTTTAGATGTAAGCTATAAGAAAGAAAGAAAATCTGCACTCGGTGATGGAAACAACCTGTTTGTCGAAAGGAACGGACAATCAATGATATTTGAAAAGGCATTATTCGTATTCGATCCCGGTGGAATATTCAGTATTAAGAGTTCCGACCTTGAGGACAAGGTCAATCTTGAAGGGGTGGGTATTGGTACGTATACTACTATTCCATCAGTACAGGAAGGCAACATACCCAGGAGCACAAGGTCTAAGAGAACAATTCGTCCACCCAGAAAGTTGTTAGGAAATTAATGTATTTTTGTTTGTTTCTTTGTTTGTTATTTCTGTTACTGCAAATTTCCTTTTTCTGCAAAGTTTGTTATAGGGAATGGTCCCCATGTGGACACGTAGGCAAGTTTGTTAGAAGAATTGGCTATATATGCTACTGTAGAAACAATATCTGGTAACAAGAAAACAATATTTTTGAAAGATTCTTCTTCTCTGTGCATTCTTCTCTATCTCCTCCTCTCCAAATCTCAGATCCACAACAGTACCGTATCTATCCGCTTTTCGAACGCGGATGCGGACGGATTTCAGATTTTTTGGATATCCATTGACAGCCCTAGAAGTTTGTGGTTCTGGAAACTTAAAATTTCGTCTGCTTTTGTTTTTGAACATCAAAGATTTCTAAAAAGTTAATTTTATACCCATATACGTGTGTTTGAGTACATGTATATAAGTTATAGGGTTGGCTATGATTCTACTATTCAATTTTTGTTATGAAACCTCTTTACTCTATCTAAACCAAATGAATTCACAGTTCAGCAAACCATATCTAATAGCCTGACAAGTTTGTGTCATTGTTCATTTGTCGGATGTACTAATTCTAAAGGAAAAATTGGTAAGCGGATGAGAAGTTTCTGTCTATTATCAAACTCATGAAATGGTTACTTTATTGAACTATAACTAATTATATTTATCAATAAACTCTTTCTTAACTACCACGAGCTTTGTAGTTGAAGCCATAACGGAAAATTTTCATTTGACTACTAGAAGATACCAAAGCAACACTAAATTCAGATAAGTTGATGTGTAGATGCATCATTGCAAAAAATCTGTCTCCCTGATGTTTCAGAATGTGCGCACAGTGGTTCTACGAAAGTATAATGGAGATAACTAGGTGGTAATATGCATAGACTTATCTCCCAATGTTTAAAAAAACATAGGAAACATAGGAGTACACATTGCATTACTTATCAAGGTGCAGCTGATACGTATACTACTATTCCATCAGTACAGGAAGGCAACATACCCAGGAGCACAAGGCCTAAGAGAACAATTCGTCCATCCAGAAAGTTGTTAGGAAATTAATGTATTTTCGTTTGTTTCTTTGTTTGTTATTTCTGTTACTGCAAATTTCCTTTTTCTGCAAAGTTTGTTATAGGGAATGGTCCCCATGTGGACACGTAGGTTAGTTTGTTAGAAGAGTTGACTATATATGCTACTGTAGAAACAATATTTGGATAACAAGAAAACAATATTTCTGAAAGATTCTTCTTCTCTGTGCATTCTTCTCTATCTCCTCCTCTCCAAATCTCAGATCCACAAAAGTACCGTATCAATTTGGTGCTTTCACTGATCTACTTCTCCTCCCCCTCTCAGTAAACTCTACCTCCTTTTCTTTATCAAAATGACCCGACTAGATAAAGTCTTCCAACAACTTGCCCAACACCAGGACGCCATCACCACCATTCAAGACAACCAAACCAACCACCGCTCCATGCTGGAAACCCAACATGCCGTCATGATCGACATTAAAGCAGCACTCAACGATCTCATCCATTCACTATCCGATCTCACAACGAAACTAGACATCGAAATCACATTACCATCGCCTCTACCTCTCTCTCTAACTTCTCCAACTTCGATGTCTGCCACTGTCGTAAGTTCGACGATACCAAACATTCCTCTAACCTCTGCAGCTGCTGTTGCACCCCTTTCCCCGCTATTGTCGCTGCTTCTCTGGTGACGAGCTCAGTAATGAACTCCACAGTTGTTGCTCCTCCCTCGCCTAAGTCCAGCAACCAACACTTGCAACCCAATCAAGCCGAACTGCAAATAGGAGATTCAGACCTGAACGGTGAGAAGTCACAACCATCCGATAATTCGGAAACCATCTCGCAGCCATCAAAACCGTTTTCTATACAGATGCTAGATCCGAAGGCCGCTACGATACTTGTTTATTCAAAATCTGCTCGATTGTATGCTGGACTTATTGCACATATGGGATCACTGTTTAATCTCAAGGCTTGGTCGTCTCATGATGAGACTTTAGATGTAAGCTATAAGAAAGAAAGAAAATCTGCACTCGGTGATGGAAACAACCTGTTTGTCGAAAGGAACGGACAATCAATGATATTTGAAAAGGCATTATTCGTATTCGATCCCGGTGGAATATTCAGTATTAAGAGTTCCGACCTTGAGGATAAGGTCAATCTTGAAGGGGTGGGTATTGATACGTATACTACTATTCCATCAGTACAGGAAGGCAACATACCCAGGAGCACAAGGTCTAAGAGAACAATTCGTCCACCCAGAAAGTTGTTAGGAAATTAATGTATTTTCGTTTGTTTCTTTGTTTGTTATTTCTGTTACTACAAATTTCCTTTTTCTGCAAAGTTTGTTATAGGGAATGGTCCCCATGTGGACACGTAGGCAAGTTTGTTAGAAGAATTGGCTATATATGATACTGTAGAAACAATATCTGGTAACAAGAAAACAATATTTTTGAAAGATTCTTCTTCTCTGTGCATTCTTCTCTATCTCCTCCTCTCCAAATCTCAGATCCACAACAGTACCGTATCTATCCGCTTTTCGGATGCGGATGCGGACGGATTTCAGATTTTTCGGATATCCATTGACAGCCCTAGAAGTTTGTGGTTCTGGAAACTTAAAATTTCGTCTGCTTTTGTTTTTGAACATCAAAGATTTCTAAAAAGTTAATTTTATACCCATATACGTGTGTTTGAGTACATGTATATAAGTTATAGGGTTGGCTATGATTCTACTATCCAATTTTTGTTATGAAACCTCTTTACTCTATCTAAATGAAATGAATTCACAGTTCAGCAAACCATATCTAATAGCCTGACAAGTTTGTGTCATTGTTCATTTGTCGGATGTACTAATTCTAAAGGAAAAATTGGTAAGCGGATGAGAAGTTTCTGTCTATTATCAAACTCATGAAATGGTTACTTTATTGAACTATAACTAATTATATTTATCAATAAACTCTTTCCTAACTACCACGAGCTTTGTAGTTGAAGCCATAACGGCAAATTTTCGTTTGACTACTAGAAGATACCAAAGCAACACTAAATTCAGATAAGTTGATGTGTAGATGCATCATTGCAAAAAATCTGTCTCCCTGATGTTTCAGAATGTGCGCACAGTGGTTCTACGAAAGTATAATGGAGATAACTAGGTGGTAATATGCATAGACTTATCTCCCAATGTTTAAAAAAAACATAGGAAACATAGGAGTACACATTGCATTACTTATCAAGGTGTAGCTGATACGTATACTACTATTCCATCAGTACAGGAAGGCAACATACCCAGGAGCACAAGGCCTAAGAGAACAATTCGTCCATCCAGAAAGTTGTTAGGAAATTAATGTATTTTCGTTTGTTTCTTTGTTTGTTATTTCTGTTACTGCAAATTTCCTTTTTCTGCAAAGTTTGTTATAGGGAATGGTCCCCATGTGGACACATAGGTAAGTTTGTTAGAAGAGTTGACTATATATGCTACTGTAGAAACAATATTTGGATAACAAGAAAACAATATTTCTGAAAGATTCTTCTTCTCTGTGCATTCTTCTCTATCTCCTCCTCTCCAAATCTCAGATCCACAACAGTACCGTATCAATTTGGTGCTTTCACCGATCTACTTCTCCTCCCCCTCTCAGTAAACTCTACCTCTTTTTCTTTATCAAAATGACCCGACTAGATAAAGTCTTCCAACAACTTGCCCAACACCAGGACGCCATCACCACCATTCAAGACAACCAAACCAACCACCGCTCCATGCTGGAAACCCAACATGTCGTCATGATCGACATTAAAGCAGCACTCAACGATCTCATCCATTCACTATCCGATCTCACAACGAAACTAGACATCGAAATCACATTACCATCGCCTCTACCTCTCTCTCTAACTTCTCCAACTTCGCTGTCTGCCACTGTCGTAAGTTCGACGATACCAAACATTCCTCTAACCTCTGCAGCTGCTGTTGCACCCCCTTCCGCCGCTATTGTCGCTGCTCCTCTGGTGACGAGCTCAGTAATGAACTCCACAGTTGTTGCTCCTCCCTCGCCTAAGTCTAGCAACCAACACTCGCAACCCAATCAAGCCGAACTGCAAATAGGAGATTCAGACCTGAACGGTGAGAAGTCACAACCATCCGATAATTCGGAAACCATCTCGCAGCCATCAAAACCGTTTTCTATACAGATGCTAGATCCGAAGGCCGCTACGATACTTGTTTATTCAAAATCTGCTCGATTGTATGCTGGACTTATTGCACATATGGGACCACTGTTTAATCTCAAGGCTTGGTCGTCTCATGATGAGACTTTAGATGTAAGCTATAAGAAAGAAAGAAAATCTGCACTCGGTGATGGACACAACCTGTTTGTCGAAAGGAACGGACAACCAATGATATTTTAAAAGGCATTATTCGTATTCGATCCCGGTGGAATATTCAGTATTGAGAGTTCCGACCTTGAGGACAAGGTCAATCTTGAAGGGGTGGGTATTGATACGTATACTACTATTCCATCAGTACAGGAAGGCAACATACCCAGGAGCACAAGGTCTAAGAGAACAATTCGTCCACCCAGAAAGTTGTTAGGAAATTAATGTATTTTCGTTTGTTTCTTTGTTTGTAATTTCTGTTACTGCAAATTTCCTTTTTCTGCAAAGTTTGTTATAGGGAATGGTCCCCATGTGGACACATAGGCAAGTTTGTTAGAAGAATTGGCTATATATGCTACTGTAGAAACAATATTTGGGTAACAAAAAAACAATATTTCTGTAAGATTCTTCTTCTCTGTGCATTCTTCTCTATCTCCTCCTCTCCAAATCTCAGATCCACAACAGTACCGTATCTATCCGCTTTTCGGATGAGGATGCAGACGGATTTCAGATTTTTCGGATATCCATTGACAGCCCTAGAAGTTTGTGGTTCTGGAAACTTAAAATTTCGTCTGCTTTTGTTTTTGAACATCAAAGATTTCTAAAAAGTTAATTTTATACCCATATACGTGTGTTTGAGTACATGTATATAAGTTATAGGGTTGGCTATGATTCTACTATCCAATTTTTGTTATGAAACCTCTTTACTCTATCTAAACCAAATGAATTCACAGTTCAGCAAACCATATCTAATAGCCTGACAAGTTTGTGTCATTGTTCATTTGTCGGATGTACTGATTCTAAAGGAAAAATTGGTAAGCGGATGAGAAGTTTCTGTCTATTATCAAACTCATGAAATGGTTACTTTATTGAACTATAACTAATTATATTTATCAATAAACTCTTTCCTAACTACCACGAGCTTTGTAGTTGAAGCCATAACGGCAAATTTTCCTTTGACTACTAGAAGAAACCAAAGCAACACTAAATTCAGATAAGTTGATGTGTAGATGTATCATTGCAAAAAATCCGTCTCCCTGATGTTTCAGAATGTGCGCACAGTGGTTCTACGAAAGTATAATGGAGATAACTAGGTGGTAATATGCATAGACTTATCTCCCAATGTTTTAAAAAAACATAGGAAACATAGGAGTACACATTGCATTACTTATCAAGGTCCACCTTCAATATGGTATCTACTTAAGTTTTAAGTCTCATCGAGTAAAAATTCATTCCATAGAACTGAATTTAAAAAACTGTTCTTTAACAGCTAGCAAGTATTGTTGAAAATGAACTTATGTGGTGCATTTACATTTCTTATTTTTTTCATCTTGGATTACATGAATAATCATTTATAATTTGTACCAGTTTTGATAAGTTGGGATAGCAAACAATTTTGCCAAGTCAAAAAAATTGGCTTCTATGCAAGAAACTCGACAGGGATGGTGAATTAACTACCCACATGCATGACCACTACGGGAATCAACAACTCACATGCACGTGACCTTCAGTACAAGTTTCATACCTATAATACAGGTTTCGTTCTTTTTAATTGATAACTACCTTTCCAAAAAAAATTATCATTACTGTCCAAGTAATCACATGCAACTGAATAGCCATAAATGGTATACATTGACCTTACAATGGGATATGTTTAATGTCTTACTTTCTTTCATTGCTTGCTTGAACCATCTTTAGCTATAATGATATTATTACCTATGTGAATGCTTACTTATCATCTAACGTCAGTAAACTATAATACACGGTGTTTCTTTTAGTTTCCTGTACTGTACTCTTTCAAATATTTTTGCTCCAATCCTTTTGTTTTCATAATGATATCACTCCTCTAACTATAATAATTTCAAGAAGGGGTTTTTAGGCTCAAGGAAAAAGTTGAAGAAAACTTTAGTTTTAAGGACAAGAAGTTTGCTTTTTAGGCCGAAGGACATTTTCTAGTGTAAACCACAGAATGATAGTTGTAACTATCATTTTCTATTTACACTAAAACGTGTCTTCAGACTAAAAAGCAAACTTGTTGTCCCTGAGACTAAATTTTTTTTCAACTTCTTCTCTGTGCCTATTTTACTGGCATTTTTCTTTCATTTAATCTAATAATGTATAACACATTAAATTTACGACATAGCACTTACTACATTTGGATGATTGCTTGAACGGTACATAACAATGGCAAAGTCAATAATCGAATAACAAAATAAACCTAAAGTAAAAATTTCATATAACACTGGAACCATCAACTTATGCACATTTGAATAGCGCATAACAGTTATTGATAATATAATCAAATTTTTTATACCATATCCAATCTCCAAAGCATGTTACAAATATTACTGATTGTGCCTGCACAGCTGAAAGACAGCATCGCTGCATTCCCTTCCCAATCAGTACACCCAACGTCAACGCACCGAAATTTTCAACCTCAACTAAATCTACTACACTGGGTGGTATATTATTACTTTTTTTGCCTTTATTTTCTCTTAACAAAAATATCAAGTTTCCTTCTCTGACAATTTTGAAGGCTTTTCAAAAATGGCCAATGTAGCACCAAGTATGCCCGTGGATGATTATTGCAAGCTTAAATTTCTAGAGTTGAAGGGAAAGATAACTCATTATTTCATGGTTTACAAGTTTAATCAAACACTTAACCAAGTTGTTGTTGAGAATGAATGCAGATGGCTTGGCGAACCTGCTATCACATATGAAGATTTCACTGTTAGCCTTCCTGAGAATGAATGTAGATACATCCTTTTTTACTTTAATTTTTTCACTGTTGAGAATGTTCCATAAAGTAAGACCTTTTTCATTGCATGGTCTTCAGATATCGCAAGAGTGAGAAGCAAGATGTTTTACTCAAGCTCTGAAGAACACTTTAGAAGAGAATTAAATGGCGTTCAAGGGGAGCTACAGGCAACCTATCCACCTGGGATTCGTCTAGATGTCTCAAGGTTGCGTCAACTATGTTCAATTTACTTATATTGTGGTTGATTTTACCGTTTTTATGACAACTGACTGCTTTTGGTGGTGTATACTTGTGCGGTATCCTTTTACTATATTTCAGGTTGAATTCCTGTCCTTACCCCCTTTTTATTACTGGTTTACCGTATCCTTTTACTATATTTGTGCGAAAGTTACGAGATGTTATGAATCATTTATCTCCTGATTTGTATCTTAACATGTACTGGCTAAACAAACTACAAGTAATATTTTGATTTAGGATTACATGTACTTTATTTATCCTGTACCCGTTATAAAAAACATGCCAACCCAATAGCCTTTTTCAAAGATCACATCTAAAAGACAACACATGAACACAACGCACATGCTTCCATACAATATACAGCCATGATAGTGCATATCCACCACGTGCCCGTGTGCGAAGCACGGGTTACATCCTACTATACAAATACACTACATACATTATACACTTCACCTTTCATATCACAAGCCCATTATCCTCTACATAACTATCAATCCAACCGATAAACTATGAAAAGGAAATTAGAAAATCTAATACTAGGAACCTGACCCATATAGGTCGCCAAAATCCTAATTCAAAGTAAACTCTTATGCCATAGTCACACCATATTTTTTGCATGCTCAGACATACAGATTGTTGCTTTATTCCAGTGTGCTCGAATCCATTTTAGGCCATCTTCTTGAACTCATGTCATCAGCCATATAGATTATAAAGAATAGCCACAGACCGTAAGGTAACCTAAATTGTGAACCCCCATAAGAGATCAGCATTTATCCCAAAAACGCTTTTCCATCCAGCCCAGGAGTATGATCCACTCTGCTTGTACGAAGCCAACCAAAGTCAATTAATTCTAAGTTGTCCTCACAGAATTCAAAACAGTTGTAAACCAATATTCCATCAGATCCAAAGTATGAGCTACTCTACCTATAAGAAGCTTAGAAGCCAACCGAAGTGAAGTAATCATGTCCAAACCAGTCCATGAAGATTTGTCACTGATACTAACAGCCCATATGTCCTATTCCATCAAACCCATATGAGAGTTTGAGGGGAACTAAGGAGCTTGAATCCATATCTGCATTCCTACTCCTTAAATGTCATCCATAAACTTCAGGTGATATTCGATGAGCTCCTTGTTCTTTATAGGCGGAGCTGTGGTTGATTTTGTTGAATTTTTTCTTTGTTTCTAAACATATGCGGGGTTGTCATTTACCATGGATGAGAAATCCATATTTGTCGATGACTTTGGAACTTCTTCTATATGCGCAACAACATTTTCTATAAACACTTGGTAGGACTATCCAAAATATGCATCTGCTTCGCATAAATCTTCTAAACTAGAACTGTCGTTTACATCTTCAATAATAACTCTGTCCTGTTCAAAACTTCCCTGTGTAACTACCACTGGAGGGTGTCCTAGCTTGAGTCTTGCTCTGGGCACATATGTGCTGGTACATGCTACACCAAATCAGACAATGATGCATTAAAAGTAGATTGGTCATCTTTTGGCAAAGTTGCAGTCTCATTGCTTGATGAAGGAAGATCCTCATCGATGGAAAGACAAGAAAACATGTTAGAAGTATGAATAACTACTTGTTATTTTCCTCTACACACCCTTTTTATTCACATGAGCAGGTGAAGCATTGTCTGTTGTTGGTTCTGCCTGCTTAAATATAGATCCTCCACTAGGTTGCTGTACACTTGAAATGTTGGTTGCCTTTTCCTGATCTGTTGGTTTACCTCTCGGTTGCTAAGATTTTGAAAAAGTAATACCGCAGTTTTTGGTACTATGACCATATACCTTACAATTATCATATGGGAAAGGCTTGTGCTCATACGTTAGATTAATGTCAATTTCCGTTCCACCATAGTTTGTACCCTGAACTTATTGTGGGTATGATAAATTTGAATCAATTTCTACCAATACTCTTGCACAATGTAGACGATTTTCAGTTGTAGCATTGTTATCCATTCTTATAGGTCTACTAAAACACTGGTAATTCTACTAATTGCATCTCGATTCCAAAATTCTAGGTTCAAATCATTTAATCTAACCCAAATTGGAATTGATGTAAAATAATCTCTTGTTGATTGCATTCTCAGTTTTCGTAACTTTGTGATAACAATCCTTGAATTGAAGGTAACCGGCCCAGATTTCAGAACTCTTACACAGTCATCCTCCAAAACAAAATGAACAATAATGAATCCACTTTGTCTATAATATATGTTGAAAGTACCTGCAGGCTTCCAGACGTTCTGAACGAATTTTGTGAATTGGGGATATAGCGGTATGCTTCCTATTCCATATGCTATGATCGAATTCCTCCACTTTGCCTCTTGGACGGCCTTATTGGACTCGAAAATTGTAAACCTGGATGAGTTATTCTCTATTACCAGTTGACAGAATTCCAGATCCACTTCGTTACCTTAAGGTGTATCTCCACTAAATCCATGAACTGCGTTTACCCATGATTTCCGCCAAGCAGATAATGTTGGCCGAGTGTTAAAGGGTGGCCGAGATCGCGAGTCCGATGGTTTTGGCGAAGGCTTATCATTTGTAAAGTCCGATGGTCCGCCATTTTTTTTACTTTACAAACAAACTAATAAAAGTTATAATAGTTGTGTGTATGTATACATGTATATACATATACATGTAAACATTGTATTGTGTGTATGTATACATGTATTATAATACGTTGTGTGTATGTATACATGTAAACAAACTAATGTGTGATCGAAACTTTTTTTAACTTAAAGCTTATAAAGAAGATCCTTGTGTGAAATCGTTAATTTAATTTCAGAGTCTTATTAAATTAGATCTTGTTTTAAGTTTTGATTTGAAAATGTATAAAATAGCCGGTCTTAATATATGTGTGTACTAGTTGAAAACATGCACAATAAATGCATGTGTAAATTTAGTTATAAATGTTATCTAATATGTCGATTAATCTAATTAAAGAGAGAAAGAAACGAAGGGTTTCTCTCTCTCTATCCTCATCTTCTCCTAATTAATTATATATATGTTAAGAGAAAGAACCAAAATGTTTTATTCTCCAAAATTTTCTATATATTTATTTACACATATATACACCGCTTATATGCTGCTTACACTTCACGCGTATGACTGTATTTGATACAATCATTATAATACATACAAATTAAATTAAATTTGAACTTTCTTTTAAACAAATTAAATAAAATATGATTTTATTAAAAACTATATTAGATTGGATCTAATAATCTTTTAGACTTCTGGGCCAAATAGATCCAAAATAGAATTTATTTTTTGAAATCTACCTATTTTATCCGCTTCCGACTAGTCCGGTTTCAACAAGTACATGATAGGAGTAATGAGGGCATAGAAGTGATTTGTAAACAACTTATCTAGCTTATGCACAACAACCTGTATTCTCTTAATATATCTCAAGATTAGTTAACATCAATTATAGTTCCACTTATGTATACTGATGTGTTTGAGGAGGCGATTGGTTTAACCCTCCATCGTGGATTAGAGTTTTACATAGACTTAAATCGCAATGCAAGACCTATTGTGTTGCCAATTAGAAAGACGGCTCCAAATGGGAAGTTTGAATTAGTAGAGATATCTAGGGATTTCTTACAAAAAAGATTGGTCAGCCATAGTTGTTCCAGTTAGAGAGCATCTGTTGTGTCTTCCACAAAGACTAATGGTTGCATGTAGATTATAGAGAAATAATAAGTGTACAGTTAGGAACTGTCATCCATTACCAAGAATAAATGACTTGTTCGATCATCTTAGTGAGGCTCGTATTTCTCACGGTTGGATTTAGCTATGTGCTTTCATTATTTCAGAGGGGTAGGAGAGAGTGTATCACCCACTACATTCAAGACCTTAGATCATTTCTATGAATGGTTAGTAATGTCATTCATCCTAACTAATGCTCCTTCTCATTTTTTCGACTTAATGAATCAAGTAACCAATTATGCGTTGAATAAATTTATGCTTGTATTTATCAATAATATCTTGGTATACTCAAAGACCAAGAAAGAGCATGAAGGTAGTCTCGGATTTGTGCTTGAGACTTTTAGAGAACCTCGTCTTAAAGATAAATTCCTAAAGTTTCATTTCTAATGGTAGGAAGTTAGGTTTCTCAAATGTGTAGCGTAGCAGAATTATATTGTCATTGACCCACCAAAGGTTGTGGCAATCCAAGATTAGAAGAGACCGGAAAGTGAAACTGAGATGCAAAGTTTCTTGGGTTTAGCTTGTTACTATCGGAGATTTATTCATAATTTCTCTAAGATCGCTTCTCATTTGACACGGCTGACTAAGAAGTAGGGGTAAGCGTTCGGTTGGTTCGGTGGTAAAAAATATCAATCCGAATTGGAACAAAAAAATCAAAATTGAACTGAATTAATTATTGTTAATTTGGCTAGTAACTAATTTAAACAAACCAAAAAAGTATGTTATATTCAAACGATTGAGTTACTCAAAGGAAAACAAGAATTTATGTTTGGAGAGATTTTATTGAACATTTTTATGTTTATAAGAAAATATGACCTATATTCAATAGGTAAATTTTGTTTTTTATTACTATTATAATAAAAGTTTGGTTAATTTTGTTAAACTGATAACCAAAAATATTTATTTTACAAACCAAGTCAAATTGATTTAGTTTAGCAACAAAACAGAACCGACTGAAATGTACTGATTCGGTCTATTAATTTAGTTCCAACCGAATATTTCTCACCTCTACTAAGAAGGATGTAGGTTTTGTTTGGATATCAAAATGCAAAGATGCATTTGTATTGTTTAAAGAGAAGTTGACCCGCACCCTGTTTTGACAATTCTAGGTGGGAGTGAGGATTTGATCATATATACAAATGTCTTGCTTTAGGTGTAGTTATAATGCATCAATGGCAAGTTATTTCTTATGCAAGCCAATAGCTTGAGATGCATGAGTGGAGTTATGCGACTCATGATTTAAAGTTGTTAGTTATTGTATTTACATTGAAGATACAAAGGCATTACTTGCTTGATGAGAGGTTTGAGACATTCACCGACCTCACGTGTTTGAAGCACATAATAGGACTTGAATATGTGGCAAAAATGTTGGCTTCATACAATTTGGATATTTTTATACATCAAGAAAGGTTAATGTAGCGGCTGATGCGCTTAGTAGAAGGCATGCAACTATGGCTACTTTAATGGTCATTGAGCGAAAAGCATTGAGGTGTTCGCAGATAGTGATTAGTGATCGTAGAGTAGTTTTGTCTTGATAATTTTGGCAAGTTTGGTGTTAGACAATCTCTATTAGACCAAATTGGACTATTCAATGAGCAAATACTCATCCAGCTAAGGTTATGGAAGATTTGGTTGGGGTTTTCGGTTCCAAAAGCATGGTAGGTTTTAGGATTGATCAACATGGTTTGTTACGAAAGGGTAGACGATTATGTGTCCTGGATGTTAATGGGATTAGGAAGGAAGTTCTCAACGAGAGTCATTATATGAAGTTTAGTATACATCCTGGAGGCGCTAAGATGTATCATGACATGAAGCATTTTTTGGGAAGGCACGAAAAAGGATGTTGGTATGTATGTTATCAGCTGTTTGAATTGGAAATAAGTAAAGGGTGAACATCTGAAGCCAGGCAGATTGCTTCAACCACTCCAAATTCCAAAGTGAAAATAGGAGTAGATATTTATGAATTTTATTGAAGGAATACTGAAGTCGGGATGAGGAAACGGTGATATATTTGTTATATTAACCGCTTTACTAACAGCTCACACTTTATTCTAGTAAAGTTGACTAGGACATCATTAAGTTTCGCTATTTTGTGTTTGAAGGAAGTTGTTAGATTCCACGGGACTCCTTGCAATATTGATAGTGACAGAAATCGATTGTTCACAAAAAAAATTTCGGAGAGGGTTACAAAGTACTTTAGAGACGAAGCTGTGTTTAAGTACAACTTATCATCCATAAATTGATGGTAAAACAAAGAGGGTGAACTGAGTGTTGGTGGATCTACCACGTGCATGTGTTCTTAATTTTTGGGGTTCTTGATAGAATCATTTTCGCTTGGTAGAGTTCATGTACAGCAACTATCAGTCTAGAATTGACATAACAACTTTCGAGGCATTATATGGTTGTCCATGCAAAATAGTATCATATTAGCTTGAGACTGGTGTAGATTGGAACATAGACCCGATGGTTTGAGATGCGAACGAGAAGATAGATCTTATTCGTGGTCGAATGAAGTTGGCTCAAGATAGGCAGAACATTATGTTGATCGACGATATAGGGATTTAGAGCTTTTGGTTAGGGACTTTGTATTTTTGAAGGTTTCTCAGATGGGAAATGTTGTCCGGTTCAATGGAATATGGAAAATAGCCCTTGATATGTAGGACCATTCCAAATACTTGAAAGGATCAAAAAATTGCGTATAGAGTTAAGTTACCAACTAGACTATCGGGTATGCATAATTTATTCCATGTTTCACATATTTGGAAATATGTGATTGGTCCTACTTTGATAGTTGAACTGACACAGTTGGATGACCTAGAGATTGAGCCTGACTTGACCATACTTAGGCGACCAATTCATATAATTGATCAGGATACAAAGAACTTAGAAAAAAGTCATGAAATTAGTTAAGGTGCAATGGAGTGATGATGCATGTTAATATGCATAGGAGATCAAGACAGTGCTATGATGTCTTATCCTAAGTTGTTATGGGTTTAGTGGTTACATACATGTAGTATGTTTTATAGTGCACTCACAGTGTGCGGTGAAGCCACTTAGTATGAATTTCTATTTCGTATGTGGTTTCATAGACTATTATACATATACACATATATGCATTTTGATTCTTATTGATCTCTTGAGTATGCATCCATTATTATATGCGATGAAAATAACGAAGTGCAATTCCTTAAATGAAGAAGATATAACTGCCTAGGTTTCGTAGAACTTATAAATGCAAAAAGGTTTCGTAGAACTTATAAATGCAAAATAAATGACGTAATGTTAATAAATCCAATATTGGAATATTTTTAGATGCATAAGTAAACAAGATTATAGTGGATAATGTGGTGGAAAAATATATTATCAATAATCAAGCTTAACCATGTTAAAGCTTGTCAAGAGAGTATAAACACAAATTTGTGTTACATGCATAACACATAAGTGTTCATTTGAAAAAAAAAATAAGGATGAGAATGGTTATGTAGATGTATGTAAGGTTTTGGTGAAGATAAGAGAAAGTCAAAAGATGAATGGATGTAGGATCTTTTCGCTTCACACTCCTTACACTTTCCTATATATACACCTTCATAACTCCTTTTTTTATTCGTTCCTAATCACTTAAGCAATTCAACCCACTTCCAATGTACACTAACTATCTCATAATCTAAGTAGCTAATTAAGCTTAAAACACCTTCAAATAACCTAAAACTCACATATAGTCCTTAATCTTCATTCCTAAAGCACTAGAGAATAATTTGAAAGAGAAAACCAGGTTTAAAGGTGGGATACATGCAATGGACATAGGTAAATAAGGCAAAAGGAGGAAAGGCGTGATATTAGGTGATGGTGTTGAAGGCTTGTGTGCTTGCTTTGTTTACAAGTAAGTTTACTCACCTATATAAAATATATGCTACATGATTCATGTGTATACTATGTGATATACACATTATATTGTACTATAGTTTTTTGAAGTGAACTTGTATGTTCAAATGACATTTCACTTTATTTAAACAAAATGACTTTTCAAAAGTGAGTTGTTCAACCCTTGTTTTTAAACTTATTAAAGTGACCCTAACTATATTTTAACATGTGTAGCAATATAATATACTTGAATATGGACATTTTGTTGAGTATATGAAGTAAAAATGATACTTTCAACAAGAAGAATGAGTTCGAAAATCACGTGTTTAAAAGAGAAGTTTTCAACAAAAGTTTACAATATGAAATTAATTTAAATGAATTAAATTTAACATGATTTTTTTAATATATACTCTTAGGTTATAATAGGTATAGTACATGAGTAGATATGTTATATATGTCATTGTTTTTAAAAGTTAAGTAACATAAAGATAACACCTTCTCTTTAAAAAGTAAAGTTATTAAACGAAGTTAACTTTACATGAAATGTGATGTATATACTCTTAGGTTAAAATAGAGTATGTTACATAGGTAAATGAATTAGATATGTAAAGGTTTAAAAAGCTAAGTAACATAGAGTTAAAGAGAGTTGTAGCATTTTATTGCCTTTTGTCTCTTTCACTAGTTTTAAAGAAGATAAAATTTGACCTTAAAGACATTACACATATTACTATAAATCATTAAGAGTTGGTTTATGGTGTTTAAAAGAGGAATGAATACCTTATGGTTAAATGGAAAATATCATAAATTCATATAAGTTAGGGATTGTTATGCTAACTAAAAGATAACAATTAACGATAACATTCACTTGATTTGGTTTCATTTCTTATATTTGACACAATCAAACTTGACTTAAAAAACCATTTTGTGTTATAGCAAGATAATTTTTAAAGTATGACTTTTACTAATCAGTAGCGGGCTTTCGACTATTGAATTTGAATTTTGAAAGAGACATAATTTCATATAGTTTGGAATGCTCTCGGTGAGGCTCTACCATTCATATGAAACTTCTCTCCCTTTAGGGGTGATGTGTTTGGAAACCCGTCGGCGTGACTCTATCATTAATATTTCTTACTCCCTTACAAAAGAGTCGAAATCAAGTTAACCAAAAATACATCAGGAGATAGTTTTGAAATAACCGGAATATGGTAAACATATTGAAGTATAACTCGATCGATACCGCATCGAAACTAATAGTAAGTTAAGTAGAATGATGATGTCCTTAATACCCTCAAGAAAATGGGTACAAGGAATCCTGTTTGAGATGTTAAGTGCTCGTGATGGGCTCAAGGGTTCGAGGGTTCATTTTGACGTAGATGAATGCATTGGATGGCAAATCGGAAATTACTAAAGAGGACTTGAAAGATATAGAATTGATTATGTAGATCGCTACCATTCAGATATATCTCATCTTGAGGTGTATTCGTTATGTCTAATCTAGAAATATACAATTCTATGACCCTTAAGTGTCTTTAGTCTAGGGATATACTTTGTCTCGCGGATAGGGGATAGTCCACCCTTGTTGTGTTGGAATTATGTGTGTTTGTGTGTTACGGAACGTAGATAACCATCGAGCTGTATTATCTAAAATGTTTATGATATGTATGGGTATGTTACATTTTTATTATATATATTATGAAATGTAAAAACCTTTAGTTGATCTTTCTTACTTAATATTGAGTTATTTGGTACCGTTTGAAGGAAAAACCCATTCCATGCTCTAGCCAGGTGGTCTCACAATGTACTATGAGATGTATGGGAATGTTACTTGACTTTTTAACATCAGGCTTACGTTTAACTCGAAGTTTATCTTTCCCATAAATTTTCAGTACTTGTCTAAGTAGCCTGAGAGTACATGATTTTGCTTGATGTTCTGAAGCTGTCTAGTGACAAGTAGCAGGCTTCAGATGTATCTACTATTTACTATTTACACTGCATTAGTAGATAAATATGTACCAACATTGTGATGACAGATTGTTATAGTTGTCCATAGCTGAGGGTTGTACTTGTGTAGGTGATGTTGCAATTCTGAGAATCTATTTTTTGGTTGACCATATGTAATATCTGTTTTGACTATGTTTTATTATATTTCATCAATACGATGGGAGTATTATTTTGTTTTTCAGACTTCTATTATTTTACTTTTACCCTTTCATTCATGAATTCAAAGGCTTAAGTATTGGCACATGAGTACTAGTGGATATATTAAGTGTCAACCTTGGGTATCAGAATAAAGGGTTATTACAAAATCATTCATATTGTACACTTTTATGAACGACTTAATAGTGAAGACATATTTTGTATTGGGGCTTGGTCGAAGATACATTAGTTGTAGTTGCAGAAGTGGTGTAGAATGTGGTGAATTTGGTAAGCTATGGGTAAGTTTTTGAGTATTTATCTGGAGGGGTTAAAAAAGGTAGTATTTTATGACAGTCAGAAGTGAGGATTTTAATAAATAGGAACTTGAGTTCAAGAGTTTATTAAATCAGTTCCTAGAAGCTACACGCTTATTTAGTATGCGCCTGAACTTAGATGCTTGTTAATTAAGCTTCCACACCCAAATTAGGATTTTGAATCTCAAATTAAATATTATTCTTAATGTTAAGGCTGACTTGCTCTAATGGAGAGCTCAACCTTAATATTATGGCTAAATTTAGTGTTGTTAAAGTGTTGTTACGACTACACCCAAGATCACTCGAATACAATCGCAATGCGCAACGCGGAAAAGCCAAATCGTGATAGCTAGTGTAAAAACAACCGATTCTCCATCTCAACCAAACTCCAACCAATACCAAATAGCCCAACACAAGATCACAACACCAATACAAGCAATATATGAATGCAATAACAATAAGTAAATCACACACGATTTTATAGTGGTTCCACTAACGTTGTGTTAGTGTACATCCACTTGAGAGAGCTTTTATTATATCACCAATAGAAGAGTACAAGAGATTGTTAATAATGATCACAATATTCTAGCAAGAATATAATTTTGTGGAGATTAGAATTAAAGAAATAGGATTTGCCTAAACCTTAGATTTGGAGGATAAAAACCCTTGATTTGGAATTAGATTAGGTTCTTGTTGTTTTACACCAGAAAATAGCTTATATACTTTGGCAGGAGACCAAGGCAAATCCCCAAAATGCCCTTAGCTAATGACCCAAACAGCTGCACCAAGCCCAGGCCCGAAGCCCATGGAAACTCCGGCTCAGACGTCCGGGACAGGGCTCCAGACGTCTGACCGAACTTTCGGGAAACTGGCCCCTGTAGGGCCAGACGTCTGGCCCATTCCTGCATATGTCTGGCTGCAGGCTGCAGGCAACCAGCACACCAAAACACCCCCCAGTTTGCTCCTCCGGACTCCGTTTCGCAATCCGTCTTCTCCGACACCAAACTACATTCATCCCCTTCAATTCTCCATCATATAGTGTCACAAAATTTAACATAAAGTTGCTCTTAGATGGTAAAGCATATCCATCAAAACCATGTTAATATTTTACGACTCGAGTTTTGTCAACCGAAAATTCATTGTGCGCTAAATATTGTCAGCTCCGAGCTACCTCCAACACAACACATCATATTTGAAAAAAGGGTGCTACTACCTTAACTGGCTTCATAACCAGTCAAAAAATGCAAATAATGAAAAATGAGGAAAATAGTTTGGCAATTTTGTAATTTGCTATGGGGAAAATTTTGCAAAATCTCGCAATGGACTTAAACTAGTTGGAATATATGCCTAATGTTAAGATATGCACCTTGATTGAAACTACATATTAAAGTTATAAAAGTGTGAAAACTGGTTTTCCACCAGATCAATTTGAATCTGCATTGAGTAGCCATCAATTATTTTGCACAAACGGGACATCAAGAAGTACTAGAATGTTCTATTCAACGATACAAAGCTATCAATTCAAGTCTAACTTAATTCTAACTTAGAACGGAGAAGATATGACCTCGGGGTTCAACCTTCTTCTCTTTCTTGGGAATTCTTTAAGCACCGGGACTCACAACTTTGCAAACCAAAATACTGGAGCAATGCAACCAAAGTGAAAGATGGAGCATGAATTACAGAGACTTGGAGGCAGACCTAAGACCACCAAAGCCGACACTAAAAATCAAGATGGTTGTGATCTGGCTGGCCCGAACCATAACAACGATCTGAGGTTTACTTGGCTGACACCAACCAGATATGTGCCAACTATATTATTTCTAGTTCAGGGTTCTACCAAACCACGAAAAAGGCCTGATAGGATTCTATTCAGCACTGACCGAGTCGATGCCAACTAGATGTTGGCTGCAGCAATACTAGTCCAAAAGGACGACTTCCATTATCTCCTAGGTTTCTCCTCCTCTTTTGGAATTGGACGACACTTCGCACGGTTATTATGACTGTATGCACTAGAATTCAGAAAGCATCAGAATCCAAAAGGTTATAATTTCATAACTCTATACACCTAACCATTTATAGTTGTTATTACCAATTTGGAGAGATGTAGAAAGTGATGCAATGATTGTTATTTAAAGAATCATAATAAAGGATAAACTTGACGTAGGTCAGAGGTTTTCTGAACAAGCATAAAAGATATGTTGTGTTATTTAATTTGCTACCATTATACGATCTTTACAACTTTCTAGCTTTTTATCTGTGATTTATGATCTAAACTAGAGCAAAAAGTTAACTATTTTTTTAATAGAGATCATAACCCCCTAAAATCAACGCTAGGATCACGTTCAGGGTCCTAAGCTTTACAAGATCTACTTTTGGGAGGTTTGGTCATTTTTTATGCAAATACACTCCACGATTTCATCCAATTGCCACACATTTCGAAAAAAATTGAGATTAGGTTATCTAGCATTTTTCGAAAAACAATGTAGGTTTTATGTTGTCCCGTGATACTATAGGAACTGTGTATTCTATCAGCATATAGTTTGGGTTTTTTTGGTTTATGTTTCAATAGGAATTCTAGTCACATTCGCAGCTGGTGATCACATGCGACTTAGATTGGTGAGTTTGGTGATCGCGAGAGGGTTTGGGAGATATTCGAGTGGTTCTAAATTTTTTGGCTGAGGTTAATTCGTATCGAGGTTATGGAGAAAGTTCGAGCGAGATTAAGAAGACAAATCCAACCTAGGCTTGTGATCCTTTTCGATCGGGACAGGATGAAAATTTCTTTATGGCTGGACTCGTAGTATATGGGTGACGTTACGAGAGAGATTCAAGTGACTTTAGCATTGGTTGTCCGATGACCCGTAGACAAGAATCTGAGTGGCTTTCAGATGGAAATCTAAGTGGCTGTGAAATGCATTTCCCAAGTGGCTTTATAGCTAATATCTAAATGACATATACCTATTCATATTTCATTTTTAAAGCATTGGACCAATCAAAATTCGTTAAACTTGACTTCTTGAGTTAACCTTAGTCTAACGTAAGTGCTTTATAGCTAGATGATAATTAAGTTTCTGCATGTTGGTTAGAGTAGCGCTGGAGATCCATATATTTTACTTGAACAAACTTTAGGTTTTGGTACTCTCGGACTAAAGAATGACATCGTTTGTAAGTCAAGTTCACAATACTTGATCTCTATGGTCGTCTTCACTACATATGAACTTGCACTTATTTATAGCTATAACAAAAATCCTTGGTCAATTTTTGTCAATCATTTATTGTTCAATGTAAACTACTCCATACGTTTAGATAAACAACAACCGAGCTTCATTACGTTACCAATGTTTCAATTATTAACTCATGTTTCTTGATTAGTTAAGTTCCTACCTATTTGTTTTAAAATTAACATGGTATTTTACCAACTTATTTTCAGAATGTCACACATAAGCTCAAGATCCGCAGCTATGCAGTTGTAAAAGTGGTGTTTTCAGCAGTCGGTCAACGTTATGACCTCTCTAAATTTGACAATAGGAACTGGACAAACTTGTGAGAAACATGGAGTACATGCCCAACTTGTATACTTTGATTTAAACCTGAGGGACTACAACATGCGAACCACTTGCTTGTACAATGCCATAGGGGTTTCGTAGGCTCTTTAAAGATGGCAATGTTCCAATTGTTGCCTAACTCTTACCCAATTCTCACAGCGCTTCACATTCTTTTGGTCAATTATATGAAGTGAGCTTAGGTATGATGAGATTCTCTAATTATTTATCTTGAAAGAAAGAACGCATGACATGTGTTATTGGTACCTGTAGTCGCCTGGGGTTTCAGATTCGTAGAGAATCCTCCAATTATATTAGGAAATGAATGCCACGACTTTTTGATGTGCAAGGATTACAGGTGAAATACCGAACACTCTAAATTTTGAGTAGAAAAAAAAACACAATTCAATGTTTTTTATGATAAAAACCATATGATAATGCTACTGACATGTCTATTAAGTTATTTCATGTACAGTAGCTCTCATATTAAAGCTGTGATATAATGGCGATTGATAGAGGTTCAATAGTATCGAAGATATGAAAAATATCAAAATAAATCAAACAGAGACATCTACAATGGAAAACAAACATTCAATGACATTCAATGAAGTCAACCAATCTATTGGAATACAACAACATTGAATAAATACTAAAAGATGCGCATATGAACACAAAAGTCAAGTACTTTGTTTATCGAGTTCTTATCAAGTCATGTTAGTCTATATTTATAGAAATCCCACAAATAATCTCCAAATCATTCAAAATTTTGAAAAAACCTTCTAAACATATAAAAGTATTTCAGAATTTTTTAGAGAAGTAGAAATGTCAAAAACAAAGGAAGAAAGAGGCAGAATCATCGATCTTCAACCATAAGTCCACATGTTGACTCAACAAGTCGACCAATGAAAACCACATGTTGACATGTGGTCTCAGCTCATGTTGATATGCAATTGAGTGAAGGTAAAATATAATAACCGCATATGATAGTAGCTAAATAAATTTCATTACACATAATTGCCATTACATTTTTCATAGTTCCAAAACGTGCCCACGTAGGAGTAAAATATATCAATCATAAATAGTAGTGTCGTGCCCGATATATGAAGATGTTGACACGAACACTTAGTCAATATTAAACTCTGGTTTTACAATAGCAGAAAAACAACTTTTACTAGCTATAAGTCATCCGCTTCATCTTCAGCTTCTTTATTCATCTCCCTAAAAGAAACCTGTCTAAGCCCACAAACACAGCCTACTCGAATGAGTATTCATGAGTTTATGGAAAATAATAAAAACATATGTCATACATAAAACCTTGTAATACTAATACTTTACCTTAAAGCAAACATATAGTGAGATAATGCCGCTAGAGCACAGAACTAGTTTTCCCCTCACAGATTCATTAATAACAATTGCATCATATCATGTAAACAACCAACACATCATGAACATAGATATAACAACATCTCAAAAACATAAGTATACCATATACTTAACATTAATTTATGAACTATGCCATATTTACCATTTAAATTTAAGTATACCTATACTTACCATCAACTGGTTATGAACCATGTCACACAATCACAAGAATCATCTAGACTCTTATTTAGGTGTTAATCCTAAAGTTATCATTAACTTATTTTAGTGATTGCCTCTCTAGACCTATCTATCAGTAATTTATCTTTTTATCAAATAATGTCACCAATGAAATGGTCACTCATTCCACCATAGAAGCCATCCTGACTCTTCTAAGAGATTGAATGTAACCACATTGAATACATTCTAGGAAGCATCCTTACTAAGCGTCAATAGCCCCCTTTAGTCTCGAAACACTCGTTTCACATTGTCAATCCATTCATTACATCCATTTTGATGTTTTGGCACCCTACTATAAGCTCACAATAGAGTTTAGTTTTTCTGAAGTGAACCCTATAGACTACCCAAGTCACGCACCCTATTATATACCGTTAAATTTTAGACTTCATTTAGTCTTGGCACCTTACTATTCAACAACTCTATGAGTCGGTATATTTACGATCTTGGGTTCAATCTGTTGCTTTCATTTATTTTGATGTGTACCTACACATTCTACATTGACTTATTTATTTTTATCTTAATTCCATCCCTATAAAATTTACAACAAACACTTGGAATTGGCTTCCAAAATTCAATTATGTATTTTCTTATCTTACTTAAGAAGGTTTTGTTAAGTTTCGGCATTCCCGCGCACCTACGCGTTCGCTTCACCGTGTCTAGGCGGAGTCAACGGTCGAAGTCTCCCATGCCGGCGTCCCGATTGAACATCCCTCCATCGCCTCGCATCGGGCATATAATCTGGTCTTGGCAACACATTGTAACAAAAGAAATCCCCAATGTTGCGTGCCACCAATCCCATATATTTACCACGATTATTCCGAATATCCTGCGATGTAGAACTTTTAACCCGCTCAATCCACGCACCCACTCCATTTACAATGCGAGCCACACCTAACAATCTCCACCTTGGCGAGCATTGCTAAAGTCACCTTGGAGTTATACCGAGTGAAAGTGTATATGGATCGATAATATAGTTAAACTACGACTAGCAAGTGCGGAATTATAAATAATAGTAAATGGCAATAATAAAAATGACACCAGGGATTTTTATACTGGTTCGAACTTCTCGTTCTACGTCCAGTCCCAGACTGCTTCTGGAATTTCTCGAATAACCCTCACTTAACCCGGAGGAACAGGTATTACACCGCCTGAGCAACCGAACAGGACTTTTCTGCCTAAGCAACCGAATAGGACTTTTCCGCCTAAGCAACCGAATAGGACTTCAAATACAATTTGGTAAATTGTTTCTTGACTTGTGTGTTCTTTGAATAACACGAATATAGTCAATGTAGTACACCCTTCCTATAAACTTCTTGATATGATGATTTGAATGTGCAAAGATAGGAAGTAGAGAATAGAAAATCACTTGATATTATAACAATATAAGATCAGAATAGATAGAAAGAATTAGTAATTTGAAATAGTGAATTTTTATCTCTATTTATAGTGTTGAATAGTTTTAATTCAATAGTTGCAACTCTTTGAAGAAGTGCAATTCTTGGTGAAGAAGACAACTTTTCAGATTTTGATATTTTATGAAGAGATGCTTCAGTTCGTCAAGTTCAGATGTCTGAGATAAAAGTGACAGATGTCTGAATAATTTTGAATTTCGAAAAAATCAAAGGAAACAATAAACAGTTAATTTAGACGTCTGTCTTTTAATTCAGACGTCTGTCTAGGTTGACAGACGTCTGTTATTAAGTGACAGACGTCTATTTCATATAGAAATAGAGGCATTAACAACATAGTGCTCAGACGTCTGTTATCTTAATTTAGACGTCTGATATTGATGTCAGACGTCTGAATTAATATACAGACGTCTATTTCTGTACTGTTTTGTTCCTTTGTCCATTTTAGTATTTTTTTAACTTGAGAAAATATATAATTTTAAAAATACCTTTTTATATTTATTTTAAAGCATATTTGTGTGTGTGTGTTTTATCACCATATCAGAGATTGTACAAATATATCTAAATATATTTTATAAAGAACTTTAATCTTGTTGATGATAATAGCTTCTTTTGACGATTCCTGCAAGAATATTTGACATAATAATATATAGATTGAAATATATAGTTGTCGCATTAAAATCGAAGAAGTCAGGTTTCAACATTCTCCCCCTTTTTGATGATGACAACTATATAATTCATCGATTAGTATAATCATACCTTTTGCTCCCCCTGTCAATATGACCATATTATATAGCAGAAATATAATTATTTCTCCCCCTTTGTCATTAACAAAAAGAATTGTTGGGGTTTGATTTGGATAAAAAGGAATAACAAAACTGTGAATAACACACTAATTAAGAGATGTAAACAAACCAAGCACGATATTAACAAAACAATGTTTAGACTACATCATAGTTGATTTTTAAAAAAGACAGATAAAATTATACAATCTTATCATCCACCATTGTTTGAACCAAAAAAAATTTTTATGAGAAAAGACATTGATTGAACCAAAAGAGAACCATCTTCATTCACCATTCTCCCCAAGTTGGAGAAGAAGGAGGTGAGGATCCATGAGACTTTTTCCATAATTGACAAAGAATTGTCTTGATATTTTTCAATTCTCGTGCATTCTCTTCGACTTTGGCATCTAAGTAATCGAATCTAGAATTGATGGAAGAAAAGCCTTGTGCTATTTGTTGAGAAATTTTCTTTTGATTTTTAGAAATAATGATGTCGGATTTGAGCTTTTCATTTTTAGTATACGAGCGAGAAGTACCAGAAATTAGTTCTATCTCGAAATTTCCCGAATTTGGGCTTTGGATAAAAGCTTGCTCAAAAGCTTCATCTTCATCTTCTTCTTCATCTTCCCTTTCTTCATTATCCTTTTCTTTTTCAGTATCTCCTTCATCTCCATTATGTCCGGAACTACTTACTTTTCCTTTTCCTTTTTCTTTTTGTAAAGCAAGTTGTTCCGCTTTATAATCATTAAATGTTGGAAATGTCGGAGGAGATTCTGGTAATCCCATTAAACTGAAGAAGCGAATGTTGGATACCTTGATTTTTTCAAATTCAATTGATGGACTTTGAATAGAGAAGGCAGTTAGAATTCGAGTAATATAGGGAGCATAGATAATTGAACGTTTCTTGGAGTCATGATAAGTGCGAAAAGCATCATAAAAGTATTGAGCCCAATTGATTTGAGTATTGGATAGAATTGATTGAAGTGCCTTATCTTCATCATCGTAAATGACCTCATGGCTTCCTTGTCGGGGAAAAATTGTTTTTATTAGCATTCTAAGCAATAGTCGAGGTCGAGGACGAAGATGATTTGATCTATCTGTGGATTTTTCAGGTTCAAAAAGATAATATTCGATTTGTTTAAGTTCTTCTCCTTCTAACTTAAAGTCATCTATGTCGACTCCTTCCGAACTACATTTTAAAATTCGTCCAATGTCAGAAGGAGTTATTTGCAGAATGTTTCCAAAAACGCTTGTCCAAAGCGTTCCTTTTTCTCGATGAAGTCTAATTTTTGGATTGTTAACATTTGCTAGAAACAATAAAACACTAAGTCTACAAATGTTGACTTGATTATCTTTGAAATCAATAAGACTTGTAATCTGAGATCTATCAGTATAGAGCCTAAGTTTGTAGAAAGGAAAATGATCCAGATTATGAAAAATACCATGAAATGATTGAAGAGAACATAAATGCTTGTAACGAGCCATGCTTCGAGGTTCGTGGTATAACCACGCTTCAATTTGATCTTCCGAAGGAAGAATGTGAGGAGGTTGATGAGATGAATCTCCTTTTTGTTTCTTAGATTTGGGCGCCATATGATTAATTAGAAAAAAGCTAGGGTTTCGAGTTGAGAGACGAGCAGAAGAAAATAAACCGTTTGGAAAAACGTATATAGATTTTCTTCTTAACAGGGTTTCGGACGTCTGAAAAATAAACAGACGTCTGAGATTCTGTAGAATAAAAACAAAGACTAGAAGAACAGACGTCTAAAAATTTATGACAGACGTCTAAGACGTATGACAGACGTCTAAAAATAATTGACAGACGGCTCAGAAGGTTTAAAATGAAACAGAGAGTAAAAAACATTTTGCACTAAATTCAGACGTCTGATAGTTTTATGTTTAGACGTCTATTATAAATAACAGACGTCTGTTATCTTTAAACAGACGGCTAATTGTTGGCTGCAAAAGTATAGTTAGATTTAGACGTCTGTGAGAAATGACTCAGACGTCTGTGTGGCTGAAAATAGTAAAAAATAGTTGTTTCTACAGACGTCTGTTGACAAATATAGACGTCTGTCTGTCTGATAAAAGATTTTATTTAGCTTAGGCTTAAAAAGAAAATTAATAGTTTATTTATTTCTATTGATAAGAACATAAAACAAGTATAAATCAACAAATCAAACAAACAGACATATATATTATCTATTTAGGAGTCTTTGGAGTTTTTGGAGACTTCGGAGACTTCCCTTTGGATAATTCGCGTTGAACTTGTTCAGCAGACTGATAAATAGGAGACCAATGAGGTTGACGTTCCCATGAATTTGGGGATGCAGGAGGACGTTGAGGAGAGAGAATATGTGCATTTGTGTTGATCGGAGATGAACCACAAATTTTTGCAGCACATCGTTCAAGAAAGCTAAGTCGTCTTCCATGACTCTTTTGTTCAAAATACATTTCTCGCTGAAGATCAAGTGTTTCCCTCTGATAGTGATGTAAATCATCTATCTTTTCCTTAGTAGATGGAGATGGAAATAAATTTCTTCGCGTACGTTTATTTTCCGGCGTATATCCCGTATGATGACTTTGTGGTGGACATATCGGAATATAAGCTGGAGTTGGAGTCGGAAGTTCGGAAGACCCAGAACTAGGAGTTTCAAAATTAATTGAAGAAAATTCAGATGTATAGGAGGGCTCATCTGAAGATGAACCAGCCATGGTATATAAGAATAATGCAAAGTTAAAAAACATATTTGAATAATTTTTTGCTTTCACCTTTGTAAAAAGAATAGATAAGCTGAATGATAATTTTCTTTGGTAAGAAGAAATTTATAGACAACTAAAAGCTAAAAAAATGAATGGTTAAGATTAAAAGACGAGAAAATTTAATGTTAACCAGAAACAATATGTGTGGGTAAAAAAAAATTAAATAAAGATAGAATAGCTGAATTATACTTCATAAATTGTTGAGAGAGATAATACCAAGTTCTCGTCTCAATTTTACAAAACTGTTTTCATTTAAAGGTTTGGTAAAAATATCTGCTAATTGATTTTCCGAAGATATAAATTCTAGATTGATTATATCTTTTTCAATATTATCACGAAGAAAATGATGACGAATATCAATATGTTTTGTCCGTGAATGATTTACTGGATTTTTAGATAAATTAATAGCACTAGAGTTATCACAGAAGATTGTAGATTTAGATAAGTTAAAACCAAAATCTTGAAGAGTTTGTTGCATATAAATTACTTGAGCACATGCCAAAGCTGCAGATATATATTCCGCTTCACAAGTAGAAAGTGATACGCAATTTTGTTTCTTACTGAACCAAGATACTAGAGACCGTCCAATGAAGTGACAAGTCCCACTTGTACTTTTTCTATCCGTCCGACTTCCTCCAAAATCAGCATCACTATATGATACTAATTCAAAAGGACATTCTTTCGGATAAAATAGTCCAAAATCTTTGGTTTTGTTGAGATAACGTAAAATACGTTTCACTGCTCTAATATGTGATTCTTTAGGATTGGCTTGAAAACGTGCACACAAACAAACACTCATCATTATATCGGGTCTACTAGCAGTTAAATATAATAATGATCCAATCATACTTCGATATAACTTTTGGTCTACACTCTTGCCATTTTCATCTTTTTCAAGATGTATGGTTGTACTCATAGGAGTAGGTTTGGCAGAGGTATTTTCCATACCAAAGCGTTTGATTAAATTATTACAATATTTTTCTTGATTTATAAAAATACCATTATCAATTTGTTTAATTTGAAGCCCAAGAAAATATGTTAATTCTCCCATATGAGACATTTCAAATTCATTTGTCATTATTTTAGAAAATTCTTGACATAATTTATCATTAGTTGATCCAAAAATAATATCATCTACATAAATTTGAACAATTAAAATATCATGTTTCTTTTTCTTAATAAAAAGAGTTTGATCAACCTTTCCAATTTCAAAACCAGAATTGATTAAATAAGTTTTTAAACGATCATACCAAGCACGAGGTGCTTGTTTCAAACCATATAAAGCCTTTTTAAGTTTATAAACATGTTCTGGAAATTGTTCGTGTATAAACAAGGGAGGTTGTTCAACATAAACATTTTCTTTAATAAATCCATTTAAAAAAGCACTTTTAACATCCATTTGATATAATTTGAAATCATGAAAGCAAGCATAGGCTAATAGAATTCGTATTGCTTCTAATCTTGCGACAGGAGCAAATGTTTCTTCATAGTCAATTCCTTCTTCCTGATTATATCCTTGAGCTACTAATCTAGCTTTATTTCTAGTGATATTACCATTTTCATCAGCTTTATTTTTAAAAACCCATTTAGTGCCAATAACTGTTTGATTATTTGGCCGTGGAACTAAATCCCAAACGTCATTTCTTTCGAATTGATTTAGTTCTTCTTGCATCGCAATAATCCAATAATCATCAGTTGAGGCTTCCTTAATATTTTTAGGTTCTATATTAGAAAGAAACGCTATATGACCCATTTGATTTAGCTGATTTCTTGTTTTAACTCTTTCATCAATTTCTCCTATAATATTTTGAATTGGATGATCTTTTAAAATTCTTGGTGGAGATTTTAATTCAGTTTCAAATTGATTTATAGAAGTGATATTGTCAGGTGTATTGTTGTCAAAAGTAGAATTTGAATTTGTTATAATGTCTTCATCATCATTTGTTTTAATTTTGAAATTTTCATCAAATGATACATGAAGTGTTTCTTCAATAGATTTAGTTCTTAAATTATAGATTCTATATGCTTTGCTTCGTTCGGAATATTCGATGAATATACATTCATCCGATTTCGGATCAAACTTACCTAATTGATCTTTTGTATTTAAAGCAAAACATTTAGAACCAACAATTTTAAAGTAAGATATATTAGGAATTCTACCGATGAAGAGTTCATATGGAGTATGTTTAGTTAAAGGTCGAATAGATACACGATTTAGGACATAACAAGCAGTAGCAACGGCTTCTGCCCAAAATTGTTTTGGAAGAGTGGTTCCATTCAATAAAGTCCTAGCACATTCTTGAAATGTTCTATTTTTACGTTCAACAACTCCATTTTGTTGAGGCGTTCTTGGAAATGAAAAGTTATGAAATATTCCCTTTTTATTACAAAACTTCTCAAACATTTCATTTTCAAATTCTCCTCCATGATCACTTCTAATATTTTTAATTTTTAGATTTTTAATATTTTGAATACGTTTAGCAAAAATTTTGAAATTTTCAAAAGTATCACTTTTGTTTTTCATAAATAAAGTCCAAGTATATCTAGAGAAGTCATCAACTATTACAAAGACATATCTATTGTGATTAATAGATTGAGTCTGAGTTGGTCCAAATAAGTCTAGATGCAACAATTCAAGAGGTTGCAAAGTTGAGATGATCTTCTTAGATTTAAAAGTAGTTTTAGTTAGCTTTCCTAGTTGACAAGCATCACAAATGCTATTTACCTTAAAATTCATTTTAGGTAATCCTTTTACCAAATTATTTTTGGATAATTTATTAATAGCTTTGAAATTTATATGACAAAATCTTTTATGCCATAGCCAAGGATCATTTTCTTTGACTAATAAGCACATATTTGTATTATGATTTATTTTCATATTTAAAATATAAATATTATGATCTCTTACTCCTTCGAAAATGATATTTTTGTTATGATAAAAAATATTGCATTTATTTTCAGAAAATACTATGTTAAAACCTTTATCACATAATTGACTAATACTGAGTAAGTTATGTTTCAAATTTTTAACTAATAAGACATTTGTAATAAGAGGTAATTTAGATGTACCGTCATTGCTCACATCGCCTTTGCCGATGATGTAACCTTTTGAATTATCTCCAAAAGTGACAGATCCTCCATCTGAGTAGATAATGTTAGTTAACATATTTTTGTCGCCTGTCATATGTTTTGAGCAACCACTGTCTAGAATCCATTTTCCTCTTTTCTTAATCGGTACCTGCAAAAAATATTTAAATTCTATTGGTACCCACTTCCTCTATAGGGTCCTAAGGGTTAAATCTTAGGAAGCCAAACCCAGTTGGGTTTAGAGTTCCCTTTAAAAATAAAATTTTCATTCTTATGTACAGACATAATAAAAGATTTAATGTAGTTTTTCCTAATCAAATTATTATTCGTTTTTGGAACCCAAATCATAATTGATTTTGGATGAATAATTTTTGAAGAAGATTTTTGAGCAGATATAGTTTCCTTTTTCTTAAAATTAGTATATAAAGACCCATTATTTTTAGAATGCTTTTGTATTGGTTTTTTATATCCTAATCCCTTTTTATTTGAACAAGTTTGAGAATTCTCAATTATTTTAGAGAGACTTTCTCTTCCACTGTTAAATTTAGAAACATTTTTAGAAATATTTTCCAATTTTGTTTTAAGATTTGATACTTCTATATCAAGTGTTTTAATATTAGAGTTTAAATCATAATTTTCTTTTGCTAATTTAACATTCTCATATTTCTGTTTTTCTATTTCACTGCTTAAATCAGTCAATTGAGATGTTATATTAACATAAGATTCTTGAGATTTTACTAACTCTTCCTCTAATATTTTCTTTTCATCTTTTAACATGTCAGTTTCTATTTCAGTTCTATTTAATTTTCCTAAAGCATCTTTATATTTACTCTTTAGAATTCTAAGTTTATCTAACAATTCAGAGTTTATTTCTATTAAATCGTCAAAAGTTAGATCACTTACTTCATCATTTGTTGCCATAAAACAAACGTTGGCTTGTTCTGAATCATTTTCATTTTCAATGTCTGATGAAGAAGATTCTGTATCATCCCATGTAACTGAGAAGGCTTGTTTCTTTTTATATTTGTCCTTTTTGAGATTATTTTCTTTCTTCCGATCAGGACAATCTTTCTTTATGTGGCCCTTCTTGTGACATTCGTAGCATTCAAGAGATGAACTTGATGGCTTATTAAAACCCTTGTTATTTCCAAATTTATTACCCTTTTTGAATTTTAAATACTTTTTGAAATTCTTCGCTATAAATGCCATATCATCTTCTGATTCAGAGTCTTCTTTTTCTGCTTGAAAAGCGATAGTTTTCTTGTCCTGTGCTTGTGCTCGTCTTGCCTGCAAATTTACTTCATAGGACATTAGATTTCCTATTAACTCTTCTGTTTTTATGGTTGAAATATCATTAGCTTCCTCGATAGCTAAGACTTTTCGTTCCCATTCATCAGTTAAAGAGTTAAGGATTTTTGATACAACATCAGATTCAGTAAAAGTGACTTCTAAAGCTAAAAGAGAGTGATAAATATCCTGGAATCTAGAATACATTTCACTAATACTTTCTCCTTGTTTCATCCTAAAATTTTGAAATTGGTTTTTAAGCATAGAGATCTTGCTTTGTTTTACTTTATTTGTTCCTTCGTGTGTAACCTTAAGAGTATTCCAAATTTCATAACCAGTTTTACAAATACTAACTCGATTAAATTCATTTTTGTCTAATGCGCAAAATAACATGTTCATTGCTTTTGCGTTTGCAGTAGCATCTAGTTTTTGTGTATTAGACCAAGCAGCATATCCTGTAGTAGGAATATGATATTCAGTTTGAATGATATTCCAAGTTTCAAATCCACTTGCTTGCATAAAAATTCTCATTCTAGTTGACCAATAACTATAATTTAATCCGTTAAACAATGGTGGTCGTGTAGTGGCTTGTCCCTCAGTAAAACTGTTGCTAGTGTTATTGTCCATATTTTTTAAAAAATATCAGATAACTGTGTTATATTTATGTGATGACCTTGCTCTAATACCAAATGAAAGTGTATATGGATCGATAATATAGTTAAACTACGACTAGCAAGTGCGGAATTATAAATAATAGTAAATGGCAATAATAAAAATGACACCAGGGATTTTTATACTGGTTCGAACTTCTTGTTCTACGTCCAGTCCCAGACTGCTTCTGGAATTTCTCGAATAACCCTCACTTAACCCGGAGGAACAGGTATTACACCGCCTGAGCAACCGAACAGGACTTTTCTGCCTAAGCAACCGAATAGGACTTTTCCGCCTAAGCAACCGAATAGGACTTCAAATACAATTTGGTAAATTATTTCTTGACTTGTGTGTTCTTTGAATAACACGAATATAGTCAATGTAGTACACCCTTCCTATAATCTTCTTGATATGATGATTTGAATGTGCAAAGATAGGAAGTAGAGAATAGAAAATCACTTGATATTATAACAATATAAGATCAGAATAGATAGAAAGAATTAGTAATTTGAAATAGTGAATTTTTATCTCTATTTATAGTGTTGAATAGTTTTAATTCAATAGTTGCAACTCTTTGAAGAAGTGCAACTCTTGGTGAAGAAGACAACTTTTCAGATTTTGATATTTTATGAAGAGATGCTTCAGTTCGTCAAGTTCAGATGTCTGAGATAAAAGTGACAGATGTCTGAATAATTTTGAATTTCGAAAAAATCAAAGGAAACAATAAACAGTTAATTTAGACGTCTGTCTTTTAATTCAGACGTCTGTCTAGGTTGACAGACGTCTGTTATTAAGTGACAGACGTCTATTTCATATAGAAATAGAGGCATTAACAACATAGTGCTCAGACGTCTGTTATCTTAATTTAGACGTCTGATATTGATGTCAGACATCTGAATTAATATACAGACGTCTATTTCTGTACTGTTTTGTTCCTTTGTCCATTTTAGTATTTTTTTAACTTGAGAAAATATATAATTTTAAAAATACCTTTTTATATTTATTTTAAAGCATATTTGTGTGTGTGTTTTATCACCATATCAGAGATTGTACAAATATATCTAAATAGATTTTATAAAGAACTTTAATCTTGTTGATGATAATAGCTTCTTTTGACGATTCTTGCAAGAATATTTGACATAATAATATATAGATTGAAATATATAGTTGTCGCTTTAAAATCGAAGAAGTCAGGTTTCAACACCGAGTTCTCTTCGTAGTTGGATGAGGCTGCTACCCTGAGTTCTCATAAGCAGGAGGAGCGACTGCTTAACCATATCTCCACCTTGACGAGCATCCCATGCTCAAGCCCCTTCGGAGCCATGCTTCAGTCACGCTGCATCATACCGGTCCCATCGAACCATGGAGCTCTGATACCATGTTAAGTTTCGGCATTCCCGCGCACCTACGCGTTCGCTTCATCGTGTCTAGGCGAAGTCAACGGTCGAAGTTCCCCATGCCGACGTCCCGATTGAACATCCCTCCATCGCCTCCCATCGGGCATATAATCTGGTCTTGGCAACACATTGTAACAAAAGGAATCCCCAATGTTACGTGCCACCAATCTCATATATATACCACGATTATTCCGAATATCCTGCGATGTGGGACTTTTAACCCGCTCAATCCACGCACTCATTCCATTTACAATGCGAGCCACACCTAACAGGTTTAGTATCCCTGGTTATTGCATGCCAAAGCTACTGCATACTAAGGTTATCACATGTTAGCATATCGTGCCTTAAAGCTATAATCGTAAAACTATTGAACCTTGGAACCTATTGTGCCTTAAAGCCAGTGCACGACAAAGCTATCATACTTCAAGGCCATCGCACCTTGATGCTTTCACATCACATAGCTATTGCATGTTGCCCTGTCATAAGCAAAACCTATGACATGTCAAATATATCACTGGCCAAAGCCGTCAAAGGATGAGCTTTTACTAGCTATCTCCTGTTGAGCTTTACAAGCTATCGATTGTAGAGTTTTATGGCTATCGCATGTTAACATTTACAAGCTACATGTGCATTTACAAGCTATCACATGTTGAAATTTACAAGCTATCGAGTGTTGAGTTTTGCAACCATCGCATGTTCATATTTAGTGCTATTTCATATAGATATTTACAAGATGTCGCATGTTGACATTTATAAGCTATCGCATGTTGACATCTACAAGCTATCGAAGGCTGAAATTTATTAAACTACCGCTAGTTGAATCATTTTCAAGCTATCGCATGTCAAACTTTAGTGCTATCGCAAGTTGAACATTTATAAGTTATTGCATATTATAGTGGTAAATCCGTAATTAAATGCTAAGTGATATTTTTTCTTAATTAAGCAACAACTTTTAACATGATCTGTACAACATGTCATTTATTCAGTGGTGCCTTTTCTTTTGTAACAGTATTCCTTGGCTATTGCCGAAATTTAAGCCCCATTTAATTACCATTTCCATAATTACATTGTTAATTAAGGTCTATTTTTCCTTTGCCAATTAATTTATATTAATTCAAAAATTAATGAGAGAGCTCCCAAAAATTCAATGAAATTCTACAATATCTTCTTCTACCTTTGGCAAAAATTTCGAAATAAAATATTAAATTTTAATATTTTTAAAATTAACTTTTACCCAAATTAGTCATTTTCTACTTAGAAAGTTCATAATTAATTATTGCTTCATCGAAAAGTTACAAAAATTAAAACCCACCTCTATTTGATATTGAAAACATCATACTAAAATTTCATTACATTTGGAGAGGATAAATCATGTTTTACCACAAAACATGACCAAATTCGATTCATTTAAATAACTTAATACATACAAAATCATTTCTACTCATTAAAACATGTTTAACACCATTTATAACATCCAAATGACATCAAATCTGAACCCAAATGAGATTGGAAGGGTTTTAGAGAAAATTTTACTCACCTAAATTAGAAAAGCTTAATTGAACTCTTCTTCTTTCCTTCAGAATTTGAAAGCTTTTCTCTTTGGGTTGATTTTACTCTTTTCTTCTCTTTAAATTGATGGTTGGCATTGAGATGTAGGTTTTTTTTAATGAGAATGAAAATAATGAAGAGGAAGATATGGTTAAGGGCTTATATACTTGTGGTTTTGATTTAGGCTAAAATCGCTCTTATCTATTCTCATTAATTTATTTCCCTTAATATAAGATTTCTTTACATTAAAACTTCAAATTTATTATTTCCTATTAATATAGCCGAATTAATTGCTCTAATTACTCCTGGCTCATTCAATTAACCTTTTAAACTGTCCCATACTTAGTTAATCAAACTTCCCTTAGGTAATTTTCTCAATTAAATTATCTTACTTATCACTTGTTAAATTCTTCTTATTAATTTAATCTCATATATTATGGCACTCCAAAATATAAGGTGTTACAATCTACCCTCCTTATAGGAATTTCATCCTCGATATTCAGATAAGGAAGAACAAAAATTATAGTAACACCTTGATAGTGTAAAGTCACCATCACATAAGTATGCACAAGTACAAAGTTACATCAGTATCCTACTAATGTAACACATCGATCATCAAACATAAAGCATTAGTTCATCTACTAACACATAGATGTGTCCTAACTAAACATACTACTGTCACTATTAGTGCATACAGTAGACAAACAAATCGCCCTACTACAAACATGGATGTCTATAGCAATTCAAGATAAATATTCCTAATCCTATCCTCTACCCCCCAGGTACAATCATCTTTATCGTCGCTCCATTAGACGTGAACAAGTCTAATAACTTTGTTTCTTAACTCCTTTGTATCGCGACCTACTATCCCTTTTGGTCATCTAATAGAAGTCAAGTCTGGTTCTACATATAAGTCCTTTATCTCCTTCGGTTCCACTACCGTACTAGGGTTGTGCATAGATTTTCTTAAATGTGATATATGAAAAACATTATGCATACCCACCAAACTACGAGGTAAATCGACTCGAAACAAGAGTTAATCGATCCTCTCAATCACTAGAAACTGACCTACATATCTCGAAGCCAGTTTCCCCTCCTTCCCAAAGCTCATAATACCTCACATCGATGAAACCTTCACGGACACATGTTCGCCCATTGCGAACTCTAGTTCATTTCTTCTCTTATATGCATGACTCTTTGGCCTTGATTGTGCAACTTTCATTCTAGTGTGAATCAAATCTATCTTTCTGATAGCATTGCTTACCAAGTTGGGTCCTAACTGGAGTCTATCTACTGTGTCCAACCAAAAAATAGGTGACTTATTCGGTCTACCATAAAGCGCCTCGAATGGTGCCATTTCGATACTCGATTGGTAATTATTATTGTAGGCAAACTCTATGAAATGTAGGCGATCTTCCCAAGATCCTTCAAAAATCTAAAACACATTCCTTCAGTAAATCATCTGTTAGTGGGTGAGACACCGTACTTAAGTTCAACTCTGTACCCAATGCACTCTGCAAACTTCTCCAGAACTCACTGGTAAAAATTGGGTCTCTACCACTAATTATGTTTCTCGAAATCCCATGGAGTTTTACAACATTCTTCACATTTAGCTTTACTAAAATAATTGTTGTTGTTGTCGACTTCACCGGGATAAAGTGGGTGCTCTTAGTCAGTCTATCAACTATTACCCAAAAGCTATCATTTCCTATTCTCAACCTTGGTAACCCATCTATAAAATCCATATACACTGAATCCCACTTCTAATACTTCCAAGGGTTGAAGTAAACTACATGGCTTATGGTGCTTAAGTTTAACTTGCTTACATGTGATACACTTTCTCACACATTCTCCTACGTCTCTCTTCATTCTTTGCCAAAGGAAGTCACGCTTCATGTCGCAAATCGCAATATAACTTTGTCCCTTTGGGATTAATTCTAAACTAAGATCGACGATTTTCCTCTATGGCTTCTTTTTGAAGATCTCCTACCTTTGGAACACATATCTTTCTTTTTTCCTAAGTAACCCTTCAGTATACCTCGAATCCTTTTATATCCACAATATCCACACCCATCTCCAATCGCCTAATTCTTTCGGCTAACAATTGGTCTTTTTTTGCCTTATAATAAGTTTATCCATAAACGTTGGATGAACTTCCAAACTTGCCTGTAACGACCCGTAAATTTAACCGGTTTTAATAACGTTATTAATTGAAATTTTGCGAAATTTTAAACGATAAAATTTTGAAATATAAATTTGATATTTGGAATGCGTCTAGTTAAACATAGCAACTGATAAATTTTCGTCCGAAAATATGAAAGTTTATTTCGCGCGTAAATTTACTTCAATTTAATCAGTTAAAAAGCGATGAAAATAAAATGTTTTCGAAACCCAAATATTTTTATATAGAAAAATTCTAAAACATCTTCTGAGCAAAACGTCATTTTTCGTTTTTCCAAATTCGGACTTCTTTAGCACCGTCGATCTTATTTTTCTGCGTTTTTGCTGCATTTTCCGCTAGTAGAAAATTCGAATTTTTATAATTCAAATCGTACCACTGACATTTGTATACCGTTTTGATCGTCTCGTCGTGTTGATCCCTACGGTATATTCGATTCTGAGTTTGAAGTCCGATACGCCGTGGAAGCTGTGAATTGGTCATACGTGTCGGTACCGCTTTGAACTCTTTGAATTCATTTGTTTATTCGTTGAGCCACTATGTAAAATTCCAATGGTCACTTATATTTAATTTTTCTTGAATTCAACGCACAAGACCATTGCAATTTCCAAGTTCTCAATTTATTTTGCCAGTTCATTTTACCAGTTCATTTACCTTTTTGTTTTGCTTTGAAATCTTATTTCGTTCCCATCTGTCTCGGCCCATTCTTCAGAAAAGAAAAAAAGAACATAGAATTGTTATAGCTCTCTCTCTCATTTTTCCGAGCTTTCTCTTTCTGCCGAACCCATCGCCGAGAACCAAAACGCACCTTTGCTCCAACCCCGACCACTTCGACGTCGCCCATAACTTTGGCTTCGCCAACCGCCACCTCCGGCCTCGGCAACCACACCCCTGCCGAGTCTCCACCTCTAGCGTGCCTTTCCCTTCCCATCATCGTCCGCACCCACCACATAGCAGCCGACCACCCCTCCAACCCTCACCGTGAGCAACCCATGCTCGGCCTCATGTCCCGGCCACCACGTGTCCTTCCAGATTGCCGGCCCCACCGAGCTCCTCACCTCGCAACACAACCTCCTCCAGCTTGTTTGCCTCGCGTGTCAAGCCTTCTCGAACCCAACTCTCTATTGCTTGAATGTAAGATGTCTAAATTATTTCTATTTATGTTCGCATGTATACATTCCTGTAGGTAATATCAGATTTACATTGGGTTAGTAATCTATGTTTATATATATTTTGAACCTGCATGCTTCTCTGTTATAAAATCTATATTGGTTTGTTTAAATTTATCTGTATAAAATGATTTCATATATTATGCTTATCCGTGCTGTTTTTATTTTCAATATATATGAAAGGAGTATATGTATTATATTGTAAAGTAGTTACGCATGTGGTCAATATATATATATATGAATTTTATAATATGTTTGTTGCATATATAGTGCACATCAGTTTTAGAGAAAGATACAAATGATAGTATGGTGTATGTATGACCAAGCTATACTTATTTTATAATAGTGTGCATATATACTCTGTTCCAAGTTAGAGATTTGCTCTGTTGTGTCTGCGTGAGAGTATGTACAGCTTACATATTTATAATGTAAGGATTTTCATTTTTTTTTATCTGTTTGACTTTTAAGGACAATGTAAAGGTGGACTTTTGCTTACTAATTTATATTATCTATTATATTATTGATAGTTCGTATATCAGTATATATGATAGTGCATGTATAAAGTTGCTTATTTTATAAGCGTGTGTAAGTTTACTTATGTATTAAGTATTGATCTAGAGAAATGATATAGATTTTTAATTTTTTTTTTGGAAGTTGAGATTCTCTAGTATATGTCTGCAAAATTTCATTTCATTCGGATGTAATTTGTTACACCGTTTTGATGTCCGAAAGTTGGACTGGTTAATGTTTTCAGCTGTACTTAGAATTATTCGCGTTGTTACAAACACGACCAGTGTCCATGTTTGACGCAGCGTATCTCTTTCATTTCTTATCGAAATTCAACGATTCTTTTTTTGATTGAAAGATGAGATTCTCTAGTTTATGCATGTAAAATTTCAGTCCAATTCTAGGCCGTTTGGTCCTCTGTTTTATACCTGAAAGTTGCAACCAAACTGATTTTGCACTTGTTTGCATGTTTATTTTTTTTCTTCTGAACAGCAGTTAGACTTCATGTTCACGATATCATATCTCACTCATGTTTTATCGGAATGGGTTGATTCTATTTTTAAAAAAGAGTCGAAGTGACCTAGTTTATGCATGTCGAATTCCAGCAAAATCCGACATCGTTTGATTAGTGGTCGAGGATCTGGAAGTTAGACCCAGGCAGCTGTTCTTTTGTACTTGAAATTATTTTACACTGTTGCAAACACGACCTGAGTTCATGTTTGACGCATCGTATCTCTTCCGTCTTACGTCAGAATACAGTGATTCCCTTTTCGTTTAAAAGATAAAGTTTTCTACTTTCTGTATATAAAAGTTTAGCTTCATACGAGGTGGTTCAGTCTTCTGTTTCTTACCTGAAAGTCAGACCCAGAGGGGTTTTCAGACCTGAACATTTTACAGTCGCAACATGGCCTGAGTCTATGTTTGTGACATCGTAACTTTTCTGGTCTCTTGTCCAAATCAAGTGATTCTTTTGCAGTTTGAAATACAAGTTTTGATCTTTATTCATACCAAATTTCAGACCATTTCGATGTCGGTAGCACATAGAATTATATTGTTAAACTTTGACACAGGAGATGTTTTTATTTGTTGCTATGTTGAATGTTTTGATTTGATTTCGGCAATTCCTATTTAACAGCTTTGCTCGTCGATTCGTGCCAAGCTGGTTTATTTCGGAAGTCGTGCTTGCAATTCGTAACTCAACTTCGTTGTCTATTCTCGCTCCCTAGCCTCAAAAAGTGAGCAATCACTCACGATTAATGTTCTTTTATTTATTAAATTTGATTTCAATTGAAACGACAATTGAAATATTGCTGCTGTTAGTTCTTTATACTGTTATTTATGTTATTACCTGTATCAGTTCACTTGTGACATCTGACACCATTATCTGTTAATTATTTATGCGATGATAATACAGTTTGGCTGTTAATTGATTAATGATGTTTGCATTGGTCGTTAAATTGTAAATGTATAAGTGATAAATAACATGCAACTGAATTTGACGTAGGATAGTTAAAGTTTGAATTGATATATGTGTTGGAAAAATGAAAGTAAGGAGAAAGAAATATGAAAATAAGGGCTTCTGTTCGTAAAATTTGTGAAAAATGTTAGTTAAATTTGTAAAATATGACCCCTTAAATGTTTAATTATTTGACACGTAGAAATGGTTAATTACCCTTGAACCCTTTGAATTTATGGTATGAAATCGAATAAGAAATGTCAAGTGTAGAACCGCATCAAATAATAGTGTAATAATCTTTAATCTACATGAAATGATAGTGTAGATTTTAGAAATAATTATATTAATTTGCACAAACAACAATGCGAATTAATACGATTATTTCGGGATTATTTGAATTGATTATTGGATTGATATTGGTTGTTGTTATTGTTTGTTTATTTACTTTGACACCATCCCAGTTATCACACTGCAAGTTTCCTTTGTTATGCTTTGACTTTGAATTGAATTGGAATCGGGTTGAAATGATAAATACCCAAATTGAACTTTGACCTAGGATAGAGAATTAAACAAAACCCGATTGGTCAATAATTTGATTTAAAAATAAAATGAAGATTTTATTTGAATAAATAATATGGTTTTGAAACGAAGTTGGAAATTGAATTTTAATGAAATTTAAATGTGAATATGTGATAATCTGAAATGAAATATTAATAAAGAAATTGATGAAAGAATGTTGTTTAATTTAAGAAATGATTGAATTAAGTTTCGAATTTTTTTAATAATTTAATGAGATTGAGTTATTTAATAATTAAATTAAATTAAATCCTTTGATAATTGAAATTGAACTTTTAATTAGTGAAATTTAGTTCTTATTTAATTGAGCTTTGAAATTGTAACTAAGTAAATGAATATGTGAAATTGAATTTCTTTAACGAGAAATAAAATGTGATTTATTGAAATTAATGTAAGACTTGAAATTTAAAGAATTTGATTTGATGAATTTAATTTAATTCAATTTGTAAGTTTTGATATAATGAAGTTGAATTTAAATAATGGATTTAATGAATTGGAAATTTAATAGAAATTGTTTTGAATGGAAAATTAACTTAACAAATACTGAATGAAATAGATAAATGAATTTAAATTGATTTGAATGTTAAATTAAATTAATTTAAATGATTTCAGAATGAAACTTATATTCGAATTTAAATGAATACTTGAATTGTCTTAACTCAAATATTTAATTTGAATTATAAGATTTTGAAATGGAAATTTGGAAGTGAAATGTAAATTATGGAAATTGTTCAGAAAGAGAAATGAAATGTTGGTTTACAAATTCTAATTGAAACTGAATTGATTTGGTTTTGAAATAAACAAACGACCAATCGGTGTAATAATCACGAAAGTTATTAAAGAGACCGGAATCGGTTAGGGACATACTCACTGTCTAAACCGAAAACCACTTTAATAACTATACGCGGAGTGTGATCCAGAATGAAGTGGTTGGAATGATGTACGTGATGACTGAAGAAAGAGAACGATAATGGATAGCCTTGACACTTGTGTCAAATTGGAAATGACTAAAACAGGAGCCGTGTCGGGCCAAATGGGGGCTAGCTACCTCGAGCGAACACACTTCTTCGAAAACTACTCATTACTTGTTGTCGATTGGTGCACCCTTGATTTGGGAGTGTTGTTTCGCGGTGTTGCGATCGTTGCGGCGATGCGTTCTCACCAGTCCGGATCAGGCAAACGGTAGTTTCACTACCTTGGGTATTGCCTCATGTGCCTTGTCATACTTGGATCCCTATATACGCGACCACTACGATTTGTTTTGTGTTATACCTATGGAGTACTCCCTGATAGCCCACTAGTTTACGGTGGAGTTTACAGTGCTGTATAGACTATAACGCTTATATAAAATGTGTTAAGGGGGATAATGGTAACGCCTTAACACTATTTTGATACTTTATATTACTGATAGACATTATCTACTTATCGTACACTACTACATAGTAGATAATTTAACGGATCCTTAAAGGATGGTTATTCCAAACATCCTTTGAGTTACTTGTATTTCGGTTGCTATTTCACTTGAATTGGATTTATTGATATAAGAATGTTAATCCTGACTCGAGTGTTTTGTGTTTTGCTTTACGCTCGGGTCAGACTGAGTGTACCAGTATTCGAGACTCACCTTTGGAGTTGGAGCTTCACTTGAAGATCCAGCTATCTATCCAGCTTTCAGATATCCAGTTGATTCCAGTGATGTATTCTGATATTGTATTTGACTATTGTATTTGAGACATCTGTTGTACCTTATTTAACTCTGATATGTATATAGTAGCTTCATGAACTACTATCTTTTATTTCCACTGCATTTATTACTCTGTGTCTGTGATCTGTGATTATTTATTTACTGTATATGTTCAGTTTTGCCAAATTTAAATCAACAACGCGGTATTTTGAATTATTCAAGTCCGACATGTGCGGATGCGAATGGTCCAAAATACCGGGTCGTTACATTGTCAGTGGGTTAGGATCTTGACTTGATCCTGCATCCATCCTATAATGCACTCCACATGATGCTAATGCCTCTAACATCTTACATTCCTCAATCGTGGCTGATACATCATTCCGCTACTTTTTACTTAAAGCATCAACGACCTTGTTCCCTGTTCGTCGTTAAAATTTCTATCGGACTAGAAATTGTCCGAAAAATTTCAAATTAAAATTTACCGCAAGCGCACGGCGTACTATTAAAGTACGTGGCGAGTACGGGTCGAACCGCGGGGAATTGATGATTTTAAAATTCTATTCAATCAAATTAACCAAAGTTGAAAATGTGATTAGCTAAAAATGTAGAAAACTAGCAAAATAAAATTGATAAAAATATGAAAGTGTGAAGGCAATTTAGAGGAAATTTCCACTCTCTAGATCACATAAATCAACAAAATAAAGTTATGATCTCTCTTTTCTTATCATTAGTGTAATTAGTTGATGTGCTTATCATAAGTATGGTATATTTGTGCTATTAATTAGCACAATATAAACCATCAAACTATAACACAACCACTAATACACATTTAACTCTCATGAAATATGACAACAAAGTTGAAAGCAAAATCTATTTTAAGCATGGCCTATTAACTATTGTTTAGAAATATAGGCCATCAAATTTTAATTTCAACAATCACTTTATTACCATCATCATATGTAGATGAAGAGTTAATCATTGTTTGTGATTGTTTAAGCATGGCTTATTTGGTGTCAACAATATTGGCTATCAAATTCACATCAAAAACAACAAGTTAAACCACTTCAAATGATTCATTAAGCACAAAAAGAGAGCATAAACATTAAAATGTTGCATCTACATACTAGAGAGCTTCATTACCCCTAAATTGTAGAGATTAGCCTCTCATATTTGTTATTATATGAACAAATGTAGAAAGCAACATGAAACTAACAAAAGGAAAAAGAGAGCAAAATGTAAGGAAAACTATTCTACTTGCATAAAAGAAAAGAAATCTACACTACAACATAAGAAAGAGAGCATGTAAATGTAAAGAGCATATATTGAATTGCATAAGAAAGAAAAGAAAATTTACAAGAAATAAAAATGGCTAAGTAGCCATGAAAAGAGAAAGAGAGCTTTCTTTTATTTTTAAGCTAAAAACTAACTAAGAAAGACTAAGGAAGAAGATGATTACATGAAGATATGGGGTATTTATACAAGTGTTAAACCCTAATTCATATTTTTAGGGAATGCCCAAATTGCCCTTGAGGTAGTGTGGTGGCCAAGTAATCATTAACATCCACTAATCCCCCACTTAAATATACATGAAGCTTTAATGTCTTTTTATCATGTGCTTAGATCCTAATTGAAAATCAAGGTAAGTGGGTGGGGTCCTCCATGATTATCACTTTGAATTATTTCCATCTTCATTTGTTCTCTTCACTCTTGTGCATGCATATATTATCATGAAGCCACTTATAAAATTCACCAAATTTCCTACAAAACAACATAGAAAATTCTAAGTAAATTTTCACAATTTAATAAATGCATAAAAATGACCATTTTACCCCTATATGAAGTTGAATATGTGACAATTTGAAAATAATTTGAATTTCGGTTTAAATAAGTTAAAATACCCGATATGATCATTTATTTAATTTAAATAGATTAAATATGGTGGTAAAAATATGCACATTTACGTGCACATCAAACACCCCCACACTTATCTTTTTATTCGTCCTCGAATAAAGGAAAAACTAAGATAAATCCATTTTCGTAGGGAGCACGATTGCATTGAGCGTATGCAACAAGCCGTTAAACCTTTGGGTGTCCCCAGTAGGACGAGTTTTGTCTCGTGAGGGTTTTCAGCGGATACTACCCACAAAATCCAAATGCAGGATGAAAATATTTAAAAAATGCAAGATTTATTTACAAAGATGTTAATGCGAGTTTCTGAAAATATTTACAAATGAAGGATTTATTTTTATATTAACATGAATAAGGTAAATATAGGTTTGGTTATTATCTTGAATACTTAAGTCATTTACTTGTCAAAATTTCCAACAAAAACGAAGTTATCGTAACAAATGGGCTATAGTTTAACTTGTTGTTTCGGTCGATAATACAGTGTAACTATGGAATGGATCCTTAGTTGATTATCAAAGTTTATCAAAGTGGTATTTTTATTTCTTTTCAATAACAAGTCAAATCAAATAAGTTAAAATAGTGCTTGGATTTCATTTTCTTACTCTCTCCATTTTTTCTTTTGAAAATTTTGTTGATATTAACAATATGTACATATGCCTAACTCATATAAACTGAGGCCAGATATATTACCCATGCACTGCCTTGCGGACTAATGTGAGGGGAATACAGAGCATGGCGAGTGAACACACGAGTGTGAACACCTATTGACTGTAGGCATTGTTAGTAAAAGAATTTTTATATACATACACCTAACTCAGATAAACTGAGGCCAGATATATGATCGTGAACTACCTTTCGGGCTTACGTAAGAAGGGTACAACGCATGGCGAGTGAACACACGAGTGTGAACACATGACTCTAGGTGTTTATTAAAAATATACAAGAAATATATTTTCTCTTTTTTTGTTTTTTCTTCAAAGAGAGAGTTTTGCAAAATCATCTTAGCACCATTTAAGTTAGAAGACAAAAAAATGTTATATCCTTTGCTTTAAATTCACCGCATTTTAAAACAAAGATTTTCAATTAGGATATATTTCACAATTAACACGTATGATCTTCCTATATACTAGTTAAACCATTGTTATTTGTAATCAAACTTCATTTTTATTTTTGTTAAGACAAATAAATTTTCAAAAATTTCAATTTAATTAACCAAAACCATATATTTATCCTATAGTGTTTCTTTAAAAATAAATCAAAAATGCTTAACGAATTTTTTTTTTTTGAGTTTTTTTAAATTTTGGAAAGAAAAATCAAAAATAAACCATGAAAAATTAAAAATGATGATGAGTCTTCCCCCACACTTGATTTTGACTGTATCCCCACAGTTAACCCAAGTGGAAGGAGAAAAATAAAAATGAAAACATGACCTTTATTTAAATGAAAATTAACGGTATTTACACGAGGTCAGAAAGTATATCGTCAAAGCGTAAATGAAACGGTCTTCCAAAAACCGATTCATTTGCCTCGTCAAGTATACGAGACACAGCTTAAGCTCGAAAAACCAAATCGTAAAAGATTTCGAAATTGAATGTTATTTGGAAAAACGAATGTCGTTTTATTAAAAATCGTACGAGTTGTTTTGTTTTCGATAATTTTCGGGGTTGATAGAAAAATTGGTTGAAGTTCAAGTTTATTCTTACCAAATTCAAATTCATCATTGAAAACTTCTTCAAAATTGTTGATTTCAAAATCAAAATGGTGATTTAAATCTTCCCCTTCAGAATTTGACAACTCGTTTTCGAAAAGTCCAAAGAAATCGTGTTCGTTAAATTCGTCTTCCTTATTTGGATTATCAACAACTTCATCGTATATCTCAAGTTCAAAATCTAAAGTTGTTGTGTTTAAATTTTTGAAATAGAGAAAAGGAAGATCGAATTTCAAATTTGGTTCCACACCCTTAAAAGAATTGAAATCCAACTCAATTACCGTGTTTTCAACAACTTCATTAAGATTTTCGTTTTCAATTTCAAAAGTTGTTATTTGAAAATCGTCGATTTGGGTAAAAGATGGATTATTGTTTGACTTGTCATACGTTAGAATTTGATTTTGTTGTTCACGTTGTTTCATATAATTTTCAAACAACGAATCCGTGTGATCATCGTAAATTTCGTTCATTTGTTCAACAAAATCCAATTTATAATTATTAGCTTGAGGATTTTCGATTTGGATTTGTTAAGAACAAAATTTTTCACTTGCATCATAGTCGAGATGATTCCCATTGCCAAAATTATTTGAAAAGTGGATCACATTTTCGTTTTGATTTTGAAATTCATTTTGGAGTTCAAAATTGAATTGGCATGGGTTATACCCGAAATCGTTTGAATTTTGAAGTGAATTCAAATTTTGATTATTTTGAAAACTTTGATTTGAATCATTGCCTAAATATGAATTACACAAATTATTTATCATTTGATTTTATTGTGTAGAGATTTCAAGTAAAGACGAAATGCTCTTTTCAAGATTTGAGGGTTGGTCATCGTTTTGAAAATTTTGTGGTTCAAAATTTGAATCATTTAAACAATAGTTGTTGTTAAAATATCCATATGAATTTGGAGTGAAATCATATGGATTATATTGATTTTCACAACTATTGTAAAATTCACATAAGTAGGGAAACTCGGACATTTTCAAGAATGTTTTTGTTTTATTTTTGTAAAGGAAAAATATTTACAAATAAAATTTATTTTTCAAAAGGGAAATTGATTTTTGGTTTTTCAATTTTTTCTTTTGTTTTTTGAAAAGATTTTATATTTTTTGGATTTTTGTTTTTCTAATTTTTTTTTATTTTTGAAATTTCAAAGAAAAAGGATTTAAAAATTTCAAAGGAAAAGGAAAAGGAATATTTACAATTTTTTTTAGTTTTGGATTTTTGAATTTTTTTTAAAATATGCATGAACTAATGCAACTAAATGAATGCAGTGGTTAATTACAAATGATTTATCCTAAGTTAACCCAAAATTATATAATCACGCTCTGTCTTAAATCAACAAGATAGTTCTCAACCAGGTAACGGACAGGATTTATCGATGCACCACGAATCACCGTAGCAATGCAGCCGAAGGTTTAAGTACCTTCAGAGGAACAATCACTATAATATTTACAAATCACCGTAATATTTATAAATGGTTATTACTCTGCCGTAGCGTAGACACCAAGAAATTAAATTGTCGAAAAAGGACAAATTGTCAATATACAATTAAGTGTTATCAATGTCTAACCGTTATTAATCAAAATTCTAGGATGAAATGCAAAGAAGAATTAAACGTGTATTAACAATGTAACTACAAATGGATTTTGTTTTTGTTTTTGTTTTTGGTTTTCTGATTTTTTTCAAATGCAAGTAAACGACAATGCAAGACAAACAATAACAATAAATATATACAATGCAAGGCAAATAAAAAGAAAATTGTAAATAAGCAAGCAGTTATTATTCTTTTTGGCAAGATCGGCAAATCAAGCAATTTATTTTAGCAGGCACTTCTGCTCCTTCTGCAATTCTGCTTTGGCAACCTAAAATAAAACAAGATTTATACAGGTTTTTTAAAATATATATAAGGATGGAACCTAAAACAAATTACAACAAAACAAAACAAATTTTTAAAATTAAATTTTTTTAGGGGATAAAACAAAACAAAACAAAAAACAAATTAAACAAAACAAATTGAGCAACTCATTTTTTTAATAAGGATAGACTTAAAAAAAATTAAACAAAAAAAACAAAATAATATAACCAAATTCACAATAAAAAAACAAAACTATCTTCACCACTCAAAGCAAACCCAGCCTAGTAAAATTAAGAAAATAAAATCGCAAAGCTACTTGAAATCCCTCTTCTTCCTTTTAAAAACAAATTATCGAAATCAAAAATATGTAAGAAGTGAATTTCAAAAAAAAATCAAAATCAATGACGAATGCTGACGTGGGTATTAGGTTTTGGTGAGGTCGAGGTTGAGGTCTCGAGTTTGCAGCGGATGGTGTTCACTTCGGTTGAGATTGGGGCAACTTGGGTGTCGCGGCTGGGATCGAGTAGTTGTTTGCGAGGTCTGGTAGAGGTTGACGTTGTCACGGCGACTGGGTGAAGCGATGTTCAAGCTCGACGCGATTGGATGAGGATGTTCTTTTAGTTGCGGCAATTGGTGGAGGTGCGATGTATCTGCGATTGGGTTCGGTGATTTAGAAATACTACTGTCGTGATTTGAGTTCGGTGATGTTTATGGAGGCAATTTGATTTTGGGGTTTGGCGATTGGAAGTATTATGGTTGCAGATGGGGTTTGTTGTGAGATCGCAGTCAGGTTGCAGATGTTGAGGAGCTTTAACAGTGGCGATTTCGGTTGCTATGCTGTTGTGTGGACTCGCAGGCGATGGACAAATTATGGTCGGTCTTGATATGGTGAAGAGGATGTGCAAGAAGAAGTTGTAAGAGCAATGTTAGTGGTTGGAATCGTCGTGGCAGTAAGGAGTTGGAGTTTCAGAAGTCAGGTGGTTGCGGTTTTATGCACTGGTAAGAGAATGGTTGCTGTCAGGCTGCTAGATGTTGTCGATGATTTGGGATGCTCGGTAGAGGATGGCAGGGGAAATGGTTATGCTGGAAGTTGGATGGTTGATGAAGTTTGAATGGTCGTATGTGGTGAAGTTTGGGTTATGCAGCAGTTTGAAGGCTGAGTTTGATGGTGGATGGCAAATGTAACAGGGATGAAGTTTGGTGATGGGGTGTGTATGCCGATAGGCTGTTGTTGACAGAAGGAATGGCAGTTTTGAAGTTGTGCCCGGTGGTTTCTCTGATGTGTTGAAGCAGGGGCGGTGAATGGTCGTATGGAGGGATGAAATGAAAGTGAATGTAGAAGGAAGTGGATGTTAGGGGTAGTGCAGTTATGAAAGTTAACAACATCAATTAGATGGTAATGCAACAGGGTGATGGACAATGAAGTAGTGTTGACGTGCACTGTTTAGGGTAGTTGATTAGAAGTGAATGTTTGATGGTTAGCAGTGAAGGAGTGATGTAGCAGAAATTGAAGCAGTGCAATGTGGTGGCAGAGAAACAATGCAGCGGTAATTGAACTGATGGCATGCAGTTCTGGTGGTGAATGTTGAGAAGTGTATGCAGTGGTATGCTGTGGGAATTGGACCAGAGTGTAGGGAATTGGTTGCCTGTAGTTTGGTTGAGGAAGGAATGTTGCAGCTAGTTGTGGCAATTGGCAATGGCAGATGATATGTGAGAAGTTTGGCAATGAACCGGTGAACTGATGAATGTGTAATGGCTGCTGAAGTCAGGGGTATGTGTAAGTTTGTTGTTGAAGCAGGGAGAAGGCAGTTGTATCAGTTTTGTGGTGATAGGTATGTATGATAGCAGTTGTCTGGTTGAGACAGTGGTAGGCAGTGTGAAAACGAAGGAAGGAGAAGTTGCTGTCAGTGGGATGTGGTAGCTTGGTCTGGTTAGAAAGGAGGGTAGAGGTGGTGATGTACACAGTGTATGTGCACAGATGGGTGTGTGTGTGCAAAGTTTCAAATTGTACTGAAAAAGAAAATGCAATCTTTCAAATTGTGTGAAAAAAATGAACTGTAAATAGATGAATTGAATTTTTTTTTAATGGACACAAAAACTGGAATCAAAAACAAAAGTTACACAAAAGGAATGATGACAGAGCCAATGCACACACAGTAAACATTAAACTGTGCTAATGAAATGTAAACACTGTTTTACAAACCACAATGTGACAAATGAAAATTTCGAAACAGAAAGCAATGCAAATGTAAAAAGTGCAATATTTTTTTTTTTAAAATGTGCAAGTGCAAATGCAAATGCAAAAGCAAGAAAAATAAGCACACAACAAAATCAAAACAAGGATCAAACAACAAACACATAATTTTTTTTTCTTTTTAAATGTAAACGAACGCACAAAACAAACACACGAAATCAAACAAAAATAATCCGAAAAATAAAAAATAAAATCAAAGCAACTCCCCGGCAACGGCGCCAAAACTTGTTCGTCGTCAAAATTTCTATCGGATTAGAAATTTGCCGAAAAATTTCAAATTAAAATTTACCGCAAGCGCACGACGTACTATTGAAGTACGTGGTGAGTACGGGTCGATCCGCAGGGAATTGATGATTTTAAAATTCTATTCAATCAATTAACCAAAGTTGAAAATGTGGTTAGCTAAAAATGTAGAAAACTAGCAAAAGAAAATTGATAAAAATATGAGAGTGTGAAGGCAATTTAGAGGCAATTTCCACTCTCTATATCACATAAATCAACAAAATGAAGTTATGATCTCTCTTTTCTTGTCATTAGTGTAATTAGTTAATGTGCTTATCATAAGTATGGTATATTTGTGCTATTAATTAGCATAATATAAACCATCAAACTATAACACAACCACTAATACACATTTAACTCTCATGAAATATGACAACAAAGTTGAAAGCAAAATCTATTTTAAGTATGGCCTATTAACCATTGTTTAGAAATATAGGCAATCAAATTTTAATTTCAACAATCATTTTATTACCATCATCATATGTAGATGAAGAGGTAATCATTGTTTGTGATTGTTTAAGCATGACCTATTTGGTGTCAACAATATAGGCTGTCAAATTCACATCAAAAACAACAAGTTAAACCACTTCAAATGATTCATTAAGCACAAAAAGAGAGCATAAACATCAAAATGTTGCATCTACATACTAGAGAGCTTCATTACCCCTATATTGTAGGGATTAGCCTCTCATATTTATTATCATATGAACAAATGTAGAAAGCAACATGAAACTAACAAAAGGAAAAAGAGAGCAAAATGTAAGGAAAACTATTCTACTTGCATAAAAGAAAAGAAATCTACACTACAACATAAGAAAGAGGGCATGTAAATGTAAAGAGCATATATTGAATTGCATAAGAAAGAAAAGAAAAATTACAAGAAATAAAAATGGCTAAGTAGCCATGAAAAGAGAAAGAGAGCTTTCTTTTTTTTAAGCTAAAAACTAACTAAGAAAGACCAAGGAAGAAGAGGATTACATGAAGATATGGGGTATTTATACAAGTGTTAAACCCTAATTCATATTTTTGGGGAATGCCCAAATTGCCCTTGAGGTAGTGTGGTAGCCAAGTAATCATTAACATCCACTAATCCCCCACTTAAATGTACATGAAGCTTTAATGTCCTTTTATCACGTGCTTAGCTCCTAATTGAAAATCAAGGTAAGTGGGTGGGGTCCTCCATGATCATCACTTTGAATTATTTCCATCTTCATTTGTTCTCTTCACTCTTGTGCATGCATATATTATCATGAAGCCATTTATAAAATTCACCAAATTTCCTACGAAACAACATAGAAAATTCCAAGTAAATTTTCACAATTTAATAAATGCATAAAAATGACCATTTTACCTCTATATGAAGATGAATATGTGACAATTTGAAAATAATTTGAATTTTGGTTTAAACAAGTTAAAATACCCGATATGATCATTTATTTAATTTAAATAGATTAAATATGGTGGTAAAAATATGCACATTTACGTGCACATCATTCCCTTTTTCCGGCATATACTCTAAATCGAAGTCATATGCCGCCAAAAACTCGAACCATCTCTGTTATCTCATATTCTTCCTTCTGAGAGAACAAATACTTAAGAGACTTATGGTCCGTATACAACTCAAACCATTCTCCTAAAAGATAGTGCCTTAAAATCTTCAAAACAAAGATCACTGCTGCCAACTCTAAGTCACGAGTCAAATACAAACTTCATGTGGCCTTAGTTACCTAGATGCATAAGCTATTACTCTTCCCTTCTACATCAGAGTCACTACACCATTATAAGATATTAACAACGGGTATAAACCGTTGTTAAGTCTAAAAGCAACGGGTAAAAACCGTCTTCATTACAGGAGTGGTTGAATTTAGCGACGGGATAAAACCGTTGCTTTATGTCCAAAAGGCAACGGGTATAAACCGTTGCAAATTGTGTCAAAGGCAACGAGTATAAACCATTGCAAATTGGATCAAAGGCAACGGGTATTAACCATTGCAAATTGGGAAAAATGCAACGGGTATAAAATGTTGCTTTATGGACAATAAGCAACGGGTATAAACCGTTGCTTTATGTCCAGTAAAAAACGGTTTAAAACCGTTGCTTTATGCCCAAGTCACACATAAAGCAACGGTTAACAACCGTTGCACATAGTGTTTGCTCCTGCTCCTACAAAATCACATCTGTAACTCACTACTGCGTATATCTCAGTATATATACCAGAATATCAATATATATCAAAATATGCCAGAATATCAAAATATTGGTACACAAGCACTATAAACATATCGCACATATTCCATACATATAATATTATTATCAAACTTATAATTACACTCATTGTTTTGCAAACAGAATGCTACCGTGCCGGAATATCATACTTATTACACTGCATTGTTTATTACACTACAGTACAAAGATTTCATTAATTACACTACATTGTTTTGCAAGCAGTGAAGTCTACATGGTTCATTACAGGGCAAAGCATTCCAGTTTTCAGACTTCAATGTTTGCAGTGCAGACTTGAAGCTCAACACAATATAGACCATCAGTGGAGCTACAGAAATGATTTGTAGTGCAGCTACAAACTCGAGGCAAAATGATTTGCAGTGCAGACTTGAAGCTCAACACAATATAGACCATCAGTGGAGCTACAGAAATGTACCAAGCAACCAGGGGATGAAAACAAAAGTCAGTATATCTGAAGTGAATGCAGAGACAAAGCACAAGAATGCAACTATACTGAAATGCATAAATAACTGATGCAAACTAACCATCACATGATATACAAGAACAAACTGGTTGGACCAAATGCGTATGGATACTATGCCAGACTGTAAACAAGATCAAAGGCAGACCAGTAAAAGAAACTACAAGTATACATCTACGACAGACCAGGCAGTAATAAAGCAAACTGCACATCTAACTAGAGCCAAGACTACAAGTACAAGGCATATATATATACATCTAACTAAAGCCAAGACTACTAGTACAAAGCAATTCAAAGCAAACAACGGTTAGGATAAAGAAAATTTGATCAAGCCTCAATTTCCAGATTTTGAAATCTTTTTCAGGTTCTCTTTCCTCTCTGTCAAACTATCCAGGTGAGCAAACCACCCTTATAAATTCTTAAAACTTGATATATCTATTTTGCATGTGATAAGTCTTGAATGTAAATTGTGAAAGGTGCTTGCATGCTTGTATTTATGTATGCATGACTGTGTGTACGATTGTGTACAGGAAAACAAAAGAAAATCAGCAATATATGCAAAGAACAAGTCAGAAATATCAATACCTCCGACTAAAGATATCGTATCAAACCCTTTTGATGGCTCACATAACCTCCGACTCCAACATCCCCAAAGGTCTCGGTAAATTGTCGACATATTTTGGCGGTTAGCTCATTCGGCAATAAAATTTTATCCAACAACACTTTTTCATATGTGGGTGGTACTGCTTTTCCATGAATTACTAATGCTGTGGAATCTCGACATATAGTACCTGTTATATAAGCATTTTTGGAGTGAATATATGGATTCACATTTACAGAACTAACAAAAAACAAAACTCATGCTACCCAAAACCATTTCACAAACATGCAGCGATGGCCCAAGTTTCATAGCATATGAACTAGACCCAAATTTGCCTAATAATGACTTGGGTTTAATGCCAGAAGTGAATTACAGAGAATTTTTTTGGCAACCAAGCAACATATATATTAAATGCGTGCAAATCGAAGCATAAGTCATTCTACTGGAAACTATTACAGGGGGTATTATCACTACTGGAAACTTGTATTAAGCAAAGTAACTGTTCGTGGCATAAAAATTGCTGTCGTAGAATAGATGGTAGAAACAGTAGTCACTGCTTATCATCACAAAGGCTCAACGCTAATCGCTGATTACAAGGAATCAAATACATAACTAGATTCAGGCAACCAAGATAACCTGATGAAGAGTTATTGTACTGACTGTCAGTTAGAAGTAGATGAATCATGGGCAAAAATTAGTAATAAATTATGAAACCAACAGATGACAATTTTTGTTGGTAATTGAGAATCAACAATGGAAAAATGGGTGCATTAGTTCTTACGTTCACTGTGAACTTTTTACAAAAGAAAAGATGTGCGTTTTTTTTTCTCGATCGCTAAACCCTGACGTGAAATTGATATGTCCAAGCTAATCTAAATCACAAACAGAGTCATCAGGAGCGGTCGGATTGTCCATGAATGCAGTCAAAAGATATCTGTGACAATTAAAATACAGCAGATAAAATTATTCTATATGATGACCTGTATGTTTCCTGATACACTCTCCCGTTCACGAAGTTAAGCATTCACTGACTTTGCAACATATTATTTTCTTCAAATTTTAATAAAATAGTACCTGTTGCAATTACTTCGTCCTCGAAGTTTAGGATTTCACATCTTTGGTCGATTAACTGATTGTTCAGAGTGGCAAACTGAGAAGATGCGATTTCACTGCCTACTTGACGATTATCTTGGGCTATGCTGAGAAGACGCTCCAGTTTATCATCCATATTGTCCAGCTTCATCAATTTTTGCTCCACATTTTGCAGTCGTTGCTCATATATTCCTTGGGCCTGTTTGAGCCGTTTGCATGGAATGGCAGCACTCTTAACTTGGCTAGGAGCTATATTGGTCCCAATACTTCGGCTCCTGCCCTTTACATCTTTACCAAACACTGATATAAAGACGGCTTCATCACCACCACTCGTCGTTTCCTTTTCTTTTTCAATTTTGTCCTAAAAGTAAATACATATATATTAATAATGAAAATTTAATTTAGAGGCGTTGTTATTTGTTTAACTTACAAAGTAGGAAGGTGTCGCATCTGACGTGCTGCCATCTTTTTTCTTATGCGTTTTCTCCCATACTTGAAGACGTGATACTTCTGTTCCCGGACTACTTGAATCGACTGCATATAATGACCTAAAATTATATTTGGAACTAACGGTATATGCAATGTGATGCACCAATTCAATGACACATACCATTTCTTGAGTAATCATAGCGTGACTCTTACGTCCCGAATGATGACCATATTCGAGCATTGATCTATTTTGTTTGCCTCGCTTCCTTTTTTCTTTCGCCTTGGGTTTTGATTCGTTTCTTATGAACTCATCCCAATCATCTTGAGCAATTTTCGGTGGACAATTTCTCATTCTTTCTTCGTCAGTGATGAAAAGGTCATAATGATTCTTGCGCAAATCATTCTTGTGTCTCCTAAAAGCCTCAGACATTTTTTTCATAATAAGGTCCTTTGATAAAGGATCGAGCTCATAATATTTCTGCATAACAAAAAATGCATGTAAACCATTTTTTATTTCTGTATTGAAAGCATTATAAATGAACGGAGCTCATTATTACCTCCAATTGATTCCACACGTCTTCCTTGTAATTTGGCGGAACTTTTTTCGAACTTGGATATGAGATTGGCACATGATTTCTTACTAGTTTACCAATCTTCGTAGCGACCTTTGAACCATTTTTTCCGACTGGAGAACCGTAGTTGTCTATATCAATTTTCTCCCGTTTTAAAGTGGATGATTGGGAAGTTGTATCATTTGACGGTGGTGTAGCATCTTGTTACATTATGTCCTGCAAAGTCTCAAATCCTAAAATAATCCCAACAACATTATGACGTACAGTTCTTCCTCTTCCAGCCCATCCCTGTGATGCCCGATTTATGTTGGCCACCTTATTGCATGGAGTCCCCTCCATAACAAGATCAAACGCCTTATATGTCTTAATAAAATTTGCTCCAAGCGATCACAGTTAAGCTGTTGTACATCTGATATATGAACCAACATCACCTTATTGATTTGTCTGATCCCACTAACTTCTCACCACATTACGATTTTTGTCAGTCCGATTGACAATAATCGTAATGTGGTGAGAGAATGGTGGGATCAGACAAATCAGAAGGGGACGTTGTTTACTATATCAGCTGTACAGCAGCTTACCAGTAATCGCTTGGAGCAATTTTATTAAGTCATATAATGCGTTTGACCTTGTTATGGATGGAAGTCCATGCAATAATGTGGCTAACATCAATCGGGGATCATAGGGATGGACGGGAAGGGGAACATTCACTTTAATGCGGCAGTGATAAAGTCTTCCTGCATCACCAGAATTTTAAACTTAAGTGGATTCAAAACAATATCTAAAATACTGACTGAAATAAAGGATGCAAATACAAAAATATATTACCTTAGCACTGCTGAAATAAAGGGTGCAAATACAATATCTTGAACTGCCTGTCTACCTACAAACACAAAGAAAGAAAGAAAGAATAGTCAAGCTGATCATATGTATGTATGTGTACATGTGTGTATGTATGTGATCATATGTAAGTACCTACAACTACAAACACAAAATGAATTCTTGCAATATATCCATCCTTATGGATCCATCAGAATATTATAATGACACTAATAAAAAATATAATGCATCTATTACTATCATCCACGCTATATTTTACATTTTACACCATTTTAAATAAATATTTTGTTAAGGTACAATAACTGCTCTGAAATACAAAGTTAACATATGCATTTGATAAGATCTTCTAATTTTTCATTGTCTTCAAAAGCTGATTGATAAACGGTGGGAAACTCAGTGTCATCCACATTTATGGTCAACCGTTTTGGTGTATGCAAAACCACAAACCATCCGTTATTTTTTAAATCTTTTGAGTAGAACACTTGACTCGCTTCCGATGCAAGAATAAATGGCTCATCATTCACGCTATCTTTATTCTTCAATTTTCCCAAGTTAACTGTGATCAAGCTTGAAACAAAATCTATTTTACAACCATTGATCTTATCTTCGACCTTTACCCAATCACAATAAAAAACTGTTTGTTTGAAGTCAATGTAATCCAACTCAATTATCTGTTGAATGACTCTGTAATAAGTTGTTTCTGCTTCCTTCAAATTTTTATCCTTCCCACTCGCTCTAAATTGTGTAATTGCTCTCATGCATACACCACTATCCTGTGTTAGCTTTCGCTCTTCATAACTCTTCGGAGAAAATAAAAACCCATTCACTTGGTACTTCGTATAACTACGGGCATCAAACTTCGGCCCGTTAACTAACCGCCAAAGAGTTGAGTCAAGATCGACGGTCTTCAACAACTACAACAAACACAATAAGTAAAAAAACATTGTCAAGGAGGTGTATGGTCAACTCGAAAATACGTTAAATATTTAATACATATACCTCCTCACGTAACCAAAAAGTGAAATTTTTAATAGCTTCCCCAGATGTACCCCCGCCTCGAGTTTGAGATTTGGTGCTTTGAACATAGGAGTTATACCTCCTACGAAAAACACATAATAAATACTATATATATGAATTGATTTACAATAATAAGAATTCAGAACAAATTCATGAATTTACTTCTTCCATTCATCCAATCCGTCGTATTTATCAAGGACCCATTTACGCACTTGTTGAAATTGCACTTGAGTTAACGTTATATCTTTACCATTATCTAGTGCTATTTCATCAGCAAACTCATCATCCTCGTCTAAAAACGCTTCACGGGTATGTTTATGAGTGCCAGCACCTCCTTTTGGCATATACTCCATGCAGTAAAGACTAGCTTCTTGTACAATATATCCTTCTGCAATACACCCTTCAATATATCTTTTGTTGCGCACATATCCTTTATATGTTTTCATCAACCTATGAAGATGAATAATTGTAAAATGTAGACATCAATAGCTATTTAAATCGAATAATTATGTACATAACTAAAATTAGTAATTTACCGTTCAAATGGGTACATCCACCTATATCTAACAGGACCAGAAATCAATGCTTCATCGGCTAAATGAACCATAAGGTGAATGCTGATATCAAAAAATGCAGGCGGAAAATGTTTTTCAATAACACACATTGCTTCTACCAAACTAGCCTTTGCTTTTAGAAGATGTTCCCTGTTGATCACCTTTGAGCAAAAAATGTTATAAAAGAGACTAATGCGGTGAATAGCATTCCGTAGATCCTTATGTTGCGGAAAACAATGCTGAAGCAATACCAGAAGTAAATGTTGCATTATGACGTGGTAATCATGTGACTTCATATTTTTTAGTTCAGGAGGGTTGATGCTCACATTGTTATGGAAGTTCGAAGAGAATTTGCTCGGCACTTTCAAATTTTTCAAAACGGTGCAAAACCGTATCTTTTCTTCTTTGCTCAAAGTGAAAGTCGCATTTGGTATGGTTACTTTACTTGTTTCAGGATCTTCTATCACCCACAACTTTTGTTTTATACCCATGATTTTCAAATCCTTCCGTGCATTGATCCCATCTTTTGACATGTCTTTATGGTTCATAATTGTGTTGATCAAATGTTTTGTGACATTCATCTCCGTATGCATAACATCAATATTATGTCGGGTCAAATTTGTTTTCCAATATGGCAAATCAAAGAACTTCGACCTCCTATACCATGCAGGAACTTCTTCATCGATTGTCTTTTTCCGTTTTCGACCAATTTCCGGTATGTTTTTACCAACTTTCATTTTTATATTCGCTACCTTTTTTTCAACTTGATAACCAGTCAGTGGTTTTGGAGGACGCTTAAGTTCTTGCTCGTTGTTGAAATTTGTCTTATCGTATCGAAACTTGTGTCCGGACGGAAGAAATCTACGATGTCCCATGTAACAAATCTTCTTACTTTCAGGGAGATAAACAGATGTAGTTTCTTCTCCACAAAGAGGACATGCAAAGTAGCCGTGAGTTGTACATCCCGATAAAGTCCCAAGAGCAGGATGATCATGGATTGCCCACAACACTCTAGCTCTCATTGTGAACTCAGATTTCATAAATGAATCAAATGTAACGACTCCTTCCCATAACTGCTTTAACTCGTCTATCAAAGGTTCTAAATAAACATCAATATCCTTCCCCGGTTGTTTTGGCCCATAAATCAACAGTGTTAACAATGAGAACTCTCTTTTCATGCACAAAGACGGAGGAAGGTTATATGGTACTACAATTACTGGCCAACAGCTGTAAGGGTTAGTTAAAGAAGCATTCGGACAGAAACCATCTGTTGCTATTCCAAGCGTGATATTTCGTGGTTCAGTAGCAAACGAAGAATCAAAAGAATCTGTAGTTTTCCATTGAGAAGTATCACGCGGATGACGCATTACGGTTGTACCGGACTTGGCACGACCATGCCAGGTCATCGCTTCTGCTATCCATGGTACAGTATACAGTCTTCTCAATCTAGAAATTAAAGGAAAATGTCTTAAGGTCTTTTGAGGTACTGTGGTAGCTTTTCTCTCTTCGTCGAATGATGTCTTGTATCTTGGTGCGTTGCAATTTGTACATGAAACTTTGTTCGCATTATCTTTCCAGTACAAGATGCAGTCATTAATGCATGCATCATAAGTTATGTAATTCATCCCAACTTGCTTAATGATCTTCTTCACGTCGGGGTACTTTGAAGGTAGCGTGTTACCTTCGGGGAGTAACTCCTTTATGAATTCGAGTACTGCAGTCACACCATTGTCTGAAAAGCCGTATTGGGTCTTCAAGCTATTCAGTTTCACAATGGCATACAACTTTGTAATCTCTTTTGGACAAGAAGGATACAATGGCTCTGTTGCAGTTGCACTATCAAAAAATGATTTATCTGTAAACTGCTCACCAATATTAGCATTATCATGAAACTGACTTGTAGGTTGAAAATGATGGAATCTATCTGCATCATTGATCAAATCCTCCATCCTAATATGTTCGGACTCATCAGTATTTGTGGCATGACTAACCGGTTGTTGTTTTGGCTTCTCCGGTATTCTTTCTCCGTGAAAACACCACACGGTATATGATTGAACAATACCATATCTAAGCAAATGAAAATGAATGTCATTTAATTTGAATGTATCTTCATTTTTTCACCGCGTGCAAGGGCACGAATACTTTTCCTTATTGCCACCGTTTTCAGCAACAAATTTAACGAAATTTCTCACACCTTCCACATATTCTGTATTTTTTCGATTAGATTGATTCATCCATTGTTTGTCTATACTAAAAGACATACTGAAAGAAAATAACAAGAGCTAATAATAAATCATGGGTAACAATATCTTATGGCTTTCCACCAAGTTCAACTCTGATATTAACTAAACAGATGAATATTCTTTTGATTTCACTTGAAATTTAAATTAGCATCAAACTGTTTCCAAAAAATTTGCCATTACAACAGCGCCATTTTGTAGCACCAGAGTAATGTCTATGCATTACCCCTCTCCTGATACTTGGTTTGCGCCATTAACAACAATTTTATCCACTTACTAAATATGGTCTCATATTTAGTAAAACAAAATTCATTGCATCAACTTATACCCTAGCAGTCACTATAAGCAACTATGTCTAACTAGCATGCAGTACAATACAGTACATTACAATTTTTAAAACAAATCAATGTGGTGCTATTAATTTGACTAGTTGAAGTTTATTATATGTGAAGCTTGAATTTTTGTGTTGTGCGCAAGCAAGGTTAAACATAATTTAAGCACAGTATAAATCATGAGAAATCATTACATATGGTGAACCTATTACATGTATGGCTATTATTCTAAGTTGTCTATGATATGAGAAACCATTATATGAGTCGAGATAGAGGTAGGAAAAAAGCGGCTAGCTTTATTGGTTCCGTGTTCACCCTATTTTTCTAATTTTCGACCTATATATGGTAGACCCTTTTTTTTTAACGGTATAACATCTGCAGTTGATATATTTTGAGTTCACTTCAATTCTGAGGAGTGACATATGAAGACATGGTAAGTAGAAATGACCTTCACGACCATTTTGGTTGTGCAGTTGATGGTCTGGTTTACACATGGTTCAGTGGAAATAGTAAAAAAGGCAGAAGGGGATCTTTTCAAGTTGCAGAAAAAATGAACTAAATGTTTGCGGGTAGACATACACACACTGTAGGAAAAATAGTTCATCAATGTAAGTATCAGTTCCTAAATAATTATTAGTTTTTTAGCTTCAGCTTTCAAATTTCAATTCCTAAATGATTATTTACAGAAAACTACTTGTTTATAACTAAATACTAATAAGTTATTAGCTTCAGGCGTTTTCAAGGTTAATGAAATCTAAAGCAGTAAAAGGGCGACTCAATTTTAGAAAATTAGACAACTCAAAACAAGAAATTCGCATACTTAATTAGCAGTGGCAGTATAGAGACTGTAGCAGGACTTCAAATCAGCAGTAGAAAATATCGCGTAGGAGGCAAGCTTGAGCCGACGATGGCTGATGGAATAGCCGAGTATGCAGCGATGATTATTTAGAAAGCGTTGATTTTTGAAACCCTAGTTTTTTTGGGTTCGAGCCGATCGCCAGATTGCTATTGAGCTGTAACTGTGAAGTAAAACAGATAAGGGCGACTCAATTTTAGAAAATTAGATAACTCAAAAAAGAAATTCGCATACTTAATTAGCAGTGGCAGTATAGAGACTGTAGCAGGACTTCAAATCAGCAGTAGAAAATATCGCGTAGGAGGCAAGCTTGAGCCGACGATGGCTGATGGAATAGCCGAGTATGCAGCGATGATTATTTAGAAAGCGTTGATTTTTGAAACCCTAGTTTTTTTGGGTTCGAGCAGATCGCCAACATGGAGATTGCTATTGAGCTGTAACTGTGAAGTAAAACAGATTTTGGGTGTTGCCCGGCTTAGTTGGTTGCCCCATCCCAGGGGCTTGGTGGGCTTGCCACTGGGCCCGCTAAAAGATTGGGACGGTTAATAACCGTTGCTAATTAGCCACGGTTGAAAACCGTTGCTAATTGGAACGAAGCGCGCCAAAATTATGGCGCGAAAGGATGAAATTCACCGCCATCATTTGTCTCCAAAGAAGCTACAGTTAATAACCGTTCCCAATTAGCAACAAGAAAAACCCGTTGCTAACTGAACCAAGACGGTTATTAACCGTTGCTAAATGGCAACGGTTATTAACCGTTGCCAAATGTGCGGATGGTTAGTTGCAAATCTCAGTATTTGGTGTAGTGAGTTGCACCTAATCCAGTCCCGTAAGCATCGATATACACTAGCAGATCTTAATTCCCTTTAGGTACTATCAAGATAAGAGAATTTTTCAATAACCTCTTCAGCTCCTGAATTGTTCCTTCAAATCTATCAATCCGTATGAACTTCTCGTTCTTTCTGGTCAACTTAGTCAACCGTGCCACTATACATGAGAAATCCTTAATGAATTTTTGACAACAACTACACAAGCCTAAGAAACTTCTTATCTTAGTAACAATCTTTGGTCTCTTCCAATTATTAATGGTCGCTTTCTTTGATGGATCTACTGCAAATCCATTCTACGAAACAACATGACCAAGAAAATTAACTTTTTGTTTCGAAAATGGAATTTCAAAAACTTCACCTTTAATTTTCGTTGTCTCAATGTCTCCAACACCAACCTAAGATGGACTTCATGTTCTCTCTCATTCTTAAAGTATACAAAAATGTCATCATTGAAGATTAACACAAATCTATCCAATTGATCGTGAAAGATTCAGTGCATAAGATCTACAAAGAATGCAGAGGTGTCGGTTAGCCCAAATGGCATAATTTACCACTCATATGAACCGTATCTTTTTCTAAATGGGATATGAGGAATACTATCCTCGACTGCCATATTTGGTGGAACCTTGGTGCCATATCTCACTGTAAGAATACTCTTGCTCCAATCAATCGATCAAACAAGTCGCTTATCTTTGGAAATGGATAACGATTCTTCACTGTCAACTCATTCAACTTATGGAAATTACTATATATATCCGTCATGATCTATCCAACTTCTTTACAAATACGTGGATGCTCTCCACGATGGACTATTTGGCCTAACGAAACTTTTATGCTCAACTTCCAATACTTATTTCTTTAATCTTCCATCTCCTTTGGTGGCATTCTTCTAGGTGATCTACTAATAGGTTGTGCTCCCAACATCAAATGTTTTCAGAATTCAATTGTTTTTCTTGGCGGTAATCTCGTTACTGGTTCAAAAACGTCTGTAAATTCCCAAACTATCTATACTCTACTAATCTTATCCTCCTGGTCCTTCATTGCACACAACGTCAATTTCGACCTCTCCTTTAGTACGTCTAATGTTATCATGATCCTTTCTCCACCTCTTCGATTTCGCAAAGCGATAATTCTATCGACACAATAGATCCTATCATCATTATGCACTATCTAATCCATATCCAAGATTTCCCCGTACCCTACGAAGTCAAACTATGGATTACAAAAAAATAAGTGTCCACACAAAGCAAAGTCAAGGTCGTTGCACCTTGATTCGAAAGTGACATACCCGTCGATCAGATCAACCATATGCAAGGACGTAATCAAATAGGCAGTATATAATTCTAACCTATCGGCCAAGTCTTTCAAAATGAAAGAGTGGGCGATGCTAATATCAAATAAAACACTAACTGAATTGCTAGTAATCAAAATCATACTTCCAAGCACAACACCTGTAACGACCCAGAATTTCGAACAAATTAAATTGAAAATATTTAATTAATTTTAACTATTTGAACGATGATTTAATTTGAATCCCGGATATAACTTTGAAGCTGACGATTAGATTATAAAATTTAATCTATTGTAAGTTGAATTAAATTTGAATCTTCAATTTTAAGCTGAAGAAAAATATTTCAAAAAGCTTTTAAAATTCGTATTGATAATACTGAAGATAATAGAAGCTTCAGAATGTAAATTCAAACTGTTTTGTTCGGTTTTGAAATTTAATTGTTCGAATCGATATTTAAAAATAGTCATTTTTCAAACAGTCTCGGAATTCGACGAAACCAGTTCCATTGGGTCCGTAATATTGAATTATTACCGGATTTCAATTTTCGTATTTTTCGGAGTTGTTATGTGAGCATACGACACCTAAACGCATTGAAATTTAATCAAATTCAAATTAAATTTAAATTTAAAATTTTGGTCAACAGCAGCACGACATCTCCTTCATCCACGCCTTTAAACACGCCGAGCATCACGAAAAAAATCACGCAACCCATGTCTTTTGTCTCCCTCCTTCTATTTTTAAATCACCAATCAACTCAGATTCAAAACAAAACAAAAATTATCTCGTTCTCCCTCTTCAAAATCTCGTTCACGAAATTAAAATAGAAATGGCCTCTGTAAATAATTTCATTCCTTTTTCCCCCCTCTTGAACAAATCAAAAATCGAGAGCAGTTTTCCTCCTTCGTTCAATTCGAAGTCGAAAATATGGCCACTCTCGAGTTCGACTTCGACCGAAAGAAGCTAGGCGATCGCGATTGCTGTTCGTGGATGAAGGCGACGAGGCCGCGAAAGGGGAAGAGCGACAATCGTGGAGATTTCGCGTGGGCGAGTTCAACTCGAAGGCGGCGTCGAAGACGAGAACTAGGGCAGCGACTGGGCAACTGTCGCGTTGATAAGGCGGCGATTTGTGGATCGTGGGGATTCTAGAATGAGGCAGGGCGCGGCCGCGTGTGCGCACGCGTGATTGAGGCGACTGCGAAGCAGGGACGTAGCTGGGGTCTTCTTCGATGTCAGTAAGGATGGACTCGAGTGCGAGCAATCTGGTGGGGGAACCTTCGAGCAAACGATCTGGGTTCTAAATTTTACAGTAAGGTATGCGAGTTGTTTAGTTAAGTTGAATGGTAAAATACGTACGTGCATATTTGTTAGAAAAATATACAAGTAACAGTAAGGTTTTAAAGAAACCAAATCTGTTTTAAGAATTTAATAGTGAAATTTATTACTGTTTACTTTTATAGTAAAAAGAAAAATAGAAATTATTTTATCTTTGGAAGATATAAGGTTATATAAAGATGGTTCTGTTTCAGTTAAGAAAATATATTTAGTTTAAAAGAAATGTATATACCGGAAATAATGATATACATATAAGTATATATGAAGTTTTAAGAAAATAAAATAAATACACATTTTAGATTGCTGGTTATTTTAAAATAACGTATTACAGAGATTAAATTTATTTAATTGACTTGTCTAAATTGTTTTGGTAACTTTAAAATGTTTTATTAAAGGAGAAATTGGTTAAGTAAATAAATAGAACAATAATTTAAGTGTTCGATTTAATTCGAATATTGATAGATTGTATAAATTGTTTATACAAGGTTAAAAATGGAAGAAAAACAAACTGAGATGGAAATGGATTGCAAAATGAAAAGCTAAGGTGAGATCTTCTCACTCAAAAATATAATTGGATTTTGCAGTTATTGTTTGTTTGACTGATTGATTGCTGTTTGTGTTAGATATAGTAGGATATATCTATATATATATAGCAATATATACATATTGGCGTATGTATATATTGGATTGATTGATTTCCCGCCTCGTATAGCGGATGAGACCCTATTGCGCCGTTAGTAAGCGGATATTTTATAAAACCCATATACCGCGATATTCCACCTCGAAGTGGAATTGGTATTGTGCTAACGTCTTTGGATGCAGGGAAACAGGTTGGAGGGATCCAACTGGATTCCTCAATTGTATTTATTCATTTACAGATATTGATGTATATGCTGTTATCATATTGATATATGATATTGAATGTTATGATTGACTAATTGATGTTGTTGCATCATCGGATTCAAATTTTGAAATTTAAAAATAACGATTTTTACTTTAAAAAGGATTTTGAAGTGATTTTTTGAAAGTAGACGTTTTATTCAATTTTTGAATCGATTTACTTTAAATAAATAAACGTTTAAATTTTTGAAAGTTATAAAAATTAAGATCTTTGGGAAATATCACCGAAAAGCGATTTTTGAAGTAAATAGTTGATTGATTTATAAGATGGTTTAAATGTAGATTTTTTTGAATTATTGTAAACGGTTTATATAAAAGGCTTAAACAATTGATATCTGTAAATTAAAAAAAGTATTGGACTCACAAAACGAGTTTTATAAGTGTTAAAAATGAAATATCAATGGAATTCGTAAGTGAATGAAATTTATAGAATTATAAATTGTGAAGATATGAAATTTATAGATTTATAAATTGTGAAGTTATAAAATGAATAAAAGTGCAGAATAGAAGATTTATAAGAAATTAACTTATAAAACTGGATTTTTGCCTTTAAAGGGAGTGTTGATCGAACTTGTTAATAAAGGGGATTTATAAATCAAAGTTGTTGTGAAATATAAGGTTGAATTTATAAACGTTGTTTTATAAATCTGAAATCACTTATTTTAATAAGTGTATTATAGAAATTAATAAAAGGAGATTTATAAACCGAAGTTGTTATAAAATAGAAATGGAATTTATAAGCGTTGTTTTATAAATTCGAAATCAATTGAATTTGATAAATTAACTATAGAAGGTTATTAAAGAAGATATATTCGCGATTTTGGATAGCGAATTATCTTTGGAATAAATGTGTAGAAAAGATTGAAATTTGGTTAAGTGAAGTATATTCACGATTTTGGACAGTGAATATATTATTGAATAAAATGGATTCATTTTTGAAGAAGGGATATTAAAAATGAAGTTAAACATTTTAAAGATGTTTTAAAATATATTGTGAATTGAAAGCATAGATTTCAACATTTATTGTTGAAATAGACGTTTTTGAGAAATATAAGGAAATTGTGGACTATAACATTGTTGTTATAGTAAATGATTTCCGAAAGGAAATGTTTTATGTAGTATTGGGATTTATATATCTATCTTAAAATCCGAATCCCTATACTAGTGATTTTGAGTCGTCGTAACGATGTTTTACGTAACATTCGTTTTGACTCAAATGATTTCCTTAAAGAATGAATTATACTTAATTTTGATTTAAGTATATTGGATATTTTCAAAAGTTGAAAATAAATAGATTTGTGAATTACTTATAATTTAATAAGTATGGAAATGCTTTTCCAATATGAAACGAAGGGTTTGAAATTTTATCTTTTAAAGATAAATTGAAAAGTGAATATTTGAAAAATTGTTTTCAAATAGTGAAGTGTGGAAATTTTATATCTAGTAAAGATATTTTGGAAGATAAATAATTTGGAAAATTATTTGGAATCTGATGATGTTGCGCATCTTTATTGATAGTTAAATAACCGACTATCAATAATTACCTTGAATGGGTATTTGTTGTGAATTGAATGAATTTGAATGCCACACTTATTTTTGAATAATCGCTCACTATTCGGGTTAGCCGGGAAAGGACCATGGGGTCGTATAACCCATTCCGAATATGTGATACGTCATTATGAATCGCATTCGAAGACCGGTGTTGAAGACCGGATATTTTTGAAAACGGAAGGATTACCGTCGAGTTACTCTACATCGGCTGATCTCCGATTTAGAGGTTTTATCACCCTTAGTGACGGGAAGTCCGGACGTGATTAGAAAATTATCCGGATGTGCAAGGGCTTCGTGAGAAGTGCCTTCGGTTCTGTTCGATCCCGGAACAGACTTGTATGGATTGTGTGTCTGACGTTACAATTTGAGATATAAAGCTGATTTCTTTCAAATACATTTCTGTTGGTGGCGGAGAATTTATTCTTTTAGCTTAACACCCTTCTCTGAGACGTACGAGCTCAGAGGTTATGTAGTTGAAATTTATCAGCGATATATTCCCAATTTGGTAACGTGGCATACTGAGTGTTGCTGTGAAATGATCAGTGTTTGATCATTTGCGATATGATCATTTGTTTGATCTTATATCTTTGTGATCATAGGTTGATCATTTGTTTGACCCGAAGCATGGCTTTGTAGAAAGCATAGCTTTGTGGACGAGACTTCATCGAGCCTCACACCCCGGAAATGGTCAAAACAGGAAGGATGCGGCAAGGTTCTAGGGAGTACCGCCCCTTAGTGTATGTCATTCCTTCTGGATAAAGGTGGTATCATGGTATGGAGCCCAGATACTTAACCTATGTGGTTGCTGCATTTTTACTATGTGGTTTGTTGCGAATCGGGGATCCTCGGGAAGATCGGTGACGATCGGGGGATGGCATACGCGTGTCAGTAGTTACCTATTTTTGCAGAGGTAACCCGGCCTTGTGCTGGCAGAGATCCGGTTAGGTTCTCGGGTCGTCTATTCCAAGGACGTACCCATCGTGGATAGGAAGTTCCTTAGCCTGACCATTTGTTGGAAATCCAAAGAAATAATACGTGACTTGTACGGTTTTAGTTGTATTACCTGCTATGGAATGTGGCGGTAACCTGCTATTGAACATAGTAGCTATAATAGGCATACGATACTGGTCGTATGTTGGCTAAGATTAATATTATACTTTCGAAATGTTTTCTACACTATGCACTAATAATAATATCAAAAATGATTTGATTTTGCGTAGTAAGCATCTTTGACTATCATAAGAAGAAATCTCCTCCAATTCTGCGTTTGCATTGTGTGTGTGGTGGGAGGTCTTATGGTAGTTTCATTTTCCAAAAGCATTGCGAATTTGTTTTATTTTCTTTGTGAAAAATAACTGTTTTACGATCTCACACCAATCACCATGACTGACTCGGAGTTTATTGTTTCCCTTCTAAACTCTGGGTGCCCACCAATTTCCACACGGGCAGCCTAGAGTTATGTTATCAGGATATTCTGGAGCTTTGGAGATAAGCTGGATGACGAGACGTAGTATTTGTATCTGATAGTATTTATTCCGCTGTGTATTCTGTATGAGGACAAGTTTATATAACTGTCCATTGTTGTATATTGACTCTGATTGATGTATGTATAAAAACTGATATAGTTCTTTGTTTTAAAAGGCTAGTGATTATTTATTATATATTGTTCCGCTGCGATGTGTAAGATTCTGATATTGTTTCTGTTCTGTTGTTGTCTCTTCTTTCTTCTCTTCTTCTTCTACCTCTTTCTTTTTTTTAAAACCATAACTTTTCGGGTTTCCGGCGTTCGATGGCTCGGCAGTCGATAAAGTGAGTATCGATGTCGAATTTCCGAAAGTCGAAAATTTTGGGATGTTACAACACCCTTTTCTTTCTCCTCAGTAGTCAGTCTAGTTGAATGTCCCTCCAAAACATACACCTTAGCCTGCCTCGGTTCTAAGCAATCCTTTTTTTATGGCCAGGCTTATTACAGTTGAAGCACTTTGCTCTGTGCTTGTTCTTTGGCTAGGTACACTTAGCCCTATCCTTGTTTTTCGGCTAGGTACACTTTGTAGAGTAGTGTCCCTCTACCCATATTTAAAACAAGTAACGTCCACCACATTCGGCTTCTGAATTCCTCTTCCTGAGGTCTTCTTTCCTTTCTGATTCTTATTTCCTTTTTGATATGGGTTGAATCTCTTCTTTTGCCCATCCTTGGGTCTAACATCAACCTTTCTCTCTTCCTGAAACAAGTGATCATATCTCCTTGCCATTTCTACAATCATTTCAAAACGAAGCAAGTGTACCGTCATGTTATGATTCAGCCCCTTCCTCAAGCCTTTAATAAATTTCTCATTTTTCTTGAGTGGAGTGTTAATAAGCTTCCTTTCATAATTCAATAAAGCATTAAGCGCATAATATGCTCTGACAAAGTCATCTCCCTTTGCTTTAAGTCCAAAAACTTTCTACATAAGACGCTTTCTACGATTCAAGTATGAACCGAGCCTCGAATTGCTCCTTAAACTACTCCTTAGTTATCTCCTTCGGTACTCCAACAGTCAGTGCTTCCCATAAGTCTAAAGCATCCTCCTAAAGTTGATGAAAAGCCAACCTCCTCTTATGAGCAATATCATAACCTAAGTCTCTGAAGATGCGCTCACGCACCATCAACCAGTTTAGCACCTCTAAAGCAGACTCCTTCCCCTTAAAACCCATCCTCCATAATTCTTATAATCCTATGTAATCTTAGAAAATTCCATTCCTCTAGCTAGTACCGGCCTTGCCTCAATAACTTCAGTTACTGTTGCCTCACCATTTCCATCATAAACTGGCAAAAAAGAGCATTCATATCCATTCATCCAATAGCTAGGGCAGACATTTGAGTGCCAGCTTAAACATGAACTTTTGGGGTCCTCCCCTCCATTTCCATTTGTTTGCCTACTCGCGGTTCCTCTACTAGCATTTGCTCTTGCACCACCTAATTTCAAACATCCGCTTTACATCTCTATTCTTGCTTTCTGTGTAAGCAAGTATTCGTAAAAACAGAAGTAAAGAGAGTGAGAACAATAATAGAGGGATACATACATATATATATACATATATACATATACATACATATAAATATACATATAACGTATAACATATACTTTTCCCCAAGGTGTTTGTCCTCTACTATCTAGTTTCTACCTAGATATCTACTTAGCTCTATTTTTTATAACTATCCCCTAATTTATACTCTGTTACCAAGTTGTAACATCCCCATTTCGAGACCTAGATATGAACGTCGATAATGCTGCATTCATCACCAGTATTATTTTCAAGCAACAAAATGGAATCAATATTTTTTTCTTCTTCACAACATTGAGTAAACTAAGCAATTAAATAAATTTGATTACGCATAATCGCTAGTATATTTTTCATAATCTTAATACCCACACAAGGTAAAATATAATAATCATAAATAATAGTGTCACCCCCTACATATGAAGTTGCCGATACGAACACTTAACCAGTTATAAACTCTGGTTTTACATTAGCAAAAAAATAACTTTGATTAGTCATAAGCTTCTTGCTTCATCTTGGCTTCTTTGTTCATATCTCCAAAAGCAACCTTTCTAAGCCCACAAACTCGGCTTACTTTAATGAGTTTATGGAAAACAAGAAAAATACGAGTCAGATATAAAGCTTGGTATGAGTGATACTTTACATTAAAGCAAACATATAGTGAGACCATGCTGCTAGAGCACGAAACGAGTTTTCCCCTTACCGATTCATCAACGGCAGCAACACCATATCATGTAAACAATCATCACATCATGAGCGTACATATAGCGTCATCTCAAAAATATAATTATACATTATACTTAATATTCATTTATGAACGAAGTTGTTAACTCGTTTTTTAGCAAATCAGATTTCAAATAGATTTATAAGATTCAAACAAGGACGAAACGACTTGAAAACTTAGAGGCACACTTAAAATAACTAGAGAATTGAGCTTAAGAAGTTTGAAAGAAAAATACCATAAGAAGAGATGTCGGTACCGACCTCTCATGTAGGTATTGACTTCTCATATTAACTCCATTGATGTTGCGACTTCTTATGCCATCTCTATACAGAATTAGAAGGATTCTTTAAAAATTACAATTCATTCCGAGCTAAGGACACTACACCACAAAAGGCTTTTAACAGCGTTTGATAAACGCTGTAATATGATACAACAGCGTTATTATAAACGCTGTATAACGACATGCTGTCGTATATACATAACTTACAACAGCTTTTATATAAACGCTGTTGAAACATCTCTGTGACAGCGTTTATTACGAGCTGTCAATAATCTTTTTACAGCGTTTTCAGACATGCTGTATTATGTTTCAACAGCGTTTATAATTTAGTTGTCGAAGATGTTCAAATTCTACTTTAACTGTTTACAACAGCTTTTTCTAAACGCTGTTACTGAATCATCAACAATTTCGACAGCATGTTAAAAACGCTGTGATTGAATCATCAACTATTTCGACAGCATGTAATAAACGCTGTTATTGACAGTTTCAAGATAATTACAGCACGAATTAAACGCTGTTGTTTCTTCATTGACAGCATTAAAATAGATGTTGTCTTCTATTTATAAGATTTTTACAGCATTAACATTCCACTATATTTGCATATTCCAGAACTACATTTTGAGTATAATCAAGCAACCAGTATATATAACATGTTTTAATGAATAATAATCTATTAAATAAACTAGCTAAAACAATATTAATATATAAAAAACATCTATAAATCAAGTTTCAATAATATCCATAAACAAAAATAACACAGTAGACCAAGTTATCAAGCAACCAGTATAATCAAGTTATACATACAAGTATACTAACCAAAATATAGTTCTGGCATCAAAAATTACTTCGAATCCATAACTTGTTGCCGCATGTAAGATATCCACCTACCTATAGAGTAAAAGTTCAAAAGTTAGCAAAATAAATCAAAAATACAATTAATACAACAGTAACATGAAATGCAGTATGGAACAAAGGAAGTGCTGAAACCAAACGAACTATCTGATACAAAAGTGTTGAAACAATGGTAACATTAAATGCATTTTCGAAAGGAGAACTGAAGAGCTGAGCATGTTTAGAGTAAGAGATTGCTATACAAGTTGCGGTGCATGGCACTGGAGCAAGATGACAGTGTGCAACCATATTTCCCACTTGCATGTAAAAATTAATCTAAAGCTAGTATGTTTCCCACTTGAATGTAAAAATTAAAGCTAGTACTTTTCCCACTTGAATGTAAAAATTAATCTAAAGCTAGTACTTTTCCCACTTGTATGTAAAAAACATTAGATGCTTTTAGAATTTGCAAATCAATGGTAGAAATATAACATATGTAGATGCTTAGTAAATTTTCATAAAACATGGTTAATTTTCATAAAACATATGCAAGAGCAATTTACAGTGATTTCGATGTGTATTTGTTAGATGATCCTTTTCAAATAAATTCCCATATGGTAATACCATCAAGAAATTTATTAATCTCCAATTTGAAACCATGAGCAATATCATATATAATGGGATAAATTTCTTCTTACTTTTTTTATGAAAATAGCAGTATCTCCAATGTCTGTACAACTAAAGAATTACTATTATAAACTAAAACTTGATTCTTCAAATTAATGGCAGTGATAGTTTCATATTACCAAATTTTCATTTATTAGCCAATATTTTTCAATATCAAACAAGTTTCTCCATCTTGTAAGCATGAATTACAATTATGAACTATGCATTCAAAACAGTAAACTTACACTTATTTTATCAATGAAGCAAGCATAAATTTACTCCTTTCTCTTACCATTGGGTTCATCTGGTATAACTGTTTTGGTGACATTTGGCTGCAAAAGAAGAAAAGATAATAATAATAAGCTAGAACCTTAATTTTTAAAAGGTGTTCGAGATGGATATCTTTGATCATTTTTCTTATTTAGTTGCAAAGTTTACTGCTTATAGGAGTAAACACATAGAATTTAATGTTAAACTATATCCATTAGTATAATCATAAAAATAATTGAAAAAAAAGTATGAATAAAAATATACCTTGATCTCCTTTAGCAATTCATAACCGGTCATTTCAGGCATGGAATAGTCAGTGATTATCATATTCACATTTGGTTCCTGCATCATCACACACTTGTAAACAAACCGAAATTAAACAGTTATCCAGCAGTTTAAAATAAGTGAAAAAGGAACTACAAACCATGTTCAGCATTTCCAGTGCTCGTCTCCCACTGTCAACTGTAGTTACTGCAAAGCCCCAAACAGAGTGAGATGATATTGCAAAATCAACCCTTAAAAAAAAATTGAAGCAAGTTTTAAAAAAAGAACCTCTGAATTTGTTGCTACGAAGCAAGTGTGCAATCACTGCCCGATCTACTGAACTATCATCCACTGCAAAGACATGAACATCACTCTCTGATGCTGACATTATATAAATATTGGAACAAAAGAATCATTTTGTAGTTTATATAAATTTCAACATTTATATATACTTAAATATTATACACAGTAAAAAAATCGAGGAAACTGATCTACTAATGTCAAGCTACTACAAAACAATGAAATGGATACAATGTCTATCTTAGTATCATCAAGCTACTTTTCTAAGTGTTTCTAATGTCCAAAACATACAACTCTTTTGTCATTCTTGGTTCCTATGAAAATAGTTAGATATAATAAACTTAAAAATATCACTATAGCAGCAATGATTAGGCATCTTGCCACTCAAATTGGTAATACATATACTTAACAGAGGTTAAAACAAGTGCAGCATCGACAAGTAGAAATTGCAGTTTTTTGACAACCAACATCCCTGAGAAAAATAATATTCTTAACAATACTTACTATGCTCTCAAAGTTAACTTAATTTTAAAAGGTGTAGATAATTTGCTAGTAATGCTGAAACCCAACTTATAAAGTGCTACAACCATTAAAAGAGTTTTGAAACCGATGGACCATGTAGAAAAAATTATGAGCACTTGCTTTTAAATTGAGGAGATATAGCATGTCCATCCAAAAAACTGATGATTGAAGCATTACAAAGCCATCGCATGTTTTCAAATGTTAGAAACTTATAAAAAGAGAAATATAATATCTGAAATTCCTGCCAAATTGAAACAATGATCAAGTTAAAGATGAGGACTAAGAAGATACTTGCCAAAATCCAAGAGCATAAAAATTGAAACTTAAAGAGAAATAAAACTAGTGAGCTCACTCTTCATGTCTCTTGTATGCATGTACTAAATAAAGGCATATCCCTAAGGCTTATTAGTCTCAACATCTGTCACCAAAATCCAAGAGCATAAAAAATTGAAACTGACAGCCGGCATTGGAGGCTGCTGCTGCTAATTCCTTGTGGAATGCTTATTACTGCACATCTATACTTTAAGCACCTTCCATCTAAGTTCTACGCATCATCTTGCCTCTGTAACCTCATCCTAATCTTTCAGCAAACGCGGTAATTTTATCTTTCAGCAAAGGTAGTCATCTTGCCCTATGGATCAGAAGTAATAATTGACAGTAAGAAACTTGAGATAAATAAAGAAAAGTAGACAAAATGTAAGAGAAATTAAATTACCTAAAACTGCAGGAGAATGGTGAATCTAGGGTTTAACACATGTGGTAACTTAGTCGGAATTAGGATTCATACTCTTGAGAATATACTGCTTTGGCTTGTTTCATTACAAACTTGTTCATCTTTAAAATATTAATACAAACAAAATTGTTAAGTGAGCATTAATAGGTACCTGAATCATAGAATTGGTATGCAAAGAACTCCCACAAGGGCATCTAACTTTAACACATGTCCCCTACGAACCCAACAGATGAGAACTATTTGCATCTTCCCTTGGTTTTACATGGTTAGCATCCGAGCTGGTTTAGCTTCTTGAAGTCACCTCAGTCATCCTTGGAGTTTGCATCTTCCTGCACAACCGGAAAATGTTAACACACAGAAACGAACCATTATTCCATCTCTGATAATAAGTGTAAAAATTACTCAAGTCTTTTTGAACAAAGAAATCGTTGGTTGCAAAACATTCGATAGTACATGTATGTATCATCAATAATTCTCGCAACTTGGTTTTTTTCAATAGATTGTTTCTTTGCCCCACCATTTGTATTTGAATAGGTGTCATAAAATATGCAGCTCATGGTTGGAACGTTTATAGCTAGATTTGCAGTGTGCAAGTAATATATCAAACTCTAAAAACTAGTAAAATAATATGGATGGGATGCACTTCAATAATTGGAGTAAGCCAGTAAGGTGTGGTTGGAACATTTATGGCAGGAGGTACTAAATGGCTATACTTCATTTATATTTTGTTATTGTTTTATGTTAAAGAAATTTATTAGCCTTTATTTTGTTTATCAGTGTATTAACCAAACACTATTGCTACTACATTCATGCCTCTTAATCATGGAAATGTGACCAAGGAATCAATTCTCATAAACAACAAGGTATACAGACAATTTTTCCAATATTAATTGTAATTAATATTAATTGTATGAATTCTCATAAACAACAAGGTACTACATTCATGTATGTAATAGCATCTAGGTACCAACTTTCAAAAAAAAAATCAACATTTAATACAATGGATTTTCTTTCCTTAACAGCACCTATAACTTTGTATTAGATGGATTTGCTACAACCTATTTAACTTGAATTACTGGCAATATTCACTATAGTTATCCCTCATAACCAAAATGCATTTACTGTGTTAAATATTTGAATATAAATATTACGTATGTATCTCATACAAACGGTTGTTGTTGCCATTTAAATGAACGTTATATTACATAGTCAAATTTGCATTAACAGCCAAATAACTTGTATTTAGTGCAACATTAAATGTTGCATTAGCAGCCATACACAGCTCATAAACACTAAAAAGAAATAGGTAGTAAGTGCAACATTAATTGAATTTCACACAACATATAAACTCATATTCAGCATATCCACTTAACTTTTAGTAGCTTATATATTATTCTTTTTAGTTCCATTTTTTCTTCTTCTTGAGCTGCTTCTTAAAAATCTGCAGTTTACTTTCATGAATATAATACATATAAATTGTGAATAAAGTGATAATAAATATATTGATCCTATGGTGTTGTTTTTATGGGGGTTATAATTTGCTCATTTTTCGGATACACTCAAAGAAAAGGAACAGGTTTTTGCAAGAAAAATTGAATGATACCATCTTCATTCACTATAACAAGAAATTGGAGTGTCGATATGTGCAAAAATATAAGCATAACCTTGACTATGAGAATCCCATTTTTTTGAAAGGGGTTGATGAAAACGACGAAGGGTGATTCCAATGGACCGTGATGATCTAACATGGACACAATTTAGAGAGGCAAGGACAATTGTTGATAATGCACCAAGATCTTGGAGTAGAAGTCAAATAGCAAATCAACCTTCCTCGTCTAACGAAGATGGAAATGAAGAAACAATGGAGATAGATGCAGGTTTAGAAAATGCTAGGGATGATTTTGAAAACCATGTAACAGAAGGTGGAGAAGAAGAAAGTACTGGAAATGTTGATTATTTTTAGTTTTATACTTTAGGTTTCATGAACTTATTTTGTACTACCAATCTTAGAATGAATGGTTGTTAACTATGAACAATTTGATATTATGACTTTAGTATTTATTATTTTGCTTACTGCATGATTTTTTTGCATTTATAGCTTCATGTTAACATGATCATTATTTTCTCCGTTATCATCTGATATTTTTAAATAATGTGTATTGATACGTGTCGGATATTTAACACATCCCTAAAGTAGCAGAAACACAAACTCAAACAGTTTGAAATAACATTCATAAGAAGCATTGAAATCAATCAGAAAGGTTGTGTAACATGATTGGTTTTATGAATAAGTGCATGAACAGAAAGATGACAAGATAGTTATACTTGTATCAACTTCATCACCTCCCAAATGAATAAATTTAACTTAAATACCTTGCTAAAATCCGAATCAATAAAAAGAAAACAACAGTCAGTTTAGAAATTACCATCAAAACCAACATTAAGGGATGATAAAAATATTCTTGAAGAAATGGGAATCACCTGAAAGAATACCTTCTATGATTTGGAAGATGAATTCATTACTAACATCAAGTGGTTGTTGATAATTTTTAGATGGCTGCAATGTAGGATAACCTTTACCCTTGTAAAAAATATAGGGCTAATGTTTAATAGAATCAAAAGGCTCCCACCCTAATCATACAGCTTGCAATTGGTTTCCTTGCTATTGGTTTTACTCTATTAAACAAAAAACAAAAAAAAACATTTATTTAAGTTAAACATAGAAATATACAAAAACATTATAGCAAGGTGGCTTAAAGGGTATCTTTGAACTCATGTAGACAATTTTAGTATGCATATATACGTGCATGTACAGCCATACTTAGAAATCCAAAAAAACACATGCACCCTAAATTTTCACATCATAACATGTGGTATAAATAGATAAAAATTGCAGATTTATATCTCAAAAAGGGAACTTTACAAATTGTCATAATTGTGAGGCCATAAATGACCACCTTCATCTCCTTAAGCAAACAACTTTAACAGCAACCTTTTATAATTGCATGTGGACACCAACCACCTATCTAATAAAATAATGGGAGTATGTATGGTACATTTCAAATTTACAGGGTTAGTGAACAATAATTATTTGATTTAAAACTATTAGCCTTTGTATTTAATTGATCATGATTGTTGGATGAACCCAAATACATATGTGACATTCATCTTTTAAGAACATATAAAGGTCTTCATTTGTTTAAGAGCTAATGAGATAATACAAGAACAGTGGCCATGATGAAACAAGACAAAATTAAAGAGCATGGATTACTTTCTCTCTCCTTAAACATTGGGGAATCATGATGAAATAAATAAAACAGAGCTCAAGATATCAAAGTAGTGGAAAAAAGAGCTTAGAAAATGGGATGCTATGGACCCCTCTATAAACATTTAAATTTTATAACAAGAAAAAAATAACATTTAGTTGTCAAGGGATTTGATCCCAACACCTCTAAATCCTCTTTAAAAATTTATGATTTAAACTCAACGTTGTCCTTCTTTACAGCTATATTGAGAGCTGAAAGTAAATTAGAACGATAGACCAAGGGTCACCGAAAACATAACACTCAAACCTTGCAATGTGAACTGAACTGATCGCTCGCAGCACTTGCAAACTCTACTAGGCTTACGGCTATTTATGTAGCAAGAAATTAATTATTGATGATTAGTAGGTCAAAAGCAATTATGAAAGCAAAATAGTATGAAAGCAGAGGTTATTAACTCATAGAGCTATAATCTGCAATGTCAAGCCAATGGTCCAAAGTAATAATCTGCAAAAACATGCCATTTTTAGCACACATATTAATGAAATAAACGATCTAACTTTATTCTTTAAAGAAATGGTATGACTAATATTAACAATTTAGTTCTTTTATTTATTTTTTTAATAGTGTCAGAATTCATTTAGACGTCTGGATATCCATGTTTCTCGTAGAAATATATGAAAAATATTGGGATTTTACAAGCATGAAAGATGTAGCTATTGTCTAGTTTGATACGTTGATGAAACATTTGAATGTAAGATGTATAACATGTTAATGCCTAAGGAGGTATTCTGACCAAACCAGATGACGATAATTTGGATCAAATAAATTAGTAAATAACACAAATTAAATGAAGGACATTAATTAATACGTATTGGCCATTTACTTCTGTAGAGTAATCAATACAATATGTCAAACATTTTTATATTTTTCCTAATCACCAATTGTGTGCCATAATGATCATGATTCAAAAATAAACTATTAGGAATATGTGATTTAATTCAATAGAGCAATTAATGTAATATGTCAAACATTTTGAAAATTTTCCTAATCATCATTAATGGACCATAATGACCAAGATTTAGAAATAAACTAAAACAGATTGGCTATTTGATTTAATGGAGCAACTAATAAAATTTACCAAACATTTTAAAGAGTTTCCTTATCATTAGTGCTATAACATAATGAGCAAAGCTTTATAAATCAACTAACAAAAGCAGACAATTTAATTAAATGATCCACTAGCATAATACGTAAAACATCTTGAATTTTTTCCTTATCATCAATGTTGCAGCATATCGATCAAATATTAATCAATACAAATTCGCCATTGAATTTAATGGAGCAATTAATGAAACATATCAAACAATTTGAAAATTTTCCTTATCAACAATGCTTAATGGTCAGCATTTATAAATTAACAAATGAAGACTGACCATTCGATTCAATAAAGCAGTTCACCGAGCATGTCAAATATTTTCAAAATTTTCCAAATTATCAATGGACTACATAATCAACATTTTAAAATATCATAACTTCATCAAATCAAAGTTTTAACTGGAAATTATAGTAATTTAATCTTATTTTCAAGGTTTTACTGCATTAATAGTAACATCTCAAAATGAGGTAATTTAATGAATATAATCTATATATAATGATATAAAAATTTAATAATAGCATATCTAGAGCAAGCAAATTAGTATTGAGTAATTCATCAATTCATCATTAATGCCTACATGAATTAAGGAATGGTTGATCCTCAACAAACAAAAACCAAACCAGGCCAGCTAGAAATGAAACAAGATGTACCTACTAAAATAAGAAAGAATATAACTCAACTAGAAAAGAAATTTCATCAAAGATGTTAAGAAAAGGTTCAGACAGTTGTAGTCGATAAATATTGAACAAAAATTAGGGAAAACTTTGAGCTCAATTTGATAAGCAGGAACTGATAATTTGCAACTATTCTAACTCAAACTAAAAACTAGGTTGGAGAAAAAATGCTCACAAATTTCCCGTTCCGATGAGTTTAGGGCTACCAAAATCAAAATCGACGACAGAGATGCTCAACCAAAATCGAAGCGGTGGATAAAGGAAGATGATTTATGGTGTTGAAATTGAAATCGATGTATGGAAATTGGAAATTGGGGAGGGAATGGAAACTGGAAATCGACGTATTTTCATTTTTCTCCAAGTAAATGAGAAGCGGCGGCAAACGAAATAAACACTGATGTGTGTGGCGGCAAACAAAATAAACATTGATAGTTTTGTCAGCGTTGAGCCCTTGAAACAACTTTCTCACAGATGCAATCTACAGCATTAAACTTTTAAACGCTGATAGTAAATGCAGTCAAAACATACTTTTGTTGTAGTGGGAAAAAAGTGACCACCGACCTCGTAGGCAAAAAGGTTGATACCAGACAGTTTTGAAGAGAAGTAGACGATGACTTACTTTGGACGACCAACGATCGATGGAAATAGAATAGGACACCGTAAAATCAAGTACCATGAAGAGTGCAGAATAGTTCGAATCAATTAGAGCTAACCACATAGGTCGGCACCAACATGAGAGGCCGATACTGACTTCTCTGTGTAAATCCTACGAACTTGAGATTTCACGTACTACATTGGGCCTTCATCTGGACTCTGCGCCAACTTTTCTCTTAGCCCAATACAACTACCACCTCTATAAATACAAGCTTATATGCAACCAAAAAAGGATCTGGATTCTGCTATCATTACGCAGAAACCCTGTCTCTTTTTCAACTCTTTCCTCTACAACAATGCCACCAAGGCATCTATTATAGACATTTCTAGGATTTAGAACTTATCTAGCCCCTGTACTTGTGACCCTTTCTCTCTCAAACACTTTACAATCTTATACAAACAAGATCAAGCAACTATTAAGTGGATGTAGGCTTAGTTAACATCCAAATCACTATAAAAATCTCTGTGTCTTTCTCTTATTTCTTTTACTTTATTTCTATTTTCTATTATCTTTGCCCTATTCCGACAGGGCCGGTGCTTTCACATATGGGGTGTTGATCTATTTTTGGGTTAACATTTTGGTGCTTTCACTAAGAACAAAACTAGATCTAACAACTTGAAGCTTGAATATGAGATTTGGAGAAGATGAAGAGTCCTAATACTAGATCTAAAATTGGAGAAAATCGATCAAAGCCTGGGGCATCCAAGAGGTGTCATCAAATTCTCACTAATCCATCTACATGACTAAGGAATAATGGAGAGAGAATGAAGGAAATGCAGGATGGAGTGATAACCAGACAACAGGAAATGCTTGAAGGATTCTTCCAATGGATGGGACAACAAGGAATAGCTAGAGTTGCTGAAATTCCGAATCAAGGACAAGGATCTAATGTATGAGCATTTGGAGTTGGAGCGGAGAAAACAGGAACAATGTCCCCGCAAACTAATCTACTTGATACCAAGAGAACTATACTTGGGGGCAATGTTGGTGTGACTGCTGGAATGCCAAGAATAGATAACGCTGGAGCTAGGAATGCAAATCAGAATGTGCATAAGCAACGATTGGAAGAGTATGTGCTAGAGCCACTCCATAGGAATGGAGGACAGAATGAAACTAGAAGAGCAGGACAGAACGCTAATGTGCAACCAGTGGAATACGTGCTAGAGTATGTGTCGGAGTTCCCTTACAGGAGGGGGGTAGAATATCGCTTTGGGATGAAGACCTTCATTGGACAGTGAAAATCGAATTGCCCAATTGGTAAGAAGAATAGTTAGAGAAGGAACCCCAAATCAGGGTCTAGAGGGTGTGAATAGAAATCCATTCACTTCTGATATCCGAAACGCGAGAAATCCTCCCGATTTTAAGTTTCCGACGCTGGAAATGTACGATGGAAAGACAAATCCGACGATTCATCTGATGAGATACATCTGACAAATGGAATTGTTGGGTGCTTCTGAGGAGGTAATGAGGCGGTGTTTCCTATTATACATAACGGACTTGGCGGCAATGTGGTTCAGACAACTAGAGAATGGGTCCATAAGCACATGCACCGACCTAGTGAGCAAATTCTTGAGACAGTTTAGAGTTCACATCTCGTGGCCAAAGAATGTACTAATGCTGTCAAGCGTGAAATAAAGGCCCGAAGAGACCTTGGGAAGCTATTTGACAAGATTCAATGCAGCAGCAGCTGTAGTGGAAAAGCCGGATCCGTTATTAATCCTAATAGCGGTAGTATTTGGAGTTGCAAGTAAGACCTACTTCAAGGCTTCACTGAAAAGGGATCCACCTATGGATCTTGTGGAATTATGCTATGAAGTTGAAAGATATTTACGTAAGGAAGACGCTGAAACTGAGGATGCTGAAGTTAATGATGTGGATGTCAGGGGACTATTCAGAGCAGAAACGGAAAAGACAAAGCGAAAAGAAGAGCTAATGAAGACTTCGGGGAACCGAAACGACAAAGAAGGGAGCCGAAATTCACTTCCTACACTGATTTGACTGAGACCTCGAAAAGGATATGTAGACATAAGGGGGAAAATCCCCTACCGATCAAGAGAAGAGATTTGGAAAGGTTTGCATCTTCCATGAATAAGAAGGACACGAAATGAATGAGTGCTAACACCTTAATGATCTGATAGAAGAACTAGTTCGGAGCAACCAGTTGCAACAGTACGTGAGAAATTGAATTGCAGCACTGTGGCTGGAGTAACCACCACCTACGACGAATGCATTAAGGATCAGCCAGAGATCTAGTCCGAGAATCAAAATCCTATAATCGGGATGAACGGGAGTCGAATCCTATTCCCATGCTTTGCCTTTTTCTTTTCTGTTCCTGTATTTTGTTTTTCGTATTTAGCAATAAAGAAAATAACAACCTCAGGTTGCTTACACTCTAAGTCTGAGAAGATACATCCGACAAATGCACGCTCTGAGTTAGACGCCTGAGATGACTATTTAGGACAATAATAATCTCAAACCACTTAGACGTGCATAAAACCTAGATTGGTCCCTACTCACGCTCTAAGTCGGATGTTTGGGATGAACACTTAGGACTTTTTGCTTGTCTGCTTTGATTTGATTTGAATATTTGAATTTTGAAAAATCCACATTGAATGTGATGACTGATATTGATCGCTTTAGAGTCCTGACCGGAGAGATAGGATCAAACTGCAAGTTGCAAGCTCCTTTACCGAAGAGCGAATGGACGTGCTTGTACGAAAGTAAGTCCCCTCACTGGAGAGTGAGGGGATGGGCTTGTTTGGTCATTGAGTTCATTTGTCAAAGAGCAAATGGACTCAGCAAGGATCCGGAGAGATCGTCCCCTCAACTTAAACAATAAACGATCCGGAGAGATCATCCCCTCAACTTAAACAATAAACAATCCAAAGAGGTCAAGCATTAAACTTAACACTAAATGATCCGGAGAGATTGACCCTTTAATTGAATATAAAATGATCTGGAGAGTTCGTACCTTATAAAAAATATAGATTTGATAAAAGGATTTGAATGCCTTATAATTAGAATGAAACAGATAATTCCAGATGAACATGGGACGATTTTTGAGATGTAATAACTTCGAATGAAATAAGATATGTGATGTAATAACTTCTAGTGAAATCAGAATGACTATGTTGTATAAACTACACTTAGGTCGAGCGTAGAGTCTTAGGCTTAGGTTTGGAATGACCCATGATAGACAAGAGAATTTGGAGGAACTACACGATTCACTAAGATTAAAGCAACTGGAGAGCTCGACAACCGAAGACTGATTACTGGAACTTGTTCTTGAGCAAAGCATACCTTACATTCAAGTGGCATACTTTGGGGGACAAGTGTTAACCCGCTTTTTAGCAAAGCAGATTTTAACTGGACTTAGAAGATTCAAACGAGGACGAAACAACTTGAAAACTTGGAGGCATGCTTAAAATGACTAGAGAATTGAGCTTAAGAAATTTGAATGAAAAATACACTAAGGAGAGATGTCAGTACCGACCTCTCATGTAGGTACCGACTTCTCATATTAATTCCATAGATGTTGCAATTTCTTGGGATAACTCCATATGGAATTAAAAGGTTGCTGTAAAATTTACAAGTCGTTCCGAGCTAAGGAAAAAAATCACCACCGAATTCTTAGGTAAAAAGGCTGATACCGGGCTGTTTTGAAGAGAAGTAGATGATGACTTGTTTTGGATGACCAACAATCGATGGAAATAGCATTGGACAACTTAAAATCAAGTAGCATGAAGAGTGAAAAAGAGTTCAAATCAATTTGAGCTAACCATAGAGGTCGGCATCGACATGAGAGGTCGGTACTGACTTCTCTGTGTAAATCCTACGAACTTGAGATTTCACGTACTACTTCGGGCCTTTATCTGGACTCTACGTCAACTCTTCTCCTAGCCTAATACGACTACTACCTCTATAAATACAAGCCTACCTGCAACCAAAAGAGGATCTAGATTCTGTTATCACTACGCATGAACGTTGTCTCTTCTTCAACTATTTCCCCTACACCATAGTCACCAAGGCAGCTAATATAAACACTTCTAGGATTTAGAAATTTTTTAGCCCCTATAATTGTGACTTTCTCTCTCAAACACTTTGTAATCTTATAAAAACAAGATCATGCAACTATTAAGTGGACGTAGTCTTAGTTAACGGCCGAACCACTATAAAAATCTCTGTTTCTCTCTCTTATTTTTTTTACTTTATTGTTGTTTTCTATTATCTTTGCCCTATTCCGACAGGGCTGGTGCTTTCACATATCACGCTATGGTGTTGATCTCTTTTTTGGTTTAATACATGTCATATTTATATTCATTAATTTCAATTCAAGTATACCATATACTTATCATCAAGTGGTTATAAACCATGTCACGTGATCATCAAGCGCAGTCATAATCATCACATAAACTCTTATTTTGGAGTTGATTTTAAAGTTATCATTAACTTATTTTAGTGATTACCTCCCTAGGCATGTCTGTCACTAATTTAACTTTTTATTGAATGTCACCGATTAAATAACAACTCATTCCACCATGGGAGCTACCCAGGCTCTTCAAAGATGTTGAATGTAAGAACTCTTATATTGACTTATTTATCTTTACCTTAATTTCATCCCTATGAAATTTTCAATCAACACTTGAAAATTGGCTTCCGAAATACAGGTAAGTATATTCTTGTCTTACTTAAGAAGTTTTAGCATCCTTGGCTATCGCATGCCAAAGCTACCCCCATATTGAGGCTATCATATGTCAAATCATCGTGCCTTAAAGGTATCACGACAAAGCTATAGAACCTTGAACCATTGTGCCTTAAAGCTATCAAGCATCAAAGCTATTGTACCGCAAGGCTATCACACCTTGATGTTATCGCATCACATAGCTATCACCTGTTGACCTATTGCAAGCCAAACCTATCGCATGTCAAACCTATCGCTGGCTAAAGCTCTCGAAGTTTGAGCTATTACAAGCTATCACATGTTGACATTTACAAGCTATCAAGTCTTTTGGTTTATAGCTATCACATGTTGACATTTAATATTATCACATGTCAACATTTACAAGCTATCGTATGTTGACATTTACAAGCTATCGCATGGTGACATTTACAAGCTATCGCATGTTGAGTTTTATAGCTATCGCATGTTCACATTTTATGCTATCGCATGTTGACATTTACAAGCTATCGCATGTTGGCATCCTCAAGCTATCGTGGGTTGAACATTTATTAAGCTACCGTTAGTTGAACCTTTTCCAATCTATCACATGTCAAACTTTAGTGCTATCGCAGTTTAAAGATTTATAAGCCATCGCATATTATAATGGTAAATCCATAATTAAATGGCAAGTGATATGTTTCCTTAATTAAGCAACAACTTTTAACCTAACCTGTACACTTGTCATTTATTTAGTGGTTACTTTCCTTTTGTAACAACATTCCCTGGCTATTGCTGAAAATTAAGCCCTATTTAATTACCATTTCCTTAATTACATTATTAATTAAGGTATATTTTTTATTTGCCAATTAATTTATATCAATTCGAAAATTAATTGAAAAATTCCCAAAAATTCTAAAACATCTTCCACCTTTGGTAAAAAATTTAGAACAAAATGTTAATATTTTTAAATATTAATTTATACACAGAATTAGCTGTTGTCTACTTAGAAAATTCATAATTAATTACTATTTCATCCAAAAATTATGAAATTTAAAATTCATCTCTATTTTGAGATTGGAAACATAATTCCAAAATTTCGTGAGACTTGGAGAGGACTAAATCATGTTTTACGCTAAAACATGACCCAATTCTATTCAACCAGATCATTAAGTACATACAAAATCATTCTACTCATTAAAACATGTTTACAACACTTAAAACATCCAGACAACATCAAATCCGAACCCAAACAGGATTGGAAGGGTCTTAGTGAAAGTTTTACTCACCCAGATTAGATTATTTGAACTCTTCTTCATTCCTTTAGAATTTGAAAGATTTGCACTTTGGTTTGATTTTCCTCTTTTCTTCTATAAAAAATGGTTGTTAGCCTTGAGATGTAGGTTTTTTTTAAACGAGAGTGAAATAATGAAGAGGAAGATATGGTTAATGGCTTATATATTATTGATTTTGATTTGGCCTAAAATCCCTCTTATCTATTCCCATTAATTTATTTTCCTTAATACAAGATTCCTTTTCATTCTAAATTCAAATTTATTCATTCCTATTAATGTGGCCGAATTGATTTCTCTAATTACTCTTGGTCTATTTAAAACCTTTTGAAGTATCTCACACTTAATTAATCAAAACTTTCCTTAAGTAATTTTCTCAATTAAATTGCCTTAATTATCACTGGTTAAATTATTATTAATAATATAATTTTTGTATTATGGCACTTAAAAGTATGAGGTGTTGCATCATCTATAAAATCCACTGCGCTTTCCCTAATCAAATTAATTATTCTATTCCCTAATTTTGTGATTTAATTCTCTTATATTATCAGATTATATTTACCGCTCTTTTAATTCCGTATTTTTTTATAATCAGTTTTCCTTCTATACCACTTTCCCATCCATCTCGAAGATATGCTATGTGGGTTAGAGGGATTTTGAACTATGGCATTGACAAATTAGTGTATTCAAACACAAGGAAGTCAAGTCAATTATATTTTACTTATTGTTAAAGTTTAAAAAGTCGATAGAGTTGAAGTCATGGTGTTGTGTCCTCCAGCAAATAACTATGAAGTCTTGTGCATACTCTCAAACGGTGTTAAAATCTGGTTCAGTTGTTTTGGAAAGTGTAGAAACCTATCCCTCCGAGTCAAGTGAAGGTATCTAGTAAAATTCCAAAGGAAGTTCTAGGATTGGACATTAGATAGGTAGGCCGAACTAGTATAAATCAAGTGTGTGATCTATTTTATATTTTCTGCTACATTTGCTGTCCATTACTTTGATTATATAAATTCAATCATATTCAATCACAGCATCATGACATAACAATGGTATTTAAACCTGGTATTCTACATATTGCAACAAGATCCTATAACTATGGCCAACAAAAGACGATGATCCAGTAGATGCATACCTAACAACAAAGAACGACACTCATGCTACATTACTACTGCAGAGGCAACCGTAAGAAACAATGAGTAACACAACTTGATTTTGATGATTATGGTTATGTAACGACCCTAGATTTTAATTTAATATTAATTGATAATTAAATGAATTTTTGAGTAAAACTGTGAAATTTATCAATTTATAGAAGCGAGTTTCCCCGATATCCAAATATATTCAAGTATAAGTATGTAAGGCAAGAACAAGGCAGAAGACTATTCAAGTATAAAATAACATAACAAAGGAAGTAAGCTAGGCTAGGCTATAAACAAGAAAATAGGAAGTAGGACAAAAGTACATATGCATTACATGTTTCTATCTCTAGAAACATACCTCTAACACATCTCAGCCGAAATAGAGCAAAGAAATAGGTTAAACAAATAAAAATACAAGTACAAGATAATATCTCCAGCCATACCTATTGTACAAAACAAAAACACACTGCATACTTCTCATTTATGCAAGCCTGCATACATCTTCTATATATCAATCAATTTCTTCTTTTTAGTTTCGTCCATTTCAAGCCAAGAAAATCTGAAGTGATATCACCTTCTAAAAATTTAAACAAAACCAGATCAAACAATCAAGTGAAGTTCCAGAGCAAACCTGGAAATCTGAAGCCTGTGAAGGAATATTGTAAAGAAATAAAAATAAAAACTTCAACTTGTTTTCAACTGAAATCTGGAGATAATCAAAATAAAAAGAAAAATCAAATCTGGTCCCTGTTCTTCCTACCTACAGGTGAGTAACCTCACTCTTAATGGTTATGCTTATATATCTGTTGAATATTCATGTTGAGTAAGTATGGAATGAGTGAATATTAATTTAATTCTAATTAGTACATATGAATATATGATACACAAGGCAGGTGGATTAACAGAGTACTCCCTGTGTTTAGTTTCCACGCTTTGGTTTGCAAAAGAAATTCAAAATCTTTTTGTTTATTCTCTGTTTAAACTTAAGTTTTAAATAAAATTGTTTGTTTAACTACAAGTTTTAGTTTGGTAATTCATTCAAGTTAATAAATGTAAATATTTCTGGAAACCAAGGTACCGAGTGAAACTTTAAAATGGTCAAATTTCAAATCTCTTAATTTACAAATTCAGGTTTATAACTTGAATCCTTAAACTAAAATTGGATTTTTAAAGCAAGAATCAAAATTTTTAGATGGGGGTTTAAGACGCAGTATGGGTTTGTTCGAAATTAGAAATTTTGGCATTCTAAGGCGACCCACTGTCTCGTGTTGATTGAGGCTTGGGCTGGCGATAGAGGGGCCTTCGGTGAGTCGAGGGAAAATGGTGGGGTGGTCAACAGTTGGTCATGGTGGCGGCGGCGTGAGGTTTTCATTTCTAAACCTAGTTTTGTGAGGAGTGGGAATTTTTGGCTCATTCGTCATCCACGAGAGATCGAGTTGCGTGATGTTTAGGGGATAGTAGCATGGAGACCTTGCGGTGATGTGGCCAGAATTTCGTGGCGAATGATGGTCGGAATCGTGGGATTAAGGGGTTCAGGCGAAGTGTTGTTCCAGGTGATGGGTGCGAACTGCTTCGATTTTGATTTGAGGCGCGTGATGACAGAACGATGGTCGGAATCGACTGTGGAGTGGATCGGCGACTTGTCGACAATGGGTGGTGGAGTCAGATCGCTGGCGGCCATCAGTGCACGTGCACGGTGCACTTATGTGCCTGGGTGGTCGTGATGTTAGGGAAGAAAGCTCGGGGAAGTGTTCGAGGTAGTGGAGTGTTTGCATGAAGTCAGACTCGAGTTTGAGAAGTGGTGATAAAAATTTCAGCTTATACTTAAACTTTTCAAAGAAAACAAAATGGAAAGGAAAGGAAAAGAAAAAAAACAGGGACGAGGGGAGGAGAGAAAGTCTCGGGTTTGCTGTTATTTTGGGTTAGGCCCAAACGAAATTTCGAATTAGCAATGTTTTGAAATTTAATTTAACCTTTTTATTCAATATTTAAATTAAAAATAAAAACTGAAATTAATTTACATTAAAACTTTTAATGTAACAATAAATTGATTTTTTTAAGTGTAAAGCAGATTTTTGAACGATTATAAGAAAATAGAAAATTTGTTAATAGAATAATTTGGCTAAATTAATTTAACTAATAGGAAATTAATTTTTAGATTAGTTCAAATTAAAGGTGTTAATCAATTTAATCCATTGAAAAGAAATTGTTATTCGGTTATTTCGAATATTGATAAATTGTATTAAATGTTTATACAAGGTCAAATAAAGTCGAGAAAACAAACTGGAATGGAAACGGATGGCAAATTAAAGGCTAAGGTGAGATTTTTCTCACTCAAAAATTGATTGCAGTTATTGATTGTTTGATATGATTGCTATGTTGATGTGATGTTAGATATAGTAGGATATATCTATATATATATATATAGCAATATATACATATTGGCATATGCATATATTGGATTGATTGATTTCCCGCCTCGTATAGCGGATGAGACCCTATTGCGCCGTTAGTAAGCGGATTTTTATAAAACCCATATACCGCGATAATTCCGTACTGGAGCGGAATTGGTATTGTGCTAACATCTTTGGATGCAGGGAAACAGGTTGGAGGGATCCAACTGGATTCCTCAACTGTATTTATTTATTTACAGATATTGATATATATTCTGTTCTCATATGATGATATATGATGTTGATATGTGATGGACTAATTGGTGCGTTGCATCATTGGATTCAAGTTTTGAAGTTTTAAAAAATAACGATTTTTAACTTAAAAGGATTTTAAAGTGATTATTTGTAAGTATACGTTATTAAATTTTTGAATTAATTTACAAACGTTAAAATTATTAAAGTTATAAAGGCTAAGATTTCGGGTGAAATATAACCCAGAGGTGATTTTTGAAATAAACAGTTAAGTAATTTATAAAATAGTTTAAATTTGGATTTTCGAATTATTAAAAACGATGGATATAAAAGATGTACAAAAATTGATATTTATCAATTAAAATTATTGGAATTTTAAACGAGTTTTTATAAGTGTTAAATTTGTAAAGATATGAAACTTATAAAATTATAAGTTGTAAAGATAGGAAATTTATAGAATTATAAATTGTGAAGATTTGAAGTTTATAGATTTATAAAATTTGAAGTTTATAGATTTATAAAGTATGAAGTTATAAAATGAATGGAATTGTAGAATAAAAGATTATAAGAAGGGTACTTGGAAATTGGATTTTTGCCTTTAAATGGAATATTTATCGAATTGATTTATAAAGAAGATCTATAAATCAAAGTGGTTATAAAATAAAAATAGAAAGAGAATTTATAAAACGTTGTTTTATAAATTCGAAATCGATTGAATTTGATAAATTAAATATAGAAGATTTTTAAAGGAGATATATTCGCGATTTTGGATAACGAATTATCATTGAAATAAAACGTGTAGAAAATAGTGAAATGTAATTAGTGAAGTATATTCACGATTTTGGACAGTGAATATATTGTTAAGTAAAATGGATATGGTTTTGGAAAAGTGATATTTGAAATGAAGTTAATTGTTTTAAAAGATGTTTTAAAACGTGTGAACTATCGAAATCATAGATTTCAACATTTATTGTTGAAATAGACGTTTTCGAGAAATATAAGGAAATGGTGGACTATAACACTGTTGTTATAGTAAATGATTTCCAAAAGGAAATGTTTTATATAGTATTGGGATTTATATATCTATTTTAATTCCGAATCCCTATACTATTGATTTCGAGTCGTCGTAACAATGTTTTACGCAACATTCGTTTTGACTCAAATAGATGTTAAAATTTATGATTTCCTTAAAGAATGATATATATATACTTAATTTGATTTAAGTATATCGAATATTTTCCAAGTGTTGAAAATAAAAGATTTGTGAAATACTTATTATTAAATAAGTAAGGAAATACTTTTCCAAAATGAAATGAAACGTTTTGAGATTTTATCTTCTTAAAGATAAAATGAAATTGAATATTTGAAATCGATTTGAGAATCGTATATCAGTAGATATTTTGAAAATATAAATTCACTATGGAATTTATGAAGGAAAGGGAAACTGTTTAGAAAAATAAACATTGATTTATTTTTGAAGTGTGGAAATTTTATATCTAGTAAAGATATTTTTGAAGATGAAATAATTTGGAAAATTATTTGGAATCTGATGATGTTGCGCATCTTTATTGATAGTTAAATAACCGACTATCAATAATTACCTTTAGATAGGTATTTGTTGTGAATTGGATGAATTTGAATGCCACACTTATTTTTGAATAATCGCTCACTATTCGGGTTAGCCGGGAAAGGACCATGGGGTCGTATAACCCATTCCGAATATGTGATACGTCGTTATGAATTGCATTCGAAGACCGGTGTTGAAGACCGGATATTTTTGAAAACGGAAGGATTACCGTCGAGTTACTCTACATCGGCTGATCTTCGATTTAGAGGTTTTATCACCCTTAGTGACGGGAAGTCCTGACGTGATTGAAAATTTTCCGGATATGCAAGGGCTTCGTGAGAAGTGCCTTCGGTTCTGTTCGATCCCGGAACAGACTTGTATGGATTGTGTGTCTGACGTTACAATTTGAGATATAAAGCTGATTTCTTTCAAATACATTTCTGTTGGTGGCGGAGAATTTATTCTCTTAGCTTAACACCCTTCTCTGAGACGTACGAGCTCAGAGGTTATGTAGTTGAAATCTATCAGCGATATACTCCCAATTTGGTAACGTGGCATACTGAGTGTTGCTGTGAAATGATCAGTGTTTGATCATTTGTGATATGATCATTTGTTTGATCTTATATCTTTGTGATCATAGGTTGATCATTTTGTTTGACCCGAAGCATGGCTTTGTAGAAAGCGTAGCTTTGTGGACGAGACTTCGTCGAGCCTCACACCCCGGAAATGGTCAAAACAGGAAGGATGCGGCAAGGTTCTAGGGAGTAGCGCCCCTTAGTGTATGTCATTCTTTCTGGATAAAGGTGGTATCATGGTATGGAGCCCAGATACTTAACCTCTGTGGTTGCTGCAAATTTATTACTTTGTGGTTTGTTGGAAATCGGGGATCCTCGGGAAGATCGGTGACGATCGGGGGATGGCATACGCGTGTCAGTAGTTACCTACTTTTGCAGAGGTAACCCGGCCTTGTGTTGGCAGAGATCTAACCGTAATGTTAGGTTATTTCTCGGGTCGTCTATTCCAGGGACGTACCCATCGTGGATAGGAAGTTTCTTAGCCTGACCATTTGTTGGAAATCCAAAGAAACAATACGAGCCTTGTACGGTTTTAGTTGTAGAACCTATCATTCACTTATGGTGGTCACCACTGTTTGGATGGTAGCTATAGTAGGCATAAGTGCGGAATGCCTATGCTGGCTAAGATTAATATTATACTTTCGAAATGTTTTCTACACTATGCACTAATAATAATATCAAAAATGATTTGATTTTGCGTATCAAGCATATTTGACTATCCTAAGAAGAAATCTCCTCCAATTCTGCGTTTGCATTGTGTGTGTGGTGGGAGGTCTTATGGTAGTTTCATTTTCCAAAAGCATTGCGAATTTGTTTTATTTTCTTTGTGAAAAATAACTGTTTTACGATCTCACACCAGTCACCATGACTGACTCGGAGTTTATTGTTTCCCTTTTAAACTCTGGGTGCCCACAAATTTCCACACGGGCAGTCTAGAGTTAGGTTATCAGGGTATTCTGGATATTCTGGAGCTTTGAAGATAAGCTGGATGACGAGACGTAGTATTTGTATCTGATAGTATTTATTCTGCTGTGTATTCTGTATGAGGACAAGTTATATAGCTGTCCATTGTTGTATATTGACTCTGATGATTGATGTATGTATAAACTGATATAGTTCTTTGTTTTAAAAGACTAGTGTTATCTCTTATATATTGTTCCGCTGCGATATGTGAGATTCTGATATTGTTTTCTGTTCTGATGTTGTTCTGTTGTTCTTCTTTCTTCTGCTTTCTTCTTCTTCTACTTTTTCTTCTTCTTAAAACCCTCACTATTGGAGTTTCCGGCACTCGATGGCTCGGCAGTTGATAAAGTGAGTATCGATGTCGAAAATTCGAAAGTCGAAAATTTCGGTATGTGACAGGTTATATGCATAATAAGTACAAATACATTAAGAAAATAAATGTTGATATACTAGGTCAGTTAAATAATACAAAAGTAGAAGTAGTCAAGTTGAAAGGCAAAAAAGAGATTTTTAGAGGGAGAATTGTTAAAATCACATAATTCTTGAGAAAAAATAAATTTTCAATTCTGCGAGCTCAACAAGGAAATCAGAAGCATAAGGGAAGAGAATGTCAAGTTATTTAAATCATTCATGTGAAATTTCTTTAAATAATTCAAATTACCAACTATTGTTTCTTGAAAAAAGAATTGCGCTTTAAAGAATAAGAATTTGGAATTAATTAGACAACCGATGTCTTGAAGAATAAAAATGAAATTTTAGGAAAAGAAATTTATGGTTATAAAGAAAATTTTGATATAATTAATGAAAAAGTTACGAAGTTTTATTAAATTTATTTAAATTTGATCTTATAAAAATCTAGACCTTTAACGATAAAAGTGGTTTAGGCTATATTAAAAAGTGGTTTAGGCTATACTAAGGTTAAGAGTGAAAGTAGTACTAGATATGCATTTTTATAGGAAAGGATCAGAACTTATACTAAAAATCTTGATAGTTATAAAACCACTTATTGTTATAATAATTCTACGTATAAAGATAGAATTTTTTTTTCAAATACTAAAATAATAACAAGGAATATTGAATTATAGATTCCAGCTAATATGAGTACAAATGAAAAATAATTATATATTAGCGATTATTTTGATAAAATTGTCAATAATAAAATATATTTTAAAAGTACAACCACACCCTCTTGGTATGATTTCCTACAACTTAGGATATATATATATATGTATAATATGGTATCATTACACTTATATGTAAAATTATATAAGATACCCCTAGTATATAATGGTCAAATTACAATTTATTTATATATTTCCTTTAAGGGATCAACAACACCTACCTAAGTATGGTTCATACCCTCTGAATTATCCCTAGGATCATAACGTAGGAAGTGAGTACCAGTATACACTATAAATCTCTGTAGGCACTTGGTAATACGAAGGGGTATGGGATAGCAGATGTTTTGGATCAAAATAGAAATATCATAAGAATTAGGAACGTCGACAATGGCACACTCGAAGATTTAATGTAAATCACACAAAATTAAAATCATGTTCAAAAATAAGTTTTGTCTCTATGTAAATCGATTGAAGTTTTCTATAAAACCGACTTTTAGATATTTATATTGAGATATTTTTTTGGAACAACTGAAACTTAATTTTAAAAAGAACTATACAGTATTTGTATTATGATGAGAACTGGTAATTTGTGCTTTTACACGACTTAAATTAAAATGTTTACCCATCTTAATTACAAGAATAATAATACACGTCGAGTTGAAGCCCTATACCACTTGCATATTCAATCAAAGATATAACATGTGGGTTATAGGAATTTTGTCCTATAATATTGGCATATCATTGTATTTGGACATAATGAAGTCAAGTCAATTGTATTCTACTTATTATTGAAGTCCAAGAAGTCGATAGAGTTGAAGCCCTTTTTCAGTGTCCTCAAGCAATAGTTGTGAAATCCTATGCAGATTCTAAAGCGGTGTTGAAGTTCAGCTCCGATGTTCTGACAGTTGTAGAAACCTGTTCCTCCAAATCAAATGAGCGTGATTAGTGAAATTTAGAAGAAGTACTAGGAATGGATGTAGGACGAGGAGTCCAAACCAGTATGGAATCGACTATGTGATCTACTTTATATTTCTCGTCTGTTACTTCATTATCTTCCATACTTAATGTTTACATAATAGTAGGACTACACCCTCCTACCCACTCTTCCATCACAACAACGAGAACAATACCCTAACACCTTACTAAATATTTATTCATCAAGTACCTACCCAAATAGGGAATCAATAAAAAAGGTTTTTGGTGAAAATTTATAAAGATAGTGACAATTTCTGGAATATACCCAACCTGGTTATGAAAAACCATCTTCTTTCCATTCCCTTCCTGTTTTCGATCTACTTCAAGTCCCAGGTGCCTTCATCTTAACCTTCGCTTCCAAATCCCCTTTTACATTCCCTTTAGATTTGCTCACCTAGCCTCGATCGATTTCGCACAGTCAAATATATTACATCCCTCATCCTCAAATTCTTTATGTTACATACCCTATCAATCATTTACCTCAAACTTCAAACAGATCCTCCCTCTTTCCAACTGAATTTGATCTTTTCTTTTGCCCCATCAATCATGATTTGCTCCTCTGAAAAATTGACATTAATTAATGCAAAATATGGTTTGTAAGTCAATTGTATTTCCTTTTATTTAGGAACTAGAATGGTTCTTTATTTTATTTTAGGTTCAGTCTAATAAAATTAGGAGAACATGGTCTTCTAAAAGGTTTCTTTTTATTATAAAGTGATGCATGTACCGCTGATATAGATCATCTTAGTTTTTAGTTTTTTTCCACTTCAATGAGTAATAAATTTCTCTTTCTTCTTTGTTTCTTTTTGGCTAGGCTATTCACTTCTTAGATTATGTTCATCGCTTTCTAGTTTTTATTACATGGTATCAGAGCCAGGTTGCCTAACAATTGTTTGATTTTATTACTCGGTTAAGATGAATGATGTAAGTAATGTCTTCGTAGACAAGCTTGTTGGCGATAATTATAGCTACTGGAAGTTATGCATGGAAGCTTATTTTCAAGGGTAGGGTTTGTGGGATTTTGTCGCGGGTGGTGATGAAATTCTAGAAGATACGCCACAAAATGCCAAGTTAAGGAGGAAATAGGGGATAAAGTGTGGAAAGGTCTTATTTTCTTTATGATCAACCGTTGGTAAATAATATATTAAGCATGTTCGTGAAGAGAAGTCACCAAAGCAAGTTTGGAACATACGTAAAAGGCTGTTTATGTAAAAGAACACAACGAGACTGCAATTTTTAGAGAATGAACTCGCTAGAATTACACAAAACGATCTTGCAATTTCAGAATATTTTTTGAGAGTTAAGACTTTATGCACTGAAAGTCCTAACTTAGATAAGGAGGAACCTATCAGCAATACCCGCTTGCATCGATATCTCATTAGCAGCCTACGAAAGAATTTTTGCCCTTTATCTCTTCAATACAAGGATGGGTGGTTCAACCTTCTATCGTTGAGTTGAAATTTTTTCTTTCAAATCAGAAAGCATTTATAAATCAGATGTCTAGTAGTAGCGGAAAGTCTTTATCTCATGTTGACGTTTTCTACAAAGGAGCACTAAAACGAAAACTTTACCTCCAAGACCGCTTCAGATGATAGCAGGCTGAACAGAAGTGAGGGAAAGTTTAAAGTCATTCAAAATCTTGTTATAGATGTGGAAAGATGGAACACATCAAATGTAGTTGTCGAGTAAAAGTGGTATGTAGTCGATGTAGAAAATAAGGCATATTGAACAAAATTGTCGTGTTAACCTACCAAAAGTAGAAGTTAATGTTGCATATGAAGCAAATGAATCAAAAGAACCTAAATGGGAGTAGTGCTTGTCCATCAAAGATATTGATCAACCAACCAATATGACTTATGCAGTGCAAAGTAATAGAAATAATAATTTTTCCATAGACGACAACAAGGATTGGATCATTGATTCTGGTTGTTCTCATCATGCAATTTGAAATGTTTTGTTACTCTCTAATATTTATCCACATTGTGGGAAACGTGCCATCATGGCAGCTGAAAATTCACTACATCTAATAGTACAAGATGGATATTTCAATGTGAAAGCAAATACTACAAATATTGAAGGTGTTTCACTCAATGATGTATACCATATTCCAGGACTAAAGAAAATTTGGTTTCAATCCCTCAATTAGCTGACTCTGGAAGGTATGTTCTTTTTGGTCCAAAAAATGTACAGATTCTTTCAAAAATTAAACATATTAATGCTAATGTCTTATTTATTGGGTAAAAGAAAGAATTGTTATATGTAATGTCTGCAAGTGAAGCATATGTTGAAAAGACATGTCAAAATACAAGTACAACACTTTGGCATGCTCGATTGGGCCATGTTGCTTATGAAGTGCTACAGAAAATTTCCAAAAATAAACTTCTTGATGGAGATTCTTTATTCAAGGAATTTCATCATGATGTGGTCTGTGCTGGTTGCCAATATAGAAAATCGTATCATCTTCCTTTTCTAAATTCAAAGAATAGAGCTTCTACTCCACTACAATTGGTTCATTCAGATGTCATTGGGCCAACAAAAACACATGGCTTTTCTAGTTTTGTTATATAATGGTTATGGTGGATGACTTTTCTAGGTTCTCTTAGGTGTATTCCTTGAAACACAAAAGCAAAGCTTTTCCAAATTTATCCAATTCATAAAAGAGGTAGTAAAAGAATTCGAGCTGCAAGTAAAATGTTTAAGCACTGATAATGGAAGGGAATATATGTCAAAAGAATTTCATGATTATTGCAGAGAGCATGGGATTTGATGTCTAATGACTTGTTCGAAAACACCTTAACAAAATGGAGTTGCTGAACGCAAATTGGCACACCTCACATCTACATGCTTATTATGGCTACATGTTGAGAATCTCCCAAGGGAGTTATGGTCAGTGGCCATTCAATCTGCTTGTCATGTTATAATTTTCCTACCTTCATGGCCAGGGACTAAACCATCTTCTTTTGAAGCACTATACCACTGCAAACCAAATGTAAGTTGTTTTTTGTGATTTTTGTTCAATTTTTTATGTCCATATATTGAAAACAAATCAGACTAAACTTGATCCAAAAGCAAGGCATTGCATTTCTATTAGTTATGATATTCATAGGAAAGGGTGGAGGTGCATAGACCTAGAGATAAAGAGAGTTGTGGTTTCACGTGATGTGGTGTTTGATGAAGTATAATCATGTCAAATCAATGGAAATGCAAATAGAAGCACCACTGATCTTTCGCCTTTCATGAACGATGATATGTCCATTGAAAAGGGAAGAAGTACTACTCCACCTGGAGAAGGTACTCAGTAAGAAGTAGCTAGTGGGAATGCAGTTCTGAGGTCTTCTAGGAAAATAAAGCAACCCGAATTTTTATTAGACTATGAAGTCCAACTTAATTAATGCTTGGCTATCTCATGCTTTTCAGTATAAGCCTTGCGTGAAAATGAACCTAAATCATATGATAAAGCCAAAGGAGTCCTTGAATGGGAAGCAGCAATGTAAAAGGAAATATCGGCCCTAAACAAAAGTGACACTTATGAACTTGTTCCAAATCCTAAGTATGTCGACTTAGTTACCTGCAAATGGGTTTACAAGTTGAAGAAAAGGATTGATGGTACCATTGATAGATATAAACCTTACCTTGTTGTTCATGGTTTTTCTCAAAAATATGGACTCGATTATGAGGATAGTTTCAGTCCTATTGCAAAAATGGTTACTGTTCATATAATCATCTCATTTACAGCTTTTAAGGGCTAGAAATTGTGGCTGCTAGACGTGAAGGATGCATTTCTCCATAGAGACTTGGATTGTGATATCTTTATGGAGTATCCATATGGTTTTTGTTCTAAATAATTCCCTGACCATGTGTGTCATTTAAAAAAGACTTTGTATGGCCTCAAACAAGATCCACGTGCCTGGTTTGGTAAGATTGCTCAATTTTTGTTTTTTTTGTAGTTAAAGTCTTCAAATGCAGATCCAATCTTATTTATTAAAAGAACGCTTTAAATGTGCATCCTGCTTCTTCTTTATGTGGATGACATGATCCTCACAGGAGACAATAATGTAGAAATAACTGGTCTTTGAGATGTTTTGTCTACTCATTTTGAAATGAAGAGTTAGGGGAAGCTAGTTGTTTTCGTAGCTTGGAAGTTAAAAAGTTAGATGACTATTAAGTCTCTCAGAAAAGATGTGCAACAAGCTTACTGACTCATTTTCCTATGGAGGAAGAAAAGGAAATGGCAACTCCTATGGAACCTGGATTAAAATTAAAGGAGAAAGAAGGAAAACTAGTAGAAGGTGCAACTCTTTTTTGACAGCTTGTAGGAAGTTTATTCTATCTAACTATTACTAGTCCTGATATTGCATACTCTGTAGGTATTGTTTCCTAGTTTATTAATAAACCATGTGAATGGAATTTAATGGCAATAAAGAGTATTCTTTGATATGTTGAGTGAAATCTATATTATGGGTTGTTATATGAGCAGAAGTCATCGGTTTTTCTAACTGGTTATGCAGATGCAAATTGGGCAGGTGATGTGAATAATAGGCATTCCACAATAGGGTACTGGTTTAAAGCAAGAACTACAGTAGTCTCATGGTGCAGTAAAATGCAAGCTAGTGTTGCACTTTCAACCTGTGAGGCTGAGTATGTACCAGCTACTATGGCCACTCAAGAGTGCCTTTGGGTTAAAAGACCCATTCAAGAAGTGGTTTCTAGTTTCAGTTATGCAATATCCATTCACAGTGATGATGAAAGTGCTATTAAACTTGCTGGAAATCTAGTTTTTCATGCATGCACATAGCATATTAAGACTCGTTATCATTTTGTTCATGAAAAAGTGTCAACTCAAGAGATTGAGATGAAGAATATATGCACTGACAACCAAGTTGCTGGTATCTTTACCAAAGCAGTTGTCGAACCTAAATTTGAAGCATTTGGAAGTGCTCTTGGTGTTAATCCAAATTTTACACTAAAAGGGAGTGACAGTAATTAATGCAAACAATGGTTTCTAAGTTAATTTTGTTTCCTTTTATTTAGGAACTAGAATTGTTCTTCCTTTTATTTTGGGTTCAGTAGTAGAATAAAATAAGGAGAACGTGACCTTCTAAAAGGTTTCTTTGTTATTATAAATCAGTGCGTGTACTGTTGAAATAAATCATCTTGTTTTTTTAATTTTCTCTACTTCATTGGGTAATAAATTTCTCTTTCTTCTTTGTTTCTTTTTGGTTAGGCTATTCGCTGCTAAGATTCTGTTCATTAGTTTCTAGTTTTTATTACACAATCTACTCTAGCTTTAACCCATTTTCTCCCTTATAAATCTAGTTTACCTTGCCCCGACCTGCATGTATGGCCACTTTAGCGGACTTGTATCAAGTGTCACCTGTGTTGGATGATGGGGTGTATTTTCCTTTCTAATGGTTGTTGTTTGTGTCCCTAATGATGTTCGTGGACAATTAATTTGTATATGACAGTTTAGGTGTTTGTCAATTCATGCTCGATGAGAAGATAACTGCATGGTCTTCGCATATTAAGAATAAGCGTAAAATTATTTGTGTGTATATCCCTAATAATTTAAAGTATATTTATGATGATGAGGCCCCAATCCCCACCACCCTGAGCGAACGAGATTAATGTGGGTTTCTCTTTTTGGAACAAATCATCTGTTGGGTTCTTCCTTGATGCAGGCATGGCTTTAATGCAGTATCAAACCATTTGAGAAGAACATGGGAGCTCAAAGGCACGATGCAAGTGAAGTTCGATAAAGCTATGTTCTTCTTTGAATTTATGACTTGAAAGACAAACACCGTATCTTCGAAGCAGATATGATCATCGTAAAGGGAAAGTTTTCATCATAACACAATGGAGCTCTTACGCGAACTGGGCTAGGGAGCAAGTGCTTTTCATCCCGATATGGGTATATTTTTCAAAAATTCCTTCTATTTACTAGTAGTTGAGATAAATTGGTTGACATATCTGGACTATTCAGAACCTTCCTCAAAATGTACTATACCATACTAAATTTGGTGACACCTTCCCTAAACCATTCCTCTTAAGAATAACATAAGGCACTGCCAATAAATTGTATGAATTAGTAAACAATTGCATAGGTAATATTTTCCAAGTATTAAGGATACGGGTATTGTACCAGAACGATGCTTAGGTAAAGAACCATTCGATAGTCGATGGGGTGATCAAATTCCATACTACAATCGATCTCAGATGTAGGATCTCAGAGGAGACACCCTTGAAGCGTGCAGGAGACAACCTGCCTATGGATGCTTGTAAAGGACAAATTCTACGTGCGAACCATTTTTCCTAAAAACTAAGAATAAAGTATGTTAGTTTTAGGGCAGGATCAGGAAATTGGGGAAGAAAGAAACCATTTTATTTCTGAACTGCCGAAAATAGAAAAATGACAATCAAGAAATACAATCCCAATACAATACAATATTTATACATGCTAATACACCATAGCTAATACACGTCAGCCATGATAATACTCAACACCCCCCCTCAAGCTGGAGGTTGATATAAACCCAGCTTGGACAGAATATTATTCTGTTGATGAGAGGGTAAAATATTAGTAAATACATCAGCTAATTGTTCTGACGAGGGAACATAAGCAAGTTTTAGTAATCCTTCCATAACTTTGTCTCTGGTAAAGTGGCAATTTACCTCTATGTGCTTTGTTCTTTCGTGAAAAACTGGGTTTTTAGCAATGTGCATGGCTGAATGGTTATCACAAAATAAAGTGACTGGTTTGATTGGATCAACTTGTAATTCTTGTAACAATCTAACTAACCAGGTTATTTCAGTTGCTGCCTGTGCCATGGCCCTGTATTCAGCCTCAGATGAACTTCGAGATACCACTGCCTGTTTCTTAGATTTCCATGAAATGGGAGAAGAACCAAGTAGAATTAAATATCCAGTTACAGATCTTCTAGACATTGGACAAGCTGCCTAGTCTGAATCTGAAAAAGCTTGTAATAAAGGTTGGTCACACCCATTGAGCAATATCCAATTACCTACAGTGCCTTGAACATAAGAAATGGTGTGTTTCAGAGCTTCAAAATGTGGAATCCGAGGATGTTGCATAAACTGACTCAATGTTTGAACTGCAAAACTTAAATCTGATCTGGTGTGTGTGAGGTAATTCAGTTTACCAATAAGAACTCTGTACTGTGTAGGGTCAGAAAGAAGATCACCATCTGTGTCATTAATTTCAGATGGATAGGTAATGGAGTAGAACAACACTTGGAAAAACTCATTGCAGAAGTATTCAACAGGTCAGTGGTAAATTTGTGCTGTGTCATAGCAATTCCGGAAGCTATATGATTAATTTCAAGTCCTAAAAAATAGTGGAGAGATCCCAAGTCTTTAATACTGAAAGTGGTATGTAGAAAATTCTTTAATTTCTCAATTTCAGAAAAATCTGAGCCAGTTATTAAGAGATCATCTACATACACAACCAATATGGTTATAAAGCCAGACCTTTTCTTGGTAAATAAGGAGTAATCATTCTTGGATTGAGAATATCCACGAGATTGTAAAGCTGAAGTAAGTTTGTGAAACCATTGTCGTGAAGATTGCTTCAGGCCATAAATGGACTTCTTGAGTCTGCAGACAAGATGATTGGGATTTGGAATTCCTTCTTGCATCAACATGTAAACTTCTTCATACAAATCCCCATGAAGAAAGGAATTGTTGATGTCAAGCTGATGAATATGCCATTTCTTTGATGTTGCTACTGCAATGACAGTTCGAATAGTTGTCATCTTGACAACTGGGGAAAAGGTCTCATGGAAATCGACTCCTTCTTTTTGTGTAAAACCCTTAGCTACTAATCTAGCTTTGTACCTTTCTAAGGAACCATCTGCCTTAAGCTTGATTTTAAAAACCCATTTGCAACCAATTGGAGTTTTACCTGCTGGAAGATTAACCAAATCCCAAGTGCCATTTAATTGAAGAGCTTCTACTTCATTTTTCATTGCCAAAACCCATTTTGGATCATTTGAGGCATCAGAATATGAAGAGGGTTCATGATAAGAATTAATGGATGAAAGAAAGACAAAATGAGAAGAAGGTAAGGATGAAGAACATATCAATGATGTATGTATTAGTTCAGAAGAACATTTATTGCAGATGTAATCTTGGAGATATGTTGGTTTGCTAGGTTGTCTGGAGGATTTTCTCAAAGTTGATTCAGTATTAACAACAGGTAAAACCTGTTGTGTATCAGGTATAATTGAGCTAGAACTGTTAGAAGATGATATATCATTGAATATATCATTTTGAGGAGAAGATGGAATATTTTGAGAAGTGTCAGTTTGAATTGGTGTAAAAATGAAATCTGAAGAATCAATTTGAACTGTAGGTAGAGTAATAGGATCTGAATATGGTTTAAGGTGAAATGGAAAATTGAATTCATGAAAAATAATATCTCTTGACTCAATGATTTTATGTGTGGCAAGATCTAATGCTTTGTAACTTTTCTTTCCAAAAGAATAACCAATGAATGCACAAGGTTTTGCTCGAGGTTGGAATTTATCTCTCCCTTGAGCTATTGTAGAGACAAAACAAAGACATCCAAATGTCCTTAAAAATGAATAATCTGGTATTTTGTTGAAAAGTAGAAAATAAGGTGAATGAAATTGAAGAGATGGTAGTGGTGTACGATTTATGAGATGAGTAGCTGTTAGTATACATTCTCCCCAAAACTGTAAAGGTAAGTTAGATTGAAAAAATAAAGATCTAGCAACTTCAAGTAGATGTTTTGTTTTCTTTCAACTCTCCCATTTTGTTGAGGAGTGTAGGCACAAGAAGTTTGATGAATTATGCCATTTAAAGAGTAAAACTTCAAACCATTAGATCCACAAAACTCAGCAGCATTGTCAGACCTAATGACTTTAATTTTGGATTGAAATTGTGTAAGAATGAGGGTGTAAAAATTCTGCAAAACAGTGAGAGAATCACTTTTGGAGGACATGAGAAAGGTCCATGTACATCTAGTATTATCATCCACAATAGTTAAGAAATATCTAAAACCATTGTGAGTGATATGTTTATAAGGACCCCATGTATCAATGTGTATGAGATCAAATGGTTTAGCAGCTTTTGTGATAGAGGTGGAAAATGAATTTCTGTGTTGTTTGGCTTGAGGACAGATTTTACACAAATGAGAAGGTTTTATGGAAGAATCAAAAGTATTTATGTGTTTAAGTTGAACAAAAGGTACATGACCAAGTCTACAATGCCATAATTCAGGGCCATTATTTTTAAGAACAGCAGAAGAGGCAAAGGGTAAAATAGTATCATTCATGTGAGATGTTACAGAGAAATTGAACATTGAACCACTCCTTAAAGTCACTTATGCAAGTAATATCAAAACTAGTATGAAAATTCTGACAAGGACTATCTGCCCCTATTACGCTCTAACCTCTTCGTATATGCGTTGGAGTGATCCTATGCTAGATCACCATTCCGGCAATGTCCGTCAACAAATTTTAAACATGATACTTAGTGGGATTAGTGACCTACGAAATATTTTAGTAAGCACTTGCTAAGTAATGATTATTAAAATTCTCATTACAAGTGACAAGTCTCTAATAATGGAAAGCTCACTTAAATCAGACAACACTTGAAATTGCCTTATGTATAGGGTTCATTAATTTTTTACATGAAAAATAGGGGAACACAAAATTACATTTAATTTCTAAAAATGCTACATCATTAACAATCTTGTTTAAAAATAAAAAATTGGTTGTATAATTGGTCAACCAAATAAATTCAATAATAGATTCCTAACCATTTTCAACAACTAAGTGAATAAAATCAAACGTCATAATTGTAGAGTTAGCGGCTGCGAAATTGAAAATTAATTCCTAAGATAACCTCAATAAAGCCCTTAATATATTCATACAAAATAGTCGAAGTTTGAAAAATAGTCGAAGTTTGAAAGAATAATCACTTGAAATTTGGTAAAGTGTATGGTCTGAAAAGCTTAGGTCGTTTATGATGGCATTGAGTTCTAATAGTAGTGTAGAAGAAGAGAGAAAAGAAAATATATGAAACCTTATTATTAATCACAACCTCAACTTTCAATAGTCGAGGACAGATTAGGACACTCCCGTTATAATCAAATGAAAATACTAATCTAGTGGCCCTGTAGAAAGTTATCTCAATATATATATATATATATATATATATATGTGTGTGTGTGTGTGTGTGTCCAGAAGTAGTAGCTAACAACATGTGTCCCATGCATTTAATGCGGGGACACTCAAGATCGGATGGCAAGATAAGTCCTCCCTTGGCGCGCACAAGAGAAAACTTTGGTGGGGGTGTAACAACCCGACTTTCCATGCCTATATAATTGTCGTAGAATGAAAAGCTAGGTTGTTTTAAATACAATAGTATACAGAGAGCTAAGCTAACTAACTATATCTTTCATAACTCACAATAGAATGTATCAAAATACAATATATAAAAATAAAAAAGTTCTACATATATACATCATAAGTCATACATACACACATTGTCACATCATATATACAATATGTACAAACAAATGGATAACCTATGTAAACGCATTCATAGTCACCATCTTCAAACAGCATACACACCAAAACTACTCTATTAACCTACGGTGTATGATGACGAGGTCAAACACATATGTCTGATGAGTAAACATATTACCAACTATATACTGCTAACATGATTCCATAATATGAGGGCTAATACTTACTTTACATCAACCCGTCTAACCTGCATTTACAAAGTTGTTCCATCGTAATGTACATAATATGTGGATCACTATCGTATACTTAACAACTTAAATGTATGATAAAGTTAGTTAAACATCGACTAACCCATCTACACACAAGAGAGAGAAAGAGTTAGTTAAACATATACTAACCCCGACAAAACATACAAGAGTTAGTTAAATAGAGACTAAGACCAGGGTATAGTTAAACATAGACTAATCCTGTAAACATAAACAAGAGCATGAGTTAGATAAACGTAGATTAACTCACGTACACACAAAAGATAGGTAAACACAGCCTAACTCCTTTAATAAACGACTCAACACAATCATTACAACGCACGATCATCGAAGCATGTTTTTGGATATTAAACATTTCCTGATACGTCGCTCACCTTCCATTGTGTATAGACCTTGCTGAAGTAAAGTGCTTCAATCCCGGTCTAGGTTTAACCTAGCAATTTAAACATGCACCAATGCAATGGTGCACATAACACTAGTGGATATGTGGACGATATACACGCTGGACGCTAGAAAATAGAAAATTGAAAATTTGAAACTGTTTTCTTCCCTATTTTGTTTTTCCTTCATGGTTTACTATTTTGATGTATTTCTACTTCTCCTAAACATTATTTCATACTGCCACAACCATTCATATATCACATATTAATCATATACCCATAATCTAACTCTAATTACCATATATTCGATTATTTAACTCAAATCTTCAATTCTAATATCAATTTAATCCTAAAAAAATTACCTTTGACATTATTTGTAACACCCTATAAGTTTAACGGAAAATATAATAAGAAAATTAAAGCTAAATATAATAAGAGCTAACAATGAAATTTTCACAAATGTCTGAACTTGGCTATGAAACTTGCACCATATCGTTCGTACGAATTTTCTGCACAAATTCATATATAACATTTAAAAATCGGAGATAGTACGAAAAAGTTATAAATGTTTGAAAATTTAAAAACAGTATAAATTAAAAAATAAAAAATTTCCTAATAAAACATTGTCACTAGTCAACACCCTAGGGTGTGTCGGTCGATATGAAGTGGTCGACCAATCAGCCCTGGCGATCGACCGACGAACATTGATTTCTAGATCTAGAGCATGAATTCTGATGGAGATGATTGAACCGAATATTTTTCTTTGCTGCCAAGTAATTGATGTGCATCCAAGATTGAACAAAAGATTACCTAGAGTAAATCTAACGCTCCAAATTGACCTCAAACCCCTATAAATAAACACATACCCTAACCCTAATTTCATTAGAAAACTTACTGCATGCTAAAACTCTACCAAAATTTCTTCTCTCCACTTATAAAATTTCTTTCAAAATCAAATTAAAAAAAAAGTACTAGTAAATCGAATCAAGGAGGGGCAAGCTAATGGGTGACGATTCTCCAACAGAGTTTGGAGTTAGACTTGGATCCGAAATGAGTGGGAACAAGTTTAATAAATTGATTATTTACAGTTAATATTAACATATTCTATCCGATCTAGGATGTTAGTAATCAAACTGTAAACCTAATTGTTTATATTTAAAATTTCAATTAGAAATTGGAATTGGTATCGGTTGGCTGATATCATTTTTACCCAAGTTAAACTCCTTTCTATTGTTGAATACAAACCTTTAAAATTGGTTAACCCTGAATTAAACTAGTATAATTAAATTGGTATAAAATTATGAATTTGATATAAATAAAAGTAGAGTAAAATTTCAAAGACTGGTTAGTGTAAATTGATTCCTAGAGTTCACTGTGTAACTGCAAAATTTATTAGATTAATAGTCAATTAAAATCGAATAATTAAAAATCAAAAACTCTAAAATTTACACTGCGACCAGTCGACTGGTTGACAACTGAAATGCATAATCTAAACCTTGACCTAAGACCCAGGTTTTAAATTATTGTTTAATTGTTTATATATATGGATGTTAAGAATAGTAGGGAAGCTAGTTCCATATGAAACAGCGCTAGGACGTTGTAGACTGGGTAGATGTAATTTATCCAGTGGGGGGCCGATTATTCGACTGGGGGTGATTCTATCGCAAACGGCACTCATAAGAGGTTTCTATGGTGGATGCACAACACTGACTGATGCCTGATGAAGTGTAGGGGCTCGGCACAACGAGAATTCCTCAGTATTCACTATTTCTGACACGCGTGATGCTATGTTGTTGATGGATCTCGGTGCATGCAATATGAAGCATATGCTATGATTGTAGGACAACCTACGTGAAATAATTATGTGTAGTCGTAATGTGTGAAGTGTAATCCCATAAGGGAAATTGTACGATAACCCTATATTGGAAAAGCCCTATTAGCTATTAGCCGATCAGTTATTATGGTTCGATTAGTTGTTCAATCCTTGTAATAGCCTATAAAGTTATTAGTGTAGTTGTCTTTTAGGTCAAACCCTTAAGTGAAATGACCAAGTAATCTACGGGCACATATAAGACACCCTATGTCAAATAGGGTAGTATTAAAGTCAACCGCATATGATCACAATATATTAAACATGTACTCGTTCACTAGATTTTTGTCTGACTCATCCATTTCCTTTCTTTTCCCCACCACAGGAGGACATGGCAATAGGTAATTGGCCCAATTTTATTGAGGCGAGCTCATCACATGAATTGCTTGTCTTTTTATTAACTCTCCATGTATCTGTCTATCTATCAGTACTTGGTATTTCTTTTATCAGACTATGAGTGGTGTTTCTGTGTACTCTGTATTTGACTACGTGCAGTTTTCTAAGACTGTGTCTTGAGATATTTTCTGAGATGGTTATCTTCTATATTTATATTTTGTTTCCTTTTTTTGTGAGTTCTAGATATGTAGCATATCTCAGATCATATCTGTTTATTTTTAGTCTTTGTAATGTTATAAAAACCCGATAGCTTGTACTTCTTGATACCGACGTGAGTCTGAAAGTCAGCATGGGCTTTGAATCGATGTGTCAATGGGTGTAGGTTGTCATATCATTAAATTCCACAATTATTTCAATATTCATCACCTAACCCAATTAACCCAAATTCTACATTTATCAATCTTAATTAGCCAAAACATAAAGAAACTACTTTCATGTGAACAACATATAGTCAATAATGATTCTCACTTACCAATCTACGCCACCAAGCTATAGAAATCACCTAATTTCTCTCCAATTCCTTGCTAATCAGAAACATGCAGCTCCAAAAAAATCCTTGATTCCACCAACGATAGGTATCATCTTGTAGTCCTCTTCGCGCTCGTTGATTTGATATGTGTGTGTGAGGGGTTTTGTTTAGAATTGAAAGAGAAAGAGCGATGGAAAAGAGGAGGATGAAGAAGGAGGAGCATAACCAAAAAACGTATGTGTGAAATGATTTGAAAACTACTCAGCCATTTTATAATTTCCGAACCGTCGCTTCACCCATATGGGCTTAGGCCCATTTAAACCAACCAAAACCCGCTTACTTAAAATACGTGTAACTCCTTCATACGAACTCTGATCTGGACAAACCAATATGCCATTTTGACCAGAAATATGAGATCTACACAATGGTACTATTTTCGTCGCTAAATTCCAAAATTTATAAAATTACCATTTTGCTCATACTGTTAAAATAATGTTCAAATCTCACGGGGTATATTACATTCTTCCCCTCTTAAAAAGAATTTCATCTTTGAAATTATGAACGCAACTCCTTTTTATGTAACTACGTATCTTATACTATATAAATACATATATATAGGAAAATAACACACCTCATAGTAATCTTTCCAACACCAAGACACTCCCTTTTCATATGGACAGTATGATTGTAATTATAGCACTTAATCTTCAAGATCTTGACTCTACAATCTTTCGCCTCGAGTCCCCTCAAATTGCATCTTTCACACCTTTTGTCTTGCTTACTACCTTGTCCACTTAGGCCTCTAAGATCTTTTCGCTTTCCTTGAGTAACTTTCTTCGCCGACTGTCCTTTAGAAACCTCCACTATAGTGGTATTCAACAACATGGCCTCAAACTTTCAAACGTCGCTCCAATAAGAATCTGTCTAAGCGCTAATTCCCTAACTGCTAAACTTAACATTTCGCAAATTTCATTGCCTTCTTTGGTGTTGTATGTATCAATTCAAAACCATATTTCGCTAACTCATTAAAGCTATTAATATATTCCTTTATAGTGGAAGTCCATTGTTTGAGATTAATAAAACTCTCAGGCATCACTTCCTTTTCAGCTCTAGATAAAATTTATGTCTTGACCTTTTCTTAAAACCAGTACAGGAGGTTTCATTTTCATTAACTTCCTCTATAACAACGTCCCATCAATTCATTGCTTCTCCCTGTAGGTGCGAAGAAGAAAGATGTCACTTTACCTCATCGCTCAAATTCAGCATACTAAAAATTCTATCATATGTACACAGCCAAGCTCGAGTCTCCACAAAAGCTTCCATTCCCTTATACGGCCTACCACCCATATTTAGAAAATCCTTACACAGTTTTGGAAAATTTAGCCCTGGTAAACAAACAACATTTCCACCTTGTACCCCAATCACAGCCGCCCTTTGGCTAACGGTGGCCCAGTTTCTAACTTGAAGATAACGACAGAACCAAAGTGGAAGGTTCATGCCTGGTACTTTCACAGTTTCATTTCCAATGCCAGTTTCAGTCGGGTTACTCATCTCTACTATTTATAAAATTTATATTCAATATTAGATCCTCCCAGAGTAGTAAACAAAGATAGTAAACATAAACCTGAAATCAAATGCCATATGCTGCCATTTACTTTAACTAACACACACACACACATATATACATACATATATACACGTATATATTATATAAAAATATACAAGTATGTTCCCTCTTTACGTTCTAACCTACAGCTCTAATACCAAATGTAACAACTCGACTTTTCACGGCCAAGCCTATGAAGCTTCGAACATCCGTTGGAGTCTGCAGTGTCTTCTAATCTCGAACAGCTGCTACCTTTTCCGGATCAACTGAAATGCCATCCCCTGATACAACATGCCCGAGGAATCTTACTTCCGATTGCCAAAAATGATACTCAGAAAATTTGGCTTTCAAAACGTGTTTCTTTAACGTTTCCAACACTACTTCCAAATGGTGTTTGTATTTTTCCCCGGTCTTAGAGTAAATAAGAATATCATCTATAAAGACCAAAACAAATTTATTAAGCCCATCTCTAAAAACTCGATTCAAAATAACCACAAAATAAGCGGATGCATTGGTTAGCCCAAAAGGCATAACCAACCACTTAAAGAAACAGTTTGGTCCTCTAAATGCTATTAAGGGAATACTATCCTCCACTACCCTTAACTGCCGAAATCCTATAGCAAGGTCCATTTGGAAAAATACTCGAGCACCATGAAGTTGGTCAAAAATGTCATCTATACAGGGTAAGGGATACTTATTTCGAATTATCTACTTATTTAACTCACAGTAATCCGCACAAAGTCTTAAAGAACCATTAAACTTTGCAACAAAAACTCCAGTTGCTCCCCAACTTGAGCGACTTGATCTAATCAGTCCTCTCCCCATCAAATCATCTGCTTGATCCCTTAACTTTTCTTCTCTCTAATCTTACAAATAGGTTGAATAACAGTTTCCTACCAGGAATTAAGTCGATACGGAACTCAATCTCTCGATGTCGAGGTAGATTGTTAACTTCTTCAAAAACATCAGGAAAATCCTTAACAATTAATATCGACCTTAACTCCTTTTGAGACGAATCCATTGCATAAAGGAAGCAACTCATTCGTTTGTCTGGTACATCACACGATACTTTAACATGATTCACTCTCTTATTTTGTAATAACACTGTCTTTTCAACACAATCAAGAACAGCTTTATTTTCTACTAGCCAATCCATGCCAAGTATAACATCAAAACCCTAGGACAAATAGGTCACAAGAAAAATGGTGGGTAAGGTAGGTAATCGGTATATCTTTACAAATCATGCATATATTAGTTGTACTTTCGATGGAATTAGGCATACAAATGGGGGTTTCTACAGTTCTTGGGAAACGTTGCTATCTACTTACGATTCTAGAGAAATAACACCATGGGAAGCCTCGATATCAAACAACACTCGAACAAATATACCATTAACAATTAAAATACCTTCAAGAACTCCCTTCTCTTTCACATCCCTTGAGGTTGATGGTTCTTCCTTGTTGGCATAAATCTTGACTTGCTGACCCTTCTTTATTAGTGGGCAATCCTTCACCATATGCCATTATTGTTGACAGTTGTAATAAAGCATCTTCTGAACCATTGGAGAGTTAGGTCCTCCCTGCAACTTCGAAGCTTCGGAATTCTTACAAAATTTTCCTAAATGGCCCTTCTGCTTACACTGGTAACACTCAACATCCTTGAACATGTTCTCTTGAACTCCTCCTGGCTTTCCCTTCCACCGCTTCTTCCATTGCGGGTTGAACTTCCTCTTGTTCGGGTTTGTGTTATTGCTGCTTGGTGCTACTGCCGGCTTCTTCTTCTCAAGAACTTTGTACTTCAAAGGAATATCTACCAAATCTACAAAAGATCCCTTAGGATGGGTAGTCATGTTCTCTTGAAATCCTTCACTCATCCCAACTACAAACATCTCATTTTTCTTAAGAGGGGTATCATTTAACTTCGGGCCAAATCGCGATAACTCATTAAACTTGGTTTCATATTCAAACCGACAAATCTCATTGCTTAAGATCCAAAGAACTCTATGCAGATGGGTCTTCCCCGTAGAGGGAATGAACTGGTCTTTAAACACCTCCTTAAATATATCCCATGAAAAATCATCCTCCGGAAAATTAGCTGTAATGGAATCCCACATGCTGCAGCTCTACTTTGCAACTACCAAGACGCCAAGAAACGCTTCTCCTCATCTCAAATATCCAGTCTCTTGAAAAATATTTTCAAAAGAATGAAGCCAAGCTTGGATCTCGATAATGGATTATGTGCCCTTAAGCAGCTTTTCTTTCAGATTAGTATAGTCTTTACACAAAGCTGCAAAGTTCACACATGGCTACACTAGTGTTGCCTCTTCAACTACTCTAACTCTTCCAACATTCAGAACTCAACCATTGGTGGTCATGGTGCTACTATTTCCTCTACATTGTCTTGCCCTATTACTTATTCTTACTACCTGGATATAGTAAGATAAATTTAGAATTCTTAGACGAGATAATTCTAAGGAAAAAGAGTACTAAATCAAACTTATCAAAGCTGATCAAAATAATTCATATATATATATATATACGAATAAAAATTATAAGTACGGGCACTTATAAACTAAACTCATTCTGGAGTATTACTAACCTTATCTCTAATAAGTTGACCCCAACCAAGGCCTAGGTGTTCACTCAAACCAAGCTTTGATACCATGTGTAACGAACCGCCTTTCTTACTTCTAAGTTGACACTTAATACATCCACGGTATTCATGTGCCGATCATCGAAGTGTCCGAAAGACAAGCCGTTGGGATAAAAAGAAAAGAAAAGACAAGAAGAAAACAAAAAATCCCATTGTGCAAGGCAATTATATATAATAGAACATAAGATAGTACATATGGTCACTTTCAAAATGAAACATCAGAGTTACAACAGTAACTAACTTCAACCAGGGATAGTTATAACTACCTACCCCAACAATGCTGATACAAAATATACAAACACAGTGAAAATGAAATAGATAACATCGAAGCCACCTGCTCCATACTCCTCCAAAATGCATCCGTAAGAACTTGGACTACTTGGCTACTCATACAAATTTGAGTACCCAAGAGTTTTAGGGAAAGAAAGGAAACCTTCAGGCCAGACATGGGTCTAGTGCGAGTAGACTCCAAACAACTAAAATTTTATACTTATAAACCCTTTTAAAAAATAAAGGTATCTCGTAAAACCATGCAACATATAAATACAGATGGGTTTTTACCTTACAATAACCAAACCTGTTTGTAAGAAATCTTGTGATATTATAATAATGTCCGGGGTTTATAGTAAATATCAAATCATAGCCGAAATGGTTACATTAATTACATTTCAGCATATTAGGTATATAACTAAGTACGTAAAGACACTTATTGGAGAATGGATTCCATCAATGACAAGGCTACTGGGGTACCACCTATCACAGTACACCTCTAAATAAAATGTATCGAGAGCCTCACATGGACCCCCTACGTGGCAAGACCGGCCTACCCCTTACTGGATAGTACCGAATATGTCACCACCCCAGTTGTAGTCAACAACCGTATTCGGGTCACCAGCATACAAAATCTGGAAATATCGATCAAGATCGAGAGGTGACCATACACTAATGGGTGTGACTCGCATAGCCTTGCGGCATATCCCCTATTTTAGTCATTACTGATTGTGAGGCTTGAGGCTACGTTTTACCTTTTTAGATATAGCAATCCCACTTGAAATGCTAACACTACCCTCCAAGCAACAATGCAATGCCAACATTCATCCATACAAGTTGTTCGGGTTATGAAAAAACCGAAGGCGCTACTTCTACTGCATTCTTTTTGAAATCACTCTCAGGATTAGTAACAAGTAGCCCATGCACTTTAAGAACTCCATCTTCGATTCCATCATCTTTAAGATGTTTCCAATTCGAAGTGGTTTTCAGATAACTCATGCTTATCCAATACCGGTCTCTCCAAAGTAACATTCGATAATTTTAAACTGGTCAAGTTAACGATAGTGGACAAATACACTATCTTGGGTGAGTATAGATTTGCATATGAAAAATAAGACATCATATACTTATCCCCACTTTCTAAGTTCAAACAGTACTATCCCATGATTAAAAATGAGGTCGGACAAGTTAGAAAACTATCCTTGCCTCGACATTCAATCTTACTTCTTACGATAGAGATGAGTTTCCATACCTTGGAATTTGGTGTTATCTATATAATGGATTATCTTTTATATACTTAATTAATCATGACCCATTTATCGAAATTAACTCTCTAATATTTATCGTGTTTTTGACATTTCAACTTCTCTATCAATCGTCTAGAAAATCTGGTTCTAGATCTCACAAATAGAGAAAAGTCTACTCATCGGCTTTTAGTGTTAAATACAATATGACTTACTTTCCATAAAACGTGTCAACATTTTGGCACTAATTATTATATTTGTTTGGCTACCTAGTGGCACAGACAAAGAAATCTCTTGTATTTAAAAACATTCTTCAAAAGACTCATGCTTTTAAACAAAATCGATCTTTGGAAATAAAGTGATTTATTAAAAACTTTTATTTAATTAATAACAAATTTAAACCTTTTATTTACATAATAATTAATACTTTTATTTAAATAATAATTTTTTTAATTATTTTAATATTTTAAAATTCCTTTTATTTACTTATAATATATTTTAAAAGACATTTCAAAATATCTAAAGTAGAAACTCTTTTGTAGTTTACACAAAAGTTATCGATTTACAAACTGCATCCATAACGTCTATCGCTTTATGGACCATAACCTTTAAACTTGTTTTATAGACCAAAATAGGTTTTAAATCATTTACTTCCATATTTAATTCACTTCACAACTTTGTATAGAGGTTTGAAAACAAAAGGTAAAGTTCGGAAAACCTTTTAAAACATACTTTGAAAACACGAGTAAGCTAGTTTTTAAACACATGGGATCTTAATGTAGAAACATAAACCCATTCAAGTGTTAACTTTCCATTCAATATACAATCATCCACATACATATGCACATACATACATACATACATACACACACGCACACACACATATATATATATATGTACATATATATATATAAATTGTAATAACCTGAAATTTAACCCGTAGTAATTAATTCGTTAATAAATTAAATGATAAAATAACTTTGTGAAATTATCAGAATTGAGCCACGGGAGTTCCACCATTGTGTACGTGGTAATTTTCTGGTCAATTTCCATATATAGAATGTCAGAATCCGAGCTAATATGAACAAGATACGATACAAACAAGAATCAATATATATATATATATATATATATAAAGGGCTAGCTCGACCAGAGGGTCGACCTAACCAACCCCTAGTCGACCTAGGAGAGGGAATGGTCGACAGCCCGGTCGACCCGCCTTATTTATGAAGCGAAGTTTTTTTTAATTTTGAGGCGGTGCGATTTTTACACGTCTATTTCATTGTTTTGGCTCATCTGGTCCCTTCGTGCTTCCATCCGATGGCTCCTATCCAGCCTATGACGTGGTTGCATCATATTCAGTTCCCAAATCCAACGGTCTGCGATCCACTTCTACCCCTATAAATAAGACCCCATGCCTAACACTTTTTCTCATTCTATATTTTTTCCGCTTGGGTTCACCTTTTCAGGAAGGACCTAAAAGGAATAATTTTCCAAGGAGAGAATCTTTTTAATAAAAATATTTTAATACCCTCAAGTGGATCCGAGAAGACCAAAAGGGAAGAGCTTAGGACCACAAGTGAGTGAATGCAATTATTTATATTTTTAAGCAATCTAAAATAATAGGGTTTTTAATAGTTGTAGTTTTTCTACGATTTTAGAAATACCTTTTTATCGGTTATTTTCAGTTTTAGATTTATTTTCAGTCTATTTCTTTTTAGCTATTCTTTTCAGTTATTTATAGCTAATTTCTGTCAATTATAGCTTTTCCATTTAATTACAGTTTATTTACAGTATTTTAATTTATTTACTATTATTTATGCATTATTTACATCCTTCTCCTACGCTTTGGATTTTCTTCTATTTTCAGTTTTCTTTTATTTCTCCTTCTTCTTCGTGTATGGATTAGAATAGATTAAACGCGAATATGGATTAAAATTATTAGAATACTAAAATAACGGAAGATAAGATGTAAATTGTAAAGACTGTAATAAAATGGAATTAAGACTGAAATTAAGCCTAATTATGATATTAATGTTAGGATTGGACTAATTAAAGATAATTGGCCTAGTTATAACTTAGAATTATAATTAAAAAGAGTATAAGATGAAAGGAGCTTATTTTTACACTTAGACCTTGGGTTAAGTAATAAGCATGATTATAACGTAGGTTATAATAAGAAATAGAACAGAAGGAGGCTTATTTTAAGACTTAGGATAAATTAATAAGCAAAGATAATGAAGATAATAATAAAGGCTTATTTAAATAATTTATCTAAGTTAATAAGCAAAGATGAAAGTAGGACCTGTACCAAAAAGCATTCCCTCCTAGACAAAATGGTGGTCTCACATTAGCCTAAAGTGAGATGAGGGCACGCTTATGCTAATAATGGTAGTAATTGGTCAAATAGAAGTCCAAACCACGGGGAATTTGGACAAGGGGTGCAACTAGATATTGTTTGGATGACGGGCCAGTACCAACAGCATTTCCCCTATTTTTCTATGGACACGGTGTTTCACATAATCCTGAAGTGAAATGAGGGGCACGCTTATGCTGGAGCACAGGTAATAAGAAGACCCTATAGGTGGAGCAACAGGTAGCATGAGCATGGTGGCAGTTACGTGTGCGACTTCCATTTCGGTGCTCAGTAATCGCTATGAGTTCCAAGCGCTTAAGTATGTGTGTCTTTCGTAGACACCATTGTCTTCTGTGTAGGGAGCTATATAACGTATAGTCCACAGTAGATACTTTGTGCATCTTTCGTAGACACCATTGTACTTTGTGCGTCTTTCGTAGATGTCATTACCTTATGTGTAGGGAGTTATATAGCGTCTAGTCCGTAGTAGGTACTATGGAGTAGCAGACCGATCAAAAGGATAGAATTAGAATTTCATCCTAATTATAGGATTAGGGATTCAGCCTAATCAAAACAACAATCAAGGATAAGTGCAAACAATCAAAGTTAACCAATCATATTTAATAGTTAATTTGTATTTATTTCCAACTTATTTCTTCTTCTATTTCCTTTGTTTCTTTTTATATACTAGAACTATTGTAAAGCCTATTACCTTTACTTTACTTAAAGATTCTAGTAATTACTATCATTCATTAGACTTTTAGTCTGACCCACTCCTCCATTTTCCCCTTTATCCTCCATAGGCAATCAAGGAAGAGGACAGTAGGTTGTAGTTGCTTGGAGGTTTCTTTGAAGGAGATTCCACTATGTACTTCTACTTCTTTTATTTTAGCTTTTTGTTCTTTATTTGTACTGGCACATGTTGGGGAATAGTTGTACTTTGATTTTTGAGACTATGGTTTACTTTGATTTCATAAGACATATATGTATGGTATTTTGACACGTGATGTATTTGGTATTTGGTATTTGGTGACTTATTTGGTTTTTAAAGCAATTATGAAGTTCTGTTCTAAATAAGTTATTATTTAAATTATTTTCCCTATTTTTACCTATTTTTGTCTTGTGAATCTTAGTCTCTGCTAGTTTTAGTTTATACCTACAACGCACCACGCCTTCTAGTGTGTCCTTTTGGGTATACAAAGGGATGTGGGGTGTTTCACTTGGTATCAGAGCCTAAGGTTACATGATTCCTAAAATTTTGTTTTAAAAGAAAAAGTATTTTTCAAAATAACTTGTTTCAAAATATTTTTCGAAGAAAAACTCTTAGAAATAGTTGCTAGTAATAAAGAATAGTTTTCTTTAAAAATCCCCTCAAAGGTCCAGTACAATCTCTTTTCAACTCTTTCCTAAATTATCTCTCTTTCTTTTTGTAGAATGGCGGATGCCCCGAACCTTCCCGAGGGCATTCCAGTACCAGCCTGGTTTAGTTGGTATCTACAAGCAACGACTCTGGAGGTGCAAGGGCAAGTGCCCAATCCAGCACCAGCGGGTGGGAATCCCATCAACCCACCTGCAGCAGTTAATTTCTCTAAGCTTTGTAAGGACTTTGCAAATTTGGATGGAAATACCTTTTCTGGTATGGAGACTTTTGTGGAGGCTTGGGCTTGGCTACGTAACATGGAGAAGATATTCGAACTATTGGGATTGGATGATCAGCAGCAGGTTCAGCTAGCATCTTGGCAGCTGAAAGAGGAGGCTTCGTATTGGTGGGAAGTTATAGAGTTGGAAGGAAGGGAAGTCACTTGGAATGGATTTCAGAAGCGATTTGATAGGAAGTTTCTATCCCAAGCAGAAGAGAGTGCTCAGCTGGAACGGTCTATTGGCTTGAAGCAAGGGAGCTCGTCTGCAAAGGAGTACATCAATCAATTTAACGAATTATCGCGGTTTGGAATGGAGTTGGTAAATACACCGCACAAGAAGGCTATGAAGTTTGTGAAGGGATTGAAACAACCCCTTCAAGGGTTATTGCTGACTCACGTGCCGATGAGAGCTACTTATGATTCGTTGGTAGAGATGGCACTCATGTCCGATATAGTCAAGGAGGGAGCGTCTAAAGAGGTTGTTGTTAAGACGGAAGGTCCAAAGAAGAAATGGTGGAATAACAATAAAAAGAAGAAGAAAGGTGGAGGCCCTCAGAAACAAATCAAGAAGGTTATAAAGTGCAATAGCTGTGGAATTATTGGACATATCGCCAAGGATTGAAGGAAAGATAAGATGAAGGGAAAGTACTATGCTTGCGAACGGCCCGGTCATATGAGTAGGAATTCTCCCCAAAGAGTGGGGCAAGGGATGAGTGCACCAGCAGCGCAGATTCAGGCGTTAGACGCGGCACCTTCGGGCAACATTCCAGATAGAAGTAGGAAAGTCAGCGTTGAAGGTTTGATTTCTATTTCTGATTTTCCCATTCGGACTCTATTCAATTCTGGAGCATCACACTCTTTTATCTCTAGTTATCTTATAGATTATTTGCACTTAGACATATCATTAGTAGTAGACCCCATTGTTGTTTCAAACCCCATAGGTGGATCGGTACAGTTATCTATTGTTTGTAGGGGTTTGAAAATTTATATCCTAGGTGTAGAATTTGACTGCGACGCCTATGTTTTGGGATTTTCGGGGTATGGGATGATTTTGGGAATGGATTGGCTATCCACACATGGAGCTATATTAGATTGCGAGAGGAGATTCGTTAGACTAGAGACATGCAATGGTAGGACTCTCGAGGTTTCTTGCAACCCACAAGGGTCAGTTATGTTGAGCTTCCTTTATTCCCTCGATTCATCATCATCAGAGTTAGATTTGATTCCCGTCGTCAGAGATTTTCCAGATGTCTTTGAGGAGGTTAGGGGACTACCCCCTAAAAGAGAGATTGACTTCAGGATTTACTTGACGGATAATGCTAAGCCAGTGGCATTACCCGTTAGGCACATGGCACCTAGGGAGAGGAAGGAATTGAGCAAGCAAATTCGTGAGCTTTTTGAGAAGGGTTTCATAAGAAGGAGCATATCGGAGTGGGGAGCGCCAGTCGTCTTTACTACTAAGACGGATGGTTCTCTTCGACTTTGCGTGGACTATAGGGAATTAAATAAGCTCACAAAGAAGAACCGTTATCCACTCCCTAGGATAGATGACCTTTTTGACCAGTTAGTTGGCTCTTCGGTATTCTCTTAGCTTGATTTGGCCACGAGATTCCATCAGCTTAGGGTCGATGATGACAGCATTGGTAAGACCGCGTTTAGGACTCCAGACGGATTTTATGAGTGGTTGGTTATGCCTTTTGGGCTAACCAATGCCCCAGCCTACTTTGTAGATTTGATGAGCTGCGTCTTTAGAGAAGTCCTAAATAAGTTTGTGGTTGTATTCGTGGATGACATTTTGGTGTTTTCCAAGAGTATGGAGGAGCATGCTATTTATCTAGAAGAGGTTCTTCGCACGCTTCATAGTCATCATTTGAGAGTTAAATTTTCGAAGTGCCACTTTTGGAGAGAGGAGGTACGTTTCTTGGGGAACGTAGTTTCGTAACAAGGTTTGGCTGTTGACCCCGCTAAGGTAATGGCGGAGAAAGATTGGAAAGCTCCCAAGAACATCACCGTAGTTAGAAGCTTCCTAGGATTGGCTGGCTATTATAGGAAGTTCATTAGAGATTTTGCTAAGATCTCAGCACCACTCACGCGCCTTACTAAGAAGAATAAAGCATTCGTGTGGGATGTGGATTGTGAGGATTCCTTCACGAAACTTAAAAGAGCCCTTACTAGTGCACTAGTGTTGGTTCTACCCGATGGAGCTAAACCTTCTACAGTATATACTGATGCATGTGGGACAGGTCTAGGAGCGGTGTTGATGCAAGAAGGGAGGGTGTTATGTTATGGAAGTAGGCAGTTAAGGACACATGAGAAGAACTACCCTACCCACGATTTAGAGTTGGCTGCTATAGTTTTTGCACTCAAGTCTTGGAAGCGTTATTTGCTTGGAGAGAGGTTCGAACTTTTCATCGACCATAAGTCATTAAAGTACCTATTCTCACAAAAGGATTTGAACTTGAGACAGCAGCGATAGATGGAGATTTTGGCGTCGTATGACTTTGAGATAGCTTATACCCCTGGCAAGGGAAATGTGGTTGCGGATGCATTGAGTAGGAGGAAAGCAACCCTTAGTCCTTTGTTCGTAGAGTGGAAGAGCCTAGAGTTTATTTCTATTTTTGATTTTAAGCCCTCTACGGACATTACTTCTGGATTGTTAGCTACACTTGAGGTGAGGCCTACCCTTGTAGATTAGATTGGTTCGAGGCAGCGAGAGGATTCGGAACTTATGGATGTGATGGATAGGATTAGCAGAGGAGAGGTATCTAGACATCTCCAACGTTATTCCATTGATAGCAAAGGATGGCTTAGGAGAGATGGAAGGCTTTGTGTTCCCCGCGCTGGTGACTTGTTGAAAGCGGTTTTAGAGGAAGCACACCATTCTCATATGACTATTCATCCGGGTGGTGACAAGATGTATAGGGACATAAAGAGGATGTTTTATTGGAATGGCATGAAGAAGGATGTGGCAGAGTTTGTAGCTAAGTGTCTTATATGCCAAAGGGTTAATGCGGAGCAGCAGAAGCCCGGAGGATTACTTCAGCCCTTGGATGTACCTGAGTGGAAGTGGGACAACATTTCGATAGACTTCATAGATGGTTTACCCCGTTCTAGGAAAGGGAATACTAGCATTTGGGTGATTGTAGATCGCTTGACTAAAAGCGCCCATTTCATTCCTGTTAAGAGTAAGCGTACGACATCTTATTTGGAATCCTTATATGTTCGTGAAATAGTCCGACTTCATGGAGTTCCCTCTAGCATAGTGAGCGATAGAGACCCTATTTTTACTAGCGAGTTTTGGAGAAGCTTGCAAGAGGCTTTAGGGATGCAGCTTAGATTGAGTACGGCCCATCACCCTCAGACTGATGGCCAAACGGAGAGAGTTAATAGAGTGCTTGAGGATTTGTTGCAAATGTGCATTTTGGACTTTGGAGGAACTTGGGAGGAGCATCTTCCGTTGGTTGAGTTTGCGTATAATAGCAGTTACCAAACAAGCATAGAAATGGCACCATTCGAGGCTTTATATGGGAGACCTTGTAAGTCACCTTCATGTTGGGTAGAGTCTACGGAGAAGTTGCTACTTGGGCCTGACATGGTTAGGGAGACATCGGAGAAGGTGGATTTGATTCGACGGAGGATGAAGACAGCTCAAGACAGGCAGAAATCTTATGCGGACAAACGGAGGAGAGACATCAAGTTTGAGGTTGGAGACTTAGTTTTTATTAAAGTATCCTCGCTTAGGAAGGTGGTAAGGTTTGGGTCGAATGGAAAGTTAGCCCCTAGATTTGTCGGACCATTTCCTATCTTAGAGATAATTAGGAAGATGGCATACCTTGTGAAGCTACCGGAGAGGCTCGCAGGAGTGCACGATGTTTTTCATGTTTCGCACTTGCGAAAGTGCTTACATGACTCAGCAGAAGTTGTAGAGCCTAGTCAATTGGAAGAGGTGGATGTAGAAAGGGAAGCATCTGTTCGTCCTATCCCTACGAAGATTGTTGGAAGAGACACCAAGCGACTTAGGAATAAGGAGGTTCCATTAGTGAAGGTGCAATGGGGAGATGATGTTGCAGACGCTACTTGGGAAGCTGGAGAGAAGATTCGTACTTCCTATCCTCATCTTTTCGATAGTAAGTTTTTGGAATTTCCTATTTTCCATCTTTAGTTTTGAATAGGTTCTTTCCTTTATTATCCTTTGGGAGGGTAGAACTTAGGACTTAACCTATGGATGGTAGGACTTGATGTAAATATGCTAATAGAACATGTTATGAATGATGTATGCTAGTGGTTGCAAGTGTTGGCTAGTGGATGCTATGGATGCATATACTTACACTAAGCACTATTTTCCTTTAAGGATCGATCTAACTAGGACACTAGAGCATATGCATATGGATGTGTGCGCATTTTATTTTATTTTCCATGATTGCTATAAATGGATGATTTTCACATGATTGTTGCATTTGGATGATGTTTGTAGCACACATATAGAACTATCAGTTATCATTAGGAATTTTTGCATTCATTTGGATACATGGCATGGACATGATTGCATAAAAGGAGGTCAACTGAATCAGTGAACCGCCTAATCTTTCGCATTAGATTAGGGACATTAACACTACACTTATTGCATAAGTGTCATGAATTGCATTAGAAAACTTAAGGACAATGGATGAATGGATGATGGTTGAGTAGTTGGTTGAAGTACTTAGATGAAAACATTTAGTACATTCTTTTATCCTTAGAGATTTCGGGGACGAAATCCCTTAAGGAGGGGAGAATGTAACAACCCGAAATTTAACTCGTAGTAATTAATTAAATGATAAAATAACTTTGTGAAATTATCAGAATTGAGCCACGGCAGTTGCACCATTGCGTTCATTGTAATTTTCTGGTCAATTTCCATATATAGAACGTCAGAATCTGAGCTAATATGAACAAGATACGAGACAAACAAGAATCAATATATATATATATATATATATATATATATATGGGCTAGGTCGACCAGGGGGTCGACCTAACCAACCCCTAGGTCGACCGACCGGTCGATCTAGGAGGGGGAAGTGTCGACAGCCCTGTCGACCCGACCTATTTATGAAGCGAATTTTTTTTTAATTTTGAGGCGGTGCGAATTTTACACGTCTATTTCATTGTTTTGGCTCATCTGGTCCCTTCGTGCTTCCATCCGATGGTTCCTATTCAGCCTATGACGTGGTTGCATCCTATTCAATTCCCAAATCCAACGGTCTGAGATCCACTTCTACCCCTATAAATAAGACCCTAGGCCTAACACTTTTTCTCATTCTAGATTTTCTCTGCTTGGTTTCACCTTTTTAGGAAGGACCCTAAAAAGAATAATTTTCCAAGGAGAGAATCTTTTTAATAAAAATATTTTAATACCCTCAAGTGGATCCAGGAAGACCAAAAGGGAAGAGCTTAGGACCACGGGTGAGTGATTGTAATTATTTAGATTTTTAAGCAATCTAAAATATTAGAGTGTCCAATAGTTGTAGTTTTTCTACAATTTTGGAAATACCTTTTTTCTGTTATTCTCAGTCTATTTCTTTTTAGCTATTCGTTTCAATTATTTATAACTAATTTCTATTAATTATAGCTTTTCCATTTAATTACAATTTATTTATAGTATTTTAATTTATTTACTGTTATTTATGCATTATTTACATCTTTTTCCTACGCTTTGGATTTTCTTCTATTTTCAGTTTTCTTTTATTTCTCCTTCTTCTTCTCGTATGGATTAGAATAGATTAAACACGAATATGGATTAAAATTATAAGAATACTGAAATAACGGAAGATAAGATGTGAATTGTAAAGACTGTAATAAAATGGAATTAAGACTGAAATTGAGCCTAATTATGATATTAATGTTAGAACTGGACTAATTAAAGATAATTGGCCTAGTTATAACTTAGAATTATAACTAAAAAGAGTATAAGATGAAAGGAGCTTATTTTTACACTTAGACCTTGGGTTAAGTAATAAGCATGATTATAACGTAGGTTATAATAAGAATAGAACAGAAGGAGGCTTATTTTAAGACCTAGGATAAATTAATAAGCAAAGATAGTGAAGATAATAATAAAGGCTTATTTAAATAATTTATCTAAGTTAATAAGCAAAGATAAAAGTAGGACCTGTACCAAAAAGCATTCCCTATTAGACAAAATGGTGGTCTCACATTAGCCTGAAGTGAGATGAGGGCAAGCTTATGCTAATAATGGTAGTAATTTGTCAAATAGAAGTCTAAATCACGGGGGATTTGAACAAGGGGCGCAACTAGATATTGTTTGGATGATGGGCCAGTACCAACAGCATTTCCCCTATTTTTCTATGGATACGGTGTTTCACATAATCTTGAAATGAGACGAGGGGCACGCTTATGCTGGAGCATAGATTATAAGAAGGCCCAATAGGTGGAGCAACAGGTAGCATGAGCATGATGGCAGTTACGCGTGCGACTTCCATTTCGGTGCTCAGTAATCGCTATGAGTTCCAAGCGCTTAAGTATGTGTATCTTTCATAGACACCATTGTCTTCTGTGTAGGGAGCTATATAACGTCTAGTCCACAGTAGGTACTTTGTGCGTCTTTCGTAGACACCATTGTACTTTGTGCATCTTTCGTAGATGCCATTACCTTATGTGTAGGGAGTTATATAGCGTCTAGTCCGCAGTAGGTACTATGGATCTGTGCAGTTAATGCGCCTTGCCACTCCATAGCGTTTGAGGTGCGAAAAGTTGTAGCGGAGATATATCGGGGATATAGCAGGATATAGCGGAAGACTTTAAAAGGAGGAATGATGAACATTCTACATTAAAAAGAGGAAAATGTATTACTTATTATTTCCCACCAAGCAAAACAAGTTATAATAAAGTAAAGATAAACAAAGTTGACACTTAAAAGTTAGAACTAGTTATAATAACCAACAGCGTATATCATTATTACATCAACTTTGAAGTTACCATAAAACTTAAAAGCAAGACATCAAGCAAAATGATTATTTATAGGAAAGGGGGATATAGCGGGGCAACAAAATCGGGGATATAGCAGATTATTGCCACAATATCGGGGATAATAGCAGATCCGCTATATTGGGCCGCTATATTGGAATATCGTTGCCCCAAAAGTCCGCTACGGGATATATCGGCGATATATCGGGGCAATATCGGGGAATTGACTGCACAGCTATGGAGTAGTAGACCGATCAAAAGGCTAGAATTAGGATTTCATCTTAATTATAGGATTACATCCTAATTATAGGATTAGGGATTCAGCCTAATCAAAACAGCAATCAAGGATAAGTGCAAACAATCAAAGTTAACCAATCATATTTAATAGTTCATTCGTATTTATTTCTAGCTTATTCCTTCTTCTGTTTCCTTTGTTTCTTTTTATATACTAGAACTGTTGTAAAGCCTATTACCTTTACTTTACTTAAAGTTCTATTAATTACTATCATTCACCAGACTTTTAGTTTGACCCACTCCTCTATTTTCTCCCTTTTCCCCCCATAGGAAATCAAGGAAGAGGACAGTAGGTTGCAGTTGCTTGGAGGTTTCTTTAAAGGATATTCCACTATGTACTTCCACTTCTTTTATTTCAGCTTTTTGTTCTTTAGTTGTACTAGCACGTGTTGGGGAATAGTTGTACTCTGATTTTTGAGACTATGGTTTTCTTTGATTTCATAAGACATATATGTATGATATTTTGACATGTGATGTATTTGGTATTTGGTGACTTATTTGGTTTTTAAAGCAATTATGAAGTTATGTTCTAAATAAGTTATTATTTAAATTGTTTCTATTGTTTTTACCCATTTCTGTCTTGTGAATCTTAGTCTCTGCTAGTTTTAGTTTATACCTACAATGCACCACGCCTTCTAGTGTGTCTTTTTGGGTATACTAAGGGGTGTGGGGTGTTTCATAAATGTAACTGACATCCATAAAACAAGGAAAGATCATCACTTGTAAATAATTACTTAAGTGCTTCGACTATATTTCAAGTCATCATATATGTCATCCGCTTCATGCGGGAACCAAACCAAACAACATTATTCCAAACTTATAACATAAGCAATCAACTACCTAATTATCATCCAAATAACAAAGTTAAAATCTTTGGCTTTTAAAAGTGTGATTTACTCACCAAAATCAACACGAATTCAAACCCAAACTATCACAACTTTTCATGTCACGTGTACTTAGCTTTTCTCATCAAAAACTTGATTTTTAAGGCCCTAAGGAAGCTAAATGGGATTGGCCTTAGTGTATAGGGGGTCGGTCATGGTTGAGGAAGGTGCGGCCTTGATTTAAAAATAGAATCTTGGACTTTATTTTGAAGGTGGGCGAAGTAGAGAGGAAAGGAAGTATTTTTAATCAAGTTTTAAGGATTAAAAAGTGAAAAAGAGGAGATTTTTATTTTGGAAATTTTAGAGAAGACATGGAAAGGGAAATGGAAGCTTGGAAAAGAAAAGGTAAGTTTTGAAAATGAATGAAAGTGAAGAAAAATGAGAAAAAGAAAATTTGTTTTTACATAAAATAAAATATAGAAATTATGAAAATGCCCCTAATAATTACCATGTACAATACCCTCCATATCAAGATGCCACCTTACCTTCTCTCTTCCTTATTCCATACGCTGCCTCCACCCTCCCCATCTCTTCACCATCACTTCACCACTTTACATGACTTGATGTTACATTTTATGCCATTTTTAAAAAAAAATTAAAAGAAAAGTCAACATTCACTTTATTACCTTAAGTAAATATTTTAAACTTATTAAATCTATTCACTATGTTAACTAAAGCATATGTTATTTATATATATGTGTGTGTATGTATACTCTAGTGTATACAACATGTTATGATAACTTTTAGACGGTGAAAAGTCAAAAATCCAAAAAACGATTTTCAGCCACATTTTCGATTTTTCTCCGAACTAGTTATTTTTGTAAACCAAATTTTAAAAAATAACTTCACCATCACTAGTTATTACTTAAAAGAAGTTTATTTGAGTTATAAAATCCATTAATTCATTATTTAAAATATATTAAATATTCATATTTAGAGTTATTAAATTACAGGTCATTACAATCATGACCCATTTATCGAAATTAACTCTCTCATACTTCTCACATTTCTAACATTTTGACTTCTCACTCCCTGGCCTAGAAAATCTGGTTCTAGATCTCACAAATGGAGGAAAGTCTAATCATCGACTTTTAGTGCTAAATACAAGATGACTTACTTTCCACAAAACATGTCAAAGTTTTAGCACTACTTATCATATTTATTTGGCTGCTTAATGGTATGGACAAAGAAATCTCTTGTATTTAAAAACATTCTTTAAAAGGGAATTGTTTTTAAATAAAACCGACATTTGGAAATAAAGTGATTTAAATTAAAAACTTTTATTTAATTGATTAATAATAAATTTAAACCATTTATTTAAATAATAATTTATGAAAATATTTTAGTATTTTAAAATTCCTTTTATTTACTTATAATATATTTTAAAAGACTTTTCAAAAATATCTAAAGTAGAAACTTTTTTTAGTTTACACAAAAATTATCAATTTACTAACTACATCCATAGCGACTATTGCTATATGGACCATAACCTTTAAACTTGTTTTATAAATCCAAATGGCTTTTAAATCTTTTCCTTCTATGTTAAAAATCTTAACAACTTTGTACACAGGTTTGAAAACAAAAGGTAAAGTTCGGAAAATTTTTAGAAACATTTCTAAAAATCAAGTAAACAAGTTTTAAAATAACATGGGATCTCGATGTCAAAACATAAACCAATTTAAGTGTTAACTTTCCAAACAACATAATCATCCATATACATAAGCACATACATATATATATACAAATGTTAAAGACATCTATAAAACAAGGAAAGATTATCATTTGTAAATAATTACTTAAGCACATTCCACTACATTTTAAGTCATCGCAAATCACCACATATGTCATCGGCTTCAAGTGGGAACCAAACCAAACAGCATTCATTCCAAACACTTATAAACACAAGAAACTAACTAATTTTATCATCACAAATAATAAAGCATAAAACTTATTTTTTTTAAATGAGATTTACTCACCAAAATCAACACGAATTCAAACACAAACTACTACAACTTTGCACCAACACACGAACTTAGTTTTTCTACTCAAATACTTGATTTTTAAGACCTTGGGAGGTGGAGTGGGCTTGGCATAGCTTAAGGAGGGTGCAGACATGAATTAAGGAGGAGGTTTTGGATCTTGTTTTGGATGATGAGAGAAGTAGAGAGGAAAAGAAGTGTTTTTTAACTAGGTTTTAAGGATTTAAAGTGGAAAAGAGAAGATTTTTAACTTGAAAATTTTAAAGAAGCTAGGGAAGGCAAGATGGAAGCTTGAAAAAAAAAGAGTTTGAAAATAGAGAAAGTGAAATAAAATGAGAAATGGAAAAAACTGAATTCATTTTATATAAAATGAATAAGAGAAATTACAAAAATGCCATTGATAATTATAAGGTACAATACCCTCCATATCAGCATGCCACCTCACCTCCACCTTCCTTACTCCACACGCAACCTCCACCGCTACCTCATCATCATCACTTCACCACTTTTCATGACTTGATGCATCATATTATGTATAATTTTCTTTTTTGAATATGAAAGAAAAGTCAAAACTTACTTTATTTAAGTAAATATTTAAACCTTTTTTAACTCTAGCCACTTCCTTGACCGAGTATATATTATTTATTATATGTGTATGTATATATACTCTAGTGTATACAACATGTTTCAATAACTTTTAGATGATGAAAAGCCAAAAATCCAAAAAACGATTATCGGTTACATTTCTAATTTTTCTCTGAACTAATTATTTTTGTAAACCAAATTTTAAAACAACTTCAGCATCATTAGTTATTACTTAAAAGAGGTCTATTTGACTTATAAATCCATACACTAATTATTTAAAAACATATCAAATATTCATATTTAAAGTGATTAAATTACGGGTCGTTACATTATTCCTCCTTAAAAGAATTTCGTCCTAAAATTAACACACAAAAAGATAACTCAAAATAATTCAAAAAGGGCATATATTATATATGATAAAACACATACAAAAGATACATACTGAGTAACTGCATCACAAATGGTGAGTACACAATCCACACAACAAGCAAACTACTATTCCAACATCAACTTGGGATAAGATTCCCCCATGCTATCTTTGGTCTCGCAAGTGTAGTCTTTGGAATCTTCATTCCATTGAACCTTAACCAATCTCACAACCTTACTATGCAATTGTTTCACATCTCGATCAATAATGCGAACTGGATGTCTTATCATGGTCAATTTTGGTTCCACTTCCAATTCCTCTTGAATAGATGGCTCAAAAATATGAGATGGATCATGCACATACTTCCTCAAATGTGATACATGAAAAACATTAAGGACTCCCGACAATCTTTTCAATAACTCAACTCTATAAGCAAAGCGATCCCATCCTCTCAAGAATTTGAAAAGGTCCACCATGCCTTGGCGCCAACTTTCCTACTCTTCCAAATCGTACAACTTCTCTAATCGGGGAAATCTTCACAAACACAAAGTCTCTGACTGAAAACTTCAATCTCTACGCCTTCGATCTGCATAGCTTTTCTATCTATCTTGAGCTTCCTTCATCTTCCTTTGATCACAATAACCTTCTCTGTGGCCTTCCGAATCATATCAGGTCCAAGCACTAAACGATCCACGGTTTCTACCCAACATGATAGTGATTTATATGACCTTCCATAAAGAGCTTCATAGGGTGCTATGCCAATGCTTACTTGATAACTGTTGTTATAAGAGAATTCCACTAAGTGAAGATGATCCTCCCACGATCCTCCAAAGTCCAAGGTACATGCTCTTAAAATATCTTCCAAATTTTGGTTAACTCTTTCTGTTTGCCCATCCCTTTGAGGATGATTTGCTGTGCTCAAAAATAGCTTTGTACCCAAAGCTGTTTGTAATGCCTCCTAAAACTAACTAGTACAGATCGGATCTCGATCACTTACAATGCTAACTGGAACTCCATGTAATCGAACGATCTCTCTCACATAAATCTATGCCAAAGTTGTTGAAGTCCCAGTCATCTTTACTGATAAAATGAGCGCTATTGGTTAGCCGATCCACAATGACCAAACACCTTCATTTCCTTTCCTTGATCGGGGTAAACCATCAATAAAATCTATTGGTACTTGCTCCCATTTCCAATTTGGAATCTCCAATGTTGGAGTAATCCAGCAGCCCTTTGGTAATCGCCTTTGATTTGCTGGCAATTCGCGCATCGGCTAACATAGATTGAAATATCCCTCTTCATCCCTGTCCACCAAAATACTCGCTTTATATCCTGGTACATCTTGTTAACTCCAGGGTGGATACTTAACTTGGATTCATGGCATTCCGTCAAACTTCTTGCCTAAGACCATCAACATCCAGAACGCATAACCTTCCATTCATTCCAAAAATTCCACGGCTATCTATCTCAAAATCGAACATCGACCTTCCTCAGTTCCTTGCATATATTCCACCAGAAGACTATCTTCCCTTTGTTTGCATGCAATCCTTTCCAGTAGAGTCGAAGTGACTTTCAAAAGAGCCAAAACTGCATTCTTACACAGAGCATCCACTACCATATTGGCTTTTCCCAACGTATATAGAATATCCAAGTCTACCGCCAGAAATTCCAATCGCCACCACTGCCTCATATTCAGATCCTTCCGTGTGAAAAGATACTTCAAGGACTTGTGATCCGTGAAGAGCACGAACTTTTCACCCAACAAATAATGCCTTCACTCTTCAATGCAAACATAATAGCTAATAACTCAAAATCATGTGTTTTATAATTCCTCTCATAGGGCTTCAGCTGTCTACTAGCATAAGCAATAACTCTCCCGTGCTGCATCAAAACTACACCCAAACCTACGCCACAAGCATCTGTATAAACAGTCATCCCTTCACCTACATCCAAAATAGCTAGAACTGGAGCACTGGTCAACCTCTTCTTTAATTCAATAAACGCTTCTTTACATTTTGGAGTCCATATAAACTTCTCATCCTTCTTCGTCAACTTTGTTAGGTGCGATGCGATCTTGGAGAAGTCTTGGATAAAAGTCCTATAATATCCTGCTAAGCCTAAGAACCTTCGAACATCCGTTGTATTCCGCAATGTCTTCCAATCTCGAACAACCGCTACCTTTTCTGGATCAACCGAAATTCCATCCCCCAACACAACATGTCCAAGGAATCTTACTTCCAATTGCCAAAAATGACACTTAGAAAATTTAGTTTCCAAAACGTGTTTCCTTAACATTTCATGTACCACTACTAAATGGTGTTTATGTTCTTTCGATCTTAGAATAAATAAGAATATCGTCTATTAAGGCTAGCATAAATTTATTGAGCACGTCTCTAAAAACATGATTCATAAGATCTACAAAATAAGTGGGTGCATTAGGCATAACTAACCACTCGAAGAAACAATCTGATCCCTTAGATGCTGTTAAGGATATACTATCCTCTGCTATCCTTAACTGGTGAAATCCTGTAGCAAAATCTATTTGGGATAATACTTTAGCACCATGAAGTTGATCAAACATGTCGTCTATACGGAGAATGGGATACTTATTCCGAATTACCTGCTTGTTTAGCTCATGGTAATCCACGCAAAGTCTTAACGATTCATCAAACTTTGCAACAAAAACTACTACTGCTCCGCAACTTGAGTGACTTGAACTAATCAGTCCTCTTCTCAACAAATCATTTGTCTGATCCCTTAACTCCTTCTTCTCTCTCGGAGCCATTTTACGAATAGATTGAATAACAGGTTTTCAACCGAGAATTAAGTCAATACGAAACTTAATCTTCCGACATGGAGGTAGACCGTTAACTTCTTTAAAAACTTCAGGGAAATCCTTAACAATTGCTATCAACCCTAACTCTTTCTTGGACGAATCTAATGCATACAAGAAACTACACATTCACTTGTCAAGCTCTTCACATGACACTTCAACATGCTCCCCTCTCTTATTTTGCAATAATGCTGTCCTTTCAACATAATCAAGAACTGCTTTATACTTTGATAACCATTCCATACCACGTATAACATCAAATCCCTCGAATATAGAACAAATAGGTCGCATGGAAAATGGTGGGTAAGATGAGAAATTTTTACATCCTCACAAATCATGCACAAATTGGTTGTACCTCGTATGGGGTTAGTCACACAAATAGGGGTTTTTACAGTTCTTGGGGAAAGTTGCAATCTACCTACCGATTCTATAGAAATAAAACTACGGAAAGCCCCGGTATCTAACAACACTCGAACAAAAATGCCATTAACAATTAAAGTACCTTCAAGACTCCTTTCACTTTCACATCCTTTGAGGTTGATGGTTCATTGTTGATGGCATAAACCTTGGCTTGGTCACCCTTCTTCATTAGCGAGCAATCATTCACCATATGTCCTGGTTGGTGATAATTAATGCAGAGTGTCTTATGAACCATTGAAGAAATGGTCCTGCCCGCTGCTAATGAATTCCAGAATTCTTACAGAATCTTGCGATATGGCCCTTCTGATTACACTTATTACAAATATAATCCTTGTACTTGTTTTCCTATGCCCCTTCACTTGACTTCCCTCCCCTTGCTTCTTCCCTAGATGATTGAACTTTCTCTTATTTGGGTTGCTGTTATTCTTGGTTGGTGCTATTGTTGGCTTCTTCTTCTCAAGAAATTCATACCTCAAAACCATATCCACTTAGTCCACAAAAGATCCCTTTATATGGGCGATAATCTTCCCCTGAAATCCTTCCCTCATCCCCATCATAAACAATCATTCTTCTTAAGATGGATATCAAATAACTTGTAATACCCCAAAATTTTGTGAAAAATCATTTTTGTAAAATGATTTAATTTTTGAGATATTTAGATTTAAATATGGTGAAATTTTTGGAATAAATAGTGTGCAAGTATATGTGTGCACGTGCACACTGAAATGGCACAAGGAAGAACTCCAGATTTCTTGGATTTAAAACAAGAATTAAAAAGCAATACAAACATGATTTTGCAACATGGTTATTTGATTTCTGGAATTATATGGATCATCTTAGAAAATAAGAAAAGTAAGTTTTACTTTAAATCAGTAAACAGATTTTATTTAAAACCCAGAAAAGAAAATTATACATATATATGTTATAAGGATTTGTAAACCTGTATACATATAGGTGCATATGTTTCTGAAATTAAAGAGGAATTAAATAAGCCTAGATAAGATATGTATACAAATATACATTTTTAAGTACTGAAAAGTATATATATATATATATATATAAGCAAGTGAAACTATAACATTAAAATGACATGAAATGTGATACAAGTCAATATGCTTGTGTAGGCAAAAATAGCAAAGGGGATTCTCAGGAATAATTAAAATATAAGATAGGATAGTCACACTTTTAACATGACTAGGTGAGTGGCCATTTTCTGAAAAGTAAAAGAAAGAAAATGCAGCCTTTAAATTGGTTAATATGGCCGGGGTATTAAGGAGGAAAATGAATGAAAAATGCATGAAGATGGTTAGGTCATAAATGGAATTTTGTTTTAACAAAACCCTAGTGGAAAAATGCATATAAATAGGCAGTTTCAGCCAGTAAAATTATCTTTACCCCGAGCTGCACAAAAATAAGAAAGGAAGAAAAATAATATTGGAAGGAAGGAGAAAACACTCATACAAGGATTTTCTGGATTAATAAGAAGAAATATTTAGGTGAGTAACCTCACTGAGTTCATGGCATTAAGACCTGAGATGAGGCAGCCACTTTTTATTGCCATTTATATATATTTCTGGTTTTGATGTATATGATTTCATCAATGCTTTTTGGATGTCTTATTTTAAATCTGATATGATTTAATATGGATGATTTTTTTGGTGATCTTTGCTTTGTTGAGACATTTGTCTTTGGATGTGTATCATACTGTTTTATTTTTACTCAAAAATGTTAAAGTCCAGAATCTTAAAATTATATAGAGAATACTCTCAACTGTTATAGATCTATGGCATGGAAACTTTACAAAAAAATGTTGGGAGCTGCATTATACTTGGTATAAGTGCTGAGGCTTGAAAAGAAAAATGTTAAGGGTGCAATAGAAATTTTCTAAGTGCTGAGCCCTTAATCAAATCAAAAAAAAAAGAAGAAATTCACAAGCTAAAATTATGATTGAACCAGATCCTGAATCTGAATCAATCATAAAGGCTTGCAGATCAATATAATAAGAACATGCCATGCCTCTTTTACAGTTGAAAATATTCTTATATCTTACTGAGATCAAGACATATTGACCCCATTTAGGAAATAACTGTCTGCTTATTTCTGAGGAGAATTATGCTAGGAAAGATTATGGATGTTTCCATGTTTGCAGTGACATGTTCACTTAGCATATTTGATGATAGGATTTAAGACAATACACTAGTAAATAAACTAGGGAAGGGAAGGCCAAGAAGGCTGCTGGAATGCTTGTCATATTTGAAGTATGCAAGTTGGCACATGGTTTGTTTAAGCCCTGAGATCTTTGTGCAATGATGTGAATTAGTTCCTTGCAATGTGTCCCTGTGATTTCCTTAATAGCAGATGAGGCAGGAATTTAAATTGAATTATGCAACCTGTAAATGAAGAAATAGGAATATGAATATTTCTTAGGATTGGTTGGTATGGAACCATGATGGTTCCAGTGAATGCAAATGCTGCAAATAGATAATTATGTTTGCATGGTTATGTATGCAAGTGTAAAATGATAGATGAATATATATATCATACCAGAATCAACTTATTTATACCATGTTAAAGTAATTGGATGCAGAAATTTGCTTAAATAACTAGTTGGTACTCTTACATTCTTTGTTGCTTAATATCATGAATGTACTGATGTTACTCATACCAGATCTTAGATCTGACCCTTGTTTGCTCATGGCATATGGGGTGTCTCATTTTAAAATGAGGCAGCCACTTATGCTCTTTCAGGGAACGCAGGCACTAAGTAAAAATGAAGTTATGGCTATTATGGAGGAGTGAATGAACATGCTAGCTAGTTTCAATAAGAGCTTAAATTGATTATATATGCATGTATTCAGGAAAAATTTTATGTTTCTAAGATTTCCAGTCATGTAATGAATTCTATTATGGTTAGATGGACTAGTTGTATCATGTTAAATATATTGTTATGCACTAAGGTTTAAAATCTAAAAGAAATATCTGAGTGGGAAACAAGGAAATGATCTTAAGTATTGATATGGATGCTTGGAAAAGAAATATGCATATGTAGGTGAGCTACTGTTTTGCATAATTTATATTATGTATTAGTTAATCTTGAGACATAACAGAGCACTGAGTTTTAGAATAAAATCTGGATTTAGCTAGAAGTAAACTTATAAGGATTTTAGTTTCCTTTTTACTGAAATGCTTTGTAAATAAGTTTGAATTCATTTCTGAATCGTATTGAGAAAAGTAAAATGTTTTTAAAAGCTTCAGACAGAATGCAATGAATGGTATCTCCATTGCTTGAACTAGTGTGTAGCAGATACAGGATACATGAGTTAACCAGCTTCAAATAAATGATGTATTGGTTGATCATGATAGATTGTATTTTGAAAATAAAAATGCATTTCAAAAGCTTAGTACATTTAGCAATTGTTTCACCACAATCATCTTTAAAAGATTAAGACAGATAAGCAATGTAAACTGGTTTGAACAAACAAAACCTGGCAACACTCCATATACTCTGAAGTTCAGGTAGATTCTGGTTTGTAAAATGCAAATAAAAGAATGGTCAGATTAACCACATGGTTAGACCATAGGTCAGGCAAATTGTTCACTTCAAATCAATGAAGCAAGGAACCATTTGAACCCAGTTTTCTGGAAAATGAGCAAAGATATTGACATGTGCATGTATATCTGTGTACATGTTGATATTTGGGCAAAAATATAAATATAAATTCCTAGAACAGTTGTAGGAATGGGTTTCAAAAATAATAAAGTAAGAAATATTGTTTTGTATGTTAGATTATAGGCAAAAATTAAATATATATGTGCAGATATAGGTAGATATCAGATTTCAAACCATACAGGAGAAAAATAAAAAGAAAAAAAAACAAAAATTGTGTTTGAACCGACCAGCATAACACTCGAACTCGTGACCTCTCATGTGTAAGTTAGGCGCGTTTCCATTACGCCTAGATGTTGCTTGTGTTCACTTATGATCCACTTTCTTTTAGCCTGAGTTTGATACTATCCAGACTTAACACAATCATCCATATTAAAAGCTTGCTTTCCACTGATTATTACTTGATCATTTCTTAATTAGAATAACAGACTAAAGTACATGTTTCCAGTGGATTCTATGGTCAAAAATCAGGATACAATAATTAATCTTTTAAAAGGGAATTATCACATTTTAATAGATTTAAAAGGATTTCTACTTACATATTATCATGCTCTGATTCTAGTAGAATATAACATAGATATCTTCATATATGTATGTTAGGAATGATTTAGATTTAAAACAATATTTTTATATTGTGAAAGATCCTGGATATATTTTGTTTATTGGAGAAAGAAAATGACCCTGGGAAATATATTTGTAATGAATTATATATCTATATATCATCTCTTAAAAAAAATCCTTATGAAATTAGGGTGGAAATAGGAGGGTCATTTCAGTTGGTATCAGAGCACTTGGTTGCATTGATTGTTAAGTATTATAGAAATGTATTATGTCTGTTTGTTTTGGATGAAATAATTTAGATAAGAAAATAGAAATTATAGAAGTACTCATAATATACTAATACCATTTGCCCAGAATTTAGTTAGCAGACCATGGTAGGAAGAGGATCTCATCATAATGCAGGACCCAGTGCACCTCAAATGCTTGATATGCAAGAATTTGTGAGGGTTTTAAGAGAAGGGATTGGACATAGGCCTGAGAACCCACATGAAGAGCTTTCAAAACTACTGAAGACTTATTCCAATTTGGGAGGCAAGAGTTTTGAAGGAACTGAGAGTGTGATGGAAATTCAAGCATGGTTGAGAACACTTGATAGGATTTCTAATGACATGCAGTTGGATGACCAAAGGAAGAGGCAAGTAGCTTCTAGACAACTGAAAGGGGTAGCTTTAAGCTGGTGGGAGGTGATCATAGCTGGAAGAAATGAAAATGAAATCACTTGGAATCAGTTCAAGGAGATGTTGGAGGCAAGATTTGTACCAACATCAGCCAAGACCATTTTGCTTGAAGAATTTATCAAACTTAGGCAGGGAACATTGAATGTCACTGAATACACTCAAAAGTTTGAGGGGCTATCCAATTATGGAGCAATGCTAGTGGAAGATGAAGCATCCAAAAATGATAGGTATATAAAAGGACTGAACCCAGGACTTAGCAGAGCTATGCTACCATATGCAGATAGAACATTTGATCAAGTAATTGATCTGGCCTTGAAACTGGAACAACATGACAAAGAAAGAGAGAAATATAGGAATTTTAAGAGCAACAACAAGAAGGATAAGGGAAGATATCACCCTTATGATAAAAAGAAGGAGGAGGCAGACAACAGGAAGAGTAAAGACACAAAAGGCAATGATACTAAGAAGAAATTGGTTTGCCATCATTGTGGAAAAGAAGGACACATCAAACCAAGGTGCCCAGAGTTAAAAGGAGGAGCCTTCAAATGCTACCTATGTGGGAAAGAGGGGCATATGAAGAGGAACTGTCCTGAGAATAAACAGCAAGGGAAATTGGCAACTTTGGAAGGTAAAGGCAAATCTGCAGTGAAAATTGATGCTGAAAATCATGGCCAAGTGGAAGGTACATTACTCATTTGTGCCATACCCATACCAGTAGTATATGATACTGGAGCAACACACTCTTTGATTTCCTATGAAGTAGTTAAAGTATTAAAATTAAACTGCATATTGGTTGAAACCCCATTGCTTGTACAAAGTCCCCTAGGGAGTTCTAGTGTTTTGAACATGAATTGTGTGGATGTGGAGTTAAACATAGGAGGAAATATTTTTATTTCCAATTTATATGTTTTAAATTACCCAAATATAGGAGTTATATTGGGGGTAGATTGGTTAAGGCAATTTAAAGCCATAATTAATTTAGACTCATCCACCATATCATTGCAAAATTCTAGAGGCCAGAGGATCACAGTTCTATGTGAAGTAGCTAAGGAAGGGAAATTGTATCATTTAGTTGACTTAGAAAAAGATCTGAGTAAACTAACCATTGAAGAAATTCCCATAGTTAATGAATACTTGGATGTGTTTGGGGAAGTTAAGGGTGTTCCACACCACAGACCAGTTGAGTTCCAAATTAATCTCATTCCAGGAGCAAGTCCAATAATCAAGAAACCTTATAGAATGGGGCCAAGTGAACTGAAAGAATTGAAAAATCAGTTGGAAGAATTAGAAGGCAAGGGATTTATAAGGCCAAGCAATTCCTGCTGGGGTTCTCCAGTAGTGTTTGTAAGAAAACATGATGGTACCTTGAGAATGTGCATAGATTACAGGGAACTAAATAAAGTAACCATCAAGAATAAATACCCATTGCCTAGAATAGATGATCTCTTTGACCAACTCAGTGAAGCTAAAATATTTTCTAGGCTAGACTTAGCATCAGGATTCCATCAAATGAAGGTTGAAGACTCAAGTGTTAAGTATACTGCATTTAACACAAGATATGGCTTATATGAATTTTTGGTTATGCCATTTGGTTTGACAAATGCTCCTTCATATTTTGTTGATTTAATGAATAGAATATTTAGAGATTATTTAGACAAGTTTGTACTGATTTTTATTGATGACATTTTGATTTATTCTAAGACAGTGGAAGAGCATAAAAATCATTTGCATTTAGTTTTGTCAAGACTAAGGGAAAATGATTTAAAGGCAAAATTTTCAAAATGTGAATTTTGGAAAGAAGAAGTGCATTTTCTTGGGCATGTTATCTCTGCCAAAGGAATATCAGTAAACCCTAATAAGGTAGTGGCAATCCAAGCATGGAAAAGGCCTAGCACCATCAGTGAGATTAGATCATTTATGGGGATGGCAGGATATTATAGGAGATTTATAAAAGATTTCTCAAAAATATCATCACCACTTACCAATTTAACTAGAAAGAACCAAGCCTTTGTATGGACAGAAAAATGTGAGCAAGCTTTTATCAAAATAAAAGAAGCCCTGATTAATGCACCAGTATTGAGAGTGCCAGAAGGAAATGAAAATTTGGTTGTGTACACTGATGCAAGTGGCTCTGGGTTAGGGGCTGTGTTGATGCAGCAAGACCAGGTGGTAGCCTATGCATCTAGGCAATTAAAGCCACATGAAACCAGATATGCAACCCATGATCTTGAACTAGCAGCAGTTGTGTATGCTTTGAAACTTTGGAGACATTATTTGTTAGGTGCCAAATTCATTTTGTACACTGATCATAAGGCATTGAAATATTTATTCTCACAAAAAGATTTGAATATGAGGCAACATAGATGGGTAGAGTTCCTAGCTGCCTATGATCTAGATATACTGTATACACCAGGCAAGGCAAATAAAGTTGCAGATGCCTTGAGTAGACAACATGCCAAAGTAGCCATGTTGATGATGGAAGAGTTTAGGGATTTGTCTATACTTACTGATTTGGAAATTGAGGAAAACAGTAAGGTACAAATGATGCCCATTGAAGAAGGTGAAGGTAAAGGGAAATTAAGTATGATATCTCTGCAATCAGATTTGCTTCTTAAGATTGGGAAAATGCAGGAACAAGACCTAAACATGGTGGAAAAGAAAATGCTCATATCAAAAGGGGAGGAAGTAATAAATTATCAAGTTGATAAAAATGGTTATTTAAGGAATGAAAATAGGATATGTGTTCCAGAAAATATAGAATTGAAGGAGGAAATATTAAATGAATACCATAGGAGTAAGTACTCCATACACCCAGGTAGCACCAAGATGTATCAAAATTTGAAAAGAAATCTTTGGTGGAAGGGGATGAAGTCAGATGTGGCCAGACATGTTGCAAGGTGCATGACTTGCCAACAAGTCAAGGCAGAGACACAAAGGCCATCAGGACTATTGCAACCCCTTAGTATACCACAGTGGAAGTGGGAGGACATATCTATGGATTTCATAGATGGTCTGCCTAGATCTAAGAAGGGAAACACAAGTATATGGGTAATAGTGGATAGGCTAACTAAGGTAGCACATTTTATCCCAGTTAGAACAGAAAGAAATGCTCCAAAATTGGCTCAAATATTCATGAAAGAGGTAGTAAGGTTGCATGGCATACCCAAAACCATTGTGAGTGATAGGGATACCATCTTCACCTCAAGATTTTGGAAAAGTTTTCAAGAGGCCATGGGGAGTGAATTATGCTTAAGCACTGCCTACCATCCACAATCAGATGGTCAAACTGAGGTGGTGAACAAAGTCTTAGAGGATTTGTTGAGAGCATGTACACTGGACTTTGGAGGCAACTGGGAAGACCACCTCCATCTAGCTGAATTCACATACAATAACAGTTACCAAAGCACCATAGGGATGGCACCATTTGAAGCCTTATATGGCAAGCCATGTTTATCACCTATATGCTGGGTAGAGACTGGAGAAAGGGCTGTTCTTGGACCTGAATATGTTAAAGAAACTACAGAGAAAATTGGGTTAATAAGAAAAAGAATAGCAGCAGCTCAAGATAGGCAAAAGAAATTTGCAGATAGGAAGAGAAAGCAAGTGGAATATGAAGTGGGAGACTTTGTTTTCGTCAAGATTTCACCTATGAAGAAAGTCTTGAGATTTGGCAAGCAAGGTAAGCTCACACCAAGGTATGTTGGACCCTATAAAATTCTGGAAAGAATTGGTTCATTGGCTTACAAATTAGAACTACCAGAGGAAATGAAAGCAATGCATAATGTTTTTCATGTGTCCCAACTTAGAAGATGGGTACATGATAAAGAAGACATTTTGGAAGAGCCTACCAAAATTCAAATAAATCCTGACTTGGTTTATGAAAAAGAACCAGTGGGGATTATAGCCAAGGAAGAAAAGAAATTAAGGAGCAAAACCTTGAAACTAGTTAAGATCCAGTGGAGTAGTGATCCTAATGACTGCACATGGGAGTTAGAGGATAAGATTAGAATGGATTATCCTAAGCTTTTTGCAAATTAAAAGGTAATTTTTTTTTTCTGGAAATTTTTTTTTGTTATGCATGGTTGATATGGTTGAATTTGTTTGCTTATGCATATGTTTGATAAGTTTTCAGAAAAGAAAATGATGCTTGTTATAAATGTTAGAAAAATAGTGAGGACACAATTCCTAAAAGGAGGGGCGAATGTAATACCCCAAAATTTTGTGAAAAATCATTTTTGTAAAATGATTTAATTTTTGAGATATTTAGATTTAAATATGGTGAAAATTTTGGAATAAATAGTGTGCAAGTATATGTATGCACGTGCACACTGAAATGGCACAAGGAAGAACTCCAGATTTCTTGGATTTAAAACAAGAATTAAAAAGCAATACAAACATGATTTTGCAACATGGTTATTTGATTTCTGGAATTATATGGATCATCTTAGAAAATAAGAAAAGTAAGTTTTACTTTAAATCAGTAAACAGATTTTATTTAAAACCCAGAAAAGAAAATTATACATATATATGTTATAAGGATTTGTAAACCTGTATACATATAGGTGCATATGTTTCTGAAATTAAAGAGGAATTAAATAAGCCTAGATAAGATATGTATACAAATATACATTTTTAAGTACTGAAAAGTATATATATATATAAGCAAGTGAAACTATAACATTAAAATGACATGAAATGTGATACAAGTCAATATGCTTGTGTAGGCAAAAATAGCAAAGGGGATTCTCAGGAATAATTAAAATATAAGATAGGATAGTCACACTTTTAACATGACTAGGTGAGTGGCCATTTTCTGAAAAGTAAAAGAAAGAAAATGCAGCCTTTAAATTGGTTAATATGGCCGGGGTATTAAGGAGGAAAATGAATGAAAAATGCATGAAGATGGTTAGGTCAGAAATGGAATTTTGTTTTAACAAAACCCTAGTAGAAAAATGCATATAAATAGGCAGTTTCAGCCAGTAAAATTATCTTTACCCCGAGCTGCACAAAAATAAGAAAGGAAGAAAAATAATATTGGAAGGAAGGAGAAAACACTCATACAAGGATTTTCTGGATTAATAAGAAGAAATATTTAGGTGAGTAACCTCACTGAGTTCATGGCATTAAGACCTGAGATGAGGCAGCCACTTTTTATTGCCATTTATATATATTTCTGGTTTTGATGTATATGATTTCATCAATGCTTTTTGGATGTCTTATTTTAAATCTGATATGATTTAATATGGATGATTTTTTTTGGTGATCTTTGCTTTGTTGAGACATTTGTCTTTGGATGTGTATCATACTGTTTTATTTTTACTCAAAAATGTTAAAGTCCAGAATCTTAAAATTATATAGAGAATACTCTCAACTGTTATAGATCTATGGCATGGAAACTTTACAAAAAAATGTTGGGAGCTGCATTATACTTGGTATAAGTGCTGAGGCTTGAAAAGAAAAATGTTAAGGGTGCAATAGAAATTTTCTAAGTGCTGAGCCCTTAATCAAATCAAAAAAAAAAAAAGAAATTCACAAGCTAAAATTATGATTGAACCAGATCCTGAATCTGAATCAATCATAAAGGCTTGCAGATCAATATAATAAGAACATGCCATGCCTCTTTTACAGTTGAAAATATTCTTATATCTTACTGAGATCAAGACATATTGACCCCATTTAGGAAATAACTGTCTGCTTATTTCTGAGGAGAATTATGCTAGGAAAGATTATGGATGTTTCCATGTTTGCAGTGACATGTTCACTTAGCATATTTGATGATAGGATTTAAGACAATACACTAGTAAATAAACTAGGGAAGGGAAGGCCAAGAAGGCTGTTGGAATGCTTGTCATATTTGAAGTATACAAGTTGGCACATGGTTTGTTTAAGCCCTGAGATCTTTGTGCAATGATGTGAATTAGTTCCTTGCAATGTGTCCCTGTGATTTCCTTAATAGCAGATGAGGCAGGAATTTAAATTGAATTATGCAACCTGTAAATGAAGAAATAGGAATATGAATATTTCTTAGGATTGGTTGGTATGGAACCATGATGGTTCCAGTGAATGCAAATGCTGCAAATAGATAATTATGTTTGCATGGTTATGTATGCAAGTGTAAAATGATAGATGAATATATATATCATACCAGAATCAACTTATTTATACCATGTTAAAGTAATTGGATGTAGAAATTTGCTTAAATAACTAGTTGGTACTCTTACATTCTTTGTTGCTTAATATCATGAATGTATTGATGTTACTCATACCAGATCTTAGATCTGACCCTTGTTTGCTCATGGCATATGGGGTGTCTCATTTTAAAATGAGGCAGCCACTTATGCTCTTTCAGGGAACGCAGGCACTAAGTAAAAATGAAGTTATGGTTATTATGGAGGAGTGAATGAACATGCTAGCTAGTTTCAATAAGAGCTTAAATTGATTATATCTGCATGTATTCAGGAAAAATTTTATGTTTCTAAGATTTCCAGTCATGTAATGAATTCTATTATGGTTAGATGGACTAGTTGTATCATGTTAAATATATTGTTATGCACTAAGGTTTAAAATCTAAAAGAAATATCTGAGTGGGAAACAAGGAAATGATCTTAAGTATTGATATGGATGCTTGGAAAAGAAATATGCATATGTAGGTGAGCTACTGTTTTGCATAATTTATATTATGTATTAGTTAATCTTGAGACATAACAGAGCACTGAGTTTTAGAATAAAATCTGGATTTAGCTAGAAGTAAACTTATAAGGATTTTAGTTTCCTTTTTACTGAAATGCTTTGTAAATAAGTTTGAATTCATTTCTGAATCGTATTGAGAAAAGTAAAATGTTTTTAAAAGCTTCAGACAGAATGCAATGAATGGTATCTCCATTGCTTGAACTAGTGTGTAGCAGATACAGGATACATGAGTTAACCAGCTTCAAATAAATGATGTATTGGTTGATCATGATAGATTGTATTTTGAAAATAAAAATGCATTTCAAAAGCTTAATACATTTAGCAATTGTTTCACCACAATCATCTTTAAAAGATTAAGACAGATAAGCAATGTAAACTGGTTTGAACAAACAAAACCTGGCAACACTCCATATACTCTGAAGTTCAGGTAGATTCTGGTTTGTAAAATGCAAATAAAAGAATGGTCAGATTAACCACATGGTTAGACCATAGGTCAGGCAAATTGTTCACTTCAAATCAATGAAGCAAGGAACCATTTGAACCCAGTTTTCTGGAAAATGAGCAAAGATATTGACATGTACATGTATATCTGTGTACATGTTGATATTTGGGCAAAAATATAAATATAAATTCCTAGAACAGTTGTAGGAATGGGTTTCAAAAATAATAAAGTAAGAAATATTGTTTTGTATGTTAGATTATAGGCAAAAATTAAATATATATGTGCAGATATAGGTAGATATCAGATTTCAAACCATACAGGAGAAAAATAAAAAGAAAAAAAAAACAAAAATTGTGTTTGAACCGACCAGCATAGCACTCGAACTCGTGACCTCTCATGTGTAAGTTAGGCGCGTTTCCATTACGCCTAGATGTTGCTTGTGTTCACTTATGATCCACTTTCTTTTAGCCTGAGTTTGATACTATCCAGACTTTAACACAATCATCCATATTAAAAGCTTGCTTTCCACTGATTATTACTTGATCATTTCTTAATTAGAATAACAGACTAAAGTACATGTTTCCAGTGGATTCTATGGTCAAAAATCAGGATACAATAATTAATCTTTTAAAAGGGAATTATCACATTTTAATAGATTTAAAAGGATTTCTACTTACATATTATCATGCTCTGATTCTAGTAGAATATAACATAGATATCTTCATATATGTATGTTAGGAATGATTTAGATTTAAAACAATATTTTTATATTGTGAAAGATCCTGGATATATTTTGTTTATTGGAGAAAGAAAATGACCCTGGGAAATATATTTGTAATGAATGATATATCTATATATCATCTCTTAAAAAAAAATCCTTATGAAATTAGGGTGGAAATAGGAGGGTCATTTCATAACTCTAGGGAAAATCATGATAACTCGTTAAACTTGGTTTCATATTCTGATAATGACAAATCTCCTTGCTTTAGATCTAAGAAACTCATATATATATGGGTCTTTCCTCCAATGGGAATGAACTGGTCTTCAATACCTCTTAAATCTAGCCCAAGAAAAATCATCCTCCGGAATATTAGCTGTAACAGAGCCCCACCATCTTGCAACTACCAAAATGCTAAGAAACGCTTTCACTCATCTGAAATATCCAGCCCCTTGAAAATCTTCTCGCAAGAATGAAGACAAGCATGGATTTCAATGATGGATTTTGTGCTTTTAAACGGCTTTCCTTCCAGATTAGTATAGTCTTTGCATAGAGCTGTAAAGTTCACACGGGGATGCATTGGTGCTGCCTCTTCAACTACTCCAACTCTTCCAACATTCGGAGCTTGACCATTGGTGGTCGTGGTGCTAATAGCTCTTCTACCCTATCTTGTCCTATTACTCATTCTTACAACCTGGATATAGTAAGATAATTTTATAATTCTTAGACGAGACTATCTTAGGGAAAAGGGTACTAAATCAAACATATCAATCTGATCAAAATAATTAGAATATATATATGACAACTACACGCTCTCATAGACTAACTCATTCTAGGGTATTGCTAACCATATCTCTAATGAGTTGACCCCAACCAAGGCCTAGGTGTTCGTTCAACCTGGCTTCGATATCACTTGTAACGATCTGCCTTTCATACTCCTAAAGATGACACTTAATACATCCACAGTATTCATATGCCAATCATCTTGTTGTTTGAAAGACAAGCCATTGTGTAAAAGAAAAGATAGATAAGAAGAAAGAAACACAGAATCTCACAACACAAGGAAATCATATATAAGAGAACATAAGATAGTATATATGGTCACTTCCAAAATGAAACATTAGATTTACAACAGGTACTAACTTCAGCCAAGGACAATTATCACTGCCTGCCCACACAATGCCGATACATAATATAAACACACAGTGGAAATAAAATAGATAACTATATAACATCGAAGCCACCTGCTCCATGCTCCTCCAAAATGCATCGGTAAAACCTGGACTACTTGGTTACTCATATAAATTTGAGTGCCCATTAAGTACCAAAGATTTTTTGGGAAAGAAAGAAAAACTCCGGGTCAGACATGGGTCTAATGCTGGTAAATTCCAAAAACTGAATTGTTATACTTATAAAGCTCCTTTAAAGGTAAAGGTATCTCATAAGACCACGCCGCACATAAACACGGACGAGTTTTTCCCTTACGATAACCAAACCATTTTTATAGAAAATCCAATGATATTATAATAATATCTAAGGTTTAAATAAATATATAACATAGCTAAAATGCTTGCATCTCACATTTTGACATATTTGGACATAACTAAGTCCGTAAGGCACTTATTGGAGAATGGATTCCATCAATGATAGGGCTACTGAGGTACCATCCATCACAGTAGACCTCTAGCTAAAATGTATTGAAGTCGAAAACCTTTTGACTCCTGCATGGCAAGACTGACCTACCCTTTACTGGATGGTACCGAATACAATCATCCCTCAGTTGCGATAAACAACCATATTGGGACCTAAAGCATACATCAAAAGGAATAATATTGTTCTAGATTGGGAATGATTACACCCTAATGGTAGCGAACCATATAGCCTTTCGGTACATCCCATGTCTTAGTCATTTCCGGTTGTGATGCTTGAGGCTATGTTTTATCTTTTTATATAAAAATCCCACTTGGAATTCTAACACTGTCCTCCAAGCAACAATGCAACGCCAGCATTCATCCATACAAGTTGGTCTGGATATAAACAAACCAAAGGCACTACTTCTACTACATCCATTTTGGAATCATGCTCAGGATTAGTAGCAAGTAGCCCTTGCACTTCAAAGATCTTCGTCTTTGATTCCATCATCTTCAAGATGTTTTCCAATTCGAACGCTTACGTTGGTTCGAAGTGGTTTTCGGATAACTCATGCTTATCCGATCACGGTCTCTTTGAACCAACATTCGATAATTTAAAATGGGTCAAGTTATCGATAGTGGACAAATCCACTATCTGGGGTGAGTGTAGATTTGCATATGAAAAATAAGACATCTATACTTATCCCCACTTTTCGATTTCAAACAGTACTGTCTTTTAAACTTATTTTATAAACAAAAATAGGTTTTAAATCCTTTCCCTCCATATTTAAATCACTTCACAACTTTGTATAGAGGTTTGAAAACAAAAGGTAAAGTTCGGAAAACCTTTTAAAACATACTTTGATTACATGGAAGTAAGTTAGTTTTAAAGCACACGAGATCTCGATGTCGAAACATAAACCAATTCAAGTGTTAACCTCCATTCAATGTATAATCATCCATATACATAAGCCCATACATATATATAAATATAAATGCCATCCATAAACAAGGAATGATCATCGCTTATAAATAATTACTTAAGTACTTTGACTATATTTCAAGTCATCACAAATCATCACATATGTCATATGTTTCATGCGGAAACCAAACCAAACAACATTATTACAAACTTGTAGTATAAGTAATCAGTTAACTAATATTATCATCCAAATAATAAAGTTAAAATCTTTGGTTTTTAAAAGTGAGATTTACTCACCAAAATCAACATGAATTCAAACCCAAACTATAACAACTTTTCATCGACACACGAACTTAGCTTTTCCCTTTGAAAACTTGATTTTTAAGGCCCTAAGGAAGCTAAATGGTCTCGGTCTAGGTGTAGATGGGCTCAGCCATAGTTGAGGAAAGTGCGGTCTTGATATAAAAATAGATTCTTGGACTTTGTTTTGAAGGTAGGTGAAGTAGAGAGGAAATGAAGTATTTTTAACCAAGTTTTAAGGATTAAAAAGTGAAAAGGTGGAGATTTTTATTTTGAAATTTTTAGAGAAGACATGGAAAAGGAAATGGAAGCTTGGAAAAGATGAGGTAAGAGTTTTGAAAATGAACGAAAGTGAAGTAAAATGAGAATTGAAAAAGAAAAATTGTCTTTACATAAAATGAAATATAGAAATTACAAAAAATCCCTTGATAATTACCATGTACAATACCTTCCATTTCAAGATGCTACCTCACTCTCTCTCTCTTCCTTATTCCACATGTCACCTCCACCCTCCCCATCTCTTCATCTTCACTTCTCCACTTTACATGACTTGATTTTACCTTTTATACCATTTTCTTTTCTTTTTTAAATATTAAAAAAAAGTCAACATTCACTTTGTTACTTGAAGTAAATATTTTAAACTTATTAACTCTAATCACTTCCTTAACCAAAGCATATATTATTTATAAATGTGCGTGCATATATACTCTAGTACATACAACATGTTCCGATAACTTTTAGATGATGAAAAATTGAAAATCCGAAAAATGATTTTTGGTCACAATTTCGATTTTTTTCTGAACTAATTAATTTTGTAAACCAAATTTTAAAACAACTTCACCATCACTAGTTATTACTTAAAAGAGGTTTATTTGATTTGTAAAATCCATTACTTAATTATTTAAAATTATATATCAAATATTCATATTTTAAGTGATTAAGTTACAGGTCATTACAATCGTGACCTATTTATTGAAATTAACTCTCTCATACTTATTACATTTACGACATTTCAACTTCTTCATCCCTCGCCTAAAAAATCCGGTTCTGGATCTCACAGATAGAGGAAAGTCTACTCATTAGCTTTTAGTGTTAAATATAAGATAACTTACTTTCCATAAAACATGTTAATGTTTTAGCACTGCTTATCATATTTGTTTGGCAAATTAATGGCACAGACAAAGAAATCCCTTGTATTTAAAAACATTCTTCAAAAGATAGTCGCTTTTAAACAAAACCGACTTTTAGAAATAAAGTGATTTCAAATTAAAACTTTATTTAATTAATTAATAATAAATTTAAACCTTTTATTTAAATAATAATTAAACCTTTTATTTAAATAATAATTTTTGAAAATATTTTAAAATTCCTTCTAGTTACTTATAATATATTTTAAAAGACTTTCAAAAATATCTAAAGTTGAAACTCTTTTTAGTTTACACAAAAACTATTGATTTACGAATTGCAACCATAGCGACTATCGCTTTATGGACCATAACCTTTAAACTTGTTTTAGAAATCCAAATGCCTTTTAAATCTTTTCCTTTTATGTTATAGTCACTTAACAACTTGGTATAAAGTTTTGAAAACAAAATGTAAAAGTTCGGAAAACTTTTTAGAAACATTTCTAGAAATCAAGTAATTAAACAATTTTTAAAATAATACGGGATCTCGATGTCGAAACATAAAATAATTCAAGTGTTAAGTAAGGACCCGCCTTTTCGACCCTTGAAAGTCAACACTAATCCATCCACGGTATTCACATGTCTAGCATCAAAGTGTCGGAAAGGCAGATTGTTGGGGGATAAGAATGAAAAAGACAAAATAGAATCTCACATGGTGACGAATAATATATAATATACAACAGAACTTTTCAAAGGAAAACTATGGTATACATACATTTATCAGAGTATACTAATCCATCATTTGCCTAGATGGTTATAACAACATATCCTCACAATTACTGATAAAAAAAAACCAATTCAATGGAAAATAAAATATATGCAAGTATGCCTTGGAGGCCTCCAACTTGTCTCCTGAAGCTCCAAAGCATCAAAACTAGATCTGAAAATATGCTCGGTCCGATCCGAGCATTATAAGAAAATAACGTCCGGATCAGTCTGGTAAACCGACATGAGAAACACACTTCAAATAGATTTTTATGTTATAAAACCTTTCAAAATAAAGGTATCTCATAAGACCACGCCGCACATAAGTATGGATGGGTTTTTACCTTACGATAACTAAACCATTTCATAGGAAATCTTATGATATTATAATAATGTCTAGGGATTAAAATAAATATTGAATCTTAGCAAAAACTGTTACATTAATTAAGTTCTAGCATAATAGGCATACAACTAATTCCGAAGGCACTTATTAGAGAATGAATTCCAACATGACAAGGTAAGAATCTACCTTCCGTACAATGCACCTCTAGAAAAAATGTACGAGGCTGTCTTAATTCGCACCTATACTACTTAGGACCGGCTTACTCCTTCTTGGATAGTACCGAATATGATTATCCACTCGGTTGTCCCTAACAAATAGTCTCTGTGGCCATAAACATACATAATCCATAAATATATGTCGATCTAGATACAGGCGATGATCATACTCTAATGGGAGCGACCAATATAGCCCTGGAGCACGTCCCTGCTTTAGTCATTTACCGGTTGTGAGGCCTGAGGCCGCGGTTACGTTTTTATCGAAAATCCCACTTAGAATGCTAACATTGCCCTCCAAAGCAAAAATGCAATACCAGCATTTGTCCATACAAGTTTGTGCTAGGACTGAACAAAACCGAAGGCACTACTTCTACTACATCCATTTCGGAATCACCCTCAGGATTAGTTGCAAGTAGCCTTTGCACTTCAAAGATCTCCGTCTTCAATTTCATCATCTTCAGGATGTCCTCAATTCGAACACTTATTCTAATTCGAAGTAGTTTTCGGATAATATCTGATCCCAGTCTCTCTGAACCGATAATGATAGTTTTAAAGCTGGCTAACATTTGATAGTTGATTATTTAACTATCAAATAAATAAACAATTAAATTGAAGATTTTAATTTCACAAGGAAACCATGCACAGTTAAGCACATAAACAACCACTAAGCCCTTTAAATTAATCTTTTCATTAATTAAACCCACTTTGTAAATTCATGTATTAAAATACTTTTACAAAAATATATTCACAAGCCCTCTATTTCTTCCAATATTTGGAAAATATTGATATACTTATCTTAACTGTATAAGTATACTCACAGAACATTTCGCTTTCAAGCTTAGAAAACTTTTCATATAGTTATATTAACAATATAAGTATGTTCAAAAAACACTACATTTCCAATACTTAGGAAATGTACTCATATACTTATCTCAATGGTATAAGCATATTCACAGATCTTAAGAAAGATTTTATTTCAAAAGCACACTTAATTTGGATTAAACAAATGTAACTTAAATATTTACAAAAATAAACCCAAACCACTTTTGGTGTAAGTAAATCGGTCATATAGAAACTAGACCAAAAATACTTACCCCCACTTCCCGATTTCAAATAGTACTATCTCTCGATTAAAAATAAAATTGGACAAGTTAGAAAACTAACCTTGCCTTAATACACATTCTTAGTTCTCAAGATAGTGACGAGTATCCATACCTTAGGATTTGGTGTTTAGTATGAAAAGAACATTTTCCATACCACTGTATTTAAAAACAATCATTTATGGAAATCGGGTCTTGGACTTTTTAAAAATCCCTTTTATAAAATTCCTTTATATAAATCCTTTTATAAAATTATTATTATTAAATTATAAAGTTCCCTTTATAAATATCTAAACATAATTAGAAACCCCCTTTTTTAAATCTCCAAACTTATTTAATATGCTCCCTTATAAACATCCTTTATACCGTCTATAAATTCTTTTATAAACCTTCTTTTTATAAAATATCATTTATAAAACTCGTTTATAAATCCCCAAATTTATTTGTAACTCTTTCTATAAAACTCCAAATTCATTTATAAAACTCCTTTTATAAATTTCCAAATATGATTACAAAACCCTTTTTTGTGAAACAAAACTCCAAATATAAAACCAAACTGCAAATATAATTATAAAACTCATATTCTTAACACTAATCTTGACCAAATACTTCCATAAAACGACCATTTCCTATATCATCGTAATTCCACAAATGGAATTAATTATTCTGATTTATCAAAATGATAATAATTTCCTTTTTATATAATATCTTTTATAAAACCATTCTTTTATTATAAAACACTACTTATAAAACTATCCTTTAATAAAAGAATAATATTTATAAATCTATCCTTTTATACAACATTTTATATAAACATTTCAAAAATATTTTATTACAAAATATTTCTATCTTCTTTTAAACACAAAATCTCCTTAAAATAAAAGATAACTCCTTTTTATTTTCTTTCAAAATAAACATTCATTATTTTAATGAATTTTCTATAAAACAAATACTTTCCAAATAATTAAAACATTTCTAAGCATTAAGAAAAGACAAATAAAAAGGTTGAAATGAAATAAAGAAGTTCAAAAACTATTTTTAAATAAAATTTCTCGAAAAATCCAAAAAGGCAATTTTAAAAGTCATATTTTCCAAATCGAAACAATATCTAAATCAAAAGCAATTAATAATATTTTTTTCAAAATACTATATTGAGGCCAATAGTTACTATAGCACTTAACCAATGCTATAACTAACCTTTGCTCTTTAAAGGTTCAATTATTAACATATGTTGGTGTCACATCCAATATGGTCAGACTATCAAATTTCACCATTTAACAATCTATATAACAGGTATATGACTAAAATAAAATCAACAAATATATAACTAGGATTAAAAATTCACCAGTGAGAAATATAGATTTCTCGCTAAAATTCCCTGTATTTCATTTTGAATGTCAATCGCCTTTCAAAAGTGGATATTTTAACCAAAACAACCAAAAATTCATCCAAATAGAAATAGTAAGTTTTATCTACTATATATCATACTAATTACCCAAAAAGTTGAGTTTAACTCACTGAAATTCCAGCGGACGCTTAGGCGTTCCAGTTCAAACTAAAATTGAATGATCTTCGATTTTATCCCAAAATTTCATTTGCTCCAAATTCGACCAAACCAATTCCATCACGTAGCTATCGCCCTTACGAGCGCAACGCAAAAACCCACATACCGATTGGACCTCAATGAGAGAGTTATACATTTTATAAGTTTTTTGATTAATTAAATAATAAATTACACTATTAAATCACTAATTACCTATATAAACTAATCCACCACTAAACCTTTCTTCCCAAAAGCTTAACCACCTCATTTCTGTACCCGAATGCACACCCTCCTCCTTGTACATGCACGGCTAAGCTCTCTCCACAATCCACTAAATCATCAACCGACTTCGCCAACGAACATCACTTGACCTCCTCTCCGCAATGCACACGATGGATCAAAGCTCGTCCCCACCCTTAAAAAGGTGACCTGATGGTCCATATTCCCATCCAAAACGTCGCTTTTCACCATAGGGAACCACACTTCCCTATACTCCTTCCACCAAAGCTCTCCGACACTACAAATCCAACACAATAACCCATGCGGCCTCTCGTCACCTAGAATTGAAGAAAAATGGATCCCTAACTATCAAACCACTCTCGATCATACCGTCGAACCCCCCAAAACTCCAACGCACCCCCATCCAAACACATGTACAAAGGTAGATCTATTCAAGAGGAGCTTAAAGATTTTTGTTTTAGAATTTATAGTGGAGTATATGAATTTATATTGATTTTTGATTAGGAAGTTTAATTCTTATTTTACTGTTGGATTGAAAATAAGAGAGAGAGAGAGGCTGACAAAAAGGAATGCATTGAAATTTCTAAAATTTGGGTTTGAGTTAGGTTTGTGATGAGATTTCCGGCATCCCGCTGCACTGAATTTTGTTCGTGTAAGAACTGTGAACGCCAAAATAAAAATATGGTCGCGCTAAAAAATGCGACACTATCTCAAAATGAAAATAATATACACAGGTTATTGTATTCTGTAAAATCATAAAAATACCGTCGTTTGCCAAAAAATCGTCAAAGATACTTTAAATATTTTCCAAATTAAAAATTATAGAAAAATCAAATAAATTAAAATAAAAATACATCAATAAAAATCGAGTCATTATATTTAAAAAAAATTCTTAATATATATTTGAACCATTTATTATTGCAAATAAATTACAAAATGAATTCACCTTATTATTCACTAATTAAAAGGAATGAAATAAGGCCATTTAATCCATTTAATTAATATTCAATTAAGAATCCAGATAATAAAATCACTATCCAAATATTAAATTCACAATTCAAATATTTAAATAATCCTTATATTTGAATTTAAGTTTTCTTTAAACCTTTAAAACTCAATTATTTCCATATTTAAAATTAATTAAATATTCAAAATCAAATAACAAAATTCCGGGTTGCTATATGTTGACTTTCCAAACAACATATAATCTACCATATATGTAAGCACATACATACATATATATATATACACACACAAATGTAAAAGATGTCCATAAAACAAGGAAAAATTATCACTTGTAAATAATTACTTAAGCACATTCAACTGTATTTCAAGTTATCACAAATCATCACATATGTCATTCGCTTCAAGCTGGAAACAAACCAAACAACATTCATTCCAAGCACTTATAAACACAAGCAACTAACTAATATTATCATCACAAATGATAAAGTTTAAAACTTGGTTTCTTCCCAAAATAAATACGAATTCAAACCCAAACTACTACAACTTTGTACTAATACATAAACTTAGTTTTTCTTCCTAGAAACTTGATTTTTAAGACCTTGGGAGGTGGAGGTGGTGTCGGCCTAGGAGGAGTTGGGCTCAGCCTAGCTTGAGGAGGGTGACGGCCATGACTTGAGGAGGGGGTTTAGGGTCTTGTTTTGGATGATGAGAGAAGTAGAGAAGAAAAGTAGTGCTTTTTAACTAGGTTTTAAGAATTTAAAGTGGAAAAGAAGAGATTTTTAACTTGAAAATTTTAAAGAAGCCGTAGTAGGCAAGATGGAAGCTTGAAAAAAAGGGAAGTGAAATAAAATGAGAAATGAAAAAAATTGAATTACTTTTATATGAAATGACAAGGTATAATACCCTCCATATCAAGATGTCACCTCACCTCCACCTTCCTTACTTCACACACAACCTCCACCCTCCCCATCTCATGATCATCACTTCACCACTTTTCATGACTAGATGGATCATATTATGTATCATTTTCTTTTTTAAATATAAAAGAAACGTTAAAACTTGCTTTATTTACTTAAGTAAATATTTAACCTTTTTTAACTCTAACCACTTCCTTAACCAAAGCATATGTTGTTTATAAATGTGTGTGTATATACTCTAGTGTATACAACATTGATAACTTTTAGATGATGAAAAGTCGAAAATCCGAAAACGATTTTTGGTCACATTCTGATTTTTCTCCAAACTAATTATTTTTGTAAACAAAATTTTAGAATAACTTCACCATAGTTATTACTTAAAAGAGGTCTATTTGAGTTATAAAATTCGTTAATTAATTATTTAAAAATATATTAAATATTCAAATTTAAAGTGATTAAATTATGAGTCTTTACAATAACCAAACTATTTTCATGTGAACAATGTATAGTCAATAATGATTCCCACTCACCAATCTACACTACCAAGCCCTAGAAATTGCTTAAATTCTCTCCAATTCTTTGGTGGCTTGAAACGCGGTTCAATAAAGTTCCTAGATTCCAAAAATGGGTATCTTCTTGTAGTCATCTTCACGCTTGTCAATTTAATATGTGTGTGTGTATTGTAACAACTGAGGATTTTTGACCCTCGAAGATTGACACTAATACGTCCACTGTATTGCGTGCGAGGAATCGAATGCCCAAAAGCATGATTGTTAGGGGAAAGAAAGAAGAAAGAAGAAGAGAAAAGAAACTGAAAACAAAACAAAATCTCATAATCACAGCAGAACAATATGTAATATAATATTAATGACCCTTATAAAAGAGAAACTGTTATATACATACATCCATCAGAGTATAATAACAAATCACAATCATCAGTCTGGACAGTTATAACAACCTATCCTCATAATTGCTGATGATTTCAACAACAAAGCGGCGGAAAATAAACATATACGTGAATACGACCTGAAGACCTCCAACTCATCTCTCGAGCTCCAATGCATCAAAAGCAATCTGTAAATATACTCAGTCTGATCCGAGTATTATAAAACACCTGAGTCAGTCTGGAAAACCAGTATGAGAAAACAAACCCAACTGGATTTTATAGTTATAAAAACCTTTGAAATCAAAAGTATTTCGTAAGACCACGCCGCACATAAATACGGACTTGGATAATTGACTTGGATAATTTAATGTGTTTTGTAGGAATTTTAGTGAATTTTGGAAGAGGTTTCATGGAAAATATGCATGCACAAGAGAAAACAAAGGAATGAAGATGGAAATAATTCAAACCATGCAACATGGAGAACTCCACCTACCCACTTACTATGGTGTACAATTAGAAGCTAATGCACATGCTAAATGGCTATCAAAGTTACATGCACACTTAATGGAAGATTATCTCATGCTAATGATAACTTGGTGGCCACACTTCCTAAGAGGGTAGTTTGGGTAGTTCCCAAAAATATGGATTGGGGTTTCAAACTTGTATAAATACCCCTTATGTTCATGTAACTAGTCTCAGTTAGCCTCTCCTTAGCCTCCTTTGAGCCTTCATTTTAGTTAGTTTAGTTTTAGGCTCAAAAATAAATTACAAGCTCTCTTTCTCTCTTTCATGGCTACTTAGCCATTTTCTTTTATGTCACTTTTTATATGCAATTATAATTCATGCACTTTTCTTTTATGTTCTTTTCTTGTTTATTTCCTTTCATGTTAGTAGCTTAGTTTAATTTATCCAAGTAGATTAGCTCTCATTCTACTTTAGTTAGCTCTCCTTTTCTTCTTCTTTTTATTTCATGTTGAATGCTACATTTGTTGAAATGATAACAAATATGAGAAGCTAAACCCTTTCAATTTAGGGGTAATGAAGCTCTCTTAATCATGTAGATTCAACATTTTGATAAATTTTTTATCTCTTTTTGTGCTTAATGGAAATGTTTGAATGGGTTAAACTTTTTGGTTTTAGCTTTGAATTTGATAGCCTATGTTGTTGACACCAAATAGGCTATCTTAAATAAACAAAAAAACAAATTACATCTTCATCTACATATGATCATGGTAATGAAGTGAATTTTAAAATCAAAATTTGATGGTCTATATTTCTAATCAATAGTTAATAGATCATGCTTAGAATAGATTTTATTTTTAATTTCATTGTCATTTTTATGAAAGTTAAGAAGTGGTTTAATGGGTGTGTTATAGTTTGATGGTTTATATTGGGCTAATTAATAGCACAGATATTCCATACTTATGATAAACACATCAATTAAATTCACTAACAACCAAAAAAAGGGATCATAATTTCATGTTGTGTTGATTTATATAATCAAGAGAGTGGATTTATGTAAAGATCCAAAAACTCGGCCTTCGAAAATCGGCACCCGTACTTCACTTGTACTCAAAATGCCGCAGATTCAAACGCCGAATCTGACTCTCCGGAGCTTATAACACAGTAAGTATAACAATACAGCAGAAGAAAGAAATGAATGATATCATATACAACTCCAATGAATACAATATCCAGAATGATATACAACAATGATATTAATATAATACAACAATATCAGAGATAAATAATGATACAGCGGAAATAACAGAAGAGATAAGTCCAAATGATCTGAAAGAGAGTATGAGTTACCAACTCCAAATCAAGCTTGAAACACCAACACGATGCACCAAGATAAGCAACGTCGGTCATGATCTCCAAAAACTGAACTAGCTCCCGATAATCTACTAAACCTGATTATCTGGAAAAAAACCCAACTCTAGACTGCCCGTGTGGAAAATTGTGGGCACCCAGAGTTTAGGAAGGGAATAATAAACTCTGAGTCAGTCGTGGGACTGGTGTGAGCAACAAAAAAACAGTTTATCTTTAAAACAACAATAAAAGAATTTTAAACATTAAAACCCGCAATGCTTTTGGAAAATGAAACTACCATAAGACCTCCCGCCACACACACAATGCAAACGCAGAATTGGAGGAGATTTCTTCTTATGATAGTCAAACATGCTTATTACGCAAAACAAATCATTTTTGATACTTTTATTAGTGCATAGTGCAGAAAACCTTTCGAAAGTATAATATTAATCTTAGTCGGCATAAGCATTCCGCACTTATGCCTACTATAGCTACTATGTTCAATAGCAGGTTACCGCCACATTCTATAGCAGGTTATACAACTAAAACCGTACAAGGTTCGTATTGTTTCTTTGGATTTCCAACAAATGGTCAGGCTAAGGAACTTCCTATGCCACATGGGATCGCCTCTGGCGGGACGTCCCGAGAACTAACTAGCTCTCTGCCAACACAAGGCCGGGTTACCTCTGACACCAGGTAACTACTACACGAATATGCCACCCCTCGGTCCTTTGGGACTTTTATCCGAGCGCTCGATAACCAACATCACACAGTAATAAATAAAGTGTGTCCACATGAGTAAGTATCTGGGCTCCACACCATGATACCACCCTTTTCTAGAAGGAAATGACATACCCTAAAGGGTGCGACCCTCATAACCTTGCCGCATCATTCCTGTTTCGACCATTTCCGGTCTGTGAGGTTCGATGAGGTCTCGTCCACAAAGCTATGCTTTTTCACAAAGCCATGCTTTGATCAACAAATGATCATCAACACACAGCAGCACTCAGCATGCCACACTACCAAATTTGAGAGTATATCACTGATAACCTTCAACTACATAACCTCTGAGCTCGTACGTCTCAGAGAAGGGTGTTAAGCTAAGAGAATAAATTCTCCGCCACCAACAGAAATGTATTTGAAAGAAATCTGCTTTATATCTCAAAGTGTAATGTCAGACATGTAACCATACAAGTCTGTTCCGGGTTCGAACAGAACCGAAGGCACTTCCGAAGAAGCCCTTGCAAATCCGAATAATTTCTAATCACATCCGGACTTCCCATCACAAAGGGTGTTAAAATCTCTATACCGGGGATTAGCCGATGCAGAGACAATCGATGGTAATCCTTTCATTTTCGAAAGTATCCGGTCTTCACCACCGGTCTTCAAATGCTATCCATATACGTCGTATCATTATTCGGAATGGGTTATATGACACAAAGGTCCTCTCCCGGCTAAACCGAATAATGAGCGTAATATTTAAAAATATATGGATTTTGGGATTTCAGTTAAGTCACAACTTATTACCTAAAACTTTTCTTTCAAATGGTTTAAACACCTTACCATTTTAATCTTTTACAAAAAGATTCATCTCACAAAGTTCACTCAGTTTCACAAAGATCTCTTCATAGATTTTCAAATCAATTTCCATTTCCATTGGATTAACTCGTTAAATCTTTAAAATAAAGATTTAACTGATAGCTTTCAAAACAGTTCCATTTTGACCTTTTATACAAAAGATACACCTTCCTAATTTCCAAAACAAAGTTTAACAACCTTTCACAAAGATTCATTCATAATTCGGAAAACCATTTCCAATTCAAACTTGAAATTCCTTCAATTAAATTGGAATTTCATTTCTTATATGAAAGCTTTTATCACTTGAAAACAATAGTTTTCATTTCGGAAAATCTGATTCATTTATACGAGTTAAGATCTTTGGGTTAAATTCGAATTCTCAAAGTCATACTTTTAAAATGGTTTAAATTCATATAAACACATTTATAACATCTTAACCAAAATTTCCAAACATTGGATTCAATTTCAAATATGAATTCAAATTCAAATTAAATTATTTAAATTGAGAAACTTCACCAAGTTATTCAAAATAAATTTTATCTTTGAAAACACCTTTTCAAAAGCTTTAACATTTAACCCAATTCTATTTCCAAATTCAATTGAAATTAAAATTTCAATTTCAAAAATATTAAACTTAAATCATTTGTGACTTAACCGATTTCCTCGTGAAATCCATATTTGTGTGTGTAAAAGTGTAGTCCAGGGGTTTCACACAATAGTGCAACATTATAAATCATCACAAATTCAAATACAGAAATATAGTTGATAAGCGGTATAACTATAACGCTTATCTTTTATTCACAGATCACAGATATATAAATATTACAGATAATAAATTACATTCAGTCCAGATAAATAACTACAGTGCAAGTCACACACAAATCAGAATATATCACAAAGCATCACAGATCAAAGATACCAAGCAATTCAACTATTCAATCAAACCCAAACATTCATAAGTAAATTTATTAATCAACTGATTTATTTAAATTAGATAATTACTTATGAATAAATTGTTAATCTGGGTTAATTATCACAAGTTAATTTTAAATTATCTGAAATACATTTCCCTTTCAAATTCATTAGTTAATCTTTAATTTTTAACTAATCAATCTTAATTAATGAACCAATTTAACCTTTAATCATTAAATAAATCTTAATTAATCACCATTATTAATTAATCCTTTAATTTATTTTAATTAATTAAGTGTTAACTGTAACTTAATTAATCCTCAATTACTTGATTAATTAATTACTAATCATTAATTAAAAATTTAAATCTTATCTAATTAATGATCCTTAATTACCAATTAATTTATCCTAAATTAATTAGCTTAAACCTTAATTAACTAATTTAAACTCTTAATTACTAATTTAATTAATCCAAATCATTAATTAATTAAATTAATTAATTTTTCCATTTTAATTAACTTAATAGTTTAATAAATCATAAATCATTCAATTCTATTTATCTTTAAGATAAAACTTTATTCTTATGAATGATTAAATTATCATTAACAAAACATTTAAACAATTTACTTTCAAATTTATTTCAAATTTCATTTTAAATTTAAGATTTAAAAATGAATACAAATTTAACTTTAACTAAGATTAAACAATTTAAAATCTTTTAAATTTCATGTTAAAGAAATACTTGTCTTTTAAAAGGAATTTTAAAAGAACTTAAACCAAATTCATTTTTTACATTCAAACCATTTAAAATACACTTAAACATTTTTAAAGTTGTTAAAACAATTTAAATGTTAAAAACTTTATTTCAAAATTAGAATACAAATTTAAATTTTTTAAGTCATACTTAAAAAACTGATTTAAAACTTAGTTTAAATCTTCGTTTTACATTTTAAAAATTCATTTTTAAATCTTAAAAAGCTGACAGATTTTTAAACCTATAACCACACATCTTTAAAACTTTATTTCATTTCAAAGCTAGGATGCAAATTTAGATTTGAATCCAGGTTTAAACTTTTATTCAATCTTAGTTTAAATCTCTACTTTTCATTTTAACATTCAGTTTTAAATACAAAATCTAATAGGTTTGAAAGCCTGTCACAAAACCATTGCCGAGCCACACATCAATTTGCTTCGGGTTTCACCCGACATTTACTCGAGAAAACTTCGAGTCCAACCTCCCTGTTTCAACCCAGATCCACAGACATCATGATGTGCACCGTGCACTTGCACCGTGCCGCCTACCACCTCCGGTCATCCCCGATGACCTTCACACATCGGCAACCAACCTCGCATCATACTCCGACCGTCACCACTTCGATTCCCACTCGGAAACAAAATCGAGCAACCTGGTACGAACTGGAACAACCATCGAAACGTTGAACCACCTCGTTCTCGCTCCTCCGACCACCGGAGTGCCAGAGGCTCCAGCCACACCTTCGACAACCCCCGAGCTTCCACCTCCCTGAATTCTGGTGCACTCGATGTACGAACGAGACCAACTCAATCAAATTTCTGACCACTGCCCAAAACTAGGGTTTAAAAACTAAATACCCCATTGCCGACGCCACAACCACCGTGCACCACCACCACTATTTTTCCCGACTTCCTCGATCACTCATCTAGCTTCAGCCCAAACCCCGTCCTAGGAAGAGCCTCCGACCATCTGAAATTGGTTGAAAACCATTTTCTGTTCAACTCAAAACTGCTCTCTATCTATACTTCTAAAAATTATAGTTTTTGTTTTAAAAATCTTATTCTTGAATGTTGATTCAAGTGATATGATTGAATTAGCAATTTACAAAACTCGAATTCAACATAGGATTACCTGTTGCTCTGTAAATTAAATTTCCAAGTTGATATATTTCACCAACCTGTCTAAAACAAAATTTTATAACTTGATCTATATTTGAACAACTTATTTTGTTTTAGACTGTAAACCTATAAATGATTGGATGAAGATATTTTGTATTTTGATTAGCTATTCAATCCTGAAACTAAAAACAGAGAAGACAAATAAAAATCACATAACACTCGTATACAAACACAGAGCAATGTAAACAAAATACATATACAAGCATATTATTATCAATGAACTTTACGCATAGATTTAATTAGACTTAAGTCTTAAAAAATTTGTTTACTCACCGTGATATTCCCGAAGAAATGAAACAGAGCTCTCTTCATGTTGACACAGGCTGGAAATTTCAAAATGAAGCCTTCTCTTTGAATTTATGGTTTGTTTGATATATATATTGTTGTTTTAAAGTGAGGTTTTGTTTTTAAGTTGAAGATGTTGTTGCTTTCCACAGTTTACTCAGCTTTTATGGTCGAAATGAGGGTGAGAGTTTGGTGTATGGAAAGGAAGAGTACTGGTGATAAAATTTGTACAGGTTATTATATTACCTTTGTACAAATACCAGAGATTTTTTTCTTTGGTCTGGAGGCTGAAGTGATTCATGGTGGCTGCATTAATGAGGCTTGTACATGAATATATGTTTGTCCATACTTATCTCTTTGTTCATATGTACAGTTGCATTAATTGTTTTGTGTACTAAGATATTTTCTTTTATACTTTGTTTATGTTCTTGCCTGCATTTCTAAACTTTACAGGTTACATGAAACATTTATTTGCCTGGGTATGTTTTATATCCTATGTACATATATACTTTTGGTTTTAGTCATATTACTTAGTTGAATGTATGTTACTATCTTATGCTTTGTCTAAGTGCTTTACAATATAAATAAATTTCTATGTTAATGTGTTGTTAGATCTTTAGTTAATATGTTTATTTTCTATTTTACAAAATTTATTAACATGTTATTTGAATTTTAGCTAATTTATCTCTATTTTACAAACTATATAATTTATCTTGTATACATTTCTATTTCAATCTCTAACTCAAATATTTATAATTTTGTATGTTTCTATATATATATATATATATATATATATATATATATATATTTCTTATTTATTTTATAAGTGCATTTGTTTGTATTTTATTTTACTTTATAATATTTATTTTTATTTGAACTCAAAATTTATTTCTAGAATTTTTTATATGTTCATTTCATTATCTAACATCTAATTTAATCATACCCAAAATCCAAATACAAATTTATTTCCTAAGGTATTTAAATTTAAATCCCAGTTCAAATTTAATTTAGATTCATCTTCCCAGTAATTCATAATTTAACTGACATTTTATATCAATTACCCATTATTTTCACAATTTTTTTCAAAAATCAAATTAATTATCAGTTTAAAATTAATCAAAATCCGGGATCGTTACAATTTACCTCTAAATTGCCTTCAAACTCTCATATTTTTATCCATTTTATTTTGCTAGATTTTCTACATTTTTAGCTTGAAACAATTTCAAACTCTTGGTTAATTTGATTGAATAGCATTTTAAATTTAAACAATTCCCTGCGAATCTACCCGTACTCGCCACGTACTAACATTGTACGCCGTGCGCTTGCGGTTAATTTTTAATTAAAAAAATTTCGGCTATTTTTTAAACCGATAAAAAATTAGCCGATCAAACAAGTTTTTGGCGTCGTTGTCGGGGAATTGATTTGATTTTAATTTTCTATTCTTCGAATTATTGTTGTTTGATTTTTGTGTGTTAATTAGCATTAAAAAAAATTATGTTGTGTGTTTGATTGTTGATTTTTGTTTTCATTTTTGTTGTGTGTCTGTTGTTTTTCAATTTGCATTTCTATTTAAAGAAAAAAAAGAACATACACAACTAAAAAAATATTTTTTATTTCATTCTCATTTACAACTTCTGTTTTGGTTTACATTGCATTACATTTCTATTGGCATTGCATTTACTATTCACTGTTCCTCAGCCAGAAATCAAGCTACAACTGCCTTTCTGTTGCTGACAGTTCATCATCCCTTCAAACACAACATTTTTTCACTTTGTTCATCATCCCTTCACTGTGCATATCACTTCCTTCTACCACTTCTAAAAAACCTTCCATACAACATACCCACATAACTGCCATAAAACATTCACCATTGTCCTGCCTCCAAACATCAACATACACATTTTCATTCATCTACCTGACCGCTACCCAGTGTCGTTCAACAAGTTCATTTTCATACACATACTTGCTGCTCACTGCCCAACGATAGAGCTCTTTCGGTTGCTCCTCCTCACTCAACTATCCCTTAAAATTCAAATACCAGAACACATCACCATTGCATTTTCCAAACTCTAACACCACATAATCACCAGTCACTGCATATCAACCCCACCTTCTACCAATTGACAGCACATTTCTGTGCATGTTTCATTTCTGTCATCACAGTCAACTACAACAGACTCCTCAACACTACCATCCCACTTTCTTACAACATTTCAACAGCCAAAAACTACCACAGCAACCACAGCAATACAGCCTTACATCTCCACCTCATCAACTCTACAACTACACAACCACAATGCACATCACATCAGTGCACACATAACTGCTTATCAATCACCACTTCCTCTACCTAACAAACCAAAACTTCTACTTCCAACAACAACACCAGCTCATATCCCAAACCACGATCACCCCCTGTCACAAACATACTCTTCACTTCCTTTTATCTACTGCCTTAAATTGCTCACCATCACAAACTACATCACAGTTCATCACAAACTAAAAAGCTGCTCTCCTACTCCACTATCTCCAATGCACCAACCAGAGAAACACTTCCTCTGCACAGTTCCGTAACAAATCATTAACAACAACCACCACTTGACTCTGTCATTACCACACCTCCTCTATCAAAACAGGTTGCACTGCCTAAACCACAGCATACCAACAGCATACATACCACACTGACCACATAAAACCACTGCATTTACATACTCCAACAACAGTACAATTCATCACATCAATTCACCATCATTCACCATACGTATCAGTACAACCTCGCATATACCATCACCTGCCCCTTCCACAACTGCCTGAATTACCTGCCTGACCACAACTGCCACTTCCAAACAGTAGCTTCATCAGTGCAGCATCACCCATCTCCACATCCACTAATACTGCTATACCACCATCTGCCTCCCTCCATTGCCACACCCGAACAATGCCTCTGACCGCAGCCTCCAAGAACTCAACCACCCAAACCCAATTCACTCAAACCCAAACAATATCCTCCAATCGCGAACGCAAATAACTACTACTTCACCGCCCTCCTCGCCAATCCCCTCGTCAAACAAAAATCACCTTCAGCCTCTCCAATCACCTCTGCTATTCCACTCCAATCGTCGCAAATCACCAACATCATCGTCTTCGACCACCAACCTCGCCAATCAAACTCCCACGATTCCAATAAAAAAAGAAGAGAAATGTTTTCGAATGGTTCCAATAAAAAAATCGAATTGCGAAATTTGGGTGTGTTATTTCATTGTTTAAGTGAGAAGCTGGAAAGTGTATTTGGGTGAAACGAGAAATTGAGTTGAAACAAGAAGTTGGGAAGTGTTTATTTTGTTTTTGGTTCAATTGTCCGGACCAGGCCCATGTGTTTCTTTTAAAGGAATTTTTTCTGTTAAAGCTTTATCTTTGTTTTTAAGTTTCTCTCGAACAAAAAAAAAGAAAAAAAAAGTTGGCTTGAGTACATTTGATTTGTTTTGGGCCGGGTTTGTTTAGTTTAGTGAATTTCATTTTGAAAGTTCATTTGTGAATTAATTTTGTTTAGTTTTAATTTGTTTTGTTTAGTTTGTTTTTAGCTCAAACCTAATTTTAAAAAAAGGATTTGTTTTGTTTTCAATTTTCTTTGATTGTTTTCAATTTTCAAGTGTCAAAGCATAAATTCAAAAAGGAATTGCTGCTAAGAATTGCTTGCTTGCCAAAATAAACGGCTTGTTTAAAAAAAATTAGTGCTTTTAAAATAAATAGGAAATTATTGTCAAGGACAAAATTTCTCAGCGTTTTAGCCTCAAGGACAGACCTTCAGTATTTTAGTCTGAATGACAACTTTCTTTAGGTATTAGTTTTTAGTTATTGGTATTAGTTTTTAGGTATCAGTTTGTAGTTATCGGTAGCAATTTTTAGGTATCAGCTTTAGTTCGGTAGCAGTTTTCCAAGGATGTTTGTCCGTATGAATAATTTTGGAAGAATGTTTGTCCTTATGAATAATTTTTAGAAAATTATTTGTCCTTGTGGATAAAATATCGAGGTCGTGTCCTTGAGGCTAAAAATATACAAATTTTTGTCCTTTAAATTAATTCCTCTAAATTGCTAATAATTCTGTACGCTCTGGTATCATGCCCCTATCTCTTGTTTTTAATTTGCTTTGCATTGTTGGTTTCTTGCATTTAAAAAAAATTCAAAAACAAAAACCAATTTCATTCGTAGTTGCATCGTTAATTCACGTTTAATCTCAGTTTTGCATTTCATCTTAGAACTTGACTAATAATAACGGTTAGACATTTTAAGGGTGTCACGAGCTCACCTATGGCTCAATTGTATATTGACAAGTTGTCCTCTTTAGACAACTTAATTTCTTGGTGTTTAGGCTACGGCATAGCAATAACCATTTATAAATATTACGTGATTCGTAAATATTATAGTGGTTGTTTCTGTGAAGGTACTTAAACCTTCGGTTGCATTGCAACGGTGATTCGTGGTGCACCGATAAATCCTGTCTGTTACCTGGCTGAGAACTATCTTGTTGATTGAAGACAAAGTGTGATTATACAATTTTGGGTTAGGAGCTACGTAGGATAGAAAACTTGTAATTAAGCCCTTGCATTCGTTTAGTTGCATTAGTTCATGCATATATATATATATATATATATATATATATATATATATATATTATGTATAAGAATTTCAAAATCAAAAACTAAAAAAATTGTAAATATTCCTTAACTTAGTTTTTAAATCCTTTCTTTTGAAATTTTTAAATCAAAAATCCAAAATAAAAATTAGTTAGTTTTTTTAGAAAAAAAATATATAAAACCTTTTCAAAACAAAAAAAAATTGAAAATCCAAAAACAAAACATGGAAACGATTTCATCTTTACTTGAACTCTCTACACAACAAAATCAAAGGATAAATGATTTGTGTAATTCATATTTGTGCAATGATTCAAGTCAAAGTTTTCAAAATAATCAAAATTTGAATTCACTTCAAAATTCAAATGATTTCGAGTATAACCCATGCCAATTTCGAACTTCAAAATGAATTTCAAAATCAAAACGAAAATGGAAACAATCGTTTAAATGATTTTGGCAATGGGAGTTGTTTCATTCATGGTGAAAATTTTTGTTCTCGACAATTGAAAATTGAAAATCCTCAAATTAATAATTATAAATTTGATTTTGTTGAGCAAATGGACGAAATTTACAATGATCACATGAATTTGTTGTTTGAAACATATATGAAACAACGTGAGCAACAAAATCAAATCCCAATGTGTGATGAGTCAAGTAATAATCCATCTTTTACCAAAATTAACGATTTTCAAGTAATAACTTTTGAAATTGAAAACGAAAATCTTAAAGAAGTTGTTGAAAATATGGTAATTGAGTTGGATTTCAATTCTTTTGAGGGTGAGAAACTCGATTTAAAATTTGATCGTCCTTTCTCCGATTTTGAAAATTTGAATACAACTTTGGATTTTGAACTTGATATATGCAATGAAGTTATGAATAATTCAACAAAGGAAGACGAATTCAATGAACACGGTTTCTTTGGACTTTCCAAAAACGAGTTGTCGAATTCTGAAGGGGAAGATTTAAATCACCATTATGATTTTGAAATCAATAATTCTGAAGAAGTTTTCAATAATAAGGTTGAATTTCAATTTGGAGAAAATAAACTTGAACTTCAACCAATTGTTCTATCAACCCTAAAGATCATCGAAAATAAAACAACTCATACGATTTTCAATAAAACGACATTTGTTTTTCCAAATCAACATTCAACTTTGAAATCTTTTATGGTTTGGTTTTCTACGCTTAAGTTGTGTCTCTCATACTTGACAAGACAAATGAATTGATCTTTGGAAGACCGTTTCATTTACTCTTTGACGATATACCTTCTGATATCGTATAAATAATAATCTTTACATTTTCATGTATATATAGGTCATATTTTTATTTTTATTTTATTTTTCTCCTTTCACTTGAGTTGACTATGGGGACACAGTCAAAATCAAGTGTGGGGGGAGTCTCGTCTACATTTTTTATGGTTTATTTTTTTTCATTTTCTTTCCAAAACTCAAAATTTTAAAAAAAAATCCCAAAAACAATTTTTTTTTAGCATTTTGATTTTTTAAGAAACACTGTAAGATAAGTATAAATTTTGGTTATTAAATTGAAATTTTTGAAAATTTATTTGTCTTAACAAGAATAAAAATAAAGTTTGATCACAAGTAACTATGGTTTAACAAGTATATAGGGAGGTTCATGGTAATAATTATGAAGTATATCCTAATGGAAATCTTTGTTTAAAAAAGTGGCGGATTTAAAGAAAAGGATATAACAATTTTTATCTTCTAAGTTAAATGGTGCTAAGATGATTTTGCAAAACTCTCCTTCAAAAAACAAAACAAAAATATAACAAAAAAAAGAAGCAAACAAAAGAAAAGAAAATTATATATATATGTATGTATATTTTTTAACACGTAGAGTCATGTGTTCACATGCAAGTGTGAACACTCGCCATGCTCTGTATCCTTCTCAAGTAAACCCGAAGGGCAGTGCATGATCGATATATCATATATCTGGCCTCAATTTATCTAAGTTAGGTGTATGTATATAAAAATTCTTTCATTAATAATGCCTACAGTCGATGGGTGTACACACTTGGGTGTTCACTCGTCACGCTCTGTATTCCCCTCATGTAAGCCCGAAATGCAGTGCCTGTGTAATATATCTGGCCTCAGTTTTCTGAGTTAGGCATATATAAAATATTGATAATATTAGTAAAATTTTCAAAAATAGAGAGAGTAAGCAATTGAAATCAAAGCACTATTTTCACTTATTTGATTCGGTTTGTTATTAAAAAGAAATAGAAATACCACTTTGAAAACTTTGATAATCAACTAAGGATCCATTTCATAGTCGCACTGTGCTATCAACTAAACAGCTAGCCAAACTAGAATTTACTTGTGATGATAACTTAGTTTTTATTGGAAATTTTGACAAGTAAAATGACTAAAATTTCTTGATTATAACCAAAACTTATATTTAACTTATTCGTGTCAATTTAAAAGTAAATTCGTCATTTGTAAATATTTTTAAAAAACTTGCATTCATCTCTTTGTAAATAAATCTTGCATTTAGGAATTTTTCACTTTTGCATTTGGATTTTGTGGGTAGTATCCACTGAAAATCCTCGTCCTACTAGGGACAACTAGAAGTTTAACGGCTTGTTGCATACGCTCAATGCAATCGTGCTCCCTACGAAAACAGATTTATCTTAGTTTTTCTTTATTCGAGGACAAATAAAAAGATAAATGTGGGGTATTTAATGTGCACGTAAATGTGCATATTTTTACTTCCATATTTAATTTAATTCAATAAATGAGCATATAGGGTGTTTTAACATGTTTAAACCCAAATTTCAATTATTTTCAAATCATCGTATATTCATCTTCATACATGGAAAAAATGGTCATTTTTGTGCATATATTACTTTGGGAAAATTTAATGTGTTTTGTAGGAATTTTAGTGAATTTTGGAAGAGGTTTCATGGAAAATATGCATGCACAAGAGAAAACAAAGGAATGAAGATGGAAATAATTCAAACCATGCAACATGGAGAACTCCACCTACCCACTTACTATGGTGTACAATTAGAAGCTAATGCACATGCTAAATGGCTATCAAAGTTACATGCACACTTAATGGAAGATTATCTCATGCTAATGATAACTTGGTGGCCACACTTCCTAAGAGGGTAATTTGGGTAGTTCCCAAAAATATGGATTAGGGTTTCAAACTTGTATAAATACCCCTTATGCTCATGTAATTAATCTCTCTTAGCCTCTCCTTAGCCTCCTTTGAGCCTCCATTTTAGTTAGTTTAGTTTTAGGCTCAAAAATAAATTACAAGCTCTCTTTCTCTCTTTCATGGCTACTTAGCCATTTTATTTTATGTAATTTTTTACATGCAATTTTAATTCATGCACTTTTCTTTTATGTTCTTTTCTTGTTTATTTTCTTTTATGTTAGTAGCTTAGTTTAATTTATGCAAGTAGATTAGCTCTCATTTTACTTTAGTTAGCTCTCTTTTCTTTTTGTTTTTATTTCATGTTGAATGCTACATTTGTTGAAATTATAACAAATATGAGAAGCTAAACCCCTTCAATTTAGGGGTAATGAAGCTCTCTTAATCATGTAGATTCAACATTTTGATAATTTTTGATCTTTTTATGCTTAATGGAAATGTTTGAATGGGTTAAACTTTGTTGTTTTGTTGACACCAAATAGGCTATGCTTAAACAAACAAAAACACAAATTATCTCTTCATCTACATATGATCATGGTAATGAAGTGAATTTTAAAATCAAAATTTGATGGTCTATATTTCTAATCAATAGTTAATAGATCATGCTTAGAATAGATTTTATTTTTAATTTCATTGTCATTTTCAAGAAAGTTAAGAAGTGGTTTAATGGGTGTGTTATAGTTTGATGGTTTATATTGGGCTAATTAATAGCACAAATATTCCATACTTATGATAAACACATCAATTAAATTCACTAATGACCAAAAAAAGAGATCATAATTTCATGTTGTGTTGATTTATGTGATCAAGAGAGTGGATTTACCTCTAAATTGCCTTCAAACTCTCATATTTTTATTCATTTTATTTTGCTAGTTTTTCTACATTTTTAGCTTAAAACAACTTTAAACTCTTGGTTAATTTGATTGAATAGCATTTTAAATTTAAACAATTCCATACGGATCGACCCGTACTCGCCACGTACTAAGATTGTACGTCGTGCATTTGCGGTTAATTTTTAATTTAAAATTTTTTGGCTATTTTCTAAACCGATAGAATATTAGCCGATCAAATAATGAATTCCATACAATGACTGGGCTACTGGGGTACCATCCGTCATGGTTCATCTCTAGATAAAATAACACCGAGATCGAACCTATTGACCCCTGCCGACATAGAATCGGCCTACCCTTTACTGGATAATACCGAATATGATCACCCCTCCGTTTATTGGCCCTAAAGCATACAAATGAGAGATAATATTGACTCTAGATAGGGATGATCATACCCTACTTGGAAACGACCCACTTAGCCCTGCTGCTTCTCCCTTGTTTTAGTCATTCCCGGTTGATGAGGCTTGAGGCTATATTTAACCTTTTATATAGCACTTCCCACTTGGAATGCTAACACTACCCTCCAGGGAACAATGCAATGCCAGCATTCATCCATACAAGTTCATTCTGGGACTAAACGAAACGCATAAGAGCTCCGTCTTCAATTCTATATTCTTCAAGGTATCTTCACTTTGAAACGCTTAAGTTGGATCGAAGTGGTTTTCGAATAACATATCTGATCCCAGTCTCTTTGAAACAACATTCGATAGTTTTCGATAAACTCAAACCCTGGTTCTTTAGGGAATAAATAGTCAAAGATAAGAGCGGAGATTACGTCCTAACCATTAATGGATGGATTTTTTATCATTATCCTAGGAGAACGAAACGAGATTTATATGCACAGCACAACATCATCGGAGATGACTGTGCCATATAACTCACGTGTTTCTCCTATATATTTCCAAATTTACATTTTGGGTCCAAATTCGATAGCTGGATATTTAACTATCGAATAACAAACACTCAAATTAGGGATTTAATTCCATAGGGAAAACCAACATTTGTTAAACACATAAGCAACCACTAGCCTATTAAATTAATCTTTCCATTAATTGAAATCACTTTGTAAATTAGTCGTATATAAACACCTTCATCAAGATATACCCACAAATCCCTATATTTTCAATTCTTGGAAAAAAATTTAGATACTCATCTCAACGGTATAAGCGTATTCACAAAATGAAGGAAGATTTCCTTTTTACGCAATTCTAGAACCATTTATAAATTCCTTTATAAATTTGTAAACCCATTTATAATTATTTTATAAATCTGAAAAATTATTTATAAACATCTCTAAATCATTTCCCAAACTCATTTATAAACTCTTTATAAATCCATAAAACAAATTATAAAACTCCTATTATAGATCTATAAAACCATTTCTAAAATTATTTCATAAATATCTAAAACCATTTATAAGACTCTTTCACCCTTAACTAATCTTCCTTTAAGTTTCCAAACTATGTTATAAAACTCCTCTTATAAAACCCAAGTTTGTTTATTAAACTCTATTTGTAAAACTTGAAAACATTTATAAATAAATTCTAATCATTTACTTCAACACTATTATATAATTATTATTATTAATAATAAACATTACAAATAAATAATAATTTTTAACTTTAAAAACATCTTAGAATAATAACTAAGAATTTAAAAGACATTATTAATAAAACAGTAATAATTAATTTTCAACATTAATATAAATAATAATGATTTACTTTCAAAACAACATTAATAAGTCAATATTATTAATTTCAGCCCATATTAATTACTTAAATGATTAACCCTTCAAAATATTAAAATACCGATAAATAACTTTAAAATAACATTCTATATAAATAAATAATCAATTAAACAATATTAAATATAAATAAAATAAATAAATAAAATCTTAAAATAATATTAAATATAAATAAATAATCCTGGAAAGAGATAGATAAAAAGGTTGGAATGAAATAGAAGTTAAATTCTTTAAAAAATATTTTTGAAACCCAATTTCGGATTTAAAATCATTTACTGTCTCAAAAACGAATCCCAACTCAAATGGCAATTTATAGTATAATTTATAGTATTTTTAAAATACTAATTCAAGCCCAATAGATACCAAACGCTCAACCAATATTGATATTGATTTTCTATCACTACAGGGTTTAAATTTCGAACATATAACAATGTCATAACCAAAACATCCGACAATCAGGTTTAATATCCAATAATTCATATGACAGAAATATTATTGAAATTAAAATCAACAATGGCGAGGAATCCTGTTGGATCCCTCTAACCTATCCCCCTTGCATCGTAACTCATATATATCAGCATATATATATAAATAAAATCAACAGCGGTGAGGAATCCTGTTGGATCCCTCCAACCTATCCCTCTGCATTACAAACAATATATATAATCATATAATATGGGTCATCCGCTCCAGGGGCGGGAATAAATACAAACCAACAGATAAAACAGTCAATTATCCAAACATTCAATTAATAATTTTTTATCATCTATATAATATTATTGGTTTACCAAAAAGGTGAGTTTAGCTCACCGAAATTTTTGTTGTCGCCGAGACGTTCCGGTTTGGAACTAAAATCAAACGACGTCCAATTTTAGCCCAAATTTCAATAGTCTCCAAATTTTCCCAAACCAGTTCCAAGCTATAACGACCCCGCCGCTATGCCCCGTTTAGCAAAGAACATTAGAAGTAATATCGTCTGCTAATCCGGAGAATACGGCTGGTTAAGGGCGATCAAATGTGAATATATGTTTATACTAACACTGATATGTCTTATTTACCTTTTTGAGGATCTTAACTGAAAATTTGACGTGTGCAGTATTAATACAAAGTAATAAACGCACCGATTGAAAATATTTAGAACAGTATATAATATAGATAAATCAGAATCGAAGTCACAGATCACAACAGAATAATATACATCATCATATACATAACCGCGAAGCTTACGTCATCACGAGCGCAATGCAAAAAACCGCGCCTTAATTGTACCTCATATGAATTAGTTATTAATTTTATAAGTCATCGATTATAAATTATAAACATTAATTATTTAATCACTTAATTAACTATAAAAATTAACCTTAATTACAAAACAAATCCTTCTTCCCCATCAAATACAAATCCTGCCATCGCTTACTTCCCGCTCCACCATTGCCGCATGGTTCCTCCCCTCTTTCTCCCTCATCTCTCTATGATATCACTCATCGTCTTCACCAATGATCATCTCTCGCCGATCTTCACACGTCCAACCTGACCTCCTCTTCACTGTCCCGTTCTCCGCCATGCTGCCCCTAATGTCGCACCATCCATTTTGCGACCAGACCCCACCAAAACAAGGTTGCGGGTGCTACTCGCTGATGTGCACGTAAATGTGCATATTTTTACTTCCATATTTAATCTAATTTAATTAAATAAATGAGCATATAGGGTATTTTAACATGTTTAAACCAAAATTTAAATTATTTTCAAATTATCATTTATTTATCTTCATATAGGGGAAAAATGTCATTTTTGTGTATGATTTAATTTGAGAAAATTTACTTGGACATTTTAATGTTGTTTTGTGGGAATTTGAGTAATTTTGGAAGAGGCTTTATGGAAATTATGCATGCACAAGAGAAGAAGGCAAATGAAGATGGAAATAAATCATTTCATGCAACATGGTGGATCTCATCAACCCACTTACCATGATCTTCAATTAAGAGCTAATGCACATGTTAGTGGAGATTAAAAGCAAATGCACATTTAATGGTGGACTAATTACTTGCTAATGATAACTTGGTGGCCACACTTCCTCAAGGGAAATTTGGGTAGTCCCCTAAAATATGATTAGGGTTCAAAACATGTATAAATACCCATTATGTTTCATGTAGGGAGTTCTTAGCACCACCTTGTAGTTAGTTTAGTGGTAGCCACAAAAATAACAAAAACTCTCTTTCTCTTTTTAATGGCTTCTTAGCCTTTTCTTCATGTAATTTATTTTTATGCAATTTTAATTCATGCTCTTTTCTATTTACATGCAATCTTTCCTTTCATGTTAGTAGTTTAGATTTATTTATGCAAGTAGATTAATTATCTTTTTATTTTAATTAGCTCACGTTTTCTTTTGTTTTTGTTCTATGTTGCAATCTACATTTGTTGACATAATAACAAATATGAGAAGTTAAACCCTTCAATTTAGGGGTAATGAAGCTTTCTTAATCATGTAGATTCAACATTTTGCTAATTTTTGATCTCCTATTGTGCTTAATGAAAATATTTGATGTGGTTAAATTTTGTTGTTTAGCTTTGAATTTGATAGCCTATGTTGTTAACACCAAATAGGCTATGCTTAAACAAACATAAACACAAATTACCTTTTCATCTACATATGATTATGGTAATGAAGTTGATTTTAGAATCAAAATTTGATGGTCTATATTACTAATCAATAGTAAATAGATCATGCTTAGAATAGATTTTATTTTTGATTTCATTATCTTTTTCATGAGAGTTAACTAGTAGTTTAGAGGGTGTGTTATAGTTTGATGGTTTATGTTGGGCTAATTAATAGCACAAATATTCCATACTTACGATAAACACATCAACTAAATTCACTAATGTCCAAAAAAGAGAGATCATAATTTCATTGTGCTGATTTATGCGATCATGAGAGGGGATTTACCTCTAAATTGCCTTCTACTCTCATATTTTTATCCACTTTTAGCTTTTGTTAGTTTTTAGAAATTTGTATTTAACACATCTAAAATTCTTGGTTTAATTTGATTGAGTAGAATTTTTAATCACTTCAATTCCCTGTGGATCGATCCGTACTTGCCACGTACTAAAATTGTACATCGTGCGCTTGCGGTTATTTTTAATTAAAAATTTATCGACGATTTTCTAATCCGATAGAAAATTGTCCGTTAAACAAGTTTTTGGCGCCGTTGGCGGGGAATTAATTTGATTTTAATTTTTACTCTTCGAATTATTTTTTGTTTGATTTTATTGTGTGTTCATTTTGTGTGTTAAGTTGTATTTAAAAATAATAATTGTGTTATGAGTTTGAGTGTAATTTTTGTGTTCATTGTGTTTGTGTGCTTATTTTCTAGTTTCATTTGCATTTGCGGTTCTACTTAAAAAAATATATACACAATTTCATTTGAAAAAGAAATTTTTTTTATTCCATTTCATTTTCTTTTACAATTTTACATTTACAATTTCTTTTTACAATTTCATTTTCTTTTAATAATTTTGCATTTACATTGCTACCACCCCCGCACACAGTGCTGCCTCCCTCCTCCGGTCACCATATTGCCTGAATTACCATCACAACAGCACCTTCCCATCTCAGTACTTCCATCCACAGTTATCTGCTATCCACATTAACCCATTTACAGCCCCCATCCATCTTCCTACATCCACATTACAACAACGTACAGCAGCTACCCAGTCATACTCCCACTGTTCACACTGCTTGCAAACTTCTCTGACCATCAGACTGCACACAGCTCTACACTCCATCTATCTACTTCACCGATCAACACAACTTCACCCTACCTGCAATTTCACCCTACCCTTGACCGCTACATTCTCCAATCTCCGTTGCATCACAATTCTACATTCCTTACTACAACTACAACTCTTCTAGCTTACAACTACGTCACTTACTTACTGCCTTCACTTATTACTACAACCAAGTTTTTCCATCACGTTTGCAATACACAACTGTTCTCCTCTGATCAACATACACTTCCCAAATTTCCAAACCATATACAACAACACTACAACAAAACCACCCACTAATACCCATCATAACCTACTACAAACTTCATTTCTTCCTTCACCATATCACACTTGCCTCAACATTACTGCCTGCCATTTGCATATCAACCTTGCACTGTTACGTTACTTTCATATACACTGTGCACAAACACATCAAACTGCAACCACCCATTTCCACTTGCCTGCATGTTGCCACTGTCTTCACTTTTCTGATTCACGAACAACAACAATACCCATCACTCTCTGTACCTGTGCATTTGCACACTGCTTGTTCCCTGTTACAACTCTCTGCCACCAAAGCACACTTCACTGCCATCCTATTACATCTGCACATTGCTTACCCACCAGCACACTACTTCAGTCATCACTCCACTGTCAACCACCAACAAAACCACCTTTGTCACCATTACTTCAAACTTCATTCACCCTGCATAGTGATACCAACAGAGCCATTCAAATACCCCCACAGTGATAAACAAACTGTGCACATCTCTACACAGTGTCACAACATTCATACCCACTAAACCACCTATCTACAAACCACCAAATCACCTTTTCATAACACCATTTCATAACAGCACTGTCAACACATCACCTTCATACCCACCAAACCACCTATCTGCTCATTTCCTCCCTGAACCACACTTTCAACAATACTCACTGTCACTTCAATCGTCAAAATCTGACCACCTTTGCCCCTACTTCTACTGCCATCCCTACCTCTGCTCCTCTTCATTCACTGTGCATGTGCACATTACTTTCCCAACATTCCTCAACATACTCCTTACCATAAACATCCCCAGTCAACAACACAACCACAGCAGCTGCCATTCTCCCTACCAACCTCTTTTGTCGCTGTCCACACTCCCACACAAACACTTCACAACTAGCAACAAACATCGCCATTCAACAACCATCTCCTCTTCAAACTTACCAAACTGATGCATTTCTGATTCACCACTACCTACATCCCCTCTAACTTCTACCTTCAACTAGCTGTTGACCATCATATATTAACACTGCAGTCTTAACAAACAACCATCCCTCTACACACGATCAGCAGCACTTCCCCTACCGTGCCTCCAGCAGCTTAACATACAACCATCACCCTTAACATCCTCCTTAACATCCCCCTAACACTTCAACAACCACTTCTGCAATACCCCCTGGCGCCGTTGCTGTTCACTTCATTGGCCATTCACTTCAAACCTCTGCCATTCAAAACACTGGCCACATAATCACTTCTCCCAAACAATCATACAACCACTGCTTACCATATACTTACTTCAGCAACTACAAACTCACTACATATTCACTACACCTTCCCCTTCAACAACTATCCAAACTCCAACATTCATAACCACCTCCATTACCCTGCTGCAACATCTCTCGAACTCCCCCATTTATGCTCCGCACTGCCTTCTCCACCAAACGGCAACCACAACTACCAATCACCGAGCTAAATCGATCCTGTTTTGCCTAAAGCAACTGCGACAGCTTCAAACCAATCCCATTCGCCTTCCTCCAAAATTTTCGTTTGTACCCTAAAACTATTTTCGATTTTAAAATAACTGAATTTCTGTGGATTTTGAAATATATGTTTGAAATTGATTTCAGGATTTCGAAATATATGTTTGAAACGAGATTGTGGATTAGGAATTTCTGTGGCATTCCTTTTCTTTTAAAAAGAGTAGTTCATTTGTTTTAGCGGGTCGGGCTTGGTTTGTAGGCCTGGGTACAATTTTCTTTTTAATTTGTTTTGTTTTTAGTTCCATCCTATTTTTTTTTTAAAATAGGATTTGCTTTGTTTCCAATTTTCTCTTGTTTTTTTTTCAATTTTCAAGTCTTAATCAAATTTTCAGGTTGCAAAAGCAGAAATTCAAATGGAAGATTTGCTTGCTAAAATTGCTCCGCTTGCTTGCTTAAAAAAAATTATCGTTTAAAATAATTTGCTAATAATTATGCACGCTTTGGTACCATGTTTTAATCTCCAATTTTATTTTAATTACATTGTTAGTTGCTTGCATTTGCATTTATATATATATATATATATATATAGTTTCAAAAAAACAAAAATAAATTTATTCGTAGTTGCATTGTTAAAATCACGTTTAATTTATGCTTTGCATTCATCTCATCTTATTTTTATTTTCTAAGGGCAATACCCCAATCCACATAAAGTGGGGGATTTCATCACCCCTTCCTTGGCCCACAAATTGCATTTCATCTTAGAAAATTGATTAATAATAATGGTTAGACATCAGACTTAAGGGTGTTGCAAGCTCGCCTAGGGCTTAATTGTATCTTGGCAAATTGTCTTCTTTGAACAATTTATCTTCTTGGTGTCTAGGCTACGGCAAAGCAATAATCAGTTATAAATATTACGGTGATTCGTAAATATTATACCGATTGTTTCTCCGAAGGTACTTAAACCTTCGGTTGCATTGCTATGGTGATTCGTGGTACACTGATAACTCCTGTCTGTTACCTAGCTAAGAAATATCTTGTTGATTAAAGACAAAGTGTGATTATACAATTTTGGGTTAGGAGCTACTGATTTTTTTTCATGATTAAGTCCTTTGCATTCATTTAGTTGCATTAGTTCATACATATTTAAAAAATAATAATAATTTCAAAATCCAAAACTAAAAGAATTGTAAATTTTCCTTAGCTTGGTTTTTTTAACTTTTCCTTTGAAATTTTCAATCAAAATCAAAAATAAATAAAAAAGTTTCAAGTTAGTTTTTTTAAGAAAAACAAAAATCCAAAAAAATATATAATCTTTCGTAAACAAACAAAACAAAAACATATAAAAGAAAAAAAACTGAAAATCCAAAAAAAACAAAACAAAAATCAAATTTACCTTTTGAAAAATAAATTTTCTTTGGTAAATACTTTTCCTTTTTAAAAAAAATCCAAAAAAAACATTCTTGAAAATATCCGAATTTTCTTACTCGCCAGATTTTTACAATAGTTGTGAAAATCAATATAATCCATATAATTTCACACCAAATTCTTATGGATATTTTAATGACGACTCTTGTACAAATAATTCGACTTTGCACCATAAAGTTTTCAAAATGATGACCAACCCACAACTCTTGAAAATAGCATCGAAACGATTTGGTCTTTACTTGAACAACAAAATCAAATGATAAATAACTTGAGTAATTCATATCTGTGCAATAATTCAAGTCAAGGATTTCAAAATAATTAAAACATGAATTCACTTCAAAATTCAAATGATTTTGATTATAACCCATGCCAATTCAATTTCGAACTCCAAAATGAATTTAAAAATCAAAATGGAAACAGTTGTTTAAATGATTTTGACAATGGGTGTTGTTTCAATAACGGTGAAAACTTTTGTTCTCAACAATTTCAAACTGAAAATTCTCAAATTAATAACTATAAATTGGATTTTGTTGAGAAAATGGAAGAAATTCACAAAGATCGCACGGATTTGTTGTTTGAAACATACATGAAACAGCGTGAGAAACAAAATCAACTCCCGACGCGTGACGAGTTAAATAATAATCCACCTTTTACCAAAATTGACGATTTTCAAGTAACAGCTTTTGAAATTGAAAACGACAATCTTAATGAAGTTGTTGAAAATGTGGTAATTGAGTTGGATTTCAATTCTTTTGAGAGTGTGGAACCAAATTTAAAATTCGATTTTCCTTTTTCTGATTTTGAAAAATTAAATACAACAACTTTAGATTTTGAACATGATACATGCAATGAAGTTATGAATAATTCAACAAAGGAAGACGAATTTTGTGAACACAAATTTTTTGGACTTTTCGAAGATGAGTTGTTGAATTCTGAAGGGGTAAATTTAAATCACATTTTGATTTTGAAATCAATAATTCTGAAGAAGTTTTCAATGATAAGTTTGAATTTCAATTTAGTGAAAATAAACTTGAATTTCAACCAATTGTTCTATCAACCCCAAAAATCATCGAAAATATAACAACTCGTACAATTTTTAATAAAATGACATTCGCTTTTCCAAATCAACATTTAACTTTGAAATTTTTTTATGGTTTGGTTTATGTGCTTAAGCTATGTCTCTCATACTTGACGAGACAAATGAATTAGTCTTTGGAAGACCGTTTCATTTACTCTTTAACGGTATATTTTCTGATGTCTTCTAAATAATAACCGTTTCATTTTCATTTAAATATAGGTCATATATTTTTTTTGTTTTATTTTTCTCCTTTCACTTAGGTTGATTGTGGGGACACAGTAAAAATCAAGTGTGGGGGGGAGTCTCATGTTCATTTTTTATTTTTCATGGTTTATTTTTTGCATTTTCTTTCCAAAAAAATTCCCAAAACAAATTTTCTTTTTAGCATTTCAATGTATTTTTGAAGAAAACCTATAGGATAAGTATATGTTTTTGGTTATTAAATTGAAATTTTTGAAAATTTATTTGTCTTAACAAAAACAAAAATAAAGTTTGATTACAAGTAACGATGGTTTAACTAGTATATAGGAAGATTCATGGGTGATAATTATGAAGTATATCCTAACTGAAAATCTTTGTTTAAAAAAGTGGTTGATTTAAAGTAAAGACTGTTACATTTTTGATCTTCTAAGTTAAGTGGTGCTAAGATGATATTGTAAAACTCTCTCTTCATAAAAAAAGAAAAATAATAATATGTGTATATATATATATGTATATGTATATATATAAAACATAAAAAAATGGTTTTTATAAATATAAGAAACACCTAGAGTCATGTGTTCACATGCAAGTGTGTACACTCGCCATGCTTTGTACCCTTCTCACGTAAGCCCAAAAGGCAGTGCACGATCGGTATATATGGCCTCAGTTTATCTGAGTTAGGTGTATGTATATAAAAATTCTTTTATTAATAATGCCTACAGTCGATAGGTGTACACACTTGTGTGTTCACTCGCCACGCTCTATACCCCCCACACGTAAGCCCGAAAGGCAGTGCATGGGTGATATATCTAGCCTCAGTTTTCTGAGTTAGGCATATGTAAATATTGTTAATATCAATAAAATTTTCAAATAAAGGAAGAGTAAGCAATTGAAATCCAAGCACTATTTTCACTTATGGTTCTGTTTTCTGAGTTAGGCATATGTAAATATTGTTATTTAAAAGAAATGAAAAGACCACTTTGAAAAGGTTTGATAATCATCCAAGGATCCATTTCATAGTTACACTATGTTATCAACCGAAACAACTAGCCAAACTAGAGTCTAATTGTGATGATAACTTAATTTTTGCTGGATGTTTTGAGAAGTAAAATGACTAAAATGTCATGATGATGACCAAAACTTATATTTAACTTATTCATGTCACTTTAAAAGTAAATTCTTCATTTTTAAATATTTTTTTAAAAACTTGCAGTCATTTCTGTGTAAATAAATCTTGCATTTTCGAATTTTCATGTGCATTTGGATTTTGTGGGTAGTATCCGCTGAAAACCTCATGAGACAACACTAGTCCTACTAGGGACACCTAGAGGTTTAACGACTTGTTGCATACGCTCAATGCAATCGTGTGTCCTATGAAAACAGATTTATCATAGTTTTAGTTTATTCGAGGACGAATAAAAGAAAAGTGTGGGGGTACTTGATGTGCACGTAAATGTGCATATTTTTACTTCCATATTTAATCTAATTTAATTAAATAAATGAGCATATAGGGTATTTTAGCATGTTTAAACCAAAATTTAAATTATTTTCAAAAAATCATTTATTCATCTTCATATAGGGGCAAAATGGTCATTTTTGTGTATGATTTAATTTGAGAAAATTTACTTGGACATTTTAATGTTGTTTTGTAGGAATTTGAGTGAATTTTGGAAGAGGCTCCATGGAAATTATGCATGAACAAGAGAAGAAGGCAAATGAAGATGGAAATAAATCATTTCATGCAACATGAGGACCTCACCTACCAACTTACCATGATCTTCAATTATGAGCTAATGCACATGTTAGTGGAGAATAAAAGCACATGCACATTTAATGATGGATTGATTACTTGCTAATGATAACTTTGTGGCCACACTTTCTCAAGGGCAATTTGGGTAGTCCCTAAAATAAGATTAGGGTTTCAAAAGATGTATAAATACCTCTTATGTTTGAAGTAGAGAAGATCTTAGCACCACCTTATAGTTAGTTTAGTGGTAGCCACAAAAATAAACAAAAAACTCTCTTTCTCTTTTTAATGGCTTCTTAGCCTTTTCTTCATGTAATTTATTTTATGCAATTTTAATTCATGCTCTTTTCTATTTACATGCTCTCTTTCAGTAGTTTGGATTATTTATGCAAGTAGATTAATTCTCTTTTTATTTTAATTAGCTCACTTTTATCTTTTGTTTTTGTTCTATGTTGCAATTTACATTGTTGACATGATAATAAATATGAGAAGCTAAACCCCTTCAATTTAGGGGTAATGAAGCTCTCTTAATTATGTAGATTCAACATTTTGCTGATATTTGGTCTCTTTTTATGCTTAATGACAATATTTGATGTGGTTAGCTTTGAGTTTGATAGCCTATGTTGTTGACACCAAATAGGCTGTGCTTAAATAAATATAAACACAAATTACCTCTTCATCTACATATGCTTATGGTAATGAAATTGATTTTAGAATCAAAATTTGATGGTTTATATTATTAATCAATAGTAAATAGATCATGCTTAGAATAGATTTTATTTTTGATTTCATTATCTTTTTCATGAGAGTTAATTAGTGGTTTAGAGGGTGTGTTATAGTTTGATGGTTTATGTTAGGCTAATTAATAGCATGAATATTCCTTACTTACGATAAACACATCAATTAAATTCACTAACAACGAAAAAAGAGATATCATAATTGTGAGAAATGCGGATTAAGGATCTTAAGGATAGAATTAACACTAGAGGGGGGGTGAATAGTGTTTTAAGAAATTTGTTAATCTTTTTGAGTTTTATCTTAATTTGTTAACAATGCATACACTAATCAGACACAGATATGAACACAGAATCAAACACAGATGCAAATATAAAGTAAAAGCAGTAAAGGAAAGAACACACCGGATTTTATACTGGTTCGGAGTTACCCTACATCCAGTCCCGCAACACAAGTACGGATTTCCTTTCAACAACAATTCAACAATTACAACCCTCGGTTTCAAGGCTACGAGGTACACCCTCTAGAATGACAATCCTCTGGGTAGAGATACTTGATTTCCGGGGCAACAAGTTCACCCAATTGATTTCCAGGGCTACAATCACACCTTTTCTCACTTGATTGATTTCCAAGGCTACAATCACACCTTTTCTCGCTCAATTGATTACAAAAAGTCTATAACTCTGTATAGCACTAAGAACCTTGTAGAGATAGTGATGGAGAATCAAACTAGAAGTAATCGAGTATGATTCGATGTTGATTTCGGCAGAGTAATGGTATGATTTTGTATTAAGAAATGTGGAAGAAGAAGAGGAGTGAAAACCAGAAAAAAGTGATTAAAAATTCGTTGAAACTGACCCCTATTTATAGAAGATCAACAGCCATGACCATTCATGAAGAGTTATGGCGAATAGACACTTCTTTTGAAATTTGAATTTTGAACTCAACTGACACTATGTCGACATGGGGTACTTAGGCATGTCGACATCCCAAAGGGATTTTTGGTGTTTTGATTTTCTTTGAAAATAACCTCTATCTTATATTAAAATTATTTTAAACTTTATAAATATACTTAACTATAGTTAAAATACATAAGTAAATATAAAGACCAATATATACATATTATTTAACTATAATTTAAATCAAAGTATAAATAATTTAAAAGTGAAATATATTATTTGAAAAGTTAGTTTTAAAATCAGGAGTAATTTTGACTCTGAAAATAAAGATGTTTTTTAGGCTAAAATTATTTAAAATCAGGATAGAGAGTTTTGAATCTTTTAAAAGGAAAGTTTTGAAATCATTTTGAAAACAAGATAATTTTGTAAAATCATTTGAATTAAAATTAGTGGATACAAAACAATGTCCCACTAGATTTTCGTATAAGGTTCCATCCTACTAAGGGTTCCATCCCTTTAACGGGCTCGAAGTGGATTCCATTCCACAAATAAATTGGATATTAAGATGCCAGTGCTTTTCTACGAGTTTTAACAAATATTCCTAATAAAACAAACTTAACCTTGAACTCTTGAACTCTTGAACTCTTGATAATCTTGATACTCATGAGTCTTCTATCTCTATATCTTGAATCTCTATACTGTACAGTCTTCATTCTTGGTACCTGCATGGTTAAATCCTGCATATACATATATATCTAAACTATAATGTTAGTATTTATATTTTATAATCTTATTCTAAGGTTGTTGTCATCAAAACCAACTCCTCAGGGACTAACAATAATTTCATTATGTTGATTTATGTGATCATGAGAGGGGATTTACCTCTAAATTGCCTTCTACTCTTATATTTTTATCCACTTTTAGCTTTTGTTAGTTTTCGGAAATTTGTAATTAACACATCTCAAATTCTTGGTTAAATTTGATTGAGTAGAATTTTTAATCACTTCAATTCCCTGTGGATCGACCCGTACTCACCACGTACTAAAATTGTACGTCGTGCGCTTGTGGTTATTTTTATTACAATTTTTCGGCTATTTTCTAATTCGATAGAAAGTTAGTCGATTCAACACTCGGCAAGAGCTTATCTCCAACCATTGTGTTTCCTAACTCGCCCTAAATCGCCGTGAATCCAAAGCCCTAGTTCACAGCTATAAAAGTCGATCGCGTCTAAACAATGCTGCAACCCCCCAAAATATACCAGAACAAAGAACTAGCTTCAACGAGTTCGAAGATTTAAATTTTACAAATTTTGGTTAAGTGATTGAATTGATTTTGATTTTTGGAGAGGATGGATTCAATATTTTCTTGTTTTAGAATGATGAAACTTTTCTCTGTGAAAGGACGAGGATGGTTTATAAACAAAAGAGAAGGTTATGGGTAGAGCATGTGAGTATGGTGAGGAGTATGGCTGAACTGTAGGGGGTATGGGTATGGGGTACATATATTTTTATATTATAATATTCTACACTAAACACATCGAAAAAATATTGATCTCCAATCGAAGTATGCCGCCTGGCGTACTATATGTAATACCCCTATTCCGAGCACAATGGAACTAGTCTGGAGGCCTAATTCGATCGTATGTAGAAGATAGCTTTTCAAACCCAGTTATATTATATTAATTCCTGAAATTAATTTATAAGCGTTTCGATCTCGCACGACCAAACAATATGTCCGATCACCACGAAAATCATCGGCATATAATAACCCACTATTACGAATCCAACAAAACTGGTTTCATCGAAATCCGAGACAGTGCCCCAGAAGGCTATTTTCACATGTTAATTAAAACGAGTTATTACCAAACCAGTTTAAATCACTTTTAATTAAAAGTTACTATTATTATTCCTATTTAGACAGAATTTGAATAAGCTCTTGAAATCATTTTTTTACTTGAATTAGAACCAAGATTCAATTATTAAATAATTCCATTTGAAATTTAATATCTTTAACTTGTAAAAATAATAATTCAATATTTAAAATCAATTAAATATTTCAAAATCCATTCTCAAAATTTCTTGGTCATTACATACATACATACATACATGTGTGTGTGTGTGTGTAGTATGTATGTTTGTATGCGTGTGTGAGTACGCGTGGGACTTGGTTTGATTTGAAAGAGAAAGAGCAATGACAGAGGGGAGGATGAAGAAGAAGGACCGTAACCAGAAGCATACGTGAGAAATGATTTGAAAACTACTCTGCCCATTTTATAATTTCTGAATCGTCGTTTCACCCAAATAGGCTTGGCCCTGTTTAAACCAACCAAAACATAATTATTTAAAATACGCGTACCTCCTTTATACGAACTCCGATCTAGACAAACCAATATACCATTTTGACCAAAAAAATAAGCTTTACGCGGTGGTATAGTTTTCATCGCCTAATTCAAACATTTGTAAAATTACCATTTTCTCCTACTAATAAAATATACATCCAAATCTCATAGGGTATTACAGAGGGATTATGTATACCTTTTTTCGCAAAAAATTACTTGAACTTTGTATTTGCACATGGGTAGAAATTTAACCCACTACGAGACTAGCCTATGAATCTACCTACTAAGTACATAGTTTGGTCGCATTAATGGGATTCTAGGCATAGTCTCCTACCTACCCCCAAAATGACCAGGACTTCATATGAGTCGCACAGCCTGGAATCCGCAAAGGAGCACAATCTAGTTGAACTAGTCTTCCTCCAAGAGATAGTCACATACCTTATTTAGTATGCTTGGTGTTAACCATTCCCTATCCACGACTCAACTTTTGCCACAACCTAGGCTCTTAAGGTACTCTTTCCTAGGTTCCACTACCTACATGATCTAGTTAAGTATCATTTTCCATAAGCCTATAAGCCTAATCAAAATTATACACATCCTTCTTGAATCTCTACACACCTTGACGCTTACAATAGTCGACCCCGTTTATTTTCTCTTTACTTTCACTCCCGTAACGACTTAGACCTAAATGACCAATTACTCAATCCTTACTACAATAAACTACCTTACCTTGATTATTAACCTTTTTATTAAGCCACCATCAAAATTTCCCTTAATCGGTCATTAATTCCCAATCATGTTGACCATGAAAGCATCCATTACATAATCAATAATCAGAGATGAGTAACAAAACCAAAAGTCAATTGGTGCCAACCACCTAAGTGCCATATTGGCTCCAAATCAACTTCGACCACATCATCTTCATTACACTATAAAAAAACCTCCTACCAAGGAGAAAATTATAAGTTTCAAAGTTTGAACAATGTTATGAAGCTTATAAATAATTGTATTACTTAACAATTAATAAAGATATGTAGTGGACATATATTATTGAGGATCAAACCATTCTAAATCCATGTGTCTTTACTGTTTTATTTGTTCATTTCCAACATTATCCACATCATAAATATATTTTTGATTATACTTTGTAATCGAATATCTTCAAATCACCATATTTTTTAGATTGACTAAGAAATTAATGAATAAGATGCTTTTAGAAAAACTATGAAAATGAGTCATTTTAAGTTGCATCATTCATTTTCCACCCCAAAAGATTAATAAGGTTGTTAGAGGTTGGTTGTTACCCTTGAATACTATTACCATTGTCAAAACTGGAGGTTAGTAGTTATTTTAACAAAACCATGAATGTTTAATATTAGATAAATAACACTAATGATCAAATCAGAATGGGCTCTAGCTATTATACATATGGTTGTTACATATATCTAACTCGATAACCAATCTTGTTCGAAATAAAAGGTGTTTTCTTTCTATTATATTCTCGATATAATGTCTTCTATTAACTAATTAATTTAATTAAAAGTATATTTAATATAAAATCCATAAATGGTATGTTTGTGATTGTAGTTACAAAGTGTTGTAACCGTGAGTAATTTATCACAATGAAAATAACTATACCATTTAAAATATTCCTAGTCAAGATGTATCGAGACTGGATATCGATACATCCGCCGATACTAGAGTGTGTAACACTCCAAATGTTGGGTATTGTATTACTCACGGCTGCTGGGGGCACCAAGGGTTACATATTGATAGTTATTGGATAACTATGGAATGACTCACTCGATAGTTTTCGTTTGTTAGTATGACCAAGGTCAAACAGAAAATATCGATGTGACAAAATTACATAGTTCTCCTGACTTGATAACACTATTGGTCTTCAATGTGAAAGCTTTGCTTTGATTATAGTTAAATCGTGGCATGGCATCCATCAAATGACTATAGTTGGGTCGAGTGGAAGCATTGAAGTGAAACATTATTCAAAAGAGGATCTGTCTCCTCAATTATATGAGGTTGGTATCACGGTCAATTGAAGTCAACTCATAGTCAAAGTCTATGTCCAGAGCATTTTGATTAATAATAATTGTTATTATTCAACTAAGGACTTTGTGTTTGGACTACAGAGTTGAATATGGAAAATATTGGAATTTTGACCATTACCAAATTCCATAAGTACAAAGTAATATAGTTTTGACGAAGAGAATTGGTGTACATATTAGTTATAACTGGGTAACGCTTAATAAAGTAAAATTGGATTTTACCGAAACCAAGTAAGCGATGAATTTGGGTAAAATGTCACATTACCTGCTAAGTGATGTGTGAACGCGTCAATAATCGAATAGTTCGATATTAACTGTTGACCAAATTTACACCAAAAAAGTCACATAACTGAATCGTTGAATAGTCCTTGACCACATGATTTAATTAGCTTATAATTGTTATAAATTAATTAATATTTTTGAAATATTAGTTATAAAATTTTATTTTGAGTTGATGAACAAATATTATTAAATGTATTTATAATAGTTGTAAATATATTAATCGATATACAATATAGATATGCGTTTAAATTAGATTTAAATGCAAAATATTTTGTTCGGGCTTTAAATGGGTTTGAAGCTGGTTGGTTCGGCTATAATGGAGCATTGGGGTGGCCATATGATAGTTAAAGGGGCTAAGGTTGAATGGATAAGAGTAAAGAAAGAGTAAGAGAGAAATGTGGATCTTGATCCTAACTTCTCTCTATATTTCTTCCTCTATAAAAGCATCTATACCAACTTTCTTTTTCAGCCTTTTAAGCCTCTTATCCCATTTAGATCTGGCCGAATTCTTCATCCCTCCTCCTCCATTTTCCAGCCACAAATCAAATAAAATTAAACACTATTCGGTAACCGGTGGTCTGCTATTTGGTAGATAACACCTTGAGAAATGGAATTTGATTCAGAAGTTTGTTTCAACGTTTCAAGGTGCGATGCTTTGACATTCGTGAAAGGTAATTATCTAATCTATGATTATAATTTTATATTTAGATAATTTATATATCATATATTGCTTTATTAGTTAGATTATGATTCTAGTATATCTATATATCGTTGCATTCATGATGGTGGTTTGTTTATATGCTTCTATATATTATTTTAAAAAATTCTTGACATATATATGCCATGATGCTCGCGACTTAGGGAAAAATTGTTTTTTTATTATTTAAATGAATTTAATATACATTATTTAAATAACATAAACTCTATAATTTAAATACTATACTTTATACTATATAAAATAAGTTTTAAATTTACGTACATATAGTTCTATACTTGATATCAATTTTGGAATAAAACAAAAATATTAAAATATATATATTAATCAAATATTATTTAATTAAAATCACTTAAATAACTCTTTAAATAAATAATTATATCATATAAACTATAATTTATAATCTATAAAATTATTCTTACACTTGATAAACTCTTGAATGCAAAAAAATATTAATTTTTATATATATTAAATAAATAGGAAAATGGGCTGGAGGAACTTTTTATTTCTTTTTTTTTTGACCTACGAACACAGACTTGTTTTTTCATTTGAAGGGCGCGGGCTTTATTTTTTAACCAAAGGAAATACTTTTGTAAAATTTAAACTTGCCGTTCATTATCATCAATCTTCTTGTTTCCTATTTTCTTTTTGATCTTCATCCTAATCTTGTTGATCTTAGTGCATCGATCTTTGTTTCAAGGATGCGTGTTTTATTATTTTTGTTCTCGATCTTCTCGATTTTGTGTCGATCTTCATCGTATAATTTTCTCTTGATCTTCATCAAACAATTTCCAATTCCAGGTATGTTGATCTTATTTCTTTCGATCTTCTGCTTATCTTCCTCTAATATAATATCTTTCGGTTATTAAATATATCTTTGTTTTCTAGGTTGTATACTTTGTCTTCTTCTAGGTTTCAGTTCCAGTTTTAGATTTGTTTTAATGGCAAAGTAAGATTAAATGTGTACTGTTATGTTTATTTAGCATTGTTTATTGTTGTACAATTTTAATGTTCATTTGACATCTGTTAATTTTATATGTAGTTTGTTGTGTTATGCTATGTTTATATAGCATTCTCTACTGCTGTATTCATAATTTTTTTTAATTTGATTATGCTATGTTTATTCAGCATTTTCTTTTTAGTTAATTTATTTTGCTTTTATTTAGCACTTAACATTTATCATTTGCTTTTTTATTTTGTTATTCAATGTTAATTTATCATTTGTTGTATTCATAATAAATTTATTTTTCTTTTCATTTGTTATGTTATGTTAATTTAGCATTTTCTGTTATTGTTGTATTCATAAGATTAAGTAAGTTTGCTAATTGGTTTTTGTAATTCCTTTTGTAGTACTAATATCTACAATGATGAAGCAAATAGTTTGCTAGTTATTTTTTAACATAATGAGAATTGTTATTCTACTCGACTTACCACAAGCTCTTCTTTGTTTGGTGTTAAGACTGAAATCGGTGAAGTTTGGCCACATCTTAGTCCATTTTCTATTGAGATATCTTATGTTCTTGAGAATAAGAATATAACCATTGATACTGATTCAGATTTGATTAGTATTATGTGCTTTCTAATTTTCAAGAAGAGTGAATATTTTAAGTTTACTATTAAGGGAAATGTTTGTGTTATGGAAGCTGGTATTGGTGGCTGTGGTTTATGCCATCCAAGTGTTCAAAGCACTTCAATTAGTAGTAGTTCTGCTACAAATAGTGATTCACATGCCGATTCTTCTTATTATTTGAAAGATATGTTGAAGAAAGGTTCTCAAAAAACTATTGTGGATTTTCTTGGTTTTTATTTTAATGGAGTTGAGAATTTTAGGGAGTTTTTAATGGCATATCAAATAAAAAATGGTTATGATTTGTTTTTTGTTAGAAATTCTCCCGATAGAATTTCGGTTAATTGTTCTTGGTTGACGGATGGTTGTAAGTTTTATCTTAATGCTTCTTCTGATCATGGTCTACTCTCTCGGTTTTTTATTAGAACCTACAATTTTGACCATTCATGTGGAGCCGGTCTTAGAGATGTTAATAGAGTTAATATTTCAATTAGATTTGTTAAATCGTTGATTATTGATCAAATTTGAGATGCTCCTATGTAGAAGCCAAAAGATATTATCAAAGAGTTTAGAAGAGAGTACAATTTTAATCTTTCATATTATTATGCATATAGCGGAAAACAATTGGCTTTGAAAGAAATTTATGAGGATGATGTTATGTCATATAATGATTTAAATTGGTATTTGGAGGCGTTGCAAAAATATAATCCTGGTAGTTATGTGGCTATGGAAGTTAATCCTTCAACCAATCAATTTGAAAGAGTTTGTATTGGTTTTGGTGCTTGTCTACTTGGATTTAAGCACTGTCGACCATTAATATTTTTAGATGCAGTTGCTTTAAAGGGAAGACCGGGTGTTTTGTTAGCTGCTACTTCTAAAAATGGTAACCAAGGTACGAGTTTCACTTTAATTTTGTTTTATTTGTTTATTTATTTTTTTGTTAATGATATATTCAACTATCATTGTCTACACCAGTACATAATTTTTTCAGTAGACATGTTTACACTAGAATTGTTTGCTCTATTTTATTCAACGGTAGAGTTGTTTACACTAGAAATGTTTATAGTAGAAATGTTTAAAAAAATAAGAACTAAAATTTTATGCAACAGTAAATAAAAGACTTTAAAATAACATATGCTAGATTCATATATCATTTTGAAGTTAATTCAACTGTGTATAATAGAAAATATTAACATTTAATACGGGTTTGAATATTTAATATAATTCATGTTTCTTACTACTAATCGGCCATTAATTATTTATTTTGTAAGTTTCTTTCCTCTTGCAATGGGTATTGTTTCACATGAAAACGAAGCTAATTGGTCTTGGTTTTTGTCCCATTTGAAAGAAATGCTTCATGAAGATCAGTCTTTGGTTTTTATGTTTGATTGTCAGTGGGGTCTCATTTTATGTGTTTTGAAAATATTTCCTTCTTATCATAGTTATTGTTTACTTCATATGGAACAAAATATTGGTACTGTTGTTAAGGCGGCTAAAGATGATTCATCAATTATTGAGTTGTTCAAACTTTGTGCTAGAGCTTCTAATATGTATGATTTTGAGCGATATCTTTCTAAATTTAAGGATATTGGGGGTACGTCCGCGGAAAATTTTCTAAGAGACAAACCTTTTGGCCATTGGGTGGATTTATTTTTTTCAGGAAAGCATTATGGTGAATATTCTTCTAATGTTGCAGAAAGTTTCAAATCATGGATTTTGGAAGATAGAGTTATGCCAATAACTTCTTGTTTGGCTGGTATTCGAGTGAAATTAATGGAGCAAATGGCTAGAAGAAGAGAGGAATGTCGTTTGTGGACAACGAATCTTTGTCATGTTATGGAGGAACGTTTGTCTAAGTTAGTCGACGATAGTTTTGGTTGGGATGTTTATAAGTCTTCAAAATTCGTGTTTGAAGTTAAATCTCCAAAGTCACAGGTTGTTGATCTTCAAAATCATTTATGTAGTTGTAATCAATGGAGAGTTACTAGTTTTCCATGTGCCCGTGCAATTAAGTGCGTTAACAATTCTAGGTTATCAGTTTATGATTATGTGGAGGACTATTTTATTGTTAATGATTTTAGATCTTCGTATGCTAATGCTGTCAATCCAATTCCAGATTTTGATAAGCTGGTTGCTGCTGAAAATGATGTTTTGATTAGGCCTCCTGAAGAGGTTCGTGGTGCAGGAAGACCATCTACAAAGAGGCTGGTGGATTTGGATATTCTCAAAATAAAAGAAACAAATGCAGTCACTATAATGAAGTTGGTGACAACAAAAGGAATTGTCTTGCTTCTTCAAAAGGTTAGAAATTTTATGTATTTTTTTAGTGCAATGGAGTAGTTTTTTTAAGTGTAAAGCTGCTAAAGCTTATAGAAGAATGAAGTCAGACTATGTGAAATCATTACAAAATAAAACGTGAAATGTTTTGATTATTTTTAAGTGTAAATTAGACTGTTTACTCATAGTGCAAAATTTTTAATATGAATTAAATAATTGCATTAGCTGCACTTTAGTATTAACACTTCAATTCAATGCTAGTTGTATTTAGCACTTCAGTCAAATGCTAGTTGTAACTAGCATTTCAGTATAAACAGTATACATCGCACTTGAAACATAATTCGAACATTGAAAACCACAACCTTCCATTGTATAGAACTGAGTAAGCTGTTGTGCATGAACGAAGGATCTGATGATGATGATCTAATCTTTATATGATGAGCTGATGAGATTGCATAAGTGGTTCTGTGATGAGCTGCCAAACTGATGATGAGCTAATGAAAAGCTGAAGTGGGTATCAGTTAAAAATTCAAGTACTAATCTACATCTAGCAAACTCTGGCAAAGGATGTGGAGATTGCAACAAAAAAAATTAAAAAAATAGCAGTTGTATATTTGTTGTACAATCACAACAGAATGTAGAGTTGAAAAGCAGCTGCTGAAGTAATATACAATCAAACTGAAGAATCACAATAATTTGGCAGTAGAGTAACATAACCCAAATGGGATAGGGGCAAGCACAAAAAATGGACTGCAAAGCCGATGTTCATTGAATCTGTAGTGTAGACGTTAGCCGATGGTATGCATCTCAAAAGTTGAAGTGGGTACGATGGGTAAGCATATAAACATTTCAATTGAACGATAGTTGTATTTAGCATTTCAGTCAAATGCTGGTTATAACTAGCATTACAGTATACATCACACTTAAAATAGAGTACAAACATTGAAAAGCATATACAAATGCTAGATGGATAAATTCACACTTTATTCATCATAGTTCAATCACTGAAAAATGTATTTTCGCATAATGCTGGTTCTATCTAGCATTTCAGTATAAACATTATTCACCACTTCAGAAACACAGTACAAGTATTGAAAAGCATGTAAAAATGACACTTGAATATATCCATAGTTTATCCATTGTAGTTCACCCACTGAAAACAACCAACTATAACCGGATCAAATTCAAATTAAGAAGTTCAAATGCATCATAGTAGTTTATATACTGAAAAGAAAATACAAGCATTGGAAAACATATAAGAATCTATCTCAAATTAATTACAAGAAGTGATTCAGTTCAAATAAAATCCAAAGTTCTAAGAAGTTTAAATACAACAGCTAGTCTTATGTAGAGTTTTTGTAGGACTTCTTCACCGACCAACTATATTGTGGATCGTTGAGTATGTCATATACTACTGCAGCTCTTAGTTTTCTAATTGTTTCCTTTGCATATTTTGCTGGCATCTCATCCTTGTCAAGTTTTTTCATGTTTACCATCACAAAGGATGCACAATCAAGTTTGTTTTAGAATAAGATAGCATTCTTTAATCTAGAATTCTAAAATATAGCATTATATTTTGACCACAGTATTGATCAATACATTCATAGAGATACCATGCCTACGTCTGGAGCGTGCACCTTATACATAATCTTTTTGTTCAATGGATGCAGTCCAATAAACTGTCAATTAAGAATGCTAGTTTTTACTATCATTTTGCATATTCAATGCATTCCACTGCAATTTAAAAATACAAATGATATTTTGGCTATCAGTTTGCATTTCAGTGCATTCCAATAGTATACGTATGCTAGTCTAAACAATCATTTTGTACATTTGATAAATTTATACGCACTTTAAAATTATAAATGATAGTTTGAACTGTCATTTTTTCATTTGGCCCATTTCTATGCACTTTAAAAATATCAATGCTAGGTTTAACTATCATTTTGTTCATTAGATGCATTCCATTGTACTTTAAAAAAACAAAAGTTGGATGAATATACAAACTTAAATGACAATAGAAGAAATGAAATTAGTTACTTACGAATCAGAATCTTGTGGTCGGCTTTTCGGTTGCAACACTTTAGGTTTATTAAGTTCTTTGTTGAGTATTCCTATTTCTTCCCATTTCTTCTTGAACATCAATTCAATTTTGTTTCTCTGCAAGAAGATAAATTAGTGTTGTATATTAATATTAGAGTGGTTTAAAAATTATATTTTTCTTACAAGAATCAGGGCTTGGTTACAGCTGGGGTTTGATGTCCTTGTTGATCTGGTCTTTGGTTTGGTTGAGTCATAATGACTCCACTGCATTGTCTCATAGTTTAGCATCAGTAAGCTCCAATGGTTTATGTGATGTAGAGGGAAGAAAATCTTCTCTGTAAATTCATCCTTCACAATGACATCTATTGTTGGTACAACTATGTCATTGATCACAGTTTCCTGATCATGTATTAAAGCGTTCAACATATTCATATGTATTAGAATATTTTATATTATTATTTAACATTTATAATGAAAATCTTATACTTACCATCATCATGGTAGTGAAGTAGTAACTGTGTTCATACATCTCTTGATGGTAATAAAACCAATCAATAAGCTGATTAACCAAACAAAGAAGGTTGTAAGTTTTATGGAATAATTAATTTTTTCTATAATTTTGAACCAGAAATACGAATGCTAGTTTTCACTATCGTTTGCATGTTGAATACATTGAATTCTCTTAAAAATGCAAATGATAGTTTAAACAATCATTTTGGACGTTCGATACATTTATATGCACTTTACAAATACTAATGCTATTTTTAACTGCCATTCTCTTATTCAATACATTTTTATGCACTTTGAAACTTTGAATGCTAGTTTTAAATATCATTCTCTCATTCTATACATTTATATGCACTTAAAAAATATGATTGCTAGTTTTAACCATCGTTCTCCCATTCTATACATTTATATGCACTTTACAAACAATAATGCTATTTTTAGTTGTCATTCTCTCATTCAATTCATTTATATGCACTTTGAAAAGTTGAATGCTAGGTTTAACTATCGTTCTCTCATTTTATACATTTATATGCACTTTTTAATCGTCATATTTCTCATTTGATGCATACATGCCCATCTGTGACCTCCTCAAACAGAACAGCTTCCAGCATAGATTTGACTATTGTAATTCCTCCTTTATTTCCTTCATCCTTTTCATAAGCTATAGTGCAGTAATTGAAAAATAATAATCGACAAGTTAGTTTTTTCAATTTTATGTAATTACAAATATAATCAAAGAAACAAGGTCAGAAATCTTACTTCTCATTTTCATTAAATTTGAAGAAAGTTAGAACTTTGTTATGTTGTTCTTCATTCAGTAGTAGTAGAATTTTGCTTTTTATGATATCTCTACTTTTATAAGCTTTGCTTGATGGAGAGTACCTACCTATCAACATCAATGGGTTCTTCATTATCAACTATTCTGACTTCTTCATTTTTTTTCTTCCATGCCATCTGTTTCAGTTTCTTCTTCATAATCAGTTTCTTCATTTTGTTCATCTTCTTCTTGTTCACTTGTATTTTCCTGTTTTTCTTCTTCTGTTTGAGCTTCATCTTTATCTTCTCTTTCAGGTACATTTTTTCATTTTCTTTTTCAGGTTCTTCTGTTTCAGTTTCCTCCTTTTGTTCTACGTTGTCGTTATTTTTTTTTTCTGTTTTTCTATAATGAACAATTTTGTATTGGCAATCAAGATCAATTTTTTTCTTTCTTGGGCACTTTTAAACCCTTAAAATTAATGAGCTTGGTTTTTTGGGTGCTTTTTCACACAATCTTGGGGATATTCGTGTTGCCTCTAAGGATTTCTTTTGATCTTGTTTTTGTTATTCTTCATGCATCAATTGAATTTGCTGAGTTATATTAAGATCAAATGTTGGTGGTTGTATTTCCTCTCTTGCTTTTGATTACCAAATCTTGATTTCTTTTTTCAGTTGTATTATAATGCCTTCTCCTTATATCCTTTTTTGTCTCTCCTTCTCTAATTCCTCTTCAGTCTTCTTCAACTTTTTTTCAAGTCTATAATGTACTACTATAGCGACTGGACTTGGTTTTCTGACGGTGCTTCCAAGTTTCATTTTTTTTCCGTTCCAACATTCTCATTGGAATCCAGCAAAAAAAATTTTCATTGGTTTTTTTGTTCAAGAAGCGACTTTTCATTTTCAGTCATATTTCTTATTTCAACAAAAATCTATATAATAACATAAAATAGTAAAGAATAAGCAACAGACGGTGAATGAACTAATGCTATATATAACTGTCATTTTTCATATAATGTTATATCTAACTATCATTCTACAATAATAACAATAGAAAATTGTATTCTGCAGTAATGCTATCTGTAACAATCATTCAATATATGGCTGTATAATAACAACATAAAAACTGCTAATATACACTATGTTATGATATATTTATCTATCATTATATATTGCTTGTACTTGTGTGAGAAATGATACCTTTCTATAGTCCATCTTTTCGAGAGCTTCTCTTGAAATCACATTTTTTAAGCTTTTGATATTCCACCTCCCAAATCTAGGTAAGGCGGTACGGTATGTTGCATTTGGAGAAATCAAATTTACATACTCACATAGGAAAAAATACAAATAAAATATTACTTGTTAAAACATATAATGTATAGAATTTACATTATAGAAATAAATACATTAACATAAAGTTAGAATGTTGTACTTACGATTTGGAGCATAGAACAACTGGGCATGTTTCTCGGCTTTGTTTTAAAAGCCGTCAAAGCTCTAATCAACGAATAATGAATTGAAATAGGCTAAGATACTGAGTTCATTTTTTGTTGATCGAGGATATAAGGAACCCCCATGGTATCTTTGGTTCTCCGGAAAGAAGAAAGTTATCATTGCAAGAATAACAATCAATTTTGGAAAATCAGTTTCGTTATGAAATTCTTTTGTTTGCGGTACATTGTTTATCTTTGAAATCGTGAGGTCCTTAGTGATAGGATCTATTTTATCAAAATTTCTAAGTACAAAATTTTTACAATTATTTGGAATGCTTTGTAAACTCATTTTAGGTAATGGAAAAAAGATTAGTTCGAGACAAAGGTAAGCTGAAAAGAATTTGTGACGACTTAGAATTTCTGGATATTTGAAATTGAGATATTTAATTGATTTTAAATATTGAAGTTAGTTTAATTTGAATTTCAAATATCACTGTTTATTTGGGTAATTAAATTATTGAATTTAATAAGTGGAAATTGGGTAAAATATTGAATCTTGATTTTTAAGCTTGATAAAAATATTTCAGAAGCCTATAAAATTTATATTGATAGTACTGAAAATAATGAAAGCTTTAAATTTGAATTTAAAGGTGGTTTGTTCAGTTTTAAAAATATGTAGTTTAAATTGATGTTTAAAAATAGCCTTCCGAGGCATAGTCTTGGATTTCGACGAAACCGGTTCCATTAAATCCATAATAGTGTATTATTATCGGATTTCAAATTTCGTAGTAATTGGAATTGTTGTGTGAGCGTACGATATATAAACACGCTGAAATTTATATCGAAAATTCAATATAATTACTCGGTCCAAAAAGCTATCTTCTCCATACGATCGAATTAGCACTCGAAACCTTTTCCATTGCGTTCGGAATAGGCGTATAACATTATAAACGCCTAGCGGCACGCCTCGATAGGAAGTCAAAATTTTGAGTGGTGAAATGGAGACGATTTAAATTTGAATTTAAATTTAAAAACAAATAATATTTTTTTAGCATTGGAATCTCCAACAAGCATTGACACGTAAAGGCAAATTTAAAAACACGTGCTTCCCTTTCTCTGTCTAAATCGCACGTGTGGAAGAAAGAAGTAAAAATCGTCGATGAAAATATAATAAAAGAAACGAAGTCTCGTTTCAGAAAAAAAGATATAAACGCTCAGAAAAAAATAGCCGTTGTTAAAAATAAAAATAAAATCACGGGCTTCTCTTCGTTCTTCACGTCCTCAATTCAAAACCCATTCGCATAACTTCTTCCCTGTCCAATTTCGAACGAGATTAAAATTAAGATTTCTCTCCCCTCAATCACGAAAAATGGAAACTCGGATCGAACGCCTCATCCCATTCAGTTGACCATGCCGGTCGAGATTCGCGAGAAGGAGGAGCTCAAGTTGAGCACGCGAGTGATTCGTGATGGAGGGGTGGCGACTCGTCTTTGTCACATACCGGATTTTCGACTTTCAAAAATTCGACATCGATACTCACTTTATCGACTGCCGAGAAATCGAGTGCCGGAAACTCCAATAGTGAGGGTTTTAAAAAAAAGAAAAAGGCAGAAGAAGAAGAAAGGAGAAAATAGAGAAGAACAGAACAGCAACAGAAACAGAACAATATCAGAATCTCACATATCGCAGCGGAATAATATACAATAGATAATTACTAGTCTTTTAAAACAAAGGACTATATCAGTTTATATATACATCAATCATCAGAGTCAATATACAACAATGGACAGTTATATAACTTGTCCTCATACAGAATACACAGCGGAATAAATACTATCAGATACAAATACTACGTCTCGTCGTCCAGCTTATCTCCAAGCTCCAGAATATCCAGAATATCCTGATAACATAACTCTAGACTGCCCGTGTGGAAAATGGTGGGCACCCAGAGTTTAGAAGGGAACAATAAACTCCGAGTCAGTCATGGTGACTGGTGTGAGATCGTAAAACAGTTATTCTTTAAAATAAACAACAGGAAAACTTTAATGTCAATTCGCAATGCTTTCGGAAAATGAAACTACCATAAGACCTCCCACCACACACACAATGCAAACGCAGACTTGGAGGAGATTTCTTCTTATGATAGTCAAAGATGCTTACTACGCAAAATCAAATCATTTTTGATATTATTATTAGTGCATAGTGTAGAAAACATTTCGAAAGTATAATATTAATCTTAGCCAACATACGACCAGTATCGTATGCCTACTATAGCTACCATCTAAACAGTGGTGACCACCGTACGTAAATGGCAGGTTCTACAACTAATACCGTACAAAGTTCGTATTGGAGTTTGGATTTCCAACAAATGGTCAGGCTAAGGAACTTCCTATCCACGATGGGTACGTCCCTGGAATAGACGACCCGAGAACCTAACCGGATCTCTGCCAACACAAGGCCGGGTTACCTCTGCAAAAATAGGTAACTACTGACACGCGTATGCCATCCCCCGATCGTAACCGATCTTCCCGAGGATCCCCGATTTCCAACAAACCACATTGATAATAATGCAGCAACCACATAGGTTAAGTATCTGGGCTCCATACCATGATACCACCTCTATCCAGAAGGAATGACATACACTAAGGGGCGCTACTCCCTAGAACCTTGCCGCATTCTTCCTGTTTCGACCATTTCCGGGGTGTGAGGCTCGACGAAGTCTCGTCCACAAAGCTACGCTTTCTACAAAGCCATGCTTCGGGTCAAACAAAATGATCAACCTATGATCACAAAGATATAAGATCAAACAAATGATCATATCGCAAATGATCAAACACTGATCATTTCACAGCAACACTCAGTATGCCACGTTACCAAATTGGGAGTATATCGCTGATAAATTTCAACTACATAACCTCTGAGCTCGTACGTCTCAGAGAAGGGTGTTAAGCTAAGAGAATAAATTCTCCGCCACCAACAGAAATGTATTTGAAAGAAATCAGCTTTATATCTCAAATTGTAACGTCAGACACACAATCCATACAAGTCTGTTCCGAGATCGAACAGAACCGAAGGCACTTCTCACGAAGCCCTTGCATATCCGGATAATTTTCAATCACGTCAGGACTTCCCGTCACTAAGGGTGATAAAACCTCTAAATCGGAGATCAGCCGATGTAGAGTAACTCGACGGTAATCCTTCCGTTTTCAAAAATATCCGGTCTTCAACACCGGTCTTCGAATGCAATTCGTAACGACGTATCACATATTCGGAATGGGTTATACGACCCCATGGTCCTTTCCCGGCTAACCCGAATAGTGAGCGATTATTCAAAACAAGTGTGGCATTCAAATTCATCCAATTCACAACAAATACCTATCTAAAGGTAATTATTGATAGTCGGTTATTTAACTATCAATAAAGATGCGCAACATCATCAGATTCCAAATAATTTTCCAAATTATTTCATCTTCAAAAATATCTTTTACTAGATATAAAATTTCCACACTTAACCGTTTGAAAACAGTTTCAAATCAATTTCCACATTTCATTTTATCTTTGAAGATAAAATCTCAAAACAGTTCATTTCATATTGGAAAAGCATTTCCATACTTATAAAAAAATAAGTATTTCACAAATCTATTTATTTTCAACATTTGAAAATATTCGATATACTTAAATCAAATTTAAGTATAAATTCATTCTTTAAGGAAATCATTTACTATAACAACATTTATTTGAGTCAAAACGAATGTTACGTAAAACATCGTTACGACGACTCAAAACCACTAGTATAGGGATTCGAAATTTAGATAGATATATAAATCCCAATACTACATCAAAAACATTTCCTTTCGGAAATCATTTACTATAACAACAGTGTTATAGTCCATCATTTCCTTATTTTTCGAAAACGTCTATTTCAACAATGAATGTTGAAATCTATGTATTCGATACTTAACACGTTTTAAAACATCTTTTAAAACAATTACTTCATTTTTATAATATCGCTTTCCCAAAACCATATCCATTCTACTTTAAAAATATATTCACTGTCCAAAATCGTGAATATACTTCACTTAACCATATTTAAATCTTTTCTACACATTTATTATTTCAATAAAATTCGCTATCCAAAATCGCGAATATATCTTCTTTAATAATCTTCTATATTTAATTTATCAAATTTAATCGATTTTCGAATTTATAAACACGTTTATAAATTCTATTTGTATTCATTTTCAATATTAACAAAATTCCTTTAAAATTTCATCACTTTGATTTATACAAAATCAAATTTTATAAATCTTCTATATAATGCTTTTATTTCACAATGGTCCATTTAAACCAATTAAATAAATCCTTATTGATTTATTTAAATCTTTATTCCAAATTCGTAAATCTATTTCCACAATTTAAAAATAAATCAATATTTATTTTTACACCAATTTCCCTTATTTCAATTTAATTCATTTTCCAATTCTTCACTTTAACCCCAAAATCAGATCCCAAATTAATTTCTAATTCTACTTCAATAACCAATCAATTTCAATCTTCATTTCTAAATAAATTTCCCATCCCAACTCATTTTATATTGACTTTCCAAATTCGTTTCAATTTGCCAATTAAATTTATAGTTGGACTTCCAACTTATTTCCTTTTAAATAAATTCCTCTTAAAGAAAATAAATCTCTTTATCTTTTTCAAACTATTTAGAAATCCAAATTTTAATTAAATTCTTCAATTTAAAATCACTATTATACGAAATTCATTTATTTAACATTTTCACTTGATTCTGGAATTAATTCAATAAGGTTTTAAAAATTAACTTTTTATATTTTAAAATTCCTTTCTTCAAAATTTATTCAATTTCTAAAATTGATTCACTTAGAAATTTCTACTTAAATTTCAAAGATTCAATTTCGTTTATCTTTGGAATCCAATGATGTCAAACATCCATTCAGCTAAATTTTAGCTTTCAAACAATTTCCAAATATCAATATGATTAATAGCATCACTATAATCATTCACAAACTCATATCACAATAGAAATAAATTCAATCAATGTGAGGGGTCCAGTTGGATCCCTCCAACCTGTTTCCCTGCATCCAAAGACGTTAACACAATACCAATTCCGCTCCAGTACGGAATTATCGCGGTATATGGGTTTTATAAAAATCCGCTTACTAACGGCGCAATAGGGTCTCATCCGCTATACGAGGCGGGAAATCATCAATCCAATATATACATATGCCAATATGTATATATTGCTATATATATATAGATATATCCTACTATATCTAATATCACATCCAATAGCAATCAATCAAATCAATAAATAACTGAAAATTCCACTTTCATTTTTGAGTGAGAAAAAAAAAATCTCACCTTAGCTTTTTATTTGCAATCCCACTTCGATTCCAGTTTGTTTTTCACGATCTTTTGACCTTGTATAAATATTGTACAATTCATTAATATTCGAACCAATCAAACTATTATTCACCATTTACTTATTCAATTAAACTCATTATTTGATTTAAAAATTTTAAACTAATAGTTTCTTTTAAATGAATCTGTTTAACAAAAAAAATTAAATTTAAGACTAAATTTCCTTTAACAAATTATTTTAAGTGACAAATTTTTTCCTACCAATTTATTTTTAATTGAATCGAATTTCCTTTTAAATAAAATCTTTTGGTATCAAAAATAACTTAAATTACCAATTCAATAAGTATATTTATTACTTTCTAAATCTTATATATGTAAACTATTTTTCTGTTTTGCTGTATATACATTTTTTTTTTCACAGTAAGCTTTCTCTTTAATACTAATCTTTGGTAACTAAAAATTAAACAAGTTAACAAAATAAATAAATCACCATAGCTATTATTTTTGTTATCATTATTATTATTTTTTTTCTGCATATATAAATATTCGAATATTTGAAAATAAAATTACCTCACTGTCGAAATCAAATGTACGCGACCCCGATCGAATGTCACCGGAAATCCTCCTTCGCGAAGTTCGTACGCACTTCCATGCTTTGGCCAGATTTGCTCGAACGATTGAACGAGCTTGCGATTCAAATCGCGACCATCAGTCTCTGACTTCGACATCGCGCTTCCAACCCTTCCACAAATCGCGACGTCGAATGATTCTACTGTGCCTCCCAGACATTGCAACTCACGACTTCGCCTCGACTATGGCCCATCGCGCTATGTCGCGACTTCGAACCCTTAATTTGTCGAAGTTGCCGCCGTACGCCTCGCGACCCACCATCGCGATCAAACTTCGATCGCCTGCCCTAAATCGCCGCTGCCTCCCACGAGCATGAGCTCGACATCGCCATCTCGCTACGCACACGCGACTCGAGAACCACCAAACCTAACTTCGTCGAACTACTCCACTGCAAGACCCAAGCAGGCGCCAACCCTAACTACACTCCCTGCCCCACCTCGCGCCCAAACGCCCTCGATCGAACTCCCCTCTCGAATACGCGAGCACGATGGTGCTTCCTCCCCTCGATTGAACGATTGATTCATTCGAATTTACTTCGGCGTTCTGTTCGATTTTCGTTTGATTGAGAAAAAAAAAATCGAAAGAGGAAGACGCCATTTTATTTTGAACGAGATGTTTGATTTTTTTTTCTTTCTGTTTTGAATTTGAGGAGGGGCAAGGAACACTTTAAAGCAGAACGAGTATGGGTTGCTTGATAAAATTTCTTGATTGCAGGCGCGATTCTAGGGCGTAATTTAAGGAAGATAACGTGGTGCTGATATTGACAAACTTTAATTTAAAATTAAAATCTTAACTTGAATTCGATTTAAGCTTAACGCGTTTACTCTCCGTACGGTTACGTATTAGCTCCGAAAGATACGAAAATTGAAATCCGGTAATAATTCAATATTACGGACCCATTGGAACTGGTTTCGTCGAATTCCGAGACTGTTAAAAAAATGACTATTTTTAAATATCGGTTAAACGATATAAATTTCAAAACTGATCAAATCAATTCGAAATTGGATTCTGAAGCTTCTGTTATCTTCAGTAATATCAATACGAATTTTAAAAGCTTTCGAAATATTTTTCTTCAGCTTATAATTAAAGATTCAATTTTTTATTCAACTATCAACAGATTAAATTCTATAATTTAATCACCAAATCCAAAGTTATATCGGGATTCAAATTAAATCATCGTTCAAATATTTAAAATAAATTAAATATTTTCAATTTAATTCGTTCGAAATTCTGGGTCGTTACAGTCTTGGTGGCTGCGTTAGTGGGTACCGCTTGTGAGGCTGGTTACCAGAAGATGGAGTTTGAAGATGGGGTCGCGATGGTTTGAATCAGGCTCGCGTGAAAGTTAGAGATCGAGGTTGGGTTCGAGGAGGAATTCGCGAGGTTGGGTGAGTTGTCTCGCGTAGTCTTTGTGCATATACTTATCAAATTTGGTTTTCAATTGTGGATTAAATGTTAATATGCTGGGTGAAAAATATATATATAATAATATACATAGGTTAAGAAAAATATATATGTATATACATATTTTAACTTACTAGTTTATTTTAAAAAGAATGGATTTAGGATTAATTTGTCCAATTAACTTATATAATTTAGTTTAGCTACTAAAAGATTTTTTAAGAAGAAATTATTGGTTTAAATAAGTTATTAGTTAAATTAAATAAATAAATGGTAATTAATTGTTTGATTAATTCAAATATTAATAAACCATACAAATGTTGTACAAGGTCTAAAATTCTGAAGAAACAAGCCGGAATAGAAGTGGATTGCAAATCAAAAATCATAGGTGAGTTAATCTCACTCGTTTGGATTTCCATTTAAATTTAAATAGTTAAATTTAAATTATTGGTTGAATGATTAAATTGACTGGATGTGATATTATATATGATAGTATATATATTGGAGTGATTGATTTCCCGCATTATATAGCGGATGAGACCCTATGCGCCGCATAATAGCGGATGATATAAATATAATCCCATATACCGCGATATTCCACCTTGAAGTGGAATTGGTATTTTAAATTATTGTGCTAATATCTGTGGATGCAGGGAAACAGGTTGGAGGGATCCAACTGGATTCCTCAAAATCTTTTAGATTGTTCTAATAATTCTGTGATATGATTATTTGATATTCTGTGATGAATTATATTGATAATTAGAAATATTGGATGTTAAGGTTTGATTTAAATTCTATTAAATAAATGCTGGGTATGGAAAAGAAAAATATAGAGTTTTTAAATAAATGAAATTAAAGAAGTTGGAGACTTAAGTGATATTGCTTAAAAATTAAAAAGGGAAGAATTTAATATTTTAAATAAATTCTATTAAATTTTAATATTTTAAATGATTGGGAAGAATTAAAAGGGAGAATTTTTAATAAAGAATGAAATGGATATATTCAGATTAAAATAAGATTTTAAATCTTAAATATAGAAGTAAAAATGGAATTAATGGATTTTTAAATAAATTTGAGTAAGTAAAGGAATTTATTTTAAATGGAGTTGATTTAGGGAAATCAATTTGAAAATTGATTTAGTGTTGGAAACTGTGTTTTTAAAATGGAGAATAAGACTATGGAATTTATAAACTTGGTTTATAAAGTAAAATAAGATATCAGTGGATATTTGGAAGTATAAATTCACGGTGGGAATTTATAAAGGAATGGATAATTTGTTTTAAAAATAAATAGTGGTTTATTTTTAAAGGTGTGAAAGGAAAGTATATTTCTCTGAAAAGCCAAGTACGTTTTCGAAGCAGATTTTTACGTAAGTAAAAGTTTTAAAGTTGTTTTTAAAAGAATGTTTTGAAAAATTATTATTTAAGTTATTTAAAATTTTAAAGGTAAATATTTATTAAAGTAGTTATAATACTAATTATTTTTAAAAGGTTAATTAGTATTATGGTTTAAAAAGATAATTATAAATTATTTATATTTATAAAGTAGTTTTATTTTAAAGATAGTAGGCTAAAGTTTTTATTTGAAAACTTGTATAGAATTTCATAATTTTTATTTTTATTTTTATTTTAAATTTGTTGGGCTTGTTTTACTTGAGAATTTTTAGAAATTTTATAGTTAGTATTTTAAATAAAGTGTTTTAAATAGTTTTTATTTTAAGTGTTTTAAAATAAATATTTTTGGATAAAGTAATTTAAATTATTTTAAAGTCTAAAGTATTTAAACCTTGGTGATTTTCAGTGGGAATAAACAATATTTGGAAATTTATTCCGCGAGAGGAAAGTGATTTGAAAACTGTTTTCAAAGGGTTGAAGTGCGGAAGATATCTTGCGAAGATATTTTGAATAATGAAATTTTTTGGAAAATTATTAATGTCTGATGGATGTTTGTGAATGTTATTTGATAGTTAAATAACCGGCTATCAATATTGGCTAATGCGCTGATCATTTCGAAGAGACCGGGATCGGGATTTATTTCCCAAAAACCACTTCGATCCGGTTTGAACGTTTTCATGTGGAAGACAAGAGCTTGGAGTCGAAGATGGAGCAGTGAAGTGCAAGGGCTAATCGCTACTAATCCTGAGGGTGATTCCAAAATGGATGTAGTAGGAGTAGTGCCTTCGATTCCGTTCGAACCTAGAACGGACTTGTATGGATGAATGCTTTCAGAACATCGTCAGGTGGACGGTGAGCATTCTAAGAGAAATGTTCTAAAAAAAGGTAACGCTTAGCCTCGAACCTCATCAACCAGGAATGACTGAAAATCAGGGGTTATGCAGCAAGGCTAAGTGGGTAGCACCCAATTAGGGTAAGGTCATCCCTATCTAGATATTCCTTTTTATTCGGCTTAGTGGGCGGTTGCTGATCCCAACCGCGGGGTGATCTTATTTGGGCTATCCAGTAAGAGGTAGTCCGGTCTTGTGTTGCAAGGGAACAGAGGGGTCCTCGGTACGCTGATCTAGACCAGGTACTGTGACAGGTGGTACCCCAGTGCCTAGTCATTAGTTGGAAATCCATTCTCCCTACATGCTTTTACGGTTTTGTTTGTATACCTATTATGCTGGAATTTAATTAATGTAACAATTTCGGCTATTTGAATAAGTATTTGTACTTAGACACTATTATAATATCAGAGGATTTTGATAAGAAATGTTTTGGCTATCGTAAGGTAAAAACCCGACATGTTTATTTGTGGCGTGGTCATACGAGATGCCTTTGATTTCAAAAGGATTTTGAAAACTTTAATAATCCAATTGAGTGTGTTTTCTCACGCTGGTTTTCCAGACTGACTCAGGTATTGTTTTATTATGATGCTCGGGTCAGACCGAGTATTATAGGACACAGGATAGGATGCTGTGAGCTTTGGAGACGAGCTGGATAGCGAGACGTATTTTCGTACTTGATTATTATTCCGCTGTGCAGTACAAGCTGTGTATAGTCAGCTTTTGTGGGGACAGGTTATGATAACTGTCCAGTTATGTACTATTGATGGTGTTGTTGATTTGAGTTGTACTCTGATGATGTAATGTATAAATCAGTACAGATTTCTTTGTGTTTAAAGTTGTTGTTATATATTATATTTATTCCGCTGCGACTGTGAGATTTTGATGTTGTTTCTATCTCTTCTTTTACCTCTTTCTTCTTAACCCTAATGGTTCGTTTTTCCGTTCACTTTGAGTTGATATGATGGAGAATAGTGTCGATTCAAGGGGTACGGGTTTGCGGGCTGTTACAGTGGTATTAGAGCAAAGGTTAAGCGAAAACCTTGGCTCTGTTGGGGATTACTCATAGAATAGAGTCTGTAGTACTCTAGAATGAGTTTGAGTGTATTAAAAGATATGAGCGCGTATTTGTTAGTGAATATAAAAATTGTTTTTGTATTGTGTTGACTTATCGGTTGAGTGTTTATGGATTCTGGTCGATATGTGGGACGCCATGTCATCGATAAGGGTTTCTAAACTCTTAAACAAGATAAACCGACACAGTATTGCTTTAAAATAGGGTGTTATCCCGCCTTTTGGCAAGGCCGTGACACCAAAAAATTGACTAGAAATCAATGACAGTTCATCCTGTAGGACGGTTACATCACAAGTTCACCATGGATATCGATGAATTTTGTCCGAGTCCGGAACGGGCTACAATTGATTAGACATGACAAGTAAATCCATGCAAACCAACGTTCCAAGTTTGAAGTCAATCCGAGTTCGTACGCTCAAGATATCGTCGACAAAAGATGGAGTAGACCATCCCTACTTCGAATCCATAAGCCCAGCTTTGAGTTCGAATCCCTCGAGAATAGTACAGGCTCGAATCGATCAGAAGAAGATCATGCTTCGAATCCATCAAACACCCATTGCTTCGAATCCATCCTCGAGGCTTTGGTTCGAATCCATCGGCATCGAGCTCCAGTTCGAATCCAGCAAAGGAAGGATCCTTCGAATCCATGCGGGTAGAGGAGCTCTGACTCCATTCCATAGCACCAACATCATCGATTCGAACAAGCACAGTTTCCATCGATTCGAAGGAAGTAAACCTTCGAATCCAGCATCTCGAGTCCATCAAATAAACGTGGCTAAGAACAAGGATTCGACCCAGTCAAAACGGCAGCTAGAAACGTGGAGTCGACCCGGGCAACTCGGAGCACAAGACGGATCGACACGAAGGAGGCGCTCCACGTCGTCACAGAAGCGCGCGCTGGATCGATTCGAACCAGGCTAGTCAACCATAAATGCAACCTTGAATCGATCATAACTTGAGATCTACACATCCAAATGCTATGAAATTTTCACAGAAGCTTGAGCACATGATGAAGAATGTCCACGCCAAATTTCAGCTCGTTTGGATGATTTCTTGATCGATTCGAGCCAAGGGTCGAATCGATCCCAAAGTGGGCCCGGATCTCCAGGTTTCGGCCATGTGGGCCCCCTGACGTACCAGAACTGGTCTCCCCTCATTTTAGGCGAAATATCAGCCTCCTACACCTATAAATAGAGCCCCTAGTCATTCAGAAAAGGGGTCGGAGAATTCTAAGTACTGAAGAGCGCCCAGATTCTGCCAGATTTACTCCAGAACACCACTGCTTCCTTAGATTCAGATTGTAATCATATAATCAGTTGTACTATCTCAGAAGAAATTGTAATCATCAAGTAAACATCAATAAAATCATCAACTTCAGAGTGGACGTAGGCAAGATCGCCGAACCACTATAAATCTCGTGTTTCTGTTCACTATTGCTGAATTGTGATACTCTGTTTGCTTAGATTTAAGATTTGTGTGTGAATATTGTTGATTTATATTCATATACTGGTGCTTTCACAACATTCGGGGTTTGTGACCAATTTTGGCGCAAACATAGGGTAAATGAAATAATTTTACCCAAATTATTTTTGTATATAAAGGAAATAATTTTCCGTAAATTATTATAGTTATATATGGTTGCTTGGTTGTTAGGAAGTGATAATATTAAGTTATTATCATTGTTATGAAAATTGAATAAGGAAATTGAAATTATAATCAAAGTTAAGGAAATAAATTCATATAACAAAAGGAAATTTGTAAATGTGATTTATAATTTGAAATGAGATAAAATTCCAGAGAAATATTTGAATATGGATTAAAGGATTTGAAATTTGAAAGAAAAAAAAAATTCTTTGAGTTTGAAAATGATTTTCAAAAAGCTTTAGAGGAATAATGGTGATATTATTTGAGAAATATTTTTGAATTGGATTTGAAATCTGGTGAGATTTGGAATTTATAAATATTTGAAATGTTTTTGAAGGGATAAAAGCACTAAACTCTTTCGGTCGCTGGAAAATAACTTCGGTGATGACTGCAGCATCATCGATGTTCATTTTCGAGTTTCCAAAAGAGAAATTGCTACTAAATTGTTTTAAAATGGAGTGTTTGCAAAACTAAGTTTGGTTTTAAAATTTAAAGGATAATTTGGTACCAAAGGATTTTGGATATAATTGATTTCAAAATGATTTTGAAATACTTAAATGATTGTTGAAGACTCTGGAATTGGAATAAAATGTTTTGAGTGTTTAAGTAGTGGTTTGAACTCTGGAAGCTTGACTAAAAATGTTTATGGATTATAAACAGGTTTGGAAACTTTTAAGTTTGGAAATTTGCCTGGAATGAAATTAACGTGTAAATAGTAAATAAAAGTAAGTGTGGAAACAAAATAAGCTGAAAGGTAAGCTAATTAATTGAAGTGAATTAAAAGAAGTTAGCCAATAAAAGGTAAATAAATTAGAGAACTTATAGAAGTTTGAAAGCTGAATTAAATTAGAATGTAACTAAACCAAGTTAAATAAAAAAAAGTGAATGTTGAGGAAATAAATCTAAGTAGGCGAAATAAAATAAGTTATTGAAAATAAAATTTATTAGTTGGAAATAAATTTGTGAATGAACAAATAAATTTATATTTGTAAGTAAATGAAATTGAAACTGGATATTGAAATTAAATTTAAATGGTGTTAAATAAAGTAAAATGGAAAATATAGTTGAGTTGGACTAAATAAAACAAAAAATTAAAAATAAAAATTAGTAAGTAAACTAATTGATTAATTGGGTAAGTAAATGAACGGGAATTGAAAATTGGAATGATATTTAATTTAGATTGGGTGAAGTAAAGTAAAGTGAAGTTGAAAGATTAATTCCTAGTAGACTAAAAATAATTTAAAGTTTGGAAATAAATCCATTGGGATTTAAATAAATTAGTAAGTGGAACTAATTGGAGAAATGGTTAATTAAGTATGGATTGAGATAATGTGAATAGAATTCAATATTTAAAATGAAAGGGAAATTGAATTCAAATGAATTTGAAAATGAAAATGTGAGTAAAAGTATAGATAAACAAAAGTGGTAAAGTAAAAATAGTTATAAGAGGTATATAAATCATTTATATTATACTTAAGAAGGAATGGTGAAATTCTTAAGTGAAGTTGGTATTGGGAAAAATATTCTAAGTGAATAATTGAATGAAGATTAAGTGAAGTTGTGAAATGGGGTAATTGTGAATAAGTGAATATAAATCAAAATAAAAGTGAATAAAAGAGAATTGATATAGCTAATAATCAATTAAGATAAATACGTAAGATGTACGTATATTATTTTATTCGCATAGTGATTTGATGCAGGTTCGAGCACAGAATTTCGAGGTAGTTATATCGATTCGAGTTGGGATTTTTCACTCGATTTTCGACGGCGAACTCTGGATATGGATTTTTGATTGATTATGGAAATTATCTATCATAGTTTGTGGCTATGCAAGGAGAATGACGGTTTCTGATCAAGAAACCAGATCTGAGTCCGCACTAGGAAGTCGGGTGGATGATACTAGTCCGGAAGTGAAATTGTGTGATCGAGTGAGCGATCACATTGGGTATTGCGTACGGATGATATATGTACATCGTACGGCTTAAGTAAAGAAAATATTAAAAATTTTGAAAGGAAATGAATAAAATGATTTTGGATTTTGTAATTGGATGTTATCGCTAAGTAGGATATACATGTATATAAAAGCAAAGGAAATTGATGTTTTGATTTAGAAGATAAAATTTGTATGGCTCGACAAAAGGTATGTGTTTAAATTTCTGTATGAAATTTGATGATTTTTTTGGTCTAGCCACTTGGCTTTTTGTTTTCTATTTAAATCTGAGGGCCCGTAGAGGCATTTTGTAGTTGTACCGATCTAGCCGCGCAAAGGAGACGCTGATGAAATTTTTCGAAAATTTAGGGAGTTAGAAAAATTTTGAGAAAATTTTGATAATTTAAAATTTGAATTTGAATTATAATTTGAATGGTTGAATAAGTAATGTTGTTTGGGAACTATGGAAGAGTTTGGGAAGTTAATAAGAGTGATAGTGTGTCTTTAATAGAAAGATTGTTTTGAAAGTTGTTTGAAACTATTTGGTTGGGGAAAATAGTATACGGGTTGGAGCATTCTTCCTAACTAGTAATTTCGGGGACGAAATTCTTTTAAGGGGGGAGGAATGTGACGACCCAGAATTTCTGGATATTTGAAATTGAGATATTTAATTGATTTTAAATATTGAAGTTAGTTTAATTTGAATTTCAAATATCACTGTTTATTTGGGTAATTAAATTATTGAATTTAATAAGTGGAAATTGGGTAAAATATTGAATCTTGATTTTTAAGCTTGATAAAAATATTTCAGAAGCCTATAAAATTTATATTGATAGTACTGAAAATAATGAAAGCTTTAAATTTGAATTTAAAGGTGGTTTGTTCAGTTTTAAAAATATATAGTTTAAATTGATGTTTAAAAATAGCCTTCCGAGTCACAGTCTCGAATTTCAACGAAACTAGTTCCATTAAATCCGTAATAGTGTATTATTATCGGATTTCAAATTTCGTAGTCATTGGAGTTGTTGTGTGAGCGTACGGTATATAAACGCGCTGAAATTTATATTGAAAATTCAATATAATTACTGGGTCCAAAAAGCTATCTTCTCCATACGATCGAATTAGGACTCGAAACCTTTTCCATTGCGTTCGGAATAGGCGTATAACATTATAAACGCCTAGCGGCACACCTCGATAGGAAGTCAAAATTTTGAGTGGTGATATCGAGACGATTTAAATTTGAATTTAAATTTAAAAATAAATAATATATTTTTTAGCATTGGAATCTCCAACAAGCATTGACACGTAAAGGCAAATTTAAAAACACGTGCTTCCCTTTCTTTTTCTAAATCGCACGCGTGGAAGAAAGAAGTAAAAATTGTCGATGAAAATATAATAAAAGAAACGAAGTCTCCTTCCAGAAAAAAAAATTATAGACGCTCAGAAAATAACGGCTGCTGTTAAAAATAAAAATAAAATCACGGGCTTCTCTTCGTTCCTCATGTCCTCAATTCAAAACCCATTTGCATAACTTCTTCCCTGTCCAGTTCAAACGAGATTACTCTACCCTCAATCACGAAAAATGGAAACTCAGATCGAACGCCTCATCCCATTCAGTTGACCATGCCGGTCGAGATTCGCGAGAAGGAGGAGCTCAAGTTGAGCGCGCGAGTGATTCGTGATGGAGGGGTGGCGACTCATCTTGGTGGCTGCGTTAGTGGGTGCCGCTTGTGAGGCTAGTTACCAGAAGATGGAGTTTGAAGATGGGGTCGCGATGGTTTGAATCAGGCTTGTGTGAAAGTTAGAGATCGAGGCTGGGTTCAAGGAGGAATTCGCGAGGTTGGGTGAGTTGTCTCGCATAGTCTTTGTGCATATACTTATCAAATTTGGTTTTCAATTGTGGATTAAATGTTAATATGCTGGGTGAAATATATATATATATATATAATAAAATACATAGGTTAAGAAAAATATATATGTATATACACATTTTAACTTACTAGTTTATTTTAAAAAGAATGGATCTAGGATTAATTTGTCCAATTAACTTATATAATTTAATTTAGCTACTAAAAGATTTTTTAAGAGGAAATTATTGGTTTAAATAAGTTATTAGTTAAATTAAATAAATAAATGGTAATTAATTGTTTGATTAATTCAAATATTAATAAACCATACAAATGTTGTACAAGGTCTAAAATTGTGAAGAAACAAGCCGGAATAGAAGTGGATTGCAAATCAAATATCAAAGGTGAGTTAATCTCACTCATTTGGATTTCCATTTAAATTTAAATAGTTAAATTTAAATTATTGGTTGAATGATTAAATTGACTGGATGTGATATTATATATGATAGTATGTATATATATATATATATTGGAGTGATTGATTTCCCGCATTATATAGCGGATGAGACCCTATGCGCCGCATAATAGCGGATGATATAAATATAATCCCATATACCGTGATATTCCACCTCGAAGTGGAATTGGTATTTTAAATTATTGTGCTAACATCTGTGGATGCAGGGAAACAGGTTGGAGGGATCCAACTAGATTCCTCAAAATTATTTAGATTGTTCTAATAATTCTATGATATAATTATTTGATATTCTGTGATGAATTGATAATTAGAAATATTGGATGTTAAGGTTTGATTTAAAATCTATTAAATAAATGCTGGGTATGGAAAAGAAAAATATAGAGTTTTTAAATAAATGAAATTAAAGAAGTTGGAAACTTAAGTGATATTGCTTAAAAATTAAAAAGGGAAGAATTTAATATTTTAAATAAATTCTATTAAATTTTAATATTTTAAATGATTATGAAGAATCAAAAGGGAGAATTTTGAATAAAGAATGAAATGGATATTTTCAGATTAAAATAAGATTTTAAATCTTAAATATAGAAGTAAAAATGGAATTAATGGATTTTAAAATAAATTTGAGTAAGTAAAGGAATTTATTTTAAATGGAGTTGATTTTGGGAAATCAATTTGAAAATTGATTTAGTGTTGGAAACTGTGTTTTTAAAATGGAGAATGAGATTATGGAATTTATAAACTGGGTTTATAAAGTAAAATAAGATATTAGTGGATATTTGGAAGTATAAATTCACGGTGGGAATTTATAAAGGAATGAGTAATTTGTTTTAAAAATAAATAGTGGTTTATTTTTAAAGGTGTGAAAGGAAAGTATATTTCTCTGAAAAGCCAAGTACGTTTTCGAAGCAGATTTTTAAGTAAGTAAAAGTTTTAAAGTTGTTTTTAAAAGAATGTTTTGAAAAATTATTATTTAAGTAGTTTAAAATTTTAATGGTAAATATTTATTAAAGTAGTTATAATAGTAATTATTTTTAAAAGGTTAATTAGTATTATGGTTTAAAAAGATAATTATAAATTATTTATATATATAAAGTAGTTTTATTTTAAAGATAGTAGGCTAAAGTTTTTATTTGAAAACTTGTATAGAATTTCATAATTTTTATTTTTATTTTTATTTTAAATTTGTTGGGCTTATGTTTTACTTGAGAATTTTTAGAAAATTTTATAGTTAGTATTTTAAATAAAATGTTTTAAATAGTTTTTATTTTAAGTGTTTTAAAATAAATATTTTTGGATAAAGTAATTTAAATTATTTTAAAGTCTAATGTATTTAAACCTTGGTGATTTTCAGTGGGAATAAACAATATTTGGAAATTTATTCCGCGAGAGGAAAGTGATTTGAAAACTGTTTTCAAAGGGTTGAAGTGTATAAGATATCTTGCGAAGATATTTTGAATAATGAAAAATTTTGGAAAATTATTAATGTCTGATGGATGTTTGTGAATGTTATTTGATAGTTAAATAACCGGCTACCAATATTGGCCAATGCGCTGATCATTTCGAAGAGACCGGGATCGGGATTTATTTCCCGAAAACCAGTTCGATCCGGTTTGAACGTTTTCATGTGGAAGACAAGAGCTTGGAGTCGAAGATGGAGAAGTGAAGTGCAAGGGTGTAACAACCCGCATATTTTACGATTGTATATTTAAATATAGAATCGTTAATCGGATTAAAGTCCGAAAAACTACTTTTTGTAAACAGTTGAATTGGGACTCGAGACCACCTCCATTGAGTCCAAAATGGCATTTACAACTTTTTTGAGTATAAACATCGATATGTTTGGAGTTGAGTAAAAATTATGACTTTTTCACTTTGGGCTTGGGTTTGGGTTTCAGCCCATCAACCTTCTAATAACCTAACCCTTCATCCAACTCCTCTTCACTCACTTTATTATTTCCTAACACTCAAGCTAAAAGAAAAATGGAGGAAGAGTAAAGAAATTAGAAATCCCTAAGCCCTAATTCTCTTAGGAATTATCATCTTCAAGCTAGAAATCAAAGAGAAGTTTAGGTAAGCATCCTCTTCATCTTCTCCATCTCAATCCCTCTTTAATTTTCAGAAATTCCTATAACCTAACTTAGGAAAAACTTCACCTTTGATATTAGATTGAAGATTCTTGAGGTGGTATTGAAGAGAGATCAACCTATTGCTTGTTCTAGAGCTTATCATTTGTGTTTGGGTTTAAAAGGTGAGTTTTTGAACTCACATCTTTGTTTATTTCTATCATTGTTGTTAGGTATGAATTCCTAACATATATTCATATTCATTTGCTTTTGATTTGAATTGATTTGGTGAACATTTCAATTTTTGGTGTTTTGAAATCAAAAACTTTAAAAATCCTAGCTTTGATGTATGATCATGCTTTTGGTGGTGAATCGAAGAGCCTATAGGGCTGGGTTGTCGATTGGCATAAAACCCCAACGCCCATTGCTCGTCCGATCGCGAATTGTGGAGAGTTTGCCCTTCATTTGGTTAGGCTGGAAATACGGGAAAACAGGGACCAGTCGACTGGACTCAAAGTCCAGTCGACTGACTGGGAACCCAAGAGTTTTCCAGGCTCTGTCCAGTCGACTGGCTCTCTGAGTGCAGTCGACTGACCTGGAACCCGAGAGTTTCCAGGCATGGTCCAGTCGACTGAACTCAGTGCCCAGTCGACTGAATCTGCTGTCTCAGCCAGAATTGCATATTTGCCTACTTCTTTTTGGTGAATTACCATTGTTTATCGATTTTTGTTGATCCTTTTAGTTGTTATTACCTTTGTCGACTTTGATGACTTCTTTTTGGGACTTTTGAGAATATCCATTTTGATGGATTCGGTATCGATTTCTTTGGATTTGATTCACGTTTTCGAATGTGGATTTTGGTGATTGATTGTTTCTACAATCATTTCTGTGATTTGTCACTTTAAAATATAAAGGTTTTCTATACTAGTAGTAAATATTCAAACTCTTTTTTCAAAGATGATTTCAACTCTATTTTTAAATATAAAGCTTGTTTTCAAAACCGTTTTCCAATCTATTAGTATATACAAACCTTTACCTCATTCGTATGAGAAATCTAATTAAACGGATTAGTAAAACAAGTGGTATGAAACGCTTGCGTTTACTTCGTCGGTTAATTCTTGGACTTGTACGATTGAACTCTTGTGACAATTTTTGAGTGGAAATCTACAATTTGTTCGTAAATATTTAAGTTAAGCTAGTGGTTATGGGACATGAAGCTAAACTCATATATTTACTAGCTTAGTGTAATTCACACTTTTTATTGATCGATGATGATCATTTTGTGATTTAGACTAGTGATGTGCGATGTCTATTTGTTTTTGTGGGGACTAAAAACCCCGTTTGTGGAGCTTCGGCTCAAATTTGGCGGGGTAGCGACCCGTGGTCTTCGGGCCGTTTGTGGAGCTTCGGCTCAAAATTTATGGTTAGCGACCATGGAATAACGTTCCGTTTGTGATACACGTGTTGGTGAGTTTTCATGCTCCCGTTTGTGATAAGCCTTCCCCCTTTTGTGATTTCTGGAATTCTAGTTGATGATTTCTGAAATTTGTGTTTCACCTCTTTTTGTGATTGGCAATGATATGTTTGTCAATATTTGGGGTTTGGTGAATAAAATAAAGAATATGACATTCTTTTTGGTGCTTTGAGATTCTTGAGATATTGTATGATTTTGTTATTGTTTAAAGTATATTTGTCACTGTATGACATTATTGTTATCATACGTTTTTGTTATATCTCTTCTTATATCTCATTTTATATATGATAATTATAGTTAGACTAATCCGTTTATTATTTTCTTATTAAATAATACTCGGGTCAGACCGAGATGTTACAGGTGCTTCTACTTGACTCCTTATCTGAGATCATCTTCTGACTTTTGTCTAACTACATTACATTGGTAGTTTTTGTTGTTATACATTTGAGATATAGACTCCATGATGTATACTTATTCTTTTGTCTAGCACTTGTATCTATTCTTTTGTGATATTGTGGATCTTATTTGACCACTACTCTGATGTACACCTTTTTGTGTTATATATTCATATCTGTTTCCGCCTTTGTGATATGAACATCTGTGACTGATTTATGTTATATTTATTTCTATATTTATTTCCAAAGACCACATAGCCACTGTGTGGTAGCTTTGAGTTTGTATTTTATATGTCGGATTTCCTCTTGAAATGAAATGCATGTTATACTATCTGACATATCGGTACTCGCACAAAGCAATTACATGGATGGTCGCTCCTCAACAGCCTTATTCTTCGTGCTAGTTGACGGCATTACCTTGTAATGTTCTTGGCTAGCGTGAGTATAGAGGTGGGGCGTCACAAAGGGCTAATCGCTACTAATCCTGAGGGTGATTCCAAAATAGATGTAGTAGGAGTAGTGCCTTCGGTTCCGTTCGAACCCGGAACGGACTTGTATGGATGAATGCTGTAACGACCCTGAATTTTTTGACATTTGAAAAGTGAATATTTAGTTGAGTTTAAATATTCGAATGATAATTTAATTTTAAATTCAAATATCAGAGTGAATTGGGCGATTAAATTATTGAATTTAATTATTGAAACTGGGTAAAAATTTGAATCTTTAGTTTTTGAGCTGATAAAAAATAATATGAAGTCTTAGAAAATTCCTATTTATTATACTGAAGATAATAAAAGCTTCAGAATTGAATTTGAAACTGTTTTGTTCAGTTTTGAATTTTATCGTTTAAATCGATATTTGAAAATAGCGTTCCGGGGCACAGTCTTGGAATTCGACGAAACTAGTTCCATTGGATCCATAATATTGTATTATTATTGGATTTCAATTTTCGTAGTGATCAGAGTTATTGTGTGATCGTATGATAAGCAAACGCGCTGATAAATATAACGAGATATTTTTGAATATAAAAATATAAAATATAAAGGTTAAATCAGTAGCCACCCTAGCATCTGATTTCCGTCGACCTAGTTGTCTCCCCTTCTCGTTTAAAGCACACTACCCTGTCTTCCTTTTTCAGAGCAATGTCGATCGAAAAGAAAAATAAAACGAACGAAACATTATTCTCGTTCCCCATTATCTCGTTCAAAAATAATAATGACCGAACAAAGATATCTCCTCTTCCTCTTCTCAGATTCAAATAAAATTTATATGGCCGCGTCTTCCCCTTTTCAACACAATCTCGTTTCCCCCCTCTTTCGTTTAAATCAATGAAATGGCTGCTCCTCAAACAAAATCAAATGGACAAGATTCATAAGTAAAAATCAACGTACGAACCTTCTCGAATTAAGAGGCGCGAGCGCCGGCATCTACGATCGATCGGAGTTTGGCCTTAGGGGTTAGTTTCGATTTAGGGTTTGAGTTGCTCACGCGAGTTCGGTGGTGGCTCTACCGAGCGCAGGCGAGAGGAGGTGGCGCGCGTTCGAGATATTCGAGCGGAGGCGGCCACGAACACGAGTAGGGTCTTTCTTGTGGCGATCTCAAATCGGAAGCGAGGGACTTCGCGATGGCGTTGAGGGGCTTGCCGAGACTGGATGTCGCGAGCAGATTTTTGAGGCCAGAGACGGGTTCGTCTAAGTGTTGGTGGTGGTTGTCTATGAGGTATTTTCTTTAATATATATATATATATGCAGATTGGAGAAAATAGGATTTTAAAAGAGAAAGAAAATATATGTGTAGGATTTTAAGTTACAGTAAGAAAAAAATATATACAGATTTTAAATGGTAATTCCAGTTTTGGATAATTTGAAATTAAATATATATAGATTTGAAAAAAATAAAGTGATGAAGTGATAAATACAGTTTTTTTTCAAATTCTATGTACATGTATATATATGTAGTTTTAAAAAGGGAAGAAAATAAACAGTAGAAATTTATATTAAGCAGCTTGTTTTTAAATTTAATCTAATATATATATATATATATATATATATCCATAGGTTAATGAAAATATATACAGCAGCACAGATTCTCAAATTTATATATATCTAGGTAAAAGTTTGAAAATTTTAAAAAGGGATTTGTTTAAGATTTAGAAGTATTAGTTTAAAATAAAATTCGTTGGATAATTAAGATTACAAAACGAAAATTTGTTATTCGATTTATCTCGAATATTAATAAAATTATATAATTGTTTATACAAGGTCAAAACCGTGAAAACAAACCGGAATGGAAATGGGATGGCAAAATAAATTCAAAGGTGAGATCTTCTCACTCAATTTGAAAGTTAAAAATTGTAGTTATTGATTGATTGCTATTTGATGTGATACTATATATAGTAGTATATAGCAATATATATATATTGGCATATGTATATATTGCAGTTGTGATTTCCCGCATTATATAGCGGATGAGACCCTATTACGCCGCATGATAGCGGATGATATTTTTATAAATCCCATATACCGCGATATTCCACCTCGAAGTGGAATTGGTATTGTGCTAACATCTGTGGATGCAGGGAAACAGGTTGGAGGGATCCAATAGGATTCCTCAAAACATTTGAATTGGTTTCATATGTTGTGTGATTTATTATTTATAATCTGTGTATGATTATATCTGTGATTGAACTGTTGAAGGCTAAATTTAGTCGAATGTATTTTTGGTATCGTTGGATACCAGAAATGAATATAAATTGGATTTTGAAATTAAAGTGGAAAACTTTAAGTGAATTTATTTCTGAGAATTGAATTTATTTGAAAGAAGGAATTTTAAAGTACTAAAATTGGTTGTCAAAATCTTACCGAATAAATTCTAAAATATGGGAAAAGATATTAATAAATGAGTTTTGAATAATATAGTTTAAGAGTTGAAGAATTCATTTTAAAATGGAATTTTGAAAATTTTGGAAAGAATAAAGGAATTTATTTAGAAGTGATAAATTATTAGAAATCAATTTGTAATTGATTTGGTATTTGAAAATGAATCTTTGAGAAATCGATATGGAAATTTATTTGGAGTTGAAAATAAATTTAGAAATCAAATTTGTAATTAATTTGGTGATGGAATATAAATCATTGGAAAATTTATTTGAAATTGATTTAGTGTTTGTAAAATAAATCTAGAAATCGATTTGCAAATGACTTGTTATTTGGAGATAAATTCGGAAATAAATTGCAATGTTTTGTTCGATTGAAATTAAACTTAGAAATCAATTTGAAATCGATTTGGTATTGAAATAAAATTGAGAAATCAATTTGGAATTTGATTTTGGGGTTAACAGTGAATATTTGGGAATGTAAATCCAAATGGAATTTAGAAAGGAAAGGGAAATCTGTTTCAAAAATAAACACTGATTTATTTTTGAAGTCTGGAAATAAATTTACAAATTTGAAATGTAAATTTGAAATAAATCGATAAGGATTTATTTAATTGGTTTAAATGGACCAATTTGAGATGAAGTGTGAAATATGTGAAATCGGTTTTCAAATGTGAAGTGTGAAAAATGATTTGAAATTTGTTTTCAAAGTGTTGAAATGAAAAAAAAAATCTTGTGAAGATATTTTGAAAATAAATAATTTGGGAAAATTATTTAAATCTGATGATTGTGTAAATGTTATTGATAGTTAAATCACTGACTATCAATGTTGCCTTTGAAATGGCACTTGAATTTGTTTTTAAAACAAACGCTCACTATTCGGGTTAGCCGGGAAAAGACCTTTGTTCATATAACCCATTCCGAATTAGTGATACGACGATATGGATCGTATTGAAGACCGGTGGTGAAGACCGGGTATTTGTGAAAATGAAAGGACAACCTGTCGAATGTCTCTGCACCGAGTTGCTCTGGTATAGAGATTTATATCACTATTTTTGTGATGGGAAGTCCGATCGTGATTGTGAATACCCGGATTGCAAGGGCTTCTTTGGAAGTGCCTTCGGTTCTGTTCGAACCCGGAACAGACTTGTATGGTTACGTGTCTGACATTACATTTTGAGATATAAAGCTGATTTCTTTCAAATACATTTCTGTTGGTGGCGGAGAATTTATTCTCTTAGCTTAACACCCTTCTCTGAGACGTACGAGCTCAGAGGTTATGTAGTTGAAGGTTATCAGCGATATATTCCCAATTTGGTAATGTGGCATGCTGAGTGTTGTTGTGTATTGATCATTTATTGATCATTTGTGATCAAAGCACGGCTTTGTGAAAAAGCATAGCTTTGTGGACGAGACTTTGTCAGACCTCACTCCCCGGAAATGGTCGAAACAGGAATATGCGGCAAGGTTATGAGGGTCGCGCCCTTTAGGGTATGTCATTTCCTTCTGGAAAAGGGTGGTATCAGGTATGGATCCCTGGTATTTAACCTATGTAGATACTCCGATCTCATTTATTGTGTGATTGTGTGTTTATCGAGGCGCCTCGGATAAAGGTCCCAAAGAACCGGGGGATGGCATATTCGTGAGTTACCTAGTTACAGGGGTAACCCGGCCTTGTGTTGGCAGAGAGCAGTTGTCTCTCGGGACGTCCAGCCAGAGGCGATCCCATGTGGCAGTAGGAAAGGAAGTTCCTTTGCCTAACCATTTGTTGGAAATCCATTTCCCAATACGAAACTTACGGTTTTAGTTGTAGAACCTGCCATTTACTTATGGTGGTCACCACTGTTTAGATAGTAGCTATAGTAGGCATAGTTCGAAATGTCTATGCTGGTTAAGATTAATATTATACTTTCGAAATGTTTTCCACACTAGACATTAATAATAATAATCCAATGATTTGCGTAGTAAGCATCTTTGACTATCATAAGGAGAAATCTCCTCCGATTCTGTGTTTGCATTGTGTGTGTGTGCGGGAGGCCTTATGGTAGTTTCATTTTCCAAAAGCATTGCGAATCTGTTTTATTTTCTTTGTGAAAAATAACTGTTTTACGATCTCACACCAGTCACCATGACTGACTCGGAGTTTATTGTTTCCCTTCTAAACTCTTGGTGCCCATAATTTTCCACACGGACAGCCTAGAGTTATGTTATCAGGATATTCTGGAGCTTGGGAAGCAAGCTGGATGGCGAGACGTACTCCCGTACTTGTTTATTTATTTCCACTATGTATTCTGTATGAGGACAAGTTATATAACTGTCCATTGTTGTATTGAGTTGTATATTGACTCTGATGATGTATGTATAAACTGATATAGTTCTTTGTTTTAAAAAGACTAGTGATTATCTATTGTATATTGTTCCGCTGCGAATGTGAGATTCTGATATTGTTCTGTTTCTGTGTTTCTGTTCTTTCTTTTTCTTCTGTCTTCTTCTACCTCTTCTTTTAAACCCTAATGGTTCGGTTTTCCGGCATTCGATTGCGCGGCATTTGATACAGTGGATGTATTAATGTCGACTTTCGAGCGTCGAAAAGTCGTATCGTTACAAATGCTTTCAGAACATCGTCAGGTGGACGGTGAGCATTCTAAGAGAAATGTTCTAAAAAAAGGTAACGCTTAGCCTCGAACCTCATCAACCAGGAATGATTGAAAATCAGGGGTTATGCAGCAAGGCTAAGTGGGTAGCACCCAATTAGGGTAAGGTCATCCCTGTCTAGATATTCCTTTTTATTCGGCTTAGTGGGCGGTTGCTGATCCCAACCGCGGGGTGATCTTATTCGGGTTATCCAGTAAGAGGTAGTCCGGTCTTGTGTTACAGGGGAACGGAGGGGTCCTCGGTACGCTGATCTAGACCAGGTACTGTGACAGGTAGTACCCCAGTGCCTAGTCATTAGTTGGAAATCCATTCTCCCTACGTGCTTTTACGGTTTTGTTTGTATACCTATTATGCTGGAATTTAATTAATGTAACAATTTCGGCTATTTGAATAAGTATTTGTACTTAGACACTATTATAATATCAGAGGATTTTGATAAGAAATGTTTTGGCTATCGTAAGGTAAAAACCCGACATGTTTATTTGTGGCGTGGTCTTACAAGATGCCTTTGATTTCAAAAGGATTTTGAAAACTTTAATAATCCAATTGAGTGTGTTTTCTCACGCTGGTTTTCCATACTGACTCAGGTATTGTTTTATTATGATGCTCGGGTCAGACCGAGTATTATAGGACACAGGATAGGATGTTGTGAGCTCTGGAGACGAGCTGGATGGCGAGACGTATTTCCATACTTGATTATTATTCCGCTGTGCAGTACAAGCTGTGTATAGTCAGCTTTTGTAAGGATAGGTTATGATAATTGTCCAGTTATGTACTATTGATGGTGTTGTTGATTTGAGTTGTACTCTGATGATGTAATGTATAAATCAGTACAGATTTATTTGTGTTTAAAGCTGTTGTTATATATTATATTTATTCCACTGCGACTGTGAGATTCTGATGTTGTTTCTATCTCTTCTTCTACCTCTTTCTTCTTAACCCTAATGGTTCGATTTTCCATTCACTTTGAGTTGATATGATGGAGAATAGTGTCGATTCAAGGGGTACGGGTTTGCGGGCTGTTACAGAATTGAAATGTCTTCAGGTTTGATTTTTAAGAAATATTCCCAACCTTGAAAGCTTCTTCATCAATAGAAAATGTGTCAATGATATCATCTAATGTTGTCGATGATTTTGTAAAAGCAGATATTGTTAAAAATTCATTGAAAAACACAAGCATGAATTTTTCAAAGGGAATTTGTTTTAGATAATTCAGCTGGATCTACAAGAAAACCTCCTCTTTCCTTTATTTTCCTAAAAAAATTATCAGTGGAAACAAACTGCATCTATACTGAATTTTGTCTTGAGATCTTTTCCTTGAGTTTTTCTTCTTCTTTTGTTTTTGCTTTTTTTGATTTTTTACCTTTGGATTCCTGTACAAAAAAATATCAATGAATAATTTTGTATTTAACAAACTATAATGTTATTTTCATCTATCATTTTTTAATGCATGCATACGTTTTTTAAATATTCTAGTGCTATATTCATCTATCATTCTTTTTTTAAATGCTATATTTGTATATCATTACTTATTTTCAATGCATGCATTTACAATTAAAAATTGAAATATTGTATTCATCTTAAATACATGAAATAAATTAAATGATATATTTAACTATCAATGTATAATTATCTTTCTAATTATCATGTAATATCTGTCAAAAATTGAAATGATATATTCATCTATCACCTAATATTTTAGCATAATGCATGTAACAAATCAAATGATATATTCAACTATCATTGTATAACTATACATCTAATTATCATCTAATATCTATCAAAAAATTGAAATATAATTTTCATCTATCATTTTAACATAATGCATGCAATAAATCAAGTGATATATTGAACTATCATTCTATAACTATACATCTAATTATCATCTAACATCTATCAAATATTGAAATGCTATTTTCATCTATCATTTATCGTTCCAACATAGCACATGCAACAAATCAAGTGATATATTTAACTATCATTCTATAACTATCTATATAATTACCATCTAATATCAATTCTTTTTGAAATGCTATTTACATCTATCATCTATCATTCCAACATAATGCATGCAACAAATGAAGTGATATATTCAACTATCATTCTATAATTATCCACCTAATTATCATCTAACATCTATCAAAAATTGGAATGCTATTTTCATCTATCAATTATCATTTCAACATAACACATGCAACAAATCAAGTGATATATTTAACTATCATTCTATAACTGTCCATATAATTACCATCTAATATCAATTCTTTTTTAAATGCTATTTTCATCTATCATATATCATTCCAACATAATGTATGCAACAAATAAAGTGATATATTAAACTATCATTCTATAACTATCCATCTAATTATCATCTAACATCTATCAAAAATTGGAATGCTATATTCATCTATCATTTCAACATAATGCATGCAACGAATGAAGTGATATATTCAACTATCCTTATAAGACTATCTTTATGAATACCATCAATTCAACATAAAATTTCATTCTGAAACTATTTATCATTAAAATAATATATTCAACTATCATTCTAAAACTATCTATTATTTTGAAAAAAACCAGATGATGAATATATCATTAAAAATGATATATTCAACTATCATTCTAAAACTATCTATTATTTTGAAAAAATCAGATGATGAATATATCATTAAAAATGATATATTCAACTATCATTCTAAAACTATCTATTATTTTGGAAAAAATCAGATGAGTATATCATTAAAAATGATATATTCAACTATCATTCTAAAACTATCTATTTTGAAAAAAATCAGATGATATACCGTTGTCTTTCTTTTTCTACCGACGATCTCGTCACAAAGCTTCTGTTTATTCATTTCATCTTTGCCCAAAGTCTTTGCTGCCCTAGTTTTTCAATTCATCTTTGTTTCTTCAGGAACAATATTCAAATCCACGGCGTCTGATGCCCTAGTTTTTCGTCTTCTCTTTGATTCTTCAGGCATAGTATTCGAAGCCCTAGGTTCACTAACTGCTGGTTCAGGTTTTGTTGAATTTTGTGGATTCAAGTCCATCGACTTGGCTTCCGAAGCCGATTGCATTTGTAAATTATTTTGGGGAAGAACTATGGTTTTAGTCGACATTATTTGAGGAAGGAGGAAAGACTAATGAAAAAAAAAGTTTCAGAGGAAAAGAGAGTGAAAAAGCAGAAACGATTATGGAAAATTTGAATAGAATGTGCGCTTTTCCTTGAGACGGAAGTTAATTTTTATCATCCGTGAAAATTAAAAGTTATTTAATTTCTTTCTTTAAACTAATTTTCTCTATTATATAATAATATATGTATATATATTAAAAAGTTAATAATGTTGTTAATGACCACTAGCTTAAGTGGTAAGATGATTGTGTATTTAGAGGTCTTGGGTTTGATCCTTGGAGACACCAAAATGAGTGCTCTACTTAAATTAAGTATCACTTTGGTTATCAAAAAAATTATAATAATGTTATTACATATTATATTTAACATACACACACATGTATGCATATAATATAAAATGTTATATATATACACATATACATACATACATACATATATATAATTATAGTTTAATTAAATTTTGTAAGGACAAAAACTTGTGAACGATTATTGAAGATCACAACTCCTTGTATACTTGGAAGCTTCTTTTGAAGAATATACCTCAGTCAAAAGAACTAATAGAAAGAAGCATAGTTAATGGATACAACACAAGTCTATGGTTCGATCATCGGTTCAATGGTAATCTATGAAAGATGTGATGGGGTAGCAGGCGATCTCCATCATTGGAGGTTCCAATAGAAAGGTTGCTTCTCCTATGTCAAATGGAACGTAAAGAGAAGATATCTCTTGTTTTCCCCTTCATATTATACAGCATATTAATGGAGTTCCTCTTGATCAGCACCACACTGACGATTTTTGGGTTTGGAAAGCACAAAGCAATAGCGAATTCTTGTTCAGATCAGCATAGAATCAAATGAAGGACAAATACAATGAAATGCAATGGTGCAAACACATTAGGAGCAGTGTATGTTCACTTAAAATGTCTATCTGTGCGTTAATGGCGAAAATGGACAAACTACCGAAAACGGTGAGATTGACAATGTGTTAGATCATATATTGTGGTCGACTAGTAGCAATAAGATAATACAAATACCTAAAAACATAACAATCACCGTCTTGATTTGGAAAATCTGGATTGAACAGAATTCTAGAGAGTTTCAAAACATTGAAATGCCTGCAAGCATGCGAATTAAACTAATATTAACTGATACCAAACATCTACTGCAATAAGCAAACATTAATAGTGAAGAAATTAAGGGCAGTGAACGTATCTTCTTGGAGTTTGGAATAGATCTACAGCACAATAGCAACACCAACAGAGTAGCTTTAAGCAACCCACAACTTGCTACTCGAAACACCAACGGTGGTTAGTAAGTCAGCTCTACTGGGTTGAAAACTAGAGCTTCACCATCTCAATCACTGAAGTGACGCAAAAGGTTAAGGTGAGTTGGTATGAAGGGGGAAATAATCGATGGTCGCCACTTAGCATGCTAGATCGGAACTGATAAATTTTATTAGCGAATTTCTCTTTCATTGTGGAAGGAGCACGTGAAGCAAGTTGAGGGGCGGTTAAATTGCATTTGGGGCTCCATCTTTTAATATTAGTAGCGTATTTTTAAAGTAGTTTTTAAATAATCCTTGTAGTTATAGTGTGTAAAGGAGAATTTCAAAATTGTACGGTGGTTTTTGAGTTCTAACCTAGTAGAATTACTCCTACCACTGTTGGATTCTATCATCTCTGAATTTTGTATCCTTTTCTAGTATAAGTAAATAAAGTTACCCATTTCAAAAAAGAAATATTTTCAGCTTAAAAGTTATTTGGATAATTTAAATTAATAAATTTTGTAATTTTGTGCAATGTTATATTTATTCTAAGTAAAAAATATTTTATATTTAAATAAGATTTGAATTTACACACACACACACACATATATATATATATATAATTAAAATATTATATTTACATATAAAGTTCTAAATACAAATTATTTTATGTGTGTGTAATTGGCTTGAAATATCATAGACAGTATGTAAGTATGCATGTATGTATGTTATGGTATTAAATATATATGTATACAAATCATATACATATATTTCATACATTTAAACATGTTTATTAGTGGATATTTTTGTATATAAACCATATACAAACCATAAGGTTCAATGACACCCCTATTTTTGACACCCTAAATGTCCCTTAACTTCGACCATTGAATTCATTAAATTAATGGATATGAGAAAATGAAATATATAAATGCAATAGGGAGAAATTTTTGTTTTTATTCACTTTTATTTTTATTCAAATTAATATATTGATTAGATGAATCCAATGGTGGAAGTTAAGGAATGAATAGGGTAATCCAAATTGGAGTGTTGTTGAAACCTACTCTATACACACACACACACACACATCTGGTGTGTATATTAAGGACCTCATGTACATATGCATAGTATACTATATATTTGTATACATCAGTTATAAATCTCTATAACCATATGCATGTGTGTACATAAGTATTTTATACAGATGCTTAGTATATGTATATTGTAACGACCCAGAATTTCTATCATCCGAATTTGGAATATTTAATTGATTTTAAATATTAAAAAGTTAATTTTATAAGATAAACAACTTATATTTCAAATACAATGATTTATTTGATAATTAAATTATTTAATTTAATATTTGAAATTGTTAAATAATTGAATTTTGAATTTAATATGAATGAAAATGATTTACAAAGTTGTTTTAAATTCTATTTAAATTAGAATGGTGTTAGTGAATTTTTAAAATTGATTTAAAAGTGATTTAATGGCAATTGGGAATTTTATATTTTAATTGACGTGTAAAAATAGTCATTTTTGACACTGTCTCGGATTTCGACGAAACCAATTTCATTAGATCCGTAATAGTGACTTATAGTATGCTGTCGAATTTCGTGTCGATTGGACTTACCATTTGATCGTGCGAGTTCGAAACGCGTAGAAATTAATTAAAGGAATTTAATTAAAATAATTCGATTTTGAAAACCTATCTTCTGTATATGATGGAATTGGCCTCCGGCGCATATTCCGTTATGTTCATAATAGGGGTAAAACAATAGGAACGCTAGGCGGCACGCTACGTTTGGAGTTCAGAAATATTTCGGGCCTTTACATCTGGTATTAGAGCTTAGGATTTTGCTAACACCTAGGCTTTGATGGGTGCTTAGTATAGATAGGGTCGGTAGCACCCTAGATTGAGTTTGAGTGTATTATATATATGAGCGCGTATTTGTTAGTGATTAAAAATGTTTTATATTGTGTTTACTTATCTGTTGAGTTGTTATGAATTCTGGTCGGTGCGTAGGACGCCATATGATCGATAGAGGTTCCTAAACACTTAAACGAGGCAAGATGACATAATATTGTTTTAAAATGAGGTAAATGAAATAATTTTTACCTAAATTATATTTTATATATGAAGGAATAATTTTCTAGGAATTATTATGATTATATATGGATTTTGGTTGCTAGTGGATGGTAATACTTGATTATTATCATTCGTTGTTTGTGATTTAATAAAAGCGGTTATTATTATAGATATAAACAAAGATAAATAAATAAGAAATGGCTTTATATAACCCAAAGTGAAATAAGTGAATTATATATAAGTATAAATTTATAGATGTGATTTATAAATAGAAAAAGGAATTTAAAAGAAATAAATAACACTAAACTCACTTTAGTCGCTGGGAAATAATGCGGGTGATGACTGCAACATCATCCGTTTCATTTTCGAGCCTCTAAGTGATGAATTGTTACCTTTAATGGTTTTCTATTGAAGTTATATTTTGATAAAATAAGTTTTGTTTTGATAAAACAAGTTTTGATTATATAAAATTCCAAGTATGATTTGATAAATATATGAAATAAGATTTTGAACATATAATTTTGAAATAGTATAAATAAGAAATAAGTTTACAACTTATGAATTTGAATTGGATAAGTGAAACTAAATTTTAAAATGGTTGAACATTTTGGTTAAGAAAGTAAAAGCAAATTTGAATTTGAGATATATGAAATAATAAAAGAATTAACTTGAGCAAAGTTAAATAAATTGAGTTAGTGTGATGAAGTAAATAAAATGAAGTTTAACTTAAGAAAAGTTAAATGAAAGTGAATTGAATTTGAAATGAATTAGAATTAGAATTTTGAAATGAAGATGAACATAAGTTATAAATGCACTTCAACTTGAGTTGTAAAAAGAAGTGAATAAGCTTTAGAATGTTGTTTGATAAAATTGGAAACAAACTTAAATAAGGAAGTGAAAATAAACATAAGTGTTGTATAAAATGTGTAAGCAAATTTAGTAATGAAATAAAATAGTTAAGTGTTATTATTATTAAAAGAATTATACTAAGTGAATAATGAAATGTTGTTAAACATGAATTGGAAGTAAAGTTAACAAATGTAAAGTGAATGTAACTAAGTGAATGTACATAAATTAAAAGTAAGTGTATGTTAACAAATGAATGTTAATAAATTTGAATAAGAATGAATGTTAATAAATTTGAATAAGAATGAATGTAAATTTATAGAATGTAAACTAATTGGATATTAGTAAACAAATTGAAGTGATGAATGTAATTGAATGCAAATCAATTAAAGGGTAATAAGAAATGGAAGTGAATTAAACTATTGACATTGTAAAATGCAAATTAATGGTTATGAATCGACTTGTTGGATGTTAGTTGTTTGATGATTGCTTATTGTTGGGAAATCTCGGGCTTTCCCGCTTCGTGAAGTTAAGATGGGCACTTTAAGATTGAAAGTAGTAATGGGAGCACAAGAGTTTATAATTCTCCAATATGGAGATTCTTCCACTATACCAAAGAATAGTAGGATTACAAGAATATGATTACAAAAGCAACTCACACTCGGTGGCTCACTCAAGCTTGAGGGTAGACACTTCCCAAGTTATCTCTCTTTTTCTCTCAAAGAGGCTCTCTTTTATAATTCTTGGATTGATTGATTGATTAAGAATGAAGGCTCCTACCCCTATTTATACTACTCAACCTCCACAATGAATGGTGGAGATTACTTGTATCCAAGGGTGGAGATTGATTCTCTAGAATGCTCCACACTTTCTAGGAATCTCTACACTATTTCATTCCCTTCTACATCCTTCCATACTCTTCCGTAATGTTCCGGAAGGTTCCACACATCTCCAGAATATTCCAGAGGGTTCCACATTCTTCCACAAGCTTCTAGAGAGTTCTCCGAAACGTTCTAGAAAATTCTATACTTCTCTAGAAAGATCTAGAATTTTCTAGAAACTCTCCAATTAAGGAGGGATCCCAACAAATCTCCCCCTCCCGACTTAATTGGGGGGTAGTAGCAAACCGACACCTTGACAGCAATCTTCAAACTTCTTTGTTGGTATTACCTTGGTCATCATGTCAGACCAGTTCTCATCTGTGTGAACCTTGTCAAGGTGTATTTTCTTTTCCTCGAGGACTTCTCGGATCCAATGATATCTTGGATCAATGTGCTTTGTGTGGGAACGAAATGTTGAATTCTTTGCCAAGTAAATTGCACTTTGATTGTCACACTTCAAGACATACTTTTCTTGATCTATTCCCAACTCATGTAATAAGTTCTTTATCCACAACATCTCCTTGCAAGCTTCGGTAGCTGCGATATACTCTGCCTCTGTAGTGGATAATGCAACACACTTTTGCAGCTTTGATTTCCATGAAATAGCTCCCCCTACAAAAGTAGTTAAGTATCCCGATGTTGATTTCCTTGAATCAATGTCACCGGCCAAGTCTGCATCTGTGTATCCTTCTAATACAGGTTTTCCTTTTCCAAAGCATAAACATCTTTTGGAAGTTCCACGTAGATATTGGAGGATCCATTTGACTGCAACCCAATGTCCATTCCCTGGGTTAGCCAAGAAGCGACTGACAACACCAACTACATATGCGATATCTGGTCTTGTGCATATCATTGCATACATGAGACTGCCTACTACAGATGAGTATGGTATCTTCTTCATTTCCTCCATGTCTTTTTCACTTGTCGGACTCTGCTTCGAACTTAGCTTGAAGTGTCCGGAAAGTGGAGTGTTAACCGGCTTTGATTTGTGCATGTTGAACCTTTCCAACACTTTCTCAAAGTACCTTTCTTGGGATAGCCATAACAGTCTTTTTGATCTATCATGAGTTATTCTCATCCCAAGGATTTTTTTAGCTGGTCCCAAATCTTTCATGGCGAAGCTCTTGCTTAGATCTTTCTTTAAAGCAGCTATCTTTATACGATCTTGACTTAACATATCATCAACATAGAGCAGAAGTATGAGAAAGTCACCACATACATACCTCTTTGTGAAGACACAATGATCACTTTCCGTCTTTTTGAAATCATGTTCTTCCATGAATGCGTCGAACTTCTTGTACCATTGCCTTGGTGCTTGCTTAAGCCCGTATAGACTCTTCGTGAGGCGGCACACTAAATTTTCTTTGCCTGGAACTTTGAATCCCTCATGTTGCTCCATGTAGATCTCTTCCTCTAGGTCACTATGAAGAAATGTCGTCTTGATATCGAGCTGTTCAATCTCCAAATCTTGCACGCTGCTAAGCCAAGGACAACTCGGATGGATAACATCTTTACCACGGGAGAGAATATCTCTTCAAAGCCGATACCTTTTTCTTGTCTGAATCCTTTGACGACTAACCGAGCTTTGTAGCGAGGCTTTGAACAGTTCTCTTCGGTCTTGATTTTATACACCCACTTATTCTTCAAAGCTCTTCTCCCTTTTGGCAGCTCCACTAGTTCATATGTGTTATTCTCATGCAAGGATTGCATTTCTTCTTGCATGGCTATTCTCCATTCTTCTTTATGACAATCACTCATTGCTTCTTAATAGCTTTATGGCTCCCCCTCATCAGTGAGCATAACGTACTCCTCTGTGTTGTATCGGGTGGATGGTCTTCTGTCCCTTGAGGATTGTCTTGGCTTTGGTGCGGTTGGAGTGCTAGATTTAGGTTCTTCCTGAACTGGTTCATCATGAATTTCATGATCTTCAGCATCACTACTTTCTTGTGTGTTATTATCTTCATGTCGAACTAGAGTAGGTTCGGTGTTCTTACTGCTTCTCAATCTTGGCCTCTCTAAATTCTTGATATCTTCAATTGTTTGATCTTCGAAGAATACAACGTCTCTACTGCGAACAATCTTCTTGTTAGTTGGATCCCAGAGATGGTACCCAAATTCATCCTTTGGTGAACGAAGGTAGATACACTCCTTTGTCTTTGCATCAAGCTTAGCTCTCTCATCTTTGGGGATGTGAACAAATGCCCTACACCCGAACACCTTAAGATGATTGTATGAAGCCCTCTTGCCCGTCCAAACTTCCTCTGGGATGGCCCCATCCAAAGGAACTGATGGTTTGAGGTTGACAATGTCAACCATGGTCATTATAGCTTCTCCCCAAAATGATTTGGGTAACTTAGCATGAGAGAGCACACAACGAACTCTTTCTTCAATGGTACGGTTCATTCTCTCAGCTAGCCCATTCAATTGTGGTGTCTTGGGTGGAGTCTTCTCTAGCCTAATGCCATATTTCTTGCAATAGGGTTCAAAAGGACTTCTATACTCACCTTCGTTATCTGATTGTACACACTTGATCTTCCATCCAGTCTCACGCTCCACTAGAGCATGGAATTCTTTGAAGGCATCAAGCACTTGATCCTTTGATTTTAACAGGTGCAACCACACTTTCCTTGAATGATCATCAATGAAGGTGACAAAATGTAAAGCACCACCAATGGATCTCTCAAACATCGAACACACGTCAGTGTGCACGAGGTCTAGAATGTTCTTTCTCCTTGTGGACTGAGAAGATCTTTGGAAGGCAACTCTGTGTTGTTTTCCAGCTAAACAATGAGCACAAGGATCAAGTGGTTTACCTTTCACGTTAGGGAGGAGTTGTTTCCGAGCAAGTATGTGAAGCCCTACTCACTGATGTGCCCAAGTCATTTATTCCATGTGTCCATATCATCAGTGGTGATGTTTACCTCTCCTTTGCAGAGCTTAGCTTGCATTATGTACAATGATCCTACCTTCTTTCCTCGAGCCATTATTAAACTTCCTTTGGTGAGCTTCCACTTTCCTTCACCAAAGTAATTCATCAGATCATCATCATCATCTAGCTTTTCGGCGAAGATAAGAGTGAGGCGCATGGCCGGGACATGCCTCACATCTTTCAGAACAAGCTTGCACCCGATGCTTGTTGTCAGAATGATGTCTCCTATCCCAACAATCTTGCTCCTATCTTGATTTCCCATTTGCACCGTACCAAAGTCACTGCTTTGGTAGGATGAGAAGAAGCTTTTATGCGGAGTAACATGGAAGGAAGCACCAGAATCAACAATCCAAGAACTCTCATCATAAGCAATGTTTAGAATGTTACCTTCACCAACGAGATATATCATATCTTCTTTTAATATATGGCAGTAGTACTCTTCTCTTCTTGCTTCTTCGTTGGGCTTATTTGGTTTGGCTTAACATTACCGGCCTTTTGGTCTTTCTTGAAGGATCGACATTTCATTTTCTTGTGACCCATCCTTCCACAGTAATAGCATGCAATCTTCGAGCGTGACTTGGATCTACCTTGAGATTGATGCGGATCTCGGCTCTTACTACGTCCACAAGTTTCATTCCTACCCTGATTCTCAACAACATTTGCTTCGGGATGGATAGACTCACCTCGTTCCATTCTTCTTGCTTCTTTACCAAGAAGACTGTCACTGACGGTATCCATGGTTAGCTTTCCTTCCAGAGCTGAGTTACTAAGTGTAACTACGAGTGTGTCCCAGATTTCCGGTAAGGAACTAAGGAGTGGAAGGGCTTGTAACTCATCATCAATCTTCATATCAATTTTTGTTAGTTGATTTACGAGCCCCTTGAAATTATTCAAGTACTCAATCATACTATGACCATCCTTATACTCCAACTTCACCAACCGTCGAACTAAATTAGCCTTGTTACGAGGCGTTTTCTTCTGAATCATGGACTCAAGTTTTGTCCATAATTCATAAGCATTTGTATAAGTAGAAACATGCTCGAAGAGAGTTTTGTCAATGTACTTACGGATCATAGCAACAGCCTTCCGGTTCAATAGTTCCCACTGAGCTTCACTCTTTCCTTCTACCTTGTCTTTGTAGATGATGGGCTCATGCAAATCCTTGCAATACAAGTGGTCCTCCATCATCGGCTTCCAATAAGAGTAGTTGTTGGCTGTGAGCTTGAACATATCTCCATCATTAGCGACATTATCCTCCATCTTGAACTTGCACGAGCTTGATTACGGCTACGGATGAACCTGGCTCTGATACCACTGTTGGGAAATCTCAGGCTTTCCCGCTTCGTGAAGTTAAGATGGGCACTTTAAGATTGAAAGTAGTAACGGGAGCACAAGAGTTTATAATTCTCCAATATGGATTATAAATATCGATAATCATATGTATGCATACTTTTATATATATATATATATATATATATATATATATATAATAATAATAATACTTATAGTCCCTAACATATGTATGTATGCCCCATACGTTATGATAATACAATAACGAGCATACGATGTTAATTTAAAAGGGATTATAACACAGATGATGTTCAAAATGTTAATGTATCACATTATTAACTAAAATAAAATTAACAAAATTAATTTTAATTTAAAATATAACTCATTAAATGAAACATAATATCAAATTTGATTTAAGAAACTAAAATCATTTATGATAACACAAGTTAAGATCGAACGCAATAATTGAAAAAGGATTTATTTTTTGAAATTTGACCCTAATTACAAGCTTTCCAATGCATCTGATCTTACGATGGTACGATTGCTCAAGTAAATATTTATTTTCTCCTTTTTATGCTATATTCTTTTTCTTAGATTTGTATATCTCATTTCTAAAGCGGTGAATATAACTGATAACATTTCTAAATGAATTCATACTATAAATAAATAAATACAAAAAGTATGCCATACGTCTCAACGAACAAATATTTAAAGTTCATTTAATGTTACAATTTCAATATTGTAAACTCGGTGTATGTTGCATTTATTTAAATTAATTTATTATTTTTGCTTCAGAATCACCATCGTAATATATCATGCTGATGATTTAGTTGCTTTAATTATATTTAGCATACCGTGCGCATAACACATTTGCGCTAGTTAAGTTTGTAAAATGTAAACAAAATTGCACCCATATCATTCAATTCTTTCAGATCGGTCTATTTAAACTCAAATCCTTCCACTTATGTATGAGAAATTAGGATGAAGAATTTCTCAATGTAGGTAATAAATTTCTAGAATAAAGCTTTAAAATAATTTGTTTTAAGGACAAAAGTTAAAAGAAATCATTATTTTTTTCGAATATAGATATCATAATATTATACCTAAATTAATTTCAATTGAATACTTTATTAATAGCCATTAATGGTGACATTCTCCCTCTTGTGAACCAATTTCTCTCTAGTACCAAAAAAACAATTACCTCCCCCTTTGCCGAATCCCAAACTCTCAACTGATGATCTCCCTATCATCTCCTTACCTTCCCCTCTTGCCAATTCATATGCTCACGTTTTAAAAAGTGGTGTGGCCTATTTTGAACCACCAAAACCTCATTCAGCATATCTTTCTCATTTAGTCGTCCCTCCAATACACTCAACCTCATGGACTCATCATCGAAATACCAAGAAAATTTGTCCCCACTGCACGAACGTCGGACATAAAGGCTCAGCTTATAGGAAGTTGATACGATGGTTCCACTCTGGCAAATTTGGTCACAAGAGATCTGTGTGTGCAAAAATTCAAATCTTAACCGCCGCAACGTAGTTATAGTAGTTTACAGGACAGTAAATCCAACATTTATGCCAGCTCCCATGACCGACAACATCCTTCTCCTCCTTATAAATCTCATATTGACTTTTTCTTTAATTTTTGTATAAGTTTCCCTAAGCTACATGCAAAAATAAGGCAACAAGCTCTTTAACAATTATCCATGGATCTTTTGAAGATGACCGACACTCTCTATCAAGCTTTTTTCCATTATTGCTAGATTTGATGTATACTCTAACATCAGCGCCTCAAGGAGGAGTGTCGATGAGAACCTGGTCAGAGCTACGTCTAAAGTCGGGTTAGAACTTATGTGGACAGTTTGGTGAGAAACCATTCTTGCGCCTCTGACTTCAGCCTCAACCGTGGTAAGAAATTTAATGCCAGTTGTTAGATCCTGTAATTTGGTCTCCCATCCCATTGTGGAAGCTTTCGCACTTACTGCTATCGGTTCCAACTACTCCTGCGCAATTGTCTTCCTTTTCTTCAATGTCAGAAATGCACAAGAATATTGCATTATCTATAGTGGATCCTAGTTCACTAAGCAATGTAGATGATTCCTATATTGTAGGCGCCGAGGCTTCTACTTTTTCAAAGTCGATGCAAATTCTTCAGCATTTAAAGATGTCGTCGATGCCTTAAAATCGATCGATGAAGCTACAACAGATGCTCTGCCTAATTATGCTACTGACATAGTAGACTGTGTAACAAATGTTTGTAGCTCTGACATTTATGAACATGATTCAATTGATAAGGCAGTCCAATGTAGGGCAACAAAGGTCTGTCCCGATGTCGAACTAGATGATGCAGTAGTCATAAGGGTTAGCGAGAGCTCTAAGACAGTGGACATCCAAGGGGTTGACATTACTAATGAAAGTTTTTCAAACATAGATATTCTAGGAGATGTTTGCTTAGGTCAACCATCGCTGGGAAGGAGTCGATCGACACAATTTTCTCAGCTGCTTTTGTACAGAAAACGAATTAGCTTGTTGGAATGCTTGTCGAAGGAAATAGCTTGGAAAATAGCAGCAATACATATGAATGAATTTTCTTAAGGGGAACCACTAGTTTTGGGTTTTTATTTCGGGATTTGATAACCCGAGACAATTTGACTTGAATGGGGGTGTGATTAATGAATTGACTGATGTGGTTGAAATTTTTGGCGGTAGGGTAGAAAGTATGGAACTATTATGGCTGATGGGGGTACGGGTAATCTATTGGTCGAAAATGCTTTAGGTCTAAATTATGGTTCTGAAGGTGAGGAGGTAGGCGAATACATCACGAAGGCTGCAACTGGAGCCTGGCGGTAGGGAGGATGATGAAGGTAATGGAGATGTGATTATGATAGCAGCCCGGTTTTAAACGAATCAGGTATGGGTGAACTTCCTTAGAGGGGTGGCATGGCAAATTGTAGCGTGAGGGGAGTGGATTCAATTTGCAGGGAAAAGAATAATCAAGGGGGAGGCTTATATAAACAAACTGTGAAATTGAGATTTGGTGAAGCTGATTCATTTTGGAAAGAATAATCAAGGGGGAGGCTTATATTATGCATGGAGAGTTGATTCAGTTTGGAAAGGGGACATGGGGAGTTATAGCTGTGGGTATGGCTAATGCTTATTAAAAGGAAGTTATAGCTGTGGGTAATATTTCTACAAAGGGGAAGAATGTAGGGCATTTCAAATTGGAAACTTTTTTTCGTAGTTACGGTTTTGGACTCTTTGAGTTTCAGCTTACTTGTAAATGTTTCGATTCGAGGGGCGGGTCAATTAGAGACAGATGGTATGGGTGATCACATTATGGTATCAGGCATGGATACTTCGCTGGGCTGAAGCTCGCCTTTAGGCGCAAATCTCTTCAAACTGGTAGCTCGACAAGGAGGAGCTTACAACTTCATAGTGCATCTTCATGCTCGATCACTAGAGCTTTCGGTTCTAGCTTAGGTTTAGCTGAATGTTTAGATAGTATTTATTATTCTCGGTGTTGAACGATTTATCTACTAGTTATATGTTTAATTTAGCTAGGAGGACGAGCTTCAACTTTGATATAGAACACTCGGACTTAATACATTAGAAATAAAGAAATCAAGAGGGTCCAATCTCTTAGACCATGAGATCCATTAGTTGAAATGTTAGAGGTTTACATGACTTAAATAAAGACAATAAATTTAGTTTTTTTCTTAAAGGATAACAATATTAACATAGTTTTACTTCAAGAAAATAAAATAGAGCAACCTGATTACCGCTTCCATAGAAGTTTATAGGGATATTATTTTAGCAACTGGGTTTGTCTCCCTTATAAGGTTAGTTCGGGTGATTTGATGGTGGGTTGGAAACATAACCGTGTTAAGCTTATTCAATTCATTATTAAAGTTTATTCGGTGCATCTTATTTTCATAGACTTAAGAGACGATTCCTCGTTAAATGTCTCGAATGTCTATGGGCCGTATAACAAGATTGATAGAAGAGTTCTTTGGAGTAGGTGTCTCGAATTTAGATCTCATATAGTAGGTCCTTGTATAGCCGAGGGACTTTAATGTGACTAGATTTTTAAGAGAGTGCACACCCAAGGAAGGCGATTTTGATGTCATGGATGAATTCGACCAATTTATCATCAATGGTAGTTTAATTGAACTACTACTTAATAAATGCAGTTCACATGGTCTCAAGAGAAACTCCATCGATGGCGCTCCTAGACCGGTTCCTCATTAGCGAAGAAATGTAAGACAAGTTCCCATTGTACATGTTAATGGGATCCCAACAGTGTGCTTCGATCGTTGTCCCATTATTTTGTTTTGTGAGAATATCCACTTACCTCAAAGAACCTTCAAGTTTGAAAAAATGTGGCTTCTAAAAAATAATTTTATTTATTAAATTAAAAATAAATGACTCTCTATGAGTAACAATAATATTAGCTATTCGGGTATTATAGCTAAAGTGTTTGTTAGTAAACTTAGAGACCTAAGATTATTTCTTAAAAATGGACAAAATATGATTTTGGCAACTTTAAAATATAAAAAAGATAATTTACTTTCTAAAAATTTTAAAATTAAATAAATTAGAATAGGCTAGAACCCAAAATTCTTCCGAGCAAAAGGTACTTACAAATCTTAAAGAAAAACTAAACAAAGTCATTACGCAAGAGGAAATAATGTAGAAACAGAGGCTAGGGTTCAATGGATGGATGAAGGAGACAAGAACACTAATTTTTTCATAATATAGCCAATGGTTGCAAACGTAGTAATACTATAAGCTCCTTACTCATTGATAACATGGAAGTTTTTGATTAAAACGAACCCAATAAAGACTTCACTAACTATTATAAAGACATTTGGGGAACTAACAGGGGTTATAGAATCAAAGCTACATGGAATGATTTATATCCCGAAAATACAGAATTGCTTTAGATGATCTGGATTTCCCATTCTCAAAAGAGAAAATCCTTAAGGGATTAATGATATCCGTAGCGATAAATAGCCAGGTCAGATGGATTTCCAATGTTGTTTTACAAGAAATTTGGGCATGTTTTAAAATATGACTTAATTAAAATGTTCAACGAGTTACAATGACAATTGAAAATTATGAAAGATTTAACAATGCCAATGTAATACTTCTCTATAAGAAAATTGGAGAAATGGAGCTTAAGGATTTTAGGTCTATCTCCTTAATAAATTGTTTGACTAAAATTATATCAAAAGTATTAGCTAATAGGTTAAGCACTAAAGGAACAACTTAACATATATAATGCGATCATCTTTTATCAAGGATAGAAACATCACTAATGGGGTCATTGTAGTTCAAGAATTAATAAATTATTGTTGTAAAAATAACATTATTTGTGCCCTTTTAAAACTTGATTTTGCTAATACTTTCGATTCTATTGACTGGTTGTTTCTTAAAATCTATTACTTGCAAGGGGTTTTAGTTTGAGATAAGTTGGTTGGATTATGTCCTTGTTTAAAACCGGTGATTCTAGCATAATGGTCAATGGTATACTAGGAATAAAATTCAATCTAAACGCAATCATAGATAAGGCGACCCTTTGTCATCCTTATTGTTCAACTTAGCGGTAGATGTTTTCACTAGGATTATAAAATTTTCTATTACAAATGGGGCTCTTTTTAGTGTTAGAAATGACATAACTAACGATGGTCATTCAATTCTGCAATTTGTTGATGACCCCATGCTTTTTACCTTTCACTTACCTCAACACATTATACCTCTCAAATTTTTTTTACGCGGTTTTGAAATTGTTGATGATATTTTACGTCACCCTCGGAATTATGATAATGCATCGCGAAAAGGAAAGGTTACTTGTTAATCGCTAGGTTTAAGGACCGAAAACTATAGAAACCAAGCATTTAAAGGCAAATAACACAAGATGTAAAGTGGTTCGGCAAAGTTTCATACATCCACTGTAAAGCTCTCTCACTATATGTCTCCCTTACAATTACAAGTAATTATAAGAGAATAATGATGTGGCGCCAAAGACTAATGAAGCCGCTCATCTTAGGAATTTGCTGAGTAAAGGACTATATGGTCATGTGTAACTAGTGAAATGGCCGTGCGTTCTCTGATCAAACTTCTCGAGGTGGTAATGCATGATGTAATTGACCAAATCACCAACCAACCTTTTTAATATGGCAATTGCATAGGGTTCTCATATTAGGTAAATTGATGCTTAGACGACTAAGATCATGCTAAACGGGTGTAATGACCCGCTATTTTGGACTATTCGCATCCGTACATGTCGGACTTGAATAATTCAAAATACCGAATTGTTAATTTAAATTTGGCAAAACTGAGCATATACAGTAAATAAAATAATCACAGATCACAGACATAGAGTAATAAATGCAGCGGAAGCAAAAGATAGTAGTTCATGAAGCTACTATATACATATCAGAGTTAAATAAGGTACAACGGATGTCTCGAATACAATAATCAAATACAATATCAGAATACATCACTGGAATCAACTGAATATCTGAAAGCTGGATAGATAGCTGGATCTCCAAGCGAAGCTCCAACTCCAAAGGTGAGTCTTGAATACTGGTATACTCAGTCTGACCCGAGCGTAAAGCAAAACACAAAACACTCGAGTCAGGATTAACATTCTTATATCAATAAATCCAACTCAAGTGAAATAGCAACTGAAATACAAGTAACTCAAAGGATGTTTGGAATAACCATCCTTTAAGGATCCGTTAAACTATCTACTATGTAGTAGTGTACGATAAGTAGATAATGTCTATCAGTAATATAAAGTATCAAAATAGTGTTAAGGCGTTACCATTATCCCCCTTAACACATTTTATATAAGCATCATAGTCTATACAGCACTGTAAACTCCACCGTAAACTAGTGGGATATCAGGGAGTACTCCATAGGTATAACACAAAACAAATCGTAGTGGTCGTGTATATAGGGATACAAGTATGACATGGCACATGAGGCAATACCCAAGGTAGTGAAACTACCGTTTGCCTGATCCGGACTGGTGAGAACGCATCGCCGCAGCGATCGCAACACCGCGAAACAACACTCCCAAAATCAAGGGTGCACCAATCGACAACAAGTAATGAGTAGTTTTCGAAGAAGTGTGTTCGCTCGAGGTAGCTGACCCCATTTGGCCCGGCACGGCTCCTGTTTTAGTCATTTCCAATTTGACACAAGTGTCAAGGCTATCCATTATCGTTCTCTTTCTTCAGTCATCACGTACATCATTCCAACCACTTCATTCTGGATCACACTCCACGTATAGTTATTAAAGTGGTTTTCGGTTTAGACAGTGAGTATGTCCCTAACCGATTCCGGTCTCTTTAATAACTTCCGTAATTATTACACCGATTGGTCGTTTAATAAATTTCAAAACCAAATCAATTACAATTTCAATTAGAATTTGTAAATCAACATTTCATTTGTCTTTCTAAATCAATTTCCATAATTTACGTTTCAAAACTTCCAAATTACTATTTCAAAATCTTATAATTCAATTTCAGTTTTATTTAAAACAATTCAAATATTTATTCAAGTTCGTATATAAATTCCATTCCGAAATCCTTTAAATTTATTTAATTTAACATTCAAATCAATTTAAATTCATTGATCGACTTCATTCAATATTCGTTAAGTAAATTTGTCATTCAAAACAATTTCTATTTAATTTCCAATTCATTAAATCAATTACTTAAGTTCAACTTCATTATATCAAAACTTCAAATTGAATTAAATTAGATTCGTCAAATCAAGTTCTTTAAATTACAAGTCTTACCTTAATTCAATAAATCACATTTTTATTTCTTGTTAAAGAAATTCAATTTCACTTATTCATTTACTTAGTTATAAATTTCAAAACTCAATTATTAAGGAAACTTGATTTCACTTATCAAAGAATTCAAATTTTTATTTAATTATTAAATAATTCAAGCTTATTAAATTATTAAATAATTCCAAAACTTAACTATTAAAATTTCAAAACTTAATTCAATCATTTCTCCAATTAAACAATGTTCTTTCATCAATTACATTCTTAATATTTTGTTTCAGATTATTAAATATTAACATTTCCTTTCATTAAAAATTCAAATTTCAACTTTGTTTCAAAACCATATTATTTATTCAAATAAAATCTTCATTTTATTTTTAAATCAAATTATTGACCAATCGGGTTTTATTTAATTCTCTATCCTAAGTCAAGTTCATTTGGGTATTTATCATTTCAACCCGATTCCATTTCAATTTGAAAATCAGAGCATAGCAAAGGGAACTTGCAGTGTGATAACTGGGATGGTGTCAAAGTAAATAAACAAGCAATAACCAACATCGATAACAATCCAATAATTAATTCAAATAATCCCGAAATAATCGTATTAATTTACATTGTTGTTTGTGTAAATTAATATAATTATTTCTAGAATCTACACTATCATTTCATGTCGATTAAATATTATTAGACTAATCTTTATACGGTTCTTCACTTGGTATCTATTATTCAATTTCATACAACACCAATTTTATACACATGCATTTAAATGGTTCAAGGTGTGGTTAACACTATTCCTACGTGTCAATTTATTTAACATTTAAAGGGATCATATTATGCAAATGTCATCAATCCAATTAACACATATATCAAATCTAATTATCCTACGTCAATTTCAATTTCAAATTATTTATCACTTACAACATTAACAATTTAACGTCCAATGTCAACATCAAACAATCAATCAATTATCAACCAAACTGAATTATCATCGTTTAAATAACAGATTATGGTGTCAGATGTCACAGGTGAACTGATACAGGTAATAACATATATAACAGTGAAATAACCAACAACAGCATATTTCAATTGTCGTTTCAATTGAAATCAAATTTAATATATAAAAGAACATTAATCGTGAGTGATTGCTCACCATTCGAGGCTAGAGAGATTTGATAGTGGAATGAGTTACGGATCCAATCACGAATTCCAAAGCAAAACAAGATTGACACGAATTTTGACGAACAGATCTGATAACAGAAATTGATGGGAACGAAACAAATTAGCTTGATAAAAAAAATTAGACGAGATGTATGTTATATTATTATTTTCCTTAAACCCCATATTAAATTAAAAAATACATATACACTTTACATAAATCTTAGATTTAAAGATATATATATATTCTGTAAAACCGTAGACTTTATTTTATAAAATGCTGTAACTTATATAGTAGACTATAATGTATACATGTATATAGATAAAATAAAATATACATAATAATCTATTATAAATCTAAGCATCAAAACTCAACAGTTTATATAAACTGACACGTATGCAAACTTATTATAAACTTATACAACATTACAGACATGCTACAACTTATAAAACAACATATATACTTATAAATTCAAGTTCAAAAGATATGCTTTAGGTATAAACTTATATAACAAAATCTACTGTAACCATTCAGATTCAAAATTATAAAACAATATATAAATCTTCAGCCAACCAATGTACGCAAGGTATATAATATTATATTAAAGTACAGAACCATAACAGACCTTATAACAGGTTATAATACGAAAACATGTAAATAAACCTTCAAAGTAAAACTTGTACTATATATATACTGAAAAAAAAGGAATCAAACACTAAATATAATATATATATATATATTATGCGACTTTACAAACATATATAGACTTAAACAAATAAAATAAACTTATATATATACACACAACAGATCACAGACTCAAATATACCTATGCTAAAAATCAATACTGTAACCAGATATGAATATATCTTAAAACATATGTAAACAAATATATATCCACTTAAAACCAGTGTTTTTAAAAGCAATCAAATATTTGTTAAACTTAAATATATTAGTAAGACATGAAACACGTTATGGTAATAGAAAATGATGAACATGTTTTCTTTAAAATCTAATATAAAATAAAAAAAATACTTATACTTTAAAACACTGTCGCACTCCCAGTGATAATATATATATATATATATATATATATATATATATATGCGAACAACATTTGTAACCAATGTTGCTTGTAAAACTTTATACATATATTTATATAACTTATACAACAAATATACTTCGATAACTCAATATATAAACTGCTATATAGGCTTACCCCCACTTATATAAATATATACCCCTGCTGCAATACAAAATCAGAACATAATACTTATATAAATACTTCCACACATACGCACAAACTCCTTTCAGTAATACCAAACGTAAAAGCAAACAAATATATATATATATATATAGAATACAACTAAATATACATATAGTAGGACGCATATACTTTAAAAATCACGGCATATATATCAAAACCAATAACTGAAATCATAAATTTAGACATAGTATATAACCGATTGTAGGCACATATATACAGCTAATATATAATACAAAACAACTCAAAGTGATATAAAATACAACTCACGGTGAACATTGGAAATATATAACAAGGAGGAAGGGAGGATCGGCATGAGGAGGTTGCCAGGATAGGTGGCCGATGGAGAGGAAGGCGATGGTGCTGCTGTCTCGCATGGCTGGGAAAACGAGGCCTGAGATTGCAGTTGCGTGGGTCAGTGGCGAGGAAGCGGGGTAGTGGGTAGGAGGGGAAACTCGGGTTTCTTGGAGGCGGTTCTGCTGTTTGGTGGAAGTTCAAAAATGGGGAAAGGCGGATCGTGCTCTGATGAATTGATTAAAGGAGAGGAGCAAATAAATAAGGGGATGAGCTGGCTAAAGTTTAATATTTGCGTTTTTTTCTTTTTGAGGAGTGGGTTCTGAAACATAAAAATATAATATATATAAAAGGGAGATGATGAGTTGCAAAAGGTTGAACAGCTGGCTCTAGAGAAAGGAGCTGAGTGGACGTGTCTTTTATAAAATGTAGTAAATGTAAGACAACGGTCACAAGCTATACTCAGCTAAAATAATTAATTAAAGCAATTTATCATCTTGCTTGGACTGGACGGTTCAAAGTTTGGAAAACAAGGAAGCTTACGGTTGCAAATTTATGGTACCGATACAACGAACAATTTTTTATTGTTTCTGTCGCGTACCAGACTTCAAAATTCAGAAATGAATATACCGTAGAGATCAGCACGACGAGACGATCAAAACGGTATACAGATATCAGTGGTATGATTTAATTATAAAAATTCGAATTTTCTACTACGGAAAATGCAGCAAAAACGCAGAAAAATAAGATCGACGGAGCTAAAGAAGTTCGAATTTGGAAAAACGAAAAATGACGTCTTGCTCAGAAGATGGTTTAGAATTTTTCTATACAAAAATATTCAGGTTTCGAAAATATTTTATTTTCATCACTTTTTAACCGATTAAATTGAAGTGAATTTATGTACGAAATAAACTTTCATATTTTCGGATAAAAATTTACTAGTTGCTATGTTTAACTAGACGCATTCCAAATATCGAATTATATTTCAAAATTTTATCGTTTAAAATTCCACAAAATTCCAGTTAATAACGTTATTAAAACCAGTTAATTCACGGGTTGTTACATTCTCCCCCACTCGAAACTTTTCATCCTCGAAAAGGAAGGAGGTAGGAGAATAGAAACAACCAGAAGAAAATAGACTTGAATTATAAATAACCCAATTAATTTAAACCATATAAATTTCAATTTAAATAAATTTATATTCAACAATTTGTTTTTAAATTCAAGGTTTTCATTAAATTGATTTGATTTCACATTTATTAATGTTAGGTACAAAAGGTTCCTTTTAATTTAATTTCAATTAATTCAAGATACTCCCTTAAGTTGATTTAATACAATTTATTAACTTTCAAAACAAAATTTTTGTTTTATTAATTACATCTATTATTTATTTAACTTATTATTCTATTTATCTCCATAAACATTTTATAATTAAAATTTAAGTGAATAACATTTATTATACGCACTCACATTTCATTTAAAAGACAATTTATATTGTATATTATCTAATTATCTTAAATTAACAATTTCAAAGATCATAAATTTGAATAGTCATTTATTATAATCATACTTTATTCGACAAATTTAATTCTTCTTTATTCCAAATTATTATTAAGTTTATTCCACTTAATATATCTTATTACATATATTTAAACCATATAAATTAATTTAAACCATATAAATTTCAATTTAAATTAATTTATATTCAATAATTGGTTTAAATTTTAGGTATTTCCATAAGTTGATCTAATTTCAATTTGTTAATTCTTTCAGAACAAAATTTATTATATTCATCTCATTCAATTAACTTATTATTCTATCATCTATATTTGCATTTTTTTTATTTTATTTTTTTATTTAAAATCTAAGTGTATAACATTTATAATAAACACTCAAATTTATTTATAAAATCAGTTTATATTGTATATTATCCAATTACATTTTAACTTCTGAATAATTTAGGTAAGTTATATTGAAATGCAATTTAGTACTATACAAATAAAATTTTCAAATTCAATTATTTCAAGTTTAAATATTTATCCAAAATTTTTGACTTCAGTTTATAATTGAAATCATCTTTAAATCATAAACTTAAGAATTTAAATTTCGATTTACTTCAAACAATTTTGAGATAAATATATATAGTATATATCAGATCAAAATTAATTTATATATCTATATAATAAATCAGGTCATACCACAGAAATTCAAATAAAATTCAATTTCCGAAACAAAAGTGTAGCAAAGCTACTCAATGTTCTCTTCACTTCGAAACTCGAAAATGAATGTCGATGATGCGGCCGCCATCACCGAAATTATCTTCCAGCGACAAAGAGAAGAGCACTGGTTTCAATATTTTAAAATTCTTTGAAAACGGTTTATATTTAAATACTATACACTTTAAAACTTTCAAATCAAAGTTTGAAATCACCAGAAATTAAATTCTCAAATTCTTTTTTTTTAATTCCTTTCAAATTCCAAATCAAATTATAACCAAGTTTTATAAATTCATTTATTTATATTATGCAATAATCAATGGTTTACAAAACAATAAATGAAAATCAAATATTATTATTTCTGACAACAAATTCATTAACAATTTAATCTCAGAAAACTTATATTTATATATAATATAATCGTACAAAACTTTTATTTTATTTACCAAATTTGGAAACGATATTGTGTCAGTTTGCTCTGCTCAAGTGTTTTGGAAATCCTATCGATAGCGTTGATCAGACGAATCGATCGAAAACCCAAATCAACATCAACAACTCAAACAACACAATGTATATTAAAACATTTTAAAATATTAATTTACAAATACACTTCCTCGCTCAACGATACAGTAACGAATTTCAAAGCAAGGATAGGGATTCAAATTTGATTAATTCAATCAAAGAAAATTTTGATTTGAGAATAAGTTGAAACGAAAGATAAGATGATTATTTAACCGAATAAGGAAATAGATAATCTTATATAAATCGCGGGCAACCATAACCGGGTCGACCGTGACTTCAAGAATAAGATCGATGTGGAATTCCGAGGTAAATCGACATTCGATCTCAAGAAATAGAATTCAGTTATAGCAAGAGATAGATAGCATCGTAAACCGAGGATACATAAATCTCCGGTAAATCAATGCCAATTGTAAAGGAGTTTCACCCCTTTACAAATCATTCGAAGTTTGGCGAGACCGCCGATTCATTATAAGGGTCATTCGAAGTGGAGCTATGTGATGCTCCAGAATTGAAAGAAGACGAATAGTGAGGGACACGAATGAATTTTTGGAACCGCAGGGAACGTTCCAAAATTCAAAGGAATCGAGTCAAAAGGAAGAGATTGAAACTCGAATGAGAGTGATTCTGTAAATACATTTACCTTATATGCTAAGTTTTGCCTAGAGCTACCAAAGCTCTGATACCAACTGTAATGACCCGCTATTTTGGACTATTCGCATCCGCACATGTCGGACTTGAATAATTCAAAATACCGAATTGTTAATTTAAATTTGGCAAAACTGAGCATATACAGTCAATAAAATAATCACAGATCACAGACACAGAGTAATAAATGCAGCGGAAGCAAAAGATAGTAGTTCATGAAGCTACTATATACATATCAGAGTTAAATAAGGTACAACGGATGTCTCGAATACAATAATCAAATACAATATCAGAATACATCACTTGAATCAACTGAATATCTGAAAGCTGGATAGATAGCTGGATCTCCAAGCGAAGCTCCAACTCCAAAGGTGAGTCTTGAATACTGGTATACTCAGTCTGACCCGAGCGTAAAGCAAAACACAAAACACTCGAGTCAGGATTAACATTCTTATATCAATAAATCCAACTCAAGTGAAATAGCAACTGAAATACAAGTAACTCAAAGGATGTTTGGAATAACCATCCTTTAAGGATCCGTTAAACTATCTACTATGTAGTAGTGTACGATAAGTAGATAATGTCTATCAGTAATATAAAGTATCAAAATAGTGTTAAGGCGTTACCATTATCCCCCTTAACATATTTTATATAAGCATCATAGTCTATACAGAACTGTAAACTCCACCGTAAACTAGTGGGATATCAGGGAGTACTCCATAGGTATAACACAAAACAAATCGTAGTGGTCGCGCATATAGGGATACAAGTATGACAAGGCACATGAGGCAATACCCAAGGTAGTGAAACTACCGTTTGCCTGATCCGGAGTGGTGAGAACGCATCGCCGCAGCGATCGCAACACCGCGAAACAACACTCCCAAAATCAAGGGTGCACCAATCGACAACAAGTGATGAGTAGTTTTCGAAGAAGTGTGTTCGCTCGAGGTAGCTGACCCCATTTGGCCCGGCACGGCTCCTGTTTTAGTCATTTCCAATTTGACACAAGTGTCAAGGCTATCCATTATCGTTCTCTTTCTTCAGTCATCACGTACATCATTCCAACCACTTCATTCTGGATCACACTCCGCGTATAGTTATTAAAGTGGTTTTCGGTTTAGACAGTGAGTATGTCCCTAACCGATTCCGGTCTCTTTAATAACTTCCGTAATTATTACACCGATTGGTCGTTTAATAAATTTCAAAACCAAATCAATTACAATTTAAATTAGAATTTGTAAATCAACATTTCATTTGTCTTTCTAAATCAATTTCCATAATTTACGTTTCAAAACTTCCAAATTACTATTTCAAAATCTTATAATTCAATTTCAGTTTTATTTAAAACAATTCAAATATTGATTCAAGTTCGTATATAAATTCCATTCCGAAATCCTTTAAATTTATTTAATTTAACATTCAAATCGATTTAAATTCATTGATCGACTTCATTCAATATTCGTTAAGTAAATTTGTCATTCAAAACAATTTCTATTTAATTTCCAATTCATTAAATCAATTACTTAAGTTCAACTTCATTATATCAAAACTTCAAATTGAATTAAATTAGATTCGTCAAATCAAGTTCTTTAAATTACAAGTCTTACCTTAATTCAATAAATCACATTTTTATTTCTTGTTAAAGAAATTCAATTTCACTTATTCATTTACTTAGTTATAAATTTCAAAACTCAATTATTAAGGAAACTTGATTTCACTTATCAAAGAATTCAAATTTTTATTTAATTATTAAATAATTCAAGCTTATTAAATTATTAAATAATTCCAAAACTTAACTATTAAAATTTCAAAACTTAATTCAATTATTTCTCCAATTAAATAATGTTCTTTCATCAATTACATTCTTAATATTTTGTTTCAGATTATTAAATATTAACATTTCCTTTCATTAAAAATTCAAATTTCAACTTCGTTTCAAAACCATATTATTTATTCAAATAAAATCTTCATTTTATTTTTAAATCAAATTATTGACCAATCGGGTTTTATTTAATTCTCTATCCTAAGTCAAGTTCATTTGGGTATTTATCATTTCAACCCGATTCCATTTCAATTTGAAAATCAGAGCATAGCAAAGGGAACTTGCAGTGTGATAACTGGGATGGTGTCAAAGTAAATAAACAAGCAATAACCAACATCGATAACAATCCAATAATTAATTTAAATAATCCCGAAATAATCGTATTAATTTACATTGTTGTTTGTGTAAATTAATATAATTATTTCTAGAATCTACACTATCATTTCATGTAGATTAAAGATTATTACACTAATCTTTATACGGTTCTTCACTTGGTATCTATTATTCAATTTCATACAACACCAATTTTATACACATACATTTAAATGGTTCAAGGTGTGGTTAACACTATTCCTACGTGTCAATTTATTTAACATTTAAAGGGGTCATATTATGCAAATGTCATCAATCCAATTAACACATATATCAAATCTAATTATCCTACGTCAATTCAAATTATTTATCACTTACAACATTAACAATTTAACGTCCAATGTCAACATCAAACAATCAATCAATTATCAACCAAACTGAATTATCATCGTTTAAATAACATATTATGGTGTCAGATGTTACAGGTGAACTGATACAGGTAATAACATATATAACAGTGAAATAACCAACAACAGCATATTTCAATTGTCGTTTCAATTGAAATCAAATTTAATATATAAAAGAACATTAATCGTGAGTGATTGCTCACCTTTCGAGGCTAGAGAGATTTGATAGTGGAATGAGTTATGGATCCAATCACAAATTCCAAAGCAAAACAAGATTGACACGAATCTTGACGAACAGATCTGATAACAGAAATTGATGGGAACGAAACAAATTAGCTTGATAAAAAAAATTTAGACGAGATGTATGTTATATTATTATTTTCCTTAAACCCCATATTAAATTAAAAAATACATATACACTTTACATAAATCTTAGATTTAAAGATATATATATATATATTCTGTAAAACCGTAGACTTTATTTTATAAAATGCTGTAACTTATATAGTAGACTATAATGTATACATGTATATAGATAAAATAAAATATACATAATAATCTATTATAAATCTAAGCATCAAAACTCAACAGTTTATATAAACTGACACGTATGCAAACTTATTATAAACTTATACAACATTACAGACATGCTACAACTTATAAAACAACATATATACTTATAAATTCAAGTTCAAAAGATATGCTTTAGGTATAAACTTATATAACAAAATCTACTGTAACCATTCAGATTCAAAATTATAAAACAATATATAAATCTTCAGCCAACCAATGTACGCAAGGTATATAATATTATATTAAAGTACAGAACCAAAACAGACCTTATAACAGGTTATAATACGAAAACATGTAAATAAACCTTCAAAGTAAAACTTGTACTATATATATACTGAAAAAAAGGAATCAAACACTAAATATAATATATATATATATATTATGCGACTTTAAAAACATATATAGACTTAAACAAATAAAATAAACTTATATATATACACACAACAGATCACAGACTCAAATATACCTATGCTAAAAATCAATACTGTAACCAGATATGAATATATCTTAAAACATATGTAAACAAATATATATCCACTTAAAACCAGTGTTTTTAAAAGCAATCAAATATTTGTTAAACTTAAATATATTAGTAAGACATGAAACACGTTATGGTAATAGAAAATGATGAACAGGTTTTCTTTAAAATCTGATATAAAATAAAAAAAAATACTTATACTTTAAAACACTGTCGCACTCCCAATGATAATATATATATATATATATATATGCGAACAACATTTGTAACCAATGTTGCTTGTAAAACTTTATACATATATTTATATAACTTATACAACAAATATACTTCAACAACTCAATATATAAACTACTATATAGGCTTACCCCCACTTATATAAATATATACCCCTACTGCAATACAAAATCAGAACATAATACTTATATAAATACTTCCACACATACGCACAAACTCCTTTCAGTAATACCAAACGTAAAAGCAAACAAATATATATATATATAATACAACTAAATATACATATAGCAGGATGCATATACTTTAAAAATCATGGCATATATATCAAAACCAATAACTGAAATCATAAATTTGGACATAGTATATAACCGATTGTAGGCACATATATACAGCTAATATATAATACAAAACAACTCAAAGTGATATAAAATACAACTCACGGTGAACATTGGAAATATATAACAAGGAGGAAGGGAGGATCGGCATGAGGAGGTTGCCAGGATAGGTGGCCGATGGAGAGGAAGGCGATGGTGCTGCTGTCTCGCATGGCTGGGAAAACGAGGCCTGAGATTGCAGTTGCATGGGTCAATGGCGAGGAAGCGGGGTAGTGGGTAGGAGGGGAAACTCGGGTTTCTTGGAGGCGGTTCTGCTGTTTGGTGGAAGTTCAAAAATGGGGAAAAGGCGGATCGTGCTTTGATGAATTGATTAAAGGAGAGGAGCAAATAAATAAGGGGATGAGCTGGCTAAAGTTTAATATTTGCGTTTTTTTCTTTTTGAGGAGTGGGTTCTGAAACATAAAAATATAATATATATAAAAGGGAGATGATGAGTTGCAAAAGGTTGAATAGCTGGCTCTAGAGAAAGGAGCTGAGTGGACGTGCCTTTTATAAAATGAAGTAAATGTAAGGCAACGGTCACAAGCTATACTCAGCTAAAATAATTAATTAAAGCAATTTATCATCTTGCTTGGACTGGACGGTTCAAAGTTTGGAAAACAAGGAAGCTTACGGTTGCAAATTTATGGTACCGATACAACGAACATTTTTTTATTGTTTCCGTCGCGTACCGGACTTCAAAATTCAAAAATGAATATACTGTAGAGATCAGCACGACGAGACGATCAAAATGGTATACAGATATCAGTGGTATGATTTAATTATAAAAATTCGAATTTTCTACTACGGAAAATGCAGCAAAAACGCAGAAAAATAAGATTGACGGAGCTAAAGAAGTCCGAATTTGAAAAAACGAAAAATGATGTCTTGCTCAGAAGATGGTTTAGAATTTTTCTATACTAAAATATTCAGGTTTCGAAAATATTTTATTTTCATCACTTTTTAACTGATTAAATTGAAGTGAATTTACGTACGAAATAAACTTTCATATTTTCGGACGAAAATTTACCAGTTGCTATGTTTAACTAGACGCGTTCCAAATATCGAATTATATTTCAAAATTTTATCGTTTAAAATTCCACAAAATTCCAGTTAATAACGTTATTAAAACCAGTTAATTCACGGGTCGTTACAACGGGTAAGAAGCGCTCCCGACTGTCGATCTGGCTAAACGGGCTTGATGGGAGACAACTGGCTAAACGGAAAGAATGTTTGGCTAAGATGAACGACAATAGGAGAACTGTACCAGAAGTATGCCTCGCCTTACCTTGCATTTAATTCATTTGTACAGTGGCGGCATGCTAGTGAAATGGAACATGCTTCTTGTCAGGAGTAAATACTCTTGATTGTACCTTCTATAGTTGTACTCCCACATACCTAGGTGGCAAGATAAGCCGTGTTGGTTTGCTGGCTGCTGGTAGCCATGAAGATGATGGGGAATTGTTGAGAACTAAGGGTATGCTTAGCTGGGCATGGGATGACGAGAGAAGCCATGGGCTATATGCGCCTGTACTGAAACTGGACCAAATGACGAGCCATGTTGAAGTCGACCTTGAGTTGTACCGACTGGCAAATAGCTGGGAGAGATGCTTAGGTAGGCAAGCAGACTTGGTGCCATGTTGAAAGCAGGCTGGGATGAGAGTGTTGATCGTAAGCGAGATGGGGAGTCGTTCTTATGCTTTGCTGAGCTGTACCGGTCCTTGCTTTACAGGGTCGACATGAGTAGACGGGCTAACATGGGTCTTGCCTGGACCCGAGATGGTAGCCGAAGGAGCCTTGTCGGCCCACCTTCGACTTTTGGCTAGCTTAAGGGAGACTGGCCTAGACCCGAGTTGACTTGGACCGGACTGGGCCGGGCTAAGGAGCCTTGATCACTAATCTCCTTATGAAAATTGAATAATAGAAATGCTCACTGGGATTAAGATTAATTTTGACAAGAGCTCGGTTCTGGTCTTAAATAATGTTGATAATGTGGCAACTCTTGTCGCTAATGCTCCTAATTGTAAAATAATGAAGTTCCCCATCCAATATTTAGGATATTTGATTAGACCTTATAAACCAAAAATGAAGATTGAAAAATCATAATTGATAAAATAAATATAAAACTGTCTAATTGGAGCAATAGATTTTTTATTGAGAGCATGTAGAATAATTCTTATTAACTCTGTCTTATCGGTTTTACCGATTTATTGGTTATCTTTTTACCCTTTTCCAAAATGGACCATCGATAAAATAAATAAAATTAGAAGCACTTGTTTATGGAGTGGGGATAACTCATGTAATAGTATTAACCGTCTGGTTAATTAGGAAATGGTTTGCAAATCCAAAGAGGAAGGGGGCTTGTGAATTATAAATCTTCAACATCTAAACGTGTCTTTAGTAAGAAAGTGCTTTGGAAATTTAATAACAATAACGAAAAAACTCATCTGGAAATAAATGATATCTAATCAATTTTATGATAGAATTTATAACCTTCACCATAACACATATAACCCCAATAACATGTCTGATCTGGAAATATGTATATGTGTGCGTGTGTAATTTTTAATTTACATACCTACATACTACGTATGTACTTGTGTGTGCGTGCGTGCTGGATTCATGTCTTTTGTTGAGTTTTGTCAGTCTTAGAGGTTGACGTGCTAGACTGTCTAAATAGACAATTTGTGGGTGCTTGAATACTGGGATCTGGACACCTTGGTGATCATTTTCCTTTTTTCTGTTTATGCTGCTATACACGTGGTTTCCATCCTTCACTAAATGATATAGTTGGTTAGAATGATGCATCGTCGTTATTTCTTTTTTATTTCTTTTTGACCTCTATGCAATTAAGTGTTATCTCTTGGTCTAATTCTACCATTCTATCATGAATCTAGCTCTATGATTTTTTTTTGGGGCGTTATTTTTCTCTTTTTCAGTGTAGGGGGATATTTGCTACATGAAATGCTTGTTGATAGCTCATTTCTTTGAGTTTAGAATAAAATTATATTAGTGCTCTTCTTCTGTGGAGTGTTAGTCCTTGAGATGATGGTTTTGATGACAACAACCTTAGGACTTGTTATAAAATATAAATACTAATGTTATGGTTTAGATATATATATATGTATATGCAGAATATAAACATGCAGATACCAAGAATGAAGACTGTACAGTATAGAGATACAAGACTGATGAATTTAAAAATCAAAGATATCAAGATTGAACACTCATGAGTATCAAGAAATCAAGTTATCAAGAGTTCAAGATTTCAAACAGTACAAGATAATGTAGTTAGTCTAGAATTATGTTATAACTTCTTGAAAGCACATACATCTTTATTCGAAATTTATTCGTGGAATGGAATCCTTTTCGAGCCTGTTAAAGGGATGGAACCCACGACAATATCTAGTGGAACATATAGTGGTCCTATTTTGATATCCACTAATTTTATAAAAATGTTTTTCAAAAATATATCTCTTGTTTTTAAAAAAAATGTTTTCAAAACTTTCTTTTCAAAAAGACATCTCTCTTGTTTGAAATATTTTAGCCTCAAAACTATTTTTATCATTTTTAATATTTTGATTTCAAAATTGTCCTTGTTTTTAAACCATCTCTTGTTTTAAATATTTAGCTTTAAAATATTTATATACTCAGATTTTAAATCACTTTATAGATTAAGATTATATATATTAAAAATTATTTTCTAAACTCTTTTATATGTTTAAACTATATTCAAATATATTTACAAAGTCTATAAATTTTTTTTACAAATTATAGAAACCAATTTTAATAAGAAAATCAAAACATCAATTTTTCCTTGAGCATGTCAACATCCCTCAACCTCCGATGTCGACATGGTGTCCGTTATTTTCAAATTTCAATTTTCAAAAGAAGTGTCTATTCGTCGTATCCTTTCACGAATAGATATGGCTGTTGCTCTACTATAAATACCAGTAAGTTCTAAACGAATTTTTACCAGATTTCATTTATTTTCTCTCATCTTCATCTTCCACATTTATTCTAAAGAATCCTAAACTATACTCTGCCGAAATACCAAGTGAATCAAACTTAATTATCTCTTGTTTGATTCTCTGCCACTCTCTCCATAAGATCTCAGTGCTATTCAGAGTTATAGAATCTTTTGTAAAACAAACTGTTGAGTAAAAGGTGTGGTTGAGCCTTGAAATCAATTGGGTGTGATTGTAGCCCCGGAAATCAATTAGGTGATCTTGTAGCCTGGTTAAATCAAGAGAGTTTGCCCTGGACTCGAATACAAGAGGGTGTACCTCGTAGCCTTGAAACCAAGGGTGTAATCTGAGAGATTATTTTGATAAGAAATCTGTACGATTGTACGGGACTGGATGTAGAGTAACTCCGAACCAGTATAAAATCCAAGTGTGTTCTTTCCTTTACTGCTTTTATTTAGTATTTGCATCTGTGTCTGATTCTATGATTATATTTGTGTTTGTGAATTGCATTTGTTGGTGTTTAAATTGAATAAAATTCAAAAAGATTTAAAAAATCCATAAAACACTATTCACCTCCCCTCTAGTCTTATTCCAGCCTTAAGATCCGTAATCCACATTTCTCACATGGAGGATCACTCATTTTCCTAATATAAATGATAAAAGATGTAACGATCCGTATTTTAGCTATTTTAAAATTATTAAATTTAGTGTAATTAATGAATAAAATGGTTTAAAAAATTAATTAATTAATAATTTTGAATGTAAGTATTGGTTATGAACTTAAATAAAATTTTGAAATAAACTAATTTCATAGATTTGTCGATAACGAGTATTAAAATGAAATTGTATATATTAACTGGGTTTATAATCAATAACTGAAGTTGGATAATAATTGAGAATTAGTTAGATTTGATTTAAAATTGAAAACTCAAGGTGAGTGTTTTATAACGCTCACAACGTACTAGAATATTTTTATGCTAGTTAAATTTGAATTTATGAAGTGATATAAATTTATTGGTCGTTGTTTGATAAATTTGATTGTCATTTGAATTAACGTTATAAATAAAAATTGATAGTTAAATTTGAAATTGAAATTGAATTGCCAGTTAATCACCCAATATTAATAAGTATGAAACTATTGTGAATTATATTGTCTGTTTGTATGATTGATTGTGATGGATGCAAATTGGTTAATACTTGGATGTTTGGATGTTTATTTGTTTATATATATCATGTTATCACCCTTTATATTATTTACAGTGTATAAAACTGTAAATTGAATTATTGCGAACAAATTAAGAAATAGGTTAAAATGATATATATACCTATGACATTGTGATTTGGATTGAAATGATATATATCCATCCCTGAAATTAAATTGAAATAACTGATCACTTGGCCATAGGATAAAAAATTATATATGGACACCGGATTGGTTAAATGATTTTAAAATCTTTGATTTGAAATTATTTAAATGATTTTGATTTAAAAGAAATAAAAATCAAATTTATAGAAATTGAATTAATCTCGACTTCGAGATCGAAATGTTGAAATAAATTTTGGTTAAAAGTAGTTAAATAATTGAAGTTGAGATTTTGGAGTTAAAATCGGAATATGATTGAATTTCATAAATTGATTTGCTTTTAAAAGATTGAACTTTTATTCGAACTTTAAATATTACTAAGTAAAAGTAATATAAAACGATATTTCAAAATTGAGCTCGGAATTTAATTATATTTGAAAAGTGGATTTTAAATTTAATATTGAAGTTAAATTTAATTTAAGCGACTTAAATCGATATTTTAAAAATCGAACTCGAATTTATATAAATCGAAATGATTTAAAAAAATTGGGAATTGAATTGAAATTAATAGGGGTGGGCATAAACCGCACCGCTATACGGAAACCGCCTGCACCGGACCGCAAAAACAGTGCGGAAACCCGCACCGAATCTTCTAACCAAAGCGAATACCCCAAACCGGACCGACCCGCATCGATACAGTTCAGTTGCGGTTTGGATGATTGAACCAACCATATTAAACCGGACCGAACCGAATATTTACATTAGTAATCTTATGATAAAAATATAAGCAACTCCTATCTTATTTTAAATTCTAACGATGTATATTCAATTTTTAGCGTATGTTATTATATTAATAATATTCGATGCCATAAAGGAAGAAGTTATAGTTTTGGTATAATATTTTTCATCTCATTTTTTTTGGATAAATGCTAATTATAATCTTATTCTAGTCATTTTCTTTGATGATTATGCTTTGATTAATGTTGATGTTTGGTTAATCTACCAAAAAGATTTCTCCCTTGTAGCTAAATGTCAAATTGAAATATTCATACAGTTAAGAACTAATCTTCCATTTCAGTATAACATTGTGTGTTTTAACCTTTAAGTGTAAAAGCTTCACACAGTTGCCTTCGTAAATTTATTATTGATGGAGTAATTCTCTTATTTCATATTTAATACGGGTTCAAACCAGACCAAAATCGAACCGTAGAACATTCAAACCGAACCGAAACTGAACCGTTTAAAAGATTAGTATAATGGTTTGTATTTTTGATTAACCGTTTGATGCGGTGCGGAAGCGGTTTGGACTTCAAACCGCACCAAACCGACCCACGCCCACCCCTAGATATTAATTCAAATTGGAATTGAATTGAATTAATTGGAATTAAGGTCGAAATTGAAATTGATTTGAATATAAACTGGATCGAAGTTAATTTGAATTGAGAAGTTGGAATTTGATCGGTTTGACTTTGAAACTATTTTTAAATTTTTAGTATAAATTGTTTAAAATCTATATTCTTTAAATATTTAAATTATTTTGGTTTTTCCAAATTATTTTACTATATAAACCATTTTAATATTTAAACTATTTTTAACTATTTTAACCATTCAAACTATTTTTTAACTATTTTTAACTATTTTAATTATTTAAAATATTTAAAAAAAATTCAAACTATTTTTCCAAAATTCAAATTGGTCAAGGGTGGAATGTTTATTTTTAAATCATGGATTTAAATAAAAATTGAGTTAAATGAAGTTATAAACCAAACTGAAATTCGAAACAATTTTGGAATTGAAATCGAGATATTAAGGCGAAAATGATTTGGAATTGAAATTGTAAATATGATGATTTCGAAATGGATTTGGTTTTGAAGCGAATATGATATTTTGATATCAAGTATAAACTGTTTTCGAAATGTAAAAGAACCAACCGATGTGTAAAACGACGTTTGGGCATACTCTCTGTCGATACCGAAACCATTTTAACAACTGTGTACGTGGAGTGATGATTCAGAACGAAGTGGTTGGATTTGGCGTCGTTTGCTGGATTTGAAGAAAGAGAACGATGATGTATAGACTCGGCACTTGTGCCAATTTGAAATGACTAAAACAGGACGGCTTGACAGGGCCAAGTGGGCTAATTACCCCGAGCGGACCTCCATTCTTCGATTTTCTTGGACTCGGTCCATATTATTACTCTTGTTGTTTGTTTCGATTGGTGCACCTTGATTGGGATAGCCTCCCTTTGACTCGATATGGGATGGATGGACACGGTGGGCGGTCATAGCTATGATGCGTTACCACCAGCCTTGCGACCCGAACTAGTAGTATCTTACCTTGGGCATTGCCTCACGTGCCTTGTCATACTTTTATCCCTATACGAGACCCATACGATTTTGGTTTAGTGTTGTTGTATCACGGCGCACCACTATCCACCGACCGTCTACTGGTGCTTTATATGCAAACTATACGACAATGCTTAAAAACGCGTTAAGGGGGATCAATGTAAAGCCTTAACGATAAGAAAAATATTTATTTTACCGACTAGACATTATATATATAACGTATTCTACTACATATAAATATTTTGACGGGTCCTTAAGAGATGGAAAATCCCATAACATATCTTGAGTTATTGCACGCACGTTATACACTGGATAGGAGATGTGAAATTCCGTAAGCATCTCTGACGTCGCGACACTCATATTTATATGCGATATCGATTTGACTTACACAATGATATTTTAGTCTTGACTCGAGTGTTTTGTATTTTCATTACGCTCGGGTCAGTCCTGAGTTTTTCAACTTATCAAAGATTATTCTCTTGAGGACGAAGACGAAGATTTGATATATTACTACTATTATTAGTCCTGCATCATGTTGTCTACTGCATTATTTATTTATCTCTAATGTATATATATAACTCTGATGAATATATATATATATATATAGATTATAATCAAATGTAAAATATAAACAGCTTCATGACCTGTTTATTTGATTATTATATTTTATCGTTCCGCTGCGAGTGTGTTTGTTCTCTTCTTATTTTTCTTATTTAACCCCATTAACAATCCATCCTTTTGAATGGTTCGAGTTGACATGCGTGGTTTATTGTCGATTTAAACTGTTCAAAAAGGTGGGTCGTTACAAAAGAAATCATCATTTTTTCTGAAGGAAGATGATAAATGGTAAATGTCCTTAAAAATAACTATTCTGAGTTGCTGTTCTAGAAACTTATTGTCTAAATTATGCGGTCAATATCCTCTTTTATTATCATTTGTTGGAATCCATTTTCATTAAATACTAGGAGGAACCCGTGCTACGTACACGGAGTTTGTCCTACTTGTCTTTTTGGATGATGCATAATGCATTGTATTAATTCTTACTGAAATATCGAAAATTCATATTTTATTTGAATGTTGAAGATGATTGTGTTATATATAAGTCAGGGCACCAAAATTAGGGAAGTAATATTAAAAAAGCAAAACTATTATAGAATCTCAAATTGTATAGTACCGTAGAAATTTAGTGAAAAATAATGGAAATTATACTTTTTGTGAACTATCGAACTGTAATCTACTGAACATGGAAAATAATTTCACTTTTAATTCCATTTCAAGGTGCATGGAAAATGAAGCAAGGAAGCACATAACATTGTAGTCCATATGTAGCAAAACCCAAAGAAATTTATGAACTATCTTAAGTGGGTTTTATCTTGATTATATTTCCTCATTAAACTAACCTTAATTACACATCGTTGATAAATTTATGAAGTTGTCTTATTCCCTTATATTGTAGGATTTGAAAAGTTTAAGTATTTGTTTCCATGCAATTTCATATGGACTGACATTCTAGCGTTGAATTTCAAACATTAAATTCAATCAGGTATTGAATTTAAACATCATTTAAAGCCTTAATTTATTTAAGCCGTAAAATTAAACACAGACATTTAAAGCCTTAAATCAATTCAAATCTTCAAACTTATGCAACAAGATTTTCTAACGTTTAAAAGAATTCATTCAGATCTTATCCAAGCTTCAGTTAAGTTTTGTATATCATTTAAACAAATATTTAAACATCTAATTTCAAGCATCATTTCAACAACTATTTATTCAAACACACTGACTGAATCCAATTACCAATTTATTAAAGCATTCGGCAACATCACAAACATCGTTTAATATCAATTCAATTTAATACCTATTCATCTAGGTATTCAATTTAAATAGCAACAATGCAAGCATCAATAAAAAATGAATATTCAGTTTCATACATCAAATTTAAATAGTAACCCATTCTAGCCTCAAATGTTAACACAAATAATATTCTACCAAAAACAATTCTTAAAATCGAGTATAGCTCAGCTTACGTCGTAGAGCTTGATTTCCACTGAACAAAATCATAATTGCATTTACTCTAAGTTGTTATGGATGAATGAAATACACTTGATGGGAAAACCACAATGTTCAAAATCTACTATGAAGAAGTTTTCTTGGAAATTCAGTATAAAAAAATTTGTGTGTGCCGTCAAGAAGATGTAAGTGTGCTGGAAGGAAGAAAAAAAATAGTATCATAACACAACAGTTGCATTTGTAACAACCCTTACATGCCACCATTTCTTCCCCTATCAACTGCCCATTCTTAATTGATGTGTTGTTGAACTTAATCAACCATGACTGTAGAATTTCAATACAAAAATATGTTAATATATCTATTTGTATTAACAAACATAGCAATGAAGAGTGAAAAATAGTAATAATAGATGTGAATGGATTGATGTAAGAATTTGCTAACAGCCAATATAACATAGTGAGAAAAGAACATGCAAAATTCGAAAGGCTGTTCAATTTAGCACATTTACGGTGGGTATATCATTTTTAATCTCCTAAGAGTCCACTCTGCAAACTTGCAACTTTTAACTAATTTTTAGTTTGGAATTTTAGAAATTATCAACCGTCATTCAAACACTACAAAATAAAAGAATGAATATTTACACTAAATTAACTGTTAAAAAGATGAAAAAATTAATAAAATGAGCAACTATTTGCTAGTATTTTATAATTTCGCCGTGTAATCCATGGCAGTGCAATGTGAATATCGTGTGTATGTGTTTATGTATGTATATGTACGTATGTATATGTATACTATTTCTTTGTGAAAGCACTATATTTCGTGTAAATTATGGTAAGAATTAACAGAGCATTGAACACAACATGAAACCCGAGGAGCATTTGTGCAACGTTCATGTTTAAAATAATTTAAGTGTTATTTTTGAGTGAACTAGTATTAAATTGATATAAATGGAACATACGATGTATTTTTTGGTTGGTTGATTTAATACCGGTAGTCCTCCATAATGCCAATCCATACATTTTTGAAGAACTACTACCCTATATTATGGTAGTTTGTGGATAAAAGTATATTTTCTAAACCACTTTTTTCATTAAAGAAAAATTGTAACGCCCCACTTCGAAACCCACATTAGCAAAGAGTATTACAAGGTAACACCGTCTGCTAATGCAGAGAATAGAGCTGTTTAGGAGCGACCATCTATAACCTTGTCTTAATTATCTATTGAATACGCCGACAATTGCCACTTCTTACTCAAGTGGATCGACATCTCCAATAAATACTTAATACAAATCCATAGGTGGCTGAAGGATCTATCAGAATAAAATATAACAACTCAAATGTAATACACATCACAGAACAGTAGATCATCACATACATGTTCACATATACAAATACATTACAGAGTTTACAAAAAGATATATGTCATGTGGTAAAGCAAACCACAATATACAGGCGAGTCAAAAAATACATATCAGAGTTACAGCCAAAAAGGACTGCACAAAAAGCTATAACAAAAAGGAGCTAGCGGAATAGTCCATGCGGAAGCAAAATAGGCTAAGTCCAATGTACCTAACCTGAAACATCTCGGTCTGACCCAAGTATAAAATACACGGGTCAGTCTAGCTAAACAAATCAGTTAGATAAACCAAATGATAATAAACATACAAGATCATAAAGTACCACAATTATCTCCAAAGGAGATAACCAAATCATCTAACATAAGATGAATCATAGCAAGCCTCATCTCATAGGCAACTCAAATAAACCAAGGATATCATATCCCAAAACAAGCCAAAAGGCAAATACAAATACCAATAAAGGTAACACAAGTTTCCTCAAGGTCATCGCTATATCGTGTGGTTCAAAGAACCTACTCCGAAGGGCGATACTCTAGGGAAATATAATTTTCAAAGAAACAAAAGATGCTCGAGTTCAGTACTGTATAACAAGGATCCATACGCCCGAAGGCAACAAACTGTAGTGGCGGTACTGGACACCACTGTCCGGCGGAATGTGTCACAACTCTCAAAAAGGAACCGGGAAAATGTTAACGTGGGTCCCATACCACACGTTCGCACTAAACGGTTTACTAACTGTTAGTCAATTTCACACTCAAAGCAGTACAAAGTTCACCTCATCTCATCGGTAAACCAGACCCAAAGGTCAAAACGGTCAAATGAATAGATTAGGAATTAACTGAAAAGATGAACACACGTGTACATAGCACACGTTTTATCTAATCATTTAATTCTCCTCCCTCTTCGCTCGGAGTGCAAAATTGTGTGTGTGTTTTATATAGAAATTATAAATTGGAGAAACGAACTTTTAATACAATTTAAAAAGATCATTTTATAAAAACCCGTGTACGAATCAAAAAGGAATCATCAAAGTCAAATGCAATAACAACTGATTGGAATCGACATGAATCAATTAAAATTGGAAACCAAGCAAAATAGGCAAATTGGGCTGAGATAAGCAGATTCAGATGTCTGAATTGTATATTTCAAACGTTTGAAACTAGTGCTCAGGCAATACTTTGCCTAGGCCAAAGATGGCCAAATTATATCGAAAGCAATCGGATGAGTGATGATAGCTAGGGGTTTACACCAAACGACTACCCAACCTTAGAGACTCACCAATACACTCCGGCCAACATGCCCAAACAACCATATAAGAATTTTCATAGATTTTGACTTCAAACGCCAAAAATTGGAATATTCATTAAACCTATTCAATTCAACAACAAATGGACAAGGAATATATGTTAGGAATTGCTACCTAACACTATCAAAGGAATAGATGTAGATGTGAGTTCAAAAACTCATCTTTTAACCCAAAAACTCAAGAGAGAAGCTATAGAGCAAGGCAAGAACAATCACTCTTCAATTATAACCCAAGGAGCTTCAATCTAAGCTCAAGAACAAATATTTCCTAAGTTAGGGTTTTAGGAAATTTCAGAAATCGAAGAGGAATTGAGATGGAGAAGAAGAAGATACTTACCTTAGCTTCTCTTTGAATTTTGGACTTGAATTAGAATTTGCAAGAGGAACTAGGGCTTGGAATTTCTAATTCCTTTTCTCTTCCCCTATTTTCAGTTGAACTTGAGTTTAAAGAAATGAAATGAGAATGAATGGATGAAGAGAGGGGCTGAGTTAGGGTATATGATGACTTGGGTGAAACCCAAGCCCAATTAGAAAATAGCAAAAATCAACCTACTCCAAACATATCGAAGCTTATACTCAAAAAAGTCGCAAACAACCTTTTGAACTCAATGGAAGTGGTCTCGAGTCCAAATTGTTGATTCTCAACTTCATCCTTGATTCAAACGTCTGAAATTTCCAAACTAGACGTCTGAATTTGGAAAAATATGAGTTCCTAGAACAATATTCAGACGTCTGAATCATCCATTTCAGACGTCTGAAAATGACAATTTTGGCCTATTTCCTCTCTGGTTTGATTCGAACAATTTCAGACATTTGAATGAAACATTTCAGACGTCAGAATCCCTGTAAAACAGTTTTTCACAAATATGCGAGTTGTTACAAAAATATTTGAAAAATATTGAGTCTACATGTAGTAAGTCTCTGAATTGATGTGAAATTATACACATAAACTACGGTAGTGTGAAGTTAAATATGTGAACCGCTATAGATAAGTAAGGTACCTTTCTTATGACGAACTGGACAGACAAAGTTGGTGTTTGTGTCCGACGCATCGAAGGTGGACCCCACGAGTTTGCCCAGTTCAACTTAACCGTTGTAGGGGAGCCGTTCGCTTCCGCGTGTCGGACGCCTCGGACGCGACTCGGACGCGAACGACTCCCCTACAACAGCCATATTTTCCCCATCTCTTATATAATCCCTCCTCCTCTACCACTCTAGACACTCACTTTCAATTCTCAATCTAAAAATTCACTAATCCGAGCTTTCGTAGTAACAACACCGTATTTTGGTAATTTTATTTCTGTTTTTGTTCATTTCGTTTATTTTCTTTTCTTATTTTTCTAGTTTTTTTGATATATTTTGTTTCAGAAATGGCCGAACAAAATATACCTAGAAATTTCCACCGTAGCCCAAGTGATTGGTCCGCTCACGCATATTCTAAATTTTTACGAATAGCTGCCGAAGCTTATCAAGCTGTTGGTAAATCCAAAAAAGGAATCCATAAGAAGATAATGGCAGAACTGGACGAGACTTTAGTGGGTGTTCCGAACGAAGCACCGTTCACTGTCTAACAAATTACGGCCAAATACGACTCGCTGAAAAAGAAATGGACGGCTTGGCGCAATTTGAGAAATAAAACGGGCGCAGGATGGGATAATGTTCGAGGAACGATTAGTGGAAGCGAACATTGGTGGATCGATCGCGCGGGGGTAATACTTTTTATCTTTTTTGTTTTCTAATTTACCGCAACTAATTTATGTTTCTTTTAAATTTTAGGAGGTTGGCAACTCGGTTTTGAAGTATAGGAGACAGCCGATAGAGAATTTGAGCGAACTCGAACAAATTTTTGGTAACAATATTGCAACTGGTGCCGATGCTTTCACTCCTGGCACTACCGAAGATCTCAACGCGTAACAATATTTGTAGATTCTGCTTTGTATTTCGTATTTTGTATTCTACATTTTGAATTCTGAATTGTGTATTCGGTATTATGTATTCTGCATTCTATATTCGGTATATATCTATTTTATATAAAAATAATTAACACAAATAGAATAATAATATAAATAATAATTTTATCCATTTCGTGTTGCCCCTTTCGTAAAAAAAACGCATTCTCTTTTGGCGAAGTTACCCCTTTTGTTTGACTCTTTTATTGCCCTTTTCATTTAAAAAAAAGAACACACCCTAAATTTATAGTGAAATATGACCATAGCAGCAGTGTATCCACTTTTTGCATTGACTATCGATAATAATAATAAAAACCACAATCAAACTTGGCATTTTGGATATAATTTTGAATGTTACAAAACTTTTCATACAGATTGTATTTCATGAGTTTGTATGTGTATTTAGTTTTATAGTTTGAACTTATAATTTTATAAGTCATGCCATATAACAATTCCAAACAACAAATGTAAAATTATTATACCATACTTGGCTGAAGAAAATGAAAAAATTCTATTGGCCCCAAAGTAACTCTGTCAACATCAGCAAGCTTTTCCACTCCACTAAGCACCAAAGTGCGCTGTTAGCACTTAGTGAAGTATTTATGATTTCATTGGGAGATGAAAATTCTTTTTGTACTAACAATAATTTATTGCCTTCGTTACAGTAAACTCAAATATTGCTTGAGATTCAACTAAGGAAAAGTGAGTAAAAATTACTTATAAGATCACGGTTATACCTCTTGTAGTTCATCCAAAAAAAAGTCAAACGTAATTGAAAGACATGTTCAATGCAATGAACTCAAAAATAAAGAAGTTATAATAGTACTTATCCAGGTAACTAAAAAATTAAACAAATCTTTATCTTTCTCAAAAGTTTAATACTTGATAATTATAGGAATCGAAATTTGATCCATGAAAATTGCTTGCATAAGAAAGATATATCATTAAAAGAAGTTTATTAAAATAAATATAATATCACTTCGATTCATGATACAAATATATTTCCAAAACATAAATAACCTATATTTTCCTCCTTTCCAAAGTAAGGTTATAAAATCAGGACTGCAATTAGAATAATTTGAGTTTTAAAGTTAGTATTAGAAATTAGAGGTGTCATTTGGTTTCTAACTTTCTACTAAATGTCAGACAATATGAGCTAACTTAGTTTTATAGTTACCAATGTTTATTTCTTTCCTTATTACCGGTGTAAGTGTGAAAAACCATTTATATTCGTTTTCATACCATGTTGGGTCAAACATGATTCTAAGCATCACATCTATTTTTTTTCACTTTCATAATTTTTCATTCCTAGAATAACGTACATTGATAAATCTAATTAGCATTTTGTAAGCATGGGAGTGTGTGTTTAGTCAATTTTGGACTTTTGTATTAGTTTTAGAAATAAAAAATGCTAATGTTATTTTATTTTAGTTGGTGTTAACTAAAACCTAAAATATGAGGAATAAAAATACAAAGTAACCAGTGTAACCTGAAACACGTCCACTGCTCCCATACCTTAGGAACATAAACCTTTAAAACATAATTCATTGACTCGGACTTAACCTCATTCATTCTATACCTATTAGGAAGATCATTTTTGTGTTCAGCTCCGTGGCATGCTCTTTTTCTAAGCTGAACATGCCTACACGTAGCTATGATGCATATGCATCCTTTTCTTGTCTTACAGTTAACGAAAGATAAAAATATGGGAAATTATAAAAACTATACTATGGAAGTGTAGCTAGAGGATCATTCCACCAATCATGTCAAAGCAATGTCTAACTTATGGCTATCATATATGAGTTATGATATCTTAGGAAGTATTATCAGTAGTAAATGGGTAGCAAGCAGGCTAAGATTATTTATATATAGTTTGCTAATTGTTCCCGTAAAAATTCAGAAGCACAAATCTAAAGCTTATACATACTAGATTAAGAAAAACCAAAGCAAACAAACTAAAATTTGTTCAAATCACTTGCATTTAAGCATAACATGATTAGTTATTAGATACGGTTAGCACTTGATGAAGAATTTATTTGTTAAACTGACCAAACGGTAGAAATCCAACTAATGAAAATGCATATGTGTAAGCTTGATCTAATTAGAAAAATCAATAAAACTTTAATCGTAAAAGCATGTTTGTACCTCTTTTGTTCTTCGATTTTTTTTTCCAATCATATTTTGAAGACATGCTCAACTCATTAAACTCCAATATTAAGAAACTACAATGATACATTGTCAGTTAATTAAAAATACCAACCATATCTTTATCTTTTTCAAGAGCATTAATCCAAATTTCAAAGAATTAAAATTTTCTCGATGAAAATTTCTTAACATGAGGAAATTAACTGTAAATCATAATGGATCCTCAACTATATTTTATTAATATATTATTATTTGTAACTAAATAAACACATTTCAATGCAATTGGAAACAATCATGAGAAGAAAAATATATTGAACTCGTGATATGGAATACCTAAGGGTTTCATACTACAACATGACTTTGAATCTATTGATTTATACAAAGTAATTGTAAATTCAATATTGTTTAAGTTCTATCCGTAAATAACATTTTTGTGTTACTCAGCACTCTTTATTCATAACAGTTGAAACAAAATACATTTGCACCAAAATTACAGAAATATGAAAAATAATATCAAAAATTATCAGGTAGTATCAATGGGAGATAAAATACCAATGATAAAAATAAATTAGATTGGAGAAACTATACAAATATAGCTAAAGTTATTTTGAGTTGGTCAAAGTTGTATATAAGAAACAAAACTAAGAATACCAGATTTGATAAAGCATCGCATACACGGTTGACATGGCATATTAAATATTATGAATGTTGCATTTCAAATCCATAACTCTGAGAAGTTATTTAATTGAATTTGAGAAGTTTATTTACTGTAAACTTAAGCAGTTTATCTGCATAAAAGGCTCACAAGTATGATACTTTTCAAAATAATGAATAACACAATGGAATTTAAAACATAAAGAATTGATTTGAAATAGATTTGTATCCAATTTTAGATCTTTATATTATGTTTTTTGAAAAATTAAACTTCAATGTAAATTTATTTCAATTTTTCGTTAACCAGAACCAAAAACATTTGATATAACTACAAAACTAATCAATGTTAACCTGAATCACATCAACAACGTTGTCTCAACTGAGAAATTTTAGAAGGTGCATTATTTCACCGAATAGACTAATGAACACTTGACAATGATAAAATCAATGCACATCAACTAATAACCAATACTTTAACCATCCAAATTGCAAATAATGTAACATCCAAAATTTAATTGCATGTTAATTCTAAAATGGGTGTGCGTTCTTAGTGCTTCAGAGTTACCATACATCCAGTCCCGCACAATTTCTTGTATGGATTTTTTTAAACTAGTAAACGCAAATACAATCTCAATTCAAGGCTAAGAGACACACTCTCCAGAATCCCAACCTCTGGGTAGAGTCACTTGATTTTTGGGCTACAAGCACACCCACTAGAATTACAGGCTACTAAGTGCACCCAATAGATTTACAGGCTACAATCACACTCGCAAGTATAGCAGTATGATTTGATAGAGTTTTATAGAATCAAATCTTTGATCTTGATTACAATTGATTCTATAACTCTTGAATATCACTTTGATCTTGGTTTGAGTGAGAAAGATGAGAGAAATCAGAGAGTAGATGAAGGAGAATAAACTAGTAATGATTGAATTTGAATCTGGTTGAATTTCGGCAGAGTTTGGGTAGAAATTGATTTAGAAATCAAGAGAGTGAAAAGTGGAGAGAAGAATAAGTAAGTGGTTATTAAAAATTCGTTTGGAAGTCCGGTATATATAAGGAAATAGTGGTCATGTCCATTTGCGAAGAGATACGATGAAAAGACACTTCCATTCAAATATGAATTTTGAAAACTACGGCCACTATGTCGACATATAGGAATTGGATATGTCGACATATCCTTCATAAAATTGAAAAACACTTTATAACTATTATTTTGAAAATCCGTTGCTTTGTAAAAATAATTTGATACTTTGTAGAATCATTTAAAAATAGATTATACATACTTTAATCAAAATATAACTTAATAAAACTTTATAAAATAATTTTGAAAGATTTAATAAGTGTATTCGATAATATATAAAAAAATCAATGTATATAACTTATTAAATTATAACAATGTGTATATATATAAAAAAACTTAAAAACAGTAAAATAATATTTTTATAAGTATAAGAGATTGAAAATCATTTGGGAAATATTTTGAAAAGATTATTTTAAAACCATAATATTTGAAAAACAATTTAAAACAAAATTAAAGAATGCGAAAGAGATCAGGAAAGTGCTATCAAGGTTTTAACATAAATTCTATGACTCTCTAACTTATCTGGAATATCTTAAAATCTTGAATCTTCATTACTCATGAGTCTTCAATTATCATCATCTTGAATCTATTCTTGATATCAGCATCTTGAATCTATTCTTGATACTGTACAAACTTCTTAATCAACACCTGTCTAATATCCTACACTATATATATATATATATATGCATGTGTGTGTGTATCTTGATAAAACATTAGAATCTATATTTGATATAATTTCATATAGTTGTTATCATCAAAACCAAAACTTAAAGTACTAACAATCTCCCCCCTTTTGATGATGGCAACTCTCTATATATATATATAATTTAATATAACTCTCCCTAAATCTATGCCTAGATTTTATATATTTCTCTCCCTTTGCCATCAACAAAAACTAACTAACTATAACTCCCCCTAACTAAGATACTATAGTAATAATGATAAGAATGATATATAAGAATTGACGAGTGATAACACAAATCATTAATAGTAACCATACCAAACTATATATTCACTTAATATCACAATACAAAGTAATTACAATCCAGTCAAATCTTAAACTATACATATAAGTTCGAAGTAAATTTGTCAAATCAAATCAAATATACATACCACACATTCAAAGCAATTAAAGCAAATCAAATATTATCTAACGTGAATTTCTAATGAATTGGGATTTGTGAATGAGACAATGAGGATAATGAAGGCAAAAGTTTCCCTTTTGTTCAACGAGATTTCCATCTCGATCAAAACATACTTCTCCGATGCATCGAACTTCGTTATCTTCCTCCATATGTTCTTCCTCTTCTTCCTTTTCTTCCTTGTCATTGCTGCCTTGAGTGGGGTTATGAATAGCCAAATTTGTGGAATCATCTTGAATAACTATTGGATTCGTAGGATTATCTAATAGATATTGCGAAGAATTCTGCTTTGCTTCTCTTTGTCTTTGGTCATACTAAGTTGCACCACTTGAATTTCAGTGAGCATTTGCAGAACATCTTGGGTGGAGTGGGCCATCATTCGCCAGGTCTTTGAGTGCCCCAATTAATATACTGGCCACGTGGTTGGTGCACTAGGTGCGTAGCGACTCTACTTTTAGGATCCGGCCCCGTCCGCCAGTTCTTTGGCTCTACGTCCGGTCTTCATTTCACCCTCCATTTTAGTGATCTTGGCCATAGTAGTGTTTTGGAAGGGGCCTTGGATAGGAGAAGCGAAGGAAAACGATGAATTCTCTTATCTAGAACGTTTGGGTTTAGAGGAGGTCATGGTTTATTTGTTTCAGAAGTTTAAAACAGAGAGAATACAGAAAATTTAAGAATAAAGTCGAAATTTGGTTATTTTATAACCACCAATTCAAATTTTAGAGGGAAAATTAAAAAAACATAAATTATCGTTATATGTCGATATATGAGGTTAGGGTATGTCGACATACATAGTATTATTTTGGTTATTTTATTTTTCTTTATATTTTGTAATTTTTACTTCATTATTTTTATATTTCCGATAGAGAAAAAATTCCTAACTCTCTTCTTAACTTAGTAAAAGATGTTTGATTCAATGGTTTTGTTAATATATCAGCTATTTGATTTTCAGTGTTTGTAAATTCAAGTGATATTATTTCTTTGTTTACATTATCTCTTAAAAATGGTGTTTTTTATCAATATATATATATATATATATATATATATTTCTAGCATGATGAGTTGGATTTTTAGATAGACTGATCGCACTTGTATTATCACAGTATATTTAGTAAAATTTAAACCAAAATCTTTTAATGTTTGTTGCATATAGATAACCTATGAACATGCTAATGCTGCTGAAATATATTCTGCTTCTATCGTAGACAGAGATACAGAGTTTTGCTTCTCACTAAACTAGGAAGCCAGAGAGTGTCATAAAAAGTGACAAGTTCCACTTGTACTTTTTCAGTCTGATTTGCAACCATCATAGTCAGCATCACTATGTGAAATTAATTCAAAGGAGTCTTCTTTTGGCTAAAAGTAGTCTAATGTGTTGTTTATATATCTAAAAATTCATTTTACGGATTTTAAATGGTTTTCTTTGGGTTGAGATTGATATCTTGCACACAGACAGAAACTATGCATTATATCAGGTCTACTAGCAGTTATATAGAGTAATGATCGAATCATTCCTCTATATAATTTTTGATCTACATCTTTTAAATTTTCTTCTTTATTTAGTTTTTCATTAGTTGACATGGGAGTTGGTTTACCACTGGTATTTGACATACCAAATTTCTTAACTTAATCTTTAGCATATTTTTCCTCACTAATAAAAATTCCATTACTTAGTTGTTTTATTTGTAATCCTAAAAAATAATTTAATTCTCCTATATGACTCATTTCAAATCCCTTAGTCGTTATTTCTGAGAATTCTTTATTTAGTTTATCGTTGGTAGATCCAAAAATGCTTCATCTGCATATATTTGTATTATTTGAATATCATTTTTATCTCTTTTAATAAAAAGTGTACTACCTACTTTGCCTATTTCAAAATTTGATTATAATAGATAGGACTTAAGTTTGTCATATCAACCACTTGGAACCTGTTTCAGACCATACAAAGCCTTCTTTAATGTATAAACATGATTAGATATATTTTCATCTTCAAAAGGTGGGGTTGTTCTACATATATACATCTTCTTTAATAAAACCATTTAAAAACGCACTTTTAGCATCCATTTGATATAACTTAAAATTATTATGATTAGCGAAAGCAAGTAAAATTTGTATAGCTTCAAATTTTGCTACAAGTGCAAAGGTTTCATCAAAATCTATTCCGTCTTCTTGACAATAACCTTGTGCAACTAATCGAGCTTTATTTCTCACAACATCTCCTTGTTCATTCATTCTGTTTCTATATACCCATTTAGTTCATATTATGGATTTATCCTCAGGTCTTAGGACTAATTCTCATACATCATTTCTTGTAAATTGATTCAATTCCTCTTGCATAGCAAGAATCCCTGAATTATCAGTTGATGCTTTCTTTGGATTTTTACGTTCAATAGTTGAAATAAAAGCAATGTTACTCATTTTATTTAGTTGATTTAATGTTTTAACAACATATTCAATGTTTCCAAGTATATTTTCTATAGGATGACCTTTCAAGTATTTTATTCTTTTATTCAGATGTGAATTTTCTAAATTATTATTATTTTCGTTTTCGGTAATCCCATTATTACTAATTTCATTTAGGTTATCAATGTTTTCTTCTTCATCAATATTTGGATTATAAACTTTAAATTTTTAATCAAATGAGACATGTAATGTCTCTTTAATAGTATTAGTTCTAGTATTGAAAACACTATAAGCTTTACTTCTATTTGAATATCTAATAAAGATTCCTTTATCTGATTTAGCATCAAATTTATTCAAATTATCTTTAGTATTTAAAATAAAACATTTACTACCAAAAATTCTGAAGTATGATACTTTAGGCCTTTTATTATAGAATAATTCATATGGTATTTTCTTAGTTAATGGTCTTATTAAAATTCTATTTAATATATAACATGCAATACCAACTGCTTCAGCACAAATTTTTTTAGGTAAATTACTATCATTTAGCATAGCTCTAGCGCACTCTTGAATCATCCTATTTTTACGTTCTACCACTTTATTTTGTTGTGGTGTTCTTGAAAATGAAAAATTATGAGTTATACCTTTCTTATCACACATATTTTCAAAATTTCATTTTCGAATTCTCCACCGTGATCACTCCAAATAGTTTTAATTTTACTAGTCATTCGATTTTGAATTTGTTTAACAAAGATTTTAAACATTTCAAAAGCATCATTTTTAAAATTCAAGAAAATCATCCAAATAAACCTAGAATAATCATCTACGATTACAAATACATATTTACTGTAATTTATATATTGTGTCTGTGAGAGACCGAAAATATCTAAGTGAAGAAGTTCGAGGGGTTGAGAGGTAGAAATCATATCTTTTGATTTAAAAGAACTTTTATTTAAGTTTTTCTAATTGACATGCATCACATAAATTATTAACTTTAAAATTCATTTTGGGAAGACCTCTAACTAGATCAATTTTAGCAATTTTAGATATTAGTTTAAAATTCAAATAAGCAAATATTTTATGCCAAATTCAAGGATTACTTGATTCAGCCAAAGGACGCAGCTTATCATTCAAGATTTTCATACTTAATATATAGATGTTTCGTTTTCTAATGCCTTCAAACATAATGTTTGACTCATCATCTTCAATACGACATTTATCTTTTACGAATTTAATTTTGAAACCCTTATCACACAATTGACTAACACTCAACAGATTATGCTTTAAATTCCTTACTAACAAAACACTAAAAATAGTAGGAGTTTTAGAATTACCGATATTTCCGATGCCAATCACATATCCTTTAGAGTTGTCTCCAAAATTTACTGATCCACCATCTTTGTAAACTATATCTTTCAAAATCTCTGGATTTCCAGTCATGTGTCTTGAGCATCCACTATACAATATCCATTTGTCTGTTTTGATTTGTAGAGTTTGATCATCGAGTGTCTAATCATCAAAAGCCATGTAACGCATCTGTTCCTACAATTCATACCTTTTCAAAAGATCATGTGATTTTTCATAATGAATAGATGCAAATTTATGAAACAACATTATGATAAGAATTTCATGTTTGGCGGATTTTTTTTGATAGGGAGGGAAATTTATAGAATACGCTTAAATCGTGTAACTTAATATAAATATACTAAAAAAAATATTGTATTTATTAAGTACATGTTGAATTGTGCAAATTATCTTTTCAAAAATAATGTTAAAAATATTATCGAAAATTGCCATTGAAACTTTTTTTCAAAAATCAGATTATGAATACTTTGAAAACTAATGCTCTAATACCAAATGTGAGTCAGCGAAATAGGGATCTTAAAGCTAAATTAACACTAGAGGGGGGTGAATAGTGTTTAATTGATTATATGAATATTTTTCAAATTCTTTAAGAAGATTCTACTTAGAATGATGTAATTAACAATCATAGAAACTATTGCAGAATTAAAGTGCAGATAAAAGTAAATGCAGTAAAGGTAAAAAGAAAAGAATATACCACGATTTTATACTGTTTCAGGGTTACCATACATCCAGTCCCGTACAATTCCTTGTATCGATTTCTTTTCAACTAGTAAATGCAAATACAATCTTGATTTCAAGGCTATGAGACATATCCTCCAGAATCATGACCTCTGGGTAGAGTCACTTGATTTCTGGTCTACAAGCACACCTACTAGATTTACGGGATGTTAAACACACCCAATTGATTTACGAACTACAATAACACCCATAAGTATATCAGTATAATTTGATAGAGTTTTACAGACTCAGATCTTTGATCTTGATTATAATTGATCATATAACTCTTGAATAATACTTTGATCTTGATTTGAGTGAGAGAGATGAGAGAAATCAGAGGGTAGATAAAGAAGAATCAAACTAGTGATGATTGAATTTAATTCTGGTTGAATTTCGACAGAGTTTGGGTAGAAATTGATTTAGAAATCAAGAGAGAGAAAAGAGGGGAGAAGAACAAGAAAGTAGTTGTTAAAAATTTGTTTGAAAGTCTGGTATATATAGGGAAACAACGGTCATGTCCATTCGCGAAGAGGTATGATGAAAAGACACTTCCATTCGAATTTGAATTTTTAAAATTATAGCCACTATGCCAACATATACGAATTGGATATGTCGACATATCCTTCACAAAATTGAAAAACACTTTATAAATATTATTTTGCAAATCCGTTGCTTTGTAAAATAATTTGATACTTTATAGAATCATTTAAAAATAATTTATACATATTTTAGTCAAAATATAACTTAATAAAATAATTTTGAAAGATTTAATAAGAGTATTCAATAATATATATAAAATATATAGTTATAACTTATTAAAGTATAAACAAAAATTATATATATATATATATATATTTAAAAACACTAAAATAATATTTTTATAAGTATAAGAGATTGAAAATCATTTTGGAAAATATTTTGAAAAAATTATTTTAAAACCAGAATATTTAGAAAACAATTTAAAACAAAATTAGAGAAGACGGGAGAGATCAGGAAAGTGCTATTAAGGTTTTAACATAAATTCTATGATTCTATAACTTATCTGGAATATCTTGAAATTCCGAACTCTTCATTACTCATGAGTCTTCAATTATCATCATCTTGAGTCTATTCTTGATATCAGCATCTTGAATCTATTCTTGATACTGTACAGTCTTCTTAATCAACGCATATCTAATATCCTACCCCATATACTATATATATATATATATATCTTGATAAAACATTAGTATCTATATTTTATATAATGTCCTATGACTGTTATCATCAAAACCAAAACTTAAGGTACTAACATAATATTAATGGTATAGAGTATCAATGGTATTTTTTGTTCTTTTAGTGTTACATCTATGAATGATTGAAGCTATTAATTAATAAAATAATTACAGTAGTCTAACCATCAACATAAATTTCTATGGTACCAAGGTCATATTCAAGTCATATTTGATGACTTTAAGATAAAAGAACCAATAAACAAACATATCATGCATGTTAAGGCAGCGAGTGAGATAAAAAAGGAAAGTTTATACAAAATAGCAATACAACAATGAATGCATAATCAAAATCTTACAAATGTACAATCATATTCACACGTAGTTACAGGGCGCAAGTGATGAATGTTAGAACAATGAACTATGCACCATATATATAGAAACTTAAGCATCCATATTCGTAAAGGGGTATGGTGAGATGTAACATGGGAATTCATTTTGTCATATAATTGTTGGTTAGAAATTGAATTCATTAACAAATTGGAAGACAATATATGTGTCAATATATGGTCCACTGACTAACAAAGAGATTCAGAGACTCTAATATCCTATACATTTAAGGAAATAAAAAAAATTGGAAGGGATATAAACTAAAGTGTGTTGAACTTTCGATGTCAACTGAAACATTATTGTTATAGGACAAATACTCTTTGTGTTGTATATGATTCGTGGTACTTTGTTTATCAGGCGTTGCATATGATTCAAGATACTTACTGAATAATTAAAAGCTAAAGTTTCCAAGAAGATAAATATATGGCCATTCTATGGAAGTTATGCATCTATAGAAACATTGAACGTGTATTGAAAAAACGTACGAATCAATTATAGAATTTTCATATTCAAGGTAAAGTTTTAAACTTTTTACATCTGTAATAATTGTCATGAATAGCTTGTTTAAATAAAAAAACATTTGTAATAATTGTCATGAATAGCTTGTTTAAATAAAAAGATAATGTTTTATATGGTAAAAAAACCTAACTTCAAACTAAAATCTCCATGAATTTACTTCTAAAATCTAAATTATACAATGTCTATATAGTGAAGTGCTACTGTAGAAAGAAAAAAAAAGAATGCTTCAGTTATGCTTAGGATATAGTCAACATACTTAAAGTCCAGTTAGACCAATATTATCCAACATAGTTGAAAAATACCTAGAGATGTTTCCTTTATATTAATTAACATAACACTAACATTTAGTGATAAGGCCAAAATGCAAAAGCAGAAGCAAAAATATTTTGGTTGGAAAATATGAACGGTACTTGAATATATTTAGCTGGATCATGGTATTACTAAATTCAAGAGGAAAATAACTAAAATAAATAAGAAAAATATGATATTTACCAACAATGACCTTGCTTTGGCAATCCCAAATGTCCTCCCACCAAAAGCAAGCCATCATTACGTGCAATTTTATGAAACATTTTTGGTGCTATTTTTGAGTTCGTAAAACACTCTAACCAAATTACAATAGTTAGATACGATACTTCAAGACAATTATCTCTTTTACAGTGTCATTGCTTTGAGAAAACTAGTAAGCATAAGAATTGTAATACATAAAAAAGGAAATTATAGCCCTTTAGCACGCATAAGTGTTGGACCTCCAATCTTTTAACATCTGTTATGTTAACTCCAAATCAGAATACTTAGATCAATCTACAGCGGGACGTATGTTAGGGATAAACATATAAACATTCATCCCTTAGGGTTTACGTCCCAGTTCACTGTACGCACACATACATTTGTATTTAGTTTTAATTACTTAAAAAAGGCAAGCAAAAAAGGAACCAAGTATAACACAAACCTCTTGAAAGTTAAAACCAAGTCGTTGATATATGGATCTAACAATACGCCTTTGGCTCTCAACATAAGAATAGTTGGTCCCTCGTTACCGCCTGGCTAGTTCGTCTAGATCTATGAACAAATTTTTTGGCATTTCAATGAATAACCTGCATTTAGAAAAGAAATGGAAATTAAGGTAGCAAATAGATTTCATGGTTAGCAATCCAAAAACAATTGTACATGGTGTACAAAGTAATTTCATCTCCTTCTTGATTGACATGTAAATGAGGGAAAATCATTTTTGTTTAGATTAGAGATTTCATGAATAAGAAGGCACCAAAGAGCACGATTATTGGTAAGAACAAAATATTCCGTGTGTCATTTTTTTAATACAAGGAGAACAGTTGGACATACCGATTATTTGCTGCAAACCAAAGGTGGAAAACATCAAAGGCTTAAAACTGTAAGTCTCTTCTTCTACTCCTGCTCCCGCGAGAATTTTTTTCTTTCGTTTTCTCTTCTATATCTCTTCCTAACATTGTGGACGCAGTGACGATTAAGACTTCAGAAGGATGATGAATTCGATAGACATTGGGTTCGTTGAAGATGAAATCGGCATGAATTTTGAAAGAAAGTCGGTAGCATAGAGAATGATAATGGTTGTATGAAGGTCCTCGATATTGGAGATCAGATAATGGCGACGGAGTGAAATATGGTGAAATATAATGTTGTAGCCTCAAATAGAAATTAGGGCCAGGTAAAAGATGAGTGTGAAGAAAATAAAACATGGGATATATGTTGTGGCGTCAAGATGGAAAGAAATTAAAATATAAGGCTTTTTCTTTGAGACTGTTCGTCTTAAGAATACATATGGCATGACTTTATTGGAGAAATGAGAGAGCGCTTCAGAGCTATCATTCTATATTCACAATTAATATTATAGTATGGTATAGATAGATTCGGGGGAGGGTGGGGGCCCGCACTCCCACCCGGTCGTGCAGGAACGATCCACCTTCCCTTCCGCGGGCTTCCGGGCACTTCGACGGCTGCAGAAACTGCGCAGAAATTCTTGGTTCGATCCTCGTTTCGGTTGCCGAGATGGTCCCGGATCGCGATCGTGCCAACTGGAAAAACGATCGGCTTCCCCTCCTGGGTGGGTGGGTCAGAGGGAGGGTGGGGGCCCGCACTCCCACCCGGTCGTGCAGGAACGATCCACCTTCCCTTTCGCGGGCTTCCGGGCACTTCGACGGCTGTAGAAACTGCGCAGAAATTCTTGGTTCGATCCTCCTTTCGGTTGCCGAGACGGTCCCGGATCGCGATCGCACCAACTGGAAAAACAATCGGCTTCCCCTCCTGGGTGGGTGGGTCAGGGGTCCTTTGCAAGTATTAATTTCCACAATATAAGACCATTGAATGCTATTATTTTTTGGCCTAAAGTGACCATATAAGACAAGTGGAATTGTAGAACAATCAATCGGTAGTAATTGGTGCAATTGATTTTAAAAAAAGAAAGTAATTATTTATGCAAAAAGAGAAATTTCAAACGGAAGTTAGGCTAAAAATTCCAAAGTTTCAATTGCTTGTACGCACGGGACACCATGTGGACGCGCAGACATGCGCCCACTGTATTCTCTATCACTACCTTATACCTTTAAATACGGGAATAATTCGGTCATTCTAGAATCTTTCTTTTACTTGTATAGAGTCCACACCTACAATCTCACGCAATCAGTCTTCTCCCAAAACCAAAACTCTCAGCCAAAATCAACATTATTTATTTACATTTCCCGCCACCAAATATAATTCACTGATCAAATATCGACTCAACTCCTGTAGACGATAATGGATCTTCCGGTGATCGATTTATCCGCTTACATTTCGGGTACAGCGACCGCGGAGGAGGTTGCAGCGCTCTGTTCGGAGGTAAGCAGATCGCTGAAGGAAACTGGCGCGTTGCTGATTAAGGATCCGAGATGCTCGGCTGAAGATAACGATAGGTTTCTTGATATGATGGAGAAATATTTTGAGATGCCTGAGGAGTTTAAGAGGCAGCAGGAGAGACCTCACTTGCATTACCAGGTTTGGTTTTATTTTCTGGGATTTTGTTTTTTAAGGCTGATTTTTTTAGCGATAACATGGTATAGATTGTAGGAAATGAGTATTGTGGCTTAAGGAAACTTTAATTGTGATACGACTAAAATTGTTAATGCTAGCCAAATAAAGCCCTTTTGTTACTTATGGATTCACTCGAAATTTGATATGTGATGAGAATATAGAACTAGGTTTTTTGTTTTGCGGACGGTAAATATAATAAGGTTATATTTCTTGGATTATGTGTCTAATAGTTAGAGCTGGTTGTGTAAATGGATCAAAAATTGATCATTATAAGAAATTAGCATGCATGCCGTAAGTGATAAGAAGAGATACGTTCTAGTTGATTTTAAGATGCTGGTTGGATCAATGTGATAAATATTTTAGGTCTAGTCGGACCGGTTGTTTTAGTATTTCGGTGGAAATGCTATCCTCTATACTAGTCAAAGAGGCGGACCTTTTAAGATTTGATGCCTGAGTGTTGTGTTGCTATTATTAGAACTGCTAATTTAAGGTATGTTCTCATTACATCTTCCTTACAAATTTTATATCATTTCATAGCCTCTTACAAAATATTTATTGTAACCGTCAATTTAAGATGTAGTTTCAAATGAGTTAAATTTTCGGTTATTCCAACTTTTTTGAAGATAATTTCAATAGCAGATAAATCAAATTTTGTTTAATTTAAAAAAAAAGTTGACAAAAAGATGAATGAGGTTTTGAGAGGATAAATAAAAGGACATTCGGCTTCTTTTCCTATACGGGGAGGGTTCTAGATCAGTGGACACAAAGTTTCGGGTAGGGCAGTAGTTTTAGTAGAGTAAATGCATAAGTATAATGTATTAAAATTATAACATATATCTAGAAAACGCATCCCTTCTCAGTTCTACATTTTTTTTTCATAAACAGCATCATACACAACATACTTAATTGTTCCAAATCAAAATTCAAAATAAGGGAGAAGGGGACCCAAAAAACTGAAATTTGATACTCTTTGTTGGGTATGATACCTACCAACCATTTGAAGTTACTACATGTTAATGAATTAGTATATGACAAATTGTATGTAATTGATCTACAGTTTTTCTGGTTTCTAATTCCAGAAGCGAAGGATTTGGATTGGAGGAAATAAGACCCAAACAATGATATAGTCAATTATTTATGGATGAGAGTGTGTCTGTTGTGATGTTCATAGCTAAGGTGCACTAAGCATCTTTCTGAGATATGTCTGATTATTAATTTCAGATAGGGCTGTGATATTTATACATTATTATTATTTTTATAAAAAAAGCTATGGTCTTAGCTAGGGCATGACCCTAGCTGATCATTATAAACCTCTTAACCTCCTTCGAATTGCCCCTGTTTGTTTTAAAAGGTTTAAACGGGACAAAGTTTTTCTAGATATGAACGTATTACAGTTAAGATCATCTATTCAAGATTTGAAGACAATCCGAAACTTTTAATTTATTCAAAATTATAAGGGATAAGCCAATAGAAATATTTACTTTAACTATCTATTTGAAAGAGTTTTGGTATGTTAGAAGTTTTGATATTTTTTTTAAAGATGATCTGGTTAGTAACGAGATCATACTTATAAAACTGTGTTTCATTTTAAAATATTTTCCTAGATATTCATTTTGATATGAGTTGATAAATTCAAAAATAGATTGAATTTGGCAAATACTGTCTGAAGTGATTTTTTTAATAACATTAAACATGAATGTTTTTATTAAATCTGTTTTGTTTAATCTGTTGTTGCTTTCCTTTTATAAGACCATTTCCAGTGTTATGGGCTATTCAATCACAAATTTATTGTTAAACATACCAACTAACCTTAAAAATCTCAGCACACGATACTAATCATTTAAATCCAATCAAAACGATATGTTGTAAGTTCGTAAAAAAAAAGACCGACGAGAACAAAAATAAATTTCTATCTAACACGACATTAATTCATCTTCGTTAAAATGGCAAAGTGTTTGTCAATCTAATGAATGGCAATCATGGGCCAATGTCTCTCTCAACCAAACCCTTAAAATTTGCATGTAACATCCAAAATCAAACATATTTTGCGATTTTTCTATTGAAAAATTATTTTGAGGTTAAATTAACGTACAATGTCACATTTGCTCAAGAATTTTGCCAAAAATCAATCATATAAAATGATTGATGTATTGTTCACTCTATAACTTATTTTGGAGAGATTTCTATTATATTATGTACGTATATTGATATGATGATTACATCACATGATTATACCAAACAACACGATAAAATTGAATGATACGATTATATTAAATGAGAGTGCATTGAAAATAAGAAAAATCAAACCACAATGTAAGAAAAATAAGAAAAATCAAACCACGATGTCATCTTTTTTATTGTCTTTGCATACAATACATCCGAAATATTTGAGAAAACCAACTTTCTTCATAAATTTCTTTTGTCCTTTCCGTTTCGTTATATATTTGTGCTGGATACTATGATGGTTCATGTAGACCTAGAGCCGAATATGGTCTCGTACTTGAAAATGATAGATGTCGTGCATCAACGTACATTAAATGTAAGCTTTCGTTATTGAATTGTCATGTCCACTAATTTATGCAGTGATTTGTCATCTTCAGCTTTTTCCTTCATATGTTGTAAATTTGGTACATGACACCTACTATAGATTAAAATAATACATAATACAAATACAGAATACCATCACATAATTGTAAAACATCATTGGACTAAAACATAATACTCAAACATTAGATGGCTCCTTTGTCTTTTCGTTTCCGATCAAGTTGTTCCTTCAACTCTTCCTTTTGTCCCTTTAGTTAAGCTTGAAGCGCAAAAATTCGACCTTGAAGCTTGTATATGTAATTTCTCGCACTTTATATAAAATGATCATCTATCCATTGAAAAAAGCTACATAGGTTTGGAAAGTTGGGACCAATGAAGAATCAATACCCAACATTTTCATGTGCTTTAGCTGTCTTTATATCCACTTTGCACCAATACATTTGAATTGGCGGATGTCTAGTGTCATACTGCATTCGGTATAGCAAACTTGACAACGAGAACCTTTTCTATTTTAGAAATTTGATGTCTCATTCCATTATTAGTCATTGGTGGTACATTTAAAACTTAAAGAGGTAATTTTATGATGCAAGTATGAGCTGGGGTGTATAGAGTACCTCCCCCCCCCCCCCCCCCCCCACACAAACCCCCACTCCTCGTCCGCCGTTATAGCTTCCTTTTGATCCTCAACTACTTCATATTCTCCCTTGTTCCCGCTTGAATTCGAGTGCAGCCTTTCTTGTCGTAAGAAGAGTCTAGCAGTTTTTGCACCTTACTGTTCCATTATTTGGGTCTTTTTTCTGTCCACAGGTTGTTCATCTCCACAACTATACAACCCCGAGTTTTTTCAAAGCTTGGTCCACTCCTGAGGGATTAAGTAAAGTTTTTTTCAGCTTGAAATGAGATTATCATACATGCTTGTTTGATCACTTTTGATGCTTGGACAATAAAAAACACTTACGATATTTGAATAGTCTTTTATACACTGTTCCCTCTATTTTTTGGTCATCTCATAATTGACAATAGCAAAATGATTATTAGTAGCTATTTAAATTGTATTGCATTAACTATAATTTGTAAAAACAAATATTAGCATATCAACTTCATTTGGTCTGTTTCAAATTTGTTAAGCGAGACTTGTTTGCATCTTAAACCATTTTTGACGTACCTCGTTGGCTGCTTTTCAACAATTTCTGCATGATTCTCAAGTCCTTTTAATCGGATGTGTACTATGTAAAAAACAACAATCTTGTCATAAAATGGTGTTATATTTTGGCACGTACTGATTGTGCTATCGATGTATATTCTAATCCAAACTTTTGCAAGCAACAGTTGTTTTCTCTTGATTCCATCTTCTTTGATGAACACCCTTTGCTTCTACATCAACGCTCTCGTCTGTTTCAGGAATTTCAGCATTTGGAACATGGTTTCTCTTACATCTTACCAGGAAGAATCTTCTCGTACTTTTTTGTTCATTTGTGGACTTTGAGAATCATGGATCAGAAGCTATTGATCTTCTTAGGTGTTCTTTAACTTCTTTTACTCCATTTTCTCAAGCATTCATATAATTAAAATTATACGCGGAAAACACATTACATTTGCAAAGTTCAACTGCAATGTTAAATTATATAGAAGCTATTGCAGTTGTTTCTTTGATTGCACTGTTTATAGAACATTATATTATCGTTTAAATATACCATTTTTAACGTATGCGTAGACCGACAGGTGCTGTGCTTTCCAAATGACACGTGGTTAATAAAATGTTAAGCCTTCGCCTTTTTATTCACTTGTCTCAATCCATCACTTCTATAACTGAAATGTTTTAGACTTTTGGTTATATTTTCCAACTGGCCATCAGTTGGTTTGCTTTTATAATTTGGTAAACCACGTTACCACTTGTTCGGTGTGCTCTAAGTGCATCTTTGTAAACCCAGTCTAAAAATTTGGTTGCCCCAACACAAATAAACAACTTCATTTCTCCACATGCTGTGATACATATTAAAATATATGTTGATGTAATTGCACCATCTTGAGTATATGTTTTCGTGCGATAACATATGATGAAACATAGCAAAAGGGACAATAATATAAATATTACTTGAAGGGAAAATAAATGAAAATGACGAAGTTTCAGAAAACATCCAAGATACTTTTTGGGGTCTGTAAAATTTCCAGCTGATCTGTTTAACATGTGCAGGATTTTAATACATGTGAAAATGGCTTTTTACTAAGTAATTTAGACCATTCAAGTTAGTTGTCAAGGGAAGAGAAAAAAAAACCTAAAAATAGAATGCATTTATACTAAACCAGGATAAAATCCTTATATATATACTATACTATACTATAATAAAAGTACGGTAATTTGCATTAATTTGCATTCCAAATAATTCCTTGCATTAATTCGCATTTATTTGTGTTTAGAAATAAAATCCAAATTATTTGGCATTAGCGTACTAACTCAGTAGAGCAATTCCAACTACGGCTGGGTCATTGCCTAAATAGGTCTCTCACTCTCTCCCCTTCCCCTCCCTCCCTCCCTCCCTCCCTGTCATGCACACACACACATCATTCCTCAAATTAAAATGGACACTAACTACAGAAGACCTTGTATATTTGTATAGTGTTAATAGCACCGAATAAATAAGCTACATTGCAGGTTGTTTGAGCAAGTTGTTGAACAAGTTGTTGTGTTGCTTTGGTGGTTTGCTAACACACAACCCACCTCCTGTTGGAGGCATCCTTTGTTGAGATTGCTATAACAAGTATGTAGATTAATGCCAAATTAGTGTGTATTAGTGAAAGAAAATTGTAATTACAAATTATTGTATTTCCATAATGTAAGGATTGTATTCCGTTTCAGATTCACTATTTTGTCTTTAGTTTTGCATAATTTTTCGTTGTTCGACAACTAATTTGGATTGCCTCAATCCATAGATGGATCCATGAGAATTAGACCTTGGACTAGATCTAAAACATAATTATTTGTAACTAATATATCACATAAAACCAAAGCCATTTATCTCAACTCTTTCATTTGCTACAAATCTAAATCTGCTTTGCATCCAATTCTATGTTGACAAAAAAGAAAATTAAAGAAAAATGAAGTGATGAGAATCGAAGACAATAATTGCAGTAAAACAATACATTTAAGATTCATGTACTCTTTCATTCTAGTTTCGTTTCAATATTTTATTGTTATATAACTAGATATTTTCAAAAAAATTGTAAATTTTCCAATTGTTTTCTATGCTATGCTGAAGTAAAAATATTATAATAGCCTAGGGTGATTTGAAATTCTGATTCTGCTTGAGTTACATATGTCATTTCGACACATTAAAGATTTTCACATGTTAAACTGATCGATTAAAGTAATTATATAATCTAACCCTGTCACTTTCATTTATTTTCCTTTTGAGTTATACTGCAATGTCTTGTAATATTATTGTTTTTATATTAGTAAACTTGACAAGACCTTCTCGCCTCCAACTCCTAGTATATTTACTTTGTGATGGATAAAATAATAACCTGGCTATAATATACCAAACATGCTTAATCTATATAACCAATTTGAACTGGTTTTCTTTCTATCTATCTATCATTTTTCCTTCCTTTTTATCGTTTTGTTTTTTACTTTAATCAGACAGCACGATTATGAAGTTATGAAACCCTTAGCAAAAACTTGTGTCAACTTTGTCCTATGTGTCCTTTTAACTTGGTCGAAGCAGCACAGGTTTTAAAATATGTTTTAATATTTAATTTACATATAATTTTAGATAGTGGAAAATGAATCTATGTTAATAACAAAGAAAATTCTCTCTGGTATTGTAAATATACGACTATGCTGTCCCTGAAGGGTAAAACATTTTATTAATCCCCATAGGAGAATTTTGGCCATTTTTTGTGCAGTAACATAGGGAAATCTCCTTGTTATTGATGCGGGAACCGTTTTGGTGATATGTTTTCTTTTAACCTTGTTTTTAATCTATGTCAATAACATTACAGGTTGGTGTAACGCCAGAGGGGGTTGAGGTGCCTCGCAGTCTTGTAGACGGTGATTTGCTTGAAAAGATAAAAAAGATGCCAAAGGAATCTCAGCCATCCATACCCAGTGGGCCAGACCCAAAATGGCGATACATGTGGAGGGCTGGTCCTCGCCCAGAAAACACTAAATTTAAGGTCTTATTTTTAGTCAATAAGTTCAACTTTGTGGATATGCTAAGTATAATCTTAATACCTCCTTATACAGGAATTGAATTCAGAGCCAGTGATACCCGATGGGTTTCCTGAATGGAAAGATACCATGGATATGTGGGGATACAAAATGATATCTGCTGTCGAGGTTAAAAAAACATAATTCTATTACATAATAGTAACTTCTTTTTTATCTAATTTTTTATAGTTTAATAATTTCATGTAATGACTGTTCTGTGAATGGATGTAATTTAGGTTGTTGCAGAAATGGCTGCAGTAGGATTTGGGTTGCCGAAGGATGCTTTTACTTCTTTAATGAAACAGGTACCTATAACCACATATACCTTTTATACTATTTTTTTCCAATCAATATACAGGGGCCTGGTCAAAATATAAGTAGGCAAAAAACGTTACTAGCTTAATCAATGTTTATTCTTCAGATAAGATATTTATTCTTTTGATATTTTATTTAGTACATCAATTCTCAGATACGCCTGTCACCTATATGGTTGATAACAAGAAGCAAAAAGAAAATGTGGTGATACTTCTCAAATATTTGAAGTGTTTGAACTCCAAATAACATATGATTTCAGATATCCTGCCACCTGCATCGGCATACCCCATCTTCTATATTCTTTTTCTGAATTGGCATTGCGTAAAAATTGATCAAATGCTGTTAATTTTACTCGCATAACAATGATTCCACACACTACCAAAGTTGATATATACCATATCAGAATCTTAGCTGCAGGAAAGTGCTAAAATTTCGTACTATTTCAGAAGTTTGCTTTACTCTAGGATTTTGTTAAAATTGTGAGTGTTTGCATAATATATAAGATATGAAATTTCCTCTAACGACCATTAAAAAATATTTGACAATGATAACAATAAAGTATAGTCTTATATTATTTTCAGTCTTAAGAGATATCAGCATTGAATCATTAGGTTACATTGATCAACAAAATTACCCCATTAACTTTTAATAAGCCTTAAATATAATGCTAAAACTGGAAAATCCGTGAATCCAGATTCAACTTTATTTGTTTTAGACATGGGAGTTCTTTCATGTGCTTCGTTTAACCTATAAATTTCAAGTCATGTTTAGCTTTGCTCTGAAAATTCAAAAGGTCCTCACATGGAGTTTTATGCCGAATTATGCATGATTAGTATTAGTATTGTTATTTTGTTAACTATGCAGATAATGCTTTTCTAATTTACTGCTTTTATTTGCATATATTCAACAACAAAACAATTCATTGTAACTGTAGCCATTGTACTTGAACACATATATTAGTCATTCCTTGCTATTCCAATTACACGAAACCAGCTAAATATTAACCGTTGGCTACTTGTTTTGTATTTCCAAGGGGCCCCATCTTCTTGCTCCAACAGGAAGTGACCTCAAACGTCATGGCCAAGAAGGGAAGGTTTTTGCTGGATATCATTATGATCTCAATTTCCTAACGATTCATGGTAGAAGCAGATTTCCTGGTCTGAATATATGGTTAAGAACTGGAGAAAAAGTGGGGGTCAAGGTCCCTGTTGGTTGCCTTCTCATACAAAGTGGAAAACAGGTGAAGAAACACATTTTCGTCTTCTAATATTAGGGAGCAATCATTGTTCATAATGACTCCATGAAAGATTCATAATGCATAGTTATACCTTATTAGTTAATTTGACTTCATGACCCAGAACACATTTCTCATTGCTTGATTTTTTGTGAAAATTCAGACTTATACCTTGATATATTCTTAAGTACAATCATGATTCATGATAACCTTATGGAAGATATAAAAGGTATATTTGTATCTTTATAAGTAATTCCATGAGTGCTCTCCTCCTCGAGAGGATCACTCATTTTTCTCAAAAAATATCTTTATAATAATTCCAAGTTCCAAATAATGGAAGCTGTTTGGAAGGAGGTTGTAAGCCGCCATGAACATACATGTTTTGTGGAGCAAAGTCAAACTTAAAATACATGTAGTCCAACATAGGTCTTCTAGTATTTACTTTAAACCTTTATGTTACTGTGTACTGATTTTTATCAGTAGATATGTATATGTTATGTACCATACGTGGTGATGTAGATACGATTCTTGTGTTTTGTTTGAAGGCGTAATAGCTTTATATTTCATACAAAATTGAGTAATTTTACAGAGAACAGCGTTTGAAGTTTTAAACCATCATCCCAATTTTCTTTCATATTTACAGCTTGAATGGTTAACTGGAGGAGATTGTCTAGCTGGAATGCATGAAGTAGTTGTTACAAAGAGAACACTCGAAGCAATTGAGTTAGCACGTAAGCAAAACCGCAGTTTGTGGAGAGTTTCTTCTACGGTAAGTACATACATTTGCATACATTTGAAATTTTGAATCTTATACAGCTTTAGCTAATTTCATCAATTTTTTCTACAAATAAACAGTTATTTGCGCATATCGCTTCTGATGCAACATTGAAACCCCTGGGTCACTTTGCTGAATCTCCTGAAGCTAGCAAATATCCTGCCATTTTAGCAGGGGAGTACGTGGAGAAAGAGCTCTCAGTAATCAATTTGAAAGGAAAGAAACCTGAATTTTAGATTACAATATATCAATAATAATTATTAATGATAAACAATTGTCAATTTCTCTATAAGAAAGTTCTAATTCAGTAGCATTGAAGGATGAAAATACTGTAATCAACAGTCATTATGATGATCATTTACGCTCTTTCTGAACTATGTTTTTTGCCTTGTTTATCTGCAATGGTTAAAATTATTGTTGTTGTCGTCGTCGTCGTACATCCATTGTTTCTTTGATCATTGTAATTCAGGCTCAGTGCAATTATAACCTAACAAAAATTTAGCATTGTTGGTTAAGGTGGTGCAAAGAATCAGATTCCAACTTTGAAAGAGTAAGCAGAGAATAAAGATGATCATATCTTTTATATGATTTTGTGACAGTCGTGGGAATCAAACCTACTGTTTCTTATCAGTAAATTGTTTTGCCTTATCATTTTGAAATATTTAAACTCTGAAGTCTCATCATTATTTTGTTGAAATGTGTTCCGATTTTAGTGTAAAACATAAACTACGTACATTCGACGATTACAAACTGATGAGTTGAAACGGATTTTAGCTTTTGGGACTTCTAAATATTATATTATGAAAGTAATTGTCATGTGGTCGCTCTTCCTGTAAATTTCATGGTAACCTTCCAATAGTGACTTTTACTTGCACTGTCAGGTGAAAAAAGTGCATTCAAGATCTTCAGTGTATATTGGGAAACAAAATTCACTTTTTTTTAAACTCATTAAAAATATGCCTAATTTCATCAATAAGATGCCTACTAAACTTACAAATCAATAAAAAAGGTGAAGTCGGAAGAAGAAGAAAAACATGACTAACCAACTTTATAAAGCAAACTATGGATCTAATATATACAGGTTACGATTGCAAATAAAATAGTGCGAAGAAACATATGATCCTTTGTCTGCTAGAAGAATGCATGTAATTATGATTTCAACTTGAAAAAACTTTATACATTTTTTATTTTTTAAGTATAAAAGAAGAGGGATCATGAAGCATGAGCATAGAGATCAAAAGCATGAAGGAAAGTATCTTTGCCAAATGTTCCCTTGTGCACTAAAAGAACTCTCAACCCCACACACACAAACATTTTGCTTTTTAGTCTTTAAATTGGAATTTTATTATATTTTTCTTTTCTTTGATACAGGATTTGCTGTATTGAGAAGAAAGGTATGTTGGGATTAATGCCATAATCACACTTTTTAACAGTATTTTGTTGCCAAATGCACGCTTTGTTCATCATTACAAGATTATATTTGATAACAGTGTAATATTTTTGACCATTAGTTAAATTTGTAATACTAGGATACATATGTCAAACAAATCAGAATGCAAATTTATATGGGGATAAGAACCTACATTTTCATTCCTTATTATTTCAATCCTATTGTATATATCATTTCATCATCATAAGTAATGCTTTAATAACTTTAAACTGTGTTCTAAATGTATGTAGAAACATTTATAAAATACTTTTAGATTGCTGGGTTGTTTAATTTGTAATGAAAGGTTAAATGTATCAGGTTTGTTTTGGTTGGAGAGTTTTTTATGAATAGTGCTCAAGTTTGTGAATTCCATTTATCATTTATTTTTTTACCTGTCATATATAATCACTAAGCTGTAAACAAACTACACAGAAGTTTTCAATATACAAATCCACAAAGTCTAATATTCCCTCCACTTTCATCTTTTAAATATACCACTCACTTTCATATATCTCTTCACATCAAATATATTCTCTTCCATTATGAAGACTGATCTATCAAGATAACAACATTCTCTTATTCAAAATCTCAAATATTATCAAGAACAAATATAAGAAAAATGGGTCAAGCAAAGGCAGAAGATTACAAGCTTAAAGACACGAAACCAAACCTCGGAGAAAAATGGCCTGGAAAAGGAGGAGGATATGGCCATGGAGGATGGATGGGTATTGGAGGAGACAAATATGCCAGCACCTACGACCTTGTCGAACAAATGCATTATTTATATGTGAGGGTTGTAAAAGCAAAAGATCTTCCTATCAATGCTTTGACCGCGAGCTGTGATCCTTATGTTGAAGTTAAGCTTGGTAACTATAAGGGAACCACCAAGCATTTTGAGAAGAAAACCAATCCGGAATGGAACCAGGTTTGTCCAGTTTTATTTCACTATTTTTTTTACTCATTATGAAGTGAACTTAGATTGATAAACTTGTTAATAAGTCAGCTTATTACAGACTATTTTTGTTTGTTCATAAGCTTATTTACTTTGTGTTAATAGGAGAAATTTTTTAAGGGGTCACTAGGGTAATGAATTTTATTTACGATTTCAAAGAGTTCTGTATATGCAACTTACACGCCTACTTTAGGTCCTCCAATCTTGACATCTTTCAAAAAAAAAATCTATTTTAACAACATATGAAGTCTTTTTAACAATAAGCCTCTATAGCCAAATATCATGGTATTATTCACAAAATTGACTCCATGAGAGCAAATATCAAAATTAATCTCTCAATATCATTTTGGACATTTGAATGCAGCATCGGGGATATAGAAACATTTTTTGGGTAATTTTTACATATATGAGCTCATCGAAAACTAATTTTAACAACAGACTCACTAAATACTTATTCTAGAAAGGGATTTGGTTTTCAACCGATTAAAATTTGTACTTTAGCACTTAAAAAATGCACAAGTTCAATTTTTTAATCTTAATTAGCACAGTTTTAAGGTTTGCAAATTAAAATTACTTGGATAGATACTAAAACTGGAACTGGACATGCGCCTTATCTAAAACGCTCAAGTACAATTTTTAGAATTGAACTTGTGCATTTTAAAGTGTTCAAACAGATCAATTAAAAACCAGATCTCTTTCTGCAATAAATTTATAAGGTTGCAATTACTTTTTATTAATGGGTTTATATATATAATGTATATTTTATCACTTATTAAGGAAATTAACTGAAAAGTGCTTAAAAATTATGAAACAAGGTGTTCGCCTTCTCGAAAGACAGAATACAATCATCAACCCTGGAAGTGTACGTAAAAGACAAAGAAACGGTTTCAAGGGATGACTACATAGGCAAAGTGCCCTTCGACCTACATGAAGTGCCTACGAGGGTTCCACCAGACAGCCCACTGGCCCCACAGTGGTACAGGCTGGAGGACAGACGCGGAGATGGGAAGGTCAGAGGGGAGATAATGCTTGCTGTCTGGATGGGTACTCAAGCCGATGAAGCATTTCCAGAAGCATGGCATGCAGATGCAGCTTCAGTGCAGGGAGAAGGCATTTATAATATCAGGTCCAAGGTCTATGTGTCCCCTAAGCTTTGGTATCTCAGAGTTAATGTGATTGAGGCGCAGGATATTCAGCCTAATGATAAGACTCGAGTGCCTGAGGCTTTTGTTAAAGTTCAGGTTAGTAGAGTAGTTATGTTGTCATGCAATAACATACACGAGCTGCTATCTCCTTTTACTGATATATGGTAGAAATACAACCTGGATAATTTGCTCTATATATGCTTAGACTAACTGTTATGTAGATGTATAAGTGGTCCTCCATCTCATTTCCTTATCAGTATAGTTCTTAATCTACTACATGGATAGAAAAACTGTACGATTCGCCTACAATTATGTTTCATAAGTTTTGGTTGAAATGAATAATAATTATATGTCTATTCTAATGTTAAATTTCATGGTTAGAATATATGACATGTTCCTTACAGGTGTTGTGTTCACAACTTCATGTGTCATCGATATGATAGGTCATGGACTAGTGTGGACTCCTCTCCTGTCTACACTAACCCATCTACAGTCTGTAACAGCGGTTTGATTAAAATAGATTCTGATACTATAATGTAACTATTAACACTTACACACCGATATTATACTTAGCTTAACAAACTATATTTTACTGGACAAACATGTGAGTCAAGTTTATGTTCTTCAAATGACCAGGGCGTTTGATTGAACAGAAAGATTAGTATACTTAGGTGTGTCTACATGCATGCATACACACATACACATACACACATATTTTCCTAAGATATTTCATTGTAGTTGATGACTTATTTTCTAGGTAGGGAACCAAGTTCTGAAAACAAAGGTGTGCCCAGCACGAGGTCTAAACCCGCTATGGAACGAGGACCTTGTATTTGTAGCCGCTGAACCATTTGAAGAGCAACTTGTTCTTACTGTCGAAGACAAAGTGAGCAATAACAAAGACGACATTCTAGGACGTCTTGTTCTTCCACTTTCAGTCTTCGAAAAAAGACTGGATCATCGTCCTGTTCACTCTCAATGGTAATGCATAAAAGAATTGAATTTCAAATGCAAATATTGGTTACATTCATTCTTATCACTATAACCAGTAGTCGTGAACACTTTTTTTCGATATCAAGTACCATTTGAAGATTTTCATCTAATAATTTGAACTGGTTACTAACTGAAACAGGTTCAACATGGAAAGATTTGGATTTGGTCTTCTAGAAGGAGACAAGCAGCGAAGGGAGCTCAAGTTCTCGACTAGAGTTCATCTAAGAGCCTGTCTAGAAGGAGGCTATCACGTGCTCGACGAGTCGACTATGTACATCAGCGATCAAAGGCCCACTGCCCGACAGTTGTGGAAGCAACCTATTGGCATACTCGAGGTATGTCTCTACTTGTAGGACAAAAGATCAACTGCTCTAGTTCAATCAAAGTAGGAGTTAGTGAACCAAAGATCTAATGGTCTAAAACAACATACTATCGGTAATAGATTTTTGATCTCATGGTACAAATAATTGCATTCATCCATGTTTTGGTATTCAACCAAAAGTATAGCTTAAGAATAGTTTCACCATCTATACTCAAATATCTATTGATTGCTCTTATTGTGTGATAATAGATGGTTCTTTAATAATATAGATTTGTGTTATAAACTATGCTCAAATATCTTTGTTGATAGGTTGGAATTTTAGGTGCACAAGGTCTAGCACCAATGAAAACAAAAGACGGACGAGGCACCACTGATGCATATTGTGTAGCGAAATTCGGGCAAAAATGGGTACGGACCCGAACCATAATCGACTCCTTCTCTCCCAAGTGGAATGAACAATACACATGGGAAGTGTACGATCCATGTACAGTGATAACACTTGGCGTGTTCGACAATTGCCACCTTGGGAACGATAAGCACAACGGAGGCCCGAATTCCGTTAAGGATTCTAAGATTGGCAAGGTCCGTATAAGGCTATCGACTCTCGAAACGGATAGGATATACACGCATTTGTACCCGTTGGTTGTGCTAAAGCCTTCTGGGGTGAAGAAGATGGGCGAGCTTCAGTTGGCTGTTCGGTTCACGAGTTTGTCTCTTATTAATATGATTTACCTCTATGGTCATCCGTTGCTTCCTAAGATGCATTATCTGCATCCATTCACTGTGAACCAACTCGATAGTCTCAGGTACCTTCAATGTTTTGAAAATATGATTCAAATCGTAAAGTTCGGACTTTAAACCTAAACCAGATTTAGATAATGAACCGTTCAAAAGAGTCAGATTTTAATGATTATATACGCTTTTATGCTAGAAATTTGCTCCATGAAGGTGCAAATAACATTTAAGTATGTGAAAACATCGATCCTTTTTTCCCTAGTAATATTTTGTATTTTTGAATTTGATTTTTTTTTCTTTTTTGAAATTTTAAATCTAAATCTAAAACTTATTATTATTATTTTCCTTGTTTAACCTTCGTTTCATTCTAGAAGTAATGAAATTGGAATGGTAGATTTAAATGATCATCTTGATTTTTTTTATAGCATGAATTAGATGTTTCTTTTCTCAATTACAATCAACATTGGGTTTTGAATCGTAATTTGAATTGAACTGTTTGAATTAGGTATCAAGCAATGAGCATAGTGGCAACAAGACTAGGTCGAGCCGAACCCCCGTTAAGAAAAGAAGTAGTGGAATACATGCTTGACGTAGACTCGCACATGTGGAGCATGAGGAGAAGCAAAGCCAACTTCTTTCGAATCATGTCCGTCCTTTCCGGAATCGTGGGAACCTTCCGATGGTTGGATGACGTTTGTAGATGGAAAAACCCTATCACCACCGTGCTTGTGCACTTGCTCTTCCTAATACTCGTCTGCTATCCGGAACTGATACTACCGACTGCCTTTCTGTACATGTTTCTGATTGGTTTATGGAACTATAGGTTCAGACCGCGACATCCTCCCCACATGGATACACGACTCTCATGGGCCGAGGCCGTGCATCCGGATGAACTTGATGAGGAGTTCGACACATTTCCTACTACCAAAGCCCAGGATGTCGTGAAGATGAGGTGATTTTCTTGAAATTTTCCTTCTTAAAAGCTTCTGATTTTTTAAATAACAGAAACTTGGTAACCTTTTGAAATCTTTTGAATTTTCCGCAATATTTTTTTCTAAATAAAAAAAACTTTATGAACGCTTGGATATCTTTTGAATTTCTTGAGATTATTTTAAAAAATCAAAAGAATTCAGAATGTTTTATTGAACAGGTACGACAGGTTAAGAAGTGTGGCAGGGAGAATACAAACAGTGGTGGGAGACTTAGCTACGCAGGGGGAGAGGCTTCAAAGTCTGCTTAGTTGGAGGGACCCAAGAGCTACATGTCTGTTCATCCTGTTTTGTTTAGTGGCGGCGATTGTTCTGTATATAACGCCATTTAAAGTGGTAGCTTTGGTGGTAGGATTGTTTGTGCTAAGGCATCCTAGGTTTAGGAGTAAGATGCCTTCTGTTCCCAGTAATTTCTTCAAGAGATTGCCTTCAAGAGTTGATAGTATGCTTTAAAATGTACAAGGTTCTCTCTCTGTGTTTTGGTTCTTTTTTGAGTGAGAAGTTTGAAGTAATCACTGTTTGGATTGTAATATGTTGTGCTAATGAACATGCCATAGGACGGTTACTAAAATGCATCATGAAGATATCAAATCTGCGCTGTTTGAATAATATTATGCAAATCAGGTATACAAGTATTCTTTTGTAACAATTGCAAATATTTCATAAAACTGTAAAACTAACCTCCTTCTGCACTTTTACTTTTCCGTGGGGCTTCCTTTGTGCTTATTGTCAAAGTATCGGATCCCATATATGTGCCAAAAAATTGATAAAAATTAAAAACCTGAAAAGCAGCACGCTCCACCACAGAAAATATTCAAGATAATCATTCTGGGAGCAAATCTTTACTACTAATAATCTTTACTACTAATAATAGAAAATTTTACCATATTAGACTAGTTTTGAAAACATATAGCAGGAATAGACCACTTATAAAAGTATTTACAAATATAGACCAGTTTTCGTTTAACTGGTCTATAGCGTTGGCGCCAACGTGCGATTTTTGAAAAATCGCCCAGAGATAAATCTGGACGATTTTTGAAAAATCGTCTAAATGAATTCCAGCTATAAATCCAACCAGCAACCCTCCTTCTTCTTCACTATCAACTTTACCAAACTCATCATAAATTTTCTGAAACTTCGCAAACCCTACCTACCTCTTCATAAAAAACCCAAAAAATTCTGATTCTCACAAGATACAATCAAAGTTTCTCAACAAGTAAGTTTAATCTTCGGTACTAGGTAATGTAAATCGATTTATAATATGTTTACGCTATCTAAAATCCTAATTCGGAGCTGATGTGTATTCTAACCAATGTTCACGTACTCGTAGTTGGACTAATTATGGATGATTGGGAGATAGACGACGAGACGATGTTGAAATGTTACGATGATTTTGAAGCTCGAAGGGACATTACGGATCTAAGTGATGTTGAATTTGTTCCGGAAACGCAATTTGAGCTGATACGTCAAAAGTTCCATTCGGGAACATCATCTCTCAACACTCGCTTACGTGAAGTTGTAGCGAACCAAAGACCGGGCAAGCAAATTTCTATTGAAGGTAAAGTACTAAGTCTTGTTAATCCTGTAGGTCCTACGTTGCCATCAGGTGCTTATCCAACTTGCCGATGTGGCGATGAATGCGTGATTGTCGTAGCCAGAACTGAAACCAATGCTGGACGAAGATTTTACGGTTGTGCTTCGTACGAAGATCATATGATGAATCCTGGCGTAGTGGAGTGCTGTAATTTTATGAAGTGGAGCGATCCTCCATTGTGTGCTCGAGGAGTGCAATACGCCCTCGAAATGCAAGCTGAAGTTAGGCGTCTGAAAAAATTAGTTGAAGAAATGAATAGAAAATGTTGGTAGAGAAGAAAATGTCATCTTTAGCTTATGTTCGCAATGGAACCGTATGACAAACGATTTCATAGCATGAACCCTATGTTGGGTACCTTATTTATGTTCATGTAATTGATGGATATTTTCAACTTTCGTAGACCGTACGCTATTAGTTTTGTGTTATTAGTTCTATATGTTGCTAGCACTCTGTAATTGAGGCATAATTTCACCTATTCGTAGAATGTATGTTTGATTTTCTTTGAAATTGATGGTTATATCCAAGTATCTCTTGTCGGATGAATTTCTCTGAAAATGTCATCTTTTAAATGTAAACAAATAGCTGCCATAAAAGGCAGCCCACTGCTTGTTTATTGGTGATTTTTCGAAAATCGCCAGTGGGCAATTTTTGAAAAATCGCTAACTGTTTCGCCTGTTACAAAACAGACAGCCAGCCAAGCATCTTCCACTCACTCTTTTAACATTCACCCTAGCTCCCAATAATCCATTTCGGGTTTCAACTTTCTCCCTCCTAAAAATTAATATTTTCTTTGTTTTTTAATCAAATTCTAAGCTCATTCGGACGATGGCTTCAACATCCGGAATAGTGGAGGATATTGGTAATGCACTCATCTTCAATTTGTAGATTTAGAGCTTTTTTAGGGTTTTTAGATTTCAATTTTTGCAAGATGTAGTGAAAGTTATATGTTGTAGATTGCAGTACGAGGTGTTTGCAAGTGAATGATCATTCAATTGCGTGTACTTTAGTGTAGATTGAAGAAAATTAAATTTTAAGATAGTTAAAGGTTGAATGCTTTAATCTTTGTGTTGTAGATTACATCGAGATGGAGCCTGGTCCAGTAGACCCGAGCGTGTTGTACTTACAGCCTAGACACCGCACGTCTAGTGAAGCGTATATGATGGTAATTTCCTATGATTTTTGTTTCGCAAATTGTGTGAATGTTAATGTATGTACATGTATTGTTAAACAGAGCGAAGAAGCAGATTTCACCATAGATCACTCTATTTCTCTCAAGAAAGTCACTTCACATCATCCAAGAGTATTAGAGGAGATTGATCGGGCAGGCTTTTCGACAGTACTGCGGTTAGGCTACTTCCAGTTAGATCATCATCTGGTCACTGCTCTTGTCGATAGATGGAGACCAGAGACATCTACATTCCATCTTCCCGTCGGAGAGATGACGATCACATTAGGGGATGTGGCCGTGCTTTTAGGTTTGCCAATAGAAGGCAATCCAGTTATGGGTGAGGACCATCACGATTATATTCAGTTGTGCACTGATTTGCTCGGTATTACTCCTCCTCCGCAGCAGGTAAGGGGTAGCGACATGGTAGAAGTGAAATGGTTTCGACACGCTGTAGCTGATGATTTACCTGCCGATGCTACAGAGGTTCAAATACAGCAGCGGGCTCGAGCCATTATTCTACACATCATTACATCCCGTTTAATGTGCGATCATTCCAAAAATCGCGTGGACTTGAAATGGCTACCATATTTAGCCGATCTCGATCAGTGTGCCCAGTACTCATGGGGTAGTGCTGTTTTGGCGTACACCTATATGGAGCTCTCCAATCTCGCTCTAATGGCGACTAAGCTTATAGGCGGGTGTTTGACGCTTGTTCAGGTACAAGTATAATTTATCTTCCTACTTTGACGATATTCGAAATATGTTTTAAGTAGCTAAATTGTTTTTTCCCTATAGATTTGGTCATGGACATATCTACCTGTCGGACGGATCCCTATAGATTCTCTCTATTGCTTTGCGTAAAGCTCGCCACGCTTTCATGTAACTTATGTTGATGAACAACTGATCGTGCACAAGCACCTGGACTGTACCAGCTGAAATATCCAAATCGGCTTTGACAAAAGACATTATTTTTGTCACAAGAAATTTCGAAGTTGCTTGCTTATGGTTGGAATTAACTATTGGGTTGACACAAGTGTGTTCGCTTGGATACTTCCGAATTTCCCACTATCCCGACTCGGATTTTTTTGAAACTATGGCATGTATTCTCCAAGGACAATTACCTTCAACGGTGCATATAGCGGTATATTGTGTTTTGTTCGACTTTATCGGTTTGTATGACACAACATGTGTAACGACCCGCCATTTTGGACCATTCGCATCCATTATAAGTGTATAGGTAGACACTCATGCCGGAATTGAATTGCTCAAAATACCGCGTTGTTAATTTAAATTTGGCAAACTGAACATATACAGTAAATAAATAACCACAGATCACAGACACAGAGTAATAAGTGCAGCGGAAATAAAAGAGATAGTAGTTCATGAAGCTACTATATGAATATATAAAATACATCAGAGTTTACAACAGAAGAGTAATACGATACATCAGAGTTAAACCAGATACAACGGAGGAGTAACACGATACATCAGATACAAATCAGAATACATCACTGGGATCATCGAATACTGAAAGCAGAATAGATGGCTGGATCTTCAAGCAAAGCTCCAACTCCAAAGGTGAGTCTCGAATACTGGTACACTCAGTCTGACCCGAGCGTAAAGCACAAACACAAGACACTCGAGTCAGGATTAACATTCTTATATTAATAAATCCAACTCAAGTGAAATAGCAATTGAAATACAAGTAACTCAAAGGATGTTTGGAATAACCATCCTTTAAGGATCCGGTAAACTATCTACTAGGTAGTAATGTACGATAAGTAGATAATGTCTATCAGTAATATAAAAGATATCAAAATAGTGTTAAGTCATGGCCCATTCCACCCTTAACACATTTTTATTCCCAAAAGCATATACAAGACCGTAGTTTCCCCAAAACCGGAAGTCACCAGAGGGCAATCCATATACTAAAGGTACAAATCAAAATCGTAGTGGTCGCGCATAAATGGAATACAAGTATGACAAGGCACATGAGGCAATACCCAAGGTAGTGATACTACCGTTCGCCTGATCCGGACTGGTGAGAACGCAACGCCGCAGCGCCTGCAACACTGTGAAACAACACTCCCAAAATCAAGGGTGCACCAATCGACAACAAGTAATAAGTAGTTCGAAGAAGTGTGTCCACTTGAGGTAGCTAATCCTCCATTGGCCCGGCACAGCTCCTGTTTTAGTCATTTCCAATTTGACACAAGTGTCAAGGCTATCCATCTTCGTTCACTTTCTTCAGTCAACACGTACATCATTCCAACCACTTCATTCTGGATCATCACTCCGCGTATAGTTATTAAAGTGGTTTTTGATTTAGATAGAGAGTATATCCATAACCGAATTCCGGTCTCTTTAATAACTTTCGTAATTATTTCACCGATTGGTCGTTTATATATTTCAAAAACCAAATCAAATTCAATTTCAATTTCAATTCGTAAACCAACATTTCATTTATCTTTCCAAATCAATTTTCATAATTTACGTTTCAAAACTTCCAAATTACCATTTCAAAATCTTATAATTCAATTCCTATTTCCTTTAAACAATTCAAATATTGATTCAAGTTCATATATAAATTTCATTCCGAAATCATTTAAATTAATTTAATTTAACATTCAAATCAATTTAAACTCATTTATCGATTTCATTCAATATTCGTTAAGTAAATTTTCCATTCAAAACAATTTCTATTAAATTTCCAATTCATTAAATCCATTATTTAAATTCAACTTTATTTATATCAAAACTTACAAATTTAATTAAATTAAAACCATCAAACTAAATTCTTTAAATTTTAAGTCTTACATTAATTCCAAAAATATCACATTTTATTTCTTGTTAAAGAAATTCCATTTCACTTATTTACTTCCTTAAATAATTTTCCAAAACTTAATTAATAAAGAAAACTCAATTTCAATTATTTACGAAGTAAAATTTACTTATTCGAAAGTTCGATTTTTATTAATTAAAAATCCAATTCAATTTAATCATTAAATAATTCAATCTTATTTAATTATTAAATAATTCAAAACTTAATTATTAAATAATTTCAAAGTTTAATAACTTCAAAACTTAATTATAATTCCAAACTTAATTATTAAATCATTTCAAAGTTTAATAATTTCAAACTAAATTCAATTTCAAACTTAATTATTAAATCATTTCAAAGTTTAATAATTTCAAACTAAATTCAATTTCAAACTTAATTATTAAATCATTTCAAAGTTTAAACAACATTCTTTCATCAATTACATTTTAATATTTTGTTTCATATTATTAAATATTAACATTTCCTTTCATCAAAAATTCAAATTTCAACTTCATTTCAAAACCATATTATTTATTCAAATAAAATCTTTATTTATTTTTAAATCAAATTATTGACCAATCGGGTTTTATTTAAATTTCCTATCCTAGGTCAAAGTTCAATTTGGGTATTTATCATTTCAACCCGATTCCAATTCAATTCAAAAATCAAAGCATAACAAGGGAACTTGCAGTGTGATAACTGGGATGGTGTCAAAGTAAATAAACACGCAATAACAACAATCAATATCAATCCAATAATCAATTCAAATAATCCTGAAATAACCATATAAATTCGCATTGTTATTTGTACGAATTAATATAATTATTTCTAGAATCTACACTATCATTTCATGTAGATTAAAGATTATTACACTAATATTTATACGGTTCTTCAATTGTCATTCGATTTCAATTTTAACACTACAACAATTAATCCAATATACGTTCAATGGTTCAAAGTGTAATTATCACTATTCTACATATCAATTAATTTAACAATTAAAAGGGGTCATATTCAACTAATCAAATTCAACATATATGTCCAATTTAAATCGTTAACTATCATATATCAATTCAATTGCATATTATTTATCACTTTAACATTAACAATTTAACGTCCAATATAAACATCAACAATCAATCATTTAACAACCAAACTGGATTATCATTGCATATATAACAGATAATGGTGTCAGATGTCAAAGGTGAACTGATACAGGTAATAACATATATAACAGTGTGATTAACTAACAGCAGCATATTTCAATTGTCGTTTCAATTGAAATCAAATTTAATAAATAAAAGAACGTTAATCGTGAGTGAGTGCTCACCTTTCGAGACTAGATAGTTTGGACAACGAAATGAGTTACAAAATCCAGAGCAAAGTGAGATGGGCACGAACTCGATGATCAAGCTGATAACCAGAAATAGACGAAATCAAATCAGATTTGAGACGATGAAAATAATTGATATCGGTGATCTTATATATGTACAACTATATATAACCATATAATATAGAAATCTTCTTTTTTTTTAGAACCCAAACACACGCAGGCACGTATCACAATGGTTTACAACATATATATCATTCTATATATACAATACACTGTAGCATAAATCTTATTATATAAACTACAATTCAAGTTATATATGTACACTATATATACTTATGAACATATCAAATACATAATATCCTATAATATATACGGACAGCTTCCAATGTTTAGAGACATAGACAGTAGCTTGTAATATATATAGATTGTTATAAATTTTCACTGCAACCCAACGGACATGTAAAATTTATATATAAAAATCTTATATTTTATAACACAATATATGCAACCTTCGCTTACAATACGGCTGACATAAACTAACATGTTATGTAAATAAAATTTGAACCATCTGCGGTTATTAAGCAAACTTATTATATACTTACATTTCAACCCGTAACCAAACACCATCTAACTTTAAATCTTTATAAAAGTAACCTCTTATATACATAATATAAATATCAATATTCGTTTAATATCATATATATTCTTAACTTTACAGACATATATATACACTCACGCATGCCCATGTACAGAAGACACAACCTTTATCAAAAACCAATATATAAATAACAGAACATATTTTATATGTTATATATATACTTTAAATCATATTTCAATATAGCACCCCTGAACGGAACATATATCTGAAACTTTTCTTTATAAAACAAACATTGTGAAACATGCTTTATATAATATATACAACTGACGTATATTATTAGTGTAAAATTTTTGCATAGGCTCCCATAAGCATACAGGTAGTGTTATGAATAACCCAATGAAATCAAACATGCGACACTATCTCTTTATATAAATATAAAATATAAATAATCACTTATATATATACACATTATATAAATAAAATTTAAAACCCAGCTTATCATACTACTGTAACATATATGTAACGATGTAACCTATACAGTAGACCTATGCAGGATAATATCATAATAAACTATATCCAACTTGTCTAGCCTTATATATAAATCACTTACAAACGCACAGAGGCCGATGATGACTGCCACGTGCTGGAAGAAGGAAACCATGAGGGAGGCTTGCAGCGAAGGGGTAGTAGCCGAGAAGGTGGCGGTCGAGGGTGATGGAAGAGCGGCTCCGTATGATAGTGGTTGGGTGAGAGACGCGGTCTGTAGCCGAGGCAAGGAGAAGAAAGATGCTGATGTTTACTAAAACGTACTGGGCTGTTTGATAGGCCAGAATTTAGAGGATAAAGGAAATATTTTTTAGGCAATGATAAGGAAATTAGACCTGCAATGTGTATAGCTTGGTGATATATGGAAAACGCTGGAGTTTGGTTGAGCAGTCTTCTCGAGAGGCCGAGCAAAATGATGGGGATAGGGTGCTTGAGCAGGCAAAATGGAAAAAGAATTGGGAGGAAGACAAAGCAAGAATCCAACGTAATATTACTGAGAAAAATAGTAACAGAAGGAAGGGAGGAAGAGGGACGCACCGATTGATATACATATGTATTTCTTTCTTTCTTTTTTTATAAATAAAAGGACCAGAATTTGAAATGAGAAATAATAAAAGTTAGCCATACATTTTGAGAATAGTAAAAGTCGAACATGAATGCAGACAATTATTAGTTATTAAAAGCATCGATCCATTCATTTTCAGACGGTTGTAACAACGAATGGTCACCGGGAACAAAAGGCTCAATTTGGTACCGATATGGAAATCAGTCTGTAGACTTCGCCGATTTTCGGACTTAAAAACACAGAAACCAATATACCGTTGAGATCAGTGCGACGAGACGGTCAAAACGGCATACGGGTATCAGTGGTATGATTGAATTACAAAAATTCGAATTTTCTACCGTGGAAAATGCAAGAAAAACACTGAAAAATAAGATCGACGGAGCCAAAGATGTCCGAATTTGGAAAAATGACAAACTGACATCTTGCTCAGAAGATGTTTTAAAATTTTTTTATGTAAAAATATTTAGGTTTCGGAAACATTTTATTTTCATTACTTTTTAACTGATTGAATTGAAGTGAATTTACGCGCGAAATAAACTTTCATATTTTCGGACGAAAATTTACCAGTTGCTATGTTTAACTAGACGTATTCCAAATATTAAATTTATATTTCAAAATTTTATCGTTTAAAATTTCACAAAATTTCAACTAATTACGCTATTAAAACAGTTGAAATTTACGGGTCGTTACACTCTCCCCCACTCAAAACTTTTCGTCCCCGAAAAGGAACGAGGTAGGAGAATAGAAATAACCAGAAGGAAAACAGATTTTAATACAAAATAACAATTAATTTAAACCATATAAATTCAAATTTAAATTAATTGATATTCAATAATTGATTTAATCCATTTGAATTCACTAAAATCAATCTCAACTATTTCTAAATTCATTATCTTATTATCCCATTTTCTTCAATTTACAATTTCTAAACCATAAATTTGAATAGTCTTTTATTATAATCATTTTTATTTCAACAATTTAAATTCTTCTTTATTCCAAATTATTGTTAAAATTTATTCTACTTAATATATCTTCTCACTTATATTTAATCCATATAAATTAATTTAAACCATAAAAGTTTCGATTTAAATTAATTTATATTCACTAATTGCTTTTAAATTCAAGGTATTTTCATAAGTTGTCAAATTTCAATTTATTAATTCTTTCAAAACAAATTTATTAATTCTTTCAAAACAAATTTATTTCATTATTAACTGAGTTTACTTATTATCCCATCTAACTCTATTAACATCTTTATAATCAAAATTTAGTGTATAACATTTATTATAAACACTCAAATTTTATTTATAAATTCAATTTATCTTATATATTATCCAATTACATATTCAACTTCTGAATGATTCAGGTAAGTTGTATGAGAATGCAGTTGAACAATATACAAATAAAATTTTCCCAATTCAATTTTTCAAGTTTAAATGTTTATTCCAAATTTTGGTTTTATTTATAATTTAAAATCATCTTTTAAAAAAATTTAAGAATTAGATTTCCGATTAACTTTAAACAATTTAGAGATATATAAAATATATTTATATCAAATCAAATTAAATTTTAAAATAAGATACCTATATATATGTAAATCAAAATATACTGAAGAAATTCAAATCAAAATATTTTTCAAAACAAAACCGTAGCAAGGCTACAGAATAGTATCTCCACTTCGAAACTCGAAGATGAACGTCGATGATGCGGCCGCCATCACCGAAATTATTTTCCAGCGACAAAGGGAAGAGCACTGATTTCAACATTTTGAAATTCTTTGAAAACAATTTCTATTTGAAAATATTTTAAATACTATACACTTTAAAACTAAAAACCAAATTGGAATCACCCAAAATTTTAAATTCTCAAAATCTTGATTTAAATACATTTCAGATTTCAAATTTGCATTATAGCCAAGTTTATAACTTCAATTATTTATATTGCAAAAGTCAATTGTTTACAAAACAATAAATGATAGTTAAATATTATCACTCCAACAATTAATTTCTTACAGTTTGGTTAAAGAAAATTTCATACTTATATATATTGTAAACTCATACAAACTTTATTTTATTTTTCCAAATTTGAAAACAACAAAATATAAATTTACAAATACACTTCCTCGCTTGACGATACAAGAATGGATTTCAAACAAGAATAGAGATTCAAATTTGATGGACTCCAATCAAAGAGAATTTTGATTCGAAGATAAGTTCGAAACAAAGGTATGATGATTTAATAACAAGTAGGAAGATTGATAAGTTTATATAAATCGCGGGCAACCTTAACTGGGTCGACCGTGACTTCAAGAATAAGATCGATGTGGAATTCCGAGGTAAATTGACACTCGATCTCAAGAAATAGAATTCAGGTATAGCAGGAGATAGATAGCATCGTAAACCGAGGATATAGAAATCTCCAGTAAGTCGATGCCTATTATAAAGGAGTTTACTCCTTTACGAATCATTCTAAGAGTGGCGAGACCGCCGATCTATTATAGATAACATTCAGAATGGAGTTATGGGGTGCTCCATGATTGAAAGAAGACGAATAGTGAAGGCCACAAATGAATTTCGGAACTGAGGGGAACGTTCCAAAATTCAAAGTAATCGAATTAGAAGGAAGAGATTGAACTCGAATGAGAGTGATTATGTAAATACATTTACCCTATATGTTGAGTTTTGCCTAGAGCTACCAAAGCACTGATACCAACTGTAACGACCCGCCATTTTGGACCATTCGCATCCATTATAAGTGTATAGGTAGACACTCATGCCGGAATTGAATTGCTCAAAATACCGCGTTGTTAATTTAAATTTGGCAAACTGAACATATACAGTAAATAAATAACCACAGATCACAGACACAGAGTAATAAGTGCAGCGGAAATAAAAGAGATAGTAGTTCATGAAGCTACTATATGAATATATAAAATACATCAGAGTTTACAACAGAAGAGTAATACGATACATCAGAGTTAAACCAGATACAACGGAGGAGTAACACGATACATCAGATACAAATCAGAATACATCACTGGGATCATCGAATACTGAAAGCAGAATAGATGGCTGGATCTTCAAGCAAAGCTCCAACTCCAAAGGTGAGTCTCGAATACTGGTACACTCAGTCTGACCCGAGCGTAAAGCACAAACACAAGACACTCGAGTCAGGATTAACATTCTTATATTAATAAATCCAACTCAAGTGAAATAGCAATTGAAATACAAGTAACTCAAAGGATGTTTGGAATAACCATCCTTTAAGGATCCGGTAAACTATCTACTAGGTAGTAATGTACGATAAGTAGATAATGTCTATCAGTAATATAAAAGATATCAAAATAGTGTTAAGTCATGGCCCATTCCACCTTTAACACATTTTTATTCCCAAAAGCATATACAAGACCGTAGTTTCCCCAAAACCGGAAGTCACCAGAGGGCAATCCATATACTAAAGGTACAAATCAAAATCGTAGTGGTCGCGCATAAATGGAATACAAGTATGACAAGGCACATGAGGCAATACCCAAGGTAGTGATACTACCGTTCGCCTGATCCGGACTGGTGAGAACGCAACGCCGCAGCGCCCGCGACACCGTGAAACAACACTCCCAAAATCAAGGGTGCACCAATCAACAACAAGTAATAAGTAGTTCGAAGAAGTGTGTCCACTTGAGGTAGCTAATCCTCCATTGGCCCGGCACAGCTCCTGTTTTAGTCATTTCCAATTTGACACAAGTGTCAAGGCTATCCATCATCGTTCACTTTCTTCAGTCAACACGTACATCATTCCAACCACTTCATTCTGGATCATCACTCCGCGTATATTTATTAAAGTGGTTTTCGATTTAGATAGAGAGTATATCCATAACCGAATTCCGGTCTCTTTAATAACTTTCGTAATTATTTCACCGATTGGTCGTTTATATATTTCAAAAACCAAATCAAATTCAATTTCAATTTCAATTCGTAAACCAACATTTCATTTATCTTTCCAAATCAATTTTCATAATTTACGTTTCAAAACTTCCAAATTACCATTTTAAAATCTTATAATTCAATTCCTATTTCCTTTAAACAATTCAAATATTGATTCAAGTTCATATATAAATTTCATTCCGAAATCATTTAAATTAATTTAATTTAACATTCAAATCAATTTAAACTCATTTATCGATTTCATTCAATATTCGTTAAGTAAATTTTCCATTCAAAACAATTTCTATTAAATTTCCAATTCATTAAATCCATTATTTAAATTCAACTTTATTTATATCAAAACTTACAAATTTAATTAAATTAAAACCATCAAACTAAATTCTTTAAATTTTAAGTCTTACATTAATTTCAAAAATATCACATTTTATTTCTTGTTAAAGAAATTCCATTTCACTTATTTACTTCCTTAAATAATTTTCCAAAACTTAATTAATAAAGAAAACTCAATTTCAATTATTTACGAAGTAAAATTCACTTATTCGAAAGTTCGATTTTTATTAATTAAAAATCCAATTCAATTTAATCATTAAATAATTCAATCTTATTTAATTATTAAATAATTCAAAACTTAATTATTAAATAATTTCAAAGTTTAATAACTTCAAAACTTAATTATAATTCCAAACTTAATTATTAAATCATTTCAAAGTTTAATAATTTCAAACTAAATTCAATTTCAAACTTAATTATTAAATCATTTCAAAGTTAATAATTTCAAACTAAATTCAATTTCAAACTTAATTATTAAATCATTTCAAAGTTTAAACAACATTCTTTCATCAATTACATTTTAATATTTTGTTTCATATTATTAAATATTAACATTTCCTTTCATCAAAAATTCAAATTTCAACTTCATTTCAAAACCATATTATTTATTCAAATAAAATCTTTATTTATTTTTAAATCAAATTATTGACCAATCGGGTTTTATTTAAATTTCCTATCCTAGGTCAAAGTTCAATTTGGGTATTTATCATTTCAACCCGATTCCAATTCAATTCAAAAATCAAAGCATAACAAGGGAACTTGCAGTGTGATAACTGGGATGGTGTCAAAGTAAATAAACACGCAATAACAACAATCAATATCAATCCAATAATCAATTCAAATAATCCTGAAATAACCATATAAATTCGCATTGTTATTTGTACGAATTAATATAATTATTTCTAGAATCTACACTATCATTTCATGTAGATTAAAGATTATTACACTAATATTTATACGGTTCTTCAATTGTCATTCGATTTCAATTTTAACACTACAACAATTAATCCAATATACGTTCAATGGTTCAAAGTGTAATTATCACTATTCTACATATCAATTAATTTAACAATTAAAAGGGGTCATATTCAACTAATCAAATTCAACATATATGTCCAATTTAAATCGTTAACTATCATATATCAATTCAATTGCATATTATTTATCACTTTAACATTAACAATTTAACGTCCAATATAAACATCAACAATCAATCATTTAACAACCAAACTGGATTATCATTGCATATATAACAGATAATGGTGTCAGATGTCAAAGGTGAACTGATACAGGTAATAACATATATAACAGTGTGATTAACTAACAGCAGCATATTTCAATTGTCGTTTCAATTGAAATCAAATTTAATAAATAAAAGAACGTTAATCGTGAGTGAGTGCTCACCTTTCGAGACTAGATAGTTTGGACAACGAAATGAGTTACAAAATCCAGAGCAAAGTGAGATGGGCACGAACTCGATGATCAAGCTGATAACCAGAAATAGACGAAATCAAATCAGATTTGAGACGATGAAAATAATTGATATCGGTGATCTTATATATGTACAACTATATATAACCATATAATATAGAAATCTTCTTTTTTTTAGAACCCAAACACACGCAGGCACGTATCACAATGGTTTACAACATATATATCATTCTATATATACAATACACTGTAGCATAAATCTTATTATATAAACTACAATTCAAGTTATATATGTACACTATATATACTTATGAACATATCAAATACATAATATCCTATAATATATACGGACAGCTTCCAATGTTTAGAGACATAGACAGTAGCTTGTAATATATATAGATTGTTATAAATTTTCACTGCAACCCAACGGACATGTAAAATTTATATATAAAAATCTTATATTTTATAACACAATATATGCAACCTTCGCTTACAATACGGCTGACATAAACTAACATGTTATGTAAATAAAATTTGAACCATCTGCGGTTATTAAGCAAACTTATTATATACTTACATTTCAACCCGTAACCAAACACCATCTAACTTTAAATCTTTATAAAAGTAACCTCTTATATACATAATATAAATATCAATATTCGTTTAATATCATATATATTCTTAACTTTACAGACATATATATACACTCACGCATGCCCATGTACAGAAGACACAACCTTTATCAAAAACCAATATATAAATAACAGAACATATTTTATATGTTATATATATACTTTAAATCATATTTCAATATAGCACCCCTGAACGGAACATATATCTGAAACTTTTCTTTATAAAACAAACATTGTGAAACATGCTTTATATAATATATACAACTGACGTATATTATTAGTGTAAAATTTTTGCATAGGCTCCCATAAGCATACAGGTAGTGTTATGAATAACCCAATGAAATCAAACATGCGACACTATCTCTTTATATAAATATAAAATATAAATAATCACTTATATATATACACATTATATAAATAAAATTTAAAACCCAGCTTATCATACTACTGTAACATATATGTAACGATGTAACCTATACAGTAGACCTATGCAGGATAATATCATAATAAACTATATCCAACTTGTCTAGCCTTATATATAAATCACTTACAAACGCACAGAGGCCGATGATGACTGCCACGTGCTGGAAGAAGGAAACCATGAGGGAGGCTTGCAGCGAAGGGGTAGTAGCCGAGAAGGTGGCGGTCGAGGGTGATGGAAGAGCGGCTCCGTATGATAGTGGTTGGGTGAGAGACGCGGTCTGTAGCCGAGGCAAGGAGAAGAAAGATGCTGATGTTTACTAAAACGTACTGGGCTGTTTGATAGGCCAGAATTTAGAGGATAAAGGAAATATTTTTTAGGCAATGATAAGGAAATTAGACCTGCAATGTGTACAGCTTGGTGATATATGGAAAACGCTGGAGTTTGGTTGAGCAGTCTTCTCGAGAGGCCGAGCAAAATGATGGGGATAGGGTGCTTGAGCAGGCAAAATGGAAAAAGAATTGGGAGGAAGACAAAGCAAGAATCCAACGTAATATTACTGAGAAAAATAGTAACAGAAGGAAGGGAGGAAGAGGGACGCACCGATTGATATATATATGTATTTCTTTTTTTCTTTTTTTATAAATAAAAGGACCAGAATTTGAAATGAGAAATAATAAAAGTTAGCCATACATTTTGAGAATAGTAAAAGTCGAACATGAATGCAGACAATTATTAGTTATTAAAAGCCTCGATCCATTCATTTTCAGACGGTTGTAACAACGAATGGTCACCGGGAACAAAAGGCTCAATTTGGTACCGATATGGAAATCGGTCTGTAGACTTCGCCGATTTTCGGACTTAAAAACACAGAAACCAATATACCGTTGAGATCAGTGCGACGAGACGGTCAAAACGGCATACGGGTATCAGTGGTATGATTGAATTACAAAAATTCGAATTTTCTACCGTGGAAAATGCAAGAAAAACACTGAAAAATAAGATCGACGGAGCCAAAGATGTCCGAATTTGGAAAAATGACAAACTGACATCTTGCTCAGAAGATGTTTTAGAATTTTTTTATGTAAAAATATTTAGGTTTCGGAAACATTTTATTTTCATTACTTTTTAACTGATTGAATTGAAGTGAATTTACGCGCGAAATAAACTTTCATATTTTCGGACGAAAATTTACCAGTTGCTATGTTTAACTAGACGTATTCCAAATATTAAATTTATATTTCAAAATTTTATCGTTTAAAATTTCACAAAATTTCAACTAATTACGCTATTAAAACAGTTGAAATTTACGGGTCGTTACAACATGTAGAATTGACCATTCCGTTAGTTGTTGAAGAAACTTCTCTTTTGTCTCAAAAACCATTCCAACACTGAAGCCAGCTTGAACGCAAGAGGTCGAAAATCGTTCGCCGGAAAATTGAAGATTAGCAACAACAGATCTTGCCAACATTTGAGCGGTGCAAAGATCATCATCCAAAGGCACTTCCATCTCTGCTTCATCACTATCTGCATCATTGTCATCTACTGCAGGGAAGTCATAGTTCAACGGCTCGTTGTTAACTTGCATTCTTTGTATCCAAGAGTCTTCGTTAACATTCATAGAAGCAACGACCATGCTATCTACATGACGTTCTTCATCCACGGCTGCATCCCCACCAACATCCAAAGCATTGTCAAAATTTGCATACAGAGAATGGGTGGATGGTCCAGCGCTCCATTGCGCACCAGAATCAGCTGTCATATACCTAATTGATATAAAGTAGTCAACTAACCGACAATAGACACCAAATGAGACGAAAAATATAGCCCAATCTGTAAACATACCTTTGACTCATATCATATAGTTCGCATGGATTAGGATACATTGACTGCGACAAATTTGCATTAACATGTCCATCGCTTTCGTCATGTTGAATTTCTTGTTGATGGAAGCTGTTTAAATTACGATATAGCTTCAGAAAAATTATCTACATAATAGTACATCTACCAATTAATCAAAAAATTTTACCTTACACTCGTATTAGCATCCCTAGGCGGGTTGCAATAAATGTTGCTTTGTTGCGTAAATGGCTGCGCGTCTTCGTACGGCATAAATCCGTACTGCATTGCTGGAGGACGGTGTATTCCATCGTTTGGAAACGGATTGCTATAGCTAGGAGATACGTAATCAGTAGATGGATCCGCAGTCTCCAACATCTGTGTATAATATCCAATTCCACTACTCACAACGGGAGATGACACCTGATGTTCTTGTTGTTGCTTTGCTACTTGCCCTACATATAACTCAATAGATTTTGCAACAGCAGAAAACATTACTTCTACATCGTCATCGTCCGCTAATGCTATTGCTTTAGAACCCGAGTCCGTAGGCCAGTTAACCACCAGCTCAAGTTCAAAATCTTCTTTACTAATCTTCGTCGTTTTGTACACAGCTTCTTTTAATTCCATCAAATTACAACCTTTTCGCACTCTTCCTGGTTTACAAATTCCACCAACATATTTACCGTTTCTTTGATCATCGACAAGTAGTTCGCCGTCGTAGTAGCAAAGCGTAGGCACCATATTTCTCGCCATTCTACAGATCAATATACAATTCGTTCAGTACGTACACATTAAACCAACCTTTTACCTTAACATAACCATTTACTAAGTTCATCAAAATACAGAAATTAGACAAAAAAACTAGGGTTTCGTGAATTTACCTTCAACTAGCTGAAATTTGCTAAGCAACGTGAACTCGATCTATAGATTTATCACCGAACAAATGTTTTAAGGAGCATGAAATTAGATTTCAGATCACATCTGTCATTACAAAATTTTGCATAGGTTTTGAGGAAAGGGTGAAAATAAGAGAGAAAGGTAGGTTGTTTGTGCCTATACCCTCTGGACGATTTTTGAAAAATCGCACGTTGGCGATTTTTGAAAAATCGCCAACGGTATAGACCAGTTAAACAAAAACTGGTCTATATTTGTAATTACTTTTACAATTGGTCTATTCACGTAATATCTTTCTAAAACTAGGCTAATATAGTAAAAATTCCCTAATAATAAGAATTCCCTGAACTATATTCAACCGTGTCTTTTGGAAATACCTAAAATACCCTTATATCCTTCCGTGTTTCGCATCTCTCATTTCATGCCAGTTAATAGTCGTAATCACCCCCAATTTAAACGCCACTGCCATCGTCGTTGTCCATCCATTATCTCCGCCAATCAATCGCCAACTATTTCGCTAACCGATAATCGATTAGGCAGCCGTTGCTTCAAGATCGAAGTTCGACCGTGATACTGACTAATCACTTCCTGTCAGAAGCGTTACAAACTCCAGATCTTAAACAAGCAAGCGTCGAGCAAACCAGATCCAGATTCGGAGCATAGCGGCTCCGATTTTAAGGAAGTCGACATTTTTTTGTGACAATTATTCCCTTTCTCAGCAGACGAATTTCGACTTGACGAGATTTCAGGTAGTATTCAATTTTTGTTCTACTATCTGTTATTTGAATTTACCTATCGGTTCTTGATTTAAATTTGAGTGTTGCATTCAATGGATTTCTGGTGGCAATTGAACTAAAGGATGATTTGTTTACCGTTTGAATAGTATTTATCATATGTTCAAGCCTCATATTATTCAATATGTTTGCATGAACGATTCAGCAACAAATGAAAGTGCTATTTAAATTGTAAACTAAACCTAACTGTAATCCTAACCACTAACCGCTAATCAATAGGCAGTTGTTGCTTCAATCTTGAAATTCAAACATGATTTAGGTTTTAAACCTGTGCCCTAGATTTTTAAATATGATCTACATTTTCTTCCTTTCTCAATAGTGCATCCTCATACCGAACAAGATTTCAGATAATATTCTATTTTTTTTAATATCTGTGCTTTCAATTTACATGTTTACTCTTGATTTTGATATAAATGTTAAATCAAGTATAGCCGACAATTTAGTTGTATATTGGAGATTGAATCATGTGCATATATATTATGAGTTATTAAATTAACTTATTAGGATATGTCTTTAAATATCAAATTTGTGATACTATCGCAAAAAAATAACCAACCAAATTATGGATATGGACTTTGATAGATTTTTAATAGGCTTTTGATTGTTTTCTATGAAAGTACAAAACAAATTTTATTTTACAAACTTTGTCTCACTTCCTCATCAGGCTTTCCCATAGCCGCTACATCTGCTATTAGTAAGCCACATCTAGCTAACCATGAAATGTTTCGATCTGACTCTGTTCAATATGCATGCTCATGTGTTTACCACTTCTTAAATATAGTTTGAGTTGCACACAATTTTTAAAATATGCACGCTGATGTACACCTATGTCGCTATCATTCACCTCTTCCACTAAATCATGGAGAATTGTACTTAACCGATTAAAATACAAATTAGTTATTTGCTTATGTATTTATTCAGTGAATGGATTTAATAAAATCATTGTGTACCTTTCATACTTACTATACTAATGAAACTCAATTTATTTTATGATTGGATATGATGAATTTATATGAATTTACCAATTTCGATAAACTCTTTGGTCAACCTTAATTTCTTTTTTTCTTACATGTAATGGACCAGATTTAATATTGTTTGACTCATGACTAATAATTTCGAGTTAAATATTTTTCAATGCTAACATTGATTTCCATTAAATGCATTATGTATTGTAGATGCAATTTCTTTCTACGGGACTTCACTTTGGAAAGGGTATTGCAATATATCTATATATGTGTGTGTGTGTGTGTGTGTGTGTGTGTGTATGTATTTGTGCATGTATTTGGAGAAATATTTCAAACTGGCATCAATCTTTAGCATAAAGTGTATACAAAGCTCTTAACATAATGCAAATGTTTTGCACTTGCATTAAGAAAGAAATGATGATTGAATGAAAAAATGTATATAATAATTTTTAGGATGAAGATGTATGCGACTCATTGAAACAAAGAGACCCAAGGTTATAATGCAACTATGAAACTTCATTTTGTAAAGATATAAAAATATAATTTACGGTTGAATGAGCAAGCACGGATAATTAGTTTTAGTTTATGATCGATCAAAGTTTCGATTGAAAAAATTAGAAAAGGTTGTTTTAGTTATTCAAAGTGCAACTATTTGCTTAAAATTTATTATGTTTTTATTCGTCTAAGCAACGACCATAGAACATGGAAAAAAAATTCTGATAATAATACGATAAAGAAGTTCTCTGATTGCATTTACCTATTTAGATGCATTTATTAATTTTGAAGTTGGCAAATTTACCTACATATCTGTATAGGTTTTGTATTCTACTCAGATTCTGCTCTTTATAATGCAACTATGCAAATTTATTTTGTAAAGATATAAAAATATAATTTATGGTTGAATGAGCTAGAACGGATAATTAGATTTTGTTCATAATTGATCAAAGTTTCCATTGAAAAAATTACAAATGGTTATTTCAGCTGTTCAAAGTGCAACTATTTTCTTAAAATTTATTATTTTTTTATTCATCTAAGCAGCGCCCATAGAACATGGAAAAGTTTTTCTAAAAATAATGTGGTAAAGAAATTCTCTGATTGAATTTATCTATTTAAATGCATTTATTAATTTTGAAGTTGCTACATATCTGTATAGGTTTTGTATTTCACTCAGATTCTGCTCTTTTTTTCTTACTTTTTCTGGCTAAATTATTTGCACCGTCTAACAAAAGTATTGCCAACACTTTCAGTCATTGTGGTATGTATCCTCTAAGAAATTAGGTGCGTTGTTGCCTAATGTTCATATATATATATATATATATATATATATATATATATATATATATATATGGCTATGTCTATTTACAATAAGAACTGTATATTTATTTTTGAACTCTAAAGACACAATTCAGCGCATTTGTTTGCATAATAAAATTTGTGCTCCTGCTCATTATTGTATTTTTCAATGTAGTATTAAGAGTTACAAAGAGCACATAAAATGATTAACACTTGTAGAATGTTAGCTATGCATTTCTAACAAATATCTTTCATTCATCGAAAACAGCTATAATTAAATTAAAGTGGTAGTTTTGTCATGAGATTTGTTATGAAAACAAAGGGCAACTAAGTATGTATCACAAGGAAAATTGTTCATTATTTATATGCTAATGTATCAATCCAATGACGTAATGCCCAAAGAGAGAGTGGAAACAAAGTTCAAGTTCCCAACAACAAAGAATGCTAGGTTTGTCCCTAATAACTAGGTATACATTATTGTTGCTTATTGTATATTTCACTTAATATTTTATTACCAAACCAAGCTTTCATTTTGCTATATATAAGCCTGAAAATTATATACCAATTTTAATCATAATCACTATGGTTTATATATTAACAGTAGATTTCATTTTTCTGTTTGCTAGACCATACATATTATAAGCTGCCAAACTTCAGTTTCGAATACTAAATTGTTTTCTCTAGAGGAGGTGACAAATATAACTAAAATTGTCACACTATTTGAGGTATGTACAAATATTTTACAATTAGAATTTGTGGATAAATGAAGCATAACGCTAAAACTTGGGTTGATGTACTGCTTAATTACGATTTTGTGCATTTTCATTCCTCTGTTACTCTTTGCAGTAGCAACAATGAGTGGCAACTAATGACGACCACGCTCAACCATCACTGTGCAGTTATCCATTAGACGTCCATCAAAGGTAATTTTTCATTAATTTTCATTCACCTGCACAGATTTTGCGTAATATCTGCCAGATTACATTCACGGTTAGTTCTTACTGTGTTCACTGCGAGTTCTGTTTCATTTTTTCTACATCCGATCCTGAAGTTACACATTCCTTGACAATACTCCAACCCAAACTGCATTGAGGTATTCATACTGATATGGTTACATATGGGACTTTAATCAGTGGTTTATGCAAGGGAGGAAGAACAAAAGCTGCATGCAAACTTCTTCGTACTATACAAATGACAGGAATGATACCAGGTCCAAAAGCATATAATCCTGTGATTCAGGCACTTTTTAAACAAAGGAAAATTAATGAAGCTATAAGGCTGTTTAGAGAGATGGAACTAAAAGGCGCGGCTCTAGATGCAATTACGTATAAGATAGTATTTTGTGGTATATGTAGAGGAGGCGGACCTATCAAAGAAGCTGTGGATTTTTTGGAAGAGTTGACACAGAAGGGATTTTTGCCTGATATTTATGTTTTCTCGATGTTGGCTGAGGGATTATGGGCACTGGCAATGGAGGATGTTTTGATGAAGGTTTTTGATATGGTAATGAAGAAGGCCAGGTTTAAGGAGAGTGATATTACATCTGTTAAAGGCTTTCTTAAGATTCGTAAATTGGATGAAGCATTGGATGTATTTAGTGTACATTTGAAGAGTCGGCTGCCACAAAAGTTTTATAGATGAACAGTGGATGTTGGTCACCATGTTATTGTCAGTTAGCTGCAGCAGTTTTGTTTGTAGTGTTTAAGTGAGAAGTTTACTATGAAAACATTTTAGCAGAACATAAGATTTTGCACTGTTCATTGTCCCATACTTGAAAAAGCATTTGATGCTTTTGTATGTACAGTGTAATGTTGTAACAATTCAATAAAATCATAACATGCTTATCTGGATGCCGAAGAAAGCAATGTGTCTTTTGGTCTCTGTAGTCATTGAGGATATCTGCTGATTAGGTTCTTCAATTCATAAGCATACAACATGTTTATTAACTTATTAGTCCCAAGCCTATCGAATACAACATGTTTGTTTGTAAATTTATAGTCATAGCTATTTCGCTACTTTATTCACCATTTCCTTTTTCTATCTTTAATTTGCTGTTCTTTTTTATATCAAATATTTGTGAAGAAACCAAATCACCTAAGAATATGAGCATATTGGTATGGGTTTGTTGATTGATCCTTGCACAAGTATTGGATTGAAGTTCTTTATTGTTGCCTAAACATAGCCTCTTGAATTGCATATCTTCAAGTTAATAGCATAAGTTTAACTTATCTTCTTATCTTCCAGGGTTATCATTGCTTTGTTTAGATCATTCCTACGAAAAGACTATGGAGGAAATCATTATTATGTCAATCAATGAGTACACTAGGCTGGTAACTTAAAAAATCTTAGCAATGCCATAATGACTGATATAAATTTACACTCTAACATACTTCTTATTGAGAATATGGATTTTCTGTGATGGTTCAATCCGTGTTATTTCCCTTTACTATTTGATAATAAAAATACATATGCATCATTTAAGAGTATATGATTCACCAGTGGCCATCGATGTTGAGATATATAATTAACTTACATATCAAATTAGTTGCCTGATCACTATCATCTACTTCATGCGGACCTAACGCTCTAATTGCATATAATGTCTCAGCAAGAGCTCATATAGCTTCACTTGCATCTCCGAAGCCACCATATAATCTGTAGCTGTATCCATCAAGTAATGAACTGATAGTTTTATACATCCTATCATCAAATTTCTCAGCTTCTTCACAATATCAAATCTGACTCTCTTTTTGATTTCACCTTTGAATTCATCAATTAATTCAAATAAAACACGGTTTACTTTGATTCTTTTAAATTGCCTAAACACTCTGGGTCTGACATCGTACTGTTAGAGAAGAGCAGAGTATGCTAGCATCATTGGGGTTCCCAAGTTGAATCTACAAAAGAACGTAACCTTATTTATAAGCAACAAAATCAAGAATATAACTCTGAGTATATACAAATTTTTTACATGCAAATAAATATCTAAAACGAAGTGCCTGAAGATATAGATGAAAACTTCCACCATAGACCTTTAAGTTTTAACCTTGGTTATAAATATTGTTAACATGACATACAAATGTATGATTGCATAAATAATCAATAAAGCGTTTGTGCAAACACGTTCCACTAACTAAACTGAACACTTTAAAAGCAATTGTTGAAGACTATTATTTAGATTGAGACTCATCAAATACAAAGGAAAACTGTGCATAACGAGTTAAAATTACTCTTTATCAATTAATAGTGTTTTGGTGACTTTCTTTTAAACATCAAACCAATTATATGTTGAACTTATGCTACAACTAAATTTAGACCGCTAACATATACCTTGAAATATATGTAGCATACAGTACTCGGACTTCAGCTTACTGAAATGAATTTAGAATAAATTTCATGTGTTTTATCCACTTTACCATCATAGTCTTATTATTCGCACAAATATATTTCATTTTCAAAGGTTGACCATCAATATGGAATTGATTTTCTTCAATCATGTTGTTGGTGTGATACCACTATTTGGTTAAGATGAATCTTGAGTAATTTTGTCAAACAAATTATGTCAATGGGGAGGTGGGCATCAATATTTACTGAAGATGAATCTTTGGCGATTGTTTCCCAGAGATTATATCAATGGAGAGGTGGAAGATTCAATAGTTGACACGCCTAATTATTTGGCATCACAAATATTTGTACAAACAAATCACAATTGGTGGACCAACATTTGTAGACAACATGAGTACGATGCAACTGTTTCACCTAATGCTAATGTTTGGTTGGTGTTTTACTCTTGATTCAAATTTAAATATGCATTTATATAATCATACCTTTGGTTTTTGTATTTTGAGAAAAACTGGAACTGTTATATTACTTAAAGTGTTAAATTTCACATCCGTGCCATTGTATCGCGATCAGTTTCACTTCATGAATGTGGAACATTAATTATTCTATAATTAATAATTAGCACAAACGCATATCTACAATTATCATTGTTTGTCTTCATTCCCCATTCGTCATTAGTCATTCATCCTTGATTATTTTATCAACTATCAGAAGACATAAATTATATATTGAATTAGTAGTTTTTATGTTGATTCATAATTTATTATTTACAGTTTGATATATAGCTAGATGTCAACGTTTAAACTTAATGTTAGCAACGATGCATTTCTTGGTACAAAAATATTATGTTTGTTGGTGCAAGAGTTGAGCGGGCTATAGAGCAGGTATCAAACTTTTACCTCCTAATTGTTTGCCTTTTATGTGACAACAACCATCTATAGTTACACCTCATACAAATGTATTGCATGACATTGTGATTAAAGCAGGCCCATCCAGGCGTGCATATACACTCGTGGTAGATTGTGAGAATATCATTCAGACCCGCTTTAACTAATTACAAAGTTGAATAAATTTTAAAATCCTATCACCTATATAATGAGAGAGAAAATAACATATTTACATTGACATAATTCCGGATTGTTATAAACATTCAGACACTTTACTAGACATCATTTGATTTACCCTATTTAAAAAGCCTACTAAAAAACATAATTCTTCTGAAAATAGCATACTGTAAGATTTTGAATTGTTTTTATTCCAACACAAATTTAAGACCACCACCAGTACACGTAAACCATTTTTTTAAAAATCAAACTGCAAGCCAAAAAAGAGACATTTCCAGTATATTCTCAAGGCAGTCGCCTTATATAACAAGGTTAAAAAAAATCCAACAAACAAAGCTGACCGGAAACATAAACTTATTATGAATTCACAAAGTGCATTATACTTGAATAAAACATGAACATATGGTTAAATAAACACGAAAGTTGTCATAATAATTGCTATTGTCTGCGAAATAAACCATTTCTTAAACAAAATAGTCAATATCTCTAGGACACAAAATAGTACACAATCATTAAAGAACATAACAAATATAGCATTTATCAAAGAAAGTCGTAACAAAAATTAAATTGAACAGCACGATTCTTCCTACATAGCATCAATCCTTCCACAAATCTGCAAATTCATCAGGCTCCAATGGGTTTGACCTTTCATGGATCTTTCTCCTCGTTTTTGCCTTTATCTTGCTTGCATATTTCCCAGATTTCTTCTTTCTTGCCATTGCACGAATCTGATACAATGTTTAAATTTTCAAAATAAATATGAGCATGCACAAGGCAAAAATCTAGAAGCAAATCAGTTTAGCAATTAAAGTATCTTTTATCCAAGGTACGAGGTTTCGACCGAAACACCGAGATTCCGGTCGTTCCGTTTAGGTTTCGGTAGGGACCGAAACGAAACCAACCCGAAATTCTGATTCAATAAAAACTATTGAATTCAAATTTTACATCAAAAAGAAGTCTCAAAAAAGAATTAATTTGAGTTTCAAATGCATGAATAATCAAATTTAAAATTGTAACTTAGGAAACATATAAATTCACAAAATATGTGAATGGTGTAACTAAAAAAGTTGATAACGAAATAATGAATAAACATCTTTTAGTGTTATAAATATTTATAATTAATCAGTATTGTTCTTTTATATCTTATTTTTCAATCAAATATAATTTATACGTTTTGTTTCAATAAATTAAACAAATATATGTGTAATTATATGAAAAATGAACAACGATATCCGAAACCGAAACTAGAATCGAAATTCCCAAAATTTACGAATTGCATCGAAATTCCTAAAATTACAAAAGACCGAAACCGAGATCTCGAACCTTGCTTTTATCACTCTACTCCTATTTTATCTGTTGATTATAATTATGATCATACACATGCAATTTGAATAAATAGAAATTTAAAGGTGGCATGACATCAATTTTATTTTATCTGACGCATCTCGATAACACTTTGATATCCAGATAAAAGTTCAAACAGACCAAAGTTGTGAAATATTGAGCATAATGATATCGCATATCCAAGCAATATTAGGTGTCTTATCTTAGTGTGTAAATACCAGCTTGGTAGCTTTTGCATTCATTTATCATGTATTTCTATTGTTATTTATTACTAAGTTTAGTTGCACATAAGCACAACCCAACCCTTAAAAGTAAATTACAGAAAGGATGTCGCTATCTTATCCGAGTTAGCAGAATTCAGACTTCAAGTACAAAGAAAAGGAATGATGTTTGTATAGTGATGTGACTAGGAGGTGACAAGGCCAATTTTCCTTCTTTTTTACTTCTTCCCCTAATCGATGGTAGGATATATGATAGAAATTGTTAATTCCCTCCTATCTTTCTCCACAAGAAAATAAATCTAATCTTCAAAAATAGTTCTTACACATGAGGATTGCGAACAACAGGTTTAAAATATGTCAATGCAACTCTCTCAGCGTGTACATGCATGAATGTTATGAAACTGTAGTTTACACCAAATATCTTTGACAGTTACCATTTGACAATTACAAAAGGTTTAAGAATTAAACTAGCCCAGTGGCCTTCCTTATAAACAAATTGCAATTGCTGCACTGGTTGCATCTAAAATAATGTGTAATGGTGGTGGCAACTGTATGGCTAGGTAACTTCAACACAACTCATACTTAAAAATTCTTTGATCCACCAAAACATACCTGGTTAGGCGATACATAGAAAGGATTCTCATACAGAGTTTGCCCACCAAAACTACCACCAAAAACCTTGATCGGGTTTAAACAAAATCTTGGACCAACCTGTATGCATTTTAAAATTAGTCGAACTCAAATAGTGAATCTATATATTATGATTTTTGCATTAAACATACCTCTATAAGTGTCATCTTGTCTAAACCGCCACGATCCACTTTGTCAGTTTCATTATGAGGCACAGATATCTGCATGAAAAACAAACTTTGTGCTTACCAACTTCAAGCAAGTTAAATGTGCAATACACTTATGATGACTACTCTTTGCTCGGTTGACTAACAGAAGTTTGCGGAAATCACAAGTCAATAGCTACCGAGCTACTATATATTCACATGCAAAAGTCAACACACAAATTTCACAGAAACATCAAAGAATCGAAAATGAACACAATCGCCCTTTCTTTCTCAGATAAATAGGCATGGTTGCGATACTCTTTTATATACATACCTGTAATCACATGTAAATGCTTGATCGATTAATTGTATTTGTGTAGTTGAATCAGCCTTCTAAATATAGCCTAGTAAATAATTGAATGTAATTTGGATATGGGGACAGAGTCCAGATTTTTTTTTTCATCCATATTTTTAAATGAAAAATTAAGAAACAATCAACTCCAATGTCCTGTGATGTAACTAATAAAATTCCAATAACATCTCGTAGTATTACATCCCTCTCTTGCTAAACTCCAAAAATATTACCTGATAGTTTCTGAACCATATGTGATCATCAACGATTGAAAAAACAAATACATGATCATGAAAGGGTTTCACTTTTCTCTGATCCTTTGGTGTTCCAAATATCTGCAAACAAAATAAAGTGATTTTTAATTATAGAAGGAAAACTCAAAGGATTCAATGAGTAATTCAACTAGCAAAGACTGAAGAAAAAATATGTAACACGAAACATTATGCTAATGTTTAAATGGCTAGTGTGCATGCACTATATATAATCATGTATCCATGTTAAAACTGTCCTGCAATTTTAGATTATAAAGCTCTGGTCCCTATTTCCAGGTCTTAGCATTACACAACATTTTAAAATTGAAATCTCAAGCGATTTTTAACGACTTTACTCAATGACGCAGTGGCACTTAAACTACAGCTACTAAATTTTCATGATTAACAAATACTGAGATGATACATACCTGAGTTATCAATTCTTTCATAAGCATCCACCGAGGTTCTTTATCAAAATTCGTAGAGAAAGTTAATAATGGTCTAGAACCTTTAAGATGATTGCCAGTAAGTTTCAGTTCTTCCATTGTGTGCACTGAAAATAAAACTCTTATTAACTTTAACCCAAACATAAAAGCATGACAAATCGCATGTTCAGTGTGTGCATTTCCATCTTGCCTTATTTTACAAAGTATGGAATGGCTAATTTTACACACCACGCTCTTCCACTCAATATCACCTTGCCTTAGAACAAAAAACAGTTCCAAAATGATACAACGTGCACTAATTATGGAAACTTGTTTGTATACAGTTAAATAATCGGGAGAAATAGATATCAAATAGAATGTACCAGCATTAACCAAAAACTTCACAGATGGACCACTGGGTGACTTGGTCATCCAAAGGTAAAGATCTTTTCCCTTCCTACACTGTTTACATGCATAAAAGTAAGATTAAACCCATAATTAACCAAAAATAGCCCACAGTATGTTGATTAAAATCTAATTATATTTACAACTCTGACATGAGGAATCAAAATTGCTCGATGTTAAACATCATTTTCAGTTTTAAGAGAACATGTGAAGCAAATCGCTAGCAATGTTGACAAAAAAAACTGTACAGGTTGCAGTTTAACTATAACATGATTTTGTTAGAGTTACCTTAGACAATGCAATTGTAATGTTATACATTCAATTCCACCACTTTAAAACCATATGAATGTCAAACAGTTTGGTAATTAATTGTAATTTTCAACATTTCAAATTAATTAGTTCATTTAAAAGAGAGAATGAAAAGAACATGCCCACATATAACAACACTAACTAATCACACAGCTTGAACTGTTAATATCATGGATATTACATATGAAGTACAAACTTATATACAGTGATATGCCTATTATTTCTGTTGGAAAAAAGTGAAAGAATTCGTATATTTGTGAAACTAATACCTATAAGTCAAATAATACAAGAATCTAGAACAAAATGTACTATAATATATTTAATAAAATCCGGTTACCTCAAAAAAGAGGCAACTTGAGCAATTCCTCAGCTCAACCAACTCATTAAGAGTAGCTCCTTTACTATCCTTAGATTCAATTTTGCTGTCCTTCTTAGCATGCGGTAACAAGGACACTACATTTAGCATCAAATGCCTATACCTGTGTTTACAAAAGCAAATCTATCAAAACCAAAAGTCGCAAAAAGTCCAAAGAAACAAAATTTACAAACCAAACCTGTAGATAATTCTTCGAGAGCATGTTACCAAAACCTTCTCTTTATTTCTAAACACTTGTTTATCGGTTTTGGCTTCAGTGGCTGGTCCATTTTTGAATCCTAAAAGAGTTCTTTTAGGTCTTGGCGCCTCGACTTGCTCTTCTTCTTGTTTCTTTGTTTGTTCAGAAGCTTCAATTTGCTTCCTCTTTTTCGCCATTTTTCCCCTGAGAGATTGCAGTTTGTTCTTGAAATTAGGATTTTAGAGCGTTACAAGGAGGTGAGTGGTTTAGCCATCATATTCACTTAAATAAGATATTTGCAAAAATAAATCAAACTTTCAGCCATCATATGCACATTAAACAATGTAAAAAATCAAATTGATATAGCGTAAACAAGATATTGGCTCAAATATCTTGCCTGAGCATATCATCAACTTTCAGCCACTAGTACAATTCCCTATTGAACAGAGTATTTATTAAGGTGGCAACTAAGCGCGTATATATACATAAACCTGATAATTCACTTGTATTGTAACCAAAACAGAACAAAAATTTAAAAATGTCATCACTGGTATGTTTCATTTTGTCCCTTTTCATGTTATCTCCTGCATTTGCTCATATAGTGCCAGAGTGTTTTAGAAAATATCCACAAAATCTGAACAAAGTGCAGGAAGTGTGAACAGAGGGTGAATACACAATATACAATTATACACACAGGGCCGACCCAAACATTTCTGATGCCCTAGTCCAATAGAAAAAAAAAATTGTTGCCTCGTTATTAGATAAACAATAATACATTTGTATGTGCAAAATAACATGAAAATTCTATTATAAAATTTAACGTCAATTACAAAATATAGGTTAACTAAATCATCTAGATTACATATCAAAAAATCAAAATGTCTACCAACATATCAATAGATATCAACGGGAGCAACTTCTTTTTGCATTTTTAGAATCAAACTCATCTATTAACCCTTCATAATTAAGCATATCCAAGTACTCTTTTTCAATTGAAATCATAGCTAGTCCATTTAATCTTTCTTGCGACATAGTAATCTGAAGATAGGTTTTTAACAATTTCAGTTTTGAAAAGCTTCTTTCCGCCGAAGCAACCATAACAGGGAGAGTCAATAAAGTTCGATAAGCCAACCAAACATTGAGAAATTGCATAATGCAATAATTCAAATAATCTCAATAAACTTTCAACAATTATTTTTCAACAACAATTATTTTAACAATCAATTAATAAGTAGCTAATGAACATGGTTTAAGTAGTATAATATAAAGTTTTAAGTTGCTATTTAGTGAGAAATCATACATAATTTTATCAAATAGGAGCAACATCAAACTGGGGCAAATTAAATTGGGGAAAATCAAATCAGGGCTTAGGCAGTTTAATGTAGAGGGAAGCACAAATAAAACAATCAAATAAACATTGCATTGGTCTCAACATCACCAAATTATACTTATCTATGACTATAATTTAATTAAACAAGTGAAAGAAGCAACTATGCCTCTCATTCTTAAAGAAAAAGATGTTCTTGCAAAGGCACGTACAACCTACAGGTGCAAGAAAAACAGCAGCATTTCTGCTTCCAGCAATTGAGGTTGTTCTAAATAAAATTATAAAAAAATAATTTAATTAACTATAATACATATACTCACATCGTCAAATTCTATTTAGGCAATTAGGTCCTAGGGTTTAGCTAGAAAATTGGATCGACAATCTCGGCACAACAGAGGTTAGGGCAGCAGGCAGGCGGAAGGAAGAAGAAGGGGCAGCGCAGGCGGTTGGCGGCGCAGGCGGTTGGTGGCTTGGCGGTGCAGGCGGTTGGTGGCGCAGGCAAGTTGTGCTGCAGCGGTGATTAGAGCTATAGAAGCAGATGGAAGCAGAAGCGATGGAATAACCTAGTTCTTTTATCGCAAAAATTGATGCAAGCTTTTTTCGTCGCAGAAAGGAATTTGACGAGAAGGAAAAGATAAAACCCTAAAATTTCTGCTGTGTTAACAGGTTACGCGGGCTACACCCTTTAAACCGATTAATGAATTTGGTTAAATGGGTTACTCGATAATTCAATTTAACTCAATGTTTTCGACCAGCCCGTTTATATTCTGGGTAATTGGGTTGGATAGTTGGTTGGGTATATTTTTGGCTATTCTGGTTGGGCTTGGGTCAGACCACCTAAGAGGTATAATTTTATAAGCATATAACAAAAAATATTATAAAACGTAACGGTATAAGCATAGAGAGTCCTTAATTTGTTTTACCTAGTCATTGTTAAACGTTCAATGTTTGTTTAGAATTAAGTTTCAATATATAAACTTAATAGCTATTATTTAGCAATTAAATTTTACATGTATTTCTAATAGGGAATAAAAATGAAGAGGTATGATATTTCGTTATATTTTACTTCGTGTGGTGTTATTTTGGTAAGTTTATTTTATTCTTGTAATTGTGATATGCTTATTTTATAATGTATCCTTTTGCTTTATATTTTTTTAACATTCGGTATATCAGGATCACATCTCATAACAAAAAAAAAAAATTGATCGTACGTTTGCTTATCATATCATATTATGAATATATATGTAATACATTTAGATGTCAATATTAGTTTGTCATGCATTATAAATATATTATATTACGACTTTATTACAACTTACTATAATAATATTTACATAGAAAAGATTTTTTTTTCGTACCAATAACTGCATGTGTTTGCCTTTTGTGGAAAAAAAGAAGGAAAATGAAAAAATAAAAAATTATTCTGTAAGCACAATCATGTAATGACCACTAATTTTCATGTAATTATGGATCATGATAAATAAAAAGAAAAATTCTTTAATAAAATAGAATTTTTTTAAAAGGCGCGTCTTTATTTGCTTCGTGGACTGTATATGCATTCTGCGACATATGCACCAATTAGTATGTCATCTCATGTGCACTGCATCATGAAGTCATTGTCTTGTAATTTAATAACTTTAATTTATTATAAAACGTGTCAAAAGATAATTAACGTTTGTCTCAAAAATATAATAAAACAAAAGCAAAATTTCTTAGTTAAATTATGGTATACTTTTATCCATTAATTAACATAAATTATGGACATAAATAATTAAAATTTAACTTTTCTACGAAAACATATTAATTGAACATATTTATTATTTTCCAAATTTTCAAAATACAAATATTCATCACTTATCATATCATTTTTAGCAAAAGCAAATTTTACTAACAACAAAGAATCCACTTAGCATATTACTTTTAGAAAGAAAAAACGTTGTATATATTATAATGATATACCAATTTTAAAAAGAAAAAATGTGTGTATGTTTGTTCGTAATGAATTACCAATTATATAAATCGTTAGTGTGGTTTTTTACTGCAACAACATCTCAGGGTTTAGAAGCTAGTTGTAAGGTTCAAAGCAGAGTCCTAGAGTACGAAGATAAACTCGAGACTTAATAGATGAGAACAGTTGAAGAAGCAGTAAGTAAACATCAAAGTAAATAGTAAATAGAATGAGATTTATAGTAGTTTGGGAATATCCCTACATCATCTGTTGGTTGAAACTTTATTGTTGGATTTAGGATGGGAAGATTTAGATCATCCAACTACTATTTTTATATCTTATCACATAGCTTGACTCTGTAGTTTTGAGGAGGATTCAAAATAGTATAACTTTGTTGCGTTAATGCATAGACCCCTTTTCTGATAGAGTGGACCCTCCATTTATTGTTGTTTTGTAGCTCTATCATTGATGGAAAGCCTTTACCACATATTGTTGACTTGGCTATTTGGAGGGCTATGATTTAGACACTTGTCATAATCTGGTAACGTGTTGATGACATGGATTGATGACGTGTTATTTGTTGAAAAACATGCGACTGACTTTGCTTTTTTGCTTGTATATATTGCTTTGTGAGGACTTTATTGACTATACTTGAGATGTCGATGGCTTCTTAAATGCTGACATGGCATTATTGCTTGAGATGTATGCTTAATATCGACGTTGTTTCACCGAAGTTAATAGATAAAGACACATATGACCTATATTTGAGTCGAATTGCCGAAGTTGAGTAGATTAGTAGTCATCTTAGTAAGTAGTCAACGGGGCAAGCTAGTAAAGACTTTTAGTCCTTGATTCTAATTGTGTACACTTGTACTTATATGGAGCTTCTCCAAAGCTTATATCTTCGGGCTTTGGTATATGATTACATACTCTTAGGTTTTGACGAAGTAGTCTATAACAAGTTATAAAAGCTAAAACAACGTGGTAATATCGCATGCACTATATTATATTAAGTCGCATGGGCTATAGATAATTTTGAGGCACTTAGGATTTCGGTTATGATGAAATCACTTATGAATTGGTGTGCTTGAATATCGCTGAAACATATAAATGCAAAAAATATTTTAACTTAGCAAAAAACCATGGCATAACACACGCCTTCCTTCCTCCCTCGAAAAAAGTTTACTTCGGAGGAATAATTTGTCAAATGACGACGAAGAGAACTTTGATAGACGATTACATCAATAATTTTTATCGAGATACAACATTTACTTCATATTTATTTATGCATTTATATTAACTTGAAAGTGCATAATACTCGTATATTTTAGTAGTTCACTTCCACATAGTTAACTTTCAAACGAAGTGCCTATTGAGGTGAAATTAAATGAGAAGCTCTTTTAGCATAGGATACATATTATAAAGCCCACCATTCATAATACCTGAAAATTCATGCACAATAGCACCTGAATCCCCAAGTACCAAAAATGACAACTCTTAAGGGTTATAAAAGAAAACATATAGAGTATATCCATCACACATTCATACAAAACTCACAGCGGAAGGATAAGATATAATAATAACATATACATGAGCAATGAGAGAGTTATGGTATGTCCTGGAGCAACTATATAATTTATTGTAAATTATCTATCCGATTTTGTTCGCAATAAAGGTGTTTGATTTCAATTGTATTCTTGTTATATTATAAGATAATTAATTAAGTAATTAATTTAAAGTATATTAACTAGAAGTCCTTAAGTAATATGTTGTGCGATAATAACTACAAATAGTTGTAATTATGAGAAAATTATCATAATACAGAACAACTTATTGTTTTAGATATTATTGGTCATGATGTTTTGAGAAAGGATATCGATACACCTATTGAGATCAGAGTACATAACGCTCACTAAATTTTGGACAATGTTTTACTTAAGGATTTTGTGGGCAACAAGGGGTTACGTACTTGTAGTTATTGGATAACTATGGAATGACTCACCCGATAGTTTTATGTTGGTTAATAACAACTAGGTCGAGCAGAAAATCTCAGTGTGACGACGTTACATGATTCTCTCGACTTGAGAATACCATGAAACTTCTATGTGGGTACTCCACTTTGATTATAATCAAATCATGGCATGACGACCATCGAGAGACTATAGTTGGGTCTAAGTAAAAACGATGGAAAAGAAATACTATTTGCTAGAGAATTATTCTCCTCGGTTATATGAGGTTAATATCATGGTTATATGTAGTCAACTCAAAGTCAAAATCTCTAGCTAGAGTAGAACGGTTAACAGTAAATGTTATTATTAAACTAAGGACTTTGTTTATGGACTAATTGAGTTGAATGTGAATAATATTAGTATTTTGACCGATACCAGATTTCATATATCCTAAAGTGATATGGTTTTGACAACGAGAACGTGTGAATGTCAATACTCGAATTGTTTGATATTAATCGTTGACTGAATTCACACATGTGAGTCGCACAACCGTTTTTGTGAATTCTTTAAAATATCATACAATTTAATTAGTTTATAAATTGGTATGAATTAATTAAATTAATTAATATTTATGAAATATTAATTATTTATATATATTTGGTTTTCTTGGTGTAATTAGTCATTAATTGGACACGTATATAAGAGTTATATATGTGCCCATCGATATACAATATTGATACACATTTAAATAGGATTTAAATGCAATTAATTAGCAAATGGGTTTTGAGATATGTTGGCCCATATGAGTTCTGACACAGGTCGGCCATGATTAAAGAGGGAGTGGGTTTTGAATATGGATCTGGATTTGAATTGTTAAAGGGAGGAGTAAAAGACGTTGGATATTTTCTCCTTTTTCTCTCTATATATACCAAATCAAACCTATTCATGTTTATCACTTGATCCTTCCTCCTTTAGCCACAGCTCCATATCTCTTCTCAATTGCTGAGTTGATCTAGCTCATAGCATCAAACATAAAAGCAAAAGAGAGTAGTGCATTCGATCATTGCAAATTCGATTGACGATTCTAAGAAGTCTCGAAGTTCTCACAAATCAACGTGTGTTTAAAGATCTCATCTTCAAAGGCATAATTCTATTTTTCATCTATACCTAGTTAATCGTATTATCGCAATTATATATATTATCGCCTTTTCATTAATTATATACATATACATATGTGTGTGTGTATCATTAATTTAAATAACCCGATTCAAATAGTCAATAGTTGAAAATTTAAAATATATGTTTATTATTTTGTTTTCGACTATAAATGCTTTCTAATATGTTCAAATAATCATTTCTTAATTTTAAAACATAAAATATATTAATATCGAATTTATGACAGCGCATAATCTCTATTTATTAATTTAAATGCTTTCGGTAATTTTTAAAATATACCGCAACCAAAAGATATTTATTGTATATATAGTATACTTATATTTAAATTGTTATTTTATATACCACTTATATTTAATAATATTATATATAGCTAAATTGCTTTTGGATTAAAAAAATCATTAGGAAAAAAGAAATTGTACATACATACATAACTTTATTTTTTAATATATATCTTTATAATTGCATTTATATAATTTAAACTGGTTATAATACACATACACATTTTTAAATTAAAATATATTTTTGGCAATATATCTTATTTTATATATATTTATATTTTATAATATTAATGTTTAATTATCAAAGATATTTAACAAATTAATTTATATCTTGACTTTAATTTGAATACCTTTTACCAGATCAAACTTAGATATTTTAACTTAATTTGAAATTTAATTTTTTCGATTTAATGGGTTGAGAAAAGAAACCAAGACAAAAGTGCATCCTAATCTTTTCTAAAGCCAAATAAGGTGCCTCCACATAATGCAACCGATCTCTGTTAATCATTAAATGATCGGTGTGGAAATGTTTCCAACAACTTTCTCAATCGGTCCCTTTAATAGATACTTCCATATTAAGACTTGTTCCACTTCTAATTAATAAGGCGACACTTGACCTTGCTCTCTCGAATATCTTAAATAATGTGCGCCCTTCCCAAACAGCCATTAATATTTCCATGCAAAAAATATAACTACATGTTCGTTTTCCCAAGCCAATTCCTCCTCTTCACAAATGTGCACTAACAATGCACCTTTATTACATCAATCCCCTACTGACATGCACGAATGTGCTGTGCATTCCCATTGTCCCAACCCATCAGATAACCCTTCAACCTCCTCCTATAATGCTCCTATCCATGTGAACCCAGGTACTGCTCCAACAATCCCGATCTCTCAAGCTCCCTCGCGTGAAAATGCAAATATTACAACCTCTAAGTCATCTCATACCCTCACTGCCCCCTCTTCACTTCTGAAAATACTTCTCCTTCATTACCCACTATACAATCCTCCCTTTTACATGTTGATCAAGAAATAAATCTTGTTGTGATACCACCTAGCATGCACGCATGCACAACATATAGCTCCAACCCATCTACCCTCCTATCACTCTCTCCAACTAATTAGCCCAAGCCTCATATTCCAATGCTATGCATTTTCCATCCACACATCAATTCAAGACTAATCTGACCCCTTCCCACTTGCTAACCAATTCTCTTTATCAGAAATTTCTGGTCATGTAACTAGTTTAGACAGACCTGCTCTAGCCTCTGTCTCCTCTCCTGCCTCTATCTCACTAGCCTATCATTCTACCACCTCATCACCTTACTCGAACATCTTACCTCCTCCTCACCTTATCCTTCCACCTCCTCCAGCCTCTCAAACTATTCTTCTTTCCTCATCAGCACCAACTTCCCATATTACCTCTCTGAACCATATTTCCAGACAAAAGAAACCCAAGTGTAAAACGAAAGAGAAAAGCCCATCCATCAGTGATGATGATCGTGATAAAGGAAAAGAATTTCGAATTGAACTTGTGCAACCTATTGTCTCCTCAAAATCCCTTCCTCTTGACACCTCCTCTAGAAGACACACCAGGCTCCAAGCTCTTCCACTAACTCCACCATTATTTGAATATATCCCCATAACATAGCTATGTAGAACATCTGAGGTTCCCATGATCCCTTAAAGTTGTTGTAAATTAAATCTTTATATTGACCAATAAGGTGAAAATGATGGGAATTTGTGAATCTAAGCTCAATGAAGTGCAAATGATCAAAGCTGGCTTGTCTATGATGAAATCTTAGAACATTCATCACAATATTGATCACTCACTTTCGGCAGAATTTTTGTTGTATGGAATCCTAACATTTACACTATTCAAAAACTTTCCTCCTCTGACCACTATATCCATTCTCTTGTCTTCATCTTCCCTTTAACCATACTTTTAATATTAGCTTTATTTACGCTCAAAATCATTTCCAGCAAAGACTACACTTTCTACACAATCTTCGCCACCTTAAATCTAATACTCCTTAGGTATGTATAGGTGATTTCAACTGTATGAGTCATTCTGATTGGAAAATAGGTGTCATTCCTCTTTCCCTAAAAGATATAATACCTCTTAGCCAAGTAGTTGCTAATGCTGATCTAATCCCAATGTTCACGTTTGGTCCCCTCCACACTTAGAACAACAGATCAAGGTCTGGCTGTCGGATTTACTGTAAACTTGATCATGCTTTCGATAATATCCCATCCCTTACTTTATGGCCTACCATACACTACCTTTCCCTCCAGCCCACCCTTTCAGATCATAACCGCTCTTGATCAGATGGGGTGATGACACCATTGCTCTTGAAAAATTTCCCTCTTTTAAATTTTTGAACTCCTGGGTGACACATTCAAACTACAAACTCTTACTAATGCAAGTCTAGTCTTCTAATATTCCAGGTACACCACCTTTCAAGTTGCATGCTAAGCTAAAGCTTCTCAAAACAAGACTTTCGACAAGGTCGAAGGAAGTGTATGAAAGTGAAGCCAAACTATCAACTCAAACCCAAAATGAGCTTTCTATAATTCAGTCCCAATTTTTTTGTGATCCTTTTAACTCTTCTCCTCTGGAACAAGAATATGTTATTTAGGAAAATTAAAGTATGAGCTCAATACTGAGGCTGCTATGGCATAGCAGAAATCCAGAGACACGTATGAACAATTAGGGGATAGGAATTCTTCTTACTTTCACTCAAGACTAAAGATCAAGCAAGCTCAGATAATGATCTATTCTAAGTCTGACACAACAGGTAATAACCATACTAACTATGAAGCAATTAATACTTAATAGAGCCTTTTTCCAATATTTCAAAGTAGCAAACCCAACTCCTCATGTCCCAGTCCTTCCAACTCTTTTCTATGAAGCTTCCTTATCTATCAATGCAGCAATCTGATCCACTAATCACCTTGGTCTCTGATTTGGATATAAAAGATGCTTTTCTCTCTATCAATTTTGATAGTGATGGTGGCCCTGATGGGTTTAATGCATAGTTTTTTTTGCATTCTTGGGATATCGTTGGGCCTGAGTTTATATCTGCTATACAAAATTTCTTCCATGCGAATAAGTTACAGCCTGGTCGGAATGCAACTAATATCTCCCTGGTGCCACAGATAGCAAACCAGGATTATGTCACTCACTTTAAACCTATACCGTGTGCAAATGTGGTCTATAAGACAATCTCCAAAATCATCACTACATGACCACAGTCTGTCATTCGTGCAATTGTTAGTTCCAATCAACGTGCCTTTATCCCTGGTTGTTCGATTAGTGACAACATTCTATTAACTCAAGAACTTCTGAATGGTTATAATAGGAATGGAATCTCTTCGCGATGTATACTCAAGCTTGATATTCAAAAGGCTTTTTACTCTGTCTCATGGCAATCAATCGTAGTTAAACTTTCAAGAATGAATTTTCCTTTACCATTCATTGCATGGATTTATACATGCATATCCACCCCTACATTCTCTGTGTATGTTACAATTGCTCATATGGCTATTTTAATGGATCTTAGGGTATTCGATATGGAGACCCAAACTCTGCGCTGCTCTTTGTCATTGTTATGGAGGTGCTTAACTCTATGTTTAATGACAAGGTGAACATAGGGCTGTTGCAGCACCATCCTATGTGGAAGGTTCCTCAGGTAGTATGCCTTCTCTTTAAGGATGATTTAGTATGTTTTACTAAGCCTACTCGAGCCAACATATCTTCCATCACTCAAACTATCGAGGATTTTCATGCTCTAACCAGCCTTTCAATAAATCTTAGCAAATCTCAAATACTAATCATTGGTTTGAATCAAGAAGCGCATAAGGATATCGTTGATTTCTCCAAACTCCTACCGATGTCTAATAATGCTCTTTATTTGGGTTTGCCACTTATAACAAAGTGATTCTCCACCGCTGCATGCCTTCTATTATTCAAAAAGATCACCTCTAGATTATCTTCATGGCCAAATAATAGACTATCCCAGGCTGGTGGGCTTGTTGTTAAATAGTCCATAGCTTCTTCTATGACCTCTTATTGGTCCCGACACTTTCCTCTACCAAGAAAACTGATGTAAATGATATAGAAAGACCTTAATAGATTCTTATGGCACGGTGATGCCTAATCTACTAAAATGATTCCAATTACCTTTAGTAAAATCCAAATTCCAAAAGTTCTACCAAAAATGCTTTGATCTAATCTTATCAAGCATTGGGCTCATAAGAATATGATTGGTTCTAGGAATTTTTTGTCGCTTCAGACTCCATCCAATACCAGTTGTATGTGGTGGACAATTCTCAAACATAGGGAAATCTTTTTACCTATAATATAGTGTAGCCCTCTCAATCTCCCCCATACGAAGCTCTGGGATGATCCTTGGGCCTCTCCAGGCTTAATTCTAAAGCGTGTGCAATCTCCTAATCTCCAACATCCGAATGGGATCCCAGCTGATTACTTTGCCGAGGATCATCCTATTCTTCCATATTCTAGTACCCATTCTGTGCGAGATCTGTGGAACACCATTTCGTCCTATTCCTTTATTGACGTTGCTAATGTTAAGTGGGCTATTAAGGAATGAAAGCCGAGCACTGTTGGTGTATACAAATGGCTTCTGAGTGAGCAAGACGCTTTCCTATGGACTAAGAGAATTTGAAATGGTGGTGGGTTTACAAAAAATAACTTGCTCCTATGGAAAATCTCTCTAATGTTGTACAAACAAAGGGCAAGCTTCATAGATTGGACTGATAGATAATGCAAGATGTATATTCTTGTCATTTGAAAGATGAATCTGATGCTAAACTTTTCTTTGTGTGTGGCTATACAAATGAATGACTGCCTTCACAACCCATCATCTAACTCAAACGTCGAATTGATGAACATCTTCAGGGGAACTCGATGGAAGTCTCCACGATCCTCTATGCTCCTAATACTCCTCAAGAGATTTGTTGCAAATATATGGGCTGAACTTAATGCACGGATATTTAGCAATATCTCCAAATATGAAACCACCCCGCTTCATATTATTTAATGCCAAGTTACGAGAGATGTGAAAAGGAAAAGATCTAATATTGGTTGATTAAGTTTCTTAGCTTCTATTCTTTGCTCCTGCACAAACTTCTCTCCTTTAATAATAAGCTCCAGTCACTCCTGGTTTTTGTTTAAATATTTTTCATGTCATTTTGTATTTCCAAGCCTTTTTGTCTTCGGCCTTTTGTTTTGCCGGCCTTTTTGTCTTAGGCCTTCCTTACATGTAGAGTTTTTTGTTTTAATATATATGGGCTGGACCCTTAAGCTTTTACCTTTCAATTTTTTTCCAACTTAATCAAACTTAGGTGCTTTAACTTTAATTTTTTTGACTTAGTCAAATTATATTATATATTATATATAGGGGCTTTGCACGAAAGGTCCCTATTTCTGATGGTGTTACAAGAAAAGTCCCTGTAGAAATAAGTATGTAAATTAAGTCCCTGTTTTTTCTAAATCAGAAAAACGCAAGTTAGCTTGCGCTTTTTAAAATTTTAAAATTTTCAAAATCAGAAAGCGCAAACTAGCTTGCGCTTTCCTGATAGAAAGTGCAAGGTACCTTGCGCTTTTCAAAATTTTAAAAGTTTTTAAATTTTCAAAAAAAAATTCAAAATTAAAAGGCGCAAACTAGCTTGCGCTTTTCTGATAGAAAGTGCAAGTTAACTTGCGCTTTTTAAAATTTCGTAAATTTCAAAAAATATTTCAAAATTAGAAAAGTGCAAGATATCTTGCATTTTCTGTTAGAAAAGTGCAAGACACTTTGAGTTTTTTTATTTTTGAAAAATAGGGACCAAATTTATATATTCATTTCTGTAGGGACTTTTTGTATAACAACATCAAAAACAGGGACCTGTACCTCTTTTCTTGTTATATATATGTTAATATAAATTATTTTAAATTGATGTGTGTGTATACATATAACGAATATACACATGGTTGGTATATATTCCAATATCCACTCATATATCTATACTATATTATGATTACTGAGTTTAGTTTCAATAGCACAGAAGCTAGTTGAGTAATTTGAGAAATCAGCAGTCGCGATTATTATTTATTTCTATTCGTACCCGCACCTCCTCCCTAAATCACAAAATAATCTTCCCGCCTTGCTTTATTTGTCCATTATTTCTTACCTTATCACCTAACACGAATTGAGGGAATGGTGTTAGAATAATATTCGATAAAGCAATAGGACGCGAGTCAATCATCAAAAGCAGGTTTCTCAGTCTGCTACTCTTCTTGGCAACTTCCTCTATTCCCCTTCTTTCCCCATCATCGTATTCCTATGGATTTGCTACCCTAGGTCCTTCTCCTTCCGTTGCTCTTTGGGTCGATTCGGTACCGCATTGCCTTTGATACCCGATTCCTTCACACATTCAACCCTACCAATTCAGTTTGTCTTTTATCGTTTGGAACAGCTATCGGGAATGTATTTTAAAGATTGCTATTTTAAATAGATTTGGGGAATTTGTTGTGATCTATCCATTTTAAAGGTTAGCCTCAAAATTGACAACTTTTTAATGGGTAAACTATGTATAATGGCTTGGAGATGCTGAAATTATGTGCTACTGCTGATTACATAGGTAAATTTTAGTCATGTGAATATTTGACAAATTCATTAATAGATTTTATATTTGAATAACTATATATTTTTAAGTTATTTTGATATTTTGAGTAGTTTGTTTGATTAAATATTTTTTAGGTAAAACCTATTAGGACATATATAGTGTGGATTTTCGTAATATTTTGCATAATTTGAATTGTAGATGAACAGATTTTTCTCGTCCAAATTTCTTGATAAGAGCTCACGAAACGGATTTTTTAGGTACCTTCCTTGATATGTTTTGGATATCAAAATATAAACTTTCACTTCAAATTTCCTTTCATAGAATTCATGTAATCAATTTGGTTGGTGGTAATAGGTTAATCATGTATGTGTAAGAGAACTGCACTTTTAGTTGTTTCAATGTTAGTCAACCGAAACAATATCAGACATGCTTTAAATATTTAACTATTCTTTTGGCATTTTATCTACATTTTATTATAAATTAGTCAAATTAAAACCACATTAAAAACTTATTTTTCTAAATCTTTTGTTCTATGATCTTTTTTCCTTTTTAATGTTAACGTGGCAGTTCTTGGAAAGGTAAAGGGCTTCTTGGGAGTTATGGCCAAAGCAAATGAGGAGCTCAGATCACGGGTATTTTTATTTGCATATTTCTTCATAACATAAGGTGCATGATGTCTAATCAGATGCATATATAATCACAGAGTTCATCAAAAACAGATTATGAAATTGAGTTGCTGGACGGGAACGAAAAAGAATACATCGAAATGGTAAGTTATTCTCGACTATTTATGTTATGATATATAGTTTCTGATGTTTTTTCGAATTTTTAAGCCCCACAATCCCTCTTACATTAACTTTATGCTTCGTAGACATCCATATTCGATACATCTGTTCTTTATTGGAATCACGTGGTTAATGAAAATAGCCAACACATGACATTTTATACATAACTTTTTTTGATAAAATGGACCTATAAGTCAAGTGTATAAACTATTATGCAAATGGTTTATACAATCAGGTTTTAGCTATTTGCTGTGGAATATTTGCTCATCTATCCATTTGAGCACTTGAATAGGTCATAATAACCGTGGTTACATGTGAACTATGTCCTCTATTTTAGTTAGTTTTCAAAGTGTGTTGGTAAAAGTAATATATATTTTTTTAGAAGGCTTAGTTTGTTACTGAATGAGTAAATTTTGTGGAACAGGATCTGCTGTTAGGGGTCACAGATGTAAATACACCAGAACCAATTGTAGCAGCTGAGGCTGCCACTACAAATGAATATAAGCAACCCATTATAACTTCAACAAATAGCTCAGACTCAAAAGACGACAACGATGAAGATGATAGCAGTACCAAAGATGATTCCAACCCACGTAAGTGAACTAAGATTGTTGTCCTCGATTGAGTGAAATTAGTATTTGATAAATACAACTGTTGTATCACTTATATCAAAAAGTAACAGTCACAATTATTTTATTTAGCTGATTTACGAGAGGATTGCAAAGACTAAGTTAGGAAAAAAAAATAGTTTTAACGATAGATAGCCGAATCACTATAGTAGTTCACCATTCGAGAACATATTTTGATTTTATATTTGGTTTTAAAAAAATTTGTATGGTCATGGATAATGGTTCGAATTGGTTATTAAAATCATGCTCTTATTACTCTTTGCAGTCTTTTTTAAAGCATGTTCTAATTAGTTTTTTTTACATATAATTTACTTGTGTTTTTTTTCCACAAAAAAGGTTGCAAATCTAATCTAAACACAACCTTTCAACAACAAAATACACTATACTTCTTTTATTCTAGGTAATTTTTACTCACCTTTGATTAGGTTATTCTTATTTGCTTTCCTCTCGGGTGTTCTAAATTTGATTTTATATTTAATTTTCTAATGTTTTGTATGGTGATAAACAAAGGGTTTATCGATTTTAGAAAACATACTTTTATTACCCATGTTAGTCTTTTGTTTTTGAAAGCATGTTCTAATATAGTTTCCTAATACAATTTATATATGTTTTTCCAAAACAAAATATTAACGATGAATCTGTCTATTTTGACTTCTTCATTGTAGGATTAGATTAGATAGACAATTCATTAATCTTATTTTTTCTAACTACATTGAAAATTTATCAAAGATTTGGATAGGTTTAATCTTCCATAAAGTTTGTTTTAATAGGCGGTTGATGTTATAGATTTTTCTGAACTGTGTTTCCCTCTTGGCGGCTACTGATTCGTGCTAATTTAAAAATTAATTTTATTATTAATCATATCTGGTCATTTTGTCTTTAGAGCATGATACTATTGTTTATTGTTTCCTTTGTTTAAACATCGTTAACTATTAGAGCTTTGTATGGCATTTTAGTTTAGTAGTCTTGGATAAGACTCTTTATTTTGGATAAAGTTTAAGTGTAATTTGGTAACTAGACTAACACAACCACTTGATGATGAACTTTAAATAATTATTGGTAATAGAAAAAGTGGTTTTTTCTTTTATCGTTTTGTGCAATTAATGTTAACGATCATTTGCATAGATGTACATATTCTTTTCAGGAACCTAATTCTGAATACTTAACTTTGGTATCAGAATTATCAGTTTTTATGTGATCACTTTGGTCAAACCCAATTAGCATCACAATTAGAAATAGGAGGTCAAAAAACTAAAGCATGTGGCCGACACCTTATCAGAGATGATGCATTATTGATATGCTTTATGATGAAGACTTTATCGCCTATGTTGGTCATGCTGCATCGCTAATGTATTTGTTGTATATATTATTGAACTATGTGACTAGAAATACCATCAGTAAAGGTATACATTATTCAAATACAACTTTTTCTATGTATAATCTTTATAATTTATTGTACGTTTGTTTAATGTCAATCAGATCTTGACTTATATGGTGAAAAAAATAGCACTTGAGTTGGGCTTAAAGTGTTCCCCGATCTTGGATGTTCATAGACAGCAATTAACTTTGTGTTGCTTTCCATTCTTCTTGCATGAGAGAGATGAATGGTAAGTAGACAATGTTATACAACTTCATAGCATGAATGTTAAGTTATAATCATTTACATTTACTATTAATATTTCCTTCTATTATTTTATTTTTTACAAAAATTTTGTTTAGACAACTCATTATAGTCCAAAAATCATGAATTTATGTGATGGATGTTCAATTGGAAGGCCCTGTTTGGTCAGTGGTCTTGGCCATAGTTGTCGAAGGTGAAATCTGGGGAGAAGTAGATGAGTTCTGGTAGAAAGAAGGTGGTTTGAGTTCGTGCACGTGCACAAAAGTGTTTGTGCATACAAGAAATGGCAAAAAATGAAGAACAGTGTGTTGCAGATTTCAAGAAAATCAAGAACTGACAAAATCAAACTGTAACTCAAAGAAAATATTAAGAATATGCAAGTTTTCTCGAAGAAGACGGAACTGCTGTATTGAACATTGACATTTACATAGCATATATCTTGGACATGAATTAACAAATTCAGAGAGCTTTAATTCACACAAGAATTTTGAATAAGGTTGTTTTACAAGAATTTAACAAATGGAAATTAAGGAAAAATCAAGGACCGAAACTTGAATTGATAACAAGATGTGGCATTCAAGGTTTACAGATTACTAAAAAGAAATTAAAAGTACAAGAGTAAAAATGAAAAAAAAACTGACAAGAGAAAGTAAAATGGCAGATTCAAGAATTCAAATCTAAAGTGCAAAAGAAGAACAAAATGGACAACATTAGAATTAACCTACAACAGGCAAATATGAACCAACAACTATTGCAGAAAAATGTCAGGGATAAAATGTATTAAAACTGAGAAAAAAGAACTAGAAAATTTTAACTGAAAAACTGGAAAGGGAAGAAGATAGACTGCTGAATATAGAAACAATGAAAAATTATGATCTATTGCTTCAAGTTTCTTCACACACTTCCAATACAACATGCCCCGACATTTATACAAATAGATAACAACACTAGAATGACTAAACCACTCATTCATACCCAATTAACCCCATACAGCCCATTTACAAAGAATTATAAGTCCACATCATTATAGTACTTAAACAATGTTCACTGCACCATTCTCCCTAATAACTGGATGAGATCAAACATGTATCAACTGTGCACGTGCATAGTCATGCACACAATGATACACTTCTTTAATTTCCTCCACAGCCCAAGATCTTCATATATTCTGCCTCTGATAAGTGTTTGCCATCTCCAACCTTCCCTTCCGATGACCTCCAGCCCAGCTCTGATGAACTGTGCTCGGTTGCAGGATTTTCTTCTTTTTCGGTTTGATCACAGTAGTTTTTCTTCTCCATAATCATGTTTATCAAACCGTGGTTGTTACATCTCCCATGCACTTTAAGGAGAGATCTTGTCTTAAGGTCTAATGTAGAGAACTTCTTGATCATTGGCCAATAATCCTCCCATGTGGCCTCCTCTTCAGGTCTGTCTTTCCATTTAACTAGAATTTGCACCACCACATCATCATTTCTAGGAATCATCCTTCTATCTAGTATCCTTTCTGGCTGTTCAACAAGTTCCTCTGTAAAACTAGGAATGCTATCTTGTATCACCACAGTATCCCTTATTTTCTTTTTTAATTGGGAAACATGAAATACATTGTGAATTCGGATATTTTCAGGAAGTTGTAGTTTATATGCCACAGAACCTATTTTCTCTAAGACCTTGTAAGGGCCATAGAATTTGGGTGAAAGCTTATGGGTCCTGAAATTCCTGGTTGTAATCTGTTTGTAAGGTTGCAATTTTGGATAAACCCAATCTCCAACTTCAAACTGTCTATCAGTTCTTCTCATATCTGCTTACTTTTTCATCCTTTCTTGATCCAATTTAAGACCGTCCTTGAGGAATTGTATCATAATATCTTGAGTGAATAATTCTTCTTCTACTTGTTTAACCTTGGCAGTATTGGGTACATAAGAGAGCAAAGTGGGATGGTCAATGCCATATACAATCTTGTAGGGAGTAGTTTTTGTAGGAGTCTTCCAAGTGGTGTTATACCAATATTCAGCTAAAGGCAGCCATTTAGACCATTCAGTAGGCTTATGACACACATAACACCGTAGATAACCTTCCAAAATTTTATTCACCACTTCAGTTTGACCATCACTTTGGGGATGATAGGCTGAACTGAGTTTATGGGAACTACCTTGAAGCTTAAAAAGTTCTTGCCAAAAGGTGCTTGTAAAGATAGCGTCTCTGTCACTTGCAATAGATTTAGGCAGTCCATGTAATTTAAAGACCCCTTGGAAAAAGACTGATGCTACATCTTTTGCAGTATAAGGATGTTGAAGTGGAAAGAAATGAGCATACTTACTTAGCCTATCAACTACTACAAATATGACAGTGTATTTGTGACTTTTAGGTAAATATGTAATAAAATCCATGGAAATGTCAAATCAGATTTTATCAGGTGTAGAAAGAGGTTGTAGTAAGCCTGGCACCAATATGTTCTCATGCTTATTTCTTTGGCACTCCTCACAAGATCTGACAAAGCCCTCAACATTAGTCTTCATTTTTTTCCAATGAAAAACCTGCTTCAATCTATGCAGAGTTGCCTTAACCCCTCAATGCCCTCCCAAAGGAGATGAGTGGTGTTCTTTAGTAAGGAATTGAGTCAACTGGTTTAAGTGACGATCAACTAAAATTTTCCCATTTCTGAATATCTAGTCTTCAACAGCCTTGTATTTACTTTCTGGTAATTCTTTTATTTGTACCCTTGCTAATAGTTGTTGATACCATGGTGAATCATCTAGAGCTTCCTTGAGTTTTTGTAGCCAAGGAGTCTGCACTGTGGATATGGCTTGTACTAGTATTTTATTCATCTCAATTTCACCTCTCCTTGACAAGGCATCAGCTACCTTATTCTCTTCACCACTTTTATATTCCACCTTATAATAGAATCCATGAAGTTTAGTCAACCATTTTCCTTGCACACCCGTATGTATCTGTTGTGTTAATAAATGTTTTAAACTCTGATGATCAGTCTTTATTACAAATTGTCTCCCCATCAAGTATTGCGACCATTTTTTGTGTGGCAATAATGATAGCAAGGAGTTCCTTCTCATAAGTAGATAAAGCTAGATTCCTTCCATGGAGAGCTTTACTCAAGTAGGCTATAGGCTTTTTGTTTTGAATGAGAACTTCCCCTACTCCCTGTCCACTGGCATCACATTCCAAGATGAAAGGCTGGGTGAAATCTGACATAGCTAGTACTGGTGGTGAAACCAAGCATTGCTTTAACTGTTCAAAAGCTCCTTTTGCTTCATCACTCCATTTAAAGGCATCCTTCTTCAACATTGAGGTTACAGGCTTAGAAATTATCCCATATCCTTTTATAAATTTGCGGTAGTAACCTGTAAGTCCCAAAAAACCTCTTAAGGCCTTCAAGCTTTATGGAACTGGCCAACTAAGAATAGCCTGCACCTTGCTAGGATCAACTGAGAGGCCTTCGGTAGAAATGACATGTCCTAGGTAATCAATAGATTGCTTGGCAAACTGACATTTAGAAAGCTTGATCATCAAAGCATTTTCTGCAAAAGATGAAAAGTTATTTCAAGGTGTTTGAGATGTTCATTCCATGTTTGACTGTACACAAGTATATCATCAAAAAACACCAAGATAAATTTTCTCAAAATATGCTCTGAATATATCATTCATGAGAGATTGGGAGGTGGAAGGGGCATTTGCCAACCCAAATGGCATCACCACAAATTCATAGTGGCCATCATGGGTTCTAAAAGCAGTTTTGTGGATATCTTCTTCTTGCATTCTGATTTGATGGTATCCAGACCTTAAGTCCAGTTTTGAATAATATTGAGAACCATGTAACTCATCAAAAAGTTCTTCAATCAGTGGAATAGGAAACTTATTTTTAATGGTCTGTGCATTCGACCTCCTATAATCAATACATAGCCTCCATGTTCCATCTTTCTTTCTCACCATAACAACAAGAGATGAGTAAAAGCTATGACTAGGCCTAATAATTCCAGAATCTAACATGTCTTGAATTATTTTTTCCAACTCAGTTTTGATATGATATGAGTGCCTATAAGGTCTTAAACAAATAGGTTTGGAGTCTGGCAAAAGGGGTATTCTGTGGTCATGGGGTCTTGGTGGAGGTAAATTTGGAGAGGAGCTAGTGATAATGGGATATTGCTTGAGCATGGTATCAATTTCTGGTGGAATAGGAGCTGCATTGTTCTCTGACTGTATAAGCTGACAACATACCATCATAGCTATTTGACCATGCACATACTCTTTATTTAACCTTCTCTTGTTAATGAATTTCAACTCATCCTGTTTCAAACCCTGCCACACATAAGGCTTATCATTGTATACAAATTTAACTTGTAACCGATCTAGGTTAAGTCTTATTTCTCCCAAGCTTTTCATCCACTGTGCCCCAAGCACCACCTGATAGCCATCTAAAGGAAATAAAAGCAAGTCTACTACCATGGTACATCCTTGGCACTTGAGCACAACATCATTACAAACCCCTAAACCAGTTAGTTTCTCCCCATTGGCCACAATTACTTCAAATAGTTTAGTTTCATCAATTTTTAAATCCAATTTCCCGGCAAGTTTATCATTGATGAAGCTATGTGTAGAACCAAAATCAATTAGAATATGAACCGGTTTACCCTGAATAGTGCCTCTAACTTTGATGGTGGATAAAGCAGGAATTCCACAAAAAGCTTGCAAGGTGATGGATAATGTCTCTCTAACTTGAATGTCAGATTCTGTAATGGGTGCCTCATTAGCACTGGAGTCCTCCCAGTCCTGTAGTGGCATCATTCCTTCCAGCACATAGACTTGAGGAGTTTTACATTTGTGATCTCTTGACCATTTTTCTTTACAACCATAACACAAATTTTGTCTTCTCATTTCAATGATTTGGTTAGGAGTGAGTCCTCTACTTTTTTCCAGAGATTCAAGTTGAGTATCTTTGGAGCTATTAACTTGGTTATAGTGAGAATAGGAAGTGGAATCTTGTGATGACTTTGGTTGAGGCAGTTGACTGGTTTTGGTAGTTGAAGTGCTAGGTGGTGGATATTTAAATTTTTTGGTTTGAAGGCATTTGCTTTCGAACATTTTTGCTAAGGCTACTACCTCTCTAAAGTCCACTGGCCTTGAAGTGAAAACATCATACCTAATTTCTTCTTTTAATCCTCCAATAAATCTATCAAGCAAGTACTTTGGTGGAGAGTTTCTACTACAGCCTGCAACTGTTCAAACTTGCTCAAATAAGATCTAACTATTGTATGCTGCTTAAGTTTGGATAAAGTTTCATATGGTCTTTCTATTTCTTCAGAATTAAATCTGACCAATATTTCCTCCTTGAAGACTGGCCATGATTCATTATTGTTGACAGTATTCACATACCAATGATACCATTGCAAGGCTTCTTTTTTTAAAAGCAAATGAACAAATTTCTACCAATTGATGTTCTTCAGTGTGATGGAATTTAAAATACTGCTCTACCTGTCTCATCCAATCTACTACTCCTTCCTCTTCAGAATATGTAGGGAAGTCTAATTTGATGATAGGGTATGGGTTGTGGTTATGAAGCATGGGATAATCTGGTAATGGGTTTCTGGGTTGATGAGGAGGTAGTGGTTCTTGTGGATATCTTGGAGGAGTGTTAAAGAGAGGGGCATTTCTTGGTGGTACAACAGGTGTCCTGTGTGGTTGAGTGAAAGTTCTTGGTGATGGTGGCTGCGATGGATACATAGGTTGCGATGGGGGAGGTGGATAAGGCTGAAAAGGTGTCGAAGGATGAGAAGTTGCTGGTGGTGGTTGAAAAGTGTTCATGTTATGACGATACTCATTAACAAAAGTAGTAAACATGTTGTGCACTCCCTCGAATTTAGTATGCATATCTCTGGTGGATTGATCAAACTTTTTATCCAAATTTTGAACAGTATACTCCAAATTTCTGGCTGTAATTTCTTAATTCTCGGGGCATAAGTAGTGCGATTGTTAATTTCCTCTTGCCTTAGCCATGGATCATCTGGGTTTGAAATTAGGGTTGAGTCTGGATCTGAATTTGAGGCATTTTCAGGATCGAACACGGGATTTGTTTGTATCTCCGATGACCGCCCTGATACCAAATTGGAAGGCCCTGGTTAGTCAGTGGTCTTGGCCATGACCGTCGAAGGTGAAATCTGGGAAGAAGTAGATGAGTTCCGGTAGAAAGAAGGTGGTTTGAGTTCGTGCATGTGCACAGAAGTGTTTGTGCATACAAGAAATGGCAAAAAATGAAGAACAGTGTGTTGCAGATTTCAAGAAAATCAAGAACTGGCAAAATCAAACCGTGACTCAAAGAAAATATCAAGAAGATGCAAGTTTTCTCGAAGAAGACATAACTGCTGTATTGAACATTGACATTTTACATAGCATATATCTTGGACATGAATTAACAAATTCAGTGAGTTTTAATTCACACAAGAATTTTGAATAAGGTTGTTTTACAAGAATTTAACAAATGGAAATTAAGGAAAAATCAAGGACCGAAACTTGAATTGATAACAAGATGTGGCATTCAAGATTTACAGATTACTAAAAAGAAATTAAAAGTACAAGATTAAAATTGGAAAAAAAAAGAAAACTGACAAGCGAAAGTAAAATGGCAGATTCAAGAATTCAAATCTAAAGTGCAAAAGAAGAACAAAATGGACAGCATTAGAATTAACCTACAACAGGCAAATATGAACTGACAACTATTGCAAAAAAATGTCAGGGATAAAATGTATTAGGACTGAAAAAGAAGAACTAGAAAATTTTAACTGAAAAACTGGAAAGGGAAGAAGATAGACTGCAGAATATAGAAACAATGAAAAATTATGATCTATTGCTTCAAGTTTCTTCACACACTTCCAATACAACATGCCCCGACATTTATACAAACAGATAACAGTACTAGAATGACTAAACCACCCATTTATACCCAATTAACCCCATACAGCCCATTTACAAAGAATTATAAGTCCACATCATTATAGTACTTAAACAATGTTCACTGCACCATTCTCCCTTATAACTAGACGAGATCAAACATGTATCAACTGTGCACGTGCACAGTCATGCACACAATGATACACTTCTCTAATTTCCTCCACAGCCCAAGATCTTCATATTTTCTGCCTTTGATAAGTGTCTACCATCTCCAACCTTCCCTTCCGATGACATCCAGCCCAGCTCTGATGAACAGTGCTCGGTTGTAGGATTTTCTTCTTTTTCAGTTTGATCACAGTAGTTTTTCTTCTCCGTAATCATGTTTATCAAACTATGGTTGTTACATCAATACATAATTATAATTAGGAGCTGAATGATATTTCTATTCATGTTGATTAATATGATACTATTTTGGTTGATGTCGAGCGGCCATCATATGTTGGTAAGAAGTAGTTTCTTAGTTGCAGCAGTACTTAAAGCAGGACAGTGACTTACATCTTCTGTTTCCCCTGTAGTGGAATATGAAAGAAACCTCCCACATTTTTCTACTGTAGTTCGTAGGCAAAAGCAAATAAAAAATAAACTGTGGAAAATCTTCATGGTGATTTAAAATATAATTACCACTCATCTAGGATAAATCATTAGTCTTTAGTTTGTAATATTGCTTGAATTTCTGTTTCGTATATAGTTTGGGCAGTGAAAGAGAAGCTACATGATAGAATGTCACTTATGCATATGAGTTTTCAACTGTTTAAAGATATCTTTTCTATAAAATGAAAGTTTGAATGTGTCTTTAGTTCGTCCCTTCATTACAATTTTTTTCTGCTAAAACATTCTTTACCAGATTAAACCTATTTATTGGCTATAGTTTTTGTACCTTGCTTCAATTTTTTTTACCTTATTTAATGATCACCAATCAAGTATAAAATTTATGTTACTTACTTATTCGTCCAATTTCACATATTTAGTTTTCTCAATTATTCCATTCATGATGGTGATAAAGAGTGGGGCCTAAATCATCCTACAATTCAATGTAGACTATCAAGGACATGATGCTTAGTTTTAAAATTTGATTGATTTATTTAACTGTAATTATTACAAATAAAATTTATTTCAAATTTGATTTATCTATTTTGTACCATTTTCACCTTCTATAAAGATTACATAATTGTTTCTTTCTTTATTTGCAACTGCGCAAGTGCTTCCTTATAAAGCAACTCATAAACCTTAAATATTTATGATGATTTACTACTTTACAACAATATACTATTAAATTCTAAATAATTATTTAGAAACAAATTGTATCATGACCGATAAGAATATAGTATTCAAATTCAGGCATTGTTTTATGCACACGTGACGTGTAATTAGCTAAAGAGAGTTTTTCTTAAACACGCGATGAAAGACATAAAAAGGGTTATTCCTAGCTCAATCCAAGCAGTTTTTTGGGGATAGACTATAAATTTGCTGATGATTTTACAATGAAAGGGAATAAGAAAAACTAATGGCTAGAAGACTTTTTTAAACACAATTTTACTGATAATTATTCGCTTTTGAGTGAAATTATTGTTTTGCTTTGTTGCTATTAAATTCGCAATTATATTAAGGAGTTTTGTGAATTTATATTATTCTTCAAAATAAAAATATGTAGATAGCTTTTGAAACTTATTACAACTACAAATCGGTATTTAAAACAAACAGTGGCGATGAGTCAGTGCTGTCTTATGGTATATTTTAATAATGCACCGTGAATGCCTTTTTATTTAATTTTCTTTATGGTATCTTTTAAAATGGAGCCAATTGGAACAGCTGAAAAAATATATCTCTTTCGGCTCCATTCTAAAATGCATCGTAAAGGGAACCTAAAAAAATGTTCATGAATTATTTTCAAAATGCGCTAGAAGATAATGCTGACTTGACGTCAAAGTGACAAAACCATATTTATATTCGAAAGTGGTCTAAACATGCTTTTTTAATATAAACAATGTATTTTTTGATAATGAGAATGCTTCTTCATTCAAGCAAAGCAATCATTAATTTTCAAAAACAAACTAAAATTTTAAAACTGCCTTATTTTAACAAATAATTAGACTGCAGAATAGTTTTACACTGATTTGAATACCTTTAATATAATGAAAAACACTGTCTTTGTTTTTTTAGTTTTACATTTTTTCGAAAAATCTATTTTCTCGGATACTTTTTTGTTATCACTTAAATTATTTGCTTCACATTGGAGAGGTTATTACAATTATGATAAAAAAAATGGAAATATTTTTTACCTATTCAGACCGACATAAAATACGTACCAAGTACACTAAAGATAAAGTTATGTTACTTGAAAGGACGATGAATGCAGAAAGAAATAAGACGTTGAAAACTTTTCAATAATGATTGCAAGAAGCAATAACAAACATCAGGAGTTGGAGGTTATAAAGTGCAAAGATTGAGTAGGTTATAATAAGTTCCTCTACTAATAAATCGAAATGTTTGAGTTAATCCTATATTGCTGAACTTTAAATGCAGTTTTTTGATCATGTTATATCCTTGGTCTATAATGTTGTTGAATTTGTTAAATTGGTTAATGTGTTAGATTATAACAAGATTTGTATTATTGTTATAATTAACATATCCATGCATGAACAAAATTCACTTGAAAAAGAGTTTTCATTTTGAAATAATTAAGATGTCAAATAATAATGCACAAAATAGCGTAATTTATTTGTCTTAATTTTTTTTACCTATTTATTGGCTATAGTTTTAATACCTTGCTTCAAACTTTTTTTTTGAAAAAAGGTACTTTATTAACAGAAAGCATATATTTTCATGATATGCCTCATTAAAACCTTGCAATCCCCCTAACCTAAACGGGTGCCTTACAAGGAAAAAGAGTACATATCACTTCCATATATTAACATTACAATATAGAACATACAGAAATCAAATTGTTTAACAGATGGAGGAGTAAAACAAAGGAGAACCGCACTCAAAACCATCCGTTGGAGCAACTTGATCCAAAAAGCAAAGCCTTATTTAGCTGCAAATTCAACCGAGAAACCATAGAGTAAAGACAAAGCATCACGTGGAGAGCAGCATAGGTTTACAACGAACTCAATGTGTCTTCCAGTTCAAAGAAATGACAGAATCCAGGAAAGAGAAAAAGTCGCCTTTCTCTACATAATAGATCCGAGGAATTCGAAGTGTCCATATTCTCTACATAATAGCTCAAGAGCAACTACGATTCCAAAAGGGGGAGATAAGGAAATCAGGGTGGATGATGGGGAACAGTAGACCTCACTACGAGATTCCATTGTTCAAAGATACGTTTAGTCTCTATATTAATATCATGATTAATGGTTAAGTGATGCAGTAACGATCTGATCTCTTGTATTATCAGGGTGCTTCTGATGGTCGCAGGCATTTCAACCCCTCTGAAGATCCTATTATTACGTTCGCACCATATATTCCAAATCAGGGAAGTAAAAACAATATTGTCTACTTGCTTAGCTAAATTTTGATCTCTCGTTTTCTTACTTATGCAGTCCAATATATTCATGATGTTGTAATTTCGATTGACATCTATATTGATTTGCTGCATGATAATGTCTAATAGATTACGAGAATATGGATAGTTGAAAAAGAGATGGTCCCTGTCTTCTAGGTCACTAGCACATAAGTTACACCGTTGGTCAATAGATGTATTCCATCTACTAACACGGTCTTTAGTTTTCAATTTATCTTGAATGGCCATTAGAGCACAAGTTGACATTTTTGGTGCACACCCTTTTCCCCATACGATTTTTGTCCAAAAATGTTCTGGGTTCTTATTTCTAAGATGGTTCCATGCTGATTTTAAGGTGAAGTTACCATTGTTACTGGGGGTCCAAGTCCAGTAGTCGTCCCCCGTTTGTTGTTGGATGGTGATGTTGCGAATGATTTGATGGAATTGAATAGGGACATGCTCTAAGTGTTGTTTCCAAGTGTTGTTAGAGATCAACACAGAAACTTTTTTGTCATATCCTCTCGCCACATGCATGGCATTCCAACCACTTATTTCAATTAAGGATGAGCCGTTGAGCCAGGGATCAAACCACAAATTTGTGGTGTCCCCATTAACAATATTTCTATTAATGAGACCTTTACCCCATTGTCTAGCTCTGAGCAGGGTATTCCAAGTATAAGAAGCAGTAGGGTCTATGTTGGCAGTCTAGATATTTGCATTTTTACAATATTTATTTCGAGTCCAGTTAGCCCATAATGATTCACCCTTAATAAATTTCCATAGAAGGTTTGTAGCCACAGCTTTAGAAATGTCTTCAATTTTCCGTATACCAAATCCACCTTCAGCTTTGGTTCTGCACACATCTTCCCATTTCATAGGATGGGCTTTAGATTTCCATAGGAAATTAGCACACAAGGAGTTTATTCTTTGTGTTACTGTCAGTGGAAACTGTGAGAATTGCATCCAGAACTGTAAAATAGGGTGAATAACCGTTTTAATTAATTCAGCTCTCCCACTAATGTTAAGCATTTTGCTGTGCCAATGATTAAACTTTTTGTTTATTTTGTCTATCAGCCCACCAAAGTCTCTTGCTCTAAGTTTGTTATTTGATAAAGGAATGCCTAAATAGACTATTGGTAGATTGCCAATACTGTAATTAAGGATCTGAGCAATTTGAGGTTTGTTTGTGACTCCTTTGCTCAGAAACAATGTAGTTTTATTGTTATTTAGTTCCATCCCTGTTATGATATTCAGTTCTTGGAGCACTTGCTTGATACACTTTGCATTTTCAATAGTAGCTTTGGTTAAGATGAGAATGTCATCTGCATACATCAGATGTGTAATCAAAGGTTCAGTTTGGAATATGGGTTTGATATTACCTTTGATCAATTCCATATCCAGATTAATTGTCAGGAATTCCAAAGCGATAGCAAACAAATATGGTGAGAGAGGGTCACCTTGTCGTAATCCTCTTGAACTAGAGATGAAACCATAAGGAGACCCTTCTATTAAGACCGAAAATGTGGGAGTTGAGATGCATTCGTTTATAATCTCCACAAATGGGGTAGGAAAATTCATAGAGATCAGCATATGAAGAATAAAAGCTCTATTAATTTTGTCATACGCCTTGTTCAGGTCAATTTTCAGACATAAGTTGTTAGAAGTTTTCCTGTTGAATCCTCTAATCATCTCATAAGCCAAAAGGGAGTTTTCTGTGATAACTCTACCAGGTATGAAAGCATTCTGGTTATAAGAGATGAGATCGTTCATGAATTCCTTCATTCTGTTACAAAGAAAATTTGCTAGGATTTTATACAACACGTTACACAAGGAAATTGGTCGAAAATCACACATATCCACTGCATTTGGTTTTTTTGGAATGAGACAGATGAACGTGTGATTAATTTCCCAGATTGTAGGACATCATTCATAGCATTCCATATATCATATTTAATTTGTTCCCAATGCAATTTGTAAAATTTGGAATTCATTCCATCTGGACCAGGGGAACTACTGTCATCAATCTGAAAAATTGCTGTTTTAATTTCTTCCATAAGAAAAGGTTTGCATATCTTTAATTTTGCATTTTCGGATAAAATTTTCTTGCAAACTATGTCTGGAAATTGATGCGTGTCTGTAGGCGTCGAAAACAAATCTGAAAAGTATTTTGTAGCAGAACGAGCTAAATTATCTGATGCTGAAGACCAAGAACCATTGTCATTTAGAATAAGATTGTTCCCCCTAGTCGGATTAATTTTGTTGATTTTCGAGAAAAAGAATTCTGTAGGTTTATCACCTTTAGTCAACCATTTTATTTTCATTCTTTGCTCATTCTCAATTGCGATGTTCCTTATAATATCATGAAGCTGGTCATTTTTCGTACTATATTCATCGATAAGACAATTATTTAAAGGATCTTGAACTAAAAGCTTATAAATATTATTTGTTTCTTCCTTTAATTTGTCTAGTTCAGAGTGTATATTGGTTCTGTTTGAGTTCCAACGTTTCAGACTAACCTTTGCTGCTTTTAATTTACAGAGAAGATTGTAAAGGGCGTTGCCTGGAAAGGACTGCTCCAAATCTTGTTGAAGAATGCTCTGATATCCTCTTTGGAGATGCCACGAGTTGTTGTATTTGAAAGGTAATCTTCTTCTTTTCACTATCTGATTAGAAATCTTTACCATAATAGGAGTGTGATCGCTAATGGAGTGATTACCAAAGTTTATTCCAAAGTGTTTGAATTTACCAGACCATAAGTAGTTTACAAAAACTCTATCAATTTTACTATGTATCGAGAATAGAGGTCCTCCCCTCCAAGTATAGAAATTTCCTGAAAATTGTGGTTCAAGTAGATTCGATTTAGTTATGCAGTCCATAAAATCATGATCTCCAATGCCATTACATATGCCATTATTCATTCTGTCAGTAGATGATAGAGTAGCGTTAAAATCTCCTGCTATAATCCAAGGAAGATTAACATTCATAGATAGATCGATGATATAATTCCATAATTCTTTTCTCCTCATTTCATCATTGTGTGCGTAAACAGATGTACATAACACACTTAAGCCACTAGAGTTATGTAAGATACCAGTCATGTATTGATCAGTCGAATGAAGGATAATATTAGACCACTGATTGGAATCCCAAATTGTAAGAATACGGCTTTTCTGACCATCGAAAATGTTATGCGAGAACTTCCAGTTTGATTGGACTTTTATCATAAATCTATCAATATTATCTGCTGATAGTTTATTTTCAAGAATGCTAATAAAAGAAAATTTGTTGCTATTCAAAATATTACTAATTTCCAATTGTTTGGCTGGGGCATTCATACCCCTTATGTTCCAAAAGAGGAACTCCATCTATAATTGGCTGTTTGAATTGCTACTGTTTTCTTGGGGAGCAGCATTCCCCAGTAACTTTGCTTTTTTTGAATTTTTGTTCTTTCCTTTTAGTTGACTAACAATAGATTGCCACGCAGGATTGTCTACCACATCTGGGTTGGATGTAGCTTTGAATTCAAATGGTGTTTCATCTGTTCTGGTTTTGCGTGTATTACTGTTTTTGTGGACTCGAACAGAGGTGAAAGCTAGCTCTGTGGACTCGGGTCTACTGTGCACTTCCAGCTGGGATTTGCTTCTTTCAGAAGTGTCATTGGGTAACACGGCTTCGTCAACGTTAGGGCTAAGTAAAATTGGTTGTACCTCTACATTTATGTCTATTGTATTTGAATTTGTAATATTATTCACCTGATCAGAGTTTGAATGGACTTTATGGATTTCCTCAGAGAGGAGTTGTGGGGAATTCATGTTATCAGTGAGCTGTGGGATATTTTCTGTAGGGTTTTCTACTTGTGTAACCTCTGCTATCATTGGAGAATCAGACAAATCTACGTTAGAACTAAGATTGTTGTTTAGCTCATGTTCTTTTATGTTTTCATTAGTGTCAATCATCATTTCAGAATTATCACCATTAGATGTTACTTTGCTTGTTTTAGGTTGCCACACTTTACTAAATTTACAATTCAACTCAGAATGACCAAAGCTTGAACAGTTTGAGCATAACGATGGTCTCCATTCATAATTCACTTCTTGCCAGATGATTTTTTCATCTTCAGTTATTATGGGAATTTTATTAGGAAATTTAAAAGAGTTACTTATCTCTATTAGCACTCTCGCATAAGCAATTTTGATAATACCTTCAGTAAATTTATCCAGTCTAATTGGAGAGCCGAGGACCGAGGCAATCCGACTAATTCCTTCTTCTGTCCAATAATCAAGGGGAAGGTTAGGGAGTCGTATCCAAATCGGGATTGTGTGTAGAAGTTCCTTGTTAAGTTGCATTCCCAGTGACCATCTCTTCATCATCATCAATTTTTTATTATAAAAATATGGACCTCCCTCTAGAATTTTATCACAGTCGTGTTTGTTGTTAAACTTTATCACATAGAAACCGTTTTCTTTGGAGTAAATTGAGAATTCATCATCTGGTTTCCAGACTCTAAGAATGTAGTCTTTGAAATATGGATAGTATGGTTTAGGACCAACAACATACACCACTATTGCATTATCCCATTGCTTTTTCGCTTTTAGTACAACTTCTTCGGACATTTTGGCGCAATGAATGGAATTTAATTCACGAGGCTGATAAAATTTCAGTGGAATGGAAACAGGGATGTTATTGCCTTTAACCACTTCGTTCCACGCCCGACTAGATGTGGTAGAAAAATTCCACTTATTCGGACTTGTTTTGTTTACGTTATGTGAGGAATGGGCTTCCTTGTTATTGTCTGCATTCAGAGAACTTTTACTCAAAGTTGGAACTGTGGATTGACGAGGATGGTTTTCAGATTTTCGTGGAGGGATTCTACTTTCCTAGACGCCGGTCTTTGGAAGATATGTGTGATTTGAATCGCGTTTCCATTTTCTTCGAACTACTGTGGTGAATCCATCTTTGTCGGCAGGGGGTTGGTATGTTGCTGGAAGTGGAGCGAATCTAGGAGGAGGGTCCATGGATGACGACGGCAGATCTGGAGGACGACTGGACTGCGGACCCGCCGGCAATGGGTTAAACATCAGAATCACGGAGGGTCAGTGATTGAGGCGTCAGGTATTCAATTTCACATATTCTGCTTTTCCAATTATGCCATTTAGGATAGTTATAAAGAGTGGGACTTAAACCATCCTACAATTCAACGTAGACTATAAGGACATGATGCTTAGTTTTCAATTTTATTTGATTTATTTGACTGTACTTATTACCAACAAAATTTATTTTAAATTTGATTTATTTATTTTATACCTTTTTCACCATCCATATAGATTACACAATTGTTTATTTCTTCATATGCGACCGCGCACGTGCTCCCTTATAAAGCAGATCATAAACTTTAAATATTTATGATCATTTGCTGCTTTATAGCAAAATATTATTAAATTCTAAGTAGTTATTTAGAAAATAGATTATATCATGATCGATAAGAATATAGTATTCAAATTCAAACATCGTTCTATGCTAACTTGATGTGTTATTAGCTAAAGAGAGTTTGCCTTAAACACATGATGAAAAAAATAAAAAGAGTTATGCCTACCTCGACCAGAGCAGTTGACTATAAATTTGTTGATGATTCTACACTAATGGAGAATAAAAAAAACTAATGCCTAAAAGGCTTTTTTGAACACAATTTACTGACAATTATTCGTTTTAAAAGAAATTATTGTTTTACTTTGTTGCTATTGAATACACAATTATATTAAAAAAAATTGTGAATTTAGATAGTTCTTCAAAGTACACAAATATAAACCACTGTTGAAACTTATTACAACTATAAATCTGTCTTGAAAACAAAGAGTGGTGATGAGTCAGTATTATCTTATGGCATATTTTAAAGATGCAACATGAATGCCTTTTTTAAATTTTCTTTATGGCATACTTCCACATACATTTTTCCCTTCTAATAGTCTGGGTAAATTAGTTTACGCTCTGATTAACTCCGTGGAGCAAAAAAAATACATTATTTACTCAAGCAACAAGTAGTGGTATAATGTTTTCTATCATTTATCTTGCAATATGGCACTACCTATTCAAATGGTTGAAGTCTTAAAGAGTGAGCAATGGTATTATTTAAAATGTTATCTTTGTAACTTTCAATGTTAACTTATAACAGATGCGATCATTTTCAATGATGGATAAAAAGATTTATGGAATTAAGTCAATACAATTCATCGATCAAACAAACTAATAGGAAAAACTCCGTGCGCATAGCACAAAGTTAACAGGACAAACTAATACGCAATGTATATTTCAGAAGTTCACGGTCAGACCAAATATTTTATTTTTATTCCAACTATTAATAAGGATATATATTTACGTTTATATATGTGTGTGTGCGCGCGAGTGCGTGTGCTTGCATGTGTGTGTATATGTATGTATTCAAAAATCGCTTAACGCTTTCACTTCATTTCATTTTTCATCTAGAGCCACAAATTTTATTTTATTTTTAAATCTTCTTTTTGGAAAACATAGAATTTGAGTTCTCATTAACAAATCAAACAAAGTTGAAAATAATTTAAAATTTATTTTTCTACATACTCATCCATTTTTCTAGAAATAAATATATATTTTTTCAATGAATTTTATTTCTTTGAAATGATTTCAAACATTTTTACATAATAATTTTTTCCTTGATATGTTTTTATAATGATATATAATATCCTCTAATACGCTCTTGACATATCTTTATTTATAAAACACTTTTGGTTTCTCTCTGGTTTACTTCATAAATGATTCATGATTTTTTTTTTGTAATTTTCTATTTACATGTTCGTGACTATTTCAAGACAGTAAATCAATTTTTGTAACTGATGATTTTATCATCATTAGAGATGTTAAGTTTTTGCAACTGTTTTTAAAATTTAGTTCCATCAAATTTTCTTACACAAGTTCTCCCCTTAGTTTAATCGTTGGAATAGATCATGACCATTACAGGTAGCTCTTGTGGCTAATTTTCAATTTCCATCAACTATGGTATGTGTCTCTACCTTCATCTTTGTTCCCCTATAACGATGTACTGTTACTAGCTGTGTCCTTCCTTTGTCCATTTTGGATGCTTAAATCTTTTGCTTTGCCAAAGTGTGTATATGGATTTTTTTTTCCCCGTCATAAATGGACTTTTCTACGGCTAAAGTATTATCGTTGCATTTACTAATTTGAGTAAGACTACATGATACTAACCGGTAACTATTTTTGAAATGCTCTTAACAATTCACATCGAAATTGATAGTTGCGAATGAGCTCAGGTTTAGGTAGTTGATGATTGTTCATAAGTAATTTTTTGGAATGAAATGATTCTTTCAATTCACCTAAGTGTACATAAATTTGCTATCTTTTTTTCCCTTTTACCGACAGTTAACTACTTTAACTGTTTTACTGTAAAAATCTGAGTATAGAATGTATTTAAAGCTGTTGTTTAAGATAATTTTTAGCTATTAACTAAAGTTTATTAAAGTCAATTCGTTTATTGAATTCAATTCTTTTTATTTGATAAAAAATTCGATGGAGTTTAACTTGTACTGAAGTTGTACCATATTCAATTATTGATTAACATAAAGAGGGATTGTATTATAAATCTAGCAAATCAGTAACAGATTACCCATTTTCTACAATCTTTTGTTAATGTTAAATTAACAATATACATTCATAATTTCTACTTATTATGTTTTTTTAATGGCAACATTAATTTTCAGTTTAGCTTTACCAAAGAAAACTTCTTGAATGATCCAAATAAACTTTTATGTTGGATCAATGGATAGTTCAACACCGAAACTATTATTTTGATTTTATTAGCCCTTTTTTTGAATGTTCCTTTGAAGCATCTATACCTCTACTAAATGTTTTCTTTCGCTTCTCTTTTCTTCTTGCTTCAGACACACAATTTGAAAGGAAAGCAAGATGATTTTTTTTTTGTAAAAGTAACTTTATGCTTTGAACAAGTTGTGACTATTAGGACTTCTGTAACCATTATTTTTTCCAGATTTGATTTTTTTTCTTTTCCTTCTCCGTTAATTCATCTCATATAATAAGAAATGTGAAGCATATTCTCAACGAAGCAGTTCACCTCTTTAAATGGATATTAAATCATTTCCGTTCCGTTCTTGATTTTCTAACATTATTACATACAAATATTGTTTGATTTAAATACATTTGCCTTTTATTTTTTATACACCATTTCAGATTTGTTTATTAATTCAATTTTTTCCATTCTTCCTTCATTTTATTGAAATTCGGGTATTAAGGCTAAAAATTATTCGTACATCAACTATTCCTTCATTATATTGTTACAATTGCAGTTATCGTAATGCCTCTATTATTTACCATTTTAAATTCAAATGAAAATTTCTTACGACTTAGTTTTGGATTCCTTTACTTTCCATAATTTTATATTCTGGATTTTGGACAGATCTATTCTCTTTCTTTTTGTTTTTGTATTCAACTTTTTGGCATCGGTTTATAATTACCCACAATTTAAACGAATACTGTTTGTACCAAAAATGGGCACAACACTCTTCGGGACTCTTTGAAGAGATAAACGTGTAGAATGACAATTAATACTGTGGATTATCTAACAAAAACTCCAAATAACAGAAAAGTAAAGTGCAAAGACAAGCGATTTAGAGTGGTTCGGCGTTTTAGCCTACGTCCACTATGAAGTTTGATGATTTTATTACTCGACACTCGAAGATTACAATTCTTTATAACGCGGTACAACTGGTTATTTGAGCTAAGTCTGAATCTAAGGCAATCGTGGTGATTGTGAGTAAATCTGGCAGAGTCTGGGCGCTCTTTAGCTCTTGGAATTATCCGACCTCTTTTTTGAATGACCAAGGGCTCTATTTATAGGTGTAGGAGGCTGATATTTCGCCTAAACTGAAGGGAGACCAGTTCTGGTACGTCAGGGGGCCCACATGCCCGCTTTTTGGAAGTCCGGGCCCACTTTGGGATCGATTCGACCCTTGGTTCGAATCGATCAAGAAAGAGTCCGATCGAGCTGAAATTTGGTGTGAACGTTCTTCAACATGTGCTCAAGCTTCTGTGAAAATTTTATGGCATTTTGACTTGTGGATCTCGAGTTATGATCGATTCAAGTTGGAGTTTTTCGCCCCATGGATTCGTTCGAATCGATATGGTTCGAATCCATAGGGTCGAATCCATGCTCCTGTACGTGAAGGCGATGACGTGGTGCGCGTCCCTCATATCGATCCGCTCTTCACTCCGGATTGACTGGGTCGACTCCATGTCCTTCGCCGCTTTGACTGGGTGGACTTGTGATAACAGACTCGAAAGGGCGCTGCCTTCGAATCGATCGAATGGATGATCCCTTCGAATCGATCAAGGTAGGCTATAGTCTATCGATACGAAGGCTCTTCAGTTACATGGATTCGAAGCACCTTCTCCTTGATGGATATGAAGCAGGTAAAACTTGATGGGTACGAAGTGTGGTGGCTTGGTGGTTTCGAAGTACTCCATCCCGAGGGTTTTGAACGACTAAGGCCTCATTGATTCGAAGAGGATCACATGAATTTGACTTGTTGGATTCGAAGATGGGAATTCTCCAATGGATCCGAGGTAATGGACTCGTGGCAATCACAAGAGGGAATCGAAGTTCCTTCCACTTCATCGATTCGAAGGGTGTTCCCTCGATGGACTCAAAGCAAGAAATGGCTTCGATGGATTCGAAGTGGGATCTGTTTTGATCGATTCGAGGCTGAGGCTCGCATTCTATGGATTCGAATCAAGGCCTTCTCCCGATGGATTCGAACATAGGCTATCTCATGGATTCGAACTCAGGGCTATTTTACTCCATCTTTGGTCGATGATGTCTTGAGCATACAAACTCGGATCGCCTCGAAATTTGGAATATCGGTTTGCATGGCTCTACTTGATGTGTCTCATCAATTGTAGCCCGATCCGGACTCGGGCATAATCCATCGATATTTGCAGTTGCCCAACGATCATTCAAAGTTGAAGACGTATGATCTTGTCTTTTTCCAGTCAGCTCCTTGGTATCTCGGCCTTGCCAAAAGGTGGGATAGCATTTGCCCCCCAAAGTACGTCTTGTGTAAACATGATGTGCTTTGTAAAACTGCAGTCTTTCGTGTTGGATATGTCCATTCAGTTAACTGCTTGACAGTCGTCTTCTTGCAATCTTCTATTAGATAAACGACCAACCGGCGTGCTTTGCATTTGTCCTGCCCCCAGTCTTGGGGATGAGTATGGAATTGATGTATGTTTATACTCCTTCTCGCACTCTGGGAGTAAGGAGTTAAGGAATGTTTATACTCCGTCTCGCGCTCTTCGGAGTGCGGAGTTGATGAATGTTTATACTCCGTCTCGCGCTCTTCGGAGTATGGAGTTGATGTATGTTTATACTCCTTCTCGCGCTCTTCGGAGTAAGGAGTTAAGGAATGTTTATACTCCGTCTCGCGCTCTTCGAAGTGCGGAGTTGATGAATGTTTATACTCCGTCTCGCGCTCTTCGGAGTGCGGAGTTAAGGAATGTTTATACTCCGTCTCGTGCTCTTCGGAGCGCGGAGTTAGGTGGAGGGTTGTCGTGCATTAACCCTTTTCCGGCCTGATGTGATGGCTTGCCCCCGAGCTCGGGTTTCGCTTGGCGAGTGGCCAGTCGTAACACAGCCACTCCTTTCTTGAATAAATCCCATTGCGTGATGGAATTTAGCTCTTCGTGCATCGTGATGTTGTACATTGTATTTAATGAATCACCGCTCTGGCTTGAAGAGATGGCATTTATGGCTGGAATAAGAAAATACGGCAAGGTCAGTTGCCTTATTATAAATTCTAATTTCGAAATGAAAAAGCAAACTGCTAAATGGAAAAAATATAATGAAATAAATAGAGCCTGTTATGTGTAATAGCGACAGAGACTCTCGCTGTTCCAGGCTCTTGGCAAATCAAGACCGTCAATGGTCGATAGTTTGAATGTGCCATCTCCGAGTCTTCGAGTAATTGCGTATGGTCCTTCCCAATTTGGTTTCATGTGTGAAGGAACCGGATAGATTCTCTTGAGAACGAGATCGCCGAGTTCAAAAGTTCGAGGTCGAACTTTGGCATTGTACAATCGGGCGACTCGACCCCGATGTGCGGCCGCTCTCAAATCGGCCTCTTCCCGCTTCTCATCTAGTAGATCCAAAGATTCGGCAAGCAATATAGCGTTTGTTTTCGGATCATAATAAGTCACGCGATGGGAAAAAACTTCTGTCTCGACTGGAATAACGGCTACTGAGCCATAAGATAAAGAAAACGGGGTGTGTCCGGTTGCGGTCTTGTGAGTCGTTCGATAAGCCCATAATGCCATAGGGAGTTCATCAACCCATTTGCCCCCGGCCTTTTCCAATCGCTTTTTCAGAATGGATTTTATAACTTTATTGACAGCTTCAACCTGTCCGTTCGCCTGAGGATGTGCAACTGCCGAGAACTTTTTATGAATATGGAACCGCTTACAGAAACTTTTAAACTCTGCACTTTCGAATTGGGTTCCATTATCGGTGATGATGGTATGCGAGAGTCCAAATCGACAAATGATATTGCGAACTACGAAATTTATTACTTTCTTTGTCGTAATCGTTGCGAGGGCTTCGGCTTCAGCCCATTTTGTAAAGTAGTCAACGGCGACGATGGCGTACTTCGCACCACCTCTCGTTAGAGGTAATGCGCCGATGATATCGATGCCCCACATCGCGAATGGCCAGGGGCTGACCATTTGAGTTATCTCGGTAGGTGGGGCTCTCGGAATTCGGGCGTGTTTCTAGCACCTATCGCACCTTCTTGCATAGTTTGCTGCATCTCGGTTTACTGTTGGCCAGTAATATCCATACCGGAGTATTTTCTTGGCGAGAGCTTGCCCACCGGTGTGATCGCCACACTCTCCTTCGTGTACGTCATGTAGCACTCGTTTAATTTCATCGTGCGCGATACACCGGAGGAGAGGAACAGAATAACCCCTTCTATACATTACTCCGTTTTGAATGACGAATCGTGAAGCTTTTCGTAGAATTTGTCTCTTCTCATTTCTATGCTCAGGCAGTGCCCCATTCTCGATGTAGTTTCGATATGGAGTTATCCACGATTCTCTTTCGGGAGCGGTTTCAAATACAAAACTCGTCTCCATTTGATCGATGCTGGGGAAGGATAAAGTTTCGACAGGGACAAATCTCTCTTGCTGTGTTTCACCTGTGCTGGCTAACTTTGCCAATGAATCGGCTTTTTGATTGCGTTCTCAGGGTATATAGTAAATGGCGTAATAATCAAATTGTTCCAGTACTTTCTGAACTTGAGCCAAGTAAGCAGCCAGTCTTCGATCTCTCGCTTGATATTCTCCCCGTACTTGACATACCACTAACTGTGAATCACAATAAAATTCCACAGCGATAACCCTCAAATCTCTGGCAAGCTTTAGGCCGGTTAAGAGGGCTTCATATTCAGCTTCGTTATTAGTTGCTTGAAAATTGAACTTCAAAGCGTAACATATAGATCGGCCCTCGGGCGTCTCAAGTACAACACCAGCACCTGAACATCGGTCGTTTGATGCACCGTCAGTATGTAGCTTCCAAATGTATTCGGGGGATTTACTGGTTTCGGGTAAGTCCTCTGAAATGGTAAATTCAGCTATGAAATCTGCCAGGACTTGTCCTTGAATGGCTCTCCTTGGAGTATAAGTGATATCAAATTGGCTTAATTCAATTTTCCATTTGAGTAACCTACCAGACGTCTCAGGCCGCGTCAGGACCTGTCGTAACGGCTGATCGGTATACACAGTAAGAGGGTGAGCTTGGAAATAAGGTCGAAGCTTTCTTGAGGCAATGACCAAACAGTAGGCTAGCTTCTCTAATCGGGGGTAATTTCTTTCAGCCCCTGTTAGTCGTTTACTAACATGGTATACCGGTTTCTGCGCTTTGTCTTCCTCCCGAACTAGGGCAGCACTGATCGCATGCTCTGACACCGCCAGGTAGAGGTACAATTGCTCGTGGTCAATAGGTTTTGACAAAATCGGTGGTGTGGAAAGATGTTGAACCAATGATCGGAATGCGCCTTCACATTCCGGGGTCCATTCAAAGTTTCGCTTTCCTTTCCGGATTAGATCAAAGAAAGGGATGCATTTATCAGTTGACTTTGAAATGAACCTACTTAGTACTGCTACCTTCCCATTGAGACTCTAGACTTGTTTTATGGTTATTGGAGTTTGTAAGTTCCTTATTGCCCAGATCTTTTTGGGGTTTGCTTCTATCCCTCGAGCATTAACGATAAACTCGAGGAATTTTCCAGAGGCGACACCGAAATGACACTTTAATGGGTTGAGCTTCATTCCGTATTTTCGGAGAATGCTGAACATTGAATTTAAATCTCTGACATGATCCGTGGAGAATCGAGACTTCACTAGCATGTCATCCACGTAGACCTCCATGGTTTTCCCAATCTGATCGGCGAACATCCGGTTGACCAAGCGTTGGTATGTTGCTCTGGCATTCTTTAAACCAAAAGGCATGACTCTGTAGCAGTAGAGTCCCAAATCGGTCACGAAACTGGTATGTTCTTGATCAGGTAAATGCATAGGTATTTGGTTATAGCCAGAGTAAGCATCCATAAAAGATAACAATTCATGGCCAGCCGTTGAATCTACAAGCTGGTCAATTCGAGGAAGTGGAAAACTATCTTTTGGACAAGCTTTGTTTAAGTCAGAATAATCGACGCAAGTTCTCCATTTCCCATTCGGTTTTCGAACCAACACTGGGTTTGATACCCACTCTGGGTATAAAGCATCTCGGATGAAACCATTCGATTGTAACTTGTCAACTTCCTCTTTAAGGGTGGCAGATCTCTCTGGGTCCATACCGCGCCTTTTTTGCTTGACCGAAACGTGTCGCAGGTCAATGTTCATGGAATGACTTGCGATGTCCGGCGAGATCCCGCACATATCAGAGTGTGTCCAGGCGAAAACATCGAGATTTGCCTGGAGAAATTCAACCAATTCCTGTTGTATCTGTTTTCCCAGTTGAGATCCGACTTTTAGTACCCTCGAGTTATCATCCTTGCTGACCGGGACGTCCACAGTCAGTTCGGCTGGGGAAGCCTGATTCTCTTTAACTTCGTCTTTATCCTCGTTGTCTCTAGGGTCCAGATCTTTAAGGAATTGGTAGTGGTGCCCGGGCCGGGGCCCAGGCGCTAGTTGTCAATTATTAGTAAAACGGACGCAGAGAGATTCCTCCACGCCCTTTCCTTTCTCCTTTTTCTGCGCCTCACGCAGTTCAGCAACATAACAGGCTTTTCCTGCTGCCTGATCTCCTTGAATGACTCCGATCCCATGGTCAGTCGGGAATTTTAAAGTCAAACACCACGGGGCAATGGCTGCCCTAAATTCAGCGAGGGCCGGTCGGCCCAAGAATGCGTACGGTGAAGCGATGTCTAAAACAACAAATTGCAGCAGCCGGACTCTCCTGCGTTCTCCAACCCCAAGTTCCACTGGCAGTTCCACTATTCCAGTGGGTATCGTAGCACTCCTGTTGAAGCCGTGAACTCGAGATTGGCAAGGTTTCAAGTCCTTTGCTTCCATCTTCATTAAATCATAAGCTCGTTTGAATATAATGTTTACAGAACTCCCACTGTCAACCAGGATTCTCTTCATCCAGGCAGGACCAACCTGGGCAGATATGACTAGTGGATCGATTGTTGGGGCTTCGATTTTGTCAGCATCTCTGCTTCTAAATATGATATCATCAGACATTATCTTTTGTTGCTTAGCCGGGGTTCCATCCTCGCAATTACTGCAACATTCGAAGTTCTCATGCCTGATCGAACTAGCATACGACTCCATTTCCCCCCAGCTTCTGTCTGCTGGGTGGGGACCACCACTTATCGTGTTTATAACTAGTCTTCCGCCCGCATGAGCGGGTTCCTTCTGTCCTTCTTGATTTTGTGCCCGATTCCGATTTGAAGGGCCTGCTCCACCAGACTGCGGTGCCCGTACAAACTGGTCTAGCTTTCTTTCCCTGATCAGCTTTTCAATGAGGTCCTGCAGATGTTGACACTCATTGGTGTTGTGGCCATAACTCTCGTGAAATCTACAGAACTTTCCTGTTTGAATTTGTCTCTCCGACGATTGCTTCGGAGCAGGTTTATCATATCGCACAGTGTTGCAAGTTTGCAGATACACATTTTCCAGCGATGTATTTAGTGGCGTATAATTATCAAACATTGGGGTCCTACGTTGTGGGCCTCGATTCTGATCTCTTCTCCTGTCCTGAACATTGTTGTCCCTTGGCTGAGTTTGTTTGTTCTGTATGTTCAATTGAACCTTTCCGGAACTCTCACCGGATTGCTTAACTGCCACATTGCTTTCTATTCCTCCAGTTTTGGGTACCGCATCGTCTTGTTTCCTAGACTGTTTTGCGTCCTCTTGTCGCAAGAATTGGGCGGCTTTTGAGTAGAAACGGTCCAATGAAGCAGGTGGTTTCCCAGCTAGCCAATTTCCAAATTCCGAGTCGGGATCGATCCCTTTGGTTAGTGCCATCAGAATCGAGTTGTCGTTGGGATTACTAATTTCAACGCAGGATGCGTGGAACCTTTCCAAATAACGCCTGAGCGTCTCTCCACGTGCTTGGGTAACACTAGACAGGGTGTTAACATCTTTCGGCCTGGCGACATGCATGCGGAATTGTTCGACAAATTTCTTAGCCAGTTGATCGAACGATGAGATGGATTTTGGTGGCAACCTTGTGAACCACATTGTTGCAATTCCCCCCAGAGAGATGGGGAAACTCCGACACTTCACTGCATTGTCAGCTCTTGCAGCACTCATTGACCATTCATATTTCAAAATATGTTGATTCGGGTCACTATTCCTTCGTACATTGGGAGAGTTGGCATCCTGAATTGTCGAGGGGGTTCAGTGCGTAATATTTCGTCTGTAAAAGGGGTATGTCCACGGGAGATTCCCCAATCATCATTAGTGAGCCCTTGACTCTCGCGTATCATCTGACGTATTATGGTCGAGATATCTGACAATGGCGCATTCTGGGCATGCTGAGCTAAGGTGTGGTTGGGTTCTACAGTGCGAGTTTGGACCGGGCGCTGTCGTTGGTCCGTATTTCGCCTCCTTGGCTCGGCATTCTCTGGGACATACGGCTCAAGAGTATGTCCGCGCTGTTGATTGTTCGGCTCTGACAGATTCCGGGTATCAGTCCTCATTTCTGCCGCGGCGGTTGTAGCGCGGTTGTCCGTGGTATATTGCGGAGCAGTCCTCCCTCGTGTCGACGGTCCTGTTTGGAAGCTGGTCGACGGCCCCGTCCTTAATTGTCCAACGGTCAAAGCGGGTTGATACCCAGTAGTCTGCGCGTGACTCCCTTCTAACCGAGGACGGGTAGACCTGCGGTGATAATCAGATGAAGCGGAACTTCCAGTAGATGCATGGGAAACATCACCCCTCCTGGACTTTCTATGGCTTTGGCGGTTTAGTTGGTTGGTTAGTTCAATGTTAACACGCAACTGTTCAGCCAACTGTTGTCGGCTTTGGGTCAGTTCCTAGAGTAATGCCTGGAACTCTTGTCTGGTTACTGGCCCAGACGGATCTGAGTGAGCAGTGTTGCCTTGGTTGGATGGAGGCAATTGTGCAGGATTCTGTCGATCTCGACCTTCTTGGTCAGCAGCTGTAGAAGTGGTTCTCGTACTAACCATTTTGAGTTGTAGATTCCTTTCCTAGACTTTTATGCAAATCTGAATAGAATGGAAGGATTCTGGATTAGATATCTGGATCTTCCTCTTGGATTTATGCAATCCGGTATCGATGGTAGATCCAAGTAGCAGGAGAAAAAGCTAGTTTTCTCAGTGAAAGCACCAAAGTGTTTGTACCAAAAATGGGCACAACACTCTTCGGGAGTCTTTGAAGAGATAAACGTGTAGAATGACAATTAATACTGTGGATTATCTAACAAAAACTCCAAATAACAGAAAAGTAAAGTGCAAAGACAAGCGATTTAGAGTGGTTCGGCGTTTTAGCCTACGTCCACTATGAAGTTTGATGATTTTATTACTCGACACTCGAAGATTACAATTCTTTATAACGCAGTACAACTGGTTATTTGAGCTAAGTTTGAATCTAAGGCAACCGTGGTGATTGTGAGTAAATCTGGCAGAGTCTGGGCGCTCTTTAGCTCTTGGAATTATCCGACCTCTTTTTTGAATGACCAAGGGCTCTATTTATAGGTGTAAGAGGCTGATATTTCGCCTAAACTGAAGGGAGACCAGTTCTGGTACGTCAGGGGGCCCACATGCCCGCTTTTTGGAAGTCCGGGCCCACTTTGGGATCGATTCGACCCTTGGTTCGAATCGATCAAGAAAGAGTCCGATCGAGCTGAAATTTGGTGTGAACGTTCTTCAACATGTGCTCAAGCTTCTGTGAAAATTTCATGGCATTTGGACTTGTGGATCTCGAGTTATGATCGATTCAAGTTGGAGTTTTTCGCCCCATGGATTCGTTCGAATCGATATGGTTCGAATCCATAGGGTCGAATCCATGCTCCTGTACGTGAAGGCGATGACGTGGTGCGCGTCCCTCATATCGATCCGCTCTTCACTCCGGATTGACTGGGTCGACTCCATGTCCTTCGCCGCTTTGACTGGGTGGACTCGTGATAACAGACTCGAAAGGACGCTGCCTTCGAATCGATCGAATGGATGATCCCTTCGAATCGATCAAGGTAGGCTATAGTCTATCGATACGAAGGCTCTTCAATTACATGGATTCGAAGCACCTTCTCCTTGATGGATATGAAGCAGGTAAAACTTGATGGGTACGAAGTGTGGTGGCTTGGTGGTTTCGAAGTACTACATCCCGAGGGTTTTGAACGACTAAGGCCTCATTGATTCGAAGAGGATCACATGAATTTGACTTGTTGGATTCGAAGATGGGAATTCTCCAATGGATCCGAGGTAATGGACTCGTGGCAATCACAGGAGGGAATCGAAGTTCCTTCCACTTCATCGATTCGAAGGGTGTTCCCTCGATGGACTCGAAGCAAGAAATGGCTTCGATGGATTCGAAGTGGGATCTGTTTTGATCGATTCGAGGCTGAGGCTCGCATTCTATGGATTCGAATCAAGGCCTTCTCCCGATGGATTCGAACATAGGCTATCTCATGGATTCGAACTCAGGGCTATTTTACTCCATCTTTGGTCGATGATGTCTTGAGCATACGAACTCGGATCGCCTCGAAATTTGGAATATCGGTTTGCATGGCTCTGCTTGACGTGTCTCATCAATTGTAGCCCGATCCGGACTCGGGCATAATCCATCGATATTTGCAGTTGCCCAACGATCATTCAAAGTTGAAGACATATGATCTTGTCTTTTTCCAGTCAGCTCCTTGGTATCTCGGCCTTGCCAAAAGATGGGATAATATATACCATGTTTGTTTATTGAAGCTTTATTATGAGAATCTAATTGAGAAATTCACTCATTTTACAAGTTCTCTTTATTCTTTTCACTTTCATAATTGGGGTTTTGATTAATTTCCTTGCTCTCTTTTCTATTCTTTCAGTAAAGTGTTTATACAATAACTTGATGAGGATATAATTTACTGAACTATCAAAGCACAGCTTTTTCCCTTACCTTCTCTTAATTATACTAGTATAATATCAAGCGCACAAACATTGAACATATATTGCTTTTGATGCCCTTTTTATGAATATGCTGAATTTGTAAAGGTAATTTTTTTGAACAAAGGGGCATCATTTATTCCTCATCGTTCTAAAATATACGGAAATCATGCTCATGTTAAGAAATTAATTACATTTTGGGAAATGATAATGCTTTTCAAATTAATATTAAATTTTCCACTTGGGTTCCAAATTAACGTTCTTCGTTTGTCCCACCTGTAATTTTATGATTGATCTCTATGTTCACTCCATGTACTCTTCTCAATTACCAGTTTTAATAGTTTTTTCCTTTCGTGCATCACCACAATGACTAATTTACGTTTGTTAAGAAAGGAACCTCAAGCATGTGATTGTGAAAATTTGTTTTTTTCCAATTGACATGCTGAAATTTTCCCTTTACCGAGAGCATTACTTTTCACTCATTTTTAATACTCTACATCAACTAACATCTTTCGGACTTCAGTTCTACCATATTGCGCCATATTCTCAATTTTAAGACATTAACTCGGTGCCTCTTTTGCGATAATAACCCGTGTCTTTCAAAATATACCTTTACTATTTTTTTTTAGTTTAGACCACTATCCTTTTGGATTTAAGCATATGATTATTACTCAAAATGGTTTTATTGCGCTTTTTTTGCCTACCTTGAGTTTAAAAGAATGCATATCCATAGAGAAGGCATATTCTGCACTTTGTACTCAAACCAGTACTATACTTCTATTCGTAATAACAGTTTCTTGGCTTTTAAATTTTAAATATACATTTTTCACAAATTATTTCAAATATACAGGAACGTATTCATGTTGTGGAATTAAACAGTTTTTAAACTCAAAATATTCAGTTTTATAATTAGCTTTTTTTTTCCAGCCTCCACAAGTGAATTTTTATAATTGATTTCACTGTTTATCCCTTTGTACTTCTCAGCCACTGATCTTAAAATATTATTTCAAACAAGAATTGCAGCAGTTTAAAAATATCATATCAGTTCAATGAAATCGGCTTCCAAGCTATAATTATTCAAATATATTTTTCTAACCAGCTTTATGAAATTTTCCTTCAATAGGGTATGTGTCTTTTCGCTAATTTGCTCTATCAAATATCACCTTTCACATTTCAGTTCTACTATATAACTATATTTTTCTTTGTTACAACTCAAATCATTATCATGCCTCTAACATGTATCGTTTCTTCCAACCGCCATTTGATCAAACTTTTTACCGATGTTATCATATATACAATTCATTATAAGCCTGCTAATTTTCTATTACAGTTTGCATTCTAGATAAACTTTATTCCATGCATATTTTAGGAGTAGGATTAATTAGGCTAATCACCATAAACTCTGCTGTTTTTATTATACCTGCATTATGCATGAATTAAAAAACATAACTAGTTGTAGTACACTCGATTTCAAAACTGATTTGGTGTTGCAATGAAGTTATAAATTCATGTTAACCCGACTAAAAGACATAAGACTAATCCAATAAAGTCACTACAAGGGAGACAGCGCTTCCAACGGCTCCAAGCCGTTGGCGGCCGTTGGAACGCCGTTGGAAGCCGTTGGAAAGGCCGTTAGAATACAATTCAACGTCTTTCAACGCCTCCAACGGCGTTATACCAACTTTTACCAACGGCTCATCTGGCCACGTGGCAAACTTCGTTGACCAACTTGTCGTTGGTATGCCGTTGAAAAACGTTGGTTATGGTCGTTGGTAGCCGTTGGAAGCCGTTGCCTATGAATGATCAAATGGCCGTTGGTATCCGTTGGAAGCCGTTGGAAATCTGAAACCTTTTTTTTTGCCCAGCAGCTCCTACTCACCTCCGGCCACACATAATATCATAAATATCAAAACTGCTCCATTTTGAGCGTATATCCAATAACAATCACATATATATAACCAAACACAATATAATAATCAAATCATACACATAAACAACCAAACAATCAAAACAAACTAAATTCTACATCCATCAAATTAGTTTCTACATCAAAACCAAACGTCATTCAAACCAACCGTCATCATATATACAAACAAAACACATAAAAAGCCATCACCAATCATCATCCAAACCATCACCAAATGTTTAAGACATCCAAACACATCACCAAATGCCTAACACATCCAAACCATCACCAAATGTCTAACACCATACAACAATATATACAAACCATCACCACTCCACACATAAGAAAACATCTCAAACATACCTCAACTCACTCGCCAGCAGAACCACCGGAGGAAGGAAACCGCCCGTATTACTCCATGCACTCCGCCACTTTATTGTTTAGCTACTCCATTTGTTCTTCACGGCGGCGATCACGGTCTTGAAGCGTGGCGATCTGGGCTCGTAGCTGTGCGATCTCCTCCTTATCTTGAGCTCTCTGGTAGTTCTTCTGCACTACGTCAACCTGTAAATATTAGTAAATATGTGTAAATATATGTGTAAATGCGTTTAAATATTTACTCTAGCTAAGCTCACATCTAAAGTGTTTATATATATGACATCGAAATGAACATGCTTCATAAAAATTATTTTAAATTTAAATTAAATTACCGATTGGCTTCCAAATCCAAAGCGCCTCCCGTGGGTCGCTGGATCCATGACAGACTCAAATATTGCGTTCTCCTCATCAATGGTCAACTCTGCTCTTCCGGTGTCCTGGAGCATCAATGTCCGTGCGTCCTGTAACTTTTCCTAGTATGCAAAATACAATTGAATTTAGATAATGCTATTTTAATAGACTTAAAACTTTTAGTTCATTATCTTATACTTACATATGCGGCCCTTGCTTTGTCATTACTTTCCCAGGTGTACGAATATGTGCCTGAATCGTCAATCTGAGTCACCGCATGCGTATGCGCAAATACATCCCAACGACTGACAGGACCACCGCGCTGTCTTTCCTGAAATATGCACATATAAATATATATTAAATATTTTTATATAAATGTTTATGTTAATTAATAAATATACCAAGTCATCGCGGTGATGCTGGAATGACTTAGAACCACCGCGATGTGTGACGGGGTTCTTGCTCCTATTAGCAGAATTCCTAGTTGACTCTTTCTGCAAATTTAAGTTGAAAAAAAAATTGTTTTATAGTTTTAATTTAAATATTATTTGCGTAGAACAATTTAAATTAAATATATGCTAAATTTACCTGAAATTCCTCATTGGCCCACCAGCGGATAAACTGTTCCCACACAACAGCGCTCATCCAATTTGGCTTGCTTCCACTTGATTTCACAGCATTTAAAGTCTCCCTGTAGTTCTTTGCAATCTTACTCTGCCAATGACGCTGTACAACGGAAAGATCTGCATCCTGGATGTCCACATGGCCCTGCACGTTTGATTACATAAGAGTTATATAGTTTTTATGCGTAGTGTAAACATGATTAGATATTTAAACCTAACAAGAAATATCACTCATACCAAAAAGTCCTGCCAAATAGCTTCCTTCACGTTCTCTGGAATCAAGGACCATTTGGGCAAACATTCATTCATCCGACTCTGGTATGCACGCTTAGATAATGAAAGAACTATATTTCTTGGTTTGTACCTTTCCTGATTGCATATTTTACAATGTCTAAGATTGATATCTTCCTTCCAAAACAGCATGCAACCGTTTAGACATGTATCTATTTTTTGATATGGTAAACCAAAAGCCGACATTAGTTTTTTTACTTCATAATGATTTTCGCACATTAAATTATTGGGAGGCATATGTCGTTTCGCAGCTTGTACAACAGCTGTAAATCCAGATTCTGTGAGGTTGTATTTAGATTTCATCGCAATGTACTCAGCAGTCACTGACAATTGGGTTCCGCTTGTGCAACCTTCCCAAATGGGTTTCTTCGCCGCTTCTAACAAATCATATATTTTTTTGCGCCAATATTTGGTTCGTCTTCAGTATTACCATCGTCATCGGTTAATTGAGAAACATGGAACATTGAACGTGCAGCATCTTCAACCATATGTTCTACGGGATTTGTCGTATCAATTTCATTACTCAATACCTCCTCAGCTTCAACACGATTAGATGCTAACGGTTCTCCATGACGATCCCAAACCAAATAGTTCGACACGAAACCGAACTGACGCAAATGAACTCTTACCATTTCTGGTACCAAATGCTTTAACAATTTGCATTTAGTACATGGACAACGGATTTCTTTGTCGTTTCCGTTATTACTTAAAGCGAAATCAATAAATACGCGAACACCATTATTAAAATGTTCACTAATTGACGTTCCACTTTCAACTCTTCGTTTTTTGTACATCCAGCTCCGATCAGTAAAATAATTGTCCATTAACCTATGTATATAGTTAAAAAGTACGATATTAATTTGCATTGACATATTATTAAAACAGTTTACAGGTGAATTTTATAATAACTGATCATTGACTCTATGGTGATGGGTCGTCCTACCTCCCATTACAAATACAATAACGTAATTAAATCGCGTAAATTATTTCAATTTAAATGATTCAACAAAATTTCGACAGCGCTTCGCTTTAGTTCCCTGAACAGTACACATTTGCGTGTACACAGGGAACATAAACGAAGCGCTGTCGAAATTTTGTGAATCATTTAAAATGAAATAATTTACGCGATTTAATTACGTTATTGTATTCGTAACTTGTCCAATACAGGGACAAATCCAACAAATACTGTATAAGATGAATACAGATGTCTGTTCTGTTAAAAAAACGAATATCCACATAACGATCATATACAATACTTATCAGACGGGGCCGAAAAACATTCTAAGGGTTTTCGAATATATTACATATTCTGTAACATATTATATTTATAAAAAAAATTGACGTTCGATACTATACTTACTGTCATTTTCGATATTTTTTAACCGTACATTATAAAATTAATACACTATATTACTTATTAAAAAAAATCAAAGTAACCGTATGTTATAAAATTAAATATCATTTTCGATATTTTCTAATCTAATGTCATCATTCAACTTATTGCACTATATTTTCATACAAGCAGCATTCTACACTACGCTATACACACAATACACTATACACCATACATACAATATACTATAATATACAATTAACTTACAATACATAGGTTAATAATAAAATTTAAGCATCAATAAACTAAACTACACATACAATAGTCAATACAAACATATAAATTGCAAATCTAACACTAAATTACCTAATTGAATAAAAAAGGGGATTAGGGTTTATACCTTGATTGGAGAGGATTAGGGGTTGGAGAGGGCTTCTAGATGCTACCGAGTGACGTTGGACGTTGGAATGGAAGTGGGTGGCGAATTGGGGAGGAGGATGGAGGGTTTTGGGTTAGATTTAGGTGAAAATCGAAATGGGGGAGAAGAAGCTGCTGCTGTGAATTTTGGTTCGGGTTTCCAACGGCTACCAACGGCCGCAAACGGCATTTTCCAACGGCGTCCAACGGCTATCTTTTTAATCTCTTGATAATAATCCGGAAAATACTTGCCGTTGGAAGCCGTTGGTCAATGCCGTTGGCGGCCGTTGCCCCCCTCCGTTGGAATAAACAGCAATCCTTGTAGTGAGTTAATCCAAAATTGAAATCGTATTTCAATTTTATACTGATATTTGTTATAAATAAAATAATAACATTTTAACATTGTAGCAGAGAATATTTTCATAATACATATATCAAATAAAATTGAGCAATGTTAAAAGATATATCTCAACTTACTCTAACATATTTCATTCACCTAATTCATTCCATTTTACATAGATTCAATGATAAGGGTGTTAGACCGTTGGATAATAACAGTTGCTTTTGATTCAGTCTTTTCATTCTGTTAATAAACATCCTAGATAGTAGGAGCTATTACTGTTTCTTTGTTTCATTTAGATCTATTCTTAGGCAAGTATCACGATCTTTGGGTTGTAAAAGACGTGAGCTACTTATTAGCATTTCTGTTGCTTGTACTGGCTATTTAATAGCCTCAAACTCTTTTGATTCAATTGCAAAATCATTCAAGCATTTGTGTAATTATACCATTTGTGTTTTGTTCAACATTTGGTATCAGAGCCTCATCAACAAGGCCTAATAGAGAGAGAGTTTGAAAAAAAACAGAGAGTGTGTGAGTATGGCTGAGAGCAGTACCAACAACAGCAAGTTCGTGCAACCTGCAATTCCCAGGTTCGATGGGTTTTACGAACACTGGGCAAAGTTAATGGAGAATTTTTTGCGAGCCAAAGAGTTTTGGAGCTTAGTAGAAGATGGAATACTGCAGCTCCAGAAGGCAGAGAATCAACCGAGGTAGAGATGAAGGTGATTGAAGAGCAGAAGCTGAAAGACATGAAGATCAAGAACCATCTCTATCAAGCCATAGATAGAAAGATCATGGAGACAATCCTAAATGATGATACCTCCAAGCAGATTTGGGATTCAATGCGGCAGAAGTTCAAGGGCTCAACCAGAGTGAGGAGAGCACAACTTCAGACGTTGAAGACAGAATTTGAAGTGCTCAAAATGAAGGAAGAAGAGTCTATCAATACCTATTTTGGGAGAGCTCTTTCAATAGCAAAGCGAGAAAGTGTTCGAGAAAGCGACATCACAGGAAAGATTCAAAGATCCCTCGTACCAAAGTTCAATTACGTTGTGTGCTCCATTGAAGAGTCGAACAATGTCGAGACCCTTTCAGTGGATGAGCTTCAAAGCAGCCTGCTAATTCATGAGCAGAGAATGAAGAGTTCGAATAAGGAAGAACATGCGCTGAAAGTAACACATGAAGAAAGAGTAGAGAGAGGAAGAGGTAGAGGCATGATCAGAGCAGGTCGAGGAAGAGGGAGAGGCAGGCAATTCTTTAACAAAGCAATGGTGGAGTGTTACAATTGCCACAACCTAGGACATTGTCAATATGAGTGTCCTAGTTGGGAGAAGAGAGCTAACTATGCAGAGCTAAACAATGAAGAGGAAATGCTGTTGATGGCTCATGAAAATCTCAACCAAGGCAAGAGGGAGGGAGTATGGTTCCTTGATTCCGGATGCTCAAATCATATGTCTGGAAACAAGGAATGGTTCATACAATTAGATGAAAATTTTAGACACTCAGTGAAGCTTGGAAATGAATCCAAACTGATGGTGATGGGAAGAGGGAACATCAAGTTTGAAGTTGAAGGCCAAACTCAAACTTTAAGTAATGTGTTTTATGTACCTCAGTTGCGTAATAACCTGTTGAGCATTGGTCAACTTCAAGATAGAGGAATAACTATTCTGATTAAGCATGGAACTTTTAAACTTTATCATCCTAGTAGGGGCTGCATTATGGAAAGTAAAATGACTACCAATAGAATGTTTGTTGTGATGGCTAACATTTTCATACAGTCCTCTTCATCTACATGTTACAATGTGCATACTAATGAGCTTAATGAGTTATGGCACAAGAGGTATGGTCATTTAAGTCACAGAAGTTTGGCATTGCTGAATAACAAGAAACTTGTTCAAGGCCTTCCAAAGCTTAAAGCTCCAACCAGGGTGTGCACAAGTTGTATGATGGGAAAGCAGCATCATGAGGCTATGCCAAAGGTAAGCAAGTGGAGAGCCACATGGCAATTGCAGCTCATACACTCGGATATTTGTGGACCAATTTCTCCTGAGTCACACAACCACAAAAGGTATCTATTAACCTTCATTGATGATTTTAGCCGCAAGCTTTGGGTGTATTTCTTAAGTGAAAAGAGTGAAACCTTTGTGACATTCAAGAGTTTTAAAAACATGGTGGAGAAAGAGTCCGGTCTTTCTATGCGTGGTTTGAGAACTGGTAGGGGAGGAGAGTTCACTTCTAGGGAGTTCATGGAGTTTTGCAGAGCTCAAGGCATCAAAAGACAGCTAACAACAGCTTACACACCTCAGCAAAACGGGGTTGCAGAGCGCAAAAATTGCACCATTCTCAACATGGTGAGATGTTTGTTAGAAGAGAAGAAGATGCCTAAACCTTTTTGGTCGGAAGCTGTGAAGTGGACCTGCCATGTTCTAAACCGGAGTCCAACCTCTTCTTTGAAGGACAAGACTCTAGAGGAATGTTGGAGTGGAGTAAAACCCAACGTTGAGCATTTCAGGGTGTTTGGCTGTGTGGGAAACGTGCATGTACCAAATGCAAAGAGGCTCAAGCTAGATGCAAGAAGTCAGAAACATGTCATGCTGGGGTATAGCGAGGAATCCAAAGGCTATAAGATGATCAATCCTGTGACAAATAAGGTGTCAATCAGCAGAGACGTCGTATTTGAAGAAAGACTTTGTTGGGACTGGGGGAGGACAGAAGAAGAAACTAAGGCTGACATCCTTGACTGGGGAGAAGCTGACGAAGGAGTATATCATTCAAGTAATGAAGAAAGTGAAGATGGAGTTAGCTTGCATGAAGAAGAAGAAGTAGTGGAACCTAGTAGCTCCTCCGATGGTACAATAACACCACCACTGCCTGAAAGAAGAGTAACACGAGCTCCAACATATCTGCAGGATTATACAAGTGGAGATGGGCTTTCAGAAGAGGAAGAGGTACAAAACTTTGCCATGTTTATGTTTTCTGATGACCCTACTTGTTATGAAGAAGTAGTGAGATCAAAAAATTAGAGAGATGCAATGGACTCAGAGATTGGAGCAATAGTGAAAAATGAAACATGGGAGCTGGTTCGTGCACCAAAAGAAGCTAAAGTAATAGGAGTGAAGTAGCTTTACCAGACCAAACTGAATGAAAATGGGGAGTTAGATAAATGCAAAGCCAGACTTGTGGCTAAAGGCTACGCACAAGAGAAAGGCGTAGACTATAATGAAGTCTTTGCACCAGTTGCTAGATGGGATACGATTAGGATGGTGATAGCTTTAACAGCAAGGAATGGATGGAAGCTCTTCCAACTAGATGTCAAAAGCGCCTTTCTGCATGGTAAATTGAGTGAAGATGTATACATTGCACAACCACAGGGCTATGTGGTGAAAGGAGAGGAAGACAAAGTGTGCAAGTTAAAGAAGGCGCTCTATGGTTTAAAGCAAGCACCGAGAGCATGGTTCAGCAGAATTGAAGGCTACTTCATCAAGGAAGGGTTTGAAAGGAGCAGCTATGAACACACTTTGTTCATTAAGAAGGAAGAGAAGGACAAGATATTGATTGTATGTCTCTATGTCGATGATCTTATTTTCACTAGTAATGATTCAAATATGATGCATGGTTTCAAAGTCTCGATGAAAAGGGAATTTGAGATGACTGATCTTGGTGAGATGAAATACTTCCTGGGGGTTGAGGTGCGTCAAAGTGCCAAAGGTATTCACATAAGTCAGAAGAAGTATGCAGGAGAGATTTTGGAAAGGTTTGGTTTAGAGAAGTGCAATGGTGTAAAGAATCCTATGGTTCCAGGAAGCAACAGACTTTCAAGGCAAGAAAAAGGGAAGAAAGTAGATGCCACTCTGTTTAAACAAATGGTGGGAAGCTTGATGTATATGACAGCCACTAGACCTGACTTGATGTACTGTGTATGCTTCATAAGCCGCTTCATGTCAAATCCGATGGAATCACATATGCTTGCAGCAAAGAGGATCCTCAGGTATATCAAAGCTACTGCAGAACTTGGAGTCTTTTACAAGAGAGACTGCCAGGATGAATTACTTGCTTATACGGATAGTGATTACGCTGGAGACTTGAATGATCGAAAAAGTACATCAGGTTATGTGTTTATGCTGAGTGGAGGAGCAGTAGCTTGGATGTCCAAAAAAAAGCCAGTGGTAACTCTTTCAACCACAGAAGCAGAGTATGTAGCAGCTGCTTCCTGTGCATGTCAATGTGTTTGGATGTAGAAAATTCTTAAGCAAATTGGAGGTACTCAGAATAGTTGTGTTAAAGTTTTATGTGATAATTCTTCCACAATTAAGCTTGCAAAGAATCCGGTTTTCCATGGTAGAAGTAAACATATAGACGTGAGGTTTCATTTCTTAAGGAACCTCACAAAGGATGAAGTTGTTGATATGAAGTACTGTGGCACCAGTGAGCAGTTGGCAGACATCATGACTAAGCCTATGAGATTGGAGCAGTTCGAGAAGCTCAGGAGTGCACTTGGAGTTAAATCAGCTGAAGAGATAAACTGAAATGCCTCATGCATGTTCAATTTAGGGGAGGACTTTGTTAGACCATTGGATAATAACATTTGCTTTTGATTCAGTCTTTTGATTCTGTTAATAAACATTATAGATAGTAGGAGCTAAAACTATTTCTTTGTTTCATTCAGATCTATTCTTAGGCAAGTATCACGATCTTTGGGCTGTATAAGACGTGAGCTACTTATTAGCATTTCTGTTGCTTGTACTGGCTATTTAATAGCCTCAAACTCTTTTGATTCAATAACAAAATCATTCAAGCATTTGTGTAATTATACCATTTGTGTTTTATTCAACAAAGGGATATATCATGGTCATTTAATATCACTGATATTTAAAACGGATAGATATTGAGAACCTATCCTCTTTCCTGTTGACACAGTCTTCTTCTTAAAGCAGTATGTGTTTGATGTGTGTTTAGTGTTTGATAATAACAAAATATATATATCGAATTTTTAGATGTGTTTGCAGTTTTTACTATACACATACAGGAATAAATATTCATTTTGAGTAATGATACTATTGCACAGAATTTAACAAATTCAATCAGTATTTTATTCAATAGAATATTTTATTCAGTACAATGTTTTCAGTTCATACACTGATTTTTACATTTCATAATTTCATACATTACACTGATTTCATATTTACAGTTCACTCTCATTCATACAATTCATTGTTACATTTCTGTCCTCACTACATCACTCATACACTCAGTCTTCTGCATCTGCATTGTCCAGCTCCAGTATTTGTCTTGTCTCCTGTGTACCTGCATAATTAACAACTACAGCAGTAATCTGAAAAGAAACAAATTTTAATTTGCAAAAATATAAAATTTGTTTTTATAGCTGTATCAGATATATGGGTTATCGTCATCATCTTTGATTGTGTAATATCTGTACATATCGGTATTCATATCAGGGACAGGTAATTACGAGTGGCTGCAGTACACACGTATACACGTGTGCACTACCTCGCCAACTCGAGTGCACAAGGTCAAATCAAAATCAGTTTCAACACAAGTGCAAATGGCCTCGACCAAAGTTCAAAAAATGGCAACTGCAACAATATGGCAATACAAATGAATCAGACTACACAAATATCACAAAGTCAAGTCTAACAGCCAAAGTTCAAATGACTCAAGTGAAGGTCCAAGACCACAGACCAGAGTTCAAGTAATTTCAGAAGATACGACATGAACAAATGATCATCAAGCTACTGCAAATGAAATCAACCCAGACTAAACAAACCAATGAATGACCAGATGAACCAATGATAACAGTGTACATCACCAGAATCAAGTGCACCAGTTCAAAATGCACAAGAGACTCAAAGTACAGAAAACATGAAAAAGGGTACAACTCAAGTCTGGTAACCACATCACAATTAAGTGCAGTGAAGTACAACAGTAAATCAAGACATGTACATATATACAACTACATGATGAACCAGACAAGACCTGGCAACAATGATGAATCAACAAATGCAGTACAGACATATACATTCAAGTGCAGTGAAGACTCAATGAAGTACATGAACAGAGGTGAACATCAGATGCCATACCAATACAACCAGGAAATGAATGCAACTACAGATTATACAACAGGGAAGTAAAACAATATCAAGTGAATGACTCAAATGACCAAGCTACAATGACTTGAAGCATATACAGAAATGCTACTATAAAACACAATGGCCAAGTCTCTACATGAAAGAAGTTATAAGCAAGCATATATGAAGACTTCAAGCAATACAACTAAAGTATGTCAAGTCAATGGTTCAGGAACTAAACTATGATCAGGCAAAGGCTATGGAGACCAGAGCATAAGAGTGTGCAGACATAAGCAATTGTTCAAGTAAACAAACACTATCAAGTCGAATGCAACAGAGAAACAAAGGCACCATCAATACAAATAGTGGAAACATGATAGCAGTGAACAAGGAATGGGTAGAAAACCAGTCAAAGATTACCAGTAACCAAAATGTCAAGGCAGTGGTAAAAGTCAGATGATCAGAGACGTGAAAGTCATGAACAAAGAAACAGTCAGAAGGTCAGAGAAGTTAGTCAGAAACGTGGTGAAAGAAAACTATTTCAAAAATCAAGTGTTTTAATCACGTTTACAAAATAAAACAGCAAAGAATTAAATTTGGAAAGTCTCTGAAAGAGATCGAACGTTCAAAAATCGAAGCCGTGGATCAAAAGATATTTCCAAAAATACGAAAGTGTAAAAACTGAAAGAATCAACAACGTGGTGATCAAGGAATACAAATCAGACGCCTATATAAACCACCCAAAATCATCATCGACTTCGTGGTGAAGAGCAGAGAAAATAAAACCCAATCATCACGACATAAAGCAAAAAACATTCAAGTTCAAATCAGAGAACGCAAAGCAGAAGTACATACCAATTTCAGAGACAAAGCCGAAGCTCTAAATTGCAACAGGGTAAAACCCTAACTCCAGAGTCGCCACAAGGAAGACGAAGCCGAAGTTCAATTCCCCAGCAAGACGAACAAGGGCAAAGCCCTAATTCAGTCGAGCAAATATCGACAAGAGATCGAGCCAGATTCGCAAGCTCAAACCAGAATTGCCGGAGCCCTAATTTGTGAATCGTCATTTTTTCTTTCTCAAAGGGGATCGAAGTTACAAAGGGATCGGGCCAGAAAGAAAGGGGATCGAAGACAAATTGAATTGGGCCGACGTTTTAGCAAATAAAAGGAGCGGGCCGGTATAGTATTAATTAGGGTTTAGTTTTGGGCCGGGCTTGTTTTAATTTTAAATTGGTCTAAGGGTTTTTAGTTTAAATTCTTATTGGGCCAGGTTTAAATAATTTAGTTTAGGCCTAGTTTATTTGAGGGAAAAATTGTTTTAAATTGTCAATCTATATTTTGCCCTGGGTTTAATCTGTATTTTGTTTTTCAGTTTGTATTTTCAAAGTCCAGTCAGGGTAAATCACCACCTAGGGTTTAGGTAGTGTCAGATTGTCTAGTTAGGGTTAGTTTAGTGAGCAGGGTGTGTGAGTTTACAAAGCTCTATAGGCGGAGCAGGGTGTGCGAGTCTGTAGGAGTGTTTGTAAGCGGGATACTGTTTAATCCTAATAGAAATCTGGGAATGCAGCAGTAGGCAGGGGTTGCCGAAGCTGGGTAAATTTTGTTGTGATTTACTTTTCTGCATATTTATTTATCTGCAGTTTGATTTCACATTTAATTCGTGAAAATTTGCGATAACCCTATTCACCCCCCTCTAGGGTTAATTTAGATCCTACAAGTGGTATCAGAGCGAGGTAATTTTTTTTAACTCTAGAGTCATGAATCCACCAAATAATGCTTTTTCTGAGGGGCAATCTATTGCTAGGCCACCAATGTTTAATGGGAATGATTATGCTTACTGGAAGGTTAGGATGAGTATTTATCTTAGTTCTGTTGATTATGATGTTTGGGATATTATTGAAACTGGCTATACACCTCCCACTATAACTATTGGTGATACTGAGATTCCTAAACCTAAGGAGAGGTGGGATGCTAACGATAAGAAGTTAAAAACTACTAATGCTAAAGCCATGAATGCTTTGATCTGTGCTCTTGATAAAACTGAATTTAATAGAATTTCTCATTGTAAAACAGCACAGGAAATTTGGCATACTTTGGAAGTGACACACGAAGGAACTTCTCAAGTCAAGGAGTCTCGTCTAGCCCTGTTCAGCAATGAATACGAGAATTTTGTGATGGACAAAGGCGAGAGCATAAAGGACATGTTTGGACGCTTCTCAACCCTGGTATACAATGCTAGAGCGCTTGGAAAGGAATTCTCTGAGGTAGAGATAATAAGGAAGATACTACGAGTCTTACCAATGAACTTTGAGGCAAAAGTCATGGCAATACAAGATCAAAAGATTTGAGTAAACTGAGCATGGAGGATTTGATCGGAAATCTGATGACGTATGAGCTTGAGTTAAAAGCAAAGGAGGAACGCATCAATTTCGAATCAAAGAAGAAGACGATTGCCTTAAAGAACAAAGAAGAAAGCGATGATGAAGAAGAAGATCCAATTAAAGTGCTTACAATGGCTGTCAATAATTTTAGAAGATGGTCGAAATTCAAGCCACGCAAGAAGAAGTCAAGTGGTAATAGGTCAAAAGACTCTGACAACTCTGAAAACGAATTAACCTGCTATAACTGCAATAAGCCTGGCCACTTCAAACAAAATTGTCCACTTCTCAAAAACAACAAAGAAAAGAAAAAGAAGAAAAAGGCCTTCGCAGCAACTTGTGATGATGAGGAAGGAGAGGAAGTCTCGACTGATAGCTCAGAGGAAGCCAACTTGTGTCTCATGGGAAAATCAGATTCAGAATCAAGCTCAGAGGAATATAATGAGGTAAAAAACTATTCTTATAAAGACCTTGTTTATTTGTGCCTCGATCTTACTAAAACAGTTGAAGCTCTTGATTCTAAAAATGAAAAACTGAAATCTGATAGAAAAAAACTTGTTCATGAAAATTTTAGGTTAGAAATTGAACTTGAAAAAAATTCAAAACCTAGAATGTAAAAACTGTAAAACTTTAGAGTCAGAATTATCAAAACTGAAGAATAGCTTCGAGGATCTCGAAAAAGAAAACTTGAATCTAAAAGAGACCATTGAGACTAGGAAAAAGGATTTTATAAATAGATGTTCCTCACTTGTGTCTGAAAACTCAACACTGAAAACCAAAGTCCAAGATCTTGAGAAATCACTGAATAACTTTTCTAGAGGAGAAAAATCATTCAATATGTTGTTGGGGAATCAACTATTTGCTAACAACAGAAAAGGACTAGGTTTTGGAAAATCACAAGTTGATGATAGTGCAAAAGGAAAGGGTATCTTTACTGAATGTGAAATAATTGGACATCATATTGAAAATTGTAGTCATAGGAACAAGAACACAAAATTTATAAAAGTTTGGGTTCCTAAAAATTCTACAAACAAATTTCATGTCTATTGGAACAAGAATGAAAAGACAAAACAAGTTGGGTTCCAAAAGGATTGTTTATTCAAAATTATTCTGCCACTAACCACCATGGACCTATAAAAACAAATAGGTCACATACATCTTTAAACGTGTAGGTGTGGTGGCAGGCTAAGGATATCTGGATTCTGGCTGTTCCAGATACACAACGGGCGTCAAATTAACGTTCCTTAGCCCAGTATAAAGGTGACAGATTCACTATGGGCAAACAACGAAAGATTATCGTACAGGTAAAACAGGTAGTTGTATTTATTTTCAAACGATAGATAACCGGTAAGAATCTGCATCATAATCTGAATTAAATCAACCAGTTATGATTGATGATGTTAATTCTGATTTTTAACCAATCATCTTACTCGAAGTAATTGTGATGGTTGACAGAATCTAACTGGCTTGATTTATGATCTTATATGATTTGATTTTAATCCGTGCTTGAAAATTGATCAACCATTTTCTTCTTGAACTTAATCTGTTTGGTCAAACTATGATTGATTACTGATTGCTCATGCTCTAAAAGGTATTTTTAGAAACTGTTGAAACTGTTGAAACTTTACTGGTGAAAACTTCAAATTGCTTTTGAGATAATCATGATATTTTAACTGTGATTCTACGGAAGGTATACACACTCGCTCTTCATTTGATAAAAAGTTTGTGTGCGTTTCGTTGTCACAGTGGTTTGTTTCTGAAAGTTGAATTTGATTCTGTTAAAATGGCTCTTAATGATGAAAGTTAGATGAACTCAATCAAAGAAGAAGTTTTTTAACAAACCCCTGGATTTGAAAATCACGTTTTTCCAAATCATGTGTATAAGCTAGAAAAAGCATTATATGGTCTTAAGCAAGTTCCTAGAGCTTGGTATGACTGTCTTTGTACATATCTTTTGGAAAACGGTTTTAAAAAGGGAAGTGCGGACACAACACTGTTTCTATTGCATAAAGAAAGTGATTTCTTGATTGCTCAAATTTTATGGATGATGCACTCTTTCTGATTTTGGCTTAGATTATAAACTAGTTCCATTAAAATGTGATAGTAAAAGTGCAATAGACTTGTCTAATAATCCTATTCATCATTCACGCACGAAACACATTGATGTGAGACACCACTTTCTTAGAGATCACATTGCTAGGGAAGACATTTGCATTGAATTTATTTCAAATGAGGATCAACTTGCTGATATTTTCACAAAACCCCTCCCCAAAGACAGATTTTCCAGTTTACGTTTGGATTTAGGGATTATGGAAATTGACTAATCATTTTTCAATTTTTGGTTGAAATATTCTTGGATATTTATTTTCAACTTCAATTTCTAGGATTCAAACCTGTTTTGGATATTATTCAGAGATTGATTCGAATATGGTATTCAGTAGTGGAAATATATCTGTTCTATTTTAAGAAATCTCATAATATGATTAATTTGATAACTGATTCCACGACCATTTCTAATTCTACCATCTTTCTATCATTCATAATGGTTTTGAAAATGAGAAGAGTGAATTATTTTTTAAATTAAAAGGAAAAATAAAGAAAATTCTTTTTTAAATATCTCTCATGCATCCATTCTCATTTAAAAGTCCTTATGGTTATGCATGGATGGATCATGTGAATTTTTAGCTAATCATCACTCCATTCTCATTTAAAAGTCCTTATGGTTATGCATGGATGGAGTATGTAGCTAATAAGTAACTGCTAATCCCATTTAAAAGTCCTTATGGTTATGCGTGGTTAGTAAGTGCTTATTTGTTTTTGTGCTTAAATGTCAAATTATTTTTAAAGAAAAAAGAACACTCCTCTTCTCATTATATAAAAATTGAATCATCGATCCATTTTCTAAAAATGTGGAAATTGTTATCGTGTTATGATATATTATGATTCTTCTTGATATTACATTTGTTTTTCCCCTACTGTTCCATTGGTTTATCAGTTCTTTTGATGATAACAAAAGGGGGAGAAGAATGAGATTTTGATAAGGAAATAAGTATTTCTGGAATATTTATTCACCAAATTTGTTAAATGTTGTTAGTTATTTTCTATAGTTCTTTTATTCGTCAGTAATTTCCTAAATCTTCTAAATAGGGAGTGGTCTCAGTTGTAGGGGAGTATTCATGTAGGAGGAGCATACATGTAGGGGGAGCTAAATATTTCATGGTTAAACAAACACATCTACTGGAATTTCAAAATCTTTAATATATATATTTGTCATCATCAAAAGGGGGAGATTGTTTGATGTGTGTTTAGTGTTTGATGATAACAAAAAATATATATAGAATTTTTAGATGTGTTTGCAATTTTTACTATACACATACAGGAATAAATATTCATTTTGAGTAATGATACTATTGCACAGAATTTAACAAATTCAATCAGTATTTTATTCAATAGAATATTTTATTCAGTACAATGTTTTCAGTTCATACACTGATTTTTACATTTCATAATTTCATACATTACACTGATTTCATATTTACAGTTCACTCTCATTCATACAATTCATTGTTACATTTCTGTCCTCACTACATCACTCATACACTCAGTCTTCTGCATCTGCATTGTCCAGCTCCAGTATTTTTCTTGTCTCCTGTGTACCTGTATAATTAACAACTACAACAGTAATCTGAAAAGAAACAAATTTTAATTTGCAAAAATATAAAATTTGTTTTTATAGCTGTCTCAGATATATGGGTTATCGTCATCATCTTTGATTGTGTAATATCTGTGCATATCAGTATTCATATCAGGGACAGGTAATTACGAGTGGCTGTAGTACACACGTATACACGAGTGCACTGCCTCGCCAACTCGAGTGCACAAGGTCAAATCAAAATCAGTTTCAACACAAGTGCAAATGGCCTCGACCAAAGTTCAAAAAATGGCAACTGCAACAATATGGTAATACAAATGAATCAGACTACACAAATATCACAAAGTCAAGTCTAACAGCCAAAGTTCAAATGACTCAAGTGAAGGTCCAAGACCACAGACCAGAGTTCAAGTAATTTCAGAAGATACGACATGAACAAATGATCATCAAGCTACTGCAAATGAAATCAACCCAGACTAAACAAACCAATGAATGACCAGATGAACCAATGATAACAGTGTACATCACCAGAATCAAGTGCACCAGTTCAAAATGCACAAGAGACTCAAAGTACAGAAAACATGAAAAAGGGTACAACTCAAGTCTGTTAACCACATCACAATTAAGTGCAGTGAAGTACAACAATAAATCAAGACATGTACATATATACAACTACATGATGAACCAGCCAAGACCTAGCAACAATGATGAATCAACAAATGCAGTACAGACATATACATTCAAGTGTAGTGAAGACTCAATGAAGTACATGAACAGAGGTGAACATCAGATGCCATACCAATATAACCAGGAAATGAATGCAACTACAGGTTATACAACAGGGAAGTAAAACAATATCAAGTGAATGACTCAAATGACCAAGCTACAATGACTTGAAGCATATACAGAAATGCTACTATAAAACACAATGGCCAAGTCTCTACATGAAAGAAGTTATAAGCAAGCATATATGAAGACTTCAAGCAATACAACTAAAGTATGTCAAGTCAATGGTTCAGGAACTAAACTATGATCAGGCAAAGGCTATGGAGACCAGAGCATAAGAGTGTGCAGACATAAGCAATTGTTCAAGTAAACAAACACTATCAAGTCGAATGCAACAGAGAAACAAAGGCACCATCAATACAAACAATGGAAACATGATAGCAGTGAACAAGGAATGGGCAGAAAACCAGTCAAAGATCACCAGTAACCAAAATGTCAAGGCAGTGGTAAAAGTCAGATGATCAGAGACGTGAAAGTCATGAACAAAGAAACAGTCAGAAGGTCAGAGAAGTTAGTCAGAAACGTGGTGAAAGAAAACTATTTCAAAAATCAAGTGTTTTAATCACGTTTACAAAATAAAACAGCAAAGAATTAAATTTGGAAAGTCTCTGAAAGAGATCGAACGTTCAAAAATCGAAGCCGTGGATCAAAAGATATTTCCAAAAATACGAAAGTGTAAAAACAGAAAGAATCAACAACGTGGTGATCAAGGAATACAAATCAGACGCCTATATAAACCACCCAAAATCATCATCGACTTCGTGGTGAAGAGCAGAGAAAATAAAACCCAATCATCATGACATAAAGCAAAAAGCATTCAAGTTCAAATCAGAGAACGCAAAGCAGAAGTACATACCAATTTCAGAGACGAAGCCGAAGCTCTAAATTGCAACAGGGTAAAACCCTAACTCCAGAGTCGCCACAAGGAAGACGAAGCCGAAGTTCAATTCCCCAGCAAGACGAACAAGGGCAAAACCCTAATTCAGTCGAGCAAATATCGACAAGAGATCGAGCCAGATTCGCAAGCTCAAACCAGAATTGCCGGAGCCCTAATTTGTGAATCGTCATTTTTTCTTTCTCAAAAGGGATCGAAGTTACAAAGGGATCGGGCTAGAAAGAAAGGGGATCGAAGACAAATTGAATCGGGCCGACGTTTTAGCAAATAAAAGGAGCGGGCCGGTCTAGTATTAATTAGGGTTTAGTTTTGGACCGGGCTTGTTTTAATTTTAAATTGGTCTAAGGGTTTTTAGTTTAAATTCTTATTGGGCCAGGTTTAAATAATTTAGTTTAGGCCTAGTTTATTTGAGGGCAAAATTGTTTTAAATTGTCAATCTATATTTTGCCCTGGGTTTAATCTGTATTTTGTTTTTCAGTTTGTATTTTCAAAGTCCAGTCAGGGTAAATCACCACCTAGGGTTTAGGTAGTGTCAGATTGTCTTGTTAGGGTTAGTTCAGTGAGCAGGGTGTGCGAGTTTACAAAGCTCTATAGGCGAAGCAGGGTGTGCGAGTCTGTAGGAGTGTTTGTAAGCGGGATACTGTTTAATCCTAATAGAAATATGGGAATGCAGCAGTAGGCAGGGGTTGCCGAAGCTGGGTAAATTTTGTGCGTGATTTACTTTTCTACATATTTATTTATCTGCAGTTTGATTTCGCGTTTAATTCGAGAAAATTTGCGATAACCCTATTCACCCCCCCTCTAGGGTTAATCTAGATCCTACAGTATGTTCTTAGATGAAATATTCTGCCAGAATTCGAAATTTTTACCTAAAGATGATGATCATTTGGCTTGCATAGTTTGCACATTTATGACGTGATTTCTCATAACACATCACCTATGCATCTTTTGCAAATATCATTTCATAGTTAGTTGACAAAGCATTAAATCAATTCGACCAATATGGAGACATCTTGAAAACCAAGTGCATAAAATCAAGTCTTACCTTGAATTCAAAGCTTAAATTTGTAACCAATAAAGTAATGAAAAACACATCAGCATGCCTGTTGTCAGTAACAGATTAACCACATTTAAAGAAGATTCTTCTCCCCTTACAATGTTGGGCATTTATGTTTTTTGTTTAGTCCTACATCACAGGATAAGTTCAAAAGATTCATTTCTAATTATTTATATAACCAACTGGCAACTGCCTGAAAATATAGCTCTTTGCACTATGACATCCACAATTTGTTTGGTTAAAGAAACATTCAATGTTACCATTCATTTATTGTATTAGGAGCAACAACCTTCATTTAGGATGAAACATGAGATGTTGTTATAAAGACATTAGCACTAGATGGAAGTGTAGATTGGAAAGAAGTTCATTATAGAAAGCGCAGTGCCATAAGATCAAGAATTTTCTACCATATTTTGAACCCTGCATAATTCTATAAAGTAGCGTTGCTTCTAGATTCAACCATGGTGAAATCGATAAGTATGAGCATGTAACATGTTATATGTGTTATTTGTTTTTAAGGAAAGTCACATTCCATGTGGAAGAGAAAAGTTGTATTATATTCTGATGGTGAAATTTGTGATGTTTCCATGTTATAGGTTTTTGAGTTTTAATTGTTTATCTCTCAAGGTTCCTTTTCTTGATCTTTTTCTATGACTTGAAAACATATTATTTTGGGGTATGAAGTTTAACATATTCATTTAACGGATTGAATTCTTTTGTACAAAAAATAACAATACATACCATGAAGGAAAATGTTGCCTCTGGTTGAAGGTACGTTTGCTGTTTTATCTTGCTTAATATTTATTTCCATTTCTTGATCACTCTCTTTGATTAATGTGAAAGCAATTCGTTTAGTAGAGTTACCAAAAGTTATATTGCGAAAGTACCACACAAAAACATAGTTTACCAAAAGTTATACTTTACGTACATGAATGGAGATTATATGAGTACCAAGTTGTGAACAACTTTGTTGTCATTTTTCTTTGAACTCGTGGTGTTTCATTTTAGAGTATTGAGAAAATATTGAATGGCTTTATCACATAAAACTGAAAATTATTTATTAAATGAGTTGCAACTAAAATAAGATTTTTGTGGTAATGAAGATTTCAGATCCTATGAAATTTACTCATTGCTTTATCTACAACTTTGCAGCAACATGAATTATCAATGAAAGGACGTCATATAAGCCACCAATAAAGGTAGGATTTCTTTGTGGATATGTATAATGACTTCATGCCACTTTCATTTTTTTAACTATGATTTCTTAGTTTTGTTTTATATTTAACTTCGCATGCTCCTCCTTCGACGTTTCAAAGAATTTTAGTCCTGATGACTCTTGGAATTTTTAGTCTTGATAAATCTTGGAATCTAATAGCAACTCAATTACTAATGCCATAAATAAGCTAGAAATAAACATGGATGTACATATTTACCATATTATGAAAAAAGAGCATCTTGGATTTTTCGTATTTCACGTCAGTTTTTCTTCTCATTGATTTTTTTATTCCACTTTTATTCGATAATCAATTAATGGGGTGAGTCCACTGCAATTGAAAAGGATTTGTTGCGGTTTCGTACTGTAAATATAATTTTGGAATAATAGAACAGATAAACAATATATAATAATAACTAATTAGCATATCTCATAACATCCATTCGAAATTAATAAAAAATGAAGAACTATGTGTTTTAGATGTTATTAAAGGGACATTGATAAATACTAAAACAAATAAACATTGAATTAAAATAGATTTTGTTAGATAGGATTACAAACAGATACGTCTCCTTGGTAAATAAATCCTATATTACTTATATTACTAGACTACCTAGGTTATTTTCTCAGTAATCTCAGTTTTGTAAATCCTTTTAAAACTGAATTCAAAGTACATTGATGTCCTAATCTGTTAAATGATAATGAAGTAGAAGAATTTTCTACCTTTTTATTCATTATAGGAATTTTCTTTACTCTTTTTAATTCTTTGTAGATGATTTAGTTTTAAATCCTAAGTTTTATCACTATTATAGTTATTGCAATATTTTATTAATTTTCTTTCCTAACATTTTACATTTAATGGCTTTTACTATTATTTACAAATATTCTGCTTGGTTTTTGTTTTCTTCTACTTTTTGATATTTAAGTCAATATATACATATACATATACATACATATATATATGTATATATGTATGTATATGTGTATGTATATAATAATTTTTTTTAAATAAATTAAATTAATAAATATTTATTAGTTGATCTAATAAATCTTAAAATTTGACAATTCAATGTGTAATACAGTGTTCATATACATTGACGAAAACCGTAAAATTAATTTTCATTCGAATACATATGATTTAAGGTTTCCACGATTATGTAATCTTTTACATTACGTTATATTCAAATTCAGAAAATTTATTCTTTTCGAACTATTTTATTGTAGAGAGATATTTTCTTTGTAAGCCACTATGTCATTACAAACAAAGATACATGCATTTCTTCTTTGCAAAATTGATATATAATTACAAATAGATATAATATTTTTTCTTCCCAAAATTGGTATGTCAAATAGATTCTTATTCATTGATAAAATTTATTTTTGTTACGAACGATAATAAATGTTATGATACGTATTGAATGTTTATATTCTATAATTTTAAAAATAAAAAATATTTTCGATTATATTAAAATATTTTCAATTAATACATTTTTCTAATATTAGATTTTACTTATTCATATTCATAATTTAGACTAATTAATGGATATAATTAAATAATATTTTGATCTGAAATAGTTTTCTTTTGTATTTTATTATCTTCATGATGAAAATGTTAATTTTTAAATTTTTTATTATAAACTTAAAATATCTAGGATTGAAATAGTGGATTAAAGTCAATTGTTTTTTGACACAATTAAAATGACATTGTATTTGTAATGTTTTAGATCTTATGTTTAATTAAGAATTCTTTTAGTAGTTAATCAAATATTTTGTTTGATAATTAATTTTTGATAAATATTTTGATATTTGCTATAAAGCTTTATTTACATAAAAATATATTGATTCATTACCATTGCACTTAAATTTTTAGGTATTTTCATTGTTCTTTGAAGTACTACATGAAATTTAATTTATACATCATCTATACTATATTATTATTAGTGAGTTAAATTTCAAGCTCACACAGGCCTCCTTGAAATTTGGCAACTGAACAGTCTCCGTAGTTTGAATTATTTATACTGTAAGGGCTCAGAAGGCTCCTTGGATTTTGTACGAATTCTAAACTGAAACGTCTTACCAATTATTATTTCTTTCATGTCGCTTCTCTTTTTCCCCTCCTCCTTTCCCCATCTGTAGCTAATTAGGTCATCTAGATTTTAACTTTTTCCGCCCGCGTTGCCCTCCCATCCAACCACTTCGCTAGCTAATTCAACTCGGAATCACCTCCAAATTGACTGTCGACCGACTACTCATCTCAATCCCTCCAGTCTATCACTGTTGTCCTTTCTTCCTAACACTGTTGCATCCCTTTGGACTTTGATCTCTGCTAGATCGACTTTCGCCACTACCAGTTAGCCCGACTTCATCTTCAGACTTCACTAGGAGCCATGCCCTAGATATATATTTCTTTCAGGTTTGATTATCATCTTTCTCTTAGTTATAATCAATATTCTTTTTTGTTTACAATTATTTTATTTAAAAACTTTAATCATTGTCCTTCGGTTTTCTCAAGGTTGATAATTTTCGTTCAGAAATTGTGAATAATTCGGTTTATTTCTATCAGATCATGTGCCTGCTGTCTTACAGTGATTTTAGAAATATCGACAAGCTTCTTTCCCACCCATGGCCACAGGAATGGAAAAAGCTATGCCTTTTTTTGGATGTATAGGAAATAATTAGAACACTTTATAACTGACCTCTACATGTCCAACTTAGTTATACTTGCTCTTCTGTACAACTCTTTTTCTGTACCGAGCTTTCTGTGGTCAATGTAGTGTTCTGATTTTAGGTGCTTTAACTTTTTGGTCTACGGCTAAAGTACTATATAGTTTATCCCTCTGACCTATTATTTAACTGAGCCATAATTCATGTTCACTGTAACAAATTTAGTTACATTACTCTGTCTACATTTGTATACAATTTTGACATACTTGCCATAGCTGGATGTACTCCTTTTCCAACAAAATGTTATTGTACAAGTTGTTCTCATCTTATGCACTGTCTTATTCCAGGGTGGAGAAATACATGCAGTGGTAGGACCACGTTTCCTTCCACTATTCCTTGGCAAGCTAACAGAAGAGTTGATCTACGACATAGGTGAATTCAACGTTAGCCATGCTGGTGACAGATATCTTCCAGTCCACAATTCAATTAAGATTGACTTCACTGCTTTGACAACGGTCGCTGAAGTTGAAAACCCTGACGAAAAGATACCTATGCATAAGTTCTCTTTTGCGGACTACCAATCGATAGTTAACAGAACTGACACAGTTAAATACTTGATAGGTTAGCATGCTCCATCCCTTTCACTTTCACCTTCATCTTATTACTTTGCCTGCTTCTTATTTACAATTCAAACACACTTCCCTCTCTCAACTCAGATGCCATTGGGGTGTTGCATCAAGTTGGTACTGTCATCAATCAATCCACCGGGAATGGTTCAGTTGCTCCTAAGCGCGAACTTATTCTCTATCTTCATTGGTACCTTTTCCTTCTCCGTTATCGCTTTTTTCCTCAACTCTTAGACTGCCATTCTACCCCTTACTTTACCTAACATTAATTTACCCCCTCTGTAGTGGTACTCACATTGCTGCTACACTGTGGGGCAACAAAGCATCCTTAATAGATGACACATCTGTAGATGACAACACTAAAACAATTATCCTTACCTCTATGATTGTGAAGAATTACCAAGGTATGTTTCCTATAGATACATATCGTACTGCACTTCGTATTGTACAACAGTTAGCACTAACCATTTAATCTACCCTTACTTGCAGGTAAGCCAAGCTTGAACTCAACGACTGCAACATTCGTATACATAAACTTGGATATCACCGAGGGATCAGATCTTCTGAAAAGGTCGGCCTCTTTTCCTTTGCTCACGCACACATTTCATTGCCTGGTCCTAAGAATATTCAACCTTCCAGATTTAGGAAGCTATATTTTCAAATCTTTGTTTTTTTTATATAATTTTAATTTTCGCTTTGGCATATTGATTTAACGCCATCAACTGGCTTTTTGATTTTCGGATATTAATTTAATATGTCAATAAATACTTTCTAATTTGGCATATTACCTTTTGCGGAAAATAGTTTCTAATTTTTTAATTTTATGTTTCTACTTCTTTGCGTAACCCGGTTTTTTAACTACATTAATACTTATGAACCATAAATTTTTTTGATTTAGTGGTACAGAATTTTTATGGTTGCAATTTTGAAAAGAATATTGGTGTTCATGCCGATCCGACTATATTTTCCTTACTTGCCTATAAGTGTTTGTATTTCACCATTTTGACTGATAGGGACAGTGTGGTAAAAAATTTCCCAGTACTGAGGGTTATTATGTATTAAGTCTTTACCAGCACATAATTATTCTCCTGCTTTTTTTCTAAAAATAATGAATTTATATAAATTGCAATTTGGAAAATATGTACTTTCCAAACTTCAACTTTGATTCCGTATTCAGTCTTTATAAGTTCATGTTTAATCTACTCTTTGCTTAAAAATAATGAATCTATAGAAATTGCAATTTAGGAAAGATGTAATTCCTCAATTTTATCTTTCAAACTGTACAAATTTTATATTTATATTCCGAATTTAAAAAGCTTTTAAATTGAAAAATATGGTATTTTCCCCGACTCAAATTCAAAGTTTCCACTGAATTATTAACACGTGATTTTTACCACTAAAATTTTCTATTTCTTTGTTTACACTTCTCAAATATTATGTCTACTTTATACTTCTCAAATATTATGCGTAAAATATGACTGCTTTCGTCAATTTTGGTAGTTACACTTCCTGATGTCGGACAGTTATTCACCTTTTGGCACAGAAAATTAATAATATCAAAGGGAACTGCATCCATAGAGTTAATATAACCACTGTGAATATAAATTGGTAAACCCATATTGAGAAAGACCTATTTTTTGATACTTCCCTGTTTGTTTACTACATGGTGCTACCATGTTTTCTTCACATATCTGAACCATCAAATAAAATCGTTCTAACTTATCAATATAGATAACAACTAGATTTAATTTGCGGTCCACCTTCAAATTTGATACCCGAATTTGACTGTCTTACAAGTCTAAAGATGGAGCTTTATGGTGATTAAATTTTTATATCTAATCATTGCAGATTTTTGGTTCTTAGATGTCTAGATATAACTTTCTATTTTTTGGTATACATTCATTGCCCTAATGGTTATGATATGATTTACATCTCTATGCCTAGGTATCCTAGAATGATTCCTTAACAGTGTAAACTTCCTTTAAAATATATTTGTAAATAGTTTTATCAAACTCATTTTTTGCAATTTAGGATATATCACAAAGTACTGTAGATCCCACAAGTATATGACATTATATATTTTAGATTACATCACATAGAAATAATTTTACATTTGAATGTTTTATTGATAAATTTTTGGTCTCCCTATAGCTTTTTCCCTCCCGATGCGAAAATACTTTGTGTTTAAATTCCACGCTAAGGCTGTTATGACAGAACTAAATAACTGTTAAGTACTAAACAAATTTAAAGTTATAATTATATTTTCTTCAAACAAACAATGATAATAGGAAATGCATGGCACTGAAGTTTAACATAAATTTCACATTCATAAAAGCTTTAAATATATATTATAATTATGAATATTTAATACATATCTAGATGCATATCTATAACAGATGGTGATGTACAGTTGGATAAATGCATAGCTTGATGACTATGAGCAAAGGACATAGGAAAAAACAATTACTGGCATAATTTACCTTAATAAAGTGTAGGAAATTTTATAAACTAAGATAATCATTATGATGTTGACTAAATGATAATATGCCTTCATTAGACCAAGTTCATTAATTCTTCAACTGAGTTATACGGAAAGATTTTTTAATATTAAAGTTACAGGCTTAGGTACTTATTACTATTCTATTTTGAATCTCTATCATTCTATTACTTTGTAAAATTTTGGCAAAGGTAAGCTTTTACTTGATTTCAAAGGGTTAACTTTTGTTTCCAAGTCCACGTGATTATCATCGTCACTTAGTATGCCTCATCTGCCTCGGTCTGCTCATTATGGTATATATTACCTTTTTATAGATGTCATATTTATACAGCTAAAAATTTGGCTGTTCTTGGAAAGTAGAATTTACTTTTTTCCAAAAGAGAAACTTAGACAGTATGAATTATAATTTATCAGTTTCACCATAAACTTGCTATTTTGCTATTTATGATCTTAGTTTATAACACATTCTGGAAAGCAGCCTGTTACTTTGACACACAAATATACAACTTTTTAGTTGGTAGACTACTCAGTCTGCTGTTTATCTTACCAACAGTTGCAAACAAGGCTAATTGCCAACGTCCACCTTTTTTGCAGCTTCTGGAAACGAAAACTGCCTGTAATCACCGATGAGGACATTCAGAACAAAAAACATGCTGACCTGATCACTGACAAATGCATCTCCAAAATAATAAGCTCGGATCTTTCGTCCGTGTATGAGGTAACAACTGTACTTATCCACTTTATAATTGTCTGCACGATTACAATCCATCCTTTCTACACACAACAGCTGTTATTTCGAGTGCACGAAAATTTCTAGCTCTTCAGCTCGCATTAATTGGCTGCATATATTGTTTTCGTCTTCCCCGGTTACAATTATACTCAATTAGGAATTTTTCTACAGAATTGACAGTACATACGTTTCTCTGTTCTTCATATACTACCTGTCCATTATATTTTAAACTGTCAACTAATACATTTTTAATCATCCAGTAGCACAACAGATGGATATTTAACCTTCCATCTAAACATACTACTTTATATTTCTTCTAAAAGTACATAATTAACAGCTGATTGCTAAAGTTTATTTCAATTACTCTTGGGTTCAATCTGCTTAGTTGTTTTGTTTTCCACCTGTTGATTTGCTAACATCGCACTAAAATGGTAGGTTGAAAACTTTGCATACATTACGACTGCTTTCTACGCAATTTTTCACGTGGTCCGACTTGAATCGTTTTCTTCTCGCCTCTATGTAATATATATTTCAATCAATCTTTCTTCACATGCTTAGATATAATAATGATACCACATCAAACTTTCATCTTACAACATTATCATATTACGTTCACTCCCTGGTTGAACGGGCAATTTAATTTTTTTCACAGCCCTATGTACAATCACTACACTTGCAATATTTTTTTTTCATTTACTTCTGCTGCCATCTATTTCATAAATATATTAATGGTATTTTACTAGGACCGTTTCAACGTGCATTGCATCATTAGACTATTAATTGATTCCCATATTTCCATTTCATATTCTACTCTCCTTCTTCCCCGACTGTAATATTTCCATTCTTTAATGTCATTAATTCAAAATAATATCAACATCAAACTCTATATTATAGGGAGAACTCTTTGCTTTCGAAGCAAAGATAACAGGAATTACTCTCGACAACGGATGGGAATACTTATCCTACAACATTTGCAAATCCCGTATAAGCAACTTGGTTCAGAACAACTACTACAACAAATGCGAGAGGGGTATCAAATTCCCATTGCATAGGTACTTACAACACACTTTTGCAAAATGTACATCTCCCTCCAACTCTCATCTTCCCTTTTGTTCACACGTACTGGGTTCCGTTTGGAAATAACTGTTGATGATGGCACTGCCTCTGTTCCTATCGTCATGTTTGACAAGGTGGCAGAGTTTCTTCTAAGACAAAAAGTCGATTCTTTGTACCAAATTCAAACCACAGAGGTACTTCCTAGGCTTCCTATGGTTCATGAAATTTTTTATTCCAAATCACAATAGCTAAAACCTTCTCGTGCCTTTTTTCGTACATTGACCAACATATTTGACACCAACAAATCCACTATTTTACTTGAAGGTTGGCAGTGCTCAGAAAGTAACTACCATCCTCGATCAAGTTATTGGTAGAACCGAGAATTTTCAAGCTAAACTCGACACATATCTTAACACGGCTGGAAGGAAAAAAATGACTACAACGAGAAGTTATCACCCCTGCCGCCGACATCAGTACTAGGCCAGCTGAACCATCCAACACTAAGGTGCCTTTCTCAACACCCACATACTTATGACCTGTTTTCTACTACCTTCTTAACCCCCTATGCATTGCATTTATATTTGCATAATTCTCCATCTTTCCCGACACCATAAATTTCGAAACTTACTTTAATACTTACTAAAAGGCTATCAAACTACAGGTTTCCAGTTCATTCGACGTGAAGGTCACTCATATCGAAGGAAATGCTAGGAAGAAAAATCGTATGACTGCCGCCTAAATTTTTTATTCTTCCTACAAGTATCCAAACTTATGTGAACTGTTGTAATGCATGTCAATCTTATGTTGTCTATCTTTTGTATTATGTCCTTTCTCCAGTTTGAAATAAAGCATTGCAACTTTATGTCCCCTAAAGTTGTCCATATAAATGGAGAACTGTTGCACACTATGGCAACATTTTCCTCCCTTTCATGGAAATACACTTGCTGTTTTAAACATATTACTATGCCCCTTATATCTCCCCTCAGTTACAAAAACTCATAAACAATAAAAATATAATCTTAAACATGTTCACCCTTTGGCGCAGATCGCAAAACAATAAAGTAACTGTTCATATAACCATTCACTTTACGTTTCCCACAATGGTTACATTACTGAATTAAAACTCTATTACAAGTAACAGACTGTTGCAGACTATAATTATAACTGGTCTGAAACTAACACTTCATCTAAATTTCAATTCCATATATACCCCCCATTATTATCATTAATATGTCATAAGATGTCAGTAGGATATCATACATATATGGTTCTTAAATTTGAGTTCTCTGAAATGTACAACAAAATTTATGTCTTTCTGTGCTACTGTGGTCACATACAGTTGGCAACATGTACAGAACTTAAATCTCAAATTCACAAAGCACTTTCGACCGACAGTTACTCCCTGACCTACACATTATGTTTTCGTTTTCCTTAAACTCGATTCACTGAACAGTATGTCACCATTTCTAACATCGATTTGGACCTAGGCAACACATACACCATATATGCACAACATTGGGGTTACGAAGTTTTTATACACGACGGTCTTAGCATACAACCAACATCCACTAAACGACATAACAACGACAACACACCTTCCCAGCCCAGAATTAAGGTATTGGTCACATGCCTGCCCTTGCAGCAACATTATACTGCTTTTCACCACGCACATATACATTTCTTTATATATCTAATTCTGCTAATTTATTTTCATCTTCGGATCGGCTTGACATCTATGGACAGGTAACTCCAAACCCCACCTTTGTAATTACCATTAATCCTCTCACCCTCAATATCTCATTAACTTTCGCCATCTTCATACAATCATGTTACAACCAGGTTGACGAACACATAACACGGTTGCAATCCACTTTGCGCTTTAAGGGAATTGAAGTAAACATATCCCCGCTAATGGTTATGTCCTCCAACCACTATATAACGACAACACAGCAACATAGATTGTGCTATTTCACTCTACAACTTCTAACTACTATTGAACTTCAGGCACCCCGGGAACTAACTGTTAGACTTGATCGATCTAGGATTACAAAAAGGTGTCTTCAGCAACTGAAGTAACAAACTTGCTCAAATAAGGTACACTGCAACAAACACCAATGCATCCACTACATTACGATTTGACCTTTCTTCATTATGTGACAGGTTCATAGATACATGTGCTCCCAAACAGAATTGGAACATAAAATTAACAGTTTTGAAAACTATATTCCTTTCCACACCAATGCATCGGACAACTGCACAAACAAGGTAATGCCTCTAACAAGGTAACACCTACCTAGCAGAGCAATCTAACTACATATCATTTCTTTATCTCTTCATGGGTCACCGTCCGAATAAACAACTCAATACAACTCAATTGGTGGTGTGTACATTACCAGCACAGACTTGCTAAATGTCCTCAGCGCTCACAACTTCAACAACGAACCTTCCTCCAGCAGGCAAAATACACATGCATCTGGTTTCACTCATAGGTAAATTTTCAATTACAATTATATTCACCAAGTATAAATTTCTTCCCCGTGTTTTTATGACAAAATATTTTATAAGAATAATATATGTCGTATATTCACCTTGTTCCACCTTCTTGCTGGAATTTAGTTGATATCTAAATAAGTCATTAAACTATCTACTGCCTCAAAATGACATCAATGGGAAATTACGACACCATTTTTTCCTTCATTTAATTCTTTTTCTTCGTACAAACCACTTCATCGCTTATACTGTATTCATCTTTTTGTTGTAAATGACTTTGCAGCCATGGTTACACCAAGCTCGTGGGATTTTACTTAATGATCAAGTACACCGTCCAACTATATCGATACCAAATTACTACCATAAACCATTACCTAATTCGGTCAACAGACAATAAAGGGAATTTTCACGTCCATAAATATTTTCTTCCTTTTTATCCCTCATTTTCAACATTTATCATTCATCTTCAGTATGTGATTCCCCTAAATAGCGTTACTAAACCATACTGATTAGTGCACAGATCTCACTCATTATTGGACTGTATACAACTTTACCCTACTGGCACAAAGTCATGTTGTACTTGGTCCTCCTAGCTCAAGTACACACACATTGTTCAAATTAAACACTCATATGCATGGTCAGATTTTATTTTGCAGGTCCACATTCTGGAACAGCAGCATGTTGAAGAAAGAAATATGATCAACAAGTCACCTGAGCTGCATTTTACCAGCCTCCGTTGCCGTTTTTAATATATATTTTAGTTGTTCTTGCTGTTTCTTCTTGCGTACAGGCACATGTAATAATATAGTAAATTTTCTTCTGGTATTTGTTCATAGTACAAGCTACCATTTTTGGCCTGACTACTGTAAACAAATATATTTGCAAATAGTTTTAACGTGGGTCATATTTCACGTTCTCTGCTGTCCTTTTTCCCTGCCCGCACCTCTGTCTGTTTTCTTGCTGCAATTGCAGCTACTTTGTGCTACCAGCTCATACTGCTTACTATTTCTTACGTGCTGAAATATATTCGTACTGTTTTTTCATCTTCCTATATAATGTCCACTGTTAAAAAACTTTTTTCAACACTTTCATTTCCTTCTGCGCTGTTCAAACTGATTGCAGTTTTTACGGGCTCAACTATATCCAACTAATATTTCGGTTTTAATATATACTGTCCAAAGTTATAAAACTTTCTCTGAGCTTTAATTTCCTTTTGCTTAGTTCATTCAGCACTATGGAACACTGATTAGAAGTTATAATTTATTCCATATATCAGCAGAAAAATTCGATTTCGACATGGGTCTATCGACACACGTCTAAAACCTTTAAAAACTTTAACCATACACAACTCATTGAATTTCATTGCAACAATTTCACAACGTCCGTATGCGGAGCACGGGTTCACACTAGTTTATCTTTAAACAACTACACCAAAAGTTTCCATGTACCACTAGCTCAAGTGGCAAGTGGTGTGATGCTCTAACTCGATGCTCTATATGTTGTGGGTTCAAACCCTCAACACAAGCAAACGAGTGCTCTGCTTAAATAAAGTACCATGTTTATTTTTAAACAATAACACCAAATTGTAAATATTAATTTCAACATCAATATACATAAATATTTATGTAGAAAAATTGATAAAACATTTACTTCAAAATTAATTAAGAGTACCCATTTTCATATGTTTTCTTACAGTTACATCTTTAAAAAAAATCAATATGTAACTCATTTTTGTAAATAAAAACAATGGAATAATTTTTGTTCAAATATAAAAATACATTATTCACATGCAAAAATTACATATTAAAAAAATAAGTTCAGTCTGTAACTTATTTTAGCAAATCCATAATATATTGGATAATGGATTCTATTCTTTAGACGTACTTATAAAATTATTGAAAAAATTTCAACAATATATTGTACAATCAATTTGTGACTATGTTTTTTGACTGAAAATGAATATGTAGGTAGTAAAACTTAATCAAAGTAAAACTATTTTAACGACTTATATAAGTAATAGCATATAATCATATTGAATAACTATTTTAGTAAATTAAAACCAAGCAAACTAATTAAACAATTTTTTGGAGATATATTATAAATATCAATGTCACCTTACCAAATTTATTATTTTTTGATTGGATCTACTTTAAATGTGGAGTAAAAACATCTTATTTTGATTTTAGTTCACTTTGGTGAATGGTTACATTGAATTTGAAGTATTTTGGCACATTCAAACAACTATATCATTTGCTCCTCCATGAGAGCCAAAAATTAACCTTCAATGTGCTTTCCTACTAGAGCCATATGTTTCTTATTTTCATTTGTAATACACATATGATAGATTGAATTGTATGATGAATGGTAGTGGTATTGATGATCCATTGACTCACCTTTCTATGTGTATCTATATTTCCCCAGTTCACAGTGAGTACTTCAATATATCTATGTACATTTAACCAGCTGTACAATTGCAAAAGCAGCAAAATTGGCATTATATGCCATAGGGAATATATCTATGCATTACCGGATAAATTTTTAATACATACTTTAACCTCTAAACAGTCTATGAATTGTAACATATTCACTTTAATTATTTCGGTGAATTTTAATTATGATTATCACAATCAAATATATCTATGCATTTTTTATCCTTGCACATTGTTTTTAATGATGCAACACTATCATTCAACAATGCTTTTTCATTACCGATATATTAAAATTCTTATACATTTGGATATGGTTTTTGCTACACCCGTGTGCAAAAGCACGAGTTCGCACCAGTATGTATGTATGTATATATATATATATATATATATATATATATATATATATTAACCATGTCAATGTATATAACATATCATCATATTACACCATTATTATCCTTAATGTATAATATATGAGATATATTTATACATACACACATATTATATTTAATTAATATAGATTAATTAAATGGAAAACAAAACAGTCAAATAAAATATGATTTTATTCGTAATAACTAGATTAGATATAGTGTTAAATATTATACTTCATAGGCCTACTAAGGTTCAATCAGGATTTTTTTCAAAATTCACCCATTTTATCCGCAGCAAACTGGTCCAGTTCCAAAAGTAAGACTATTAATATCATAACAATATAAAGATAATATGATCTGTTATCATAATACATAACATTCCAAATATATGGAGCTCAAATGATGTAACATCCTAAAATAGTATGCCTCGTATATAAGATAAAGTCTGACATGTCCATATAGAAAATACACGATAGGTAATCAAAGCAATATATTGCTATGGCTCAATAACTTACTCTAGCTCGGAATGTATCCTCAAGGCCCTAATCTACACCTACTCAAGTAATAGAAAACAAGGAAAACACAAGGACAGTTAGACATAAAATCTAGTGAAAAGGAAACATCACTACTAAACATGATATCTGATACAATTGTGGCATGAATAATATACTAAGTGGTACCTTGGAATATCCAACATATGCAAACCCAACGTACATATAATAAATAAGTGAGAAGTCTAAACTAACGTTATAATGTACCTAGCCTTGCTCTTCTCCTATATCCAACTAGTTAGCACAATGAATAATAGTGCTAATATAACCATTGAGAACAAAAAACAGGGCATATGCTTACCCGTGTGCATATGATAATGAGGTAAAGCTCCAAGGTAAGTTTGCACTGTACCTATGATCGAAACTCTGGGTAATGCCATAACGTACCCAAAATCATAACACTATGTTAACATCGAATTATAGCTGACTGTGATGTTAAGGTAATGCCTATCATAGCCCAACCTTGACTCTAGGTTAACATCGTATCATACCCATTAACGTATCTGAATCCAATACTAACGAGTCACAACGCCTTTCCATCAACTACTATACGTAGGAGAAAACAAAGTATTTATCGCCACATCACGGCGATTACCGATATAGACGAGCATCCCCATCTCCCTTTGACCATCACCCTTAGTGAAATTCGTGACCCATCTTCAGCAGTCTCATTGCATAATAATAACACCTAAGCTGCAACTATAGGCCTTGGGTGTGACTAGCGTCTATGTATTACTCAACCCTGATCCGCGTGTGTTCAATATCTTAATAATTGGATACTAAAGTCGTACATAACATTGAAAATGCATAGAAGGCAAACTGAGCACAACCACCTAGTTGTCTCCCACATAGGTCATCTGAGTATCCCCACCTATGACTCATGCCTAGATTGCACTTTCGATCACCATGCATCGTAGTATGTGCCACGACCCCGAACCACACATGTTCCTATGGCAAAGAATTCCAAAACATCGCTTCGTAGTAACATTAAACCCTATGAGCCTCATTTAAGTCATTGAAGTCTGCTTGAACGTTAGAAACTGGAGAAACCATAAAATCCCCAACATAAACCATTAGTCGACTAATAAAAAATGGTCAGTCGGCCGACACTCTACAACCAATTTTGGCCACGGATAAACAGTCGACTATTTGAAGTCCACCAATGACTAAACTCTTCATCAATTGCTAGTTGGATTTGAAGAGTCAACTATTATATGCCTATTTTTAGGGCTGTTACGGTTGAATTGCTCAACCGCTCAACCATACCAACCGTTCATGTGGTTACCATCTATAACTGTAACGGTTACGGTTGAAGAATTTGAAAACCGCGGTTAACTATACCAACCATACATGATTGTGTTATGTAATATTTAACATTAAAGTATAAAAATTAGTAATTTAAGATAAAGAAAGAGCTTTTACATTAATAATATGTGCCTTAATGAACTAATAACATGTGCATGCATATTGGTCATTTATAAACAAATAAATAAATTTGTAAAAAACAATTAGAGCTATATCAATTTATCATCAATAATGCATATAATTGAAAACATATGTACGACATGCTTCAAAATTGAAAATACAATGGTTAAGCATCATAGACGGTTGCGGTAACGGTTATAAGAATTTATAACCGTCGAAAACGGTTACGGTTACGGTTGATGGTAATAACGACGGTTACTGCAACCGTAACACCCCTACCTATTTTGGCCAATTTCTTCTCGATCACCAAACGATGCGAACCCCCTCCCCCCTTGATCAATTGACTGATGATGCTTGGATAGTCGACCGTTAGCCTGTTGAATGTGGGTTTGAATCTTGATCGGGTAAATTTCCTTATGGAAATTTATCCCAATACTTAACTCTACATGATCGTCGTATCAGCTTCCGTCGCCCAACATCATGCTTCGTGGCGTTGCGACCTTGTGCCAACCTACTACATCTTGTGCTCAAGTCCATGCCACCGATGATCCACCATGAGATGAATACCACTAGAAAGCAATTCGATGAATCGTCTTGGAAATCAGACACTTTACAAATCATATGAATATGAAGTGCTCAACCAACCATAGCATAACCATAAACCAACAACAACAATCATTCTCAAGCAATGCTAACATACAATGTTATCATTCGTTGATTTCATCTAAGTTAGTTTATTCATTCCATTATTACCAAAATTTAGTACTAAATGAATCTACTTAATATACTTCAATCAAACAATCCAAACTCATCATCCAATGAGGAACAAAGCACTAACTAAGCCTTAATCCAATAAGTTATTACTCAAGCATAAAAGCATAAAGGAGATCATATATGGTAAAGAATCATTCCCATTCACCCAAGCTAGTAGAAATCCCTAATTTTGCTTGAAATGAACCTCCCCAATTCTCTATTTTAAAAATTCCAAAATCAATTCTTCGATTCTAGAGAAATCTAGGTTATGGGTTTGTATAAGACAATGTAACTTGAGTCTAGAGTGTTTTTGTGTAATTTTTTAGTGAACGAATGAAGGAGTTATGAGAAGAGGAAGAGAGGTAGGGCTTGAGGAAGATAGAGGAAGAAGAAGAAGATGGCAAATTAAAGAAATGAGAAAGTGAGGCTCTCATTTTCAAAGTTGGACCGATATAGCATCTTTATAACATCCGCATTATAAAACTCACAGATGGAACCTCAATGTGCTGCATTCATCTTAGAATTATCTTTCGATGACTAAATAAAATTAGTATTTTTATATAATAGTCAAGTAAATAGAGAAGCTAAGTAAGATCATCACATATTATTTTCTTTACATATTTTAAATCTCAAATCATGCTCACATAGGGGTAAAATATAATCATTACATAATACCATAAAGGATCCGACATATGAAGATGCCGTGATAATTGTGTCTCCTGAACATAACTAATATTTGCATTACATAATAGATTAAAGTATAATGGATAAAAATAATAAAGCTTCTTACCCGTCTTTGTCTTTGGCAAAGTCCCGACAAATGTCCTAACTTTGGCTAATATCTATAATATGAAAACTTATAAACTCAACTACTCAAATGAGTACTTGTGAGTTTATGGAGGGAAAACAATAAGCACACAGATCAAACATAAGTTTGGTTTGAATAATATCATTTCCCATTTAAGTTCCTCCACTAGTGGAACCATGCCACTAAAGCACAAAATGGGTTTTCCCTACACTAGCCTCGGTTTTGCAACCAATATAAGACTATCATAAGTTATAAGTTATGGCAAAATATATCTTAATTCAAACATACATAACACCTCTCAGTAAAAGCATACTTGAAACTCTCTTTGGTTTAGGGTCTCGATAAGCATAATATTTACATTGTGATCATATAAAGATTTTGACAACACTACTTCCAAAACTATACTATTCTCATTTTTTATATCTCTTATACCATAAGGTACAACCCTAAATGGTCTCGGTTATTTTTTTCTTAGCCTTATACCATAACGTAATACCTTAGTATTTTAATAATTAATAATAATGAATTTTAAGTGATGAATTAATTAATATAAATATTGGAGGGGTAAATGGTCATTTTCCCACTTTGGAATTTGATGATGGGACTTGCATCATAGCGATTGGCCTATTTTTTGATTTGCGTTGTATATAAATTTGGTTGATTCGGAGGTCATACGAAGGAGATATAAGCGAAATATGTTTCAAGTTTTAGCATGCTTTGGACTGTGCTTGATTACTTGGATTTGAACCGAATAGACATTTCCCTCCATATATAAAAGTCCAGACCAGTGTACATTCCTGGAATGTTTTCATTTTATCCGCTTCCCATTTAAGTCTTCTCTTCCCACTTCCTCTCAGAATCTTCAAGTTGTAATATCCCACTCCAATCTCAATGGAATTAGATAAAACCAATGGAAAAATGAAGGGTCGGTGAGCACTATGATCTAATACTAATTTAGAGGTGAAATTTGAAGAACCATACGCACATGAGTCCAAATAGTGGGGATTTCGGGATTTTGCCTTCGTATTTAAGCGAGTGGGCTTCCCTCTGCTATATAAAACTCAATTATAATGTTATAATATGACTTTAATCTATGTTATAAAGTAATTACAACTTTCCTAAGGGTTATTATTTGAATTAAATGGAAATTTATATAGATTGCGAATGGCTATATGAGAATGGTAATCTATTTGACGTATAATATAATTTAAACAATTATAAGAATAAATTATGTTTATGCAAGTTTACAAATGAAAATTTCCAGGATATAATTATGATGATAATTTCATAGGGATTGAGATTCTACATGTGATTAAACTACTGTGATGGTTGAAAACAAACAGTGACAACAGTAGAAACGGTTTATTATAATTCAATATATTCTTCCTGTATACATTGTGTAGTCATAAAATAATGTCAATATGGTTTCAAAATAATGTTAAATAAAAGTTTAATCAAGTTATAATGAATTAAGTAGAACTCCTGAAGAACGGAGAGCAAACGAATGCACAGACGAACAAACAAAAGGAAAAAATCGTCATAACCAGTCGACTTAGACTCATAATTAGTTCATCGGTCCAATAAGCGATCGATAGGTCGTGACTTTGGCGGTCGACCGGTTATGTCGTTTTATGCCTGGGTTGGGTTTTTGTCGAAGTGGGCCAGGCTAACCAATATACCTTTTCTGGAACTAGATTTTTTGTGATGATTTGGACTAGTTCTGGAGCGATTTTTTAGGACAAGGCAATGATGTGACAAGACACGTCTATATGGAATGTTTGGTAGTATGATGTATGGACTTAAATGTATTAAATATAGATGTTAATATTCGATATTTGTGTCGATTCTTAGTGAATATAAGGCATACTTGCTTAGTTGTTGATATATTGAGTATTCATTTATGGTGCTGATCCGATGCAGGGAAATGTTGTCCTGGGGAAACAGTTGTTCCCTTCGTATTATAGGAAATGGTTGTTCTGGGAAAATAGTTGTTCCTTTAGCAATGTAGGGAATGATTGTTCCCTTGGTAATATGGAAGTGATTGTTCCTTTTGGTTGGAGCATAGTGAGTGTTGTACATGCTTTATTGTGTCGTTGATTCATATGTTAAGTATGTTGGAACCAAGCCAGCCTACAATGATGGAATTGGGTAAATTTCTAAAAAGTTTCCATTATGGGATCTTTAATGGGCCTATGTAATCTAATCATTTAGAATTTTTTTAATTTTTATGTTAAATAAAATCAATATTATATTTAAATTTATATATAAATTTTTAATTTTAAATAACCTGTATCATATTATATATATGTGTATCATATACGCATATGTGTGCGCGTGCATGTACAACAGAATAATGTGTATATGGTTTGACATGCCCATGTATAGATGATGCGATTTACACCACAATAGACATGTTAGCCCCTCATGTATAGAAATGGATTGTATAAATGTGTATATATGTATACATCAAATTGTTATGAAAATAATATTATGTAAGATTATATAGACACACACACACACACATAAATAGTAATTGTTAACAATTAATTTAAATATATGTACTTACAAAATACATAGGTATATATATATAATAAAATTTTAAATATTATTTTAAAATTAATTTTGATAATATAAACAGACATACACATACATATATATTATAACATAAAACCGAATAGAATTTAAATTATTTTTTTATTAACTTATATATACGAATTATATATATAAACAGATAATTAGTGGTTTAATTAAATATATATATATATAAATAATAATAATATATTAACAAATAATTACTGTAATGTTCATGGCCTATATTTTTTAAATTTTTTATGATTATATATATATATTATTTAAAATTTAATGATTATAAAATGTGCAAAATTAATAATAGAATAAGTACAAAAAAATATTTCAAAATGAAAATGATTAAAATATACTATAAACTTTTTTTATCGAATTTTATTATATATATTTCACGCGCTCTATTTATATATAATTTTTAATTAAATAATAGTATATATTAATATAAGTAATATATATATATATATATATCTGAAAAAAATTAAAATTTTCCTTTGCTAAAGACCTTTTCAACAAATTAAATTTTTTAAAAATATAAAACATATATTATGCTATATTAAACTTTTAAAATAGATTTCGAATATAAAATCATTAGATGTATTATTTTTCTAAAATTAAAAAAAAATTAATTAATTTTTTCAATTCCCACGTTGGAAAAACATGTACAAGTAAAAAAAATTAATACACACATATACAAATTTTTATATATGTGTGTGTTTATGCATTTACATTTGTATACACAACCATCTACATGTAATAATCTATTAGTATATTGATTCGTGATATTTCTAACACAACAATATATTGAATAATGATCATATAAATAATCATATATAATATTAAACTAGAAGAGTACCTTTCTCCAAAGTCCAAACTTCGCACTTTGAAACGAAGAAGTGAAATCCTTGAATCCATTTCCAACACTACAGTTGCTAGCTTCTGAATTATCTTACCACCGACGATCGAATCGAAACAAATTAATGCGAATTAGTCCTTGGATTTTTGGGTATGTTATAGGGTGATGGCAACCTTATATAAGCAGCAAAGGAAGATTGCAAAAAGTTATGCAAAGTGAGGGTAGAGGGATTATATAAGAGAGAGGCTAGGGAGTGACATGTGGATCAAGACCATTTATTTCTCCTACCATTTCTTTCTCATTTGAATTCAAAATTTCTTCCCACTCTACTATTATACGGCCAGCTTCTCATTCTCCTATCATAAACAAAAATACCATGCCCCTTATGGGCTTTAAGACCAATCCAAGCTCGAACAATAATTGCTAAATTTAAATCCAATTTAAACACATACCAATGTCGTATATCGATCAGTATATTTATAACTAATATAAACACACTATTCAACAACACATCAAATAAAATTTTATAACTAATATTTGATAAATATTAATTAATTTAAATCTCCACTATTAATAAAGAGAATTCAATAAATAGATTTCCACGGTGTCTTTTTAAAATTCAAAAATACCCTCATCCATCAATGGGATCTCACCATCGGTTTGCAAACTTCACCACATCCCCTTTTCAACCACCCATCAATGAAATTTTGCTATCGTTTTGCCATCAACACAATCAATAAATTTACTTGAAATAAAAGTATTGTGACTACCAAAGTTTTTGCACTTATAACACACATCCGTCCATTGATTTTTTTTAAAATAAAAATTAAATGTCTTCAACTATTAGATGCACATACGAGCATTTTATACTAGTAATTTATAACAATTGCAAATTAATTAAATCAGGGGTAAAAGGAGTATTCAATATTTCGGTTGTGTAACTCTTAACAGTAAAATTGGTTAGCAATTAATATCGAATAATTCGAATATTAACATTCATGCGTCACTTAGCAGGTGGTGTGATATTATGGCCAAATCTATCGCTTACTTGGCTTTGGTATCTACATCCACAATACCTACATCCTATGAGATCCCTAGAGTGATATATAAATAAGGCAAACATAACATCCATCAAACAATCCTCACTATCGCTTATGTGTTTTGGATATGATAACTCATGTGATCATTCCACTACCAAGGATTAATGGAAAAATCCTAGTTTTTAGGTACTCGAACTCCAGCCACACAGATGCTGGACATTAGATCCCCTCCCTAATCTAGAGTACATGAATCCCTTCCTTGATTCAAGGTACACGACTAAATATCCAGTGATTGTCCTTACATACCCACTTTATGAGCACATTAGAAAAACTTTGAATGTCAACTATCCCTTCATACACATACCCAAGCCCTTCCTCACATTATTCATTTCCATTTTCATAATAGAACCTTCCTCATTCTATTCCCATGGTAGAACCCTTCCTCGTTCCACCCACGAGTTCCTTCTTCGAACCTATCCTTATGGATCATCATCGTGACTCCCTCGATCAAGTTGTCATCATCAAAACACTTATAGATATCTCTCATCAAACATAGAATCCACATATTAAAGTTCCAAAGCCATTATGCTGAAGCATTACACTTTTGCCTCACCATATGTTATCCTTCTTCATCGTGCCATAATGTTGAAACTGAACGTCAAACAAATGAACAAATTATTATGCCATGCTTCCCATATTTTATGCCCCATGCAATGACCCATATTTTTAACAATGGAATATTTAAACGATTTATTTAAATATTGAATCATTAATAAACGAAGGCCCCAAAATATGATTTTTCACATACAGCCGAATCAGGACTCGAGATCACTTGTGTTAAGTTCGGGTGGATGCTGCGAATTAAAGTGAGTATAAGCACCACAATATTTAAAGAACAGGCGATCCGATGGTCGAAATGATCTCGAAATGCACAAAATTATCATCCTAGGGTGTAGTCTCAAATAGCGACGACTATACCGCTGGATCCAGAAAAACGAGGTGATGTACGCAGACGAGTTTCATTGCGATTGGAAGCGTCATGTGATCGTAAGGACATGAAATGCACACCATTTATTTGATAAAATAAATAAATGGATTGTAATATTGATATAAATAACAACCAAATCCTTTTCCCTCTAATCCATTTTCACTTTTCACTGTTACATCCAAAAACCATGGCTGGTCCTCTCTTATCATTTCAAAAATCAAAATCGAGCAATCCGCTCAACGATAAATTACGAAACCAGATCGATGAGCTTGTATCGATGGGAGCATCAATTTAGTATTGCCAATCTAGCATACGTCTGTGTTTGTCCAAGATACAATTATCATGGCCGATCCAAGGTTTAATTTGCTGGAGATTGAGGCAACGATAGGTGGATTTGAGATTGGTGTCGCGATTCTCCTACGAAGGAGCACCTCTCCCCAAAGTTTGGCCACGTCCGATCATTCACAACCGAGTGTGACATTTTGAAGCCGATTTCCATGGCCGGAGTAGCATTTTGACAGGGTCGTCGGTCAAGATCTCATTACGTGCGTTGTAAAGCTCCTGCGTAGTGTGATTCATTGGTGAATATGAATCGTGATTTTATTGAGTATTGACCAAGAAATCGAAGAGAGATGGAAGTAGGATTGGCTGCAGGTGCACCGATATATGCACAAGTGATGGAGAATAAGGATTAAAACCATAATTAGGTAATTAGTTTTTTTAACTAGTTAGTTAATTATCTTATTAATCTTGAATCGTATTTAGTCCATATCTTTTGCATATAAGGACTATTTTGGATGTAGTTTCTTCATTACGATTATAATGGAGAGCTCTACATTTTGGATTTCTTTTGCTGAGGTGAGTGATATTGTCTTTCACCAAACTATGATTGTTAGTATAGTATTAGATCGACGTTCTGGAATGGTTTTTACTATCGACGTGCCATTTTTAGGAATAGGCTATTTTTGATATGATTTCCCTATTGGCCGATATGGATGCATTATACATGTTGTATGTATGCTATATTAGATGTATGTAAGCTTGTTGGTTGCATGTTTGCTTGTTTGGTTGTTTTCGATTAAAGATGCCAATTCAGCAGTGATTGAGTGTTAGGGAATATCTTATGCATTGGGATTTCGTACATGTGAAAATCCAATAAATGAGATAAGTTATAGAAGAGGGTTAATATATGTATCGATTGATCTGAAGGTGGAAGATGAGGATTCAGACTTCAGGATGGATGCCAGATGTTTTCGTTCGGTTTGTACTTATCCGGTTTTGGTAAGTACACGATCGATGGTATTGACCACTATAGAGCGGTCAATGCCTATCACTATTGATGATTGGTGATTTGGTCGATCTTTAGCATGGATGTTGAGGAGATTTCATGGTGCACAACATTATGGTTTGTTCATGCGATCGATTTAGAGTCTTGATGTTATTTCTCTATGGCGAGCGATTTCGATGGTGAGTCGATGATGTGACGCTTCGACATGAGAGTTGGTACTTCGGATTATGACTCGACGGTGTATGGAGTAGGTTCCAAGGTTGATAGTTTCAGGACTCTATAGATCGTGTTGGAGGTATTGGCTCATTCACATCAGGGATGGATGGCGATGTAATAGCATGATAAAGGCCTTGTAACTTTGGTTTGTGACTCATGGTAGGAGTAGGTATGGAGGATTAGAGTCTCTGTATCTTCGGTTTGTGACTTCTGTAGGGAGTGGGTACCAAAGAGGCTTATAATGGGAGCCGTGTAGTGGAGGAACGTGTTGGGTTTTTGAGACGGTGGAAATTTCATTGAGCAATTAGGGCTCGGATCGATGCATATGTGCTAAGGGATTGTTGATAACTCGGAGTGTTTTCTGTTGTACTCAAAGCAGGGGTACTGTATAGTATGGATACCTATGGATTAGTAGCGAGCATCCGTATACCCTAGACCTGTGGCTTTGGGTCTAGTGTCTATGTAACACCCCTAATTTTAATAACATTATTTAGGATATTTAATTAGATAAATTAAATAGAATAATGAAAATGTTAAGTGATAAGGGGATTGTGATTTGAATAAATATTAAGTGGCCGTGCTTAAGTAATAAATTAAATGGGCATGGGAATGGATTATAAGTAAATTAATCTAGATAAGGGTATAATGGGAATAAGATTTACATAACACTTATCCTTATATATATATATATATATTCTCTTTTCACCATTTCATTTCCTATTGACTTCATTTTAAAAGAAAATAAAAAACGCAAGTAAGAGAAGAATAGAGCCGGCCATTAAAAAGAAAAGAAGAAGAGAAATTCAAAGAAAAAGAATTAAAAAGGGGAATCCAACTCATCTCAATCCACTTTCCTTATCAAATATTAAGGTGAATGATAATTTCCATCTCTATTTGTTAAATATATGTTTCATATTTAAGTTTAAATTCGTATGTATGATATTGGATGATGATATGCTTGAATTATGGTTTATTTAAATACAAACAAGATTGTTTAAATAATGGTTCATACGGTTTTAGATCAAAACTGTGTGTTATTGATGTTTAAATGTCATGGAAAAATTATATGTTATGCAAAACATGATTTTAGAGTTGGGTTTTAAGTTTTATAATTTTCCAAGCTTTGGAAAGATTATTATGAATTTTTGAATGAAAATATAGCACGTTGGGTTTAATAATTTATTTTAAAAAATATATTGAGAATTTAGATTTGAAATTTTGATATGTTAGATAACATGATAAAAGTAAATTTATGTGAATTTTGGGGATTTTTCATAAGTGATTTAATATAAAAAATAAATTATTTTGAGAAGAGGATCAAAATGATTTCCGTATAAATAAAGAGGAAGGTTTAATTTGCAAAAGTTTAAGTTTGATACTTATCCAAAATAAAAAAGGCGGTTAGTTTTGAAAAGCATGGGAAAAGTTAAGGCAACCAATAAGAAATGAACATGTAGGCAGGTTAGTTTATATAAGTTAATTAATTTAGTATTTAACCCAAAAAAAAGGTTTCGCCTCTAATCAAAGTACCTTTCGCTCCTTTCCTTTTGCCTTCGTTCATGTAGAAACCCCATTAAGTTAAATTCAATACATAGGGTATCATCTAGGTGATACGTAGTGGATTGGAGAAAGGCGAAAGGTATGGTGTCAAAAGCATAGTTTCCGATGGGGTCATTACCTCGGTTAGTTTTAAAAAAATAAGCGCCTGCCTTTGTTTTACTAAGCTTTCGACTTAGTCGATACGTATGTTTCGAAGGGGTTGCCATGTTTGTTTTAAAAGAAAAAGGGGTTTCTAAGGTGTTCCCTTAATTATAAATCAATGCTTTCGAAAGAAGGAGTTTCAACCTAGTCGAAGCCGTGTCGCCGATTCTTGTACCTTTCGAGTGTATTGAAGTCATCAATACCGTCGAAAGGTATTATTTGTTTTAAAGCTATATTAAGCTACTTTCTAAATGCTTTCGAAAGAGTTACGGGTTTCAAAGGCAATGGTTTCGAATGGGGTTTCGAAGCTATCCTTAAATATTTTAAAAGGTAAGCTTTTGACTCTGTCGAAAGAGATGGTTTCAATGCCATCATAAATTTTCCATATTTTTATATAGTAAACAGTGGTTTCGAAAGAGATACTTTTGTTTATATTTTCTTTGAGCCAACTGGTATTTTAAAAAGGTAAACCCAATGATGTCGAAAGTGGGACTTTCAATGCTTTAGGAAGTGATACTTTCAATGGTTTCGAAACTATGCTTCTAATAACTAATAGGTAACACCTTATTATAGTCGAAAGGTTTCAAAAGAAGGATTTTAGAGTGTTTTTAAAGGCAGAAGCCTAATGTTTTGAAAAGAGATATATGCTTTTGAAGGAGGCTATCCAGTGAGGTCGAAAGCAAGGTTTCGAAGGTCTCGAAAGCATTGTTTTCAAAACAATTAACCTAATCTTATTTAAAGCAAAACCATGGCATATTAATAAACAAAATATTTTGAAACGGAACTTATGAAGAAGTCTAAATGGGTTAAAGGAATTAACCAAGCTACTTCATATATGTAAATATTCACTTTATAATGAAACCAAAATTTGTACTTTGGAAAAAGGTAGAATAACCAGTTGGGTTGACCTAGTAGTGAATAAATAAAAGATATTGGCAGGGCCAGTAGGTTAACAGTAAGCCCATGAAAATTGGGAAAGGGAAAAGATATTAGCAGGGGCCAATAGGTTCATAGTTAGCACATAAAAACTATGTATAAATAAAGATGTGAGTTAGACAGATTTATAGTAAGCCCATGAAAACTATATTCGGATAAGAAAATGAAATATTGATAGATAGTCAATAGGTTCCTAGTTAGCCCTTGAAAAATAGGGTAAAAGAAGGATATCGACTGTTAGCCAATAGGTTCCTAATTAGCCCATGAAAACTAAGATAAAAGAAACGATATTGGAGTTACCAATAGGTTTATAGTAATCCCATGAAAACTATATAACTGGGTCTTTAAAAGTTTAACCAGTTATTAGTTAGCACATGAAAACTATTAGGTTAATAGTAATTCTAGAAACTGTAATTATGACAGATAGGCAAAATGAATTAGGGATGGGTAATCCAGAATTGATTCAATTTATTTGCATATCATCACATAATAATGTTTTGAATTGAATTAACCATTATGGATGCAAGGCCACATAAAATGGTTTATAAGGATTTTAAGATACTAGTGAGGGGAACCCGTTCCGCTAAGCGGTGTGGTCTCACTAGATATCTGAATGATTTGAGATGGTATATTATTATTCATACCAGGCTTTATGTATAACTCGAAGTTTATGTTTTCCCTTTAAACTCTCGGGTACTCAATTGATTTTGAGTAGTTTGATATTTGAAGTTTTTAGGTACCTCTTAAGACGAAAAAAGCTTCTGGAGTTGTGCATAAGGCATGTAGTTATTTAAGTTCTTTCTCATTGATTCTGCTATGTTATTTTGTTAAGGCAAAGTGGTTTATTGCCTATTAAATATCTGATCACCAAGGGGGCATCTTCATATGTCGCTCTTGGAGTATATTGTAATAATTATATTTTTCTGAACGTGGTTAACGTTGTGGGATTATGTAATGAATGTTGAAATGAGTTTGGAATGGAATGTGAAAGTTGTTTTGAAATTTTAAACCTTTTCCATATCCATGTGTTTTTGGTATATCAATTATCTAACATTACTATATTTGGTCGCCGAGGATTAATAACTATGGATGACTGCAGCATAGTCGTTAGTTTTGGGCCTCCAAGTGGGGGATGTTACACCTTGGTATCAGAGCATAGGTTTATGAAAACTTAAGAAATTCAAACCTAAAAGATTTTCAAAACACAATCCAATGAATCGAAAATATTGATCAGGGTTGGGTTAACGCGATTGTAACGTACTTGCATTTGATATATATAAATATAAGTACGTAATTCCCCATTCTCTTAGACCGTTCTTTTGTATCTTACTAAGGCTCGTATACATACTTACGAGAAAGAAGATATGGAAGTGGGAAATGGAAGAGGAAAACTAGGTGGAGGAAGCGCCACAACTGATGGAAATGATCGACCTAACACCTGGAGGAACCAAGGTCGTCAGGATACCACTAATCAAAATGTGGAAGTCAATGTGAGTGTTGGGAATCCGCCAGTAGATGCAGGGATGATGTATCAGTTCCTTGCTAATTTGATGCAAGCAGGAACTGCTGGAGTGGCTGGAGATATTGGAGGAGCAAATCATGTGATTCTCGTTGGGAATAATTATGCTAAGCTAAACCGAGTCTACACCAGTTTGTGTGGAAAGCCGTTTATGGGAACATAAGATACTATAGAAGTGGAAAACTGGCCGTCACACTGTGAAAGGATTTTCTCTGATTTAGGTTTATAAGATGCGCATAAGAGAAGGTTGGCCTCTAGACAGTTGCAAGGGTCATCACTAAACTGGTGGAATGGTGTGACTGCTGGAATTCCGGAGGAAGAGTTAACTTGGGTTGATTTTCGAAGGAGATTCGAATAGAGGTTTATTTCTGAAGTTTCCAAGTCAGCATTGATGATAAAATTTATGGATTTGGTTCAAGGAGACATGTCAGTTATCGAGTATGCAAATAGATTTGATAAGCTATCTCGATATGGATACACTATTATAGACACCGACATCAGAAGGAATGAAAAGTTCATTTGAGGACTGAGGCCCGAGCTTGCTAGGGTGACCCTAACTCATATCCATGATCCTTGTAATGTGGTGGTGGAGATGGCTATTCGCCATGAAGAGATGCTTGTTATTTGTGCTAGAGAGAAGCCTATTGAATCCCAGAGTTCTCAAGGAAAGAAGAGAAAGTTCTTCAAAAAGAAAGGAGCCTAGAAGGGAGATTCAACCAAGAAGTCAAAAGCTGATTTAGTCTGCTACAAATGTGACAAGAAGGGTCATTTTGCAAATGAGTGTCGGTTAGGCAAGGGGCAGAAGAAGGTTGCAGATAAGAAGCATATTAAGTGTTACAACCACAATCAAGTTGGGCATTACAAGAACTAGTGTCCAAAGCCAGTTAGGGCAGAAAAAGGGAAGGTTTTTTTGCCGTTGGACCACCGTCTTCTTCCAAATCAACTGCAGTAGATAAGGGAAAGACTATGATGGAAGGTACATTTTTGATTCAAAGTATTCCAGTTAGGATACTATTTGATACCGGTGCATCACAATCATTTATATCCCAAAATTTGGTTAATAAGTTATGCTTAGAACCCACTTACCCTATTTCTTCCTTATAGGTTGCGAATCCAGTAGGAGAGTATGCAACTCTAGGGATGAGATGTGACCAGTTACATGCAGTTTGTATGTTTATGATTTCGTAGATTTCAAGATCATTTTGGGTATGGATTGCTTGGGTAGATACGAGGTTAGGATATTTTGCCAAGATAAAGAAATATCAGTAAGGCACCCAAATAGGCATAACCGGATCATTTTCTTAGTAGAGAATTCTGACCGAGTGCTATGTTAAGTACCTTGGAAGCAGCGGAGGAGCTAAGTCAGGTTCGAGTTGCAAGAGAGTTTGCATATATATTTGAGCCGATTACAGGACTACCATCGAAATGAGCTATTGAGTTTTCGATAGATCTTGTAATAGGAGCTAAACCCGTTAGTAGACCATCTAGTAGAATGGCACCGATTGAGATGAAAGAATTGAAGGTGCAGCTAATGGATCTAGAAGGAAGAAATTTTATTAGACCAAGCAGTTCGCCTTGGGAAGTGGCCGCGATTTTTGTAAAGAAGTCAAATGGGTTATTGTGGATGTGCATCGACTACCGTAAGCTGAACGAAAGGACGATCAAGAATAGATATCCTTTGCCATGAATTGATGATCGGTTCGATTAGTTGAGTGGATCCAGAGTGTTTTCCCACTTTGATTTGGCGATCGGTTTCCATCGGTTGAGAGTGGCAGAGGACAGTATTCCTTTGACAACATTTTGAACTAGGTATGGTTCGTATGAATGGTTAGTGATGCCATTCAGGTTGATGAATGCACCTGCTTTCTTCGTGGACTTAATGAACTGAGTTTTCCGAGAATACTTGGATAGTTCGTGTTATAGATGAGATTTTGGTGTACTCAAAAAATGAGAGAGAGCATGAGAATCATCTGAGAGTAGTGCTTGAAACGCTAAGACAACATCAGCTAAAGGCGAAGTTTTCTAAATGTCATTTTTAGAAAAAGGAGGTCAAATTTCTTGGCCATGTATTTTCAAAGGAAGGTTTGGCAGTAGATCCAGTTAAGATCGAAGCTGTCAATAATTGGAGGAGACCAGAGACAGTAACCGAGATTAGAAGTTTTCTCGGACTTGCTGGCTATTACCGAAGATTTATCAAAGATTTTTCGCGGATAGTAGCACCTTTGACTAAGTTGACTAGGAAGGATATGAAGTTCATTTTGTTTGACAAATGTGAAGAAGGGTTCCTTAAATTAAAACATTTGCTGACCAACACGCCAGTGTTAGTTGTTCCAGATGTAAACTAAGGGTTGGTGCTGCACACTGATGCATGTGGAACATGATTGGGAGTTGTATTGATGCAGAATGGTAAAGTCATTGCTACACTTCTCGACAGCTTAGACTGCATTAAGTAAGATATTCTACTCATCATTTGGAGTTGGATGCGGTGATCTTCGCATTGAAGATTTGGAGACATTATCTCTTAGGGGAGAGATTTAAGCTATACACTGATCATATGTCCGTAAGATATTTATTCTCTCAGAAAGAGTTGAATATGCGACAGCAGAGGTGGCTAGAGTTTTTGGCTGCTTATGATTTTGGTATAGAATATACTCTAGGAAAAAGGAATAAGGTAGCGGATGCCCTTAGCAGGAAACATTAGAATGTGTTGTTATCTATGTTGGTAGGATGGAAGGATTTAGATGTTCTAGCAACGTGTAGTATAAAGTCAAGATCGACTACTGATTCTAGTCAGAGTACTGCTAGGTTGGCTTGTTTAGAGGTTCGACCATTGCTGATTGAGAGAATAGCTTCTAAACAGAAAGAGGATCCAGAGATAGCCGAGAAAATTAGAAGACTCGAGGTGGGATCCAAGATCGATGATCTTAAAGATTTTGACATTGACCAGAAAGGATAGTTGAGGAAGAAGGAACGATCATGTGTTCCGAATGTAGAGAACTTAAGAAGAGAAGTTCTAGATGAGTGTCATCGATCCAAATTTGCGATTCATCCTGGGGGAAACAAAATGTATCAAGATATGAAGAGAATCTTCTATTGGGAAGGCATGAAGAGAGATGTTGGCTTATGGTTAGACAATGTGCTAACTATCAACAAGTGAAAGCCGAACACCACAAGCCGAGCGGGTTACTTCAGCCTTTAGAGATTCTAGTTTGGAAGTGAGATTCTATATCCATGGATTTTACTGACGGGTTGCCAAGGTCGAACAAGGAAAATGAAAGCATATGGGTCATAGTGGTTAGATTGACCCAGAGCGCCCATTTCATTCCCGACTAGTCAACCAGAACGACACTTGTTTTGGCGAAATTGTTTGTGAAGAATATAGTTAGACTTCATGGGATTCCTAGTGGTATAGTCAGCGATAGAGATGCATTATTCACTAGCGAGTTTTGGAGAAGTCTACAGAGAGTATTAGGTACCAAATCAAGATGAGTACATCATACCATCCACCGACGGATGGGCAGACCGAGAGAGTCAGTAAGGTACTCGAAGATTTATTGAGGGCTTGTGTACTAGACTTTGGTGGATCTTGGGAAGATGACCTGCATTTGATTGAGTTTTCCTATAATAATAGTTTTCAGACTAGTATAGGAATGACACCTTTTGAAGCTTTATATGGAAGGCCATGAAAATCGTCCGCGTGTTGGTTAGAGACTAGAGATAGATTAGTCTTAGGTACAGATATGGTTAGAGAGACGTCAGAGAAGATTGAGTTGATCCGAGATCGGATAAAGGAAGCTCAGTCCAGACAGAAAAGTTACGCAGATAAAAGGCGTAAAGACATATAGTTCTCAGTTGAAGATAGAGTTTTTATTATGGTGTCACTGATGAAGGGAGTGATACGATTCAGAAAGTTAGGAAAGTAGGCAATGAAATATGTTGGTCCATTCCAAATTATAGATAGGATTAGAAAGCTCGCATACAGAGTAGAATTGCCGAGCAATATGGCAGGGGTCCATAATGTATTTCATGCGTCTCATCTTCGCAAGTATGTGCACGATCCAGTGACTACTATTCCTTCAACAGGATTGGATGAGTTGGTAGTAGAGCTTAATTTGACAATTGTAAGACAACTAGTTCGATTTGTAACGAGAGATGAGAAAAGATTAAGGTCCAAGACAGTTAAATGGGTGAAAGTTCAGTGGAGCGACAACGAGAAGGACTGTACTTAGGAGACAGAAGACAATATTCGAGTTACTTATCCTGATCTGTTTTAAATGGTATGACTATATTAGATTTATATAGATAATAGCTTGTCAGATAAACTAGTATAGTTGTTAGGAATGTTTATAGATGATTACTACGATTAGTATTTAGTCCTTATTTGAATTTCGAGGATGAAATTCTTTAAGGAGGGGAGCCTGTAACACCCTTAATTTTGATAACATTATTTAGGATATTTTATTAGATAAATTAAATAGAATAATGAAAATGTTAAGTGATAGGGGGATTGAAATTTGAATAAATATTAAGTGGCCGTGCTTAAGTAATAAATTAAAGGGGTTTTTCTATATAGGTCAAAAATTTGTATTTTTTTGGCCTCAAGGACACAACCTCAATATTTTAGCCACAAAGATAAACATTCTCTCAAAATTAGTGATAAGGACAAACATTCTTTCAAAATTAGTCATAAGAACAAACCACCAAAATTATCAACCACCACTCGTCGCACCACCATCCACCGCCATCACTTGCACCACCAGCTACGCCACTGCTCCATCACATGCTACCGATAACTCTTAACTTAAAAACTGCTGCCGATAACTAAAAACCGATACCTAAGAACTGCTACCTGAAAACTGATACCTAAAAACTGCTACTTGAAAACTGATACCTAAAAACTGCTACCGACAACTAAAACTAATACCTAACAGCTGATACTCAAATAAACCACGCATAATCTCCTAGGTTCTTAAATTTATCAAATTCGATCACCATCATCTAAGTTTACAGTTCATTCTAGAATAAGCATTTCAATCATAACAATCATCCTTGTAGAAAATCAATTCATCATCATATTGAAAGCACAAATAGACCACCCATAGTCAACATCTATCAAGCTCATGAAATTGCATCGTTATCTTATATAACGATGCTTTGAGTCAAGTATCTCCATTCTCTTATGCAAGCCAGATCAAGTGGATCCATTCCAACATAAGCATGGATTCCATTCAACTAAGGTAGTGTGCACAATGGCGAGCACAACAGTGTTCATCTCTAGGTAAAAAATAAAACAATTTTTATAAAAATGATACTTGCCGTCACTAAAACTGATACCTAAAACCTGATCCTCAAATTATTTGTAAAACTGATATTAAATAAAAATTCATTAAATATTTGATACTAACGAAACACTAATTCAACTCAATGATCATCATATTTACTATGTAACGACTTCTTTTTTTATATAATCAAACAAACAAAACAACATAATACATTATGTGAATTTATTACAATACATTATCAATCAAACCAATATTAATGCAAAAAAACAAAATAATAATTAGAAAATGTTTGCTTCAAAATGTGAATTTATTACAGAATAATAATTTTGTTATACAACAAAAATTACAAACTCAAAAATAACAAATTTTTTCGAAAATGATAACTACAAACTGGAAAACAGATACCTAATAGCTGATATCACTTCTTCTCCCCTAATTCTTCCATGGCTTGCTCTTCTTCTTCCTTGACTTGCTCTTCTTCTTCCTCGAATTGTTGTTTCTTCTAAAACATCACTTCACCACGACATCTCTACCATCAGAGCCATCAATTTTCCATCATTAGATGACTTCAAATCGAGCTACTTAAAAACCCTAGCCGTTGTCATCCACCATCGAACCAACCACCCTTGCAGCTAACGCCATCGCAGCTACCACCCTTGTCGACAACACCATCTAAGCTTGATGCCACTCCAGACTCATTTGTGTGTTTGTCCTGGTCGCTAATTTCTTGTCCTACATTCGAATTGATATTCAAAAGTTGTCCTTCATGCTAAAACATCGAAGGCAGGTCATTGAGGCTAAAATGCTGAGAAATTTTATCCTTGACACTATTTTCTTGTAAATTAAATAGGCATTGGAATGGATTATAAGTAAATTAATCTACATAAAGGTATAATGGGAATAAGCTTTACATAACCCCTTATTCTTATATATATATATTCTCCTTTTACCATTTCATTTCCTATTGACTTCATTTTAAAAACAAATCAAAAACGCAAGTAAAAGAAGAATAGAGCCGACCATTAAAAAGAAATTCAAAGAAAAAGAAAAAGAATTAAAAAGGGGGATCCAACTCACCTTTATCCAATTTCCTTATCAAAGATTAAGGTGAATGATAATGTGACGCCCCACCTCTATGCTCACAATAACAAAGAGTACTAAAAGAAATACTGTCTGTTATTACGAAGAATAAGGCTGGATAGGAGCGGCCATTCGTAGTTAGGTCTTACACTAATATTGATTATCTCGATAGGAGTAGTATATATATTTTTTCCATCTCTTTGTTTATTTACTCCCATCGACATATCCAATTCCAGTATAAAACGAACTAGGATGGTTCATAATAGTTTAGGACAATATATATAATAATAACACAGATAAGCTAAATGCGGAACACAGATAATATAAAATCTCATATATATAACTGAAGTCAGTTACAATACATGTGATACAATACATATGATACAACTACAACTGTCGACACTAGAAGTTACATATACAAGTACATTATTGTAAATAACATACATGAATACATATCATCCTATACTATGACAACGACTACTCTAAAAGATATGAAGAGACTTCATAGCTCAAGCAGCAACCCGAAGCAAGATATCAACAACCTGAAATAACTCGGTCTGACCCGAGTATTAATTCAAAAGAAAATAATACACGGGTCAGTCTAATTCAAACTCAGTTATTAATGCACGGAAGCAATAATAATTAAATAATCAATAGACGACAGTCACAATAAATCTCGTATATCCAACCCTTCAATAAGAGAATCGGATAACGGTAGATATAACACGAAACAGTGTTAAACAACAAATCAACAAATTCAAATCATCAACAAAGATAAATAAAAAGATTATCAATGAAGATAATTTAGAAAACAACAGAATTGCCCAAACAACAATTAACAGCAAGTGGCCAAAGCAAAACTCAAGCCAGTAAAGCAATAGAAACAACAATATCTAATTATCGATACGATAATTAGAAAACACATAATCTAATTATCCAGTAGATAATTAGATAGCAACAATATGAGCAAATTAAATCAAATCAAAATACAATTTCAAAATATTGAATTGAACACACGAAACAATTCAAGCAATTGAAATATCAATTAAAACGTCAATGCTGATAGGGCTGCAGTACACGCTCGCGTGTACTGCCTCGCCACTACAGCATAAGATGTCATCACAACTACAAATATTACAGCAAGTCGAGACTGAAAAGTGTACAGAAGTACAAAACAGAAATGCACACAAATATACATGAAGTTAATGCAGGCACAACATGCATCAAATCAGGTCAAAGTAAACCAGATCATCAAATGAAACAAAGACCAGACACAATACAACCGAGGTGCAACTCAATACAACAAGTTACAGCATAACACAAATGCTCAAAGCAACTATTAGAGCAAGCTCGAATGAGCAAGTGCACCAGGGCAGTACACTTCAACCACAATGCATACTAAAGCACACGTCATTACTTGCCGATGTCAATAGAGTGAAGAATAGAATTAATATCTAGTGTTCAAAGTCAAAACTGTCAAGTACAAGTGACTCGACAAACAAGAACACATACTCGACCAAATCACTTCAATTGAAACAATAATAGGTACAACAGTTTCAAACATGCAGTGACAACAAAAGTATAGCCACAGTAGTTCAAAACTACTCCAGACGGAGATGTACAAGATGAAAGCACATATATACATACATGAATGCATATATAAACATGGATGTAGTGCCAACAGATCAGAGACAAAGTGGATATCCAATCTGAAGTCAGCAATGAAAAAGTAATGTGCACAGGTATGCAACAGAGAAACATACAACATGAAGACATATATATCAGTGAACATATATATGTATCAGCACTGAAACAAAGAAGCAACCTGAACCAAAGACTACATGAAGTCTAATCATCAACTCAAGTGCTACCAGAATTTAAAGGCAACCAAAATCGAGTACAACATCAAATATGTATATATGTGCTCGAGACAACCGAACTGAATACACTAACAATTCCAAAATCATGGAAATGCAACCAGTTCAAGATGATTAAGACATAACAAATGAATGCAAACTGCCTCTAAGCAAATGACAACAACAAAGGCAGTTCACAAGTCAAAGACCAGAGCACAGGCGAAGTGGAAACAGGCCAGAGGGATCAAAGTGCAATAACAAACACATATATACATACGTGAATGCATATATATACATGGAGCAATGCAACATTCAATAGTGAAGTACAAACCAAGTGCACAGCATACAAAACAATCATATACAAGTTTCACTAACTCAAAGTAACAAGCCAATATGGCAACAGTGCAAACACGGTTCAAATGAACAGACTGACTGAACATCAATAATGCACAGTGAAGACTAACATGCACGAATCGACAACAGTTCAACATGCACATGAAGCCACTACTAGATGAATACAACAAAACTTAAATCAACACTCGAGTACACAAGAAAACAACTCAAGCTAAGTATAAATCCAACAATATATGCAAATACAACATGAAGCAACCAGACTTCAAGTCAAGCAGTGACAATATACATGAAACTCAAGGCTAATGCATATCTATGATGCAAATGCACAAGTACAGGAAGAAACAAAACCAAGCAGGAAGGTTCAAAAATGCAGAAGTCAACATAATGTCAAGTTAATGTCGAAGACATTATCAAGTCAGAGCAGAGTTCGACAATGTCAAGTGCCGAAGTCAATTTGAAAATTCAAGTCAAGCCGTGTGGCCACGGAATCGATCAAAACCATGTTAATCAAGCAAACGAACTCATTCGATATGAACTAGTCAGAAATCATCAACATCAACAAAATCGAACTGTCGAAATAAAGAAATCGACGAATGAATTAGGATGTGAGTGAAAATCACTCACCTATTTACAAAGAGCACGAATCTCTCTGCCGCAATTCTCCTTTTCCTTTCCCCCTACTCATCTCGCCATTGAACGAAGTCGGACAAGGCTTCGGGAATCATTCAAAATCCAAAACCCTAGCAGCCATTCTTTTTTCGTTCGTTAAGTTTAGGGCTTGCGATCAAATGAATGGAGGGGGAATCGGGTAGCTTCCTTTGTTACAACCCAGCACCAAGAAAACACGTGGACCAAGATTCAATATAAAGCCCACAAACCCTTAAAAAATATTTAAAAGAACTTCAACCCGATAAAAATCCCAACAGCAATTTAGCCAGCAGAATTTAATCGTCTAATGACGATAATTAACCGGTGCAAAACCCCGGGTTGTTACAGATAATATCTTTCTCTATTTGTTAAATATATGTTTCGGATTTAAGTTTAAATTTGTATGTATGACATTTGATTATGATAGGCTTGAATTATGGTTTATTTAAAAATTAAACAAGATTGTTGCAAGGCTAAATTATTAGAGTTATAACTGCTCATATTAGAGTTTAAACTGCTCTGGTCGGCAAGGCTAAATTCTGGTATGACCCTTGGGCAAGGCATGGAATGATTCTTGCAAATCTTTTAACTTATAGCCAAATTATGCCAACTATTATCCCTCTGCAAGCTAAAGCCATAGATTATATTTCCAACAATGTTATCAGCCTGTCTTATAGCAACAATCAATCTATAAGAAGCTTATGGAATGATATCCAGATGCAACAATATCCAGTTGTTCAGTTTGAAAAGGTATTGTGGCAACTTGATCTCAAAGCATTCAATATCCACTGTTTACAAATGTCTCTCTGGTCATATAACTAATACTACGTTTCCTTGGAACAAAAGAATTTGGAGCATTTATTTCAGACAGTTTGAAAATTTCTTGCTCTAGAAAATCCTTAGAAATGCTCTCAACACAAATGACAAACTTCTGAAGTTGGGCGCTAGTTGTTGCTCTATGTGTTTTTTGCGGTGATGAGATAGAGACTAACTTGCATTTATTATTTTATTGTGCCTTCATTCATCCTATATGGAAAGATCTAATGAACCTGGCTGGATGAAACTCCGCAAGTAGACAAAGCAATGTTGAATGGTGTAATATATATAAAGCTACGAGGTGGAAGAATGATAATGGTATGATACTACAACTCATCCTGAGAAAGTTCACCACTGTTATCTGGAAGGAAAGATGTGATAGGATTTTCAATGGCACTGGGGTAAGTAAAGTTGAAATATGCAGGAGAGTCATAATTGCAATAGCCTATGGGATCAAAAATAGCAATTACAGTTTTGATTTGGACATTACAAAGAGGTGGAGGTAGATGCTTGCTACCCTGATCTTTCTCTTTTTAATGTTTGATATGTTGTACTATTTTTAATCTTTTTTCCTTTTCTTTATTTTACTTTTCCCCTATGTTCCACTGCTTGTAATGGTACATTTTTTTATTGTGTTGCAATAAACTGACAGGGGCCCAGTAAAACCCCGCTTAGCTTTGCTAAAAAAACAAGATTGTTTAATTAATGGTTCATACGGATTTAGATCAAAACCGTGTGTTATTGATGTTTAAATGCCATGGAAAAATTATATGTTATGCAAAATATGATTTTAGAGTTGGGTTTTAAGTTTAATAATTTTCCAAGCTTTGGAAAGATTATTATGAATTTTTGAATGAAAATATAGCACGTTGGGTTTAATAATTTATTTCAAAAAATATATTGAGAATCTGGATTTGAAATTTTGATATGTTAGATAACATGATCAAAGTAAATTTCTATGAATTTTAGGGATTTTCATAAGTGATTTAATATACAAAATAAATTATTTTGGGAAGAGGACCAAAATGACTTACGTATAAATAAAGTGGAAGGTTTTATTTGCAAAAGTTTAAGTATGGTACTTATCCAAAATAAAAAAGGCGGTTAGTTTTGAAAATCATGGGAAAAGTTAAGGCAACCAATAGCAAATGAACATGTAGGCAGGTTAGTTTATACAAGTTAATTAATTTAGTATTTAATCCAGAAAAATAGGTTTCGCCTCTAATGAGAGTACCTTTCGCTCCTTTCTTTTCTCCTTCGATCATGTCGAGACTCCATTAAGTTAAATTCAAGACACAGGGTATCATCTAGGTGATACGTAGTGGATTGGAGAAAGGCGAAAGGTATGGTGTCGAAAACATAGCTTCTGATGGGGTTGTTACCTCAGTTAGTTTTAAAAATATAAGTACCTGCCTTTGTTTTACTAAGCTTTCGACTTAATCGATACGTATGTTTTTAAAAGAAGTTTTATAATGGCTTTCGAAGGAGTTGCAATGTTTGTTTTAAAAGAAAAAGGGGTTTCGAAAGTGTTCCTTTAATTATAAATCAATGCTTTTGAAAGAAGGGGTTCCGACCTAGTCGAAGCCCTACCGTCGATTCTTGTACCTTTCGAGTGTATTGAAGTCATCAATACCGTCGAAAGGTATTATTTGTTTTAAAGCTATATTAAGCCACTTTTTAAATGCTTTCGAAAGGGTTATTGGTTTCGAAGGCAGTGGTTTCAAAAGGGGTTTCGAAGCTATCCTTAAATATTTTAAAAGATAAGCTTTCGACTCTGTCGAAAGAGATGGTTCGATGCCATAAAAAATTTCCCAATATTTTTATATAATAAACAATGGTTTCGAAAGAGATACTTTCGTTTATATTTTCTTTCACCCAAATGATATTTTAAAAAGGCAAACCCAATGATGTCGAAAGGGGGACTTTCAATGCTTTAGGAAGAGATACTTCCAATGGTTTCAAAACTATGCTTCTAATAATTAATAGGTAACACCTCATTATAGTCGAAAGGTTTCGAAAGAAGGATTTTAGAGTGTTTTTAAAGACAGAAGCCTAATGTTTTGCAAAAAGAAGAGATATATGCTTTCAAAGGAGGCTATCCAATGAGGTCGAAAGCAAGGTCTTGAAGATTGCGAAGGTTTTGAAAGTATAGATTTCAAAACAATTAACCCAATCTTATTTAAAAGCAAAACCATGGCATATTAATAAACAAAATATTTTGAAATGGAACTTATGAAGAAGTCTAAATGGGTTAAAGGAATTAACTAAGTTATACCGTTTGCTTCTTCATATATGTATATATTCACTTTATAATGAATCCAAAAATTGTACTTTGGAAAAAGGTAGAATAACGAGTTGGGTTGACCTAGTAGTGAATAAATAGAAGATATTGGCAGGGCCAATAGGTTAACAGTAAGCCTATGAAAACTGTGTAAGGGAAAAGATATTAGCAAGGGCCAATAGGTTCATAGTTATCCTATAAAAACTATGTATAATTAATTATGTCAGTTAGACAGGTTTATAGTAAGCCCATGAAAACTATATCCGGATAATAAAATGAAATATTAACAGATAGTCAATAGGTTCATAGTTAGCCCATGAAAACTAGGGTAAAAGAAGGATATTGACTGTTAGTCAGTAGGTTCCTAGTCAGCCCATGAAAACTAGGATAAAATAAATGATATTGGAGTTACCAATAGGTTCATAGTAATCCCATGAAAACTATATAATTGGACAGGGGTCCTTAAAAGTTTAACCGGTTATTAGTTAGCCCATGAAAACTATTAGGTTAATAGTAATCCTAGAAACTGTAATTATGACAGATAGTCAAAATGAATTGGAGATGGGTAATCCAGAATTGATTCAATTGTTTTGAATATCATCACATAATAATGTTTGAATTGAATTAACCATTGTGGTTGCAGGGGCACATAAAATGGTTTATAAAGGTTTTAAGATACTAGTGAGGGGAAGCCTGTTCTACTAAGCGGCGTGGTCTCACTAGATATCTAAATGATTTGAGATGGTATATTATTATTCATACCAGGCTTTATGTCTAACTCAAAGTTTATGTTTTCCCCTTAAACTCTCGGGTACTCAATTGATTTTGAGTAGTTTGAGATTTGAGGTTTTCAGGTACCTCTTAAGATGAAAAAAGCTTCCGGAGTCGTGCAGAAGTCATGTAGTTATTTATGTTCTTTCTCATGTGATTCCACCGTGTTATTTTTTTAAGGAAAAGTGGTTTATTGCCTATTAAATACTCTGATCGCCAAAGGGGCATCTTCATATGTCGCTCTTGGAGTATATTGTAATAATTTTTTTTTGAACGTGGTTAACGTTATGTGATTATGTAATGAATGTTGAAATGAGTTTGGAATGGAATGCAAAAGTTGTTTTGAAATTTTAAACTTTTTCCACATCCATGTGTTTCTGGTATATCCGTTTATCTAGTATTACCGTTTTTGATCGTCGAGGATTAATAACTATGGATGACTGCAATATCTGTAGCCGTTAATTTTGGGCCTCTAAGTGGGGGATGTTATAGTCTAGCTTTGGGCTGCGTGATATGAGAGTACAACGAAACCAGGATTTTCCATTAGTCTCTTGCATGGGGGACATATGAGTTATCATATATCTAGACCACACTGGGTGATAGTTAGTATTGTTTGATGGATTCTATATTTGCTATGGTTGTTTCACTAGCCACCTATCACTCTAGGGATGTCACATGAGGTAGGTATTGTGGATAAGGATACCCATACACCCTGATAGTTTACTTAGTATGGAGTAGGTATTGTGGATAGAGATACCTAGGCACCCCGACAATTTACTGAGTATGGAGTACCATTTTATGATGTTGTAGAGTCGCATATTATTGATGTTATGTGCTGACTCTTTGGTTGCAGGGACACATCAAGTATGATTTGTGTATCCTCTGTTCCTTATACTATATCGACTTTTATAGTATTTTGAGATTTTTTATCGCTCACACCAGTCTATTGTCTGACCCAAGGTTTTATGCTTTGCTTCTTATTATCTCGGGTACTCTTCAATGAGTAAGCTAGAGAGCAGGTGTGGATGACATATGAAGTTCTATAGATGACTAGTAGGAGGTGACGTTTACTCATACTTATATTTGAGTTGTTATTGCATATTCTCCTATGTTACACTGTGAAGCCTTGACGGTGTTTTACCTACTATTATTAGAGACAGTTTATTAGTTAAATTTATGTATCAATTTTGTAAACTCTATTACCGTGTTGTATAACTCTGTGGAACTTATACTCTGATAGTTAGTTCACATTGTTATTACTGTCTCGAATGTTTAATATCCATGATAACTATTATATTTTATCTGATGTGATGTGAGATATACGATAGGTTATTTGATCATTTGATGTTTCCTTTTTCTTCTCTTCTACTTTCTTATATCCTGTTTTTCTTCTTTACTACCTTTTCTTTTCTTTGACCACCATTCTACATCTAAGGTGTAAGGCGGTCGCTACATTTGGTATTAGAGCTTAAGTTACATGATTAACCTGTGTTGATACTGTGATCCACTAGAGATAGCGTAGGATTTATCGCCTTAGACTGGATCTAGAGTGTGAATATACGAGAATTTTTTTTGTTATATATTTTGGTTTTCAAAACTATATAGTAGCACATATAGCATATAGGTAGTGTTACACACGAGCACTATTGATGCAATTTTCTTTTTAGGAGACTAATTATCCTTATTATAGAATATAAATGATCTGGCATATGAGAAATGCTGCTATTGACTCCATCTTCGGAGTTGAGAAGTGGCCAGGATCGGGCCACTAACCTTGATTGATAGAATATGTTCGTTGAGATGGTGTGAATCATTTTCCAGAATGCCCAAGTTGCTCTAAGTGATCATGGTGCTCAAATGCAAATGGTTAGAGTCGACTTTGCCAAGCTGTATAAAGACTTTGGGAGTCTAGGAGGCAGACTATTCCTTAGAATAGAGTCGGCTATTGAAAGGCAAGATAGGATGGCTAATTGCCAGAAGATCTTCGATGACTTGGAGTTAAATGATGCAATGAGGTAGAAGTTAACTTCTAGATAACTCCAAGGATGAAAAATGAACTAGTGGTGTATCTTTATAGCTTTGATTCTCGAGGATTGATTTACTTAGCATTGTTTATAGTTCAGTTCGAAGAATGAAGAGTTTATCGGTGGATTGAGTGATCATCTTGGGAAGCGATTAATTGGTCATATTGACGAGAGCTTCGAGAAAATGATCGAGAAGGATTTATGATGAGAGAACCTGTACCTAATGTGGAAGGGTTGTCCCAAACCAGCTGAGTATGGATAAACCATGGGAGCATATGTATTGGTTGTCATTCCGATTTCATCGAGTGCTCCATCGATGAAAGAGAAGGGAAATGGCATTACCATTTGAGGTATGCTTTTCACTTATAGCGTTTCCATACATGTTTTATTTGACATTGAGTTTTAGTATTCCTTTATATCTAGTAATTTGATATATAGGTTGGGATTGAGATTCGAGATAGTTAGCCAACCTTCAACTGTGATTAGCCTAATTAAGGGCCAGCCAGCCTATACATTGTTTGTCAAGACTTTGTCTTATTGAGCCATGGATGTTTGTTTGTTAGTTGGTTTGCTATTGATTTATTTTGGGGTTTGATTGGGTTCGTTATTATGGTTTGGGAATGGACTGGCTGAAGGGGGTATAGAATAGTAGTGGATTGTAAGAGGCCATTGGTGTTGTGGAGGAGCAAACGGTAGTGATTGGCTGCCTATAGAGGATAGGATTATAGTTAGCTTTCTATATTCGCTCGATATTTGTTCGTCGACGGAAATTCTATCGGTTTAGAAAACCGTCGAACGAATTTAGAAATAAAATAACTGCAAGCGCACGGTGTACGAATATAGTACGTGGCGAATACGGGTCGATCCGCAGGGAATTGATGATTTTAAAAATCTATTCAATCAAATTAAACCAAAGTCGAGTGATTGTTAACTAACTAAAAGAAAGTAAAAACAAGCTAAAACTAAGGAGAATAAAAATATGAGATTAAAGAGCAATTTAGAGGCAAATCCCCTCTAATGATCACATAAATCAACATAATGAAATTATGTTCTTTTTGGTCATTTGTGACATTAGTTGATGAATTTATCATAAGCATGACCTAATTGTGTTATTAATTAACACACTTAAACCATCAAACTTTAATGCACCCTCTAACCCACTTACCAACTTCAATGAAAATGATATGAAATTAAAAGTAGAATCTATTTTAAGCATGGTTTATTAACTATTGAATTAGAAACATAAACCATCAAATTTTGATTCTAAATCCACTTCCATTACCATGATCATATGTAGATGAAGAGGTAATTAATGATTCATATGACTAAGCATAGCCTATTTGTTTTGAACAATATAAGCTATCAAACTCAATATTAAACACAAAACCACACAAACATCTACTTTCCATTAAGCATAAAAGAGACATAAAAGAAATTATGTTGCATCTACATGATTCAAGAGAGCTTCATTACCCCTAAATTGAAGGGATTAACCTCTCATTTTTGTTATTTGATTAACAAATGTAGAAAGCAACATTAAACAAACAAGAGGGAAAAGAGAGAAAAAAGAACGGAAAAACTAATCTACTTGCATAAAAGAAAAGAGATCTACACTACAACATGAAAGGAAAAGAAGCATGTAAAAGAAAAGAGAGCACTAATTAACATTAAAAAAAATGAAAGTTACATGAAATAAAAATATGGCTAAGTAGCCACGAAAAGAGAAAGAGAGCTTTGAGTTTTATTTTTGAGCCTAAACTAAACTAAGAGAGACTAAAGGAGAGAGGGAATTACATGAACATAATGGGTTATTTATACAAGCATGAAACCCTAATCCATAATTTGGGGAATGCCCAAACTACCCCTTAGGAAGTGTGGTGGCCAAGTAACCATTAGCATCCATTAATCATCATTTAAGTGTACATGAAGCCATTCATTCCATAAGCATGTGCATTAGCCTCTAATGTGTACATTAAGGTAGGTGGGTAGGTGGGGTCCTCCATGTTCTTCACTTTGAATTATTTCCATCTTCATTCTTTTATATCTTCTTTGTGCATGCATATTCCTTCATGAAACCACTTGTAATTGAGTTTAAATTCCTACAAAATAATATAGAAATTTCCAATTAAATTTTCTCAAGCTAATTTATGCAAAAAAATGTCTATTTTGCCCTTGGATGAAGATGAATATGTGACAATTTGGAATTAATATGGATTTTTGTTAAAATAAGTTAAAATACCCAATATGATCATTTATTTAAATTAATTAGAATAAATATGGTGGTAAAAATATGCACATTTACGTGCTCATCAAATACCCCCACACTTATCTTTTTATTCGTCCTCGAATAAAGGAAAAGTAAGGTAAATCCATTTTCATAGGGAGCACGATTGCATTGAGCGTATGCAACAAGCCGTTAAACCTCTGGGTGTCCCCAGTAGGACGAGTGTTGTCTCGTGAGGGTTTTCAGCGGATACTACCCACAAAATCCAAATGCAGAATGAAAATATTTACAAAATGCAAGATTTATTTACAAGGAGATGAATGCAAGTTTTTGAAAATATTTACAATGAAGGATTTATTTTTAAATTGACACAAATAAGTTAAATACAGGTTTGGTCATTATCTTGAAATTTTAGTCATTTACTCGTCAAAATTTCCAACAAAAAATTAAGTTATCATAACATATAGACAATAGTTTAACTCGTTGTTTCAGTTGATAACAAAGTGTAACCATGAAATAGGTCCTTAGTTGATTATCAAAGTTTATTAAAGTGGTATTTCATTTCATTTCAATAACAAATCAAATCAAATAAGTTAAAATAGTGCTTGGATTTCATTTGCTTACTCTCTCCATTTTTTTTGAAAATTTTATTGATATTTACAATATTTACATATGCCTAACTCAGATAAACTGAGGCCAGGTATATTACCCATGCATTGCCTTGTGGACTGATGTGAGGGGAATACAGAGCGTGGCGAGTGAACACACGAGTGTGAACACATATTGACTGTATGCGTTATTAAAAGGAAGTTTTATATATATATATACACCTAGCTCAGATAAACTGAGGCCAGATATACCGATCGTGCACCGCCTTTCGGGCTTACGTGAGAAGGGTACAGAGCATGGCGAGTGAACACACAAGTGTGAACACCTGTCGACCGTAGGTGTTAATAGAAAATATTTACATATATACAAATGTTTTATTTTTTTTATATGTTTTTTTTTCAATTTTTTTTGGAAAGAGAGAGTTTTGCAAAATCATCTTAGCACCACTTAACTTAGAAGACAAAAAAATGTTATATCCTTTACTTTAAAATCAACCACTTTTTAAAACAAAGATTTTCAATTAGGATATATTTCATAATTATCACGCAGGAATCTTCCTATATACTAGTTAAACCATTATTATTTGTAATCTAACTTCATTTTTATTTTTGTTAAGACGAATAAATTTTCAAAAATTTCAATTTAATAACCAAAACCATATATTTATCCTATAGTGTTTCTTTAAAAATAAATTAAAATGCTTAAATTTTTTTTTCTTTTTGTTTTTGAGATTTTTTGTTTTTTTTTAAATTTTGGAAAGAAAAATTAAAAATAAACCATGAAAAATTGAAAAATGATGATGAGTCTCCCCCCACACTTGATTTTGACTGTGTCCCCACAGTCAACCCAAGTGGAAGGAGAAAAATAAAAATATAAATAAAAAGATGACCTATATTTACATGAAAATGAAAAGATTATTATTTACAAGAGTTCAGAAAGTATATCGTCAAAAAGTACATGAAACGGTCTTCCAAAGACCGATTCATTTGTCTCGTCAAATATACGAGACACAGCTTAAGCTCGAAAAACCAAATCGTAAAAGATTTCAAAGTTGAATGTTGATTTGGAAAAACGAATGTCGTTTTATTAAAAATCGTACGAGTTGTTTTGGTTTCGATAATTTTTGGGGTTGATAAAACGATTGATTGAAGTTCAAGTTTATTTTCACCAAATTGAAATTCAAGCTGTTCATTGAAAAATTCTTCAGAATTATTGATTTCAAAATCAAATTGGTGATTTAAATCTTCCCCATCAGAGTTTAACGACTCGTTTTCTAAAAGTCCATAAAACTCGTGTTTGTTAAATTCGACTTCCCTTGTTGGATTATCAACAACTTCATTGCGTATCTCAAGTTCAAAATCCAAAGTTGTTGTATTCAAATTTTCAGAAAAAGGAAGATTGAAATTTAAATCGAGTTTCTCACCCTCAAAAGAATTGAAATCCAAGTCAATCACCAAATTTTCAACAACTTCGTTAAGATCGTTATTTTCAATTTCAAAAGTTGTTATTTGAAAATCGTCGATTTGGGTAAAAGATGGATTATTGTTTGACTCGTCACACGTTGGAATTTGATTTTGTTGTTCACGTTGTTTCATATAAGTTTCAAACAACGAATCTGTGTGATCATCGTAAATTTCGTTCATTTGCTCAACAAAATCCAATTTATAATTATTAACATGAGGATTTTCACTTTGAAATTGTTGAGAACAAAGATTTTCAATCGTAACGTGGTTAAGATTATTCCCATTGCCAAATTCGTTTGAAAAGTTGTTTCCATTTTCATTTTGAGTTTGAAATTCATTTTGGAGTTCGAAATTGAATTGGCATGGGTTATAATCGAAATCGTTTGAATTTTGAATTGAATTCAAATTTTGAAATCCTTGACTCGAGTTATTACACAAATAAGAATTACACAAATCATTTATACTTTGATTCTGTTGTGTAGAGATTTCAAGTAGAGATGAAATGCTATTTTCGAGATTCGAGGTGGTTCGTCATTTTGAAAATTTTGTGGTTCAAAATTTGAATCATTTAAGCAATAGTTGTTTTTAAAATATCCATACGAATTTGGAGTGAAATCATATGGATTATATTGATTTTCACAACTATTGTAAAATTCACGTAAGTGGGGAAACTCGGACATTTTCAAGAATGTTTTTGGGTTTTTTTTAAAGGAAAAATATTTACAAATGAAATTTATTTTTCAAAAGGGAAATTGATTTTTGTTTTGTTTTTTTGTTTTTTCAATTTTTTTTAGTTTTTGAAAAGGTTTTATAATTTTATTTTTTTTGATTTTGGTTTTTCTAAATTTTTTTTTTGGATTTTTTGAAATTTCAAAGGAAAAGGATTTAAAAATTTCAAGGGAAAAGGAATATTCATAATTTTTTTAGTTTTGGATTTTTGAATTTTTTTTGTTTTTTTTTAAAATATGCATGAACTAATGCAACTAAATGAATGCAAGGTTTAATTACAAATGATTTATCCTAAGTTAACCCAAAATTGTATAATTACAAATTGTCTTAAATCAACAAGATAGTTCTCAGCCAGGTAACGGGCAGGAGTTATCGGTGCACCACGAATCACCGTAGCAATGCAGCCGAAGGTTTAAGTACCTTCAGAGGAACAACCACTATAATATTTACGAATCACCGTAATATTTATAAATGATTATTACTCTGCCGTAGCCTAGACACCAAGAAAGTAAATTGTTCAAAGAAGACAACTTGTCAAAATACAATTAAGAGCTATCGATGTCTAACCGTTATTATTAACAAATTCTAGGATGAAATGCAAAGCAGAAATTAAACGTGAATCTAACGATGCAACTATGAATGGAATTTTGGTTTTTGAAATTTTTTTATGCAAATGCAAGCAAACAACAACGCAAGATAAATAAAAACAATAAATATAGCAAGCAAGCGGTTTATTTTCTTCTCCTTTTTTTTGCAAGCGGGCTGTCTCCTTCTGCTTCGGCAACCTGAAATAAAAACAAGATATATACACAAGTATTTTTTTTTTTGAAAAGAAAACTTAAAAGTAGGTTTTTACTTAATTTTTTTTTTGATTTTTTAGATTTTTTTAAATAAGGGTGGAACAATTTTGAAACAAAACTAAACTAATAAAAAAAACTTAACCTGGCCATCAATCCAAACCCGGCCCACTAAGATATCAAACCCTCGTCCCAAATCAAAATTAAAAAAAGAATAAAAACTCACGCAACTTAGAACAGAAGACCCACACAAATAACAAAACAAAATCCAAATTCCACCAATTTCCTTCAACTAGATTAACTCAAATTCGCGAATTCCACAAATCATAGTTCGTACCAAATTCCTACAAATTCCACACTCATTCGACTTTCTTGGTGGCAATTGGTGAGGGATGTTGAAGAGTTCTCAATTTTGAGGAAGTGGATGTTTGCGGTTATTGTATGCGATGGGTTTGGAAGAATTTGAAGTTGAATTGGTGGTCGATTGGAGGCGGAGTGGTGGGTTGTTCGTGGGTTTGTGATAGCGGATAGTGAGGCGATTTGGTGGTTGAGAACGGAGATGAGTTATGTGGTTTTGCTCGGCGTGTTTGCTGTGATGGCGTGTGGACTTGGAAGGGGAAGATAATGGTATGGATAGTTGATTGGGCAGGATGTCGACGACTGATTGCTGCTCTGGCCGATTGATGGTCGATTGCTGTTCATATCTCGATTTGAAGTCTCAATTGTCTGCAAGGGGTGAGTATTTGAGGTGGTAGGGAGTGCAGATTGCACGAAATTGGTCGCTGTCTTGAATTTGGGTGTGGCGCAAGCTACTAGTTTGGGCGTGGTGGAGTTACTGCAAGGTATGGAGATGAAGACGAGTTGTTGCTATTTGATTTTGCTTGGTGCTGGGTTTCGAATGGAGGCAGTGAGTGGAAGAGTTGTTGAATGGGAGGTAATGTGGGCAATGTCTTTTATTTTAATTGGGAGTGTCAGTGTTAGAAGAGGAGAATTCGATTTTTGATGTAAGAGTAAGGCAGTGTAGAGGCAGTATATGGTGGTAGGAGTTATTTGACAGATGTGAAGGCAGTCAGAGGGGAATTCTGGGTTGGTGGTAGGAGTTATTTGACAGATGTGTTGAAGTCTGGGTTTATTTTTTATTTATTTATTGGTCGAGGATGGTATATTGTTGTGAAATTTATGAACTATGCATGTATGGTTGTAAGGTGCTGCTGTGATGGATGGTTTGTTCAAGTGGTTGTACGAGTATGTGAAGTCTGATGATATGTGAATGGAAGAAGTAGTGGATGGGTAGGAGGAATATGGTTGCAAAGGGGAGGAAATGATGGTTTGAAGGCAAATGGTTGAAGACATTTTTATGGGATAACAGTGCAGAGACAAAGAAACATGCACAGTGTAGTGTTTGGATTTGGCAAGGCAACGTGCACTGGATGTTTGAAAAGCGAGGGTAAGGAGTGGACTTGTAAGTGGTGATTGCAATTTGAACAGGTAAGTGATTTTGTAGTGGTATCAGAGAAGGTTGAAGGGTGGTATGTGGGGAAGCAAGCAGTGAATGGTTTGGGATTGGTGATGCTTTAACAGCAGGCAATGATAATTGTGTGTTGTATGGTAGTGTTGAGGCAGTAGTGAGTGATGTAGAATGTTGTGTGGCTTTGTCGGGCAGAAGTGAAGGGGGACACAAATTGGAATGAGTTGTTATGGCAGACGAGTGGGATTTGTGGTTGAAGTAGACAGCAGCAGTTTGTATAGTGGTCTGGTAGAAGATTGTGACAGTGAAGATGGTATGAAAGTGATGTATAAGGTAGAAGTTTGGATGGTAGTTTTTGTCAGTTTGCAAGATGCAGAAGTCGATAGGAGATATGAGAATGATGTGATGGTGGTGACAGAGTGAAGTGTACTTGACAGAGTGAAATGTTATTTGAGATGAAATTGAAGTTGTTGATGGATGGTGACCGGAAGTTCAGTCAGGTGGAGTGAATGTGATTTGTATGGTCAGTGTATGTTGATTGCAGTTCAAACTTGAAGTGAAGTTGAAGCAGAAATGGTTGAAGTGTCGATGTGACTGGTGGTAGAGGAGCTTACGTTGTGGTATGAAGATGTAAGATGTTGAGTGGGTATGTATATGAAATGGTGACAGAGTGATGAATTTAAGGGGGAAGTTGGATGGAAACAGAGATGGTGAATGCACGCAGTGATGCAAAACGCAATGTAATTTTTTTTGTATATGCAGTGTAAATGAGTTGAACAAAGAAAGGCTGTTTTATGAAATGCAATATAACAAGTGACAGTTGCATTGTAGAGAACAGAGAATAGGTGATGAAACAGAAACAAAAATGAACAAACACAAAAACACTTGAACAAATGCTCTTTAATGTGAACAATTAAACTAAAATGCAGACTCAATGCAAGTAGACAATGCAAACATACACTAAATGAAAGCACAAGACTGCAATGAATGAAACAGAAGTCCAAAATATTCTTTTTTTTTCAATTTTTTTAAAAGAAAAAACAATGCAAACACACACAAAACAGAAACACACAAAAATTAAACGAAAATTAATTCGAAGAATAGAAATTAAAAATCAAAGCAAATCCCCGGCAACGGCGCCAAAAAATTGTTCGTCGACGGAAATTCTATCGGTTTAGAAAACCGTCGAACGAATTTAGAAATAAAATAACCGCAAGCGCACGGTGTACGAATATAGTACGTGGCGAATACGGGTCGATCCACAGGGAATTGATGATTTTAAAAATCTATTCAATCAAATTAAACCAAAGTCGAGTGATTGTTAACTAACTAAAAGAAAGTAAAAACAAGCTAAAACTAAGGAGAATAAAAATATGAGATTAAAGAGCAATTTAGAGGCAAATCCCCTCTAATGATCACATAAATCAACATAATGAAATTATGTTCTTTTTGGTCATTTGTGACATTAGTTGATGCATTTATCATAAGCATGACCTAATTGTGTTATTAATTAACACACTTAAACCATCAAACTTTAATGCACCCTCTAACCCACTTACTAACTTCAATGAAAATGATATGAAATTAAAAGTAGAATCTATTTTAAGCATGGTTTATTAACTATTGAATTAGAAACATAAACCATCAAATTTTGATTCTAAATCCACTTCCATTACCATGATCATATGTAGATGAAGAGGTAATTAATGATTCATATGACTAAGCATAGCCTATTTGTTTTGAACAATATAAGCTATCAAACTCAATATTAAACACAAAACCACACAAACATCTACTTTCCATTAAGCACAAAAGAGACATAAAAGAAATTATGTTGCATCTACATGATTCAAGAGAGCTTCATTACCCCTAAATTGAAAGGATTAACCTCTCATTTTTGTTATTTGATTAACAAATGTAGAAAGCAACATTAAACAAACATGAGAAAAAAGAGAGAAAAAAGAAAGGAAAAACTAATCTACTTGCATAAAAGAAAAGAGATCTACACTACAACATGAAAGGAAAAGAAGCATGTAAAAGAAAAGAGAGCACTAATTAACATTAAAAAAAATGAAAGTTACATGAAATAAAAATATGGCTAAGTAGCCACGAAAAGAGAAAGAGAGCTTTGAGTTTTATTTTTGAGCCTAAACTAAACTAAGAGAGACTAAAGGAGAGAGGGAATTACATGAACATAATGGGTTATTTATACAAGCATGAAACCCTAATCCATAATTTGGGGAATGCCCAAACTACCCCTTAGGAAGTGTGGTGGCCAAGTAACCATTGGCATCCATTAATCATCATTTAAGTGTACATGAAGCCATTCATTCCATAAGCATGTGCATTAGCCTCTAATGTGTACATTAAGGTAGGTGGGTAGGTGGGGTCCTCCATGTTCTTCACTTTGAATTATTTCCATCTTCATTCTTTTATATCTTCTTTGTGCATGCATATTCCTTCATGAAAACACTTGTAATTGAGTTTAAATTCCTACAAAATAATATAGAAATTTCCAATTAAATTTTCTCAAGCTAATTTATGCAAAAAATGTCTATTTTGCCCTTGGATGAAGATGAATATGTGACAATTTGGAATTAATATGGATTTTTGTTAAAATAAGTTAAAATACCCAATATGATCATTTATTTAAATTAATTAGAATAAATATGGTGGTAAAAATATGCACATTTACGTGCACATCAATATTCCACATAATGAGTTGTCATCTGTGCTTGTAGCTAGAGAGTGTCCGAACATATTCGATGGGGCAATTTCCTTTAAGGCATATGATGCCTAAAGAGCAGAGGAAGTTAAAGGTGTAGGTGGATGACTTATTGAGGTGATGGGTCATTCATAGGAGCATATTTAGGTAAGATGCGCCTATAATGTTTGCCACTAAGGCGAAAGACACTTTGAGGTTGTTTGTTTATTGTGAGCTAAATGAGATGGTAAACAAGTATCCACTCTTGCTTATTGATGGCTTGTTTGATTAGCTCTATAGTGCAAGGATGTTCTATTAGTTGGACCTTGTGATATGGTTTCACTAACCGAGAGTATTTAGAGAGAGTGCAGATTACAGCGTTTTGTACGCTATTTTGATTTTTGATTGGTTGGTTATGCCATTCGGGCTACCGTGTCAGCATACCTTATTGGTCTCATGGATCGTGTTTCGAGTGGTCACTTGAGTAAATCTATGCTTGTGTTCATTGATGATATTTTCGTTTACTCATGAACGAAAGAAGAGCCCAAGGCACGATTAATGATCGTATTGTAGGTGTTGAGAAGACACCGATTAGTGGTAAGGAGTATCACTTTTGGAGGAGGGAAGTGAGATGCTTAGGTCACGTTGTTTCAGAGTAGGACATCGCTGTAGATCCTGTAAAGGTTACGGTAGTCCAGAATTTGAATAGACCTAAGGTAGTGGCACCGTTAACCTATTTGATGAAATAGGATCAGACTTTTGTTTGAGATGCGAGGTGCAGAGACACGTTGGTGAGTCTGACTAAGAGATGACGAGTGCATTGATGTTACTCATTCTGAGTGGGAATGAGGAGTCGCTAATATACACATGCCTACGTTAATTAATTAGGTGCGGTATTGATACTGAAAGGTAAGGTTGTCACACGTTAGTCGAAACTTAAACCGCAAGAGAGGAAGTATCCAGCTCTCAATTAGGAGTTGGCGGCGATAGAGTTCGCATTAGGGATGTGGAGGCACTATCTATTAGGAGAGGGGTTCAAGCTGTTCAGTGATTCCACATCGTTCAAGTATCTCTTCTTCGAGAAAGATCTCAACCTTCACTGATAGCAATTATTGGAATTCTTAGCCTCCTATGACTTTAACATTTCCTATATGTCCATAAGGGAAATGCAGTTGCTGATGCTTTGAGCGAGAGACATACCAGTTTGGGAGTAATATTCCTACAGTGGGCTTTACTTGAGTTTACCACTGGTTATGACTTCAGAACTTGATGAGCTATAGCTTAAAGCGATGACTCATCTAACCATCATACCTACTTTGATTTAGCGGATCAGTACTTGTGTGAGGCGTGAGGCTAGACTAGTGGAGATCATGGCTAAATTAGAGGAACGAGTAATGTCTATAGAGGTGATGTAGTGTGGACCAGACCGAGACTGTTGGTTCCCTAGGGATGAGAGATGGCTTGTTCTTGAGTAGTGGGAATTAATATCTATAAATTGCATCGATGGATTGCGGATGACTAAGGATAGTCTGATAGCATTTGGGTCATAGTCAATTGATTGACAAAGAATGCTAGATTTTTATTCCTTAAGTCCAGTAAAATGACATCTGTATTTGTTGAGTTGTATGTGGGATGGGTAGTGTGATTCCATTGTGTGACAAGAGCATTGTAAGTGGCCGATACCCCCATTGTTCAATAGTGAGTTTTGGAAGAACTAAGAAGGGGCATTTGGGAATTTGGCACCAATTGACTAGATGATACCAAAACTAAACCAGGAACTGTGAGACCTCGCAGGCCTATTCGTACCGATAGATGAGATACAAAATAGGTTAGGGGGAAAGCAGTGGAGTAGGAAAGGTTCAGTGAAGCGAAAGCAAAGAAGATACGATATGAGAGACTAAGAAGAGCATGAGGAAAACTTGTCCCGAGCTCTTCACTTAGTGAGATTTCATTTTTATCGCCGGCTTTCATATTAAATATCGTATTTGATATTTATACTAGATAGTTTAGTATTTCGCATGTGAGGATAGGCATGGATGTTACATTTTGATGTTTGATCTTATGTATGCATGTTTGATGTTGGATTGTTAGCATTTGATATGATAGCTTGTACGATTGTTAGGCATATGGGATAGTTATGATTTGATATAACATACTTATTTGAGATGATTTCTATGTATAATCTAGTATGTTTAAATACAAGATGATGTTACACTTGAGTTTAATCCTCTTTGTTGAGTACATATTCAGGTACGTGGAAGCAAGTGTGGACTATTTGGATGCTTATCCGCTTATATTGCATCTAAATGGTAGCTCTTGCTATAGAAGAGGTATGTAATATCTATAGTGTAGATTTGGTGATATATGTTTGGTTATCCTCAAATATGAGATGTATATATATCTTTATTCTATTGAGATTTTTCGTGGACCTAATCGCGCAAAGGAGGTACCGCCAAATTGTTTTGAAATCTAAGGGCCTTTGATGGCATATAGGTTAGGAGACGTTCTCCTTGCCTTGTGATTTCGGGGATGAAATCCTTTTAAGTAGGGGAGAATGTAACAACCCATATTTTTAATGATATGATATTTAAATGACTTATTTAAATATTGAATCGTTAATCAAATAAAGGCCCAAAAAATGATTTTTCGCATACGACCGAATTAGAACTCAAGACCACTTTCCTTGAGTTCGAATGGATGTTGTGAATTAAAATGAGTATAGACATCACTATATTTGGAGACGAGGTAATCCGATGGCCGAAACGATCTCGAAATATGCGAAATTAGCATCCCGGGGTGCAGTCTCAGGTAGTGACGAGATTTATACTATTGGATTTGAAAAAATGAGGTGACGTACGTAAACGAGTTTCATTGCGATCAGACACGTCATGTGATCATACAGACTCGAAACATACGACCATTTATTTAAGAAAATAAATAAATGGAATAAAATACTAATATGAATATCAACCAAATCCTTTCCCTCTAATCCATTTTCACTTTTCACCGTTACATCCGAAATCCATTGTCGCTCCTCTCATATCATTTCAAAAATCAAGATTGTGCAATACGCTCAACAATAAATTATGAAACCAGATCTTATGAGCTCATATCGATGGGAGCTTCGATTTAGTGGTACCGATCCGGCGTGCGGTTGTGTTTGGCCGAGATCCACTTACCATGGCCAATATGGGATTTGATTTTGCTGGAGATTAATGCAAGGATAGGTGGATTCGAGGTTGATGCTGCGATTCTCGTACGAAGGAGCACCTCTTCCCGAAGTTTGGCCACATCCGATCATTCACTACCTAGTGCAACATTTTAAAGCCGATCACCATGGCTGGAGTCGCATTTTGATAGGGTTGCAAAACTCTTGTGTAGTGAGATTCGCTAACAAATACGAATCATGATTTCTTTAAGTATTGAGCAATAAATCGAAGAGAAATGGAAGCAGGATTGGTGCATGTACAATGATACATGCACAGGTGATAAGAAGAAGGATTAAAATGTTAATTAAGTAATTATTTATTTTAATTAATTAACTAATTATCTTATTAATCTCGAATCGTATTTAATCCATATCATTTGCACACAAGATCCATTTTGGATACGTTTTCTTGCATTGTGCTTATGATGGAGAGCTCTACGTTTTAGCAAAGGCCTGGACAACTTTTGTTGAGGTGAGTGAAATTGTCTCTCACCATACTATGATTGTTATTATATTATTAGATCAACATTCTGGAATGGATTTTAAATTTGAAATGTGATTTTATTATACTTAAACACCTACTAGATTTTTATAAAAGAAAATAAAAATGTTTTAAAATGATTTTATATCGATATCACATTTTTCCTATTGATGTTCCATTTTAAGGGAATTATTTGATTTGGGCTATTTTTGATATGATTTCCCCATTGGTTGATATAGATGCATATACATGTTGTATGTATGCTATATTGGATGTATGTATGCTTGTTGGTTGCATGTTTGGTTGTTTTTGTTTGAAAATGCTGATTTGACAATGATCGAGTGTTAAGGAATAACTTGTGTGTTGGGGTTTCGTAAACGCGAAAATCCAGCAAATGAGACAAGTTGTAGAAGAAGGTTAGTTTATGTAGCAACTGATCTGAAGGTGGAAGACGAGGCTTCGGACTTCAGGATGGATGTTGGACATTTCCGTTTGGTTTGTACTTATCTGTTTTTGGTTAAGTATATGACCAAAGTGGTTAGCATTGACTGTAGAGTGCCACTGCCTATCACTATTGATGACTAGTGATTTGTCCGATCTTTGGCATGGACATTGAGGGGATTTCATGGTGCATGATGTGATGGTTTGTTCGTGCGACCGACTTAGAGTCTTGATGTTATTTCTCCACAATGAGCGATTTCGATAGTGAGGCGATGATGTGACACTTTGACATGAGAGTTGATAGTTCAGATTATGACTTGATGGTGTATGAAGTAGGTTCTGAAGTTGATAGTTTCAGGACTCTGTATATCATGCTGGAGGTGTTGGCTCGTTCGCATCAGGGACAGATGATGATGTAACAACATGATAAAATCATTGTATCTTCGGTTTGTGAATCATGGGGGGTGTAGGTATTGAAGATTAGAGACTCTGTATCTTCAGTTTGTGACTCATGTAGGGTGTAGGTACTAAAGAGGCTCGTGTTGGGAGCCATGGAGTGTAGGAATGTGTTGGGTTCCGGGATAGTGGAAATTTGATTAAGTAGGGCTTGGATCAGTGTGTATGTGCTAAGGGATCATTGATAACTCAAAGTATTTTCCGTTGTACTCAAAGCAGGGGTACTGTATAGTGGAGACACCCATGAATTGGTAGTAAGACCTATGGCTTTGGGTCTAGTGTCTAGCTTTGGGCTATGGGACACGTATCGAGTTTTAGGCTGTGTGATACGAGAATACAACGAAACCGCGATTTTCCATTGGTCTTTAGCATGGGGGCCATATGAGTTATCATATATCTAAAGTACACCAAGTAACAGTTAGTACTATTTAATGGATTCTATGTTTACTGTGGTAGCTTCATTAGCCACCTGCCACTCTAGGGATGTCACACGAGGTAGGTATTATGGATATGGATACCTAAACACCCCGACAGTTTACTTAGTATGGAGTAGGTGTTGTGTGTAGAGATACCTAGGCACCCCAATAGTTTGCTGAGTATAGAGTACCCGTTTATGATGTTGTAGAGTAGCATATTATCAATGTTATGTGCTGACTCTTTCGTTGCAGAGGCAGGTCAGGTATGATTCGTGTATCCTTTGTTCTTTATACTATACCAACTTTTATAATATTTTGATATTGTTTATCGCTCGCACCAGACTGTTGTCTGACCCGAGGTTTTATGCTTTTCTTCTTATTATATCGGGTACTCTTAAATGATAGGCTAGAGAGCAGGTGTGGATGACATATGGAGTTCTGTAGATGGACTAGCTGGAGGTGATGTTTAGTCATATTATATTTGAGTTATTACTACATATTCCGTTGTGTGACACTATGGAGTCTTAACAATGTTTGACTTACTATTATTAAAGAAAGTTTATCAGTTGAGTTTATGTATCAGTTTTATAAACTCTATTACCGTGTCGTATAACTCTGTTGATCTTATACTCTGATGATTAGTTCACATTGTTATCACTGTCTTGACTATTTTATATCTATGTTGAGTATTATATTTTATATGATGCGATGTAAGATATACGATAGGTTATTTGACTATTTGATGTTTCATTTTTCTTCTCTTCGACTTTCTTCTCTTCTATTCCCTCTTCTTTACTTCGTTTTCTTTTCTTTGACAATCTTTTACATCTAAAGTATAGGCAGTCATTATACCCTAATTTTCTCAAACCTTGACATGCTCAGTATTTCCATTATGGTCGTCACCGACCATTTAGGTCGATCAATCTGTTGGCCAAATTGGCTAGTGTCGAATTCTAAAACTTTCAGTTGAGCCAAATTGACCCAAAATAATCTCCTCATTTTCTCGAAGTTGCCTTTCAAAATTCTCTTGTTTGACATGGTCGGTATCGACCATGTTCGTGAGCCTAGAATTCTCCAAGTCCAAGGATTTTCCACCACTTCACATCCTAGCGTAGCCGGTATCTTCCCCTCCCATAATCCAAAGTATTGCTCCCTTTGACACGAAGCAACACACAATGCCGACCATACCATGACCCACCAAAAATTTTCTAAGCCCCAGTCATCCCTTCACCTCATGCCCTTAGCTCGACCCAAAGCTCTCACAACCAAAAGTTGAACCGAAGCATGTTGTGACTCAAAGCACGCCACCACGGACCATAAATTTTAGTCACCATCGACCATAGTTACACCCTACTACCAACCATAATGTAAGCCACTAAATTAACTCCAAACTCTACACGACTTGTTTTGGGGTCTTCTTATACTTCGAACAATGTCATATTCCAACCCCATCACGTTTCGAACATTTTTATGCCACTTTACACCAGATGACAACCATATTCCTAACTACACAAAACAACTAAAAAACACAACAAAATAATCCATAAAACATCATATAATATCACATAACATCCAAGTAGCACATACAATCAATCGAAACATGATTTAAATGTAGGATCGATTTCACCCTAGAGGAGGAGTGAATAGGGTGATACTAATAATCATAAAAATTTAATGCGGAAGTATATAAAATAATTGCAACGCAGATATAGCAGAATAATAGCAGCACATATAATAGCAGAATAATAAAAGCAGAAAATAGAACACACAGATTTACCCAGCTTCGGTAAAACCCTGCCTATGTGCTGCCCCCAAGGTTTCTACTAGAAATTAAGTAGTCAGACGCTTACACACGTAAACTCGCGACACCCACTATCAACTAACTTAACTCTACGCTCAAAACCCTGCCATAACTCAGCCACCGAGTTGTGAATTCTCGAACTACACCACCGTAGTTCGTCCCTAGTCACACGACTAGACAATCACACAAGTTAAAAAATAATTACAAAATAAAAACAACTAAAACCAAATGAAACCCTAATTTTTAAAATTTAAAGCCCAAAAGAGTGTCGGCCCAAATAAGTAGAGATTATCCTTTTCTCCTTTTTTATATTACGTTGGCCCACTTTCTTTTTCGTTTGTGATAATGGCTGCTTCAATTTTCGTTTGTTACTCTTCAAGTAAATTAGGGCTTCTGAAATGAAGCACGTCGATTTAAGGTTGATCGATTGAATTGATGTTCTCGCGTGTGCTTTGTCGATCGTTCGTTTTGCTTTTCTCTAGACTTGGCTGCTTCAATTTCATCGAGTTCGATTGGAAAAATCTGGTATGTAATTTCTTCTGTTATTCTCGTTGATATGCTTGAACTCGATTGATGATTCGAGTTATTGATATGAACTTCTGCTCCGTGATATTGTTTAACTCGAATGAATTGGTAGCCGATGATGATATGGGTTTAAATAGGATTCGATTCGTTATGATTTGTACTGACTTGTTATGCCGATATTGTTTAACTCGAATGAATCTGCCGTTGGTTATTACTTGAATGCTTATGATTTGTACTGACTTGTTCAATTCATATATCTTCGTTACTTGATTGTCACGGCTTGTTTGATCCTGACTTTCGTTTTCTTGGCCACCACGGCTCTGACTTGACGATGTTGATTTATCTTGACTTGTTCATTTTATTCTTCTGCTAGTTACCTTCCTCGACTGGTTCCTGACCCACGGTTTGATTCTTTGGCATTCCATGATTATTGACTTTCCTACGACATTTGAACTACTGCATATATGTATTTCTATGTGTTCATGCCTGTAGCATTTTCAACCTGATGCTTGAATGCATTGTTCAGAGATTTGTCCATTTATTTGTTGTTGCCTCTGGTGCACTTGCTCAATCGAGCTTGCACAGGATAGATGTTGTGCACTGCATATATATGCATACATGTATGTTCATATATGTATGTGTGTTCGAGTAGTTCATGTTGCCAGGTCTAGTAGTTTTGGTTTGACTTTGAATCATGTAGAGTCTGGATGTAGTGTTGTCAGTGCATATGTGCTTAGTTTTCTGGTCTCTGTAGCATTGTGTCTTGCATATTGAACTGGTCTGGTTGTTACATATGCATGTGTATATACATCCACTGACTCCATCTTCATGTTGCATTACTGTGTGACTACATTATGTTGTTTGTTCATTTCATTGGCATGTCTTCACATGTGTGTCTTCACTGGTTCATTCTTGAACCGTTTCCAATTGAAGCTGGTGTCATTGTTTGTGATGTGCATGCTCATTGATCTGGTTGAAATTTGTGGCCTTGGTTTCACTTGAGTCTGAGCTTGTATATGAACTGGTTCATGATGTTGCTCCTTGATTTTCTGGCCTTCACTTGATATATGCTGTTATGCTCCAGTTTTTGTTGTATGACATTTGAACCTTTGACTGTTGAGGCTACACCATTGACTGCTGAGGCTTTGATTCACTGTTGCATTGCTTCGAGTCAGGTTCCATTGTTCATTGTTAGACTTCATGTAGTCTGGTGGCTTCACTTTGGTATTTGCAGTTTTCATTTCTGTTTGGTTGCCACTGAACTTCAAGTTCTCTGTTTCAAGTAATTTTGGAATTTGTGTGCTGTCCACTACCTTTTGTACTTGTTCATTTTTGGTTTTGGACTGGTCGAGTTGTTTTAGTTGTCTTGACCATTTTATCGAACTTGTACATTTTGATTGCACCTGTGTTGAATCCAACTTATAGCTAGAGTTTGACCTTGTGCTCGTGTCGTGACTTTATTTGTATTGCACTTGAGTTGAACCCGGCTTTTGATTGGGTTTGACCTTGTGCTCACCTGTCCCTGTAATTTTATCATGTGTATATCAGTGTGCACGGCCCTGTGGCATGTACAGTGATACACTGTGCATGTCACAAGTTGTTTATGTAGATGAATTCAAAAATAAATGATAACGAACAACCCAAATAACTGAGGCAAATAATATTTTCAAAATATACACTTTATTTTTCACTGCAAAATATTTTCTTTTCAATTTTACTACGTTAGTGTTTATTTTGCAGATTGCTCAGATGCTGGATTCAATCTGGAATAGAGTTGAAGATCAACTATGAGTGAATGAGCGAAATGTAGTGAGGTGCAAATGTATGTATAGTGAAAAATGTGATGTGATTGAAATTGTAATGTAATTGAATTTGTATATATATAGTGAGAGCTCAAATTTGTACTATTCAAAATTGTAATAAAATATTTATTTGAATAAAATATATGTTTGAATTTAAATTCTGAGTTATTTATTTTATTCAGCAAATATTTATTTAAATATGTGAAAACTAAAATAGTACGTTAACAATTACATTTAAATGAATATATATATATATATATATATATGTGTGTGTGTGTGTTTATTATCATCAAACAAAAATCATATACTAGCATATTCAACATTAAAAGCATATATCTTCCTATATCTGTTTTTATAGAAAAATGATAATATGATTGGTAACTGATTAGAAGAAGTTCGACAAATAAATCTATCCACCACAGAATAGTCAATAAAATATAATACTTCCAAATTATTTTAGGAAACATGGTTTTCATGGCAACCCATCCCCCTATCCCCTCTCTTCCCTTACCCATCCCTCCTCCTATCATTGCCGTACCTTACACATCTCCTCCTTCTGTCTCTACCACTGCCATTTTCGACCATCCTCCTCCTCCTCCTATCCAACCTCCACCTCCTCCTGATCCTTTCACTCCTTTAATTCCCTCCTCCATTTCTTCTTCTTCTTCGAGTAATCCTTTTAGTCAACTTGCTTTAATTGCAAATACCATTACTGGTTATGATATAAATCAAATTGACACTGCTTTATCTGGTCAAGCCCCTCTTTTACTTACTGGTGATGCTAAATGGTCATCATTATTCAAAGAAAAGCCAAAAAATGGTATAAAATTTTCCCATAAACATTATGAGCTTAACTATGCTGCAGTTTCCTTGGAACCTCCCCCTGAAGTATTCAGTGATGGTATTAAAGCATGGTCAGATTACCTGGTGGGTTTTTTATTGGTGATAATGTTAACTTCATGGAAATTAAGACCTATTTAGATAAAATGTGGAAATTGAAGGAGTATTTTGAGATGATTACTGATAACATAATTTTAATTTCAAATTTTCTACCGAGGAAGACAAATTAAATGTTTTAAAGGGGGATCCTATCTTATATGGAAGACAAATTAATCATTTATAATCTTATATGAAAATCTAATGCACCATCAAAGGCCAAGATTCATGTGTGGTTGATTATACATAGGAAGTTAAATACTATTGAACATTTAAAAAGGAAGAATTTGTTTATCGATAATAAATGTACTTTTTGTAAGTTGTACTTAGAAAATGTTAATCATATATATTATGATTGTAGGGATACTAATTTCATTCTTAGCAATACTCTTAACTTTTTTATTTTAATTTAACATTAAGGTTTCAGATTGTGATTTCTACTGGAATAATTTAAGATTTAAGTTCAAAAGTGGATATAGATTTTCATTAGACACTTTATTTACTATAATTTGTTGGTTTATTTCGTTTGAAAGAAACTAGAGACTATTTAATAGTAATAGTAGTCATGATAATAAATTAATTATGACAATTGTTGTATTTTGTTTTAATTGGATCTCAAATCCAAAGTATAAATTGGCAAGAAATATTCATTTTAAAGAGTATCTTAATAAGATTAGAAAATGCATTGATTTATTTAAATAAAGAAACACTATCTTTAAAGGTAATAACTTTTGCATTAGTATTTATTAAACTTATGTGATGATTTTACTAATTATACTAATCAACTTTTAATCAAAGAAGTGTAGTATTTATTAGTTTATTATTTTTATTTCAAAGATATATGTGTATATATACAAATTTATATACATATATATGTTTTTGACCTCATGATTATTGATTCATAGCTTAGAAGTAGGCTTAAATTATGAAAATTTAGTGTATGCAAAGATGAGGTTGATTTTGTTATTTGTTTAGCATTTATTATTTTGCTTGGCACTACCTTATTTTATTTGTTCTAGTTTCATATTTTATTTTTATTTTTGTGCATATATAGGTATATAAATATTTACTTATATACATATATATGTATTATTCTTACATTTTTGTGTAGTATTTTCTACTAGTAGTGGATGGATCATTTGCTCTAGCTGTGCTATGTTCATACTCTAGTGGAGCTGCATATTGATCTTATGTTTTGCAATTTGATGCATTAGCGTTTGTATTAGGTACTTCTAATTCACTATCGGACTGTATCCTTACCAGAGTTTGATAGTGAAGTGTAATGGGCGGTGGCTTTGCCGGAGCTCATTTTAGAGGTTACCTTAAGTGGTAGTTTCTTTTGAGGGATATTCATTAGTTTCTTTGGAGATTTTTGTTTTTGTATATTTTGTTACCTGCCAGGCATGTTGGCAGCTCCTATATTTTTAGTGCTATATATATTTACATGTGTACTCTCTTCTATTAGAGGACCATACATTTCTCTTAGAAAAGAGGAATCCTATCTTTATTAGAGGCCAAATGTTCATCATCTCAAATTGGAACCCCTCTTTTGGTTCTGCCCAATCTTCTGTTAGTAGTGTTCTAGTGTGGGTGTATATGTACCATATCCCTATGATGTTGTGGACCTTATCTGGTACAAAAAGGGTTTTCTTGCCATCTTGGAAAATTGATTTGCTATGATGAGAATACATAAAAGATGAAGAGATTCGAATTTGCTAACTGCTTGATTAGAATAAGGCATGACAAGGAACTGCCTGATCCATTGTGGTATTTCTTGTGTACTCTTGGAAACCACACATTTGCATATTTTGTAAAGTTTTTGGTTATTATTCTTCAAACTATGAATTCAAGAATTAATCCGAAGAGAAAATGGAAGGTGGGATGGAAAAACGTAAGTCAAATCCTGATGTGAAGGTAAACATGAAAGTTTATGATGGGGTAGTGGAAAAGCATGATTATGATGAAGCTAAGTTTAAAGAAGTCAAAAGAAAAGGGAAACAAACTCTCAAAATTTGGGAAAAGGTTAAAAAGAATGATGCTGCTGCTTCCACTACTAATGGATCTAATAACAACAAAGCAAATGAAACAACCCAGAAGGAAGTGGTGGATCTGACGGATATGGACAAGGAAAGGATTGATGAAGTTGTTTCAAAGACCAAGGAAGTTGATGAAGTTGAAAACGCAAATGAAGGGGAGAGTAATAACAGTGACATTGATAATAATAAAAACTTTACTGATTATGGTGCACCAGCTCTCGTTCAAATCTTGCAACTGATTGCCTCTCAAGGAAATTCTACCGTGTTGCTACATCGTTCTCCTATCATGCAACAAATTTTCTTCTCTAGCAAACATCGAAGATGATAAAATTTATTCATGCATGGAAACTAGTTTAAGAAAATCCTCCCCTCCTTTAATGTCCCCAATAATTCTGTTGATATGACTGTTCTTCAAAACAACATTCAACCCTCTCACTAGCAAATGATAACTAAAAATATGTCACTCGCTAGTGGTCCTGATCCTCCTCAAAAATCTGATTCCTTGTGCAATGATATCAATCCTCCTCAGAACTTTGATTCCGTGTGCACTGATATGCATAGAAACATGCGCAACACTGTCTCTATAAATAAATTCAATTCAAATCTACTCACTGATCCTCTTTCTAAATCAACTTCTTCCACTTCCAATCATTCCTCGGCTTTCTTCATTCTCCTAGCCCATACTCTTCAATCAAACCACCTTCTAACATGGTTCTTCTGCCTAATTTCCTAACTGAATCAAAATCTTCTGAACAAACCACTGAAACTTCCTCAAAGAAAAAAGGGCAGCCCAAAAAACAACCTCACTCGTTCACTGATCTCATCTCTTATGACAATACTGACTTAGATAAAGGCATTGAGTTCACTAGTAAACAAATTTCTATCTCTCATCTTGTTATGGATAATAAAACACCTTCGGGTGTCATGACTAGATCAGCTTCAACTTATAACTCTTCTTTATGTTAGACAAAATATGTTATTGGAACATAAGAGGTGCTCATTCAATAGCTAAGGAATTTGAAATTAAGAATCTTATCCAATCTTGCAAAATTCATTTAATGATTGTTGCTGAAACCAAAATTGATCATTTTACTACCTTTAATGCTGCCTCCTTAATTACTCCTTTATGGTTATATCTTCATAATCTCTCTCCGTTTGGAATATTATTTCTTCTTTGGAACCCTTCTTCATTCACTGTTTCCCCTATCTTAATGCATAGGAAATTCATCCATTCTTCTGTTAGCCACATCCTATCTATACCACTTTCTATCTCACCAGTATTTATGCTGATAATAATAAATCTCATAGACTAAACATGCTAGACATTCTCCCTTCTCGTAAACCTTGAAACACCCCTTGGCTTTGTCTAGGAGACTAGAATTGCATGCAATCCTTCAATGATAAAAATAGTGGATTCCCCTTTCTCCCAATGACACTAAAGCCCTAAAAAATGCAGTATTCTTCTTTGAACTTCTTCCCCATCAATGCTACTGATTGTTTTTTCACATGGAACAACTGTAGTAGGTCTAGATACAAGACTTTATGTAGGCTTGATAGAGCTTATTATAACTTATTATCCCTAACTCTATGGCCAAACCTTACAAATGTTATCCCTCCTCCATCCCTATCTAACCACTCCCCATTGATCTTGGATTGGGGAAGGGTTGCAATGAAAAGCCATCCCCTATTTCCATTTTTTAATACTTGGGCTAAACACCCTTATTTCCTCGAAATTGTTACTGATGAACGGAATACTAATGTTTATGGGAATCCAATGTTATTCTGTAGGTAAAACTGAAGATTCTAAAAGGAAGACCTAATGACTGGGCCTGTACAGTTTATGGTGATGGTTCAAAAATTTCAACAAACATCGAGGAAAAATTCCTCTCAATTCAACTTGCTATGCTTGTTAACCTATCGAAAACTTCCCTCTCCAATGAAGAATTTTGACAGTCAAAAAATCTTGTCAATGCTCTTATTGAAGAAAATAAAATGGCTAAGCTAAAATATAAATGTAAATGGCAATTGCAAGGCAATAAAAACTCTTCTTACTTCCATAACTCCCTTAAAATTAACCAAGTCTATAAAAATGTTGCTAGCATTATGGATAAAGATGGAATGAGTTGCAGTACTCAAGGCTCTATCCAACAAGATTTATTTGACTATTTTCAAAATATCCTTACTACCCCTAACCCCTTCAATATTGATATCCCTTGCATATATCCACACAAACTCCTTATTATTTCATCCGAAGCTTCATCCGCATTGATTATTGAAATTATTACTGATGAAATTAAACACTCTATTTTTAGTATGAACTCTTCTAGTCCCCTAGGTCCTGATGGTTACAATACTCGTCTTTTCAAGGCTGCTTGCGATATAATTGGTATTGATGTTATTAAGGTAGTGAGGAATTTTTTCCTAAAGAACAAAGTGTTTTTTGGCTTTAATTCCACCAAAAATTAGCAATGATCCCTAAAAACCAACAACCTTATTCAGTCTCTGAATTTAGGCCAATTACAAATGTATTTCGAAATTAATGGCCTTTAGAATGAAAATAGCCTTGGCTCCTATACTATCTTCAAATCAGACTGCATTTCTGCCTTCAAGAAATAATATTGATAACATATTGCTTACTCAAGAGTTAATGAAGGGATATTCTAGGCTGAATATTTCACCAAGATGCTTGTTGAAACTTGGCATATAAAAGACTTTTGACACTATTCAATGGAGGGCTATTATCAGTATTCTCCATCTTATGAATTTTCCTCCTCCATTCATTGCTTGGGTGTAAACTTGCATTTCTACTTCCCAATATTCTCTAAAATTGAATGGAGTTACTTTTGGGTACTTTAATGTAATACAAGGAATTAAACAAGGTGATCTTATCTCTCCCTATCTCTTTATATATGTCATGGAGCTTCTATCCGCAATGTTCCTTAAAGCTATGCATCTTAAATCTATTGACACTCATCCCATGTGTAAACTGCCTTATATTTCTACACTGATATTTGCTGATGTTGTCATTTTGTTCTCCAAACCTAACATTAAGTCAGTTAGCAACTCTTTAACTCTTCTTGTCAGTTTTAAAAAGATGACTGGCCTATCTATTAATAGAGGTAAATCTAAATTTTTGATAGTTGGGATTCCTGAAATTGAAAAGGAAAGTTTGATCAACATGTCTTCTTTGTCACCTCTTCCTCCTGATGATGTCTACCTTGGAGCGCCCTATGGCCTTCCAAAATTAGAAACATTCACTATTTGCCTCTGCCATAGAAAATAACATCCAAATTAGTTTCATGGTTAGTTTCTAAACCGTCTGTTGCCGGCAGAATTATTGTGGTCAAATCCATTGCCTCCTCAATGTGTTTATATTATGCTAGAATTTATATCCTCCCCAAAAAATTTATTTTTATGGTGAATTCCGCATTAAATCATTTTATGGTACTGTAATCTTCTCTCAAAGAACCTAATTCATATATCCTTCAAATCGATCTCTATTCCTTGTGACAAAGGGGGATTAGGAGTGTTGAATTTAAAATTATGGAATATGGTTACTGCTTCAACTCATATTTAAAAACTTCTTAATCATGATACCAACCTCTGGGCTCCTTGGGCAAGAGCAAATTTAATCAAAAAATGAAAACTTCTGGAGTATGCCCGTCCCATCTGATTATAGTTGGAGTCGAGAAATTTGTTAAAACTGACATGTTTTCCTACCTTATTCCAGCTCAGTTTGAAACACCTACAAGCCATTTCTTTTTGGCATGACCCATAGCTGGCTAAAGGGGTAATTCTTGCAAAAATGATAAACTCCAATCTTATATCTATGACCGGTATCCCAAAAAAGGCAAAGGTTAGCATTTAAAATGATGACAAGGTCCATATACCTTACTCAAGCTCGATACAGGTAAGATCTGCCTGGTCTATATTGCAAGATGTTACCTATAATACTGGACCTGAAAATTCCCTATGTGACAAAAGTCATAAAATACCTACCATTTACAAGTATATCTCAAACCGTTCCTTCATGCTTGTCTTCCCTTGTTTCTCTAGAATTTGGAATGCTAATTCTCCACCTAAAGAAAATATGTTGCTTTGGTGAATTCTTAGAAATGTTTCACACACTCAAGACAATCTGATTCAAAAAGGAATTCCATTAACTTCGAAATGCGTTCTTTGTGGCATTCATGGTGAAAATACTACTCATCTTTTCTTTACTTGCTCATACTCCTTTTTTATATGGAAGGGAACTTTGAGTCACCTTAACTTACACAACCCTTATGGTAATTCAGACATTGAGTAGTACAATATCTGTAAGGGGATGAGATGGAGATCGATTAAAGGAAGGCTTCTGCTTAAAGTGTTGAAAATTTTAAACTTTCTTATTTAGGAAGAAAGAAATTCCAGGATTTTCAAAGGGGTCGCTAATTCTATGCATGTACTTATGATCTCTTTAATTAGAAAATGTAATGCTGGTTTATGTTATGTGCTGATTTTGCTCTTATGTGGTCATCTTTTGTTATTTTCTTCTTTCTTTTTGGTGGGCTTTACCTTCCCTTCTTTGTATTTCTTTGTCTCTTAAATAAAATGGTAGGGGCCCAATAACCTCGCTAGCCGTGATAAAAAATAACCATAGAATAATAATATCATTCACCTAATACCAAATTATTCAAATATCGAGGCAAAATAAATGTCAAACAACAGCTACACGGATCATCGGTGATCTAAACAGTGATCCCTTAATTCCTTTTGCCAATCACCCCTTAATAACATCCTTAAGCTAATTAAAGCAAGGAAAAGTGGAGCTTTTAGTTAAATTCGGATTAAGGATGTTTGATTTAGTTTTGGAAAGTGGGAAAATGATTAGGAACTATCCTATCATCCCTAATTAGGCGCAATTTCTGAAATGGCTTAGTAGGCCTAATTCCGAACCTAATTAATCACTTATGAATTTGGCCAGAAACTGCTAAAACTTTAAATAGCCATATCTTCTAAATGGTAAGTCCAAAAAGCTATTATGACCACTCCACGGAAAGAGAAATGATCATATCTTTCTGATGGAAGTGTTTTCAACCCATAATTCAGCTCCTACCAAAGGTTATAAGCGTTACAAGATTTATAGGGTCAAAATCGTTAATAAGAATTCTAAAAATGAAAATTGTCACTAGTTAATGTTTCTCAAAGTTATAGTGTCATACGATCCTATCTAAATTTAAAAATAATATTTTACGATCTTCAAATAAATAAGATATGGGTTGTTCCCCTTTAGGAATTTTGCCCCCGAAATCCCCAACTAGACAAGGAAAAGCCAACCATAGTTACCTCGCATGCCTAACAATCATATATAGCTATTTCATGCATCAAACATGCAACTATGCAATCAAAAGCGATCAACTATATAAATATTCCTGTCCTAGCATGCGAGATACTAAATTATCCTACATGATATCAAAAAGAGAAAGTACATGTGATAAACATAGATTCTTACCAAGTAAAGAGCCCCATGTAAGTGGTCCTTATGCTTTCCTCTGTTTTCTACATGCAATCTCCCATGCTTTTACTCCATCGAACTTTCATTTACTCCATCGAACTTTCACTAACTCCATTGTCTTTCTTCTAAGCTGCTTTGTATCTTATCCAACGATGCAAATAAGCCTATGAGGTCTCGAAGCTTCTAGTTCAATCTCGATATCATCCAATTGATCAGGTGAAACAGTCATGCTTGAGCTGTACACATATTTCTGTAAATGAAAAATGTGAAATAGATTGTGCACGCTAGCCATATTTTGAAGTAAATTGACTTTGTAAGTTAGGTTCCTAATCCTCTCTAGTACTAGAAAAGGACTAACAAACCTTGGCCCCAACACCCCTTGGTACCGAATCAAACTACATCCTCCAACGGAGAGATCTTGACAAACACCATATGACCTTTAGAGAACTGTAAATCTTGTCTTCTCTGATCAACTTAGCTCTTTTATATATCATGAGCAGCTTTCATTCATTGCTGAATGTTCTAGATCTTCTCTGAAGTCTCTTGATCATATATGCCCAAATGTTAGTTTTCACCCGCTTCCCACCAATATGAAGGAGCGATATACGGTTAGCCATACAATGCCTTAAACAGTGCCATACCAATTATAGTTTTATAACTATTATTACATGTGTACTCCACTAAATTCAAATGGTCATCCCACGAGCCTCCAAAATTGAGTATGCATGCTTGTAAGAGATCCTCTAGGATACAATTCACCCTTTCGATATGACCATAAATTTTTGGGTGATAAGCTATACTGAGGTGCAACTCCATTCCCAATGCCTCTTGCAAGCTCTTCCAAAACCCGCTAGTGAATAAAGGGTCTCAGTCACTCTCAATGCTCCTTGTCACACCGTGCAATTACACTACCCATTTCACATACAATTCGACCAACTTGGATGTCATTCTATTAGACTTAACGGGTATAAATTAGCACCCTTCATCAATTTATTGACTATAACCCAAATACTATTGTACCCTCCTCTTGTCCTTGGCAATCCATTGAAACTTGTTCCCACTTTCACTCGGGCATCAAGCCGGTTGGCTTTTTTTGCTATGCCTTTATCAAATAACATTTTATGCACTTTGAGATGAATGCCCAAACATCCTTCTTTATCCCTTTCCAATAATGTGTCTTCTTCATATCACAATATATCTTATTAATCTCAGGATGTATTGTCAGTCTTGAATGATGGCACTCTCGTAGTACCTCATCCCTCAATCCATCAACGTCGGGAAGAAACAATATACCATCCTTACAGAGCCAACTATCATGGTCGAGCCCGTACCACCTCATCTCATCAAACTCTACTCCTTCCTCTATCTTCTTTATGATCTCCGCTAGTCTAGTGTCTCGCCTCTAACTAGTGCCAACGCTCTCAATCAAAGTAGGTCTGATGGTCAAATTAGCCAACATATCTAACTCCAGTTCACAACGAGGTCCGAAGTTATATAAAGCGATAAAATTAAGATATGTCCACTCTAAGAACATTGCCCCAAATTGGAATTTCTTTTACTCAAAGCATCATTGATCGCATTTCCCTTACTAAGCATATAAGAAATGCTAAAGTCGTACAAGGCCAAAAGTTCCAACCATCTCTACTGATAAAGTTGAGGTCTTTTTGGGAGAAAAAGTATTTCAACGATTTGTGGTCTGCGAACAATTCGAACTTACCCTAAGAAAATACGCCTTCAAATCTTCAAAGCAAACACTATCGCCAATTATAAATTGTGGGTTAGGTACTTCCTCTTATGTGCCTTCAGTCGTCGGTTGCCATATGCGACAACCTTACCTCCTTGATTCAGTACCGCATCCAATTCGATACCACAGGTATTCGTGTATACCGTCATCTTCTTATTCCCACTGGGAATGGCTAACGCTGGTGCACTCATTAACCTCTCTTTCAGACTCATGAACACATGCTTATACCTCTGTCCTAAATAAAAGTCTAATTCTTCCTTTTTAAATTGGTTAATGGTGCCTCTGCCTTTGAGAAGTCCTTGATAAAACATCTATAATATCCTGCCAATCCAATAAAACTTCTCGCATCCATAGCATTCTTGGATTAGTTCCAATGTTGAACTGCTGCCACTTTAGCAAAATATATAGCAAAACCTTGTTGTGAAACAACTAACATAAGAATCTCATTTCCTTCCTCTAGAACCGACACTTCAAAAATTTCACCTCCAATCGGTGTCTCCTTAATACTTCAAGCACAATCCTCAAACGTATCTTATATTCATAGACTAAAATATCATCTACAAACACAAGCACAAACTTATTTAGATGATCTATGAAGACATGGTTCATAAGATCAACAAAGTATGTTGGTGCATTAGTTAGCCCGAATGGCATAACTAACCACTCATAAAATTTGGACGACGCATGGAATGTTGTAATTAGCCCACTCTCTCGCTGCTCTGCTTATGAGGACCCATTGCAAGGTTCAATTAAGAGAACACCTTCACATCAAAGAGCTTATCAAACAACTCATCAATACTTGTGTGACAAACTACACCTCTCTACATCGATCCAAAGTCTAATGTGACTTTGGCACTCATGCCATGCCAAGAAATGCAAATTATCAGGGTTTATAACATATCACAACACAAAGTCTAAATGAACATATATAATCTGAGATATACTTTCAGAACTCATAACGGAAGGAACAAAACATATAACACAGAAAAATATCCATCTCAGAAAGTATCCAAATCATAGTTTAAGAAGACGGGTGCATGATTCGGTGTAAAGAATATAAAAAATATTATTCCAAGTCTGAAAAAATGGATAAATTGTACTGATAAGATAGATAAATATATGGAGAGCAAATATGATAAAAATGTCTCCAAAGATAAGCTCGACCCTCCAAGTATCAAATAAAAGGACCGATCACCAGCTACCCTGTCCACCTGTGTTGGGAAAAAGAAAGAAAGAGAATGGGTCAAACATAAAGTCTGGTAAATGAGTACAAGTTTAATATGATGACCATATGCAGTTACTTTAATACTACTCTAAAAGACATAGGGTGTGATATAAGTGTTTATGAATTCCTAATGTCTATTATCTATGGGTTCTTGTCTAGTACATTCCTACACTATAATTTATGTAGGCTAATTCAATGGATCAAATGAAGGATCAAATTTTATATCCGACGGTCGTCTATTGCTCCTAGAGCTACTCGCTAATAAGACACCACCCTGTTGGCCACTAACAATGGACGGCACTGCCACTAGGCTACTGTGGAAATAAATTCCCACTACTATCACTACCATTAGGCTACTAGGAATGATCCCCCCTCACTATGTCTGGAGAGGAAAAAACTGAAATGCAGACCTGCCAGAATGTCACATCGTCAGCATTCGCTTCCACCTCTCGATCATAGTATTGGCCTCTTATTGCACACTTTGGGTTTTCCTTTCTAATTGTATCATGTGTGTAAGGAATCGTGCATCCTAAGACCACCCATTGTGTCAGATCCACTCCATCAGGCATCCAAGCCATCTGCACCCCATCGTTGGAACCTCCTGTGAGTTCCATTTGTGAAAATATATCAACTCGAATCAAATACTGTCCAAAATTGGGTAAACAATTTTTACCCAACACTACAATGACCTTGCGTCTGCTCCTAGGGATCTAGCTTCCATACAAGTCCTAACATGCATCTAGTTGGCCTTAAATAGGCCTACAACAATTCACATTTTATATAATTTTAATTTAAAATTTTGGGCCTTAGACCGAGGTTCAATTCTGTAGTTTTCAATACGAATGGTAGACCACTTATACCCAACGGGCGACCGCTATCGGTCGACCACTAGTGTTTCCAAGTTGATCAGTTATAAATAAAAATTAGGGTTCATCCTAGTTTCATTCGTTGATTGCTTATCTACTTAATTCAGTTTATTAATAGTATTTGATTAACCTTAATTACAATTTACAATCTAAGCATCAATTTGCAATTAAGTTTAGGCTTTGTTGATTTAGGGTTTTCAATTTCAAGAGAGAAGGGGTACATACATCTGTCTCCAATTAATAGTTTACTGATAATTTAAAGCTAGGGTTTTAGATCCAAATCTAGGGTTTAGCATATTAATTTTGGATTAAGCATTTCAATTTAGGGTTTTCTAATATCCTAATCTACTAAAATATTTAAACTAACTATAATAATCAAATTAACAAAATTGTGCCCACTCATCTCAAACCTTAGCTCTTCCTAATACTTGTGCTTGAGAATCGTCCTCTCAAATCGATAGCCCCGCCTTGATCCCCAATGATTTAGTTGATTCTAGTCTTCTAGGTTGAATTGATTTGACTTTTAGAAAATTTTAGGGTTTAGGTTTAGGGAAAATTTTGGTAGGGTTTAGTTACAGTAAACTTTTAATTGAGAGTTAGGTTTTATTAGTATGGTATTTATAAGGGTAGTCTTCATAGCCTTCAGTTGCAAGAAAAAAATCTGACTCGTTTATCTCATCTCTATAAAATCGATAACATATCGATTTTACTTGCATTCGGGTCGGCCACCCCTACCACGGTCGACCACTATCGGTGGACCTTAGACCTTATGGGTCGATCGATGGCCTTATAAATTTTAAAATTTAAGTCCTAAATTTTTAATTCAATCTAACTCCCGTAATTTCTCCATACTAACTCAGATTTCAAAGTGTTATATATGAAAATCATCCGGAAAATCACTATGAACACAATGGTCAAGTTACATAGCCAAATTTAGACATCCATGAAATTTTTTAAGTCCTTGTTTTTCAGATTAATTTTCTTCATAAATTTCCATCTAAATTTCTGTTAAATTTTTGGTGTGTTACATTATTCCCTCCTTGAAAGGATTTCGTCCTCAAAATCTCAAAGGACGGAAAAATGTAACTCGTACACACAACAACCAATATCTACAACCATTTACAAATCCATCATCCACATGCAATCATTGTCCTTAGAACTTTTCTAATGCATCAAGTACGTATATATGCAATGTGAAGTGCACGTGAATCTATTCTAACCAAAGTAGAAGGACTCTGATTCATTCGACCTCCGATCATGTAAAATGCTCATGCTATGCATTAAAATGTGTGCAACATCCTAAAGGATATACCTATAATTCTATATGCATGCACAAACATTTGAACATATGCAACATCCATATGCATAACATCTACTAGCACAATAGTAATTAAGAATTAACATGCAACTAGATGCAAGTGTGCTCTATGGACCTAAAGGATATACTGCCCTAGCATGTAAAAGAGTGCCATGCGAACAATACATCCGTATACATCCATTAGCATCCATTATTCATAATACATCCTATCGACATGTTTACAACCATTCCTACCATCCAATGGTCTCTACCTAAAGGGTATACCTCCTAAGTTCTACATATAAGTAGTTCATATTTATAAGAATTAAATTGGAAACGTACCAAAAAAGAGTTATGGGTGGGTAGCATGGATTTTCTCCTCGAGCTCCCATGTACTCTTTGTTGGATCGTCTCCTAATTGGACTTTTACAAGTATGATCTCCTTATTGCAAAGTTGCTTTATAGCATTCTCTAGAATACGAGTGGGTGCATGACGAACAAGTGACTGCGCTTTCTCAACCTCCTCCAACTGACTTGGCTCGACCACGGTAGTTGCATCATGTAAGCATTTCCGTAAGTGTGACTCATGGAAAACATCATGTACCCTCGCTAACATCTTTAGAAGCCCTACTCTATATGCCAACTTCCCCACTCTACCACTATTGGGAAGGGTCCTTCAAAACTTAGTGCTAGCTTCCCCAAACCACCAAATCTTATCACATGCCTAAGGGGTGAAACCTTCACAAATTCTATGTCTCTCACTGCAAACTCTAGCTCCATACATCTCCTGTCAGCATAAGATTTCTTCCTATCCTGAGCGGTCTTCATTCTCTTATGGATCAAGTCCATCTTCTGTGATGTCTCCCTTACCATATCTGGCCTAAGAATAATCTGACCTGTCGTATCCCACAAACACGATGGTGATCAATAGGGTCCACCATACAATGCCTCGAAAGGTGCCATCCTATTGCTAGCCCGATAACTATTATTATAGGTACATTCCACCAATGGTATGCGATCCTCCCAAGAACCTCTAAAGTCCAAAATGCACATCCGTAGTAAGTCCTTCGAAACCTGATTTACTCTCTCTGTCTGTCCATCAATCGGAGGATGATTTGCACTGCTTAAGCTCAAATTAGTTTCTATAGCCTTATGCAGACTCCTCTAGAAATCACTAGTGAAAAGCGGATCTCGGGCGCTAACTATGCTAATAGGAACTTCATGTAACCTAATGACCTCTCTCACATATAGAGCCACCAACCATGCCACTGTCCTAGTACCCCTCACTGGTATGAAATAAGCGCACTTCATCAACCTATTGACTATGATCCAAATGCTCTCATTCCCTCTCCTACCCCCAGATAGACTGTCTACAAAGTCCATGGAAATACTCTCCCACTTCCACTGAGGAATATCTAATGGTTGTAATAATCCTCCCAGCTTCTTTTGCTCTGTATTTACTCTTTGGCAAGTCATACACTTAGCCACATACTTTGCTACTTTCTTCTTCATACTGGGCCAATAGAAGACTCGCTTCATGTCGTGATACATCTTGTCACCATCAGGATGAATGGTCATCCTAAAACGGTGAGGCTTTGCTAGTACCATATCTATCAAATCCATACTGTAGGGAACACGAATTTTTTTCTTCATAATCATTGTTAAAGAGACCGGGGTCAGATATTGTCATACTCTCTGTCAATTTCGAAACCACTTTAACAACTATGTATGTGGAGGAGAATCCAGAACAAAGTAGGATTGTTTAGCGAACGTTGTTGGTATGAGATAAGAATGCAACCCTGACCCCCTTGGGTCAGCTTGATATGACTAAAACAGGAGTTATAACAGGCCAAGTGAGGTCGCTCCTCCGATCAGACACATTTCTTCGATACCATATCTGTTACTTTGTGATTGATTAGTGGCCACCCTCAATTTGATTATGGGAGTGTGTTCCAAGGTGGGCGGTAGTAACTGCTACGCGTTACCACCAGTTCGGGAGTGTAAAACGATAGAATCCTACCATGGGCATTGCCTCGCGTGCCTTGTCATATGCCTTATCGAGCCCACTACGATTTTGGTTTGTGTCGTACCTATAGAGTGCTCCCTGATAGCCCACCGGTATGGTGGAGTTTACAATACTGTATAGACAATGACATTTATAAAATGTGTTAAGGGGGTTATGGGTAACGTCTTAACGCTATATTAATACTTTACTTTACTAATAGACACTACATATATAGTGTATATTACTACATATAAATAGTTTAACGGATCCTTAGGAGATGGAAAATCCCGAAACATCTCTTAAGTTATTGCACACATGTTATATACCGGATAGGAGATGTAAAATCCCATAAACATCTTTGAAGCCATTACACTCTATTTATTTGCTGTTGATTTAACTTACATAAGATCTTTTAGTTCTGACTCGAGTGTTTTCTCTTTTCATTATACTCGGGTCAGCCTGAGCATTTCAGCGTTGAAGACTTTATTTCTGGAGGATGAAGACAGAGTTTGGTATATTATATTATTAGTATCATTACACTGCATCATGTTGTTCCGCTGCATTATCCTATTATACTTGTTGTATGTATAACTCTGATTGTATTGTAAAAGTGTAATCAAATGTTATTTGTAAAATAGCTTCATGAACTATTTATTTGATTATTATATTTTGTCATTCCGCTATGAGATTCCGTGTTTTGTTTTCCTTCTTTTCTCTTATTTTATTATTTACCCCATTAACAACCCTCCCTTTTGAATGGTTTGAGTTGACATGTATGGTTTATTGTCGATTTAAACCATTCAAAAAGGTGGGTCGTTACATTCATTTTATTAGTTTTTCAACTACACAAATATCTTTCTATATAACATTCATTTATACATATAGTATATCACTCAATACTAAAACCATTTATGAAGCACTTCATAAAAACATAAGTTTATAAACATTTCGTAAAAACTTACTTCAAATTATTACTTGTATAATACTCTATTATACCCTAAATGTATATACAAAACATCAAATTCATTTTACTCTCTAAAATTCCGATGAAGACACAAAATAAATCTAATCTTATAATTGAGTCGACCTTTTAGAATTCTTTAACTATCGGGTTAGGCAAGTAGCTAGAAAGACCAGGGCACTAGTATCCATACTCTGACCCAGACTCTACTTTGCTTATACACCCCCAAAAGTATAGACGTTTATTAGTTGGTCCAATAACATCGAATGATTATTAACAAGGATGTTCAAAAAAATTTAAAACTTGTTTTAATTTACTACATTCCCCATTCAAGAGTTACATAAATTTATCTTTATATTTTCAAACATACTTAATTTCAAGTTCTATAATGATCTAGAAGTTTCAAACTGCCCAAAATAACCAAAAATCCATTTCATTTCATTTTAACAAATGAAAGCTATCAAAAAGCCACATCAAAATATAATGAACATACCACATTGTGCTAATGTATAGTGTAACAACCCGGGATTTGCATTACCAACTAATAAATAAAAGTTAGGATTTTTATTTATTTTAATGAAGCATAAAAGGATTTGGAATAACAAAATCTATTTGAAAAAGGCTATTTTAATTAAATGGGAAATATGGGATTTTAAAATGAGGATAAAATGTTATTTTTGGAAAGTTAAATATTTTAGGAGAGATTTTAAAACGGGTTTGGATAAGAAAAATGAGTTTTATAAACATACATAAACACTTAGACTAATTTTTGGAAAACATGAAATAACTCTCTTCATATTGGGTTATTAAACCTTACCCAATAACCCACCCTAAACTTCCTCTATAAATTATCTCAAACTCTCCTAACCTCATTCATCAAAACCCTAATCAAAACCCTAACCATTTCCTAAAGCTTTCATAACAAAAATGGCCTCCATCTTCATCTCCTTCTAGTTTTAGCTTATGCAAGTCATTCTATGCAAAGGTAATGCAAATACCCACCTCAAATCCATTTTTATATCTTTCTTATTTCTGAAATTGATTTGGTAACACATGTTTTATGTGTTTTTTTGATCTTATAGCCTCCTAATCATCTTTTGCTAACTTGGGTTGATGCTATAGTAGTCTTTGTTGCTTTCTAAAGAGGTATATTGCTAAAAACCTCTTCTAATATGTGTTTAATCATCTTTTGATTTTGGTAATCAGTTAGTAACACATGTTTTATTATGTAACATGTGAATCATAGCTCTTTGATTATCTTTGCTTTCATTTTGGGGTGTACACATAAGGTACTTGTAATATATGCTAGCTGAAATTATAATTAGTTTATTGCTGTTGGTAAATTAGGCATATCTCATTCATCTTAAATCGGAATTAAGATTTTCTGGAAGTTCTGGAAAGCTTATTCTGTAGCCTATAACTTTTATGTTTTGAGCTTTGCCTAATTTTGTGGTTTGAATGGTCGAAATCACGTTTGTTTGTCGCTGACCTGACAACAAACTACAGGGTTGATAAAATAAAACCCTGAAATTGATTTGGGCATAAGTTACTCGTTTCTTATCCGAATTAGACAATTTTGGATGTTCCGGAAAGGTTAAAACATATGCTACAATTTTTGTTCATTGAGGTGTCTGTAATTTTGCCATTTAGATGACCTGAAATGCATTCAAAAACAGCTGTAACGCCCCACTCTGAGACCCACTATAACAAAGAGTATTACGGGAGTAATACTGTCTGTTAAAGCGGAGAATAGAGTATAGTGGAAGCGACCATTTGTAATCAAGCTATAACTATCTACTGAATACGTCGAAAGGATGGTATCTATATTTTTTTTTCAAGTGGTTCGACATATTCGGTAAATACTTATAACGAAATTACAAATGGCTAAAGATCTATCAAGACAAAGAACAATAATAAATGATAAAACATCACAGAACAAAATCACATAACAGATGTAAAATCCCAGAACAATACATCGTCAATACAGATCCAAATACTATAAGTGGGTACAAAGCCACTGCTCACACATGTGAGTCAAAAATATGTACATATCAAAGTCTGAATAATAACAGAGTAGCGGAATAGTGGACAAATAAAAGCGCTATCTATCAGCATAGCAGATAATGTCCAAGCGAAAGCACAGAAGCTAAGTCCAGAGACCTAACCTGAAACAACTCGGTCTGACCCGAGTGAAAACACTCGAGTCAGGCTAGCTAAACAATTAGTAATAACTGAGATATAGAATAATGCGGTACATAAATAAAACAGTACTTATCCAAAGAGAAGTATATTATGAACCACATGAATATAATGACGATCCCTAATCATCAATAAACAATAAAAATCTCCAAAGAGAAATCAACACCAAAGTGTAGAATAAATAAAATCGCCTCATATCATCGGCGTAGCCAAAGCTATAAAAAGATGCCCATAGGCAATAATCCCAAGAGTGACCAGAGTCTGTAATCAATGCCCAAGCAAAGATCGATGCTCCAAAGAGCAATGGGGATATACTGAAAAGTCAATGAAATCAAACACTGAAAAGCAGTGTCCAGAGACACTGTGAATCCACAAGGTAATCGCACTTACATCGTATGGATCCATAGAACCAACACCGAATGGCGATACTCGAATGGATGTAAAAATCATCAAATAATAACAATATTGCACGTGCACCGACCAGAGTCGTTGTTGTCAAGTACTGTAGAGTTGTGATCGATCACTCGCACAGATGCGGAACGCGCGAGACGGCAAGATCCTTCCCAGAAGGATAAAGGCCCAGAGGCACATGCCGAAAAATAAACTGCTCCAAAGAGCAGGTGTCCAGAGACGGTTGCCCAGAGGCGTGGTGACCCAGAGGTCCAGTACTGGCCGCCCAGAGGCTAATGTGTCACTAACTTCTTGGAGAGGAACCCGTAAAGTGTTAACAATGAGTCCCATACCCCACGTTCGCACTAAACGGTTTCCTAACCAATAGCAAGCTCACACTCCAAACAATAAAAAGTCCACCTCGTATCATCGGTAAACTAGACCCAAAGGTCAAAACGATCAATCGAATAGGTCGGGGATTAACCGGAAAGAAAATACACACGGTTCCATAGGCCGGAGATTTCCTAACCGTTTAAGCACCTTTCCACTTCGCTCGACGTGCTAAAAAGTGAGTGTGAGGTTTTTATTATAGAAACTAATGGTGCGAAACGGATTTATAATTGATTTTGAAATCACTTTAAAACGGCTTTTGAAAAATCTCCTATTATGGAGTAATTAATTTAATAATTAAAAATAATATTATATAATAATTTCGAAAGCCATTTAGGAGTGAAAAAACTTTTGAAAACGATTCATAAAACCCGTGTACGAAATCTAGAGACAAATCTCAAAGAAATCAATAAAACCAGAAAATCACTGAAAAATATTCTAAGTGTTTGTAAACATTCAAAAAAACTGACGCGAACCAAAGTTCGGCAATTTATTTGGACCAGCAAACTGTGTCCAAATGTCATGAAAATTTGCAGGCATGTAGTCCAACATCCCTACTTTAAGATGCAAAAAGAATCGGGAAATTCCGACTTGAAACGAAGAAACGACGTCGTCTCAAAGTCGGACAAAAATCATAAAACTTTACTGTGTCAAAACAGTGTAAAGGTCCCACTTCGACGACATGGTCGAAGGGTCACATGAACTCAGATCTTGATGAAAATTTGCAGGAGCGTAGAAAAGTACTCCTACTTTGATATGTAACAAGAATCATTCGGTTTCGACTTAAAAAGAAGAAACGACAATGTTTCGAAGTTGGTCCGACGATAACTGAAAATGATCACTATTGTAAAACAGTTTCTGGGTGCTACTTCGGCAATAGAAATGAAGTACCTAATGCACCCAGATCTAAACTAAACTTTGCATGGTTAAAGATCTCGATCTCATCTTTTTAACAAGACCAAAAATGATGAAATCCGACAAAGGAAGAGCCCGGAATGGCGTCGCAAAGTCGGGGTTCTACGCTGAAAACAACGGGAGAAAAGAGACTAAGGCCTATAGCTATGCACTAACTGGCCAGAGATGAAAAACCACAATTTTGGCATAGTAAACTTCAAATTCTGGCAAAATGAATAAAATGAAAGTTGTAGCTTAGTTTCTAAGCTTTCCGGAATGACCAAGATCGTCAAATTCCGACAAGAGATGAAAATTCTATGACTAAAACAATTCTCAGATCTAAATTTTATATCACTGTCGTTGTGCTCTCGGGACAGTGGTAAGAATGCACAGTTTTGACCAAATTAACTTCGAAATTTCATGAAACTCAAAACATGAAAGTTTTAGCACTAAATCTATACTTTCCAGAACATCCAAAATTATCTAATTCGGATAAAAAACGAGAGAGATACATGCAAAACAATATCAGATTGAAACTCAAGATAACTTGTTAAAGACAGAATTGGTCTTCTGTTTTTGAATGCATTTCAGGTCATCTAAATGGCAAAATTACAGAAACCTCAATGAACAAAAATTGTAGCATATGTTTTAACCTTTCCGGAACATCCAAAATTATCTAATTCGGATAAGAAACGAGTAACTTATGGCCAAATCAATTTCAGGGTTTTATTTTATCAACCCTGTAGTTTGTTGTCAGGTCAGCAACAAACAAACGTGATTTAGACCATTCAAACCACAAAATTAGGCAAAGCTCAAAACATAAAAGTTATAGGATACAGAATAAGCTTTCCAGAACATCCAGAAAATCTTAATTCCGATTTAAGATGAATGAGATATGCCTAATTTACCAACAGCAATAAACTAATTATAATTTCAGCTAGCATATATTACAAGTACCTTATGTGCACACCCCAAAATGAAAGCAAAGATGATCAAAGAGCTATGATTCACATGTTACATAATAAAACATGTGTTACTAACTGATTACCAAAATCAAAAGATGATTAAACACATATTAGAAGAGGTTTTTAGCAATATACCTCTTTAGAAAGCAACAAAGACTACTATAGCATCAACCCAAGTTAGCAAAAGATGATTAGGAGGCTATAAGATCAAAAAAACACATAAAACATGTGTTACCAAATCAATTTCAGAAATAAGAAAGATATAAAAATGGATTTGAGGTGGGTATTTGCATTACCTTTGCATAGAATGACTTGCATAAGCTAAAACTAGAAGGAGATGAAGATGGAGACCATTTTTGTTATGAAAGCTTTAGGAAATGGTTAGGGTTTTGATTAGGGTTTTGATGAATGAGTTTAGGAGAGTTTGAGATAATTTATAGAGGAAGTTTAGGGTGGGTTATTGGGTAAGGTTTAATAACCCAATATGAAGAGAGTTATTTCATGTTTTCCAAAAATTAGTCCAAGTGTTTATGTATGTTTATAAAACTCATTTTTCTTATCCAAACCCGTTTTAAAATCTCTCCTAAAATATTTAACTTTCCAAAAATAACATTTTATCCTCATTTTAAAATCCCATATTTCCCATTTAATTAAAATAGCCTTTTTCAAATAGATTTTGTTATTCCAAATCCTTTTATGCTTCATTAAAATAAATAAAAATCCTAACTTTTATTTATTAGTTGGTAATGCAAATCCCGGGTTGTTACATATAGGAAGGTGCATTAGTAAAGTAACTTAACAAAGTTTTCACTTATTTATTAGACATACTTTACTACAAAGAGAAAAACAGAGAAAGGTTTCATAATCATTTAGGTTATGCCACTACCACTCGAGCACCCTACATAGCATACAAACAAATATTTTCTATACAAAAAGCTCATATCAAAATTTATATTACCAACATAACTTATTTCTCACTACCTATATGTCATCTCAAACTTCTTTAAAGAAAAATTTAGAACTAAACTCCTAGTTTTATTTTAAACCAATTGAAAGAATACTACATACATATACCTTTTGTATATCAAATCATACTTTCGGGATTAATTCAAAATCAGTTGCAAAGCAATATCAAATACTTCGTATAATATTACTATATATCATAATCTCAATTTATAAACCAATTTTCCAAATATATACTTTAAAATTCATAGAAAATATACATATAGATCGAGTAATAAAAATGATACCACGGAAACAGGCCCTACCAAGCTGCACAATATATTTCCTTACTAAGAAGGGTATTGTCCATGAGAAGTGCTTAGCAACCAAACACATTTCTTGCCCATTTTTAGTCACTTTCGAGCCACTCGAACTAGATAACACAAAAATACTTTGTTCCCGAATTGACGCGTCGATTTTGAGACCAATCTCGAACTAGAACAAACCTTAAACTACTTTCAAAATATTAGTATTCATAAATACTTTCAAATGATACTGTTATTATTTTATCCAAAATCAAAAACCATTTTCAAAGCCACCAAAATTTAAGTTCCCAAAATATCAGTTTAAATCCTCTTTGTTTATAAACCATACTTATATAGAATCACTACTTAGAAAATTTATACTAAATTTATTTTGTTAGGATAAACTTCTAATGCAACATTATCACCGAATGCTTTGTAGTCAAACTATGAAACTCAATTCACAAGATGTTCATTTCAATGCATCCACAAATACCATCTATCCAATCTATGCAGTAAAAAGGTAAAATGCTCATAAACTAGGTGAGTACAAATCAATAATCAATAAACAATAATAAACGCTTACGAACTGGCCGAGCACAACTAATCAATCTACAAACGATAATAATGCTCATAAACTGGTCAAGCATAACTAATCAACGTACAAATGATATCCATGCTCATAAAATGGTCGAGCATAACTAATCAACCTACAAATGATAACCATTCTCATAACTAGCCGAGCATGAATAATAAAATTATAAATAATAATAATGCTCGCAAGCTAGCTGAGCAACGCTAATCAATCTAATAAAGGATAACAATGCTCATAAACTGGCCGAGTATGAACTAATCAATGAGGGATAACAAATGGACATCATCAATCCATGCATTAATTAAACTACATTTAATAATTCATACTTATATAAGTTACCTGATATAAAATCTTTTAATTTTAGTAGTTGGAATTACCTTTAAGGCATACGTTTATAATAAATATAAATACGCTCTCATATATATAATATACTCAACTCATTTTAGGGGATCGCTTACCGTATCTCTAATATGGCATACCTAAACAAAGCCAAGGTTCTCGCTTAATGTAACGACCCAGAATTTGATCACTCTAAAATATAATATTTAAATTGATTTTAAATATACAATATATAAGACTTTAGGATCCAAATAATATTAAATAGGATTTGGAGATAGAAATATATACAAAAATAGGAACCGTTGCTTATATCAGTAAAAGTGACAAAAGTCCGATTTTAGAATAATTAAGTCTTAATGATTAAATAAATTATTTTAATTATTTAATAAGGGTTTTTATTTTTAAATAACAATACACAAGTTTATTTTCAAGGTTTATTTGCAAATATATGAAGTTTAACAAAAACGCCAAAATGTGGCTGTAAAACATTTCGTCAAAAATCAACGTTTTGTTCAACAAAACTTGCCGCAATGTTGCTACACTTTTATTTTTATGTACATGTACACACATATTTAAATAGGGTAAGTAATAATAAAGTCACTAAACAATATTACTTTTCCTAAAAGTTTAGGAATTTATAGAATATCATTAGCAAAAAGTAAGCACTAAAAGGAAAACATATCAAAATAAAATCTTACTTTATTTTACCTAATACTTAAGTAATTAAGACATAAAGTTGTGAAGTGAAAGGTGATGTTAAGTGTTGAAAAAATGTAGTTTACTTTAAGTTGAAGTAAAAGTATTTTGGTCATTTTACATAATAATATTTTATTATGAACTTTTTCTATAAATACCAAACCATTTCTCCACTTTTTTCACACTTCTTTTTATTTATTTCAAAGCTTTCTCTCTTCATTTTCATGGCTTCCAGTCTTAATAAAATAATGCCAAAAATTTGGTTCAAAAATAAATTAAATCAAATATCCATCCAAACACCACCAAAACAGTTCGAAACTCCCCCTTCTCCTCCCTCCTATCCACGGCCTCACCCTCCACCCACCAAAGTCGAGCCCACCTCTCCACTAACCCAAAGACGTGAGCACCTGCCCCCTCTCCAAGCCTAAGCCGAGCCATTTAAAGTCAAGCGTGCAAGTGTACGTGAGCGTTCGATTAAAGTTAGGAATGTTATATCCGTCTAAAGTTAGTTCAATTCCATTCAAGGTGAGAACTCCTAATTATTATATATATGTGGATGTGATGACGTGATATGATTGTATGAATGTCTATTTATGATTTTGATCATCATATATTATTTATCTCATGTTGCAGTAAAGCGACCAAAGTATAAAATTCTTTGTAATGAATATTTTTAAATATATAAAAATATGAAATAAATTTTTTAAATCCAATAAAATAGTTTAAAAGATATTGAATTGAAATATATGGATTTCCAAATATTAGAAAAGTTGTTTTAAATCGAATCATCTTTTTAAGCAATTTCCGCAGCACTTTTCTACTATCATTTCAATAACTTTAGAAATAAAGTTTTAAACTTAGAAATTCTTTTTCAAATCTTTTATAAATGTTTTCATATAAATAATTAAGTGATTAAAGATGGTTTAAGGATTTTATAATTTACTTAAAAAAGGTTTAAATAAATGATTTAAAGAAAAGTTGTCAACATCAAGTGATTTAATCTTGCCTATAAAAGCCGACGAGTACACTAGATTTTTCTATTCTTGAGATCTGAGTGAGGTGCTTAAACTAAGGAGATGTTCAGGAGCAACCGATGCCCTGGATCGTCTGGCCTCTTCTGGGCGAGGGATAGATAAGGTCGAAATGTCGGAGATGGGTTAAATATAAAGTTTAAATTTTCCAAATTTAAATACTCATAAGTTACTTTCTAAGAAAAAAATGATTTGAATTTTTTTAAAAGGAAGGTTTAAATGATTCCGTATTACTAAAAGAATACTTTTAAGATATATATCTCTCGAAGATATTTTTGATAAAGAAATGAACAAATCAAACAACAATCATCTACTTATAAAACATTAGTTTTATCAAGTGGGAATTAGCCATAAGGCCTCTTTAGCAAGTGAAATTAATTTTTAAGACACACAACTAAAATAATTACTTTTAAGGACAATACGCAAAATAATTAGTTTCTAGGGCCTAAAAACCTATGAAATTGTGTCCTTGAAAAAAATTGGACAACTGACTTTGGCCTTGAAAGTAATTATTCTGCTGATTTTGGCCTTGAAAGTAATTATTTCAGATGTGTGTCCTAGAAATTAATTGGACTGCAAAGTTTGTCCTTCCGGTGAAATGCCCCTTTTATCAATGATTGGATTTCGAAGAGACTGGAGTCGGATTTGGGTAATTCCTATCTGATAAACCACTTCGAAATAGTTTACATTTCAAAGTAACATGTTGAAGATAAATCATTGAAGACGAAGATATTCATAATATAGGCTACTTGCCTCTAGACCCTCGGGGAAATTTACTATATTATATATTGGCAGTAGTGCTCCGTTATGAAAATCTTTTAATTACAAGGACTAATCGCTATTGATCCTAGGGGTCGTTCCTAAAATAGGATGCGGTAGGAGGAGTGCCTTCGGTTTCATTCAGACCCAAAACGTACTTGTACGGACGAATGTCTAAAGTTGCATTTTAAAATCACATTAATTGATCTCTATAAACGTATCATCTACTTGGTGGTAGAGAAGGCAACTTCTCTTAGCATTACACCCTTTCCTAAGACGTACGAGCTCAGGAGTTATATGTTTATAGAAACCAGTTATGTTATTATGGAATGGAAATGTGGCATTCAAAAGAGGAAAGATGATGTGCTATATGAAGGTAACCGTTACCTCGAGCCTCACACCCGAAAATGGCCAAAACAGGGTAGATGTGGCAAGGCTATGTGGTTTGCAAGCATTAGGGTATTATCATCCCCTTCTAGATATATTTCTACCCACTATAACGTTCTGGTTTAAATTATTGTGGTGTATGCTAAGAGACGTCTCGGATAAGTCGGTAACGACCGAGGTGATGACATATTCGATACTATATAGGAAGAGGCCGGTCTTGTGTTGGTAGAGGTGCTGATGTTCTGTAGCCTCAGTACATTCCTCTATAGATGTACCGCCGAAAGGTAGTCCCTTCACCTTGTCGTTTGTATGGAAATCCATTCTCCAATAAGTGCTTGCCATTTTGTTTGTAGAACCCACTTTGTGGCCAGTATACTAGAATGTAATCAATGTAACAATTTTAGCTAAGATTAATTAGTTTACCTGCAAATGTTTTCAAAGAAATGTCACTAAAGATAATATTCCTTAATTTTAGGTAATAAAGATTTGGTTATCATAAGGTAAAAACTTGTTCCATGTTTATGTGCAGCGTGGTCTTATGAGATACCTTTTTGTTTTCAAACATCATATTTTTAGTTCTCACACCAGTCTCATGACTGATTCAGAGTTTATTTTGTTTTCCCTTTAGACTCTGGGTACCATATTTTTCGGACAACCAAGTAGTCGGGACCATATTAGGAGAATTTTGGTGTAGAAATTTGAGAGGAGTTTTTGGAGCATGGAGCTGGAGCATCTTATGTGGATATCTATATGTCTTTTATTTTCTGCCGTGTCTAGTTGTTTATACCAGCAAGTGTGGGAGCAGGTAGTTATAACTGTTCCTGGCTGGGTTAGTTCATACCATAACCCTGATGTACTATAGTGAGAGTGGTTAGTATGAACTATCTATATAGTTAAATGAGATGGATAATTTGTATTTCTATCTTTTACCTTTACTTTACTTTACCACTAATAATCTGCCTCCCTTGCACATGGATTTGCAACATGTGAATACCGTGGATGTATTGGTGTCGATTTTCGAGGGTCGAGGAGACGTGTCATCACATTTGGTATCAGAGCTCAAGTTTAAGCAAGAACCTTGGCTTTGGTGGGGTATGACTCATTAGAGATAGGGTTAGTAATACCTTAGAATGAGTTTAATCTATGAGAAACCTTAGAATGAGTTTAATCTATAAGGGTGCGCGTTTAAAATCCTTATTTGAATGAACTCAAGTTGTTCTTAAATACCCATGCCCCAAGGAAATTTCTTCTTTGTATTCTAAAGTTATCTTACTATGTCTAGGTAGTAAGACATGAGTACTCGTAGAGGACAAGGCGGGGAAATGGCAGCACCACAACAACCAACGGTCGAGCTCCAATCATTGCTGTAGTAGAAGAAGTATCTCCCGTACAAACTCTAGTTAAATTTTCCACATTGTGCAAAAATTATACCAGCTTAAGAGGAAAACCATTCCAAGGCACAAAAGCTATCATTGAAGTACAGGCTTAGATCAAATCATGCGAATGATCTTTAAGGCAGTGGATATTAATAATGAGCAAAAGAGGTTTTTGGCCTCGTGGCAACTAAAGGAAGGGGCTCTGGCTTGGTGGGAGTCCATTACCCTAAATGAATCGGAAGACAATTTCTCATGGGAAAAGTTTAAGGAAGTCTTGGAGGAACATTATATGCCAGCAACCCAAAAATCTCGCTTTACAGAAGCTTTATGGATCTGAACCAGGACAAAATGATTGTTGAGGAGTATGCAAGTAAGTTCAATAAATGTCTTGTTCTGGGCCAGGTTTGATTGACATGCCCTGTGCAGTTAATGCCCCACTATTACCCCGCTATATCTCATAGCGGATTTCTACCGCTACGTTTTTTTCATATAGCCCAAATATAGCCTTTCCGCTATAAGCCCCGCTATGTCCACTATATCCCATTATTTCCACTATATTCCGCTATATCTTCTTTAAAAGAAATGAATCGAAAAATGACATTTATACATTATTAAAATTGTGAAATTAATTTATTTAATTGAATTTTTAATATATTTTCAAAAATGAAAATACTCTAATATTTTACTAAATTCAATTATGTTATATAACAGTTTTACGTTTATTTACAGTATATTCACACATGTTTTTATTTTATATTATTTATGTATTAATTATAATTCAATTGAATGTTAATTTTTCATTTAGTTACCATTTATATATTTGTAAAAACATTAAGTATCAGTTTTATATGCTATTTTAGAGTCATTTGCTATATCCCGCTATGACTTTTTGCACCTTCGCCGCATTGAATCTGCCGAGTGCTTTAACTGCATAAGACACGCCTTTAAAGAAAAACGAGAAGTTTATTTCCGAGAAGTACCAGAGCAGGATGATTGCTTATGTAAAAGGATCGTTTATAGACTTGGTGGATATGGGATTTCGTTATGAAACATTGGATAAGAAGAATCATGTGGTAGCTCAGACCAACAACAACACTAACAACTGGAAAAAGAGAAAGTTCAATAAAAGTGGTAAGAAGCCGTGGCAAGGAAAACCCAGGGAAGGATCTCAAGAGAACTGCTTTAAGGATTACACTTGTAACAATTATAAGTGAAAGAGCCATATTGCGAAGGATTATAGGAGTCCAAAAGTCCAGAATTCTGCCTCTCCTATGGTTCAGAATAGTGTCTGCTATAATTGTCATCAACCAGGGCACCTGATAAAGGATTGTCCGATTATGATGAGGGGAGAGCAAGCCAGAGTTTACGCTATAAAGGATGAACCTTCAACCTCTCAGGATGTGAAGGGCAAAGGAGTTTTGGAAGGTAATATTTTCATCAAAGATGTCTTAGTTAGAGTATTATTTGATAGAGGAGCTTCTCATAGTTCTATTGCTAAAGAAACCGTAGATGAATTAAAACTTGACCCTAAATTAGTTGATACCCCTATCTGCGTAACAAATCCTATAGAGGGTACCACTGACCTTTGTATGAATTGTGAAAAGGTCCAAATTTCCCACTCTCCCCATAAATTTCAGTTTGACCTATTTGTCTTAGATTTTATTGGATTTGAAATTTTACTCAGTATAGATTGGTTAACTAAGCATAAAGCTATTCTCGATTGCGATAGAAGGACAATATCTTTATGGACCAGCTTCAGAAAGTATAGAAATATCTTGTGAAGATTCTAGTCCAAGGAGGGATAGTTTTCTTTATGCCTTAGATTCATCCCAAAAAGAACTAGAAACGATACCTATTGTTAGAGAGTTCCCAAACATTTTTGAAGAAGTAGAGAGTTTACCCCCACATCGGGAAATCGAGTTTCATATTGACATGATTTCGGGTGCAAGGCCAATTAAACAATCTGATCGAAGGATGGCTCCAAAGGAGAGGAATGAGTTAAATAACCAAACCCAGGTGCTATTAAAGAAAGGGTTGATAAGACCTAGTCACTCAAGTTGGGGATGGTTGTAGTTTTGGTTGCCAAGTCAGATGGATCTTTAAGGTTGTGTGTAGACTACCGAGATCTGAATAAGCAAACGATTAAGAACAAGTACCCCCAACTCGAATGGATGACTTGTTTGATCATGTACATGGTGCTCAAGTATTCTCGAAAATGGATCTAGCCACGAGATTCCATCAACTAAGGATCGCAGAAGAATGCATCCATCTAACTACATTAAAAGGTCTGAATACTTTCTTCGAGTGGTTGGTTATGCCTTTTGGGCTGACTAATGCACCCGTTTATTTGTAGACCTTATGAATAGAGTATTTAGAGACTTACTCAATAAATTTGTGTTAGTGCTATCCCAACTTTTGGCAAAGCCGAGATACCCAAAGATTAACTGAAAAGCAATGATTATTAGTCATGAACATCGATTGTGCATCGCAGGTTCACCATGGATATCGATGAATTTTGTCTGAGTCCGGATCGGGCTACAATTGATAAGACACGTCGAGCAAAGCCGTGGGAACCAACGTTCCAAATTTCGAGACAATCTGAGTTCGTATGCTCAAGTTATCGCCAGTATAAAATGGAAGAGATATGCTATGGTTCGAATCCATTGGAGCCAAGCCCTAGGTCCGAATCCATCGACCCTGCATTACTTCGAATCCACGAGAAGTACCATTGCTTCGAATCTATCAAAGCAACCTCAACATTCGAATCCATCCAAAGCCTCCCTTAGTTCGAGTCCATCAGAGTATTCCCGGCTTCGAATCCATAAGATAGCCTCACGTTCGAAACCATAAACCCAACCTTGGTTCGAATCCATCGAGTAAAAGGTTGTTCGAATCCATGAGCTGTGCATAGCTTCGAATCGATCAACATCACTCGAAACCATCGATTCGAGGACTTGCACAAGAGATCGATTCGAACTACTTGTCCCTCGATCGATACGAAGGAACGCACATTTGATCGAATCGAAGGATTATACCTTCAGATCCTTCTCTTCGAATCCACCAAGTAAACGCGACTAAAACCACGGATTTGACCCAGAAAACTCGGAGAAAAAGGGGGATTGACCCAGAGCACGCGCACCACGTCATCGTCTTCACGTGCAGAAGCATGGATTCGACCCTATGGATTCGAACCATATCGATTCGAACGAATCCATAGGGCGAAGAACGTCAACTTGAATCGATCATAACTTGAGATCTACAAGTCCAACGCTATGAAATTTTCACAGAAGCTTGAGCCCATGTTGAAGAATGTCCACACCAAATTTCAGCTCGATTGGATGATTTCTTGATCGATTCGAACATAGCTTCGAATCGATCCCAAAGTGAGCCCGAATTTCCAGAAAGCAGGCATGTGGGCTCCCTCGCGTGCCAGAACTGGTCTCCCCTCAATTTAGGCGAAATATCAGCCTTCTACACCTATAAATAGAGCCCCTGGTCATTCAGAAAAGGGGTCGGACAATTTTGAGAGATAAAGGGCGTCCATACTCTGCCAGATTTACTCCAGATCACCATTGCTGCCTGAGATTCAGACTTAGTTCAGCAAATCAGTTGTAATACAACACACAAAATTGTAATCTTCAAGCATCGAGCAATAAAAAGATAAAAACTTTGAAGTGGACGTAGGCCGAAGATAGCCGAACCACTATAAATTGCGTGTCACTGTTCATTATTTCTGGATTGTTGCTTGTTATTTGCTTAGATCTGTGATTTGTGTGTGAATACTGTTGATTTGTATTCATACACTGGTGCTTTCACTACACTTGGAGTTTGTGACCATTTTTGGCGCAAACACTTTGGTGCTTTCACTGAGAAGAACTAGCACCCGCTACACCAGATTCAAAGTTTAGATTTGGAATTTTAAGGATTCAGATTTGACTCTACAATGACTCGACAAACTAGACAAAGAACTGAGAGGAGCCAATAGGAAGGAACTCAAGAGGCATCCTCTGGCGCTGGAGAAGGACAAGCTTCGATCTACATTACTAGAGATGAGATGGAGGCTATGAATAACCTAATGCAGGAAAGAATGATGAAAAGCCAATAAGAGATGCTGCAGAATTTCTTCGAGCAGATGAGAGCTGCAGGGACACAGAACCCTGGACCAGCTACAACGGCTGTGAATGTGGAACAAGGAGCTAGGGCTATGGAGCCCAACGGAGGATAGAATACAGAACCAGAAGGCAATCAACAAGGGCTTGGGGGAAGACCCGCAAGATCCGACGTAGAAGGACCTTTGGAAGGAGCTCAACCGGCAAGGGCCAACACAAATGCTAACGAGCCACCCGAAGAGTACGTACCAGAATTCCCTACAAGACTCAGAGGGCAAGACAGAGACATGACAAGGGGGCAACCCCTAGATGAAGATGAAAGAATGATTGGCCTAGTGAGACGACTCATGAGAGGGGGATTGTCAGGCGGAGGATTGGAAGAGGTTAGTCGAAGTCCGTTCGCTCCAAATATCCGAAATGCAAGGAACCCTCCAAAGTTCAAACTACCGATGCTGGATCCTTATGACGGAAAGTCAGACCCGACCATGCATATCACCAGATATATCAGACACATGGAAGTGCTGGGAGCATCCGAGGAAGTAATGGCACGATGTTTCCCCTTATTCTTATCAGATTTGGCTGCGCTTTGGTTTAGACAGCTAGAGACAGGATCAATCAGGACATGGGGCGAGCTTGTGGATTGTTTCATGAAGCAGTTTAGGGTTCACATAACGCGACCCAAGAGCATGATGACTTTGGCATCAATAAAGCAAAGGACCGGAGAGTCCATAAAAGATTTTCTGTTACGATTTAATGCAACGGTGACTTCTGTAGATCGCCCGGACCCATCGATGATTTTGATGGCGGTAGTGGCAGGAGTTGGAGAAGGCACCGAATTCAAAGACTCTTTAACTAAAGATCCACCGCAAGATCTTGGAGAGTTTTTCCATGAAGCTGAAAAATTCATTCGATTAGAGGAATCACGAGCCGAGAGGCAGGAAATAAATGTTGCACAAGGCGAAGGAACCGCCAGGGAACAGTCCAGGGCGGACAAAGGAAAGAGAAAGTAGGATGACGCACATGATGGTCCTGATAAACGGAAGAAATTCCGAGAGCCCAGATTCAGGCAATACACAGACTTGGTGGCAGGACTGGAATGAATTTACACCGAAACTCGGGGGCAACTCCCCTATCGAAAACCACCGAGGAGAGATCCCACAGAGCGGGAATGTAGAACCGAAAAATATTGCCTATTCCATGAGTTAGATGGGCACACAACCGACGAATGCCGCCACCTAAGGGATGAGGTGGAAGAGCATGCCAGGAGTGGTAGATTGCCACAATATATCAGAGAACGGGCAACGATAGTAAGACCTGAACAACCTCCACCTAATAGGAATGATCCTGGATCGGGATCATGACTCGTCATCAACTAATCGTGATGGCAAGGGCCAAGTTCAAGATTTGGACTCTGGTCGATTAGTTTTCTTAGATTTGATTTCCAAAATAAAACGGCTATCCCACTTACTCATGTACGGGAACCAGAGAGATCCCTAGGCATGCTCTAAGATGGAAATAGACCGCTCCGCCCGGAGAGGCATTGTCTTGTTTTTCCTGGTGTTTGAGATTGAACATCTAGGATTTGAATTTAATAAAGAAACACTTATTAAAATAAACCTTTTAACCGGAGAGTTAAAGGATGAACATTAAATATCAATATAAACATGATCGCTTTATGGCCTTACCCGGAGAGGCGGGGTCCAGAGTGCAAGAAGTGAGTTGCTTCGCCGGAGAGCGACAGGATCGACTCACTTAAGCATCGTTTCCCATTCACCGGAGAGTGATTGGATCGGGATTCGATAAGAGCCCGGAGAGGCTATGATCGGCCCACGATTTCGGCCATGACATCGCTTAATGTTCAGATACACTGAACCGGAGTGCAAGAAGTGAGTCGCTTCGCTAGAGAGCGATAGAATCGACTCACTTAACGTTGTTTCCTCTTCACCGAAGAGTGACAAGATGGGATCCAGCAAGAGCCCGGAGAGGCTATGATCGGCCAAAAGATTTAGGTCATGACATCGCTTAATGTTCAGATACACTGAACCGGAGTGCAAGAAGTGAGTCGCTTCGCCAGAGAGCGACAGAATTGACTCACTTAACGTTGTTTCCTCTTCACCAAAGAGTGACAGGATGGGATCCAGCAAGAGCCCGGAGAGGCTATGATTGGCCTAAAGATTTAGGTCATGACATCGCTTAATGTTCAAAAACACTAAACTGGAGTGCGGGGGTGTAGCCGCTTCGCCGGAGAGCGACAGGATCGGCTCACTCATCGTTGTTTTCCCTTCACCGGAGAGTGACAGGATGGGATCCAGTAAGAGCCCAGAGAGGCTACGATCGGTCCAGAATGACCAAGACATCGCTATACGCCCTAGCTGGGGCCAGAGTGCAAGGGATAGAAAGCAACGCCGGAGTGCAATAGGATCTTTCTATTCAATCGCTAAATCTAGAATGGGTTTGACAAGGGTCCGGAGTGACCATCAATAGTACGGAGAGACCGTAGAATTTCATTCTTAACTTCCACTGGAAAAAATTGATAACAATTCGGCTTCGAACAGCCATGGACTTGATTGAAAATGCTATAAGCTATGAGTAAAACATGAACTCACTGCATTTAACTTGAGACTGATCAAAACACGCCTTTTACCAAAAGGCATGTTTTGGGGGGCAAAATGTTATCCCAACTTTTGGCAAAGCCGAGATACCCAAAGATTAACTGAAAAGCAATGATTATTAGTCATGAACATCGATTGTGCATCGCAGGTTCACCATGGATATCGATGAATTTTGTGTGAGTCCGGATCGGGCTACAATTGATAAGACACGTCGAGCAAAGCCGTGGGAACCAACGTTCCAAATTTCGAGACAATCCGAGTTCGTATGCTCAAGTTATCGCCAGTATAAAATGGAAGAGATATGCTATGGTTCGAATCCATTCGGAGCCAAGCCCTAGGTTCGAATCCATCGACCCTGCATTACTTCGAATCCATGAGAAGTACCATTGCTTCGAATCTATCAAAGCCACCTCAACATTCGAATCCATCCAAAGCCTCCCTTAGTTCGAGTCCATCAGAGTATTCCCGCCTTCGAATCCATATGATAGCCTCACGTTCGAAACCATAAACCCAACCTTGGTTCGAATCCATCGAGTAAAAGGTTGTTCGAATCCATGAGCTGTGCATAGCTTCGAATCGATCAACATCACTCGAAACCATCGATTCGAGGACTTGCACAAGAGATCGATTCGAACTACTTGTCCCTCGATCGATACGAAGGAACACACATTTGATCGAATCGAAGGATTATACCTTCAGATCCTTCTCTTCGAATCCACCAAGTAAACGCGACTAAAACCACGGATTTGACCCAGAAAACTCGGAGAAAAAGGGGGATTGACCCGGAGCACGCGCACCACGTCATCGTCTTCACGTGCAGAAGCATGGATTCGACCCTATGGATTCGAACCATATCGATTCGAACGAATCCATAGGGCGAAGAACGTCAACTTGAATCGATCATAACTTGAGATCTACAAGTCCAAACGCTATGAAATTTTCACAGAAGCTTGAGCCCATGTTGAAGAATGTCCACACCAAATTTCAGCTCGATTGGATGATTTCTTGATCGATTCGAACATAGCTTCGAATCAATCCCAAAGTGGGCCCAGATTTCCAGAAAGCGGGCATGTGGGCTCCCTCGCGTGCCAGAACTGGTCTCCCCTCAATTTAGGCGAAATATCAGCCTTCTACACCTATAAATAGAGCCCCTGGTCATTCAGAAAAGGGGTCGGACAATTTTGAGAGATAAAGGGCGTCCATACTCTACCAGATTTACTCCAGATCACCATTGCTGCCTGAGATTCAGACTTAGTTCAGCAAATCAGTTGTAATACAACACACGAAATTGTAATCTTCAAGCATCGAGCAATAAAAAGATAAAAACTTTGAAGTGGACGTAGGCCGGAGATAGCCGAACCACTATAAATTGCGTGTCACTGTTCATTATTTCTGGATTGTTGCTTGTTATTTGCTTAGATATGTGATTTGTGTGTGAATACTGTTGATTTGTATTCATACGCTGGTGCTTTCACTACACTTGGGGTTTGTGACCATTTTTGGCGCAAACAGTTAGTCTTTATTGATGATATCTTTATCTATTCTAAGACAAAAGAGGAACACAAAAGACATCTAGAAATTGCGTTGGCTATATTAAGAAATAATGTGCTTAAAGCCAAATTCTCAAAATGCCACTTTCGGAAGAAGGAGGTAAGATTCCTTGGACATATAGTGTCAAGGGATGGGATTTTGGTAGATCCTGTAAAGTTTTCACCTATTCAAAATTGGAAGCAGCCGCAAACTCCTGAAGAGATTCGTAGCTTCTTAGGTTTGGCAGGATATTACAAAAGATTCATTCAAGACTTTTCAAAGATTTCCTATCACCTAACAAAGTTGACAATGGAGAACGCTAAATTTATGTGGACTCCTAAATGTGAAGAAGCATTCCAGAAACTTAAAAAGAGGTTAACAACCGCTCTAGTTCTAGCAATTATAAATGGAAATAGTGGACTAACCATTTATACAGATGCTTGTAGGAAGGAGTTGGTGCAGTTTTAGTTCAAGAAGGGAAGGTAATCATTACCTCGAGCCTCACACCCAGAAATGACCAAAACAGGGTAGATGCGGCAAGGCTATGGGGTTCGCAACCATTAGGATATGATCATCTCCTTCTAGATATATTTCTACCCGCTATAACGTTTGGGTTTAAATTATTGTGGTGTATGCTAAGAGACATCTTGGATAGGTTGGTAACAATCGAGGTGATGACATATTCGGTACTACCTAGGAAGAGGTAGGTCGATCTTATGTTGGTAGAAGTATAGATGTTATGTAGCCTTGGTATATTCCTCTAAAGATGTACTGCCGGAAGGTAGTCCCTTCACCTGGTCATCTGTATGGAAATCCATTCTCCCATAAGTGCTTGCCATTTTTTTTGTAGAACCACTTAGTGGTTAATATGCTGGAATTTAATCAATGTAACAATTTCGGCTAAGATTAATGAGTTTACTTGCAAATATTTTCAAAGAAATGTCATTAAAAATAATATTCCTTAATTTTACGTAATAAAGATTTGGTTATCATAAGTTAAAAACCTGTTCCGTGTTTATGTGCGGTGTGATCTTATGAGATACCTTTTTTGTTTTCAAACATCGTATTTTGAGTTCTCACACCAGTCCCATGACTGACCCGACCTTTATTTTGTTTTCCCTTTAAACTCTGGGCGCCCTGTTTTTCCGGGCAGCCAAGTAGTTAGGATCATGTTAGGAGCATTTTGGTGAAGAAATTTTAGAGGAGTTTTTGGAGCATGGAGCAGGAGCATCTTATGTGGATAACTATCTATCTCTTATTTTCTACCATATTTAGTTGTTTGTACCAGCAAGTATGGGAGTATGCAGTTATAACTGCTCCTGGCTGGGTTAGTTCATACCATAACTCTGATATACCCTAGTGAGAGTGGTTGTATGTACTATCTATCTATATAGTTAAATGAAATGTGAGAATTTGTGTTTCTATCTTTTACCTTTACTTTACCCCTGATAATCTGCCTTCCTGATACTTGGATTTACGACACATGAATACCGTGGATGTATTAATGTCAATTTTCGAGGGTCGAGGAGATGGGTTGTCACACTTAACCTTCAGCTCTGATACCAAATGTAAATACTCTCCTTTCGACCTCGAATGTCGACACTAATACATCTACGGTATTTACATGCCGAGCACTCAATTGTCAAAAAGACAAATCGTTAAGGTAAAAGAAAAAAAAGTCGAAAAAACAAGGAAGAAAGAACACAACAACAGAATCTAATACGATAATATTTAATATCAAAAGATAGTACGAAGTGTTGCTCTAAGATACGTAGCATTTCAAAGTTACAATCCTAAGTACTATCATCAACTTGGGTAGTTATAACACGATGTCCTCACAAACGCTGATATATACATAATAGTAGTGTAGTGGGAATAAAAACACTACGGTAGGTTAAGACATCCTACTCGACTCCTTTAGCTCCGGAGAATATCCAACTAAAACCTGTCTTTCTCAAACTGCTCGAAAGAACAATCGAGAAATTAAAGGAAAGATAAAACCATGAGACAGACATAAGTTTGGTATGAAAAACTCAAGAAACATGTAGCTACATATAACACTACCCTTCGAGTCCACCCGAATCATCAGGATGGTTTTCCCCTCGAAAGAACCAAACCTCTAATAAGTGCATATGGTAATATAATAGAAAATGTCTAGGGTATAGAATACAAATCAGAAAATAGCTATGCTGCTTGCACTTTGCAACATAACCATATTAGAAGTACAACTAACACTACTAAGGTATGTTCCCATATGGATTTCCTTGGAGGTCTCCTCAATACATCGAGATTGGCCCTCATGACAAGGATCAGAAACTACATTCTCAGTAGCGTATATCTCTTGATAAAACATACCATAAGGTAAACACAACTGGCCCATGCTCGAACATGCAATGCCAAATATCATCAACTCTCGCTAGCAAAATCGATAAGCATCTCTAGATATACAGTTAATATACCCTATTGGGTTTGTTGAACTCCATAAATGTGCATCCTACTCTATCTTCTACCATTTCCGCTAGTGAAGTCACCTTCAACATCTCAATACATGAGTCTTCATCGCTCGAACAGATCTTGGACCTCTCCATGGATTCCAACATCTTGAACGGTTCGTGAACATCTCTATAGATTCCATCATAGGTTATCCGACAAATGCTAACTCTGTCCTCTCTCTTGGAATAACCTCAAGATGGATAGTAACATCGCTAGCATTGAAATGTTAATGCTAACCTCTCCCTTGGACTTAACCTTAGGATAGATAGTTCAACCCCATAACATTTCACCCTATAAGCGTTCCAAACCACAAAACTCATATATCATTTTTGAAGTAGTTTTTGGTAACTAATATTCTAATACCAGACTCTTCAAAACTAAATCGATGAATTTTTGATTAACTCAATTTTGGTTCTCTTAAAAGTAAGTGAAAAATATAAAGGAGTCCTCCTCTGGGGATCTAGTATATATACATTATTAAAGCAAGAGAAATTTTATACCAATGAGTCCTCCCCGAGGGATTTCAAATCGTATGAAGCTGTGAAGCTTTTATATACTTTGTAAGTTAATTTGAACAATTATGATAGTTGAGTAATCAACTACCTAGTACGAAATAGAATCGATCACACATGGAAACCAAATCTCATATACTTATCGCATTTTTGACCTTTTCGACTTATGTTATCCCTTGGTCAAGAGTGAAGCCGATAGTTTAGAGCATTATTGCTTCTAAGCCTTACTCGAACATCATTCTTAACTCTCACAAATAGAACAAGTCTATTTGTCGAATTTTAGTGCTAATTATTTAATTAAATACTTTCCATAAACAAGTACACACACAATGCACGATTAAGTCACACAAAGCACGATTAAGTCACATAAGCGACTTCTAACCCTTTTTTTTTTATTTAATTGATTCTTTTATTAATTAAAACTTCTTTGCAAATACTTGTATATGTATGTAAAATACCTTTACAGTAGGTATATACATATATACTACTATTTCATTAGTTACTACTACTCTTTTCAATACTTAGAAATGTATTCGTATTCTTATCCCAAAGGTATGAGAATATTCACAAATCTCTTAACAAAATTTCTCATTTTAACATTTACTCAAAGTGGATAAAAACAAATGTTACTAAAAACATTGTTAATATAAACCCCTTATCTCTTTTATAAATTAATCATTTTACTTTTCTAACCTTTTTTCCAAAAATATTCCATACTTAACATTTTCTTTAAAATACTCTTTGTAAAGAACAAGTATATTTAAGGGTTAAAAACAAATGTTACTAAATATTATTTACTATAAACCAAAGCCATTTTATACTTAACATTATCTTTAAAATCTTCTTTTTAAAGATCTAAGTGTACCTACACTTGTTTAACACAGTAATATACTTTTTAATAACTTCTCAAAACCTTTTATAATAACCAAGTGTTATAACCGAAACCTGTTAGAATGCGGATTAAGGATCTTAAGGCTAGAATTAACACTAGAGGGGGGTGAATAGTGTTTTAAGAAATTTGTTAATCTTTTTGAATTTATCTTAATTTGTTAACAATGTATACACTAATCAGACACAGATATGAACACATAATCAAACATAGGTGCAAATATAAAGTAAAAGTAGTAAAGGAATGAACACACCGGATTTTATACTGGTTCAGAGTTACCCTACATCCAGTCCCACAACACAAGTACAGATTTCCTTTCAAAAACAATTCTTACAAATACAACCCTCGATTTCAAGGCCACGAGGTACACCGCTCCAGATTCACAATCCTATGGGTAGAGATACTTGATTTATCGGGCAACAAGTTCACCCAATTGATTTCCAGGGCTACAATCACACCTTCTCTCGCTCAATTGATTACAAAAAGTCTATAACTCAGATTAGCACTTGGATCTTGTAGAGATAGTGGAGAGAATCAAAACCAGAAATTATCTAGTTAGATTCGATATTGATTTCGGCAGAGTAATGGTGTGATTTGTAAATAAGAAAGTGGAGAAGAAGAAGAGAAGTTAAATCAGAGAAAAAGTCAGTAAAATTCGTTGAAAATACCCTTTATTTATAGTAGATCAATAGCCATGTCCATTGGTGAAGGGATGTGGCGAATAGACACTTCTTTTAAAAAACAATTTAATTGTCACCATGTCGACAGGGATACATGTGACCATGTCGACATGCCCTTGTATTTTTTGGTGATTTGTTTTTCTTTGAAAATAATTTCTACATTATATTATACTTATATTTAAACTTTAAAATATACTTATATATAGTTATAATACATAAATAAATATAGAGAACAATATTAAAATATATATAATAATTTTCTATACTTTTATATTTAAATCTTAAGTATAAATATATAAAACAGCTAAATATATTAATATCAGAATTATAGTTTAAAAACTTAGGATAATAATTTAAAATCAAAGATATTTAAAATTAAGGATATTTAAAACTAAGGATATTTAAAACTAAGGATATTTTTGAGGCTAAAACATATTGAAAAACCAGGACAGATGATTTTGGTTTTTAAACAGGAATATTTAAAATCATTTTGAAAAACAAGCTATATATTTTGAAAATCATTTTGAAATAAAAGTAAGTGGATACAAAAAGATGTTCCACTAGATTTTTCGTAGGTTCCATCCTACTTAGGGTTCCATCCCTTTAACGAGCACGAAGTGGATTCCATTCCACGAATAAAATAGATTTTAAGATGTCAGTGCCTTTCTATGAGTTTTAACAATATTCCTAACTATATAACTTATCTTGGAAACTTGAACTCTTGAAATTCTTGATACTCATGAGTCTTGAATCTTGATATCTTCAATCTTTGATCTTGATATCTTCAATCTTTGATCTTGAATCTTTATACTGTACAGTTCTTCATTCTTTAGTACATGCAAACATATCTATATATATCTACACAATAATGTTAGTATTATATTTTATAATCTAATTCTAAGTAAGGTTGTTGTCATCAAAACCAACTCCTCAGGGACTAACAATCTCCCCCTTTTTGATGATGACAACCTTTGTTTATAAAATATCACTTCTATCCTAATACTTCTAATAACTCCCCCTTAATCTATGCCTAACTATCCTATTTTATACTTCTCCCCCTTTGTCATCAACAAAAAACTCCATAATTATAATACTATATAATTCTATATAACTCCCCCTGAAACGAAGACTACATTACTTGTGATTATAATGATAGTGTTATCATACATAATCAATACTTAACTTTAAACTAAACTCTTAATAACTACTTTTCTTAACTAATAAACTATATATTCAAAAGATACGAGAATATACGAATAAGAGAACACAATTTATTATATAATGTTATACATGTGTGTAAACTAAGTAAACAAATATACATGTGTTTTTAATATAAACAACTATATATACAACGATACGAACGAAAGAATGAAAGAAAGAACACTAAGGAGTATTCTTGACAATAGGAGACCTATGAATCGAACAATTAGGATAGTGGAGACAGAAGTTTCCACGCTGTTCGACAAGGTTTCCATCCTTATCAAAACATACTTCACCAACGCAAACTACGGTGTCGTCGTCTTCAACTTGCACTTCATGAACAGGTGCGTCCTCTTCTTCCAAGGGTGCTTCTTCGTTGTCCTCTTGTGCATGGTCACTAGAAGAATCTTCTTCGATCAAGACCGGGTTCGCTTGGTTATCCATTAGGAGCTTTTGCAAATTTCTAATACTCATCCGAATTTGTTTGACTTGAATCTCAGTCACCATTTGCAGAATAGCCTTTGTAGTATCCTCTAATTTTATCACACGAGCGTGAATGGAGCGTTGAAGAGGACCGGGAGTAGGAGAGTGAAATGAGAAAGTCGAGTTTATGTTTTAATTTGATGGAGAAGCCATTATTTTCTTTGTTTCAGAAGTTAAACCAGAAGAAAATGAGAGAGAATGAAGAGAAAGTCGAAATATGGAAGAATATATAACCAACTTTTCAAATTTTGGTGGGAATTTTAATTTTCAAAAAATACCGTTATATGTCGACATGGTGGGATATGGGGTTGTCGACAGGGGTATTTTAATTTTGGCTTCTAATTTATTTTTAATTTATTTAATTATACTTGTTATATATTTATGTTTTATATTTCAGTTATTGAACAAATACCTAATTCTCTTCTTAATTTAGTAAATATAGAGTCATTTAATGGTTTTGTTAAGATATCAGCAGTTTGATTCTCAGAGTTTATATATTCGAGAGTAATTACTTCTTTAGTTATATTATCTCTAAGAAAATGATGTCGAATATCAATATGTTTAGTTCGAGCATGATGAGTAGGATTTTTAGATAAACTTATTGCACTAGTATTATCACAATAAATTGACAATTTTGAGATATTTAATCCAAAATCTCTTAAGGTTTTTTGCATATATATTACTTGAGAACAAGCCAAAGCAGCAGAAATATACTCTGCTTCAGTTGTTGATAGAGAAACTGTATTTTGCTTTTTACTAAACCAGGAAACCAGAGAATGTCCCAAAAAGTGACAAGTTCCACTTGTACTTTTTCGGTCAGATTTACATCCAGCATAGTCAGCATCACAGTATGATATTAAATCAAATGAATCATTTTTAGGATAAAATAAGCCATAATCAGAGGTGTGTTTAATATATCTTATGATACGTTTTACAGCTTTTAAGTGAGTTTCTTTAGGATGAGATTGATATCTTGCACAGAGATATACACTATGCATGATATCAGGTCTACTAGCAATGATATAGAGCAATGATCTGATCATTCCTCTATACAACTTTTGATCTACATCTTTCAAGAGATCTTCTTTACTTAGATATTCATTGGTTGCCATGGGAGTAGGTTTTCCACTCGCAGTAGTCAAACCAAATTTATTAACTAGTTCTTTAGCATATTTTTCTTGACTAATAAAAATACCATTATCTAACTGTTTTATTTGCAATCCTAGAAAGAAGTTTAATTCACCCATATGACTCATCTCAAACTCTTTTTTCATTATTTCAGAAAATTCTTTATTCATTTCGAAGTTAGTTGAACCAAAAATGATATCATCTATGTATACTTGAACTAGTTGAATATCATTTTTATTTCTTTTAATAAAAAGAGTATTATCAATTTTACCAATTTCAAAATTTGATTGTAATAAATAAGATCTTAGTCTATCATACCAGGCTCTAGGAGCTTGTTTTAGACCATATAAAGCTTTCTTAAGTTTGTACACATGGTTTGGTAATTTTTCATCTTTAAAAAGTGGTGATTGTTCAACATATATTTCTTCTTTTACAAATCCATTTAAAAATGCACTTTTAACATCCATTTGAAATAATTTGAAATTATTATGATTTGCGAAAGCAAGTAGAATCCTAATGGCTTCTAATCTTGCTACAGGAGCAAAGGTTTCGTCACAATCTATACCTTCTTCTTGACAATAACCTTGGGCGACTAATCGTGCTTTATTTCTAACGACCTCACCTTGTTCATTCATTTTATTTTTATAGACTCATTTAGTTCCAATTATAGTTTTATCTTCAGGTCTAGGAACAAGTTCCCAAACTTCATTTCTAGTGAATTGATTTAATTCTTCTTGCATAGCCAAAATCCATGAATCATCAGTTGATGCTTCTTTAGGATTTTTGGGTTCAATAGATGATATAAATGCTACATTACTCATTTTACTTAGTTGATTTCTAGTTGTAACAATATATTGCATATCTTCTATTATATTTTCAATAGGATGATCTTTTAAAAGTTTAATCCTTTTATTAGGATGATTAATTTCATTATTAATTTCGGTTGATTCCTGATTTTGAGTAATTAAATCTTCTTCATCATCTGTAATTTCAAAATCTTTTAAATTTTCATCAAACGAAACATGCATTGTTTCTTCGATGGTGTTAGATCTTAAATTAAAAACTCTATAAGCTTTACTTCTATTAGAATATCCGATAAAGATTCCTTTGTCGGATTTAGGATCAAATTTATCCAAATTATCTTTTGTATTTAAAATAAAGCATTTACTTCTAAAAATTCTGAAGTATGATACCTTAGGTTTCTTTCCATGAAGAAGTTCATAAGGTGTCTTATCAGTTAAAGGTCTAATTAAAATTCTATTCAAAATATAACAGGCTGTAGCAACAGTTTCTGCCCAAAAGTGTTTTGGTAAATTACTATCTCAAAGCATAGTTCTCGCACACTCTTGTATCATTTTATTTTTACGTTCAACTACTCTGTTTTGTTGTGGAGTTCTTGGAAATGAGAAATTGTGAGTTATTCCCTTCTTATTGCAGAATTTCTCAAACTTTTCATTTTCAAATTCACCACCGTGATCACTACGAATAGTTATAATTTTTAAAGATAATTGATTTTGAATTCTTTTTGTAAAGTTCTTAAAACATTCAAAAGTATCACTTTTATGTTTCAAAAATATTGTCCATGTAAATCTAGAATAATCATCTACAATTACAAAAACATATTTACTATGATTTATTGACTGAATTTGAGATGGACCAAATAAATCAAGATGAAGTAACTCCAGGGGTTTTGAAGTTGAAATCATATCTTTTAATTTAAAGGAACTTTTTCTAAGCTTTCCTAATTGACATGCATCACATAAACTATCTACTTTAAAATTCATTTTAGGGAGGCCTCTTACTAGATCATGTTTTGACAGTCTAGATAAGAGTTTGAAATTCAAATGTCCAAATCTCTTATGCCAAATCCAAGGGTCACTTGTATTTGCCAAAAGACATAGGTTATCATTTGAAACTTTCATACTAAGAATATAAATATTCTTTTTCCTAATTCCCTCAAATATTATGGTTGAGTTATTATCTTCAATATGACATTGATCTTTTTCAAATTTAATCTTATATCCTTTATCACAGAGTTGACTAATACTTAGTAGATTATGTTTTAGATTCTTAACTAGCAAAACATTAGTAATAATAGTAGTTTCAGAGTTACCGACATTGCCGATGCCAATCACGTATCCTTTCGAGTTGTCTCCAAAGTTAACCAGTCCTCCGTCTTTATATATAATATTATTCAGCATATTCGGATTACCAGTCATGTGTCTAGAGCATTCACTATCAAGTATCCACTTATTCCTTTTGATCTGCATAGATTTTCCATTGTGGATTGATTCCTTAATACCCATAAAACATCTTTCCTGCACATTATAAAATTTGGGTAGACAACTAGAATTTGAATAACATTCATATGCAAACTCATGGAACAATGATGATTTAAACAATTCTAAAATAGTTTTAACAGATTTTTCAAAAATAGCCATTTAAAAACTTTTCAAAATTCAGATTATGAAACTTTTGAAAACAAAACTCTGATGCCAATTGTTAGAATGCGGATTAAGGATCTTAAGGCTAGAATTAACACTAGAGGGGGGGGGTGAATAGTGTTTTAAGAAATTTGTTAATCTTTTTGAATTTATCTTAATTTGTTAACAATGTATATACTAATCACACACAGATATGAACACAGAATCAAACACAGATGCAAATATAAAGTAAAAGCAGTAAAGGAAAGAACACACCGGATTTTATACTGGTTCGGAGTTACCCTACATCCAGTCCCGCAACACAAGTACGAATTCCTTTCAAAAAAAATTCTTACAAATACAACCCCCGATTTCAAGGCCACGAGGTACACCGCTCCAGATTCACAATCCTCTGGGTAGAGATACTTGATTTACCGGGCAACAAGTTCACCCAATTGATTTCCATGGCTACAATCACACCTTCTCTCGCTCAATTGATTAGAAAAAGTCTATAACTCAGATTAGCACTTGGATCTTGTAGAGATAGTGGAGAGAATCAAAACCAGAAATTATCTAGTTAGATTCGATATTGATTTCGGCAGAGTAATGGTGTAATTTGTAAATAAGAAAGTGGAGAAGAAGAAGAGAAGTTAAATCAGAGAAAAAGTCAGTAAAATTCATTGAAAACACCTTTTATTTATAGTAGATCAATAGCCATGTCCATTGGTGAAGGGATGTGGCGAATAGACACTTCTTTTAAAAAATAATTTAACTGTCACCATGTCGACAGGGATACATGTGACCATGTTGACATGCCCTTGTATTTTTTGGTGATTTGTTTTTCTTTGAAAATAATTTCTATATTATATTATACTTATATTTAAACTTTAAAATATACTTATATATAGTTATAATACATAAATAACTATAGAGAACAATATTAAAATATATATAATATTTTTCTATACTTTTATATTTAAATCTTAAGTATAAATATATAAAACAGCTAAATATATTAATATCAGAATTATAGTTTAAAAACTTAGGATAATAATTTAAAATCAAAGATATTTAAAATTAAGGATATTTAAAACTAAGGATATTTAAAACTAAGGATATTTTTTAGGCTAAAATATATTGAAAAACCAGGACAGATGATTTTGGTTTTTAAACAGGAATATTTAAAATCATTTTGAAAAACAAGCTATATATTTTGAAAATCATTTTGAAATAAAAGTAAGTGGATACAAAAAGATGTTCCACTAGATTTTTCGTAGGTTCCATCCTACTTAGGGTTCCATCCCTTTAACGAGCACGAAGTGGATTCCATTCCACGAATAAAATAGATTTTAAGATGTCAGTGCCTTTCTATGAGTTTTAACAATATTCCTAACTATATAACTTATCTTGGAAACTTGAACTCCTGAAATTCTTGATACTCATGAGTCTTGAATCTTGATATCTTCAATCTTTGATCTTGAATCTTTATACTGTACAGTTCTTCATTCTTTAGTACCTACAAACATATCTATATATATCTACACAATAATGTTAGTATTATATTTTATAATCTAATTCTAAGTAAGGTTGTTGTCATTAAAACCAACTCCTCAGGGACAAACAAAACCCACTTACCTTTTATATAATAATTAACTTGCTTTCCAAACTTATATAGTCATATAAATACTTTTAAAATATTTATAAATATATTTTAATTATCCATATAAAGTTCTTCTTATATAACTAAATTAGAATTTTACAAAATTCAACAAAAAAGCTTGTTTTGCATTTAAAAACCCTATATTTTAAAAATTCATAAATAATTATTAAAAATATATATTTAAACTTGAAACCACTTTTAAAATACTTTTAGACATATTATGAAAAATCCCTTAAAAGATTCCAAAAAAATACTAAATTTAAATCTCATTTTAAACACATCTAAAATCACTAAAAGTCTTAAAAATGACACTGCAACAGCTGGTGTTATAAAAGGTCCAGAAAAGCAGTCATGGGTCCAAAAAGTGTTGTCATAGGTGCTGTTAAAAATCCAAGACACTAAACACTTGAAGAAAATGCATTAAAGTTTGACTAGTTTTCAACTAGATATTAATTGATTTAAATTCCCAAAGTTCTTTACTTATATTATTTAATAATCATGCAAAAAAATCCCTAAGGATATTTTTCAAAAAATATATTAACAATTGTTGAACACAAGGCCTTTCAAAGTGCATCTATAGCGATTAATTCTCACTTCTAAATTTTCAAACTTTGTTTCATAAGTTCTACAACTTTCCAAACCAATTTCTTGCTATCATATAACTTATATATGTGTAAAGCATAACCAAAATATAGTATATAACAATATATTAACATATAAACAATTTAAACAAGTTTAAACACAAGGGAATTCAAAATGCTTTTTAGCGACTATCACTATATGGTCCCTTCCATATCTACTTCAATTTCAACATATAATCATATTATAAAACAAGGCAGAACACAAAAATGCATAGGCCAAAAACAATATGCAGGTCTGAAATCTTCTTCGAGTTCAACTTTCAGACATGATTCGAATGGCTTAATGACATTGGAATGGTCTGAAATTTGATATACACAAAGTAGAACAATTTATCTATGAACTGGAAAAAGATTCACTGAATTCCGATATGAAATGGTAAAGATATGAAATTTCAAACATGGACTCATACCATGTTGAATTCTGCCCAGGTCTGAAAACGCTCTCGGGTTCAACTTTCAAATAAATAAAAAATCAGTGAATTTCGACATAGGAATAAGAAGATATGGTCGTGCAAAGTAGCACCCAAACACAGTTTAACCTAAAAGTTAAAGTTTTCTACTATGTGCATACCAATTTTTAGTTCAATCTGAGGTCGTTTGGTCCTCTGTTTCATGCCTGAAAATTGAACCTGAGATGGTTTTCAGGCATATACATATTTCTGTTTTCTGAGCTGTTCCAAACATGGCCTGAGTCCATGTTTGAGACAGCGTATCTCTTTCATTTCCTGTCGGAATTCATTGATTATTTTTTTATTTGAAAGTTGAAGTTTTCTACTATGTGCATACCAATTTTCGGTTCAATCTGACGTTGTTTGGTTCTCTGTTTCATGCCTGAAAGTTGAATCCGAGATGGTTTTCAGGCTTGTACATATTTCCATTTTCTGAGCTGTTGCAAACATGGCCCGAGTCCATGTTTGAGACAGTGTATCTCTTTCATTTTTTGTCGGAATTAATTGATTATTTTTTTATTTGAAAGTTGAAGTTTTCTACTATGTGCATACCAATTTTCAATTCAATCTGAGGTCGTTTGGTTCTCTGTTTCATGTCTGAAATTTGAACCCAAGATGATTTTCATGCATACCAATTTTTAAAGAGACTATATTTTGCTCAGGTTTTGATGTTTGAAGCTTGCTTCAGCTAGAAATTGTGAGTTTATCACTCACCTTGCAATTTTTGAAGATTAAACTCGGATTTGCAGCTGAAAGATGAGAGCTTGGAGCTAGAATTTGCTTCAAATACCTGTAAAAGCTCAAAATTTAAACATGCAAGAGAAGAAACAACAGTTAACAGACAACCCATTCACAAAAATAGAATTTTGATGAAATAATGTTGTTTTGGAAGTGATTACCTGTAGAATTGAAGCTTTAATTTGATAAAACAGTAAATTGTTTGATTTAATTTGGAGATTTGGCTTAGATTTGAGAAGAAGGTAAAGTTTTCTTTCTTTTTGTTTTTAGTTTACTATAAATGAAGAAAAGAACGTACGGGGAGGAGAGAAACCTCTTTTCTCTTTTCTGGTTGTGACCCCCCACCTCGAGACTCACATTAACAAAGAGTATTACTGGATAATATTATCTGCTAATGCGAAGAATATGGCTGGTTAGGAGCGACCATCTATAACTTTGTCTTAAACATCTATTAAATACGTCGATTGATGCTCTAATTTTTTCTCTCAAGTGGATCTACATATTCAATAAATGCTTAACACAAAACTATAGTGGCTAACGGATCTATCAGAAAAAAATACAACAACAAAATGTACATCACATCACAGAACAGTAAACAGACACATATATATACATATACACTGATACATCACCAGTACAATACAAAATAATACATCACAAGTGGTTCGAAGACCACACTATATACAACAAGTAAAAAATATACATATTAGAGTTAAACAAAAAAGACTATAACTACACAAAAAGGGATAAGCTGATATCCAAGCGGAAGCATCAAAGCTAAGTCCAAAAGTAGGTATCTAACCTAAACAACTCGGTTTGAAATCTTCTCCGGGTTCAACTTACATGCATGAAACAGAGGACCAAAACGATCTAAGATTGAACTGTAAATTGGTATGCGCATAGTAGAAAACTTCAACTTTCAAATAAAAAAAAGAATCAATGAATTCCAACAGGAAATGAAAGAGATACGCTGTCTCAAACATGGACTCAAGCCATGTTTGCAGCAGCTCAGAAAATGGAAACGTGCTCAGACCTGAAAACCTTCTCGGGTTCAACTTTCAAACATAATTTGAATGGCTTAATGACCTCAGAATGGTCTGAAACTTGATACAAACAAAGTAGAACAATTTATCTATGAACTAAAAAAAGATTCACTAAATTCCGACATGAAATGGTAAATGATTTCGAAAACTGTTTTAAAAGCTTGTTTTCTCAAACAATTTATTTTCTATATAAAATACACGTTTTTGCACTATTCGAGCGTACGAGAAGGAGAATTAAACGGTTTAGTAAAACACGTGGTATGGGACACATGCATTTACTAAACCATTTAATTCCCCTTCTCATATGCTCGAATAGTGCAAAAACGTGTATTTTATATATAAAATAATTTGTTTAAGAAAACAAGCTATTAAAACAATTATCGAAATCGTTTTTTGGAGAACAATCTTTGAAATTCACTTATTATAGAGAATATATAGTTTTTATAGCTTGAAAATAATTTATAAATATTATATAATAATTATTTCAAAAGCCAATTTATTTTAAAAATCATTTCAAAATTATTTAGAAAAACCGATGCTCGAAATCAAAGAAAAATCATCGAAAAACACAAAAACCGACATTCGAAAACGTCTCAAAATCGATTCATTTTGAATCATAAATTCACCAAAATTCTGGCTTGCCTATTGATAGGCTTCATGGCACAAATACAAGATGCAGAAGTCGAAAATCGAATGGGAAACACGGTAGAACAAAAAAAAGTGCACAGGCAAAAACAATACCCAAGTTTGAAATCTTTTCCGGGTTCAACTTTCAGACATAACTCAAATGGCTTAATGACCTCATAATGGTCTGAAATTTGATACACACAAAGTAGAACAATTTATCTATGAACTGGAAAAAGATTCACTGAATTCCGACATGAAATGGTAAAGATATGAAATTTCAAAAATGGACTCAGGCCATGTTGAATTCTGCCCAGGTCTAAAAACCCTCTCGGGTTCAACTTGCAGGCATGAAACAGAGGACCAAACGACCTCAGATTGAACCAAAAATTTGTACGCACATAGTAGAAAACTTTATCTTTCAAATAAAAAAGAAATCGGTGAATTCTGATAGGAAATGAAAAAGATACACTGTCTCAAACATGGACTCGGGTCATGTTTGCAGCAGCTCAGAAAATGGAAATGTGTACAGGCCTGAAAACCATCTTGAGTTCAACTTACAGGCATAAAACAGAGGACCAAACGACCTTAGATTAAACTGATAATTGGTAAGCACATAGTAGAAAACTTCAACTTTCAAATAAAATAGAATCAACGAATTTCAACATAGGAATAAGAAGATATAGTCATACAAAGTAGAAACCCAAAACCAGTTTATCACAGAAACAAAACAACTACAGGAATCAGTAAACAGAGGCTAAAGATTGCAACTTTCTTCATGTTTGTTCAATTTTCTCTTCAAAATTACGTTTGGTCTTTGTACCACTTATGATGTATCATTTTGTATTGTACTGGGATTTATCAGTGTATATGTATATATCTGTTGTTTGTTGTTTTGTGATGTGTTGTGCATTCTGTTGTTGTATTTTGTTCTGATATATCCGTTAGCTGCCTGTAGTTTTGTATTAAGCATTTATTGAATATGTCGATCCACTTGAGATAGAAAAAAAATTAGACCATTAATCGACGTATTTAATAGATGTTTAAGACAAAGCTATATATGGTCGCTCCTAACCAGCCATATTCTCCGTATTAACAAACAATATTACCCAGTAATACTCTTTGTTAATGTGGGTCTCGGGGTGGGGCGTCACAGCTTAAAACACATGGTATATGATACGTGCGTTTACTAAACTGTTTAATTCTCCTTCTCATATGCTCGAATAGTGCAAAAACGTGTATTTTATATAGAAAATAATTTGTTTGAGAAAACAAGCTTTTAAAACAATTTTCAAAGATTGTTTTCCAAAAATGATTTCGAAAATTGTTTTAAAAGCTTGTATTCTCAAACAAATTATTTCTATATAAAATACACGTTGTAGCACTATTAGAGCATATGAGAAGGAGAATTAAACAGTTTAGACAACCAAATATACACAATGTCAAGGCCACGCTACATGTTATAGAAGGTCATAGAAGAGGTGATATGCCATAAATAGTTTTCACATTCTTTCAAAAGCAAGTCAAATATGTGCTTTAATTAGTTAGTGAACTTTAATATATTTTAACAAGTAATATTATACAACTTTTATACAATCAAATGGTGTTTAACTCACTCTTTTCCAAGTCCACAATCAAATACAAGCCTCTACCTCAATACCACTTCCTACCTCAACCAAAGCAAGCTCCAAAGTTCAATCTTACCTCTTCACATTCAAGGTCTATGCTTAAATGCCTTCCATTGCTCACAGCCCAAGAAGGTTCAAGAGATTATGCTAATTTTTTCTTAAAGTTTTGGGTTACTGTTATTTGTTTATATGTTATGTTAGGCCTATAGCTTGAGTTTGGTGAAGTTCCTTTGTGATTTAAGAGTGTTTAGATGTAAAGAGAAGAAGATTAAGAGAACTGTTTCTATGTTTTGTGAATTTAGAAAAATAATTTTCTAAGCCTTAAGGGTGTTTATATATGCTTCACTAAAAGGTTACCTACCATATCCTACCTTCAATTTCTAGTCATTAAGTGATTTAGTTAGCCATAAATCATGAAAATATTTTTAGTTTCTAATTAATTACACATTAATATATTTGACATGTCCAAAAAGTACGAACAACTTTTATTGAGAAAACAGTTGCTTATCAATAAAACGATCTTAGATCACATTATCGATGTTTCTTCGAACTATTTATTTTTGTAAACATTTTTCAAACACAAGTTTAACATCATTAGTTATTAGTTTAAAAGGGGTTAACAAGGTTATAGAATCCATTTTAATCATATTAAATCCAAGATTCAAATAGTTAAATAATTCATATATTTAAATACAATGTATTCAAATTTCCGAGTCATTACACAAACCTCCTATCTACTCTACTTATTTAAGAGCGCTTGAGATAATAAGAAGCAAAGCATAAAACCTTGAGTCAGACAATAGTTCAGTGTACGCGATAGTCAACCTCAAAATACTATACAAGTCGATATAGTAAGGAACAAAGGTATAAGAATTATACCTAATATGTCTCTGCATCCAAAGGGTTACCACATAACAACAACAATATGCTACTCCACTACCATCATCAAAAAGTGTTTATAAATCATGGTATTCCATTGGGTGATTAGGCATCGATCTCCTGGATACCTACATCATGTGACATTCCTAGAGAGACAAACAACAACTATAACAATCATCGCAAACATAACATCCATCAAATAATCGTCACTATCATTCAATGTGCCATGGGCATATCATAACCCATATGAACATTAACTGCTAGGGATTAATGGAAGAATCCTAGTTTTCTGTGTACCCAAACACCTACCCATAGTTGACACTAGATCTCTTTAATGGTCTAAGGTATACGGATCCCTTCAACGATCCGAGAAAACCACCAAAGTACTCAATGAGCATCCTCACAGTACCCTTCTTATGAGTACATCAAAAAACACTTCGAGTATCAATGATCCCTTAGCACACGTATCTGAACCATCCGTTGCTCCATCCATTGTCATTCATCATCATGGAACCCTTCAATGTTCCATTCTCCACGATAGAATCTTCAACGTTCTATCCATGAATTCCCTTCAATAAACCTGCTCTAGTGGATCATCGTCATCATGACTCCATCAACATCGAGCCATAATCATTAGAACACTTCTAAATGTCCACATTGGACATAAAATCAGCACATCAAAGCTCTAAAGTCATCATGTCGAAACATCGCTCCTTTGCCTCGTCGTTTTATCATCGATCTTCATCATGTCGGCTCATCAAAATCAAATGTCGAACGATCGAACAAACGCACATGCACATACACCAAGATACCATGCAAATTCCCCTAGAGCTGCAACTTTATTTGTCAACCATTGACATGATTGGTACCGACCATGTTTGGTCGACCAATACATGGCCAAGTACATCTCGTGCTTCATGCTTCAGTTCTTTTTACCCGTGCATTGCCTCAAAGCACCATGCTCTTGAACCCGAAGTGATTGCTCCTATTTCTTGAAGCCAAGTGTTCGATACCGATAACATTCACCCATCAAAATTTTGGCTAAGTCCAAATTTTCACTTCCTGTGCATCTTGTGCTTATCACAAAGTTTCTCCAAAGAAGACTCAAAGCACTTGCCTGGTGGGTTTGCTCGATGCCGACCATATCCCTTTCCCCTAAAATATGGTTATTCCTAAAAACTCCTTCGTCGCATTTACCTCATGCCTAACTTGAAGCACCCTAGCTAGAAACCCAAAGGAATCCCTTTGTACTCAAAGCATCACCTATCTTGATCACCTTTGGTTCTCGTCGATCTAATTTTGATTCCTACTAATCTGATTTACCGATTAAATTTTAAAGTACCAAATCAGTTCCAAATCGCTTGAAATTTTCCAAGTAGACTCCCCATGGGCTTAAACATGTCTTAACCAAATTTCATCGTATTTTGAATACTTTGGTGTCGTTTGCACCAAATGGCCTATTATATTCCTAGCCATCTAAAACGACTAGTAAACATATCAAAATAGTTTATTCAAAAATCAAACATCATTCCATAATATCCAAACGACATTTTCAAATCATCCAAACAAAATTTCATAGCATAAATCACCCTAGATCTAGTTTCTAGAAAATAACAATTATGGTGGGAAAACGGTGTAAACCCTATCAAAATACGATTCTATCTTTTTAAACATGATTATTAGATATTGCTAACATCAGAACTGGCTTTTAAAGGTCATTAAATTTCATAAATCAAGTTAAAACCAAAAGTGGACAATATTAATATGTATAGAATAGTGAAAGAAGTAATATCACTCTCCTAGCATCAAACTTACCCAATAATCCCTTCAAATTCGAAATTAACGGCAGTGGCATAGATTCTAAAGAAGCCAAATAGTAGATTTAGACATTCCTCTTGTTAATCACCTTCCAATGATGATTTTTGGCTAACTACAGTATGAACATGAGGAGCTTTTTGATGGAAAATTGATTGACAAAGGTTTAGAATTATTTTGGGAAGTAGGAAAAGTGATCAGGTCTTCCTCATCATCCCCTATTAGGCACAAGTCTCAAAATGGATCAGTGGCCTTAAATATGGGCTTAACTAATTACCCACTGATCTGGCAGCAGCACTTCAAACTTAAAATGGACATGTCTATATTTTAAATCTGCTATCTTGCTATGATCATTCTACAGAAAAAGAAACCATCATCCCAATTTAAATGAAACGGTTTCAAACCCCAATTCAACTCCTACCAAAAGTTATTGGCTTTACTAGATTTTCTAGGCCAAAACTGTCCAATAAAAATTTTAGAGATGGAAAATGTCCCTACTAGTCATTTCCTAAAGTTATAGAATCATATGAACTTGAATGAATTAGATAATAATATTTTATGATCTTTCGATATATAAAATATAGGTCGTTACACTTTCCCCGCTTTTAGGAATTTAACCCATAAAATTCGTAAATAAATCAAGGTATAGTCAACCATAGTTACCTTGCATGTGTAAGAATCATAAACAATCATCAAACATATCAATAGACAGCCATGCAACCAATAATACAAATATACCTACCCTAGCATGTAAGATACTAAACTATCCTATATAATATCAAAAGTGAAAGTAGATACGATAAATAGTGGGCCTTATCATGTAAAGAGCTCTGGATATGTAGCCTCATACTCTTATCGATTTTCCACGTGTAATTGCCTTCACTTTCACCCATTGAACCTTCACTAGCTTCACCATCTTCCTCTTAAGTTGCTTCTTATCGTGTCAAACAATACGAATCCGCCTATAAGGTCTCAAAGCTTCTGATTCAATCTTGTGTTATCAAGTTGATTCGTTGTAACCATCACGCCTGAATCATGCACAAATTTTCATAGTTCATAAATATGGAATATATTATGCATGTTCGCTATCTTTTAAGGCATGTCGACCTTATATGCTTGTTTAAAAATCCTCTTACTATCGGAAGAGGACCTATAAATCTTGGCTCCAACATTCCCTTATTACTAAATTGAATAACATTCTTCGGTGGAGAAATCTTCATAAACATTGAATCGTCAACAGAGAACACAACTCTACCTCTCTTATCAGCATAACTCTTTGTCGATCTTGAGCAACCTTCATTCATAGTAGAATGATCTCAATCTTCTCCGAGGTCTTCTTAATCATATCTAGCCCAAGTATCAGTTTCTTTCCCACTTCCTACCAACATGAAGGAGCATCAAAAGGTAGACTATACAATGCTTCGAATGGTTCTATACCAATAATAGACTGATAACCATTGTTGTATGTGAACTCCACTAAATGCAAATGATCATCGTACGATCCTCTGAAATTGAGTATGCAAGCTCATAAGAGACCTCCAATATATGATTCACCCTCTCGGTCTGCCCATCAATTTGCAGTGATAAGATGTACTAAGATTCAGCTCTGTTCCCAATGCCTCTTGCAAGATTTTCCAAAACCTACCCATGAATAAGGGTCTCGATCACTCACAATGCTCTTCGACACACCAAGGAATCGCACCACCCATTTCACATACAACTCATCCAATTTGGATGACACTCTATTAGATTAGACGAGTATAAATTGAGCACTCTTCGTCAATCTATCGACTATGACCCAAATGCTATCATACCCTCCTCTACTTCTCGGCAATTCATCGATAAAATCTATCGATACTTGTTCCTATTTCCACTCAAAAACTTCAAGTGGGTGCCTCAAGCCACTTGGCTTCTTCTGCTCCGGCTTTACCAACTGGCAATTCGTATACTTTGAGATGAATTCCCCAACATCCTTCTTCATCCTCTTCCAACAGTATGTCTTCTTTATATCATGGTACATCTTATTACTGTGAGGATATATAGTCAATCTAGAATGACGACACTCTCATAGTACCTCATCTCGTAACACATCAACGTCAAGAATAAATAATCTTCCATCTTTACAGAGCCAACTATCTTTGTTGAGTCTGTACTGCTTCACACCATTAGACTCTACACCTCCTTCACCTTTTTCTATGATCTCTGGTAGTCAAGCATCTTGCCTCTGACTAGTGCTAATCCTTTCGATCAAAGTTGGTCAAATGGTCAAACTGGTCAATATCTCTGGCTCTAACTTGCAATGAGGTCTGAATTCATAACTAGCGATATACACTAACTGCTTCCACTTTAGGAACATCGCTCCTAAACTAGCATATCTTCCACTTATAGCATCTGCAACTGCATTTTCCTTACCAAGTGTATAAGAAATGCTAAAGTCATAGGAGGTTAAAAATTCCAACAATCACTATTGACGAATGTTGAGATCTTTCTTGGCGAAAATGTATTTTAGAGATTTGTGGTCCATGAACAACCCAAACCTTTCTCTAAGTAGATAATTCCATTACACCTTCAATGAAAATACTAACACCGCTAACTCCAAATCATGGGTTAGGTACTTTCACCCATGCAGTTTCAGTTGTCGACTAGCGTAGGTGACAACTTTACCTCTATGCATCAGTATCACACCCAATTTGTAACCACAAGCATCGATGTATACCATCATCTCCTCATTCTTAGTCGAAATGGTCAATACTGGAGCACTCGTCAAACTATCCGTCAGACTCAGAACGCATGCTCACACTTCACATCCTAAACAAAAACATGATTCTTCTTTGTCAAATTGGTCAACGTTGCCACTACTTCGGAGAACTCCATTATAAAACATCTATAATGTCCCGCTATTCCAATGAAACACCTCACATCTATAGCATTCTTGGGTTGGTTCCAATATTAAACCATTTCCACCTTCATAGGATCTACCGTAATTCCCTGCTCGGAGATGACATCACCCCAGAATCGCACTTCCCTCCTCTAGAAGTGACACTTTGAAAACTTAATTATCAATCTGTGCATCCTTAATTCTTCAATCACGATTCTCAAATATGTCTTGTATTCCTACTTTGTCCTCGAATATGCAAGATATCATCCATGATCATAAGCATAAACTTATTTAGTTGATCCCTAAAGACATGGTTCACAAGATCAATAAAGTATGCTGGTGCATTGGTTAGCCCGAATGGCATAACCAACCACTTATAGAATCCAGTCAGCATACGAAATGTAGTAATCAACACACTTTTCTTTGCTACTCCCAACTGGTGAATCTCGTCATAAGATCCAACTGAGAGAATTTGCATCATGGAGCTGATCGAACAAGTTATAAATACACAGAAGTGAATACATGTTCTTTCTCGTCACCTTATTCGGCTCATGGTAATCAACACACAACCTCAGAGAGTCATCCGCCTTAGTGGTGAATACCACGGGTGTATTCCACTCAGATATATTCATGCGAACGAACCCTCTACTCAAAAGGTCGTTCACTTGCACCTCCAACTCCTTTTGCTCTCTGGGTGCCATGTGCCTCAGAGGCATAACTATCAGTCTAGCTTACCACACTAATTCTATGCAAAACTCAATCTCTCGGTGTGGCGATAATCTGGTTACCTCTTCAAATAAATCTGGGTACTCTCTAACGATAGGAAAAGATGACAACTCATCTCACAAGACCTCTAGCGAATATAGAAAGCTAACCATAACCATGTCCTCGAGTAGGCAGTCAATCTTTACCTTCTGCCCCTTCTCAGCCCCAATTGTCACTAGCAGCTTCTCGCAATCCACCACTACTGCATACTTCCTCGGCTAATCCATCCCTAAATAATACCAAACCCGATGAAATCCAAAACAAAAACAATCACAAACAGAAGAGCATCTATGAATCGATAAGAAAAAACAACAACAAACCATACAAAGATAGGTGGGGCCTCCAACGTGTGAAATGACCCTAGTTATTTCACCTAATTTTTACTAGGATTTTTCTTTTACATCAATAAATCTCCTAGAGTCATTTAGCCTTTCTACTAAATTATCCAGGATCCTAATTTTTCTACTAATATATTTATATCAGTTCATCAATAAATATATTCACATACATATGAAGATGTATGTGACCCTCTTGCTTGGATCAGAGTGTTGTTTAGCAAGAGTGCATCCTGATTGAATTTGAATTTCTAATCAACCAGTACATAGCTCATTTTCCATGCCTTTTGATATTTGAGTCAGGGTAATTAATCCCATAATCATATGCAATCAATACTTAGTATTTTTTTTTGACCATTCCTATAGTGCTTGTCTGTTAGTTTGAGATAGCAAAGTGATCTCAGATTATATGGCAAGCCACCATAATTTTAGTTTAATTATTTGGTATTTGATCAAGGCCAGAAAGGAAAATGATATACTCATTTATCATTTTCAACACAAGTGATTTTATCACTAATTTCTTTACTTATAACCAAGTCAGTTGAGTAATTCTTTCATAATCTATATAGTTGTATTTTTCTGAACCAAATTTATTCCCTAATCCCTGAGTTACCTCAGCTTGCATCTAATTTACAAGTTGCTTTACTGGATTTAGAGAATCCAGATTTTATGGTCACTTAACAAAAGTAGTAATTAAGTAATATGTGTGCATATCAGCTGTGTTGTGCTCTCTGGACTAAGAAAGCTTCCCAAAAATAAAAGAGAATTGCTCAAGTGTTTGAAAATGTCTTTGTACTTGCATTTGCAAAGAAAGCTTCAGATTTTTACAAATGCATTTTCTTCTTTTACACCCAAAAACTCTGGTCATCTTGATCAACCCAGACCTTACTATTTTTGAAGCGGGTTAACCTCATGACTAGATCATCAAAACATTAGTGCCTGGCTATTGCAATGTAAATCTCGATTTAAGACACTTGGAAAATCTCTTAGAACATGTATACCCCTTTATAAAATGCACAAATGTATATAATTTCTTCTTTTATCAAAACACTTCTGCATATTATTACTAAATTCTTGAAATATTACTTCTAGCTAAAAATTCAGATTTTAACCTTCAAACTTAAATTTTTAAGTAACTTGAAATTAACTAATACAGTATATGTATATACATATCCATTTCTCAAATACAGGCATATATCATTTACATATTTCCACCATAATACTCAAATTTATATATTTTCTTGCATGGATTCAACTAAGTCTTGGTTAATCCCAAACTTAATACATTGCTAGATTCATTTAAAACAACTAAATAAATCCAAACTTTCAAGATCATTACATAACAACCAAAGCAGAACCATAAAAACTTCCCAGATTACATGCAAATAATTCATTCTAAGTTCTTATTTAATTCTAATTTAGCATGCTTATCCAATCATTCTCATTAGCCATAGCAGCTTCCTATTTAGAACCAGCATTCCCTGAAAGAGCATTAGAGGCTGCCCCATTTTAAATGAGACACCCCAGATGCCATAAGCAAACAAGGGTCAGATACAAGATCTGGTATGAGCAATATCAAAAATTCCATGATATTAAGTAAATAAGTGAGACATAAACATTTTGTATAAGTTGGCATAGCTTCTTTGATCAATTTGCCTAACTTGTTTATGATATATTGTGCATATATGATCAGTATTTAAGACTAATTATGTACACACATTCAACTATGCAAACATATATTTCAAATAGAAATACTCAGGAACTAACTTAGCTCCAGTCCAACCAACCTAGGAATAACATAAGTTCCTACTTTATCAATTTGAGGTTGCATTTACCAAATTTCTTCCTAGCCTCATCTGCCATAAGGAATCACGGGGACACATTGCAATAAAATAATTCACAATATTGCACAAAGATCTCAGGGCTTAAACAAACCATGTGCCAACTTGCATACTTTAAATACAACAAGCATTCCAGCAGTCCTCTTGGCTCACAATCCTTAGTTTATTTACTAAGTGTTCATGTTTGATCCTATCATGAGATAGCTAGGTGACTAAATCCCAGTATACATGAAACATTACATAGAGCTTACAAGCATAATTCAAGAACAAGCTAACATTCATGTCCAAGGAAATCATATTTTCAAATATTCTAGCTCAAAGAAAATACAAGAATATTTACAACTGGAATTGAAGACTAGGCATGTGGGTTATTATTGTTTCATAAGCAACCATGTTTGAACTAAATTCAAGATCTAGCTTAAACAAGGTTTCTGGCTCATGGGTTTCTATTTGATCAAGGGTTCAGCACTTTTGGATATTTCCATTGCAACCTTGAGTCTTTCATTTGAGCCTCAGCACTTACACAAGTGTAATGCAACTCATATACATTTTGATTTCTATATTTTTCATGCCATATCTGAACCAGTTATAAGTATTCTCTATTTACTTTCATAATTTCATACTTTAACATTTCTGGGTATAACCAAACAGAGCAAAATACTCAACTATCAAAACAATCAAAAACATTCAGAAACACCCATTAAAGCATCCATTAAAACCATAGTAATAAAATCAAAAATATGTAGAAAAATAACATAAGCTTGGCTGCCTCATAACAGGAATTAATGCCATGGGTTTAGTGAGATTACTCACAGAAAAATGCTTCTCTTGCCTAATCCAGAAAAGAAACCTTTCAAAACTTGATTTTCTGCTTGCAAATATTTTCTTCTTTGTTTTCTTAAATGTCTTGGGTAGCAAATGATTTTTTTATGGTTTATACTTGGATTTATAAGAGAGGTTTTTCTAGGGTTTTATCATTGTAAAATCCCATTCCTACCCTGGCCAAGACTCATGCATTCTGCATTTTAGATTTGCCTATTTTTCACCCTTAATACCCCGGCCATATGTGATGCTTACCTCCCCTTTTACTTTTCCAAAATATATCATATTCTTACCAAGTCATGATAATTGTGTGACATTGTCACTTGTTTATTTTCTAAAAATCCTCCTTTCTATTTTCTGCCTAAAGCAATTATTTTGCTTGCAATTTGTCTTTTGCTATTTTAGTGTTACAATTTCACTTGCTTATTTCTTTTTAATATTTTCAGTACTTACAGAAATGTACATTTGCATACATATCCTATCTAGGCTTATTTAACTCCTCCTTAATTTCAAAAAGATATGCACCTATATGTGCATACAGGTTTTTCAAATCCTTGTAACATATTTTTTTTGGGTTTTAAATAAAATTTGTTTACTGATTCAAAACAAAACTTACTTTTCTTATTTTCTGGGATGATTCGTATAATTCCAGAAATCAAATATCCATATCACAAAATCATGTTTGTAATGCTTTTTAATTCTTGTTTTGATTTCAGGAGATTTGGAGTTCTTCCTTGTGCCATATCAGTGTGCACGTGCACACATGCACACACACTTGTACACAATTAATTCCATATATTCCTATACAAATAAATTCAAATATTTTCAAAATTCAACTAAAATAAGATTCCATGAATTTCTGGGGCATTACAATCACCCTACCTTTTTAGGAATTGTGTCCTCACAATTCTCATTTTTACTTTAAATTTTTCCAGATTTTTATAAAATCTATCAAACATTGCACAAGCAATCAATTCAGTCAAAACAACCATACATATTAAGCTACTTAGGAATTTAGAATTTACCTTCCACTGCAAAAAGCTTAGGGTAATCCATCTTTATCTTATCCTCTAACTCCCATGTACAATCATTAGGGTCTAGGCTTCATTGAACCTTTACCAATTTCAGAGTTTTGCTTCTTAACTTCTTTCCTCTTTAGCTAAAATCCCCACTGGTTCTTTCTCATAGACCAAATCAGGATTTATTTGAACTTGAGTTGGTTTCTCTAGAATTTCCTCTTTATCATGTACCCATCTCCTAAGTTGTGACACATGAAATACATTGTGCATTGCACTCATCTCTTCTGGTAGCTCCAACTTATATGCTAATGAACCTATTCTTTCCAAAATCTTGTAAGGTCCAACATAACTTGGGGTAAGTTTTCCCTGCTTGCCAAACCTCAATACCTTCTTCATAGGTGAAACTTTGATGAAAACATAATCACCAACTTCATATTCTACCTGCTTCCTCCTTACATCTGCAAACTTCTTTTGCCTATCTTGAGCTGCTGCCATTCTTCTCCTCACCAGTTCAATTTTCTCTGTAGTCTCTTTAACATACTCAGGCCCTAAGATAGCCTTTTCTCCTGCTTCAACCCAACATATTGGTGACAAACATGGTTTGCCATACAAGGCTTTAAATGGTGCCATGCCTATGGTACTTTGATAACTATTGTTATATGTAAATTCAGCCAAATGGAGGTGATCTTCCCAATTACCTCCAAAGTCCAATGCACATGCCCTCAACAAATCCTCCAAAACTTTATTTATTACTTCAGTTTGACCATCTGATTGGGGGTGGTATGCAGTACTCAAGCATAATTCACTCCCCATGGCTTCTTGAAAGCTCTTCCAAAATCTGGAGGTAAAGATTGTGTCCCTATCACTCACTATAGTTTTAGGGATTCCATGCAACCTTACTACTTCTCTCATGAATATTTGAGCTAGTTTAGGTGCATTTCTTTCTGCCTTCACTGGTATAAAGTGTGCCACTTTAGTCAATCTATCAACTACTACCCAAATGTTTGTATTTCCTCTCTTTGATCTAGGCAGACCATCTATGAAATCCATAGATATATCTTCCCATTTCCACTGCGGTATACTTAGAGGTTGTAATAGGCATGAGGGTCTTTGGCTTTCTGCTTTGACATGTTGGCAAGTCATACACTTTGCAACATGTTTGGCCACATCAGTTTTCATCCCTCTCCACCAATAATCCCTCTTTAAGTTTTGGTACATCTTGGTGCTGCCTGGATGTATAGAATATTTGCTCCTATGATATTCATTAAGTATCTCTTCCTTCAATCCCATATCCTTTGGAACACATACCCTACCTTTATTCCTTAAGTAACCATTCTTATCAATGTGGTAGTTTGCTACTTCTTCTCCTTTTTCTATTAGAGTTTTCTTTTCTAATAAATCTGGATCTTCCCCATGCATTTTTCCCACTTTCAAAATTAAATCTGATTGCAAAGTTATCAAACTTAATTTTCCTTTACTCCCTTCTTCAATCATCTCCATGTTTACCTCACTGTTTTCCTCAATTTCCAAATCAGTAAGTAGAGATAAATTTCTAAACTCTTCTATCATTAACATGTCTACTTTTGCATGTTGCCTGCTCAAAGCATCTGCAACCTTATTAGCTTTTCCTGGAGTATAAAGTATGTCTAAATCATATGCTGCTAGAAACTCAACCCATCTATGTTGCCTCATATTCAAATCTTTTTGTGAAAAGAGATATTTCAATGCCTTATGGTCAGTGTATAAAATAAACTTAGAACCTAGGAGATAATGTCTCCAGAGCTTTAGTGCATATACTACTGCTGCCAACTCAAGATCATGGGTTGCATACTTTGATTCATGTGGCTTCAATTGCCTTGATGCATAGGCTATAACTTGATCTTGCTGCATCAATACAGCTCCTAGCCCAGAACCACTTGCATCAGTATAAATAATCAAATCCTCATTTCCTTCTGGTACCTTCAACACTGGTGCATTGACTAAGGCCTTCTTGATTCTATTAAAGGCTTGTTCACATTTCTCAGTCCATATAAAGGGTTGGTTCTTTCTAGTTAGGTTAGTAAGAGGTGATGACATCTTAGAAAAATCTTTTATAAATCTTCTATAATACCCTACCATCCCCATAAATGACCTAACCTCTCCTACTGTGCTTGGCCTTTTCCATGCTTGGATAGCCATAATTTTATTGGGGTTCACTGAAATGCCTTTGGCAGATATAACATGCCCAAGGAAATGCACTTCTTCTTTCCAAAATGCACACTTAGAAAATTTTGCTTTTAAATCTTTTTCTCTTAATCTTGACAAAACAAGGTGTAAGTGATTTTCATGTTCCTCTACTATTTTAGAATAAATCAAAATATCATCAATAAAAATCAATACAAACTTGTCTAAATAATCCCTGAATATCCTATTCATCAAGTCTACAAAGTATGATGGGGCATTTGTCAACCCAAATGGCATGACAAGAAACTCATATAAACCATACCTAGTATTAAAGGCTGTATACTTAACACTTGAGTTCTCAACCTTCATCTGATGGAATCCAGATGCCAGGTCTAACCTAGAAAATATTTTTGCTCCACTAAGTTGATCAAAAAGATCATCAATTCTAGGTAAGGGGTACTTGTTCTTGATAGTGACTTTGTTTAGCTCCCTGTAATCTATACACATCCTTAAAGTACCATCATGTTTCCTTACAAACACTACTGGAGCACCCCAGCATGAATTACTTGGTCTTATAAATCCTTTGCTTTCCAACTCTTCTAACTGTTTCTTCAATTCCTTCAGCTCACTTGGCCCCATCCTAATGGGTTTCTTAATAATTGGACTTGCTCTTGGTATGAGACTAATCTGAAATTCCACTGGTCTGTGGTGTGGAACACCCTTAACTTCTCCAAACACATCCAAGTATTTGTTAATTATGGGGATTTCTTCAATAGAAGGCTCACTGGGATCCTTCTTTAAGTCAATCAAATGATATAATTTCCTTTCTTTTGCTACTTCACACAAAATTGTGATTCTTTGGTCTCTAGAATTTTGTAATGATACGGTGGATGAGTCTAAATTAATTATGGCTTTGTATTGCCTTAACCAGTCTACACCCAATATAACACCTATATTTGGGTAATTTAAAACATATAAATTGGAAATAGAAACATTTCCTCCTATGTTTAATTCCACATCCACACAAATCATGTTTAAAATACTAGAACTTCCTAATGTGCTTTGCACTAACAAAGGGGTTTCAACCAGTATGCAATTTAATTTAAGCAATGCAACTAATTCATGGGAAATCAGAGAATGTGTTGCCCCTGTGTCATACACTACTGATATAGGTAGGGTACAAATAAATAAGGTACCTTCCACTTGACCATGGTTTTCTGCAATAGCTTCTACTGTGGATTTGCTTTTGCTCTCCAAACTTGCTAGCTTCCCTTGTTGTTTATACTCAGGGCAATTTCTCTTGATATGTCCCTCCTTACCACATAGGTAGCACTTGAAAGCTCCTCCCTTCAATTCTGGGCACCTTGGTTTGATATGTCCTTCCTTTCCACAATGATGACATGTTATTTTTCTCTTTGTATCTGTGGTCTTAGTGTCATTGGTTTTCTTGCTTTCTGTCTCCTCCTTCTTTTTGTCATAGGGGTGATATCTTCCCTTATTTTTCCTATTGTTGTTATTCTTAAAACTCCTATACTTCTCCCTTTCCTTGTCATGTTGCTCAAATTTTAAGGCCAGATCAATAACTTGATCAAAAGTTTTATCTACATATGGCAACATAGCCCTACTAAGTCCTGGGTTTAAACCCTTAATATACCTATCATTCTTTGATGCCTCATCAGCCACAAGCATAGCTCCATACTTAGACAGGCCCTCAAACCTATGAGTATATTCAGTCACATTAAAATTTCCCTGCCTAAGCCTGATGAATTCTTCAAGCAATAGTGTTTTGGTTGATGCTGGAACAAATCTAGCTTCCAACATCTCCTTGAATTGATTCCAAGTGATTTCATTCTCAATCCTCCCAGTTATGACTACCTCCCACCAGCTTAAAGCCACACCTTTCAGTTGTCTTGAGGCCACTTGCCTCTTCCTTTGATCATCCAGTTGCATGTCATTGAAAATTTTATCCAGTGTTCTCAACCATGCTTGAATTTCCATCACATTTTCAGTCCCTTCAAAGCTCTTGCCTCCCAGATTGGTATAAGTCTTTAATAGTTTTGAAATTTCCTCATGTGGGTTCTCAAGTCTCTGCCCTACTCCATCCCTTAAAGCCCTCATAAAGTCTTGCATATCAAGCATTTGTGGTGTACTTGATCCTGCATTGTGATGAGATCCTCTTCCTACCATGATTGGATAACTAGAGTATGGGTAGATAGGGTTAGTTTATCATGAGTATTTTCTTTTACTATAACTTTCTATCTGAATTATTATTTTACTCAAACAAACAATCAGTACATACACTTGGTTATAGTACTTCAATCAATCAATATAATCATTCTTAGCTATGTATAATTTTAACATAGCTCTGATACCAAATGAAATGACCCTAGTTATTTCACCTAATTTTTACTAGGATTTTTTTTACATCAATAAATCTCCTAGAGCCATTTAGCCTTTCTACTAAATTATCCAGGATCCTAATTTTTCTACTAATATATTTATATCAGTTCATCAATAAATATATTCACATACATATGAAGATGTATGTGACCCTCTTGCTTGGATCAGAGTGTTGTTTAGCAAGAGTGCATCCTGATTGAATTTGAATTTCTAATCAACCAGTACATAGCTCATTTTCCATGCCTTTTGATATTTGAGTCAGGGTAATGAATCCCATAATCATATGCAATCTATACTTAGTAATTTTTTTTTGACCATTCCTATAGTGCTTGTTTGTTAGTTTGAGATAGCAAAGTGATCTCAGATTATATGGCAAGCCACCATAATTTTAGTTTAATTATTTGGTATTTGATCAAGGCCAGAAAGGAAAATGATATACTCATTTATCATTTTCAACACAAGTGATTTTATCACTAATTTCTTTACTTATAACCAAGTCAGTTGAGTAATTCTTTCATAATCTATATAGTTGTATTTTTCTGAACCAAATTTATTCCCTAATCCCTGAGTTACCTCAGCTTGCATCTAATTTACAAGTTGCTTTACTGGATTTAGAGAATCCAGATTTTATGGTCACTTAACAAAAGTAGTAATTAAGTAATATGTGTGCATATCAGCTGTGTTGTGCTCTCTGGACTAAGAAAGCTTCCCAAAAATAAAAGAGAATTGCTCAAGTGTTTGAAAATGTCTTTTTACTTGCATTTGCAAAGAAAGCTTCAGATTTTTACAAATGCATTTTCTTCTTTTACACCCTAAAACTCTGGTCATCTTGATCAACCCAGACCTCACTATTTTTGAAGCGGGTTAACCTCATGACTAGATCATCAAAACATTAGTGCCTGGCTATTACAATGTAAATCTAGATTTAAGACACTTGGAAAATCTCTTAGAACATGTATACCCCTTTATAAAATGCACAAATGTATATAATTTCTTCTTTTATCAAAACACTTCTGCATATTATTACTAAATTCTTGAAATATTACTTCTAGCTAAAAATTCAGATTTTAACCTTCAAACTTAAAGTTTTAAGTAACTTGAAATTAACTAATACAGTATATGTATATACATATCCATTTCTCAAATACAGGCATATATCATTTACATATTTCCACCATAATACTCAAATTTATATATTTTCTTGCATGGATTCAACTAAGTCTTTGGTTAATCCCAAACTTAATACATTGCTAGATTCATTTAAAACAACTAAATAAATCCAAACTTTCAAGATCATTACATAACAACCAAAGCAGAACCATAAAAACTTCCCAGATTACATGCAAATAATTCATTCTAAGTTCTTATTTAATTCTAATTTAGCATGCTTATCCAATCATTCTCATTAGCCATAGCAGCTTCCTATTTAGAACCAGCATTCCCTGAAAGAGCATTAGAGGCTGCCCCATTTTAAATGAGACACCCCAGATGCCATAAGCAAACAAGGGTCAGATACAAGATCTGGTATGAGCAATATCAAAAATTCCATGATATTAAGTAAATAAGTGAGACATAAACATTTTGTATAAGTTGGCATAGCTTCTTTGATCAATTTGCCTGACTTGTTTATGATATATTGTGCATATATGATCAGTATTTAAGACTAATTATGTACGCACATTCAACTATGCAAACATATATTTCAAATAGAAATACTCAGGAACTAACTTAGCTCCAGTCCAACCAACCTAGGAATAACACAAGTTCTTACTTTATCAATTTGAGGTTGCATTTACCAAATTTCTTCCTAGCCTCATCTGCCATAAGGAATCACGGGGACACATTGCAATAAAATAATTCACAATATTGCACAAAGATCTCAGGGCTTAAACAAACCATGTGCCAACTTGCATACTTTAAATACAACAAGCATTCCAGCAGTCCTCTTGGCTCACAATCCTTAGTTTATTTACTAAGTGTTCATGTTTGATCCTATCATGAGATAGCTAGGTGACTAAATCCCAGTATACATGAAACATTACATAGAGCTTACAAGCATAATTCAAGAACAAGCTAACATTCATGTCCAGGGAAATCATATTTTCAAATATTCTAGCTCAAAGAAAATACAAAAATATTTACAACTGGAATTGAAGACTAGGCATGTGGGTTATTATTGTTTCATAAGCAACCATGTTTGAACTAAATTCAAGATCTAGCTTAAACAAGGTTTCTGGCTCATGGGTTTCTATTTGATCAAGGGTTCAGCACTTTTGGATATTTCCATTGCAACCTTGAGTCTTTCATTTGAGCCTCAGCACTTACACAAGTGTAATGCAACTCATATACATTTTGATTTCTATATTTTTCATGCCATATCTGAACCAGTTATAAGTATTCTCTATTTACTTTCATAATTTCATACTTTAACATTTCTGGGTATAACCAAACAGAGCAAAATACTCAACAATCAAAACAATAAAAAACATTCAGAAACACCCACTAAAGCATCCATTAAAACCATAGTAATAAAATCAAAAATATGTAGAAAAATAACATAAGCTTGGCTGCCTCATAACAGGACTTAATGCCATGGGTTTAGTGAGATTACTCACAGAAAAATGCTTCTCTTGCCTAATCCAGAAAAGAAACCTTTCAAAACTTGATTTTCTGCTTGCAAATATTTTCTTCTTTGTTTTCTTAAATGTCTTGGGTAGCAAATGATTTTTTTCTGGTTTATACTTGGATTTATAAGAGAGGTTTTTCTAGGGTTTTATCATTGTAAAATCCCATTCCTACCCTGGCCAAGACTCATGCATTCTGCATTTCAGATTTGCCTATTTTTCACCCTTAATACCCCGGCCATATGTGATGCTTACCTCCCCTTTTACTTTTCCAAAATATATCATATTCTTACCAAGTCATGATAATTGTGTGACATTGTCACTTGTTTATTTTCTAAAAATCCTCCTTTCTATTTTCTGCCTAAAGCAATTATTTTGCTTGCAATTTGTCTTTTGCTATTTTAGTGTTACAATTTCACTTGCTTATTTCTTTTTAATATTTTCAGTACTTACAGAAATGTACATTTGCATACATATCCTATCTAGGCTTATTTAACCCTCCTTAATTTCAGAAAGATATGCACCTATATGTGCATATAGGTTTTTCAAATCCTTGTAACATATTTTTTTTTCTAGGTTTTAAATAAAATATGTTTACTGATTCAAAACAAAACTTACTTTTCTTATTTTCTGGGATGATTCGTATAATTCCAGAAATTAAATATCCATATCACAAAATCATGTTTGTAATGCTTTTTAATTCTTGTTTTGATTTCAGGAGATTTGGAGTTCTTCCTTGTGCCATATCAGTGTGCACGTGCAAACATGCACACACACTTGTACACAATTAATTCCATATATTCCTATACAAATAAATTCATATATTTTCAAAATTCAACTAAAATAAGATTCCATGAATTTCTGGGGCATTACAACGTGGTTCGTCACTATTATAGGTCGATCAATTATTTCGAGTCTCAACCCAATCTATCTAGCTGGTCATTAGATATAAATGATGAGAAGCCTGGTATCGAACAAAACACATATAGGAACACCATAAATAGAAAGCATACTATGACGACCTACCTTTTCGACCCTTAAATGTTGACACTAATACATCTTCTGTATTCATGTGTCAAGCTCTAAGTACCGGAAAGGCAAATTGTTGGGGTAAAAGAAAAGAAAGATAAAATATAATCTCACATCGTGATGAGTAATATATAATATTCAAATGATCTTTACAAAAAAGAAAACCTTACAACAATAAGAGTCTAACATATCATCGGCTTGGATAGTAATAACAGCTTATCCTTATAAATGCTGATAAATACAAAATAAAAAATACAATGGAAAATAAAATATGTTAGAACTTGGAAGCACCCTGCTCATCTCCGGAAGCTCTAAGCGTCCAAAGCTAACTCTGGAAAAATACTCGAGTCTGACCCCAGTATTATAAGAAAATAACACCAGGATTAGTCTGGTAAACCAGCGTGAGAAACTCAAATCATATGTATTCTTATATTTATAAAACCCTTTCAAAAATAAAGGTATTTCGTAAGACCACACCGCACATAAACACGAACTGGTTTTTACCTTACGATTAAAAAACCATTTTAGATAGAAAATCCAGTGATATTATAATTATGCCTAAGGTTTAAAATAAATATTGAATAATAGCTAGAATGGTTACATTCAACAGCATATTCAGTATACAACCAAGTCTGTGAAGGCATGCGTTGGAAAATGGATTCCATCAATGATAAGGCTACTGAGGTACCACCTGTCATAGTACACCTCTGAAAAATGTACCAAGGGCCTCACATGGACCCCTCCCCCCCCCCCCCGCTAATGCAGAACCGACCAACCACTTCCTAGATAGTACTAAATATGTCATCACCTTGGTTTCTTTGCAACCTTTTCCTTGAGAGCACACATGCACATACCAAATCCATAAATACATACCCTAATAGGTATGACCTACATAGCCCTGATGCATATCCTCTGTTTTAGTCATTACAAGGTATGAGGCTCGAAGCTATGCTTTACCATTTTAGAAAACCTCGTTTGGAATGCTAACACTGCCCTCGAAGAAATAATGTAATGTCAACATTCATTTATACAAAATTTTCAATATATGAACAAACTGAAAGCACAACCTCTACTACATTATCGGGACTAGTAGCAAGTAGCCCTAGCACTTCAAAGAACTCCATCTTCGATTGCATCATCTTTAAGAATTCTTCAATTTGAACACTTATGCCGGTCTAAAGTAGTTTTCAGATAACTCATGCTTATCCGATCTCAATCTCTTTGAACCAACAATCGACGGTTTTCGGTTAACTCAACCTCGGTTCTTTTATAAGTATGCATACGATATAAGAGCTCCAAGGCAATCTCAAATATCAATGCTTAATGTGAGAGAATTTCACCGGAATGAGTTCCACTAAAGGAATCTATGAAATCACGAAGCTTTCATATACTTCCTAAGTCAAAATAGGTGAAGTTGTCAATATCTGGTGTAAGTATATAGTTTGCATTCAGACATCCTATACTTATCACCACTTTTCAATTTCAATCCTGTACTATCCCTAGATTAACAATGAAGTTGGACAAGTTAGCATACTACTCTTTCCTTGACGTACATTCTTAAACTCTCACAGATGGAAAATAGGCTTCCCAACCTCGAAATTTATTGTCGAGTATAAAATGAAGTAACTTCAATATACTTAATTAATTATGATCCATTTAACAAAATTAACCCTCTTATACTTATTACGTTTTTGACATTTCGATTTCTCTATCCCTCACCCAGAATCGAAGTAGGTAAGTTAGATTATTGGTTGCTCCGGCTTTGCCTTAGTTAAAATATTACGATTCTAGATCTCATAGATGGAGTAAAATATACTCATTGGCTTTTAGCTTTTAGTGCTAAATATAAGATGACTTACTTTCCATAATGGTGTCAACATTTTAGCATTACTTTATCATACTTATTTTATGTTACTTAATGACACTAATAATGAAATCCCTTGCATATAACAAAGCCTTTTTAAATATATCTGAAAAGCCAACTCTGAAAACTTATTTCCAGTCTTCGATTCCAAAGTAGTACTTTTCATTGGTTAGATTTGAAACCGTTCAAGTTGGGGTATCATTACCTCTCAAACCTTGACTCAACAACACTTCTAACTTTCAAAATAGAAACAAATTTCATACCTCGATGTCTAGAAATTAAATTAGGATCTGATAGTCCTAATATACTTGTTCTTAAAAATATTTTTCAAAATTACTTATTTAAACCAAAGTTTGATTAGAAAGGCAGCATCTTTTCCTTCATAAAAGTAAACACTTTTTAAATCGATGTCCAAACCACTCTAAAACATTTTCCCTTTACACAAGTAAACAACAGATTTAATAATAATGAAGTGTTAAAAATCAACTTCTTTTCACTTTTCACTTATCCCGAAACCATTTACTATAACAAAAATAATATAGCCCATAATCTCATTCCTTTTCTCGGAAACATGTATTACAATAATAATGTTGAAATCCATTTTTCCTTCCCTTTTCAAAATTACTTCCAAAACTCTTTAAAACAAGTTTAAAACTTGTATTTAAAACATCCCTTTTAAGATGGTTGCTTTTAACAAAACTTAACTTTTGAAACAAAGAAGTAAAATTTAAAACTCTTATTTAAATTACTAAATAAATTCTTTGAAATATATTTAGATATTCAAAATTCTTTTTAAATACTTATAAACACATTTGAAAAGACTTTTCAAAATATTTAAAATAGATAACTCTTTTTACTTTACAAAAATCATCGATTCTCAAACTACATCCATAGCGACTATCACTATATAGACCATAACTTTTAAAAACTTGTTTTGTAAATAAAATAACTTTTAAACCCTTTCTTTCTATATTTTAAACCACTTTAATAACTTTGCAAAAAGGTTTGAAAATGAAAGTTAGGTTCGAAAATCATTTCAAAACACTTTAGAAAACAAGCGGTAAATCACTTAAAAGGGAACATAGGATTTCAATGTCGCAATAAAACCAAGAACAAGTAGGTTAACTATAACTAAGTAACATTTATTTTTCATATACACAAACATTTACATGACCAATAATATATGTAAATAAAAATCAACAAGGCGAGGAATCCTTTTGGACCCCCTATAAAATTTCCATTCTTCGAAGTGCTTCCATAGCGACCTATTCACTACGAAGACACTTCGACTTCCATTCATTTTGCTTTTGTCCCTTGCAACACAACAGTTATTTATAGCATCCACTTTCAAGTGAGAAATAAATTCAAATAATAACATAAGCATATCACAACATATGGATAAAACACCATAGGCTGGCACTAAATTATTACAACATTTAGTCAATTTTTAAACCAATTTTAAAATGAGAAATATCACTTCTGGATTCAACCAACGTTCAGACAAAAGCCATAACTCCTTCATACACTCCAACAACCAATACATCACCTTGCAAGCTCGATCAAAGCCTTCCCCTAGCCCCTAATTGCTCATGCACACCCCCTTCTCTCTCTTACTCACGGCCATGGGCCAAAAATAGAGTTTGGACACAAAATTTTGTTACTTTGTAATGTAGAGAGTGATGGTAATAGTTTTAGGAACTTGTTTATGGATTTAAAAGTGAAAAGAAGTGAATTTGAGTAATTTTCTTTTAGGAACAAAGACAAAAAAGTAGCGAAGAAAGTGAAAAAGAAGAGAGTAAGAAGATGGAAAATGGAACAAAATAAAGTAAAGTAGAAAGTGGAAAAAAGGTGTCCTTTTTATAGAAAATGGAAAGTGGCTAATTACCAATATAACCTTTCATTAAAATATACCACTACCCTCCTTAATATTTAGACAACTCACCACCCTCTCATCATGACATGTACTTAGCCATCACATCGCCTTTTTCTAATGTTCTTTGCACTTAAAATAAGAAGAAAGTGTATTTTCCTTACTTTATTATCATAATTAATTGCTTTTTAAACACCTTAATCACACTTACTTTTATTAACCCTTTTTACTTTATTAAATCACTTATTATATGTGTAAGTGTATGTTACAAAAGTGTACACATGTATACAACAACGTTGCAACAACTTTCGTTCGATAAAAGTCAATCCGAAAAATAATTTTCGGTCACATTCCTGATTTTTCATTGAACTGTTTATTTTTATAAACAAACTTCCAAAATGAGTTTATTATCATTATTTATTAATTAAATGAGGGTTATTTAACCATTAAAAACCATTTATTTAATATTTAAAATTAATTAAATATTCTCAAATCAAAGTGAAATTCCGAGTCATACACATACCTTTAATGGTGACACCCTTTCCTTTCTCTTTCACTAAGGAAGCACTCGACGAAGTCGGAACTACATCCAAGGCATATGCCTTCACCATCTACTTTCCTCTACCGGTTCTGGGAACTTCCTCTACATATGTCATACCTTACCATGGTTAGAACACTTCTTTCTTTCCTTGGACTAGTAGTCCTTACTCAGATGACCACGATCACCATAGTTGTAGCAAACAGGATTCCATTTTGCCTTCTTTTGAACTTCCTTCCCCTAGGAGTGCTTCTTCTTCCCATTCCATTTTTCCTTGTCTCCACTTCTTTGATGTGCCTTTGGCTCTTCCTTAGTGGCTACAAATGGTTTGGACTTAGAGTACAAACTCCCATAGCGAAGAGCTTTCTCAACAAGTTTCTCAAAAGACTCATCGATAGTCGTACTAGCCTCTCCCCCAAGTAATCATCCAAACCCATAATAAACTTATCGTTTTTAGTCAATGGAGTGTCGATGAAGGACATCCCATACTTTAAAAAAGCATCAAACTCAGCCACATACTTGGAGATAGATATATCTCCCTGCTTCAGCTCTGCAAACTTCTTGAACAGCGCCGTCTTTTGAGCAACCAGCATGAACTTCTCCTCCAATCTAGTTTGAAATGGTCCTAGGTGAATTGAACCTTAGGAATATCAACTTCAATAGCATCTAACAATTCAAGGCACTACCTTGGAATTAATGAGAAACCAACCTTCTTCTTATAGTATCGTCCAACTCCAAGTCATAAAAAATTCTCTTGTAAGTTTTCAATCAGTCGTGCACTTCCATAGATGATTTTGTTTCTTGGAATGGTTTGCCACCAAGACTACCAAAGTCCTAATTCAACTTCGCAAAATCAGCTCTAGGCACCTACACTTGAGCATCACCACCAATAACAACATTTGGAGCAGCTGCTTAGGCATTTTGCAGCATGTTCATCATCATCGTGTTGAACATTGCATGCAAGTTAAGGTTAACAGACCCCGAGCCTACTTCTTTATTCTCAACTCTCGAAATGAAGTTCCACGTAGAGTTTCTCTTATGTCAGGTCATTCTTGATTTGTGACAAGAATGATCAGTCTCACATAAAGATAAACTGCATCAATTGTACTCATATGTACAATGCAACATATATAATATATGTATACTAATATATAGTTTTGAAAAACCAAAATAAATAATAAGTACGCTCTCTCTTATGTGTGTGTGTGTGTATACACACTCTTGATCCAGTCTAGGGTAATAACTCCTGCCTAATCTTTACTAGATCATGGTATCAGCTCGGGTTAACTATACAGCCTAAGCTCTGATACCAAATCTAACAATCACCCTACACCTCCCGCACCCTGCATATCTAAAGAGTGCGCTGCTATGATGCTCGATTGATGTAGGATGATTATCAAGGGTGAAAAGAAGATAAACCATCACAAAACTTGTCATATATCTCATAGAATGTAGAGTAAAGTATAATAGGCGAGACAACAATAACTAACCACAAATATTAAAGTGCACAGGTCCACAGAGTTATGCAGGATAGAAGTATAGTTTATACAATTGGAAATAAACTCAAGACAATTGTCTCAAATAAAATATCTAATACTGTCTAGGCTCCATAGTGTCGCACAGTGGAACAAACAATAGTAAGCCACATATAAATATGAGAAATCACCATCTCATGCTCGACCATCTACACAACACCAAGTATCACCCAAACCTGCTATCTAGTCTACTTATTTAAGAGTACCTAAGATAATAAGAAGCAAAGCATAAAACCTTGAGTCTATTGTCTGGTATGAGTGATAAACAAACTCGAAATACTATAGAAGTCAATATAGTAAGGAAAAAAGGTATAAGAATCATATCTGAACTATCCCTACATCTAAAAAGTTAACACATAAAAACAATAATATGATATTATACTATCACCATCATAAACTGTGCAAGCATCTTGGTATACAATCGGGTGTTTAGGCATCGATTCCCTAGAGCGATAAACAACAATTATGGAAAATACAGTATCAATCAAACAACTCTCGCTATCACTCGATGTGCCTAGAAATATGATAACTCATATAACCATCAACTGCCAAGGGTTAATGGAAGAATACCGATTTTCTATGTAACCGAACACCAGCCCATAGCTGATAATAGATCCCTTGAATGATTTAGGATATATAGATCCCTTCAATGATCTTGGGTAACCATTAAATTACCAAATGTGCATCCTTAACAATATTGTTGTTTATGAGTACATCAGAAAACACTCTAGGTATCAACGATCCCTTAGCACACGTATCCAAGCCCTCTATTGATTCATCCATTTCCATTCATCATCATGGAACCCTTCAATATTCCATTCTCCATGATGGAACCCTTCAATGTTCTATCTACGAGTTCCCTTCAATGAATCCGCCCTAGTGGATAATCATCATCACGACTCTATCAACATCAAGCCATCATCATCGAAACACTTCTAGATATCCACATCGAATTTAGAATCAGCATATCAAAGTTCTAAAAGCGTCACCGTCGAAGCGTCACTCCTTCGCCTTGTTGTTTTATCGTCGATCTCCATCACATTACCTTCATTGAAATCAAATGTCGAACGATCGACCAAACGCACACGCATGTACACCGAGATACCACATACATGCCACAGAGCTGCAGCTTTATGTGGCGACCATTGACATGATCTGTATCAACCATGAGTGGTTGGTACAAACCATGTTTGGTTGGCTAATACTTGGCCAAAGTTGGCTAAGTACTTCATGCTTCACTTTACTTTACCCCTGCATTGCCTCAATGCACCGTGGTCTCAAACCTGTAGTGATTGGTCCTATTTCTCGAAGCCAAGCAATCGATACTGAACTCATTCGCCAACCAAAATTTTGGCCAAGTCCAAAATTTCACTTCCTATGCCATCTCGTGCTTATCCCTAAGTTTCTCCGTAGAAAATTCAAAGCACTTGCCCTATTGACTCACGTTTGCTTGGTACTGACCAGATCCTCTTTCCCTGAAATTTGGTTAACTCCCTAAATCCCCATTATCACATTTCCCCAAGCTTAACCCAAAACGCATAAGCTAGAAACCTGAAGTAACCCCTATCTGGATCAAAGCATTACCTACCCCGACCACTTTTAGTTCCTGCCAATCAAATTGTGATTCCTACCGATTTGATTTGACGATCAAATTTTAAGGCACTAAATCAACTCCAAATCACCTAAAATATTTTGAGCAGATTCCCCACAGACCCAAGCACGTCATATCAAAATCTCATCATATTTCAAGTACTTTGGTATCGTTTTCACCAAATGGTCTATCATATTCCTATCCATCTAAAACGACTAGCAAACATATCAAAAAAATTCATCCAAAAATCAAACATCATTCCATAATCCAAACAGAATATTCAAATCATCAAATATAATTTCATAGCATAAATTGCCCTAGATCTACTTTTCTTGTAAATAACAATTATGATGGGAAAATGGTGTAAATCCTATCAAAATTCGAGTCTAACTTTTTAAACATGATTATTAGGTGTTGGTAACATCAGGTCTAACTTTTAAAGGTCGTTAAATTTTGCAAAACAAGTTAAAAACCATAATTTGACTATATTAATGTGTATAGAATAATGGGAGAAGTAATATCACTCACCTAACATACAATTTACCCAATTATCCCTTCAAATTTAAAATGAACAGTAGTGGCATGGATTCCTAAAGAGCCAAATAGTACCTCTTGTTAGTCACATTTTAATGATGATTTTTGGCTAATTATAGTATGAACAAGAGGAGCTGTTTGAGGGAAAATGGATTAATGGAGGTTTAGACTTGTATTGTGAAGTTGAAAAGGTGATCAGATATGTCCTATCATCCCCTATTAGGCACAAATCCCAAATTGGGTTAGTGGGCTTAGGTATGGGCTTAACTAATTACCAATTAACCCGGCCAAAAGTAGTCCAAACTTATAATCATTATATCTCCTTAATGGTAAGTCCGTTTTCTTATTATGACCACTCTATAGAAAGGGAAACAATCATCCTGATCTCATGGAAGTGGTTTTAAATCCCAATTCAACTCCTTTCAAAAGTTATAGACTCTACATGATTTTCAGGGTCAAAAACTATCTTGTAAAAATTCTAGAGATGGAAAATGTCCCTAGTAGTCAGAGTCATTGACCTCGAATGAACTAAATAATAATATTTTATGGTCCTTCGATATGTAAAAATATGGGTCGTTGTAGATTAATATCGAACAATTCGAATATTAAAGTTCACACATCATCTTAGCAAGTAGTGTGACATTTTGGCTAAATATAACACTTACACATCTTTCGATAAAATCTAATTTTACTTATTATAAGCGGTACCCGGTAGTAACAATTATTTACACTAATTCTCTGGCCAGAGTAGTACGGACATATGGAATTTGGTTTTGGTCGAAATTTTAACATTCGACTTTTTAAGTCCAAACACAAAATTCTTGGTTCAATAGTAATAATAATTATTATCCGTATTACTCTGGCCAGAGACTTTGACATTGAGTTGACTACATTTGACCATGATACTAACCTCATATAACCGAGGAGACGGATTCTCTATTGAACAGTGTTTCACTTCTAATGCTTTGACTCAAACCCAATTGTAGTCGTTCGATAGACACAACGTTACGATTTAACTACAATCAAAGTGAAGTATCCATATTGAAGTTCCACGTTATTATCAAGTCGAGGGTGCTACGTAACATCGTTACTTTAAGATTGATTGTTTGACTTTGGTCTTAGTTATATTAACCAATAGAGAACTCTCATGTGACTCATTCCATATTTATCCAATAACTATCAGTACGTAACCCCTTGATGCCTCCAACAGTTATGAGTAATACACCGTCCAACATTTGGAGAGTGTTATACAATCTAGTCTTAACGTATTTATCTATATCTCATCTCGAAACATCTTGACTAGGAACATTTAAAATAATATGTTATTTTAAATGTGATTAATTTCTCATGATAATAATATATTATAATTACTATCACATAATATATCATTTAAGGATTATTTATTCAATATACTTTAAATTAATTTTTTAACTAAATATATTATAATATAACAAGTACACAATAGAAACAAAACATCTTTTATTTTGAACAAGATTGGTTATCGAGTTAGATATGTGTAACAAATTACATACCCTTGGACATACTCCTAACTATATCAATCTCCCACTTGCACTTAGGGTCAATTGTGTAATCTTATTCCAACTACTTCGATCAGTCTTTCTCAAAAACTAATCGGTTAGTTCCTCAGTGAACAGGTATGCTATTTTGTTTTAATTATCTACTTTGTCAATCGTTAAGGACCTCTAGCTCAAGTGGTTAGAGGTGTGACATTTTAGGCAAAGGTTCTAGAGATCATAGGTTCAAGCCCCTGGGACATTATAATGAATGCTCTGCTAGAATAAGTATCACTCTTGTTACCAAAAATTATCTACTATGTCAATCAACTCTCCATCACCGATAAACTTCCTTAATCATATAGAACTATTCAAAGTAGGCTTCTTGACTTTTAATGAGCTCTAGGTTCTTATACAAACTGTTTGCTGCATTGTTGTCATATAACAATGCCATGGGATTCTCAACCTTTGGAATTACCCTTAGCTCGGTTACAAATTTGTGCATTTATTTATATTTCTTTCATTGCAGCACTTATTCAAGGTGACGTACATAGCTTCTGGTTGAACTAGCCACTACTTATTGTTTAGCATATTTCCAACTTAAAGCTCTTAACTTAGGATCGAACAAGAACTTAGGATTGACATACTATACTCAGTATCACTTACAAAGTTCGAGTCTACGCACTCCTTCATAAGGAGTTCTTTGTTTCTATAAATAATTTTCAAGTATTTTGTAAATATTCAAGAACACCCTCATTTTTCATATAGTAATCTTATTTTGGACTTGATACTTGCTCATTATATCAAATACATAAGCAAAGTGTGATATAGTCGAAAATATAGCATGTATGATAAATCCTATTACCAATGCATAAGGAACCCATCTTACATACTCCATATTAAGCATTTTTAATATCGTGTCTGCGTTCATCATTTGGGACAATCCCAATATCATTTTATACTAATTATAAAATATGTCATTTTCAAATCCAATGCTGAGTGTTAAACAACCGAACTAACATGATTTTAACTTAAGTGGGTCGTCAACAATCATAAATTTGTTGTTTACCTATAGTTTTAGAAATATTTTATGCTTACTAATATTCTTTCTAATAGACACATACTTCCTCTACATTTTGACTAAAAATCAAACTATTTTATTGCTTTGTCAATACTTAATTAACTCTGATGCTAATCGAATGATACTCCCGTTTCACTCCTTGGATCATATCCAATAACCCACAAACTTAGAATAGATCCTATTGACTTTAAGTCACTTTGGTTATTAAGCGCAAACAACACATTCTAAATCATTATTTAGAATTTCTACTTCATATACCAAAACTCAAAATCATATTGGATGATAATTTTGTGAGTAAAATCTAAATTAATTAAGTATGTTGAACAACGAATTTATAACGTTAATTTTAACAATTGAAACTTATGTTGTTATTTTTTATAACATAGCTTATTATATTCCAACTACATTAGTCTTTTTCTCTAAAACACTTTTGCTGCCGATGGATCATGTCCTTATAGGTACAACCATCAAAATTGTGTTTTTATAATGCACCTGGAATCCATTTTGAACCCGTGAATCATACCACTTGGTAGAGTCAACAGTCTTAATTGTTTATTAACAACTGAAGAAATTCTTTTCACGACATTGATAAGAAATCATGGTTTCTCTTTAATCTATGAGAGATCATATTAGACATTCTAATTAGTTGTTTTTTTAGGTTTGGTCAATTTCATTCCATGCTTTGTAATCGGTCTTATCTTTAGATCGTATGCAAATCCATTTTACTGTCAATAATTTCTAAAAGAAATTCCTTTGTCATGAAGCTGGCGTTTCTTGAAATAACAATTGTTTCTTAGTGCAATGGAATATGTATTCATAAACCTTTCATGAATTTCCTATAGATGTGTGTAAGACTGGTTTGGTTTTAAGTTTATTCAGCTTATGTACATGACATAAATTGGTTAATTAGTATTGATGGGTCCCAAACTCCTTTGGGGTGGTCTATACAAAATCTTTCATGAACAAGTACTACATGTGACTCACATAACCTGTTAATCCTTGACTAAAGACGTGTAGCGGTTGCATATAAAATTTTACCATGTAGGATCTTATAAACTTAGCCTTGGAAGAAATTGATTTTAACCTTATGTACTTACTCTTGAGTACAAGATCTTATAGAAAGTTGCTAACTCAACATCACTCACCATCAATCGTACTTTGTCCAACAAAGTCTGATTATTCCATATCGATACATCACTATGTATCAAAGGGAGGAGTGACTTTTGGAATTGAATCTTATTCATTTTTAGGTACTTTTGGAATGATTTCCTATTTACTCACTAATTTGATTAAATCAAATTTTCTTATTTCTTTTGTACGATGCGTTTTCTACTTCCATTTATACTTAATGAACATATCATATACATACTACTTGTGTATCAAATACACATGTTTATTTTATGATAATTCATCTATGAATTAAACAACATATGTGGAACCGTTTTTGGCATCATTCGACTTTCAACTACATACTTCTTTATGTATTAATCTTAAGAGTTCACCGACTCTTATGTCGCTCCCACTAAATGGGTGATTTGTCCTAATTCCAAAATAATTGTAAAAAAAACTATAGATATTTCTATGTTATGTAGCTAATGCAACAAATATCGTTATTCTAATAGATGTATTTCATAACGAATATTCAAAACATTAAAACTATATTCAATTTTAGTCAATACTGAAAATAATTATTATTTCTTAAATAATATTTGATAAATTTTTCGTATCTTAATGCATCCACGGATAAGTATTACATGGCATGCTCCTACTATATTCGCCATTACTATAATAGCAAATGGAATACTAAGCTCCATTCAACTACTTATTATAGGGTATTTATTTCATTTACTATAACTAGTTTACAATTAAGAGTTTTCGATCAATCTTAAACTCGTAGAAATGACTATTATATAAAACAATTTTGTATATGAGAAACACAATTGGAATAAAAATACATTTCTTATTCCATATTAAGTATCTACTAGTATTTTGTACAATTCTCGTTTCCAATATCACTTCATGAAGCAGACTTGACTATTCACTCTCTTCATCCCAACTATGCCTAAGTTATATCCACTTTTGTATATCACTTTCATTTTCTAAATGGTTGAAATTTTCAAAGGGAAATCCTTATTGTAAGCAATCGTATTGAATATATGATTTCACAATATGCTTTAATTGTTTATTTCTAATGAATTAATTTCATTGAAATTTTGTACATTATGAACTTCGACCACTCATCATATAATATCTATATGTGATCAAATATTCCTGTTTGGGCCCACTTCTCCCACATTCCTTCAGTTCTTCAACCTCTGATTGGGATTGATTGGCTAGCGGGCCTTGTTGGTAAGGTGATTTGTTAAGATGCCAACACATTAGCCAGAAAGAGATTAGTTTATGCCAAAGCACTAATTGAGATAACCCCTGAGAAATCTTTGCCTTTGGTATTGAAAGTCAGACTTGATGAGGGTCATTTTGCCGAGGTCCAAGTACGCTACAGTTGGAAGCCGGAGATCTGTACCACCTGTTAGTCCTTTGGGCACCTATCTAGTGCTTGTACTAGTTCTGCCCTTGCTGATCTTGTTCCCCTATCTGATCGGGTTCCTCTTCCTCGTCCTCCAATCAGAAAGTGGGTCAAGAAGGTCTCACCTACCACCTCTGCTCCCTCTGTTTCTCTTTTTGCTGGTGAGGTTCCCACTGATGTTCCCTCTGACCTTCCTAGTGATGGTCCCTCTATTGATGATTCTCCTGGTGATGTTCCTTCTGACGTTGCTCATGTTGTAATGGCTGATTCTGAGCTTGCTACTGTTGTTGCTCCTTCTGTCGTTGCTCTTGTCGGACCGTCTGTGTCTGAGCATGCTACTCCTATCTTGTCCGAGACTATCATCTGGAACTCTGAGGAGCGAGCCTGGGTACATGTTCCATCTGATATGCGGTACTCGCCAGAGACGGACACGTTTTATGCTTTCATCAGTGATGTTGCGGGTGAGAGTCGATTTCTTATTTACCACATTGAGGGCGAGGGTCTGACTCTTACTAGGGTTGGTGAGATTGGTGAGGAGAATAAGAGTAAGTTCTATGACGTTGTTTGGGATAGGAAATTTATTTACACTCATTCGTCTGACGGTTATGACCCGAAGCTGGCTACTCTGTTCTCTAGGTATTTTCATGTTTCTGGCTCCCTGTTTGACGTTTGCAGGAGCGTCTCATCTTCGGATGGAGCGTAGTCCCTTTTGCTTAGTAGTCTAGGTACTTTCCGCCTAGCTCCTGTATTTTCTGTTTCTCTTTCATTGGGTTTTTCTCCAATTTAGTTGTTCTGTGCATGTGCAGAACACCTGTTTTCTTATTTATATATAGTGGCACGGCCCACTATAAAGCCGGCTAGCTTTGCTAAAAAAAATATGGATCAAATATCTATACTCTTGTATTGCTTAATGGTTCAAAACTCATGGAAACAATATAAAGTCATAGGCAAATAAATACTTAATTGGCCAAGTTATGAATGTGTTTAGTAGTGTATAGTTAAGCTCTTGCATGGGTCTTGAAGTGATAACATGCGAAAAGATTTAAGGTAAGTATATTTTATATTTCTTTGTCAATCTTTAATCTTGTTCATTTGCATCCCTTAACTGATAAACATTTTATCAATTTTATTACTTGCATGAATTTATCAATGTGGATTATTTTAACTTTATATAGCAAATGTTCTTACAATATTAGAAAGGTTAAATGTTACCATTACATTTTTCTAACGAGGATCCCACTAGATTTTCATATTTCTCAAAACCTAGTGAAAAACATAAAAATCATTCGATTTCTCTAGTGGACGTTAGGACTCGCTTGTCTTGGGATTCCGAATTTGAAGAATATAAACAAAGCATAAGCCGTAAGTGATGGATAGTACTTTATCGGTTGTATCAAATATAACTTCTAACCATAGTCTTTGTCCTAATCTCATCTCGGCCTTGAGGAATATCAACAAATCGAAAGAGGTTATTCACTCGCACCCACTATTTCACAACGACCAAAGTATAATGCACAAGCCTTGAGGAATATCAACAAATCTTACCTCATCAAGTCAATATACTAATAGTACTAAACATAACATCTCAAGCTCAAGGAATATCAACAACTAAAGGGTATGCAAGCAATCTATTAATATATAAATGTTAGAGTACGACTTAAGGATTCATAATCTTTAATATGTTTATTTGAGTGATATCGATTTAGTCGATAATGTATTTCTTTTGAAATACTCCCATGATTTAAGTGTTGGACAAACCAAAAATCATGGTATACGTGCTATACATAGGTATTTATTCCTTAAACCTAATTTTGGTTTTTTTTTAGTTTCATCTATATTATACAAGTTTAATTTATTTATAACTTTTTATAATTTAACTAACATGTATACTATTCTTATGTATATTATTAATTAGATTTTACCTGATCGGTTTTAATTATTTTATATAAAATTACAAATTTTTTGCAATACTTATCAATATAAGATAGTTAATCAACTATAACGTTTATAGTTTTTTAATATGTACATATCAATATATGTATACACTTTAACTAACTAACTTCTACTTAATTTTGTTTAACAAATTTTACTGAATTAAACAACTTAATTAAAATATTTAACTGATTTGAAATTTTAATTTAATTTATCATAAACAATCTTAAGGTAAATAAATAACTGTAACAATTATAGTTATACACATATATCAATATATATGTTTTAATTAATTAACCTTTAACTAATTATTTAATTTAACTAATCATATTAATAAATTTTAAAACTAATTATTTAATTTCTCAAAACAAATTTGAAATTTGAGTGTATTTTAAAACTTCTACAACAATTTTTTTATATTTCAAACTTAGCTTTTAAATATGCAATCATTTTGAAAATCAGCCTAATGCCAAAAAACAATTTGGGCCTTTATATTTGGGATAAACTTTGGGCTTACTATCCTTTGGGCCAGGCCAATAGCCATGTAGGGTAAAGTACTTGATTACCCAAATCCAATCCTTCGACACTACCCTTATAGACACACTACTTAATGGGTAGGCTTTAATCAGTTAGCCCTAACACTGCTAATTTAGGGCACTTAGACTATTTGACTTTGATACTATTGTTGAAACCGGGCCAGTCGGAAGTGGAGGGAATAGGTAGATTTCAAAAAAAATTCAATCTTGGTCTTATTTAAGCTGAGAAATCTAGAGATAATTTAGATCGAGTCTAAAACGTTTAAGCAATTTATTTTATTTTGTTCAATAATGTTTAAAAGTTTTTTTGATTTACAATTATACTATGTGAAGTGCACATGCTATAGATAAGAAGTGTACATAGTTGAGGGAACGTATGTAGGTCGAAAGATTTACACCGCAATGGATCACTTCCCCTTTACATATGCCTTTGTCATCCAAGATATTGATTTAATACACACACACACATATATATTAAATCACATTAGATATTTTATGCAATTAAAATCCAAAATTAGTATTAATGAATTTGATTTCTATTAAAGAAAGGTTTGACATTAAAAGTTATATAAGTACATAAGATCTATTTTATAAATTTGAATTAAGGTAACGCATGTGTATTTCCATAAATATGTAGAAGTACATTTTTAAAATCTTAGAATTAGAACAATGTACAATTATGAACATGGTAATTTATAATATATATAGATAGATACACACAGACACAGACACACACACACACATATATATATATTTGGAAAATGGGTAAATTTTATATAAGGCATTTCAGTGCAAATACATTCGGTCCGAGACTACAGACATACACGTGGAAAACAAATAAATACAACTTTACAGCTAAATATTCTCTCCACTTTCATATCTACTTTCATATTTCTCTTACTACTTCAAGAAACTTCTTCATGACGGTCGAAACTCACTGCTCATACCTTGGCTTCTTATCGATGCCAGCCTCGAGTCTCTTCTTTCAAACGCGGTTGCTGCTGATTCTCAGCTCATGGTAAGGCTTCTTTCTCTGATTCTTTTCGAAGTTAATTTCACATCCATCAAGGCTAAGTCACTGATAAGATCCATGCTCCTCTCTACATGTTGAAATACTCTTCGATTCCTTTATCTCCAAATGCTCCATGTAGCAACTGTAACGGAGATTGCATACAACTTGGATTTAAAGTCTACAGCTTGCCGTCTTCCACATAGGTGTGTGAAAATATCTTGCAATTTTAAACTGGAATTATTGAAATTAGATACGGATTTACATTTCTCCTAGATTTTTTTGGAAAATTCACATTCAAAAAATAAATGAGCATGGGTTTCCTCTTCTATTTTGCACAAAACACATTGTTTGTCTGTAGAAAAACCCCATTTCACCAAGCAATCCCTTATAGGAAGCCAACCGAGGATTGCTTTGTAGGTTGTAAGAGCCATCTTGGGACAATTCACGCTATCCTAAAAAATTATGGACCATTCTACTTTAGGGTGTTGTTTCCTTACTACTTCCCATGTAGTCTTAGTAGAGAAGTTAGATCCATGACTCTATGACCAAGTGTCATTATGTCTATTAAAGAATAGAAGCATGAATTCGATTTGTCTTTTAATATCATTAGTACATGGGATGGTATCACAATACCAATTATTATGATGAATAAGATTCCATTGTCAAATCTGGACATCCATAGGCAGAAAAAGTATCCTAACCCAGAGTATCAATTAGTGACTTGCCTTTGATCCATGGGTCCTTCCACAAATCAATGTCCTTCCTACTTGTAAATTCTCTAGTGCAATTTTCATCCAATTTGTCTCTGATTCTCGGAATAGCTTTCCACGTAGGAGATGCATTATTGTCAACTACCATTTGCCCGAAATTTCCTTTAACATATCTCTGCCCCATCCATCTAGCCCACAAACAATTAAGATTTATGATTTTTCAGACTTATTTCAAAGTGAAAACATTTCTCATCTCCCTTAAATTCTTGAGATCCACTAGAAATTTCCTTTAACATATCTCTACCTCATCCATCTAGCCTACAAACAATTAAGATCTATGATTTTCCAGCCTTGTTTCAAAGTGAAAACATTTCTCATTTCCCTTAAATTCTTGAGATCCACCTCACCTTTAACTTTAGGCAGCATAGATCCTAGTACTTTATTTTGTGCAGTCCAGCCTTTCAGATAAAATCAGCACAAACTTATTCAATTTTATCAATAAAGGCATCTGTGAGCTGAAAAGTCTGGAGCCAAAAGTTAATTTTTGCTTGGATAACAGTGTGAACTAGTCCAGTTCTCCCTTCAAAGGAGAGGTTTCTTGTACTCCATCCTTGTAGTTTGTTCCTGATTTTAGTAATCAACTCAACACATTCTTTATTAGTAATCTTGTTAGAGGATAGTAGATGGATTTTGCTAGGCTTTGCATTGTTCTACTTGTTACCTCACATACTACACCAATATGCCTTCACAGACTAGCCATTCTATTTTATCTTTGACATGTCATGTAACAACACGTATTTTACATATTAGAGAATCATAAAATATTTTTATTTATTTATATGAGGTTGTATGACTCAATTTTTTGGAAAGTGACTCTTAGGGACATCTTCCACATCTATGGTTTTTGACAAATTTCTATGTAGCCATTTTGACTTAGGCTATAACTTTTGATAGGAACTAAGATAGGGTCTCAAACCACTTCTATTGCTCCAAGATGATGGTTTTCCATTTCGTAGAGTAGTCATAACAAAAAATGTACTTATCGTTTGAGAGTTATAGGTATTTTAAATTTTGGCTGCTGCTAGTCTACAATACTAGGAAATTAACTAAGCACGTGCTTAAATCCACTAATCCACCTCAAAAATTATGCTAAGGGGAGGCCAGAAACTGATCTAAAGTCCTTCCCATCTTTTCCAAAATAGATCTTAGCCTTCATTAACCCAAATTTAATCAAAAATTCTACCTTTTCATTACTAATTTTAGCCAAATCATCAATAGTAGAATGATTAGCATTGCATTTCTCTTCCTTACTATCCACTTCAGATCTAAGGGAGGAATTGGCATTTAGGTATTTGGTGAGTGGTCTTAACCTCTCACTCTATTGCTCATGTTTATACAATTAAAAATGATGCCTTTAACATGATTTTGACCCTAAATTATTTTACCTTTAATCACATTTTAACATATGTTTAGGGCTGAAATTTTAAAAGTTTTAAAGTAGTTTTCAAATGGTTTTGCAACTCCTTTTGTTCATATTCTTATGTCAGTGTAAAAGTTAGACATAGATTAGGATTGGCTCAATTATCTTGCTCTTATGTATATATGCATGAATGGATGTATATATATGATATTCCATGTTTGTATGTTGTGCTTTGATGTGGTTTGCTAGTGCTTTTAGGTAGGTAGGAAAGGAGTGGTCAAATTGGCAAATCGAAGGCAAAGATGGTCTGAATCGGATGAAACTTAGAGGATGGGCTATGGAGCATGGAATGATCTCAGATTCAAGTTACATTGAAATTGGAATTAAGTACAAGAATCGGTACCGAGAGGTTTGATCGGTTCCGAGAGCTTTTTCTTGATGGAAACCACTCGTAGAAGGTTGGTACTTCAAGTTGGGGGTTAGGGTCATGAATGAAGGCCAAATGCAAGAATTTGCTAAGTAGTGGACTAGTTACTGAGAACTTTGTATGGCATGGAAACAAGAGTTTTTAGAGTTAGCCCAAGAGCTTTGGGTTGATGTCGAGAGCTTTTAAGAGGAGTGGTTGGGATCCAAGCACTTAGAAGATGGAACACTAGAAGAAGAGGAGGCAAGTTAGCCAAAATTGGCTAAGTGTACTACTCGGTACCGAGAGGTCCAGTCAGTACCGAGAGGTCACTTTTGAAGCAGTTAAGGTGAAACTTCCATAAAAAGGAATGTAGACTCTGTAGGTCATGCTGAAGGTGTTTATTTGATCGCTTGGGGTTTGATGGCGATGCAGTAGCACGATGATAGCTTTGGGACTTCGGTGAGGGAAAATCAATGGAGAACGGAGTTAGGTTCCGATGATGACGGCTCGATGTTTAAAGGAGTCATGATAATGTTTGTCCATAAAGGATGGGGTTCTAAGAAGGGTGGCTTGTGGATTGAACGTGAGAATGGTTCTATCATGGAATCAAGGAATGTGGAATGATTCCTAGAGAATATTGAAAACTTGATAGAGCAAGAAAAGGGCTCTAATACACACGCTAAGGGATCGTGATGCTTAGAGTGTTTTCTAATGTACTCAAAAGAAGGAGCATTGTAGGGACACTCATGGGTACTTTATTTGGCTACCCTAGGTTAGTTGTTTGGATTTGTATACCCTGTACTGGTGGATTTAGGTCTAGTATTAGCTTTGGACTAGAGATGAATACACTAAAAACAAGGATTTCCATTATTCTCTAGCATTGGAAAGGCCATATGAGTTATCACAATTTAGAGCATAGCGAGTGACAGTGAGGAATGTTTTATGGATGCTATGGTTGCTTTGGTTATTTTCTTTTGTAGTCTACACTCTAGGGATGTCAGTAGAGATAGGTATTGGGGAAAAGGGTACCTGGACACCCATTATTATACTTAGTTTGCAGTATACCTAAACTATATTCGTACAGTAGCATAGTGTGTTCGTGATGTGCTAACTCTATGGTTGCAGGGATAGGTCAGGTATGGTTCATAGACCCTTGTTCCTTACTATATTGACTTGTATAGTATTTTTAGATTCATTTATCGCTCATACTAGACTGTTTTTAGATCCGATGTTTTATGTTTTGCTTCTTGTTATCTTGGATACTCTTAAATGAGTGGACTAGATAGCAGGTCTAGGTGCAACGTAGCAGTTATGTAGAGAATGAGCCGGATGGAGCTATCTCGTATTATATATGGATTTATATGCTTATTCCGTTGTGCAACACTGTGAGGCCTTGGCAGTGTTAGTCCATGAGTTGATGGTTTTGATGACAACAACCTTAGAATAAGATTATAAAATATAAATACTAACATTATAGTTTAGATATATTTGTATATGCAGGATTTAACCATGCAGGTACCAAGAATGAAGACTGTACAGTATAGAGATTCAAGATATCCAGATTGAAGACTCATGAGTATCAAGAATATCAAGAGTATCAAGATTATCTAGATTTCAAGATAAGTATTGAGTCTAGAATTATGTTAAAACTTCATAATAGCACTGAAATCTTCACTCCATTTTTCTTTTGGGATGGAACCCATTTCTACCTTTTTAGTAGCTTACAAACCCATGACAAGTAGCTTACAAACCTATGACAAGTGGCTTACAAACCCATGAACATCCTGGTTTTGTACAAGTTCTCGAGTCCTGATATGATGAGATATTTTACAGGAAGAAGCTTGCAAAACTACTTCAAAAATGATTTTCAAAACTACTTCAGAATAATTTTCAAAACTGTTTTTCAAAATGTTTTAGCCTTAAAAATTATCCTTTCAAATGATTTTCAAAAAGATGTTTTAGCCTTAAATATTCTTGTTTTTAAACTTTGGTTGTTTTAAACTATCTTTTAATTATAATATATTTATACTTAGATTTAAATATAAAATTATAGTAAAATTTTATATATATTATTCTTTATATTCATCTATGTATTTTATCTATAGTCAAGTATATTTATAAAGTTTAAAATAGTTTTAATATAAGATAAAGGTTATTTTCAAAGAAAAACAAAATATCAAAATTTCCTTTGGGATGTTGACATGCCCTAGTACCCTATGTCGACATAGTGTCAGTTAGATTCAAAAATTTGAATTTCAAAAGAAGTGTCTATTCGCCATAACCTTTCACGAATGGACATGACTGTTGTTCTTCTATAAATAGGGGTTAGTTTCAACGAATTTTATATCAGATTTTCTGGTTTTTCACTTCTCTTCTTCTTCCACATTTTCTTATTCAAAATCCTATCATCACTCTGCCGAAATCAATATTGAATCTAACTAGATTATCTCTGGTTTGATTCTCTATCACTATCTCAACAAGATCCAAGTGCTATTCAGAGTTATAGGCTTCTTTGTAATCTATCTAGCGAGAAAAGGTGTGATTGTAGCCTTGTAAATCAATCAAGCGAGAAAATGTGTGATTGTAGCCTTGGAAATCAATTGGGTGAACTTGTTGCCCCGGAAATCAAGTATCTCTACCCAGAGGATTGTGATTTTGGAGGGCGTACCTCGTAGCCTTGAAACCGAGGGTTGTAATTGTTGAATTGCTTTTGAAAGGAAATCTGTACTTAGTTGTGCGGGACTGGATGTAGGGTAACTCCGAACCAGTATAAAATCTGGTGTGTTCTTTCCTTTACTGCATTTACTTTATTTCTGCATTTGTGATTATATCTGTGTCTGAATATTGCATACATTTGTGTACAAATCAATAATAACTCAAAAAGATTTAGTAATTTCTTAAAAACACTATTCACCCCCCTCTAGTGTTATTCCTAGCCTTAAGATCCATATTCCGCATTCCTCACATTTGGTATCAGAGCAAGGTTTTCAAAAAGTTTCATAATCTAAATTTTGAAAAGTTTTCTAAATGGCTACCAACACTAGTACTGTTTCTAACACTGGTACTATTTCTAACACTAGTTCATTTGTAGAAGGTCAGTCTACTGCCAGCCCACCACTTTTTAATGGCAGTAACTATGCATATTGGGCATGTAGGATGAAAATATATTTTCAATCTGTAGGATTAGATACTTGGAATATCACACAAACTGAATATTCTGAACCCACAACTAATTTTGCACAGTGGACTATTGAACAAAAGACTGTTGCACAAAATAATTCTAAAGCAATGAATATTCTGTTTTGTTCACTTGATAGGAATGAATTTAATAGAGTGTCAGTTTGTAAGTCTGCATATGAAATCTGGAAAACTTTGCAAGTGACTCACGAAGGAACAAGCAAAGTTAAACAAACCAAAATTTCCATGCTCACAAATCAGTTTCAGTTATTTAAAATGAATACTAATGAGTCTATTTCAGATATGTATAGTCGATTTCAAGATATTGTGCATTCTTTAATATCCTTGGGAAAGGAATTTTCGGAAGAAGATCAAGTCAGAAATTTTTTAAATTCTCTCACTCCAGAATGGGATCAAAAGACACTTGCAATTGAAGAGGCAAATGACATCGGTACTTTAAAGATAGAAGAATTGATTGGAAATCTAATGTCGTTTGAAGTCCAAATGATCGGGAGAAGAGAAAGAAAAGCATCTGAAAAGAAATCAATGGCATTCAATGCATTAACTGACGGATCAGACTCAAACAGTGATAATGATGAAGAGATAGCATTTATGACCAGGAATTTTCGGAAATTCCTGAAATACAGAAAGATGAATAATCTCAAGAGAAACAACTATAAGAATTCTGGAAATCAGAATGCAGTGCCAAACAATGTCAAATGTTTCAACTGTGATGAACCAGGCCATATCAAAAGAGACTGTCCATATCCAGAAAGGCAGAATCCTCCTATAAACAATGATTCAGTAAAGTAACGGAAGCGTGCATTTACTGCTACTCAAGATGACTCAGACTCGTCCTCAAGCGATGATGATCAGAAGATAGATAACTCAAATTTGTGCACGGCAGTTCACGACTTCAACAAATTCAAGGAAACGGACTTAGAAAAAGGTACACATTTACAATACAATTGATTGAAATTGCATGCTTATAATTAGATGATTGATTGCTTGATTGATTGATTGCTTGATTGATTGATTTTGAATTGGTGTGTTGATTGAATTTTAAATTTATTTTTTATTATTATTATTTTATTATTATTATTTTTTTATAATAATATAATAATATTTTCTGGAATATACTATAATTCTAATAATATTCCAGATATATATATATATAGAAATTAAAATAATATATATATATTAGAATTCTTAGGAAAAATAAATCATAGAAATTCATAGGCATATGTCGACATGGTCCCTACCCTGATGTCGACATAGGTACCAGAATTTGAAATTCAAAATTTGAATTCAAATGGTTGAATTTCCCTCCACCTTTTCACTTCATTCAATACTCTGAAAAGGCATCTTTTGAACAAAGAACATGACTTTCAAAAATCTATTTAGTCACTATCTTTTACCACAACTTTTCACTTTCATTTTCAAATTCAAACTCTCTCTTCAAAACTCCAAGCTCTCTATTCTCTACTTTAATGGCTTCTTCAAGCAACCCATCCACCATGAGACTTTCCAGAAACTTGAAAGAGCAACTCCTCAATAATCCGGAGGCAATAAAAGCATACATCAATTATGCTAACTATGGAAAAGTCCATCCCGGAAAGTTTGCTATTTTTCAATATTTTGTTTCTTATGAAATTGATACTCTTTTTGCAAACAATCAAATTCTTAGTCTTGTTGATTCTTCTCAAAATGATTTTGTTTGTTACCCAAATCTTGTTAAAATTTTCTATGCAAATCTCAATCGAGAATTTTATCAAGGAAATGATAATGAAATTTGGAGTAGTGTCAAAGGCACTAAAATTATTTTGAATTGTGATCTTTTGGGTACCATTCTCAATTGCAAAAGCACGGGAATTGATCTTTCTAGTTTTCAAATCGATGAACATGATCGTGAGACATTTCATCATATTTTTGAAGGAGAAGAAAACTTTGAATTTAAAAACCGAAACTTTCGTCCTAAAGCAAGAATTGTCAATCTTCTTTTACAACATACTTTGACTCCAAGATCGGGAAATTTTAACAATCCTACTTCAAAAGTGTGCAAAGCACTTTTTGCTATTTTTGGAAATTATGATATCAATTGGGCGCAAGTTATTTTGGATGAACTTCGTCCTAAAAATTTTTGAAATGGGAGAAAACACTTTATATCATGGAATTTAGCTTACTCGGATTTTCAACTATTTTGGAGTAAATTTCAAAGGAGAAGAATTTATTTCAAGAAAAGTTTTTAATATCTCAAACATTTCTCTCATAAAAATCCCGTATGTTTTTCAACCTTATGAGACTCTTGCCGAAAAGGAAAAGCGTTTGGCTCATGAAGAAATGGAAGAGGAGGAAGAGGAAGAAGAAGAAGAAAGGGATGAAATGGAAATAGAAGAAGAAGAAGGTGAAACATCCCTAGAAAGTATTGAATATCCCTCCAATTCTACCAACAAAATCCTTCTCAAAAAAACCAAAAGATTATTGTTGAGAATCAACGAGTTCTTAAAAGATCCGTTAGTAAAAAGTTGGACAAAATATCATCCAAGATGAACAAGTTTTTCTCCAAAGTCAGCAAGAAACTTGGATTATCTTCATCTTCATCATCCTCTAACTAGTTCTATATTTTCATATCATGTCGAATTAGTTTAAGTTTGTTTTTTGAGTGTTTATGTAGTTATTCATGGTTAATCATTGTATTATCCTATTATGCAATGAAATTGATTTCCTCTTCTGTTATCTAGCTTATCTTATCTCATGAATAAATGTTAGTATATTATATAAATATATATATATATATATACAATTATTCACAAAAATCAAAATGGTCATCAAAATTCACTGGACCATGTTGACATCCCCCCTTTGACCATGTCGACATGTACTGGTCAGAAATGACACTTCATTTTGAATTTGAAATTTGAATGACTACCATGTGTCTATTCATTTCAAACGAATTTCTACACCTATATATACCCATTTCTTCCATAATTCATTACTGAATATTATTTCTTATCTATTCTATCTCTCATTCTTCTCTCTACTTCAAAAATGGCTAATCCAATTCATAACTTATCCGAGAATCTTGAAGACACTCTTAATTCATTCAAGAATATTCTCTCGTTCATTCTTCGTAACCAGCAACACTTAGAATTGAGTCAAATGCAGATGATCAAGGAGCAAGAAAGGCATTTCGAGGTAATTCGATGGATGATTTCTTCCATGCACAAGGATGATAACGAATCACATCCTCCTATCTCTCTCACAAATGACAATGAAAATTGGGATGCCATCAAAGCAGACCCTATTTTCGGAGAAGAATGATGGGTGGAAGTTCCTCGTAACGTTTAATTTGATTGCTTTATTTAATTGATTGCTTTGATTGAAATTGGTTGTTTTGATTGATTTGATTAACACTTGGTGTGGATTGATGAATGTATAAATATACATTGATATATTTAAAATCGTTGATTGAATATCATGTCTATAAGTATAGTTATTTCTTAATATACTCTATTATATAGTTTATTAATGCAGGTACTTGAGTACAAGAATGAGGGGGAGTTATATAGTTTAGAGTTTGTTTGTTTTTTGTTGATGACAATGGGGGAGAAATATAAAATAGGGTAGTTAGGCATAGATTAAGGGGGAGTTATTAGATTTAGGGGGAGTTATTAGGATAGAAGTAATATTTTATAAACAAAGGTTGTCATCATCAAAAAGGGGGAGATTGTTAGTCCATGAGTTGATGGTTTTGATGACAACAACCTTAGAATAAGATTATAAAATATAAATACTAACGTTATAATTTAGATATATATGTATATGTAGGATTTAACCATGCAGGTACCAAGAATAAAGACTGTACAGTATAGAGATTCAAGATATCCAGATTAAAGACTCATCAGTATCAAGAATATCAAGAGTATCAAGATTATCAAGATTTCAAGGTAATTATTGAGTCTAGAATTATGTTAAAACTTCATAATAGCACTGAAATCTTCACTCTATTTTTCTTTTGGGATGGAATCCATTTCTACCTTTTTAGTGGCTTACAAACCCACGACAAGTAGCTTACAAACCTATGACAAGTGGCTTACAAACCCACGAACATCTTGGTTTTGTACAAGTTTCGAGTCCTGATATGATGAGATATTCTACAGGAAGAAGCTTGCAAAACTACTTCAAAAATGATTTTCAAAACTACTTCAGAATAATTTTCAAAACTGTTTTTCAAAATGTTTTAGCCTTAAAAATTACCTTTTCAAATGATTTTCAAAAAGATGTTTTAGCCTTAAATATTCTTGTTTTTAAACTTCGGTTGTTTTAAACTATCTTTTAATTATAATATATTTATACTTGATTTAAATATAAAATTATAGTAAAATTTTATATATATTATTCTTTATATTCATCTATGTATTTTATCTATAGTCAAGTATATTTATAAAGTTTAAATAGTTTTAATATAAGATAAAGGTTATTTTCAAAGAAAAACAAAATATCAAAATTTCCTTTGGGATGTCGACATGTCCTAGTACCCCATGTCGACATAGTGTCAGTTAGATTAAAAATTTGAATTTCAAAAGAAGTGTCTATTCGCCATAACCTTTCACGAATGGACATGACTGTTGTTCTTCTATAAATAGGGGTTAGTTTCAACGAATTTTATATCAGATTTTCTGGTTTTTCACTTCTCTTCTTCTTCCACATTTTCTTATTCAAAATCCTACATCACTTTGCCGAAATCAATATTGAATCTAACTAGATTATCTCTGGTTTGATTCTCTATCACTATCTCAACAAGATCCAAGTGCTATTCAAATTTATAGGCTTCTTTGTAATTTATCTAGCGAGAAAAGGTGTGATTGTAGCCTTGGAAATCAATTGGGTGAACTTGTTGCCCCGGAAATCAAGTATCTCTACCCAGAGGATTGTGATTTTGGAGGGCGTACCTCGTAGCCTTGAAACCGAGGGTTGTAATTGTTGAATTTCTTTTGAAAGGAAATCCGTACTTAGTTGTGCGGGACTGGATGTAGGGTAACTCCAAACCAGTATAAAATCCAGTGTGTTCTTTCCTTTACTGCATTTACTTTATTTCTGCATCAGTGATTATATCTGTGTCTGAATATTGCATACATTTGTGTACAAATCAACAATAACTCAAAAAGATTTAGTAATTTCTTAAAAACACTATTCACCCCCCCCTCTCTAGTGTTATTCCTAGCCTTAAGATCCATATTCCGCATTCCTCACAGGCAGTGGTAGCTTATTACTAATATTATGAGAGAGTTACTCGAGTTTGTTTCCATTTTGTATAAACTATATTACTTGTTGTATAACTTTGTGGATTTGTACTCTGATATTTGGATCACTTAGTTATTACTATCTCTCCTATCTATATCTATGATGCATATTTTATTACATATGCTGTGAGATATATGACTGGTTCTGTGATGTTTTATTCTAATTTCAACCCTTGATAATCATCCTACATCGGTCGGGCACGTCAGCATCGTACTATTTAGTTATATTGGGTGTCGGTGGTGTAGGACAATTGTCACATTTGGTATTAGTGCTGACCCTGACTGGCAAGCTAAGTTCAATGCAATGATGGTGCACATGATGCAGAATGCCCAAGCGGTCGCTCCAAATGTTGTTGTTGGTGGTGGTGCTCAAGTGTAGGCGCCGAAGGCTGACTTTACCAAGCTATGCAAAGATTACTCCACCTTGGAAGGCAAACTATTTCTTGAAATGGAGTTGGCTATCGAAGTGCAGGATTGGTTGGACATCTACGAGCGTATCTTTGGTGATAGGGAAGTAGATGATGCCATGAAAAGGAAGCTGGCCTCTAGACAACTCCAAGGGTGGGCCATGAACTAGTGTAATTCTATTACTATTGCTACCCCCGAGGATTAACTCACTTTATACCAGTTCAAGGCTAGGTTCGAGGAGAAGTTTGTTCCGGCTGCTCAGAAGTTAGTTCTATTCAGGAGTTCTGCTGATTTAAACCTAGGACATATGTCTATTTTTGAATATATTACTGAGTTCAATGCTTTGTCAAAGTATGGGATGTCTTTTATTGATACTCTATTTGAGGAAGAATGAAAATTTTATCATGGGTTTGGATGACTGCTCGGGGGAGAAGTTGGTGAGTCACATTGATGAGCCATTTGAGAGACTTGTCGAGAAAGCTCTTCGTCGGGAGAGTTTATACTGTAGGTCCAAATCAGTTATTTTCACTAAGGAAGAGCTAGAACTGCAACAAAGCGATGGAGGCAAGAAGAAATGGAATGGAAAGGGAAAGAAATTTCAAGGAAAGAATGCTCAGAAGAAGGCTGAATGGGAACCCGTTTGTTTTGGTTGGGAAGATAAGGGTCACTTAATTAGAGACTGCAAAGATGATGAAAATAAGTGTTACAACTATAGAAAGTTCGAAAATATGTAGAAAATTGTCCAGAACCATCACAGCAGAAGCAGGTTGTGAAGGCATATGTTTGAACGATGTTCTGACTTCATCGACTGCTCCCTCGGCGAAGGAAAAGGGAAAGAGCGTTGTTATTCAAGATATGCTTTCCATTTATGATGTTCCCATACATGTTTTATTCGATACTGAGGCTTCACATTCCTTCATGTCTAGTGACCTAGTAGATAGATTGGGATTGAAACCCGATATAGTTGACCGATCCATGATTGTGACGAACCTTATTAGTGGCTCTACTATCCTGTGTATGGTTTGTCGTGGTTTGGTCTTATCGAGACATAAATTATCATTTGTTTGTTATTACTTTTTTTGAATTTTGTTGGGTTTGGAATTATCTTGGGAATGGATTGGCTAATGAAGTACGTGGTGGTAGTGGATTGAGAGAAGTCGTTGGTAACGATCAGGGCTGTGGAGGGGGCGAACGGTAGTGATTGGCTGCCTACTGGAGGATTGGGTTATGGTTAGCTTTCTATATTCCCTTGAGGTTCCATAGAATGCGTTATCATCTGTGCCTATCATTAGAGAGTATCCGGATATGTTTGAGGATGTGATCGGATTACCATTGCATCGAGAGATTCAGTTTCGCATAGAATTAGCGAAGGATGCCAAATTGAAAGTTATGCCTTTAAGGCGTATGGTACCTAGAGAGCAAAAGAATTTTTGGAAGTGCGAGTAAATGACCTATTGAAGAGAGGGTTCATTTGTAGGAGTATATCTGATTGGGGTGCACCTATAGTATTAGCCACTAAGGCGGATAACTCTCTAAGGCTGTGTGTAGATTACCGTGAGTTGAATAAGTCGATGAAGAAGAACAAGAATGCACTCCCACGTATTGATGACTTGGTCGGTCAGTTACATGGTGCAATGGTGTTCTCCCAATTGGATTTAGCGATTGGATTTCACCAATTAAGGGTAGCGAAGGAGAGTGTGCCGATCATCACGTTTCGTATGCCATCTAGTTTCTATGAGCGATTGGTTATGCCATTCGGACTAATCAATGCTCTGGCATACATTGTTGATATCATGTACCGCATCTACAGGTATCAGCTAAACAAGTTCATACTTGTGTTCATGGATGATATTCTAGTCTACTCTAGGACCGAAGAGGAACACAAGGCGCACTTAAGGGTTATGCTTGAAGTGCTGAGGAAGCACAAGTTGAAAGCGATGTGTTCAAAATGTCACTTTTGAAGAAGGAAAGTGAGATTCTTGGGTCATGCCATCTCTGAGTAGGGCATCGTAGTAGATCCTACCAAGGTGGCAGTGGTTTAGGATTGGAGCCAACCCAAGAATGCTACGGATGTGAGGAATTTCCTAGGATTGGTGAGAAATCATAGATGTTTTATTAAGGACTTCTCGAAGGTAGTTGGACAGTCGAACAATGTAACAAAGAAGAATTGGAATTTTGTTTGGAACGCAAAGTGTGAGCATGCATTTGTGAGTCTAAAGGAGAGGTTGATGAATGCACTAGTATTGTCCATTCCGAGAGGGAAAGAGGAGTTGACAGTATACACAGATGCCTTTGGTACTGCATTAGGTGCTTATGGATGAAGAATGGAAACGTTGTCACATACGCTAGTCGACAACTGAAGCCGCACAAGAGGAAGTAACCAACTCATGTTTTGGAGTTAGTAGCGATAGTATTTTCTTTAAATATATGGAGTCATTACCTATTAGGAGAATGTTCGAGATATTCACAGACCACAAATCCTTGAAGTACCTTTTCCCTAGATGGATCTCAACCTTCGTCAATGGCAATGGTTGGAATTCTTAGCCTACTACAACTTTGGCATTTCCTATATGTCTTGTAAGGGAAATGCAGTCGCTGATGCATTGAGTAGAAGACACTCCAGTTTAGGAGTGATGTTCATGGAGTGGAAGCAGTTAAAGTATATTGTTGGTTATAACTTCAGACATCATTGCAAGTTAGAGCCGGAGATGTTGGCAAGTTTGACGATCAAACCTATTTTAATTGAGAAGGCTGGCACTAGTCAGAGGCGAGACGTTAGATTAGCAGAGATCATGGCGATAATAGAAGGAGGAGCAGTCTAAAGATATGAAACAGTAAAGTCTCAATCGAGAGGATTGGCTCTTAATGATGGGAGATTGTTTATCCCCGATGTTGATGGATTACGAGATGAGGTGCTACGGGAGCGCCACCATTCTAAGTTGACTATAAATCTCGGCAGTAATGATATGTACCATGATATGAAGCAAACTTATTATTAGAAGGAGATGAAGAAGGATGTTGGGATATTCATCTCAAAGTGTATGAACTGCCGGTTGGTGAAAGTAGAGCAAAAGAAGCTAAGTGAGTTATTGTAACTGCTTGAAGTTCCCGAATGGAAGTAGGAGCAAGTATCGATGGATTTTATTAATGGACTGCCGAGGACTCGAGCAGGGTACGACAACATTTGGGTCATTGTTGATTAGTTGACCAAATACGCTAGATTTATATCGTGTAACATCCCTTCGTGCTGGTGGAAAGCAGATGAGAAATTGGTATTCGGACCAGATATTATTATAGAAACCTCGAAGAAGCTAGAGATGATTCAGCAATGAATGAAAGCTACTTAGGATAGGCTGAAGAGCTATGCTGATAGGAGACGTAGAGATTTGGAGTTCTCCATCGGTGATATGGTGTTTGTGAAGATTTCTCTTTTGAAAATGTCATTCGATTCTATAGTAAGGGGAAGTTGGTGCCGAGATTTGTAGGCCTTTTCCAATAACAGATAGGATTGGGAACCTAGCATATAGGGTTAGCTTGCCTCAGAAGATGGTAGGTGTGCACAATGTCTTTCATGTTTCTCATCTGCGAAAGCTTGTGCATGGCTCAGACATGACGATTACACTAGATTAACTTAATTATATTAAGATTGAACCAGAAGCTTCAAGACCTCATACGCCGATTCATAATGTCGAACGCGATACGTAACAACTTAGAAGGAAGATGGTGGAATTAGTAAAGGTTTAATAAGGGAAAAAGTGAAGGAGGTTGCATGAGGGAAACCGAGGAGAGCATGAGGGCCACATATCCGGAGCTCTTTGTATGGTAAGACCTACTATATATTGCATTTACTTTCACCTTTGATATCATATAGAGTAGTTTAGTATCCTACATGCTAGGATAGACTTACCTATATTATAGGTTGCATGGCTACTTGTTTGATATTTATGATAGTTGCATCTATTTGTTAGGCATGCGAGGCAACTATGTTTGACTTATTTGAGGATTTCAGGGGGCAAATTTTCTAAATGGGGGAGAGTGTAATGACCATATTTTACGTATCAGTGAATCATAAAATATTTTTATTTTATTCAAATGAGGCCATATGACTCTAAATTTTTGGAAAGTGACTCTTAGAGACATTCTCCACATCGATGATTTTTTTCGAATTTTTATATGACTATTTTGACCTTGAAAATCTTGTTTGGACTATAACTTTTGATAGAATCTGCGTTAGGGTCTCAAACCAGTTCCATTGCTTCAGGATGATGGTTTCCCATCCCATAGATTGTTCATAATAGAAAATTTGACTTACCATTTAAGTGTTTTTTTTAATTTTTAGTTGTTGCTGGCCTACTAGTGGGTAATTTAGTAAGACCGTGCTTAGGCCAACTAACCCACCTCAAAAATTCTGCTAAAAGGAGGGTGTAGGAACTGATCTAAGTTATTTCAATCTTCCCAAAATGGCTCTAAACCTCCATTGACCCTAAGTCAAAAATACTTACTAATCTTAGCCAAATCATCAATTAGACGGATGATTATTATATAGGAGCTTGATATTATCATTTTGGCTAACTTGCATTCCTCTTTCTTGTTGTCCACTTCAGATCTAAGGGGAGAAATTGGTATTTAAGGTATTTGATGAGTTGTTCTTGACCTCTCATTCTACTATGCATGTTTATATAGTTAAAAATGGTATTTTTAACATGATTTTGACCCTAAATTGTTTTCTAAATTTAATCACATTTTAACATATATTTAGGGCCAAAATTTTAAAGGATATAAAGTGGTTTTGCAACTCCATTTGTTCATATTCATATGCTAGTGTAAAAGTTAGACTTAGATTAGTATTTGCTTGATTATCGTGTTCTTATGTATTGCATATATGAATGGATATAAATGTATGATATTTCATGTTTGTATGTTGTGCTTTAATGTGGTTTGTTAGTGTTTTTAGGTACTTAGGAAAGGAGTTGTCGAATTGACAAGTCGAAGGCAATGATGGTTGGAATTGGGTGAAACTTGGAGGATGGGCTCTGAAGTATAGGAGGAGCTCATGATTCCTGTCGTATCAAAATTTGAGTTAAGTACAGGAATCTGTACTGAGAAGTCAGATCGGTACTAAGAGCTTTTTTTCATGGAAACCACTTGGTGGAAGGTTAGTACTTTAAGCTGGGGCTTAGGGTGATGAGTGAAGGCGGAATGAAGGAATTTGGTTAAGTATTGAACTTGGTGCCAAGAGCTATGAAGGGCATGAAAACAAGAGCTTTTGGCATTAGCACCAAGAGCTTTGAAGTTAATGCCGAGAGCTTTTAAGAGGAGTGGTCAGGGTCCAAGCAATTAGAAGATGGAGCACTATAAGAAGAAGAAAGTTAACCAAAATTGGCTAAGTGTACCACTTGGTACCAAGAGGTCTGGTCGGTACAGAGAGGTCACATTTGATGGAGTCGAGGTGGAACTTCCAGGAGGAGGAATGTAGACTCTACAGGTCGTCCAAAAGGTGTTTGTTTCTTCGCTTGGGGTTTGATGGCGATGTAGTAGCACGATGATAGCTTCAGGACTTTGGTGATGGCAACTCGACGGTAAATGGAGTTAGGTCCCAATAATAGTAGCTCGATGTTGAAAGGAGTTGTAAAAATGTTTGCCCACAAAGGGTGGGTTCCAGGAAGTTTAACCCATGGATAGAACATGAGAATGGTTCTATCGTGGAATGGCGGAATGGTTCCTCGAGAATAATGGAAACTAGATGGAGCAAGGAAAGGGCTCAGATACATGTGCTAAGGGATCGTTGATACTTAGAGTGTTTTCTGATGTACTCAAAAGTAGGGATATTGTGGGGATGCTCATGGATACTTTTTTTAGCTACCCTAGGTAGATTGCTTGGATCCGTATACCCTAGACCGGTGGATTTGATCTTAGCATCAACTTCAGGCTAGAGAGGTGTACATTGAAAACTGAGATTTCCATTAGTCCCTGGCGTGGGAAAGGCCATACAACTTACCATATACCTAGAGCATAGTGAGTGGTAGCGAGGTTGTTTGATGGATGCTATGGTTGCTTTGGTTGTTTTTTTCCATAGTCTATCACTCTAGTGATGTCACTAGAGATAGGTTTTGAAGATAGGGATACATGGACACCCGTTATCATACTTAGTTTGCAGTATGCCTTTACTATATTCGTAGAGCTTCATATTGTATTCATTATGTGCTAACTCTTTGGTTGCAGGGACATGTCAAGTATGGTTCGTATACCCTTGTTCCTTACTATATCAACTTGTATAGTATTTTGAGATTCATTTATCGCTCACACCAGACTGTTGTCTGACTTAAGGTTTTATGTTTTTCTTCTTATTACCTTGGGTACTCTTAAATGAGCAGGCTAGATAGCAGGTTTAGGTGCAACACAGTAGCTATGTAGAGGATGAGCTGGATGGAGCTATCTTATATTATATATGGAATTTTATACTTATTCCGCTATCCAACACTATAGGGCCTTGACAGTGCTTGCTTATTACAATTATTACGAGACAGTTATTTGATTTAATTTTCGTTTTGTATAAACTCTATTACTTACTGTATAAATTTATGGATTTGTACTTTGGTACTTGGATCACTTAGCTATTGTTGTCTCTCCTTTTTTATATCTATGATGTATATTATATTCTATTCCATGCGCTTAGAGATATACGACAAGTTTTGTGATGTTTCATTCCATTTTCAACCCTTGATGATCGTCGTACATCAACTGGGCATGTCAGCAGTGCACTATTTTGTTGTATTCGATACTGGTGGTGTAGGGTGGTCGCCACATGCCAACACTCATTGGTAGAGTGGTCGTTGAATTGGTTGTACTCATTGTACATTCCATTACCCTGGGCTCCTCCCTCCACCCGGTTTCAGAGGGAGCAAGCAGTTAGAATAGCACACAATCTCGCATAGCAAGATAAATTATATCCATGTCACAATTTATACTTGCATAATTTGTGTACCTAGGCTTGAGCATGAAGCATCTTTCACATGCTTCTTGCTATTCTCCTATGGATTGTTCTGTAACATCCCATCAAATAAAATAGTAATTAATTTTAGAATAATTAATGAATAATTATTAAAGCTCAAAAACAGAATTTTTACCAACATCAAATTTGACTGTGAAACATGCACCACTTTATTCATGGTAATTTTCTAATCAATATACATATATAATGTTTTACGATTAGAATTCAAATGGAGGAGTTATTAATGTTTGAGGATTTTGAATTGAAAATAATTAAAAATCTATTATATCATTAACTTAACATTAAAGCAACAATCAAGCATGAACCTTAGCAATTGTGTGAAAATCTAGTGTTTAAAGGAAATAAATAAAATAAATGCAGCAACAAATATTTGTTTCAATAATGGTGAATAGTCACCGCTCAACAGCAAATATCAGTCGGTCAACCACTAGTGGTCGACCATTGATATCAAACCTGTCGATCGGTTGCTGCTATGGCGGTTGAGAATGAACCTTGGCATAACGGCTCGGATTTAATAAAAACTAAACTGTCGGATATAATTGGTTTGAGCATTTATAAATATAGGCCTTAGCCCCTTGCTTTTCTTCTCATATTTTTTGAATCAAGGAGCGAAGCTCTGTCATTTTCTTTTCTCCACTAATTCTAGGAATTATAGAAATTATAAATTATTATATATATAAGTGGAGGATAGTTGAAGATAAAAGAGAAGAAGAATAAGGGTGAATCAATTCTACAAAAAGAGGTAAAATCTAGATTTATAAATTTAAACCACGCTTAATTCAAATCCTTTCTCAAATCTATAATTCTAATATGTATGCACTTTTGGTATATATTATGATTAAAAGAAAGGGAGTCAAATAAGGAGAACGAATTTAGAAATGGAGATTTGGAAGCTAAGAGGTGACTGAAAAATTATATATTTTTCATAATATTGGATTTATATAGTTTGTGAATCTATTTCTTTTATGCTTGTACATAAATCATGTAATTGAAGGCTTATATATATATAATGAACTTGAGATTCTTGTTTACATATTTAGTAGATTATCAATTTTGATTAAATATTGCTTACACCTAGATCTAGAATGTAAAGGTGAAATAGTCATAAATGTTATAAAATAAGTTATATATATAGAGTGTTAATTCCAGATTTTGTTATTCGAATGTTACAAATTATTAAACTTGAACTGAAGAGGTTTCTAATTTTATTGGGCTTTAAGTTTATAGTTTAATTCGTTGGAATAAAGAATATTTCAAGGTGAATTTGTATAAATTACCCAACTTTCCAATTATATATGAAAAGCGTGTCATTTGGAATAACAAAGAATATTTCCAAGGAAAGAGATGTGCAAAATAGGGATTTTTACCGTATTTTATACTATCTGTTTCAATAAAAAGATAATTCCTTATAATTCCGAATACAATACAATTCCTCTTTTCTTAAATAATTTAAGGGAAATTCCAGTGATAACATTTCCTTCTTGGGAGGTACATTTCCAATGCATTAAAATGTAGAAATCCCTAAATGTATAGCTAAAGTGTTATTAATAGAAATAATAATTATAATCCTATATCGATTAAATATATGTGATTAAATATAAGTTAAAAATAAATAATAATCGTTAACATTAATAAGACAATGAATTAAAGAATTAAAGAAGTTTTAGCAATCAAGTTAAAATGGATATTAATTGAAAAGAAGCAGAAAATGATAATTGATTATATTAATTAAAAGAAGAAATAAATGATATTTAATGATATTGATGAAATAAGAAGTAAGTTCATGGCATGTAAATGAATACAATAATTGAACCTAGGAGGTGGAATAATTTTCTAGTTGAAATTATATGGCCTCAAGAAAATATTTATGACAAGTGTTGGTTATTGGGTCTGGCCCAATATTTGGATTAAATATAAATGACGCGGTCATTAGTATAGATTGGGATGCAAGATCGATAGTGTTACACAACGAAAGTTTACCCTCTGCAAGGGGCTACAACCAGTTGTGTATACATTGTATTGATGTGGGACATCTCCAATTATAGGACCCGAAGTTCACGTATAGACTTTGGGAGTATACCAAAGTGGGTTCGCCTCGGATTAAAGTCTTAACTTGCCAACTGGGGTCAATTTAAATTTTAACATGAGGTACTAAGTAACCAAGTGGTCATTTCCTTAATTTGCATTAGGTAATCAAAATTGGATGGTAGGCGAAAGCTCACCACTATGTCAACACTACTAGTACCATATATTTTAGGAGTAGGGTTGTACACATTATATCGAGAGCGCTATCGGTCCTGAGCGGTCATTAGAAAGACTTGGGTTACGTCTAGAGATAGATTATACTTCCTACTAGTGTAGATTTCGAATAGGATATGCAATTGCCTCAAAATTTGTTTGTTGTTATTTGTTATGAGGAGGGCAAGTCAAACCTTAAATAAGTCTTTGAGACGAGTTAGTAATACGACCAAATAGTCGCAATGCCTTTATTAGGAACCGACAGAAAGTTCCTTGGAGAATGCGGGGTGTGGTGTATAGTTACAAATACTAGCGAGGAATGTGTCATTGCTTATTGGTGACAGGGATGCTTACACACACACACACACACGTATATATCTATTTTATACATCGGGGTAGGTTGAACGTATCATACGTGTATATGAAGTCAAAATGACTAATTTATTAATAGACATAACACTAATGGAAATCAATCAGCATAAACTAGTGTCATGGATAATGTATGTAATAAACCAATCAACAAAAAGTTGTTCTGACCTCATCCTTATTACAACCCACAAGATAGATTTAGAAGGACATGTACCGATACAAGGCGGGAACGGTGAGAAGGTAGATTTCTCATTCATGCTCTGAATGTTATTGGTTCCAAGGTATTAAGCTATTGGCCTTAGTCAGTATGATATATTTTATTATTCCACCATGAGTTTATATAGATAACTCTAATATACTTATATTTATTATAGGTTACCTATACCAATGATCTATACCCTAATGGATTTGGTTTTTCGATTTAGTCGGAATATCGAGTCTATTAAGGTACGGGTTGTTAACACATTCTTTCTATGATTGTCTTCCCTAAAGCCAACTTTGTTATTCAATCCACTTTCCTCATCACCATCAGAGATGTCGACTTCTTCCATTCTCATTATGTCGTTTGTCCTTTGGAGAAAGTCGATGAAGGACAAAGTGGGTTGCTTCTGATGTTCCTTCTATATCCAGGACTGGTACCTCATCCTTAAAAATAGTGCAACTATCAAGCTATTCTTTTCCACTACCCTAGCATGGGTTGATCCATTGTTGAAGCGGTTAAAATACAAGTAGAGGGATTTAGCCGAACCTTGTCTAATATTTCCTAATTCGCTTGTGATCATGACTCTTGTTTTTAATGTGAAGAAGTGAGCTTTAAAGTCGAAACACAGCTGGGTCCAAGAGTGGACACTATCAGCTTGTAAATAAAGGAACCAACGAAAGGTTGGTTAGGTCATGGTGGAGAGAAGAAGAAGGCACTTTTCATGGCTAGAAAGATGGCTAGCACAGGTTATTGAGTTGAAGGAGGTGATATGGTCAAATGATTCAGTGCTCCCATCGTCCTTGTCCAAGGAAGGCAAAGATATCTCCAGTGGATGTAAGTGCTTAAAATTTCTTTGAAGAAAAGATCCCTGCTCTCATTGTTTGACGAACCTTCGCCAACTGCGTTCCTAGTTTGGATCTTGCACACTTGCTGGCGCACGACTGCCATTTCTTCTTAGAGACTAGCCTCTGTATGCCATGGATAGCGCTAGCCCCTTGCTGAGGAAGGACTCCTCCATTGTCCATTTGGCGATGTGTACCTATGGCGGCGTAAGGTAAGGGGCAATGATGGCAGCTGAATGGTGTAGGTGATCTACTTCTAACATGAGTCTTAGGATAAGTACATGAAGGGCAACACAGAGATCACTCTAGAGGAGTCAAGTTAGCAAAGATGGTGCTAAGACATGGTTATTGCTAGTCCACTGCACTTTAAGATGCATGGGAATTGTAACATCCCCAATTTGAGGCCCGAAAATAAGCGTTATTGATGTTGCACTCATCCATATAGTTACTTTCCGGTGACAAAATGAGATCAATTAATTGTATCTATAACATCAAGAGCACATGAATATGTAAATTATCAAAACACATTTCATTAATGACATTTTATAATCATTACATGTTCCCATCGGTTCCGCATTCAGAAAAAATATAATAAATACAATTATATTCTAAGAATGATTTATGAAGGTGCCCCTTGGATGATCAGAGTCTAATGACTTAACATTTATAAATTTTGTTATCACGACCATTCAAGCAAAGTACAAACTTCAAATTACATAGCATAAAAAACTCCTAATATTAGCTTGCCTCCCGCGTGTCTTCGGAAGGTTATCCGTCAAACCTGAAAAACCAACTCCTGATCTACTCAAATGAGTACCCAAGAGTTTAAGGGAAAAAACAGAAACATTGGATCAGATAAAAAGTATGATGTAAATAATAATATACCATCTTGTACTAACAACAGATATCTAGTGAGACCAGACTGCAGGACAGAACTAGTTTTCCCATCACTAGTATCTTATCAAGATATGTCAACCTTAACATAATTCATGCACCTGCAATCACAATGGTTAAAAAAGAACATGATATGATCATATGCATGCAATATGGGTAAGTATGACTAGCCTGTCATTAAAGGGTTATGCATTCCCAAAGTTTACCCACCCATGAAATTTATTGTTTGTCTCAAATCATAGATTTCCTAGGATCATTATGAACCTATTAGTTTTCACAGGCCAATCAATAACATATAAGGTTGACTCGGGGCAAAACATAACTAGATGTCTTAAAATCTCTAAATATGGTTAGGAGGAAAATAACTTAAACAATACAGTAAGCATATAGAGCTATAAGTCTCTTTATGTGTGTACACATCTTTTAGTCCCACTAATGACAAAGCCCTACGCAGTGGAATCGTGGAACTTTACCAACCAGGGGCTACTGGCTGAAGCATAGGACACGACCCTGCACTAGTCATACCTAAATCTTATCTAGTTTTAAATCCATGAGTCATATTTTATCTGGTATTGATTAGTTCAAGACATCTTAACATAATTGATCTATCTAATCTCTTGGATGCAATTCTACTCGCTCAGGAATTTAGTCTGACCATACTCACTACAGGAACAACATGACTAGTAATTTTGTTCCTAAATCACAATGTGCATGTTGGATAATGAAAATGTGAGTATAAAAATGATAAAATATGTAAATTTAACTGATCAAATGATAAGAAGAACATATAACATCGTTCATCAAAATATGATCATCAATAGTCATATACATAACAAAATTACTCAAGTTTAAGTAATATTTTCCTTCAGCAAAATTCATGTAAAATTGGGGTAAAACACTATCTCATTTCCTTGAAAACATTTATCTTTATAAATGGTAAACCTCTTGAAATCATTATCAAAACAAGGAAAACATAGCCCAAAATACTTAGCCAAAATCTTATGCCAAAGCATTATCATCTTCACACGGCTTTTAAAACACTTGCTATCAAAATAGGGATGCCGAGCATCTAGAAAACGTATGCTATCGAGCCTCTACAACATAGCTTTCAAGTTAAAAAAAGGCTATATAGCCACTAAAATATAGATGTCTAGTATCTAGAAAACATGGGCTATCGAGCCTCTAAAACATAACTATCGAGTTTGTAAAACCATACGGCTATCGAGCCTCTAAAATATAGTTATCAGGTTTGTAAAACATATGGCTATCAAGCTACTAAAAATATAGTTTTCAGTTAGCTACATGGAAGCCATCGAGTCACTATAAGACAAGAGGTGCTGAGCTTTTAAAAATATGAGGTACCGAGCCTCTAAAAATTTTAGGATGTCGAGTTTTAAAATGGAAAAAGTCGCGGATTTTATAAACCATGGGGTTATCGAGCCTCTACAAAATATGAGGTTTTGAACCCCTAAAAAAACAAGGTATCGAGTTCCTATGCAAGCGGATACAACACATAGCTATCGCATGTATCCGCCCTTATAGTTGTCGAGCTTCTATGAATAATCGAGATTCTAAGCTATAATGCCAATGCCATTTTTGTAAATAACTTAAAGACTGATTGATTTCCTTTTAAAGTTAAAACTTTCAATTAATTCTTGCCTCATGTCAAATTTTCATTGGATAATAATACATTTTTCATATTCTTTACTGAAATCCTGGTAGGTCATGTGCGATCTTCTCAAATAACTTTGCAAAATCCTTATAGTTAATATCATTAACTTATATTAATTATAAACATTTCTAGAATAAAAAATTCATAGAAAACCATATCAATTAGGAAAAATCCCTAAAAATCACTCAAATCTGAATTTCCTTCTTCCTCCATATAAAAAAAATGGACTAAAATATTAATTTATCTTTAATAAATAAAAACCCGAAAACAAACACATTTTTTCTCTTAGGAAAGCCATAAAATATTCATATGAACATGGAAAATTATGAAATTGAGAGGCCACCTCCAAAACAATGTTTTCCCACTATTTTAAATTCAAATCAATAAGAGATCAAAAGTTATGTTTTTGCTTTTATAGCCCGTTAGAGTAATTCCATAAAATTCCAACAAACCATTATTCAATCTAACAATGATATTTTCAATCCAAACACGAAATATTATCACACACAATTCGAAAATCAATCCTAAATCTGAAAACAGAACATAAAAGATGGGACGGTTAACTATTACTCATCTTAGATTGGATAAGAAAGATTGAGATTTATTGTAGATTAATTCCCTTATGCTTTCCCCTTTGAATTCCTTAGATTTTATCTTCTTTACCCTCTAAGTAAAGGCCTAGCCTTCTTTAGGTTTTGTTTTGATTTTAGAAAATGAAATGAGAATGAATAAGAGAGGAAGGGTTTAGGGAATGAATTAAGGAATTATTCCCATTTTGTCCCTCTCATTAATCCATTTCTATTCTATGTTTAAAACAACCTTATTAATTGATTAATTAAGGCCTGACTCAAATTAGTTAATAGAACTCATTCTCCTTATCTCCTCATATTATTCTATTTTAATTTAACTAATTAAATTCCTTGAATAATGCTCAACAGAAATTTGAGATGCTACAGACTCCTCCCTTAAAGAATTTCGTCCTCGAAATTACGATAAGGAAAATGACAAGCATAACAATCATGCAAACATGTGTGACAAATATATAACAACAATGCTAGCACATCCCACTAACAAAAGGTATATATGATAGATATAGAACATACCATCAAAACAACTCAGGACAAGTATTTCTAATCCTGCCTCCCGTCTCTCAGGTACAGTCTTTCTCATTGTCACTCCACCGGACTTTCACTAACTTGACGGTCTTTTTTTTATATTTCTTCTCATCTCTTGCTACAACATAAACTGGTTGTCTAACAAAAGTCATATCCGGTTCTATTACTAAATCTTCCAATTCGTTAGGTACAATAGTAATTTCTAGATCATATACACACTTTCTCAGAGAAACATGAATAACGTTATGGACTCATGTCAAACTATTCGACAAGTAAATCTAATAAGCAAGTTTCCCGATCCTTTCTATGATGGGGAATGGACTAACATATCTTAGTGCCAATGTACCTGACTTGTCAAACCGCACCACACCCTTCGTCGGTGATATTTTAACAGAAACATGGTCACTACGTAAGAACTCTAAATCCTTACGCCTCTTATCTACATAAATTTTCTATCTAGATTGAGCTTTCTTCATCCTTGCTCGGATCAACTCAATCTTTTTTGTAGTTTATCTTACCATGTCTGGACTAGGATCAATCTGTCTTCGGTTTCTAACCAACATGCTGGTTATTTGTATGTCCTTCCGTAAAGAGCTTCATAATTATTATTATAGGAAAACACAATTAAGTGCAAATGGTCTTCTTATGAGCCTCCAAAGTCTAGTACACAAGCCCTTAACAAATCTTAAAGAATTTTGTTGACCCTTTCCGCTTGTTCATCCGTTCGTGGATGATAGGCGGTACTCATCTTCAGCTTGGTACATAACACTTCTTATAGACCCTTCTAGAATTCACTAGTGAATAAGGTATCTGTCACTAACTATAATACTAGGAACCCCATGCAGTTTTACAATATTCTTCATAAACAATTTTGCTAGAGTAAGTGGCTTCCTTGTCAACTTAACGGGAATAAAGTGTGCACTCTTGGTTAGTATCTATCATGACCCAAATACTTTCATTTTCCCTATTCGACCTTGGAAACTCATCAATAACATCCATGTATATAGAATCCCATTTTCAAAGTGGTATCTCCAAAGGTTGAAGCAATCCACTTGGTTTTTGATGTTTGACTTTCACTTGCTGACAATTCAAACATTGTTTAACCCATCAGCTTGCATCTCTTTTCATTCATTCTCAAAAGAAACTCCTCTTCATATCCTGATACATTTTGGTTCCTCTATTAATGAATAGTAAACTTCAATCGATGACACTCCCTAAGAACTTCATTCCTTAGGTTATAAACACCTGGAATACACAACTGCCCCTTCTTCCTTGACCATCCATTCCGGTCAAGACTAAAATCTTTTAAATCATCAACCTTAGTTCCATCTTCAAGTCTTTTAATCTGCTCAGCTAGTAATGGATCATCTCTCTGCTTAGAAGCAATTCTTTTGATTATTACCGGTAGAAGTTCTAAACATGATCGGTAGAACTTCTAAACAAGATAGCATCACAATATTCCGACTAAAACTAGTCGTCGACCTTAACCATACACCCCAAGTAGTCAATGCCTCTAAATCTTTCCATTATGCTAACATAGCTAACACCACACTCTGATGTTTCCTGCTAAGTGCATCCACTACTTTATTACCTTTCTCAGGCATATACTCAATATAAAAAAATTTCAACCACCTTTGTTGTCTCATATTTAACTCCTTTTGAGAGAATAAATACTTCAAAGACTTATGATCCATAAATATTGTTCTTCCAAAAGATAGTGTCTCCACACTTTCAAAGCAAAGATCACCACTGCCAACTCTAAATCATGAGTCAGATATCTAACTTCTTTTGGTCGAAGCTGTCGAGAAATGAAGGCAATCACTTTACCTTTTTGCATTAACACGGCTCCTAAACCTTTCCAAATGCCTAAGTATACACCATTAAATTTTGATTTCCATATGGAATAACTAACAAATGTGCATTAGTCAATAAATGTTTTAGCTTTAAGAATGCTTCTTCATATTTATCGGTCCAAATATACTTTAAGTCCTTCCTCGTTAGTTTAGTCATAGATGCCGTTATATGAGAGAAATCCTTAATGAATCTCCGATAATAGTCAGCTAACCCCAGAAAACTTCTTATCTCGGTCGCATTCTTGGGTCTTTTCCAATTATTAACAGCTTTAATCTTAGCTGGATCTATTGATAACCCTTTTTTCTGAAACTACATGACCAAAGAACTTCACTTCTTTCTTGCAAAAATAACATTTTGAAAACTTCGCTTTTAGTTAATATTTCCTTAATGCCACTGCACCATTTTAAGATGAATCTCATGATCTCGCTCATTCTTAGAATATGTAATAATATCATCTATAAATACTAACATGAATCTATCCAAATGCTATTAGAATATTCAGTTCACCAAATCCACAAAGAAGGCAGGTGCATCAATCACTCCAAAGGGCATGACTAACCATTCATACGAACCATACCTTGTTCGAAACGCCGTTAATGAAATGTTGTCATCCACCACTCTCAATTAATGGAATCATGTTGCTAAACCCAATTAGAATATTACATAAGCCTCACCCAACGGATCAAACAAATCATCTATTCTCGACAAAGGATGTTGATTCTTTATTGTCTTCTCATTTAACTTACGATAATTAATGCACATCCTTAAGGACCCATCCAGTTTCTTCATGAACACTGCGTCCAATTTCCAAAGTGAACTGCTTGGTCTACTAATATTCTTTCCTTCTAAGTCCACCAACTGCACCTTTAACTCTTTCATCTCTATAGGTGTAATTCTGCTAGGCGGCCAACTTATGGGTTCAGCTATAGGTACAAGATCTATTTGAAACTTAATAGCTCGTCTTGATGATAGTACTATAGCTGGTTCAAAAACATCTGCATACTCTCTTACAATGAAAACCCAATTCACCTTATCTTCCACTTCCTTTGCACTCAATAAAGCACACGCATCTAAACACAAATTTTGTACTGAGTATATAATTCGATCAATGCTATTAGGGTCTTTTAATGATATCTTCCTACTAACATCATATCTGCTTAACCAATCCATATCTAGAATAATCTCAAAACCCACAACATCAAACATGTAAATTGTAGGTAAATGCATGGCCTAATAGCTCAAATTCTAAATGTTCATATCTCATCCCAAGAGTTGCATACCCTCCTATTGGATTCACAACTCTTAAAGAAGTAATGGGGTATGATGGTTCTAGATCTAACTTATCTACCAAACGTTACGAGATAAAATAATATGATGTGCCAGTATCAAATAATACTTTAACAGGTATGCTATGAATCAAAAGTGTATCTCCCATCACAGACTTTCCTTTCTCTTCTATAGTCGGTCCAAAAGCTGATGGTTCCAGAGCAAAAACTTTACCTTTTTCATCCTTTGTCAGTTCTGGACAATCATTCTTGTAATGCCACATCTGGTTGTAGTTGTAACACTTCACACCTTTCTTTCCTACAATCTTCTTTCCACCATCAGATAGACACTCATTAGCAAAGTGTCATTTCTTATCATACTTATAGCAAACAATATTAGTCTTTCCTTTCTTGGCAGCTCTGCCCTTCTGAGCTTCCTTCTTATTGAAGAACTTCCTTTTCTTTCCTTGAAAACCTTGAGTCTCTAGAAGCTTGTCACTTCCAAATGCCGAAAGCATTTCCTTATTTCTTAACGCCATCTCCACCACAACATCGCATGGATCTCTAGGATACGACATAGTTTTATTGGCACGCTCTAGTTCCAATCCATGAATGAACTTCTTGTTCCTTTTTATCACAGTATCAATAGTAGCATATCTGTATCTGGCCAACTCGTCAAACTTAGTTGCATAATCCAATACGGACATCTCTCCATGCTCCAATTCAGCAAACTAAGTTGACTTAGCTATCTCGGACAAAAACTTTTCCTCAAATCTCCTTCTAAATTCAGCCCAAGTCAAATTCTCCTTTGGTCTTCCTACAATCACACTGTTCCACCGTTACAAAGCAGCTCCTTACAACCGTCTAGATGCCAACCTCCTCTTTTGTTCATCATTCAAGCCTAAGTCACCAAAAATCCTTCCATAGTGCAACAGTCAATTCTCAACTTCAATAGCACTTTCTATTTCATGAAAAGGCTTTCCTCCAAGGCTGGTATAATCATGGCTCAACTTGGCATGATTGTTGCAAGCAAGTACCTCAAGATTAACACCTCCTACATTGTCAACATTTCTTCCAACCAAACCAGTTTGCATCATATTCATGAAGAACTGATACATAGTCCCCATATCTACTAGTAGGGTTCCAGCACTCACATTAGTATTGCATTTGGATTAGCATTTGATGGTCGACCCAGATTCCTTTTAGTGTTAGGTCGAACATTTCTATTGGTTGTAGTGCTTCCTCCACCTAAAGCACTCTTCCATTTCCTGCTTTTATATCTTGCTTTCTCGTAGTCTGCATACGAGTCTTTGTAAGATATAGAAGAATGGTCTAACAAAAATGGGAGAATATGTGCAGAATACATACTTATATATAGCAATAACAGGTACGTTACCATAGCATCATCCCTACCCAAATCTTATTCTCTGATTTATTTGGACTATGTTCTAAAAATCTTATAAGTTTTACATAAACCTATGCTCCGATACCAAGTTGTAACATTTCCCAACTTCAGACCCAAAAATGAGCGCTATTGATGTTGGCATGTTGCATTCATCCATAATGTTATTTCCCAGTGATAAAATGAGATCATTTAATCATATCTAAAATATCAAGACTACGTGAATATATAAATTTTCAAAATACATTTCATTAATAACCTTCTACATTCATTACATATTCCCATCGATTTCACGTTCAAAGGAAATATAATAAACATAATTATATTCCAAGAGCGGCATGTGAAGATGCCCTCTTAGATGATCAGAGTCTAATGACTTGACAGTTAATCGTTACATCCATTCAAACAAAGTATAAACTTCAAACAACACAGCGGAATAAACTCTTGATATTAGCTTACTTCCAGTACATCTCCGAAAGCATATTCGTCTAACCTGAAAACTCTACTCCCGATCTACTCAAATGAGTACCCCGGATTTTAAGGGGAAAACAGAAACTTCGGGTCAGACAAGAAATCTAGTGTAAAAAATAATATACCTTCTCGCACCAACAACATATATCTAGTAAGACCACGCCATAGAATGGGACATGTTTTTCCCTTGCTAGTATCTTATCAAAATATGTCAATCTTAACATAATTCATGCACCTGCAACCACAATGGTTAAAACAAAACATGGTATGGTCATATGCATGCAATATGGGTAAGTATAAAGAGTCTGTCATTAATGGGTTATGCATTCCCAAAGCTTACCCACCCCATGAAATTTATTGCTTGTCTCAAATTATAGTTTTTCTAGGGTCACTATGAACCTATTAGTTTTTACTGGCCAACTATAACCTAACAGGCTGACTTGGGCCAAAACATAACCAGATGTCCCAAAATCTCCAAATACGTTTAGGAGGAAAGCAACTTATACAATACATTGAGCATATATAACTATGAGTTCCTTTTTGTGCGTACATATCTTTTAGTCCCACTACCGACAAAGCCCTATGCATTGGTATCGCGAACTTTTATCAACTGGTGGCCAGCTGAAGCATAGGGCGCGACCCTATATCTGTTACACCATAGGATACAATCCAATTTGGAAATCAATCCTAAATCCCAAAGAAAACATAAAAAATGTGATGGTTAACTATTATTCACCTTAGAATAGATAAGAGAGATTGGAATTTGATATAGATTAATTCCCCTAAGCTTTCCCCTTTGAATTCCTTAGATTTTATATTCTTTTCCTCTCTAGGTAATGGCCAGTCTCCTTTAGGTTTTGTTTTGATTTTAGAAAATGAAATGAGAATGAATGAGAAGGAAGGTTTTATGAAATCAATTAAGATATTATTTCCATTTTGTCCCTCTCATTAACCCCTTTCTATTCCATGTATAAAATAATCTGATTAATTGATTACTTAAGGTCTTACCCAAATTAGCTAACATATTTTATTTTCCTTATCACCTCACATTATTTTATTTTATTTTATTTATCTAATTATATTCCTTAAATATTTTTAAACAAAAATTTAGAATGTTATATAAATATGTGTGAAAATGTGGTAGATATCAAAGATTTGCTAGTATCATAAGCCTACCTTCTCATGAACTCGTCCTATTAGCCAGCCCATGGCCATTCAACAAATGGGGCATAGATTTGATAGGACCACTTCCCATGTCAAAAGGAGGGGCAAAATATATCGTAGTAGCAATAGACTACTTCACCAAGTGGGTTAAGATAGAATCCTTAGCTACAATCACTACAAAGAAGATAGCTATTTTTGTCATGAGAAACATAATTAATAGGTTTGGTTGGGATTCCCTATAAAACAATTTTTGATAATGGAACCCGATTTGACAGTAAGAAGTTTATGGAGCTTTGTGAAAGGAATGGAATAATAAAAAGTTTCTCCTCTATCACACACCCAAAGGTGAATGGGCAAGTCGAAGCAGAAAAAAAAACCATCAAGAAGTTGCTTAAGAAAAGACTACAAAAGGCTAAATAAAAATGGGTAGAGGAGTTATATTTAGTACTATGGCTTATAGTACCTTATCCAGATCTCCAACTGGCCACACACCTTTCTCTTTAACCTATGCTTATAAAGCAATGCTCTCAATTGAAATAAAGGTTCTAGCACATAAAAGAATATCATATGTGGCAGAATAGAACACAAAATGAATTAAAAGAAGCTACCCATGATATTATTCAAGAAAGAAGAGACGATACGACAGTCTACTTCACCGCATATCGACAAAGGATGGAAAAGAATTACAATGCTAGGCTTAAGAAGTGAAACTCTTGCAAGGAAGACCAAGTACTATGGAGAGTAGTGGCTAAACTAAGGACCTGGCAGATGGAGATCTGGGCCCAAATTGGGAAGGTCCTCTGGTTGTAGCAGAAGTCTTAGCTAATGGGAATTACCGATTCTCAAGACCTAATGGAAATCTAGTTCCAAGAACTTGAAATTTTGAGCATTTCGGGCCATACTTTGTATCAGAAATGTTATTTGTATAGCAAAATAACATATATTGTAATTATTATGAAAGGTAGTGATATAATGAACTGGACGTAGGGATATTAGACGGTTCAAACTAGTATAAAAAATTTATGTGATAATTCTTCTAACACAGCTAATAACACTGAGTTGTAATTTACACAACTTGGCTTTCCTGCCAAAAAAATTACACTAGACGTAAGGATATTGGATGACCTGAACTACAACAAAAAACCATGTGCATGAATTAAAAAAGGTTATAAATACACGACCTGACCTTACAGTCAAAACCAGCCTTCCCTCAAATAGTGGGGCAGACCATGCAAAGCGTACGAACAAAAGATAAATGCAAAGCTGAAAAATTAAGCAAAATCCAAAAAAAAAATTGAAAGCAAGTGCAAATAAGCTAAAGCTCACAAGGTACTTATACTCTTTTACAAGAGAATTCAGTTAATACAGTATCCTTATATATTTGCACAACCGGAAGAAATATTTTCTACAACATAATTTTACAGAAGTGTTCTAAATTGTAAGATCCTAAAATACTGTTGCGACTATGAAATATATAGTCTAAGGAATGCTAGCCAAAGGTCGGTCCATTTTGATACGAAAAGTCTTCCTAGGGCCATACTTAGCACCTGTCCATAGGTCCATTGGATCCTCCACGGTCACTAGAAAGTCTTCTTTAAAACTCAAATCAAATGCAAAGTAAAAATAATTAAAAACATATATGGCTCGTTGCAAATAAATCTGCCCCATCTTGCATCTATCATTCTCCCTTCTAAGTTTGTCTTCGAGATTAACAATCTAATCCTACCCTGGCATATTAATAGATGATGTTGTGATGCTGGAGGCAGCCTAAGCTTCTTGCAGTCGATCTTCGAGTTCATAAATCTTAAGTATAGTGGTCTCTTTCGTCTATTCTCAAGTCTTTATTAATTCAGTCCTTGTCTTTTCAAGTCCATAGAAAAACCACTAAAATATTTGAGAGCATTCGCTTTCCACCCTTTCCTCTATGTGCGAAGGAGCACCTTTGTTCCCGGTCACTCTGACGGTTGCTTGTAATGGTCTTCCAGTTCTCTAAGTCTACCTTGGTAGTGCAGCTCTAATTTCTTTTTTAACCGATCTGCCAAACGACGTCCATGCCTGCAAGAGGAGCAGTTACCGCACCCACACTAAGCTCCTTGACTACCTCTCCTTCGGCATTCCCCTTCTCTTCATACTATTGTGCAGGCTGAAGAGATAAGCCTTTTATGGTTTTTCTCAATCCCTTAATCTCATCTTCATAGAAGTGCTTCACTGTACTTTAATGCTTGTTGTAATTTTGCCACCTTTGAATTTGCGGCACCAAGCTCGGTGTGTAATGTGATATTATATAGGTATTAGTGCTCGTGTGCGTCCTTGGATTTTTTGAAATCAGAAAGAGCATTTCTTAAATCTCTTTCAAGACTTTCATTGGTAAGTGTTAGTTGGAGGTTCCCTTCCTTTAAGGTCGTGGTAGAAGTCATAGTCGCAACCTCAAATTTAGGTACGCCCAAGTCATCTGGGCCGTAGATAGTGGGAATTGAAGGTGCATCATATTCGAAGACTTCGATAGACTCGGAAGGGTGCCCATAAGGGAGAAGGGAATCAACCTAGTTGAGAGTAATAAGAATTCATTTTGATGGAAATCAAATTACACAAAGTTAAATTTAGAAAGATGTATCACGTAAGACCAATTTTATATGAAGAGTGTAACAAATTCACATATAAAAATAATAATAATAATAATACATAGCACTCACTCCTTATCTTGATTCCTAAGCCCAACCCTAAATCATTCTAAATGGGGACTATTAGTGAGAAAAGAACCGCTCTCTAGGGTATAGCATCAGCAACACAACATAAAATCATTAAGTGCTTCCTTTTTTGTAACTACTTGGTCAATTTTTGAAAGCAACCCTTGGGTTTCTTCTCTAACTTGTGTGAACGCCTCATCTAACTCTTTCTCCCGCTTGTAAATTGCTGCTGCACTAAGACTAAAATGACTTATAGTTTAATTTTGAAGTTTTTCCATGCTTTCCTTCAGGAGTTTAGTAAAAATTACTTCCTTAAAAGACTATAAAGAAAAAAGGAACAAAAACAACACGGTCATTCGTAGTGCAATAACAAAACAGTAGGGCAATTAAAAGAAATTGATCGTAACAAAATTGGAAAACAAATTCATTTCATTACATACTGGAAGGTTCAAAAAACAAAAGAAACGGTGAAATCATTTACAAAAGGTCAGGTGATTACATGAACTTGAAAAGTAGATGACCTCACATTCTCATCATTCTGCTGCAATGAGGTGTCTTGGAAGTCAAAAGGGAAAGCATTATCCTTGGCCATCTCTTTAGCCTACTCATAGGCGAGGGCATCTTTAATTCTTGTAGAGTCCCCTAAGAAGCTGAGGTCAACCTCAACAGTAGTATCACCCAAGCGGTCGGCAAAAATAAGCACTTAACCATGACGTACATCTTGAAAAGCACCAAGTAAGTAATCCGCTAGAGCATGTCCTTAGATTCCTCCTTCTCCCTTAATGCTTTATCCTTTCCTTCCATCTCCGAGTCCTTTAACTTCAAGACCTCCTCCTCTGCTTTTGCTGCTCCCTCCGCCCTTTCTGCTTTCTCCCATTGAGCCCTAAGTTCTTCGTCTACTCAGGTTTTATTAGAGGCTACCACAGCGAGGTGTGCCTCAAGCTTAGCGATCCTGGTAGTAGATAAACTGGTCGTCAATAATCGTCTTTCAAGCCTCGGATGCCAAAGCCCCTGTCTATTGTAAAGCAGATATAAACAAGATATGAATTTGTAACACAAAGCGTCATTAAGTAAGAAAAGAAAAGAAGGCACTTACATAGGCCCAAGTCCTTTCAAGCTTAGTAGCAAGCTCGAGGAAGGAGAGTGTAAGAAATGGAAGAGCAATGGGATAAGAATGTGGGCAGAGGGTGATGTGGGATAAACCGTCAACGCAATACGCCTTACCCTCTCAATAAGATCGATGTTTGTACCCTCGGGTAAGGGAAAGAAGCGAATTTTTGGGTCGAAAGGACTGGAGAGTAGGATAGGAAGTACTTTCGAGGAAGGAAAAGAAGGAGATTCATGAGATTTCTTAAGAGGTCGGTCAGAGGATTGAACACCATCTTTGTGATGCCTCAACCCGAGACCCACATTAACAAAGAGCATTATTGGGTAATACTGTCTGTTAATGCGGAGAATAGGACTGGTTAAGAGCGACCATCTATAGTCTTGTCTTAAATATCTATAGAATACGTCGATTAATGCTCTATAATTTTTTTCTTTGATACCTCAAGTGGATCGACATATCCAATAAATGTCTAATAAAAACTACAGGTGGCTATAGGATCTATCAGAACAAAATACAATAACTCAAATGCATAACACATGACAGAACAACAAACAGATATATATATACATATATACATATATACTGATACATCCCAATACAATACAAATAATATGTCATAAGTGGTTGACGACCACAATATCCACTCGAGTCAAAAACAATATACATATCAGAGTAGCGACAAAAAACTACAACGAACGGGCTAGCAGATAAGTCCATGCGGAAGCAGAATAGGCTAAGTCCATAAGGGTACCTAACCTGAAACACCTCGGTCTGACCCAAGTATAAAATACACGGGTCAGTTTAGCTAAACAAATCAGTTAAAGGGAATATACGATAACATAAGCATAGGATAAAGGTGAGGTTCTTCTTAAACAAAAAGAAACAATGATAAGTATAAGCATGAGCATAAGTATGGTAGGGCTACTTTAAGCAATGAGATGATATCACTTACACAAACATATAATCTTAAAAGAGATAAGACAATCCATAAAATGCTAAATATAGCAAGCCTCATATCATCGGCATATCACAAATCATCAATAGTGGTCTAGGAAAAATATAACTCCTAAAAAGGAGAAACCCCAAACCCGCCATATCGGCAAACTCAAAGAAATCTCAAAAAAATCACCATCTTAAAAATACGCCACAAGGCAATCAAATATAACTCTCTAACATAGAAGGATATGATCCCAAATAAATGCCAAAAGGAAAATCTCATGTAATAACGCCAATAGGCAAATCTCAATAATAACACCAAAAGGCAAATCTCAAATAACACCAGTGTAGGCACTCAAATCTCAAAAATAGAAATCCCAAGAGTTCAAATCCCCGAAAGGTAATCGCCACAAATATATATCGAATGGTTCGACGGACCAATTTCGGAAAGGGGTGATACACTAGGGAAAATAGTCAAAGAAATCATCTCAAAAGTGTTTGCACATGCATGTAGCCGAAGCCTTGCCAAGTACTGTTATCTCAAATAGGTACCTCGCCCAAAGGCAAAACGTCACAATGACAAATACACCGCAATGGCAAATACGCCGCAATGGCAAATACGCTGCAATGGCAAACGCCGCAATGGCAAACATCTCGAAGACAAATACGGCGCAATGGAAAACGCAGCAATTGCAATGACTCGAAGGTCCAGTAATGGCACGCCGCAATGGCAAATGTGTCACAAACTCTCGGATAGGAACTCGAACAGTGTTAATGTGTGTCTCATACCACACGTTCGCACAAAATGGTTTACTAACCGCTAGTAAATTTTACACTCAAAGTAGTAAAAAGTTTACCTCATTTCATCGATAAACTCGACCCGAAGGCCAAAACCATCAAACGAACAAGTTGGGAATTAACCAATAAGATAAATGCACATGTCCCGTACCACATGTTTTACCAAATTGTTTAATTCTCCTTTTCGTCCGCTCGAATGGTGCAAAAACGTGTATTATATATATATATATATATATATATATATATATATATAATGATTTACTTTGAAAAACAAGCTTTGAAAACCAATTGTCGAAATCAATTCGAAAACCCATATTTGAAAATTCCCTTATTATAGAGAATAAATAGATTTTATACCTGAAAATATTATATAATAATTATCTTGAAATGCCCATTAATTTTAAAAAATCATTTCAAAAAGATTCGGAGAAAACTGTGCTCGAAAACGAATAAAAACAAGGAAAATCACTCAAACCGATATTCGAATTCAATTCAAATTTCAATTCAAAATCAATAAAAATTTGAATTTCAAGTTCTCAAAATTTAGCTAGCCTTTTAATAGGCATCATAGCACTTCGAAACATCACATAACCATCATTAAAATCAAGCAAGATAAGAAGGAAAACAAGCTAAAAACAAGTCGCAAATCAAAATAACAAAGGCCAAACTACTCGTGCTTGGGCCAACAAGGGGCTGACCCAGCCCAGCGGCCAGGTCGACCTGGAGGGTGCTGGGTCGACCTGCCTGTCGACCCAGGCTACGAACTCTTCTCCAGGTTGTTTTCCAGCCTTGTATTGATTTTCCAGGGTCAATCTAACATATCAAACGATGGAATTTTTGGATGAAAATTGACATGCACACAACTTAACATATAAACTACACTCCAGAAATGATCCGGCAGCAATTTGAATTAAATCAAAGAGTTATGGCCACTTAAAGTGGCAACTAGAAACAAGAAATTCAATAAAACAACTGACAGAAAGATATACGTATACATAAGCTATTTTCTTTCAGATCTTTGCATTAGCAGGCTAGTTTCAGCTAGAAATGTTAGATGACAAACTCACCTTGCTGTACTTGAGTAAAAACTTGAATTATTAGCTAAAAAGATCAAGCTTTGAGGAGAAGAAAGCTTCCAATACCCTGTAAAATTCCTTAAACAGACATGCAAAAGAAGTATTACAGTAAATTAGAAAAACTACTTCTAAAATTAAGAGTTTGATGAAATTGTAAGGTTTTGGAGTGAGATTACCTTTTAATTATACTCTAATTTGCAAAATATTTCAACTTGCTTGAATTTAATTAAAGAAATGGCTTGAATTGCAATTTAGAGGAGTGGGTTTCTATTTCTTAGGCTAAGGAAGAAGGAGGTGAATAACAAAATGAACGTACTGGTAAGTTCTCATCTCTTTTCTTATTAGGCTAAGACTAAATGGGCTAATTGGGTTTGATAATTAAAAGAAATATAATGGCTTAAGTTTTAAATCAACACTTAACAAATTAATGTGTACATATCACATATACACATAAATAAAATGCATTCCTCTCAAGTTTTACACAAGAAAAATGTGAAAACTTGTATACTTATAAAATAAAACATTTTCTATCATATAAAAAGATTAGTTTATATTTTTAAAACATTTTTATTATTAAATTCCTTAATTTAACAAAAATACACCATTTACTCAAATAAATAAATAAAACATTGTTTTTAACTTCTAAAATTCAAAAAAAATACTTTTCTCACTTAGAAAAATATTTCAAACCATTCCCAAACATAATTTATAGCCAAAACATATTTTAAAATCAATTTTCACCTTTTTATTTAAATAAAACACCTTAAAAAAATCTCATACTTCTTTTAAAAATTATTAAAAGAAGTAATTGGAAATAATTAATACAATTATTGCATTTTCTCCAAATAAAACTCATTTTCCAATCATTAGTAACCCAAATAAATAAAATAAAGTTCCAAACTTTATTTTTCTCATTTTATTTTCAAAATTCATTGTTTATTCCAAATAAACAACTAAAATTTTCAATTTTATTTTAATTTACAATATTAAATTATAACTACCGTTATAATTTAATATTAATAGGTAATCTCCAAAACCGGTGTTGTTACAATCTTTCTCCTCTTCTCTTCCCTCTTCTTCTTCGATGTCTCTAATTTCTTTGGTGGAGAATCATTAAGAAACACATCAGAATGACCATCAGTCATTTTTCCTACATAAAAAGGAATTATGATTAGTAATTATCTTGTAAAAAAACTAGGAAATATAATTTCATCGCCTGTCTTATCGAAATATACCTCTAAATTCATCCGTAACCGAGGAGAATTTAAAGATAGAGCGCGAGAAGTTGTGGCTAATATGCATAAAATCGTACTTGCATAGTAACAATTCGATAAAAAATAACTTTGTGTGCTTCTCATTTTCACTCAAATCCAGGATGTCCTTCCTACGAGATACGAATAACCTAGTGGCTTAATCGGAAAAGATAGAAAGTGGTTGGAAAGAAGGAAAGCTATCTAAATTCGAAATGAAAAAATATTGATCATTCCATTTTTTGGTCTTTCGGAAACAGACGTGAGAACTGGCTCCTTTTCCCGGACTTAATAAAACCCAAAATTACCCCCAAAACAACTCTTACAAATATTAAATAGGAACTGAAGTTCCTCGCAAGAAGCAGGAGAGCGCTTCTCTGCATAAAGAATGAAAGTAGCGATCGAAATGGAATAAAAAATGAGAGAAAATTGAATAGGGGCAATACCAGTAGTAGATAGCCTTTTGTGAAGAATTTGATTAGGAGGAATATAAAGCCCAAATCGAATATGCTCGAAAGTAATAGGAATAAATTTGTTTAGGGGCATATGGATACGTTCATGAGATTCAAGTACCCTACACACGTATCCCTTGAACCCAAAATTATATAGAATACCCTCTATTTCTTCTAATTCAGTTATTCTAAATGGCACAGATAAGTAGGAAGTGGTCCACTCGATAGAAGTAGATTTCATAACAAAAATACTGGATTGGTTACCGATTACCACTAAGATGTAGAGGAAGAAACAACAAGAAAAAGAATACCCTTACTTTTATTCGAAAGAGAAATCATCTAATGGAAAAAATTAGACTTGTAACTAAAGCATTCAAGAGCACATAAAGGAATAAAGAAGGATAAGAATATATACTCACCTCGATTTAAATCTCAACCACGGAATTAAAATGTTGAAAGAACCCCAAAATGTCGATTGATTAATGACAAGAGAGATTAACGCAAGAACCTATACGTATTTTCTTAAAAATGAAAAGACTAAAGAAATGGCTGTTTCAGAAAATCGACCAATAGAAAACCGACACATGTACTTGGGCATTAAATGCAAAACGGCAATAAGGACTTTCCCTTTTTTTGAAAAGAAGAAGAGGTAAAACAAGAAGTGGTGGGATACATAAAAATATGAAAGTAGAGACAAGTACACACCAATCTACGATCGCTGTAGACTTGGAGACAAATGTTACATCTATATTTTTCGGATGTTGTCAAAAAAAATTGATGCAAGCACCGAGCCAAGAGAACTGCTCTCACAATAGGAGCTGGACTATGGAAAGGAAGCGAAAGCAAAGTCCGGATATTACTTCACCAAAGTCTTAAGATAGTGGAAAAACATGAGGACTGCGCCTTTCCATCGAGCATACCTTCAACATTATACCATCCACCGGTAACATTTGATAGCCACAAAGGTATAGGGACTGATCTGCAATCCTAATACTTACTTTAATAAGTTGGAACCGCGGCATAATTTTTAAGTAACAACAAGATATAGAGATTGTGTTGTATCCCTAAAAACAATACAAATAATACAGAACCGTGGCACAATCCTTAAAAATGTACATAATGGGGATGTGCCGCAATGTTAAACTAACGTTAAAGTGGCAGGGCTGCGCCGCAGTCTTATACTAACGCTAAAGCAATAAGGATGCACTGTCATCCTGATTTGACATTTAAGTGATAGAACAACGCCGTAATTCCAAAGAAATACTTCTAAAAATATGCAAAGATTTGAAAGGGGAAACGTAGCAACAAGCCACCCACATACACAGACAAAGCCACGGTAAGAAGCTACCACCAATGTAGGAGAATTGCACGGTTGTAAGCACTCCAGAACTTTGCTATCAAAAGTGGATCATTGGAAACCATGCCTCCATAATCACATAAGAGAGCAATGTCATACAGCATTCAGACTGCACTAACACTCTCGAAGCCGAACTGCACTGTTGCATCCAAAATAACAACAAAGCACAACGACAAGAGTAATTAAAGTAAAACTATACAACTTAGTAAACAAAACAATGCCGCCATTTTAAAGCCTAGCCACATCACCGGAGCACAACCTAAGCTGTTTTAGCAATAATCTAGACTGTAGCTTTGCCCTTATAGGAACAAAGCTTAATGAAGAAAGGCTGATACTGCTCAACTCCCGCAGTCTCAAACAGAAGGAAAAAACTCATACCAAGTCATGGCTTATTCAAATTTTGATTTCCCTCTTCAATTTCAAGATTCTTGCCCAAGTTCAAAACCCTTCGACCCAAATTAAAGTTTCCCGTCGAAGACCACATCGGCAATCAGTGTACGATGAATAAGTAAGATGGATGATCGACACATGGCATAATTTAAAGGCAGAAATCAAAAGAGCGGAAGAAAACGTTAGTGATCCATGTGAATCATTGTGTACTATAAATGAAAAGGACACTGTAGCAGAGAAAATGAGAATTTTACTTTGCTCTTTTTGGATACAAAAAATGAATATTGTACTCTGCTATTTTTGTTTTTATTAAGAATCCAAGATGAAGTTATGGATATTTTTCCCATGGATATAGGATTCATTAACATCCGAATCATAGAAACTCTATTAGGAGTGTAGACATGGTACCAATTGTTAACATTGAGTATCGAGCTGGATGATCAATTTTCTTTAGAAAAATTCATCACATTTTCTCATTGCCACGTATTATAACCAATCATATATTTAACAATAGGTATAAAATAAACATCGAGTTTCCAAGTTTAATAATTCCATTGGTGAAACTTCAATGTTCCTATTTGAGAAAAAATGCATAAAAATTTTGTACCAAGTAAGGCGGTCAAAAATGCACCCAAAAATTTAGCAAACTCGGTTAAATACAAAATAATTGAGTGTTCATACCTAAGTAAATGGGCTTGCTTGTCCTCTTGCGCGGAGGTGGGTACCTAAGTCTACGATTTCCTCCGATGTTTTGATTGTCCAGTCAGCTCCTTTTGATGTTGTTGTTCCTCCTGTTCATCCCGCCTCCCCGCTTGTTAATGCTTATGTGGTTGCAAAGGTTTTTGTGGATAGTCCTGATTCAATTATTGTTGAGACCGTTGAGGAGCCCGTTGCTCCTGATGAGTCGCTCCCCGTGACTCATCTTCTATTGCTATAGTTTCTATGCTTTTTTATTGGAATGCGCAGGAGAACGCTTGGATCAATGTTCAAACTGCCATGAGATATATCCCTATTGAGGATTACTTCTTCCTTTTTGTGTTAGATGATGATTTGGACCTCGGATGTCTGTTTTATTGCATTTCAGGAGATTCGTTGGTTCTTGCTACGAAAGACCAGCTTGCGAAAAGGAACGAAGATTTGTTAGCTGATGCCACATGGAATAGGTCTTTCATTTTCTCTTCGGGGTCAGGTGACTATGACCCATTTTTTGCGGTTCGTTTTAGTCTCTTTGCTCATGCCATAGGCGACGACCCCAGTGTGGATATTCAAGCGTCTTCGATCGAAGGAAATAGTTCCTCCTCTTCGGAGGAATAGTTCTTAGGTCATTTATAGTAGCTTAAACACCGTTGCTCAACTCCCGGGCTGTTTTTTCTTTTTCTTATAGTAGTTAAGGTGCTTTAACCTTACTCATATACTGTAACTGTATTTTATTATCTTGATAATAAAAAGTGGACGATCTACTATAAAACCGGATGGTCTTGCTCATAAATAAATAAATAAATAAATAAATGGACTTAACTACTAAACCCAACTGGATTCACATCGGCTCTAACCCATCAAACCATTTATTCCGTCTATACCAAAGAGTTTTTCATACGACAAAAGTTTAGGGTTTCTTTCATCCTCCACGATTCGTAATTGACGCCTTCCTCTCTAATTTTCTAGCTGTCCTCTCTGATTTTCTAGCTATAATCAACGCCTCTCTGAATCGATTCGAGGTATTTAAAATTAGCCTATTAGTTACTTATAGCGGTGCTTTTTAATTTATTTCAAATGGAAAAAATGGTGACATATGATTTGAAGCTTTGTTTTTTAATTTATTGCAAATGCTATACCTGCTTTTGCGGTCTTGCAATATTAGACAATAACTGAAAGTTAGGAGCCGAAATGATAAAATTGGTACGAAGGGCCTAATTATATGGCCCATTTTTTTCCAGGACACGGGTTTGAAACTATTATTTTCGAGGACAATTATGTGCGGCGTGCGTCTTCATCTTCTCAAACATCTAAATATCTTCTGAAATCGATCGTGGAAATTAGGCGCGTTCGTCTTCATCTTCTCAAACAACTACGTATATTCTGAAATCTGCCGATCTTGGAAATTGGGCGCGTGCGACTTCATCTTCTCAAACAAGTACGTATCTTCTGAAATCTACCGATCGTGAAAATTAGGCGCGTGCGTCTTCATCTTCTCAAATAACTACGTACCTTCTTGTGCAATCAAAGCGGTCGTTTCTTGTGCAATTGAAGCGGTCGTGAGGCGTTAGTTTCTTCTCAAATCAAAATCGACTTTAATTGTGGGAAATCGTGAGGCGAGTCAAAAAGTGATTAGACGTATCTTGTTCAATCAAAGCAGTCGTTTCTTGTGCAATTGAAGCGGTCGTGAGGCGTTAGTTTCTTCTCAAATCAAAATCGACTTTAATTGTGGGAAATCGTGAGGCGATTTTATTCATTTGGTGAGTCTCTTTTTTATTTGCTGTTTTTCATTCTCAATTCTATTTTTTATGATGTTACTGTATGTTTCTTTTCACAGGAGGCTGAGGAAGGTTTTGTTTGATGTAGTTGGAATAATGGCTTCTGAATGGTATTGTTTTATTCTTATAACACAATCACTGTGTATTTAGCTTCGTTTGTTCTTTAGTTTGCAATTAAACTCTGATTGTTTAGATGTTTAAGAATGGTGTATCAAAATTCCATTCTGGCTCTAGTAATAATTTGGCAGCCATTGAATGTGATTATGTGTTTTAAAGACCATATTGATCTTAGTGTGTGTTTGTTATGATAATTTTTTAGCTCTTCTTTTTCACCATTAAGTATATTTTTGCAGATCAACTTTTTCACCTATGATTTTTCAACAATGTAAACTTGAATAGGTACAATCACAACGAATGTTTTTCTTCCACGTGTTCCACTGTTGTAATCAGGTTATCCCAAAGAGTGATAGTGATCTGTAAAAGATAAATTGTTTTATCTTTTTTCAAAAAGTGGTATATAAAATGATTTAAATGGTTTTATGCTATTAGTTTTTATTTAAGATCAGTTTTACATAGTTATATTTTCCACTGTTGTAATCAGGTTATCCCAAAGAGTGATAGTGATCTCTAAAAGATAAATTGTTTTATCTTTTTCAAAAAGTGGTATAAAAAATGATTTAAATAGTCTTATGCTATTAGTTTTTATTTAAGATCAGTTTCACATAGTTATATTTTTTTTATTTTTTTTACATTTTTTTTTGCAGGTGTGATTCATCTGTTATAGTTGTGTTTGATTTCAATAACAATTGTTTTAGTGCTCGTTTTGGATTGGATGCTTCTATTTCTTATGTTAGGAATAGGATTTGGGAGCAGTGGAATAATTTTACTCCATTATGCTTTGATATTTTTTATATTCGAGAATCAAAGACTACCTTTATTGAAACGGATAGTGATCTTCAAGCTATATTGTGTTTGTCTTGGTTTAAAAAGGAAGAATTTTTGGTTTTTTTTCTACGGCTGAAGAATGATTCAATGGATAATTTTGTTGGTGAAAGTAGCAAGTCTGGTTCAGTTGTTGGTGTTGAGTCAAGTAATAATATGTTAGGTTATGATGATGATTTAGATTCTGGTTTTACTCAACAAAAGGATTTACATGAGTTGTTGAAGAAGAATTCAAATATGGAATTTTTTACTGGCGTTGGTCAACAGTTTGATTCTGCTATTGGATTCCGTAGAACAGTTAGTGCTTATTGTTTGAAGAATGGATTTAAAGTACAGTATATTAAGAATTGTAAAGAACGATTGACAGTTCGATGTGCTATAGCTAGCTGTCCTTTTAGGATTCATGCTTCTTGCAAACTGAAGCAATTGGACCAACTATTTGTTAAAAACATTAACTTGATTCATACTTGTGGTGGTGGATTTCGTTCCCTTAGTAGTCCAACCATTAATAGTGATCTTGTGAAAAGTTTAATCGTCAATCAAATTCGTGATGAGCCAAAAAGAAAAACCAAGGATATCATTAAAAGTTTTAGAAGAGATTATGATGTGGAGCTAAGCTATTACTTTGCTTATAAGGGTAAGAAATTGGCTATGAATGATATTTTTGGTGATGAAAAGAAATCTTACAATGAATTAGTTTGGTATTTGAAGGCATTGGAAAGAAATAACCCAAATAGTTATTCAAGTATGGATGTGGATTCTGAAACAAATCAATTTGAGAGAGTTTTTGTATGTTATGAGGCATGTATATTTGGATTTAACTATTGTCGTCCTATGGTGTTTTTGGATGCTACCTTTTTGAAAGGGCGAAGTGGTATTTTGATGGCTGCCACTGCGAAAAATGGGAATCAAGGTACTGAATTTTTTTTTGCTGTTGTATTTATGTTACATAGTACTGTTTCTTTAAGTTATTGTTCTACTGAATTTTATTGTGTACATACTGCATTTTGTTCAAGTGATTAGTCTACTGTTATATAGTACTGTTTCAAATATAGTGCATTTGGTTGTTTCAAAAATGAATTCAAACTGACAATTTAATTCAACTGAAAATTAATGATGATTAATGTTGGTTGTTTTTTTATTTTTATTTTGATAAATACATAATCTAGATGTTTTATTTTTTTCAGTTTATCATGATACCTATTGCTTATGCTGGATTTACCAGAATCTGTCATATTTCAAACAATAAATGCATATATGTTTTTATCTCTAACATCTTCAATCTAGTTGCACTAGTTACAAAGTAGGTACAATTGTTCAATGGACAGTCATGCTCTTCTTATTGTAAATTTGATCCAAAACAAATACTGTAAAAGATATAATGTTCTTTAATTTGATATACAAAATGTTACTGTATACAGGAGTTAAAAAGGATAAATGCATTTATCTTTTAATATAAAGAATTAAATAACATATTAAGCCGTCATTATATATGATAGATACTACTACATGTTGAACATATTTATCATTTTTCTCTTTATTTGAAGTTCTTACATAAGGTATACAAATGATTTAAACAGCATATAGAAAAGATAAAAGCATATATGTTTTAGATGTTTGAATATTATTCTTTGTATTGTATGCATGAATTATGTATCATATCTTTGCAATTTCTACCCTTTCTGCGTAGACTACACATGTGATTGTCTACTATTAGATAATATTGTTTCAAATATAATTTTTTTTAACACAAAAAGCGAATTAATTTTTTGTTGTTTCAAATGTAATACATAAACAGTGAATTATTTTTTTTTTGTTTTTTTTCCAGGTTTTTTCCCATTAGCAATGGCTCTTGTTCCCAAAGAAAATGAAGAGTGTTGGAGTTGGTTTTTAAAACACCTAAAGAATGCTCTCAGTTGTGATAGAATATTAACTTTTTTAAGTGATAGACACTGGGGTTTATTGTTAAGTATTCCAAAAAAATTTCCAAATAGTCATCATTCTTATTGTTTGCATCATATGCAAAATAATATTGCCAGCATTGTGAAAAGTGGAAGGGGTGTTTGGGTAGCTCATTTACTTGAGCGTTGTGCTATAGCTTCTAATCATCATGAGTTTGAAAAAGCCATGTCCAAGTACAAAGAAATTGGAGGTGCCAAAGCTAAACAGTACTTGAATGATAAACCATATGATCATTGGGCTGATTTGTTTTTTCCGGGGAAGCGATATGGCGAAAATAAGTCCAATGTAGCTGAGAGTTTTAATTCTTGGATTTTGGATGAAAGAAGTTTGCCTGTTACTGCTTGTCTTGATGGAATTAGGGTAAAACTGATGATGCAAATGTCTAATCGTAGAGAAGAGGCATCAAAGTGGACTAGTGTGCTATGTCCAAAAATGGAAGCTCGTTTGTTGAAATTGAAGGAAGAAGGATTTGGGTGGAGTGTTTCTAAATCATCTAGGTATTTATTTCTATATTTTTACATGATGTTCATAGTTTATGAAAAAAATGATAAATGCATTTATCTTTTTTCAACTTGCTATGTAGCCTGTGTTATGATTTCATTTTGTTGGTATTTATAAATTTTAAACCCCTTTGGATCTTTTGAATCTTGACAGTCGCGGCATTGTAATTAAAACTGTATGTAATTCTTAGCTCTTTCATTATTTTTGTCTGGATGAGTCTGTACATTTTACTTATGGTATATTAGTTCTTGACTTGGACAATCCTGTTGATATTTTTGGAAAAGTCAAATCTGGTGCATCAAGGGAATGTTTTTAGTCAATTCCACTTAATCAGTGGATGCCTTACCCATTGAAATCACTGTCAAGGTTTACTGGTTTTAATTCTTACTATAACCTTTATGCTTTCTTTTTTCTAGATTGGTTATCATTTTTTTTAAAAGAAAGTCAAAATCAAAATTTACATAAGATATACTTTCTCTAAAGAATATGAACAGTATGCCTGTTGTTATTTGTTTTGGTTTATGAGTCTTATTTTTCACTATTAGTTCTATGCACATGAATTGGGTCTTATTTATTAGATAGATTAGAGAGAATATATATAGTGCTAATAATCATTTTTTGGAAATGCAATCTGTGTACATATTTTAACTGTTTTTAATTTTACATTTTGTAGGTATATTTTTGAAGTTCATTCTCCAACATCTCAAAAGGTTGATCTTAAAAATCGCATTTGCAGTTGCAATCAATGGAAAGTGACAGGTTTTCCTTGTGCGCATGCTTTGAAGTGTATTTCTTTAACCAGAAATTCTGTTTATGAATATATTGAGAATTACTTTACTGCTGAGTATTATCGAGATTCATATTCACATTTGATCAATCCTATTCCAAATTTTGATAAGGAAGCAATTGAAGCTGAAGAATCATCTATTGTTCTTCCTCCTAAGCCTGTTCGTGGAGCTGGTAGGCCTAGGATGAATAGGATTGAAGGGGCTGACTTTCATGCTAAGCAAAACAGATGTGGAAAGTGTAAAAAACAAGGACATAATAGAAGAGGATGTTCTTTGAATATTTGAGTTGATTGTTTTAGTCCAATGTATTTGATTGGTTGTTCTATAAATACTCTGACTTGAATAATTGAGTTGATTGTATTAGTCCAGTGTATTTGATTGATTGGTTGTTCTATGAATACTTTGACTTGAATAATTGAGTTGATTGTATTAGTGCAGTGTATTTGATTGATTGGTTGTTCTATGAATACTTTGACTTGAATATTTGGATTATTGCATATGTTGAATTGGATATAATCTGATTTTGATTACTTTTGGTTGTATGCAATTGTTTATGAGTTTCTGCTTTTCTGGTAGGCACTGTGATGGTTGTCGGTAGGTAGTCAATGTGGAATTGGTAAGATGATGGTTAGTGAAGAAGAATTGTGGGTTGTGGCTTCTCTGACAGTGTTGAGTGTGGAATGTTGCTGCAGTTTGTATTGAATGAAACAGTGGTGTAGTAGTATTTGCTTGTATGGTCAGAGAACTGTGAAGTTTATAGGTTGTGAATGGTTTGGGATGGAAGTATGGTTAGTAAGTGAAGTATGACAGAGTGGTATTTGGACTTTTGTAAAGGAGGAGGTGTTGTAGTTAAGAAGTGAGGCAGTGGAGGTTGGCAGTGAAGTAAGTAGTAGTCAGAGGCACTTGAAGTTGTGAATGATGAAGGTGGTAGTTACTCTTCTAACAGGAAATGGAAAGTATGGAAGAACTATTGTTTGCAATTGTTCTGTTTAAAAAGATAAATTGATATATCATTGGCCTCAAACAAGCTTAGGACCAAGTATATTTTGCAGTTATTGATTTAAATTTTCTTTGTGCAGAAATATTTGTTCAATTTTGTTTGTGCAGAAATATTTGTTCAATTTTGTTTGTGCAAAAATATTTGTTGATTTTTCATAACGGTGGAATACCTATCCATCTCCAATAGTTATTTATCTTTTGGTAATAACTTCTTTTTTCAAGAGAGCAGTATTCAACCAGCATTCCTTCTTCCCATTCTCACGCATCATCACTTTCATCATTCATTTCCACTAACATCTACCCTTATGCCTACAACTGACCAACCTTGCACTTGCCACAACCTAAAATAGCTCACAGGACTTCCATCACCTCTCACTGCACTGCAACTCCAATCACTGTCTTCAAACTTCTGTCATTTGACATAAAACATCCTCAACACCAACAGAAACGACATTTATAACCTAAAATTCACAGCAACCATCAACACTAACTACATAGCACTTCCATCCACACTATCTTCACATTACACAACACACTCTGTATTATACGGCCCAATTTTTTTCTAGGACACAACATGAATGTATAGTCAGGTTAAAAGGTGACAGTGCAAACAAGTGCACAGAATACACATAAACAAACTCAAGTCTACAACATCTGTAAGTAGGTTTTACAATTCAAATAATATGGCCTAAGTCAACCATTACAAATTCATCAGTCAAATAAAATTTTAACAAATGTATGATAAAAGGACTGTTAGACATCAAAGAATTTGTTGCTATCATTGTCAGTTCATATCTTTTGTTGTTGAAGCTGAATTGCAGAATTTTTCAATTGTCCAGCAGTATGGTTCATCAGAGAGAATTTGTGCAGTTATCTGTGCTCTAAATGCGTTTACTTGTTCTAGACTGATTTTTGATGTTGTGTCCATTCCTTGTGCTAACTTTTGGATAAACATCATTACGAAAATTCCACAGTCGAACCTGCATTTTTTAAAATTTTAGTTATTGTGTAACATTCATCGTTGTATAAAAATCTCCAGTATCAGTAATTATGAAAATATAACTAAACATGTACTTATATCCATTACATCAAAAGATAAATGCTTCTATCTTTTTTAATAGTTGAATAAAGTAAGATCTGACACTTAATATTTTATGAAGAACTCTTTAATTAATTTCATTTAACAATAAACCAGCTCCAAAACAACAAACAACTTATATCATTTACATAAAAACATAAATGCTTTTATCTTTTCTATGTAATAACTAATATCATGAGAAAAACATCAAATACCTTGAATGCATTAGATAATGTACCATTTGTATCAGTGATTATGAAAATATAACTGAAAATGTACTTAAATCCTAGGTAAACATTTTTAATCAGTGATTATGAAAATTACCCGTTGCTTTGTTGAGCACAGTTAATATTTTTAATCAATGAAGACTTTCCCAGAATTGTTTTCTCGCCTGCGTCCTGTAAGTCTTTATTGATTTTGTTTACCGCTGCTTTCTGCCAAATATATATATATATATATATATATATATATTTAATAATAATGATAAATCTATTTATCTTTTTTACTTTCAGTGTATTTTACTTACCACATTAATAGCAAACCTTGAATGTCCACTTCTTAATGTCTTAGATCTTGTGGTCAAGTGTAGAGAATCATAATGGTTCCATGAACATGATTCCACTACTAGCTCTAGCAAGCTCCAATGTCCGTTGCCATGTATAGGAAATAATATATTGCAACATAATGGATTTAGAAGTGCTTGTTTAATAAAAGGATTAAACATATTTTTTTTGATCTTTTCCAGGTTTCCATCTGTTGCGCTTTTCTGTTAAAAAATAATTTCAAAAAATTTATCTTAGAAACAAATTAAATTTTACATTATAGTACACTTACTGTCATTGTTGTGTTCACATATATAATGCTAGAACTTTGTTCTAAAAATTTTGTTTTTCTGAACCAAAACCGATCAATAACCTACATTTACAAAAAAATATGGATTAAGAATAGATTTGATAATGAAGCAAAGAATAGAATTTATAATGACACAAAGTATAGTTTTTTGTACTTACTTGACCAGAAATATATTCTCCATAGAGAAGTTCTTCTATCATACTTTTTGTGATGGTGATGAAGTTTTCATCGTCACAAGTAAATGCTTCATCACTAAAAAATTAAGATTAGTATGTTCTGTGTTGTAATGCACTTACAGTATAAAAGAAAATTAATTAAGATTGGTATACTGAAAAAGTAAGATTAGTATGTAATGAAATATTTTTTAACAAAAGAAAATAACAATAGTACATACTGTACAGGAATTTTATGAATTGTCATACTGTCATACTGTATAGGAATTTTATGAATTGTACATAAAACAGCTGACAGTACATTAAAAAGATATTTTGTTTTATCTTTTTTTAGTTGTCACTTGGATTATTAACTAAAATACAGTGCATTAAAAAAAGTAAGGTTGCAAATAAAAATACTTGGTGCTGACAATAATAGGTGCTTAAATAACTTTTTTTATCTTCATGAACATCAACCAGCAAACTATTCATCACCAAAAATTTCTTTTTTTTCTTCAGATTTTAATAAATTTCAACAGCCTTGGATTGTCGATGATACAACCCAACTACTTGATAGAATGACTCAATTTGGCAATTTTTGAGTTAAACTGAGTCAATCCATCAAGTCGCTATGTAGTACACCAACAATACAAGGTTGTTTATTGAATGGCACAAGTGACAAATTGTTTATTAACTCTGATTAAACCATAACTTAAAAAGTTTACACATTATCGGATGTTTATTGAATGGCACTACCAAACATGACAATGTTAAAATGTTTGCATATTATGACATGGTTAAAATGGTTGACAAATTTGTGACTTGTACATTAAACATATGACAGTACATACAAAAGATAATCAGTTTTATCTTTTTTTAATTGTCACCTTCAATATTAACTAAAGGATGGTACAGATCTACCATAAGTTAACCAAATATTAATAACAGGTTTAAGAAAAATATATTGTCATACTCTACAGGAATTTTATGAATTGTACATAAAACAGCTGACAGTGCATTAAAAAGATATTTTGTTTTATCTTTTTTTAGTTGTCACTTGGATTATTAACTAAAGTACAGTGCATTAAAAAAAGTAAGGTTGCAAATAAAAATACTTGGTGCTTACAATAATAGGTGCTTAAATAACTTTTTTTTATCTTCATGAACATCAACCAGCAAACTATTCATCACCAAAAATTTCTTTTTTTTCTTCAGATTTTAATAAATTTCAACAGCCTTCGATTGTCGATAATACAACCCAACTACTTGATAGAATGACTCAATTTGGCAATTTTTAAGTTAAACTGAGTCAATCCATCAAGTCGTTGTGTAGTACACCAACAATACAAGGTTGTTTATTGAATGGCACAAGTGACAAATTGTTTATTAACTCTGATTAAACCATAACTTAAAAAGTTTACACATTATCGGATGTTTATTGAATGGCACTACCAAACATGACAATGTTAAAATGTTTGCATATTATGACATGGTTAAAATGGTTGACAAATTTGTGACTTGTACATTAAACATATGACAGTACATACAAAAGATAATCAGTTTTATCTTTTTTTAATTGTCACCTTCAATATTAACTAAAGGATGGTACAGATCTACCATAAGTTAACCAAATATTAATAACAGGTTTAAGAAAAATATATTGTCATACTCTACACGAATTTTATGAATTGTACATAAAACAGCTGACAGTACATTAAAAAGAAAAGAGAAATGCTAATGGCCCAGTTTTGTCCTTAAAAATAATTAGTTTCAACTTGAGTCCCAGGTCCCCAATTGATTGCCCCGCAATAATACCTACATCTTCCCCCAATTCAACCAGATCGCCGTGAGTGGAACTTCTACAATAACATAATTCAATTGAGTCAAAAGTAGTTTAGTTACTTACTTGTTTCGTCCAAGAATTTTGAAAAAAAATTTGACAATTTCTTTTTTTTCTTCGGTAAGATATTCGAGCAGTGGACATTTGTCAACATTCTTTGGCTTCTTCTTCTTTTTTGGTTCTTTTAGGACAATATCTTCAACAACAATTGGATTTTCAGAAGCAATTTCTTGAGCAGGCTCTTTCAGACTGTCAGATTTTAAACTATCTTGTGTCTGCTTTTCTAGTATGAAATCTTGAGTTTGCATAATATCAAAAGTTGGAAAATTAGCAGAACTGTTTATGTGAATCATACCAACAATTTTTTTTTTACCTTTTTGAGCTTCAGTTTTTTTGTTCAAATTATCTTTTTCCTCCACTTCATGCTTTTCTAAATTTTCCAATTTCTGAAGCTTCATTTCAAGAATTTGGATTCTATTTTCAGCTGCTTCTCTTAAACATCTTTCCTCCTTTAATTGTTCTTCAACCTTTTTCATCTCAGAGCACAAAAAATTGACTTTTGATTGTAGCTCCATTATGTTATCAGCAGATTCCTTTTCAGATTTTCTCAAGCTTGTGTCTTCCTGGTACTCATCTTTTATTTTTTTGGAAAGAAGTTCTTTCTCTTCTTTTGTTACATCTGCAAATTTTTTTATAATCTGCAATGAATAAATTTAAAGTTAAGCTTTCACATATATTGTCATTGAAGTACTAGACAAGTTAAGCTTGCACATACACTTTCTATACTCATTTGGTTTTCTGTAATAAATTTAAGTATGAATAAATCAAGCAAAATGTTTAATATGTATAACTATATATCAAATATAAGTAATGCCTAAGTTGTTATAAAATCATTGACATTAACAGATAAATGTTTTTATCTTTTATAGCTTTTAAGCATGGTAAAATTAATGAAGAACTTTGGAGTTGGACAGAAACTGAATTGTACTTAAATCATTATGTACTTATGTATTTAAAAGTAGCATACCTTATCATTGTCTATTTCATCAAGGTCCAAATCTTTTAATTTTGACAAGTCCCATTTTCTCATCCTTGGGATTTTGCTTTCCAAATTTTCTTTTTCATCGATGATTTGCGTCCTTTCACAAAACCAATACTGTCAATAAGACCATGCAAATAAGCATTAACATTTAACATTTTTGTAAAAAGCATTGGTATAAATTTGTTTATATTTAAATCATACCAGTAAGACCATAGTACATCCAGGTGTGCTTCTTGGATTAGCATAGTATTTTTGTACATTTTTCATGACATTTTCACATATTGCTCTCGGCCAAGAGATTGAGTTAAAATTTTTTAAGTTTAACAACTTTGATAAGAAGCCCCACTGCATGTAGTTCTGATTGTTAGGAAAGAAAAAAGTAATAATCAACAACAGCAACAACAATTTGACTAAATCTTCATTCCCGTTTTCTTCCTCTATCATTTTTTCAACCTTCTTGTGACTGTCTTCTGGCTAATTATGTCATTTTCTTCGAAATTTGTAGTCAGAAACTATGAAAAACTCTCCATTGCTGTGGCCTTATTTGAAGTTGGTATTGGAAACAAATCCTCTCCAGATAAATTCATTCCAAATATAAGGCTAACTTCTTCAGGTGTGATTTTCAGCAGTTTGTTTCCAATTTTGAAAGCTTTTTCTTTAATACTGAAAGAAGTAATTAGTTGGTCTAAATTTGAAGCACTTTTCCGTATGTTTTGCCGTTCTATGCCATTGGTCAGAAACATATTAAAAAAGTTTTTGAATGGCGTTTTGTTGATATAACTTTTTGCTTCTGAAGATAGAATGTTTTTTTCCTTTACCGTCATCATAACTTTGTACACAGCATCTAAATTACATCTGTATGTTCCACTGTACAGATGTTTTTCTGTCTTTTCAGCCTGTTTTGAATTTCATATTTGCCAACATCATTTGACTCATCTGTTTCAATATTTATTTCTTCAGAATCATAACTTGCTTCATTTAGTTTTTCTGAAATTGTTCCTTCGTCATCTGAGTTTGTTAGATGTTCTTTTTCAGTCATTTGTGAGATTTGCTGTGTTGGTGTAGCTTCATCCTACATTCATGAAAATAATATCATTAATTAGGATCCTAAATTTATTTCTACATATTCATGAAGATAATATCATTTTGCTCAAGAATCATAATGCACATAAAGTATAATAAACCCTTTTGTTGAGTAACTATGTAGTACTGATGGCTATTTTTTCTTCCAAAGTATAGAAAGATAATCTGTTTTATCTTTTTTAGTTGTTTAAGTAATGGTCATTTAGAAATCTGAAAACTTAAAGAGAATGAAACACAAAATAGCCATCAGAATATTATTTATAAAAAAGATAAATTCTTTTATCTTTTTTAACAAAGCATTAGCAACAAATTATCCATTACAAATTAGTGATCAGTTATTAGAATTTCATCATCACAATAGCCTTGAAGTAATAACATGTACAACATGTATGAATGCAGTGAACAGTGCAGACTTATATGGTCAGAGAATCAAGCTACAACATTAACAAATAGTCAGATCCAAAAGTGAGAGTACAAAGAAGTGCACAGCATACACATAAGCAAATGCAACATGAAAACAAATCTAAATCAATGCAAATGAAGCAACCAAACCTGACTGAAGTGTTCAAATATTACATATATACATGTGTGTAACATCAAGTGAATATGCAACATCATACACATTGAAACCAGAGTCCAACGCAGACATGTCGACAAGATAAGAATGCAAGAGCAGACAAGCTACAATATGACAGACTGCATTTAAATCAACAACTCAACTCAGTGCACATCAACCCAATACAAACTACATGAAGTATATGGAATCTAGATTCCAATTTAATATGTATATACAAATTGAAGAGTACAACTAAATATTATACATAACATAAGTAGGAAAACAGTTACCAATGGAGTTGAAGATAAAGGTGATCTCTGGTTGTGTTGATCGCAGAATGGGCTAGATAAAGGTCTAATATTTATGCATTGGGTTCCAGCTTCATTTATAAATATGCACGTTGTTTTCTGTATGAATAACTTTGATTTTGATGACCTGGTGTGCATTTTTACGCTGCATAAAAATTGTCATACATAATGAAATGTTAGAAAGAGTGAAGAATAATTTTTTTGTACTTGTAATTGTAATTATCAAACACAACTAGGGTTGTAATTCTAAAAAGTAATTGTAATTATCAAACACAACTAGGGTTTAGCATGTAGTCTAAATATTTTACATTAATAGATAGATACGTTTATCTTTTTTAACAGCTAAACAATAACTTGTTCAGTTTAACACCTAGGGTTTAGTATCATCTGCCATTGAATATTAAGGTATGCTTAATTAAACAAATGTCGATTATTTTAAATTATAACAAGAACTAAAATACCTTAAATCTGTTATAAAAGCTATCATCAGCATCGTTAAGAATGAATATTTAACTATGATTTATCATTTAACTAAAACATTTACATCAAAATAAAATATAGCTTACTTGTTCCGCATTTAAGTTAAGTTGAAATCGATGAAGCAGAAATCGATGATGCTGAAGTAGAAATATTGGGAAGAGATATTGGTGGAAGAAGGGCATAAAGTAACGTGTTTAAATTTTGTCCTGCAAACTAATTATTTTAAAGCTGTGTGCTACAAACTTATTGTTTGATGAAAGAAGGACCTTGCGGTAAAATTTCCCTATTGTAAAGGGGAATCATATATAGTTCATTATCTAATTAAATCATTTTGTATAAAAACATAAATGCTTTTATCTTTTTTAAGTAGGGTGTAAATTTGCTGTATATCTTTTGTAATAACTTTTAAATCATGAAAATATGGCAAACATGTATAACATATACTAGTCACTATTTAAGATAACTAAGGCTTAAGTTGATTTGAACCAATTATAGTAAAAGATAAATATGTTTATCTTTCGTAGCTGTTGAACATAGGAACATTACAACATAACTGTGTTTACACAATACATACAATTTTTGAAGTACTGAAGTTAAAATTATGTTAAAGCAACTCAAAGATAAACAAACATGTTAAATCCATTACATTCTTGTATTAAATCATTTAGATTAAAAGATAAACAGATTTATATTTTTAAGCTGTTGAATATGACCAGTTTTACATCACGTTAAATCATTACAAAAACAACAAACACCTTACATGCATTACAAAAACTGTTATATATAAACACAATCAATAGAACTTATTTGTTACTTGTCAAACACAAGCAAAAACAACCCATAAATAGCAAAGAAAATCAATCAGTGAATGACTACTTACTTCAGCTAACAAAAACAATCGATATATAGCAAAAAAAAACAATCGATGAACAACAAACAACAAAGATAAACAAGTATTTACTTGTTCAGCAACAAGTGAATAGAAATCACGTCTTGCAACTAGTGAATAGAAATCGCGTCTTAGTTTCTTCAGCTGAAGAAAAGTGAATCAATCGATATATAGCAAACAGTAGAAATAAACAATTACTTACTTGTTCAGCTGAGAAAAGTTAGGCGGTACGATTTCTTCAGCCAATCGATAATCCAACTGAGGCGATTTTGTTTCTAAACCCTACTTTTGTTTTTCATTTGGAGGTTTGGCGGCAGATATGGATTAGCGAGAAGTAGAGGGTTTATTTTCGACCCGTGTCCTAGAAACTAATTTTTTTGAACACGTGTCCTAGAAAATAATTAGTTGATGGTAATAGGCCCTTATAGTGAAATTCCCCTTAGCAATAACTATGTTGTAGTTACTCAGTTGTTATTACCGTCTGTTTTTATACGATGAACATTTGTGTGTAATGGAACATAGTTGTGAATGTTCTTTGAAATGCCTTAATTGATCAAGGATGTTACGAAGACAAAGAAGAATTGCATTGAGAACTGACGAGAGTACTTAGGAAGGAAGAATTTGGTACAATGATTATTGGATGATGTATTTGATACTAACCTTTATTCAAGACCCCGTTGTTTAAATAAATTTCAGCCAACACATTAGTTGTTGCTTTTGCTAGCTTTATTCATGTTTTTTTCTCTACACCTGTTTAAGAACATTTGCCATCTCACGATCTATTCTAACCAAATATGCAATATATATGATTTATAAGCATATATATAATATGGGCCATATTAGAAAGTGTAGCAAGCATCCGTCTCTCGTTTTCTCATTTTCTATTTGGTCTAGAACTTGACCTAAGATCTGTGCAACTATGCATCTACAAACTAGCATATAAGCATTGGTGTTTGCCTAATTGCATAGATTTAGGACAATTATTATTTCTTCCACTATTCAAATCTTTCATTTGAAATTTAGAAAATTTATTGCAACAATATTAAGTCAACATACCTATTTGGATATGAATATATTTGTAAGAACCGTGCATTTTTCACAAACTTGTATGTAAAAAATGGTAATATATGCATATGTCTATGTACAAGTCATAAAGTTTCGTGTATACATAAGAAATTATACTTTAATTATAGATTTGCAGTTTTGTTTGTTTTAATTTTAAGGACATATAAAAAAATGTAATGTGAAACTAATGATTTAATTTATGGTGTTTTGTAAAGATAATATTGCTTACATGAATGTTTTTATTTTTGAGCTAGTCCATGTGTGTATTTCATAAAGTTAACCGTGCCAATTCTATAAATAAATATTTTCAAATTATCATTCTTCCATTTATACTGATCATATTGTTCAACTTGTACTGGACATTAGTGAAAAAAAATACATGACAAAAAATTGTAGAAAATATAGCCTCATATGTACATTAAGCTAATCATCTAAATTCTAACACAACAGGGTGGAAATTAGGGAGGCATCCCTATCATACTTTCATATTGTAAAGCAGGTCCCTGTCAAAGTTTCATTGTAAAGCGAGTCCCTGTTTTTTGAAAACGAAGAAAAATTATTGCTGAAATGTCAGCAACTTTTATAAATAAGTGCTGATATTTCAGCAACTATCTGTATCAAAGTTTTATTGTAAAAACAAAGAAAAATTATTGCTGAAATGTTAGCAAATTTTATAAATAAGTGCTGATATTTCAGCAACTATCCGTGTCAAAGTTTTATTGTAAAAACAAAGAAAAATTATTGCTGAAATGTCAGCAACTTTTATAAATAAGTGCTGATATTTCAGCAACTTTCATAAACTGTGTTCACAGTGTACATAAATGTTGCTGAAATATCAGCAACTTTTATAAATAAGTGTTGATATTTCAGCAACTTTCATACACTATGTTCACAGTGTACAGAAATATTGCGGAAATGTCAGCAACTTTTATGAAATGTTGCATCATGCTCTGCAATAATCGTGAATAAAAAACAGGGACCTAATTTACACTGAAATTTAGTGAAGGACTTTTCGTGAATTTTGAAACTTAATAAGGACCTGTGCCAAAAGTACCCTTAATTTATTATGGTTCTTATGAATTATGATAAACCATGTTTGGATGACGCAGTGGCGGAATACAAAAACTGATGATACGATGAAAGTAGCAATCGATGGAGTAAAGATATTGAATGGCTCAAATCCGTTGATCGAACGATACCGGATTCTAGCTATCTCAAACACGTTGATAGCGCACTATACCGTGTTTAAAGATCTACGATTCTTCTGACGTTGATCTAGCGCACTAGATACCGTGAATCGGCTTCAGCAATCGTTGAATCGAGCGCACTCGATTATCCGAGAGTGGAGATAGGAGATTACACTCAACTACCAATTTAGATGAAAGCACAAAGCTAACAAAACGAAATTTTATTCAAAATCAACAACCTTTTACAAATGACACTACCCGCCTATTTATAGGCTTTCAACTCAACACTTACATCACAACACTTACAACACAATACTTACAACACACGACTTAAGATAGTACACGACTTAGGATAGGTCGTTAATGACCTAAAATAAACTTCGCGATTTAAAATTCTTGCGACTTATCAACAGGAACGAAACAAAACAGTTCGCGACCTAAAAATCAACGAGCGACATAGGTTTAGGTCGGAGAATATTAGGTCGTGATGTGGATTTAGGTCGTGGAATCGATGTCACTGGGAAGTTAAGTCGCGGGAATGTTGGGGTTGGCGTTAGGTCGCAGGAATGTTGGAGTTGGAGTTAGGTCGTGGGATGGAAACTAGGTCGGGAAGGTGTTAGGTCGGGGACGGATGAAGTTAAGTCGCGATGGATTGGTCGTGGAAGTGGATTAGGTCTTGGAAGTTTTAGGTCGGGGACGATTGACATTAAGTCGTGGCGAAGCTTTCTGCTAGGTCGGAAATTTGGAGTTAGGTCGTGAGATTTTGGGTCGCGCCTTCGGAATAAGGTCTGGATCGTTAGCTCGTGGGTGTGGCTAAGTCGTAGGTCGCGGTGGGGTTTTAAGTCGTGGGTCGTTGAATTGTCGCACGATGCTGAAGTTGAGTCATGGGTTTGATGAAGGTCGCGGAGAGGCAGAGTTCGGTCGGCGAACGACTTACATGTGAGATCTCTTCCCTCTTCCTTTTGATACCCTGCATCATCCTCCCTGGGTACGAAAGAATTCATCCTCGAATTCGCCTCTTTTTGATCATCAGCATAGTACGGAATCAAGTGTTTCACATTAAACACATCAGAAGTGTAAACATCCTCTGGTAACTTCAACCGATATGCATTATCATTGATCTTCTTCAAAATTTCTACCGGACCAATCTTTCGAGCTTTCAACTTGTTGTACGTTTCAATTGAAAAACGATCTTTCGTCAACACTGCGTACACAAAATCACCCTCTTCGAAGTCCACACTTCTTCGCTTCTTATCTGCAGATTGTTTATACCTCTCATTCGTCTTCTCCAAATGTTCCTGAACGATTCTATGACATTCTGTCAACCCATTAACAAAATCAGCAGCCCGTTTAACTGTCCCTTTCGGTTGTGGTACTATCGCTAAATCCAACGGCCCTTTTGGCAAACTTGAATATACAATTTGAAATGGACTGTAACCAGTGCTTCGATTAACAGCATGGTTGTGAGCAAACTCTGCCTGACACAATTTTAAATCCCAACTCTTCAAATTGTCCTGCACAAGACATCGCAACAAATTTCCCAACGATCTATTCACCACTTCCGTTTGCCCATCTGTTTGTGGATGATAAGCACTACTGAATTTCAGCTTCGTTCCCACCATCTTCCACAAACTCAACCAAAAGTGACTCAGAAATCGAGTATCTCGGTCAGAAACAATAGATTCAGGTAACCCATGTAAACGATAGATTTCTTTAAAGAATAACTGTGCCACATGAACTGCATCCGTCGTTTTCTTACAAGCAATGAAATGTGCCATCTTCGAGAAACGGTCTACCACAACATATATAGAATCATTTTCCCGTTGAGTTCTAGGCAAACCCAAAACAAAATCCATGCTGATATCAACCCAAGGTTTAGTAGGCACGGTGTAACAACCCGGGGTTTTATAACAAATTTATAATCGTCATTAGACGACTTAATTTGATTGCTAATTTATTATCGTCATCAGACGATTTATTTCTGCTGGCATAGCTGGTTGTTGATGGAGTTTTAAATCTATGAAATTCCTTTCATCAATTTTGTTGAAATGATTTGCGGGCTTTAATTGGACCTTGGCCCACGTTCATTTGCTTTGGGTAGTGGTAATTATCTAGGGTCGAAAACCGTTCCTCCTTTATCACTTTTTCCCATTCGTAAAAAAAAAACCTAAGCAAACAGTCGAAAGAAATTAGAATGGCGGCCTCGTTCAAAGTTAGGGCAGACTAGTCGCGTTATTCCTCGTTCGTCCCCAGGTTAGGGCTTCTGTCGATTTCAACTCAATCGACTTAGTGATTCCACGGCTCGTCTAGGAACCATTCGTCTTCACTTCGTTCTAGACACCGTGCAAAGGCAAGCAAAAGGGGGATGCTATCGGCAGCGAATTGAGTAGGGTTCTTCGACAAAGGTGAGTGAAACTTTCACTCACATCTAATTCGAGTTTAATGATCCTTCTGACCTTTTTCATTCGTATAATTTCGCTGCTGTAACATGGTCGATAAATTTTGAGCTGTTCGATTTCATTTTGACTTGCGGCTTTGATGATTTTTGAAATTAGTATGCCGATGATGTTAATTTATTATATAGGGCCAAAACTTTGTTCGTATTTCATATACGAATAATGTATTTGAATTTACCAACTACTTTGTTTAGGCCAGTCGATGTTGCTCAGATGTTTGTGATTAATTCTGACTTGGTCGCTCTCGTATATTCGATGATTACTTTATTTGCACGGGGTTGATTTTGAGTTGTTCGACTCCGTTCATTATTGCCTTGGTCACGACATTGATTTTGCTTTCGAACTTGTTTCGTTTGTGATAAAATACTGCTTGGATTTCAATTTGTTTCAATTTTTGTTTCTACTTCAATTTGTTTTCAACAGTACCTGACTTCGACTGGGATTTTCTGGCCATCTGTTTTTGGTTGGTTTTAAATTGAACTCCACTTGGTTGTAGCTACATTGAATTCGACTTGTTTAACGTTGATCACTCATCTTGTCGCTAACCATCTGACTTTGGTTTCACTGATATAGTTTGCACTGATTTATCTTGATCCTTAGTGTAGTTGTAGTCGCATCTGTACATTTGCCTAAGTCATGCGTAACTGCTGCTACATGTTGTTCGGTCTCATTTACTTCGACGTAGTTATGATTGCTGCATATAGACTAGATTGTGCAGTGTCATGTGTACACTTCGTGTTCAGTCTATTAGTCGAGCTTGCATTTGATCTGGTCATTCATTGTTGCCATACTGGCTTCACTGCATCTTCATGTACCTGCATATTTGGGTTTGGTCTTGCATTCAGGTTGATTAGATTAATTTGTGTAGTTGTTTGCCCTGTATATCCAGTGTACATCAATTGTTGATTCTTATTGAAAATGTGTACTTGTATTTTATTAGTTGGGGTTGTCACATATGTGTATCCATATGTACACATGAGTATGTGTGGATATATGTATTATTTTGGGTCTTTGATGTCCGGGCAGTTGGTTGTACACTGGTATTCGAGGCATGTTGCATTCTGGTTTCATTCGTTCAGTCTTGGTGTGGTATTTTCTTTTGAGCCAAAATCTACTGATGCTTGTACATTTATGTAGTATGGTTCACTATTTTATTCGTTGCCAGTTGCCTCTGTCTGCACTGTTTGATGGTTTCTTTGGTCATTTCAACATATTGCTTGTTGTTATCTTAATAGTGTTACTGCAATCTTGATGTTCTTGAACAACCTGAATCTTGAGTGGTTGTTATTGTTATGATACAGTCATCATGTAGTCTGGTTATGCATATGTACATAGTTGTACCTATTATTTGTTGGCTTGTAGCTTCCTGTTACATAGCCCAGTTTTGCTTGCCTTCATATCTTCGCTATGTATGTTGCATTGCTTCTGGACTTGATTCTTTTGTGACTTTGGTCACTGTCATTGCTTCGAAGCTTTTATATATGTATATATGTAGTTTGAAGCAGCAGTCTTTTTGGGTTGTGTTTCACTTGCATACTGCTGCAGTTTTGTTCTCTGGTGCTGGCTCCTGTAGTCTTGACTTTGAGCATTCATGTGTACGAGAACTTGTGTCTGGTACATGTGCTACATGCATTTCAGTTGTACTTCTTTTATTGATGAGTCTGACCTAGTGTTCATTTGTGTCTTTCACTGAGTTACTGTGTATCTCGTGCGATAGTGGCAAGGCAGTACACGCGTGCGTGTACTGCAGCCCTATCAGAATTGACAGTTTTAAATTGATGTTTCGATTTGTTGAATTGTTTCGTTGGTTAAATTCAATGATTTGAAGTTGTATTTTGAAATGGTTCATTTTGAATTGAGTTGGATATGTTGGCTTTTGGATTCATTGACTTTCCGAGTATTTGATAGACTGTATTGGCGAGGCAGTACACATTAGCGTGTACTGCAGCCAAGCAGCATTGATGTTTTGCTGACATTTCGATTGTTTAAATTGCTTTGGGTTGCTGATTTGTTGTTTAACACTATTTAGTGTTATATCTGCCGTTATCCGATTCTTTTATCGAGGAATCGAATATACGAGATTTCTGTGATTGTCGTCTATTGACCGTCTGATTATTATTGCTGTTATGCACTAATAACTGAGTTTGAATTAGACTGACCCGTGTATTATTTTCTTTTGAATGTAATACTCGGGTCAGACCCGAGTTATTTCGGGTTGTAGATTTTCTTCTTTGAGTTGCTGTTCAGGATATGAAGACTTTTCACATCTTCTGAAGTTGTCAGTGTCATTTTGTAGTAGTCGGGTCATTGTATAGAACGATATGTATTCATGTATATTAGTCGATAATGTACTTGTATATATAACTTCTAGAGTCGACAGTTGTAGTTGTATCATATGTATCGTGTCAACTATATTGTAACTGACATCGGTTATATATATATGAGGTTTTTGTTAATCTGTGTTCCGCATTTATATTATCTGTGTTATTGTTATATCTAATGTCCTAAACTGTTATGAACTATCGTAGTTTGTTTTATACTGATAATTGGATATGTCGATGGGAGTAAATAAATAATAGATGAAAAATAAAAAGTATATACCACTCCTACTGAGATAACCAATATTAGTGTAAGGCCAATTATGGATGGTCGCTCCTATCCAGCCTTATTCTTCGTAATAATAGACAGTATTTCTTTTAATACTCTTTGTTATTATGAGCATAGAGGTGGGGCGTCACAACGGGTAATGGCATATACAATTCCGCATTCGTCGCTGTCCCTTTGGAAACTTGACAAATATGACATCTCTCCACAAATTTTTCAACTTCTTTTCTCATAGAAGGCCAAAAATATGATTGTGAAATCAACTGCAATGTACGATCTCTGCCTACGTGACCCTCTTTATGCAATTCTTTGACAATCTTCAGCCTCAAGCTACAATTCGGAATACACAATCGGTTTCCTTTGAACAAGAATCCATCTTTTATCGCAAAATCATCAGAACTCCCTTCCTGCATCTGTTTCAGCACTTTCGCAAAATAAGAATCTGAAATAAGCAACTCTGGTAACAATTCAAATCCCACTACTTCCACTCGCATAGTTGTCAGCAAATGATTTCTACGGCTCAATGCATCGGCAACTCGGTTAGTAACCCCTGATTTGTGCTTCACCACGAAAGTAAACTGTTGTAAATAAGCAACCCACGAAGCATGCCTTGCTGAAATTTTGTCTTGCCCCTGCAAATGTTTCAAAGCTTCATGGTCAGTATATAGCACAAATTCTTTATGAAATAGATAGTGTCTCCAATGCTTTATGGCTTGGACTATAGCATAGAATACCAAGTCATAAGTACTGTATCTCGTTTTAGCTCCCGTCAGTTTCTCACTAAAGTAGGCAATAGGATGACCCATTTGACTCAACGTTCCCCCAATTCCAACCTTGGATGCATCAGTACGAAGCTCAAAGAGTAACTGAAAATCTGGGTATCTAAGAATGGGCGTTGTGGTCAAGAGTGTTTTGATTCTTTGAAAAACAGAATCAGCCTCATCAGTCCAAACAAACTTCTTTCCTTTCATACATTCCGTAACTGGTGCCATCACGCTACTGAAGTGCGGAATGAATCTTCGGTAGAATGATGCTAATCCATGAAAACGCCTCACTTCTGTTATTGTCTTAGGCTGTGGCCAATTTCGAATAGCTTCAACTTTACTCTGATCAACTTGAATACCATCCTTTGACACAATATAGTCCAAGAATAGAATACTTGTAGTCATGAAGGTACACTTCTTTGTTGCAGCATAAAATTCCTCACGTCGTAAAACCAACAATACTTCCCGCAAATGTTGTAGGTGTTCTTCAGTGCTTCCACTGTAGATCAAGATGCATCAAAATATACCACTACGAACTTCCCGATAAATGGTCGAAAAATCTGGTTCATGACTCTCATGAATGTACTCGGAGCATTTGACAAGCCAAACGGCATCACCAACCATTCGTACAGACCCTCCCGAGTTTTAAAAGCAGTCTTCCACTCATCATCCGGTCTAATACGAATTTGATGGTATCCACTTTTCAAGTCAATCTTTGAAAACACAGCAGCACCGCTCAACTGATCCAACAAATCATCCCGTCTCGGCATATGAAATCGATATCTCACCGTAATCTTATTCAATGCTCTACTATCTGTGCACATTCTCCACGTTCCATCCTTCTTCGGTACCAACAAAGCTGGCACTGCACAAGGACTCAAACTCTCCTGAACACGCCCTTGTTCCAGTAATTCCTCCACCTGTCTTCTCAACTCCTCGTGTTCTTTTGGACTCATCCGATAGTGCGGTCTATGAGGCAATGCAGCACCTGGCACCAGGTCAATCTGATGTTGTATGTCTCTAAGCGGTGGTAATTCTTTCGGTAACTCCTCTGGAAACACATCTTTGAATTCCTCCAAAGCTGGTTTCACTTCCTCTGGAACTTCAGTGACTTCGCTGCTTTCATGCCCAATCAACATAAATATTTCAGGACTCTCATCTATCTCTTCCACAAACTCCTTCAAGGACAACAAAGTTTTCAATTCCTCAATCTCCTCCAACTTGTTCTCATTCTGCTGTCGCTTTTTCGGAACTAAAGTAATTTTTGTGCCCTCGAACAAAAAACTGTAGCTATTTGTTCGACCATTATGTTGTACCTCCCGATCGTACTGCCACGGCCTTCCCAACAGCAAATGGCAAACATCCATGTCAACCACGTCACACCAAATCTCATCTTTGTATGTCTTTCCAATAGAAAATGGAACATGAGCTTGTCTCTCTACTTTCACTTCTCCTCCTTTCCTCAACCAAGCAAGTTTATACGGACTAGGATGTTTCTCCGTTTTCAACTTCAACTTCCTCACAGCTTCCATTGAAATGATATTATCACAACTCCCAGCGTCAATGACAAACTTACAGACCTTTCCCAAAATAGTGCACGTTGACTGAAAAATGTTACTCAACCAACTCGACTCCTCTTCTTGCCTCGGGGTTAAACAAGATCTCCGTAACATCAGATTGCATCCCTCATCTCCCGACACCTCTTCTTCCTCCTCATCACGGTGTAAATAGATATCTTCTTCTACATCCTCATCCTCTACTTCAGCAATCATAGTTCTCTTCTTCGGTTTCGGACATTCGTTGCTCTTGTGACCCACTTCCTGGAAATTATAGCATTTGGAATTAGTGTTGACCTTTGGTTTAGCCACTTCTTGAACAACCGGCTTACTCGATGCTTTAGGAACATTAGAACTACTACTCGCTCCTTTGTTCTGTCCCGTAAAACTTGGAAACACACTTCCCCCGCGTCTACCTTGTTTCTCCCAAGCCAACGCTTTTTGATGTGCTTCTGCTACAGATCTAGGGTCGAACATGTTCACCATATCCTGGATCTGTGTTCTAAGTCCCCCAACAAATCTAGCGGTCAATTGTTCTTCTGTCTCCATAATGTCATTTCGAGCAATCAACTGGTAGAACTCATCAGCATAATCAGCAACAGTCTTCGTCCCTTGCCTCAGGTTCTGTAATCTCTGATACATCAGTGATTGGTAATTGTAGGGTAAGAAAGTAGCCTTCATCAATTTCTTCATCTTCTCCCAAACAACAATCTTTGACTTTCACATCCGCTCTCTAGTAAGTTTGGTTTACTAGCCACCACGCCATAGCTCTTCCCCTCAACCTAGTAGCAACCAACTACACTTTACGATCTTCTGGAACCTCTTTGAAGTCAAAAATTTCCTCAACATAAGCTAGCCAATCAAGAAATTCCTCGGTCTGCATACCTCCCTTGAATTCTGGTATTTCAGTTTTCATCCCGGATTCCCATTTGTGATCATATTCCGAATGATTTCTTCCTTGACCTCGTCCTCGTCCATGAACACTACCACCATCAAACTCTTCTTCACAATCCGATGTATATCGATGTCGATCCTGACCACCAACATCTCTACTACCACCATTTCTTCCACCAACATCCCTTCGATCTACATTCCTCCGATTACGATCATTCACATTTCTATCACTATTTCGATCATCAACATTTCTATCATAATCTCGATCCACACTTCTATGATCACTATCAACACTTCTCGCTCGATTTGAATATGGTGAAACTCTACTTCTCTCATGGTTAGATTCAGGTGAAACCTTTCTCTGATTTTGACTCATCTCCAACATCATTCTCTCTAATCGACCAATCCCTTCATTAAGCTTCTCATTAAAGTTTTCGTTAATTCTTTGCTCCATCTCATCAGCTTCTTCTCTCCCATACAAAGCATCAATGTTGCGATAACGGTTAGCTCTTCTCGGAGGCATGATCAATCTTCAACAAATTCCAACAAAAACTTCACTTCGATCTAAAAACCTTCAAATCAAAACTACCCACTTGTTGAAATCTTCAAAAATCTCCAAACGAACAAATCTCTTCAAAATCTCGATAACCCACCTCTCCAAATGATGTAAATCTCGTACAACTCCAAAAATCTACGCAAACTCCTTGAGTTCTAGCTTTGATACCAAATGACACAGCGGCGGAATACAAAAATTGATGATACGATGAAAGTAGCAATCGATGGAGTAAAGATACTGAATGGCTCAAATCCGTTGATCGAACGATACCGGATTCTAGCTATCTCAAACACGTTGATAGCGCACTAGATACCGTGAATCGGCTTCAGCAATCGTTGAATCGAGCGCACTCGATTATCCGAGAGTGGAGGTAGGAGATTACACTCAACTACCAATTTAGATGAAAGCACAAAGCTAACAAAACGAAATTTTATTCAAAATCAACAACCTTTTACAAATGACACTACCCGCCTATTTATAGGCTTTCAACTCAACACTTACATCACAACACTTACAACACAATACTTACAACACACGACTTAAGATAGTACACGACTTAGGATAGGTCGTTAACGACCTAAAATAAACTTCGCGATTTAAATTCTTGCGACTTATCAACAGGAACGAAACAAAACAGTTCGCGACCTAAAAATCAACGAGCGGCATAGGTTTAGGTCGGAGAATATTAGGTCGTGATGTGGATTTAGGTCGTGGAATCGATGTCACTGGGAAGTTAAGTCGCGGGAATGTTGGGGTTGGCGTTAGGTCGCAGGAATGTTGGAGTTGGAGTTAGGTCGTGGGATGGAAACTAGGTCGGGAAGGTGTTAGGTCGGGGACGGATGAAGTTAAGTCGCGATGGATTGGTCGTGGAAGTGGATTAGGTCGTGGAAGTTTTAGGTCGGGGACGATTGACATTAAGTCGTGGCGAAGCTTTCTGCTAGGTCGGAAATTTGGAGTTAGGTCGTGAGATTTTGGGTCGCGCCTTCGGAATAAGGTCTGGATCGTTAGGTCGTGGGTGTGGCTAAGTTGTAGGTCGCGGTGGGGTTTTAAGTCATGGGTCGTTGAATTGCCGCGCGATGCTGAAGTTGAGTCATGGGTTTGATGAAGGTCGCGGAGAGGCAGAGTTCGGTCGGCGAACGACTTACATGTGAGATCTCTTCCCTCTTCCTTTTGATACCCTGCATCATTGGATTATTATGAAGTAAAAACGCATGAGGTTTTCCTGGTTCATAACTGAACTGTAAGGTATGTTACTCAAATCACTGACAATTTCACCTTCAACCTATATTTATGTTAGAGCATATTTCCTTTTTTTTTTAAGAACTGTTTACTAATATTTTATTCAAATCACTTGAATCTATATTTTTTACCAATGGTTACTTTACCCAGGCTGGCATCGTGAAGGAGGAGAAGATCAAACTTCACAGTTTCTGAGCTCACAAGAAAGCTATCAAAAGAGCATTCTTCTATGTTAACGGCTGCTAGTTTGCAGCTTATACCTATTATGATATGACAATAAACGTGTCTTATGTTAACAATATGTGGTTTTTGTTCTTCTGACTCTCCTAGTTTACTGGGTCATTTCAATATGTCTTCTGCTTATTGAGTGCAAGATCACCAACTATATTGAACATTCTTCTTTAGTATGAACTTTTGAGTGCATAAACAATGTTGTAGGTTAAAGATTAAGTGGTAAATTAAGTGATCTTGTTCTATACATATTATATCTTGTTTTGTACTGCTGTTGTTGATAATTCTGCGAATTAACTATGTAAGTTCCCTGTTTATTGCTGCTGTTGATAATTTTGTGCAGTTTGCTTTGCTTTGTTTTAACATTTTTTGCTACAGTTCTGTCCCAAATGAGTTTTCTAGGTTGGTTTGGGTTAACCCGTTAAATTAGTGAGTTGGGTTAACCCGTTAAATTATGAGTTGAGTTGGATTATCCATTTAATAAATGGATTTAATATGTGGGTTTACTTTTGTTTAAATAGGTTGGGTTAATTTTTGACCCAACCCATTTATCCCCAAACCTGCCCTCTTGACCGCCCTACTACCATGTGTTTCTAATAAACGAGCATGTTGCCAACGAATATGATAGTACTCTTTTGTAATTTAGTGTTTTTTCCACACTGACATTTTTTTCCAAATTTTTTTATTTGAATGCGTTTCACTATTTTTATATTAACTAATGAACCTTCACGTTTAATCTCATATTAAATACAATTAACTAAAAGATATAAATCAAGTAATTATTAAAATAAATAAATTCATTTTTTTGCATTCAAAAATACCGTTCAAATACCTCAATCATGGCACAAAAAACACATTCTACTTTCACCGGAAGACACCACTCAAATAAATATGCTTTGTTGATTTTAAACAACACACAACCTCAGTAAGTATCAGTCGGTTATGGTTTTACTAATCATATACGACTGCTGAACTTATATTGGGCGTTTCTAAATAGTTGAAAGTGTTAAACTGGCAGTTGGAAGTGCGATTCTCACTTTCTATTTTGAAGAAGCAAGGCATGTCTAATTTAGAACAAATTACTGATATACTCCATCTAATCACAACTCACAGCAGTATTTCATATCCTGAAATGATGGACATTATTCAAACAATCTGCATTGCTCGTAGATATAGGATAAAAATCAAATAACTGGACTCCTTGTACAACCAACATAACCAACTGGAAAACTCCTTGCATAAAAAGAGAAATATTCCTCACAAACTTCGCAATGGCCAACTCCTTAATACGTACTTTGTTGTTCTTTTTTAAATAACAAAGAAAAAATCTTCAAACTACCTGGTCTATTTAATCACTATGATCTTTGAACATCAAAACCCAGAATAAACAAACAAAAGTTGACAAGTACAGACAATTTACTAGTGATCGATTGATAACTTCATGTCCCAGCCAAACCTGCAAGTAGCTTCATGTTGAAATAGGATTCCCCTGAAGCATACAATGTGTAATTAAAATAAACTACTCAGGAAAAATAGTATCATTTTACTACACAGATATATAAAACTATAAATGAATGGATACTCACTTATGTTCCCAAATATCCCATTAGATCATTTTCATCGACAAAGTAATCATCAATATCGCCTAGAGGACTTCCTAACCCACCAAAATTGAAAGATAAGCTATCAAACGGACTGCCCAAGATATGATTCAAATCATTCTGGAATGAACCTTCAACTAAATGATGGTTATTTCCATCAATTGAACCTGAACTTCCATTTCCATTCATATCCAGTAGATGCATGTCGTTACCAATAATATTATCATTGCTCTCTACCCTCATATGATGGTCCAAAACAGGCTGAGGCAACTGCTCCATATTGCTATGATGAATCTCATACCCTACCTGCAGTTGTATACCACCAAAATGGGTCTCATTATTCATAACATTAGGGAACAGTAATGACTGATCAGCTTGAGAAATGGTCAGTAAATTATTGGTATCGCTGGGATGGGTTTCTATATAATGATTTTCATGAGGGTTCAAAGAAGGATTCGCATAGTTCTCCATGTTAGTGTTTTCGACTTGGTAATTCATAACTGCTGTATCTGTGATATTCATGTCAGGAATATAGCTTCTTGATTCCTCATTTGTATGATTGTTTTGAGGCACTGAAGCTTCTCTATCAGCAATCGACAAACTGTCTCGGGTTCTTATTCTCTTTGGTTTCTCCTTAGCTTTAACAGGAGTAGCAGTTACCGGTGGTCGTTTTAAGGATTTTGATGAAACAGAATTATTTGCATCGAGAGCACCATCTACATCGTACATATCCCTACTGTTACTACTATTTGTATCCTCTCCTCTCAACCCTTGATTATTGTTCAGATTTTCAGTGACATCAGATAATGCGTTTTCGCTTCGATGTTGAGTTATCGTTTCCTCTTTACTTAGAACGCCCAGCCAGATGGAACTCTCTTTTGCAGTCATCTTATCTTGCAAGCATTTTGATTTTCGCACGTGGGTTCTGATTTTTTCAATGTTTGGTGACATATGCTTAATCACACCGGTTAATACACCAACTTTCCATACTTTCTTCAAATCATGAGGTTTTCTATAAGGCGGAATCTGACCATGTGGCAACCCTAAATCTAGCCACCACTGTTCATTTCCTGAAGGCCACCAAGGAGGTGGAACCCCTTTTTCAAGAGGAAACTTGCGCTGTGGAGGTTTGCAATGTTGCATTAAAGATGACAGTAAAGATCCTAGTGTAGCATCTTGAAGATCCATAAGAGTATATGTATTCTTGCCACTGTTACTTTTTGCATTTTCAGCAGCAAAATTATCTGCTTCGTATTTTGCTAGTGCAGCAGGCCCATTCTTATCAAACTTCACCTTCTCCTTCCACCATTCTCTTATATTATCTGAAGCACCACTCATTGGTTTTCCTTTCTCGGGTATTATACCATATACAAAGCCACGAGCATTGCAGACTTGCATTAGTTTTAGCATATACTTCAAAATCCCATCTTGAGCTCTGGACATCTTCTTCCTTAGAGCTTGATCAGATGTTTGTTTCGGTTTCAGTTTGTTGGATTCTTGTTGGGCGGCAACCTTTTGCTGCTCTTTAATCCTCTTGAGTTTGACTCGATCTTTCCACATTCTTCTTGCTAACTCTTCAGCTTCTATTTCTTCATCGCTGACATCATTCTCAGTTAGATTTTCGCACCTCATGTCTTCTACATCAAAATCTGAACTATCGCCTCCAAACCTGTTCTCTATCATTGCAAGATGTTGCTCCATGGTGACTTATTTGAAGGTTGATTTGGTTATATTTAAACCAACTTGCAATCTCTTTCTACATCAATATACTGGAAAACAAAATTTCAATTATGAAAGAATGATTGTATAATAATAATAGACATAATTGCATCGCAAGGCTCCAAATATGAAGTCTTGTATGAAGCTCTCCAAGTCCATGCATGTGCCAAGTAACATTGGTTATTGATATCAGACATAAATATTATTGACACCTAGAGTATGACACAATAGTACTAGCACATGCCTAAGATAATTCAAAAAAAGTATCCCATGCTGTGGAATGTTGAAAGTTGAAACTTGATCGATCACTTGTTTAAATGACAAGCTTGAGCTAAGACTTTATATTGGAGATGCTCCTACTTGCAAAATTCAGTTGCAGCTAACTTGAAAACAATCCTCAAAGGACTAGTAGAAGAGCTGCATAGGGTATGACAACATACAATGCTCATTAAACTTTTTAAGGTGATGAACAGTTAGTGTTTTAAGTAACCTGAAGCAATCATTGGTGATGAATGAAGACGGTGGTTTTCAAAGTAAGGAAATTCGTAAAATAGAAGAGTTCAACAAGTGACATGCTGTTAAGGAGCATCATTAGATTAAAGGTAAATTTTACTGTATGTTTTTTTCTAATGCAAGCAAAGGTGAATCAGAAAATGCTCATGAACTCCTAAGGGAGTATACATGGATCCCACAACACAGATTTTCAAATAATTAGCAAAAAGAATTTTGTCATCATGGTTCTTTGACGTACTTATGGTACTTAAGCCAACTTTATTATATGATACTGCACTGCACAACCACAAAGACACATGAGCATAAAATGAATGTTTGTAAAGTAATAATGTTGTATTTGGATATGTGGCAATACTGGAAAAGATAGGAAGACGGCCAGCAAGTTTGTGAACGTGCATATAAAAATAAACAGTTCAAAGAAGCTGTAGATAGGATACACAAAGAAAGATACTGTGAGGTCTGAATCATTAGATCTGAATGAAGAGACGGGTCAGATTGATAGCAGTGGAAAAGTTCACATGTTAACATAAGTTATAAGGAAATTGGGGGAGCAATGGATTTGTTGTTCGACTCAGCTCAACCAATAATCTACTACAATCCAAGAATTACAAATATCAGGTAAAATCACGAGAAATAAAATACTTAACCACCATAAACTGAGTCGGTCAAAAATATTAAAATTACATCTATTCTCATCCCAGGTTAAAACCTGCAATAAATATAGAACTGTGCTAGAGAGCCCCAAAAAAGAGACGTCATGGATGTTAGGGAATGGATATAGTCATTGGATCCAAATACTTGATTTCAGAGGGTCATTGGACTGTTTTTCAAATTCCCTGGTAAAAACCCTGCTCTTCTAGCTTTATTGACAAATATTATAGCAATACTAACTAATTCAACACCGTAGAACTTGATTAACTTAATATCCAACACAAATTTCATTCAAATCATAAAATAATCGCTTAGACTTCATCGAATCAGCAGCAGTTTAATCCGTGAATAAAATCAATGGTAGAATCATTACCTATACGAACCATGAAACCAAACGAATCTACGATAAATCATCTGCTGTAGAAAATTGAGGCAGACGATCTTATTTCCATTATTTTGTTCAACACAATTTTGTGTAATCGAAAGAAAATAGATAGAGTAATGTTAGACCAGTAGTACTTGATTCATTATTGTATCCTATAAAATGACAAATATGTCCTTTGATTTTGTGATTTCGTGAATAAAAGTTAAATCTGGATTCAGTGAACCTTGTTTAGGTCAGTGCATACGTCTATATCCTGCTTATACAATTAAATTAAGGATAATTTTTTATTTAGCCCAATTTTTAAAACTAATTACAAATGTAGACCAGTTTTATAACTTATTATAAAAATAAATCAATTTGCGCCACATCAGCACCTCGCGTACTGGCGGCATTTCAAATGCCGTCAGTACGTTTTTTTTTTTTGAATTCTGGGCGGCATTTGAGATGCCTCTAGTGTGCGGCATTTCAAATGCCTCCCAGACATTTTTTTTAACAAAATAGTTTGCGGCATTTGAAATGCTGCAAACTATTTTTTTTTCTAAAATGTACCGACGGCATTTGAGATGGCACCAGTACACGTGGCGCTGATTTTGAACAAATTGATCTATTTTTGTAATAAGTTATAAAACTGGCATAAATTTCCAATTAGTTCTTAAAATTGGCCTAAATTAAAAAATTATCCTTAAATTAATTGTGGATATCTAAGCAAGCCTATAAGCAGTACTTTCGAATATGGATAGTACCATATCCGCATCCGTAGCCAAAATTGTTTTTGGATATCGGATATCCACATCGCCTGACAGAAATTGAATAATTATATTATCTGCTAATGATCGATAAAGTGATAAATATAAATAGAAAATTTTGATTTAACATGATTTTTTTCAGAAAGTGTGAAAATAAACAAATAGTATGATAATAAATAGTTAGCTATAAAAAAATTTCAATCTCATTGTCTACCATTGTACTAAAATACACAAATCATTCATTATAATCTTGACAAAAAACCGATGGATAATTTTCGGATGCAGATATAAATGCGGATACCTTTATATCCGCATCCCTATCTTTTTTTCGGATATCGGATATTTATCCGCGTTTCAGATACGGATGTGGACGAATTTCGGATATATCGGGTATCCATTGATGGGCCAAGCTAAGTTAATGGACAAAAACCTCATCCAATTATGCTTCTATGATCATTTACAAATTTTATTCCACTAAACTAGCTTTGTACATTGCATTCGTAAATCTGAATTTGTTTTCAAGAAATTTACTAACTTCAAATATTTGTTATTTACATTTCTACAACTATTTATAGTTTATTTTTAATGAATATTAACATAGCAAATATGTAACAACCCTGTATTTTACAATTATTTTTAAATTGATTTCCAGATTTAAAAGCTTTATTTATGAAAAGAATAAATTTTGTTATTGTAAATATAAAAACTTTGATTTTGTATGTGGATTAGAATTCCAAATATGACTAAATTTAATATTTCCAGAAAATGTGAATTTTGGTTAAAATAGTCAAACTTTGACTTTTAAACTTAAAAATTTAAAAGTTTGAAATTATAAATTTTATCTTTTATTATAAAAATAGATGTAATAACTTGAACACTACTTTTCGTTTCGTTGAAAACGGAGTTAAAATGTAAAAGTTATGTACATTTCAATTTTTAGTATAATTTGTTTTATTGTGCAATTTTGCCTATTTTAAATTTTATAAATCATATTTTCTTTCTTATATTTTATTTTAATATGTGTCAATATGTTTATTTATGTATATTTCCATCTCTAAATATTTTAAAAATGATAATAGAATTTTTCCAAAATTTACTATGATGATTTCCTATTTTTAAAAGGCTGTTTTCCTATTTTCTGCTATTTTCTTCATTAGAAATTATATGTAAATTAAATTTTAAATGTTTATTTTGTGAATATATTTTTATTTCATGTTATTATTTATGTTTAAAAATATATTACAAGCTCATATGAATTTTCTAAAAATTTATTCTATTCAATTCCAAATTTTCTAGACTAGTTTACTATTTTAGCTATTTTCTTAATTTAACTTTATATAATTGATAAATATTTATATAAATTATTATATTTTGATAAAATTTCGAAATTTTATCTGGGATTATTATCATTTCCAGAAATATAAAGTTATAAAAAGGAATTAAAGATATATGAAGAGTTTGATACATTTTGTGTGCTTAGTCCTTTTGAATTCTACCGTTTCTTTTTCAATCAATACATCTTTTATTTTATTTTTGATGTTCTATTCCCCCAATTTTTTTCAGCCGACTTCCTTATGTTATTCACGAATTTTCAAAGCTCCTAAACCCTAAAAAAAATCATGGCCTCCATCTTGTAAAAAATTTGGTAAATCCCTCTCTTCTTTCTACTTTTTCTTACTTTTTCTATGCTATTTTGCCTTGTTTCTCTCTTCTATTTGCATGGCCTCTTCTCCATAGCCACGGCCACCACCTCCAACACCTTTTCCACCATCATCTGCACCAGCTCCTCCTCCAATCCCCTCTGACCAGATCAGGCCATGGCCATCTAGATGAGCCTACACCCCAAAACAATGTCATAAAAACTCCAAAACAATGCACTAGTCACCACTATTACTTCACCACCTTCATCCACCACCTTGGCCACCACTATAGGCCGCCACCACCACCTTTTCCGGACCTCCCCACACCCCTCCATCTACTGTCCAGACCTGAACCATGCAAGGGCCGAGCCCCACTTGCCTTTGGATGAGCCAAAAATGCACCAAAACTCCACTTATTTTGCCTTGACCCTTTGTCTTATTCATATGTAACTCCTACCATCATCATCTCCTTGTTGCCATGCTATTTTGATGCCATAACCTGAGATTATGTCCAGCTATGGCTGAGCAAAAGATCCCCTTGGTCAAGCTCTTGAATGGTTAAAGAAAGGTCGAATCACTTTGCCCTCTGTTGCTTTTTATTTCAAGTCATTTCGATATTGTTTTGTGTTACATATTTATGTATACATTGTCTTGTTTTGTTTATATGTATACAAGGCAATTATATTTGGCTCTCCACTCTCAAATCATATTCATGTTGTCGTGCCTTCAAAGATTCTGTGTTGTGTGTTTGGTCGTCATCTCCAGCTTAAACAAGTGAGTTATTCTCACCAGACAATATGTACCTATATAACTGATAAACCGACACCATTTGAATCTGTAATGTATATTATCATGTTATATATGCTTATATTATTATCATATGATGTTCACACCTGTTATTACACCTGTTATATCATATGTTGCTGTTGTTTTATGTTATTCTGTTTATTTATATCAGTTTATCACACTGCAAGTTCCATGTAGACTATAATCACTATGGGTTGAAATGATACATACCCGAACGGACTTTAGAATAGGAAAAAATCGTTATGGGCTGAAATGATAGGCCTGAACGATTTTTATTTATTTATTTTAACTTGGGATTGCGGGTTTGAAATGATAGAACCTGGATTTTTCTTTTTTTTTAACTGCGGATTGAAATGATACATATCCGTATCACTTGACCTAGGTTAGAAAATTATATACAGGCCCGTGGTTATTTTATAAAGTGTTTTGGATATTTTTAAGTATTTTAAAAAAATTATAAATTTATGAAATTTGTTTTAAATAGATTTTGATATGTTTTTTCCATGTGTTAAAAATGTAATTAATGAATGGTTTAACTGGATTTTTGAAATATAACTTAAGTTGGAAATTTGGAATTTTGGTTAAAAATGATATTTAAGTTATATAAATAAAATGGATATTAAATTTTATTTGGAAATGGTAAATATGATAATTTGATTAAATTTGAATTTAAGTGATTTATTAAAGTATTATTAATTTTTCTATGAATTTAAGTGGTTAAATAAATGAATGTTTAAAAGTGATCTTTTAAAATATAACTTGACTAGGAAATGTGAAATTTGGTTTTAATTAAAGGTTTAAGTTAATTAAATAAAATTGGAAATTTTGTTAAATTGTGAAATGGTAATTTAAATTTGAAGTGTTAAGTCTATTTGTTGAAATGTGAAGAATTGGAACTTTTACACTTAAACTTATTAAGTAAATTGTTGAAAATTGGATTTAATTATAAGAAATTTATTGTGAAAAAGATATATGTTAAATGATATGTAAATGAACATTTTAAATGTTAAAATATGATTTTTAAAATGTTTATGTGTTTAAATCAAAGTTATTTAATTGCTGGAAATACGCTAACACCTGAAATCTACTTTTAATAGCATTCAGAAATGCTATAGATTCTGTTTTGAACTAAAATTGTGTAAAAAGAGCTATTACAGCATTTCTGAAATGCTGTAGTTGCTGTTGTTGAACTTATAGGCTAATATTGAACTCAGGCCTATTATAGCATTCTCTGGAAATGCTATAATGGTCTGCAGTCTTTGCTGAAACCAAATTTAACCCTTATTTTGAAATCTGAACTACCGCAGCACTTCTGAAATGCTGTCTTTTCTGTTTTGAACTATAATTCAACTAAAACTGAGTTTTAACAGCAGTTTTAAGTGCTGTCTTTGCTGAATTAAAAATGTTTTCAAATATAACTTATAGCAGTTGTTTTTAAATGCTGTGAAATGCTGAAATTTTAATAATTATGGTTTTTGACTTAGTAAACGAACTCAGAATGGTTTGAAACTTTGGAAATTGAATACTTGATTTGAAAATATAATAATTACACTTTTAAAAGGTTTAAATGAATTATTTTGATTGGAATATAAACTATTTAAAGGTGATTTGAAATGATAGTAAATGAACGATATCTTTGAATTTAAAAGGTATTTAAAGTTGAATATTTGGATTTGAACTGGTAGGATATTTTATTTTATTAAAATGATTTGAAATGAAGTTTTGTAAGGATATGATACTTTATTATATTAAAATGATTTGAAATGAAGTTTTGAAATGATATGAAAATTTAAATATATGGAAATGGTTTGGAATTGATTTAATCTTTATTTTGATAAAGATATGGTTTGAAATGATATTTTATTTTGAAGTAAAGTATTGTTTTTAAAAGTTATAACCACGGGTTATAATAACGATTGGTTGGCAAAGAGACCGGGATCGGATATGAACATACTCTCTGTCGATACCGAAAACCACTTTGACAACCGTGTACGCGGTGGAGATTCCAGAATGAAGTAGGATGGGGACGACGTTCTTAAGGTATGTTACGTGGACCTAACTCCCGTGAGTTGGCATAAGGTGGCTAAAACAGGAGCGATCTCGGACCAGTGAGGTAGCACCTCTTCTCGGACACATTTCTTCGATATTATACTCTTACTTGTGATTGATTAGATGGCCATCCTCCGATTTGGGAGTGTTGTTCGAGGTGGAACGGTAGTGGCTGCTATGCGTATCCATCAGTTCGTGTGCGTAATTGGTATATCTACCCTAGCATTGCCTAGTTGTGCCGTGTCACCTACCATATCGAGCTTTACTACGATTATGATTTTAAGATCCGACCGCGTTAAGGTTCTCCATCCCCTTAACGCTATTTTCTATATGATTATACTTTACTTATTTAGACACTATTATAATATCGAATATTACTACATAGTAGATAGTTTAACGGATCCTTAGAGGATGGGCGGTCCCTAGCATCTTCTAAGTTACTTGTACCTTTATTACAGTTCACTTGAGTTGGTTTACATTATATAAGTATATATTGTCCTGACTCGAGTGTTTTGTGTTTTGCTTTATGCTCGGGTCAGCCTGAGTTATTCACAGATTTGGATTTCCACTCTCTTGGAGATTTGAATCGCTGGAGATTATCTGCTTGTCATGTCCTATCTATTTCAATTCTGTTGTTCTACTCAGCTTGTACTTGGTTATTTTATTGAGACTTTTGTTGTACTCTATTTCTTCTGTTGTATCTTATGTAACTCTGACATATTTAGATAGTAGCTTCATGAACTACTATTTCTTTTACTTCCGCTGCATTATTTTACTCTATGTCTGTGATCTGTGATTATATTTATTTACTGTATATTCTGATATGTGCAAAATTTTAATTACAATGCGGTATTTTGAGCAATTCAACTCCGGCATGAGTGTCTACCTATACACTTATAATGGATGCGAATGGTTGAAAATATCGGGTCGTTAAAAAATATTTACATTAAAATGCAAATATTTACAAAGCTATATAGACTTTAGCTATTTCTAATAACACGTCATTTTCTTCCTTTTCCACCCTACTAAAATGATTTTAAAATAATTGACTAATTTACCCCTTTAATTATTTAGGCTGATATTAATTTTTTCTTTTCATATTCTCTGTTTTGCTTCTCTTTTACTATTCCTGTAAACATAGATGACTTTAATAACTAAATTAGTTTTTTTTTGAATTCACAAATCAAACCAAACGCGCTACAATTGAAAATAACAACAAAAATAGTCGAGGGAAATGAAGTGATAAAACAAAATGGAAGTAGAAATTACCTTATTTGTATTTAGATCTAACCTCCTTCATTGAAGTGGAAAATGCTTTGAGAAATTGTTGATGTTTTTAACGTGGAAGAAAATAGAACAATAAAAATAGGGAAACAAAACAAGTTAAGGGTATTTTTGGAACAAATCGGGGTGTAAAAAGAAAAAAGTGGAGTGTGCGCTATTTTTTTGAAATGTTAGGGTATGAAAGGGAGAAAACTGTGTGTTAATAGAATTAGCTATAGATTTTTGATTGATTTAATGTTTTATTTTAGTTTTGTTGCATTTAGTTGGTATATGTAAAGAAGAACCAAATTAAGGAATATAGTGGAATTACATGTTTCAACGGCTCTTTTTTTCCTTTTGATGAGAATAGGGATGTATTTGATAGCTTTCATTGAAAAAATTGTTTTACATATTTTAAACTATTTTTAGGTGAGGTAGCCAAACTTACCCTAGTTAACTTTTGTAATATCTATATATGCATATTAAAATTGTTATACTTATTTGAATATGAACTATGTTTTAAGTTTGTGTGATTCCAAATATAGAGTTTTAGGTCCATCGGTATATTAAAATGTCAAAGATGGTTTGTTTTTGTTACAGCTTGTTTAAAGTTTTAATAAGGTTGGTTAGGTAGGTGCTTATTGTGAAATAACTATATATAATTATTGTATATCTTAAACCGTTGAATCTTCAAAAGTCGTTGCATCACCTTTATGGATGAAGTTTGAGGCTTTTTTATTTGAGAAATATGAGTTACAAATTAGGAAAATTAAGAATTTAAAGATTAAAAAAAGTAAGAGATAAATGTTGCCTTCATATTAAACTTCTTATATAATAAAACAGATTTGATTTGAGATTAAATTAAACAATTAAAATTAATTCTATTGAACTTTAAACTAAATTTCCCTATAATAAAATTGATAAGGATTACAAAGAAGTATGAATGCAAATGGTATTAATTTAGGTGAAAAAGATTTTGGGGATGATATCATTTGAACGTCAATGGACAACAATTAATGAATTTTTATTGGAATGCAATACTGATGAGAAGTGTAACGACCAGAATTTTCGACCCTCGAAAATCAACATAATACGTTCACTGTATAGAATGCCGAGCAATCGAGTGTCGGAAATACCAGATCATTACATGTGGTATCGGAGCCTAAGGTTAAGCGAGAACCTTGGCTTTGGTGGGATTAACTCCTTAGAGATAGGGTCAGTGGTACCCTAGAATGAGTTAAGAGTCGAGAGAACGTATTTGTATTTTATACACACACATACACACACTAGTATTTTGTAAACTTGTTATAACTTAAAACTGTAACGATGCGGATTTTTCTCGTTCGAAAATCGACATCCATACTTTACATCGTACTCGGATGCCGTAGATTCGAGCGTTCAAATCCGAGTCGCCGGAGCTTATAACAACATTAAGTATAACAACACAGCGGAAAAGAAAGAATATATCAATATATATAACATTGATACAATGATAGATACAACAGAATGATACAACAGATATCAATATACATCAGAGATATGATACAAGAAACAGCAGCGGAAAGAAAATAGATAACACCAGCAGCGGATAGAATGTCTCCAATAGAATGCTCTAAGATAAGCAACGTCAGTCCATGAACTTCAAGAACTGAACCAACTCCAGATAATCTACTAAACCTGAATATCTGAAAAACCCAACTCTAGACTGCCCGTGTGGAAAATAGTGGGCACCCAGAGTTTAGGAAGGGAACAATAAACTCCGGATCAGTCATGGGACTGGTGTGAGCAACAAAAACAGTTTATCTTTAAAGCAAGCAACAAAGGCTTTTAAACATTGAAACCCGCAATGCTTTTGGAAAATGAAACTACCATAAGACCTCCCACCACACACACAATGCAAACGCAGAATTGGAGGAGATTTCTTCTTATGATAGTCAAAAATGCTTACTACGCAAAATCATTTGATATTATTATCATTAGTGCATAGTGTCGAAAACCATTTCGAAAATATAATATTAATCTTAGCCAGCATACAACATTTCATCGTATGCCTACTATAGCTACTACGTTCAATAGCAGGTTACCGCCACATTCCATAGCAGGTAATACAACTAAAACCGTACTGGGTTCGTATTGTTTCTTTGGATTTCCAACAAATGATCAGGCAAAGGAACTTCCTTACCGAAATAGAAACGCCTCTGGAAAGACGCCCCGGATCCTAACCGGATCTCTGCAAACAAAAGGCCGACGCTACGTCACGCTCTAACCGAGCTGTAACTAGGTAACTAACACACGAGTCATGTCATCCCCCGGTCGTCACCGACCTTTATCCGAGACGTCTCGATAATAAAGCAACATCGCACAGTAATAAATACAGTGTGTCCACATGAGTAAGTATCTGGGCTCCATACCATGATACCACCCTTTATCCAGAAGGAAATGACATACCCTAGAGGCGCTACCCCTACAAACCTTTGTCGCAACATTCCTGTTTCGACCATTACCGGGTTGTGAGGCTCGACGAAGTCTCGTCCACAAAACTACGCTTTTTCACAAAGCCACGCTTTGATCAATCAAATGATCAGCAGCACTTCGTATTCCACATTACCAAATTGGGAATGTATCACTAGTAACCATCAACTACATAACCTCTGAGCTCGTACGTCTCAGAGAAGGGTGTTAAGCTAAGAGAATAAATTCTCCGCCACCAACAGAAATGTATTTGATAGAAACCAGCTTTACATCTCAAAGTGTAACGTCAGACACACATCCATACAAGTCTGTTCCGGGTTCGAACAGAACCGAAGGCACTTCCAAAGAAGCCCTTGCAAATCCGGGTATTCACAATCCCGATCGGATTTCCCATCACTTAGGAAATCTCTATACCGGCGCGACTCAGTGCAGAGACAATCGATAGGTCATCATATCGTTCTCGTAAATACCTGGTCTTCACCACCAGTCTTCAAATGCTATCCATATCGTCGTATCACTATTCGGAATGGGATATATGACACAAAGGTCCTCTCCCGGCTAAACCGAATAACGAGCGCAATTGAAAATCATATGGATACTTGGGTCTCAGTTAAATCACAGCTTAAAGACCAAAAACTTTTCATTCGAATGGTAAAACAAATTACCATTTCCAATCTTTTAAACAAAAAGATTCATTTCAAAAACTTTCACTGGTTTAAACAATTTCCACACTTTTAATCTTTTAAACAAAAAGATTCAATTCACGAAGTTCACCCCGTTCACAAAGATTCATTCATGGATTTCAAAACAATTTCTATTTCAATTTGATTAACTCGTTAAATCTTTAAATCAAGATTTAACTTATAGCTTTCAAAACTCGTTTCCAAAGATTCATTCATAGTCTTTCAAAACAATTCGTCTTTCAAAACAATTCTATTTCAAGTTAGATTAACCCGTCCGGTCTTTGAAATCAAAGACTCATTTCATAGTTTTCAAAACATTTCAATTCTATTTCAAACTTGAAATTCTTTCAACACAAATTGGAAGTTCATTACTTATGTGAAAGCTTTTACTATTTGAAAACAAATAGTTTCATTTCAGAAAAATCCAGTTATATTTGCTCGAGTTAAAGCCCTTGAATTTTATTCACATTCCAAAATCAATACTTTTAAAATAGTTTAATCCTTATATAACTTGTACAACATCTTTAATCCCTAGTTTCAAATCATAGAATTCAATTTCAAACTTGAATTCAAATTTAAATCAAATTATTTAAATTTCAAAACTCGATTAAGTTATTCAAAATAACTTTTATCTTTGAAATTCCATTTCAAAATCTTTTCACTTTAAACCCAAATTTCCAATTTCAAAATCAATTGAAATTTAAATTTAAATTTCAAAAACATTGAATTTAAATCATCTGTGATTTAACCGATTTCCACGTGAAATCCATATTTGTGTGTAAAGTGTGGTCCAGGGGTTTACACAATAGTGCACAACATCAATCATCACAGATATATCGATAAGCGGTGTAATCGATAACGCTTATCTTCATTCACAGATTCATAGATAAAATAAATTTATCAGTCACAAAGATTCATCATTACAATTCGATGTGGGTTTCGGATAACCAACTGGAATCCGACTCCCTGTCGCATCGAAATTCAAATGTCGTTTACGGGTCAAGGGTTTCATATTCACATCGTAATATCACAGAAATAGAAATTTCAGATCACAACATAAATCAGGGTATATCACAAAACATCATATATCAGGGATATCAAACAATTCATATCATTCAACAGAATCAAAACATTCACCAATTATTTCTTAATCACTTGATTAATTTATTAAACTTTAATAGATTAATTTCCCTCCAATTAATTACCTTAATCAATTTATCACATTATCCTTAAATCAATTATTGCTTAATCACTTGATAAATCAACCTTAATCATTAATTAATTACTTTTGATTAAGTAATTATCTTTAATTAATTAAGACCCTCATTAGTTTAAAGATAAACCATTTATCTTAATTAATTACTTAATTATCAAATAAATTCTTATTTAATTCAAATGCTTGAAATTAATTTGTTATTAACAAACAAAATCACTTGAGGCCCTTTTATTAATTAGAGCTTGATACACTTACTTTAAAAGACTGGAACTCGTATAGTTTCTTATACTTTAAAAATCTGGTCAATACTTCACAAAAAAAACAAGTCCATTTTCCTTTGCTTTTTATAAAACTGTTAATTCATTTTCTAAAATTAAGACAACCCGAGCCAAATAAACAAAAACCCGAGCCTAGTCCCGAGTCACTCGCGTTTCCACTTTACTTCGAGACCAACCCTCGTTTTTCTCGAGCATGTCCCAGAGTAAAACCCGATGCAATGCCTTCTTCTCCTAAACAACGAACGAACCCAGCATATCAACTCGTGCACGTGCACCGTGCCGCCTTCGCCTCCGGTCCCCTGCCGATCATCGAGGCAAATCGACAACCTTCCCCACGTCAAACTCCGTCCATCGAAACTTCGAACTCCCCTGGAAATCGAATTTTAACATTCGTACCCAAAGCTGGAACACGACTCGGCCCAACCTCAAAACCTATCAACGCTTCGCATCCCCTCTTCCGACCACCGAAGCACCAACACCACCGACCACCACTTCGTACATGACCAAGCTTCTATCTTCCAGAGTTCCAGCGAACTCGATCCACTGTAGAAGATGTAGTTGATCGAACAACATAGCCTAGTTAAACTAGGGTTCTGCGCAAAATCCCATCACCGCTTCCCCCTCCTCGAATTGTTCATCCATTTAACAATTTTCCACCAATCTCCAGTCCTTCCTCCACCTCCAGGAGGAATCCCAATCTCCACCTTCAAGTAGTTCACTAGAAAATCATAATTTCTCATATTATGTTCAACCCAGAACTACACCTTCAACACTTAATTAAAAATAGTGATTTTAGTTGTAAAAATCAAGTTTTTGTTTTTGTTTTTGATTCATATGCCTGAATCCATGATTTACAAAAATTGAGTTTTAACTTATGTAAGTTTTCCACTGTTAATTTGTATTCCAGACCCAATACAAATTGTTTCCTTTTAAATAATTTTTTTTTACTTAAATCTATGTTAAACAGACATTTTATATTCACAACTTAAGTCTTATCAAGCTTTGATTAAGAGAAAATGAGTTTTGATGAGGATTTAAACCTGGAACTAAAGCCAGATAAAAACACAGAGGTGTTCATTACTGTATTCACACATAACACAGAGCTATACAACGAAATATACTTAACACAACTGAATTTCAGAGAAGCTTGCAACAGAACAAATATATACTTAAACTATTCAATTGTGATGTTACTCACTTTGTTTTCAAAAGAAGAACAGGGCTGCCCTTATGTTGAACCAGGCTTGAGTTTGAAAGTTAGAAACTTGCCTCCTTGCTCTCTGGTTTGATTTGTTTTTAAGTTGAAGCTTTTTGTTTAAGTTTAAAGATGATATTTACACAGTTTTTACTTAGCTTGATGGACGAAAATGGGATGAAAAGGCTGGTATATAAAAATGAGTTACAATGTGATAAAAATAATGAGTTTGTACAAATTTCTTTAGCAGGGATATTTTTTTCTTGCTTGTGGCTGATATAACTTTTGTAGTGTACTAAGGAGGCTGCATTTATTACCTTGTACAATATACTTATGCTTTGTTCACATGCTTTGTGATATAAAATGAATTCAAATTTTAACATGATGTTTATATCTTTGTTTTCCTTTCGGCTGTACAAGTATGAAATAGAATGTTGTCTTCATTTATCTCTTTGCATACTTTAACTCGGCTGTACATGTTTTTAAGATAGTGGTGTTATATATATATCTGTACTAGAAATTGTTTATTTATTTATTTGGTGGCCGAAATGATATACATGATATGCTAGAGATTCAAGCATTAATTGATATTTGTCTTCCTTTACAAGCTTGTGCTTCATTAGATTTCATCATTTTGCAAGTGTGCATGCATATATACTTTCCTGTTTACAACTCTATTTCATATTTAAGTGTTGTTTCTTTTCTTTTCTTATGGCTTAACAATATAAATAGATTTCTATTTTATTACGTTGTTAGATTATTTAACTTTACTACTAACTATCTTGTATCCAAAGTATATACATATATATATCTCTATATTTATTTTTAAAACCATTTATTTTAAATTTAAACTCAAATTCAATAGATATACAATATTTTTAATTTAAATGATTTATCCAAAATTTATTCGACGATCGGGGAAACTCGCATCACTTAAATCGATTTATTTCACAAATTTTATTCAAAAATTCAATAAATTAACAATTTAAATTTAATTAAAATCCGGGGTCGTTACAGACTTCCCCCCTTAAAAGAATTTCGTCCTCGAAATTACCAAGGAGACACAAAGATAGATGAAGATTGTTTCATCAAATCAAACTGAACATCTATTCTGCATTTGGTTTACCAAATCAGAATATCGATAACAAATACAAGAACGAATCTGTTTGACACTTCACAAGATACTCGGGTCATCCAGATCTACGAAATATGCAGGGGCATCGGTTAGTTCGAAGGGATAACTAACCATTCGTAGAATATATCCGGATCCCAAAGAATAGATAGATATACGGATACAATTTCAAAACTTTTAGTTTAGAATCTAAAGTATACCTATCAACCACAACAAACAAAGCAACCAATACATCCAAACAATAATTTTGGCTCATTTAGAGTTCATGTCCCATATCAAATATATCGAATCTCTTCCTGGATCTACCAGAAATTATCGAAGAATTGAGAAAAGATGCTGAACAAAAGAGATTGATAGATAAAAGATTATTTCCTTGTTGTTACAGAGTATTGACCGATTATAGTCATATTCCCCTGTCCCCTATCTCATCCTCTTCTTGCACTCATACTCACTATCAATGGATAGCAAGAGAATTTACTGAGGCATTCGAACGGATATCTAAGAATTACTCATTCTAGGGTATACTTCACCCTATTTCTAATGAGCTACTTAATGTGTTATACTCCTGAGCTAAAGTTCAACCTTCAGCTCTGATACCACATGTAACGATGCGGATTTTTCGCGTTCGAAAATCGACATCCATACTTTACATCGTACTCGGATGCCGTAGATTCGAGCGTTCAAATCCGAGTCGCCGGAGCTTATAACAACATTAAGTACAACAACACAGCGGAAAAGAAAGAATATATCAATATATATAACATTGATACAATGATAGATACAACAGAATGATACAACAGATATCAATATACATCAGAGATATGATACAAGAAACAGCAGCGGAAAGAAAATAGATAACACCAGCAGCGGATAGAATGTCTCCAATAGAATGCTCTAAGATAAGCAACGTCAGTCCATGAACTTCAAGAACTGAACCAACTCCAGATAATCTACTAAACCTGAATATCTGAAAAACCCAACTCTAGACTGCCCGTGTGGAAAATAGTGGGCACCCAGAGTTTAGGAAGGGAACAATAAACTCCGGATCAGTCATGGGACTGGTGTGAGCAACAAAAACAGTTTATCTTTAAAACAAGCAACAAAGGCTTTTAAACATTGAAACCCGCAATGCTTTTGGAAAATGAAACTACCATAAGACCTCCCACCACACACACAATGCAAACGCAGAATTGGAGGAGATTTCTTCTTATGATAGTCAAAAATGCTTACTACGCAAAATCATTTGATATTATTATCATTAGTGCATAGTGTCGAAAACCATTTCGAAAATATAATATTAATCTTAGCCAGCATACAACATTTCATCGTATGCCTACTATAGCTACTACGTTCAATAGCAGGTTACCGCCACATTCCATAGCAGGTAATACAACTAAAACCGTACTGGGTTCGTATTGTTTCTTTGGATTTCCAACAAATGATCAGGCAAAGGAACTTCCTTACCGAAATAGAAACGCCTCTGGAAAGACGCCCCGGATCCTAACCGGATCTCTGCAAACAAAAGGCCGACGCTACCTCACGCTCTAACCGAGCTGTAACTAGGTAACTAACACACGAGTCATGTCATCCCCCGGTCGTCACCGACCTTTATCCGAGACGTCTCGATAATAAAGCAACATCGCACAGTAATAAATACAGTGTGTCCACATGAGTAAGTATCTGGGCTCCATACCATGATACCACCCTTTATCCAGAAGGAAATGACATACCCTAGAGGCGCTACCCCTACAAACCTTTGTCGCAACATTCCTGTTTCGACCATTACCGGGTTGTGAGGCTCGACGAAGTCCCGTCCACAAAACTACGCTTTTTCACAAAGCCACGCTTTGATCAATCAAATGATCAGCAGCACTTCGTATGCCACATTACCAAATTGGGAATGTATCACTAGTAACCATTAACTACATAACCTCTGAGCTCGTACGTCTCAGAGAAGGGTGTTAAGCTAAGAGAATAAATTCTCCGCCACCAACAGAAATGTATTTGATAGAAACCAGCTTTACATCTCAAAGTGTAACGTCAGACACACATCCATACAAGTCTGTTCCGGGTTCGAACAGAACCGAAGGCACTTCCAAAGAAGCCCTTGCAAATCCGGGTATTCACAATCCCGATCGGATTTCCCATCACTTAGGAAATCTCTATACCGGCGCGACTCAGTGTAGAGACAATCGATAGGTCATCCTATCGTTCTCGTAAATACCCGGTCTTCACCACCAGTCTTCAAATGCTATCCATATCGTCGTATCACTATTCGGAATGGGATGTATGACACAAAGGTCCTCTCCCGGCTAAACCGAATAACGAGCGCAATTAAAAATCATATGGATACTTGGGTCTCAGTTAAATCACAGCTTAAAGACCAAAAACTTTTCATTCGAATGGTAAAACAAATTACCATTTCCAATCTTTTAAACAAAAATATTCATTTCAAAAACTTTCACTGGTTTAAACAATTTCCACACTTTTAATCTTTTAAACAAAAAGATTCAATTCACGAAGTTCACCCCGTTCACAAAGATTCATTCATGGATTTCAAAACAATTTCCATTTCAATTTGATTAACTCGTTAAATCTTTAAATCAAGATTTAACTTATAGCTTTCAAAACTCGTTTCCAAAGATTCATTCATAGTCTTTCAAAACAATTCGTCTTTCAAAACAATTCTATTTCAAGTTAGATTAACCCGTCCGGTCTTTGAAATCAAAGACTCATTTCATAGTTTTCAAAACATTTCAATTCTATTTCAAACTTGAAATTCTTTCAACACAAATTGGAAGTTCATTACTTATGTGAAAGCTTTTACTATTTGAAAACAAATAGTTTCATTTCAGAAAAATCCAGTTATATTTGCTCGAGTTAAAGCCCTTGAATTTTATTCACATTCCAAAATCAATACTTTTAAAATAGTTTAATCCTTATATAACTTGTACAACATCTTTAATCCCTAGTTTCAAATCATAGAATTCAATTTCAAACTTGAATTCAAATTTAAATCAAATTATTTAAATTTCAAAACTCGATTAAGTTATTCAAAATAACTTTTATCTTTGAAATTCCATTTCAAAATCTTTTCACTTTAAACCCAAATTTCCAATTTCAAAATCAATTGAAATTAAAATTTAAATTTCAAAAACATTGAATTTAAATCATCTGTGATTTAACCGATTTCCACGTGAAATCCATATTTGTGTGTAAAGTGTGGTCCAGGGGTTTACACAATAGTGCACAACATCAATCATCACAGATATATCGATAAGCGGTGTAATCGATAACGCTTATCTTCATTCACAGATTCATAGATAAAATAAATTTATCAGTCACAAAGATTCATCATTACAATTCGATGTGGGTTTCGGATAACCAACTGGAATCCGACTCCCTGTCGCATTGAAATTCAAATGTCATTGACGGGTCAAGGGTTTCATATTCACATCGTAATATCACAGAAATAGAAATTTCAGATCACAACATAAATCAGGGTATATCACAAAACATCATATATCAGGGATATCAAACAATTCATATCATTCAACAGAATCCAAACATTCACCAATTATTTCTTAATCACTTGATTAATTTATTAAACTTTAATAGATTAATTTCCCTCCAATTAATTACCTTAATCAATTTATCACATTATCCTTAAATCAATTATTGCTTAATCACTTGATAAATCAACCTTAATCATTAATTAATTACTTTTGATTAAGTAATTATCTTTAATTAATTAAGACCCTCATTAGTTTAAAGATAAACCATTTATCTTAATTAATTACTTAATTATCAAATAAATTCTTATTTAATTCAAATGCTTGAAATTAATTTGTTATTAACAAACAAAATCACTTGAGGCCCTTTTATTAATTAGAGCTTGATACACTTACTTTAAAAGACTGGAACTCGTATAGTTTCTTATACTTTAAAAATCTGGTCAATACTTCACAAAAAAAACAAGTCCATTTTCCTTTGCTTTTTATAAAACTGTTAATTCATTTTCTAAAATTAAGACAACCCGAGCCAAATAAACAAAAACCCGAGCCTAGTCCCGAGTCACTCGCGTTTCCACTTTACTTCGAGACCAACCCTCGTTTTTCTCGAGCATGTCCCAGAGTAAAACCCGATGCAATGCCTTCTTCTCCTAAACAACGAACGAACCCAGCATATCAACTCGTGCACGTGCACCGTGCCGCCTTCGCCTCCGGTCCCCTGCCGATCATCGAGGCAAATCGACAACCTTCCCCACGTCAAACTCCGTCCATCGAAACTTCGAACTCCCCTGGAAATCAAATTTTAACATTCGTACCCAAAACTGGAACACGACTCGGCCCAACCTCAAAACCTATCAACGCTTCGCATCCCCTCTTCCGACCACCGAAGCACCAACACCACCGACCACCACTTCGTACATGACCAAGCTTCTATCTTCCAGAGTTCCAGCGAACTCGATCCACTGTAGAAGATGTAGTTGATCGAACAACATAGCCTAGTTAAACTAGGGTTCTGCGCAAAATCCCATCACCGCTTCCCCCTCCTCGAATTGTTCATCCATTTAACAATTTTCCACCAATCTCCAGTCCTTCCTCCACCTCCAGGAGGAATCCCAATCTCCACCTTCAAGTAGTTCACTAGAAAATCATAATTTCTCATATTATGTTCAACCCAGAACTACACCTTCAACACTTAATTAAAAATAGTGATTTTAGTTGTAAAAATCAAGTTTTTGTTTTTGTTTTTGATTCATATGCCTGAATCCATGATTTACAAAAATTGAGTTTTAACTTATGTAAGTTTTCCACTGTTAATTTGTATTCCAGACCCAATACAAATTGTTTCCTTTTAAATAATTTTTTTTTACTTAAATCTATGTTAAACAGACATTTTATATTCACAACTTAAGTCTTATCAAGCTTTGATTAAGAGAAAATGAGTTTTGATGAGGATTTAAACCTGGAACTAAAGCCAGATAAAACACAGAGGTGTTCATTACTGTATTCACACATAACACAGAGCTATACAACGAAATATACTTAACACAACTGAATTTCAGAGAAGCTTGCAACAGAACAAATATATACTTAAACTATTCAATTGTGATGTTACTCACTTTGTTTTCAAAAGAAGAACAGGGCTGCCCTTATGTTGAACCAGGCTTGAGTTTGAAAGTTAGAAACTTGCCTCCTTGCTCTCTGGTTTGATTTGTTTTTAAGTTGAAGCTTTTTGTTTAAGTTTAAAGATGATATTTACACAGTTTTTACTTAGCTTGATGGACGAAAATGGGATGAAAAGGCTGGTATATAAAAATGAGTTACAATGTGATAAAAATAATGAGTTTGTACAAATTTCTTTAGCAGGGATATTTTTTTCTTGCTTGTGGCTGATATAACTTTTGTAGTGTACTAAGGAGGCTGCATTTATTACCTTGTACAATATACTTATGCTTTGTTCACATGCTTTGTGATATAAAATGAATTCAAATTTTAACATGATGTTTATATCTTTGTTTTCCTTTCGGCTGTACAAGTATGAAATAGAATGTTGTCTTCATTTATCTCTTTGCATACTTTAACTCGGCTGTACATGTTTTTAAGATAGTGGTGTTATATATATATATCTGTACTAGAAATTGTTTATTTATTTATTTGGTGGCCGAAATGATATACATGATATGCTAGAGATTCAAGCATTAATTGATATTTGTCTTCCTTTACAAGCTTGTGCTTCATTAGATTTCATCATTTTGCAAGTGTGCATGCATATATACTTTCCTGTTTACAACTCTATTTCATATTTAAGTGTTGTTTCTTTTCTTTTCTTATGGCTTAACAATATAAATAGATTTCTATTTTATTACGTTGTTAGATTATTTAACTTTACTACTAACTATCTTGTATCCAAAGTATATACATATATATATCTCTATATTTATTTTTAAAACCATTTATTTTAAATTTAAACTCAAATTCAATAGATATACAATATTTTTAATTTAAATGATTTATCCAAAATTTATTCGATGATCGGGGAAACTCGCATCACTTAAATCGATTTATTTCACAAATTTTATTCAAAAATTCAATAAATTATCAATTTAAATTTAATTAAAATCCGGGGTCGTTACAAAAACTCTTGAAAAAAATTATAGAAGAGTTGAGTATATTATAGGCCTGACCTGTTAAATTCAAGAACCATCAGATTTTAAGGAATATCTTATTGGAATACCTCGTCCGCTTGTAGGATGGCAAAATCTGAAGAGCAGAAAGCAGCACGTCGAGCACGAAGAGCACTTGCCTGTAAGGAACGGGAAGAAGCAATAGAGGAACGAGAGAGGCTATATAGGGAAAGGGCAGAACCAGGACCTTATGATAACATCATTTGTTATAGGTGTCAGGAAAAGGGACATTTTGCAGCCATGTGCGGGAAGAGAGATAAGGGAAAGAAAAATTAAGGCCGGCATTATCGATCTGAGATTTTCTGTTTTAAATGTCGTGAGAAGGGACATTTTCCAAGTCGTTGCCTGAAGGTGAAGAAAATGACCTGCACTCACAATTTCAGTTGACCAATCAACCATTTGCTTCCACTGTAGGCAGACTGGACACATAGCCAGAAATTGTTCCGAGAGACAACGTGGAAGGAAAGCTCTTTTGCACCCAGGTCAAGCTGCATACCCCATGTTCATAAAGGAAGATGGAAGTACGGTGTACTTTTGTAAGAAATGCAATAGTTGGGGCCACATTGATGTAGAGTGCATCGGGCCTGTTGAAGCACTACCCGGAAGGATAAATACCGAAGCATTGTTCTCAAAGTAATATGGAGAAGTGGGAGAAGCTGTGTAGGACTCGTTATTTCTTAACTTCTTGCTAGTTGTGTCTAGGTCAAGGCTTTTCTTTTGGTGCAACCTTGTATATAAGATATAGGATCCTATTGTATTCTTAGTTTTTGAGTAGTTGATGCGCCAAGGTTAATGACATGTATAATTTAATTCTTAATGTTTTTCCATATGATAAAAGTTTGGGAATATCCTTAAGCAAAGAAGGAATCGAAAATAGATAAAAATTAGTACGTATTGAAATCTTTCGGTAAAATGTTGGAGGCAAATCTATCTATAATGATAGGTTGAATGACTACCGTTTATTAATTAGAGATTGCACTAATGTGGGAATTTTTTTGAAGTAATATAGGCTGTGCAATTAATCTAAGAAAATATATCAATTATGAAATGATTTTATATTAGAGAATGACCTATATAAATAATGGTTTTGACTAGAAACTTTTTTTGGATATGAGAATTTGAGGATTGGAATTTCGATGTTTGAAATTGTCCTCTAAGGTGTTGGAAAATAATAATAGTTGTAACTCTTAAGTCAAAGGACGATAGAATTTAAACAAGTTTTAAACTATTAAGTATTTTGGTAAGTAAAATGAATAAGATTATTTTGAAATCTAGTTTTGAAAAGTTTATAATGAAATTGTTTGAGAAATGTTTATGAATTGAAAAAAAAATTAAGGTTATTTATGTATAAAGGATTTTTGTTAAGTATTTGATTTTGAAAAGAAATTGTGGTTTTAAAACTTAGTTACTTACGAAGAGATTTTAGAAAAGAAGTGATTTTATATAGATATGACTTTATGTAAATATGAAACTGAAGAAAATTTTGAAAATTGATGATTTGGAATTTTAAAATATATGAATATTGAATGGTATTCAATTTGAAAAATGATTGTTGAAATCATGGGTGAAAATTAATTGGATAAACAAATATGAACTAAAAGTGAAATGATTATAAATAAAGTTACGACTTGTAAATTGTTATGAAATAAATGGATGTTGCAATAAATGGTTCTAATTAAAGTTGTGATAACTTTAAACTCGAGTAATACCTTATAAAATGGGGTTAAGCCTTAATAAAATGGTTATAAACTTAAGGAAATTTCTTATGAAATGATTCACAAATAAATGTAGTATTAAATGAGAAATATCACATGTGAAAATGAATGTAATTTAAAATGAAGAGAAGTATAAGAAATGTTATGAGAATGAATATATTAACATTTTATATTAAATGAAGAAATTTTATGAAACAAATATTAAAGTATGAAGTGATATTTGTGTTAATCAATGGAATTAATAATTAATTTAAATTAAAGTGTAATTATGATAAAACAAATTGGAATAAATACGTAAGTTGTACGTATATTGTTTTATTCGCATATTTAATTTGATCCGGATTTGAGTACACAAGTTCGAGGTGAATTACACCATTTCGTGTTAGGATTTTTCATTTGATTCTTGATGGTGAATATTTGATATTGATTTTTGGTTTGATTCTAAAATTTTCTATCATATTATATGGCTATGCAAGGAGAATGATGGTTTCTAGTCAAGAAACCTTATCAAAGTCCGCATTAGGGAAGTCGAATGAACAATACTAGTTCAAAAGCGAACCTGTGTGATCAAGCGAGTGATCGAATGTGATATTGCGGATGATGACATATATACATCATATGTTCTAATATAATTGATATGCTTTGACGCTAAAATCGAAAGTTGTCGGATTGGATATCCTTTGTAATTTAAGTTGGAAATTTTTATGCAGACCACTATTAATTTAACACCATTTTATAAAACTACTTTTATTTTATTTTAGATACAAAACCCTTTTACAAATTATTTTATATACAAAACTCTTTTACAAATTATTTTATACAAAACTATTTTACAAACTAGTTTAATACAAAACTTTTTTACAACTATTTATATACAAAACCATTTTACAAACTATTTTATATACAAAACCATTTTACAACTATTTATATACAAAACTCTTTTATAACTATTTATATACAAAAATATTTTACAAACTATATATATACAATAGAATTTATATAAGAATGATTTGATATATTCGGGACTATTGATTTTAAAAAAAGTATTTGATCGGAAAGAAATTTGGTTTTATATGATTTGACATAAACACAGAACTGAAGTTGTGAAAAACAATTTATTAGAAATTTTGAAAAGTTTGAATTTTGAATGATATTCGATTTAAAAGGGAAAATGATTGTTGAGATCATATATGGATTTGAAACTGAATTGATATATGAAAATGGATTGATTTCGAAGACCTTTGACTCTCTATAAATATTTGATTTAAATGTTTTCGATTCTTATATGAAACTGGTTTGTATAAGTATGAAGTTATTTCAAAAACTATTGATTTTGAAAGGTGCTCGATTTGAAAAGCGATGATCTTATATATAACGGAATTATATAAGAATGATATATTCGAAATTGATGATTTGAAAAGGTACTATACTATGTATAGTATGATATACATTTTGAAATTGAAGATATGGGAAGTACCTTCTGCTTGATTATCCGCTTTGTGGCCATATTGTGGATACATTCTATTGATTGATTTAGGTCGTCCAGACACAAACTCATGAGTTCCTTCGAATTCCATAGCGTAACCTATGGTCTTATGACGTTGGCTGCATAGCGAAATTCGCAGGGCTGTGAAGGCTTACGGTTACGGATGTTTCCTAGGGGACCCATGCGAAACCATTGTGTAACTACGATCTATGGTCGTTTTCGGCATAATCCGCCAGGGTAGAGCGATTACCCTGAGGTACGGATGTTTCCCGGGGGAACCAGGCATAACCATTGTGTACCTGCGGTGCACATGGCGTAAATCGAGGGGGCAGATGATTGCCTTGAGTCTATGGGTTATAACGACGTAACCACCAATGTTACTATTAAGTAGACTACGATCCATGCCGGTGTTTGGGATAGCGTAATTCATATAGCAATGATTGTTCACGGGTACGGATGTTACCTGGGGGATCCAAGCAAAACCATTGTGTATTTGCGATCTATGGTTGTTTTGGATGTCATGGCGTAAGACGTGGGGCAGTGGCTGCCTAAAGTTACCTGAGGCCGCGTTGCTTTGTCCTCTCGACTTAGCGAGAGAGCGACCTTAGGGACTGCGTTCCATGACGATCCCGTTCGTTTGATTTCGATGATTGGATTGTACTTTCCATATATGTTTTAAAGTTTTCCAAGTATTTTCACTAGGTGTTAAAATGGGTTTGCTAAGTACTTATAGCTTTCTAGTCTTGAGCCTGATCAACGTATTACTAGATTATGTAAGAACGAGGATAAACTTGTGGAAACATCGAGTTATCAAAAGTATTTTTGATATAAAAGTATTTTGTTATAAAATAATTTTTAACAAAGAAAATTTTCAATTCTTAAATATTTAAAAACTAGATTTCTGTTTATCTTTCTATTCTCTTAGTCTGTTCTTTTCGAGGATGAAAAGTTTTGAGTGGGGGAGATTGTAATGACCTGGATTTTTCAACATTTTAAATATGAATTTAACGAAGATTTTAAAATAAAATTATTTAAAAAAAAATTAACGCCGAAAACTAGAAATTTGAAATGCGTCCATTAAAATAAGACCAATAAAATTTATTTTACATCAAAATTCGTTAGAAGCTCGGTCAGCATAATTTTTCCAGACGAATTATCAAATTTTAAAGTATGAATATTTTTACATACAAATGATCTAGAAATTTTTTTGATTAAACCGTCAAAGTTCGTTCCGTCAAATTTCGACCTTTGTAGCTCCGTTTATCTAGAATTGTCGTTGTCGTTCAATTTCGAAGCGGTAACAGTGGCGACAGATGAGATCTTGCTACCAACGTCGTAGCACAGATTTGATTACATCGTTGGAATCGTCTCGTCGCGCTGATCTCCGCGGTATATTTATTTTCGTATTTTGGCTTCCGTAGCAAAGCGTTGAACAGTTGAGATATTGGTCTATGACCGTGCCCGGGTCATAATTGCTTCTTTCTTTTCAGCCCACATAATTATTCCTTGCGTGCGCATACCAAATTATTAAATGCTGCATTTAATGTTCCGTCCCCTCTGTATTTATATACGTGCCCTCATTCACTTCGTTTTGCCTTGCTTGGAGCAGAGAGAAAGCATTCATACCTTCACGTAAATATTTTCTTCCCATCCTCTTCCCTTTTGCAAACTCTACCTACCCAGTTCCTCTGGCTTCACCTACCAGCACCCCTCTGCCAAAAGCCATCAAGTCCTTCCCTTAGTCGAACCCGTACACCCAGCGCCCACATCACCCAGCGCCGCCTTCCATCAACCGAGCCACAGTACAACCACCCAGCTCAACCCAGCCTAGCTGAAAAAAAAGGCAACGTGCTTAGGGAAAAAAATGTATAATAAGAAGAGAAGAGAAGTAGGCATGTTGCAGTGAAATGGTAGAATGCCACGCGTGAGAAAAAAAAGAGAGAAGAAGCCGTCATTTTCCTACTTTAGTGCGTGCATGTGTCCGTATCACTGTATTGCCGTGTCCGTGCCCGTTTTGCTAATCCACGAAGGTGATTGTATAACTCACGACATTTATTTTTATGCAGGTCAATTTAGTTTAGTTTAAATTAGTTAAGTTAGTAAATTAGTTTAATTAGTTAAATAACAAAGCAACTTTCAGTCTGGTTTTGAATGAGTCAATGGTTTGCAATGAATATTTGCATGTATTTATAACTGAGAATGCCAACTTGTATGTTTCATGGCTGATGTATAATCTGCCACCCTTCGGTGTTTATGGCATTCAAAACCAGAGCCTTACATTTCCATTATTAGTGGAATATTTCGTTCATGTTTCTTTTATTTTCCTCCCCACGTATAAAAATAAAATTAAATTAAATTAAAGAAACGTTCATTCTTCATGTTATTCTATCTTCATTGCACTTAGTTTCAAAGCATTAGGAAAATACACATGTTTGCACATTCATGAGAAGATACATATACATACATACACACACATATATATAATATATATATATATATATATATATATTCACGCATGAAACTAAAAGAGGACAGACACAAATAATATAGATTAATATACCTTCATATACACACGCATGGAAGTGTACGCACGAACAAATGGGGGTGAGAGTAGCAAAAATAGTACAGGCGTTGGAAATGTTAATTGAACTATATGTAATCCATGGAAGTGCACACATGAATAAATGGATATGCGCATGTTTACGCATGAACGCATGGAAGTGCACTTACTGAGAGGAAATGAGAGTAGCAAAAATGTGATGTAGAAAGGCATGTACAGGCGTTGGAAATGTAAATGAGAAGAAGGGTGCGTGAGGCTTTGGGCCTTGGTGCCTGGGCTTTGTTCGGCTGTTTTGTGAGATTTCATAATTTATTTTATAAATTAGTTAGTTTTAAAATGAAATATTAATTGAACCATTTTAAAATTATGAATTTGAATTAAAACGGTTATGTTAAATATTAATGAGATTTAAACTCGTTATATTGATTAGTTGAAATTTAATGAAATATGTTAATATTGTATATGTAGTTAAATTTTAGCTAAATATTTAATTCAATTAAAAAGAGAATTTTAGTTGATTTTATTGAATTAAAATCTAATGATTAAGTTGAATTGTTTGGAATTAAAGTTCAATTAAAAGTGTTAAATTAAGAAATTAAGTAAATTAATTCCGAAGTTAATTAAATTGAATATTTGATAATAAAACTTTTGTATTTAAAGATTTAATTAACTTTATTAATTTGAATAGTAATGAAATTTGAAAACTTTGTAACAGCGAAACAGGATTTTCATAAAAATATATTTTGAAAGGTTAATTGAAAGACGGTATTTACAAATGAAATGTTGGAAAACAAAATATATTTTATCTTTTAAATGGTTCTGTGAAATGAAATCGAGAATTTGGTCGAATAGATTATTTCCGAAAATGAGTATATTACTAATAAGTTTAATATGAATTCATAACTCGAAGTGTAAAAATTGAATTCAAACTTGAATATTGATTATACAAAATCGATGCAACTTGTTTAGTCTCTTAAACTCCTGTACCTATATTGTTTGATTTGAAATTACTTGCATAAGAGAAAATATAGTCCTGATTCGAGTGTATTGTCTTTCCATTACGCTCGGGTCGGTCCAAGTTGTTTCAGTTCTCGAAGACCTTAGTTACTTGAAGATGAAGACGGAGATTGGAAGACCGTACTTACTACTATTATTCAGCTGCACTATATTGACATGTTCAGTTAAATGTATAACTATGATAATATTGAAATGGAATCAAATGTAATATTTTGTTCCGCTGCGATTGTGAGATTCTGTGTTGTTGTTTCTATTTCTTCTTCTATCCTTTTCTTCTTAAACCATAATGATCTGGTATTTTCGGCACTCGATTGCTCGGCATTCTATACAGTGAACGTATTATGTCGATTTTCGAGAGTCGAAAATTCTGGTCGTTGCAAGAAGGAGAGAAAAAAAGAGGGTAATATATATATATATATATATATCTTTGGATTGATATTTAATGAAAATAAAACTATGAGTAAATCATTTATATATAATAAAATAAATGCGACTGACAACAATTTCAACACTAAGGTAAAAATATATAGAAATGGAAACGTTTAAACATTAGTTGGTGAATTTATATTGGAATAGAGTTAGTACGTGAAAAGGATAGGTGGTAACTTTTGAACATGAATTGGTGAAGTTATTGGAATAGCTAGTGCATAGAAGGCAAAACATATGGGTTAAAATATTAAAAAAGCGTGAATTAAGGAGCGATGAGCATCAGGATTGATATTTAATGGAAAAAAAAGTGAAAAATCGAATTTCTAATAGATCGGACTATATAAGGAATAAAAATCATGTGTAATGCTAATAATGTTCTTAAAGTAGAAAAATATAACTTTTGGTTTTAACTGAAAATGTTGAAGTTATAGAAAGGTGTAGTGTTAGGAGGAAATGCGTTGTAGTAATGGTGGGTGGGGGTAGAAAATGTATGACATTATTATGTTAAGTCGTATTTTATAAATGAGAACGAAGTTAATGTAAATGTTCAATAAATTTTAAAAGTGGACTTTATTGTGAAATATGAGTTACAGATTGTGACAATTAAGCATTTAAAGATTAAAGGAGAAGAGAGATAAATACTAACTTTATATTAAACTTCTAATATAATAATACAGATTGATTTGAGATTAAATAAAAGAATATTAATTATATTAAACTTTAGATATAAAATAAAATTGGTAACGATGACAAAGAAGCATGAATGCTATTGATAATAATTTAAAAGGTAGGTGAAAAGGATTTAGGGATGGTAACTTTTGAACATTAATGAATGGTAATTGGTGAATCGATAAATTATCATTCCAAGGCCGTTTGGTCGTCGGACATCCAACCATAAAAAACCCTTCGCGAACATGAAGGCCTTTCACGAGTATCGTGAAGTTAAACCGATAGATCAGCGGTCAATTGATCCCAAAAACCCTTCACGAACATGAAGGTCTTTCATGAACTAAATTGTCGTGAAGGCGAACCGGTATATCAGCAGTCATTTGATCCAAAGAACCCTTCGCGAACGTGAAGGTCTTTCACAAACTAAAACATCGGGAAGGTGAACCGGTAGATCAGCGGTCATCTGATCCAAAATATCCTTCACGAACGTGATGGTCTTTCACGAATTAAAGAGTCGTGAAGGCGAACCGGTAGATCAGCGGTCATTTGATCTGAAAAACCCTTTACGAACATGAAGGTCTTTCAGGAACTAAAGCATCGTGAAGGAAAACTGGTAGATCAGCGGTCATCTGATCCGAAAAACCCTTCGCGAATGTGAAGGTCTTTCACGAACTAAAGTGTTGTGAAGGCGAACCGGTAGATCAGCGGTCATCTGATCCGAAACCCTTCGCGAATATGAAGGTCTTTCACGAACTAAAGTGTCATGAAGGCGAACCGGTAGATCAGCGGTCATCTGATCCGAAAAACACTTTGCGAACTTGAAGGTCTTTCACGAACTAAAGCGTCGTGAAGGCGAACCGGTAGATCAACGGTCATCTAATCCAAAATACCCTTCACAAACATGAAGGTCTTTCACGAACTAAAGCATCGTAAAGGTAAACCGGTAGATCAACGGTCATATGATCTAAAAAACCCTTTCGCGAACATGAAGGTCTCTCATTAACTAAAGCATCGTGAAGGTAAACTGGTAGATCAACGGTCATCTGATCCAAAAAACTCTTCGTGAACGAGGTCTTTCACGAACTAAAGCGTTGTTAAGGCGAACCGACAGACTAATGAAATTTATGTACGACTGATATCCACGAAGGTGAACTGGAAGATCAGCAGTCATCCGATGTAGAGCCCCCTGAAGTCAACAAAGTCATGCTCCGGGGCCATAAATCGACAATCATATCGATCACTTCGCATAATTAACGGAATCACTTCCAACGACCGATGAAACAAACAGTTCTAAAGTCCAAATCTTCAAAGTCGCTCAAAGGAACTAAGCCAAAACTAAACCGACCTTGTGGTTAATCAGTGGTTGACTCGAATCAAGCCAAGACTTAGAACTCGGGAGAACCGCACCTACTGGATTGAGGGCAACCAGACGAGTTATGGAGAGACCCTGGGTACAGTTCAAGTACGCCAATGGCCCTGTGGCATAGGGGCACCGCACACACTTGAATAGCCACAAGAAAGACCGAGACTAATCATGCCATAGTTTTGTTATGCCCGATCAAAAATTATGGCATTTTGACAATTAGGACTTAACGACCTAGCTAGCGCAACAAACGAAATAGAAGCATAATACTTGCTTACTTCTTCCCAACTCATCCTTTACCACCCTTGGTGGCTAGTTCCTTTTCCTCTTAGACTGTATACCAGTTGAAGACCAATTCTCTAAAGGCAGTTTGGACCAAAAACTAAGAGTCTTGCCCCCAAACTCCCACAAGCTCTTTCTTCATAACCATCTCCATGCGGTTGGCTGTAGATCTTTCCACAATGGCAACCGTATCTATTTGGTCGTGCACATCTTCCCAAAATATGAGAGGATCGTCCTAGCCATGGTTACCCGATCTAAAAACCACCTATCCCTTAGAACTGATGAAATTGCATTCCAGCAAAGTCAAATCGTCGGATTGATGGGAAAACTCGACCCTTACCTTCTAAGAACTGGTACCACTCCTCCAGCACTGGGAAGGCCCAAACCATTGTGCGCATCCCATAAGCTGCACATTATTTCTTGAGCCGTGGAACCATGCTCTCAAAGCACGAACTCCTTACGTTACCCAAAGATCGGCAAGGTCAATAAGTTCCAAACCGTTCTGGACCGACGAGTCGTATCGATCTCATAAGCCGCGCACTCCCATAAGCCATGCATCACTTCTTGAGCTATGGAACCACACTCTCGAAGCACGAACTCCTCACGTTACCAAAGATTGGCAACATCAAGAAGTTCCAAACTGTTCTGGATCGACGGTCGTATCGATCCCACAATCCATGCATTTCATAAGCCGCACACTCTTAAAAGTTGCGCATTCCCATAAGCCGTGCATCACTTCTTGAGCTGTGGAACCACGCTATTGAAGCATGAAATCCTCATGTTACCCAAAATTTGGCAACGTCAAAAAGTTACAAACCGTTCCGAATCGATTGGTTGTATCGATCCCATAAGCTACAGATTTCGTAAGCCATGCACTCTAAAAAGCCGCTCATTTCATAAGCCGCGCACTCTCAAAAGCCATGCATTTCGTAAAGCCACGCGTTTTGTAAGCCATGCGCTCTTTAATGCCATGCATTTCATAAGCCGTGCATTTTCATAAGCCACGCATCTGATAAGTTACGCAAACACCGCTTCTAAGTACCGGTGTTGTCCCAACAACACCGGGAAACTTGTCTATTACAGGATTAACAAGGATCAACTCCCACTACCCGAAAAACCAGCATTGCTCTGGTAGTGCCACAAAGTTCACAAACCAAAAATTCGATAAAGAATTTTGATCTTTGACCAAAGTTAATGTACAAAATGTCTAAATTCAAGACATCCAAGTCACAAGTTCCCAGAGATAGGACTGCAATGTACCTTTGACTAGAGGCATCCAGGGAACTGCCCAGAACATCAAGTCTCACATCAATTGTTCAGAATAATCAGCCTTGTGGACCGAGGGGCACATAACACATTAGCACTTGGTCAGGATAGAAAATCGCTCCAACTTGCAATAAAAGGAGGAACTTATCGACATTCAGAGATAGATGACGACGAAAGGCATTTCCAAAATCAAATCACTAGTGCACCATGTTCCGAAGATAGAAGCAGGAGCTCGATTGAGATCTCAAACCCTAACTTGCAAAAAACCTGCTGTTATCCGAAGACAAACAAAGGCAAGGAGAGAACGCTCAAAATCGAGCAGCTAAACCATTGATTACTGAAGATTGGAACCAATGAATAAAGTTGATATCCGCAACAATGCTTTTAGTCCAGCATAGTGCATATGGCCTGAAACAAGCAAGGTTAAGTGTCACGAATTCAAGACAAACACTACCGAACTCTACCGGTCCATGATCAGTATAGTAATGAACGCGGTCGTACTAGGGGCAATGTGATGACTTGCTTCACAATTTCAAATTTTCTATAAGAACTTGGAGTTTGACACCTTGAAATGAAGGGTTCTGCCTAGAAATGAAGGGTTCCGTGGATAGTCGTTAGATCTTAACAAAAACCGTTTGGAGGAAGTTCGATTTTTTGTAAATAAAAATAACTATGGAATTGGTTAAGCAACAGCCTTGCATCTCCAAGGGTAATACTTGACGGTTATAAACAAAGCTAGGCAATGGAAACACTTCAGACTCTCACCCTTTCAGAACATAGCGTATCCCAAATTTAAGCAACGCTGAGAAAATAGCCACTTTGGGTTAAAATGAATCTACTCAACTCTACAGGATTGGATGAATGATTCAATCCTCACCAACATGACTTTAACACTGCCCGAAGACAAGCAACACTAAGAAAAGACTTCTTTAATCCAATCATCGAAGTGCAAGTTTTCAAAGATGAAACTAGTGCCCACCTGGATTAAAAGCATTGCCAATTGCCTAATCGGCGGGGAAAATCGATTCCAACCTCCTGAGTGTTGGTGCTGCCCCAACAACGCTAAGGCCTTTTCTCATTTCCTAAGTACCGGTGTTGCCCCGACAATGTCAAGAAACTTTCTATTTCATAAGTGCCGGTGTTCCCCAGGCAATGCCGGGAAACCCTCTATTTCCTAAGTACCGACATTGCCCTAACAATGTCGGGAAATTTGCTATTCATTATGTACCGATGTTGCCTCGGCAACGCCAGGAAAACTTTAATCTACAGGTTCGATGAGAAACACTCATTATAGTAAACCATCAATGCACTAGCTTCCAGAGATGGAAGTTGGTCCTCAACTGAGATTCTACCCTTATCTTCAGAAAACTACCGTTGCCCGAAAATAGGCAACAACAGAAAGACATAACCTTTCATAGGTCAGCCAGATGTTTCGACCTTTCATCACAAGAATCAGCCACTGCCCAGGAATAAAGCAGCATCAAAAGGAATTCCCAGGATTGAATTGCTCGTGTACTAATTTCTAGGGATGAAAGCTGGTGCACAACCAAATTTCCTAAATTCAACTTAGAAAGAATTTAGACACAACCAAAAGATAGGCATCCTCGAGGAAATGTGGCTTGGAACCAAGCATCTAGGTTATCAGTTCCCGAAGACAGGAATTGGCGTATGAACAAAACTTCCGTGATGACAACAGTCAAGCAAAGCATGCACAACTAAGGACAATCACGGAAGGTTGGAATTAAAACCATCGGACTTCCGCAATCCTAGAATAGGATTGAGAGCCAGACTAGGGACAATCAAATCATTTGTCCCAAACCTTTCCATCTCTCACAATTGCCCAAATACAAGCGTTCAATATAGCTAGTCCATCGAGTAAGGATAAACGCATAGATATTTGATCGAAAGAAATGTTGCAAAGTCCAAATACGAATAATCGCGAGGTTGGTTAGATAACGGTTCTGTGTCGCAAAACAGAGCAATCTGGCAACAAAATTGCCAACAAAGGAAATGAAGGATCTAACATTCAAAATCAACTGTCGCTCACAGTTTGGCGATGACGAGAAGGATCGATGACCTACTTATTGTCCAGCTAGATCATTTAGTTCCAACTTGTAGGAATATGCCATTACCCAAAGTTTGGTGATGCAAAGAAGAAAACCCCAGAATGAAACTATCGATACATTGGATTTCGGAAGCAGAAGCAAGAGTTTGATCGAATCGTCAGCCCTACCTTCTAGCATCTCATGCTATCTAAAGATTCACAACACCAAGGAAAAATCCACAGAGTTGAGTTATCCATGCATGAGTTTCTAGAGACAGAAACTGATACATGATTAGGGTATCAACACTGGACTTGGAAGAATTCACTCTAGAAAAAGAAGACGGCGACGCGTATTTCTAGCACATGTACCCAGAATGACATTGGATGACGATGTCAACTTGGAGGAATTCAATTACAATCAGGATACAGACTTCATTAAGAAAAAGCAATGCTCAGAATCAAGCAATTAAACCAATAGTCCCCGGAGACAAAGGCTGGTTTGTAGGTTGAATTCCAAAAAACGCAAAGGAAGGATAATCACAATCGAACAACTCATGCGCTAGTTTCCGAACACTGAAATTATGCCCAATCGAACTTCAACTACAACTCTACAAGAGCAACTGCGCCTTGTAATTTAACTATAATCAGTCATCCCAATATGATAGGAATAATAAGCGAAGCCTAAGTTGCAAAAGACCCAGCTTCTGGAGGAGTGGAAGATCCTCCGCCGGACTAAAGATCGGATGATCGAAAAGTCATTTTCAATAACAAAACTTGGCATTCAACCCCTTCAAGTATGTTTTACTTTAAATAATATCCTCGTATAACCAATGCCTAAAATCCAAGGGAAGTCGGTGTATGTTGACCAGTCGGGTATTGAGCGTTGACCAGGGCAGATGTAGTGTGTTACCTACATGGGAAGAGTCTAGTATTCCGAATACTGCAAACAATCTAGTGTAGATATCTTGCTTACATTTGAAAAACAATCCATATCGTCCTTTGAAATTATCTCTTTCACACTTACCTGTTATCGATCAATGATCGATAACGGAGCCGTTGTCCAAAGCGACGCGGGAAGCCTTTCTTTTCAGGATCACTGGAGTACAAAAACAGGAAGAGCGATACGATTGAATCATCCACTGAATTCAATTTGGAATAAATCGTCGCATTGGAATTCAAAAACATCAATTAACCAAGTTCTCGAAAAGAAAAAGTCAAAGGCAAAGAGCAAGACTTCACTCCAGAACGGCGTACAATCGTTCGAGACAAAACTTAGCTTCACCGCTAGTCGAATTAAAACTATGTAAGTCGACTCCAAACCTACGTCGTGCTCCCACTTACCGACCTAAACCCTTGTGTAAAATATGGAGCAAAGATTGCGTCGTCAATACTAGGAATTGAAATTCAAATCGAAATCAAAAAACGAACGGCTATCAAAAGTCAGTCAATTGAAAACAACATCTTGAGATGGACTCCGATGATTCACTGAAATTCGTAGAATAGTTACCTGAAACTTGTCTTGTTCCAGAGCACACTTTGTTTCCAACGAAAGCATAATCTAGGGGCAAATGTTATCCGGGTTTTTTAACCTAGCAGAATTCAATGGAAGTCGGAATAGCTTTGTCGAGTCAGAATAGCTCAAGAGCCAACCAAAAGGACTAGAAGAACCAACCAAGAAGGATCGGAGAAAAAGCAAGCAAAAACATGCTAAGGTGATGGATCACTAGCGATCCATAAGGTTAACTCGTGGGTCCACCAATCCTCTTGCATCATGATCCAATAGGTATTCTAAGAATGATGGCTAAGTTTGATGGAATTCTAAGCTAGTTAGATCGAGAAGTGAGCATTCGTCTAATTCAATCAGCAGTCTAATGCAACCAGCGTATGGATCATCATCAAAACAAAGCAACAAGCTATGAAATTAGATGGAGAAGACCAACACGAGACAACAAATGTAACCAAAAAGACAAAGTCCAAAAATCCACTAAGTACGTGGATCGTTAGCGATCCATATGACTGTGCCAGATTACCATCGAGTTAAAATAAAAGGATGATAGAAAGCATCTTAAGTAGTTAAATCATCTGCGACCCAAAAGCTATGGATCGCTAGCGATCCATCAAATTGATTCGGCTCGCTGTGAAACTTTTAGTGCACTTTCATACGATCATTTGCAAGCATTTGGCAAGAGGGCCCAGCCCAATAGCTCGCCAACCCCTATAAATACAATCCTACCTGCAACATGAAGGGGAGCTTCTGGACTGGCCGCTAGAACTCTACAGCGATTATTCTTCACTCTTCTCTTCCCACATAATAGTCATACAGGGGTTCACTGTAATTCTCCAGTGAACTCTTGTGCTTGTTACTTGATCTAACTTAGAAGATTCAATCATATTGCAATCAGATTCAACTTGTAACAGCAGCCAGTTAATAGAAAGTTATAAAGTGGACGTAGGCTTCATTAACAGCTGAACCACTATAAAAATCTTCTTGTCTTTTTAATATTTCTGCTCTCTTTACATTTATTCTCTATATTATTGCTCTGTAAGAACAAGGCTGGTGCTTTCACATTTAATCCAGGGTGTTGATCCATTTATTGGGTTAACAATATGTTTTATATCTCTATTCTCCCCTCTCTCTTAGACCATTTTTCTGTATCTTTCAAAGACTCGTATGTAGATTACATGGAAGCAAAATATGAAAGTAGAAAATGGAAGAGTGAATCTAGGCGGAGGAAGCACCACAACTAATAGAAATGTTCGGCCCATACTAGAAGGAATCCGGGTCGACAAACAAATGCTAACCCAAATGCAAATGTTAATGTGAGTTCTGGAACCCCACCAGTAGATACGGGGATTATATATCAGTTCTTCATGAATATGATGCAAGCTGGAGCTACTGGTGGTTTGGCTGTAGGAAACATTTACAATATGGGAGATGCTAATCCCGAGGTACCTTCCTACAACAATTATTCCAAGTTGAGCCATGATTATACCAGTCTTGGAGGAAAGCATTTTCTAAGAATGAAAAGTGCTATTGAAGTTGAAAATTCGTTGTTGCAGTATGAAAGGATTTTTGCTAACTAGCTTGAATGATGAGCAAAAGAGGAGTCTGGCATCTAGATAGTTGCAAGGAGCTTCTTTGTATTGGTGGAATGGTGCGAAGGTAGGAATACCAAAGGAGAATTTGACTTAGGCTGAATTTAGAAAGAGGTTTGAGAAAAGATTTTTGTTTGAGATAACCAAGTCAACTTTGCTCAGGAAGTTCATAGAATGGGAGTAGGGGGAGATGTATATACTGGAGTATGCAACTAAGTTTGATAAGTTATCCATATACGGATATGTTACTATCGATATCGTGATCAAAAGGAATGAGTAGTTCATTCATGGATTGAAGCTTGAGATTAGCATGGCAATAATGCTGCATCTCAGAGATCCATGTGATGTGGTGGTTGAGATGACGTTAAGAAATGAAGAAATGCTTTCGACATTTGTAAGTGACGAGCCTGTAGAGACTAAAGGTTTTCAAGTCAAGAAAAAGAAGTTCTTTAATAAGAAGGGAGCTCGAAAGGGCGGAGCTGCCAAGAAAGGTAATGTTAATATTTTTTTCTATAAGTGTGATAAACAAGGGCACTTTGCTAATGATGGAAAGAAGGTTGGGGGAAAGAAGGGTGTGAAGTGTTACAATTGCAACTAGATGGGCAATACAAGAATCAATGTCCAAAACCTGCCAAGGCTGATAAAGAAAAAGTTTTTTCTCTGGAACCATCATCTTCTGGACCGACCGCAGAAGAGAAAGGAAAGTTTGTGATGGGAGGTACGCTTTTGATTCATGACATACCTATTAAATTAATATATAATACTGGCACATCACATTCTTTTATCTCGTAATGTTTAGTAGATAAGTTAAATCTAGAACCATCATACCTTATTACTTCCTTAAGGGTTGCGAATCTGATATAAGGTTATGCAATGTTTGGGATGAGATGTGACCATTTAGAATTTGAGATGTTAGGCCATGCGTTTGCCTGCAATTTACATGTCTTTGATTTTGTGGGTTTTGGTATTATTCTATGTATGGATTGTTTAAGCAGATATGATGCTAGGATTTTTTTCCAGGATACGAAGATATTATCGAGACACCTTGATAGCTAGATCGAATTATATACTCAGTAGAAAAATCGGGTTTCGATGTATGTGCTTTATTGGGTGCAATGGAAGTGGAAGATGAGGTGAATTGAGTTTTTTATAAGAGAGTATGTAGATGTTTTTGAGCCCTTTACAGGACTACCACTGGATGAGCTATTGAGTTTTGAATAGATCTTGTACATAGAGCTGAACCTGTAAGTAGACTACCTAGTAGAATGACACCTACTGAGATAAAAGAGTTAAAGGTGCAACTGGTGGACTTAGATGGAAAGAATTTTATTAGACTAAGTAGTTCGCTATAGGGAGCGGCCATGGTGTTTGTAAAGAAACCAGATGGGTCATTGAGGATGCGTATTGATTATCGTAAGTTGAATGAAAAGAAGATAAAAATCGGTATCCTTTGTCGAGAATAGATGATTTATTTGATAGATTGAGTGGAGCCAAGGTATTTTCCCAATTGGATTTAGCAACAGGTTTCCACTAGTTGAGAGTGACAGAGGATAGCATTCCACTAACGACATTTCGAACAAGATATGGTTCGTACGAATGGTTAGTCATGCTCTTTGGACTTACCAACATGCCTGCTTTCTTTGTGGATTTGATAAATCGGATCTTCCGAGAGCATTTGGATATATTTGTATTGGTGTTTATAGATGACATTCTGATATATTCTAAGAATGAACAAGTCATGAAGTTCATCTTATAATAGTGTTAGAAACGTTGAGGCAGCATCAACTAAAAGCGAAGTTTTCAAAATGTCATTTGGAAGAAAAAAGTGAAGTTTCTTGGCCATGTAGTTTCGAAAAATGGGTTATTAGTAGAACCAGCTAAGATTGAAGTTGTTAATAATTGGAACAGACCCGAGATGGTAACCAAGATAAGAAGTTTTTTGGAGTTAGCTGGCTATTATTGGAGATTCATCAAGGATTTCTCTCATATAGCGGCACCTATGACTAAACTAATAAGGAAGGACGTAAAGTTTGCTTGGACTGATAAATGTGAAGAAGCGTTCCTAAAACTAAAATATTTATTGACCAATGCGATCATTTTAGTTGTTCCAGAAGGAAATCAAGATTTAGTTGTATATACTGATGCATGTGGGACATGGTTAGGAGCTATTTTAATGCAAAACGGTAAAGTGATTGCCTTCTCTTCTTGACTGCTTCAATCACATGAAGTTAGATATCCAACTCATGATTTAGAGTAAGAAACGGTGATCTTTGCTTTGAAAGTGTGGAGACACTATCTGTTGGGAGAACGATTCGAGTTATTTACGGATCATAAGTATTTGAAGTATTTAGTCTCTCGGAAGGAGTTGAATATGAGACAGCAAAGGTGGCTAGAGTTTTGGCGGCTTATAATTTGGTACTGAGTATATGCCAGGGAAAGGAAATAAAGTTGTGAATGCACTTAGTAGAAAACATTAGAGCGTGGTGTTAGCTATGTTGGCAGAATGGAAAAATTTAGAGGTGTTGACTACTTGTGGTGTTCAGTTAAGGTCAACGACCAGTTCTAGTCGGAATACCGTAATGTTATCCTATTTTCAAGTTCGACCGGTAATGATCGAAAGTATTGCTTCTAAATGGAGAGATGGTCCATTACCAGCCGAATGGATTAAAAGACTTAAAGAGGGAACTAAGAACGATGATTTAAAATATTTTAGTCTTGCCAGAATGATGGTTGAGGAATAATAGATGGTTGTGTGTTTCAGATGTTTGTGACACAAGGAAGGAAGTTCTTAGGAAGTATGATCGATCGAAGTTTACTATTCATCCTAGAGGAACTAAGATGTATCAGGATATGAGGAGAAGTTTCTTCTAGAAAGGGATGAAAAGTGATGTAGACTTATGGGTGAGACAATGTTTGAATTGTCAACAAGTAAAAGTTGAGCATCGGAAGCTAAGTGCATTGGTTCAACCTTTGGAAGTGCCACTTTGGAAATGAGATTCTATATCTGTGGATTTTATTGATGGGTTGCCAAGGTCGAATAGGGAAAATGAAGCACTTGGGTTATGGTAGATAGACTGACCAAGAGTGCACACTTTATTTCCCTTAAGTCGACAAGGACGGCACCTGCTTTAGCGAAGTTGTTTATGAAGAATATCGTAAGATTGCATGGAATTCCTAGTTGCATAGTCAGTGATAGAGATATTTTATTCACTAGTGAATTCTGAAAGAGTCTGCAAGAAGTGTTAGGTACCAAGTTAAAGATGAGTACCGCTTACCATTCACAAACGGATAGGTACACGGAAAGAGTTAACAAAGTTCTCGATGATTTGTTAAGATCTTGTGTACTAGACTTTGGAGGGTCATGGAAGACCATTTGCACTTAGTTGAGTTTTCATATAATAAGAGTTATCAAACCAGTATAGAAATGCCGCCTTTCAAAGCTCTTTATGTAAGGCCATGCAAATTACTGGCATGTTTAGCTATAGACTGGAGACAGGTTGGTTCTTGGTCCAGATATGGTGAGAGAAGCTACAGAAAAGTTTGAGTCGATCCGAGTAAGGATAAGGGAAGCTCAATCTAGGAAAAAAAAGTTACGCAGATAAGAGGCATAAGGATCTAGAGTTCTCAGTTGGAGACTATGTTTTTGTTAAAATATCACCGATGAAGGGTGTGATACAGTTTGGGAAGTCAGAGAAATTGGCACCAATATATGTTGGTTTGTTTCCTACCATAGAAAGGATCAGAAAACCCGCTTATCGAATATAATTACCGAATAGTTTGGCAGGAGTCCATAATGTTTTTTATGTTTCACATCTTAGGAAGTGTGTGCATGATCCAGAGACTACTATTGCACGTATTGGAAGATTTAGTAGTGGAACCAGATATAACTTCTGTTAGAAACCAGTCTGTGTTGTAGCAAAAGATGAGAAAAGATTAAGAAAGACAGTCAAGTTAGTGAAAGTACAGTGGAGTGACAATGAGAAAGACTGTACTTGGGAGACAAAAGATAGGATTAGAGATAAAGAGAATTAAATAGAATAATGTGAGGTGATAAGGAGAATGAGATTTGTTAACTAATTTGGATTAGGCCTTAATTAATCAATTAAGAAGATTGTTTTAAACATAAAATAGAAAGGAATTTATGAGAGGGACAATAATAGGAGTAATCCTTTAATTCATTCCTTAAACCCTTCCTTTCTCTCATTCATTCACATTTTCGTTTCAAAACCAAAATAAATTAAATAGAGGTTGGCCATTACCAAGAAGAAAACAAGAGGAAATCGAAGAGGAAAACTAAAGGAATTAATCAACATCAAATCTCTATCTCCCTTATCCAATTTAAGGTGAATAGTAGCATACATCTTTTAAATTTATGCTTATTTTTGGATTTATGAATGAATTCCTAATTTATTGTGAACATCTTTCGTGCTTTGATTGATGATTGTTATTATTAGATTGAATGATGATTTATTGGAATTTTTATAAAATTGTTTTATAGGTTTTAAGGGTAAAACCTAAATTTTTGATCTCCTATTGATTTGAAATTTGGATATGTTGTGTAAAACATTATATTGGAGACGGGTTTTTAATTTTATAATTTTCTAAGTTTAATGAATATTATATGAATTTCCTAAGAGGAAATGTGTATATTTCAGGTTTTAATTATTAAAAATAATTAAATTAATATTTTGGTCCTGAAATTTAAATATATGAAAGAAGAAGGAAATTCAAATTTTTGGGGATTTTTTCCAAATGGTTATAATTTTCGATGAATTTATTATTCTAGAAAAGTATTTAATTAATATAAATAATATATATTAATTATAAGGATTTGTAATTCATTTTGAGAAGGTAGAACGAGATCTACAAGCAATTTTTGAAGAAGACTGAAAAGTAAGTTGTTATCCAATTATAATTTGACATGGGAAAGAGTTAGTAAAAAAGTTTTAGCTTAAAAAGGAAATAAATCCATTTTTAAAGTATTTACAGAAATTTCATTGGCTTAGTGGCCTAGAGGCTCGATACCCCTATTGTCATGGATATAAGATAACTACAAAGGTGAATGCATGGGATAGCTACAAGATAGCTATGTGATGAATTCGATACCTTGTGTTTTAGGGGATTCGACACCTCACATTTGCCTAAGTGTTTAGAGGCTCGACACCTCTTATTTGCTTATGTCTCTTAGAAACTCGACATCCTCAAAGTTTTATGGGATCAGCACCCTCAAGTAAAGCGGTCGATAACCCTCGGTGATTTAAAGGTTGGCACCACATGTTTTTGAGAAACTCGACACCCCATGCATTGTTGAAACTCGATATCTTCTATATAGATATTCGATAACTAATTCTAGCGTCTTGGAAACCGCAAGCTTTACAAACCCGAAAACCTTATTTTAAAGGCTCGATAGTACGTTTATAAACTCGACGTCTATGTTTTAATTGCTCGATGGCCTAATGTTTTATAAATTAAATAGCCATGTTTATAGGCTCGATAACCATGTTATTTAAAGCACGATAGCCTTATTTTTTGCAAACTTAAAAGCAATGTTTAGGGGCTCGATAGCCCGTGTTTTCTAAAGGTTCGACATCCACGTTTTGATAGCAAATAGCTTAAATGTTACGTAAAGAAGGTAGTGCTTTGGCACAAGATTTTGGCTAAGTGTTAGGTCATGTTTTCCTTATTTTAAAGCATTAATTCAAGAGGTTTATCGTTTTTAAAGATAAACATTTTCAAGCAAATGAAATGGTGGTTTAGCCTAATTTTTATATGAATTTTCTAAAGGAAGATATTACTTAAACTTAAGCAATTTTGCTACGGATGTGACTATTTGATCGAACATATTTTAACGAATGATGTCATACATTCTTGATATCATTTGATCAGTTAAATTTGCATATTTTTACCATTTTCATACTCACATTTGCATTACCCATAACTGCATCCTGGGATTTGGGAATATAATTACTAGTTAGGTTGTTACAGTAGTGAGCATGGTCAGACTAAACTCCTGAGTAAGTAGAATTACATCCAGGAGATCAAATAGATCAATTGTGTTAAGATGCCTTGAACTGATCAAAAGAAATACGACTCATGGATTTAAAACCAGATAAGTGAAAACGTGGGACTGGTATAAGGTCGCGCCATATGCTTCAGTCGTTAGCCCTTGGTTGGTAAAGGTCTGCAATTCCAGTGCGTAGGGCTTGTCATTAGTGAGACTAACGGATGTTTACGCATAGAAAGGAACCCGTAGCTCTATATGCTCACATAAAAAGGTTATTTGTTGGCCCACAAAACCATTAGGTTCATAGCGACCTTAGGAAAACTATGATTCAGATAGTCAGTCCAGTTTCCTCAAAACGTATTTGAAGATTTTGGAATTTTTGGTTAAAGTTTTGGCCCGAGTTGGCACAAGTCGGCCCGATAGGTTATTGGTTAGCCTGCAAAATTATTAGGCATAGTGACCGTAGGAAAACTATGATGAGACAGATCATCTATTTTCAGGAAGTGTAAATCTTGGGTGTGCATTACCCTAGGACGACAGACTAGTCAGACTTACCCATGTTGCATGCATGCATATGAGCATGTTATGTTTTGTTCTAGCCATTGTGGTTGCAGGTGCATGATTTATTATTGACATATTTGGATAAGATACCAGTGAGAGGAAAACCCGTTCCACTCAACGGCGTGGTCTCAATAAATATCTATTTTGATTTGAGATGGTATATTATTATTCACACCAGATTTTTTATTTGGCCCGAAGTTTTTGTTTTTGCCCTTAAACTTTTGGATACTCATTTGAGTAAGTCAAGAGCAGGGATTTCAGGTTAGACGAACAATCTTTCAGAGACATGCATGAGGCAAGCTAATATTAGAAGTTATTTTTGCTGTGTTGTTTGAAGTCTATGTTTTGCTTAAATGGATGTAATTACAGGAATTATAACTGTCAAGTAGTTAGACTTTGATCATCCAATGGGGTATCCTTATATCTCGATCTTGGAATTTGTTTATAATTATTATATTTTCTCTGAACGTGAATTGGATGGGATTATGTAATGAATTTGAAAGTTATTAATGAAATGTGTTTTGAAAATTTTTCATGTTCATGTACTCTTGATGTTATAGATACAATTAACTGATCTTATTTTTGTCTTCGAGAATTAATACTATGGATGACTGTAGCATCCGTAGCGCTTAATTCGGACCTCAAAATGGAGGATGTTACATTCTCTGAATCCAAATTAAATGAAATTGTACCAAATAATTTGTTTTATTAGTTTCATGGTAATATTATTTGTTATGATCCTTCCTATAAACTTCTCCAAGTTAGAAAAAATAAAAACAACATAATTTCAAACTAACTTTATGAAAAAATCATTCATAATCACCTCAATGCTCAATAAGATTTAGGAAAAGATGATTAAACAGCTTTATTAAAAGATGTAGCAAGATCAAGGTTGACAAAAATGGTTAATATAAGATTTTCCAAAAATAAGTTTAGGCCTTGTAAGACAACATAAAACATTTGAATAAAAAAGGTTGAAACAACACATACTTAGAATTAAACGTTTAACAACATTTCAAATTACCTACAGTAGCAAGATTAAAAGTAAATAATATACAAAATGATACTAAACAAACAAAAATCAAATGAAAGTAAACTTTGAAACAAAACTTAAGAATAAAACAATAAGTTCAACTTTACATGTAATAAATTTTACAAATCAACATGAGATTTTGTAGATTCCAAATATTCTCAAATTAGTAAATGTCGCAAGACAAATGGAGGGAACCATATTTATAACCATACAAACTGGAAAAAAAAGACGAAAACAAAGCTTTTGGCATAAAAACTCGAAACAAAGATTTAAAATCAGAAATTAGAACAAAGACAGCAAATTTAACATTAAATTAAATGAAAAGACAAATAATAAAAAAAATCTAACCTTTAAATCAAGCTTGATTAATATAGTAAGCTAAAAAAAATTGAAGGCCTTCTGATTTTTTTTACATAAAAACAATACCATTAAAGGAACAAGTATAACCACAATCACTACAAAACATGAATAAAATCATATATAATTTAAGATGAATAGGAAGTGAAGAGCCATTGACAAATCCACTCAAATTCTAATTCAAATAGAAGGAATTAAATGGACTGATTATTTAGAATGTATCTTCAATTTGATTAAGATTAAGAGCCGAATTTTTTTTCGAATTATAGCTTATGTATGAAATTGGAAAATGGGTAGCAACAAAAATAATGAATGAATGAAGGATTAACACAGATGGAAATACGAATAGAAATAGTCAAAGATTGAATTTATTATATAATTATATAATATATATGAAACGTTCATTATGCTAAATGCATTAATGACATCATTGATTTTTTTTCATGTATGTTAATGGGGCCATTACTTTTGAGATGTAAGAAAACAAAATTGTAAAGATTAGAATGTAAACAATTCCTTAAATTACTGAGAAGTACGTGTATAGGATGAGAAGAATTGTGGAGAGAGTATATTAAAGGTTACATATTCTCTTATATATAGATAATAGAATAGATATGTTGAGAGTAAATTTACGCACTAATTTTTCTTATGCCAAACAGTTACAAATATGAAAATAAGGACAAAGCGCAAATTTATTATTATAAAAAGGAAATAATAAAAGGGTATGGGTGAAATATAATCATACAGAGCGTTATCGGGGTTTGCCTACTATATTGCTTTCAAAATAAAGCACTCTAAAGCGGGAAAAAAAAGAAAAACTCCATTTTTCTCTCATTTTTTCTCCACCTCCCTTTTTCTCTCTTTTTATAGCTAGCTAATAATCATCTTCAATCCATTACACTCTTAAATTCCTATGATACGCTTCCCTTGGATAGCGCAGAATTTAATCTTTGATTTCCACTACTTCATATCATTGATCAAAATCACATCTCTGAAACCCTAATAAATTTTGGTGCTTGTTATGCTTTCTTCTTTATTTATCTATTTTATTTTCGTCTAAATCTTTTATTCCTTTACCCGTTTAAATTTACTATTTGGTTTGTCATGACTTGAATTCTTCATGCATTTTCTACATACATTATTCATTTACATTCCTGGCATTGATGCATGTTAATCAATATTGTAAACAAACTCGAATTGAAAGAACAACAGATAAAAAAAAGTGGAGGTTGGGTTTTTCTTAAACAAAAAATAACATGAAGAGTACAATTATTCAACCTTAAACACAAAGAGTTATTTATAGGCCTAAAATAAAGAATACTCATTTCCCCTTACAGTATAACTAGAAGCTAACATTGTAGGTAAAATAACATGAAATATAAAAATATTCTCTATCATCCCCTTTAAGCTCATAATATGGAATCTGTAAGCATCAAGATTTTGCCAACCAGAAAAAAAAACGAAAAATGAAGTATGACTTGGTAAATAAACCTACAATCTGCAGGGGAGAAGGTACAAAAGGAAAAGTAATGGTGCCTTTGTAAAGAAGATGACGTGTAAGGTGACAATTAATCTCACTATGCTTGGTTCACTCATGAAAGATTGAGTTGTGAGCGATTTGAATTGCGCTTTTTTATCACTATACACAAGAGTGGGATGATGAATATATACTCATATATCCCAAGTAACCACTATAATCAAACAATCTCTTCGGTAGTACGTACCATAGCACGATATGTTGCTTCAATTGAAGAATGAGAAACGACGGACTGTTTCTTACTCTACCAAGAGATAAGAGATCACCCAAATATATATAGTAACCAGTAACTGACTTGTGGTCAATGGAATCACTACCATAATCAACATTAGAGTAGGCACGCAGCTTCAAGGATGACGTGAAAGAAAGTAGAAGGCTATGAAAAATTGTTCTTTAAGATATCTCAATTATGAGGAACAACAACTCAATAAATTATAGCAGAAGAAGCTATAAACTGAATTATTTTTTTGATACCATGAGTGATATTTTATTAAAGTAAAGCACTCTTATAAAATGACTCATAATATGAACAAACCACGAAGTATATGGATGAGTAAAAGTAATATATACCAAGCGTCTAATAATATCACGATATAAAGTTGGATCTGACAATGATTGACTATTATAAGATGAAGCATACTTTACGTTAACCTCAATGGGAGTGTCAATGGTCTTATCGTCTATAAGCCTAGCCTACTCAAACATACCTACCACATATTTTAAATGAGAAAGAAGATAACCTTTAAATGAATAGACTACCTCAATAACCAAGAATTATTTTAATGGACCCAAACCTTTCATTTCAAACTATTTGCAGCTAACTCCGCCTTCAAAACTGAAATACCATCAACATCGTCATAGTAGTAAATATATTATCAATGCACAAAGATAAAATTATATGTTCTTCATTAATACACTCAATAAAGAGAGCATGATCGTAGCTACAAGAAAAAAAATCTAAAAGAAGATATGATAATAGAAACATTTTCAAGCCAAACTTGAGGAGCATATTTTAAACCATATAATACCTTCCTAAGTCAACAAACATATCCAAACTCATGTAAAACACTAGGAGGGGGCTCCGAAACTTATTAGATCTTCATTTAAGAAGGCATTTTTAACATCAAGTAAAGTGAACAACTGTTGACGAATTGAAGCTACTGTAATAAGAGTGCAAACAATTATCATTTTTTTAGCAAGAGCAAAAGCTTCACAATCCATGTAATACTACTAAGTATACCCTTTTACAACCAATCTATTATCTCTCAATAGATCCATTAGAATTAGTCTTGATCTTATATATCCAACGACAACCAACAACACTTTTACCAAGAGGTAGGGGAACCAAATCTCAAGTATTTTTCTTATGCAAGCAAAAAGTTCATTCATTGCCTTCTGCCAATATGGATCAAGAATTTCCTCTTATAGGGAGCATGCTAGGAAAAACTATGAATCAGAGCTAAAAGGAGTAAAAGATGAAGAATGATAAGAATAAGCAAAATTAGATAATTTTGTGGAGTTATAAGTTTATGGTTGCCATAAAGGTGGATTCCAAGTCTTAGACGATGCTCAAGGGGCCATAGGACAAAAGGGAGCTACCAGTGTGTTGTTATCTACAATCATGCCATTATCTGCAATATAACTAGCATTAGAATCCTATGAAAATGGATTAATATGAAGAGGATCAGTTCTAGTCAAGTCATGAGTATCAGATGGAATAGAGAAGAAAGATATATGTTAAAGAAAAACAACATGGCGAGACATAAAATTTTGAGTAATTGGATCAAAACACATATACCATTTTTGACCATTACCATAACCAAGAAAGATGAACATGGATAAATGAGAGGACAACTTATTGCATCCTATATGAAGGCGGATAACGAAACAAGTGCATCTGGAAACTCTAAAGAAGACGTAATAAAGGGGAAATCCATATAATTTTTCAAAAGGAGAAACACCTAAAATATGGGAAGATGGGATTGTATCAATCAAGGTACAATGGTAAGAACTATTAGATCAGATGTATTGACAACGAGGTCAAAATGGGAAATTTAAACAAAAAAATCAGTTTGTTGATTTTGCACTGGATCTTATTTTGTGTTTACATGAATAATTTATTTACACTAAGCTATATCTAGTGATTATAAATAACAAGGAATTTGTTATATGTATCTGATTATGCAATACTTTGATTAAATTTTGTTTATTTGTTTATTATATATATAAGTTGACCGGCACCATTGTCTCAGTAGTTAAGCGCTTTGACTTTAGTGAAAGAGGTCGCAGGTTCGAAACTTGTATAGCGTGATTCGAACATATGTTGACATGTAGTATGTTATATACTATCCAAGGCTTATAGTACTAATATGTACTACTATCTAAGTACCCAATTTCAAAATATATATATGTATATATAAGTTCAATTATATTTAATTTAGATTCACTTAATTTTACATTTTATTTTAGAGACTCATATTCACAATATAAATCTCAACATGTAATTAAATAAATGAGGAGATGTAATAGATGAACAACTTGGATGTTTGTGATCATTAATATTTATGATCAGATAGTGTATATAATGTCTACAACTAACACAATATCATATATAACGACAAGTAAAGATTTACATTTATATAGCATAGTTATATGTTATTTATAGTGTACATACATATGTATATGTATAGCCAAAAAACTGGTCTAACACCACCAAAATTTTGAATTCGAAGAGATAACAATCCTAAACTGTAGAAAAGCAAAAGAAAAGATAACAATCCTAATCTCAAAGTTGATAATGGCAGAGATTCCTCCCATAAGAAATGTTGGAACAGAGCCAGTCGAAAGCGATTGGAATGGATAGATTTCAAAAAAACAAATCCTATTTTGGATCTATTGGGCCTATGAAATCTAAAGGTTGAATTAGATACAATCTAACTAATTTAAATTAATCATATTTTGTTTAATTTCTTTGATTTATTTAATTAACGAATTTAATTAAATGTAATTTAAATATTTTATAAGCATATCAATATATGCTCATGTGTGTAAAACGTGAATGTGCAACATAACCTAAGGTGTACATGGTTATATATAGTGCTAAGTATATACATAGCAAATGTGTATGTATGTATGCATATGTGTGTGTTGAACCAAAAGATGGCACAACATCCCGAATTAAATGAAAACGAGGTAGATCTAAATAATATTAGTAAAAACATTAAGAACATAGAGAATATTATAGTGGTTTGGCCAAAATTCGTGCCTACGTCCACTTTAATATTATTAGATTCGAATTCATCACAAATGCAAGAGCTTTACAACTAATTTCAAATCTAGAAAAGCAAGAGTACAACCTTCAGTGATAAAGGTTGAGTAGAGAAAAATATACAAAGAGTATGGAGGCCAAATAGTCCTCTCTAAGTTGCTCTATCTCTTCTATTTATAGCTGGAATCGCCCACCATATTCGCTAGATCACAAAAGAAGAGGTAAAACTTCAGATTTGAGAATGTAGGGAGGAAGAATGAGTCTTTAGAGAAGAAAAATCATGTCGGCACTGAACATAATTATGGTTGGTGCTGACCATAATGGTCTTCTAAGACACTTCAGTTGCCTCATAGTTTTCTAAGTCTTAAATCTCCAAAGTCCATAGGTGATTCCTTCCTCTCAAAAATCAACTCGGTACTGACCATAATTGTGGTCGATACCGACCATGATGGATGGCTTACTTTGACTTCAAATTTCCTAAATTGATCCTCCTAGCTATTCCAAGCATGCCTTCAAGTTCTTGATCCATTCCATCTTTGTCTCGATGTTTAGGTCCACTTAAAAGCTACTCATTTCTAATACTGGATAACACTTGCCCTCCAAAGTAAACTTTCATAAAATAAAGCACACTTTGAATCAAAGTACACATTATGATTTAGTTGTCTAAGGGTCTTTAGGTAGCCAATGGTTTTCTTTCAAGCATCGTGTCTATTTTGAAGATAACCGTTCATCATTTCAAATAGTTTATGTACCATCTCCATTCTTCTAATCAAGTAGGGACTTTTATCATCTTGGAGATCATAGTACATTTTGATCAAGTATTATTTCTCTACTTCTTTCTATTTTCTTCTGTTTTTTTAAATAACAACTGAATCATGTCGGTACTTGCATGATTTCTATTGTAAATCAACTTATATATAACAAGGCTCGAGACTTAGCATTTTTCCAGCGTTGAACTATTTTCTCTCTAGCGCTTTCAAGCTTCTAACTACCATCATTGTTGCTTTGATCTCGTCACTAAGCTGCCTCTTCATATGCCACTCCAATGATCATCGTCGACATTACCTCAGATGAACTCTCTACCATTCTTATCAATTCGATGTTGAATTTACACCTATGGCCACTTATTTTTTCAGATCTACTTTGAATTCAAGGTAGGCTTCTACCCTAGTCTTGTGATGTTGTGATTGATGTTGAAGCCATCATCACCGAGCTCTTATCGCCGTTCATTTATCAGTGGCCTTAATATGGTGATTGTGACTTAGATTTTTGGCCGACCATTCAGCTATACTCCATTCCACATAGCCAATTCAAGACTTAAGTTGCCAGTGGATAACTTCGGGTTGTACTCAAAGGTAACACCGAATTTTTTTGGATTCGCCTTAGTTTCATCACTATTTGGTGTTAGCTTTGCACCACCACCCTTCACATTTCGGGTTTCCCATGGTCGAGTTGAGTTTCTTTAATAACATCAAGTTTTCATACATACAAGACATTAAATTGGCTTTATTAAGCTTTGGTCGAACATGAATATGAAGAATGGTCATTTCGAACGAACTTTAGCTTCCAAATGAATTATACAAACCAATATCTCAAGTTACACCACAGTCTTATGCTACTATAAAGAAAGCTCTAAGTCATTTCGTACAACGGTTCCATTATCGTTCACTCTATGATAACATGTAAGAGCCGACACACATCCATCGTGTGATGGAGCTTGTCTTCCAACTTGAGCTATCTACCTACATAGAGTGTTCTGTACACCATGATTTGAACATAAGATGCACACAACATACACTAACACTTCACATTACCTCGGTCAGTGTCCAGAATCCTTTTGGTCAACATACGTCGACATCTGTTGGATTCTGCACATCAGCTATCTGGGTTTTTAATAAAGTAAAATTCAAAATAAACATACCTAACTATGTTTGCTATCAAGCTTTTTAGTTTAGAATGACTCGATGGTCCCCTCATCTCAAAGTCAGTTATAAGCGTTCAACTCCTCCTCAAGCCGCCTCTTCTACCGCTCACACCTCTACATCCACTCCATATCGAGCCAAACGTTCAATTAGAATTGAGCATCATAGGAAAACTATCCCACTGAATCCCGTTCAAAACCAACCAGCACCATTGAATAAACAACGTGCTCCAATGGTCTTGGACAACCTTCCGGACCAAACACTGTCTTTGCTAATTGTCGAATTGCTTCAAACTATTTGCTTCCATCACGAAATCCCAGAAAGTGATGTTCTATTACTGATGATTGACCAATGGGAATGTAATCGACCTCAAGTATACACTACTTGCAAGAAATATATATGCTTGGGCGGAGCCATTCCGCCCTTCAACGAATTGCTCAAATTCATCCTGCAAGAGCTTGGGCTGGCTCTAACTTAAGTGCATCCCAACATATATGCTCTGCTCAATTCTATATATCCTCTTCACGATGAGATTGAATCATCCCTCATACTTCAAGGAGCTCACCTATCTTCTAAGCTTCAAAAGGAGAATAGAATCACCTTTCTTGCTAATCATTGAAGCTTGGAACCATTGCAAAGTAATTGAGGCGCTTCACAATCAACTACTTCAAAAGCGAATACTTCTTCGTTCGCTGTCCTTATGGCTTCAACTGCCCCCAGTTGTCTAGACGTAAGTATCCTTCGCTACCATCTTTCTTTCATTCAGATTCTCCTTATTCAAACGCTTAACTTATTTTACGTGCTCTTTATAGATCTTCCTGATTGAGACAACAACAGTTCCATACTACCAGTTCTATACTCTAGCGCTTCTGAAAGAAGTGGAATACCAGTTCCATACTACCTCCCTCTTGCTTATCAACTCCCATCCATGAAATCTTGAGTAGTTTTTGGGCCTTCTGTCTCCTTCCATTATTCTGACAAGGACAATCAAGGGGATCATAAAGACCAAGGTGACAAAGTGAATGTCGACGATGGGGAGGAGAGGGTAGTGGAAGAAAATGTTGTATTGGAAGGAGATGAGGGAAGAGCAGGAAAATAAGAAAGAGAAGAAGAGGAGGAAAGAGAAGAAGGGAAAGAAGAAGAAGAAGAAGAAAAGGAAGGAGAGGAAGAGAGAGAAAGAGAAGAAGAGGGGGATGCAACAAATGATGATGATAACAACGACGACAAAAACCATTATCTGGGGGAGAATGAGTCTTATGGGGAAACATCCCCTGAAGGTGATATAGTTGATGTTCCATCTCACCGGATGTGATTGGTTATCAAGTCTTCTCAACATGCTCCTGGTCCAAGTCTAGCACTAATTGAGGAGGTTAAACCACCTGTAGGCTCTTTGGAGAACATTTTTGGTTCGCTGAGTGATATCGCGCTCTCTCGGCCTTTACTGTGTAAGCGCTACCATTGAAGGTATTCTGAATGAACATTCTGGTGAATTTACCTTCCCGTCGAGGGATATCCTTGCCAAGGGTGACGAAACCTCATCCTTGCAACTCCTCAAACATGGTCCATATACTTAGGCAAATATAAACATTTCACACACTTCTAGGATCACAAACACTAGCATTTTGCACCTTTTCTTAATCTAATGCGTTAGTTTCGATACACCTTCTTCTTCTTTTCAGGTACAGTGGCATGGGACTGCATGAACTATCTTTACTTGAGCGTTAGCCAACACTATTCATCAACTATTGACTTTCACACATCATTCTAGCTTACACTAGGAGTCTAAAGAGGAGAGAAGAACAAGGAAAGATAAAAAATATTAAGATGAAGAGGAGATAAAAAGGCCAGATAGAAGAAAAAGAGCTTCATGATTTAGAAAACAAAATTGCGCGATTCTGTGATCATTTCGGGCATGACATTTGTGCTTCTCAACCGCACACTTCATCCAGATTCCTCAACAACAACCTCTAACAACCCATCCATTGATTACCACTATCTCAAACTCCGGTAAATCCAAAGGAGCTGCAATTTACATCGCTCTGCCTCCACCCCCTCTAGGCCCATCCACCTTTATCAATACTAGGATGTAGGCAGCTTTGCTTGATTATTTCCCGACTGTGGTCATGTTTGACTACAATGTTAAGGACATTTCTCACCAGGAGGCCAGCCATAGGGTTGCAGGAGTCAACGAAATAGTGATTAATACTTTGATGGAAGCACCAAAGCCCTTTCTAAAATTAACATAATCAACCTGACTACCATCCAATCATTCGAGATTGAGAGGAAAGATCACGACAGGATAGTCGGAGGCTACAAAATGAAGTTGACTAGCCTCACCAAAGAGAGGTAAAATACACCAAGCATGCAAAAGAGCTAAATGAGGAGATGTTGTGAGTTCATACCCAAGCCACTAACATGTTGAAGGATCGGATTAAAATGGCCCATCAAGCGAATGCCGAGACTGCAGCACAAATCAAGGCTAAAGAGGAGAAGTTACTGGCTAAGGACTCGGAGTTGAAGGTGCTTCAAGCTGAGGTTGATGGCATTAAGGCCAGCTTAAAAGAAAAAATAGACTCCAAGTCCCAGGTTCAGATCAACCTCGCTATGGCTGAAGACAAAATCACAGCGCTAAGAGACCAAGCTATTAAGAATAATGAGTAGATGAATGCTACCCTCCAAAAGTTTTTTGTTAAAGTCATCAAAAATAAGAATTTGAAATGGCTAGGGGATAGCTATTCTGTAACATTGGCTAATGCCTGGAAGGAAATACTTCACCGAGCAGTTGTAGCCGACGAAGGCATAACTGAAGAAGATTTGAACGCAAAACTCTTATATAAGGAAGATATTGCATTTTTGAAGGAAGGCAGAGCATTTTGGCTACCCAGGATGCAACTGTGGGGAAAGCAGCTACTGAGGCTCCTATCGATTCCACTGCATTGGATCAGGTAGAATCATCCATTCTAAAATCCAACAAGCTTGCAATTAAACTACAGCATCTACGGCAGCCACCTTTGAGGCCGCCCACACTGAAATCCCTATCTCTGCTGCAATATTTGTTAATGAACCTTTCATTCCACTTTCCGTTGCTCAGCCTCCTCTGTCATCTGTTAAAGAGGGTGAAATTTCCAAGTCTCTAACTAAGGACTTCACTTGACCAAGGTATTTCTCTCGTCTACCCAATGCTCGAGAAGATTCATTTCTCGGCTGAGGTAATCTATAATCATTACTTCATTATCTATCAACTTATATATCACCCATCGCTTCCTCCTCCACCACAACAACTTAAGGCCTAGGTTCAAGCGCCATTTCTATCACGTCGACCTTACCACATAGCCAATCATTTTAACTCTCTCTTCCAGCTCTGGCCCGGTCCAGATTTATATAAAATAAGGGAATTGGAGGGATTGAAGGACATCACCAGGTCCTAGGAGGAAGATGCTGCTATCATAAGCAAGAAGGACCCGGACGATCATATCATAATGGCAGAGAGGTTAAAAATTGACTATGAGAAAACCAAGATTAAGCTTGAGCTAGAAACTGAACAATCTGCCACCAGCTTCGAAAAGCCAAGCCTTATTCCCAAGCTCCCTTCTTTGAAAATCAAGCCCCCAAAAGGACATGGTGCTAGTGGTTCTTTAAGATCCTCCGACCTTGCCTATGACAAGCTTGAAAACCCCATCACTTGACCACCGAGAAGAGAATACATCTTTTGAGGGAAGCAATCCAAAGAAGGGGAAGGCTAAGGATGGGAAGAGTTCAAAGAAGCACTGGGTAAAGGTTGATATCAAAAGCAACTAGCGAGGGAAGATCAAGAAATAGATGATTGGCCCAGCCTTTTGTAGGATAGTTCCTTTCAGTCCTCTGATGTATTTTGTTTTTCTTTTGCATATAGGTTGGCATTGTGCAGGAGAGGCCCTAGCAATTCTTGTAAAAAGTTAACGTACATTAAACACTGCTATTTATGTACGATATTTGTTATATTTACATTTTTGCACTTTTTACTTTATCTATCTATGTACCATATCTTGCATATATAATATAATTATCTACGATTATTCATTTATATATATTATACATATTTGTGGCTATGCAATGCCATTACTTACTGCAGTTTTGTACATATAAGTAAATTTCTGTGATTGCTTGGTCATATTTTATTATTCAGTTATGTTTATTGTTGCCAAAGTATTTCTTCCTTAGCTAAACAAAAATTGGTACTCATTCAGCTAACTTTGAGGCCAGCCTTATTTATTCTAGGTCATGTTCTGTCCGGCCGTAAACAAGGTTGTAGTTGGAAAAACATTCATCATCGTATCATCTCCTATCTTTGAGAAACAACATTCTAGGTGTCTATCTTTAGATACCGAACTTTGATCTCGCCTGTCTTCGGGGATTGATCGAGTTCGTTCTTTGACCTTCACCACTTATGATCGGTTGGGCATGGTTCGCTTGGCCGTAGAAGTGGTTATAGCTATAGATTGTTCAATTATTCATCAACCCATATCTTCGAGGATCGATATTGATGATGCTTGACTCTAATCATCGATCTTCGACCTCACCAATCTCCGGGCATTGATCGCAATCTCTAACTGTTTATCATCATTTATCTTTGACCAGTCATGTTTTGTCAGGCTATAAATGTAGTCGGGAAAGTTTCGATTGCTCACTAGTTCCTATCTCTGTGAACCGGTTCCTCGGTTGCCTGACTCTGGGCATCCTTTGTTCACTTTGTTTATCTCCGGGCACCAGTCAAAGATTGGAAGGATAAGTGTGAATCATCTGATTCACCCTAATGATGATTATACTCCCACAGCTCGATCATGGATCACAGGAGTTAGTTGGTATATGCCTCTAGGTACTTGATTGCACTTCATATCTTGCACCACAATGTTTAGCTTATAAGAACACAGTTCCATTAGTTCTAAAAGCTAACTTTATTTATAAACAAAGGAAATGGAAAGTCTTGCCTTATTACATTGCCTCCAGCTTACTGGCATAGCCTATTTGTAGAAAATAAAATGAACAAATCTAAGTGAAATAGTGTCATAAGTGTTCGCTATTCTACGTCCGCGGAACCGGGATCCCATCAATGGTTGCTAACTTGAAAGTTCCATATCCAAGCTTCTATTCAATCGAATAGGGACCTTCCTAATTTGGATTGAGTGCTACCAAATCAAGGAGGTTGACTCGTTTCAAAACAAGATCCCCTACCTTAACGGTATGGTTCCCGACCTTGGTATTGAAATGCCGTGTTATTTTTTGGTCAGAAGCTACCCTTGGTTCGGCCTCTTCCCATTTTTCATCGACCAAGTCGAGGGACTCAAGTAATAGCTTCTTGTTCATCTTAGGATCATAGTGTTTTCTCCATGGGAAGGGATTTAGTTCTATCAGAATCATGACCTCGGCTCTGTTGGCCAAAGCAAATGGAGTGTGCCCAGTATTATCGGACATTCTATAAGCCCACAGTGCTAGTGGTAATTCATCGATCCAGTTGCCCTTAGATTTTGTTAGTCATTTATTCAAGATGGATTTGATGATCGTGTTCACCACCTCCACATTCCCTTTTGATTGCGGATGTGCTACTGCCGAAAAGCTCCTCATGATTCGATACCGGTTATAGAATTCTTTAAACTCAGTACTCTCAAATTTAGTTCCATTATCAATCATGATTTTTGTTGAACTCCAAATCTGCATATGATGTTCTTTACCATAAAGTTAATCACTTTCTTCGTTGTGGTCATGGCCAACAGTTTCGCTTCAGCCCACTTTGTGAAGTAGTCCATGACTAAAATGGCGTACTTTGCTCTGCCTTTCAATGTCGGTATCACACCAGTTATATCAAATCCCCAAACCACAAATAGCCACGGGCTAACTATTTGTGTAAGCTCTATAGAGGGAGCTCTTGGTATTTTCATGAACCTTTGGCTACTATCGCACCGTTTGGTATAATCAGCTGCGTCTCTACTAATCGTTGGCCAAAGGTAGCCATATCGATGTATCTTCTTCACCAAAGTATGCCTCCAATGTGATTGCCATAGCTTCCTTCATGTACATCCAAAATGATTTTATTTTCTTTGTCCTTGGAGATACACCACGGCAGGGGGTCAAGAAACCTCTCATATACATTACTCTTTGTATAATAAATCATGGTATTTTACGAAGGAGTTTTTGTCGTTCATTCCTGCCACTCTGAAGAGTTCCTTTCAACAAATAGTCTTTAATTGGATTTATCCACAATACCTTTTCTTTTTGGCTTCTAAGATCCAATTGACATCCATCTTGTCGATGCTCAAACCTCCACTAGAACAAGTCCCATAAACTATGCATCCTAAGAGCTTGCCGGCTTGGCTAGTGAATCTGCCTTCGTATTCTCCTCATTGGGTATGTGTGTAATCGTATAGTATTCAATATCATTTAACAACTCTAATGTCTTCATCAAGTAAAGGGAAAGTCTCGCTCCATTAGCCTAAAATTCCTTCGTGACTTGACAGACCACCAACCAAAAGTCGCTGAATATATATAATATCTTGATCCTCAGTTCTTTCACTATCTCGAGTTCCACGATCAACACTTCATATTCGGCTTCGTTGTTTGTTGTCGAAAACTCTAGCTCTACTGCATAGCATATTATTCAGCCTTTCGAGGTCATAAGAATCACTCCTGCCCCGGAACTTCGTTTATTGGCAGCTACATCTATGTATGACTTCCATTGGGAAACTCAAACCATATCATCTTCCTCTTCTCCATCCCGAACGGTGAATTCAGCGATGAAATCGGCAAAAGCCTGTCCTCGTGTCCCCTTCTAGGATGGTAGGTTATGTCGTATTGGCTCAGCTCAATATTTCACTTCAATAATCTCCCCGAGGTCTCGGGTCGATGCAGTACTTGCCTCAGTAGCTGATCAGTAAGAACTTTTATTGGGTGAGCCTAGAATTACGGTCGTAGCTTCCTCGAGGCAATCAACTAGCGGTATGTTAGATTTTCCAATTTCGGGTAGTTCTTTTCTACTCTGATAAACCGCTTGCTGATATAGTATACGGGCCTTTAGATCTATGATTCCTCACAAACTAAACCTACAGTTAGTGCATGAGAACATATCGCCAAATAAATGAATAGGACTTCTCCTTCCAAAGGCTTCGACAAGATTAGTGGTCTCTGCATATGTTCTATCATTTTTCGAAAAGCTTCCTGGAATTACTTGGTCTAAACAAACTTTCCTTTTTCTTTCTTAAAGGAGTCAAAGAATGTATACACTTGTCCATCGCTTTTGAGATAAATCGACTCAACACATCGACTATCCCGTTCAAGCACTTCATTTCCCTCCTTGTTTTAGGGGCATCAAAATCTTTCAATGCTTGAATCTGTTCTAGTAGCTTTGATGCCCTTGAGTTCATGATGAAACCCAGAAATATACTCGATGCGACTTCGAAAGAACACTTCAGTGGTTTGAGTTTTATTCCATATTTCGGAAGCACATCAAACATCTTAGCGAGGTCATCCATAGGATTCATTGATTGCAGTGACTTCACTAACATATCATCCACATGAACCTCCATTGTACGCCTGATTTGATCTTTGAACATCTTACTGACCAATCCCTGGTAGGTAGCTCCAACATTCTCAAATTGAATGGCAGCTTTCGATAACAGTATACGACCAAATCAGTGATGAAACTCGTGTGCTTCTGATCTAGAACATGCACCGTTATTTAATTGTAGCTGGAATATGCATCCATGAAGGATAAAAATTCATGTCCGACCGTTGAGTCCACAAGTTAGTCTATCTTCGATGATGGGAAGCTATCTTTTGGGCATGCTTTATTCAAGTCTGAATAATCGATCCACGTCCACCATTTTCCATTTGGCTTCTTGACTAACACATGATTCGACACCTATTTAGGGTATAAGGCGTCATGGATAGAACCATTTCTCTTCAGCCTATCCACTTCCTCTTCTAACGTAGTGGACCGCTCCAAACCCAAAATGCTTCTCTTATGCTTTATCGGATGTTACCTTGGGTCTACATTCAATGTGTGGTAAGCTATCTACGATGATATTCCACACATATCAGAATGTGTCCAGGTAAACACATCCAGGTTTTCCTGAAGAAACCCAACCTGCTGCTTTCTCATCTTTATGCTGAGGTGAGATCCGACCTTAAGGACCCTAGTAGGATTATCCTCATCGATCGGAACATTAATTGTAAATTCCGCTAGTACCACCCTCACATATTCTGGAACTTTTTGGAAGTCCATAGGCTTGTAGAACTTGCTATGGGACTCGACTAAGGCTTAGGCAGTAATTGCTATGCTTCTGCAGTCTTGATGTAGAGAGCTTTCTCCATACTTTTCCCTTTCTCATGTCTCTCCACCTCTCTGAGCTCGATGACATTGCATTCATGACCTATGCTCTGGTCGCTATGTATAGCTCCAATCCCATTCTCTATAGGGAATTTCATCATCACACACCATGGAGCCAATGCTATTCTGAAACTAGCAAGGGTCGGTCGGCCTAGAAAAGCATTATAATCAGAGAACTCATCAACTATTAAGAAGGTTTGCACTCGCACAATTTTGCGGCCATCTTCACCTAACTCCAATGATATGTCAATACATCTAATAGGCTCTTTTGCCTCTTCGGTAATTCCTTGAATGCAAGATTTACATGGCTTCATGTCCCTCGGGCTTATCTTTATCTGGTTAAACGTCTTCTTGAGTAGAACATCAACCGAGCTTCCACAATCAACCAGAACTCGGTGCATAGTTGTTGGCTCTACCACGACCGTAATTTCCATGGAGTCAAGCATTGAATTTTGCATCCCATTAGTATCTTTATCATGAAAAACAGTGTCATCACTCATCTTCGGTTGTTTTGTTGGAGCATCGTCTTCGACAGCAAAACAACTCTCCTACGGCACGTGCTTTAACGAAGTCCCATACCGCTCCATCTCATTCCAGCTCTTCTCAACTAGATGAGGTCCTCCAATTATCATGTTAATCACAATCCTACCATCCAGTCACCTAGGCCCCTCTCCGCTGGGCCCAAGTCGATCCCTCTAAGCATTGCGTCCTAGAGGTCTAGCATTTTGCCCTCCATTTACGGGTCTCTCATGTACAACTGCAAATTCTTCTTACGTATCAGATCTTCAATCATGTCTTTTAAGTTATAGCACTTATTGGTATTGTGCACATGACTATCATAGAAGAGGCAATACTTCCTCGAGCATCGTTTAGCTTCGGCCGTCTCCCTCCGAGGTGCTTCCAGTAATTCTTATTTCCTTGCGTAGTAAGATATGTATTTTCAGCTGTATCTTTCAATATAGTATAATCCTCCAACTTCAAGTATCTTGGATGCCTTTTGGTATCATTTCTTTTACCTCCTGCGCATTGATTTCTCTTTTTTTGTTATTGTTATTATTTCCTATATTCACCGCAACATTACTGACAATCATCGGTTTGCTTAATAGCGATGTTTCTCTTCATAACCTCATTCGACGATCTACCACTAGTCTTTCCAACAGCCAGGTCAGCCTCTTCCAAGTGTAGAAACTAGTACACCTTGCGATAGAACTCCTCTATAGTAGGCGGCTGCTTTCTCTTTGGCCATCTACTAAACTCCATCTTTGGGTGTATCCCTCGAATTAAGGGAATCAAAACAAATCCTCCTTCAGAATTCTCACTTTGGTCACAGCAGTATTGAATCGACTTAGGAAATCCTTCAGGGTCTCTCCGGCACCCTAATAAATACTCGACAAGGACATCACATCCTTCGGTCAAGCGGTGTGGAGCTTGAACTACTCCATGAACTTTCTTGCTAATTGATAAAATGAGGATATGGATTTTTGTGCAATCCGAGTAAACCACATCGTAGCCACCCGTTCTAGGAATATGGGTAAACACCTAAACCTTACCATATCAGTTGCTTTGGCACCATTCATGTCCCAGTCATACTCCAATATATGCTGTCTAGGGTCAGTTGTCTTGTTAAAGTAATGACATCGTTGGCATGACAAACTTTCTGGGATACTCCTCCCGTAAGATATCATCAGCGAATGGAGTCATACTTTGTGTTGAATCTCATTCTTCATTCTTTCTCCATTGATTCCCATTCATTAATCTCCTTATCATATCGGCAATATGCTCTTGGCTGGCTTGATTATCCAAATGGAGACCATCAGGAACGACCTTGCTTAACTCTGTAAACGCTCTCAGTTCATTCGATGATGTTTAGGCTCTTCTGTCTAAGGGATAACCACTCACCCGGATCTTTTGAAAGGTCTGGCTCTTTCTGTGGTGTTCCTCTAAGCACCAGCATTTGTGTACTAGCATTCTGCCCAACATAATTGCTAGTATCCTGCAAATCATCTTCATTGATAGACAAATCAACAGCCTCAAGTAGTTGCGCTCTGGAACCAACCCAAGTTGTGCTGGGCACTAACCTAATTTTGGTCGGTATCGACCACATTGTCTTTTGCCAAATTCGAGCTACTCACCCCGCACTCTTCTTTGATGTCCCATTAGCTTTTCTCTTTATCTTTTGCTTGTTGTCTCTCATGTTCTGGCTCGATGAAGATGAACTATCTTCTTCAGAACTTGAAGGCGATGAGTTCCAACAGCTTTCTGTACGCCTTTGTGTCTGTTGGGCTAGCAAAGCAAAACTTTCTTCCATCTTATCGAAGAGAGCTTTTTGACTGTCCAACATCCTCTAGTTTGTCTCAACTACCATTCTAAAATGTTTAACTTTTGACACCATATCATATGGTGTAGTTTGTCCAGGCAAAGCATTCGATGGCCAAGCATTTTCACAATTATGATGAGAAGCTTTATCTTCTCCACCGGTGACTTCAAATCTCGCAGAAGGTTTCCTATGGGTCATTTCTTCATATATACAATAACTATCCTTTATATCTAACACCTAGATGCTTGCAATCCACGATACTAAACTAGATCCACTCTTGAGAATCTTTGCTCTTAATGAAAACATCAAAAACATTGAACCAAAAGATAGCACAATACCCCTAATCAAATGAAAACGATATATATCTAAATAATATTAGCAAAAATAGTAAGAACACAAAGAATTTTATAGTGGTCCGGCCAAAATTCATGCCTACGTCCACTTTGATATTACTAGATTCAGATTTGTCATAAGTGCAAGAGCTCTGCAATTGATTTCAGATCTAGAAACGCAAGAGTATAACCCATAATGACAAAAGTTGAATAGAGAAAAAGATATGAAGAGTATGAAGGCTAAAAAGTCCTCTTTAAGTTGCTATAGTGCTTTTATTTATAGTTGGAATCACCAACCATAGACGCCAGATTATAAAAGAACGAGTAAAACTTCAGATTCAATAAAGTAGGGCAGAAGAACAAATCTTTAGAGAGGAAAATTCATGTTGACACTGACCATAGTTGTGGTCAGTACCGACAATAATGATCATCCAAGGTACTTAAGTTGCCTCATAGTTTTCCAAGTCATAAATCTTCAAAGTTCGTAGGTGGTCCCCGCCCTTTGAACAATCAACTCGGTACCGACCATAATTGTGGTCAGTACCGACCATGATGGATGGTGACTTCAAATTTCCTAAGTTGCTCCTCCTAATTAATCCATATACGCCTTCAAGTTCATGATCCATTCCGTCTTTATCTCGACCTTCAGGTCCACCCTGAAGTTGCTTGGTTTAAAAGTTGGATAACAATATACGTATATGAAATTGGCCATAAACAATATTTTATATAACCCGCATATATATAATAATATTCAAAATATAATTTATTACAATGTTATAAATCACTTAGATAATATCATATAAAATTGTGATTAGGTTTATATCTCAAATTTGAATTTAAATAAATATCTAATTTGAATTAGCAAACAAATTTAAATTTAAAATAAGATTTGAGATCCAAATTTAAAGTTTACTAAATATCTTAAATTTTAATTTTTTATTATTATTTTATAAAAGGTATATATAAATTTAAAATATTAATAATATGGTGAAAGTAATATTATTAATAATTAATTACTGTAAATACAATTTTAAAAATTTAATAAATAAAAATATTATAATTTTAATATATATAATATATTTCGAGCAAAATTTTATTTTATTTTAACATGTCGAAAGCAAAAAATGGTTTTTTTAAACATACATATCTGTTTAAATTCAAAATTACTTTTATTACAATATAACATATCTAAACATATATAGTGTGTGTGTGCACGGGTGTGTGTAATTTACATATGTATTACTTTGTTTGACTTTGATGTATATGTAAACAAATAAATATATAAACAATGTTTTAAATAATAAAAATTAAATTTTGCATCAAATTATATATATATATATATATATGTATGTATGTATTAGGCCGAAAATATTATATTATATATATTTATATATCTATGTGTGTGTATTATATGAATACATATATGTATTAGACTTAATTCACACAGTCAATACGTAACCAAAGAATTAAACAGTATATCAATAGATTTGGCAATGACATAAATACAAGTGGTGATATATCCACATTAACATGTATTCAATATTATATTCAATTGGAAATAAGAGATATACCTATTAAGAGGTAGCCTACAATTCACACTTTGATCTAGATAGTTTCCTTTGATCTCTTAAATTCGCACCCTTCTTTGTAAGAGATAGGCGTACAACACCGAATTTAATTATATTTGATTAAATAAATGTGTTGATGTGATAAAAATGGAGAAAGGGGGAGAGTAGGAGAGGAGCTTGCGGACTAATGAGGAAGAGGAGGAAGCAAAAAGTATCTTGAAAGTCGGTGGCTCAAGTTTGAATATATAGTGTAGTCTAAAGAGAAATATCCTACACCATTCTCTCTTACCAATCCAAACACTAAGCCACCTTTGGCCCTCCCTTCATATCGTTTATCGATACAGACATATATAACTATTATATATACACTCAATAAATTACTAACAACAACCTGAACATTTCTAGTGGCAACTCCATTTTACTAAACACACCTCATATAATAAATACAGTAATTAATATTTCATAAATATTAATTAATTTAATTAATTTATAACTATTATAAGCCAATTAAATCAAGCGGTGTTTTGGAGACTGAATAAATTCATTTGTGCAACTCATAGGTGTGAATTTAGCCAGCAATTGATATTTAAAAAAATTAAATACTAATGTTCACAGGTTACCTTAGCTAGTGGTGCAATATTTTTACTTAATTTATCGCTTATACGTCTCATCGGCAAAATCTAATTATACAAACTCAAGCAGTTTGGTAGTGATTATTTGCATCAATTCTCTTCGTCAACAATATATCACTCTAGGATTTATGGAATTAGGTTTTGGTTAAAAGTCCAATATCATCCACATTCAAATTGGTTTGTCCATAAACAAATTCCCTGGTTTTAATAGCAACACTTATTATTAACTGTACTACTCCGACTAGAGATTTTTACTTTGAGTTAACTACAGTTGACCATAATACTAACCTCATACAACCAAGGAGTTGAATTCTCTATTTAATAATGTTTCACTTCTAATGCTTCAATTCAAACCCAAGTATATTCATTTGATGGATGCCATACCATGATATAACTATAATCAAATTAGAGTTTCCACACCGAAGTTCAAAAGTATTCTCAAGTCGAGAGAACCATGTAATATCATTACTACAAGATTTACTGTTTGAAATAGTTGTTATTAGCCAATAGGAAATTCTCAGATGAATCATGCACTGCCCAACGTGTGAAGAACTTTACATACTCTGGTTTCAATGGATGTATCGACATCCTTTCTCAAAACATCTTGGCCAAGAAGATTTAAAACGATACCTTATTGTACAATGTGATAAATTTCTCACAATTATAACATTTTGTAATTACTATCACATAACATATACTTAAGGATTTCTATTAAAATTATTAACTGGGTTTTTAACCAAACAGAATTCAACAGGAGTTAGAACGTCGGTACGAAGATGGAACGACTATAAACTTGGTGATGATACTTAGAAGGGCTACATAATTGAGCTCAGGGAGTTTGGTTGAAAAATTGGTTAAGGCTTTAGATCAACCCAGAATTAAGGCCTTAGATCAACCCCTAAATTAAGGTCTTAGGTCAAAACGACTTAAAACTTGACACGTGCACTTAGAAAAACACAAGTAAGGACTTAGAAAAGGTTTGGAGTGGTTTGGACCCACCAATTAGGTTCACCTCTAAATTAAGGACCTTAATTCATCCCCAGTTAAGGAGAACATTGAGACGGAATCAGATTGAATTGAAATTTGGCAAGAGCACTTAGAAAGGGGAAAAAAGGTCTTTGGAAAGTTTTACCAAGGTTGGGCCAAGCATTTAAATTCATCAACGGATTAAGGACCTTAATTCGATGCCGAATACAGATGCTAAGCCTTGGCACGTTCACACTTTGCAAAAGTGATCCACTAGTCCTCTTATGCATATTCGTGAAGTTTCATAGATTTCCAAAGAGCATATCATCAAGGATGAACATGTGACGGTCCAAACGACAAGATAATCTAAGTCATGAAAGAACGATGATCAAAACTCATCAACAATCTGCCAAATTACTTGGAGGACATCTAAAAGAAGCAAGAAACTCGACCCAAAAGGACTTGACCATCCTATGGCTAAGGATTAGATTCGGTACCAGATTAAGGGTCTTAATTTGGCACCGAATTTAGCCCTTAACTCGGGGGGTCTTGATATTTATGGTGCTATCTTGGACCAGTTTCTGGACTTCATTGGTAGCGGGCTTCTGATCCGATGTGACAACTACCACTATAAATACAAACCAAAGAGCAACTAAGAGGAGGGCTGGTTTCTACCATTACTACGTGAAAGCTTTGTCATTTTTTCTATTCTCTCTACTCAGTAGTCACCAAGGCAGTTCCTTTAGGCAATTCGAGGACTTAGAATCTATTTAACACTTGTACTTGTGACTTCTTCTTTCTCAAACACCTTCTAATCATATTCAAACGAGATCAAATCAATAAGCAAAGTTATAAAGTGGACGTATACTTAGTTAACAGCCAAATCACTATAACAATCCTTGTCTCTTATTTACTTTTTTTTTATTTTCTATTATATTTTCTCTATTCAAATAGGCTGGTGCTTTCACATCACACTCCAAGGTGTTGATCTATTTTTTGTGTTAACGTTTTGGTGCTTTCACTGGAAACCTGAATCCAGGCTTAGATCTAGCTATCCATGGTGGATTGGATAGTCCAGAGGTTAAATCCGAAAATTTAGCTTGAAGAAAGTTAGAGATTTACTATTCTTATGGCTCCCAAGAAAAGATCTGCAGCTTGAAGGTCTATAGAAACAACGCTTGGTGGTGATGAAATAAACACCCACCAGATTGAAGTTAACAGTGGAACCCTACTCCAGGCTATGCTATTTATTCAACCATTTATTTAACCATCGAAGAAAAAAGGTTCATCGACTCTTTGATTGCTCATCATTATTGTGAACTTTTTTAGATTCGACTAAACATAAGCACAATTTAAAAACAACAAAACAATCACAAAACCATCAGTTCAAAATAAATCTATATCATAAGAATTCAGAAACAACATAACCTTAATTTAGCACCGAATTCAGTTAATCTATTTCATTAGATACAACAAAAAGAAATGTTCTTCTCAAACCACTATTGTTTTTTCAAATCTAATAATACAAAATTTACTTCAACAACGCACAGTTTTAAGCCATAAGTAGCAATCTCTCCACGCACATAAGCCTGAGTCTTATTCATGCAAACAAAGCTCCAATAGTTTCAGATTCATGCAATCAAACGTTCAACCGTTTCAAACTCACGCAAATATCCAAACATCAACACAGAAAATCATGAACAAGCAACCAAAAACTTAGAACTCACGGTGATGTGTGACTCTTGTCTCAGAAAATGTCGGATTCAGTTGTGCCTCATCTTAAGATCAATCGCAAGCAACTTAAGTTAAAACTTAGGCAAATCACTGCATCATATCTGACAAATCATTAGACAACACTATGAGCAACTGCAACCAGCTTAGGATCTTATAGCAACTTTGACAATATTCCCTAACAACTCTATATTGACGCAACCCAAGACACACAAGCGGCAGTGGCAACGAGGCAAGCGGCAACATCTCCAACACACTTTGAAAGCAGGCTTCTTCTTTTTTGACGTCTAGCACCAACCAAATTTGACAATATCCTTCAAGCGCGAGCTTCAGACAGCAACACGAGGTCCAAGCGATGACTTTATTTCGAAATGGGCTTTTCTTTGAGAATGATTTTGACAAAGAAGTCATTTAATTTGGGCTAAAGATTTTGGGAGAAATTGAATTATTAAGGAGCTTAATTCGACATTAAGGAGTAGATGTTCATTTTATTCAATAAAGAATATATATTCCTTCAATTAAAGAATGTCATGCTGACTGTTGGACATTTTAAGGAAAGAAGTCGTAAAGAATATCATACTGAATTAAGGAGGTACCAGACTAAGGTGGATGATAGATATCGAATTAAGATGGTCCTTCGATTAAAAAGAACACCCTCAAAAAATCATATGCTACATAAAGTGGAGAGCACCTAATATTCTTGAGTAAAAGGCGAAAGAATAGTTTGCTTCGTTCTCACCACACAACCGCATTCACTGAAAATTACAATTCCCAAAATAGTTTGCCCTTCCGCTGCTTAGATCGGGGGAACCGCATCCGAGTACGCTCCATCCATTAGCTTTTTGAACCAATGGAACCACGTTCATGTAAGAAAACTGCTGAGTTAACGGGGTCAAATCAACTCAAAAACCATTCATTCGCTGCTTGGATCGGTGGAACTATGTTCAAGTATGCACCTTCCCTTCTACACACACAATAACCGCACCTCGCTGCTTGAGCCAATGGAACTGCGCTCATGCATGCTCCATTCCTTAGCTACTTGAGCCGATGGAACTGTGTTCAAGCACGCTCCATCCTTAGCCGCTTGAATCAATGGAATTGCATTTAAGTACGCTCCATTCCTTAGCTGCTTGAGCTGATGGAACTTCGCTCAAGCATACTCCATTCCTTAGCTGCTTGAACTGATGGAACTGTGCTCAAGTATGCTCCATTCCTTTGCTCCTTGAACTGGTGGAACCGCATTCAAGTACGCTCTATTTCTTAGCTGTTTGAACTGGTGGAACCGCGTTCAAGTACACTCCATTACTTAGCTGCTTGAACCGGTGGAACCGTGTTCAAGTACGCTCCATTAGTTCGCAGCTTGAACCAATGGAACTACGTCCATGTACGCTATGCTCCTTTACTGCTTGAACTAATGGAACTGCACTCAAGTACACTCCACTCCTTCGCTGCTTGAACCGATGGGACTGTATTCAAGTATGCTCTATTCCTTTGCTGCTTGAACCGATGGAACTGCACTCAAATATGCAATATCTCCTTGCGCACATCCTATAAGTTGCACTTCGCCGGTTGGGCTAGTGGAACCACATCCAAGTTAGCAATCCTCCTTTGCGCCACATCGTAAGTCACACGAAGCTGCTTGAACCGATTGAACCACATTCAAGTGCGCAATACCCTAATACGCTATTCTATAAGCTACGTATCGCTCCCTGAACCGATGGAGCTGCATTCTTACAAGTGCTACAAATAACTAAGGAAATGATTCTTACTCACCGAACAAGAGGTATTAACACCAGAACAGTCAGATCAACGGAAGAATCGATTCCAACTCCCTAGGTACTAGCACTGCCCTGGCAATGCTAGCAAACCCCTCTGTCTCTAAGTTGTCGATACAACTTCGGTAACACCGATGGCTTGCCCGAACTTCCTAAATACCGGTGTCCCCTTGGCAATGTCGGGAAATTTATTTGTTGTAGGATTGGTAGGAATCAATCCCTGCTTTTTAGGAGACTGGTGCTGCTAGTGCCATGAAGGTTCCAAACTATAGGATCGATGGTAAAATTCGATCTTTGTCCTTCAACTAATGACGTCGCCTCGACAACGCTGATAAATCACAAATCATCAATCTGATTGGGGAATCGGCACATACCTGCCAAAACTCAACATCATAAGATAACCCATGGGATTGAGCTTTTTGCGGGTTTTCGAAGATAGAGACTGACATGTGGACAAAACCTCTATACCACACTTGGAGAAGCTCGACCACGATCGAAGCGAAAAATGCTCGGAATCTTGCATTCAAACCATAAGTTCCCATAGACCGGAGCTATCATACAACATAGACTAAGGAAACCCAAGGTCATACTGAGTAATCGTTGTCATCCCAAGTGTTTAGATCAAGCGTTCAGAGTATTCAGCTCTCTAGAGTAGGGGGCACATATTAGCACTTGGTAAAAATGAATTAAATCACACTACAGGTCTATTATACCGAACTAAGAATTTTGGCCATCATAACAGAGTTAAGATATATAGTATGCTGAATAACTGCAAAATCAAAAGGAAAATTGGTCTAGTCTTCTAGGCACCGATGTTGCCCCGGTGACATCGGGAAGTCTAGACCATCATATCGACAAGAGAATCGAACTCGTTAGGATTCAACGTCGCTAAAAGATAGACGATGATGGAAGGCATTTTTAGAATCAAATAGACAACATTTGGAGGAAATAGCTTGTCTTCTAAGAATCTGATGCCGCTCTAAGACTAGCAATGCCAGGAAGGATAACCCTCAACTATCATATATTCGCCGCGGCCTAGATGTTAGCCGCTCTTGGAATAATCAGCCTTGTAGAGACCGATCAGGTACTTCGACTCCTGCCTGCAAAAAACCAGCTATAGACAGACAATGGCAAGGAGAGAATGCTCGGAATCAAGCAACTAAAATGTTGATTCTTGAAGATTAGAACCGACAAATAAGGCGGACATCCGCAACCACGCTATCAGTCTAGCAGAATGCATATGCCCCGTAACAAGCAAGGTTAACTGTTGCAGATTCAAGATAAGCACTACTGAACTCTATCGGTTAGGATCAGAAGAGCACAATCGAGCCAGGGACAATGTAACTACTTGTTACATAGTTTCTAATTTCCTATAAGTGCCTGGGGTTTACCACTTCGGAATAACAAGTTCTACAAATGGAAGTCAGATTGCAACATAAATCGGTTAAAGGAAATTCGACCCTATGCAAATATGAACAATCGTGTAATTGATTAAACAATGGCCCTACATTACCAAAGGGGGTGTGTGATGGTTATAAACAAAGCTAGGTAATGGAAATGCCCGAGTGTCTCATTCCTTTGGAATGTGGCATAGCCTGAAATTAGGCAATGTTGAGAAAGCAGCCACATTGGGTTGAAAGGAATCTACCCAACACTACAGGATCAGATGAACGATTCAATCCCAACTTACAAGATTTCAACACCACCCGGAGACTGGCAGCACAAAGGAAAGACTCTTACGATCTAGTCATCAAAGTGCTAGTTTTTGAAGACTGAAGCTAGTACCTAATTGGAATATAACTCCACCAAGTCGATGGGAAAATCGACTCAAACCGCCAGATAGGTAGGAAAATCAATCCCAACCTCCTAAGTACCAAAACTTTCTATTTACTAAGTACCGGTGTTGCCCCAAAAATGCCGGGAAACTTTGTACTTTCTAAGTACCGGTGTTGCCCCAACAATGCTAAGAAACTTTCTATTTTCTAAGTATCGGTGTTGCCCCGACAACGTTGGGAAAACTTCAAATTGTAGGGTCAACGAAAAACACTCACATTAGTAAACCATCGATGCACTAGCTTCTAGAGATAGAAGTTGGTGCTCAACCGAGTTTCTAGCCTTGTCTTCAAAAAACTGCTATTGCTCGAAGATAGGCGACAATGGGAAGACATGGCCATTCAACGTCCAATCGAATGATTTAGCTCTTCATTACAGGAATCAGCCACTGCCCCGAGATAAGGTGGCATCGAAGGGAAATCTCGAGGATTGAGTCGATCATGTGCTAGTCTCGAGAGATAAAAGCTGTTGCATAACTGAAATTCTAGTATTCAACTTAGAAAGAAATTAGATGCAGCCCAAAGATAGGCAACCTCAAGTAAATGTTGCTTGGAACCAAGCAGTTGAGTTACCGGTTCTCGAAGTTAAGAACTGACATATGAACAAGACTTCCGTCATAACATTAGCAGTTAAGCAAGGCACATACGGCTAAGGACAAGCGAGGAAAATCATGAAAAATTGAAAATTAAATCATCGAACTTCCTCAATCCCAGAGCAGGATTGAGAGCCAAACTAGGGGCAACTGAATCATTTGCCCCATACCTTTCCATCTCTCACAAATGCCCGAATACTGGCATTCGAAAGAGAGTCCTGTGAACAGGGACAAGTGCACAAATACTTGGTCAAGGAGAACCTTAACTAGTCCAAACGCGAATAACCATGGAGTTGGCCAGATAACAGTTCTGCTTTGCAAAAAAGAGCATTATGGTAGCAAATTTCCACCTAGGGAAATAAAGGTCTTAGCACTTAGGAAATTGTCATTGCCCAAAGTTTCACAACATCAAGGATAAATCCACAGAGTTAAGTCATTCATGCGGAAGTTTCTGAAGATAGAAACTGAGGCATGATCAGAATCTCAATACTGGACTTGGAAGAATTTACTATGACAAAAGATGGTGGTGACGCATCTTTCCAATACATACATCCAGAGTGACATTGGCCAATGATGTCAACTCAGAAGGATTCGATCATAGTCAAGGAACTACTAGCATCGAAAACTTAAAGCTTGGAATCAAATAGCAAAATCACTAGTTCCTGGAGATAGGAACTACCATGCGAATTAGGCTGGGGGTAGTCAAACGGATTGCTCAGGAAACCTAGTCCTAGGAAAATGTATGGACTTAGTATTCACAGTGATCGGCCCTATGGATTGGGGCATATACACTTACACTTGGTCGAAATGAACTCGATCGAACCTAAATAGGAACGACCATAGAATTGGCTAAGCCGAGCTACATCATAGTTTTGAACGGAGCTAAGTAATAGAATATATCAAAATGACTGCAGGAGTATTATTTACATGCACAAAGTTGTGAGACGGCGGAGACCGCTCCTATGTAAACACAATAAAATAAGGAAGACCGACGGGTCTAAGAGCTTTAGGAAATCCCTGCTTGACCTCCCCCTTTGTCCAAGACTCATAAGGCCATTAACTCATTCAGAGAAGGGGGCGAATTCAGCAACAGCTCTACAAGAGCAACCGTGCCTTGTAATTCAGCCTTAATTAATCATCCTCACATGACATCAATAATTGTCAAAGCCTAAGCTGTGAAGGATCCAGCTTCCAAAGGAGTGGAAGTTCCTTCGCCGGACTAAAGACAGGATAACCAAAAAGTCTTTCTAAATAATAAAAATTCACGTTTAACACTATCAGGTATGTTTTATTTTAAATAATATCCCTGTATGACCAACCCAGGCTCTAAGGGAGGTCGACGTATATTGATCAGTCGGGTTCTGAGCATTGAATGGGGAAAGTGTAGTGTGTTATCTATACAAAGTGAGTCCAGTGTCCCAGGCACCACGAACGGATCATCCAATGTAGATAGCTTACTCAGGCTAGAAAAACAAGTCACGTCGTACTTTAAGATCATCTTTCTTGGATGAGAAATCAATAACAGAGCAATGTGGAAAGCTTTTCTTCTCAGTGTCACTGGAAATACAGAAACAGGAAAAGCGATATGATGGAGTCATGCACTATATCCAACTTTGGAATAAATCATCACACTAGAATTCAAATGGCGATAAGAACTTAGTCAAGTCCTCAAAAAGAGACAGTTGAATATGGAGGGCAAAACTTGACTCTGGAACGGCGTACATTCGTTTGAAGAAAAACTTAGCTTCACCACGAGCTGAGTATAATAAAAAATTCGACTATATTCCTTCAAAATTGACACCATCCTAGAATCGTCGCAAGGAGTTTCTATACCAAACTAAAGCACTACGTAACCTCTGGGGTGTAGATAGCATCGCTAATGTAGGTAATTGGACTTCTAATTAAATCCCGAACAAACGATTAATGGACAATCAACCAAATAAAACCAACGTCTCGAGACGACATCTAAGCAATCGACTGAAATCATAGGATAGTAATCCAAAACTTGTCTTGTTCCAGAGCACACTTTGTTTCCAATGAAATTGTACTCCAGGGGGCAAATGTTAACTAGGTTTAAAAAAAGCAGAAGTCAATATGAGTTAGAATGTCGATACGAAGACGGAAGGACTAGAAACTTGGTAAATATACTCAAAAGGGCTAGAGAATTGAGCTCAGGGAGTTTAGTTGAAAAATTGGCCAAGTCCTTAATTCACCCCCTATTTAAGGCCTTAGATCAACCTAGAATTAAGGTATTAGGTCAAAATGACTTGGAACTTGACATTTATACTTAGAAAAACACAAGGAAGGACTTAGAAAAGGTTTGGAGTGGTTTGGCCCCACCAATTAGATTCATTCCCGAATTAAGGACTTTAATTCATCCCGAGTTAAGGAGAACATTGAGACGGAATCAGAATGACTTGAAACTTGGCAAGAGCACTTAGCAAAGGCAAAACAAGGACTTGGGAAAGTTTCACCGTGATTGGGCTAAGCATCCAAATTCATCATCAAATTAAGGACCTTAATTTGGTAGTGAATATATATATGCTAAGTCTTAGCACATTCACACTTTGCACAAGTGATCCAGTAGTCCTCCTATGCATATTCGTGAAGTTTCATAGATTTTCAAAGAGCCTATCATTAAGGATGAAGATGTGACGGTCCAAATGGCATGATAATCTAAGTCCTGAAAGAATGATGATTAAAACTCATCAACAATCTACCAAATTACATGGAGGACATCTGAACGAAGCAAGAAACTCGACCCAAAAGGACTTGGCCATCCTATAGCTAAGGATTAGATTCGGTATCGAATTAAGGGTCTTAATTCGACATCAAATTCAGCCCTTAACTTGGGGGGTCTTGATATTTTTGGTATTGTCTTGGACTGGTTTCTGGACTTCATTGGTAGTGGGCTTTTGATCCAATATGACCGCTACCACTATAAATACAAACCAAAGAGCAACTAAAGGGGGCTGGTTTCTGCCATTACTACGCGGAAGCTCCATCATTTATTCAACTCTCTTTCTACTCATTAGTCACCAAGGCAGTTCCTTTAGACAATTTTAGGACTTAGAATCTGCCCAACACTTGTACTTGTAGCTACTTCTTTCACAAACACCTTGTAATCATATTCAAACAAGATAAAATCAATAAGCAAAGTTATAAAGTGGATGTGGCTTAGTTAACAGCTGAACCACTATAAAAGTCATTGTCTCTTATTTACTTTTCTTTAATTTTCTATTATATTTGCTCTGCTCAAACATGGCTGGTGCTTTCACATCACACTCCAGGGTGTTGATCCATTTTTTGGGTTACTAAAAATAATTAAATTAATTACTGAGCAATATATCACAATATAATAAATATATAATAGAAAACAAACACCTTGTATTTTGAACAAAATTTTATTATAGAGTTAATAATTTACAGTAAATTACAAAATTGCCTTCAAGGCATACACCTAACTCTATCAATCTCCCACTTGCACTGAGGGTCAGTTATGGAATCTCCATCCCTTCGATTAGTTTGCCTAAAGATGGATGAGTTAGTCCCTTTATGAATGGATTTGGTATGTTGTCCTTAATATCTACTCTCTCAATCACAACTTCTTTGTTAGTGACGAATTCCCTAATAAGGTGATGTTGAATATGCAAGTATATGATTTTTGTTTGATGATAATAAACACACACATATATATATATATTCATTTAAATGTATTTGTTAATTATACTATTTTATTTTTCACATAATTAAATAAATATTTGTTGAATAAAATAAATAACACAGAATTTAAATTCAAACAGATATTTTATTCAAACAAATATTTTATTACAATTTTTGAATAGTATACAATTTGAGCTCTCGCTATATATACAAAATTTCAATTACAACACAATTTCAAATCACAACACAATTTTTCACTATACAATTGTCATTTACATTTGCACCTCACTACATATCACTCGTTCACTCATATTTGTTCTTCAACTATATTCCAATTTGTATCCAGCATCTGAATTATCTGCAAAATAAACACTGACGCAGTAAAATTGAAAAAAAAATTGCAGTGTAAAATAAAATGTGTTTTTGAAAATATTATTTGCCTCAGTTATTTGGGTTGTTCGACATCATTTTCGTTTTGAATTCATCACTCACGAACAGCTTGTGACATGCACAGTATATCACTTTACATGCCACAAGGCCGTGCACACCGATATACACTTGATAAAACTATAGGGACAGGTGAGCACAAGGTCAAACCCAACCAAATGGTGGATTCAACTCAGATGCATGCAAGGTAACATACAACACTTCAAATATACACATGGTCAAACCAGATTTCAAGAGGTAACAACAGAGCATGCAAGTGTAGTACACATGAAGAACTACTCCAAACAAAATGTACACAAAGGCACAATAATTATACACATGTATACATACATATATATGTATGTATATCTATGTTTGTATGTGCACAGTTATCATCAAAATGAAATGATCAAAGAGGAACAGTCAGTACATACAACATGCCACCATACATAACATAAAAATGAATGCAACTCTAAGGAAACAAGAAATGCAAGTATGAGAAGGAACTAACATGAAATGCCTCAAACAAGTTCAAAGGCATATACCAGACAGTGATATGTATGAAACAGTGGACAGAGCATAACAATTGTGAACATGGGTACAACATACATTTGAAGATCAGAATCCAATTTCAACTAAATGCAAAGCTTCGGACCATACTCAAAATGCAAGAGAACTTCAAGGCTGAATGCAAGTACTCAAGTTCAGTTACAACAAGACTTCGATAAACACAAACACTCAAATAAGTGGCCTTAAGTGAATCACACCAGATAGGAGTATGCACAAATGTATACATGAAGCTTCAAATATGAATACAGACTTTAAGTCTAACAAGGCAACTCAACACAAAGTGAACCACAAACCAGATCACATGATGATAGAAGCTCAAAGACATAATGGTACAAAACAGAAGGACAAAGACTTCAAAATGCACAAGAACCAGACTCACAAGCACATATCAGTTCATATGGATATGCAAGCAGTGCAACCCGAAGCAAATACAAAGCTATGCCAGAGAATACAAAAGTGCAGACCACAAATTCAACTCAATGCAAAGACCAAGTCAACATACTTTTATGAACAAAGTTAATGTCGTAGGGATTTCAAACTGAACATGTCAAGTTTAAATGCCAAAGTCAAAGCCAGGTGATAACAAGGATTGAACAAGTCCAAGAAATATCAAAAATTCAAATACCACAAATCAAGCCATGGGTCATGAACCAGTCAAGGAAGGTAACTAGCAGGTAAAACACAAATGAACAAGCCATAAAAGAAATTAACCAAGTCAATTATCTCAAAAATTCAAAGTGTCGAAATCAGAGATGTCAACAAAGAAAAGAAAGGAGCTAATTTCAAATTCACAAAGTATACGTATGATATGAACAAGTCGAGATTAATCACATCGTTCGATCAAAAATCAGTGGCCAAGCATAGTAATGTGAAGAATTTAAACAAAATAGATACGAACGATAATTTAGGATTCGATCCCTATAAATACCATTAACATCATTGGCAATTAGTGATTCGAGTTCAAGCGAACCACAGAGCCAAGTTTTAAAATTAAATCCCAAAATCAATAACTCGAATCAAGTCGAGCATAAGCAAATTGGAAAAGCAAAATCACATACCACTTTTATCTTTTGATCTCAACTAATTGTAGCCGCCGAATCTAAGCAAAGAACAAAGATCGAAGAAGCATCAAACTGAATTGAAGTTCGATAGTAAAATCGATCAACGACCAAGCGCCGGCTTCAAAGAAAAACAAAACCTAATCTTTTGAAAGAGGATCGACTATTCTCGAGCAAAGGAAAAAGAGGCAGACAATATTTTCACGAAGTAAAGGATACGGGCCGAAGAAAATAAAGGGAGACGTCTCTTTTATTTTAAGTGGGCCGGTCTTGTATTATTTTTATTTGGGCTTCAAACTAATTAGGGTTTTGTATTATTATAGTTTCATTTTTAATTTCTTTTAAAACCGTGTAACTTTCTAACCGTGTGACTAGGGTACAAACTATGGGGCGTAGTTTGAGAATTCGCAACTTAGTATCTGAGTTGTGGCAGGGTTTTGAGTGTAGAGTTAGGTTAGTCGATAGCGGGTGTCGCGAGTTTACGTGTGTAAGCGTCTGACTACTTAATTTCTAGTAGAAACCTTGGGGGCGGCACGAAGGCAGGGTTTTACCGAAGCTGGGTAAATCTATGTTGTTTTATTTCTGCTTTTATTATTCTACTATTATCTGTACTACAATTATTTTATATATTTCCGCATTAATTTTTATTATTATTAGTATCACCCTATTCACCCACCCTCTAGGGTGAAATCGATCCTACAAGTGGTATCAGAGTTAGGAACAAAAACCAATTTTTTTTAAAAAATTTGATTTTTCAAAAACAAATCCTAGTTTTAAAATTTTGATTTTTAAATGGCTTCATTTAATAGTGCTTTTGCTGAGGGACAGTCCATAGTTAGACCACCAATGTTCAATGGTGAATATGCTTAGTGGAAAAATAGATTGAAATTTTTTCTGAAAACCATTGATGCTTGGAATATTGTTGAAACAGGATATAAGACACCAACTATAATGGTAGATAATCAGGAAATTGAAAAACCTATGGACAATGGACAGATCTAGAAAATAAATTACAAAATGTCAATGCTAAAGCTATGAATTCTACTATTTGTTCATTAGATCAAATTGAAATTAATCGTGTCTCACATTGTCTAACTGCATAGGAAATTTGGCACACACTTGAAGTGACTCATGAAGGAACATCTCAAGTCAAAGAATCTCGCCTTGCTATGCTTAGTAGCGAATACGAGAACTTCACAATGGCCAAGGATGAGAATGTCAAAGAGATGTATGGACGACTTTCTAATCACGTATACAAATCAAAAGCTCTCGGAAAACCATACACAGAATTGGAAATAGTCCGAAAAATCCTCAAAGTCCTTCCACGAAATTTTGAAGCCAAAGTCACTGCTACTCAAGAATCGAAGGATTTGAAACAGATTAAAGTAGAAGAACTCATCGGAATTCTCACCACTTATGAGCTAGAAATGAAATTCAAGGAAGAACGTGAAGGAGGTGATACTCGAAAGAAATCAATAGCTCTCAAAGGAACAACAAAAAGTGATGATGGTGATGATGATGATGGAGCAGCTGAATTGGCACTACTAATAAAGAGATTCAAAAAATGGAACCGCAAATATGGAAATCCAACTCTAAATCAACAACTGAAAAGCAGAATAGTCAAAGTTCTAGACAACCCAGAAGAGTAGGAGATCATTTGTCACAACTGCAACAAACTCAGTCATATCAAGACAAATTGTCCTCAGAATTGATTCAGCCGAGGAAAGAAACAGAAAAGGAGAATTTTTGCAGCCACTTAGGATGAAATTGATGAAGTTGATAAAAGCACTGGCAGTGAGAGTGAAAAAGAAAATTTGTGTCTTCAAGGAGAAACAACTGACAGTGATGGTGACGAGCCAAGCGAGGTATCAAAACTTACTCATTCAGACTTACTTATATATTTTCACGAAGTAAATGGCTGTTTTGAAAGACTTAGGGAGAAGTATGCTAAAATTGAATCACAAAGAGAAAATTTGATAGAATTAAATAAACAGATTGATCAATTGGTTAAAAACTATCGAAACAAGTGCCCTAAGTGTGATAAGTGTCCACCATTTGAAGAAGAAATTAAAAAATCAGAAATTAAAATTAAATTACTTGAAAATGAAATTCCGATTTTGAAAGAAAGTGAAAATACTAGGAGAGAAAATTCTATTAAAAAGTGCACTCAATTATTGAATGAAAATGAATCTCTCAAAACACAAGTCTAACAATTGTCTACAACTTTAGAAAAATTTTCCAAAGGAGAAAGATCATTAAATATGCTATTAGGGAAACAAACTATTAATACTGTTATACAAGACTTGGGTATAATCAATCTGAACATGTTAGAAGCAAAAATAATCAAGTCAATTCAAAGTGCACGATTTGTGGAAAAACTGGACACAATCACAATATTTATTGTTATAGACCCAAATACGTGAAAACCATTCTAATTTGGGTTCCAAAAGGTACGAATATAAAATCCCTTAAAGTCAAACAAATCTGGGTGCCAAAAGGAACAAATATAAATTGTCTTAGGTCTACTCAGACATATTTTTCAAAAATCTTTTGCCACTAACAATCATGGACATATAAAAACAAATAGGTCACAAAAATCTTTCCTTGTGTAGGTGTGGTGGCAGGCTAAGGAACAATAAGAGTGGTACCTGGATTCTGGCTGTTCCGGGCACACGACGGGCGACAAATCAAAGTTCCTTAGCCTAGTACAAAGGTTGCAGAATCACAATGAGTAACAACGAAAAATTATTGTGAAGGTAAAATAGGTAATGGTACATTTTGAACGATATATTAAATGTGAAAATCTGCACCATAATTTGATTTAATTCAGCCAGTTATGTGATATGGAAATAAATGTTGATTTTGATTTTGATTTGTGCCAAAATGTTGACCAATCATCTTTTCATCCGTGGAATATTTCATATAGATTTGCTTGGACTAACTATATTACAAGGTTAGGTGATAAGAGATGTTGTTTTGTATTGATTGATGATTACTCAAGATACTCATGGATATATTTGTTTATTTTACTGATTCTAGACCTGTCATTATGTTCGTTGTTTGTTTATTTGCACGGTTTCAATTCAAATCCAAAAGAATTTCATTTAAAAGATGTAAAAAGGATTTTAAAGTATTTGTTGCACACTCCACGGTTTGGTCTACGATATCTATCTAATGATAACCTTGAGTCAAAGGGAAATTTAGATGCAGATTACACTGATAATCTAGTTGATAGAAAAATTACTGGTGGAACGTGTTTTATGTAGAGACATTCATTAGTTGCATCACATTTTCAGAGAAAATATCTACATACTTCTCATTTTAACCGATTTTCAATTAGCAGACATTTTCTTTTATAAAACCCTTTCTAGAATTTTTTTTGTCGGCCTTGTTTCAGATTAGTCATTTTAGAAAATTTGATTTTATAATTATTTTTGGATTTGATCTTAAAAGACTACATTAACTAATCTGACTCCCTACTGATTATCGAAAAGATAAACAGTGATTGAAAAAGTGATGAGTGTTGATATTAATCATATATTATGACTTGAGACAGTATATTTAGTGAATTTCTTTAAAAAATTAAACAAGATTTATAATAACTTTTGTTGGTAAAAATTCCATGATCATCTCTATTTCTATCATACTTCTAACGACCATCACTCATCAAAATTCAATATAGTATGTCAATATGTGGTATTTTAAACAGGAAATTATTCGTTTTTATTTTATTTATTTTTTTAATAAAAACATCCAAAGTATTCACTCTCATTTAAAAGTCCTCACGGTTATGCATGGGTGAATTACTAGGAATATTTGTGTATGTGCTTCCATGCTCATTTAAAAGTCCTCACGGTTATACATATATGGAACACATATCAAAATTGGTTATTAAATAGATGAGTTGATTCTAATCCCATTTAAAAGTCCTTACGGTTATGTGTGGTTAGAAGATACTTGAAATTCATTTTTTTAAAAAACTAAAATTGGGAATACTACTAATCTCATTTAAAAGTCCTAACGGTTATGCATGGTTAGTAGATATTCAAATTCATGATATTAATATACCACAAATAGACACAACTATATGGTTTTATATTCCGACATCACCCCTATCATTCTAAAGTGGAATATACGCCTAACAGAGTATTTATGATTTTTGTTTGATTTTTTATTGAAATTTAATATTTATACTCGATTGGGTATTAATGGTGTATTAATGTTTATCACTTTATCTCTATTTTTTCTAACACTATTACTCTTTTGCTGATAACAAAAGGGAGAGAGAGAAGTTAAGATTTTGGTTGGCAAATAATTCAAGTCATATTTTTTATTTTCATATTCTCATCTAGGTTTATTTGCATATTTTTATTTATTTTCATGCATATATGAAGAGGGAGCTTTGGTGTAGGGGGAGCATTCAAATAGGGGGAGCAAATAGAATGATCAAATAAATTTAATAAATTCAAAATCTTAAATCTATGTTTGTTATCATCAAAACGGGGAGATTGTTGAATATGCAAGTATATGATTTTTGTTTGATGATAATAAACATATATATATATATATTCATTTAAATGTATTTGTTAATTGTACTATTTTATTTTTCACATAATTAAATAAATATTTGTTGAATAAAATAAATAACACAGAATTTAAATTCAAATAGATATTTTATTCAAACAAATATTTTATTACAATTTTTGAATAGTACACAATTTGAGCTCTCGCTATATATACAAAATTTCAATTATAATACAATTTCAAATCACAACACAATTTTTCACTATACAATTGTCATTTACATTTGCACCTCACTACATATCACTCGTTCACTCATATTTGTTCTTCAACTATATTCCAATTTGTATCTAGCATCTGAATTATCTGCAAAATGAACACTGACGCAGTAAAATTGAAAAAGAAATATTTTTGCAGTGTAAAATAAAACATGTTTTTGAAAATATTATTTGCCTCAGTTATTTGGGTTGTTCGTCATCATTTTCGTTTTGAATTCATCAATCATGAACAACTTGTGACATGCACAGTGTATCATTGTACATGCCACAAGGCGGTGCACACCGATATACACTTGATAAAACTGCAGGGACAGGTGAGCACAAGGTCAAACCCAACCAAATGGTGGATTCAACTCAGATGCATGCAAGACAACATACAACACTTCAAATATACACATGGTCAAATCAGATTTCAAGAGCTGACAAAAGAGCATGCAAGTGTAGTACTCATGAAGAACTGCTCCAAACAGAATGTACACAAAGGCACAATAATTATACACATGTATACATACATATACATGTATGTATATATATGTTTGTATGTGCACATCCATCATCAAAATGAAATGATCAAAGAGGAACAGTCAGTACATACAACATGCCACCATACATAACATACAAATGAATGCAACTCTGAGGAAACAAGAAATGCAAGTATGAGAAGGCAGTAACATGAAATGCCTCAAACAAGTTCAGAGGCATATACCAGACAGTGATATGTATGAAACAGTGGACATAGCATAACAATTGTGAACATGGGTACAACATACATTTGAAGATCATACTCCAATTTCAACTAAATGCAAAGCTTCAGACCGTACTCAAAATGCAATAGAACTTAAATACAAGGCTGAATGAAAGTACTCAAGTTCAGTTACAACATGACTTCAATAAACACAAACACTCAAATAACTGGACTCAAGTGAATCACACCAGATAGGAGAATGCACAAATGTATACATGAAGCTTCAAATATGAATACAGATTTCAAGTCTAACAAGGCAACTCAATACAAAGTGAACTACAAACCCGATCACATGATTGCAAAAGCTCAAAGACATAATGGTACAAGACAGAAGGACAAAGACTTCAAAATGCACCAGAACCAGACTCACAAGCACATATCAGTTCATATGGATATGCAAGCAGTGCAACCCGAAGCAAATACAAAGCTATGCCAGAAAATACAAAAGTGCAGACCACAAATTCAACTCAATGCAAAGACCATGTCAACATACTTCGATGAACAAAGTCATTGTCGTAGGGATTTCAAACTGAACATGTCAAGTTTAAATGCCGAAGTCAAAGCCAGGTGATAGCATGAATTGAACAAGTCCAGGAAATATCAAAAATTCAAATACCACAAATCAAGCCGTGGGTCATGAACCAGTCAGGGAAGGTAACTAGCAGGTAAAACACAAATGAACAAGCCATAAAAGAAATTAACCAAGTCAATTATCTCAAAAATTCAAAGTGCCGAAATCAGAGATGTCAACAGAGAAAAGAAAGGAGATAATTTCAAATTCACGAAGTATACGTATGATATGAACAAGTCAAGATTAATCACATCGTTCGATCAAAAATCGGTGGCCAAGCATAGTAATGTGAAGAATTTAAACAAAATAGATACGAACGATAATTTAGGATTCGATCCCTATAAATACCATTAACATCATTGGCAATTAGTGATTCGAGTTCAAGCGAACCACAGAGCCAAGTTTTAAAATCAAATCCCAAAATCAATAACTCGAATCAAGTCGAGCATAAGCAAATTGGAAAAGCAAAATCACATACCACTTTTATCTTTCGATCTCGACTAATTGGAGCAGCCGAAGCTAAGCAAAGAACAATGATTGAAGAAGCATCAAACTGAATTGAAGTTCGATAGTAAAATCGATCAACGACCAAGCGACGGCTTCAAAGAAAAACAAACCCTAATCTTTTGAAAGAGGATCGACTATTCTCAAGCAAAGGAAGAAGAGGCAGACATTATTTTCATGAAGTAAAGGATACAGGCCGAAGAAAATAAAGGGAGACGTCTCTTTTATTTTAAGTGCGCCAGTCTTGTATTATTTTTATTTGGGCTTCAAACTAATTAGGGTTTTGTATTATTATAGTTTCATTTGTAATTTCTTTTAAAACCGTGTAACTTTCTAGTCGTGTGACTAGGGTACAAACTACGTGGCGTAGTTTGAGAATTCGCAACTCAGTGGCTGAGCAGTGGCAGAGTTTTGAGCGTAGAGTTAGGTTAGTCGATAGCGGGTGTCACGAGTTTACGTGTGTAAGCGTCTGACTACTTAATTTCTAGTAGAAACCTTGGGGGCAACACGTAGGCAGGGTTTTGCCAAAGTTGGGTAAACCTGTGTTATTCTATTTTTGCTTTTATTATTCTACTATTATCTGTGCTGCAATTATTTTATATATTTTTGCATTAATTTTTATTATTATTAGTATCACCCTATTCACCCCCTAGGGTGAAATCGATCCTACAGGTGAACCTTTGAATAATGTGTCTTGATTTCTTATGAGATCTAGGCCCTTTTGCGATGTGCATCGCTGCACCGTTATCACTTTACAACGTTATGGGTTCCTTGATGTTTGGAAACACCTCTGGCTTTGCCATAAACTTATGCATCTAGACTGCTACTTTTGCTACTTCATAGAGGGTGACATTCTCTGCCTCCATCATTGAATCAGCTATTATCTCTTGCTTTGCACATTTCCAACCGACCGCTCCACCGTTCAATGTGAATACATAACTAGACACCTACTTAATATCGTCAATATCACTCTAAAATCTTTAATATGTATACCCATTGATACAGAGGTCTACATTACCGTATATAACGAATAATTCTTTTGTATTTCTTGAATATTTAAGAATTACCGTGATTCAATATTTTTCTCTAGTATTAGACTAATATCGGCTTGCGCATCCTAATGCATAAGCCATATATGACCTAGTACATAGAATAATGTACATAATGGAATCGATTGCATGTGCATACAGTATCCTCTTCATACACTCCTTTTCTTCATCAGTATCAGAAGGGTCCTTCTTAGAAAGGATGATTCCAGATTGCATCGGAACATTTCAACGCTTGAAATGCTCCATACTAAACCTTTTCACTATGGTTTCTATGTAAAGAGATTAGGACAATCCTAACAGCTTCATGGATCTATCTCTATAGATCTTTATACCAAGTATATAGGTCACTTCTCCTAAATCCTTAATGCAAAAGTTATTGGACAACCATGCTTTCGTGATTGCAACAACGTAATGTCATTGCTAATCGGGAGCAATTATCAACATATAAGACCAAGAATATGATAGCATTTCCTTATTCTTTCCTATATACACAAGCTTCCTCTATGCTCTGATAAAAACCAAACTGTTAGGTTACTTTATCAAAGCACTTATTCCAACTCCTCAAAGCTTGCTTAAGACTATAAATCGATCTTAACAATTTGCATGCTTTTCCTCATCCCATCGACCTCGAAACCATAGGGTTGTGACATGTAAATGATCTCTTTTAAATCACTATTTAGAAATGTTGTTTTCACATCCATCGACCATATTTTATAGTCATAGAATGCGACGATAACAAGCATTATCCGTATGGACTTAAGCATGGTTTTAGGCAAAAATGTTTCTTCATAATCAACTTCTTGAATTTGATGAAAACCTTTCGCAACTAGCCTTACTTTATATGTCTCCGCCTCTCCATCTACATTTAACATTTTCTTAAAAATCCTTTTGTAGCTGATGAGTTTTATCCCTTTGGGTATGATATCAAAATTCCATACTTTGTTGTCATACATGGAATCCATCTAAGATTTCATAGCTTCAAGCCAAAGTGTAGAGTCTTGACTCTACAGTGCTTGTTGAGATAAGAGTGAAGCATTGTCTTCTAACATGCGGTCCTCTTTCTTACCATCCATGAGAAAATCATAGCATATCTCTAGCGCGTGAGATTCCCTATTATACCTTTTAATATGTTGCATGGTTTTGTATAATGATGGATTTTATTCTACTAGTTCATCCTCCATGTTTACTTCTAGGATCTAATCCAAGTCTACAAATTCCCTATTAATTTCCTTTAAATGGAATTCCTTTTCTAAAAATGATATTATATAGAGAAATAATAACCTTTTGTTCTGTGGTGTTATAGAAAATATATTCTCTAGAATTCTTAGGACATCTTATAAATTTACACAGAGTCAATCTTGTTTCAAGTTTATTGGGGCTAACATTCTAAAGGTAGGCTGCCCAACTCCACACCTTTAAATAATTTAGGTGGGGTTTATTCCTATGCTATATATCAATTTAGGCACATATTTAGTATGCATCAAATTCAACATATGTGTCGTAGTTCCCACTGCATGTCCCTTATAAAAAAGATGTAATTTGTAACGAACCGTAATTTTATCACTTTGAATTGGAATATTTAATTGATTTTAAATATTCAGATAGTTGTTTTAAATGATGATTAATTCACTTTAATTATGATATAATGATAATAAGTGATTTATAATGGTTTTATACATATATAAACTTATTTTATAAAGATATATAAACTTCGTCGTATTTTTATAAAAGGATTTTTATATTATTTAAAATAGTTTTATAGGTTAAATAATTTTTTTAATTATTTAAAGATGATAAGAAATTTATTTTGAAGTTTTGTTTATATAAATAAATAGTTTGATTAAAAAACGAAAATATGACCGGGATCCGGATTATCAACGATTCAACAAATAAAAGTTATATTTGAATGTTGCAATGTTGAAAGTTAAAATGACATATATATGCACATATAATAAATTAGTGACATATAAGTTAACCATAATTAATTAAAACTAAGTGTTATTAGTAAAAGTAAGTAAGGAAGATATTTTTCACAAAAGTTAAAATAAAAAAGCAAACTTAAAATCAACTCACCATCTCTTACGCACCTACACACCTAAGACATCATGAAGTAATGGAAGGCACATGGAGGGGGAGTTCGGCTGAAGCTATTATAGGATGGGAGGGGCATTTTGGTAATTCCATGCATAAGAATTTCTACCCTATATACACATGCATATCCTCTTACTTTCTTCACAAATTCACTTCACTTCTCTTCTTCTTCTTCTTGAGCTCTCTATTAGCTCTTCTTCAATGGCCTCCTAAATAGTAAAAAAAATTCAACACCGTGTCAAAGTTCTGCTAAATTTTTTTCCATACACATACAATATCAAATCGCTTCAAAAAGTTAGCCAAACTCCACCTCTTCCTCACTAAAGTGCACAGCCCACACCACCACCATCTCTCGAAACCAAGCTTCCACCTCCACACAAGCTTGGTCAAGCATCACTAAGGTCTGGGGCAAGTTCCATAAGCTTCGGTGCAGAAAAAGGGATCATTTCGTCGATTAAAAAAACACTTATAGTCAGATAGCATGAAAGTGAGAACACTACTTCCATCTTATTTAAAATTATCTATGATTTGTGCTATGCAAGTATACTTGGTTGATTATCATAGTTTGGATGCTAAAATGATTGATTATTGGAAGATTGGTTGATAATATGCTTGCTTGGTATGAAAATTATTCACGGTAAAATACACGTCGAATTTACACAAAGGAATCACTTTTCTTTATTAATTATAATGGTGTATATAGCATTGTTAACTTCTTTAAAAAATGGATAAAAAAAATTCATAATTTTTTTATAAACATTAAAACGCATTTCGGCAAAGTTTGAAAAAGATTTGAAAATAGAGTCAAAATAAGCACGTCGCGTAATGGTAGTTCGCGATTTTACGACTTAAAATGTTACATCCATGTATAAAATGGAATATGAATTGGAATTCTTTGGAATAAGAATTTTCCGGTATAACTATAGTTCTCAAATGGAAAAGAAGAAAAAAATCAAGATTTTGTTTAGTATAGTTTGAAATATGTCTAAATAAAATTTTCAAAATCACCGCATTTTGGCAGTTCAAAAAATACTGGTTTCAACACTTTAAAAATGCATATTATTAAATCTTTTAAAATATGAAATAAATTCTATAAATATATTAAAATATTTTAAAGGGATTTGAGTTATAAAAATGGACATAAATATATAATGAAATAAGTGTTTTGATCTACAAAGCTTTAAAATTACTATTTACCAGCAATTTAACAATTGAATTTGGCAATTCTAAATAAATGATTTAAACTTGGATTTCACTACCCGAATCTTTTGGAAATGTTTTAAAATAACCATACAAGTATTTTAAAGGTTTAAAGTCGATCAAATAACTTGACCGCCAAAGGGTGACATGGAGGTAGTCTTTGGGCTGGAGTTTGGAAAACCTGTTGCATGCTCCCCCTAGCTATCTGGACTGGCCCGACGAAGGGAATAGTTAATTTGATTTACTCGGACCGCATTTTTCCTATGATAAAAGAAAAAATATTGGGAGTTTTTTTTTCAAAAGTTAAACAAGATTTAAAATAGAATTTTGGTGGCAAAGAGAATGTTCTAGTTAAACTCTGTATTAAATTACAAGGAGGAACCCATACTATCCACGTGAATTTAAAAGGTGATTTCACCGTTATTTGACGAATAGTACAGGTTGAAAACGGAAATTAGTACTGAGTATAATTAATCTAAAATCTCTGAATCCTTTTTACTCGGTACTAATTCGCTTGGGTATACAGTAAACGATGTCTTAAATAACATTGTTTTTAACCCATTAAAAGGTATGTTTCAGAAATAAGTAATCTCTATCAAGCTTGAAATTATACCAATAATAGAAGATGGAAATATTTTTCGTAAGTAATTTGAAGGAAATGATTTGGCATTTCAAAGTTAAAAAGTTGTTTAATAAACCTGTATATATCAAGAAGAAATGGTTTAAAATATATCTCTAAAGATATTTTATTGGATGTAAAGATATTGATTGATTGAATGATGATCACCAATCACCTAGATACTTAACATCTTTTCTATCGATAATTGGTCAAAGAGATCGGGATCTATTTAGGTGATTGCTATTCGAAAACCACTTTGAACCAATATACGCATTCAAAAGTGAAGACATGTTAAAGACATTGATTTTGAAGATGAAGATCTTCATAATGTAGGGCTGCTTGCCTCTAACCTCGTGATTCCCATATTATATACATATGGTGGCAGTAGTACCTTCATTTTGAAGATGGAAATCTTCAATGCAAGGACTTCTCGCTACTAATCCTAGGAGTGATTCCCAAACAGGATATAGTAGGAGTACCTTCGATTTATCCTACTCCTGGACAACTTGTATGGACGAATGTCTGACATTGTATTTCTAAGACCACGTACATTGCTTTTAACAAACATACATCTGTTTGGTGGTGTAGGAGGTAACCCCTCTTATACTTAACACCCTTCCTTGGGGTGTATGAACTTGCGGGTTATACTTTTGTGGAAACCAATTAGTGTGTCGTCAGAAATGGAAATGTGGCATTCAAAGTTAGATTTGCTATTTTGAGAAAGATAAAACGTTACCTCAAGCCTCACACACAAGTAATGGAAAAAACAGGGTAGATGCGGCAGGGCAATGTGGGTCGCACCCATTAGGAGATGATCATCACCTTTCAAGATTTCCCTTTATATTCGGGTTTGTTGCGTATGATGTGGTCACAAACAGGTTGGAAAGACAAGAGTGATGACATATTCGGTACTATCTATGGTAGAGGTAGGTCGGTTCTGTGTTGGTAAGGGGCAACGGGGCTATGCCTCGGTACGTTCCTCTAGAGATGTACTGCTGAAAGGTAGTCCCTTACCTTGTCATTGTTGGAATCCATTCTCCAATACGTGCCTTTAACGGACTTGATTGTATACCTAAATATGCCATTGAATTTAACAAATGTAACAATTCTAGCTATTTTAATATGCTATTTGAAAGGATATTCAAAGCAATGTCATTAAAAATAATATAAATGATTTGATAAAATGTTTTAGTTATCATATGGTAAAAACCTGTCCGTGTTTATATGCGGCATGTTCTTATGAGATACTCTTCTTCCAAAGGTTTTGTTTGACATCAAAGTCGATCTATGACACTATCATATATATATATATATAATTCATGTCTCATGCTAGTTTACCAAGCCTGATCCGGGTACTTTTAATACTCGGGTCAGATCCGAGTAGTTTTAGGATTAGTTGAAGACGCTTGGAGTTTCCAAAGGAGAGCTGGAGATCTTCATCAACATATGGACGTAGTTTGCTTTTCTGCTGTGTTTGTGGTTTTTTAGCATTCGTAAGGACATGTATTTATAACTATCCAGGCTGAGCTTAGGGTAGACTCTGATATATGTATTTAAAAAAAAATTCTGTTCTAAAGATTATTGAAATAATATATGTTATCTCATTTATGTGAGATTCTGTTTTGTCTTCTTTTTCTTTTTACCCTTAACCATCCGCCTTTTTATTCAATTTGGGTTGGATATGTGTGACTTATTATCAACTTGAACTGTATGGAAGTGCTAGTCATTACATATTTCACCATTACTCATCATGTAACGAACCATATCTAATAGGGTTTAATTCCTTATTTTCGAAAAACCATTTTGTTGTAGAGTATAAGGTGGAATAACATGAGAGATAATCTCATTATCTTTTTAATACAATTGGAGTTGTTGTCCAACATACTCACCTCCTCGATCTGATCGAAGTATTTTAATTTTATGGTTTGCCTAATTTTTTACCTTATTCTTATTTTCTTTAAATTTCTCATAGACGTAAGATTTATTCTTCATAAGATATACATATCCTATTCTTGATAAATTATCGGTTAAAGTTACAAAGTAAGTAGAATTATCCTTCATCACAATAGGCATTGGGCCATATATATCAGTATGTACAAGACCCAATGGTTCATTAACTTTTTCGTTGCTCCCATTGAAGGGGCGCTTGGTCATTTTTCTTTTGAAACCTGATTCATAAGTGTCAAATGATTCATAATCAAATGATGGTAGAAAACCTTTAATTTTCAATTTGTGCAGTCTTTTGTCACTAATATGACATAGCCTACAGTGCCATAAGTAACAATTATTGATGTCAATAGAAGAATTATTCGAACAACATGTATGATTAAAATTCAGTACATAAATGTCATTATCTAAAATATCATTAAAAAAATTATTTCCTTCAAACAAAATATTCATAATATTGTTAAAAAAATACCAAAACCCATTCCAGACAATCTAGAATCAGATAGAATGCCACAAAATGGTTTTTAGCATAATAACAATTATTTAAAACTAAATCAAATCCATTCGGCAAAGTCAAGCGATAGTCTCCAACTGTAGTTGCATCTAGTGTAGATCCATCAACAAATTGAAGCCTCGTTTCACCCTTCGCCACAATCATTTGTACCTAAGTCCATGTAACAACTTATAGATATAAATCCTAGATCCAATATCTAAAACCCAAGATAATTTACTGATTATAAAGCAATTTTGAATTATAAACATACCTCTAGGAGTAGAAGAAACATTTTCCTTCTTTTCTTTGACAATCTTTAAATAGTCCGGATAGTTGCACTTCCAAATGCCCCTTCTTGTGACAATGGTGTTGTCCACCTTTGTCAATAGAAGCATCATTCTTACTCTTCTTAGAGCCCCGCTTTCATTTCTTCGAACCTTTCAAAGATGTAGCTTTACCCTTCACAGTTAACACTGTGTTTTGATCCTTGAACGATCCCTTAGTTGACCTCAACATATTGAGTAGCTCAATTAGGATTACATTCAACTGGTTCGTATTGTAGTTCAATATGAATGGCTCAAACTGCGGAGTCAGCAAGCCTAGGATCAAATCTACTTGGAGTTTATCACTTATTTTAAAATTCATCTCTGAAAGTCTATCAATATAGTCTTTCATGGTCAAGACAAAATCCTTAATGTGACAGCCCTTACTCATCTTTATGTTAAATAATTTCTTAGTAACCTTGCTGAACAAGATTGCTCCCCAAATATAGCTTTGAGGCTTTTGTGAATTTTGTGGACAGACATATTTTCGCATTGCCTTTACAACAGCTTGTCTAATGTAGACATCATAAAAACTTAAGCGATTTCGTTGTCAGCAACCCAAGTGTTATAAGCTTTTACTGCTTCAGCGTCAACGCCCTTAATGGGTTTCTCTCTTAAAGGTTCGATAATCGAGGACCATGAACATTCCTATGTGAGTGTTATCTTAATTTCTTTTAGTCGGTTAGTATAGTTTGGTCTGATGAGCTTAATATTTTTCGAAAATAGTCTTAGGTTGGTCATTTTGTTGTAAATTTAACTTAAGTAGATAAGGATAATTTATACATAGTAGATGTTTGTACATTATTAGATAGGTTAAACATTATATTACATTTATCTAATAAGCTCCCACTAGACTTTCATGTTTCTCGAAACCCTAAGAGGAAACGTGGAAATCTTTCGATTTATCTTGTAGGTGTTAAGACTCGTTTCCCTTAGGATTCTGACCTTGAGGAAGCTTAACAAATCATAGGCCCGCAAGCAATGGATAACCCTTTATCAATTGTATTATATACAACTCCTAACCCGCGGCCTTTGTCTTAATCTCATCTCAACCTTGGGGAATCTTAACAAATCAAGAGAGATTATTTTCTCGTACCAACCATTTTGCGATGGCCTAAGTATAATGCAAGTACTATGAAGAAAGCTAAACAAATATATGCATATGTTTTACCTCGTCTAGTCAAATATATTAATAGTGTTGCACATAGCATGTCTAGCTTGAGGAAGCTCAATGGCTAAAGAGTACGATAACTAAAGAGTATGCAAGTAACTTATTAATATATAAATGGTAGAGGACAACTAATATATTAAGGATTCCTAATCTTTTATACATACACAAATTGAGTGATATCGATTTAAAGAACAATGTATCTTTATGAAATAGCCTCGTGATTCAAGTGTCAAACGCAATTGGAACCATTGTATACATACAATACATATGTATTCATTCCTTAAAACTAAGTTAGGTTTCTTACAGTTCCACTTAAGCTTTATACATTCATATTTTATAAGTTTAATTCATTAATTGATGTTTATAATTTAATTAGCTTATTTAATATTCTTATGTATATTATATTCAATTAATTTTAATTTATTAATTTAATTAACTAATTAAATTATTTTAAAAATCCAAAATTTTATTTTATCCATCCCAAACAATAGGAGATAAATATTAAGTATTAATTATAACACTTAGAGTTTGTGTACATATATCATTATACACACACACATTTATTTTATTAATTAACATTTATTTAATTAAAAATGATTTATAATTAAATAATTAATAAATTTAAAAATATTTATTTATAATTTACCTTAATCGATTTAAGATATGTGTGTTTATTCAACTACAACATTTATACACACACACATATACCGATATATATGTTTATTTTTAATTAATTAACTTTTATTTAATTATTTATTTAATCAATACAATTAATTAAATTATTGCTAAGTGAAATTCTATAGTTAAATAAAATAGAAGAATAGAGGAATTTATATATTTTAGAAAAAACATGCTTTTGAATTTAAAAGATGAATTAAATAAAATTCTAACACAGGAAGAAGTAATGTGGAAACAAAGATCTAGGATTCAATGGATGAATGAGGGTGATATGAACAATAATTTTTTTTCATAAAGTAGAAAATGGTAGAAAATGTAGTAATACCATTAACTCAAAATTAATTAATAATGTTGAGATTTTTTATCAACAAGAATTAAATGAGGCATTTACTAAGTATTATAAAGAAATTTTTGGAACAAAAAGCAAACATAGGATTAGAGCTAATTAGGATGATTTATATCCTAATGGCACTATAGTTGATTTGGATGGACTGGATCTTCCATTACGGAAGTGGAAATTTTGAGGGCTATAATAAATATGTCAAATGATCAATCACCTGGCCCAGATGGGTTTCTTATATTATTTTATGAAAAACTATGATGTGTTTTAAAATATGATTTATTTGTTATGTTTAATGAACTTTACGATGGTTCATTACAGTTAGATAAGTTTAATTTTTCTAAAATCTTATTACACCAGATAGTGGGTGCAAATGAGTCAAAAGATTTCAGCCTATTTCATTAATAAATTGTTCTTTCAAAATCATTTCTAAGGTTTTAGCTAATATATTAAACACTAAATGAATGAATTAATTGATATTTGATAAATAGCATTTATCAAAGGTCGAAATATTATAGGAGTAGCAGTAGTTCAGGAATTTATTAATCATTGTTATAAAAATAATATCACTTGTACACTTTTAAAATTTGATTTGCAAAAGCTTTTGATTCAATATATTAGGATTTTCTTAAGGATTTATTACTGGCTAGGGGTTTTAGTGTTGGATTGGTCAGCTGGATTATGTCTTTACTTAAAAATGGAAATTTAAGTATTATGGTTAATGGTATATTATGAAATATAATTCAATCGAAACGTGGACTAAGGCAAGGTGATTCATTATCCCCTCGTTTGTTTAATTTAGCTGCAGATGTTTTTGCTAGGATTATCAAATTAACCACTAGTAATGAGATTTTAAATACCGTTGGAAATGAAATTACGAGCAATGGTATCTCCATTCTTCAGTTTGTGGATGATACCATGCTCTTTACATCTCAGTTACCTAAATATATTATAGCACTTAAGTTTATATTATATAGTTTTGAGTTCCTACCTGGACTAAAGATTATATTTGATAAGAGTTCTGTGTTAGTTTTGAATGATATTGATAAGATAGAGAATAAAGTCGCTTGTATATTAAATTGTAAAATTATGAAATTCCGTATTGAATATTTAGGATTTTAATAAGACCAACTAAACTCAAACATGATGATTGGTTAATAATAATAGACAAAATTAACAAAAGATTAACTAATTGGAATGGTAGACTTCTATCAAGGGTGGGTAGGATGGTCCTTATCAACTCTGTTTAATTAGCATTACTTATATATTGGATGTCATTTTGTCATTTTCCAGAATTGGAAATTGACAAAATAGATAAAATTAGGAGAATTTTTTTATGGAGTGGCGATAATTCTAATGGTACAAAATGTTCAGTTAATTGGGAAATAGTACCTAAATCTAAAAAAAGAGGAAGGGTTAGGTATTATAAATTTACATAATTTAAATACATCTTTATTAGGAAAATTGATATGGAAATTTACGGATAATAATGATAATTTAATTTGGAAAGCGATAATAGTGAATCGATAATAATGGTACATATAACCTACAACATATTTCTACTAATAATATAAATAATATTTCTTATTTTTGGAAATCAATAATAAAAAATTAAGATATTTACAAATTAGGAATTAATTATGTGGTACAGTCGAGGAATAACACATCTTTTTGGCATGATTGTTGGATATCAGTAATCCCACTTAAAGTAGAATTCAATAAACTTTATGAAATTTGTAATTTTAAATATGCGTTGATTTCAAAAATATATAGACTAAATTTAAATTTTCCATGATAATTTAGTTTTAATCGCATTTTAGCTGGAAATACATTAGTTAAGTTTGCCTTACTTTGTGCTAAATTAGAATTATACAATATTGATAATAATAACGACATTAAAATACGGTGTTGGGATAATAATAAAATCTATACAGCGCACTCTTTTTATAAATTTCTTAACTTTTCCGGTACAAAGTCTAATATATTTAGATATATTTGGAATGGTAATACTCCGCCCAAAGATAAAATACATATGTGGTTAATTATACATGGAAAATTAAATACTATAGAACTATTAAAAAAGAAAATATAGTTATTAATAATAAGTATTTTTCTATAATATGGGAATGGAAAATATTTCGCACCTATGTTTTGAGTGTCATATCACTGATTACATTCTTATAAATTGCCTTAATATTTTTTACTTAATATAGCTAACAAGGATGCCGATTGTGAATTACTTTGGAATGGGCATAGTTTTTGTTATAATGGATTTCATATGTTAGCAATTGACACTTTTTTTACTATAATATGTTGGTATATATGGTTTGAAAGGAATCAAAAGGTTTTTAATAATATAAATACTCCAACAGATAATTTAGTATATATAATTGCCTTGTTTGTTTTATTTGGATTTCAAAACCTAATTATAATAAATATAATAATATCAGTTTCAATGAATACCTTAAAAAGGTAAAATTTTGCATTAATTTAGTTAAGGAAAACGTAGTTTCTAAAAGTAAAAATAACTATAGCACTTTAAATACCTTTTTAATTGATATGCATGCCGATGAATACGACGCTTTACTATATTTAAGAAATTAGTTAGATTTTAGAATGTTGTAAATTTGAATATAACATTCATCTCAAAGTTTTTGTGGCTAAGGAGTCGTAGTCTTACTTCTCAAGGGTTTAGTTGATTGAACTCATTTACAAACTTTCTCATGAGTCTGTTAGGGTTATGTGTAGATCTATTTCTTCACATGATTCACGTTATACCTAGGTTTCTTTTTTTCATACATGTTATTTCTTATTCTCTTGCATATACATATGTATATAATAGACTATATACATATATATGTTTAAGTCTCACATTATCTGTTGAGTTTTGTTTTCAGTTTTAACTATTGACATGGGGCGTTCGACTCAAATGTTCTCATTCCTTGGATGAGCATTGATGAGCTGATCTTCGATATGATGTTGGGCCTTCTATAGCTTATTTGAATTTCTCTAACAATTATTTATACTATACACTTTCTCTTTGAGGATTGGATGAGGTTTTTTCTCTCATCGTGGCCCCTACACTGTTATACCTTTCACTTTTTTGCCCACTGTTTGGTTTAGCTTATTTCCTTTCATGCATTTTAGTTTTTTTATATTTGAGGGGTTGGATTTCTATTTTCTTATTTTATTTGTATGGATTCATGGAAATAGTGACTTACCAAGCTTGTTGGTAGCTCCTTTTTAAGTGTGGAATAAAATTACATGAGTGCTCTCCTCCTCACGAAGGATCACTCATTTTTATCAAAAAAAAATTCAAAAATATTAATTTTATTTTCAAAAATAGTTTTTGAAAAATATTTTATAACCTTTGCAAAATTTATTTTATATTTTAAATTTAACTTTTAAACTCAAAATATATTTTTAAATTTTCGAACTGAATTTGAAAATTAGCCTAAGGCCCAAATCAATTTAGGCTTTTACAATAGGGCCAATCTTCTAGACTTACTTCATCGTTTAGCCAAGCCAGTAGTTAGGGAGAGGAGAATACTTGCTTATCCAACCCTAAGCCTAGACACTACTATTTTTGACACCCAAATGATAGGCATGCTTTATTAATTGGTCCTAAGGTGACTAATTTAGAGTGCATAGGCCACTATGGCTTTAATACCATTGTTGGAACCAGACTAGTCAAAAATGGGTGAAATATATAGATTTCAAAATAATTTTCTATTTTTGGATCTATAGGGCTAATGAAGTATAAATGTTGAATTAGACCCAATCTGATTAATTTAAATAAAATCATATTTTGCTAAATTTCTCTGATTTATTTAGTTAATGAATTTAATTAAATGCAATCTATATATTTTATAAGCATATGAATATATGCTCGTGTATTCAAAACATGCATGTGCAACATAGCATAAGACGAACATGGTTTATACACACATACACACAGATATATATATATATATATATATATGTTGGAATTTATATCTATTATGTATATACTTGGCATTATATATATATAAACACACACACATATGTCATTGGCAATAAATAATATTTTATATTATATGTATGTATATAATAATATTAGAAATATAATTTATTATAATATTATATATATCATTTAGAAAATATCATATAAAATTTTGACTAAGTTTATATCCCAAATTCAAATTTTAAATAAATATCTAATTTGATTTAGTAAACAAATTTGAATTAAAAATAAGATGCGAGATCTAAATTTAAAGTTTACTAAATAAGTTTGAATTTATTATTATTTTATAAAAGGTATATATAAATATAAGATATTTATAATATGCTAAAAATAATATTATTAATAATTAATTAATGTAAATATGATTTTAAACATTTAATAAATATAAATGTTATATTTTTAATATATATATAATATATTTTGATCAGAAAAATATTACTTTTTATTTTAATATGTTGAAATCAAAAAAATGATTTTTTTCAAACATATATATATATATTTGTTTAAATTCAAAATTGGTTTATTTACAATATAGCGTATTGAAATATATATAATAAATACAATTTTGGGAAAAAAATTATTATTGAAACAAAATAAGTTTTTTTTGTGTGTGTGTATATATATATATTTCTTTATTTGAATTTGATGTATAACAAACAAATAAACATATAAAAAATGTTTTAAATAATAAAAATTATATTTTGCATTAAATTATATATATATTATTATTAGGCCAAAAATTGTATGTGTATATATATATATATATATATTTGTGTGTTATATGAATACATGTATGTATTAGACTTAATTTACACAGTCAATACATAACCAAATAACTAAATATCGTATTGATAAATTTGGCAATGATATATATACAAGTAGTGATATATCTACATTAACATACGTTCAATATCATACATAAATGTCACATATATATTCAATTGGGAACATGAGATATACCTATTGAGATGTAACCTACAATTCACACTTTGATCTAGATATTTTCCATTGATCGCTTAAATATGCACCTTTCTTTGCAAGATATAAGTGTACAACACCAGATTTAATTATATTTGATTAAATGAATGTGTTTGAGGTAGGAAAAATAGAGAGAGGTGGAGTGGAGATTGCAGACTAATAGGGAAGAGGAGGAAGCAAAAAGCCTCTTGAAAATTGATGACTCATATTTGAATATATAGTATAGTGTAGGGAGAAATATCATGCACTATTCTCTCTTACCAATTCAAACACTAAGCTACCTTTGGCCCTCTCTTCATGCCGCATGGACTAGGTTCTTTAATGAACCAAAATACATACTCAATCCACTAACAATCTATTCAATTAAAATCCAATTTAATTCATTATCGATACCGTATATCAATTCACACGTATATAACATTTATACACACACTTAACAAATTACTAATAATACCTCGAACATTTCTAGAGGTAGCTTCATTTTACTAAACACACCCTATAAAATAAATATAATGTTGGCGTCAAAATTGGCCACCAACACCCAATTATAAGTGAAAGCACCAATATTCAGTCACATATCACAGATAGAATATATGTAGAGAATATAACATGAAGAATAGCCAAAATTAAAATGAAAGCAAGTAAAAGAGAGACAAGATTTATAGTGGTTCGGCTAACTCCGGCCTACGTCCACTCCAGAACAATCCCTTTTCTTATATTGGAATTTGATTATAGTTACAACTCAGAATTCCAGAATAAAAATGGCAGAGTAGCCTCTAGGTAGAATATGAAGAGAAACAAAATGAAGATCCCCATTTCTTAAGCCACACCTGCTGTATTTATAAGTGAAATCCCGGCTACAGGGCCTCCTCACCTACATCGGCCCACCACGACGATCGTCGAGCTCAGCTCGTCCACTATATGCATACCTAAAGCAAAACTCGAAGTAGAACCCGAAGTAAGCTTGTAGCCGACCCAAAGTAAAACATAGTTGACCCCAAGCTTGATCCTCCTCTACCGACCCGAAGCACCTTCTACGCCAACCCGAAGAAAATGCCGGTCCGACCCAAAGTGAAACCTACTCTAACTCGAAGTTATTCCATATGCCGACCCCTCAAAGTGAAGTAACCTTCAACCAAATGTCGACCCGAAGACAATGCCAATCCGACGTGAAGTGCTCCCCTTATGCCGATCCCTCAAAGTAATACACCCTTCAACAAAATGCTGACCCGAAGTATTATAATCACCGACCCAAAGCATTATCAACACTGACCCGAAGTAAATGCCACATTGACCCGAAGTCCAACCATATGCTGATCCGGAGCAAATCCTATGCCTACCCGAGCTACGCCTTTCTCCATGTCCTGCATCGTTTATCTATCGACTATGATTAATCCTTGCTTTATATCTGTAATTATTATCTAAAATCGATTGTACACCCATCCATCCAAACCAAATCCATAAGTATCCGGCCTGGATAACCGTGCAGTCCATTGAGTTAAATCCGCCTGTATACGGCCTTGCAAAAAGGCAGGTTAACACTAGCCCCTCAAAACATGCCTTGCTATTGGAAGGCATGTTTTGAATTGCCATAAGTCCAAAATCCGAAGTCCATAATCCATCAATCGCCATATCATCCAACCTTGAATCCAATCTATTGCGAATCCAATTCCTTGATTTCTCTAGATCGTTAGTAATATCCATGATGGTTTTGAGTCGATATCCAATTCTGAATCCATTCCAAATCCATTAATCGAATCCACGATCTCTCCGGATCGTTTTATCCAAGTCCAGGACCACTCCGGGTCCTGTAATCCAAATATGGGACCTCGTTGGGTCCATATCCAAATCTGAGACCTCTCCAGGTCTATATCCAAAGCCGGGACCTCTCCGGGTCCATATCCAAATCCGGTACCTCTCCGGGTCCATATCCAAATCCGGAACCTTTCCGAGTCCATATCCAAATCCGGGACCTCTCCGGGTCCAAATCCAAATCCATAGACCTCTCCGGGTCATTTTATCCTACTCCAGCCTCGACTCTTCGGTCGAGGTCTTATCGATGGTTATTCTTCTCTGGCCTCGACTCTCCGATCAAGGACTTAATCTGTGGGGTATCCTACTGCGGCCTCGATCCCCAGTCAAGGACTTATCCGTGGGGTATCCTACTCCAACCTCGATCCCCAGTCGAGGACTTATCCGTAGGTATCCTACTCCGGCCTCGATCCCCAGTCGAGGACTTAATCCATAAATATCCTTCTTTGGCCTCAACTCTCTGGTCGAGGACTTAATCCATGTATGAATCCATCCTGTCGCTCTCCGGCGAAGGGATTCGCACCCTGCGGTCATTGTCCCGTCTCTCCGGTCGGGGCCATAACCACGAACTGTGTTATTTATCGCAGTAGTACGGATCCAAGTGTTTTAAGATTCATTAGTTATGGTGGTTTATTGCCATCTCAGAGCATGCTTAGGGATCGTCCTCGATGCCGTCATGTGTAAGTGACTTAGCCGTTTTAGTATAGAATTTATTATTAGTTATTTAGTTCATGCCATCAAGAGACGATGACCTGTGCCCTTAAGCCGGGCTAGCTCCTATTTGTGGCGAATGATGACTGCTCCTGTTCCATCATCGCTATCCATTTCCAAGCAAAGCCATCCAAGTCCACGCCCCCGATTCCATGGGTAGTATTGCCGTTCCATTTTCCTTAACCAGGGTTCGCCCCCGGTTGATCCAATCCATATCTAAGCCTGCTAATTTCTGCTACAAGTCCTGGATTCCAATTTCTAGCTGTTCCAGCATCTATTAGTGGTCTCTGATTGTCATTTCCATCCTGCCCCCGAGTCCGCGAGCGGATCCGAGATTATCCTCTTCCAAACGCGCATCCGAGCACTGATCCATGCCGAAATTCCATCCATCATCTTGCTTCTTTTTTCTGGTTCTGATCCTGGATTTCCTCCTATCTCTTTAGCATTCTTTCTTGCATAACATCCATTATTGTTTCCATCTTGTCCCTGCTCTGTCTTCTTGTTGATTTCCTAGCCATTGCTTCTTAAATCCAAGTTCCCAAGCTTTCAAATCCAAGATCCTAACTTCCAAATCCCTGAATGCAAGCTTTCTAAGTCAAAGCACCAAAATGTTGGCGTCAAAATTGGCCACCAACATCCAATTATAAGTGAAAGCACCAATATCTAGTCACAGATCACAGATATAATATATGTAGAGAATATAATATGTAGAATAGCCAAAATTAAAAGGAAAGCAAGTAAAAGAGAGACAAGATTTATAGTGGTTCGGCTAACTCCGGCCTACGTCCACTCCAGAACAATCCATTTTATTATATTGGAATTTGATTACAGTTACAATCCAGAATTCCAGAATAAAAATGGCAGCGTAGCCTCTTTGTAGAAGATAAAGAGAAACAAAATGAAGATCCTCCCTTTTGAAGCCCCGCCTGCTGTATATATAGGTGAAATCCCAGCTACAAGGCCTCCTCACCTACATGAGCCCACCACGACGATCGTCTCGTCCACCATATGCTGACCTGAAGCAAAACTCAAAGTAGAACCCAAAGTAAGCTTGTAGCCGACCCGAAGTAATACATAGCCGACCCCAAGCTTAATCCTCCTCTACCGACCCGAAGCACCTTGTACGCTGACCCGAAGAAAATGCCGATCCGACCCAAAGTGAAACATGCTCTGACCCAAAGTTATTCCATATGCCGACCCTTCGAAGTGAAGCAACCTTCAACCAAATGTCGACCCAAAGACAATACCGATCCGACCCAAAGCGCTCCCTATATGCCGATCCCTCAAAGTAATACACCCTTCAACTAAATGTCGACCCGAAATATTATCATCACCAACCCGAAGCATTATCGACACTAACCCGAAGTAAATGTCACATTGACCCAAAGTCCAACCATACGCCGACCCGAAGCAGATCCAATGCCGACCCGAGTTACGCCTTTCTCCAAGTCCTGCATCGTTTATCCATCGACTATGCCTAATCCTGCCTTCAAATCAGTAATTATTATCTATAATCGATTGTCCACCCATCCATCCGAACCAAATCCATAAGATTCTAGCCTCGATAATCGTGCAGTCCATTGAGTTAAATCCGCCTGTATATGGCCTTGCCAAAAGGAGGGTTAACATATAATAATAATAATAAATATTTCATAATTATCAATCAATTTAATTAATTGATGTTAAATCAAGCGGTGTTTCAGAGATTGAATAAATTCGGTTGTGCGACTCACAGGTGCGAATTTAGTTGGCGATTAATATTTCAAATATATAAATACTAATATTCACAGGTCACCTTAGCTGGTGGTGTGATATTTTGACTTAATTCATTGCTTATAATTCTTATAGGCAAAATCCAATTTTACAAATTCAAGTGGTACATTTTGGTAACGATTATTTACATCAATTATCTTCGTCGATAATAAATCACTTAGGATTTATGGATTTGGTTTTAGTCAAAATTCCAATACCATCCACATTCAACTCGTTTTATCTATAAACAAAGTCCCTGGTTTTAATAATAACACTTATTATTAACTATAGTACTCTGGCCAGAGATTTTGACTTTGAGTTGACTATAGTTGACCGTGATATTAAGCATATACGACCGAGGAGATAAATTCTCTATTGAATAGTATTTCACTTACAATGCTTCAACTCATACCCGATTATAGTTGTTCGATGGACGCCTTACCATGACTTAATTATAACCAAAATGGAGTTTTCACATTGAAGTTCAATGGTATTCTCAATTCGAGAGAACTATGTAATATCGTCACTTCGAAATATCATGTTTGACCTAGTTATTATTAACCAATCACAAACTCTTAGACGAGCCATTCCATGGTTATCCAATAACTATCAATAAGCGACCTCTTTGTGTCCTGTTTAGCTATAAGTAGTACATTACACAACATTTGGAGAGTGTTATGTACTCTGGTCTGAACAGATGTATCGATATCCTTTCTCGAAACATCTTGACTTAAAATAATATGTTATTATATAGTGTAATAAATTTCTAATAATTCCAACATTTGTATAATAGAATTAGGGGTATGCACTATAGGTGATTTTGTAATTTTGTTGTAAATTATAAATTTGTAATGAAATCTCGCTCTAAATAAAAGGTGTTTTTCTTTCTATTATATACTTTTCATAGTGTGTTATGTTAATTAATTATTTGACTTAAGTATATTAAATAGAAAATCCTTAAAAGATATGTTATGTGATAATAATTCAAAGTGTTGTAATCATGAGAAATTTATCATATCAAAAATAATATATTATTTTAAATATTCCTAGTCAAGATGATTCTAGATACACAACACCTGCCATTTTGCAACGGTTCCGAGCCATTGCAAAATGTTAGCAACGGCTTTGAGCCATTGCGAAAATGATAGTGGTAAAAATTTAGCAACGGCTTTAAGCCGTTGCTGAAAAAAAAATCAGAAACGGCTCTAAGCCGTTGCAAAATAAAATTTTACAACGGCTCAGAGCCGTTGCTAATTTTTGTTTAGCAACGGCTTAAAGCCGTTGTAAAACTTAACTACACAACTTTATTAGTTCTGTTTTGCAACGGCTCAAAACCGTTGCAAAATTTAATATTATTTTAAAAAAATGATTATTATGAATGGTTTTTATTTATTTGTTAGTGAAGTATGTATGTATTTAGCAAAATCTATTCACTGTGTGCTTACAAAATTCCTCTCTAAACTTATACTTATCATAGAAATCTATTTCTAAAACATTTCAGGATTAATTTTTAATTTCTCTTTTAGAAACATAAATATTTGTGCTTACAAAACATGATAATCATATCCTCTATTTTGTTATGCACACTCCTTTAATCTATTCACTATGTGTGCTTCATTTTGGCCAGCCTAAATCTACTGCACTGTGTAGAAATTTAGCAAAATCACTAATATCAAACTGAGCATGATCAAAACACTTTGGATAATCTATCCACTTTTACAGCCAAGGTAAGTTCCCAAGTAGTGAACGCTTCAATACAGAAATATTTTCAACTCATTTAACATATGTAGCCAATGGAACTTGTTATTTAGAGTTAAAATCTAACACAAGAAGGTAGGCACAGTTCAAACAAAAAAAGTGATGCTTGATATAAGAACTTCATTAGTTTTAACTTTTAAGACTTGTAACTTTTATTCAACATACAATAGTCATGAAATGATGATAACTATAAACTTTTTCGCAGTCAAAATTAAGCTTATAAAATTTTAGTTCAATGCGTATTTAATAATTATTTGAACATTTTTGCACAGACATACATCTTACCTGCTGAATTATTTGACAATAAAATTGACATCTAAACACAAGCTAAGTAGCGGTAATATATCAAAACGCTCAAATCAATGACATCTAAACACAAGATGACACACCATATTCAAAAGTACACATATATTACCCATTGTCCAAAAATTACGCATCTAAATTTGTATATATACATATACATTGTCATAGACAAACTAACCATTAGCTACTTTAAGCAATCGGTAACTGATCAGAGATGATATGCTACATCTAATCAATAATTGGTGTCGCCTGAAGAAATTAATGCACCATTTTGATGGTAGAAGTATGATTAATTGGGTTATGGGCAATGTTTATGTCCTGAATCACGGTTTCGTCTCTGATGAGTTTTATGTAGTTAGTAATCAATAATTATAAAATACAAATTAATTATTAAATAAACTGTATTTAGTAATCAATAGTTATAAAATACAAATTAATTATTAATAAAGAACAAAACATAAGGTCGTAAAAGTCAAACAGAAATGTTTAATAACAAAAAACATTATGAACTCTTCTAGCATATTAAGAAAATATTTTTTTTTGCATACAACAAGATAATGCGCACATACCACTAAAAGTAAATACAAATAAACGAAATTCGTACTTTTCCAAGCTTCATACGCCTGAAGAAATAATTTGTGTTACCTGATTTGAGATTTGGTAGAAGATCAGGTTTCCAGTTCTGCACAATCGCCTTGGGATGATGATTTCCACTTGTGAATTTTCTCCCCCTCTGATTTCAAGCTAATGGACTGGTGAATTCATGAAGAAAATGAGAAACGATGTGGGGGCGATTAGGGCAGCGGAGGGAAATGAAAGGGAGGGGGTGCGATTAGGGTAAACGCGATTAGGGAAATGAAAAGGTGGGGCGTACTGTTTTGGGAATGGGGGGTTAACACGCAAGTGGACCAACGAACTAAAAGGAAAAAAAATATAACAAAAATTTACAACGGCTTTACGCCGTTTCAAAATTAAAACGGCCCTAAGTTGTTCTTAAGTGTTTTACAATGGCTCAAAGCCGTTGCGATTCTTTCGCATGGGGGCGTTACAAAACTGCCAATATGGTGTAGTAATAGGATATCAATGCATCCATTGAGAATAGAGTATGTAACGCTCTTTAAATGTTAGATAGTGTACTACTCATAGCTACTGGTGGTAGCAAGTGGTTATGTATTGATAGTTATTAGATAACTATGGAATGACTCAATAGAGAGTTTTCGGTTGGTTAGTAAAACTATGGTCAAAAAAATCTCAAAGTAACGATATTACACCGTTCTTTCGACTTGAGAATATTGTTAAACTTCAATGTGGATACTCCATTTTGATTATATTTAGATTGTGGCATGACATTCATCAAACGACTATAGTTAGGTCTAAGTTGAAGAATTAGAATTGAAACACTATTCAGTAGAGAATTCGTCTCTTCGGTTATATAAGGTTAGTATCATGGTCAACTTTAGTCAACTTAAAGTCAGTGTCTCTGGCCAAAGCAGTACGGTTAATAATAATCGGTATTATTAAACCAAGGACTTCGTGTTTGGACTAATCAAGTTAAATAAGGACGATATTGGAATTTTTACCAAAACCAAATTCCACAAGTCCAAAAGTGATACAGTTTTGACGAAGAAAATTAGTATAAATGATCGTTACTACCAAGTACCACTTAAAATAGTAAAACTGAATTTTACCAAAAAATGTGTTAGTGATAAATTCGGTCAAATTGCCACATCATTAGCAAAGGTGACGTGTGAATGTTAATATTCGAATTATTCGATATTAATCGCTGAATGAATTTACACATTTGAGTCGCACAATCGTAATGATGAGTACACAAAAAACCATGATTTTATTAATTTATAATTGTTGTAAGTTGATTAAATTAACTAATATTTAAGAAATATTATTAAAATATTATTTGATTTTTGAACCCATTGATAATTAATTAGATGCGCATATAAAAGTTATATGCATATGTATTGATAAACAATATCGATGGAAATTTAAATATGATTTGAAGAAATTATTTATTAAATGGTCTTGGGATTTTGTAGGCCCATGGAGACACTAGCCAAGGCTGACCAAGTGTGTTGGATATGGGGCTTAAGATTTCAAAATTTTGAATGGGTGAGCAAGGAATAAGTAAAATGAGGAGAAAAGAGATCCACTTTTACCAATTCCCAATTGCTACTTAAACACATACCTACACATTAGTTTTTTGCTCATTCTTTCTTTCATCTCTAGCCATGAATTCCAAAGGGGTAGCCAAAAATTTGAGCATCAAAAATCCAAACAAAATCAATTAAAATAAATACAACAGTGATGCTTCAAATTATTGCAGTTTTTAAAGGTGATTTGGACTATCTATGAGCTATATTCATTCATTCAGTGTGCAAATCACAGGCAACATCATTTTGTAGTCTTTAGACCTTAACATTAATTATAATTATATGTGTTTATCATCATGTTCATGCTGATTTCAGATCACAAATAATTATAATGAATTTATATATACATTTTATTGTCTAATTTAATTTGTATGTCCAATATTATTTTATAAAAAAATACAACTTCATCTTTATATATTAATATAATTCAATTATAATTTTTTTATGTAAATAATACTTTCAAAAACTAATTTTAAATAAGAAAAAACAATTTTATTATATATTAAATACACAAACGCACGCACACACATATATATTACATATATTATAATGTTTAAAAATTATTTTATAAACTTATGTATAATTTTGACTTCAAAAATAATAATTTATTTTTGTTGTAATATATTTCTGCAATATTAGTAACTAATATATATATATATATATATTGTTAGACTATATTAAGTTATTTACGTACTTATACATAGCAAGTAGTATGTAGGTTATTATAATGTTATCGCATACCCTAATTTATTCTTTCTTATTTCATTTGGGTTATGTATTCAAAAATCTTATTAAGTTTTATGTAACCCTTTACTCTGATATCAAGTTGTAACATCCCCATTTCGAGGCTCTACTAGTGATGTTGTAGTCATCCTTAACATTATTTCACAATGACAAAATGAGATTAGCTATTATATCATTAGCATCAAGAGCACAAGAATTTATAAATTTTCACGGAAATAATTTCATTCATTAATTTGAAAATTTATTACATTTTAATCTCATAACCCCACGATTACATCATTTAGATAAAATATAATAATTACAAATGCAATTCCCAAAGCGATATATGATTATTATGAATGGTTTTTATTTATTTGTTAGTGAAGTATGTATGTATTTAGCAAAATCTATTCACTGTGTGCTTACAAAATTCCTCTCTAAACTTATACTTATCATAGAAATCTGTTTCTAAAACATTTCGGGATTAATTTTTAATTTCTCTTTTAGAAACATAAATATTTGTGCTTACAACACATGATAACCATATCCTCTATTTCGTTATGCACACTCCTTTAATCTATTCACTGTGTGTGCTTCATTTTGGCCAGCCTAAATCTACTGCACTGTGTAGAAATTTAGCAAAATCACTAATATCAAACTGAGCATGATCAAAACACTTTGGATAATCTATCCACTTTTACAGCCAAGGTAAGTTCCCAAGTAGTGAACGCTTCAATACAGAAATATTTTCAACTCATTTAACATATGTAGCCAATGGAACTTGTTATTTAGAGTTAAAATCTAACACAAGAAGGTAGGCACAGTTCAAACAAGAAAAGTGATGCTTGATATAAGAACTTCATTATTTTTAACTTTTAAGACTTGTAACTTTTATTCAACATACAATAGTCATGAAACTGATGATAACTATAAACTTTTTCGCAGTCAAAATTAAGCTTATAAAATTTTAGTTCAATGCGTATTTAATAATTATTTGAACATTTTTGCACAGACATACATCTTACCTGCTGAATTATTTGACAATAAAATTGACATCTAAACACAAGCTAAGTAGCGGTAATATATCAAAACGCTCAAAGCAATGACATCTAAACACAAGCCGACACACCATATTCAAAAGTACACATATATTACCCATTGTCCAAAAATTACGCATCTAAATTTGTATATATACATATACATTATCATAGACAAACTAACCATTAGCTACTTTAAGCAATCGGTAACTGATCAGAGATGATATGCTACATCTAATCAATAATTGGTGTCGCCTGAAGAAATTAATGCACCATTTTGATGGTAGAAGTATGATTAATTGGGTTATGGGCAATGTTTATGTCCTGAATCACGGTTTCGTCTCTGATGAGTTTTATGTAGTTAGTAATCAATAATTATAAAATACAAATTAATTATTAAATAAACTGTAGTTAGTAATCAATAGTTATAAAATACAAATTAATTATTAATAAAGAACAAAACATAAGGTCGTAAAAGTCAAACAGAAATGTTTAATAACAAAAAACATTATGAACTCTTCTAGCATATTAAGAAAATATTTTTTTTTGCATACAACAAGATAATGCGCACATACCACTAAAAGTAAATACAAATAAACGAAATTCGTACTTTTCCAAGCTTCATATGCCTGAAGAAATAATTTGTGTTACCTGATTTGAGATTTGGTAGAAGATCAGGTTTCCAGTTCTGCACAATCGCCTTGGGATGATGATTTCCACTTGTGAATTTTCTCCGCCTCTGATTTCAAGCCAATGGACTGGTGAATTCATGAAGAAAATGAGAAACTATGTGGGGGCGATTAGGGCAGCGGAGGGAAATGAAAGGGAGGGGGTGCGATTAGGGTAAACGCGATTAGGGAAATGAAAAGGTGGGGCGTACTGTTTTGGGAATGGGGGGTTAACACGCAAGTGGACCAACGAACTAAAAGGAAAAAAAATATAACAAAAATTTACAACGGCTTTACGCCGTTTCAAAATTAAAACGACCCTAAGCTGTTCTTAAGTGTTTTACAATGGCTCAAAGCCGTTGCGATTCTTTCGCATGGGGGCGTTACAAAACTGCCAATATGGTGTAGTAATAGGATATCAATGCATCCATTGAGAATAGAGTATGTAACGCTCTTTAAATGTTAGATAGTGTATTACTCACAGCTACTGGAGGTAGCAAGTGGTTATGTATTGATAGTTATTAGATAACTATGGAATGACTCAATAGAGAGTTTTCGGTTGGTTAGTAAAACTATGGTCAAAAAAATCTCAAAGTAACGATATTACACCGTTCTTTCGACTTGAGAATATTGTTAAACTTCAATGTGGATACTCCATTTTGATTATATTTAGATTGTGGCATGACATTCATCAAACGACTATAGTTAGGTCTAAGTTGAAGAATTAGAATTGAAACACTATTCAGTAGAGAATTCGTCTCTTCGGTTATATAAGGTTAGTATCATAGTCAACTTTAGTCAACTTAAATCCAGTGTCTCTGGCCAAAGCAGTACGGTTAATAATAATCGTTATTATTAAACCAAGGACTTCGTGTTTGGACTAATCAAGTTAAATAAGGACGATATTGGAAATTTTACCAAAACCAAATTCTACAAGTCCAAAAGTGATACAGTTTTGACGAAGAAAATTAGTATAAATGATCGTTACTACCAGGTACCACTTAAAATAGTAAAACTGAATTTTACCAAAAAACGTGTTAGTGATAAATTCGATCAAATTGCCACATCATTAGCAAAGGTGACGTGTGAATGTTAATATTCGAATTATTCGATATTAATCGCTGAATGAATTTACACATTTGAGTCGCACAATCGTAATGATGAGTACACAAAAAACCATGATTTAATTAATTTATAATTGTTGTAAGTTGATTAAATTAACTAATATTTAAGAAATATTATTAAATATTATTTGATTTTTGAACCCATTGATAATTAATTAGATGCGCATATAAAAGTTATATACATATGTATTGATATACAATATCGATGGAAATTTAAATATGATTTGAAGAAATTATTTATTAAATGGTCTTGGGATTTTGTAGGCCCATGGAGACACTAGCCAAGGCTAACCAAGTGTGTTGGATATGGGGCTTAAGATTTCAAAATTTTGAATGGGTGAGCAAGGAATAAGTAAAATGAGGAGAAAAGAGATCCACTTTTACCAATTCCCAATTGCTACTTAAACACATACCTACACATTAGTTTTTTACTCATTCTTTCTTTCATCTCTAGCCGTGAATTCCAAAGGGGTAGCCAAAAATTTGAGCATAAAAAATCCAAACAAAATCAATTAAAATAAATACAACAGTGATGCTTCAAATTATTGCAGTTTTTAAAGGTGATTTGGACTATCTATGAGCTATATTCATTCATTCAGTGTGCAAATCACAGGCAACATCATTTTGTAGTCTTTAGACCTTAACAGTAATTATAATTATATGTGTTTATCATCATGTTCATGCTGATTTCAGATCACAAATAATTATAATGAATTTATATATACATTTTATTGTCTAATTTAATTTGTATGTCCAATATTATTTTATAAAAAAATACAACTTCATCTTTATATATTAATATAATTCAATTATAATTTTTTATGTAAATAATACTTTCAAAAACTAATTTTAAATAAGAAAAAACAATTTTATTATATATTAAATACACAAATGCACGCACACACATATATATTACATATATTATAATGTTTAAAAATTATTTTATAAACTTATGTATAATTTTGACTTCAAAAATAATAATTTATTTTTGTTGTAATATATTTCTGCAATATTAGTAACTAATATATATATATATATTGTTAGACTATATTAAGTTATTTACGTACTTATATATAGCAAGTAATAAGTACGTTATTATAATGTTATCGCATACCCTAATTTATTCTTTCTTATTTCATTTGGGTTATGTATTCAAAAATCTTATTAAGTTTTATGTAACCCTTTACTCTGATATCAAGTTGTAACATCCCCATTTCGAGGCTCTACTAGTGATGTTGTAGTCATCCTTAACATTATTTCACAATGACAAAATGAGATTAGCTATTATATCATTAGCATCAAGAGCACAAGAATTTATAAATTTTCACAGAAATAATTTCATTCATTAATTTGCAAATTTATTACATTTTAATCTCATAACCCCACGATTACATCATTTAGATAAAATATAATAATTACAAATGCAATTCCCAAAGCGATATATGAAGATGCCTATTGGATGGTCGGAGTCTTAACTACTTAGACGGTTATAATACTCGTTATTGCATACATCCAATAACAATAAGAAGTAGTTAAACAACTACGCAGCAGAAATAAACTTTAAATAGTAACTTGTCTCCTGCACATCTCTGAAAGCTTATTCATCAAAAACATGAAATACCCTACTCTCAGCCTACCCAATTCCAAACTGAGTACCCGAGAGTTTAGGGGCAGCTCAAAAACTTTGGACTAAACAAAAGTCTGATGTGAATAATATTAGTCCATCTCAAACCAAAATATGGATGCTTAGTGAGACCACGCCACTGAGCGGAATGGGTTTTCCCTCACTAATAGCGTATCAAATAATATGCCATCCAAATCATAACCTGCATCCAAAATGATTCAAACATAATCAGAAAATCAACAACATATCATGCGTGTATGGGTTAAAATGAATACTCCGTTGTTCACAAGGGTCAAAGGATTACACATACCCATAATTACCCAATACCTTAAAAATGGTCCATTCAACAGTATAGTTTTCCCAGGGTCACTTTGAACCTAGATTAGTTTTCTTAGGCCAACTAAAAACAAATCAGGCTGATTTGAGCCAAATTATGTTAAGCAATCCAAAGGTGTTCTAGTCCATCTTAGAAGAAAATAATAACGGTCTCCTAAAATCGGTAGGAGAAAATAATTTTAGTCTCCTAAAGACAGTAGAAGGAAATAATAATGGTCTCCTAAGATCGGTAGGAGAAAATCATAGGTGAGCAAACTACTACGAGTTTCTTTGGATGCATAACTCCAAACTTTAGTCTTAATAGGCAAAGCCCTACGCATTGGAATCATGGACCTGACCAACCGATGGCTTAATTGTTGGACAATTAGGCATGACCCTCCCCCAGTTTCCACCTAAAATGTGGTTTTAAAATATCCCTTGAGTCATGTCTCTTGATCAACCTAGGGAATCCTAACACAATTTGATTTTTCCAATCTGCTAGATGTAAATCTACTCACGTAGGAGTTTAAGTATAATGATACCTACCACTGAAACAACCACAACTGGTTATCAATTTCCAAATCTCCAAGGAGAAATTATTTGGTAATAGTATTTAACACAATAGTAATCATGTCGATAATTTATCATATGCAATAATAAATGATCAAGTACAAAAAAGAACGTATAGTAATCATCCAAATATATGTAACAGCCAATTTGTATACAAAATTACTTATACAAAGTAATAATTTCCTTCATCAACAACTCTTTACAAATGGGCTAAAACATTATTCTTTTCCTTTGAAACCTATAAAAATACATAAAAATATTATCCTTTTTATTTAACTAAAACTTAGCCCAACATAGAGTTAAAAATCCTTCAAGTGTTATAAAAATAGCTATCTTTCTTTTCATAATCATGTGTTATAGCATTTTAATAATTTTCATGCTTTAACATGTTAAAAATATCGACCATCGCATGCCAAAATTTATAGCTATCACATACTGACTTATTTATAGCTACCGCATGTTGAAAATATAGCATTTGAAAGTTGATCGTGTACAACTATCGAGCCATGATAAAATAGCTTTTGAAAGTTGAGTTAAAATATAGCTATAGGCCCTTGATATAAACATATCCATTGAGCCTTGATAAAAACATAGCCATCAAGCCTTGATAAAAATATGGTTTTCGAGCTTTGATAAAAACATAGCTTCCGAAGGTTGATTAAAATATCTGTTGCACCTTGACAAATTACAACTGTCGCATGATGATAAAACCAAGCCTTCGAAGATTAATAAAAAAGTATCTATCGTGGGTTGAAAAGACTGTTGTCGCATGTTAAAAATAGATAACCAACGACGTGTCCCTGAATACATAGATGAATCCACGTTTAAAGTTTTTGCCATCTTATGACAGGTTAGGACAGCTTCATACTCGACTTTGTTATTGGTCCCCTTAAAGTGAGGCGGACCACAAAACATAGGTCTTTTCCTTTAAGAGTGTTAAGGACCACACCAGCCCCAGCCCCCTTCTTATTTGACGCCCCATCCAAGCCGAACTTGCTAGCTTGTGATGGTCTCCTCCTTACCGCTATCTAGGCTTGAGCACTTGGCAATGGAATCTACAAAGCCTAGCTTTGGTAGAAGTGCGAGGTTGAAATGTGATGTGATTTTGCCCATCCTCAACAGACCACTTTAAAGCCAATCGGCTGTGTCAGTTCGGCTAAGGACTTGCTTCAAAGGTTGATTGGTCGAGACTTGATTGGATGAGCTTGAAAATACGGCTGGAGTTTCCAAGCTACCATAAGCAGGCAGAAGGCAAGCTTCTACAGCTTTGTGTATCTCGTTTCTGGGCCTGATAACCTTTTTATGACATAGTAAATCGGTCGTTGAGTCTTCTCATCTTCTTTAATTAAGGTAGAGTTGAATGCATGGCCAGTCACTGCTAAGTACATGTAAAAAATTCCCATGTTGTTGGGCTTAGACAATACCGGAGGAGTGGCCAAATTCTACTTCAGCTCCTCGAATGCTTTGGTGCATTCATCATTCTAAGTAAATGATTTCCCTTTCTAGTTGAGGTCAAAGAAAAGGAGACACTGGTCGGTATCCTTCGACACAAACCACCTTATTCTGCTACCATCCCCTTCAAGCTTTGTACTTGCTTCACAGTTCTTGGGTTTTTCATGTCTTGGATGGTTTGGATTTTGTTAGGGTTAGCCTCAATACCCTTCATGCTAATAAAGTAACCAAGGAATTTACCAGATCAGATGGTGAAGGAGAAATTCTTCGAGTTCAGCTTCATGTTGTACTAGCTTATATGCTGAATGTCTCAACCGAGTTCTGTACATGCCCCCGGCTTTTTCAGACTTTACCAGCATGTCATCCATGTACACATCCATTGACTGGCCAACCTGTTAAGAGAACATACAGGTGATGAGATGTTTGATTATACCTAGAATAAGCATCCATGAAATCGAGGAGTTCATGTCCATAGGTTGCTTCCACTAGCTAATCAATGCGAGGCAATATGAATCTAACTTTGGGATAGGCTTTGTGAGGTCAGAGAAGTCAATGCAAGTTCTCCAAGACCTATTTGGTTTTTTAACCATCATGGTTTGCTACCATATCGAATACTCTGCCTTCAGAATGAAGCCATTGGCTAAGAGCTTCTCTACTTCTTTAAGAGTTCGATACCTTTTTGGGTTGAGCAGTCGATGCTTTTGATGGACGGGGTGGTTATAGGATCTATGTTGAGTGCATGGAAAATGATCTTAGGATCAATACCGATCATGTCTGCATGTCCCCATAAGAAGATGTCTTTGATTTGCTATAGGAATTTGATTAGCTTATCTCTAACCTTTGGGCCAAGTTCTGTGCTAATTTCAAAAAATTTGCTAGGGTCGGCATGGTCTATAGATATCAATTCCAATAGAATAGTCATCTTTACCTTGATGTTTGAATCCCTCATGCGAGGGTCGAGCGGGTCGTCATCAAGATCAAGATTTTGTTCCAAGTCGTATTGGTTCAACTCATAAATTATGTGCTATATGACATCCTTAACCAGGAAAAACATCCATGCTCGAGTCAGGGTGTAACAGCCCGCAAACCCGTACCCCTTGAATTGACATTAATCTCCATCAAATCAACTCAAGAAGAACGGAAATACGGACCATTTAAGTTAAAGAAGAAGAGGTAGAAGAAGAAAATAGAAAACAACAACATCAGAATCTCACATCGCAGCGGAATAAAATATAATAGATAACAACTGATCTTTACCCAAAAGAAACTATATCTGTTTATACATCTCATCATTAGAGTACAACACAATCAATAATACATCACTAGACAATTATATTAACTTGTCCCACAACAGAATACACAGTATACACAACACAGCGGAATATACAACAAATACGAGTGATACGTCTCGCCATCCAGCTCGTCTCCTAAGCTCCACAACATTCTTTCCTGTATCTATAATACTCGGTCTGACCCGAGCATTATAGTTAAATAACACCCGAGTCAGTCTGGAAAACCAGTGTGAGAAAACACACTCAATTGGATTATTAAAGTTTTCCAAACCCTTTGAAATCAAAAGCATCTCGTAAGACCACGCCACAAATAAACATGTCGGGTTTTTACCTTACGATAGCCAAAACACTTTTTATCAAAATCCTCTTATATTATAATAGTGTCTATATACAAATACTTATTAAAATAGCTGAAATTGTTATATCTATTAAATTCCAGCTAATAGGTATATAAACAAAACCGTAAAGGCACATAGGGAGAATGGATTTCCAACTAATGACTAGGCACTGGGGTACCACCTGTCACAGTACCTGGTCTAGATCAGCGTACCAAGGACCACGCCCGATCCCCTGAAACACAAAATCGGAACTACCTAAGGGTAATTCCGAGTAAGATCACCCCACGGTTTGCGTGACCAACCGCCACACAGCCGAAATAAAAGGGACATCTAGACAGGAATGATCTCACCCTAATGGGCGCTACCCACATAGCCTTGCTGCATAACCCCTGATTTTCAGTCATTCCCAGTTGATGAGGCTTGAGGCTAAGCATTACCTTTATAGAACATATCCCTTAGAATGCCCATCGCCCACCTGACGATGTTCCAAAAGCATTCATCCATACAAGTCCGTCCCAGGTTCGAACGGAACCGAAGACACTATTCCTACTACATCCATTTTGGAATCATCCTCAGGATTAGTAGCGACTAGCCCTTGCATTTCACAGTACCCTCTTTGATTCCAAACTCGTTTCCCCACGAAACGTACAAACCGGATCGAAGTGGTTTTCGAGAAATTAATCCCGATCCCGGTCTCTTCGAAACGATCAGCGCATTGGCCAATATTAATAGTCGGTTATTTAACTATCAATTTACATTCACAATCAACCATCAAACAATAAATAATTTCCAAATTATTAATTGACCTCAAAATATCTTCTCAAGATATATTTTCACTTTTCAACCCTTTTGAAAACAGTTTCAAACCACACTCTTCTCATGGAATTAAATTCCCAAATATTTATTTCCACTGAAATCACCTAGTCCAAACACTTAAGATTTTTTTATAAAAATAATAATTTAAAAACACTTTATTATAAAATATCCTTTAAGACATATAAGTAAAAACTACTTTAATACTTATTCAAAATATATACTTTAAGAACATTTAAAATGAAGCTACTTAATAAAATATAAAACCAAATTTTTATCCCTTTAAACAAAATTTCAAGTCACCTTTAAATAATTACAACTATAATAAAATTTGAGAAATACTTACTTTAAAATCTAAACATTTAATAATGAATTTCCTAAAACATGCTTTTTAAAACAACATTTAAACTTTTAACTTTTTTTTTAAAATTTGCTTTGAAAACGTACTTGGCTATCAAGGGAAATACACTTCTCTTTCACATCTTTAAAAATAAATCACTATTTATTTTTAAACAAATTTACCCATTTCTTTAATAAATTCCCATCGTGAATTTATTCTTCCAAATATCCACTGATATATTACTTCACTTTTATAAACTCAGTTTATAAATTTCATAGTCTCATTCTTCCTTTGGAATTCCAATTTCAGACGCTTAAATCAATTTTCAAATTGATTTCCAAATTACTCCATTTTAAAATAAATTTCTTTACTTACTCAATTTATTTCAAAATCTTTTAACTTTAAATTTCATTTCTTTATTATGATTGAAAAATCCCTTTAAACTGAGAATACCAATTTCAGATTTCCCAAATCCCTTTTCTTTTCCTTTTTAATTAAATTTAAACCTTGAATTAAAATAAATTCTTTATTCTTTTTAAATAATATTGCTTAAGCTTAATATTCATTATTTCTCTACTTATTCAAAATCCCCTATTTCCATATTTATTAGAATTTTTAAATCACTTTTATTCTTTTCCAAATTTGTTCTTAAATTTATTCAAATTCTTTAAAATTAGTTTACTTGAAAATCCATTCCTTTATTTTCCTTTAAAAATCCACTTCTATATATTTTGGTAATTTAGGATACCGAATATTTAAGCAAACCATAACATTCAATATTCCAATTATCAATATAATTCACCACAGAATATCCAATATTCATAACACAGAATATAAAACAATCTAAATAATTTTGAGGAATCCAGTTGGATCCCTCCAACCTGTTTCCCTGCATCCACAGACGTTAGCACAATACCAATTCCACTTCGAGGTGGAATATCACGGTATATGGGTTTAATATAATATCATCCGCTATTATGCGGCGCATAGGGTCTCATCCGCTATATAATGCGGGAATATCAATCACTCCAATATATATATACTATTATATATAATATATCACATCCAATCAATTTCAATCATTTAACCAAATATTTGAATTTAACCATTTAAATTTAAATAAACCCAGATGAGTGAGATTAACTCACCTTTGACCTTTAATTTGCAATCTGATCCATCTCGACTACTTCTTCACGATTTTGGACCTTGAACAACATTATACGATTTATTAATATTTGAAATAAATCGGACAACCAATTATCATTTGTTTATTTACTTTAAACTATTCATTTTAATTAAACAATTTTTCCCTTAAACACATATGTATCTTTAATTTTCTTCTTGAAACTACATACATACTTATAAAATTTTATATAGCTTCCTGTATATACATAAAAATTGAAAACTACATTCATATATATATATATCTCAATATATAATTATACTTGTCTGTATTCATTAATTTTATTAGAGTAAATTACCTCCAACGTAGAACAAAACGAACAACGAAGATGCTGCCTTCCCAAAGCCCTCGCCATCGCCGAAGTCTGCCACTTCCAGCTTGCTCGTGAACGAGCTCCACTTCCCAACCCTAATCACCGAAGCCCTACTGCCTCGCGAATCCCACTGCTCGATCGAGACCCGATCCCAGAATCGATCGACAGTCCAAGCACAAACTCGATTCGCCAACTCCCCTTTAACGCGATTCCCTGACAACTCCCGCAAACATGCCCAGAATTGTGAGCATCATCACCGCTAGCCCTTCCCAGTCGCGATCGAAACCCACGTGAGCCAAAACCCTAGTTCGTTGCGAACGAACTCGCCTCCATCCTCGATCTGCAAATCGCGATCGCCTCCTCTCCGTTAGCTCGAGTTCGAACTCCCCTTTTTGTCTAATTGCTTTCGAACGATTTCGATTTCGATCGTGAGGCCAAACATCTATTTACAGCAAGGGAGGAGGGAAAATCAAACGCTTTAAAATCGAATTTGGGATCTTTGCTCATCCGTTCGTTTTATTTTGATTTTTCTTTTTCTTTGCCGGCCATTTTTCGTGAGATTTGAGCTGAAGGCAGGGAAAGAGAGATGTGATTTTGAAAGGGAAGGTAGTGTGTTTTAAGATGGGAACGGGGACAAGATAAGATGTTAGCGTGCAAAAATTGTCAGGTTACAGTGCCTAAAAAAAATAAAAGCTGAAGTGAAGAAAAAGTTTTGATGTGAATAAAATTTCAACTGATGTGAAAATTTTGACCAGTTAACTTATATATATTATTTAAATTTAAATTTGAATCGTCTCGAAATACCACTCAAAACTTTGACTTCCTATCGAGGCATGCCGCTAGGCGTTCATAATGTTATACCCCTATTCCGAACGCACTGAAAAAGGTTCCGAGTCCTAATTCGATCGTATGGAGAAGATAGCTTTTTGGATCCAGTTATTATATTGAATTCGATATAAATTTCAGCGCGTTCATATGTCGTACGCTCACACAACAACTCCAATCACTACGAAACTTGAAATCCGATAATAATACAATATTACGGATCCAAAGGAACTAGTTTCGTCGAATTCCGAGACTGTGCCTCGAAAGGCTATTTTTAAATATCGATTTAAACGGTATATTTTCAAAACTGAATAAAACACTTTTAAATTCAATTTTAAAAGTGCTTCACCCTCAGTATTATTAATATGAATTTTTTAAGCCTTCAAATTATTTTTAACTGGCTTTAAACCCCAGATTAAATATTTTACCCAACTTCAAATCATTTAATTTAATAATTAAATTACCCAATGAATAGTGATATTTGAAATTCAAGTTAAAAATTAACTTTCAAATATTTAAAATCAATTAAATATCCAATTTCAAATATTTAAAAATTCCGGGTTGTCACATTCCTCCCCCTTAAAATAATTTCGTCCCCGAAATTACTAGTTAGGAAGAATGATTCAATCCTCGTTAACTATTTTCTCAAATCCAAATAGTTTCAAACAAGAGGGAATTAGGGAAAAGGAAAAACTTTGACAAAAAATTAGTTTAAAGGACACCAAGTTTTATTTTTTGGCTGAAAGACAAACTTTGAAAAAAATTAGGTTGAAGGACAATGCTAGTTCTAACTAGCATTATATTCAGTTTTTACACTATACAAAATGCTAGATAGACTAGCATTATATTCAGTTTTTACACTATAAAAAATGCTAGTTCTAACTAGCATTGTCCTTCAGCCTAATTTTTTTCAAAGTTTGTCCTTCAGCCCAAAGATAAAACTTGATGTCCTTCGGCCTTAATTTTTTTCAAAGTTTGTCCTTGTGCCTATTTTCCACTTCAAACAACCTCCCAAAATAATCTTTTATTAAGACACACTAACCCTCTTTCTAACTTTCCAACTTATCCATAAGTCCCAAACAATATTACTTACCTACCAATTCAAATTTAAATTTGAAACAAAATTTTGAATTATCAAAATTTTCTCAAAATTTTCGATCTCCTTAAATTTTGAATTTTTTTGCCAGCGTCTCCTTTGAGCGGCTAGCTCGGTACAACTACAAAATGCCTCAACAGGCCCCCAAAATTCAAAAAGAAAAAAATCCAAGTGGCTAAATCAGAAACCATCAAATTTCATACAGAAATTTAATCACATACCTCTTTGTTGGGCCATTTGAATTTATTTTCTAAAATCAAAAATACCAATTCCTTTTGCCTTTTAAACCCCTGTGTCCTACTCAGCAATAATATCCAATTACAACATTCAAAATTGCTTTACACATTCTTTACAAAAGTTTTCATATCTATTTCATTCACATTCGTACAATGCACATATATCATTCGTACGCAATACCAAATTCGATCGCTCACTCGATCACACAATCTCACTTCCGAACTAGTATCGTCCACCCGACTTCCTAGTGCGGACTTAGATCTGGTTTCTTGATCAGAAACCGTCATCCTCCTTGCATAGCCACAAACTATGATAGAGAATTTCCAGAATCAATCAAAATCCATATCCAGGGTTCGCCGTCGAAAATCGAGTGAAAAATCCTAACTCGGATCGGTATAGTTACCTCGAAATTCTGTGCTCGAATCTGGATCAAATCACTATGCGAATAAAATAATATACGTACATCCTACGTATTAATTTCAATTGATTATTTGCTATATCAATTTCCTTTTATTCACATTCATTTTGATTGTTATTCACTTATCCACAATTATCCCATTTCACAACTTTCAGTTTTAATCTTCATTCTATTATTCACTTAGAATAATTTTCTCAACACCACATTTACTTAAGAATTTCATCCTTCATTTCTTAAGTCCAATATAAATATTTCTTATATTTATTTTACTACTTTGCCACTGAAGTGTATATTCAAATTGAATTCCAATTCTATATGAATTTCAATTTGCTTCAATTTACTAATTCATTTCAAATCTCAATACCTTTATTTCCAAATTTTCATTCAGATTTTCATTTTCAATTTTACTTAAATTCAATTTGTCTTCAAACTCTGAATATTGAATTTTTATCCACTTTACTTTACATACAAAATTTTAAATCAGATTTCAATATTCAGTTTCAATTCTATCTACTTACCAATTTTAAATTATTTGTCGTTAGTGAAAATTTTTTAAAATTTTCTAACTCCCAAAATTTTCGGAAAATTTTGGCAGAGTCTCCTTTGTACGGAGGAGCTTTTGCAATTTGACAAGAGATATAAATATATATACATCGACCCACACGGTCGGAAAATCAAAAACAGTAACAGTTCATATTTCCTAACTATGTATTGCGTAGGCGTACCTCTATTTAGCATTTTTAAGCAAGCGACTTATTTTTTTTAGCATTTTGCACGATCAAATCCAGCCACATGGCTTCCCTATACCTGTACTAACTCAATTCAAATATGTAAGTGCCATATATAGAAAATTTATTCACATTTCACTCATTTCAATAGCTATCACATGGATTTCATAAGCCATACATACCAAACAACACTTAAAAGTAATTTATAAGGTTTCGACACAAATTTAGTTGCTTACAACTAAATCACACATCAATTTCATTCAATTTAAGTGATTTACAACTCACTTTCCTACATTCTATTCATTTTTAACCCATACAAGCTCATATTCAATTCAATTGATTTCAAAATCAATTTTATTTCACTTCTATCCATTCATAGAATTTATTTAATCTCGTTTTCGTCAAACGACAATTTATTTCTACGCAATCCGACTATATTCATGTGAATAAATAATTACTTAAGCTCAAAACCATTTTAAATTTATTCACAATCCATTTTAATTTTAATTCACATTCTCAATTTATCAAAATAATATCCAAGCACATATTTAACTCATTTATACTCAAATTGGATTTTATTTGCACTCAAATCATTTTCTAATATAATCCAATTCCATTTCATTTGACAACATTTCCACTTACATTTAATTCATTCCCAATCCAAGTTGAATTTTATTTATAACCCGAGTTTATTTCACAATTCAACTTCTATTTTACTAAATTGGGTTCCATTCCCAAATCTCACCAACATATTCAATTTTAACTCAAACAATCCCATTTATAGTACCATAATATTTTAAATAAGCTTCCAGAGTTTAAACATTCAAAATCAGATTTGAAAAATATACATATCCAAATCAACCATTCTTTGAATCTCAAAACCAGACCCCATTTTCAAAAACATTCCAAATTAAAACAATTTGGCAGCAATTTCTCTTTTGGAAACTCGAAAATAAACATCGATGATGCTGCAGTCATCACCGAAGTTATTTTCCAGTGACCCAAAGAGAGTTAAATGCTTTTACTTCCTTCAAAAACATTTAAAATATTTTTAATTTCAAATCTCTCCAGATTTCAAATTCAACTCAAAATATCTCTCAAATACTATCATCATTATTTCTCCAAAGCATTTGAAAACCATTTTCAAACCCAAAAGAATTTAAACCTTTCCTAACATTTCAAATTCGAAATCCATCCAATTCAGATTCAAACATTACTGGAATTTTTATTTCAATTTCAATTATAAATCACATTCATAATTCACATTTACAAATTCCATTTTATTATCTGAATTTATTTCCTTAACTTTGGTTATAATTCGATTTCTTATTCAATTTCACACTTAAATGATAATAATTTAATATTATCATTCCTAGCAATCATATATATAACTATAATATTTACAAAAATTGTTCCTTTCATATTCAAAAATAATTTGGGTAAAATTATTTCATTTACCCTATTTTAAAACAATACCGTGTCGAATTGTTCCATTCAAGTGTTTAGAGATCCCTATCAATAACGTTAATTACTTGTATTGACCAGAATCCATAAACTACTCAATAAACCAATCAATACGATATAAAACTATTTTATATTCACTAACAAATACGTGCTCATATCTATTATTATACTCAAACTCATTCTAGAGTACTACTGACTCTATTTCAATTAGTAATTCCCACCAGAGCCAAGGTTATCACCAGCCTAAGCTCCGATACCACTGTAACAGCCTAGGCTTTTCAACCGTCGGTAGCGGCGACCGGTAGGCTTTGCAACCATCCCAGACCAGCCGTGGCACACAGTGATACCTCAAATTTGCTTTTACGGTCAGCCTCTCGACTGTAAGCACCTAGCAAACCAACCCAGGGCCTTATACTACCCAAAGAGACATGTAGGGGTAAGAGTCTCCCGTTCGCCACCAAACCGCAAAGCGAGAACCCCCTATCATGCTGTAATATAGCAAACCCGATCCCGGTCTCTTCGAAACGATCAGCGCATTGGCCAATATTTTAGTCGGTTATTTAACTATCAATTTACATTCACAATCAACCATCAAACAATAAATAATTTCCAAATTATTTATTGACCTCAAAATAACTTCTCAAGATATATTTTCACTTTTCAACCCTTTTGAAAACAGTTTCAAACCACACTCTTCTCATGGAATTAAATTCCCAAATATTTATTTCCATTGAAATCACCAAGTCCAAACACTTAAAAAAAAATTTTAAAATAAAAATTTATAATCAATTTATTATAAAATATCCTTTAAGACATTTAAGTAAAAACTACTTTAATACTTATTCAAAAATATATACTTTAAGAACATTTAAAATGAAGCTACTTAATAAAATATAAAACCAAATTTTTATCCCTTTAAACAAAATTTCAAGTCACCTTTAAATAATTACTACTATAATAAAATTTGAGAAATACTTACTTTAAAATCTAAACATTTAATAATGAATTTCCTAAAACATGCTTTTTAAAACAACATTTAAACTTTTAACTTATATTTTAAAATTTGCTTTGAAAACGTACTTGGCTATCAAGGGAAATACGCTTCTCTTTCACATCTTTAAAAATAAATCACTATTTATTTTTAGACAAATTTACCCATTTCTTTAATAAATTCCCATCGTGAATTTATTCTTCCAAATATCCACTGATATATTACTTCACTTTTATAAACCCAGTTTATAAATTTCATAGTCTCATTCTTCCTTTGGAATTCCAATTTCAGACGCTTAAATCAATTTTCAAATTGATTTCCAAATTACTCCATTTTAAAATAAATTTCTTTACTTACTCAATATATTTTAAAATCCTTTAACTTTAAATTTCATTTCTTTATTATGATTGAAAAATCCCTTTAAACTGAGAATACCAATTTCAGATTTTCCAAATCCCTTTTCTTTTCCTTTTTAATTAAATTTAAACCTTGAATTAAAATAAATTCTTTATTCTTTTTAAATAATATTGCTTAAGCTTAATATTCATTATTTCTCTGCTTATTCAAAATCCCCTTTTTCCATATTTATTAGAATTTTGAAATCACTTTTATTCTTTTCCAAATTTGTTCTTAAATTTATTCAAATTCTTTAAAATTAGTTTACTTGAAAATCCATTCCTTTATTTTCCTTTCAAAATCCACTTCTATATATTTTGGTAATTTAGGATACCGAATATTTAAGCAAACCATAACATTCAATATTCCAATTATCAATATAATTCACCATAGAATATCCAATAGTCATAACACATAATATAAAACAATCTAAATAATTTTGAGGAATCCAGTTGGATCCCTCCAACCTGTTTCCCTGCATCCACAGACGTTAGCACAATACCAATTCCACTTCGAGGTGGAATATCGTGGTATATGGGTTTAATATAATATCATCCGCTATTATGCGGCGCATAGGGTCTCATCCGCTATATAATGCGGGAATATCAATCACTCTTATATATATATACACTATTATATATAATATATCACATCCAATCAATTTCAATCATTCAACCAAATATTTGAATTTAACCACTTAAATTTAAATAAACCCAGATGAGTGAGATTAACTCAACTTTGACCTTTAATTTGCAATCTGATCCATCTCGACTACTTCTTCACGATTTTGGACCTTGAACAACATTATACGATTTATTAATATTTGAAATAAATCGGACAACCAATTATCATTTGTTTATTTACTTTAAACTATTCATTTTAATTAAACAATTTTTCCCTTAAACACATATGTACCTTTAATTTTCTTCTTGAAACTACATACATACTTATAAAATTTTATATAGCTTCCTGTATATACATAAAAATTGAAAACTACATTCATATATATATATATCTCAATATATAATTATACTTGTCTATATTCATTAATTTTATTAGAGTAAATTACCTCCAACGTAGAACAAAACGAACAACGAAGATGCTGCCTTCCCAAAGCCCTCGCCATCGCCGAAGTCTACCACTTCCAGCTTGCTCGTGAACGAGCTCCACTTCCCAACCCTAATCACCGAAGCCCTACTGCCTCGCGAATCCCACTGCTCGATCGAGACCCAAGCCCAGAATCGATCGACAGTCCAAGCACAAACTCGATTCGCCAACTACCTTTATTGCGATTCCCTAACAACTCCTGCAAACATGCTCAGAATCGTGAGCATCATCACCGCTAGCCCTTCCCAGTCGCGATCGAAACCCACGTGAGCCAAAACCCTAGTTCGTCGCGAACGAACTCGCCTCCATCCTCGATCTGCAAATCGCGATCGCCTCCTCTCCATTAGCTCGAGTTCGAACTCCCCTTTTTTTCTAATTGCTTTCGAACGATTTCGATTTCGATCGTGAGGCCAAACATCCATTTACAGCAAGGGAGTAGGGAAAATCGAATGCTTTAAAATCAAATTTGGGATCTTTGCTCATCCGTTCGTTTTATTTTGATTTTTCTTTTTCTTTGCCGACCATTTTTCATGAGATTTGAGCTGAAGGTAGGGAAAGAGAGATGTGATTTTGAAAGGGAAGGTAGTGTGTTTTAAGATGGGAACGGGGACAAGATAAGATGTTAGCGTGCAAAAATTGTCAGGTTACAGTGCCTAAAAAAAATAAAAGCTGAAGTGAAGAAAAAGTTTTGATGTGAATAAAATTTCAACTGATGTGAAAATTTTGACCAGTTAACTTATATATATATATATATAATTTAAATTTAAATTTGAATCGTCTTGAAATACCACTCAAAAATTTGACTTCCTATCGAGGCATGCCACTAGGCGTTCATAATGTTATACCCCTATTCCGAACGCACTGAAAAAGGTTCCGAGTCCTAATTCGATCGTATGGAGAAGATAGCTTTTTGGATCCAGTTATTATATTGAATTCGATATAAATTTCAGCGCGTTTATATGTCGTACGCTCACACAACAACTCCAATCACTACGAAACTTGAAATCCGATAATAATACAATATTATGGATCCAATGGAACTAGTTTTGTCGAATTCCAAGACTCTGCCTCAGAAGGCTATTTTTAAATATCGATTTAAACGATATATTTTCAAAACTGAATAAAACACTTTTAAATTCAATTTTAAAAGTGCTATCACCCTCAGTATTATTAATATGAACTTTTTAAGCCTTCAAATTATTTTTAACTGGATTTAAACCCCAGATTCAATATTTTACCCAACTTCAAATCATTTAATTTAATAATTAAATTACCCAATGAATAGTGATATTTGAAATTCAAGTTAAAAATTAACTTTCAAATATTTAAAATCAATTAAATATCCAATTTCAAATATCCAAAAATTCCGGGTCGTCACACAGGGTGTTGATTTTGCCTTTAACTCTCATAGACATGTCTATCGGTATTAAGAGGGTAGGAATTATTATATGGGATGTCCCCGCCTGTCAACGGGGAAAGACTTGCTCATTTTAGGTTTTGATGAGCTTTTTTGTTCTTTGGGGAGTGACCAAGGAGATAGGATCTTTGCTATCCCAGTCATCATTGTGGTAGGTGGTCTCAACAGACCTAGAGTGCGGCTGAGATCGAGCGTACTCTCAGGTAATGTAGCGCCAGTTGATGAGCTTCGAGGCCGAGGTGGTCCCGGCATAACCTGAAGCATTGCAATGCTTGAGGGTACTCTTAGATGACACACCATAGATGTTTGTATCTTCAAGAGCAATGACGGTCCCTGCATGACCCATAGCACCACTGGCTTAAGAGTACTCTCAGGTGACATGTTGTTGGTTGTCGTGACATGATCGGGTAGGACATTGCTAGTGGAAGAAGTTGTTGTTATTGACGCTTTTGAGTTGTTGGCGGTCTTGGCTTAAGCCAGAGCTTTGGTTCTCTCGAGTGTGTGTTGAAGCATGAGATCACCCTTCTTTCCTTATTTGAGGGAGGTCCAATAACGCTCCATAGCCTTCTGCTAATTGCCATGTATCTCGTCGATCTCACCGATACCACCCAAGATGATGACCTTCACGATGAGTCGATTGTAGGAGACGATAGCGTCCAGTTCTACAAGCATTTGTTGTCCTATTAAAAGATTGTATGCAGATAGGAATTCAACTACTATAAAGTTTGCCTGAATTTTTTACAGCAAGGGGTTCTCGACCGAAAGTCATCATAGGTGAGATGGTACCCATCAGAATAATGCCCACATCCCCAAAGCCATAGATGGGCAAGGAGTAGGGGTGAGGCTGGATGCAGGGAGCTTGAGAGTCTCAAAAACATGTCTGAACATAACATTGACTGAGCCACCTCAATTCTCGAAGGCTCAATGCACATTTGAGTTACGCATCGCAAGGGTGACGACCATAGGATCGTGGTGAGGATAAGAGATGGCTTCCCTATCATCAGTGAGCATGATGGTCTGATATGTTTCCATTTTAGCATTTACAAAACTTTTAAAGTAAACAATTTTCATTTTGAACTAGCATATGTCGAGAAAGGATATGTCGACATATATGCCGCCAAATGGCTTTTTAGATTTTGAATGGAAGTGTCTATTCAACACAACTCTTCATTAATGGACACATCTATTAATTTACTATATAAAAGGTAGTGCAAACAAATTTTATAATAACTAATTACTTACTTTCTTTCCTCCTCTTACTCTCTTGAAAAAATCTCTTGAAAAATATACTCTATTCTCTTCAAAATCATATATAGTCAATTCATTCTTTATTGTATTTATTCAGTACTACTTTCTTACTATTTTGGAAATATATCTCTCCTTCAAAGATCAAAGTGCTATCCAAGAGGCTATAGGATCCATTATACCCAAAGTACAAGAATTTTTCTTTGGAAAAAACTATCAACTCTATTTGCGTTTGCTTGGGTGTGCATGTAGTCCGATCAAATCAAGTAAGTGTGCTTAGTAGCTCATTCAAATCTAGTGGGTGTGTTTGTAGCCCTGTTAAATCAAATGAGTTTACCCCAAACTTGGATTACAGGATGGTGTGACTCATAGCCTCGAAATTGAGATTGTATTTAGATTTGCCTTCATCCCGGTTAAAGATTGGCATTTGAAAAGAAATTTGTACAAGCAATTTTACAGGACTGGATGTAGGGAAAATTTAAACCAATATAAAATCAATGGTGTCATCTCTATAACTCTCTACTTTGTTTTACTGCTTTTATTTTTATCTATGATTGATAGTTGGTATAATTTTGTGTTGTAAATTTGTGATTTAATATCTATCTTGAAAGAGAATTTAAAAGATTTACATAAGTTACAAAACACTATTCACCCTACCTCTAGTGTTAAATTGGCCTTAAAATCCATAATTTCGCAACCCATATTTGATATCAAAGCAATGCATTTTCAGAAACTCGTAATTGATTTTGGAAAAAGTATAAATGGCTAGTAATATTGTTAGTACTCTTTTTAACACCTTTATGGAAAAAAAATTTGTAAAACCAATATATTACCTTCAAGTAGATTAGAAACTAATCATTCTAAAAAGTCACTTGATTTTTTGGAAATGTATAATGTTGATTTGCAGGAACAAGTTTCATATATGGCTAATGGTGAATAGACACTTGATATTCAAACATCACAAATCAAGAAGGACAAATGGATACTAGACAGTGAATGCTTAAGACACATAACTGAAAATCTGAAGACCTTGAAGGATATTATTTATAAATACGGTGGATCGGTTAATTTTGGAGATAACTCTAAAGGATATGTGATTGGTATTGGCAATATCGATAACTCTAAAACTCCTACTATTTCCAATATTTTGCTAGTTAGGAATTTAAAACATAATTGGCTTAATATTAGCCAACTATGTGATAAGGGTTTAAAAAAGATATTTGACACATCAAAGATAATGAGTCAAACATTACCTTTGAAGGTATTAGGAAACGTAACATATATATCTTAAGTATGAAAGTGTCTAATGACAATCTATGTCTTTTGGTTGAATCTAGTGACCCTTGGATTTGGCACAAAAGATTTGGTCATTTGAATTTTAAACACTCATCTAAAATTGCTAGATATGAACTTGTTAGGGGTCTTCCTAAATTTTATTTTTATGTCAACAACTTATGTGATGCTTGTCAATTAGGAAAACTTTATAAAAGTTCTTTTAAATCAAAAGATATGATTTCTACTTCTCAACCTCTTGAACACTTCACCTGGACCTTTTCAGATCCTTGCAAATATAATCAATAAATCATAATAGATATGTTTTTTCTAATTGTAGATGATTTTTCTAAATATACATGCACTATTTTCTTAAAACTTAAAAGTGAAACTTTTAAAATGTTTAAGATTTTTACTAAAAGAATTCGGAGTCATGTGTCGACCAAAATTAAAACGATTAGGAGCGATCATGGAGGTGAGTTCGAAATGAAAACTTTGAAAACTTTTGTAATAAGAAAGGAATTACACATAACTTTTCATTCCCAAGAACACCTTAACAAAACAGAGTAGTAGAACATAATAAAAGAACTATTGTTAGAACGATGCTAAATGGTAGTGATTTACCTAAAAGTTTTTGGGCTGAAGCAGTTGCTACAACATGCTATATTTTAAATAGAATATTAACAAGATCTTTGACAAAGAAAACTCATTATGATTATTTTATTATAAAAAACCTAAGTATCTTATTTTAGAGTTTTTGGTAGTAAAATTTTCATATTAAATAAAAAAGATAATTAAGAAATTTGATACTAAGTCAGATAAAGGAATTTTTATTGGTTATTCTAATAGAAGTAAAGCCTATAGAGTTTTTAACACCAGAAATAACACCAATGAAGAAACTTTACACGTTTCATTTGGTAAAAAATTTAAAGTTAATAATACCAGTTTTGATAAAGAAAACATTAACTCAAATAAAAATAATAAAATTGCAAATAATGGAATCAGTAATAATGAAAATAATGATAACTCTGAAAATTCATATCCAAATAAAAGAACAAAATATTTGAAAGATCATCCTATAGAAAACATATTAGGAAATATCGAGTCTACTGTAAAGACAAGAAATTGATTAAATAAAATGAGTAATGTAGCATTTATCTCAACTAATGAACCTAAAAATCCAAAGGAAGCATCATTTGATAATTCATGGATTCTCGCTATGCAAGAAGAACTGAATCAGTTTACCAGAAATGATGTTTGGGAATTAGTCGCAAGACCTGAAAATAAATCTGTAATAGAAACTAAATGGGTCTATAGATAAAATGAATGAACAAGGAGAAGTCATTAGAAATAAAGCAAGTTTAGTTGCTCAAGGTTATAATAAGAAGGAAGGTATAGATTTTGATGAAACATTTGCTCATGTAGCCAGATTAGAAGCCATTAGAATTATACTTGCTTTTGCAAATCATAATAGTTTTAAATTATTTCAAATAGATGTCAAAAGTGCCTTTTTAAATGGTATTATTAAGAAAGATGTTTATATTGAACAACCCCCACTTTCAGAAGATGAAAAACTTTCAAATCATGTTTAAAGAAAGCCTTTTATGGTTTAAAACAAACTCCTAGAGCATGGTATGATAGACTTAAATCCTATTTATTACAATCTAATTTTGAAATAGGAAAAGTAGATAGTACTCTATTTATTTATTAAAAGAAATAATAATGATATTCAACTTATACAAATATACGTAGATGATATTATATTTGGATCAACAAACGAATAGTTAAATAAAGAATTTTCAGATATTAAAACCAAGGAATTTGAAATAAGTCATATGGATAACTAACTTTTTTTAGAATTACAAATAAGACAATTAAATAATTGTATTTTTATAATTTAAGAAAAATATGTGAAGGATTTAGTTAAGAAATTTGGTATGTCAAATACTAGTGGTAAGCCAACTCTCATGATAATTAATGAGAAAGTAAATAAGGAAGAAAACTCAAAAGATGTAAAGCAAAAACTATATGGACGTATGATAGGATCCTTACTCTATATAACTACCAGTAGACCATATATAATGCATAGTGTCTGTATTTGCACAAGATATCAATCTCAACCTAAGGAACTTGCCTAAAATCTATAAAACGAATAGTAAGATATGTAAACAACACACTAGACTAGTGACTCTTCTATCCAAAGGAAGATTTGTTCAATTTAATTTCAAATAGTGATGCTGACTATGCTGGATGCAAATCAGACCGAAAAGGTACAAGTGGAACTTGTCACTTTTTAGGACACACTCTTGTTTTCTGGTTTAGCAAAAAGAAAATTTCTTTGTCTCTATCTAAAACAAAAGTAGAATATATCTCTGCGGCATTAGACAGTTCACAGGTCATCTATATGCAACAAACTTTGAAAGATTATGGTTTAAATTTCAATAAGTCACCAATATATTATGATAACACTAGTGCAATAAATCTATCTAAAAACCCAACACAGCTTTCTAGGGCCAAACATATAGACATAAGACACCATTTTTGAGAGATAATGGAAATAAAGAAGTCATTTCACTCGAACTTATAAAATTTGAAAATCAAATTGTCGATATATTAACAAAACTGTTAACTCAAACATCTTTTATTAAACTTATAAGAGAATTAGGAATATGTTCTTTGCTCTAAAATATAAATATAATAATCTTTAAATTCTAAACTAAAAGGAAAATAAAATATCAAAATTTAACAACGTATGTCGATATACCCAACACCTATATGTCGACATATACTGTTTTTATGAAAATTATTTTTCCCTCTTAAATTCAAAATATGATTATATAACCATAAAATTTTGAATTCTTTCTCATTTTCCTATCTTATTCTTCTGCAAACTCTAAATAAAATAAAATTTATTGGATCCTTCAAATTCCAAGAGATTAAGGGAAGATACCACACCCTTAAACTACAATACCACCCCTTTGAGCCCCTTTAAAAACATCATCATAGCCAAAGTCATTAAAGTAGAGGATGATATGAAGCGTTTCCTCAACATACTTTTAGAAATAGTGGTCGTCCAAATATACTACTTAAAGGAACAAGAAAAGCAATGACGGGTCCTTCGTAACCTTCAGAAACATCTACTGGATAACGAAGCCAATCCAATGGTGATTGAAGAGGAAACTCCAATTCTTGTCATTCACAATCCAATGGATGATGAGGAAGAGGAGGAAGAAGAGGAAGATATTATTGAAGATGACAATGAAGTCAAGTGGGTATGCAAATTTTGCTTTGCACGTGATGGAAATCTTGTGGAACAAAAAGGAAATTTCTGTCTCCACTATACCTTTTTCCCTATCGACAAGTATCCCATAATCAAAAATCATCAATTCACACATTTTAGTTTGGCTTGTCTAGTTTTAGATTATTAGGTGTTGATTTGATATGTATGCTTGGATTATTAGTACTATTAGGTATTGGTTTGATTTGGTTTTATTAACTCTATGATCGGGTTGATAGTTTGATTTAGATAGTTTGATTTAAATAAATAAAGATTATCTTATCTTATTTATTTAAAGTCTTCATATATTAATAATATTGCATCATAATTGTATTATTATACTTTAGTCTGAATTTATTGTTTTGGGCTCTACGGTTTATCGGTATTTCTTTAAGAGGGAGTTTTATTTCTCATCCATTTTTGTTAATGACAAAGGGGGAAAAATATAAAATATACATATGCATATATTCAGGTGGAGTTATATCATATTTTATATATAGAAATAAATAATGGTTGTCATCGTCAAAAGGGGGGAGATTGTTAATACCTCAGTTATTGATTTTGATGACAACAACCGTATAAAATATAGGTACTAATGTTTTGCCAAGTTATATAGCATATATTACAGAATATTACACATGTGCTGAACTAAAGACTATGTAGTATAAAGACTCAAGATAGAGATATGAAGACTCATGAGTTCAAAGATTAAAAAAAAGATCTCAAGGTTATAATTTAGTGTATAGAATCATTAGTAAATATTGTTAAAGTCCTTAATAGCAATTTCTGATCTATGTCTATAATTTCTGATCTTTGAATATTTTTAAACCAAAATAAATTATTTTAATTTCAAAAATATTTTATAAAAGTTTTTAAGTCCAAAAATATTTAAAGACCATGTTCAAATTATTTTACAAAACAATTTTAATTATGAACTAGCATATGTCGACATACACGCCGCCAAATGATTTTTCAAATTTTGAATGGAAGTGTCTATTCAACACAACTCTTCATAGTTGGACACATTTGTTAATTTACTATATAAAAGGAAGTGCAAATGAATTTTTTAATAACTAATTACTTATTTTCTTCCCTCCGAGTACTCTCTTTAAAATATCTTGAAAAATATACTCTAATCTCTTCAAAATCATATAGAATCAATTCATACTTTATTGTATTGATTCAATACTACTTTCTTACTATTTTGGAAACATCTCTCTTTAATTTCAAAGATCAAAGTGCTATCCAAGAGGCTATAGGATCTATTGTATCCAAAATACAAGAATTTGTCTTTGGAAAAACTATCAACTCTATTTGTGCTTGCTTGGATGTGCTTGTAGCCCGATCAAATCAAGTGGATGTGCTTAGTAGCCCGTTCAAATCTAGTGGATACACTTGTAGCCCGGTTAAACTAAGTAAGTTTACCCCGAACTTGAAATACAGGAGGGTGTGTCTCGTAGCATCGAAATCGAGATTTATTTGGGTTTGCCTTCTACCCAGTAAAAGATTGGCATTTGAAAAGAAATATGTACAGGCAATTGAACGGGATTGGATGTAAGAGAAATCTGAACAAGTATAAATCTCTATTGTCATCTCTCTAACTTTTTACTATACTTACTGCTTTTATTTTTATCTATGATTACATCTGTGATTGATTGTTAGTATAATTCTGTGTTGTTAATCTGTAATTTAACATCTATCTTGAAAGAAAACTAAAAAGATTTAATTAAGTTAGAAAACATTATTTACCCTCCTCTAGTGTTAAATTAGCCTTAAGATCCATAATTCCACAACACACAATCCTCTCAAAACTCTTAAGCTTAGCAACTTTTTAGTCTTAATTGTATAATTTCTTATTGTTTTCTTGTAATTCCTTATAATTGTAAGAGAGAAGCATAGTAAGAGATGTTTATAGTGGACGTAGGCAAACTTAGCCAAGCAGTGCTACATCTTTATGTCATTTATTTTAATTTGCTTGTATTTCTCCTTATTTTACCTTTTTAAGCATAGTGTTTGCAAGTAACCTTTGCTTTCACGAATGCATTAGTCTAATTTCGATGTTGGCTAATTTACTAGTCAACATATATGTACATAAATAAACTTTATATATGCACTTTGTTAAATACTAATGGCATTCAAACAAATCAAATAAAATTTAATAATTAATATTTCATAAACGTTAGTTAATTTACAACGATCTATAAATTAATTAAATCGTATGGTTTTTCAAAGTATTCATCGTTATGGTTATACAAATCAAAGGTGTAAATTCAATCAACGATTAATATCAAAAAATTCGAATATTTGCGTTCCACGTCAGCTAGTGGTGTGACATCTTGGATAAATTTATCACTTACACATCGTTTCAATAAAAATATAAGTTTGCTATTATATGCGGTTCTTGTTAGCAATGGCTATTTGCACTAATTCTTTTTGTCAAAACTATATCATATTAGGACCTAAGGAATTTGGTTTTGGTCAAAATTCCAATATCATCCAAATTCAACTTAATTAGTCCAAACACAAAGTCCTCTATTTAATAAAACATTTATTATTAATAGTGTTGCTCTGGCAAAAGACTTTGACTTTGAGTTGACTATAGTTAAACGTGATACTAACCTCATATAATTGAGGAGACGAATTCTTTGTTGAATATGTGACTTCTAATGCTTCAACTCAAACCCAACAGTAACCGTTGAGAAGAAATTAATTAAATTAATAATAGAGAATTAATTAAATGAGTTTTTAATAATAAAATGTGAATATTAGGATTTGTGATGATTTGAAAACATATAATTTATATGGAATTTAAAATAAAGATTTAACTAATTAAAAGGAGTTTTAATATTAAAACGAGGAAAATATAAAAATAATTGGGAAATTATATGTGAAAATATTAATAAAGTAATAAAATAATTTATTTGAGCAAACTTTGATTTTTAAAAGGAGTTTAGACATATTTAAGGTACAAAGCAACTTTTAAATTGATTTAAAATGATAAAAAAAATTATAAAGTTCAATATGAAGGAATTATTTAAAAAAAGAACTTTTATTTCACTTCTAAAAGAGTTTATTTTATTTGTGAAACTGAGCTTTATATGGTAAATATGAAAATGATTATTTAATTGTTAAAAATTATAAATAATAATTGTGGAAAAATTATGAAATGATAGTGAAACATTTATGAACAATAAATATGATTTTTATTTGATGCTATAGGCTAAGTTATTATGGTAGAAAAATAGATTAGTGTATGAAGAGATAAGAAAATGAATTATAATTAATTAGAAAGCAAGCACATTAGGCTCATTCCCATACTTAGAAAAAAATTTCCACTTCATTACTTTTCAAGACAAGTCTAGAAACCTCTCCTTTATCTTCATATTTCCATCCCATATGCACTTTCTATCTCCATCTCCATAATCACAATTATGAAATCCCAAATCCTCCTTCTAAATCCAATATAAAATCGAGTAAATTTCTATATATCATGAAACTTGAAACCAAGCTTCTCTACATAGTTCTACACCCCTAAGAATGTTCAAAGTGGAATTTTGGGTATTTTTGTGTCATGTTGCAATTTTAAAAATATGGACGATAGGGTTTTAATGAAGCTATGAAGAGTAATGGAATATTTGGTACTTTTCTAAGCTAAGGTGAGTAATTTCTACTCACAAATCTATGTCTATATGTATGTGATTTATGTTGAATGATTGAACTGTTTGAATTGTGCATTGCTTGCTCCTCAAGAACCAATTGTATGTCATTTCTTTGATTAATTTTGTGTGATATGGATGTGGTTTATGTTGTTGAATGTAGTGTATTGAGGAGATATAGGGCTTAACATATAGGGGAGTAAGGCAGCTGAAGCCACCTTATATGGCATCACATAACCTAGAACATCATTGTTCCAGGCCGTGGACTGGTGGGCCGGTCATGGGGATCGGTGCATGGGTGTGAGGCCTGGAGCAGTGATGTTCAAGGCCTTATGTGAGTGTACTTTTATATAAACATGGATATATATATATTATTATATATATATAATTAAATAAAAATCTGATTTTCGAAATAAAAAGTTGATGCATTGGAAATAAAGGGTTTTTGTTAGTACCTTAGGCATTGGTTTTGATGACAACAACCATATGACATTATATAAAAGATAGATACTAATTTTTTTATCAAGTTATATATAGTATAGTGTAGGATATTAGACATGTATTAATTAAGAAGACTGTATAATATCAAGTGAAGATTCAAGAGGCTGATATAAAGATTCAAGAGTTAGAGATTGAAGACTAATGAGTATTGATAACTCAAGATTTTCCAGATAAGTTATAGAGTCATAGAATTTTTGTTAAAACCCTGATAGCACTTCTTTAAACTCACTCTCTCTATTTTTCCTTTCCAAATAATTTTTAAGTTCAAATATCTTAAAATTAAAAAAATAATTTTTAAAGAGAATTCTTGTTTTCAAAATGATCTTTTAAAATAGCCTTTAAATTATTTCTACATTTTTATTTTGTTATACCTTGAGGAATTAAGTTATTAAATTGTTTTAAAATATAATTTGAATATTATACTTTGTTATAATTTTAGTTTTAAAGCTTTATAAATATTTATAAGTATATTATAATATTTATTATAACTTTGATTTTAAATAAATTCACTTAAACTTTATTATTTATATTTAAAATCCTTTGTATACTTAAAATATTCTAAATATAATTTTATAAAGTTTTCTTAAGTTTGATATAATTAAAATATGTATAAACCGTGTTTAAATGATTTTATAAAGTATCAAAATATTTCACAACCTTAATATTTTTAAAATAATTTTTATAAAGTGTTTTTAAAAGTTACAAAGGGTATGTCGACATATCCCCATAGAGTATGTCAACATATGGACTGAAATTATCAAAATTCAAATTTTGAATGAAAGTGTCTTTTCGTCGTATCTCTTCGCAAATGGACATGACTGTTGTTCCTTTATAAATAGTGGGTAAACCAACGAAGTTTGGTGAACTACTTTCTCATATTTTCTCTCCTCTTTCACTCTCTTATTTTCTAAAAGAAATTCTTCTCAAATTCTTCTCAAATTCAATTAGAATTAAATTCAACTCCACTGATTTGATTCCCTATTGACTACTCTCTGATCTCTTCATCTCTTTCACTCAAACAAGATCAAAGTGCTATTCAAGAGGTTATAGGATTTTTTGTATTCAAGATCAACGATCCGTGTCTGTAAAACTCTATCAAATCATACTCTTATATTGGTGGGTGTGATTGTAGCCCATGTAAATCAATTGGATGTGCTTGATGGCTTGAAAATTCAAGTGGGTGTGCTTGTGTCCTGTGTAAATCATGTGAGTCTACCTAGAGCTCCGAAAGTTTGGAGGGTGTGTCTCGTTGCCTTGAAATCGAGATTGTATTGACTTTGCTATTTGAAAAGAAATACGTACAAGGAATTGTACAGGACTAGATGTAGGGTAACTTCAAACCAGTATAAAATCCTAGTATGTTCTTTCCTTTTTACTTTTACTGCATTTATATTTATTTGTGTTTGAATCTGTAATTGTTAATTGCATTATTTAAACTATACTCTTGAAAGAATTCAAAAGGATTCACCAAAATTAGGAAACACTATTCATCCCCCCTCTAGTGTTAAATTAGCCTTAAGATCCATCTTTCGTTGAATAACATTTGGTATCAGAGTATTGGTTTTCAAAGTATTCATAATTTTGATTTTTGAAAAGTTTTAATGGTTAACAACACTGTTAGTAATACTATTAGTAGCACAGTTAATCCACTTGTTAGTAATTCCTTTGTGGAAGGACAATCTACTGCTAGACCCCCACTTTTAATGGCATTAATTACACGTATTAGTCATGTAGGATGAAAATTTGTTTACAGTCAATTGGTCTAGATATTTGGAACATCACACAAAATGAGTACACTGAGCCCGAGACTAATTTTTCAACTTGGACTGCTGGCCAAAACGCATTTGCACAAAGTAACTCTAAAGCCATGAATATTTTATTTTGTTCATTGGATAGAAATGAATTTAATAGAGTGTATATCTGTAAGTCTGCATTTGAAATATAGATAACACTACAAGTTAGACATTAGGGCACTAGTAATGTCAAACTGACCGAAATTTCTATGTTAACTAATCAGTTTCAATTGTTTAAAGTGAGTCCAAATGAGTCCATTCCTGATATGTATAGTAGATTTCAAGATATATTTTATTCACTAATTGCACTTGGTAAAAAAATTTCTAAAGAGGATCACATTAGAAAAATCTCCAATTCACTTACTCCTGAATGGGACCAATTGACTCTTGCGATTAAAGAGGATAATGACATTAGCACTATGAAAATTGAAGAGTTAATTAGCAATTTAATGTCATTTGAAGCACAAATGCAGGGTAGGAGAGAAAGCAGGGCAATAGAGAAGAAATCCATCGCTTTCAATGCCACAACAGATGATCTAGATTCAGACAATGATGGTAAGGAAATCGCCATCAAGACAACAAATTTCTGAAGTACAAAAAGATGAATAATCTCTAAAGATATGATAATAAAAAGCCAGGAAGTGGAAACAGAAGCAGAAATGGTGTTAGATGTTTTAACTACGATGAACCTAGCTATATAAAAAGGGACAGTTCACATCTTGAAAAACTGAAAAACACACCAAATACTATTTCGTCCAAAAAACGGAGAAGGGATTATGCTGCAACACTAGACGATTCAGACACTTCCTCAAGTGATAATGAACCAGATATAAAGAAAGCTAATATGTGCTTCACAGCGATAATTAATAAGAAATTTGGAGAGAACAAATATAGGTACACATTTAAATAAAAATTTTGAATTTTTGTTGTTGTTGACTGTTGTTGATTGCTAGGAATAATCTATAAATTAATAATAATATTGGATGAACATTGTGTGTGTGTATATTTTAAATATTATATATATATATATATACATTGTAATAAAATATTAAATAAAAATAATATAAAATATATTTAAAATATATTATTTAATTATCTAAGATATATATTAGATAATTATAAGTATAGATAAATAAGAACTAATTATTGAATTTCTCTTTTTGAAATTTTCGACCTATATGTCGACATACCCCACTTGTATACGTCGATATATGCAGGCAGATTTTGAAAATCAAATTTAAAATTTTAATTTCCCTCCACCTTTTCACTAACCTCTTTATTTTGAAAAGTTGTCTCTTGACTAGAGAACAGGTCCTTTGATTCTCTATTTATTTACTCTAATTATATCCATTCATTTCACGTTCATTTTCAAATTCAAAAATCATTAACTCTCTTATCTCTTCAAACTATTCTTCAGTGGCATCCTCAAGCAATACTCCATCAACCATGAAGCTTTCTAAGAAAGCAAAAGGCTTTCTTTTCAATGACAAAGAAGCCATAAAAGCTTATATAGAGTATATGTCTTTCGGAAAAGTCTCTCTCGGAAGATTTACTATTTTTTAAGATTTTCCTACTTATGATCTTTTCAATCTTTGTTTGGAAAATGAAATTCTTAATTTAATCGATGCTTCTTAAAATGATTTCATTTGTTATCCAAATTTATTAAAAAAAATTATGCGAATTCAAAAGGAAAATTTTATGATGGAAATGAAGGAGAAGTTTGAGTAGTGTCAGGGGGACAAAAATTATAAATTATGAGATTTTGGGTAACATTCTCGGATGCAAATAAGTGGAATGGACCTTTCAACTTTTCAAATTGATTTTCAAAACCGTGGAGTGGTTTATGACATTTTCGAATGTGATGATGACTTGAATTCAAAAACAAAAACCTTGGTCCAAAAGCAAGAATTTTAAGCCTTCTTTTGCAACAAAGTATCACTCATAGAATGGGTAATTATAATAAGTCGACTCAAAAAGTTTTCAAAGTTCCTTTCGCCATTTATGGCCAATAGGACATAAATTGGTCTCAAATCATTTTGGAAGATTTTTATTCTTAAAATCATTCTAAGCATCAAAACACATAATTTCATGTTGTGTATCTCACTAGAGTTTTCACTTACTTCGGTGTTGACCTTAAAGGAGAGGAAACCATTCCTCGAATAATATTTGACAAGGCCAACATTTCACTTATGCATATTTCACCCTTTATAGAGCCTTATGAAACGCTTACGGAAAAGGAATAAATATTGGCTGAAGAAGAGTAAGATATAAGACAGAGGAGGAGGAGGAAGAAGATGAAATGGAAGTTGTGGAGGAAGAACAAGAAGAGAAGAAGGATACTTCCTTGGAAAGTATCAATATGTCATCTAATCCATCCAACAAAGATCTTCTCAAAAATCAAGAGAAGATCTTTCACAATCAAAGGAAGCTTAAGAAATCATTTTCAAAGAAGTTTACTCCACTTTCCACCAAAATGGATAACTTCTTTGGAAAGGTCATCCGCAAGCTTGGTGGTTCTTCTTCATCTCCATCCACATCTTTCTAGTTGTTTGTTTAAGTTATTATCTTTATATTTGGATGTTCTAGTTTGAGTTTGTGTTAATCTTATGCATCTTTCTTCTATTTCTAATGTATTTCATGCATTCATCTTTATTATCAATGAAATTATATTTCCTACTGTTATACATTATTAATCATCTCTGGAAAGTCATACAAGTATAATAGTATAGGCCAAATACAATAGAATAGTAAAATAAAGCAGTTTTGAAAATTATAGTGCATATGTCGACGTATGCCAAGCATATATGTCAACATATAACGGCCAGTTTTCAAAAAAATTAAAAATTAAAAATAAAATAACTGCCAAACACCAATTCATTTCAAACGACCTCTTACCCTTATATATGCCTATTCACTCCAGAAAATCATCATTATCAATCTCTTTCTTCTCCCTCTTTCATATATAAACTTATCTCTTCAATAGTGGCCTCTAGACATAAAAAATTATGCAAAAATCTTGAACAAACACTTGAATTTTTCAAGAATATTCTTACCTTCATTCTTAGAAATTAGAGACACTTAGAACTAATTCAAATGCAGATGATTGAAGAGCGAGAGAATCACTTTGACGCAGTTCGGTGGATGATTTCTTCTCTTATCAAAGATGAACCAACTAACAATCCTGAAACTACCCTTAGCAAAGATGATGAGGATTGGAATGCTATCAAAGCGGATCTAATTTTCAGATCTGATGGATGGGTTGAAGTTCCTAGGGAAGTCTAAAGATTGATTGGTTTGGATTTAAATAAGTATGTTTATTAATATATTACAATATTGATTTGTGTGGATTGGATTGACTTTGTGTGTATTAACTGGATTTGATTTTTTGAATTATATGATTGATTGGTTTGATTTACTTGTTTTGTCTAACTTATCAAATGTATTGATTACTGTGACTAATATAAGTTATTTATGTTATCACTCTTATATTACTATTATTGCTTTTTCTAATTGCTTTGATATCTCAATATTATATATATTATGTTGTACCATAGTTAGGGGGGTTTTTTTGTTAGATTTTTGTTGATGACAAAGGGTGAGAAATATATAAAATCTAGGCATAGATTAATGGGGGTTTTGTAACTCAAAGGGAGTTATAACATACTTTATATACATGATAGTCACATTCAAAAGGGGGAGATTGTTTGTACCTTAGGTGTTGATTTTGATGACAAAAACCATATGACATTATATAAAATATATATAACATTACATAAAATATATATGCTAACGTTTTTATCAAGTTATACATAGTATATAGTGCAAGATATTAGATAGGTTTTAATTAAGAAGACTGTACAGTATTTAGTGAAGGTTCAAGAGGCTGATATAAAGATTCAAGAGTTAGAGATTGAAGACTTGTGAGTATTGAAGAAGTCAAGATTTCAGAGATAAGTTATAGAGTCATGGAATTTTATTAAAATCCTAATAGCACTTCTTTGATCTCTCTCTCTCTCTATTTTTCCTTTCCAAATGATTTTCAATTTCAAATATCTTAAAATTCAAAAATAATTTTTAAAGGGAATTCTTATTTCAAAATAATCATTCAAAATAGCCTTTAAATTTTTTCTACTCTTTGATTTTATTATACCATGAGAAATTAAGTTTTTAAATTGTTTTAAAATATACTTTGAATATTATACTTTGTTATAATTTTATTTTTAAAGGTTTTTAAATATTTATAAGTATATTATAATATTTGTTATAACTTTGATTTAAAATATATTCACATATACTTTATTATTTATATTTAAATCCTTTATATACTTAAAATATTCTAAAATTAATTTTATAAAGTTTTCTTAAGTACTGATATTGTTAAAATATGTATAAACTATGTTCAAATGATTTTAGAAAGTATCAAAATATTTCACAAGCCTTAATATTTTTAAAATAATTTTTGTAGAAGTGTTATTCAAAATTACAAAGGGTATGTCGATATATCCCCATAGAGTATGTCGACATATGGACCGAAATTTTAAAAATTCAAATTTTGAATGGAAGTGTTTTTTCGTCATAACTCTTCGCAAATGGACATGATTGTTGTTTCTCTACAAATAGTGGGTAAACCAACGAAATTTGGTGAACTACTTTCTCATATTTCCTCTTCTCTTTCACTCTCTTGTTTCTAAAAGAAATTCTACTCAAATTCTTCTCAAATTCAATTAGAATCAAATTCAACTCCACTGATTTGATTATCTACTGACTACTCTTTGATCTCTCTCATCTCTCTCACTCAAACACAATCTAAGTGCTATACAAGAGGTTATAGGATCCTTTATATTCAAGATCAACGACCTGTGTCTGTAAAACTCTATCAAATCATACTTGTATATTGGTGGTTGTGCTTGATGACCCAAAAATTCAAGTGGGTGTGCTTGTAGCCCATGTAAATCAAGTGAGTCTACCTAGAGCTCGGAAACTCTAGAGGGTGTGTCTCATTGCCTCGAAATCAAGATTGTATTATCTTTGTTATTTGAAAAGAAATACGTATAAGGAATTGTACAAGACTGGATGTAGGGTAACTCCGAATAGGTATAAAACCCTGGTATGTTCATTCCCTTTTACTTTTACTGCATTTATATTTATCTGTATTTGAATTTATGATTGTTAATTACATTGTTTAAACTATAATCTTAAAAGAATTCAAAAAGATTCACAAAAATTAGAAAACACTATTCATCCCTCCTCTAGTGTTAAATTAGCCCTAAGATACATCTTCTGCTAAATAACAATTTTTTTGTGAAAAGCTTTATTTAAATTGATATTAAAAATATTATTAAAAATATTGACTTATTAAAGGAAAATTTGATTTTGAATTTAAATAATTATTTAAAAATCCTATAAAATTTCATAAAGATATAAAATAGTTTCTAATCAAAATTATGTAATTTCCAAAGTACATTTCATGATTTATGAGTATAAAGAAGAGTTTGGAAGAATATGTTCTATGGATTTGAAATAAAAAGAAAGTGGTTTAGAGTTTATAAATTCAATTAAAAATCATATTTAATTATATAAAATCATGGCCTAACTTTTATAAGTGATATTTAGCTATATTAGAGGTTTATAAGATCTTAAAATATAGAAAAGGGTTTCAAAAGCTATATGTAAGAATTAAAATCCTTATTTCTAGTTTAGTACAAATGGAAAAAGGTAATGTTAACCTTTTAAAGTATATAAAGGCTTTCAGAATATTTGAGATAATTTTTATAAATCAAACTCCTTTCTATATAGCTATGTGCTTTGTGCAATCCTATTTCCCTGTGATAAGAATATTGAATAAGCAGAGTTATAATACCAATTGGTATGAGACTTTCAGTAATATTTCTTCGGTTATTCATTGTACACGCTATATAAAATATTATCATGTGAAGTTCTGTATGGTGAGAATTTTGAGTAAATGGATTAGTAATACCGTTTGGTAAAGGACATTTGGTAATATTATTCTGATTACTCATTTGACTCATGGTATAGAATATTATTAGGGGCATTTCACCAGAAGGACAAACTTTGCAGTCCAATTAGTTTCTAGGACACACATTCAAAGAAATTACTTTTAAGGCCAAAGTCAGCAGAATAATTACTTTCAAGGACAAAGTCAGCAGAATAATTACTTTCAAGGACAAAGTCAGCAGTCCAATTACTTTCAAGGACATAATTTCATAGGGTTTTAGGCCCTAGAAACTAATTATTTTACGTTTTGTCCTTGAAAATAATTATTTCAGTTGGGTGTCCTAGAAACTAATTCCACTTGCTAAAGAGGCCCTTGTGGCTACTTTCCACATATTATTAAGTGTAGTTTACAAGCATTGAGTAAATGAGCGAATAACACCAGGTGGCATAGGACCTAGAGCTGATATTTGTTCAATTACTTTTTATGAGTAGACTCACTCTTGCAGGGCCGAATTATACAGGGTATCTATATTAACGATGTTATAAACTGAGAGAGAGCAGGCTAAGAGCCTTAAATATGTCTACTTATACTCTTATTATTTGGCATGGAGTAAACCAAACTAGGCTAGTATCCATCCTAGTGGCCTGATTGTTGGGTTGCTCCCCAAATCGATGCCACATAAGCCAGTAGTCTATTACCATTTGAAGCACTTGCAGGGTCATGACCATTGCATATCGTAGTCTTGCACTCAATGGATATTAGGTCACGATAACCGTCGAGGTAACTAAATACTATAGGAGTAGCGTTGAGAGCATGTGAGTAAGGCTCCTACAGTAGGCTGAGATCTGTTAGACTCTCGTCTGGTTATTGACGAGATGATATAGGTACATACTTATGCACCTACTTGAGCTCATTGAGCATACAGCTGAGAGCCGATCAGATCATTTGATGGGACCGAAGCCGAAATAATTATTTATGATGTTGAGAGCATGTAGGACCAAGAGTCCAGATGACTATCTACATTACTAAAAATAGTAGACTATAAAGGGTCTGAGAAGCCATATGATTATTCTCGAGGTTGAGAGGCTAATTCACTAACTATAAGGCTGGAAGTCTATATGATCATTTGTATGATTATAGATTATTCATGAGACTGCGTATCCATGAAATAGTATAACCTCATACACATCTATTATACCACTATCGACAATAGGTATGTTGAGAATTAGAAGTGGGACCCTATACTTATCTTTTATATGGTTATCTAAGAGATGACCTAGGCTACCGAGGGTATGCCATATTTGTGTATTATGTATGTTTATTTTGGATGATTGGTTTATGTGTTTGCATATATGCTAAGTATAACAGATCCTAGGTATGTCTATAGTATGATTATCTGAGAGATGATCCTAGGCATCTCTATATGCATGCCATACGATGTTGATGATTTTTTTATGTATCGACAATAGTTTGATGAGTAGATGTTTCACCCTTTTTATCATACCATTTGATGTGTAGCTTGACTTTGCTTTGATATTGGTGATCATATGTGCCTGACTAGGGTTATGTTGTTACCTTTGTGATGTGCATATACCACTTTGAGTTATACATTATCATACTATGCTAGTTGTTATTCTACTGACATCTATATTCTAGACATAATCTAACCCGGGTATTATTTATATAATACTCAAGTCAACCTGAGACATTTCAGGTTCAGGGACGAAGAGACCAACTTGTGATTGATTGGGCTTTTGACTCTTTTGTAGTCCCGCTTAACTATGTATATTTAACTTAAATATACTATATCTCTGCATTTTGATGACTCTGTGTTCTCTATCATTGTTTACATTGTCTATTGTTATGTCATGGAAATGTACGTGTTTATTACTTTGTGCAATACATATTGTGTATGGATATGTTATATAAGATTTTTTAATGCGTGTTGGTGTTAGTCCATGAGAATATTCACGTGTGACAACCAATGTCGCCTCATCTTTTGTATTATCATATACCTAGTAATATTCTTTGGTGGTATGAGTGTAGAGGTAGGATGTTATGCTAACTATAGTCGTTTGATGAACGTCATACCACGATTTAACTATAATCAAAGTGGAGTGTCCACACTGAAATTCAACAGTATTCTCAAGTCAAGCGAACCATGTAATATCCTCACTTTCGAGATTCCCTTTTTAACCTTAGTTATATTAACCAACAGAAAACTTTTGAGTGAGTTATTCTATGGTTATCCAATAACTACTAGTACATAAACCCATGGTACCCTAGCAACCATGAGTAATACACTGCCCGATATTTGGAGAGCAGTACGTACTATAATCTTAATGGATAAATAGATATCCTTTATCGAAACATTTTGACTAAGAATATTTAAAATAGTATGCTATTTTAATATGATAAATTTCTCATGATTATAACACATTATAATTACTATTACATAATGTATCATTTAAGGATTTTCTATTTACGTACTTTAAATAATTACTTAACTTATTTCGCTATACAACAAAGTATATAATATAGATCAAATACCCTAATTATAAAGAAGATTTGTCACAGAGTTGATATGTGTAACAGTACATAATTGCTTCTTGGACATACCCCTAACTCCATCAGAACTTTCAAAGAATGTGCCTTGACTTCTTATGAGCTCTTGGTTCTTTTGCGATCTGCATCACGATATTGTTATTGCAAAACAATGTTATGAGATCCACAATATTTGAAAACACTCCTGGCTTGTTCATAAACTTGTGCATCCAATTCTTTAGTTAAGTTGTTGAGGGTGATGTATTCAGCCTCCACCGTTGAATCAACTACCGTCTCTTGCTTGGAGATTTTCCATATGGCTGCTTAATCTTTCAATGTGAATAATAATCAGACATGTGTTTACTATCATTAATATCATTATAAAACCTAGAATCTATACACCCTTTCATAAGGAGTTTTCAATTCCTATATATAAGGAATAAGTTTTTATTATTTCTCAAATACATAAGAATACATTTCACCATTGTCTAATGTTTTTCTTTGGGGTTAGATAATACCAGTTTACACATCCTAATGCATAAGCCACATCTGGTCTAGCACATAGCATAGTGTACATGATGGAACCGATACATACGATATCATCTTCTTACACGCATTTGGAGTACAAGGAGTGTCCTTCTTAGAAAGGGCGATTTTAGATTGCATCGGTACATTTTCATGCTTGGAATTCTCCATACCGACCTTTTCAGTATAATATCTATGTACATAAATTAGGATAATCCAAGCAACATTTTGAAACTATCTCTATAGATCCTTATTCTTCCAAATCCTTCATGGAGAAGTTCTTGCACAACCATGATTTTAACGATTGCAATAATGCAATGCCAATGCCAATCAGGAACAAATCATCGACATACAAGACGAGAACACCATAGCACTTCCTTGTTCTTTCCAGTATATGCATGCTTCCTCTATACTCTGATAAAAATCAAAATGTTTGATTATTGTATAAAAGTACTTATTCTAATTCCTTGAAGCTTGCTTAAGACAAAAAATTGATCTTGATAATTTTCTTACCTTTCCCTCACTCCCACTAACCTCAAAACCCTCGGGTTGCGATATGTAGATGATCACTTCTAAATTACATTTATAAATGTCATTTTTACATTCGTTTGCCATATTCCATAGTCATGGAACGTGATGATAGCAAGCATTATCCATGTGGACTTAAGCAAGGTTACGGGTGAGAACATCTTTTCATAATCAGTGCCCTGAATCTAAGGAAAACCTTTCATAACTAGCCTTTCCTTATCTGTTTCTACCTCTCCATCTATCCTTTTCTTAAAAATTCATTTGCAACCGATGGGTTTTATCCCTTTGCGTATGATAGCTAAAGTCTATACTTTTTTGTCATATATGGAATCCATCTTGGATTTCATAACTTCAAGGTAAAGTGGAAAATCCCTGTTCTGTAGTGCTTGTTGGAATGAGAGAGGAGTGTCATCTTCTAAGACATGGCCATCTTTCTCACCATCCATAAGAAAATTATAGTATCTCCTTGGTGCATGAGATTCCCTAATTGACCTTCTAATAGGTTGCGAGCATGTTTTCGTATAATGGTGGATCTGATTCTTCCATGGCTCAGCCATTATGTTAATTTCTCATATCTCATCCAAGTCTGCAACCTCGTTTTTAATTTTGGCAGAAATTCCTTTTCTATAAAAAAGCATATCGAGAAACAATAACCTTTTGTTCCTCGGTGTTATAAAAAATATACCAATAGAATTCTCGAGATATCTTATAAATTGACATAGAGCCGGTCTTGCCTCAGGTTTATTGGAGACAACATTCTTAATGTACACTGGATAATCCCAATCTTCAAATAATTGAGGTGAGGTTTCTTCCCATGCCACATATCATGTGGCGTCTTAGGTATAGATTTAGTAGGCATCAAATTCAATATATGCATTACGGTTTTAGCGCATATCCCCAATAGGAAAGAGGTAAACTCAGCTTTATTCATCAGGGAATGAACCCTATCTTATAGGGTTTGATTCCTTCTTTCCGAAACACAATTGTGTTGTGGAGTATAGGATGGAGTAATCTAAAAGATAATCTTATTATCTTTTAAGTACTGTTCGAGTCCTTATCCAACATACTCACCTCCTCAATTTGATCGCAGTATTTCAATTTACGATTCGTTCGATTTTACCTAGTTCTTATACTCTTTAAATTTCTCACATGCATCTGATTTATTCTTCATAAGATATACATATCCTAGTCTTATGAAATCATCGATTAAAGTTATAAAGTAAGTTGAATTGTTGTTGGTCACTATAAGCATTGGACCATATATAAGTGTGTACCACACTCAAGAATTCATCAATTTTTCATTGCTCCCAATGAAGCGGTGCTTGATCATTTTCCTTTTAGACATGATTCATAGATGCCAAATGATTCATGATCAACTGATGGTAGAAAACCATTGGTTTTCAGTTTGTGCAGTCTTTTTGTCACTAATATGACCTAGCCTACTATGTTTATAAATAATTATTATTAATATCAACAAAAGAATTATTAACAGCACATACATGATTAAAATTAAGTATATAAATACCATTATCTAAAATAACATTGCATATTTTGTTTCCATCAAACAAAATGTTCATAACGTTGTTATCACAATGAAAACTATATCCAGTCTTAGACAACCAAGACACTTATATTATACCACAAATAAATTTTTAACATAATAATAATTATTTAAAATCAAACCAAACCTATTTGGCAAAGTTAAGCAATAGTAACCGACTGCAGTTGCATCTACAAGAGATCCATCAGTAACTTGAAGCCTTATTTTACCCTTCATCACATATCGTCTGCTCCTAAGTCCCTGTAATGAATTACATATGTGAGATCTTAGATCCATTATCAAAGTTCCAAGATAATTTATTGATTGCAAAACAATTTTGAATCATAAACATACCTCTAAGAGCAGAAGAAACACTTTCCTTCTTTTCTTTGACCATCTTTAAATAGTGCAGACAATTGCATTTCCAATGCCCTTTGATAATAGTGACATTCACCTATATCAGTAGGGGCATCTATCTTACCTTCCTTAGAACCTCACTTTCATTTCTTCAAACCTTTCAAAGACATGTTATAATCTTTATAGTTAACATTGTGTTTAAATCCTTGAATGATCCCTCAAGTGGCCTTAACATTTGAGTAGCTCGACGAGGCTTAAAATTAGTTCATATTGTAATTCAATATGAATGGCTCAAACTGCAGAATCAATGAGCCTAGGATCAAATCCACTTGCAGTATGTTGCTTATAGTATAATCGAGCTCTGAAAGTCTATCAATATTACCTTTCATGGTCAAGACAAAATCCTTAACACGACTTCCCTTACTCATCTTCATATCGAACAATTTCTTAGTAATCCCATACCTTCTAGAATGAGATTGCTTCCCAAACAAAGCTTTGAGGTTATCAAAGATTTTGTGGATAGACATATTTTCATGTTGTCTTTAAAATGATTTGTCTAAAGTAGACAACATGAAAACTTAAGTGATTTCATGATCAGATGCCAATGTGTTATAACCTTTTACTGCCTTAGGGTCAATGCCCTTAATGGATTTTTCTCTTAAAGGTTCATTGGTTGATGATCATAAGCGTTCATATATGAGTGCTATCTTTATTGCTGGTGGCCAATTAGTATAATTACACATAGGGAGCTTATCGTTTTTCGAAAATAGTCTTAGGTTATTACTGCAAATTTAATTTAAGTAGATTAGAACAATCTAGATGTAATAGATGATCTTATAACTTTAAATATATTAAATATTTTCATTTCATTTATCTAATAAACTCCCATTGGATTTTATGTTTCTCAAACCCTAAGGAAAACTAGAAATCTTTTGATTTCTCTAGTGGGTGCTAGGACTTGCTTGTCTTGGTATTCTAAACTTGAATTTGCTCAACAAATTATAAGCCCACAAGCGATGGATAACACTTTATTAGTTGCATCATATACAACACCTAGCTTGTGGTCTCTGTCCTAATCTCATCTCAAATGAAGAGATTATTCACTCGCATCTACTATTTCACAACGACCTAAGTATAATGCACATGCCTTAAGTTTTCTTAAAAAATACATGCATGTATCATACCTTGTTAGTCAATATATTAATAGTACTACATGTTATACTAGAAAATTTAAAGCGGTCACTGGTTAAGAAAAGGCTATTGCAAGTTGATGAAAATAAAAGTTGCCACAAGTTGAGACCACGAGATGTTGTTGCAAGTTGAGACCAAGAGATGATGTTACAAGTTAAGACTAAGAGATGCTATGGCAAGTTGAAGCCAAGGGATGCTATGGCAAGTTGAGGCGAAGAAATGCTATCACAAGTTAGGGTTAAGAGATGTTATCGCAAGTTGAGGCAAAGGAGAGTTGTCGCATGTTGAAGATTATAAGAGGCTATCATATATGGAGAACTATTGCATATCAACGGTTATTACAAATTGAGGCTATCATAAGTTGGTGTTATATAGCTATCACAAGTTGTAGGCCAGACTATCATATGTTAATAACATAGAGCCATTGCAAGCTGAAGATAATTACATAATGAAGGTTGTCACAAGTTAATGGAAAGAAAGCCATCGCAAGTCAATAAAGAAGGAAGCCATCATGCATAAATGATTAAAATAAGTTATCTCATGTTGGTAATTAGAAGAGTTGTCGCAAGTTGACAACTGAACGAAGCCATCACATAATGATGACTAAGGGAGTTATCACATGTTGAGAATTACAGCCATCGAATATGGAAGAATACACCCAAAATCAACACCCCAGCTGGCCATGTGGCATTCCCCAGTTGGATTGGCTATGCCACATCATCATGGGGAATTTAGAGAAGGATTGTGCCACATGTTATCCCGAGCTTGTGCCACATCAGCAAATCAAGGCCATTCATTTTCTATAAGTGACATGTCTCAAGAATCCAAGGGTCTACATTATCTATAAATAAGCATGTACCCTTACTAAAAGGGGATGAATTTTGAATTGTACTTCTTCCTCATTTTTCATTTTTTCTTATGCAAAATAAAGTTTAAGACTGGGACTTTAATGACTATTAGGTCAAATTGAAACTCTGGTTTTATGACCAAGGATTTGAATAAATCCTTGTTTGTGTAAATGACTTCTTGTGGACTTAAGATAGGCAGATTTAACTAAGGAACTCACATTACTCAAGTATTATTGATTCCTTTTGACCAAGCACATAGGTTGGTACCAAATTTTGAGCTAACATTTTGTGGTGCTTTCACTGAGAGCTGAACTTAGAAAAAAACAAAAATCAATTCATAAAAGACTTCCAATAATGACTAATACTCAATAAGGTTCTTTGAAACCAAATCTGAACTCTCGGCCTATTGATGAAATGCCCCATAATTTAGTAAATAATAGATATTAAGCCTAAGGAACTTGGTCCTTTAAACTTTAATGGAAAAGAAGAGAGTCGCCTAATATAGCCCAAGTAAATGGAGTCTGACCGCATGGGATAAAAATCAATCTTTGCCTTAACGAATGAACTATACAAGTGTTAGTACCAAAAAGTGGCACTAACACCTAAGAAATTAAGTAGAGAATGAAAGTAAAGAAATATAATGGAAAATGAGTATAAAAAGAAGACACCAAATGTTTATAGTGGTTCGGCCAAGTACTGCCTGCATCCACTTGAGATTTCTATCATTGTTGTTTTGCAAGTACAGTTCTTATGGATCGGTAGGGATCCACGGGTGATTACAAGAGAATTATGTAAGGGTTGCTAGGAAGCAAAACCAAAATAATCCCCTAGCCTTCTATTTATAGTTGTAGGTCACCAGAAAATGCTCCACCACGTCCTCCACCATGATCTCCATGTTCCTATAGTAGTTGGCCTTGAAGAAACATGGCTATGTCAGCAATGTTGATGGATCAACACCGATCCATAGGCATGGATCAGCTTTGATGCTTTGAGTGATGATGAATTGTTATTATCTTCGTGTTTTTAACCTTGATTGCATTTATAAAAGCTTGTTTCTTGGTCAATATGATGGATCGATGGAGGAATGGAGTTGCTAATTTCACTTGTTCAAGGAAATCGATAGAGTACTACATGTGATCGACCTAATGGAGCTTGAACTAGGTAGCTACCATCAACACTTGAGAATAAAAGGAAATTGGAGCATTTCTGGTGGAGTTATATGGATCGGTACCGATCCATAGGGATGTATTGGTACCAATCCTCATTTAGATGGGTTTTGTAACAACCCTGGTTTTAGCGATTACTTGTAAATATTAAATTATAACGATAATTACAATTTAATATTGAGAATTAATAATAAATTGGAAATTTATATTGTTTATTTGGAATAAACAATAAATTTTGGGAATACATGAGAAAATAAAGTTTTGGGAACTTTATTATAATGGTTTGAGTAAACAATAAGTGGAAGATGATTTTTATTTGGTGATAGTGCAATAATTTTATTAATTATTGCCATTTGCTTCTTTTAATAATTTTTAAAAGAAGTAATTAATTTTTAAAAGTGTGTTATATTTAATAAAAAGGTGATATTGAGTTTAAAAATATGTTTTGATTATGAATTGGAGTTGAAAGTGGTTTGTTATATTTTTTCAAGTAAGCAAACAATTTTTGTTGAATTTTAGAAGTTAAAAATATGAACTTTTGCATTTATTGGTGAAAATAGTTTATTTTTGTAAATTAAGGTTTGTAATAATAAAATGTCTTAAAAATAAAGATTAATTTTTTTTATATGATAGAAAATATTCTATTTTGTATGTATACAAATTTACATATTTTATTTGAGTGAAAACTTGAAAATATTGGTTGGTTAGGTCCATTGCATTAGTGTTCATATGTATTAAGTGTTCAAATAAATAAACATAGGCTAATTATTCAATTTGGGTCCAAACCCATTAGTTTTTAGCCTAACTTGTTAGTTAACCGGAAAAGAGAAGGAAATGAAGTACGTACTTTCATTCTCCTTCAAATTTCCTGAAGCTTCAAAACTTAAGATAGAAACCTATTCCCTCTTCAAAACCCTAAGCTAATTTCTCAAATTAAACTCAAATATTTGTATTTTTAAAATCAATTTGGAGCTAATCAACAGGTAATCAAAATCTAAAACCATTTATCCATCAAAAATTAAGTTTTGAAGATGTTTCTCTATTAACAATACTAGTTTCTTCTTGCATGTCCCTGTTTCATAGTTTTACAGGTTTTTGAAGCTCAAATTCAAGCAAAGCTTCAATCTTCCTTCAATTTATCAAGGTTTGATGATCTCTAATAGCATGGTGAGTTAATAACTCACATTATCTAGCTGCTGCAGTGCTCTAAGAGCCAAAATTTGTGAAATATCGTAGTTTCAGTAGATAGTTTCTATTGATTATTTCACTCTGTGAAAATATATCTCCGATTGCTAATTTGAACTGATGTATCTTTCAATTTCGGCAACTAAAAACTACCGGATTTTCTTTTATTTTTAGTTTATGTGTTATACTTCATACTTGCAAAATTTGGTTGCAAAACTCATCCATTTGCTATGTTAAAACTTCGCCAGAAAATCAGTGCGTCGTAGGAAAAATTACTGGAACGAATTTCGCGTGAGAAGGCTACATAGGTCGACCGCTAGGTCGACAAGGCCTACCCTTAGGTCGACAGTACAGTCGACCTAGGGACAAGAGAGGTCGACCTGGCAGTCAACCTAGGGAGCCTTGTCTCCTGTGTGATTTTTGTGTTGGTTTCTTTTGTTTTTCGATTCGTTTCCAGCTTGTTTACTTAGCCTATGCTTCACATTTTCGAGATATTTTTGTACAGTTTTGATGGCCATGATGCCTATCAATAGGCCAACTAATTTTTGAGAATTTAAAATTCAAATTTAAATTGAATTTGAATTGATTTTGAGTTGAATTTGAATTGAATTCCAGTTATCAGGCTTGAGCTATATTCCTTGTTTTCGAATAGTTTTCTCCAAACCTTTTTGAAATAAATGGACATTTCAAAATAATTATTATATAATATTTTAAAGTATTTTCAAATATAAAATCTATTTATTTCCTATAATAAAGGAATTTCAAATATGGGTTTCAATAAGCGTTTTCAGAAAATAGTTTTAAAAGCTAGTTTTCTCTAGTAAATTATTTTAAATATTAAATACACATTTTTGCACTATTCGAACGTATGAGAAAGAGAATTAAACGATCTAGTAAAACACATGGTATGGGACATGTGCGTTCACTGTTCGTTTAATTCTGGACTTGTACGATCGAATCTATTAAGGTTATCGATTCTGAATTGTTTTGCCATTTTATGGCGCATTTTGAGTTTTATAATTCCTATTTATTGGAATTATCTGGGATGGCCAATATTTGGCGAGTTTTATGGTTTGAGATCTCCTATTCTAGGAGTTATGGTCGATGAGAGCCATCACGATGTTTTATACTTGCCGATGATATGAGGCAAGTTTTGAGTTTGTGATTTCCTATTTTGAGATTTATGGTTCATGATGAACCATCACGAGGTTTATTTATACTTGTCGATGAGATCAGACAAGTTTTGAGTTTTCCAATGTGGCATTGACTAACGGTTAGTAAACCGTTTAGTGAGAATGTGTGGTATGGGATGCACGTTACCGCTTTTTGGGTTCCTAGCTGAGAGTTTGTGACACATTCTTGAGTGAATGCCAGTATTTGAGCTGTTGGGTTCTACGTGTACACATACTTATATATATATCCGAGGAGCTATTTAGGGGCTGTTGGGTCCTAAAAGAGGCCGGGGGTCTCTAGTACACGGTACTTGGCAGGCTATTGGGCCATAGATTGGGCTGTTGGGTCCTTTCATATTTTATAGCTGTTGGGCATTTTATTGGGATGTTGGGTCCAATCTGGGTTTTTGTAGCTACAAATGGGTTGTTGGGTCCTTTCTCTTTTTATAGCTGTCGGGCTATTATTGGTTTGTTGGGTCCATATTTTATTTATAGTGTTGGGCTTTTTATTTGGGCTGTTAAGTCCTATTTCTGAGATTGAGATTATATCCTCCTTAAGAGATATCTGAGTTTGCCATTTTGCGTATTTTGTGTTTGAGATTTATCATTCGAGTTTTCTTCCATTTAAGAAATAAGGTCAGAGAAACCCTTATAACTAATTTTGGCTATCGTCGATGATATGAGGTGACTATTATACTTGATGATTTATTTTGAGTTACTTCTTTAGAGGTACTTTATGCTTAAGTGATATTTATTCACTTAAGATATGGACATGCTTTTCTATTTCTTCTTCTCATTCGAGAAGAATTATCACCTTGTGTTATATGCTTTATATTGTCGTCTATTCTTATTAACTGATTGTTTTAGCTAGACTGACCCGTGTATTTTATACTCGGGTTATACCGAGTCGTTTCAGGTTAGCTTTCAGTTATGGGCCTTAGCTTTGATGCATCTGCTTGGATATCAGCCTAGCACTTTTGTGTAGTTTATATTTCTTTCCACTTAACTCCGATACGTATTTTGATTAGGTTTATATAGTGTAGTCTCTGAACCACTTTTGTGCATTATTTTGTATTGTACTGGGATTGTATTAGTGTATATGTATTTATATATAGGATGTTTACTGTTCTGTGATGTGATATGCATTCTGTTATTGTATTTTGTTCTATAGATCCATTATCCACCTATAGTTTTGTATTAAGCATTTATTGGATAGTCGATCCACGAGAGATAGAAAAAAAATATAGAGCATTCATCGACGTATTCAATATATGTTTAAGACAAGATTATAGATGGTCTCTCCTAACCAGCCCTATTCTCTACATTAGCAGACAGAATTACCTAGTAATTCTCTTTGTTATTGTGGGTCTCATGGTGGGACGCTACAGCTTGGTATCAGAGCTAAGTTCGGAACAAAATAAGATAAACACAGAACATAACATATATTACGATACATCAAAGTACAATATGAGTAAAATCATCCTTCTTAATCAAAATTGTTTTGAATCGTGCCTTGACCTTTTCGACTCCTTAAGGGTAGATGAATGGGAATATGTCTAGGAATGTGATTTTATAATTCCGTAGTATTCCTTATTTGATGAACCTTGTTAATAATATCTATCCCCGTGGATAATCCATTCTAACTTAACTTTCATCTCATGGCTGGGAGAGAAAGAAGTCGCACCTCGGATGCTGAGCTGCCTAGTGGCTCATGTCCCGAGGGTGTGTACATGTCAACCGATCAGATCTTAGAGCTTGTTCGGAGCATCCAGCCTCCTGCTCCATCCAATTTTTCTCCTCCGCGCAAATCCGCATTTGCGCGTATGTGCAGTGACTATTCTCATTTGGGAGGCAAGCCTTTCAAAGGTTCCGAGACCGTTCTTGAGGTGCAGGCTTAGCTTCGGACATGCGAGCGCATCCTCTCTCGCATGGATTTATCTGATCATCACCGCGTTCTTGTAGCATCGAGTATGATGCAAGAGCGCGCTCTCAATTGGTATGAACTTCTTATTGCCGAGATAGACAAGTCCACCCTTACTTGGCAACAGTTTAGAGAGGGGTTCGAGCTTAATTTTGTGACCGAGTTTGAGAAAGCTTCCTTTGCCCGTCGCTTCCTTGAATTAAAGCAAGGGAACTCTCCTATTTCAGAGTATGTTTCTTCTTTCGAGTTCCTATCCAAGTATGGGCTCGAATTTATCAGCACTCCATATAGAAAGAACCTTAGATTTGCTTATGGATTGAAGAAATACTTGATGAAATCTCTTATGCTCCAACATAAGTTATCCTTTAAAGAGCTTGTTGATTCAGCGCTTCACCTTGAAGCCGTCGAGAAGGAAAGTGATAGTAGTGATGAGGCTGAGGTTCGCAAGAGCCTAGACAAGAGAAAACTTCCCTTCCAAGCATCCCAATCTTTTTCTCAGAAGAAGAGGAAGCATCTTGCCTCTAGTTCTCATTCTGGTGCAAGTCATCGTTCTCAAAAGACTTGTTTCAACTGTGGTTCTCATGATCACTTAATTCGAGAATGTTCTAAGCTTATCGTTCGCCGCACTTGCAAACAAGAGGGACATTGGTCTTCCCAGTGCCCCAATTCATCTAAGGGTCCTTATTCGGGAAAGCTTATCGTGATGGATGCTTCTGGTGGTTCCTCTCAACCTAGAGGTACTCCTTCATCTTTTCTTTAGAGATCTATGTTATTTTATGATCATTTTATTTGTGTCCTCTTCGATTTGGGTGCTTCTCGATCACTCATATCGAAGAAGTTTGATGGTGTTTTGCTTTTGATTGTTTCATGTTTTGTCACTTCTTAAGGATTGCGAATCCTATTGAGGGACCGAAAATCTTAGTATTTTTAGTATGGGATGTTGAGCTTATTTTGAGTATTTTCCTTTTCATGTGAATTTGCATATTATTCACCATCATGAGATTTGTATATTTTGGGAATGGATTGGCTTGATTGTTTTCGGGACCAATCCTATACTTTGGAGGGATCCTATATATATTAGGTATCCTGATTTGGTTGATGTGTTGCTTCTTGTCCTTCGGAATGTTGATGATAATTTTGAAGTATCCTTCTCTGTTCTTGAATTTCGATATGATGATGATGTATCTTGAATTCTATTTATTGTGACTCTATAATTTCTGTGTGTCCGTTTTGGGATTGATACCCAATCGGGCAATCGAGTATTGTGTTGATCTCATTTCTAGCTCTTAGCCTTTCGGCTATCCTCCCACAAGGATATCCATTAAGGAATGAGGCAATTGATTGAGTTCTATTGATATTATCATCCTTGTTTCTTTCGGGATATCCTTTTGATACTTATTGGGTGTTATATTTTGTGGCATTACTTCACTCGAAGTAATGATATGTTGTCAGTGTGCTTCTTCTCGTTTGAGAAGAATATTGTACTCTCGTCTATATTTCGTTGATCTTTTATTTGATCTATTGTACGGTGCTCGAGTCTTTCCTTAGCTTGACCTTGCACCAATTTCCTTCAGCTATGAGTCATGGGAGATAGCATTCCTTTCACCGCATTCTGCACTCATATGATTCTTGGGAGTGGCTCATTATATCGTTCGGATTGACGAACACTCCACTCTAATTCTGTCAACCTTGTGAATTGAGTAATCTTGGAATTTCTCGATGAGTTCTCTTTAGTGTTCTTTGATTTCGAGTTTTTGCAGCTATTTGATATATGTTTCAAGTGAAATTGGAAATTTAGTTATTGTGAAATCAAAGAATAATTCTGTGTATTATATATGAGAGATATTTTTTTATAGAAATGATTTCCTTGTTGGGCTGTCCATCGAGTGCTTTAAGAATTCTAGTCGATGCGCCTGATCAACGTTATCGATAGGAATTTCCTAAACGCTATGATGAGGCAATCAGACATGATAATTGAGTTTTTATGAGGTTAAGTTTTGAAATAAATTATTTTGGGAATTGAGTATTAAACTTTTATTTTGAATGGTATATGCAGCAATTGAACCATAGTGATGGTTAATTAAGTGGCGAGGCAGTTTTGATTACTTGGTCAACTCTACAGTCAATGGATAGAGTCATTCACTATAAACCGATGGCTAGGCAAAGCCATTATAATTTTTTGAACCTATAGAATTAAATATAAATATGCTTATTGTTAAAATGTTGTTTAATAGATAAAATATGTTTGGGTTTTAAATTTTAAAATGTCCATTGGATATTTAATATAATATAAAAGTTATATGTAATAAATTTGAAGCTTGTTTTCAAAACTTTTGGTGGTTTGGAAAACAAAGAGTGATGAGATTTTAAATTTTTCTTTGAGAATATATTGGTAGGAATTTATAAAATTCTTTTAGAAATTTAATTTGTAACAAGAGGAATATGAATTTGAATTTGAGTCTTTGTAATACTTATTAAGTATTATAATAAAGAAGTTTTGAACAATTTTCAAGTATTAAAAATTGTGGTTATAAAATACTAAAAACATTGAATTTTGGAATTCTAAGAATTTTTGGTTAAGAGTTAATACATCTATTTTAGTCCTTGTGTTTATCTTACTCTTGTGCTATTTCCTAACTACGTGCATTTATGCGGTCACTTGAGTGTGGTGGCTTTTAAGGAAACCACCTTTTGGTTGATCTATCTTGCCTCTATTGTGTCTATCTAGCATCGGTGTGGTTCCTTCTGTGGTGTCATACGGAAAGATCATATCGATAATCATCTTGTTGATTAGGGTTCGGGTTGGGGTTGCGTTAAATCCCAACTCTACTCAAGGAGCTTTTGAGAAATCAATTCCATTCGAGTAATATTTTGTGTGTAGCATCTTGTTGAGTTTCTATTTCGAAGGAGAAATGCCTTCGAAGTCTTGGGTGTTGCTCGGAAAATTCCATGGTTTGTTGGTCCCAATATTAGCGCTTTGGAAACCATAGAATTAATCGAGCGAATCTTGTCTTCGTTTTCTACTATCCTAGCCTGAGAGTGTGAGAAATTTTTAAAACTCAAGCTTGTTTATTTATCCTTTGCTTAATGAAATAATTGTGTTGTTTACAGCTCTTTCTAGGAAATTGTGGGGACGCAATTTTTATAAGGGGGGAGTCTGTAACAACCCTGGTTTTAGTGATTACCTATAAATATTAAATTATAACGATAGTTATAATTTAATAATGAGAATTAATAATAAATTGGAAATTTATATTGTTTATTTGGAATAAACAATAAATTTTGGGAATAAATGAGAAAATAAAGTTTTGGGAAATTTATTATAATGGTTTGAGTTAATAATAAGTGGAAGATGATTTTTATTTGGTGATAGTGCAATAATTTTTTTAATTATTGTCATTTGCTTCTTTTAATAATTTTAAAAGAAGTAATTAATTTTTAAAAGTGTGTTATATTTAATTAAAAGGTGAAATTGGGTTTAAAAATATGTTTTGATTATGAATTGGAGTGTAAAGTGGTTTGTTATATTTTTCCTAGTAAGCAAACAATTTTTGTTGAATTTTAGAAGTTAAAAATATAAACTTTTGCATTTATTGTTGAAAATAGTGTATATTTGTAAATTAAGGTTTGTAATAATAAAATGCCTTAAAAAATAAAGATTAATTTTTTTTATATGATAGAAAATATTCTATTTTGTATGTATATAAATTTACATATTTTATTTGAGTGAAAACTTGAAAATATTGGTTGGTTGGATCCATTGCATTAGTGTTCATATGTATTAAGTGTTAAGATAAATAAACATAGGCTAATTATTCAATTTGGATCCAAACCCATTAGTTTTTAGCCCAACTTGTTAGTTAACCAGAAAAGACAAGGAAATGAAGTACGTACCATTATTCTCCTTCAAATTTCCTGAAGCTTCAAAACTTAAGATAGAAACCCATTCCCTCTTCAAAACCCTAAGCTAATTTCTCAAATTAAACTCCAATCTTTGTGTTTTTAAAATCAATTTGGAGATAAATCAACGGGTAATCAAACTCTAAAACCATTTATCCATCAAAAATCAAGTTTTGAAGATGTTTCTCTATTAATAGTACATGTTTCTTCTTGCATGTCCCTGTTTCATAGTTTTACAGGTTTTTGAAGCTCAAATTCGAGCAAAGCTTCAATCTTCCTTCAAGTTATCAAGGTTTGATCATCTCTAATAGCATGGTGAGTTAATAACTCACATTATCTAGCTTCTGAAGTGCTAAAAGAGCCAAAATTTGTGAAATATCGTAATTTCTGTAGATAGTTTCTGTTGATTATTTCTCTCTGTGAAAATATATCTCCGATTGCTACTTTGAACTGATGTATCTTTCAATTCCGGCAATGAAACATTGCTAGATTTTCTTCTATTTGTAGTTTATGTGTTATACTTCATGCTTGCAAAATTTGGTTGCAAAACTCATCCATTTGCTATGTTAAAACTTTGCCAGAAAATCAGTGCGTCATAGGAAAAATTACTGGAACGAATTTCGCGTGAGAAGGCTACATAGGTCGACCGCTAGGTCGACCAGGCCTACCCTTAGGTCGACCATATGGTCGACCTAGGGACAAGAGAGGTCGACCTGGCGGTCGACCTAGGGAGCCTTGTCTCCTATGTGATTTTTGTGTTGGTTTCTTTTATTTTTCGATTCGTTTCCAGCTTGTTTACTTAGCCTATGCTTCACATTTTCGAGATATTTTTGTACAGTTTTGATGGACTTGATGCCTATCAATAGGCTAGCTAATTTTTGAGAATTTAAAATTCAAATTTAAATTGATTTTGAGTTGATTTTGAGTTGAATTTGAATTGAATTAAAGTTATCGGGTTTGAGCTATATTCCTTGTTTTACCTTGTTTTCGAGCATAGTTTTCTCCAAACCTTTTTGAAATAATTTTTGAAATAAATGGACATTTCAAAATAATTATTATATAATATTTTAAAGTATTTTCAAATATATCTCCGATTATTATATAATATTTTAAAGTATTTTCAAATATATCTCTGATTTTTGAAATAATTATTATATAATATTTATGGTTCATGATGAACCATCACGAGGTTTATTTATACTTGTCGATGAGATGAGACAAGTTTTGAGTTTTCCAATGTGGCATTGACTAACGGTTAGTAAACCATTTAGTGAGAACGTGTGGTATGGGACGCACGTTACCGCTTTTCTGGTTCCTAACTGAGTGTTTGTGACACATTCTTGAGTGAATGCCAGTATTTGAGCTGTTGGGTTCTACGTGTACACATACTTATATATATATATATAGCTGAGGAGCTATTTAGGGGCTGTTGGGTCCTAAAAGAGGCCGGGGGTCTCTAGTACATGGTACTTGGCAGGCTGTTGGGCCATAGATTGGGCTGTTGGGTCCTTTCATATTTTATAGCTGTTGGGCTTTTTATTGGGCTGTTGGGTCCAATCTAGGTTTTTGTAGCTACAAATGGGTTGTTGGGTCCTTTCTCTTTTTATAGCTGTCGGGCTATTATTGGGCTGTTGAGTCCATATTTTATTTATAGCTGTTTGGCTTTTTATTTGAGCTGTTAGGTCCTATTTCTGAGATTTAGATTATATCCTCCTTTTGGAGATATCTGAGTTTGCCATTTTAGCGTATTTTGTATTTAAGGTCTCTCCATTTTGAGATTTATCATTTGAGTTTTCTTCCATTTAAGAAATAAGGTTAGAGAAACCCGTATAGCTAATTTTGGCTATCGTCGATGATATGAGGCGACTATTATACTTGATGATTTATTTTGAGTTACTTCTTTAGAGGTACTTTATGCTTAAGTGATATTTATTCACTTAAGATATGGACATGCTTTCCTATTTCTTCTTATCATTTGAGAAGAATTATCACCTTGTGTTATATGCTTCATATTATCGTCTATTCTTATTAACTGATTGTTTAGCTAGACTGACCCGTGTATTTTATACTCGGGTCAGACCGAGTCGTTTCAGGTTAGATTTCAGTTATGGGCCTTAGCTTTGATGCATCTGCTTGGATATCAGCCTAGCACTTTTTTGTAGTTTAAATTTCTTTCCGCTTAACTCTGATATGTATTTTGATTAGGTTTATATAGTGTGGTCTCTGAACCACTTTTGTGCATCACTTTGTATTGTACTGGGATTGTATCAGTGTATATGTATTTATATATCGGATATTTACTGTTATGTGATGTGATATGCATTCTGTTATTGTATTTTTTTCTGATAGATCCATTAGCCACCTATAGTTTTGTATTAAGCATTTATTGGATATGTCGATCCATGAGAGATAGAAAAAAATATAGAGCATTCATCGACGTATTCAGTAGATGTTTAAGATAAGATTATAGATGGTCACTCCTAACCAGCCCTATTCTCCGCATTAGTAGACAGAATTACCCAGTAATTCTCTTTGTTATTGTGGGTCTCGGGGTGGGGCGTTACAGGTTTGGCCTTAGGGATCTTTGGGATGGTCTTGATTCCACTTTGTAGTCTTGGTTGTACTTGGTTTTTGGACTCTACGGCTATCTCTCCGGGCCTCTTACCTCAATCGCTTTCAAGTTCAATTCATCAAGTCCAACCAAATACTGCCTCGTCAAAAGGTCGAATAACACTTGTCACCCAAAGTACATTTTGTTTCAAACATGATGTGATTTGAATTAAGACAAGTCGGGATTTCCATATCGGACTCCAATCCATTCTTTGAATAGTTGTTGTACTTCCTTCGGATCATTTCAATGAAGTGTTGTTATCTCTGCTATTTGTTGCGGCGCTTAGTAATTTTGAATTTGTTCCTTCTATGGATTTTTTAGGTTTGAACCTACCTTCTTTGATTTTATGCATGCACAATCTTGTGAAGTTCTCATGTATACAGGTACACATTCATGCATGTACACATTTTTTATTTATTATATTTATTATTATTATTATTATTATTTAGATCGTTCGGTACCGATTCATAGACATGGATCAGTATCGACCTAGCCCTTAGGAAGTGGCTATTTTATTGTCGAGAAACATGGTTCGGGGGCATTATATACCCAATCCATTTAATTTCCTTCTTTACATTTGCCACTTGAGTTTGAGCTTTTTCCATCTACCATTAATACACTCTGTTGCTAACATTGAGTCCACGTCGCCGCTAGTCTTGTGCTGCCGCCACCAGTCACTACGACCTCTAGGCCTCGACTGTCGCCGAACGCTGCATTGCCACAATCGTACTCGAACCATTGTTTAACACTCAATCTGCTACGCCCTCCATTCCAATTGTTGAATTGATAGCCTCCTTGAGCTCTAATGCATCTAGGTGGGCGGTGGGCGGTGGAGATGGTGACGTTCTTCGATAAGCTTCGAATCACTGGCCTTGTATGGGTTTGGGGGAGAAGATGCAAAAGTGGTCAAGATCCATCCAAGGGTATGGACTGGTATGGATTCAATTCTTGGTGGATTTTGGGTTTCAAACTCCTTTGCGAACTTTGCCTTGTTGGCTAATCATTCGAGTTACACCAAACATTATCTCCTGAGTTCCAAAGCATTTCCAGTACATGGCTAATGTCGTGAAGCGTGTTAGGATGGTCAGCGATGATGGTCACTTCGGATAACATCCATATTTTTAAATTAACTGTTGCACAATATCAAAAATCGACACTACAAGACACTACACAACACTGTAGTCTACACCACACCAGGCTTTCACTGTAACATGTGGTGGTCTTTTAATCTTCCTGATATAACTTGTACATTGAGTTTTGGTAGTTATAGGTCATAGATGTTTTGAGCCTCTCTCCACTCAAGCTACAGGCCCATCAATTTCTAGATATGCTGAATCATATACCGAGTCAAGCTCGACTACGACTCTATCTGCACAACAAACTCTGATGCAGCATATACCTTAGCCTGAGAATCCACCAACAGAACATCCGGCTCCAGAAGTTCTAATAGTTCCTATAGAAGGCCCAAAACTCAAACCAGCTCCTGATACACTTGATGGTGCCGTCACATTATATGATCCTGCCAATTCTGTCCCTTCAAAGATTGAGGAAGGATCACTCAAAAGAATTTGTGAAAAACATGACATCTCATTCAAGGACATGCTAGTACCTATGCGCCATCGGAGAGCACGCCATCCTCTAGTTTGGTATTCAGCATGCAATAAGTACATGTGTCTGGTAGGATGTGTTCCACCATTTAACCAGTTTATCCGACGAGTCCTGTAATTTATGAGGCTGGTTCCAGCTTAGCTCCATCCAAACAGCTATGCATTCCTTCATAGTCTGTTCATCATATTTTCTCATCATTTTAACTGAGTTCCCAATAACCAAGAAATTTGGTATCTTTACAGCTTTAAGCACCCAAGGGGAATCCTTTCCTCATTTTCTTAGAGCCATCCGGGAGTTGTATAATTGTATTTGGCACGTGGAATAAACTGAGCTACTTCAAAGATGAATTCTTCTTTGTTCGCAGTCCTCCTAGATTTACACAGTAATGGTTGTCGGGATGTGGGTTTTATTTTTCTCCTTTTCATACAAGTCCATGTTCATAGTTCTATTATCACTGAACATCTTTTTCGTTCTTTGTAGATGTACCATGCAGGCCTGGCAATGCAGCTTTGGCAGAGACCCTCCGACAACTTTACAAAATTCCAGAGGAAAAGAAGGATAAGACACTACTTAGCGATGAGAACTTTTGGGCTTATAACTTTTTGGACCCATCGTAGTGTTCGTCCTGCTCCAGAGACCATCGATAGTGATGAGGGCGGTTCTTCATCTGGAGATAATGGAGATCATTCACTTGTGCCTCTAGTTCAAAGTCCAGTGATCGAGATTGGTGATATACAAGAGCATACCAAAGAAGGTGAAATCAGCAATGAAGGTGAAGGAGGAGGTAATGGAGAAGGAGAAGGCCATGCTGATACTGATGCGGGCCATGATCCATCTGTTGATGAGGGCGACGATGACCAGCAACCCCTTTAAAGAAGAAGCCTTAAGATCAACATCATCTTAGGGCAAACTCCAACTTAGACTTCACCCCCGTTGGCCACAGATGCGTTTGAAACTCTCGTACAGCTCTTTGAGGATATATATGCTAGTATGGAGCCAATACCAAACGACATCCCTTCTTATGGCCTTGGCGATATGAGCATTAGGGACATTAGGTCCCCATCCACTTTTAAGAAGACGTGCCTTCTAATCGACCAAGGGAAATTACCCTTGTCAGCAAAATTCTAACACATGGTCCATTAGGGGACACTAGGACACTTTCAAGTGCACGCACATGCACTACACTTTGTCAACTTGCGTCATGTTCTTATCTTGTCATGACTGATTCGTCTTTATTTTATTTGTAGGTTCAATGGAACGATGTGGTTTGTATGAATTTCTCGAGGACCAAATGACCCATCACTTGAGACATAAACCATGCATGTGTCCCTACGGGACCAGCCTTGATCCTGATTCTAGTCGGTGTTCAAGCCGTGATAGAGGGGGCCGAGAGAAGGGTTATTGGTCACACAATTCGTCATCGAGGTATCGATCTAGATCCAAGTCCCTCATCCATGGGTTTGGAAAGGCACTCCAGCCATTGTGATGACACTCACCGTGATGACATTTGTCACAGTCCTCCTTCGGCTTCCCTTTTCGCTGAGTAGATAATGCCATCTCATACTTCTTGGCATTCCGAACGACCACCAAAGCCCTCTACTTCCGATTCTCTCATCAAAGTCCAAATAAAAGACCTATTGAGCCTCCCATCATCACAACGACGTCTCGAATCCCCAACTAGTTGAACTGAAAAGCTGCTATCTAAAAATTCTTTTTGATGGTAATAAATTCGTCACCCATTTGAAGGATATCCCATTAGAGATCAAAGACCATACAATGGCTTATGTGAGCGATGTTTATGACCAGTATTTCATATGGAAGAGGTTAGCCAAGTAGATTTTCGAATACGCTGAGAGGGTGAAAGTTGAGTCCTAGGGTTTGGAGCTTGCAGCTAACCAAGACAAGGAAACTATCACTCATCTTGATGAAGACGTTGCCAAGTAGAAGAAGGTGTAGGCAGAAGTCGAGCATAAAGTTAAAGATATGGCTGTGATGGTAGAGTGGGAGATGAAATATCATCTGGACTAGATCGAGTCTGCTTACCATAGAAACCACATGCTGGTAGGAGAGAGGGATTCCTTAGCGAAAAAAGTGGCAGATCTGGAGGTGCGGTTGGAAAAGGAGAAAAAGGAGAAGGATGAAGCCCTTACAATAGCTTAGGGCTACTGTGATGAGATGCTTGAAGCCCACAAAGAGAGAGATGATGCATTGGCCAAAGCTAAAAATGTGGACGAGTTGGTTGTGGTCGTAGAGAAATGGGTCGAAGACAGACTTGAGACGCTGATCACTAACTATAATGCTAATGTAATTACGTTCAGGGATTTGAAATAGCTTGGAAAAGGCTGTCCTCTTGCTCTAGTTTTAGCATGTGAGCAGAATGTGTAGGAAGAGCGGTAGGATTTGGAAGGAGGCGAAGTGAATCTGGCAGAGCTGGAGAGCGAGATTCTAAGTCCGGATGAAATTGAAGTGTTCAGGGCTGGCAAACTTATCTTGCATCCGGAGCTGGCCGCTACGGTTCAAAATGATCAAGCCACAGGCTGTGGGACTACACCTCATGATCTCAGTACGTGCTTCACTTATGGGCCTTCAATTGCTTCCATCACTCCGTCTGTACCATAATTTAATTACTTTAAATATGAATATTTGATATATTTATAAATAATTAATTAATGGATTTTATAACTCAAATAAACCACATTTAAATAATAACTAATGATGGTGAAGTTATTTTGAAATTTGGTTTACAAAAATAATCAGTTCGGAGAAAAATAGAAAATGTCACCAAAAATTGTTTTTGGATTTTTGACTTTTCATCGTCTAAAAGTTGTCGGAAAATGTTGTGTACTCTAGAGAATATATATACCTAGACTTATATAAATATCATAGAAAATGATCTGAGTTAACAGGTTTAAATGTTTACTAAAGTAAGAAAGTAAGTTCGACTTTTCTTTTCCCTTATTTAAAAAAAATAAAATAAAAAGGAAAATGTGTAAAAGGTAACATCACATCATAAAATTATGATGTGATGGAATGCGGGGGAGGGTGATGGCTTGCGTGTGTAAGGAGGTAAGGAAGGGGTGAGGTGGCAACCAATTGTGGACAGTAAAGGGTAGAAAGGTAATTTACTCTATTCCATTTTATATAAAAACAACTTATTTCTTTTCATTTCATATTTTATTTTCATTCCCTTCATTTTCAAACTTTTGTTTCTTCCTTCTTCTATGAAAATTACTAGGTTAAAAATCCTATCTTTTCCACTTTAAAACTTTAAAACAATAGCCAAAATACTTCCTTTATATCTTACACCTCCTCTCTTTCGAAAAAACAAGATTCAAAACCACTTTCAAAGCAAGGCCGAGCCTACTCCACAATAGGCCAAGCCCCTCTAGCCTCCCCAAGACTCCAGAAATAAGTTTTAGATAAGAAAAACCAAGCTCGTGTGTCGGTGCAGAGGAGGTAGTAGTTTGGTTTGATTCGTGTGGATTTTGATTAGTACATCTCACCTTTAAAACAAAGTTTTAAATTCTATTATTGGTGTTAATAATAGTTGTAGTTGTTTGGTTTGGAGAGTAATATTGTTTATGTTTATACATGTATGTGTTTATGTGTGATCATTTGTTGTTGACTTGAAAATATAGTCGAAATGTTTAAGTGATTATGTGCAAGTAATGGTGTTTATTTGTTTATGGATGTTGTTTGCATTTGAATATATGTTTGAGCTTATGTGTATGGATGGTTGTATGTCAATGGAAGGTTAACATTTTAATTTTTTTATGTTCGACATCGAGATTCCATGTGTTTTTAAAACTAGTTTACTAACTTATTTTATAAAGGGTTCAAAATAGTTTTCTGCTTTATTTTGGTTTTCAAAACCTTTATACAAAGTTATTAAGTAATTTAAATATAAAAGGAAAAGGTTTAAAGGCTATTTTGATATATAAAGCAAGTTAGAAAGTTATGGTGCATATAGAGATAGTCGTTATGGATGTAGTTCGTAAATCGACCACTTTTGTGTAAACTAGAAGGAGTTTTTACTTTAAATACTTTTGAAAAGTCATTTAAAATATATTATAAGTAAAAAGGAATATTAAAATATTTTCAATCATTATGATTTAATTTTTAATTAAGTAAGATATAATTATTATTTAATTATTAATTAAGTAAAGTATAATTATTATTTAAATAAAGGTTTAATTATTATTTAATTAAAGGTTTAACTATTATTATTTAGATAAAGGTTTAATTATTATTATTTAAATAATTAAATAAAAGTTTTTAATTTTAAATCACTGTATTTCTCAAGGGACGATTTGTTTAAAAGTAACTCTCTTTTACGAGGATGGTTTTAAAATACAAGGGATTTCTTTGTCTGTGCCATTGAGTAGCCAAATAAATATGATAAGTTATTCTAAAACATTAATACGTTTTATGGAAAATAAGTCATCTTGTATTTAGCATAAAAACTGATGAGTAGACTTTCCTCTATTTGTGAGATCTAGAACTTGATTTTCTAAGTAAGGGATAGAGCAGTCGAAATTGGAAATGTGATAAATATAAGATAGTTAATTTCGATAAATAGGTCATGATAAATTAAGTATTTGAAAGATAATTCATTAAATACTAAACACTAAATTCTGAGATATAGAAACTCATTTCTATCGCGAGAAGTAAGAATGCACGTCGAGTCAAGGTTAGTTTCTAACTTGTCGGACTTCATTGTTAAAAATAAGGGATAATAATATTTGAAATTGAAAAGTGGGGATGACTATAGGATGTCTTATTTTCCATATGCAAATCTATACACACCCCAGATAGTCGATTTTTCCACTATTGATAACTTGACCAGTTTAAAAATTATCGAATGTTGGTACGAAGAGATCGGGATCGGATAATATGATTTATCCGAAAACCACTTTGAACCAACATAAGTTTTCTAATTGAAAACATCTTGAAGAAGATGGAATCAAAGATAAAGATCTTTGAAGTGCAAGGGCTACTTGCTACTAGTCTTGAGGGTGATTCCAAAAAAGATGTAGTAGAAGTTGTACCTTCAGTTTTTTCATATCCTAAACAACTTTTATGGATGAATGCTAGCGTTGCATTGTCGCTCGGAGGCCAGTGTTATCATTCCAAGTGGGATTGCTATATGAAAGGTAAATCGTAGCTTCTAGCCTCAAAAAATGGGAATGACTATAACATGGGATATTCTTCAAGGCTATGTGGTTTGCTACCATTAGGGTGTGATCATCCCCGATCTAGATCGATATTATTCCTTTTGATGTATGCTTCGGGGTCCAGTACGGTTACTGATCGCAACTGAGGGATGATCATATTCGGTGTTATCTAGTAAAGGATAGGCCTATCTTGACTCACAGGGGTTGAAAGTTTTTCAACCTTGGTACATCTTATCTAGAGGAGTTCTATGACGGACGACACATGGTGACCTTATCATTATTGGAATCCATTCTCCAATAAGTGCCTTACAAACTTAGTTATGCCCATGTATATTGGAATGTAAGATGCAAGCATTTCAACTATGTTAAATATTTATTTTAAACGTTAGACATTATTATAATATCATTGGATTTTCTATAAAAATGTTTTGGTTATCGTAAGGTAAAAAATCATCTGTGTTTATGTGCGGCATGGTCCAACGAGATACCTTTATTTTAAAGACTTTTATAAGGATAACAATTTGGTTATTTGGAGTTTACTCATGCTAGATCCATGTCTGACCTTGAGTTTTTCTTCTTTCTTTCCTTAAAACTCTTGGGTACTTCAAATTTATATGAGTAACAAAGTAGTCAAGGTTTTATAGATGCATTTTGGAGGAGCATGAAGCAGGTGGCTTCGACGTTATCTGGTTGTTTATTTTATTTCCACTGTGTACGTATATTTTGTATCAGCATTGTGGGGGCATGCAGTTATAACTGTCCCTGGCTGAAGTTAGTACCTGTTGTAACTTTGATTTTTCATTTTGGAAGTGACTATATGTACTATCTGATATTCTATTATATATGATTACGTTTTGTTGTGAGATTCTGTGTTTCTTTCTTCTTGTCTTTTCTTTTCTTTTATCCCAACGGCTTGTTTTTCGAACACCTCGATGAACGACACATGAATATCGTGGATGTATTAAGTGTCGTCTTTAGAAGTAAGAAAGACAAATCATTACATATAGAATCGGAGCTTAGGTTGAGCGAACACCTAGGCCTTGGTTGGGATCAACTCATCAGAGATAGTGCTAGTAATACCCTAGAATGAGTTTAGTTTATGAGAGCATGTATTTGTAATTTTGATTAGTGTATATATATATATTCAAGTTAGATAGATTAGCTTTGATATGTTTGATTAGTACCCATTCTCTTAGGATTATCACTTTTAAAAATTCTAAAGTTGTCTTAATATATCTAGGTAGTAAAATTGAGCAGTAGGGCAAGGCGAGGAAGAGGAGCTAGTAGCACCACGACCACCAATGGTTGAGCTTCGAATGTCGGAAGAGTTGGAGTAGTTGAAGAGGCAACATCAGTACAGCCCCATGTGAACTTTGTAGCTCTATGCAAAGACTATTCTAATCTAGGAGGAAAGCCATTTAAGGGTGCGAAATTCATCGTCGAAGTCCAAGCTTGGCTTTGTTCTTGCGAAATATTTTCGAGGGGACGGATATTTCAAATGAGCGGAAGTATTTCTTAGCAACTTGGCAATTTTAAGATGGAGCGGCAACATAGTGGGACTCTGTTACAACGAATGTTCCGGAGGATGATTTTTCTTGGGCTAGATTTAAGGAGTTGTTTGAAGACTAGTTCATACCTGCTGCAGGAAAGACTCATGTGTATAGGAGTTTCTTGGACCTTAAACAAGGAGATTTGTTAGTATTTGAATATGAAAACAAGTTTAATGAGCTATCGCGATTTGGCTCGGAAATGATTGATACCCCTCTTCAGACGAATGAGATGGTTCTGATAAGGATGAGAGAAGGATTTTAGGAGAAGATGACCGCCCATCTAAAGGATTCTTTTATGGATGTTGGTAGATATGGCATGTCATATGAAGTTCTTTAGAAGAAGAAGCCAGTAGTAGCACCAAGCAATAATAATAGTAACACAAACAAGAGGACGTTTAACCCATAATGGAAGAAGCAGTGGAAGGGAAAGTCGGAAGGAGATCAAGGGAATAATTTCAAGGACTATATTTGTAATAAGTTAATCAGAAGGGTCATATTGCATGATTCTATAAGAATTCTGGAGTTTAGCAGTAGCAGGCAAGACTTATTTCTTCAATGGTTAGAAGACACTCTACTTTAATTGTCACCAACCAGGGCATATGGTGAAGGATTGTCCATTAATGAAGAAAGGGGAGCAAGTCAAAGTTTATGCTATCAAGGATGAACCCTCGACCTCAAGGGATATGAAAGGGAAAGGAGTTCTTGAAGGTACCTAATTTGTTAATGGCGCTTTAGTTTGAATATTGTTTGATACTGGGGCTTTCCATAGATGTATTTCTCTAGAATTGGTAAGTAGATTGCAACTTTCCCTAAATTTATAGAAACCCCTATCTATGTGTCTAACCTCTTTAGGTAGTGTAATTAAGCTGTGTATGATTTGTGAAAAGGTACAAATTACTTATGTTACCTACACCTTCTTTTAGGGCATGTATGTTTTGAATTTTAATTGGTTTGATGTCATACTTGTTATAGACTTGTTATCTAAGTATAGAGCTGCTCCGGATTGTGTCAAGCGGTTAGTAGTGTTGAAAGTTGAGTCTGGAAGGGTATTAGAAAGAATATCATGTAATGATCCAGACAAGCGAATAAGTAGTTTCCTTTATGCCTTCGAATCGTCCCAAAAAGAGTTAGGGGCAATTGTTAAGGATTTCCCTGATGTTTATTTGAAGAAGTCAATAGTCTACCTCCATATCGAGGGATTGAGTTTCTCATAGACTTAATTCCTAGTTGGAGACCTGTTATTCAACCTATTCGTAAAACGACCCAAAGAGAGAAGAAGGAGTTAAGGGACTAGACATATGATTTGTTGAGAAGAGGACTAATTAGACCAAGTCGCTCAAGTTGGGGAGCAGCTATAGTTTTTGTAGCGAAGTCTGATTGATTTTTAAGGCTTTGTGTGGATTATCGAGAGCTGAACAAGCAGACAATTCGAAATAAGTATCCCTTGCCCTGTATAGATGACATGTTTGACCAACTTTATGGTGCAAAGTATTCTCCCAAATGGACCTTGCTATAGGATTTCACCAGTTAAGGGTAGCGGAGGATAGTATACCCTTAACGGCATTTAGGAGACCAGATTGTTTCTTTGAGTGGTTAGTTATGCCTTTTCGACTAACCAATGCACTCGCTTATTTTGTTTGAGTTTTTAGGGTTGTCCTAAATAAATTTTAATTGGTCTTTATAGATGATATTCTTATTTACTCTAAGACCAAGGAATAACACAAACACCATTTTGAAGTGGTGTTGGAAATGTAAAGGAAACACGTTTTGAAAGCAAAATTTTCTAAGTGTCACTTTTGGCAATCGGAAGTAAGGTTCCTCGGACATGTTGTGTCGGGGGATGGCATCTCGGCTGATCCATCAAAGGTAGTGGTTGTTCATGATTCAAAGACATTTTAGGCTCCAACGGAGGTCCAAAGTTTCTTAGGATTAGTAGGTATTATAGGAGATTCATCTAAGACTTCTCCAAGATTGCCTCGCACCTGGCCAAGTTGACGAAGAAGGACGGGAAGTTTGTTTGGACTTCGGAGTATGAAGAAGCATTTGCTGAGTTGAAGAAGAGGTTGACCAGTGCTCTAGTTCTAGCTATTTCGGATGAAGGGTTGACTATGTATACATATGATTGTGGTGTTGGTTTGGGTGCAGTTTTGATGCAACACGGGAAAGTTATTGCTTATGCTAGCAAGAAGCTGAAGCCTTATGAGAAGAATTATGCAACACATTATTTGGAGTTATTAGCTGTTGTGTTTGCATTAAAGATGTATAGGAATTACTTGTTGGGTGAAAAGTTTGAGCTCTTCATGGATCACAAGTCCTTAAAGTATCTTTTTATACAAAATGATTTGAATATGAGGCAGCAGTGGTGGTTGGAGTTTATGATGGCATATGACTTGGATATTTTATATACATTGAGGAAAGTAAATGTGGTAGCAGATGCGTTGAGTAGAAATGTAGTCTGTGCCCTTTTGGAAGTTACTTTGACTCTTCTAAAGAGGACTATAAGTAAGGCAGAGGGAAGATAGTCTTCTGGTAGAATTTATGCAAGTTGATGGAGTTTGACATTCGAGTTTTAAGATAGATAGCATTGGTATTTTGAGGATGAATGGAAGGTTATGCATGTAGAATGTTGATGGTCTTAGACAAGGAGTTTTGCAGAATTCCATAAATCTAAGTTAAGTATCAACCCTTGGGTTAATAAGATGTACCGGGATATGAAGCGAGTATTTTTGTAGGCTGGGATGAAGAGGGATATTTCAATCTATGTCAGTCGAAGTGCGAATTGCCATCAAATTAAAGGCGATTACCAAAGGACTACAGGGCTACTACAACCACTAGAGATTTCGAATTGGAAATGGGAGCAAGTATCAGTGAATTTTATTGATGGTTTACCCAGATCAAGGAAGGGTAATGGAGGTGTTTGGTTTATTGTGGATCAACTAACCAAGAGCACCCATTTTATTCCAGCAAAGCCAACCAAGACTACAATAATTTTGGCAGAAATTTATATGAGAGAGATCGTCTGATTGCATGGGGTTCCTGTTAGCATTGTAAGTGATGGGGATCCAATCTTCACCAGCCAAGTTTGGTAGGCATTAAAATCAGCTTTGGGAACAAAGCTAAGTTTGAGAACATCAATCATCCTCAAATGGATGGCCAAATAGATAGAGTTAACCGAATCTTAGAAGATCTCTTAAGAGCATGTATCTTGGACTTTGGAGTATAATGCGTAGATCATTTTCACTTAGTGGAAACAATAGTTATCTAGCAAGCATTGACATGGCATCCTATGAAGCACTTTATGGACGGTCATGCAAGTCATCAGTGTATTGGGTGGAGACTGAGGATCGACTAGTGCTTGGACCTGGTATGATTCGGGAAGCTGCGAAGAAGGTCGATGTGATCAAGAGGAGGATAAAGGAAGCTCAAGATCGAGAGAAAAGCTATGTCGATCGGAGGTGAAGGGATTTGGAATTTACAGTCGGAAACTTTGTGTTTGTGAAGATTCCCCGAATTAGAGGAGTTGTTCATTTTGGAAGAGTTGGGAAGTTAGCGCCTAGGTACATTGGACATTTTCGAATTTTTGAGAGGATTAGGCTGCTTTCCTATAGAGTTGAGTTGTTGGAAATATTATCGGGAGTCCATAGTATTTTTCACATATCACATTTGATGAAGTATGTGCATGACCAATCGCTGATTATAGAGCCATCTATTCAAGAGGATTTGGAGGTGGAACTAAACTTGACCCTGATAAGACATCCAGTTCGCATTGTGGATCGAGACGAGAAGCAATTGCGTCATAAGGTCGTAAGGTTGGTTAAGGTTCAATGGAATGAAGATTCCAGAGACTGCACTTGGGAGACTAAGGATAGCATGAGGGAAGCTTATCCCGAGTTGATGTTAGGATAGTAATTTGCTTGTTGTGTGAATTGTGTACTCACTATTTGTGATGTAGTTGCTTAGTATGTACCTATTGTATGTTTTTCATCTTATATAATATATGCAATCTTGAGTTATTTGCGTTATCTTTTTGTGTGTTAATTTTGAGACGAAATTTTTTTAAGGGGAGAGAATGTACCGACCCGTAATTTAATCACTTTAAATATGAATATATAATATATTTTTAAATAATTAATTAATGGATTTTAAAGCTCAAATAAACCCTTTTTAAATAATAACTAATGATGCTGAAGTTGTTTTGAAATTTGGTTTACAAAAATAATTAGTTCGAAGAAAAATCGAAAATATGATCGAAAATCATTTTTCGGATTTTCAGCTTTTCATCATCTAAAATTTGTTGGAACATGTAGTGTACAGTAGAGAATATATAAACCCACACTTATATAAATAACATAGAAAATGAGTTGAGTTAACAAGTTTAAATATTTACTTAAGTAAGAAAGTAAGTTTGACTTTTCTTTTCCTTTATTTACAAAAACAAAAACAATAATGTGTAAAAGGTAACATCACACACAAAAGTGATGATGTGATGGAATGAGGGGGGAAGGTGATGGCTTGCGTGTGTAAAGGGTGTAAGGAAGGGGTGAGGTTGCAACCAACTGTGGAGGGTAAAGGGTTACGGGTAGAAAGGTAATTTATTCTATTCCATTTTATATAAAAACAACTTCTTTTTTCACTTCATATTTTATTTTCATTCCCTTCATTTTTCAAACTTTTGTTCCTTCCGTTTCAAGCTCCTCTTTTATTTCCATGGCTTTTTTGAAAATTTCTAAGTTAATAATCCTCCCTTTTCCATTTTAAAACCTTAAAACAATAGCCAAAATACTTTCTTTCTACCTTACACCTCCTATCTTCCAAAAAAACAAGACCCAAAACCACTTTTCAAAGCAAGGCCGAGCCCACTCCACCCTAGACCGAGCCCCTCTAGCCTTTCCAAGTCTCCAAAAATTAAGTTTTTGATAAGAAAAAGCAAGCTCATATGTCAATGCAAAGGAGGTAGTAGTTTGGTTTGATTCATGTGGATTTTAGTGAGTAAATCTCACCTTTATAAAAAAGTTTTAAACTTTATTGTTGATGTTAATAATGGTTGTTATTTGTTTGGTTTGGAGAGTAATATTGCTTGTGTTTATACATATATGTGTTTATATGTGATGATTTATCGTTGACTTGAAAATATAGTCGAAATGTTTAAGTGATTATGTGCAAGTGATCGTCTTTACTTATTGATAGCTTTTCTTTACAATTGAATATATGTTTGAGCTTATGTGTTTGTATGGAAGTATGTCAATGGAAAGCTAACATTTGAATTTGTTTATGTTCATCGTCGAGATCCCGTATGCTTTTTAAAACTAGTTTGCTAACTAATTTTATAAAGAGTTCTAAAAAGTTTTCTGAAACTTTACTTTGGTTTTCAAAACCTTTATTCAAATTTATTTAAGTAATTTAAATATAAAAGGAAAAGGTTTAAATGCTATTTTGATATATAAAGCAAGTTAGAAAATTATGGTCATCCAGCGATAGTCTCTATGAATGCAGTTTGTAAATCGACTACTTTTGTGTAAACTAAAACGAATTTTTACTTTAAATATTTTTGAAAAGTCTTTTAAAATATATTATAAGTATTAAAAAGAAATATTAAAACATTTTCAATAATTATTATTTAATTATTAAATAAACAAGGTATAATTATTATTTAATTATTAATTATTAGTTGAGGTATAATTATTATTTAAATAAAGGTATAAATATCATTATTTAAATAAAGGTTTAATTATTATTATTTAGATATAAAGGTTTAATTATTATTGTTTAAATAAATGGTTAATTATTATTAAATAAATAAATAAAAGTTTTTAATTTTAAATCATTGTATTTCCCAAGCGTCGGTTTGTTTAAAAGCAACTCTCTTTTATGAGGATGGTTTTAAAATAGAAAGGATTTCTTTGTCTGTGCCATTAAGTTTCCAAACAAATATGATAAATTATTCTATAATGTTGATACATTTTATGGAAAGTAAGTCATCTTGTATTTAGCATTAAAAGCAGATGAGTAGACTTTCCTCTATCTGTGAGATCTAGAACTTGATTTTCTAGGCGAGGAATAGAGAAGTCGAAATGTTGAAAACGTGATAAATATAAGAGAGTTAACTTCGATAAATAGGTCATGATAAATTAAGTATATGGAAGATAATTCACTGTATACTTAACACTAAATTTTGAGATATGAAAACTCGTCTCTGTCCCAAGAAGTAAGAATGTACGTCGAGTCAAGATCAGTTTCTAACTTGTCTGGCTTCAATGTTAATCAAGGGATAATACTATTTGAAATCAGAAAGTAGGGTTAAGTATAGGATGTCTTATTTTCCATATGCAAAATTATACACATCCAGATAATGGATTTGTCCACTATCGATAACTTGATCGGTTTAAAAATTATCAAAATGTTGGTTCGAAGAGACCTGGATCAGATGACATGAGTTATTCAAAAACCACTTTGAACCAACATAAGCGTTCGGATTGGAAACGTCTTGAAGATGATGGAATTGAAGATGAAGATCTTTGAAGTGCAAGGGCTACTTGTTACTAATCCTGGGGGTGATTCCAAAAAGGATGTAGTAGAAGTAGTGTCTTCGATTTGTTCATATCCTGAACAACTTGTATAGACGAATGCTAGCATTTCATTATCGCTCGGAGGGCAGTGTCAGCATTCCATGTGGGATTGCTATATGAAAGGTAAATCGTATCCTCTAGCCTCAACAACCAGGATGACTAAAACATGGGATATGCTTCAAGGCTATGTGGTTCGCTGCCATTAGAGTGTGATCATCCCTGATCCAGATCGATATTATTCCTTTTGATATATGCTTCGGAGCCTGGTACGATTGTTGATCGCAACCGAGGGATGACCATATTCAGTACTATCCAGTAAGGGGTGAGTCGGTCTTGACTTTCAAGGGTTGAAAAGTTTTCATCCTTGGTACATTTTATCTAGAGGTGTGCTATGACAGGCGGTACCACAGTAGCTCTGTCATTGTTGGAATCCATTCTTCAATAAGTGCCTTATGGACTTAGTTGTAGCCAAATATGTTGGAATGTGAGACGCAAGAATTTCAGCTACGTTAAATATATATTTTAAACTCTAGGCATCATTATAATATCGCTGGATTTTTTATAAAAATATTTTGGTTATCGTAAGGTAAAAACACATCTGTGTTTATGTGCGGCGTGGTCTTACAAGATACCTTTATTTTAAAGAGTTTTATAAGCATAACAATTCAGTTGTTTGGAGTTTACTCACACCAGACCCATGTCTAACCTGGAGTTTTTTCTTTCTTTCCCTAAATCTCTTGGGTACTCAAATTTGTATGAGAAGCCAAGTAGTACAGGTTCTACGGATGCATTTTGGAGGAGCATGGAGCGGGCGGCTTCGATGTTATCTAGTTATTTATTTTATTTCCGCCGTGTATGTAAATTTTGTATCAGCATTATGGGGGCAGGTAGTTATAATTGTCCTTGTCTGAAGTTAGTGCCTGTTGTTACTCTGATGTTTCATTTTGGAAGTGACCATATGTACTATGTGATATTCTATTATATATGATTGTCTTGCATTGTGAGATTCTGTGTTTGATTCTTCTTGTCTTTTCTTTTCTTTTACCCTAACGGCTTGTCTTTCAGACACATACACGATCGACACATGAATACCATGGATATATTAAGTGTCGTCTTTAGGAGTAATAAAGGTGGATCATTATAGATTCCTTGGCCAAAAAGGTGGTAGATCTGGAGGCGCATTTGGAAAAGGAGAAAAGGGAGAAGGATGAAGCCCTTACAATAGCTCAAGGCTACTATGATGAGATGCTTGACGCCCGCAAAGAGAGAGATGATGCATTGGCCAAAGCTAAAAATGTGGACGAGTTGGTTGCGGACGTAGAGAAATGGGTCAAAGATATACTTGAGCCGTTGATCACCAACTATAACTCTAACGTACTTAAGTTCAAAGGTTTGAAATGACTTGGAAAAGGCTATTCTCTAACTCTAGCGTTAGCATGGGAGTGGATCGTGCGGGAAGAGCAACATGATTTGGAAGAAGGTGAAGTGAATCTGGCGGAGCTGGAGAGCAAGATTCTAAGTCCAGATGAAATTGAAGCGCTCAGGGCTAGTGAACTTATCTTGCATCTATAGCTGGCTGCAAAATGATCAAGCCAAAGGCTCTAGGACTACACCTTAGGATCTCACTACACACTTCACTTCTGGGCCTTCAACTGCATCAATCACTCCATTTGTCCCCCTGTACAATCTGGATGCACACTAAATGCAGAAAACGAGTGTGTTATCTCCTACTCAGGAGGAGAGATCAGATGGCACTCTTGCTCAGACCAATCTTCCACCTGGTGGAGGTATATCATTGACCTCACCTATATTTGAGAGAGCTCATATGACACCGGTAAATGTAGCTAATCTCTCCTTTCATCTTTCTCAAATTTCAGGTTAGCCTACGATTTCAAGTTTTCTGAAGGAAAGCTCCCAACCGAGGCAATACGCAATAATGATTGAGTCAGTAGTCATAACTATTTCTAGGATTTCAAGTTTTCTGAAGGAAAGCTCCCAACCTTCATTTCTAGTAGTATTACCTATGAACAAATCAATTTATTATACTCTACAGCTGCAGCATTTAAGTATAAAAAACATGATAATTATTCTAACGCTGCATCATGGTATAAAAAATATGTTTATCCACTCTTTTTTTATAATGATAGCTCTAGTTCTCTTATTGAGTTATCAAAGAATGCAAGTGATCCATTTCAATTCTTATCTAAGGATCTTTCTTATATGGATAATAAAAATTCTTTGATAAGCCGATATGTAACTGTACCAGTTAGTCAAGATGCATCTGCATCTTCTTATCAAATCATGAGTTACTTTCTTTTTTGTTCTTCTCTTAGAACTTGCTTGGCCTCATTGTTGGCGACATACCGAAGCATAGAAACTGAGAATCCTTTCATGTAAACCAGTCCCTCTTGCATGATGAATCTTGAAGCTTTACGAAGGAGTTGACGTTACTCATTTTTCCTGTCAGGAAGGATTCCTCTCTGCAGATAATGCTTTATTAGAGTCATCCATGACTCCTCACACTCGACCTCTCGACATCCATCTGGTTGATGCTTGAAGTCGATAGCACTTCCACTAGGACCAGGCACATGAGCTGCTCATCTCCAGAACTGGCTAATTTAGCCAGTGAGTCGACCTTTACATTTTCCTCTCTGGGAATATGCGTTATGTTGTAATATTCCATATCACTAAGCAGCTCAAGGGCTCGGTTTAGATAAGGAGCTAACCTGGCTCCCTTTGCTTAAAACTCTTTCCTCACTTGGCATATCACTAGCTGGGAATCGCAATAGATATGCAAAGTTTTAACCCCCAACTCCTAGGTGATTTTGAGTCCTACAATTAGGGCTTTATACTCTGCTTGATTATTCATCGTGGGAAAGTCGAGTTTCAGATCATAACAAATCGAACGTTCCTCAAGAGTCACTAGTACAACTCTTTCACCAAAACAATGTTCATTAGTTGCGCCATTCATGTACATCTTCCACCTAGCATTCTGTTCCTTATTGCTCTCCGGAGTGTCATCTCGCGCGGTGCAGCCAACAATACAATCCGCCAAAGCTTGACCTTGGATCGCTCTTCGAGGATGATAGGTTATGTCATACCGACTCAATTCAATGTTCCATTTCAATAACCTTCCAGATGTATCAGGTCGTTGCAAGACCTAGCTCAAAGGCTGGTCGATTAGAACTTTGATCGGATGAGCCTAAAAGTATGGGCGGAGCCTCCTTGAAGTAATTAACATGCAGTATGAGCTTTTCCAACTTTGGTTAGTTTCTTTCTGCACCCATCAACTGCTTATTGATGTAGTACATTGCTCTCTGGATTTAGGACTCCTCGCGTACGAGTGTAACGCTCAAAGCATGCACTGACATTGCTAGATAGATAAACAAGTCCCTACCCTTCAGTGGCTTTGACAGAATGTGGGATCTTTCTAAGTGATCCACCTGAGCCTGGAATGCGTCTATATAGCCTTGCATCCAAGTGAAATTCCTCTCTCCCTTCTTGATAACATCGATGAAAAGGATGGATTTGTCAATGGCTCTGAAGATGAATCGAATCAGGGCAGCGACCTTCTCATTCAAGCTTTGGACCTCTTTGATCGTTTTCGAGGCTTTGATGTTCCTCAGTGCTTCGATTTTCTCCATATTAGCTTCGATTCCATAGGAGATTATGATGAAGCCTAAGAATTTCCCCGACGTAACGCCAAATGAACATTTTAAAGGGTTAAGCCTCATCCCGTACTTCCGAAGAATGTTGAACATCTTTGCCAAGTCATTAATGTGGTTCCTCGATCGCCATGGCTTCGTGAGCATATCGCCCACATAGACCTCCATCGAGCGTTCGATCTAACCTTTAAACATCTTGTTCACCAACCTCTGGTAAGTTGCTCCGGCATTCTTTAATCCAAAACGCATGATAAGATAACATTATAGTCTTAGGTCAGTTATGAAGCCGGTGTGTTCCTGGTTTGGATGTGCATTTGAATTTGATTGTACATAGAGTATGCATCCATGAACGAGAGCAATCCATGTCAGTTGATTAATCCTCGAGAGCAAAAAACAGTCCTTCTGGCATGCCTTATTCGAATAGAAATGCATGTCCTCCACTTCCTGTTAGATTTTTCACCAGGATTAGATTGGATACCCACTCCAGGTATAGGGCATCATGGATGAAGTCATTGTCTTTAAACTTCTCTACTTCTTCTTTGAGTGGAATGAATCTATTCAGACCCAGGTTATGGCGTTTCTATTTCACAAGAACACATTTAGGATTTTCATTCAATGCACAGCTATCTATCTCTGGCGATATTCCACACATGTCTGAGTGCGTCCAGGCAAACACATCCAGGTTTTCCTGGAGAAAACCAACCAACTCTTTCATCATCTTCATGGCGAGCCGTGATCCGACCTTCAGGACCCGTGTAGGATCATCCTGGCTGATCGGTATGTTGATTGTTAACTCGGTTGGAGCCGCCCTTGTATCCTCTGGTTCTTTTCTTGGATCCATATCCTTATGGAATCAACTATGCTACCTGAGCCAGGGCTCAGGCGATGGTTGCTATGTGTCCAAAGCCTTGATGCAGAGAGTCCTCTCCACACCTTTTCCTCTCACTCTTCGCCTTGCCTCTTTCAATTCAGCGATGTAACACTCTTAACCAAGTCCCTGATCTCCCTGCACTATTCCCATGCCATTCTCCATTTGGATCTTTATCATTTAGCACCATGAGGCTATGACCACTAAAAATTCAACAAGGGTTAATCGGCCTAAAAATTTGGCACAAAAGGCATTATAAGAAGAATAAATATCCAATACAACAAAAGGCACGACCCGCACTCTCTTACGGTCGCCCTCTCCGAGCACCACTAGTAGATCCACACATCACACAGGCTCAGTAGCAGTCCCATTAAATCCCTGGATTCGGAAGTTACACGGCTTTAAATCCTTACTCGCCAGAAGCATTAGGTCATAGACTCTCTTGAATAAAATGTTGATTGAACTCCCACAGTCAACCAGAAGCTTCCTTATAATTGCAGGGCTAATTATGGCCGATATCACTAACGGATTAATAGTCGGGACCTCCACCCCATCAGCGTCTCTATTTCAAAAAAAAATCATATGTCATAGTCTAGAGTTGTTTTGTCGGAGTATCGTCTTTGATGACAAAATAACCCTTATTTACTGCATGCCTTAAAGCGCCCACATATCTCTCTATCTCGCACCAGCTCTTCTCAGTTGGATGTGGTCCTCCAATAATAATATTAATCACTAGTCGTTTCTCAAGCCACCTGGGCTCATCAACACCAGGACCGGCTTGCCCCTATTAGGGGTTTAAAGTTCCTTGCCCACCATCCTGCAGGGTTTAGACAAACTATTGTAGCTTTTTCTTTCGAATTAGATTTTCAGTCACATCATGCAAATGCCTGCATTCGTTGGTGTTGTGACTGTGCATTTCATGAAACCAACAGAACTTGCCAGACTTCTTCTCCTTTTAGTCAACTCCCTTAGAGTCGGCTTCCTATATTGTTCTTTGCCTTGAGTACCAACGTATATGTTCTAAATTAAGTTGTTTAATGGAGTATAGTTGACATACTTTAGGATTCTTGGACGTCTCCTCGAATCCGATTTCTTATCTCAGGCTCCATTGTTGTTCTTGCTCTGTCCACCACTCTTAATTTCCACATTAACATTGACATTATCGAAATTTCCTTTGGACTGTTTCATCGCAACATTACTTTCTATCACCTCGGTCAACTGACCGGAATCAGCTTTCCTGGCGGTAGAACTTGCCTCTTTCAGGCGTAAGAACCGAGTCGGCTTTCTGTAAAATATGTCTATTGTCGGTGGGAGTTTCATCTTCAACAACCTCCCGAAGTTGATATTGGGATGAATTCTCCAGATCATTGCCATCAACACAATATCTTCTTGAGGATTACTCACCTCAGTTGCTACAGCATTAAATCTTTGCAAAAAATCTTTCAAATACTCTTTGGCTCCCTGGAAGAGAATGGATAGTGACATGATGTCCATCGAATGGGTAGTATGCATACGGAATTGCTCGATGAACTTTTATGCCAATTGCTCGAAAGACAATATAGATCTCGGTGGCAGCCAGGTGAACCACATCGTTGCCACTCCTAAAAGGAAAACCGAGAAACAACAACACGTACAATGTCAGTTGCTCTGGCAGAATCCATGTGTCAATCATACTTTATCAAATGTTGTCTTGGATTCGTCTTCCATTATATGACAACATCATTAGCATCATGAATCTCCTTTGGTATTCCTCGTAAAGGATCTCTTCAATAAATGGATTTCGGCTTGGAGAGGAACCCTAATCAACATTGGTCCGATGCTGACTCTCACTTATAAGTCTCCTTACCATTTCAATCAAATCCGCCTTAGGTGGATCTAGTGAACGGTGGTAATCATGATTCACCCCAAATGTTTGGCTCAATAAACATTCTTGGTTAGGTTCATGATACATAGGTTCTCCTGACTTTGGGAGAACCATTCGTTCAACAGTTTGATGACTTCTTCGAGGCGGGTCCATAGTAGCCACCTAATTTCCAACATTCTAGCCATTTGTAGCACAACCAGAAGCCAAGCTAACATCGTCATTCAAAAATTGAGTACCAGAACCACCATATGATGGTTTGGTATCGATCCCTCTTGATGGATCGATATTGATCCATATAACCTTGCCATGATTTGCATCTAACCTCCTTTTTGATGTTCCAGCCTCCTTTTGAACGGTCTTTTGATTCATGTTCCTTTTCCTTTGCTCTGATGATGAGGAACCATCAGATTATGAATCGAAAGGTGTCAAGTCCCTCCTGCTTCTCCTGCGGCTATTAGTTGGTTGATTCAACAAATCCAAGCTTTGTTTCATTTGATGATTCAACTCATCACGGCTTTCCTGAAGCTTGTCCTCTATTTGCTTCATCATACGATCCATCTCAACCTGGGTAATCACATCCGTTGGGTTTTGAATGTCTACATCGGTTGGCTGTGCAACTTCTTCAACATGGTGGGAATCGACATTCTCAACATCCTCAACACCTCTTGAAGTGGTGAATCGATCCATTCGATGAGCCATTCTGAATAGCTTCAAGTAGATTCTTGAAAATTTGAGTGGTAGAATGATGAAACTAAAAAATAGGACCTATCTCTCGGATTTAAACAATCCAATAGATGATGGATCCAAATGGCCCGAGATTATCCTTTTCAGCGAAAGCCACAAAATGTCGGTACCAAAAAGTGGCATTAACACCCAAGAAATTAAGTATAAAATGAAAATAAAGAAATATAAATGGAAAACGAGTAAAAACAAGACACCAAACATTTATAGTGGTATGACCAATTATTGCCTACATCCACTTGAGATTTCTATTGCTATTTTGCAAGTACAGTTCTTATGGATCGGCAGGGATCCATGGGTGATTACAAGAGAATTATGTACAAATTGCAAGGAAGCAAAAAGATCCTCCAAAATGAGCTCATAGCCTCCTATTTATAGTTGTATGTCGTCGAGAAATGCTCCACCACATCCTCTACCATGGTCTCCACGTTTATGTAGTAGTTGGCCTTGAAGAAACATGACCATGTCAGTAATGTTGATGGATTGGAACCGATCCATAAGCATGGATCAGTACCGATCCATAAGATCTTCTTATGGATCAGCTTCGATACTTTGAGTGATGGTGACTTGTTGTTATCTTTGTGTTTTAAACCTTGATCGCATTGATAAAAGCATGTTTCCTAGTCAATATGATGGATCAATGGAGGAATGGAGTTACTGATTTCACTTGTTCAAGGAGATCGATAGAGAACTGCATGTGATCGATCCAATGGAGCTTAAACCAAGTTACTACCATCAACAATTGAGAATAAAAGGAAATTGGGGAATTTTTGGTGGAGTTCCATGGATCGGTACCGATCCATAGGGATGGATCGTTACCAATCCATCACTTAGATGGGTCTGGCCTTGGGGATCTTTGGGCTGGTCTTGATTCCACTTTGCGGTCTTGGTTGTACTTGGTTTCCGGACTCTACATCTATCTCTCCTGGCCCCTTGCCTTGATAGCTTTCAAGTTTGGTTCGTCAAGTCCATCCAAATACTTCTTAGTTAAAAGGCCAAATAACAACAAGGAAGAACCAATTCATGGACATAAGAAAGGTAAAAGATTTGAAAATGATCTGTTCACTCAAGTAGGACGAAATATTTGATTTCAAGCCAAAGAAACAAAATTTAAAGTAGAACCGAACAGTGACTTTGAAATTTTGCTCGAAATGGAGAAGTATTGTCAACACATCTCTCGAGGAAAAGGAGAGACGCCTTCGAACAATGAAGAGAAAATTGAAGGGAACACAAGAGAAGTCATGGTTTTTCTAAATAGACACCGAAATGAGCAAGGGAATCACACTGTTAAATGATCCAAGAACAAAATAATTCTCTTTATGTTCCATAAGAAGAAGTATATTTCCTTACTAAAGAAAGGTTGGATTATTGAACAACCAAGAGGGGCATGAAAAGGGAGGAAAGGCATGAAGGAAGTGACTACTATTACTATCATAGAGCAAATGGGCACAAAACTAATGATCATAGAGTCTTATCCGAGATTGTAGAGTACTACATAAGGAAAGGAGAATTGCAGGATTTTATAGGCTATGAACTCTTTAGGAGCTAGAAGAAAAATACATGGGGAATTAAAGGGTTATATTTGTATATCTCTGACATAACTCATAAGGGCTGGAAATAGTATCCAGAAACACATTCTCAAAAGGAAATAGCTTCAAATGGAATAATGAATCAACAAAGCCTTTAGTCCTACCTCAGGGCATGGCCAAAGCATCCATCTAAAGAGTAGTGGTGAATTAAGCATTTGGTCCCGCCTCAGGGCCCTGCCAAAGCAACCATCCAAGTGAGATGATTAGTTAAGCCTTGGGTCTTGCCTCGGTGCCCGACCAAAGCATTCACTCAAGGAAGATGGTCAACAAAGCCTTTGATCCTGCCTTAGGGTGCAGCCAAAGCACCCATCCAAGGGAGATGGTCAACAAAGCCTTCACCTCAAGGCTCGGCCAAAGCACCCATCCAAAGAGTGATGGTCAATTAAGACTTAGGTCTCATTTCAATGTTCGGCCTAAGCACCCATCCAAGGGAGATGGTCAACAAAGCCTATGGTCCCACCTTAGGGCCTAGCCAAAGCATCCATTTAAAGAGCATGGTTAATAAAACCTCTGGTTCAGCCTCAACGCCGATCAAAATACCCATTCAAGGGAGATGGTAAATAAAGCCTTTGGTCCCACTTCAAGGCCCAACTAAAGCACTCATTCAAGGGAGATGATCAACAGGGAACTTATATAAGGAATGTTGTTCAAACCAAATTTTCGGTTCAGACCAGTCAACTCAAAAGGAACCAAATGAAAAATAAAAACATGAAAAAGGCTTCATCAACTGTATCAAAGAACATAAATAAATAGTTCTTCACAAAATTGATACGTAAAATAATTCTTTATTCCATCATCATATTTCCAAAATACGATTTCTACAACAAAAATAGTTTTACAAAACTTATGGTTCTGGAGGATGAGAAAAGGGCTACACTAACTCTTTTCATTTCCCCTCACCTTCCAAAATGCAAGAGTGGGTTTCGCTAGATGAACCCGCATTCTTGTACAAAATGGGAGGGGCCCCAACCTCCTTAAATATGTCAGAACATCTATATAGAAAGAAATGCCGATATTTTTGATAGTTGGAAGCTATGGCCTTCCTCAATCGACAATCCTTTTTTGGGCCTAAAAACAAGAACTCGATTTTTAAGTCAAAGGCTACGATGACTCCAATAAAGGAATCTACTAATGAATCGGGTCAAGATGCCCTATTAATATGGAATGACATTAAATTTCATAACGAAATGACTTTAACCCTCCTTAGCTTAATCTTGTCTGAAGGAAATGAATTGATAGTTAAGGAAGTGACAGAGACTTAGGTAAATTCCAACATTCTCCAGGACGGGGATGTGATCCTCGCTCGTCTATCTTTTGTGAAATCATCTGATTAAACCCCCAAAATTGCTACCTAAAAAAGAAAAGTCAATCGTCAGGAATTTGACATATACCTGATGGAGGCATTCCATCAGTTCGGCTCTGTCTTTGATCGGCATCCAAAAGAGCATAGTGAGTTCTTTGTTTTCTTTATGAAAGTTCGACCGATGAAAGTGGAATTTTCAAAGAAGATGCGAAAATTGTTTATTTCAAAAGTTTTCTAAGTATTTAAGGCATTTTAGGAGTCTCATATACCTATCATTCGACTCATTCAAATCTTTGCACAATATTTCCCATTCTCTATTGAGCCTTAGGATTTCATCCTCATTTTTATCTAATAAGATCTCAAAATAATTTATGTTTTTCCTATACTGGTAATTAAATATGAAGCTTTTAAGCTATATAAAGGTTATTTAAAATACGAAAATAGGATTCGGAAGGTAATTTACCTGTGGTGGTAATGTTAAGGCCTTGGCTTGAAGCGCCGAGTTTTCTAAATATCGAAAAAGGATGATCGGATTTTCCTAGGATAGACGGGGTGGGCCCACCATGAGGATCTTATGATGGTGGTGTATCATTGTTCCATGATCAACGGTGGGAGAAGAAAAATAAATGGCATGGCCTGAGTCGTGAAGAGCCAATGTCCACCCCAGTCGTTTCTGTAATGACCCCGAATTTTAATTAGCATTATTCGGGATATTTCATTGGATAAATTAAATAGAATAATGTGAATAATTAGGGAGATGAGATTAATAAATCCTATGGCCATGTTTAAATGAATGAACTAAAATAAGACTTAACTAAATTTAGAAGGAGGAATTTCCTAAGCGGTAAACTTGGAAATGGAGCTGTATTTCTTTGTATATATATCTTCCTCCACCTGAATAAACTTCCACTTTCTCATTCTTAACTCCCACAAATTTCGATCGGCCATTAAAAAGATCCAAGAAGAGTTTAAATTGAAGAATAAGCTAAGGAATTAAAGATAGGAAAGTATCTCATTCTCCAATCAACTAATCAAGGTGAATAATCATGTTTATCATCTTATTATTCTATGTTTGGATCGGTTATGGGTTATACCCGATTCATGTTTATGATACTGGTTAGGATATAACCATTTAAACCTTTGTTTAGATGAGACATAGGTGTTTTAAAATGTTAATTGGCTAATTAAAACGTTTTCATTTAGTTTTGGTTAAATTCCGAGTTGTTTTGATCTTCATATGCTTTGAAATTTTAATATGTTGAAGTATAGGATTTATCTGATTTTTGGTGATTTTTGGGAATTTTTCCTTAGTGATTTACTAAGGTAATTAACTTATTTAAGCCCAAGGGCTAAACTGAAAATTTGTTTCTGAAAATTCGGAAGGAAATTGCTTTTGGAAATATTGGGGGAAGAAGTACAGTGTTTTAAGAAAAATGCTAACTTTTGTATACTTTTTATTATTTGGAAGTACAGAAGAAGGTTCCTCAGCCAATCAAAATTAGACAAGCAAGATAAAAACATCACTTCAGTAGCCCAGTTCTGCTTTCGACTCCAACAAGCCCGCTTTTACCCTTTTGATGAAGTCGAAAGGTACCTTTCGCTTAAGACGGAAGGTAAACCATTACCTTCCGCCAAAGTTGAAAGGTAGGCACGGTGTCGAAGGGAAGAGGGGTGAAGGGATGGGGAAGTTGCTTCCTTTGCTTTCAGATAGAAATATAATTGCTTTTGAATTAGTTGAAGGGGGATCCTTCGACTCTAACATTTTATAAGAGAATAATTTTTTTATATATTCAAGAAGGGGTTTCGAAGAGGATCTTCGAAAGCTTAAACCTTCAAGAGTATTGTTTTAAAATGTTTTCTGAAAAGGTGTTTTAATACCTTTCGGCAAGCCGAAGGGTTAACCTTCCTACAAGATCGGAAGTATACTTTTGAAGGGTTGGTTCCAACACCAACACTTCATCGTTTTTGTTTGATTTCGAAAGGTTTTGAAGGGGTTATCTTCAGTGATTGTGAAAGGTTTTGATTTAGAAAGGTTTTGAAGGGGTTATCTTCAATGATTGCGAAAGGTTTTGATTTCGAAAGGTTTGGCTTCGAAAGGTTTGATTTCGAAAGGTTTTAAAGGGTTTATCTTCAATGATTGCGAAAGGTTTTGTTTTCGAAAGGTTTGACTTCAAAAGGTTTGATTTTGAAAGTTGTTGAAGGGGTTATCTTCAATGATTGCGAAAGGTTTTGATTTCGAAAGGTTTGACTTCGAAAGGTTTGATTTCGAAAGGTTTTGAAGGGGTTATCTTCAATGATTGCAAAAGGTTTTAATTTCGAAAGGTTTGATTTCGAGAGGTTTGATTTCGAAAGGTTTCCGAAGGGGCTAATTTGGATGTTTATTTGCTTTTTCGAATGGGACTTCATTCGAAGGGTTTTAAAGGGCAGTTTTTAGCCATTTTTCTTAAGTAAAACTTTGCTAAGTCAAAGGGGTTACTTCGAAGGGTTATAACATAAAATACATATCTTTGTTTGAATATATAAGGGGATCCTTATTTAAATTGAATGTTATAAAAACCTTGGGGACACTGGGGTGGGTTTAATGTTTTTGATACATAGTTTGGGGTTACAAATAGAAATATGCTTTCGAAAATATACATTGGGGCTATCAATGTGTTTTTATTTAATTTAACCTAATTGGGGCTACCAATGGGAATAGGTTAAACATGTGGTATACCTGGGGAAAATAATTAATCATGGGGATCATGAATTTTTTTAAATAATCATGGGGATCATGATATTTTGATTGGCCAAGTGATGGGTTCTTGGTTACCCAAGGAAAACCATGGAATGTGCGGTGGATAACCCACATCAAATTTCTAAAGTAAAGAATGTTTTGTTAGAGGTGGTTAGCCTCGGGATTTGGCACCCAAGAGTTCATAGTCATCCTAGGAAAACTATGGAGTGTGCGGTGGAAACCCACACCATCTTTTACAAAACAATGTACGATGGATAATCTGCATTTATTTGAAAGGATTTGGGATGGATAGTCCTATTAAACTATGACGGATAGTCATTTTAAAGGTTTTAGAGGGGAACTCTAATAAATTGATTTTAGATGGGAAATCTAAATAAATTGCTTTTATATGGGATATCTAATAAATGGGTGGATGGGATATCCAATACATATGATTTATGGCTTTATTTCATATTATGTTAAGACTAATCATTTTGGGTGCAGGGGCATAGTAAATTATTTGCATGTTTTGTTTTGGATACTAGTTAGGGGAAAACTCGCTCCGCTAAGCAACGTGGTCTCACTAGCTATCTATTTATGATAATAGATGATGGGGGATTATTCATACCAGACTTATTGTCTGACTCGAAGTTTTTGTTTCTCCACAAACTCTCGGGTACTCAATATTAATTTGAGTAGTCTGAGAGTGGGAGACTTTCATGTTTTTGGACGAATAAGCTTCCAAAGACATGCAGGAGGAAGTATTAGCTATATAAGAGCTATTTTGTGTATTCCATTATGATGTACTAAGAACTGTAAAGTTCATATTTATTAGTTCTCTGATCATCATAAGGGGACATCTTCATATGTCGCTCTTATCGTATTTTGTACATGTATATGTGATCTGAACGTGGTTAACGTCTGGGATTATGTAATTAAATCTTAAATTGAAATTCATAAGAAATGAGAAATTCTGTTTTGTGGAAGTTTAAATTTTTTCATATTCTTGTGTTTATGTGTTGCCAATAGTTTCAAGATTCTGATTTCGGTCACTCGGGAATAACACATATGGATGACTGCAGCATCCGTAACAGTTAGTTTTGATCCTCCGGAAGCGGGATGCTACAAGTTGTTATCGAAGCATGGTTTATGTACTTAAAAGGAATTTAAACCTTAAAGGATTTTTTAAAGCATAATCTAATGAATCAAAGATATGGTTGGGCTTGGGTAAGCATTATAGTAACGTATGTGTACTTTGCTATAAATACATAAGTATTTATTCCCCACTCTCTTAGACCGTTCTTTTGTATCTTATCAAGATTGGATTTCAGGTAGTACGGAAGAAAGATACGGAGGCAGGAAACGGAAGAGTGAATCAAGGTGGAAGACGCATCGCAACACGTGGAAATGTTCGACCCAATACTAGGAGCAACCAGGGTCGACTGGCAAATGCAAACCCAGATGCAAATGCCAATGTTGGTGCTGAGATTCCATCGGTTGATGTGGGGATAATGTATCAGTTCTTCATGAATATGATGCAAGCTGGAGTAGCTGCGGGAGTGGCTATAGGGAATGCTGGAGGAGCTAATCAGGTGGCCCCAGTTGGTAATAATTATGCCAAGCTGAGCAGGGATTACTCTAGTCTTGGAGGAAAGCCTTTTCTGGTAACCAAGGATGCAGTAGGAGTGGAGAACTGGCTATTGCATTGTGAGAGGATATTTGTAGATCTCGACTTGACAGATATGCAGAAGAGGAGACTTGCTTCAAGGCAATTGCAGGGAGCAGCATTGTTTTGGTAGATCGGAGTTACCGTAGGAGAGCCAGAGGAAGACCTGACTTGGGCTGAGTTTCGAAGGAGGTTCGAAGAAAGATTTCTATCAGAGGTTGCCAAGTCAGCATTACTTAGGAAATTTGCAAATTTAGTCCAGGAGGATAGATCATTGATTGAGCATGCTATAGAGTTTGATGAGCTGTCCCGTTACGAATATGCTACTGTGGATACTGTGATTAGGAGGAATGATAAGTTTATCAGGGGGTTGAATCCTGAGATCGCCAGAGCAACTATGCCAAACCTCCGGGATCCGTGTCATATTGTTGTTAAGATGGCTATTCGGAATGAAGAGATGATTTCTACTTTTGGAAAGGGGAAACCAGGTGAGGTTCAGAATTTTCAGGATAAGAAGCGGAAGTTCTTCAAGAAGAAAGGTGCCCAGTAGGGGGTAGCAGCTAAGAAGAGCAAGGCTGATATTGTTTGTTACAAGTGTGACAAGAAAGGGCACTATGCTAATGAGTGTCGCTCGGGTGATGGAAGAGCAGTTGCAGTGAGGTCGAATGTGAAGTGCTACAACTGTGGCCAAATGGGGCATTACAAGGACAAGTGTCCCGAGGCGGCTAAGGCTGGAAAGGGAAAGGTCTTTGCGCTGGAACCATCATCCTCTAGACCAACGGCTATTGAGAAAGGAAAAGCTGTGATGGAAGGTATGCTTATGATTTATAGTACTCCGGTTAGGATACTATTTGATATCGGTGCACCGCACTCATTTATATCTCAGTATTTGATAGATTGCTTATGTCTGGAACCTTTATACCTTATTTCTCCTTTAAGGGTGGCGAATCCTATAGGAGGGTATGCAACTCTGGGAATGAGATATGACCAGTTAGAATTTAATTTGTTAGGTCATATGTTTGCATGCAATTTATATGTTTTTGATTTCGTAGGTTTTGGGATCATATTGGGTATGGATTGGTTAGATAGATATGATGCTAGGATATTTTGCCAAGAGGGGGAAATATCATTAGAACATCCTAATAGCCATAACCGAGTTATTTACTCGGTAAGGAGTTCGAATGAAAATACTTATGCATTATTGGGTGTTATAGAAACGGAAGCAGAGTTGAAGCAGGTTTATGTAGCTAGAGAATTTGCGGATGTGTTTGAACCAGTTTCGGGCTTGCCGCCGAAAAGAGCTATCGAGTTTCTGATAGATCTCGTACCGAGAGCTGAACCCGGAAGTAGACCACCTAGCAGGATGTCACCAACCGAGATGAAGGAATTAAAGGTACAGCTAGTGGAATTAGAAGGAAAGAATTTCATCCGGCTAAGCGGTTTGCCTTAAGGAATGGCCGCGGTATTCGTGAAGAAGCCAGATGGGTCAATAAGGATGTGTATCGACTATCGTATGTTGAACGAGAAGACGATCAAGAATATGTATCCTTTGCCGAGAATCGACGATTTATTCGATCAGTTGAGTGGAGTCAGAGTGTTTTCCCAGCTGGATATGGCGACAGGTTTCCATCAGCTAAGAGTGGCAGAGGACAGTATTCCTTTGACGGCGTTTAGGACAAGATATGGATCTTATGAATGGTTGGTTATGCCATTCGGGCTTACTAATGCACCAGCTTTCTTTGTGGATTTGATGAACCGGGTTTTCCGAGAGCACTTGGATAGGTTCGTGTTGGTTTTTATTGATGACATTTTGGTATATTCTAAGGATGAGAAGGATCGTGTGGATCATCTTAGAATAGTGTTGGAGACATTTAGGCAGCATCAGCTGAAGGTAAAGTTCTCCAAGTGTCATTTCTGGAAGAAGGAAGTGAAGTTCCTTAGTCATGTGGTTTCCAAGGAAGGTTTAGCAGTTGATCCGGATAAGATCGAGGCTGTTAACAATTGGAAGAGACCAGAGATGGTAAGTGAGATTAGAAGTTTTCTTGGTCTTGTAGGTTACCACCGAAGGTTCATTAAGGATTTCTCGTGGATAGCGGCATCCTTGACTATGCTAACCAGGAAGGACGTGAAGTTTGTTTGGTCTGACAAATGTGAGGATGCATTCCTCAAGTTGAAACATTTGTTAAACAATGTGCCCGTGTTAGTAGTTCCTGATGGGAATCAGGGGTTGGCAGTTTACACCGATGCATGTGGTACCGGGTTAGGTGATGTGCTAATGTAGAATGGAAAGGTTGTTGCCTATGCTTCTAGACAGCTTAGACCGCATGAAGTGAGATACCCTACTCATGATTTGGAGTTGGTAGCGGTAATCTTCGCATTGTAGGTGTGGAGGAATTATCTTTTGGGAGAAAGGTTTGGGCTATTTACAGATCATAAGTCTCTACGGTATTTATTCTCTCAGAAGGAGCTGAACATGAGACAGCAGAGATGGCTGGAGTTTGTTGCAGCTTATGATTTTAGCATCGAGTATACACCAGGAAAAGGAAATAAGGTGGCAGATGCACTTAGCAGGAAACATCAGAATGTGGTGTTGGCTATGTTCGCAGAATGGAAAGACTTGGAAGCACTGGCTGCCTACAGTGTGCAGTTGAGGTCGACTGCTGGATCTAGTCGAAATATCGCCATGATGTCTTGTTTGGATGTTCGACCAGTGTTGATCGAACGAATTTCTTCTAAGCAGAAAGAGGATCCAGTGTTACCCGAGAGGATTAGAAGGTTAGAAGCCGGAACCAAGGTTAATGATTTGAAGGGTTTTATTCTTGACCGCAGGGGTTGGTTGAGAAAGAAGGAATAGTTATATGTTTCAGATGTTGGAAACCTTAGGAAGGAAGTTCTTGGGGAATGTCATCGATCGAAGTTTACGATTCATCTTGGGGGAACTAAGATGTATCAGGATATGAAGAGAAGTTTCTTCTGGGAAGGAATGAAGAGGGATGTTGGCTTATGGGTAGAATAGTGTTTGAACTGCCAGCATGTAAAAGCCAAACATCAGAAGCCAAGTGGTTTGCTTCTGACCTTTGGATGTTCCCGTCTTGAAGTGGGATTCGGTATCCATGGATTTTATTAACAGGTTGCCAAGGTCAAATCGGGGTAATGAAAGTATATGGGTCTTAGTGGATAGATTGACCAAAAGTGTCCATTTCATTCCGGTAAGGTCGACCGGGACAACACCTGCTTTGGCTAAGTTGTTCATGAAGAACGTCGTTAGACTACATGGAATTCCTAGTAGTATCATCGGTGATAGAGATGCTTTGTTTACTAGAGAGTTTTGGAAGAGCCTGTAGAGTGTATTAGGCACTAAGCTCAAGATGAGTACCGCATATCATCCTTAGATGGATGGGCAAACAGAGAGAGTCAACAAGGTACTGGAAGATCTGTTGAGGGCTTGTGTGCGGGATTTTCGTGGTTCTTAGGAAGATCACTTGCACGTAGTGGAGTTTTCCTATAATAATAGTTATCAGACTACTATAGGAATGGCGCCTTTTGAGGCTTTGTATGGAAGGCCATGCAAATCACCAGCATGTTGGTTAGATACTGGAGACAGGTTGGTCCTTGGTCCAGATTTAGTGACAGAGGCGACAGAAAAGATCGAGTTGATACGAGAAAGAATGAAGGAAGCTCAATCTAGGCAGAAGAGTTACACAGACAAAAGGCATAAGGACCTAGAGTTCTCAGTTGGAGATAGATTTTTCATCAAGGTATCGCCGATGAAAGGTGTGGTTCGGTTCAGGAAGACCGAGAAGCTAGCACCGGGACATGTTGAACCATTTCCTATATCAGAGAGGATTGGGAGACTCACATACCGAGTAGACTTGCCGAGCAGTTTGGCCGGGGTCCACAATGCATTTCATGTTTCTAATCTTAGGAAGTATGTTCATGATCCAAAAACTATTATCGCTCCAATGGCACTGAAGGACTTAGTGGTGGAACCGAATATGACTTCTGTGAGGCAACCAGTTCGTGTTGTGGCAAAAGATAAGAAGAGGCTAAGGAACAAGACGGTCAGGTTGGTGAAAGTTCACGTAGAGCGACAACGTGAAGGACTGTACTTGGGAGACAGAAGACTGGATTATGGCTACTTTTCCTAGGCTATTTTAGATGATATGTTCTATATAGGGTTTATACAGAATTTGGCTGGTAGGTTATACTAGCTTTGCTTGCATGGGCTATATGCTTGTTGTTTTGTCCTTGTTCAATTTCGAGGATGAAATTCTTTAAGGGAGGAGTCTGTAATGACCCCAAATTTTAATTAGCATTATTCGGGATATTTAATTGGATAAATAAAATAGAATACTGTGAATAAATAGAGAGATGAGATTAATAAATCCTATGGCCTTGTCTAAATGAATGAACTAAAATAAGAATTAACTAAATTTAGAAGGAGGAATTTCCTAAGGGGTAAACTTGGAAATGGGGCTACATTTCTTTGTATATATCTCTTCCTCCACTTGAATAAACTTCCACTTTCTCCTTCTTAACTCCCACATATTTTGGCCGGCCATTAAAAAGCTCTAGGAAGAGTTTAAATTGAAGAATACGCTAAGGAGTTAAAGCTAGGAAAGTATCTCATTCTCCAATCAACTAATCAAGGTGAGTAATCATGTTTATCATCTCATTTTTCTATGTTTTGATCGGTTATGGGTTATACCCGATTCATGTTTATGATTTTGGTTAGGATATAACCATTTAAACCTTTGTTTGGATAAGACATAGGTGTTTTAAAATATTAATGGGCTAATTAACACGTTTTCATTCGGTTTTGGTTAAATTCCGAGTTGTTTTTATCTTCATATGCTTTGAAATTTTAATATGTTAAAGTATATGATTTATCTAATTTTTGATGATTTTTGGGAATTTTTCCTTAGTGATTTACTAAGGTAATTAAATTATTTAAGCCCAAGGGCTAAACTGAAAATTTGCTTCTGAAAATTCGGAAGGAAATTGCTTTTGGAAATATTGGGGGAAGAAGTACAATGTTTTAAGAAAAATGTTGACTTTTGTATACTTTTTACTATTTGGAAGTATAGAAGAAGGTTCCTCAGCCAATCAAAATTAGACAAGCAAGATAAAAACATCACTTCAGTAGGCCCAGTTCTGCCTTCGACTCCAACAAGCCGACTTTTACCCTTTTGATGAAGTCGAAAGGTACCTTTCGCTTAATATGGAAGGTAAACCATTACCTTCCACCAAACTCGAAAGGTAGGCACGGTGTCGAAGGGAAAAGGGGCGAAGGATAGGGAGGCTGCTTCCTTTGCTTTCGGATTAGTTGAAGGGGGATCCTTCGACTCTAACATTTTATAAGAGATTAAATTTTTATATATTCAAGAAGAGGTTTCGAAGGGGATCCTCGAAACCTAAAACCTTCAAGAGTACTGTTTTAAAATGTTTTCTGAAAAGGTGTTTTAATACCTTTCGACAAGCCGAAGGGTTAACCTTCCGACAAGGTCGGAAGTATACTTTCGAAGGGTTGGTTCCAACACCAACACTTCATCGTTTTTTATCGATTTCGAAAGGTTTTGAAGGGTTTATCTTCAATGATTGCAAAAGGTTTTGATTTCGAAAGGTTTGATTTCGAAAGATTTTGAAGGGGTTATCTTCAATGATTGCGAAAGGTTTTGATTTCAAAAGGTTTGATTTCAAAAGGTTTTGAAGGGGTTATCTTCAATGATTGCAAAAGGTTTTGATTTCTAAAGGTTTGGCTTCGAAAGGTTTGATTTTGAAAGGTTTTGAAGGGGTTATCTTCAATGATTGCGAAAGGTTTTGATTTCGAAAGGTTTGACTTCGAAAGGTTTGATTTCGAACGGTTTTGAAGGGGTTATCTTTAATCATTGCGAAAGGTTTTGATTTCAAAATTTTTGACTTCGAAAGGTTTGATTTCGAAAGGTTTTGAAGGGGTTATCTTCAGTGATTGCGAAATGTTTTGATTTTGAAAGGTTTGATTTCGAAAAGTTTCCGAAGGGGCTAACTTTAGATGTTTATTTGCTTTCGAATGGGACTTCATTCGAAGGGGTTTAAAGGGCTGTTTTTAGCCATTTTTCTTAAGTAAAACTTTGCTAAGTCAAAGGGGTTACTTCGAAGGGTTATAGCATAAAATACATATCTTTGTTGAATATATAAGGGGATCCTTATTTAAATTGAATGTTATAAAAACCTTGGGGACACTGGGGTGGGTTTAATGTTTTTGATACGTAGTTTGGGGTTACAAACAGAAATATGCTTTCAAAAATATACATTAGGGCTATCAATGTGTTTTTATTTAATTTAACTTAATTGGGGCTACCAATGGGAATAGGTTAAACATGTGGTATACCCGAGGAAAATAATTAATCATGGGGATCATGAATTTTTTTAAATAATTCATGGGGATCGTGATATTTTAATTGGCCAAGTGATGGGTTCTTGGTTAACCAAGGAAAATCATGGAATGTGCGGTGGATAGCCCACATCAAATTTCTAAAGTAAAGAATGTTTTGTCAAAGGTGGTTAGCCTCGGGATTTGGCACCCAAGAGTTCATAGTCATCCTAGGGAAACTATGGAGTGTGCGGTGGAAACCCACACCATCTGTTACAAAATAATGTACGATGGATAATCTGCATTTATTTGAATGGATTTGGGATGGATAGTCCTATTAAACTATGACGGATAGTCATTTTAAAGGTTTTAGAGGGGAACTCTAATAAATTGATTTTAGATGGGAAATCTAAATAAATTGCTTTTATATGGGATATCTAATAAATGGGTGGATGGGATATCCAATACATATGATTTATGGCTTTATTTCATATTATGTTAAGACTAATCTGGGTGCAGGGGCATAGTAAATGATTTGCATGTTTTGTTTTGGATACTAGTTAGGGGACAACCCGTTCCGCTAAGCGGTGTGGTCTCACTAGCTATCTATTTATGATAATAGGTGATGGGGGATTATTCATACCAGACTTATTGTATGACTCGAAGTTTGTGTTTCTCCACAAACTCTCGGATACTCAAAATTAATTTGAGTAGTCTGAGAGTGGGAGACTTTTAGGTTTTTGGACGAATAAGCTTTCGAAGATGTGCATGAGGCAGTATTAGCTATATATGAGCTATTTTGTGTATTCCGCTGTGACGTACTAAGAAGTGTAAAGTTCATATTTATTAGTTCTCTGATCATCATAAGGGGACATCTTCATATATCGCTCTTATCGTATTTTGTACATGTATATGTGATCTAAACGTGGTTAACGTCTGGAATTATGTAACTAAATCTTAAATTGACATTCATAAGAAATGAGAAATTCCAATTTGTTGAAGTTTAATTTTTTTTTCATATTCTTATGTTTCTGTGTTGCCAATAGTTTCAAGATCCCGATTTCGGTCACTCAGAAATAACACCTATAGAAGACTGTAGCATCCGTAGCAGTTAGTTTTGAGCCTCTGGAAGCTGGATGTTACAGTTGCTTTCTAAGCCACCATCTCCTTCCTTTTTTGGTGAACCATCCTTAGCACGGTCGTTAGCATCACTATCTCTGTTGTCATCTTCATCGCCATCGTTGTTGTATTCGTCAGATCTACCTTCCTCCTCACTTTCCAATTCAACATTGTCGAATGGAAGATCATCAAAAGCAAAATACTTCTCGGGGTCAATAGGATCATCATCCCTGAATTTAGAAAAATTCCTTGAAATGCAATCAAGAAGGATGTCAAATTTGCATTTATAATCCACACAGGTAAAGCGAAGAGAGGGGAGCACTACAAGAAAACTAGCCTTTGGTTGCATAAATTGGTGGCATTTATTTGTGAATGCAACTAAAAACATTTCACCCTATAGTTAGAATGCGGCAAAAATTATTTTACCTTTCGCGCCTTACCAAAATCTTTCCACCTAAATCTAATAAACGCAACCAGTGCATTCCCTATCCATTCAATCCCCAAACCGTAACCACCTCAAAACCCTAATTTACTCCAATGAGAAATTCAAAGCGAAAAGTGAAAAAATAGATTCTGCTATTTGAAATCGAAGAAATCAAACAAATGAACGAATGGATGGAATCGCAAAAACCTGATTCTGGGATCAACCCCTTATCCATTCAATCCCTGCCCGATAAAGCTCTAGTTGGAAAGAGCCTGGATGGGACTTTCTCACCATATGCCGGCCTCAAGTTTTTCCATCGGCTTCCGATATCGAGGAAGACGTAAGAGATGCTTGAAAAGAGAAAGTTCATAACCATGAGCGAGATTCAGCGAGCTTCTTTGCCTCATTCGCTTTGTGGGAGGGATATTTTAGGTGCTGCGAAGACAGGGTCTGGAAAAACTTTGGCTTTTATTGTCCCTGTATAATTAATATTTTTCGTATTGGAGGTATATTTTGAGTAGAGTTTGTAAAATTTGGGGCCTATGCCGTTAAAGGCTTCACCTAAGCTTCGCCAGGTTCCCCCTAACCACTGTTTTTTTAGCCTTGGCGCCCTAGCACTTAATGGTGTTATAGCACTGTGCCTCTTATATTTTATTGCGTTTATTGGTGTCCAGTAGCATTTGGTAAGTGCTTAAGCTCCACTCCGCCCTTGACAACATAGTTTGGAGCTTAAGTTAAAGTTGACAGGTCTCGAGAACTTAAAATGTTTTGACCATAAAATAGCTAATCATAATCATAGCAACTGTTTGTATTACTTGCATGAAGAAAGAGATGCAAAAGTGTGGTATTTTGTCCTTGACGTTTTTAAATTTTTTGTGCTTAACTACCGAAGGTATATTTTTAACAGTGACCTACAATGTTGTCAACTTCCTACTAGGAATTTGATTGACAAAGGTTGTTAAAGTCAAAGAGCTCACATTATCTCACCAGGTGTTCAAGATACTACAACCACCATATCTTAAATTACCAGGACTGCCTAATCTCATTTATGGAAACCTAGTATTTTGTTTAAACCTTAAATCTAAAAGAATAAATTCATAAACTTAAACAGAAGATGACGACCCATTTTCATGAATGGTCAAAATTACATTTTGTGCTTCAGAATTTATTGTGATGATACAAAAGGTGGAATCATTTAACTTTGTAGTTGTATGTTTGATAAAAAAATACAATTGAATCGAGATTATAGAAATACATGATGGTACTACCAAAATAACCCAACTGTCAAATAGTTTAAGTGTTGACATGTTAATCGACAATTTTTTCCTTTTTGGAAGGACATTGTAAGTGGTTCTAGTTTATTTTAATATATTTCTTTGGATTCAATATATGAATTTATGATATAAAACCTCTTATGTTTATTTTAATATTTTTTAGAAAGGCTTAACATTCCAATGATTATATCATTTAGGACCGACAATTGGAACTGAGAGCCGTAAAATCGGATTGAACCAACCCGAGAAGAACCGTACTTGACCCAAACCTAATGGATCTCAAGTCAAGCTTAGATGATGAAAATACCATTTAGACCCAATCAAACCCAACCCGAACAGAAACAAAGACAAACATTACTATTTTCTAAAACACAAACAAAGTCGGTAAAAGAATTAGGAAGGCTCAATTTAAAAGATCCAGAATATACTAGCGTACATGTAGAATCCGCGACTGCTACTGTTGAATGCTTGAAACAAATAGCTATGGAAGTTCCGCTTGATCAAAAACTAAATATGTTGTGGAGTTTTATCAGAACGCATCTCCATTCAAAAATCCTTGTATTTCTTTCAACTTGTAAGTAGGTATATTCATATTTATTTTATTTATATCACACACAATTTTTTTTTGAAATCTACACATATATGTATGTGTGGTTTGTAATGTTGACAATAATATCTCTTGTGAGTGTGTATTATAGTTAACATATATTAATTGCTTTACAATTTTCAATAGGTTAAATTTGTTTACAAAATTTTCAAAAAACTTCGACCTGGGATTTCCTTGCTATGTTTACATGGGCGCATGTCACAAATAGTCAGAATGGTAGTAACTTTGCAGTTCTCTGAGAAAGCTTCTATACTCTTGGCAACAGATGGATGTCGCGTGGTGTGGATATTTCTCAAGTTGATTGGGTAGTCCAGGTTAGTTGTTTTTATATACTAATGATTTGTACTCGGACTTCAAATTAACAAAGCCTTCCCTCCATGAACTCATTAGGCTTAAGTCATGTATTCATATATGCAGTCCGGACTTACATCACCTGTTTGTGATAAGGAAACTAATATAATGTGTACATGTATTTGTTACTGACATGACTTCTTCTTTTAAGATTTAAAGTGTTCCTCTATTCGATGAGAGCACTCATGTAAATTTGTTCTATACGTACTTACATGACTTCTTGTACCGAACATCAGCGGTTAATATGCTTGTTAATATGGAATTGTTTATTCAGTGTCTTTTTCACGTGATAGGTTGATTGTCCTGATGAAATTTCAGATTACATTCATAGAGTTGGTCGTACAGCCTGTTTCACCTCTGAAGGGAAATCAATACTATTCCTTGACCCCTTAGAGAGAGAAATGCTAAATAAATTGCAGAGCGTTGACCCTAAAATACCTATACAATTGAGGAAGGCATATCTTTATGCTCTCGTATGTCGGTTGATTATCCAAACATTCTAATCCTTTTATTACTTTTACATTTTGATGGCTTAAAACTTATACGTGATAAGAATCGTTACATTGGTACACGGGCTAGTGAATTGTTCCCAGCTTGCATTCGCGATTTAAATCCTTATTGCATAAGTAATTTTGCTATTTAGATGCTATAAATGAAACATAATTTTAGGGCTGAATGAAAATTCCCATTATTACCTATTTTGGGTTCATACAAACATTTACTAAACATTGCTAGATGTAACAACCCAAAATTTAACCCATAATAATTAATTAACGGATTAATTAAATGATAAAATAACTTTGTGAAATTATCTGAATTAAGCCACGGGAGTTGCACCATTGTGTCCGTGTTAATTTTCTGGTCAATTTCCATATATATAGCGTCAGAATCCAAGCTAAAATGAACAAGATACAAATTAAACAAGAATAAGAGAAAATCGAAAGAAAAATATTGGGGGGTCGACCTAGAGGTCGACCATCCCACTACCTAGGTCAACCGACTGGTCGACCTGGCTATATGGGTGGTCGACCTGTAGGTCGACCTGCCTCAACAATTGAACGAAGGAATTATTCCTTCATTCCAGTAACGTTCAAATACCTCATTTTGCATTCTTTTGTTTAATCTGGTCCTTCCGTGCTTCCATCCGATAGCTCCTATTCAGCCTATGACGTGGTTGCATCCTATTCAATCCCCAAATCCAATGGTCTTAGATCCACTTCTACACATATAAATAAGACCCTAGGCCTAACACTTTTTCTCATTCTAGATTTTCTCCGCTTGGGTTCACCTTTTCATGAAGGACCCTAAAAGGAATAATTTTCCAAGGAGAGAATCTTTTTAATAAAAATATTTTAATACCCTCAAGTGGATCTGGGAAGACCAAAAGGGAAGAGCTTAGGACCACAGGTGAGCGATTTTAATTATTTTATATTTTTAAGTAATATAAAATAATAGGGTTTCCAATAGTAGTAGTTTTACTACGATTTTTGGAATAACCTTTTTAGCAGTTTATTTACAGTTTTTAGAATAATTTTCTACTATTACTTTTAGCTATTCTATTCAGTTAATTCTAGTTTATTTCTGTTAATTATAGCTTTTCCATTTATTTACAGTATTTTAATTTATTTAGTGTTATTTATGCGTTATTTACATCTTTTTCTACGTTTTGGATTTTCTTCTGTAATTATCAGTTTTCTTCTATTTCTCCTTTTCTTCGCGAATGGATTATAATATATTAAACGCAAATATGAATTAATTTATAAGAATACTGAAATAACGGAAGATAAAATGTAAATTTTAAAGACTGTAATAAAAATGGAATTGGACTGAAATTGATCCTAATTATGATATAAATATTAGAATTGGACTAAATTAAAGATATTGGCCTAGTTATAACTTACAATTATAACTAAAAAGAGTAAAAGATGAAAGAAGCTTGTCTTTACACTTAGACCTTGGGTTAAGCAATAAGCACAATTATAACGTAGGTTATAATAAGAAACAGAATGGGAAAGAGGCTTATATTAAGACTTAGGATAAGTCAATAAGCAAATATAGTAAAGGATAACTGAAGAGGCTTATTTAAAAAGAGTTATACTAAGTTAATAAGCAAAGATAAAGATAGGACCAGTATCGGCAGCATTCCCCTCATGCTGTTTAGGGTAGATAAGTGGTCAATAATTAAAAAGTAAGATCCGTACCGGCAGCATTCCCCTTATGTTGTTTAGGGTAGATAAGTGGTCAATGGTTAAAAGGAAAGATCCGTACCGGCAGCATTCCCCTCATGCTGTTTAGGGTAGATAAGTGGTCAATAGTTAAAAAGAAAGATCCATACCGGCAGCATTCCCCTCATGCTGTTTAGGGTAGATAAGTGATCAATAGTTAAAAGGAAAGATCCGTACCGGCAGCATTTCCCTTGGGACACGCTTATGCTGTTTAGGCTAGATAAGAGGTCAATAATTAAAAGACCAAATCATGGGGATTTGTACAAGGGGCGCAACTAGATTTTGGTTGACAGGGACTAGTACCAACAACATTCCCTATTTTCTCTGGACACGGTGTCTCACAATAGCCTAAAGTGAGATAAGGGCACATTTATGCTGTCTAGGGTAAATAAAAGGTCAAAAGAGGGAGCAATAGATAGTGCGAACCGACGGTGACCGAGCGTGCGACATCGATTAGGGGAGATAAGTCGCTATTGAGTTCCAAGCGCTTAGTATGTGTGTCTTTCGTAGACACCAATGCCTTTTGTGTAGGGAGATATATCATATAGTCCACAGTAGGTACTATGGAGTAGTAGACCCATCAAAGGGTAGAATTAGGATTTCAGCCTAATTATAGAATTAGGATTTCAGCCTAATCAAAGAAGCTATCAAGGACAAGTGCAAACAATCAATGTCAACCAATCATATTAATTTAGCAACAGTTAACTCGTATTTATTTCCAGCTTATTCTTTCTTTCTATTTCCTTCGTTTCCTTTTATATACTAAAACCGTTGTAAAGTCTATTACTTTTACTTTGCTTAAGAATTCTAGTAATTACTATCATTCACTAGACTTTTAGTCTGACCCACTCCTCCATTTCCCCTCCCCCCCTTAGGCTTGCAAGGGAGAGGACGGTAGATTGCAGCCATTTGGAGACTTCTTTGGCAGAGACTCTCATACGTATTTCTCTTCTTTTATTTCAGTTTTTAGTTCTTATGTTGTACTGGCACTATTTGAGGGACGATTTGTACTCTGATTTTGTTGAGACTATGGCTTTTGATTTTGCAAGACATGTATGGGTATTTTGACATATGATGTATTTGGTATTTGGTGACTTATTTTGTTTATAAAGTAATTATGAAGTTTTGTTCTAAATAAGTTATTATTTTAGTTGTTTCCACTATTTTTATCTATTTTTGTCTTGGGAATCTTAGTCTCTGCTAATTTTGGTTATACCTACAATGCACCACACCTTTTAGTGTGTCCCTTTTGATATGCTAGGGTATGGGGTGCTTCACTTGACTTATATTCCCAAAAAAAGATTTAAGTGCCTGTTGATATATTTCCATATTACATATTTCATGGAGATGATCCTCTTATTAAATGATTGATTCTGAGTATCAATTGGTATTCTGCAGGCTGATGCTAAAAAGATGGAACAAATTTTAGGTTCATTGGCACCATTCCTGGTCAAGTATGAAAATTTGCAGGAACTTGTGAAAGCAGCGTTCTGTACATATATAAGGTCTATTCATAGGATATACCTTCTTCAATTATTGGTGATTCTGGTACTTTCGATGTTGTGACCTTTAAAGATGCAATAAAGTAAAGCATATCAAAGTCATTTTTGAGCAAATTCACGATGGTAGCACCTTGCGACTCAATTTTCTCCCACAGTTCCAATTTGTCCAAGCATTAGTTGCAAGAGTTCAGGTAATTTCTTCGTATTGTATGTTTTACATTCATGCAAATTATTTGTGTGGTTTTTTATATTTAAACACATATCATTGTTTGTACTTGCACTTTGAACTTAGATGTTTTGTACTAGAACTTGGAAGTTATACATGAACTTTGAACTTTGGACTTTGATAGAAACACCCATGAAACTATTTACCCGTTACACTTTTGTATAAAGTGTATTGCCAATAAAGAGAATTTGTTAATACAATGAAGCATTTATATGATTCATAGACACAGTTGTATAGGTCATCCAATCCTAACTCCTACTATAATAAGTTAACTGAGTTTTATAAATAGTAATAATAATAATAACAACAAATTAACTAAGTTAACCAAGATAATAAAAATTAACTAAGTTTTTTTAAAATTAAACAAGTTGTATAAAATTAACTAAGTTTAAGTTAACTAAATTTTATAAATAATAATAATACTACTACTAATTTAACAAAGTTTTATAAATAATGATGATGATGATGAATTACCTAATTTTACAAAAATTAACTAATTTTATAATAATAGTAATAAATTGATCAAGTTAATAAAAATTAACTAAGTTTTGTTAAAATTAAACTAGTTTACTAAATTAACTAAGTTTAAGTTAACTAAATTTTATAAATAATAATAACACAACTATTGTCATGATGTACACTATCCAGGGAAATTGTTAGCAGTTGATGCTCGTGTAGTCTTGATAACCATTAGATTTTGACAACTGCTTTCATTTATTCCTTACTAGCTGTTCTTTTTACATCAAATTTGGCTCATTAAACCTATTGGTGTGCAAGTGAGAAATAGTAATAAATTGTTGATAAAAATAACAAATTAACCAAGCTAATAAAAATTAACTAAGTTTTGTTAAAATTAAATAACTTTTACAAAATTAACTAAGTTTAAGTTAACTAAAATTTATAAATAACAATAATATAACTAATTTAACATAGTTTTATAAATGATGATGATGACTATGAATTAACTAAGTTTATAAAAATTAACTAAGTTTATAATAATAATATAACTAAGTTTATGTTAACTAAATTTTATAAATAATAATACTATAACTAATTTAATAAAGTTTTATAAATAATAATGATGACAACGATGATGAATTAACTAAGTTAATAAAATTAACCAAGTTTATAATAATAATACTAATAATAATAATACAATTAAATTAACCATGTTGTTTAATAATAATAATAAATTAACTAAGTTAACCAAGTTAATAAAAATTAACTAAGTTTTGTTAAATTTAAACAAGTTTTATAAAATTAGTTAAGTTTAAGCTAACTAAATTTTATAAATAATAATATAACTAATTTAATAAAGTTTTATAAATAATAACAATGATTATGATGATGATGAATTAACTATGTTTATAAAAATTAACTAAGTTTAAATAATAATAAATTAACTAAGTTAATCAAGTTAATAAAAATTAACTAAGTTTTGTTAAAATTAACTAAGTTTAAGTTAACTAAATTTTATAAATAATAATAATATAACTAATTTAACAAAGATTTATAAATAACGATGATGATGATAAATTAACTTAATTTATAAAATTTAACTAAGTTTATAATAATAATAATAATAATAATATAATTAAGTTAATTGAGTTTGAATAATAATAAATTAAGTTAACTAAATTAATAAAAATTAACTAGGCTTTGTTAAAATTAAACAAGTTTTATAAAATTAACTAAGTTTAAGTTAACTATATTTTATAAATAATAATAATATAACTAATTTAACAACATTTTATATATAACTGTAAGATTGGACTTTATTTACTTCATTTCGTTTATAACTTTGATTATTTATATGACATTATTTATAATATGATATACTCGTATAACGTTGTAGATGTTTGATATTAGATTTGAAGTCCTACGAACTAACATAATTGTTTGACTATATGTTGTGCTTTCACTTGTGCAGGCATTGGATTTCCAAAGAGAACAAGGTTGGACTTTTATGGTGCTAGCTTTCACTTGTGCATGCAACAAAGAATTATGGGTAATTAAGCGTTTTGTTAGCACCAGTTTGGTATAACATTTTATTAGTACTAGGTGTGTAAATATGTATACGAATGGTTATTGTATGTGAGTTTGGTCATTTTATCAAAAAACTATTGTATTAGAATGGTTATGGATATCTTATTTGATTATATGATTAATATGTTTTTTTAATTGTTTAAATATGATGATTATGTGAGTAGTTGTTGATTGATATAGTAGAAACAAAATAGACCATCAACAGGAAATAATAGCATGACAAAATGGTGCAAAATGATCAACAATTTTTAGTAGCGTTTCAAAATTGCTCAGAAATACATATAGTGGCGTTGAGTAAATGCAACCGTAAAGTAGGGGTAAAGTTGGAAACTCTATTGGTAGCGCAAAAAAACTTTTGGCGGCGTCTCTAAAACGCTACAAAAAGATTTATGGTGGCGTTTGAGAAACACTGCAATAAAAGGATTTATAGTGGCGTTGAAATAAATGCAACTAAAATTCATGGATTTTTAGCTGTGGGCTTTATCACGGCGTTTATCAAAACGCTACCATAAGTGTTGGTAGCGTTTTTGTGTGCCACTAAAAATAAAAATTCTTGTAGTGGAGTCCAACTCCGGGCATCAATCAATGTTGTCTTTATAAACAGTAAATAGAACAACTTCGAAATTTTGATCCTTCCAATGGGGAAGATGCTAAAACTCTGGTTTTAGTATTTTAATAATGACAACTATATCATCATATATATCTAGTACATATCTACTATGCAGGAACGACAACAAAACCAAGATAAATCATCCATACTCAAGTGTTTTAACAAATCAAAAGATCGTCAAACTACAAGTATGTATGTGGTCTTAGAATTACTTGTAAAAATCTCCTTGGTAGTTCATATATACGCACATACACACCTACATACAGAAAGTTTAAATTATCAAAGAGTTCGAAAAGGCTTTAAAAAAGAAAAATAGATATACATAGATTTTTTTTTATAGTTTTGTCTACTGAACACTTTTCTCAGTCGACTGATGGTAATCAACTGAGAAAACTATTCAGTCAACTGAACCACATAATTTTACTATAGCTTGTTTATTTTCAAATTTTGCGCGTACTTTCAAGTTCTTATTCAATAGACCAGCCCTTTGTAACGACCCTGGATTTCATATATATTTTAAATCGATAATTAATGTAAATTTTGAATTAAAATTGTAAATTAATTGTTAATTTAAGCGAGTTTCCCCAATTCAGATAGAATATATATTAAAACAATATGAATTTACATATTGTATATATGTGATTTGGATTTAAATTTAAAGTAAATGGTTTAATAATAATTTGAATATATGTGTATATATGTATATATATTGAGTTTAAATAAATTTTAACTAAACGGTTTAAAAATGAAAATATAAATTATACAAGATAAACTATAAAAATATCAAGTAAATACATTTGCTAAACTTTAACAACTAATTAAAATTAGAAATCATCTATATTACAAGATAATAAGAAACAAATAAAAGATAAGTTATAAAAATATAAAGTAATTCATTAAATAAAATTTAACAACAAATTAAATTAGAAATTTAATTATATTATGAAGTAATATACATTCAAATACAAATACAGATAAATAAATTATATAGTTTTATACAATGTAAAGTAAAATATAAATCTTAATATCATATTAATAAATCTATACAAAATAATACGAGTAAAATAGATACAAAAATAATAAAAGAAAAATAAAATAAAATAGAAGCAAACAAATAAGTAAAATGAACTATGTAAAATATAAATAAACAAATTTGCTAAATTTAAACAACACATTACAATAGAAATTCATTGTATTATAATAAGACTAAGACAAAATATAAGATAAATTATATAGTTGTATAAACATGAAGCAAAACACATGAGAAAATTCTAGAACTATATAACATACGAAATACATATAGAATTGTATGTGAACTAGGCAAGCAAGAAATAAACAAAACAAAGAAGTACAAATACAAAGCAAATAGATTTGATGTAAACAAAATGAGAAACACATACATTTAATACCACATCTTCTCAAGTACACATGGATATCATCTCAGCCGAAATAGTGAGAAATGTTTCAGCCTCTAAAACAAATGAAAGTCTCTAATATGGTACAAGGCATATATATCACTTGTACAAATTTTATCATCACCTTGTACAAAATATTATCACCAGCAAACTCATTCTTTTATCAAACTCCTCCATTTATTTTGCTTCGTCCATTCCAAGCTAAAGAAGAAGAAAATATACTGAAGCAAATATCATTAAAACTCAAACAATAGTTCAACTAAAACAACACTCCAGTTCAACTCAAACCAAAACAGATAAGAGATTAAAGGATTCAGCTTGCAAATTTCAAGGGTCTGTTTCAAAAAGAAGCTCTATTTTTTTTTCTGTAATCAGGTGAGCAAATCTACCTGTTAAAAATTTGAATCTGTGTTATGCTTGTTTCTGTGATGTGAAACTGTTTTGTATGAATATAAATGCGATTGTACGCCTGAGTATTCAAAGATATGTAGGTATGCATGTATGAGTACAGACATTTCACCCTGTTAAAAAGATATACAGACTTATGTAGATTTAAATTAAATTCCTCTTATTCCAATCTTTTTTAGGATTTGAGATTTAAACAAAAAGTGATTAGATTAACCAGATCTTAGTTTTAAAATACTGTTAAACATAGTTAATAAGTAGTTTTAACCTGGAAGCATGAATTACAGTAACAACTCAAAAGTATGACAAAATTTGACTTTAATGATTTATTGCTTCACTTATGTAATCTGTTTTGAAATTGAAAGTTATCATTTTTAAGATCAGTATCATGATTTTTAAGTACATATGTATGGAGAAATCACGAATTGAGCGTAAATTGGGTTTTGACGAAAATCTGATGATCGGAGTGATGATAAATCTAGTGATCGAAAAGGGAGCATGTTTGGAGATCTAGGATCATCAGAAAAATGTTCGATGATTTTCTGGTTCGCCATGGATGCGTGGCGAAGCCCTTTTAGGGTTTAAATCTCGTTTTTGGCCAGTGATGATTTTTAGTTTGTTCGTTGCCGTAGAGAGATCGAGCGTGACTGGACCTATTGGGATCGAAGCTCGAGTGGTAGACGAAGCTCTGGCCGGAGTTTCGACAATGCTGATGGCCTGAGGCGATGGGACGTGGTGTTTGTAGGTGATCGGGTCTAGGAAGCAGGTGATCGAATAGCTCGATTTTGATTTTTAGGGGAGTTCGTCGATCTGGGTGTTCGCCTGAGGTGAGGAGGTCAGTGGCGACTTGGTCGGAGGTGGCCAGTGCGACTGTGCACGTGCACGACATCAAACTGGTATCAGTTGTTTGTTTGGAGAAGAAGATGTTCGACTCGAAGTCGATCTCGGGAAAACTGAGTTCTGGCTCGAGTGTAGACTCGTGTGATTTCCAGTGTTTATCGGGTTGTTTTTTTAAAAAAAACAAAAATTTTAAAATCTGAAGCTATCGGGTAATTTTGGGAAAAACTCGAAGCAAGCTAGGAAAGTTCTCGGGTGTTAGCCGAAGCAGCTCTAGGGTGATAATTTTTTTTCAGTTTTTAAACTATAAATTCTAATTCAAAAATTTATTTTAAAACTATTCTTTTTAAATGAATAATTGTTGATAAGTTGAAAATGGTAATCAAAGGTTTTAAAATAAAATAATTTAAATTATTTAAGTTAAGAGTATTTTAAACTTATATTTTTAGAAGTTGTTTTAAACAAAAAATTTACAAAGTAATTAAGGAGATGATTAAATATTTTACATTTTTAACTTAACTTAAAAATAATTCAAATTAATGTATTGTTAATGTTAACTAAATAATTGACGAATTATTATTACTTTACAGTTACAGAATGATTAATTTAAGAGTAATTAATTATTAATTTGAGTTAATTAATTTATAATTAAAGATAAATTAATTAAGGTAATTAATTAAGAAATAATTAATCTATGAAGGTGATTAAGATTTAAATTAATTAATAATTAAGGGTTAATTAATTTAAAATTAAGAATAATTAATCATTAATTAAAGAGAAAAAATATATATATATAATTATGTGATAGATTGATTATTTTTGAAATGCTTTGAGCAGTTTGATATCCCTAATGTGTTTATGATACTGTATGATGTGACTAGCCTTATGCTGGACTGTGATTTGTAGTTTGTTTCTGTATATATGTGAAAACCCATGGCCCGTAAAACGGCACTTGAATTTCGATGCGACAGGGAGTCGGATTCCAGTTGTTATCCGAAACCCACATCGAATCGTAATGATGAACCCTTGTAATTAATGAATTGACTTTATCTGTGAATCTGTAAATGAGGATAAGCGTTATAGTTTATATCGCTTATCAAATATATTACTGTAATTGAATCTGTGATGATTTGTTATGTTGCACTATACTGTGTAAAATCCCTGGACCACACTTTTACACACACAAATATGGATTTCACGAGGAAATCGGTTAAGTCACAGATGATTTAAATTTAATGTTTTGAAATTAAAATTTTAATTTCAATTGATTTTGGAAATGAATTTGGGATAAATGTTAAAAGCTTTTGAAAAGGAATTTTTAAGATAAAAGTTGTTTTGAATAACTTGGTAAAGTTTTTCAATTTAAATAATTTAATTTGAATTTGAATTCAAGCTTTGGAATTGAATTCTATGTTTGGAAATTTTGGTTTAAAAAGGTTATACAAGTTATAAATGTGTTTATATGAGTTTTAAACATTTTAAAAAGTATTGTTTTGGGAATTTGAATTTAACCCGAGTTTAAATTTAAAAGGCTATAACTTGTGTATATTTGATCGGATTTTTCCGAAACGAAAAGTATTTGTTTTCAAACAATAATAGCTTTCATATAAGGAAAGGATTTTCAATTTGTGTTAAAAGAATTTCAAATCTGAAATGGGAATAGTTTGGAAAACTATAAATGATATATCTTTTGTCTAAAAGAATTGAATTGAAAATAGAATTGTTGTGAAAGCTACCAATTAAATCTTTGTTTAAAGATTTAATGAGTTAATCCAAATTGAAGTGGAAATCAATTTGAAAATCTATGAATAGATCTTTGTGAAACTGGGTGAACTTTGTGAAATGATTCTTTTGTGTAAAAGATTAAAATGGTAATATGTTTAAATCATTTGAAGAAAAGTTTGGGGTAATAAAATGTGACTTAATTGAAATCCCATATCCATATGTTTTTAAATATTACGCTCATTATTCGGTTTAGCGAGGAGATGACCTTTGTGTCATATAACCCATTCCGAATAATGATACAACGTGAATGGATCGCATTTGAAGACCGGTGTTGAAGACCGGGTGTTTGCGAGAACGATGGGATAACCTATCGATTGTCTCTGCACTGAGTAGCTATGGTATAGAGATTTCCTAAGTGATGGGAAGTCCGATCGGGATTGTGAATACCCGGATTGCAAGGGCTTCTTCGGAAGTGCCTTCGGTTCTGTTCGAACCCGGAACAGACTTGTATGGTTGTATGTCCGACACTACACTTTGAGATATAAAGCTGATTTCTTTCAAATACATTTCTGTTTGGTGGCGGAGAATTTATTCTCTTAGCTTAACACCCTTCTCTGAGACTTATGAGCTCAGAGGTTATGTAGTTGAAGGTTATCAGTGATATACTCCCAATTTGGTAGTGTGGCATGCTGAGTGTTGCTGATCATTTGTTGATCAAAGCATGGCTTTATGAAAAAGCGTAGCTTTGTGGACGATACCTCATCGAGCCTCACAGAGCGGAAATGATCGAAACAGGAAAGATGCGGCAAGGTTTCAGGGGTAGCTCCCCTAGGGTATGTCCATTCCTTCTGGAAAAGGGTGGTATCATGGTATGGAGCCCAGATACTTACTCATGTGGACACTAGTATATTTACTACTGTGTGATGTTGGTGTAGAGGATCCTTGTATAAAGGTCCCAAAGGACCAGGGGTGGAATATCTCGGGTTTACTACCCGGGAAGGGGGGTAACCGGCCCTGTATTGGCAGAGAGCCAGGTGTTTCTCGGGGCGTCCCTCCAGAGGCATTCCCATGTGGCAGTAGGAAGTTCCTTAGCCTGACCATTTGTTGGAAATCCAAAGAAACAATACGAGCCCTTTACGATTGCAATTGTATAACCTGTCTCCTTAGGCGGCAGCTATAGCAGCCATAATATAATGGTACCTATGCTGGCTAAGATTAATATTATATTTTCGAAAGGATTTTCACACTATGCACTAGTAATAATATCAAAAGAGTTTTATTGCGTAGTAATCATGTTTGATTATCATAAGGAGAAATCTCCCCCATGTGTGCGATTGCATTGTGTGTGTGGCGGGAGGCCTTATGGTAGTTTCATTTTCCAAAAACATTGCGGATTTCAATGTTTAAAATTCTTTTGTTGTTTGTTTTAAAGATAAACCATTTTGTTTGCTCATACCAGTCCCATGACTGACCCGGAGTTTATTGTTTCCTTCCTAAACTCTGGGTGCCCACAATTTTCCACACGGGCAGTCTAAAGTTGGGTTTTTCTGATAGTCAGGTCTAGTAGATTATCTGGGACTAGTTCAGTTTTTGGAGCTTACGGACGACTGACGTTGCTTACCTTTGTGCTATCTGGATGGGGATTCGAGCTTGTAGTTTGGGAGATTTTGGTTTGAAGTGCAGTATCAGATTCTTTTGAAGACTCATCTTATATTGTATCATATTCCGCTGTATTTTGTGTTGTATATTCTCTGATGTTGGTGATTATCATTGTATCAAACTGATGTATCAGATATTGTATTCATGTTGTATCAATGATATTATCTTTTATTTCCGCTGTGTTATTTATCATCTACTGTTGTTGCAAGCTCCGGCTTTACGAATTTGATGTTATTTATCGAACATCGAGTTTGGGTGGTCATAAGTGGTATCAGAGCTAAGGTTAAACTTTAACTACGGAGTGTAACACATTAGATGGCTCATTAGAGATAGGGTGAAGTATACCCTAGAATGAGTACAACCAGTGGAATCGAAACCCAAATCACTTAGTCCATTCTCTTCATCTGTTGTTATTCTCTAAGATATTTCGTCCGAATGCCTAAATTGGTCTTCTTACTATTTACAGATAGTAAGAATGAGTGGAAGAAGAGGACGAGATTTTAGACAGGGAAGTACCACTTCAGCTGGTCAAAGCCCTGCAACGACAGATATTCCCATTCAATCTCAATCGAATCTGATTGATCTATATTGAAGCTTTTCTAAACTGGGTGGAAAGCCATTCACAGGCAAGGAAACCGTTATCGAAGCACAAGCCTGGATTCGATCATGCGAAAGGATTTTCAAAGGACTAAAATTGGAAGATGATCAGATGCGATTGTTAGCTTCCTGGCAACTCCAGGAAAAGGCTTTAGCTTGGTGGGAAACAGTTATATTGGATGAGCCGGTGGATGAATTTACTTGGAATCGTTTCAAGGAAGTGTTTGAGCAGCGATATATTCCGTCTGCTGGTATCTCTAGAATGTACCAGGAGTTCATGGATTTGAAGCAAGGAAGTTTATCATTTGAGGAGTATTTAAACAAATTCAATGAGTTATCTCAGTTTGGTCCAGATTTGGTGAATACACCTTTGAAGAAGAATGAAAAGTTTATTCGGGGAATGAACAAGGAGTTTCAGGAAAGGATGACCACCCACGTTAAGGAATCTTTTTCTAACCTAATCGATATGGGTTATAGATACGATACTCTGGATAAGCAGGAAGTTCCAAAGGAAAAAGGGAATAATAGTAATCTAAATTGGAGGAAAAAGAGGTTTAGTGGAAAGAAACCGAGGAAGGATAAAAGAAGGAAGAATATACAGAAGAAAAAGGTGAAAGAAGTTACTTGTCTCAATTGCTTGGAGAAAGGCCACTACTCGGATAAATGTAAGAATCCTTAGAAGCCAGGAATGAGAGAGCCATTTATGAAGCCAGATCAGGAATCTACGGGATGCTATTACTGCCGCAAACCAGGACATAGGATCATAGATTGTCCAGCGAAGAAGCAAGCTCTAGTAGCAAAAGTGTATGCAGTCAGAGACGATTCTTCAACCTCAAAAGCTGATTAAGGAAAAGAAGTTTTATAAAGTAACCTTCTCGTTTACGATTAAATTGTTCGAATTTTGTTCGACACAGGAATTACACATAGTTTTATTCCTCAGCAAATCGTAAATGAGTTAAAACTTGAATCTGAGATCGTAATCGAATCTATTGTTGTCTATTTCATTGGGTGTCGATAAAATCTACGAACGGTTAGTTATCCCTTCGAACTAACCAATGCCACTGCATATTTCGTAGATCTAGATAACCCGAGTATCTTGTAAAACATTAAAAGATTCATTCCCGTATCTACTATTGATATTCTAATTTGGTAAGCCAAATGCAGAATAGATGTTCAGTTAATTTGATGAAATATTTTTCATCTATCATTGTGCCTCCCTGGCAAATTTCAAGGACGGAATTCTTTTAAGGGGGGAAGGTTGAAACGACCCCGGATTTCATATATATTTTAAATCGATAATTAATGTAATTTTTGAATTAAAATTGTAAATTAATTGTTAATTTAAGCGAGTTTACCCAATTTAGATAGAATATATATTAAAACAATATGAATTTACATATTGTATATATGTGATTTGGATTTAAATTTAAAGTAAATGGTTTAATAATAATTTGAATATATGTGTATATATGTATATATATTGAGTTTAAATAAATTTTAACTAAACGGTTTAAAAATGAAAATATAAATTATATAAGATAAATTATAAAAATATCAAGTAAATACATTTGCTAAACTTTAACAACTAATTAAAATTAGAAATTATCTATATTACAAGATAATAAGAAACAAATAAAAGATAAGTTATAAAAATATAAAGTAATTCATTAAGTAAAATTTAACAACAAATTAAATTAGAAATTTAATTATATTATGAAGTAATATACATTCAAATACAAATACAGATAAATAAATTATATAGTTTTATACAATGTAAAGTAAAATATAAATCTTAATATCATATTACTAAATCTATACAAAATAATACGAGTAAAAATAGGTACAAAAATAATAAAAGAAAAATAAAATAAAATAGAAGCAAACAAATAAGTAAAATGAACTTTGTAAAATATAAATAAACAAATTTGCTAAATTTAAACAACACATTACAATAGAAATTCATTGTATTATAATAAGACTAAGACAAAATATAAGATAAATTATATAGTTGTATAAACATGAAGCAAAACACATGAGAAAATTCTAGAACTATATAACATACGAAATACATATAGAATTGTATGTGAACTAGGCAAGCAAGAAATAAACAAAACAAAGAAGTACAAATACAAAGCAAATAGATTTGCTGTAAACAAAACGAGAAACACATACATTTAATACCACATCTTCTCAAGTACACATGGATATCATCTCAGCCGTAATAGTGAGAAATGTTTCAGCCTCTAAAACAAATGAAAGTCTCTGATATGGTACAAGGCATTTATATCACTTGTACAAATTTTATCATCACCTTGTACAAAATATTATCTCCAGCAAACTCATTCTTTTATCAAACTCCTCCATTTATTTTACTTCGTCCATTCCAAGCTAAAGAAGAAAAAAATATACTGAAGCAAATATCATTAAAACTCAAACAATAGTTCAACTAAAACAACACTCCAGTTCAACTCAAACCAAAACAGATAAGAGATTAAAGGATTCAACTTGCAAATATCAAGGGTCTGTTTCAAAAAGAAGCTCTGTTTTTTTTCTGTAATCAGGTAAGCAAATCTACCTGTTAAAAATTTGAATCTGTGTTATGCTTGTTTCTGTGAAGTGAAACTGTTTTGTATGAATATAAATGCGATTGTATGCCTGAGTATTCAAAGATATGTAGGTATGCATGTATGAGTACAGGCATTTCACCCTGTTAAAAAGATATACATGCTTATGTAGATTTAAATTAAATTCCTCTTATTCCAATCTTTTTTAGGATTTGAGATTTAAACAAAAAGTGATTAGATTAACCAGATCTTAGTTTTAAAATACTGTTAAACATAGTTAATAAGTAGTTTTAACCTGGAAGCATGAATTACAGTAACAACTCAAAAGTATGTATGGAGAAATCACGAGTTGAACGTAAATTGGGTTTTGACGAAAATCCGATGATCGGAGTGATGATAAATCTCGTGATCGAAAAGGGAGCATGTTTGGAGATCTAGGATCATCAGAAAAATGTTCGATGATTTTCTGGTTCGCCGTGGATGCGTGGCGAAGCCCTTTTAGGGTTTAAATCTCGTTTTTGGCCAGTGATGATTTTTAGTTTGTTCGTTGCCGTGGAGAGATCGAGTGTGACCGGACCTATTGGGATCGAAGCTCGTGTGGTAGACGAAGCTCTGGCCGGAGTTTCGACAATGCTGATGGCCTGAGGCGATGGGACGTGGTGTTTGTAGGTGATCGGGTCTGGGAAGCAGGTGATCGAATAGCTTGATTTTGATTTTTAGGGGAGTTCGTCGATCTGGGTGTTCGCCTGAGGTGAGGAGGTCAGTGGCGACTTGGTCGGAGGTGGCCAGTGCGACTGTGCACGTGCACGACATCAAACTGGTGTCAGTTGTTTGTTTGGAGTAGAAGATGTTCGACTCGAAGTCGATCTTGGGAAAACTGGGTTCTGGCTCGAGTGTAGACTCGTGTGATTTCCAGTGTTTATCGGGTTGTTTTTTTTTTAAAACAAAAATTTTAATATCTGAAGCTATCGGGTAATTTTGGGAAAAACTCGAAGCAAGCTAGGAAAGTTCTCGGGTGTTAGCCGAAGCAGCTCTAGGGTGATAATTTTTTTTCAGTTTTAAAACTATAAATTCTAAGTCAAAAATTTATTTTAAAACTATTCTTTTTAAATGAATAATTGTTGATAAGTTGAAAATGGTAATCAAAGGTTTTAAAATAAAATAATTTAAATTATTTAAGTTAAGAGTATTTTAAACTTATATTTTTAGAAGTTGTTTTAAACAAAAAATTTACAAAGTAATTAAGGAGATGATTAAATATTTTACATTTTTAAGTTAACTTAAAAATAATTCAAATTAATGTATTGTTAATGTTAACTAAATAATTGACAAATTATAATTACTTAACAGTTACAGAATGATTAATTTAAGAGTAATTAATTATTAATTTGAGTTAATTAATTTATAATTAAATATAAATTAATTAAGGTAATTAATTAAGAAATAATTAATCTATGAAGGTGATTAAGATTTAAATTAATTAATAATTAAGGATTAATTAATCATTAATTAAAGAGAAAAAAAATATATATGTAATTATGTGATAGATTGATTATTTTTGAAATGCTTTGAGCAGTTTGATATCCCTGTTTGTGATTATGATACTGTATGATGTGACTTGCCTTATGTTGGACTGTGATTTGTAGTTTGTTTCTGTATATATGTGAAAACCCATGGCCCGTAAAACGGCACTTGAATTTCGATGCGACAGGGAGTCGGATTCCAGTTGTTATCCGAAACCCACATCGAATCGTAATGATGAACCCTTGCGATTGATAAATTGACTTTATCTATGAATCTGTAAATGAGGATAAGCGTTATAGTTTATATCGCTTATCAAATATATTACTGTAATTGAATCTATGATGATTTGTAATGTTGCACTATACTGTGTAAAATCCTTGGACCACACTTTTACACACACAAATATGGATTTCACGAGGAAATCGGTTAAGTCATAGATGATTTAAATTTAATGTTTTGAAATTGAAATTTTAATTTTAATTGATTTTGGAAATGAATTTGGGTTAAATGTTAAAAGCTTTTGAAAAGGAATTTTTAAGATAAAAGTGGTTTTGAATAACTTGGTAAAGTTTTTCAATTTAAATAATTTAATTTGAATTTGAATTCAAGCTTTGGAATTGAATTCTATGTTTGGAAATTATGGTTTAAAAAGTTTATACAAGTTATAAATGTGTTTATATGAGTTTTAAACATTTTAAAAATTATTGTTTTGGGAATTTGAATTTAACCCGAGTTTAAATTTAAAAGGCTATAACTTGTGTATATTTGATCGGATTTTTCCAAAATGAAAAGTATTTGTTTTCAAACAATAATAGCTTTCATATAAGGAAAGGATTTTCAATTTGTGTTAAAAGAATTTCAAATCTGAAATGGGAATAGTTTGGAAAACTATAAATGATATATCTTTTGTATAAAAGAATTGAATTGAAAATAGAATTGTTGTGAAAGCTACCAATTAAATCTTTGTTTAAAGATTTAATGAGTTAATCCAAATTGAATTGGAAATCAATTTGAAAATCTATGAATAGATCTTTGTGAAACTGGGTGAACTTTGTGAAATGAATCTTTTGTGTAAAAGATTAAAATGGTAATATGTTTAAACCATTTGAAGAAAAGTTTTGGGTAATAAAATGTGACTTAATTGAAATCCCATATCCATATGTTTTTAAATATTATGCTCATTATTCGGTTTAGCTGGGAGATGACCTTTGTGTCATATAACCCATTCCGAATAATGATACGACGTGAATGGATCGCATTTGAAGACCGGTGTTGAAGACCGGGTGTTTGCGAGAACGATGGGATAACCTATCGATTGTCTCTGCACTGAGTAGCTACGGTATAGAGATTTCCTAAGTGATGGGAAGTCCGATCGGGATTGTGAATACCCGGATTGCAAGGGCTTCTTCGGAAGTGCCTTCGGTTCTGTTCGAACCCGGAACAGACTTGTATGGTTGTATGTCCGACACTACACTTTGAGATATAAAGCTGATTTCTTTCAAATACATTTCTATTTGGTGGCGGAGAATTTATTCTCTTAGCTTAACACCCTTCTCTGAGACGTATGAGCTTAGAGGTTATGTAGTTGAAGGTTATCAGTGATATACTCCCAATTTGGTAGTGTGGCATGCTGAGTGTTGCTGATCATTTGTTGATCAAAGCATGGCTTTGTGAAAAAGCGTAGCTTTGTGGACGATACCTCATCGAGCCTCACAGACCGGAAATGGTCGAAACAGGAAAGATGCGGCAAGGTTTCAGGGGTAGCTCCCCTAGGGTATGTCCATTCCTTCTGGAAAAGGGTGGTATCATGGTATGGAGCCCAGATACTTACTCATGTGGACACTATAGTATATTTACTACCGTGTGATGTTGGTGTAGAGGATCATCGTATAAAGGTCCCAAAGGACCGGGGGTGGAATATCTCAGGTTTACCACCCGGGAAGGGGGTAATCGGCCTTGTATTGGCAGATAGCCAGGTGTTTCTTGGGGCGTCCCTCCAGAGGCGTTCCCATGTGGCAGTAGGAAGTTCCTTAGCCCGACCATTTGTTGGAAATCCAAAGAAACAATACGAGCCCTTTACGATTGCAATTGTATAACCTGTCTCCTCAGGCGGCAGCTATAGCAGGCATAATATAATGGTACCTATGCTGGCTAAGATTAATATTATATTTTCGAAAGGATTTTCACACTATGCACTAGTAATAATATCAAAAGAGTTTTATTGCGTAGTAAGCATGTTTGATTATCATAAGGAGAAATCTCCCCCATGTGTGCGATTGCATTGTGTGTGTGCCGGGAGGCCTTATGGTAGTTTCATTTTACAAAAACATTGCGGATTTCAATGTTTAAAATTATTTTGTTGTTTGTTTTAAAGGTAAACCGTTTTGTTTGCTCATACCAGTCCCATGACTGACCCGGAGTTTATTGTTTCCTTCCTAAACTCTGGGTGCCCAAAATTTTCCACACGGGCAGTCTAGAGTTGGGTTTTTCTGATAGTCAGGTCTAGTAGATTATTTGGGACTAGTTCAGTTTTTGGAGCTTACGGACGACTGACGTTGCTTATCTTTGTGCTATCTGGATGGGGATTCGAGCTTGAAGTTTGGGAGATTTTGGTTTGAAGTGCAGTATCAGATTCTTTTGAAGACTCACTTATATTGTATCATATTCCGCTGTATTTTGTGTTGTATATTCTCTGATGTTGATGATTATCATTGTATCAAACTGATGTATCAGATATTGTATTCATGTTGTATCAATGATATTATCTTTTATTTCCGCTGTGTTATTTATCATCTACTGTTGTTGCAAGCTCCGGCGATACGAATTTGATGTTATTTATCGAACATCGAGTTTGGGTCGTCATACCCTTATACTCAACTGACTGATCACTCCATTTTAGCTATTTTCTTAAAAGACATTTCAAAGAGTTGCAATCTTTTGTACTTATCTCTTTGAACAGAAATGCCCATATAAGAATGATTGCAACTATTTATCACAACTCTTTGATTTATATAAATATACATCAAGATCATAAATCATTTTTAACCTTTTAAAACTCTCTATCTTGCTTTCTGATCTCATACTCTCACAAGTGCTTATTACTATTTTATTACATTCTACATCGAAGAATCATTCAACTCACTTCCATAATCACGAATTACATATTTCCAATTACCAAGGAGATTATAGGAAGAATTATACTAGCAGTCAATATCCATATTATTGAGAACACAAGCTTGTTAAAGAAACACTTTTCTACAAGCCTATTCCTCCGAGTGAAGCGAGAGTTATTGGTTAGTGAAATACCCAAGGGGAGCTTGGAGACTAGACATAAGACGGAAGGTCTGAACATTATAAAAACTCTGTTGTGCTCATTTTTTTATACTGTGTTATATTGTTGTATTTAGCTTATATATTGGTATACACTCACATACCAATAATCCACTGCACTTTCATTTGGTATCAGAGCAAGGTTATTTCAATTTACAGTAACACGTGATTGAAAACTTTTTAATATGGCAAGTATATTTCAAGAAGGTCAATTAACTGCTAGCCCCCTACTATTTACCGGTTCTAATTATGCTTATTGGTTAATACATATGTGAATTTTTATGGAAGCCAATGGTTTAGAAATTTGGCAAGCTACTCAAACTAGATATGAAGCACCTACCACTGACATAAGCACTTGGAATGATGTACAAAAGAACATGGCAACTAATAATGCCAAAGCCATGAACGTACTATTTTGTTCACTTGATAAAAATGAATTTTCATGAGTTATGCTTTGCACAATGGCATATGATATATGGCACATTTTACAAGTTATTCATGAAGGCACAACTAAAGTCAAGCAAACAAAAATTTCTATATTGCAAAACCAATTCTCATCCTTTAAAATGAAAGCAAATGAATCTATTATTGACATGTATGCTAGATTTCAAACTATAAAACATGATCTCGTGGCGCTTGGTGTCAAATTCAATGATTTTGATTTAGTCACATGAATTTTAAATTCTTTGACTATTGAATGGGAAAGAAAAGTTTTATTCATCGAAGAGGCTAACGATCTATCTCAACTCAAAGTCGAAGAATTAATAGGAAATTTGATGTCGTATGAAGCTAATTTTCAGGCTAGAAAGGAGCAAAATCAAGAAAAGAAGAATATTGCCTTTCAAGCGAATGATGATAATTCCGACTTAAAAGAAGATGAAATTGTATTTATCGCCAAGAACTACAACAAACTTAAGAAATTCAAGAAGATGACAAAATTTTAGAATGGTGGCAACTCAAATTCATCAAATCTAACGTCAATCAAATGTTATGGATGTGACAAATTTGGCTATATGAGGAAAAAACATTCACAACTTAATAATGAAAAAAAGAAAATCAAATTCGAAAAATTCAAGAAAAAGTGAAGAGACTTTGAAGCAACTTGGATGACTCCACTCATCTTCTTCATCTGATAGTGATAGTGAGAGCGACTCAAAATAAGCGAACATTTGTTTTATGGCTAGCTTAGATGAGGTACATCCTTAACTAACATATGATGAATTTTGGAAATTGGTATAGAATCAGACGATAAGTATAGAGAATCTAAGAAAATAAATAAGGAATATAGAGGAAAATTGAATAGAGAGGAGCTAGAAATTGGTTTACTAAAAGATGATAAGACAATTTTAGAAGAAGAATTAGAAGTAGCACAAAAGGAATATAAAAGATTGTCTTCTCAAAATACTACTTTATTACATGATTTAGAAAATAGCAAACTAGAGAATGATAAACTTGAAAAGAAAAGATTGAATTAAAAACAAGCTTAGATTCTACCAATGTTGAAATCTCTGATCTAAGACCAAGTTAGATCAAATTACCAATAATGCATCAAAGTTTAATAAAGGAAAACAGAACTTAGAAAATTTGATCAAAATATCAAGACCATCGGGAAATCGAAATGGATTAGGATTTAAAGCTAAGCAAAAGCATAGGAACTATAGTACACTTTATACTAAGTTCAAGAAGCCTATATCTGAAATTAAGATTAATGCTTCTAATGCAAAAACTATCAAAATATGGATTCCCAAATCAAATAACCGGTATTAGGCAAAAACACATAGATGAATACTTGAGAAATATTATTTATAATGATAATTACATTTATAAAAGTCCCATACCCTCTTGGGTATGACTACCTTTCCCCACTAACACATAGGATCCTAACGGAGGAAGTGGAAACCAATTAAACCCTTATTATTTTGCAGGTACCTAAAAACAAAGTTAAAAGTAAGGAGGAATGGATACTCGATAGCGGATGTTCCAAGCATATGACAGGAAATGCATACATGTTATCAAATATAACATATATCGATGGCGGCATAATGACATTTGGAGATAATTCAAAAAGATTTGTCATCGGCATCGAAGATGTTATCAACGTTGGTATATATACTTCTTCCATAATTACTAATGTTTTGCTAGTAGAAAAATAAAAATACAATTTATTAAGTATAAGTCAATTATGTGATAATGGTTTTAGAATCGATTTTGAAAAAGATAAATGTAGTATACTTGATCGAAATAAAAATCTAATATTTAAACGATTAAGAAATTGAAATATTTATGTTTTAAATATGACAATAAAAACAACAGTGATTTATGCTTAACCGCAAATTATAATGATTCATGGCTATAGCACAAACGCTTTTGCGGTATAAATTTTAAATATATAAATAAATTAGCAAAGAATGATTTAGTACGAGGATTACTCAAAATCAATTACAAAATTAAAATTTTATGTGATGCATGTCAATTTGGAAAATTAAAGAAAAGTTCATCAATTCTAAAAAGTGAATTTCTATAAAACAACCACTCGAACTACTTCATCTAGATTTATTCGGTTCTATAGGAAATGTGGATTACGGATCTTAAGGCAGAATTAACACTAGAGGGGGGGTGTGAACAGTGTTTAATTAATTTTATGAATCTTTTTGAAATCTTTTCAAATTAAATCCAAACAGATGCAATTTACAAGCACAAAAACAATCACAGAATCAGACATAGATGCAAATAGTAAATAAAAGCAGTAAAGGAAAGAACACACCAAAATTTTATACTGGTTCGGAGTTACCCTACATCCAGTTCCACACAATTTCTTATGTAGATTTTTTTTCAAATATAATGTTGATATTACAACCTCGATTTCTAGGCCATGAGATACACCCTCCTGTCTCCGAGTCCAGGGCAAACTCTCTTGATTTAACCAGGCTATAAGATCACCTAATTGATTTACGGACTACAATCACACCCAATTGATTTACAGGCCACAATCACACCATTTCTAACCACATTTTGATAGAGAGAGGTTCGATACACTTCGATCTTTCGATCTTTGATTACAAATGATCCTATAACTCTAAATAGCACCAAGATCTTTGAGAGAGAGTGGCAGAGAATCAAACTAGAGATGATCGAGTTTGATTCACTTAGAATTTCGACAGAGTTTTGTTAAAGCATTTGAAATATAAGATAATATTTGAGTGGATAAGAAGGAGTGAAGAAATGAAGAAAAACTAACTAAAAATTCGTTGAAAGCAACTGGTATTTATAGGAGAACAACGGTCATGTCCATTCGTGAAAGGTTATAATGAATAGACACTTCTTTTGAAAATTTGAATTTTAAATTCTACGGCTACCATGTCGACATGAGGGGACGAGGGATGTCGACATGCCTATGTTAATTTTGAAAATAGATTTTGCTTTAAAATGATTTCTATTCTAAAACTTGTCAAAACAATTTCTAATCTTTGTAAACCATTTTGAATATAGTTTAAAATTATAAAAGAGTTCTAGAAAATAGTTTTAAAATATATAATCTATAATATAAAAGTAATATTAAAAACTAAATATAGATTTCTTTAAAATATATTAAAGATAAAATATTAAAATCAAGCGATAGGTTAAAAAACAAGAGATGATTTTGAAATTAATATAATTAAAAATAGTTTTTTTGATTTAAGGCTAATATATTTAAATTTATAAAGATGACTTTTAAAAAGATAGTTTTGAAAAAATAAATCATTTTGAAAATTTCGTGGATTCCATTCCACTGGAGAAGGTCATGGGTTCCATCCCACTAAAGACGTCGTGGATTCCATCCTACTATTAAAGTGAGAAGGTGGATTCCATTCCACAATTGAAATCCGAATAAAGATTTTAGTGCTATTATGAAGTTTTAACATAAATCTGGACTCTATTACTTATCTTGATATTTTGAACTCTTGATACTCTTGATATCTTGAACTCTTGATACTCATGAGTCTTCAGTCTTGATTTCTTTAGTCTTGAATTCGTCAGTCTTGAATCTCTATACTCAGTCTTGAATCTTTATACTATACAGTCTTCATTCTCAGTACATGCATATATATATATATCCTGCATATACATATATATCTAGACAAGAATATTAGTATTTATATTTTATAAAAAGTCCTAAGATTGTTGTCATCAAAATCATCATCTTAGGAACTAACAGGTTCAACTCAAGTACGATCGATAAACCATAACAAATATGTTTTTGTGATTGTTGATGATTTTTCAAGATACACTTGGATATTGTTTTTGAAACATAAAAGTGACACATTTGAAATGTTCAAAATTTTCACTAAAAGAATTAATAATTTAATGAACTTAAAAATCAAAAGTATAAGAAGTGATCATGGTGGAGAATTTGAAAATGATATTTTCAAAAAAATTTGCAATAAAAAGGGAATTAGTCATAATTTTTCATTTCCATGAACACTGCAACAAAACGGTGTAGTAGAATGAAAAAAATCAAACAGTATAATATGCACGAACATTGCTAAGTAGCAATATTTTACCAAAGAATTTTTGGGTCAAAGCCATTGCTACCGCATGTTATGTTTTAAATCGTGAAACACTTAGGCCAATGACTAAAAATACATGCTATGAAATATTTTTCGATAAGAAACCTAAAGTATCATATTTTCATGTTTTTGGTTCTAAATATTTTATTTCGAATACTAAAGAAAATCTTGGAAAATTCAATCCAAAAGCCGATGAAAGAATTTTTTTTGGTTATTTGGATCATAGTAAAGTTTATAGAGTTTTTAATAAACGAACAAACACTATAGAAGAAAGTCTTCACGTTTCTTTCGATGAAGATTTTAAGAAAAACAAAAATAAGGATAATGATGAAGAGATTCTCGATAATAATAGTAACAATACACTTTTAATAATATCATAAACAATAACGATAATCTTTTAAGATCACCACCTTGAATCGTAAAAGCTCATCCGATTAACAATATAATTAGTAACATAAACACAAAAGTTCCAACTAGAAATCAACTAAATCACATGAGTCATGTAGCCTTCATATCTAACTTTGAACCTAAAACTATAAAGAGACATCAAAAGATGACTTCTAGATTTTAGCAATGCAAGAGGAACTAAATCAATTTGATCGAAATGATGTGTAGGAACTTGTACCAAGACCAAATGATAAATCCGTAATAGGAACAAAATGGGTTTACAAAAATAAATCAGATGAAAATGGAAATATAGTTTGTAATAAAGCAAGGTTAGTCGCTTAGGGATATAATCAAGAAGAATAAATTGACTATGAAGGAACATTTGCCATTGTAGCAAGTCTTGAAGCTATAAGAACATTACTCGCCTTTGCATGCCATCACAATTTCAAATTATTTTAAATGGATGTTAAAAGTGCATTCTTAAATGGTTTTATAAAAAATGTTTACGTCGAACAACCACCATTTTTTGTTCACAAAAAATATCCGGATCATGTTTTCAAACTTAAAAAGGCATTATACGAGTTAAAACAAACAACCCATGCTTTGTATGAGAGACTAAAAGCACATTTAATAAATTTCGGTTTTTAAATTGGTAAAATTGATAGAACTTTATTTATGAAAGGAGAAAATAACGATTTGATGATATCATATTTGGATCAACCAATAAAAAACTATGTTCCAATTTTTCAAACATAATGAAAAACGTGTTCGAGATGTCCCATATGGGAGAATTAAATATTTCCTTAGGACTACAAATAAAACAATTAGAAAATGAAATTTTTATAAACCAAGAAAAATATTGTAGAGAATTGGTAAAACGTTTTGGAATGGATAATACATTCAATAAACCAACTTCAATAAGCATTAGTTTACATTTGGATAAAAATGAAAATGGAAAAGATTTTGATCGAAAATTATACTAAAATATGATAGGAACTCTATTATACTTAACGGCTAGTAGACCTAATGTAATGATGAGTGTATGTTTATATACACGATTTCAAGCACGGCCTAAGGAATCACATCATCGAGTGATTAAGAGAATTTTACAATATTTAACCAACACCAAAGATTACACTCTTTTTTACCCGAAAGGCAACTCCTTCGAACTCGTATCATATAGTGATGCAAATTTCGGTGGTTGCAAAATGGATAGAAGAAGTACAAGTGGCATATGTCATTTTGTTGGTCAATCCCTAATTTCGAGTTTAGTAAAAATAAAAATTGTGTTTCCCTCGTGACATATGAAGCCGAGTATATCTCCGCTACCTTAGCATGTGCTCAAGTAATTTATATGCAATAAACACTTCATGATTTTGGAAAAATTATAAATAAATCTCCTATATATAATATGAGTGCGATAAATTCGTCTAAAAATCCAATTAACCATTCCCGAACTAAACAGATATTCATCACCATTTTCTAACAGATAACATTGAAAATGTATTATCTCTCTTGAATTTGTTAGCATAGAAAATCAAATTGCAGACATTTTCACTAAACCACTGTGTGAATCAACTTTTATAAAGCTAAGATGAGATCTTGGTATATGTTCACTTAATGAATTAATTTCGTAAAAATTAATTGATATATGTCACAAAATTAAACTGTTTTCTCTACCATAAAATTTTAAACATAATTATTTCTAGTAAAATAGTTAAACTATTATAAATAAATCTGAAAACAATTATATATTTAAACTAATTCCGACCTTACAAAATAATTTACTAAAAATATATTAACCATTCTTTTTATATGGATATTTTGTAAAAGAAAGATAAAACAGTAAGATTATTTAAATAGAGAATCTAAAAATGTCTTCCGATCACGACTCCGCTTACTCAACAATTGATTTTAGCTCACTCTTATCAAAGAGTATATAAGTATCACTAACAAAATCCACTCCTCCTTCGAATCATCCTGACTAAATATTGTAGCATCACCTATGTCACTCCTTCGAATAAATCATCCTCACTAAATATTATAGCATCACCTATGTATCATACCGGCTATTCTCCAAAGGGAAAGAAAGTAAAACGAGCAATCAATCTTGAATCATCGTCTATCCATACCAAAGTTGATGAAATTTATCGCTATCTACAAGAAATGATGGGAGTTCAAAGAGAAATGTATTATGAGCAACGAAGACAAGGATCTCATCTTATCTTTCTCAAATGATGTTTTTTGGCAATCTATGGCTATTCTCCAATGAAAGATTATTTACATAAAAAATCTCCTCGTTTAATAGAGACTCCCGTAAAAACCTACAACGTTGCTCCAAAAAACTTATAGGAGAAAGGGCCATCAAACCAAGACTGGAATCACACTTTGGTTCGTCCAAATTGGTCTCCACCTAAACCCTAAACTGAGAATACTACAAATAACACAAACTCCATGGATCGAATTGAGCACAAGAACTCAGATGCATCAAGAGAAATATATATATATATATATATATATAAATACGTAATAATGAAAATTTGAATTTATACTTGCTTGGTAATCATAAATAAAATTTATATTGTCATTTAAACATCTCCAAAATAGTTTAGGTAAACATATAAGATTGAAAATAAAAATTTTAAACTATATGAAAAAGAACAAAAATACATAATATATAGCTATTCCTTCAGCTCGGTCGACTGAGATTATTAAACTCGGTTGGCTAAAACCACTAACAAGTCTGGATCAAAACTGCCTATTTCAGTCGAATGTAGAATGATTTCTATCGCTAAAGTCAGTGCTTAGCCAACTAAAATTCTTCCAATAGTCCACTGAACTAAGCCATAAATTCTGCCTTGAAAATCGCCACTTTCAGTCGACTGAATCCAAGTTCTAGTCGATTGAATGACACAGTTCCAGTTTTTAAAAGGGCCTAAATGACATAACCTTTCATCATTTCATCACTTCTCTATTATTCAATCAAAAAACCTAGAAAACTTTTCTCCCAAATTTCAATGGCAACTCGCCAAAAACAAATGGTTTCTAAGAAAAGAGCTCTCAAAGGAAGGAACCGGCTAAACCATCCTATTTGGAGTTTGCTTCCGATGAACAATTGCTTCTATAACTTAATCGGAGCAAGAAATCACTTACCTACTTCAATGATCTCAATGATAAGAGGATATTTCAGGAAACTTTCCACAAGATGACTGATTTCGCTGAATTTGGCATTAAACAATTTGTTTGAGATCATGGATTTCTTTCATTGATCGACACCGAAGAAAACAAGGTAAAAATTTATCCTTTTCTTATTAGGATGTTTTATGCCAACCTTCAAGGAGATTTCTACAAACCCCTGAATAATAATGATGATGAATTCTATGGAGTAGAGTTTTAGAAGTTGATATTGTTTTGAATATTCATGATTTGGGCGTTATAGTAGATTGTGACAATACTAGTCTTGAATTAGATGATATAGATCACAATAAGTTTGCTTATGATTCCATTAGTTATCTTTTTCGAACCGAGAAAAAGGAAAACATTTCTATCAATTTACGACCCCAAGCTCAAATTATTAATAAAATGATCCTTCAAAACCATTTTGCCACGAACCGAGAGCTATGAGAAAATGTATGACAATAATTACAAAATTTTATATGCTCTCTATTCTAATCAAAAGTTAAATTGGGCTTGAATTATTCTCGATGAAATCATGAGCTTCAATGCCCCTACTCGTTACACTATATTTTTTGGTTCCTGCTTAAGAAAGATCTTTTTTCACTGTGGGATTACTATTGACAACTTGCAAGATCTTATTATCCCAAAAATAATGGATCAAAAATCAATCTCGCTTATAAAGCTTCCTGCTAAGATGGAGACTTTTCCTTCTTACAACGTTTATGTATCTCGTCTAGTTCATGCCACTATTGCTCAGTCATCATCTTAACAAGCTGAACAAGAGAATATTCAACAAGAAAATCCAAAACAGGTCAATTGGAGTTCAAATAGTAATCAAGGAATTTCGTTGTTCAAGCCTTCCAAGAATGTTTCTTTTTCTGATGCGATACTTAAAAGTCAAGAGGTTATCTTTAATCACCAAAATAAATTGATTAAATGTCAGAGGACATTTGAGAAAATGACTCTTGGCTTTCTAGAGAAAATTTAGAACAAAGTTGCTTCATGCTCTCGTCCATCTTCACCACAAGAATCAGATCTGGAATCTTAGATATCTTGGGTTCGTAAGTCCATTAGTGTTTGTATCTTGTCTACTTGCTGGTAATTTTATTTGATAAAAACTTTGTATCTCGTTTATGTTTTTATTTGGTGTCATTTAGTGTTGAACCTGTTATGTGGTCAAAGTTGTTTAATTAACTACTATGTTATTTTGTTTTTGTGTAAAACCTATTTTATGTTAAACATATTATGTTACTCTGTTTTGTTTTCTATGCTTTTGAATATATTGCTATATTCTACTATGATTATCTTTGTCTTTTCTAACAACTATCATATTCAAACTCTATTGTATTACCTTCTTTTATGATGATGACAAAGTAGGAGAAAATCATGATAGGGGGAGCATACACTTAGGTACAAATAACATGTTATTTATTTATATCCATACATATAGTTGTCATCATAAAAAAGAAGGAGATTATTAAAACTATGGTTTTAGTATTTTAATGATGACAACTATATCGTCATATATACGTGTACATATCTACTATGCAGTAACGACGATAAAACCAAGATAGATCATCCATACTCAAGCGCTTCAACAAATCAAAAGATCATCAAACTACAAGTATGTATGTGGTTTTAGAATCACTTGTAAAAATCTCCTTGGTAGTTCATATGTACACACATACACACCTACATATAGAAAGTTTAAATTTCAAAGAGTTTGAAAAGGCTTTGAAAAAGAAAAAAATATATACAAAATTTTCTACAGTTCAGTCAACTGAACACTTTTCTCAGTCGACTGATGGTAGTCAGCTGAGAAAAGTATTTAGTCGACTGAACCATACAATTTTACTATAGCTTGTTTATTTTCAAATTTTGTGCATACTTTCAAATTCTTATTCAGTAGATTGGCTCTTATACTCAGCCGATTGATCACTCCGTAACAGCTATTTTCTGAAAAGACATTTCGAAAAGTTGCAATCTTTTGTACTTATCTCTTTGAACAGAAATGACTATATATGAATGATTGCAACTATTAATCACAACTCTTTGATTTATATAAATATACATCAAGATCAGAAATCATTTTTAACTTTTAAAAGCTCTTTATCTTACTGCTTTTGGATCTCATACTCTCACAAGTGCTCATTACTATTCTATTACATTCTACATTGAAGAATCATTCAAATCACTTCCATAATCACAAATTACATAATTCTAATTACCAAGGATATTATAGGAAGAATTGTACCAGTAGCCAATATCCGTAATATTTAGACACAAGCTTGTCAAAGAAACACTTTTGTATAAGCCTATTCCTTTGGACGAAGCAAGGGTTATTGGTTAGTGAAAATATCAAAAGGGAGCTTCGAGACTGGAAATAGAACGGGAGGTCCAAACCAGTATAAAAACTTTGGTGTGGTTGTTTTTTATACTTTGCATTTTTATACTGTGTTATATTACTATATTTAGCTCATATATTGGTATACACTAACATACTAATACACAAGTCATATTATATATGATCCACTGCACTTTCAGAAGAGCCTCATTCAAAAAGGAAGATATCCTGACCTTTACGTCATGTAAGGATGCCTTTGACTTCCTAAGCAAAAGGTTCTTCTTTGCTAATTCTTTTCTAAAATTAAAACTTTAGCTGAAACCTCTTTAAGATCGAGTTGGGCTTATTTTGTTTCATCACGACTCGAGGAAAGCGCATTCTCCAAAGTCTTTAACTTTTCCTCCAAATCGCAAGCTTTGTTCTTATCTAAATCCAATGAAAACATGAACCTCTCATTCTCGACAAAAAGAGAGATGTTATAAGTTTGGAGACTCTCTAATTCATTCTCCATAGTCTTTATCTTCTCAACCAATGAAGAATTCAACTCTTGCAGTAATGTCATATCTTGAGAAGAAGAAGAAGGTGATTGTTGAAGGATGAATATGTGTTTTCCAATCTGAAAAGAATCCTGGATGTCAAAAACCACATCAATTAATTCACTTGACACGTTAAAAGAAAGTAAGGCATACCAGGATGAGTTGTTGTAAAAAGGAGATAAGAGCATCCTTTGAAAAAGGGGAGGAAGCCTCAGATGAACCCAAAGAGGTAATGGAAGGAGATTGAAGGATATACATTAATATTTCTTCGAAACTCGACGAGTGAGAAACCCCTGTGCTAGAGACTAAAGGAGGAACATCTTGCAGAAGAGGTGAATCGAGCCCCAATTGCTAGTGAAGGAAGGCCAAAGAATTCCTAAGTGATGAGCTCATAATATCAATAATTAGGCTTTGAAGGGGCAGTAAAGAATGAACAAAAGTTGTGATGATATCAAATGTAGGAACCATAGACAATAGCAAAGTAGGATTGAACTCTTTGGGTTTCTTGAGTGGAGATTCAAAAGAGATTTGCGCACCACTAAATTCCTTTTGCTTCTTAGTCTTAGCCAACAAAAAAATGTATCACATTGCAGAAGTCAAAGACGATGTAGTCGCTTTGGAAGTGGAAGGTATAAGTGGTTTGCTAGGAGCTTTCAAAGAAGAAGGCAAATTTAAAGGATCTTTGCCCAACGACAAGAGAGTTGGATCGACTTGGCGAACATTTGAAACAATAGAAAATCGTAAGCAGTCAAGTGAAAGAAATCACCGTTTCCTTAACATAAAACTTAAAAAGAATAAAACCTAGTGAATATCTAAGACTATCGAAAGCTAACCGTTGAATTAGAGAGTAAACTGATAAAACTTCAAATTTTTCGACGATAAGGGATAAGGAGGCGTATGCCTGTATCTGTTTTTTTTATAATGATAGGCTCACCAAAAAATCGATGGAATGGTTGAATTAAGGAGTACCTCCTTAGTTTCTCCTTGGTAAGGAGCCTCAATCAACTCCTTAAGTATTTTTCGGCATCTCTAAGCTTATTCATTTTTTCCAAAACTTTAGAGTCGATATCTTTTTAAATGGAATCTGAAAGGTAAAAGTTAGCATGGTATAGTAGTAGAATGAAAAGGAAAATGTGAGACCAGTTACGTATTGGGGACAGAGAATTTCATAGAGATCTTAGGAGAAAAACATCCCACGTAGAAGAATCGATGGCACCAATCTTTGGTCTTGTTGATCGAATCTAAAATCAGCCCACAATCGATAGAGAAGAGATAGAATACAAAACCCTTAGGTTGAAACTTGGCTCTTTGAACTATGGCAAGCGAACATAAAATTGAAGGGGTCAAGTCCTATCACTTGAGTTCTTTGAGTAACACAAAAAGAGAGTGAATGTAGTTGTAGGAGTTCAAAGTAAACTGTATGGGGACAATTCCAAGAAAGGACATAATTTTAGTAATGACACCATTAAAAGGTAGGTAGCAGAAGTCCCAAATACAAATATGAGTAAAGGCGAAGAATCCCTGGGATGGGTGTTGATCCTGTCAGTGGGACCCAGAACCATAGTTTTGATTCCAGAGATTCCAAAGCGATGCAATAAGGAGTCAATGTCTTCTTGCCTAGAAAAAGTAGGAATGACAGTTAATATAAAGCTTCTCCTCCAAATGATTTTTAGGCTTAGGAGAGCTGGGAGATGCTTTAGAAGATCCCTTTTTGTTTCCGGCCATGGTACCCAGTCCATTTTAATCAAGCATATGGGTTAATAAAACTTTAACTAACAAGTGAAAGAAAACTTAAACATAATTCACTCCTAGTTTATTCATGATTTTTCATAAGAGGAATGTGAGTACTCCTAGGAAAATGAAAGTAGGTTGACTATAAAAGGCATATCAAATAGCACGCAAATAAAGCTTTAACTATTGACTTATATAATAGTTCAACAAACTAGTTAATGAATCTTCAAGTAACAAGACAATAAAAGTAATAAGTAAAACCATTCCATATTGAACAAATAAATAGGTTGTCGCATGTTGAATAAAACCAATAAAGGGGTTACCGCATGTTAAATTGCCGAATGTTAAGTAAGAAGGATAAATAAGTCATCATATGTTGAAGTAGCTATCGCATGTTGAATAATATAAATAAAGGGGCTATGCATATTAAGTTGTTGAATGTTAAGTAAGGAGGATAAATGAGTTGTCGCATGTTGAATAAGATAAATAAAGGGGGTGTCGCATGTTAAGCTGTCACATGTTAGACAATTGAAGGAACCATCGCATGTTGAATTAATGCATGTATTAAGGCAGATCAATGAACTACTAAGTTGTTGCATGTTAAATGATTTAGGTAAATGAACTATCGCATATTGAATAGAAAAGCTACCACTATTTGGCGTCGAGTATTGAAATATGAGTAAAAAAATAAGTAATCAACAGTTGTGAAAAACTGAAAACTAAAGCGCGTATTAGGTAATATAAATTAAAATCCATAAATAAAAAGGAAATTTTAAACAAAAGAAATATATGATCAAAGCAGGATTTATGAGGAAATCCAACAAAATTCTTATGAAGGTTTATAATCAATAGCTTTAGAAAAACCCGAAACCAACGAAAAGAAAACATGAAGTAAAGATCTAAAATCAAAGATATAACAACAATGATAATGATAACAAATGAAACAAATTGCCAAACATCCGAGAATCGAATTTCTTCAAAGGAGAATAATTTTTTAAATGAATGATTTCAAATGGACTGGTAAAAATTAGAGGTCAGGAAGGAAGAGCTATTTATAGGGAAAGAAGAGAAAGTGGTCTAACCATTAAATCACGAAAGAGCAAAAAACACATGGTTAACATAGAAGATTATAGGGATATGAAGGATTTAAATTAGAAATTGAACAAAAATGAATAAGATGTTTATACTAAAGTATAAAATGCTTTTATTAAAAGAAGGGGAGGGTGTAAAATGTTATATCAGAAAATTTAAAGCTTTCGCATGTAAGAAAAGGCTATCGCAAGTTGAGACTAAGAGATGTTGTCGCAAGTTAAGACTAAGAGATGTTGTCGCAAGTTGAGGCTAAGGGATGATGTCATAAGTTAAGACCAAGAAATGTTGTTCCAAGTTAGGGTCAAGGGATGTTGTCGCAAGTCGAGGCAAAGGAGAGCTGTTATATGTTGAAGATTAGAAGAGGCTATCATATATGGATAAATATTGCATATTGAAGGTTATTGCAAATTGAGAGCTATCATAGTTGATGTTATATAGCTATCACAAGTTAAAGGATAAACTATCATATGTTAATAACATAGAGCCATTGCAAGCTGAAGACTATTACATAATGAAGGTTGTTGCAAGTTAATGGAAAGAAAGCCATTGCAAGTCAATAAAGAAGGAAGCCATCGCACATCAGTGATTAAAAGAAGTTGTATCATATTGGTAACTAGAAGAGTTATCGCAAGTTGATAACTAAAGTAAGCTATCGCATATTAATGACTAAGGGAGCTATTGCATATTGGCAATTAGAGCTATCCAATATTGAAGAATACACCCAAAACCAACACCCTAGCTGGTCACATGACATTCACCGGTTGGATTAGCCATGCCATGCCATCATGGAGAAGTTAGAGAAGGATTGTGACACATATCATCCCGAGCATGTGCTACGTCAGCAACTCATGGCAATTTATTTTCTAAAAGCGACACATGTTAGAATCCAAGGGTCTACGTTCTATATAAATAGGCATGTATCCATACTAAAAGGAGACGAATTTTGAATTGTACTTCTCGCTCATTTTCATTTTTCTTGTGCATAATAGGAAAAAATGAGATGAGACTTTAATGGCTTTTAGATCAAATTGAAATTGTGGTTTAATGACCAAGGACTTGAACAAATCCTTATTTGCATAAATGATTTCACGTGGACTTAGGACAATCATATTTTACTAAGGGACTAGCCTTACTCAAGTATAATTGATTCCTTTTAACCCAAGTACATAAGTTCGAACCAAATTTTGACCTAACACTACACATAACATCCATAGCTTGAGTTTACTCAACAATTAAATAGTATGCAAGTATTTTATTATTATATTAATAGTAGATGACAACTTTATACATAAAAGATTCATAATTTTTAATATACATATGTTATTTGAGTGATATCGATTTAGGGAATAATGTATTTCTTTTGAAATACCCACATGATTCAAACGTCGAACATATATGAAATCATGACAGACGAATAATACATATGTACTTACTCCTTAAATCTAAGTTGAGTTTTGTCTAATTATATTATGCATGCATTCATATTATACAAGTTTAACTTACTTATAACTATCTGTAATCCCATTAAATTATATAATATACTTATGTTCATTATTAATTAAATAAAATTTAATTAATTTTAATTTATTAATTTAGTTAACAAATTAATTTAATTATATTAAAAATTAAATTTTTTATTTTTATTCATCTTAAACAATTTAAGATGGATATTAACCATAACACTTATAATTTCATATACATACATCAATACATATAATATATAATATATATAATATAATATATATATATATATATATTATTAACTAACATTTAATAAATTATATTTCATAATTATTTTATTTAGTTAAATCAATTTTCAATTAAATAATTTAATAAATTCGAGAATATTTATTTTAATTTACCTTAAACAATTTAAGATAAATACATATTCAACTATAATACTTATAAACACACACACACACATATATCCATATATATGTTTATTTTAATTAATCAACTTTTAATTAATTATTTATATAATAAATTAAATTATTAAATATCGAAAATATTAATTTATTTTCAATAACAATTTTTGAAAAATATTTTATAACTTTTATAAAATTTATTTTGTATTTTAAATTTAAATTCAAAATATATTTTAAAATTTCAAACTGAATTTTAAAAATTATCAAGACCTAAATCATTTTGGGCCTTTACAATTGAGTAAATATTTTGGACTTACTCCAAGCAAGGCTATAGCCAGAGAGGAGAACATACTTGATTATCCGACCCCAAGTCTGGACACTATTATTCTAGACACCCAAATGATAAGTAGATTTTATTAATTGGCCCTAAAGTTGCTAATTTAGATCACATCTGCCACATCGTTCCTGCCCAGATTTAGGTTATGTATCAGATTTGTTTGTATAAATGAAACACGGTTCACCTGCCACCCTTGATTAACTTGGAAGACAATTGTTTTTTCTTGGGAGAAAATCCATTGTTTTTTGTCATTCATGATCTATATTTATTTTCTTTTTATAGACAAAACACAATAATCATTTTTTGGTGACGACATGCATAAAAATTAAGGAGCAAGAATAGGGACGATCGACTTAGTCTTTTTCGATTTTTTACATAATAAAATCATGTCAGATTTTGGAATGACATTTCAAAAATATTCCAATTTTATCAAATAGTTTTTGTCCAAAAAAATAAAATGTCACACTGTACTACCAATCCTATCCAACCCAGCATGGCCGACTTGGCTCAGCTCGGACCGATCGTTTGGTTTGACGATGAAGCGTGTGCGTATATTTTCAAGCATGGCTCACCTACTTAACACATGGGCAAACATTGGATGCTAAATGAGTTTAATATAACTTTTGAGAATGCTACATTTAATATGATTATTTCATAATATACTAAAATGTGGGACCATCTCAAATTAAAGAGCCTAGACGCTTTCTCAGTTTTTATCTAATAATTCATTATGACAATATTTTCAACACACGTGGATCCTATTTGTCATATATTCTTGCAAGTAAAATTTTTATTTACTAATTTTTAGTAAGTGTAGCGTTAGAAAATAGTTGAAATGCATTAATTATCGTTGTATGACATTTGAAATTGAATAAACTTAATGAATAGATATGTTTCAATTAATCATCATGGAATAGCCGAAAATTGAGAAAATATCAAGTAAATGGAAAATTTTTGTGCATGATCGGAATATCCATGCAAGAGATTGGTTCCCGAGTTGGTTTTTGGATTGAGAATAAACAGTTTGGGATGGTCCATGTGTTGGATCGGGTAAAATGGTTTTTTTTAATCCAGGCCCGACTATAATCCCGATGGCTCAGGTTGGATTATATAATATATTCGGTACCCAGTCGGATTTTCGGGTCCCGGCTAAATTCACTTTAATTTTCTGGGTTCAGGCATATCGTTCTGCTTTTAATTTAATGTGGCCGTTCAAAAACCGAATCAATCCGTTTGCCGTGAAGCCAAGTGTTGCGCGCTGTGAGAGGACATGGGCAGGGGTTTGAATTACGAGGTCACAAATAAACTTTTTTTTCACCAAGAGCGCTCAAATTTAACCTAGCTTTTTATCTTCCCCTAAATGTTCCAACCCATCTTCCAAATTGAAGGACTAAAATTAGTATTATCGATGTCAAGGAGAAGACTTCCACACGATTTGTATTCAGGTATACCACTAGTCAACGTATCTCAGAACAATGGCAAATTTAGATACGGTAGGAAGAGGTCGAAAATTTAGTTTTTTTTTTATATACTTTTTTTGTTCCTTAAATTATTTATCCGGATTTTTACATGAAGTAAGTTCGTTGTGAAGTATGATGGCTATGTAGCTATTTCAGCTTAGTCGCTGTTGAATTTGGTAACGATTTGAATGTTAAATTGGTTCTTATTCTTACCATGTAGATAAACTTATTTTACTTAATATTTGCTCCACAATATCAGTTCTGTGTACAAGTGCAACATTAATTAATCTTATTTGCTGTACAGGAGGTTCGAAGTTAGTTTTGATTGTTATGCGGAATAGAATTGAAAGCTTTGTTTGGTACTGTCTGGAGGTGGAAAAAAATGCAGTGAAATGTTGAAATGGAGTGACCAATCATGGTAATATATTCTACAAGTAATCCATACCATTTGTATGCAGTTTGATGGAAAAATGTTCAGCAACAGAGGAAAAATAAAGCATGTCGTATTTTTCCTTTTCGTAAGGAAGAGTGGAGGTGCGGGGAATCGAACCCCGTGCCTCTCGCATGCGAAGCGAGCGCTCTACCATATGAGCTACACCCCCATTCATGTCATGTTATTCTGTCCTTTTCCATTAAAGAAAATTTATCATTCATTTTGTACTCCATTATCAAAAATCTTAATACCTTACAATTTGAAACCCATTTCGGATATAATCTCCCCCTTTACAATTCGCTTTACATTCTGATCCAAGCTTAGTGAAGTCACAGTTGGAAAAATCATGAAATCCATAGTCCATGTTGAAATATTCAAGATACTTAAGAAGAGAAAAGTCGAATTTTAAATATGTAGCAATTCAAAGTTTCAAACATCAAAATCAATTTCAAATTGTGTATAAACCTTAAAATATAATATTTTGAACTTATGATTTACGATTCAAATTCTGTTTTGATTTAGAATTTAAACCTTATAATTACAGTTTGGATCCTATTTTGAAAACCTTATTCTACTAGTCCTTGGATTGGATAGAGTAGACTAACTACATATGGAATTTGAAGAGTTTTAATTCTTCTTCATCTCGGTCGGGATTTCACCCGAGATCAACTTTTTATAATTGGACGAGACATGATTTCAAACATGAATTTTAATTGTTTGAACCTAATCTCACCCGAAATATTAAGATTTTAAACTGAGATATAGACCGAGATGTCAGGTTGAGATTTCGTCTGAAATTCTAGATTTGAAAGCTTGGGAATGTCAATTATGTCAAGGCAGCTATAAAAGTTTGTCGTTGACTGGTCCATGCTATAAAAGTTTAACTTGAACTATTTAATAAACATCATTGATACAACAAATTAATCAGTACAGGTATACCATAAATTACTGTATTTTTCTTTAAAGCCTATGTGTTTGGTTGATCTGAAATGAAGAAAGCATGGTGATGTAGACCGAATGTGTTTGGGGAAATTAGCAAGGATTGTAAAAAGTAAATATTGGAGGTGCAGGGAATCGAACCCCGTGCCTCTCGCATGCAAAGCGAGCGCTCTACCATATGAGCTACACCCCCATTCACATTTAAATTTTGTATGACTTGTTCAAATTAAAGAAAAATGTCATTAATCATGTACTGGTCCTTGAACTGTATAAAATAGGCTAACTGCTTAGAGAATGCTAATCCTGTAGAGATAGCTAAAATGATTTATTTTTGACTGATCCGTGCTGTAAAAGCTTCACCAGAATATAAACTATTAAGTAAATATCACTAGTACAACAAGTTAATCCGCTTACCATTAATTACATCAAACCGCACGCCTCTCACATGTAAAGCGAGTGCTACCATGTGAGCTACATCCCCATTCATGCCATATTTTTCTACCTTGTTTCTATTAAAAAAAAATGTCATTCTTTATGTACCAGTCATTGGCTTGGATTGAGTAGACTAACTGAAAAAAAAAATCAAAAATAAAAAGTATAAAACTGTAGAAGAACACAATTGCAACATAGAAAACAAGAACAACAGTGTTTATAAAAATTGCAAAACTTAGAACACACCACTAAGTACAGAGAACAACAAAACATGCAATGTAACAAGAGAACACAAAACATAGCTGAAAAAACACTGCAAAATACAATTTGCTACAAAATAAAAATGTATTTTTTTTTCAATAAAAATAAATTCTTTATTATCCCTAAGGCATGCCTCACCGTGCAATTTAAAAATCAGGTAAGCTTGTCCTGCCTATATTTCCTGAAAATAATAAAGCATTATATTAGTGTCAATGTATTTTCATCTATCTTGGTTGCAATTTTTATTCTAGATAAGTACAGTAATCTAGAGATGGCATTTAAGTTTCATTGGTAGGGACAGTAAAAGTGAACTAGCTTTTGTGTTAAAAGCAGGCATATTAGTGTTAAAAGAGAGTGTTTTTTGATATATCTTAGCTGCATTTTTTATTACAATATTTCAGTAATAATGTTAAATTGATGTTTATGCTAGATGAAATCCTATTAGATTATGGTTCCTATCCAACCCCACACTTGCAAGTATCAAATAGGTAGATGGAAATAAGAAATATAAAGAGATCAATTAGTTAGCTAAAATGAGGTAATTTTTTTTGTATAGTTTAATAAGTGGAAGCTGCAATTCAACTTTAGATGACAAATAATTTCTGATATGATACTATAAATGATCCACTATATTATGATCAATGCTAATATGTATGAGAACCTTTTCATAGTAGAGAAGATGTGATGGAACTTAACATCTTAACATATTATATGACTATGAAATTAATCTTGCAACATGCAGCCTGGTGATATAGCCATTCCAAAATTTTAAAATAGGATGGTATCTTAAAGAATCCTAGCAAAGGCAAATATGTTTCATTTTTCTCTCAGATCAAATACACGAGCAGCTCTAAGATTTAAAACAATAGAATAAAGCATTAAGATATATCAACACACAAGCGTAGTTATCTAATTCAAATTTAAAATACATTATCAACATATTCTTTTAACTTTGAAAGAGAAGCAACATCATTCAAGGGGGAGTTGCAAGTACCAATTATACTAGGCATGTTATTTATTGAATTTATGTGATTCAAATATTTTTCAAAGAAGACAAGAAAATAATTAATTGATTCAATCAATTAATTTGGCTTGCATATGGAAAGATATGAGAGCATATTTTGGAAGGAAACTAATTAATTAGCCAATCAATTAATTAGTCAATGCATTTGTTATATGAAGAAATAAATGATTAGGCATGAAGAATCAATCAATCGAAGGAAAGATATGAAAATCAAAATTACGTCATCTATTTGTACTAGAATCAAATCATGCAATTTGGAAAGATATTTGGGTAATCAGGAAATTGATTTTCTTAATCTCCAAGCAACCCTTCATTCTCAAGTCTATTTAAATGAAGAAACTTCACCTTCATATGAGTGTGAGAGAGCATCCACCATTATCATCTTCTTCAGTAAACCCTAATTTCCGCAGTCAATCAATTATAAGAGGTTTTGAGCGTAAACAAGTCTTTGGATAAATTGATTATTCAATTTGTAATTATAGGTTAGTCTCTCCACTTTGCTACCTATAAATTTGTAATCTCTCTTTTGTACTCTCTTTCTTCAGTGAAATAAAGAATAGTTGTTGGGTCCGTGGACGTAGGCAATCTAGCTGAACCACGTTAAATCTCTGTGTTCTCCACTCTTCTGTTTCTCTTTCTTTGGTGATTATTTTTCATTGAATTAGTGGTTGATAATTAATCGACAAGCTAGATCCTTGTTTTGATTGTTTCTGCACTTTAGTATTCCGCTGCAATTTTGGAGTTAGTGCAAATTAATTGAATTTACGCACAACAGTTTGGTATTAGAGCTAGCTGTCTTGTTCTAGATTAGTTATCAATGGTTAATTCTTTTAGCAGTGGTATGAAAAATTATGGCATCACCAAATTTGTTAGAAAAAGAGTTTTAGGGACATGGAAGGTGACTAATGACGGTGTTCTTCAGCAACAACTTCGTTCATCTAGAGGAAGAGATAAAAGCCAGAAGCATCTTGGAGGTAGAAGAGATATGTATGGGTCCCACTTCAAGGGTCCTAGAAGAGGTGTTTGCTATTATTGTAAGAAGAATGAGCATTTCATACGGGATTGTCCAGCTCTTAGAAAGAAGAGAGAGAAGGAGAAAGCTTCAGTTTTGCCAGCAGTTAGATCAGATGCAGATAAAAATGATAGTAATACATCATTATTTTCAGCCAGTATTTAACCTTTAGAGCATACAAGTTGGGTGATTGATTCTGGAGCCTCTTGTCATACGACGCCAAATATGAGCTGTTTTGTCAGTTACAAGAAAATTGATGGCGGAGCAGTTCATATGGGGAATGACACATCTTGTCATGTTGTTGGCGTTGGAAGTGTAAGGTTTAGGATGCATGATGGTGTTGTTAGGACTATCACGTATGTCATGTTCCGATGCTGCGTAGAAGTTTGTTATCAGTTGGAGCTTTGAGTAGACTTGGTATGAGGATAATAATAGATGGAGAGAATTTGAGAGTGGCGAAGGGTTCCTTGGTAGTGATGAAAGGGGTGCGAGTTAATGATATTTATGTGCTTCATGGAGAAACAGTCTTAGAAGAGTCGGTAGTTTCTACTGATTCTAGTATTTCAGATTCTACTCAGTTATGACATCTTCGTTTAGGTCATGTTGATGAGGAGAGTCTTGAAGTATTAAAGAAGCGTGAGTTGATTGATGGTGTTTGTCAGTCGAAGCCTAGCTCTTGTGGAGATTGTATATTTGGAAAGAATAAACATGTCACATTTGATGTTGGAAGACCTAGAGCTACAGAGTTTCTAGAGTATGTTCATTCTTATATGCGGGGACCTACCCCAGTTGCATCTTTTGGTGGAGCCAATTACTTCGTTTTATTTGTGGATGATTTCTCACGTAAGGTCTGAGTCTATTTCTTACATGCCAAAGACGAAATATTTGTCCAATTTTGTAAGTGGAAGACCTTGGTAGAGAAGCAGTCGAGGAAGCGTTTGAAAGTTCTCAAAGTTGGAAATAGTAGTGAATTTATGTCACAAGAATTCACTAACTATTGTGAGTTCGAGCATGTAGTTAGAGATTTTTCTATTTCTATTGAGTCACATTGTTATGGAGTGGCGGAGAGCATGTGTCGGATATTATGGGAGAGAGCTATGAGCTTGAGAACGACTGTTGGTCTAAAAGAGGGATTTTGGGCAGAAGCTATATCTATGGCAGTATTTTTCATTAACCATACACCTTCAATTGCCATAGATATGAAGATCCGGAAGAGATATGGAAAAAAGAGCCTGTTGATTATTCATTTAAAGTGTTTGGTTGTTCAACTTATTTAGAAGATGAGAGACATGATAAGTTGAAGCCTAAAGAAAGCAAACACATTTTGTTAGGCTATAGAGAAGGAGTGAAGAGGTATAAGTTGTGGTGTAAAACAACTAGGAGAATTGTGACTAGCGGACATGCGATATTTGATGAGAGGTCTTTGTTGAAGGTGGAGCCTCTATCAAATGATGATATTGGGAGGACAGAAAATTGCCACACACATTTGGAGTCATCAGATTGTTTCCATATTCGAAGAGATATTGGTATTTCCGATGATACCATGGTTGATGAGAAGATTACAGAGGTTCAGACTCCAGGTGGAGCTCACTTGATGGAAATGCCTTTTGGTTCAGTTGGCCCTATTTATAAGCATATTTGTAGCGATGATTCTTCATCTTATGCTTTCAATGTAGTGGAGCTTGTCGGTGAGTCTGTTGATGTTGACTTAGGAAAGTCTAGCAAAATTCCTATGGAGGAGATTGAAGTAGATAATGGTGAGTATGTCCTCACTCAATTTGGGATGGAGAAGCTAAAGCATGTTGTTATGTCTCCATTGGTCTCTCAAATATTTGTATCTACAGTTTCATCTCCTACATCGGATATGTTGAAGAATTTTGGTATTTTCTCGTATGCATTATGTTTGCTGACGTGCATACTATCTTTCTTGTGCTTGGGAAAGATTTGGAAGCTCTGTTTAGGCAATATTGCCCAAACTAGTTCACATTGAGCTTGTTGAAGTAGACCCAATAATTTGTCGAGATGTGGTGATGCAGAGAGATTGTTATATTTGAATCAAGGTGGAGTGTTGAATTTATGTGATTCAAATATTTTCCAACGAAGACAAGAAAATAATTAATTGATTCAATTAATTAATTTGACTTGCATATGGAAAGATATGAGAGCATATTTTGGAAGGAAACTAATTAATTAGCCAATCAATTAATTAGTCAATGTATTTGTTATATCATATATGAAGAAATAAATGATGAGGCATGGAGAATCAATCAATCAAAGGAAAGATATGAAAATCAAGATTACGCCATCTATTTGTACTAAAATCAAATCATGCAATTTGGAAAGTTATTTGGGTAATTAGGAAATTGATTCTCTTAATCTCCAAGCAACCCTTCATTTTCAAGCCTATTTAAATGAATGAAGTTCATCTTCATATGAGTATGAGAGAGCATCCACCATTATCCTCTTCTTCAGTAAACTCTAATTTTGCAGTCAATCAATTAGGGGTTTTGAGCGTAAACAAGTCTTTGGATAAATGGATTATTCAATTTGTAATTATAGGTTAGTCTCTCCACTTTGCTACCTATAATTTTGTAATCTCTCTCATTTGTACTCTCTTTCTTCAGTGAAATAAAGAATAGTTGTTGGGTCTGTGGACGTAGGCAATCTAGCCGAACCACGTTAAATCTCTGTGTTCTCTACTCTTCTGTTTCTCTTTCTTTGGTGATTATTTTTCATTGAATTGGTGTTTGATAATTAATCGACAAGCTAGATCCTTGTTTTGATTGTTTTTGCACTTTATTCCACTGCAGTTTTGGAGTTATTGCAAATTAATTGAATTTACGCACAACATTATTTATATCTAGTCATTCAAATGAAAGTTGCTTTTATGTACTATTATTCAAATGAAACTCAAGTTAATAAATCTGGTAATAACGGCAACTTCGCTGGAATTTCAATTAAATTTTGATGAAATAATTCTTTTATTGTATACAGAGAAAACTGATACAAATTGTATATATTTTGTACAAACATTCGGTCAGTATTTATAAGGTAATATGCTGTTGTAATGGGCCGCCATCAAGACCCACTAGCCTGAGCCGTTGGATATACAAATCTATGTTAGGTGTGGCTCGCATTGTAAATGGAGTGTGTGCGTGGATTGAATGTTAAAGTCCCACATCGCAGGATATTTAGAATAATCGTGATATATATATGAGACTGGTAGCACATAACATTGGAATTCTATTTGTTACAATGTGTTGCCAAGACCAGATTATATGTCCGATGGGAGGCGATTGAGAGATGTTCAATTGGGACGCCGGCATAGGAGGCTTCGACCGTTGATGACGTTAGACACGGTGAAGCGAACGCGGGAATGCCGAAACTCAACATGGTATCAGAGCTCCATGGTTCGATGGGACTGGTATGATGCAGCGTGACCGAAGCATGACTTCTAAGGGGCTTGAGCATTGGATGCTCGTCAAGGTGGAGATATGGTTAAGCAGTCGCTCCTTCCTACTTATAAGAACTCGGAGTAGCAGCCTGATCAACTGCAAAGAGGACTTAGTATACCGGCATATGAGACTTCGATCGTTGATGACGCTAGACACGACGAAGCGAACGCGTTCGGAACACGGTAATGCCGAAACTCAACAATCTAAACATCTAACCATTCAACATATTACACTATCTTATATACAACAAATATACGAAGTCTTTTGTTATTCCTTATTCCACCCTTCAAACCTAGCGAAGCTAGGGTTTGCGATTTTTCAATCTTCAGTCGCCGATTTTGCTGTTCTTCAAAAATTAAAGCTTCAATCTTGCAAAGTTGTAACTTTTTTTATGATTTTGTAAGATCTGTGAGTTCTTTGAGGGAATATCGAGCTTCGATTTGAGAGTTGTGAGCTGCCGTGAATGAAATTGAGGCGATTGTTTTTCTGAAGGGTGCGCTTCTGCAAAATTCTTCCTTTGCAACGGTTTTGTAGAGGATTTCGCATCTCTAATCGATGTTGGATCTGGAATTTTGCGATTGAGCGTGACATCTTCAACTTGTTTCTTTTCTGGAGGGTGCGATGCTTTTGCAAAATCCTTGCTTTGCAACAGTTCTGTAGAGGATTTCGCATCTTTATTTGATGTCAGATCTATGACTTTGGTATTGGGCTTGATATCTTTAACATGTAGCTCCTGCCTTAATCTGATGAAGCTTTGCTTCGGTAATGGTTTTGTTAAGATGTCCGCCTTCTTGTAAGCTGAAGGTATATGATTTATAGTTAATTTTCCTTTCATAACCCGTTCTCTTACAAAATAGAGATCCAACTCCATATGATTGGTTCTCAAGTGTAAGATTGGATTTGCTGCAAGTAGTGTTGTACTTAGGTTATCACACCATATCGTAGCTTTACTGTTGGATTCAATTTTTAGTTCACTTAACAGTGACTCAATCCACATTATTTCTGCTGTAGCACTTGCAACGCTTCTATATTCTGCTTCAGTACTTGATCTTGATACTGTATGTTGTTTTTTTAAGCACCACGAGATTGGATTTTTACCTAAAATATGCAATATCCAGTAGTTGATTTTCGATCATCATGGTCTGTAGCCCATTCTGCATCAGCATAACTATCAACGTTCAATGTTTTGCATGACCCTAGAACTAATCCAGGATTTATAGTTCCTTTAAGATATCTGAGAATTCTTTTTACTGCTTTCCAATGCTCATCAAGTTGCTTGTGCATGAACTGACTGACTTTGTTTACACTGAATGTAATCCTCGGTCTGGTTATTGTGACATACTGAAGTGCTACAACTATACTTCTGTATTGCTTGTCATTTGTTATTGGATCACCTTTAATTTTTGATAAATGTAAGTTGCTTGTCATTGGTGTACATAAATAATTTGCCTGATCCATCTTAGCCTTAACCAGTATTTTAGAGATGTATTTGCTTTGACTTAAATGCAGTGCGATAGTTGATGCTTTCTTTACTTCAATACCAAGAAACTAGTGTAGATCTCCTAGATCTTTGACAGAGAATTCTTTGTTTAGATGTAGTGTGAGGTTGTTTATTCCTGTAATAATAAAGTCATCAACATATATATATATTAGAACATAAGTAACAGTATCATTGGTAAACTTGGTAAATAGCGAGATATCTAATTTTATTGATTTATAACCAAGTTTAGTCAAAGTTGATTTTAACTTGTCAAACCGCACTCGTGGAGCTTGCTTAAGTCCATATATTGTCTTGTTTAATTTACAAACAAGTTTTTCACTTCCTTTCTGTCTAAACCCTTGAGGCTGATCCATGTAAACCTCTTCCTGCAGTACACCATTCAGAAATGCATTATTTATATCTAATTGCTTGATGGTCCAATTTCTGTGCAAGGCAATAGTTAAAATTATTCTAATAGACGTGAGTCACAACTGGTGAGAATGTTTCATTGAAATCAAAGTCATGTTGCTGTGAATACCCCTTAGCTACTAATCTTGCCTTGTATTTAAAATCAACAACATTTTTCTTTAATCTATATGTCCACTTGCATCCTACAATATTTTTGTTAGTTGGTAGAGGAACAAGAATCCATGTCTTGTTTCTCATAAGTGCATCATATTCTTCCCTCATAGCAGTCATCCATTTTTCATCTTGCATAGTTTGATAATACGTGTTTGGCTCTTCAGTATCCAAGTTTGCACTGTATATTTTTGGTTTGAATATGTCACTTTTTGCTTTTGTTATCATATGGTGCCCAGCTCTTGCAGGTTGTTGATTTCTATTACTTGCTGTAGTTTCCTGTTGAGTATTGGGTGATAATGCATCATCCAATACTTGACGAGGACCTGATTGGGCACTGTTATCTTGTTGTGAGACATAATTTGAGCTTTCTGGTCGTCTGTTTGACTCATGGCTAGACTTTGAATTGGACATAGTGAACTGTGGGTTGAAATCACCTTGAGTTGACATTGGTGAGTGGTGATCATCTTCACTTGCATGCCTTGCTTCACTTTGAGCCGGTGCAATTTCATCCAGTCGAGCAGGTATTGGTGGTAAGGAATACTTTGGATTGTATATTTTTTTGTGTAGTCTTAATTTTGACTTACTAAAAGGAAACACTTGCTCATTAAATACCACATGTCTTGATATATAGATATTGCCATTACTGTCTAAACATTTGTAGCCTTTTTGATTTGTTGTATAACCTAGAAAGGTGCATGGTGATGATCTGAAATTCAACTTGTTAGTGTTATAAGATCTTAAATAAGGAAAACACAGACACCCAAAAACCTTTAGACCTTGATAATCAAGCTTAATTTTATACAATGTTTCTAATGGACTTCTAAACTTGAGCACTTTTGTGGGTAGCCTGTTGATCAAGTATACTGAAGCTGCAAATGCATCTGGCCAAAATTTTAGTGGGATTGATGCATGTGCTAATAAAGTAAAATCTGTCTCAACAATGTGTCTGTGTTTTCTTTCTACAAGTCCATTTTGTTCTGATGTATATGGAATGTCATTCTTTGAATTATTCCTTTCTTTTGCAAGTGCTCCTTTAGTGGCATAAATTCTGACCCACCATCAGTTTGAATAACCTTTAGTTGACAGTCTATTTGCTTTTCTGCATTGACTATAAACTGTAGGACCGCATTGTGAGTTTCAGATTTTGTTTTTAAAAAATATATCCACACATATCTACTATAAGCATCAACAAATGAAATATAGTATTTATATCCATAATATGATGTAATTGGGGCTGGTCCCCATAAGTCTATAACAGCTAATTCAAGTGGTTGGATGTACATGGTATCAGAATTTGAAAATGAGAGTTTATGACTTTTACCCATTTGACAATAGGTGCAAATATATGGTATGGGAACATTGTCAACATAAATATTGTTATATTCTAAAACTTGTTTTACAATCTTTACACTTGGATGTCCCAACTTACAATGCCAACATCAAATTTCTTACCGTTTTCTCTCTGTTTAATTTCAGAAACATTACACTCCTTATTTGCAGAATTTCTTGAATTAGCAACATTGAATTTGTAAAATCCCCTAACTTCTCAACCCTGCAAAAGAATTTCTCTAGTTATGATGTTTCTAACTAAACAGTATTTTGGATAAAATTCAAAGTAAACATCATTGTCTTTTGCAAATTGAGACACACTTATTAAATTTTTTCTAATTAGAGGGACTCTTAATAAGTTGTTGAGATAAAATTGTCTTTTGCCCCTAATACATGCATATCCAGTGTGTGTAATAGCAATAGGTTTACCATTTCTCATATGTAAAGAATGCGTATCTTTGTACTTCTTGTTGCCAAGATTTAGGTTGCTAAGATTATTAGTCACATGGTTTGTTGCCCCTGTATCTGGGTACCAGTTTTCATCTTGAATTTCTTCCATTTTTTCCGATTCTACATTCAAGATATCTGAGTGATCTTTTCCATCTTGTTGTGTGTTGATCGTATTAACATTTGGAGTGTAATTTCTTGAGTTATTGTTGCTTTGCTATGATGTTATATAACTTGCATCAAATCTAAAGTAAAACTTGTCGGCACTATGTTCAAATTTCTCACAAATTTGACATCTAAGTTTATTGTTGCTGTTATTATTGCTCCACCTTCCTCTTCCTCTGCCTCTGAATTGCATGCCCCCTCTTTGATAGTTGTTTGCTTGATTTCTGCTATGAATATTTCTTTCTTGATTCTTGCTTTTGCTGTTGCTAACAAAGTTGGCAGAGAATTCTGAAATTGCAGGTTTCTTTTGTTCAATTCTTGCTCCATGAGCAAGAAGAATAGAATGAACATATTGAATGGATCATGTAACTTCTTTTGATGATATTACTGCAACAATTGACTCATATTCATCATCAAGACCTCCTAATGTACACAGAACTTGCTCTGTGTCAGTAATCTTGTGACCATCAGTGGCTAGCTGATCACAGATTGTTTTGATCTTGGTCAAGTAATCTCTCATAGATAAGTTTTCCTTCCTACAACTCTGTAGTTCTCTTTTATAGTACATTATTTTGGCTGCAAATTGTGTATTGGATACCTGTTCAATCGTTAACCATATTTCATGTGCACTTTTGCATCCAATCAGTTGTGGCAATATATTTGCACTGACTAATGATAGTAGCCAAGAACTGATTAAACTATCTCGTCTTACATGAGTTATGTGTTCTTGATTGCTCACAAGCCTTCCTTCTTGATTTGTGATATATTTAGGTGATATGACAAGAGTTCCAAGAACATGGTTTTCAAGCCCATATCCTCTGATTGCAGTTTCAATTTGAAATTTCCAAAGGAGATAATTTGAGTCATCCAATTGTACGTTGATCAACTGACTTTGGGGCTTGATAATTGACTTGATCAGATCTTGAGTGCTATTCTGGACTGCTGTAGAATTGCTTGGGGTTGAATTTGCTGAAGTGTTATTCGAGTTATCTTGATTTCCTTCTGTCATAGTGCAGAAGTGATATTTCATATTGATCAGTGGGTGTGAGATTATGGGGAATGAATGCTATGCAGCTAGAGATTCTTGGGTGATGAAGATTTATTTGACAGAGGATTTCGTGGCGAGGCACAGCTTCAAAGATGATGCAGAATAATAGAACAGATCACTTTCTTGATCAAGGCTCAGGTAAGTAAAAGAATAACTGCTTAAGCAGTGAATAGATGATGAGAATTTCTGAATTCTCAAGTGATTCTAAACGCAGCCTAATCTCAGATGATGACACTGGATCCGATGGGATTAATGGCAAGGCATTTCTTGCTGTTAAGCAAATTGTTTGCTCTGATACCAAATTAAAGTTTCGATGAAATAATTCTTTTATTGTATACAGAGAAAACTGATACAAATTGTATATATTTTGTACAAACATTCGGTCAGTATTTATAAGGTAATATGCTGTTGTAATGGGCTGCCATCAAGGCCCACTAGCCCGAGCCGTTGGATATACAAATCTAAACATCTAACCATTCAGCATATTACACTAATCTTATATACAGCAAATATACGAAGTCTTTTGTTATTCCTTATTAAAAGTACAATAAGACCTTTTTTCTTACTTTGATTTGGATGCATTTTGTAACATTTTAATTAAACAGTTTGGCCAAAATATATGCAAGTACATATGGGAAGAAAAATCAAACTATGTTCCATTTTTCTTCTTCTGTAAATCTACAAGATACAAGTAACAGATCCTGAAAGTCGAGCTCATAAGGAAACATAATTATTCTCATTTTAAAATGACAGTTCAACCATCATACATGATACATGTAGAATTTTTTTACTCCTTTACAAGCTAGAACATCATGACAACTCAGTCTTTAGTCAATATCTCCAAGGAAGATTATATATGAAAGGATAATAATGCATTTGAGCTCCAAAAGTTCCTGGCGAATGGACTCAAAATATGTTTAACGATATAACTAAAATTTAAACATAACTATAGCAAGTCTTCTTAAACCCAAGTCAATAATAAGCATACCTAAACATATTAATCAATAGGTACATGCCTATGTATACTCATTAACTACAGTAATTACACATAACTACCAACCAACAGCTATTGAAGACAAGTCATCTCCCTTCCCTCTTTTTTTCTGCTTCCTCTCTGTAACTATCTTGATTGTGTACCTCTGAATCTCAGATGTTCCATGAACTCCATCATTTGGTTCTTCAGTTCTCACTTTTTGCTATTATACCCAAAATAAAAATAAATAAGTTACTATTATACATGAATTTAATTATCTAAATATTTTCTTATAAACGAGAAGATTTTTTTGATGCTACTTCACCATCTAAATTCTTTGATGAAAAAACATATTCATTTGAAACCATGGCGGCTCTTTATCCAACACACGAACAAGAAAAAAGAAAACGAAGATAGCACAAAATGCAGATCTCTCAGATAGATATTGAGAGCTTTCTAAGAGATTATTTTGATCGACTTCGAAGGATTGTCTCCCAACTTATTGATGGATTAAAGTTGGAGACGAACTCATTGAAAATTGTATTTTGGAAGAATGAGGATTGTATACTAATTATTGAACTGAATGGGTAAAATGGGTTATAATTATTTACCAAATTGGTTGAGTTTTAATTCAAAAGGTTAACCCAACCCATTTACAACAAGGTTAAATGGGTCAGGTATATTTTGACAACCTTGGATACGGTAAAAGATTCGTTGGAATTTGGACTTTTAAATAATTACTGTATTATTCTATTATATTTTTTAATAGTGGCAATTTTTTTAAATCAATATCACCAAGGTAAGTGTGTTTAACTTTCCAATGCGATGATTAAAGGGTTTAAATAAGTTGCATTTTGATATTACGTACAAAGCATTTGGACAATAAAACTTGGCAAATTCTATTGCAACACGATGTTTTACTTTGTAGCCCCCTAAAAATTACTAAATCCCGTATACCCATAAAATAGCTTAGTAGCCCCCCCTCTTTCCAAAATTACCCTTCCAGCTTTCACGTGAAAAAACCCCAAACGCGTATCTTCCTCCTCCAGTTCGACGGCATCGTCTTCGCGGCATCATCTTCTTCTTCATCTTCCAGCTTCTTCTTCCGCTCCAGCGATCGAACCTCCAACCTCCACCGATGTAAGTATTTCTGCCTGTTCAATCGATTTACTACTGATTACTAAGTAATGGATCGAGTTGCTACTGAGTTGATTACTGAATCGAGCATTGGTTCGATTGATTTCTAAATCAAGTGTTTAATTCGTTTCAGCAAAAGAAGATTTTTTTTTTGGAAAAATTCCAAACCACGTAGGGAAACTACGTGGAAAAAATTGTTTCCACGCAAGATCTCTACGTGGAAAACTAAATTGTAAGTGTTGAGATCAGGTTACCACGCAGCAGAGATGCGTGGAAATATTAGTAACCACGTAATGTCTTTGCGTGGTTATTATTTTTTCCACGTAACAACTTTACGTGGTTATTATTTTTTCCACGCACTATTCCTGCGTGGTTTTTCTATTTTTCACGTAGTATACGTGCGTGGCAGCCTGGAGTTTTTTAAAAAAAAATGAGATTTACAAAGATGGGTGACCGTGCGTGGCAGCCTGGAAATATTAGTAACCATATCATTTACATTCGCTTCTTGGCCTTTTACAGATGGGTAATTTTTTTTTGTCGTGCTTATTTACAGATGGGTCGAGTACGGATGACGGCTTCAGAAAGAAAACGAAGAACTGGGAAAGGAGCCGAAGGTACAAGTGCAGACAAGAACGATAATAGGGCTGAGGGTGACACAACCGAGTATGAGATTGATACAAGGCAAGGTGAAGAGCAGCAAGAAGAAGAAGATGTTGGAGATGAGGAACATGGAGATGGTTCGGATTCATCGAGAGAAGATGAAGATGAAGATGAAGATGAAGATGACACAGGGGCCGAGACAGAGACAGGTCAAGATGATGAGGAAGAAGCTGAAGATGAAGAAGCTGTAAACGAGAAAGGTGGTCCTAAAATCACTGATGTGATTAGAGAGTTTGACACTCATGTTGCTTATTTGATATGGACTGGGCAGGTATGTGGCTATTATTTAAACAATCAATTTATTACTTCTTTTATTAAATGTAAATTTTATTTGTGTAGGAACGACCACTGCTCACTTGTGTCAACCATGCACAAAAGGCATCGGAGTGGAGGATTCCGGATAATGCTACTAGATTCAAAGCCATCATTGACTTGTCTGGCTTATCTTCTATTGTTAGCACTTGCTACAAGAGTGTTAACAGGAATCTGATATCAGCTTTCGTAGAACGATGGTATCCTGAGACTAATACCTTCCATTTACCATTCGGTGAGATGACTATTACTTTTGACGACGTAGCTTCTTTATTACACATACCAGTCGAAGGTAAACCTATACAGAGTAATTCATATGAAATGGAACAAGCGGTTAGTATTGTTTCTAAGTACCTTGGTCTATCTAAAGCACAAGCTAGGTTGGAAATGAATGAGAGGGTTGGATATAAACTAAGTTTGTCTACGTTACATGGTATATTTGAAGATGTGAGCGATGAGTGGACTGATCGGGCAATTAGGCGTGCCGCTCGTGCTTATCTTTTATTTTTGGTTGGCAACACACTGTTTGCTGACAAAAGCAAGTCTCATGTGCACATATCGCTACTGGATCCACTAAAAAATTTGGACATTGTCAACACTTACTCTTGGGGTTCAACAACACTTGCTTTTCTCTACAGGCAGCTTGGATTAGCGACTCGTATGGGTGTGAAACAGATTGCAGGATTTCTTTGTTTACTTGAGTCATGGATATTTGAGCACTTTCCATGCTTTCATCCTTCCACCAATCTGTACTACGAGAGTTTACCCCGTGCCGCTCGATGGAATCCATCTACAGATTGTGGTGCATCAGTAATCGATCTTCGTATATTCCTTGGTACTATTCAAATTGAACAGGTTATTATCTTCATTCAGTACTTTTATAATAACAATAGGTATGATTAGATGCATGTCATGATCAACAGTTTATTTACTAAAACTAATTTTGATAAATTACATAATTGAATAGGTTATTTTTGATCCTTACGTCTTTGCACGACACTATCATCCATTTCACGCTATATCTTGGTATAGTGGTTGCATTCTCTTCCTAAATGTCGTGGAGCCATATCATCTTGATAGAGTACTTAGACAGTTTGGTAGAGTTCAGAACATTCCCACGGCTCCTATTCCTCCCGTAGCAACAACTGCACGTCGAGGTTCAACTTCGACTACATACACTCGGGTGCGTTATCAATTTTTGGAAAGTATATGGGACAATTGGTATAACCATGTTATTGCGGAAGGACGTAGATCAATACCACTCAATCAGTCTATGCTTAGTTGCACTGATGAGTATACGGAATGGTATAGGGATCATAGTGTCTTACGGGTTCACAATCCTGTATACTTACCTGCTGATGTGAGGGTTGGAGCTTCACATTTTCAACCTACCTATAACCAACTGTACTCGGTATGTTTCAGTTCGCTTCACTATATAATTTCAGTTTATAATATGCTCCATTTAACTTTATTTTTTTCCAGACTCTTCATGATGTGCATGGCCTTTTGAATGAAGCTAATCCTCAACTTGATAGTGTCCGAGCTGCTGTTGTACGTTACATCCGACATCAAGTTTAGTGTCCAAGTTTAGATTGTTTTGTATTTTGGTTGTTGTATGTAATGAAATGAATATGGTATTTTAATTTGTAGTTGAACGGTTATGATATGTACTGATTATTCGAATGCTAATGGTATTTGACTGTTAATGATTATGGTATATTCATGATGCGTATGTGTTGTTTAAATTGTTATAAGCTGATGTATACTGGGTCAAATATTTTTTTTTGGTTTTCTGTTAGCACCACGCACTGACAAGACATGGTTTGTAAACAAACCACGCACTGACAAGACGTGGTTTGTAAACAAACCACACACTGACAAGACGTGGTTAGTTAAGAAACCACGCAGATTTGTTTTGAAGAATTTTTTTTGAGTTTCTGTTTTTCAACGCGCACTGACAAGACGTGGTTTCTTAACTAACCACGTCTTGTCAGTGCGTGGTTTGTTTACAAACCACGTCTTGTCAGTGCGTGGTTTGTTTACAAACCACGTCTTGTCAGTGCGTGGTGCTAACAGAAAACCAAAAAAAAATATTCTCTAACTTTCGATAACTTTCCAAACAAACTACATTCAATAACATTCGATAACTTTCCAAACAAACTACATTCAATAACATTCCAAACAAACTACATTCACTAACATTCGATAACTTTCCAAACAAACTACATTCAATAACATTCCAAACAAAGTATATTCACTTAATTTTCAAACATCGTTTTGCAAACAAACTACAAACTACATTCACTAACTTTCCAGACAAAGTACATTCACTTCATTTCCAATTTGCAAATGCATTTCTTTCATCCCAAGCTTGTCTTCTATCGTTGTAAATATACTCCCATTTACTGGCATCCGTATCACGAACTGTGTACCATTTTGAATAAATGGGAGGAACCGGGTGTTTGGGCTCTAGTTTTACCTACAAGACATGAGTCATGAGTCAAGAGGTTTGAAAATAAATGAAATTATTTTGAATTTTATTAATCTATAAGTTGTTTACCTGAACAAAATGATCTTGGTTAACGAAAGCTATTGCAATTTCCATACGCTGTATTGGTTGTGGCACTTTTCCTTTCAATGGAGGTATTGTCAATACAAGTCTTTCGCTAATGGTGAATACTACAACGTTATACCTAGTTGCAATAATATAACCAACATCGGGCATAGACATCCACTTTTCCACCGGCGCAAACCCTTCATCTTCATGCTTAAGGCTACTGAGAAGATTTGTACTTCTACCATTTTCTATGAAAACACGATCGTATAAACTCTGATTTTCATATAATTCTTCGTATAACTCTCTCCTTACTTGGCTCCAACTTGATTCGCCCAAACCAAGCAAAGCAGCCACACATCGATACCCACAGTTACCATCCGCTCTAACGTCTATAATATCAGTGACAAAAGCCTTCAACTCCAATGGTATCTGATGCACATAAGTTCTCATGCCTTCAGTTAGTTCTTCCAACTGAAAAAAAATGTTGTCGTAAATAAGTACATAACTTATATTCAAATGCATGTTCAATTAAAATGTATTAAACATACCTTTTTCGGCTTACGGATAGGAAGTTTATCGACACGAGCCTTTTTTGAAGTAGACGAACTTTGAGAATAAACACTTTCGACAAGCTCAAATGCCGAAGGAGTCCTTTTGGTTGAAGTATTAGCACGTTTTTTCCTCTCTCTACCACGTGTCTTTATTTTGCTTTTTGGAGATGCGAGAGAGGACGTACGTGGTTGAACAACTTCCAAAATCTTCTTATAAATTTGCATTTGGTAAGGAGTTTCCATCTTTTTCACATCGTTTAATAGGAGTTCCATTTTTTCTACTATCCCCACATCGTTCTTTCCGCTTATTTCTACTAGATGAAGTCTTGTCCAATGAATATCAATCATGTCAAGCGATAGTGCGGTACCAGGCCCAAGACGTGCTAACTCGTGCGCACAAGGCAATCCATGTGTTCTACGAACGACACATCCGCATAACAATTCTTCCTCGCCAACATCTTGTATTCTCTGTAATTCTGAATGTATCAAGTCAAGTGCCTTGATAGAAATGAAGCCTCGTAAATTTTTGAACTCCCGTATATGAAATATGTGTTTTACTGTTGTTAAACTTTTCTCAAATGATGCTTTAAGTTCAGTAAACGAGAGTTCCAAGAGTGAATGCATCTTCGTCCAAGCTTGTTCGAAATTACATTGACAACTGGCTAAATGTTTTTTTAACTTTGAATGCGCGGATTCGGCCCTGCATATGACACATGCATACGAGTAATATAACAGTAATTACTATGTTGAATAAATATGAACATGATTATTAAACAAAATTACCGATTAGAAGTATAATTTCCAAAATGCTTGTAGTCATCTGTCCACGCTTGAACAAATCGGTCTTTGTATGTATCCAACCATGTCTCGTGAATATACTTCAACAGTGAAGTATGATTCCCATACTTTTCATGCAACACTTGTAGATTCTCATTGTAAGCGCTTAAATTTTTTGAACACACAAGTTCATTCCAATCAAATAAAAATGACTTCTTCTCCTCAAGCTCCATTCCTTTCACTCTTTTTTGCATAAAAGTTAGAAAATTGTTTTTAATGTACCATGTGCATAACATATGTGCAGAATTTGGGAAAACAACACCAATAGCATTAACTAGTGCTATTTCCCTATCAGAAACGAAGACTGATGGCAATTCCACTTCACAATCAATCAAAACAGATTTCAACCGTTCTAAGGCTCATGTATAATTTTCCTCGGTTTCAGAAACTAAATACGCAATCGCAATACAGAATGTAAGATCTGTACAAGTAACACCAACAATCTCAAGCAAAGGCATTCTATACCAATTGGTTTTATATGTGCAATCTAGTATGATAACTCGAGGAAATGTACGTAAAAAATCCAAACTGGTAGGATGCGCCCAAAATATATCTTTAATAATATCTGTTCCATCTAATGTCTTACGGTGCCATTCAAAGTAATGAAACTCTGTCAATTTAGTAAGCAAATATTGAACTTGTGAACGCCCTGCCCGCTCAATAGAATTTTGTGCTCGTATAACATTATAAATTGTTTTGATGGTGGTACGATTTGTAGGATCATTTCTTTTAATGGTGTGTAAAATTTCTTTTGCTTTTACCATGTTTCTGTGCATCTCAACAACTAATTTGGTCTCTTCTTCATTTAGTCGACCAATATACGAATGGCCTTCCTCATTTTTTAACTCTGAATGATTGTGAACACCATTCACAACATGCAATCTCCAATCATCTAAAGTATGGAGTTTCTCACCTTTAAGTCTAAACGGACAATTGCATTTTTTTGTACCAGTCATTCGAAGGTTCTTCGGGCTTATCTCTTTTCGCTTCTTATACACACCGCTTCGTTCACAAGCAAACATAATTCTTGGTTTTTTGCTTGAAGCACCAGTATCTGATTTCAATATTATGATAACGAAACCAAGTCGTTTTCCAGTATCACGAACCCAATCAATCAACTTTTGTCGAGAAGGAAATATCTGCATTAACAATGTTAAATAAAATGTAGGTAATATAGATTTAATCAAAAGAAATGCAATTTAAACTTACGTCATAAGTCGTAAACTCGTTAGAATAATCAAGCACTATTTCTTCGCTTATTTCTTCATCACTGGAATATGGTATAATCTGCATAAACCAAGTGTCGAACGATGAAAAAGGAAAAACAGAAAAAAAAAAAAAAACAATCTACCACGCAATACCACTACGTGGTTATATAACTAACCACGGATAAACACCGCGTGGACGCCAAACAAACCACGTATTTATTATACGTGGTATTGAAATAAACCACGTAATGACTCTCCGTGGTTATATACTGATCCTAGTAAGGTTTCTACGTGAATTTGTTACATTCCACAAAATCGAGGGTTTACGATTTGCTTTCAAAAAAATTGCTACTTTTCAAAAATAACCCAATTACCTGCTGTGACTGCGATAACGATTGATTATCTTCTACATTCTCCATTCGCTGGTACTGAAATATGAATAATTTTTTAATATTGATTTGTTAATTAGGGTTTTTGAATTAACTGTTTTGAACTGAGAAATGTGACTGAGAAAAAAAGGAAAGAACGTACGTAGTTGATGAAGGGTATTTTTGTCTTCTTAATTTTATTAAAATTAAGGGAGGCTACTAATCAATTTAGTGGGTTGCAATAGAATTTGACATAAAACTTTATGTGGTTTGCTTGATATGAAATGAAGGTAGCACGATAATTTAGATAAAATTTGTGTGGAACAAGCTACAATATGGGTTGCGTTAATGTGTTTTCATTGGACACGCGCTAAGGTTCCATTTATTAAACAACAGGACAAAACTTATTACCTTACATGATATTTTTTAATGTTGAAATAAAAAAATTAACTTAGCAACCAAATTTTATTTTTTGCATAAAGCAGAAGCTTTATTTGTATTTTTACGCAATTTATTTGGTTTCTGGAACAAAAGTGATGGAGGTGCAGGGAATCGAACCCTGTGCCTCTCGCATGCAAAGCGGGCGCTCTACCATATGAGCTACACCCCCATCCATGTTATATTTTTGTATGTCTTTTTTGCATTTCTGTAAAATTGTCATTCATGTTCCATTGTCCTTTTCGCTTGGTTGGACTAATTGTTTAGGTAATGCCAGTACTCTAGAAATAGCTATAGATGGTTTCTTCCTTTGGCTTCGTTGGGATTTAAACTATTAGGTAAATATCACTAATACAACAAATTAATAGCTACAATTATCATTAATTGCTATATCATTCTATTATATAATTTAATAGTGGCGAAATATTTCAATCAATTCCACCAAAATTCCACCAAAATTAAGCTTATTTATCTTTCCAGTATGATGATTAGAGGTTTGACATTAGCTGCATTTTCTCATGATGGTAAGAAATAATTGAGTCAATAATGTTCATCGCCATTAATAAATTTCAGTTGGATATTATAGAGAAGATATTTGGATATTACATCTTATGTGGTTGGTTGATCTGTAATTGAGCAAGCATGGCAATCTAGACAAAATATGTTTGGAATATTAAGCCATAAATTATTTTTTATTTTTTGGGACCAAAAGTGAAAACTAAAGGTGAATGTGCGGTGAATCAACCCCAAGCCTGTCGCATGCTAAGCAAGTGCCCTGTTATATGAGCTACACCCCAATCATACCCATGTCTTTTTCAATGTTCTATAGTCAAGTAAAATATTCATTCATATCGTGCTGGTTCTTAGTGGTGGAATAGACTAACTGTGAGCCCCAAGTCAATTTTGGGTTCGCAATCACGGTTATTTAATTTTCAGAAAGTATCACTCTCAAGTTTTAAAGTAAAATGGCTCTCATGGTTGTTTTCTAGATGTGGATTTAGAAGTCGAGATCACACACCACTCTGTTACACTAAGGTGAGGTTATTCATATATTTTTCATTTTTCTTTGATCTTATTCTTAGTTTGTTATGTTATGTTGGGGGTTGATGATTTTTATATAAGGGATTACTGATAAATATGTGTTACTATATTATTGTACATTAGTACTTTGCACAGACATCGTGCCTATGTAATTTTGAATGATACATTTGAAATATATATTGCACTATACTTTGCTTGTGACTTATTTGTATTTTTTTTTTGAAATATTTTTTTTGGTAATAAAATAAATTTGAATTATATAATATATAATACTATGCATGTGATACAAATTTTATTGAAAAATTATGTTTATGTTGTGCAAAATCTTTATTTTGTCTTTCTATGAAAAATACAATGAAGTTTTAAATTTTGTCTCAAGTGGTAAGACTTTTAGCTTGAGTTGTTGTTAGAGGTATTGAGTCCAATCCCCTTAACATATGCTAAAGCTAATATTCAATTTTTGTTTTTGTATTTTGTTTTGGTCATTTTAGTTAAAACAATTACCATTCACTATCAATTCTGTTTCTTTTGTTTGCTAGAAGAAAGAGTTTTAAATGAAAAGGCACACGTGTCCTTTGTTAAGTTATTATTTGACCATATTTAGTTTTTGAAGGATAACTATTGATTTACGGTGAAAAAAGTTTCAAAATAACATGTTCCATTACATTTACATTTTTAACAGAGAAGATGTACGTCCTTTTAGTATTGAAGATCTTTCATGTTATCGTGATATTCTTAAAATCCTGAAACTACTAAAGCAGATGAACATCTTAACTGTTCTGTGTTAAACAAACATTCTTATACAGCCTTGGACACAACCTTTTACATTCTCCTTTTTTGAAAACTATTGCTTGAAAGAACTGTTGCACGATGATTATATGTATAGTATGCAGACAGTTGTGTTATATAAATGTCTTAGATAACGATCTGAGCTAGAGTCATTAATAAGAAAAACTGATGGATTTGTAGGTTTTTTAAAGTTTAAAACATAATGTTAAAATCGTCAGATTTCGTTGTCATACTGAATAAAAGTAGTGGTATTTCGGAATTCGTGGAAATACGGATGGACAGCACATATTAGGGGAAACAAGTTATAAACTTCAAGGTTGATACAAAGGCACTAGCCTGTGATTTTTGTAGGGATGCTCTGTTGCATATCAGAATTTCGGACAATTGGAAAACCACTGAAATGTTTTTAGTGTGTATAACAATGTCAACACCCACTATATGCTACATTACTGTATTTACTACAGTGTTCCTTTACCGAATTGACAAAAACAATCGATAAAGTTTATGTAAGAATGAAAGATATAAAGAAATGGAAAGGATTATTAGTTCAAACAATAGTTTTGGTTTAATAAATGCTATTCAGAATAAGTATGTTTTCTCTCCTAAATGACAACTGATGGTGAGGGAGGAGCGCCTTTATTGCCTACATAAACTATCTCTACATGATGAGCATAGCCAAGCTATAACTAAAATTAAAAATGTTAAATTTGGACGATTTAAATCTATTCTAAACATTAACAGAGAGAAGATATTAATTGATTCTCGCAATCAATCAAATATGAGAAAAAATTAGAAAGATAATCAATTAATGTTAGAAGATATATTAATTGATGTTGAGGAGTCAATCAAATAATGATATACGTGGAAACAAATACCAATATGCTAAATTTGTGTTGGAATCAAATCAAATAAATTCGAAAAGATTTAATCCTTATCTTCAAAATAGTATTCATCCTTTCACCTATGTATATGTGAAGACAATTGTTCATCTTGTCAACACAAAACGACAAGTGATTTATATTCTTCTCATGTCCTACAATGTACTCCCTCTGATTAATGATTGAATGTTGGTGATGACATCTGACTTGTTCCATTCGTACTTGTTATTCCATGAATTCGAATTTTTGTGAATTGCTTTGGTCGATCCCGTTCTTTGTGCTCCTATGACTTCAGCACTTTGAAATTTGAGATAATTTCTGACTTGTTCACATGTTCCATTCTTTGCTGCCAATATTAGATTTTTTTTTTGAACAATTTAAAACTTACTGGTTCACCATGATTTTATCTGTGATTTATTCAACATGCTGTTTCATTTATTTTCTAGCAATATTCGAATTTTTGACCTTGGCATTTAAATTAGTATTTGAAACTACCCTGACTTGTTCGAACTGCTTGTATTCATCGCTGTCTCCTTTGTTGCATAAGTTTTCAGACTTCGAGTCAGTGCATATGTGTTAAATTTTGGTGATACAAAATCACAAATAGAAGCAAACAAATATACAAAGCGGAAAGTAATCACATGTGTTTATTATGGAAATGAATAAATTAGTGGATCGCATTTCCATTAGATGGCAAGGAAATAAATGCATGCTCAGGTTATGGAATAAAATATATGCAAAAGGATATGCATATTATTTGTTTCTCGGTAATCGCATTGCTTTTGGATTATTTTCTTCAATCTTTGTTGTTTAAAGGAATGAGTGAATTACTTGCTATATTTGCATCATTTGTTACCATTGTAATTTGCCTCCATTATCTTCTTACCATATCTTGGTAATTTGATTGACGACTCACATGAATTTAAATTGGTTATATATATTGAGGGTAGACTTTATTGTAAATCTATCCTGGCATTCAGCCAACGATTTCCAAATAGAGTGTCTCTTCTTGTTACCCCTAATTTAGGGCTTTAGTATGTAAACTTTTATCTTGTAATCTCTTGTAACTCTCTCATGTGTAATAAAATATCTCTCCTTTGGACTGGACGTACACTACCATGATGATAGTGGAACCAGTATAAATATTGTGCGTCTCTTTCTTCTTTATAGTTATTTGCTATTTATTTGGAGCAATGGAATAATTGCTGCTAGATTAAGTGATGTTCAAATTGGCAAATCTAGATTCTGTTTATTGTTTTTTCGCATTTGTGCAATTTTTGCACAACAGATTGGTATTAGAGCAAGGCGATTTGTTTAAATTTATGCATCAATGGCTTCTAGAAAGAGCGGTAGATCCGATGGTGATTATGCTATTACTCATTTGGATGGAAAAAGAGATTTTGTGTGTAACGACCCACTATTTTGGACCATTCAAATCGACAATAATCCACACATGTCAGACTTGAATAATTCAAAATAATAGATTGTTAATTTAAATTTGGCAAAACTCAGCATATACAATAAATAAATAATCACAGATCACAAACACAGAGTAATATAACCACAATGCAGCAGAAACAAAAGAATAGTAGTTCATGAAGCTACTATATATATATAAACCAGAGTTATACATGATACAACAGAAGTCTCGAATACAATAGTCAAATACAATATCAGAATACATCACTGGAATAAACTGAATATCTGAAAGCTGGATAGATAGCTGGATCTCCAAGCGAAGCTCCAACTCCAAAGGTGAGTCTCGAATACTGGTACACTCAGTCTGACCCGAGCGTAAAGAAAACACAAAACACTCGAGTCAGGATTAACATTCTTATATCAATAAATCCAACTCAAGTGAAATATCAACTGAAATACAAGTAACTCAAAGGATGTTTGGGATAACCATCCTCTAAGGATCCGTTAAACTATCTACTATGTAATAGTGTACGCTAAGTAGATAATGTCTAATCAGTAAAGTACGATATCAAAATAGCGTTAAGTCATGGCCCATTCCACCCTTAACACATTTTTATTCCCAAGAACATATACAAGACCGTAGTTTCCTCAAAACCGGAAGTCACCAGAGGGCAATCCATATACTAAAGGTACAAACCAAAATCGTAGTGGTCGCGAATAGGATAATCAGTATGACAAGGTACATGAGGCAATACCAACTAGGATACTAGTAGTAGCGTGATCCGGACTGATGTTGGGCATAGCAGCTACTACCCCAACACCGCGAAACAACACTCCCATAATCGAGGGGTGCACCCAAATCGAATCACAAAAGTAATAGATATGGTAACGAAGAAGTGTGTCCGCTAGAGGTGGCGAACCTCAATGGCCCGGCGCGGCTCCTGTTTTAGTCATGTCAGGGGTCATCTAAAATCGTTCTCTTTCTTCAATGCGTTCACCAAAATCATCCACTTCGTTCTGGATCAACACTCCGCGTATATTAGTTATTAAAGTGGTTTTCGGTATCGACAGAGAGTATGTCCATATCCGATCCCGGTCTCTTTAATAACTACGTATTATTATATCGATGGTCATTTAATAATATTTCAAAATAGTTATATTTCAAAACCGACATATCATTTCCATTTCAAAACCATATCAATACGATATCACTTTTCCTTTAAATAAATCCATTTCCAAAATCATATCACTTTCCAGAGTTACATCGCTTTCGAAATCGTAAGTCTTTTAAATCATAACACTTTGGAAATCAAAACTTGAAATTCATAACACTTTGAAGTCCTAACACTTTCCTCTTAAACAGTTTAGATATTAAAATTTGTATATATAGAAAAATAGTTTATAAAATAAAATAGTTTATATAAAATAGTTATAAGTTAAAATAAAATAATTTATATTGAAAATGATTTATATTAAAATAATTTATATTAAAATTTATAAAGTAAAAATATAAATAGTTTTAGATATAGTTTAAATACTTTATATAAAATAGCTTCCTCAAATTTCACAAATCAATTCACATAAACTCGAATTCCAAAATTAACATTTAATTAAATCTCAAATCACAAATTTCAATTTAATTTAGTTTCTCAATAAACCCCTTCAAATTATCGATTTCAAATGCCTATTTGAACCAAAAAAAACCATTTCAATTTCAAGATATTTTAAAGTTTAAATATTCGACATTTCTAAACTAAATTCGATAATTCAATTTATGTCCCAATTTAATTTCATTACATTTAGTTTCTGAAATATTTCTTTAATCATTTCAATATATCAAAATACAACTTCAATTTACAAATTTATATAGACAAAATATCACATTTAAATTTATATAAGTTTGAAATATTCATTTAAGCCACTTCTTAATTAATTCAAGGTATAAAACATATCTTAAAATTTCAAATTTAATAGATTTCAAATCAACTTATTTAAGTATAATTCTTAAATAATTAAGAATTCCAAATCAATTCAAATTTATCTTTCAACCTGAAACATTATAAATTCTATATCTAAAAATATAAATTTTACATAAATACTTAAACATATTTCATATTGATTCAAATCAACTTTATTAAATCAACTTTAATAAATCTTTAAAATCATTATTTATTAAAACCAAATATTTCTTTCAAAACCGTAGAAATGTTTTTCAAAATATTTATATATAGACCAACAGTGTCTGTATATAAAATTTTCTATCCTATGGTCAAGTGATACGGATATTTATCATTTCAATCCGCAATTTAAAATATATTCGGGTATATATCTTTCCAACCCGAAATCCCAAATTCAATTTAATTTGAAAATCGCTTGGGTTCATTTCAACCCATAACGATTTTCTCCTATTCTAAAGTCCGTTCGGGTATGTATCATTTCAACCCATAGTGATTCTATACTAACAGGGAACTTCCAGAGTGATAACAAATATGATAATAATATAACAACGGTAACAGACATATATCATCAGTATAAATAACAGATAAGGGTGTCAGATGTCACAGGTGAACAGATACAGATGATGGCATAGATATAGTAATATAAATAATTAACAGTACCATATTTCAATTGTCGTTTCAATTGAAATCAAATTTAATAAATATAAGAACATTAATCGTGAGTGATTGCTCACCTTTCGAGGCTCGAGAGATTTGACGATGAAGTTAGTTACGATTCCAAGCACGAATTTCGAAGCAAAGTAAGATTGGCACGAACTCGATAGACGAGCTGATAAATCAAAATTAATAGAACAAATCAAATCAGTTTGGTAAGACTGACACTAATTTATATATTATATACATATATTTTTTTTTCAAAAAAAAATCAATTTTAAAAATATATACTTGAAATAAAATTTATATCTAATTCTAGAAGATCTTTTAAACATAATATATGTATGTTTAAAGCTAGCACAACATCCTACAATTTCATATATATAACAAGCCGGTTTGTATTACATATATAAACATACATATATAACTACTATTATATATATAAATTAACAGAAATCTGCAACATCTTATATACCTATTATATATCATTTTTAACTTTATATATACGCATAAGACCCACAGAACAAAAGGAGCTGCATACTATATTTTCAAACAAAATATATCTCTAGACTAAACATCTATGCAGACAATACTATATGTAACTAAATATACAGGATAATATATACATATGTAGACAAGATATATATATATATAATTTCAACTAAGCTTATAATCGCAAGCTATTATATGTGCAGACAGTACAAATAAAAATCACAACTAGGTACTAATTTCATGTTATTGCAAATGCAGACTTCACAAAATTGAATGCAAAAGCTTACCAATATTATCTAACCGTTATATGTACAATCTGTTGCAAAACTTATACTATAACCAAATCTACAAATGCTGGAAAAAGGAAATATAACAAACACTACATATTATATACTGAAGCAAATATAACTATGTATATATTATACTAAATATGTTAAAATATAAAACGAAACCGCAATATAGAAATCAAGTATCAATAGGTATAATGATATATATGCCAACCTGATAGTGATTGAATTTGTTTTTTTTTTGAAAATCTATGTATTCATCATATAGCTAATCTACTAACAACACACATATATAACCATCTATACTTACTGTCATGATGTAAATCTTTTATATGATCTGGTATATATATATTCAACCAAACATATGTATATATGTAAACTTATAAATATAGACAATATATGACACGTACAGCTGAACCCACTCTATATAATTTTCCATATACACAGTGCATAGTAACAGCAACTCCACGGTATAGTATATAATACTCTTTCAAAATCAAATATAACAAAATCTATATACATATACGAAATCTGAATATACATATATTGAAAAACCAAAATGAAAATAGTCATTTACATATTGTTTTTCCAAAGTCTTAAAGTTATGTACAACTGCTGTAAAACTTAAGGCATATGCAGACAATACCCAATCATATCAATATATCTAATCACATAATACCTATACGTTGAACGTACCAATAGTATGCATATATATAAAGCAAACAAAGATAGCATAAATACCTTGTAATAGCAACAAGGCTGCAACAAGGGCGGAGGGATGGAGTGGGTCTGGGGAGTGGGACGAGGGTGGTTGTGGTGGTGGGAAGAAGTGGCTTCACGCGTGATGAATTTGAGGAGGAGGATGATGGGCTTGAGTGGCCACGGGTGGTGGTTCGCGTTGCCAGGCGACGGAAGTGAGAGGATGCAAGAGAGAGAGGAATACGAGAGAGAGAGGTGGAGGCCTGCGGCTATGGTGAGGTGAGGGTGATGACGGCGTTCGTCTTAGGGGTGAGCTTCGGCCTTGGTGTGGCGAGCTGCTTGATCGGTGGCGAGCAACCAACGGCTATGACGTGGCCGAGGCTGTAGACTTACGTGGAGATGCAAGGAACGGCTGTAGAGGTGGAGATTTCTTTTTTTTCTTTTTTTTTCGTTCCTTCTTTTCGTATGAAATGGAAAGTAAAGTCTGAGGCTTACGAGAGAGAAAGGGAGCTGAAGGGTTGGAGGTGTTGAGGTTTATAAACAAGAAATAAATTGAGCAGGTTATAGAGAAGAATGAATACAACCAAGAATATTATTATTTATCTTCTCAAGAAATGAACAGAAACGAGGCCATATGAACCGACATTATAAAGTGAACCAGGGAAGGTAAGTTAAAAGAGTAAATTTTGGAAAAGCAAAAGTCTCGATCAAACAGCTGGGTGCAATTCACGTGGGGTAGCTGAAAAGACACAAGAAACTAACAGATTATAAGATCGGTACCGATATGAAATCGTTTCCCGAATTTCGCTGCGTCCCGTACTTCAAAACACAGAAGTGAATATACCGTAGAGATCAGTATGATGGGACGATCAAAACGGTATACAGATATCAGTGGTACGATTGAATTATAAAAATTCGAATTTTCTACCAGCGGAAAATGCGAGAAAAACGTAAGAAAATAAGATCGACGGAGCTAAAGATGTCCGAATTTGGAAAAACGACAAACTGAAATCTTGCTCAGAAGATGGTTTAGAATTTTTCTATGTAAAATATTTAGGTTTCGGAAACATTTTATTTTCATCGCTTTTTAACTGATTAAATTGAAGTAAATTTACGCGTGAAATAAACTTTCATATTTTCGGACGAAAATTTACCAATTGCTATGTTTAACTAAACACATTCCAAATATCAAATTTTTAATTAAAAATTTTATCGTTTAAAATTTCAACTAATTACGTTATTAAAACCGATTAAATTTACGGGTCGTTACATTGTGCAATGTGGAAGATAAAGACGGAGGAGATTATGTTGAGAGAGAAGAGCGTTTCAGTCTTGGAAATTTGGTGATAAAGAGTTTACTGTGTTAAAGGGACATCTGGATTTGAGAACCTGTATCTACTTCATGGCTCAATGCTGATGTGAGAGTCTTATGTTGATTTCCATGGAAAATTTGTTGTTTGGCAGGTAAGGTATGTGGGAGGAGAGAGATTTGTCTTACAGAGATTTGGATTAGCCTTGTTATGTCCATTGGCTTTTGGTTTTTGGCTCTGTATTTGGATTGGTGATTGAGAGAATTTTTTGGCCTTGGTGACTTTGAGATTATTTTGGTATCTACCTTCTTTTGATTTTGGATATTTGCAATATTTTGTTGACGGGCGGGGACATAGTCTGAGCTCGTTAGCAAGGTGTGATGGGGGGTGGCCTTGCCGGAACCCATTGGGTAAATATTCATTTTTATTTTGTACCTCGTTAAGAGATTTTGGTTGAAGATGGAGTTTGATTTTAAGAGTTTTATGTTGAGAAGAGAACTTGAGTCGAGGTGGGGTGTTGGAGATGTGTAATTTTGCATTAAGGTGGAGTGTTAAATTTTGGTGATACAAAATCACAAATAGAAGGAAACAAACATGCAAAGCGGAAAGTAACCACATGTTTTTATTATGGAAATGAATAAATTAGTGGATCGCATTTTCATTAGATGGCAAAGAAATAAATACATGCTCAGGTTATGGAATAAAATATATGCAAAAGGATATGCATATTATTTGTTTCTCAGTAATCGCATTGCTTAGGGATTATTTTCTTCCATCTTTGCTGTTTAAAGGAATGAGTGAATTACTTGCTATGTTTGCATCATTTGTTACCATTGTAATTTGCCTCCATTATCTTCTTACTATATCTTGGTAATTTGATTGATGACTCACATGAATTTACATTGGTTATATATATTGAGGGTAGACTTTATTGTAAACCTATCCTGGCATTCAGCCAACGATCTTCAAATTGAGTGTCTCTTCTTGTTACCCCTAATTTAGGGCTTTGGTATGTAAACTATTATCTTGTAATCTCTTGTAACTCTCTCATGTGTAATAAAATCTCTCTCCTTTGGACTGGATGTACACTACCATGATGATAGTGGAACCGGTATAAATATTGTGCGTCTCTTTCTTCTTTATAGTTATTTGCTATTTATTTGGAGTACTAGAATAATTGCTGTTAGATTAAGTGATGTTCAAATTGACAAATCTAGATCCTGTTTATTGTTTTTCCGCATTTGTGCAATTTTTGCACAACAATATAAAATTGTACATGTCTTTTGTACACTTGTTTGATTTCCACTGCTTTGAGTGTGATGGTATCCATATTGTTCTGGTGCCTTGATGTCCTGTCTCAGTTTCATATGATTTGAACTGGTATCCACTTTGGGTTTCTCTGTGTTGCCTTCACTTTGAACTTTTATTTTGTTGATCATCTCCATATGCTTGTGTTGCCATATATGTTGTCCTCTTTGTACGTATGCGTGCATCCCTAAACTTTGTATATGAGGTTGCCTGGACTGTTTGGTTGCATTGAGTTGTTGAGCTTGAGTCATGTTTATGGAACTGGTTTGGTGCACTTGAACTTGTATGCACTATTTTAGGTAGTCTCTGAGTTCATATCTATTCACTGCTGTCTCTGTTTCATGTAGCTTGTCTGCACAGTTTGTACCACTGCTTCATTGAGTTCATGTTGTCTTGACCATTGGCTTGTTGAGTTCATACCTTTTGCTTTTGTAACTGATGTTGTATTATGGTATTGAATTCTTTTGAACTGGGTGTGATGGTGCACTTTGTTTCTACTTTCACTTGATCATCGATTCAATCTTCACCTGGTTGTCACTACATATATATATATATATATATATATATATGTTCACACATGCATCCATGTATACTATGTACATTTTGGCTGCTGTTTTGCAGTGTTGTCATGTGATCTTGAAAGTCTTTTCTAGTTGCATAAACATAATGCTGCTCTGACCCATTCACTTGAATATGTACATGACTTGTGGCATCTGTTTCATGTGCATTTTTGTTCTAGCCTGTGAGGTTGCCTTCAGTTCTCAATGTATATATATACATACATGTATGTATATATGTGTGATTTGTGGGCTTGTTTTCATGTTGCATGCTAGACTAGCCGTGTCGAAAGTTTTTTCACTTGAGTTGAATCCAGCCTAGGCTCGGGTTTGACCTGTGCTCACCTGTCCCTACAATTTTAACAAGCAAGTGTATATCGGTGTGCACGACCTTGTGGCATGTACAGTGATACACTGTGCATGTCACAAGTTGTTCGTGTAGGATTAAAAATAAACGATGACAAACAACCCAAATAACTGAGGCAAATGATATTATCAAAACACACTTTAATTTGCACTGCAAAATATTTTCTTTTTCAATTTTACTGCATCAAGGTTTATTTTGCAGATAGCTCAGATATTGGATTCGAGCTGAAACAAAGTTGAAGATAAAAATACGAGTGTTGAGTGAATTTGTAGTGAGGTTTAATTATAAACTGAAAATTGTTTTGTAATTGTAATTGAAAATGTAGTGTGAAAATGTATAGTGAGAGGTTAAATTTGTACTATTTGAATTTGTAATAAAATATTTGTTTGAATATGAATTCTGTGTTATTTATTTTATTCAACAAATATGTATTTAATTATGTGAAAAATAAAACAGTACAATAATAAATACATTTAAACGAATATATACATATATATATATATATATGTGTGTGTGTGTGTGTGTGTTTATTATCATCAGACAAAAATCATATACTAGCATATTCTACAATCTCCCCCTTTGATGATAACAAACATATATTAAGATTTTGACTTTATTAAATGTATTTGAATTTGATGAAATTTATTTTCTCCCCCTATTTGAATGCCCCCCCTACAATAAAGCTTCCCCTTCACATATGCATGAAAATAGAAAATAAAAAATATGCCAATGAACCTAGATGAGAATATGCAAATAAAAAAATACGACTTGACTTATTTGTCAAAATCTTAACTTTTCTCTCCTTTTTTTGTTATCAGCAAAAGAGTAATAGTGTTAGAAAAATAGAGATAAAGTGACATACATTAATACAACATCAATACCTAATCGAGTATATATATTAAATTTCAATAAAAAAAATCAAACAAAAATCATAAATACTCTGTTATGCGCATATTTCACTTTAGAGTGATAGAGGTGATGTCGGTCTATAAAACCATATAGTTGTATCTATTTGTGGTATATTTATGACAGAAATTTGAATACTTACTAACCATGCATAACCGTTAGGACTTTTAAATGAGATTAGTAGTATTCCCAATTTTTTTTTATTTTTAAAAAATGAATTTCAAGTATCTTCTAACCATGCATAACCGTGAGGACTTTTAAATGGGATTAGAATCAACTCGTCTATTTAATAATTAATTTTGATATGTGTTCCATACATACATAACCGTGAGGACTTTTAAATGAGCATGAAAGCACATAATCAAAGATTCTAAGTAATTCATCCATGCATAACTGTGAGGACTTTTAAATGAGAGTAAGTACTTTGGATATTTTTAATGCTAATTAAATTTAAAAAAAATGAATAATTTCCCGTTTAAATACCACATTTTGACATATTATATTGGATTTTGATGAGTGATGGTCGTTAGAAATATGATAGAGACGGAGATGGTCATGAAATTGTTACCAACCAAAGTTATTACAAATTTTGTTTAAATTTTTAAAGAAATTTACTACATATACTGTCTCAAGTCCTAATGTATGATTAATATAAACACTCATCACATTTTTTCAGTCACTATTTTCCTTTTCGATGATCTATAGGGAGTCATATTAGTTTAAGATCAAATCCAAAAATAAATATAAAATCAAATTTCTAAAATGTCTAATCTGAAATGAAGTCAACAAAAACTATTTTTAGGAAGGGGTTTTATAAAAAAAATGTCCGCTAATTTGAAAATCAGTTGAAATGAAAAATTTGCAGATATTTTCTTTGAAAATGTGATGCAACTAATGAATGTCTCAACATAAAACACATTCTACTAGTAATTTTTCTATCAACTAGGTTACCAGTGTAATCTGCATCTGAATTCCCCTTTGACTCAAAGTTATCATTAGATAGATATAATAGACCAAATCGTGAAGTGTGCAACAAATACCTTATAATCATTTTACAGCTTTTAAAATGTGATTCCTTAAGTATTTGATTGAAAACGTGCACATAAACAACTAGTGAACATAGTGTCAGATCTAGAAGCAGTAAGATAAACAAATATATCCATGTGTACCTAGAGTAATCATCAACCAACACAAGACACTATCTCTTACCACCTAAACCTTCAATATCGTTAGTATAAATGAATCTATATGAATTAGTTCAAGGATGAAAAGATGATTGGTCAACATTTTGCATAAATCTGAATCAAAATCAACATTCATTTTCTTATCACATAACTGGCTGATTTAAATCAGATTATGGTGCAGATTTTCAACATATAATATATCGTTCAAAATAAATGTACCATTACCTATTTTACCTTTACCGATAATATTTCATTTATCGCTGTTGCCCATTGTGACTCTGCCGCCTTTGTACTAGGCTAAGGAACTTTGATTTGTTGCCCGTTGTGTGCCTGGAACAGCCAGAATCCAGGTAACACTGTTGTTGTTCCTTAATCTGCCACCACACCTGCACAAGGAAAATTTTTTGTGACCTATTTGTTTTTATAGGTCCATGATTGTTAGTGACAAACGATTTTGAAAAATAAGTTTGTGTAGACCCAATACAATCTATGTTAGTTCCTTTTGGCACCCAGATTTGTTTAATTCTAAGGGATTTTACATTTGTGCATTTGGGAACCCAAATTGGAATGGTTTCCATGTGTTTGGGTCTATACCAGCAATTGTTGTGATTATGTCCAGTTTTTCCACAAATCGTGCACTTGGAATTGACTTTATTAATTTCGCTTCTAACACGTTCAGATTGAGTATACCCAAGTCCTTGTCTAATATGATTAACAGTTTGTTTCTCTAATAACATATTTAGTGATTTTTCTCCTTTGGAAAATCTTCCTAAAGTTGTAGACAAATGTTGGACTTGTGACTTGAGAGATTCATTTTCATTCAATAACAAAGTGCACTATTTAATAGAATTTTTTCTCCTAATATTTTCACTTTCTTTCAAAATCAGAATTTCATTTTCAAGCGATTTAATTTTGATTTCTGATTTTTTAATTTCTTTTTCAAATGATGAACACTTATCACACTTATGGATCTTGTTTGATAGGTTTTAACCAATTGTTTAAGCTGCTTATTTAGTTCTATCAAACTATCTCTTTGTGTAGCATACTTCTCCCTAAGTCTTTCAAAACAGCCATTTACTTCGTGAAAATATATAAGTAATTGTGAGTGGGTCAGTTTTGATACCTCGCTTGGCTCGTTATCATCGCTGTAAGTTGTATCACCTCGAAGGCACAGATCTGCTTCTTCGCTCTCACTGCTAGTACTTTTATTATCATCATCATTTATATTCCAAGTGGCTGCAAAACTTCTCCTTTTCGATTTCTTTCCTTGCCTGAGTTGATTTCGAGGACAATTGGGCTTGATGTGACTAGGTTTATTGCACTTGTGACAAATGATCTCTTGCTTTTCTGAGTTGTATAGTACATTGACTATTCTGTTTTTTAATTGTTGATTTAGAGCAGGATTTCCGTATTTTTGGTTCCACCTTTTGAATCTCTTTATTAACAGTGTCAGTTCAGCTGCTCCATCCTCATCATCATCTTCACTTTCCGTTATTCCTTTCAGAGCTATTGATTTCTTTCGTGTATCACCTCCTTCGCGTTCTTCCTTGAATTTGATTACTAGCTCATAAGTGGTGAGATTTCAGATGAGTTCTTCGACTTTAATTTGTTTCAGATCCTTTGATTCTTAAATGGCAGTCACTTTTGCTTCAAAATTTCGTGGAAGAATTCTAAGGATTTTTCGAACTATTTCCAGATCCGTGTATGGTTTTCCAAGGGATTTTGATTTGTATATTAGATTTTAAAGTCGTCCATACATTTCTTTGACACTTTCATCCTTTGTCATTATGAAGTTTTCGTATTCGCTACTGAGCATGGCAAGGCGAGATTCTTTGACTTGGGAGGTTCCTTCATGAGTCACTTCAAGTGTGTGCCAAATTTCCTGCGCAGTTAGACAATGTGAGACACGATTAAATTCAATTTGATCTAATGAGTAGATAATAGAATTCATAGCTTTAGCGTTTGCAAATTGCAGTTTATTTTCAAGATCTGTCCATTGATCCATCGGGTTTTCGATTTCTTGATTATCTACCACTACAGTTGGTGTTTAATATCCCGTCTCAACAATATTCCATGCATCAATGGTTTTAAGAAAATTTTCATTCTATTTTACCAATATGCGTATTCACCATTGAACATGGGTGGCCTAACTATGGACTGACCCTCAGCAAAAGCATTATTAAAAGAAGCCATTTAAAAAAAAATCAAAATTTTAAAATAAAAATTGGTTTTTGAAAAATCAAATTTTTAAAACAAAAAATGGTTTTTGTTCCTATCTCTGATACCACTTTTCACCCTAGAGGGGGATGAATACGGTGATACTAATAATAATAAAAGTTGTATCAGAGCTAGGAACAAAAACCATTTAGACGAATATATATATATATATATTATCATCAAACAAAAATCATATACTAGCATATTCTACACCTATAACACCTAAATATTTTGAATTGGGTTTCCGATGATTTTGGTTCTTCATGGTTTCCAATTTCAATGGGTTAGGATAAAGATCTAGAAACGTTTATGAGTCCTATCAAATGGATGTAAGATCAATTTTTGTTCATTTGATTAGGTTTAGGGATCAATTAGTATGGCTCTATGAGCCTTTTGGTAAATGTGGTTTCAGAATCTGTAATGCAAACAACAGTTAAGATGTCGAATTGTAGTAATTTAGTGCTAGAATTTCAGAGAAGTGATTAATTGAGTGATCTGGGGCCAAAAAGGTTAGTAATTTCAGATATTTTATATTGCTAAAATATGCGATTTCTATGTCTGTCTTTAATTCGAGGAGCATTTATTGATGGAAACATCATGCTTGACTCTAATCAACAAATTTGTACTGTTTAAATCATATATAATAATTATTTTTTGTTCTGATATAGGTTTACTAACACATAATTAAAACAAGTTTATCCAAGCAGTTTATGCGCATCTATCATGATATAGTAAACTCTTGCCTACTGAGTTATTGAACTGGGTTAATTATAATTTTTCTAATGCAATTGTATGAATAAGGTCAGCTATTTGTAAAATGATCTTAGCTTTAGCAAGATAATAAAATGCTGGCACTTAGAGCATCAGAAAAAATTATACATTGTCTCTTTTATCAACATGTCAGATTGGTCAAATGTTTTTTGGCATGATATGTTGATCATATTTTTAGCATAGAAGACCTGACTATTAGTTACTCTAAAGAAGCATCATTTTGACATATTATGTGATTGTAACTATATTGATTTTATTGGTTGGATGATTTAATCAGTATGTCATATTTAATTATATGGTTACCATAATCTGACGAGCTACTACTTAAGCTTGTATATATTCATTTTTAGTTGCTCCTTCACGTGGCTGATTGATGAAAATATACTAGAGCATATATCGTTGAGAAGGTATATTGTTTAAAAATAGGCATGCATTGGTTTGGATGTTGCAATATTATCAGATTGTTTTGAGAATATTTCAGTTTACTTCATCTCTTAAATTTTACCTTCTTGTAGTTTTCTATATCTTTGTTGCTGTTGAGCTTGATTAGTTGTTCCAGTTGCATTAATCTGTATAAACCTATTTATTATATTTGCATATTTACAAATTCAGTCACATCATCTTTGATTTCCTTTAGCTGACAATTCTTTTAGGTAGTATTTCCTGTAAAATTTAGCCCTCTTTCCGTTTACAAATTCAGAGCGCTCAGGCTTCTAAATAGATTCAAACTGGATATTAGCAAGTTACAACTGAAAAATCGTTTTAGGAAATGTTTATTAATTTGTGAATTCTATTTATTTAGCTATTAGATTTTGATATGCATGGTTCCTGTATTTTTGTAGAAGGGTCTGGAAGCTGATTCTAATGCAGTTTCTAAAGTCATTAAAGAAGAGTCGCCTATCATTTTGAAGGTGTCAAGTCTTTGGTCGAGGTGGTTGGAGTTAATGGAAAAATTTCCAAAGAGTTCTAGAAAGCTTTTCCAGGTAATAAGTGCACACTCGAATCCTTAACTTAGCTTGGTTAATAATTTACTTGCTGGGATTAATTAATAATAATTAACTTAGATGTGCATGTAAATTAAGGATCCTTAACATGCACAACTAGTGGAAATAATTTGATTAATCACCTAAGTTAATTAATAATAATATAATTAAGTTAACTGATTTTTAATAATAATAATAAATTAACTAAGTTAATAAAAATTAATTAAGTTTTGTTAAAATTAAACAAGTTTTATAAAATTAACTAAGTTTAAGTAAACTAAATTTTATAAATAATAATAATAATATAACTAATTTAACAAAGTTTTATAAATAATGATGATGATGATAAATTAGCTAAGTTTATAATAATAATAATAAATTAACAAAGTTAATCAAGTTAATAAAAATTAACTAAGTTTTGGTAAAATTAAACAAGTTTTATAAAATTAATTAAGTTTAAGTTAACTAAATTTTATAAATAATAATAATATAACTAATTTAACAAAGTTTTGAAATCAAGGAATGTTTTTGAACCATGATCAATTAAACCTGCTATCCTCTCCCATAACTGATTTTGAAATCAAGGAATGTTTTTTTAATATGAATAAAAATTCTTGTGGTGGACCTGATGGGTTTAATGCTCTCTTTTACATCTCATGTTGGGTGATTGTTTCCCCTGTGGTTCGCAAGGTTATTAAAAAAAAATTCTCTAAAAATAGAATGATCTCTGGCATCAATGCTACGAATCTTGCTCTCATTCCCAAATCAGATCACCCCTCTATAGTCACTGAATTTAGGCCTATTACCTGCTGCAACATCCCATATAAATGTATTGCTAAAATCATTGCTTCTAGACTCAAGGAAGTTTTACCTTCCCTCATTTCCTATAACCAAGCCGCTTTCCTCCCTAGTAGAAACATTCTTGATAATGTTTTATTGACTCATGAGTTACTGAAAGATTATAATAGGAAGTATATTTCTCCCCATGCTATGCTTCAGCTTGATATCAGGAAAGCTTATGACACTTTACAGTGGACAACTATCACCAGGGTATTAGCTAGAATGGGATTTCCAGACCATTTTGCTGCTTGGATTTACACTTGCCTATCTACAGTACATTTCTCTCTTTCTTTCAATGGTTCCTCCACTGAATACTTCAACAGTAAGCAAGGCATCGGGCAGGGAGACCCAATGTCCCCCTACCTCTTCATTCTTGTCATGGAAGTCTTTACTTCCATGCTTAATAAAAAACTTGCAAGTAAACTCATAAGTATTCATTCCAAATGTAAAGAGCCTATGGTCACTTGTCTTATGTTTGCTGATGATCTCATTGTTTTCACCGAACCTAATACTGAATCCATCTCTTCCATCATGGAGGTCTTAAGGACATTTCATTCTTTCTTTGGGCCGTCTATCAATCTCACCAAGTCCAGTATGCATATTGCTGGAGTTCCTCCTGACAATGCTTCTTCTTTAAGACTTATATCTGGCCTTTCTCACCCTCCTGATTCATCTACCTACTTGGGAATTCCTTTTGCCACTTCAACCATTACCACTGATCAATACCTTGGTTTATATGCTAAGATTACCAGGTCGATGAATTGCTGGTCTAATCGTATGTTGTCTCAAGCAGGTAGACTTACACTCATCAGGTCTGTTGTTCATGCTTACACTACCTATTGGTGCAGAACTTTTATTCTACCAAAAAAACTTGTTTTGATGATTAGAAAGGCTATATGCAATTTCCTCTGGCATGGCTGCATATTTTCAAAAAAACTTAACCCTATAAGATTTCAGAAAATTGAAATGTATAAGAAATATGGTGGCCTGGGTATCTTAAACCTTCACACTTGGAATAAAGCTGCTTTTAGTACTCACTTTGATAATCTGATCAGTAGGAAGAGTAACATATGGGTTGCCTGGACTGTCAAGCATAATATTAAAAACAACCATTTCTAGATTATGGACATCCCTCAACATTGCATTTGGATATAAAGATCAATCCTTAAGCTCAGAAGAGATTTCCTGCCTCATCTTACTATCATGACATCCTCTAATAGCCATTTAAGCTTCTGGAATGATCCTTGGGCCAGGCAGGGGTTGATCCTTGTTGTTGTGGTGCCATATTGTTATAGAGTTCAATCTGGGATTCCTGCTGATGCTTATGCAAGTGATTACATTCTTAATGGCTGTATATCTCTCCCTTAGTCCAGTAATCATACTATCGGGAACATATGGCATGGTCACTGGATTTCAAGCCTTGCTCTGTTTCTACTGTCTACAACTGCTTGATGATGCACGTTCACTTATATCAATTTGCTTGGTGTCATAGAATTTGGAATAATATTGTCAGGAAGAAGGATAATTTGTTACTCTGGAAGGTGATGAGGAATGCACTCCTCACTCGTGCTAAACTTGCTGATGTCGGGATGCAGATTGACAGTCTCTGTACCTTTTGCCTGGACGATACAGAAACTAATATACATTTATATTTCAATTGTAAATTTTTATTTCCAATATGGCAACAGCTAATGCTCTTGATGGGTCGATCTAATGTTTCCATTGTTAGCACCATTGAGTGGAGTCACATTTATAAAGCTACAAGATGGAGAAATGATGAAGGCATGCTGTTGCTGTTGATTCTTAAAAAAATTATCTTTTTTACATGGAAGCAGAGGAACTTAAAGATTTTTAAGGGTCAAGATTTCTCCCGTATTGGCATTTGGAATGACATAAGGCAAGAGATTGCCTTTGGTATTAGATATTGCTCTTTTGACTTCGGGGATGCCATCATTTCTACATGGACTTACGCTTCATATTGTTGTTATTGTTTTCCCTTTGTTGTTTATTTTTGTTTTTCCTTCTCTCCTTTCTTGCTATGTTCTATAGCTTGTTACGGAACATATTCACCTTTATTATTTTGCAATAAACTGGTAGGGGCCCAGTTCACCCCGCTTAGCTTTGCTAAATTTAACAAAGTTTTTAAATAATAATGATGATGAATTAACTAAGTTTATAGAAAATAACTAAGTTTATTATAATAATAACAATATAATTATGTTAACTGAGTTTTAAAAATAATAATAACAATAAATTAACTAAGTTAACCAAGTTTATAAAAATTAACTAAGTTTTGTAAAAATTAAGCAAGTTTCATAAAATTAACTAAGTTTAAGTTAACTAAATTTTATAAATAATAATAATATAACTAATTTAACAAAAGTTTTATAAATAATGATGATGATGAATTAACTAAGTTTATAAAAAATTAACTAAGTTTATAATAAAAATATTAATATAATTAAGTTAACGGAGTTTTAACAACAACAACAACAATAATAAATTAACTAAGTTAACCAAGTCAATAAAAATTAACTAAGTTTTGTAAAAATTAAACAAGTTTTATAAAATTAACTAAGTATAAGTTAACTAAATTTTATAAATAATAGTATGATATACTTGTACAATGTTGTAGATGTTTGATATTAGATTTGAAGTCCTATGAATTAACATAATTGATTGACTATATGTTATGCTTTCATTTATGCAGGCATTGGACTTTCGAAGAGAGCAAGGTTGGACTTTTATGGTGCTAGCTTTCACTTGTCATGCAACAAAGAATTATGGGTAATCAAGCATTTTGTTAGCACTAGTTAGGTATAACATTTTATTAGTACTAGGTGTGTAAAGTTGTATACAAATGGTTATTGTATATGAGTTTGGTCATTTTGTCGAAAACTATTGTATCAAAATGGTTATGGATATCTTATTTGATGGTTAATGTGTTTTTTTAATTGTTTGAATATGATGATTATGTGAGTAATTGTTGATTGATGTAGTAAAACAAAAAAAACCATTAGCAGGGAATAATAGCACGGAAAAGTGCTGCAAAATAATCAACAACTTCTAGTAGCATTTCAAAAACCCTACAGAAATACATATTGTGGCGTTGAGTAAACACAACCGTAAAGTAGGGGTAAAGTTAGAAACTCTATAGCAGCGTCAAAAAGCCTTTTGGTGGCATTTTTAAAACGCTAGAAAAAGATTTATGTTCGCATTTGAAAAATGCTACAATAAAAGGATTTATAGTGGCGTTGAAATAAATGCCACTAAAAATAATGGATTTTTAGTTACAGGTTTTATCAGCGTTCACTAAAATGCTACCGTAAGTTTTGGTAGCGATTTTTGTGCGCCACCAAAAATACTTTTTCTTGTAGTGATATATACATATATTAGAAAAGAACAATAAAAGAAATTGAAGTAAAATATAGAAGTACAAAAGCTATTTTTGAATAAAGTATCACAGAAAATCCAAAAAGTCAGACTAAAATTCATTTTCTAGATCGAAAAACCATTTCAAATCAAACAACAATAAATAGTATTTTGCAAAGTACACTATAACAAGGCCAATAGTTACTATAGCACTTAACTAATGCTATTACTACATTTTTCTCTAAAAGGGTTCAATTTTTTAACATATGTTAGTGTCACATCTAATATGGTCAGCATTAACAGTCTATATAACAGGTATATGATCGAAATAAAATCAACAGGTATATAATCGAGAATTAAAATCACTATGGTTAGAAATCCAGATTTCTCAACAAAATTCCCTGTATCTCATTTCAAATGTCATTCGCTTTCAAAAGTGGATATTTAACCAAACCAGACCAATAATTCATCCAAACACAAGCAGTAAAAATTATCTACTATATATCATACTAATTATCCAAAAAGGTGAGTTTAACTCACTGAAGTTCCAGCGGACGCTTAGTTTTTCCAGTTTGAACTAAAATTGAATAAAATCGAACGACATTCGATTTCATCCCACTTACTCCAAATTTGATAAAACCAGTTCCATCATGTAGCTATCGCCATTACGAGCACAACGTAAAAAACCACGTCTCGATTGGACCTCGTATGAGATAGATATATATTATATAAAATTTCGGTTTATGTTATCCCGCCTTTTGGCAAGGCCGTGACACCAAGAAATTGACTGGAAATCAAAGACAGTGCATCCCAAAGATCGGATATACACTGGTTCACTATGAACATCAATGAAATTTGTCCGAGTCCAGATCAAGCTAGAATTGATATGACATAACAATCAAAGAGGCGGAAGCCAACGTTCCAAATTTCAAGTCGATCGGAGTTCGTATGCTCAAGTTATGATCGATACAATTTCAGGAATCAACCTCACTCAGCATATGCCGTTCGACATACCTCACTTAGCAAGTGCCGCTCGGCATACCTCGTTCGGCACCTCCCCTCGTTCGGCATACCTCCCCTCGGTCGGCATTCCTCCCCTCGTTCGGCATACCTCCCCTCGCTCGGCATACCTTCCCTCGGTCGGCATTCCTCCCCTCGTTCGGCACAGCTCCCCTCGTTCGGCACACCTCCACTCGGTCGGCATACCTCACCTCGTCCAGCATGAAGCCTCGTTCGACACACCTCCCCTCGGTCGGTATACCTCCCCTCGTTCCGCATGAAGCCTCGCTCGGCACACCTCCCCTCGGTCGGCATGATGAAGTAGGGTTCGGCTATGTCCTTAGTGGGCCCAAACTACTCAGGAGGCCCAACAGCCTGGTTTTGCCTATAAATACAGCATGTGGGTCTCCAGATGGGGGATCTTCTTTCTGCTCTCTTACTTTCTATTTTCTAAGGCAAGACTACTCTGCCATTTTGTAACCGTAATTGATTCGAATATCAATAAAAAAGAAACTTCTGGAGTGGACGTAGGCCGGAGTTAGCCGAACCACTATAAAATCTGTTGTTCTTTACTGTTTTCATTTTAGTTTTAACTGTTCTTCACATTATTACTCTCCACATATTCTCTATCTCTGACTGTTAGATTGGTGCTTTCATTTACATTCGGGCGTTAGTGATTAATTTTGGCGCTAACACTTTAAAATATTCATTACTTAATTTAAACCACCTTCATTAATCCCTTATTTTCCCAATTAACCTCTAAAACTCCTTCCCTCTCAATTACAAATTTCCTGCACATGAAAGGAAAACCCAAAGCCATGGTCGACCCTTCCATCAATGATTCCTTACTCAACGCTCAACGGAATCGTGCAACAACACCTCCTACGAACTCCATGCCTCGAGCTCTCCGAATGAGGACAACCTCCACACTCTCGGCTTTATGAAAAAAAATGACTTGGGAACAAACTGACGTGACCTACCATGTCGCACTTCCCATCCCATCATCGCGCTTCGCCAAAATCGGCTCGTAGGTGCTATTTGCCACAACGAACCCAAAACTAACCTCCATTTGGCCTCCCATCGCCTAAATTTCAAAAGAACCCAAACCCTAGTCAAACAATGCTCACGACACAACTTTCGATCTACCTCAACCTCCACCGCACCCTTCCAGGCCTATACCAAATCGTAGATTGCCTCGATACGAATGCAAAGATCCTCGCTTTATTTTTTTTGTTGAGTAGAGTTATTGTTTTTTATTTTTGAAGATGAAGCTTTCTTTTTTCCTTCCATCTAATTATTTACGGGAACACGCAAAAGAGAGGAGGGAGGGAAAAGAAAGGTGAAAATTTTGATTTGGTGATGTTTGGTTTATCATTCGATTTCCGGTATCTCGCTACACAGTAATTCGTTCGTGTATGGGCCACGAACGATAAAACAAAAATACGACCGCGTATAAAAACGCATTACGATCCCAAAATAGTAATAATATACACTGGTTAACTGATTTTGTAAAATCACAAAAATACCGTCGTTTGCCGAAAAATTGTCAAACGATAATTTAAATATTTTCTAAATTAAAAATTATGGAAAATCTTATAAATAAAAATAAAAATACGTCATTAAAGATCAAGTCATTATATTACTAATTGATTTTCTTATCATTTATTAAATTTGAATCAATTCTGAATATTTAAATAAATTATAAATTCCTATTTAGAACGATAAAAATTTCAGGTCGTTACATTCTCCCCACTTAAAAGAATTTTATCCCCGAAATCCCCAAAGGAAGAAAAGTGTCTTCGAACCCTTAAGCTTTTAAAAACTTATCACTCTTAAACTTACAAAATCAATTAAGTAAAATAGATTATTACAACTTTAAAGTTTCTAAAGTTATGGAAAATTTCAACAGCACCTCCTTTGCACGGCTTGACCCAAAAAACTACAACATGCCACAACAGGCCCAAATCAATAAAAGAAAACAAAAGCCCGAAAGTGGCCTCCCATATCTGGGATATAAAACCATCATTAACAATATAAACGTGTACCTATTTGTTGAGCAAACCAACTCTACTCATGAAACCAAAAGCATCAAACTAGCCATTGCTTCGACAAACCTGTATCTCACTTACAAATGATATTCAACTATATAACTTACATTATCTAATGTCAATGACATATAATTATATTAAAGCCCGTACGATGTATATAGGTCATCCATACGCAATATCAAATCCGATCACTCGCTCGATCACACCATTTCCGCTTTCGAACTAGTATCGCTCACCCGACCACTCTAGTGTGGACTCCAATCCAGTTCCTTGATTAGAAACCTCCGTTCTTCTTGAATATCCATAAACTACGATAGAACACTTTGGAATCTTTGCAAAAATCTATATCAAGTGTCCATCATCAAGAATCGAGTGAAAAATCCTAACTCGGACTAGTGTCATAAACTCTCTAAACTCTCATAAACTCTCTAAGCATAAACAATCAATCAACAACAATAGTCAATGCTCCTAAACTGGACGAGCATGACTAATCAAACAATAAATGATAATAACTGAATATTATCATTCCCTAACAAACAAACACACCAAAAATAACTATATCAATTTCTGAAAAATTAATCCTTTATATATAAAATATATCCTAGGTAAAATTATTTCATTTACCCTATTTCAAAACAATACGGTTTCGGTTTGCTTTGTTCAAGTGTTTAGAAACCCCTGTCGATACATTTGTTCCTTCTATATCGGCCAGAATTCATAAACCACTCAACCGATAAGTCAACACCTTATAAAATATTTTTATAGCACTAACAAATACATGCTCATATATATATATATATATATGTGTGTGTGTGTGTGTGTGTGTATGTATGTATGTATGTACACACACATATGCACACACACTCTCAAACTCATCCTAGGGTATTACTACCTAATCCCCACTAAAGCCTAAGTTTTCGCTCAACCTAAGCTATGATACCACTTGTAACGACTCACATATTCGACCCTCAAAATTCGACACTAATACATTCATGGTATTCACCTACCGAGCATCCAAGTGCCAGGAAGACAGATTGTTGGAGAAAAAGAAAAAAAAGACAGAACAGAATCCCACATCGTGATGAGTGATATATAAACAACAAATCTTTACAAAAGACAACTGTAATATACATACATTAATTAGGGTGACTATGTATCATCAGCCTGGACAGTTATAACAACCTATTCTCACAATTGCTAATAAATATAACCAACAAATGCAACGAATAATAAAATATACGTGAACACGTCTTGGAGGCATCGTGCTCATTTCCTGAAGCTGTAAAAAATCCAAAACTAAATCCGAAAATATGCTCGGTCTGACCCGAACATTATAAGAAACTAACACCCGAATCAGTCTGGTAAACCAGCGTGAGAAAACACATTTCTAATGGATTTTTTTATTATAAAATCTTTCAAAAATAAAGGTATCTCGTAAGACCATGCCGCACATAAACACAGACGGGTTTTTACCTTATGATAACCAAACCATTTCATAGAAAATCTTTTGATACTATAATAATGTCTAGGGTTTAAAATAAATATTGAACCATAGCAGAAATTATTACATTGATTAAATTCCAGCATAATAGGTATACAACTAAGTCCGAAAGGCACTTATTGAAGAATGTATTCCATGCAATGACAAGGTAAGGAATTACCTTTCATATAGTACAACTCTGGAGAAAATGTATCGAGGTCGAACCTATCGACCCTTGTGAATCATGACCGGACTACCCCTTACTTGATAGTAACTGTGACGCCCCACCTCTATACCCACGCTAACCAAGAACACTACGATGTAGTGCTATCAATTAGCACGGAGAATAAGGCTGTGGAGGAGCGACCATCCATGTAACTTCTTTGTGCGAGCACCGATATGTCAGATAGAATAGAATGCATATCGTTTAAGGAGGAAATCCGACATACCGATACAAACACAAAGCTATTACACGGTGGCTATATATAATCTTCGGAAACAAACATAGAAATAATCATAACATAAATCAGTCACAGACATCCATATCACAAAGGCGGAAGAAGATATGAATAAATATACAACACATGAAAGTTTACATCAGAGTAGTGGTCAGAAAGATCCACGATAATACAAAAGAATAGCATCACGTGCTATACAAAAGAATAAGTACACATCATAGAGTCTATATCTCAAAAGTGTACAACCAAAAACTACTAATCTATGTAGTTGGCCAAAAGTCAGGATAATCCTGAAGAGAAGTCAAGCAGAAGCACCTGTAACATCTCGGTCTGACCCGAGTATTATTTATAAGAAAAATAATAAACGGATCAGTCTAGCTATAAATATCAGATGATATGGTATAAAGTAAAAGTCATGACATGAACATGTAATAACCATAACGGCATACTACTATAAGTATGTAAATGATAATCAACGAAAGATTAATCAATATCACAAGAATCTTCTCAAAGATAAAATAGGGTATCATACCCTAAACTTGTATTCAAAACAAGTCAATAACACATAAATTCACCAATGCACAAAGACTGATATCATATCAATGAAAATCATGAAAATTGGTGAAGCACAAAATTCCAGAAATCATCACCAGAAATCCAGAAAACACATAAAAAGGGGGAGGCCTAACACATGAATGGGAGCATGAAAACTCACCTACGCGTAAACACATGAATGAGAAGCTATCTCATGGAAGCTATCCATTAAATTTCCACACAGTAATGGCCTGAAGACCGTAGGGTGCTACCCTTCATATGTGATGGCGAAACATCACATAAACGGGGTATAGTCTCCCTCGCAGACAAAGAGACATCGCTCAATCGCTAGTCTAAATCACAAAAATGATCGTCATGATCATCAGGAAGTGTCAATTACACTAAGCCAGTAAATATATGAGTTTAGCTTCATGTCCCATAACCACTAGCTTAACTTAAATATTTACAAACAAACTGTAGATCTCCACTAGGAAATTGTCACAAAAGGGTTCAATCGAACAAGTCCAAGAGCTAACTGACAAAGTGAACACGAGCGTTTCATACCACTCGTTTTACTAAGTCGTTTAATTCGATTTCTCATCCGAGTGAAGTAAAGGTTTGTATATACTAATAGATTGGAAAACTGTTTTAAGAAAATGAACTTTTGATATTTAAAATAGTGTTGAAATAGCTTTGATGAAAGAGTTTTGATATTTACTACTAGTATTGAAACCTTCATATCTTTAAAGTGACAAGTCACAAAACGATTGTTGAAATGAATCGAATTACATAAAATTCACGTTCAAAGACGTGCGTAAAGTCCAAAGAAATCAATCCCAAAACAATCATAGTAGAAATTCTGATGAATGTTTTTGGAATTATCAATCATCAAAATTCACGTTCAAAGACATGCGTAAAGTCCAAAGAAATCAATCCCAAAACCGTCAAAACGGTACGACCTATTGAAGACAAGTTACAAAATGATTGTAGAAACAATCAATCATCAAAATTCACCTACGAAGACGTGAATCAAATCCAAAGAAATCGATAATAAATGATAACAATAAGTCGGATCAACAAAATCGATAAACAAATGGAAATTCAATCTAGCAAAGCCTAAACAGGCAGAAATGCATGCTTCCAGACGTCTGATTTGGAATCCAGACGTCTGGATTTGCTTTCTGGAAATAGCTCAGAAAACCACCCAGACGTCTGGAATAGCAAATCAGACGTTTGAGCCATTGCCAGACGTCTGGTTTTGATTCCAGACGTCTGGTTTCGTTCTCTGGAAAATTATCCAGAGAACACCCAGACGTCTGAAACCTCAAGTCAGACGTCTAAGACTTGTCCAGACGTCTGATCTTGAATTTCAGACGTCTGGAAATAGTCTCTGGCATTTTTTTAAATAAAGCGTGTATACATTTTTCTCTCCAGGTCCAAACCAGACGTCTGGGCTTGGTCACTAGACGTCTGGTCACTTGGTCTGGGCAACATTTTGCCTAGGCCAAAGTGGCCAAAACGATTCGGAAGCGATCGGATGAGCAATGGCGACTAAGGATTTACGCCAAGCGGCAACCCGGCCTTAAAGGCTCCTCGATACACTCCGAATATCAATGTCCAAATGTCCATAGAAGGATTTTCATAAAATTGGACCAAAACACCAAAATTGAAGAATTCACGAAACCAATTCAAATCACAACAAGTGAACACGAAATAGATGATAGGAATTCATACCTAACAACAAAGATAGTTATAGGCATAGATGTGAGATAAAAATCTCACCTTTAAACCCAAAAGCACAAATGAGAAGCACAAGAACAAGCTAATATCAATCCCTCTTTAATAACAACTCAAGAAGCTTCAATCTATGCTCAAAAGAAAAATATTTCCTAAGTTAGGTTTAGGTAATTTCTGAGATTGAAGAGAGAATGAGTTGGAGAAGAAGAAGGAGATGCTTACCTAGACTTCTTCGGAAATTTGGAGCAAAACTTGGATTTGCAAAATGAAATTACGGCTTAGGAATTTCCATTTCCAATCTTTTCCCCCATTGTTCTCTTTAGAGCTGAAATATAAGGAATGAAAATGAATGAGGGGAGAGGGGTTCAGTTTGGGGTATTAGTGGGCTAGTGGGTTGAACCCAAACTCAAACTTCAAGTGGAAAAGGTCGAAATTTTAGCTAGCTCCAAACATATCGAAGTTTATACTCAAAAAGGTTGCAAACGGCATTTTGAACTCAATGGAGGTGGTCTTGAGTCCTAATTTGACCGTATGCAAAAAGTAGCTTTTCGGACTAACATCCGACTAACGATAAAATATTTAAATAAATTATTTAAATATAAAATTGATAAATATGCGGGTTGTTACAGTAACCGAATATGTTACCCCTGGTTGCGATTAACAACCATTGAGCCCGAAGCATACATAAATATATAAATACCGATCTTGATCAGATGATGACCATACCCTAATGGGAGCGACCCACGTAGCCCTGTGGCACCACCTTATTTTTGTCATTACCGATTGATGAGGCTTGAGGCTACGTTTTTCATTTTTAGCAAATCCCACTTGGAATGCTAACATTGCCCTCTAGGCAACAATGCAATGCAAGCATTTGTCCATATAGTTTTTTAGCATATGAACAAATCGAAGGCACTACCTCCAATACATCTATTTTGGAATCACCCTCAGGATTAGTAGCAAGTAGCTCTTGCACTTCAAAGAGCTCCGTCTTCGATTCCATCATCTTTAGAAGTCTCACATTCGAACGCTTATGCTGGTTCGTAGTGGTTTTCGAATAATATACCCGATCCTGATCTCTCTGAACCGAAAACATTAGTTTTTTAAAAACTGACCTACATTTGATAGTCGATTATTTCACTATCAAACAAACAAACAATTCAATCAGAGATTTAACTCCATATGGAAAATAACACTGGTTAAGCACATAAGCAACCCTATGCCTCTTTAATTAACCACTTCATTAATTAAAGCCACTTTGTAAAATTCTTGTATTAATATACTTTTACAGCGATATGTTCACATACCCTTCTCTACTCTTTCATAGTTGAAAAGATATTGATATACTTACCTCAACTGTATAAATATACTCACAAAACATTTCACTTTCAAACTTAGAAAACTTTTCCATATACTTATATTAACAATATAAGTATATTCACAAATCGCTACATTTGCAATACTTAGCCAAATGTACCCATATACTTATCTCAACGGTATAAGTATATTTTACAAATCTTAAGAAGGATTCCATTTCCAAACCACACCCAATTTGGGTTAAAACAAATATTAATTAAAAACATTGATAACCATAAACCCCAAACACTTTCCTTTTGGTGTAAGTAAAACAGATCGTATGGAAATTAAACTATATATATATATATACACACACACACACACTTACCACCACTTCCCGATTTCAAATAGTACCATCCTGCATTTAACAATGAAATCAGAGAAGTTAGAAAACTATCCTTGCCTCGATATACATTCTTAATTCTCAAGATAGAGATGAGTTTTCATACCTCGGAATTTGGTGATAAGTATGGAAAGAACACTTTTCCGTACCACCGTATTTTAAAAACAATCATTTATGGAAAAATGAGTCTCATTCCTTTTATAAACTCCTCATAAAATTCCTTTTAAGATTATTTTCCATATTTACAAAAACTCACTTCTATAAATCTCCTTCAAATTTATAAACACTTTTATATTTATAAACTCTTTTATATAAATAAAACTCTTTTTCTACATCTCCTTAACAAAGCTCCTTATTTTAAATCTCCTTTATAAAATATCATTTATAAATTCCATTATAAAACTTCATTAAAAAAATTCCATTATAAATCTCATAATTTATCACAAACTCTCATTTCCAAAATAGAGCCAAATACTTTCGTTAAACCGATCATTCCACATATTAATATAAATCCACAAAATGTGATTTATTTTCCAATTTATCAAAATGATATCGATTTCCCTCTTATAAAATATCATTTAAAAATCTATTCTTTCATCACAACATTTTATATAAAATGTTTTTCAAATCTATATTCCAAAATATTTCTATCTTCTTTTAAACACAAAGTGTCTATGAAATAAAAGATAACCCCTTTAATTTCTTTAAAATAAACATTCATTATTATAATAATTTTTCAATAAAATAAATACTTTCAAAAATAATTTTAAAACATTTACAATATACATATATTAGAAAAGAATAATAAAAGAAATTAAAGCAAAATATAGAAGTACAAAAACTATTTTTCAATAAAATATCATAGAAAATCCAAAAGGTCGGACTAAAATCATTTTCCAGATCGAAAAACCATTTCCAAATCAAACAGCAATAAATAGTATTTTGCAAAATACTATAACGAGGCCAATATTTACTAAAGCACTTAACCAATGCTATTACTATATTTTTCTCTAAAACGGTTCAACTTTTTTAACATATGTCAGTGTCACATCCAATATAACCAACAATCAAATTTCAGAATTTAACAATCTATATAACAGTTATATGACTAAAATAAAATCAATAGGTATATAATTGGGAATCAAAATCACTACGGTGAGAAATTCGGATATCTCAACAAAATTCTCTATATTTCATTTTAAATGTCATTCGCTTTCAAAAGCAAATATTTAACCAAACAAAGCCAATAATTCATCCGAACATAAATAGTAAATTTTATCTACTATATATTATGCTGATTATCTAAAAAGGCAAGTATTAACTCACTGAAGTTCCAGCAGATGCTTAGACATTCCAGTTTGAACAAAAATCGAGTTTGATTTTATCCTATAATTTTGCTTGCTCCAAATTTGATGAAACCAATTCCATCGCGTAGCTATGGCCATTATGAGCACAATGCAAAGATCCACTTCTCGATTGGACCTCGTATGAGAAAGATATATATTATATAAGATTTTGATTTAAAATATTCATAAATTAATTTATATCACCTTCGGTAATCCTTTAATTACCCAATTAACCTCTAAAACTCCTTCCCTCCCAATTACAAATTTTATGCATATAAAACGCAAACCCAAAGCCATGGTCAATCCTTCCATAAATGATTCCTTACTCAACACTTAACAGAATCGCGCAACACCACCTCCTACGGACTCGATGCCTCGAGCTCTCCAAAATGATGACAACCTCCACACTTTTGGCCCCATGGAAAAAATGACATGGGCATAAATTATCGCGACCCACCATGTCGCACTCCCCATCCCATCATCGCACCTCGCCAAAATTGGCCTGTAGGTACTATTTGCCATGACAAAACCAAAATTAACCTTCGTTTAGCCTCCCGTTGCCTAAATTTCGAAAGAACCCAAACCCTAGTCAAACAATGCTCACGACCCAACTGTCGATCTACCTCAACCTTCACCACATGCATTTAAACCTATACCAAATAATAAATCGCCTCGATACGAATGCAAAGATCCTTAAATTATACTTTTTAGTTGAGTAGATTTATTGTTTTTAATTTTTGAAGATGAAGCTTTCGTTTTTTCTTCTATCTAATTGTTTACTAGAATACGCAAAAGAGAGGAGGGAGGAAAAAGAAAGGCGAAGTTGTTGATTTGGTGATGTTTGGTTTAATATCTGATTCCCAGTATCTCGCTACATAGCAATTCGTTCGCGTATGGACTGCGAAGGAAAAAACAAAAGTACAATCGTGTTCAAAACGCAATACGATCTCCAAACAATAATAGTATACATAGGTTAACTGATTCTGTAAAATCACAAAAATACCGTCGTTTACCGAAAAATCGTCAAACGATAATTTAAAAATTATGAATGTGTAAAAATTAAAATAAAAATACATCATTAAAAATTGATTCGTTATATTACCAATTGATTTTCTTATTACTTATATAATTTAAATCAAATTTGAATATTTACATTAATTAAATATTCCTATTTAGAACGATAAAAAATTAAGGTCATTACATTGAGTTTGAGTAGAAGCATTGGAAGTGAAGCACTATGCAATAGAGAATTTGTCTCCTTATTTGTATGTGGTTAGTATCACGGTCAACTATAGTCAACTCAAAGTCAAAATCTCTAGTTGGAGTAGTATATTTAATAATAAATGCTATTATTGAACTAAGAATTGGAATAACCGAGTTGAAAAATGATGAAGTTGGAGTTTTGATCAAAACCAAATTCCATAAATCGTAAGGTGATATTGTGTTGATGAAGAGAATGTGTGTAAATAATCGTTACTAAAAGGTATCGTTTAAGAAAAATATAAAGTTGGATTTTATCCAAAAGATACGTGACCAATGAATTCGACCAAACTGTCATATCATTAGCTAAGGCGACGTGTGGACGTTGATATTTGAATTGTTCAAAATTAATCGTTGACTGAATACACAACTCTGAGTCTCATTGTCGTATTTTTGAATTCTTTAGAAAACCAATTTAAATAGTTTAGAAAATGTTATGAATTAAATAAATAAATTAATAGTTGAGAAATATTAATTATTATTAATTTGTTTGATGTTTTTGGAGTTGCTTGTAGCTATTTGAATGCGTGTATAAAAGTTATATTTCCACGCATCGATGTACAATATCATTATATGTTAAATCTATTTAAATTATAGATAATTATTGGTAGGGATTTTGAAAATTTTGCACCATGTAGATTGCAAATAAAGATGTTGCATTCTCTCAATTAAAACAATCCACTAATCTTTTATGTCTTCGATATAGTTGCTCTATCAACCAGTGATGTACTTGTTCTGTGTAAGGTATGTGGTGTTCTAATTGTCTGCGCGTTTTGGCGCCTTATGATATATTTGCTCGACTTTTCACCTGCCTTGTCATAGACCTTTGACGGTTATGGCGGTTACTTGCAACGGTGGCTTTTCCTTTGGTGTTGGTTGTCGTGCTTTCACTTGGCTTTTTGGTTGGTTTCTTGCTTCCTGTTTTTCATATTTTTGGTGCTGCAAACCTTTGGGCAATGATCTTACAGTCTTGCTTTCATTGATTGTTCATTTTGGTTGATGCTATCTGGTATGTGTTTGGCACATTTGAATTGCTAGGAAATTAGTTTTCATTTGGGATTTTGAGGCTTTGGCGTGGCTGTCATGGTGTGTATGTCATTTGGCCCTATTTGCTAGTGTAATGTTTGATTAAATCCTCTCGACTTGCAATGGTTATTTGGTTCGTTTGGATTTGGTGGGCTTGTCCCCTTCTTGCTAATTGTATGGATTCTTGTCAATGACAGAGATTTGGGAAGTCTCAATGTTTGTAACTGCATTAAAGAGTGTTATGCTCTATGTCACAGTGCTGTGTAAGTTATTAGGAGTTTAGACATGTTGCCTAACACCTGTGCTATAGCTAGTTTAGTCGTTCTATTAATTGCTGAGGCATCTTTGCCTTAAACCTGTATTTCAATTTTATAGTTGTATGACTACTATAAGACCAGCTTGGCTATGCAAAATAATAATACTATGTTTTGCCTGCAAAAGAAACAATCCACTAATTTCATTTCTCCTCCTCCGCTTGTATTGGCAAAAAATGGTTCCCTCCTCTTTTGAATAAAAATCAACTCTAAAACTAATAAAAGCATCATGTAAAAATAAAAGCCACATGGTTAATTAAGGACTTGCAAAGTTGTGAGTAGATTCAAGGATCTAGGTAGAGAATTCCAAATCAAAGTATCATTTATTGGCTAGATCTAAAAGGTATATTCTAAAATTTAATTCGTTATCTTAGATGTAATATATCTATCACAATTTTTTATATACGTATTATTGCTTCATTTGGATTTAAAATTAGTAATACAATTCAAAAAATTAGTTAAATGACTTGATCTGTTTTTAACTTGATCAGTTAAAACCAAGATTTATATACATATAAAACAATGGTATGGGTTATGAATCTATTTTTTAAAATTACTTATAATAATATGTTTTAAATTGTTTTTGTTTGAATTTTTAATCAATCCTACAATATAGAGATCATTTATATTTTATTTGACTTGATGTATGAAAATTTGGTTTTATGATATTTTGATTGTTTTAAAAAAAGAAACAAACTTTTATCCTTGGGTTGAAACTTTACACACATGTATGTATGCATGCATGCATGCATGTATATATGTATTTGCAAATACATCAGAATGGTTTAATGTAATATGAATGTTTGATTTAAATCAATTGGAAATTATTTTGTATTAATCATTGTGTATGTGTGTGTTTTTAAACAGTTATATTTTCATTTCATTTTTTCTTGAACTATACTTAGAAGTACCTGGCAAACTCATAAACTACCGAGGGGAATAAAGTTATGCATGTCCGCTTAAACTCATGTGTATATCAACACCATGAATTGAGGCAATAATATATATATATATATAGTGAATATATACGTGATATATATAAATCCCAATATCAACACATGTGTATATTAACCATGTTATTGTTTGTTGGTTTTATAATTTTGAACATATTGTTGTAATATATCATCCCTTGTAATTTGATTAAATGTAGTATCAATTAACTATCTGGAAAAAAGGAAAGGCGAAATTAATCAATGATGCCCCATTTATCTCTTTCCTTTTAGATCTTGATGCAATTATGTTCGGATCTAATTTCATATTTGTTCTTATCTTTAAACACCAAACAATTACCACGGTACATGTTTAACATATTTGTCACCCTTTTAATATATATATATATATATGATATATTCATGCCTTTTCAAATTTCACACCTAATTAAAACAGATTTAATTAATAAGAATGATATAATATTAATGAAATATGATTTTAATAAAAATAACTAGATTGGATCTAGTAAACTCCATTAGACTTAATAGGTCTACTATGACCCAAAAACGGATTTTTTTTAAAATCTACCCATTTCACCTGTTATAGACCGTGTCGGTTCCTTCAATGGCATTAGATCCCAAATGGTCTATACCGTCTAATTAGCTACTTTAGGGCCAACTAATTGAATCTACATATCCAATGAGTGTCTAGAAAACTAATGTCTAGGCTTGGGATTGAATAATTAAGTATTATTTCTTCCATAGCTATCGGCCTTGCCCAATAGGTTGTGTAACTCCAAAAGGTTGGTCCAATTATAAAGGCCTAAATTGATTTAGGCTATGGGCTAATTTTAAAAATTCAGTTTGAAAATTTAAAGTATATTTTAAATTTTAAAGTTAAGTTTAAATTATAAAGTAAAGTTTATGAAATTTATAAAATGTATTTAGAATTTTTAAAACTATTTTAAGAAACTAAAATAATTAATTCTGAAATTTTAATAGATTTAATTAATTTGATTGATTAAATTAAATCAAATAATTAATTTAGAATTAGTTAATTAATTTAGAATTAGTTAAATAAATTAAAACACACACATACGTGTATGTGCGTGCGTGCGCATGTGTAACTATAATTGTTATAGTTGGGTTTCTATCTTAAATTTGTTTAAGGTAAATTAAATTAAGTATGTGGGTGGGATTTTGTTCCTTACTTAGCGATTCTATTTTTAGGGTTTTATCATGTCATTAGGCTTGATTCTACAGATGATGGTAATGGATATTCCTCTGTGGAAGGGGATTAGATTGGTTAGGTTGTTTTTTAGTAGTTTTGGTATTATTGCCAAAATTATATACTTTTTTGTTCTCAATCTGTTATGGTGCATGTGCCAAACACCTGTTTCAAATCCATTTTATTATGGGCGATCTACTATAAAACCGGCCAGCTTTGTTAAAAAAAATTAAAATTTTCAAATTAAGTAAAAATGTTCAATTAAATTACTTAATTAGATAAATGAATTTATTAAATAAAATTAATTATAATGTAATTATAAATTGATATGTATATATTAAAAACTATAAATGTTATAACTGATTATCTATCTTAAATAGTTTAAGATGAATAATGTAAAGTTTCAAAATTTTTATACAAGTTAAGTTTATTAAATATGATTTAATTAATAAAGTAAATATTAAAATTAATTAAATATGATTTAATTAATAAGATACGTATATATATTATATAAGTTAATTAAACTATAAAAGTCGTAAATAAATTAAAATTCATATAACTATATATGCATAAGTATAAGTGGATCTGAAATAAACCCAAATAGATTTTAGGAATTAATACATACGTATGGTAAGTATACCATGGTTTTAGATGTGTGCGACACTTGAATTACGAGGATGTTTTCATAAGACACACATTACGTCAAAATATATATATGTATATGTATAAGATTATGAATCTTTAATATATAAGTTGAAGTTCTTTTTTTCCCTTCCTTCGTTTCCCCTAAAATTTGGCCTAGGGCAGTTGAAGTGCTAGGGCCGGCACTGGATAGATTACTTGCATGCTCTTTTGTTGCTAAACAAACTCAAGCCAAAGATATTATGTATTGTACTATTAATATATTATTATACGAGATAAGATAAATGCATGTATTTATTGAGCAAACTCAAGGTCCGTGCATTATACTTAGGCCATCGCAAAATGATGAGTATGAGCGAATAATCTCTTTCGATTTGTTAAGTAAATTCAAGGTCGAGATTGAGATTATGACAAAGATTACGGCTTAGAAGTTGTACATGATACAACGATAAAGTATTATCCATTGCTTGCAGGCTATTGGTTTATTGAGAAAACTCAAGGTTAAAATCACAAGGCAAGCAAGTCCTAACATGCATTAGAGAAATCGAAAGATTTCTATGTTTTTCTTAGGATAAACATAAAAAATCTAATGGGAGTCTTATTAGAAAAATGAAATGGTATTAATTTACCATCCTAATATTGTAAGAACGTATGTTATGTAAAATTGAAATAACCCACGTTGATAAATTTATGCAAATAAATTGATGAAATGTATATTAGTTAAGATATACAAATGAATTGCATTAAGATCGACTTTGACATATAAAACATAATCGCCAACAAATTTTTTGGCATGTTGTCATGTCAAGACCCATGCAAGTGCTAAATTATACAACTCCTAAATACAGTGGTACTTTGGTTACCTATGTCTTTATTTTACCAAGGTTGTGTATTGTATTCAATGAGTTTTGAACTCTAAAGAAATACAAATATATGAATATTTGATCTATATTCGATCACAAACAAATGTTATATAGTTAACAGTCACGATTCGTAATATATGAAACTCATTGAAAATTAGATTATTCGAAATGAGTAACTAAACCATAGTCCAAGATGATGTGTTCAATACGATTGAATACAGAGAGTATCTTGTTGTCTCAAAAGTAACATGGACCAAGAAGTACTATGTAACAACCCCGGTTTGGAGACTACCATAAATATTAAATTATAATGATGATTATAATTTAATATTGGGATTAATTAAATTAATAAGAAGAAAATGTTGTTTATTTTAATAAACAATGAATTTGGATCAATTTGAGCTATTGAAAATAAATAAATATGGAGAATAAGAAGAAATAATTATTCCTTGTTGAATAATTGATGAACTTAAGCAGAATAAAGTTTTTGCTTTATTTCGGGAATTTTTGAGTATAGTTGTTTGACTATTGGATTTAATATATAGATCATGACAATATTGAGTTTATTGTCAATATTGCCGTTGTATTATTAAAACATAAGAAATAATAATAATTCTTAAGATTTAAATGACAAGCATGTGTGAAATAGAGTTTTTACTTTATTTCATGAATTTTTGAATGTATTGATTTGGATACATTCAATTAAATTTAATAATTTTCCCAATATTGTGTTATTTGCCAATATTGCCATTTTATTAATTAAAACTCAAGAGAATTGATTATTAAAATAATTAATCATAGTAATTATGATTAAAAATGATAAGAAAATATTTATTTGGTGTTAATCATGTAATTACATTTATTGGAGTATAAAATATATTTATGTTTAACCAATTGTGACAGTTTACAATTTATTTTGCAAAAATATGAAAATTGGTTAAATAAGAATAATATTAATAAAAAATAATAATATAATTGTTAAAATTGTGTTTTTATCTTTTTATTTGGAATCTAGAAGTTGTAATGGTTCTAACGCACCTAAGTTTGTATGTATAAGATATGGAGATTTAAAGAAATTACATACATAAAAAATTACATAAACTAAAAATCAAAGATTTGCCTAAGTCCTAATGGGTTTTATTGTGGATATTGGATCCTTACCCTAAGCCCAACAGACACTTCTGTAATTTTGTACGTACCTTTCTTCTCTACTCCGTTCATTTCCTTCTCCAGAAAGAAAAAAAAACATCCAGTAAACATAACCATGGTCTCCTCTTTGTAAATCTTGCCCAATAAACCAAATCCTAGCTGAAATCAAGAGAATTTAAGTCTAAAATCAATATAAAGGTAATCTTCTAACCAATTCTCATCTCAAATTCTTGGAAATTGTAGATTTCAGATATTGTACGTGTTGTTTTGATGATTCTCTTCCATGCATGTCTTTTTTCAGCTCCTACAGGTAGTTTAGAGGCCACTACCAGCTGAAATACTCCATCTTGAAGCTCCAATCAACCTCCCCCTTCACTGTAAAGGTAAGTAAATTACTTACCGCAACTGTAAGCAAAGGAATTGTGCTGCTTAAAAATATTTTGATGCTTAGTTTGATGTTTTAGGCACAAAAACTTTGATTTGAAAAGCTATATTTTGCTGAAACTGTCCATTGTTATTTTGATCATATCTGGCTCATCCGGTGTCGAATTGATGCCATTCTTTTTCCAGATTATAGTGCACTTGATCTAGTTTGTTCATGTCAAATTCCATCGAGTTTCGAGTCCGTTTGGACCTCTGTATTTGCTGTGGAAGTTGCAAACCCGAGAGGGTTTTGCACAGAAAACATATTTTTGCTTCATAGTATTTTTGGTATAACTTTTGTGTTTCAAATCGGAATTCAATAATTTTGGATGTTTTGGAAAGCTTATTTCATTGGATACAACTTTTGTTTGTTGAGTTATCTGCAATTTTGTGGTTAACTATGTCAAAATTGAACTTTTCTACTGTTAACCCGAGAGCAAATCAAATCTGCTCTGTTGTTGAGGCAGAAACGAAATCTGCCATAACTTTTTCGTTTCTAAACGGAATTTGATAATTTTGGATGTTTCGGAAAGCTTATTTCAGTGGCTACAACTTTTGTTTTATGTGTTTTCTGTGATTTTGATGGTTGCTATGCTAAAACTGCAAATGTTCCTTACTGTCCTGTGTTTTGTTGCATGGACTAGTGTTGATTTTAAACTATTGAAAATGGTTTGCATTTATGAACATGTATACGCAATTTGTATCTCGGTAATATGATATTAAACATTTTATTTTAAACATTTTTCATGAATGTTCGGACGTATGAGAAAGTATATTAAACGATTTAGTAAAAACCACGAGGTATGGGACTCGTGCGTATTTGCTTCATCGGTTAAATACAGACTTGTACGATCGAAATGATTTTGAGGAATCATTTGATTTCCTCCAAGATTATTAACCACTATGTGGTACCTCGAGATTGATTTAGAGCATTTTTCCATATTAGCGGATTTGGCTAATATGTGGACATAGTCCAAAAACTCCCGATTTAGAGCTTATTCGATTATGGACTATCAAGATTGTAGTGCTCCCGCCGATGAAATGAGGCAAAACCAATTATGGTTGATTATGATTTTATAATTTTGATTAGGTTTTCACTTGTCGATGAAATGAGACAAGTTTGAATTTATTTTTGGTTTATCGTAGCGGAATTGCTACGACTTGATTATTTACATTCGCCGATGAAACGAGGCATTGTGATTATATTGATTTATGATTTTTCCTAATGTGGAACCAATGAGTGATTAGTAAACCATAGGTGATAACTCATGGTATGGGACGTGGGTTATACCCTTATGGGTTCCTAGTCTCGATGTTGATACACATTCAAGATTGGACTAGTACTATGAGGCCTCGAGTTTATTGGGGAATCAAGATTTGAAATTATACCCCAAATCATGAATTTACTATTACTCGGGCCTTTGACGTCACCGATTGGGATTGATTAAATTATAGGCTACGTAGTCGTCAAGATTGTCAAGATTCATCTAGATGACATGATCCCGATCATCACGATTGTTGGTACCAAAGTATAGTACTAGTGGAGATTCAAAAGCACGTGCAAAAATTATCTTTTGAAGCTTTATGATTTATTGGGATTTGATGATTTCTATAGCCTTATATATGAATAAGGCGATATTATTTTGTAAACCATGATTATTTAGATTGTTTCATGACTTGTTGGAGACTTATGAGTTTTCATGATTTCATGGATGTTTATTAATAATTTACTTAACTTAATCACAATTCTCCTTACGCATGACATTAGAATATTAGCTTGGCATCTCCCTTGATTATCACTGAACCTTTCATTTATTCTGTTGGGTACAACAGAATGAATGCTTCCCTTTACTTATTATCCTACAGTTCCTTATCTACTGATGAGTTTAGTTGCCTGACCCGCGTGTTTTTCACTCGGGTCAGACCGAGTTGCAGGTTAGCTCGGATTTCTTTTGCCTCCAGTTCAGCTTGATACTTTTTGGTGGGACACATATATGTATATTTTGGCTAGCTAGTCTTCGTCTTTTGGGACTACTCCTTTATGATCACTTGTATATTTCTGGGATGTATATTTTTGACACTTAGCTACCTAGTAGTTACTCTTGTATGATGTATTATATGGATATGTATGGTGACGGTTATGTATGTATATGACTGATCTGGGTTTGCTTTTCTGTGACTTTGATTATTCCGCATATTATATTACATTATTTCTGAAATGTTATATAGCCACCGTAGTGTGCAATAGTTATGCACTAGACGTGTCAACCACACATGAGGTAATGGAAAAAAAAAATTGACACATACTTGACATGTTTAGTTCATAGATATTGTATGCTATGTTGGTCGCTCCTATCCAGCCTTATTCTCTGCGTTAGTAGACAGAATTACTTGTTAATTCCCTTTACTAACGTGGGTCTTGGGGTGGGGCGTTACAGCTTGGTATCAGAGCCAGGTTTTAGAAAAATAATGTAATATACACAGAACAGCACACGAGATACCATACATTTAGTATTATACATCTACATGTATCATCCCATAAATCACGACCCGTTTCACCTTTACTTATATTTGTCTTACCCATGATTCAAGTTTGTCCCTTTTCGATTCCTTTGGGGTAAATAGAATGGAATACATCTAGGGATGTATATTTTATTCCGTAGTATTCCTTAATTTTCGCATTCGAATTTCTTGTGAATACATATATTTACCCTGTGAATAATCCTAGCTTATCTTTTCTTTTAGCTATGTCTGGACGTGGTAAAGGACGTTCTTCAGCGGCGGGACCGTCCAGTGGTTCCCGTCCCGAAGGCGTGTACATGTCTACCGACCAGATTCTAGAGCTTGTGCGGAGCATTCAGCCTCCCACTTCTGGTTCTTCTTCTACTCCGCAGAAGTCTGCCTTCGCACGTATGTGCAGTGACTTTACTCATCTCGGTGGCAAGCCCTTCAAAGGCACCGAGTCTGTTATTGAGGTCGAGGCTTGGCTCAGTTCTTGTGAGCGTATCTTTACCTGTATGGAGATTTCTAGCCGCCATCGGGTTCTTGTAGCATCTAGTATGTTGCAAGAACGAGCCCTTCATTGGTATGATCTTCTGATTTCTGAGGTTGATGAGTCCTCACTTGAGTGGGATCAGTTCCGTGAGCGGTTCGAGCTCAAGTTTATCCCTAATTCTGAGAAAGCTACTCTAGCTCGACGTTTCCTTGAGCTTAAGCAAGGAAATCTATCTGTTTCTGAATATGTTGCCTCTTTCGAAAGCCTTTCAAAGTATGGTCTTGAGCACATTTCCACTCCTTACAAGAAGAATCTTATGTTTGTTTCCGGGCTCAAGAAGTATTTGAAGAAGGCCCTTATGCTTCGCCTTGAGCTTTCTTTCGAGAAGCTTGTTGATACGGCCCTTCGTCTTGAAGTAGTCGAGAAGGAAAAAGATAGTGATGATGATACGAGTGTTCGGGCCAACCCGAACAAGAAGAAGTTCTTTGGCAAGCCTAAGTCTTTTCCTTCTAAGAAGAAGAAGAAGTATAGTGGTTCCTCTTCTCAGTCTCAGCCAGCTCTTTCAGTTAAATCATTTGCTTGTTTCAATTGTGGCTCCCCTGATCATCATGTCAGAGAATGTCCCAAACCCAAAAGGTGCCTCTATTGCAAGAAAGAGGGACATTTAGTTGCTTCTTGCCCCAAGAAGGGGAAAGGACCTCATCAGGGACAGCTTAATGTAGCATCTGCTTCTGGTGATTCTTCTCAGCCTAAAGGTACATCCTCGTCTATTTTGGAAGGCTCTATTTTATTTCATGATCGTTATATTAGAGTGCTCTTCGATACGGGTGCGTCCCACTCATTCGTATCGAAGGAACTCGTTGATGATTTACAGTTGGATGTGTCTTGCTTGCTTACTTCATTGCGGATTGCTAATCCTATTGGAGGATCCGCTACTTTTAGCTTATATTGTGATGATGTTGAGATTTTGATATGCGGTTATTCCTTCCATGCGAAACTGCATGTGATTCCTTTCCTTGGTTTTGATATGATTCTCGGTATGGACTGGCTAGTTCGATACGATGCCAGGATTCTTTGCATGGAGCGAGTTCTTTATCTTCGACATCCTGATTGTCCCGATCAGCTATCTCTCTCGCTTCGTGATTCTGATTGTGACTCTATGGCTTCCTTATTTGCTCTCGGTTCTCATGACATTGATGGTGATATATCTCTTATTCCAGTTGTTTGCGACTTTGCTGATTTATTTGAGCCTGTTTCTAGTTTGCCTCCTAAGCGATCTATCGAGTTTCGTATTGATCTTATCCAAGGTGCTCAGCCTGTTAGTCGTCCTCCTACGAGGATGTCTGCACGGGAAAATGAGGAACTCAAAAAGCAACTCCTTGAGCTTGAAGCTAAGCATTTCATTCGTTCTAGTTCTTCTCCGTGGGGTGCTGCAGTTGTATTCGTGAAGAAGTCTGATGGGACTCTTAGGCTTTGCGTTGACTATCGCAAGCTTAACGAATTAACCATCAAGAATCGTTATCCCTTGCCTCGAATTGATGACATGTTCGATCAATTAAGTGGTGCTAAGGTCTTTTCACAATTAGACCTTGCCACTGGTTTTCATCAGCTCCGAGTGGCGGAAGATAGTATTCCTCTCACCGCATTCCGCACTCGCTATGGTTCTTATGAGTGGCTCGTCATGCCGTTCGGGTTGATGAACGCACCTGCCTACTTTGTCGATCTTATGAATCGAGTATTCCGGGAATATCTCGATAAGTTCGTACTTGTTTTCATTGATGATATTCTAGTATATTCAAAGTCCAAAGAGGACCATGCTCGACATCTTAGAATTGTCTTGAGTACTCTCCGCAAACATCAACTTAAAGCAAAACTTTCTAAGTGTCACTTCTGGGAAAAGCAAGTGAAGTTCTTAGGCCATGTTGTATCTTCAGAAGGTATTTTCGTTGATCCTTCTAAGGTCGAGGCTATTCAGAGTTGGAAGAGGCCTGAGAATGTTCATGAGATTCGTTCTTTTCTGGGTTTAGCGGGTTATTACCGTCGCTTTATCAAAGACTTTTCCCGTATTGTGCTTCCATTGACTAGCCTTACGAGAAAAGGCATTCGATTTATCTGGTCCGATAAGTGTGAGGCTTCTTTTCAGCGATTGAAAGAGCTTCTGACTAATGCTCCTGTTCTTGTGGTTCCTCATGGGAACCAAGATCTTATCGTTTATACCGATGCCAGCCTTAGTGGTCTTGGCGCCGTTATGATGCAGAAAGATCAGGTAGTTGCTTATGCTTCGAGACAGTTACGTCCGAACGAGATTCGGTATGCTACCCACGACCTTGAGCTTGCTGCCATTGTCTTCGCTTTGAAGATTTGGCGTCATTATCTTTTGGTAGAGCACTTCATCCTTTACACCGACCACAAATCTCTTAAGTATCTCTTTTCACAGAAGGATTTGAATATGAGGCAACAGCGATGGTTAGAGTTTCTCGCCTCATATGATTTTGATATTGAGTATACCCTTGGTAAGGGTAATCGAGTTGCAGATGCGCTTAGTCGCAAGCATTCGGCTGTGGTTTCTATGATGTTAGCCGAATGGGATGTTCTATTGACCCTATCTTCTTGTGTTATTCGTGATCGAGCTCCATCGTCTGATTCTCCAGTTTTATTGTTTAGTCTGGACGCTCGTCCATCTCTTTTAGATCGTATTTCAAAGGCTCAGAGGCATGATGATAGTTGTATACGTCTCATTCAGTCTTGCTCATCTGAGTCCCGTGATGAGGAGTTGCGGGATTATTCGATTGATTCTTACGGTTGCCTTCGGTTGAGGAACCGTATTGTTGTGCCTTCTGATTCAGCACTTAGGTGTGACATACTTGACGATTGTCATCACTCTAAGTATACCATTCATCCGGGTAGTAGTAAGATGTATGCGGATATGCGTCGTCTTTACTATTGGGAGGGTATGAAGCGTGATGTTGCGAGTTATGTGAGCAAGTGCCCAACCTGTCAGCTTGTTAAGACCGAGCATCGGCGACCATCTGGTCTTCTTCAGCCTCTTGAAGTTCCACTGTGGAAGTGGGACCAAGTTTCGATGGATTTTGTCGACGGCCTACCTCGTTCGGGGTCGGGTCATTCTAGTATATGGGTCATTGTTGATCGTCTTACGAAGTCTGCTCATTTTATTCCTATTAAATCTAATAGGAATGCACCTCTCTTGGCAAAGCTTTACATAAAGGAAATTGTACGGATACATGGTGTTCCTTCTTCGATTGTTTGTGACCGTGATCCATTATTTACTAGTCATTTTTGGGCGAGTTTTCAGCAAGCTTTGGGTACAAAGCTTAATCTTTCGACTGCTTATCATCCTCAGTCTGACGGTCAGACGGAGAGGGTGAATCGTATTCTTGAGGATCTCCTTCGAGCTTGTATTCTTGATTTTAGTGGTTCATGGGAGGACCACATTCCATTGGTAGAATTCTCTTATAATAACAGCTTTCAATCTAGTATTGGCATGGCGCCGTTTGAGGCTCTTTATGGCAGACCGTGCCGTTCTCCATCTTGTTGGTTAGAATCTGGCGAGAAGCTTATTCTTGGACCGGATTCGATTCGTGATTCTTCGGAGAAGATTTTCCTTATTAGACAGAGAATGAAAGAGGCTCAGAGCCATCAGAAATCCTACGCGGACAACCGTAGGAAGCCTCTTGAATTCACTGTTGGTGATCATGTCTTTATTCGTGTTTCTCCGATGAAGGGAGTGATGCGCTTTAGCTCTACGGGGAAATTGGCTCCTCGCTTTATAGGACCATTTCCGATTATTGAGCGCATCGGTCCGGTTGCTTATCGTTTGTCACTTCCGTCTCACTTATCTGGTATTCATGACGTCTTCCATGTTTCTCAGTTGAGGAAGTGTCTTCGAGATTCAGACTCTATCATTGATCCATCCGAGCAGCTTGAGCTTGAGATCTCACCGAGCTTATCTACCTTTCAGCAGCCTATTCGAGTACTTAGTACGGAGGTGAAGCGCCTTCGAAACAAGAGTGTGCCCCTTGTCAAGATTCAATGGTCAGAAAATCCCAATGATTGCACTTGGGAAACCGAAGAATCTATCGAGCGTTCTTTTCCGGGTTTTCTTTCTTATTTTGGTAATGGTGAGAATTTATTATCTCGAGCTATTTCTTGTTTCTTCCGTTTGAATCTTTGAATTGTTATACATTTTTCCCTTAGAAATTGCGTGGACGCAATTTTGTTAAGGGGGGAGGTCTGTAACAACCCCGGTTTGGAGATTACCATAAATATTAAATTATAATGATGATTATAATTTAATATTGGGATTAATTAAATTAATAAGAAGAAAATGTTGTTTATTTTAATAAACAATGAATTTGGATCAATTTGAGCTATTGAAAATAAATAAATATGGAGAATAAGAAGAAATAATTATTCCTTGTTGAATAATTGATGAACTTAAGCAGAATAAAGTTTTTGCTTTATTTCGGGAATTTTTGAGTATAGTTGTTTGACTATTGGATTTAATATATAGATCATGACAATATTGAGTTTATTGTCAATATTGTCGTTGTATTATTAAAACATAAGAAATAATAATAATTCTTAAGATTTAAATGACAAGCATGTGTGAAATAGAGTTTTTACTTTATTTCATGAATTTTTGAATGTATTGATTTGGATACATTCAATTAAATTTAATAATTTGCCCAATATTGTGTTATTTGCCAATATTGCCATTTTATTAATTAAAACTCAAGAGAATTGATTATTAAAATAATTAATCATAGTAATTATGATTAAAAATGATAAGAAAATATTTATTTGGTGTTAATCATGTAATTACATTTATTGGAGTATAAAATATATTTATGTTTAACCAATTGTGACAGTTTACAATTTATTTTGCAAAAATATGAAAATTGGTTAAATAAGAATAATATTAATAAAAAATAATAATATAATTATTAAAATTGTGTTTTTATCTTTTTATTTGGAATCTAGAAGTTGTAATGGTTCTAACGCACCTAAGTTTGTAAAAATCGGATTTAATATGTATAAGATATGGAGATTTAAAGAAATTACATACATAAAAAAATTACATAAACTAAAAATCAAAGATTTGTCTAAGTCCTAATGGGTTTTATTGTGGATATTGGATCCTTACACTAAGCCCAACAGACACTTCTGTAATTTTGTACGTACCTTTCTTCTCTACTCCGTTCATTTCCTTCTCCAGAAAGAAAAAAAAACCTCCCGTAAACATAACCATGGTCTCCTCTTTGTAAATCTTGCCCAAATAAACCAAATCCTAGCTGAAATCAAGAGAATTTAAGTCTAAAATCAATATAAAGGTAATCTTCTAACCAATTCTCATCTCAAATCCTTGGAAATTGTAGATTTCAGATATTGTACGTGTTGTTTTGATGATTCTCTTCCATGCATGTCTTTTTTCAGCTCCTACAGGTAGTTTAGAGGCCACTACCAGCTGAAATACTCCATCTTGAAGCTCCAATCAACCTCCTCCTTCGCTGTAAAGGTAAGTAAATTACTTACCGCAACTGTAAGCAAAGGAATTCTGCTGCTTAAAAACATTTTGATGCTTAGTTTGATGTTTTAGGCACAAAAACTTTGATTTGAAAAGCTATATTTTGCTGAAACTGTCCATTGTTATTTTGATCATATCTGGCTCATCCGGTGTCGAATTGATGCCATTCTTTTTCCAGATTATAGTGCATTTGATCTAGTTTGTTCATGTCAAATTTCATTGAGTTTCGAGTCCGTTTGGACCTCTGTATTTGCTGTGGAAGTTGCAAACCCGAGAGGGTTTTGCACAGAAAACATATTTTTGCTTCATAGTATTTTTGGTATAACTTTTGTGTTTCAAATCGGAATTCAATAATTTTGGATGTTTTGGAAAGCTTATTTCATTGGCTACAACTTTTGTTTGTTGAGTTTTCTGCAATTTTGTGGTTAACTATGTCAAAATTGAACTTTTCTACTGTTAACCCGAGAGCAAATCAAATCTGCTCTGTTGTTGAGGCAGAAACGAAATCTGCCATAACTTTTTCGTTTCTAAACTGAATTTGATAATTTTGGATGTTTCGGAAAGCTTATTTCAGTGGCTACAACTTTTGTATTATGTGTTTTCTGTGATTTTGATGGTTGCTATGCTAAAACTGCAAATGTTCCTTACTGTCCTGTGTTTTGTTGCATGGACTAGTGTTGATTTTAAACTATTGAAAATGGTTTGCATTTATGAACATGTATACGCAATTTGTATCTCGGTAATATGATGTTAAACATTTTATTTTAAACATTTTTCATGAATGTTCGGACGTATGAGAAAGTATATTAAACGATTTAGTAAAAACCACGAGGTATGGGACTCGTGCGTATTTGCTTCATCGGTTAAATACGGACTTGTACGATCGAAATGATTTTGAGGAATCATTTGATTTCCTCCAAGATTATTAACCACTATGTGGTACCTCGAGATTGATTTAGAGCATTTTTCCATATTAGCGGATTTGGCTAATATGTGGACATAGTCCAAAAACTCCCGATTTAGAGCTTATTCGATTATGGACTATCAAGATTGTAGTGCTCCCGCCGATGAAATGAGGCAAAACCAATTATGGTTGATTATGATTTTATAATTTTGATTAGGTTTTCACTTGTCGATGAAATGAGACAAGTTTGAATTTATTTTTGGTTTATCGTAGCGGAATTGCTACGACTTGATTATTTACATTCGCCGATGAAACGAGGCATTGTGATTATATTGATTTATGATTTTTCCTAATGTGGAACCAATGAGTGATTAGTAAACCATTAGGTGATAACTCATGGTATGGGACGTGGGTTATACCCTTATGGGTTCCTAGTCTCGATGTTGATACACATTCAAGATTGGACTAGTACTATGAGGCCTCGAGTTTATTGGGGAATCAAGATTTGAAATTATACCCCAAATCATGAATTTACTATTACTCGGGCCTTTGACGTCACCGATTGGGATTGATTAAATTATAGGCTACGTAGTCGTCAAGATTGTCAAGATTCATCTAGATGACATGATCCCGATCATCACGATTGTTGGTACCAAAGTATAGTACTAGTGGAGATTCAAAAGCACGTGCAAAAATTATCTTTTAAAGCTTTATGATTTATTGGGATTTGATGATTTCTATAGCCTTATATATGAATAAGGCGATATTATTTTGTAAACCATGATTATTTAGATTGTTTCATGACTTGTTGGAGACTTATGAGTTTTCATGATTTCATGGATGTTTATTAATAATTTACTTAACTTAATCACAATTCTCCTTACGCATGACATTAGAATATTAGCTTGGCATCTCCCTTGATTATCACTGAACCTTTCATTTATTCTGTTGGGTACAACAGAATGAATGCTTCCCTTTACTTATTATCCTACAGTTCCTTATCTACTGATGAGTTTAGTTGCCTGACCCGCGTGTTTTTCACTCGGGTCAGACCGAGTTGCAGGTTAGCTCGGATTTCTTTTGCCTCCAGTTCAGCTTGATACTTTTTGGTGGGACACATATATGTATATTTTGGCTAGCTAGTCTTCGTCTTTTGGGACTACTCCTTTATGATCACTTGTATATTTCTGGGATGTATATTTTTGACACTTAGCTACCTAGTAGTTACTCTTGTATGATGTATTATATGGATATGTATGGTGACGGTTATGTATGTATATGACTGATCTGGGTTTGCTTTTCTGTGACTTTGATTATTCCGCATATTATATTACATTATTTCTGAAATGTTATATAGCCACCGTAGTGTGCAATAGTTATGCACTAGACGTGTCAACCACACATGAGGTAATGGAAAAAAAAATTGACACATACTTGACATGTTTAGTTCATAGATATTGTATGCTATGTTGGTCGCTCCTATCCAGCCTTATTCTCTGCGTTAGTAGATAGAATTACTTGTTAATTCCCTTTACTAACGTGGGTCTCGGGGTGGGGCGTTACATACTAGACGAATGTAGGAATTCAATCACTGAAATGTCCATTTGATTAGTTTACGTAAAGTGCAACTTGTTCGATATCCTTAAATGTCAAGAGATGACCAAATGAATTTTTATAAAGGGTTTGGTGTGATCTTATAGTAAGGATTTCCTTTGAATGGTTCGACCATTTGGAAAGGAAAGAAAATGTACTAGTGTGGATGTAACTTGGGCACATTTGAGATAGGGGTGATTCGAAATGTTGAGAATCTCACGACTTTATTGTGTGAAAACAATGTCACGATAAAAAGACCATAAAATAACTTAGAGCTCATTAGAAGTTAAGAAACATTGTTCGAGAAGTTCCACATTATAAAGACATTTATCAGCGTCGAAGAGAGTTGATTGGCAGAGTAGATAATTAAGACAATATAGCATATCCAATCACGAAGGGATTGACTTGATCTGTTCTAAGAAAACTAATCGAAGTGATGAGATCGAGATTCCATAATTGGCCTCAAGTAGGGGATTGATAGTGTTTACGGTATGACCAAGGGGAAATTCTATAACTTATTATAAATTATTAACCCTATAATAAAATCTTATTCGAAATAAAAGGTGTTTGTTTTCTATTTTATACTTGTTATATTGTGATATATTAATCAAGTAATTGATTAAGTATATTAAAATAGAAATTCCTTAAATGGCATGTTATGTTTTAATAATTACAAGGAGTTGTAATCATGAGAAAATTATCATAATATAAAATAACATATTATTTTAAATATCCTGGTCATGATGTTTCAAGAAAGAATATCGATACATCTATTGAGATCAGTGTGTGTAATGCTCTTTAAATATTGGGCAATGTATTGCTCCTGGTTGTCGAGGGCACTAAGGAGTTACGTATTCATAATTCTTGGTTAGCTAGGGAATGACTTGTCTAAGAGTTTCATGTTGGAAAATAATAGCATGGTCAAACAGGAAACCTCAGGGTGACGATGTTACACAGTTCTCTCGATTTGAGAGCACTTGGAACTTCAACGTGAATATTTCACTTTGATTGTAGCTAAATCATGACATGGTGATCCATCCAGCGACTATAGTTGGGTCTGAGTTGAAGCATCGGAAGTGAAGCACTATTCAATAGAGAATGTGTTTACTCAGTTGAATGGGGTTAGTATCACGGTCAACTGTGGTCAATTCAAAGTCAAAATCTCTAACCAAAGTAGTACTGTTGATAATGAAGGTTATATTGAACCTAGGACTTTATTTGTGGACTAACTGAGTTGAATAAGGGTGATATTAGAATTTTAACAAAAACCAAATTCTATTAACCTAAGGTGATATAGTGTTGAAGAAGAGAATGTGTGTGAATAATCGTTACTAAAAGGTACCACTTCAAAAAATATAACGTTCGGTTTTACCTAATAGATTTGTAAGCGATGAATTTGGCCAAACTGTCATGCCACTACCAAGGTGACGTGTGAACATTAATATTTGAATTGTTTACAATTAATCGTTGACCAAATTCACACCTTTGAGTCTCATAATTTAATTTCTGAATTCTCCAAAAAAGCATATGATTTAATTAATCTATAAAATGTTCGGGATCGTTTGTAATTATTTGTATTTATATTAAAAGTTATATTTATGTGCATTGATATACGATATCAGTATATTTTAAATAGGTTTAAACAAGAGATAATTGCTTCAAGGGATTTTGGAAATTTTGTACCATATAGATGGCAGATAATGGCTGGGCATATATGAAGAGAGAAGGGTGGAGTAAGAGAAAATTTGTGGGATTAATTAAGAAAGTTTTAACTGAAAGAATGAGAATAGTTAGATTCTTTCTATTAAAACAAATGCACTAATTGTATTTCCTTCGGTTGTTTTTCCTCTCCTCTTCTCTCCTTTCCATAATCGAAAATGGATTCCTCCTCTTCCAAATAAAAATTAACTCCAAAAATAAATAAAAACATCAAGTAATATAAAAGGTACATGGTTCATCATTCTCTTGCAAAGTAAATATAAAAGCTATGTGTCACTTATTGAATAGATCTGAAAGGTTTATTCTAACATTTAATTTGTTTTCTTAGATTAAATATATTGAAAGTCTATATGGATCGAGTAATATGAATAATTATCTAGATTATAAACTTGTGCGGAATATAAATATAAAAGTAAAGCAATAAAGTACCAAAGATTTTTATATTGGTTTGAACTCCCATTCTACGTCCAGTCCCAGACTCCTTCTAGAATTTACTACCAACGTCCTCACTTAACACAAAGGAATAGGTATTATAACCACCTAAGCTACCGAACAGGACTTCGTGCCTGAAATACTCCTATCAGGACTTCGTCTACAAAGTAAGTAGAATTGTTTGTGACTTCCTGTGCTCTTGTATAACACAGATTAGCCAATAAGTACAACCTTCCTATAATCTTCTTCTTTGTGGTATAATGTGTGCTCGTAAAGAAATGAAGTAATTTGATCACAAGAGAATATTCTTGAATGAATGTTTGATAAAAAACTTAAAGCAATATTGTGAATTGAATGCTTGAGAGTATATCAAGATTGAGATAAAAAGAATTATAAATTAAGTGATTTGAATCTTTGAAATGGATTGCTTTATATAGATAATCAGTAGTTGCAACTATTAGAGGAATGATTGCAAAAATTAACACGGAGAAGAGCATCTCTTTAGATAATTTGAAAAATATGGCTGTTATGATCGTTCAGTCGACTTAAGAAAATAAACCAGTCGGTTGTATTTGAGTATAGATAGAGTTTCAATAAACAGAAAATAAGTAGTTCAAAGTAAGCAGTTTCAATCAACTGAAATTGTTGAATCTATTGACCAAAAGTATATTTAGTCGACTGTTTCGAATTTTCAGTCGTCTGAAACTGTTGACAATTTATTTGTTTAGTTTCTTTGAGTCAGTCGACGGAAATGGGTGTTTCAGTCGACTAACTGATGCATATTTTGACTTCTCTGATTAATTTGTAATTGTGTGTGTTTATATATACCACTAAAAGAGATTTTAACAATTTATATAACTCTAAATTAAGAACCTATGACTGATACTACATAATTGTGCCATCATGGTCTTCTTTTTGTCAATCTTTTCCTGTACAAGTGGGTAGGATATACAATATAATGATGTATAGTTTTTACTATCAAAATACCCAAAGTAAGAGGTTCTAACATTATCCCCATTTTTGATGATGACAACTATATATTTTAAAGTAATTGATATATATTGATCTAACCTCCCCTTATTGATAAGAATCTATTCCCTTATTGATAAGGAGTAGTTATTCTCCCCCTTTGTCATCGACAAAAAGGAAATGGAAATTAATAGGAGTAAATTTGCTAAAATAATATTAAAAATAAGAACATTTCACTATTACATAACCGTAAAACATTTCACAATAGAAAACAATTTGTCACAATGACTATTATAAGAACATGACTCACAGTCAAATAACATAACAATCACATAAAATAGAAAATAACAACAGAAATTACATAATTGTCATGACCACATAACAATAACACAATTTGTTTTTGAATTAAGAAGGTTTTGTAGAAATAAAAATAGCATACATAGGTGATAAAAGAAACTACCATCTTAACAAGGCTCAGTAGTCATGACTTCCACTAGTTTCTCCTTGCTCAACTGAGTCTTCTCCATCTTCTTCTTCTTCGGATGTTGTCCAAGTTAAATGCTTAGGATTTGGAGGAATTTTTTTGGATAGTATATATGAAAAGGAGAAAGAAGCACATGAAATTTTATCCTAAATTTTGTTCAAGAATCCTTTAATTCGATCAAGCTTGTTATCCATCCTAGTGACAGTGTGCTCAACGCGGGAAAGTCATCGATCAAGCCTACTTTGATTGTGTGAGAGAGTGACATATGCTTGACGTGCTTGATGTTCCAATGATATTTCTTCTATGTCATCCTTATCACGTTGAGGCCGAAGAGGTGGAGGAGCTTGAGAAGAGGAAGCTGCAGTATGATTGGCAGGTTAGTGATGGTCGGCTTCTCTATTTGCTTTCCATTGGTCGAAGGATATGATATTATGGTGTTCGACTCTTTGTGGAAGTTTCATGAGACTGAAAGTTTTTGAGTCTAAACAAGCAACTGTAGTGAATTCCAAATTGGGAGAGGTAATTGAAAACTCATTAAGATACACATTATATATTGTCTATAATGGATTGTTTTGGCTTTACGGTTATGAAATGTTGAAAACCCATCTATGATTATTTTTGCCCAATTCACATTTCGACGACCATATATTACATAATGAGCTTGGAAGTTATTTTTATGAATCACTTCATAACTACCGGTTCGTGGTTGTATAGAATGAGCAAGTACTCTATGTAAAATTCTAGCTTTTGGATGCAAAATTTTTGCCTTCAACATTTCCAAATTATTAGCTAGAAACAGACGACTAATTTCATCACGATTGTTCAAATCTATTTCAATGTCATCTGAGTCTTCCCCTTCCAAAAGGCAATTTAAAATAGATCCTAATCTTGCAATAGGTAGATAAATTTTGACAATGCTGACTTCAAAGTTGATAAGATGATCAATGTGGTTTGCTTCAGCGAATTCTTGAATAATATATCCTCCAAAATCTCTAAACCGGATGAATGACCTTCAAAATTCCTCATATTCCTCATGTTATTGACACTTTGGACAGCAACATCTTTGTATAGCCATCCTTTGATTTGAGGTTCAGACGGTCGAGTGGATGTAGATGTTTCTCTTGAACATGTTGGAGGCATTGGAATTGAGTGATGAGGAAGAAATCTGATTTTGTTTAAATCTTTGAAGAGGGAGTTGAAAGAGTAAATTCAAATAATGTGAGGGATTGAAAAGAGTTTAGGGTTTTGAATTGGCAGATTTCTCAAAAGATGTGAAGGTGAATAGGTATTTGGTTTTAAAAATTGGAAAACCGCTCGAATTAACTTTAACATTGTAACGAGAAAAATGGCATCGTCTGCTTCTTGTTTCCAATATTATTCTTCCCCGTTCTTGCCTACCTTCTTATCAAATTCTCCCAATTCTTTCTCTTTTCTAGATCACGATTTTTACTTTAATCGATCCTATGCTCAAGTGGTCAAGGATCACAAGGCTTCTCATCTGCGTTCTTTTAATAAGAAACCAAAATTCAGGAGCTGGGTTGAGACAAGAAGAAGTAGGAAATTTTGCTTTCGATGTGGGGATCGTAATCACTTGGCTAAGGAATGTCGCGACCCTGTTAGGTGTTTTGGGTGCGGAAATTTCGGTCATAAGAGAATAGAATGTTCGGCAAAATTCGATTTTACCCCTGACAGAAATTTTAACACTTCATTGTCTGATCATGGGTTTCTTTTTGTCCTAAAAAGTATGAAACTCAAGAGGATATTGCTCGATCACTTATGGTTCCAGAGGAATGAGGGAGTTGGTTTTTTAGAGGATATGTTCGAACACTTTGATGCAATTAATTCGGCTAATATTGGTAAGGGTTATACAGATAATTTTGGGGATCTAAAGGATTACTTTGGAAAATCTAAATATTCTTTTAATGGTGATGGTAAGCTATTGATAAAAAGGCGGTTTCAAGTGTGGATAATGGTATTTCGTGCAGTGTTGTTGATATTGTTGAAGCTTCTGATATCAGTGTCACTGTCTAGAGGGAGGAGTTTAATATCTTTGATCCTTTTCTCTTAGACCCTGCTTTATTGCAATGTAGTGTGGACTGTCATTCTATGAAAATAAATGATGCGGTCTTGGATTGTAAATTTACTGATTTTTCTATAGGTGATTCTGGTTCTGTTGCTCATCCAAGTAATCGAACAAAGAATTTATTATTGTTCATAATAAAAGATTCGGAGCAAAATCTAGTGAGATGGAGAGTTTCGAGTTATCCATTGCTAATCGATTCGACTGTCTTATATCCATGGAAGATTTGATTGAAGATGATAGCTATTTCGAAATCCATACTCAGGTATACAATATTTCTTCTACAAGTCAATTGGACAAATTTATAGAAAGAAATATTGATGTGGTGGTAGAGAATAGAGAAAGACTTGCTGATAGTAAACAGTTAATGGTTACTCATGTCTCTGATGAGTAGAATGTTTCATATGGATGTTTAGATAAAGATTGTGTTAATGGTGGTGTCAGTGTTCTTTGTGATTCACACAAGGCTAGTGGTTCTCTTGCTCATGTTCATAAATCTAGTGGTATCAGTATACATGGTGATGTTGCATACAAGAATAGTGATGCACCAGTTGATGAGATACACAGGGTTAATGACAGATTATCAAACTGCTTGGTGATCTATGGTGACAACTTGTGTGATGTGGTTGGGGGTGAGGATGCGACTGATAGTACACTGTCTATTTCTGATGCTTTGTTAAATGGGATGGGTTTGCCAAAGAGTTATATTTTGATACTTATGGTGATCAATCATGTGAAAAGGTGGGGTTATTGATGAATTGGTTGGAGGAAGTTTACCAGTCTATGATGTTGATGCTAGTGATATAAGTGTACATGATTCTCTTGTTGATACTCACAAATCTTGTGATATCGGTGTACATGGTGTTGTTACACATAAAAATAGTGATACCCCAGTTGATAAGTTGCATAGGGTTAAGGTTGGATTTTCAAAATGCTTGTTTACCTATGGTGACAATTTATGTATTGTAGATGGGGATAATATAAAAGCGGTTGATAGGACATTGCCTGTTGATGCTTTGTTGGAGGAGGTTTGTTCGCCAGAGAAATATATTGTTGATACTGTTGGTGATCAACTATGTGAGGAGGTGGGGGTCATTGATGATTTGGTTAGGGGAATTTTGTCAAGTTCAGATGTTGTTGTGAGGCAAGAGGTGGGGGGCTTGCCGAATGATGATGTTAATGTGTCTTCTGACATCCATCATTATATGGAGGATCCTGGTGATCACCAATCTGAGGTAGCAGGGACCCATATTGAGGTTGATTGTTGTGTATTAGCCGCCGACACCACTTTTGTAGTGAGTAATGTTGATGTTAACACTGTGAATGGAGAGGTGGTGAATACTGTGTTTCAGCGTGCATCATGCACAACAAATGCAGATTCTAGTGTTTGAAATATCGGCAGCAAATCAGCATCTTATTCTTCATCATCGAGGAGAAGTAGGCGTAGGAAATCTATGGCTGTAAGTGGGTATGTCCGTCGTAGTTCCAGGATCCATAGTAGTCATTCTCCGTTTTTGGGTGAGTTACCTGATTCGAGTGCCACGAGTGGTACTACGAATTCAGGCTTAGGTATGACTTTTGATTTAGGCAGTACTTATTCTTCTTATGCTTTGGGTAGTTTGTCTTCCATCGCGTTATGTCAATTAGTTAGAGATACTGCTTTTGTTTTTACTGACGTTGAATTAGATACTGCTTATATTAGGAATAGGGAGATAGAGTGGGCTAGATTTTCTGGATCATGAGGATTATTAGTTGGAATATTAGGGGTTGAAATGATTTAAATAAATGTGTTAAAATTAGAGCATTTTTTAAGGATTATTTTATTGATATTGCTCTCTTATGAGAAACTAAAATAGAATGTCCTGATATTCGCTTTTATAGAAGATTAGGTGGCTATCATTTTAGACACTGGGCCTATTTACCTTCTGTTGGAACGTCTGGGGGTTTACTTATAGGGTGGCTGGATAACTCTTTTAAAATTCTTCAAACTATTACTAAGCAACCCTCTTTACATATTATTCTCATTAACCTTAGTGATAACTCTTTATTAGATATTTCTAATGTTTATGGTCCAAACTCTAAAATTGGTTGTAGAGTTCTATGTAATGAATGTCTCGAATTTAGATCATTCGCTCCTGGATCTTGGATTATGGGTGGGGACTTCAATGTTACGCGTTTTTTAGGAGAACGTTCGCCTCAGGAGGGAGACTTCTCTTCTATGGAATAGTTTGACCTATTTATTATTAATACTAATTTAATAGAATAACCACTTTCTAAGAGAGGATTCACTTGGAGTAATACTAGAGAATCCCCGTCTATGGCCCTTTTAAGTAGATTTTTCGTCAGTGACGAAATTTGTGATGAACATGATTTTCGACCCACGAAAATCGACATCAATACGTTCACTGTATAGCATGCCGAGAAATCGAGTGCCGGAAATACTAGATCATTAGGGGTGAAGAAGGAAAGATAGAAGGAAATAAAAACAACAATACACAGAATCTCACAATCACAGCGGAACAAAATAAAATATATAATAATAGATTTTTATACAAGAGAATCTGTAACTGTCTATATATATATATATACACAACCATCAGAGTACAACCATCAATACATCAATATAGACAGTTATTTACAACTTGTCCTCACCGGTGTTGATTATACAGTCTACACGCACACTGCGGAATATAATCAAGTATGATCATACGTCTCTGTCATCCAGCTCGTCTCCTGAGCTCCATATTATCCTAGCCTGGATCTATAATACTCGGTCTGACCCGAGCATTATAATAAAATAACACCCGAGTCAGTCTGGAAAACCAGTGTGAGAAAACACACGCAATTTGAATTATTATTCTTTTCAAAATCCTTGAAAAACAAAGGTATCTAGTAAGACCACGCCACACATAAACACGATGGGTTTTTCCCTTACGATAACCAAAACATTTTATATCAAAATCATCTGATATTATAAGAGTGTCTATAGCAAGTAAATTAGAAAATAGCTGAAATGCTTGCGTCTTACGTTTCAACATAGTTGGGCATAATAAAATCCGTACGGTGCTTATTGGAGAATGGATTCCATACAATGACTGGGCTACTAGGGTACCGTCTTTCATAGTACACCTCTAGGAAAATGTACCGAGGATCTCGCCAGGATCCCCAGCCACACAAGACCGGCCTACCCCTAACCTGGATAGTACCGAATATGTTATCACCCCGGGTGTTCTCACCCTTAATCGAGAGCTCACTTTTCCATGCACAACCATATCCATAATTTTAATATATCTGAGGGAATCTAGAAAGTTGATAACATATCTTAATTGGGTGTGACCCACTTAGCCTTGCTGCATCTTCCATGTTTTAGTCATTCCCGGTTGATGAGGCATGAGGCTAACGATTACCTTTCAAGAACAATTTCACTTAGAATGCTCATCATCATCCAATGACGATGTTCAGATAGCATTCGTCCATATAAGTTGTCCTAGGTCTGGTCAAACTGAATCGCCGTCTTCACCATCTTTACGATATCACCATTCATAATGTTCAAACCAAATCGAAGTGGTTTCCGAATAATTAAACCCGATCCCGGTGTCTTCGAAACGATCAGCAGATTTGGCCAATTTTGATAGTCGGTTATTTGACTATCAAATAACGTCCATAAGCAGTCAATAGGTCTATATTATAATTTTCAAAAATTTATTTTTAAAATATCTTTATAAGATATATATATATTCAAATCTCTTCCAGTATTTCAATATTTGAAACAAATTCAACACTTATCCATATCTCACTTCTACACTTAGGAAAATATTTCCAACTTCGATTTATAATCCCTTACTTAGAAAAATATCTCGATATAAATCCTTCATCGCTAATATTTCCAAAAACCTTTCATTTCCACACTTAGGAAAATATTTTAAGTCCATTTTCTCAAAATCATTTCAAATATCAATACTTAGGAATTTCTTATCTTATCTCCTACATTTTCCGGAATTTATATTAAATTCTTTTACATCATCCAAAATCGATTATACTCATTTATAATCTCGTTTATTCATTGACAACTTCTAAAAATCATATCCGTTTCCACATCTCGCGAAGATTTATAAATAAATTTAAATCATTACAAAACTCTCTCTATATATATGTAAATAAAAATAAGTATTTAAAAGAATAATAATTTATTTTTAAAACATGTTCAAGTAATTATTTAAAATATCGAAACACTTTTTATAAACATCAATTTCTCGATTCCAATTTATTTTTAAATAAACAAATTAATTTTCAAAGCTGATTATTATAATTTATCACAATAAATATTAAACATTTGAAAATCCACTTACCGAAGTATTTCAATAATAACTAGTTTAAATTTACAAAGTTTAATAAATAAATTTCCTTTTAAAAAAACAACTTAACTTCTTAATAAATAAAAATATATTTTTAAAATCTCAGTAACCAATTCTATTTATAAACCCACTCGATGCACAACCCATCGAATTCCATTCCAGCATCCTATCCACTTCCGCTTTAAAAAAAAAATATCCACTATTTTCTCGTCCTCTTTCCATATTTTAATATAAATTCACCCTGTAAATTTATATTCCCAATTTGTCATCTGATATCGATTTCCTTTATTTATAAACATCGTTTATAAATTCTTAACTCCTTTGAGTTTCACTTGTTTATAAAAATTAATATTATTTATAAAATTCCATTTTATAAATCCATTTTCTTATAAATTTCATTTATTTTGCAGATCTATCTAAAATATCGATTCTAACTCCTTTCCATATTTTCAGAATATCATTTAAAAATTCATCGTTTTAAAAAAATCCTCTATATTAATTATTTTTTAAATCTCTATTTAAAATATACTTTTCCGAATAGTTAAGTATAACCCAAAAATCAATTTATCATTTTATCCAAATCAGTTTCTTTTAAAATAATCCAACTTCGATATACATATTTTTATATTCAAAATCTTCTTTTAATTCCTTCAAATTCAAAAATAAAATTTATGGTATTTGAAATACCAAAATTCAGGACAGTGCTACTATAACATCCAATAATTCAAATCACAACAATAATCTATAACAGATTATTCTCATACATCATATATTACTATATATGGAAAACAATCAATATAAATTTGAGGAATCCAGTTGGATCCCTTCAACCTGTTTCCCTACATCCACAGATATTAATACAACATAAAAATACCAATCCCACTTCGAGGGGGATATCGCGGTAATATAGGGTTATCCGCTATTATGCAGGGGTGCATAGGGTCTCATCCGCTCCAATATGCGGGAAAATATCCAACTACTAATAAATATACTACTATATATAGTATAACATCCAACTGATAAAACTTATAAAATCAACCTGCCATCCAATAATTAATTTTAACATTTTAAAATTAATAACAGTAATCCAAATGACTGAGATTTTGCCCACCTTGATTTTTCGAACCTGTTTACCGTTCCTATTCCAAACTAAACCCATTGTAATTATTCTATCGCCGTGAATTCAAGGGACTCGTTTCATGATTTTGGACCTCTTATGCAAATTTTATTAATTTTTATTAGCATACGATTTACTAAATAATTGTAACTTATTTAAATTTTATTAACAAATTTTAAACATTACCACCTTACCTAAACTTTAATCCATGACCAACTGATAATCACGTGATAACTGCACGAACTCTTCTTCCCATCGACCAAGCCAACAACCCAATCTGCACGACAACATGCTCGCAACTACACCCCACCAGCGAAGCTGACAGCACGACCACGACACCCAGATCGCCGTGCTCCCAATGCCACATCCCTCTTCCTCAATCTCGGCCATCTCCCCTAGCTTCGCTCCTAGATTGCGCCGCCCATTCATGGAACCATCTCCACCCTCGACTTCGCAACCTAGTGCACTGTCGTGACCTCCCCAATGATAACGTCCATACACGGCCCCCCTAGTTGAACCACCAAAAGTCGAGCTCCAATCTCGCCTTTCCCACAGTCTCCATCGCCTTGCAGTCGCCCTTCCCCTCGGCCATTCGCGTGCGGCAAAGTCGACACAACCCAAATCGTGAATCCCCTCGTGATTTTTATCATCGCGCTATTTCTTTTCTTCTACGATTTTTTTGACAAACGCCTATTTTATTTTCTTTCTTTGATTCGATTTTGATTTAATTTCATTCTAAAAGAAAGGAAAGGGAGTGTACGTGACTTATCAGTGAAGAGGGTAGGCTAGTACGAGATAGGATGGCTGAAATGAAGTAATAGGGTTTGATCTTAAAATTTATAATATAATTAAATTCCAAAATATATCGATTAGTAATTTAAAATCCCAGACCCCTATCAAGGTGTGCCGCCTGGCGTTTCTAATATTATACTACTATTCCTAACCCAATGGAACAAGTCTCGAGTCCCAATTCGATCGTATGGAGAAGATAGCTTTTTTAATCGACTATTTATATTAAATTCAACAAATTTATTTCTAGGCATTTTCAGATCGCACGACCAAACGATAAACCCAAACACTATGAAATTTAAAATCCGATAATAATACTCTATTACAGATCCAATGGAACTGGTTTCGTCGAATTACGAGACAGTGCCCTAGATCGCTATTTTAACACGTCGATTAAATCGACGATTTCTAAAATTTACGAAATCAATTGAAATTCCAGTTTTAAAACTTTACTAACTAAATTCTAATTCCAAATCCAATATTTAAACCATTTAAATATTTAAAATCGAATGACGAAAAATATCCGAGTCGTTACAAAATTGAGGATAAATTTCCCATTTGTAGAGTCTCCTGTTTGCCTTATACTTATTCTGATCATCGCCTATCATTCTTACGTGTGATCATCATAAAATTGTTAATAAAACTGTTAAATTTGAGAAAATGTGGTTATTACAATCCAATTTCACTAATTTAACTAAAAATAAATGGATCTCTATGAATTTTTATAATATCAGAAATACGGATAACTCTGCTAAGAATTTTGTTTTAAAACTTAGGGGTCTTAGAAATTTTCTTCAAATTTGGAGTAAGAATATTTTGGTAGTATTAAAATTGAAAAAAAAATTACTTTCTGAAATGCTTAATATTAATAAGATAGAAGAAACTAGACAACTAAATATTGGAGAGCATAATGTTCTCGCTAATTTAAAAGAAGGGCTTAATTCAATTTTAGAAAAAGAAGAGGTTATGTGGAAACAAAGGTCTAGAATTCAATGGATTCATGAAGGTGATAGTAATATTAATTTTTTTCATAATATGGCTAATGGTAGAAATGTAGTAATACGATAAATTCTATTTTTGTGAATAACGTTGAATTGGTCGATCAAAGGGATCTTAATAAGGCATTTACTGATTATTATAGGGATATTTTTGGTAATAAGAATAAGCATAGAATTAATGTTAGATGGAATGATCTTTATCCCAGCGAATCTAGAATTGATCTCCGATTTTGATAATCCTTTTACTAAAGAGGAAATTTTGAAGGCTATTAATGATATGCCTAGTGATAAAGCACCAGGCCCTGATGGGTTTCCAATTTTATTTTACAAATTATTTTGGGATGTTTTAAAGTGTGATTTATTTAGTATGTTCAATGAATTTTATATTGGGAAACTGCAATTAAGAAGATTTAATTTTGCTAACATCATTCTATTACATAAAAAAATCGGTGCTAATAACTTATAAGGTTTTAGACCAATTTCTCTAATTAATTGTTTGGTTAAAATTATCTTAAAAGTCTTAGCTAGTAGACTTAGCACAAGAATGAATGATTTAATTGATTGTTCATAAACTACTTTCATTAAGAGTAGAAATATCACAGATGGAGTGGTTGCTATACAAGAATACATTAATCATTGTTGTAATAATAACATTACATATGCTTTGCTAAAACTAGGCTTTGCGAAAGCTTTTGATTCGGTTGATTGGGATTTTTTAATTGATATGTTACTGGCTAGAGGTTTTATTCGCAAATGGATTGGTTGGATTATGGCTTTGCTTTAAACTAGTAATTCTAGTATAATGGTAAATGGTATTTTAGGGAATAAAATTCAATCTAAACGAGGCTTAAGGCAGGGTGATCCTTTATCGCCTCTTTTGTTTAACTTGGCTGTAGATGTTTTCACTATGACAATTAAAAAAGCGGTTGGTAATGGTTCTTTAGGGAGTGTTGGTAGTGAAATCTCGCGCAATGGACTCTCTGTTCTTCAATTTGCGGATGATACCTCATTATTTACCTCTCATTTTCCTAATCATGTCATAACCCTTAAATTTATTTTATACTGCTTTGAACTTCTTTCAGGGTTAAAAATAAATTTCGATAAAAGTTCGGTTTTAGTTTTAAATGATATTGATAAGGTTGAAGGTTTAGTTGCTAATACGCTTAATTGTAAAACTATGAATTTTACTTTTGATTATATTGGTTTTTTGATTAGACCAACTAAACTTAAACATGATGATTGGCTAATTATTATAGATAAAATTAAAAATAGAATTTCTAAATTGAATGGGAGGTTTTTATCTAGAGCGGGTAGATTAGTTTTGATTAATTATGTTTTATCTGCTCTTCCGATCTATTGGATGTCAATGCATCTTTTCCCAGATTGGATGATTAATAAAATTGATAAAACTAGAAGGGACTTCTTATAGAGTGGGGATAATTCTAATAGTAGTCTTAAATGTTTAGTTAGTTGGGAAACTATTTGTAAATCGAAAAAGAAGGTGGTTTAGGAGTTATTAATTTACATAACATGAATTTGTCTTTATTAAGGAAGTGGTTATGGAAATTTAGGATAATAATGAAAACTCTATTTGGAAAGAAATTATTTCTAAACATTATTATAATGGTAGTAATAATTTATACCAAATTACACCTTCTGTTACTACTAAATTGTCTAATTTTTGGAAACCTATTTTAAAATGTCATTAGATGTTTAACATTGGTACTAATACGATTGTTCATTCAGGAAATAATATTTCTTTTTGGCATGATCGTTGGATATCTATCATTCCTCTTAGGGTAGAATGGAAAGAGCTTTTTGAAATTTGTAACTTTAAGAATGCTTTAATTTTAGATGTTTTTTCTTCGAAAAATGATCCCTTATGGAACTTTAATTTTAATAGATTGTTAGAAGGTACAACTCTTAGACAATTTTCTTTATTATGTGCTAGATTGAATTTATATAATATTGATAACATAAATGATATTATTAACTGGGAATGGGATAAAAGTAAGAAATTCACTTCAAATTCTTTTTATAAATTTCTTAATTTCTCAGGCATAACTAATAACTCTTTTAAACTTATTTGGAAAACAAACGCTCCTCCTAAAGCTAAGATTCATATTTGGTTAATCATGCATGGGAAACTAAATACTATTGAATTATTAAAAAGAAAGAATATGCAAATTGATAATAAATGTACTTTTTGTAAATTGTATTTTAAAGATATAAAGCATGTGTATTATGATTGTATGGATACTTGTTACATTCTTAAAAATACTCTTAAAATCTTTAAATTTATTCTTCCAACTAAAGTTACTGATTGTGAATATTATTGGAATAATTCAAGATTTAAGTTTAAAAAGGAAAATAGATTTTTACTAGATACTTTATTCATTATAATATGTTGGTATATTTTGTTTGAGTGAAACCAAAAACTTTTTAATAATAATAGTCATATTAATAGATTGATATTTATAATATCATCATTTTATTTTAATTGGATACCAAATCCTAAATATAGATTAGCTAAAAATAATCATTTCAAAGAATATCTTAATAAGGTTAGTAATAACATTAAGCAATTTAAACAAAATAACAATATTTTTTACATTAATAATTATAGCATTAACATTTTCTCAAATTTGAATGATGATTTAACTAATTATAATAATTCTCTTTTGATTAAAGGAGCATAAGGAAATTTTTTAAGATTTTATAGTTTATAGGTTATAAGTTTTTAACTTCATATTTTGTTAATTTTTTACCTTTTGATTTTGAAATCTCTATTTCACATCTTTCGAGTTGGTTAGGATGTTGCATAATGTGCTTAGATTCTATTTTAGTCATTTTATTTTTTGGATTTATTACTTTTACTTCATTAATACATATATATGTATATAAATTTCATTTATATACATATATGTGTACTGTTCTTATATTTTTGTTTAGTACCATCTTCATATACAGGTTTAGACTGGATATGGTGCTAGATTGCTATTTACAGGTTTTCAGGGTTGCTGTCGTCAGGATTGCAGCGAGGCGTTCATTCTAGATCTTCCGTGTTGACAGCGAGGCATTCTTTCTGGATCATCCGCGTTTGCAGTGAGGCATTCTTACTCTGGTGGAGTTGCTTGTAGGTGCACTTTGTCACACCATGGATCTTTCGAGTTTGTAGAGAGACGTTCATTCTGGATCATCCGCATTTGCAGTGCATTTGGTCACACCATGGATCTTCCAAGTTTGCACAGAGTCGTTCATTCTAGATCATCTGCATTTGCAGTAAGGCCTTCTTTCTGATTCATCTGCATTTACAGTGAGGCGTCCTTCTTTGGTGGAGTTGTTCATAGATCTTTTTTGCTAATTTCGTTTGGGTTCTTCTAACACCTCATTATCGGGCGGTGGCTTTGCCGGAGCTTGATATTGAGGTGTAATGGGCGGTGGCTTTGCCGGAACTCATTCAGGAAGTTCCCCGAGTTAGTTTTTCTTCATTTTTGTATTACGCTTTGTCATCAGCCAGTTATGTTAGCAACTCCTTTGTTATTGGTGTTATATATATGTACATGTGTGCTCTCCTTTACTTTAGAGGATCACACATTTCTCTCAAAAAAGAAAATGGAAAACCGCTCGATCAGTCGACTGGTAGTGCATTTCATTCGATGGATCAATGGGGCTTGGAATATTTTTTTTACTCCAGTATCAGCCGACTGAATTAACACTTAGTCGACTTCCTTGGATTAGTAGTTCGAGAATCAAAATTTGTTGTTTACAGAGTTGACTGAAATAAATATTTACATGAGTGCAAAAAAATTTAGTTGACCAGTCGACTGAATCTTAAAGTCAGCCAACTGACTTAAATGATAAGTTCGGGTAAAAGTAGGTTTTGTTTACAGAGTCAACTGAATATTAATTCAGTCAACTGAATTTGGGTTTCTAATTTTTTATCTTCTCATTCAGTCGACTAAACTAGGGCGTTCAGTCGACTGAACCTGTTGTTTGTTTAAATATTCATAATTTTGATAATATTTTGTTTTCTAGGTATGTTTTTAATTTTTCTAATATATTTTTTGATATATTTTTATTTATTTCAATAGAAACAAATACAATTTTTATTTAATATAAAAACAACAATCAACTTATCATATACATATATATACACTTAAAATTTATTCATTTTCACTTGGTTCGGATTCTTCTCCGGGAAAGTGTTCCCATGAGCTAGGTTTGATCTTTGTTTGCTCATTCAAAGGCTTATGGGGAGACCGTATATTTGTTCGCACCAGAGTGTGATTCCAAACATTGTTTGATGGTCCCTGTTCATAAGGATTTTTCATAGTGGAGTCATATTTATTTTATTTGGTGGTGTTTCCGTTAGTCAAGGAGAATGTTTTCATATACTTTTTTTTGTTGGTGAATGTCCGCAAACAGCTAGAACACATCTTTCCAGAAAATTTAGATATGCTCCTTGTTTTTTTACCCGCAATACATCTCCTTCCATACTCCCATCATTTCTTGTTGATAGTGAAAAATCTCACCAATTTTGGTATTCGAAGATGATGATTCAAGGATGATGGACCGTTTGACTTTCTTACCTCTAGAGAGTAGCCAGTGTGATATGAAGGTAACAAAATGATATTAACCGAAGATGATTTATTTGATGATGGAGTTGTTTTATTTGGAGTTGAATGATTACTTTTAGAAGATGGTGAACTATAATCGATTGTGGAGTAAGTTGAATCAAAGCCAGAATCCATTTGAAAATTTATTTATGATATGTTATATAAGTTTGGTTAAATCAGAAATTGTTGTTTATATACAACATGAATTTGTTAAATTTGATCTGTAAATTATAGGTTGAGAAGATTTCCAATTTTGTAGGAAGACATTTTAGTTTCCTAGTTTTATGTTTTTTAATGGATAGTATATGTTTGAGTTAATGACTATACAAACTTTTAAACGTTATTAAAATTGTGGAAAACTTATTGTAATTCATGTAGTGATATAATGCCAAGTTCACTTCTTAACTTAATAAATAAATTTGCATTTAGTGGTTTGGTGAAAATGTCTACGATTTGATTTTCAAAAGAAGTAAGCTCAAGCGGTATTATGTCTTTTTCTATGTTATCACGTATGAAGTGATGACGGATATCAATATGTTTGGTACGAGAGTGATTTATTGGATTTTTTGATAGGTTAATAGCACTTGTATTATCACAGTAAATTGAAGATTTATTAACTATATTCTGTAGTCACGAGGAGTGTGCTGCATGTATATCACTTGCGCACATGACAAAGCAGCAGATATGTATTCCGCTTCACACGTCGATAATGAAACACAATTTTGCTTTTTACTAAACCACGATACTAAAGAATGTCCAATGTAGTGGCAAGTACCGCTCGTACTCTTCCTGTCCATTCGACGTCCTCCGAAACCAGCGTCGCCGTATGACATGAGTTCGAAAGGAATTTTTTTTTAATAGAAGAGGCCATAGTCTCTAGTGTTGTTTAAGTATCGCAGAATTCGTTTCATGGCTCGCAAATGTGATTCTTTGGGATTTGGTTGAAATTGTGCACACAGACAGACACTCATCATGATATCGGGACGATTAGCAGTTAAATATATTAGAGATCCAATCATACTTCGATAATTTTTAATCCATATTTTTATCATTTTCATCTTTATCAAGATGAACTGTAGTGTTCATAGGTGTTTGTTTATTGGATGTATTTTCCATTCCAAACCGTTTTATTAAAGTACTACAATATTTTTCTTGATTAATAAAAATACACTTGACTAGTTGTTTTGTTTGTAAACCGAGAAAATATTAGAGTTCCCCCATGTGAGACATCTTCAATAGCTAAGACCTTTCGTTCCCATTCATCCGTTAAAGAGTTTAGGATTTTTAAATCACTATTTTTTCCTCCCAGTTCCAAAAGGGAGTGATTTATGTCTTGAAATATAAAGTACATATCATTTATAGTTTCATCTTGCTTCATTTCAAGATTTTGAAATTGATTTTTAATCATTGAAATTTCGCTTTGTTTGACTTTGTTTGTATCTTCATGTGTTACTTTGAGAGTACGCCAAATTTCATATGTTGATATGCATATGCTAACTCTGTTAAACTCGTTTTTGTCTAAAGAACAAAACAACATATTCATAGCTTTAGCATTTGCAGTAGCATCTAATTTATGTGTGTTTGACCATTGTACATAAGCAATGGTAGGTACAATCTATTCTTGTTGAGTGATATTCTAAGTGTCATACCCATTTGCCTGCATATAAATCCTCATCCTAGTTGACCAATAATTATAATTTAGTCCATTAAATAGTGGGGGTCGTGCTGTAGACTGACCTTCAACAAACTTGATGCAGTATTATTATCCATATTACTTGAATATTAAAAAACCGTGTTACGGTTAAATGGTAGCCTTGCTCTGATACCAAATGAAAGTCTATATAGATTGAGTAATATGAATAATTGTCTAGATTATAAACTTTGCGGAATATAAATATAAAAGTAAAGCAATAAATTAAATAATACCAGAGATTTTTATACTGGTTCGAACTCCAGTTCTACGTCTAGTCCCAGACTCTTTCTGGAATTAACTACCAACGTCCACTTAATCCAGAGGAATAGGTATTACAACCGCCTGAGCTACCGAACATGACTTTTTGCCTGAAATACTCCTAACAGGACTTCGTCTACAAAGTAAGTAGAATTGTTTGTGACTTCTTGTGCTCTTGTATAACACATATTAGCCAATAAGTACAACCTTCCTACAATCTTCTTCTTTGTGGTATAATGTGTGCTCATGAAGAAAGAAAGTAATTAGATCACAAGAGAATATTCTTGAATGAATGCATGATCAAAAACTTAAAGCAATATTGTGAATTGAATGCTTGAGAGTAAATCAAGATTGAGATAGATAGAATTGTAAAATAAGTGATTTGAATCTTTGAAATGAATTGCTTTATATAGATGATCAGTAGTTGCAACTACTAGAGGAATGATTGCTACCATTAATGAGGAGGAATAACTCTTCATGGAGAAGAGCATGTCATTAGATGATTTGAAAAATATGGCTGTTGTGATCGTTCAGTCGATTGAAGAAAATAAAAGAATCGATTGTATTTGAGTATAGATAGATGTTTCAATAAAAAGAAAATAAGTAGTTCAAAGTAAGCAGTTTCAGTCAACTAAAATTGTTGAATCAGTCGACTGAAAGTATATTTAGTCGACTGTTTCGAATTTTCAATCGTCTGAAACTGTTGACAATTTATTTGTTTACTTTCTTCGAGTCAATTGACTGAAATGGGTGTTTCAGTTGACTAACTGATGCATATTTTGACTTCTTTAATTTATTTGTGATCGTGTGTGTTTGTATATACCACTAGAAGAGATTTTAACAATTTATATAACTCTAAACTAAGACCCTATGACTAATTCTACATAATTGTGCCATCATGGTCTTCTTTTTGTCGATCTTTTCCTATACAAGTGGTTAATGTATATAATATAATGATGTATAGTTGTTACTATCAAAATACCCAAAATAAGAGGTTCTAACATGTATTTATCGCAATTTTATATGTAAATATTATTGCCTCATCTTGATTTAAAATTAGTAATATAGTTCAAACAATTTTTTATATGATTTACTCTATTTTAACGCGATAAATGAAAAACAAGATTTACATCTGTATAAAATAGTTTTATAGGTTATGAATCTATGTTTTGAAATTACCTATAATAATATGTTTTAAATTGTTTCTATTTGAATTTTTTAATCAATCCCATAATATAGGTTTGTTTGATTTGATGTATGAAATTTAAGTTTTATGACGTTTTAATTGTTTAAAAATGAGAGAAATAAATTGCCAACAAGGTTGGCTCAGTTGGCTAGTAGTTCAGACTATGAGATTAAAGGTCACGAGTTCGATCCCTGAGATCGACACTTGTTGGCATCAATGAACATTGTTCAAAAAAAAGAGAAACAAATTTGTACTCTTGGGTTGAAACTTTACACATACGTGCAAGTTTCAAATATGTGTATTTATGTGTATATGTGTTTACAAATACATCAAAAATGTAATATAAATGCTTATTTTGAATCTGTTGGAAATTATTTTGACTTAATCTGTATATATAGATATATGTGCACACTACACCAGAAATGATGATTTCCAATGGATATAACTATTATAAGTAATTTTTCAAACACTTCTACGTATTTTCGTTAGGGCGTGGGTAGTTATTTTTTCATATATTGCAACCGTTAAAAGCGTTGGAAGGCAACAATTTCCAATAGTTATAACTATTGCCGCCGTCTTCTTTGCAGCACTTATATCAGTTGTTAATATTTTTACCAACGGATATAATGGTTAGAATTGTAAATTCTATAACACTTTTATTTGCTGCAAAATTCACTCTACCAACAGATATAAGTGTAGGCAGTTGCGATATAGTAGCATATATAACTGTTGGACCGTACTATTTTCTAACAGTGATAACTATTGCAACAGTCAATGCCACCAGTTTTGCATAACACAAGTTGTGTTCAATATACACTCTAAATTAATGATCTTGCATTTGAAAAGTATAAATAAATCAAATCGAAAAGAAATATTCATTACCATGATAACCAAATATATACATAACATCAATAATAGATTTTAGATGCTACAACTTCAAAACATAGGTTACCAAGTCCTCAATGATATATATCTTAGAATAACAAAAGGCAAAACATAGTTTATAGTTAAAGTCTATAAATCTACAAACACGACTACCAGAAGTCCTTCCCATATAGAAGTCATCTACCGTTTTCCATTCTTTGTATCCACCGGGCATGTGACAACATATCAAATCACCACAAAGTGAACTCCGCCTAGCCGCATCTTTACCCTTCCCACCTTATAGTCAACCGTTATTGAGTATTTTTTTACCTCTAGATGGTGGAGGATGAGTCTTTAATTCCATTGTTTCTATTGTATTCAAAGATGCACTAGCACAAGAATTGTTTGCCATTTTAGTAAAAAAACTTACAAAATAATCATCAAACATAATAGAACTATTGATTCAGTAGTTAGTATAAATGAATGATTATCAAGTTATTAAAATAATTCCAATGAAGTAAGCTAGTATTGGCATTAAATAAAAAGACATCAAGAGTTTTAATAGTTTATCATAAGTTGAATTTGAATGATACTCAGACCATTTAAATAATTCTGATTAGGGAAAGGGAAAAACTTTGAAATAAATTAGGTTGAATGACATCAAGTTTTATTTTTAGGCTGAAGGATAAATATTTGTTATAATTTAAGTTGAATGACAAACTTTGAAAAAGATTTAGGCTGAAGGACGGATGCTAGTTTTATTTTTAGGCATTATATTCAGTTTTACACTATAAAAAAATAGCATTGTCCTTCAGTCTTAAAAAATACTCACTATCCTTCGGTCTATTTTTCAAAATTTGTCCTTGTGCCTATTTTCCTGTACATAGTAAGATAATGCATCCACTAATAAGATTATATTTTAATAATTACCAAACAATATTATGCAATTTTTATTTGGAACGAATATCAAGCTCTAATTACCTTTACAGCAACATTACTATTAACTACCTTCCTCTAACCATTTACAACACCAATCCTACATTCACAAAATAATTGGTTAAAGTGCCCGATATGTTATTTCAGAAAAAGAACAAAAATGGTAGATTTATATAATGATGAATAATGTCAAACAATTCAAAATTAGACAATTTCATAAAGAAAAAAACATGTAGTATACATGTTTGCTAGTGTCTACTTAATGTTTTGAAAACTCTTGGGAATAACAAACACGTTTATCGATATTTTCAAAACTATACCTTTTCATGTTATGAAAAAAAATTATATAAGGAGACCAATTTATATATTCCTAAGTTTAGATATCTTAAAATTTGTTTTAAATTGAACGTCAATATAGTATTTAAATTTGCGTATACTACTGTAATTAGAGAACTTTAAAATTAAATTGGATAAACATAAAAAGTAATTCAATCTATTTTTCTCACTATATTAAGCATTAATGCCTAAAATTTACTTTAAAAATAATACAGGCATATTTTATAAATTACACAAAAGTGAATTTCTAAATACATTATTTTCTTATCAGAGTATACATAGGTTATAAAGGGTTGAATACTTAAACAAATATGTAAAAGGATAAAAATCTATTTCTTCTTTACTTATAGTTCAAATATTCACTTGACGATAAATTGAATACAAGAAATGCAAGAAATATTTCATATCCACTTGGATTTCTAGGTCTTTTTGTTGAGTATAAAACTATTTTTGCAAAAAATATTCAAAAAAGATACATACACACATACATATATAATGGTTTTAGCTTACCTTTTATATAAATATTAATCGATAAATATGCTCACTATTTTAATACTCACCAAACAAAATTATAGCATATAAAACAAAATGATGCATTGGCTAATAACCTTATATTTTAATAATTACCACACGGTATTATGCAATTTTTTTGGAACATATTTGAATATCAAGATCTAATTACCTTTAAAGCAACATCACAATTAGCAACCTTCCTTTAAGCATTTAAAGCAGTAAGTCTACATTCAAAAAATAAATGGTGAAAGTGCCTGATATGAATTTAGAATAAGAATAAACATGGCAGATTGGTATAATGATGAATAAAAATGACAAGCAATTCAATGACATGCACCATTCAAATATATTGGTTTGGAATTTAATCATATACATTCTTAAAATGAATAAATAAATACCATTCACATACCCATAAGTAGTTTAATATATGAATATCAGTCACAAATATGGCCTCAAGTGAAATACAGTAATCATCTAATATAGTTAAGTGCATCTAATATTACTACTTAATTCACAAATATGGTATCAATGCCAACTGAATCTAACTACACATATTTGATAAAACAACTAATTTAAAAGAAGATAATTGTATAAACCTTGACGGTCATTTATATTAAAAGTAGTAATTATATCCATTTTCTATTTTCCGCCAATTCAGATATTTAACTTTCCTTGTAGACAGCTAAAATTTTATACTAATTGTTTATAATCCTTACTTGAAATTGTTTAAAACAAACAAAAAGTTCACACATATAACAAAACTTCACAAGTTCATAAGCAATTCACATTATGTTCAACAAAATTGTAACAAATAGCGTTACATTATTACAAGCAAAGGGAACATAGACTCTCAATGTCAGACAAAGGTATTTCTACCACTTTATTTTTTCCATTCTTATTTATTAATGATTTGTGGAATATTGGTGATTTAACTTTTAAAAGAGAGTTCAGGATTTACATCAACATAGATGAACCGGAAATGTTGGTCATTTTCATCAAAAAACCTTAATTCAAAAAAAATATGAAATTATGTTTAGGAAAAGAATCAAAATCAAAATCTATACTGAAACTATAATTACCCATGCTCGAATCCAGTATTTAATCATAAAATGAAATAGAGCTTTAAGAAAATTAAAATTACATTAAAAACTAATATAGTAGTGAGTCTGAACTAAAGCTAAATTGAATCAAAATCAATATTAGAACTAATCTTTAGGAAAATTAACAAAGATACCTTGTTGAACTCGTTGATAGAGAAGAGAATTTATGCCATAGAAATTTCTTTAGGTGGAGGCAGTGGAATGAAGCGTGATGCTAATTAGAGTATTACAAAAAATGTAAATTTACAACTTTAACCATCTACTTTTTAAATATTCCCAGTTTTACCATGCTTAGCAACAAATATAAGTGTTTATATATTTATAGAGTTTTAGGATGTTAATTTATTGTTTACTAATGGTTTTAAGGAGGTTGTAATGCAAATGTCACGTTGTTATTTTGCAACAGTAAAAAAGTGTTAGCAAACTTAAAATATATGTGTTGGCAATCCATGTTTAGGTGTAGTATTGATGATAGTTAAACCATGGCATGGCGATGCATCGAGCGACTATAGTTGGGTCTAAGTTGAAGCATTGAAAGTGAAACACTATTTGTTGATAATATTCTTCGTCAACCTCGGAATTGCGATTACGGGGAGGTATTGGCAAGAATTGATAGCTAATATCTTAATTAAAAGATAGGGAATTAGGCGATTCTTGTACATGAAAAAGTAAAGAGACAATAGTTTTTAAAGTGGTTCGATCGAAGATGGTCTACGTCTACTATTAGAAGTTTTTTTCTATTACTTTGGTTGCAACAGCCTAAAATCGCAGAGTTAAGTGACTAAAAATACAGAGATGTTCTTTTCTTGTCTTAGGCTAAAAAAATTCTTCCTCCTTTAAAGTGACAATACATGATGTATTTGTAGTGACTGAGTTCAATGTTGGGACGACTGAGATTGATCTGAATTAGCCCTGGAAGCACTCTGGGTTGCTGTTGATGATGTATAGTTGATGATTATGCCAGTTGTGACACCAAGTGGTCTGCATGATGTAGACGTATACAACTGGTGAGCTACACTGCGGAAACGTCCCTAAAACACGGTAGAGGACGTGGAGTTGGGGTGGCTGTAGCAGAGGTACTAGGTATCAGCGTAATACATTGGGACTACTGCATAACCACGCCTCAATGAGATGAGACATGCTAGTGGAGACCGACCTTCCTACAATGTGGCACAGATGGTGCATCTCTCATGTTAAGGGAGCTTGACGGTTTATTGGCATGGTGGAGGGACGTCATGGGGTTCCTGTGAGTGGTGGCTGGTTTGAGTGAGGATGACGATGAATGAGGATGTTGTCTCGATGGTTTTGCAGGACGGTCAGGCTAACCATCGTCGGACCTCATCCTCTAAGAGTAAACCGCCTCGACTGTACCTATTGTCCATAAGGGAGACTGGGCCGTCAGTTTTGTCTAAATGGATGAGGCGCTTTGTAATATTTCGTATTTGGAGGCCAAAAGCTAAGCGCTACAGATGCTGCAGTCATCTATAGTATTAACTTCTGGTGACAAAATACGGTAATGCTATTGGTATCCACAATATCAGAAGCACTTGAATATGAACAAAATCACAGATTTCAAAAACAACATTTAATTAATTACATATATAAAAAAATTCATATCCAAGTTACATAATCCCTTAACATTTTCGAGTTAAAGATCAATTATAATCATTACAAAAATACGTCAAGAGTGACATATGTCGATGCCCCCTTAGTTTATCAAAGTCAATATAGTCATATTTGACTTAATATACATAGTGGAATCAAAACAAAATAAAACTATTACTCCTATTTAGCTATCTGTCAGCCACATGCTCGTCTTCGGAAGCTTTTTTCGCCAAAATTTCTAAAACTTGCAAACCTTAACACTCAGCCTACTCAAATCAATTTTGAGCACCCAAGAGTTTAAGGGGAAACAAAAACTTTGAGTCAGACATAAAGTCTGGTGTGAATAATACTGTTACATCTCTGTTTAGTGATATTAAGTAAGACCACGTCGCTTAGCGGAACGGGTTTCCCCTCACTGATATCCTTTTCAAAACATATATTTTGCAAATCTTTTCCTACAACCAACTGGTTAATCAAACTAATCATAATAATAATAACAATAATAATAACAATATCCGTTATGCTAAAAACAAGTAATAAATGGACTATCTATCTGAAATATAGGCTAACTGCCCGCAAAATGGACTAACTGTACCTTTGACTGACTCGGGCCTACCAGATAAAATATCAAATGGTCTAAACATCTGTTAGACAAAACTTTTGGATGGTCTATCCTTAACTTACTTCTCCAAGGGTCAACTGATCCTAATGTTTTTGCGGGCTAACCAATAACCTATCTCTGTTCATAAATATTCCTTTCTGTGTGTAATCATCACTTTAGTCTTACCTTTGACTAAACCCTACACACTAGAATTCTGGACTAAATTAGCTAGGGGCTAATAGCTAATGAGTATAGGGCGCGGCCCTCCACAAGTCCTATCTGGTCTTCAAATCTGAGTCATTTTCTAAGGGTTAACTACCCTTCATCTTTTTCCTTGAAAACATTTTCAAAATGATTTAACCTTTTAAATCATACTTATACAAGGAAAATACATTCTTAGCTTTACTCTAAGCTATTTTGCCATGTTATATATACTTTACTCAAAATAATTTGATGAATTTTAAAAAGGATTGGCTATCCTTTCAAAACAAGTTAAACCCTTTTTAACTTGAAAACACTTAGGATGTATTGCCTAGTTAATACATTCCAAACCTTTGTTTAAAACTTTTAAACAACCCTTTCAAAACCATTGAAAGTAACCCTTTCGAAACCATTGAAAGTACCCCTTTCAAAACCATTAAAAGCACCCCTTTCGAAACCATTAAGACCCATTCTTTCGAAAGCTTCAAAACATTAGACATCCTTCCATAAAACCTTTAAATATTTCCTTTCCAAAACATAGGAAAAACATTTCCTTTCAACCCTTTCGAAACTCTGGGGAGCCACCCCTTCGAAATCATTCAATAAAACCTTTTCGAAAGCATTAAAATACTAAACCTTTCGAAAGCCTTTGGGTTCAATTTAAAACATGTGGAAACCTTTCGAACCCATTCAAAAATTTACCCCTTTGAAACCTTTGAAAACTGTTTCGGTCGAAACCCTTTGGATTATGCCTTCAAGTAAAGCAAAAGGATCAAAAACCCATTAAAGTTGAAAGCACCTCTTTTGAAATTATTGCTAAGTAAAGAAGTGATGGTGTCGAAACCATCTCTTCGAAAACATTGGAGAAGTGGCCAAATTTTAGAAAATAAAGTAACCCCATGGAAACCATCTGGGTCGAAAGGAAGAAAGCGGCAGGAAAGATTTTGACTTAGTCGAAAGTAGTCCTTTAAAACAAAAGCGCAACCCAATCGAAACCATTTCCTTTAAAATCATTTGACCTGGTCTAAAGCCAACCTAGTCGAAAGCTACTCTGTCGAAAGCAAGCGGGCGCATTTTCTTTTAAAAGCAAAGTAATGCCTCCACTCCTTCGGAACCCCTGGTTTCGACTCTATACCTTCCGCCTACATCCAATTCACTTCGTACCAGTTCCTTAATACCATGTGCATTGGTTTCGATAGTGTCTATGGCAAAGGTAAGGAGGTGGAACCTGGTGCCGAAAGCATCGAAACAGTGAAAAACATGTTTATTTATCCTTTAAAACTATTTCTTTGTACCTAACCTACCTTGTTTGTCAAATTGTGATTGGTTGCAAGTTTTTATTTTCCAAAAGTACCACCGACTTTCCAGAATTAACAATGTGAATATATTTACAAAAAGTGCCTTCTCCTTTTATAAATATATAAAGCATTTAAGTCTCATACCTTAAATAATTTTATATATCCATTAAAACACTTAGGAAAATTCTACATAAATTCTTGAAAATCCCTTTTTATATGTTTTCTAAAATATGTTAATTTCAGACCCAAACCAATTATTATTTAACTGTAAATAATTTATAACCCAAAATAACATTTTCTTCACTAGAAAATTTATATAAATTCCATAAAAATTCAGAAGATTCTGAAAATTGAAACCCATCTCCAGAATAATATTTCTGGTCTATATAAAAATTTACAAGGCATTTGGATGTCATTTATTAGGGTTTTCACCTTAAAACATATCATAAAATCAATATGAATAAGCATAGTTCATCAACAAGTATATATAATCATTCCATCATTCAAAAACATAGCAAATCGATGCAAAATATTTTGAATTTCATCTTAAAACCAAAAACAAAAGAAATATGAGATGTTAACATTATTCACCTTAGCTTTAGAGATTAAAAAGATTGAGATGTGAACGGATTTGATTTGAATTAGCTTCTTCCTTAGCTTTTCTTAATCTTCTTCCCTTTTTTCTTGTTACTGGTGGCCGACCTTAAGCTTTTAAAATTTTGAACAAATGAAAATAAACGTGTATAAGATACATGGCCAAGTTTTAGGGATATAGGAATGGCCACTTTCCTACTCTACTTCATTCTAGCTCTTATTTTAATTCATTGGTTAAATGGCACGACAACCCCTAAATAAAAATCCAATCTCAATCTCTTAATCAACACATTATTTTATTTAATTTAACTAATTAAATATCCTAAATAATGTTACCAAAAATATGGGATGTTACAATGTAATAAACCGCAAATCCGTACCCCTTTGAGTTGTCAATATTCTCCAACAGTTTAACTCAAGGTGGACGGAAATACGATTCATTGGGGTAAAGAAGAAAGAGGTAGAAGAAGATAATAGAAAAAAACAACATCAGAATCTCACAATCGCAGCGGAACAATATATAATAGATAACAACAGATCTTTATACAAAGAAACTATAACTGTTTTTATACATTACATCATCAGAGTACAACACAATCAATAACATAACACTGGACAGTTATAATAACTTGTCCTCACAAAGCTGAATATACAGCGTACCCTTCACAGCGGAATATAAGTCAGATACGTGATATACGTCTCCGTCATCCAGCTCGTCTCCTGAGCTCCATAGCATCTTATCCTGTATCTGTAGTCTGACCTGAGCATTATAATAAAATAGCACCCGAGTCAATCTGGAAAACCAGTGTGAGAAAACACACTCAATTGAATCATTAAAGTTTTCAAAATCCTTTGAAAATCAACGGTATCTCGTAAGACCACGCCACAAATAAACATGCCGGATTTTTACCTTACGATAACCAAACCATTTTTATCAAACCCGTCTGATATTATAATAGTGTCTATAGAAAGTAAAATAGAATATAGCTGAAATGCTTGCATCTCACGTTCCAACATAGTTAGGCACAATCAAAACCGTACGGGCGCTTATTGGAGAATGGATTCCATACAATGGCAGAGCTACTGGGGTACCGCCCGTCACAGTACCTGGCCTAGATCAGAGTACCGAAGATCACTCCTGATCCCCTGCAACACAAGACCGGACTACCCCTTACTAGATAGTCCAAATAAGATCACCCCGCGGTTGGGATCAGCAACCGCCACACAGCCGAGATCAAAGGGACTCTAGATAGGGATGACCTTACCCTAATTGGGTGCTACCTACTTAGCCTTGCTGCACCTCCCCTGTTTTAGCCATTCCCGGTTGATGAGGCTTGAGACTAAGCGTTACCTTATAAAGAACACATTCACTTAGAATGCTCATCGTCCTCCAATGACGATGTTCTGATAGCATTCGTCCATACAAGTTGTCCTGGGTCTGGAAAAACCGAATCACCGTCTTCATCATCTTCACGGTATTCATTCGCTACGTTCAAACCGGATCGAAGTGGTTTTCGGATAATTAAATCCGATCCCGGTCCCTTCGAAACGATCAGCGCATTGGACAATATTGATAGTCGGTTATTTACTATCAAATTAAACAATCATTCAACCAATTATTTTATTTCATCTGAAAAACCACAAGTCTTATTAAATTTAGATTTTAAATAAATTAAACCACTTTATCCAAAAATATACACTTAAAACATTAAAAATATAACTACTTATATTCAAAATAATAGTTATGAAATTCTATAATAATTTCCCAAGTAAAACTTTAGCCAAAAACTACTTTTAAAATAAAACTGTTATATAAGGTATAAATATTTAATGGTTATCTTTTAAATCATAATACTAATTTAACCTTTAAAAATAACTAACTACTATAATTAACCTAATTAATATTTACTTTAAAAGTTTTAAAACAATTTAAATAATAAATTTCCCTAAAAACATTTTTTTAAAACATCTTTAAAACTTCTAATTTATACTTAAAAATCTTCTTTGAAAATAACTTAACTTTTCAAGAAAATACCCTATCCACTCCCATAAAACCGGTCTAACCATTTTAAATCCTTCTCGATTTATCTTCAATTTAATTTATGTCCCAAATCCCGTAAATTTTCTTTCCCATACTTTTAAAAATAAAACTCTCTTTTATTTTTAAAACGATTTACTCATCCCCTTATAAATTTCCACCATGAATTTATAATTTCAAATTATCCACTGATAATTACCTCACTTTATTTATAACCCAGTTTATAAATCCACAGCCTCACTCTCCTTTTAATCACTATTCCAAAAACACCTAATCGATTTTCAAATCGATTCTCTGAATTAATTTCATTTTGAAATTTATTTTTGGATTTATCAAAATTACCCCAAACCCTTAATTTCAAATCTACTTGCCTCTTCTGATTTAAAATCTTATTTAAATCTAAAACATCAATTCCACACTTATTTTCAAATTCCCCTTTTATTTTTCCTAAACCATTTAAATCTTGGATTTAAAAATAAATCCTTTAATTCTTAAACAATATCGCTTAAGTCCTCGAGACTCTTTATTTCCCATTTATTCAAAATCCCTATTTTTCCCTACTCGAAATTTATTTAATAGGACTTTCAAAATCAAACCCTTTACCTTTTTCCCAAATTCACTCTTTTAATTTATCCAACTTCACTATAAATATTTTACTTACAATTTTCTCTTTATCTTCCTTCAAAAACCCAATCTTTATATTTTTTATATCTTAAAATACCAAAATGTATTTAGCCAAACCATAGCATCCAGTTAATTTCAATTTACACTATAATCTATCACAGATTTCCAAATAAATCATATCACTGGATATGAGAATAAATTTAAATACTTTTGAGGAATCCAGTTGGATCCCTCCAACCTGTTTCCCTGCATCCATAGATGTTAGCACAATATAAAAATACCAATCCCACTTCAAGGGGGATATCGCGGTATATATGGTCATCCGCTATTATGCGGGGCGCACAGGGTCTCATCTGCTATATAATGCGGGAATATCAATCACTCCAATATATATATATATACTACTATATATAATATCACATCCAGACTGATAATAATTATCACATTTAATTAATCCACCAATAATTTAATTTTAACTATTTAAATTAACCAGTAATCCAATTTGAGTAAGATTAACTCACCTTTATTTTGTTTGCAATCCACTCCAAACCGGCTTGCCTCTCCACTATTTTTGACCTTGTATAAACATTATATGGTTTATTAACATTTGAAATGATCGGACACTCAATTACCATTTATTATTTTAATTTAAACTAATAATTTAATCAAACAAATTTTCCTTTAAATAATTTTAGTAACAAATAATTAAATAAGTTAATAAAACAAGTTAATCACTAACATTATTCTAAAATTAAATAGTAGGTTTAATATGTGTATATGTATCTTTAATTTCTTTTTGAAACTACATATATACTTATAAAAATAATCTATATAGATTTAAAGATCACATCTATATATATATATATATAAACTCTTCAACGTTTAAAATCCCTATATTTTCCTTTTTCTGTTTACATAAAAATTATCACAGTAACCTTTTTTTTATATAACTGAATATCAAATAATCCCAAAACAGTTTATAACTAAAATATTATTTTTATAAGTTCATTTCTTTCCAAATTAAATTACAAATTAAATTATAAAAAAAACAGTAGAAGAAGCCCATACCATCAAAGACAACCGACCTGCTCTGAAACAATGCCCCATCGTGCATGCACACGAATCGTCAGAGTCGCCATCGACCTAACAATTGCACCTCCCTTAACACGCCACACTCTCTTCGCGTCTGCCCCTGGCCACGACTTCGGCCTCACCATCGATCGACGCCGCCCTCTAAGCTCGTGCCTCCTTCGCGAGTTGATTTGCGTTTGCCTGGACCAGAGCCAAGGTCCAAATCGAATCATAGGAATTGATATCATCACCTCCAAGCAATTTTATTTGCTTGAATCGATTCCGAGAATCGATTGAAGAGGAAGCGGTTCGATTTTGAATTCTTTCGTTCCGCCATTTTATTTTCTTTGTTTGATTTTTGGTTATCGACTGTAAGGAGGGAAGAAGAAAAAGGGGACTCTCGATTATATTCCCAGGAAAAGTTGAACTGACTTGCCTATATAACCGTATAAATTTATTTTCATTTGAATTCAATTAAAGGGAATGACGTGAAATTGAACAAGATGTTGGCGTGTCCAATGCTATCTACGGTGATTTTGAAAAAGCTGCTGGAAAGAAATAGTTGATGGGAAGAATTTGACCAGTCAAACAAAACATATATGTATAAATTTACATTTAAATTTTAAATCGTCTTGAATTCGTAGCTTAAAATTTTGACATCCTATCGAGGTGTGCTGCCAGGCATTTATAATGTTATACCCCTATTCCGAACGCAATGGAAAAGGTTTCGAGTCCTAATTCGATTGTTTGGAGAAGATAGCTTTTTGGACCCAGTTATTATATTGAATTTTCGATATAGATTTCAGTGCGTTTATATACCGTACGACCACACGATAACTCCAAATGCTATGAAATTTGAAATCCGATAATAATACACTATTACGGATCCAATGGAACTAGTTTCGTTGAAATCCGGGAGCGTGCTCCGGTAGGCTATTTTTAAATATCAATTTAAACGATATATTTTTAAAACTGAACAAAACATTTTCAAATTCAATTTTAACAGTTCTCTTACCTTCAGTGTTATTGATATAAATTTTAAAAGCCTTTAAACTATTTTTAACAAGCTTAAAAACCAAGATTCAATATTTTACCCAATTTCCACTTATTAAATTCAATAAATTTAATTCCCCAAATAAGTAGTTATTTTTGAAATTCAAGTTAAAAATTTACTTTTAAATATTTAAAATCCATAAAATATTCCAATTTCAAATGTCTAAAATCCCGGGTCGTTACATACAAACTCCCCTCCTTAAAGAATTTCGTCCTAGAAATTACGATAAGGTACACAAGAGATCAATTAAAGAGGTAAAACATATTATCAAACAAGTTAGGATAAGTATCTCTAATCCTGCTTTCAATCTCCCAAGTATATTCCCTATCATCGTCGCTCCACTAGACTTTGACTAAGCTAACCGTCTTGGTTCTAAACCTCTTCTCATCTCTTGCAACAATACGAATCGGCTTTCTCACTATAGTCAAGTCTGGTTCTACTACTAAGTCCTCTAGCACAGTCGGTGCAATAGTAGTCTTCGGGTCTCTAACACATTTTATGAAATGAGAAACATGGTAAACATCGTGGACTCCTGCCAAACTGCTCGGTAACTCGAATCTATATGCGAGTTTCCCGATCCTCTCAAAAATAGGAAAAGGTCCAACGAATCTCGGTGCTAACTTTCCTGATTTTCCAAATCTAATCACACCCTTCATTAGTGACACTTTGACGAAAACCTGATCTCCAACTGAGAACTCTAAATCTTTCCGTCTTCTATCTGCATAAATCTTCTGCCTAGACCGAGCCTCCTTCATTCTAGCTTGAATGACCTCAATCTTTTCTGCATCTTCTTTGACCAAACCAAGACCAAGAACCAACCAATCTCCAGTCTCCAACCAACATACGAGAGATTTGCATGGCCTTCCATACAAAGCTTCAAACGGTGCCATCCCAATACTAGTCTGATAACTGTTGTTATACAAAAACTAGACTAAATGCAGATGGTCTTCCCATGATCCCCCGAAATCTAGAACATAAGCTCTTAACAAATCTTCCAAGACTTTGTTAACTCTTTCTGTTTGCCCATCTTTCTACGGATGGCAAGCGGTACTCATTTTGATCTCGGTTCCCAAAACTTCCTGTAGACTCTTCCAGAACTCGCTAGTGAATAAGGAATCTCCATCACTAACTATGCTACTAGGAATTCCATGCAGTCTAACCACATTCTTCATAAACAACTTTGCTAAAACAGGTGCCATTCTGGTTGACTTAACTGAAATGAAATGGGCACTCTCGGTCAATCTGTCTACAATAACCCATATACTTTCATTTCCTAGGTTCGACCTTGGCAACCTGTCAATAAAATCCATAGAAATAGAATCCCACTTCCATACCGAAATATCTAATAGCTGAAGCAATCCACTTGGCTACTGATGTTCAGCCTTTGCTTGTTGGCAATTCAAGCACTGCTTTACCCATAAGCCAATATCCCGCTTCATACCTTCCCATCAGAAACTCCTCTTCATATCCTGATACATCTTAGTTCCTCCTGGATGAATAGAGAACTTCAAACGATGGCATTCCTCCAAGACTTCTATCCTTATGTTTCCTACACTCGGAACACATAATCTTTCTTTCTTCCTCAACTAGCCATTCTGGTCAAGGCTGAAATCTTTCAAGTCATCGCTCACGGTTCCATCTCTTAAATTCCTAATCCGTTCGGCTAACACCGGATCTTCTTCCTGTTTAGAAGCAATCTTTTCGATCATCACCGGTCAAACTTCTAAACAAGATAACACTATGGTTTCTCCGCTAGACCCAGTCTCAGATCTCCACTACACTCTACAATCTGCTAATGCTTCCTAATATTTCCACGTTGCAATCATCGCCAATACTGCATTCTGATGTTTCCTGCTAAGTGCATCTGCAACCTTGTTGCCTATCCCTGGTGTGTAATCAATCCCAAAATCATAAGCGGCAATAAACTCTAGCCACCTTTGTTGTCTCATGTTCAGCTCCTTCTGAGAGAACAAATACTTCAGTGACTTATGATATGTATATAACTCAAACCTCTCTCCCAAAAGGTAATGTCTCCACACCTTCAATGCAAAAATCACTGCAACCAATTCCAAATCATGCATCAGATATCTGACCTCATGCGGTCTAAGCTGTCGAGAAGCATAGGTGATCACTTTACCTCTCTGCATCAGCACAGCTCCTAATCCCGTTCCATACGCATCTGTATAAACCATCAAATCCTAATTCCCTTCTGAAACAACCAAAATTGGCGGATGGGTCAATTAGTGTTTTAAACTCAGGAATGCTTCCTCACACTTATCGGTCCACACAAACTTCACATCCTTTCTTGTTAGCTTGGTCATCGGTGCCACTATCTGCAAAAAATCCTAAATGAACCACCGATAATAACCAGCTAATCCAAGGAAACTCTTTATCTCCGTCACTGTCTCGGGTCTCTTCCAACTATTCACCACTTCAATTTTAGTTGGATCTACTAACAACCCTTTCTCTGAGACTACATGACCTAGAACTTCACTCCCTTCTTCCAGAAACGACACTTCAAAAACTTCGCCTTTAGCTGATGCTGCCTCAGCGTCTCAAGCACCACCCTAAGATGAATTTCATGCTCTCTTTCATCCTTAGAGTATATCAAGATGTCATCTATAAAAACCAATACGAACCTATCCAAGAGCTCTTGGAAACCTCGGTTCATCAAATCCACAAAGAAAGCCGGCGCATTAGTCAGTCTGAACGGCATAACTATATGGTTCTAAAAACCATCAAAGGTATGCTATCCTCTGCTACTTTGAGATGATGTAAACCTGTCGCCGAATCCAACTGGGAAAATATCTTGGCTCCACTTAACTGATCGAACAAATCGTCAATCCTCGGCAATGGATATCGATTCTTTATTGTCCTCTCATTCAACTTACGATAAGCGATACATAGCCTCAACGATCCGTCCGGCTTCTTAGCAAACACTGCGGCTGCTCTCCAAGGCGAACTACTCGGCCTGATAAAACTCTTATCTTCTAAATCCACCAATTGCACCTTTAACTCCTTCATCTCTGTAGGGGTCATCCTGCTTGGCGACCTACTCACTGGTTCTGCTCCCGGAACCAAATCTATCTGAAACTCAATAGCTCGTTTCGGTGGCAATCCAACTACAGGCTCAAAAACATCCGCGAATTCTCTAACCGCGAAAACTCGATTCAGCTCGTCTTCCAACTCCATAACACCCAACAAAGCATTCACCTCACCACTAGAACCTTCTATGGTATAAACTATCTGATCACTACAATCAGGGTGTCTAAGTGATATTTTCCTATCCTAGCAAAATATCCTAGCATCGTACTCACTTAACCAATCCATACCAAGAATAATTCCAAACTCCATAAAATAAAACAAATGCAAACTACAAACAAAAGCATGACCTAACAAGTCAAACTCTAACTGGTCACATCTTAACCCTAGAGTTGCATACCCTCCCATTGGATTCACGACCCGTAAGGAAGTAACTAAATATGTGGGTTCTAGGTTAAGCTTATCTATCAAACATCTAGATATAAAAGAATGTGATGCACCAGTATTAAATAGAACACTAACAGACATACCATGAATCTGAAGCATAGCTCCTAAAACTACCTTTCCCTTCTTCTAAGCTGTTGACTTTGAAGTAGCAGGCTCCAGTGCATACACCTTGCCGTTTCCATCCTTAGCGGGCTCCTTGCACTGGTTCTTATAGTGGCTAATCTGGTCGTAGTTGAAGCACCTGACGTTCTTCTTCCTAGCCACTTCCTTTGCCTTTCTAGCATGACACTCATTGACAAAGTGCCCCTTCTTGTCGCACTTAAAGCAAACAATTTCAGACTTCCATTTCTTAGCTGCCCCACCCTTTTGAGCACCTTTCTTAGGAAAGAACTTCCTCTTCTGATTCTGCCCAACCTAGACCTCCTTAGCCTTACTCTTCTATAGAGAATCAAGAATTACTTCATGTTTTAAGGCCATCTCCACTATAACATCAGAAGGATCTCTAATATGAGGTAATGTAGCCCTAGCTAACTCAGGCTTCAACCCTCTAATGGACTTCTCATTCTTATTCACCATTATATCCACTGAAGCATACCCATATCTAGCTAACTCCTCGAACCTTCTGGCATACTCCAGAACAGATATCTCTCCCTGCTCTAACTTAGCAAACTTTCCGATCGGAGCAGACTGTGCCATCATAGACATGAACCTCTCCTGGAACCTCCTCTTGAAATCTTCCCAGGTCATTGTCTCCTTATCTATTGCCATAGTCACATTATTCCACCAAAACAAAGCTGCTCCCTGAAGCTGTCTAGAAGCAAGCCTCCTCTTCCGCTAATCATTGAGCCCCAAGTCTACAAAGATTCTCTCACAATGCAGCAACCACTTTTCCACCTCAATGACATCTTCTGTTCCAATAAATGGCTTCCCTCCAAGCTTAGTAAAATCTCCGCTCAACTTAACATATTGATTAACCACCAGAACTTCCGAAAGCCCTGCTCCTACAACATTTCCTCCTAACACTCCGACTGTAACTCCCGCTTGCATCATATTCATGAAAAACTGATACATAGCTTCCATTCCAACTTGCAGAACTTCATCACCCATATTCTCTGCTTGTGCCTGACCTTGGGTTCTTCTCACATTAGGTCTGGCATTCCCATCGGTGCTCTCCCCTCCTGGGTTAACTCTTCCTCTTCCACCATCCATATCTGTATTCAAACCTTATGAGATACATAAAAATAACCTAATAAAGATAGGAGACTAGAGATAAAGCGTATACTTATATATAGCAAATACAAGTACGTTACTATAGCATTATCGCATACCCCGATATTACTCTAATTCCTTAGGATTATGTTTTAAAAACCATTTTTAGTTTAAAGTTTTTCATAAACCTATGCTCTGGTACCAAGTTGTATTAATCCGTATCTAGAGGCCAAAAGCTAACGCTACAGATGCTACGGTCATCTATAGTATTAACTTCTAGTGAGAAAATACTGCTAATGGTATCCATAATATTAGAAGCACTTGAATATGAACAAAATCACAGATTTCTATAACAACATTTTACTAATTACATTTCAAAACAAATTCATATCCAAATTACATAATCCCTTAATGTTTCCTAGGTAAAGATCAATTATAATCATTACAAAAATACGCCAAGAGAGACATATGGCGATGGCCCTTGGTTGATCAGAGTCAATATAGTCATATCTGACTTAATATACATGGCGGAAACAAAACAAATAAAAACTATCATTCCTAATTAGCTATCCGTCAGCCACCTGCTCGTCTACGGAAGCTTTATTCGCAAAATTTCTAAAACCTTAACCCTCAGCCTACTCAAATCAATTCTGAGCACCCGAGAGTTTAAGGGGAAACAAAAACTCCGAGTCAGACATAAAGCCTGGTGTGAATAATACTGTTACATCTCTGCTTACTGATATTAAGTGAGACCACGCCGCTTAGCGAAACGGGTTTCCCCTCACTAATTTCCTTTTCAAAACATATATTTTGCAAAACTTTTCCTACAATCAACTGGTTAATCAAACTGATCATAATAATAATAACAATATTTGTTATGCTAAAAACAGGTAATAAATGGACTATCTGTCCAAAATCTGGGCTAACTGTCCCTTTAGCTGACTCGTGCCTACCTGATAAAATATCAAATGGTCTAAACATCATTAGACAAAACTTCTGGACAGTTTGTCCTTAACTTACTTCTCAAAGGGTCAACTGATCCTAATGGTTTTACGGGCTAACCAATAACCTATCTCTATTCATAAATATTCCTTTCTGTGTGTACTCATCATTTTAGTCTTACCTATGACTAAGCCCTTCATACTGGAATTCTGGACTAAATTAGCTAGGGGCTAATAGCTAATGAGTATAGGGCGCGAACTACACAAGTCCTATCTGGTCTTCAAATCTGAGCCATTTTCTAAGGATTAACTACCCTTCATCTTTTTCCTTGAAACCTTTTCAAAATGATTTAACTTTTTAAATCATACTTATACAAGGAAAATACATTCTTAGCTTTACTTGAGCTATTTTTCCATGTTATATATACTTTACTCAAAATAATGTTGATGAATTTTAATAAGGATTGGCTATCCTTACAAAACAAGTTAAAACCCTTTTTAACTTGAAAACACTTAGGCTGTATTGCCTAGTTAATACATTCGAAATATTTGTTTAAAACTTTTATACAACCCTTTCGAAATCCTTGAAAGTAACCCTTTCGAAACCATTGAAAGTACCCATTTCGAAACCATTAAAAGTACCGCTTTCAAAACCATTATAAGCCTTTCTTTTGAAAGCTTCAAAACATTAGACATCCTTCTTTAAAACCTTTAAATATTGCATTTCGAAAACATAGGAAAAACCTTTCCTTTCAATCCTTTCGAAACCCTGGGGAACCACCCCTTCGAAACCATTCACTAAAACCCTTTCGAAAGCATTAAAACACTAAACCTTTCGAAAGCCTTTGGGTTCAATTTAAAACATGTAGAAACCTTTTGAAACCATTCAAAAATTTACCCTTTCGAAACCTTTGAAAACTGTTTTGGTCTAAACTCTTTGGATTATGCCTTCAAGTAGAGCAAAAGGATCAGAAATCCATTAAAGTCGAAAGCACTTCTTTCGAAATCATTGCTAAGTAAAGAAGTGATGGTGTCGAAACCATCTCTTCGAAAGCATTGGAGAAGTGGCCAAATGAAATGACCCACCTTATTTTGCTAAATTTTTTTTTTACATTCCTAAAATTAATATTCTCAGAGTCATTTTCTTTTCAAACAATTCATCCAGGATCCAATATTTTCCACCAATATAAATATATCAGTTTATTCCTAAAGATATACACATACATATGAAGATGTATGTGTTCCTCTTGTTTAAAATCAGAGTATGTTTTTAATTCCATTTCTTAAACAAGAGCAGGCTGTTTAGTTTGGATTTGAAGAAATCTGCATAAGGTTAATTACCTTGTTTCTTTTGAATATTTATAATATGTTAATAAATCATGTCCATATTTGGTCAAAGTATTTGGGATTCTCTTCTTTTTTTTTCTCATAGTTCAAATATATTGATATTTGGCTAAGACCAGAAAATGATATATTCTCTTATCATTTTCCACTTATGTATTTTCTAGAAACTTTCTTATTTTGATTCAATCTATATGACTTGTTTATTTCAATCTTAGCCTATATAACACATTGTAAGTTGAGTATTTGCATAAGATTTGCTGTGACAAGAATTTTGAACTAAAATATATTTAAAAGAATAATATGTGTGTTGCCAGGTTTTGAAAGTGCAAACCTGTCCAGATTGCATATCTGGTATGGCTTTAAAAAGTTGGTTGTGCTGAAACAATTGCTAAATAAACTAAAGCTTTTGAAATGTATTTTACATTCAAAATACCATCAAATATAGTCAACCAAAACCTCACTCATTTGAAGCTGGTTAACCCATATGTCTTGTGTCTAACAGACACTTGTTCAAGGCAATGGCATTGTCTGAAGCCTTGCAAAATATTTACTTTTCTCAAAACAATTCAAAAAGTGGTATTAAACTGGTTTACTAAGTATTACAGTAAAAATGCTTTAAATCTTTATAAGTTTACCTCTAGTTAAATCCAGATTTTATTCTAAGAACTTAGTGCATTGTTATGTCTCAAGAATTGACCAATACATAATATAAGTTATGCAAAACATTTTCTCACATAAATATATGTATATTTCTTTTCCCAGGCTTTCATATCTAATACTTAAGCATATTTTTCTGGTTTTCAACCCAGGTATTGCTTTTAATTTTTAAACCTTAATGCATAGCAATAATTCAACAGATAAACAACCAGTTCAATCAAACATAGCAAGTTCATTACATAACATCAAGTTCAAACACCACTGTCTCATGAATACATGCAGATAAAATCAAATTAGGCTCTTATTAAAATTAGCAAGCATGTTTATTCAATCCCTTTTCATTTTCCATACTTCACTTTCTACTTAGCTCCTGCATTTCCTGAAAGAGCATTGGTGGCTGCCTCATTTTAAAATGAGACACCCCCATATGCCATGAGAAAATAAGGGTCAGATCCATGATCTGGTATGAGCAACATCAGTATATTCATGATATTTAAGCAACAGAGAATATGAGTGTAATAACTTGTTATTTGAATGAATTTCTGCAATCACTTATTATATCATTGTTTAAATAAAGTGACTCAGGTATGATAACTCCATCTATCATTCCTATACCTGCATTCATAATCAAGCAAACATAATCATCTATTTGCAACATGGGCATTCACTGGAACAATCATGGTTCCCTACCAACCAACCTAAGAAATATTCATATTCCTATCTCTTCATGTACAGGTTGTAAAAATTCAGTTTAAATTCCTGCCTCATCTGCCATCAAGGAATCACAGGGACACATTGCAATGAACTAATTCACATCATTGCACAAAGATCTCAGGGCTTAAACAAACCATGTGCCAACTTGCATACATCAAATATAACAAGCATTCCAGCAGCCTTCTTGGCCTTCCCTTCCCTAGTTTATTTACTAGTGCATTGATTTAAATATTATCATCAGATAGCTAAGTGAACTTGTCACTGCAAACATGAAAACACCCATAAATTTTTCTAGCATAATTTACTCAGAGATTTAGTAGACAGTTATTTCCAAAGATGTGGACATTATGTCTTGATCTCAGTATAAATATAAGAATATTTTCAACTGTAAAAGAGGCATGGCATGTCTTGTTATATTGATCTGCAAGCCTTTATGATTGAATCAGATTCATGATCTGGCTCAATCATAGTTTTAGCTTGTGAGTTCTTTTTTTAATTTAATTAAGGGCTCAGCACCTAGAAAATTTCTATTGCACCCTTAATTTCTTTCTACTCAAGCCGCAGCACTTATACCAAGTATAATGCAGCTCCCAATATTTTTCTTTGGTAAAATTTCCATGCCATAGATCTATAACAGTTGAGAGTATTCTCTATATATAATTTTAAGATTCTGGACCTTAACATTTCTGAGTAAAATAAAACAGTAAGTTGCACATCCAAAGGCAAATATCTCAACAAGTCAAAGGTCATAAAAAAAACATCCATAATAAAATCATATCAGATTCATCCAAAAAGCATTGATAAAATCATATACATCAAAACCAGCAATATGTAAATGGCAATATAAAAAGTGGCTGCCTCATCTCAGGTCTTAATGCCATGAATTCAGTGAGGTTACTCACCTAAGTTCTTCCTTCTATTGATCCAGAAAATCCTTAGGTATGTGTGTTTTCTTCTTCCTTTCAATATTTTCCTTTCTTTCTTATTATTTTGAGCAACTCGGGGTAAAATGTTTTCCTGGCCAAAACTGCCTATTTATACCAGTGTTTTCTCCTAGGGTTTTGTTACAACAAAATTCCATTTCTATCCTAACCACCTTCATGCATTTTGCATTTTCACATTTTCCTCCTTAATGCCCCAGCCACTTTAGTCTATTATAGTTAGTGCCCCTTTTTTTCTTCTCTTACTTTTCCAGAAAATGGCTATTTTTAATTACTTACCCAAGTCATGCTAAATGTGTGATTCAGTTTTATTTATGCTTTTGTTCTTTTCTGGAAATCCCCTTTTCTATTTTTACCTACACAAGCATATTGACTTGTATTACATTTCATGTCATTTTGGTGTTTCCTTTTTTTTGCTTTAACACTTTCTGCTCACAGAAAATATACATGCACATAGGTGTATATATTTTTATTTGATCTCTCATGTCTTTCAGAAAATATACACATATATATTCCCTAATTAAATGAGTTAGATCTGGTAAAAGAAAACCCTATGCTAAGTAAGAATTACTTCTTTGCTCTCATAAAATCTTTCTGCCTCTTTATTACTTTATTTAATTCCTTATGCTTCACAGAAAAATGTATATAGGCATATCTCCCATATTTAACTTGGTTATGCCTAAGTTAAATTCCAATGTTTTAAATAAGAATTTTACTTTCTTATTTCAAATAAAAATTTTCTGTCTCTTTTTTTTTAAAATAATACATGTGATCTAAGGACAGAATAATTCACATTTCAAAATTATATTTGAAATGTTTTCTTTTCCCTATAGATTATATTTTTTTTCCACAAATTCTTGGATTTTCCCTGTGCCATTTTCCAGTGTGCATGTGCACACATATCCTTGCACACTATTTAATCCCAAGAATTTTACCATATTTAAATCTAAATATTTCAAAATTAAATCATTTTATCAAAATGATTTTTCACAAAATTTTGGGGTATTACATTCACCCCTCCTTTTAGGAATTGTGTCCTCACAATTTTCCTAGTACTTATAACAAGCATCACCTTATTTTATGAAAATCTATCAAACATATGCATAAGCAAGCAAATTCAATCATGGAAACCGTACATATTAGATTTTCTAAAAAATTTAAAATTACCTTTAATCTGCAAAAAGCTTAGGATAATCTATCCTAATCTTGTCTTCTAGCTCCCATGTACAATCATTAGGATCAAGACTCCACTGGATCTTTACCAGTTTCAAAGTTTTACTCCTTAATTTCTTTTCTTCTTTAGCTAAAATCCCCACTGGTTCTTTCTCATAAACCAAGTTAGGATTTATTTGAATTTGGGTAGGTGTTTCCAGAATTTCTTCTCTATCATGTACCCATCTTCTAAGTTGTGACACATGAAAAACATTATGCATTGCTTTCATTTCCTCTGGCAGTTCCAGTTTGTATGCTAATGAACCAATTCTTTCCAGAATTTTATAGGGTCCAACATACCTTGGTGTGAGCTTACCTTGCTTGCCAAATCTCAAGACCTTTTTCATAGGTGAAACTTTGATAAAAACAAAGTCACCCACTTCATATTCCACTTGCTTTCTCTTCCTATCTGCAAACTTCTTTTGCCTGTCTTGAGCTGCTGCAATTCTTTTCCTCACCAATTTAATTTTCTCTGTAGTTTCTTGTATGTACTCAGGTCCTAAGATAGTTCTTTCTCCTATTTCCACCCAACACACAGGTGCTAAACATGGCTTGCCATATAAGGCTTCAAATGGTGCCATCCCTATGGTGCTTTGATAACTGTTATTGTATGTGAACTCAGCTAAATGGAGATGGTCTTCCCAGTTGCCTCCAATGTCCAGTGCACATGCTCTCAACAAGTCCTCTAAAACTTTGTTCACCACCTCAGTTTGTCCATCTGATTGTGGATGGTAGGCAGTGCTTAAGCACAATTCACTCCCCATGGCCTCTTGAAAACTTTTCCAAAACCTTGAGGTGAAGATGGTATCCCTATCACTCACAATGGTTTTGGGTATGCCATGCAATCTTACCACCTCTTTCATGAATATTTGAGTCAATTTTGGGGCATTTCTTTCTGATTTTACTGGGATAAAATGTGCTACTTTAGTTAGCCTATCCACTATTACCCATATACTTGTGTTTCCTCTCTTAGATCTAGGCAGACCATCTATGAAATCCACAGATATATCCTCCCACTTCCACTGTGGTATACTAAGGGGTTGCAACAGTCCTGATGGCCTTTGTGTCTTTGCCTTGACTTGTTGGCAAGTCATACACTTTGCAACATGTTTGGCCACATCTGACTTCATTCCCTTCCACCAAAGATTTCTTTTCAAATTTTGATACATCTTGGTACTGCTTGGGTGTATGGAGTACTTACTCCTATGGTATTCATTTAATATTCTATCCTTCAATTCTATGTTCTCTGGGACACATATCATGTTCTTGTTCCTTAAATAACCATCTTTATCAACTTGATAATTTACTACTTCTTCCCCTTTTGATAAGAGCATTTTCTTTTCCAATAGGCTTAGGTCTTGTTCCTGCATTTTCCCAACCTTTAGAAGTAAATCTGATTGCAGAGATACCATACTCGATTTCCCTTTACTTTCATCTTCTCCAATTGGTACCATTTGTACCTCACTGTTTGCTTCAATCTCCAAATCAGTAAGTATAGACAAATCCTTAAACTCTTCCATCATCAACATGGCTACTTTAGCATATTGTCTACTCAAGGCATCTGCAACTTTATTTGCCTTACCTGGTGTATAGAGTATATCTAGATCATAGGCAGCTAGGAATTCCACCCATCTATGTTGCCTCATATTCAAATCTTTTTGTGAGAATAAATATTTCAGTGCCTTATGATCAGTGTACAAAATAAATTTGGCACCTAACAAATAATGTCTCCAGAGTTTCAAGGCATACACAACTGCTGCTAGTTCAAGATCATGGGTTGCATATCTTGTTTCATGTGGCTTTAATTGCCTAGATGCATAGGCTACCACCTGGTCTTGCTGCATCAACACAGCCCCTAGCCCAGAGCCACTTACATCAGTATACACAATTAAGTTTTCATTTCCTTCTGGCACACTCAATACTGGTGCATTAATTAAAGCTTCTTTTATTTTGATAAAAGCTTGCTCACATTTTTCTGTCCATACAAAGGCTTGGTTCTTTCTAGTTAAATTGGTAAGTGGTGATGATATTTTCGAAAAATCTTTTATAAATCTCCTATAATATTCTGCCATCCCTATAAATGATCTAACCTCACTTACTGTGCTAGGCCTTTTCCATGCTTGGATAGCTACTACCTTATTAGGGTTTACTGAAATTCCTTTGGCAGAGATAACATGCCCAAGAAAATGTACTTCTTCTTTCCAAAATGCACATTTTGAAAATTTTGCCTTTAAATCATTTTCTCTTAATCTTGACAAAACTACATGCAAATGATTTTTATGCTCTTCCACAGTTTTGGAATAAATCAAAATGTCATCAATAAAAATCAGTACAAACTTGTCTAAATAATCTATGAATATTCTATTCATTAAATCTACAAAATATGAAGGAGCATTTGTCAAGCCAAATGGCATAACCATAAATTCATATAAGCCATATCTAGTGTTAAATGCAGTATACTTAACACTTGAGTCTTCAACCTTCATTTGATTAAATCCTGATGCTAAGTCTAATCTAGAAAATATTTTAGCTTCACTGAGTTGATCAAAGAGATCATCTATTCTAGGCAATGGGTATTTGTTCTTGATGGTTACTTTATTTAGTTCTCTATAATCTATGCACATTCTCAAAGTACCATCATGTTTTCTTACAAACACTACTAGAGCACCCCCAACATGAATTACTTGGCCTTATAAATCCATGGCCTTCTAATTCTTCACTACACCAAAACAAGTGATTCCCAACGAGTATAACTGTCGCAAACAGTTTCAGCAACGCTTATTAGCGTCGCTGTAGGGGCGTCGCAATTTATTGCCAATGCTTATAAGCGTTGGCGAGTTTAATTTCCCAACGCTTATAAGCGTTGGAAGGTTGTATTCACCAACGCTTATGAACGTTGGTGTATATTATTTAGCAACACTTATAAACCTTGGCAAATTAACCATCCAACATTGTTTAATTTTCTATGCTGACGCTTATAAGCGTTGGTAAATTTTAATTGCCAACGCTTATAACGCTGAAATATTTTCATTCTCAATATAGTCAATTATTTTAACATTAATAAACAATTAATAACTGACATAATATGCATCATTATACTACATTCAATATGAACCCAAAATTTACAATATTCATGATCAAATAACAACATAAATTTCATAGTCAACTACTTCATAACAATGTCAACTACTTCATAACAAGTACAATACATAATTAAGTTGGTTAATTCAATACATAATCAACTACTTCATAACAATGTCAAATTGGAATACAAAAGACAACGTAAATTTCATAGTGAAATTCTACAAATACCGAATATGAAACTCCGGCCATATAACGAAACCTCCATCTGAAAAATCACATAACTTGTACATTCCATTTTGAGGACCATCATAAATTGGTGCATCCGGTTCAAGAACATCATCCACCCAAATTACTTTCTCTACATTCGGTATCACCTTCCTAAAATGACAAATAGTTTGTGTTCCAACATAACCTTTAGCTACTTCCTTCTCTAAATCTTGTGACAATAGCATTACATATTTCTTTTCCATTGTAGATGACCGAATATCATTATTTGACACGGTTGGAGTAACAACTACATTATTGTTTGTATGAGAATCTCCTAAATTAGAAGCACCTTCCGTTTGTGGAGTCGTAGGACTTGCAACATATTTTTCTTGCAAACTAGGCATAAATTTCATAAAAGTTGAAGTAATTGAATTGATGGCATTATTAACTTGATTAGCTACTTGCCTTTCTATCTCCAATTTTCAAATAGACAAATCCACGGCTTGCTTCTTTTCAGTTACAGCTTTTATAGCTCGAGCCATCTTCACTTGTTTTATAGAAGAAGTAGAAGTAATTGCTCGACAATAATTTTTCTTCGTGTTGGAACCAAAAACTTCCGCAATTGGGTCATCTTCAAGATCTTCGACTCCACCCTTAGAACTATCATCCAACTTCCTCTTTTTTTCCGCTTCCTCTAGAAGTGTCTGCATTTAATATCACGTTAAATTGTTTTCCTAGGCTAAAATATGGAATGCAAAAACAAAATTTCCAAAAACTGCTGCTTTGGCTGACTGCAAAAATAAAATGAAAAAATGAAATGCCCATTACATTAGAAATAGTACCTTAAAATATCCACTTATTTACTCATTAAATTAAAAAATTAAGTTGTTTTATAATATTGTATAAGTTGCTTTTGTTGCTTATAGGTTATTATCCTTGTTCGTATAAATAAATAAATAAATCGCCTGTGTAAAGCAAGTTGAATAGAAGTTACCATATTCTTGCCTTCTTATTACCCATTGTAACACGCACCAACTATATTTTCAGCTCAAATTAACGGCAGTGAAAGGATCATTAATCGCACGTACCAATCATAGAATAACTTGCAAAAGTGAAACAATTGCAAAACTGTATCTCAAGCATAATAATCAAAATAATTCACAGTTTAAAGACAACCGAAAACAGAACTGCATTGCATCCAACTATCTACTGCTAATTTACAATTACCTTCCTATCTGTTATTTAATGAATAGTCTATTATTCTCAAATCTTTAGAATTGCATCCAACTATCTACTGCATTGTTATCTTTAGAATTTACATAATCTATTACCGAAAACAGAACTGCATTGCATCCAACTATCTACTGCATTGTTATCCAACAGAACTGCATTGCATCCAACTATCAACTATCTATGGTTATCATTAATGAGCAGTTCTAGCACACTAAAATCATTACAAGTCAGGTAACAACCTAGAGATGTCTATGCTTTTTGTTCTTTACAAGATAGGGCCATTGTCCACATTGCCTGTAGGACATGCCGCTACGGTTTCATAGAATTTATCGTGCTGCGTCATTATGTTTATGAAGCTATATATATTTGAAATTTAATACATTTGAAAACATTGGTATACACATAATTGTGCTCATTTAAAAGTTCGCATTGATCCATTATTTCCTTCAAAGCATGTATATGCTCATCATATATGAAAATTCATACATATACGTTTGAAGTCACTTAAAATTTATATGTTCGAAACCCATTTCTATAAAACTTATTTATTTTAAAACTCATTAATGTGTATAGGATAAATTCAAAATTTTATGTAAGCGAGATCTTCTCAATACTTGAAACTTGCGCACATGTTTATATGGTCAACTTAATATATATTTGAAAGCCCAGCCCATCCAAAATTATGCAGGCAAAACTATTTTATCTAAAGTTTATATCTGAAACCAACATAAAACTGGGCATATTTTTCGCTTTCGAGATTTAAGCCATTCATTTATATGTACATGTTTCAAAACACGGGGCACATATGCTCATTCAAAACCTCTTAAAATGTATCTAACATGTATTTAAAACTTATGTATTACCAAACATGATGTACATACAAAATTGATACATATATATGTATATGTATGTGTGTGTAATGAAACTGTCTATTTGAAAATTAACACATATTTTGAAACTTAGCACATTTGAAACTGATATATTCATGTCTGATATTTGTAGGACTATTATTTCCAAAAACCAGTTGTATGAAAAATTTCATGCTTTCAAAACGTCATATAAAACAGATACACTTTGAAGTCTCTGCTCTTCCAAAACTCTTAGGCACAAAATATGTAAGCACATATCTAAAGCTTTATTGTAAAAATACTTATTTTCGAAACTAAGTCAGATCAAAATTTTGTCCATCTAAAATTTTATATATTTAAAATTGTATATTTATTTAAAACTCATACCTCTAGTAATTGGAACTTAATAATCACAGAGACTATAGAACTTAGTCCATTTTAACATTATGCACATGTACTTGAAGCTTGAAGCCACACATGGGAGCTGTATGCGGTATATTTATAAGCATTTTGGAGACAGTACCTTGGTCATGACATTGTTCCAGATGATCCACATCCACTTACACCACAGTTGATAGTCTATTCACAGGCATCATCATAAGAGGTTGCATAACATAACTATTGGAAATCCAGTTATTTCATTATTAATAGTCTCAATTATATTACCTTCTAGCATCAATTTTACACTCAATTATTAAAGGATTAAAGGCTCACTTATACAAGCTAGATATGTGACCATGGATACTTATTGCTTATTTCCACAATTTGACTTGTGGCTTAACCATACCAAGGAAAAGAAAATTAGTCACTAACCGTGTGATGGCTCACTTATACAAGCTAAACATGTTCTATGTGAATAGTCATCATTAAAATTTTTATCATGGTCTCAACAATTATCTACTGTTCAAATTTAAAAGGAGAGGGATTAGCAAAATCATTTAGAATTTTTCCAATACCTTACAAAAATGATTATGGAAGATAAGGGAAATAAATCATAGGCATTTTGTTTGGTATCAAACAAAATTTTTATTACATAAGCTAGTAATCGTATATTATTTACTAAAAATTAATTTGCTCTAAATTGGATAAAAATTTAGCGTAACAGTGCTTTTGCGATAGACTTCTTCATCAATACATATGAATTGGTTAACACCGGCATATGTTGCACATGCATATTGCAGCATGGACCGACAACAATTACCTAGAATATGCTTAATCCAGCTAAATGAATTGTTCAACATCAACCAATATATGTAGATAGTGCTTGGCTCAACTACCAGGCTTGAACTGCAAATTAGCTCAGATTATAACCATCTCTTGATAGTGGTAGACTAGAATACCATAATTTCACTAAGTTCAATGATTAAATAAGGGAAAAACCCTTATTTATAAGTAGAAAGATATAAAAAAATATAAAAATGAACCTAACCCTCTTTTTGGTTGAGATGATGACATAATGCGAAGGGATTTATTGATATCTTAATCATATCATCAGCAATAGGAAATCCACATTCTATCATTGATCTAGCAGCATATATAGAGTCCTATATGTCTTCGGTATGCAAGGCAACCTCACTGGCTTTCTCAGCAACTTTGTTCTAAATAAGAAAATCAAAACATGGTTATGTCAAATAACTCATATAAGAGATATGTGATAGTTAATGCATATATAGAACACTTTCTATCCCCAACAACTGATTTGCTAAGCATTATCATGATTAAAAGATCTTTTTTATACATGAAAGATTCATTTATTTATATAATCCATTAATGAATGTATTTCAATGTCCATCACTACAAAACTGCGTGCTTTAATGTTAATAGCCCCAAATTGAATATCGAACTCTAAATATTTCCTAGATTATAAACTGAACACAAGATGGTTCTTTCCACGCCATCTTGACAGACTTACCAAAATAAAACTTTGAATTTTTATTTTGATTTAAAATTAATTTTTGATAAACTGGACGTGAACGACGAGTGTATGAAACTTGGAAAAAAATGGAATTCAAGAGATCACAATGAAATGACTAGTAAATTTGGTTAATCAGCAGATAAAATGTAGGGAACCACATTTCCTACCTGATGTAGCAAAGAAGTCTGACGATATTGAGTGACCGTCTGAAGAAGTGAAGGCCGCGATGTGAGTGGCCACCTGGAAAAGAAGGTCGTCATTAGCGGCTTAGGAAAAAAGGTCGCCGTTATCGCTTGGAGATGCAATTTTTCATCATCGCAACCCTAGAATTTGCCACTAATCAAAAGAGGAGATTATGAAAAAAAATTCAATAAGTATATCAAAAGCTTACATTGGACATGGGAATTAAGGTGAGAGAGCGAAAAGAAACCATAGAACTGTTCGAGCTTAGGCGGCGAGTAAATAGCCGGCTCCTCTTTGGAGTTATAGGGCTTTGCGGATCCGCTGCTTTGCTTGGGGGAGAAGGAGGAGGTGGGAGGTCAACGGGCTGCTGCTCGGAGGTCGGAGATCTGGCACCATTTATTTGAGGCGGAGAACCGAATGCTGTGGTGTAGGCGACTATGTCAAGGAGGCAGCGGACATGGGCGATTGTGAGGTCGGAGGTGTAAGGATCTGCAGTAATTTGGAGGAGCGGTTGAAGGAAAGCGTTGAGAAGGAAGTAGGGTATGGGTGACTTAGATTTACTTTATTGCCCGAACAACGTTTAGTTAATTTCAATTTAACCAGATTTTCCAACACAAATATGTGTTAGAAATAAAAAAAAGTGTAAATGTATATTTTTGGTGACACATTTTTAGCTTAGCAACGGATATTGTTGTGATTAATCTACAACACAAATAAGTGTTGGCAATTGAAAAAAATAAGTGTCACGAAATGGCTGTTATGGTGTAGTGCTTCCAACTGATTTTTCAATTCCTTCAATTCACTTGGCCCCATTCTGGTGGGTTTCTTGATTATTGGACTTGCCCCTGGAATGAGATTAATTTGAAACTCAACTGGTCTATGATGTGGAACACCCTTAACTTCCCCAAACACATCCAAGTATTCATTGACTATGGGAATTTCTTCAATGGTTAGTTCACTGAAATCTTTTTCTGAGTAAACTAAATGATATAATTTTCCTTCCTTAGCTACTTCACCTAAAACTGTGATCCTCTGGCCTCTAGAATTTTGCAATGATATGGTGGATGAGTCTAAATTAATTATGGCTTTAAATTGCCTTAACCAGTCTACCCCCAATATAACACCTATATTTGGGTAATTCAAAACATATAAATTGGAAATAAAATTATTTCCTCCTATATTTAACTCCACATCCACACAATTCATGTTCAAAACACTAGAACTCCCCAGTGGAGTTTGTATAAGCAGTGGGGTTTCAACCAATATGCAATTTAATTTTAGCATTTTAACTAATTCATAGGAAATCAAGGAGTGTGTTGCCCCAGTGTCATATACTACAGCTATGGGTATGGTGCAAATAAGTAGTGTACCTTCCACTTAACCATGATTCTCAGCTCCACTTTCCACTGTGGATTTGCCTTTGCCTTCCAAACTTGCTATTTTCCCTTGCTGTTTGTACTCAGGACAATTCCTTTTCATATGCCCCTCTTTCCCACATAGGTAGCACTTGAAAGCTCCTCCTTTTAATTCTGGGCACCTTGGTTTGATGTGTCCTTCTTTTCCACATTGATGGCAAACCAACTTCTTCTTAGCATCATTAGCTTAGTGTCTCTGTCCTTCTTGTTGTCTATCTCCTCCTTCTTTTTATCATAAGGGTGATATCTTTCCTTATTCTTCTTGTTGTTGTTGCTTTTAAAACTCCTATACTTCTCTCTTTCCTTGTCATGCCGTTCCAATTTCAATGCCAGATCTATTACTTGATCAAAAGTCCTATCTACATATGGTAGCATGGCTATGCTAAGTCCTGGGTTCAGACCTTTTATATACCTATCATTTTTGGATGCTTCATCTGCTACTAGCATTGCTCCATACTTGGATAATCCCTCAAATTTTTGTGTATACTCAGTAACATTCAAACTTCCCTACCTAAGTCTGATAAATTCTTCAAGCAAAATGGTCTTGGCTGATGCTGGTACAAATCTTGCCTCCAACATCTCCTTGAATTGATTCCAAGTGATTTCATTTTCAATTCTCCCAGCTATGATCACCTCCCACCAGCCTAATGCTACTCTTTTCAGCTGTCTTGAAGCTACTTGCCTCCTCCTCTGATCATCTAGCTGCATGTCATTGAAAATTCTATCCAGTGTTCTCAACCATGCTTGAATTTCCATCACATTCGCAGTCCCTTCAAAACTTTTGCCTCCCAAATTAGTGTAAGCCTTCAGTAGTTTTGAAAGTTCCTCATGTGGGTTCTTAGGCCTATGCCCAATTCCATCCCTTAAAACTCTTACAAACTCTTGCATATCAAGCATCTGTGGTGCACTTGTCCCTGCATGATGTGATCCCCTTCCTACCATGGTTTGCTAACCAAATTATGGGCAAATAGTATTAGTGTACTATAAGTATTTTCTATGGTTAATATTTTCCTATCTAAATTATTTCATCCAAAACAACCAGATATAATACATTTCTATAGTATTCAACAATCTATGCAACCATTTGCTCTGATACCAACTGAAATGACCCTTCTTATTTTGCTAATTTTTTTTTTACATTCCTAAAATTAATATTCTGAAAGTCATTTTCTTTTCAAACAATTCATCAAGGATCCAATATTTTCCACCAATATAAATATATCAGTTTATTCCTAAAGATATACACATACATATGAAGATGTATGTGTTCCTCTTATTTAAAATCAGAGTATGTTTTTAATTCCATTTGTTAAACAAGAGCAGGCTATTTAGTTTGGATTTGAAGAAATCTGCATAAGGTTAATTACCTTGTTTCTTTTGAATATTTATAATATGTTAATAAATCATGTCCATATTTGGTCAAAGTATTTGGGATTCTCTTTTTTTTTCTCATAGTTCAAATATATTGATATTTGGCTAAGACCAGAAAATGATATATTCTCTTATCATTTTCCACTTATGTATTTTCTAGAAACTTTCTTATTTTGATTCAATCTATATGACTTGTTTATTTCAATCTTAGCCTATATAACACATTGTAAGTTGAGTATTTGCATAAGATTTGCTGTGACAAGAATTTTGAACTAAAATATATTTAAAAGAATAATATGTGTGTTGCCAGGTTTTGAAAGTGCAAACCTGTCCAGATTGCATATCTGGTATGGCTTTTAAAAGTTGGTTGTGCTGAAACAATTGCTAAATAAACTACAGCTTTTGAAATGTATTTTACATTCAAAATACCATCAAATATAGTCAACCAAAACCTCACTCATTTGAAGCTGGTTAACCCATATGTCTTGTGTCTAACAGACACTTGTTCAAGGCAATGGCATTGTCTGAAGCCTTGCAAAATATTTACTTTTCTCAAAACAATTCAAAAAGTGGTATTAAACTGGTTTACTAAGTATTACAGTAAAAATGCTTTAAATCTTTATAAGTTTACCTCTAGTTAAATCCAGATTTTATTCTAATAACTTAGTGCATTGCTATGTCTCAAGAATTGACCAATACATAATATAAGTTATGCAAAACATTTGCTCACATACATATATGTATATTTCTTTTCCCAGGCTTTCATATCTAATACTTAAGCATATTTTTCTGGTTTTCAACCTAGATATTGCTTTTAATTTTTAAACCTTAATGCATAGCAATAATTCAACAGATAAACAACCGGTTCAATCAAACATAGCAAGTTCATTACATAACATCAAGTTCAAACACCACTGTCTCATGAATACATGCAGATAAAATCAAATTAGGCTCTTATTAAAATTAGCAAGCATGTTCATTCAATCCCTTTTCATTTGCCATACTTCACTTTCTACTTAGCTCCTGCATTTCCTTAAAGAGCATTGGTGGCTGCCTCATTTTAAAATGAGACACCCCCATATGCCATGAGAAAATAAGGGTCAGATCCATGATCTGGTATGAGCAACATCAGTATATTCATGATATTTAAGCAACAGAGAATATGAGTGTAATAACTTGTTATTTGAATGAATTTCTGCAATCACTTATTATATCATTGTGTAAATAAAGTGACTCGGGTATGATAACTCCATCTAACATTCCTATACCTTCATTCATAATCAAGCAAACATAATCATCTATTTGCAACATGGGCATTCACTGGAACAATCATGGTTCCCTACCAACCAACCTAAGAAATATTCATATTCCTATCTCTTCATGTACAGGTTGTAAAAATTCAGTTTAAATTCCTGCCTCATCTGCCATCAAGGAATCACAGGGACACATTGCAATGAACTAATTCACATCATTGCACAAAGATCTCAGGGCTTAAACAAACCATGTGCCAACTTGCATACATCAAATATAACAAGCATTCCAGCAGCCTTCTTGGCCTTCCCTTCCCTAGTTTATTTACTAGTGCATTGATTTAAATATTATCATCAGATAGCTAAGTGAACTTGTCACTACAAACATGAAAACACCCATAAATTTTTCTAGCATAATTTACTCAGAGATTTAGTAGACAGTTATTTCCAAAGATGTGGACATTATGTCTTGATCTCAGTATAAATATAAGAATATTTTCAACTGTAAAAGAGGCATGGCATGTCTTGTTATATTGATCTGCAAGCCTTTATGATTCAATCAGATTCATGATCTGGCTCAATCATAGTTTTAGCTTGTGAGTTCTTTTTTTGTTAATTTGATTAAGGGCTCAGCACCTAGAAAATTTCTATTGCACCCTTAATTTCTTTCTTCTCAAGCCTCAGCACTTATACCAAGTATAATGCAGCTCCCAATATTTTTCTTTGGTAAAATTTCCATGCCATAGATCTATAACAGTTGAGAGTATTCTCTATATATAATTTTAAGATTCTGGACCTTAACATTTCTGAGTAAAATAAAACAGTAAGTTGCACATCCAAAGGTGAATATCTCAACAAGTCAAAGGTCATAAAAAAACATCCATAATAAAATCATATCAGATTCATCCAAAAAGCATTGATAAAATCATATACATCAAAACCAGCAATATGTAAATGGCAATATAAAAAGTGGCTGCCTCATCTCAGGTCTTAATGCCATGAATTCAGTGAGGTTACTCACCTAAGTTCTTCCTTCTATTGATCCAGAAAATCCTTAGGTATGTGTGTTTTCTTCTTCCTTTCAATATTTTCCTTTCTTTCTTATTATTTTGAGCAACTCGGGGTAAAATGTTTTCCTGGCCAAAACTGCCTATTTATACCAGTGTTTTCTCCTAGGGTTTTGTTACAACAAAATTCCATTTCTATGCATTTTTCATTTTCACATTTTCCTCCTTAATGCCGCGGCCACTTTAGTCTATTATAGTTAGTGCCCCTTTTTTCTCTTACTTTTCCAGAAAATGGCTATTTTTAATTACTTACCCAAGTCATGCTAAATGTGTGATTCAGTTTTTATTTATGCTTTTGTTCTTTTTTGGAAATCCCCTTTTCTATTTTTACCTACACAAGCATATTGACTTGTATTACATTTCATGTCATTTTGGTGTTTCCTTTTTTTTTGCTTTAACACTTTCGGCTCACAAAAAATATACATGCACATAGGTGTATATATTTTTATTTGATCTCTCCTGTCTTTCAGAAAATATACACATATATAATTCCTAATTAAATGAGTTAGATCTGATAAAAGAAAACCCTATGCTAAGTAAGAATTACTTCTTTGCTCTCATAAAATCTTTCTGCCTCTTTATTACTTTATTTAATTCCTTATGCTTCACAGAAAAATGTATATAGGCATATCTCCCATATTTAACTTGGTTATGCCTAAGTTAAATTCCAATGTTTTAAATAAGAATTTTACTTTCTTATTTCAAATAAAAAATTTCTGTCTCTTTTTTTTTCAAAATAATACATGTGATCTAAGGACAGAATAATTCACATTTCAAAATTATATTTGAAATGTTTTCTTTTCCCTATAGATTATATATTTTTTTTCCACAAATTCTTGGATTTCCCCTGTGCCATTTTCCAATGTGCATGTGCACACATATCCTTGCACACTATTTAATCCCAAGAATTTTACCATATTTAAATCTAAATATTTCAAAATTAAATCATTTTATCAAAATGATTTTTCACAAAATTTTGGGGTATTACACCAAATTTTAGAAAAGAAAGTAACCCCTTCGAAACCATCTAGGTCAAAAGGAAGAAAGCGGCAGCAAAAAGTTTCAACTTAGTCGAAAGTAGTCCTTTAAAACAAAAGCGCAACCCAATCGAAACCATTTCCTTTAAAATCATTTGACCTGGTCTAAAGCTAACCTAGTCGAAAGCTACTCTGTCGAAAGCAAGCGGACGCATTTTCTTTTAAAAGCAAAGTAATGTGTCAACTCCTTCGGAACCCCTGGTTTCGATTCTATACCTTCCGCCTACATCCAATTCACTACGTACCAGTTTGCTAATACCATGTGCATTGGTTTCGATAGTGTCTAAGGCAAAGGTAAGGAGGTGGAACCTGGTGCCAATAGCATCAAAATAGTGAAAAACATGTTTATTTGTCCTTTTAAACTATTTCTTTGTACCTAACCTGCCTAGTTTGTCAAATTGTGATTGGTTGCAAGTTTTTCTTTTCCAAAAGTACTGTCGACTTTCCAGAATTAACAATTTGAATATATTTACAAAAAGCCCATTCTCCTTTTATAAATATATAAAACATTTAAGTCCCATACGTTAAATAATTTTATAAATCCATTAAAACACTTAGGAAAATTCTACAAAAATTCTTGAAAATCACTTTTTATATGTTTTCTAACATATATTAATTTCAGACCCAAATCAATTATTATTTAACCGTAAATAATTTATAACCCAAAATAACATTTTCTTTACTAGAAAATTTATATAAATTCCACAAAAATTCAGAAAATTCTAAAAATTGAAACCCATCTCCAAAATAATATTTATGGTCTATGTAAAAATTCACAAGGCATTTGGATGTCATTTAATAGGGTTTTCACCTTAAAACATAAAATCAATATGAATAAGCATAATTCATCAACAAGTATATATAATCATTCCATCATTCAAAAACATGGCAAACCAATGCAAAAAATTTTGGATTTCATCTTAAAACCGAAAACAATAGAAATATGTGATGTAAACATTATTCACCTTAGCTTTAGAGATTAAAGAGATTGAGATGCGAATAGATTTGATTTGAATTAGCTTTTTCCTTAGCTATTTTTAATCTTCTTCTGCTTTTTCTTGTTAATGGTGGCCGGCCTTAAGCTTTTAAGATTTTGAACAAATGAAAATGAACGTGTATAGGATACATGGCCAAGTTTTAGGGATATAGAAATGGCTTCTTTCCTATTTTACCCCCCCCCCCCCTACTTCATTCTAGCTCTTATTTTAATTCATTGGTTAAATGGCACGGCTACCCCTAAATAAAAATCAAATCTCAATCCCTTAATCAACACATTATTTTATTTAATTTAACTAATTAAATATCCTAAATAATGTTACCAAAAATATGGGGTGTTACACGATTTTACGTGTGAGCTCAACTGGGATGGTAGGTGAAACATAGTACCAAGGCGCTGTATGATGGATGAGGATGATGCATGGGCTTTGACCGTTGCTATTTGTGCTGGGCCAAGCAAAGAAACAAGTCTATCGTGCATTGGGTCAAGTAAGTAGGGGTGCTTAAGTCGGCCGACCTGTCTCTTAATTTTGCAAGAAATTTGAGCAACATTCTGCACCATATGCCTATGCCCATTCAGGGGCGATATTGTCAATCATGCACTTAATGCCACATTAAATGACATGACATGCTTCATCAAATAAATGGTGGTGGCGGTTCATTTTTTCAAACTTGGCAGGAGAAAATTGCTTTTTTGATGTGAGGATTTGACAGGTGCACTGTTTACACTTAAACGATTCAGATTTCTTCATATATGGGGAATCCATCGACCCACATCGCTTCCCTTCTTGCATATATCCATTCCCTCTCCTTTGCTTCCACCTTTACTAGGTTTTTTGAAGGTATTCCACCATCAGTGGAGCATGTCTATCTTTCATAGCAAACTTGATCTTTTCATCCAAGTCTTATTGAATCACAGTAAGTAATTCTTCTCTTAACTTTGTCCATACTTTTTTCGGGCTATGTTCTTTACATGAGCATCATTTTTTTTACAATGATTTTCGGTTATTGATGTTCCTCTTGTTTGCGTGCTGCTAGAATACTCCCTTAAAATTACCCATCCAATGTTGTATAAAAAATCCTTCCCTTGATGAACTTTATAGATGAACCTTTTTTTGGCTTTTGGTGTTTAATGATCGTCATTGTACCACCTATGGCAATCATCGAACGTCGGCCTCATCGAACAACAAGAAGAAACTAAGGCCTTTAGATGCCATTATTGATGAACCTCCTTTACTCGACTAGGAGTAGGAAAAATTCAGACTGGGCTCGTTGGCAGGAATAGGTCGACCAATTACCAATATTAGGGTGGGGTTTAGACTATACATATTTTTTATAGGTTGGGTATGGTTCAATAACCTAGGTGACTTGCTATTAATTACAGATGGTGGAACACACTTCCACGAGTGATCGGCCGCCCCTTTCCTGGGGGCTCTTGGATCCGAGAGAACCGAATTACTCTAGAACATTCTTAGACCGACTTTGACTGTAAGGACATTGCTCCTAGGTACCCAGTTCTTATAGACCAACCCAACAACCCTCTGCTGGGTTATTTCACTTAGTCTCTTGCTTACATGAAAGTTGGAGCGATCCTCGCTCTACATCTGCTCTTTATCAGGTTTTTGAATGCAAACCGACTGGCATCGAGCCAGCTGGCCTCGAACATTTACAAGCTTCTGGTCGGGCTCCATATCATTTGTCGTAATCTGGACCTCCGTAAACCTAATCTTATGTTTATCTACATAGTTTTCAAGCTCTGTTGGCAAAAAAAGAAATTAGTCGACTGGTTACTACAATATTCAGGTCCTTGACTTCCTGCCTTGATACACGGTCCCTCAAGCAAAGTGTCCCCCTACAAGATCGGTTCCCTGTTGTTCCCATGACTGTCAACCCGAGCCTCAACACTCAGGTCTTTTGCAAACCTTATAATCTTTCCTTAACTCATTGAAGAATTATTCCTGATTGTTTCCCTTCTAATAACCATCTCCCCCATTCCTTTTGCATTGACCCCTATCAACTCCATGGTAAGCCTTTCTACGTATAGTGGTACCTCCGCTTGATCAAGGTACCGCAAAACATACAAGGAATCTTTCGATGATATCAACTATTACATCCCATACTCCGAGATCCAAAAATAGACGCCAATAATGCTATAGCCATCAACCGAATCATTTTCCAACGACAAAGTGAGTTCGATTTATTTTTGCACAACATAAGTGAACATAGTAGCTAATCAACCTTTTCGTTACATCAATTTGAATTACATCACTTTAACCCAAGTCATTCCATGTAGGCGTCAATACAATAAGAAAATAAGAGCAATGTTGTGTCCGACGTATGAAGATGCCAGCACCATACGTAACCAGTTATAAATCCAGGTTTACAACAAAAAATTTAAAATAACTTTATTAACTAACAAGCCTACTACTTCATTTTTTAACCTTTATTCGTCCTTCATAAGATACCTGTTTATTCCATAAACTTAGCCTATCGAATGAGTACCCGTGAATTTATGAGAAATAATAAAATAATGGGTCAGACATAAAGTCTAGTATGAGTAAAAACGTTACCCTAATCATCCATAGTGAGACCACGTCGTTAATGCGAAAAAGGTTTCCCACACTCTGTCATAATTATAACAGCTTGAAAATTTAACCAGAAATTTAGATAAAAGAATTAAATTTAAACATAACAAGAGTAGAAATGACATTTTTACAAATGTTTGAATTTGGCTACGAAACTTGCACCGTTGCACTCATAGCGGTTTTCTAGATAATTTTCATATATAATATTTCGAAATCGAAGCTAATATGAGAAAGTTATAAACGTTTGAAAATTTGAAATCGAAATTAATTAAACAAATAATTAAGGGAAGAAATATTCTAAATATAGAAAGCACCACTAGTCGACACCGTGGCCCAAACCGGTCGACCCTAGCGATCGAAAGCATCAAGCTAAGCAGTCGATCGATCAACGTTAATTGGCTAGGTTTTGAGCGACTGAACGACCCAGATTTATTATTATAAATCTAACGGTTGAGATTAGTTTCTACCCCCATAAATAAAACCTAGGCCAGAACCCTAATTCACTAATCAGAAGCATTACGTCCAAACTTTATTAAAATTTCTTTTCTCTTTTAATCAAAGTTCTTTATACAAAATTAAAATTAAATTAGAGAAATTGAAGAATAAATTAAATCAAAGCAAATCAAGAAGAGATCTACACCAAGTAAGAATGATTCTATGCAAATCAAAGAGGGATAGCTTTTTAGAGGTGAGTAGATTCATGGATAGTAAGATGATTTACATGTAATCAATTTTATTATACCCTACTTGATCTAGAATTGTTTTAAATTGAATTGGAAACACTGTTTATTTAGATTAGGAATTTAATAGCGATTATAACCTTATATGAATATGATCCCTTTCTTTTTATCAAGATCTGGTTAATGTAAATCTGTTTGAAAAGAATTGATTCAGTTAAATACCCCCTTTTTGTCAAATTAAATATAAATTGATAGCCCTATTGATGTTAAACCTAGGTTAAATTGATTTACTACAATTGAATATACTATATATGAAGTTAAGCCTAGGTGATTATGAAATGTAAATCTAAAAATCTAGGTTCACCGTAATTAGGGTTATTGTACCAAATTGTAACTAAAGTTTATTGTAAACGGTTTGGGGACGACGATGATTAACAGAAAATAAACCACAATCTATAACTAAGAATATAGAAAACACCACGGTCGGTCGACAGGTTCATTGGAATCGGTCGACAACAAGCGGTCGACTGCTCTAGTGACCAGCGGTCGACTGCTCTAGTGACCAGCGGTCGATTGGTCATCGAATGGCGTGGCTTAAACCTTGTCCTAAGGCCAAAGATATAAATTAAATTATATTGCACATATATTATTTATATATGTGTGGCTGTTAGTATAAGTAGGGAAATTAGTTTCCTATGTTTGCGAAGCTTGGATGTTATGGGATTGGATAAATGCTTTATCCATCAGGAATCGATGTTCGACTGGGATGATTCTATCGCAAATTGCACTCACAAGAGGTTCTACGGTGGACGCACAATGCTGACGATGATGATTGGAGAAGTGTGTGGCCTGGCACTAATGGGAGATCCTTGGTATTCACGGACGTGGTGTGATACTGTTTTGTTGATGGATCCCGGAATGGTGCGATAAGAGGCGTTACGTTATCATTGAGAGGTGGACATGAATGTAGCAAACATCTTCGGTGCGAGCCAGCATTGTGGGATCCTCCTCGATGCGTAAATCTAGTACGTGCAGTCCTAATTTGGAAAACGTAGTCCCAAGGTGAAAATTGTAGGTGAATCCTAAGTTGGAATAGTTCCAGTGGCTATTAGCATATCCTTAGTTGTTTTGAGGTTCGATTAGTTGTTGACCCTAAGTATAAGCCTTCATAAGTTGTCAGTGTAAGTGAGTTTACAAATATACCCCTTGATAAATGAAATAAGTAATTCGTAGACACTAGTGGGACATCCTAAGTCACATAGAGTATTAACGAAGTCAATTGCATGTGATCACCATATATTAATGATGTACTCAATCATCAAACTTTTATCTGACCCACTCCTTTCCTTTTATTTTCCCCCACCATAGGAGTATAGAGCAGCAGGTGACAGCCCCAGAGATTAGTACGTGGAGAGGCGAGCTTAGCATTAGAGTTGCTTATCATTTTACATTACTCTCCACGTAACTATTTATCGTATTTAGTATTTGTCAAACTATATACTATATTTTTGCGTACCCTGAATTATGACTGCGTACCGTTTTAAGACTGTTGTTTTCTAAGATATATTCCGAGATGGCTATTTTCTATACTTATATTTTGTTGCCTTTCACTATGAGATCTAAAAGTGTAGAATGTCTTAGATTTTATTTGTATATTTTTTTAAAAGGAGATACTTTATTAATAAGGAAAATAATATAAGTTTGGATAAAATAAGGTAGTGTCACCCAAAACAAGAACATCGCAATAATTACCAGTAGAAAAAAATGAAAATCTTGTATGGGTGACACCATTAATTCCACGACAAACACTTTGATACAAACTATTAATAGAAAGAACAAAACACTCTGACTATAAAAAAGACTTTAATAAATTACACCGCATACTTTTAATATCAACCTTATTAACACGTCAACTCTAATGGCGGCTTAATCTCCCCAAAACACACGCATCCCTACTTTCTGAAATCATCAACCTAAGTCGATTTGAGAGCTTGCAGATCCGAATCCTTGCTCCGATTCAATAGCTTTAGTTAATTTGTCTCTATAAGGCGATTGCTCATGTATGAATTTGGATTTCGAAGCTAAGAGGTTCACGTCCATGAGCAGTAGCTTGAATCTGACATTTTTAGGTATGCTTCTCAACTGAAAAATCCTATGGTTGTGTTCCTGCCAAACGTGCCAAACCACAGTAGTAAGTACTATGTCTATGATGTCATTTTATAGTTTTCTTAGTTGCATAATCAGTAGTTAGGATTGTCTATGTTAAACCATTGTTGAAGTTTATCTTTGGTGGGGAGTCTATTTTGAATTGCAAAATATGTTATAAGGGACAATTTTGGTGTACAATAGTGATTCCATACCTTACTACACCATATAATTTGTTCACTCTAAATTCTTGATGTTCCCAAGCTGATCTTAATAAAAAAATCCCCCCTTTATCCCTCCACTCCCATTCATCTTTGCTACTGTCATTGTGAATTTTAATTTTTCATATTAAATTGCAAACATTAGTTGGTAAGTTAGATCCTGTGAAATCCCCCCTCCCCTAGTTAATAATGTTCCTAACAGCCCTGTCTCCGGTGTGAAAAAGAGCCAAATAAGACCATCCAACTAAATTTGTAAGAGATGACCCCTTAATCTAGGAGTCAAACCACAATTTGGTGCTCCTCCCATAAGCAATTTTCCTGTTGATTAGTTTGCTACATTTTCCTCTATTCGTAAAATAAGTTTCCATGTATACGAGGCATTGTTGTCCAAATATTTTTTAAAACAGTATCTATTGTGAATCCATTTGGTCCATAAGGGGTTTGATTTAAAAAATTCTAGACTAATTTAATAGCATATGTTTGTTCCAGTTCTTCAGGATTTCTCAATCCTAGTGCTCTCTCGTATTTGGTTTACAAATAATGTCCCAATTTATTTTATGATGTTTCCCTTTCCATAAGAAGTTAAAGCATTACTGCTCTATTTTATGAAGAATTGTTTTAAAATTTGACATATTTGCATCCAAAATTAGATAATGGGTAGATTGTAGCCTTGATAAGCTCTAGCCTACCACTTGTGTTAAGGAACTTACAACTCCAAGTGTGAAGTCTACCATTAATCTTATCTAGTAATTCCCCAAAGCATGAAATCTTAAGTTTATTTGCTGATAGGGGGATTCCTAGATATTTAATAGGAAGACTTCCACTTTGTACCCTAAGAATTAGGGATATCTAGTTCTAACTGTTACCCTTTTCCCAAAGAAAATCTTAGTTCTTATCTGTAAATTCTTTGTCTCTATAATATTTAAAAACCCGATAGCTTGTACTTCTTGGCACCGATGCGAGTCCAAAAGTCACCCTAGGCTTTGGATCAATGTGTTGAGAGGTGCAGGTTGTCACACTTGGCATCACAGCATAGTTTTAAAATTCCTTAGGAGCCAGATACGTATTAAGAGAATGTACCTGAAATGTTTTGAAAAAAAAAGTTTTCCAAAAAACGATTTTCAAAAAGGTTTTTCTAAATGGATTTCTAAAAGTGTGTGTATATATATATAGATAAAAAGTTTTTCAAAGGATTTATATAAGTATAATACAAAGACACTTTCCCTTATTCTTGCCAATACTATATGTGGAAAAGTTGCTAATAAATTCCTAAATCACAGATAGAAAGGATGAGCGATCCTGTTGGTTTCGGCTCAGGTGATGTAGCTGAATTCCAAGCGTGAACATCCCAATTTGGTTTCACCGGTATCTCCAAGCAAGAGGACAAGCTGAGCTTAACCACAATAGGGGACCCATAAAGCATGTGTAAGGTGCAGTTCATGCCCGTCCACCTGTTGTCGATTTCGCCAAGCTATGTAAGGACTTTGCTAGTCTAGGAGGGAAGTCGTATGTAGGGATTGAGTCATATGTAGACTTGAAGGCATGGATTATTTTACCTAAATACATTACTTGTATTATTTTACCTTATGTTATTTGACCAAAAATCAAATTTATCATATTTTACCTCGTCCTAAAATTTCAGGCCAAAGTAATCACTTGTATTAGTTCTAATAATTAATTTTCCGCAATTAATCCCTTTCTAAAATTAGAAAATTCATATGAAACCTATATTAATTCCAAATATTATGAAATTAAAATCTCATTTTTATTTCATTATTATAAACTTCATAACTTAATTTCAAATCATTTAGCTATGGTTAATTCATGTTTTACCCTAAAACATGAACTAATTTACTTCATTTAAAATTTCAAACATAACTAAACATTGTTTTGATCATTTAACATGTTTACCATCATCAAAGCATTCATACAAGATCAAATCCAAACCTAACTTGGTAAGGATAGGTTTAAGGAAAGTTTTTACTCACCTTTGGGTTGATTAAGCCTTGTTTAAAGTTTCCTTAATGATGAAAGCTCCCTCTCTTATCTTTATCTTCTTCTTCTTTCTCTATAAAGTATGGCCAACCTCCCTTGTTTTCTTTTCTTTAATTCTAGTGGAAATGAGATAATGAATAGAGTGTTGAGTATAAGGAATTATTAATTTGAGCTTTAGGCTAAAACCTCATTCTAGCCTAGTCTTAATAAATCCCTAACTCCTCTTTCTTCATCCATTTACTCTACATTGGTTAACCTTTTTTATTTAATTCATCCTATAATTAATTAATTTTTTATTTATTTATCCCATATCATGGTATTTCAAAATATGGGATGTTACAGTCTTCCCCTTGTAAGAATTTTGTCCCTGAAATTCAGACAAGGCAGGATAAAGACCGCTATCATCAAGACAATGTACACATAGTATAGCAATTATACTAGTTCCCCACCAATGTAAATCATCATCATTCATCAATCATTATGCATTAGTATCACTGCTAAAACATACAAACATTACACTATATCATCATATTAGTGTCTTTATTAGTCTATGCAACAAATCATGCATGTCTCAATCATACATGTCAAAACAAATCAGAATAGTTATTTCAAATCTTATCCTCTACCTCCTAGGTACGATCATTAACATCATCACTCCACTGGATGCGAACAAGTTTAATAACCTTGTTCCTTAACACTTTCGTATCTTGACCTACTGTTTTCTTTGGTCTTTTAACATAAGTCAGATCCAATTCTACAGATATATCTTCAAATGGCCTCGATTCCACCACCGAACTCGGATCATGCACTTACATTCTCTAATGTAATATGTGAAAAACAATATGCACCCCCACTAAACTGTTGGTAATTCGAATCGATATGCGAGTTTACCTATCCTCTCGGTCATTGGAAATGATCCTTTAGGTGTCAATTTCCTTGCCTTCTCAAAACGCATAACTCCTCGCATTAGAGAAACCTTCACAAACACATGATCACCTACCACAAAATCAAGTTCTTTCCTTCGCTTGTCAGCATGACTCTTTTGCCTCGATTACCCTGCCTTCATTCGAACGCGAATCAAGTCTTCTCGGTAGCTTCTTTTACCAAATCAGGTGCTAACACGAGTCTACATCTCGTGTCCATCCAACATACCAACGACTTACACAGTCTGCCATAAATTACCTCAAATAGGGCCATCTCGATACATGACTAGTAATTGTTGTTATATGCAAACTCTTCCAGATGCAAATGATCTCCCAAGATTCTCCAAAATCTAGGACGCTTTCCTTCGGAAAATCCTCTAATACACGGTTCACCCTATCTATTTGATCATTAGTTTGCGGGTGAGAAGCCGTACCCATGCTCAGTTCTATACCTAATGCACTCTACAAGCTTTTCTAGGATTCACTGGTGAACAAAGGGTCACAATCACTTATAATATTGTTGGAAATCCCATGCAGTTTCACTATGTTCTTCATGTATAGTCTCGTTAAACAGTTGATGTTCTTATCGACATCACCGGATTAAAATAGGCACTCTTAGTCAGTCTATTGATTATCATCTAAATGCTATTATTTTCTGTCTTCGATCTTGGCCCCTTGTCAACAAAATCCATAGATACTGAATCCCACTTCTAAGTCGGTACTTTCAAAGGTTGAAGTAAACTGCTCGGCTTCAAATGCTTATCCTTCACTTGTTGACAACTAATCACCTCTTCACACATTGCACAAACCATCTCCGGAGTGGGCCTAATTATCGACCCGATAAAAGCCCATCAAACCTTAGGGCCATTTCAAGCTGGCTATTGGTTGGTAGAGTTGATTAAACAAACAATATGCATGGCTGTCTATCTATGCTTTCGAAATATCATGGCGGAAGGGATAAAATATAATAAAGTAAGTACCGATTCCACACATTTTCAAATCTTAGAAATACAACATTCCAAATATCCATAACATAATGTCTCAAAATAGAACATTAATAAGCCTAAAATCTAGGTACATCAGAATAAATCATAAACATGAATAAATAGCTATACTACCACCAGTCTTCACCACCTCCTTCACACTTCATCGCCAGCGTCGTTCCCTCTAACCTGTGGGTTCTGATGACGAGGGAGTTAGAACAATAATGTCTGATGAATGAAAATCTCAAGTCTTACCATAATAGTATTTCAGCGGTATCATTTAGATGAGTATTATGTCTTATGTAATTTCTAACTATACCTTTTCGACTATACCTTTTACTATAAGCCAACGGCTCTTCCACTCTAGCACCATAACGTGTCTCCAATTGTAGGCCAATGACTCTTTCCAGTTTAACTTGATAACTATAACGCGAATGCAATGCAACTATGTATTATATAGGGTCCGACTACCCATCTCCATCAACTGTATCCTAAGGATGTGAGAGAAAGTACCTAAGTCATTAAGACCTTTCTAAATGGGAAATAGATAGACTATGACCATTTAATACCTAGACCCTAGGTAGATCCCCATCATATAATACCTAGATCTAAGGCGAACTCCTCTCTGGTACTTCCTAGCTGACATCGTAAGAAATCCTATAAGTTCACTTAATACTTCTTTAATTGGGAAGAGGTAGGCCCTTTAATAGCCATTTAACAGATTTTCTCTACCACACCTAAAAGATAATCCCAACCATTTGATAGTTCTTGAATGAGAAGGAGGCAGATCCTACAATACCCATTTAATACCTCCAACCTCGAAGCATGCCCGTCCTAGGATATCCATTCTATGACCTGTAACCCAAATCACAACTTCCCATATTACTCCGACTATTCGTAGTTGCTGGTAGCCACTGGGCAGACTTACCTTACATAATTGGGGCTAATCTTGCGCCCACAGTATGTACTTATTGCAAACGATGTCTCACATCAATTTCAAAGTCACATTGTTGGTAGCCAAATTAGCTGGGCAGACTTCTGTGTACTTTTAACTGATCTCGCATCCCTAAAATTTCAACATATTTTCGCTCTCCAACCTTAAAAAAATTTAATAACATATGTGTATAATATATAAATATACATAATATACACCACCCGCATTTACAGATTAAGGTCATATAAGGGAAACCCCTTATTTTGCCTTTTAATTAATTTCCATAATTTTTCTTAACTTCCTTTTAATACGGTTTGTTATTATTGAAAGTGACTACTATGTGGCTAGTTATCACTTAGGATCATGTAATATGGAATATATTATAATCTAAATGCGGAAATAGATAATAAAGCAAATAAGAATAAGCATACCAGGAGTTTTTATACTGGTTCGAACTTCCTGTTCTACGTCCAGTCCCAGACTTCCTTCTTGAATTTCAACTCAATAACCCATCACTTAACCCGGAGGAATAGGTATACAATACCTGAGCAGCCGAACAGGATTTTTCCGCCTCTAACGGCCGAAAGAGGACTTTTACCGCCTGAACAACCGAACAGGACTTTTACTGGTATAAGAAAATAGTTGACAATTGTGTTCTAAATAACACTGATATGTCTTTAAGTATACAACCTTACTATAATCAAATCCTCAAATATATATATTGTGTGTGTGAAGATATGAAAGGAAGATATTGCTTAGAATCAAAGAATATATCGATTAGTTCAGAGATTCAAGCAATATAAAGATTGTGATTGCTTTTAGAATGCAGGGATAGAAAGTAGAGGGTATGATCAAAAGAAAAATGAAATTCGGTGATTTGGAAATTGATTTTGATGTGTTTATATAGTAGACAAATAGCTACAACTATTCACGAAGAGTTTTGATCAAAAGATGTAGCCATATCTCTTCAATTTCGATCGTAACTCTTCGCAAATGGAAGTGTCTCTTCAGAAAAAATAGCTGTTAGAACCGTTCAGTCGACTGGGCAAAATCGACCAGCCAACTGAATATTCAAAGACTGTGTAAAACAGAGTATATCTGTGCAATTGAACAGGTTCAGTCGACTGGTCATTTTTGGTCAGTCGACTGACCTGGTTGTCAGTGCACAGTTTATACTATCTTTAAAGAATTTGAATATTAAAAACAACTTTGATTTTGTGTAAACTACTTGAGGATTGATTTTAACAATTTCAAACTATATCTAATGACTAAAACATCAATAAATAAACATACTATACTTAGATTTGAAGTCTTGTCTCCTTTGTAGTTTAATAGCATATCTCATTCTCTTTTTGTCGCTTGATCATATAGTCTCATCACTTGATTGTTTAATGAAAGTGACTACTGTGTGGCTAGTTATCACTTAGGATTGTGTAATATGGAATATATTATAATCTAAATGCGGAAACAGATAATAATAATAAAGCAAATAAAAATAAGCACACCAGGAGTTTTTATACTGGTTCGAACTTCCCGTTCTACGTCTAGTCCCAGACTTCCTTCTGGAATTTCAACTCAATAACCACTCACTTAACCCGGAGGAATAGGTATACAACACCTGAGCAGCCGAACAGGATTTTTCCACCTCTAACAGCCGAAAGAGAACTTTTACCGCCTAAACAACCGAACGGGACTTTTACTGGTATAAGAAAATAGTTGACAATTGTGTTCTGAATAACACTGATATGTCTTTAAGTATACAACCTTCCTATAATCAAATCCTCAAGTATATATTGTGTGTGTGAAGATATGAAAGGAAGATATTGCTTAGAATCAGAGAATATATCGATTAGTTCAGAGATTCAAGCAATATAGAGATTGGATTGCTTTTAGAATGCAGGGATAGAAAGTAGAGAGTATGATCAGAAAGAAAAATGAAATTTGGTGATTTGGAAAATGATTTTGATGTGTTTATATAGTAGACAAACAGCTACAACTATTCATGAAGAGTTTTGATCAAAAGATGCAGTCATATCTCTTCAATTTGGATCGTAACTCTTTGCAAATGGAAGTGCCTCTTCAGAAAAAATAGCTGTTAGAATCGTTCAGTCGACTGAGCAAAATCGACCAGTCAACTGAATATTCAAAGACTGTGTAAAACAGAGTATATCTGTGCAACTGAACAGGTTCAGTCGACTAGTCATTTTTGTTCAGTCGACTGACCTGGTTGTCAGTGCACGGTTTATACTATCTTTAAAGAATTTGAATCTTAAAAACAACTTTGATTTTGTGTAAACTACTTGAGGATAGATTTTAACAATTTCAAACTATGTCTAATGACTAAAACTTCAATAAATAAATATACTATACTTAGATTTGAAGTCTTGTCTCCTTTGTAGTTTAATAGCATATCTCACTCTTTTTGTCGCTGGATCGTATAGTCTCATCACTTGATTGTTTAATGAAAGTGACTAATGTGTGGCTAGTTATCACTTAGGATCGTGTAATATGGAATATATTATAATCTAAATGCAGAAACAGATAATAATAATAAAGCAAATAAGAATAAGAACACCAGGAGTTTTTATACTAGTTTGAACTTCCCGTTCTACATCTAGTCCCAGACTTTTTTCTGGAATTTCAACTCAATAACCCCTCACTTAACCCGGAGGAATAGGTATACAACACCTGAGCAGCCGAACAGGATTTTTCCACCTCTAACAGTCGAAAGAGGACTTTTACCGCCTGAACAACCGAATAGGACTTTTACTGGTATAAGAAAATAGTTGACAATTGTGTTCTGAATAACACTGATATGTCTTTAAGTATACAACCTTCCTATAATCAAATCCTCAAGTATATATTGTGTGTGTGAAGATATGAAAGGAAGATATTGCTTAGAATCAGAGAATATATCATTAGTTCAGAGATTCAAGCAATATAAAGATTGGATTGCTTTTAGAATGCAGGGATAGAAATTAGAGAGTATGATCAGAAAGCAAAATGAAATTCGGTGATTTGGAAAATGATTTTGATGTGTTTATATAGTAGACAAATAGCTACAACTATTCACGAAGAGTTTTGATCAAAAGATGCAACCATATCTCTTCAATTTGGATCGTAACTCTTCGCAAATGGAAGTGTCTCTTCAGAAAAAATAGCTGTTAGAATCGTTCAGTCGACTGAGAAAAATCGACCAGTCAACTGAATATTCAAAGACTATGTAAAACAGAGTGTATCTATGCAGCCGAACAGGTTCAATCGACTGGTCATTTTTGGTCAGTCGACTGACCTAGTTGTCAGTGCACAGTTTATACTATCTTTAAAGAATTTGAATCTTAAAAACAACTTTGATTTTGTGTAAACTACTTGAGGATAGATTTTAACAATTTCAAACTATATCTAATGACTAAAACTTCAATAAATAAACATACTATACTTAGATTTGAAGTCTTGTCTCCTTTGTAGTTTAATAGCATATCTCATTCTCTTTTTGTCGCTTGATCGTATAGTCTCATCACTTGATTGTTTAAGCTTTTTGTCATGAATCAAAACTCATGATTCAACATTCTCCTCCTTTTTGATTGATGACAACCTGTTTTAGATGATACTATATTTTAAGAATTATATAACGGAAGTTGTATATATCTCCCCCTGAATATTTGGTGACATATCTAACCCTGCAAAGAATTGGTTAGTCATACAAATTTCTCCCCCTTTGTCATCGATAAAAAGGAAATAACCAATAATTATATCATAGTGAACTAACAGCATAACAATCATAAACAAATAAATTGTTTCAAATTTTACCAAGCTATTTATACAAGCTCATAAAAAATAAACAGTAGTAGAATGTTTGTGAAATTAAAAAAATAACTTACTACCACCAATCAGGAAATATCAACATCACTCATCAGAGTCTGAATCTGTTACTTCTTCCACTTGCATTGGTCCTTTGCCTTGTGAAGAACTTTCCACAAATTGTCTGCCACCACCATTTCCACTGGTGTTAGAAATTGTATGTTCTTCGGATGTAGACCAAGTAAAACGAGGTGCCGGACATTTGCCCGGATCCCGATGTGAAGTGTCTGCAGTTGTGGAGGAGGAACAAGAGATTGCATCCCATAATATCTCGAAAAAGCTTTTGATCTTGTCAAACCTTTTTGTCGATCTTCTTGTCGAGATTTTTGATGCGAGAATCCAAAATGACTTGATTACGTGCAAGTAGATCAATGGACTCTCGAGTGCTTTGGGATGGGGTTGGGGTACGAATGTTATCTCTTTGTTGTTGTAGAGTAGTAGCTTGCCGACGAGGTCTTGATTGCCAATCTTGGAAAGACATGATAGTGAGAGGTCTAGGAGGCAATTTCATTAGACTAATTGTGCGACTATTTAGAGTTTTAATAGTAGAGGTATCAGATTCTGGAATAGGAACTTGTAGGTTCATAAGTAGCTGCATAATATACTCTCTGTAATATATGATGTTCATTCGACCTTGGTTGAAGGACAAGAATTCGTCAAGAATAAGTTTAGGCCAATTGATTTGAACATCTCCCCAAATTGCATATAAAGCCCTATAATTCTCTGGATATACAAGCTCATAAGAACCAGTACGAGGAAGAATAGTATGCATTAAGGCTCGATGCATAATTCAAGCTGTAGGGCATAAGGCAATAGATTTTAAATCTGTCATGTCATCTTCCAAAAATATATGACTTACTTCATCTCGTTCGCCTATAGGAACATTTAAATCTTCTAATGGAATACCATTTGTTGTGTGTGAAGAATGTGTCTAATTCTATCTAATGATAAGAATACTTGGTGACCACACACTAAACTCCATACGCAATTGTCACGATTTCGTGGATTTTGATGACCCAAATTTAAGTTGGCGTAAAAGAGTTTTACCATTGTATGATTAATTTTGAGATTGTTCTGATTGTGGTCAAGAAGAGACTCTAGACGACTTCTCCTAGCAAGCTCTTGAATTCTGTATGCAGAGAAGTCAGGAAACACAACAAAAGATCCTTCGAGAAAGCGTGCTTCCTTCATTTTGTTCCATCTTTGGACAGCTGTGGCATCATAAATCCATTGAGCTATTTGAGTGTCAATAGGTTCAGAGGAAGAGGATGAGGCTTGTCTAGATCTTTTAGGTTGTCTTGGAGCCATGTGAAATGATAATTGAGTTAAGGAATTTGAAAATTTTGAGAGCTAGGGTTTTGAAATTCTGATGAGGGAAAGTAAAAGTGAAAAGTTAAAAAGAAGAAGGTAGGTTAAAAGGGTAAAAAGTAGGTGAAACAGAAGTTAGTATGTTCAGATTAGTCATTCAGTCGACTGTCGTATATGGTCTGTCGACTAATCAATATCCCGAAACTCTCTGTTTCCAGAATCAGTCGACTGACCTAGTTCGTTCAGTCAACTGAATGCTCTTTTGCAGCATTATCAGTCCTTTTGCATGTGTTAACAAATAGATATTAATATATTCAATATATTAATCAACGAAGCATACAACACAAATTGAAATAAATAATAATAATAAAAACTTAGTTAGTAGAAGAAGAAGTGGATGAATGCGGAGTCTTGCAATCTTCTGGTTCAACCTTAGTGTTTTCTTTGTATGGTCTTAATGGAGACCAGTGATTTCCACGCTCCCATGAATTTGGAGACACGGGAGGAGGTTGTGGTGACTGATGCTAAGAAGACATTGTGGGTTGATGAACATTGGATGAAGACGATCCGCAAAATTTCCAGCCAATTTGCTCCAGAAGGCTAAGTCGTTTTGAATTTAGCTTTTGTTCATACTACATTTCTCGTTGAATTGCTATTGATTCCCTTTGATAATGATGTAAATCATCAATCTTTTGTTTTGTTAATGGAGAACCAAAAAATAAAAAACGACGTGCCTTCTTTTTTTCTTGAGTATGACCAGTATGATAGTTGGATGGTCTGGCCGGTTCATGATGTGGAGTAGGTGTAGGTAAATTTGAAGATCCAGAGGAAGGTGAGGAGAAATCGACAAAGGAATATGCAGAGCCATGTGGGGAGTTGTCTTGGGAGGAAATTGTTGAAGCAAAAAATATATGATTAAAGCAAATGAGATGGAGAGATAAACAACCACTCTTCAAGTATATATAATAAAAAAATAGTAATAGATAGATGGAATAAAGGATGACCAGAAAAATAATTAGAGGAGGAAAATAATTAGAATTTTTATGGTTGAGAATTATCCATGAAAAAATGAAATATGTAAAGAAAATGTATTATAAATTCAGTTGTGAAACAACAATTAGTGAAATGGTAAAGACATGGAATTTCCAAAATAGAGGTGCTGAGTTCAAGTACCAGCAAAGAAAAAAAAATTAAAAATGTATTATTGAAATTTTATAATTCTTTTAAATAAATTATACCTAGTTCTCTTCTTAGCTTTATAAAACAATTATCATTGAGTGGTTTAGTGAAAATATCAGCTAACTGATTTTCAGAGTTTACAAATTCTAAATTTACTATATCCTTCTCAATATTATCACGAAGAAAATGATGACGAATGTCAATATATTTAGTTCGTGAGTGATTGACAGGATTTTTAGATAAATTTATTACATTGGTGTTATCACAATATATTATAGATTTACTTAATTTTATATCAAAATCTTACAGTGTTTGTTGCATGTAGATTACTTGAGCATATGCTAAAGCCGCAAATATATATTCTGCTTCACATGTCGATAGTGAAACGCAGTTTTGTTTCTTGCTAAACTAAGATACTAAGGATCGTCCGATGAAATGACAAGTTCCACTTGTACTTTTTCTATCTATCCGACTTCCTCCAAAATCAGCATCACTATAGGATACTAATTCAAAAGGACATTCTTTTGAATAAAATAGTCCTAAATCGTTGGTCTTGCTAAGATAAACGAATTATACGTTTTACTGCTCGCATATGTGATTCTTTAGTATTTGCTTGAAATCGAGCACATAAACAAACACTCATCATAATATCAGGTCAACTTGCAGTTAAGTAAAGTAATGATCCAATCATGCTACGATATAGTTTCTGGCCGACACTCTTACCATGTTCATCTCTGTCGAGATATATAGTTGTACTCATAGAAGTTGGCTTGGAAGAAGTGTGTTCCATACCAAAACGTTTAATTAGATTATTACAATACTTTTCTTGATTAATAAAAATACCATTTTGCAATTGCTTGATCTGTAGACCAAGAAAATATGATAGTTCTCCCATATGTGACATTTCAAATTCACTTGTCATGAGAGTCGAAAATTCCTGACATAGTTTTTCATTAGTTGAACCAAATATAATATCATCAACATATATTTGTATAATTAAAATATCTTTATTAGTTTTCTTAATAAATAAAGTTTGATCAACCTTCCCAATTTCAAAACCAGAGTCTATTAGATAGCTCTTAAGTCGGTCGTACCAAGCACGTGGTGCTTGTTTCAAACCGTATAAGGCTTTCTTAAGTTTATAAACATGGTTTGGAAATTTTTCATGAGTGAAAAGAGGAGGTTGTTCAACATAGACATTTTATTTTATATATCCATTTAAAAAGCACTTTTAACATCCATTTGATATAATTTAAAGTTATGAAAACATGCAAAAGCCAATAGAATACGTGTAGCTTCTAATCTCGCGACAGGAGCAAATGTTTCTTCACAGTCTATTCCCTCTTCTTGATTATATCCTTATGCTAATAATCTAGCTTTATTTCTAGTTATATTACCTAGTTCATCGGCTTTGTTTTTGAAAACTCATTTTGTACCAATGACCGATTGATCACTTGGTCTAGGAACTAATTCCCAAACTTCGTTTCTTTCAAATTGGTTTAACTCTTCTTGCATAGCTATAATCCAATAGTCATTAGTGGAGGCTTCCTTAATATTTTTAGGTTCTATATTAGAGAGAAAAGCTATATGGCCCATTTGATTTAATTGATGTATTGTTCTTACATTTGAATTTACTTCTCATTTTATATTTTGAACAGGGTGATCTTTAAGAATTCTTGGAGGAGATCTTATAGGATTTTCATTATGAACAATGTTTTCATCTTCTCTAATATTATTAATGTTATTTTTATTTTGAAAAATAATATCATCATCTTCTGAATTATTTGTTATGATTTTATTAGAATTATTTTCAAAGTCTGTAATATTTAAAGAAATTTTGAAATTTTCATCGAATGAAACATGAAGAGTTTCTTCGATTATTTTAGTTCTTATATTAAAAACTCGATAAGCTTTGCTTCTTTTCGAATATCCTATGAATATTCCTACATCGGATTTTGGATCGAATTTTCCAAGCTGATCTTTAGTGTTAAGTATAAAGCATTTTGAGCCAAATACTTTGAAATAAGATATATTAGGTTTTCTACCATTTAAAAGTTCATATGGGGTGTGTTTTGTTAACGATCGAATAGAAACACGATTCAAAACATAACAAGCAGTTGCAACAGCTTCTGCCCAGAAATGCTTAGGTAGAGTGCTTCCATTTAATAATGTTCTTGCACATTCTTGTAATGTTCTGTTTTCCTTTCTACAACTCCGTTTTGTTGTGGTGTTCTAGGAAAAGAAAAGTTATGATTAATTCCTTTCTTGTTACAAAAATGTTCAAAAGCTTCATTTTCAAATTCACCTCCAGTCCCAAACTACACTCTGGATTTAAAATCTATAAACCCCTCTCTTAACCCGGAGGAATAGGTATACAATACCTGAGCCGCCAAATAGGATTTTTCTGCCTCAAACAGCCGAAGTGGACTTTTACTGCCTGAACAACAGAACAGGACTTGACCGCCTGAGCAACCGAACAGGACTTTGATTACAAAGTAGATTATCTTGACCTTGTGTGTTCTAATAACACGGATTTGTCACTTGTAGTACACCCTTCCTATAATCTTTTCCTCAAGTATGATGTGTATAGTTGTGTGTATATGAAGATTAGGAAGTTTCAAATTGCTTTATAAATATAGAATTGTGATTGTAAGCAATGAATGTATGAATTCAAGAGAGTAGTTGATTCAGAAAATATGATTCAAGTATAAGCAAGTAAGTGAAGTTATTTAATCTAGAAATTCATGCATATATATAGTAGTTAAGGAGTTGCAACTACTGGTGAAGAGTTCTCAACGAATAGCAATGGCTACAACTCTTCGCGAGGAAGAAGGCTATTCAAAAAAGGAAGTGTCTTTTCAAAAAAAATAGCAGTTGGAACCAGGTCAGTCGACTGAATTTGAAAATATAAACGTGTATACATATGTGCACAAGTTCAATAGGCTGTTTATAGATATTCAGTCGACTGGTCGATTTTGTTCAGTCGATTGAATTCTGTTGATAATAAAAAATCACCATATCTCATTTGGTTAGAGCACTTTCCTTCTAAACTAGTGACCAACAAATGGTATTCCGTTAGAAGATTTAAATGTTTAGTGTGTGGTCACCAAGTATTCTTATCATTAGATAGAATTGGACACATTCTTCACACACCAAAAAATGGTATTCCGTTAGAAGATTTAAATGTTCCTATAGGCGAACGAGATGAAGTAAGTCATAAGTTTTTTAAAATCTATCGCCTTACGCCCTACAGCTCGAATTATGCATCGAGCCTTAATGCATACTATTCTTCCTCGTACTGGTTCTTATGAGCTCGTATATCCAGAGAATTATAGGGCTTTATATGCAATTTGGGGAGATGTTCAAACCAATTGGCCTAAACTTATTCTTGACGAATTCTTGTCCTTCAACCAAGGTCGAATGAACATCATCTATTACGGAGAGTATATTATGCGGCTACTTATGAACCTACAAGTTCCTATTCCAGAATCTTATACCTCTACTACTAAAACTCTAAATAGCCGCACAATTAGTCTGATGAAATTGCTTCCTAGACCTCTCACTATCATGTCTTTCCAAGATTGGCAATCAAGACCTCGTCAGCAAGCTGCTACTCCACAGCAACAAAGAGATAACATTCATACCCCAACCCCATCCCAAAGCACCCGATAGTCCATTGATCTACTTGCACGTAATCAAGTCATTTTGGATTCTCGCATCAAAAATCTCGACAAGAAGATCAACAAAAGGTTTGACAAGATCAAAAGCTTTTTCGGGATATTATGGGATGCAATCTCTTGTTCCTCCTCCACAACTGCAGACACTTCACATCGGGATCCGGGCAAACGTCCAGCACCTTGTTTTACTTGGTCTACATCCGAAGAACATACAAGTTCTAAGACCAGTGGAAATGGGGGTGGCGGACAATTTGTGGAAAGTTTTTCACAAGGCAAAGGACCAGTGCAAGTGGAAGAAGTAACAGATTCAGACTCTGATGAGTGATGTTGATATTTCCTGATTGGTGGTAGTAAGTTATTTTTTAATTTCACAAACATTCTACTACTGTTTATTTTTTTATGAGCTTGTATAAATAGCTCAGTAAAATTTGAAACAATTTATTTGTTTGTGATTGTTATGCTGTTAGTTCACTATGATATAATTATTGGTTATTTCTTTTTTGTCGATGACAAAGGGGGAGAAATTTGTATGACTAACCAATTCTTTGCAGGGTTAGATATGTCGCCAAATATTCAGGAGGAGATATATATAACTTCCGTTATATAATTCTTAAAATATAGTATCATCTAAAACAGGTTGTCATCAATCAAAAAGGGGGACAACGTTGAATCATGAGTTTTGATTCAACAATTATTTATTAATCTATTTATTTTATATGTTACGACTTATACGTTGTTATTATATTTATACTTAGCATTAATTTATAGCCAATTAGCTTTATTAAATATTCATAGGCGTGTGTAAATACATTTCTACACTAAGATTTTCGCTTCCTATTCGGGTTGTTAAGATAATTTAAATGTCACAATTTCTAAATCCATATAAGTCCCTAGTCTAATACCACAGTTTACACAATAGCTAATATCATAATTTAAATTAGCTAAACAAAACAGACTTACATCTATATATATATTCAAAAATGGAATCAAAACTTCCAACTTTTTTTATATTAACATAGTAGAATTAACTCCTCTATTCAAAAGAGCAAAACTTTATAATTTAAGCCCTTTATGTTCTATTTGACTTTTAAATGGATAAAAGTTAAATGAAAAATGATTCATATTTATTTTCATTACGGAAGTAGGCGGTGCAAACCAAGGATGGGATAAAATCCATGCTTTACACGCCCCTTCCTAATTCTTTTTACAATCCTTCGTCGTCACAAACACAAGTTGGGAAGTAGAAATTGAATAGAACATAAATTATTCAAATTGCAAATAATAATGGATTAAATTCTACCATATCGACATAAAACAAATAAGATTCCAACCAGTTCTATAATTAACATTTTAAGGGGAAATTTTGGGGTTTTAAATTTAAAAAGTTTTCTCATATAAAATTCCCATGGCATAAAAAAATCAAAATATTAACTATGCAAACTACTACAAAGAGAAAAACTAAGATTTCCACTCACAGATAGCTTTCCTTGAATTCTTTTGGATTTGATTCCACGCCTTCGCCTATTCCTCCTCCAGCCATCTTCTTTCTAATTTTACTATATATATAACAATTCATTTGTATATAGATTAGATTCAAAATTCAGAGATTATGGAAGAGCAGAAATATACATATATTCAAAATTCATTACATGTTCCCTTTAATTTGATTGATTTATTCCCTAAAGCTTGAATCTTTTGTTTTGGAATCTAAAAAGTTTATTAAGGAGGAAGGAAACTAGTAAAATCCCGTTTGCATTGTTATTTTTCTTGTGAATAAAAATGAGGGGACTAGCCCTTGTTTATAGTGACGTCTGATCGAGAATCTTTTATTTAGATTAAATCTGGGCTGTTCTGGCCTAGGAAAATCATAGCTGCCTTTCGACCACTGGTCGACCGGTCCTTATTGGGCAGTCCACCTCTAGTAGTTGACCAACCCAATAAAGGTGGTCCACCAGTCCTTTTGACTACGACATTATTAGGTTAAATACGTTAGCATATTATTAATGTATATTTATTTCTTGATTTATTAATTAATGTTAACCATTACTTAAGGTCTAAGTTTTATTGTTTAACGGTGCTTTAACGTTAAGCACCAAAATATTTATTTCCTTGATTCATTTTGAAATATTTTCGATTCTAAATTTTCAAATGTCAATAACTTCATCATTTGAACTCTGATCGTGAAACTTTATATATGAAAGTTGCCCATAAAATCGCTACGACACATGGTCCAAGTTTCGTGGCCAAATTCCGATGTTTGCTAAATTTCCATTTTTAACCTTATTTTTATTTAGTTAATTTTCATGTTTATTTTACGGAGTGTTACACACATTCTCCTATATCTCTCTTCATCACTTTTCTCAAAAGAAAACCATCTTCATATCACAATATATCTTCATACCTTCAGGATGAATAGTAAACTTCAACCAATGGCTTTCCTCCAAGATTTCCTTACGAATGTCTCCTATATCTAGGCACAAAGTCTTCCTTTCTTTCTTAGCCATTCCCTCAAGTTTATATCGAATCCTTCAGATCCTCAACATCTACCCAATCTCTAGTTACCTTATTCTTTCGATAATTGGTGGGTCCACCTTTTACCGTGCAACAATCTTATCCACAAGTGCTGAAGGCACCTCCAAACTTGCTAACATGTCTGAATATCTACTTGATCCGGTATTCTGCCTATAAGGCACTCCGCAAGTGGCTAATGTCTCTAACGTCTTCTATTCTTCTAGTATGACCAATACTTTATACTGATGCTTTCTACTTAAAGCATCAGCAACCTTGTTCCCTTTTTCTAGTGTATATTCTATCCCGAAATCATATGCCACTAAGAACTCTAACCATTTTTGATGCCTCGTATTGAACTCCTTATGGGAGAATATATACTTAGGGTACTTATGGTCCGTAAATAACTCGAACCGTTCTCCCAACAAGTAATGTCTACGCCATATCCTTTCAGATCCTCAACATCTGCCACATCTTCAATCACCTAATCCTTTTGGCAATTAGTAGGTCCTCTCTTTTCCTTGTAGAAATTTTGTCCACAAGTGCTAGACGTACTTCCAAACTTGCTAACATGCCCAGATCTCCACTCGATGCAGTATTCTTCCTATAATGCACTCTGCAATAGGCTAACATTTCTAATACCTTCAATTCTTTAATTATGGCTAACACTCCATTCTGATGCATCCTACTTAGCACATCGACAGTCTTGTTCCCTTTTCCCACCATATATTATATCCTAAAATCATATGCCACCAAAAATTCTAGCCTGTTAATACCATAGATATTTATTTTGATGACAACAACCATATAAATATATGTACTGATGTTTTTCCAAGTTGTATAGAACATTTTACAGGATATTATAATGGTCTATACAAGTACAAGATAATCGAGTTTAAAGATTGATCGGTAAAAGGACTAGAGATCAAGATTCATAGATGATCAAGATATTTGAAGACTCGTGAGTTTGGAGACAAATACAAGAAGAGTTTGAGACTATAGTTTATGGTTATTAAACATTAGATTAATTTGTTAAAGTCCTTGAATAACAACTTTCTTTTCTTGGAATACTTTCTTATCAAATTATTTATTTTATTATATAAATATTTATTTTATTTTAAAATATATTTCTTCAAATATTTTATAAGAGCTATATATATTAAATTATTTAGAAACTATGTTTAAATAATTATACAAAAGTTCAGAATTTTGTAACATCTTAAAAGGGATTTTGTTTTTCAAAACATACGAAGTATGCCGATATAGGCTACATAGGTATGTCAACATATGTACCGTTGAAGAGGTATCTTTTGGATTTTGAATAGTTGTGATTTTTGGTTACGTCTCTTCGCGAATAGACACGTCCCTTTAAACACTGTATAAAGGGGACTAGAAAATGAATATTAATAACTACTTTCTCCATATTCTTATGACTCCGAATTCTCATTATATAGGTCACAAAATCTAGCTTCTATACTCTTCAAATTTATTCAAATTAAATCTCTACTTTACTACTTATTCTCTACAATCTAGTCACTAATTTGAAAGTATACTCTTATACATTCAAACATCAAAGTGCTGTCAAAAGGCTATAAATATTCTGTATCCAAAGTACAACTATTTATATTTGGAATCAATAACTCTCTACTATTATTTATGTGGGTGTGATCATTGCCCATTCAAATTAAGTGGGTGTGCTTGTTTTTCGTTCAAATCAAGTGGGTGATCTTGTTGCCCATTTAAATCAAAAGAGTCTACTTGAGCTTGGAAAGTCATAAGGGTGTATCTTGTTGCCTTGAAATCGAGATTGTATTCTGGTTTGCCTACTACCTGATTAAAGTAAGCGTTGGAAAGGAAATATGCACATACACTGTATAGGACTGGACGTAGGATTAATTAATTCAAACTAGTATAAAACTCCTGGTGTCATCTATCTTACTTTTACTGCATTCATATAATCTGTGACAGCTTGTTAATATATATATATATATATATATATATCTATGTTGATTATCCGTTTTGATTTAAAATCTTAAAACAATTTAGAAAAATTCTATATAAGTTATAAAATAGTATTCACCTCCTCTAGTTTTAAATTAGCCTTAAGATCCATTTATACTAGTATAATTTATACTACACAGTCCTATATTTAGAATCAGAGCATTAAGTTTTCAGAAACTCATTATTTGATTTTTGAAAAGTATAAATGGATAATAACATGGGTAGTACACATTTTAATACCTAGTACAAGGATAATCAACTGTTCGACCCCCATTATTTAATGGAAATAATTATACGTACTGGTCATGTAGAATGAAAATTTATTTACAATCCAATGGTTTAGACATTTGGAATATTACATAGAATGAGTGCCCTGAACCCAAAAATGAATACTCAACATGGACACCAGACCAAAAGACACAAGTACTCAATAATTCAAAGCGCATGAACATTTTATTTTGCTCCCTAGATAAGAATGAATTTAATCGAGTTTCTATTTACAATACTACTTATGAAATTTGGAGAACAATGCAAGTTACACATGAGGGTACTAGTAAAGTAAAACAAACTAAGATTTGCATGCTAACCAACTAGTTTCAAAATTTTAAAAAAAAAACCAAATGAGTTTATTTCTGACATATATTCTAGATTTCAGGATATAGTTCATTCATTAGTATCACTAGGAAAAAATTTCTCAAAAGAGGATCAAATTAGAAAATTCCTTAATTCACTCTCTTATGAATGGGATCAACAGATATTAGCAATAGAGGAAGCCAATGACATTAGTATATTGAAAATGAAGAGTTAATTGGTAATCTAATGTCCTATGAAGCACTGTTGCAGTGTAGAAGGGAAAACAAGGCGATCGAAAAAAATCAATTACATTCAACACAACAACTGACGATCATGATTCAAATGACGATGATAATGAAGAGGAGATTGCTCTTATGACTTGAAATTTCAGAAAATTTCTGAAATACAGAAACATGAACAACTTCCGTAAAACTGAAAACAAAATTCCAGAAAAGAAAATGTTTTTTAAGTATTACGATTGTGGCAAATCTAGCCATATACAAAGAGACTATCCGCATCAAAAGAAAACAAAGAATTCACCAAACACTTATACATTCAAAAAGATAAAAAGGGATTATAATGCAACTTTGGATGATTCTAATGCAACATTTAGTGATAATGAACCAGATACTGAAAATATCAAAATGTGTTTCACCATGATGAAAGACTAATCATAGCATACAAGGGAAAAAGCAAAATCGATACTTTTTACATTTCATATTTTATTTTTATTTTTTTGGAAATTACTTAATATAGGAATAAATATATAATAAGAAAAATAAGTACATATAAATATATATAATAACAATAAGTATATATATATTTATAATGAGTATATATACATATTAACTGGGCGCAATTGAGTATATATATCTTTATTATTAATAATGAGAATTCCATCAATAGAATTCATCCGTGTCTTTTTGAATTTCCGAAAATACCCTTTATATCTTCGTAAAGCAACGTAGGTGGCTGCCGTTGGATCTTTCGTACTTCGTAATTTCGTTGTGGTTAAAACTATTTTTCAATTTGCATGTCATTCACTGGTATCAAACTTCAAGACATCATCACAACTCAATTAAATGAAATTGGAACAACTATCTTTTTCGTCCCTTAGCTTATATACAATAAAAGTTAATATATTTGGACGATGTGGGACTAATTATACATTTATTCATACATATTAAACAACAATCCCCCCAAATCCTATGCCAATCAACTACAATCCTTACCGAGATTCAGAAAATTGGTGATGTAGGCGAAATCGACTGTCGACTTATTTTCTTATGTCGATTCCACCACTCTCGACTTTGATTTTGGGGACTCCTGAGCCCACGAAGTAAAACGCAGATCCATCACTTTTGGTCTGTCGTGGCAATAATGTCGTTGCTTCATATTTGGGTAAGATTCCTCAAACGATTGTGGATTTTAGGACTTGGCGATTTTGGGATTTAGTCCTTTTAGCCCTCAGAGTTTCAAAATTTATTACTTCGGGCATGTTTTAGATTCCGGTTTGACACATTAACTTCCAATTTACGGTGCTTATTTGTTTATAATTCTAACTTCGCATCTGAATTTCATTGTTTGACTAAGATATATGCGATGATATTTACTTTCAACTATAAAATTTGGCAGCCGCAGATTCATAGCAATATTTTTTTGGGCATGTATGATTTCGTATATTGTTTCAATCTTTAGTGCCCACTGTATACGTTACATTTGAAGTTTATTTTCGCTTCTGGAATCATGTTGAATTTGTGATATATGAGATGGGGCTATATTGGGAGCCACAATTTTTTACAACTTTTAGTGCCTAGATGTGAAGAAGAAGCGTGCAACGAGGTTTGAGGAAACGTGGGAAGAGAAACAGTTCTAACTTTTAACTACTGTATTCGGTTCTCATACTATCATAACCGCCCCCTTCAGATTATTGTCCACAAAATTTCTTATATATATTTTGGATGACACATAGTGTACGTGTTCTATCTTGAGGTTAAATTGGAGTTAATTTAGAACGACCTTCTTAGCTACTCCATTAAATAGTGATTGCACAAATATCAAGTTTGATTAAATGATGCATTCAATTTCTTCAGTTTCGAACACTATTTAGGGTAAAGACTCTCCTCAACTAGACAAAAGCAAAGATGACAGAGTTGCAGACGGATCCAGGATCACATGATAGAATGATTGGAAGATAAAGCAACATGTGATGCAATTATACACACGTTTTCTATTGCAGCTACAAAACTGTAAGGGTTATGAAAGCGTGTATTTCATTAGGGTTTTTTAGATTTTAGTAATTGGGCTGGATTGGGTAGATTGGTGGACAAAGGATTTTGTGAATGTAAGCATTGCCCATAAATCCAGTGACATTAGAAAAACCAATTTGCGCTGCTCAAAGTCTCCTGTTTGTTTATAATAGATATGATCCTTACTCTCTGATTGTGCTAATATTTAAGTCATCGACGTAACCCGCTTGCAAAGTATGTTCAAAAAAAATGCTTCTGTCATATCTCCGCTTTATAGCTAGAGATCTGAACTTTCGGTGACATGTTTAAAGTGGTTTGATTGTTTCATTTATATCATAGACACATTGACAATTGTGGTTGAAAACTGAATGCAAGGTACACATGTTTGAGTCTGACTGTCACTGAATTTGATATGGCCACATGCAAGAATAGAGTTACATGCCTCGCTATTGTGATGTTGTTTCAACGATCAATTGCTTTTGAGACTGAGGATGGTATAATATTCATGATATAATTTGTTCCACTACTCATTCATATTAACTGTATTAATAATTGATGTTGGATAAACGTGGGCATCCTTGCATCATTTTGAATGGAACCAGGTTTGGCGTTTCTTCTGTATACTGGGTTCGTGCCAGAATCATATGCATATTTGGGATATGATGGAACGTTATACATGGTTAAATCATGAATACACAAACAGTTATGTACGTGACAGTGATTGTGCAGAAGACGGCTTCAATGTGAAAACCCAGCTATGCTTTGATTTTGTACATTAGTTTACTGTAAATTCAAAAACTTACTGTCATACCATGAACAAAATTATTGCAGTAAAGGAAATCCTAAACATACTTAACTATCTTTATCTATATATGCACTATTGCGGTATGGTTACCGTGAACTAAATATTAAAAGTAAATTGTCAATATTGATTGGAAAAACGGTATGCAGTGACAAAGTTTTTATTATAAATAATAATTAACATATTTCTTGAGTGAATGAATATTATTGTTATTATCCATATTCGTGTGAATAATTATTATATCTGAAACCTCATGTACTATAGAAATTGAAAAAATTCCCCATTTTCAATTTAAATTCAAATTGAACATATTTGTATCAAAATTTCAAGTTTGATATTTTTAAATTGTCATATACATATCAATACTCTTTTTTGATATTTCTAGAAATAAAAAACTATAGATTTGAAGTAGATATGGATTTTTGAAATCTATGTGTATTTAATATATCACAATTTCCATTTTAAAGTGACTTTTAAAATCCTTTTTTATCTCATTTTCATGATTTCAGTCCTACTTATGCACCATATCAGTGGTATATCAAATATGTAAAAATTTATAAACGTCCTAACTGTGTAAAACAACCCATAAGAGGCAATACAAGAAACCTAGAAACCTAATACAAACCTGGAAATAGTTTGTCATTTAACAGTAGCCCATTATCTTCCATAATTAACATGTCTAGGCTTTTAATTATGAAACCAGGGTGTTTGATGTTGTATATGTGGTATATTTCAACTTAATATAATGATTCGTATGCAAGAAAATCAAAGCAAGAAGAAGAAACGAGAAGCAAACTCGCTGTCATCAGCCTAAAAAATAAAAAGTGTATTTACAATGAGCCTCAATCTTCATCGATTATTGGTTTGATGCTTTAACTTCAATTCTATGATATATGTGAAGGTAAATGGACAATTTCAATTCATCACTCAAAGTTCAGGAATCAAGAAAGAAATGAAAACGAAAAAATATATAACTTATGTGTATTACTTAGAGCATTACTGCTCCAGGTTGCTATGACTGGTCGACCGGCCATTCATGGCAGTTGACCAGTTAATGATGGACCTGGAGCAGTAATGCTCTAGGTAATTCAATTCAAACTCAGTTGTCAAAGCAACTCAGTTCTGAGCATGCCGAATGAACTCAGTTCAAACTGAGTTGCTGAAGCAACTCTCAAACTGAATTACACTGTGTGCTGTCTGGTAGGACATCGTCTGCTACTACGTACTTAAAATCTTCTGGCAATGAAGGGTATAGCCTTAAAGTTTTTGCAAGTGCTGCCTTTAGGTACACCAGCTTCTCTAACTCTTCGAATCCCAAAGGCTCAGCGATCAGATTCCATGGTAGGTTAGCCAGCTTTCTTGGACGTTGATATCAACAAATCAAGTGCCCTGAGAAATAGATGATGAATCATTAAACTGTAAGTTCCTCCTTTTTTTGTTTATGTTAGTCTCTGTCTTGCTCATGAGATTGTTTTAATCACAAAAAATACGAACTATGGCCTTGAAATAAAATAAAGTATAATTACATTGGAGCTGAATTCAGTAATGATTACAACTACTTTTTGCTAGCTTATAAAGATCAAAACTCTGGACATTTGATCAATTTGTGCAGAGTAAAATAGAAAAAAAATCTACATCTTACACATAAATACACCTTTCTCCATGTATATTTGAATACATTATCTAATCAGACAGTGGAGATTAACTCTATTAGGTGGCTATGTGATGATATATAAATATATAATAAGTTTATGTCTATGAATTTCCATATAGAATGCTAGGACGGATACCTAGCCGTTGTCCATTCTCAATCCACATATAAAATACCTCAAAAACAAAATACATTTTTATAATTTATAGTTAAGAAGCCGTAATGACATTAATATATTAGTGGGTGGTTCAAAATACATTTTATAATGCATATGTTTTTGTTAGCTAGAAGTAGCGTGTAACTATCAAGCGGACAGTTATAATAATGAATAGATATAATCATGTTCTCATTATCTTCCCATCTACCACTGTTTCATACTTTCAGTGCTGCTCATTGCCTGCTCATTGTTATTATTCATTTTTTTCTATTCTGTACATATTTCTCAAAAGTTGAATGAGATCTGGAAGATGATGTCCAATTAAACAGTAGTCAACTACTAAGAACTGGAAAAAGTATCTACCTACTACTTTATTGATATATTCGGGTTTCATAAATGAACAATTGGAATGAAGGAACAAGTTGCTTAACAAATTTGGGTTTTGGCTCAGACTATTCTAAGAAAATATTGACCTGCAATTTAGAAGTTCCTCAAGCTTATAGTTACGTAAACTATACATCAATTGTAGTAGACATTGGTGATTCTGAAAAGCTAACTGCTTAATAAATTAGCATCTAGTAGACTACAAACAATAAAGGTAGAAAAAAATATTGAGCTAAGCAAACATGGAAATGAAAAGAGACAAGTGGCTGATTTGTACTTCACATAATCTTAGTTTTGATGTTTTTCTAAAAGCTAAACACATATCCCATTGAGTTATGTTCTGTGTGCTATGATTGCATTTGAATTTGTCTACGATTTCTGCTGTTGTGTAATATATGTGATATTACCAGTATGTCCCATGCTTGCCACTGTTATTGTAACTATTATACATTTAAATAACATTCAGAGTTAAACCAACTTCTTCAATATATTGCTCACCCTCAATTATGGGCAGGGCTGATTCTGGACTTTAAGTTGCCCTAGAAGAGTGGGGAATAGGATGCCTTTTATGGAAAATAATAATAATACCAATAATCATGTCTTGAATTGCAGGTTATAAAAATTGGATCTCCAAAACTATTTTTCTTTTGGCATCACATGGACTTGAATGGATCAGATGTAACAACGTTGCCTCAATCATATTTTTGTCCATGTTTCCATGTGAGTATAATATTTAATGTCTTAGTTTCGAACTATATTTATTTCTGTGTATCGTAAAACATAGGTAGTTTTTGCAGTAGTTTGTTGATTTGTTTTCTACCACCACTACAACTTTGTACTTTGTGTGATACATTTGACCTACTATCTGAAAAATTCTAGTATAGTGTGAATTACCCACAACCTTAATGATTTCTGCAGGTGTTAACAATAAAGAAGGACATTTTGCCTTCAATAATGTAAATATAAGATTTTTTTGTATGATAACGTATTTTACATAATAAAGAGAATAGAGTATAGAATGTGACATATTAATTCACCTTCATGTATTATGAAGTTAATGCTTAAAAATATAATTATATATATTTTTTCCTTCAATCAAGTTTATCTTACAAATTTTGGATACACAACTTAATCACTTATACACCACTGCTATGATGCTGCTTATTTTTCCTCACAGCAGTTATATTCTTATTTTGTGTGGAGGAGCATACAGGGTGGCAATTAGACCCGACTCGATGTAGCCGGATCCGATGGACCTGGACCCGATCAGATGGGTCTTGATTTTAAACGGATCAGATTTTATCGGCTTCAAACTATACATTTTAAAATCTTTACCCGACCCGATCCGAGTTTCGGTTCAGGTCGGGTATGGTCAATTCAGGTTGGATCGGGTAATAATACTAAAACTGCATATATCTTAATGTTTTTTGATCCGGTCTTTTGGATTAGGTCGGTTTTGATCAGGTCTCTATGGTATTTTTCATCATCCACACCCAACCCGACCCGAGACCCATCGGATTCAGTTTGGGTTAGAGTCTTCTCAGTTCGGTTTGGTTCGGATTTGTGGTTCTAATTGTCAGTCCTAGGAGCACATGACATATGTATTTATTATCTACCTTTTTCTATGAAGTCCATGCCATTTGCATAAAAGAAAATTATTTGCATGCGCAAAGCGCGTGCCATCGTACTCATATGATATAAATTGGGTTCAATTGATTTTAGATGACTTTATTCAGAAGTAAATTTATAGACATGAAAACCACTTTATCATGGTGCGTACCTCACTAGAATTTTCAACTATTTTGGTATTGATTTAAGAGGTGAAAAAAATTTACCTCATAAATTTTTTGATAAAACAAACCTCTTTCTCATGCACACCCATCTTGAATTTGAACCCTATGAATCTCTTACCAAAAAGGAAGATAGATTAGTAAGAGAAGAAGAACAAAAAATTCTTCAGAAGAAGAAAGTTAAGATATGGAAATCGATAAGGAGGAAGAACAAGAAGAAAATGAGGAGGAAATGGACACTTCCCAAGAAAGCTTTGATAAACCATCCTGCTATTCTAACAAAGAAATTCTTCAAAATCAAGAAAAGGTTCTCGATAATCAAAATAAGCTTAAACGTTCCTTTAGTAAGTAGTTCAGTAGCCTCTCGAACAAAGTGGACAAATACTTGGGAAGATTATTAGAAAGCTTGGTGAAAATTCTTCATCTTCATCATCATCAATTCCAGATCTATTTAGCTATTCTTATGTTCTCTAGCTTTTATATATGTTATTTTCATATATTTTTCATTATGTTTATATCTCTCTAGTCATTAATGAAATTTGCTTAGAGAATTTATTTCTACTGTCAATAATGTTATTTTGCTCCCTGAATCATAAACTAAAATAATATAAAATATAAACAAAAAAAATAAAAAAACATGCAAATTACTGCATATATGTTGACATAGGTCACTTATGTATGTCGACATACATTGGCTGTTTTTTAGAATTTTTGAATATTGCAAAAGGTTAGTTATTTTTTTGGAGGGATTAGTTATTATTCTCACTTTTTACTTCTATAAATTGGTTTCTCTTCCAGAAAAACTCAGAAAATAATTCATCTTCCTATTTTATTCTTTTCTACACATTTCTTTGAATTCAAATAACAAATTTTCTGAAAACTAAGTGAAAATCTAAAAGAAACTCTTTAATCATTCAAGAATGCTCTTTGCTTTATTCTTCACAATCAACGACACTTGGAGTTAAGCCAAATGCGAATGATCAAAGAACAGGAAAAACAATTCGATTCTCTTTGATGTTTTATTTTTAGTTTCGCCAAAGAAGTTCAAAGCAACTCCCTGGAATGCTCAAGTCTAAAGTAAAAATGTATATTGAAAATCGGGAAATTATCAACACCGATCCTATCTTTGGATCCGAAGGATGGGTCAAAATTCCATTTAATTTCTATTTTTAATTTGTATTTATAATTTATAATTTGTACTTATAATATGTATATGTTATACATTTTAGCCATATTCGTATAATTAATTCTGGTTATGTTTGTACTTTTTCATGTAATTAATCTATAGAGGTAAAATTTATGATGTATGGTGGAAATAGATGCAATTATAATTGTGTGTGTATATATATACACAGTTATTTCGTAGAAATATTATATTTGTAGTTATTATTGATTTTGATTCCATATACAACATTATCACATAAATATATCATATTTAGGGGGAGTTTATTTTTTCTTTACCATTTTTGTTGATGATAAAGGGGGAGAAAAATATAAAATATACATATACTAAGGGGTAGTTATCCAAAATAGGGGGAGTTAATCAATATAGGGGGAGTTACATTATATTTTATAATAAATATATTTACATGATTGTCTTCATCAAAATGGGGATTGTTAATACAAAGATATTGATTTTGATGACAACAACCACATAAATATAGGTACCGATGTTTTTCCAAGTTGTATAGAATATTTTGCAGGATATTATACAAGTTTATATAAGTACATGATAATCGTGTTTGAAGACTGATTAGTAAAAAGGCTAGAGATCAAGATTCAGAGATAATCAAGATATTTGAAGATTCGTGAGTTTAGAGACAAAGACAAGAAGAGTTCAAGACTATAGTTTATACTTAATAGAGATTGGATTAATTTGTTAAAGTCCTTGAATAGTAACTTCTTTTCTTTGAATACTCTCTTATCAAATTATTTATTTTATTATCTAAATATTTATTTTATTTTTAAATATATTTCAACAAATATTTTATAAGAGTTTTATATATATTAAAGTACTTAGAAACTATGTTTAAATAATTTTATAAAGTTCAATACATCTTAAAAGTGTTTTTATATTTTAATACATACACAAGTATGTCAACATAAGCTACATAGGTATGTCAACATATGTACTGTTGAACAAGTGTCTTTTGAATAAAAACTCCCGGTGTCATCTCTCTTACTTTTACTGCGCACACGCACACACATGTATATATAGTGTGTATGTGACTATCTGTTAATATATATCTATGTTGGTTTTCTATGTTTGATTTAAAATCCTAAAACAATTTAGATAAATTCTATATAAATTATAAAACACTCTTCACCTCTCCTCTAGTATTAAAGCAGCCTTAAGAATTGTTCACACTGGTATAATTCATACTACAAGGTTTCCTACATAGCCATTTCTGCTGCCTTATATTCAACTCCTTCTAAGATAATAAATACTTAAGGAACTTATGGATCATATACAACTCGAACCGTTCTTCCAACAAGTAACGTCTCCATATCTTCAGCGCAAACACCATCACTATCAACTCCAAATCACGAGTTAGATTTAATTTAATGTGGTCTCAATTACCTTGATGCACAAGCTATCACTCACCCACTTTCCATCAGAACCTCCCGCAAACCTGTTCCAAAAACATTGGTATACACTACCAACTCCTGATTCCCTTCAAGTACAATCAATACATGTGAGTTTATCAATAACTTCCTCAACTCTAAGAACGATCCCTCACACTTTTCAGTCCACACAAACTTCTTGTTCTTCGTCAACTTAGTCAAGGGTGCTGCAAATGCAAGAAATCCTTAATGAATCTACGGTAATAGCCGTCCAAACCCAAGAAACTTCTCATCTTCATGACTGTCTCTGGCCTCTTCCAACCATAAATAGTTTCTATCTTTGATGGCTCACGGCTAATCCATTAATGGCACTTTGAAAACTTCATCTTCAACTTTTATTGTCTCAACGTCTCTATCAACTACCTCAGATGACCTCATGATCTCTTCCATCCTTAGAGTATACCAAGATATCATCAATGAAGACCAAAACAAATTTGTACAATGATCATGAAAGATTCGATTTATAAGGTCTACGAAGAACGCAGGAGTAATAACCCTATTTTAAAGTTGTAATATTAAATTAATTTAATTAAAATAGAAGTGTTTAAATTTGATTTTTGATAATTATTGTTTTTGGAATCAAATTATTATTCAATTAAAGTCAATTTAAAAAAGGATTTTGTTATAGTAAAATTGAATTAGTTAATAAATTTTATTTTAGATAATATATTAAAATTCAAATAAAATGTGTTAGTAAATGTTGGCATCAAAATTGGCCACCAACATCCAATTATGTGAAAGCACCAATATCCAATCCAAACATAGAAATATGAACAGAAATAAACAAAGAACAAAATTAAAAACAATTAGAAAGAAAGAAAATAGAAACACAGATTTATAGTGGTTCGGCTAACTCCGGCCTACGTCCACTCCAAAGATTTTCCTTTTATTAGTTTATACTGCTGATTACAGTTACAAATCCATGAAATTTCAGAATAAAAATGGCAGAGTATAGCCTAGGTAGAAGATAAAGAGAAGCAGAATCAAGATCCCCCTTTTTGAAGCCATGCATGTAGTATTTATAGGAGAAGACGTGCACCAATCTCTATGAAACTTCGGCTATAGGACCTTCTTATCCATATGGGCCCACCAAAGGGGTCGCTAGGCCCAAATCCCAACCGATCCATCCATTGGTCGATTCTGGAGCAGCGATCCTTATGGTGGCTTCCTCATGTTTAAATATGTTAGCCCTTCAATTCTCATATCATTTGGATCAAAGGAGCTCCAATTATTGAATGTTGAATGCAAGAATACCATTGGTTTTTGACGTGTGCCGATCTGTCCTTAGTGGGTTCAAATGTGTCGATCCCTTGCTAACTATCAAGCCTTGACAATTCCCTTCACATGCTTTGTCGATCCCTATCTTCTGAGTTGGGGCATAACTTTCCAAACCAATGAATTTATGCTGATCCATGCACCTTCACATATGCCGAACCTCCTTTGCTTCGACCATGTCGATCCCTTATCCAACTAACCATGTTGATCCATCTTATAACCAACCATACCAATTCCTTTGGATACTTCCAAGCCATGCCGATCCATGCCTTTCTGCGTAAGCCGATCCATGCTTGCTTGATCATGCTCGTCCCGTGGATTCCTTCATCTAATGTCGATCCCTCTGATTCCAATAAGTTATGCTGATCCTTCTCCTCTACTTAGGCCGATCCCTCTATTACTTCACCCACCTGACTATGCCGATCCTTTCTTTATGGAATATGCCAACCCATCCTCCATGAAGCACGTCGATCCCTCGTACTCTATGAAGGTATGTCGATCCATCCTCCATGAAGCACGCTGACCCTTCCTATACTATACTGATCCCTTGGGTTCTAAGCTAACATCCATATTTCAAGCACCCTACATCGTCTACCTACCAACTCCATCCAACTCTGGATTCGTATAACCATTTGTACTTTACCTCCGGATCCTACAACCGTTGCTCTACACTGATCGGCCTTGATAATTGTGAAGTCTGTTGGATTAAATTCGCATGTGTACTGCCTTACCAAAAGGTAGGTTAACGGTAAATATGAAATATTTTAAAAGTACAAATAATTTTGTATAATTAAAATAGATGAAAAGAAGTTCTATTCGATATTCACTAAAATCGATAAATTGACGAAAATGAATAAATTAATTTATATTAGTTCAAGGAATAATTGAGTGGTGTGAAACGATGTTGGATTGAATGAAATTGTTCGGCGACCGAGAAGTGTATATGTATACTTCATAGAATGAAATGTAATTAGTTTTAAATATAATTAAAATTTTCTCTAACTAGTTAAAAAAATTAATGAAAAAGAAAAGTAAACGAAAAATTTCAATTTAATTTATATCCCAAGCTCATACAACCAAAACCCATCTATTTGCTTTACTCCCCAAATCCCTTAGCCCATTTCTTTCTAGCCTATTCCTAAAATGAAATCATTCAAATTGAAAATCAAATAAAAAAGAAAACCCTATTCTCTCGAATTGAACGTGAATAAAGGCATCATGGTTGGCGATGATAGCAGGGGACATCGGCTGGGGATGTTTAGGAGCTCGCGCACGGTTTCAGTCGATGCTAGTAGGGTCGACTCGTGGATGTGGAGGCGAGCATGACCGAGAGGCGCGCGATGTTGGAGGATCGATGTGGTCGGCTGACAATGGAAATAGGCTTGTAGCGATGGTGCCGACGTTGTTAGAAGGGCAGGACTGGACTACGCGAGGCTGGGGTTGGCGATCTTCATGGTTGAGGCTGCTCCAGGCACGACAGCGACAATAAGTTCTGTAATGGGTGCAAACATACGATTAAGGTGCGTTATTTTATTTAACTCACACACCTATATCTAAATTAGTTATATCCCTTTTGTATTCCTTGCTTTAGTCATAAATTGCGTTAATATGTGGTAGTGATTGAATGACATGATTGAAATATAAATGCATGCTATAGTTCAATTAGTTTAGTGCTCGAATTGGTTGATTTATGTGTTTGAAATATTGGATTTGAACCGATGATTGATTATGAAATAGCATGTATATTGAAAACCATCAAAATGTATTTGACTTTTGTAACTAGAGTATATGATGGTTGTGCATTGTTTCAGTGATCAGAGTTGTCGGAAAGCAACTCTGATCCCTAAATAATTCCATATTATGGAATAATATTTTATAGAGCGATGATGGCTCTAAAAGTTGAATTTTGACGGGTTTATTGTTTGAATTATTTAAATGACTTCAAAAGATTTTCAAGATGAGATTTTACCTATTTTGATCCTTATTGAAATTTAGTTAATAGAATGTAGTTAAATTATATTATATTATTAACTTAATTCTTATTTCGAAATTTCTATTCAAAGCTTTTTAAAATAAGTAATATTTAATTATAAAACCTTTTTAAATTTACTATTTTAAGTATAAAATTTTGGAAATGTTTTAGAGGCAAAAGATAAAATATGGTATTATTTTATAAAAGCTATTATAAAAGTAATAATTTCAGTTTCAAGTGATTTTAGTTATAAAAGATGTTTAAATGATTTTGAAAGTGTTTAACCTTTGTAAATAAACAGCTCTTCTTTAAAATGAGTTTATGGATCTAAAAGTGATTTTTGAAAAATTATATCTTTGTATATATAAAATTAATTTGAAACTCTTTTAGTTTATTTATTATGGATTTGAGATTTTAATGAGATTTCGTGCTTTTCTATGAAATAAAGAATTTTAATAAACGATTGAATTATCAGATTGGTATGGGACATTTCGTACAATTCTTTTGCTTATTATTCTAATTTGTTAAATAAAGTTTGAATGGAATTTACTAGCTTTTAGTCAATACTAAAATTTCACTGCCCGGTATGGGACAGTAGTTAAATTTTAGTAGTTACTAAGGCGAAAGTAATTTACACTTTAGAGTTGTATTATCTTAGGGTATTCGGATTTCAGGCCGATAGATCCTCGAGAGAAGACGACTCATTTTTCATCGACCTAAGAGTCGATACCATTCTTAGATTTAGGTAAGCAAACCTATTTTGGAGGGTTAGGTTTGTTATGGTGTAACATGGCTGTCCTTTTGTTTCTTGGACAGGTGTTTACTTGCATGATTAGTCTATAGACTAGATGACTAATACTTATCAGTTTATTCCATTGTATACAGTTTGTACAATGATTACCTATATTTGTTTCTGATAAGTAAATTCGCATAGTTGTTTATTTTGATACGTTAGACTTATACAATATGTGGGGAGGGGGTCTATTTTAATATGTTAGACTTGTACAATATGTGGCGGGGTCTATTTTGATACGTTAAACTTCGTATCACTGTATTAAACTTATAGTTGACTACCATTATTATTTCATTAACGATGATTGTTTCTTCAAAGATTTTGGGATGGATATTTAGTTTCTTTTGGCTCTGAAGAATTTCGAATTGTTATCATCATATTTTTAGATGATAGTCCATTGTGACTTGATATGGATTTATGAAATGGTGATTTTTGATTAATATGCTTTATTATGATTATTTAGTTTCAGGCATATTTTTTCTTATTTTATTAGTTAAGTCATATAGTTACGATATCAGTATCTCACCTTTTTATTAGATATAATCTGACCCATTTATTTTAAAATATTTAGGTCAGGCCAAGACTCTACATGTACAGGGATTTGCTGACTTTTGGATTTTGTGCTAGCACAGGAGTAGACTATTTTGACATTTTGAGTTTACTTCATGATTGTATCGAGAGATACTTGAGATGAGCTATCATGTATATTATTTAGTAGTCATCTAATACCTGATATATAATGTATATGATGTATATTATTCCGCTATGATCTGTGGCTCTGATTTTGATTTATTTATATTATATACTGTTCTGAATAACTTAAACCTGTCTGACATCAATTTTTTTAGTTCAGATCCTCAGAAAGGTAATAAAGACGTGTCAATGTTAGTCCAAAGATATAGTCACATTAGGTCACCCTTAACCAGTCGTATTCTCCGTGTTATTAGATGATATTACTTGTAATGTTCTTTAATAATATAGGTATACTGGTGGGATCATTACAGCTTGGTATCAGAGCTGTGTTCAGAACATTAAAGAATATAGTTGACACAGAGTTGAGATCTAACCTTAATGAGACTTAGAGTCATGTCACTTTGGTGTGCAGGGTAGAACTTAGAATTTATTCCTATTTAGGATATAAATATAAATGATTATTGGGAATAATTAGGACATATTTGAAGAAATTTTTGAAGTGCTTTACAAATTATTATTATGAAAATGATTCTAAAGTTGGAACTCACCTCTGTAAAGAGTGATAATTAATAGATATCATAAATGAGTACTTAGATGGCTTAGAATTAAATTGTTTTATCATGATCTGTTATTGATCAGAGTTGCATAATGGAAGCTGAAAGATAGCTTTCTGCTAATGAAGATTGTTTGTTTGATTGATTGAAATGTATGTTGTTTGCATCAATGTTTGTTTTGTTTATGCTTAGTTTAAGATGTGGAATTGACTAAGACGTTATCACTTAAAGAATTTATAAACCCATCTGAATTTGTACGAACCCAATTATTAATAAAAGCTAGTGGTTTCTCCAAAATAGAATCGCTGGAGAATAATAAAAATATCTAAGCAACTAATAGTTATAAAACTACAGAATGATAAATAATATATATCTAATTAAATTTGGAATTGGAAAATATACTTAATAAATAAAATAAGGTATAATAAAATTTGAATGGTTGCATTGAAATTGTAATTGATTGTGCAAAATTAATATTAAGTAGGAATCACTATTGAGAGTTGAAACCTGCTCAATAATAACAACAAGAACTTACAGTGTCTTCGGTAGTGTAGTTACTGCAAGAAATATTGAAAATTTAAATTTATATAAAATGAAATGTTAATTCATATGTGTGACTAATTAAACGTTAAGATGAATTAAAAATTTGATGTTTGCTTGAGGTATATATTGATGAATATGTATGCTATGGAATTGTTGTTAGTAAATTATTATTTCTATGATAACATTAAGATTGATTGAAAGAATCTTAATAAAAGCAAGCATCCTTTTGATATTGGATACACATATATATGGAATCTAATTATGTTTATTATAGACAAGCAAATATTTTGTAAAGGCATAAAGTATTAAAAGATATATATATATATATATATATCATATAGAAAATAATTTTGTGTTAAATTGCCTATTGAGTGCTTTAAGGATTCTGATCAATGTGCTTGATCAACGTTATCGATACTCCCTAAACACTAGGACGGGACATTCGAACACAGTGTTTTGGACAATAAAATGTTTTCAGTAATAATACTTAGTAAGCATATAATATTTTTGTAAAGAAGATAGAATTTTGAAATAAGTTAAATATTTTGAAGGTAAAATTAAATTTTATAGAAGTGTATAAATTATATTTTTGAAGGAGATGCCTTGGAATATTTTGATAAATAAAATATGTAAAATGAGAGTAGGATTTATATTTCAAATAAATTTGGCATTTGTAAAATCTTATATATATTCATTTACAAAAGATGCATGTTAAATAAATTGGGTATGGTACTTTTTAATGATTGTGAATATTGTATTGTGGTTGTAATAGATGTTAGGATTTTTATTTATATGAATTTCTAATTTAGTAAGAGTTTGAAATAAAACTAGATTTCAATTACGATTATAATAAGTTATTAATTGTCGAATACTTTGATTTGGTGAATAAATATTTTTCTCAAATATGAATTTGCAAAATAAATGAGATTTAAAAGTACTTTTATAAAGCAAAGATAAGAGAGAATTCTTTTTGTTATATATATATATATATATAACTTTTGCTGGAAGTTACCTTTTCCAAGTTCTTAAATTTCAAAAATAAGAATTTAATTTAAAGAAATGATTGGATTTTCTTGATTTTTCATTTTTATAGAAAATGATTCCTTGAAAAATGAATTATGTGTTAAAATAATTTACGTTGTGAAGATATACTTGAGTAGTTGCATCTTTTGAAACGAGAGTGGTTTGAGTTAGATTAGTTCTATCTCTCCAAATAAGTTGTAGGATGTTCTGACCATGTTGAAAAATGTTGTCAGATGCTTCTTACCCAAGCACCATCATAACCATTGCTTATTTGAAAAACTAACCACTGCCAATGATAGAGTGAGACAATAATATGTTTTTTATACCAGTTCTAAAGATGACAGTAAAGTTTTGATAGGAAAATATATTAATAAAATATAGGCTAAGAAAGAAGGTATAAGATGAGATAGAAAGTAGTTATTATTGCTACAATCTTATAGTTCTAGCATAAAAGGCTACATCATTTTACAACTCAGCGTTTATGCGTAAAATTTTCCAATTGTTGCATCTTTATAATAGAGGTTAAAGTTTATAAAAATGTTTAAATTGTAGTGGGGTGTATAGATAAAATAATAGAGAGGTGCAACGAATGCCATTCTTGAAAGTGTGTACTACCAAGTTTCAAGCAGAAAACAAAACAAAATGACACACTTAAATATTGATTTAGCAATTATTACACCTTCAATTTTTTATTTTTTATATACATTTAGAGCCTAAAATGCAATCTCGCTTGTATGGTTTAATAAATGCGAATGCAATGCTTCTATAATTATATATGTATGATCTTATACAGTTGCTTCAGTTAAGCGTAGGTGCATTTTTATCAACACTTCCTGTGCTGAAATATCGAATTTCTAATTACGATCATCTTAAGCAACCTATATATAATGAAATATGTCTTCACACAGTTGAATACATCAATGTTTAAATACTAATTTTTCAATATCATTTTGTAAATTTTTATTGATTTAAGTAAGAAGTTTGATAAGAAAAACTTTTAGTTCACTTAGTTTGTTGCTAGAGTATTTATTACCTTTGAAATTGTCAAGATTGTATCTATGCTCTTGTAGTCTTATAAGATAAGGAAAAAGCGTTAGCTGGGTGTCTGATAGAGTTTGCACAAGGACACTTAAACTAGTGCATGCATTATGATTGTTAGAAAAAAATCTGTTTCCTCTAAATTGTCGTCTAATGTCTGTCTACGTTTTCAATAATGTGCATTTTACTTTGAGAGCAGTTGTAAGTGTTTGCACTTCAACCCCACTAGGAATTAATGCTACTAACTAAACCTTCAGAACCTATAGTATACATATTCCAAAGGACACCATGTTAGCTAATTCTCTTATGGCTTAAATTTTGTGTGAATTCATCTCCTTATCTTATATGTAAAACAGCCGTAATTGATATTAATGCATAAGTTTCGTCTATCAAGTGGTTGCAGAAGATATAAATTACATATTTTAAGGTAGGTAAAGGTGTTTCATAGACCAAATCCATTAACATGAATACCATGTTAGTAAAATTTATTTATATGAGACTTTATTTATATGAGACATGTACTTTGTATTAAGTTAAGTATAGGTCAAGAAGGCTACATGGATTAGAATTTGGCAGTTTTAGTATGCTTTTGCTTGCAAAAGAGTAAAGTAAGTTGCTTTAAATGCTAAAATAAAGGTACACTTTAGGATTAAAATATAGAAGTGTTAGAAATATTAATATATATTGTGTTTCCGACCGTGTGGTCGATGCATATCATATATATTATATTTGTGAAATTGTAAACGGTTCTCCGTACAATGGAGAATCTGCTGAAATTTTCCAAAAATTCTAACACTTCGAAAAAAATTGATAAACTTTTCGTACGTGAAGAAAAAAAGTAAAGAAATTAGTCTATCTTAATTTATAATGTAGGATAAGCTTGATTCTTATATTAACTACTTAGAGAACTAAGCGAGTTTTAATTTGATTGTAGATTTCGAATTTAGTTAATGTTTGTATGTGAGTGACATCTCCCAATAAGAAATTGCGAGAACGCAATTTTCATAAGGGGGTGGTCTATTTTAACCCTATTTTAAATATTTTTGGAATCAAATTAGTATTCAATTCAAGTCCATTAATAAAGGATTTTGTTACGGTAAGATTGAATTAATTAATAAATTTTCTTTAGATAATATATAAAAATTCAAATAAAATGTGTTAGTAAATATGAAGTATTTTAAAAGTATAAATAATTTTGTATAATTGAACTAGATGATAAGAAGTTCTATTCGATATTCACTAAAATCGATAAAGTGACGAAGATGAATAAATTTATTTATATTAGTTCAATGAATAATTGAGTGGAGTGAAACGATGTTGGATTGAATGAAATTGTGCATCGGTGGAGAAGTGTATATGTATACTTCGTAGAATGAAATGTAATTAATTTTAAATATAATTGAAAATTTCTCTAAATAAATAGAAGAATCAATAAAAAAGAAAAGTAAAAGAAATTTTGTCAATTTAATTTATAGCTCAAACCCATACAACCAAAACCCATCTATTTTCTTTACTCCCCAAATCCCTTATCCCATTTCTATTCTAGCCTATTCCAAAAATAAAATCGTTCAAATTAAAAATCGAACACAAAAGAAAACCCTATTCTCTCGAATCAGACGTGAATAAAGGCATCATGGCTGGTGACGATAGCAGGGGACGGTGGTTAGGGATGTTTAGGAGCATATACACGGTTTCAGTCGATGCTAGCAGGGTTGACGTGTGGATGTGGGGGCGACCACGACCTGCACGATGTTAGAGGATCGATGTGGTCGGCTGACAATGGCAACAAGCTTGTGGCGATGGTGCTTGACTTTGTTGGAAAGGCGGGAATGGACCGAGCGAGGCTGGGGCTGGTGATCTTCATGGTTGAGGCGGCTTCAAGCACGACTGCGATGATAAGTTCAGTAATGGATGCAAACGTACGATTAAGGTGAGTTATTTTATTTAACTCGTACACCTATATCTGAATTAGTTATATCTCTTTTTGTATGCCCTGCTTTAGTTATAAATTGCTTTAATATGTGGTAGTGATTGAATGCCATGATTGAAATACAATTGGATGTTATAGTTCAATTAGTTTGGTGTTCGAATTGGTTGATTTGTGTGTTTGAAATATTGGATTTTAATCGATGATTGACTATGAAATAGCATGTATGCTGAAAACCATCAAAATGCATTTGACTTTTGTAACTAGAATATATGATGGTTGTGCATTGTTTGAGTGATCAGAGTTGTTCGAAAGCAACTCAGATCGCTAATAATTCCATGTTATGCAATGATATTTTATAGAGCGATGATGGCTCTTAAAGTTAAATTTGATGAGTTTATTCTTTGAATTATTTAAATGTCTTTATAATATTTTCAAGATGAGATTTTATCTATTTTAATCCTTATTGAAATTTAGTTAATAGAATATAGTTAAATTATATTATATTATTAACTTAATTCTCAAAGTTTCTATTCAAAGCTTTTTAAATGGAGTAATATTTAATTATAGAACCTTTTTAAATTTACTATTTTAAGTATAAAATTTTGGAAATGTTTTAGAGGCAAAAGATAAAATATGGTATTATTTTTTAAAAGCTATTATGAAAGTAATAACTTCAGTTTCAAGTGATTTTAGTTATAAGAGAGGTTTAAATGATTTTGAAAGTGTTCAAACTTTGTAAATAAACAACTCTTCTTTAAAATGAGTTTATGGATTTAACTGTAGTTTTTGGAAAATTATATCTTTGTATATATAAAATTAATTTAAAACTTTTTTATTTTATTTATTATAGGTTTGAGATTTTAATGAGATTTTGTGCTTTTTTATGAGACAAAGAATTTTAATAAACAATTGAATTATCGAAATGGTATGGGATATTTCATACTATTTTTTACTTATTATTATAATTTGTTAAACAGAGTTTGAGTGGAATTTACTAGCTTTTAGTAAATACCAGAATCTCAATATCTGGTATGGGACAGTAGTTAAATTTTAGTAGTTGCTAAAGTGAAAGTAATTACATTTTAGAGTTGTATTATTTTAGAATGTTCGGATTTCAGGCCGATAGATCCCCGAGAGAAATCGACTCATTTTCCATCGACTTGAGAGTCGGTACCATTCTTAGATTTGGATGGGCAGACCTATTTTGGAGGGTTGGGTTTGTTATGGTGTAACACGACTGCCCTTTTTTTTCTTGAACATGTGTTTACATGAATGATTACTCTATAGACCAGATGACTAATACCCATTAGTTTATTTCGTTGTGTACAGTTTGGACGATGTTTTCCTTTTTTTTGGTAGGTGAATTCATAAAGTAGTCTACTATGATTTGTTAGACTTATATACTACGTGGATGGGTCTATTTTGATATGTTATACTCCGTGTCGCTGTATTAAATTGATAGTTGACTGCAATTATTATTTCATTAGTGATAATTGTTTCTGCAGAGATTTTAGGATGGATATTTAGTATCTTTTGGCTCTGAAGAATTTTGAATTCACCATATTTTTAAATGATAGTCCATTGTGACTTGATATGGATTTATGAAATGGTGAATTTTGATCAATATGCCTTATTATAATTATTTGGTTTTAGGCATATTTTGACTTATTTTATTGGTTAAGTCATATATTTATGATATTAGTATCTCACCTTTTTATTATATATAGCCTAACCCGTTTATTTTAAAATACTCGGGTCAGGCCGAGACTCTACAGGTATAGGGATTTGCTAACTTTTGGATTTTTTTCCTAGCACTAGAGTAGACTACTTTGACATTTTGAGTTTACTTCATGAATGTATAGAGAGATACTTGAGATGACCTATCATGTATATTATTTAGTAGTCATCTTGTACCTAATACAATATTATATCTATGATGTATATTATTCTACTGTGATCTGTGGTTTTGACTCTGATTTATTTATATTATATATTGTTTTGAATAATTTAAACCCGTGTGTCTATTACTTGTATTGATACTGTACGCATAAAAAATTTCAGTTTAGATCCTTAGAACGGTAATAAAATGTGTCAGTGTTACCCCAAAGATATAGTCACATTAGGTCACCCTTAGCCAGCCGTATTCTCCGTGTTATTAGACGATGTTACTTGTAATGTTCTTTAATAATATGGGTATTGTGGTGGGGTCGTTATAGCAGGGGCATTAGTTAGTCCAAACGGCATTATTAACCACTAATATGAATTGTACCTTGTTTGGAACGCGGTCAATGTAATATTATCTTCCACTGCCCTCGGTTAATGGTAGCTTATTGCCAAATCTAGTTAAGAGAACACCCGAGCTCCACTCAACCGATCAAACAAGTTATCTATCCAAGGCAAAGAATAACGATTCTTCACCGTCAACTTATTCAACTTCCAATAATCAATGCACATCCTTAAAGATCCATTCAACTTCTTAACCTATACCGCAGACGCTCCCCATGGCAAACTACTTAGCCTAATGAAACTTTTATCCTCAAGTTCCACTAATTACTTTTTCAATTCCTTCATCTCCTTGGGTGGCATTCTGCTAGCTGGTCTATGTGAGGAATGCGGATTACGAATCTTAAGGCTAGGAATAACAGTAGAGGGGGGTGAATAGTGTTTATAAGAAATTACTAAATCTTTTTGAGTTTATGTTAATTTGAACACAAATGTATGTAATATTTAGACACAGATATAATCACATAAACAAACACAGATGCAGAAATAAAGTAAATGCAGTAAAGGAAAGAACACACCAGATTTTATACTGGTTCGGAGTTACCCTACATCCAGTCCCGCACAACTAAGTACGGATTTCCTTTCAAAAGCAATTCAACAATTACAACCCTCGGTTTCAAGGCTACAAGGTACACCCTCCATAATCACAATCCTCTGGGTAGAGATACTTGATTTTCGGGGCAACAAGTTCACCCAATTGATTTCCAAGGCTACACCTTTTCTCGCTTGATTGATTTCCAAGGCTACAATCACACCTTTTCTCGCTTGATAGATTACAAAGAAGCCTATAACTCTGAATAGCACTTGGATCTTGTTGAGATAGTGATAGAGAATCAAACCAGAGATAATCTAGTTAGATTAAATGTTGATTTCGGCAGAGTGATGATAGGATTTTGAATAAGAAAATGTGGAAGAAGAAGAGAAGTGAAAAACCAAAAAATATGATATAAAATTCGTTGAAACTAACCCCTATTTATAGAAGAACAACAGCCATGTCCATTCGTGAAAGGTTATGACGAATAGACACTTCTTTTGAAATTCAAATTTTTGAATCTAACTGTAACTATGTCGACATGGGGTACTAGGGCATGTCGACACCCCAAAGGAAATTTTGATGTTTTGTTTTTCTTTGAAAATAACCTTTATCTTATATTAAAACTATTTTAAACTTTATAAATATACTTGACTATAGATAAAATACATAGATAAATATAGAGAATAATATATATATAATTTTACTATAATTTTATATTTAAATCTAAGTATAAAGATAGTTTAAAACAAACGAAGTTTAAAACAAGAGTTTATTAAAAACAAAAACAAAGAATATTTTAAGGCTAAAGCATCTTTTTGAAAATCATTTGAAAAGATAATTTTTAAGGCTAAAACATTTTGAAAAGCAGTTTTGAAAATCATTCTGAAGTAGTTTTGAAAATCATTTTGAAGTAGTTTTGCAAGCTTCTTCCTGCAGAATATCTCATCATATCAGGACTCGAGAACTTGTACAAAACCAGGATGTTTGTGGGTTTGTAAGCCACTTGTCGTAGGTTTGTAAGCTACTTGTCGTGGGTTTGTAAGCCACTAAAAAGGTAGAAATGGGTTCCATCCCAAAAGAAAAATGGAGTGAAGATTTCAGTGCTATTATGAAGTTTTAACATAATTCTAGACTCAATACTTATCTTGAAATCTTGAACTCTTGATAATCTTGATATTCTTGATACTCATGAGTCTTCAATCTTGATATCTTGAATCTCTATAATGTACAGTCTTCATTCTTGGTACCTGCATGGTTAAATCCTGCATATACATATATATCTAAACTATAATGTTAGTATTTATATTTTATAATCTTATTTTAAGGTTGTTGTCATCAAAACCATCAACTCATGGACTAACAATCTCCCCCTTTTTGATGATGACGACCTTTGTTTATAAAATATTACTTCTATCCTAATAACTCCCCCTAAATCTAATAACTCCCCCTTAATCTATGCCTAACTACCCTATTTTATATTTCTCCCCCTTTGTCATCAACAAAAACAAACTAACTCTAAACTATAAAACTCTTAGTCTAATATCCTATATGATGATAGTGTTATCATCAATACTTACTTGTAAACCTAAAACTTAGTCCTAAACTACTAACATTCCTAACCAAATACCTATATAATACTTATATATATCATATATAGGAACACACAATATTTATTTTTATATATATTTGTTTAAATTTACATTTTCGTAAAACGTTACAAGCATACACAAAACGATGAAAAACGAAAGAGAAGAAACTACAGAGTATCTTTGACAATTGGAGATCTATGGATCGAACAATTTGGATAATGGAAATAGAAATTTCCACGTTGTTCAACCAAGTTTCCGTCCTTGTCGAAACATACTTCGCCAACGCAAATGACTTTGTCGTTGTCTTCCGCATGCTCTTCTTCCATCGGTTCTTCTTCTTCTTCTTCACTTTCCTCTTGTTCATGATCTCCTGAAGAGTCCTCGTCAATCAAGATTGGATTAGATGATTGTCCATTAGAAATTTTTGTAAATTTCTAAGGATTTTGCCTTGCCTCTCTTGTTCTTTGGCCATTCGAAGTTGCATCACTTAGATTTCGGTCATTAACTGAAGTGTATCCTTCAGAGAATCCTCCATTTTCGTCACACGAGCGAGCGTTGTTTGTTGAAATGGACCAAAAGTAGGAGATGGGAACGAAAAAGTTGATTTTAAGTTTGATTTGGAAGAGGAGGCCATTCATAAATTGATCTCAGAAGATAGAACAGAGAGAATGAAGAAAATTTCGAAATAGGAGAAATTTATAACCACTTATTTGAATTTTGGTGGGAAAAAATTTAAAATTTAAAAAACGTTATATGTCGACATGGGTATAGGGGGGATGTCGACATGGTTCTCAATATTTTTACTATTTGATTTATTTTGATTTAATTTTTAATTATACTTTGTTATTTATATTTTATATTTCAGTTAATGAACAAATACCTAATTCTCTTCTTAATTTAGTAAATGTAGATTCATTTAAGGGTTTTGTTAAGATATCAGCAATTTGATTTTCAGAATTGATATAGTCGAGAGTAATTACTTCTCTACTTATATTATCTCTGAGAAAATGGTGTCTGATATCAACATGTTTAGTTCGAGCATGTTGAGTAGTATTTTTGGATAAATTTATTGCACTAGTATTATCACAATAAATTGGTGATTTTGAGATATTTAAACCAAAATCTTTTAAAGTTTGTTGCATATATATTACTTGAGAACAAGCCAAAGCAGCAGAAATATACTCTGCTTCAGTTGTTGATAGAGAAACTGTGTTTTGCTTTTTACTAAACCAGGAAATCGGAGAATGCCCTAAAAAGTGACAAGTTCCACTTGTACTTTTTCGGTCTGATTTACAACCAGCATAATCAGCATCACGGTAAGATATTAATTCAAACGAATCATTTTTAAGATAAAATAAGCCATAATCAAAGGTGTGTTTAACATATTTTATAATACGTTTTACAGCTTTTAAGTGAGTTTCTTTAGGTTGGGATTGATACCTTGCACAGAGACAGACACTATGCATGATATCAGGTCTACTCACAGTGATATAGAGTAGTGATCCAATCATTCCTCTATATAATTTTTGATCTACATCTTTCGAGAGATCTTCTTTACTAAGGTACTCATTGGTTGCCATGGGAGTGGGTTTCCCACTCGCAGTAGTCAAACCAAATTTACTAACTAGGTCTTTAGCATATTTTTCTTGACTAATAAAGATACCATTATCTAATTGTTTTATTTGTAATCCTAAAAAGAAGTTTAATTCACCCATATGACTCATCTCAAACTCTTTTGTCATTATTTCAGAAAATTCTTTATTCATTTCAAAATTAGTTGATCCAAAAATGATATCATCTATGTAGACTTGTACTAGTTGAATATCATTTTTATTTCTTTTAATAAAAAGAGTATTATCTACTTTACCTATTTCAAAATTTAATTGTAACAAGTAAGATCTTAGTCTATCATACCAGGCTCTAGGAGCTTGCTTTAGACCATATAGAGCTTTCTTAAGTTTGTAAACATGATTTGGAAATTTATCATTTTCAAAAAGTGGTGGTTGTTTAACAAATACTTCTTCCTTTACAAAACCATTTAAAAATGCACTTTTAACATCCATTTGAAATAATTTGAAATTATTATGATTTGCGAAAGCAAGTAGAATCCTAATGGCTTCTAATCTTGCTACGGGGGCAAAGGTTTCATCAAAATCTATTCCTTCTTCTTGACAATAACCTTGAGCGACTAACCGAGCTTTATTTCTAACAACCTCTCCTTGTTCATTCATTTTATTTTTATAAACCCATTTAGTTCCAATTATTGTTTTATTTTCAGGTCTAGGAACAAGTTCCCAAACATCATTTCTAGTGAATTGATTTAATTCTTCTTGCATAGCCAAAATCCATGAATCATCAGTTGATGCTTCTTCTGGATTTTTGGGTTCAATAGTTGATATAAAAGCTACATTACTCGTTTGACTTACTTGGTTTCTAGTTTTAACAACAGATTGCATATCTCCAAGTATATTTTCTATAGGGTGATCTTTTAAAAGTTTAATCCTTTTATTAGGATGATTTAATTCATTATTAGTTTCAGTTGACTCTTGGTTTTGAGTGATTAAATCCTCTTCATCATTTATTTCTTCAAAATTTTTGAAATTTTCATCAAATGAAACATGCATTGTTTCTTCGATGGTATTTGTTCTTAAATTAAATACTCTGTATGCTTTACTTCTATTAGAGTATCCGATAAAGATACCTTTGTCGGATTTAGGATCAAATTTATCTAAGTTATCTTTTGTATTTAAAATAAAACATTTACTTCCAAAAATTCTAAAATAAGATACCTTAGGTTTCTTTGAGTAAATAAGTTCATAAGATGTCTTATCAGTTGATGGTCTAATTAAAATTCTATTTAAAATATAACAGGCGGTAGCAACTGCTTCTGCCCAAAAGTACTTTGGTAAATTACTATCAGAAAGCATAGTTCTCGCACACTCTTGAATCGTCCTATTTTTACGTTCTACTATTCCGTTTTGTTGTGGAGTTCTTGGAAATGAAAAATTGTGAATTATTCCCTTTTTATTGCAGAATTCTTCAAACTTTTCATTTTCAAATTCACCACCGTGATCACTACGGATGGTTATAATTTTTTGAGAAAATTGATTTTGAACCCTTTTTGAAAAATTCTTAAAACATTCAAAAGTATCACTTTTATGTTTTAAAAATATTGTCCATGTAAATTTAGAATAATCATCTACAATTACAAAAACATATTTACTATTATTTATTGACTGAATTTGAGATGGACCAAATAAATCAAGATGAAGTAATTCAAGAGGTTTTGAAGTTGAAATTATATCTTTTAATTTAAAGGAACTTTTTCTAAGTTTTCCTAGTTGACATGCATCACATAGACTATCTACTTTAAAATTCATTTTAGGGAGGCCTCTTACTAGATCATGTTTTGACAGTCTAGATAAGAGTTTGAAATTCAAATGCCCAAATCTCTTATGCCAAATCCAGGGGTCACTTGCATTTGCCAAAAGACACAAGTTATCATTTGATATTTTCATACTAAGAATATAAATATTCATTTTCCTAATTCCCTCAAATATTATGGTTGAATTATTATCTTCAATGTGACACTTATCTTTTTCAAATTTAATTTTATATCCTTTATCGCATAGTTGACTTATACATAGCAGATTGTGTTTCAGATTCTTAACTATCAAAATATTAGTAATAATAGGAGTTTCAGAGTTACCGACTTTGCTGATGTCGATCACATAACCTTTTGAATTGTCTCCAAAGTTAACGAGTCCTCCGTCTTTGTATATTATATCATTCAGCATATCTGGATTTCCAGTCATGTGTCTAGAACATCCACTATCGAGTATCCATTTGTTCTTTTTGATCTGCACAGTTTGTTTGTTCTGGATTGATTCCTCAACTCCCATAAAGCATGATTCCTGCACATCAAACAATCTTAGTAGACAACTTGTATTTGAATATTGATTATATGTAGACTCAAGAGACAATGATGATCTGAATATTTCTAAACATGCATTAACAAATTTCTTAAACATAGCCATTAAAAAAAACTTTTTCAAAAATCAGATTATGAAACTTTTGAAAATCTTGCTCCGATACCAAATGTGAGGAATGCGGATTACGGATCTTAAGGCTAGGAATAACAGTAGAGGGGGGTGAATAGTGTTTATAAGAAATTACTAAATCTTTTTTAGTTTATGTTAATTTGAACACAAATGTATGTAATATTCAGACACAGATATAATCACATAAACAAACACAGATGCAGAAATAAAGTAAATGCAGTAAAGGAAAGAACACACCGGATTTTATACTGGTTCGGAGTTACCCTACATCAAGTCCCGCACAACTAAGTACGGATTTCCTTTCAAAAGCAATTCAACAATTACAACCCTCGGTTTCAAGGCTACGAGGTACACCCTCCATAATCACAATCCTCTGGGTAGAGATACTTGATTTCCAGGGCAACAAGTTCACCCAATTGATTTCCAAGGCTACAATCACATCTTTTCTCGCTTGATTGATTTCCAAGGCTACAATCACACCTTTTCTCGCTTGATAGATTACAAAGAAGCCTATAACTCTGAATAGCACTTGGATCTTGTTGAGATAGTGATAGAGAATCAAACCAGAGATAACCTAGTTAGATTCAATGTTGATTTTGGCAGAGTGACGATAGGATTTTGAATAAGAAAATGTGGAAGAAGAAGAGAAGTGAAATACCAGAAAATCTGATATAAAATTCGTTGAAACTAACCCCTATTTATAGAAGAACAACAGCCATGTCCATTCGTGAAAGGTTATGACGAATAGACACTTCTTTTGAAATTCAAATTTTTGAATCTAACTGTCACTATATCGACATGGGGTACTAGGGCATGTCGACACCCCAAAGGAAATTTTGATGTTTTGTTTTTCTTTGAAAATAACCTTTATCTTATATTAAAACTATTTTAAACTTTATAAATATACTTGACTATAGATAAAATACATAAATAAATATAGAGAATAATATATATAATTTTACTATAATTTTATATTTAAATCTAAGTATAAAAATAGTTTAAAACAAAATAAGTTTAAAACAAGAGTTTATTAAAAACAAAAACAACGAATATTTTAAGGCTAAAACGTCTTTTTGAAAATCATTTGAAAGGATAATTTTTAAGGCTAAAACATTTTGAAAAGCAATTTTGAAAATCATTCTGAAGTAGTTTTGAAAATCATTTTGAAGTAGTTTTGCAAGCTTCTTCCTGCAGAATATCTCATCATATCAGGACTCGAGAACTTGTACAAAACCAGGATGTTCGTAGGTTTGTAAGCTACTTGTCGTGGGTTTGTAAGCCACTAAAAAGGTAGAAATGGGTTCCATCCCAAAAGAAAAATGGAGTGAAGATTTCAGTGCTATTATGAAGTTTTAACATAATTCTAGACTCAATACTTATCTTGAAATCTTGAACTCTTGATAATCTTGATATTCTTGATACTCATGAGTCTTCAATCTTGATATCTTGAATCTCTATACTGTACAGTCTTCATTCTTGGTACCTGCATGGTTAAATCCTGCATATACATATATATTTAAACTATAATGTTAGTATTTATATTTGATAATCTTATTCTAATGTTGTTGTCATCAAAACCATCAATTCATGGACTAACAGTCTACTAACAGGTTGCACCCCAAGCATTAAGTCTATTTAAAATTTGATTGCTCTTCTCGGCGGTAATCCCATTACAGGTTCGAACATATATGCAAATTCTTGGACCACACGTACTCTATTGCTCTCATCTTCTTGATCTTCCATGGCACAAAATATCAAGTTCGACTTCTCCTTCATTACATCCAAAGCAATCATGATTCTCTCTCCACCTCTGGGATTTCTCAAGGCAGCTATTCTATCCATACAATAAATTCTAGCATCATTTTGCACTAACCAATGCATACCCTATATTACCTTGTATCCTGCAAAGTAAAACACATATGGGTTACAAACAAACATGTGACCACACAAATCAAACACAAGGTCAGTGCACCTTAACCCGAGGTGGCATACCCACCGATCGGATTAACAACACGCAAGGACAAAACCAAATAGGTAGTTTCTAATCCTAACCTATCAACCAAATCTTTTGAAATGAAAGAGTGTATTGCACCAGTACCAAACAGAACTCTAACCAACATGATGGAAATCAAAATCATACCTCCAAGCACTCTTCCCTTTCTCCTCAACGGTCGGTCCGGAGGAAGTTCCTTCCAAAGCAAAAGCTTTTGGCCTCTTCAACTCGGGATAATCCTTCTTGTTGTGCTCTGGCTTGTCATAGACAAAACACTTAACCTTCACTACTCCAACCAACTATGGATACTTATTTGCATGGTGTCTCGACTACTTACAATTAAAGAAGGTCATGTCAATGATATCCTTTCATTCTCCACTTCATTGAGCCTTTGCCTTCGGCTAAGGAGCGAACTTCTTCCTCTTATCACCTCGAGCTTTCTGCCCCACTCCTCATCTCTCGGTATATGGCAACTCAAACCTCCTTGCCATATATACCACTTCATTGAATAGAAGTGCAAGATGAGCCATTGTTCTATCACTCAGCCCTGGCTTCAATCCCAAGGAATTTTTTCTCTACTTTCTTCCTTGAAGTCTTAAATAGATTAGCGTTATACTTGGACAGTGCATTGAACTTATGCACATACTCAGGCATGGTCAAACTACTCTGTTGTTGTAATACCCTTAATTTGTAATTACATTATTCAGGAGAATTAATTAGATAAATTAAATAGAATAATGTAAACAATTAGAGTGATAAGGGGACTGAGATTTTAAAATAAAATTAAGGGCCATGCTTAATTGTTTAAATGGGCTTAAGAATGGTTTATAAGCAAATTAATTTACGTAAGGGCTTATTCGGAAATAGCTGCACGTTATATATTCTCGTTTCCACCTATTCACGTTCATATCTCATTTTCACAAAACATAAAATGCAAGCAAAAGAGGAGCCGACCATTACAAGGAGAAAAGAGGAGAAATTAAATCTAAGGCTAAGGAATTAAAACAAGGGGAATAAATCTCAATCAAATCTCAAAGTCCTTATCATAATCAAGGTGAATAATAATCTATATCATCTTTATTTTTTTATGATCATTTGTTTTCGGGTTTAAGATTAAATCCATTTTTATGATGATTTAGATGATGATAAGCTTTGATCATAACATGTTTGATTTAAACAAGATTGTTTAAATATGATTTTATGCGGTTTTAAGGGTATAACCGATTAAAATTAATTTTGAATTCCATGAGGAAATGTTATGTCATGTAAAACATGATTTTGGAGTTGGATTTCAATTTTCATAATTTTCCAAGTTATGTAGAATTTATTATGAATTTTAAAAGGAAAATATGGTTAATTGAGTTTAGAAATTTATTTCGGAAATTATGTTAAGAATTTGGGTCTGAAATTTAGATATGGTAGATAACATAATAAAATTGAATTTCTATGATTTTTGGGGATTTTTCCTAAGTGATTTACTATGAGAATTAAATTATTTTGAAAGGAGGACCTAAATGATTTAATTGTTTTGCTTAATGGAAGGGCTTATTTGTTAAATTAATCTTAGTTTATATATGAAATTATGCGGCAGTTATTTTTGAAGAATTTGAAAAGTTGAGGCAAACAATCACATGTTTACAAGTAGACAAGTTAGTTAGAAAGTATTTGCTTTAATTGGCATTAAATCGGTTTTTACCCAGAAAAGTGGATTCCGCCTCTTTTAGAAGCACCTTTCGACTCATTGCTTTCGCCTTCAATCAAGTCGAAACCTACCAGGTCAAAACCCATGAAGCCGAAACTAATACATAAGGTATCAACATTGGTACGTAGTGGATTGGAGAAAGGCGGAAGGCATGGTGTCGAAACTTAGCTTTCGATAGGAACGAAACCTTTGTTTTGTTTTCTAAAGAAATGTGCCTGCCTATTTTACTAAATGCTTTCAAAGGTGTTGAAATATATGCTTTCAAAGGGGTCTTTTGAATAGCTTTCGAAAGAGGGTTGCCGCCTTATTGTTTAAAGTATAGCTTTCGAATAAGTTACTTAGTTTCCAAACTAATGATTTCAAATGGGGTTGTTTGGACCTAACCAAAACCCTTTTGCCGACCTTATGCCTTTCGAAGGAATTGACGATATCAATGCTTTTGAAAGGTAGCCTTTGTTTTGTAAATATAAGCCACTTCCTAAAGCTTTCGAAGCAGGTTAATGGTTTCGATGGCAATGGTTTCAAAAGGGGTTTCGAAGCTAACCTTCAAATGTTTTACTTATATGGTTTAAGCTTTCGAAAGGGTGGTTCCCACGCCATCAAGTTTCTCCCCAAACACTCTTATATGATAAATAATGGTTTCGAAAGGGATACTTTCGTTTATGTTCTCTTTGGCCCAAAAGATATTTTAAGGAATAACCCAATAGTTTCGAAAGGGGTACTTTCAAATGGTTTCGAAGCTAAGCTTCTACGGTTGAATGGTAATACTTTAATACATTCGAAAGGTTTCGAAAGAAAGGTTTAAAAGTGTTTCGAAAGGCAGGTGCTTAAAGTTTTGAAAAGAAGATTTTAATGCTTTCGAAAGGAAGTTTTCCAATGGTTTTGAAAGTAATGATTAAAGTTTTCGAAAGCCTTAGTTCTCAAAACAAATAACCCAATCGTATTTTAAAGGAAAACCATGGCATAATAAAAGAGTTTTGAAATGATTTTAAGTATGGAGTTTCGAGGAAGTTTCCTTGATTAATAGGTTAAAGGGATTAACCAAGTTTTATATAAAATGATTTCAAGGATATTACACCACAGGTGTTGGTATTATTATTTTATTATGTTTACTTCTTCATATATATATATATATTCACATTGTAATGGACCCATAACTGTATTTTGGGGAGAAAGGGCAGAATAACCAGCTAGGTTGACCCAGTAGTGAATATAATTAACTCATGAATGAGTAGAATTACATCCAGGAGATCAGATAGACCAGAATGTAGGATGCCTAAATATTACAGTTGTCAAATAGACATGTTCATAGTAAACCCATGAAAACTATGTTTAGGACAAGTTATTGGCAAGGGCCGATAGGTTCATAGTAAACCCATAAAAACTATGATTATATTGAGCTATTGGCAGGGGCTAATAGGTTTGTAGTGAACCCATAAGAACTATATCTGGATTATGTTATTGACGGATGTCAATAGGTTCCTAGTCAACCCATAAAAACTGGGATAAGAGGGAAGTTATTGGAGACACCAATAGGTTCAGGGAGAACCCATGAAACAATAAAGTTATTGGCAGGGGCCAATAAGTTCCTAGTGATCCCATGAAAACTATGAAATCGGACATGGAGTCCATATGTATTAAACAGGTTAATAGTCGGCCCATGAAAACTATTAGGTTAATAGTGATCCTAGAAACTATAAATGAGACAGTTAGTCAAAATGAAAGAGGGATAGAAAATCTAGAATTGATTTACTTGTTTGCATATCATCATATTATTTTGAACTATTTTGTTTTAACCATTGTGGATGCAGGAGCACAGTATATGGTTTTATAAAGTTTTAGGATACTAGTGAGGGGAAAACCCGTTCTGCTAAGCGACATGGTCTCACTAGATATCTAAATGGTTTGAGATGGTAGATTATTATTCATACCAGGCTTTATGTCTGACTCGAAGTTTATGTTTTTCCCTTAAACTCTCGGGTGCTCAATTGATTTTGAGTAGTCTGACAGTTGAGGTTTTCAAGTACCTCTTTAGACGAATAAGCTTCCGGAGACGTTCAGGAGGCATGATAGCTATTTAGAGTTCTTTTCTATTTTGGTTCCGTTGTGTTTTGTTTTAAAGGAAAAGATGTTTAATTGCCTAGTTATATACTCTGATCATCCAAGGGGCATCTTCATTTGTCCCTCTTGGCGTATGTTGTAATAATTATATTTTCTCTGAACGTGGTTTTCGTATTAGGATTATGTAATGAATTTTCTCTGAAATGGAATGAGAAAGTTGTTTGTTGATTTTAAAATTTTTCTATATCCATATGTTTCTGTTATATCAATGTATCTAACATTCCCGTATTTGGTCGTCAAGGATTAATGACTATGGATGACTGCAACATCCATGGTCATTAGTTTTGGACCTTCAAGTAGGGGATGTTACATGTTGGTATCAGAGCATAGGTTTATGTAACTTAAATGAAATTTAAACCTAAAAGATTTTCAAAACATAATCAAATGAACCAGAAAATATGATCGGGGTTTGGGTTAATGCTATAGTAACGTACTTGTATTTGATATATAGACATATATATAAGTACGTATTCTCTATCTCTTAGACCGTTCTTCTGTATCTTACTAAGGTTCGTATGCAGCTTACAAGAAACAAGATATTTTGGCAGGGAATGGAAGAGGAAATATCAGTGGAGTAAGCACCACAACTAACAGAAATGTTCGACCCACCTGGAGGAACCCAGGTCGACAGGCTAATGCTAACCAAAATGCTGATGCCAATGTGGGTGCTAGAAATCCACCAGTGGATGTGGGGGCGATGTATCAGTTCTACGTTAATATGGTGCAAGCTGGAGCAGCTACTGGTGTTACTGGAAATGTTGGAGGAGCTAATCCTGTAGCTCCAGTTGGGAATAATTATGCTAAGCTGAGTAGAGATTACACCAGTCTTGGTGGGAAGCCGTTTATGGGAATGGAGGATGCCATAGAAGTGGAGAATTGGTTGTTGCAGTATGAGAGAATATTTGCTGATTTAGGTTTAGATGATGAGCAGAAGAGAAGATTAGCCTCTAGGCAATTGCAAGGATCAGCACTTCATTGGTGGAACAGTGTTACTGCCTCTAGGCAGTCTGAAGTTGTTTATTCTACGTTGATGAGGAAGTTTATGGATTTGGTGCAGGGAGAGATGTCGGTAATCGAGTACGCTACTAAGTTTGACGAGCTATCCCGATATGGGTATGCTACTATAGACACCGTCATTAGAAGGAATGAGAAGTTCATTCAGGTATTGAGGCCCGAGCTTGCTAGGGCAACCCTAACACATATCCGTGATCCTTGTAATATGGTTGTGGAGATGGCAATTCACCATGAAGAGATGCTTGCTATTTGTGCTAGAGAGAAGCCAGTTGAAACCTAGGGTTCTCGGGGAAAGAAGAGGAAATTCTTTAAGAAGAAGGGAGCCCAGAAAGAGGAGGCAACCAAAAAGGCAAAGGTTGATTTAGTTTTCTTCAAGTGTGACAAAAAGGGTCATTATACTCATGAACGCCGGTCAAGCAAGGGGAAGAAGGCTGTAGAAAAGAAAGGTGTGAAGTGCTTTAACTATGACTCGGTTGGGCATTATAAGAATCAGTGTCCAGAACCAGTTAGGGCGGACAAGGGAAAGGTTTTTGTTGTTGAACCATCATCTGCTAGGCCAACTATAGTTGAAATAGGGAAGACTGTGATGGAAGGTACGTTTTTGATTCAGAGTATACTAGTTAGGATACTATTTGATATCGGTGCATCACATTCATTTATATCCCAGTGTTTGGTTGATAGGCTATGTTTAGAACCCACATACCTTGTTACTTCCTTAAGGGTTGCGAATCCGATAGGAGGGTATGCAACTCTAGGGATGAGATGTAACCATTTAGAACTGGAATTGTTAGGTCATAAGTTTGCATGCAGTCTGTATGTTCTCAATTTCGTAGATTTCGGAATCATTTTGGGTATGGTTTAGTTGAGTAAGTATGAGGCTAGGATATTTTACCAGGGTGGGGAGATATCACTAATACACCCTGATAGTAATAACTGAATCATATTCTTAGTGGAGAATTCTGACCGGAGTAGTTGTGCTTTATTAAGTGCTATGAAAGTGGGAGAAGAGTTAAGTCAGGTTCGAGTAGCAAGGGATTTCGCAAATGTCTTTGAGCCGGTTACAGGACTACCACCAAAACGAGCTGTTGAGTTTCGGATAGATCTTGTGCCAAGAGCTAAACCTGTAAGTAGACCACCTAGCGGGATGACACCGACTGAGATGAAGGAATAGAAGGTGCGGCTAGTGGATCTAGAAGGAAGGAAGTTTATCAAACCAAGCAGTTCGCCTTGGGGAGCGGCCGCGGTGTTCGTGAAGAAACTGGATGGGTCGTTGAGGTTGTGTATCGACTATCGTAAGTTGAACGAGAGGACGATTAAGAATAGGTATCTTTTGCCGAGAATTTATGATCTATTTAATCAGTTGTGTGGAGCCAGAGTGTTTTCCCAGTTGGATTTGGCAACAGGTTTCCATTAGTTAAGAGTGGCAGAGGATAGTATTCCTTTGCCAGCATTTCAAAATAGGTATGGTTCGTACGAATGGTTAGTAATGTCATTTGGGTTAACGAATGCACCTGCTTTCTTCGTGGATCCGATGAACGAGTTTTCCGAGAGTATCTGGATAGGTTCATGTTAGTGTCTATAGATGACATTTTAATATACTCTAAGGATGAAAGGTAGCATGGAGACCATCTTAGAGTGGTGCTTGAGACGTTGAGGTATCATCAGCTAAAAGCAAAGTTTTCCAAGTGTCATTTTTGGAAGAAAGAAGTTAAGTTTTTTGGTCACGTGGTTTCAAAGAAGGGCTTGTTAGTCGATCTAGATAAGATCGAAGCTGTTAATAATTAGAAGAGACCAGAGACGGTGACTGAGATTAGAAGTTTTCTTGGACTTGCTGGCTATTACCGAAGATTCATCAAGGATTTCTCGCGGATAGCAGCACCTTTGACTAAGCTAACCAGGAAAGATGTAAAGTATGTCTGGTCCGACAAATGTGAGGAAGCATTCCTTAAGTTAAAACATTTGTTGACCAATGCAACTGTGTTAGTAGTTCCAGATAGAAACTAAAGGTTGTTGATGTATATCGATGCATGTGGGACTAGATTAAGAGCTGTGTTGATGCAAAAGGGTAAAATGATTGCCTACGCTTCACGATAGCTTAGACCGCATGAAGTGAGATATCCTACTCATGATTTGGAGTTGGCTGCGGTGATCTTCACATTGAAGATTTGGAGGCATTATCTCTTAGGGGAGATGTTTGATCTATATATAGGTCATAAGTCTTTAAGGTACTTATTCTCTCAGAAGGAGCTGAATATGAGACAGCAGAGGTGGCTGGAGTTTTTGGCTGCTAATGATTTTGGTATAGAGTATACTCATGGGAAAGGAAATAAAGTAGCGGATGCTCTTAGCATAAGAAATCAGAATGTGGTGTTAGCTATGTTGGCAGAATGGAAGGATTTGGAAGTTTAGACTACTTGTAGTGTTCAGTTAAGATTGCCTGCTAGTTCTAGTCAAAGTACCACCATGTTGTCCTGTTTGGAAGTTCGACCAGTGTTGATTGAGAGGATTGCTTCTAAGCAGAAGGGGGATCCATTATTAGCCGAGAAGATTAGAAGGCTTGAGGTTGGAACCAAGATCGATGATCTAAAAGATATTATTCTTGACCAAAGGGGATGGTTGAGAAAGAAGGGACGGTTGTGTGTTCCAAATGTTGAGGACTTAAGGAAAGAAGTTCTTGGGAAATGTCATCGATCCAAGTTTACGATTCATCCTAGAGGGACCAAGATGTATTAAGATGTGAAGAGGAACTTCTATTGGGAAGGTATGAAGAGGGATGTTGGCTTGTGGGTTAGGCAGTGTGCAAACTGTCAACAAGTGAAAGCCGAACATCATAAGCCAAGTGGATTGCTTCAACCTTTAGAGATTCCAGTTTGGAAATGGGATTCAATATCCATGGATTTTATAGACGGGTTGCCAAGGTCAAATAGGGGAAATGAAAGTATATGGGTTATAGTGGACAAGTTGACCAAGAGTGCCCATTTCATTCCAGTTAAGTCAATCAGGTTGGCACCTGTTTTAGCTAAGTTGTTCGTGAAGAACATAGTTAGACTACATGCGATTCCTATTAGTATAGTGAGCGACAGAGATGCTTTTTTTACTAGTGAATTCTGGAAGAGTCTACAGAATGTGTTAGGCACTAAGCTCAAGATGAGTACTGCATATCACCCTCAGACGGATGGGTAGACAGAGAGAGTCAATAAGGTACTCGAGGATTTACTAAGAGCTTGTGTATTGGACTTTGGTGGATCTTAGGAAGATCACCTACATTTGGTTGAGTTTTACTATAATAATAGTTATCAGACTAGTATAGGAATGTTGCCTTTTGAAGCTTTGTATGGAAGGCCATGCAAATCACTAGCATATTGGTTGGAGACTGGAGACATATTAGTCTTAAGTCCAGATCCATTTAGACAGGCGACGGAGAAGATTGAGTTGATCCGAGAAAGGATGAAGGAAGCTCGGTCCAGGTAGAAAAGTTACGTAGATAAGAGGTGGAAAGACCTAGAATTCCAGTTGGAGATAAGGTTTTCATTAAAGTATCACCGATGGAGGGTGTGGTACTATTTGGAAAGTTGGGGAAACTAGCACTGAGATATGTTGGTCCGTTCCAGATTATATAGAGAATTGGAAAGCTCGCATACAGAGTAGAGTTGTCGAGCAGCATGGCAGGTGTCCATAATGTATTTCATGTATCTCATCTTCGCAAGTATGTGCATGATCCAGAGTCTACTATTCCTCTTACAGGGTTGGAAGATTTGATAGTAGAGCCAAATTTGTCTTTTGTTAGACAATCAGTTCGGGTTGTAGCGAGAGATGAGAAAAGATTGAGGAACAAGACAGTCAAGTTGGTGAAAGTCGGTGAAGCGACAACGAGAACGACTGTACTTGGGAGATAGAAGACAGGATTAGAGATATTTATCCTGATCTGCTTTGAGGGCATGTCTATATTAGATTTATATAGATAGTTGTGAGTCAGGTAGGCTAGTATGGTTGTTAGGAGTTGCTATAGATGATTGCTATGTTTAGTATTTAGTCCTTACTGAATTTTGAGGACGAAATTCTTTAAGGAAGGGAGCCTATAACACCTCTAATTTTTAATAACATTATTTAGGAGATTTAATTAGATAAATTATATAGAATAATGTAAATAATTAGAGTGATAAGGGGATTGAGATCTAAAAATAAAATTAAGGGCCTTGCTTAATTGTTTGAATGGGCTTAAGAGTGGTTTATAAGCAAATTAATTTACATAAGGGCTTATTAGGAAATAGCCGCACGTAATCCATCACCTTTATATATTCTCGTTTCCACCTATTCACGTTCATTTCTCATTTTCACAGAATATAAAACGCAAACATAAGAGGAGCCGGGGAGAAGCTAAGGAATTAAAGCAAGAGGAATTAATCTCAATCAAATCTCAAAGTCCTTATCATAATCAAGGTGAATAATAATATATATCATCTCTATTTTCTTTTAATGATCATTTGTTTTTGGGTTTAAGATTAAATCAATTTGTATGATGATTTGGATGATGATATGCCTGGATCATAACACGTTTGAATTAAACAAGATTGTTTAAATATGATTTTATGCGGTTTTAAGGGTATAACCGATTAAAATTAATTTTGAATGCCATGATAAAATTTTATGTCATGTAAAACATGATTTTGGAGTTGGGTTTTAATTTTCATAATTTTCGAAGTTATGGAGAATTTATTATGAATTTTCAAAGGACAATATGGTTAATTGGGTTTAGAAATTTATTTTGGAAATCATATTGAGAATTTGGGTCTGAAATTTAGATATGTTAGACAACATATTAAAAGTGAATTTTTGTGATTTTTAGGGATTTTTCCTAAGTGATTTACTATGAGAATTAAATTATTTTGAAAGGAGGACCTAAATAATTTAATTGTTTTACTTAATGGAAGAACTTATTTGTTAAATTAATCTTGGTTCAGATCTGAAATTATACGGCAGTTATTTTTGTAAAGAATTTGAAAAGTTGAGGCAACCAATCACATGTTTATAAGTAGGCAGGTTAGTTAGAAAGTATTTTCTTTAATTGGCATTAAATCAGTTTTTTACCCAGAAAAGTGGGTTTCGCCACTTTTGGAAGCACCTTTCAACTCATAGCTCCCGCCTTCAATCAAGTCAAAACCTACCAGGTCGAAACCCATGAAGCCGAAACCAATACACAAGGTATCAATATTGGTACGTAGTGGATTGGAGAAAGGCTGAAGGCAATGGTGTCGAAACTTAGCTTCTGATGGGAACGAAACCTTTGTTTTGTTTTCTTAAGAAATGCGCCTGCCTGTTTTACTAAATGCTTTCGAAGGTGTCAAAATATATGCTTTCAAAGGGGTCTTTTGAATAGCATTTGAAAGAGGGTCGCCGCCTTATTGTTTAAAGTATAGCTTTCGAATAAGTTACTTAGTTTCCAAACTAATGATTTCAAAAGGGGTAGTTTCGACCTAACCAAAACCCTTCTGTCGACCTTATGCCTTTCGAAGGATTGACAATATCAATGCTTTCGAAAGGTAGCCTTTATTTTGTAAATATGAGCCACTTCCTAAAGCTTTCGAAAGGGGTTAATGGTTTCAAAAGAGGTTTCGAAGATGACCTTCAAATGTTTTACTTATATGGTTTAAGCTTTCGAAAGGGTGGTTCCGGCGCCATCAAGTTTCTCCCCAAACACTCTTATATGATAAATAATGGTTTCGAAAGGGATACTTTCGTTTATGTTCTCTTTGACCCAAAAGATATTTTAAGGAATAATCCAATGGTTTTGAAAGGGGTAATTTCAAATAGTTTCGAAGCTAAGCTTCTATGGTTGAATGGTAATACTTTAATACATTCAAAAGGTTTCGAAAGAAAGGTTTTAAAGTGTTTTGAAAGGCAGGTGCCTAGAGTTTTGAAAAGAAGATTTTAATGCTTTCCAAAGGAAGTTTTCCAATGGTTTCGAAAGTAATGATTAAAGGTTTCGAAAGCCTTAGTTTTCAAAACAAATAACCCAATCTCATTTTAAAGGAAAACCATGGCATAATAAAAGAGTTTTGAAATGATTTTAAGTATGGAGTTTTGAAGAAGTTTCCTTGATTAATAGGTTAAAGGGATTAACCAAGTTTTATATAAAATGATATTAAACCACAGGGGTTGGTATTATTATGTTATTATGTCTACTTCTTCACACACACACACACACATATTCACATTGTAATGGACCCATAACTGTATTTTGGGGAGAAAGGGCAGAATAACCAGTTAGGTTGACCCAGTAGTGAATATTGGTAACTCCTAAATGAGTAAAATTGCATCCATGAGTTTAGATAGACCAGAATGTAGGATTCCTAAATATTGAAGTTGTCAGATAGACAAGTTCATAGTAAACCCATGAAAACTATGTTTAGGAAAAGTTATTGGCAAGGGCCAATAGGTTCATAGTAAACCCATGAAACTATGATTAGATTGAGTTATTGGAAGGGGCTAATAGGTGTGTAGTGAATCCATGAAAACTATATCTGGATTAAGTTATTGACAGATGTCAATAGGTTCCTAGTCAACCCATGAAAACTGGGATAAGTGGGAAGTTATTGGAGATACCAATAGGTTTAGGGAGAACCCATGAAACAATAAAGTTATTGGCATGGGCCAATAGGTTACTGGTGATCCCATGAAAATTATGAAATCGGACAAGGATTATGTACGTATTAAATAGGTTAATAGTCGGCCCATGAAAACTATTAGGTTAATAACGATCCTAGAAACTATAAATAAGATGGTTAGTCAAAATTAAAGGGGATGGGAAATCCAGAATTGATTTACTTGTTTACATATCATCATATTCTTTTGAACTATTATGTTTTAACCATTGTGGATGTAGGAGCATAGTATATGGTTTTATAAAGTTTTAGGATACTAGTGAGGGGAAAACCCGTTCCGCTAAGCGGCATGGTCTCACTATATATCTAAATGGTTTGAGATGGTAGATTATTATTCATACCAGGCTTTATGTCTGACTCGAAGTTTATGTTTTTCCCTTAAACTCTCGGGTGCTCAATTGATTTTGAGTAGTCTGACAGTTGAGGTTTTCAGGTACCTCTTTAGACGAATAAGCTTCCGGAGACGTTCAGGAGGCATGATAGCTATTTAGAGTTCTTTTCTATTTTGATTCCGCTGTGTTTTGTTGTAAAGGCAAAGATGTTTAACTGCCTTGTTATATACTCTGATCATCCAAAGGGCATCTTCATATGTCGCTCTTGGCATATGTTGTAATAATTATATTCTCTCTGAAAGTGGTTCTCGTATTGGGATTATGTAATGAATTTGAAATGCTTTGAAATGGAATGAGAAAGTTGTTTGTTGATTTTAAAAAACTTCTATATCCATGTGTTTCTATTATATCAATGTATATAACATTACCGTATTTGGTCGCTGAAGATTAATAACTGTGGATGACTGCAGTATCCATAGCCGTTAGTTTTAGGCCTCCAAGTGGGGGATGTTACAGTTGCAACTCTACAAATTCCCAATACATTGCAGATAACTCCGAGCCAGGTACATACTACTCCTCAAACATCTCCTTAAACATTTCCCAAGTAATTTCTTGCTCAGGAATCTCAGCTCTTGCAGTTCCCCACTAGACTTATAACTTGTCTAGATATAAGTTTCACGTTCTGAGCATATGTTAGTTTTAAATCCTCACAAATTCTGTCACACGTCACCAGCCAAGCAATTCTTCAATGTCTATTTCATTCCATCAAACTTCTCTCCTCCTAAGCTCCAAAAATCCTTATTCATCTTAACAAAGTCCACTCTAACTAGCTATACAGTGCCCTGGGTACATTTTGGGTATGTGGTGGTACTTGTTGCTGCACTAAGTTTGCTAAAAATTGCTGATAAAGTGCATTCACCTCCAGATCTCCTACAACCAGAGAAGGCATTTCATTACTGACTTCTGAACGAACTTCCAGGATTGTCTCCCTTCCTTAGCCATTAGTTTGCATGCTATCACCTCTTCTACTAGGATTTGCTCATCGATTATGTAAATCCATTCTTGCCTTCTGTATAAGCAAGAGTTCATACGAAATGGAAATAAAGAGAATGAGAGTAATAGTAAAGGGGTAGATATATCCTAATACATATCTATCTCAAAATACATAGCGTATACGTTCCCCAAGGTGTTCATTTTCTACTAATAAGTTTCTACTTAGCTCTGTTCACTTAAGTGTTCCCCTAACCTAAGCTCCGATACCGCATTGTAACATCTCCCGCTTTGAGGCCCGAAAATAGATGCCGATAATGCTTCAGTCATCACCAGAATCATTTTTCAGCGACAAAGTGAGTTCATTATATTTTTCCACAACATAAGTAAGCAAATCAACTAAATAACCATTTCATTACATCAATTTGGTGTACGTAATTCAATTACATTACTTTAACCCAAATAGTTCATGTGCAATGGTCAACAATAAGAAAATAAGAGTAGTGTTGTGTTTGACATATAAAGATGCCAACACCATACGTAACTAGTTATAAATCATTGTTTTATAGAGTGAAATTTAAAAAAAAAATTATTAACTAGCAAGCCTCCCACTTCATCTTTGGAGTCTTTATTCGTCGTTCAAAAGATGTCTGTCTATTCCATAAACTCGGTCTCTCAAATGAGAACCCATGAGTTTAAGGAAAATAATAAAAGCACAAGTCAAAAATAAAGTGTGGTATGAGTAAAACTTTTACCCTAATCATCCATCGTGAGACCACACCCTTATTGCAGAATGGGTTTCCCCTCACTTCATCATAATAAAAATATATATCTTATCATATAAACAAGTATAATCATCAATTCATCATAAGTATGAGATTTCATTCATACATGCATGACTAATCTTTCTTTTCTTTTCTTTTTTTCCACATGGGCCTAATTTTGTCGATTCAATTTTCAGTTCAATACTTATGAGTTATTCATAGGTGATTTATCTTCCTTTTATCGTAAATAGATAATTACGCTTCCATACATGCCTTACGTCATTATTCCTAAATTTCATAGTAGATAGACAATTGGATGCTACATAAGCCATACTCCCATGTTCTTGTTTATTTGTCATGAACAGACAATTAGATGTTGCATAAGCCATACTTAATCGTATTTGCTTTAATGTCGTGAATAGACATGGGTTTGCCATATAGGCTTCCATCAATGATACCAATTATAATGTAATCGTTTTGACGCTTGGTAGCCACATCGGCATTCCTTCATATATAATGTCAAATTTAGACATATGATTGCCTCCAAAGCCTTACATTACTCATTATCGAACAAGAGGTTGGGTTTATACATCTTATTGCCACAAAGGCCTTCCATTTACATTTATATTCTTACAAATGGTTCCATTCATCATCATATAGCTTAATCAACTTTAATCCCTTTTCCATTCTTTAGTTAAGTCGTTCTTTATTAACTTATCGTTTCCTAAGTCCATTTCATTCTTAGTATCAACCATCACTTTGTTGTTAGCCTTCAATCCTTAATTTAGTTCTTTAGTTCAAACTAGCTTTACGAGGTTGTTGCGTGTTATACCTCCTAAGGTCATCGTGTGTTGATGTATCCATAGTCATCGCATGTCATCAACCTTTTATTTACCACCATGGATTGACCTTCCTTAGGTCATCGTGGGTTGAGATACAAGGAGCTATTGCATCACGACTTCCCTAAAGCCATTGCTAGTTAATTAATCCTAGGCCACCGCTAGTTGATAATCCCTAACTGTGTGTTAACTTCTCCAAGCCTTTGTAGGTTGACAGCTTCCCAAGCTATTGAGTATTTAAGCTTCAAGTAGCAGCCCTGGGTTAACTCCCCTATAATTATTGCATGTTGACTCCTCTATAGCCATTGCATGTTAATCTTCCCAAAGTTATCGTGTGTTATCTCCCTGAAGGCCATTGTGTGTTATTTTTTCCAATGCCATTGTGTGTTATCTTTTCCAAGGCCATCGTGTGTTAAACATATATGGGGCTATCATGAGTTAAGTAGCATGTTTGTAATTATATTGAAAATTGATTTGCTACCTTATTAAGCAGTGATTTTACACCAAATCCCATCTAGTGTCGAAATCATATTGGCTAATCTTCTTCTTTACAGTTTACTTTTCAGAAATGGGCTACTCTAACTCCTATTTATTAATTTAGGTATCATTAAGTAATTACTTCTTTCCTTAGCCAATTAATTCATATAAATTGAAAATTTGGGGGAAACCCTAAAAATTCACCAAAAATCAAATTTATTATATTTTACCTTATCCCAAAATTTTAGGTCAAAATAATTACATTTATTATTTTTAATAATTAATTTCTCATAATTAACCCTTTTCTCAGCTTAGAAAATTCGTATGAAATCCATATTTATTCCGATTATGAAATTAAAAAACAATTTTATTTCATCATTATAAAAACCATACCTTAATTTCCAACCATTAACTATGGTTAATTCATGGTTTACCCTAAAACATGAACTAATTTACTTCATTCAAAATTTCAAACATAACTAAACAACGACTCGGGGACCGACCTATAGAGGGTAGCTTAGCTTCGTATTATTTATCTTTTAATTTCTCCTTTGCTCTTCATTGACTTGTGCTCATGGCTTTCGCAGTGGCCAATTTGAACATAGGTGTTGCTCTTGATGTTGTCGTAGGGGAGACACACTCTATCCAACTATACCAGCTTAATCCCAGCACCCTCCTATGCATGTTGACCAGCCCTCGTCCGCCTTGTGAAAATGGGAAAAAAATACTGACTGACTTAACATTGGATGAGGAGGTGGCGGCCTAGGGAGGAAGAGGTGAAGAAGAGGTGGAGTAGAGGAAGTCATCCAAGAGACCTCGGGTTTTAGAGCCAAAGAGCTCGGGGAGTGCTCTACCCAACTAATTTTACAGGGAGGTGAATGTGATCAGGCCCCGGCTGGGGGTGGATGAGCTTGAACTGGTGGGGTCAACCACCTTGAAGGTAGTTGAGGCAGATGACGATCTTCGAATGCTAGCACAAGTGATGGTCGCGATAGTGATGGAGGCCATGTACTACAAAAATCGGCCTAGTCAAGCTGGGAGACCCATTCCTAGAATGAAAAATTATTCCGCTTAGGGTCCTTCCTAGAAAGGTGAACCCAATTGGAGAAAACCTAGAATGAGAAAAAGTGTTAGGTCTAGGGGTCTATTTATAAGTGTAGAAGTGGATCTCGGACCGTTGGATTTGAAGATTGAATAGGAAGCAACCACGTCTTAGGCTGAATAGGGGCTATCGGATGTAGAAACGGAAGGACCAGATCAGTTTAAACGATGCAAAATACGTGTTCAACCATTGCTGAATTGTTCAAACGAACGTTCGTTCGCTTGCCGAAAGGCAAGGCGGGTCGACCGTCTCCTTGCCCAGGTCGACCGGCCGATCGACCTGTATTATATTATTTTTTCGTTTCTTTGATTATTTCGTTCTTTGCTCATATTAAGTCGGATTCTGACGTTCTATATATGGAAATTGATCAGAAAATTACCACAGACACAATGGTGCAACTCCCATGGCTCAATTATGATAATTTCACAAAGTTATTTTATTATTTAATTAATTAAAAAATTAATTATTATGGGTTAAATTTTTGGGTTGTTAAGGGATTTCGTCCCCGAAATCTCTAAGGTAAAAGAATGTACTAAATGTTTTCATCCAATTCTACAACCAAATGCCCAATCATCAACCATTCATCCATTATCCTTAGGTTTTTCTAATGCAATTTATGATACTTAAGCAACTAGTGTAGTGTAAATGTTCCTATCTAATGCAAAAGATTAGGTGGTCCACTGATTCAGTTGACCTCCTTTTATGCAATCATGTCCGTGCCATGTATTCAAATGAATGCAAAAATTCCCTAATGACAACTGATAGTTCTATATGCATGCTACAAACATCATTCAAATGCAACAATCATGTGATAATCATCCATTTAATAGCAACCATAAAAATAGAATAAAAATGCACACACATCCATATGCATATGCTCTAGTGTCCTAGTTAGGCGATCCCTAAAGAATAATAGTGCCTAGTGTACCTATATGCATCCATTAGTATCCACTAGCAAACACTTGCAACCACTAGCATACATCATTTATAACATGTTTACATCAAATCCTACCATTCATAGGTTAAATCCTAAGTTCTACCCTTCCAAAGGATAATAAAGGAAAGAACCTATTCAAAACTAAAGATGGAATTAGGAAATTCTAAAAACTTACTATCGAAAAGATGAGGATATGAAGTACGAATCTTCTTTTCTGCTTTCCAAGTGGCGTCTGCAACATCATCTCCCCATTGCACCTTTACTAAAGGAACCTCCTTATTCCTTAGTCGCTTGATGTCTCTTCCAATAACCTTCGTGGGGATACGCCGAATAGATGCTTCCCTTTCTACCTCCACCTCCTCTAACTACTAGCTCTATAACCTCCGTCGAGTTATGTAAGCACTTTCGCAAGTGCAAAACATGGAAAACATCGTGCACTCCTACGAGCCTATCTGGTAACTTCACTTGGTAAGCCATCTTCCCAACTCTCTCTATGATAGGAAATGGTCCAACAAATATGGGGGCTAACTTTCCATTCGATCCAAATCTTACCACCTTCCTAAGTGGGGATACTTTGATAAAAACTAAGTCTCCAACCTCAAACTCAATGTCTCTCCTCCGTTTATCTGCATAAGACTTTTGCCTATCTTGGGCCGCCTTCATCCTCCATCGAATCAAATCCACCCTCTCAGATGTCTCTCTGACCATATCGGGCCCAAGTAATAACTTCTCTGTAGACTCAACCCAACATGATGGGGACTTGCAAGGTCTCCCATATAAAGCCTCAAACGTTGCCATCCCTATGCTTGCTTGATAACTATTATTGTAGGCAAACTCAACCAATGGAAGATGCTCCTCCCAAGTACCTCCAAAGTCCAAAATGCACATCCATAGTAAATCCTCAAGCACCCTATTGACCCTCTCTGTTTGGCCATCCGTTTGGGAGTGATAGGCTGTACTCAACCTAAGTTGCATCCCTAGAGCCTCCTGTAAGCTTCTCCAAAACTCACTAGTGAAAATGGGAACTCTATCACTAACAACGCTAGAGGGAACTCTGTGTAGACGGACTATCTCTCGAGTATACAAGGATTCCAAATATGAAGCCGTACGCTTACTCTTAACTGGGATGAAGTGGACACTCTTGGTCAATCTATCAACAATCACCCAAATGCTAGTATTCCCTTTCCTAGAACGGGGTATACCATCAATGAAATCCATAGAAATACTATCTCACTTCCACTCTGACACATCTAAGGGCTGAAGTAATCCACAGGGCTTCTACTGCTCTGCTTTTACTCTTTGGCATATAAGACACTTAGCTATGAATTTTGCCACGTCCTTCTTTATGCCACCCCAATAAAACATCCTCTTCATATCCCGATACATTTTGTCACCACCCGGATGAATACTCATACGGGAGTGGTGCGCCTCCTCCAAAACTGCTCTCAATAAGTCATTGGCACGTGGAACATAAAGCCTCCCATTTCTCTTAAGCCATCCTCTGCTATCAATGGAGTAGCGTTGGAGATGTCTAGAAACCTCTCCTCAGCTAATCCTACCCATAATGTCCATGAGCTCTGAATCCTCCCGCTGCCTTGAGCCAATCTGATCCATAAGGGTAGGCCTCACCTCTAATGTCGCCAACAATCCGAGGGTAATGTCTATAGAGGGCTTAAAATCAAAGGTAGAAATAAACTCCAAGCTACTCCACTCTACGAACATAGGACTAAGGGTTGCTTTCCTTCTACTTAATGCATCAGCAACCATATTACCCTTGCCATGGGTATAAGCAATCTCAAAATCATACGAGGCTAAAAACTCCATCCACCTCTGTTGCCTCAAGTTCAAGTCCTTCTGCGAGAATTGGTATTTCAAGGACTTGTGGTCTGTGAAAATCTCAAACCTCTCTCCAAGAAAATAGTGCCTCCAAGACTTGAGTGCAAAAACTATGGCAACCAACTCCAAATCGTGGGTAGGGTAGTTCCTCTCATGCGTCCTCAACTGCCTACTACCATAACACACTACCCTCCCTTCTTGCATCAACACCGCTCCTAGACTCATCCCGCATGCATCAGTGTATACAGTGAAAGGCTTAGCTCCATCAGGTAAAACTAACACTGATGCACTAGTAAGGGCTTTCTTAAGCCTTGTGAAGGAATCCTCACAATCCACGTCCCACACGAAAGCTTTATTCTTCTTAGTAAGGCGCGTGAATGGTGCCGAAATCTTGGCAAAGTCCCTAATGAACTTCCTGTAGTAGCCAGCCAATCCTAGGAAGCTCCTAACCTTGGTAACGTTCTTGGGGGCCTTCCAACCTTGCACTGCAATAACCTTGGCGGGATCCACGACCAAACCTTCCTTCGAAACTACATGCCCCAAGAAACGTACTTCCTCTCTCCAAAAATGACACTTCGAGAACTTAGCTCTCAAATGATGACTACGAAGTGTACGAAGGACTTCTTCCAAATGAACATCATGCTCCTCCATATTCTTAGAAAATACCAAGATATCATCCACGAATACCACCACAAACTTATTTAGGACATCCCTAAAGACGCGGCTCATCGAATCAATGAAATAGGCTGGAGCATTGGTTAGCCCAAAAGGCATAACCAACTACTCGAAGAATCCGTCCGGTGTCCTAAAGCGGACTTATCTATGCTGTCATCAACGACTCTAAGCTGATGGAATCTCGTGGCTAGATCAAGCTGAGAGAAAACCGAAGAACCTGCCAACTGGTTAAACAGATCATCAATCCTAGGGAGTGGATACCGGTTCTTCTTGGTGAGCTTATTTAATTCCCTATAGTCCATGCAAAGTCGAAGAGAACCATCCACCTTAGTAGCGAAGACGACTGGCACTCCCCACTCCGATATGCTCCTTCTAATGAATCCTTTCTTCAAAAATTCATGAATCTGCTTGCTCAATTTTTTCCTCTCCTTAGGCGTCATATGCCTCACAGGTAACGCTACTGGCTTAGCATTCTCGGTCAAATAAATCCTAAAGTCAATCTCTCTCTTAGGGGGTAGTCCCCTAACCTCCTCAAAGACGTCTGCAAAATCTCTGACGACAGGAACCGAATGCAACTCTAATGAAGATGAATCGAGGGAATAGAGAAACTCAACATGACTGACCCTTGCAGGTCGCAAGATACCTCTAGAGTCCTACCACTGCAAGTCTCAAGTCTAACGACTCTCCTCTCGCATTCTAATATAGCTTCGTATGTGGATAGCCAATCCATCCCTAAGATCATCCCATACCCCGAGAATCCAAAAACATAGGCGTCGCAGTCAAATTCTACGACTAGGATAAAGATTTTCAAGCCCCTACAAACCATAGATAAGTGTGTCGATCCTCCTATGGGGTTTGACACAACAATGGGGTATATTACTAATGATATGTCCAAGTGTAAACAACCTACTAGAGAGCTAGAGATAAAAGAGTGTGATGCTCTAGAATCGAATAAAGTTCGAATGGTAAAATCAGATATAGAAATCAAACCTTCAACTGTGACTTTCCTACCTCTATCCGGAACACTGCCTGAAGGTATTGCGTCTAGCGCCTGAATCTGTGCAACTGGCACGCTCGCTCCCTGACCAGCTCTCTGAGGAAAACTCCTACTCATATGACCGGGCTGCCCATAAACATAACACTTACCCTTCATCTTATCTTTCCTACAGTCCTTGGCAAGATGTCCAACAATCCCATAGTTATTGCACCTCATCCTTCCTTCTTAATCTGCTTCTGAGGGTCATTGCCTTTCTTCTTCTTCTTATCCCACCACTTCTTCTTTGAACCTTCTGTCTTAACCACCTCTTTAGACCCTCTTTCCTTGCCTGCATCTGACATAAGCGTCATATCGACCAAAGACTCATAAGTAGCTCCCATCGGTACATGAGTCAGCAATAATCCCTGAAGGGGTTGATTCAATCCCTTGCAAACTTCATAGCTTTCTTATGCGGCTTGTTCACCAAATCCATACCAAACCGCGACAGCTCATTGAATTGATTGATGTATTCCTTAACAGCCAAACTCCCTTGCTTCAAATTGATAAACTTCTCCAACTGAACACTCTCTTCCGCTTGAGATAGAAACTTCCTATAGAATCGCTCCCGGAATCCATCCCAAGTAACATTTCTACCCTCCAGCTCGATCACCTCCCACCAATAGGATGCCTCCTCCTTCAGTTGCCAAGAGGCCAACTGAACCCTCTGCTGATCGTCTAATCCTAAAAGACCAAAAATCCTCTCTGTGTCCCTAAGCCAAACTCTAGCCTCTACAAAAGTCTCCTTGCCAAAAAAAGTCTTCCCGCCCAAACTCGCAAAATCTTTACAAAGCTAAGAGAAATTGATGGCGATAGGTAGGTTGATGAGATTCCCACCCGCTGGTGCAGGATTGGGCACTGGCTCGTGCACCTCTGGAGTCGTGGCCTGTAAGTACCTATGGAACCAGGCTGTAACTAGGATGCCCTCAGGAAGGTTTGAGGCATAGGCCATTCTACGAAAAGAAAACGATAGTTTAGGAAAGAGTCAAAGGGAGACTGAACTGGACTTATGAAGGGATTTTTATAAAAATTCTTTTAGAAAAAACATTTCTAAGAGTTCTTTTCTGAAAAATATTTTTAAAACAAGTTATTTTGGAAAAACACTTCACTTTTAAAAATAATTTTTTAGGAATCCTGTAACCTTAGGCTCTGATACCAAGTGAAACACACCTCACCCCTTAATATACCTAAAAGGACACATTAAAAGGCGTGGTGCATTGTAGGTATAACTGAAACTAACAGAGACTAAAATTCACAAGACAAAAATAGGTAAAAACAGCGGAAACTAAAATAATAGCTTATTTAAAATAAAACATTCATAATTGCTTCATAAATAAGTCAAATACCAAATACAACATCCATATCTCAAACCCATCATGTCTTATGAAATAAAAATTCATAGTCTCAAAATCAGAGTACATAATATCCCTCATAATAAGCCAGTACACAAAAGGAACTAAAGCTGAAATAAAAGAAATACATAATAGAAAACTCCTGTAAGAAAATCTTCAAGCAACCACGCATGTACTATCCTCTTCCTTAATTGCCTATGGGGGGAAGGGGGAAATATAGAGGAGTGAGTCAGACTAAAAGTCCGGTGAATGATAGTAATTACTAGAGTCTTTAAGCAAAGTAAAAGTAATAGACTCTACAACAGTTCTAGTTATATAAGAGGAAACAAAGGAAATAGGAAAGAGATAAACTGGAAATAAATACGATTAACTATAAGATAGGTTAACTTTGATTGTTTGCACTTGTCCTTGATTGCTGCTTTGATTAGGCTAAATCCCTAATCTTGTAATTAGGCTGTAACCCTAATTCTACCCTTTTGATCGACCTGCTACTCTATAGTATCTTTCTGCGAACTAGATGCTATATAACTCCCTACACAGAATGCTAATGGTAACTACGAAAGATACACAAAGCACTCACTATGGACTAGACGACATATATAGCTCCCTACGTAGAAGGCATTTATTTACTATGGACCAGATGTTATATAACTCCCTACACAGAATATTACTATAGACTAGACGACATATATAGCTCCCTACACAGAAGGCATTAATTTTACTGTGGACTGGATATAATATATAACTCCCTACACAGAAGGTTACTGTAGACTAGACAACATATATAGTTCCCTACACAGAAGGCATTAATTTACTGTGGATTGGATACTATATAACTCCCTACACAGAAGGTTACTGTGGACTAGACGACATATATAGCTCCCTACACAGTATTCTGCCCTTCATCCAAACAATATTTAATAGCGCCCCTTGTCCAAATTACTACCACTATTAACATCTACTTATTGACCAATTATTACCACTATTAACATAAGTGTGCCCCTCGTCTCACCTCAGGGTTATGTGAAACACTGTGTTCATAGAAAATATAGGGGAATGCTATTTGGTACAGGTCCTACTTACATTTTTGCTTATTAACTTAGATAAATTATTTAAATAAGCTTTTATTATCATCTCTACTTTCTACGCTTATTAATTTATCCTAAGTCTTAAAATAAGCCTCATTCTATTCTTTTTCTTATTATAACCTACGTTATAATCATGCACTTAACCCAAGGTCTAAGTGTGAAAATAAGCTTCTTTCATCTTTTACTCTATTTAGTTGTAATTCTAAGTTATAACTATGTCAATTATCTTTAATTAGTCAAATTCTAATTATAATTAGGCGTAATTACAGTCCAATTCCATTATTTATTACAGTCTTTATAATTTACATCTTATTTTCTTCATTCAATATTCTTACTTATATAATTTATATTCGCGTTTAATTTATTCTAATCCATACGTGAAGAAAAGGAGGAAGAAAAGAATAGACGCTTGCACAAAATCCAAAACGTCGAAAAAGATGTAAATAAGAAATAAATAACTAGTAAATAAACTTAAATACTGTAAATAAACTGTAAATAAATAAAAAGCTATGTTTAACAGTAATAAATTATAATTAACTGAAAAAGAATAACTAAAATGGAGTCGACTGAAAAAAATAGATCTAAAACTGAAAAAAAAGCTATTCCAAAATCGTTGTAAAAACTACAACTATTGGAAACCCTATTATTTTAAATTACTTAAAGAAATCTTAAAATAATTACAATCACTCACCTCCGGTCCTAAGCTCTTCCTTTGGTCTTCCCGGATCTACTTGGAGTTGTAAAATAATTTAATTTATAATGATTTTCTCCTTGGAAAAATTATTCCGCTTAGGGTCCTTCCTAGAAAGGTGAACCCAATTGAAGAAAACCTAGAATGAGAAAAAGTGTTAGGTCTAGAGGTTTATTTATAGGTGTAGAAGTGGATCTCGGACCGTTGGATTTGGAGATTGAATAGGATGCAACCATGTCATAGGCTGAATAGGGACCATCAGATGTAGAAACGGAAGGACCGGATCAGTTCAAACGATGCAAAATACGTGTTCAACCTGCTGAATCGTTCGAACGAACGAACGTTCATTCGCTTGCCAAAAGGCAAGGAGGGTCGACCGCCCCCTTGCCCAGGTCGACCGACCGGTCGACCTGTATTATATATATATATTCGTTTCTTTGATTATTTCGTTCTTTGCTCATATTAACTCGGGTTTTGACGTTCTATATATGGAAATTGACCAGAAAATTACCACGGACACAATGGTGCAACTCCCATGGCTCAATTATGATAATTTCACAAAGTTATTTAATTATTTAATTAATTAACAAATTAATTATTATGGGTTAAATTTTGGGTTGTTACAAACTATCCGGTCTGAAATAGGTTAGTGTACTCTGATTAGTGTAATATATTACATTTATTTTCCTTTTTGTAAAGATTTGTTGAATATTGTAGATTATTCATTCCGCTGTGAGATTCTGCGTTGTTTAGTTCTCTTCTTTCTTCCTTCCTTCTTCTTTTCTCCTAACAATCGAGTTTTCCGGCATTCGATTGCTCGGCACGCAGTACAGTTGACGTATTAGTATTGATTTTTAAGGGTCGAAAATCCCCGCTGTCACATCTTGGCTAGGAATATTTAAAATGGTATATTTAATTTTATTGTGATAAATTGTTCTCTATTACAACACTTTATAAATACTATCACAAAGCATACCATTTATAGATTTTTTTTATTAAATATACTTTTAATTAAATTAATTAATTTAATATAAAACATTATATCAAGTATATAATATAAGGAAAATATGTTTATTTTGAAAAAGATTGGTTATCGAATTAAATATATGTAACAAATTACATAATTGCCTCTAGGGAATACAACTAGCTCTATTAGTCTCCCACTTGTACTTGGGACCAATTATGGAATCTTATTCCAACTTCTCAAATCGGCTTCCTCAAAACCAATTGGGTCAGTCCCTTAATGAATGGGTATGTTACTATGTTTCAATTATCTACTCTGTCAATCAAGCCTCTTCGATGCTGATAAACTGTTTTACCATGTGGAATAATTAAGAGTATTTCTCTGACTTCTAGTGAGCATTAAGTTCTGTTACGAACTATATCACGACATTTTATCATATAACAATGTAATGGATTCTCAAAATTTGAAATCACCCTCGGCTCAGTTATAAATTTGTGCTACTATATATACATTACTTTTATTACGGTGTTATTCATGTCAATGTACTTAGTCTTTTCATTAAATCACCCACAATCTCTTCTAATTGGAGCATTTTCAACTTAAAGATTCTTAACTTGAATTTATTATTGACATATTCTACTCAATATCACTTATGAAGTTTGAGCTTAAACACTCCTTCATAAGAAGTTTTTTATTTCTGTAAACAATTCTCTAGTATTTCATAAATACATGAGAACACCTTAGACAACCATTTAGTGAAATCAATTTGGATTTGATATTTGCTTCATGTATCAAATACATAAACAAATCACGATATAATAGACAACGTAACTTATATGATAATTCCTATTGCCAATGCACGAGGAATTCATCTTACATGTTCCATATTAAACATTTTAATAGGGTGTCCTTGCATATCGTTTTGGACATTCCCAATATCTTTTATTCTTACTATAAATTACATCATTTACAAATCCAATGTCGAGTATTAAAACAGTTAAAGCCGACTCTAACACAAGTATATCGTTAACAATAAGCAATGTATTGTTTACTTATGATTTAGAAATATATATGTACCTTATTAAGTTTCTTTCTTATGAGCACATGTTTCCTCTGCATTTTGAATTGCGATCAAACTATTTGATATTTTTATCAAAATATTTTTTCAATTTTAATGCTTGTCGAATGACACTTTCATACCTGTTCTTAGTTCATATCCTAAAACTCACAAACTCAATATTGTTCCCACTGACTTCGAGACAATTTGGTTATTATATGTAAACAGTTTACTTTAAGTCATTACTTAGAATTTTCTGTTTCAACACACACGTACCAAAAAACATAAAGTCGCATCATGCGATAATTTTGTGAGTAAAATCCAAACCAATTTGAGCACATTAAATGGTGAATCTGTTACGTAATTTCAACAATTGAAATTCATGGTTTTATTCTTTTCAATGTGGCTCGTTATATTCCAACTACATTAGTCTTTCTCTTGAAGACACATTTGCGGCCAATGCATCATATCCCTTTGGATACAACTATCAAAATCATGTTTTGATAATGTACTTGAAATCTATCTCGGATGTGCTCATTGTACCATATCATAGAGTTAATACTCTTAATGGTTTAATAAAACAACCGAGGATTATTTATTATTGACATTGACAAGAAACTCACAATTCTCTTTAATGTGCAAGAATACTCATTAGACATTCTAATATATTATGTTCATTTAGGTTTAGTCAATTTCATTTCATCCCTTGAAATTAGTTTTATCATTGGATCATATCCAAATTCATTTTATACCAATAATTTCTTAAAGAAATTCCTTCAGTGAGAAGTTGGTATTTCTTGAAACAACAGTTGTTTCTCAGTGCAACAGAATGGGAATTCATAAGCATTTTTATGAATTGACTTATATAAAATTGATTTTACATTAGTTCACAATATATTTATGTTCACAACATAAATTAGTCATCTAACGACTATCGTTCCATTCTCTAGGGATGATTCATACAAGATCCTTACGTACAATTATTACGTGCAGTCTTTCGACTTGCACAACTTTCCAACTCCTTGGCCTAGAATATGTAGGGTTTCTTATAAACCCTTATCTCGTATGGTTTTGTAAACTATTTTTTGGATGATATTAATTTAACTTTGTGTACTACCCTTAAGTGCACACCTTGTATAAAGAATTTAACTCAAATTCACTCATCATTAATCGTGCTTTATCCAACAAAGTTTGATTACTCTTTATTAATTCATCATTATGTATTATAAGAAAAAGTGACAGTTGAGACTGAATCTTTATTCATATTAGGTATATACAGAACTCTTTCCAATATACCCACTCATTTAATCGAATCAAATCATTTATGTTGCATGTTATTTTATTTACTTTCATTTTATATTCTATGAGCTTATCATATACTTATACATGTATATCAAATACCCATGTCCATCACAGGTGAATATGATAAAGTATAAGGAACCGTTTTGGTATTAATAGACTTACGGTTGCATACATTTGTATGTATCAATCTGAAGAGTTCATTAACTATTATAATGCTTCCACTAAATGGGTGCATAGCCCGTAATTACTTGAGATATAATTAACTAGTATCATATGATTCATAATCATATAATAAAAAATTATTTCTCAAAACTATAGCTTAGTATATAAATCCAAAATAATTGTAAATAATTTTAGATACTTTGGATGCATCACTTTTGTTGTGAAAACAAGTACTATGTTATAGTTTATTTCATAACGAATATTCATAATCTTCATAATGAAATATAACTATGTCTATTTTTCAATCGTTACCGAAAATAGTCATTATTTTATAAATAATATTTTGTATGTTTTACAATAACAATTTTCATAATTTGATGCAATCAATCAGTGCTATATGACAGGCTCCCACTATTTCTGCCATTACTATAATAGCATATTAACTTCAGAGGTCCATTATTCACTTAATATGGATTATTTATTTCATATACTATAAATAATTTATAGTGGAGAGTTCTTTATCAAATATCTTGAACTCAAAGAAATAAATTTCATCAAAAATAATTTTCTATACAAAAATACATTTCGGAATAGAAATTGTATTACTTATTCCAATGTTAAGTATCAATCATTATTATTACAATTCGTGTTTCCAATGTTTCTTTATGAAGCAAAAGTGACCATTCACTCTCTTCATCCAGCCATACCTTAAATCGTATTTACTATTGTACACTCGTTTTTCTTTCTAAGTGGTCGACCATTCAAAAGAAATCCCTTGCAACAACATCATAATGAACTCTTTACAAAAGGGCACTCGATTATCCTTAACATTTAAGGACATCAAATATGTTGCACTTTGTATAAACTTATCGAACTAACATTTCAGCGATTGAGTTCTTAGATCTATCTTATAGTTTTGGTCTACTGCTACATTTAACACAATACGATCTTTATTATAATTAATCTACCTAATCTCACAATATGGTTTATTTGCTTATTTTGGATGAACTGATTTCATCGAAATATCGTACACTACGAACTATGACCGTTCATCATATAACATTTAAATGCGATTTTATATAGATCAAATATCCATAGTATTGTATTGCTTCTAAGTTTGGAACTCATAGAATGCAATACATGGTCTCGACCAAATAAACACTTAAGCAATCAAATTATAAACATATTAAGTAGTTGTAAAATTTGGCACTTTCATGGGTATAGAAAACATTAACACGCAAGAAATATTTAATAGTAAGTATATGTTATATTTCTATATATCAATCTTTAATTCAGTTCAATTTTATATCTTAATTGATTAACATTTTATCAATCATATTAAATGCACAAATTTTTCAATGTAGATTATTATAACATTATATAACATACGTTCTTATATTAGAAAGGTTAAATGTTATCATTTCATTTTTCTAATAAGGCTCTCATTAGTCTTTTATATTTCTCCAAACCCAAAGACAAAACACAAAAGTTTTTCACTTCACTAGTGGGTGTTAGGACTCGTCTGTCTTAGGATTCTGACCTTGAGTTTGTTCAACAAGTCATAACCCCACAAATGATGGATAACTCTTTATCGGTTGTATCATATACAACTCCTAACCCTTGATACCTTCTCCTAATTTCACTTCGACCTTGAGTTTGCTCGACAAATCGAAACAAAATTATGCACTTGTACCTACCATACCACGACGGCCTAAGTATAGTATATGTACATTAAGTTTGCTCAAGAAATACATATGGTTATCTTACCTCATCTATTCAATATATTAATAATACTACACATAACATCATTTGCTTGAGTTTGCTCAATAACTAAGGAGTATGCAAGTAATTTATTAATATATATATATATATGTATGTATGTATGTATGTATGTATGTGTGTGTGTGTGGCAGATGACAAAATTATATTGAAGATTCATAATCTTCAATATATTATATTGAGTGATATTAACTTATGGAATAATATGAAATACCTTCGTAAGTCAAGTGTCTGACACATCGAAAATCATGGTATGCGTACATTTATGTATGTGTATATTTATTCTTTAAGTCTGTTTAGGGTTTCTTAATGTTGCACCTTTAATTTTTACATTCACATCATATAAGTTTTATTTTTATATAACTTTTATATTTCATATTACTTATATAATGGTCTTATGTATAATATTATATTAATTAAATCTTATTTAATTAATTTTAATCAACATTTTAATTAATTTTATATTATCTTAATATAACATTCATATTAAATATTTGTTATACACTATAACCTTTATAGTATAACATATATATCTCATATGTGTGTATTTTTATTTAATCAATTAACCTTTAATTAATTTATTTATTTAACCTTTAATTAATTTATTTAATTAAACAATTTTAATTAAATTATATTAATTTTGAAAAATATATTATATATATACATGTATACTTATGATATCTTAAACATTTTAAAATATCATAACATACATCAAATATATATAATACATGTATATATTTTTCTTTGGTTAACTAATTTATTTTATTAATCTTATTTAATAAATTTAAAATTTCAAAATTAATTTATATTATTTTTCAAACATTTTAAATTTTTTTATTATATTATAATTTTTATAATATACGTATACTTTATTTTAAATTTAAAATATTATATATTTTAATTTTCAAACATTTTGAAAATTAGCCTAAGGCCTAATTCAAATTGGGCTTTCTATTATGGACAACCTATGGGCTCGCGTATCTGTTCGGGGTAGATTGGTAGCTAGGTAGGGCAGAGTACTAGATTACCCAAACCCAATCCTAGACGCCACCGTTCTAGACATACTACTAACTGGGTTCTGAGCTTACTTAGTTAACTCTGACATGACTAGTTTAGACCGCATAGGCTATTGAACTCCGATGTCATTGTTGGAACTAGGTCGGTCCACAGCGGAAGTTGTGGATAAATTTCAGTTTTTACCCTATTGGATCTTTATTGGGCCAACGAAGTCTAATTTATTTAGAACATTTATAAGTTATATTCAAATATATTTTTTTATTTTATTTAAATTTATAAAATGATATTGTATTATTTAATTTACATTATATTAAATATATACGTGTATCATATACACATATATAAGTGTGCGCATGTGTAACATATCAACCCATGTAAGGTACGCATGTCTGTGTATAGATGTTGAGATTTACATCGCAATGGACACGTTAGCTCATCCAATATGCCAATATATTATCTATATGTATGACTACATATATATATATATATCCATTTGCTTTTATAAATAAAATATTACAAAAATATATAAATATATATGCATAATCTAAAATTTTATTTGTACAAAATTTTGTGTGTGTGTGTCTATATATCACTACAAGGACGGCAGCAGATAGCGACGGCTTTTAGCTGTCGCCGGCCGTCGCAAGCCGTCGCTATCTGTCGTCGCTATTTGCCTCGTCGCCCAATAGTATGGCAACGGTTTTAGCGACGGCTCCGTCACCAAAATAGCGACGGCTCGCGACTGCAAATGTGACACGTGGAAATTTTTCAACGTTTACCTGGCGTCACTAGGCGTCGCTAAGCGACACAACTTTTTGGCAAAATAGGCGTCACTAGCCGTCGCAAACCGTCGCAATCTGGCAACCTACAGGCCGTCACTAGCCGTCGCAAACCGTCGCAAATCTGAAGCAAATTTTTTTTATTTTCAGAGCACTTCCCCACTTCAAACAACAATCATCATATAACATCATCACGGCCAATATACACCATATTCATCAACTATAGCCATCATATATCCATCATATAACATCACCATACATTCAAACAATATAAAATCCAACCAAATATCATTTTTCAAATCCAACCAAATCAAACAATATAACATCCAACCAAATCCAAAAATATGTACATAGTTATCCCGACATATATATACATAATAACCAACCAAATCCATCAATTAGAAGTTATCAAAATATGTACATAATATCCTGAAATATATATACACCAAACTAACCAAAATGTGTATATACCAAACTATAACACGAGCAAACAAACGTACCTACTCCTCGCCATCGCTGTCGTCCTCTCCAGGCATCGTCCCATGCTGTTGTAAATAAGCCGCAATCCGCTCATCCAGCTGTTGCTCAAAGAAACTCTTCCTCCAGTCATTTATTTCTTCTACCGTCGCCCTCAACTGAGCAATCTCCGCATCTTGCTGCGACCTCCTGTATGCACTCTGCATTCTCATCGCTTGTAAAATAGTTCATATGCATGAGTAATATTATTAAAATTATTTAACTATTCATATGCATAAGTAAATTTATATATTAGTACATGTCAAAATTTACCTCCACATTTCCATAGCTATACCGTCGACTGGTCCGAGAAGGCGGGTCAATAATAGCATCCCAAATATGGTTCTCCTCCTCTAACGTAAGCTCTTCCCGACCAGTGGACTGTGCTACACGAGCCCGCTCTACTTCGTACCTCTCCTGCGATTACAAACAATTGTTTTACACGATAAACCCCAAACTTCAAATTTTTGAAAATAAAATAAGACAAAATATTATTATTAACAACAAATTAATTTACCATTACGGATTGTGATTTGTCATACGTCCACTCGTACGAAACATTGCCCTCTTCGTCAGTCCTCTCCACGGCATGCGTGGCCTTGAACAGCTCCGCCATAGTGGGCTCGCGGTTATATCTCGCGGCCTGAAAATATATAAATATTATTGCTAATCTGATTATAAAAAATTGTAATAAAATGTAAATACAGTTTATAAATTTAATTACCAGCTCTCTTGTGCTCCTGAAAGGATTTGGAGCCACCACGGTGCAATGCAGGATTTTTATTCCTGTTTGTCCGGTTCCGCGCAGATAACTCCTACAAATTAAAATAAATTATCACGTATATATCTTGCGAGATTTATATTAGATTTAAATAATAAAAAAAACATATTTTACTTACTTTTACTGCCGGACTTTCCCAAAGCCGAAGAAATTCATTCCATACATTCTCACCCATCCAGTTCGGCTTTTTCCCTGCATTCTTAGCCTTAGACAATGTATCCCTGTAATTTTTTCTCATTCGCTTGTTCCAGTGATTTAAAAAAATGTCTAAGTCGTCAGGGTCAACACGGACTGCAGCCTGTAAATTAAAATTATTTTAAGTTATATACAGTATATTAATTTACAACTGAAATTGAAACTACTACTTACAAGTAAATCCGCCTGTATTGCGTTTTTGACGTGCGGAGGGATGTCGTCCCAGCGAGGCCAACAACCATCCATGCGGCTCTGAAATGCCTTTCTCGAAACCTGTAAAATATAATCCGATGGTTCCACCTCAAAGCCACTGCAAAAGTTATGATATACATGTTTAGTGCATTTTAAAAATTATACTTTAAATAAAATTGATACTTACCCAGCACTTCTAGGAACGACTTCTGCAGTCGGACGTAAGTCCGGTGCAGTGCCACTGCCACCTGCACCGGGAGATGGGGATGGCGTGCCTGTCATACTTCGTCTCCTGCCAGACATATCTAATATAGAAAAACAATATCATCACAGAACAATTATAGAAATTCACTACTACATAGCATGTTTCGATCAATTTCACAGAACAGTTATAAACATTTACTAGTACAAAACATGGATAAAAATTAACTAAATGATCATCACAGAACAATTACAGAAATTTACTATTACATCGCATATTTCAATCACTATCACATAACAATTATATCAATAACGATCAGTCTTCATCGTTTTCTGATTCAGACTCAGTCTCGTATTCTATCTCATTTTCTTCGGTACTTTCGAATGCTTCAAATAGGACATTCGATTCATCATTCAAAGGCCCTACATCAATATCATCAGTTATTATTATTTCTGTATTTGTTTCAAGATCGGCTTGATATGCTGCTTCATTTGGAATATTATTTCCATCAAACGTAAACCTTGGTTTCGTTTTGAAAACAGCGGACCAATCCGCTTTATCTCTTTTCAAAGATGGATACGGAGCAAAATAAACTTGTAACGCTTGCTTGGCTAATACAAAAGGATCGTACTTATAGTAGTGTGATGTATGCCTTATTTCAATAAGTTTGTACTCTTTATGCACGTTGATTCCGGAACCGGGAACGTTACTGAACCAATTGCACTTAAATAAAACAACCTTTTCTAATGGTTCAACATAATATGTCAACTCTACAATCTGTGTTAAGACGCCGTAAAAATCTTTTAAATGCTCATCTGGATCATCACTGCCTTTGACAAATACCCCGCTGTTATATGTTAATTTTTCAGCACCGTAATCTTTCGTGTTGAACTTAAACCCGTTGACGAAGAATATTGGATAAGTCTTCACATTTCTTTTCGGTCCAATCGCAAGATGTTTTAAGCCTTCATCAACGACACAGTTTCTTGGCTCATAAACATAGTTCAAAAACCATTTGGCAAATTCTTTACTGAGATCACCAGATGGATACTGTGATTCGTAGATACTGCATATATGTAATATGTGTTATTATTATTATGTACGTACAAGTAAATTACAAGTGAATTAATTATTACTTGACAAATGGTGTGACTTCGACACAATTTAAAAGAACATACGTGTGCGCTACATGGTGGTCTCTATCGTCCAACCATACTTCCACACATTTTCCACCAGGTCTACCATGTTGTCCAAAAACAGATAACATTGTTTGAGAAGAATTTTGTTCAACGACTTCCTCATTTCGAGGAACAGTTACAAACGATAAGTTCACATCGTCCTTGAAGTAGTGAGAGAAAAAAAATGAGGCTTCTTCTTCAAGATACGATTTGCATATCGAACCCTCTACTCGGGCTTTTTGTCGAATCTTCTTCTTCAGATGATTCAAGTACCTATTAAGATATTTATTACATATTTAGATATACAAATTTGAATTTGAAATTGACATGAACATTGCACATGTTTTACCTCTCAAATGGATACATCCATCCATATTGCACAGGACCTCGAAGAAGTGCTTCGGATGGAAGATGAATAGGTAAACGCTCCATTACGTTAAAGAAACCAGGCGGAAGTATTTTCTCCAGTTTGCATAGCAGTGTGGGTATTTCTACTTCAAGTTTACGTATACGATCCACCTTTAATGTTGTCGAACAAAGCTGTTTATAAAACAAACATAACTCTGTTACGACGTTCCATACTTTTACGGGCAACAGTTCTTTGAAAGCCACGGGTAGTAAATATTCCATCATGATATGACAATCGTGGCTTTTCATCCCACTCGGTTTACTATTTTTGAAGTCAACACATCTACGAAGATTGGAAGAAATCCCATCAGGAAATCTTAAATGTTCCACCCATTTTAGCACGAGTTTTACTTGCTTATTGTCTAGCTCATAGCACGCTTTCGGTTTTTTATTGTCATTAGGCTTCATATGAAGTTCCGGCCGCTTACAATAGTTTGCTATATCAAGCCTTGAATTCAAATCGTCCTTGGTTTTGCCCTTTACATTCAGAATTGTATTAAATAGATTATCAAACACGTTCTTTTCGTTGTGCATCACGTCAATATTATGTCGGAGTAAGAGATCTTTCCAATATGGTAACTCCCAAAATATACTTTGTTTGCACCAATTATGAATGTCTGACTTTCCTGGGATTTCAGTCTAGACTCCAGTTTCATGTATCTTTGGATAGTCCCTTACAATTTCGTATATTTCCTCGCCTGACCAAACCTTGGGTGGTTTCAGATTCTCTTCTCTGTTAGCTATGAAAATTTTCTTATCTCTTCTAAAAGTATGATTGGGATGAAGAAAACACCGATGACAATCAAACCACGAAACTTTCTTCCCATATCGTAACGAAAATGCTCGTGTTTCTTCCATACAATAAGGGCATGCTAGACGACCGGCCGTACTCCAACCAGAAAGCATCCCGTATGCAGGAAAATCATTAATAGTCCATAACAAAGAAGCGAACATACGAAATTTTTTTTTCCTTGATACATCGTTAGTTTCGACTCCTTCATACCACAATTTCTTCAACTCGTCGATCAATGGTTGTAAATAAACATCAATTCCTTGGGTTGGATCATGAGGGCCGGGAACAACAGTGGTGAGAAACATATATGGTGTCTTCATACACATCCATGGAGGTAAATTATACGGAGTAACAATAATTGGCCAGGATGAATATTTACTACCAAACTGTGAAAATGGTGAAAAACCATCCGTACATAAACCAAGTCTGACATTACGGCTTTCCGCAGCAAATGCGGGATAAGTCTTATCAAAATGTTTCCATGCTTCTCCGTCGGATGGATGTATCAAAGTTCCTTCTTCCGCTGTTCTCACACTATGCCATCGCATATGACAGGCCGTAGCAGAAGATGCATATAATCTTTGAAGTCTGGGAGTGATGGGTAAATAATGCATTCTCTTGTACGGGACTTCTTTCCCTTTCTTCTTTCTTGGTTTGTATCTTTCTTCGTTACATATTTTGCATTTTTTGAGGACAACGTCGTCTTTCCAATACAACATGCAACCTTTCACACATGCATCTATCTTCTCGTACGGTAGACCGAAAGCGGACATTAATTTTTTTACTTTATAATGACTATCGCACATCAGATTATTGGGTGGCATGTGTCGTTTTGCAGCTTGTACAACTGCTGTAAATGCAGCTTCCGTAAGGTTGAATTTTGATTTCATAGTTATGTATTCGGCGGTTACTGAAAGTTCGGTTCCGCTATTACATCCGTCCCACAACGGCCTCTTAGCAGAATCCAACAAATCGTATATTTTTTTAGCTCCCGCAATCGGTTCTTCTTCGACATTTTCGTCTTCATCGACAGCTTCAGTTGTAGGAAACATTGATCGTGCTGCATCATCCACCATATTTTCTATCGGATTCGTCATCATATTACCGTCCTCTAATAGTTCAGTATTAGGTGTAGGTTCAACAAGTTCTCCATGACGATCCCAGAAATAATAATCAGGCACGAAACCATATTGATACAAATGTACTTCAACTATATCCGGTTTCCAATGCTTCAAATGTTGGCACTTACTACACGGGCAACAAATTTCTGTGTTGTTTCGGTTATTAGATTTAGCAAATCTAATAAATTCGTGTACACCGTTGTAGAAATGTTGCTTTATTGACCCCTTCTTTCCAGTTCTGACTTCATACATCCAAGTACGGTCGAGAAAATAATTGAACATTTTTCCTGATTTGAAAATGTATGTTAGACACTTTAAATCATTAATTTTCAACCATTCTCCATTGTAAACAGTTCACCGTTGCAGAAAATTCAAAATAAAAAATTCATGGGATTTTTTAATTTTTTAGTATTTTGGTTTTCACTACGGTGGTCAGTCATCCTACTTCCCATTACAAACACAATAAAGTAATTACATTTTATAAATTATTTCAGATTAAACGGTTCAACAAAATTTCGGCAGCACTTCCCTTTTATTCCCTGTATCGTACACAAATGCGTGTACACAGAGAACGTAAAGGAAGCGCTATCGAAATTTTGTAACCGTTTAAAATGAAATGATTTATAATATGTAATTACTTTATTGTGTTTGTAACTTGTCCAATACAGGGACAAATCCGACAAATATTGTATCAGATGAATATAAATGTCCGTTCCGTTACCAAAACGAACATCCATATAACGATCATATACAACACTTGCCAGACGGGGCCAAAGCCAATCTAAGAGATAAAAAAATTCTTTAAATTTTATCAAATATTGTTGTTCTTTTCAAATTTTGACAATGTTTCAACTATTTAAATTTTATTTAATAAATTTGTATATTTAAATTTTAGTTCAACATTCAATTAACAATTTTAGTTCAATATTCATTTCTTTATTTTACGACATAGATTTTAGCGTAATCTTTGTTGTTGTTATATTCAATTCTTAATTTCATTACAAAATAGATTTCAGTACAATATCAGTTGTTTTTAAAGTCATTTCCTAATTTTTTTTTAAAATTAGATATTTGTATAATTTTTAAGGCTCTCATATTCATTTTTAAATTTTCTATATAAACTTTATTTTTGTACAATACTGTAATTTGTAATACTCATATTTGCAGAATTTAGATTTTAACAACTTAAATTTGTAATTTATCAATTTCATAAACTATGAAATACTTTCATGTAAACTTATCAATAACCAAGTTAATCATTAATATACACTATTTTTTCGCCTAAAACAACTAACCATATTAATCGCCAACACTAATCATCTACATCAACCATTTATTCAACTTGATCATCATGATAAACTAGTTAATGTAATACGAAATAATTCAAGTTCATGATAATAAACTAATTAATTTATCAAATCAACATACAACACTACTAATATCTAATCTAACAACACTACTAATACCCAATTTAACAACAAATCATAATTGACTTAGGGTTTAAACTAAACCTAAAAATATCAAATTTACATTCAAAATAGAGATTAGAAGCATACCGACGTAATTTTGGGTGATTTGGAGGCGTTGAAAGCTGGAGCGACGGCTATGGTGACGGGGGGCGTCGGGGGGGAAGGAGGAAGTGATTTGGGGGAAAAAATTGGGGAAGAGGGAATGAAGGAGCTGCTGGTCTCCGCAGATCTGTATACTTCGTATAGCGACGGTTTGCGACGGCCGCTTTTTTTAGCCGTCGCAAACCGTCGCTAGGCTTCGTCGCTATACGAAGCCTTTCTAGTAGTGTATATAATATTATCAAAATGTATATATTTATAACTATATAAATATCTTCAAATCATTTATAAAATATAATAAATAATTTTCTTTTTTGTTGCAATGCCAAAACCAATACATGTATAAGTATACATTTTTTTTTAAAATACACACACATATGTATATATCAAATATTTATATATGTGTGTGTGTAATATATATATATATATATATATATGTTTGTATGTATTTATGTTAACACATACATACATACATACATATATATATACATATATATATAAATACATATAAAACCATAAAATAATTTATATTTAAACATATATAACATGGTCTAGCGTGTGGCTCAATTTTTTTAATTTTAAATATATACATACATACATATATATATATTAATAAGACCGTATTAATTAAAAATAAATATAAAATTATTTTTCGAAATCAAATTTGAATTTAAATTTCCAATAAAATTTATTAAATTTTATAATTTTATAATTTATTATATAATTTAAAATCTATATTCGATTTTTCGGTTTATATATAAATATTTAAAAATATAATAAAATGTTTTTTTATTCCAGTCGAGAGTATAATATGTATTAATATAATTTTATAAAATATAAAACATATATGAATTTATATATAGTTATTTATATTATTAATTGATTTAAATACTATTTAAAATAATATATGAATAAAAAATATTTTCTTTCTACTGAAAATATTATACTTATTAAGCATCATATATAAAATTATACTTTGATATTTAACATATGTATAATGTAGTATTTAAATTTTAAACTATATAAGTATAAAAGATTGTGTTTTTTAATTTTGAGCCGTGTTGCACAAAAATGTATCATCATTTTTTTAATAAACATACATGTACATACAACCAATCAATATTTTGACAATATATTTACATGTTGGAATTGTTGCCTAACTAGCAATAATACACACACACACAGAGATACATACATACATACATACATACATACATATATATATATATATATATTGTGAACATTTTAAGTATAGTTTAGTACTTGTAAACATATTAGGAATGTACCTTGTAACCAAAGCCCGTTAGCACACCTTGAACGATGATGTAAGCTTCTTGAAATGATTTCCAATCCAAAAGAGTGGTAGTTCTTGAACTATTGACCACCGGCAATTGATAAGCCCCGAATCTGATTTGATTTAAACTTAATATGAAAGAGGGATGGAGAGGAGAGGTCGGTTGGAATTGAGATGATATAGAGGCTTCAAAAAGTGTTCAAAAAGATGATGGTAGAGATGCCTTTATAAAGCGTAATTTAGAGACAAATTAGGATCTAGATCCTCCTTTATCTTTTACCCATTCTCTTCCATCCTAGCCATCTGTAACACCCGTAAATTGAACGATAATTAATCAAAAAGAAATTAACTAATAATTAGTAACGCCGAAAATAGAATTTTCACAAACATCAAAATTTAGCCATAATACTTGGACTTTTGCGTTCGTCATGATTTTCTGATCAATTTTCATATATAAAGTTTCCCGATTGGGATTTAAACAAAAAAGTTATCGACGTTTATTTATTTTGAATCAGAAATATTTATATATGTAATTAAGTAAATAAATGTGATTAATTAACGTTTGTTAATGTTGACAGTTGCATGTGGCTAAGAATAATTTACGCTAATCAAATTATTGTAAAATGGTATTAAATAACGTAATAAGGGAAACAAACGAACTATTAACAAAATTAAATAATCGGTCGTCCCCTAACTTAGGTCGGTCGATTGGTAGGGAAGTAGCAGTCGACTGGTGGATGGCGACGACTTTGAATTTGACCTAGGTCGAACGGCCTGGATTTAAAAGAATCCAATTCAATGGCTGGCATTGATTCGAACCCCTATAAATAGGGTATGATCTCTCACTTTTATTCTCATATTTTCTAGAGTATGGTGAAGATCTACCATTTTTTTCTCCACAAATTCTTATATGTAAATAAAATTATAATCTAAATGTGTGTATACAAGTGAAGAACAGTGGAGAATAATAAAGAAGAAAAATAGGATCAAATCGAATCGCAAAAGCCAAGGTAAATTATAAATCCAAATCTAAATTAAATGCAAATCTCTTCTCGGATCTAACTTTCTAATACGTATGTATATGCTTGTGGTACATATTCCTTTAGGAAGAAAATGGGAGTCAAACAAAAATAATAGGATATGGAGATTTGAAAAGCTTAAAGGTGAGTGAGAATTTATATATTTTATATAATATTGGATTTATTTCATTGTAAATATGTTCCTTGTATGCTTGGATATAATTATTTTGGAGTTGTATGCGTAATTATATGCTTAAAGAAATTGAAAACCATGCCTACATATTCTGTGAACTGTTAGCTAGAATTAAATGTCACATATACTTGAATCAGGGAAGTTAGGATGTAAGTAGTAGTCCCTTAATTAACAAAATTGTATGAAAATTCTAGATTCGTGGGTCAAATGGTATTTGTTGATAAATATGAATTAGAAGTTATTATAAAATTTATTGAGAAGTGGTATTTTAATTCATGAAATGAAGTGTGTTGCAATGTAAATTTCTATAAATTATCTAGTTTTATAATTGTGAATAAAAGTGCATCGTTTGAAGTAACAATAAATATGCCTAAAAGATAGAGGTGTATAAAATAGGGAGGTTTACTGTATTTTGTACCACCTATTTCAATCACCTAAATCCTATACTTTACTTATAATCCTAAAATGATTTATTACTACAAGCTGGGCTGAATGCAATGCAAGGGTATTCTATCAATCAGTGGGCTCGTAGGCGAATATCATCCAAATTATTCATCATCAAGTGATGAGGGACCTCAAAAGAATGCGAAACATGCTTCGTCCTCGTTTGAGAACTAGTATTGACTGATTTATGCTCTTATTATGTTTGGGCCTTTCCTTTTGCTGTTGGGCTAAGTCCCTCCTTTTGGTTGTATTTTCCCTTTTCCTTTTGTACATTTTTATATTAATATAATTAGGCTAGGTTCCCTTAGCCTTTACCTTTCAAAAAGCAAAAATATAATTCCTAGTAATTCCAAACGTAACACAAATCCTCTTTTAGATAAGTTACAGAAATTTGTAGTGTTAACATTTGCTTTTGTGAAAGTGTAATTCCTTTAAATGCATAAATCCTAAGTATAAACTAAAGAATTGTAAGTAGTAATAATAACAACAGTCTAATTATAAAATGAATATATGCAATAAAGAAAAGTTAGAAATTAAATAATAAGCGACGAATTATAGGTAAAGTAATGAAATAAGTAAGTAAAAAAGTAGTAACCAAAGAAAGATAGTAACAATTGAAAAGGAACTGTAAAAGAGACCTAATGAAATAAAGTGGAAGTAAGCAGTAACAGATAAATAGTAAAAGATATTTATATCTTTTAAGTTAAAAAGTAAACAATAAATGATATTAAATTGACATTAATGAAATGAGGAGTCAGTTATGTAAAAATAACTAAATATTAACAGTTGAACATTGGAGGTTGGAATGCGAGGTCGGTATTGTTACACAACAGAAGTCTACCCATCACAAGTGGTTACTAGTAGTTGTGTATACATTATACTAATGTGGGACATATTCAATCATAGGACCCATGAATTTATACAATCACATATAGGCGAAAGGAATATACCAAAGTAGGAGGGTTTGCCTCGATCGAAGTATCAAAGGACAAGTAGAGTCTGCTTCAACCATTTAGGGGGTACATTTTAAGCAACCAAGTAGGCATTTCTTTTATTGCATTAGGCAATCTAAATGGGACGGTGAGCCAGGCTTAATGCTATGACAGTGAGATTGGTACCATATGTACGAGGAGTAAGAGCTATTTGCATAGGTCGAGATCATCGTCGATCTTGAGCGGTCGGCGAAAAGACAGGGGTTACGCTATAACGGATTACACCTCTTACTAGTATGGATCACTTTTAGGACATGCACCGCCTCATAGTTATTTGTGAATTTGTTTGTTGTTAGGAGACAAGGCCAGATAACCTTTCAATGGAGGTCTTTCAAAATGAATAGAATACGAGTAAATAGTTGTAATGTCATTATTAGGCACTAAGAGAGTTCCTTAGTATGCACGACGACGAGGACGTGATACTGCATTGACGACGGATCCTGATGAGGTGTTGTGTTAGGATACTAGTGGGGAAGTATCTTGGTCCAAAGAGGGACTGTAATACTTACACACACAGAGATACACACACACACACATATATATATATATATACGTACATATGTAGTTATTGTCAACCTCGAGTATATGGAACGTATCGTACGCGTACTTGAAGTCAAGACGACTAAGTAAAACAACAAACATAACATCAAATGGAAGGCAATCAGCAAAAAATAGTGTTATGTATAAAGTGTGTAATTTACCAGTCACCAGAACATTATTTTGACTCCCTCCTCATTAAACCCACATGAAGCTCTAGAGGGACATGTACTAGTACAAGGCGGAAACGGTAGAAGGAAAGATTCCCTTATGTATGCTCGGCACAGACAAGGGCACTAAAGATTAAAGGTGTCAGCCTTGGTCAGTAACCATATGTTTTATTATACTTTATTACTATTCCGTTGTAAGTTTATATCGATAGCGCTCTGATATGCTTTTGTTATTTGCGGAACACCAAACACCAATAAGTTGTTCTTTGTTGGATTTAGGTTTCCGATTTAGCGAAAATTTAGGCCCACTGGGGTGTGAATTATTACATTTGATATCAGAGTATAGGTTAGTCGATCTTATAAAAATTATTTAGGGTAATTTATTGTATGTATTTGTTTTTTTTACTATAATTATATATATATATATAATACGCCAAAATCTACAGATTCTACCTACAAAACTAGTTGCCACCATATTCTGAAAAGATGGATAATGCGACTATGAGTTGGAGTAATAGATAAAGTAGAAGATATACACATATCCTGATTACCCCCATCGAAAGCAGGTTGTATTGGAAGGCATTTACGTAAGAAGAGCATGAATGTGACATATAGAAGGGTCCTTGAAGCTGAATGGTACGTGACTCCCTTGTTAGGCCTGGATTGCCCAATGATAGTAGATCTCCGCTAGGTTACTGACCAGTGATGTACATTAGATCCAGATAATGGAAAAATAGGAATCTATATGTTACAAATATCTAAAAGTAAGAATTAAAATAAGTTCTCAAAAGAAGGTATGTAATAATCACTCCAAGATGATAACCAGATTTAATATTTTGTGAAAAGACAAGTCAGAATGTAAGTAGAAAAGAAGAAAAGTCCAAAAGAATGGACAAATAAAAATTCACTCCGAGTCCGACCCCACATGAAAGAGTTTAATATAAATTTTGAAACAAAAGTTTGGGATATAAATAATATACCTGAAATGACTTTCAAAGGGTTTATTTGAAGGTGGAGAAACCCTATTTCGAAAAGTAAGTAAATATTCAATTTTTAGAAAAGTAAAATATCTATATTTTATTTAAATAAAAGGTTATAGTAAAGATTAAAATTTGTTAAATCAAAATTTTCAGTAAATGAGTTTTCCTAAAAAGTTATTTCTTTTGAAAAATAGTAGAGCGTATATAGCTCATTGATTTTCTAAGATGAAAAAAAAAGTTTATAAGTTGTAAAATTCTTTTTATGGGTAGTCGATAGGAAGTGGTACTAGTTTTAAATGGGGTAAAGAGAATGGAAGGGTATGAACATCCGATAATGAAGATACAAAGGATATTCTCATATAAGGAAATACGGAGAAAAACATCTGAAATAGGTTTATGCGTAAAAAGAGCTATATAAGGAGAAGCTATTTAAATTAGAGTGGTTTAGGTATAAGAAAGTTAAATGGTAGTAACATTATGAAATATAAATAGAAACAATGATATAAATTTATATAAAATAATGTTAGTAATCAGAAACAATATAGGAAATTTAAAAAATGAATAGTTCCATAAATATGTGCGGTAGTTGCACATATCTTTTAGAGTCCCCTTTATATGCTGTTAGAACCTCCACTAAGGTTGAAAGTGGAAGTAACATGAGTACTAGAAAAATAATAGGATAGAAATGTCATTGTCTACTCCAGTTTTTAAAAGAAAAGGAAAAAGAGAAAAGTTATAAAAGATGAAATACTGTAAAGATGCATTTTTGAAAAAAAAGATGGTTTGGTATAATAATTGGGTTTTTAAAGATAAAACTTAACAAATGGTGGTTTGAACTAAAGATCCCCTTTTTTAAGAAGTAAAATCTTTGTTGTAATTTATTTTGAAGGAACAGGAAAGGAACTCTTTAAATTAAATTTCTAACATTTCCTTTCGGATTTGATGAATAGGTTTAATTCAAAAATCATAAATTATAGTTTTAAAAGTTAAGACACTAAGTTATTTTTGAATTTAATAAAAAATTCTAAGTTTGAACTTATAAAGATAAATTTTTTTAGATAAATACTTCATAATTGTGAAGTTTTAATTTTTTTAAAAGGCGAAAATCAAACTAAAATTTAAATATGGAACAGATATGGATGATTGTCAAGGTAAAACGGTGTAAAAATTAGGGCTATGAATAAATTATCTACGAATACTAGTAGAGCGGCAACAAGGAATCCCCATAGAACATAAGGAATATTGATATAAACCTAGGAATATTTAGTAAGACATGTGTGAAAACCGAAAGAAGGACCCATGAAGGAAAAATGAATGTTGTCAAAGTACGCTTCCGCGAGTTCTAGAATATACTCGCATAAGAAATCAAGATAAATAAAGTAAATACCAAAATTTGAGAATACTATCAAGGGTATTGGATTAAAAGAAGATAGTAATAAAGAATAACGAGACGATAAACACACATAGGGGATGTTGATTGGCTCAAGATTAAAGAGAGCATGATGGAAGGTAGAGAAGTTATTTCACCAAGACAATTTTTTTGATAAGTTATCCTAAATGTGTATAATTTGTATTCCTTAGCCCACTGCAATGTGAAAATACACAGTTCAATCTATAATCAGTAGTAGTAGTTAAAAGTAATGAATGGACCTTATTTACTAAAAGCTAAAAAGATGGATTAGGATATGTGGGTTACGGTAGAATGATACGTTAAAAAGGTCCATTTAATTTAAGTAAGGTAATAAGGCCGCAACATTATTAATGTCAGTCAATGTTGAAGAGCGGCTTCCAACAGTTGTTCCTTTTAAGATATTTGGGTTATAAGCATTAGTTGTTTCTGTTGTATAAAACGCGTACGATATTTTATAAGAAAAGTTCCATTTTATTACTATGTTGATTTTCTGGATTGACCGCTACATGTTGGAAAGCAGAATAAATAAGAAAATCTTATGTAGACACTTAACTAATGCAAATTAAGACTAAAAGTTTATAAAATAAATTATGAAATTGATTAGCTACTAAAAGAATGCAAAGTTAAGTCTTATTAAGTCCGAAAAAGTGTTAAGATTTTAGGATGTAAATTTTGGCAAGCGAAGGACAGAGAAAGATTGTTGCGAGACCATGGATCACTATTCCTACGCCTTAAGAGTTGAAATTTACAAATGAACTTGTGTGCTGGTTGTTATTTTAAACTAAATAGAAAAAAAAATGGAATTGAAAAATTACCGTGTAATAGGATAGAGTCCAATATGGATGTTAAACTGTTATTAAATTCCGAACACACAAGATGTGGCATAATTTGATTTGAAACAAACATATACTTTTGAAAATTTTTGTTCAAAGTTCTTTGATTTTAAAAAATAAAATACTTTTATGAAATGTTTTGAAAAATAAATTTTTAATTTTAATTTTTTTTCCAAATATTTCAAAATTTAATTTAAAAAGATTTTGAATGGAAAAGGAGGAGAATTTCTGATTTTTGAAATGTCATGTGTTTAGTATAAGGAAAAGTCGATGGGTTAGTAATTACAAATTTACTGTGCATCAGAAGTGATTGTAAACAAAAATATAGTTGGTGACAAGAGAAAAGCTGTTTTAGCTTTGGAATTTATTTTTTCCACACCTTGTTCATAGGAGAACAAAAGTTGGCTTTAAAATAATTCTGTTTTAAAATTTTAAAGATTATAAATTAAATTTGCTTATGCGGACTGTACTTGGAAAAGATAAAAAAGGATCTGGGCATAAGAAAAGGTTTCAAAATATAGCGATAAAATGTATACGAGAGAAGGATGGAAATGTAGACTTCTCCATCTAAACCATTTTTTCGGTATAAGAGTATAGGTTTAGAAAACTGAATTTTTCAAAATTTTGGATGTTAGAAATTGGATGGTAGAAATTAGATGCAAAATTGGTTGAACTATACCTCTATTCGTAGAAGTATAGGAAAATCTGAATGCAAAAACAAGGATTTTGATTTTTAAAATTTGCATAAATATAGAACTGCCAAATATATACGTTGTTTGTATCGTATTTTCAAAAATTACTTTAAAGGCTGCATTCATATAGGAGACGCCGATTTAGAAATATTCTACATACATATATATTGTTATACACCGTGCACTTATACACGATTAACTGCAAAATTGGTTGCACACTAACTAGTTGGATAGCGCAGGTTGGTTGTGCGTTATGTTACATGATTCAGTCCATGAGGAATTTCGGGAACGAAATTATTTTATAGAGAAAAAAATGTACCACCCCGTAAATTGAACAATAATTAATTAAAAAATTAATTAACAATTAGTAACGCCGAAAATAGAATTTTCATAAACATCAAAATTTGGCCACAAAACTTGCACCTTTGAGTTCGTGATATTTTGTAATCAATTTTCATACATAAAGTTTTTCGATCAGAGTTCAAACAAAAAAGTTTTTGATGTTTGAAGATTCCGAATCAGAAATAATTATATATGTAATTAAGAAAATAAATGTAATTAATTAACGTTCGTTAATGTTAACAGTTGCTTAACGGTTGAGAATAATCAACGTTAGTCAAATCGGTGTAAAATGGTATTAAATAACGTAATTAGGGAAACGAACGAACTGTTAACAAAATTAAATAACTATTCGATCCTTAAGTTGGACTAGTCGACCGCTACGCTAGTGGTCGACCGATGGGGGAATAGCGGTGACCGATGGATAGCGACGGTTGTGAATTTGAGGCCAAACGGTCCGGATTTAAAATAATCTAATCTAACAGCTGAAATTGATTCAAACCCCTATAAACACGGGTTTAATCACTCACTTTTCTTCTCATATTTTCTAAAGCACGACGAAACTTTGCATTTTTACTTCCACAAATCCTTAAATTTAAAAAAATTATAATATATACGTATATACAAGTTTTCCTTCAAAAAAACGTATATACAAGTGGAGAATAGCAGAGAATAAAAATAGGATCGAATCGAGTTGCCAAAGCTAAGGTAAACCATGAATTCCAATCCAAATTAAATTCAAATCTCTTCTCGGATCTGAATTTCTAATACGTATGTATAGGCTTGCGGTACATATTACGTTAGGAAGAAAAGGAAACTCTAACAAATATAACAAGATTTGGATCTATAGATTTGGAAAGCTAAAAGATGATTGGAAAATTATATATTTTTCCATAATATTGGATTTATTTAGTTGTAAATATATTCCTTGTATGCCTGGATATAATTATTTTGGAGTTGTAATTATATGCGTAAAGAAATTGAAAACCATATCTACATATTCTGTAAACTGCTAACTTGAATTACATGTCGCATATACTTGAATATGAGAAGTTAAGGTGTAAGTAATATAGTCCCTTAATCGACAAGATTGTATATAAATTGTAGATTTGTGGGTCAAATGGCATATGTTTGTAAATATGAATTAGAAGTTATTATAAAATTTATTGGGATTGAAGTAGTATTTTAATTCATTGGAATGGAGTGTGTTGAAATGTAAATTTCTATAAATTATCATGTTTATAAATGTGAATAAAAATGTATCGTTTGAAATAACAAGGAATATGTCTAAAAGAAAGAGATGTATAAAATATGGATGTTTATTGTATTTTTACTGTCTATTTCAGTAAAAATAAAAAGATAATTCCTTACAATTCTAAACGTAACACAAATCCGCTTTCAGATAAGTTACAGAAATTTACAATGTTAATATTTTCTTTTAGAGAAGGTGTAATTCCAACATATTAAAATGCATAATCCTTAAGTATAAACTAGGGAATTGTAAGTAGTAATAATAATAATAGTCTAATTATAAAATGAATATATGCAATAAAGACAAATTAGAAATGAAATAATAAGCGACGAATTGTAGGTAAAGTGATGAAATAAGTAAGTAAGAAAGCAATAGCCAAAGGAAGATAGCAAGAATTGAAAATGAACAGTAAAGTAGATCTAATGAAATAAAGTGGGAGTAAGCAGTAAAAGATATTTAAATCTTTTAAGTAAAAAAGTAAGCGATAAATGACATTAAATTGAATTAATGGAATAAGGAGTCAGTTATGTAAAAATAACTAAATATTAATAATTGAACATTGGAGGCGTATTAAATAAATAAGTATGAATATATACATAGCCTCATGTATGTGTTTATGATGGGTGTGAATTATTGAATTTAGCCAAGAGCTTAGATTAAATAAGAATGATATAGTCATTAAAATGAATTGAAATGCGAGGTTAGTAGTGCTACACAACAGAAGGTTGCCAACTGCAAGGGGCTACTAGTAATTGTGTATACATTATACTAATATGAGATATATCCAACCGTATGATCCGTGGAAATACATTTGCGTATATGTGAAGGAAATATACCAAAATAGGAGTTCGCCCCGATCGAAGTGTCAAAGGACAACCAGAGTCTGCTTCAACCTTTTAGGGGGTACGTTTTAAGTAACCAAATGGGCATATCCTTGATTGCCTTTGGCAATCTAAATGGGACGGTGAGCCAAGCTCGTTGCAATAGCTATGAGATCAATACCATATATATACAAGGAGTAGAGTTGTTTACATAGGTTGAGATCGTCATTGGTCTTAAGCGGTCAACGGAAAGACAGGGATTACGCCTAAACAGACTGTACCTCCTACAGTGTAGATTATGTTTAGAACATGCACCGTCTAACCCTTGTTAGTTAGTTAGTTTGTTGTTAGGAGGCAAGGCAGGTTAACCTTTCAATCAAGTCTTTCAAAAAAAATTTGAATACAGTCAAATAGCTATAATGTCGTTATTAGGCACTACGGGAGTTCCTTGGCATGCACGACGACGAGGACGTGATACTGCATTGACTACGGATCCTAACGAGGTACTAGGTTATGGATATTAGCGGAGGAAGTATCTTTGTCCAAAGGGGGATTGTGGTACTTGCACACACACACACACATATGTAGTTATTGTCTACCTCGAGTAGATGAAGCGTATCATACGCGTACGTGAGGTCAAGATGACCAAATAAAACAACAGACATGACATGAAATGGAAGACAATCGACATAAACTAGTATTATGTATAAAGTATGTAATTTATCAGTCGTCGGAATGTTGTTTTGCCCCTCCTCATTACAACATACATGATAGCTTTAGAGTGACATGTACTGGTACAAGACGGGAATGGTGAAAGGACAGATTTCCTTTTGCATGCTCGGCACTGACAATGGCACTAAAGATTAAACGTGTCAACCTTGGTTAGTAATCATTGTTTTATTATACTTTACTATTCTGCTGTGAGTTTAAATCGATAGTGTTCTAATATGCTTTTGTTATCTGTAGGATAACAAACACCAACGATTCGTACTTTGGTGGACTTGGGTTTTCGATTTAACGAAAATTCAGACCTACTAGGATGCAGGTTGTTGCACCATCCAAATCAAAGCCCTCAAATAAGCCATCAATAACCTCGTATAACCCTATTATAGCTGAACATAACCAACCCCTATATGGGCTTCAAACCTATTTAAAGTTCGAACAAAATATTTTACATTTAAATCCAATTTAAATGCTCATAGATATCATATATCGATTAATATATCTATAACCTTTATAAATACGTTTAATTATATTTATTCATCAAATCAAAATCAAATTTTACAATTAATATCTCATAAACATTAATTAATTTAATTAATTTATAACAATTACAAATTAATTAAATCGTTTGGTCAAATGAGTATTCATTGTTTTGGTTGTGTGACTCGTTAGGTGTAAATTTGGTCAGTGATTAATATCTCTATTTGAATGTTAACCTTCACACGTCACTTAGCAAGTGATGTTGTATTTTGGCTAAATTTATCGCTTAATTGGTTTTGATAAAATCTAATTTTACTTTGTTAAGCGTTATCTGGTTGTGACTTTTATTTACATCAATTATCTTCATCAAAAGTATATCACTTTGGACTTATGAAATTTGGTAATAGTCATAATTTCAATATCATCCACATTCAACTCTAAAGTCCAAATACAAAGTCCTTGGTTCAATAATAACAATTATAATTAACCGAAATGCTCTGGCCAAACGCTTTGATATTGAGTTAACTTCAGTTGACCATGATACTATCCCCATATAACCGAGGAGAATCCTCTCTTGAATAGTGTTACACTTCTAATACTTCCACTCGACCCAACTAAAGTCACTCGATGAACGCCGTGCCATGATTTGATTATAATCAAAGGGGAGCTTTCATATTGAAGATTAACAATATTCTCAGGTCGAGAGGATTGTTAAATCAGTCACATCGATATTTTTTGTTTGACCTCGGTTATACTAATCAATAAAAAATATCGAGTGAGTCATTCTATGGTTATCTAATAACTATCAGTATGCAACCCCTTGGTGCCCCCACCAGCCATGAGTAATACACCATCCATCCTTTGTAGAGCATTACGTACTCTAGTCTCAACGGATGTATTTATATCTAGTCTCGATACATCTTGACTAGGAATATTTAAAACGGTATATTTATTTTCATTGTGATAAATTACTCACGGTTACAACACTTTGTTATTATTATCACAAAATATACCATTTATGGATTTTTCTGTTAAAAATACTTTTAATTAAATTAGTTAATTAATAAAACATATTATATCAAGTATATAATAGAAGGAAAACACATTTTATTTTGAACAAGATTGGTTATCGATTTAGATATTTGTAACAAATTACATAATTGCCTCTAGGGCATACCCCTAACTCTATCAAAATGATCCAGCCTTTCTAATTCTTTATTCCTAATGTACCATGAAATTTATACATTATTACACACATACACAGTTAGTATTGTTGTATATGGCATAATGAAGACTAAGTGAAAAGTAGTGCATGTTATACTTTTTAATGATAAATATACATCCGCCAATTAACCACGAAACTACAAACTGAAATATTAATTTACAATGATATGATTTTCTTTTTATTATCAAATACACATCCACCCCTCATAAACACGAGTTATGTTAAGGGTCCTAAATCTAAGATCATGAAAATTAGGATAGAAATACATTTTTAAGGGAAAAAACAAGTGGAAATTCAAATCCACCACCTAATTTTCAATTTTCATATGTGAAAAAGCTTTTTTAAAAACATATTTTAAATTACACCTCTAATTTTATTTTCGGTATAAAATAAATTTGTTTTTTTTTGAAAATTAAATATGAACATTAATCGTATGTTTCTAATCAAAACTAATTTTTTTTTGAAAATCTGCTTGCTACGCAAATAGTTGCAGTTCAAAAACTTCAGATATATGCATATTTATCTATAACTATTTGCAGAGTTTTCTATTGTAGAGTTTTTCGCAGATACACTGAATCTTGAAAAATAGTTTTTTTTAAACGTGTTTTTGAGAAGGAATAAATGTGTTTTGAGAAGTCCAAAAACAATTTTAGGCGTTTCATATTTTTTATCTCTATCTAGGAAAATGTCCAAAAACTATTTCTCCCTAAACATAGCCAATCAATAAACGGAACCCAAATCCGACCATAAATCATCTATAAATAAGATTTTGAGGTCCGCGCTATTCCAAATTCTCCTTCCCCAAATTCAAACTCCATCCAGCTCACCCTCTAACCCTACTTTGCTTTCTTTTTAATTTATCATCGAAATTCTTGAAGGCTTGCAGTTTTTCGTTTAGTGAGCTAAAAACATCTCGATACTATTCATTTTTGGCTACCGAGTTTCGTTAGGCGATGGATTATGCTCGTTCAGATGGCAGCGGTGAGTTTGATCTACTTTTATGAAATAAACGCCATTTTCGTTTTTCAAAAATAAATTAATAAGTGGCTTTCTAGATTGGCGAGTGATTGCCAGGAAATAAGTGGTGCTTGATTTTTATTTTTTAATTAGGGTTTGGATGTTAGTTTGGGGCTATTTATTTGGGTGGGGTTTTTTTTTTTGGGGGGGTGGGGGGACTGGGGTTTGGGGGGGGGGGCGCAGGTGGTTTCTTTTCTTAATGCGATCGTAGTTTATGGATAAATACGATTCTCTGTTCGCGTCTTGGCGTCCCAGATGTACTGTTGAATGCATATTCTTAGGAATTGAATATCTAAAACTCTCTCATTGCATGTTAGAAGTTACTATATACCTAAAGGATTAGGATTTTCATCTGGCAACATCCAGTTCTCGAGTTTTGTGGCATTGATTACGTGATTTTAGGGTACCAATTCTGGTCTGTAAGGGGAGTATGGTTTTGATTTGTGTTTATGAAATATTCTTATAACACAGCTTTCGAGTTAATCAGTTTTAACAGGTTTTTTAGTTTTTCAATTTTTTTAATATATTTATACAACAATAAAATTAAGTATATACTTGTATGATAAAATTGTTTTAAGTATAACATTCACCGCAAGAAGTATGTTTTTTTCCTTATATATCATTATCTGCTTCTTCAAGCTCTTCTCAAAAAGTTGTAGTAAACTGGGTAGTAAAAAACATCACAAGTTTCTTAACATCCTAACAAAAACCCCTGTTCACTTGGATTTGGTATTCATATCGTTATTACGTGCATAATAATATCTTGTATGTTACTTTCATTTCATTGATTTCACATCTACATCATATTCGCAAATGCACATTAAATAAATACATTATTTTCTTCTTGTAGTTATGGGTTATCTGCAACTATATGGTATAGTTGCAGAAATGTCTGCAATTATTTGCAAATGCTGTAAATTTTAAAAAAAAATCAAAAGTGTTCAAAATTTGTTGAATTGTCTGCAAATATATGAAATAATTGCACCTTTACTACAAATTTGAATTTTTGGTATCAACAATGGATCTCATTTTAAAGATCATAAAATTTGTGATTTTTTGGTGAAAACGGTATGTTGATCCGATTTTTCTACATAAAGTTATACGCGTTTGAAATGTTTAAAACTTAAAAGGGTATTTGGGTCTTTTTACGTGCGCGAATTTGAATACAGGGACCGAAAATGTAAGTTTTGTTTGGGAATGATGTTTTCTCTATTTTGAAACTTATTAGGGATGTGAGTCAAACTTACCCATTTAAAAATACGACTAGTTATATTATATCGGATTTTAACTAGCTTTATAAGCAATCAAAACCGAACTTTAAAAAACATAGAAAATAGGAGTTTCCAATGGTTCAAAGATTAAGTTGCTCAAAAATGAAAATTTGTTGGATAAAACTAGGAGGCAGAATTCAAACTAGGGTAAATGAGAGCAGACCTAAAGCATTTCTTACTATAACTTCACCGTAATAGTGCGATATAAATACTAAATTGTTAGTAAAAAACATAGAAACTACGTACCTCATTGGTACATTGACATGTGCAATACATGTAAAAAAAATTTGTTGTTTGATATAAGAGGGTGATGATGAGATGATTTCTGCATGGTGCTTTCTCTAAATTTGACACTTTCATTAAGTTTCTCCTAATATTGTTAGAACATCTCTTCTTGGATTTTAATGACAACAACTATGCAATTATGCCAAAGAACCTCTAAGCTAACTTGCAGGTATATGCCAAAATATATGCATGGAAATACAAGACGAGATACACAACGGAGATAAGGCGAAGGAATATATACAAAGAGATATGATGATCGACATCCAAACCAGAGCTGAAATTGAAGAAAACAAATAGGTTTTATATCTTGATTTTTGTCGGTCTAGATTTCATGTACAATCTCCAATTTGATGATTACACACACAAATATATTTTGGAAATTATCATTGCAATATAACTATTTTATAATACATGTTTTTCAAAGAAAAAAGTCAAAATATCACCTTATAAAGAAATATAATATTTTTTAGAAAACGAACAAAACAGTTCAATATCAGACGTCTGGAAATTTTACACCAGACGTCTGTATGTTTCATTTAAAATACATTACAAATTGAACAAAATAGTTCATTTTCAGACGTCTGCAACTTCTATCACAAACGTCTGTCTAACTTCAAGTTAAAAGAACATTTCAGTTCAATTCCAGACGTTTGAATTTTTCATACTAGACATCTAAATTGAATTTAAACGTCTTGTACAAAAATTCTAGATGTCTGAATAGCGTGTTTTTTGTTCTTGTGCTTTATGAAATTTTTTTATGTTCGTTCAGACATCTGGGAACTTTTGCTCAGACATCTGGTGTAACGACCCATCTTTCTGACTCCTAGGAACCACACTTAACACATCCTCGGTGTTCGTGTGCCGTTGCCCAAACATCGAAAAGATGAATCGTCATGAGGTGAAAAAAGAACAAAATAGAAAATCTCACAACGAAACTGCTAAATAAACATAACAGAAACCGTACATCAGGTTACTCCTTAACAGAGAGTTGTCAGAGTTACACAAAAGTACTACAAATTAGCTTAGACAGTTATAACGTCCTGCCTTTACAAATGCTGAAACAAAATACACTTACACAAACTAAATAGTACAACGGAATAAATAAATAAGAAGATGGAAAGCCTCCTGCTAGGACGTCGTCTTCAAAAGAGCCCAACAAAGACCTGCTACTCTCAGACTACTCAAATAAAATGAGTATTCGAGAGTTTATGGAAACAAACAACTCGGGTCAGACGATTTGTCTGGTATGAGAAACTTTAAACGAAGGTATGTAATTAAACACAAACATATGGGACCACGCCGCTGAACACAGAACGAGTTCACTCTCACATAAATCAACATCCAAACGTAACAAATGGATAAATAATTAAAACACCAAAAAGAGTGGTTGACTTTTTCCGGTGAAAGTAAGGAGATGAAATTTGAAGGTTCAAATCAAATAAGAAAAGGAAAATTTCCAACAAATGACTAGGAAGGTGCACCCCTTGAAGTATACCTCTAGTAATATACTTCTGAGAAGCTCATTTACTTTGTGACACTTCTCGGAACCCTCCAAGCCGGACCTTGCCAAACCTTACCGAGAATTCGAATATTTCACATCTAATATTGCTACCGAATCCAATCTAGATGAGATGTGAAAGTATCCTGATGGGAGCAACCCCACATAGCTTGGCCTCCTCTCCGCTTTGGTTTTAGTCATTTTCGATAAAGCATATCAATGCTCAACGGAGCAATAAATTGTTTTAGAATGACGATAATAAAGAAGCTGAAATAACCGATAGCTGAGGAAACAACTATCGAGGATATAAAACGATCGTATATGAGAATTAACAATAATACCGGACAAGTCAAGGTAGTGTTACCTCGAAGTCATGTCTCACGATTATTCTTAACTTTCGAAATAGCGACAAGTCTACCTCTTTGATGTTTAGTGCTAATTATACAAGTAAATCGTTTCCATACAAGTGAACCGCTTTATGGAAATTGATCTATTTCCATAAACAATTCAAACTTTTTCTTTTGAAACCCGAATTCGTGCTTGGGCTTCACATTACAAGTATTAGCTTCAAAACACTTTGTTAAAAGAGTTTACTAATTTTAAAACATCATTATAAAAAGTATTTATCCACTTAAAAATCCTTATTATACCCACTAATCAACTTTAAAACTTCATTAATTAAGTTGATAAATTCACTTTAATGCCCTTTAATTAAAAATGGTAAATTGCCTTTTTAAAACATCATTAATTCAATTAATAATATAATTAATTAATTTTAAATTAAATAATAATTAAATATCATTATTTAAATTTGATTAATTAATTTAAACTTTATTTAAGAAAATATTTATTTAAGGTTAAACAAATTTATTAACCTTTAAAAGTCATTAATTAAAAGGGTTAATTAAATTTAAAATATCTTTAATTAATAAATTAATTAATCTTAATCCATCATCATCCAAAGATTAATTAGTCTTAAACACATTAAATAAAATGATTAATTAAGATTAAAACATAATTAACTAAGCAATTAGTTAAATTTAAAACACATCATTAACAAGTTAATTAGTTAACTCGAATCCTTATTAATTAAATAAAATAATCAATATTAAAATAATTAATTATTTTTGGAAACATCATTAATCAAAACTTGTTTAACTCGTAAAGTAATTCAAACACGATAATGAAACTGAACGGTTTCGATAAAATGTGATTTTTCGAAAGTGCCGATATAGCGACTATCGCTATGTGGACGGTTCGGAATTCGAGCATATGACATTTGCAACACAACCACACATCACATAACCAAGGTATGAGCATAAATACATGATGATTTACAATAACATAACATATATCAAACATTTAATAACAATGTCATAAGTTTGTCTACTTGATTTACATATAACCAATGGTTCGCTTACTAACTTTCAAATGCAACTATTTTTCAAGCAACAAACCAAACATCGACCAAACCATCATTACAACCATATGATCGGCTACAAGTATAGGCATTGATATAGTTTAAACTTGGTGGTTCAAAGATGGAAACTTTACTCACCGTAACGCTTACTAACTTGAATGAAAATCACACTAACTCTCCGAAAATCAATAGGATTAAGGTTTAACTTGATTTGGTGGACCTCTAATGGGCTTTTGGTCTCGGCCTAGAGCATGTGGGGCTCGGCCATGGTGGGTTTGTGGGGTGTGGGGTTTTGTTTTGTGGAGAATGGTTTTGTTTTGGCAAAAAGTGTAGTGGAGAAAGAAGTTGTTTTTAGTAAACTTGCTTAAGGAAGAAGTGAAACGAAATGATTTTTTTTTCTAATTTAAAAGTATTTAGAAGCCATGAAAACTTAGGAAAGAACCTAAATGAAGTTTTGAAAATGAAGATAGAAATGAGAAAAATAAGAAAAGAATTAGGGAATTAATTTTTATACTAATGGATAAATCAAATTACCAAACTACCCTTAAAGGACTTAACCTCCACTCCATGCTTGCCATGTCATCACCCTTGTCTCCCCACCATAAATTTCGAAATTTCTTTGTCTCCTTCATGAAAACTTGAGCCAACATACCATAAATGCATTTATACCTTAGTGTATAAACATGTCTTGTCATGTTTTACAAGGCATCTTTATGGAATATTCCATTTTGTTTTTCATGAAATATCACAACACGTATATATGTTTATGTACTTAACTACATGCATACATATATACACATGCCCTAACTTTATTCATATGAGTGTGTATATGATACACCAATGTGAACAACGTTTTCGACAACTTTTCGATACCGAAAAGTTGATAACTCAAAAAACTGTTTTCGGTCACATTTTCTATTTTTCTTTGAACTAAATATTTTTGTAAACTATTTTGAAAAACTATTTCACCATCATTGTTTATAATTTCAAAGATTTTTATTTTAGTTATAAATCCATTAATTAATTATTTAAAAATAAATTAAATATTAATATATTAAAGAGGTTAAATTACGGGTTGTTACATCTGGACCTGACGGACATGACAACTCTTCACAGAAATCAAATTTTGAAGAGTCATCTTCTTTCTTAAGAGTTGCAATTCTTTTAATGCTTGCAACTATCGATTTAGAACTCTTCATATCTATACATTGAGATGAGAATTCACTTTTGTTTACAAAATCAAGAACTAAGTTTTTCTATATTTCTAATCTATATGCACTTGTGAATTACAAATATTCAACTATTTACTTCCTACAATTGCATGTACAAATCATTTTAAGGAGATTATAAGAAGGGTGTACTTAATAGACATATCCGTGTTATCTAGAACACAGTCAGTCAAGAAACTCACTACCATTCGTAGTGAAAGTCCCGTTAGAATTTTTCAGGCACAAAGTCCTATTCTGCAGCTTATGTGGTGTGTATTATAGAAGTCATGTTCGACAGCTCAGGGGGTTTGTAAAACCCATTCCTCCGGATTGTATAGTCGTAAATCCAGAAGAAGTATGTGACTGGACACAGAACGAGAAATTTGAACCAGTATAAAAACTCTAGTGTGATTGCTTCTTGCTTTACTTTACTATTTATTTATGTTGCTGTTATATTTATATTGCTGCTGTTGTGATTACCACGCTTTAATTATGTACTATATATTTGGCCATCATCGATCCAGTACGTAGCGACTATTAATCGACGCTAGCGACTTTCATATATCGCTTGCTAGATCTGCCATAATGGAAGTATTAAAACATGAGATTTGGAGACAATTTTATTTGATCACTTGGTTTTGTTTCAGATTGATGCAGATGCCTTAATTTACTAGGTGCTGACAATGACACATACATAAATGTCAACTATAGGTTTGTAGTTAATCTCTAATTATTCGTATGTGTGGTAATTATATGTATTTCATTTTGTATTTATGGTCATGTGTTGGTGATCTAAAATTTGTACTATATATATGTAAATAATAAAATGCAAATTTTTAGGGGATTTATTACTTAGGAATATGCGTAGACATTTAATTTTTATTTTAAGTAATCAAAGTTTGATGTTGCATTCATTATATTTATTCATAATTTTAAAACATTTACAATATAAACAAAATATATAGGTGAAGCAATTTCTAAATTATTGCATTCTGAATAAATCTAAAAAAAGTAGCATTTGAAATATATTCTATATAAAATCTTTTTCTCTGCAAATTTTTTTAAAATGATTTTAAAGAGAAGATTATTTTTAAAGGAGTAAAAAGATTTTTTTCTCTAAGAAATCAACTTTACATACAATTGAATACATGTGGTATACTTTTTCAAACATTCATATTTAGAAAAAGTGAAATTTAAGAATTAAGCTAAACTATATCAAAACTCAAATAAAGAGTCAATATAAATCCAAAATATATGAAAATTTTAGTGTGTAGTAAAAAGTCATTTTGAATTAAACTAATTATTATCAAATTTTGCATTATTGGATTTTTGGTTTTTGTTTTGTAAAATAATAATAGAAAAAATACATTACTCTGGTTGATTCCAGAACTATTTTCTGAAATTATAAAATATCGAACTAGGGAAATACATGAATAGTTGCATAAATGAATTTAAAGTAATAGCTTTGTCATTATCAATAATAATTGATGTGGGATTATATGTCATTCATGGTTAAGCATCTGCTATGAATTTGATTGTTTTCTTATTTACCATTTTTTTAGTTAATTTGTTTGTTGGAAAGGTTTATCTAGATATTACATGCGGTAGGAAAAAATTGCAGTACAATACTTCTAGCATGCCATCAAAGTGCATAATTGTATGAAAAATTGTTAAATATATAAAAAACATGGTCGTATCATCTCTATCTCTACTATTAATAAAAAGAGTTCAATGAATATTATTTTCACCATGTCCTTTTGAAATTTCGAAAACTCTACATCCACCGGCGGAATCTTACCGACGATTTACAATCTTCACCACCATCCTTTTTCGACTATTCATTAACGGAATTTTACTATTAATTTGCATCCAACATTACCAACAAAGCTGCTTTAAATGTGTTGTGACTATCAGAACTTTGCAACACATCCGTCTATTAATTTTTTATTAAATAAAAAATAGATTTCTTTAGTTATTAGATGCACGTAAGTGCAATTTATACCAGTAATAATTAAATTATTAATGGTGTAAAATAATAATATTTAAACAATTTTTTTTCATTTTAAATAAATCGAATATCCATAAACTTGCATTAAAGTTATATCAAAATTTAGGAAAAATACGAATAAAGAGATGATAGAATATATCATGATTTATAGATATTTATTCTTTGTTTAATACAAAAAGATTTATTTTGATACAATATTTCTTTTACATTTGCATTTGCATATATATTTTTTAAATACTTTCCAATCGATATATGCGCTGAACTAAATCAAGGTACATCTTTTTATTGAAATACACGATTTAAATTGACATAATAATCATAAATTGAGAATAAATGATTTAAAGTAATTTAGGGCTTATTAATTTTAGATTATTAAATATAAAAAATACAACAAAGTTGCTAAAACCAAATTAACAATAAATATTTATTAATAAAAAAAAATCATTATACATGAAGATAATTAAAAAATGACTACCGATTGTATCAATGTTAATTGCACCGACAAAGGATAAATATTCTAGTTTAGATATGTAGTCATAACAAGTAAAAGTGAATTTTTTGTTTTGTTTTAAAATATATGGAAACATGGAAAAACTAATAAACTACAAAAAGTATGTCATCAGTCATAATTTGAGATTTCAATTTGTACAAAATTTACATCCTTCTTGAATTTCCATGCCATCTAATGTGTTATACTAAAGATTCACGATTAAAAAGAAAATGACATTTCTGGTATTTTACATATACATGAAAAATTACTTGTTTTGTAAAACTATTTAGCGTAAAAAATGAAACATAAATTTATGCAGTACAAATATAACATATATATTTAGTAGTTTTGATGTAGTATAACATTTACCATTTTAAAGAAGAGACGATTAGTGTAATATTAATAGCTTTAATAACAACATATAAATATTATTACTTTACCATTTTAAAGAAGAGAAACGATCAGTTTAATAGTTTTGATATGGTATGATGTGCCTTAAAAGGACTTATATCCTCTTATCTGGTGCAAAACCAAAACAAAGGTTCGCCCAGTGTTTCAAGCCATTTGATCAAAGATCTAATAACCCATGCAACAGTGGACCAGCAAAAAAATAACATTGCTAAAACACATTGGTGCTATGCGCTATTAGATTTTTGATCCACTAGTCCAAAGCATGACGTGTACCCTAAATAAGGACATTAGTTCACAAGTTCAAATAATGTTTATGACAAAAATTAGTTTTTAGTATTATTGTTTGTAAAGTTTGGAATATTATTAAGGTTATAGGTATGAATCTTAACGATGACAATCTTTCACACATATTTTCTTTCTAATTTTCATTTTTTCATGTATTCTATCTTCTATGTATCAATAAATTTGCATTCATTTTTCATTTATTTCATAGCTACATCAAATGCACCTTTTATTTCGATCTCTGTATAATTTTAGCTTCCTTTGTGAAAAAAGTATGTTTTCATATGAAAAATTATTGTTTAATCATAAATAAAATCATTTTAGGTAATATTTTGTATGACATTCAATTTTTCCCCTCATACTTGAGAGTTTGTTTTTTATAGAAATATTACAGTAGAAAATCAAGACTACACATACATGTGCATGTATTTGTAGTTTTACATTATTTTAATCTAAAATTCAATACTTTAAGATTATTTCTACTATATTTTTCATAGAATATTTTATCAAATTATTACAGTGAAAATAAGAGACACATCCCTAAAATTAAACTTAATACACAAAACATCCTCATCATAAAAAAGATATAAATTACATCCCTATTTTCAAATATTACAATTTTTTTTCCTACAAAACCCCTCTTCTCCATTGCAACAATGTTGATTTCTTCATATATGTATGTTATTCTTACATCCATAATTAAAATTTGCATCTCATTTATTATCAATCTTTAAAACGCAATAACTTCTTGTAGAAACGAAGGATTAACAAACTGTTTTCACCATTAAATCATAAATTTTATTATTTTTCCAGCGAGTGGCATTGTGCATATGTAAAAACAACGGCAGAACAAGCTATTTTTTCTAAATTGATATTTTTCAAATTTCTGCAATTATATGGTATAATTGGAGACAATTCAACAACTATATGCAATAATTGCAGATGTATGTTATTCTTACATCCATAATTAAAATTTGCATCCCATTTATTATCAATCTTTAAAACGCAATAACTTCTTGTAGAAACGATGGATTAACAAACTGTTTTCACCATTAAATCATAAATTTTATTATTTTTCTAGCGAGTGGCATTGTGCATATGTAAAAACAACGGCAGAACAAGCTATTTTTTCTAAATTGATAATTTTCAAATTTCTGCAATTATATGGTATAATTGGAGACAATTCAACAACTATATGCAACTATTGCAGAAATGTCTGCAACTATTGTATATAATTGCAGACATTTCTGCAATTATATGGTAACATGTCTTCAATTATTGCATATAGTTGCAGAAATGTCTGCAACTATTGCATATAATTGCAGACATTTCTGCAATTATATGGTAACATGTCTCCAATTATTGCATATAGTTGCAGATTTGAAGAAAAATCAAAGATGATCAAAATTTGCAGAATTGTCTGCAAATATATGAAATAATTGCACATTTACTGCAAGTATGATTTTTTTGGTACCAATAATGGATCTCATTTTAAAGATCATAAACTTTTTGATTTTTCGGTGAAAACGGTATGCTGATCCGATATTTCTACAGAAAGTTATACGCGTTTGAAATGTTAAAAACGTAAAGGGTATTTGGGTCTTTGTGCGTGCATGAATTTGAAAACAGGGACCGGAAACTTATTAAAAAAACGGAGGGATGTTTTGTGCATTTTCAAAGCTTACCCGGGATGTATGCCAAACGCACCCATTATTAGATTCCCTCATTTTTACCATTTTAAAGAAGAGAAACAAAAAGGATAAATTAGCTTGCTTTTGTATGTTTAATACATATTATTTTCACACAATATATATGTGCGCGCGCGCGCGTAAGAAACCTAAATTAAATAAAAAAACAGAAGGCACACAAGTGAATATTTGAAGCAAATAAGAACTAAGCTGATTTAATTTCTAATAAAAATGGGTCTTTGATTATTCACACTATAAGTAGTCTAGACTCTAGATATTGATACAAGTGATATTCATAAAATACACACACATATTTATATATTCAAATATAATGTTTTATATACTTGTGCGTGTGATTATCAAAATTAAAGCAAGAAGGGTTTCTTTTTCCGATAGTTTTCCGACTTTTAAAAAGTTGCATATTTTGGATAAAATTTGAGTATAATAAATATTTTAATATTTTTGAAATTTATTCGTGCCTTTTCAAAAAGCTTCTTATTTTCTAAAAAAACCTTCTTAATATAAAAAGGACAATTTTTCGAAATAATCTAATTCAAAAGGCTATTAGCGAATTTAGGGTTGTTTTCAAACTATCTGCAAAAAGCATACCGATTTTTGCCAACTTAGCGTTGAGTTGGTTGTCTGTTTAGAAAGCTACTTATGGGCTTTATTTGGAATTGCATCAAAATAAAAATATTACACGGCACAACTCGAAATTACAGCAATGTGATTTTTTCTGGGTTCTATCCCAATTGCGCCCATACATAGTTTTTTTTTATAGAAAAACTGCAATTCAGTGCCAAGGTGCAAAAATCACACTTCAAATAGTTTGAAAATCAACCCATTTTTTGCTAATATTTTATTAAATATAAATTGAAAAGGTATCTTGTAAAAAACTATTTTTGTGTAATTTTCTATAAATTTTGAAATTTGATTTCTTCTTTGAATTGTTTTGAATATTATAAATATTTCTTAAAAACAATAATTTTGAGTTAGAATTTGTATTAACTCTTTTGATGATTTTAGAAAATGTAACTTTTTTATCTTTATTGGAAATGAAGTTTTGAAAAATAATTGATTTCTATATAATTTTGACTTTATTTATATATATATAAACATTTCGTTTTCACTACATTTTTTTAATGTAATCTTTTATAAAATATTAAATCCTTGTAAACTTTATAATCTTTTAGGAATCTATATCTTCTCTTGACTTCTTGTAGAAATTTGTATATCAAAATTAATCGGTTGCGATACGATAAAAATGCATTAGATTTTGCATGTATATTTAAAGAACTGCCGTCCATCTACGCAGGGCCGGTCCACAAGGTTTGGTTGCCCAAGGCAACACCAAATTTTGTTGCCTCTATGACAAGTTTTCTTTTTCTTTCTTACAACATGAAAACATAAATAAATTATGAATTTCCTATTATGTGCTATGAAGTAATGTACTAAAATACAAGAACATGTAAGATTTGTACCTTAATATATATTCTGTAACATATGTCTCTTGTACTGTATAGTTTATAGTTCTATTTTATATTGTGTAGTACTACAATATAATGCTTTGTTTACTTAAATAAGGCATTATAGTTTGTAGTAGAGCACTAATATTTTTATATTGTGCACAATAAAAGGTATTAAACTGTGTGGTACATTACATAAATTCTATACTGTGTTCAGTAAACTAGTTTATACCATGTACTAATTAAAATAGGGTATTGTAGTATGTACTTTTGTATTGCTATTTTAAAACTTTATAGTGCACTCAATGGAGGGTTGCCTATTCTAGATGGGTTGCCCTAGGCACTTGCCTAGCTTGTCTGCCCCTAGAACCGGGCCTGCATCTACGCAACTAATGAATGTTTTACTTAATAGTGATTTGTAATATATATATATATATATATAAAATTGTTGCTCTTTCTTTGATTGATTGAATTTATAATCGTACCACTTAAAAGAATGAAAAAACAAATCACACATAACAACTAAAACATATTTCAAAAATATATGGTATTATGATATTCGTTTGTTTGATGTTTATATGATAACTAGAAATTGATTTTTTTTTTAAATGATCGAATATGATTCATAAAAAAATGAACAAACAAATCACACATAACTAGAACATATTTCAAAAAATACAGCGCTAAGGTGCAAAAATCACCCAACTTCTGCATATAGTTTGAAATCAGCATATTTGTGCGAATGGTTTTCTCAGTAAAAATTGATAAAGTATTCTATGAAAAACAATCTTTATGTAATTTTCTATAAATTTTGAAATTTGATTTCATCTTTGAATTGTTGAACATTCTTAATATTACGAGTTTTTCTGAAAAACAACAATTTTGAATTGGAATTTGTATTTTTGACAATTTTAGTAAACATATTTTATTTATCTTTTCTAAAAAAAATCTTGAAAAATAGTTGGTTTTTTATATAATTTTATTTTTATATTTCTAAACATATATTCCATTTTCACTGTATTTTTTATTTAGTTTTATGAAATCTTTTATAAAATATTAAATTCTTGTAAACTTAATAATCTTTTAGGACTTTATATCTTTTGTCGACTCCTTATAAAATTTTCTATATCATAATTATTTAATTGTAATCAAAATGCATTAAAGTTTGCATGTATCTTAAAAGATATGTTATCCATTTATGCGTCTAACGAATGTTTACTTAATATTGATTCCTTCCACGCACACATATCTCTCCATTGTTGGCTGCTTGTACCGTGAGAGGTCAATTACAGTTGAATTTGGGCCGTGAAGACGACATGAATTTGAGTGAAAGGGTGGAGTCTAGTAATGTTCAAGTTGAAGTCGTGCATAACTTTGATTGTGGTGATGTGTGCACACAAGATGTGTGCAAAAATGTCAATAAAGAGGTCGCATTGTTTGTTGCCTAGTTAGGTTCAGATCCTCAATATGTTGCTCCCATTATTCTAGATAGTAAGTGGACATCCCTATTTAATGCGTTGCCAAGAAATGCGGGTGAATTTGTTCCCCGTGAATTTGAAATAGTGGAGATTGATGATGCTATGGTACCGCCGGTAGAAGTATTGGAAGCAGAGGTTCAATTTTGGTCGGAGTATTTGGTTGACTTTTTCCTTGACTCAAACCCCCCCTATTAGGATGTTCTAGATCACATTCGTCAATTTTGAAAGCTAAGGAGTCAGCTACAAGTACACTTCGATAACTTAATGTTCTTTTTCAAGCTCTCCATAACTGATGAAAGGCTTCGTGTTTTTGAGGCGGACCCTTCCATCATTGGAGGTCGGCCTTTCATCATTTCTTCGTGAGTCCTCGGTGAATAAAGCTAAGGAGCAAATTCTTTCTATTCCAGTCTGGGCCCATGTTAGTCACATTCCATCCGTGTTATAATCCATGATTGGGCTTAACTGGAAGTGTCATTTGTAAATTTAGATGCTTCGATGCAAGTAGGGTTGCTTGGAAGAAATTAGTTTACGCCAAGGCTCTGATTGAAATTTCCCCGGATAAGCCTCTGCCTTCTCAGATATCTGTCTGTATTGCTGATGGGCATATTGCGGTTGTGGACGTCCATTGCAGTTGGAAGCCTGACATTTGCTTGTCTTGTCACACCTTTAGTCACTTAAAGGATAAATGTAAACATCTGTCTGTCGGCTTCTCTGTTCTGCTTTCTGATAGAGTTCCTCTTCCTCGTCCAGTTATGAAGTGGGTCCCTAAACCTCGCCCTGCTATCATTGTTGCTCCTTTTGAGATATTACTATTGTTTCTTTTGTTACCCTGCTCCTGTTGTTGAAGTTTTACCTCAGCAAAAGGACGTTGTGGTTCCTTTTTCAGATGTTTTTTTGGGTGCGTCTAAGCAAGCCTGGATTCATTAGCCTTCTGATATGAGGTATGCTCCAAAGGAGGATGGTTCTATAAGTATGTGAGAGGAGATGAGGAAAATAGACGGCTTTTTTACCTTGTGGAGGAAGAAGGCTTAGATCTCACTGTTCTTGGTTGTATTGGAGATATAAATCGCACTTCGTTATCGAATGGTTATTGGGATATGGGACACCTATACTGTTCGGACTCAGTGGACTACATTCCTAACTTAGCATTTCCTTTTTTAAGTTTTTATCATGTTATTAGGTCTGAATCTACAAATGATGGAAGTAAGGGGAGTGGTTCCTCCTCTACGGAGGGGGAATAGTACTTGGTCTTTAGTAGGTTGGCTTTTCTGCCAACTTCCTGTGCTTTCATTTCATTAAAGCTGTTTTGGCATTTGTGCCATTCATTTATATATGCGGATGACCCACTATAAAGCCGGCTAGCTTGGCTAAATAAATAAATAATAATAAGTTAGATATGATAGTTCTTTCTTTTACTGATTGAATTTATAATCATACCACGTAAAAAAATGAAAAAACAAATCATTTATGATGACTAAAACACATTTCAAAATAATATATAGTATTATGATATTCGTGTCTTCGTTGTTTATATGATAATCACTAGAAATTGATGTCATTTGAATGATCAAATATGATTAAGCCACATGTTCGAATATTGAAAAGTGATTCCAAATAAACTTCGAGTATTTTGATCATTTCAATAATTTCAAATTTTATTCAAGCCTTTTCAAAAAGCTTTCTTCGCCAAAAACTTTTTATATGAAAAAATATTGTTGTTATTTCCTATAGTTTTTGAAGTTGATTTCTCTTTTGAAATGTTGAGTTATTTTGAAACTTTTGAATCTTTTGAAACATAATCTTGAATTCAATTTGTATAAACTCTTTTGAATTTTCTAGAAAATATATGTAATGATTGGAATTTGCATGTAAATGAAGAGAACCTACTACCCATTTGAGTATCTAGCAAATGTTTACCAAAAAGCAATTTCATATATGCATGCATGTGTCCGCTGTGCAAGCACATGTAAATTTAGACATAATAGCTTATCTTGCTTTCGTTGATCGAAATTATAGTTGTTTGTAGGTCATGATGGCTTATGTGGTTTTGCATAAACTCTTTTGGCTATTTTTGAAATATAACCTATTATTTTATTTTAAAATATTGAAAAATAACAAATTTTTAAATAAATTTGATTCTATTTTTCTAAATGAGTATTTGATTTTTACCGTGAGTTTCTATTTATGAACCCTCTATAAATTTTTAACTCTTTCGAACTTTATAATCCTTTTTAAGAATTAATACTTTTGTTGGTTCTTTGCAGAATTTCTGCATCAAAATTAGTTAATAATGATCAAAATGTATTGGATTTTGCATGTATATTAAAATGACTTATTACTCATCTAAGCATCTAATGAATGTTTACTTCATAGCGGTTTATATACACACAAAATTAGATATTATAGCTTATTCCTTCAATTGATTGAAATTATGGTTGTTTTATATGTCATGACTTATATACCATGCATATATATTGAGAGCTAGTTGAGTCAGTTGGTCCATATTTTGCATAAAATTTTAAGGGCTGAATTAGTAGCGAAGAAAACTTTAATTTGCAAAGTTATCTGGCTTCTTGAGAATAATGATGCCCTCTCTACCTTTCCATTACGTATTTTTTTTTCTTTTTTTTTGGAGCGTATTGACTTTCACAATAATCTAAACGGTATAATTTCTGAACTTCATCACAATCTCTATTCTTGATTTAAACATTTAACACAATATAGGTGTTAATTAAACCGATTAACGGGAGATTTTCCGTAAAAAAATTAAACCAAAAAAAAACTAGCGCCCTAGAGTTTTATAAGGTTTTTATCGAACACTGATATCTTATTATTCAAACCATTATTATTAACAATCTTAAAAATTTACGATTTAAATCCCATTTTGGATCAATCTCCTCCTTTACAATTCTATTTACATTCAATTGAGAAAAATCATTCAATCCACACTAATATATTCAATATAATTATTTGGATCCACAATTTCAATTCTAATATTCCGACCAAAATAAAAATTTAACAAGAGAAAAAAAATGAGTTTCATGTTTGGATGTAGGAGTTTAAACATTATAATCAACCTCAAAATATATATCTTTTGAATCTACGATTTAAATTTAAAGTCTGAACTGTATGGTTTGAATCCCATGTTGATAACCTTGATTCAAACAACTCATTGTTTTAGTTATTATGGTTTTGTTGTAGAAGTACCTGATTGAACCGTATATTTAATGTTTTTTTCATAATGAGACACATATGTCGTATGTGAACACATGATGGAAAGAACATGGTTTCGTTTTTAGGATGATATTGAACATCTGACATTTCAGACATAACACAATTAACTCCATCAAATCGATCTGTAGTTTTTTGCAACCATGGTGAAATATTCAAAAGTTACATCATGAACCTTTTGAAACAAAATAGTTTACCTTACGTCTTCTGGCTATTCGGAACTTCGTTTTTTAATCCGATTCAAACAGAACACAACTTAAGCACACAATTTGCATATACACACAATTTCGTATGCACTAATAGAATAATTTAAATTCAATTTCTGAAAAGAAACTTCTTTACATAACATGTCATCAACTTGATATATATTGTAAATTACTGTCTACAGTATGTGCAGCAGGACAAATGGATTTTATATTTGAAGCTCAAACTATTGGTAAAACTTTAGGTAGTGGTTTGGTTTGAAAACGAGTTTTGTGTTTTGAACATGTATTTAAAAATGCACGGAAAAGAAGAAAAGGACGAGCAGACAACTATCGATTTGAAAAGTGGTTTTAACATGTAAAATTGAAACTTTTTTTTTTGAAAATATCAAAAATTATCTTCTCTTTTGTTGGAATGAGTAGGATTTTCCAACTTCTCATTTTCTCCTACGCCATTTGTTATATGTATTGAAAAAGCAAAATGTAAAACCTGTTTCAAGCCAAACGCTACCGTAGATTTTTTTTCTTAAATGGTTTGAAATTTTTTAGTATTCAAAGTTTCTGATGATTAACTTGTTTCAAAAAGTAAGAAACATTTCCAAAAATATATTGGAAAAAGTAAAATACATTCTTCCAATACATACATACATACATTCTTAAGAAAACAAAAATTCAAGTAATAAAAAATTGGAAGTGGAAAAATATGGCAAACAAAAATTTTAAAAAGGTGCATTACAAATACATAAACATTTTAAAGTAAATTTGTATTTTCGGAAGAAAAAACCAAGAAAATCTTTAATAATAGTTGTAACACCTTTGATGTCACACTTTTTTGGTATCTGCGTGAATTACCAAAAACGCCCTTCTACAGATATTAACAAATTTTAATATCATTTAAAAAAAGGATCTAACAATTAAACTTCCAACTGCACATGATTTCAACACATAATACGATTAAATATCCGTGTAAATCATTTTCTATTTGATGTGTTAAAACATATAAAATTCGTAGAAAAACAATTCACAAGGGGAACGCATGCCATAACGCTCATTATTATAAGTTTTTTATATGTATTTTAATCAATATCAATCATTTACTCAAACTAAAATAGTACTAGATGTTTTTCATAAAAATCAATGTTGTCAGCAAATCTAAATCTTTACAAATTCATAATGTATTATAACAAAATTATCATGTACAATAAACAAAAACACGGATTACATTTACTTGTAAAGCACAAAATACTCAGTTCCAAGAGATGCTTCAAAACATTTTTTCCCAATTGTATATCTTATGTTATTCCAAAAATATTTTGAAGTACACGTTTTGATAAATTCTACAATATTTAATTCTATCTTTCAGTCAAACTAAAAAAATGAAACATTGGTAACAAAAATGTTTTAAGCCATGTCTCAAAAAAGTTTGCATATTCTTAAACAATTGATTTCTTTTGCTTTAGAACCTAAGGTTCTAAACTGCTAAAACATAAGATTTGTATCAGACAACTGCAACAAGAGTCAGGCTTAACTCATTATGTTGTGATTTGTACATGACCACCTTTGAGTGCATGCTGTAAAGATGATATTCCAAATTTAGATAGTGTCTACAACTTGGTTCCTTTTCTTTCGTTTTTGACACTTGCTAGTAGTTCACATGGAAGTAGTAATATAGCATAATATTTAGGAGTGATCTAATTTGCAACTTATAATAACTCACACTCTACTTAGTTTTGCTACCTTTTACCTTGAAGACTGTGTTTTTTGTAAGTATGATAATTGTTTTATCTTATAAAATAACATGATACACCAAATGTGGCGAGAAATCCTGGAAATTCAAAGCTAGCTGACAAGTTTCAGTTAATCAACGTGAATTCACAGTTGCCAAGATAAAAATTAAAGCTATGGGGTTTCATTAGTAGAATAACAGGTCAAGGTGCTGAGTCCTACCTTAGATACAATATCGATTTCAGTCTTTTTTCTTAGTAATGCTATGCTAACACTCCTACAAGAGAGTGAGATTTACACATTCGATTCTTAGTGAAAAAATATATAAAATTGTCACATTGAATAAAAATTACTATAGCTAATGAATTTACTGAAAGAAGACATGAACATAGTTTTTTTATCAATTAAACTACAGCGTGAGTCTCACACCCCTAGAAGCGTGTAGCATATATAGTTTTTGTGTAGTGTGATAGAGTGCTGGCTTCGTACAGTCAAAGGGATTTTGTTTTGTTGATGCTACCATGGTTCATTCTTTATAGCGTTTACAATCATGAATTTGGATGTTTATACATTGAATGAAAGAGATGAATGGATACACCTTTTTTAAAGAGCTATCTCAAGTTAAATCAGATAGCTGTTATGCTGATGTCAGTGTTATGGTTGTGAATGTTGTGATTATCTTACTCTGGAATCACCTCAAACAGTTCATCTTGTGTAATTATTGAATTTTTAGAGCTTACACCTTAGCAATTTGTCAACGTGCAAATATCTATATAAGTTCTTATGTTAACTACAATACTTGTAAAGTTTTAAGAGATTGGGAACATCGTCGACAACTCAATGTTGGTTCTGATGTTTCCATTTCCACGTATGAAATATATACATACAGCAAAAAGTTGAATCACTTAAAATACCTATGCCCTGGCTCCAATTTTTGTTGTTGCAGGAACTGATGATGATATGCCACCGTCGTATCGAAATAGGAGTAGAAGAGGAAGGCGTCTTTCTGGAAACCGAAAATACTCTAATAACACTCTTCCACATTATAGGGGACAAAATGATATTGAATCCCAAATACACTTGCTTGAACAGGAAGCCTATATTTCAGTTCTTCGTGCATTTAAGGCACAATCTGATGCCATAACCTGGGTACTTACTGTTGCATCACTATGTGTAAACAATTACTGCATGGTTTTAAATGTTATGCAAAATGTTTTGTGCAGGAGAAGGAAGGTTTAATAACAGAACTTAGAAAAGAGTTGAGACTGTCTGATGATGAACACCGTGAACTGTTAAGCAAAGTTAATGCAGATGATGTCTTAAAGAATATAAGGTTTGAATTTTAATGTTATATTATCGTGTTTCTTCATTTATGGTCATTTATGCATGTACTAATTTTAGGGAGTGGAGGCAGGCATATGGATCCCAATCCAGGCTGCACAGTAATGCGCACAATGTTCATGACTCACTGGTAAGCCCAACTTTTTCAGGACCTCGAAAGAGGCAAAAGACATTTCGGTCTCTATCAATGAATTCACATGCAGTCACCAGGCCTTCATCTTCAGCAACATTTGTTAGCCCAAGGAGCAAATGGCCTAGTTCTGTATGTCAATGCTATTTTAATATTTTTCATCTTGTTCTTTTGGCGGTTCTTTTTGATATTTTTCCTTTGGGGGGCCAGAAATTAACAGCTGTGTCAACAATGAAGTCATTGCAGACCCCTCCCACAAATAGAATTTACTCTGGTGTGTTTACGTCTACAGAACCTGTATCTTATAATCAACTTGTCGGGAAGAAAGTATGGTCGCTGTGGTCTGAAGATAACATGTTTCATGAAGCTGTTATTACCGACTATAATGCAGTAGAGGTGTGCGTTGAAATCTTTAGATTAATAAGTTAATTGAAATTCTTAATCTAATTCCTTGCATATGCTAACGTTTATAGGGCACACATGCTCTTGTTTATGATATCAATACTGAGCGTGAGCAATCGGAATGGGTCGATCTTAAAAAGGTGAGTTGATGCCATTTTCTCATTTTGGACCAATATTTCATATACGATGGACTTTAGATTGGTTAGCATGCTTTTGCAAGTGAATAGGCATGCAAAATCTGATTACATCATATTTTAGATGCGCATTGAAGAACTAGTTGAATAGAAAAAAAATGTTTTAATTTTTTAGTTTCTATTTTATGTTTGATTTGTTATCTGAAACTCCCACCATAGACCATGGCTCATAAACGATAAACAGAAATCAATAGGACTTTGTTTAAAACATAATTGTTACTTTGTCAGCCAATTCTTGAAAACTTAATATTTGAACTTAAATTGTGATAATATTTTGTGACATGTAAGTGATTTGAATTGGAAGAAGAATTTGCCATAAATGCATGCAGGGTTAAGCAGTTGTACACTGGCAATGTAAATGCTAACTGCAATCATTTTAGTTCTATTTTATCGTTCTTTGAGCTTGCACTTTCCACCAAAATTTGAAATATACTCCAACCAATAATCAACTTCCCCTTTGCTGAAATGAACTAAAATAAACAATAACCTATATAGCCATGAAATTCTGCTTTTTCTGTCTGTTTCTGATAATGCTTGTGGGTAGATACCACCTGATGCTCTTCGATGGGAAGCTCCTGGGATAGGGAACCCTACAAGTCAAGCCCATGTTGAAAGGGAAGAAGTGTTAAACCATCAACCGTCTAAGGATCTAGGAACATTGTTAAATCAGCCTGAAAATATAGATGGAGATGAAATTGAGATAATCAACACAGAAACTGTGATAAATGAGGTGGGTCGTATGCTTTCTCCATCTGTTCCATTCAGACCTGGTTTACAGAAATTGTACTAGCATAAGTAAAATAATCTGGATAGAATGATAATTGTAAATTTGTTGACTGTATATGCTCATTTTGTTTTGTAACAGCTCCTATTAAGGTCTAATTGAGTTATAAAATCTGTCTGATTAAAGTTAGGGGGAATTAATTTAAAGGACAAAAATTTGTATATTTTTAGTCTCAAAGACAACCTCAATATTTTAACCACAAGGACAAACATTTTTCTACAAATTATTCATAAGGACAAACATTCTTACAAAATTATTCATAAGGACAAACATTCTTCCAAAACTGCTACCGAACTAAAAACTGCTATCGATAACTACAAACTGATACCTAAAAACTGCTATTAATAACTAAAAACTGATACCTAAAGAAAGTTGTCTTTCAGGCTAAAATAAAGGTTTGTCCTTGAGGCTAAAATGCTGAGAAATTTTGTCCTTGACAATAATATCCTGTTAAAGTTATTGGGTGTTGTATCTTGCTCATTCAATAATGTAAGAAACTTGTATAGCAAGAATCACATTTTTGAAAAATCCATTCGCCACGTGCAGTTCTAATTGGATAAAACTTGCACTTCCATTGTTGTATACACACTATTCTTTAATATTTTCTTGCTCTATGCAGGTAGAAAGTGTAATTGCGCAGACTCATCCCGACCCCCTTGACATTGCTAAGATAAAGAAAACACTGAGAGTAATTCCTCACCTCGTATTTTTTAATGGCATGTTTTTAGCATCCATATTGTAATGTAATGTCTGTTTAATTGTCTACTGATTCACTGACAGGAACATGAACAAGCACTTCTTAATGCCATTGCCAAGCTTACTGAAGCATCTGGCGGTGAAAATGGTAATACATCACATTATTTTTATCTTTTATGTGTATCTCTTTTTCGAACTGAAGTATTTTCATTTCATGATTGGAAAGGCATGCTCCTCCTACCTTTGACACATCTGTTTCTTATGAAAGTATATGCAGCATCTTTATATGGAAACATCAATCTTGGCATCTGACATTGTGGCTTCGGCAGCATTGGAACACGCGTGTTTGTGTATATGTTGTGCGTGTATGTGTATATGTTGTGCCTCTGTAAATACTTCAATAACTATGACATGGCAAAGCGGTTGTCCTCCCCCCTCCCTTGGCGGTCATGTACATATAAACTTCAGTCGATGAGGGCAAAAAAGCGACAAAGTTGGAAGTTTCCAAACTTGATAGAAAAAAATCATAATTAAAAATTAACATGTTTTAAGTCCCTAAACCATATTTGATACAAGCAACACAAAATTTGACTAAATAACTTGCTCCTTTACAAGCAAACCATTTTATATTTTAAGTCATCAGAAAATCATTCATCATCTCATTGCCCAATCAATTGCTTAAAGCAGTCTAGATAATTTTCACAGCCGAGCAACGGTTGCAATGGCAACAGATAGTAAATGCCAACTTTGAATGCAAATATACCAAAAAAAGGGATAAATGAAAATAATATTCTGCTGGAGTGTGACTAGTAATATCATTATGTGGAGGGTTTGTTGGATTAAGAGTAAATCATGGAAGTAGATTTTGAAAGCCCGTTAATAATAGAAACCCATTCGCGAATGATTATATATATTGGACTAGTAGGGCAGTAGACCCCAGTGGTCCTGAATTTAGTTGACTGTTGCCCATCACCAATGCAGACATGCAACATATGGACTTATAAAAAACAGTACAAAAGCCAAGTTTTATTATTTGATGCAATTGTTTGTTATTGAAAATCTAAAAACACATGATGTTACTATAACATTTGATTTGGTGGAACGGATTTTTTATAAAAAAATTTGAACATAATCAGGGACTACAAATTGTTGGTTTCGGAGCTTGAGCTGAATTAATATTCATACTATTTTGTATTATTTTATGTAGTTAATAGTATTTTTATTTGCTCAATGGGTTAACATTTGTTTATCATTAGAATGTAATATTTAGTTCATACTATTTTAAATCAAAAAGCAAAATCATCACTTCTAACCACTTTCTTTTGAATATATATATATATATATATATATATATATATATATATATATATATATATATATATATTATAGTAGTTCGCATCATCATTGTGTTTTACTTTGCAGCAGATGGAAATGTTGTTATGCATGACGATCAGCAATGGACCCAAAACGGTATTACAAAGTATGTCGAAGATCCAATGGTTGCCTCATAATTTAATTAGCAGCAAAAGCTATCGAGAATTGAAAACTACATGAAGAATTCAGAAGTAAGTTTTGCAAAGGCAAACAATAACCACTTACTAACACCTATTTTCCGGATGTGCTAAGAATTTCTTGTTTTATAATTATTATTTGTAGTTCTTACTTGTGATTCTAACTTCAATTCATGTGTACATGTGTAGAATAATTTTAACCAGTAGATATCACAAATATGTTGGGTTTTCCACCGTTTTTGATGTATCTCTTCATTGAGGTTGGTTTAATACATTGTAAAATGTATTCATTTAGCCTATTAATTGTCTCTGCTTCCCTTTATGTGGAAAATTGGGTTCTGCGATATTCAACTTCAAAGCTCAGACTTCTTTCTCAAGTGTTATTCACTGTCATATTTGTAATCTAAACTACTGTCCGATTACATGATGAAACGAAAGATGAAAGGTTTGTTGCTATTATTCTTTTACCTACTATATAAGCATGTTATATATAGAGATACGTTAGCTAGGGTGGTTATGTTACCAGTCAGCTGGCTGCCCCATTTTTCATATCAATTGGTTCATCAATGCAATTGTCATGTTAATGGTAATATCTTTATGTAATCTGCGATAAAGGCACTTTACTAGTCCATTAATAATGCATGGATATTCATATAGTTAGTTGTATTGCATGCATTTGGAAGCAAGCAAAGAATCAAATTTTGTTTATTCAGATGATATTAATTGTTTTTTGTTTTTGTCCCTTTTGCATTGATGTCTTTTGTTAAGTGATGCAATGATTACCAATTACAATGCAATAGTTATCAGTTTATCGATGTATCAGTTTTTAATATGGCGCTAGGTAGGTAACGATGATGATTACCAATTCCAAAAAACCATTCATTTTTAAGTGTTGAGGTAATACAACTTTGACCGCTCACTTGCACGCTCTCTCTCCGAGCTTCTATCAGGTGACCCACCCACAATTGATGATTGTTTGCTCTCTGGCAACTGACCAGAGAAGCACTGGCAACTTCTAGTGTAGCTTCATACCAGATCTTATTAGACCGGCTATGTGTTATTCTTTTTGAATCGTGCAAACTATATTTATTGTTGTGTTTTTATTTGATATGCATGTGTATGTGTATATGTATGTTTGTTTTATTTGTTGGGGATGTAACTGAATATCGTGTGTTATGTTAGGGGTGATTTGTTGGAAGTTAATAAATGTTGTAAAATGTAATGGTATTGGTGTGCAGTAGCGAAACTATATTTGTTTGTTATTGGGGGTGTAACAAGTAGTCATATTTTCCCAATTCAACGAAAGCACTGGAATATCCCGAGAAATGCTAGCATGTTACATTGATGACGGGTTGATGGGCAAAAAATATTGTTTGAAATTCATCGTAGAATGTTAAGGGTATAAATGTTAGTGCTATCAAAACTTAACTTTGACTTATTTTTCTTCTATCCAAATTGGTCTTATTATATGCCAAATTTTGTTCGACTGATTTTACAAAATGATATACATACTATCTATAAGTCAAATTCGGTGAACTGAAGCTATCAAAGACTCCACAAATCATCACCATTATGGATAAATGACTACAAGACGAACATTTTTGTTCTATCCATTAAAAAAAATAGAGTATGTACCTCTTCTCTGAAAAAAGAAGAAGGAATTTACTAAACTTATTTAAATTAACCTCTCATCGATGTATTGTTTCGTCGAGATTTAAATCACAATGTTTTTTGCTTGTTTCTAAATGGACCCTTTGAATTCTTTTAGGTTCATGCTATACTAAAGAATCCAGAAGAAAAAAATGTACGGTTAAATTACATAAAATATTAACAAAAAATTTATTTTAAAACCTTTTTCAAAATTTAAATTTCCAGTAAATCACAAATGAAATTTTGTACTTTTGGAAAAAAATCACAATTTTCGATTAAATTTTATTTTTAACTAATTTTTGAAAATAACAAAAAACGTTTTTAGTTTTATTTTCTATTCGAGAGCTTAGCTAATGTTAAAATAATTTTACAAAATTAAAAAAAATTTGTAACATATTTGATTTTATATAATTTATTTATGGACTATATTGATTTAAATAATATTTAATAATAAAAAATTATTATAAAAACAATTTTTTGGTCAAAAAAGACTATTACCATGAATTTACATATATAAAATTACATGATCAATTTTAACCATAGTATAATGTTGTAATTACATATAAACCATACACACACACACAACTCAATAAAATATTTATTATTATATATTATGCTGCTGTACTGATCTGATATGTAAAAAAATGATTATTTATTTATTTTATAAGTATATACAGACATATAACCAAACCAATTTGTGATAACATTAATTCATAGAATCGTCACCCAACTAATAATATAATATATACACATACACACATAATAAAATATTATTCAAATAACTATAGATTATAATTTCATAAAACATACCTAAGAACCAAAGCCTTGAAGTACACCTTGAAAGTAGAACCCTCCCATTTGAAATCTTTCTGGATTCGGCATATTGCTAGTCCTTAAATCTTCGACTATCGAATAGTGATCGACTTTGAGTTGAATTGAACTTGATATGATGGAGCACTAATCAAATCCAATTTAATCGCTTATCGTGGGTATGATGGAGATGGCAGCCAAAAGTTCCGATCAAATCATTTTATGTTTGCTTATATAGTGGGTAGAAAGAAGGAAAAAGTGGATCTCATCCCATACTAATTCTCCCTTGATCCGAGCAATTCAAAAATCTAGCATCTAAACCCTATTTTGAGCCGTCCCCCATGCCTTATTACGGTCAAAAATTACACCCACCATGATGGGCCAAAAACTCATTTAAGCCCAAAGAAAATATTATTTAATTAAATCCAATTTAATCGCTTATCGATATCGTATATCGTTTAATATATTTAAAACTATTACAAATATATTTATTCCTCAAATCACAATCAAAATTTTATAATTAATATTTCATAAATATTACTTAATTTAATTAATTTATAATAATTATAAACTAATTAAATTGTTTGGTCAGAGGAGAATTCATTGTTTCGATTGTATGACTCGACAGGTGTAAATTTGATCAGCGATTAAAATTGAACTATTCGAATATTAACATTCGTACGTCACTTAGCAGGTGGTGTGGCATTTTGGCCAAGTTTATCACTTACTTGATATTAGTAAAATCCAATTTCACTTTGTTAAGCATTAATCGGTTGTGACTTTTATTTACACAAATTCTCTTCGTCAAAACTATATCACTTTGGACTTACAGAATTTCGTAATTGCCAAAATTCCAATATCGTCCATATTCTCTACAGTCCATACATAAAGTGCTTAGTTTAATAATAACAATTACTATTAACTGAACTGCTCTGGTAAGAGACTTTGACTTTGAGTTGACTTGAGTTGAACGTGATACTAACCCCATATAACTGAGAAGATGAATCCTCTTTTGAATAGTGTTTCACTTCCAATACTTCCACTCGACCCAACTAAACTCACTCGATTCAAACGGTTTTCTTTAAGATTATAGTTTAAGCAATGCAAATTGAATCATAGATGCAAACATAGATAGATATAAATGTAGTAAAAGTAAAAAGTAAAGAGTTGGAGAGATCACACTAGGATTTTATACTGGTTCGGAGTTACCCTACATCTAGTCTCGTACAATTTCTTGTACGGATTTCTTTTCAAATATCAAAGTCTATACAATTTCGATTTCAAGTCTATGAGACACACACTCTAGATTTTCCGAGCTCTAGGTACACTCACTGGATTCGGACGGGACATCAGCACACCCACTTGGATTTCAAACTGGACACCGAGCACACCTATTTGATTCAAACGGGGGACAAGCACACCCACTTGGATTTTAGAGACACCAAGCACACCCAAAAGTATTTTAGTATGATTTGGTAGAGTTTACAAAATCAAAATCTTGATCTTGAATACAAATAATCCTATAGCCTCTTGAATAGCATTTTGACCGTGATTTGCGTGAGAGAGATCAGAGAGTATTCAATAGAGAATCAAATCAATAGAGTTTGAATTTGATTCTGGGTGAATTTGAGAAGATCTTGAGTATAATTTCTTTTAGAAATCAAGAGAGTGAAAGAGAAGATAAAATATAAGAAAGTAGTTTATCAAAATTCATTGAAAGAACCCTTATTTATAGAGAAACAACAGTCATGTCCATTCGCGAAGAGGTACGACGAAAAGACATTTCCATTCAAAATCAGAGAATAGATTTTAAAAACCTTTTTGAAAAAAAATGAAGAGAGATCAATGAAGTGCTATCGGGGCTTTAAAAAAATAATATATGACTCTATAACTTATCTTGATATCTTGAATCTTCAAGCTCATGAATCTTCAATCTTTAACTCTTGAATCTCTATATCAGCTCTTTATTAGTCTCTTGAGTCTGCTCTTGATACTGTACAGTCTTCTTAATCAACACTTATCTAATATCATGCACTATATAATAAAACATTAGTATCTATATTTTATACGATCTTATATGGTTGTTATCATCAAAACTAGTACCTATGGTACTAACAATCTCCCCATTTTTGATGATGATAGCCATGTATATAAAATATGATATAACTCTCCCTGAGTTACAAAACTCCTCCTTAATCCATGCCTAGATATTTTATATATTTCTCCCCTTTTTCATCAACAAAAATTTAACCAAAACTCCCTCTAACTAAGTACTACATGATATATAAGAGTGATATGTTGATAAATAAGAAAACCAATTTTATTAATCGATCCAATCCAATACATACAAATATTCGAACTAATCCAAGCCAATACAATTCAATTCAATCATAAGTCAAACAAATCAACCCAAACCAATTCTAATCCTAAATAGGTTCATACAAACCAATCCATACTTCTTATTCTAGTGTAATCTTTTAATATACAAACTTAAACCAAATCTTATATATATATATATATATGTATGTTTAAAAACTAACCAATCTACTTAAACTTCCCTATGAACTTCTACCCAACCATCGGAACCAAAAATTGGATCTCCTTTTATGGCATCCAAGTCTTTATTGTCTTTGTTGATGGCACTATCCAGATTGTTGGTTGGTTCATCTTTTATAAGGGAAGAAATCATCCATCGAATACAATCAAAATGCTTTTCTTGTTCTTTTATCATCTGTATTTGACTCAATTCTAAGTGTCTTTGACTTTTAAGGATAAAAGTTAGGATATTATTGAATGATTGAAAGGGTTGTTCAATATTCTAACATAATTTTTGGTGTGGGGAAGTCATATTTGAAAAGTTAAGTTTATAAGTGATAAGGGAGAAGAAAGAGGGTGGAAATAATGTTTTTCTGGAGTGGATAGGTTTATATAGGGTGAATAATCGTTTGGAATAGTTGAATAGATGGTAGTTATATTATTTTGAAATTTAAAAAATTTGGTTCCTTCCCGTTATATGTCGACATATAGGGTACTCATATGTCGACATATATACCATATTTTGCAAATCAACTTATTTTCTATATTTTTGTAATTAGCCTAAACTATTGCACTTTCACTATAAGAAAAAGTATTTTTAGTTGCAATTATTAGTAGCGTTTGTAATCTAGTGCAACCAAAAAGTTATTTAAACACGACCGATCGAAATTTTTATAGAATAGAAAATAAAAAAATATGCCCATGAAATAATGGAGGGAAAACAAATTTAACGCGGTTCTCAATCTTTTTCAGTGGGCGCACAAAATCTTTTTCTCCTTCGTTCTTTTTTCTTCCACTTCTTAAAAAAACAGCGAGCACCGCACAAAATTAAAATTAAAGCATGCCAGTCATCACCGTCACATCGTATCCCAGCATCTCCCATCACCACGCACACACAAGTGCCTATCATCGCATCTCCAGCCGTGAAGGTCGCCACTTTCCAACATCGTTCGCTCATAGGCATGTTGCTTCGCCAAGAGGCATGCGTTCTCCATTTTCGGCTTCATCCTCCACCTCCAGGCTTCAGCCTCCAGTCATATGAGTAGTTGTTTAACCCTAAATTAAATCTAAACCCTAAATGTCTAATTGCAAATCAATCCTTTTATTTGATGTGTGTAACAATTCGCCTTTGAAGTTCGGGTGTAGTCTGAAATCAACACTGGTAATTTTCTGAAAGTTATTCAATTTAGTTTTGAACGTATTAATTAATCATGTGTTTTTTTTGGATGAATTATATTTGGAAAACTATTTTAGGTGATTTTTGTTCATTGAGCTATTTCGATAGTATACCCATCTTCAAAATTGCAATGCTCAATTTTATCTGTTTTAGACATTAGAAGAGTTGACTATTTGCTGTAACTTTTCTTATTCAATTATTGCAATTCTTCGTTCTAATAATATAGTTTGCCTATTCTACAAAAACTACTAGTATAAAGTAATTATGTATATCTTTGTTCATTGTTGCTAGTATGATGATGAAGCCTCAAAATTAGTTCAACCTTATAACATTGTAAGAGTTTGGTACTTCACATTGTTATTAAGATGATTTGTATATTTAAAACCTTTAGTATAGTCACTTAACATATACAATCCGTCCTTTAAGTATTCCTCTTTTCTATGTAATGGGTTTAAAGAGGCTGGACTTTGATTTTCAGTGTCCATTGTTCCCATAAAAGATAATAATATCTTTTAAGATTGGACAATATTTATAGTAATAAATAGTAGTTAAACTAGTACAAGAAGAAACACCAAGTTAGAGAATTTTGATGTTGACGCTTAAGCAAACTTTCCAACAACAATTTTGATTGCTTATTGATCATCAATTTTGATTGCTAAAGATTGAGTTCAATGATGATACAAAGAACTAGAGATTAAGTTACTTTTCATATCCTCTCTTCCTTCTCCACATAATCTTGAAATCAATAATAGAAAACACATTATTCTTATCTAATTTGTTCTGGCTATACATTACACAAAATGTATGTGTCCATCCTAGTATTAGAGTATACTCTTTGATCATGTAGGGTTGTAAATCAGTTGCACATCAGATGCATTTCTTATCCTAGTTTGTTATTTCTTTTAAATTTTATAAAGACACAAACAAACTATTTATTAAGGTGCATGAATTTAAATATGTATCATTGACAGCTCCTACCATCATAATCCTTAAGCAAAGAGATTTACACATTGCCTTTTAAGGAACAATTTTTCTTCTTTGGCACTGTTCGCAATGTTTAACCCCTCACTTGTACTTAGACATACATAAAGAAGTTATTCGTTGCATTCAAAGGCAATTTTCAGTATCCATTGGACCAAACCTTATTTTGTATTACTTGCATTCTTCTACAATTTCAAGATTATATGGAGTTGACTGGTTTTTGATAGGTAAGAATACAAACTACAAGGTCTGGCTGCAGCCATCATCAAGTTATGGGAAAAAAGCCATGTCGCCAAGATTGTAATTAAAGTCGACATTCCATATACAAACAGTGAGAAGATGCAGACAAGCAGAAGGTAAGTTGTATATTAACCGGCTTCTACTTTTCCTCTAAATACTTCTAGATATTTTGGGTTGAATGGAACAAATTTTAGAAGATCGTTTGTTTTTGGAGGATAATTTATTGAATATGAATATAGACTTGAAACTACAATAGTTTGAAACTCAGTTTCCATGTCAAAAATAAGTATTTTGAACCAAGCTATGAACTCGGTTTCCAAGCTGAAACTCAGTTTCCAAGCTGAAACTCAATTTTGATACCGAGTTAAACTCAGTTTTGAAACCTTGTTTCAATTCATTTTTGAAACTAAATTATCAGTTATTAACATATTTTAGAAACTAAATTCGAAACTCATTTCGAAACTCGATTTTGAATTTTTGAAACAAAACCACAAGTTGGAGTCCAGATATATATTCTCTGGTCTCAGATTGGATGCACTTCATGAAAGCAACTGGGTCAGGATGAGAATTTATACTTTGATTATGTAGTTTGCGTTATATGCGACCCGTTCTAGCATTTGTAATTTGAGTTCAAAAACCTTAAGGAATGAGATGTTTTGTATTCAAAAATATCTAACCATTGCTTACCACTTTTTTCATAGGTTGAAACATTCATTTGCTGTGATACAAATAAAGAACATGAACCACACCCTTTGCCAGTTAAGGTACCTTCCTTTTTCTTCAGAATATATTAGGTAAACTGCTATGACTATATCTGCCATATTTAACTTGTTTTAGGAACGCATATCGGTTTTAATGATAAGATTTATCGAAATCATGAAGCAAAGTCATTTTTCGTGAAAGGGTATTAATTATTCACAAAGATATGCATGTGTTTATTCATATCAATTTGATGTAATTAGATTTGGTTATTTATCAATCAATTTGTAACGACTGGATATATCATTTAAAATATTTTTCACACCTATTAACTATAAACTTATTGGTCATTATTATTTACAATTTAAACATCTCGTTGACATCTGCATATATTAGTCTATATTACTAGTTAAAGTATTATTCAGTCTATGTTAGTATTTATAATTTAAAAATTATATTGGTCTATGCTACCAGTTAAAGTACTTCATTGTACTATCATTATTTTTGTACTCCATGCTATGTATGAATAGTGCACATTATATAACAAGCAATCTTATCACATGTAGTTTAAATAATGAGATATTTGTATTTTTTTTGTAATTTAGTAGTAAAGAGCATAGTCGCAGAGCATGTATTCTTTTCTACTGCTGTAATACACTAACAACTGTTGTTCATATTGGGTTGTGCATAATTGCTTTGGCTATACACTTTAGTCACCGATATAGTGATATTCGTATAAAAATATTGCTGATGGGATTTTTTCCATCTGAACTTGCTAAAACATCAAGTACTTCCCAATACAACCGAACCAAAAATAATTAATACAATACAATAGCAAAGCTCCTTAGATAAACTCTTAGGCACCATATTAACTTCACCTTCCTTTTTCTGCATTTCTCGATCCAGGCCATCATGCTACTAATTACTGTTAACTTTGACAAGATACATATAGCTGCACGCTGTTTAATTTGTTGACAGGTATTTATATATTTTCCCAGATTACCACATAAAACATTTACCTGTTTAGTCCATTTAACCATAACTTTATGTCAATTAATATGTGGATATAATGTTAAAAGTACTGGATCTAGTGTACCTTTGCTTATATAGTCCTGTTCAAGCTCTTGTAGGAGATAAAGTGGTGTACTGTTTGTGTTTGATTTACGTTTAGTTCATCTACTGACTAAGTTTCGAGATTGCCGAAGCAGCAGCACAGCTACTTCAAGATGATGATGATGATGCATTTAATAACTAAACAGCTTCAATTTTGGATTTGGATTTCCGAAGAGAGCAAGGTTGGACTTTTATGGTGCTAGCTTTCACTTGTGCATGCAACAAAGAATTATGGGTAATTAAGCGTTTTGTGAGCACCAATTTGGTATAACATTTTATTAGTACTAGGTGTGTAAATTTATATACGAATGGTTATTGTATGTGAGTTTGGTCATTTTATCAAAAAACTATTGTATTAGAATAGTTATGGATATCTTATTTGATTATAAGATTAATATGTTTTTTTAATTGTTTGAATATGATGATTATGTGAGTGATTATTGATTGATATAGTAGAAACAAAATAGACCATCAACAAGAAATAATAGCATGAAAAAATGGTGCAAAATGATCAATAACTTTTAGCAGTGTTTCAAAAACGCTACAGAAATACATATAGCGGCGTTAAGTAAACGCAACCGTAAAGTAGGGGTAAAGTTGGAAACTTTATTGGTAGCGACAAAAAACCTTTTGGTTGCGTTTTTAAAATGCTACAAAAAGATTTATGGTGGCGTTTGAGAAACGCTGCAATAAAAGGATTTATCGTGGCGTTGAAATAAATGCAACTAAAAATCATGGATTTTTAGTTGCGGGCTTTATCACGGCGTTTATCAAAACGCTACTATAAGCTTTGGTAGCGTTTTTTTGTGCGCCACCAAAAATAAAATTTCTTGTAGTGATTTTATGACTTTTTAGACACTAAAAACAATGTATAATAGCAAGGAACATGATTTTGTTTATAACCATAGACGAGTACATGAAATTTAAAGATAAACATAAAAGATACATGGATTAAAACTAGAACAATTTAAACTAAAAGCTAGAATATCATAGGAAATACAACTAGGAAGAAGTATATGAAGATGAGGATTTTATACTAATCTTGCGAATTATCTTTCCAAAGTACTTGTCTACTTTGTTGCAGAGAGAAGCGAAATTTCTTAAGCTTCTTTTGGTTATTAAGAAGCTTTTCTTGATTCTTGAGAATTTCCTTGGTGGATGGATGAGATGGCTTGAAACTCTCGAAAGAAGTGTCTTCCTCCTCTTCTTATTCTTCCTCCTCCTCCACTTCCATTTCTCCTCCTTCCTCTTCCTCCTCTTCTCTAATTTCACGCTCCTCCTCCCAAGCCAATCATGCTTCCTTCTCCATAAGAGTTTCATAAGGCTCAAAGATGAATGAAATATGCATGAGAGAGATGTTGGCCTTGTCGAAGATTTTTTGAGGAATGGTTTCCTCTCCTATTAGGTCAACACCAAAATTTGTGAATATTCTAGTGAGATACACACCATGAAAGAGTGTGTTCTAGTGCCTGGAGATATTCTTAGGAAAGAATTCTTCCAAAATGACTTGTGCCCAATTTATATTGTGACGACCATAAATTGCAAAAAGTGCTTTGAAAACCTTTTGAGTAAGGTTATTATAATTTTCCATCCTTGGAGTTATGCTTTGTTTCAAAACGAGACTCATAATTCTTGTTTTAGGATGTAAATTCTTATTTTTAAACTCAAAGTCATCATCACTTTCAAAAATACCGTGAATTACTTCACAATTTTGATTTTCAATTTTAAAAGATGAAAGGTCCATTCCACTAGATTTGCATTCGAGAATGTGACCTAAAAGTTCACAATTCAAAACAATTTGAGTGCCTTTGACACTACTCCATACTTCACCTTCATTTCCTTCATAGGACTTTCCTTTCAAATTAGCATAAAACAATTCACTAAGTTTGGAAAATACACAAAATCATTTTGGGAAGCATCAATTAAACCAAGAATTCCATTTTGATCACAAAGATCATAAGAAGGAAAATCATCGAATTTGGCAAATCTTCCAGGAGAGACTTTTCCGGAAGAAGCATATCCCATATAAGCTTCAATGCCCTCTTTTTCACGGAAACGATAGCCTTTGGTTTTCTTAGAAAGCCTTATGGTTTTTGAAGTGTTTCTTGGGGAAGCCATCGATGAATTGTTTGAAGGGATAACAGAGATAATGGATTAGAGTGAAATGAATGGATGGAGATGGAATAATTAAATAGGGAATTAATAGACATGTTCTCTTGTCAAGAGACACCTTTTTAGGACACTGAAGTTGGTGAAAAGATGGAGGGAATTTCAAATTTTGAATTTGAATTGAAAATTTATTCTAGTTTCTGGGTATATGTTGACATATAGGCATTAGTTTCCAAAATTTTGAGATGAATGAATTATTCCTATTTACTTATATATATACAATCATCCTATAATTATTACTAATATATATACTTAGTAAATAATTTTTAAAAATTAATTTAAATATATATATATATTTATTTAATATTATTTTTATTCAATATTATATTCTTGTTAAAATAATTTTATAAAATTTTGTTTATATATATATATTATATTCATCCAATATTGTTATGAATCTAATCCTATCAAAAGCAACCTAAAATCAGGTAAAAAAATTAAATTTTAAATACGAACCTATTTTTGCTCCATTTCTTCGAACTTTTCTGGACTTAATTGATTATTGTTGTGAGGCACATATTGGCATCTTATGTATCTGGTTCATTATTACTTGAGGAAGTATCTGAATCGTCTAATGTTGTAGTATAAGTCCCCCGTTTCTGGAAGAATCGGTTTTTGGTGAGATTTCCGGTTTCTCCGGTTGTGGACAGTCTCTCTGCATATGGCCAAATTCATTGCAGTTGAAACATTTAACAGCATTTCCACTTCATGGATTTTTGTTATCATTTCTTCTGAGATTATTCATTTTTCAATATTTCAGAAATTTCTAGTCATGAAAGTAATTTCCTCATTATCGTCATTGTCTGAATCCAGGTCATCTATTGTTGCATTAAAAGCAATGGATTTCTTTTCTATTGCCTTGCTTTCTCTCTTGCCACGCATTTGTGCTTCATATGACATTAAATTGCCAATTAATTCTTCAATTTTCAGAGTGTTAATGTCATTAGCCTCTTCAATTGCAAGATTTTTTTGGTCCCATTTAGAAGTAAGTGAATTGAGGAATTTTCTAACTTGATCCTCTTCAGAAAAACTTTTACCTAATGCAATTAGTGAATGTACTATATCTTGAAATCTACTATACATATCAGAAATGGTCTCATTGAGAATCATTTTAAATAATTGAAACTGATTAGTTAACATAGAAATTTTAGTCTGTTTGACTTACTAGTACCCTCATGTATAACTTGCAGTGTTCTCCATATTTCATATGCAGACTTACAAATAGACACTCTATTGAATTCACTCTTATCTAATAAACAAAACAAAATATTCATGGCTTTAGAGTTACTTTGTGAAAGTGCCGCTTGATTAGCAGTCCATTGTGAAAAGTTAGTCTGGATATCAGTGTACTCATTCTGTGTGACATTCCAAATATCTAGACCATTTGACTGTAAATAGATTTTCATTCTACATGATCAATAGGTGTAATTACTTCCATTAAAAAGTGGGGGTCTAGCAATAGATTGTCCTCGATAAAGGAGTTACTAACAAGTGAACTAACAGTGTTCTTAGCCATTTAAACTTTTCAAAAATCAAAATTATGAATGCTTTGAAAACTAATGCTCTGATATCAAATGTTAGTTTGCGGAGTAAGGATCTTAAGGCTAATTTAACACTAGAGGGGGGCGAATAGTGTTTTATAATTTTTATTAATCTTTTGGAATTCTTTTAATTATAGTTTAAACAATGAAACTTGACAATCACAGATAGATATAAATGCAGTAAAAGTAGAAAGTAGAGAGTTGGAGAGATCACACCAGGATTTTTATACTGGTTTGGAGTTACTCTCCCTCCAGTCTCGTACAATTTCTTGTTCAAATATCAAAGTCTATACAATCTTGATTTCAAGTTTACGAGACACACTCTTTAGATTTTCCGAGCTCTGGGTACACTCACTGGATTCGAACAGGACATCAGCACACCCACTTGAATTCAAACGGGACACCAAGCACACCTACTTAATTCAAACGTTACACAAGCACACCCACTTGGATTTTAAGGACACCAAGCACACCCAAGCGTATTTGAGTATGATTTGATAGAATTAAAAAAATTAATTTCTTGATCTTGAATACAAATAATCCTACAGCCTCTTGAATTGCACTTTGATCATGATTTGAGTGAGAGATATGAGAGAGTATTCAATAGAGAATCAAATCAATAGTAATTGAATTTGATTCTGGTTGAATTTGAGAAGATCTTGAGTAAAATTTCTTTTAAAAATCAAGAGAGTGAAAGAGGAGAGAAAATATAAGAAAGTTGTTTCCTTGAGAGAACCTCTATTTATAAAGAAACAACAATCATGCCCATTCGCAAAGAGATACGATGAAAAGACACTTCTATTCAAAATCAGAGAATATATTTTAAAAACCTTTTTGAAAAAAATGAAGAGAGATCATAGAAGTGCTACTAGGGCTTTAACAAAATAATCTATGAATCTATAGTTTATCTTGATATCTTGAATCTTCAAAATCACGAGTCTTCAATCTCTAGCTCTTGAATCTCTATATCAGCCTTTTGAGTCTGCACTTGATACTGTACAGTCTTCTTAATCAACACATGTCTAATATCCTACACTATATACTATATATAACTTGATAAAACATTAGTATCTATATTTTATATGATCTTATATGGTTGTTGTCATCAAAACCAATAGTTAAGGTACTAATAGATTTGACTATAATCGAAGCGGAACTTTCATATTAAAGACTAACGATATTCTCTATTAGAACCTTGTATTTTGATGTTTTTGATCATGACAACTATATAAGTAAATATTATGTGAACTAACCATATTTACAGGAGAAGATGCTATTCTACTCGACAATAGATTGTAGACCAAGAATTCAGATAGAAGTTTCAATTATTGTTTATGGTTTGTCTATAGTCTAGTCTAGTAGTTGATTTTTGTTAAAATCTCTCCAAGGTGGTATATGCACACACACACGTACTTAAAAAATGTTTTTAAATCATGTTACATTTGCCAAGTATTTTACTACAAGTTCACGCACAATATTCTCTCAAAAGAACCTCAATATGGCAGAAAATATGGTATTCAACCAACTGAAACAGGCAGTTCAGTCGACTGAATATCTGTGCACATGCACAGTGCATGTGAATGTTCAGTCAATTGAACTGACCAATTCAGTCTACTGAATTATAAGTGTTTTGTGCATATCACTTTCTGATTCGAATTTTTTAAATTTCGGCAGACAAAATTCTTTTATTCAGCCGACTGAAATTGCAAAACGGCTATTTTTTGAATGGTCACTTCCATTCATCGAACAGAAACAGCCCTCGATTCAAGACTTGTTTTTGTATCTTTTGATCGTAACTTTTCACGATAAGTTGCAACACTTAAACACTATATATAGCCTTCAATTCATTTGTTTTAATGACCTAATTTTTGATTCTATTCTCTTATACTTATAGTCTAATCATTCTGCCATTTGCATTAAAATTTCTATTCTAATCACTTGCACATTCAAACACAAATTTATTTGTGATTAAATTAACTTCCTATCTTCACGAACTACACTATATACCACAAATGAGAAGATTATAGGAAGGGTGTACTCTAAAGATTTATCTGTGCTATTAAAAGAGCTCAATCAGTCAAGAAAATTCTTTGTATTATTGAAGCTCTGTTCGGTTGCTCAGGCAGTTGAAGTCCTATTCTGTTGCTTAGGCAGTAGAAGCCCATTCGGTTGCTCAGGAGGTGTAATACATATTCCTCTGGATTAAGAGAAGGTTGATAGTTAAATTCTAGAAGGAGTTTGGGACTGGACGTAGAACGGAAAGTTTGAACCAGTATAAAAACCCCTGGTGTCATTTACTTTACTATTTACTTTTATATTTACATTCCACACTAGTAGATAACTTAGATAGTATTTCATATTACGATCCTAAGTAACTTTCATTTGGTATCAGAGCAAGGTCATCATATAACCATAACACAGTTATTTGATATTCAGTTAATATGGAAAATAACACCAACACACGTTTTATTGAAGATCAATCCACTGCATGACCACCACTGTTTAACGGTTTAAATTACAACTATTGGTCAACTCGAATGAGTATTTATATGCAAGCAAATGGATATGATACTTGGAATATCACTCAGAATGAATACACTATACCTACTACACCATACGCACAATGGTCAAACACACAAAAATTAGATGCTACTTCAAATGCAAAAGCCATGAATATGTTATTTTGTGCCTTAGATAAAAATGAATTTAATAGAGTTAGTATGTGTAAAACTGCTTATGAAATCTGGAAAACTCTTAAAGTTACACATGAAGGAAGAAACAAAGTGAAGCAAAGTAAGATTTTTATGCTTAAAAATCAGTTCCAAAATTTCAAGATGAAACCAGGTGAAACTATAAATGACATGTATTCTAGATTCCAAGACATATATCATTCATTATTTGCACTATGAGAAAAATATTCAGATTTTGATATTGTCTCAAAAATTCTAAACTTTTTAACGGATGAATGGGAACGAAAAGCCTTAGCTATTGAAGAAGCTAATGACATTTCTACCATCAAACCTGAAGAGTTAATAGGAAATCTCATGTCGTATGAAATTAATTTGCAGGCAAAACGAGATCAAGTCCAAGATAGAAAGAATATAGCTTTTTAGGCTGAACAAGAAGACTTAGAATCAAATGAAGATGACATGGCATTTATAACAAAGAATTTCAAAAAGTTTTTGAAATTTAGAAAGAAAAAGAAATTTGGAAACAACAGGAGAGACAATACTAATAAACCGTCAGCTTCAATCTCGAGTGTTATGAATGTCATAAGAAGGGTCACATAAAGAAGGACTATCCTGATCGAAAGAAAGACAGATACAAGAATAAAAAGGATAAGTATAAGAAGAAGCAAACATTCTCTGTTACATGGGATGATTCATAATCATCTTCATCATTAGACAGTGGCACTGACTATGATTCTGAACAAGCCAATGTCTGCTTTATGGCTTCAACTAACGATGTAAGTGATCTTACTTTTGATGATTTATTAAAAATAAACTAAGAGCTATTGGACAAACTAAAAGAAGTTAAAAGAAAGTATAAAGATGCTCTAGAAAAATTAAACAGAAATGAAATAGAAGTTGATATGCTAAGAGATGAAAATAAAATCTTGGAAGAAGAACCTGTTAAAACACAAAAATCTTTGTCTAACATTTCTTCTCAACTCACTAAGCTATCAAATGAAATAGAAGTGCAAAAAGAAAAGAATATGACATTAGCTTCAGAAAATCATGATTTAAAATCATATGTCAAAATTCTTGAATTGAAAAATACCAGTCGCAAAACCGAGTTAGAGAATATCACTAAAAATGTATCTAATTTTAATAAAAGAAGAGAAAATCTTTCCAAAATTATTATTAATTCTCAAACTACTTTTAATAGAAAGGGGTTAGGATACACAAATTCTTCAAAAACTAGTTCAAAGAAGAATAACTCATTATATAAAAATTTCAATTTACATAAGAATTTTGTAAAAGCAAAACCAAAACCAAAGATTTTCACTCAAAAGAAAGAAATTAGAAACACAAATACTATAAAGATTTGGGTACCAAAAACTAATAATAATTTAATCAGAAATAAGTATATTGAATCTTTTATAAATTCAGTTCATAAAAATAAAGATTTTACTTATAAAGGGAATTCTAAACTTTCTTGGGTTTGGCTTCCTAAGATCTAACTCTTAGGACTCTAATAAATAGTGGGTACCAACGTCATTCCTATATTTTTTGCAGGTACCAACTATGAAAAGAGGAAAGTGGATACTTAACAGTGGTTGCTCAAAACGTATGACAGGAAACAAAGATATGCTGACTAACATTATCTACTCAGATGGAGGATCTATCACATTTGGAGATAATTCCAAAGGCTATATTATCAATAAAGGAGATGTGAGCAATGACGGTACATCTAACTTACCTCTTATTACAAATGTTTTACTAGTTAAGAATTTAAAACATAATTTACTTAGTATAAGTCAACTTTGTGATAAAGGTTTTAATATAACTTATTTTGAAAATAGATGCAATATATTTGATCAGAATAATAATCTTATATTTTAAGGAACCAGAGAAAGAAATATTGACATATTAAATATGAAAGTTAATCATAACACAAATATATGTCTAGTAACCAAAGAAAATGATCCTTGGTTATGGCACAAGAGATTTTGTCATATAAAATTTTAAAGCAATAAGCAAATTACCTAAGAATAATTTAGTTAAAGGTTTACCAAAAATGAATTTTAAAGTAAAAAGTATTTATGATGCTTGTCAATTAGGAAAATTAACAAAATCTTCTTTTAAATCAAAAAAAATAATTTCTACATTACAACCACTTGAGTTATTACATTTGGATCTTTTTGGACCAACTCAAGTTCAGTCTATAAATCATAACAGATATGTTTTTGTAATTGTAGATGATTTCTCAAGATTTACTTGGACAATATTTTTGAAAAAAAAAGTGATACATTTGAAAATTTTAAAATATTTGCTAAAAGAATTCAAAATATTAAAAATTAAAAATTAAAAACATTCGAAACGGTCACGGTGGTGAATTCGAAAATGAATCTTTTGAAAATTATTGTAATAAGAAAGGAATTGTTCACAATTTATCATTTCCTAGAACTCCACAACAAAATGAAGTTGTAGAAAGGAAAAATAGAACACTTCAAGAATGTGCTAGAACATTATTAAATGGAAGTACTCTACCAAAACATTTTTGGGCGGAAGCTGTAGCAACTGCTTGTTAAGTTTTAAATAGAGTTTCCATTAGACCATTAACAAAACATACCCCATAAGAGCTTTTTAAAAACCCAATATATCATATTTTAAAGTTTTTGGTTCAAAATATTTCTTTTAAATACAAAAGACAATCTTGGTAAATTCGATCGAAAATCCGATTAAGGAATATTCATTAGATATTCGAAACGAAGCAAAGCCTATAGAATTTATAATAAAAGAACTAAAGTAATCGAAGAAACATTACATGTGTCATTCGATGAAAATTTCAAATTTAATCATAAATATGAAGATGAAGAAGTTGTTTCTAAAACAAATAACAGAGAAGATTATTTAGAAAATATTGAAAATAATACAAATAACAATTTACCAAATAATAATGAAATTAGAACTCCACCAAGACTTCTAAAAAATCATCCTGTTGAAAATATCATTGGAGAAGTAAATACTAACGTAAGAACTCGAAATCAACTAAATCAAATGGGTCACGTAGCTTTTCTTTCAAACATTGAACCCAAAAATGCTAAAGAAGCCTCAACTGATGATTACTGGATTATAGCTATGCAAAAAGAATTAAATCAATTTGAATGTAATGACGTTTGGGACTTAGTTCCTAGACCAAGTAATCAAGCTATTATCGGTACAAAATTGGTTTACAAAAATAAAGCCGACGAGTAAGGAAATATTATTCGAAATAAAGCTAGGCTAGTTGCTCAAGGTTATAATCGAGAAGAAGGAATAAACTATGATGAAACATTTGCTCATGTAGCTCATCTAGAAGCTATACATATTTTATTAGCTTATGCTGTTTTAATAATTTTAAACTATATCAAATGGATGTAAAAAGTGCATTTTTAAATGGTTTTATAAAAGAAAATGTATATGTAGAACAACCACCTTTATTTACACATGAAAAATATCCACATCATGTTTATAAATTGAAAAAGGCATATACGGATTAAAACAAGCACCTCATGCTTGGTATGACCGTCTTAAAAATTATTTAATCTCTTATGGTTTTAAAATTGGAAAAGTAGATCAAACTTTGTTTATAAAACAAGATTATGTCAATAAATGATATTTTAATAATACAGATATATGTAGATGACATTATTTTTGGTTCAATAAATGAAAAATTATGTCAAGAATTTTCAGATATTATGATAAGAGAATTTGAGATGTCTCACATGGGAGAACTTTCATATTTTCTAGGTTTACAAATTAAATAATTAAATAATGGAATTTTCATTAATCAAGAAAAATACTGTGATAATCTCATAAAACGATTTAGTATGGAAAACATTTCTGCTAAACCAACTCCTATGAGTACTACGGTACATCTCGATAGAGATGAAAATGGCAAAAGTGTTGACAAAAAACTATATCGTAGTATGATCGGTTTATTACTTTATTTAGCGCTAGTCGACCTGATTTAATGATGAGTGTATGCTTGTGTGCACGATTTCAAGCACATCTCAAAGAATCACATTTACGGGTAGTGAAATGAATTTTGCGATACTTAAGCAAGACTAAAGATTACGGTCTCTTTTATCCAAAAGGATGCCCTTTTGAATTAGTATCATACAATGATGTTGATTTTGGAGGATGTCGAACGGATCGAAAGAGTACAAGTGGTACTTGTCATTTCATTGGACGATCTTTAGTATCTTGATTAAGTAAGAAACAAAATTGTGTTTCACTTTCGACGTGTGAAGAAAAATATATCTCTGCTGCTTTTGCATGTGCTCAAGTAATATACATGCAGCAAACACTACAAGATTTCGAAATAAAACTTTCTAAATCTAAAATTTACTGTGATAATAAAAGTGCAATAAATTTATCGAAAAATCCAATAAATCATTCTAGAACTAAACACATTGATATTAGACATCATTTTCTTCGCGATGACATAGAAAAAGGAAATATATCGCTAGATTTCGTACCTTTAGAAAATCAAATAGTCGATATAATTACTAAACCCTTAAATGAAAATATTTTTATTAAATTAAGACGAGAACTAGGAATTATATCGTTACATGAATTATAATTAAATATTTTTTTATAATTTTTTTTAAAAAAAAATTGGAGCTACTGGCACTCGAACTCAGGTATTTTAGGAGGAAGTTGTATGCTATTCCAATGTACTATTATATTTCTTGTTTCAACAACATACTTCACCTCTAATTATTTGTCTGGCCATTAATCCTTTGTTTTCCTTACCTCACATTCTTCTTGGCTGAGAATATCCAAATGTTTTGCACCTAAATTTGTATAAACCTGAAATAGTGTATACAATTGGTTATAAATATGCTTCAATTTTCTTCCCTCAAACTCACCTTTTCAATCATCGCTTAAATTCAAAACTATTTAGCTCAATCATTTCCAATAAATCTACAATCTCTACAATGTCATCGCAAGAAGGATCCAATCAATCATCACTAGTGTTTAGAACTCCAACCTCTGAGTCATCAAACAATTCAAATAATACAACTCCGGTATATATCCCAGTCAAAATTACACCTCACCAAATCATCACACTGGATATACGCCACAAGGAAAAATAGCTAAACGAAACTTAGTTTTTGGCTCTCCGTCAACTAAAGAGAAGATTGATGACATACACCATTATCAAAGAGAAACATTAGAACTTCAACGCGAGATGTACTACGAGCAAAAAGTGAATGCAAAACACTTGAGCTTCCTAGAAAAATTCGCGTTGAAGTTTTGCAAATCATCCTCAAAACAATGTGTACATCAACCATCTCCTCAACGTCCTCAAGTGTCGTCGAACTCTTAGGAACGAAGCCCTCAACGTCCTTAAGTGTCGCCAAACCCTTGGGAACATGGTAATATATGTTCTCCTCTCCATCCATTACAAGAAATCACCAAGGTTGAACCGCATTCGGATGACTCGAAAAATTCCGAAAATTAAGTCGTTTTGATTATTGTTTTAAAATTTGAATAAGTTGTATATTTTCTGGTAAATAAGAATATATTTTTAACAATAGATTAAAATTAGAAAACTCATAAGTATGTCTATATTGAATAATTAATTTAAGAAAAAATTGAAGTAAAGATAAGTTTTGGAAATATCAACAGAAACAATCGACTGTTATAGGAAACCCAGTCGACTGAATATTCAATTGAAATAAAATTTTACCTAAGATTCAGTCGACTAAATCAAACAAAACAGTCAACTGAATACCCCTGATTTTGAACTATAAACTTGCGGCCTTATTTTTCCTGCAACTCAATCGACTGGTCCATAATTTCAGTCGATTGGAGCTTCAATATCTTTGATTTTGACTCAGCGTTCAGTCGACTGAAGCTTTAATATCCTTGATTTAGACTCAGCGTTCAGTCAACTGAGCCCATATAAACAGCCGATTGAATTTCCTCAATTTACACCGAAAACACGTGGGTTTGAATAACCTGCACATCAGTCGACTGAGACACCCTATTCAGTCGACTGGATCGTGTAAATTCTATTTTTTTAAAATGCCTACACACTTCCCCATACACACTTTCATCAACCTACTACTTAACTCTCTCTACTTTCCCATTTATCACTTACTCAAACACCTTCATTTCAGTATAAACCCTAGCTTCCATTTCCAAAAATCAATTTTTTCCACAAATTCCTCTCAAATCAATGGCTCTATGAAGCAAACAAGCTCGCGAATCCTCCGCCGGTCCTTCCGAAAGCCAAATCCGCTCTTGGTTTCACAATGAGATGGAAGTAACAAGACTCAATTCCATGAAGAATTCTCGAATCTTTGAAGGATCTTTTGTCAAGTTCGCCGACTTTAACGGATATGGCATTTGAGAAATTGCAGAAGCTAGTGGCATGAATAATTTAATTGGGCAAGACTCGTATAATCTCAAAAAATTTCCTCTCCTAATTAAGTTGTTCTTTGCCAATATGAATTTATATCACCAAGACCCAAGGAATAAAGGCGATTGTATCTAGACCTTGGTTTGCGGCGTCAAAATTATCTCCCTCTTCAAAGACTTGGCCATATTCTCCGATGTCTATCCGAAGGAGTGGATATCGATGATGTTGAAGTTGACATGTACAACAGAGATGAAGTCTCCCATCGATTCCTATCGGACAACTTAACAATCTTGAAATCCATTGCCTTACATCCAAAGGCACGCATTCTTCATCGAGCTCTTATTCGGTCTCTACAACCTCGTATCGGCAATAACGAGAAAGTTTACAAGAGAGATTTCCAAGCTCTCTACGCTATTTACTCTTCTCAAATGGTAAATTGGGCTAAAATTATTTTAGACAAGTTCCTCACCGTCAACCATAAGAGGAAGTACAAGACCATTCACTATAGGTCGTACATAATGCGTATTCTTCAAAATTTTAGAGTCTCTTTGCCCGATGTCGATTTCGTAACCATTGGCGAACTCAATTCAAAGATTCTAAGTCTTATGAATCTTCCCAAATGCCCAAAAGCTCAATAAATCATAAGCTTTCAACAATGGGCCGCCAATAGAGATCAAGGGATTCCTCAACCCCGGGATACGAACATTGCCTCTTCATCATCTCAAGCTCCCCATCAAGAAGAAGAAAAAGACGACGACGAGATCCATGAGCCTCACAGTGACATTACTCCGTAGCAAGCACTTGTCATGCTCTCCCGTAACCAAAGTAAGCTTGGACGACGATTGGCCACCGTCGAGAAAAATGTTGTCAAAACAAATAAGAAGCTTAATTCCATCAAAGGTTTCTTGAACAAGATTTGGGAGAAAATATCATGTACCGGCTCTACCTCTACCGATATTGTCGAGAATCCCGCTCCCTTTACATGGTCTACCTCCGACGAAGAAGAGGAAGAAGAAGGTTCGGAGAGTGAGGAGGTCTAGATTTTATGTTTTTTTATACCCATTTTATCTTTTAAGACATTATTTTATGTTTTTGTTGTTTTGATGTTATTCTGTGACATTGCTATTTAAAACTTTATGTTGATGTTTATCTATGATGTTTAGTTCATTTTGTTTTCCCTATGATATATGTTTGTTTCTATGCTTATATATATTTCTCATACTATCTATTTGTTCCTTTTTTCGATGACAAAGGAGGAGAAATTGTTTAGTAGGGTGAATATTCATTTAGGGGGAGTAAAAATCACTTTTATAAATTTTTATACTTACATAGTTGTCATCATCAAAAAGGGGGAGAATGTTAGAACCTTGTATTTTGATGTTTTTGATCATGACAACTATATAAGTAAATATTATGTGAACTGACCATATTTACAGGAGAAGATGCTATTCTACTCGACAATAGATTGCAGACCAAGAATTCAGATAGAAGTTTCAATTATTGTTTATGGTTTGTCTATAGTCTAGTCTAACATTTGATTTTTGTTAAAATCTCTCCAAGATGGTATATGCACACACACACACACACACTTAAAAAATGTTTTTAAATCATGTTACATATGCCAAGTATTTTACTACAAGTTCACGCATAAAATTCTCTCAAAAGAACCTCAATATGGCAGAAAATATGGTATTCAACCAATTGAAACAGGCAGTTCAGTCGACTGAATATATGTGCACATGCACAGTGCATATGAATGTTCAGTCGACTGAACTGACCATTTCAGTCGACTAAATTATAAGTGTTTTGTGCATATCACTTTTGATTCGAATTTTTTAAATTTCAGCAAACTGAGTTCTTTTATTCAGTCAACTGAAATTGAATAACGGCTATTTTCTGAACGGTCACTTTCATTCATCAAACAGAAACAACCCTTGATTCAAGAGTTGTTTCTGTATATTTTGATTTAACTTTTCACGATAAGTTGAGAGGATTATAGGAAGGGTGTACTCTAAAGACTTATCCGCGCTATTAAAAGAGCACAATCAGTCAAGAAAATTCTCTGTGTTATTAAAGTACTGTTCGGTTGCTCAAGCGGTTGAAGTCCTATTATGTTGTTTAGGCGGTAGAAGTCCTGTTCGGTTGCTTAGACGGTGTAATATCTATTCCTCCGGGTTAAGAGAGGGTTGATAGTTAAATTCCAAAAGGAGTCTGGGACTGGACGTAGAACGGGAAGTTCGAACCAGTATAAAAATCCCTAGTTATTTTACTATTTACTGTTATATTTATATTCCACACTAGTAGATAACTTAGATGATATTCCATATTATGATCCTAAGTAACTTTCATTCTCAAGTCGAGAGAACTGTGTAAATTAGTCACATCGATATTTTCTATTTGACCTTAGTTACATTTACCAACAGAAAACTATTGAATGAGTCGTTTTATAGTTTTCCAATAACTATAAGTACGTAACTCCTTGGTGGCCCCACGAGCCATGAGTAATAAATTGCCCAACATTTAGCGTAATCTAGTCCCAACGGATACATCGATATCCAGTCTCGATGCATATTGACTAGGAATATTTAAAATGGTATATTTATTTTCATTGTGATAAATTACTCGCAGTTACAACACTTTCTAAGTACTATCACAAAACATATCATTTATGGATTTTCTATTAAATATACTTTTAATCAAATTAATTAATTAATATAATACATTATATCAAGTATATAATAGAAAGAAAACACCTTTTATTTCAAACAAGAATGGTTATCGAGTTAGATATATGTAACAAATTACATAATTGCTTCTAGGCCATACCCCTAACTCTACCTGTAATGACCCGGAATTTTATTACTTTGATTTGTGAATATTTAATTTATTTTTTATATTCAATTAATGATTTTTAATAATTAAATAACGCTCTTTAATTTATAACTAATTATAGAAAATTCATTTTTGAATCCTGTTTATAAAAATAGGTAGTTCACTGGAAAACTTAAAATATGACTGAAACCCGCTTTTTGGATTTTCAGCTTTTTATCGAACGATAAGTTATAGAAAGTTTTTTACCTTTACATATAGTTTAAAATGGCATTTAAATGTTTATAGAAAAAAATATTTTGAAAATGAAGAATGTAATAAAATAATAATAATAAATTAATAAATATGAAATATAATAAAGTAAATATGAAGTGATGGATATGAAGTTTGAATTAACATTTCATAATTCCTTAAGTGTGGAAATGAACTATGGTACATGAGTCACCCTAAAATCCAACATATTTTCAAAAGGTTAGAATTTTGGTGGCTTGTGAAAAGATGGGAGATGTTTACTCAAGGAGTAAATTTGGAGGAGATGTTTACCTCCTCATAGAAAAAAGTGATGGAGGAATTGGTTTGTTCTTAGGGAGGATCTTGGCATGATTGAATATTGGGAATAATTATACAAGTGTTAGAAGACTCTTATAATAAATAAATTATGTGTTTTAGAGTAAATAAAAGTGATATAGAAGTTAACAAGTTGACAACCTTATTATGGATACACCCTGTATAGTGGACAGGAAATTTGCATGAATGATACCATAAAATGTGGGAGTTTAGTATGCGTGTAACTATCGATCCGTGATCATGCAATTTGAACGTGACACTAATGTATGTAAGACTATCTAACATGGGAGCCTCAAGGAGTTTCATATACTTTGGTTGAATGAATGTATGATGGATGAGAAAATTATGTACTAACATAATGTAATCAGGTTCCTTGAACTAGGCAAACTGTTTTGGGACTCATGTGATGTGGCAAGTGATCATATAAGGATGCATGTGGTAAAGAGGAAGTAGACATTAAATCCATGTGATTAAAATATGGGAAAATTTGAACATATCATATTTTCTCCAAAAAAAACATGGTGTATCTTCAGCTTACCATATCTTCGAGCTTTTCATGTATTTATCCCGAAAACTTACCATAACTATTGGGAGATGCTATAAATATATTCTCATATCATTATCGTTGTTTTAGCAAGAATGATAAAAAAAAAAAAGACTACATTTAAATCCACCATTAGAGTAAACCTAATTTGTAGAATTAAATAAAATTAAGAGTATTCGGAGAAATCAAGTTTAAAGACATTTTTCTTGTAATCTCCCAATGTAATCTTTGGTTGGAAGAAATAAAAGTATAGTGGTTAGGTCTGCAGTCGTAGACATTTTGTTAAACAATATTTTGTGTTCTCTTGTATTATGTTGAATTGGTTGTTGGTTTCTAATTGATAGACTAGATCTTAGGGATAACTTCCACTACAGTTGCGAGGGCATTTTCCATAATAGGTTGGTATTAAAGCAAGATATCTTGTTCTACATAGTTATTAATATGTAACAACCTCACCGCGATACCCATATAAGCAAAGAACATTACAAATAATGTTGTCTACTAATTTGGAGAATACGACTTGTTAAGGGTGATCGAATGTGAATATATCTTTATACTAACACTGACACGTCATTTATACCTTTTTACTTATATCTAAACTGAAATTTGACATGTACAGTATTAACACAAAGTAATAGACACACCGATTTCTCAAAATCAGAACAATATATCATATAAGCATCAGTCAGAGATCACAACGGAATAATAATCTCATATACATATACAAATTATGAGTCTACAAAATAAAACACTAAACTCACATAATATACAAGTTTTACAATTACACATTTTATATACAAGGTCCAACTTCCAAAATAGGATAAACTAAAAGTCCAAATATTTATCTCCTTGCTAGGATAACCATTCAAAGGTCAACCTGTCCTATAAACTTAAAAGTCTTGGCCTGACCCGAGCAAAATAACACCCAGGTCATACTATCTCTAAATATCTAATAGGGTGTGAACAATATATAACACAAGAACAAACAACATGTAAGTAAAAACAGATGTCCATGAAAAAACAAGTCATGGGAATTAATTTAACTTAGAGTTCATCACAAGGCACATGGTTATACATTTAAGCAACAAACACATATTAGTCACTAAATACAGAATAACAGAATTAACCTAACATCCATCACAAGACACAAAAACATATATTTATTTCACTAACACAAGACATAATAAAATATATTTATTTCACGAACACAAAATAGTAACAAAATCCAAATATCCAGAATCCAAGAGATCTTAATCCAAACCGATAGTAAAGATCGTCCAAAACAATCGCAATGATTGTTCTCAAAAACCATGACAAATAAACAAACAAATTGGTATCACTCGAACCGATCCAATACCAAGGATTGTCCTCAGACCGAGAACACAGAATCATAGAATGTCTCAAGGATAGTCCATACCGATCAAGGTGATCGTAGAAACCATGACTTGATAAATCTACATTTATTTAATATTATTATATTATTATGTTTGAATAGAAATCCAGAAATAAACTTCTTAAGGATCTAGCAGCCACTTTCCGCACACCAAATGAGAGTAAACTCTAAAGTGCCAAATACTATCACCTTTAGTAATCATTAGAATTTAACCAATGCGTCCCATACCGTATGGTGAAATCCAAGTATTTACTAAAAGCTAGTAAATATCACTTATTACAGATACCACTGGAAAACCTGAACTACATTCTCTTAAGAATCTAGCTACCACTTGTCGCACACCAAAAGTGAATACAACTCTACAGTGTAAAATACTTCCTAATATCAATCACACGAATTTAACCAAGGCATCCCATACTACCCGGTGAAATTCGAGTATTTGCTAATGAGCTAGTAAGTTCCACTCAAACATTCTATTCAATGAGTTATAGCATATTCAACGAAGTCTTATTCGAAAGCATTTAAACCAATCGATGACACTAAGTCGATTATTAGTACTCCTCAAATTATAGAATCAAGGTTCTCAAAACATCTTTCTCTTTTGAGTTTATTATTTAAAAAACTTATTATAGTTTCCATAAATCCATTCATTATTTAAATTTATAAAAATATTCACAGATTCGCTAAAATATTCCATAACTCTGAATTGTTCCAAGATTTTACTTATATACACAAAGTTATCTCAAATTCCCATATGGTTGTATTATTCACAAAACTATACTTTAAAATCATATTTAATTACTCTTCTAAATCCATATTAAAATATAACCATTTTATTTGAAAATAAATTAAGTTTATACTTTTCAACACTACATTTCCAAGTTCCATGAATCCTATATTATTTATTTAATAAAATCGTAATACCTATATTCCAAATCCATAATCACTTTTTTTTGTAAAAATAGATTAGATTTGTATTTCCAAATCCATAAATTTTTTAATAAATATACTTAATATATAAAATAACTTGCTAAAAAAACTTTTTTAATTTTTATTAACTTAATTTAGAGATAATTCAAAGATTTATAAATATAAATAATTCTCTTTTGTAAAATTACTTATATACGAAGCTTATTTATTTATTTCATTTAACTCAAATTTATGATTTAAAGATCTGCAATTTCGACCACCTAAATCTCATAATTTTACAAAACTTAAAACATGAAAGTTGTAGATTAAAAAAATTAGCTTTCAAACAAGAAAAAGATCATCCAATTTGGATTTACGTTCAAAAGATATGACCTAAATAATTTTCAGATTTAAATTTATTAACTTTGTCTTTCATTGACATGGCAGCGACAAAGAAATGAATTATTGATCATTTAAACTTCAAAATTTTGCAAAACTCAAAACATAAAAATTGTAGCAGATAATCTAAGCTTTCTAGGACATAATGACTCATCGAATTCCGATTAGAAATGAAAAAGGTATGGCTAAAACAATTCTCAGGTTTTAACTTCATTATCGCTGTCGTTTATTCTCGGGACAGCGACACTAAAACGTATTTTTGACCATGTAAACCATAATATATTACAAAACTTAGAATATGAAAGTTGCAGCAGATAATCTATACTATCCAGAAGATTAAGATTATTGAATTTTGACAAGTAATGAAAAAGTTATGGCCATTTTAATTTTAGGTTTCAACTTAGCAATTACACATGAACAGAGCAACACTATCATATTTAAACTCGATTTTGAACTAATAAACATCAGAATATCGAAAAGTGGTCAACATAAAAGTTGTGGCTAACTGAAAGACCTTTCTACTGCAAAAAGATTGGATCATTTTGGAATAATTTACTCTGAGATATTATTGTTTTACTACAGAGATTTTCCTAATTCAATTTCAGCAAACAACAACCAAATAATCACATAAGCAACCAATCACACATCCAATTCTACAATTATTTCAGAGAATTCAAAGATATGGAATTAATATTTTAAAGATAGATTGTGTGAGTTAAAATAACTCACCTTTTACTCCTCAATAGATTAACAAAACTCTTTTCAACTTTATGTTTAGTTTCAGCAAATCCTAGGCAATACTTCAATCAAAACAAGGAACACAAGGATTACAAAATAAAATTAATTAGTCTAATTAACTCATTATGGATTGAATTCCTCACCTTGTTTTGATTTCTCTATGAATTAGCCAATTTCCCCTTTGATTTGATCTTTATTTGGGTTGATTTTAGGAACTAGGGTTTTTCTTTTAGCTTTAAGAAGCTTACTTTTAGTTTACTGGTTTAGAAAATGAATGTATAGTTCATTATGTATTTTCCTAAGGAGATAAACTTGTTTTTAAATGCACTAATGGGTTGATATTTTCTTAGACCCAAACCCATTAACAAAGTGTTGCAACTAATTGCTAAGAAAAGTGTTGCTAATCTCTATTTTGATTTACAATTTATGAACATTATTTTACACTTAAAATAAATTTTCATAAAATCACAAATTAATTTCTCCATTTACCAAAACCAATTATCAAGTTAAAAATACTCATTATTTTTAATATTGAGATATTTTAATAATTAATTATAGCTTTTGAAAACAAAAGTTATTCTCACTATAAATTGCAAATTTCCATTTTAAACAATATTTCCCAATACCAGTCACTTATTTAAATTTATTATACTTTCTAAAATTATCTTAAAATTAATCAAGATAAAACAAATCACTAGTCTCAATTACTAGATTTAATTTCACAATTAAATTTCACAAATCACAAATTAGCCTTAATAATCCATAGTTAAATTTAATTAATTAGGTAATTAACACCAGGGTTGTTACAGACTTCCTCCCTTATAGAAATTACATCCCCGCAATTTCCTGAATAAAAGAAATCCACAAAATAAATTTCCTCTTAAAATAATTATATGTTAACTGGTTTCTAATTTCATTTCCAAACCATTCAATTATTATCACTCAAATTATAACACTAAACTAAAACTTATAGATATCAAAAGTTGTCAAAATTCTCAAAAATATTCTAACGCCTCAAATTTGTGGAAAATTTCGCCAGCGTCTCCTTTGCACGGCTAGCGTTTCGAAAATTTACAATATGGATATAATTACATAATATACATCCCATCTCAATGATGAGGCATCCCATAGGAAAAAACATAAAAATGCGATACGTAATCCAAGATACGTACCTTATATTTAAAATATTAGCGAGTCCGCTAATATTCCTTAAGCAAAAAAATTATAATCTTTTAAACGATATCTATTTAACTTCAGATACCTGCACCTTATCTCAAAAATTCATATTAGTATTTAATATCAAATTCATGTCATATAGAAGATATTAACAATTCATGATTACACTTGATATCATAATATTCCATAACGAAAGAAATTCGTACTTAAATTTCCAAGTTTTACTTATTACTTATGTCAAAATGTCACGTTCGATGTTTAGGAACCCATATAGATAACATGGCATCCCACATATCGATCAGAATCCTTAAACAACATCCAAATAAGTCAACATAATAGATAACCTCAAGTTTAGATGCATTTGTTTTATGATCACTAATATCCATGCATCCAATTTTAAATAAATGCAAGCAAACAATAAATTCCTAGCAACCAATCAACCAATCAACCAAAACATACATAATCACTTGCAGCGGAACAATTTAATGTATGAAATTCCACTGTGCAACTCTGATTATTCCTAGATCATTTAAATATTAAAATTATTTGCTCAAATTTTCCTAAATTTTATATTAAAAGAAATAGTTCACTTTGATTTAATCCATTCCAATTTAATTCCAAAATTTCCTCAACTCTAAAAGATTTTGCTCATTATTCTCCAAAGGTTTTAATGTCACAAATTCCAGTTTATCAATTTAAAAAATTTAAATCAATTTACGCCCCAAAGGATTGTCCCGATAATAATTTTATATTCCTATCCCTAACTAGATAATTAATATAACTATCTACCACACACCTCATGGGACAGGACTCTAAGTCATTTAGGTCTCAGATCTGTAATACTATATGCTATAATGTTCTGATATAGCTCTGATACCAACTGTAACGACCCCACCTCGATACTCATATTAGCAAAGAACATTACAAATAATCTCGTCTGCTAATCTGGAGAATACGGCTTGTTAAGGGCGATCGAATGTGAATATATATTTATACTAACACTGACACGTCATTTATATGTTTTTTATTTAATATCTGAACTGAAATTTGACATGTACGGTATTAATACAAAGTAATAGACATACCGATTTCTCAAAATCAGAATAATATATCATATAAGCATCAGTCATAGGTCACAACGGAATAATAGTCTCATATACATATACAAATTATGAGTCTACAAAATAAAACACTAAACTCACATAATATACAAGTTTTACAATTACACATTTTATATACAAGGTCCAAATTCCTAAATGGGATAAACTAGAAGTCCAAATGTTTATCTCCTTGCTAGCATAACCATTCAAAGGTCAACCTGTCCTGTAACCTGAAAAGTCTCGGCCTGGCCCGAGCAAAATAACACTCGGGTCAGACTATCTCTAAATATCCAATAGGGTGAGAACAATATATAACACAAGAACAAACAACATATAAGTAAATACAGATGTCCATGAAATAACAAGTTATGGGAATCAATTTAACTTAGAGTTCATCAAAAGGCACATGGTTATACATTTAAGTCACAAACACATATTAGTCAGTAAATACAGAATAACAGAATTAACTTAACATCCATCACAATACACAAGAACATATATTTATTTCACTAACACAAGACATAATAATATATATTTATTTCACGAACATAGGATATTCACAAAATCCAAATACCCAGAATCCAAGAGATCTTAATCCAAACCGATCGTAATGATCGTCCAAACAAGCGCAATGATTGTACCCAAAACCCATGGCAAACAAACAAACAAATTGGTATCACTCGAACCGATCTGATACCAAGGATCATACTCAGACTGGGAACACAGAATCACAGAATGTCTCAAGGATAGTCCATAACGATCAAGGTGATCGTAGAAACCACGACTTGATAAATCTACATTTATTTAATATTATTATATTATTATGTTCGAAAATAAATCTAGGAATAAACTTCTTAAGGATCTAGCAGCCACTTCCAACACACCAAATGAGAGTAAACTCTATAGTGCCAAATACTATCACCTTCAGTAATCACTAGAATTTAACCAATACGTCCCATACCGTATGGTGAAATCCAAGTATTTACTAAAAGCTAGTAAATATCACTTATTACAGATACCACTGGAAAATCTGAATTACCCACACGAATTTTACCAAGGCATCCCATACTACCCGGTGAAATTTGAGTATTCGTTGATGAGCTAGTAAGTTCCACTGAAACATTCTATTCAATGAGTTATACCATATTCGACGAAGTCTTATTCGAAAGCATTTAAACCAATCGATGACACTAAGTCGATTATTAGTACTCCTCAAATTATAGAATTAAGGTTCTCAAAACATCTTTCTCTTTTGAGTTTATTATTTAAAACACTTATTATAGTTTCCTTAAATCCATTTATTATTTAACTTTATAAAAATATTCACAGATTTGCTAAAATATTCCATAACTCTGAATTGTTCCAAGATTTTACTTATATACACAAAGTTGTCTCAAATTCCCATATGGTTGTATTATTCACAAAACTATACTTTAAAATCATATTTAATTACTCTTCTAAATCCATATTAAAATATAACCATTTTATTTAAAAATAAATTAAGTTTATACTTTTCAACACAACATTTCCAAATTCCATGAATCCTATATTATTTATTTAATAAAATCATAATACTTATATTCCAAATCCATAATCAGTTTTTTGTAAAAATAGATTAGATTTGTATTTCCAAAGTCATATTTCCAAATCCATAAATATTTTACTAAACATACTTAATATATAAAATAACTTGCTAAAAAAACATTTTAAATTTTTATTAACTTAATTTAGAAATAATTCTAAGATTTATAATATAAATAATTCTCTTTCGTAAAATTACTTATATACGAAGCTTATCTATTTTTTCATTTAACTCAAATTTATGATTTAAAGATCTACAAATTTGACCACTTAAATCTCATAATTTTACAAAACTTAAAACATGAAAGTTGTAGATAAAAAACTTAGTAGTGTTTGGTTTGTTGTTTTTAGTTTTGTATTTTCGTTCATGCAAAAATGCACATGACGCATGTATATTGCCGAAAACGACTAATTTAGAAAACAAAGTTAACATACAAAATAGAAACAACTTTTTTTATTTTCCCTGTTTTCGGTAATAACACAAGCACGTTAAACAATCCATTCATTCGTCATCCCTCTATACCCTTCGTTCTCCCATCCGTCTTTCTTTCATCCCCTCCGTCGTCCCTCCATCCTTCTCATGTTTAACATACATATTGAAAACCGAAAATACAGTATTCGTTTTTAAACCAAACATTACCTTAGCTTTCAAACAAGAAAAAGATCATCCAATTTGGGTTTACGGTTCAAAAGTTATGACCTAAATAATTCAGATTTAAATTTATTAACTCTATCTTTCATTGATAGGGCAGCGACAAAGAAACGAATTTTTGATCATTTAAACTTCAAAATTTTACAAAACTCAAAACATAAAAATTGTAGCAGATAATTTAGGGTTTCCAGAACATATTGAACCATCAAATTCTGATTAGAAATGAAAAAGATATGACTAAAACAATTCTCAGGTTTTAAGTTCATTATTGCTATCATTTATTCTCGGGACAGTGACACTAAAACGTATTTTTGACCATGTAAACCACAATATATTACAAAACCCAAAATATGAAGGTTGTAGCAGATAATCTAAGCTTTATAGAACATTAAGAATCATCGAATTTTGATAAGTAATGAAAAAGTTATGGCCATTTTAATTTTAGATTTCAACTTAGCAATTACACATGAACAGAGCAACACTATCATATTCAAACTCGATTTGGAACTAATAAACATCAGAATTCGAAAAGTGATCAACAGAAAAGTTGTAGCTAACTGAAATACCTTTACTACTACAAAAAGATTGGATCATTTTGGAATAATTTACACTAAGATATCGTTATTTTACTACAGCGATTTTCCTAATTCAATTTCAGCAGACAACAACCAAATAATCACATAAGCAACCAATCACACATCCAATTCCACTATTATTTCAGTGAATTCAAAGATATGGAATTAATAATTTACAGATAGAATGTGTGAGTTAAAATAACTCACATTTTTACTCCTCAATAGATTAACAAACCTCTTTTCAACTTTTTGTTTAGTTTCAGCAAACCCTAGGCAATACTTCAATCAAAATAAGGAACACAAGGATTACAAAATAAAATTAATTAGTCTAATTAACTCATTATGGATTGAATTCATTACCTTGTTTTGATTTCTCTATAAATTAGCCAATTGCCCCTTTGATTTGGGTTGATTTTAGGAACTAGGGTTTTTCTATTAGTTTACTGGTTTAGAAAATGAACGTATAGTTCATTATGTATTTTACTAAGGAGAGAAACTTGTATTTAAATGCGCTATTGGGTTGATATTTGCTTAGAACCAAACTCAATAATAAAGTATTGCAAATTCAATTGCTAAGAAAAGTGTTGCTAATCTCTATTTTGGTTTACAAATTATGAACATTATTTTACACTTAAATAAATTTTCATAAAATCACAAATTATTTTCTCCATTTACCAAAACCAATTAACAAGTTAAAAATCCTCATTACTTTTAATATTGAGATATTTTAAGAATTAATTATAACTTTTGAAAACAAAAGTTATTCTCACTGTAAATTGCAAATTTCCATTTTAAACAATATTTTCCAATACTTATCACTTATTTAAATTTATTATAGTTTCTAAAATTATCTTAAAATTAATCAAGATAAGACAAATCACTAGTCTTAATTACTAGATTTAATTTCACAAATCACAAATTGGACTTAATTATCCATAGTTAAATTTAATTAATTAGGTAATTAACACCATGGTTGTTACACAATATCTAATTCTTTTATGAGTGGCATGAATAATAACAGGGTCACCAATTTTGATGAGAAAGAAGGTTTTGGGACATGGAAGTTGAAGGTCAATGCATTGTTGAAGAAGGAGAGGACCTTTAAGATAGTTGTAGCTCAAGATAAATTAAAAGGCCTAAAGACGGATGGTCGAAAGAGATGAGAGAAGATGCTCACATCCACTCTGCTAAGCTTATCAGATGAAGTTATTATCATGTTTTATCATAAGAAATAGACCGATTTTTGGAGTATACGATGTTTGTGAATTCCATGATTTGTGAAAAGGGTTCTATTAGTCGGGCTGATGTGAGGGCATGCTTTCATAATGAGGATTTTGTTGGGTAAGGTGCGTCGTACAGTGGGGTAAAGGGTAAAATTTCAACAAAATCCTTTTATTCATATGCACAAGATCTTTTCAACGTGTTATGATGAGTTGAATAGATTACATTAAATCATATTTAATATTCGATTTGATGTAATGAGATATATTTTGAATTAAAATTAATTTTATTGCAGTTATTTTAATTAAATTTTATATGATATATACAATGAATATCATTTGTCCCTTATTATATTATAATAATGTCTAAGCGATATATATATATATATATAATATTACTATCTATAAATACTATTATATATAAGTATATATAAACATAACTATTAGGATTTATAATCACATTATACGTATGTGTGTGCATGTGCGTGTGTTTGTGTGTGTTATAAAGCATGCATTGTATGTAAATATGTGTGGTTCACGTATAAATACATACTCAAATGTTTGTGTGTGTTCCTTTATATACATATATAAATAATAAAGAAGTTCATCAATGGAATACTGTCAAGAGAAGGAAATCACCTATGCAAATTAAAAAAACGTTTGATCCAAGTAGTTCTGCTCAGAACCATCAATAATCCCAATTCTAACTTCAATGCTATTTAATAAAATGCTATAGTTATTGCTAAAAAAACGGATGTAGTTGTTGGCAAAAAGCTGTTGCTAATTCAATTATCTCCCTTGTTTCCATCATCTCGCATTCCTCTCCCAAGAATTTTGTCTCCGCATTTGCTGCGGTCTCCTTCTATCATAAAGCAACTGATGAATCCATTGTCTCCACATCTGACCAATAGCCTAACCTTATCATTTCAACAAATTGTAATGAACCAAACCAACAAAATGAACTAACAAGCTTATCACCCATGCAAGTTATATCTCCCATTATTTATTCCAATAATATTTCCAATTTCTTACACAATATGAATCTGTATCTCCAATCTTCAAACCCTCACTCATTCTTTTTGATCCCCCTCCTTCAATCATCCATGAATTTGTGCTTGACATTCCTAGCCCAATATCTGAACTCTCACCATCAAATAATGAAGCCATCTTATCGAGCTTCACCTATCTTAGCATTGATATTACCCCAATTCTCAGATAACTTTAGACATGCATACTACCAACCATGCACACTTTAATGCACAAGATACTCATATCACTTCTGAATTAGATGTTTCCCTATTCAACACTGAATCCAATTCAGGTACTCTTCTTGATCCTTTGCCACAAAGTAAGAAATTCTCCCTCGTTTCTGACTCTCTTGAGAAACCATGCAAAATTATGCTGCCGTCAAGATTTCTAAGTGTAAACCATTCAAATTCAAAGTTATCAACTAAATCAAAAACCCTCTACATCCCTCTTCCCCTCTCACTTCATCCCTCTTGTTAGAAACAAGAAAAGACTTCTTAACTTGGATAGAGTAGTCTGCAACTATGATGTAGACAAAGTTCAACTTTCATCTAAACCGGTGTTGATGGTCAGAATTCAGCCTGCAAAGCTACTAATGCCTCCATCTTGCAAGATACTTCTGACATGCCTTCTTTCTCCTCATCTTCGAATGGTTGATAAGGCTACAGATTGGAATATATGAGGTGCTGATGACACTTCTAAGCAGATAGAAATAGGTAATCTCATTAATGAGAATAAGTTTCACGTAATTGCTATTCTTGAAAACAAGCTAAACACCAATAATATTTCATCCATTTATGCCTTCATTAAACATCCATTGAGCTTTATCCACAATTTAAACCGTGCTTCTTTTGGTCGCATTGATATCCTCTAACCCTGAAACCTTTGCCATTCTCCCATTCAAAGCTCCTATTAAATTTACCACCACTCCATCACTTATCTTTCCGACAATTTCTCTTTCAATTGCTTATTCGTTTATGCCCACAACCAAGCAATTTTTAGGAATATCATGCTCACTCAATGCAATCTCTTAAGGTTAGCAGCCTACGTTAGATGGCTATAGGTGACTGGAACTGTATGTCTTCCATTCATGATAGAATCGATGGTCTTCCTTTGAAGCAAAATGATATCTCCCCTCTTCTAGAGGCTATTTACTTAGCAAAATTGGTGGAGACTCCTACAACTGGTCTTTTTTACACGTGGAATAAAAAGTTTAGAAACAACCTTAGAACTTTTAGCAGAATTGACAAAGCTTTTATTAATAATGCTTCTACTTCTTGTTGGCCGAATTTAAGTGTTGATATTCTTTCTCCTAGCATCTCCAATCACTTTCCCCTTGTATCTTTTGGCATGCCTGCTCAAACCTACCCTATTTCCCTTAAATTCTTTAACAATTGAGTGGAGCACCTAGACTTCCTTCAAGTTGTTCACATTGCCTAACAAACTCCCCATCATGGCAACCCCATGTTTACCCTACAACTGAAACTTAAAACCACTAAAATGCCTTGAAGTTATGGAACAAATCAGTCTACGGAAAAGGGGAAAAAATTCTAATAAAATAAAACAAAATCTTATTCAAATTAAATATGCTCTATCTGTTGACCCTCAATTTTTCATTCTTTCCCTTTTGGAACACTCTCTTACAGATGAGCTTGTTGCTGCTCAGAAACATAAAGCTATTGTAACAATCCTGAAACTCGGCCTTCGAAAAACGGCACCCGTACTTCACTTGTACTCAAAATGCCGCAGATTCAAACGCCGAATCTGGCTTGCCGGAGCTTATAACACCATTAAGTATAACAACACAGCGGAAGAAAAAGAACATAGAATATATCAATATATATAACATTGATACAATGACAGATACAAAATCTGGTACAGTTTGATACAACAGAATGATACAACATATATCAATATACATCAGAGATATGATACAAGAAATAGCAGCGGAAATAACAGAAGAGATAACCCCAAATGATCTGAAAAAGAGTATGAGTCACCAACTCCAATATCAAGCTTGAAACACCAACACGATGCACCAAGATAAGCAACGTCAGTCCATGAACTCCAAGAACTGAACTAGCTCCAACTAGTCTACTAGACCTGAATATCTGAAAAACCCAACTCTAGACTGCTCGTGTGGAAAATTGTGGGCACCCAAAGTTTAGGAAGGGAACAATGAACTCCGAGTCAGTCGTGGGACTGGTGTGAGCAACAAAAACAGTTTATCTTTAAAACGAACAATAAAAGAATTTTAAACATTGAAACCCGCAATGCTTTTGGAAAATGAAACTACCATAAGACCTCCCGCCACACACACAATGCAAACGCAGAATTGGAGGAGATTTCTTCTTATGATAGTCAAACATGCTTACTACATAAACAAAACTCTTTTGATATTATTACTAGTGCATAGTGCAGAAACATTTCGAAAGTATAATATTAATCTTAGCCAACATAGACATTCCGAACTATGCCTACTATAGCTACCATCTAAATAGTGGGGCGCCACCATAAGTAAATGGCAGGTTCTACAACTAATACCGTACAAGGTTCGTATTGGAAAATGGATTTCCAACAAATGGTCAGGCTAAGGAACTTCCTACTGTCACATGGGATCGCCTCTGGCGGGACGTCCCGAGAACCTACCCGGCTCTCTGCCAACACAAGGTCGGGTTACCTCTGTAACTAGGTAACTACTACTCGAGTAAGCCATTCTCCGGTCCTTTGGGACCTTTATCCGAGGCCTCGGTAACCAATATCACACATAATAAATAAAGTGTGTCCACATGAGTAAGTATCTGGGCTCCATACCATGATACCACCCTTTTCCAGAAGTAAATGACATACCCTAAAGGGCGCGACCCTCATAACCTTGCCGCATCATTCCTGTTTCGACCATTTCCGGTCTGTGAGGTTCGATGAGGTCTCGTCCACAAAGCTACGCTTTTCACAAAGCCATGCTTTGATCACAAATGATCAATAAATGATCATCACACAGCAACACTCAGCATGCCACATTACCAAATTGGGAGTATATCGCTGATAACCTTCAACTACATAACCTCTGAGCTCGTATGTCTCAGAGAAGGGTGTTGTAACAACCCACATTTTTGACCGTTCAAGTCGACAAAACATACACACATGCCGACTCAAACAATCCGAAATACGGATAGTTATTGGGGTAAATAAGAAAAGAAAGAAAAGAAAGAACATAAACAAACTCAGAATCTCACAGCGGAAGGAACATGATATAATAATAAAATAACAGTTCATGAAGCTGTTAAATAAATAAATTTGATTATTATTATACATCATAAATCAGAGTTACATACATATCAGAGATAATACAACAATGCAGCGGAAAAATAATACAGTAGTAGAATACAAATGATGTAATACCAAACTCCGTCTTCGTCCTCCAGAATAGATCTTCAACCTTATCTGAAATGCTCAGGCTGACCCGAGCGTAATGAAAAGGCAAAACACTCGAGTCAGGACTAAAATATCTCATGTAAGTCAAATCGAATAAGAAAATATGAGTGTGACGGCGTCAGAGATGTTTACGGGTTTTGACATCTCCTATCCAGTGTCAACGTGAGTGCAATAACTTAAGAGATGTTACGGGATTTTCCATCTCTCAAGGATCCGTTAAACTATCTACTATGTAGTACAATACGCTATTATAATATGTCTACATTAAAGTAAAAGTATTAAAATAGCGTTAAGCCATGGCCCATTCCACCCTTAACACATTTTTATTCCCAAAATCATATACAAGACCGTAGTTTCCCCAAAACCGAAAGTCACCAGAGGGCAATCTATATACTAAAGGTACAAATCAAAATCGTAGTGGTTGCGTATAAATGGAATACAAGTATGACAAGGCACATGAGGCAATACCCAAGGTAGTGATACTACCGTTCGCCTGATCCGGACTGGTGAGAACGCAACGCCGCAGCGCCCGCAACACCGTGAAACAACACTCCCAAAATCAAGGGTGCACCAATCGACAACATATAATGAGTAGTTCGAAGAAGTGTGTCCACTTGAGGTAGCAAATCCTCCATTGGCCCGGCACAGCTCCTGTTTTAGTCATTTCCAATTTGACACAAGTGTCAAGGCTATCCATCATCGTTCACTTTCTTCAGTCATCAACGAACATCATTCCAACCACTTCATTCTGGATCATCACTCCGCGTATAGTTATTAAAGTGGTTTTCGGTTTAGATAGAGAGTATGTCCATAACCGAATTCCGGTCTCTTTAATAACTTCCGTAATTATTTCACCGATTGGTCGTTTATTTATTTCAAAACCAAATCAATTTCAATTCAATTAGAATTTATAAATCAACATTTCATTTGTCTTTCTAAATCAATTTCCACAATTTACGTTTCAAAACTTCCAAATCAAAATTTCAAAATCTTATAATTCAATTTCAATTTCAATTTAAACAATTCAAATATTGATTCAAGTTCGTATATAAGTTTCATTCCGAAATCATTTAAATTAATTTAATTCAGCATTCAAATCAATTTAAATTCATTTATCGATTTCATTTAATATCCGTTAAGGTACTCTATCATTCAAAACAATTTCTATTAAATTTCAAATCCATTACACTACCTTTTTAAGTTCAACTTCATTAAATCAAAACTTACAATTTTGAATTAAATTAAATTCGTCAAATCAATTCTTTCAATTACAAGTCTTACATTAATTCCAAAAATATCACATTTTCATTTCTTGTTAAAAAAATTCAATTTCACTTATTTACTTTCTTAAATAATTTTCCAAAACTTAATTAATAAAGAAACTCAATTTCAATTATTTACGAAGTAAAAATTCACTTATTCAAAAGTTCAAATTTTTTCTTATTAAAGAATTTCAATTCAATTTAATCATTAAATAATTTAACCTTATTTAATTATTAAATAATTCAATAGTTTCAATTTAGTCCAATTCACAAATTTCTTTGAATTTCAATTAAATTCCAAATTAATTAAATCTCAATTTTAAATAAATTTTCAATTCCAAACTCAAACTTGAAATATCATTTCATAAAAATTTTCTTAGAAATATTCAGAGTTCGATTAAAATTCCAATCTTTTAAAACAAATCAACCTTCGAAAATTTACGCCGTATTTCAATTTTTTTTTCTTTTTAAAAAAAAAATCTAAACTTCAAATAATTAAACAATTTCATTTACCAAGTTTAAATTCCAACATCTTGAGCTTCAATTTAAAATAATTCAATTTCCATAAATTGGATTTTTATTCTTAAAATCAATTCATTTAAATAATTTCAAAACAACTTTAAAATCATTTAATTTAACCAACCCTGTGTCCGTATATAATTCTCTAACCTATGGCCAAGTGGTTAGTTATTTCAATTAAATGTCAGGGATGAATATATATTACTTAAACCAATCACAGTGTCATGTGCATGTATAACAGGATATATATAAGCAAATAAACATCCAAACATTTAAATATCAACCAATAGCATCCATCGAAATAAATCATCCAATAGTCAATACAATTCACGGCAATTTCATAGTTATCAATATCGGGAAATTTGATTTCAATTAAATCCTAATTTCAATTTACTGTCAATTTAAATTTTCAACGGTGAATTCACACGACAATCTATATGACAACTAAAATTTATCAAACAACGACAAATAAATTCATATCACTTCATAATGTCAAATTTAACTACCATAAAAATATTCAGTACATTGTGAGCGTTATAAAACACTCACATTTTGAATTTAAATTGAACTTAAATTCAATTTAAACCCAAAATTTTGACAGTCTCCAAATCCATCCAAACCAGCGTCAAAGTGTCCGGAATTTCGATACGATCCTAACAAAAGAAACCTCGCCCAAATCCGAGTCCGTATGCAAAAGTTATGAAAATTTGAAGATTGGAAAATTCTAGTGCTGAGTCGACTTCGAGTTCCCGCCTCAAATACCCGATGCCTGCTTGGAGTTTTTTGCGAAATCGACCCGATGACCCGAGTAGTTTTCTTCCCGACTCGAAGTAGCTCCAGGGTTTTTCCCCCTGAAACCCCAAGCGCGACCCGAAGCGCGTAAATCTCGAATTTTTTTTTATTTTATAGATTTTGGAATTTGGGAATTAGGTTTTGTCTGCCATTGGAATGAGAAGCTAAGAAGAAGATGAATTGTACGTACAGACAAATGAAGATTAGGGAGGCTAGGGTTTATAACTGTGTTTATATAGGTATGTTAGAGATAGAGTAGATAGACTGGATAGATGAACGTGCGGAACAAACTATGGCCCGAAAAGCCCGTTCTGACTCCGGAACGGAATTGGGTAAACCCATATATCAAAATAGGTGTTTTAAAATATTTTAAATGCAATGGAAAAGGTTTCAAGTCCAAATTCCATCGTATGAAGAAGTTATGCTAAAATCAAAATTTCAAATTAATTTTAATTGATTATAATTGCATTTATTTCAAGGCGTGTCGAGTCCGTACGATCAAACGACAAGTCTGATTGCTACGAAAATTGAAACCTTACAATAATTCACTGTTACGGATCCGATGAAACTAGTTTCGTCGAAATCCGAGATAGTTGTAAAAATGACAATTTTTACTGTTTAATTTCAATATAAAATTCCCAATTTTAAACTATTAACTTTTAAATCAAATTTCAATTATTCACAAATTTTATTTTTAATTTCACAGTAATTAACAATCTTTTACAATGCAGTTTTCCATTATAAATCCAGTATAAAAGATTACATTAGATTCAGCGTTCAATTATATTGTAATTCAAATTCAAGTTATTTAATTCCAATTGAATTCTTTTATTTCGATTTACACTTTCATTATTGCATCAACCATTTACTTATACATTATTATCAATAGTTTATAATTCATTTACTTTCATTTTCTTCAGCTATCATCTTATTTAAATTCACAGTAATATTAAATTACATTCATTTACGTTGATTTCCATATTATAACTTCAATATTAAATGTACATTTTATTTATTTCGTTGTTTACAATCAAATTCAATTCAATTCAATTTCTTGTTACATTCAAATTTAAATCTTTACTTACGTTCAATTACCAGTTAACATCTTTATCAAATTACAGTTTCGGTTATTATTTGATTTCAATCAACTGTAATATTAAGTTACATTTATTTATATTAGTTTCAATAACATAAACTTCCACTATTAAATCTACCGTTTTATTTATTCTTTGTTTACAATCATAACCAATTTGGTTTACAATCAAACTCAATTTATTGCTTACATTCAATACAGGTTAACATCCATATTTAATTTACAAATAAGTTATTTCAGAATTCAGTTTTGCATTTTAACTTGTAATTCACATTTAACAACACAAAATTTTATTTCCTTCGGATTTTTATCCAAATTTTTTATTTTAATTCGTATTTTTAAAGTGTTAAAAATACAGGTCGTTACATTCTCCCCCACTTAAAACTTTTCGTCCTCGAAAAGGAACGGAGAAGGGGAAACCATCATTTAGATATAATTCATTCAAAATATTCGACTTATTTGCAAAATTTAGTTATAGGATTTTTTCAAAATCTCAAAATTTTCTAACTCCCGGATTTTTGAAAAATTTCGGCAGCACCTCCTTTGCGCGGCTAGGACCGAAAAATTTCATAGTGGTAATAATTGCATGATATACATCTCATTACAAGAATGAGGCATCCCAAAACATGGGGAACACAATAATATACCACAACATAAACTGTAATCCGAGAACATACCTTTTATTTAGCGTTTATTAGCATTTTAACTTACATTTTGCATTAAGTGCAGAAGCGAGCTCCACAAACGAAGCGCAACCTCTTTGCTACCTACTAAAATGCTCAATAACCAAGTTAGAACCATGCATATAAAGATAGATCGATATACTTATCATAAACAACACACATATAACATGTTTAGCTTCAAAACTGAAATTCCAATTTCAAGACAGCAAACGAATCTCAGTTTTTGGTCACCTAAACGATAAAATTTAACAATGGAATCTAAATAAAAGTTGTTGCATTCGTTTCAGGCTTTCCGGAATGTCCAAAATCATTAAATTCGGATCTTCCGTTCAAAAGTTACGACCGTTTTACTAAATAGATACGCCTCAACCTGGCAATGAATTGCGCAGGTCAGCGACGTTTGGTCACGTTTTCGACCCTCTAAATGATAGCAAAACACAAAACACTTAAAGCAAAAGTTTTAACTTAAGTTCTTAGCTTTCCAGAAAGTGCAAGATCATCAAAATCCGATACACCAGTAAAAAGTTATGGCAAAAATACTAAGAGTATATGCTACTGATTTTGCTTCCCTTTTACACAGGCCAGCGAGAAGATTCAAATTTTTAACTAAGTAAATGAAGGAATTTCTCAAGACAGTCTAAACAAAAGTCGTGCTACAGTTTCTAAGCTTTCCGAAAAGTCTAATATCGTTGAATTTCGTCCAGCCATTTAAAAGTTATGGTTGTTTTCGTTTCAGCATATATTGGACAATTTTGGATTTTTTTCCAAAATTTTGCTTTTATTATTTCAAAGTACAAACCATCAAACTTTAAATTTTCTAAAGAAACAATCATAAACACAAAGTCGTTTATTTTCTTATTTATCCATGAAATACGTTTACATTCAATTTGTTTCCGATCTATTCAAGTTTGTTTCATTCACATTTTAAATTTAAGTCAATTTGCTTCAATTTAAATTGGATTCAATTATATTTAATTTCACTTTGCTTCAAATTTGAATTTAATTATTTTAAAATTTTATTCCGTTTATTCAATTCCATTAACACTAATGAATTCTACTAAATCAATTACCATCCATCAAACAACCAATGCATATCAAACATTACCATCCATCCAGAATCTACACTAAATCAATTATACATTTCCAAGTCAAATTTTTTTATTTCATACACTTCCAAGTTTATTGACATTTAGTTATATTCAACTTTAATTAATTTCCATTTACAAATTTTATATTTCATGAATTTTAAATTTTATTCATTCTCTTGTATATATCATTCATTTTACAGCTTAAATTTCTTTTATATTTACAACTATCAATAAATCTTCACATTTTATTATTCACTCTCACACTGGTATATTATTCCTCTACTTATCCTTATAAGCATTTTAAACTTTTTAAGTATTTGGTAAGTTTTTGTTATGCAAATAGAATGTAGTTAAACAACATACAACCCCTTTCCATTCAAAGTTGAATTTTCAATCAATTAATTCTTAAGTCATTACTTAAATTTCACTATAATTTAATTTCACATTTACATTCACATATAGTATTTCCATTTTATATTAACATAATGGTGAATCACCTTTAAATGTTACTTTAAATTCCAATTATTTACTAACAATTTTATTTATATTTGCAAACCATTAATTAAATGCATATTTCATTATTCAAACCTAAACTTGTATATTATCCAATTAACAATTCATATAACATTTTTGAACTTCTTAAATATTTTGGTAAGTTATATTTATGCTATAGAATGAAATTTAATACTATGCGAGTTTTACAGTTTCAATTTTATTTTAAATTCATAATTTCCTAATTCTAAGGATTTCTACTTCAATTGATATTTTCACTTAGCTCTTAGGTTCATTTCTCATTTCACAATTTAGAAGTTCCGTAATGATTCAAGTATTTGTTTATCTCAATAGTTTAAAGTCATTAAATATTAAAGAACTTAAGAATTTCATCTCCGGTTTCATTTCAAATCAAGTTTGAAATAATATATACTTATATTAATGTGTATCAAGTCATACTATAGAGAATACAAAATAAAATTCAATTTTAATCAAAACAGGGTTTAGAAAAAGCTATTAAGTGATCTCCCCCACTTGGACTCTCAAAAATAAACGTCGATGATGCGTGCACTCATCACCGAAATCATTCTCTAGTGTCAAGAGGGGAGTATAACACTTACTTCATTTGAAAATCCTTTGAAAACAATTTCTAATCGAATATACTATCATATAATACTTATATTATACATTTCGAATTTTTGTTAATAAATTTTCAAAACACCGGAATTTAAATTCTCCATCTTAATTTAAATTCATTTTTTTATTTTATTTTATTTACCATTTATATTCATTGTCAATCATATTTACAAGTTTCATTTCTTAAAATCGTCCAATAGTCAATAGTTAGAAATATTGACTAATCAACAATAAACGATGATAATCTAATATTATCATCTCCTAACAACCAATACAATCAAAATTTATAAATTTTTAAGATAGTTCTTTTATATAAAAATATAGTCCAAAACAATATTATGTCAATCTGTCCTATTCGAGTGTTTAGAAATTCCTATCGATGCCTTGGCGTCCCAAGTACCAACCAGAATTCATAAATACTCAACGGAACAATTTAACACAATATAAAATCATTTTTATATCAAAATTACAAATACGCTCTCTCATATACACTCGAACTCATTCATAAGGTTTAACCCTATTTCAATGAGTTATTCCCCACTAGAGCCAAGGTAATCTAAACCAAAGCTCTGATACCAACTGTAACAACCCGCATTTTTGACCGTTCAAGTCGACAAAACATACACACATGCCGACTCAAACAATCCGAAATACGGATAGTTATTGGGGTGAATAAGAAAAGAAAGAAAAGAAAGAACAGAAACAAACGCAGAATCTCGCAGCGGAAGGAACAAGATATAATAATAAAATAACAGTTCATGAAGCTGTTAAATAAATAAATTTGATTATTATTATACATCATAAATCAGAGTTACATACATATCAGAGATAATACAACAATGCAGCGGAAAAATAATACAGTAGTAGAATACAAATGATGTAATACCAAACTCCGTCTTCGTCCTCCAGAATAGATCTTCAACCTTATCTGAAATGCTCAGGCTGACCCGAGCGTAATGAAAAGGCAAAACACTCGAGTCAGGACTAAAATATCTCATGTAAGTCAAATCGAATAAGAAAATATGAGTGTGACGGCGTCAGAGATGTTTACGGGTTTTGACATCTCCTATCCAGTGTCAACGTGAGTGCAATAACTTAAGAGATGTTACGGGATTTTCCATCTCTCAAGGATCCGTTAAACTATCTACTATGTAGTACAATACGCTATTATAATATGTCTACATTAAAGTAAAAGTATTAAAATAGCGTTAAGCCATGGCCCATTCCACCCTTAACACATTTTTATTCCCAAAAGCATATACAAGACCGTAGTTTCCCCAAAACCGAAAGTCACCAGAGGGCAATCTATATACTAAAGGTACAAATCAAAATCGTAGTGGTTGCGTATAAATGGAATACAAGTATGACAAGGCACATGAGGCAATACCCAAGGTAGTGATACTACCGTTCGCCTGATCCGGACTGGTGAGAACGCAACGCCGCAGCGCTCGCAACACCGTGAAACAACACTCCCAAAATCAAGGGTGCACCAATCGACAACATATAATGAGTAGTTCGAAGAAGTGTGTCCACTTGAGGTAGCAAATCCTCCATTGGCCCGGCACAGCTCCTGTTTTAGTCATTTCCAATTTGACACAAGTGTCAAGGCTATCCATCATCGTTCACTTTCTTCAGTCATCAACGAACATCATTCCAACCACTTCATTCTGGATCATCACTCCGCGTATAGTTATTAAAGTGGTTTTCGGTTTAGATAGAGAGTATGTTCATAACCGAATTCCGGTCTCTTTAATAACTTCCGTAATTATTTCACCGATTGGTCTTTTATTTATTTCAAAACCAAATCAATTTCAATTCAATTAGAATTTATAAATCAACATTTCATTTGTCTTTCTAAATCAATTTCCACAATTTACGTTTCAAAACTTCCAAATCAAAATATCAAAATCTTATAATTCAATTTCAATTTCAATTTAAACAATTCAAATATTGATTCAAGTTCGTATATAAGTTTCATTCCGAAATCATTTAAATTAATTTAATTCAACATTCAAATCAATTTAAATTCATTTATCGATTTCATTTAATATCCGTTAAGGTACTCTATCATTCAAAACAATTTCTATTAAATTTCAAATCCATTACACTACCTTTTTAAGTTCAACTTCATTAAATCAAAACTTACAATTTTGAATTAAATTAAATTCGTCAAATCAATTCTTTCAATTACAAGTCTTACATTAATTCCAAAAATATCACATTTTCATTTCTTGTTAAAAAAATTCAATTTCACTTATTTACTTTCTTAAATAATTTTCCAAAACTTAATTAATAAAGAAACTCAATTTCAATTATTTACGAAGTAAAAATTCACTTATTCAAAAGTTCAAATTTTTTCTTATTAAAGAATTTCAATTCAATTTAATCATTAAATAATTTAACCTTATTTAATTATTAAATAATTCAATAGTTTCAATTTAGTCCAATTCACAAATTTCTTTGAATTTCAATTAAATTCCAAATTAATTAAATCTTAATTTTAAATAAATTTTCAATTCCAAACTCAAACTTGAAATATCATTTCATAAAAATTTTCTTAGAAATATTCAGAGTTCGATTAAAATTCCAATCTTTTAAAACAAATCAACCTTCGAAAATTTACGCCGTATTTCAATTTTTTTTTTCTTTTTTAAAAAAAAATCTAAACTTCAAATAATTAAACAATTTCATTTACCAAGTTTAAATTCCAACATCTTGAGCTTCAATTTAAAATAATTCAATTTCCATAAATTGGATTTTTATTCTTAAAATCAATTCATTTAAATAATTTCAAAACAACTTTAAAATCATTTAATTTAACCAACCCGGTGTCCGTATATAATTCTCTAACCTATGGCCAAGTGGTTAGTTATTTCAATTAAATGTCAGGGATGAATATATATTACTTAAACCAATCACAGTGTCATGTGCATGTATAACAGGATATATATAAGCAAATAAACATCCAAACATTTAAATATCAACCAATAGCATCCATCGAAATAAATCATCCAATAGTCAATACAATTCACGGCAATTTCATAGTTATCAATATCGGGAAATTTGATTTCAATTAAATCCTAATTTCAATTTACTGTCAATTTAAATTTTCAACGGTGAATTCACACGACAATCTATATGACAATTAAAATTTATCAAACAACGACAAATAAATTCATATCACTTCATAATGTCAAATTTAACTACCATAAAAATATTCAGTACATTGTGAGCGTTATAAAACACTCACCTTTTGAATTTAAATTGAACTTAAATTCAATTTAAACCCAAAATTTTGACAGTCTCCAAATCCATCCAAACCAGCGTCAAAGTGTCCGGAATTTCGATACGATCCTAACAAAAGAAACCTCGCCCAAATCCGAGTCCGTATGCAAAAGTTATGAAAATTTGAAGATTGGAAAATTCTGGTGCTGAGTCGACTTCGAGTTCCCGCCTCAAATACCCGATGCCTGCTTTGAGTTTTTTGCGAAATCGACCCGATGACCCGAGTAGTTTTCTTCCCGACTCGAAGTAGCTCCAGGGTTTTTCCCCCTGAAACCCCAAGCGCGACCCGAAGCGCGTAAATCTCGATTTTTTTTTTATTTTATAGATTTTGGAATTTGGGAATTAGGTTTTGTCTGCCATTGGAATGAGAAGCTAAGAAGAAGATGAATTGTACGTACAGACAAATGAAGATTAGGGAGGCTAGGGTTTATAACTGTGTTTATATAGGTATGTTAGAGATAGAGTAGATAGACTGGATAGATGAACGTGCGGAACAAACTATGGCCCGAAAAGCCCGTTCTGACTCCGGAACGGAATTGGGTAAACCCATATATCAAAATAGGTGTTTTAAAATATTTTAAATGCAATGGAAAAGGTTTCAAGTCCAAATTCCATCGTATGAAGAAGTTATGCTAAAATCAAAATTTCAAATTAATTTTAATTGATTATAATTGCATTTATTTCAAGGCGTGTCGAGTCCGTACGATCAAACGACAAGTCCGATTGCTACGAAAATTGAAACCTTACAATAATTCACTGTTACGGATCCGATGAAACTAGTTTCGTCGAAATCCGAGATAGTTGTAAAAATGACAATTTTTACTGTTTAATTTCAATATAAAATTCCCAATTTTAAACTATTAACTTTTAAATCAAATTTCAATTGTTCACAAATTTTATTTTTAATTTCACAGTAATTAACAATCTTTTACAATGCAGTTTTCCATTATAAATCCAGTATAAAAGATTACATTAGATTCAACGTTCAATTATATTGTAATTCAAATTCAAGTTATTTAATTCCAATTGAATTCTTTTATTTCGATTTACACTTTCATTATTGCATCAACCATTTACTTATACATTATTATCAATAGTTTATAATTCATTTACTTTCATTTTCTTCAGCTATCATCTTATTTAAATTCACAGTAATATTAAATTACATTCATTTACGTTGATTTCCATATTATAACTTCAATATTAAATGTACATTTTATTTATTTCGTTGTTTACAATCAAATTCAATTCAATTCAATTTCTTGTTACATTCAAATTTAAATCTTTACTTACGTTCAATTACCAGTTAACATCTTTATCAAATTACAGTTTCGGTTATTATTTGATTTCAATCAACTGTAATATTAAGTTACATTTATTTATATTAGTTTCAATAACATAAACTTCCACTATTAAATCTACCGTTTTATTTATTCTTTGTTTACAATCATAACCAATTTGGTTTACAATCAAACTCAATTTATTGCTTACATTCAATACAGGTTAACATCCATATTTAATTTACAAATAAGTTATTTCAGAATTCAGTTTTGCATTTTAACTTGTAATTCACATTTAACAACACAAAATTTTATTTCCTTCGGATTTTTATCCAAATTTTTTATTTTAATTCGTATTTTTAAAGTGTTAAAAATACAGGTCGTTACAAGTGTTAAGCTAAGAGAATAAATTCTCCGCCACCAACAGAAATGTATTTGAAAGAAATCGGCTTTATATCTCAAAATGTAATGTCAGACATGTAACCATACAAGTCTGTTCCGGATTCGAACAGAACCGAAGGCACTTCCAAAGGAGCCCTTGCAATTCGGGTATTCACAATCCCGATCGAACTTCCCATCACTTAGGGAAATCTCTATACCGTAGCTACTCGGTGCAGAGACAATCGATAGGTTATCCTATCGTTTTCGCAAATACCCGGTCTTCAACATCGGTCTTCAATGCTATCCATAAACGACGTATCACTTATTCGGAATGGGTTATATGACACAAAGGTCTTTTCCCGGCTAACCCGAATAGTGAGCGCAATATTTGAAAGCATATGTACTACTGCTTATGAAATTTGGCGTACACTTAAAGTTACACATGAAGGTACTAAGAAAGTAAAACAGAGTAAGATTTCTATACTCAAGAATTAGTTCTGGAATTTCAAAATGAAGTAAGATGAAATAATAAATGAAATGTACTCTAAATTTCAAGACATATATCATTCTCTCTTAGCATTAAGAGAAAAATATTCAGACTTTGATATTGTTTCAAAAATCCTTAACTTTTTAACGGACGAGTGGGAACGAAAATTCTTAGCAATCGAAGAAGCTAATGACATTTCAACTATTAAACCAGAAGAGTTAGTAGGAAATCTAATGTCTTATGAAGTTAATCTCCAGGCAAAACGAGTACATGCGCAAGATAAGAAGAATATAGCATTCCAAGCAGAAAAGGATGAATCAGATTCATATGAGGAAGATATGGCATTTATTGCTAAGAATTTCAAAAAGTTTTTGAAATTAAGAAAGAGCAACAAATTCAAAAACAACAAAAATAGCTTCAGCAGTAATAATAACAACAACAAGCCATCGTCTTCTGCTCTTGAATGTTATGAATTTCACAAGAAAGGGTACATCAATAAAGACTGTCCTGATTGAAAGTAGGAAAAATCTAAGAATAAGTAAGACAGATTCAAAAAGAAAGCCTCCTCTATTACATGAGATGATTCAGAATTATCTTCATCATCAGGTAGTAACACAAACAGCTATTCTGAACAAGCCAACGTCTGTTTTATGGCCACAAATGACGAGGTGAGTGATTTAAATTTTGATGATTTAGTTGTTATAAATTCAAAATTACTTGATAAGCTAAGAAGCATCAAAAGAAAATATAAAGACATGCTTGAAAAATTAAATAGGACTGAAATTGAGGTAGATATGTTAAGAAATGAGAAAGAAATTTTAGAAGAAGAAGAACTTGAAACTTCTCAAGAATCTTGTTCTAATACAACATCTCAACTCTCTATGTTAAGTTAAGAAATAGAAACTCATAAGGAAAAGAATGATACTCTTTTAGTTGAAAATCATGATTCGAAAGCAAATATTAAAATATTGGAATTAGATATTTCTAGTCTTAAACAAAATTAGATGATATTACTAAAAATGTCTCTATTTTTAACAAAGGAAGTGAGAATCTTTCTAAAATTATAGAAAATTCTCAGACAATTTCAAATAAAAAGGGACTAGGATATAAGCAAGTATCAAAAAGTATTCCTAAGAAAAAGAACTCCTTATGTAATAATTTTAAAAGGAATAATGATATTATTGCAAAATCAGTTTCAAAAGTTCCAAATCATTCTAAATCAATTAAGATTTGGGTTCCTAAAACTAATAATTCTTTGGTTAGAAACAAATACATAAAATCTTTTATAGAAACTATTCACAAAAATAAAGTGTAACAACCCGAGATTTCGCAATTATCTGGTCATCGTCAAATGACGATTAAAATCGTTGGTTAATTGCTATTGCAGTTTGAATCGATCTGAATTCTTTTGTAAATTTTGTAAAGATTGTAGCGGGCCTTAAAGAAAAACAATAATGTGGCCCATACTTGTTTCTGCCGTGTTATCTAACTAAAGAAACTCGTCCCCTTTACCCAAAAATTCATTTTTTTCTTCTTTTCGTTCGATAACCCTAGAGAAAACGTATGAGGGGAAAAACAATGGCGGCTCGATCGAAGTCTCGTTCGTCCCTCCTTTTCAAATTAGGGCTCCAGATGGTATTCATTTGCTTTCGAGAGGTCACGACGTCAACTCCGTCAGGTCACTCGCGGCTGTCTCTTCGAAGAAGGTGAGTGCTCACAACTCACCTCTAATTCAAACTTTGCTATGGCAGTTCGATTTTCGTTTGTTGTTGGGATCTCTGATTTGGCTCGACTCTTTGATACTTGCGGCATTATTCTTGTTTTGAACTGTATACTATCTTGTTATATGGTTTCGTGTTGTTCGTTTTCGTGTCCATCACTGTTTCGAGTTTGATTTCGATGATTTTGATCTCGCCTCTGTGGTCTCGGCTGTTGCCTTGTTTTCCGTTCGTACAAAATTTTAATCTGAAAACTCCAATTCATTTTAACTCGGCCACTTCAATCTGTGAAATTGTTTTGTTGAGAAAAATGATCCTCTGGTTCACTTGTTTCAATTCCTGGCAATTGTATTTATGTTGACTTCGGCCATCACCATTTGTGTCCACCTGGAATTGTTTGATTTTGTTAAAACATGGCTATGGTTACTTGGTTACTATTCACTTGCTACACCTGTAGCATGATCACGGTTTTCCTTTCTGGTTTATATTGTGGTTCCTTCGAGTTGTATTTTTGAAAATTACAATTTGAGGGTTTGTGACACTGCTTACTTGAATTACTTCTTGTATTTTACTTGCACTATATGTAGTTGACTTCGGGTTTCCGTTTGGATTTATTTGATGATGTTGATTTCTTTAGAGACTCCGATCTTGACTTCGGGTAGCACTTGAGTATTGCCACTGTTTTGTTCGAATTTAGCTTTGACTTATCGAACCATGTATATATTGGTAGTTGGCTTTGACTCAACTTGATACGAGTAGTTGTTTTCACAATACATGTATAGGTTGTACCGTTGTTATCCCTGTTTCATATCTACACTTCATCTTTTGAGCGCATACAGTAGTGTTGATTTCATTGAAGTCTTATTCTTGTTGGGTTTGGGTTCTACTGTGGTACACTTTGTTTTGCTTAGTTTCTGTTTGTCTCAGAGTTTCATTTGTTACCCATAAATAGTTGTACTGCACGGTCATATGACCATTTGGTTGAGACGTTGCATTGTTGAGATTGAGTTGTATTGTCCAATTCAACTCACTGTTGCATACAGGTTGATTTCATTGTAGTGTTGCAATCATTAACTCATGCTATTAGTTGGTTTTAACTGTGGCTTCATTCTGGAAAAGCATTGTACTTCAATTGTCTCACTTGTTCGAACCATTTCAGATGCACTTTATTATACTGATACACTCGAGCGTTGCCTCGGTTATGATTTTGATTTGAGGTCACTACTTTACATTCTTTGCTTGATATTGCCTTTATCATGATAATATTCCCACTGCTGCATTGATTTAGAGGCTGCAGTATTATTTTCTGCTGCATCCCCGGAGATATGTTATTCACGTGCATTGCCTTCATACCTAGGTTGTCTGGTTTCAATAATTTGGCATTGAGTCACATGTAGTATTCATATGCATTGATGTTGGCTTTTGTCACTTGAAATAAAAGCTGCTGTTGGACTTTGGGTTTTGATTTGGGTTTTTACTGACCTGTACACATGTGTTTGCTTGCATCCATATTGTCGCTGTGTCTAGTATGATATAGTTGCATCTGAGCCGTTCTACCGCCTTTGTTCTCGAGTCCGACACTTGCGTTGCCCAGTTTCATTTAGTTGTTCACTAGTCTGCATTTGCTAGTGAGGTTGAACTTGGTCTTGTTTCTCCATTTAGTCTTGCTGCAGTTGCTAGTTTGATTTCTGTTGCCTCTTGCACATGCTCTTTGATACAGTGTGAACTTGTTTCACTTGTTGACTCTGATCTCGTTTAGTATTGTTTGGAGATATTTTGTAGTGGCGAGGCAGTACACGCGTGCGTGTACACGCGTGAACTGCAGCCCTGGCAGGATCGACAGATTTAGTTGATATTTCGATTGTTAAATTATTTCGTTGGTTCAATTAAATAATTTGAGGTTGTATTCTGAAGTGGTTCATTTTGATTTGAGTTAGGTCCGTTGGCTTTTGGATTCATTGATCTTCTGAGTATTTTATAGACTGTATTGGCGAGGCAGTACACGTTAGCGTGTACTGCAGCCAATCAGCATTGTTGATTTTAAATTGACATTTCAATTGTTTAATTGATTTGGATTGCTGAGTTGTTGCTTAACACTGGTTAGTGCTATATCTGCCGTTATCCGATTCTTTTATCGAGGAGTCGGATATACGAGATTTCTGAGACTGTCGTCTATTTGATGTTGATTACTATTGCTTCTATGCACTAATAACTGAGTTTGAATTAGACTGACCCGTGTATTATTTTCTTTTGAATGTAATACTCGGGTCAGACCCGAGTTATTTCAGGTTGTAGATTTTCTTCTTTGAGTTGCTGTTTAGGATATGAAGACTTTTCACATCTTCGGAAGTTGTCAGTGTCATTTTGTAGTAGTCGTATCATTGTATAGAATGATATGTATGCATGTATATTAGTCGATAATGTACTTGTATATATAACTTCTAGAGTCGACAGTTGTAGTTGTATCATATGTTTTGTGTCAACTATGTATTAACTGACATCAGTTATATATATATGAGACTTTTGTTTTTATCTGTGTTCCGCATTTATATTATCTGTGTTATTGTTATATCTAATGTCCTAAACTATTATGAACCGTCGTAGTTCGTTTTATACTAGAATTGGGTGTGTCGATGGGAGTAAATAAATAATAGAAGAAAAAAATAAAAAGAATGTACCACTCCTATCGAGGTAACCAATATTAGTGTAAGGCCAATTACGGATGGTCGCTCCTATCCAGCCTTATTCTTCGTAATAATAGACAGTATTTCCTTTAATACTCTTTGTTATTATTAGCATAGAGGTGGGGCGTCACAGTTGGTATCAGAGCTTGGGGTTTATGGACATAATATAAAACATAACTTGGATGGAACCTATGTTGCAACTATTATTCGATGTTTTATTTGTGATTTGAGTCAAAACTAAAGTTTTGAAATTTTGATGAAACTGTGTTCTGATGATTTGATTGATTTGTGTTCTATTTATCAGAGTGCGCAGCGGAAACAGTGAAACTGTCTTCGCTGAGTACAACTGATAATCTTTTTGATTTAAAAATCGAAATACGAAATTGATATGAATTTCATTTGTTGTTCACATGGCTGTAATTATTTTGTTTCTTTGAGAATTTCGAATCCGAATTGAGGATTCGAAGGAATTGCAGATATGTGATTTTTGTTGAAATTTCCGCTGGCTTTCTTTTGTACTAATCATCTATTGATTATATTTTGCTGTTTTGAATTATCTTCATTGAAGATACCTTCAAATGATTTCTTTGTTCATTCTATATTACGTGTGAAAATTTGAATTGCACGTTACTGCATTTATTTACGTTGAACCGATGCTTGGTTATGAAACGTATTTTGTTGCCGTTATTTTTATAACGGTATTTTTACATCGATGCTAAATTTTGAGGCACGGTGTTTTGTTGATAATTTTAATGAATGAAAATTCACTGATGTCACATTTTGATGTGAATTATTTTGATGAGATTTTTGATGTTTTAAACTACTGACGCTTTGGACTCAGTAACCGTCAAATTTTAAAAAGTGGATTTTCAAGCGGTTATTCCGCAATACTGATTTGTGACCGTTTATACGGTATTTTGAGAAGTACAATTTCCTTATCGAAATTGTTACTGATTTGCTGTTTTAATCACGTGGTTAGAAAATTATTTTAAAAATGAAAATTGTTTTATAAAATTTTAGCAGTTTGCGTTTTCAAAAGAATGAGAAAGCGACTTAAACGATTCAGCAAAATCGAGGATTATGACCCCTTTCTTTTACTGTTTCGCTTAACTCCGGACTTGTCCAGTTGAGAATGTGAATTGTTATATTTACAAAATAAATAAAATGGTTTTCAGGAATTTTTACAGTTTGCGCTTTCAAAAGAATGAGGAAGCGCTTTAAACGTTTCAGCAAAATCGAGGACTATGACCCCTTTCTTTTACTGATTCGCTTAATTCCGGACTTGTCCGTTTGAGAATGTAAAGTGTATTTTACAAAATACACAATTTTGCACTTTCAAGGAAACGATGAAGAGATTTAAATGATTTAGCAAAAGTGCGGAGTATGGAACCACACTTTTACTATTTCGGTTAATTCCGGACTCGTTAATTGAATATCTGTTGTTTTGATGATTTTGATGAATTTTGCACTTTCAAGGAAACGATGAAGAGAATCAAACGATTTAGTAAAACACGTGGTATGGGACATGTGCGTTTGCTATTTCGGTTAATTCCGGACTCGTTAATTGAAATATTTGATGATTTCGTGTGCTTTCGAGCCACTTTGTTGGACCTTCGGGTCATTTGTTGGGCTTTCGGGCCACTCTGCGGACCTTCGGGTCAAATACCAGTACTAGACCTTCGGGTCACTCTGCGGACCTTCGGGTCAATCTGATGGGCGCCAAAAATTATGTTGAGTACTTGGTAGGCTTCGGCCATTTGTTGATGCACGTGCGGCGAATTAAAAACTCGCCATCTGATGGGATCGATCCAACCTTTTATGTTGATTTTCTAGTCTTCTTAATTGATTTCTAGATATTTGTTGTTTCCAATTATCTGCAGGTAATTGGATATTTGTTGATATGAGTTCTGATTATCGTTTTTGATAATCAGATATTTGTTGTTTCTAATTATCGCTTGTGATAATTAGATATTTGTTGATATGAGTTCTGATTATCGTTTTTGATAATCAGATATTTGTTGTTTCTAATTATCGCTTGTGATAATTAGATATTTGTTGATATGAGTTCTGATTATCGTTTTTGATAATCAGATATTTGTTGTTTCTAATTATCGCTTGTGATAATTAGATATTTGTTGATATGAGTTCTGATTATCGTTTTTGATAATCAGATATTTGTTGTTTTTAATTATCGCTTTAGATAATTAAATATTTACTGATTTGAGATTTAATTATCGCTTTAGATAGTTAAATATTTGTTGTTTTGAGATTTAATTATCGCTTTAGATAATTAAATATTTTCTGATTGGAATTTAATTATCGCTTTAGATAATTAAATATTGTTGAATTTGAAAATTTGATTATCGCTCGAGATAATCAAATATTGGTTGAATTTGAAATTTGATTATCGCTTGAGACAATCAAATATTTAGTGAATTTGAAATTTGATTATCGCTTGAGATAATCAAATATTTATTGAATTTGAAATTTGATTATCGCTTGAGATAATCAAATAATTGTTGAATTTGAAAATTTGGTTATCGCTTGAGATAATCAAATAATTGTTGAATTTGAAAATTTGGTTATCGTTTACGATAATCGAATATTTGTTGAATTTGAAATTTTGATTATCGTTTTTGATAATCGAATATTTGTGATTTGAAATTTGACTATCGTTTTTGATAATCAAATATTTGTTAATTTAAAAGTTGATTACCGTTTGTGGTAATTAAATAATTGTTGATTTTATTGAATTGCTATTTTCTATCTATCTTTATAATAGTTAGAGTTTGTTGATTATGGAATTTGTGTTTTCTAGTTATTTGTTGGATAACTAGATATTTGCAGTTTTCGATTTGTGGTTTGCGTTTCATAATTATCTTTGTTGATAATTAGATTTGTTGTTTTCTAATTATCGTATCGATAATTAGATATTGCTGTTTTGTGATTTCTGTATCTCTGAATATCTAATTGGTAATTTGATACTGTTGATGATTGCATTTATTCAGCTTTGTTGTTTTCTGATTGTCTACTTGATAATTAGATTTTGTTGAAAATTGTGAATTTCTTTTATGAAATTAAAAGTTTTCTTTGGCCTTTGAATACTCGATTTTTATTTTTCTAGCTTAACCAGTTTTTGTTAGAAAAGTAATTGTTATTGACGACCTTAATTATGAAAATTGCGGGGACGCAATTTTTATAAGGAGGGGAGTCTGTAACAACCCGAGATTTCGCAATTATCTGGTCATCGTCAAATGACGATTAAAATCGTTGGTTAATTGCTATTGCAGTTTGAATCGATTTGAATTCTTTTGTAAATTTTGTAAAGATTGTAGCGGGCCTTAAAGAAAAACAATAATGTGGCCCATACTTGTTTCTGCCGTGTTATCTAACTAAAGAAACTCGTCCCCTTTACCCAAAAATTCATTTTTTTCTTCTTTTCGTTCGATAACCCTAGAGAAAACGTATGAGGGGAAAAACAATGGCGGCTCGATCGAAGTCTCGTTCGTCCCTCCTTTTCAAATTAGGGCTCCAGATGGTATTCATTTGCTTTCGAGAGGTCACGACGTCAACTCCGTCAGGTCACTCGCGGCTGTCTCTTCGAAGAAGGTGAGTGCTCACAACTCACCTCTAATTCAAACTTTGTTATGGCAGTTCGATTTTCGTTTGTTGTTGGGATCTCTGATTTGGCTCGACTCTTTGATACTTGCGGCATTATTCTTGTTTTGAACTGTATACTATCTTGTTATATGGTTTCGTGTTGTTCGTTTTCGTGTCCATCACTGTTTCGAGTTTGATTTCGATGATTTTGATCTCGCCTCTGTGGTCTCGGCTGTTGCCTTGTTTTTCGTTCGTACAAAATTTTAATCTGAAAACTCCAATTCATTTTAACTCGGCCACTTCAATCTGTGAAATTGTTTTGTTGAGAAAAATGATCCTCTGGTTCACTTGTTTCAATTCCTGGCAATTGTATTTATGTTGACTTCGGCCATCACCATTTGTGTCCACCTGGAATTGTTTGATTTTGTTAAAACATGGCTATGGTTACTTGGTTACTATTCACTTGCTACACCTGTAGCATGATCACGGTTTTCCTTTCTGGTTTATATTGTCGTTCCTTCGAGTTGTATTTTTGAAAATTACAATTTGAGGGTTTGTGACACTGCTTACTTGAATTACTTCTTGTATTTTACTTGCACTATATGTAGTTGACTTCGGGTTTCCGTTTGGATTTATTTGATGATGTTGATTTCTTTAGAGACTCCGATCTTGACTTCGGATAGCACTTGAGTATTGCCACTGTTTTGTTCGAATTTAGCTTTGACTTATCGAACCATGTATATATTGGTAGTTGGCTTTGACTCAACTTGATACGTGTAGTTGTTTTCACAATACATGTATAGGTTGTACCGTTGTTATCCCTGTTTCATATCTACACTTCATCTTTTGAGCGCATACAGTAGTGTTGATTTCATTGAAGTCTTATTCTTGTTGGGTTTGGGTTCTACTGTGGTACACTTTGTTTTGCTTAGTTTCTGTTTGTCTCAGAGTTTCATTTGTTACCCATAAATAGTTGTACTGCACGGTCATATGACCATTTGGTTGAGACGTTGCATTGTTGAGATTGAGTTGTATTGTCCAATTCAACTCACTGTTGCATACAGGTTGATTTCATTGTAGTGTTGCAATCATTAACTCATGCTATTAGTTGGTTTTAACTGTGGCTTCATTCTGGAAAAGCATTGTACTTCAATTGTCTCACTTGTTCGAACCATTTCAGATGCACTTTATTATACTGATACACTCGAGCGTTGCCTCGGTTATGATTTTGATTTGAGGTCACTACTTTACATTCTTTGCTTGATATTGCCTTTATCATGATAATATTCCCACTGCTGCATTGATTTAGAGGCTGCAGTATTATTTTCTGCTGCATCCCCGGAGATATGTTATTCACGTGCATTGCCTTCATACCTAGGTTGTCTGGTTTCAATAATTTGGCATTGAGTCACATGTAGTATTCATATGCATTGATGTTGGCTTTTGTCACTTGAAATAAAAGCTGCTGTTGGACTTTGGGTTTTGATTTGGGTTTTTACTGACCTGTACACATGTGTTTGCTTGCATCCATATTGTCGCTGTGTCTAGTATGATATAGTTGCATCTGAGCCGTTCTACCGCCTTTGTTCTCGAGTCCGACACTTGCGTTGCCCAGTTTCATTTAGTTGTTCACTAGTCTGCATTTGCTAGTGAGGTTGAACTTGGTCTTGTTTCTCCATTTAGTCTTGCTGCAGTTGCTAGTTTGAGTTCTGTTGCCTCTTGCACATGCTCTTTGATACAGTGTGAACTTGTTTCACTTGTTGACTCTGATCTCGTTTAGTATTGTTTGGAGATATTTTGTAGTGGCGAGGCAGTACACGCGTGCGTGTACTGCAGCCCTGGCAGGATCGACAGATTTAGTTGATATTTCGATTGTTAAATTATTTCGTTGGTTCAATTAAATAATTTGAGGTTGTATTCTGAAGTGGTTCATTTTGATTTGAGTTAGGTCCGTTGGCTTTTGGATTCATTGATCTTCTGAGTATTTTATAGATTGTATTGGCGAGGCAGTACACGTTAGCGTGTACTGCAGCCAATCAGCATTGTTGATTTTAAATTGACATTTCAATTGTTTAATTGATTTGGATTGCTGAGTTGTTGCTTAACACTGGTTAGTGCTATATCTGCCGTTATCCGATTCTTTTATCGAGGAGTCGGATATACGAGATTTCTGAGACTGTCGTCTATTTAATGTTGATTACTATTGCTTCTATGCACTAATAACTGAGTTTGAATTAGACTGACCCGTGTATTATTTTCTTTTGAATGTAATACTCGGGTCAGACCCGAGTTATTTCAGGTTGTAGATTTTCTTCTTTGAGTTGCTGTTCAGGATATGAAGACTTTTCACATCTTCGGAAGTTGTCAGTGTCATTTTGTAGTAGTCGTATCATTGTATAGAATGATATGTATGCATGTATATTAGTCGATAATGTACTTGTATATATAACTTCTAGAGTCGACAGTTGTAGTTGTATCATATGTATTGTGTCAACTATGTATTAACTGACATCAGTTATATATATATGAGACTTTTGTTTTTATTTGTGTTCCGCATTTATATTATCTGTGTTATTGTTATATCTAATGTCCTAAACTATTATGAACCGTCGTAGTTCGTTTTATACTAGAATTGGGTGTGTCGATGGGAGTAAATAAATAATAGAAGAAAAAAATAAAAAGAATGTACCACTCTTATCGAGGTAACCAATATTAGTGTAAGGCCAATTACGGATGGTCGCTCCTATCCAGCCTTATTCTTCGTAATAATAGACAGTATTTCCTTTAATACTCTTTGTTATTATGAGCATAGAGGTGGGGCGTCACATAAAGATTTTATTTACAAAAAGAATTATGAACCCTCTTGGGTTTGGTTTCCAAAGACCCAACTCTTAGGACCCTAACAAAAGGTGGGTACCAATGTTATTTCTATATTTTTGCAGGTACCACTTAAAAAGAGAGGAAAATGGATATTGGATAGTGGTTGCTCAAAACACATGACAGGAAACAAAGACATGTTGTCTAACATTATTTACTCAGATGGAGGTTCTGTCTCTTTTGGAGACAATTCTACAGGATACATCATCGGCAAAGGTGATGTGAGCAATAATAGTACATCTAATTTACCTCTTATTACAAATGTTTTGCTAGTTAAAAATTTAAAACACAATTTACTTAGCATCAGTCAACTGTGTGATAAAGGATTCAATATATATTTTTTGAAGATAAGTGTAGCATTTTTTATCAAAGTAAAAATCTTATTTTTGAAGGATTAGAGATAAAAATATATGTGTGTTAAATATGAATATAAATCACAACACAAATATGTGTCTAATAGCCAAAGAAAATGATCCTTGGTTATGGCACAAAAGGTTTTTCATATAAATTTCAAAGCTATAAACAAATTATCTAAGAATGAATTAGTAAAAGGTTTACCAAAAATGAATTTTAAAGCAAACAATATTTGTGATGCTTGTCAATTAGGTAAATTATCAAAATCATCTTTTAAATCAAAGAAAAATATTTCTACATTACTACCACTTGAACTATTGCATTTGGACCTTTTTGGCCCAACTCAAGTTCAATCTATAAACCATAGCAAATATGTGTTTGTAATAGTAGATGACTTTTCAAGATATACTTGGACTATTTTTATGAAAAATAAAAGTGATACTTTTGAAAGTTTGAATTTTTTTGCTAAAAGAATTCAAAACCTCAAAAATTTAAAGATTAAAAACATTAAAAGTGATCATGGAAGTGAATTTGAAAATGAAGCTTTTGAGCATTTTTGTAATAAAAATGGAATTTACCATAATTTTTCTTTTCCTAGAACACCATAACAAAACGGAGTTGTAGAAAGAAAAAATAGAACTTTACAAGAATGTGCAAGAACTTTATTAAATGAAAGCACTTTAACAAAACATTTTTGGGTAGAAGCTGTAGCAACTGCTTATTATGTTTTGAATCGTGTTTCCATCTGACCACTAACAAAACACACTCCATATGAACTTTTTCATGAAAGAAAACCAAAAGTTTCATATTTTAAAGTTTTTGGTTCAAAATGTTTTATCTTAAACACATAAGATCAGCTTGGAAAATTCGATCTAAAATTAGATGAAGGAATTTTCATAGGATATTCGGAATGAAGTAAAGCTTATCGAATTTTCAATAAAAGAACTAAAACAATCGAAGAAACACTTCATGTCTCCTTCGATGAGAATTTTATCTTTAATAAAAGTCTTAAGGATGATGAGATAATGACTAAGACAATCACAAATACTGTTACTCAAAATAATTTTGAAGGAGATGAAAACATTGTTCATAATGAAATTGGATTAAGGTCTCCTCCTAGATTTTATGAGATCACCCTGTAGAAACTGTCATTGGATAAACTAATTCAAATGTAAAAACTAGAAATCAACTTAATCAAATGAGCCATGTAGCATTCCTTTCTAACATTGAACCTAAAAATGCTAAAGAAGCCTCTACTGATGACTATTAGATTATAGCTATGCAAGAAGAGCTAAACCAATTCAAACGAAACGAATATTGGGACTTAGTTCCTAGACCAAGTGATCAAACAGTCATTGATACTAAATGAGCCTTCAAAAATAAAGCTGATGAACAAGGAAATATTATTGGAATAAAGATAGTTTAGTTGATATAATCAAGAGGAAGGAATCGACTATGAAGAAACGTTTACTCCAGTCGCTCGACTAGAAGCAATATGTATCTTATTGGCCTTTGCATGTTTTCGTAATTTTAAACTTTATCAAATGGATGTGATAAGTGCTTTTCTAAATGGATATATAAAAGAAAATGTTTATGTTGAACAACCTCCTCTCTTTTTACATGAAAAATTTACAGACCACGTCTATAAACTTAAGAAAGCTTTGTAGGTCTAAAACTAGCACCTCATGCTTGGTATGAATGCCTTAAAAGCTATCTTATAGACTCTAGTTTTGAAATTGGTAAGGTTGATCAAATTCTTTTTATTAAACGTACTAAAAAGGATATTTTAATTGTTCAAATTTATATTGATGATATTATCTTTGGTTCCACAAATAATAAGTTATGTCAGGAATTTTCTAATATAATGACCAAAGAATTTGAAATGTCACATATGGGAGAATTATCATATTTTCTTGGATTACGTATTAAACAATTAGTTAATGAAATTTTCATTAATCAAGAAAAATACTGTAACAATCTAATTAAACGCTTTGGTATGGAAAATACTTCTACCAAACCAACTCCAATGAGTACAACAATCCATCTCGATCGAGATGAAGATGGCAAAAGTGTTGACTAAAAATTATATTAAATTATAATTGGATCGTTACTTTATCTAACAACAAGTAGGCCTGACATAATGATGAGTGTTTGTTTATGTGCTTGATTTGAAGAAAATCCTAAAGAATCGCATATGCGAGCAGTGAAACGCATATTACATTATCTAAGCAAAACCAAAGATTTCGGACTTTTTTATCCGAAAGAATGCCCTTTCGAGTTAGTTTCATACATTGATGCTGACTTTGGAGGATGTCGGACAGATTGAAAAAGTTTGAGTGGGACTTGTCACTCTATTGGACAATCCTTAGTGTCTTGGTTTAGCAAGAAACAAAATTATGTTTCACTCTTGACATGTGAAGCAGAATATATTTCAGCTGCTTTAGCATGTGCTCAAGTCGTCTATATGCAACAAACACTTCAAGACTTTAGAATTAATTTGTCTAATTCAACTAATTTCTATGATAACCCAAGTGCTATAAACTTATCTAAAAACCCTGTCAATCATTCACGAACAAAACATATTGACATTCGTCATCATTTTCTTCGTGATAATATTGAAAAGGGTATAGTCAGATTAGAATTTGTATCTTCTGAAAACCAGTTGGCTGATATATTTACAAAACTGTTAAATGAAAATAGTTTTTTAAAATTAAGAAGAGAATTAGGAATTTTTATCTTTAAAAGATTTGTAAATTTTTTTAAAATATATATTAAATTTTTTTTTTAAAATGGGGCTACTAGGACTCGATCTCTAGTCTCATGGCTGGGAATCTAATACTTTTTAATTTTTGCTATATGATTAATTCACAATAACTTCTCTTCATGCATTTTTTAACTACAATTTTAACACATACATTATTTTAGCAAATTGTATTGGTTCCATCAATTTTTCTCTGGTTTTAAGTTTTCTCACCATAAAACTTCCATCTATTTTTGACCATTCTTTTGAACTATATAAGCCTTGATCTTTACCCTCTTTTATATCAATATCAAATAAGATTTTTACAAATATCAAGTCATCATGTCCTCCTAAGAAAGCTCACAATACTCTTCCATTGACTATAGCTCTTCATTAACTAATTCTTCAAATATTTCAACTCCTACTCCTCTGTATAAACCTCTTCCTATCGTACCGCCCTCAAATTATCATACTGGATATACACTGGAAGCTAAGCATGGACGAAATCTACATTTTAGTTCACCATCTATCAATGATAAGATCGATGCCATTCATCATTATCAAAGAGAAAGCTAAGCTTACAACGAGAAATGTACTATGAACAAAAGGTTCATGCTAGGAGACTCGGCTTTTTGGAAAAATGCGCATTATAGTTCTGTGGTGCTTCACCATCAAATAATACTGTTCATGTTCCATCACCCGAGAGGCCTCCATACTCTCCAAATTCATGAGAACGCTCAACAATTTAACCAGCTCGAGAACATACTAAAATTTAGCCGGAAGAATGTGAGACTCTAAAGAAATCGACTTCATCCTCTTAAGACTATTTGTTTTCTATTTTTTTTGTTTTTTTTCATATGTTTTTAGTAATATATATAATATATTTATATGAATTAGCATTTATTTATGTCAACAGAGTTATCATATTTTTTTTCACAGAATCAGTCGACTGAACTGGAACATTCAGTCGATTAAATACTTCTTTATAAAAAAAATTATACAAGCGATTCAGTCGGCTAAACAACATATTCAGTCGACTGAATCATATCCAAAATGAACTAAAAAATTTCTGGGTACACTCAGTCGATTGAATCAGTATACTTAGTCGACTGAATCAATGTCCTGAGAATTTTTTTGGCCTTGAGTCATCATTAAGTCGACCGAGTTTGCACATTTAGTCCACTGAATCTGGAAAAACATATTTTTAAAAACCAAAAATGCAGCACCTTTTCATTCCATCTATTCATTTTTTACATCTCATCTTTTCAACAAACCTCCATTACCATTTACTCCTTATAAATTTCCTTCAGTTTAATCCAAAGCTCTACAAATTTGCATAGCTCATACTCTCCAAAACCCAAACCACAATGCCACCTAAGAGAGCTAGACCTTCCTCCTCTTCAGCTGGACCTACCGAATCTCAGATTCGAAGTTGGCTATACAACGATAAGGCTGTTCAGAGGTTCAATAAGACAAAGAATTCCAGGATTTTTGAAGGTTCGTTTGTAAAATTTCCTGATTTTGCTTCTTATGGATTTCAAGATTTAGTAAGGCGAAGTGGTCTAGAATCATTGCTTGATTTTAATGCCAATAACCTAAAGATTAATCATCTCTTGATTAAGCTATTATATGCCAATCTTAACTTGGATCATTACACAATTCATAATCCCGAGGACTGTATATGGACACTTTTGTGTGGAGTCAAAATGTTCTTACCCATCTCTAAAATTGGAAGAATCCTACAATGTACTTCAGAAGGTGAGGATTTAAAAGAGATAAAGGTTGATATGGATCGTCGAGATAGAGTAAGTCATCTTTTTCTTTTCGATGACTTAAAAGAACTTAAGGCAATAGAGCTCCGATAAAAAGCAAGACTCATACATCGTGCTCTTACTCACTCCATTAGCCCTCGTACCGGAAGTTATGAGAAAATTTATAAGTGAGATTATCAATCACTCTATGCTATATGGGGTCAACGATCCATGAATTGGGCAAAGGTCATTCTCAATGAATTTCAAACCTTTAACCAAGGCCGCATGAAGACCATTCACTATGGAGATTATATAATGAGACTTATTCTTCATTTTGAAATCCCTCTCCTCGACTCGGACTTCACTATGGTTGGTTCCTTTAACACTCGGACCCTAAGTCTTATGGGTCTTCCTAAAAACTTCCAAGGTCATACTATCATAACTTTTGAACATTGGAAAAAGAATCAAGCCGCGGGACAACCTCAACCTTCTTCCCATCAACATACTACTCAAACCGAAACTAGTTCCTTTTCACAAGCTCCATGACAAGTCCATGAGATTGAAGAAATTGGACTGGATACACAAGCACGTCATGCTTACATGATTATATCTAAAAACCAAAAGATATTAGATAGGCGACTATCTCGAGTTGAAACTACCATTATAAAAATGGATTCCAAACTCGATCGTATCAAAGGCTTCTTAAACAACATATGGGATGTGTTAACTTGTGGTCCATCCTCCTCCATGTCAGTACATGTTCCTATAGATCCGGGGAAACGACCGCAACCTCGTTTCACATGGTCATCCTCTGGAGAAGAAGAAGAAGGCGATAAAGATGAAGAATTGGGAGGTGATGATGAAGAAGGAGAAGAAAGCTCAAGTGGTGATGGGGAAGAGTAAGATATTTTCTATTTTTTATCTTGACAGGGTCTCTGTCTTAAAGTATGTTGTATTTAATCTTAGATGTTGTCTATGCTACTTTATGTTAAGTACAAATGTTTTGTGTTTGTTCTAATTATTGTTGGTGTTTGTATTGTGTGTTTGTTAACCTTATTATTGTTGTTTGTGTTGTGGATCATTGTTGCTATTATAAGTTATAATGTGTTGTGTAAATATAATCCCATATATATCTCTCTCCTTTTTGTCGATGCCAAAGGGGGAGAAGAAGTATCGCATTACACTAACAAAATTTGTAGGATTACAAGATACCGGCATGAATTCAGGGGGAGTTATAGAGTTATAGATTCTTGTTGAAATTTAATTCAAATTAAGTTGTCATCAATCAAAATGGGGAAGAATGTTGCACTTCATTCTTTTGATTCATGACAAGGAGTTCAAGACGACAAGTATGGTTTATTAGAGTTTAAGTTTGATTTAGTTTAGTATCTGTTGTTAAAATCTTTCCTCAAGTTACACCTGCATATTTTGAAAATACACAGGTCAGTCGACTGGATCCATCCAATCAGTCAACTGACCTATGCATATAATTTTTTTATATTTTGCACAACTTGGTTAACTAAACACTCATGGTCAGTCGACTAAACTATGTTAAATTCGAACTAATATTTGTCTGTGTCAATTTAGTCGACTAACTAAGCATATTTAATCGACTAAATATGTTCTAACTGCCATATTTTTAAATTTTCTGAAGAGATGTTTCTTCTTCCTGAAGAGGAATCTCTTCTAGAAAGAGTTGCAACCATTTCCATTCGTCAGAACTCTTTGCCAACTGTTGTAACTCTTCATTCATTATAAATATACATTCCATTCAAGATCAAAGCACTTAACTTTTCTATTCTCTACTCCCTTAAATATTCAAACTTTTTATTGCTTTGAGTTTGTGAAATCACGTTTATAATTCTTCATTTCTAAAGCAATCTATACTTTCCTTATCTTCACGGACACACAAATATACATATCATACTTGAGGAAAAGATTATAGGAAGGGTGTACTTCATTCGACGAATCTGTGTTGTAACAAGAACACACAAAGTCAAGAAAACAATTTATTTGTATCAAAGTCTTGTTCGGTTGCTCAGGTGGGAAAATCATGTTCAGTTGCTCAGGTGGTCAAAGTCATGTTCGGTTGCTCAGGCGGTGTAAACCTATTCCTCCGAGTTAAGTGAGGGTTGCTAGTTTAATTCCAAAAGGAGTCTGGGACCGGACGTAGAACGGGAGTTCGAATTAGTATAAAAATCTCTGGTGTTATTTTATTTTACTACTATTTACTTACTTTTTATTCCGCATAAGTAGTTTAAATAATATTCATATTAAACGATCCTACAGTCACTTTCACTTCTTGTCTAGCAACCCCCTTTCTAAGAAGCCTATACCCATAGCTTTTCATAAGCTTATAAGTATAGGGGCCTTTCTATAATTTTCCTCAAAACTTGGGATCTAGCTGCAGCCTCTACTCATCTAAACTCTTTATTTTACCTAAAAGATAGTCTTTTGAAGCATAGGATCGTTAAAAACTTGATTGATTGCAGAAATTTATAGATCATGGACAAGACTCTTGATTGTAGTTGGCTTTGGAGATCCATCCTCAAGAGTAGAAATTAATGTCTTCACTATTCAGGTTTCTATAACCGAATTCTATGTTAAGCTTCTGGAACTCTCCTTGGGCTTTTCCCGATCTCATTCAAAGCAAAACTTTAAACTATGAGCATATCATGCAAACTAGATTCCTACATCAGCTATTGTTTCTTCGTACGTAATTGACAATTCTATTAGCCTTCCTCGCACCAGTAGTCATTTAATCAAAACTATGTGGAACTCTATTCAAGTTTAGTCCATGATAATAAGAAGCAAGGTTGAATTTTATAGGGTCCTAAAAGAAAAAGGCATCTGTTAAAATGGTTTACAAGTCTTTATTGCAAAGCAACCTCACTTGTCAATAGCACGCCAAAGTTAGGGATCGCAACGGCTCTCCTAATGACAAATTTCTTCTATGGAGGTTTCTTAAGAATGCAATTCTTACTGAGTACCATCTGTGCCACATGGGAATGGTTAGCCATGTCAAATGTGTTTTATGATAGGCCAGAGGAAACAAACACTCATTTTTTCTTCTTTTGTGCCTTTGTTTCTAGGTTATAGACCAAGATTCTTCATAAAGCCGTCTTTCTCCTTGCTGCTTGGGTTCTAAATTTGAATGGTTTAAGTTGTATAATAATACCAGTCGAATCAATCTCAAAGCCCGTATTTATCATGCTACTTCGAGAAAAATTATAAGGACGGTTTGGATGGAGAGAAATTCTAAGCTCTTCAAACATGTATTCAATTTGGAAACTTCCTTATTGTACGTTGTTGTTGTTGAAGCCATAAGGAATATATTATTGAAATGGGACATTTTCCTATTTGAGTCGGGTGTTGATCTGAAATAGATGGTTTGACTTAGGATTTTACTTTGTTATTATGTTTAGCATACATATGCGTTGTTTGTTCTTCTTAGTTTTTTTTTCATTTTTCTCTTTTCTTATGTTTTCTTAGTGTGTTATGCCTTTTGTTTCTCTTTTTTAATAACAAAAGGTAAGGGTCCTCGTTAAATACTCTACTTGCCTTGCAATATGTACATACATACATATATAATTTTCGGTCTATTAATAATATATATGTATAATTTATTAATATTATTTTATGAGAAAAGGAATGGTACTTTATAGTTCTGTTTTTCAAATTATTTTTATTATTTTATAAACTAGTTTAAATATATTTGACTAGCTCAAAATTTATGATAATTAATATACATAAAAATAAAAAAATCTAAATGCGAAAAATATATTGTTATATTTTCCAAACTTGAAAAATAGTTTTCTGGACTAGTTTATTATTTTTCTTATATCCGCTTAATATTCTAGAATCCATAATAGCTAGAAATATTTACTTCTTATTAAATAAAAAATTAATGGACGGATGTCTGCTATAAATATAAAAACTTTGGTGGTCACAACACTTTTATTTCAAGTAATTTTGTTGGTGGTGTCGGTTGCAAAGTGGTAGTGAAATTTGGTTGATGGGTGGTTGGGAAGGAGATGCGATGGAAGTTGCAAATTGATGGCCAGATTCTGTTGAATGGGGTATTTTCAAAATTTCAAAATGATATAGTGGAAATCATATTCATCGAATTCTCTTTATTAATAGTAGAGATATTACGATGCTTAAATAAATTTATATGTAATTAAAAAATCAAAAATTGAAATAGATAATTTTAAGAAAAATCCTTTCCAGAAATTAATTTTAAGCTGAGCTTAAAAGGCGTCTTTAAATTATTTTTAATTAAAATATAATTAATATACATATAACTTAATTAAAAACTTTTATACATATATAAAGTTTCTAAAATTATCCTTTTGGCCATATATATAGGTATGTGTGTGTGTATTGTAGTAAATAATAATGTAAAACTAAATATTTCAAAATAGTTTACCTTATATGAAATTGTTAATCAATTACACGTCGCATTGCGAGCTATTTCCTCATTGGAGAACATTTTCTCTCTTCTCCTAGCTCTGCTTGCAAGGCCTAGTTATTGGCTTCAACTATCTCTAATAGAGGCTAAAATTTTGTTTGGAATTGTATAGAAAGAACGGGGGAATAATGTGGTATTCATAGCCTCCAAAAGGCTTGGAAATATCTAATATAATTCCACTTTTTTCTCCTCCTTCTTCTCCTTAATAAACTATTTATCAAAATATCTTTTTCAAATGAATCAAAGCTTTCTTAATTCATATGGCCCTCTTTCATACACACACATACATACATATACATATATGTGTGTGTATTGGACCCATTTAATAATTAGTAATAGTTATTTATTATTTATATATATATACATCTGTGTGTGTGTATTCATTTGTCTATTACATCAATACATAAATTCATACATTGTTTTAATTAATTTCAAGGCTTTAAATAAACAAATAAAAATCAGAATAAATTGATATAACACTTATAGCAATTTCCATCATTTTAATTTATAACATTTATAAATTAACTCGACTAAGTTAAATAGATAAATATACTAACAAATAATGTTGCTTGACTTCCTGATGTGAACTCAACCCACGTAATATTTGAACATTCCAGATAAAGGTTGTACGGACTTTGCCAAAGTACAGTAGTGGACATGAGTTAAATTTCTTATAGATCATTTAAGTGAAATCTTAATTCTATTCATTAAGGACACCTTAAGTAACAATATATTATGCACGTTTCTCTTCGTCACCACTATGTATCTGAAGCTTGGTCAATGGTAAAAACTCTAATAATATTTGTAGTTTATTGTGAAATATAACATTAAAGTCCATGGTTCAATCTGATTACATTTATCAATTAATTGGTTTGCTTTGGCCAAAGACTTTGACTTTAAGTTGACTACATTGTATTTGAATAAGGCAAATCCTCTCTTGAATATTGTTTCACTTAAAGTGGTTTAGTTTGTACCCAATTATGGCCTTAACATGATCATTGTTCTCATGTGATTAACCATATTCAAAGTATGGTTTAGACACTTAAGATTCACAGTATTCTCGAGTCAAAAGACTACTGCACATCGTCATATGAGATCTTCTATTTGACTTTATAATTAACATATAGAATATTCTTGATAAGTCTTTTTGTAATTATTCCAAATAATCACATGTAGGTAACCCTTTGGTACCCCCAACAGCCATGATAATTCATTGCCTATAACATAAACAGTGTTGCATACACTTATCTCAGTGAACTTATCAATATTTCATTCTTGACAAATCTTGACATTTATTGATAAGTATATATTGATACGATTCAATACTCATGGTTATGAACACATTTGTAACTACAATCAATTAAATATGGAACTTTATACTTATATATTTATGTATTTAAAACATTGCCTGAATCCAAATGTAAAAATATATACAATAGAAAATAAAACTACAAGCTTACCTTATTTCAAACAAGATGAGTAAAGTTAAATAATCAAAATACGTAACGGTCTCTAGGGCACACTCTTAACTCTATCCTTCCAACTTACACTTAAGGTTGTTTAAGGTGTTTCATAACCATACTCTCGATCGGTTCTCCTAGACTAAACTGAGAAATGGTCTTAGTGAGTCGATTTGTAATATTATTATTTTGTACATACATTTTGATTATACATGTATGTGATAGATAAGTTGTTTTATCTCACAATAACTATGAAGAATATGTCTTCTCTGATTGAGGTATCGGTTCCAACTTTAATCTATATTTCATTATTGTTATGATAATATATCATTGAATTCTGAATGGTGGGAACCATCCCTGGCTTTCTTATAAATTTGTGCACTCATATTGATTGCAGCATTTGTCAAAACAATGTACTTGAACTTCATAGTTGAATCTTCTACAGCTTCTCATTTAGAACCTTTTCTAAACAAAACCCCTTTGTTAAGAGCGAATATGAATTTTATATTGATTTACTATTTTCGATGTCACTTATAAAGTTTGAATCTGAACACTCCTTCATAAGGAATTCGTTATTTCCATAAACAGTTCTTTAGTATTTCATAAATACTTCAGAAAACTCTTGATTACTATCTACTGATTTTCACTTGGATTTAATATCCTCTCACTTCACCAAGAACATAAGCAACTTTTTGGTTTAGTACATATTATAACATTTATGTTGGTTCATGTTACCGATGCATAAGAAATATGTCTCGTATTCTCCATATTAAACATCTAAATGGTGTCTATGTACAATGAATGAGATAATCCCAATATCCTATTATAATGAGTATAAAGGATGCTTCTTCCAAATCCTTCATTGAAAATTGAGTATCCTAGCTTTAACTGAGTTTGACACGGTATGTCAGTACCAATTAATAACATGTTATTCACTTATATTATTGGCAATGTTTTGTACCATTTATTTTATTTGTTATAAATACATGCTTCCTTTATGTTTAACTGAAATCAAACCATTTGTTTTGTCTATAAAAATACTTGTGTAACCTATAGATGTTTCTTTAAGGTCACATACGGGTCTTCAAGAGCCCATAAGATTTATTATCGCTTCCACTAACTTCGACAAATCTTGGCTATAGTGTATAAACAATCTCCTCTAAATCATTATTCAGAAGGTCTATTTCAATGATCATATGCCAAAACCCATAGCCATAGTCTGCGAAAATTTGCAAGTAGACTTCAGATGGACTGAAGAATAGTAGTTAGCGAAATTGCTTCATCAAATTCAACATTCGAAACCAATGATGTCATTTCCCTTTAACCTTGCTTTGTAAATTTATGCATTTCTGATTTCACATATCTTCTTATAGAAGACCGATAGATGATACCTTTGGGTACATCTTCCATATGTGTGACGACCCACCTCCTCGACCCTCAGAAATCGATACTAATACATCCTCGGTATTCACGTGCCGTATATGTGGATATTATACGATGTTTGAAAACAAAAGGTATCTCATAAGACCATGCCGCACACAAACACGGAACTGGTTTTTATATTATGATAACCAAAACATTTGCTACGCAGAATATGTGGATATTATTTTTAATGATATTCTTTTGAAAACACTTTTCAAGTAAGTATACATAATCTTAGCCGAAATTGTTACATTATTAAATTCCAGCATACTAGGCTCTACAATCAAATCCGAAGGCACTTATTGGAGAATGGATTTCCATACAATGACAAGGTAAGGGACCAGCTTTCGATTGTACATCTCTAGAAAAGTGCACCTGAGGCTCCAACCCCTACCAACACAGAACCGACCTGTCTTAATAATAGATAGTACCAAATATGCCATCACCTTTGTCGTTCCTGACCTATCCGAGAGCTCTCTTTGCATACACCACAAAAATTTAAAACCCGACGTCATAGTGGGAATAAATATATCTAGAAAGGTGATGACTATTTCCTGATGAGAGCGACCCACTTAGCTCTACCGCATCTACCCTGTTTTTGTCATTTCCGGATGATGAGGCTCGAGGTAACGATTACCTTACTCATAGCACATTCCACTTTGAATGCCACATTGCCAATCCATAATCACACAACTGATTTCTACAAACGTATAACTCCTGAGCTCGTATGTCTTAGGAAAGGGTGTTAAGCTAAGAGAAGTTTCCTTCTCCGCCACCAATCAAATAATACGTTCATAGAAATCAACTATTGTAATTACAATTACAACGTCAGACATCCATCCATGCAAGTTGTCCAGGAACATGATAAACCGAAGGCACTCTCCTACCACATCATGTCGGGAGTTACTCCTAGGATTAGTAGCGATTGGTCCTTGCATTGGATATTTCATAATGAAGAGACTACTGCTACTATATGTATATTGAGAGTTTATCCCTAAATGATCAACAAGAAGTCCTTTGTTACAAAAATCCCAAATATCATATTCATGTCTTCACTTTGAATACGTAAATTGGTTCGAAGTGGTCTTCAGATAGGAATTACCCAAATCCGACCCCGGTTCCTCCGAACCAATCATCTATTAAAAAGATGTTAAGTTCATATGTAATTATCAATCATTATTCAATTTAATTCATATTTTTATTCATTCATAGATATCTCTTAGAGATATATTCATTGAAATATTTCTTTATCTTTTTCGGAGTATATGGAATCATTAAGCTTCATTTATCAAATCCTTTTGGTTAATTTAAACCTTTTTGAATCATGGAATAATTCCAAACCCTTTCACCTTTTACTTAGAAAAAATATTTCCAATTCATTTCATTTAAATCTTAATAAAGATTTCCTAATTCAAAACTCATAATTTTAATTGGGTTAAAACCATGTTATCTAGGATGTTAATCCAAAACCAGTAAATATTAGTGAGTAGAATCTATAGAAATCATCTAATTTGACTCAATATCAATTCCCGTATTCAACAAATACTATGGGCGGAATAACAGTGAAAGCACCCTTTAAATTCCACAAATAGTATGAGTTCCCTCTTCGGGCTTTAACACCAAGTACAAGAAGATTATCTCCATAAAATCCAAGTTATTTATATTTGGAGATTATATTCTTTAACTTTGGAAAATTTTGATCTAAGTAAATCAAATTTACTATCCCATCCATCGGGCCAGTTTGGATAGCCAGGGAGAGCAAGAAACTAGTTTTCCAAACTCAAGCCTAGACACTACCTCTCTGACAGCCATAAGGCGGTCAAGTAACTTGATCGACTCTAAATCATTTAATATTTAACCATTCCATAATTCCTTCAAATCATCTTTAAAATACTTTATCAATCATTTGAAAACATTTACAAAAGATTTGAAAAAGAACGGTTGCGTTTAAAACTACATTTTGAAATTTATAGAAAAGTGCTGTGGAAATTGCTTTTTAAGCTATATTGATCAAAACGACTTTTCTATCATTTGGAAATTCATTTTTATAACTCAAATCACTTTTAAAATATTGTAAAAGAATTTTAGAATTTGTTTCATATTTTTAAACAATTTTAAAATATCATTTTCAAAGAAATCCTTTTATGGATTCCGAACTACAAAACCGCGATTTTTCCAAAAACTTGTTTTACTCATATTTCAAAATCTACTTATCAAAATCGAAATTTTCTTTCTTTGTTTGAAAACTATGGATATAGTAGTTTGAAAAATTCTTATCTCGAAGAATCTGAGCTAAATTCCATTCTATATACCCATTTGACTTTTATGGCGCGATATCGCGAACTACCATTACGCGACGCGCCTATTTTTGACTCAATTTTCAATTATCATTCAAACTTCACCAAAACACTTTCAAATGTTTATAAAACATTTCAAACTAATTTTAAACCTTTTTAAAGAGGTTTAACATTCAATCTATACCAATTCATTAAATAAAGGAAGTGATTTCCTTTGTGCTTATCGACGTGTATTTCCGTGACTTGCATATATATTCAACATTCATATTAAACAACCATCATCAATAATCATAATCAAACATATATAACACCTAATAGCATATAATACTGCAGTTTAGGAGTTTCTCACCTCGGGTTTAAACGACTAACTAAAAATTGGCTATAGCTTCGCTAACTCGAACTTTTAGCTCACGATCCCTTGGATTATTGCTCTTAGATGGCTCGGCCTAGGCTTGAAATGGCTAGAGGACCTCACGACCTAGGGTTGGGGAGGAGGAAGTGGAGGCCGTGAATGGTAGAGAGGAAAAGGTGGAATTTTAGAATAGTTTGAGGTGCTTAAGTATGTACATGTATATATTATAATTTAAATTTATTTTGAGAAATATTTTGGCATTATTTTCTTTAGGTTGGAAGACATGAAAAGAAGAGAGAAAGCATAGGAAATGAAAGGAGAGGAAATGAGAGGAAGAGGGGTGGTATTTATAGGTGAAAAGAAGGAGAAAATATCTTAGATATTTTCATGCTACATCACATCCTACATCACCAAAGGACGGCCAAAATGACTCCCCTTGTGCTTGCAATGATGCTTGTACCATGGTGTAAGAGGGTGGACTTTTGGTTAGATTAATTGGGGAGGAATTGAAAATTTATTTGATATTTTGTTTAAATATATATATGTGTGTCATGTGTATATTTATGTTGTGTATGTGCATATGAATATATCTTGTATATGTGCATGTGTGTGTGTTTATGTATCTTACATATCCTTACAACGTTCCACAACTCCTACGCGTCGAATCGTTACAAATTCAAATCTTGATTTCCGATCATATTTTTACTTTTTAGTTATTAAACATATATTTGTGAACAAAGTTTAAAAATAAAATTTCTATCATTATTATATAAGAAATTAAAGAGCTTACTTAATAATTAAAATAATTATTAAATCATTTAAACTAAATTTAAATTCAAAAATCAATTAATTGGAAACGATAATATCATTAATGATGTCATAAATACATTTAATTTTTCCATAAATAAATAAATTATTTTATTTCATATTTGCATTCATATATACAAATGAGTGTATGGATCCAGCTTGGCATGCGATGTCGGATGGTCGAAGAGCTGTTTATCGATAAAATGATTTTCGGTTATTTTATCGATATTTAACAGTGTATATATTTCTTTTATAAATATTTCTTCAAAATAAGATCACCAAAATTATTTATTATTCAAAACATCATCACTTATGTTCAAAAATCTTATTTTTGAAATTTTTCTGAAGCGATGAATTTACGAGTCGTTACATACTTCCACCCTTAAAAGAATTTCGTCCTCGAAATTAAGGTCAAGAAGAAGATAACTCGAAGACAAATATATATATATATATATAAAACGAAATGATACATATGTATAAGATATAGCAAGTGACATCACCACAAGCCGGCGAGTACACTATACACATACAACTATGTATCCATTCTAAACTCAGGATAGGCTTTACGCATTCTTTCTTCTGTCTCCCATGTGCAGTCTGCTGCGTCACTACTCCATTGGACTTTAACCAACCTTACAACCTTCCTCCTTAATCGCTTCTCGTCGTGATCTACGATTCACATTGGTCTCCTGATAACTGCCAAATTAGGTTCAACTTCTAAATCTTTTTGGGCAGCTGTTTCCATAATTTGCTCTGGATCATGCATATATTTTCGTAGGTGAGACACGTGGAAGACATTGTGCACACCAGCTAACCTTTTAGGTAATTCTACAGGACAAGCTAATGGGCCAATCCTTTTGAGAATGGGAAAAGGTCCAATAAATCGTGGTGCTAACTTCCCTGTCCGATCAAATCTTACCACTCCTCTCATTGGAGAAACTTTCAGAAATATATATTCTCCAACTGAGAACTCTAAATTTCTTCGCCTTTGATCAGCATAGCTCTTCTGCCTACTCTGGGCTTCTTTCATTTTTTTCTAATCATGCCAACCTTTTATGAAGCTTCTCTAATCATGTCAGGACCTAGTACTAATCGATCTCCGGTCTCGATACAACATGTTGAGGATCTACACGGACGACCATACAAAGCTTCATACGGGGCCATGTCAATACTAGCATGATAACTATTATTATAAGAGAATTCTATCAGATGAAGGTAGCTTTCCCATGAACTTTCGAAATCTAAGATGCAAGCTCTTAGAAGATCCTCCAACACCCGATTCTCTTGGTTTGCCCATCGGTATAGGGGTGATATGCAATACTTATGTTTAGCTTAGTTCCTAAAGATATTTGCAATGCCTCCCAGAACTTACTGTTAAAGATAGGGTCTCGATTACCGACTGTACTACTGGGGACACCATGCACTCGAACTACTTCCCTCATGTATATTACTGCCAGACTTGCAGCAGTTCTCGTTGGTTTTACTAGGATAAAATGTGTGCTCTTGGTTAATTATCTAGGATAACCCAAATTCCTTCATTTCCCTTTCCTGATCATGGTAAAACATCGATGAAATCCATTGATATTTGGTCCCATTTCCAAGTCAGAATTTCAAGAGGTTGGAGTAATCCAGCAGTCTTTTGCCGATCACTTTTGATCTGTTGACAATTTGCACATCTGCTAATATGGATAGAGGTATCCCTCTTCATGCCATCCCACCAAAAAGTTCTTTTCATATCTCGATACATTTTTAGTAACTCTGAGATGTACAAAAAGTCGAGAATTATGACATTATGTTAAAACTTCTTGCCTTATCCCATCGACATTGGGAACTCATATCCTTTCATTCATTCTTAAGATTCCCTGCTCATCTACTTTGAATCCTATCCATATTCCCGGTATTATATTCTCCTCTACTTCCCTGGCTATTCTTGAAAATAATTGGATCCTTGAGCTGACTCTCTTTTATACGATTAATCAAGGTTGGATGTACCACTAAATAAGCTATAACGGCATGCCTTTTGCTTAGCTCATCCGCCACTACATTGGCTTTCCCAAGTGTGTATAAGCTGTTAAGATCATATGATGTGAGAAATTCTAACCAATGTTGTTGTCTCATATTTAAGTCCCGAGTGAAAAGATACTTCAAAGATTTGTGATCCATAAAGAGCTCAAACTTTTCACCTATTTAAAGAAGGAACGTTATTTACTAGGGTCAATCAAAGTTTATTTGTAATAAACTATAAGGAATTCTTACACAGTAGATAATGCCTCCATATTTTTAATGCGAACGCAACTGCTAATAATTCTAAGTCGTGTGTTGCATAATTTCTCTCATGAGTCTTTAGTTGTCTGCTTGCATAAGCGATGACCTTTCCATGCTGCATCAGGATAGCACCTACTCCTTCCCTACAAGCATCAGAATATACAGTTAAACAACCGCCTTCATCGGCAATATCTAGGACTGGAGCGGTAGTTAACTTCTCTTGAGTTCCTTGAATGCTTCTTTACATTTGGGTGTCCATTCAAATTTAAAATACGTTATAGTCAACTTTGTTAGATGGGAGGAAATTTTAAAGAAGTCTTGAATAAATCTCCGGTAATATCCTGCCAATCCAAAGAAGCTGAGGATGTCCTTTAGGGTTTGTGGTTGCTTCCAATCTTGTATAGCTGAAATCTTTTCTGGATCTACTAAGATCCCTTCTCCTGACACAATATGCCCAAGGAATCTTACTTCTTTCTCCCAGAAGTGACATTTCGAGAATTTAGCTTTAAGTACATTTCTCCGTAATATTTCCAACACAATCTCCAAATGCCTTTCGTGTTCTTCCTCGGTTTTGGAATAGATAAGAATATCATCAATAAAAACCAACATGAATTTGTTTAGCACATCTACGAATACTCTATTTGTGAGAATACTCGGGCAACATGAAGTTGATCAAATAAGTCATCTATGCGGGGTAGAGGATACTTGTTTTTAATCGTTTGCTTATTTAGGTCTCGATAGTCTACACAAAGCCTTAGGGAGCCATCAGACTTAGTAACGAAAACTACCGCTGCGCCCCAACTTGAGCGACTAGGTCTAATTAGTCCTTTTTTTAACAACTTACCAGTTTGGTTTGCCAACTCAATCTTTTCCTTCCGGTCTTCCTTCGAATAGGGTGAATAACGGGTCTTGCACCAGAAATTAAGTCAATTCGAAACTCAATTTCCCGATACGTGGGCAAACTTTTAACTTCCTCAAAAACATCCTGAAATTCCTTGACAATTGGTATTGTCTCCGAACCTTTTTGAGATGAGTCTAGTGCATACATGAAACAATCCCTTACCGGGATAGGTTCTTCATAAGATACTTCTATAAATTTCTCGAAGCTGGTCCATAAAGTTACCGTCCTTTTAACGCAATCAAGGACAGCTTTATTCTTGGATAACCAATCCATACTGAGCAACACTTCAAACCCAATAAAGTCAAGAACAAATAGGTCACATGAAAACTTTTGGGAGAGGTGAGTAACTCGGAAACTTTCACAAATCATACAAAGATCAGTTGTACCACCTAGGGATTTGACACGCAAATAGGAGTATCTACTATTTTTGTGATCAGTTTTAATCTATCAACCAATATTTTAGCAATAAAACTAAGGGAAGCCCCAGTATCAAATAATACTTTAACTAAATCATCATTGACATAAATATTACCTTCAAGAACCCCCTTGCCTTTTACATCCGTAGAGGTTGAAGGCTCATCTTTGATAGCATTTCCTTAACCTGCTCTCCTTTCCTCATTAACGAGCACTTTCTCTTCCAATGGCCGGGTTGATGGCAGTTATGGCAGAGACTTTTCTACACCATAGGAGAGACGGTTCATTGCTACTGCCTTTGAACCTTGGGACTCTTGCAATACTTTGAATAATGGCCTTTCTTTCCACAATTAAAACATTTAACATCTTTAAAACGGTTTTCCTTAGATCCTCCTCTGGGCTTGCCTTGTCATGGCTTCTTTTCATTATTATTGAACTTCCTCTTATTGTTATTGTTTTGGGTTGTGACTGGATTCCTCTTATCCAAAGCTTCATAACGAAATCCCGTATCTATTAAATCCACAAAGGTTCCTTTAACATGTGCGGTCATCCTATCCTGATACTGCTCCTTCATCCCAGAAATGAACATCTCATTTGTCTTCAGAGGCGTGTCTATCAATCCAAGCCCAAAGCGAGACAATTCATTGAATTTGTGCAAATACTCTTCCACAGACATTGCTTCTTGTTTTAGATCCATAAAACTTCTAAAGAGGTGGGATTTGCCAGTAGAGAGCATATATTGTTCTTCAAAAACTTCTTTAAACCTTGCCCAAGAGAAATTATCTTCAGATTCACTAAGAATAATGGAATCCCACCAAGCTGGAGCCCCATCCTTCAATTGCTACGAGGCCAAGAATCTCTTTCGATTATCATCAATGTTTAATCCTTTAAAGATTTTTTCACAGGATCTGAGCCAGGCTTAAACTTCAATAATAGATTCTGTGCCTTGGAATGGCTTTCCTTCCAAGCTGGTATAATCTTTGCAAAGAGGGGTAAAGTTAACTTGAGGTGGCACGGGAATTACCGCTTCCTCCATTACTGTTGCATTTGATCGACCGTTAGCGGTCGTAGTGTTCCTACCACCCCTTCGTCCTCTTCTATTACTCATCTCCTACTATCTGCATATAGTAAGGGAACATATTTAGAAATATAGACGAAATTATTTTAGGGATGGGTATAAGCTCGAATAAAATTTCAAATATGCGCTCTCTCAGACTAAATCCATTCTAGGGTAATACTAACCCTATCTCAAATGAGTTCACCCCATATAGGCTTAGGTATTCGCTTAACCATAAGCTTTGATACCAAATGTGATGACCCACCTCCTCGACCCTTGGAAATCGACACTAATACATCCTCAGTATTCACGTGTCGTAAATCCAAGTGCCGGAGAGGCAGATTATCATGGGGTAAAGAAATAAAGATAAAAGATAAGACAATAAAAGAATCACACATTGTATTCAACACATAATTATACATAGGAGTAGTACATGCAATTACCCCAAATTTGTTCCGTCAAAGTTATGACATGTACTAACCCAGCTAGGATAGTTATAACGGCTTATCCTTACATAATATAGACACAACGGAAAGTAATAGATGACAACAACAAAAGACCCAAAATGCTCCATGCTCCAGGCTCCATGCTCCATTCCAAAATGCTTCAAGCTTACCTAGCTAGTTGGCTGCCTGGGAAAATAGGGCACCTAGAGTTTAAGGAGAAAAGAAAATAAACTTCGAGTCAGTCATGGGACTGGTGTGAGAAACTCAAAATACGATGTTTGAAAACAAAAGGTATCTCATAAGACTACGCCGCACATAAACATAGAACGGGTTTTTACCTTATGATAACCAAAACATTTTCTACGCAGAATATGTGGATATTATTTTTAATGACATTCTTTTGAGAACACTTTTGAAGTAAGTATACATAATCCTAGCCGAAATTGTTACATTATTAAATTCCAGCATATTAGGCTCTACAATCAAATCTGAAGGCACTTATTGGAGAATGGATTTCCATACAATGGCAAGGTAAGGGACTATCTTCCGATAGTACATCTCTAGAGAAATGCACCTGAGGCTCCAACCTCTACCAACACAAAACTGGCCGACCTTTACCATAGATAGTACCGAATATGCTATCACCTCGGTCATTCTGGACCTATCAGAGAGATCTCTTTGCATACACCATAATAATTTAAAACCTAACGTCATAGCGGGAATAAATATATCTTGAAAGGTGATGACTATATCCTAATGGGAGCGACCCACTTAGCTCTACTGCATCTACCATGTTTTTGTCATTTCCGAGTGATGAGGCTCGAGGTAACGATTTCCTTACTCATAGCACATTCCACTTTGAATGCCACATTGCTAATTTATAATCACACAACTGATTTCTACAAACGTGTAACTCCTGAGCTCGTATGTCTCAGGAAAGGGTGTTAAGCTAAGAGAAGTTGCCTTCTCTGCCACCAATAAGATGATACGTTCATAGAAATCAACTAATGTAAGTGTAATTGCAACGTCAGACATCCGTCCATGCAAGTTGTCCAGGAACAGAACAAACCGAAGGCACTCTCCTACCACATCCTGTCGGGAGTTACTCCTAGGATTAGTAGCGATTAGTGCTTGCATTGGATATTTCATAACGAAGAGACTACTTCTACTATACGTATATTGGAAGTTTATCCCCAAATGATCAACAAGCAGTCCTTCGTTACAAAAATTCCAAATATCATATCCATGTCTTCACTTTGAATACGTAAATTGGCTCGAAGTGGTCTTCAGATAAGAATTACCCAAATCCGACCCCGGTTCCTCCGAACTAATCATCGATTAAAAAGATGTTAAGTTCATATGTGATTATCAATCATCATTCAATTTAATTCATATTTTTATTCATTCATAGATATCTCTTAGAGATATATTCATTGAAATATTTATCTTTTTCAGAGTATATAAAATCATCAAGCCTCATTTATCAAATCCTTTTGGTTTATTTAAACCTTTTTGAATCGTCGAATAATTCCAAACCCTTTCACCTATTACTTAGAAATTTTTTTTCCAATTCATTTTATTTAAATCTTAACAAAGATTTCCTAATTCAGAACTTATAATTTGAATTGGGTTAAAACCATGTTATCTAGGATGTTAATCCAAAACCAGTAAATATTTAGTGAGCAGAATCTATAGAAATCATTTAAGTCTACTCGATATCAATTCTCGTATTCAACAAATACTATGGACGGAATAACGGTGAAAGCACCCTTTGAATTCCACGAATAGTATGAGTTCCCTCTTCGGGCTTTAACACCGAGTACAAGAAGATTATCTCCATAAAATCAAAGTTATTTATATTTGGAGAATTATATCCTTTAACTTTGGAAAATTTTGTGAGTAAATCAAATTTACTATCCCATCCGCTGGGACAGTCCGAAGAGCCAGGGAAAGAAGAAAACTAATTTTCAAAACTCAAGCCTAGACACTACCTCTTTGACACCCATAAGGCAGTCAAGTAACTTGATCGACTCCAAATCATTTATATTTAACCATTCCATAAATCCTTCAAATCAACTTTAAAATACTTTATTAATCATTTGAAAACATTTACAAAAGATATGGAAAAGAACAGTCGCGTTTAAAACTACATTTCAAAAGTTATAGAAAAGTGCTGCGGAAAGTGCTTTTTAAACTATATTGATCAAAACGACTTTTCTATCATTTGGAAATCCATTTTTATAACTCAAATCACTTTTAAAACATTTTAAAAGATTTTTAGAATTTATATCTTATTTTTAAAAAAATTTAAAATATCATTTTCAAAAAATCCTTTTATGGATTTCGAACTACAAAACCGCGATTTTTCCATAAACTTGTTTTACTCATATTTCAAAATCTACTTATCAAAATCTCGATTTTCTTTCTTTTCTTGAAAACTATGGATATAATAGTTTGAAAAATTCTTATCTCAAAGAATTTCAAGCTAAATTTCGTTCTATATACTCATTTGACTTTTATGGCGCGAAATCATTAACTACCGTTACACGATGCGCCTATTTTTGACTCAATTTTCAATTATCATTCAAACTTCACCAAAATACTTTAAAATGTTTATAAAACATTTTAAACTCATTTTAAACCTTTTTAAAGAGGTTTAACATTCCATATACACCAATTCATTAAATAAAGGAAAGTGATTTCCTTTGTGCTTATCGACGTGTGTTTCCGTGACTTGAATATATATTCAACATTCAAATTAAACAACCATCATCAATAATCATAATCAAACATATATAACATCCAATAGCATATAACACTATAGTTTAGGAGTTTTTCACATCGAGTTTAAACGACTAACTAAAAATTGGCTATAGCTTCGCTAACTTGAACTTTTAGCTCACGATTCCTTAGATTATTGCTCCTAGATGGTTCGGCCTTGGCTTGGAATGGCTAGAGGAGCTCACAACCTAGGGTTGGGGAGGAGGAAGGCTCGGCTTATAGTGGAGAAAGTGGAGGCCGTTGATGGTAGAGAGGAAAAGGTGGAATTTTAGAATAGTTTGAGGTGCTTAAGTATGTATATGTATATATTATAATTTAAATTTCTTTTGAGAAATATTTTGGTATTATTTTCATTAGGTTGGAAGACATGAAAAGAAGAGAGAAAGCTTAGGAAATGGAAGGAGAGGAAATGAGAGGGAAGAGGGGTGGTATTTATAGGTGAAAAGGAGGAGAAAAATATCTTAGATATTTTCATGCTACATCACATCCTACATCACCAAAGGACGGCCGAAATGACTCCCCCCTATGTGCTTGCAATGATGCTTGTGCCATGGTGTAAGAGGGTGGACTTTTGGTTAGCTTAATTGGTAAGGAAATGATAATATCTTTGATATTATATATATATATATATATGTGTGTGTGTGTGTGTATGTATGTATGTATGTATATATGTGTATATATATATATATGTCATGTGTATATTTATGCTGTGTATGTGCATATGAATATATCTTGTATATGTACATGTGTGTGTGTTTATGCATCTTACATTTCCTTACAACGTTGCATAACTCCTACGCGTCGAATCGTTACAAATTCAAATCTTGATTTCCGGTCATATTTTTACTTTTAGGTAATAAACATATATTTGTAAACAAAGTTAAAAAATAATATTTCTATCATTATATAATAAATTAAAGAGCTTACTTAATAATTAAAATAATTATTAAATCATTTAAACTAAACTTAAATTCAAAAATCAATTAATTGGAAATGATAATATCATTAATGATGTCATAAATACATTTAATTTTCCCATAAATAAATAAATTATTTTATTTCATATTTGTATTCATATATACAAATGAGTGTATGTATCTAGCTTGGTGGGCGATGTCGGATGGCCGAAGGGCTGTTTATTGATAAAACGATTTTCGGTTATTTTATCGATATTTAACACAGTGTATATATTTCTTTTATAAATATTTCTTCAAAATAAGATCATCAATATTATTTATTATTCAAAACATTATCACTTATGTTCAAAAATCTTATTTTTGAATATTTTGAAATTTTTCCGAAGCGATGAATTTACGGGTCGTTACAATATGTAATTTTTTCAACGTACTTCTCGCTCCAGGGCATCTGACTGCGTCTCCGCGCCTCGACTTCTCGCTGTGCTCCCCTCGGGAACCTCTAGGTTATCCCTATCCGAATTGGAAGGTATTCATAATAAAATGCATTAAATTGCAGCGAATCTGAAGAAGCAATGTCAGCGAGTGCATCAAGTAGTTCATCATCGGAAGTCGTTCCAACGGGTCCATTTCTATTTGATAGGGGCAGAACGAAGTTCATGAATCTGTTTCAGATTTATAGCATCATGCCTGGCAAAGTCTATACTCTCCATGGCTTTTCAACAACTAAGAAGATTGTTATTATGAATAATACATTTTCTCAATATTAATAAGGGAGTCGTAGTCTCTCTTCTATGCAAGAAATTTCCTATCAAAATTCTAATAAGTCATGTCTTTATGGCTTGGTAGAATTAGTATTGTCTACACAGTTGGTTTTCATGTTAGAATTTCGGATCTTGTCCTAGTCTATTATTGTAACAACCCGCATATTTTACGATTGAATATTTAAATATTTTATTTAAATATAGAATCGTTAATCGGATTTAAGTCCGAAAAGCTACTTTTTGTAAACAGTCAAATTGGGACTCGAGACCACCTTCATTGAGTCCAAAATGGCGTTTGCGACCTTTTTAAGTATAAGCATCGATATGTTTGGAGTTGAGTAAAATTTTGATGTTTTCATTTAGGGTTTTGGGTTGGGGTTTCAGCCCATTAACCCAACATATCAACCCAACTCCACTTCACTCCTCTTCACTTCTTCATAATATTTCCTAACACTTAAGCTTTAGAAAAATGGGGGGAGAGAAAAAGAATTAGAATTCCTAAGCCCTAATCTTCTTTGCAAATACAAATTCTTGCTCCAAATTCAAAGAGAAGCTTTGGTAAGTATCCCATTCTTCTTCTCCAACTCATTCTCTCTTTAATTTCAGAAATTTCCTAAACCTAACTTAGGAAATGTTCTTCTTTTGAGCTTAGATTCAAGCTTCTAGAGTTGAAGTTGAAGAGTAGTTGATCTTCCTTTGCTTTCAAGCTTCTCCTTCATCATTTTTGGGTTTAAAGGTGAGTTTTTGAACTCACGTCTATTTCTATAGATATCGTTGTTGTTGGGTATGAATTCCTAACACTTATTTATGTTCATTTGCTTTCGATTTGGGTCGAATTGGTGAATTGTTCAATTTTTGGTTTTTGGAATCCAATTTTTGTAAAAATCTGATCTTTGACGTTTGAACACGTTAGTGGAGCGTTTCGGAGGGCCATACAAGGCTGGGTTGTCGTTTGGCGTAAATCCTCAGTCGAAGTTGCTCGTTCGTTCGCTACAATCCATGTTATCGGATTTGCCCCAAAGGGGGCTAGGCTGAATATGCTCCTGAAGCAGGTTCAGTCGACTGAACCAGAAGGCCAGTCGACTGAACCAGAACATGGAAAATGCTTCGGAGCAGGTTCAGTCGACTGAACCAGTGGGTCAGTCGACTGAACCAGACCTAGGAAATTGCCTGGGTCTGTATCAGTCGACTGACCATCTGGGTCAGTCGACTGACTCTGGGGATACAAAATATGTATCCCTGTGTCAGTCGACTGACCACCTGGGTCAGTCGACTGACTTGATTGCCTCGGCGAAATTGATTATTTTGTTCTTTTGATTTCCTATTTCTATCGATTCGTGATCATCCGATTTGTTGTTATCATCGATTATCTATTCTGATGGCTTCTTTTTCGTGGATTTTTGTGGTTATCCATTTTTGATGGATTTGGTATCGATTTCTCTGGTTTTGATTCACGTCTTCGAACGTGAATTTTTGTTGGTTGATTGTTTCTACAATCATTTCTGTGCTTTGTCACTTTAAAATACAAAGGTTTCTATACTAATAGTAAATATTCAAATTCTTTACAAAGATGATTTCAACTCTATTTTTAATACAAAGCTCGCTTATAAAACCGTTTTCTAATCTATTAGTATATACAAACCTTTACCTCATTCGTATGAGAAAATCTAATTAAACGGCTTAGCAAAACAAGTGGTATGAAATGCTTGCGTTTACTTCGTCGGTTAATTTATGGACTTGTTCGATTGAAATTCTTGTGACAATTTTCGAGTGGAAATCTACAATTTGTTCGTAAATATTTAAGTTAAGCTAGTGGTTATGGGACATGAAGCTAAACTCTTATATTTACTGGCTTAGTGTAATTCACACTTTTTATTGATCGATGATGATCATTTTGTGATTTAGACTAGCGATGTGCGATGTCTATTTATTTGTGTGGGGACTACAATCCCCGTTTGTGGAACTTCGGTTCAATTTGGCGGGGTAGCGACCCGTGGTCTTCAGACCGTTTGTGGAGCTTCGGCTCAAAATTTATGGTTAGCGACCATGGAATAGCGTTCCGTTTGTGATACACGTGTTGGTGAGTTTTCATGCTCCCGTTTGTGATAGGCCTCCCCCCTTTTTTGATTTCTGGATTTCTAATTGATGATTTCTAGAATTTGTGTTTCACCAACTTTTGCAATTGGCATTAATATGTTTGCCAATATTTGTGATTTGGTGAATAAAATGAAGAATATGATATTCTTTTTGTGCTTTGAGATTTTTGAGATATTGAATGATTTTGTTATTGTTTAAATCATATTTGTCTTAGCATGACATTACTGTTATCATACGTTCTTATTATATCTCTGCTTATATCTCATTTCTTTCTTTGATGATAATTATAGCTAGACTGATCCGTTTATTATTTTCTTATTAAATAATACTCGGGTCAGACCGAGATGTTACAGGTGCTTCTGCTTGACTCCTTATCTGGGATCATCTTCTGACTTTTGTCTAACTACACTAGATTGGTAGTTTTTGGTGTTATACATTTGAGATATAGACTCCATGATGTATACTTATTCTTTTGTCTAGCACTTGTATCTATTCTTTTGTGATATTGTGGATCTTGTTTGACCACTACTCTGATTTACACTTTTATGTGTTATATTCATATCTGTTTTCGCCTTTGAGATATGAACATCTGTGACTGATTTGTGTTATGTTTATTTCTATATTTGTTTCCGAAGGCCTCATAGCCACTGTGTGGTAGCTTCGAGTTTGTATTTGATATGTTGGATTTCCTCTTGAAATGAAATGTAAGTTATTTTATCTGACATATCGGTACTCGCCAAAGCAATTACACAGATGGTCGCTCCTCAACAGCCTTATTCTTCGTGCTAGTCGACAACATTTCCCAGTAGTGTTCTTGGCTAGCGTGAGCATAGAGGTGGGGCGTTACAGCATGGTATCAGAGCCAAACTTCGGAATAGTGTAGAATAATCTAGCAAGGATCATTGTCCTAAGTCTTTCTTAGGGATCGTGCCATAGGATTTAATTCAAGTCTTCGTACCGTTCTATCCTATATTCTTTATGATGCCTTGTTTTATCAGTCAAAGTTTGTTTGATATTCATTCTGAGATTAACCTTTTTCCTCTTTTCTTTCTTTCTTAAAGAAGAGAAATGGTTAGACCAGGTCGTCCCAGCGCCGGTCAATCTAGAGCTACTCCCTAGGATGGAGTATTTATGTCTGCTCAGCAACTTCTAGATCTTGTAAGGAATGCTCATGCTATCGGACCCACTCCAGAGCCCACCCATCCTAAATCTGGGTTTGCATGCTTGTGCAGTGATTACAGCAGTTTGGGTGGAAAACCATTCAAAGGTTCCGAGAGCGTTATAGAAGTCCAGGCTTGGCTTCGAACATGCGACCGCATCTTTTCTCGCATGAATCTTAATGATCTCCATTGAGTCCAAGTGGCTTCTAGCATGCTCCAAGAAAGAGCATTGGACTGGTACGAGCTTTTGATCTCTGAAATTAGTGAAGCGGATCTTAATTGGGAGCAATTCCGGGAAAGATTCGAATTAAAATTTGTGCCAAAGGCTGAAAAGGTAACTTTAGCTCGGCGCTTTATCGACCTTGTTCAAGGTGAATCTTCCGTGACAGACTACGTCGCATCTTTTGAATCTCTCTCTAAATATGGGGTTGAATACATTAATACCCCATTGAAGAAAAATCAGAGATTTGTGTATGGCTTGAACAAGAGCCTCAAAAAGCCATTACTTCTGAAATTAGAAGTTTCTTTTGACCAACTTGTTGATATTGCTCTTCGACTTGAAGAGGCTGATAAAGATAGTGATGCTGAGGTCAAACCAAACATCAACAAGAAGAGACCTATTAAATTCAAGCCTAATCCCAACAAGAAGGGAAAGAAAACAACTTCGGTAGCAAATACTCCTAACTCTCGTCACGGAGAATGTTACAATTATGGTTCTAAGGACCACTATGCAAACAAGTGCCCGAAGTCTCTTTCTTGCCGCTATTGCAAGAGTTCTGGTCATACTATATCTTTGTGTCCCAAACATCAGGGCAAGAAGGAGGGCAAGCTAAATGTTGTACAAGCCCCTGCTAACACCTCTCGTGGTCAAGGTATTTCTCATTCTATCCTTGATGGCATTATTATATTTCGTGATTTTCCTATTCGAGTTCTTTTTGATACGGGTGCATCTCACTCTTTTATATCAAAAGAACTTGTTGATGCTTTGTCTTTGGATGTTATTGGCTTGATGACTTCTTTGAGAATTGCGAATCTGGTTGGTGGATCCGCAACACTCAGTTTATTATGTAGAGATGTCGAAATTAATTTATGTGATTACTCTTTCCGTGCCAATTTGCATGTTATGCGTTATTTAGGTTTCGGAATGATTTTGGGGATGGATTGGCTTAACCGTTATGAAGCCCATATCCTATGTCCTGAGCGGACTATATATCTTCGGCATCCTCAATCTGTTAAGCAGATTTCTCTCGTTCTGAAAGATTCAGATTCCAATTCGAAAGCATCCTTGTATTCTCTAAATCCTCATGATGACAATAATGATGATGAGGAAGATGTCATTTCTCTCATTCACATTGTTCGTGAATTTCCCGACATATTTGAGCCCGTTCTAGGATTACCACCTAAGCGAGCAATTGAGTTCAGCATTAATCTAATCCCTGGAGCTCTGCCTATTACTCATCCTCCTTATCGTATGTCCAATAAAAAATGAGGAGATGCGCAAACAATTATCCGAATTGGAAGCGAAGCAATTTATTCAATCTAGTTCCTCTCCATAGGGAGCTTCTGCCATTTTTGTGAAGAAATCTGATGGTACACTTAGGCTTTGCGTTGACTACCGCAAGCTTAACGATCTCACCATCAAGAATAAATATCCCTTGGCTCGGATTGATGATTTATTCGATCAGCTTAGTGGTGCTAAAGTCTTTTCACAGTTAGACTTAGCAACCGGTTTTCATCAGCTCCGTTTTGTAGAGGATAACATTCCTTTGACATCGTTCCGTACTCGTTATGGATCTTATGAATGGCTTGTTATGCCATTTGGTTTGACGAATGCTCCAGCTTATTTCGTTGACCTTATGAATCGAGTTTTCAAAGACTTCCTCGATCGATTTGTTCTCATCTTTATCGATGATATTCTTATTTATTCTAAAACCGAAGAGGAGCATGAAAAACATCTTCGGATTGTGTTGGAAACTCTTAGGAGCAACCAATTGAAAGCAAAATTTTCTAAATGCCACTTTTGGCAATATCGTGTGAAATTTTTGGGACATATCATTTTTTAATCCGGAATTTCTATGGATCCTTCAAAGATTGAAGCGATTCAAAATTGGAAGAGACCGGAGAGTGTGACGGAAATTCGTAGCTTCCTTGGATTGGTGGGCTATTACCGTCGATTCATAAAAGACTTTTCTATAATTTCCGTACCTCTCACTAGTTTGACAAAGAAGGGAGTTAAATACATTTGGACAGACAAATGTGAAGCTTCATTTCAAAAATTAAAATAACTCCTTTCCGATGCTCCTATTCTTGTGATTCCCGATGAGAACCAAGATTTTATTGTTTATACCGATGCTAGTCGTGTTGGTCTGGGAGCCGTTCTCATGCAGCGGGAACGTGTTATTGCTTATGCTTCTAGGCAATTAAAGCCTGTCGAGACTAGATATGCCACTCATGATTTAGAGCTCGCGGCTATTGTTTTCGCCCTTAGAATTTGGCGTCATTATCTTTTGGGAGAGAAATTTGTTCTCTACACCGATCACAAATCTTTAAAGTATTTATTTTCTCAAAAGGAACTTAATTTGCTTCAACAACGCTGTCTCGAGTTCCTTGCATCTTATGATCTTGAAATTCTTTATACTCCCGGAAAAGGAAATCGTGTTGCCGATGCCCTTAGTCGTAAGCAACAAGCGGTTGTTTCCATGATGATATCCGAATGGAATGATCTCGCGACTTTGTCCACTTGTGAGATTCGAGATCGTGAATCCGATTTATGTTCATCTCTTGTTTTGTATAGCCTTGAGGCTCATCCTTCTCTTTTATACCGCATTCCTGAAGCTCAAAAGCATGATCCCGAATTGGTTCTTCTTAGCCAAAGTTGTAGGGATAAAATTGATATTGAAGGTTTGAAGGACTTTGATATTGATGCTCGTGGCGGTATTCGAAAATTTGGTAGACTTATTGTGCCAAATATTATTGATCTTCGTAAAGGCGTTTTAGAAGATTCTCATCGTTTTAGATTTACCATTCATCCCGGTAGTAGTAAAATGTACGCGGACATGAAGCGACTTTATTACTGGGAGGGAATGATATCTGATGTTGCTAACTTTGTTAAGCGTTGCATGAATTGCCAACTTGTTAAGGCCGAGCATCAAAGGCCCGGTGGGTTATTGCAACCTTTGGAAATTCCAATATGGAAGATGGATCAAATTTCCATGGATTTTATTGACGGTCTTCCCCGTTCTCGTTCTGGTCATGATAGCATATGGGTGATAGTAGATAGACTTACAAAATCCGCCGATTTTCTTCCCATTCGGTCCAATCGGACCGTACCTATTTTGGATAAACTCTTTGTCAAGGAAATTGTTAGATTGCATGGTGTCCCTACTTCTATTGTTAGCGATCGTGATCCATTGTTTACTAGTGGATTTTGGAAAGGTCTTCAAAAAGCTTTGGGAACGAAGCTTAATTTTAGCACCGCTTATCATCCCCAGTCCGATGGACAAACCGAGCGGGTGAATCAAACTCTTGAAGGTCTTTTTCGTGCTTGTGTTCTTGATTTTGGTGGAAGCTGGGAAGATCATATTTCTCTTGTTGAATTCTCTTATAATAATAGCTTCCAATCTAGTATTGGTATGGCACCTTTCGAGGCACTATACGGAAGACCATGTCGATCTCCTTCGTGTTGGCTTGAAGCCGGTGAAAAGCTGGTGTTAGGTCCAGATTTTATTCGGGATGCCATAGAAAAGATCGACCTTATTCGTCATAGGATGAAAGAAGCTCAAAGTAGGCAAAAATCCTACGCCGACAATCGAAGAAGGAAATTAGAATTTTCTGTGGGAGATTTTGTGTACATTCGTGTTTCACCTATGAAAGGTGTTGTGCGTTTCAGTCGATCGGGAAAATTTGCACCACGATATATTGGCCCATTTCCCATCACCGAACGCATTGGTTCCGTGGCTTATCGCCTTTTATTACTAGCACAGTTTTCTGCTATTCATGACGTATTCCACGTCTCGCAACTACGGAAATGTCTTCGAGATTCTGATTCTATTCTTGAGCCCGGTGTTATTGAAGAAATTGAAGTTTCGCCTAATTTGACTTATGAGCAACATCCTATTCGTGTCATTGCTTCGGAGGTTAAACGCCTTTGAAATAAAGATGTCCCTCTTGTGAAAGTTCAGTGGTCCTTAAATCCTAAGGATTGCTCTTGGGAATCCATAGAATTCATCGAGCGAACACATCCGGACTTGCTCTCTCATGCTCCTTAAGGTGAACTTCTTATTTCAAATTTCTTCTCTTTGTGTTGATATGCTTTTATTGTTGTTACTTCTTATTTATTTCTTAAACATTGCGAGGATGCAATTTCTTTAAGGAGGGGAGTCTGTAACAACCCGCATATTTTATGATTGAATATTTAAATATTTTATTTAAATATAGAATCATTAATCGGATTTAAGTCCGAAAAGCTACTTTTTGTAAACAGTCGAATTGGGACTCGAGACCACCTCCATTGAGTCAAAAATGATGTTTGCGACCTTTTTAAGTATAAGCATCGACATGTTTGGAGTTGAGTAAAATTTTGATGTTTTCATTTAGGGTTTTGGGTTTGGGTTTCAGCCCATTAACACAACATATCAACCTAACTCCACTTCACTCCTCTTCACTTCTTCATAATATTTCCTAACACTTAAGCTTTAGAAAAATGGGGGGAGAGAAAAAGAATTAGAAATCCTAAGCCCTAATCTTCTTTGCAAATACAAATTCTTGCACCAAATTCAAAGAGAAGCTTTGGTAAGTATCTCCTTCTTCTTCTCCAACTCATTCTCTCTTTAATTTCAGAAATTTCCTAAACCTAACTTAGGAAATCTTCTTCTTTTGAGCTTAGATTCAAGCTTCTAGAGTTGAAGTTGAAGAGTGGTTGATCTTCCTTTGCTTTCAAGCTTCTCCTTCATCGTTTTTGGGTTTAAAGGTGAGTTTTTGAACTCACATCTATTTCTATAGATATCGTTGTTGTTGGGTATGAATTCCTAACACTTATTTATGTTCATTTGCTTTCGATTTGGTGAATTGTTTAATTTTTGGTTTTTGGAAACCAATTTTTGTAAAATCCGATCTTTGACATTTGAACACGTTAGTGGAGCGTTTCGGAGGGCCATACAAGGCTGGGTTGTCATTTGGCGTAAATCCTCAGTCGAAGTTGCTCGTTCGTTCGCTACCATCCGTGTTATCGGATTTGCCCCAAAGGGGGCTAGGCTGAATATGCTCCTGAAGCAGGTTCAGTCGACTGAACCAGAAGGCCAGTCGATTGAACCAGAACATGGAAAATGCTTCGGAGCAGGTTCAGTCGACTGAACCAGTGGGTCAGTCGACTGAACCAGACCCAGGAAATTGCTTGGGTCTGTATCAGTCGACTGACCATCTGGGTCAGTCGACTGACTCTGGGGATACAAAATATGTATCCCTGTGTCAGTCAACCGACCACTTGGGTCAGTCGACTGACCTGATTGCCTCGGCGAAATTGATTATTTTGTTTTTTGATTTCCTATTTCTATCGATTCGTGATCATCCGATTTGTTGTTATCATCGATTATCTATTCTGATGGCTTCTTTTTCGGGATTTTTGTGGTTATCCATTTTTGATGGATTCGGTATCGATTGCTCTGGTTTTGATTCACGTCTTCGAACGTGAATTTTTGATGGTTGATTGTTTCTACAATCATTTCTGTGCTTTGTCACTTTAAAATACAAAGGTTTCTATACTAATAGTAAATATTCAAATTCTTTACAAAGATGATTTCAACTCTATTTTTAATACAAAGCTCGCATATAAAACCGTTTTCTAATCTATTAGTATATACAAACCTTTACCTCATTCGTATGAGAAAATCTAATTAAACGGCTTAGCAAAACAAGTGGTATGAAACGCTTGCGTTTACTTCGTCGGTTAATTTATGGACTTGTTCGATTGAAATTCTTGTGACAATTTTCGAGTGGAAATCTACAATTTGTTCGTAAATATTTAAGTTAAGCTAGTGGTTATGGGACATGAAGCTAAACTCTTATATTTACTGGCTTAGTGTAATTCACACTTTTTATTGATCGATGATGATCATTTTGTGATTTAGGCTAGCGATGTGCGATGTCTATTTATTTGTGTGGGGTCTACAATCCCCGTTTGTGGAACTTCGGTTCAATTTGGCGGGGTAGCGACCCGTGGTCTTCGGACCGTTTGTGGAGCTTTGGCTCAAAATTTATGGTTAGCGACCATGGAATAGCGTTCCGTTTGTGATACACGTGTTGGTGAGTTTTCATGCTCCCGTTTGTGATAGGCCTCCCCCCTTTTTTGATTTCTGGATTTCTAATTGATGATTTCTAGAATTTGTGTTTCACCAACTTTTGCAATTGGCATTAATATGTTTGCCAATATTTGTGGTTTGGTGAATAAAATGAAGAATATGATATTCTTTTTGTGCTTTGAGATTTTTGAGATATTGAATGATTTTGTTGTTGTTTAAATCATATTTGTCCTAGCATGACATTATTGTTATCATATGTTCTTATTATATCTCTGCTTATATCTCATTTCTTTGATGATAATTATAGCTAGACTGGTTCGTTTATTATTTTCTTATTAAATAATACTCGGGTCAGACCGAGATGTTACAGGTGCTTCTGCTTGACTTCTTATCTGGGATCATCTTCTGACTTTTGTCTAACTACACTAGATTGGTAGTTTTTGGTGTTATACATTTGAGATATAGACTCCATGATGTATACTTATTCTTTTGTCTAGCACTTGTATCTATTCTTTTGTGATAGTGTGGATCTTGTTTGACCACTACTCTGATTTACACTTTTATGTGTTATATTCATATCTGTTTCCGCCTTTGAGATATGAACATCTGTGACTGATTTGTGTTATGTTTATTTCTATATTTGTTTCCGAAGGCCTCATAGCCACTGTGTGGTAGCTTCGAGTTTGTATTTGATATGTTAGATTTCCTCTTGAAATGAAATGTAAGTTATTTTATCTGACATATCGGTACTCGCCCAAAGCCATTACACAGATGGTCGCTCCTTAACAACCTTATTCTTCGTGCTAGTCGACAGCATTACCTAGTAGTGTTCTTGGCTAGCGTGAGCATAGAGGTGGGGCATTACAATTATATAGCCACTAATTTCTCTAGAAAGATATTCCTTCGGTGGGAACATGATATGTCTTGATATAAATAATTATTTTAGTGAAATGGAATAGGTATTCATAAGATATATGAACTTCCTACTGAATTACATAAAGCAGATGTAGCCATAAGCTAATGAGACTATTTTTTTAGTGTAGATTGGACAACCAAATATCTTAAAATTGTTTAAAATGAGGTTTCTTCCTACTCATATATATTATACAGAGTCATAAATTTAGCTTTAGACGAAACCAAATTTAACATATGCGCTTACTCTTAAGTGCATATCCCTTTAAAGGAAATGTTAACTCAATCAATTCATTCATAGATCTGGTAATGTCTAACATAATTTCAGTTAACCCTTACTAACATCATTATGTAGCATAAGGAGGGTAACTTTGAGAGAGAATAATATTCCTTTAAGTACTCTTAGAATTCATATCCAAGATGCTCAAATGTTCGATTAAATCAAAGTGTTTTAATTCCTTTGCATGTTATATTTTCTACTTCTGCTTTATACTCTAAGAACTTATCATAGACGTCTAACTTGTGTATTACACATGTTCATGTCATAGATAATTCATCACTGGATTTAACAAAGTAAGTAGACCTACTTTCAGTATCTTTAGACCTTGTACTGCATATATAACTATATATCAACCCAAAGAGTTTGTTAACTCTTTTTGCTCCCACTAAGTGGGGTTTTTCCATTAATCTATAGAGATACTATTCACAAGTAGTATACGATTCATGATCATATGATAAAAGAAAATTTTCTCAAAGATATAGCGATGACTATAAAAATAGTTGTTAACTATTTTAGATGCTTCCGTATTTTGTATAGCTAACACATATGTTACACCATTTCCTTATCAAAAATATATTATAGAAGTAAACAAAGTTGAGAAAAGAAAACAACGCTGGCAACGGTGCCGCTTGTGCAATACAAACTAGTGGTTCCCAATTCTTTTGAGTGTGGGATAAGCGTAGTACAAGAAGGATGCTTCCTTAAGCAACATCAACCTAGTACTGCACATGTTCCGGATATAACATTCATGATACCACTAATCTTATATTATGCTATAATACACCAAAAGGTTTTGAATCAATAACTAGCGCAATACAACATCCAACTGTGCAGCGCAACTCTATTAGAGTAGATCAATAAATATTTCCAAAGCACAAAATCATGGTCGAAGGTGGAACTAAACTAAAAGGTCACTCTATCAAATAAGGCCAAGTCAAAATACATCAACACACAAAACAACACTTTAACAGGTGGAAAAAATCCAATAACATCGCGCTAATTCCAGCATTTCAAAACCAAATTATCTCGTATAAACATCCCACCTAAATCAGAATTGTAATCCATAGCATGCAAACCAATGCAAGCTGATAGAGGACACACAATGCTATTTGATGATGATGGTTGAGTACGAGAATGATATTATTAAGTTACGTGGTACCATTCATCTACAATAAGAAATATCACTATGGCTAAAAAGGGATCGAATTTCAGAAGTTGGAGAATTTATATTAAAATTTTGTAAAGAAATGTCAGGATCAATATAGAATTTTGTGCTTATACCTCAAAAATATAAAAAGAGAAAGATTGATTTACCTATGGATGTAGGGTTCCATAACATGCTAGCCATATGAATTTTCGTGTCTTTATATTTTTGTGTGATTTTTGTGTTTTTCTGCTTGATTCTCTAAAAAAAAAATTAGATTAAATTCACTTAAGCATTTTAACAAATAGCTAATCAACAATTTGCTAGTTTATATAAGTGTCCACTAATATAATACTACGTAACTAAGAATTTTAACTAATAGTTAACATGCTACCTTATAATGGTTGTACAAGCTTTCCACAATACATCTACTTCAGATATGTTTGTGAGACCAAAAATATCATTAACAACACTGTGCAGTTAAAGCGCTCGGCGGATTCAAAGCGGTGGAGGTGCAAAAAGTCATAGCGGGGATACAGCGAGGATATAGCGGGATATAGCGGATGGCTCTAAAATAGCATATAAAACTCGTACTTAATGTTTTTTCAAATATATAAATGGTAATTAAATGAAAAAATATCATTCAATTGAATTATAATTAATACATAAATAATTTTAAATAAAAACATGTGCGAATATACTTTAAATAAACATAAAACTGTTATATAACATAATTGAATTTAGTAGAATATTAGAGTATTTTCATTTCTAAAAATATATTAAAAATTAAATCAAATAAACTAGTTTCATAATTTTTATAATGTATAAATGCAAATTTTCAATTCATTTTATTAAAGAAGATATAGCGGGAATAGCGGAATATAGCGGGAATAATGGGATATAGCGGAAATAGCGGGGCTTAAAGCGGAAAGGCTATATTTTGGGGCTATATGGAAAAATCGTAGCGGTAGAAATCTGCTATGAGATATAGCGGGGTTATAGCGGGGCATTAACTGCACAGTAACAACATCACTATGGTGTTTAACGATGAATTTTTTATCGAGTTAGAAAATCGCAGAAAAATTTATAGTAAAAATAACCGCAAGCACACGGCATACAAAAGTTAGTACATGGCGAGTACAGGTCGATCCGCAGGGAATTGTTAGATTTTAAATTGTGGAAATTGGTGTAAAGGGCCTAATTATACGGCCCAATTTTTTTCTCGGACATGGATTTGAAATTATTATTTTCCAGGACAAATATCTAGGCGGTGCGCGTCTTCATCTTCTCAAACGACGTTCGTATCTTCTGAAATCTTGTGCTCGTGGAAATTAGGCAAAATTAGGCCGTCGTTTCTTGTGCAATCAAAGCGGTCGTTGATTTTTTTGGAAAAAATTAGGCGTTAGTTTCTTCTGAAATCAAATTCCTGTATGATTTTAATGAAGGTACTGATTTTAATGAAGTACTGAAGTTAAGATTACAACATAACTGTATTTACACATCTCTCAATCTAGATCTTCCCGTATGCTATTATCAATCTGTATCTCGATTTCAATCTCAATCTCGATTTTAATCTCTATCTCCCTCTCAATCTTAATATCAAATTTATAATGTCGTCCATATTTCAAACTTAATATCAGTCTTATAATCTTCCTATATTACTGATTTCAATTTCTATTTGGAATTACTGGGTAGGTTATATTTTCACTTTTGGTGTTTATACATTTCATTTATTTTATTTTGGCTACAGGAACAAGCTGGGTTATTCTTTTTCTACCAGTCTGTTAGTTTGGCTATAGGAAGATAGATAGTATTGACAATAAAAGGTATATAATGTTTTTATTTAATATTTTGGTATTTTTGTTTTTGTTTTTGTATAGTGATAAATCTTTTTATCTTTTTTCTGTCAGTGCTGCAGCATCTGTTCTGGTTGTTGTTGATTTCAACAAAAACAACTTTAGTTTTAGGTTTTCTTTGGATTCTGCTAATATAGATAAAAAGGTTATCTGCATTTGTTGATGCTTGCATGCACTACTTGAAGGTGTGGATGGTTGATAATGACAAAGTTGAAGATTTACATGTATAGAATAATAATAATTAGAACAAAAATATGCAGAAGATGATTGAATTGCCAAGCAAAAGATAGTGAGTAGAGAGCAAGAGCTGGTTGGAATGTGCTAGTGTTCCAACGGTGAAACAAACAAGACTTGTTGGACTTTGCAGCAGCATGTGTGGTAGAAGTTGATGGTTCATGACTGACATGAGCGGAAGCAGGCACACATACGAGTGAGAGTAGTGAAAGCAACCAGCAAGCATGTAGCCCCGATGATGGGATGGCAAAAAAGTCTTCTTCCATGCCTAAAGAAGTGGATACAACAAACCTCCTAGATAGTTTTATTTGAAGAAAGGGAGAGACGTTCAACAACGGAGTGTTGCACATGATCTGGAGCCGAGAGCTTCAATTTGGGTGTCTTCCACCTATCCTGGATAAGGAAGCAGGGGCAAGCTACTTTTCAATGCCCTATATAGTAATGCAGCATGGGAGTCTTCAGGGTGAATGCAACAACCCGCATATTTATCGATTTTATATTTAAATATCTTATTTAAATATTTTAATCGTTAGTTGGATCTTAGTCCAAAAAGCTACTTTTTGCATACGGTCAAATTAGGACTCGAGACCACCTCCATTGAGTTCAAAATGACGTTTGCGATCTTTTTGAGTGTAACCTTTGATATGTTTGGAGATAGTGAAATTTTCGTCACTTTTTGCTTTGAGCTTTGGTTTGGGCTGAACCATGCTAACTCAGTTCCAACCTCCTCTCCTCTTCATTTATTCACTAACACTTCAAGCTTCTTCAAAAATGGTGGAGGGAATGGGAAATTAAAATTCCAAACTCAAGTTCATTTGCAAATTCAACATCTAACTCCAAATTCAAAGCGAGGACATTGATTCAAGCTAGAGGTTGATCCTTGCTTTGCTCTCAAGCTTCATCTTCATCAAATTCCATGAAAAGGTGAGATTTTTAATCTCACATCTCGCCTATAACTGTCATTGGACTGTTGGGAATGATTCCCTATCACTTGTGCGCATGCATTTGCACTTGGTTTGAATTGAATTGGTGAAAAACCCAATTTTTAGTGTTTTGGCAAAATTCTGGGCTTAGGCCGTTCGGCATTGGAGAAGACAGGCCTGCAAATTGCTCGTCTGGGCTTAGGTCGCTCGCCTACAAGTTAAGTCGTTCGGATTTAGGTCGCGTGGCTTTAGGTCGCTAGGTCGTTGGGAATTAGCTCGTCCGGTTTTGCCTGCCCGTTTGGTCGTTTGCTATGTTAGGTCGCGCATTTCCTTTAGGTCGCTCGATCTCCCCACCTTAGGTCGCATCTCCTATAGGTCGCTTGTCCTATTGCCTTCATAGGTCGCTTGGCCACACTGAGGCACTTAGGTCGTAGGTCACTCGGCCATTACCTCGTTAGGTCGCTCGGCCACATTTAGTCGCTTAGGTCGTTCTGCCTTGATCGTCCTTAGGTCGCTTGACCATTGAAGCATCTCGAGACCAGTTAAGTCATTCGCTTTAGGTCGCGCCACATAGGTCGTAGACCCTTAGGTCGCTCAGCCATGGAGATCCTTAGGTCGCTCGACCATTCAGCTAATTAAGTCGCTCGACCCCATCTTCCGCTTTAGGTCGTTGGTTTCTAGGTTGCTCGACCCTGTTGACATTTTAGGTCGAGACCATTAGGTCGTTTGACCTATTCTACTTTAGGTCGCTGGGCCTTTTTACCTTTAGGTTGCATGACCTCATTACTTTAGGTCGGTTGAACTATCTTCTATAGGTCGCTCGACTACATTTAGTGCTTAGGTCGTTATGCCTCGATCATTTTTAGGTCGCTAGACCAGTGAAGCAGCCCGCATACCTTTAGGTCGTTAGACCTTATATCACTTAGGTCGCTGTACCTCATAGCCGTTAGGTTGCTCACCCAGCTAGGTCGCGCCACAGTTAGGCTGTGCTCTTATAGGTCGCTCGCCTTTTTCACACTTAGGTCGTTTGACCGGTATTTCACTAGGTCACTCGACCTGTTCTTCTGCTTGGTCGCACGGCATTCAACCCTTAGTTCGTTCGACCTATTTGACTTTAAGTCATCACACTTTAATTCGACCACGTTTGGTCGCAAGTATATTTCTACTTTGATGGTTTTGAGATTGATTTCTTTGGACTTTGCTCATGTCTTCAAATGTGAATTTATGTGATTCGATTTGTTTCAACAATCGTTTTATGACTTGTCACTTTAAAAATATAAAGGTTTCAATACTAGTAGTAAATATCAAAACTCTTTCATCAAAACGATTTCAACTCTATTTTATTACAAAGCTCTTTTTCCTAAATTGTTTTCCAAACTATTAGTATATACAAGCCTTTACTTCACTCGAATGAGAAATCGAATTAAACGACTTAGTAAAACGAGTGGTATGAAACGCTTGCGTTCACTTCGTCGGTTGGCTCTTGGACTTGTTCCATTGAACTCTTTTGTGACAATTTCCTAGTGAAGATCTACAGTTTGTTCGTAAATATTTAAGTTAAGCTAGTGGTTATGGGACATGAAGCTAAACTCATATATTTACTGGCTTAGTGTAATTGACACTTCTTCATGATCATGACGATCATTTTCGTGATTTAGACTAGCGATTGAGCGATGTCTCTTTGTCTGCGAGGGAGACTAGACCCCGCTCATGTGATGTTTCTACTCACATATATGGGGTAGCACCCCATGGTCTTCGGGCCGTTCATGTGTTAAAATTTAATGGATAGCTTCCATGAGATAGCTTCTCGTTCATGTGTTTTACGTGTTGGTGAGTTTTCATGCTCCCGTTCATGTGTTAGGCCTTCCCCCCTTTTTATGTGTTTTCCGGATTTCTTGTGATGATTTCTGGAATTTTGTGCTTCACCAATTTTAGTGATTTTCATTGATATGATATCAATTTTTTTGCATTGGTGAATTCATGTGTTATTGACTTGTTTTGAATACAAGTTTAGGGTATGATACCCTATTTTATCTTTGAGAAGATTCTTGTGATATTGATTAATCTCTTGTTGATTTTCAATTACATACTTACAGTAGTATGCTACGATGGTTAATACATGTTCATGCCATGTCTTTTACTTTATACCATATCATCTGATATTTATAGCTAGACTGATCCGTTTATTATTTTCTTATAAATAATACTCGAGTCAGACCGAGATGTTACAGGTGCTTCTGCTTGACTTCTCTTCCGGATTATTCTGACTTTTGGCTAACTATATAGATTAGTAGTTTTTGGATGTACACCTCTGAGATATAGATTCTTTGTTGTGTACTTATTCTTTTGTATAGCACGTGTTGCTATTCTTTTGTATTATCGTGGATCTTTCTGACCACTACTCTGATGTACACTTTCATGTGTTATATATTTATTCATATCTTCTTCCGCCTTTGTGATATGGATGTCTGTGACTGATTTATGTTATGATTATTTCTATGTTTGTTTCCGAAGATTATATATAGCCACCATGTGATAGCTTTGAGTTTGTATCGTTATGTCGGATTTCCTCCTTAAATGATATGCATTCTATTCTATCTGACATATCGGTGCTCGCACAAAGAAGTTACATGGATGGTCGCTCCTCCACAGCCTTATTCTCCGTACTAATTGACAACACTACATCGTAGTGTTCTTGGTTAGCGTGGGTATAGAGGTGGGGCGTCACAGTGAAGGTGCATAGATGATAGATGGATCAATTTGACAGGCTACTGTTGCAGAGACATCCGTAAAGGAGCAAGTATGCTGAGCATGATGCAAAGAACTGCTATAAAGCATGACTCAGGAAAAGCAAGCAAGGACGCAGGTTGAACATGTGAGGGATAGGTCGTAGGCCATAGAGCTATTGATGGAGACGACATTGCATCTAAAATTCTATGAACATCATTTTCAGAATAATGATTATATACTGATTCAATGTATTTTGTGAATGTTAGTTGAATGATTAGGGATGGTTGAATTGTTGGCTATATGTTTGTGATGATTGTTGATTTTAATTAGTATTTAAAAAAAATTGTATTTATCTTCTTTTTGTTCTTGTATATGTGATGATTGTTAATGTTCTGCAGTTTTTAAAAAAGATAATTGTATTTATCTTTTTTTCTTGCTGTGTTTAGCTATGATTTTAAGCAACTGTTAATGTTTAGCTGTGATTTAAATTCTTCCACTTTTGTTTTATTATATGATGTTGCCAGTTTTTTAAAAAGATACTTGTACTTAGCTTTTATTTTCTTGCTATGTTTAGCTATGATTTTAAGTAGTTGTTAATGTTGATGAATATTAAAAGTATTCTAATGAATTATGGCAATGCAGTTGTCTTTTGAGTGATGGTAGTGATGCTTTGTTTAGCTTGGATGAGATGAAGTAAAGGCTGTTGGGTGGAACTCTGTGGATTGTCTTAAGTATCAAAAAGTAGAGGAATAGTATTGGCGTTTGGATCAACTATATATGATTAATAATTGGATTTTTGGGTTATATTTGGATTCGTTGGTTGCGCATGTTGCACTGATATCCCTTGTGTATGTATTTGATATATGAGCATTCTCTTGAACATCCGAACCCACGTCCGAACTAAACACATTTCTACACATTTTAACTTCAATTCAGCACCTCCACCATTTAACACCCTTACTAAACATCCGAACCCACATCGCTAAAGAAACCCCTCTACATCACAGCAACCAAAGACCATTGACTACAAACTGCTACATCATTTCCATCTCATCAGCAAACTCCTTCCCACTCATTTGCTCATTACATATTTTATCATCGAAATCACTCTTTAATTTCCTCATCCCAGACCATTTAACAGCCAACCCCGACCACAACAGCAAACCATAGCAATCCAACCAACTGCCCTTGACATCCATGTTGCTCCATTCAAACACCAGCATCTACAACACCAACTTCCATAACACTATCAAGTGATATACAGTAAAAACTGAAATTGCACCAAAATATAGTAAAAATGCACCAGTATATTTGGTTGTCATGATAAAGGTAAATGCATTTATGTTTTTAACATTTCTTTAGAAACAAACCAGCCATTCTAAATTCATCATTACCTCAAGCATTACATCACTCGTTACAAATACATCATTCATTCATCAGTCTTTACATCAGCCACGTAGTTACATTGTAGTTAATATCAGTCATTACAAATTGACTATTGAATTGATCAGTATATTTATTTACATTACGTAAATGTAGTATGAACAACACAGTTCCATATATTTTAATAAATAGTTAAAAAATTCATCATAAACAAAACATTTGATAGCAAGCATTTTTTGTGAGTATTGTCAGTTTGTAATTTTGTAGCAGAAGCTAAGCTACACAATTTTTCAAGATTCCAGCAATATGGTTCATCAGATAGAATATTTGCACCTACTTCTGCTCTAAAAGCTTCGACTTCTTTAAGTGTGATTTTTGTTGTTGTGTCCATTCCTTTAGTTAGCTTTTCTATGAACGTCATGACGAAAACTCCACAATCGTACCTGTATTTCTGAATTTTAGTATACCTGAAATATAATGATAAAACAGATTATCTTTTCTTCATTATGATAATGAATTGTAATAAAAATTTCTACGTCATTACAAAACAGTATGTGAATAAGTTATAGTGTCTATTTGGTGAGTTGACATGTATTTGGTTTTATCCCTAGTTTCAAGGTGGTAATTTGATTTATAGATTGAGAAGGGATGTTGCTTTTTGGAACAATGCCAAACAAATGATAAAGAAAAATATTATAGATGAAAATAGACCGAAATGGGACAGACTTTCAGTTTTATCCAGCATGAGGAATAAGATTAAAACAAATGCAATTCTACTCTGATAATTGTAATGATTATCGGGTATGGTCTTGTAGACTATATTTTCTTGCAATATAAATTTTGATAATAAATTGTAATAAAATGTGTGTTTATCTGGATAACAGTTTGTAATTGGCAGTAACGGGCAGATACTTATCGTGTAACATGAATTTTCATATAAACAAAATTTAATTAATATTACCCATTGCTTTGTTGTGCACAATCAATATTTTTTATCAGTATAGAACTCCTCAAAATTGTTTTCTCCCCAGCCTTTTGAAGTTCTTCGTTTATCTTGCTGACAGCTGAATTCTGGAAGAAAAAAAAGAATTATCAATTTTTTACAATAAAGATAAATGTTTTTATCTTTTTTACTTTGTCTCTTTATTTACTTACCACGTTTATAGCATATTTTGAATGTCCATTTCTATAGCTTTTTGATCTTATTGTTAAGTGTAATGAGTCATAGTGATTCCTTTGACATGAATCAACTACTAGCTCTAACTAGCTCCAATGTTCGTTCCCATGAATAGGAAAGAATATGTTGCAACAAAATCGATCTTTAAGTGTCTTTTGTATAAAAGGTACAAACAGTTCTTGTTTGATATTTTCGAAGTTTGCATCCGTTGTGCTTTTCTGTTTAAATGTTTTTTGAGAAAATATGTTTTGTAATGCAATATTTTAATTGGGATTATGGTTTACTTACTGTCATCGTCATGTTCACATATACTATGCTAGAACTATCATTGAATGATTTTGCTTTTCTAAACCAAAACCAATCCATGACCTGTATATCAAAAAGGAAATGGATAAAGTGTAGAACTTATGATTAAGAATAATATAAATTATTTTTCTTACCTGACCAATAATACATCCGCTAAAAAGAAGTTTTTCAAGCATAGCTTTTGTAATGACGATTGAGTTTTCATCGTAGCAACTGAATGCTTCATCACTGGAGAATGCCATTTTTGTTAATAATTAAATGTAGTTAATTATTTACTCATAGGAACTAAAAGTTTTATCACTAGATAAATTGTTTTATCTTTTTCAATTTTGTATGATTTTGTAGACATAATTTTTTTGAGGTGTACATTGTTACCATATAGTATCTTAATGAGTATATTATTGGAGTAAAATTATATTTAACTAAATGCAGTGAAAAGTAGTTAAGATACTTACTTGTTTCCTCCTAAAATCTTGAAGAGCATTTTGACACTCCTGATTTGTTTATCACTGAGATACTTCAGAAGAGGACATTTCTTAATGTTCCTTTGTTTCTTCTTTTTTTTTGGTTTGTTTAGGGACAAATCTTTCACAATAATAGCAGTTTCTGGATTGGTTTTGAGGACTACATCTTGCATGACAATAGCATTCTCAGTAGGTACTTCTAAGTTGTGTGGTTTTAGAGTTTTCTTGTCTCATCTTCTTCGACATACTCTTGAGTTTGCAATAAATTAAAAGTTGGAAAATCAACAGAACTGTTTATGTGAACCAAACCAACTTTTTTTTTACCTTTTTCAAGTTCATTATTCTCCTTCAAATTGACTTCTTCTTGTACATCATTTTCTTTCTCTAAATTTGGGCTTTCAAATTGTCCTCCATTTCCAGTTTCAATTCCAGATTTTTGATTATTTGTTCAGCAATTTCTCTTAGTCTTCTCTCTTCATTTAACTGTTGATTAACAGTTTTCATCTCCTCCATCAGAAAAGTAACTTTTAACTCTAAGTCTTTAAAGCCACTGGCGTATTGTTTGGCAGATTCTCCTTTTGTGCTGTGTGTTGCCTCTTCCTCCTCAATTGTGTCGATTTTCTTTGTCAAAAGTTCCTTCTCTTCTTTTGTTATACTTGAAAAAAAATTCAGAATCTGAAAGGAAAATATTTTCAGATAAACTTTGACATGTGATGTTGTTCAATTATTAGAAAAATTAGAAGTATTAATGTACATCATTATAAAAGAATTATGCTGTAAAAAAAGATAAATATTCTTATCTTTTTTATTACTTTAGTAAAATAGGATTTTGGAAATGATATTTATGCAAATGTTTGGTTGTGAAATTTGTTATACTTGAAAAAAATTAGAAGTATTAAATGTACAGTTTTAAAAAAAAGAACAAAAAACTAGCATACCTTATTATTATCAACTTCAGTTAAGTCGATATCTTTCAATTTCGATAAATCCCATTATCTCATTCTTGGGATTTTGTCTTGAAGATCTTCTTTTTCATCAATTATTTGTGTTCTTTCACAGAACCAATACTGCAAGAAAAAGATAAACGTTTTGTATTTTTGTAATAAACATAAATTTCAGTATATTTATATTTAGTGAAAATTATGAAAGTATACCAATAACACCATAGTATAACCCGGTGTACTTCTTGAATCAGCATGATACTTCTTGACATTTTTTAAAACGTTTTCACAAATTGCTTGCGGCTATGAGATTGAGTTCATTTTTTTTTAAATTTAACAATTTAGCCAAAAAACCCCATTGCATATAGCTCTGATTGTCGGGAAAAAGGAAAGCTATGAGAAGTAGTAATAACAACGCTTCACTAAATCTTCATCTCCTTTTTCCTCTTCTATCATTGTATTCAATCTTTTTGTCATTGTTTTTTGGCTTATTATATCTTCTTCATTGAAATTAGCACTTAAAAAATTGGAGAAACGTTCCAAGGTAGAAGCTTTGTTAGAAGCTGGAATAGGAAATAAGTCCTCTCCAGTAACGGCATTCCGAATATAAGACTAACTTCTTTGGGACTTATTTTGAACACGTGTCCTACAAAATAATTAGATGATGGTAATAGGCCCTTATAGTGAAATTCCCCTTAACTATAAGAATTCATAATATTAAAAGATATATGCTTTTATCTTTTCTAGTTGGAGTTAAAATCAATTGTACATCTTACGTAATAAATTTGAATCATCATAAAAACAAGAAAGATGTTTAGGATATACCAGTAAGTTTTTAATATAAATAGGACTTAACTTGTAATTATATCATTTAAAATAAAAGATAAATGTCTTTATCTTTTTTACATTAAAGGGCAAATGTGGCTAGAGAATACCAGGTTATGCTAACTAAAAATTTAAAGAACAAAAAAACATAAAGTTCTATACAAAAGCTTTCAAAAAAACCAATTATAATGAAAAATTAATTAGGGTTCATTATGTAGCAAAAACATTTACAGCAAAAATGAAAGAAAATTTACATCTTAAGTTATTCATGAGTACAAATTGCAGTAGTAACCATATACATCTTAAGTGATTCATGAGTAAAAACATTTAACTACTTGTTGTGTAAGAACTTAAATGAACTTAAATCATATGCAGCAGTAACTATGAAGATTTGTCTAGGCTTTATCTTGTAATTGAATCATGTATGTGAAAAGTTAAATGCTTTTATCATAATAAATTCAAATCATAAGAAAAACAAAAAATACGTTTAACATGTATCAGTAATTATCAAATATTACTAAGGTTTAATATGTAATAAATTCATTCAGATCAAAAGATAAACGCCTTTATCTTTTTAAGCTGTTAAACAAAATGACAATTACCACTGAATATATACGTATGATTAATCAAACAATTTCAAATTACGTTAGATCATCACAAAACAACAAACACCTTACTTGCATTACAAAAACTATCATATACATCAATCTTTAAGTAGGGTTTATCATGAACCTAAAACATTTGCATGAAAGTAAGGTTTCAGATCGAAAGTAGGGTTTCGGATCAAAAAGAAAACTTACTTGTTGAGTAACTGATTAATCGAAGTCGTGGTTTTTGTGAAGACGGTGAAAATCGTTTGTTGATAGATTTTCTGCTTGAGATCTAATTCGTGTAGATGGAAATATTTGTAGCTAGTTTTGAAAATGATTAAAAGTAGGGTTTCAGATGATTGAAAATGATCAGAGACCGGGAAGCCCTAGTTTTTAATTTCGGTTAGAATCGTGAAAAATAGAAGAGAACAATTGAATGAAATGAGTGGAAGGAGGATACAAAACGAAGGAATGGGCGAGTACACGTGAAGCGACGTCACGTGTTTAAAATTTTGTCCTGGAAAATAATTTCTTTAATGCCGTGTCCTGAAAACTTATTGTTGAATGAAAAAAGGCCCTTATGGCAAAATTTCCCTTTTAAATTTCTATTCAATTAAATTAAACCAAAGTTAAAGAGAGTGTTAAGCTAGAAAATGAGAAAATTAACAAAAAGAAAGTGATAAAAAATATGAGAGTAGAAGACAATTTAGAGGTAATTTCCACTCTCTAAATCACATAAATCAACAAAATGAAGTTATGATCTCTCTTTTGGTCATTAGTGAGATTAGTTGATGAGCTTATCATAAGTATGGTATATTTGTGCTATTAATTAGCCCAATATAAACCATCAAACTATAACACAACCACTAATACACATTTAATTCTGATGAAATATGACAACAAAGTTGAAAGCAAAATCTATTTTAAGCAAGACCTATTAACTATTGTTTAGAAATATATGCCATCAAATTTTAATTTCAACATTCACTTCTTTGCCATAATCATATTTAGATGAAGAGGCAATTTATGTTATGTTTGTTTAAGCATAGCCTATTTGGTGTCAACAATATAGACTATCAAATTCAAAGCTAAACAACAACATTAAACCACTTCAAATGTTTCCATTAAGCACTAAAAGAGAACATAAACATCAAAATGTTGCGTTTACATACTAGAGAGCTTCATTACCCCTAAATTGAAGGGATTAGCCCTCATATTTGTTATCAAATCAACAAATGTAGAAAACAACATGAAACAAACAAGAGGAAAAAGAGAACAAAAGGAAAGGAAAAACCAATCTACTTGCATGAAATGTAAATCTACACCACTAACATGAAAGTAAATAAGCATGTAAAGGAAAAGAACATGTATTAAAGTTGCATAAAAAATTACATAAAGAGAAAATGGCTAAGTAGTCATGAAAAGAGAAAGAGAGCTTTCTTTTATTTGTAAGGCTAAACTAAACTAATGAGAGGCTAAGAGAAGAGAGAGCCTAAGAGAAGAGAGCATAAAAGAAGAGCCTAAAGAAGAGCCTAAAGAAGAGGGAATGGTTACATGAAACATAAGGGGTATTTATACAAGTTTAAATCCCTAATCCACTTTTTTGGGAACTACCCTCTTAAGAAGTATGGTGGCCAAGTAATCATTAGTTCCAATAATCATCCATTAAGTGTGCATGGAAGTGTAATGGTCATTAGCATGTGGATTAGCTTCTAATTTGTACATGAAGGAAGGTGGGTAGGTGGGGTCCTCCATGATCCATGACTTTAAATTATTTCCATCTTCATTCCTTTGTATCTTCTTTGTGCATGCATATATCTTCATGAAACCACTTGTATTTGAGTTCAAATTTCTACAATAATATAGAAATTTCCAATTAAATTTTTTCAATTTGATATATGCACAAAAATGACCATTTTGCCCTTGGATGAAGATGAATATGTGACGATTTCAAATAATTTGAATTTTGGTTTCAACATGTTAAAACACCCAATATGATCGTTTATTTAATTAAACTCGATAAAATATGGAAATAAAAACATGCACATTTACGTGCACATCAAATACCCCCACACTTATCTTTTTATTTGTCCTCGAATAAAGAAAAATTAAGATAAATCCGTTTTCATAGGGAGCATGATTGCATTGAGCGTATGCAACAAGCTGTTAAACCTCTGGGTGTCCCCAGTAGGACGAGTGTTGTCTCGTGAGGGTTTTCAGTGGATTCTACCCACAAAATCCAAATGCAAAGTGAAAATATTTACAAAATACAAGATTTATTTACATAGAGATGAATGCGAGTTTTTGAAAATATTTACAATGTAGGGTTTGCTTTTAAATCGACACACATAAGTTAAATATAGGTTTTGATTATTAGCTTGAAAATTTTAGTCATTTACTCGTCAAAGTTTAAAAACGAAGTTATCATAACAAATAGACTATAGTTTAACTCGTTGTTTCGGTTGATAACAAAGTGTAACTATGAAATGGATCCTTAGTTGATTATCAAAGTTTATCAAAGTGGTACTTCATTTCTTTTCAATAACAAGTCAAATCAAATAAGTTAAAATAGTGCTTAGATTTCAATTGCTTACTCTCTCTTATTTGAAAATTTTATTGATATTAACAATATTTACATATGCTTAACTCAGGTAAACTGAGGCCAGATATATTACCCATGCACTGCCTTGCGGGCTTACGTGAGGGGAATACAGAGCATGGCGAGTGAATACACAAGTGTGAACACTTATCGACTGTAGGCGTTATTAATAAAAGATTTTTTTTATATACACACACCTAACTCAGATAAACTGAGGCCAGATATACCGATCGTGCACTGCCTTTCGGCCTTACGTGAGAAGGGTACAGAGCATGGCGAGTGAACACATGACTCTAGGTGTTTATTAAAAAATATATACATATATACAAGAACTTTAAAAAAAAGAGTTTTGCAAAATCCTCTTAGCACCATTTAACTTAGAAGACAAAAAAATGTTATATCCTTTACTTTAAATTCACCACTTTTTTAAACAAAGATTTTCAATTAGGATATACTTCATAATTATCACCATGAACCTACCTATATACTAGTTAAATCATCGTTATTTGTAATCGAACTTTATTTTTATTATTGTTGAGACAAATAAAATTTTAAAAAATTTCAATTTAATAACCAAAATCTTATAATTATCCTATAGCGATTCTTTAAAAATAAATCAAAATGCTTAAAAAAAATTTGAGAATTTTTTTTCTTAATTTTTTGAGTTTTTTCTTTAGTTTTGGAAAGAGAATGCAAAAATAAACCATGGAAAATGAAAATGATGAGACTCCCCCATACTTGATTTTGACTGTGTCTCCACAGTCAACCCAAGTGAAAGGAGAAAAATAAAACAAAAATAAAACGATAACCTATATTTACGTGAAAACGAAAAGATTATAATTTACAAGAGTTCAGAAAGTATATCGTCAAAAAGTAAATGAAACAGTCTTCCAAAGACCGATTCATTTGTCTCGTCAAGTATGCGAGACACAGCTAAAGTATGGAAAACCAAATCATAAAAGATTTCGAATGGATGTTGATTTGGAGAAACAAATGTCGTTTTATTAAAAATCGTATGAGTTGTTTTATTTTCAATGATTTTCGAGGTTGATAAAACAGTTGATTGAAATTCAAGTTTATTTTCGCCAAATTGAAATTCAAACTTATCATTTAAAACATTTTCAGAATTATTGATTTCAAAATCAAAATGGTGATTTAAATCAACCCCTTCAGAAGTCGACAACTCATTTTCGAAAATCCAAAGAAATAATGTTCACAAAATTTGTCTTCCTTTGTTGGATTATCAACAATTATATCGCATAAATCAAGTTCAAAATCCAAAGTTGTTGTATTCAAATTTTCAAAATAGGAGAAAGGAAGATCGAATTTCAAATTGAGTTTCTCACCCTCAAAAGAATTGAAATCCAATTCAATTACCGTATTTTCAACAACTTCATTAAGATTATCGCTTTCAATTTCAAAAGTTGTTATTTGAAAATCGTCAATTATGGTAAAAGATGGATTATTATTTGACTCGTCATACGTTGGGATTTGATTTTGTTTCTCACGTTGTTTCATATATGTTTCAAACAACAAATCCGTGTGATCGTTGTGAATTTCGTCCATTTGTTCAACAAAATCGAAATTATAATTATTCACTTGAGAATTTTCAATTTGAACTTGTTGAGGACAAAAATTTCCATTAACCCATAGTCGAGATTATTCTCATTGCCAAAATTATTTGACACGTGGATCACATTTTCGTTTTGATTCTGAAATTCATTTTGGAGTTCGAAATTGAATTGGCATGAGTTATAATTGAATTCATTTGAATTTTGAAGTGAATTAAAATCTTGATTATTTTAAAAATTTTGACTCGAGTTATTTCACAAATATGAATTACACAATTCATTTATCATTTGATTTTGTTGTGTAGAGAGTTCAAGTAAAGATGATATCATTTCAATGCTATTTTCGAGGTTTGAGGGTTGCTCATTGTTTTGAAAACTTTGTTGTACAAAATTCAAATTGTTTATACAATAGTCGTTATTGAAATATCCATAAGAATTTTATGTGAAATTATATGGATTGTATTGATTTTCACAACTATCATAAAATTCATGTAAGTAGGGAAACTCGGACATTTTCAAGAATGTTTTTTATAAAAGAAAAATATTTACAAATAGAATTTATTTTTCAAAATGGAAAATTAATTTTTGTTTTGTATTTTGCCTTTTCAATTTTTGTTTTGTTTTTGAAAAGGTTTTAATTTTTTTGGATTTTTGTTTTTATAGAAAAAAACTAACTTAATTTTTTTTTTAGATTTCTTTTATTCTGGAAATTTCAAAAGAAAAAAAAAATAAGTTAAGAAATATTCATAATTTTTTCTAGTTTTTTATTTTGATTTTTTTTTAAATATGCATGAACTAATGCAACTAAATGAATGCAAATGACTAGAGAAAAAAAAAATATTTTAATAGCTCCTAACCCAAAATTGTATAATCACACTTTGTCTTAATTCTTACAAGATAGTTCTCAGCTAGGTAACGGGCAGGATTTATCAGTGCACCACGAATCACCGTAGCAATGCAACCAAAGGTTTAAGTACCTTCGGAGAAACAACCACTATAATTTTTACGAATCACCACAATACTTATAAATGGTTATTACTCTACCGTAGCCTAGACACCAAGAAATTAAATTGTCGAAAGAGGACAACTTGTCAATATACAATTAAGCGTTGTCGATGTCTAACCGTTTATTATTAGCAAATTTTAAGATGAAATGCAAAACAGAAATTAAACGTGTATTAACAATGCAACTACAAAATGATTTTTTTTTGAATTTTTTTATATGCAAGAAAACAATAATGCAAGACAAATAAAAATAATAGATAGAGGCACGATACTAGAGCGTGCAGAATTATTAGCAATTTATTTCAACAGCAATTTTTTTGGCAAGCAAGAAAGCATTTATTTTTCGGAAGCACTTCTGCCACCTGCAACCTAAAAATGGAATCGAACAAGATATATACAATATTTATTTATTATATATTTTTTTTGAGAGGTTTTTTTATATATATCAAATGAAGAAACTTAAAACAAAGTAAAAATAAAACAATTTAAACTAAAACAATTTCAAACACTTGTTGCCCCTTTTTTTCAAATATATATATATAACAAAATAAGACTTAAAATAAAGGAAAACCAAAACTAAACCAATTGTAAAAATGAAGGAAAACCAAAATAATCTTTTTTTTCTTTTTTTTCGACAAAAAAATAAAACTAACCAAAAACTGAACAAAAGAAGTTTTTTTAAACAATAACAGAACTTAACACTCAAACTAATTAAAAAAATAAAAAGAAGAGAAGGGAAAAAAACAAATAAAAGGATGAAACAAAAATAAAAACAAAGCAAAAGCTTTTTTTTGGATTGGACTAAAAACAATTTAACAAAACAAAAGAAGAAGAAAAAATTTGTGCTCGGGCCCTAACTCCAAACCCGGCCTAAATTTTATACATTCACTTAAACAATTCGTTAATTCTGGCAAACCCGGCCCAAATTATATTCATTCAAGCACTTCATAATAACCGAAGTCAAAATTACAGAAGAAAAAAGAAATTTTCTCGTTCTTGCTTCAGACAAAACAATCAAAGAGAAAACTCAAATTTTGAATCCCAGAAATTATTGCCAAACTCAAATTGCAAACTCAAGCAAATGCGATTTAAGGAATTCAATGCTATTCGCGGCGATTGTGGGATTTGGGGATTGGGCGACTTTTTGTGGTTTTTCTCGAGGAGAATGGAGACTTTTGGTGTTTTCGGAGGGTCGCAGCAGAGTGGTTGACAGGCGAATATGTTGTGTGCTAGTTTAAATGTTCGAAGTATGGAGGTGAGCGATGTCAGGCAGCTGAATGTTGAAAGCCTTTGAAATTTTTTTTGGTTTGCTGAAGATCGCTGTGAAGTTTGTAGTAGGTCAGTGGTTGTTTTGTTGGTTGGTGGAAGTTTGTTACTCCGGTTGGAGGTAGTACGTTGGAGGTGGTCTGGGTAGATGCAATCGGTGATGACAACATCTATGTACGGTGGTGTATGGCTGATTGCACAGGGGGGAATTGTTGTGCTGTAGTTTTTGGTGGCAATGCAGTTTTTTGGTATGTATGGAAATGAAAATGCTATGATGTAGATATGTATGGAAATGAATTTTGTTAAGAGAGCAGTTTTTGGTAGCAATGCAGAAGATGGAAATGTCAGTGTAGTGTGGACATGAAAATGCTTAAGTGTGAAGATGTTTGGAAATGTAGCAATGTGTCTGATATGTATGGCATATGGGTGATGAACTGAGGTGACAAGGAGATGGTCAGTTGATGTCGTGATCTTGTGGGATGTGCACTGACAGTAGGGTTACTGAACTGTGAGAAGTATGTTGTGGCGAAATATGTGGTTTAAAAAGAATGGTATTGGGCAGATGGTTGTGATGATCTGTAGATGACTGGAGATGATTGGTATTGGGCAAATGATTGTGATGGTAGAGGGGAAGTATGTCAGTGGAAATATAGGAAGAAATTAGACAGAGGTGGTTTGAAAATTTATGAAGGGGATCGACAGAATGTGTATTGAGTGTGGAACAGTAGCAGCTTTAAATATAGGCAGTGGTGATATATTTTGGTTGTATGGTTGTTGTTGTATTGTGAAGGCAGTTTGTAGAAGTGGTTAGGTATGGCTGCAATTAGAAATGCTTGGCAGAAATTACAACAACCAGTATGTTGCTGTTTGATGTTGATGTAGGTGATGAACAACTTTGGATGGACTGATGGTTAGTGATATTGGAGCGATGCAGTTGTAGTTGTAGGAATGGTGGAAGAATGTAAGAGTAGCAGTTAAATCAGATGGTGACAGTGCAAATTGGAAGAGGAGGTACAGTTTGAAGCAGTGTTGTATATTTTGGTGATATGGGTTGTTTGTAACAGAGGTATGGCAATTTGAAATAGAGTTGTGTGCACCTGAAATAGGGGTGAAATAGTGGCTAGAGGGGTGATTCAAGGAAGGGAATGGCAGGCAAGGCAGTGGAGGGATGAAATGTATGTGACGGTTTGTACTGTGATGCGGATTGCCGAGTGATGTAGGGATGTTCCGGTATGTATGCAAGTAGTGACTTGGATGTGGTTTTTGGTTTGATGAAGTTGCTGGAAGTGGATGAGGGGGTGAATGCACAGAGGTGTGGGCTTTGCAGTAGCAGTTCAAGGCAGTGGGTTGAAGGGGGTTTGAAGAATGGCGAGGGAGTGTTTGATGATATGAAAGGGAAATGAAAACTGTAAACTTTGAAATGAAAACAGAGAAATGAAAACTGTAAAAATGTGAAATGTAAATGAAAAGTGAGATATAATTTTTTTTGTTTTGAAATTGTATATGCTCTTTTTTTTCTTTTTTTAAATAGAAATGTGTATGCAAATACAACTAGAAAACAAGAAACACAATCAAAATGCAATGAAAAAAGCACACACAAACACACAATTTTTTTATAAAAAAAATGCAAGTTAACACACAACAAACTCACAATAAAAATCAAACGAAAAAAATTCGAAGAATAGAAAATTAAAATCAAAGCAAATCCCAGGCAACGACGCCAAAAACTTGTTTAACGACGAATTTTCTATCGAGTTAGAAAATCATCGAAAAAACTATAATAAAAATAACCGCAAGCGCACGGCATACAAAAGTTAGTACGTAGTGAGTACGGGTCAATCCGCCCGTAGGGAATTGTTAGATTTTAAATTTCTATTCAATCAAATTAAACCAAAGTTGAAGAGAGTGTTAAGCTAGAAAATGAGAAGATTAAGAAAAAGAAATTGATAAAAAATATGAGAGTAGAAGACAATTTAGAGGTAATTTACACTCTCTAGATCACATAAATCAACAAAATGAAGTTATGATCTCTCTTTTGGTCATTAGTGAGATTAGTTAATGTGTTTATCATAAGTATGGTATATTTGTGCTATTAACTAGCCCAATATAAACCATCAAACTATAACACAACCACTAATACACATTTAATTCTCATGAAATATGACAACAAAGTTGAAAACAAAATCTATTTTAAGCATGACCTATTAACTATTGTTTAGAAATATAGGCCACCAAATTTTAATTTCAACATTCACTTCTTTGCCATAATCATATTTAGATGAAGACGCAATTTGTGTTATGTTTGTTTAGGCATAGCCTATTTGGTGTCAATAATATAGACTATCAAATTCAAAGCTAAACAACAACATTAAGCCACTTCAAATGTTTCCATTAAGCACTAAAAGAGAACATAAACATCAAAATGTTGCGTCTACATACTAGAGAGCTTCATTACCCCTAAATTGAAGAGATTAGGCTTTCATATTTGTTATCAAAACAACAAATGTAGAAAACAACATGAAACAAACAAGAGGAAAAAGAGAGCAAAAAGAAAGGAAAAACTAATCTACTTGCATGAAATGTAAATCTACACTACTAACATGAAAGTAAATAAGCATGTAAAGGAAAAGAACATGTATTAAAGTTGCATAAAAAAAATTACATAAAGAGAAAATGGCTAAGTAGTCATGAAAAGAGAAAGAGAGCTTTCTTTTATTTGTAAGGCTAAACTAAACTAAAGAGAGGATAAGAGAAGAGAGAGCCTAAGAGAAGAGAGCCTAAAAGAAGAGCCTAAAGAAGAGGGAATGGTTACATGAAACGTAAGGGGTATTTATACAAGTTTAAAACCCTAATCCAATATTTTGGGAACTAACCAAACTACCCTCCTAGGAAGTGTGGTGGCCAAGTAATCATTAGCTCCAATAATCACCCATTAAGTGTGCATGAAAGTGTAATGGTCATTAGCATGTGGATTAGCTTCTAATTTGTATATGAAGGAAGGTGGGTAGGTGGGGTCCTCCATGATCCATGACTTTGAATTATTTCCATCTTCATTCCTTTGTATATTCTTTGTGCATGCACATATCTTCATGAAATCGCTTTTATTTAAGTTCAAATTCTTAAAAAACATTATAGAAATTTCCAATTAAATTTTTTCAATTTAATATACACACAAAATGACCATTTTTCCCTTGGATGAAGATGAATATGCGATGATTTCAAATAATTTGAATTTTGCTTTAAACTTGTTAAAACGCCTAATATGATCATTTATTTAATTAAACTCGATAAAATATGGAAGCAAAAACATGCACATTTACGTGCACATCATATGGTTAAGAACACAAATATTATCATTGAACTACCAAAACAGATATTTCATAACAAATATTCAATTATTCATTTGTAAAACAAAGTTGCACCCATTTTGGTTACAACATGAAAACGACTATTATCTCATAAATAATATTTGGTATACATGAATGTAATTATTTCAAACATAGAGACGTCCATTAGCAAGTGTATATGGTATGCTTCCATTATATCTGCATCTACAATAACAATATTTGCAATATGAATCTCTTTTTGATCTCACATTAAGGCCTTTCTATTTCTTCTATTATCAATAATTCACAATCGAAAATTTCATTACAACTACCAAAAATCTAGGAAATGGATTTTTAGAGAAGAAAATCTTTAATAAGTGTAACAACTCACCGTTCACGACCTTATGATACATTGTCCCAATCGACGCTTAAATCCCAATGATCGTAAATGGCGGAGTGTTAGGATGAAATGTGATATAAATAGTATACAGAGTATCTACTTTTAACTAAACTTTTAGGACTCACAGTAGAAGAAAGAAAAATATAATATAACATAAGAAACCTATTTGAATCAACTGAACAATAAACTTAAGTGTTATTATATCGGTCTATAAAAACACTTCATGTTGTGTAGTTAGTTACGAGGTACTTCAATAGTAAATAGCAAGATAAGCAATATAAATAGTACATCCAGTCTCTGTTATCGTCTTCTCACCTAAGGCACTCCTTAAACCCATTTCAACCTATCATCAATAGATACAAAAATAGAAATATAGTAAGGGCCAGGCTAACGAGTGAGAACATATGTGACGACCTGGGTTTTTGACACTTGTTGTTTGAATAATTTACTGATTTAATTATTGATAATATAAATTTTATCAGTCAAATAATAAATTCTGATTTTTATAGATATCTATATGTGCGTGTGTGTATTCGGGAAGCTATGAATCAAAAATCAAAAAACTTAATCTCTCAAAAATATTTGAATAAAAATTCCACTTTTCTATTACAGGATATAATCATATATATATATATATATGTGTGTGTGTGTGTGTGTGTGCGTGCGTGCGCGCGCATAACTTTGATATAAAATTTAAAATAAAATATATAAAAATAGGAAAAAATACATATAAGTGGCTAATTATAATTGTATGTTAGTTATAGGGTATAAGTAAAATCTATATAAATAACACAGGGCTTAGGCATGTGAATATACATGTTTGTATAAGGTAAAAAAAGTGTCCATATGGTAAAAACAGAGCTACGTTTATATATATGAAGTATATATTTCTATCTTGTATATGTAAACATATAAGGGAACACAATAATAAATGCATATCAACTCAAGCATATAATAAATCAAATCCTCCTCTCATTAATCAAATCCCCCTCTCAATTTTCAAATCAAGTCACAAATTTCAAATCAAAGAAAATAAAAGGAAAAAGAAAAAAATAACACTGTACATGAATGAGCTTCAGCCGGTTCAAGTTTGTTCCCTCCTTTCTCTACAAAACCCATGTATTCCTCATGTATATCATTCTAACATCAAAAAAGGAAGAAGGCTTGTCATTTTAAAACCTTGTAGAAACAAAGCTGCCATTAAAAAACTTGTAGAGGGTAAGTGTTTAAGCAAATAGGAAAGAAAAACAAAACAAAAGCAAGCAGTGTCTTCCTTTTTTCAAAATAGTGAGTAAACTTAACTTCTCATATACTGTAATCTGGGTTATATGCTTGGATATGGAAATAGAAGTGTTGTTTGTCAAGTATGCTTGAACAGGAATATATATACACTCATATATGAATGGATGTTAAGTAGTATAACCAGAGAAACCCATAGGCCCGTACATCACATTTGTTCTGCTCTGTATATTGAAGGAAACTATTATGTTTAACTTCAAAAAATCTCTATCTCTCACCCTAGTTGGTTTTAAGTTATGATTTAAAAAGGAAAATTGTTCGTTTTCGAATGTTCCTTGTTTTAAAAATGGTTTTAGCGAATATTAGTAAATATAGGATACGGAAGGAGTGTTTTACAGTAGGTAACCCAAATTGTAAGAAATTCGAAAATCATGTTTCATCCTTTTGCTTATATGAATGTGATCGCCTTTCGAAGCAATGAATTTTGGGGGAAATTTCAGAATTTTAGTGGGGTATTGGACGAGGAATTTGGAGTTGAATGGGTTTTCGTTTTGGGTGAAATTCCGACGAACCACTGAATGGTGTGGGTCGAGATCGGGCATGGAGGTGGATTGGTGGTCGGGGGGTTAGCGAAAAATGGCATTGTATTTTATTAATTGGTGGGGTGGTCAGTCAGAGGCAATGTAGGGTTAGAAGGTAGGTTTTGGTGGTGTTCGGTTATGGGACAATGGCAGCGTCGTGAAGGTGAATGGGATGTGCGGTATGGGGGGAAAGGAAGAGGAGAAGGTGGTGTAACATCCCGCCTTTTTGTACACTTTAAGCTGACACGCATGCCGACTCAAACCATACAGAAGGGCGAATTGTTATTGGGGTGAATAAGAAAAAGAGAAAGAAAAAAAAACAAAATCTCGCAGCGGAATGACAAAATATAATAATCAAATAACAGTTTATGAAGCTGTTTACAAAACATTTGATTATACTTATACAATACAGAATCAGAGTTACACTTATCAGAGATAAACAAATAATAATGCAGCGGAACAGTATGATGTAGTGGAATAATAGAATAAGTATTAATAGTACAAATCTTCATCTTCGTCCTTCAGAAATAAAGTCTTCAAATCCTGAAATGCTCAGGCTGTCCCGAGCGAATTGAAAAGACAAAACACTCGAGTCAGAACTAAAAGATCTTATGTGATTCAAATCAACGGTAAATAAATATGATTGTAAACGGCGTCGGAGATGTTTACGGGGTTTGACACCTCCTATCCAGTGTCTAACGTGAGTGTAGTAACTTAAAAGATGTTCGGGATTCACATCTCCTAAGGATTCGTTAAACTATCTACTATGTAGTACAATACGCTATTATAATATGTCTAAAGTAAAGTATGCTATTTAAAAATAGCGTTAAGGCTTTACATTTTCCACCTTAACACATTTTTAGGGTATGCCAATAGTCTATACAGTACCGTAGCTCACCGTAAACTGGAGCCGCCAGAGGATACCACATAGGTACGACATAAAACAAACTCGTAGAAGGCGCGCTAGGGTAGGTGACACGACACAACTAGGCAATGCCAGGGTAGATATACCAATTAGGCATCTGGACTGGTGGTGACGCATAGCCGCAACTACCGCCCACCTCGAAACACACTCCCGAGTAAAATCGAAGGGTGGCCACCATATAAATCGCAAGTCAGAATATAGTATCGATGGAATGTGTCCGATCAGAGGTGCTACCTCATTGGCCCGGAATCGCTCCTGTTTTAGCCACCTTATGCTAACTCATGGGAGTTAGTCCATGTAAATATACCTTTAGGATCGTCGCCACCATCCTACTTCATTCTGGAATCTCCACTGCATACACAGTTTTCAAAGTGATTTTCGGTGTAGACAGAGAGTATGCCCATATCTGATCTCGGTCTCTTTAACAACCAATCGCTTATTACACACCGGATGGTTCATTTACGTTTCCAAAATCATTTCATAATTGATATCAAAATATCATATTCAATTCAAACCATATTACTTACTTTCGAAATCATACTTATTTTCGAAATCGTATTCACCTTTGAAACCATATCACATTTTAAATCATAATTCGATAATTATATTTCCTTTCAAAGTCAAATTCACAGTTTATATCAAAATATTGTATTCTCAAAATTATATCACTTTCAAATCATATCGTTTCAAAAACTCATAATTTCTTCCAAAATCATATTTCCCAAAACAGGTTAAGTCCTTGCTTCAAAATCATCATTTCAATTTATTATAACATTCAAAATTTCAACTTAGGTTATAACATCATTTGGCCTTATTTTCTTTTTAAAACAATGAATTGAATTTAAACACTTTCACTTTACTTGGTTTGGAAATTTAGAAATGGTTTAAATAATTATAAATAGTTAAAAAGCTCTAGAATAGTTTAATTATAGGTAAAAATATTTTAAATCGATTTAAGATAGTTAAATAGATTAAATTTGGATTAAATATAATTTAAAATAGATTAAATAACTTTAAAATAGATTAATCATATTTAAATTAAATTACAATGGTTTAATTTGTTTAAAATAAATTGAATTGGTTTAAAATAGATTAAAATAATTTATATAGTTAATATTGGTTAAATAGTTTAATAAATTTGAAAACCTTAATAATTATAAATATATCTTTAAAACAGTTTATGTTAAAATATGAGTTTGGAATTTATATCAAATTAAACTATTCATTTCATTTCAACATATTTGGACCATTTCAATTTTCCAAATCGACAAACCAAATTTCAATAAACTATCGAATTTCATATCGTTTCAATCCATGTTCAAAATATCAATACGGATTACTCCAATTTCAAAAATATTTCAAAGTTATTTTTAAACAAATTCAATAACTCAATTTCGATAGAATTTCATTTATACTTAAAAGTTTAACTTCAAACTTCCAATTTAATTTCTTAAAGAATTCCTTTTTAAACCCATTTCACAATTCAACACAAAACTTGATTTTTCAATAATACTTCAATTTACATAAATCAAATTTCCATTTCAAAATATCATTATATTATATTCAAAAATCGAGGATTTTAAAATCATTTAATTTAACCAATCCGGTGTCCATATATAATTCTCTACCCTAAGATCAAGTGATACAGATATTTATCATTTCAATCTACAATTTAAAATGTTTCGGTTATATATCATTTCAAACCGCAATCCCGAATTAAATAAAAATCCATAACAAACTTGCAGTTTATAATGATATAAAATAAAACATCCATTCATCCAATATCAACAATCAACATCCATTACAGTTATCATCCAAATCAAATCAATAAATATCAATATAGAACTGATAATCAATAACGGGTATTAAACTGACAATTTATATTCAATAATAAATTAAATAACGATTTAATTCAAATAAATTCAAATTAACTGAGATGATGATTTAAAATATACCAAATAGTCATAAATAAATTTCTAATCACATCATAAATTTAATTTAACAAACATAAGAAATTTTAGAAGTTGTGAGTGGGTTAAAACACTCACCTTTGAATTTAAATTCAATTTAAGCCCAAAATTTGAACAGCCTCATAATTCATCCAAACCAGGGTCAAAATGTTGGGGATTTCGATACGATCCCAGCGGATCAAACCGGGCATGAAACGGATCTCGTATGCAGAAATTATTCGAGTTAGAAGATTTGAAAACAAAATTTAAATAGAATAATAAAAGAAGGAAAAGAAAGAATTACCCCCAAACCCCACGTCATCATCGCCCGTTATCTAGAAACCCTAGGCACGAGTCGTTCGAAGTACAGCCACCACTTCATGCTCGAACCAGATTCGCCGTCGCGTCGAGCTGAACGTCACCGCGGTGCCTCGCCGAACGCCTGGAAGCCGCCCTCGCCTGCGCGACGCCTACCTCACCGACAAACGGCATCTACAGCTCCGGCCGCCGCCATGTTCTCTTAAACCCTAATCAATTTTTGCACACAATCAGACCGTTGAATCACTGCATCACCTACGCCGATGTACTTCGCTAGGCCCTCTCTACGCCGCGGTATCGTCGATTTGACGATCCGTTGAAGTCGATTAAGACGAAACGAACGGCCGAAAATTGTTCTTCAATTTCTGGTCGAACAGAGGTTCAAATTGGAAAATGAATTATAGATCTGAGATGCACTCGTCGAGAGTTTCAAATTGATATATAATTCGATATAGTTTGAGAAGTTTGAATTTTTGATTTGGTTTTGATTTTGAATTTGCAATTGGGAATTAGGGTTTGTCTGCCATTGGAAAAAGAGGAACAAATGAAATTGTACGTACAGACAAACTGAGTTGAGGAACACTAGGGTTTATAATGAGGTATTTATAGACAAAGCTACAAATAGAATGGATGGACAAGATTTGGTTTGAATTGGAACGATAAACGACTCGAAAAGCCCGTTCTGACTCCGGAACGAAAATGGATCAACCCATATATCAATATAGATGTTTTCAAATATTTTAAACTCAATGGAACAGGTTTCAGGTCCTAATCCCATTGTACGAAAAAGTTATGGAAAAATCAATTTATTTCAAATTGATTTCAGTTGATTTCAAGGCGTTTCGAGCCCGTACGATCAAACGACAAGTCTGATCGTTACGAAACTTGAAATCCTATAATGATTCACCGTTATGGATCCGATGAAACTGGTTTTGTCGAAATCCGGGTCAGTGGCCAAAATGGCTATATTTTCAGTTAATTAAATAAATTAATAATTAATTAATTAAATCACTTTTCAGTTTAAATTTTAAAAATTTACAACTTCTATCATTTCCGATTTCTTAATCACTTACAATAATTTAAAAAAAATTAGATGTCAATTTAAAGTTGATTAATCCATCAATTTATTATTCTATAGACATGGATTACATTGTTTATATTTCATTACATAAATATATTCCAATTTCATATTAATTCCCATTAACGTAATATTTCATTTAATTTCAATAATCCATTTATTACAGTTTAAAATCCAATAAATTAATCAAACTTGAGTTTCAATTATTATTTTTATTCAATCTATTGCCATATTATGAATAGAATTTACATTGGTTACTCCTTATTGAATTAACATTCTCCAATTACTAATTTAATCTACACTAACTGCACTAATTAAGTCAATTAACTGCAATTCATTTCAAATTAAATTTTATGAACTAAACAAATAGGTAACTTATAACAATTGTTACCATTAACCTTTAATTACATTTAAGTTTATTGCTTTCAAACAAATATTATAACTACTTATAGAACATTGATTTTATTCAATTACCATTAACTATGCTATCTCATACATTAATTCAATATTTACATTTTGTTTTTCTTTCATTTAATTTATAGCCAAGTAAACATTTTCATTATTTCCATTAATTATAATTTCATTCAAATAGTTAATACTTAACTTTAATTAACCTTATTGCTTTTCATTTTGTTATTATTTCATTATTAATTAACAAAATTTTATTCCTTTCAATATTAAATTACCAAAACTTAACTAAATTAACAATTTATAATTATCGAAAATTACGGGTCGTTATAAGTGGCGAGGCTGCTGGTGGTTTTTGGTGATGGCCGATGGTGTGTGGTGACTGGACGAGGTGAAGGAAGGTGGTCGTTTGGGTTCGAGGTTCTGGGAATTGGGTAGTTTCGCGTTTAGCGGTGCGACGGGGTTATTGCTCGTACGTGTTAGGTTGAGGGGGACGAGAGAGGTCTGGAGGGATGGTCGGTGGTGAATGGAGGGTGATCGTCGATGTGTGCACGTGCACGGCGATGTACGCGTGCAGGTTGAAAAAAAAAGAGAAAGATGAAGAAGGAAGGGAAGCAGTGGAATATAAGATAAGGAGAGAGGGTGGGTTTTTCTTGTTGGGGCCGAACAGGCCGGGTCCTTGTTTAAAAAAAAAGTATTATCCAGTGATTTCATTAAAAACCTGTTAGTCTTTCTAAAACATTTATTTTCTTTCATCCCAAGTCAAAACAATATGGGAACTTGTATTTTAACCTACCACCAAAACTTTATGCCTATTTGACTTTGTTAAGTTTTGGTAATACAGAATTTAATTAATTTTAATAATTAAAGTTATTAAACAAATTAAACTTTTAAATTAATAAAGCCTAAGTTAATTTATATAAGATAATTATTAATAGATTTCTAAATTTAATTAAATTAAGAATAAATGGTTTTGTATGTAATTTTAATTATAAGTAAGCAGGGTTAGAAAAATAATTAATTTTGTTTTTAAATTAACTGGATGATGATTTGTAATTGGTTAATATTGGCTATAAATTGTTAAAAATAGTTCATGATATGTGATTGGGCTTGATTTCTCCTGAGTATTCATTTCAAGTTGTTATGTGCCTGTGACATAATGTACCCTAATGAATTGAACGTTTTAAATGAAACGTTGAGATGCTTTATTGGTGATATACATATGTGATTAAATTTCCATTTGCAACTGTGGCATTCCGAATTGAAATTGTCTGTTAAAAACAACTTGGCCTTTGAAAATCTGTCGTTTGGATTCGATGAGACCAGGATCGGCTATCAGTATTATCCGAAAACCACATCGATCCGAAATAACGATTAGTTCGGAAAGATTCCAAGAAGAGGACACGGAATGAAGATTCAGAGTGCAAGTGCTATTCTTCACTAACTCTGAGGGTGATTCCAATATGGGTGTAGCGGAAATAGTGCCTTCGGTTCCGTTTAGACCCGGAACGGACTTGTATGGACGAATGCTATCAGAACATCGTCATTGGAGGACAATGAGCATTCCAAGTGAATGTGTTCTTAAAAGGTAATCGTAGCCTCAAGCCTCATCAACCGGGAATGACTAAAACAGGGGAGATGCAGCAAGGCTAAGTGGGTCGCACCCAAGTAGGGCAAGGTTATCCTTTCTAGAGTCCCTTTTTACTCGGTATGTTTGGTGCGGTTGCTGATCCCAACCGTGGGCTAATCTTACTCGGACTATCCAGGTTAGGGGTAGTCTGGTCTTGTGTAGCAGGCGATCCCGGCATGGTCCTTGGTGTTATTTTTCTAGAGATGCACCGTGACGGGCAGTACCCCAGTAGCCCAGTCATTGTATGGAATCCATTCTCCAATAAGTGCCTTCGGTCTTAGTTGTGTACCTATTATGCTGGAATTTAATTAATGTAACAATTTCAGCTATGTGAATAATTTATTTGAAAACCCTAGACATTATTATAATATCACTTGTTTTCCTATCAAGTGTTTTGGTTATCGTAAGGGAAAAACCCGTCCGTGTTTATGTGCGACGAGGTCTTACGAGATACCCTTGTTTTCAAATGGTTTTCAATTTAAAATAATTTAACCATTTTACTCACACTAGTCCCATGTCTGACCCAGAGTTTATTTTTCTATTTTCCCTAAACTCATGGGTACTCGAATTTTTATGAGTAGCCAAGTGATTCCAGGTTTGCTCTCGACGTATTTCGGAGGAGGAGTTGGAGCAGGTGGCTTCAACGTATCTAGCTATATCTATATTCCGCTGTATTGGTATCTATGTCTGTATTTTGTCTTATAATGAATAGATAGGTCACTACGACTGTCTGGTATGATGTATGTATAATTATGACTCTGTGAATTGTATTAGTGACTATGTGATATATGTTTGTAATATATATTATCTGTTCCGCTGTGAGATGTTGTGATTTGTTTAGTCTTTTCTTTCTATCTATTCTCTTTCCTTCCTATTTCTTTCTATATTATGACTCGTTTATCGAAGTAAGAAGGGCGGGCCGTCACAACATATCTCTATGTATAGGATACTAACATGCTAGTAAAACATTTTTATAGACGACTTCTACAATTATCATCATAACAGTTACTCATCACTATTGATTTAGTCCATCTTTCACAGTATTTCAATGGTATCATTCACATGATCATAACATATAATATAAGCATCATGTAATATTGGGACGTATACGCTTTACAACTATTTAACATACCTTATTTTCTTTATTTCACGACTATAATGCTTTGCAATGTTAACATACCCTAGCAGCTTTATTTCCCTACTAATACGGTTTACAATATCAACGTACCCTATCATCTTTATTTCCCTACTGATATGCTTTACAATACTAATGTATCCTAGAAGTTTTATATCTCTTCAGACTGACACACTTAACAATATTAACATACCATGTTGCCTTTGTTTTGGTTACCATGTTCTCCATATGAAGGACTAACCTAATAAAGTACCTTGACCCTACTACAGGCAACTAGCGGAAACTAGCTAAATTCTAGCACAATCATTGTAGTAAGTTTGATAGACGTCTATGTCCCTCCTTCCTATATACAATGTGTGACAAGACCTAGCCATATTTAGTAAATGACTCGTATTATATCAATCGTATCAAACATCTTCTCATATTCAACTTACTTGTGTCGATACACATTCACAACAATTGTCTACTTGTGTGTTACTCTATACATACCAATACACATCACTCAACATTGTAATGTAGTTACTCAATCGAGATAAAACACCCTTAACTATTTATATTGGCCCATATGGGTCTAGGTTTAATATGTGCAAACAACGGACATTCAAACGTCTAGATAAACGATTCGAATGTATGAATTCTTTTCAAGCGTCTGATTATATATTTTAGGCATCCAACTTGCTGATGAAAAATAAGATCATCTTTTAAGATGTCTGACCCCTTGATTTAGACGACTGAATCAATATTTAGATCATTGATTAAACCCTATTTTCAAATGTTTAAATGTGGTCTAAAATGAACGTATTTTATTCGGGTTTCCACTATAAAATTTCAAACGTCCGAATTCTCATTTTTGGAATCTAAAATATTGTTAATTTTAATTTTTCTCATTTTTATTGTGTTTTTCACTTAGCAACTTCTCCATTCTCATATTAACTACATTTGTACTACTAAATACATCATTGGAAGGCAATACAACATTTACAAGGTTGATTTGTCCAAGTTACCACATTTATACTTTAATTCCTTATTCTTTATAACCATATTCAATAATTTATTATCGATATTTTGTCTCTTGTTGCATCACTCTCTATAGTTATCAAAACCATAGCTTAATCATTCTGCTAACAAATTTATATCATTAAAACTATACGATATCTATCTATATTATGTTGGTCACATTTTCTTATGGTCCCCATACACACACATGTGTGTCTATATATATATATGCGTGTGTGTACTATCTTGACCATCTTATTCTTCCTTCATTAAACAAAGGTTATATTTCAATATTAATGGTCAATTATCATTTCTAAATCAAAATTTCAATATCAATTTTCAATTCAACACAAGTTCATGATTAATTCATATCGACTATGGAAATTCATCTAACATAGGCCATAAAGATGAAATAAAAGCAAATATGAAATTATAAAACAAAGTAACTAGGTTCCCACTCACAAATTAACAAAGATAGTCTCGGTTTAGTTGGAATCCTTTCCTATCTAGCTGTTCAAAATTACCCTAATCTCCAAACTCCATGAACCCCTTTGTTATCAGTATCTTCTTGTTTCTCTCTTTTCCTTAATCTCTTTAGACCCTTTTTTTTGAATTTGAGGGAGATTTGATGAAGGATAGGGTTTTAGATATAAAGTTATGTCTTTTGAGAAGAGAAGATGAAGAAAGTAATTGTACGTACTTTCTCATTAGGCTGCGTGGTTATCTTATCCTATTTGCACTCGTGGGCCTTAGACCCTTCTTAGCCCAATTCCAAAACCATTTAAGATTTTAACTATAACTTTTTATTTGCGTATCCAATTTAGACGTTTTTATAGTGAAACTTAACTAGAAAAATATGCACTACACAACCGTGCAAGGTTCGTCTCTTAATTCGGTCATTAATAAAAATTCAAACTTTTCCCTTTTTAGTAAAATTGCCATTTTACCCTTCATTAAATATTTATTCAATTATTAAAATTTATGGGGAGTTAAATTCTCTCCCCTTAAAATCATCCTCGAAATTACGAAGGACGGAGAATGTAACTCTCTCTAACTTTTCAACGTATATTATGTCACTATACACCCAAAATACATCCATACATCCATATATATGTTCATATAACATACACATACATTCCATCAAAATCCAAAAAAATACACATGGGTGCGACGAACATATAGGCATTTGTATGAACGATGAATATGCTACGATATCAATTTGCATAAATGCAACTAGTGGTCTCCTACATATATGCAAATATCATGGAATATGTGTATGTACGTAAAGCATCCTAATATATATATATATATGTATGTATATATATATATATATATGTATGTATGTATGTATATGTATATGTATATGTATATGTATGTATGTATGTATTTACGTATGTATGTACGTACATATGTATGTAAAGCATCCTTATATACATCTTTTATATATATAAGGATGCTTTACATCACACACACACACACATCTTATATATATCCTTATATTATTATTTTTGAGAGAAATGTGTGATCCTCAAAATAGAGGAGAGCACACATGTGTGTGTGTGTTTCACTGAAAACAAAGGTGCTACCAACATGCCTGGCAGGTAACTAATCATAATACAAAAACAATAAAAAAGGACTCAGGTACATCTAGAATGAGCTCCGGCAAGGCCACCGCCCATTACACCTCAATATCGAGCTCCGGCAAGGCCACCATTGGTAATAAGGTGTTAGAAGTACCTAAAAAATCCATGATGCAACCCAGTGTGGATGAGATCAATACACAGCTCCAGTAGAGAAAGAACACCTCACTGAAAACTCGGCAAAATCCAGAATGAACGCCTCACTGCCAATGCGGATGATCCAGAATGAAGAAAGCCACACTACAGACATGGAAGAACTGGAAAGAACGCCTCACTGCAAATGCGGATGATCCAGAATGAAGAAAGACACACTGCAAACGCGAAATAACTGGAAAGTACTCCTCACTGCAAATGCGGATGATCCAGAATGAAGAACGCCACATTGTAGACGCAGAAGAACTGGAAAGAACTCCTCACTGCAAACGCGGAAGGTCCAGAATGAACGTCTGACTGCAATCCTGTCAACAACAATCCTGAAAACCTGCAATAGTAATCTAGCACAATTTCTGGCCTAAACCAGTATCTGTAAAAGGAACTAAAAAATATTATAAGAATAATACACATTATTAAAATAAATGAAGTTTATATACATATATATGTATTAATGAAGTAAAAGTAATAAAACTAAAGCTAAAATTATAAGAAGGAAAAGCAACTAAAATAAGAAACAGACTAAAAAAGAATCCAAGCCCGTTATGCAACATCTTAACCAACTCTAAAGACGTAGAAAAGAGATATCGAAATCAAAAAGGTAAAAACTAACAAAATATGAAGTTAAAAACCTATAAACAAAAATCTCTTAAAAATTATCCTTATGCTCCTTTAATTAAAAGAACATTATGATAATTAATAAAATCATCATTCAAATTTGAGAAAATGTTAATGTTATAATTATCAATGTTCAAAAATATTGTTTTTATGCTTAAATAGCTTAATGTTATTATAAAAATCAATTCATTAGTATGACTATTATTATTATTAAAAAGTCTCTGGTTTCTCTCAAACCAAATATACCAACAAATTATAATGAATAAAGTATCAAGTAAAAATCTATTTTCCTTTTTAAACTTAAATCTTAAATTATTCCAATAATAATCACAATCAGTAACTTCAGTTGTAAGACTAAAGTTAAAGATTTTGAGAGTATTATTAAGAATGTTGTAAGTATCCATGAAATCATAATATACATGTTTAATATCTTCAAAGTAAAATTTATAAAAAGAACATTTATTGTCAATTTTCATATTCTTTATTTTTAAAAATTCAATAGTATTTAATTTCCCATGCATGATTAACCACATATGAATTTTAGATTTAGGAGGAGTGTTTGTTTTCCAAATAAGTTTAAAAGAGTTATTAGTAACGCTCGAGAAATTAAGAAATTTATAAAACGAATTTGAAGTGAATTTCTTACTCTTATCCCATTCCCAGTTAATAGTATCATTTTCGTTATCAATATTATATAAATTTAATCTAGCAAATAATAAAGCAAATTGTCTAAGAGTTGTACCTTCTAAGATTCTATTAAAACTAAAATTCCAAGGGGGATCATTATCCGGAGGAAAAACATCTAAAATTAAAGCATTCTTAAAGTTACAAATTTCGTAAAGCTCTTTAAATTCTACCCTAAGAGGAATGACAGATATCCAATGATCATGCCAAAATGACTTATTATTACCTGAATGAATAATCGTATTAGTACCAAGGATAAAAATATCATGACATTTTAAAATTGATTTCCAAAAAATAGACAATTTATTGGCAATAGATGGTGTAATTTGGTATAAATTATTACTACCATTATAATAATGTTTAGAAATGATATCTTTCCAAATAGAGTTATCATTAATACCCTTAAATTTCCATAACCACTTCCCTAACAAAGAAAATTCATGTTACGCAAATTAATGACTCCTAAACCACCATCCTTTTTTGATTTACAAACCGTTCCCAATTAACTAAACATTTAAGACTACTGTTAGAATTGTCTCCACTCCATAAGAAGTCCCTTTTGTAGCGACCCGCAGTTCCGTACCCTTTGAGTTGATAATAATTCTTCCTCATTCAACCCAAAGTGTACAAAAGACCGAATAACTAGGGTAAAAGAAGAAGAAAGAGGTAGAAGAAGAAGATAAAAACAACATCAGAGTCTCACAATTGCAGCGGAACAAAATATAATATATAATAACAGATTTTAAATACAAGATCTGTACTGTTAATATACAAACCATTATTAGAGTACAACAATCCAATATATCAAATCTGGACAGTTCAATACTTGTCCTCACACAGCGGAATAATAATCAAGTACGAAAGTACGTCTTGCTATCCAGCTCGTTCCTTGAACTACATAGCATTCTATCCTGAATCTGTTCAACTCGGTCTGACTCGAGTATCATAATAAAACAACACCCGAGTCAGTCTGGAAAACCAGCGTGAGAAAATCACACTCAATTGGATTATTATATTTTCAAAAATCCTTTGAAACAAAGGTATCTCGTAAGACCACGCCATAAATAAACATGTTGGGTTTTTACCTTACGATAACCAAAACATATTTATCAAATCCGTCTGATATTATAATAGTGTCTATAGAAATTAAAATAGAATCAAGCTGAAATGCTTACATCTCATGTTCCAACATAGTAGGGCACAATCAAAACCGTACGGGCGCTTATTGGAGAATAGATTCCATACAATGACAGGGCTACTGCGTACCGCCCGTCATAGTACCTAGCCTAGATCAGAGTACCGAGGACCACTCCCAATCCCCTGCAATAAAAGACCGGACTACCCCTTACTGGATAGCCCGAATAAGATCACCCCGTGGTTGGGATCAGCAACCACTACACAACCGAGATCAAAAGGGACACTAGACAGGGATGACCTTACCCTAATTGGGTGCTACCCACTTAGCCTTGCTGCACCTCCCCTGTTTTAGCCATTCCCGGTTGATGAGGCTTGAGGCTAAGCGCTACCTTTTTAAAGATCTCATTTACTTAAAATGCTCACCGTCCTCCAATGACGATGGTCTAATAGCATTCTTCCATACAAGTTGCCCTGGGTCTAGACAAACCGAATCACCATCTTCCACGTCTTCATGGTATTCATTCGCTACGTTCAAACCGGATCGAAGTGGTTTTTGGATAATTAAATCCAATCCCGGTCTCTTCGAAACTATCAGCGCATTGGCCAATATTGATAATCGGTTATTTAACTATCAAAATAACATCCACAAGCAACCATCAGGCCTTAAATAATTTTCCCAAATTATTTATTTCAAAATATCTACCCAAGATATTGTTTCCATACTTCAACACTTTGAAAACAGTTTTCAAATCCCTTTATATTTTTACGGAACAAATTCCAACCCTTGCCCAATACTTAGCTTATTTTCCCACTCCATTTGATATTCAACACTTGGAAAATATTCATTTATTCCCTATTTCTTTTCAAAAATCATTTACACTTTATTTGTAAATTCCTAGCTCGTTTCGTACGAAAATTTATTTTTAAGAAAATCCAATAATTCACCAATTAAATTCATAATTTTCTCCTGATTCGTATCACATTACCTATATCCAAATTTATCACCATTTCTCATATTTTGAAAAATATTCCAATATTTCTTTCCAAAACAATTCATATTGCCCGATATAAGTCTGCACCATTAACTTATATTTTCCACATATCCACTGATATCACTCCATCTTATGTATAAACCCCGTTTATAAATTTATAAACTCCTTTGAGTTTTCCGTTTATTTATAAAAACAAATTCTATTTATAATTCCACTTTATAATCTTCCTTTAATAAAATTCCATTTTATTTTAAGTCTATTTATCGATTCCAATATCTCTTCAAGCCTTAATACATAATTTAATTTCAAATCTCCACTTAAACCAATTTACAAATAATTAAGTATAACCCAAGTTGGTTGATATATTTTTATTCTGCTTAATCCCTTTTAGAAATAAATCTAATTTCCAGTATAAATAATTTCTTTCAAATTTCCTTTTAAATTCTTCAATTTGATTATTTATGATATTTAAAAGTGCCAAATTCAATTCCATGCTATTTAACACTTGCTACTTTGATTCACACACAATCCATATCAATTTATCCATCATATCATATATCAACATATATATGAACAATAAATATCTTTGAGGAATCCTGTTGGATCCCTCCAACCTGTTTTTCCCTGCATCCACAGGTGTTAGTCAACAAATAAAAATACCAATCCCACTTCGAGGGGGATATCGTGGTATATAGGGTCATCCGCTATTATGCGGGGCGCATAGGGTCTCATCCGCTATATAATGCAGGAATATCAATCACTCCAATACTAATATATATACTACTATATATATAACATCTAATAGATAGATTATAAATTTATCAATCAAGTCAAGCATCTAATAAATTTAAATTTTAATAGGTAATCCGAATGAGTGAGAAAATCTCACCTTTATTTTTGTTTGCAATCCACTTCCATCTCAACCTGGTTTCACGGTTTTTGACCTTGTATAAACATTATACGGTTTATTAATATCTGAAATACTCGAACAATCAATTACCATTTAATAAACTTAATTAACTAGTAATTTAATTAAACTAATTTCTCCCTTTAATAATTTCTTAGTAACTAAAATAATTATATAAGTTTATTAAATGAGTTAATCACCAGAATACGTTTATTTTAAAATAAACTAGTAAATTTAAAATGGATATTTGTATATATATGTTTTTGGAATTACATATACTTATAAAAATAAATTATAGATTTCAGAAATCTAAATTTTATATAAACCCTTCAATATTTAAAATTCCTATATTCAAAATCTTATATATATATATTCTAGTTAACCTAAATATATTTAAATTAAACTATGTATGTGTATTTGTGTGTGTGTGTGTATATATATATATATATATATTTTTTTTTCTGTATAAAAACTTTACCTTACTGTTCAATGTAATTTTTTTCTTTCCTTCTATATAAGTTCATTTTCCTTTAAATTAAAATACAAATTCGAATTTAAAAAAAAACAAAACAAGGAGCCCATACCTACTAGCCGAACCCTCCCCTAGCGAGCTTTAACAACTTGCAACCACGACAACTTCCCAAGCTCTGCCTGTGCACGCGCTACTCCATCACTCTACCTCGAACGCACTGCCACAACACACGCGACCTCCTCCCTGCCATCAGTCGAAACCAGACACCGCCCACATTGATCCATCACCCAATCGCGCGCCAGCCATCTCGAGCTGCCACCTTCACGGCCTACTCCCCAAATTCCTGCGCTAATCGCGACCCACAATCGCCAGAACCCAAAGTCAAGCACGCCGCCGTTCCTTTCACATGCGCCATCCTCCCAGAGCCGACGACGCCTACCACCAACACGCGAGTGCGTGCCCCTCCTTCTGTCCTCACAACACCCACGCACTCGAATCGAGCCCGTCCCTAATGCTCGATTGCCTTCCCGTTCGATTTTGTACTATCGCCGCGTATTTTTTATATGAATGATTTCGTGCATTAGATTTGAGCTGAAGGAGGAAGCGAATAGGTACTGCGATTTGATTTTACCATCCTCTTTTTTTGTGAAGGATTTCGTTCACTTTGGTTTCGAACAGAAGGAAGAAGAGGGGGAAGCTCGATTATTTTTGAACTGAGGAAAAGGAGAAGAGACCCTGTATATAATTAATTCTTTCTTTCCTTTCTAAAGACCAACACCCTTTTTTTCTTCTTTCTTGGATTTGTTTACAAAGGGAAAGTGTGTTGGAGAAGGAATGAGGAAGCTCAGTCTGCTACAGTGATTTGAAGGAGAAATGAAAAAGTGCTGATGTGAAGGAATTTCAGCTGAAGTTGACTAGTGTGTGTATATATATATAAGTATATACTTAATTAAATTCAAATTGTCTCGATAAATGCAACTTAAAATCTTGACCTCCTATCGAAGCATGCCGCTAGGCGTTTATAATGTTATACCCCTATTACGAATGCAATGGAAAAGGTTTCGAGTCCTAATTCGATCGTATGGGGAAGATAGCTTTTTGGACCCAGTTATTGTATTGAATTCGATATAAATTTCAGTGCATTTATATACCGTACGGCCACACGATAACTCCAAATGCTACGAAAATTGAAATCCAATAATAATACAATATTACGGATCTAATGGAACTAGTTTTGTCGAATTCTGAGACTGTGCCTAGGAAGGCTATTTTTAAATATCAATTTAAACAATATATTTTTAAAACTGAACAAATCACTTTTAAATTCGATTTTAAAACTTTTATTACTTTATTACTATCAATATAAATTTTACAAGCCTTTAAACTGTTTTTAACAAGCTTAGAACTCCAGATTCACTATTTTAACCAATATTCAATTATAAATTTCAATAATTAAATTATCCAATAAATCACTCTATTTAAATTTTGAATCCAATTCATTAAATAAAAATCAATCTTTCACATTCAAAAATCAATCTATAATTCAATTTTAATATTTAAAACCATTTAAATATTCACCATTAATGATAGAAAAACCCGGGTCGTTACATTCCTCCCCCTTAAAAGAATTTCGTCCCCGAAATTGCTAAGGTAGAAAAAATGCCCAAACCCATTTACTTATTAAAAACCACTTAGTGAAAACTCGATATTCACTTTTTCTAATCCTTTAACTTCAACCAAAATAATTGTTTTCATCTTCTAGTTCAAATCCTACATCTTTATTACAATTTGAAAATCAACTTTTCGTTAACAAAAACTTTCCAAAAAATTTCAAAAATTTTCTAACTCCCAAAATTTCCGAAACTTTTTGGCAGAGTCTCCCTTGTACGGAGGAGCTTTTGCAATATGACAAGAGAGATAAATATATATACATCGACCCACACGGTCGGAAAGACAAAAATACAACAATATTTTATATCCTTATTCTTTTATTGCGTAGGCGTACCTTTATTTAGCATTTTTAAGCAAGCAGCTTATTAATTTAGCAATTAGCTCAACCCAAAATCCAGCCAAATGGCCTCCCGGTACCTGTACTTACTCAATTTAAACACGTAAGTACCAAATATATGAAATTCACAAACATTTCTCTTATTCTAAATAGCTAACACATTGATTTCATAAGCAATGCATACTAAACAATATTTACAAGCAATTATAAGATTTTGACTTTAATTTTAATCCCTTCCAACCAAATCACATATCATTTCATTCAATCCGAATGGCTTACAACTCAATTGCTTACATTCAATTCATTTTTAAACCAAACAAACTCATATTCATTCCAATTGATTTCAAAATCAATTTTATTTGCTTATACTAATTCATAGAATTTTTATTTACTTCCGTTCACGTCAACGACCAATTTATCTTATGCAATTTAACGATATTCATTCAAATAAACAATCACTCAAGCTTATAGCTCTTTTAAATTGATTCCAACTCAATTTATATTTAATTCCATTCCATTTTAAATTTATTCACAATCCATTCATTGCATTTCATTTCATATCCGTATTCGTTTTATCCAAAACCATTTTATTAAGCTCGAAAACATTTCATGCTATGGCCATTTCACATATTCACTTAAGTCGAGCTTTCATTCAAATATTTACTTCAGTTATTTATTTCCTTCAAGTTATTTCAACCTTATAACTTAAGTTTATTCCTTGTAACCAAATTCCAAATTAAACTCTGATTTGATTTTTATTCAATCAAATTTCATCCATTTACTAATTAATTCAATTGATCCATTTATTCAACATTCTAAATTTTAATTCACATTCTCAATTCATTTTCGAATTTATTTAAATGATAACAAGGTCATATTTCATTTATTTATACTTGAATTGGATTTGTTTGCAACTCAAACCATTTCCATTTTAATCCATTTTCATTTCATTCGACAATATTTCGAATTTATATTTAATTCAGTTACAATATATGTCGAATTCTATTTATAACTCAAGCTTTATTTTCAAAAATCCATTTTTTTAATTATCAATCCAATTTTATTTAACCGAATAAACTTCAGTAACCTATTCAATTAACTATTTTATTATCTAAATAGTTCACTTCCAATTTGCAATTTAATATTTGATTTTTATTTCAAAAATCACTTCATTTAATTTTGTTGGGTTCAACTTTATTTTATAATTCGAGTTTGGATTTTCTTTCATTTTCCAAATATCAAACTATTTTATTTTGGGTTTCTTATCTTACTCTTTAAATTTGTATAAGTCACACACTTACATTTTCCACTTTTCCATCTATTTATAATCGATCACACTTCACATTTAATTTTTAACTCAAGACTATACCTTTACTTTGCTAAGTATACTTTTACTTCATGCATTTCAATTCTTTGATAAGCTATCGAAGCTTATTTATTCCAATCCTTACTTACCTTGCGTTAAATTCAATTTCATTCTTTTGAATTTATTTAGGTAAGAATTTAATTCATTCTATCATCTACAACTCAATTCAATTTCGTTTCAATTCAACTCTATTTCAATTTAATTCAAGTCCAATAAGATTTTATTTAACTAGCTTAAATCCATACCATTTCCTTTCACTAATTTATTTTGTTTTACTTGCCTAAGTAAATCTTCACCTCACCCAATTCATCTAAAATTAACTAAGTAAGAACTTTAATCCAAAATTTAGAATTTTCCACCATCTTACTTATTTTTTTATTTATTTCATTGCTTTGCTTAAGTTAAAATTTATTCCTTTTAACTTTACACCAGTTGCAATTTATTTCCAAGCTCAAATTCCTTGTCTTCATTTCTTATTCCAAATCATCTTCCATTTATAAGTTTATAACTTATTTCTGATGATCTCTAATTTATTTAAATAAGGATTTCAGAATTTTTAAACACCCGGTATTTATTTCAAATCATTTTGAAATCACAAATATCCCAAATCATATTTGTTAAATTTAAACCAAACCTGGTTTTTATCCAAAACAAATTCCATTTGGAATTTCCAAAACAAAACTGGTTTGCCCAACAAATTTAAACAAATCAATTTCGGTAGCAATCCGTCACTTAAAAACTCGAAAATGAATACTAATGATGCTGCGCAGTCATCACCAGGATTATTTTCCAGCATTAGTATTCATTAGTATTCATTTTCGAGTATTATTTTTGAATTTCCAGATGGATTTTGAAAGAGATATAGCACTGAATCCATCTTAAAAACAATTTCCTTACGAAAATATTCAAAAATAATACTCTTATTATTATTTTTCCACACCACTTTGAAAATATTTTTCCCAAACTTCCCAGGATTTAAACTTCCAAATTCTGGGTTGAATTCAACTTAATTATGATCCATTTGTATAATTTTACGCTTATACAAATTTCCATTTGGTTATATAAACTATTACAATTTATATAATCTTATTTGACTATAATATTATCATACAAACATTCCAAATATATAATAAATTTCAGAAAATTATTCCTTTTATATCAAAATATATTTTTGGGTAAAATTATTTCATTTACCCACTTTATAAAACAATATTGTATCTAATTGTTCTATTCAAGTGTTTAGAAACCCCTATCAGTACAGTTGTACGGACTGTTTCGACCAGAGTCCATAAGCCTCTCAATAAATCGATCAACACAATATAAAACCATTTTATTCACTACAAATACGCGCTCATATCTATTAATATGCTCAGACTAATTCTAGAGTACTACTGAAACTATCTCTAATGAGTAATCCCCACCAGAGCCAAGGTTCTCACTTAACCATCAGCTCTGATACCACAATGTAGCGACTCGCAGTTCCGTACCCCTTGAGCTGATAATAATTCTTCCTCGTTCAACCCAAAGTGTACGAAAGAGCGAATAACTAGGGTAAAATAAGAAGAAAGAGGTAGAAGAAGAAGAAGATAAAAACAACATCAGAGTCTCACAATCGCAGCGGAACAAAATATAATATATAATAACAGATTTTAAATATAAGATCTGTGCTGTTAATATACATACCATTATCAGAGTACAACAATCCAATACATCAAATCTGGACAGTTCAATACTTGTCCTTACACAACGGAATAATAATCAAGTACGGAAGTACGTCTTGCCATCCGGCTCGTTCCCTGAACTCCATAGCATTCTATCCTTAATCTGTTCAACTCGGTCTGACCCGAGTATCATAATAAAACAACACCCAAGTCAGTCTGGAAAACCAGCGTGAGAAAATCACAATCAATTGGAATATTATATTTTCGAAAATCCATTGAAACAAAGGTATCTCGTAAGACCACGCCACAAATAAACATGTCGGGTTTTTACCTTACGATAACCAAAACATTTTTATCTAATCCGTCTGATATTATATAGTGTCTATAGAAAGTAAAATAGAATCTAGCTGAAATGCTTACATCTCACGTTTCATCATAGTTGTGCACAATCAAAACCATATGGGCGCTTATTGGAGAATGGATTCCATACAATGGCAGGGCTAATGGGTACCGCCCGTCACAGTACCTGGCCTAGATCAGAGTACCGAGGACCACTCCCAATCCCCTGCAATACAAGACCGAACTACCCCTTACTGGATAGCCCGAATAAGTTCACCCCGCAGTTGAGATCAACAACCGCCACACAACCGAGATCAAAAAGGGACTCTAGACAGGGATGACCTTACCCTAATTGGGTGCTACCTACTTAGCCTTGCTGCACCTCTCCTGTTTTAGCCATTCCCGGTTGATGAGACTTGAGGCTAACCGTTACCTTTTTAAAGATCTCATTTACTTAGAATGCTCACCGTCCTCCAATGACGATGGTCTGATAGCATTCGTCCATGCAAGTTGCCCTGGGTCTAGAAAAACCAAATCACCATCTTCATCATCTTCACGGTATTCATTCGCTACGTTCAAACCGGATCGAAGTGGTTTTCGGATAATTAAATCTGATCCCGGTCTCTTTGAAACGATCAGTGCATTGGCCAATATTGATAGTCGGTTATTTAACTATCAAAATAACATCCACAAGCAACCATCAGGCCTTAAATAATTTTCCCAAATTATTTATTTCAAAATATCTACCCAAGATATTGTTTTCATACTTCAACACTTTGAAAACAGTTTTCAAATCCCTTTATATTTCTACGAAACAAATTCCAACCCTTGCCCAATACTTAGCATATTTTCCCGCTCCATTTGATATTCAACACTTGGAAAATATTCATTTATTCCCTATTTCTTTTCAAAAATCATTTACACTTTATTTGTAAATTCCTAGCTTGTTTCGTACAAAAATTTATTTTTAAGAAAATCCAATAATTCACCAATTAAATTCATAATTTTCTCCTGAATCGTATCATATTGCCTATATCCAAATTTAACACCATTTCTCATATTTTGAAAAATATTCCACTATTTCTTTTCAAAACAATTCCTATTGCCCGATATAAGTCCGCACCATTAACTTATATTTTCCACATATCCACTAATATCACTCCATCTGATTTATAAACCCCGTTTATAAATTTATAAACTTCTTTGAGTTTTCCATTTATTTATAAAAACAAATTCTATTTATAATTCCACTTTATAATCTTCCCTTAATAAAATTCCATTTTATTTCAAGTCTATTTATCGATTCCAATATCTCTTCAAGCCTTAATACATAATTTAATTTCAAATCTCCACTTAAACCAATTTACAAATAATTAAGTATAACCCAAGTTGGTTGATATATTTTTATTCTGCTTAATCCCTTTTAGAAATAAATCTAATTTCCAGTATAAATAATTTCTTTCAAATTTCCTTTTAAATTCTTCAATTTGATTATTTATGATATTTAAAAGTGCCAAATTCAATTCCATGCTATTTAACATTTACTACTCTGATTCGCACAATCCATATCAATTTATCCATCATATCATATATCAACATATATATGAACAATAAATATCTTTGAGGAATCCTGTTGGATCACTCCAACCTGTTTTTCCCTGCATCCACAGGTGTTAGTCAACAAATAAAAATACTAATCCCACTTCGAGGGGGATATCGCGGTATATAAGGTCATCCGCTATTATGCGGGGTGCATAGGGTCTCATCCTCTATATAATGCGGGAATATCAATCACTCCAATACTAATATATATACTACTATATATATATAACTTCCAACAGATAGATTATAAATTTATCAATCAAGTCAGGCATCCATTAAATTTAAATTTAACATTTAAATTTTAATAGGTAATCCGAATGAGTGAGAAAATCTCACCTTTATTTTTGTTTGCAATCTACTTCCATCTCAACCTGGTTTCACGGTTTTTGACCTTGTATAAACATTATACGGTTTATTAATATCTGAAATACTCGAACAATCAATTACCATTTAATAAACTTAATTAACTAGTAATTTATTTAAACTAATTTCTCCCTTTAATAATTTCTTAGTAACTAAAATAATTATATAAGTTTATTAAGTGAGTTAATCACCAGAATACATTTATTTTAAAATAAACTAGTAAATTTAAAATGGATATTTGTATACATATGTTTTTGGAATTACATATACTTATAAAAATAAATTATAGATTTCAGAAATCTAAATTTTATATAAACCCTTCAATATTTAAAATTCCTATATTCAAAATCTTATTTATATATATATATATATATATTCTAGTTTACCTAAATATATTTAAATTAAACTATATATGTGTATTTGTGTGTGTGTGTGTGTGTATATATATATTTATATATTTTTTCTGTATAAAAACTTTACCTTACTGTTCAATGTAATTTTTTTTCTTTCTTTCTATATAAGTTCATTTTCCTTTAATTTAAAATACAAATTCGAATTTTTTAAAAAAAATAGAACAAGGAGCCATACCCACTAGCCGAACCCTCCTCCGGCGAGCTTGAACAACTTGCGACCACGACAACTTCCCAAGCTCTGCCTGTGCACGCGCTACTCCATCACTCTACCTCGAACGCACTCCCACAACACACGCGACCTCCTCCCTACCATCAGTCGAAACCAGACACTACCCACATCGATCCATCACCCAATCGCGCGCTAGCCATCTCGAGCTGCCACCTTCACGGCCTCATCCCCAAAGTCCTGCGCCAATCGCGACCGACAATCGCCAGAACCCAAAGTCAAGCACGCCGCCGTTCCTTTCACATGCGCCATCCTCCCAGAGCCGACGACGCCTACCACCAACACGCGAGTGCTTACCCCTCCTTCTGGTCTCACAACACCCACGCACTCGAATCGAGCCTGTCCCCAATGCTCGATTGCCTTCCCGTTCGATTTTGTACTATCGCCCGTGTTTTTTTATACGAATGATTTCGTGCATTAGATTTGAGCTGAGGGAGGAAGCGAATAGGTACTGCGATTTGATTTTCCCATCCTCTTTTTTTTTGAAGGATTTCGTTCGCTTTGGTTTCGAACAGAAGGAAGAAGAGGGGGAAGCTCGATAATTTTTGAACTGAGGAAAAGGAGAAGAGACCCTGTATATAATTAATTCTTTCTTTCCTTTTTAAAGACCAACACCCTTTTTTCTTCTTTCTTGGATTTGTTTACAAAGGGAAAGTGTGTTGGAGAAGGAATGAGGAAGCTCAGTCTGCTACAGTGATTTGAAGGAGAAATGGAAAAGGTGCTGATGTGAAGGAATTTCAGCTGAAGTTGACTAGTGTGTGTGTATACATACATATATATATATATATATATAAGTATATACTTAATTAAATTCAAATTGTCTCGATAAATGCAACTTAAACTCTTGACCTCCTATCGAAGCATGCCACTAGGCGTTTATAATGATATACCCCTATTACGAACGCAATGGAAAAGGTTTCGAGTCCTAATTCGATCGTATGGGGAAGATAGCTTTTTGGACCCAGTTATTGTATTGAATTCGATATAAATTTCAGCGCGTTTATATACCGTACGGCCACACGATAACTCCAAATGCTACGAAAATTGAAATCCGATAATAATACAATATTACGGATCCAATGGAACTAGTTTCATCAAATTCCGAGACAGTGCCTCGAAAGGCTATTTTTAAATATCAATTTAAACAATATATTTTTAAAACTGAACAAATCACTTTTAAATTCGATTTTAAAACTTTTATTACCTTTATTACTATCAATATAAATTTTGCAAGCCTTTAAACTATCTTTAACAAGCTTAGAACTCCAGATTCACTATTTTAACCAATATTCAATTATAAAATTCAATCATTAAATTATCTAATAAATCACTCTATTTAAATTCTGAATCCATTTTATTAAATAAAAATCAATCTTTCACATTCAAAAATCAATCTATAATTCAATTTTAATATTTAAAACCATTTAAATATTCACCATTAATGACAGAAAAACCTGGGTTGTTACACCTTCTAATTTTATCAATTTTGTTAATCACCCAATCAGGGAAAAGATGCATAGACATCCAATAGATCGGAAGAGCAGATAAAACATAGTTGATGAGAACTAATCTACCCGCTCTCGATAAAAACCTCCCATTCCAATGAGAGATCCTTTTTTAATTTTTCTATTATAATTAACTAGTCATCATGCTTAAGTTTAGTTGGTCTAATCGAAAATCTAAGATAATCAAAAGGGAAAGTCATAGTTTTACAATTAAGCGTATTAGCAACCAAACCGTCAATCTTATCAACGTCATTTAATACTAAAATGGAACTTTTATCGAAATTAATTTTTAGCCCTGAAAGAAGTTCAAAGCTGTACAAAATAAATTTAAGGGTAATGAAATGATTAGGCAAATGAGAGGTAAATAATAACGTATCATCCGCAAATTGAAGAAAAGAGAGACCATTGTGCAAGATTTCATTACCAATGCACCCTAAAGAACCATTTTCAACTACTTTTTTAATAATCATAGAGAAAACATCTACCGCTAGGTTAAAAAAAGAGGCGATAAAGGATCACCCTACCTTAAACCACGTTTTGATTGTATTTAATTTCCCAAAATACCATTAACCAATGTAACGACCTGTATTTTTAGTCATCTTATTTTGGGATGATTGACTAATTTTAATTTTGAAATATTAATTTTTATAAGTCGATTAGATAAATTTTCTGATGTTTAAAATATCTGAATATATAATTTGGTTAAACTATGTTTAATTTTTAAATATAAATTTCTGGATATGATAAATTCTATATATATGTATACATGAATGTATAAAACTCCACGATGGTCAATATCAAACTCATGATTATATGTATAAGTGTGTGTGTGTGTGTGTGTATATATATATATTAAATAGTGAAATGTAAATATATGTGTATAAAGAGGTAGAATATGAAGTATATATGTAAGTATATACTAAACTTATGATATAAAATAAAAACATAAATAAATACATGTAAATAGCTTGTATATGTATGTATGCTAAAATATAACATATATGTAATAATTTATACAAAGAAGAAATAACTTTAGCATATTAATTATGTTACTGAATAGGCTAAACATGTTCATATAGTCAAAGCAAATATATATTTATATACAAATATGAAAGCATATACACACACACACAAGGAGACATAATGATGATATATATCTAGTCAAGCATGAATTAAATCAAATCTTTCACCCAAATTTCATATCATCTAGGATATCAAGTCTACTTATTATCAAATCAAGTCAAACCATTTTCAAATCAAAATAAAGAAAAAAATATAAAAGTTGCTTGTCCTATAGATGAATAAGCTTAAGCCTTTTGAGTCTAACTCTCCACTCCATATATATATATATATATATATATATACCACCATGTTATTCATGTTTAACCTTTCTACCAGTCTAACATTTCAAAAAAAAGGGAGAGGAGAAATCTGCCATGAAAAACAAAGGGAAGCTAGTGCTCAAGCTCCAGCAGAAACAAAACAGAGTGCTTTCTTTCCTTTCATAAAAACAATGAGTAAAAACTTAGTCTTTCTTATTGGATATTTAAATGTGTCTATATATTGTAAATTTGGATAAATGCTTTCATTTTGTCATGTATTCATATGCAAACAAGTTTATATGCTATTTATATGAGGGTTAGTCGTGCTGACAGTAGATATAAAACTTCTCAGTTCCTTGTTTTGTTTTAAAAACAGTTCAAACTTTAATTTCAAAAACCATAATCTCCCAAACTAATGAGTTTTAGCTAAATCGATCGACATGGAAGTTGTTTGTATTTTCGAACTATTTTTAAAAATTGATGGAAGTATATTTCATTAAGAATCAAATGAGATAACCACAAAAATCAGTAAGAGGCCAAAAATGAACATAAACTTCAAAAATTGTTTACTCTCAATCCATAAAGAATTGCTCGACGTTGTATGCTTCGTTGGAGTCGTATAGAGGAGAAGTATTTTTTGTATAAGTTCGACACAATTCTATGACGACGTTTGAAGTTCGTCAAAAGCTAGGGTTCGAGTTTTCTCCGGATCTGGGCGACGATACGCGATTTGAAGGTTGGCGTGGTGTTCGGGGTGGAGAGGTGTACCAGCGGTAAATTTTTGGAGAAGATCGAAGGTAATTTTTGTCGCACGATTTTGGAGCTTGGACGTTTTCTTTAGGGACTCGGTTGGATCTAGGGGGAGGAGGTCGGACGTGGGGGTGAGGGTGTAGTCGTGTCGAGGAGGTGAAGAGAGATACGTTGGCGGTCTTTGTTGGTCGAAGGGATGGGCGGAGCTTCGTGCAAGGTGCACGCGTGCACCAAATTCTTTTTACTGGAGATTGTTTAAGAAAGGAGGAAGAAGAAGAGGGAGGGGGGAGCAAAGGAAGGCAAGTCGGGCATTTGGGTGGACAATTGGCTCGGCCCATTTGTTTAAGTGAGAAACTTTTATTTAAATATTGGTTATATTATATTGATTTAGGTTAGGTATAAAATCTCATATCTTGATGATCCGTGATCGGTTTTGCTCGCGGATTTTTGCGTTGGACTCGTAATAACGAGTACAACATTGTGGTATAATTTATGGATAGTTTTGGACTATTACAAATTCATGGTATACTAAAACAGATGGATTTTAAATTACATTATATAAATTAATAATGACGTTCAAATTTATAAAAATTAATTTCGTCAAGCCCTTTTTTCAATATGAAAATTAAATGATTTAAATGATTTACGTGAAATAACAAGAGTTACCTTATTTGATTTATTATATGTTAATAAATCCATTAATTATTTAATGAACAGTTAATTTTAAGTGGATCGGGAAGTAAACATTTATTATATTTTTTGGATTGACAAATAATCTTGTTTTAAAAATATAACTTGACTATACTGTTGAAAACATTTCAGTTTTGAATTTGAAATGAATCTAATATGGATTTTTAATCGTTGATTAAGTTAACTATCTATGTTAATGGATAACGTTCTTGATATTGGTTTCAATTATTTATTGTCGTACTATTAAATAACCAAATGAACTAAAGTAAACAGGAAAATTTGTTGTCACGTTTTACTTGAAAGTAAATCGACTTGTACTGACCACTATTTTAATTTCTGAAAAATGTCATGACTAAAAGCAAATAAATATCGATAGACTAGACATGATAAAGTAAACAAATGGAATGAATTTCCATATGTGATTGAGAATACCCTGATTGTGAGGTTGTTTATTTAACAACTTGGACTTTTAAATTTTATCGTTGGATTTGATGAGACCGGAATCGAAAATCTGCATTATCCAAAACCACTTCAATCCAACAACCACTATGAACCTTTACGGTTTTGATTTTTTTAAGCCTAATATGCTTGAGTTTAATTAATTTAACAAATTCGGTTATTTTAATAAGTACTTTATACTTAGACACTATTATAATACCAATGGATTTTCTATAAACTGTTTTGGTTATCGTAAGATAAAAATCCATCTTGTTTATGTGTGACGTGGTCTTAGGAGTTACCTTGGTTTTTCGAAGGGTTTTGATAACTTAAGTAATTCGAATTAAGTGTGTCTACTCACGCTGGTTTCCGACCTGACTCAGGTGTTACTTTGTTGTAATGCTCGGGTCAGACTGAGTATTACAGAACTCTGGTTAGGATGTTTTTGAAGCTTAGGAGACGAGCTGGATGGAAGAGACGTATTGCACGTATTTGATTATATTCCTCCGTGTATTGTAGGCTGTATATTCAGCATTTGTGAGGACAAGTTATTATAACTGTCCAATTTTATATGTTGATAGTTGTACTCTGATAATCTGTATGTATATAAACAGTTATAGTTTTCTTGTATAAAAACCTATTATTGTATATTATATTTTGTTCCGCTGCGATTGTGAGATTCTATGTTGTTGTTTTCGTTTCTGTTTCTTCTATCTTTTCTTCTTTTAACCCTAACAATCTGGCATTTCCGGCACTCGATTGCTCGGCACGTTATACAGTGAACGTATTAGTGTCGATTTTCGGGGTCGAAAATCGCCCGGTCGTTACATGTGGTATTAGAGCAGAAGGTTAAGCAAGAACCTTGGCGCTGGTGGAAATTACTCATTAGAGATAGGGTCAGTAGTACTCTAGAATGAGTTGAGTGTATTATATATGAGAGCGTGCTTGTTATTTTCTTAAATAATAATTTTAAAGGATAAATGATTTTAAAATAATTTTATATAAGGCTATATTTTGATATAAAAAGAAATAATTTTTCTGAAATTTTTATAGTATGTTGAGGTGATTGGTTGTAATTATTATAATCAAATAAGATTATAAAATTTAAGTGCTTATATATAACCAAATAGAAATTAGATAAGAATGAACCATACAAATAAGTTAAACTTAAAATAGATTCAAACCAGAATTTAAATTCCGGAAATTTCGGTAGTGTTTTTCAAAGTGTTTTGAAATGGAATTATTTTACCCTGATTATATTTTATATATAGAAATAATTTCTTAGAAAATTATTACGGAATGTGTTTGGTTTCTAGGTAAGATAATATTGATTATTATAATAAATTAGTTGTTGGGTATTAATGAAGGTGTTTATTACAAATTAAACAATGATAAGACATGGTGAAATGTTAAGGAAGTGAAAATTATATAAGCATAATTTATAAATGTGACTTATAAATTTAAATGGATTTAAATTTAGAAATTTTTGAATCTAAGTTCCGGAAATTTTGAAAAGTCTTTGAGGAAATAATAAATAAGATTATTTAGAATATTTTTGAAATGAAAATTTTGTTTTGAAAATTCCGAAGGAATTTGTTTGGATAAAAACCAAGGTTGGTTTAAATTTAAAAAGTGTGATTTGGTATATAAATGGGATATATATGTATATATATATATGATTTCAAATTTGATTTGAAATAAATACCAGGTGTTGAATTCTGGGATTCCCATTGAAATGAGAAGTGTAACCAAAGGAAAATAAGTTTTTGAACTTATAAGTGGAAAATGATGTTAATAAGAAAAGAAGTGTGGAAATTTAAATTTGGAAGGTAAAAATTTGAATTGAGAAAGTTTAAATGGGTTAAACAAATTGGGAATTAACTTAAGCCAAGTTAAATAAGTTTTTAATGTATAACCTGAAATTGAAGATTTCAAGATAAAATAAAATTTAACTTATGGAAGTTAAATAAATTAAAGTGTAAAAGAAAAGGTATAGATTTGATAAAAAGCTGAAAAAGAAGGAGTTATTTATGAATGATTTCAAAACGATTTTAGAAATAAATCGGGTTTCGAATTAATTAAAATGAACCAGATTATCAAATTAGTGGATTAAATTATAAAATTTGACCTTGGATACGGAAAATTTTACTTATGATAAGTGAATAAGGATGTCAAAGGAAATAGAATTTATTTGTAGTAAATAAAAATGACCGAGAACAAATAAAAGGATATTTAGTAATAAGAATAAAAGCTGAAAAATTCAACTAATCGAGGTTTTAATTATAGATTAGGAAGTCCTACTAGAATCTAGACCAAGTTGTAAAAAAGATGGCAAAAGGAGAAGAATGGAAGACAAGGCGTAGGGAGCGGAGAGCAGCTTCACATAAGGCACGAGAAGAAGCAAGATTGGAACATGAGAAACAGATTAGTGAAAGGGCTAGACCAGGTCCTTATGATAATGTCATATGTTATAGATGTCACAATAAAGGACATTACGCAGCTAAGTGCAGTAAACCAAGAAAGGAAAAGAATGAGGAAGTCAAACAGTTTCGCTTTGAGATTTTATGCTTTAAGTGTCATGAGAAAGGACATTTTCTAAACCATTGCCCAAAGGTGAGGAAGATGAAAAATAAACCCATGGTACCAGTCGACGGATCAACCATTTGCTACCATTGTAAAATAATGGGACACATTGCTAGGGATTGTCCCAAGAGACGGAATAAAGAGCAAGTTGTGGAACGCCACGCGGAAGGCGTGAAAGTCATCCATAAAGATGGAAGTGTAGAGTTCTTTTGTGGCAAATGCAAGAAGTAGGGACACCCTGTTACGGATTGCACGGATGGTTTTGACGAGATGTCAGGAAATACTTAAGAAAGATTTTTTTATGAAGGATGCGGAGTGGTGAGAGATGGCGGGTAGGGTTCGTGGTAAAATAAGAAGGGCTTTGTTCTTTTCTAAACCCCTAGGTAGTTGTTAAGGCGTCAACATTTATGACCTTTTGTAAAACCTTTTTATGGATAAATGGATGTAATGTTTGAACTTACTAGTGTTGTAGTCTATCGATGTTGTGAAATATTTTGTAGAAATACGATCTTATATAAAATCACTTTTTATATTGATTTGAACGTAAATTTATAATTACTTAATTACTAATGTGGAAATTGAAATTGATTTAAATTAGAAGATTGGGAATTGAATTGGTTTGACTTTGAAACTATTTTCAAATAAATTATTTTAATATAAATTGTTTAAAATCAATCTTCTTAAATATTCAAATTATTTTGATTTTCCAAGCTATTTTACAATACAAACCATTTTAAAACTCAAACTATCTTATATTAACTATTGTTACTCGGTTGTTTGGCCCAGTTATGAGAGGCTAACTATCGAGTTTCTTGGTTGGCTCCAAGTGAAACATGATCCAGTGAGAGATTGGCTTGAATTGAGAGGCTCGGCATACAAGTGTCGTTCGACCTGGATACATCGCTCGGCATGCAAGTGTGGTTCGGCCTGTATACCGTTCAGCCTGGATATGTTGTTCGGCCAACACTGCTTAGCAACTACCGTTCGTCCAACCTCGCTCGGCAACATCATTCGTTAATCACTGATCGGTCATTGGAGATAAAGGTGGGACGGTTCGGTCTGGATGCTCGGGGAAAGACGGCTCAACATGAGTGGTTCGGTCGAGAAAGCACGAACACATGTCGCTCGGCTTAGATGGTCGGCGCATGTCGCTCGGTCTGGAAGGTTCGGCATATATCGCTCGGTGCATACCAGGAAAGTTGGTAATGGCCAGTTCCATCCTAAAGCGAGCCGACTCCTATATCATCACTTCAAGTTACACCACTGTACGCTTCGAGCTCCTTGCGGGTTTGCTTCGAGTCCTTTACCAAGACACCCCGGTTCGGCGTTTGCCATTCAGTATGTATCGTTCTGCATGCCTGACTCGGTGCGCAGAAGTCACCTACTACGGGCCGAAGTACCTTGTTCTTGGGCCCATAGAGGAAGTTCGGCCTATCTTCGTCTATAAATAAAGGGGCAGGGGCGCAGTGAAAAGGGATCTTTTTGGAGAACTACGGGGAGACTATGTCTTTTCGAAGACTCATCTATTTTCGATCCAAACTTGTAATCAAGTCGTTAGTGTACGGATTGTATTTGTATTCAATAATTTGAAGAAGCAATAAAGATTAAACTCAAAGTGGACGTAGGTAGTTACGTCGAACCACTATAATTCTGGTGTTCCTGTTTCTGTAGTTAATTCTGTATACATTCCTCTATTTTAGTTTTCTATCTTCATTAATCTCTTTACACAAATCCTTTCTTGGGTGTTAGTGACCAATTTTGGTGCTAACATTTTGGTCCTTTCACTGAGAACAGCATTCTCAGGCTGTTAGGACTCCTTTGTTGCTACTGGATTGATGAAATCCCCCAAAGAAGATCCGATTTTATCCACAAGAAGTCCATTGATTCTATTCAGAGTTCCAACCGATAACTCTACAATGGGAAGACCACGTACTAGATCAGCCTCCCACAATGCAGATGCCAACGAGACTGCTAGCGTCCAACAAGTAGGACCCAACAATCAACAAGCTAATCCGGGCGCAGGGACCATCACCGCCCAAAACCAAATGGAAGCTGTCACCAGGACAGAGTTCAACGAGCTGATGAGAGAACTCATGGAAAGCAGGAGACAGCTTAACAAGCAGATTCAAGCTAACGCCAACCTCATGACTCAGCTTACTCAACAACAGCATCAGAATGCTGGAGGAAGTCCCGCTTCCTACTCCTCGTCCGACAGCTCTGCTTCATCTGATGAACCTCCCAAGCGTAGACGTCGTAGAACTAAAACAACGCAAACAGGTGCAGTGCACTAGGAAAATCGCGCTCAAGCTGAAACAGTAAACTTAGGATCTGGAGCACGGGTGGAAGCTGGACGATTGGCTCACCAAGGTCATGATGAAGCAGGTCCCCATGATACACATTTGGTAGATCGCCATTCCAACTTGCCATCTTCCATACAAACCCCAGACCTATCAGCCATGGTCAAACAGCTGATGAGGGAAAATCAAGGTTTAACTAATGATGATTGGGGCGTATCTAGGAGTCATACTCCATTCACAGATGCTATCCTACAAGCTGAGTACCCCAGGAAGTTTAATATGCCGACTATCCCAGCCTACGAGGGGAAGACTGATCCCCGATAGCATGTAATGAGGTATGGGTGGATGATGGATTCAGCTAGGGCGAATGATGCAACTAAATGTAGATGTTTCCCAATAACTTTATCTGGAATCGCTACCATGTGGTTTACCCGACTTCCTCCATGGTTTATATCCAATTTTGATGAGTTAGCGATGAAATTTATGGAGCAGTTCAGGATTCATGCCATTCGTCCCAAGGATGTTATGTCCTTGTCTAGTGTAATGACCATGCCATTTTAATGGCCGTTATGCGAGGAGTAGATCCGGATTCAGAGTTTGGTGATTGGCTGGCAGGAAAGCCTCCGGCTACGCTGGAACGTTTTTACTCAAAGGCGCACCAATTTATAAGAAGGGAGGAAGCCAGGTGGACGAGGCGAGATAATGCACCAGGACCCGGCAAGGAGATTGTGCAAAGCAACATTACTGTAAAAAAATCTGGAGACAACTCTGGAAAAGTCCAGGTCAATGTTCAAAACCAGCCAGAGCAGTCAAAAGGATTTGGAGGAGGAAATTCCGGAAATAAAAGGGAAGCCGAAAAGTGGAAACCAAGGATCCCAACTTACAATGAATACACTCCTCTGAATGCATCTCTGGAAAATATTTACCTATCGACCTGTAATACTTTCCAATATCGAAAGCCACGCCCAAAAGAGTCCAATGGTGCAGCTACTGATGCAGTGGGTTTTGTTGAATTGCCAGTTGAACTTGGAGAAGGTGAACGTAGGAGGGTGCGGATCCTATCGTTCATCGTTTTGGATGTCGATTCTCCGTATAATGTGTTTCTAGGTCGACCGGCCCTGGAAGAGTTTAGAGCAGCTTTGGCCCCATGGTGTTTAAGGTTGAAATTTCCGACGGATAAAGGAGTTGTGTTGTGCATGGCGATCAGGCGACTGGTCGTGCGTGTTATGTGGCTGAGCTGAGAGAGGCCCAACGAAGAGAGAAAGGAAATGTTGTAGACAACTCCGTCCGCATCTGAGTTACTGAAGATTGACAAGTAATGCCTGAGCTTTGGCTCGGGCATGGGACGATGATGAGGAACCCAAGGAGTCAAAAGCAGCACCGGCTGAACTAACGATTGACATTCCAGTCAGCCACGATGACCCATCGCGGGTACTTAAGATTGGATCACAACTCAACCCCTCGATGATCGAGGAAAACTTCCGATATGTGCGGGATTTCTCCTGCTATTGCGAGTCATATGTTGAACATAGACCCAAAATACATGCCGGTGAAGCAAAAAAGGAGAGGCATGGACCCGGAGAGGACCGCTACTCTTAGAGAGGAGGTGGACAAACTCAAAGCTAATGGGTTCGTCCGCGACGCCCTCTACCCAGAATGGGTCTCTAACACCATACTAGTGAGAAAAGCGAATGGGAAATGGAGGACCTGCGTGGATTGCTCAGATTTGAACAAAGCATGCCCTAAGGATAGTTTCCCTTTACCCAGAATTGATCAGCTGGTCGACTCAATAGCAGGACACGAGTTATTATCATTTATGGATGCATACTCGGGATATAATCAAATCCCGATGCACATTCCAGATCAGGAACATACTAGTTTTGTCACAAACGTTGGACTATACTGTTATGTAGTGATGCCTTTCGGATTGAAAAATGCAGGACCAACTTATCAACGTCTGGTGAATCGGATGTTTAAAGACCAAATTGGTAGGACGATGGAAGTCTATGTGGATGACATGCTCGTGAAGTCACGGCAGTCAAACGACCACATACGAGACTTGGCGGAGATGTTTGATATACTCAGACACTACAGGATGAAAATAAATCCCTTGAAGTGTTCTTTTGGTGTTGCGACGGGAAAGTTTTTGGATTTTATCATCAATGCATGGGGAATTGAAGCTAACCCAGAAAAGATTCAGGCTATTCGAGACATACAAGTGCCCAGAACCATAAAGCAAGTACAAAGCATGAACGAAAAAGTGGCCGCGCTAAGTCGGTCCATATCTAGAGCGACGGACAAGTGCATTCCCATCTTCGATGTAATAAAGGAAGGGAAGAGAAATTTTGAATGGACTCCCAACTACGAGGACGCATTCCGAGCTTTGGTAAGACATTTGGAAAGTCCCCCGGTGCCGTCGAAGCCTATAGACCATGAAGTGTTGTATGTATACTTGGCCGTGTCTCAACATGCCATCAGTACAGCTTTGGTTCGCAAGGAGGACCGATTTCAAAAGCCGGTGTACTATGTCAGTAAACGTTTAACGGGAGCAGAAAGGAATTATCCTAAATTGAGAATCTAGCCTACTGCTTGGTGATTGCATCACGCAAGCTTCGTCCATATTTTCAGGCATATTCGATCAGTGTTTACACCGATCAACCTTTGCGACAGGTACTCCAACGTCCAGAGACCTCAGGGAGGTTACTGAAATGAAATATTGAGTTGAGTCAATTCGATATCACCTACCTGCCATGGAGGGCTATCCAAGGGCAGGCACTAGCAGATTTCATCGCAGAATTCACCATATCAGACGAACCAAACAGTGATGATGTTATTCCCTCCATTTGATGGAAACTATACACCGATGGGGCATCCAACGACCATTGCTCTGGGGCTAGAGTCATTCTTGTAACCCCTGAAAATCGATCAATTTGTTATGCCTTGAAACTTAATTTCCTAGCTACAAATAACGAAGCTGAGTATGAAGCATTGCTTGCTGGCTTAAAACTTATCAAGGAACTCGGAGTAAGATCGGTTGAGATCTTTTGTGACTCGCAATTGGTGGTATACCAAGTACGAGGAGATTATCAAGCAAAGGGGGTGAGGCTTGCTCCATACCTCACTCGGGTTCAAGAACTATTGGCAAACCTTGAATATTACGATATTTCGCACGTCCCGCGTGAACAAAACAGGGAAGCCGATTCATTGGAAAAATTCACAAGTACTGGCGATGCACAGCAGATAGGCTTGCTTCCCATCAGAGTTTTACAATTTCCAAGTATAAACGAGATGGAAGTAGATTTTGTGCTAGAAACAGAAATTGAAAGGGAGTCATGGATAGCCCCATTCAAACAATACTTACTATATGGGACTTTACCCGATAAAAAGAACGAAAGACGACAATTCATTCGCAAAGCTTCACGATATATAATGCAGGGCGGAATAATGTATCGGAGGGGATTCTCGGTTCCCTTGCTTCAGTGCATCGCCCACGACGAGATAAAACGAGTCTTGAGGGAAGTTCACGAAGGAGAATGTAGTGACCATACTGGGGGCAGACCCTAGCAAAAAAGATCCTCCGCTATGGATACTACTGGCCGACTGTAGATCGAGATGTTGCGGATTACGTAAGAAGATGTGACAAATGTCAAAAGTATGCGAAAATCCCGAGAGCTCCGCCAACAGAACTCACACAAATGGTTAGTCCCTGGCCATTTGCAATTTGGGGGATCGATATAATCGGTTCCTTACCAATTTCCAAAGGCGGTGCAAAATATGCAATTGTTGCGGTCGATTACTTTACCAAGTGGGCAGAAGCAGAGCCTTTAGTCACGATCACCACCAAAAAGGTAATTAATTTCGTTGTACGAAACATCATATGCCGTTTTGGCCTCCCACGAACTATCATTACGGACAATGGAACTCAATTTGAAAGTAGGGAATTCAAAGAATTTTGCCAAAAATATCACATTGAGAAAAGGTTTTCGACGGTCGCTCACCCTAAAGCGAATGGACAAGTGGAAGCTGTAAATAAAATAATCAAGTCAATATTAAAGAAACGTTTGGAGAAGGCTAGAGGCTAGTGGGTGGATGAGCTTCCAACAGCGCTCTGGGCTTACAGAACCACCCACAAGTCCACAACTGATCATACTCCATTCACCTTGGCATACGTCCCTGAAGCTGTGATACCCGTGGAACTTGAAGTACCTTCTCATCGGGTAACTTATTATGACCCCAAGATGAATCAGAATCTCCTATTGGGATTGTTGGACTTTGTGGATGAAAAACGTGAAGAAGCTGATTTAAGAACGGCTGCACATAGGCACCGAGTTGCTCGATATTATAATGAAAAAGTTCGACCGAGAATTTTCAATATGGGTGATCTTGTTTTGAAGCGAGTTTTTCCGACCCCATCACATATGAATCCCACATGGGAAGGTCGGTATGTCATCGAACGGAGGCTTGGAGAAGGAACTTTCAAGCTAGCGACCGTAGATGGCGTGACACTTCCTCGCGCATGGAATATCGAGCATTTGCGTTGTTATTACACCTAGTCTATTTCTTTTGCATTTTAGTTGCAATTATTTCCGGTGTATGTTCATTTTGTTGTTTTTAGTTTTTGGCATGTAATAAGACATTCCAGTTTGTTCCCATTTATTATAATCAATAAAGGCTTGAAGCCGTCTTTTTCGTTAACTATTGATGTTTCCGTATGTTACAATTTCGTAACAAAAATTAAGTTACATTAATCTGTCTGGCGTATGAACACACACACGGACTTGAAAAATCTCTAAGTCCCCAGAGTGTGGACTAGAGTACTCTGAGTCCCCAGAGTGCGGACTAGAGTATAAATGATTTGAAAAATCTCTAAGTCCCCAGAGTGCGGACTAGAGTACTCTAAGTCCCTAGAGTGCAGACTAGAGTATAAACGATTTGAAAAATCTCTAAGTCCCCAGAGTGCGGACTAGAGTACTCTGAGTCCTCAGAGTGCGGACTAGAGTATAAATGATTTGAAAAATCTCTAAGTCCCCAGAGTGCGGACTAGAGTACTCTGAGTCCCCAGAGTGCAGACTAGAGTATAAACGATTTGAAAATTCTCTAAGTCCCCAGAGTGCGGACTAGAGTATAAACGATTTGAAAAATCTCTAAGTCCCCAGAGTGCGGACTAGAGTACTCTGAGTCCGCAGAGTGCGGACTAGAGTATAAATGATTTGAAAAATCTCTAAGTCCCCAGAGTGCGGACTAGAGTACTCTGAGTCCCCAAAGTGCATACTAGAGTATAAACGATTTGAAAAATCTCCAAGTCCCCAGAGTGCGGACTAGAGTATAAACGATTTGAAAAATCTCTAAGTCCCCAGAGTGCGGACTAGAGTATAAACGACTTGAAAAAGTCTCTAAGTCCCCGGAGTGCGGACTAGAGTACTCTGAGTCCCCAGAGTGCGGATTAGAGTATAAACGACTCAAAAATCTCTAAGTCTCCAGAGTGCAGACTAGAGTACTCTGAGTCCCCGAAATGCGGACTAGAATATAAACTATTCAAGCTAATAACTCAGCCTCTGGAGCACAGGCTAAAATATAAGCGATTTAGAAATCTCCGAGTCATGCGGAAATAAACGAGAGTTTAAGTGACCCACACAACCTTGGATTTCAAATACGAGATGGGTGGTGAAGCTAAGTAGCAAAGATCATCAAAAAACAAAATTTTATTTACTAATCGAGAGTTTAGTTTCACTACAACTTCTCCTGAACCCGGAGCAAAAAATCTATTTACAACGACTATGAGAATAAATAGAGATAATTACATAATCCAGGCTTATTCGCGTTGAGCGAGGCATGATAGCTACTTTTTTGACTTCTTCTCCTTCTTCGATTTCTCTGAAGACTCCTCCCCCGAGCGTTTTTTCCTAGACGCCTTTCTTGCAATGGAAATGGTGCCTGGGGAAGGAAGAGGGACTTCTTGTGGCGAGGTTCCACCGGGGAGTATAACCTTCAGGGGCCTATTCAATGGATCATCAAGTTCCACCACCTAAGGCTCAATCTTAATCTCAGCTTTCTTCTTCTTTTCTTTTATGATTTGCTCCGCCATGCTCGATTTTGAAGTGCATTCAGAGGCGCCCGTAATCTCAACTTCATCATGTTCCTCCACGGACGATATTTTCAGATTTGTCTTCATCGAGCGCCCCGATCACTTGTGCATCGGGTCCGGAGGTCTCTCTAGTCTGAGTTGCCTCTCCCATTTTCACCTCCTTTTCTGCGGCAGCATCGCTCCTTGGAGTTGGCTCGGGGTCAGAATGGCCTGTACGAAATCATAAGAGACAAATGTTAGGATACATTTATTATTCGTCAAAAGCAATGGCCTTTTGAACTCTAAAAAAAAGCTATGTACCAGTTTCTGGCTGACTCTCAACGGTTCGGGGAGTTTCACCTTCCAAAATAGGAGATATAGCGTGGATATCAAGTCCAGGCTTCTCTGGGTCATAGCCAATATGCTGCTCGAAGGGATCGAGTGGTGAGCGACCAGTCGGCTGATTAGGAGGAGGAACTAAGGACTCGGTTCCGGATGGACCGGCAGTATCAGTTTTTCCTTTTGATGAGGAAGAGTCCCTTCCATAAAGGGCCTTTGCCGCAGATAGGTCAGTGCGCTCATTATCGTGAAATATTTCCATTACAAGAGAGTCCTCATCTACCTCTTAAGTTCCCAGTTCGACCTTTTTAATTTTTATCAAAGTGTCCCATGCTTCAGCCAAAGATTCGAGGTAACCTTCGCCAAGAAAAGTTAGGTCACGATGCATGAGAACTCGAGCGTTATACTCGGCTATGAGTGGATCAAACATGCACTTAATTTCCTCCTTACCAACTTCAGTGGCCGCCTCGAGGCGAGAGTCGATTTTCGAGAGCGCCATTCTTTTGCTCTCTTCACAGGCCGCATCCTTCAGCGCTTCAACTTTGGAAATCTCCTCATCAAGCTTTGCTTTTAAGAGTCGTGTGGAGACAATCTCGTCACAATATCGTTGTGACTCTTCTTGGGCTGCAGTTTTTTCTTCTTTTTCTTTAAGAAGTAGCTCCTCCAATTCTTTAACTCGCTGAGCGAGAGCATTCTTTTCTTTTTGGATGGAATCTTTCTCTAAGGCTAAAACGCTACAGCGTTAAACCGCCTCATCAATTTCCTTTTTGTGTGCGGCTTCCAGACGATCAACTGCTTCGGTCGTGTCTTTAGCGGTTTTTTGAGCAGCTTCAAGCTGAGATTTATACGAGGAAAGCTCTTCATCCTGTGCTTTGATAATGTCTTTGTCGTGGATAGCTTTGAGTTTCAAGCGATCGATTTCATGCTGGCGTTCCACCGAAACATCAGAAACTTTTTCCACCAAATGAACGAATGCGTCGTGCTGGACGTAGACATCATTAGTACAAGCAATGGCACTTTGTTTAACATGCTCCGGAATCGGATGGATCGCCAGAAGAAACTTTAGTCCATCAAAACATATTTTTGGAAATGTGGTTTTAAGCTCAGCTAGCTTTTCTGCTATCGATGGATCATGTGCAGGACTGGAGGAAGTTTGTTTAGTCGAAACAACAGATTTCTTGTGAAGCTCATGGGACTTCCTAGTGCTTGATGAACTGGAATATTGATCACAGGGAGCTTTAGATTGAGACCCCCTTTGAGCAGATTTATCCCTGCTATGCTCTGGTTGAGGAAGAGGATCGTTAGGGTAGGAAGAGTGGCTATAAGTTTTCCTTCGAGGCGATGAATCTCGAAGACGATAGTCTCTATCGCTGTTGTCATCTCTATCTCGGCATTTTCTGGGCCCTTAGTCTTGGCTAGAGTGATGAAAGATAGAGGAACCGCGAAGGCGGTCGAAGCTGTGTGAGCGTCCCATGTCGCCTGCACAGAAATCAAGTGAAAACAACTTAGAGATGATCATATGATGGCTAAAACTTAAGTGTGGGGTGGAGAGTGAGTGTTAGTGTGTGTCCTAGTGTTTCCCCCCAACAGACCAGTTTCTTTAGCTTTACTAATCGGAGTTTTTTCTCCTTGGTGATGGGCTTGAACGCCTTCGTCACCTCTCGCGCGCGAGTGAAGTTTTAAGGCTTCTGGGTCGTTGAAGCCGTAGTTGAGCAAGTCATCGGGAATAGTAAGGTCAAACAAGCCTTTCAATGAACCCTCTAAGTGTTGTGGAGACGGCTCTTTCTCCATTGGAGTAATCGTCACTTTCGAAGTTCCGCCCATTATCTTCTTCCTCAGCTTGTAAGCTAGTTTCTTTTTTCACTTTGAAGGGGGAGGTGGTTCATCGGTGCCATGTGCTTCAACCACCGGTTCCGGAGCAGGACTTACATTCTCACCCAGTGCTTCTGACATCCCAGTTTCTCTAATCTCACCCTCCTCGGATGTGTCGGGGGCACCACTTGTAGGAGGCACTGAAGGTCTGGCCAGTCCTTTACCCTTCTTCGACGCGGGTCCGGTATAGTGACACCGGATGGAAGAGTTGTTCGGTGACCTTCCGCCAACAACCCGAACTTTAATAGCGACTCATTGGAAATGACAAGTTTGATCTCCTGGTCTTCTACGGGAGTAGCACGAATGGCCTCAACGGCCTTAGAGTACCCGGTGCCTTCGGGACGTGGGCGGATACCTGTAAAAATCAGAAGAAGTTTAGAAACAATCCACTTCATGCTTTAGACAAGTATTGATCCGGAAATGGAACTTACTCCCTTCCAGCCATCTTCTCGCAAAGCCTGGGGGACAACGTACATAGAACCATTCCTGCTTGTATTGGGTGAATTTACTCCACACCCCTGTCAAAATCTGACATTGAGAATGCGGCTCAAGGAATATGAAAGATGGAATATCAGATCGTCGCTTGAAGCAATAGATATAACGGATGTCACCAGGAGTGGGGAGCCTGGATAGGATACTCATAAAGAGGATACAAGTGCCATAGATGAACGCATGACTATTGGGATGTAGCTGTGATAGGGCGATCTCGATATACTGTAACATTTCGCAGAGAAAGGAGTTGAATGGTGGCACGCTACCGACCCATCACATGAATTTGTTGCAGGCAGTATATCCAGCTGGGGACAGGTGAGGACGATCTCGTCCCGATGGAACTAATACGTCATCAAAGTGGATTCCGTGAATCAGGCATCGTTAGCGAAGAGCGGTTTCATTGATTTTTGAAGCTTGGGGGTCAATCGGATTATCCAGGACAATGGCTCCATCTATAGCATCAGGTGCCGGATCAATAACTACAATGGATGGATCTGGAATGCCTTGCGTGGAAATTGTTGGTGGGTCCGAAGCCCCTACTACTTCTTGTCGAGAACTTGGCTCAGGTTTATCTGAAATCGTAGTGGAGCTCGACTTTTTAGATATCCTCAACGAGCATCGAATTTGGATAGATACCTGTTTGAACTAAACTTGAAAGGCAATCGATATTAGATATAACAACAAAAATGTTCCCCCCGTGTGGTGTGTGGACTAGTGCAATCGTTCAAGTATGAGTGTGAAAGAATTAAAGATTTAAAGACTGATGAAGTGTGATTAAGCATTGAATTGTCATCTTCGAAGACCGTCATCACTGACCGTCTCCGAGAGCTCGTCCTATGTTCGGTAGCATGGGCCTCGAAATCGGACATTGGCATTATACGTTTTGGGTTGTTGTTTACTTTTGCTAAATTGGGCTAGCGCTTATGGTTGTCATAATCATGGATTCATTAGTCAGAATCAGTCTCATACGCTTGTGTGCTTGAGTTCTTGTCCTTATTCATTGTCCTATGATTACGCATAGGTGTAAGTGGATTTGGCATGTGTTGTGTTCAAGATAGAATGATTTTGACTGTCAATGCCGACCTCAAGGCTCGAAGCCGGGCGACTCCCAAAACATGCGACTGAACGACTCTCTAGACCAGAAACAGTGACCCGTGCTCTCACTCCACAAACACCGAGCGGCCACGTCGCGTGACGCGTGACTGGCCGGTCTACGCTCTCTTATTCTAGGTCGATTGACACACTCACCCTTGCACTACTCCCAACAGGGATTTACCTACCAACTTAATTTCCTACTGAACCGTGCTCTCCTTCAAAAATTCTCAGCTTATTATACGAGCAACTTCCTCGTTCGGTCGCCGACTATCCTCCCTCGATCGTATGATGAGCCGAATGTTATAGGTTTGCATCAATTTCCACGAACCATCGAGCCTTCTCCTTCTCTATGTCCACGACTTCGAAGTCAGAACCACGACCACTTCTCTTAATAACTTATTCTATTACCATTAAAACCGAGTCAAACATCTAGCCTAGAGCACACTCCTATCTCCAATTCATCCTTCCATTCACCGCTTCCCACTAATTCCTATCTAGGAACCCATGTGCTCAGACCTCAAATGAGATTCCGAGCTAAGGGGGATGAGTTAAAAAAGGAATCCATACCTATAAAGGAAATTAGAAGTTTGTGTAACTATGGGGCTTCGAGCCGGAGTCCGTTCGGGTTCAAGGGTGTCTAAAGTAGCAAGGCAGGAGATATAGTTTCGAAAGGAAGAAGTAGCCGAAGTTTGGGAGAAGGTAAGTTATAAGATCCTGTAGAGTCGAAATGAAAGTAAAGAAAAGAGGAAGAGAATGTTGGCTTTTATATATGAAGGAGGGGAGGTGAACAGGCATCAACCGGTGGACCCGGTCAAGGTATCCCAGTGGGCCGGTGAGCCATTGTGCCGAGCGATAGTGAACTTGCCGAACGGGTGGCTCGGCGAACGAACATCGACCGACCCGCATCAAAGGCGAATAGGCATTAGCCGGTAGAGCCGGTCGTCACATCTTAATGGGTCAAATGAACGCGTGGTTCAGTAGTGACATGCCAAACCACTTTGTCCTGAAGTAATGATGAACCAATTAAGGAAAATTAAAAAAACAAGACTTAGATGTATGTCGTATCAGATGATAACCATTCCGGGCGAGCTAACGCTTGAGAGCAAGGACTGACTGCAAATTCAAAGCGCATCATGTTAGTTCTCACAATGCGCTTTGGGGGGCAAATGTTACCCGGTTGTTTAGCCCAGTTACGAGGGGCTAACTATCGAGTTTCTTGGTTGGCTCTAAGTGAAACATGATCCAGTGAGAGATTGGCTTTAATTGAGAGGCTCGGCATACAAGTGTCGTTCGACCTGGATACATCGCTCGACATGCAAGTGTGGTTCGGCCTGTATACCGTTCGGTCTAGATATGTGGTTCGGCCAACACTACTTAGCAACTACCGTTCGGCCAACCTCGCTCGGCAACATCGTTCGGCAATCACCGATCGGCCATTGAAGATAAAGGTGGGACGGTTCGGTCTGGATGCTCGGGGAAAGACGGCTCAGCATGAGTGGTCCGGTCGAGAAAGCACGAACACATGTCGCTCGGCTTAGATGGTCGGCGCATGTCGCTCGGTCTGGAAGGTTCGACATATATCGCTCGGTGCATATCAGGAGAGTTGGTAATGGCCAGTTCCATCCTAAAGCGAGTCGACTGCTATATCATCACTTCGAGTCACACCACTGTACGCTTCGAGCTCCTTGCGGGTTTGCTTCGAGTCCTTTACCAAGACACCCCGGTTCGGCGTTTGTCGTTCGGCATGTATCGTTCCACATGCCTGGCTCGGTGCATAGAAGTCACCTACTACGGGCCGAAGTACCTTGTTCTCGGGCCCATAGAGGAAGTCCGGCCTATCTTCGTCTATAAATAAAGGGGCAGGGGCGCAGTGAAAAGGGACCTTTTTTGGAGAACTACGGGGAGACTCTGCCATTTCGAAGACTCGTCTATTTTTGATCCAAACTTGCAATCAAGTCGTTAGTGTACGGATTGTATTTGTATTCAATAATTTGAAGAAGCAATAAAGATTAAACTCAAAGTGGACATACGCAGTTACGCCGAACCACTATAATTCTGGTGTTCTTGTTTCTGTAGCTAATTCTGCATACATTCCTCTATTTTAATTTTCTATCTTCATTAATCTCTCTACACAAATCCTTTCTTGGGTGTTAGTGACCAATTTTGGTGCTAACAACTATTTAACTATTTTAAAACTATTCAAGCTATTTTTTAAATTCAAACTGGTCAGAGTGGGAATTGTTTATATTTAAATCATTGATTTAAATACAAATTGGGTTAGATTGAAGTTATAACCCAAATGGAAACTCGAAGCAATTTTGAGTTGGAACCGAAATCGAGATATTAAGGCAAAAATGATTTTGAAGTGAAATAGTATAATTTGAGTAAATATGATAATTTTAGAATAGTAACTATAACTGAAATTACTTTATAAGAGATAAGAAATGTTACAAATAACTTTGTAAAGTAATCGAACTTGGAAATTTTTGATTGGCATTAATGAGAATATATATGTTAGTTATATATTCAAACTCCCCTTCTTGAATTTATAACCAGGAATAAATGATCTTTGAAAGATATTTGAAATACTAAATGGTGTTTATATAAGTATGAAGCGGACTTAGAAATTATTGGTCCTAGAATTTTTCGAGTTGGAAAGAATAATCTTATATGTATATGAGAATGAAATTGAAATAGTTTTGGACCCTATTGATATTTAAAGACACTGATTTTGGAAAAAGGTCGATTTTGGAAATTGGGTAAACCGAATTTAAAAACTATCGATTTTAAGGATATCAATTTTATATAGATAAAATTTATATGTAATACTTATGAAGTGTATGATTTGAAAGGTACTATGTATATAGTATGATATTCTTTGGGACTAAAAGTATGGAAAGGCACCCCCACGAAAGTCGAAACTTAGATTAGGAGATCCACTGGGTGGTTTTACCTAGGAATCCACAGGGTGAGTTCAATGAGAATTGGGATCCTAGAGGACGTCCAGACAAAACACATGAGTTCCTGGTGATCATCTGTTTGTATTGCGTAAATTGAGGGGTATTATACCTACAGTTACGTTTGGTTTTGCTGTGATAGCAACGTAACCTTTGTGTAACTGCGATCTATCGTGGTTCCATAGTGTAATTCGGGAGGCAGTGATTGCCTACAATCTACGTTTGATTTCGCTGTGATAGCGACGTAACATCGGTAGATTGCGATCTATGTGGTTTGGTTTCATAGCGTAATTCGGGAGGCGGTGATTGCTTACAATCTACATTTGATTTCGCTGGGATAGCGACGTAACATCGGTATATTGCGATCTATGTGGTTTGGTTCCATAGCGTAATTCGGGAAGCAGCGATTGCCTATAGTCTATGTTTGGTTTCACTGGGATAGTGACGCAATCTTTGTGTAGCTGCGATCTATGTGGTTTAGTTTCGTTTGATAGCGTAATTCGGGAGGCAGAGATTGCCTACAGACTACTTACGGTTTTGTTGTGATAGCAACGCAACCTTTGTGTAGCTGCGGACTATTGTGTTCCCATGGCGTAAGTCAAGAGGTGTTGATGCCTATAATTTTCTTATGATTTCACCGGGATGGCTACGCAATCATCGTATTAACTGCGATCCATGGTGGTAAAGAAGGAAAGGGGGTGATACTTTCTATATCATTTTGAAAGGTTTTTCAAGTATTTTCACTGGGTGTTGAAACGGGTCTACTAAGTACTTAGAGATTTTCAGTCCTACGCCTGATCAACGTATGACTAAATTTCTATAAAGAACAAGGATGGACTTGTTAAGACATCGAGTTATGAAAAATGTTTTAATATAAGACTAGCTTGGTAATACTATGTAGTTTAAGTGTATGTATCTTTAAATGAAAGAGTAAGGAGTTTAAAATGTTAAAAGATGATTATTTAATAATATACTTCAAAATTCAAATTCTCACTTCGTTCCTTTTCGAGGACGAAAAGTTCTAAGGGGGAAGGAATGTAACGACCCGTATTTTTAGCAATCTGATTTTGGGATGATTGACTAATATTAATTTTTATAAGTCGAATAGATAAATTTTCTGATGTTTAAAATATCTAAATATATAAATTAGTTAAACTATGTTTAATTTTTAAATATAAATTTTTGGATATGATAAATTCTATATATATGTATACATGAATGTATAAAACTCCACAATAGCCAATTTCAAACTCATGATTATATGTATAAGTGTGTATATATATATATATATATATTAAATAGTGAAATGTAAATATATGTGTATAAAGAGGTAGAATATGAAGTATATATGTAAGTATATACTAAACTTATGATATAAAATAAAAACATAAATAAATACAAAATAAATACATGTAGATAGCTTGCATATGTGTGCATGCTAAAATATAGCGTATATGTAATAATTTATACAAAGAAGAAATAACTTTAGCATATTAATTATGTTAGTATATGGGCTAAACATGTTCATATAGTCAAAGCAAATCTATATTTATATACAAATATGAAAACATACACACACACACAAGGAGACATAATGATGAAATATATCTAGTCAAGCATGAATTAAATCAAATCTTTCACCCAAATTTCATATCATCGAGGATATAAAGTCTACTTATTATCAAATCAAGTCAAACCTTTTTAAAATGAAAATAAAGAAAAAAAAATAAAAGATGCTTGTCCTGTAGATTAATAGGCTTCAGCCTTTAGAGTCTAACTCTCCTCTCCATATATATACACCACTATGTTATTCACGTTTAACATTTCTACTAGTCTAACATTTCAAAAAAAAGGGAAAGGAGAAATCTGCCATTAAAAATAGAGGGAAGCTAGTGCTCAAGCTCCACTAGAAACAAAACAGAGTGCTTTCTTTTCCTTTCATAAAAACAGTGAGTAAAAATTTTGTCTTTCTTACTGGATATTTATATGCGTCAAATTTGGATAAATGCTTTCATTTTGTCATGTATTCATATGCAAACAAGTTTATATGCTGTTTATATAGGGGTTAGTCATGCTGACAGTACATATAAAACTTCTCTGTTCCTTGTTTTGTTTTAAAAACAGTTCAAACTTTAATTTCAAAAATCATAATCTCCCAAACTAATGAGTTTTAGCTAAATTGATCGACATGGAAGTTGTTTGTGTCGATCCAAACTATTTTTAAATATTGATAGAACTAGATTTCATTAAGAATCGAATGAGATATGCTCAAAAATCAGTAAGAGGCCAAAAATGAACATAAACTTCAAAAAAAAATTCTCTCAATCCATAAAGAATTGCTCGACGCCGTATGCTTCGTTGGAGTCATATATAGGGGAAGTATTTTTGGTATAAGTTCGACATGATTCTTTGACGGCGTTTGACGTTCGTCAAAAGCCAGGGTTCGAGTTTTCTCCGGATCTGGGTGACGATTCGCGATTTGAAGGTTGGCGTGGTGTTCGGGGTGGAGAGCTGCACCAGCGGTAAATTTTTGAAGAAGATCGAAGGTAATTTTTGTCGTGCGATTTTGGAGCTTGGACGTTTTATTTAGGGGCTCGGCCGGATCTTTGGGGAGGAGGTCAGATGTGAGGATGAGGGTGCAGCCTGTCGAGGAGGTGAAGAGAGATACGTTGGCGGTCTTCGTTGGTCGAATGGATGGGCGGAGCTTCGTGCAAGGTGCACGCGTGCACCAAATTCTTTTTACTGGAGATTGTTTAAGAAAGGGGGAAGAAGAAGAGGGAGGGGGAAGCAAAGAAGGCAGGTCGGGTATTTGGGTGGACATTGGGCTAGGCCCATTTGTTTAAGTGAGAAACTTTTATTTAAATATTGGTTATATTATATTGATTTAGGTTAGGTATAAAATGTCATATCTTGATGATCCGTGATCTGTTTTGCTCGCGGACTTTTGCGTTGGACTCGTAATAACGAGTACAACATTGTGGTATAATTTATGGATAGTTTTGGACTATTACAAATTCGTGGTATACTTAAACGGATGGATTTTAAATTACATTATATAAATTAATAATGATGTTCAAATTTATATAAATTAATTTCGTCAAGCCCTTTTTTCAATATGAAAATTAAATGATTTAAGTGAAATAACTAGAGTTACCTTATTTGATTTATTATATGTTAATAAATCAATTAATTATTTAAAGAACTATTAATTTTAAGTGGATTAGGAAGTAAACATTTATTAAATTTCTTGGATTGACAAATAATCTTGATTTAAAAATATAACTTGACTATACTGTTGAAAACAGTTCAGTTCTGAATTTTAAATGAATCTAATATGGATTTTTAATCGTTGATTGAGTTAACTATCTATGTTAATGGATAACGTTCTTGATATTGGTTTCAATTATTTGTTGTCGTGCTATTAAATAACCAAATAAACTAAAGTAAACAGGAAAATTTGTTGTCACGTTTTACTTGAAAGTAAATCGAGTCGTACTGACCACTATTTCAATTTCTGAAAAATGTCATGATTACAAGCAAATAAATCTCGATAGACTGGACATGATAAAGTAAACAAATGGAATGAATTTCCATATGTGATTGAGAATACCCTGATTATGAGGTTGTTTATTTAACGACTTGGACTTTTAAATTTTATCATTGGATTCGATGAGACCGAAATCAGATATCTGCATTATCCGAAACCACTTCAATCCAACAACCACTTCGAACCTTTACGGTTTTGATTTTTTTTAAGCCTAATATGCTGGATTTTAATTAGTTTATCAAATTCGGTAATTTTAATAAGTATTTTATACTTAGACACTATTATAATACCACTGGATTTCTATAAAACTGTTTTGGTTATCGTAAGATAAAAATCCGTCGTGTTTATGTGTGACATGGTCTTACGATTACCTTGGTTTTTCGAAGGGTTTTGATAACTTAAGTAATTCGAATGAAGTGTGTTTACTCACGCTAGTTTCCAGCCTGACTCGGGTGTTACTTTGTTGTAATGCTCGGGTCAGACCGAATATTACAGAATTCAGGTTAGGATGCTTTTGGAGCTCAGGAGACGAGCTGGATGGCAAAGACATATTGCACGTATTTGATTATATTCCGCCGTATATTGTAGGCTGTATATTCATCATTTCTGAGGACAAGTTCTTATAACTGTCCAATTTTATATGTTGATAGTTGTACTCTGACAATCTGTATGTATAGAAGCAGTTAAAGTTTTCTTGTGTAAAAACCTGTTATTGTATTTTATATTTTGTTCCGCTGCGATTGCGAGATTCTATGTTGTTGTTTCTGTTTCTGTTTCTTTTATCTTTTCTTCTTTTAACCTTAACAATCTGGTATCTCCGGCACTCGATTGCTCTACACGTTATATAGTGAACGTATTATTGTTGATTATTCGGGGTTGAAAATCGCCCGGTCGTTACAATACTAGAATTACCGGTTTTAAGCAAAGTCATAATCCAACTAATCCATTTTCTACTAAAACCTCTAGCTAGAAACATATCAATAAGAAAATCCCCATCCACCGAGTCAAAAGTTTTCGCAAAGTCCAGTTTTAGAATCGCATAAGTAATATTATTCTTACAACAGTGATTTATGTATTTTGAACAGCAGCCACTCCATCAGTGATATTTCTAAACTTAATGAAAGCAGTTTGTGAATAATCAATTATATATATCCTTATATATATAAGACGTGTGTATATATATATATGTAAGGATGTATTACATAATACACATATATATATATATATATATTTATATATATATAAGCGGTATATAAGGATGTTTAACAGACATACACACACAAACACACACACAAATACAGACGCACACACAACACAACATCTATATGAATACAAAACACACATCTCATCACATCAAGGCATCTGTATAGCATAAAATTTCCTAAGTAACAAATCCTTGCTTCGATCATTATATAGTCCTAACAACCTTGCACACAATCAAACATCCAATCCACACAATCTAAAAAATCATACAAAGTAATCAATCATCCAAAAGTAATCTACCAAGCTTAGTAAACTAACGATAAGATGAAGACATACCAGTAAAGAGTTCGGGATGAGAAGCACGAATCTTCTCCTCTGGTTCCCAAGTACTCTCTGCTAGATCGTTTCCTCGCCACACTCGAATCAACTTCACTTCATTATTCTGAATTCTTTTCACTCTGTGCTCTACTACATGAATAGGTCCATGGGGTGCAATATATTCTGACTCTACTTCTACATCCTCTAGCTGATCTGACTTGATTATAATAGCTGAATCATGAACATACTCCTGAAATGTGACATAAGAAAAAATTATGAACACCCACCAACTTTTTAGGAAGTTCCATTCTATAATCTTTCTTCCCTACTCTCTCTAATATCAAAAAAGGCCCAACAAAACGCAACACTAACTTTCCTGAACTACTAACCTCATAACATGCTTTAAAGATAGGACCTTCACAAACACCATATCACATATTGTAAATTATGGTTTTTTATGCCTCCTACCAGCATATGATTTCTTCCTACCTTGTGCGGTCTTCATCCTCTTTCGTATTAGCTCCACTTTTTCGAAAATGTTCCTAGTTATATTCGGTCCAAGTATAGCTCTATCAGCCGCCTCCCACCAGCAAGACAGGGACTTGCATGACCATCCATACGAAGCCTTAGACTGTGTCAAGGCTATGCTCACTTGAGGTCTTATTGTATGTAAGCTCTACAAAAGAAAAATGATCTTATCAAGCTCCGCCGAAATCAAGAATGCACAATTCTCAATAAATCATATTCACCCTCTTGGTCCGTCCATCTATCAGTGTGTAATGTAGTGCTGAGGTTAAACTCGATCTCTAAAGAATCTTGAAGGCTCCTCCAAAACTGCTAGGAAAAAGTGGATCTTTATTGCTCACTACACTTCCTAGAACTCCATGAAATCTAATAACTTTTTCCACATATAATACAGCCAATAACGTTGTTTTCCTTATACGTTGTACTAGAATGAAATGAGCACACTTGGTCAACCAATCACCTATGACCCAAATACTCTTATTTCCCTTTGTCTTGGGTAAGCCGTCTAAAAAAACCATCAATATGTTCCCACATCCACTGTAGGAAGTCAAGGGGAAGTAACAGTCCATAACATTGACTTGCTAACATGTTAAGCATCTAGCAATGCACTCTACCACTTATATCTTCTTCTTTGACTAGTAGAATACCCTCTTCATATCACTATACATCTTTCCGTCGAGATGAATAGTCAAACTAAAACGCTGATACACTGATAAAACCTCATCAAATAGCTCTCTAACTTCTAACACAACAAATCTACCATTTGATCGTAGATACCCCCTCGAGTCAATAGAGTATCTTTCTAAATGAGAATATTTTCTCCCTTCTCTAACTACTACTGAATACCTGCCGAGTCCTTCAATTATTTGACGAGAACCAATGAGATCCATAAATGTTGGGCTAAACTTTAAAGTTGCCAACAAACTGGGAACCAACTCTGATGATGGCTGGATTGAAATCCAAACTAAAAATGAACCCTGATTGTGTCCATTCCAACAACATGGAACTCAACGACCCATGCTTCCTTATTAAAGCATCTACGGCTACATTTCCTTTACCTAGAATGTATGAAAAATCAAAATCATATGAAGCTAATAATTCCATAGACCTATACTATTCTGGATTCAGATCCTTCTAAGAAAATAAGTATTTGAGAAATTTACAATCCACGTACAACTCAAATATCTCTCCTAATAAATAATGTCTCCAAGGCTCAAGTACAAAAACATTCGTTGCCAACTCAAGATCATGAGTCGGATAATTTCTCCTATGGATCTTCAACCGTCTACTAACATATTATACTACCCTACCTTCCATCATGAACATAGCTTTGAGTCCAGTACTGCAAGCATCAGTACAAACAATGAAGGGCTTAGTGCCAACAGGAATCATCAATACAGGTGTGATAGTCAGTGACTCCTTCAAACTAACTAATGCATGCTTGCATTCTTCATTCCATGAGAAAACCTGACCCTTTTTTGGTAAGATGATTCAACGGTGCTGAAACTTTAACAAAGTCCTTAATGAACTTCCTATAATAACTGGCTAAACTAAAAAAGCTTCGAACATGTACAGCATTCTTTGGTATGTTCCAATCCTATACCATCGCCACTTTGCCTGGATCAACAGATAATCCATGCTCAGAAAAACCATGGCTAAGAAAGCAAACCTCTTTTCTCCAAAAATGGCTCTTGGAGAATTCCGCCTTCAACTAATGTCTTCTCAAAACATCAAGTACAATCCTCAAATGTTGCATATGAACTTTCTCACTTTTCGAATAACCAAGAATATCATTGATAAAAATAAACATAAACTTATTAAATTCTCCTCGAAAACTCTACTCATCAATTCAACAAAATTATCTTAAGCATTGGTTAATCTAAAGGATATGACCAACCACTCGAATCATCCGTCTGGTATACAAAAAGCAATCTTAGCAATGCCATCACTCGCCACTCACAACTGATGAAAACCAGTGGCCAAGTCAAGCTGAGAAAATATCTTTGATCCCACTACCTGATAAAACAAATCATCTATGTAAGGCAATGGGTAATGGTTTTTCTTTGTTAGCTTATTCAACTCTCGATAATTGACGTAGAACTATAAAGAACCATCAGCCTTAGTAGTGAAACTACTAGTGTTTCCCACTCCAAAATACGCCTACGAAGAAAACCTTCTCGTAATAATTCAAAAACTTGCTTATCTGACTCTCTTATTTCTTTTGGAATCATATGCCTAAGTGGCATAACAACAAGCCAAACATTTTTTTCGAGATCAATATAAAATTCAATTTCTCTTTCAGGGTGATAAACCTGAAAGTTCAAAAGATATATCTAGGGATTCTTGAACAACAAGGAAGAAGCTAACTCACTCTATGATATGTCCAGTGAATATAAGTAACTTAACATTATAGAGCTATTGGGCTTGCAATATAACCCTAAATCACGCCTTCCACTGCCCCTCATCTGAGTAACTCTACTATCACAATCCAACACAACCCTAAAAAGTGACATCCCCTCCATTCTTGGTGTCAAGCTATACCCCAAAAAACCAAGTATATGCACATCACATAGAAATCCACATGCATATAGATAATTTATAATTTTGGAAAATCATATATAAACAGGAAATCCACCAACAAGATTCAACACTACTATAGAATCGTTCACAACATGAGTTTCTAATTGCAAATCATCTACTAAGCTATTAGATATGAAAGTATGAGATGCTCTAGTATCAAATAAAGTACGAATGGGAAATTAGAAATAAGTAGCATACCTTCCATGTAACGACCCGAAATTTTCGATCCCGAAAATTCCAGATAGTTAGGGAAAAGAAGAAAGAGATAGAGAAGAAGAAGAAGAAACAGAAACACCAAAACACATATTCTCACATTCGCAGCGGATAAAATATAATATCAAATAATATTCTTTACACAAAGAAAGCTGTATCAGTCAATTACATTTTAATACACCAGAGTTACAACATTCACAATCACTGAACAGTAAAACAACATGTCCCAGATAAATAACAATGTATCACAGCGGAATACACTCCATACGTTCCTGTCATCCAGCTCGCCTCCTGAGCTCCAGAACGTCCTTACCTGAAATCTGTAATACTCGGTTAGACCCGAGCATTGCCATAAAGTAACACCCGAGTCAGGCTGGAAACCAGCGTGAGTAAACTCATTTAAATCGCAATACTAAGGTTGTAAAACTTATTTTGAAAACCAGGGTAACTCGTACCTCACGACGAGTTTTAAATCATTATGTATCCAAACACTTATTTCACAAAACAATATCTAAGTACCACTTCTTAGTTTCAATGGTCCAGTTACTTAATTTATTCCATTCCAGCCAATTTGATTCTAAAATCAAATCTATAAAGAATTATTGTAGATTTCAAATCGAAGTGGTTTCGGGTATTTACTGATACCCGACCCCGGTCTCTTCGAATCCAATGTTATTCATTAAACCAAAAGTTTAAGTTTAAACAATACAATTTATACACAACAATTCATCCCATATCACAAAGCAGCACATATCACATATCGGAGATATCACATAATCCAAGGCATTCAATCATCCATAAACAAGATTAATCAACCACACCATCTCTAATTAATTTAATTAACCACCAATGAATTAAATTAATTACTTTAATTACTTTTAAATCTTGCATACTTAACATTAATTAATTACAAACCAATTAATTAATCATCCCTTAATTATCCATCTTAATTAATCATCCTTGATTAATTATTCTTTAATTACATTAAGTAATTAACCTTTAATTAATTACATAAATTAATTATTCTTTAACCATTCACATTAATCAACCCTTAATTACTCTTATTAATTACATTTATTAATGATCCTCTAATTACTTCATTAATTAATTATTCTTTTAATTAATTACATTCAATAATTAATCTTTTAATTACAAATTAAATTAATTATCCCTTATCAAATTAATCCTTAATTACTTACATTAAGAAATTATCATTTAAGTAATTAATCTCTAATTACTTACATTAATTAATCCCTAATAATTAATTAATCTCTAATTAATCTATAACCCTTAATTACTAATTAATTAATCCTTAATCATTAACCAATTAATTAATCCATAATTATCCATCAATTAATTAATTAAAGGATAAATCATTTATCTTAATTAACTTCTTAATTATCATTTAAAATCTTATTTAATAAACTTTAGGAATTAACTATCATTAATCTATTAACTTAAGACTTTAAGTTTAATTAATGATAAAAACATTTTATCTTTTCAATTACTACTTAATTACATTATTAATTAAGTTTTAAATAAACTTAAGATTTAACTTAATCTAAGCTAAAATAAATTTCATACCTTTTTCTTTTGAAATTTAAAAATCTGGTATTTAGTTAAACCAACCCGAGTTCAATCCCTTGTTTTCCCGAGCCAAACTAACATTTACTTCGAGTCTACACGAAAACAACCCCGAGACCAAACCCTTCTTTCCCAATCTTCATAAACAACCCAAATACAACGTGCACGGTGCACGTACATCGACGAACTACGACGCTCCGACCATCAACGCTGGCCTCAATACATCGCCTACGATTCCCACTCCCCTTCTAACCACTCAGATCCTATGATTCCTCCTCTAATCGAAATCGAGCACTTCGATCGAATCTGGAATCAACTCACTGGCTAAAACCACTCACCAATGACGACCTCGCCCACCGGAGTCCACTCCCCTCCGACCCAAGCAGCGTTTCCCCCAGGTCCGATCCTCCCCGATCCATCCACGACGACAAATCCTCCTCTTAAACCTCGTCGAGCAGAACTTGGTTAAAAACCCTACATCGACGATCTGCCGCCACCACGGTGGTCGTAAAATCCTACGACCATTTTTCCCTCGATCCCCAGATGACAAGCTACCTCCAGCAAAGTTCCCGACCACCCGAGTGTCGCCGATCACTAGAAAATGCTCGAAACCCAATTAACGTTCATCTCTCGAATTCTCTTGATTTACAAATCTAAAAATCATGATTTTACTCTTAAAAACCCTAGTTTTCTAAGATGAATCAAATTATATACATGAAACAATTAATTGTTGAGGTCGAATTTTGATATGTATGAGAATTCTACTGTTCTTCTTTCTTTTATTAAATCCGCCATCAGATACTTTCTAAAAATATTTTTAATTCAATTATCTTGCTATTTCAAACAAATTTTGTTTATAGAATGAAGACTAAAGAGAATCAGGGAAATAAAATTAGGATTTTGATCAAATTTTATAACCTGTATAATAAGAACAGAACAAACACCCTGTATACAGACATGCACACCCATTCAATCATATAGATATACATACAATTCATATTTGAGCTATCATATAAACATTTATCACACTTCACTTCAAGTTTACCACATGCAACAAGATTTTAAAACAGATTAAAGGTTTTGTTTACTCACCTGTAATTGATAAACAGGGGACAGGGAAAAGATTTGATCTGGAAACTGATTTCTTGATACTGAGGCTTGATATTGATTTGGATCTATGAATTTAGTTTGAATTTGCTTGTTTGAAGCTTTAATTCTTGCTTTGCTTGATCAGGTTTGCAATAGTTGTTTGATTTTATTTCTGGTTTTATTTCTTCTTTTGAAAAAATGAGAAGAAGAATGGATTGAGAAAATCTATAGAAAATTACAGCCTTTACCTCATTTTATCATATTTCAAGTTATAAGAAACAATGCCACTTGTAATGGCATATAATCCTTAGTTTACAAATGTCATTTTGCATGTATTATATTTATATATGTTTTTATATTATAATAATACATTTTCTTATGTTATATATTTTATATAAATTTTTTATGTTTAATACTTTTATATATATATATATACACACAAACTAGTGTTTGAAAAGTTTTCATATCCAATTTATTTTTAAGATATTACTCTTGAATTTCAAATCCTAGTTCTATTTTCAATTTACTTTTATATATAAACAAATACATATTTTATTTGTTTGAAAAAGAATAAGTTTTTGGCACAATTTAAATAATTTATAAAAGAAGATTATTACATTATTATTGCCCAAAAATTCCGGGATATCACATTCCATAACAACTTTCTTCTCTTTATCATCTGGTCTGCTAGAACTAGGAACCACCTCAAGTGCATAAGCTTGCACAATCAGTACGTTCTTGCCTAAAGTTGGGCACTAGCGCTTCATAAATCCAAACTGATTGCAGTTATAACACTTTATCTTTCCCATATTAGTCATACAGTTCTTAGCAATATGACCCTTCTTATTGCATTTCTTACATGTCACCTTTTTCTTTTTAAACTTTCCTTGCTCTCCTTTGAAACTCACTTCTGTATGCTTTTCCAGCTGATTATCACTATTCCATCCTTCTTTTGCTCTTCCTTGGCTACATCATTAGAAATAGTATTTAGTAATGCCATCTCCACTAGACACTTATATGTAGCACCCTTATGAATGTGACTAAGTGTCAAATTCTAAAGTGGTAGTCTCAGCCCCTTGGCAGACTTTAAATCTTCCTTTATCAGAATATCTACTAGATCAATCCAAACTTAGCCAGCTCATTGAATTAGTTCACATTCCCCTTCATAGACATTTCTTCTTGTTGCAAGTGAATAAATTCTCTATCTGGAATTTTTGTTCGGCCACCAACAAGAACTTAGATTCAAAACACCTTTTGAAACTACCTCAAGTTGATTCCTTTTTATTTGTTCAACCACCACAATATCTCATCGGTTTAAAGTTTCTCGTTGCAAATGCCAAGAAGAAAGCTGTCTCCTAATAACATCATCTAAACCAATCATTCCAAAGGTCCACTCACATGTGCATAGCTATGCCTTTGTGTCCCCAAAAACTTGGTCCCCACATATGGCTTTCCACCCATGCTTAGAAAATTTCTACATAGCTTAATAGAGTCCATGATGAGTGGATTAACATGGACTACTCCTTGTTTCTGTTGCACCGAAGCATCTGGGTTGGTTATACGGAACCAAAGTGGAATATTCGCCTGAAACCTCGGTGACTTCATCCCCCGTACCCACTCCAGTATTGTTATCCATCTTAAATAGTTATAAGCGGAAATTTATTAGCAACTGCCCAAGTTAGCAGATATAACTAGAAAATAAAGTGGTGTTGCATATGTACTTTACTTACTTATATCTATATGTAAAAATACAAGTACACTCTCTTAATACATTCTTAACCTATAGGAATTGGGTAATCTAAGCTTCGATACCAAATGTAACAAATCATCATTCATGACCTTCTGATTCTACATCCTATTCGATGCTCGAATCCTAAAAATGGTCATTTGTAGATCATTCGGGTAAATATGATAAAAATAGTTTAAAAAGATATCTATTTTTAACTACACTTTCAGAATTCACAATGGAAGAAAATAAAATAGTAAATAACTTGATAAGAAATATAAATAATATGGCTCCAGCGAGTCTCCATCGTCATCTTCTCACCTTAGGTACTCCTTGAACCCTTTTTAACCCATCATAGATAGATACAGAAATATAAATATATAGGGGGTCAGACATAAACTTGATGAGTTAGAACATATCTCTATGTATATGATACATACATGCCAGTGAAACAATTTTATAGACTACTTTACAATTATCATCTAAAGGGTTATTCATCACCATCAATTTAGTATATACTTCATAACATTTCAATGAAATCATTCCTCATGGTCATAACATATGACAAAAGCTGCAAAATACACTGGGACTGATATGCTTTACAGCTTTTTAACGCAACTTATTATCTTTATTTCAATGTTAATACGCTTTAAAATGTTATTATACCCTAGCAGCTTTATTTCCATACTAATACGCTTTATAATATTAACGTACCATGGCATCTTTATTTTCCTAATGATATGCTTTACAATATTAATGTACCTTAGAAGCTTTATTTTTCTTCATACCGCCATGTTATACAATATTAACGCACCCTATTGTCTTTATTTTTGTTACCGTGTGCTCTACAAGAAGATCAACCATGTGTCGTACCTTGACCTTACTATAGCAGACCTATGAAAATCAAGGTTTCAGTATACTCACTGTAATGAAGTAGATAGACATATCTATCTCCCTTATCTATACATTGTATGTGATAAGACCTAGAAATATTTAGCAACTGACTCATCTTATATCAATCATATCGAACATCTTCTCATTTCAACTTACATGTATCAATACACATTCATAACAATCGTTTATTCATGCATTGCTCTATGCATACCCATACACATCACTCAGCATCTAACGTCGTTACTCAATCGAGATAAAACACCCTTAACCATTTTTATCAGCTCCAATGGGCTAGGTTCAACCTACGCAAACTATAGACATTCATATATCTAGCTAAACAATTCAAATGTCTAGTTACATCTGACTTGTTGACGAAAAATACCATCGGCTTTTTAAACACCTAACCACTTGATTCAGATGTTTGAATCCAATTTTCAGACGTATGAAAGTGGTCTAAAATGAACGTATTCTATTCGGGTTTCCATTATTAAGTTTCGAATGTCCAAACTCTCACTTTAGTCGTTTGAAATACAGTTAATTTTGGATTTTCACCTTTTTATTGTATTTTTGTTTAGCAACTTGTCCATTCTTATATTAAATATATTTACACTTTTAAATACATTACGGAAAGGTAATACAATGTTTATAGGGTTGTTTGTCCAGATTATTACATTAATACTCTAATTCCTTTTTTTTTCACCATATTCAATAATTTAGTTATCGATATAGTTTGTCTCTTATTACATCACTCTTTATATTTATGAAAACCATAATTTAATCATTATGTTAACAAATATATACCACTAAAATCATATTCTATACGTTTATATTATGTTGGTTAACATTTTCTTATGGTTCTCATACATACATACATACATACATATTCTCTTAATCATCTTCTTTTTCCTTTATTAAAAAATGTCATATTTCAACATAAATAGCCAATTATCATTTATAAACCAAAATATCAATATCAATGTTTCAATTCAACATATATCCATGATTCATTCATATCAATTATGACCATTAATCTAACATAGGCTATGAAGATGAAATAAACACATAAATGATATTATATAACAAAGTAAATTGGTTCCCACTCACAAATTAACCAAGAGAGCCTCGATTTAGGTTGGAACCTTGTCCTCTCTCATTGTCTAAAATTGCCCTAATCTCCAAAGTCCACAAATCGCTTTGATTTAGTATCATCTTGTTGCTCTTTTCACCATAATCTCTTTTAGACCCAATTTTTGTTGAATTTGATGGAGATTTGATGAAGGAATTTTTAGATCTAGTGTTCTAGACTTAGGATTATGTCTTTTGAGAAGAGGAAGGAGATGAAGAAAGTGATTGTATGTACTTTCTCATCAAGGTACATTGGTTATCTTATCCCATCTTTGCACTAATGGGCCTTAGAAGCTTCTTATTCCTTATTACATGTCCACTAATTTTTGATACAATTCCGTTTGCGATGTCTCTTCATGAAGCGAAGGTGATATTCACTCTCTTTGCCTACCAACTATGCCCATGTAACTTTAACTCTTAGGCTTTCAGTTTCTATTTTCAATGCTCTGATTTATTTTAAAAGAAACCCCTTACTACAATACTGCACTAGAGTTCTTTACAAAAAATGTGTTCACTCATCCTTAACATGTTAACAAAATCAAATAAGATGTAAACTGGACAAAATGACATTTTTGTGGTCAAAGAAATACGTTCGTTGTTCCCAAAACAACAAGATCCTCATTATGTCAAATTGTATTGAGCACATGATCTTGCACCATGGTTTACTTTCTCATTTTGAATGAAACGATTTCATTGAAATTCTGTATCTTGTAGAATGAGATTGTTCACCGATAGAGTTAAAGGTATGCCAATAGGGAAATTATGTGATTTGATTATATGACATGGCTCCTATATATAATATTGTCTGAAATAAAGTATGCTTCTAGTATTAATTTTGTATTATATGTGTTGTTATGTTGTGATATTGGTAATGATATTAATACATTAAACATATATAAGTTGAAAATCCTTTGGAAAAGTATTTTATCGAGTGCACTTGTGAATATGTTTGTAACCATGAGTATTGAATCATGTTTAGTAAATACTTACCCTTAAATTGTTCTTGGACAAGATATATTAATTAAAAGAATATCAATACATCCATTGAGACTAGTTTACGTAATGCTCTTCGTATGATGTATGGTTATGATGATCGCCCTATACCTCCAGTGCCTAATATACATGTAGAGCGTGCTGCAATGGTCCTTGACTGGTATAGAGCGATAATCAAGGGTAAAGTAACCAAACTCCAAAGAAAACCTATCCAAATATTGGACAGTGTATTACTCATAGCTCTTAGAGGCAACACAGAGTTACGTACCGATAGTTAATTGATGCCTATGGAATGACTCATTTGATAATTTCCTACTGGTTAATAATAACTAAGGTCAAATAGGAAATCTCGAAGTGATGATATTACACAGTTCTCACAAATTGAGAATACTGTTGAACTTCAACGTGGACACTATATTATGATTATAGTTAAGTCATGCATGGCATCCATCAAACTGATAGAGTTAGGGGTATGCCCTAGGGGCAATTATATAATTCTTCAGATATATCTAAATCTGTGATCAATCTAGTTCATAATAAAGGTGTTTTTCATTTTATTATATACTTGTCATATTGTGAGGCATTAATTGTTTATTTAATTTAAAAATATTAAATAGAAAATCCCAAAATGATATGTTATGTGATAGTAATTACAATAAGTTATAATCATGAGAAATTTATCATATTAACATATTATTTTAAATATTCCTAGTAAAGATGTTTTGAGATAGGATATTAATACATCCATTCACTACACCAAAAAAGGCCTTTCATGGCGTTGAAAAAACACTACCAGAACTTTTAATAGCGTTCGGTAAACGCTACGATACAACATGCAACTAAAAGCATGAATTTTTTTATGGCATTGTAGAAAAGGCTACCAAAATGTCATATACTGAAGCGTTGTAGAAACGCTACAAAAGTTTATTTCTATAGCGCTTGTCAACTGTTACCAAAGTTAATATTTTTTTGGGCCTTTTTACTTATATCCTTCTCTGGTTTTCTATAGCGGTTTTACTGCTAGTATACATTTTTTGTTGCGTTGGTACCTTGCTACGGTATATTTTTGTAGCCATTAAATTTATTTCTATAGCTTTTTAAAACACTACTAAAGTTATTGACACAAGTTACATGCTACCATTTCCTGTTAATGGCTTGTATCATTTCCAGTAATCACTCGCATAATAGTCATATTAAATCTAGTAATCAATCACATAATCATCATATTCAAACCAATAATCAATCACATAATCATCGTATTCAAACCAAGAATCAACCACATAATCATCATATTCAAACAATTGAAAAAACATGTTAATCATATAATCAAATATGGTATCCATAACCATTTCGATAATAGTTTTTCAACAAAATAAGCAAATTCACATAAATCTATAACCACTCATAAACAAGTTTACACAACTAGTACTAACAAAATGTTATAATATATATAACAATTAGAGTCATGTTTATTACTTGATTACCCACAATTCTTTACTACATCTGATCTTTAGTCTTAAAAGGCTAATTACATGTAGACAAGTTTAATAATCAACAAATGATTATGAAAGCGCTTTACATATTTAAAGTATGTCAACCATCCTAGGTTAAACCTTTTTTAAAATTTAAATAATTTTTTTTTAAAATTTAGCTAACTTAGTTAAATTTTTATAAAATTTGGTTAATTTTTATGATAAACTTGTTTAATTTTATAAAACATAGTTAACTTAGTTAAATTATAATAAAACTTAATTAATTTGTATAAATTTAACTAATTTTAATAAAACTTAGTTAAATTATATAAAACTTAGTTAACTTATTATTATTATTGTAAACTTAGTTAATTTTTATCAAACTATAATTTATTGTTATTATTATTATTTATTATTATTATAAAATTAGTTATTTTTATAAAACTTAGTTTATTATTATTATTATTATAAAGATTATTATTATTATAAACTTGTTAATTTACATAATACTTATTTAATTTTTATAAACGTGTTTAATTTTTATAACACTTAGTTAATGTATTCAAACTATTGTTTATTATTAAACTTATAAATTATTTCAATTGCTAAAACTTAAAATGTCATAACTTATATTTTAATTAACTTAAACTTATAAATTATCTCAAACTTAAACTCTATTAACTTAGTTAATTTTTATAAATTATCTCAAACTTATAAATTTTCATAAACTTAGTTAAATTATCATTATTATTTTAAACTTAGTTAATTTATCATCATCATTATCATCATCATCATCATCATCATCATCATTATTATTATTATAATCTTAGTTAATTTTTATAAACTTATTTAATTTTTATAAACTTATTTAATTTTTATAAAACTTATTTAACTTAGTTTATTTTTATAAACTTAGTTTTTGATATTATTGTTATTATTAGTATTATTAATTATAAAACTTAGTTGGCTTGGTTAATTTATTATTATTATTATTATTATTATTATAAACTTAGCTAATATTTTATCAAAGTATAGTTTATTGTTATTATTATTGTTATTGTTGTTGTTGTTATAAACTTAATTAACGTTTTCATCAAACTTAGTTTATTATTATTATAACTTTGTTAATTTTTATAATACTTGGTTAATTTTTATAAAACTTAGTTAATTTATTCAAACTATTGTTTATTATTATTATTATTATTGAAATATAACAAAATTGAAGAGATCAAAGTTAAAGAACTCGTATAGATACAAGTGTATGTGTTTATTCAGCAAATGAAGTATAAAGAAGAAAAAACTCAACACTCGAACTCCAAAATCTGATGGTACTTTAATTTGCAACTCCAAAATCCGATGATACAAGGTAATTCAAATAATTAGATTCCTGGAAATTTCTAACCTGAACTGAATTTGCACCAATAAGAAGAAACTCAGTAGCATCAGCACCAGTTTCTACACCCTCAATCCCAGAATGTGATGTATCTCTATCGCCAAAATCTTCTTTGATCATTCTTGCATTGTTTCCCTGTATGGTCTTGCCTTCTTTCAGGGCCTGATATATTTATAAAACCATAGTTTTTAGATAATTCTTAAAAGGAAGAAACAAGTAATGTATAAAACTCATAACAACTGGTTAAAAATAAACCTTAAAACTCATCGTCGTTTTTAAACACACAATGCAATCGTATATTTATAATAACACTTGTTAATATGGTTTCATTTGCAAACAAAAGCACTAATATCAAACCTTCTCTTGTAAACAATGTCACTAGTAACAGGCAGCCCATATTGCTTCAAACAGGATTGCAATATTACATAATGCAGAATTAAATACCAATAGACACTGCCTATTCAGTGCGATATTTGGATCTCCTATCTTGATGCTGCCTAGTTGATGTATGTGGTTTCCTGACTGCAATGAATTGGTTTTGTTATGTAAATGCATACTTTTCCTCTACTGTGTTTATCACTTTTCAAGAGCTTGTATGTAACTTATCTTAGCAATTCTATGTAAAATTTTGCATGTATATGTACTACCTTATATTGTATAATAAGGTACAGAGCGTGATTTTTCTACAATTCATAAACATAGTTGATTTTTGATTGGTATATACAATAAGGAATAAAATAATCTACATATTCTTAGTTCCAAAGATGCATTTATTTTTATCATTTGTACCATCCATTTTTTCAAGCACTTTGTAATCAGTTGTTTCAATATGCCATTCAAACCCATAATACTTTTCTTTACAGTACCTTAGCCTATTCAACATAGACAAGTGCACATAAGATGCCTCTATCTTCCCAACGGGCTTCAAGCTAGTTATATATTTATTATAACAGATGTGTTAATATGATTTCATTTCCAAACAAAAGCACTGATAACAAACCTTTTCTCGTAAAATTGCCACTAGTAACAGGCGGCCCATATTGCTTCAGTCAGGAATGTAATATTACGTAATGCAAAGTTAAACACCAATAGACACTGACAATTCATTAAGTGGTAAAATAAATCAAGCATTCAGGACCATGCACCCATATTTGTTGTTGACAATCATAAAGATATGTTAAGTTGGTGGTTTTAAATTGAAAAAAAATACATGAAACATTAAGAGAAAACCACTAAGCTTTTCTGATATTGCACTCAGACGGGATTCAATCTAGCTGGCATGATACGACATCATAAAGTAAGACTTGTTTGAAAATTATGAGACTAACAAAACAAAAACTATCAGGTTTTATAAATGAAAAACTAAGATGTGTGTCCAAACTGAATAGCCATAGCGCATAAAGATGTTTCTAATGACATTGGATAAACTCAATGTAATCATGATTGCATAGAGTTGCAAAATTAAACTTAATATAACACAAAGGTATAAGTGGATGCACTCAATTGACACAATTTGTTGGGATATTCAATAACTAATGTAATTTAGAAATATATCTAACAGTAAATAAAAATGTACTATATTATAGGCATTAGCTCGGTCCTTTTTATAAAAAAGGAAACAAAACCCAAAAGAGATCAACAATATATTTCCATGCTAATTACACTTTCAGGAAACACAATTAATTAGTCACTATTGCTAGATACAAGTTCATTTAAATCACATGGTATGTCATGATAAACTGAAGTACAAAAAGGTAAAATTGAAAAAAGAAAAGCATACCACTATGTTTCTCTTTGTGAATGAGAAGCAGAGATATATTCGCATGCATTCCTTTATCTCTCCTCTACAATAATATTCTCTTATCCTAGTTTTTCTCTAAACATATAAAAATTAGCTTTTTAGTTGAAAATTGGTTGCCATATTACAGTAACTAAAGGCAGTATAAATGAGGATCTACATCGAACTACCATATCTAAGACGAAAAATTACTTCGGATAACCATAAATATAGGGGTTGATTTACATGTTGTAAAGCATATGTATGTAATTTTCATTCTAATACAACCTAATTTCTTTACCAAAATATTTGTTCCGGATGTAATTATATAATAATATAAATTTGCATTAACACTTTAAGTAGAAAATATTATATCCTCAAATTCAAACATAAATTCAAACATAACTGGATATTGACTTAATCTAGGATATAAATAATTAATACAAGTGGTCATATCTAATCTTTTGAAATAACTGCATCAAGTGAACATAGAGCGTAATATCAAATCACATTCACATTTTGAGTGAAAAAATATTGTTCGATGGATCCAACTAACTAGTTATGGATGTACAAAATGCTTATAAAAACTTGTTAGCTAATTAACATGAGGGAAGCACTTCATTAACGGGAATACAAATATTATATACAGATCTAATTAATTCGTACTTCACTCCTGTTAAATTGGAGCCACTGATTGGTTTGTACTTCACAACAGGACTTGTTTAGAAATATATAGTTCTAAAATACTATAATATTAAAATCATGTAAAACATAATACAACTTAGTACAAAATTGATGAATATATGGTATCCATATTTGAAATTAGCAAGGTGACTCAGTAAAACGTACTCAACATTAATTAATTGCTGATTCATGGCTTTAATTAACATACATGTCTACACTGTGTAGTAGCTTACTTAATAATGTACCATCCCATGATTATTAAGAATATGTGGAATGCTAAAATTATTAAGAATTGGGACTGAACCATCCCATGATAAAAATAAAACAAACTGCCGAATTAACTTGAATTTAAATATAGTTAAAATCCAACTTTCATTTACAAGCTTAGTTAAGGATCAACGGTAAAAGAGACTCACTTGAATCAGTATATGAAGAGAGTAACAAACTTCTTATCAATTAACCAAAACTCATGATTGTAAGTTGCAACAAATTGGGTCACCTGTCAACATAGGAGGGCAAAAAAGGTCAATTATCATAATAGCATTACAATTTTTATATAGGATCATAGTTTTAGCAACATAGTATACCTTTAATTTATTTAATATTGCACCATTACTAAAATTGAAATGTATAACATTGTTTTGGTTACAAAAGTAAATATCCAAACTAAAATTACCGCAACCTATCAGAATTATCATTAATCAATTACATGGTGCAAATGCTTAATTTTAAAAACTAGTGGAAATAAATGTACATTTGCAATATTAGTAGCTTTATAGGTTGAGCATATCTTAGGCTAACTATAAGAAACACTGATACAGTATCTGATCTATAATGTTGTAAACTTTAAAGTTATGATATCAAGTTAAAATCGGGCAAGTGAGCCTAGTTTTGGTCCATGATAAATATTAATCCTTACAGGTTGAGCCTAGGTGATTTACATGTTTTGGCTGAGCCTGTGTATTGGTAAGTGTGAATGTGTAAGAACTGCTTAAAATCTAAACGGAATATCATGCAATTCAGCATATGAATGTATTAGTCAAATAAGTGTTTAAGATATTCCTTTCGTTTGAGCCTGTGTATTGGTAAGTGTCCTGAAGCATATTTCTTTTCTTAGTATATAGAATTACTTACAAATTAATGGTTTAATAATTGGTATCAACCACATAAGTTTCTCTTTATGCATCTTGACTTTTTACAACTTGTATTTTTCTTGTAAAATGGTAGAAATATAATGACATTATCTTACCCTTAGCAAATTAGAATCAGTCTGCAGTAAACTGAGGACGACAGTTGTTGAACTGCATTATTAATTTTGTAATGCATCGGCCTAATGTTCAACTCATAGGCCCAAATGTAAGAAGTATACCATATTACCATGGCACAAGCAAATAAACTATGTATTGAATTCAATGAACCAATAACCATTCATTTAATTAGAGTTCAGTATGTGTTGCATATACATTAATTTTTATCCATTTTGAACAATTTGATATTATACTTACATAATACATAATTTTTCTTATTTATCCATTTTGGATTCAACTAGAACAAGGTATTTAAATTCCAGTCACTTTCTTTTTTGCAATTAAGAAGCAAAGAAGCTTCCTCTGAAATAACAACGCTCAACTTTTACATAACTTAAATTGTTGTTACCATTCAAAATGCAAATATATATCACATTGAAGAATAACCATCATTAGAACAGTACTATAAACTATGGCATCTATAAACTATATGGAAGCTACAATGTCTCCATAAGAAGACATACTATTATACAAAGTACGTTAATATTAATCCATAATATATCTGGACAATAACACTATACACACTAATCAATGTCACTAAATTTCAAAACTTAACCATTGTAAAAAATAACGGTTTGTCATAATACAAGAATTTAACTACAATTATTTGTTCAGAAAATCCTTTAGTTAGAGGTAAATAGAAACTCTGAATAATTTATTTCGTAATTGCAAACTATTTTTACCAATATGGATATATATACAAAACCTAAATGTATGGCAAACCATGTAACTAACATTTTAGTTCTTCAATTTTCACTATAATACTTATGCCACTTAAGAGGCAAAAAATCAAACACCTTACAGTTAGGTTACAGCAAGGTAATCGAGTTTACTAATTTGGTAAATGTAAGGAATCAAAAACTGGTTCAATTCAAAATAAAAATAATTGAATACAAGGGACATGTGAAACATTGAACTAACGATACTACATTCCAATTATATGATTAGTAAAAAAATGAAAACATAGAAGAGCCTAAAATAGATATAATAAATTTAAGATGATAAATAACAAATATAAATAAGTTCTAATAGAGATAATAATTACACAATCAAATGAAAAATTAAACAAAAGTTTAAGTTACCAAATGATGTAACGAAGTAACATGCTGCAGGTGTGTAGATATCAACAACACGAGACCGTCGAGGTTGATAGCTGGAGACCGATTCGATTTATTTTCACTTTTAAACCCAGATTCTGAAAAATAATAAGGAGTTGGATGTTGCTAGTAATCTATCAGCAAGTGTTGAGCGAGATTCTACCGGACCAGCTCCACGAAAGACCCACTACCGGACCAAACTGCGTCCTCACTACCGAACCAAAGGAAACCCACGCCCACAGAACTACCGGACCAAACTGCGCCATCACTACCAAACCAAAGGAAACCCACGACCACACAACTACCGAACCAACTCCTAACCAACCTCCACCGAACCAGCCTATACCGGACCAACTCCCCACCGGTCCAAACCTCTCCACCGAATGAAGCCTCCACCGAACGAAAGGAAGCCGGACCAGATCCACCAGGCCAGATTACGTCAGCTCAGGCCCGCCAACTGCTATATACCTCCAAGACCCCTACCCCCAGCCTCACTCTATAAATAGAGGGGCAAGGGTACAACAATGGGGAGAAGTTTTGAGAGCTCAAGCACGGAGAGAACTTTCAAACAACTTTCTTTTACTTGTATCAAAGCTTTGTACTTGTAATCAAAACAAGAGAATAGAAATAACATATAAAGTGGACGTAGGCACATTCTGGTTGAACCACTATAAACTTGCGTGTCTTTTTACAATTTAGTCCCTGCTTTTCATATATTTGCATAAATCACCCAAATCACTAAGAACAACATAAGATCTACTAAATCATACAACTTTGAGGTGTTTGTTCATTTTTTGTGCAAACATTTTTGGTGCTTTCAATGAGAACTAGAAGCTCGAAGCTTCAGCTTCATCCACTTAACAAGTTTTCCTAACAGCATCGTCCGCCACTTGGAAAACATGCCTCCCAAACAGAGAAAAGATGTTAACAAAGGAAAAAACATCGCATCCAGCAGTCTTCCAGATCCAACTGTCACGAATCAAGTAAATCGTCCTCCTCCAGCAGCAGTAACAAATGAAGGACAGTCTAACCCAACCACTCCTGCCACAGAACAGCCTGCGGCAATTACTAGGGCAGATTTGGACAGAGTTGTGGTTGAAGTAACTAACCGCTTCACGTCCCAGCAGGAAGCCTTGGTGGACCATCTCATGTCACGCTTAAGGGATGCTGAAGAATCCAACCGCAACACTGAATCATGGGGCGAGTCTTAGTCTGGAGGATCTCAGAGACAACAAAGATCTTCCTTCTTCGAAGGAGCTAACGGCAGAAGTAGCCATGGTAGGAGCCGAGACCGAGCACAGCCCGAAGTTAGGCCTGAGGAAACGTTTGGTACCGAACCCAACGGGGGAGGTACCGGACGGAGGTCAACTGTAGCTGAGCCTGTCATACTTCCTAACCACGGAAACGCCGGTGAACGGGGCCGAGCTAGAGTCCAGCCCGAAGTTGGACCCGAGGAAGTGCTTAGATCAGAACCCAGCAGGGGAAGATCAAGGCAAGGGCCAACTGTAGCTGACCCTAGCATGCCCCCAGAAGATCAAAGGCAGCCGCTGGAAAATATGAGGAACGATAGACGATACCATCCCTACAGGTCATCTGGACGGAATCAATCCCACAGAACAGAACCAAACTCATTTCTATCTGCTCCAAATTCTGATGAAAGGATGGCACGCTTATTCAGAGAGTGTGTCCAACGGGAGCAAAGAGATCGAGGGATAGGCGCTAGGGTAACCAGCCCTTTCGCCCGCAATATCAAAATTGCTATCACTCCCCGAGAATGGAAGATGCCGACAATGGAACCTTACAAAGGAACCTCCGACCCCGTTGTACACTTACAGAGGTACACGCTACATATGCTCATGAGTGGAGCAACAGAGGGAGTACTATGCAAATGCTTTCCGCTCTTCTTAGCAGATCTCGCTACCTCCTGGTTCTGTCATCTACCCCAGGGATCCATCAGCTCGTGGGAAATGTTGAAAGAAAAGTTTATCAGTCAGTTCTGCATCCATGTGGAACAACCTAAGGACGCTTATTCCTTATCCAGCGTCAAACAGAAACCTGGAGAAAAACTGCAGCAATACCTAACCCGATTCAATGTCGCAGCAGCCGCAGTCCAAGATGCCGATGAGAAGCTTATCCTAATGGCCCTCTATAGTGGTGTGCATCCAGACACTAAATTTGCTAGAAGATTGACGAAAGAAAAACCAGCTACTTTACCCGATTTCTTCCATGAAGCCGGAAAATACATGAGGCTTGAGGATGCTGCCGTTGAGGGGCAGTCAGGACAGCAAAATAAGGCAACTCACAGCAACGCCCCCGCTGTGGCAAGGGACGTTCAAAGAAATGATTCCAGAGACAATGCTGGGGGCAAGAAGGGAGAAAAGCGCCTATATCGGCCTGGGTCGAGATTCGACACTTACACTCCTTTGAACGAGACCGTCGAAAATACCTTCCTTGCCACCCAAGGCGAAGTTAGATACAAACGCCCACCATACAAAAAGGAATCAGATAACGCGCAGAAATCTGGAAAGTTCTGCCGCTTCCACGAATCTCACGGGCGTGATACCAATGAATGCCATCATCTCCGGGATCTAATTGAGGAACACATCAGAAGGAAGAAACTAGAACGTTATGTAAAAAGTCAGGACGGGACTCCAGCTCCTGCCAATGAAAACCCAAGGCTACCCTCACCGGATACCGGCAGAGGAAACCGCAACACTAGCAGCTCTAGTCAAGAGAAAATAGTGGTCCATACCATCTCAGGAGGACCGCACATCGCGGACAGAAGCTGGAAAGAGATGGAAAGGTATGGAAAGTCGCTTAGAGACAATAAAGACTGTGTCAATTCGGTTATAGAAGAGCGCCACCCGAAGTGGAAAGAAAGTAATGACATCACATTCGGTAAGCGTGACCTAGAAGGAAGGCAGTACCCTCACATGGATCCCATGGTCATCTCTGCCCGACTCGGTCCCGCCGAAGTTTACCGAATCCTGGTAGACACTGGAAGCTCAGTAAACATCCTGTTCAAACACGCATTCGACAAAATGAAGCTATCAATGAAGGATGTATCTCCCTGCGATAAACCACTACACGGTTTCACTGGGGATGCTAAGATGCCCCTCGGGCAACTGGACCTCTTTGTTGAGATTGGAAGCCATCCCCGCTCCATTGTACGGAAGCAGACGTTCGTGCTAATAGAAAACCATTCAGCCTACAACGCCTTCTTAGGAAGACCAGCCTTGTCTGACTTCCAAATTGTCCTAGCCCCATGGTGCCTAAAGATGAAATTTCCAACCGACAATGGAGTAGGGGAAGTGGAAGGAGACCAGGACGTTGCACGAGACTGCTATGTGACTGAACTTCGCAACAACCACAGGAAGGATAAAGGGAAGGGTAGAGATTGCCCTCTGCACAAAAAGTATAGAAGCATAGCAACTAAAGAAAGCCCCTCCTCTTCGATATACCAGTGACCCTTTCAATGAATTAGACCCTAGGGACAAAGAGGAGGAGGCCACCGCCGAGCCTGCAGAGGCTATGGAGTTTATATCTGTAGACAAGCATGACTCAAGTAGACTATTGAAAATTGGGTCCCAACTAAAAGCCGAATTGAAGGAACAACTCATCGATTTTCTCCGCCACAACTTGGATGTATTCGCATGGTCACACGCTGACATGACCGGAATCTCCCCCGACATAGCCTGCCACGCTGACATGGTCACACGCTGACATAACCCGTTATTAAGGTGTGTCGCTGGGAGGGAAGCCAAGGAAATCTTATCCAACATCCATCAGGGAAGCTGCGGAGATCACACCGGAGAGCAAACATTAGCAAAAAAGATACTTTGATATGGATATTTCTGGCCCACCTTAAGCAATGACGCCTTAGATTTCGTCAAAAAGTGTGACAGATGCCAGAAGTTTGCTAAGATTCCGCGGCTACCAACAACTGAGATTACTCAAATGACCAGCCCTTGGCCCTTCGCAATATGGGGAATTGACTTAATCGGCGAGCTACCGATGGGCCAAGGCGGGGCCAAATATGCTATAGTGGCAGTTGATTATTTCACCAAATGGGTGGAAGCGGAACCTCTGAATAAAGTATCTTCAGCAAAAGTTATTAACTTCTTGATCAAAAATATTCTATGCAGGTACGGGGTCCCACTCAAAATCATATCAGACAATGGACTTCAGTTTGACAGCGAGGAATTCGCCAACTGGTGCCAAGAGCATGGAATTCACAAAAGCTTCTCATCCGTAGCATATCCCCAGGCAAACGGACAAGTCGAAGCCGTCAACAAAATTCTGAAAACTCTAATCAAAAAGAAAATCGAAAAGTCAAAGGGCGCTTGGGTGGATGAACACCCTACGGCACTGTGGGCCTATCGCACATCTTTCAGAACATCAACGGGGCATACTCCCTTCTCTTTGGCATACGGATCGGAGGCTATGCTCCCAGTTGAAACCATTGTGCCTTCCCACCATAGGATCCACTATAACCCAGAAGAGAACGAAGAACTCCTCCACGTGACTTTGGATCTAGTGGAGGAGAGAAGGAATGATGCAGTCCTTAAAGCAGCGGCCCACAAGCAGAAAGTGGCAGCACAATACAACTCCAAAGTCAAGCATCGTACCTTACAAGAAGGGGACCTTGTCCTCAAGCGAATCTTCCCTCGCCCCGGAGCACTAGATCCAATCTGGGATGTACCATATGTAATTCATAAAGATCTCCACAATGGAGCTTATATTTTGTCAACAGTGGACGGAGAGGTGTTCCAGAGGGCATGGAACATCCAGCACCTCCGTCGATACTTTTCTTAACTTGTACTGCCCATGTGAAGTGAATTAACAAAGAGAATCAGTGGACGTAGGCCTTTTCGTGCCGAACCACTTTAAAAAACCTTGTCTCTTTTTTAACTTGTTCCTTTATATCTTGGCTGCTCGTTAACTTTATCCTTTTCTGTTGAACAAAATCCTATGCGTAAAGCATTTCCACTCAAAGCACTCCACAGCGCAACTTCACCTGGACAAGACCTAACAGGTACTATGCGAATCTATGCCCTCGCCAATGAGACACTTTCGCTCCGACATCCCTCTGCTGCGGGTTAACTCATTGCTCGCGACGGCCCTTAAAGCCAACTGTAATGAGCCGATTATAAGCCACCGAGAAGGCCGACTATAGCCGAGGCAGCTCATTACGGCGTTCGGCTCGCCGGCAACTGTGAACCGACTATAAGCCCCAACATAAGGTGTGGCCAGCCAGGGGCAGTTCACAGTTGACGATCGGCACTCATGCTAGCCAGCCATAGTAAATCGAATAATACCCACGATTACGGGCCATAATGGCCCGGGTAGTTACTGTGCGCGATCTCGGCTCCGATGTGTCTTAAGTGCGGCTGTGGTAAAAAAGAATTAACTCCCCGCGGAGGCGTAAGATGGGTGACAAATGTCTCCAAGACCCACAGCTAGGGAAAGTGACTACAAAACCCGTTTGCCACGAACTTAAGCACATCGAAGGCCTTCCGTGATTGGAAGTTTTACTTTTTCACATATTTCAGTTTTACTTAAGAAGCTTTTCTCCTATCCTTTGTAACAATTCTTGAAGTACAGGACACAGGACAGGGGACGCTCACTAATAAAAGCGAATACCCACAGCAAGATACTGGACCGCATCCCTTACTCGGTCACGCAGGATGTTCAAAGCTGCCATCTACAAGCAAAATATAAAGGGCAGTACTTCCTTCTTTCATATATAAACACATGACTGTAATTTATTCACACCTCACGCTAACATTGCAAGTCATGAAATCATGTTTTAAACAAGAACCTGACATCAAACACCATTTAATTACAAGAATATGCATAGCTATATTTCTTATACAACATGTCAAAACAGCAAAAACATTCAAAAGACGACAAAATCAGCTTAAGTTAAAGAATTACACATCAAGAATAGAGCTATTTATTACAAGTAGCAGGAATTACAACCTAAAAGTTACTCTACTGTTTTAAGACTAACATATACAACCCTGTCAAGTCCACAAAAAGAGTTTTTCCAGGTCTGATCAAGGGGCCGGCTGCATTGGAGTTTTATCCTTGTCCTATTGACCACCTGTCCAGTCAGAGAAAGGATTCATTAGTGATAAGCAACCAAGTTAATGGAGAGACTAAAAAGGAAGACTTACCAGCACCTGCTTCTTGACTATCCTGGTCGTCATCCTCTACTTGCACACCTGCCTCCTCAGCAGCAAGCAACCTCATACCCTCCTTCACCGCCACCTTCTCCTCCTTGGTAAACTGGGCAGTGACCACATCCATGCTGAAGGCCACGCCACCCTCTTTATCCGCATCTGCCTTAGCCTCCTCCAGAGCCCGAAGATAAATCTTAGCCATGACCCTAGGATAATCATCCATCCAGGATAGGTTGCCCTGCTTCCAAGTTCGGAAGTACATGTCCTGAAGCATTTCATCCATCATCCCCTCATTCTCCTCAAACTCCCTCATCCGGGCCTCGAAAGCCGACAACCTTCCAACGGCAGTTTCTCTCTCCAATCGGTATCTCGAGCAGTCAGCCTAAAGGGATTTCCGCATCGCCTCCATCTCCTCCTTCAGCCTAACCTGAGCAAGCTCTACGGCTTCAAGCTTCCCCGACAGCTCCTCTACCCGCTCAAGATCCGCCCTTCGAACCTCATCCACTGTCGAGATGGCCATATTTATCTGCTCCTTGCAGGCAGCCTCCATCTTCCGCAGTTCCTGAAAGTGTGTATGCTTGTGCACACTAATTATGGATCGTGTAATATGGACTGACAATATATGCGGAATGTTCTATACAAGTAAATATTTAATAAACTAACTATAACAATTCACAGATATAGAATAGTAAATGCAGTAAACTGTAAAAATCACACCAGGGATTTTTATACTGGTTCGAACCTCCCGTCCTACGTCCAGTCCCAGACTTCTATCTGGATTTTCACTACCAACTACCTCGCTTCACCCAGAGGAACAGGTTTACAACACCCGAACAGCCGAACGGGATTTCGTGCCTCTTACAACACCGAGGACTTCAACAAAAACAAATACAATTGCCGTTGACAACTTGTGCTCTTGATAACACTGATTTGTCACTTGTAGTACACCCTTCCTATAATCTTATCCTCAAAGTATGTGAATGATGTTTTTGAAGATTGAAGGAAGTATATTACTTAATTGAATCAAAAGATATGAAATAATTTCAATGATTCAATAAGCAATTTGAAGTAGAGAGCTTTTAGAATGCAAGAGTATTTAGAAAGTAAGATCAGAAATTTAAAGCAAAGAATTGTTATTTTTCAATCAATGATTTAGACATGTTTATATAGAGAATAAATGGTTGTAACTCTTTGTGAAGAGTAGCCATTAATAGATATGATCATTGATGAAAGGTAAGAGATGCAACCATTGGAGAAAGAAGTGTCTTTTGGGAAAGGTTGCTCTCTGTTTAAAAACGGTCGACAGGTCAAAGATGGCCGGTAGACAGAATTTCGAAAATATAGACGTTATGTGCATGTGTGCACGTTCATTGTGCATTTTACACAGAGACGGTCGACCGCCTGGATTATCACCGGTCGACCGGTCCCTATTAAATTGCACAGTGAATGTGCAATGCCTATTCAAACGTATATATTTAGGTGCATGATTATTTGAGGATAGATTTTAACAAGTTTATCACTATTGCAACATTAAATAATCAACCTATAATCTAGAGTACCATATGTAGCTCTTTTGTGTCTCTTTATAGCCAAGATGTCTTCTTTTTGTCGATCGCCTTTATTTCTTTGTCAGAAATCAAAACTCTGTGACTCAACATTCTCCCCCTTTTTGATTGATGACAACATATATCTGAAGTTCTGAATCTCCCCCTGAATATGTGATCTGTATTCTTTATATATATATATATATATATTCCTGCAAATAATTGTTAGCACTTTCTCCCCCTTTGTCATCGACAAAAAGGAGTAATAGATAATGGAATAATATAGAATTACAGACTGAGATAATACTATGCAATACAATACCATACTGAGTCAAACATAACATGAATACCATACAACACCATACCACAAGTTCAGAAATTACCGTAGCATACCATACCATATCATACAATATCAAAAAGAAGTTTCACTAACAAAAGAGATAATAAGATAAGATGAGATAATATAAACTAAGAGTCAGAACCAGTATCTCCAGCTTCTTCTTCGTCATCGCCTTCCTCATCATCTTCATCTTCCTCATCTTCATCTTCGTCACCTTTACCTTCATTTGATCCAGAACCCGTAGCTTCTTCTGATGATGACCAATTAAAAGTAGGAGAAGCAGGACGCTTTCCTGGATCCTGGCCTTGAACAGCAGTGGATGTGTTGCATGAAATAGAATCCCATAATAGACCAAAGAACGACTTGATTTTATTGAAGCGCTTATCCATCTTCGTATCCATTCTTTTGAGACGCGCTTCTATCAAGTGTTGATTGCGTGCAATGGTTTCAAGTGAAGCTTTGGTTGATGATTTCGATTTCAGCAATTTAACATCTTCGGGACGAGATCGAGAAGATGAAGATTGTTGTTCTTTTGGACCCCGTTGTTGCCACGTTTCAAACGGCATGATTTTAAAGTAAGGAGGTGGAAGCTTCATTCGTTTGATGGTAACGGAATTAATAACTTTTGGTTTCGAGATGGCCAAGGCAGGAGAAGTTATACCACAATCTAGCAAAATACGCATGATATATTCATTATAGAAAAAATGAGGTCGCGTAGACTCGTTTACCTTGAGAATCTCGCCAAATATCATACGCACCCAATTAATTTGGACATTGCCATAAATAGCATAAAGAGCCTTGAAGTTCTCTTTGTATACTGCATCATAGTTTCCAAGACGAGGAAACAAAGAAAGCATCAAGACGCGATGTAGAAGTCTTGCAGTGGGTCGAAGTCCAATTGATTTCGTACCATTACTGTTATCTTCTATGAATTGATGACTGGTGCTATCACGAATGAAGACTTGACAGAATTCTGATGTAAACTCAATGCCTCGATTTGGTATACCGAGTATAGATGCCATTCTTTCAAAAGTTATAAAGACTTGTTTTCCACAAACGACAGACCAAATGACCCCGTCCGGATTATCAGGCTTATACTTGTCGAGATTCATATTTGCATAGAACAATTTTATCATTAATCGATTAACCTCAACATTGTTAGCCGAAAAATCAATCAACGATGAAATATTTGAATTAATTACTAACCGTTGGATTCCATAAGAAGCAAAGTCATCAAAATTGATAAAGGAACCCGAATGGAAATTGTAGTTGGTCATTTGATTCCATCTTGTGACAGCAATAGAATCTTCAAGCCATTTCTGAGCGGTGACATTGCTTAAAGAGATTTCAGTTGATGATCCCTTTTTGTGTCTTTTCTGAGGAGGAGCCATTTTAAGAAGATTTGGAGAATTGAAACTTGAAATTGAGAAAAAGGGTTTCTAGGATTTGGGAATAATCTGACCGGTTGAAACAAATGAAGAGGAAGAAAGACTATAGGGGACTCATCGTATATAAAAAACAGAATATACGCATACCGGTCAACCGATAAAATATGGCCGGTCGACCGTTTTCATCCAGAGAGCAAAACGGTCGACCGGTTCATTTTTTATCCGTCGACCGGTTCTGTTCTGGAAAAACAGTTCAGCCTGTTTTTGAAAAAAAAATATCGTGTTCTATAAATCATGTATCACTCGTATTACAATATTTAAATGTTATTATATGAGTGATTACAAAAGAAAATAAACAACGATACAATATAAAATTAATGAGGAATGGAAGAAGGAAGATTGGTTGAATCTTCGTTGATATCATCAACGCGAGCCTTCCAAGATGACCATTTTTCAGTTGCCCCTTCATTCTGAGCATAGTTTCTGTCCCATGAGTTTGGGGTTCTAGAAGATGAAGGTGCGTTTGGCATTGGCTCATGAACATCTCGTTTGTTTGTTCCATAGAAGAAGAATGCCATTCTTTCTAAAATAGATAATCGTGCGGAAGTCTGCTTTTGTTCATGATGAAGCTGTTGTTGTCCATAATGAAGCTGACGTTGAAGATCTATTTGATGTTTTTGATAGTGATGAATTTCATCGATCTTCTCTTTGGTATGAGGAGAATAGAATAGCACTTTCTTTGCCTTTTTTTGATTTAGGCGTACTTCTAGGTGTACGAGAGCATTGATGATGGCACTTTGGTTTATATTTTGGTGTTTCAGGAGAAAAATATTCTTCTGGCTCAGAACTTGTAACGGAAATGTGTGATTTTTGAGCACACTCATCACAAATATGTGCCATAGAAAATTTTGTATTTATGCTTAGATAAGGGAAGATGAATAAAAAGAACATTTTTGACAAGCTTATATAGAAATTCCTTACATATAAGCCTATGAATAAGAGTGAAAAGAGGAATTTTGACTGTGTAAACAAGCAGAGGCTCATATTAAAAATAGCTTAAAATAGCCAAAAGAAAGAACTTAATAGTTTAACATCAGTAATTATTAGACAAGTTCTTTTCTAGAAATTAAACCAAGCTCTCTTCGTAATTTAATAAAACTAGATTCGAGCAAAGGCTTAGTAAAGATGTCCGCTAATTGATTATCAGATTGGACATATTCAAGACATATATTTCCTTTTTCAATATTATCTCTAAGGAAATGATGACGGATATCAATGTTCTTGGTTCTAGAATGATTCACTGGATTCTTAGAAAGATTTATAGCACTTGTGTTATCACAGTATATAATAGAATTTGATAAATGAATATCAAAATCTTGAAGTGTTTGTTGCATATATAATACTTGAGTACAAGCGAGTGCCGCTGATATATATTCGGCTTCACATGTTGATAGTGAAACACAATTCTGTTTCTTACTAAACCAAGAGAGAAGTGATTTTCCAATAAAATGGCACGTACCACTTGTACTCTTTCTATCCGTTCGAGAACCTCCAAAATCAGCATCACTATATGAAACTAATTCGAATGGACATTCAGTTGGATAAAAAAGACCGAAATCTTTTGTATTATTAAGATAACGAATTATACGCTTCACTGCTCATAAATGCGATTCCTTTGGATTTGCTTGAAACGAGCACATAGACAAACACTCATCATTATATCTGGACGACTAGCTGTAAGATAAAGAAGAGAACCAATCATGCTTCGATATAATTTCTGGTCAACACTCTTACCATTATCATCTTTTTCAAGATGTGTAGTTGTACTCATAGAAGTTGGTTTACCAGATATATTTTCTAATCCGAAGCGCTTGATAAGATTTCCGCAGTATTTTTCTTGATTAATAAAAATACCATTCGGAAGTTGTTTGATTTGAAGTCCAAGAAAGTATGACAGTTCTCCCATATGAGACATTTCGAATTCTTTGGTCATAATACTTGCAAATTCCTTACAGAGTTTATTATTTGTTGAACCAAAGATGATGTCGTCTACATATATTTGAATAACTAGAATATCCTTTTGAGAATGTTTGATAAACAAAGTTTGATCGACTCTGCCTATTTGAAATCCTGAGTTAATAAGATAGCTACGTAATCGTTCATACCAAGCACGAGGTGCTTGTTTTAAACCATACAGAGCTTTCTTATGTTTGAACACGTGGTCAGGATATTTTTCATGTACGAACAAAGGAGGTTGTTCGACATATACATTCTCTTTGATAAATCCATTAAGAAATGCACTTTTGACATCCATCTGATAAAGTTTGAAATTATGATGACAAGCAAAAGATAATAGGATTCTAATAGCTTCTAGTCGAGCAACTGGTGCAAAAGTTTCTTCATAATCGATACCTTCTTCCTGATTATACCCTTGTGCTACTAACCTTGCTTTATTTCTGGTGATATTTCCTTGTTCATCAGCCTTATTTTTGTAGACCCATTTAGTACCAATCACTGACTGATCAGTTGGTCTTGGAACAAGTTCCCAGACGTCATTGCGCACGAACTGATTTAGTTCTTCTTGCATGGCAATGATCCAATATTCGTCGGTAGCTGCTTCTTTAGGATTCTTAGGTTCGATATTTGATAGAAACGCAACATGACCCATTTGATGTAATTGACTCCTAGTTCTTACTTGTGAGTCGACCTCCCCAATTACATTTTGAACCGGATGGTGTCTTAATAATCTCGAAGGGGAACGTATTTCACAAGCTGGTTGTTGTTGAGAAATATTTTCAACAATATCTTCAGAGTCAGAGTCATAGTTTGTGATGATAGGAGTGTCAGTAAATATAGTTTCGTCATCATCAGATTTTGGTTGAGAGGGCTGAAAGAATTCATCGAAGGAAACATGAAGAGATTCTTCAATAGTTTTGGTTCGTTTATTGAAAATACGATACGCCTTGCTTCTTTCCGAATAACCGACAAATATACCTTCATCAGCTTTCGGATCAAACTTTTCGAGATGGTCTTTTGTATTTAAAATGAAACGTTTTGAACCAAATACTTTGAAGTAAGATATATTTGGCTTCCTTTCGTTAAATAATTCATAAGACGTGTTCTTGGTGAGTGGTCGAATGGACACACGATTCAAAACATAACACGCAGTGGCGACGGCTTCTGCCCAGAAATGTTTTGGTAAAGTGGATCCATTTAATAACGTTCTTGCACATTCTTGTAATGTTCGATTTTTCCGTTCTACAACTCTGTTTTGTTGTGGAGTTCTAGGAAACGAAAAATTGTGATTAATACCTTTCTTTGTACAAAAAAATTCAAATTTGTTATTTTCGAATTCACCACCATGATCACTTCTTATATTTTTAACTTTTAGCCCTTTTGATTTTTGAATTCTTTTGACGAAAAATTTGAAATGTTCAAAAGTGTCACTCTTGTTTTTCAGGAAAATAGTCCATGTATACCGAGAATAGTCATCAACTATTACAAATACATATCGATTATGGTTTATCGACTGAACCTGTGTTGGTCTGAATAAATCCATATGTAGTAACTCAAGTGGTTGTAATGTTGATATGACTTTCTTGTATTTAAAAGATGATTTGGTTAATTTCCTAATTGACATGCATCACAGATGTTGTTAACCTTAAAACTCATTTTGGGTAGTCCTCTAACTAGATTGTTTTTGGCTATCTTGTCAATAGTTCTGAAGTTTATATGACAAAAGCGTTTGTGCCATAGCCATGGATCATTATCATTAGCCACAAGACACATATCTGAGTTATGATTAATATTCATATTCAGAATATATATATTTCTGTCTCTATAACCTTCGAAAATTAAATTATGATCTTTATCTAGAATACTACATTTATTATTCGAAAAAGAAATTGTAAAACCCTTGTCACATAATTGACTGATACTAAGTAAATTGTGTTTTAAATTTCTAACTAGCATGACATTTGTAATAAGAGGTAAGTTAGATGTACCGCAATTGCTCACATCGCCTTTGCCGATGATATAGCCTTTTGAATTATCTCCAAAAGTGACGGAGCCACCATCTGAGTATGTAATATTTGTCAATAAGCTCTTGTCTCCAGTCATGTGCTTCGAGCAACCACTGTCCAATATCCATTTTCCTCTTTTCTTAAGTGGGACCTGCAAAAAATTAAATCAAGTCCATGGTACCCACTTTTTATGGGGTCCTAAGAGTTAGGTCTTAGGAGTCCAAACCCATACGGGTCCGGTATCCCCTTTATATATATAATTAGTATTAAGATGCACAGTATTTATGAAATTCTGAATATATTTATTCCTAATCAAATTGTTATTTGTTTTAGGAACCCATATTTTGATAGTTTTGACATTTTTCTTCTGAAATTTCACAACTGGTTTTGGTTTGGAATATAATAAACTAAGATTTTTCTTAACTTCAGTCTTTTGTATTTTCTTTTTCCTTTCATTACCAAGATGTTTCTTGGTTTCTTGTTTTTTATATCCCAAACCTTGTTTATTTGAAACAGATTGTGAACTTTCAATGATTTTTGTCAAATTTTCTCGACCTTTGTTAAAGTTAGAAACATTTTGAGTAATGTCTTCTAACTTAATTTGTAAGCTCGCCTTTTCTAGGTCCAGATTTTTGACTTTTGCCTTAAGCTCATGATTTTCAGTAGTGAGAGCATCATTTTTCTCTTTTTGAGTTTCAATTTCTTGACTCAAAAGAGATAATTGAGAGTCAACATTAGATGATGATTCTTGAAGTTTTTCAAGTTCTTCTTCTAATATTTTCTTCTCGTCTTTTAACATATCTCGTTCAAACTCTGCTCTACTCAAATCTGCTTTGGCTACTTTTAATTGACGTTTCATGTCTTTATATTTCACTATCAATTCAGAATTAATATCAAGTAATTCATCAAATGTAGGAATTTGTACCTCATCTTCGGTTGCCATAAAACAAACATTAGCTTGTTCATTCTCCTGATCACTTTCACTTTCTGATGAAGAATCATCCCATGTTACTGAGAAGGCTCGTTTCTTTGACTTGTCCTTCTTATATTTGAATTTATCATTTTCTGACTTCTTCTTCTGTTCTGGACAATCCTTCTGCATGTGCCCCTTTTTGTGGAAGTTGAAACATTCTATAACGGATGAAGATGGTTTATTTGATCCAGGTTTCCTTTTGTTGTAACAACTGGCTTTTCGATATTTTAGGAATTTTTTGAATCCTTTTGCAATGAATGCCAAATCTTCATCTTCAGAATCTGATTCATTTTCATCTTTCTCAGCATGAAATGCTACAATTTTCTTTTCTTCTTTATGTTCTTTTCTAGCCTGCAAATTTGCTTCATAGGACATTAAATTTCCTATCAATTCATCTGGCTTCATGATGGAAAGGTCATTAGCTTCTTCAATTGCTAATACTTTTCCTTCCCATTCACTAGTCAGAGAATGTAGGACTGTTGAAACAACATCAAAATCTGAATATTTTTGCCCTAATCCGATAAGTGCATGATGAATAGTTTGAAACCTTGAATACATATCATTGATTGTCTCATTTGGTTTCATTTTGAAATTTTGAAACTGACTCTTCAGCATGGCTATTTTGGCTTGTTTAACCTTGTTAGTACCTTCATGAGTGGTTTTCAGCGTTTGCCAAATTTGATATGCAGTAGTGCAGATACTAACACGGTTATATTCATTTTGATCTAATGCACAAAACAACATATTTATTGCCTTTGCATTTACGGCTGCTGCCGTTTTCTCAGCCGTTGTCCATTCTGAATATTCAGTTGTTGGATTTACTATTTCTTTTTGGGTAGCATTCCAAGCATCATAGCTATTTGATTGCATAAAAAATGACATACGTGTTGCCCAATAGCTATAGTTGAGACCATTAAAGAATGGAGGTCTTTGTGTTGATTGACCTTCCGTGTAAGTGTTAGTGCTAGTGCTTGCGTTATTTGCCATATTACAAGAATATATCAAATAACGGTGTTACGGTTATATGATGACCGTGCTCTGATACCAAATGAAAGTGTGTATGCTTGTGCACACTAATTATGGATCGTGTAATATGGACTGACAATATACGCGGAATGTTCTATACAAGTAAATATTTAATAAACTAACTATAACAATTCACAGATATAGAATAGTAAATGCAGTAAACTGTAAAAATCACACCAGGGATTTTTATACTGGTTCGGACCTCCCGTCCTACGTCCAGTCCCAGACTTCTATCTGGATTTTCACTACCAACTATCTCGCTTCACCCGGAGGAACAGGTTTACAACACCCGAACAGCCGAACGGGATTTCGTGCCTCTTACAACACCGAGGACTTCAATAAAAACAAATACAATTGCCGTTGACAACTTGTGCTCTTGATAACACTGATTTGTCACTTGTAGTACACCCTTCCTATAATCTTATCCTCAAAGTATGTGAATGATGTTTGTGAAGATTGAAGGAAGTATATTACTTAATTGAATCAAAAGATATGAAATAATTTCAATGATTCAATAAGCAATTTGAAGTAGAGAGCTTTTAGAATGCAAGAGTATTTAGAAAGTAAGATCAGAAATTTAAAGCAAAGAATTGTTATTTTTCAATCAATGATTTAGACATGTTTATATAGAGAATAAATGGTTGTAACTCTTTGTGAAGAGTAGCCATTAATAGATATGATCATTGATGAAAGGTAAGAGATGCAACCATTGGAGAAAGAAGTGTCTTTTGGGAAAGGTTGCTCTCTGTTTAAAAACGGTCGACAGGTCAAAGATGGCCGGTAGACAGAATTTCGAAAATATAGACGTTATGTGCATGTGTGCACGTTCATTGTGCATTTTACACAGAGACGGTCGACCGCCTGGATTATCACCGGTCGACCGGTCCCTGTTAAACTGCACAGTGAATGTGCAATGCCTATTCAAACGTATATATTTAGGTGCATGATTATTTGAGGATAGATTTTAACAAGTTTATCACTATTGCAACATTAAATAATCAACCTATAATCTAGAGTACCATATGTAGCTCTTTTGTGTTTCTTTATAGCCAAGATGTCTTCTTTTTGTCGATCGCCTTTATTTCTTTGTCAGAAATCAAAACTCTGTGACTCAAGAGTTCCGCCTTACTAGCCTCCTCCATAGCCTTCCTCAACCGCCCGGAGGCAGCCTCATGCTGAGAAATCTGAATGGCCTGATCAGCGGGCTGTTTGGCCTGGTCCGAAACCATCAATCGTAGTCGGATGTTGGCACTCCCAATCTCCTCTCCAGCCTTAACCAGCCGGGCATGATGCCCCATCAGCTTTCTAGTCTCCTCCGCCACCCGATCAATATTAGCCTTGGCCTCGTCTCCCATGGTAACTATCCGAGTAGTAAGTAGATCGAGATCTAAGGACTTAGCCTCATCAAGCACCCGTACCATGGGATTGCGGGGAAGAAGGTGCTCACCAGTAACCTCGTCAAAGGTAATATCATGGGAACTTGGATCCAGATCAGGATGACCCGCAAATGGATTACGAGCCAAGTCAGGACGATCAATCTGAATAACGGTAGGGTTTTCGGACGGGTGCGGAGAGAGTGCAAACTCGCTATCCTCCTCCGTGATATCATGAAGAGGCTGAACTGGGGGCTGAGGACCAAGTGAAGGTTCGGATGAGGGATGACTCCTCTTTCTCTTTTGAATACCCTCTTCAATAACCCCAAGAAGAGGACGGTAGCCGACTACATCCCCGGAACGGTGGGTCGAAGGCTTCGGCTTGGCGGGAGCTTTGGAAAGCTTGTATTGTTCAAGCCTGTGCCGAAGATCTGAGGCCTTGGCCGTTTTACCTGCTCCTGATATGAAGAACAAGTGTCACAAGCTTACATCGATACATAATTTGAGAAACGCGGTAAATTAAAAGTTAAAAGAAGAAAGGAAACACGTCTGTTATACAAACCCTGGGGAGAAGTAGGATACTGCAATGAGTCCTGGATTTCATTCCAGGACGGGAGCGGATCATAAAATATTCCTAAGTCCCTATCATTAATGAAGCCTGCAGGAGTCAAAAGTTCACCTTGAGTCGTCGGAGCCACCTTGACTGGAATGGTCTGAGAAGACTCGCTTGCACCGGTCCCGGCCTTGTCTGCTTTCCCGGATTTCTCTACCAAAGTCGGTTCTCCGTCCAGCCCCTCGAAAGCCTGGTGGAACGCATCATCCGTCCACTCCTGAATCTCGCTCGCTTGCCCAGGAAGCAAGGCCCCGATGCCATCACCACCGTCACCACCTTCTCGGTCATCTCCACCCTCACCTCTCTCCTCCTCCACATCTTCCTTCCCCGGAGTAAGTGGACAAGTGCTGGGGGAAGGACCATCTGACTTCTTAAGCTTCTTACCTCCGACCACTGGAGATTTTGAGAAAGGTTTCCTCTTGCCACTATCTACCGTGACACCTCCCTTAGCCTGAGCAGCCGCCCTCTCCTCTGCCGTTTCCCTCAGCTTGACCACTGACTGCTGTGGAAGGATCAAGTCATACTCCAGATGGGTCGCATTTCTGATCAGGTAGGCAGCTGATCTATCTCTCCCGGGGATAGCTTCTATCTCAGCCGCCGTCTGAACCAGGCGATCAGTCTCCACAACCGCAAAGCCACCTGTCGCTAGCAAAAATGAAAACGTATGAGAAGAAGCATCGCAATCAGAATGGAAATTATAAATAAAGCATCGACTTACATCCAGAAGTAAAACGCCGAATAGAAATAGAGTCGTCCCTGACGAAGAACCACTCCTTCTTGAACATGCTGAACTTAGAATACGGATCCAAGACCGGCTTGAAGGTTACAGCTGACTCCAAGCTGATATATGGGGACCCCTTCTTATAGCCCCTCAGATTATATAAGTACCGGATCTCCCGGTTGGAAGGAGCACGCCCATACTTCCTCTGGAAGATGACGAAGAGGCTCACCGGTATAGCATAAGAGTTGGGTTGAAGCTGGAATGGGGCCACCTTTAGATATGTAAGGAAGCTGGCTACCCAAGCATTAAGAGGCGGAATGGCACCACACATGCAGTGGTATCTGCTGTAGGCAAAGTACCCTTCGGGAGGGTCATATGGCATAACTTCTCTCCCTGGCAACAGCATGCGTGCTCTATCGATTCCAAAAGAACGGGAGATGACATCAAGCTGCTCTTCCTTAAGGGAGCTGGGAAAGCAATCGGGCGGGGAGTTCAGAAGCTCCTGAGGGCCGTACCCGTCCACTAGTGATCTCGGGGTAGATCCGTGATGTTCCGGTCCTGGCTGAGCAGGGGGCACTGCGGAAGATTCTCCTTCGCCCTGAGACCTCTTTTTATCTGATCGAGTTTCTACTTTTCGAGACATTTATCTGCAAACACAAAGAAGAACGTCGTTAGAATAGAGGAAGTAAAGGAGCGAGTGTGTGCAGTCTGAAATTTCGCTCGTGATATAAAAAGTGAAAAAATCAAGTGTATCAAGTCCATTCGGCATTCCCATTCTCAAAGGCCCATTCGGCATTCTCACTCTCAAAAGTCCATTCGGCATTCTCATTCTCAAAGGCCCATTCGGCATTCTCACTCTCAAAAGTCCATTCGGCATTCCCATTCTCAAAGGCCCATTCGGCATTCTCACTCTCAAAAGTCCATTCGGCATTCCCATTCTCAAAGGCCCATTCGGCATTCTCAAAGGCCCGTTCGGCATTCTCACTCTCAAAAGTCCATTCGGCATTCCCATTCTCAAAGGCCCATTCGGCATTCTCACTCTCAAAAGTCCATTCGGCATTCCCATTCTCAAAGGCCCATTCGGCATTCTCACTCTCAAAAGTCCATTCGACATTCTCATTCTCGAAAGCCCAATCGGCATTCTCATCTCGAAAAACTCATCCGGCGTTTCTCAGTAAAGGCTCATTCGGCATTCACAGCTAAAGTTCATTCGGTGCGACATACGAGTTTCATTCGGCGAAGGGAAGTCAAGTACCTGATTCGGCAGGCTAAAGCGATTCGGCAATAGGATAAAATCTGATTCGGTTATTTGAAGCTGTCTCGTTCGGTAGTAGATGAAGGAAGCCCTAGGCGCGTACTTATAGGCGAAGGTGAGCCACCGAACAACTGATTCGGCACTAGGAGCCGGATGAGAATGACCAAATCAGATAACCCAAAACAAAGCAAGACACGTGCATGCACATGCCCTACTTTGGGGGCAAGTGTTGAGCGAGATTCTACCGGACCAGCTCCACAAAAGACCCACTGCCGGACCAAACTGCGCCCTCACTACCGAACCAAAGGAAACCCACGCCCACAGAACTATCGGACCAAACTGCGCCCTCACTACCGAACCAAAGGAAACCCACGACCACAGAACTACCGAACCAACTCCTAACCAACCTCCACCGAACCAGCCTATACCGGACCAACTCCCCACCGGTCCAAACCTCTCCACCGAATGAAGCCTCCACCGAATGAAAGGAAGCCGGACCAGATCCACCAGGCCAGATTACGTCAGCCCAGGCCCGCCAGCTGCTATATACCTCCAAGACCCCTACCCCCAGCCTCACTCTATAAATAGAGGGGCAGGGGTACAACAATGGGGAGAAGTTTTGAGAGCTCAAGCACGGAGAGAACTTTCAAACAACTTTCTTTTACTTGTATCAAAGCTTTGTACTTGTAATCAAAACAAGAGAAGAGAAATAACATATAAAGTGGACGTAGGCACATTCTGGCTGAACCACTATAAACTTGCGTGTCTTTTTACAGTTTAGTCCCTGCTTTTCATATATTTGCATAAATCACCCAAATCACTAAGAACAACATAAGATCTACTAAATCATACAACTTTGAGGTGTTTGTCCATTTTTTGTGCAAACAGCAAGTTTAATAAAGGAGGTGTTGCGCTATAAGACCTAGTATTAGCGAAGAACCTCGAATTTGATTTGTGGAAGAATTATAGATTTGAGACAAATTTGAAGTCGATCTTAATTTTGATGAGGATTAAAGATGAATTTGAGTTACGGAATTCTTTTGGCGATTTTAGTCCGATTGAAAAGGAATTCATGTTAATTTTTTCTTGTTGGAGTAGAAGGTAAGTCTCTTAAGTGGAAGAAACAAGAGCGGACAAAGAAAAATTTCATGAAAATGTAATGAATCACAGGCGGGAAAGACTTAGGTAGTGTTGCTTTATTTATATTTCATTTTCCTAAAGTGCCAATAAGAGTATATAGCTTTTAAACGCTACTAATAAATGCTACCGATATCGAGTTTCTTATAGTGATTGAGATTAAAGTATGTAACTCTCTTCAAATGTTGGATGGTGTATTGCTCATGGTTGTCGGGGACACAAATGGGCTACGTACCGATAGTAATTGGATAACTATGGAATGAATTGTTTGAGAGTTTTCTGTTGGTTAATATAACAAAGGTCAAAAGAGAATCTCAAAATGACAAATATTATACAATTCTTTGGACTTGAAAATACTGTTAAACTTTAATGTGGATGCTCCACTTTGATTATAGTTAAATCACGACACAAAGTCCATCGAACGACTATGGTTGGGTCAGAGTTAAAGCATTAAGAGTGAAACACTATCCAATAGAGAATTCGTCTCCTCAGTTATATGAGGTTGGTATCGCAGTCAACTTTAATCCACCCAAAGTCAAAATCTTTAGCCAAAGCAAAATAATAATAATAATAATTTTTATCATTAATCAAGGACTTTGTGTTCGGACTAAACAAGTTGAATATAGACGATATTAGAATTTTGACCAAAACCAAATTCCATAAGTCTTTAAGTGATATAATTTTGATGAAGAGAATTAGTGTAATTAAACGTTACTACTAGACACCACTTAGAATAGTAAAATTGGATTTTACCCAAAAAGACGTGTAAGCGATAAATTTAGTCACACCACTAGCTAAGGTGATATGTGAACGTTAATATTCGAATTGTTCGATATTAATCGCTGACCGAATTTACACCTTTGAGCCGCAACATTGTAATGATGAAATACCACATGATTTAATTAATTTATAATCATTATGAACTAATTAATAATGAATATTTATGAAATATTAAGTATTTAATTTTAGGTGCCACTAGTAATTAATTGTGTGTACATAAAAATTATATATGTACGTATCGATATACGACATCGATAGAAATTTAAATTATATTTAAATCAATTATTTAAACGGGCTTGGGATTTTTGAAGACCAAATTATCCCCTAAAGATGGTCAACGATAGGTGGGTAGGTATGAGGAGTTTAAGTGTTTCAAATTGGATTTGAAATGGGAGAAAAGGAATGAGTAAAATATGGAGATCTTTGCTCCACTTTTACCTCTTCCTTTATGTTACTTAAACAACCACTTACCATTCACTTTTGCTCATTCTTTTTTATTACTTCCTGGCTGTGACTTCTAGGAGATGATAACTGAAATCCCAAGAGTAAAAGCCATAGCCAAAAATCAAAGTAATTTCAAAGGGTGGTACTTCGGATCTTGTAATTTCTGGAGGTGGTTCGATCGGATCTAGAAGCCATTTCATTCATTCAAGGTGCAAGTCATAGGCTACTATTTCGGTAATATTTCTATTTAATGATAAATATTATATATTTGTTGATCATTTTATTCATGCTATTTAGATCCCACTAATTATAATGAATTTACATATACCTTTAGTTGTCTAATCTTATGCATGTATTTGAAATGTTCAAAAAACACTTGAAACATCATTATATTACTTATATTATTTTCGACCGTGCTTTTAAATATATTCAAGACAGATTTTCAAATTTAAAATTAATTTTTAATTTTTTTAATAATTTTATAATGTGATGTATGAAATTATATACATATAAAATTGGTTTATTATGTGTATATATATAATATTTAAAATTAATTTAAATATACATACATAAAAACATATATTAGGATTTTTTGAAATATTATTTTTTCCAAGTAATTATTAATAATTATATATATAATTATATTTATTTAAATAATTTATATATGTATTATTTAAAAAATATAGTTTTTATTCCAAATATGTATGGATTTGATACAAAAAAATTATTTAAAAACCTTTAGGGCTAAAAAAATTCAATTTTTGGTTCATATATATATTTACTTGTTGATGGTAAATATATAAACTAAAATATAAAGCTTTGCACATGTATATTTTGAATAAAAAAACTTTTAATGTGTGTGTGTGTATGTATACACACACACACAGAGACACACACAAACGCATCTAAAATTTTAATTTAAATAGATATTTTCCTAGACTATATCTTCTTTTGAATTTTAAACTAACAGAAGATTTTTTTTAAAGATATTAATTCAAATGTTTTGAATTGGTGAAAATTATCTAAATAAATGTTTAATGATATATATATATATATATATATATATATAAAGACGAACTATGGATAAATGGCATATACAAAGTAGCAAACATGTCCAGTGTAGTGTAATTTTTAACATCTATATCGGTCACATTAACCATGTACACTTCTTATATGTTGCACGTGTACTATACACATATAAGTGTATTTGATACACTTGTAAAATATACTTCGATTAAATTGATATACATTCTTTATTAATAAATTAAATATAATAAAGATATTATTTAAAATGTTTTAGATTAGACCTAAAATTAATTAGACTTTATAGGCCCAACAAAGATTCAAAATAGAATTTTTTTTGCAATGCGCTCATTTAACCCGCTATATGCAACCCGGTTCCATCAATGGTAACAGATCCTATTAGCCTATGCGGTCTAAATTTTGGGATAATGTAATAAAGCCTACCCATTTAACAGGTTGTCTAGAAAGGTCATAGTGCATATGGTTGGGATTAGGTAATCAAGTACTCTTCCATACTTGGCTACTGGTCTGGCCCGAACGATGAAGTAAGCCCAAAGGTTATCTCCAAAATAAAGGCTAGAATTGATTTTAGGTCTTGGGCTAATGTTCAAAATCCGTTTTAAATTTTTTAATAATATTTTAAATTTTAAATTTAATATAAATAAAATTTTATAAATGTTATAAAATATTTCAATTTTTTTTAAATTAATATATAATTTTAATCTTTAAAAAAATTAAAATCATTTTAATAAATTAAATGTTAATCAATAAATAATATACATGTACAATGATATATGTATATATAATTACTATAAATGTTATAGTCTATATTTATCTTTAAATTGTTAGTGATCAATAATTTAAAATACAATAGTTGAATTTTAAATTAAATTAAATTAATTAAAATGATAATTAAATAATTAATCAATTTAATTGAATATGATTTAATAAATGAAATTAAAAATTAAAATTAATTAATATGATTTGATTAAAAAGAGTGAAACTATAAGAAACCAAATTATATTTAAGGAATAAGTACATGCGTATAGTACATATACCATGATTTCAGATGTGTCTGACACTTGAATCACGAGGCTATTTAATAAAAAATACAATATTCCATAAATCAATATCACTCAAATAAATATATTAAAGATTATGAATCTCTAATATAAATGATGTCTTTATCCATTTATATATTAATAAATTACTTCCATACTCTTTAATTATTGACATTCCTTAAGTTAGAGATGGTATGTAGTATTATTAATATATTGAATATACGAGGTAAGATATATGCACGCATATGTTGATATTCCTCAGGTACATGCATTTAAACTTAGGCCGTCACAAAATGATATGTATAAGTTAATAATATTTTTCGATTTATTGATGTTCTGCATGGTCGAAATAAGATTAGGGAAAAGACCACATGTTCGGAGTTGTATATGATATATCGATAAAGTGTTATCCATCGCTTGTGTGTCTATGATTTGTTGATATTCCTCAAAGGTCAAAATTACAAGGCAAGTGAGTCTTGACACCCACTAGAGAAGTCAAAAGACTTATATATTTCTCTTTGGGTTTTGTGAAATATAAAATCTAGCGTGAGCTTTATTACATAAATGAAACATAATATTTAACCTACCTAATAATATAAGAACATCTGCTATGTATAGTTTAAACTAATCTACTTCGATAAATTTATGCAATTAATATAATTGATAATATGTTTGTCAGCTAAAATATACAAATGTACCGAATTAAGATTGACATAGAAATATACATACATACATATATATATATACATACACTTACCAGTAAATCCTTTGGCATGTCGTCACTTCAAGATCCATGCAAGTGCCTAATTATACGACTACTAAAACATTCATAACTTTGTCATTTAGGTGTTAATTTGCCTGAGACCGTGTACTATCTTCTACGAGTTTTTATCTTTAAAAGTAATACAAGAATATGGGTATTCGATCCCTATCCAATTATATATAGATGTTATATGATGAACGATCACAATTTGTAACGTATAAAACCTTGATGAAATTAGTTCATTTGAAATGAGTAAGTAAACCATAATATTAGATCGTTTATTCAATACGATTGATTACAATATGGATCTTGTTGTATTAAATATAGCACTAGACAAAGAGCTACAATATATACCTCGGAACTCGATCACTAAAATGTCAGTTTGACCAATTCACATAAAATGCAACTTATTTGGTATCCTTAAAAGTTAGGGATCGCCGAATGTAGTTTTACAAAGAGTTCGTTATGGTCTTGTAGTAAGGAATTTCTTTTGAATGGTTTGATCATTTGGAAAGGAAGGCGAATATACGAAAATGGGTGTAATTTAAGGCACATTTTGGATGAATAAAATGAATGGTCATTTCTACTTCATAAAGAGACATCGAAAATGATAATTATATAAAATAATAATATATACTTGACAAGGAATGATAAGTATGATTTTTATTCCAAAATGCATTTTCATTAGAAAACTATTTTTTATGAGATTTATTTATTTGAATTTAAGATATTTGATCTGAAAACGCACGAACTGTAAACCAGTTATAGTAAATGAAATAAATATTTTATATTAAATGGTTGAATGAAGCTTCATATTTCGTACGCTATTATAGTAATTTCGAAAATAGTAGGAGCATTCCATATAACACTTCTTTGTAGTTGCATCAAGTTATGAAAACTATTCCTATGAACACACCAAATATTATTTGTGAAATAATAACTATTTTCTGCAATGACTAAAAATAGACATAGTTCCATTTCAATATGAATATTTTGAATATTCTATAAGATAAAGCTATAAATATGGGATTTGTTTTGATAACAAAATGATGCATTAGAATATACAGAAGTATCCAAAATTTTACAATTATTTTGTAATTATGGACTTGTTAGGAACTGGAGATAGTTGTTTTGATGACAACAACCTTTGTAACTTATTTTATTATAACTTATATACTAACACTATTGTCTAGATATATAAGAATGTTATTATGCAGGATATATATAAGGCAGGTACTGATTATTGAAGACTGTACAATATAAAGATCAAGAATGAAGAAATCAAGTTTGAAGACTCATGAGTATCAAGATCAAGATTTCAAGATAAGTGTCTAGTTTTGTTAAAACTTCATAATAGCATAGAAATCTTCATTCGGAATTTCATTTGGGAAGGAACCCATTTCTACCTTCTTAGTGGCTTACAAACCCACAACAAGTACCTTACAAACCTACGATAAGTGGCTTACAAACCCACGAACATCCTGCTCTTGTATAAGTTTTCGAGTCCTGATGTGATGAAATATTCTGCAGGAAGAAGCTTGCAAAACTACTTCAAAATGGTTTTTTAAAATGATTTTCAAAACTGTTCTATTAAAATGTTTTAGCTTTAAAAATTATCTTTTCAAATGATTTTCAAAAAGATGTTTTAACCTTAAAATATTCTTTGTTTTTGTTTTTAAATAAACTCTTGTTTTAAACTTCGTTTGTTTTTAAACTATCTTCTGATTTTTTTTAAAATTCTTTTATAATATATATATACTTGAGATTTAAAATCAAATTTATATATACATTCTAAAAATATTTTTTTCTACTCTTCTTTATTTTAAATCATAGGAAAATTAGTTTATTTTACTCCAGAATCATTTCATCTTGTTTTCCTTTCAATACCATTTTCAAAACAAATTTTACATTGTTTTTAACTAAGGGATGTCGATATCATGTGATACCCCATGTCGACATGGTGGCTGTTAAATTCAAAAGTTTCAATTTTCAAAAGAAGTGTCTATTCGTTTAAATCTCTTCACGAATGGTTATGACCGTTACTGGTCTATAAATAGCCTTCACAAACAAATTTTTTAACTAACTATTTTTTTATTTTCTTCACTCCTTCTCCACAGAACCATATTCTAAAATTTTCATATTTTTAAGATCGTGCCGAAATTCTGCCGAATTCTCAAGTGAATCAAATTAGAATCTCATTCTAGTTTGATTCTCCACCCTCTCTCGAAGATCAAAGTGCTATTCAGAGTTATAAGATCAATTTGTAATCAAAAGTTTATCGAGTCTCTCTATAAGGTGTGGTTATTCCTGGAAATCAATTGGGTGATCTTGTGTCCCGTAAATCAAGAGAGTTTGCCCTGGACTCGAAGACAGGAGGGTACCTCAAGGCCTTTAGAAATTGAGGATTGTAATCTCGACATTGGTATAATAAAAATCTGTATGAGGTGTTTGCCTTGGTGCAGGACTGGATGTAGGGTAACTCCGAACCAGTATAAAATCCGGTGTGTTCTTTCCTTTTGCTGCTTTTTATTTACTTTCTGCATCTGTGTTTGATTCTGTGATTGTTCCGTGATTAAGTTCTGCATTTGTTTATATCATAATTTTTAAATTAGTCCATATAAGTCTTAGAATCCATTAAACACTATTCACCCCCCTCTAGTGTTAAAGTAACCTTAAGATCCTTAATCCGCACTCCCTTTCAATTGGTATCAGAGCATAGGTTTTCATAGTTTTAATAATCTGAAACTTGAAAAGTTAAAAATGGCATTTTTAGGAAATTTTGTTAATACTAGTTTGAATTTATGCATTTCATCAAAGTATCATAAGTCTGCATATAGTTTTTATGAAAAATCAAGTTATCTACCGAATTGGTTTGTTATGCAGGAACAGACATGTTACATGGCTTTTGAAGAATCAACAACTAATGGACAAACTGTGCAAATTGAGAAAGATAAATGGATACTTGATAGTGGCTGTTCAAGGCATATGACTGGAAATCCCGAGATACTCAATGACATTATATATCAAGATGGTGGATTGGTCAACTTTGGAGATAACTCAAAAGGATATGTGATTGGCATCGACAATGTTGGTAATTCTAAAACTCCTCTTATTTCTGATGTTTTGCTAGGTAGGAATTTAAAACATAATTTGTTTAGTATAAGTCAACTATGTGATAAAGGATTTAAAATTAAATTTGGAAAGATAAGTGTCACATCGAAGATAATAAGTCAAATATTATCTTTGAAGGAATTAGGAAGAAAAACATTTACATCCTTAGTATGAAAGTTTCAAATGATAACTTATGTCTTTTGGCTAATACAAGTGACCCTTGGATTTGGCAAAAAAGATTTGGTCATTTAAATTTCAAACTATTATCTAGGTTATCAAAACTTGACTTAGTTAGAGGTCTTCCCAAGTTAAACTTTAAAGTAGATAGTATATGTGATGCTTGCCAATTAGGAAAACTTAAGAAAAGTTCATTTAAATTAAAACTTATGATTTCTACTTCTAAACCTCTAGAATTACTTCATTTAGATTTATTTGGTCCATCTCAAGTTCAATCAATTAATCACAATAAATATGTTTTTGTAATTGTAGATGATTATTCTAGATATACTTGGACAATTTTTCTTAAACTTAAAAGTGATGCTTTTGAATTATTTAAGAATTTTGCTAAAAGAATTCAAAATCAACTTTCTTTAAAAATAAAAACTATTCGTAGTGATCACGGTGGAGAATTTGAAAATGAAAATTTTGAGAATTTCTGTAATAAAAAAGGAATTACTCATAATTTCTCTTTTTCAACAACTCCACAACAATACAGAGTGGTAGAATGTAAGAATAAAACGATTCTAGAGTGTGCTAGAACAATGCTTTCTGATAGTAAATTACCTAAAAACTTTTGGGCTGAAGCAGTCGCTAAAGCTTGTTATATATTAAATAGGATTTTAATTAGACCATTAACTAATAAAACACCATATGAATTACTTTACAATAAGAAACCCATAGTAGATTATTTTAAAGTTTTAGGTAGTAAGTGTTTTATTCTTAATACAAAATATAATTTAGATAAATTTGAACCTAAATCCGACAAAGGTATCTTTATCGGATATTCTAATAGAAGTAAAGCATTTAGAGTTTATAATTTAAGAACTACCACTATTGAAGAAACAATGCATGTATCTTTTGATGAAAATTTTAAAGATACTGTACAAATAGAAGATGAAGAAGATTTTGTAACTTTAAATAATGTACCTAATGAAACTAATTGTGAAATCATTCAACCTAATAAAAGAATTAGGCTATTAAAAGATCATCCTGTAGAAAATATACTAGGAAATATTGAATCTATAGTTAAAACAAGAAATCAACTAAATAGTATGAGTAATGTAGCTTTTATATCAACTATTGAACCTAAAAATCCAAAGGAAGCATCATCTGATGATTCATGGATTCTTACTATGCAAGAAGAATTGAATCAGTTCACCATAAATGATGTTTGGGAACTTGTTCCTAGACCCGAGGATAAAAGTATAATTGGAACAAAATGGGTTTTAAAAAATAAAATGAATGAACTTGGTGAGGTCGTGAGAAATAAAGTTCGTTTAGTCGCGCAAGGTTATTGTCAAGAAGAAGGAATTGACTATGACGAAACCTTTGCACCTGTAGAAAGACTAGAAGCTATCAGGATTCTACTTGCTTTCGCAAACTACAATAATTTCAAGTTATATCAATTGGATGTTAAAAGTGCTTTTCTAAATGGTTTTGTAAAAGAGGATGTTTATGTTGAACAACCTCCACTTTTTGAAGATAATAAATTTCCAAATCATGTATATAAATTAAAGAAAACTTTATATGGTCTGAAACAAGCTCCTAGAGCCTGGTATGAAAGACTAAGATCTTATTTACTACAATTTGGTTTTGAAATTGGTAAAATAGATACAACTCTTTTTATTAAAAGAAACAAAAATGATATTCAATTAGTACAAATATATGTAGATGATATAATATTTGGGTCAACTAATAACATTAATGAATAAAGAATTCTCAGATATAACGACTAAAGAATTTGAAATGAGTCATATGGGAGAACTAAGTTTCTTCTTAGGACTTCAAATCAAACAATTAAATAAAGGAATTTTCATTAGCCAAGAAAAATATGCTAAGGATTTAATTAATAAATTTGGATTGACCACTTCTAGTGGGAAACCAACTCCAATGACAACTAATGTAGCTTTAAGTAAAGAAGATAAATCAAAAGATGTTGATCAAAAATTATATAGGGGAATGATTGGTTCGCTACTTTATATAACAGCAAGTCGTCCTGACATCATGCATAGTGTCTGTCTCTGTGCAAGATACCAATCTCAACCTAAAGAAACTCACTTAAAAGCTGTTAAAAGAATTTTAAGATATGTAAAACATACTTTAGATTATGGTTTATTTTACCCTAAAATGATGTATTTGATTTAATTTCATATTGTGATGCTGATTACGCTGGTTGTAAATCAGACCGAAAAAGTACAAGTGGAACTTGTCACTTTCTAGGACATTCTCTGGTTTCCTGGTTTAGTAAGAAGCAAAACACTGTATCCTTGTCAACAACTACAGTAGAATATATATCTACTGCTTTGGCTTGTCCTCAAGTTATATATATGCAACAAACTTTAAAAGATTTTGGATTAACTATAACTAAATCACCAATTTATTGTGATAATACTAGTGTAATAAAACTATCTAAAAATCCAACTCATCATGCTAGAACAAAACATATTGATATTAGACATTATTTTTTTAGAGATAATATAGGTAAAGAAGTCATAACTCTTGAATATATTAATACTGAAAAACAAATTGCTGATATATTAACCAAACCATTAGATGAACAAAACTTTACTAAATTTAGAAGAGAATTAGGTATATGTTCATTAACTGAAATATAAATTATAAATAATACAAGTATAGTTAATAATTAATATAAATAAAAATTTCTCAAAAAATGAAATGACCCTCAATATTTTACCTTAATTTTTCAAGGATTTTTTTTTTGAATATATATATATACATTTAAACTTAATTTAAATTCTCAGAGTCATTTTTCTTTTCAATCAATTATCCAGGATCCAAATTTCTACTAATATAAATATATCAGTGTATTCATAAAGATATGCATATACATATGAGGATGCATGTGTCCCTCTTGTATAAATCAGAGTTATGGTAAGCAAGAGCATATTCTGTTTGGTTTGAATTTGAATCAATCTACACATAGTTAATTTCCATATTCTTTTTTATATTTGTATATGAGTAGATCCTGCACATATTTATTCTTAATGATTTTGATCATTCTAACTATGATTTACTAATAATTTATCTTGGCAAGACAATCTCAGAATACATGGCCTTTTCATAGTATAGTTCAAATGCTTGATATTTGATTAAGGCCAGAAAATGATATCTATATTTATCATTTTCAACTTATGGTTTTCTTTGAAACTCATCTGTTCTTTGACTCAATCAATAAGACACACTATGTGTTAATATACATATATATATATATCCCTAAGTCACTTCTACTCAGTAATCTTAAAGTTATCTTAACCAGAAGATCAATACAAGATTGATGTCCTGGACTTGAAAGTCCAGAATTTGGTGTCTTAGGCAAAGTGTTTTCTGTGTTTTATTTGTGCAAACCAGACCCAATGTGTTAATCACTTGCATACCAGTTTCTAAGTTTTCTGTGACTAGGGTACTGGACTTGAAAGTGTTTAAAAAGTGGTGCAATCCCTGGATTATGGTGAACCAGGGCTTGAATGCAGAGTGCTCCCTGGTTTGATAATACAAACCAATCAAAGTGCATATTTGTCTATGGCATTTGAAAGAGAGTTTTGGTGAAACACTTGCTAAAAGAACAAAGGGTTATGAAATGCATTTTACTATCAAAATACAAACCAACATGATCAACCAAGACTCTATTCTTTTGAAACTAGTTAACCCTTGTGACTGTGTCAACCAGACACTCTAACCATGTCAATTGAAATGCCATTCATTTGCAAAGTACTTGAAACCTTTTTAAGATATACACACTTCTCAAAACAACTCACAAATGGACTTGAACTCTTTTACTAAATATTTCAATGAAAAGCAACTGAATACTTAAAAGAATACTCCAAGTTAAAATCAGATTTTACCCAAAACTTAATGCTTTTGAATGACTCAAGATTGACTAATACATAATATAGGTTATGTAAGACAATTGCTCATATATATATATATATATATATATATATTTCAGATTTTCATAGATAATACTTTAAGCTTATTTTCTTGTTCACAACTCAGATAATCCTTCAGTTCGCAAACCTTAATACATAACAAAATTCAACAGAAACAACTAGTTTAATCAAACATAACAAGTTCATTACATAACAGGAAATTTTAAAAACACAAATTTTCATGAATACATGCAGATAAATCATCCTATGCTCTTATTAAAAACTAGCTAGCATGCTCATTCATTCTTTCTCATTAGCCATAACTTTCCTTCCTACTTAGGTCCTGCATTCCCTGAAAGAGCATTAGTGGCTGCCTCATTTTAAAATGAGACACCCCATATGCCATGAGCAAATAAGGGTCAGATCTATGATCTGGTGTGAGCAACAACAATATATCCATAACATTAAGCAAATAGGTGATACATGAGTACTGGCTTGTTGCTTATGCAATTTCTTTAATCAACTATTTTACCATGTTTCAGATAATTTTGTGCATATATGATAACTTCAACAACCAACCATGTACACATACATAATTATGCAAACATGCACATTAATCAGTAGCATATAGATGCACTGGAACAACCATGGTTCCATTCCAACCAATCTAGGAAATACTCAAGTTCATATTTCATCATTTATGGGTTGTATTTATCAATTTAAATCCTAGCCTCATCTGCTATCAAGGGATCACAGGGACACATTGCAATGAACTAATTCACATCATTGCATAAAGATCTCAGGGCTTAAACAAACCATGTGCCAACTTGCATACTTCAAATATGACAAGCATTCCAGCAGCCTTCTTGGCTCACCATCCCTAGTTTATATACTAATTGTATTCATGTTTAATCCTATCATCAAATAGCTAGGTGAACAAGTCACAGTGTACATGAAACATCCCATACATCTTGCAAACATATTTTTCAAAAGCAAGCAGATAATCATTTTCAAGGACATTGCCATCAGATGTCTTGACTTTAAATCAAATATAAGAATATTTACAACTGAGAATAGAGACATGGCATGTTAGGTTATTATGATTTGCAAGTAACTATGGTTGAACCAGATTCAAGATCTAGCTTAATCATAATTTTTGACTTGTGGGTTTGCTATTTGATTAGGGGCTCAGCACATAAAGATCTCTATTGCACCCCTAATTCCTTTTTTCTTAAGCCTCAACACTTATTCAAAGTATAATGCAGCTCATATTATTTTCTCTATTGAAATTTTTATGCCATAGTTCTATATCAGTTGTAAGTACTCTTCCCATAATTTCAAGGTTTTGTGCCATAGCTTTTCTAAGTATAATAAAACAGTGGGATGCACATCCATAATAAACATCATATCAGATCAAAACCATCCAAAGAACATCCATAAGATATCTAATAAGACTATGTTCAACAAAACTAGAAATATGCAAATAACAACATAAAAGTTTGGCTGCCTCATATCAGGACTTAATGCCATGGATTTAGTGAGATTACTCACCTAAGTACTTCCTTATATTTGATCCAGAAAACCCTTGAATGCTTTTCCTTCCTTTTAAATATTTTCTTCCTTTCTTATTTTTAAGTATCTCGGGTAAATGATTTTTTTGGCCATAACTTCTTATTTATATGAATGTTTTTCACTAGGGTTTTATCAAGATAAAATTCCATTTTTGTCCTGGCTAACATCAGGCATTTTGCATTTTATATTTTCACATTTCCCATCCTTAATACCCCGGGCTACATTAGTTGGTTATGGTTAGTGCTTTCCTCCTTTTGCTTTTCAGAAAATGGCTATTTTTGAATACCTCTCCACTTACTCAAGTCATGTTAAAAGTGTGACTTAGCTATATTTTATACATTTATTCATTTCTGGAAATCCTCTTTTCTATTTTTTACCTACACATACATGCTTACTTGTATTGTGTCTCATGTCATTTTGATGTTATTTTTCTTGCTTAGCTTTAACATATTTCTACTCAAAGAAAAGTATACATGTATATATATATATATATATATATATATATTTATTTATTTATTTAATTTTCCTTGCTTCACAGAAAAATATATATATACATATATTTCATATTTATAACTTGGTTAGGTCTGGGTTAAAAATCCAGTGCTTTAAGTAAGAATTTACTTTCTTACTCAAATAAAATATTTTATGCTTTTCATTTCAAAATAATTCATATGACCCAAAAACAAAATATCTACACCTGGGTTAATAATTCACATTTCAAAATCATATTTGAAATGCTTTCTTTTCCTATTCTTTTTTTTCAGGAATTTTGGATCCTTCCTTGTACCATTTCCAGTGTGCACGTGCACACATATCCTTGCACATTATTCAATCCCAGAAATTCCTCCATAATTAAATCTAAATATTTCAAAACTAAATTATTTCATTAAAAAAAATTTCACAAAATTTTGGGGTATTACATTCACCCCTCCTTTTAGGAATTGTGTCCTCACAATTTTCTAATACTTATAACAAGTATCTACTGATTCTAGAAAATTTATCAAACACATGCATAAGCGAACAAATTCAACCATAGCAACTATACATATTAAATTTTCCAGAAATTTTTAAATTACCTTTAATTTGCAAAAAGCTTAGGATAATTCATCCTAATCTTGTCCTCTAACTCCCATGTACAATCATTATGATCAAGACTCCACTGGACCTTTACCAGTTTCAAAGTTTTGCTTCTCAATTCCTTTTCTTCTTTAGCCAAGTTCCCTACTGGTTCTTTCTCATAAACCAAATTAGGATTTATCTGGACTTGGTAAGGTTTTTCCAGAATTTTTTCCTTATCATGTACCCATCTTCTAAGTTGTGACACATGGAATACATTGTGCATTGCTTTCATTTCTTATGGCAGCTCCAATTTGTATGCTAATGAGCCTACTCTTTCCAGAATTTTATAGGGCCCAACATACCTTGGTGTGAGCTTTCCTTGCTTGCCAAATCTCAAAAACTTTTTTATAGGTGAAACCTTGATGAAAACAAAGTCACCCACTTCATATTCCACCTGCTTTCTTTTCATATCTGCAAATTTCTTTTGCCTGTCTTGAGCTGCTGCCATCCTCTTCCTTACTAGCTCAATTTTCTCTATAGTCACTTTTATACACTCAGGCACTAAGACAGCTCTCTCTCTTGTCTCTACCCAACATATAGGTGATAAGCATGGCTTGCCATATAAGGCTTCAAATGGTGCCATCCCTATAGTGCTTTGATAACTATTATTATATGTAAACTCAGCTAAATGGAGATGGTCCTCCCAGTTGCCTCCAAAATCCAGTGCACATGCCCTTAATAAGTCTTCTAAAACTTTGTTCACCGCCTCAGTTTGTCCATCTGATTGTGGATGATATGCAGTGCTTAAGCATAATTCACTTCCCATGGCCTCTTGAAAACTTTTCCAAAATCTTGATGTGAAAATGGTATCCCTATCACTCACAATAGTTTTGGGAATTCCATGCAATCTTACCACTTCCTTCATGAACACTTGAGCCAACTTTGGTGCATTCCTCTCTGATTTCACTGGGATAAAGTGTGCCACTTTAGTTAACCTGTCTACTATTACCCATGTACTTGTGTTTCCTCTTTTGGATCTAGGCAGGCCATCTATGAAATCCATAGATATATCCTCCCATTTCCACTGTGGTATGCTAAGGGGTTGTAACAATCCTGATGGTCTTTGTGTCTCTGCCTTGACTTGTTGGCAAGTCATACATTTTGCAACATGTTTAGCTACATCTGACTTCATTCCCTTCCACCAATAATTCCTTTTTAGATTTTGATACATCTTTGTATTGCCTGGGTGTATGGAGTACTTACTCCTATGGTATTCATTTAATATTTCCTCCTTCAACTCCATGTTTTCTAGAACACATATTCTATTTTTATTCCTTATGTAACCATTTTTATCAATATGGTAATTTATCACTTCTTCCCCTTTTGATATGAGAATTTTCTTCTCTAATAGGTCTGGGTCTTGTTCTTGCATTTTTCCTATCTTCCAAATTAAATCTGATTGTAAGGTTATTAAACTCAGTCTCCCTTTACTCTCATCTCCTTCAGTTGTCACCATGTGTATCTCACTGCTTGCTTCAATTTCTAAGTCAGTAAGTATAGATAAATCCTTAAATTCTTCCATCATCAACATGGCTACCTTAGCATGTTGTCTACTCAAGGCATCTGCAACCTTGTTTGCTTTACCTGGTGTATAAAGTATGTCTAGGTCATAGGCAACTAGAAACTCCACCCATCTATGTTGCCTCATGTTCAAATATTTTTGTGAGAAAAGATATTTCAGTGCCTTATGATTTGTGTACAAATTAAATTTGGAACCTAATAAGTAGTGTCTCCAAAGCTTCAATGCATACACCACTACTGCTAACTCAAGATCATGGGTTTCATATCTTGTTTCATGTGGTTTTAATTGTCTGGATGCATAGGCTATTACTTGATCTTGCTGTATCAACACAGCTCCTAGCCCAGAACCACTTGCATCAGTGTACACAATTAAATCCTCATTTCCTTCAGGTACCCTTAATACTGGTGCATTAACTAAAGCTTCTTTTATCTTGATAAAAGCTTGTTCACATTTTTCAGTCCATACAAATGCTTGATTCTTTCTGGTTAAATTAGTAAGTGGTGATGACATTTTGGAAAAATCTTTTATGAATCTCCTATAATATCCTGCCATCCCCATGAATGATCTAACTTCACTCACTGTGCTAGGTCTCTTCCATGCTTGGATAGCTACAACTTTGTTGGGGTTCACAGAAATTCCTTTAGCAGAAATGACATGACCAAGAAAATGTACCTCCTCTTTCCAAAATGCACATTTTGAAAATTTTGCCTTTAAATCTTTTTCCCTCAATCTAGACAAAACCAGATGCAAATGATTTTCATGCTCTTCTACTATTTTGGAATAAATTAAAATATCATCAATAAAAATTAGCACAAACTTGTCCAGATAATCCCTGAATATCCTATTCATTAAATCTACAAAATATGAGGGGGCATTTGTCAACCCAAATGGCATAACCATAAACTCATATAAACCATACCTAGTGTTAAATGCAGTGTACTTAACACTTGAGTCTTCAACTTTCATCTGATGGAACCCAGATGCTAAGTCTAATCTAGAGAATATTTTAGCTCCACTGAGTTGATCAAAAAGATCATCAATCCTAGGCAATGGGTATTTATTCTTGATGGTAACCTTATTTAACTCCCTGTAATCTATGCACATCCTCAATGTACCATCATGCTTCCTCACAAACACTACTGGAGCACCCCAGCATGAATTGCTTGGCCTTATAAACCCTTTACCTTCTAATTCCTCTAACTGGTTTTTCAACTCCTTCAGTTCACTTAGCCCCATTCTGGTGGGTTTCTTAATTATTGGGCTTGCTCCTGGTATGAGGTTGATTTGAAACTCAACTGGTCTATGGTGTGGAACACCCTTAACATCCCCAAACACATCCAAATATTCATTGACTATGGGAATTTCTTCAATGGAAGGTTCACTGAAATCCTTTTCCAAGTCAATTAAATGATAAAATTTTCTTTCTTTAGCTACTTCACATAAAATTGTGATTCTCTGGCCTTTAAGGTTTTGCAATGATATGGTGGATGAATCTAAATTAATTATGGCTTTAAATTGCCTTAACCAGTCTACCCCCAATATAACACCTATTTGGGTAGTTTAAAACATATAAATTGGAAATAAAAATATTTCCTCCTATGTTTAATTCCACATCCACACAAATCATATTTAAAACACTAGAACTCCCCAGTGGACTTTGTATAAGCAATGGTGTTTCAACCAATATGCAGTTCAGTTTTAGCATTTTAACTATTTCATAAGAAATTAGAGAATGAGTTGCCCCAGTATCATATACTACTGCTATAGGTATGGTACAGATAAGTAGTGTACCTTCCACTTGACCATGATTTTCAGCACTAGTCTCCACTGTGGATTTGCTTTTGCCTTCCAGATTTGCCAATTTTCCTTGCTGTTTGTACTCAGGACAATTTCTCTTCATATGCCCTTCTTTCCCACATAGGTTGCACTTAAAGGCTCCTCCTTTTAATTCTAGGCACCTTGGTTTGATGTGTCCCTCCTTTCCACAATGATGGCAAACCAATTTCTTCTTAGCATCATTGGCCTTGGTGTCACTGGCCTTTTTGTTATCTGTTTCCTCTTTCTTCTTGTCATAAGGGTGGTATCTTCCCTTATTCTTCTTGTTATTGTTGTTCTTAAAATTTCTATACTTCTCTCTTGCCTTGTCATGCTGCTCAAATTTCAAAGCCAGATCTATTACTTGATCAAAAGTCTTATCAGCATATGGTAACATGGCCCTGCTAAGTCCTGGGTTCAAACCTTTAATATACCTATCATTTTTGGATGCTTCATCAGCCACTAGCACTGCTCCATATTTGGATAATCCCTCAAATTTTTTAGTATACTCAGTGACGTTCAAAGTTCCTTGTCTGAGTCTAATAAACTCTTCAAGTAATGGTGTTTTAGCTGATGCTGGTACAAACCTTGCCTCCAACATCTCCTTGAATTGATTCCAAGTGATTTCATTTTCAATCCTCCCAGCTATGATCACCTCCCACCAGCCTAAAGCTACTCCTTTCAGCTGTCTTGAAGCCACTTGCCTCTTCCTTTGATCATCAAGCTGCATGTCATTGAAAATCCTACCCAGTGTTCTCAACCATGATTGAATTTCCATCACATTCTCAGTCCCTTCAAAACTCTTGCCTCCCAAGTTTGTATAAGTCTTTAATAGTTTTGAAAGTTCCTCATGTGGATTATCAGGCCTATGCCCAATTCCATCCCTTAAAACCCTCACAAACTCCTGCATATCAAGCATCTGTGGTGCACTTGTTCCTGCATTGTGATGAGATCCCCTTCCTACCATGGTTTGATAACTAGGTTATGGGCAGATGGGATTAGTATATTGTGAGTATTCTCTATAATTAGTATTTTCCTATCTAAATTATTTCATCCAAAACAAACAGACATAATATATTTCTATAGCACTCAACAATCAATGCAAACATTTTCTAGCTATGCATAATAAATTTTCAACCTCCCTCTGATACCAAATGAAATGACCCTCAATATTTTACCTTAATTTTTCAAGGATTTTTTTTTGAATATATATATATATACATTTAAACTTAATTTAAATTCTCAGAGTCATTTTTCTTTTCAATCAATTATCCAGGATCCAAATTTCTACTAATATAAATATATCAGTGTATTCATAAAGATATGCACATACGTATGAGGATGCATGTGTCCCTCTTGTTTAAATCAGAGTTATGGTAAACAAGAGCATATTCTGTTTGATTTGAATTTGAATCAATCTACACATAGTTAATTTCCATATTCTTTTTGATATTTGTAATATATGAGTAGATCCTGCTCATATTTATTCTTAATGATTTTGATCATTCTAACTATGATTTACTAATAATTTATCTTGGCAAGACAATCTCAGAATACATGGCCTTTTCATAGTATAGTTCAAATGCTTGATATTTGATTAAGGCCAGAAAATGATATCTATATTTATCATTATCAACTTATGGTTTTCTTTGAAACTCATCTGTTCTTTGACTCAATCAATAAGACACACTATGTGTTAATATACTCATATATATATATCCCTAAGTCACTTCTACTCAGTAATCTTAAAGTTATCTTAACCAGAAGATCGATACAAGATTGATGTCCTGGACTTGAAAGTCCAGAATTTGGTGTCTTAGGCAAAGTGTTTTCTGTCTTTTATTTGTGCAAACCAGACCTCAATGTGTTAATCACTTGCATACCAGTTTCTAAGTTTTCTATGACTAGGGTACTGGACTTGAAAGTGTTTAAAAAGTGGTGCAATCCCTGGATTATGGTGAACCAGGGCTTGAATGCAGAGTGCTCCCTGGTTTGATAATACAAACCAGTCAAAGTGCATATTTGTCTATGGTATTTGAAAGAGAGTTTTGGTGAAACACTTGCTAAAAGAACAAAGGGTTATGAAATGCATGTTACTATTAAAATACAGACCAACATGATCAACCAAGACTCCATTCTTTTGAAACTAGTTAACCCTTGTGACTGTGTCAACCAGACACTCTAACCATGTCAATTGAAATGCCATTCATTTGCAAAGTACTTGAAACCTTTTAAAGATATATACACTTCTCAAAACAACTCACAAATGGACTTGAACTCTTTTACTAAATATTTCAATGAAAAGCAACTGAATACTTAAAAGAATACTCCAAGTTAAAATCAGATTTTACCCAAAACTTAATGCTTTTGAATGACTCAAGATTGAGTAATACATAATATAGGTTATGTAAGACAATTGCTCATATATATATATATATTTCTTTTTCAGATTTTCATAGATAATACTTTAAGCTTATTTTCTTGTTCACAACTCAGATAATCCTTCAGTTCTCAAACCTTAATACATAACAAAATTCAACAGAAACAACTAGTTTAATCAAACATAACAAGTTCATTACATAACAGGAAATTTTAAAAACACAAATTTTCATGAATACATGCAGATAAATCATCCTATGCTCTTATTAAAAACTAGCTAGCATGCTCATTCATTCTTTCTCATTAGCCACAACTTTCCTTCCTACTTAGGTCCTGCATTCCCTGAAAGAGCATTAGTGGCTGCCTCATTTTAAAATGAGACACACCATATGCCATAAGCAAATAAGGGTCAGATCTATGATCTGGTGTGAGCAACAACAATATATCCATAACATTAAGCAAATAGGTGATACATGAGTACTGGCTTGTTGCTTATGCAATTTCTTTAATCAACTATTTTACCATGTTTCAGATAATTTTGTGCATATATGATAACTTCAACAACCAACCATGTACACATACATAATTATGCAAACATGCACATTAATCAGTAGCATATAGATGCACTGGAACAACCATGGTTCCATTCCAACCAATCTAGGAAATACTCAAGTTCCTATTTCATCATTTATGGGTTGTATTTATCAATTTAAATCCTAGCCTTATCTGCTATCAAGGAATCACAGGGACACATTGCAATGAACTAATTCACATCATTGCACAAAGATCTCAGGGCTTGAAAAAACCATGTGCCAACTTGCATACTTCAAATATGACAAGCATTCCAGCAGCCTTCTTGGCTCACCATCCCTAGTTTATTTACTAATTGTATTCATGTTTAATCCTATCATCAAATAGCTAGGTGAACAAGTCACTGTGTACATGAAACATCCCATACATCTTGCAAACATATTTTTCAAAAGCAAGCAGATAATCATTTTCAAGGACATTGCCATCAGATGTCTTGACTTTAAATCAAATATAAGAATATTTACAACTGAGAATAGAGACATGGCATGTTAGGTTATTATGATTTGCAAGTAACTATGGTTGAACCAGATTCAAGATCTAGCTTAATCATAATTTTTGACTTGTGGGTTTGCTATTTGATTAGGGGCTCAGCACATAAAGATCTCTATTGCACCCCTAATTCCTTTTTTCTTAAGCCCCAACACTTATTCAAAGTATAATGCAGCTCATATTATTTTCTCTATTGAAATTTTCATGCCATAGTTCTATATCAGTTGTAAGTACTCTTCCCATAATTTCAAGGTTTTGTGCCATAGCTTTTCTAAGTATAATAAAACAGTGGGATGCACATCCATAATAAACATCATATCAGATCAAAACCATCCAAAGAACATCCATAAGATATCTAATAAGACTATGTTCAGCAAAACTAGAAATATGCAAATAACAACATAAAAGTTTGGCTGCCTCATATCAGGACTTAATGCCATGGATTTAGTGAGATTACTCACCTAAGTACTTCCTTCTATTTGATCCAGAAAACCCTTGAATGCTTTTCCTTCCTTTTAAATATTTTCTTCCTTTCTTATTTTTAAGTATCTCGGGTAAATGATTTTTCTGGCCATAACTTCTTATTTATATGAATGTTTTTCACTAGGGTTTTATCAAGATAAAATTCCATTTTTGTCCTGGCTAACATCAGGCATTTTGCATTTTATATTTTCACATTTCCCATCCTTAATACCCCGTGCTACATTAGTTGGTTATGGTCAGTGCTTTCCTCCTTTTGCTTTTTAGAAAATGGCTATTTTTGAATACCTCTCCACTTACTCAAGTCATGTTAAAAGTGTGACTTAGCTATATTTTATACATTTATTCATTTTTGGAAATCCTCTTTTCTATTTTTTACCTACACATACATACTTACTTGTATTGTGTCTCATGTCATTTTGATGTTATTTTTCTTGCTTAGCTTTAATATATTTCTACTCAAAGAAAAGTATACATGTATATAGATATATATATTTATTTAATTTTCCTTGCTTCATAGAAAAATATATATATACATATATTTCATATTTATAACTTGGTTAGGTCTAGGTTAAAAATCCAGTGCTTTAAGTAAGAATTTACTTTCTTACTCAAATAAAATATTTTCTTCTTTTCATTTCAAAATAATTCATAAGACCCAGAAACAAAATATCTACACTTGGGTTAATTCACATTTCAAAATCATATTTGAAATGCTTTCTTTTCCTATTCTTTTTTTTCTTCAGGAATTTTGGATCCTTCCTTGTGCCATTTCCAGTGTGCACGTGCACACATATCCTTGCACATTATTCAATCCCAGAAATTCCTCCATAATTAAATCTAAATATTTCAAAACTAAATTATTTCATTAAAATAATTTTTCACAAAATTTTGGGTTATTACAAAAAATGAACTGGGCATGTCGACATGACCCATCCCCCTATGTCGACATACAGGATGAGATTTTCAAATTTAAATTTCCCTCTAAAATTAGTTATTAAGTTATATATTTATATATTTCGACTTTTACTCCTTTTCTCTATTCTATTCTCTGTAATAAACTTCTAAAACAGTAAATTAGTGGCTTTCTCTTCTAATAATGAACCTTCTTCACCCACTTCTCCTCATTCTGGTCCTTTTCAATGTTCCACACACATACGAGTCATCAAATTACAAGAGAAGATGAAAGATTTGCTTCAAATGATGATGTAAATTCAAGTGAGTCAATCGCGAATGGCTAGAGAACAAGATAGGCAAGGCAGAATCCTTAGGAATTTACAAAAATTCCTTATGGATAACCATGCCATTCCCATTGTCATCGAAGAATCATCACAAGCCATGGATTTTGAAGAAGAAGAGCCTCTATAAGAACCACAAGAGGATTAAGAAGAAGAACATCCTCTGCCGAATCCGGATGTTCATATGGACGAAGACGATGGCGTGATTTGCGTTGGAGAGGTCCTTTTTGACGCTAATGGGAACTTGGTCGAACAACGTGGAAACTTTTGTCTCCACTATCCAAATTGTTCGGTCCATAAATCACCAATAGTTAAGGGTCCTCGTTAAGCGTTTTTTGTTTTTCTCTTTCTTGATTGTATATTGGTTTGTTAATTTGTATATAAGTGTTATCTTAATTAACGTTCTTCTAAAAACAATCTTTGGTGTATAAAATCGTGAATTCCATTTAACTTAAGATGCTATATTTCACTCATACATAGTTATTATTCTTATGTCATATGTTTGTTAATCTCATTTTCTATTAAGTTCAAGGTTTATAGGTTATTTTTGTTGATGACAAAGGGGGAGAAGTTATATAAAATAGTAGGCTTGGAGTAAGGGGGAGTTGTTGGTGTAAGGGGGAGTTATGGTATGATCGAAGTGGTAAATATATTTTATAAGGTTGTCATCATCAAAAAGGGGGAGATTGTTAGGAACTGGAGATAGTGGTTTTGATGACAACAACCTTTGTAACTTATTTTATTATAACTTATATACTAACACTATTGTCTAGATATATATGAATATTATTATGCAGGATATATATAAGGCAGGTACTGATTATTGAAGACTGTACAATATAAAGATCAAGAATGAAGAAATCAAGTTTGAAGCCTCATGAGTATTAAGATCAAGATTTCAAGACTAGTTTTTGTTAAAACTTCATAATAGCATGAAAATCTTCATTCCATATTTCATTTGGGATGGAACCCATTTCTACCTTCTTAGTGGCTTACAAACCCACGACAAGTAGCTTACAAACCTACGACAAGTGGCTTACAAACCCACAAACATCCTGGTCTTGTACAAGTTCTTGAGTCCTGATGTGATGAAATATTATGCAGGAAGAAGCTTGCAAAACTACTTCAAAATGGTTTTTTAAAATGATTTTCAAAAGTGTTATTTTAAAATGTTTTAGCTTTAAGAATTATATTTTCAAATGATTTTCAAAAAGATGTTCTAGCCTTAAAATATTCTTTGTTTTTGTTTTTAGATAAACTCTTGTTTTAAACTTCGTTTGTTTTTAAACTATCTTCTGATTTTTAAAAAAAAAATTCTTTTATAATATATATATACTTGAGATTTAAACCAAATTTATATATACATTCTAAAAATATATTTTTCCCTTCTTCTTTATTTTAAATCATAGGAAAATTAGTTTATTTTACTCCAGAATCATTTCATCTTGTTTTCCTTTCAATACCATTTTCAAAACAAATTTTATATTGTATTTAACTAAGGGATGTCGACATCATGGGATACCCCATGTCGACATGGTGGCCGTTAAATTCAAAAGTTTCAATTTTCAAAAGAAGTGTCTATTCGTTTAAATCTCTTCACGAATGGTTATGACCGTTACTGGTCTATAAATAGCCTTCACAAACGAATTTTTTAACTAACTATTTTCTTATTTTCTTCACTCCTTCTTCTCCACAGAACCATATTCTAAAATTTTCATATTTTTTAAGATCGTGCCGAAATTCTGCCGAATTCTCAAGTGAATCAAATTAGAATCTCATTCTTGTTTGATTCTCTACCCTTTCTCGAAGATCAAAGTGCTATTTAGAGTTATAGGATCAATTTGTAATCAAAAGTTTATCGAGTCTCTCTATAAGGTGTGGTTGTGCCTGGAAATCAATTGGGTGATCTTGTGTCCCATAAATCAAGAGAGTTTGCCCCGGACTCGAAGACAGGAGAGTACCTCAAGGCCTTTAGAAATTGAGGATTGTAATCTCGACATTGGTATAATAAAAATTTGGACGAGGTGTTTGCCTTGGTGCAGGACTGGACATAGGGTAACTCCGAATCAGTATAAAATCCGGTGTGTTCCTTTCCTTTTACTGCTTTTTATTTACTTTCTGCATCTGTGTTTGATTCTGTGATTGTTCTATGATTAAGTTCTGCATTTGTTTATATCATAATTTTTAAATTAGTACATATAAGTCTTAGAATCCATTAAACATTCACCCCCCCTCTAGTGTTAAATTAGCTTTAAGATCCTTAATCCGCACTCCCTTTCAGGACTAAGTCGTAGTTTTGAGAAATAATTCCTTGATCATATGATTACGAACCATATGGTGCTAGCGAATCGTATCTCAAACAATTAAGGGCAAAACAACTATTTAATGGGAGCAATAAAAGAGTCTGTGAACTCTTTGGAATGATACATGTAGATGTATGCAGTCCAAGGTCTAATAATACCAAAACGTAACGACTTACTTCATTAAATTCATAGATGAAATACCATAAATATGAACATGTGTATTTGATACATAAGTATCGTATTAAAGATAATTTCATTAAATATAAAATAAATGTGGAAAACATAACATGCAAACACAATAAAAGAATTCGATTGATAAATTAGGTGAGTGTATTGGAAAGGGTTCAAAATGTATCTGAAGATGAATAAGATTCAATCTCAAAAGTGACTCCTCCCTATAAGACATAATGAGAGGAGTCAGATATTGTTGAACAAAGTACGATTGATTATGAGTGAAGTTGAGTTAACTTCTTTTTGTAAGATCGTTTACTTTAGAGTAAGTACATAAGGTTAAATTAATTTCAGCTAAAGCGTTGTATACGAAATCATACAAGATAAGCGTTTATTATAAACTTCAACATATCTTAGTTTAAGGAGTCGACAGACTGTGCGAGTCAAAAGACTACACGTAATAATTGTTCATAAGGGATCTCGTGTGGACCACCCCAAAGGAGTTTGGGACTGATCAATATTGATTGACCAATTTATGTTATGGACGTAAGTTTCTTAAACTAAAACCAACTCGGGTTTTATATAAGCATAAATCAAGTTATGAAATGTTTATGAATTCATATTCCATTAATTGAGAAACAATTGTTGTTTCAAGAAACACCAACTTCATAGTGAAGGAATTTCATTTAGAAATTATTGATAGTAAAGTGGATTTGGATACGATCCAAAGATAAAATTGATTATGAAGGATGAAATGAAACTAAATAAGCCTAAATAGATACAACCAATTAGAGTATCTAATAAGAATTCTCGTACATTAAAGAGAAATTGTGAATTTCTTATCAATGTCGAGAAAATAGAACTTCCTTAGTTGTTAATAAGCCATTAAAAATATTGAATCTACCATATCACACGATGCGCAAATTCAAAATGGATTCAAGTATATTATCAAAATATGATTTTGGTAATTATACCCGAACGGATAAGTTGGAATATATTAAACAACATTGATAAGAATAACATCGTAAATTTCAATTGTTGAAATTAACGTAACGGATTTGTCATTCGACGTGCTTGAATAAATTTAGATTTTACTCGTAAAATTATTGTCTGATATGACTATGAGTTTTGATAGATATGCGATGAAATAGAAAATTCTAAATAATGATTTAGAATAGATGGTATGCAAATAATAACTAAAGCAACTACAAGAAAATTGATTTTTATAATGTTAACAAGATAGCATTCTACATCGTTCTTGTTTGTTTAATTTTTTTTAATCTAGAGCATGAATTTGATTATGTAACACTTCCACAGGGCGAGCTGCTCAATTATCTTCGTGGGGGCTCTCTCTCAAATTATTCACTTCCAAATCCCAAACCCTACATTCTCTTCCCAAATCAAAAAAAGGCAACTTGAAGGTTTCGCTTGATGTGGAGCATGGAGGGGTGCTCGACAAGGGAGAAAGGAGGCCACACGCGACCGGAGGAGGGTGGCTGAGTTGGCTAAGCGACACGACTGGGATTCATGCCCTGCGCGATGCGGCTTGGAGAGGCTGGGGGCGGTTTGCATCTCTAGCGATACTTTCCGGAACTATCTTCAAGTATGCTTCCTGAATTTGCTAACATTGGTACAAATTAAACAAAAGGTATGCTTCCTGAATTTGCTTATCTTCCAGTTTTATAAATGTGAAAAATTAGATTTAGGATGCTTCTCTTTATATTTCATCTAGATTCACTGCAATTTCTGTCCTACATTTGTTTTTGTTCTTTCTTTTTATTTTCTTCTGGAGGTAGTTGATAAAAGTTTTTCAGACTTACAACAGTAATCTACCTGGTTTGTTTGTGTATCACTTGTTTGATTTTGTATTTTTATTTTTTACCCATGTATTATTCCTATCGGTTCAATATTAGTGAACTTTTAACCTCATGGTTGGCAATTTGATTGAACAGTGCAAAGAATCACCAAATTGCTCGTTGAGTAATGGAAGAATTATATGTAAAGAAGGAAACCAATATAAGACATCTTTTATAGGATCTAGTCTAAATTATCATACGGGGGAATTGTATATGGGGTATGTCAAAATGAATTGAATCCTTTGGCCAAACTTTTTTGCAGCTTTTCCTTTGTATAAATATTAGAATTTTTTTCCAGAAAATTCAGATGAATATTGCTATGTATGTAAAGCAGAGGAGCGGGATAACGTGAATGAAATGGATTAGTGGGACGTAAAACCATATGAAAATTAACTCTGAAACATCAGTCTATTATTTCCCGTTTTATTATTATTCTGGCATGAACACCCTAATTGATTAGAAATTAAGATAAAGTTACACAAAATTAAGATTTTTTGTAGGAAATTATATCTATTTTGTTTGTATACATGTGGATGAAAATCTTTGTTTAGTTTTACTTTTGTCAAGCCACTCATTTTTCAGTATGGACAAAAAAAAAGTATTAAGTGGATACATATCCAGTTTCATTATCGGTACTTAATTATTACTCTAGTTACAAACCATATAGGGAACCGTGCTACAAAGATAAAAATCAAACAAGCCATGACAATTTTTTGTTTGACAAGTAAAGTAATGACAAGTAATGTTATCATGGATTCATCAAGTTCTGGATGTACAGTGATTATATCCATGAAAGCTTTTTTTTTCCTATAAATAATAATATCACGTTGACTGTTTAAAAAAGGGCCTAAAGCTTTATTATTTTAATAACCTGTTGGCCTACATTTAAGGGTCAAGGTTAGATCTAAAATAAGATACTGCTTACCTAGTCCTTATTATTGTAACTATCATTTTCTGTTTACACTAAAAAGTGTCATTCAGACTAAAAAGCAAACTTGTTGTCCTTGAGAATAATTTTTTTTGCAACTTCTTCCCTGGGCCTATTTTCCTGTATTTATATTTAAAAAAAAGTCATCTCCATTAGATAATTTATTCCATATGCAATAGCAATGACAGTGCTAACACTTGAAAGTTTCAAGAACTGAATGACAGTGCAATAGCAATGCTACTTTGGGGGTTAGTAAACAAAGATACAACTTGAGTGTCATTAGATTTTGTAAAAGGAGGATATGATGCTTATGAAGAATATGATGTTACTATCAAACTGTCAATCACACACTTTTGATAAAGCGATTATTCCATATGCGCTCATTCCACTCCCTTCTACTTGTATTATGTTAAAATTTTGGTGTAATTAATTTTATTTGTGTTTATATTTAATTTGTACTGATACCTGAAGTAAAAACAAAAAAATAGAAACAAAAAAAAGTATGTAATATATCATTTTTAAATTTACTTTGATTTATGCCATTGCGGAAGAAGAATTTAAAAAGAAAAACAAGGTGGTTTGTCCATGTGAAAATTTAAGGTTGTAAGCAATCTATATATGTTTGCATATATTGGAGCATCAAATAGGTTTGTAGAAACCCTGATAATGTTGTTTTGGAATATAAACAGCTTGAACATATCCCCACCATCTTTATTCTTATGCTTAACCATTTATTGTTGGATGCACAGTTTCAATACCATCTTTTTATTGAAATCACCTTCCTTTTTCTTCAGTTATGAATTTTATTTGTGTTTCGAGTGTGAGACCAATAATGTTTGCACTATTGCCTTGAAATTTATTGTCTTTGGTGTGTTATTTGACAAAAACCAAAATTGGGTAGAGTTGCATTTTTGCAAGATTTTTAAGAACAGCTTATATATCTGGACCAATCGTAACTTTCTATTGAACGATCAATAAAAATACAATTCAAAATTGTAATTTTTGAAGGCAACTTCAAATAAATGTACCATTCATATAGATACAGACTCATATTGCATGTGTATAGAGGTGCCAATATCATACCAGAAACAGCATAAAATAAGTTGATATAAATCTCACTCCATGAATTTATGTCTCTTACATAATATTATTTTTAATGCATAACCTGCAGAATTGTGCAACTACATGGCTGCATTTTATCAAGATAAATATTGAAGAGGTCTGAATTTCCTTAAGCACCGTCTCCTACAATAAAATTCATCATCTTATTTCTGATTTATCGGTTCAATAGTATGCTAGGATAAACAGTGCTTTCATATTTTTTATAAGGCTGTTAATTTTGTACGAGTGTGCAATGTCCGTTCGAGTCTGTGTCCGAAAAACATCCGTCGAGTCCGTTCGATTTTCATTTAGGAAATGAATTAGGACAATAAAATTTGTACGAACAAAAATCCCGTCCGACCCATGTTCATTCGAATTTGTCCAAATTTCTTATAATTCACTATATCCATTACGTTCTTCAAAATATTTATGATAACAGTTTGGTTTGTTGATTGATTAAAGATTCATAAAATGCTTATATACTTCAGTACATATTAATAAAAATTGTACAATTGATAGAAACTCTATTAAAAAACATAAAATGTGATGTACACAACAATGTCCGTCCGTGTTCGTGGTTGAAAAACGTCTGTTCGTGTCCGTCTGATTATATTTAGGATGTGAATTAGGACAGCAAAATTGGAACGAGCACAAATCTTGTCCGGTCAGTGTCCAGTCCGATTTCATTTAGGACAGAAACCGAACACGTGAGATATGGACCCCTCCACAATGTCACGTGACTTTCTACACCAAAAATTGCATAATTGCATAAATTGGGGTCTGAAGTGGTATGGTGAAATAACTCTGTAGTTGAAGGAATAAAAATCAGGAAAATATGAATCCAAAAATAGAGTAAGAGGGAGAAGAAGTGATTGAATGTATAATAGTTTATATATTTAATTCTCGTTTCTCTTTCTGTTATCGGAATCGGTTCTTTCTGTGGTCAAGGTATGGTGTTTATTTGATTTTTGTTTTTAATTCCTATTTTTATATGTTTTTGTGCTGCTGCATTAGACGACTGTTAGATTAATTTTGTTGTGGCATTTAGATCTGTGGTAGTTATTGCACAATTAATTTTAATTCGTGTTTATGTTGGTAATATTTAGCTACCTTTTTGTATAGATCTCGAATTTAGCATGAATGAGATGGTTATTATCTACAAAATGAACAAAATATAGGAAAGGTAGTATTTGGAGGAAAGATTTATGAAACATGTACCATTATTCTTTAATTTATGGCGCTGGGTGATTGATTTATGAAATTCCACTAGATTTTTAATGTTTTTCTTAATTCTTAAATCAATTTTGGAGGCCGTCTTAACATCATCATCTTTAATTTTGGATGATGCTACCACTTGGAGTATGCATCTCACTTACTCATTCGGGTTTAGTTTCTTGCAATTATGCAAAATAATTATAATATTTTCATACTTTTTGTAAAATCTTTCTTACTTTGTTTGTCAAGTTGGACATGGTAGTTGTTAACCGAGCCACATCTTAGATTTGTATACGATGGTTATATCCCTTTTTTTTTATAGAAAAAAACCCTTTGTTGAACTTATTATGTATATGATGATTATGACATAATTTGTCAGCTTTTTAGCACCTTAGTTATTTTTTATAATAGTCATTACTTTGAGATATTAGAATAAAAGAGCGTATTATTGCTCTTGTAAAATAAAACAGTTTTAGTAGACTAGTGCTTTGTTCACTGCCCTCTTGTGGGGTATATTCTTGCCCAAGTTCTATATTCTTTCTTCTTGGAAAACATTATTATGGACCTTTGGTTAAGTTCACCAAATTCTTGGCCATAGCTGCTGCTTCTTAGTGGAATAAGTAGACGTTAGAGCCTGTTTAGCTGGTAATTGCTTATAAGTAGTTAAAATAAAATAGTGTTCTTTTATGTAAGTTACTTGTTTATATGTGAGAGTTTGGAAACCAAATATAAGGTGGAAATATAACTTATCTAGAAGTTGATAAGGCATCATAGCTTAATTCTTATTTTACCACTAAATTTTATCAAAATTTTAACATATTTATCCAAAAACTTAACAATATTTAAATTTAAACTCAACTACTTGTACTTAGTTGTGAAAACTTGTTCTCAAACGGGTTCTTACTATTATTGCTTTATGTTAACTAAACCTGTCAAAATTTAATCCAACCCATTAACCATACTTATAAATGGGTTGGGTCAATCCATTTATGAATTTTTACTAAATGGATCATAAATTGGATGACCCATTTTTAAAAGGGTTATAAATGGGTAAACCATTTACCCATTTATTAAAAACTTAAAATTCAAAAAAATAAGTTTGAAAATATAAAATTTGAAAATTTGAAATTTTTTACTCGGGTACTTCATCTTGTGGACGTACGCTGTAGTGTTCCATGGTGACTAACAGTTGTATTTAAGAAATAGCAGACTACATCCCCATGTTTGAACTCCGCCTAGGCAGAAGTCGCTAATTTTTTTGGTCAGACTGCAGTAACTTCTTCATACTAAATCGGAATTAGGCGAGACTTCAACCAATGAATTCCCACATAAACTACAGACAATATGGAACACTCGGATACTGCATCTTGTGAACGCACGCTGTAGTTCTCCATTGTGACTAACAGTTTTAGAAAATAACCGGCTACATCCCCATAGTTGAACTCCGTCGAGGCAGAAGCCGTTATTTTTTTGTCAGACTGCACTAACTTTTTCATGCTAGCTCGGAATCAGACGAGACTTCGGCCGATGAACTCCCACCTAAACTACGGACAATATGAAATATTCAGATATTGCATCTTGTGAACGCACGCCTTAGTTCTGCATGGTGACTGACAGTTTTACTTAGAAAATAACCGACTACATCTCATGGAAACACTCGGATACTTCATCTTGTGAACGCGTACTGTAGTTCTTCATGGTGACTAACATTGTACTTAGAAATAACATGCTACATCCTCATATTTGAACTCCGTCACTATTTTTTTGTTCGGACTGCAGTAACTTTTCCATACTAACCCGGAATCAGGCAAGACTTCAACCTATAAACTCCCACTAAGTTATGGATAATATGGAACATTCAGATACTTCATCTTATGAATGCACGTTGTAGTTCTTCATGGTGACTAATAGTTATATTTAGAAAAATAACATGCTACATCTCCATAATTGAACTCTGCATAGGCGGAAGCCGCTATTTTTTTGTTCAGACTGCAATAACTTCTTCATACTAACTCGGAATTAGACAAGATTTCCATCTAAATTACGGACAATATGGACACACTCAGATACTTCATCTTGTGATTGCATTCTGTAGTTCTCCGTGGCGACGGTTGCACTTAGCAAATAACATACTACATTCCCATATTTGAATTTTGATGAAAATTAAAATTTTGAAATTTTGATTTTTATCGAAATTCAAAACGTAAAAATTAGAAATAAAAATATTTTTTTATTTTTTATTAATCAAATCAAATTTAAATATTTAAATGTGTTAAATGAGTAACCCGCTTATTAAATGGGTTGGGTCAGACTGATCTCTGCATTAAATGTATCAAAATGAATGGGTCATAAATGGGTTGGGTCAAAATCGATCCAATCCATTTTGACCCAACCCAACCCGTTTGACGGGATTGTTAACCCCATGGACCGGAGAGTGAGCAATCATGTACCTTTTTATGCTATAGCCTCGTCCATGCTATTTTGAGTAATGCAACAATAACTGAAAATTTAGCTACTTAGATATTTTTTCAACAAAAAGCTAGAGAAGATTCAACATTATTGCGTCACATTGGGTTGAGAAATATTGTTTTAGATCAAATGGATTCAAAAACGGTTTGTAAAATATTATACTAAGAGCCAACTGATTTAACTTATATCTCAAGCTCTGAACGCAACTCTCTCATTTGATATCATTTTTCGCTCACAATTCATTTGCCTCCTTGGGAGTGAGTGGTCCTACTATTTTTCTTTTGCTATTAGTCATGTACTTTGTGTGGCATGTGATCATTTAGGATCTGTCTTCCATTAATTAATGCCTTCTACGTCTTTGACTCACCTAATTTGATTGTTTAAAGATACTTGAAATGACTGACATACTTGCCCTCACTTTAAGACTTGGTACCGTTGATAGTAAGAGCACTACCAACAGAAAGGTGGGTCAGTGGTTTAAAATAATATTTTTTGCACTGACCCACACTGACCGACTCTATACTGCCCCAACAACACACTGAGTTATCCGATATTAATAATGGCGGATAAACTTGTGTGCGTAGATTTTCAATGCATGCGATGAATAATTAAATATAACCACACAAGTTATCCGGCATTAACAATGCCGGATAACTCAGTGACTGCAAGGTAGTGACCCTGACAGTCAGTGGTGAGCCCATTTTTGGGCTCACCCCACCCCCTGTTGGGGTCAGTCACTGACTGACCCCAATTGGGAATGCTCTAATGCCCTTGTCAATTCAAGGGCTCAGTGCTGTTGACCTTATGAAAGTTGTATTGGAAGTTAAAAAATATGTATTACACAACATATGGTATACAACTCATAAAAATATCGGTATTTTATAGTTTTTATAATAACTGTATTTTTTTGCGTAATTGGATTTAAATTTGGAAGAACCTTTTGCTTTAGCTTTAATTAATGATTTTTGATACATGTCTAGTCCATTGTTATATTGATTGAAACTACCGCCAATATATTAATATATTTTAATAATCGAGTAAATTGCCAATCTTCTAATATTATTTGATTGTGTTCATGTTGGATAATAAATCAAGCATTTTAATTGTTAGTAGGAAGCACAATGTATGAAAAACATTTTAGGTTTGGTTGAATTATTGAATACAGGATCAAACATACGTTACTTGATTTATTCTGGTTTTAATCACCTTTTGGTGTCTTGTTATCCTTTTCTTTTGTCTCGTTTGCACGTCGCAACTCTTTAAGTTTATATACATGGAACTCTGTATATTCATTCATGATCATGTTCTAATTTGTTTGCTCTTTAACAACCAACCTCACAATTTTGTTCTAACTTGTCTACACTTTTGACAATCAAATTCATAATTATAATTTGCCTACAAGTATTTTCTAGGAAACATGCATAGAATTTCATTCATTTGTTTAAAATTACAGTTTTTAGAAGATATCTAGTATTTTCTTGGTTTTGGTTTTGGCTATGGAATGCCTAACTGGGTTTAGTTAATATTTGTCTTCCATTTTTTTAATTTTCTGCTCGTGCTATATTGCATAAATCGTCCCAGTATAACTATTATTTTGAAGGTCAAGGTTATCTAATGTTCTTCTATTCATGCTTCTCGTGCGTTAATATTAGAAACCACTATAGTGAAATCAAATTTTGTTTGTATATGTCATCCTCATTCCATTGCATTATGCAAACATCAGTAGAAACTGTCTTGCAAGATACCCTATCTTGCAACTCATATTTTTAAATAAAATAATCAATTGAGGCCCTCCTTCCTGTTTTAAATTGTAAGACAACTGTTTTGTTGTTAAGTTGGTTGTTGAAAATCCATCGTTCTTTTCAGTATATGAAGTATAGTTCCTGCACTGTGTTCCTTGTAAGTAACGTGATCTTACATGCTTTTATGAAAGTTTTTAGCTTTTCAATTAGGCAGTGTATTATAGTTTCTACTTTTCTTTGTTTTGCGTTGTAAATTTATGTTTGTCTTAAATCATCACTACTGCCCTGTATTATTTTGTTAAATAAGTTGTGTAGACTTGTTCAAAAGATGAGAGTACAACATTGCACATGTCCGAATGTTAAGTTGCATTCATAAAGTTCCAAACATTTTTGCCAACTTGTGTGTTTTGATTGCACATGGCCGAATGTCAAGATGAGAGTACAACAAAATTCCCAAGTACATATTGATGCTTGACCTGTGGGCTCTCAAATCCTTAGCTGCATAAGTAGTTGAGTGATTAACATAGATACTAAAATTATTATTAGGCGAGGAATCAACACATGCTTAAACATAAATGGTTGTTTAACCTTTCCCCCTGTTTATGATCCATGGGCCACACAACTTTCGTCCATAAAGTGATGCATGACCTATGTGCGCTTGAAACCCAACTAAAACCTTCTATTTATTCAGCGCGAACCTTAAAAGTTGGCTAGGATAAAATCAGTTATAAATTTGATAATGACACTTGTGGGGCTCTTAAACGGGAACCAACAATATCATGTTTCAACTTAGTTTAACCTGGTTTTCTTTTATTTTTCACACTACTACAGGAAAAATTCAGAATGGGTGCAGGGGGAAGAATGACCGTCAAAGAATGTGAGGTCCAAGAAGACCTTGAAACATTCCGCCGTGTCCCAAGTGACAATCCACCGTTCACCGTAGGGCAGCTCAAAAAGGCCATCCCTCCTCACTGCTTCCAGCGCTCCGTCCTCCGCTCCTTCTCCTACGTCCTCCACGACCTCCTCATAGTCTCAGCCCTCCTCTACCTCGCCCTCTACCAAATCCCCAAACTGCCCTCCCCCTACCACCACCTCGCCTGGCCCCTCTACTGGGTCCTCCAGGGCTGTGTCCTCATGGGCATTTGGGTCATTGCCCACGAATGTGGCCACCATGCCTTCTCCAACTGCCAACTGTTAGATGACATAGCCGGCCTTGTTCTTCACTCCGCCTTACTAGTGCCTTACTTTTCATTTAAGTACAGCCACCGCCGCCACCATTTAAACAATGGCTCACTAGAAAGAGATGAAGTATTCGTACCCAAGCCCAAATCCTCCATCCCATGGTTCGCAAAGTACTTAAACAACCCGCCAGGCCGCTTCATCTTCTTATTCATCATCCTCACCATGGGCTGGCCCTTGTACCTATGCTTCAACGTATCAGGCCGTGAGTACCCACGCTTTGCCTGCCACTACGACCCGTATGGCCCGATCTACTCCAATCGCGAGCGCACCCAGATCCTCATCTCCGACATCGGCGTCCTCGCCGTCTTCTACATCGTATACAAAGCAGTGATCTCCTATTCCTTTCTTCAGGTCATGCAGATCTATGGTGCACCGCTGATGATAGTGAATGGGTGGCTGGTGCTGATCACGTACCTGCAGCACACCCACCCGGCGCTGCCTCATTACGACTCAACGGAATGGGACTGGCTCAGGGGGGCGCTTGCTACTATTGACAGGGATTACGGGATTCTGAACAAAGTGTTCCATAACATAACAGACACTCATGTTGCACACCATTTGTTCTCCACCATGCCTCATTATCATGCTATGGAAGCGACCAATGCGATAAAGCCGATACTGGGTGAGCATTATAAGTTGGATACGACTCCTGTTTATAAGGCTGTGTACCGTGAGACCAAGGATTGTGTATATGTCGAGGAGGATGGTGGTAAAAGTAAGGGCGTTTTCTGGTACGGTAACAAGCTTTGAGTTATTTGACGTAGGAGCATTAGACAATTGCTGCGTCATTGTTCTTAGCTCCACAACATATATATTATTGAATGGCAGAAGAGATCAGCAAACAAAATTATAGACCTAACGATATTGAGTGTATGTGTTACCTGAGTAGTGCTTGTGTAATGAAAAATGCTGTGTGCTAGTGTACCGAACGTACTTAAAATATAGGGACAGTTTGACACAGGTCCTAATAAGTTTTAAAATACACAAAAACCCCAGTAAAAAAAAGTTTGTAAATTAGGTCTCTAGAGTTAAGTTACCGAATAATGGTATATACTTATGCAATTATTCAGTGAATAATTGTAGACATTTATGCAATTTTATTAAAAAATTGCAGACATTTTCACGATTATTCACTGAAAAATTGTGGAAAATTCTGCAATTATTCATCAAAAAAGTGCGAAAATTTCCGCAATTTTTTCAAAAATTTGCGGAAAATTCCGGAATTATTTAGCAAAAAAATTGCGAAAATTTTTGCAATTATTCACCGAAAAAATTGCATAAATTTATACAACTTTTGGATATAATTGCATAAATGTCTGCAATTATTCAGTGAATAATTACATAACTTGCAATTACTTAGTAACTTAATTCTAGGGACCTAATTTACATACTTTTTTTTACTGGAGTTTTTGTGTATTTTGAAACTTATTAGGGACCTGAGTCTAATATTCACTAAAATATAACCTGTGGAGAACAGTTCACATGCTGATTTGTTCTCACTATAAACTCCGGGTGCCCACTATTTTCCACACGGGCAGTCTAAAGTTGGGTTTCTCAGATATTCAGGTTGAGTAGATTATCTGGAGCTAGTCAGTCCTTGGACGACTGACCTTGCTTTTCGCTAGCTATGGATTAGAGCATTCTATTGGAGATATTCTATCCGTTGCTGATGTTATCTTTTCTTTTCGCTGCTATTTGTTGTATCATCTCTGATGTATATTGATATTCTTTTTAGCATTCTGTTGTATCAGATATTGTATCAAAGCTGTATATCAATGTATTCTTTTTATTCCGCTGTGTTATTTACTTAACTGTGTTATAAGCTCCGGCGATTCGGATTTGAAAGGTCGAATCTGCGGCATTCAAGTACGATGTAAAGTATGGATGTCGATTTTCGAACGCGAAAATCCTAATCGTTACATTTGAAAAAAGACAAGCTTTTGTAAATGTGGACTGTGTTGGTGCAGGCATCCAGCCACGTAAGTTCTACCAAATCCGTGATGCTAAAAAGGCTCTGCTTCATGCATAAGCGGTTCAGACATGTATCAAACAATTATAACTTTCAAGCATGGATATTAAATGCGATGTAGAGTCATTACTATTTGGACGTTAAGATTAAGACTACACAATTTTGTTGCTCTTTTAAAATAATTGTCAATGATTAACCTTTCACGATAGAAACATAGATTTCATTGGATGTCCACATTTTTCTTATACAAGAAAACAGTAATGAAATACTATGGGCACGACGAAAATAGTGATGAGATGCTATGGAGGGCCTAATTTATTTTTGCAATCCCATGAAAAATTAAATACTATGAGTTGGTGCGGATCCATCGAATCTAAATATTTAGTCCACCTTGACTTGTGATGTTTTGTGATGTTAGAATCACGAAATTCTTATTCTATTTTGATTGTAATAGCAAAAGAATAACGAATAAAAACTACAAAGTGACCATCGATTAGAGATTTATCAAATCATTCTAAAATTTCCGTGCGTTTTCTCTCATTTATATTGCTTATCATTCCTTGTGAGTTGACCCATTTTAAAGGCAAATGTATTTTGATGCTTTCATCATTTCTATGCGTTTTCTCTCATTTATATTGCTTATCATTCATTGTGTGTTAGCTCATTTTAAAGGCAAATGTATTTTGATGCTTTCATCGAGAGATTTGAAAATCAAGATTGGATTTTTGGTTCCGGCTAGGATTTGCATGAATCTCTAACTAAATCCGATGAAGATGAATTTGAAAAAGAACATAAGTAGGACCGTGATCAATGAAGAACATACCGGAGCTAACCATGGAGGAGATGGTGAAGGATCTACACAATCTCCCTAAATGTAGTCATGGAGCAGGAATTGGACAAGATGATGGCGGATGTGGATATGAAGATGCAGTTGCCTCAATAGGGCATCGTGGAAGAGATTAAAAAGCAATTTGCTTCGCTGAAGCAACCCTAAGATGGAGTAGGTGGATCTCGCCTCAAGGATATAGAAATTCTTCATCTAGTTCGGATTCATAAAGCACTTCGAATAAGCACAAACCTGGAAAGGAGCCAACTGAAGGCGGAAGAAGGAAAAAACTAAGTGAAATGCAGACATGTGGATCTCGACTTAAGGACATAGAGATTCTTCATCTAGTTCGGATTCATAAAGCACTTCAAATAGGTATCCATCCATCGTGGATTGGCCCTGATCCGTCAAGGAGAGAGAAAGATTGTGGGGGTGCTTTAGGACATGTGGATGTTGATGATGATTAGGCTGCAAGACTTGAGGATGAAGAACAAGAGAGGAATGCAGACAGAAATACTCAAATTGGACGAAGTCTGCTTATGGGAACTGGGCCAAGCCGTGGCGGGAGTTATGAATGAATTTCAATTTCTTTTTACCATATTAGATCTTTATTGGGCCTATGAAGTATAATTTATTTATAGTATTTTTAAATTTTATTTAAATAAATCTTTTATTTAAATTTATAAAATAATATTGTACTATTTAATTTATATTATATTAAATATATACATGTATCATAAACATATATATATGAGTATGTGCATATGTAACATATCAATCCGTGCAAGGTATAACATGCTCGTAAATATATGTCGGGATTTACTTCGCAACAGACACGTTAGCTCATCCAATATGCAAATATATTATTCAAATGTATGTTTATATATATAACTTTTGCATTTATAAATATAATATTACAATATATATGTATAAGCTAGGATCCACAACCCCCTTATATAGCATCATTTATAACAACCTAATATCCATCACATGTTTATATTTAAATATTAAGTCTTTCTCTCTCCTATCACCTGGGCTGAATATTTAAATATAAACATGTGGTGGATATTAGGGGCTACATGATGGTGCTAAATAAGGGGAATATCAATCCTAGCTATATAAATATAAATATCGGGGGCTACATAAATATAAAATATTAACAATATGCATATATTTATAATTATATAAATATGTTTAAATCATTTATAAAATATAATAAATAATTTTTTTACTATAATCCCGAAAACAATACATGTATAAATATAATTTATATATAATAATAACTTATATTTAAATATATAACCACCTGGTCTTAACATGGCTTAAGATATTTTTATAATTTTTAAATTTTAATTTTAAAGTGTGTGTGTGTATATATAAATTAAACCATATGAAAAATTATTTAAAAATTAATAAATATTTTTTTTTTGGAAATTAAATTTGAACTTTAAATTTCCAATGAAATTTCAAACGAAAATTTTATAATTTGAAAATTTATTATATAATTTTATAATTTAAAAATAATTGAAACATAAAATAAACATTATAAATGTAAATTAATATTTATTAACATGTTATGAATGTATCTTACAGCCAAAGCCCATAAGCACACACTGAAACAATGAGATATGATCCTCGAACTAATTCTAATTCAGTAGATTGCTAGTCTCTGAACCGTTGACCACCAACCATCGATTAGTATGAATTTGATTTGATTTGAACTTGATATAAAAGAAGGATGGAGGGGAGAAGTCGACCAAAAATGGAGAGGATATGGAGGCTTCCAAAAATGTAAAACAAGCGTGGGTAGAGATGTTTATATAGAGGAGAATTTTAGAAATATTTTAGGATCAAGATCCTACATATCTCTTACCAATTCTCTTCTATCTTAATTAGCCATCCAACCCAAGCCACTTTAACCCATCATCTAGCCGCCTATTACCCCTATTATAGTCGAATTAACTAGCCCCTTATATGGGCTTTAAACCCATTTAAAGCCGGAACAAATATCTTGTAATTAAATCCAATTTAACGCTTATCGATATCGTATATCGATTAATATATCTATAACTATTATATATAATCAAATTTTATAATTAATATTTCATAAATATTAATTAATCCATAATAATTACAAATTAATTAAATTGTTTGGTCAAAGGAGCATTCATCGTTTCGATTGTGTGACTCGTTATGTGTAAATTTGGTCAACAATTAATATCGAACTATTCGAATATTAACGTTCACACGTCACTTAGCAGTTGCTGTGACATTTTGGCCAAGTTTATCGCTTACTTGGTTTTGGTAAAATCCAATTTTACTTTGTTAAGTGTTACCCGGTTGTGACTTTTATTTACACAAATTCTCTTCGTCAAAGCTATAACACTTTGAACTTATGGAATCTGGTAATGGTCAAAATTCCAAAATCATCCACAATCAACTCTATAATTCAAACACAAAATCCTTGGTTCAATAATAATAATAATTATTAACTGAAATGCTCTGGCTAGAGACTTTGTGAAACGACCGCGCCTTTATACCCATACTATCCAAGAGTATTATAATGTAATACTATCAGATAATACGGAGAATGAGGCTATATGGGGTACATACATGAATATTCTCTTGGACTAACACTGGTATGTATTAAAAGACCAAATATATAACTCACATATACGTACACAATATTAGTACAAGACAATAAAGACGTGAATCTTCAGGACAAAGCAATACATAATATACAGTAAACATTAGAAAACACAGAGTCAGTCGCAGCGATAAATATAATTAAAATAATGTATAATACTATTCAAGTACAAATTTCTCAAATGTCATCTATTTCAATACAATGTAATGAATAATCGATATACAACTCTGAATCAAACACACACACACACTGAGTCGATGTCATACATATATCATATAACAATCTTAGTATAAGTCTCCTCTAGGTCCAATAAAACACAATCCTGTCATATCGTGCCTACATTTGAAATGTCTCAAACTGACCAGAGTATTATAAAAAAACATACAGGTCAGACTATGTCTAATCAAGAGTATATAATAATGGTAACAAAATATAAACACAGAATAATAATATAATAAGACTAACATCAATAATCAAATCATAAGACAACATATCAAAGAATGTATATAATGAAATAAATGATCATCAAGGTATCACAACACTTAAATATCACAGATTCATCTAAAACAATCAATTCTCCTATCAGAAGATGTCATCGCTCATAAAGAAACATGTAACGACCCGAAATTTTATCACATTGATTTTTTGAATATTTAATTAGTTTTAAATATTCGATTTGGGGTTCTGTTTAAAATGTAATAAAATCTATGTTCCAAATAACTGCTTGATTTTTAATGATGTATTTTTAATTTAATTTTTAGGATTTTTCCATAATTTTTAATTTGAAAAATAAGTAAATTTTCGTTTGACGTATTTTACGGAAAACATTGGCATTTTGAAGCTTTGCAGAATTTAATAACTTGTCTATTATTGTTGTTTTGTGATCGCGTCCCAATTCTGTACGCAAATATATTTCATTTTCTGTCGATCGCGGCTCGTAATCGGACGCGATCCGATGTAGCAGGTTACCGGAATTTATTCATAATCAACACATATACAAAGTATAGCCTTCCCTTTTGATTTCCTGTACCAACAAAACACACAGCCGACCTTTTGTTTCCCTTTCCACCCTACCATCCACCGTTGTCTTCACTGTCCCCACTTGATTTGGCCTTGGTTTGTGGACTATTGTCCGAACGAAATTCACCTTGCCTTGCCTATAAATATGCATGCACGGAGAAGAAATGTTTTTCTTTAGTTCGAGTTCTATTTTGTATTCTTGTAACCAAAACAAACATTTTTTCATCATTCAAAAAAATCAAAACATCCAAAACCGTCAAGTTTTAGCGAAATCTTCCAACACGAAAAGTGTTTGCCTCGATCCATAGTATTTTTAGAAATTGATCACCCTCGATTTCGTTAAGAATCAAGTGAGATATCGCCATAAATCAGAAAGAGAATAATATTGTTCAAAAATTTAAAAAATCAAATTCCGTCAATCCACATAGAATTGATCGACGCCGTTAGCCTTGTTGGAGTCGGGGCAAGTCGTAATATTTTTAATGTGAGTTTGGTAGTATTTGGCGATGGTTGTTTGCGGAAGTTGAAAACTAGGGTTTAGATTATAAGGAGTTTTGGTTGGAGTTGGGTTAATCGAAGCATAGTTTTGGATTTGGGGTGGAGAAGGGCAGCTATGGCCGTAATTTGGTGGATCTTGGTGGTCTAGAGGGCATCACGTCAATGCAGGGAAAGGGGTTTTAAGTGTAAGGTCGTGATCTTTGGCAGTGGGCTAGAGGGGTTCACGGTAGTGCGAGGAGGCTCGGCTTGCAATGGGGCAGTTGGTGGTATGGTTGGTTCGTCGTTTTGGTGAGTAAGGTAGTGTGCACAAGCACATCTGTGCACGTTTGGATACGTTAATGGAGGAGAGGTGGATTGGGAGAAGATGAAGACTGTAGAGTTTGGATGCGGATTGAACCGTTGGGCTTGTGTTGGTGAGAAACATTTTTATTTGTTTGAATATTCAAATATTTATGAATGTTGAAAACGTGATAATTTGCTTGTTTGAAATCCGTTTGACACACGGATTTTTGCGATGGACTCATATTGATGAGTACAACGTTGTCGTGTAACTTATTGATAGCTTTGGACTAGTATAAATTTATGACATATTGAAATAGACTGAATTTAAATTACGTTATTATAATTAATAACGTCGTTTAAAAATTGTATACCTTAATTATTGATGTTTAATTGGCCAAATGAAATACCGTTGAGTTAAATTAAATTGAATATGGTAACTGGACATCTGTTTAGAGGAATAAAACACTGTTCCACTAATTAAATTAATTTGACATTTAATTAGGAAAATAAATCTCTGTTCTGCTATTTTACAGATTTGGACATCTGGTATATATCATTAATTGATATGCCACTTTGAATAAGTGATATGTTAACCAATAATGGTTAAGTGTTGAATTTATTAACATAGTCATTGATTATGCAAATATCATTTATTAACTTGGAAAGTGAAATTCAATGATACGGTAGCTTGTTTAAGTACCATTGTGATCGTTAAGACTCTTTCAAATTTGAAAAGTTAATTATTTGTTTGAAAGTTATTTTAAGAATAATTATTATCTATTATAAGTTTTTAAAGATAAATTTTATTTACTAATAAGATTTAGAAAGGTAATAACTATTTATTAATAATGTTTTAAAGATAATTAATAATTGTTTTTTAATAACGATTTAAAGTTAATTTCGTTATTATTAGGATTATTAAAAGTTATTTCTTAAAGTTATTTAAGGATATTTAATTATTATTTTAAAGTTATTTAATTATTGTTTTAAAATGTTTTTAATTATATTTTATTATTTATTCAAAGTGATTTAACTATACTTTAACTTTTAATTAAAGTTATTTAATTATATTGATTTAAATTATTTAATTATATTTGTAGGTTAATTAATTATCATATTATATTAGTTAAAAGTTATTTGATTATTGTATTAATAACGTTTTAAAGTTAATTAATTATTATATTAATATTGTTTTGAAGTTAACCTATTAATACAATAATAGTGTTTAAAATTTATTTAATATATTACTAATGTGATTTTAAAGTTATTATTTTAAATGAAATTTAATTTAAAATGAAAAATTTAAAACGAAATAGAAGGATGTTTAAATAATAACTTGTTAAAGTTATTTTAAATAATTTATGGTTTATCAAGGGAACCTTACCGACTTAATGAGTCTATTAAAATAAGTTTGTTTAAGAGGAAATTAGGCACAAGGACAAACTTTGAAAAAATTTTAGGCTGAAGGACACAAAGTTTCATTTTTGGGCTGAAGGACAAACTTTGAAAGAAAATTAGGCTGAAGGAAAATGCTAGTTATAATTAGCATTTTGTACAGTGCAAACATTGTACAAAATGCTAATTATAACTAGCATTATATCCAGTTTTAAATTGTACAAAATGCTAGTTGTATTAGCATTGTCCTTCAGCCTAATTATCTTTCAACATTTGTCCTTCAGCCTAAAAATAAAACTTGTTGTCCTTCAGCCAAAAATTTTATGAAAATTTGTCCTTGTGCCTATTTTCCACTTTGTTTAAATATGTGAAGAGTTTTATAAATGGTTCTGGATATTTATAAATGGATTATAAATGAGTTTTAAAGATATGAAAATGAGAAGTTTTATAAATGTGGTTTTGAGATTTATAAAGAATGTTTTATAAATAGATTGGAGATTTATAAAGAACTTTATAAATAGATTTGGAGATATTATGAAATAAAGAGATTTGGAAATAAATGGTTGATTTTCATGGCGTAACTCGAGGGGCAGGGATTGCCTACATTTTACTATAGATTCGCTAAGATAGCAACGTAACCATTGAGTAAACTGCGATCCATGTTTTATACAAAATGGTGCTTTTCATATCTATTTTTAAATGTTTCAAGTATTTTTGAAAGAAATGGTTTGTGAATATACTTATATCGGTGAGTTAGGTATATGAATATTTTAATAAATATTTGAAAGATGATTTTAAGTTAATGGAGATTAATTTAAGAGGTTTAGTGATTTCCATGGGAAATATAATCTCTGTTTGAATATTTGTTTATTTGATAGTTAAATAATCGACTATCAAATCTTGACCTAAATATGTAATCCTTCTTAATTTTGGTGGTATGGAAATATTCCCTACATAACACTAAAGGATATAACTTTGGAAATATCTAGGAGAAACATGGGGATTATATTGTACAGTTAGCGTCGGCGGTGCTATACTGTACGTATAAACTCGTTTTGTTCTTCTAGGACAAATGATAAAGAGATCCGTCCGCTTAAACTGTTAGGGGGTGATCCCCGCTCTTATGTATTGTCTGATTATTTCCTAAAGAACCGGTATTGAGCATTTCAGAAAAATTGACGATTGGTTTGCGGAGCACTCGGTAAGCGAAGAAGTGTACTCATAAGAGATGACTCGTACCGTAACCACTCCAGAAACCACATACGGTTCTATGGAGGATTTTCGCAATATATTGAGATGTTGAAATCCATGTGTGGTACCAAGACCCATTGGGTATGGGAATCCAGGTGTGACTCCAAGATTTATTTGAGATATGGGGATCCATGTGTGATTCCGAGCCCGTTGGGTATTGTAATCCATGTGGGATTCCATGATCTGTTTTGATGGCGGTGCATGAACTGGAACGTCAGACGTAGCCTCATCAACGGTAATGACTAAAACCAGAGATAGAAGGCATGGTCACTAGGGTTGGCAAACCCATAGGGAGTAGTCGGCTTAACCTAGACGTTACTTACAGTTGTTATGCATGCATGGGGTGATGCACTCGGTCTTAGCGAGACTAGTTATGTTTTTCCTATGGTATATCACTAGGGATGTATGCTACTTCAGAAGGATATCTTTGATCCTTGTGTAGAAGGACCGTTCTTGAAGTACTAAGGGCATCTCCATGGAAATCCTACACAATTAGCAAATGTGCCTTATCGATTTTTGATTATATATCTAGTATTGTTGTGATGTACACTCACGACATCACAACTACTTATTTATTATTATTTTCACCCTTAGATATTATTATAATATCACTAAATTTTTTAATATAAATTTTTTGGTTATCGTAAGGTAAAAACCCATTTGTGTTTCTGTACGATGTGGTCTTACGAGATACATTTGATTTTAAAGGATTTTACAAGCTATAATAAGTAGAATTCCTTGTAATTTTGGTTTCTCACGCTGGTTTTACCAAACCTACCCGGGCGTTGTTTTCCTATAATGCTCGGGTCAGACCGAGCATATTTCCAGGTTTAGTTGGATATTTTGGAGCTTCAAGAGACGAGTTGGAAGCCCAAAGACATATTCACGTACATGGTTATTTTTCCATTGCATTCATTGTTGTATTTATCAGCAAATTGTGAGGACAAGTTTTTATAACTGTTCGGGCTGAAATAGGCTAGTATACTCCGATTGATGTCTGTATATACTTATATTACAGTTTGTTTTTGGGTAAAGATTGGTTTTATATTATAGATCATTCGTTCCGTTGTAAGATTATGTGCTGTTATTTTCCTTCTTGTCTTCCTCCTTCTTTCTTTTTCCCTAACTATCCGCCTTTCCGTTCAATTTGAGTGGGTCATGTGTGGTTTATTGACTGCTTAAACTATACGGAAAGGTGGGTTGTTACACAACATATCAAATCAGAAATCATAGAATTAACACAAATAAGTGAATCATTCATATCTCAAAAATCAACATCAAATCTAGAAATATCAATAAATGAGATATCACCAAGTATAATCAGGCTAGCATGAAGCTTTGCCTACATACAACTCTCAATCTTTATAAAAATCATCAGTACATATCAAATAGGATAAGCTGCCTATCAAATACTAAGAATCCACTATACACTGGATAGATATCACAAGTATAATCTCATCTCCTCATATCATATCAATCTGTGAATACTGTGATGGGAAATTGCTGTACGACAGAATTGAAGTCCCAAGTAGAGCCATCTATATAATAATATGCAGCACCTTGCCCATATCAATGCAATAGTGAGGTGTATCAATCGTATATGCTAATCTGCTACTCCGTTAGTATTAGAAGGGAGACTGATAGCACAAAGCAAGCTCCAGAGACACTAATGTAGGATCGAATTAACCCTAGAGCGGGGGTGAATAGGGTTTAAAAAAACTCACAAATATATATAAATTGCAGCATAGATAATAATAGAGTAAATGTGAAAATTAAAAGCGACACACAAGTTACCTAGCTTGGGCAAAACCCACCTACCACCCCCAAGGTTTCTACTAGGAATTAAACAATCCAACATTTATAGACCCTGTAAACTCACGACCCTCGCTAATCTGATTGTTCTAACCCTACGCTCAAAACCATACCACAACTCAGCCACTGAGTTGCTTACTACTCCCCGTAGTTCGTACCTAGTTAAACTACTAGAATTTTACAGGTTTAAAAAAAATACAATTAAATAAAGGAAACCCTAATTTATAAATAATTTAATCCCAAACGCAAATTAAATAAATAATAAGACTTGGCCCAATATTTTGTTCTTTTTCGTTTCTTCTTTTAACCTGTTTATCTCTTCGTTCGTTCAAGCCAAGATCCTTTATCGTCTTTATTCTTTTGTAATTAGGGTATATAATCTAAAGGCTGCCGCTTGAAGGTTAAACTTTGAATCACCTTGCTCCTTTCCTTTCTCATTGATTGCGTATTTTAATTTACTGCCTATTGATGGTTGCGAATCCTCTTTGTTGAGTGTTCTTCGATTGATATTGGTATGATTTAACAATTTTGCCCCTTTTCAATTTTATGCTTAAACTCGACTTTAATGCTTCGAGTTAAGATTGGTGCGTGATTTATTTAAGTTTTTTCTCTCTGATTTCCTTGAGTTCCAATCATGATTATTGCCGATGATGATAATGTATTTACATAGGAATCAATTTCTTGTATTATCATTTGTATCTTTGACTTTGAAGTTTTCTAAGATTTTACTTTTGCTCGTAGATTTTTGACCGAACGCCTTGATGAGTTTCTGACTTGTTATTCATTCAAATATATCTGATATACATTCACATACCTTTGTTTTTGATTTTCTGCTTTTTAGTCTTGACTCGTTTAATCTATTGCTTCGGTTAAGTTTATTTGATCTCAGCCTTGACTTATTTATTCATTTGAGATTTCTCCGACTCGTTCCATTGATTAAATATTTCTCTTGTTAATGTTGATCCACTACTTTGAGTTGATACACTGTGTACACATGTATGCATACGTATATACATATATGTATATATATGTACATATGTACATATGTATATGTGTATGTATGCATTCATTTGTTAATGGAGAGCTTGCTACTGTGTTCCTTTAGTTTGATTATTGTCTGAACTTGAGTGCGTTGAAATGTTGTTTCACCCTGGTCTTATGTACTTAACTGTTTCTAGCGTCCTTGTGCTTGTTTGAATTCTTTTTGCGACACTGCTTGTTATGTGAGGACTTGTACTGCCTTGAACCTTTGTATTTAGATTCACTGCTGGTTCCTCTCCTTGTCGATTCACCTTTTTGTGCATGTTCGAATTGGTTTAGCTTTGCATTGTGCTGTGTTTGTTGCACTTCAGTCTTATGCATGTGTCCTAATTGATGAGTTGATCATGTGTGACCTAGTTGTGATACTTTGATTGTTTTGCTGCCTAGTTTTGGCTTGTACATGTTCATGTGTTTCTGGGTGATGTGTGTGCATTTCTACTCTCGACTTGCATGCGACACACTTTATAGCTTTGGACTTATGTATTTATGCATGTCGAACCATTTTGTGTCCACACTGCCTGACACTCTTTTGTGCATTTCTGACTATGTTCACTATAACTATGCATTCACTTTTGTTTTGCTTTGATATGTGCACTGGTCTAGCTTCTGATTTAGCTGTTTGCCTTGAACTGCCATGTGTACTTGACCCTTATGCCATGTCTGCTTGGTCTTGTTTGTACATGAGTCCGACCCCCTGATTTCTGTGCGCAAGCTTGTATATGTTGCTTCTTCATTTCAGTTTGCTGCACCCTTGGTTCTCAACCTTATGTGCCCTGCTTGGCTGATACTTGTATACATGCACCCGAGTTGGGTTGAACTTGCTTGGTCTGACCTCATGCACACTTGTGTTGTGTTGAACCTTCGGGCTTGACCTCACACTTGTCCCTGAAATTTAAAATTATGCAAGCACGTTTTGCATATGTGTACGGCCCTATGGCATATGCAGTGATACACTGTACATGTCATATGTTGCTCATGGACATTTATTTTTGGTCCCTGTGTAAAATATGAAAACAAACAAACACATAAACTGAGGCAATATCAATATTCAAATGTAATTTTATTTTTGCAATTTAGGTTTGTTCCTTTTTCATTTTACCACGTTGTTTATTTGACAGGTATAGCAGATGACCGGACATAAGCCGGAGTAAGTAAATTAGGATCAAAATCGAGTGTGAGTGAGTGGGGAAACAAAGTGTTGTATATGGGTGTGTAGAGAAATTGTGTATAAGAGAGTATGTACATTTGTATAGTGATAGATCGCAAATATAGTGGACGCAAATAATGTGTACTATTTGAAATTAAAATAAGATATTTGTTTAGATAAAATATTTGTTCAAATAAAATTCCAATCCATTTATTTCATTCTACAAATATTTATTTCATTTTGTGAAATCACAATAGTACTATAACAAACACATTTAACGAATATATATATGTTTATTATCATCAAACAAAAATCATAAATCATTGTATTCATCATTCTAAATCTCCCTCTTTTGATGATAACAAACATATTAAGATTTTGAGTTTAAATAAATGTGTTTGATGTGATGTGTTAAAGCTCCCCCTATTTAGATGCTCCCCATACAACTAAACTCCCCCAACACAGATGTGTGCAATTAAAAATGAAAAAAATTAATTTTTCATAAATACTTTCGAAACGACTCTTGAATAATAAAAACTCTCTCGAATACCAGTAAGGTTATTACTCAATCAACAAAATCTTAACTTCTCTCCTCCTTTTGATATCATCAAAAATAATAATAGCAATTAATTTTGATTAAAGTTATAAAATCAAATCAAGTGGGAAATATATATAGTAAATTCCAATTAATCAAACAAAAATCATAACAAATTCCACTTTAGAGAAATGATAGGATTATGGTTTAGGAAATTTTTTATACAGTGACATCAGTTTGGTATTTTCAATAAAGGAGCAATTTCTGAAACTTCCTTTTAAATATTATACCAAAAAAATATTAAGCACTTTCTAGTCATGCATAACCGTTAAAACTTTTAAATGAGGTTAGTAGTTACTTAAAAATGAATGTCAAGTATTTTCTAACCATGCATAACCGTGAAGACATTTAAATGAGGTTAGATTTTACTTGAATATTTATCCCTTTTTTAGATGAGTCTCATCCATGCATAACCGTTAGGACTTTTAAATGAAAATGGAAGCATATACATAGAAATTAAAATGATTCACCCATGCATAACCGCGAGGACTTTTAAATGAGAGTGAATACTTTGGGATAGGATTATTTTACAAAAAAGAAATGCTTCCTTGTTTTGAAATACCACTTTGTACACACTATATTAAATTGTGGTGCATGGATTGAAGGAATGGCGGTAGTGATAGAAATGGTCATGGAATAAGTACTAATTTAAAAAATATTATAATTTTTTTTAAATTTTCATGAAATTTTAAATTATAATTTCTCTTGTTATGAAATATAATTTAATTACTATCCATCGCTTTCTCAAACACTATTAATAATTTTGATAAGTTTCAAAGCGGTTCAATTAGTCATAGATTATCCTTTATAGAGTAAATTTCTTATCAAAATAAACAAGTGTATTTTTATCAAAGTAAAAACCCAAGTTATTTTAAAAAAAAATTTAAAATATGTGAAAATCAATTTTTTGCGGGGGGTTTTGTGAAAATGTGTGCCAGTTGAAAATCAGTTGAAAATAATCAACCAAATGCAAATATGATTGCAACATGATGTGTGTTACCACTTGTATTTGGATTGACCAAGAATACAAGCAAAACTTTTACTTCTCAAAATTACTCGAATTGATTTTCAAAATTTTCAGCAAGATCATTTATATCAATCAATGGCAAAGGCATTTATATTTAAGCAAAAACAAAAAATTTCTCTAACCATTACTTTGTTAGTCATGAACAAGACAACGAGAGATGACAATTCTACCAAAATAATTGAAAATTTCTGTTTTGAAAATTCAATTCACTATTTGAAAGTTTTAAGTCCATAATTTAATTTAGCACAAAAAATGAAAGTTTTAGGCACTCAAATGCCACTTATCAAAAGTGGTTTCAAGTTAAAACGATAAATTGATCAAAAGTTATGAATAAAATAGTACAACTTTTTTGTGTAAATCAAAAATAATTTTCAGTACTGAAAATATTACTATTTTTCAATATATTCCAAAATGAATTAGCAAATATTCAAAACAATAAAGTTGTAGTGCTACAGTTAGATTTTCAAAACTTCAAAAATTTCTAAAATCGGAGTAAAAATGTTCTAGTTATGATCGAAATACTACAGTTATATCAAAAAGTTCTGAAACTATTTTCAAACAATACTCCAAATGGTTTGCATTTTTTCACCTATTTAAGTTCAGACTCTGGAAAAAAAAACAAAAAAAAAAACTTATAAAGTTTTCTGTCTATTTTTTAGAACATCTTGAATTTTGTAAATCGGACTTAAGAAGCTCAAGATATGGCAAATTTACTACAATAGTGTCAACAAAAGCAGAAATAACAATAAGAAGAGAAAATCAGGTTTAGAGATCATACCTCTACTTACCTTCGATGTCGTAATATCTGAAATGTGTAGATCTGCACCTCATCTTTCTAGGCTAAGGAACACCAAAATTTTAGCTCGTCAACTATATAGAACAACTTGAAATTTATCTCTATCGAAGTTGTTCCTTAGCCCTCTTTTGTACCTAAGTTTTGAAAGAAGCGAGTGGCCTAACGAAGGATGAAGGACCGCTTTTATTTTCAGTTGAAATTTTTGGTACCCAAATTTGTTTATATGGAAAACCGTTAATTTTAAGAAGCATATTCTTAGTAACCCAAACTTGTTTAAGTTTAAGAGAATTCACTTCTGTACCTTTTGGAATCCAGATTTGTTAACAGTCTTGTTTTTATTTTGACAATTATTATTGCTATGTCCAATATTTCCACATTCTACGCATTTGGATATCACAATTCTTCCCCTAACGGTGTTATTAGTTGTTTGTTTATATATTAACACATTTTCAAATCCAAGCCCTTTTCTGTTATTCGCAAAGAGTTGATTTCCTAACATCATATTAAAATATTTCTCACCACTGGAAAATTTTCGAAGAGTCAACTCAAGATCATTGACTTTGGATTTTAAAAGTTCATTTTCATTTATCAGCTTTGAACACCGACTAATAGTATTCTCTCTTTTCTCAAAATTATTCCTCTTCTCATTTTCAAGCTCATTTATTTTGGTCTCAATTTCCAGCATCTCAGTTTCAAAGAGTTGGTGTTTTTTAAATTCAAGTTTTTCAAAATCCTTGATTTTTTCAATCTCTTTTTCAAATTCGTGATTTATTCAAATAATTTTAGTTTTGCAGTTATTTAAAATCGCATTTTCTTTTTCAAGGGTTTTGAAATTTTCTTTGACCTCGTTTAACTCTCTTTGTAAAAATTATTATTTTTGTAAATCAACACTATTTGATTTTTTTTCCAAAATCAAAATTTCTTTTTCCAGCTTTCGAAAATTTTCATGAAAACGAGCAAATTCTTTTTCATAGTCCAAACACCTTTTGCAACTTGAATTTTTATTCTTCTTAATATTTTTAAGCTCAATCTCTAAACCATTATTTTTCTGATGCAATTTAGATTGTTCCCTTTTTAACTTGTTATTTCATATCTCAAGATCATCATTATTTTTAATTAAGTTTTGACACAAGAGAACTATATTATTGAATGAAAAATCACTTATCTCATCATCAGTTGCGTCTTCATCACGGCCGTCTTTTGTAAATCCTATCAAGAAAATTTCTTTAACTGAGTGATTATGGAGGGCTTCTTCCCGTTGTTGACTTTTCTGCCATATATTGCACCGAGAGCATTCTAGATTTCCTGTGCAGTTAAGCAATGAGAGATATAGTTAAATTCATCCTAATTAATTTGAGAATAGAGTATATGCATTACAAGAGCATTAATCGAAACAATTTTCTTATCTATCATATCACGCCCATTTTCAATAATATACCAACATTTAAAATTAATAGATTGTAAAATAAAATTCCAATTTTGATTTCCAATTTAAAAAATATATTCCATCAAAATAGGAGGACTAACTCTGGACTGACTCTAGCTAGTTCTACAACTAGGGTTAGGCATCTATGCTAATTACTAGGCTCTGATACCACTTGTAGGATCGAATTAATCGAGGAGGGGAGGGTGAATAGGGTTTAAAAAAAACTCGCATATATATATATATATATATAAATTGCAGCACGGATAATAGTAGAGTAAATGCAGAAATTAAAAGTGACACACAAGTTTACCCAGCTTCGGCAAAACCCGCTCACTGTTGCCCTAAGGTTTCTACTAGGAATTAAACAATCTGACGCTTACAGACCCAGTAAACTCGCGACCCTCGCTAATTCGATTGTTCTAACCCTACGCTCAAAACCCTGCCCCAACTCAGCCACTGAGTTGCGAATTCTCGAACTACACCTCGTAGTTCGTACCTAGTTATACAAATAGAATTTTACAGGTTTTAAAAAACAAAAATACAATTAAATAAAGGAAACCCTAATTTATAAATAATTTAAGCCCAAATGCAAAATATATAAATAAAAAGACTTGGTCCAATATTTTATTCTCCTTCGTTTCTTCTTTTAACCCGTTTCGATATCCGTTCGTTTAAGCCAAGATCCTCTATCGTCTTTATTTTTTTGTAATTAGGGTTTATAATCTGAAGGCCGCCGCTTGAAGGTTAAGCTTCGAATCGCCTTGCTCCTTTCCTTTCTCGTTGATTGCGTACTTTGATTTACTGGATATTGATGGTTGCGGCTCCTCCTTGTTGAATGTCCTTCGATTGATATTGGTATGATTTAACAATTTTACCCCTTTTCAATTTTATGCACAAACTCGACTTTGATGCTTCGAGTTAAAGATTGGTGCATGATTTATTTATTTTTTTGCCCTCTGATTTTGCTTGAAGTCCAATCATGATTATTGCCGATGATGATTATGGGATCTATATAGGAATCAATTTCCTATATTATCATTTGTATCTTCGAATTTGAAGTTTTCTAAGATTTTACTTTCCCTCGTGGATTTTTGATCGAACACCTTGGTGAGTTTCTCATTTGTTCTTCATTCAAATATATCTAATATATATTCACATACCTTTGTTTTTTATTTTCTGCTTTATAGTCTTGACTCGTTCAATCTATTGCTTCGGTTAAATTTATTTGATCTCGGCCTTGACTTATTCATTCATTTGAGTTTTCTAACTTGTTCTATCGATCGAAAATTTCTTTTGTTAAAGTTGATCCACTGCTTTGAGTTGATACACTATGTACACGTATATGGATGCATATATACATCTATGTGTATATATGTACATATGTATATGTATGCATTCATTTATTAATGGAAAGCTTACTACTGTGTTCCTTTACGTTGATTGTTGCCTGAACTTGAGTGTGTTGAAGTTTTGTTTCACCCTAGTCATATGTACTTAACTTTTTCGAGCGTCCTTGTACTTATTTGAATTCTGTTTGCGACACTGCTTATTATTTGAGGACTTGTATTGCCTTGTACCTGTGTATTTAGGTTCACTGCCTATTCTCCTCCTTGCTGATTTACCTTTTTATGCATGCTCGAATTGGTTTAGCTTTGCATTGTTCTGTGTTTGTTTCACTCCAATCTTGTGCATGTGTCCTGAGTGATGAGTTGATCATGTGTGACCTGGTTGTGATACTTTGATTGTTTTGCAGCATACTTTTTGCTTGTACATGTTCATGTGTTTTTGGGTGATGTGTGTGCACGTCTACTCTCGACTTGCATGCTGCACACTTTATTGCTCTGAACTTATGTATTTATGCATGTCGAACCATTTTGTGTCCATACTGCCCGACACTCTTTTTTGCATTTCTGACTTTGTTCACTATAACCATGCATTCACTTTTATTTTGCTTTGATATATGCACTGGTTTGGCTTCTGGTTTAGCTGTTTGCCTTGAACTGCCATGTGTACTTGACCATTATGCGATGTTTTGATGTATGTTGAACTGCTTGGTCTTATTTGTACATGAGTTTGATCCTTTGATTTCTATGTGCAAGTTTGTATATGTTGCTTCTTCATTTCAGTCTACCGCACCCTTGGTTCTCGACCCTATGTACACTACTTGGCTAATACTTGTATATGGTGCACCTGAGTTGGGTCGAAACTTGCTTGACCTGACCTCATGCACACTTGCGTTGTGTTGAGCCTTCGGGCTTGACCTCTCACTTATCCCTAAAATTTAAAATTATGCAACCATGTTTTGCATATGTGTATGGCTCTATGGCATGTGCAGTGATATACTGTACATATTAAATGTTGCTCATGCACATTTATTTTTGATCCCTGTCTAAAATATGAAAACAAAAAAACCCTAAACTGAGGTAATATCAATATTCAAATGTAATTTTATTTTTGCAATTTAGGTTTGTTCCTTTTTCCATTTTACTGCGTTGTTTATTTGACAGGTATAGCAGATGACTGGACACATGCTGGAGCAAGCAAATCAAGTTCAAAATCGAGTGTGAGTGAGTGGGGAAATAAAGTGTTGTATACGAGTGTGTATACGAGAGTATGTAAATTTGTATAATGATTGATTGTAAATATAATGGAAGCAAATAATGTATACTATTTGAAATTGAAATAAAATACTTGTTTGGATAAAATATTTGTTCAAATAAAATTCTAATCCATTTATTTCATTCTGCAAATATTATTTCATTCTATGAATAGCAATAGTACTATAACAAACACACTTAACGAATATATATATATATATTTATCATCATCAAACAAAAATCATAAGTCATTATATTCAACATTCTACAACTAAGTCTCTATAGTTTTTAGTTACCTTATAGTCATCGTGACACGTATCCACCGGTGTCTCGTCAACGCGAAGACCTTAAGTCATGACATTACAAATACCCTTATAGGTAACAGACTGTTAGCTTAGGTGATACATGGGCAATGACATAAAGCCAAACACTAAGCTAAAGCACTAAGCTAATATATATATATATATATATATATATATATATATATGGAGCTCCATAAATCTAAGGTGTCATAGATCTGGGATGCGACCCCATGATCAGGCCGTTCGGGTGGATTCTAGCCATCTGGTCCTCTCCCTCAAACATAATATGAGTACATCGTAATAGTGTCATATAGGAACAATACATATAGACCTGAAGTCTCACTAACTATAGGCACGGAGCCATATATCACTACATAACACCTCACATTATCCATTTTATTCCCGTCACGTGAGTGTTATCTACTTATAATGAACAACCGAATAAATATCACAACAACGACCCATGCTACTATGCAATACTTTAATGTTTGTTAACTGCTTATAAACTCCACTCAATCTACTCACTATTCTATATAACGAGTCCAAAGAAAAACCGAAGAAATATCACCGAATGCTCCATCCCAAACGATTTTATAACTCAGTTTATTCAGATTCCTCGTCACATGAAATTAAAATATCGCGAAAACACATAAAAGGATGTTATCACCGTATCACATCAAATCACTAAACAAATCCATATCAACGGTGAATCACTCATATAATTATTATTCAATAAAAAGAAAGAAATATTAAAACAGTAATTTAAAATTAGATTACTCACAAAAATATAAAATAAACGAAAACATACTTAATAATAAATCATTCACAATGTATAATTTTATATAACAAAACTAATACTAAAAGATGGGTAATAAATTCATATGCTAGAATACTTTAAATTATTATTTAAACTCAATGCAATTTAATATTTACAATAAATAATTAATTTCTTGTTCTTATATAAAATTAATTAATAGGCAAATATTTACCAATAATATTGAAGCTCGTTTAAATTCATAAAATAATTTACTAAGCTAAATATTATGTATACGAGTTATTTCATAATTTTACTATGATTATATACCCTTTTCAAATACTTATAAAACATCCAAATTAATTTAACATACTCATAATCAAATAATCATACTAGCAAATATAAAATATACTTTATGAAATAATAGATTTTCAACTAATTAAATAGTACAATTAAAATCACATTATCCATCCGTTAGTTTTAGATTTGCATCTTCACATATAAACATTAAGCAAATATATTTTAAGTATTATGTATAATTGGTTTATTTTATATAAAAAATGTAAATATGCTTACAGGCTAATGAAAACAGAGATGAAAATGAGTGCGCAACTCATATGAGTTTATAATAAAATGCACACTCATGCAAACAAGCAACTGATGGGAAAAATAATAAGAACATGAATGAAATGGTTAATTATCAAGTAGGCTGAGTGATTATCACAATATTAAATTAAAAAACCTACCAGACAACCAATATATAGAATTTGAGGAATCAAAATGAGAAGATGTGTGGTATTTTCAAAAAAATGTTTTCAAATCCATAAGACATTAAAAGTGTACATTTACAGAAATGTCAAAGTTTTCTACGCCATGACCATAGTAACATATACTAGACAAAATACAAAACTCAGAAATAAATAGAATGTGAGTTAGTAAATGACAAAGAATATGTTTTATAAATCTTTTAATTACTCATGCTCTATAATTTTAGATACCTTATTCATAAACTATTGAAGCTTATACATACGCATGAAATTACAATACATACAAAAGAAGTGAAAGCTCTTTAAGTGAATTACAACTACATAAAATGCAACGACGATTTTATAAAAATTAGGGATATTATTAAATTATACGAATCGTAGGAATAAAATACTAATTTTCTATATATAAAAAATGAGTGACCTAAAAAAGAAATGTAATCCACTATTGCTTTTCCTATCCACAAGAAAACTAGCATAATTAGCATCAAAATAAACAACTAAGTCAAAATTTTAACATGAGTAATACCATAAACGAAAATTGTGTGTAAAATATATCTCAAAATTCTTTTTATGGCTTAAAGTGAGATTCTTTTGGATCGGATTGAAAACGTGCACACAAGAAAACATAAAACATAATATTGGGTCTAGAAGCACAAAGATAGAGAAGTGAGTTAATTATATCTCTATATTTCTTTAGATAAACAAAAATAACTTTTGTATCTTTGTCAAACTTGGTTGAAGGACTTCTGGATGTTCTAAGTGGTTTTGCATTCTCGACTCTAAACCTTTTTAGCAATTCTTTCACATATTTTGTTTGCGGGATAAAAATACCCTCATCATTTTGTTTGACTTGAAACCCTAAAAAGTATTTCAATTCTTCTAACAAGCTCATTTTGAATTTATTCTGTATGATTTTTTCAAACTTTTGACACAATATTTCATTAATAGCACCGTAAATAATGTCATCAACATAAATATGTATAATAAGAAAATCATCATGCTTATGTAATAGAGGTGGAAATTTTGAAGAGGCCTTACATATAGTATTTACTTAAAATTTAGATCCTACTATTTATTCTATTAAAAAAATGACATCTTCTATAAATTGAGGCCCTATAATTAAAAAATATCTAAACATTATATATTTGAAAGACAATTATATCTTTTATTCAATAAAACATTGATTAGATCAATTAAGAAAAACATTAATTATCCTCTATTTAAGAAACATTGATTAGGCCAATTACTTGACTTTAAGAAACATTTGAACCTCACGCTGTATTAATCTTCTTTAAACAAAATTTTATTGTATCAGTTTTTAAAATGATATAGCACTATATCGGTTTTGAAAATGATACAGTATTGTATCAGTTTTAAAATATTAGACTTTTATACGTTTTTCAAACAAAGTTGTTTTATATCAATTCAACACTTATACGTTACTGTATCATATTTAAATTACCTATTATTACACTATAGTAAAGTTCTTGGAACAAAATTTTAATGTATCAATTTTTGCAACGATATAGTATCATATAAGTTTTAAAAATGATACATTACTGTTTCAATTTGAAAAACAATACAGTATTGGATCATTTTTGAAAACGATACATTATTGTACTAGCTTTAAAATATTATAATTTTAGAAGTTTTTTAGACAAAGTTGTTTTATATCAATTCAACACTTATACTGTATCGTTTTAAAATATTATAATATAACTAATAAAAAAATAAAAAATTAAAAAAAAACCTCCTTCCCATGTCCGCTTCTTCCCATGTCCTTGCCTCTCCTGTCCTATCCATCACGTCCCCTACCATACCCGTTCCTCCCTGCCATATTGTACCTTCCTCTCCCGCTAATCTCTCCAACTTTCCAGTGACTCTTTCCCCTACCACTGACAAACTCCTCCTGCCCTCCTGTGCCATCAATCCCGAACCCACTCGTTCTGATCCCCCTCCTCTTCCTCTTCCTGACCCTCATCTTTCAAAGCCTCCTGATGCACCTGCTTTGCTCTCTGTTCCACCTACCCCTCACCATGATGAACGTAAATGGACTTCTTTATTCAAGCATAAGCCAAGAAATGCTGGGAAGTACATTCCCGTTGATCTTACCCCTTCGTATGAAGATGATGTGATGGTGCCACCAACTAGTGTTCTTGACGCTGGTGCTAAGAATTGGTCAGACACAGTTGTTGGTTTTTTCTTAGACAAGCCTCTGTCGTATACTGCTGTGGTACAAAAGTTGAAAGGAATATGGAAACTCAAAGGCATGGTCAAAGTTAAATCTGATGGTATTGTGTTTCTATTTAATTTTTCTTCTGCTGATGATAGAAGAAGTGTCTTACAGAAGGACCCAATCTTTATGAACAATAAGATGTTCATAATTAAGCCATACGATGTGTCTGTTAGTAACATATCTGGATCTGTAACCTCTGTTCCAGTATGGGTGCATCTCTATAATCTTCCTCTGTTTGCATGGTCACCATTGGGAATTAATTGGTTGTGTAGTCGATTGGGTAGATTACTATGTATGGATGAATTAACTGAGCAACAAAATAGGTTAACTTATGCTAAATGTCTCATTGAAGTGAAACCAAATAAGGAGTTAGTTAATGAATTTAAAGTGAAACTGGTGGAAGGTGGCTACCAGAAGATATATGTTGAGTATCAGTGGAGGCCGGATGTATGTGTGATATGCAACAAATTTGGTCACACTACTGAACAATGTGAGTATAAAGAAGAGGTAGTAGTTGCTAGAGGAGCTGAAGAACAAAATAAAGGACTGAAAGGAAACAGTAAAGGCAATAAAACTGAGACGGTACATGATATAAAAAAGGATATCCCCTTCCAGGTGAAAGTAGCGAGAAGATGGCAGCGTGTGAGTAGAAACAAAAAAGAATTGTCTGTGGCTAAGATTAACAAAGATAACAAAGAAGGAAGCATTGAAGTGGTAGACTGTGACAAAACCAGTGGAAAGGATGTGGTTGAAATACATGATGCTGATAGTACTAAAAATGATAAGGAAAGTGAGAGAAGTGATATGCCAAAGAAGTCTAATAATAAAACTACATTGATAGATGAAGACAACAACCAAGATATTGATGTGTGTGCTGATAAGGGAAACTATGGGAATGACAGTAATGAGGATAAGGAAACATCTCCCGAACTTATTATATCTAATAAGTTTGAAGTATTAATGGGTATGGAAAATGATGTCTTTACTGATATGGTAAATAGTGCAAGTGACAATGATAGAAGATTTGACAGAGGTAAACAAATAGAAAACAGTGTGTCTGCTGATAACACAAATGTTGAGTATGCAATGCAAAAGGAACAAATGAAAATAACCACACATGAAGATGAAACAACTCACTTATCACATATGCAACTACCTGAAAACATCACCTCAGACTTATCCACAGGAAGTGTAGGCATAATTGTGAATGCAACAGAATGTGAGTACATAAACGATAAAGGAAAGATTACTGGTGAAGGTAAAAACAACCAAAGTAAAAGCGGGAAATCTAAGAATAAAAGGAAAGCACGGATAAGCTCTGACATGCACAAGAATGAAAAAGAAAACACTGATACATTAACATGTCCAACTGAAATTCCAAACTCCACAGCAGTATCTCCTCTTAACATTTACTCCAAAATTCTTCCTCCAACAGCTTTCAAATCTAATCCTAATGCTTCTCCTCTTTTTTCCAATCTCAAACATCACCCTTCTCCTATTCATGCTCATATCCAGACACCCTCTACACAAATTCCTATTGTTTCTGAAAATAATGAACTGACCCCATTAGCAGCTACTATTCCAAACTACTTGTCTTCAACTCAGGCAGTAACTAGGAAAATGAAGATAGAGATTCTTAATGCTAGAATTCCCCAATGATGTTACGCTTTGGTGCATGGAACATCAGGGGGGCTCACCACATCACAAAACAAGATCAGTGCAAACAACTTATCTCCTCACAACATTTATCTGTGTTGGCGATTCTTGAGACTAAACTAAATCTTAACCTCACTATTAAGGCTGCGGAGTATATCAGACTGGGATGGAAAATTATTCATAACCTTAATGAATCTCCTTATGGTAGAATTCTGATAATTTTCAATCCCCAAGTTGTTGAAATTTCTACCATTCTCTCCACCTCTCAACTAATCCACTGTCATGCTATTGATACATCTGATCAAACCTCTTTCTACGTATCTTTTATATATGCTTTCAACTCTACTGCTGCCAGAAAATCTCTGTTATATGTCATCCCATCTCTGAGACAATCCACTCACCCATGGATCATCTTTGGTGACTTCAATTGTTGCCAAGCACTCTCTGATAGAGTGGGTGGTAACCCTCTATCTTCTAATGAGATTCTTCCCCTTAATAATGTAATATCCGATGCAGAACTAATTAACATCAAATCAGTTGGAATGCAATTCTCATGGAACAATAAAAGAAAGCATGGCATCAGAACATTCTCTAGAATTGATCACTCCTTCTCCAATCTTGCAGCTCTTTCTAAATGGCCTCTTCTTTTCAACTACCTTCCTCCCCCTCTTCTATCAGACCACTCCCCCCAGATTATACATCTTCATGGAGTGGACATGAGAAGGAAAACTAATTTTAAATTTTTTAACTCTTGGACAGCTGAAGCTGACTTTAAACCTACTGTTTTAAATGTGTGGAATTCCAATAAATTTGGTAACCCTCTTTTTGTCTTGCAGGAGAAAATTAGAGAAACCAAAAGCAAACTTAAAAATTGGGCACATAACAAATATGGCAATGGTGACAAGATGAGCTCCAATATTATGAAGAAACTAGCTGAAGTGCAGAAGGCTATGATGGATAATTATAATGATGCTAGTTTATCTGCCTCTGAAGCTGTTTTAACTCAACAATATTCTAAAGCCCTTGCTCAAGAATGTGATATGATACGTCAAAAGTCGAGAATGAAATGGTGGAAAGAAGGAGACAAGAACAGTGCATTTTTCCATAATAGTCTTAAAGACAAACATAGAAGAGAGAACATTGCTTCTATAATTGACATGAATGAGGATGTTCAAAATACTGCTGGTAAAATCAATTTAGCTCTTGAGCAATACTTTTCTTCTATATATTCCAATGCTAACAACTTCATCCCTGCTATTGATGATATCCCCACGGACATAATGCCAATGCTGGATGATGAGAACTACAAAATGCTTTGTGAAGAGGTCACCAAAGAAGAAATTGTCAATGCTATGTTTTCTCTCAACTCTAATTCTTGCAGTGGCCCTGATGGTTTGAACACTCACTTTTACACTAAATGCTGGAGTATTGTGTCTATGGATGTTTGTAAAGCTATTTCTTATTTCTTCTCTAAATGTAAGCTCTACAGGTCTTACAACTATACAAACATAGCTCTTGTCCCTAAAATCAAAAATGCGCACCATGTTAAAGACTTTAGGCCCATATCATGCTGCAACTCTATCTACAAATGTATTTCCAAAGTAATTTCTACTCGGTTAAAGAAAGTTCTTCCCTCTCTCATTTCAAACAACCAAACTGCCTTTCTGCCTGGTAGAAATATTCTTGACCATATCCTTCTTGCGCATGAAATTATTAAAGGAAACAATAGAAGTAATACTCCCCCCAAAGCTATGCTTAAACTTGATATTATGAAAGCTTTTGATATGCTTCAATGGGATAGTATTGTTCGAATTATGGGGTATATGAACTTTCCTCCTCACTTTATTGCGTGGATATACGAATGCATCTCCTCTCCTACATACTCAATTGTTGTCAACGGTACTCCTACTGGTTTTTTCAATAGCAGGCAAGGAATTAGGCAGGGAGACCCTATGTCAGCCTACATCTTCATTCTTGTAATGGAATTGCTCACAAGAATGATCAATAAATCTGTTTGTATGGGGAAAATTAAGCTTCATCCAGCTTGTAAAGACCCTCAAATCACCACTCTGATGTTCGCTGATGATTTAATCATGTTTTGTTCTCCTGATCTCGTCACTATTGAAAACATTATGCTTACTCTTGAGCAGTTTCATGCTATGACCGGGTTAAAAATCAACATTCAAAAATCTGATATTGTTCTTACTGGTGTAAGCCCTGCTCATGCCAATATGATCTATCATGTCACTGGATTGAATAGGAATCTATCCACGGTCTCCTACCTTGGTCTTCCTCTGACTACTTCCAGAATTACTACTAACCACTGCTTACCTATGTATGAAAGAATCACAGCTAGATTAAACTGCTGGACTGCGAGGAGGTTAAGTCAAGCTGGAAGACTCATTTTAATTAAGTCTGTTATTTTCTCTATGCAAGTGTACTGGGCTAGATCTTTTGTGCTCCCTATTAAACTTATTAAAATGATAAGATGTGCTATGATGAAGTATCTGTGGAGTGGCAAGACTACTGGCAGATTCATTGCTCCTATTAAGTATGCTACTGTCGAGAAGCCACTAAACAAAGGAGGCCTTGGATTGATTAATCTAAAACAGTGGAATAAGGCTGCTTTTGCTAGACATATTGATACTTTATTCAATTGCCCTGACAGTCTATGGGCTGAATGGTCTAAGAAGAAGTATATGAACTGTAGAGGGTTATGGAATATATCAAATCAGCAAAATGTTAGCTGGACTTGGCGTAATATCCACAAGTATAAAGAGCTGTTTCTCCCTATGATACAGATGAAGACTAACAGTGCGAACAATGTATATTTCTGGGATGACCCGTGGCTTGAACAAGGCCTTATTCTTAGGAGACAGCTCACCTACAGTGAGATACAACATACTGGAATACATGAACGTATGCTTGTCAGAGATGTGATACATAAATTTCAAACAAGGTACATTTTCACTTCGAACCAAAGAGTGCAAACTTTATGGGATAAAATAAAGTCATTTACTGCTCTGCCTTCTTCATATAATAATCTTGTCTGGGGAAAGCAGAAAGGAAAGTATAGACCTGGTTTGACATATGAATTCTTGATGCAAAACAACTTAAACCAGAACTGGAGATGGTGGAAGAGAACTTGGAATACTGACAGTAGCATCAGGCATAACTTTTTGTTATGGAAGGTACTTAATGGAGCTCTTCTGACTAAATCTAGACTCGCTATGTATGGCATGAATGTTATTACGTCTTGCTCCTTTTGCAGTAATTTCCCAGAAACTATCGATCATATTTATTTTGAATGTACTGTTACGAAGAAAATATGGTCTGAGGTCATGAATAAATATTGTAGAAGAAGACCTTTAAATGTCAACGTGGCGGAATGGGAAAGAATTTATTCTGAAACTGGTAAAAAGCAAGAAAGGAAAAGAATCTTTGGTGTTGCTCTTAAGTGCTTTGTTGCTGAGGTGTGGAGGGAACGTAATAATAGGGTTTTTGATTCTTCTAAAGCCAAATCTGAAGAAGTCCTGAAGACATGTGTTATGCATGAGATAAATTCCTTGGTAAAGATGATATTTGCATTTGATCCAGGAATAACTGTGGCCTCTCTTTGCTGACTTTGTTTTGTTTTCCCTGTTTTTCTTGTATTTTTTCCTTTTTGTTCTTCCTTGTGTTTTGTAACACCTTAGTTTCCTCTGTTTTCTATGAGCTTTTTGCTCTCTGTTGTTTTTGTTGTTCTCTGGTGTTGCAATAAACTGGTCGGGGACCATCCAACCCCGTCGGCCTTGCCAAAAAAAAAACACTTATACGTTACCGCATCATATTTAAATTACTAATATATTTTAATCTTATTATTAGCCTTTAAAATAAAATCGATCCTTTGATGATTTTTTTAAGTCATGGTATTTGCATAATTAATTATTTATGTTATTATAATATCTACAACATTTCATTCTTCAAGTGTTATTTTTACACTTTAATAACGTTCTTGGAACAAAAGTTTAATGCATCAATTTTTAAAATGATATATTGCTGTATAAGTTTTGTCATGACCGAGATTTTTGACCTTCGAAAATCGACATCAATACGTCCACTGTATTACATGTCGAACAATCGAAATCGAATGCCGGAAATACCAGACCGTTAGGGAAAAGAAGAAAGAGGTAGAAAAAGTGTAACGACCCGTAAATTTTAATAAATTTTTTTGTTTTATTAATTGAAATTTTGTGAATTTTAAAACAACAGAATTTTGAAATAAAAATTTAATATTTGGAATACGTTTACTTTAACATAGAAAATGGTAAATTTTCATCTGATAATATGGAAGTTTATTTTCTTGTGCAATTCTATTTCAATTTAAATCAGTTGAAATAAATGGTAATAAAATGTTTTCCAAACCTGAATATATTTTATACAATAAATTTGTAAATCATCTTCTGAGTAAGACGTCATATTTCGTTTCTCCAAATTTGGACTGCTATTGCTCCGTTTACCTTATTTTCGGACATTGGCAGCACTTTGGTACCGATATCGACTTTTGATCGGATGATCGTATCATTGACATCTGTATACCATTTTGATCGTCTCGTCATGCTGATCCCCACGGTATATTCAATTCCGTTTTTTGAAGTCCGGTACACAGCGGAACGCGTCGAAATGGTTAACCGTATCGGTTCCGTATTTGAACTTTTGGATTTCTGATCCTTTTATCCATCTGACCGTTGGAAACAAACAGCCACTAGTCATTAATATTCTTGAATTCAACGTATGAGTTTTAACATTCAATATAATCTGGTTCGTTTGGTTTACTGACCATTCACTTCGTTGATACTATCCATTCAAAAGAAATAATATAAATTATTTATACATTATACAGTCTTTCCTCTGTCACTTTACCTCTTTCTCACCTATTAGCTGCAACGTCTTCCTCTCCTCTACATTATTATTATTATTTTTTCTTCTTTCTCGAAAACAACCATGGCCGAACGCCTTGTCCTCAAACCAATTCATCAGCGCGACCCAATGTCCCACCTCACCGACCCCACTCTGCTTCACACGCAGGCCGACCCGACTTCCCCGCTAAACCGCCTCTTCGGCCAACACTTTCGAGCATCTTCACTTCGAATGCGCACTTCGTTCTTTGCCCACCATCTCTTCGCCTACCCACCAGTGCCGAGTTTTCTCTTCACCTCTTCTTTGTTCGGGTATCATCTATTGGGATTATATAAGGTCAGTTTAGTGTATATATATTAGTGTACAAAATTCATTTATAAATTGGTTTTATGTTTACTGTATATTATGAGCAGCTTCTATATGATTGTATTATATATATATATACTAGTTTGAAAAGGTTTTTTTTACACGATGATATGCAAGCTATATAGTTCATATGAATTACAGTTGCTTATATATATGACGATTTGTGAAAAGGTTTAATATATATGTTCGTGTATATATATATATAATTTATATAAGTGGTAAGCTTTTGGTGTTTGTTTTATAATTTCTATTACAGCTTATATATATATATATATATTGCAGTAGGAATGTACAGTTCGATTCATATCTATATATATTTGTTATAAGTTTATTTAAAGTTACATTTACACCTAGAAGCTTTGGGTATGGTATACCCCATATATATATATATTATATAGTAGCTTTGGTGGGTGGATATATATATATATATATATATGTATGTTTATGGGTATATAATGATTATAAAGTATTGGTTCCTGTTGCATGTTTTGCCTACATAACAGTTTCAAAGCCGTATATATATGCATAACTTTATATATTTATTTTATAAGTTTATATATACGGTATATATACGAGATTTTGAAGAGCAAGTTTATAGGTTTATTGGAATGTATATATATATATTATATGTTTAGTTATTTGTTTGCATATATGTTTTATATTTAAATATGTTTGTTGTTATAATATGATATGGTTGTCTATTTTAAACTGGAAGGAATATATGTTGGGAATGTATTATATACAATTGGTTTATATATATATATATATTACTGTGTACAAGATATTTTGAGTTAGTTATGTATATTATATCCTTTTGTTTATATATTAGTATATATTATGTTAGTTTCAGTTTGCACTTATGTTTAAGGTTTATAGGAATGGGTATACATAGGTTAATATGCTTTATACATGTTCCCGTGTTCACTTTATATATATTTATATACAAGCTACTTTGTTTCTGTTGCCTTATATGTATGTTTTCATATACTGTAAATAATATTTGTTATATATATATATTTAGTAGCCCATATTTTACAGTATATAGTATTATATTTTAAAAAGTTAGAATCTATGTTGTATATATAGGATTATACTGTATTATGTATCTACAGTAATTTATAATATTGAATTTAAATTTTAATATATATATGTATATAAGTTGTTTGTTATGTAAATGATGTTGTAGTGTATATAGATGTTTATGTAAATATAGATATGTTTGTTTTATTCTATGTGTTTATTTAAACCAATGATTTTGAAAGATATATACATTTAGTTTAATACATGTTTAAAATTAATATTGCTTTGAAATTTAAATAGATATATTCAGTTTCTATCTAATTGATTTTGATTTGGTTCTCCTCGATTTCTGTTATCAGCTTGTCCGTTAAATTCGTACCAATTCAACTTTGTTTTGGAATTCGTGTTTGGATCTACAATTCACTTCCAATTCCATTCGTATCTGTCTAGCCTCGAAAGGTGAGCAATCACTCATGATTAATGTTCTTATATTTATTAAATTTGATTTCAATTGAAACGACAATTGAAATATGCCGCTGTTAGTTATTTACATTGCCATATATATGCCATTTATGTATCTGTTCACCTGTGACATCTGACACCATCATCTGTTATTTATCACTGATGATATATGCCTGTTACTGATTGTTATATTATTATCATATCTGTTATCACTCTGCAAGTTCCCTGTTAGTATATAATTCACTATGGGTTGAAATGATACATACCCGAACGATCTATAGAATAGGAGAAAATCGTTATGGGTTGAAATGATAAACCCAAGCAACTTTCATTGAATTGTATTTAGTATTGCGGGTTGAAAAGATATATACCCGTATATATTTAAATTACGGATTGAAATGATAAATATCCGTATCACTTGACCATTGGGTAGAGAATTATTTACAGACACCGTTGGTCTATATACAAATATTTTGAAAATGATTTCTATGGTTTTGAAAAGAAATTTATGGTTTTAATAAATATTGATTTTTAAAGATTTATTAAAGTTGATTTAATAAAGTTGATATATATAGGTTTAAGTATTTATTTAAATTATATTTTAATATAGAGTTCGAAATGATTAAATAAATTAAGGTTGAAAGATAGATTTGAAATTGATTTGAAATTGTATTTAATTAGGAATTATATTTAATTAAATCTATCTGAACTTATGGAATTTGGGGTTTTTAAAGGATGTGATTTTATAACTTGATTTTGGTTTAAGATGATTTAAATTGAATATTTCAAGTTAAATAAATTGAAGGAAATATTTAGAGATTTGAAATTTGGACTTTTATTTAAATGATATTAAATTTATTTAGTGAATATTGCAAAACTAAATAATAGTAAAATGAATTTGATATATATATGAAATTATCGAATTTAGTTTGAAATGTTGAATATTTAAAGTTTTGAAATATATTGAAATTGAAATGGCTTATCTTATGGTTCAAATATGTATTTGAAATTGATAAATTGAAATGGTTTATTGAGAAACTGAATCGAATTGAAATTGATAATTTGAGATTTGATTAAATTTGGATTTTTGGGATTCGAGTTGATTTGAATCGATTTGTGAAATTGAGGAAGCTATTTTATATAAAGTAATTTTAAACTATATCTAAAACTATTTATATTTTTACTTTATAAATTATTTTAATATAAATTATTTTAATATAAATCATTTTTAATATAAATTTTTTTAATATGAATTGTTTTAACTTATAACTATTTTATATAAATTATTTTATTTTATAAACTATTTTATTTTATATACTATTATTAATATCTAAACTGTTTGAAGGAAAGTGTTATGATTTCGAAGTGTTATGATTTCCAAAGTTATGAATTTCAAAGTATTATTATTTCAAATTGTTGGTTTCGAAAGTATTATAACTTTGAAAGTGATATGATTTTTGGAAATGGATATATATTTGAAGTGAAAATGAGTATTGATTTGGTTTTTGAAATGGAAATGATATTTTGGTTTTGAAGTATAAACTATTTTATAATGACCACGGTGTTATAATAACGTTTGGTTGTTAAAGAGACCGGGATCGGATATGGGCATACTCTCTATCGATACCGAAAACCACTTTAACAACTGTGTATGCGGTGGAGATTCCAGAATGAAGTAGGATGGTGGCGACGATTCCTATTGAGGTATATACGTGGACCCGACTCCCGTGAGTTGGCATAAGGTGGCTAAAACAGGAGCGATTGACGGGCCAATGAGGTAGCACCTCTGATCGGACGCATTTCTTCGATACCATTCTATTACTTTGTGATTGATTTGGTGGCCACCCTTCGATTTTGATTGGGAGTGTGTTCCGAGGTGGGCGGTAGTGGCTGCTATGCGTTACCACCAGTCTGGATGCGTAATTGGTATATCTACCCTGGCATTGCCTCGTTGTGCCGTGTCACCTACCATATCGAGCTTTACTACGAGTTTGGTTTTGTGCCGTAGCCTGTGGAGTATTTAGGGTAGCTCCCGATCTAGGGGTATGCTGGTACTGGATAGACTACTGGGACTCTTACGTGTTAAGGGGAATATTGGGTCACTCCTTAACGCTATTTAAAAGTAAGTTTATTCTATTATAGACATTATTATAATAGCGAATATTACTACATAGTAGATAGTTTAACGAATCCTTAAAGAATGGGCGATCCCAAGCATTCTTTAAGTTACTGTATTTCAGTTGATATTTCACTTGAGTTGGATTTATTGATATAAGAATGTTAATCCTGACTCGAGTGTTTTGTGTTTTGCTTTACGCTCGGGTCAGACTGAGTGATATAGCATTTGAGACTCACCTTTGGAGTTGGAGCTTCGCTTGGAGATCCACATATATCGATTCTGCTATCAGTTATTCAGTTGATTCCAGTGATGTATTCAGATCTTGTATTTGACTATTTTATTGAGACATCTATGTATTCGAGGCTTCTGTTGTATCTTGTTTAACTCTGTTATATATATAGTAGCTTCATGAACTACTATCCTTTTGTTTCCACTGCATTATTGTTATATTACTCTGTGTCTGTGATTCTGTGATTATTTATTTACTATATATGTTGAGTTTTGCCAAATTTAAATTAACAATCTGATATTTTGAGCAATTCAAATCCAACATGTATGGATGCGAACGGTTGAAAATTTCAGGTCGTTATAAGAAGAAAATAGAAATAACAACACAGAATCTCACAATCGCAGCAGAACAATATATAATAAATAACAACTGGTCTTTATACAAAAAGAACTATATCTGTTATTTATACATTACATCATCAGAGTACAACACAATCAATAACTCAATACTGGATAGTTATACAACTTGTCCTCACAAATGCTGAATATAAAGCCTACAATACACAGCGGAATAAAAATCAAGTACGTGTGATACGTCTTCGTCATCCAGCTTGTCTCCTTAGCTCCATAGCATCCTATCATGAATCTGTAATACTCGGTCTGACCCGTGCATTATAATAAAATAACACCCGAGTCAGTCTGGAAAACCAGCGTGAGAAAACACACTCAATTTGAATTATTAAAGTTATCAAAATCCTTTGAAATACAAAGGTATCTCGTAAGACCACGCCACACATAAACACGACGGGTTTTTACCTTATGATAACCAAAACATTTCATATCAAATCCTCTGATATTATAATAGTGTCTAAGTACAAATACTTATTCAAATAGCTGAAATTGTTACATTAATTAAATTCCAGCAAACTAGGCTCTACAATCAAAACCGTAAAGGTACGTATTAGAGAATGGAATCCATACGAATGACTAGGAACTGGAGTACCACCTGTCACAGTACACGTCTAGAACCAGTGTACCGAGGACCACCCGGGATCCCCCGCAACACAAGACCGGACTACCCCTAACCTGAATAGACCGAATATGCTATCACCCTGGGTGTTCCCGCCCTTTTCGAGCTCCTTCCATGTATCGTAGTAATAAAATAATATCCGAGGGTATCTAGAAAGGTGATAAACATACCCTAATTGGGTGCGACCCACTTAGCCTTGCTGCATCTTCCCTGCTTTTCAGTCATTCCCGGTTGATGAGGCTAGAGGCTAGGATTACCTTTTTAAAGGAACTTTTACTTAGAATGCTCATTGTCCTCCAATGACAATGTACTGATAGCATTCATCCATACAAGTCCGTTCTGGGTCCGAACGGAACCGAAGGCACTATTCCTACCACATCCATTTTGGAATCATCCTCAAGATTAGTAGCGATTAGCCCTTGCACTTCACTGCTCCATCTTCGACTCCATGCTCTTGTTTTCACTTCGAAAACGTACTTGTTGGGTGAATTCTCACCACCGGTCCAAAGCTAGACAAACCAAATCACCTCTGTCGAACCAACCAGCCTCCAAGCTTCACCGAACCAACTCACCTCCAAGCTTCACCGAACCAACTCATCTCCAACCTCTGCCAAACCAACTCATCTCCAACCTCTGCCGAACCAACCAGCCTCCAAGCTTCACCGAACCAACTCATCTCCAACCTTCACCGAACCAACTCACCTCCAAGCTTCACCGAACCAACTCATCTCCAACCTCTGCCGAACCAACTCATCTCCAACCTCTGCCGAACCAACCAGCCTCCAAGCTTCACCGAACCAACTCATCTCCAACCTTCACCGAACCAACTCATCTCCAACCTCTGCCGAACCAACCAGTCTCCAAGCTTCACCGGACCACTCATCTCCTACCACCGAACCAAGCTTCACCGGACCACTCATCTCCTACCACCGAACCAAAGAAAACCGGACCAGATCCACCAGGCCAGATTACGTCAGCCCAGGCCCGCCAGCTGCTATATACCTCCAAGACCCCTACCCCCAGCCTCACTCTATAAATAGAGGGGCAGGGGTACAACAATGGGGGACAAGTTTGAGAGCTCAAGCACGGAGAGAACTTTCAAACAACTTTCTTTTACTTGTATCAAAGCTTTGTACTTGTAATCTAAACAGGAGAAGAGAAATAACATATAAAGTGGACGTAGGCACATTCTGGCTGAACCACTATAAATCTGCGTGTCTTTTTACAGTTTAGCCCCTGCTTTTCATATATTTGCATAAATCACCCAAATCACTAAGAACAACATAAGATCTACTAAATGATACGACTTCGAGGTGTTTGTCCATTTTTTGTGCAAACATTTTTGGTGCTTTCACTGAGAACTAGAAGCTCGAAGCTTTAGCTTCATCCACTTAACATTTTTCCTAACAGCGTCGTTCGCCACTTGGAAAACATGCCTCCCAAACAGAGAAAAGATGTTAACAAAAGAAAAAACATCGCATCTAGCAGTCTTCCAGATCCAGCTGTCACGAATCAAGTAAATCGTCCTCCTCCAGCAGTAGTACCAAATGAAGGACAGGCTAATCCGACCACTCCTGCCACAGAACAGCCCGCAACAATTACTAGGGCAGATTTAGACAGGGTTGTGGTTGAAGTAACTAACCGCTTCACGTCCCAGCAGGAAGCCTTGGTGGACCATCTCATGTCACGCTTAAGGGATGCTGAAGAGTCCAACCGCAACACTGAATCATGGGGCGAGTCCCAGTCTGGAGGATCTCAGAGACAACAAAGGTCTTCCTTCTTCGAAGGAGCTAACGGCAGAAGTAGCCATGGTAGGAGCCGAGATCGAGCACAACCCGAAGTTAGGCCTGAGGAAACGTTTGGTACCGGACCCAACAGGGGAGGTACCGGACGAAGGTCAACTGTAGCTGAGCCTGTCATACTGCCTAACCACGGAAACGCCAGTGAACGGGGCCGAGCTAGAGTCCAGCCCGAAGTTGGACCCGAGGAAGTGCTTAGATCAGAACCCAGCAGGGGAAGATCAAGGCAAGGGCCAACTGTAGCTGACCCTAGCATGCTCCCGGAAGATCAAAGGAAGCCACTGGAAAATATGAGGAATGATAGACGATACCATCCCTACAGGTCATCTGGACGGAATCAATCCCATAGAACAGAACCAAACTCATTTCTATCTGCTCCAAATTCTGATGAAAGGATGGCACGCTTATTCAAAGAGTGCGTCCAATGGGAGCAAAGAGATTGAGGGATATGCGCTAGGGTAACCAGCCCTTTCGCTCGCAATATCGAAATTGCTATCACCCCCCGAGAATGGAAGATGCCAACAATGGAACCTTACAAAGGAACCTCTGACCCCGTTGTACACTTACAGAGGTACACACAACATATGCTCATGAGTGGAGCGACAGAGGGAGTACTGTGCAAATGCTTTCCGCTCTTCTTAGCAGATCTCGCTACCTCCTGGTTCTGTCATCTACCCCAGGGATCCATCAGCTCGTGGGAAGTGTTGAAAGAAAAGTTTATCAGTCAGTTCTGCATTCATGTGGAACAACCTAAGGACGCTTATTCCTTATCCAGTGTCAAACAGAAACCTGGAGAGAAACTGCAGCAATACCTAACCCGATTCAATGCCGCAGCAGCCGCAGTCCAAGATGCCGATGAGAAGCTTATCCTAATGGCCCTCTGTAGTGGTGTGCATCTGGACACTTAATTTGCTAGAAGGTTGACAAAAGAAATACCAGCTACTTTACCCGATTTCTTCCATGAAGCCGGGAAATATATGAGGCTTGAGGATGCTGCCGTTGAGGGGCAGTCAGGACAGCAAAATAAGGCAACTCACAGCAATGCCCCTGCTGTGGCAAGGGACGTTCGAAGAAATGATTCCAGAGACAATGCTGGGGGCAAGAAGGGAGAAAAGCGCCTATATCGGCCAGGACCGAGATTCGACACTTACACTCCTTTGAACGAGACCGTCGAAAATATATTCCTTGCCACCCAAGGCGAAGTTAGATACAAACGCCCACCATACAAGAAGGAATCAGATAACGCGCAGAAGTCTGGAAAGTTCTGCCACTTCCACGAATCTCATGGGCATGATACCAATGAATGCCATCATCTCTGGGACTTGATTGAGGAACACATCAGAAGGAAGAAACTGGAACGCTATGTAAAGGGTCGGGACAAGACTCCAGCTCCTGCCAATGAGAACCCAAGGCTACCCTCACCGGAGATCGGTAGAGGAAACCGCAACACTAGCGGCTCTAGTCAAGAGAAGATAGTGGTCCATACCATCTCGGGAGGACCGCACATCGCAGACAGAAGCTGGAAAGAGATGGAAAGATATGGAAAGTCGCTTAGAGACAATAAAGACTGTGTCAATTCGGTTATAGAAGAGCGCCACCCGAAGCGGAAAGAAAGTGATGACATCACATTCGGTAAGCGTGACCTAGAAGGAAGGCAATACCCTCACATGGATCCCATGGTTATCTCTGCCCGGCTCGGCCCCGCCGAAGTTTACCAAATCCTAGTAGACACTGGAAGCTCAGTAAACATCCTGTTCAAACATGCATTCGACAAAATGAAGCTCTCAATGAAGGATGTATCTCCCTGCGATAAACCACTACACGGTTTCATTGGGGATGCAAAGATGCCCCTCGGGCAACTGGACCTCTTTGTTGAGATTGGAAGCCATCCCCGCTCCGTTGTACGGAAATAGACGTTTGTGCTAATAGAAAACCATTCGGCCTACAACGCCTTCTTAGGAAGGCCAGCCTTGTCTGACTTCCAAATTGTCCTAGCCCCATGGTGCCTAAAGATGAAATTTCCAACGGACAATGGAATAGGGGAAGTAGAAGGAGACCAAGACGTTGCTCGAGACTGCTATGTGACTGAACTTCGCAACAACCACAGGAAGGATAAAGGGAAGGGTGTAGAGGTTGCCCTCTGCACGAAAAGTCTAGAAGCGTAGCAACTAAAGAAAGCCCCTCCTCTTCGATATACCAGCGACCCTTTCAATGAATTAGACCCTAGGGACAAAGAGGAGGAGGCCACCGCCGAGCCTGCAGAGGCTATGGAGTTTGTATCTGTAGACAAGCACGACTCAAGTAGACTATTGAAAATTGGGTCCCAACTAAAAGCAGAGTTGAAGGAGCAACTCATTGACTTTCTCCACCACAACTTGGATGTATTCGCATGGTCACACGCTGATATGACCGGAATCTCCCCCGACGTAGCATGCTACGTACTAAACATTGATCCTACCAAGGCGCCCGTAAAAAAAAGAAAGAGAAGTATGGGGGCAGAGCGATCGGCATCCCTCGATGAAGAAGTAAAGAATCTACTCGCCAATGACTTCATACGAGAAGCCATCTACCCGGAATGGATCGCTAACCCGGTACTGGTGAAGAAGGCTAATGGGAAGTGGAGAACATGCATTGACTTCTCCAACCTAAACGACGCCTGCCCAAAGGATTGCTTCCCACTTCCCCGAATCGACCAACTTGTAGACAGCACAGCCGGGCACGAGCTCTTATCTTTTATGGACGCATACTCAGGGTATAACCAAATTCCTATGCATGCTCCCGACCAAGACCACACTAGTTTCATCACCGACCGGGGTTTATACTGCTATAAGGTAATGCCTTTCGGACTTAAAAATGCAGGAGCCACCTACCAGCGCCTCGTCAACAAGATGTTTGCAGGGCTAATAGGGCAAACTATGGAAGTATACGTGGATGACATGCTGGTAAAGTCAAGGAAAGCTGACGATCACGTAAGCCATCTAGGCAGGATGTTTCAAGTACTTCGCCAGTATGGAATGAAGTTGAATCCTCTAAAATGCTCCTTCGGAGTGTCATCAGGAAAGTTCTTAGGATTCATCGTCCATGCCAGAGGGATTGAAGCAAACCCTAAACAAGTCCGAGCGCTAAGGGATATCAAGATACCTTCCAATCGAAAGGAAATGCACAGCTTGAATGGAAAAGTGGCCGCCCTAAGCCGATTCATCTCCAAAGCAACGGACAAGTGTGTCCCCTTTTTCGAAGCTCTAAAGAAAGACAAAGGAAAGTTTGAATGGACCGACGAATGCTTGACCGCTTTCCTTAACTTAATCGAACACCTCCAGAAACCACCGGTACTCTCGACTCCAAGCGAAGGCGAAGAATTATACCTATACCTTGCTATGTCATCTCACGCCCTAAGCGCTGCCTTGGTAAGGGAAGACAACCGCATGCAACGGCCAGTTTACTTCGTCAGTAAGAGGTTTACGGGGGCAGAAGTCAGATATCCTAAACTTGAGAAGCTAGCATACTGTTTACTAATCACATCACGGAAACTGCGTCACTACTTCCAGTCCCATTCCATCAAAGTTCTGACCGATCAACCACTGAGGCAGGTACTCCATCGTACCGACACTTCTGGGCGACTACTTAAATGGTGCATTGAACTAAGTCAGTATGATATCACCTATCACCCTCGCACCGCCATCAAGGGACAAGCCATGGCTGATTTCATTGCAGAATTCACTACCAACGAAGATAAGGAGTAATTGGAAATAGCAGAAGATATCAAGTGGAACCTCTTTGTGGATGGTGCATCAAATGAACAAGGCTCGGGGGCAGGTGTGGTAATAATCACTCCCAGGGGAAATAAGCTGCACTATGCTATAAGGTTGGAGTTCGCTGCCACCAACAACGATGCAGAATATGAAGCAGTGATAGCTGGATTAGAACTTGCCATAGAAATCGGAGCCAATTCTTTGTGTCTTCATAGCGATTCTCAACTTATTGTTAATCAAATACTAGGAGAATTCCAAGCTCGAGAAGAACGACTCATAGCATATTTAAAGAAGACCAAGTTACTTCTCAACCAATTGGACCGCTACTTAGTCAAACACATCCCTCGAGAAGAGAACCAAGAGGCCGATGAATTGGCAAAGCAAGCAAGTATGAGTGACATCGCCATCTTCGGAGCAGTAACCATCTCAAAGCAACTGACCCCAAGTTTTGAACAAGTGAATCTGATAGCTGCAACCGAAGAAGCAACTTGGATGACTCCCATCCGAGACTACTTACAAAGCGGCACACTACCCAACGGGCGTAACGAAGTCAAGAAAATCTTGAGGAAAGCTTCCCGCTACACAATACAAGGAGACATCCTCTATCGGCGCAGATTCTCTAACCCGTTGTTAAGGTGTGTCGCTGGAAGGGAAGCCAAGGAAATCTTATCCAACATTCATCAAGGAAGCTGCGGAGATCACACCGGAGGGCAAACATTAGCAAAAAAGATACACTGATATGGATATTTCTGGCCCACCTTAAGCAAGGACGCCTTGGATTTCGTCAAAAAGTGTGACAGATGTCAGAAGTTCGCTAAGATTTCGCGGCTACCAACGACTGAGATTACTCAAATGACCAGCCCTTGGCCCTTTGCAGTATGGGGAATTGACTTAATCGACGAACTACCAATGGGCCGAGGCGGGGCCAAATATGCTATAGTGGCAGTCGACTATTTCACCAAATGGGTGGAAGCAGAACCTCTGAATAAAGTATCTTCAACAAAAGTTATTAACTTCTTGATTAAAAATGTTCTGTGCAGGTACGGAGTCCCACTCAAAATCATATCAGACAATGGACTTCAGTTTGATAGCGAGGAATTCGCCAACTGGTGCCAAGAGCATGGAATTCACAAAAGCTTCTCATCCGTAGCATATCCCCAGGCAAACGGACAAGTCGAAGCCGTTAACAAAATTCTGAAAACTCTAATAAAAAAGAAGCTCGAAAAGTCAAAGGGCGCTTGGGTGGATGAACTCCCTACGACACTGTGGGCCTATGGCACATCTTTCAGAACATCGACGGGTCATACTCCTTTCTCTTTGGCATACGGATCAGAGGCTATGCTCCTAGTTGAAACCATTGTGCCTTCCCACCGTAGGGTCCACTATAACCCAGAAGAGAACGAAGAACTCCTTCACATGTCTTTGGATCTAGTTGAGGAGAGAAGAAATGATGCAGTCCTTAAAGCAGCGGCCCACAAGCAAAAAGTGGCAGCACAATACAACTCCAAAGTCAAGCATCGCACCTTACAAGAAGGAGATCTTGTCCTCAAGCGAATCTTCCCTCGCCCCGGAGCACTAGATCCAATCTGGGATGGACCATATGTAATTCATAAAGATCTCCACAATGGAGCTTATATTTTGTCAACAGTGGACGGAGATGTGTTCCAGAGGGCATGGAACATCCAACACCTCCGTCGATATTTTTCTTAACTTGTACTGCCCATATGAAGTGAATTAACAAAGAGAATCAGTGGACGTATGCCTTTTCGCGCCGAACCACTTTAAAAAAAACCTTGTCTCTTTTTTTTAACTTGTTCCTTTATATCTTGGCTGCTTGTTAACTTTATCCTTTTCTGTTGAACAAAATCCTATGCGTATAGCATTTCCACCCAAAGCAATCCACAGCGCAACTTCACCTGGACAAGACCTAACAGTTACTATGCGAATCTATGCCCTCGCCAATGAGACACTTTTGCTCTGGCATCCCTCTGCTGTGGGTTAACTCATTGCTCGCGATGGCCCTTAAAGCCAACTGTAATGAGCCAATTATAAGCCACCGAGAAGGCCGACTATAGCCGAGGCAGCTCATTACGGCGTTCGGCTCGCCGGCAACTGTGAACCGATTATAAGCCCCAACATAAGGTGTGGCCAGCCAGGGGCAGTTCACGGTTGACGATCGGCACCCACGCTTGCCGGCCACAGTAAATCGAATAATACCCACGATTACGGGCCATAATGGCCCGGGTAGTTACTGTGCGCGATCTCGGCTCCGATGTGTCTTAAGTGCGGCTGTGGTAAAAAAGAATTAACTCTCCACGGAGGCGTAAGATGGGTGACAAATGTCTCCAAGACCCACAGCTAGGGAAAGTGACTACAAAGCCCGTTTGCCACGAACTTAAGCACATTGAAGGCCTTCCATGATTGGAAGTTTTACTTTTTCACATATTTCAATTTTACTTAAGCAACTTTTCTCCTATCCTCTGTAACAATCCCTGAAGTACAGGACACAGAGCAGGAGACATTCACTAATGGAAGTAGATGCTCACGACAAGATACCGGACCGCATCCCTTACTCGGTCACACAGGATATTCAAAGCTGCCATCTACAAGCAAGATATAAAGGGCGGTATTTCCTTCTTTCATATGTAAACACGTGACTATAATTTATTCACACCTCACGCTAACATTACAAGTCATGAAATGATGTTTTAAACAAAAACCTGACATCAAACACGATTTGATTACAAGAATATGCATAGCTATATTTCTCATACGACATGTCAAAATAGCAAAAAAAAAAACATTCAAAAGACGACAAAATCAGCTTAAGTTAAAGAATTACACGTCAAGAATAGAGCTATTTATTACAAGTAGCAAAAATTCCACCTAAGAGTTACTTTACTAGTTTAAGACTAACATATACAACCATGTCAAGTCCACAAAAAGAATTTTCCAGGCCTAATCAAGGAGCCGGCTGCGTCGGAGTTTTGTCCTTGTCCTGTTGCCCACCTGTCCGGTCAGAAAAAGAATTCGTCAGTGACAAGCAACCAAGTTAACGGAAAGACTAGAAAGGAAGACTTACCAGCATCTGCTCCCTGATCAACTTGATCATCATCCTCCGCTTGCACACCTGCCTCCTCAGCTGCAAGCAACCGCATGCCCTCCTTCACCGCCACCTTCTCCTCCTTGGTAAACTGGGCAGTAACAGTATCCATCCTAAAGGCCACGCCACCCTCCTTATCTGCCTCAGCCTGGGCCTCCTCTAGAGCCCTAAGATAGATCCTAGCCATAACCCGAGGGTAATCATCCATCCAGGAAAAGTTACCCTGCCTCCAAGTACGGAAGTACATATCCTGGAGCATCCCCTCCATCAGCCCCTCGTTCTCTTCAAACTCCCTCGCCCGGGCCTTGGAATCCGACAACCTTACGACGACAGCATCTCTCTCCAATCTGTATCTCGAGCAGTCAGCCTGAAGGGATTTCCGCATCTCCTCCATCTCCTCCCTCAACTTGGCTTGAGCAAGCTCTACAGCCTCAAGCTTCCTAGATAACTCCTCTATCTGCTCAAGATCCGCTTTCCGAACCTCGTCCACCGTGGCAATGGCCATATCGATCCGTTCCTTGCAAGTAGCCTCCATTTTTTGCAGTTCGGCCCGGCTGGCCTCTTCCATGGTTTTCTTTAGACGTCCAGAGGCGGCCTCGTGCTGAGAGATCTGGATGGCCTGATCAGCGAGTTGCTTGGCCTGGTCAGAAACCACTAACCGCAATCTTATGTTGGCACTCCCAATTTCCTCCCCGGCCTTGACCAGTCGGGCATGATGCCCCATCAACTTCCTGGTTTCCTCAGCAACCCGGTCGATGTTTGCCTTAGCTTCGTCCCCCATAGTGATAATCCGAGTAGTAAGCAAATCGAGGTCCAGGGACTTGGCCTCATCAAGCACCTTTACCATAGGGTTGCGAGGAAGAAGATGCTCACCGGTAACCTCGTCGAAGGAAATATCATGAGAACTTGGATCCAGATCAGGATGACCCGCGAATGGATTACGAGCCAAGCCAGGACGATCAATCTGAGTAACGGTAGGATTTCCAGATGGGTGCGGAGAGGGTGTGAACTCAGTATCCTCCTCCGTGGTATCATGAAGAGGCTGAATTGGGGGTTGGGGACCAGGTGAAGGCTCGGATAGGGAGCGACTCCTCTTTCTCTTTTGAACGTCCTCTTCAATAACCCCGAGAAGAGGACGGTAGCCAACTACATCCCCGGAACGGTGAGTCGAAGGCTTCGGCTTGGCGGAAGCTTTGGAGAGCTTGTATTGTTCAAGTCCGTGCCGAAGATCTGAGGCCTTGGCCGTTTTACCTGCTCCTGATATGAAAACCAAGTGTCACCAACATGTATTGAGCCATCATTCAAGAATTAAAAGAGTAAAGTGAAATCCACCTTGAACCGCCGAAGTTGCTTCGGTAGAGGCGCTCCCGGAAGATCGATCGACGCCGGTCCCAACGTTATCGGCTTTCTTAGACTTCTCCGTCCCCTCCAAACCTTCGAAGGCTTGGCGGAAAGCGTCATCCGTCCACTCTTGCATTTCGCCTACTTGCCCGGAAGACAAAGCCCTAGGGCCATCACCACCCTGTCCATCGCCACCATCATCACCATGACGATCACCGTCACTTCCACCCTCAGCCTCACCTCCTTCGTCCTCACCCTTCTCCTCCTCCTGAACATCCGGGTGTGTGCTGGGAGAGGGACCGTCAGACCTTTTGAGCTTCTTCCCCCCAGCAACCGGATGTTTCGAAAAGGGCCTCCTTTTACTGCTCTTCGACGCGGCCCCTTCTTTAGCTTGGGCAGCCTTCTCTTCAGCCGTGTCCCTCTGCTTGACCACGGACTGCTGTGGAAGGATCAAGTTGTACTCCAAGAGTGTGGCGTTCCTGATCAGGTAGGCAGCCGACCTATCTCTCCCAGTTATAGCTTCTATCTCTGCTGCCGTCTGAACCAGGCGATCATTCTCCACAACCGCAAAACCACCTGTCGCTAGCAAGAAATAAAAACACGTAAGATAAGGCACTGCAGTTATAACGGAAATTATAAATAAAGCTTCACACTTACAGCCGGAGGTGAAGCGACGAATGGAAACGGAGTCATCCCTGATGAAGAACCATTCTTTCTTAAACATACTGAACTTCGAGTATAAGTCCAGGACGGGCTTAAAGGATACGGCAGATTCCAAGCTGATGTAGGGAGACCCCTTCTTGTAGCCTCTCAAGTTGTACAAATACCGGATCTCCCGGTTGGAAGGAGGACGCCCATATCTCCTCTGGAAGATGACGAAGAGACTCACCAGAATGGCATAAGAGTTGGGCTGAAGCTTGAATGGAGCCACCTTTAGATATGTAAGAAAGCTGACTACCCAGGCGTTGAGAGGCGGGATGGCACCACACATACAATGGTATCTGCTGTAGGAAAAATATCCTTCAGGAGGATCATACGGCATCGCTCCCGCAGCCGGCAATAACATGTACGCTCGATCGATCCCGAAAGAGCGAGATATAACATCAAGTTGCTCGCCCTTGAGTGAGCTAGGGAAGCAATCAGGAGGCAAGTTGAGAAGCTCTTGAGGACCGTACCCATCCACTAACGATCTCGGAGTGGGCCCACGTCATTCTGGATTCAGCTGAGCTGGGGGCACGGCGGAGGACCCTCCTTCGCCCTCAGATTTCTTTTTGTCTGATCGAGTTTCTGCTTTGCGAGACATTATCTACAACACCGGAAAAACATATTGTTAGAACAGAAGATGTAAACAAGTAAGTGTATAATATGAAATTTCACTCATAAAATGAAAATGCTCAAACTCCCATTGTCATTCGGTAAAGTGAATGTAAAATTTCATTCGGTATTCGGAGTCTCGAGGTTCATTCGGCATTCCCCGTATAGGGTTCATTAAACTCCCATTGTCATTCGGTAAAGTGAATGTAAAATTTCATTTGGTATTCGGAGTCTCGAGGTTCATTCGGCATTCCCCGTATAGGGTTCATTCGGTGATCCAAATGAAAATGCTCATTCGGTACTCAGGATCCACGAACTCATCCGGTAATCCAAGAATGACAGTTCATTCGGCACTCGAAATACCCAGATTCGTTCGGTTGTCTAAAAAGGCCATTCGGCGAGAGAAAGCTATATCACCTGATTCGATTCGGTATGAATGTCCGGTTCGGTTGTCTTGGATTGGAAGGAAATAACGAAAGTATACAGCCCCTACTTATAGGCAAATATAGGATGCCGGACCAGTTGGATCGGCACTCAGCGATCGAATGGAAGGAAACAAAGTAGGCCATATGCCAGCATATACCCCACTTTGGGGAGCAAATGTTGGATGAATTCTCACCACCGGTCCAAAGCTAGACAAACCAAATCACCTCAGCCGAACCAACCAGCCTCCAAGCTTCACCGAACCAACTCACCTCCAAGCTTCACCGAACCAACTCATCTCCAACCTCTGCCGAACCAACTCATCTCCAACCTCTGCCGAACCAACCAGCCTCCAAGCTTCACTGAACCAACTCATCTCCAACCTTCACCGAACCAACTCACCTCCAAGCTTCACCGAACCAACTCATCTCCAACCTCTGCCGAACCAACTCATCTCCAACCTCTGCCGAACCAACCAGCCTCCAAGCTTCACCGAACCAACTCATCTCCAACCTTCACCGAACCAACTCATCTCCAACCTCTGCCGAACCAACCAGTCTCCAAGCTTCACCGGACCACTCATCTCCTACCACTGAACCAAGCTTCACCGGACCACTCATCTCCTACCACCGAACCAAAGAAAACCGGACCAGATCCACCAGGCTAGATTACGTCAGCCCAGGCCCGCCAACTGCTATATACCTCCAAGACCCCTACCCCCAGCCTCACTCTATAAATAGAGGGGAAGGGGTACAACAATGGGGGACAAGTTTGAGAGCTCAAGCACGGAGAGAACTTTCAAACAACTTTCTTTTACTTGTATCAAAGCTTTGTACTTGTAATCTAAACAGGAGAAGAGAGATAACATATAAAGTGGACGTAGGCACATTCTGGCTGAACCACTATAAATCTGCGTGTCTTTTTATAGTTTAGCCCCTGCTTTTCATATATTTGCATAAATCACCCAAATCACTAAGAACAACATAAGATCTACTAAATCATACGACTTCGAGGTGTTTGTCCATTTTTTGTGCAAACAGTACTCGTTGGATCGAAGTGGTTTTCGGATAACTTATCCGATCCCGGTCTCTTCGAAACAACGTTCGATATTTTCCGGTAAACTTAACCCCGGTTCTTTAGGAAATAATCAGACAAAAATAAGATCGGAGATCACCTCCTAACCGTTAATGGATAGATTTCCTTATCAACGTCCTAGAAGAATGAAACGAGTTTATACGTATAGTATAGGACCGAACAGTAACTGTACCATATAATTCCCGTATTTCTCCTAGATATTCCCAAAGTAATATTTTGGGTCCAGATTTGATAGTCGGTTATTTAACTATCAAATAAACAATCATACAATCACAGGTTCCATTTTCCACTGAAAAAGACTAAGTCTTATTCAATTTAAATTTCAATAACTTAAATCTCTTTATCGAAAATATATACTTTCTTACCGAATTTAGTATATTCACAAACTATTCTTTTCAAAGATATTTGGAAACCTTTAAAATAATTAAGAAAGTACCACTGCGGTATCAAACCATGGATTCACAGCTCAATGGTTACGTCTCTATCCCAGAGAAATCCAAAACTTAACTGCAGGCACTCACTGCCTCCGATTTCGCCATGCGAGTATACCATTACTTCCCGAAAACTTTATTTAAAAAATTTCAAAATAATACTTATGAAATTTCTATAATAATTTCCAAGTTAAATTTAGACGAATACTCTTTAAAATAAAATTTCTTATATAATATTGAATATTGAATAATTTATCCCTTTAAAATAATAATACTGATTAATCTTTAAATAATAATTAACTTACTATAAACTAACTTAATTAATATTTAAATATAATTAAACAATTTTAAAACAACTAAATAATTAATTTTCTAAAATATTCTTTAAAACACCCTTTTTTTAAATTACCCAGTTAATAATTAAAAATCCTTCATTTTAAAACAAACTCAATTTCTCAATAAAAATATATTTTCCAATTCTAATATAACCAGTCTGACATTTATAAATCTCTCTCGATTTATTCCCAATTGGATTTACATCCCAATTCCGTAAATTCCCTTTCCACATTTCTAAAAATAAACCTACCATTTATTTTTAAGTCGATTTACCCATCTCCTTATAAATCCTCACCGTGAATTTATAACTTCAATTTATCCACTAATAATCACTTTACTTTATTTATAAACCTTGTTTATAAATTTCATAGTCTCATTTCCCATTTATAACGGTTTTACAATACTTAATCGATTTTAAATCGTTTTCTAAATTGGATTCCATTTTTAAATTAATTTCCCAATTAACCCAACTATATTCCAGAACCCAACTATATTCATATTTCACTTCCTTTCTATAATTTAAAATCTTGTTTAAATCTGGAACAACAATTTCATATTTTATTTTTAAATTCCCTTTTTCATTTTCCCAAACTAATTTAAACTCGATTTTAAAATAAATCCTTTTTATACTTAACAAATATCGTTTAAGTTTTATTATTTAAAATCTTTTTATTTACATTATTTCCAAAATCCTTATTTTCCATATTCCAAAATTATCAAGTCCAAATTTTGAAATCAAACTATTTATGTTACTCAAAATTCATTTCTTTTAATAAATCCAAAATTTCACTATAAATATTTTTACTTCCATTTTTTTAAATTTCTTTCCAAGTTTTAAACATTTATTATTGATATTTAAAAATACCAAAATCTAGGCCGAAACTACCATAGTATCCAATAAATTTAAATCGCACTATAATCTACCACATATTATTTAAACATATCACATATCAATATATATGAAATTTAATTCAACATTTTTGAGGACTCCAGTTGGATCCCTCCAACCTGTTTCCCTGCATCCATAGATTTTAGCACAATATATAAAAATACCAATCCCACTTCGAGGGGAATATCGTGGTATATTGGGTCATCCACTATTATGCGGGGCGCATAGGGTCTCATCCGCTATATATATGCAGGAATATCAATCACTCCAGTATATATACTACTATATAATATCACATTCAACTCGTAAAAGTATACCAATTTTATCAATCAATCAATAATTAATTTTAACTATTTAAAATTAATTGCGGTAATCCAAAATTGAGTGAGATTAACTCACATTGATTTTTATTGTCGCTTCCGCGTTCCATTCTGATTAATTTGAACGCGTTTGAATTTATCTAAAAGTTTCAGAAGCTCCAAATTCATCCAAACCATTTCCTATGCGTAGATGATGACATCACGATCCCAACAAATCTTGAATTGTCCAAATCGGACCTCGTATGCATGAGATATAAATTTTATAATTTGATGATAATTTAATTTAAACTAAACATTAAATTAATTTAAAATTTTAAAGCCCATACCCAATTTCTAAAGCCCAGCCCGCCTAAGCCTTCTTCCCCAAATCCCATTCTCCTACACATGAACAACTCCTCCCATATTACCGTGCATGCGTGCACGTTCGAGCACTGATACGCCGCCCCATTCGCCGAAACCAAAATCCGACATCGCCTACATCTTCCTTGCATCGATCTCCACCTGCCTAGCACCTCCACTCCAAACTCGAACGCCCCAGAGGAATCGCGACCTACATCTCTCACTCGCGTTCACTAAATGTCGCACCCCTCAAATCACAACCGAGCTTCACCAAACTTCGCCCAGAGGTGCGCCTCGACCTCGCCAACATTCCCAAGCCCTTTGTTTCCCCAATCGAGGTCTAAATCTCCATAAATCATAAACCCTAGTTCATACTTCATTCGCGACCTTACTTCCGATCAACCATGTTCGATGTCGTACCTTGCCAAAACATCCCAGATCAAAGTACTTGACGAAATATGAATTTAGAAATAGGTTTTGGATTTTTCCATCAAGTATTTTTGTGAGGTTTTGATTTTTGAATTCACTATTTTCTTTTTTCTGTTTTTCCTGATGCTTGCCTGTGCTAACTTGAAGGAGGGAGTGGGTATAAAGGAAGAGATGGCCGGTTGGATGTTGTCTACCGTGACTCTGAAGTGATATGAAAAATGGCTAATAGAAATATTGTCAAGTCAAACAAAATATAAATATATTTAAATTTCTAAATCGTCTTGATTCCGCAGCTTAAAATCTCGAACTCCTATCGAGGTGTGCTGCTAGGTGTTTATAATATTATACCCCTATTTCGAACGCAATGGAAAAGGTTTCGAGTCCTAATTCGATCGTATGGAGTAGATAGATTTTTGGACCCAATTATTATATTGAATTTTCGATATAAATTTCAGCGCGTTTATATCCTGTATGACCAAACGATAACCCCAAATGTTACGAAATTTGAAATCCGATAATAATACACTATTACGAATCCAATGGAACCCGTTTCGTCGAATTTCGAGACTGTGCCTCGGAAGGCTATTTATATACGTTAATTAAAATGATATATTTTTAAAACTGAACAAATCACTTTTAAATTCAATTTAAAAAGTTTTATTATCTTTATTATTACTAATATAAATTATATAAGCCTTTAAATTATTTTTAACAAGCTTAAAACTCCAGATTCAATATTTTAACCAATTTCCAATTATTAAATTCAATAATTAAATTATCCAATAAATAGTTATATTTGAAATTCAAGTTAAAAATTAACTTTTAAATATTTAAAATCAATTAAATAATCCAATTTCAAATATCCAAAATTCTGGGTCGTTACATTCCTCCCCCTTTATAAGAATTTCGTCTTCGAAATTGCTAGGTAAGAAGAATGGTCCAAAACCCATTATTTTTTTCCCAAAACTAATCAGTTTAAATAACTTCCCGAAAACAATTTTTATTAAAACCACAACATCACTTTTACTAAATTCCAAATTCATCCATAGATTCCAAATAATATTATTCTGACTTTTAAATATTTAAAATCAATTAAATAATTCAATTTCAAATATCCAAAATTCTGGGTCGTTATAAGTTTTGAAAACGATACATTATTTTATCAGTCTGAAAATGCTACAATATTGTATCGGTCTTTTCAAATGATACATTATTGTATCAGTTTTAAAATATTTGACTCTTAAAAGGTTTTTAAACAAAGTTGGTATGTTTTAGTTCAATACTTATACGTTATTTTATCATATTTAAATTATTTATTATTATACCGTAGTAATGTCCTTGAAACAAAATTTTAAGGGTAATTTTCGCATACATCCTTATGAGTATAAAAACTTAACATTAGGTCCCTCATAATTTTTTATTATAACTTGCATCCCTATTTTTTAACAAATGTGAAATTCATGGGGATATTTGGGTAATTTTACCAACCTAAACATGCGTTCTTAGAGAATAAGTCTATAACTCATAACCCTTGTAATACATGTCAGAGTGGCCTCTTTTAAAATTGAAAATGAGATAAGCAAAAAAGAAAGAAATTTAAAAAAAAGGGATGTAGAAAATAGTTTCCAAAAGAGAAGGGTGTGGAACAAATAAAAGAGGGATGTGCGCCTAATTTCCATAAATTTTTATATACCGATTTTTAAAATGATACATTATTGTATCAGTTTTGAAAATGATACATTATTGTATCATTTTTAAAATATTAGACTTTTAGAAGTTTTCTAAACAAAATTGTTTTGTATCAATTCAACACTTATACGTTACTATATCATATTTAAATTATTTATATATTTTAATCCTATTATTAGTCTTTAAAATAAATTTGATCCTTTGAAAATGATATTTTTTTATCATGGTATTTTGCATAATTAATTATTTATGTTATTATAATACTACAATATTTCATTCAAGTGTTATTTTTACACTGTAGTAATGTTCTTGGAACAAAATTTTAATGTATTAGATTTAAAATGATATAGTATTGTACGATTTTTGAAAATGATACATTATTATATCAGTTTGAAAATGCTACATTACTATATCGATTTTTTCAAACGATATAGTATGTATCAGTTTTAAAATACTAGACTTTTAAAAGATTTTAAACAAAGTTATTTTATATCAATTCAACACTTATACGTTACTATATCATTTTTAAATTGTTTATTATTACACTATAGTGATGTTTTTAAAACAAAATTTTAACATTTCAGATTTTAAGATGATATAGTGCTATATCAATTTTGAAAACGATACTTTATTGTATTAGTTTAAAAATGATACATTACTGTATCAGTTTTGAAAACGATACGGTATTGTATTAGTTTTAAAATATTGCACTTTTAGAAGTTTTTTAAATAAAGTTGTTTTATATCAATTCAACACTTATACGTTACTGTATCATATTTAAATTGCTTATTATTACACTGTAGTAATATTCTTGACTAGAATTTTAATGTATCATTTTTAAAAAATGATATAATACCGTATTAGCTTTGAAAACGATATATTATTGTATCAGTTTGAAAACACTACATTATTGTATCGGTTTTTTTGAACGATACAGTATTGTATCAGTTTTAAAATATTAGGCTTTTAGAAGTTTCTTAAACAAAGTTTTTTATATCAATTCAGCGCATATATATTACTGTATCATATTTAAATTATTTATTATTACACTATAGTAATTTTCTTGACTCAAAATTCTAATGTTTTAGTTTTAAAAACGATATAGTACCATATCAGTTTTAAAAACGATACATTATTGTATCGGTTTGCAAAACGATACATTATTGTACTAGTTTTGAAAACGATACACTATCGTTTCATTTTTAAAATATTAAACTTTTAGGAGTTTTTTAAACAAATATATTTTATATAAATTCAACACTCAGATGTTACTATATCATATTTAAATTATTTATTTATTTTAATCCTATTATTAGTCTTTAAAATAAAATTAATATTTTGAAAATGATTTTTTTAATCATAGTATTTTGAATAATTACCTATTTATGTTATTATAATACCAAAGTATTTTAGTAAATTAGAGTGCATGTGTTTTTGTTATTTTACATCAGTTTTTTCAAACGAGAAGGATAGAGATACTTACTTTTGTGTAGCGATGTACAATAGATATTTTAGGATTGATCTAAATTAATTTGAAATTTTCTTCCATGCATGCTTAATTAGAGAAACAGGATATTTTGGTAATTTCCGATTAACTAGGGCCTAAATTTCTATTAATTATAAACTGGGACCTAATAATTAAATGGGTTAATTAATAGATCCTATCACCTAAAAATCACTAGAAACAAAGTATTGCCAACACTCCCATTTTTAAAACAATTTCTCAAAAGATATGCAGTAAGACACATACCAAAACTATGAGGCTATTTGAGACCATATAACGCTTTTTAAAGTTTGAACACTTGATTTGGAAATTCATAACTTTCAAAACCGGGGGTTGTTCTACAAAAACATTTTCGTTCAAATAACTGTTTACAAAAATACTTTTTACATTCATTTGCTTAAGTTTAAATTTTTTAAAGCATGCGAAAGCTAACACAATTCTAATGGCCTCTAACCTAGCAATTGGGGCATATGTTTCCTCAAAATTAATGCCTTCAATGATTGTATATTTTTGCAACAAGTCTAGCTTTGTTTCTAATTACGTTTCCATATTCAAGTTTATTTTTGAATATCCATTTAGTTCCTACAATTGGATAATCATCCGGTCTAGGAACTAATTTCCAAACATTATTTCTCACAAATTAGTTAAGTTCATCTTGTATGACAAATATCCAACATTCATTACTAAGTGCAACATTAATACCTTTTGGTTCAATTTCAAAAGTAAAACCACTATGAACACATAAAACATAAAGATTTCTATCAAAAGAATAACATGTTTGAATATCTGCTATTAAACTATTATAACCAATTTTGGTGGATGATTTGATTTGACCTTCAAATTCCCTATTTACAAGGTTTATTTTATGGGCTCAGTGATACATGTATCAGCTTGCTTATCGTTTTTGAGTTCGCCTTCATTTACATCATTTTCCCAATCATCACTTTTGTCCTTTTAGCAACTCCATCAACATCCGACTCATCAAACTTTACGTTCATTGATTCCGTGATAGTTTTCAACCACTTGTTAAAGACTCTATTAACTTTTCTTCTTGATGAGTACCCCATAAAAATCCCTTCATCTGTTTTGGACTCAAATTTTCCTAGTTGATCACATGTATTAAGAATTAAACACAAATTGAAATACTCTGAAATATGCAATTTAAGGTTTTTTGAAGCCACAACTCATGAGAAGTTATTATGTATTGGTCTAATCATTACCCTATTCATTGCATGGCATGAAATATTCACTGCCTTTGCCCAAGACAAAGGTAGGTTTTTTTCATTTAACACAGATCTAGCCATTTCTTTAAATGTATGATTCTTTATTTCAGCTATTCCATTTTGTTAAGATGTTCATGGAGTAGGGAATTCGTATTTAAAACCATTTTTTCATAAAAGATTTCAAAATCCAAAATTTTATATTCTATACCATGGTCGCTTCTTAAAGTTATTATTAAAACACCTTCCTCATTCTGAACAAGTGTTGCAAACTTTTAAAAATAGTCAAAAGTTTCAAACTTTTTGACCAAGAAGTAAACTCAAGTAAATCTAGAGTAATCATTAACACATAACAATACTTCTTATCATTCAAACTAGTAATATCATTAAGCCTAAACAAATCCATAAGAATTAATTCAAGGATTGTAGAGGTACTCATAATGTTTATGGTATGAAAAAACAATCTATTAAATTTACACAGTACAAGCTTTGCACACTCTGCATTTTTGAATTTTTGTTAAGATAAACCTCTAACTAAGTCATCTCTCTCAAGCTTTCGTAGTAATCCCATGTTAGCAGGTGCCAACCTCTGTGTCATAGAGTGGCTTTTTCATCTCTACCTACTAAATACCTAGAAAAGGTTAATCATCAAAAGAGAGGGTGTAAACATTCCATTTTCTCTATTTTGAAAACACGTCACTTAAAGACTTACCAATGATTTGCAAATGTCGGTATCAAAAACAACACTCATGCCATTATCATGCAGTTCGCTTAAGAAACGAGGTTTAACACAAATTTTCAACATAGAGAACATCGGTTGATAAGAAATTATTGTTACATGCTTTTCATTTTTCAATGGTTTTACATTTACCATTACCGCTCATAGTAACATTTCCACCTCTATAGTTTTCTAGGCTAAGGAACTTTGATCTGTCGCTCATTATATGTTTGGAATAGCCTAAATCCAAATGCCAACTTACGGTTCCTTAGCCCACCAACATACTTACACATATTAGAAAAATATGACCTAGAAAACTTTGTTGGTCTATTTGCATTAGAACCAAATGGTTTAGTGTTTTAGGATGGTTTATTTCAAGATAGTTAGAGCCCCTAGGAACCCATACTACTATAAACATTTTACTTTTGTTCATATACCAACATCTACTATAACTATGTTCATATTTACCATAACCTAAATATTTTGGAAATACACTTCTACCTTTAGCATTATCACTTATATTTTTCTCAATTTTTGTGCTTTTCCAAAACCGCATCATTTTCTATTGTTTTCGTATAGTTGATTGACAACAACATATTTAATGACTTTTCGCTTCTTGAGAATTTGTTGATAGTTCACTCAAGGTGTTGGACTTATGACCTAAGCGACTCATTTTCTCTTACAAGCAAGATACATCTTTGATAAAATTTTACCTTTTTGTGTAATCATTTTTCTTAAGATATATAATCTCATTTTCAAGAGTCTTAAGATTTGTTTTATGTTCACTTAGCTCGTTAATTAAAGACGGGCACTTTTCAGATCCAAGATTTTGAGATTTAAAATTTTCAATCTTTATTTCTAACCAACCATTAATGTGAGGTAATTCAACTTTTTAGCTTTCAGTTCCTTGTTCTTAAGACTGAGACTATGAACCATTACCATTAATTCATGGCACATTAAGAGTAAATCTTGAAAACTAAAATTTGATATCTCGCTTGAATCATCATCACTATTGCTTTGGTTTGAATGTCCCATCAAACACAAATACACTTCGTCTTTGTCGCTTTTAGTACACTCTTCTCCTTCTTCATCATCCCAAGTAGCCATAAATGCCCTTCTTTCCTTCTCCTACAATTTTTCACTTTGAAATAGCTGACAATTAGTCTTGATATGTCTTGCCTTCCTGTATTTTTAGAAAATAAGTTCTTCATCTGAACATCCTAAGTTCTTGGGATGTTTTAACTTGACACCTGTTTGCACAAAAAATGGACAAACACCTCAAAGTTGTATGATTTAGTAGATCTTATGTTGTTCTTAGTGATTTGGGTGACTTATGCAAATATATGAAAAGCAGGGGCTAAACTGTAAAAAGACACACAGATTTATAGTGGTTCGGCCAGAACGTGCCTACGTCCACTTTATATGTTATTTCTCCTTTAGATCTCAGATTACAAGTACAAAGCTTTGGTACAAGTATCTAAAAGTGTTTTAAAAGTTCCTTCCGTGCTTGAGCTCTCAAACTCGTCCCCCATTGTTGTACCCCTGCCCCTCTATTTATAGAGTGAGGTTGGGGGCAGGGGTCTTGGATGTATATAGCTGCTGGTGGGCCTGGGCTGAAGCAATTTGGCCTGGCAGCGTTCCGGTTCGGCGAAGCTTTGGTTCGGCCGTGCTTGGAGAAGGTTGGGGTTTGGTAGGGATGTGGTCCGGTGATAGGTTGGTTCGGCATAGGGGTGTGAAGCAGTTGGTTCGGTAGTTGTTGGCGAGGCCCCGGTCCGGTAGGAGATGGAAAATGTGTTGGTTCGGCAGGCAGGGAAGTGCTCTTGGTTCGGCAGGGCTGGTCTTGAATAGCCGAATGAACGTGTACTCTGGGTGCCGAATGAACTTGTACTCTGGTTGCCGAATGAACCTTACTCTGGTTGCCGAATGAACCTTACTCTGGTCGTGGAGGAAACGCACCCAACACTAATATTCCAGTTTTGACCAAAAATGGGATAACACTTTGCCCCCCAAAACATGACTTGCGGTAGGAAGACGTGTTTTGTAATGCCATGAGCTGGATGTTCGTATCCTCAACAACCTGTAAAGAGCTTGATAGTTTTATATGGCCCCAAATGACGACCGTTCGGGATCGAGCTACTTGGGATGAAGCACGGCCGTTCATGGTCAAGCGCCTAACTTCAAATGACGACCGTTCGCGATCGAGTCATTTGAGGTGAAGTGCGACCGTTCGCGGTCAAGCGTCTAAATCCATGCGACGATCGTTCGAGATTGAGTCATTTGTGGTGGAATGTGATCGTTCACGGTCAAGCGCTTTACTTCAAATGACGACCGTTCGGGGTCGAGTCATTCGAGGTAAAGTGCGACCGAGCCCGGTCAGAAGGCGTACCTCAAATGGCGACCATTCGTGATCAAGCCACTTGGGGTGAAATGTGACCGTTCGCGGTCAAGCGCCTTACTTCGAATGACGATCGTTCGAGATCGAGCCATTCGTGGTAAGGTGCGACTGTTGGCGGTCAGGGGGTGGACCTCAAATGGCGACCGTTCGCGATCGAGCCACTTGTGGCGAGATGAGTTGTGCCGTTCGAGGCGAGTTTGTGACTGTTCGAAGTCGGGTGCCGTTCGAGGCGAGTTGTGACCGTTCGAGGTCGGGTGCCGTTCGCGGCGAATTGTGACCGTTCGCGGTCGGGGTGCCGTTCGAGGCGAGTTGTGACCGTTCGAGGTCGGGGTGCCGTTCGAGGCGAGTTGATGTGTGCCCGGGGGGGACTTAATACCATCCAAACCAGATTCACGTTCGGGTGAGTTTCTGGATTGTCTGTTGTGGCGGTTTATCACTATCTCAGAGCATGCCTAGGGATCGTTCGCGATCCCGTACATGTGTAAGTAGTTTAGCCATTTTAGAATTATCAAAACCAAATATCCATTCAACTGATGAAATTTAAAATAGAAATGTTCAGCAAAGTCAAATCCAAATTTAAGAAATAAAGAACAAAAACAAAGTAGTGACGTCGGAGTGCAAACGCCTATATCGATGTGGTTTATAGTTGTATCAGAGCATGTCTGAGGATCGTTCGTGGTCCTGTACATGTGTAAACAACTTAACCGTATCAGTGTGGAGTTTGCTGCTCGTTCGTCGTTATCTCGATCAACGGATAATAAGATGACATCTCGATCCTGAGCCGTCTTCAGTTGGTGCGGGCGGTGGTCGTTCTTGTCCCACCGTTGTGGCCCTCCTTCTCACATATTGTGATAGCAAACCATTCCGAATATGCCCCTCCACCTCATCTTTCAGATGCCTGCAATCGTTGGTATGATGACCATTCAGGTCGTGGAACAAGCAATATCTGTCTGATTTCCTTTCGTTAATAGTCGGATCCCTTCGCATTGGCCTACGGTAGGGAACTTGCTCTCTTGTATCTTGATAGATTCGCTCCAAACTCTCATTCAGCTCGGAGTAAGTGGTGAATCGCGACTCTTTCCATGGCCGCTTTGACCTGTCATCATTATCCTCAGCCTTTCTCTTTCCTTTACCAGTCTCCGTACCCCCTCCAGGTGGGTTTCCGCTCTTGATTGCGTAAACGTCAACTTCTTCCTCTCTTTCTGCACTAGCATCTTCCAAACGCAGAAACTTTTCAGCCTCATGATAGAACTCTCCCAGATTCATAGGCGGATCTTTAGTTAATGAATTCTTGAACTCCGTACTATCAGCTATTCCAGATACAGCCGCCATCATGACCATAGATGGATCTGGTCGATCCACTGATGCTGCTGCCGCATTAAATCGTGTTAGAAAACTCCTCAAAGTCTCTCCAGTTTTCTGCTTCAAGGTTGCCAAAGTCATCACATTCTTAGGTCTTGCAATATGAACCCTGAATTGCCTCATGAATCTCTCAGTTAAATCTGCCCACGTTCCTATGGAGCCGCTTTCCAGTTGTTTGAACCACAACGCCGCAATATCTGCCAAGTACAATGGAAAGCACCGGGCCATAACCTCCTCTGATGCCCCCAGCACTTCCATATGCCTTATATATTTTGTCAGATGAACCGTGGGGTCTGTCCTTCCATTATACATATCCAATGATGGTAGCTTAAAATCTGGTGGGTTCCTAGCTCGCCTGATTGTTGTGGTAAAAGGACTCCTATTCACATCCTCCAGGTCTCTATTCACTAGTCCGCCTCTCATAGCTCTTCTAACCATCTCAGCTAATCTGTCATTGTCTCCAAGCTGAAGTCCTCGTTCACTGCCTTCGACCTGCCCCCTGAGTCCGTGGGAGCTTTCAGGTGTATGCCCCCCTGGCGGAGCGTTCATTCTTCTATTGTTACCAGATTGTTCGGATGCCCCCGTCTCTCTTCTCGAGATTGGGTCAACATGTTCTGCATGTGTGCCCCCTAGCTCTGGTGCTACGCCAGATGGTCCTGCTCCGTTCTGAACTCCAGTTGCGCCTTGGTTCCGTGCTCCAAGTTGCCCAATCTGTTGAAGCAAGTTCTGGATCATCTCTTCTTGTCTTCTCATCATGGCCTCCATCTCATCCCTGGTGATGAAGACTGAAGCTTGGTTTGCTCCTGAGGAAGCCTCTTGAATCCCTTCCTGTTGACTTTGCTCTGGCCTCGGCCTTCTGCTTGATTGTCTTGCCATGATTCTCCCAATCTGAATCTTTAGACTTTCAAATTCAGCTTCTAAGCGGTAGAATCCTTGAGTAAATCTCTCAATGAAAGCACCAAAAATGTTTGCACAAAAAATGGACAAACACCTCAAAGTTGTATGATTTAGTAGATCTTATGTTGTTCTTAGTGATTTGGGTGACTTATGCAAATATATGAAAAGCAGGGGCTAAACTGTAAAAAGACACACAGATTTATAGTGGTTCGGCCAGAACGTGCCTACGTCCACTTTATATGTTATTTCTCCTTTAGATCTCAGATTACAAGTACAAAGCTTTGGTACAAGTATCTAAAAGTGTTTTAAAAGTTCCTTCCGTGCTTGAGCTCTCAAACTCGTCCCCCATTGTTGTACCCCTGCCCCTCTATTTATAGAGTGAGGTTGGGGGCAGGGGTCTTGGATGTATATAGCTGCTGGTGGGCCTGGGCTGAAGCAATTTGGCCTGGCAGCGTTCCGGTTCGGCGAAGCTTTGGTTCGGCCGTGCTTGGAGAAGGTTGGGGTTTGGTAGGGATGTGGTCCGGTGATAGGTTGGTTCGGCATAGGGGTGTGAAGCAGTTGGTTCGGTAGTTGTTGGCGAGGCCCCGGTCCGGTAGGAGATGGAAAATGTGTTGGTTCGGCAGGCAGGGAAGTGCTCTTGGTTCGGCAGGGCTGGTCTTGAATAGCCGAATGAACGTGTACTCTGGGTGCCGAATGAACTTGTACTCTGGTTGCCGAATGAACCTTACTCTGGTTGCCGAATGAACCTTACTCTGGTCGTGGAGGAAACGCACCCAACACTAATATTCCAGTTTTGACCAAAAATGGGATAACAACACCTTTCCTTTTTGTTGTAAATTTGGAATTTCTTCTGGACTAATTTTTAAGACCGTTCATCAACATTGCCAGCTCCGTAGTAGGATTGTTCTCATCATCACTTTCAAGTGTGTTGTTAATAGCAATCGATTTATTCTTTGGGATTGTGTTGTTGCGGTCTTCCATAGCTTTCAGTTTCATCTCATGGGTCATAAATTTCCAATTGGTTCTTCCATGCTTGGTTTTCCTAGATCTTTGAATTCCTATATTGTTATTACCTTTGTCTTAAAGGTCCTTGAAAGAAATCTCAAAACTTTATGAACTAAGCCTACTTCGGTGTATACATTGCCTAAAGCTCTAGAGTTGTATACCAACACCAAGAACCATCCATACTTTTTTTACGCTTTCATCTTTTAACATACAAAATTTTCATATCCATTACTGAGCATAGCATGATTTGATTCCTTGACTTGAGATGTTCCTTTAAGTGTGACCTCCAGAGTGTACCAGATTTCCTACGCAGTAAAAGAATAAGAGATTCAATTAAATTTAATTTTATCAAGCCACAAATATGAGCATTTATAGCTTTAACATTTAATCACTATGGGAAAAAATGAATCAGACGACAGATATGCTCCATTGTTTGATTGCATACCTATCTGTTGTTAAATCCCATGCTGTCTCATTGCACATCAGACCACAGAGATGCCCCGTTGTCTAATGTGCACCAGCACAACAAAAAACATATGTTGTCTGATGTTGTAGTATCATTTCTAGAAATTCCTATTATACAACATATAAACATTGACTAATATGAATACTTGTTCACAGAATGAAATTCAAAAGATTTATTTTAACAAATTTTTATTTCAAATCAAATTCAAATACAATACCACTTTCACTATCACTCTACTTACATTTTCAAATACAACTTTCACTATCACTCTCATATATACAACATTTCTCTACTCTCATATACAATAATATTTTTACCAACATTCACACGAGTATGTTTTTATGTTGATCTTGATTTGCTTGCTCCAGTTTGTGTCCAGCCATCTCCTATACCTGTAAAATAAACAACGCAGTAAAATAGGAAAAGAAACAAACCTAAAATGCAAATTGAATTGAATATTAACATTGCCTCAGTTTATGGGTTTGTTTTCACATGTTTTAAACAGGGACAAATATATATATATATATATATGTGCACAAACAACTTATGATATGAATAGTGTATCACTATGAATATCACAAGGTCATGCATCGATTAAATTTCATGGACATCACACCAAACATGAGCATAACGAGAAACAAATTCAAGAAACATTCACATGAAAAACAAATGAGGTTCAACCAACAATGCACTGGAATAATATGGAACAAAATCAATTTTAGGCAGCAAATTTAACAAGCATCAGTTTCAGGCAAAACAGTTTCAAGCAAAACAACAAGTGCACATACAAGTTCAGAGATTCAACCAACAACAAGCTTCAGGGAGTCAATCAAAAAAACCAGGCACATATACAAGTACAAGTACAAGCAAACCAAACAACAAGCTTCAAAGCTCAAGTAATATACATACATACAAGTATGTGTATACATGTATACATGTACATAATCAAAATGGTTTAAGCTCATGATACAAGTATATGTCAGAACTGAACATAAACATATTTGCAATTGAAAGTGTAACAAGAAATCGCAGTGCACATAAACAAGCTGAAGCAAAATAACAAGTTCTGTAGCAACACACATATACTCATATACACATATGTATATACATGTATACAGGTATATATGCAACACATGTTTAGAGATTCAACCAATAGCAAGCATCAGGGAGTCAATCAGAACAAACCAGTCACATATACAAGTACAAGTACAAGCAAACCAAACATCAAGCTTTAGAGCTCAAGTAATTTGCATATATACATATATGTATATACATGTACATATGTACATACTCAAAATGGTTCAAGATCAACTAATTCAGAATTGGTTCAGCTCAGAAGTATCAAAAGTATTTCAACACTGCCTTAAACCAGGCAACAAAACCAAGCACACACATTGACTCAAATGCAATTCAAAATGGTTTAGAACCGAAAACAAGTTCAACTAAACCTCAAAATGGTTCAAGCATGGAAGTTCACACATTAAAACAACAAATTGAAAGTGTAACAAGAAATCATAATGCAAAAGCAAGTGCCACAAATTAAAACATATATATATATATATATATGTAGATATAAGAACATTCACACATATATACATACATATGTATGTATGTCTATACATGGAAGTTCACACATATACACATATGTAGTGATATATAAATGTGGTGATATGCAGATATAAACATACACATACATATATACTTGTATATACATATACACATATGTATATACAAGTGCCAGTGCAAATGTAGTAAACAAGGGACAATTTTGACATAACCAGGCACACACATTTCGACATAATCAGGCACACTAGTATACATATATACACATATGTACGTACATGTATATATGTACATATTGAATAGAAATGAAACTCAACAATAGGTATTGATGAACCAAGATAGCAAAAGAAACATGGACCATCAAAGTGCACCAAGATGAACAAGAAAATTAAAACAGTAGAGAAATCCACAGCCAAGAAAGATCCTATAAATATACCTAACCAACAACCAACATAAGCATAAACATAATTAAATGTAGTCACACACAAGCAAGCTCCAGGAAAATCGAATTCAACACAACAAACAACTCAAACAACATCCAACATAAGCATCAAAGTAAGAACCAACCATACTGCCTTCATCGTCAACTAAGCATGAAATGCAACATTGTACGGCAAGTACAAGCAGCACACACGAGTGTGGATATGGAACAACAAAAATCAAAGCATGAAATTTTCAAAACAAAAAATATAGGGAATAAACCCCTACAAATATACCCAAATCATCATTGGCTTTAGACACAGAAGTCAAGAACAATACAAATCGAAAGGGCAGAAATCATACCAATCTAAATCAAAGAACTCTCGACAAGAAGCAGCTGCAACCATAAATTTCCTACTAATCGATGAATCTGAGCATCGATTAAAGAAAAAGGCGATTCATTTCAAAAATTTCAAAGCAGTGGTTTCAGATTAGAAATCCTAAATCAAAGCATGCAATCAACTTAGTAACGAGCCTGTAAAGAAAGGCGATTGAAGGAGCACGATGATTCAAACGAATTTTAAAGCAGTCGAATTTTTGATATGGAGTGAAAGAAAGAAACGAGTAAAAAATAGAATAGAAAGAAAGGAGGAACAAAAATATACACGGGGAAAAAAAATAAAAAGAGTGGCCACGAAATAATTGAAAGGGAAAAGATGGAGCCAAATATAAAAATTTTGATAACTTAAATCAAACGACATATAAAATGTTGTTTGAATAACAAGCTTGTTCATAGAGATTTTATGGGCTATTCGGACAACAGATGAAAGATTCTGTGGCTCTTCAGACGACAAATGGTTTTGTCATGTGTTGTATGAAAAAGTGGGATAACAAAAATCTACCTTATGTCGTATGATCACTGTTATCTGATTCACTTTGTGGCATAGTGAATGAAAGAAGTTTCTTATTAGCTACTTCCCATTTGTCCTTAGGTTTTGGAAATTCTACCCCATTGATAGTTGCATAGGTGGAGTGTAATCTGTTTCTACCATGTTCTAAACATCATAGCCAACGGAGATTTATATATATATATATATATATATATATATATATATATATATATTCATCTTAGCCTTCAAGTAACCTGCAACGACCCGTTATTTTGGACCATTCGCATCCATTATAAGTGTATAGGTAGACACTCATGCCGGAATTGAATTGCTCAAAATACCGCGTTGTTAATTTAAATTTGGCAAAACTGAACATATACAGTAAATAAATATAATCACAGATCACAGACACAGAGTAATAAATGCAGTGGAAATAAAAGAGATAGTAGTTCATGAAGCTACTATATAAATGTATAAGTTACATCAGAGTTAAACCAGATACAGCGGAAGAGTAATACGATACATCAGATACAAATCAGAATACATCACTGGAATCATCGAATACTGAAAGCAGAATAGATGGCTGGATCTTCAAGCAAAGCTCCAACTTCAAAGGTGAGTCTCGAATACTGGTACACTCAGTCTGACCCGAGCGTAAAGCAAAAAAACACAAGACACTCGAGTCAGGATTAACATTCTTATATTAATAAATCCAACTCAAGTGAAATAGCAATTGAAATACAAGTAACTCAAAGGATGTTGGAATAACCATCCTTTAAGGATCCGTTAAACTATCTACTATGTAGTAGTGTACGATAAGTAGATAATGCCTACCAGTAATATAAAATATCAAAATAGTGTTAAGTCATGGCCCATTCCACCCTTAACACATTTTTATTCCCAAGAGCATATACAAGACCATAGTTTCCCCAAAACCGGAAGTCACCAGAGGGCAATCCATATACTAAAGGTACAAAACAAATCGTAGTGGTCACGTATAGGGATACAAGTATGACAAGGCACATGAGGCAATACCCAAGGTAGTGAAACTACCGTTCGCCTGATCCGGACTGGTGAGAACGCATCGCCGCAGCGAGCGCAACACCGCGAAACAACACTCCCAAAATCAAGGGTGCACCAATCGACAACAAGTAATGAGTAGTTCGAAGAAGTGTGTTCGCTTGAGGTAGCTGACCTCCATTTGGCCCGGCACGACTCCTGTTTTAGTCATTTCCAATTTGACACAAGTGTCAAGGCTATCCAATATCGTTCTCTTTCTTCAATCATCACGTACATCATTCCAACCACTTCATTCTGGATCATCACTCCGCGTATAGTTATTAAAGTGGTTTTCGGTTTAGACAGTGAGTATGTCCCTAACCGATTCCGGTCTCTTTAATAACTTCCGTAATTATTACACCGATTGGTCATTTAATATATTTTAAAGCAAATCAAATACAATTTCAATTTGAATTTGTAAATCAACATTTCATTTGTCTTTCTAAAACAATTTCCATAATTTACGTTTCAAAACTTCCAAATTATCATTTCAAAATCTTATAATTCAATTTCAATCTTTATTTAAAACAATTCAAATATTGATTCAAGTTCGTATATGAGTTTCATTCCGAAATCATTTAAATTAATTTAATTTAACATTCAAATCAATTTAACTTCATTTATCGATTTCATTCAATATTCATTAAGTAAATTTGCCATTCAAAAAAAATTCTATTAAATTTCCAATTCGTTAAATCCATTATTTAAATTCAACTTCATTATATCAAAACTTACAAATTTAATTAAATTAAATTCATCAAACCAAATTCTTTAAATTTCAAGTCTTACATCAATTTCAATAAATCACATTTTATTTCTCGTTAAAGAAATTCAATTTCACTTATTTAATTACTTAAATAATTTTCCAAAAACTTAATTAATAAAGAAACTAAATTTCAATTATTTATGAAGTAAAGATTCACTTATTCAAAAGTTCAATTTTACTTATTAAAGAATTCAATTCAATTTAATCATTAAATAATTCAATCTTATTTAATTATTAAATAATTCAAAACTTAATTATTAAATAATTAAAAGGTTTAATAATTTCAAACTTAATTAGAATTTCAAACTTGATTATTAAATCATTTCAAACTTAATTCAATCATTTCTCAAATTAAACAACATTCTTTCATCAATTACATTGTTAATATTTTGTTTCAGATTATTAAATATTCACATTTAAATTTCATTAAAATTCAAATTTCAACTTCATTTCAAAACCATATTATTTATTCAAATAAAAACTTCGTTTATTCTTAAATCAAATTATTGACCAATCGGGTTTTATTTAATTCTCTATCCTAGGTCAAAGTTCAATTTTGGGTATTTATCATTTCAACCCGATTCCAATTCAATTCAAAATCAAAACATAGCAAAGGGAACTTGCAGTGTGATAACTGGGATGGTGTCACAGTAAATAAACAAGCAATAACAACAACCAATATCAATCCTATCATCAATTCAAATAATCCCGAAATAATCGTATTAATTCGCATTGTTGTTTGTGCAAATTAATATAATTATTTCTAGAATCTACACTATCATTTCATGTAGATTAAAGATTATTCCACTAATTATTTATACGGTTTTTCACTTGTCATTTAATTTCAATTTTACACTACAACAATTAATCCAATATACGTCGATGGTTCAAAGTGTAATTATCACTATTCTACATGTCAATTAATTTAACAATTAAAAGGGGTCATATTCACTAATCAAATTTAACATATAAATCAGTTTTAAATTGTTAACTATCCTATATCCATTTCAATTTTGCATACTATTTATCATTTAACACTAACAATTTTAACGTCCAATATAAACATCAACAATCAATCAATTATCAGCCAATTGTATTATCATCACATAAATAATTAACAGATAATGGTGTCAGATATCATAGGTGAACTGATACAGGCAATAGCATATATAACAGTGTAACTAACTAACATCAGCATATTTCAATTGTCGTTTCAATTGAAATCAAATTTAATAAATAAAAGAACATTTATCGTGAGTGATTGCTCACCTTTCGAGGTTAGAGGACGATGGAAAACAGATGCGGAAAAGAACGATGTAACGGACACTGGCGCGAATCAGGCATGATAAGTCAGTTTGCTGCGGCCAGCAAGGATAAATTTTAGCACGATGATGGAGTGAACAAATATATAAAATTTCATTATTATTATTAAAATCAATATTTAATTTAAAACCCTTATAAAAAAAATCCAAAATCTTTATATCTATATTTTTTCTTCAAAACATAAGTCTATATACAGTTGATGTATAGCCGGTCCATATATAAAACATTTATGCGACCTGCCATATGAGTGAATATCTACCCACAAAATAAATATAAAGAAATAGCATCAGTACAAGCTACTATATAGACTATATACATACCATAGATAATATATAAACACCGAACCCAGACTATGCTTACATACAACAGGGTGTAACGTATTACTAATACACACTTTTATATAAAAGATCTATATATTATCATATAAAATAATAAAAATCATCCTTTAAAACTAATATATAAAATTTTCCACTGTACCTCTTATATATTTACAAAAAATTCAAGCGTATACTATTTATAAGCAGAATACGCACAACACCTTATAACATATACATAACGGTTAAGAGCCGAGCAAGTCTGGTGAAGGACAAAGTAAGGTGACCAACCTTTAGATTCCAGACAATATGTAACAATATATACCACATGCTATCTATATTTATTAAGATATAGTCAATCTTCTCAGTCGACATATGTATTATAAAACAGTGTATATATACTCAGCAAAACTAAACATAGATACTAACATAAAGTACGATATATAAAAGTATACGATATATAAATAACAGTATATGTATATGGAAAATATATAGTAGCAGTGATAACATAACAACACAGTAGAGATAGAGTAACACTGTTATTTGTGAGGCATGTGCAAAATATTCCCAGTTACACTCATATACATTTAACTCATAAATGACTTTTGTTATAAATAAACATGTTAGACTTACATATAAAATATATAAACAAATATATATTTAGGCGAATGATGTATATATATGCAGACTAAATATATAATACTATGCAGACTCATAACGTATACCCTCCTTCATAACAAAACAACATATACTAACAATAATATATATAAACTATGTATATTACTATTTATTATAAACTTATACATGCTAGATCTATGTATGCAGAAGAAGAATGAGTAGGCAAAGTAAATATGCAGTTTACAACTTTATATACTTACCAAATTAATATATCTTTTTTTTCAAATAAAATGAAGGGCAAGAGAAGACTGGAAACTTCACGGCAAAGGTGGAACTGTGGCTAGCTTGCGTGTTGCCAACGTGAGCTCACGAGTGAGGAGAGGCTGAGGTGGAAAAATGAACGACTTCAAAAAAAAAATTATAAAGAGGAAGGTGCCTCAGTGGGATGCAGCAGCAAGTTGCAGGATTTCGGCCAAGGTGAGGCAGGGAAGGCCGAGGCGGAGTCAGGGAGTTGCCGCGTGGGCAGCAGGTGGTTCGGCGCTGCTGTTTGGTCGTGTGCATCGGAGTGGGGAGGAAGGCGAGGGCTTGTGGGCCGCTCGGTTGCTGGCGGAGCTCGGAGGTGGTTGCGATGTGGTGGTCGATGGGTTTGCAAGGAGGCGTGGGTTGGCGCTTGTTTAGGGAGAGAAGGAGAAGCGGTTCAGAGGAAGGGAAGAAGAAAAAATGAGGACGACAGGAAGAGGAGAAGGCAAATGAACGTTATTTGAATATGTATAAATTTTTTTTTTGGTTCTTTCAAAAACAAGGTCAGAGACAATTTTCAATGGAAGAAAAATAAAAGAGCAAATATAAATATCAACTATTGGAATTTGGAATTGTAAAAGCCTTTTAAACACTAAAGTTGCATGTGTGAAGTTGCTGGAAGTAAATGCCAAATGGCCGTTGGTTTAATACACTGTAGGAATTGAATCGCCACAAGAAATCAAAGGCACGAAACGTGCACCGATACAGTTATCGTTTCATAAATTCCACCGCTTATCGGACAACGAAATACCGAATTGAATATACCGTAGAGATCAGCGCGACGAGACGATCAAAATGGTATACAGATATTAGTGGTATGATTGAATTATAAATTTTTGAATTTTCTACTACGAAAAATGCAAGAAAAACACAGAAAAATAAGATCGATGGAGCCAAAGATGTCCGAATTTGGAAAAACGACAAACTGACATCTTGCTCAGAAGATGATTTAAAATTTTTCTATGTAAAAATATTTAGGTTTCGGAAACATTTTATTTTCATCGCTTTTTAACTGATTAAATTGAAGTAAATTTACGCGCGAAATAAACTTTCATATTTTCGGACGAAAATTTACCAGTTGCTATGTTTAACTAAACGCATTTCAGATATCAAATTTATATTTCAAAATTTTATCGTTTAAAATTTCACAAAATTTCAACTAATTACGTTATTAAAACAGTTGAAATTTACGGGTCGTTACATAACCTTAGCCAGTTTCTTTGAACATTTGTGGCATGACTATCAACTGACCCTAAAAAACATTTTTTGAACTAGATATGTATCTACAACAATCCTAATAGTCTAGGCTCTGATACCACTTGAAGGATCATGCAGTATACCCTAGAGGGGCATGAATAATATATTTAAAAATCACTAGTTCTCAGATGAAACAATGCTTAAGAAAATAAATATAGTAAGTAAATGACACAAGGGAGGTGGAGCCTTGATGCAACGATTAGGTCACCTGTATGGTGATCTGGGTGCTTAGGTTCGAGTCCGAAAACAGCCTCTTCGCAATTCGAGGAAAAGGCTGCGTACATTATCGACCTCCCCAGAGCCCACTATCATGTGACAGCCTCGTGCATTGGGTTCCACCGAAGTAAATGATATAAGGATTAACCTAGCTTCGGCCTAATGCATACTGCTTCTCCCAAAGTTACTATTAGAATTATATATTTGACATGCTTACAAATACATGTAAAGTCGCACTCTCCGCTAAACCGAATATACCAATCTTATGTCTAGTAACTCTGCCTTGACTTTATCTCCAGGTCAAGAATTTCCGAATTGCAACCCGTAGTTCAGACCTATATAAATCTAGAGATATTGAGAAGAAATTATTGAAGAAACAAAACAAAAATAAAAACACCTTTGTAAAATTTTGTATCATGTGATGTTGGGGTACCTCACATTGTCCGTGGATAATGGGCACACATCGAAAAGAAGAATATTCCTACATCGTGAAAAATAATGGAAGTGGAGTTGTATATATATGAGTTCGGTCGCATGTAACGACAAGAGATTCCTTTTTTTAAAAGGTGTTGACCAAACTCATATGTTATCCCTCGTAGAGATGTGCGGATTCTAGAACTTCAACATAGTATCAGAGCCGATAGTAACACCTAGGACAATGCGCAATAGATTTGTAAATCATGGTGGCTAGCACTTAGCATGGTAGGCTTAAGTAGTCAGACTTAAGGTGGAGCTAGATCATGGTACGTAGGGTCTGGTATAATGACACGGGAACAAAGTGTCTATATGGAGCAGGCATCGTGTTAGCGTATCAGAAGATGCATGAACGGATGCGAGCCAAGGTGGAGATTTTTTAGGGTGTCTTGCATTGTGTGTAGGTAATGGTCGCACATTGAAAGAAAAAATTGTCCCACATCATGAAAAATAATGAAGGTGGAGTGGTATATATATGAGTTTGGTCGTATCTAACAACTAGGGGTTTCTTTTGTTAAAAGGTGTTGATCAAACTCTATGTTGCCCCATGTAGGGATGTATGGACGAATCTAAGAATTTCAACACGTGAGCACTACATAGCTCTGAGTCGGTGTAGTCTGAAGTATTGAGTTCCAATGACGAATTGACAGTTGAAGTTGGTCATAATTTGATAAGAGGTGATATAATACGGCTAGGTTTTTGGTTGGTCGGCGAATTGAGAAAAATTCATTGGATTTTCTCCCGATCTGGTCGGATGTAGTAAATTGCAAAGAATTAAAAGTTATCGAGGCATTGAGTTTGTAATCTGATAGTTATAAAATATGATAACTTCTGTATATTTATAAGATTTGTATTGGTGGACCAATTTTTTTACAAAAGACCTCGATATGATATTTTCTTTTTTTAAATGATTCTCAACTCAGATACATAATCCCATTGTATAAACAATGATTTAACATTCTGAATCTAGAAATATTGGATTTGAGAGCAAGGAGAATATTATAATTGATTTTTCCTTTTATGTTGTCTTAGAACGTATCACTTAGTACTGAATTATATATATGGAATTTTTGATTTGATAATTAATTTCCTTTTGCGACAACAGAATACATTGATGAGATCAAGTAATTGATTTGCGTCAGCCACATATTGAAGAGACGAAATATATTCAGTCGGTCATATATGCTTCAAAATATTCTAATTTTGATCATTGACAAATTCATTTGAGTGATGCGAAGGATAACGTGGTCTACACTAGGGGCTACCGCAGCGCCAATCAGTCGGCGGTTGTCCGCCGACCAAACCCAAAAGGGGGACTTACAAAGCAGCTTCTTTAAAGTTAAGGTGCGTTTGGCATACATCCCTGGTAAGGTTTGAAAATACACAAAACATCCCTCAGTTTTTTTAATAAGTTTCCGGTCCCTGTTTTCAAATTCACGCGCGCACAAAGACCCAATACCTTTTACGTTTTTAACATTTCAAACGCGTATAACTTTTTGTAGAAACATTGGATCAGCATACCGTTTTCACCAAAAAATCAAAAAATTTATGATCTTTAAAATGAGATCCATTGTTGATACCAAAAATTATATTTGAAGTAAATGTGCAATTATTCCATATATTTGTAGATAATTCTGTAAATTTTAAACATCTTCGATTTTTTTTCAAATCTGCAACTGTTGCATATAATTGTAGACATTTCTGCAATTATATGGTATAATTGCAGATATGTCTGCAATTATTGCATATAGTTGCAGAAATGTCTGCAACTATTGCATATAATTCCAGACATTTCTGCAATTATATGGTATAATTGCAGACTTGTCTGCAATTATTGCATACAGTTGCAACTATTCCATATAATTGCAGACATTTATGCAATTATATGGTATAATTGCAGACATGTTTGCAATTACTGCATATAGTTGCAGAAATGTCTGCAACTATTGCATATAATTGCAGACATGTTTGCAATTACTGCATATAGTTGTAGAAATGTCTGCAACTATTGCATATAATTGCATACATGTATGCAATTATATGGTATAATTGCATACATTTCTGCAATTATTGCATATAATTGCTAAATTGGCTGCAATCATCCACGAATAGCTTGTTATGTCATTGTTTTTACATATGCACAATGTCACTCGTTAGAAAGATAATAAAATTTGTGATTTAATGGTGTAAACGCTTTATTGATCCGTCGTTTCTACAAGAAGTTATTGCATTTTAAAGATTGATAATTAATAGGGAGCAAATTTTAATTATGGATGTGAGAATAACATCCATATATGAAGAATCAACGTTGCTGCAATGGAGAAGAGGAGTATTGTAGGGAAGAAAATTGTAGTATTTGAAAATAATGATGTAATTTATATCTTTTTTATGAGGAGGATGTTTGTGTATTAAGTTTGATTTTAGGGATGTGTCCCTTATTTTCACTTAAATTTATACCTGGTATTACTTATATATTAATTTTCATTTCACGTATCTACTCATGATAAATAATTACTACTATTGGACATATGTTTCATGTCAGTAAAGAGTCAAAGACCTTTTTGTTTCGAATTTTTTTGGTGAGCAGTTTCTTTTGTTATTTACACCTTTTGGTATCGAAATAATCTTTTGTGAGCCGCTCAAAAGATGCAATATTTGTGGTAGGTTATTTGGTATATATATTCGGGTTGCGTTCGACCAGAGACCAAACTAATAACGAAGTCTGAAGCTGGAATTGTTTATGCTATTCATGTTGTTTCTGCTGTCAGGATTTTATAAGTAGCATCTCACGATCTTTGCTTCTTATTCTGACAATTTTGATTCGGATTTGATTCTTATTGTTCACGTTAAAATTATCAAATTTTATTTAATAACATTGATTATTTGAATTTATATTGTAATCAGGGGTTGATATTTGGATGGGCTGGCATATTCATGCGGCATTTGGCGGAGCCTGCAGTGATTCGCCGGGGCCATATAATTTAGTTCAAAGTTTCGCTACTTAAATATATAGAACTAAGAAAAAGTCAATTTCTTGGAAAATTGAATGAGGGAATTACGGATAAGAACCAACTTTGAAAAAAATTTAGGCTCAAGGACACCAAGTTTCATTTTTAGACTGAATGACAAATGCTAGTTATAATTAGCATTATATTCAACTTTTACACTATACAAAATGCTAGTTATATCTAGCATCATAGTTAGTTTTACACTATAGAAAATGCTAGTTATAACTAGCATCGTCCTTCAGTCTAAAAAACAAACTTGTTGTCCTTCAGCCTAATTTTTTTTCTAAGTTTGTCCTTGTGCCTATTTTCCTAAAATTGAAATATGTAACTCGTGTAAGTTTTAAATTTGTGTTCTATATATTCTTGTATTGGAATTTGTTGTTGAGATAAATTGGTTGACATAAGATGCATGTCTTTTTTTATAAATAATACAAGTGATTTATTTCATACACTATCATTTTATTTTAGTTTTATCCTAATAAATAGTTCCAACAATTTCTTTATTTTTTTGAGCTGTTTGGTATATAGTCTTTTTTCACCAACGTGCATATAAAATAATGAGAGAATTAGGGATAATGACAAACTTAGAAAAAAATTTAGGCTGAAGGACATGAAGTTTTATTTTTAGGTTCAAGGACAAATCACTATAAGAACAACAGTATATTCCGACCACGTGTACCGACGACCGTTGACGGAATACTTCCGACGGCAAGTACATTCTGGACTTTGTTACGAATAAAATAATTAGCCGTCGTAAGCCGTTAGAACAATGCCGTTTGCGGCCGTTGGTAGCCGTCGGAAATTCACGATTATCTTCTTCCCCAGGCCGAAACAGATTCATTTGTACTCCCATCCCTCAATCACCAAAACCCTTCTTCCACCATTTCCTTCTCCACCTTCAACGCCTGAAATTCTACCGAAATCACCTCCTTCTTTGTCAATTCGGAATCTCATCTCCTCCAAACCCCTAATCTCCTCTATTTTAGGTATTATTCATAAACCCTAATTTCATGAATTTGTTAATTTAGGGTTAATTTGTTAGTTTAATTTTTTATATTGTTTCATTAATTGTGTAGTATAGTTTATTGAATGTTAATTACTGTTATTATCCTATAAGTGTTGAAGACTAACTTGTTTAGTTTGTGCGATAAGAAATTAGTGTGCATCAGTTGAATAATTTAGTTCTTTTACGCCTTCCTTGGGTTATTTAGTGTGGATGAGCATAATTTAGTTTATGCGTTTTCTAAAACGTCGAAAACGATAATTAATTTTATATAACGTACGATTAGTTAATTAAAGTTTTAAACATGTGCGTATGTGATAAACTATCGTATACGGTAGTTTAATTTAAGTTAAATGTTAATCAATTTAATTTAAACGTCGAAAGCCAAAAAATTTTAAAAATGTAAAATATGTAATATACTTTATTCATAAAACCTTTAGAGTGTTTTTTGACCTCGTCTGATTAGTATTGTATATGATCGTTATGTGGGTATTCGTTTTTTGTCACTGAATGGACATCTATATTCATCATATACAATATTTGTTGAATTTGTCCCTGTATTGGACAAGTTACAGACACAATAACATAATTATCTCGTAAATCATTTCATTTTAAACGGTTGATAAAATTTCGACAGCGCTTCCTTTATGTTCCCTGTGTACACGCAACTGTGTACGACTCAGGGAACAAAAGAGAAGTGCTGCCAAAATTTTGTTGAATCGTTTCAAATTGAAATGATTTACAAGATTTAATTACGTTACTGTGTTCGTAATGGAAAGTAGGATGACCCAACAACAAAGTGTCAATGATCAATTAATAAAACATCAAACTGTAAAATTTTATTGAAAAATAAATTATCAATGTGGTTTTAATTTATATCGTATTTTTTAATTAGTAGGAGAGATGACCAATTATTTTATTGATCGAAGCTGGATGTATCAACAACGAAGGGAAATTGGAGGCTCAATAAGTGAACATTTTAATAATGGTGTACACGTATTTATTGATTTCGCTTTAAGTAATAGTGGAAACGATGAAAAAATCCGTTGTCCATGTAGTAGGTGCAAATTGCTGAAGTATTTGATACCAAAAATGGTCAGAGTTCATTTGCGTCAGTACGGTTTCGTGCCGAACTATTTGGTATGGGATCGTCATGGAGAACTTGTAGCATATAATCCTGTATAGTCAGAGGAGGTAGTGAGTAATGAAATTGTTACGACGAATCTTGCAGAACTTATGGTTGAAGATGCAACACGTTCAATGTTCTCTACTGCTCAATTTGTTGATGATGATGTTAATGTTGAAGAAGAACCAAATATTAGAGAATTTTTTTAATGATTTATTGGATTCCGCGAAGAAACCCCTTTGGGAAGACTGTACAAGCGGCACCCAATCATCAGTAACTGCAGAATGCATTGCGATGAAATCTAAATACAACCTCACAGAAGCTGAATTTACAGCTGTTGTACAAGCTGCGAAGCGGCATATGCCTTCCTATAATTTAATGTGCGACAATGATTATGAAGTAAAAAAAACTTATGTCAGCTTTTGGTTTACCGTATCAAAAAATAGATACATGTTTAATGGATGCATGTTGTTTTGGAAAGAAGATATCAATCTTAGGAACTGTAAAATATGTAATCAGGAAAGGTACAAACCAAGAAAGAAGAAGGGAATGGAAGTCCCGTATAAACGTATATATTATTTACCTATTACTCCTAGGCTTTAAAGGTTATATGCATCTTCTGTAACCGTGCATCATATGAGATGACATAGTGTTAGAACACAGAAAGAAGGTACGTTAATACACCCAGCTGATGGGGAAGCATGGAAGCATTTTGATCAGAATTATCCCGATTTTGTAGCGGAGAGCCGTAATGTTAGACTTGGTTTATGTACGGATGAATTTTCACCATTTTCTCAATTTGGTTCTAAATATTCATCTTGGCCTATAATCGTTACACCTTATAACTTACCTCCATGGATGTGTATGAAAACTCCATATATGTTTCTCACAATTGTCATCCCCGGCCCTGATGATACGACACAAGGAATCGATGTTTATTTATAACCGTTGATTGAAGGGTTGAAAACACTGTGGTACGAATCACAACATCCAAATGGCGATATCGGCAAAGATTTCATTACTTGGTTTTCAAATTACGTTTATGAGGTCGACGAAGGATTGAAACATTTAGCTATGGGACCAAAAAGGAAAGTCAAGACCTATCCAATATTCTTCGTTAATGGATATAAATTTAATACTAAAGAATACGGTGCTGAAAAATTAACTAACAATACCGGTGTTTTTGTTAAAAGTAGTGATGATCCAAATGATCATGTAAATGATTTTTATGGCGTGTTAACCCAGGTTTTGCAATTGACATATTTCACAAGACCTGCAAAAGATTTTTTTTTTGTTTAAATGCAACTGGTTCAACAACGTTCCCGGTTTTGGAATCAACGTGCACCCAAAGTATAATCTTATAGAAATAAAGCATAGCTCGCGTTATTATAAGTATGATCCTTTTATACTTGCCAAATAAGCTCTTCAAGCTTATTACGCTCCGTACCCATCTCTACGAAGAGATAAAGCAGATTGGTCGGTTATTTTTAAAACAAGGACAAGATTTACATTTGATGGACAGAATATTCCAAACGAACAAGCTTATCAAGCAGATATTGAGGAAAATACTGGAATAATAATAACCGACGATCAAACTAATTTTGGACCTCTAAACGATGAATCAAATGCATTAATAGAAGCATTTGAGAATTCAGAGGAACAAAACATAGAGTACGAAACAGAGTTTGAATCAGAAAACAACGAGGACTGATTAATAATCTACATTTTGGAAGAACGTAATTTCTGTGTTTATTTATGTTAATTTTCTCATTAAAATTGATATGTTCTGCTAATGATATGTTTAGTCATAATTTGTTTCACATAATCCTTTTATGTTCTGCCATAATGTATGTTTCACATAATTAAATGATATATTTCTCATATATGATATGTATGTAACATGTACTATATATGTCATTTTTCCATAGATGTAGCTCTTCCCATACAGGATCTCCCTCTTCTTCTCAGAGAGGGACTAGTGCGCCTCCAGCTATTGATGGCAATGGCCTATCATAGGAGGCAGCTCTTCCTATAGTCTGGTTGCAGGCCAAAGCTGATGGATCATAAGTATTAAATTTATTTCAGTATTAACAATATTTTCTGTACGATCTATTATATATTAGTTTTGCTTTATTAAACGTTTGTTTCTTTTTAACACAGTGGCTTCGAGCTCGAGCCATCAGCTACCGTGCTCTCTATATCTAGACAGATATATATGAGCAGGATGACTGCCTACTGGCCCAAGCGGAGCAAGATACCGGATAATGTCAGAGAGAGCATTTGGTAGCACTTCCTGGTAAATGTAAATTTATATTTTTCATTTTCCATTTCATCCTAGACCACTTTATATATTGTAGACTATTTATAAAAATGTATAAATTTCATTTTCTCAACGTGTAGGGTTCGGTGGACCTACACGAGACTGATCCCTGATGCAACGCCATTGGAACAAAAAAATTTCTAAAAATTATAGGGATATAGTGTCTGCTATGAGAAGAGCGGGAAAAAAACTGAACTGGATGAGTGCTAGCATGTGGGAGGCCTAGGTCGCATGGTGGAGCAATGAGGAGTTCCGGGTAAGTTTACCACATATTAATTACTTTAAATTGCGTATATTTAATACATAATTTAGAACTATAAAATGTTATTTTCAATTTAAATTTGCAGAGGGAGCCAGATAGAAACTCCGCAAACAGAAACAAGAATCCCGTCACACATCGCGGTGGTTCTAAGTCGTTCCAGCATCATCGCGAGGATTTGGTAAATTTTTATATTCATATTTTTATATTTTAAGTTTTAAGTTGTTAAGAGATAGTTAATAAAACAATATAATATATATATATATATATATATATATATATACATATATTCATATTTCAGGAAAGGGCGCGTGAGGGTCCTGTGTCGTATTGGGATTTTTTATTCATACTCATGCCCTAAAGTAGACCGACGAATTAGGCTCAGTCGTATACTCATGGGAGCATGATGGTAAAGCGACTGCTGCCTTTGTAAGTATATTATAATTAAGTTAATAGTTATCAGTTAATTAAGTACACATTTATAGGTATTTTAATTAGTGTTATTTATACCAGTGACCATTCCAACTTTTTGTTATTTAGTATAGCGATTAGTCTACTTAAAAATGATTAGTGCTATTTTAAGTACTGTTATTTATACTCAATTGTATTTTGCATTACAGCAAAAGTTCCAGAAAGCACGGGCACAGCTGCTGTCCGAGACAGGACGGGATGAGTTGACTACTGATGAGGAGGACGCTATTTTTGAGTCTGTCGTGGATCCACCATCCCGCAGCAGGCGCTATGGATTTGGGAACCAAGCGGTAATTTTCAAAAAATAAACTAAATTCAAATATTGCATATTTTTCAATTAAAGTTATGTAAATTATGTTTATGATGTTGGAGGCATTACAACAATTTATTTTTATTCGCAGGCTAGGACATCTCAAAAGGCGTATAAGATGGCTCAAGACAAAGAAGAAATTGCATAACTACGAGTCCACATCGCCGAGCTGCAGGAGCATGATTGCCGTCGTACTGTGCAAATGGAGTAGCTAAACCATCGCTTGGCGGAGTATATGGAGCAGCATGCGAGGTTTCCTTCGTCGGGTGGTTCTGCAGGGGATGATGAGTGATGCTAGGTATGTTCTGTTATGTCTTTTTGTTTGTATATATACGCTTCGAGTGGGTGAGGATGTGTTTGATACATTTTGATGGATTTGTATATTATTATGTTGGATTTGGATATGGATTTTTTGGATTGAATATTATGTTTGGTTATTTATATGATTAGTGGTTTATATATGCTCGAAATGGAGCTGTTATGTGTATTGATGGATGTGTAGTGGCTGGAAGGCAGCAGACTTAAAAATAGAAAAAAAAACATCTAGATTTCCGACGGCTTCAAACGACTACTGATGACATATAGGTCATCACATTCCGACTGCTTCCAATGGCTAATTACGGCAAATTTCAACAGTTTCCGATGGCTTCGGACGGCAATTTGGTCATTCTGATTTGCCACGTGTCCAACAGCGCCGTCGGAAACCGTCACAGATTGCCATTGGTCGCCGTCGAAAATATGCCGTTGGTGTCATCGGAAGACGTTACGAAATGAGATTCACATTCCGACGGACTTTCCTACGGTTTTCGACGGCCTTCCGACGGCTACCGACGGTCGATATCCGTCGAAAAACATTGTTGTTCTTTTAGTGAATGCTAGTTATATTTAGCATTATATTCAACTTTTACACCACACAAAATGCTAGTTATAACTTACAGTATATTCAGTTTTACACTATATAAAATGCTAGTTATAACTAGCATTGTCTTTCAGCCAAAAAAATAAACTTACTGTCCTTCAGCCTAATTTTTTTTCTAAATTTGTCCTTGTGCCTATTTTTATGTTATACCTTCATATGTTTTATTTATATCAATTAACATTTAATCAAAACAAACGGTTACAAAGATTTATTTGCTATAGCCGCGTAAAATCGAATATTATGAAATAATATTCTTCAAAATATTTATTTTTTCTTTCTCTTTTATGTTTTCCCATGTTTCGTTCTAGTGATATACATTTTCTATCCATTTGTATTACAAACTATACCAATTTTTAGGAATGTAAATAAATTTTTGTTCAACATGATACCATGATACCATTTGTTAATACTAATAAAAAAATGCAACAATTTTTTTTTTAAGATTATGCAGTTAAACGATCGGTTTTTCATCGTTACAAGGTTGTAATAGTAATGATTTAATCTATAGATTAGGTTAGCTGGTAACAAAATATATCTATTTGCGTGTATATATACACGATGGATAATAAGGGCTTGCATCTTGCCTATTTCATCCCGATATTTTGCCATTTGCTGAATAGTATTTCTTGAATTTGGCAAAATATTTCTTCAGTGCACAGAAACGGTTCTCACGTAGAAGTAATGATATGGAAATAACATGCATAAAATGATATGTTCTCTCATTCTTCGTTTAGCGTTATTAGCTACCCACAAAGCAAATGTTTTCGTTTTAAATTATGATTATTTTGTTAGTTCATTCCCATTGGTTAATTTACGTTTGGCATGAGGAGAATCCATAAAACCCAAGGAAAACACTTCAAATGCGACTGTGGTGAACAAAACCTAAGGAGCCAATTTAGCTAAGTTCAGTGAACAATTATTAAAACCAACATCATCTGTTATTTTTATAATATATATGGCTATTTAAATTATTTTCCCACATGAAAGAGCAAACACTGCTTAAATTTTCAGTCCACTTTTGAATCAACTTTTTAGAGTATGCTCTCTAATATAAAAAGCACTTCGCATCCTGATCAACGCTATTTTAAATGTCAACTTTGGATTTAACTTGGGAAATCTTCAAACTTTTAAATTCATATTGGCCTTGCATTTTGATACCTTCTTCAACTTAAAAATTTCCACATTAATTTTCTTGATAAAAATTCAATGAACTCATTTAACATTAATCTTTTTATAAACAATAGGATGTACACTTGTCTTTAATGAATGCCTTCTTCTTTTTCTAGTAATCCATAATGTATACGTACAAAGGCATTTTGGCAGAACCATTCTGCATGTGATTATTAAATGTATCAATCACAAATATATAAAATCTAGAAAATAAATGATAAATACACTGCGGATTATTATATACCCAGACATTTCATTTAACTACATTTAGACTCTTAATATTAGCAGTTGGTAAAGCATAAGATAAGAATCTGGTTTGTTGTGTAGAATCACTTGCAGGGCTACATTCAATGGTTTGTTGATTCTCTGAACTTACAAAAATAAATAACTAAATTTAATAATTTATTACTTTTGAGCAGTAAAGATATTGTGATATAGAAAATACTAAAACTTCAGTATTCATCATATCATGTTCTTCTGCTGGCTGGTGGCTACTTTCTTTCATTTTCCTATAAATACATGTATAATATTTGTGCAATCCCGCCTTTTGGCAATGCCGTGATACCATGGAGTTGGTTAAATGGATTTTGTAATCATCAGGACAGGAAGCTCGAAGAGATGATTAGGATCGAAGATCGGTTATAAACAAAGCTATGGATGATAGTCAAGCAGATTCAAACGAATAAAATTCCAGAAATGGCTAAGTATGGATTTACATTTCCCCTAGGTAGGAGAAAGGATCAGATCGATATGGCTATGAACAGATCAGATCGGATCACTATGGCTATGGATCACTCGGATTAGCAGTTCAACTCAACGATAATTGCTCGATAACTCAACAAATACCAGGGGAATCAAGCAAACAATTATGGAAGCACGAAGAGGGAGTGGAGGGGGACCGCCACAATTGATCACGTGGCGCCACATGGCCCTCACCGCCGATCGGTCATATGGCCCCGGATGGGTCCCATTTTTTCTAGATCGGTCCGTCTTTGCTTCGGTCTTCTGCAGGCGGATTTTCAGTTGGATATTTGCACGTCTTCTCTTATAAATACAGGATCATTGGCTCATTGCAGAGGATCTTCTTTTTGGCTCTCTTCATCTTCTTCCGTAGGCTATACTCCACCATTTTTATTCTTAATTTTCGTGGATTGTAAATATAATCAGCAGTATAAATCAATACTAGAAAAAACTTTTGGAGTGGACGAGGTCGGAGTCAGCCGAACCACTATAAATCTTCTTGTTCATTTACTTTCTTACTGTTTTTAGTTTGATTTTCTTCATATTTATTTCTCTACATCACTCTGTTTGGATATTGGATATCGAAGGTGCGGTGCTATCATATTAATTGAGTGTTTGTGACCAATTGTGGTGCAAACATTTTGGTATCAGAGCCAGGTTACTTGCATTTGCAGATTTGGAAACAATTTGGAGCTTGGATTTGGATCAATGGTCAGACAATCTATAAGGAAAGCGCCCGTAGATAGGAGTCAGCATAGAGGAAGTCAGGAGGCATCCTTAGGAGCTGGAGCTAATCAACCCTCTGTCAACATCATAAGGAACGAGATTGAGACTATGATGGATGTTATGCAGGAGCAAATGATGAAGAAGCAAGAGGAGATGATGTAGAATTTCCTTAGGAAAATTGGATAAGTTGGAGTGGCAGGAGCTGTTGGAACTATGGATCGAGAGGTTGGAGCGGTAGAAGCTACAGAAAATTAGAACGGAGAATAGGGAAATGGAGCTAATAGACAAAGGAATGGAATGGAGCAACCGGGGGCAGCCTTCGGTCAACATGGAGTGATCGACATCGATCCCCCCATAGCGATCGGCTCCGATTGCCTAGCACTTGGGGGCATGGCCCCAGGACATACTAGATTGGTCGACGGAAGGCCGATGGTTGATGTTGTGCAGTTTGGCGTGGATCGAAATGCGGATGCACGTCATGAGGAGTATATTCCGGAGTACCCACGCGGAGTCGGGGAATAGGCCGAGAATATGATTGGAGGCCACCTATGGAAGAGAATGAAAGGATGGCTGAGCTGATACGTCAGATAATGAGAGGCGGATTACCCAACATGAGTTCGGGGGATGTCAATCGGAGTCCGTTCACTCCAAATATCTAGAATGTTAGAAACACACCGGAGTTCAAACTACCAACACTGGAGGTATATGATGGAAAGTTGGATCTACTATGCATATAATGAGGTATATCCCACATGTGGAAGTGCTTGGGGCATCGGAAAAGGTAATGGCAAGATGTTTTCCTTTAAACTTGACGAAGTTAGCTGCGCTTTTGTTCAGGCAGCTGGAAAATGGATCAAGCAGAACATGGAACGAGCTAGTGGATAAGTTCATGAAACAATTTTGGGTTCACGTTTCGCAACCCAAAAATGTGATGACGTTGGCGGCATTGAAACAAAGGATCAGAGAGTCTCTGAGAAGCTTTTAACACGATTCAATGCGGCAGTGGCTTCGGTGGATCGGTCAGATCCATCAATGATTTTAACAGCGGCGGTATTAGTAATTTCTAATGAAACAGACTTCAAGATTTCACTAGTATGGGATCCACCGATGGATCTCAGGGAATTCAATCATGAAACGGAAAGATTCCTATGGCAGGAGGACGCACGAACCGACAAACCGAAAGTAAATTCTGTGCGAGACGAAGGATCATCGAGAGAAGGACTTGGGAAGGATAAGGGTAAGCAGAAGCTAAATCATGGATATGATGGATCGAGAAGGTAAAGGAACGAGCGAGAGCCGAAGTTCTCCTATTATTCTGATTTGACAGAAAGCTTGAAACGAATTTATCTAGACACTATGGGGCAACTCCCCTATTGGAAACTGGCAAGGAGGGATCCTACGGAGTAGAACGCTGGTCTGGAAAATACTGCTTGTTCCATAAACTGGATGGTCATACTACGGATGAATGCAGATACTTAAAGGATATGGTTGAGAAACACGTTAGGAACGACAGGCTTCCGCAGTACGTGAGGACTCGGGCGACGACGGTGGAACAGGAGCGGCCACTGTCTGCATCAAATAAAAATGGCCTTGGATCGAGATCACATATCGTCATCTCCTGATCGGGATGGCGTGAACTAAAATAAAAACTCCACAATAAAATGTCTAAGTCGCTTACACATATACGAGACCAAGGAGGACCCTAGGCATGCTCGTGGATGATGATAAACCATCATGCCCGGAGAGAAAATGTTTGGTTTTCTTCATTTTCTGGCTTTAAGGACTCAGATTTAATAATTTACTTCAAGTCCACGTTAATGCAATAAATAAAACAGATCACGGTTGTCCCGACCGGAGTGATGGGGAAATAATCTCAAGGTGCGAATCCCTTCGTCGAAGAGCGACAAGATGGGCTCGTACATCATGGATTAAGTCCTCGGCCGAAGAGTCGAGGCCGGAGAAAGGAAGTTAGTAGGGAATTGATCACTTTATGTCCTCGACCGGAGAGTCAGGGATCGGAGTGCAAGAAGTGTGTCGCTACATCGAAGAGCGACATGATCGACCTCACTTACCGTTGTTCCCCCTTTCACCAGAGAGCGATTAGATGAGGTTCAACAAGGGTTCGAAGAGACCATGATCGGCCTAGGAAGGCCATGACATCGATTTATGTTCACAAACACTGAACCGAAGTGCAGGAAGTAATGCTGCTTTGCCGGAGAGCGATATGATCGGCTTACTTGTCATTGTTACCCCTTACTAGAGTGTGATAGGATGGGGTCCAACAAGAGCTCAAAAAGGTTATGATCAGTCCAGGAGGATCAAGTTATCACTATATGGTGCAAGGGGTAGGTCGCTTCGTCGGAGAGCGATAGGATCAGCCTAATCATCTTTAAGTTTGGATTGGATTTAGCAAGGGTCTAGAGAGACCATATATCGGTCTAGAGAGACCATCTATCGGTCTAGAGAGACCATGAACTTGGATAACAATCCGAAGAGATTGCGGATTGGCTTATTGACTTTCAGGATTTCAAACGATTATGGATTTGGATATCAACCCAGAGAGGTCACAAACTTGGATAGTGACATGGAGAGGTCATAGATTTGGATAATGATTCGGTAAGACCGAGGCTTTGGATTTGGCAACCAATCCGGTGAGATCATGGATTTGGTTAATGGCTTTGGATGGATATGGATTTGGCTAAGGAGTTGGAATTATTTCAAAATTGGCTTATCGACTCACAACAGTCGCAGACTACGGCAATTTGGTTTGGCAAAGAATTGGATTCTGGATTAGAAAATTGGCTATCGATAGATTATGGACTTCGGACTTATGGCAATTCAAAATACACCATCCTATAGTAAGGCATGTTTTGGGGGGAAAATGTTATCCCGCCTTGTGGCAAGGCCATGATACCATGGAGTTAGCTAAATGGATTCATGATCATTAAGGCAGGAAGCTCAAAGAGATGATTATTAGGATCGGAGATCGGTTATAAACAAGAGCACATATGATAATCAAGTGGATTCAAGCAAATAGCACCCCGGAAATGACTAAGTATGGATTTACATTTTTTTAGGTAGGGGATCGAATCGGACCAATATGGCTATAAGAAAATCGGATCAGATCACTATGGCTATGGATCACTCAGATTGGCAGTTCAACTCAACGATGATTGCTCGATAACTCAATAAATACCAGGGGAATTAGGCAAACAACTATGGAAGCATGAAGAGGGAGTGGAGGGGGACCACCACAACCGATAGAGTGGCACCACGTGGCCCCTACTACCAATTGACGTAGATCTGTCCTATGGCCCTAGATGGGTCCTATTTTTCTGGATCGGTCCATCTTGACTTCAATCTTCTGCACGTGGATTTTCAACTAGATATTTGCACGTCTTCTCCTAAAAATACAAGATCATTGGCTCATTGCAGAGGATCTTCTTTCTGGCTCTCTTCATCTTCTTCCATAGGCTATAGTCCACCATTTTTGTTCTCAATTTTCATGGATTGTAACTGTAATCAGCGGTATAAATCAATAAATGGAAATTTTTTTAGAGTGGACGTAGGCCAGAGTCAGCCGAACCACTATAAATCCTCTTGTTCATTTACTTTCTTATTGTTCTTAATTTGATTTTCTTCATATTTATTTCTCTAGATCACTCTATTTGGATATTGGATATTGAATCTGTGGTGTTATCATATTGATTGAGTGTTTGTGAGCAATTTTGGTGCAAACATTTTGAAACTTCAGAACAAATACATAGAATAAGTATTTTCTTACTTTAAGTTTTATTTACATTATACTCTTTGGTTTGCTTCCTATTTTCATTTGCAATCCAGGTTTTTTTCTACTTTTTGGTTTATTTATTATTCACATCATACTATTTGATTTTTTCTACTGCATGTTCTAAACATCTTAATTTAGGTACTTATATGTGTGTGTGTGTGTATCTTATGCACCTACTGCTAATAATGTAAATAACTCAATTAGTTTCCAGCGTCCTTCTAAATTTCCCAAAATGTCCTCCATGTTTCCTTATCATGTGTACACGCATACTTCCCATTTCCCCTCCCGATTTGATTTCTCCCCTAATTCATCCAGGTTCCCAAATTCAGTTCCTCAAACCCCGATTCCATTCATCACCATCATTATTCCAAATTCCTCAGAAATTTAACTTCACCTGATTCACCGGTGCACAATCAGCTTCCAGCATATGAAAGTCTATCATCACTACCACATCGCATTTGCACAGCCTTTCAAATGCCCCGTTCAATCGTAATCGATTCATATTATCTTGCATCACCACCAACCAAATTGATCGACCTCGCTACCATAAATCCACGTGTACCTTTAAGTGCTTATTTATGTAACAAACCTTAAGAGAAACTCCAACAGCCTTCAATTAAGTCTTAATATGAATGGGTCACACATTTGTCCGCTTCACCAGCGCTTATTAAATCGAATATTAAGGCTAATATTCAGTGGCCAATTCAGAATGCTGAATTGGCCATGGACGCCTATTTAATAGGCGTCCAGCTTTAGGTGTCTATTAAATAGGCGCCTGACATCCATGCGCTTATTTAATAGGCGCCTAAGCCATAACATCTACTACAACCCCAACGGCTCTTTAACTACTATATCCCCCAAACTCCATAAATAACCCACTTTCAATCTTCATAATCACACCAAATTCTTGAATATATACTCTTCTAAATCAATTTTTTTCAAACCAAAATCGATCTTCATAATGTCTTCACCATTTAGAGAGTTTACACATCCTTCGCACTCTCTAAGCTATGTTTTCAAAGATGATAACGAGCAACAACTCGATAGTCCTTCACCAGCATTCATCCAACCTATGGTGAAGCGACGGGGACTTCGACCTGTGCAACGTTTACTGTCGTTATATCAAAAATTCGATAAGTGGGTACTGATCAAAGCGGCGATATGTTTTGAAAGAAAATAATAAATACCATTAACATAAAACATCATGAAAACACATGTTCTTTGTGGTCGATTCATGGTCAATTCAGAAAAATCAATTGACAAACTCAATAAATCGCAGATTTAGAAAATAATGAAAGCGAGTCCAAGTGGAATCAAAAACAAAGATCATTGGTATATTTCTTGATTTTATTAGTTTGTTAGTATATAATCTTATTATTCATTTATTTCTTGTTTAGTTATCAGAAAAGAATGACGAATGAGGAATTGTTAAAGCTTTTTGTAAAGGAAAACTGTGCTAAAAAAACCACACTGTTATCAATTCGTGAATTGTTATGGGTTGCTGATGTGCCTACCGAAGTAGAACTATGATAATGCAAAGAGCTTTAGGAATGTTCAAAAAATGGGGAAGGGAAAGAATAAAGCATAAAAATCATCATACTAGTCTAGTCCAGGAGATGCATCTGGTAGAGAATGTCAATCGATGGAGAAAACAAGGTGGATGTGCTCACTTGGAAACTTGATGAAGGTTATAGACCAATGGGCTCCAAAGTAGCAAAGAGAAAGAATAAAACAGAAGTCGGTTTGAACACTAGAGTGAACATCGCTCATAAAATTAACGAAAGAAGACATCAAGATAGAAGCAAGCCAGCAAGCGCAAGGGAAGATTGATGTAATGCGTAAGTTTGCAGATATTGAGCAACAAAAGTTAGATCTTGAACGTTTGAAAGCAGAAACAAAATGAAAAAAATACGAACAATCGGTTATAGATAAAGATTTTATGGGAATGGATGAAGTCCAAATGCGATATTGGATGGAGTGCAAAAGACAATAATTATATCTAGGTTTTGTTAATTGTAGTTTGTTTTAATCTTATCACCTTTTGATTTGTATTATTTTCAGTGTACTTTTTATTTTTATAAATCTGTTACATTTGGTTATTAATTAATGTTCTACTATTTTTGATTCCTTTCATACAAAGTGTGTGTCCAAATTAAATAACATTTTGAAGGAAGTGATATGTTAACTAAAGTATGAATAGAGAGCAAAGTCATACACACATGATTAATTAGATGTAAAATTGAACTAACATTCTCCAATTCTAAATATGATTCATAAAATCTTTTTGTAGCCTATTGTGAAGTTGTGCATCTCGGAATAAAAGTTGACGTTCCACGTGAATGTTGAAAGCTTCTTCGTTTATAAGAATGCCGTCCTAAAATATCGACATATTCGTAGTGATGATATTCTTCATCCATATCTCTTTCATCTTCAATAATCATATTATGCAGTATAAAAATATGTAAACATGATTGTGGATATCTTTTTCTCGACACCACAATCGATAAGGATTGCTAATCATTGCAAATCTGAATTGAAGGACGCCAAAAGCTCTTTCTACATCTTTTCTTTATCCCTCTTGCATCGTAGCACACTCTACTTACTTTGCTGTTATCGGATTTGGACATGTTTTCACAATAGTGTGTACGATCGTTTTCACCCTAAGTGGGGTGAATAGGGTGATACTAACAATAATACAAAATAAACGCGGAAATAAAACCAATCACAGATAATAATGTAGAAGAGATCACACACAAATTTACCCAGCTTCGGCAAAACCCTGTCTACGTGTTGCCCCTAAGGTTTCTACTAGAAATTAAGTAGTCAGACGCTTACATACGTAAACTTGCGACACCCACTAATGACTAACCTAACTCTATGCTCAAAACCCTGCCACAACTCAGCCATTGAGTTGCGAATTCTTGAACTACACCACCGTGGTTCGTCAACTAGTCATACGACTAGACAGTTACACAGGTTAAAAGAGAAATCACAAAATAAAAAAAAATAAAAAAACCCCTAATTCTAATTTAAGCCCAACTATTAAGTGAAGCCGGCCCACTTTAATTTATATCACAATAAAAAAGATGTCTCCCTTTTCTTTATTTTCGTGGCCGCTCTCTCCTTTTCTTTATTTGTGTGGCCGCTCTCTCTTTTTCGTTCCTCTTCACAGATTTAGGGTTTCTTGATTGAAGTCGCCGCCTTGAACAATTTGAGCTCGAATCGAATACTGGTATGCTCTCAATTCACAAATATGATTCGATGCTTCTTCAAGTCTCTTACGTACATGCGGTCGCTTCGAGTTCGAATGATAATTTGGTATGTGATATTCGCCCCTTTTTGATTTTCGAATATATTCGAATTTATGCTATGATTAATTGCTTGGGCTCGAACTCTTAAATTGATTGCCGATGATGAACTAGGTTTTATAGGGATTAAAGCCCTATATTTTCGTTCGTATTTGTTTTGTTTGAATTCTTCGTGGTTTTTGCTTGACCATTAGATAATTGATTGAATGCTCGTGATAATTCTAACTTGTTCTTATTTGAATTTGCTTGAATATTTTTCTAAGTTGGTTCCGTTCATTACTCCTTTGACTTAGGCCCTTTGAACTTTGAGATAATATATTGGGTTGACGTGATTTTTGACTTCGACTTGTTTATTTTGAAATACCCTTGACCGGTTCACCACGATCTATTGGCAATCTTTACTCGAACTGCTAAATGCTCTATCCACTTCGTTTGCTTGATGTGTCCACTGTGCCCATTGCTATTTCAAGCCATATTTGAGATAATTCACGTGCTCACTTGTGTGTCTGCACTTGATCTGGTCTCTGTTTGAATGCTTGTGTGGTTTGATCTTGTTTTCATGTCCTTTCATATTTCATGTTGAGTTGATGTTCTTTGTGTTCATGTGCGATCTGGTTTCATATGTGGAACCGGTCTCACTTTTTTATTCTTATTACATCTCTTTTGTTCACAACTCCTTGTGCACTGCTCCCATTGTTGTTTGTGTTTCATATGTTTAGGTCTATTGCATCATGTAGTCTGCTGTCTTGTACATGCCTCTGATGTGTGTACTCTGGCTTACTCGAGTCTGGTTGTTGCAATCTGAAGGTAACCGAATGCATTTGAAACTCGATCACTTTTTTGGTTATAGTCTTTGTGTACATGAGCATTGCATCCATCTCTGGTGGTTCAGTTACGAAGTCTTGTTCTGTTCTTGTATCATTGTGTGCCTGGTCTGATACATTCTTGTTTGGTTGCTCTTGCCTTGAGTTTGAATGGTTGAGGCTGCTGTGTGTTACTGCATATATATGTATACATGTGTGTATACATATGTATATATATGTATGGTGGTTTGATATTGAATCTGGTTGTATTGCAATTTGGTCTGGACTTCATTTGCTTTGAGCCAGTTCATTTACCTGATCTGGTTGCACCCCATACCTGAACTAATGTTGTATTAAGTCTTTTTGTTGTTGCAGTCTTATTAGCCTTGAATGCATTTGACATGTCTAGGTCAATTTGAAACTTTGAACATGCCTTTGTGTGTTCATAGCTCTGGGTTGCTGTCTTGATAGTTCTGCATATGTACTTGTATGATAGCTTGTTGAATATGGTTGGCTTTGTATTATCTGAAATATATATATGAGGTCTGTTTCACCACTTTCTTTTAATTGCACTGGCCTTATGGGGTGTTGTTTTGAACTTGGCCATTGTATCGAACTTTTATTTATGTTGACTGACCATTGAAACTCATACTTGACCATTCTATTTTTGTTTTAGTATTGCACTTGAGTTGAATCCAGCCTCGGCTTGGGTTTGACCTTGTGCTCACCAGTCCCTATAGTTTTAACACGCAAGTGTATATCGGTGTGCACGGCCTCGTGACATGTACAGTGATGCACTGTGCATGTTACAAGTTGTTCGTGTAGATGAATTCAAAAGAAATAAATGACGAAAAACCCAAATAACTGAGGGAAATAACATTTTCAAAACACACCCTTTAATTTGCACTGCAAAATATTTTCTTTTTTAATTTTACTACGTCAACGTTTATTTTGCAGATAGCTCAGATGCTGGATTCAAGCTGTAACAAAGTTAGATAAAAATACGAGTGATGAGTGAATATGTAGTGAGGTCAAAATTGTAAATAGAAATTTGTGATGTAATTGAAATTGTAATGTAATTGAAAATGTATATATGTAGTGAGAGCTCAAATTTGTACTATTTGAATTTGTAATAAAATATTTTTTTGAATTTGAATTCTGTGTTATTTATTTTATCCAACAAATATTTATTTTATTATGTGAAAATAAAATAGTTCAATAACAAATACATTTAAACGAATATATATATACACGTTTATTATCATCAAACAAAAATCATATACTAGCATATTCTACATAGTGCTCCACTTTGAATAAATCACATCGCCCAGATAGTATTCATGGTCATAAGTATTTTGGACAAGACTACATGTCACTGGAGTTACTTGGCCAAGTGCTAGATCATTAAATAAGTGTGACCTCTCAATAACATTTAAGTCGTTATTAAATCCAGGCATTCCAAAGAAAGCATGTCAAATCCACAAATTTTATGAAGTAACCGCCTCGAAAATGATAGTTGGTCTTCTTTCTTTACCATTGTAGGCTCCATGTATGCTTTGGAGCAGTTCTTCCATTCCCAATGCATACATTCGAAACTTCCTAGCATGTCAGGTCATCCTTTGCTCTTGAGCATTCCTCTAATCCGCACAACATCATCCTCGTTCAGAGATCTAAGGTACTCGGTGCCGTAAATGTCTACTACAGGTTGATAGAATTTTTTGACGTTTCTAGTGTACTACTCTCTGCAATTCGGTATGCATTGTCTAGTGCATCTATGGGGGTGCCATAAGTTAACATCCTCAATGTGGCAGTCATTTTTTATTTACCGCTAAGTCCCTGCGTTTTTGAAGTGTTTGGCTTATAAATAAAATATCTAATGTATTTTTGAATACCTGTCTAAATTCTTAAAAATAGATCTCTACTTATTCTGTATCTTCTCGTAAACATATACGGTCCATACGTGCAATTTGGATTGTAGTAGTCTTGCATAAAAGTTTTATCAAAGGCAAATTGATTACAATTTATATATTCCCAACCTATGACCGATCCACCATGTTTTCTGGATGTGAAACCATAAGCTTCATGACATAGGTTTACTATTTCTTGCATTTTCTTAGCTTTCTCTCTTAGGATATCTTCCTCTTTGGAATCACTATGAAATGCCAGAACACATTTGAGGAAATATGAGATATCCATTTCAGTATGTAATATTCTACTGTGAGAGAAAAAATGAAGTTTATAATGTAATATTTAGGATGGATATTGAAGTCCTTATATTAGTGAATTGGTATGTGCATAACAACATGACATGGATGGACAACATTATTGCAGAGTGTTGTCAACTCTGTTGAAACTGGGTCAGCCCGTAACGGAAGTTATAGATGAATTTCAAAAAATTTACCCTATTGAATCTTTATTAGATCTACGAAGTCTAATACATTTAGAACATTTCTAAATTTTATTTAAATAAAACCTCTTATTTTTTTTAAATTTACAAAATTACATAAATTTTTATTTAATTTATATTTTATACATATAAATGTACATACATACATACAAACATATATCATATACATATATGTATGTGTGTGCATGTGTAACATGATAACCCATGCAAGGTATAACATACCCGTATACGGATATTGGAATTTACATCGCAACAGAGATGTTAGCTCATCTAATATGTATTGTATATTGTCCAAATATATGTATGTGTTTAGACTTATTATTTATATAAATATTATATATATAAACCTATTTGTTAATTTTTTTCAAATAATTTTATGAGAATGAAAATATTTAAACATATATTTGTGTGTGTGCCTGTGTGTATATATAACTTATGTATATATGTAAAATATTAATAATTTATATATATATGTATGTATTATTGTAATAAATATTAAAATAATATATATATATATATACATCCAGATAATATAAAACAGTTTTTTAATTATGAACTAACATATATATATATATTACAATGAAAAAATAATATTCTTTTAGTAAATATATATATATATATATATATATATATTCATAAGCATATTTATAATATCTAAATATATACATACATACACATATATATACTAAATAATAAAATTAAATAGGCTTCTTATTTTTTATTTTAAACACATCAAGATAATATCAATAACACAGTTAAATTTTATTAAAAATTTTATTGTATTAAAATATATATAAATTAATTAATTAGTCGAAAAACAATAAAATATTAATCAAAAATATCTTCGAAACATATTATTCAATTTTTAAATTTTTAGAAAATCTAGCATGATATTTTGATGTTTGAAATTTTTTCCATAATCTTTCTTAGTCAAAATTTATTATTTATTAATTAATTATTTTTAGTCATATATTATAATAATTTTTAAAAATAGAAAAAAATGGTTTTTATTTCTCCTTTTTTGCCTAAGATATTATTTCGTGATCAAATAATTTTTTAAAATTTAAAAGTTAATTTTAAAAACATATTTTTTTTATATAAATCATTTATACAGTATATTAATTTAAATAATATTAAATAATAGTAAATAATTATTAAAAATATTCTACAGCTACCAAAAATTATAATTACCGTAAATATACATGAATAAAATGTTTGTTTAATTATTAGCATGAAATGATATTATAATTAAATACAAACCATATACGTATAATTAAATGATATATATATATATATATATTTAAAAACTAATTATTATTATAAAAAAAATTGTTCGGCTGTGAATATCTGACCTATATGTGAAAAAAAATTTTTTTTTTATTAAATGAATACATATATATATAACCAATCTAGTATGTGACAACATCACTATATATAAGAATCACCACCTAACCAATAATATAATAATAATATATATGAATAATAAAATATTATCTAGAAATTATAAACTATATAATATAGTAAAAATATACCTAAACCAATGCCTTGAAGCAAACCTTTGTAATGATTAAATATCTCTTATTTTTGGAAGCTTTTTCATTCAGCAAACTGCTAATTCTTGAATCGTAGACCTTTGACTATTTAACAGTAATTGCCTTTTGAATTAATTTGATTTGGATTTGTTTGAGCTTCTAGGGGATGAAATCGACCAATAATAGATGGGAATTATGATAGCCATAAAGATCCTATTATGATTAGGGTTCGAGGTGTTTAAATAGTGGATGAGAGAGAAAAAATAATGGATCATATCTCATACCAATTGTAATGACCCATAATTAAATCACTTTAAATATGAATATTTGATATATTTTTAATTAATCAATTAATGGATTTTATAACCCAAATAAACCTATTTTAGGTAATAACTAACGATGGCAAAGTGTTTTTAAAATTTGGTTTACAAAAATAGTTAGTTTGGAGAAAAATAAAAAATGTGACCGAAAATCGCTTATGGGATTTTCGACTTTTCATCATCTAAAAGTTGTCGGAACATGCTGTATACACTATATTTTATATATACACATACATATATATAACATATGGTTGTTAAGGAAGTGATTAGAGTTAAATAAGTTTAAAACATATACTTAAGTTAATAAAGTGGATTTTGACTTTTCTTTTTAATATAAAAAGTTATAAAGGCACAAAAATTAAGACATTAAATCATTTCAAAAATGGTGAAGTGATGGAAGAGGTGAGATGGGGGTGGGCAACGTGTGTATGAAGGGAAGAGGAGGTGAGTTGTCACCATTTTGGTGAAGGGAATGGATATTTTATGATTAAGGGGTATTTTAGTAATTTCCTCTATCCATTTTATATAAGAGTAATTCAACCTTTTCATTTCTTACTTTACTTCACTTTCTTCAATTTTAAACTCTTATCTTCTACCTTTCCTAGATTCCCTCTTCTTTTTCATGGCTTTACTAAAGTTTTTAAGTTAAAAATCTCATCTTTTTCACTTTTTTTAAAACCTTAAACCTAGCTAAAGACACTTTCTTTCTTCCTTAAATCTGTTCTCTTCATAAACAAAGTCCAAAAACCCATTTTAAACCAAGGTCGAGCCCTCCCCTAGCTTAGTTCGAACCACTTTACCTCCTTAGGGTCTTGGAAATCAAGTTTTTAAAAGAGGAAGTTAGATCCGGTGTCGGCGAGAAAGTTGTAGTAGTTTTGGTTTGGATCCATTTTGATTTTGGTGAGTAAATCTCACTTTTAAAAACCAAGATTTAAACTTTATTATTTGTGCTAATAATATTAGTTAGTTGCTTGTATTTATAAGGGTTTGAAATTGATGTTGTTTGGTTTGGTTTCGGCTTGAAGCGAATGACTTATGTGATGATTTGTTAATGACTTGAAATGTATTCGAAATGCTTAAGTAATAGTTTTGAAATGATAAACTTTCCTTGCTTTATGGATGATATTCACTATAACGACCCGGAATTTTGGATATTTGAAATTGGAATATTTAATTGATTTTAAATATTTGAAAAGTTAGTTTTAGCTTGAATTTCAAATATAACCATTTATTTGATAATTAAATTATTGAATTTAATAGTTGGAAATTGAGTAAAATATGGTATCTTGAGTTTTAAGCTTGTTAAAATAATTTGAAGGCTTGTAAAATTTATATTGATAATACTGAAGATAATAAAAGTTTTAAAATTGAATTTAAAGGTGATTTGTTCAGTTTTGGAAATATATCGTTAAATTGACATTTAAAAATAGCCTTCCGGGGAACAATCTCGAAATTCGACAAAACCAGTTCCATTGGATCCGTAATAGTGTATTATTATTGGATTTCAAATTTCGTAGCATTCGAAGAGAACGTGTGGTCGTACGATATACAAAGGCGCTGAAATTTATATCGAAAATTCAATATAATAATTAGGTCCAAAAAGCTTTCTTCTCCATACGATCGAATTAGGACTAGAAAATTTTTTCAGTTTGTTCGAAATGGGAGTATAACATTATAAACGCCTAGCGGAATACCTCGATAGGATGTCGAGATTTTATGATGTGGATTCGAGGCGACGTTAATATGAATAAATATATGTTTATTTTGATTTACATTGTGATCACATCAGACCTTTTTCATTTCCCTTCACATCACTGTATAATACCTCAGCCAACATGCAAAAATATTCTTTACGCAAACATCTTTTCCCCCGTTTCCCTTTTTAAAACAACAGTTCAAATCAAAAATGAAAACAGTTGAGAAAAGAAAAAAATTTAAATGCCGAACGAAACAAAAATGGCAGAACAGAAGGGGGAAAAATTCAAATAAAAAAGAAAGTAATGTCGCCTCGTTCCACTCATAAATCGCGACCATTCCTTCTGGGTTTCTTTTCTGTTCGAATTCGAGTGTTTCAAAATAATGGCGGGCACCCTTCAGCCGATTCTCGAAATCGAGATTCATACAAAAAGGAAGGCCATTCGAATCGAATCGAATCGAGTAGGGCGCCACGTTTTTTTGTGGGAATGTGGGATCGCTCAGCTGCAGGCGGCTCGAGTTTCGAAGCTAGGGCGGTTGAGTAGAAGGCGTTGTAAGCCCGGAGACTCGCGATTGGGGGAGTTGCAGCAGCATCGTCATGGCGTTTCTGATTTGGGTTTGTCGTGGACTAGTGCATCTTCGGTGGAGAGATGGTGTAGCTCGATCGTAGTTGGTGAGCACGATGATCGTGTACAACGGAGGAGAAGCCGAGAGTCGCATTTTGTTCGAGGTGGCGGAGGATATGCGATGGTGGTTGGTCTCGAGTAAAGCAGTCGAGGGGAGAAGTTCTTGCGTGCTGTCGGTTTGGTTGTTGTTAGGGTGGTGGAGCGTGTTAGTGAACGTGCACAAGATTGATATGCTCGTGGGTTCAGGCGAGTTGAAGTTAGGAGGGGAAAAGAGGCAGTGCTGGTTTAGGGCCGAACTTTGGGTATGGGCTTCTTCTTCTTCTTCTGATTTAAAAAAATAATAGTTGTAAACTGTTTTAAAGAAAAAAAAGAAAAAAAAAGAGAAAAGTGTTGAATAAATTTTATAACTTAGTTGGAATCGTAAATTTATACGCTTCAAAAATTGCTTATACAAGGTTAAAGACGAGCGGAATGTGTGCAATAGAGTCGAATTTGAAGTGGATTGCAGATGAAGATAACGGTGAGTTCATCTCACTCAAATTTGGATTACTGGTAAATTTTAAATAGTTAAAATGAATTTTGGATTGATTGTTGAATTGATAGATATTTACCAGTTGAATGTGATGTTATATATAGTGGTGTATATATATATATATATTGGAGTGATTGGTATTCTCGCATTATATAGCGGATGAGACCCTATGCGCCCCGCATAATAGCGGATGACCCTACATACCGCGATATTCCCCTCGAAGTGGGATTGGTATTTTTATATTGTGCTGACATCTGTGGATGCAGAGAAACAGGTTGGAGGGATCCAACTGGATTCCTCAAAAATGTTGAATTTATTTTCATTTCAGTGATATATGAAATGTTGGATAATCTGTGATAGATTATATTGGAAAATTTAATTTATTGGATGCTACGATATTGTTGGACATATATTGGCATTTTAAAAAATATAAATATTGAATTACTAAAGGGAAATAAAAAGGAAAAATTAAAGTAAGAAATTTGTAGTAAGGGTGGATAAATTTATAAGTAATGAATTTGGGAAAATAAATAGTTTGATTTTAAATTTGTACTTGATAATCTCTAAATTTGGAAGATAGAGATTTTGATATATTTGAATAAAAGTATTTAATAATGGGACTTAAGCGATATGTTAAAGTATAAAGTATTTATTTTAAATCCGAGATTTAAAATAGATTTGGAAAAATATAACGAGGAAATTTGAATAGAATAAAATAAATTATGAAATGGATGTTAAGATTTAAATAAGATTTTAAATCATAAAAAGGGGAGTAAATCCAAAGTTAGTGAACTTTGTAATAAGTCGGTTTAACTATGGAATAGATTAAAATGGAATTTAACTCAGAAAACGATTTGAAATCGACTTAAGTATTTTAAAACTGTTTTAAAAGGAAATGAGGCCATGGGATTTATAAACTGGGTTTATAAACAAAGTGAAATAATTATCAGTGGTTAATTTGAATCTATAAATTCACGATGGGAATTTATAAGGAGATGGTAATTCGTTTTAAAAATAAATAGTGGTTTTATTTTTAAAAATGTAGAAAGGGAATTTACGGAGTTGGAACGTAAATTTAAACTGGAAGATAAATCGAGAAGAATTTATAAATGACAAGACTGGCTTTATTGATGTGGAAATGTATTTTTCTGGAGAGTTAAGTATATTTTAAAGGAAAGATTTTTAAGAATAAATTAGAAATTTAAAAGTATTTAAAGGAATGTTTTTAGAAAATTTATTTTTTAGTTGTTCAAAAAAATTGTTTAAGTATTTATAAATTGAGTTAGTTATAGTAGTTAATTATTTTTAAAGGTTAAATTAGTATTACGATTTAAAAAGGAAAATTATTAAATATTTATATTTTGTATAATGGCTTTATTTTAAAAGTAGTTTTGGCTAAAGTTTTACTTGAAGAATTATTATAGAATTTCATAACTATTATTCTGAATAAAGTGATTTAAGAAGCTTTACTTTAAATATCTTTAGTGTATATTTTTGGATAAAATGATTTAATTTATTTAAAATCTAAATTAAATAAGACTTGGCGTTTTCCGGTGGAAATAAAATATTTGGTTGAATGATTGTTTATGTGATAGTTAAATAACCAACTATCAGATTTGGCCCCAGATATAACTTTGGAAATATCTAGAAGAAGTATGGGAATTATATGGTACAGTTACCGTTCAAGGTGCTATACTGTACGTATAAACTCGCTTCGTTCTTCTGGGACGTTTATAAGGAAATCCACCCACAGAAATGGTTAGGAGATGATCTCCGATCTTATTTTTGTCTGTTTATTTCCTAGAGAACCGGGGTTGAGTTTACCGGGAATAGCGAACGTTGTTTCGAAGAGACCAGGATCGTATTTGCGAATCCGAAAACCACTTCGATTCAACGAGTACATTTTCTAAAGGAAGACAAGAGTTTGGAGTCGAAGATGGAGCAGTGAAGTGCAAGGGCTAATCGCTACTAATCCTGAGGGTGATTCCAAAATGGATGTAGTAGGAATAGTGCCTTCGGTTCCGTTCGGACCGGGAACGGACTTGTATGGATGAATGCCATCAGTACATTGTTATTGGAGGACAATTAGCATTCTAAGTGAATATTTCTAAAAAGGTAATCGTAGCCTCTAGCCTCATCAACTGGGAATGACTGAAAATCAGGGGGGATGCAGCAAGGCTAAGTGGGTAACGCCCAAGTAGGGTATGTCTATCACCTTTCTAGATACCCTCAGATATTATTATTACTACGTGGAAGGAGCTCAGAGTAGAGTGGGAACACCCGGGGTGAGAGCATATTCGGGCTATCCGGTAAGGGATAGTTCCGGCCTTGTGTTGCAGGGGTCCCGGAGTGGTCCTCAGTATGGTGTTTCTAGACAGGTACCGGGACAGGTGGTACCCCAGTGCCTAGTCATTCAGTTGGAATCCATTCTCCATAAGCGTCGTACGGTTTTGATTGTTCCCAACTATGTTGGAACGTGAGATGCAAGCATTTCAGCTATTTGAATAAGTATTTGTACTTAGACACTATTATAATATTAGAGGATTTTGATATAAAAATGTTTGTGTTATCGTAAGGTAAAAACCCGGCATGTTTATTTGTGGCGTGGTCTTACGAGATACCTTTGATTTTCAAAGGATTTTAGAAACTTTAATAATCCAAATTAAGTGTGTTTTCTCACGCTGGTTTTCCATACTGACTTGGTGTTAATTTATTATAATGCTCGGGTCAGACCGAGTATTACAGATTCAGGATATGATGCTATGGAGCTCAGGAGACGAGCTGGATGTCGAGACGTATCACACGTACTTGATATATATATTATGCTGTGCATTGTAAGCTGTATAGTCTGTTTTTGGGGGGACAAGTTATTATAACTGTCCAATATTGTGTTATTGATTGTGTTGTACTATGATGATGTATGTATAAAAACAGTTATAGTTCTTTTGTATAAGATCTGTTGTTATCTATTATATATTGTTCCGCTGCGATTGTGAGATTCTATGTTATTATTTGTATTTTCTTCTCCTACCTCTTTCTTCTTTCCCTAATGATCTGGTATTTCTGGCATTCGATTGTTCGGCATGTAATACAGTGGACGTATTGACGTCGATTTTCATGCGTCGAAAATCCCGGACCGTTACACTTGGTATCAAAGTTGAAGGTTAAGCGAGAACCTTGGCTCTGGTGGGAATTACTCATTGGGAATAGGGTCACTAGCACCCTAGAATGAGTTTGAGCGTATTAATAGATATGAGCGCGTATTTGTTAGTGAATATAAAATTGCTTTATATTGTGTTGATTGGTTTGTTGAGTGGCTTATGGATTCTGGTCAATACGACTAATTAACGTTATTGATAGGGATTTCTAAACACCTCAACAGAGCAATTCAACATAGTATTGTTTTAAAAATAGGGTAAATGAAATAATTTTACCCAAATTATTTTTATATATGAAAGAAATAATTTTTCAGAAACTATTATAGTTATATATGGTTGCTTGGTTGTTAGGAAATGATGATATTAAATTATTATCATTGTGTTATGGTAATTGAAATAAAAGTTTGATATTGTAACTAAAGGTTAAGGAATAAATTCATACAACAAAATGGAGTTTGTTAATATGATTCTGATCAAGAAACCAGATTTGAGTCCGTACTAGAGAATCGTGTGAACGATATTGGTTCGGAAGTGAAATTGTGTGATCGAGTGAGCGATCGAATTTGATATAGCGTACGGATGATATATGTACATTGTACGGGCTTAAGTAAAGAAAATTTTGAAAAATTTGAAAAGGAATAGATATAATGTTTTGGAATTAAGTAATTGGATATCATTGGCAAGTAGGGTGCAGGTAATTAAAAGCAAAAAGAAAAATTGGTGTTTTCGATTTCAGGGGATAAATTTGACTGCCCGACAAAAGGTATGTGTTTAAATTACCATATGAAATTTGATGGTTTTCTGATCTAGCCACTTGGCTTTTGTTTTCTTTTGAAAATTTGGAGCCGTAGAGGTAGCTTGTAGTTGTTCCGATCTAGCCGCGCAAAGGAGACGCTGGCGAAATTTTTCGAAAATTTAGGGAGTTAGAAAATTTTGAGAGAGTTTTAATAATTTAAAATTTTGGTTTTAAATTATATTTGAATGGTTGAGTAAGTAATATTGATTGGAAGCTATGGAAGAGTTTGGGATGTTAGTAAGAGTGATAGTGAGTCTTTAATAAAAAAATTGTTTTGGGAAGTTGTTGAAACCGTGTGGTTTTGGGAGAATAGTTAATGGGTTGTGGACCATTCTTCTTAACTAGTAATTTCGAGGACGAAATTCATATAAGGGGGGAGGAATGTAACGATCCGGAATTTTGGATATTTGAAATTAGAATATTTAATTGATTTTAAATATTTGAAAAGTTAGTTTTAGCTTGAATTTCAAATATAACCATTTATTTGATAATTAAATTATTGAATTTAATAATTGGAAATTGGGTAAAATATGAAATCTTGAGTTTTAAGCTTGTTAAAAATAATTTGAAGGCTTGTAAAATTTATATTGATAATACTGAAGATAATAAAAGTTTTGAAATTGAATTTAAAGGTGATTTGTTCAGTTTTGGAAATATATCGTTAATTTGACATTTAAAAATAGCCTTCCGGGGCACAATCTCGGAATTCGACGAAACCAGTTCCATTGGATCCGTAATTGTGTATTATTATCGAATTTCAAATTTCGTAGTATTTGGAGAGAATGTGTAATCGTACGATATATAAACACGCTGAAATTTGTATCGAAAATTCAATATAATAATTGGGTCCAAAAAGCTATCTTCTCCTTACGATCGAATTAGGACTCGAAACCTTTTCCATTGCATTCGGAATGGAGGTATAACATTATAAACGCCTAGTGGCACACCTCGATAGGAGGTTGAGATTTTATGTTACAGATACGAGACGAAGTTAATATGAATAAATATATGTTTATTTCTATTTACATTGTGATCACGTCAGACCTTTTTCATTTCCCTTCACATCACTGTATAATACCTCAGCCAACACGCAAAGATATTCTTCATGCAAACTTCTTTTCCCCCGTTTCCCTTTTTAAAACAATAGTTCAAATCAAAAATGAAAACAGTTGAGAAAAGAAAAGAAAAAATTTAAATGCCGAACAAAACAAAAATGGCAGAACAGAAGGGGGGAAAATTCAAATCAAGAAGAAAGTAATGCCGCCTCTTTCCATTCATAAATCACGACCATTCCTTCTGGGTTTCTTTTATGTTCGAATTCGGGTGTTCCAAAATAATGGCGGGCACCCTTCAGCTGATTCTCGAAATCGAGATTCACAAAAAAAGGAAAGCTGTTCGAATCGAATCGAGTAGGGCGCCGCTTCTTTTTTTGGCAATGTGGGATCGCTTAGCTGCAGGCGGCTCGAGTTTCGAAGCTAAGGCAGTTGAGTAGAAAGCATTGTAAGCCCGGAGACTCGCGATTGGGGAAGGGGGTTGCAGCGGCATCGTCATGGTGTTTTTGATTTGGGTTTGTCGTGGACTAGTGCATCTTCGGTGGAGAGATGGCGTAGCTCGATCGTAGTTGGTGAGCGCGATGATCGCGTACAGGGGAGGAGAAGCCTGGAGTCGCATTTTGTTCGAGGTGGCAGAGGATATGCGGTGGCGGTGGGTCTCGAGTAAAGCGATCGAGGGGAGAAGTTCCGGCGTGCTGTCGGTTTGGTGGTTGTTAGGGTGGTGGAGCATGTCAGTGAACGTGCACGAGATTGATATGCTCGTGGGTTCAGGCGAGTTGAAGTTAGGAAGGGAAAAGAGGCAGTGCTGGTTTATGGCCGAACTTGGGTATGGGCTTCTTCTTCTTCTTCTTCTGATTTAAAAAAAAAATTAATTTAGTTGTAAACTGTTTTAAAGAAAAAAAAGAAAAGAAAAGAAAAGTGTTGAACTAATTTTATAACTTAGTTGGAATCGTAAATTTATATGCTTCAAAAATTGCTTGCACAAGGTTAAAGCCGAGCGGAATGTGTGCAATAGAGTCGAATTTGAAGTGGATTGAAAATAAAGATAAAGGTGAGTTCATCTCACTCAAATTTGGATTACTGGTAAATTTTAAATAGTTAAAAAGAATTTTGGATTGATTGTTGAATTGAGATATTTACCAGTTGAATGTGATGTTATATATAGTGGTGTGCGTGTGTGTCTATATATATATATATATCAGAGTGATTGGTATTCCCGCATTATATAGCGGATGAGACCCTATGCGCCCCGCATAATAGCGGATGACCCTACATATCGCGATATCCCCCTCGAAGTGGGATTGGTATTTTTATATTGTGCTGACATCTGTGGATGCAGGGAAACAGGTTGGAGGGATCCAACTGGATTCCTCAAAAATGTTGAATTTATTTTCATTTTAGTGATATATGAAATGTTGGATAATCTGTGATAGATTATATTAGAAAATTTAATTTGTTGGATGCTACGATATTGCTGGATATATTTTGGCATTTTAAAAAATATAAATATTGAATTATTAAAGGGAAATAAAAGGAAAAATTAAAGTAAGAAATTTGTAGTAAGGGTGGATAAATTTATAAGTAATGAATTTGGGAAAATAAATAGTTTGATTTTAATTTTGTACTTGATAATCTCTAAATATGGAAGATTGAGATTTTGAAATATTTGAATAAAAGTATTTAATAATGGGACTTAAGCGATATGTTAAAGTATAAAGTATTTATTTTAAATCCGAGATTTAAAATAGATTTGGAAAAATATAAAGAGGAAATTTGAATAGAATAAAATAAATTATGAAATGGATGTTAAGATTTAAATAAGATTTTAAATCATAAAAAGGGGAGTAAATCCAAAGTTAGTGAACTTTGTAATAAGTCGGTTTAACTATGGAATAGATTAAAATGGAATTTAACTCAGAAAACGATTTGAAATCGACTTAAGTATTTTAAAACTGTTTTAAAAGGAAATGAGGCCATGGGATTTATAAAATGGGTTTATAAACAAAGTGAAATAATTATCAGTGGTTAATTTGAATCTATAAATTCACGATGGGAATTTATAAGGAGATGGTAATTCGTTTTAAAAATAAATAGTGGTTTTATTTTTAAAAATGTAGAAAGGGAATTTACGGAGTTGGAACGTAAATTTAAACTGGAAGATAAATCGAGAAGAATTTATAAATGACAAGACTGGCTTTATTGATGTGGAAATGTATTTTTCTGGAGAGTTAAGTATATTTTAAAGGAAAGATTTTTAAGAATAAATTAGAAATTTAAAAGTATTTAAAGGAATGTTTTTAGAAAATTTATTTTTTAGTTGTTCAAAAAAATTGTTTAAGTATTTATAAATTGAGTTAGTTATAGTAGTTAATTATTTTTAAAGGTTAAATTAGTATTACGATTTAAAAAGGAAAATTATTAAATATTTATATTTTGTATAATGGCTTTATTTTAAAAGTAGTTTTGGCTAAAGTTTTACTTGAAGAATTATTATAGAATTTCATAACTATTATTCTGAATAAAGTGATTTAAGAAGCTTTACTTTAAATATCTTTAGTGTATATTTTTGGATAAAATGATTAATTTATTTAAAATCTAAATTAAATAAGACTTGGCGTTTTCCGGTGGAAATAAAATATTTGGTTGAATGATTGTTTATGTGATAGTTAAATAACCAACTATCAGAATTGAACCCAGATATAACTTCGGAAATATCTAGAAGAAGTACCGGAATTATATGGTACAGTTATCATTCGAGGTGCTATATTGTACGTATAAACTCGCTTTGTTCTTCTGGGACCTTTATAAGGAAATCAACCCACATAAACGGTTAGGAGGTTATCTCCGATCTTATTTTCATCTGTTTATTTCCTAGAGAACTGGGGTTGAGTTTACCGGGAATATCGAATGTTGTTTCGAAGAGACCGGGATCAGATTTCCAAATCCGAAAACCACTTCGATCCAACGAGTACGTTTTCATAAGGAAGACAAGAGTTTGGAGTCGAAGATGGAGCAGTGAAGTGCAAGGGCTAATCGCTACTAATCCTGAGGGTGATTCCAAAATGGATGTAGTAGAAATAGTGCCTTCGGTTCCGTTTGGACCGGGAACGGATTTGTATGGATGAATGCCATCAGTACATTGTCATTGGAGGACAATGAGCATTCTAAGTGAATATTTCTAAAAAGGTAATCGTAGCCTCTAACCTCATCAACCGGGAATGACTGAAAATCAGGAGGGATGCAGCAAGGCTAAGTGGGTAGCGCCCAAGTAGGGTATGTCTATCACCATTTTAGATACCCTCGGATATTATTATTACTACGTGGAAGGAGCTCAGAGAAGGCTGGGAACACCCGGGGTGATAGCATATTCGGGCTATCCGGTAAGGGATAGTTCCGGTCCTATGTTGTAGGGGATCCCGGAGTGGTCTTCGGTACGGTGTTTCTAGACAGGTACCGTGATAGGTGGTACCTCAGTGCCTAGTCATTCAGTTGGAATCCATTCTCCATAAGTGCCGTACGGTTTTGATTGTGCCCAACTATGCTGGAACGTGAGATGCAAGCATTTCAGCTATTTGAATAAGTATTTGTACTTAGACGCTATTATAATATCAGAGGATTTTGATATAAAAATGTTTTGGTTATCGTAAGGTAAAAACTCGGCATGTTTATTTATGGCGTGGTCTTACGAGATACCTTTGATTTTCAAAGGATTTTGGAAACTTTAATAATCCAAATTGAGTGTGTTTTCTCACGCTGGTTTTCCAGACTGACTCGGGTGTTATTTTATTATAATGCTTGGGTCAGACCGAGTATTACAGATTCAGGATAGGATGCTATGGAGCTCAGGAGACGAGCTGGATGTCGGGACGTATCACACGTACTTGGTATATATTCCGCTGTGCATTGTAAGCTGTATAGTCAGTTTTTATGAGGACAAGTTATTATAAATGTCCAGTATTGTGTTATTGATTGTGTTGTACTCTAATGATGTAATGTATAAAAACAGTTATAGTTCTTTTGTATAAGATCTGTTGTTATCTATTATATATTGTTCCGCTGCGATGGTGAGATTCTGTGTTATTATTTCTATTTTCTTCTTCTACCTCTTTCTTCTTTCCCTAACGATCTGGTATTTCCGGCATTTGATTGTTCGGCATGTAATACAGTGGACGTATTGATGTCGATTTTCGAGCGTCGAAAATCCCGGACCGTTACACTTGGTATCAGAGCCGAAGGTTAAGCAAGAACCTTAGCTCTGGTAGGAATTACTCATTGGCGTTAGGGTCAGTAGCACCCTAGAATGAGTTTGAGCGTATTAATAGATATGAGCGCGTATTTGTTAGAGAATATAAAATTGTTTTATATTGTGTTGATTGGTTTGTTGAGTGGCTTATGGATTCTGGTCAATACGAGTAATTAACGTTATTGATAGGGATCTCTAAACACTTGAACAGAGCAATTCGACATAGTATTGTTTTAAAAATAGGATAAATGAAATAATTTTACCCAAATTATTTTTACATATGAAGGAAATAATTTTTCAGAAACTATTATAGTTATATATGGTTGCTTGGTTGTTAAGAAATGATGATATTAAATTATTATCATTGTGTTATGGTAATTGAAATAAAAGTTTGATATTATAACTAAAGGTTAAGGAATAAATTCATACAACAAAATGGAGTTTGTTAATATGAGTTTATAAATGTGATTTAGAATTTGAAATGAAATAAAATTTCAGAGAAATATTTAAATATAAATTTAAAGGATTTAAAATTTGGAAATTCGGGAATTTAAAATTATGTTGGTTTTGAAAGTGTTTTTCAAAGTTATGAAAATAATAGTAATATTATTTGGAAATATTTTTTGATTGGGAATGAAATCTATTAATAATCGGATTAAAAATATTTGAATTTTTTTTTAAGAGAAGTAAAAGCATTGAACTCATTTTGGTCGCTGGAAAATAATTCCGGTGATGATCGCGACATCATCGTTGTTCATTTTCGAGTTTCCAAGAGAGGAATTGCTACCTGAAAGTTTTGAATTGGAATTTATGTGCAAAACTGATTTGATTTAAAATTCAAAGAATAATTTGATATACCAAAGGACTTTGGATATATATGTTTTCAAAAATGATTTTGGAATACTTAAGTGATTGTTTAAACTCTGGAGTCTTATTTAAAAATGTTTATGGAATATAAATAGGTTTGAAAACTTATAAAAATTTGAAATTTGTTTAGAATAAAATTTAACTTAAGAAGAGTTAAATTAAAGTAAGTATGAAAACGAAATAAGTTAGAAAAGTAAACCAATTAAATGAAGGGAATTAAAGAAAATTTTTGGTGAATAGAGTATTAGTAAGTTTGATAACTTAAGAAATCTTGAAATCTGGTTTTGTGGAGTGAGATTTAACTAGGATTAAGTTAAATAAAAATGAATTTTGAGGAAAAAGTCTAAGTAGACTAAATGAAATGGCCATTAAAATAAAATTTATTAAGTTGAAATAAATTAGTAAATGAGCTAATTAATTTAATTTGTAAGTAAATGGAATTGAAATTTAATATTGGAATGATATTTAATCGGAATAAAGTGAAATTTAAAATTAGTTCGAGTAGACCAAGTAAAGCCAAAGTTGGAAATAAGATTTGGTTGAGATTTGAAATAAAATTAGTGAATGGAGCTAATTAAAGTAATTAGTTAATTAAGTTTAGATATAGTCGATAAAATTCAATATTGAAGATTTAGAAGACAAATTGAATTCAAATGAAATTGAAATTTAGATTTGAAAAAAAATGGATGTAAGAATTTAGTGATGAGGTGAGAATGAATATAAGGAGTTATATAAATATTTATAATAGACTTAAGAAAGTAATGGTGAAGCTCTTATGTAAATTTGGTATTGGAAATATACTAAGTTAGTATTTGAATGGAGATTTAATAAAAGTTGGGTAAAAAGAAAATTGTGGATAAGTGAATGGGAATCAAAATAAATGTGAATAAAAAGGAAATTGATATGAATAATAATTAACTGAGATAAATACGTAGGATGTACGTATATTATTTTATTCGCATAGCAATTTGATCCAGATTCGGGCACAGAATTTCGAGATAGTTATATCGATCCGAGTTAGGATTTTTTCACTCGATTTTTGATGGCAAACCCTGGATATGGATTTTTGATTGATTCTAGAATTCTCTATCATAGTATATGGCTATGCAAGGAGGATGAAGGTTTCTGATCAAGAAACCAAATCTGAGTCCGCACTAGAGAATTGTGTGAACGATACTAGTTCGGAAGTGAAATTGTGTGATCGAGTGAGCGATCGAATTTGATAGAGCGTACAGATGATATATGTACATTGTACGGGCTTAAGTAAAGAAAATTTTGAAAATTTTGAAAAGAAATAAATATAATGTTTTGGAATTAAGTAATTGGATATCATTGGCAAGTAGGGTGCAGGTAATTAAAAGCAAAAAGAAAAATTGGTGTTTTTGATTTCAGGGGATAAATTTGATTGCCCGACAAAAGGTATGTGTTTAAATTACCATATGAAATTTGATGGTTTTCCGATCTAGCCACTTGGCTTTTGTTTTCTTTTGAAAATTTGGAACCGTAGAGGCAGTTTGTAGTTGTTCCGATCTAGCCGCGCAAAGGAGACGCTGGCGAAATTTTTCGACAATTTAGGGAGTTAGAAAATTTTGAGAGAGTTTTGATAATTTAAAATTTTGGTTTTAAATTATAATTTGAATGGTTGAGTAAGTAATATTTATTGGAAGCTATGGATGAGTTTGGGAAGTTAGTAAGAGTGATAGTGAGTCTTTAATAAAAAATTGTTTTGGGAAGTTGTTGAAACCGTGTGGTTTTGGGAGAATAGTTAACGGGTTGTGGGCCATTCTTTTTAACTAGCAATTTCAAGGACGAAATTCATATAAGGGGGAAGGAATGTAACGATCCAGAAATTTGGATATTTGAAATTGGAATATTTAATTGATTTTAAATATTTGAAAAGTTAGTTTTAGCTTGAATTTCAAATATAACCATTTATTTGATAATTAAATTATTGAATTTAATAATTGGAAATAGGGTAAAATATGAAATCTTGAGTTTTAAGCTTGTTAAAAATAATTTGAAGGCTTGTAAAATTTATATTGATAATACTGAAGATAATAAAAGTTTTAAAATTGAATTTAAAGGTGATTTGTTCAGTTTTGGAAATATGTCGTTAAATTGACATTTAAAAATAGCCTTACGGGGCACAATCTCAGAATTCGACGAAACCAGTTCCATTGGATCCGTAATAGTGTATTATTATTGGATTTCAAATTTCATAGCATTTGGAGAGAACGTGTGGTCGTACAATATATAAACGTGCTGAAATTTGTATCGAAAATTCAATATAATAATTGGGTCCAAAAAGCTATCTTCTCCATATGAGCGAATTAGGACTCAAAACCTTTTCCATTGCATTCAGAATTGGGGTATAACATTATAAACGCCAAGCGACACACCTCGATAGGAGGTCGAGATTTTATGATGCGGATTCGAGACGACGTTAATATGAATAAATATATGTTTATTTTGATTTACATTGTGATCACATCAGACCTTTTTCATTTCCCTTCACATCACTGTACAATACCTCAGCCAACGCGAAAAAATATTCTTCACACAAACATCTTTTCCCCCATTTCCCTTTTTAAAACAACAGTTCAAATCAAAAATGAAAACAGGTGAGAAAAGAAAAAAAAAATTTGAAATGCTGAACGAAACAAAAATGGCAGAACAGAAGGGGGAAAAATTCAAATAAAAAAGAAAGTAATGCCGCCTCGTTCCATTCATAAATCGTGACCATTCCTTCTGAGTTTCTTTTTTTGTTCGAATTCGAATGTTTCAAAATAATGGCGGGCACCCTTCAGCCGATTCTCGAAATCGAGATTCACAAAAAACGGAAGGTCGTTCGAATCGAATCGAGTAGTGTGCCGCATTTTTTTTCTAGAATTGTGGGATCACTCAGCTACAGGCGGCTCTAGTTTCGAAGCTAGGGCAGTTGAGTAGAAAGCATTGTAAGCCTGAAGACTTGTGATTGGGGGTGGGGGGTTGCAGCGGCATCGTCATGGCGTTTCTGATTTGGGTTTGTCGTGGACTAGTGCATCTTCGGTGGAGAGATGGTGTAGCTCGATCGTAGTTGGTGAGCGCGATAATCGCGTACAGGGGAGGAGAAGCCTGGAGTCGCATTTTGTTCGAGGTGGCGGAGGATATGCGATGACGGTGGGTGTGGAGTAAAGCGATCGAGGGGAGAAGTTCCGGCATGCTGTCGTTTTGGTGGTTGTTAGGGTGGTGGAGCGTGTTAGTGAACGTGCATGAGATTGGTATGATCGTGCGTTCAGGCGAGTTGAAGTTAGGAGGGGAAAAGAGGCAGTGCTGGTTTGGGGCCGAACTTTGGGTATTGGCTTCTTCTTCTTCTTTTGATTTTTTTTTTAAAAAACATTAATTTAGTTGTAAACTGTTTTAAAGGAAAAAAATAAAAGAAAAGTGTTGAACTAATTTTATAACTTAGTTGGAATCATAAATTTATATGCTTCAAAAGTTGCTTATACAAGGTTAAAGCCGAGCGGAATGTGTGCAATAGAGTCGAATTTGAAGTGGATTGCAGAAAAAGATAAAGGTGAGTTCATCTCACTCAAATTTGGATTACCGGTAAATTTTAAATAGTTAAAATGAATTTTGGATTGATTGTTGAATTAATAAATATTTATCAGTTGAATGTGATGTTATATATAGTGGTGTGTGTGTGTATGTATTGGAGTGATTGGTATTCCCGCATTATATAGCGGATGAGACCCTATGCGCCCCGCATAATAGCGGATGACCCTACATACTGCGATATCCCCTTCGAAGTGGGATTGGTATTTTTTTATTGTGCTGACATCTGTGGATGCAGGGAAACAGGTTGGAGGGATCCAACTGGATTCCTCAAAAATGTTGAATTTATTTTCATTTCAGTGATATATGAAATGTTGGATAATCTGTGATAAATTATATTGGAAAATTTAATTTATTGGATCCTACGATATTGCTGGATATATTTTGGCATTTTAAAAAATATAAATATTGAATTATTAAGGGAAATAAAAAGGAAAAATTAAATAAGGGTGGATAAATTTATAAGTAATGAATTTGGGAAAATAAATAGTTTGATTTTAAATTTGTACTTGATAATCTCTAAATATGGAAGATAGAGATTTTGAAATATTTGAATAAAAGTATTTAATAATGGGACTTAAGCGATATGTTAAAGTATAAAAGTATTTATTTTAAATCTGAGATTTAAAATAGATTTGGAAAAATATAAAAAGGAAATTTGAAAAGAATACAATAAAATATGAAATGGATGTTCATATTTAAATAAGATTTTAAATCATAAAAAGGGGACTAAATCCAAAGTTAGTGAACTTTGGAATAAGTCGGTTTAACTAGGGAATAGATTTAAAATGGAATTTAACTCAGAAAACGATTTGAAATCGACTTAAGTATTTTAAAACGGTTTTAAAAGGAAATGAGGCCATGGGATTTTTAAACTGGGTTTATAAACAAAGTGAAATAATTATTAGTGGATAATTTGAATCTACAAATTCACGATGGGAATTTATAAGGAGATGGTAATTCATTTTAAAAATAAATAGTGGTTTTATTTTTAAAAATGTAGAAAAGGGTATTTACGGAGTTGGAACGTAAATTTAAACTGGAAGATAAATCGAGAAGAATTTATAAATGACAAGACCGACTTTATTGAAGTGGAAATGTATTTTTCTGGAAAGTTAAGTATATCTTAAAGGAAAGATTTTTAAGAATAAATTAGAAATTTAAAAGTATTTAAAAGAATGTTTTTAGAAAATTTATTATTTAGTTGTTTAAAAAAATTGTTTAAGTATTTATAAATTGAGTTAGTTATAGTAGTTAATTATTTTCAAAGGTTAAATTAATATTACGATTTAAAAAGTAAAATTACTAAATATTTATGTTTTGTATAATTGCTTTATTTTAAAAGTAGTTTTGGCTAAAGTTTTACTTGAAGAATTATTATAGAATTTCATAACCGTTATTCTGAATAAAGTGATTTAAGAAGCTTTACTTTAAATATCTTTAGTGTATATTTTTGGATAAAATGATTTAATTTATTTAAAATCTAAATTAAATAAGACTTGGTGTTTTCCGGTGGAAATAAAATATTTGGTTGAATGATTGTTTATGTGATAGTTAAATAACCAACTTTCATAATTGGACCCAGATATAACTTCGGAAATATCTAGAAGAAGTACCGGAATTATATGGTACAGTTATCATTCGAGGTGCTATATTGTACGTATAAACTCGCTTCGTTCTTCTGGGACGTTTATAAGGAAATCAACCCACATAAACGGTTAGGAGGTTATCTCCGATCTTATTTTCATCTGTTTATTTCCTAGAGAACTGGGGTTGAGTTTACCGGGAATATCGAATGTTGTTTCGAAGAGACCGGGATCAGATTTCCAAATTCGAAAACCACTTCGATCCAACGAGTACGTTTTCATAAGGAAGACAAGAGTTTGGAGTCGAAGATGGAGCAGTGAAGTGCAAGGGCTAATCGCTACTAATCCTGAGGGTGATTCCAAAATGGATGTAGTAGGAATAGTGCCTTCGGTTCCGTTTGGACCGGGAACGGATTTGTATGGATGAATGCCATCAGTACATTGTCATTGGAGGACAATGAGCATTCTAAGTGAATATTTCTAAAAAGGTAATCGTAGCCTCTAGCCTCATCAACCGGGAATGACTGAAAATCAGGAGGGATGCAGCAAGGCTAAGTGGGTAGCGCCCAAGTAGGGTATGTCTATCACCATTTTAGATACCATCAGAGAAGGGTGGGAACACCCGGGGTGATAGCATATTCGGGCTATCCGGTAAGGGATAGTTCCGGTCCTATGTTGTAGGGGATCCCGGAGTGGTCTTCGGTACGGTGTTTCTAGACAGGTACCGTGACAGGTGGTACCTCAGTGCCTAGTCATTCAGTTGGAATCCATTCTCCATAAGTGCCGTACGGTTTTGATTGTGCCCAACTATGCTGGAACGTGAGATGCAAGCATTTCAGCTATTTGAATAAGTATTTGTACTTAGACGCTATTATAATATCAGAGGATTTTGATATAAAAATGTTTTGGTTATCGTAAGGCAAAAACCCGGCATGTTTATTTGTGGCGTGGTCTTACGAGATACCTTTGATTTTCAAAGGATTTTGGAAACTTTAATAATCCAAATTGAGTGTGTGTTCTCACGCTGGTTTTCCAGACTGACTCGAGTGTTATTTTATTATAATGCTCGGGTCAGACCGAGTATTACAGATTCCGGATAGGATGCTATGGAGCTCAGGAGACGAGCTGGATGTCGAGACGTATCACACGTACTTGGTATATATTCCACTGTGCATTGTAAGCTGTATAGTCAGTTTTTGTGAGGACAAGTTATTATAAATGTCCAGCATTGTGTTATTGATTGTGTTGTACTCTGATGATGTAATGTAAAAAAATAGTTATAGTTCTTTTGTATAAAGATCTGTTGTTATCTATTATATATTGTTCCTCTGCGATTGTGAGATTATGTGTTATTATTTCTATTTTCTTCTTCTACCTGTTTCTTCTTTCCCTAACGATCTGGTATTTCCGGCATTCGATTGTTCGTCATGTAATACAGTGGACGTATTGATGTCGATTTTCGGGTGTCGAAAATCCCGGACCATTACATTCACACTTATATATGTATGTGCTTATGTTTATGAATGATGTAATGTTGGATGAAAAGTTAACACTTGAATTGGTTTATGTCGACATCAAGATCCCATGCATTTTAAAACTTGTTTACTTCCTTGTTTTCTATAAATGTTTTAAAAGGCATTCCAAACTTTACCGATTTGCTTTCAAACCTTTATACAAAGTATAAAGTGATGTAAATATAGAAGGAAAAGATTTAAAGGCTATTTTGATGTGTAAAACAAGTTTAAAAGTTATGGTGCATATGACGATAGTTGCTATGAATGCAGTTCGTAAATCGACAACTTTTGTATAAACTAAAAAGAGTTTCTACTTTAAATATTTTTGAAAAGCCTCTTAAAATTTGTTATAAGTAAATAAAAGGAATTTTAAAATATTAAAAATATTTTCAAAGTAATTATTTTTTAATTATTATTTAAATAAAAGGTTTAGTTTTTATTTAATTATTATTTAAATAAAAGGTTTATTATTATTTAAATAAAAGGTTTAATTATTATTTAAGTAAAAGGTCTAATTTATTTTTTAATTAATTAAATAAAAGTTTTTAATTTTAAATCACTTTATTCACAAAGGTCGGTTTTGTTTAAAAGCAACTATCTTTGACAAATGATGTTTTTAAAGACAAGTGATTTCTTTGTTTGTGTCATTAAGTTATCAAAAAATAGATAAATTGTGCTAAAACGTTGATATGTTTTATGGAAAGTAAGTCATCTTATATTTAGCGCTAAAAGTCGATGAGTAGACTTTCCTCTAATTGTGAGATCCAGAACAAGAGTTTCTAGACGAGGAATATAAAAGTCGAAATATTGGAAACGTGATAAGTATAAGAGAGTTAATTTCAATAAATGGATCATGATTAATCATGTAGATGAAAGATATTTCATTGTGTACTTAACACCAAATTCCAATGTATGGAAACTCATCTCTGTCCTAAGAAGTAAGAATGTATGTTGAAGCAAAGATAGTTTCTAACTTATCCGACTTCATTGTTAATCAATGGATAATACTGTTTGAAATCGGAAAGTGGGGATAAGTATAGTAAGTCTTATTTTTCATATGCAAATCTATACCCATCCCAGATAGTGGATTTATCCACCATCGATAACTTGACCAGTTTTAGAATTATCGAATGTTGGTTCGAAGAGATCGGTATTGGATAAGTATGAGTTATCCAAAAACCACTTTGAACCAACATAAGCGTTCGAATTGGAAACATCTTGAAGACGATGGAATCAAAGACAGAGACCTTTGAAGTGCAAGGGCTACTTGTGACTAATCCCGAGGGTGATTCCAAAAAGGATGTAGTAGAAGTAGTGCCTTCAGTTTGTTCATATCCTAAACAACTTGTATGGATGAATGCTTGCATTACATTGTTGCCTTGATGGTAGTGTTAGCATTCCATGTGGGATTGCTATATAAAAGTTTAAACGTAGCGGCAGACCTTACAACCGGTAATGACTAAAGAAGGGACGTGCAACAGGGCTGTATGGGTCGCTTCCATTAAGGTATGATCATCACCTGATCTAGATCGGTATATATGGATTTATGTATGCTTCAGGACCGGTGTGGTTGTTGATCGTAACCAAGGGTTTATCATATTCGGTACTATCTAGAAAGGGGTAGGTCGGTTGTGACTAGCAGAGGTGTAATTTTTTTATAGCCTCTATACATTTTCTCTAGAGTTGTACTGTACGGCAGGTAGACCCTTACCTTTTCATTGTATGGAATCCACTTTCCACTACATGCTTACAGACTTGATTGTATAATGTATGTTGGAATTTAATTAATGTAACCATTTCTTCTATGATTAAATATTTATTTTAAACCTTAGACATTATTATAATATCACAAGATTTCCTATAGAAAGGTTTTGGTTATCTTAAGGTAAAACCCTGTCCGTGTTTATGTGTGGCGTGGTCTTACGAGATACCTTTATTTTGAAAGGTTTTATAAGTATAACAATTCAGTTGTTTTGAGTTTACACACACCAGACCCATGTCTGACCTAGTGTTTTTCTTTCTTTACCTTAAACTCTTGGGTACTCAAATTTGTATAAGTAGTCAAGTAGTCTAGGTTCTTACGGATGCATTTTGGGGGAGCATGGAGCAGGCGGCTTCAACATTATCTATTTATCTGTTTATTTCTGCTATGTGTATATGTTATGTATCAGCATTGTAGGAGCAGGCAGCTATAACTTTCCCTGACTAAAGTTAGTTTTGTTGTAGCTTAGATGCTTCATTTTGAAAGTGACTATATGTATTATCTTAGGTTCTATTATATATGATTTCCTTACATTGTGAGATTCTATGTTTCTTTCTTCTTATCTTTTTATCCCAATGGCTTGTCTTTCGGATACCTCGATGATCGACACATGGATACTATGGATGTTTTAAGTGTCGTCTTTAGGAGTAAAAAAGGTGGATCGTTGGACGTGGTATCAAAGCTTAAGTTAAGCGAACATCTAGGCCTTAGTTGGGGGTCAACTCATTAGAGATAGGGTTAGTAATACCCTAGAATGAGTTCAGTCTATGTGAGTGCGTAATGTAATTTTTATCCATATATATATATATATTTGTGTGTGTGTGTGTGTATGTGTGTTCGAGTTATTTTGATCAGCTTTGATGTGTTTGATTTGGTACCCTTTTTCTAAAGATGATCTCATCTAAGAATTCTAAAGTTATCTTACTATATCCAGGTAGGGAGAATGAGTAATAGAGCAAGACGGGGTAGAGGAGCTGGTAACACCACGACCACCAATGGTCGAACTACGAATGTTAGTAGAGTTAGAGTGGTTGAAGAGGCAGCATCGGTGCAGCTCCATGTGAACTTTCCAACTTTGTGCGAAGACTATACTAATCTCGGAGGAAAGCCATTAAAGGGCATGGAATCCATTATCAAAGTCCAAGCTTAGCTTCATTCTTCCGATAAGATTTTTAAGGGGCCGAATATTTCAGATGAGCAGAAGTGTCTCTTAGCATCATGGCGGTTACAAGATGGAGCAGCAGCCTGGTGGGACTCTATTACAGAGAATGTTCAGAAGGATGATTTTCTTAGATAAGATTTAACGATGTGTTTGAAAACCAGTACATGCCCTCTATAGGAAAGACCCTTCTACATAGTATTTTCTTAGATCTTAAGCAAGGAGATTTGTCTGTAGCTCAATATGAAACCAAGTTTAATGAGCTATCGCGATTTGGTCCAGTATTGATTGATACCCCTCTAAAGAAAAATGAGATGTTTGTGATTAGGATAAGTGAAGGTTTTCATGATAAGAGGACTACCTATCTAAAGGGGGTTTTGTGGATTTAGTAGATATGGCTTTGAGGTATGAAGTTCTTGAGAGGAAGAATTCGGTAGCAGCACCTAGCAGTAATAACAACAACCCTAACAAGAGGAAGTTTAATTATCAAAGAAAGAAGCCATGGGGAGGAAAGCAAGTTGGAGGGGACTAGGAAGATTGTCACAAGGATTACATTTGTAATATTTGTAATCAAAGGGGCCATATTGCAAGATTCTATAAGAGTTTCGGAGCTCGGAAAGAGCAGTCAGGACCTATTTCTCAAATGGTTCAGAAGAAACTCTACTTTAATTGTCCCCAACTGGGGTATATGTTGAAGGATTGTCCATTGATGAAGAAGGGTCAGCAAGCCAAAGTTTATGCCATTAAGGATGAACCATCGACCTTAATAGACGTTAAGGGGAAAGGAGTTCTTGGAGGTACTTTATATGTTAATGGCATTTTACTTCAAGTATTATTTGATAGCGGGGCTTTCCATAGTTTTATTTCTAAAGAATTAGTTGATAGATTAGAACTTTCCCTAAGAATTGCGAAAACCCCTCTTTGTGTGCTTAATCCTGTAGGTGGTGCAACTAATTTATGTATGGTTTGTGAAAATGTATGAGTTGTTTACCTTAAACACCATTTATTTTGTGACCTATTTATTCTTGATTTTAGAGGGTTTGATGCTTTACTCGGTATGGATTGATTATCGAAGCATGGAGCTGTTCTGGACTGCATCAAGCGAAGGGTATTGTTGAAAACCAATTATGGAAAGGTATTGGAAAAGATAGTTTAGGCTAAGCCGAGCAAGTGAATTAGTAGTTCCTTGTATGCACTTGATTCGTCCCAGGAAGGGTGGGGATCGATATTGATTGTTAAGGATTTCCTTGATGTTTTTGAAGAAGTTAACAGTCTACCTCCACATCGGGGGATTGAGTTTCGTATTGACTTAATTCTCGGCTGGAAACCTGTTATTCAACCTATTCGTAAGATGGCTCCAAGGGAGAAGCATGGGTTAAGGAATTAGATAGATGATTTGTTAAGTAATGGACTAATTAGATCCAGTTGCTCAAGTTAGGAAGCAGTTGTAGTTTTTTTGCAAAGTCAGATGGATCATTAAGATTTTGTGTGGATTACCGTATTAACAAATAGATAAGTCGGAATAATTATCCCTTACTCCATATAGACAACATGTTTGACCAACTTCATGATGCTCGAGTATTTTCCCAAATGGATTTTGCCATAGGATTTCACCAATCAAGAATAGCAGAGGATAGTGTACCCATAATAGCATTTAGAGGACCGAATTGTTTCTTCGAATGGTAGGTTATGCATTTTGGGTTAACCAATGCACCTGATTATTTTGTGGATCTTATGAATTGAGTATTTAGAGATGTGTCGAATAAATTTGTGTTGGTCTTTATTGATGATATTCTTATTTATTCTAAGACCTGAGAGGAACACAGACACCATCTGGAAGTGGTTCTTGAAACGTTAAGGAAACATGTTTTAAGAGCTAAATTTTTCTAAGTGTCATTTTTGGCAACTGGAAATAAGGTTCCTCGGACATGTTGTGTCGGGGAATGATATTTTGGTTGATCTAGCAAAGATAGTGGTTGTTCAAGGTTGGAAGGCACCGCAGACTCTGACGGAGGTCAGAAGCATCTTAGGCTTAGTAGGATATTATAGGAGATTCATCTAAGACTTTTCCATGATCGCCTCGCACCGAACAAAGTTAACGAAGGAGGATGTTAAGTTTATTGGGACCTCAAAGTGTGAAGAAGCTTTCGTGAGCTAAAGAAGAGGTTAACCAGCGCTCCAGTTCTAGCTATTCCGGGTAGAGGTAAAGGCATGACTGTGTATACAAATGCTTATGGCATAGGTTTGGATACGGTTTTGATGCAGCACAGGATAGTTATCGCTTATGCTAGTAGACAGCTAAAGCCTCATGAGTCGAATTATGCAACACATGATTTGGAGTTATTAGCCGTTCCGTTGGCATTAAAGATGAGGAGGCATTATTTATTAGGTGAAAAGTTCGAGCTCTTCATGGATCACAAGTCATTGAAGTATCTTTTCACAAAGATGGATTTGAATATGAGGCAGCAGCTTTGGTTGGAATTTCTGATGGCATACAACTTGGATATTTTATATACACCTAGGAAAGCTAATGTGGTAGCAGATGCTCTGAGTAGAGATGTAGTTTTCGCTCTTTTGGAAGTTGCTCCAACTCTCCTTGAAAGGATTGCAAATAAGAAAAGGGAAGATATTTTCTTAATGGAGATCATCAAGGCTATAGAGGGTGGTCATTGTTCAGCTTCAAGATTGATCATCGTGGTATATTGCGAATTAATGGAAGGTTATGCATTCCGTACATTAATGGACTTAGGCAAGAAGTTTTGACGGAATGCCATAAATCTAGTTTAAGTATCCATCCTAGTGTTTCAAAGATGCATTGGGATATGAAGCAAGTATTATAGTGGAAGGGAAGAGGGATTTTTCTATCCATGTTAGCCGATGTGTGAATTTCTAGCAAATCAAAGGTGATCATCAAAGGACTACTGGATTAATACAACCAGTGGAGATTCTAAATTGGAAATAGGAACAAGTATCGATGGATTTTGTTGATGCTTTTCCTAGATCAAGGAAAGGTAATGAAGGTGTTTGGATCACTGTGGATCGGCTAACCATGAACACTCAATTTATTCCAAAAAAGCCGACTAGGACTGCAGCAAATTTGGCAAGGATTTGTATGAAAGAGATAATCCGATTGCAGGGAGTTCCAATTAGCATTGTAAGTGATAGGTATTTAACCTTTACTAGCCCGTTTTGGGAAGCATTGCAGGCAGCTTTGAGAATGAGGCTAAGTTTAAGTACCGCATATCATCCCCAAACCGACGTCAGACAGAGAGGGTGAACCGAGTATTGGAAGATCTTTCGAAAGCCTGTATTTTGAATTTCGGAGGATCATGGGAGGATCAACTTCACTTAGTGGAATTCTCATATAATAACATTTATCAAGCAAGCATTGGCATGACACCCTATGAAGCTCTTTACGGACGGCCATGCAAATCACTGTCATGTTATGTGGAAATAGGAGATCGAGTAGTGCTTGGTCCTGATATGATTCTTGAAGCCATGGAGAAGGCAGCTATGATCAATAAGAATATGAAGGAAGCTCAAGATAGACAGAAAAGTTATACTGATCGAAGGCATAGGGATTTGGAATTTTCAGTCGGAGACTTTGTGTTTGTGAAGATTTCTCCCATTAGAGGAGCCGTTCAATTTGGAAGAGTAGGGAAGTTGGCACCTAGATATGTTGCATCTTTTTAGATTATTAAGAGGACTAGGCGGCTTGCCTATCGAGTTGATTTGCTAGAAAGATTGTTGGGAGTTCATAATATTTTTCATGTATCACATTTGAGGAAGTATGTGCATGATCTATCTCTTATTGTTGAGCCATCTGTTCAAGAAGATTTGAAAGTGGAACTGAACTTGATCGTGATAAGACATCTAGTTCGCATTGTTGATCAAGATGTGTAACAATTGTGTAACAAGGTCGTGAGTATGGTTAAAGCTCAGTGGAGTGAAGGTTCCAGAGACTGCACTTGGAAGACTGAAGAAAGCAAAAGAGAGGTTTATCCCGAGTTGATGTTAGAATAGTAATTTGCTTACTATATGGATAGTGTACTCACCATTTGTAGTGTAACTGCTTAGTATATATATCTTTTATACGAGTTTCATCATATATGATATATATATATATATCCCTTTTGAGTTATCTTTTTGTGTGTTAATTTCGGGATGAAATTCTTTGAAGGGAAGAAAATGTAACGAACCGTAATTTAATCACTTTAAATATGCATATTTGATATATTTTTAAATAATTAATTAATGGATTTTATAACTTAAATAAACCTCTTTTAGGTAATAACTAATGATGGTAAAGTTGTTTTAAAATTTTATTTTAAAAAAAGGTAGTTTGAAGAAAAATAATAAATGTGACCGAAAATCGTTTTTGGTATTTTCAACTTTTCATTGTCTAAAAGTAGTCGGAACATATTATATGCACTAGTGTATATATGCACACACATATATAAATAACATATGATTTTGTTAAGAAAATGATTAGAGTTAAATATGTTTAAAATATATACTTAAGTTAATAAAGTGGATTTTGACTTTTCTTTTTAATATAAAAAGTTATAAAAGCTCAAATATTAAGACACTAAATCATTTCAAAAGTGGTGAAGTGTGGAAAAGATGAGAGGGGGGTGGGTAACGTGTGTATGAAGAGAAGAGGAGGTGAGTTGTCACCATTTTGGTGAAGGGTATGGATATTTTATTATTAAGGGGTATTTAGTAATTTCCCTTATCCATTTTATATAAAAGTAATTCAACATTTTCATTTCTTACTTTACCAATTTATTCATTTTAAAACTCTTATCTTCTTCCTTTCCATGCATCCGTCTTCTTTTTTATGGCATCTCTAAAGTTTTCAAGTTAGAAATCTCCTCTTTTTCACCTTTTTTTTAAACCTTAAACCTAGCTAAAAACACTTCCTTTCTTCTCTACATCTCTTATCTTCAAAAACATAGTCCAAAACCCCATATTTAACCAAGGCCGAACCCTCCCCTAGGCTAGGCTAAGCCACTTAACCTCCTTAGGGTCTTGGAAATCATGTTTATTAAAGAGGAAGATATATCTGGGTGTCGGTGAGAAAGTTGTAGTAGTTTTAGTTTGGATTCATTTTGATTTTGGGGAGTAAATCTCACTTTTAAATGCCAAGATTTAAACTTTATTATTTGTGCTAATAATATTAATTAGTTGCTTATGTTATATAAGTGTACGGTAATGATGTTGTTTGGTTTGGTTCCAACTTAAAGTGGATGACATATGTGATGATTTGTTAATGACTTGAAAAGTATTTGAAGTGCTTAAGTAATAGTTTTAAGTGATAAGGTTTCCTTTCTTTATGGATGATATTCACACTTATATATGCCCGTGCTTATGTATTTGAATGGTGTAATGTTGGAAGGAAAGTTAGCACTTGAATTGGATTATGTCGACATCGAAATCCCATGTGTATTAAAACTTGTTTACTTCCTTGTTTTCTATAAATGTTTTAAAAGGTTTTCCGAACTTTGCTCTTTTGCTTTCAAAACTTTTTCACAAATTATAAAGTGATATAAATATTGAAAGAAAAGATGTAAAGGCTATTTTGATGTATAAAACAAGTTTAGAAGTAATGGTCCATATAGCGATAGTCGCTATGGATGTAGTTCGTAAATCGACAAATTTTGTGTAAACTAAACAGAGTTTCTACTTTAAATATTTTAGAAAAGTCTTTTAAAATATATTATAAGTAAATAAAAGGATTTAAAATATTAATAATATTTTCAAAAAAAATTATTATTTAAATAAAAGGGTTAATTATTATTTAGATAAAAGGTTTAATTATTATTTAAATAAAAAGTTTAATTATTACCTAAATAAAAGATACAATTTATTATTTAATTAATTAAATAAAAGTTTTAAATTTTAAATCACTTTATTTCCAAAGGTCGGTTTAACTATCTTTTACAAATGATGTTTTAAATACAAGTGATTTCTTTTTCTGTGCCATTCGGTAGCCAAACAAATATGATAAGTTGTGCTAAAACGTTGACACGTTTTATGGAAAGTAAGTAATTTTATATTTAGCATTAAAAGTCGGTGAGTAGACTTCCCTCTGTTTATGAGACCTAGAACCAGAGTTTCTAGGCGAGGGATAGGGAAGTCGAAATGTCGAAAACGTGATAAGTATAAGAGAGTTAATTTCAATAAATGAGTCATGATTAATTAAGTACATGGAAGATACTTCATTATATACTTAACACCAAATTCCTAGGTATGGAAACTCGTCTCTATCTCGAGAAGTAAGAATGTATATCGAGGTAAGGATAGTTTCTAACTTGTCCAACTTCATTGTTAATCAAGGGATAGTACTGTTTGAAATCTAAAAGTGGGGATAAGTATAAGATGTCTTATTTTTCGTATGCAAATCTATACTCACCCCTGATAGTGGATTTGTCCACCATCGATAACTTAACTAGTTCTAAAATGATTAAAATTTGGTTCAAAGAGACCGGGATCAGATAAGTATGAGTTATCTGAAAACCACTTCGAATCAACGTAAGCGTTCGAATTGGAAACATCTTGAAGATGATGGAATCGATGATGGAGATCTTCAAAGTGCATAGGCTACTTGCAACTAATCCTAAGGGTGATTCCAAAAAGGATAAGTAGAAGTAGTGCCTTCGTTTGTTCATATCCTGAACAACTTGTATGGATGAATGCTAACATTACCTTGTTTCCTGGAGGATAGCGTTAGCATTCCAAGTGGGATTGCTATATAAAAGGTAAAACGTAACCTTAGACCTCACAACTGGTAATGACTAAAGCAGGGACATGCAGTAGGGCTATGTGGGCCGTTCCCGTTAGGGTATGATCATCACCTGATCTAGATCGGCATTTATGGATTTATGTATGCTTTGGGCCCCGTGTGGTTGTTGTTCGCAACCAAGAGGTGATCAAATTAGGTACTCTCCAGGAAGGGGTAGGCTTTTCCTGAGTAGCAGACATGCAAATGTTTTGTAGCCTCGGTACATTTTCTCTACAGGTGTACTGTGCGGATGGTAGACTATTACCTTTTCACTGTATGAAATTCATTTTCCACTACATGCTTACGAACTTGATTGTATACTATGTATTCTAGAATGTAATTAATGTAACCATTTCAGCTATGATTAAATATTTATTTTAAACCATGGACATTATTATAATATAATGATATTTCCTATAGAAATGTTTTGGTTATCGTAAGGTAAAACCTCATCCGTGTTTATATGCGGCATGGTCTTATGAGATACTTTTATTTTGAAAGGTTTTATAAGTATGACAATTCAATTGTTTTGAGTTTACACACACTAGACCCATGTCTAACCTAGAGTTTTTCTTTCTTTCCCTTAAACTCTTGGGTACTCAAATTTGTATGAGTAGCCAAGTAGTCCAGGTTCTTACGGATGCATTTTGGAGAAGCATGGAGTAGGTGGCTTCGATGTTATCTAGTTGTTTATTTTATTTCCGCTGTGTGTATATGTTATGTATTAGCATTATGAGGGCAGGCAGTTATAACCGTCTTTGGCTGAACTTAGTTATGTTGTACCTCTGATGTTTCATTTTAGAAGTGACTATATGTATTCTTAAGTTCTGTTATATATGATTTCCTTGCGTTGTGAGATTCTGTGTTTCTTTCTTCTTGTCTTTTCTTTTTACCCAATGGCTTGTCTTTTAGACACCTAGATGATCGTAATATGAATAACGTGGATGTATTATGTGTCGTCTTTAGGAGTAAGAAAGGCAGATCATTACACCAATTCTCACTAAATCTAATTCTAGCACCCCTAACGTATTTTAGCTACCCTCTATAGCCCTCATTACAGCCGAAATTATCGGCCTATCATCATGGGCCGATATCCCAAAGCTCAAAGAAATATTATTAACTACATCTAATTTAATTTCTTATTGATATCACAAATTGATTGATATATTTATAACTATTAAAAATATATTCAATAATATTTATTCCTTAAATCATATTCAAAATTTTATAATTAATATTTCACAGACCTTAATTAATTTATAACAATTATAAACTAATTAAATCATTTGGTCTAAAGAGAATTCACCATTTCGGTTGTGTGACTTATCATGTATAAATTTGGTCAATGATTAACATCGAGCTATTCAAATATTAACGTTCACACGTCACTTCACAAGTGGTGTGACATTTTAGCCAAATTTATTGCTCACTTAGTTTCAGTAAAATCCAATTTCACTTTGTTAAGCATTGCCCGGTTGTGACTTTTATTTACACCAATTCTCTTCATCAAAACTATATCCCTTTGGACTTATGGAATTTGGTAATGGTTAAAATTCCAATATCGTCCATATTCAACTCTATAGTCCAAACACAAAGTCCTTAGTTCAAAAATAATTATTATTATTAACCGAGCTGCTCTAGCCAGAGACTTTAACTTTGATTGACCTGAGTTGACCGTGATACTAACCCCATATAACCGAGGAGACGAATCCTCCCTTAAGTAGTGCTTCACTTCCAATACTTCCACTAGATCCAACTATAGTCACTCGATGGACGTCGAGCCATGATTTGATTATAATAAAAGCAGAGCTTTTATATTAAAGATCCATAGTATTCTTAATCGAGGGAACTGCATAAATCAGTCATATCGATATTTTATGTTTGACCTTAGTTATATTAACCAACAGAAAACTATCCAGTGAGTCGTTCCATAGTTATCCAATAACTATCAGTACGTAACCCGTAGGTCCCCTAGCAGTCATAAATATTACACTGCCTAGCATTTGGAGAGCGTTACATACTCTAGTCTTAACGGATACATCGATATCCAGTCTCGATGCATCTTGACTAGAAACATTTAAAATGGTATATCGATTTTCATTGTGATAAATTACTCACGGTTAAAACACTTTGTAACAACTATCACAAAATGTACCATTTATGGATTTTCTATAAATATACTTTTAGTTAAATTAATTAATTAAAATAACACATTATATAAAGTATATAATAAAAAAAAATCTTTTATTTTGAACAAGATTGGTTAACGAGTTAGATATATATAAAAAATTACATAATTTGCTCCTAGGGCATACCCCTAAGTATCAATCTCCCACTTGCACTTGGGGTTGATTATGGAAACTTATTCTAACTTATCCAATTGGTTTTCTCAAAACCAATTGGGTTGGTCCTTCGGTGAGCGGGTTTTCTATTGTGTTTTAGTCATCTACCCTGTCAATTAACTCTCTCTGGTGTTCATAAACTGCCTTTATCATGTGGAACAATTCAAAGTATGTCTCTTGACTTCTATTGAGCTTTAAGTTCTGTTATGAACTATATATGACATTGTTATCATATAACATTGTTATGAGATTCTCAAAATTTGGAATTACCTTCAGCCCTATTATAAATTTGTGCATTTATATTTATATACATTGTTTTCATTATGGCGTTATCCAAGGCGATGTACTTAGCTTTTTCATTGAATCACCCACAATCTCTTCTAATTGGAACATTTCCAACTTAAAGATTTTTATAATGACATATTATACTCAATATCACTTATGAAGTTCGATTCCAAATAGTCCTTCATAAGGAGTTCGTTGTTTCTATAAACAGTTCTATAGTATTTCAAAATACGACACGAGAACGCATTAAACAACTATTTAGTGATATCTTTTATTTGGATTTGATATTTGCTTCATGTATCGAATACATAAACAAATCACGATTTCATTAACAACATAACATGTATGATAATTCCCATTGCTTATGCATAAGGAATCCATCTTACATGTTCCGTATTAAACATTTTAATAACGTGTCATTGCATATCGTTTGGGACATCAACGTCGAGTATTACAACAACTAAAGTTGATTCTAATACGAGTACATCATTAACAAACAACAGTGTGTTGTTTACTTATGGTTTAGAAATATTTATGTACTTTTTTAACTTTCTTTCTTATGAGCGTACGCTTCCTCTGCATTTTGATTGACAATCAAACTATTTGATATTCTTATCAAAACATTTATTCAATTTCGATGCTTATCGAATGACACTTTTGTATCTGTTCTTGGATTATATCCAAAATCTCACAAACTCAATATCGCTCTCATTGACTTCGAGACACTCTGGTTATTATATGTAAATATTTTACTCTAAATCATTATTTAGAATTTTCTATTTCAACACATACGTATCAAAACATAAAGTCATACTATGTAATAATTTTTTGAATAAAATTCGAACCTACTTGAGCACATCGAATGTTGAATCTGTTACGGTAATTTCAACAATAGAACTCATGGTATTATTCTTATCGATGTGACTCATAATGTTCTAATTGCATTTTTCTTTCTCTTAAAGATACATTTGCGGCCAATGGATCATACCCCTTTTGATACAACTACTAAATTATATTTTGATAATGTACTTGAAATCTATTTCAGATTTGCACATCGTACCATATCATAGAGTCAATATTCTCGATGGTTTTATTAAACAACCGAGGATTATTCTTTTTTGACATTGATAAGAAACTCATACTTTCTTTTTAACGTGCAAGAATACATTTAAGACATTCTAATGTGTTGTGTTCATTTAGGTTTAGTTAATTTCATTTCATCCCTTGTAATTAGTTTTATCCTTGGATCGTATCCAAATTCATTTTAAACTAATAATTTTCTAAAGAAACTCCTTTGCTATGAAGTTGGTATTTCTTTAAACAACATTTGTTTCGTAGTGCAACAGAATGGACACTTATAAACGTTTTATGAATTGGCTTATTAAATTGATTTTTCATTAGTTCATAATATATTTATGTTTACAACATAAATTAGTCATCTAATGACTATCGATCCCAAAATTCTCTTAGGACGATTCATATAAGATCCCCTACGTACAATTATTACATGCAGTCTTTTGACTCGCACAACCCACCAACACCTTGGCCTAGGATATGTAGGGGATTCTTATAGAACCTTATCTCGTATGGTTTTGTAAAATATTCTTTGAATGAAATTAATTTTAATTTTATGTAACGACCCTGAATTTTTGACATTTGAAATTTGAATATTTAATTGAGTTTAAATATTCGAATGATAGTTTAATTTGAAATTCGAGATACCAGAATGAATTTGGTACTTTAATTATTGAATTTAATTATTAAATCTGGGTAAAAAAATTGTATCTTCAGTTTTAAGCCGATTAAAAATATTTTCAAGGCTTAGAAAATTTATATTGATAATACTGAAGGTAATAAAAGCTTCAGAATTGAATTTGAAACTGTTTTGTTCAGTTTTGAATTTATCGTTTAAATCGATATTTAAAAAAATAGTCTTCCGAGGCATAGTCTCGGAATTTGACGAAACCTGTTCCATTGGATCCGTAATATTGTATTATTATCGGATTTCAATTTTCGTAGCTTTCGGAGCTATCGTGTGATCGTACGAGATATAAACGCCTAGACAATAATTAATCGATTTAATTTAAATATAAATTTATATACCCTAGTCAACTTCAGCCTACTTCCTTTCACCATCACACCTTTTCATTTCCGTCCTTCTTCAATTATTATAGCCTACCTTCCTCTATACGCTTCCCCTCTTTGATATTTACAACTGAACTAGTTAATCGATCGAAGAAAAAAAAATAAAAAAAATAATGGCCGGCGAAATTTTCTCCTCTCCTTCCATTTCGAGCTGCTCCATTCCCCTCTCAAGCAAATCAAAAAAGAAATCAAATTCAGTCGTTCTAAAAGGCAAAGGAATTTATAAACGAATGAAATGTTTTCGTTATAAAACCCCAGCTACCCCCAATCTTTCTTCGTTCGAATCAAGTTTTAGGTCAGAGGGTTATGGCCGATTCTTCAAATCGAAGTCGAGCTCGCGTGCGCGTGCATCTATGGCAGAATTCGAAATCGTGATGGAGAGGTTCGTCGTTCGATCGATAGCGGCGACGAGGCGGTGCCGTGAGGAGTCGCAGTTGATGTGATGTCGGTCGACGTTGGTGGAAGGGTTGGGTCGGCGACGTGGCTGCGCGTGCATTTGGGTGCGATGACCGAGGCAGGGTGATGGATCGCGAGCGCGAACTCTGGTGATGGCCGTAGTCGATCGCGTGAATGTAGCAATGGCGGCGTTCGATTTTTTAGGTCGCGTTCTCGGTGATGTTTCGAGTTGGCGACAATTTGGGTGACGCGATGGAGTCTTCACGGCGGGCTTAGGGTGTTGTGGGAGTCGATCGACAGTAAGGTATATTTCTTTTTCAAATAAAAAAATTTATTATTAAATTAAAATGCAGTAAGTTTTTACAAAGACAGTGATATATACACGAGTTAAGGAAATTTTGTTAACAGTAAGGTATTAAGCAATTTACAGTTTATTTTTATTCTTCAGTTTCGATTTTGATGTGATAAAATATGTAATAAGAGTTTATATACATAAAGATAAGATTTTTATAACCCATGTAGCCTATTTTTACATGCAGTTTGAAAAATGGAAAATAAAAACAACAAATTACAATTTACTAATTTATTTAGTGATTAATTCGTTTAGTTAACTTATGTAATTATTGTGGTAACTCAAAAGTATTTTATTGAAAGGGAATTTAGTTTTAAATTTAACTTTTAGTTAAATGAATTCAAAGGGAATCAGTTCAAATTTTAAATTTTTGAGTTTAAAATAAAATCATTGGTAATTAAATTTATAAATGAAAATTTAATCGTTCAATTTTTTTGAATATTAATAAGTTGTATAAATTGTTTATACAAGGTCTAATACAATAAAGAAATAGTTGGAATGGAAATGGACTGCAAATTAAAATCAAAGGTGAGATCTTCTCACTCAAATGAAAATTGGATTGCAGTTATTGATTGATTGCCTGATTGTGATAGTATACATAGTAGTATATAGCAATATATATATATTGGAATATGTATATATTGGAGTTGTTGATTTCCCGCATTATATAGCGGATGAGACCCTATGCGCCGCATAATAGCGGATGATATTTTATAAATCCCATATACCGCGATATTCCACCTCGAAGTGGAATTGGTATTGTGCTAACATCTATGGATGCAGGGAAACAGGTTGGAGGGATCCAACTGGATTCCTCAAATTATATGAATTTGTTTCATATGTTGTATGAATTTGTTTCATATGCTGTGTGATGATTTATTGATAATCTGTGAATGATTATATCGACGATTGAATGTGTTGAAGGCTATAATTTAGCCGAATGTATTTTTAGTATCGTTGGATACCAGAAGTAAATAAAAAATTGGATTTTTGAAATTAAAGTTGGAAATTTGAAGTAAATTATTTTGAAAGAATTGGGTGAATTTAAAAGAAGGAATTTAAAAGCATAAAGTTGATTTTTGTAATCTTATTGAATTATTTCCAAAAATATGGGAAAGGATTTTTTTAAATGGATTTTGAGTAATATTGTTTAAAAGTTGAAGAATTTATTTAAAATGGAATTTTGAATGGTTTGGAAGAGATAAAGGAATTTATTTTAAAAAGTGATAAATTTGTTTGAAATCCAATTGATAAATGATTTGGTATTTGAAATTAAATCTTTGAGATCGATATGAAATTTTATTTGATGTTGAATGAAAAATTGATTTGTGTTGAAATAAACTTGGAAATCGATTTGCAAATGATTTGATATTTGGAAATAAACTTAGAAATCAATTTGTAATTGATTGGGTGTTGAAATAAATTCAGGAATCAATTTGGAATTTGATTTGGTGTTTGAAAGTAAATATTTGGAAATTTACATTCACAATGGAATTTGTAAAGGAAAAGTGGAAATAAATAACATTTGGTAATTTTATTTCGCGAGTGAAAATATGATTTGAAATTGGTTTTCAAAGTGATGAAGTGTGGAAAATATATATCTTGCGAAGATATTTGAAATTTAATAATCTGGAAGAATTATTTAAATTGGTTGATTGTTGTGAATGTTGTTGATAGTTAAATAACCGACTATTAATATTAGCCTTTGAAATGGCACTTGAATTTGTTTGTAAAACAAACGCTCATTATTCGGTTAAGCCAGGAGAGGACTTTGTGTCATATAACCCATTCTGAATAGTGATACGTCGTGAATGGACATCATTTGAAGACCGGTGTGAAGACCGGGTATTTTCGAAAATGAAAAGACAACCTGTCGAATGTCTCTGCACTGAGTTGCTCCGGTATAGAGATTTATATCACTCTTCTTGTGATGGGAAGTCCAGACATGATTAGTGAATACACGGATTGCAAGGGCTTCTTTGGAAGTGCCTTCGGTTCTGTTCGATCCCGGAACGGACTTGTATGGATGTGTGTCTGACGTTACACTTTGAGATGTAAAGCTGGTTTCTATCAAATACATTTCTATTGGTGGCGGAGAATTTATTCTCTTAGCTTAACACCCTTCTCTGAGACGTACGAGCTCAGAGGTTATGTAGTTGATGGTTACTAGTGATACATTCCCAATTTGGTAATGTGGCATACGAAGTGCTGTTGATCATTTGTTGATCAAAGCATGGCTTTGTGAAAAAGCGTAGCTTTGTGGACGAGACTTCGTCGAGCCTCACAACCCGGTAATGGTCGAAACATGAGTGTTGCGGCAAGGTTTTTAGGGGTCGCGCCCCTAGGGTATGTCATTTCCTTCTGGATAAAAGGTGATATCATGGTATGGAGCCCAGATATTTTACCTATGTTGATGCTGCAAATTTATTATACTTTATGGTTGTTGCTTTGTGGTTGAGGATCCTCGGATAAAGGTCGGTAACGACCGGGGGATGGCATAGCTCGTGTGTTAGCTACCTAGTTACAGCTGTACAGCGTGAGGTAGCGTCGGCCTTGTGTTTGCAGAGATCCGGTTAGGTTCTCGGGGCGTCTTTCCAGAGGCGTTTCCATTTCGGTGTAAGGAAGCTCCTTTGCCTGACCATTTGTTGGAAAATCCAAAGAAACAATACGAACCTTGTACGGTTTTAGTTGTATAACCTGCTATGGAATGTGGCGGTAACCTGCTATTGAACATAGTAGTTATAGTAGGCATAAGTGCAGAATGCCTATGCTGGCTAAGATTAATATTGTATTTTCGAAAGGATTTTCACACTATGCACTAATAATAATATCAAAAGAGTTTTTCCTGCGTAGGAAGCATATTTGACTATCATAAGGAGAAATCTCCTCCAATTCTGCATTTGCATTGTGTGTATGGCGAGAGGCCTTATGGTAGTTTCATTTTCCAAAAGCATTGCGAATTTGTTTTATTTTCTTTGTGAAAATAACTGTTTTACGATCTCACACCAGTCACCATGACTGACCTGGAGTTTATTGTTCCCTTTCTAAACTCTGGGTGCCCATAATTTTCCACACGGGCAGCCTAGAGTTATGTTATCAGGATATTCTGGATTTTCTAGAGCTTTGGAGATGAGCTGGATGGCGAGGCGTACTACCGTACTTGTTTATTATTCCGCTGTGTATTCTGTATGAGGACAAGTTTATATAATTGTCCTTTGATGTATTGTGTTGAATATTGACTCTGATGTGATGTAATGTATAAAACTTATATAGTTCTTTGTTTAAAAGACTAGTGATTATCTATTATATATTGTTCCGCTGCGAATGTGAGATTCTGATATTGTTTCTATTTCTGTTTTTCTGTTCTTTCTTTTCTTCTATCTTCTTCTACCTCTTCTTTTTAACCATAACAATTCGGTTTTCCGGCATTCGATTGCTCGGCAGTTGATACAGTGGACGTATTAATGTCGACTTTCAAGCGTCGAAAGATCGTGATCGTTACATCTTATATGCTACTTATCATACACGGACTTATTAGAAGAAGTTAACTCAACACCACTCACAATCAATCGTGCTTTGTCCAACAAAGTTTAACTACTCCTTATCGATACATCATTAGGTATCATAGGAAGGAGTCACTTTTGAGGTTGCATCTTTATTCATTTTTAGGTACGTTCGGAACCCTTTCCAATATACTCACTCATTCGACCAAATCAAATCATTTCTATCACATGTTACATTATTTAATTCCATTTTATATTCTATGAGCTTATCTTACACTTATACATGCGTATCAATTACACATGCCCATGTCTATAATGACTCATCAGTGAATATGACGAAATACGTGGAACCGTTTCGGTATTAATAGACTTACGATTGCAATCTATATGTATCAATCCAAAGAGTTCATCAACTCCAATGGCGCTCCCATTAAATGGGTGTATTTCCCTTGAATGTTTGAGATATAATTAACTAGTACCATATGATTCGTAATCATATAATAAAAATTATTTCTTAAAATTATGGCATAGTATATAATTCCAAAATAATTATAATTAATTTTAGATACTTCAGCATTTACAACACATCACTTTTGTTGTGAAAATAAATATCATATTATAGTCTTATTTCATAATGAATATTCATAATGTTCATATTGAAATATAACTATGTCTATTTTTTAACTGACACTGAAAAATAGTTATTATTTCATAAATAATGTTCGGTATGTTTTACGAAAATAATTTTCGTAATTTGATGCATTCAATAAGTGTTATATGGCATGCTCCTAGTATTTTTGCCATTACTATAATAGCGTACTTAATTCAGAGGCACGTCATTCACTTAATATACGTTAATTATTTCATGTACTGCAACTAGTTTACAGCGGAGAGTTCTTCGATCCAATATCTTGAACTCAAAGAAATAAATATCATAGAAAACAATTTTCTATATGAAAATGTATTTTAGAATATAAATCGTATTTCTCATGCCAATGTTAAGTATCAATTATTATTATTACAATTCTCATTTCGGATGTTTCTTTATGAAGTAGAAGTGACTATTCACTCTCTTCATTCCAATTGTACCTTAAATCACATCTACTCTTGTACATTCGTTTTTCTTTTTAAATGGTCAAACCATTCAAAAGAAAACCCTTACTACAACATCATAATGAACTCATTAAAAAAGCATAGTCGATCATCCTTAATATTTAAGGACATCAAATATGTTGCACTTTACGTGAACTGATCAAACTTACATGATTTATATTGTAATTTTGGTCTTGTTTGCATATAACACGATACGATCCTATTGTAATAAATCAAATTGAATACTTGATCTTATTATACTGTTTATTGGCTTATTTCGAGTGAGATACTTCATTGAAGTATCGTACATCACGAACTATGACCGTTCCTTATATAACATTTATACGCGATAGTATATGGATCAAATATCCATAGTCTTGAATTGCTCTAGAGTTCGAAACTCACAGAATGCAATACATGGTCTCAACCAAATAAACGTGTAACCAACCAAATTACAAATGTATTTAGTAGTTGTAAAATCAGACGCTTGCATGGGTATTGAAACATTAACATGCAAGAAGCATTTATTAGTAAGTATATATGTTATATTTCTATATGCCAATCTTTAATTCAGTTCTTTTGTATATCTAAACTGATAAACATTTTATAAATATTTTAAATGCACAAATATATCAATACAGATTATTATAGCATTACATAACTATGTTCTTACAATATTAGAAAGGTTAAATGCTATCATTTCATTTTTCTAATGAGGCTACTTCTATCTTTTATGTTTCACCAAACCCTAAGTGAAACATAGAAGTCTTTCGACTTCACTAGTGACTGTTAGGACTCGTCCATCTTGAAATTCTGACCTTGAGTTTTCTCAACAAATCATAGCTCAACGGACATGGATAACTCCATATCGGTTGTATAATATACAACTTCTAACCCTTGGCACCTTGTCCTAATTTCACTTTGACCTTGAGTTTGCTCAACAAATCGAAATGAAATTATTCACTCGCACCTACCATATTGTGACGGCCTAAGTATAATATATGTACCTTGAGTTTGCTCAACAAATACATATAGTTATCTTACCTCGTCTATTCAATATATTAATAAAACTACACATAACATCCCTAGCTTGAGTTTGCTCAACAACTAAAGAGTATGAAAGTAATTTGTTACATATATATAGTAGATGACAATATTATATTGAAGATTCAAAATCTTTAATATATTATATTGAGTGATATAGACTTATGGAATAATGTACAACATATGAAATACCCTTGTGATTCAAGTGTTGGACACATCGGGAATCACAGTATACGTACATTTATGCATGTATTTATTCCTTTAGTTTATTTAGGGTTTCGTAATGCTCCACCATTAATTTATATATTCATATTATATAAGTTTTATTATAATATAACTTTTATATTTCATATTACTTATATAATAGTCTTATGTATAAATCTTATTTAATTAATTTTAATTAATTAACATTTTAATTAATTTAATATAACATTTATATTAGATATTTATTATATACTATAACCTTTATAGTATAACACATATATCATGTATATATATATATGTGTGTGTGTGTGTGTTTGTGTATGTGTGTATTTTATTTAATTAGTTAACCTTTTAATTAATTTACTCAATTAATTAACCTTTAATTAATTAATCAACCTTTAGCTAATTTATTTAATTAATTTTAATTGAATTATATTAATTTCGAGAAATCATATTATATATATACATGTATACTTATGATATCTTAAACATTTTAAAATATCATAACATATATATCAAAAATATATAATACATGCATGTATTCTTTATTAATTAACTTATGTAATTAATTAATTTATTTTATCAATCTTATTAATAAATTTATAATTTCGAAATTAATTTATATTATTTTTCAAACATTTTGAAATTTTTTATTACATTATACCTTTTATAGTATATGTATATCTTATTTTAAATTTAACTTTTAAATTTAAAATCTTACATTTTTAACTTTAAGACAATTTTGAAAATTAGTCCAAGGCCCAATTCAAGTTTGGACCTTTCCTATTAGGGACAACCTTTGGGCTGTGAGCTTAATAGTTAACCTTAACATGGCTAGTTCAGACCGTATAGGCTATTGGGCTTTGATACAATTGTTGGAACTAGACCAGCTTACAATGGAAGTTATGGGTAAAATTCAAAAAATTTACTCTATTAGATCTTTATTAGGCCTATGGAGTCTAATTCATTTAGAACATTTCTAAATTTTATTTAAATGAAATCTCTTATTATATTTAAATTTATAAATTACATAAAGTTTTGTTTAATTTATATTTTATACATATAAATGTGCACATATGTATCATATACATATATGTACGTGTGTGCAATATGGTAAACCCATGCAAGATATAACATGTCCGGGTATAGATGTTGAGATTTACATCGCAACATACATGTTCATTCATCTGATATGTATTATATGTTGTTTAAATATATGTTTATTTAAATAATTTTATGAGAATGAAAATATTTAAATATATATAAGTTATGTATATACTTGAAGTATTAATAATATTTATATATATGTTTATGTATGTATCGTTGTAATAAATATTAATACACACACATAATATAAAAAAATTAAATTATGAACTAATGCATATGTATATATTACAATGATAAAATAATATTTTTTATTATATATATATATATATATTCATAAGCATATTTATAACATCTAAATATATACGCATATATATATATTAATTAAATTAGAGAGTGTTACGTACTCCGGTCTCAACGGATACATCGATATCCAGTCCTGATGCATCTTGAATTGGAACATTTGAAATGGTATATTTATTTTCATTGTGATAAATTACTCACGGTTATAACACTTTGTAACAACTATCACAAAATGCACCATGTATGGATTTTCTATTAAATATACTTTTAGTTAAATTAGTTAAGTAATATAATGCATTGGATCAATTATATAATAGAAAGAAAATACCATTTAGTTCGAACTAGATCGGTTATCGAGTTAAATATATGTAATAAAATACATAATTTCCTCTAGGGCATACCCCTAACTGTATCAAACTCAACTATAATAACATGGCATGGGTGGATAACATTATTTGAGAGTTTAGTCATCTCAAACAAAATTAACATTCCACAGGTGGACAACATTATTTCAGAGCATTTTCAACTCAACTGTAGCAACATAGCATAGGTGGACAACATTATTTCTGAGTGTTGTCAACTCAACTGTAGCAACATGGAATAGGTGGACAACATTATTTCTGAGTTTTGTCAACTCAACTGTAGAAACATGGCATAGGTGGACAACATTATTTCAGAGTGTTGTCAACTCAAACAAAATCAACATGGCATAGGTGGACAACATTATTTCAGAGTGTTGTCAACTCAATTGTAGTAACATGGCATGGGTGGATAATATTATTTCAATGTGTTGTCAACTCAAACAAAATAATATTGTGAACAAGAAATACATAAAAACGAAAGTGTGATACAAATGCATAAATAAATAAAAGCGATAAGGTATACATTATACAGTGAAACCAATACGTAAAAACTATTAAGTATGTTGAATAAAAGGAGACCTAAGCTAGCTTTTAAGAAGTTTAATCTCCTTCATTATTTTTGAGGCAAATTGTTCAGCTCTTCGAGAGATCGGTAAGTCGAGCTAATATTGCATCCCGCATCATCATTTGGGACATATGAAGTAATGACGGCCAATGCTTGGATCATGTACTTTTGCAATGTTAGTATGAGCCAAAAGACCACAGTTGTAGTAGAAAATGTTGATATTTATCTCTTTTGGAAGAGTTAACTCTCACTCTTTAATCATTGTTGGACTTAATTGATTTTGATTGATTGGGTCATTGAATAATGTAGTTTGGTTTTATGGCGATCGAATGATGAAGAAGTGGTTGAGATAAGGGAGGAGAAGGTCAGCAATGCACTTAAACAGGAACAGGAATTGGCATGCATGTTGCTTGACCTATTAACCCCTCGAATCGATCGGTCGACCTCTACCGGTCGATATGTGGTTGAGACTGGTCGGTCGATCAGTTATCTACTTATTTCTAAAAAACATATATAATACAATAAAATATTTTTAAATAAACTAAATTATAGTATACTATACGATATAAATATAATCATATACTATAATAAATATATTTATATTCAATTATGATTATAATCTAAATTGTTCAATAATAAAGTAAAGTAAATTAAATGACATTATTTCAATAAAAAATTATAAAAGCTAGTAAATTATTATTTATAAAGTAATTTAATGATATCATAATAACTAGAGGTTATAAAACTTGTATTATGAATTTATAAAGGAATTCGAAGGTGTTTGAATATTTATTTAAGTATCGTTTTATATAATATAAATCAACTTTGTATTTTATTATAGAAAAACATTACTATGCTCTTAAACCCTTACCCCTCATTAATTTCTATTTTTTTCAAAAATCCACTAAGTAAGAACCAAGAACTAGGCCGACCATTAACAAGCTAGAGAAGAGGAAATCTAAAGGGATTTAGGAGTCAAAGCTAGGGGAAAAATTATCAATCAAATCTCAACCCCATTATACAATTTAAGGTATATAATAATAGACCATCTCATTTTTATATTTGTTGATTTCTAATCTTGATGGACTTTTATTCTTGATGATGCTATGACGTTCTATGTTTGATTTTATCATTGTTTGGATAGAATAACGATTTATTGGAATTTTTATGAAATTATTTTAATAGGTTTTAAGGGTAAAACCTAACTTTTTAATCTCCAAACGATTTGATTTTCTGATACGATGTGTAAAACATAATTTTGGAGATGGTAATTTTATTTCATAATTTTTCAAATTAATAGGAATATTTTATGAATTTCTTAAGAGAGAAAAGGCATTTATTCTGGATTTTAATTATTAAAAATAAATAAATAATGATTTTGGCTTCGAAATTTGTATATGTTAAAGATGTGTAAATTCTGTTTTTTGATGAATTTTAGGGATTTTTCCCAAAAGATTATGATTTATTATGAGTTTAATAAGCTAGAAAAGCTTATAATAATTTTAAATGATGGATGCTAATTGATCGAATATATTTGAATTATGGATGTTATGTGTTATTGTCACATCATTACAACCCATAACTTTATTTTGGGATATTTGAAGGCAAAATATCTAGTAGATTGACCCATTAGTCTGTATAATCAGATTTAACCGCCGAGTGAGTAGAATAGAATCCAGAAGATCGGGTATATCAAAGGTGTAGGATTCTCAAACTGATCAAAAATCATAATTTGAGATATGATATTGGAAGAGTCCAATAGGTTCATAGTCATCCCATGAAAACTATGGCTGGACTGCTGTTATTGGAGATATCGAATAGGTTCCTAGTGATCCCATGAAAACTATGATTTGAAATTATGGTATTGGAAGAATCCAACATGTCATAGTGATCTCATGAAATTATGATATGAAATATGGTATTGGAGAGTTCCAATAGGTTCATAGTGATCCCATGAAAACTATGATTGGAAATTATTATTGGTAGAAACCAATAGGTTCTCAGTGACCTTGAAAACTATGATTTAGGATAGGTAATCCTTAAGAGCTTTGACAGGTTATTAGTTAGCCCATGAAAACTAATAGGTTCATAGTGACCTTAGGAAAATTATGGATTGAGATAGATAGTCGGTTTGGTAAAAGGGTGAACTTGGGATAGACATAACCCTATGTTGACAGATGAGTCAAACTTATCCACATTGCATACTAATCATTCTAGATGCAGGAGAACAGTATATGATTGATATGTTTTGATTAAGATACTAGTGAGGGTAAAACCCATTCTGCTCAGCGGCGTGGTCCCACTAAATATCTATTTGGTTTGAGATGGAAGATTATTATTCACACCAGACTATTTGTCTAGCCCAAAGATTTTGGTTTTCCCTTTAAACTCTTGGGTACTCATTTGAGTAAGTCAGGAGTAAGGGATTTCAGGTTTTTAGTAAGACGAATAAGCTTCTGGGGACGTGTAGGAGGCAATCTAGCTATATTAGGAGTTTCTATTATATGTTGCGTACTTTCCTTTTGCCTGAATGGATGTAATGACAAGTTGTAAATTTTCCAAGTATTAGACTCTGATCACCCAATGGGGCATCGTCATATGTCGCTCTTAGAGTATTTTGTAATAATTATATTTTCTCTTAACGTGGGATTACGAATGGGATTACATAATGAATATGAAATGTTATTTATGAAATGTAATGTTAAAACTTATTATTAAATTGTGTTTGAAAATTTTCATATTCATGTGCTTCTGATTATTGATATGATTAATATAGCCGCATTTTTTCACCGAGAATTAATACTATGGATGACTGCAGCATCCATAACACTTAGTTTCGGGCCTCAAAGCGAGGGATGTTACAAGTTGATATCAGAGCATAGGTTTATGTAAAACTTAAAAGACTAAAAGATTTTGAAAACATAATCCTAATGATTCAGAGAATAAGATTGAGGTATGTGATAACGCTATAGTAACATACTTGTATTTGCTATATATAAGTATGTAATCTCCCCTCTCTCTTTGACCATTCTTTTGTAACTTATTAAGGCTTGTATGCGGATTATGAGAAAGCAAGATATGGAAGCAGGAAATGGAAGAGCGAATCTAGGTGGAGGAAGCACTACGACCAATGGAAATGTTCGACCCAATACCAGAAGGAACCAAGGTCGACAAGTAAGTGCTAATAAAAATGCAAATGCTAATGTAGGTGTTAGATCTCCACCACTAGATATGGGGACTATATACCAGTTCTTTATCAACATGATGTAAGCTAGAGCAGCCGCTGGTTTGGCTGGAAGGAATGCTGCTAATGCAAAAGGAGTTAATCATGTGGCATTGGTTGGTAATAAAAATGCTAAGCTGAACTGAGATTATACTAGTCTTGGTGGAAAGCCTTTTCTAGGAACCGAGGAATCTGTTGAAATGGAAAACTGGCTGTTGCATTATGAAAGAATTTTTACTGATTTGGGTTTGAATGACGAGCAGAAAAGGAGGTTGACTTCGAGGTAGTTGCAGGGAGCTGCATTGTATTGGTGGAATGGGGTGATCGTAGGTGTACTAGAGGAGGAATTGACTTGGGCATAATTTCAAAGGAGATTTAAGGAAAGATTTTTTATCTAAGGTAGCCAAGTCAGCCTTGCTCAAGAAGTGTATGGAGGTTAGAGCAAGGGGAAATGTCGATGCTGAAATATGCTACGAAGTTTGATGAGTTGTCTAGTTATGGATATGCTACCATTGACACCGTGATTAAGCGGAATGAGAAGTTTATCCTGGATTTGAAGCCGAAGATTGCTAAAGCAACTATGCCACATCTTCGAGATCCGAGTAATGTAGTGGTGGAAACAGCTATAAAGAATGAGGAGATGCTTGGGACTTTTGGGAAAGAGAAGTCAGTGGACACTCAAGGTTCCCAGAGTAAGAAGAGTATGTTCTTCAAAAATAAGGAGCTCAGAAGGGTGGAGCTGCCAAGAAAGGAAAAGCAGACCCTATCTACTTTAATTATGATAGAAGGGGCACTATGAAAATGAGCATCGATCTGGTGATGGCAAGACGGTTGTGGGAAGGAAGAACGTGAAGTGCTTTAATTGCGACCAAGTGGGGAATTATAAGAATAAATGTCCAAAAGTGGCCAAGGCAAGAAAGGGAAAGGTCTTTTCTTTGGAAACATCATCATCTAGGCCTAAAACCGAGGAGAAGGGAAAGGCGATGATGGGCGGTACGCTTTTGATTCATACCATACTCGTTAGAGTATTAATTTGATACTGGTGCATCACATTCTTTTAGCGTTTGGTAGATAAGTTAAAGATAGAATCATCATACCTTGTTACTTCCTTAAGGGCAGTGAATCTAATAAGAGGGTATGCAACTCTGAGGATGAAATGTGACCTTCTAGAATTTGAGTTGTTAGGTTATACTTTTTGTCTGCAGTTTGTTTATGATTGATTTTGTGGGCTTTGGAATTATTTTGGGTATGGATTGGTTGAGCAAGTACGATGCTAGGATATTTTTCCAAGATAGGAAAATATCATTGAGACACCCTGATAGCTGCGCGGTTAAAGCGCTCAGCAGATTCAATGCGGCGGAGGTCCAAAAAGTCATAGCGGGGATACAGCGAGGATATAGCGAGATATAGCGAATGACTCTAAAATAGCATATAAAATGCGTACTTAGTGTTTTTACAAATATATAAATGATAATTAAATAAAAAATTAACATTTTATTGAATTATAATTAATACATAAATAACTTTAAATAAAAACATGTGCAAATATACTATAAATAAACGTAAAACTGTTATATACCATAATTGAATTTAGTAGAACATTAGAGTATTTTCATTTTTGAAAATATATTAAAAATTCAATTAAATAAATTAATTTCATAATTTTTATGATGTATAAATGTCATTTTTCAATTCATTTCTTTTAGTGAAGATATAGCGGAAATAGCGGAATATAGCGGGAATAACAGGATATAGCAGAAATAGTGGGGCTTAAAGCAGAAAGGCTATATTTGGGGCTATATGGAAAAATCGTAGCGGTAGAAATCCACTATGAGATATAGCAGGGTTATAGCGGGGTAATAACAGGGCATTAACTGCACAGTTTGATTCATACCATACTCGTTAGAGTATTATTTGATACTGGTGCATCACATTCTTTTATCTCTTAGTGTTTGGTAGATAAGTTAGAGATAGAATCATCATACCTTGTTACTTCCTTAAGGGCAGTGAATCTAATAGGAGGGTATGTAACTCTGAGGATGAAATGTGACCTTCTAGAATTTGAGTTGTTAGGTTATACTTTTTCCTGTAGTTTGTTTGTGGTAGATTTTGTGGGCTTTGGAATTATTTTGGGTATGGATTGGTTGAGTAGGTACGATGCTAGGATATTTTTCCAAGATAGAAAAATATCATTGAGACACCCTGATAGTAACGACCGAATTATATACTCAATTGAGAATTTAAGTCCAGAAGTTTGTGCTTTACTGGGTGCCACATAAGTGGAAGATGAGTTAAATCGGCTTTATGTTGAAAATGAATTTGTAGATGTTTTTGAGTCTGTTATAGGGCTACCACCGAAATGAGCTATTGAGTTCCGTATAGATCCTTTACCTGGAGCTGAACCCATTATTAGACCACCTACCAGGTTGAAACCTACCGAGATGAAGAAGTTAAAGGTGTAGCTAATGGACTTAGAAGTAATTTTTTTATTAAACCAAACAGTTCGCCTTAGGGAGCGGCCGCCGTGTTCATGAAGAAATCGGGCGAGTCGTTAAGATTGTGTATTGATTATCGTATGCTGGATGAGAAGATGATAAAAAATAGTTATCCTTTACCGAGAACCGATGATTTGTTTAACCAGTTGAGTGGAGCCAAAGTATTTTCTTAGTTGGATTTGGCAACAGGGTTCCATCAACTGAGGGTAGCGGAGGACAATATCCATTTGATGGCATTTCGAATGAGATATGGTTGGTACGAGTGGTTAGTGATGCTATTCGGGTTAACTAATGTGTCTGCTTTCTTCGTGGACTTGATGAACCGCATATTCCGAGAGCACTTGGATAGCTTTGTATTGGTGTTTATTGATGACATTTTTATATATTTTAAGGATGAAAGGGATCATGAGATTCATCTTAGAATAGTGCTTGAGACGTTGAGGTAGTATCAACAAAAAGCGAAGTTTTCAAAGTTTCACTTTTGGAGGAGAGAAGTGAAGTTTCTTGGTCATGTGGTTTCAGAAAAAAGGGTTATCCATGGATCCAGGTAAGATTGAAGCTATTAACCATTGGAAGAGACCCGAGATAGTGACCGGGATAATAAGTTTTCTTGGATTAGCTAACTATTATAAGAGATTCATAAAGAATTTCTCTCGGATAGCAGCACCCCTGACTAAACTAACTAGGAAGGACATAAAGTTTGTTTGGTGAAGTAAATGTGAGGAAGCATTCCCTAAGTTTATGTAGTGATCTGCCTTTCTTACACCTAAAAATGACACTTAATACATCCACGATATTCATGTGCCAAACGACTAAGTGTCGAAAAGACATATTGTTAGGGGAAAGAAAGGAGATAGAAGATAAAAAGAAGCTAAACAATCAAAGAATCTCACAATGCAACGGAATAACATATATTAATCAATTACAAAGTCATTTCCAAAATAATACATCAGAGTCTTACCAATACAAATCTACCATTGGACAGTTATAACAACCTGTCCCTACCTAACTGATACAAGATACATATGATACAGCGGAAACAAGATAATAACTAGCTATCGATGAAGCCTCCTGCTCCAAGCTCCTCCAAGATGCATCCGAGGAAAAACCTGAAAAACTTGGCCGCCCATAAAAATTTGAGCACCTAAGACTTTTAGGGAAACAAAATAAAACTTCAGGTCAGACATGGGTCTGGTGTGAGTAAATTCAAACAACTGAATTATTATGTTTAAAATCCTTTTAAAATCAAAGGTATCTTGTAAGACCATGCCGCACATAAACACAGACATATTTTTACCTTACGATAACCAAAACACTTTTTATAGAAAATCCAGTAATATTATAATAATGTCTAAAGGTTCAAAGTAAAATATGAATATAGCTTAAGTGCTTGCATCTCACATTTCTATTAGTCTATGAGATGATGGTTTTGATGACAACAACCTTAGAATAAGATTATAAAATATAAATACTAACATTATAGTTTAGATATATATGTATATGCAGGATTTAACCATGCAAGTACAAAGAATGAAGACTGTACAGTATAGAGATTCAAGATATCAAGATTGAAGACTCATGAGTATCAAGATTATCAAGAGTTCAAGATAAGTATTGAGTCTAGAATTTTGTTAAAACTTCACAATAGCACTGAAATCTTCACTCCATTTTTCTTTTGGGATGGAACCCATTTCTACCTTTTTAGTGGCTTACAAACCCACGACAAGTAGCTTACAAACCTACGACAAGTGGCTTACAAACCCACGAACATCCTAGTTTTGTACAAGTTCTCGAGTCCTGACATGATGAGATACTCTAGGAAGAAGCTTGCAAAACTACTTCAAAATGTTTTTTTCAAAACAACTTCGGAATGATTTTCAAAATTGTTTTTCAAAATGTTTTAGCCTTAAAAATTATCTTTTCAAATGATTTTTCAAAAAGATGTTTTAGCCTTAAATATTCTTGTTTTTAAACTTCGTCTGTTTTAAACTATCTTTTAATATAATATATTTATACTTAGATTTAAATATAAAATTATAGTAAAATTATATATATAGTGTTCTCTATATTTATCTATATATCTTATCTATAGTCAAGTATATTTATAAAGTTTAAAATAGTTTTAACATAAGATAAAGGTTATTTTCAAAGAAAATCAAACTATCAAAAATTGCTTTGGGATGTCGACATGCCTATGGTGACCATGTCGACATGGTGACAGTTGAGTTCAAAATTTAAATTTCAAAAGAAGTGTCTATTCGTCATAACCTTTCATGAATGGACATGACTGTTGTTCTTCTATAAATAGGGGTTAGTTTCAATGAATTTTCAATCAGTTTTTCTGGTTTTTCACTTCTCTTCTTCTTCCACATTTTCTTAATCAAAATCCTATCATCACTCTACCGAAATCAACATTGAATCTAACTAAATTATCTCTGGTTTGATTCTCTATCACTATCTCAACAAGATCTAAGTGCTATTCAGAGTTATAGGCTTCTTTTTAATCTATCTAGCGAGAAAAGGTATGATTGTAGCCTTGGAAACCAATCAAGCGAGAAAAGGTGTGATTGTAGCTTTGGAAATCAATTGGGTGAACTTGTAGCCCCGGAAATCAAGTATCTCTACCCAGAGGATTGTGATTCTGGAGGATGTACCTCGTAGCCTTGAAACCGAGGGTTGTAATTGTTGAATTGCTTTTGAAAGGAAATCCGTACTTAGTTGTGCGGGACTGGATGTAGGGTAACTCTGAACCAGTATAAAATCTGGTGTGTTCTTTCCTTTTCCGCATTTACTTTATTTCTGCATCTGTGATTATATCTGTGTCTGAATATTGCATACATTTGTGTACAAATCAACAATAACTGAAAAAGATTTAGTAATTTCTTAAAAACACTATTCACCCCCCCTCTAGTGTTATTCCTAGCCTTAAGATCCGTAATCCGCATTCCTCTCATTTGGTATCAGAGCAAGGTTTTCAAAAGTTTCATAATCTGATTTTTGAAATTTTTTCAAAATGGCTACCAACACTAGTACTATTTCTAACACTAGTTCATTTGTAGAAGGTCAGTCTACTGCCAGACCACCACTTTTTAATGGCAGTAACTATGCATATTGGGCATGTAGGATGAAAATATATTTACAATCTGTAGGATTAGATACTTGGAATATCACACGAACTGAATATTCTGAACCCACAACTAATTTTGCACAGTGGACTACTGAGCAAAAGACTGTTGCACAAAATAATTCTAAAGCAATGAATATTCTGTTTTGTTCACTTGAAAGAAATGAATTTAATAGAGTGTCAGTTTGTAAGTCTGCATATGAAATCTGGAAAACTTTGCAAGTAACTCACGAAGGAACAAGCAAAGTTAAACAGACCAAAATTTCCATGCTCACAAATCAGTTTCAGTTATTTAAAATGAATACTAATGAGTCTATTTCAGATATGTATAGTCGATTTGAAGATATTGTGCATTCTTTAATATCTTTGGGAAAGGAATTTTCGGAAGAAGATCAAGTCAAAAAAAAATTAAATTCTCTCACTCCAGAATGGGATCAAAAGACACTTGCAATTGAAGAGGCAAATGACATCAGTACTTTAAAGATAGAAGAATTGATTGAAAATCTAATGTCGTTTGAAGTTCAAATGATCGGGAGAAGAGAAAGCAAAGCATCTGAAAAGAAATCAATGGCATTCAATGCATTAATCGACGGATCAGACTCAAACAGTGATAATGATGAAGAGATAGCATTTATGACCAGGAATTTTCGGAAATTTCTGAAATACAGAAAGATGAATAATCTCAAGAGAAACAACTATAAGAATTCTGGAAATCAGAATGTAGTACCAAACAATGTCAAATGTTTCAACTGTGATGAACCAGACCATATCAAAAGAGACTGTCCGTATCCAGAAAGGCAGAATCCTCCTATAAACAATGATTCAGTAAAGAAACAGAAGCGTGCATTTACTGCTACTCTAGACGACTCAGACTCGTCCTCAAGTGATGATGATCAGAAGACAGATAACCCAAATTTGTGCTTTACGGCAGTTCACGACTTCAAAAAATTCAAGGAAACGGACTTAGAAAAAGGTACACATTTACAATACAATTGATTGAAATTGCATGCTTAGAATTAGATGATTGATTGCTTGATTGATTGGTTTTGAATTGGTGTGTTGATTGAATTTTAAATTTATTTTTTATTATTATAATTTTATTATTATTTTTATTATTTTTTAATATAATAATATTTTCTGGAATATACTATAAGAATACTCCAGATATATATATATATATATATAAACATTAAAATAATAAGTATATATATATATATATTAGAGTATTTAGGAAAAATAAATCATAGAAATTCGTAGGCACATGTCGACATGGTCCCTACCATGATGTCGACATGGGTACAAATTTTGAAATTCAAAATTTGAATTCAAATGCTTGAATTTCCCTCCACCTTTTCACTTCATTCAATACTCTGAAAAGGCATCTTTTGACCAGAGAACATGTCTTTCAAAAATCTATTTAGTCGCTATCTTTTATCATAACTTTTCACTTTCATTTTCAAATTCAAACTCTCTCTTCATAACTCCAAGCTCTCTACTTTCTACTTTAATGGCTTCTTCAAGCAACCCCTCTACCATGAGACATTCCAGAAACTTGAAAGAGCAACTCCTCAATAATCCGGAGGCAATAAAAGCATACATCAATTATGCTAATTATGGAAAAGTACATCCCGGAAAGTTTGCTATTTTTCAAGATTTTGCTTCTTATGAAATTGATACTCTTTTCGCAAACAATCAAATTCTTAGTCTTGTTGATTCTTCTCAAAATGATTTTGTTTGTTACCCAAATCTTGTTAAAATTTTCTATGCAAATCTCAATCGAGAATTTTATGAAGGAAATGATAATGAAATTTGGAGTAGTGTCAAAGGCACTAAAATTGTTTTGAATTGTGATCTTTTGGGTACCATTCTCAATTGCAAAAACACGGGAATGGATCTTTCTAGTTTTCAAATCGATGAACATGATCGTGAGACATTTCATCATATTTTTGAAGGAGATGAAAACTTTGAATTTAAAAACCGAAACTTTCAACCTAAAGCAAGAATTGTCAATCTTCTTTTACAACATACTTTGACCCCAAGATCGGGAAATTTTAACAATCCTACTTCAAAAGTGTGCAAAGCACTTTTTGCTATTTTCGGAAATTATGATATCAATTGGGCGCAAGTTATTTTGGATGAACTTCGTCCTAAAAATTTTGAAATGGGAGAAAACACTTTATATCATGGAATTTACCTTACTCGGATTTTCAACTATTTTGGAGTAAATTTCAAAGGAGAAGAATTTATTTCAAGAAAAGTTTTTAATATCTCAAACATTTCTCTTATGAAAATCCCATATGTTTTTCAATCTTATGAAACTTTGCTGAAAAGGAAGAGCGTTTGGCTCATGAAGAAATGGAAGAGGAAGAAGAAGAAGAAAGGGATGAAATGGAAATAGAAGAAGAAGAAGAAGGATAAACATCCCTAGAAAGTATTGAATATCCCTCTAATCCTACCAACAAAACCCTTCTCAAAAACCAAAAGATTATTGTTGAGAATCAACGGGTTCTTAAAAGATCCGTTAGTAAGAAGTTGGACAAAATATCATCCAAGATGAACAAGTTTTTCTCCAAAGTCAGCAAGAAACTTGGATTATCTTCATCTTCATCATCCTCTAACTAGTTCTATATCTTCATATCATATCGAATTAGTTTAAGTTTGTTCTAATTTGAGTGCTTATGTAGTTCTTTATGTTTAATCATTGTATTATCCTATTATGCAATGAAATTGAATTTCCTTTCTATTATCTAGCTTATCTTATCTCTTGAATAAATGTTAGTATATTATATAAATTTATATATATACACAATTATTCACAAAGTCAAAATTACCATCAAAATTCACTGTAGTATGTCGACATACCCCCCTTGACCATGTTGACATATACTGGTCAGAAATGACAATTCATTTTGAATTTGAAATTTGAATAACTACCATATGTCTATTCATTTCAAACGAATTTCTACACCTATAAATACTCATTTCTTCCAGAAATCATTACCTAATATTATTTCTTATCTATTCTATCTTTCATTCTTCTCTCAACTTCAAAAATGGCTAATCCAATTCATAACTTATTCGAGAATCTTGAAGAAACTCTTAATTCATTCAAGAATATTCTCTCGTTCATTCTTCGTAACCAGCGACACTTAGAGTTGAGTCAAATGCAGATGATCAAGGAGCAAGAAAGGCATTTCGATGCAATTCGATAGATGATTTCTTCCCTTCACAAGGATGATAACGAAGCACATCCTCCTGTCTCTCTCACAAATGACAATGAAAATTGGGATGCCATCAAAGCAGACCCTATTTTTGGAGAAGAAGGATGGGTGGAAGTTCCCCGTAACGTTTAATTTGTTTGCTTTATTACTTTGTTTGAATTGATTGTTTTGATTGAAATTGGTTGTTTTGATTGATTTGATTTATACTTGGTGTGGTTTGTATAAATATACATTGATATATTTATAATCGTTGATTGAATATCATGTCTATAAGTATAGTTATTTCTTAATATACTTTATTATATAGTTTATTAATGCAGGTACTTCAGTACAAGAATGAGGGGGAGTTGTATAGTTTAGAGTTTGTTTGTTTTTGTTGATGACAAAGGGGGAGAAATATAAAATAGGAGAGTTAGGCATAGATTAAGGGGGAGTTATTAGTTTTAAGGGGAGTAAATAGGATAGAAGTAATATTTTATAAACAAAGGTTGTCATCATCAAAAAGGGGGAGATTGTTAGTCCATGAGATGATGGTTTTGATGACAACAACCTTAGAATAAGATTATAAAATATAAATACTAACATTATAGTTTAGATATATATGTATATGCAGGATTTAACCATGCAGGTACAAAGAATGAAGACTGTATAGTATAGAGATTCAATATATCAAGATTGAAGACTCATGAGTATCAATATTATCAAGAGTTTAAGATTTCAAGATAAGTATTGAGTCTAGAATTTTGTTAAAACTTCACAATAGCACTGAAATCTTCACTCCATTTTTCTTTTGGGATGGAACCCATTTCTACCTTTTTAGTGGCTTACAAACCCACGACAAGTGGCTTACAAACCCACGACAAGTAGCTTACAAACCCACGACAAGTAGCTTACAAACCTACGACAAGTAGCTTACAAACCCACGAACATCCTAGTTTTGTACAAGTTCTCGAGTCCTGACATGATGAGATACTCTACAGGAAGAAGCTTGCAAAACTACTTCAAAATGTTTTTTTCAAAACAACTTCGGAATGATTTTCAAAATTGTTTTTCAAAATGTTTTAGCCTTAAAAATTATCTTTTCAAATGATTTTTCAAAAAGATGTTTTAGCCTTAAATATTCTTGTTTTTAAACTTCGTCTGTTTTAAACTATCTTTTAATATAATATATTTATACTTAGATTTAAATATAAAATTATAGTAAAATTATATATATAGTGTTCTCTATATTTATCTATATATCTTATCTATAGTCAAGTATATTTATAAAGTTTAAAATAGTTTTAACATAAGATAAAGGTTATTTTCAAAGAAAATCAAACTATCAAAAATTGCTTTGGGATGTCGACATGCCTATGGTGACCATGTCGACATGGTGACAGTTGAGTTCAAAATTTAAATTTCAAAAGAAGTGTCTATTCGTCATAACCTTTCATGAATGGACATGACTGTTGTTCTTCTATAAATAGGGGTTAGTTTCAACGAATTTTCAATCAGTTTTTCTGGTTTTTCACTTCTCTTCTTCTTCCACATTTTCTTAATCAAAATCCTATCATCACTCTACCGAAATCAACATTGAATCTAACTAAATTATCTCTGGTTTGATTCTCTATCACTATCTCAACAAGATCTAAGTGCTATTCAGAGTTATAGGCTTCTTTTTAATCTATCTAGCGAGAAAAGGTATGATTGTAGCCTTGGAAACCAATCAAGCGAGAAAAGGTGTGATTGTAGCTTTGGAAATCAATTGGGTGAACTTGTAGCCCCGGAAATCAAGTATCTCTACCCAGAGGATTGTGATTCTGGAGGGTGTACCTCGTAGCCTTGAAACCGAGGGTTGTAATTGTTGAATTGCTTTTGAAAGGAAATCCATACTTAGTTGTGCGGGACTGGATGTAGGGTAACTCCGAACCAGTATAAAATCCGGTGTGTTCTTTCCTTTTCTACATTTACTTTATTTCTGCATCTGTGATTATATCTGTGTCTGAATATTCCATACATTTGTGTACAAATCAACAATAACTGAAAAAGATTTAGTAATTTCTTAAAAACACTATTCACCCCCCTCTAGTGTTATTCCTAGCCTTAAGATCCGTAATACGCATTCCTCTCAATTTCAACATAGTTGGGTACATCTAAAACCATAAAGGCACGTTTGGAGAATGGATTCCATACTATGATAACGTAAGGAACTACCTTCCAATGGTACATCTTTAGATAAAATGCACCAGGTTCTGATAAGAACATCTTGTACCCCTATCACACAGGACTGGCCTACCACCTGACTAGTAGTACAGAATATGATCACCCCACTTTGGGCCGTGAATCATACATGAGTAGATAGTAATTGATCAAGATTTTGGGATGACCATACCCTGATGGGAGCGGGCCACTTAGCCCTGGTGCATGCCCGATTTTTGTCATTTCCCGATTGATGAGGCTTGAGGCTACGTTTTACCTTTATTTAGCACTTCCCACTTGGAATGCTACACTTCCCTCCAGGCATCAATGCAATGCTAGCATTCATCTATACAAGTTTGTTCAGGGATTGAATGAAACCAAAGGCACTACCTCCATTACATCCTTTTCGGGGAATCCTTCCTAGGATTAATAGCAAACAGCCTTTGCACTTCAAAGCTCTACCTTCGATTCCATATTCTTCAAAATGCCTTCAAGTCGAAATTCTTGAGTTGGATCGAAGTGATTTTCAGATAACATATCTGATCCCTGTCTCTTCAAAACAACTTTCGACAATTTCCGGGAAACTCAACTCCAGCTCTTTAGGAAATAAGTAGACAAAAAATAAAGCGGAGATCACCTCCTAACCGTTAATGGATGGATTTTCTTATCATTTATCCAAAATGAACGAAACAAATTTATACGTACAGTAGAGCACCACCGACAGTAACTATATCATATAATTTCTATGTTTCTCCTAGATATTTCCAAAGTTACATTTTGGTCCAGATTTTTATAGTCGGTTATTTAACTATCAAATAAATAAACATTCAAACATGAATTTAATCCTATATGGAATCCACTAAGCCTTATTTAATTAATCTTTAATTAATTAAAATCACTTTATAAACATTCGATCAAAAGATCTTTACAAAACACTATCCCCAAATCCTTTACATCCCTTTTATACTTGAAAAAACATTTATATACTTATCTCAACGGTATAAGTATATTTACCAAACTTTACAAAAGTTTAATTCTTTTCAAATTCCATATTAAATGGTCAAACAAATTTCATTTAAAACATTACTTCCTATAAAAATCAATCCACTTATGCTTTATAAAAAGTTTCCTTTTTAAAAGCTCACTTCATATTTCAAATAACTTATAAATTTTCCAAATAAATTTATAACTCTCTTTTAAAATTCTCAAAGTTAAATTATAAAACCAATTTACAATCTCTAAAATCATTTATAAATCATTTCCCTATTTCAAAAACTCTTTTTATAAATCTTCTTAAAGAAAAATCCTTTACAAAATATCATTTACAAAACATCCTTTGAAAATCACTTTAAATAAACCCTTTTATTTAGTAATACCCTTTTTTATAACAAATTATTATTTATAAATAACTTTATAAAATAATTATATAACTTGAAAATCAATTATAAACTTTAAACCCCAAAATTGATTAAAGAATTGAAGCTAATTCAAAAGGAGGCTTGGTAAACCCTATGGTACTAATTTAAGTTACCATTTAATTCCAATTTCACTTTCAAGTCATTCAACAATTTATTTACATTAATCAACGTATATGTAAATGCACTTCATATCCAAATTAGGAAATAACATGTCAATGCAACGAACTGGCATATACATGCCTGAATAACATAATAGCAGGATGGTGATTTTTCCTGCTAAATAGATGTCCTAACAATTTGCTACTTATAGAAAAATAGGAATATATTCTACTTAACATATGTCCATATAATAAACAATTACATTATAGCAGAACGAGAATTTATTCTGCTATCAGATGTCCAAACAATCAACTTACAATAGAACGGGGATTTATTCTACTAACACATGTCCACATTATAAACAATTACACAACTCATTCAAAATTGTTCGTCTACTTAATGATATCGACATTTGAATCCCTTGTGTTCAAAACCATCTTTGAAAAAGAAGTACCTTAAAAACAATTTGATTCTTGGAAAATAAGGATTAAAACTTAAAACTCCTTTTTAAAAATAATTAATTACAAGTTAAACCCTTTACTAAACCATAATTAATCTTTATTAACTCTTAACTTAATTTAATTATAAATTAAGAAACAATTAACCTTAAATAAATAATTAAACAATAATTAATTATTAAATAAATGATTAAAACCCTAATTAATCCTTTATTAATTATAAATTAATAATTCCTTCATTATTAATTAACAATTAATTTATCTCAATTAATTAATCTTTTAATTAAAACTTAAATAATAAATTAAACCTTAAATAAATAATTGTTTTAAATTAAAACCATAATTAATTTATAACTAAAAATAATTGAAAACTTGATTAAATAAATAAATAAATGACCTTATATTTGATTAGTAATTAATTTAAAATAAATCATATACTTAACTCATAATTAATTAAAATTACTTAATTAATAATTAACTAAAAACTAATCTTACCTTTAAAAGATAATAATTAGTACTAACCTTTACTTAATGAAAATTAATAAACCTTGTTTAATCTAAATTAATTATTAATTACTAAACTTAGTTAATTAATAAATATAAACTTAATTAACTTTCTAAAACATTTTTATTAAGTTTATAAAATATGTTAAAACTCTTTTAAAGTATAAAAACTGAATTTTTTCAAAAGTAGAACTTTTATCGAAACTGCATCCATTGCAACTATCGCTATGGATGCCATTACTTCTAAACTTGTTTTACATATGCAATAACCTTCAACAACTCTTACTTTTTAACTTTTAACTTACTTACTAACTTAGTAAAAAAATTAGAAATCAAAGTAAAAGAGAGAAAACTTTAGTGAACATTTTCTATTAAAAATTTAAGCAAAACATATTTGGAATCAAGTATCTTTATATCCCATACAAACCAATTTCAAATGCTAATTTACATCTTAGCATATAACTATACTATACATGAACACAAACACATAACCCATACATATGCAAGATCACTTCACATCATATCATAAACAAGTTTCACAATTTGTTAATCAACACTACGTATAGACTTCATGTTTAATTCTAGTTTTCCATCACATACCACCAACATACTTACAAGATAAACCACATATTTATTCAATAATTCAACCAACAACTATATAAAAATTTATTCCACATATAACAAAGTTAAAGCGTTTATTAGAAAGTGGAAGCTTAGTCACTAAAATCTTAATAAAACAAACCAAACTACTACCAAGCTCCTAATCATTACTAGATCCATGTTTTATGATTTTCAAAATGAAGATTGGGTGGCCTTAAAACCTAGAGATGGTTCGACCATTGATGTATATGTGCTCGACCCTCAGTGGATAAGGTGAATGGGGGCTTGTATTTGGAAGGCGAAGTGAAAAAATGAATGTAGGAAGGTTTGAACAAGTTTACAAGGAGATTTAGAAGTAGAAATAATATGGTTTTTATAACTTAGAAAATATTTGAGAAGCCATGGAAGTGAGTTCAAGAGTTTAGTAGGTTTGCGAATGAAGGAAAAGAGAAGGAGAAAGTGAATAAAAATTAGAAAAAAAAGAGTTTATATACTAAGGCACAAGTTGAATTACTACTTTACTCTTTGTCTTTTACCCTCTACTCTCTCCTTGCCACCTCATGCTCCCCTCCACCTTATCAAGAAATCCACCCCTCAAGTTGTCTCCTCCCTTCACATCATGCCAACATGATTTTAATATATGTACTTTAGTTGCAAATACGTCATTTCATGTCTATTTTGGTATCTTATATTATACTTTACTTTAAGCTTTTTAATTTCTTATTTTATACACTTAGATATGTATAAAAACTTGTATACTGATACATTTGCTTCAACTTACTTATATTTGTATGTGTATGTGTATATTTATACAAAGAGATCACGATATTTCCGACAACTTGTAGCGGATGAAAAACCGAAAATTCGAAAAACGAATTCCGATCACATTTTCTATTTCTCATCGAACTATATATTTTTGTAAACAAATTTTAAACTATTTCACCATCATTATTTATCATTTAAAAGAGTTTTATTTTCATTATAATATCTATTATTTGAATATTTAGAATTAATTAAATATTCAAAAATCAAAGTAGTGAAATTCCAAGTCGTTACAGTTAAAGCACTTGTTGATCAATGCACATGTGTTTGTTGTGCCACTTGGTGGTGTATACAGATGTATGTCGAATAGGGTTAGGAGTTGTGTTGATGCAAAGGGGTAAGTAATAGCCTACGCTTCTCGACAGCTCAAACCACATGAAGTTAGATATCTGACCCATGATTTGGTATTGGCAGCGATGATTTTCACATTGAAAGTGTGGAGACACAACTTCTTAGGAGAGAGATTCGAGTTGTATACAGATTATAAGTCATTGAGTTATTTATTCTCATAGAAAGAGTTGAATATGAGACAACAAAGGTGGCTGGAGTTTTTAGCAACTTATGATTTTGGTATTGAGTATATACCAAGGAAAGGAAATAAAGTGGTAGATGCACTTAGTAGAAAACATCAGAATGTGGTGTTAGCTACGTTGGCAGAATGTAAGGATTTAGAGGCGTTGACTTATTGTAGTGTGCAGTTAAGATCGACTACTAGTTCTAATAAAAATACCGCCATGTTGTTTTGCTTGAAAGTTCGACCAGTATTGATCGAGAGGATTGAGAGATGATCCATTATTAGCTAAAAAGATTAGGAGGCTTGAATGTGGAATTGAGATTGATGATTTAAAGGCTTGAAGGAAGTTCTTAGGGAATGTCATCGATCGAAGTTTACTATACATCCTGGAGGAACTAAGACGTATCAGGATATGAAAAGAAGTTTCTTCCGGTAACGTATGAAAAAGGATGTAGGCTTATGTATGAAGCAATGTGCAAATTACCAGTAAGTAAAAGCCAAACATCAAAAGCCAAGTGGTTTACTTCAGCCTTTAGATATACCGGTTTGGAAATGGGATTCTGTATCCATGGATTTTATTGACGGGTTGCCAAGGTCGAACATATGTAATGAAAGTGTTTGGGTCATAGTGGATAGATTGACCAGGAGTGAGCATTTCATTCTCGTTAAGTCAACCTGGACATCACTTATATTGGCTAAGTTGTTTATGAAGAACATTGTTAGACTGCATGAGATTTCTAGTAGTATAGTCAGTGACAGAGATACATTGTTCACTAGTGAATTCTGGAAGAGTCTACAAGAAGTGTTAAGTACTAAGCTTAAGAGGAGTATCGCTTATCACCCATATACGGATGGACAAATAGAGAGAGTCAATAAGGTACTTGAAGATTTTTTAAGAGCTTGTGTATTAGATTTTGATGGGTCATGGGAAGAACATTTGCACTTAGTTGAGCTTTCCTATAATAATAGTTAACATATTAGTATAGAGATGGCGCCTTTCGAAGCTTTGTATGAATGGTCGTGCAAATCACCAACATGTTGGTTAGAGACCGGAGACAGATTGGTATTTAGTCCAGATATGGTGAGAGAAGCCATAGAAAAGATTGAGTTGATCCAAGCTAGGATCAGGGAAGCTTGGTCTAGGAAAAAAAGTTACGCAGATAAGAGACTTAAAGATTTAGAGTTCTCGGTTGGAGACCACATTTTTGTTAAAGCATCACCGATGAAGGGTGTGGCATGGTTTCGAAGGTCCGGGAAACTAACACCTAGATATGTCGGACCGTTCCCTATTATAGAGAGGATCAGAAAACTCGCATACCAAGTGGTTTGGCAGAAGTCCATAATGTGTTTCATGTTTCTCGTCTTAAAGTATGTGCATGATCCAGAGACTATTATTGCTCCGACTACATTGGAAGATTTAGTAGTGGAACCAGATCTGAATTTTGTGAGACAACTAGTTTGTGTTGCGACTAGAGATGAGAAGAGGTTAAGGAACAAGACCGTCAAGTTAGTGAAAGTCCAGTGGAGTGATAATGAGAAATACTGTACATGGGAGACGGAGGATATGATTAGGGATACTTATCTGAGTTGTTATGATGGTACGTTCTATATTTGTTGTATATGGAATTTGTAGCCCGTAGGGTATACTAGCATTGTTTGTATGTTTAATATGCTTGTTATGTACTCCTTACTGAACTTCGAGGACGAAATTATTTAAGGAGAGGAGCCTGTAACATCCCTAATTTTGATTAACATTATTCAGAAGATTTAATTAAATAAATTAAATAGAATAATGCAGTGTATAGTAAGATAAAGGGGATGATATTTGATAAATAACAAGGTAAAGCTTTAACTAATTAATTGTTAAGATTGTTTTAGAACTTAACGCATAAAAGAATGTATGAGAGGGGCAAAGTAGGAATATATCCACCTATTATCCCATAAAACCTCACCCTTCATTCATTCTCATTTTTCAAAAATCTACTAAGTAAGAACTAAGAACAAGGCCGACCATTAACAAGCTAGAGAAGAGAAAAATTAAAAGGGATTTAGGAGTCAAAGCTAGGGAAAAAATTCTCGATCAAATCTTAACTCCATTTAATCTAAGGTGAATAATAATAGACCATCTTATTTTTATACTTGTTGATTTTGAATCTTGATGGATTTTGATTCATGATGATGCTATGATGTGTCATGTTTGATTTTATCATTGCTTGGATAGAATAATGATTTATTGAAATTTTTATGAAATTATTTTAATATGTTTTATGGATAAAACCTATGTTTTTGATCTCCAAATAATTTAATTTTTTAATATGACATGTAAAACATAATTTTGGAGATGGATTTTTAATTTCATAATTTCCAAATTAATAGGAATATTTTAAGAATTTCCTAAGAGAGAAAGGGCATTTATCTTGGGTTTCAATTATGAAAAATAATTAAATAATGATTTTGGCCTTGGAATTTTTATATGTTAAAAGAATGTGTAAATTCTGTTTTTTTGTGAATTTGGAGATTTTTTCCCAAAAGATTATGATTTATTATGAATTTAATAATATAGAAAAGCTTATGATAATTTCATATAATTAATAATTATTTAATGGGTGCAAAAAAAATTATTCCGAGGATACAAATTGGGTCGGTAGCAGATTTCTGAAAAGAAAGTTTGTTAAAGTTATTTCTAACCAATAGAAAATTGATAAGAATTTGGAGTTGGTGAAAAGATATTGCTTATTTAAGAAAAAATCAGTTTTAATGTTATTTACGAGATTGTCATGGTGTTAATAGTTGATGCTGCAGTACATCTATATGCATCCATGAATGTCGACGCCAACCTGAATGGAGGCATATGATATCAACGTGTAATGGACTCATCTGGGTTGAAATGAGGTTCGGCGTCCTCTATTCAATGCCGAAAATTATCAATCTTGTCATGCTGCATATTTGCAGCAAGGTTTTAAACAATGTCGCTACCCACTCTTTTCGATAATAAACCACTTTATGACATTGATGCCCTAACCCTTTAGTTCCATTATTAAACTATTTACAATGTTATTGCTGCTATCTTCGGCGTCATTATGATGTTGCATGTCGTCTGTTTTAATAATTGTGGTTTTAAGGCAGTGATGCCACCAACCTTACTTTCGATATTGATTGTTTTATGGCAATGCCGCCATATCATGGTTTGAATAACCCTAATTACAACATAGTACCCACCGTTTTGTAACATCCAATATCAATGTTTTATGATATTGATGTCACATGTTATCAATGTCGACTTCAAGGTATATTCCTATATAAATGGATATGTTTAATTGGTTCAGCAACCTATAAACTTCTATGTTGCGACAACATTTACTTCGGCAGTATACCCTTATGTTTTTATGAAATCGGAATTATTTTAAAGGCCTTGATATGGAGGGATGCGACGTCCCATGACGGTTATATCAATGCTGCTAGTTTTTGAAAACGAACATATTCTAAATTATGGGATTAAGCCCTAAATTAAGAGGTGCGACATCCTCCTATAATTTCCAATGTATACATGGCAGTATTAAAACGGTTTATAAAGTAGCATGAGAAATTGGTAAAGTAAGGGGCTATATTTTTCTTTTTTTAAATATGAATTAAAGGGATTAATCATATACAATGATAAATGTTTTCAAGGAATAAATTATCGTTTAGCCCAAGATTTTATATGAAATTACCAAAGAGGGTCACTATTTAAGGTTAAGTAATTATAAGATGTCAATTGATTGAACATATTTGAATGATGGATGCTATATGTTATTATTATTTGATCAGTTATTTTGCATGATTACTATTTTCATACTCACATCATCATGTCCCATAACTGCATTTTGGGATATTTGAGGGCAGAATAACCAGTAGATTGACCCAGTAGTGAGTATAATCAGATTTTACTCCTAATTGAGTAGAATTGCATATGGAAGATCAGGTAGATCAAAGGTGTAGGATGGCCAGACTAATCAAAGATTATAATTCGAGATATGATATTGGAAAGGTCCAATAGGTTCATAGTCATCCCATGAAAACTACGGCTTGAGTATTTTGTTGGAGATATCCAATAGGTTCCTAGTGATCCCATGAAAACTATGATTTGAAAGTATGGTATTGGAAGAATCCAGTAGGTTCATAATGATCTCATGAAAATTATGATATGACATATAGTATTGGAGAGTTCTAATTGGTTGGTAGTAATCTTATAAAAACTATGATTGGAAATTGTTATTGGTATAAACTAATAGGTTCTTTGTGATCCTATGAAAACTAAGATTCAGGACAAGTATTCCTTAAGAGATTTGACAGGTTATTAGTCAGCCCATGAAAAGTAATAGGTTTATAGTGACCCTAGGAAAACTATGGATTAAGACAGATAATCAATTTTGTAAAAGGGTGAACTTAGGGTAGACATAACCCTATGTTGACAGTTGAGTTAGACTTACCCACATTGCATACTTACGTATGATTATATTATTATGTTTTAACCCTTTTAAATGCAGAAACACAGTATATGGTTGATATGTTTTGGTTAAGATAAAGTGAGAGGAAAACCCGTTCTGCTCAACGGCATGGTCTCACTAGATATCTATTTGGTTCGAGATGGAAAGTTATTATTCACATCAGACTGTTTGTCTAACCCAATGATTTTATTTTTTCCTCTTAAACTCTCTAGTACTCATTTAAATAGGTTGGGAGTAAGGGATTTCATGTTTCCAGTAAGATGAATAAGCTTTCGGAGACGAGCATGAAGCAATCTAGCTATGTTAGGAGTTTCTATTTATCCACTGTGTACTTTTCTTTTGTCTGAATGGATGTAATGACAAGTTGTAGAATTGCCTAGTATTAGATTCTGATCAACCAAGGAAGCATCTTTCTATGTCGCTCTTGGAATATTTGTAATAATTATATTTTCTCTAAACGTGGGATTACGAGTGGGATTATGTAATGAATATGAAATGTTATTTATGAAATGCAATGTGAAAATTCGTTATTAAATTGTGTTTGAAAATTTTCATATTCATGTGCTTCTATTATTGATATAATTAACATAGCTGGTTTTGTCACCGGAAATTAATATCATGGATGACTGCAGAATCCGTAGCACTTGGTTTCGAGTCTCAAATTAGGGGATGTTACACTAGTGGCAGATATAGGATGATAATATGCTATATATTTTGTAGCCTCATTGTTGTATCTATTCTATAGTAGTTGACAATGTATTTGTATATTGAGCTAGAGACTATCATTTTGTAGCCTTGGACCGTGTATTATATATGTTATCTATTATCTTTTCTCTGCTGTGTTCTGACTTTGTATTCTCCGATATTACTATTATCTATGATTGTATATTGTTCGTCCTAGAAGCATATGTGTTTAATGCTTTGTACGTTAACCATGTACATGTTCAGTAAAACTGACATGTACCTATGTTGATCCAAAGAAATATTCATGTGTGTATCCCATATTGCCTCATTCTCTGTACTACTCGACGGTATTACTTATGTAATACTCTTGGGTAGTATAGATATAGAGGTAGGGATGTTTACAAATTGGTATCAGAGCAAGTCAGAATAATACCGATCATAAAGGGACATGAGTCATTAGCCTAGATGGACTTAGGAGACCTTATCACTTAGGTATTAGGTAGATAACCTAAAAACATATATTATCTAGGTATACACGGTGATTACATGGTGTAGTCATCTAGGTGCATATTTGTTATTTGTATTATTTGATATATTATATTATTATTCTTGAATATCCTTAACCTATATCTCACGTAAGTGCAGAAGTGAAGAATGGCTGGTCCTCGTGTTAGTCGTGTTAACCTAAGCCAGTCAAGTGGATCTTAGGGAGTCTACATGACGATAGAGCAACTTACGGAATTAGCGAGATTCATCCAATAATCGAGTGCTTCTGCCACTCTGAATCCTCCCACTCCTCGATTTGACTTTGTCAGGCTGTGCAGCAATTATGCTAAACTAGGAGGGAAAACCTTCAATAGCACAAAGGGAGTGATAGGAGTGCAGGCTTGGCTAAAGACGTGTGAATGCATTTTCGCATGTATGGGCATTATCTGCCATCAAAATGTCCAATTTGCTTCCAGCCAAGTTCAAGAGAGGGCATTAGATTGGTATAAGACTAATGAGTCAAAGCCGAGTTGGGATGATTTCAATGATCGATTTGAGAGAAAGTTTCTTTCACAAGGTAAGAAAGCGGCTTTGGCACTTAAGTTTGTAGGCTTAAAGTAGTGTAATATATTCGTAGTCGAGTATTCTTCTTCATTTGAAGCTTTATATAAGCACGACGTTGAGCTCATTAACAAGTCGTTGAAGAAGAATAATAAATTTGTGTATCGATTGAAGAAATCTTTAAGGAAAGCTATTCTACCTCAGCTAGAGGTTACATTCAAGAAACTCATGGACACTACAATGACACTTGAGGGAGGAAGATAAAGAAAGTAGTGAAGATGGGCCAAAGTCCAAGACTATTGTTGGACAGAAGTGAAGGTTCCCTTTCAGGAAGCAAAAAAATAAATTTCAGGGCAAGAAGCAGGAGAAAGGCAGCATGCCAGAATACAAGGTTTGTGGTAGAGATAGGTTAAATGCTTCAACTGTGGAGAGAAAGGTTATTATTCCATAGAGTGTACCATAATGTATCTCCATATCATAAGAAGTGCAGGATTTATAGTAAGGAAGCACATCTTAGCTACATTTGTCCCTCGGCTAAAAAGAAGACTTGGGAGTTGAATGTTATAGAGACAGTTGACAGTTCCTCTCAAGCTAAAGGAAAGGCACTTGCAGTTCTTGAAGGTACGATTCTAGTTACAGATTTTCCTGTTAAAGTTCTATTCGATACGGGTGCATCACATTTGTTCATATTGAAAGAACTACTGGATAAATTTAATCTTGTTGTGGTATACTTAATCACATCTTTGAGGATTGTGAATCCTATTGGAGGATATGTAACTCTCAAGATGTTGTGTATGGATGCTGAATTGCATTTTGGTGGTTACCATTTTTACTACAACTTGCATGTATTTGAATACATAGGATTTGGAATCATCCTTGAGATGGATTAGCTGGATTGTTATGAGGCACATCTTTTATGTCCCGAAAGGATTGTGACTGTCGGCCATCCAGATTCTGAAGTAAGAGTTAGCATAGTTCTTTGAAGTGTTAGTGAAGAATCTAGTGGATCACGTTTTGCTATTGAAGCTTGTAATGAGGATGAGATTGCTCGGATTCAAATGGTTAAGTAATACCCGGATATCTTTGAGCCTATTACAGATTTACCTCCTAAGTGAGCTATCGAGTTACAAATAGATCTTATTCTCATAGCTCAACCTGTTAGTCGACCTCCAACTAGAATGTCCACAAAAGAGAACAAAGAGGTTAAGAAGAAGTTTTCTCAACAAGAGTAGAAGCACTTCATTAGATCGAATAGTTCACTACGGAGAGCCGGAGCTGTATTTGTAAGAAGTTAGACAGATCCCTCAGGCTATATATCGACTTAGAAAATTGAATGAGTTGACTATTAAGAACAAGTATCCCCTTACTTGGATCGATGACATGTTCGATCAGCTGAGAGGAGCTAAGATCTTTTCATAAGACTTAGCTACGGGATTCCATTAGCTCATAATTGTTGAAAATAGAATCCTAATAATAGCATATTGAACCAGATATGGCTCTTACGAATGGATGGTAATGTTGTTTGGCTCGACAAACGCTCCAGCCTACTTTGTGGATCTAAGGAACATAATCTCTAGAGACTACTTGAATAAGTTCGTAATAGTCTTTATTGATGATATACTTGTATACTCTAAATCCGAGGAGGAGCATGCGAAGCACCTCGGGATGGTGGTGGAGCCTCTAAGGCAAAATAAGTTAAAAGTCAAGTTCTCTAAATGCCACTTTTGGTAGAGGCAACCATATTCTTAGGCCATGTTATTTTAAAAGCAGGTATCTCAGTTGATCCTATCAAGGTAAAGGCAATCCAGAATTAGAAACTACCGAAGACAGTTCCAGAGATTAGAAGTTTCTTGGGATTAGGCGGTTATTACCAACAATTCATCAAAGACTACTCGAAGATTGTATAGCCTTTGACCAACCTTACCAGAAAAGGAGTAAAGGTCCAATGGACAAGTAAGTGTGAGGAAGCCTATTTGAAGTTGAAGGAGTTACTTATAAATGCACATGTGCTTATAGTACTGGAAGGCAACTAGGGTTCTAGAAGTTTATATAGATGCATGTGATTCTGGATTAGGTGTAGTACTAATGCAGAAGGGAAGAGTTGTGGCATATGCATCGACACAGTTAAGACCTAATGAGATTAGATATGTTAAGCATGATTTAGAACTTGTAGCTGTTGTCTTTGCTCTAGACATTTGGCGACACTACTTTCTTGGAGAGCGATTTGCGTTATACACAGATCACAAGTTGCTGAAGTATCTGTTTACACAGAAAGATCTTAATATAAGAGAACAACGATGGTTGGAATTTCTAGCAACATATAATTTTGAGATCCAGTATACACCGGGTAAATTAAATCAAGCTCCCGATGCATTGAGTCGTAAGCACCAAGTTGTGGTCTATATGATGATAGCTGAGTGGAAGGATCTCTACACTTTATCCATGTGCAAGATTTGTGATAGCCACTCTAATGCTAATTCTGATGTAGTGATACCTAGCCTAGTTGCAAGACCATCTATGATAGATCGGATCATTGAAGCACAAGGAAAGATCTGACTTTTTATCACTTATTCAGAGATTGGAATTCAAAGAACAAGGTAAAGATTTGGCTAGTTACTCTCTTGATTCTCAGAGATGCTTACAGAGATAGAACATGATAATAGTGCTATATACTGATAACCTCAATGGAGAAGTATTAGAAGACCGCCATAGGTCATAATATACCATACATCCAGATGGTAGCAAAATGTATATGGATATGAAGCGACTCTATTATTAGGAAGGTATGGAATGTGAAGTTGGTAGTTTCTGGAAGAGTGTATGACTTTTCAGTTAGTGAAGGCAGAGCACCAGAGATACAATAGTCTTCTACAACAATTGGAAATTCCTCAATGGAAATGAGACCAGGTATGTGTGATGACCCACCTTTCTGACCTCTGGGAATGACACTTAATACATCCACTATATTGATGTGTCATTGCCCAAGCGTCCGAAAGATGAATTGTTGTGGGGTTAAAAATAAAGAATAGAATAAAAAATCTCACAACGAAACTGTTAAATAGAACATAACAGTAATATAGTACATAAGGTTACTCCCTAACATGGAGTAATTAGAGTTACACTAAAAGTACTACAATCATCTTAGGCAGTTATAACATCCTGCCTTTACACACGCTGAAACAAAATACACTCACAAGAATTAAACAAATAGCGAAAATAGACAACTAAATAGATAAAGACCTCCTGCTCGGGCGCCATCTTCAAATCATCCCATAAAGACCTGCAACTCTCAAACTATTTAAATATAAATGAGTACGTGAGAGTTTAGGGAAAAAAAACCCAGGTCAGATAATATGTCTGGTATGAGTAAAACTCTAACAAATAAGTGTAATTAAACAACAACATGCGAGACCGTGCCGGCAAACACCAAACGGGGTTCCTCTTATAAGAACAACATCCAAATGTAAAGAATGGATACAAATAATTAACATCTCTAAGAGTGCTTGTGACGCCCCACCTCTATACCCACGCTAACCAAGAACACTACGATGTAGTGCTGTCAATTAGCACGGAGAATAAGGCTGTGGAGGAGCGACCATCCATGTAACTTCTTTGTGCGAGCATCAATACGTCAGATGGAATAGAATGCATATCTTTTAAGGAGGAAATCCGACATACCGATACAAACACAAAGCTATCACACGGTGGCTATATATAATCTTCGGAAACAAACATAGAAATAATCATAACATAAATCAGTCACAGACATCCATATCACAAAGGCGGAAGAAGATATGAATAAACATATAACACATGAAAGTGTACATCAGATTAGTGGTCGGAAAGATCCACTATAATACAAAAGAATAGCATCACGTGCTATACAAAAGAATAGATACACAACATAGAGTCTATATCTCAAATGTGTACAACCAAAAACTACTAATCTAAGTAGTTAGCCAAAAGTCAGAGTAATCCAGAAGAGAAGTCAAGCAGAAGCACCTGTAACATCTCGGTCTGACCCGAGTATTATTTATAAGAAAATAATAAACGGATCAGTCTAACTATAAATATCAGATGACATGATATAGGATAAGGGGTATGGCATACACATATAATAACCATGATGGCATACTACTATAAGTATGTAAATGATAATCAACAAGGGATTAATCAATGTCACAAGAATCTTCTCAGAGATCCAAACACATAAAAAGGGTAATGACACACAAATTCACCAATACACAAAACTGATATCATATCAGTGAAAACCACAAAAGTTGGTGAAGCACTAAATCCAGAAATCAACACACGAAATCCAGAACAAATCCCAGAAATCAACACACGAAATCCAGAAATCACTAAAAGGGGAAGTCCGAACACACGGACGAGAAGCTATCTCATGGAAGCTATCCATTTTATTTTCCAAACACACGGATGACCCGTAGGCAAGTCCGACACACGGACGAAGAGACATCGCACATTGCTAGTCTAAACCATAAAATGATCATCATCGATCATAAAGAAGTGTCGATTACACTAAGCAAGTAAATATATGAGTTTAGCTTCATGTCCCATAACCACTTGCTTAACTTAAATATTTACGAACAAACTGTAGATCTTCACTAGAAATTGTCACAAAAGGGTTCAATCGAACAAGTCCAAGAGCTAACCGACGAAGTGAACGCAAGCGTTTCATACCACTCGTTTTACTAAGTCGTTTAAGTCGATTTCTCGTTCGAGTGAAGTAAAGGCTTATATATATTAGTAGATTGGAAATCGGTTAGAGAAAACGAACTTTTGATATTTAAAATAGTGTTGAAATCGCTTTGATGAAAGAGTTTTGATATTTACTATTAGTATTGAAACCTTCATATATCTTTAAAGTGACAAGTCATAAAACGATTGTAGAAACAAATCAATTCACGTTCGAAGACGTGAGTAAAGTCCAAAGAAGTCAATCCCAAAACCATCAAAGTAGAAATTCTGATAAATGTTTTTCAGACGAGATTGCCTACGCAGAGTAATACGGGGTTCGACCCTTTTACCGAATGTATACCTCTAGAATATACATTTGAGAACTCCGATGGCTCTTGGAAACCTCCAAGCCGGACCCTGCCAACTGTTACCGAGAATCCGAGTGTTTCACATCTAGGTGCACAGATATCCAAACTAAATCTAGAGTAGATGTGATAATACCCTAATGGGAGCAACCCCATATAGCTTGGCCCCTACTCGCTCTCTGGGTTTAGTCATTTCTGAAAAAAGATAACAAAGCTTAAGTGAGCAACACATCATCTTAGAGTGATGAAATACAAATAAGGCTGAGGTAATCGATAGTCGAAAACCGACTATCAAAGATAACAAAATGATCGTATATGGGCAGTAAACTTCATGTTCCTACCACTACTCGTCGATTTCAAACTTATACTATTTCTTGGTTAAAAATGAAGTCGGGCAAGCGAAGGAAGTGTTACCTTTAGGCATTGCCTTAACGAAAATTTTAACTTTTGATATAGTGACAAGTTTCCACACCTCGACGTTTAGTGTGAAGAGTATGAGCATGACTAAATTCTTTCCATATAAGCAATGTCGTTCACGGAAACTTCTTTTCTTTAAAAGGTGAGATTTTACTCATCGAAAGTCGACGAAATAAACCAAGCTTGCGCTATAACTTGAATATGCCCTTGAACTTCACTTTGCCTTTCTAAAAGTGATAGCTTTGTAGGTCTAAATGTGCAAATGGGCTCGGCTGGGGGCTTTAAGGTTCGGTCTATGTTGAATAAGAGTGTATGGGCTTGTTTTGGCAAGAGAAAGAAGTTGTTTTTAGTAAACTTGCTTAAGGAAGAAGTGGAAAGAAATGATTTTTTTTCTAATTTAGAAGTATTTGGAAGCCATGGAAACTTAGGAAGGAACTTGAATGAAGTTTTGAAAGTGAAGATAGAAATGAGAAAAATGAGAAAAATGAGAAAAGAATTAGGAAATCGACTTTTATACTAATGGATAAATCAAATTACAAAACTATCCTCAATGTGCATGCCCTCCACTCACAAAATGCCACATCATCACTCTTGCCACCCCCATGTTTTACATGCCTCCAACATGTCCTCCCCTCTTCATGAGACACAAACCAATATGCATTTATCACTTGTGTACTAAATGTCTAACATGGTATCTTTTCATGTTTCTTAATATATTTTTAAATTTGAATTAAGGTTATATCTTATCTTTACATACTTAAGTATATATACTTATGTATATACCAATATATATATACACACAAACTTATTTGTAAATGAATGAGAACATGTAACGAGCCAGAATTTTGAACAAATTAAATTGAAAATATTTAATTAATTTTAAATATTTGAACGATGAATTAATTTGAATCCCGAATATAACTTTGAATTTGGCGATTAAATTATAAAATTTAATCTATTGAATGTTGAATAAAAATTTGAATCTTCAATTTCAAGCTGAAGAAAAATATTTCAAAAGCTTTTAAAATTCGTATTTATAATACTGAAGATAACAGAAGCTTCAGAATTGAGTTTGGAAACAATTTGATCGGTTTTGAAATTAATTGTTTGAACCGATATTTAAAAATAGTCATTTTTCAAACAGTCTCGGAATTCGACGAAACCAGTTCCATTGGGTCCGTAACGTTGAATTATTGTCGGATTACAATTTTCATATTTTTCGGAGTAAATACGTGATCATACGTTGAGTAAATGCATCGAAATTTTAAAGCAAATTCAATTTAAATTTAAATTTAAATAATTGTCAAACATCAGCACGTTTCTCTCCTTTAAACACGCCTTCAATTACGCTCCTTTGTTTCAGCCGAGCATCACGAACGAGAAATCACGCAACCCATCCCCTCTCTTTTTAAATTTCGCGTTCTTCCCTCATTCCTCTCGTTCAAAAATCAGTAACAAAACAAAATGGACGCTCTTCATTTTCCCTTACTCTTCCCAATTCATTCAAACAAAAGCCCCATCCCCAGTTCAAAGAAATAAAAATGGTCGTCCACTGTAAATCGAGATCGCGACGCGCGATGTTGGTGGTCGCGATCGGAAATCGCGAGGCCAGGCATTCGCGGGACAGGCGTAGGGGTTTCGCGTCGAGGCGACTCGCGTAGGGGATGGCGGCGATCAACGTGTGGAGACTCGCGATGGATTCGAAGATGAAGGTGGGTCACGGCAGTCGAGCTCGGCGATTTGGGGGTATCGTGAGTGGCACGGTGGAGTTGGGCGAGTTCGTCGGCAGGCCATCGAAGTGGGTCGCGATCAATTTCAGAGGCTAGGGCAGAAATAGGGGCTATCGCGTTCGAATCTGATGATGGCGACGATGTCGCGGCATTCGATGGGGGACTGCGATGTCGAGCGTGAGGCAGTGGGTTCATACTCACGGCAGTGGCGATAGTAGGAGGGTTCGATCGAGCCTGGGTTTGCATTTTGCAGTAAAGGTATAAATCAAGAAATCGAGTCTGGATTGAAAATTGGATTGCAAAATAAAAGCTAAGGTGAGATTTTTCTCACTCAAATGAAATTTGGTATTACAGTTATTGATTTGACTGATATGATTGCTATTTGGATGTGATATTAGATATAGTAGGATATATCTATATATATAGCAATATATACATATTGGCATATGTATATATTGGATTGATGATTTCCCGCCTCGTATAGCGGATGAGACCCTATTGCGCCGTTAGTAAGCGGATTATTTTTATAAAACCCATATACCGCGATATTCCACCTCGAAGTGGAATGGGTATTGTGCTAACATCTGTGGATGCAGGGAAACAGGTTGGAGGGATCCAACTGGATTCCTCACCAGTATTTATTTATTTACAGATATTGATGTATATTCTGTTATCATATTGATATATGATGTTTGTTGTTGTGATTGACTAATTGGTGTTGTTGCATCATCGGATTCAGTTTTGAAGTTTAAAAATAACGACTTTTACTTTAAAAGGATTTTAAAGTGATTTTTGAAAGTAGACGTTTTATTTAATTTTTGAATTAATAAATAAACGTTCAAACTTTAAAGTTATAAAAGTTAAGATTTGTGAATTATAACCAAAAGGTAATTTCTTTTGAAATAAATAGTTAAGAAATTTATAAAATGGTTTTAATTGGAATTTTTGAATGATTAAAAACGATATATGTAAAAGATGTACAAGATTGATATTTATAACTTTAAAATGTTGGTATTATAAAACAAGTTTTTATAAGCGTTAAAATGAATTTTTAAGAATTTATAAATAAATGAAATTTATAAATTGTGAACTTATAAAAGGAAATGATTTTGTAAAATAAAGGAATTATAAGTATTTAACTTATAATATGGATTGTTGGTATAAGATTTGAGTTATGAATCGAATTGTTAATAAAGGAGATTTATTAAATTGAAGTTGTTAGAAAATAGAAATAGAATTTATAAACGTTGTTTTATAAATTCGAAATCAATTGGATTTGATAAATTAAATATAGAAGGTTGTTAAAGGAGATATATTCGCGATTTTGGATAGCGAATTATTATTGAAATAAAATGTGTAGAAAATAGTGAAATGTAATTAGTGAAGTATATTCACGATTTTAGATAGTGAATATATCGTTAAGTAAAATGGATAGTTTTGGAAAAGTGACATTGAAAATGAAGTTAAACATTTTAAAGATGTTTTTAAAATGTATTATGATATCGAATACATAGATTTCAACATTTTTATTGTTGAAATAGACGTTTTCGAGAAAGAAGGAAATGGTGGACTATAACACTGTTGTTATAGTAAATGATTTCCGAAAAGAAGTGTTTTATATAGTATTGGGATTTATATATCTATCTAAATTTCGAATCCCTATACTAGTGATTTTGAGTCGTCGTAACGATGCTTTACGTAACATTCGTTTTGACTCAAATAAATGTTGTTATAGTAAATGATTTCCTTAAAGAATGAATTTATACTTAAATTTGATTTAAGTATATTGAATATTTTCAAATGTTGAAAATAAATGATTTGTGAATTACTTATTTTTAAATAAGTATGGAAATACTTTTCCAAAATGAAATGAAACGTTTTTGAGAATTTATCTTTGTAAAGATAAATCGAAAGTGAATATTTGAAATCGATTGAAAATCGTATATGAGTAGATATTTGAAAATATAAATTCACTATGGAATTTATAAAGGAAAGAGAAATTGTTTAGAAAAATAAATGTTGATTTATTTTTGAAGTGTGGAAATTTTATATCTAGTAAAGATATTTTGGAAAATAAATAAATTGGAGAATTATTTGGAATCTGATGATGTTGCGCATCTTTATTGATAGTTAAATAACCGACTATCAATAATTACCTTTAGATAGGTATTTGTTGTGAATTGGATGAATTTGAATGCCACACTTATTTTTGAATAAGCGCTCACTATTCGGGTTAGCCGGGAAAGGACCATGGGGTCGTATAACCCATTCCGAATATGTGATACGTCGTTATGAATTGCATTCAAAGACCGGTGTTGAAGACTGGATATTTTTGAAAACGGAAGGATTACCGTCGAGTTACTCTACATCGGCTGATCTCCGATTTAGAGGTTTTATCACCCTTAGTGATGGGAAGTCCGGACGTGATTAGAAATTTATCCGGATGTGCAAGGGCTTCGTGAGAAGTGCCTTCGGTTCTGTTCGATCCCGGAACAGACTTGTATGGATTGTATGTCTGACGTTACAAATTGAGATATAAAGCTGATTTCTTTCAAATACATTTCTGTTGGTGGCGGAGAATTTATTCTCTTAGCTTAACACCCTTCTCTGAGACGTACGAGCTCAAAGGTTATGTAGTTGAAATTTATCAGCAATATATTCCCAATTTGGTAACGTGGCATACTGAGTGTTGCTGTGTGATGATCAGTGTTTGATCATTTGCGATATGATCATTTGTTTGATCTTATATCTTTGTGACCATAGGTTGATCATTTGTTTGACCCGAAGCATGGCTTTGTAGAAAGCGTAGCTTTGTGGACGAGACTTCGTCGAGCCTCACACCCCGGAAATGGTCAAAACAGGAAGGATGCAGCAAGGTTCTAGGGAGTAGCGCCCCTTAGTGTATGTCATTCCTTCTGGATAGAGGTGGTATCATGGTATGGAGCCCAGATACTTAACCTATGTGGTTACTGCATTATTATTATTATGTGGTTGTTGGAAATCGGGGATCCTCGGGAAGATCGGTTACGATCGGGGGATGGTATACGCGTGTCAGTAGTTACCTATTTTTGCAGAGGTAACCCGACCTTGTGTTGGCAGAGATCTAACCGTATTGTTAGGTTATTTCTCGGGACGTCATTCCAGAGGCGTTCTGTTCGTGGAATAGGAAGTTCCTTAGCCTGACCATTTGTTGGAAATCCAAAGAAACAATACGAGACTTGTACGGTTTTAGTTGTAGAACCTATCATTCACTTATGGTGGTCACCACTGTTTGGATGGTAGCTATAGTAGGCATAAGTGCGGAATGCCTATGCTGGCTAAGATTTATATTCTACTTTCGAAATGTTTTCTACACTATGCACTAATAATAATATCAAAAATGATTTGATTTTGCGTAGTAAGCATCTTTGACTATCATAAGAAGAAATCTCCTCCAATTCTGCGTTTGCATTGTGTGTGTGGTGGGAGGTCTTATGGTAGTTTCATTTTCCAAAAGCATTGCGAATCTATTTTAAATATTCCTTTGTTGTTATAAAGAATAACTGTTTTACGATCTCACACCAGTCACCATGACTGACTCGGAGTTTATTGTTCCCTTCTAAACTCTGGGTGCCCACCAATTTCCACACGGGCAGTCTAGAGTTATGTTATCAGGATATTCTGGCTATTCTGGAGCTTTGGAAGCAAGCTGGATGGCGAGACATAGTATTTGTATCTGATATGATTTATTCCGCTGTGTATTCTGTATGAGGACAAGTTTATAAAACTGTCCATTGTTGTATATTGACTCTGATTGATGTATGTATAAACTGATATAGTTCTTTGTTTTAAAAGACTAGTGTTTATCTATTATATATTATTCCGCTGCGATGTGTAAGATTCTGATATTGTTTTCTGTTCTGATGTTGTTCTGTTATTCTTTCTTCTTCTGCTTTCTTCTTCTTCTCTATCTTCTTCTTCTCTTCTTCTTTCTTCTTCCTTCTTCTTCTGTTTTCTTCTTCTTCTGCCTTTTTCTTCTTTCTTAAAACATCACTATTGGAGTTTCCGGCACTCGATTGCTCGACAGTCGATAAAGTGAGTATCGATGTCGAATTTTCGAAAGTCGAAAATTTCGGTATGTGACAGCGTGGTATCAGAGCATATGGTTAAGCGACAACCCTGCTCTGTTGGGTGTTACTCATTAGAGATAGAGTCAGTAGTACTCTAGAATGAGTGTGAGTGTAATAATAGATACGAGCGCGTATTTGTTAGTGAATATAAAAAAATTGTTTTATATTGTGATGATTGATTTATTGAGTGGCATATGAACCTTCGTCGGCACAGTCTGCGCAACTGGATCGAAGGGTTTTCTAAACACTTGAATAGAACAATTCGGCACAGTATTGTTTTAAATAGGGTGAATGAAATAATTTTGCCCAAAACTATTTTTGTATAGAAAAGAAACGATTTTCTATGAATTATCATAGTATGTGGATGTTTGGTTGTTAGGAAATGATAACATTGAAATATTATCATTGTTATATGAGATTGAATGAGAAATTAAAATAATAACCAAAGATTTGGAGATAAATCCATTTAACAAATGGAAATTATAAATGTAAATTAAGAATATAAGAAAATAAATTCACATACAAATGAAATTTAAAGAATGTAAATTATAAATGTGATTTGTAATTTGAAATAGAATTCCAAAGAAGAATTTGAAAATTTTGGAGATTTGGAAAGTTTAAATCATTTTTGATTTGAAAATGAATTTCAAAGGGTTTGAAAAGTATTTTGGAGAGTTGAAAGCTCTAAACTCTTTTCGGTTGCTGGAAAATAATCTTGATGATGATGGCCACATCAATAGAATTCATTTTCGGGTTTCCAAAAGAGGAATTGCTGCCAAATTGTTTTAAATGGAAGTTGTTTGAAAAAAAAAATTGATTTGGTTTTAGAAATTCAAAGGATAAATTGAATTGTTTTCAAAATGGCTTTGAAATGTTGGTAAACTCTGGAACGCTATATAAAGATATTTATGAAATATTACTAAGTTGATAACTTATACAATTTGAATTTTGATAGAATAAATTTAACTTAAAGAATGAAGTTAAATTAAAGTAAGTATAAGTGAATAAATTTGAATTATGGAAGTAAATTGTGAATATAGATTGTAAATGAATTTATAAATAAAAAAATAGAATTCCAAGAAGATAATTGTAATTAAAATTCAGTAATGAAATGAAATTGTAAATGTGAATGTATAAATGATTTTATCAATTGGAATTGTAAATTGAAATATGGATGGAATCCGAATAAGCTACCTTGATAATTAATAAATTCATGAAATGGAAGTTGAATTAATTAAATTGAAACTTGAATTGTGAACTAAATAAAAGGGATGGTTCGAATTTAAAGATAAATTCAAGTAAGTATAAATAAATTTTCAATGAATGGAATTCACAATTGTACATGAATAAGATTAAAACTGAATGTTAAACTTGTTTTGAATTTGGTAGTAAATGAAATTCAAACTAAATGTTGAAACCGAATTTGAATAAAGAGAATTGGACTTGTAATGAATTAGTAATTGGAACTAATCTAAAATAAGCAGTTGTAAATGAAAACTAATCAATGAAATTCAATATTCAGAAGTTGAATTGAATCCAAATTAGATTGGAATAGTGAATAGAATTCAAATAGAAATTTGAATGTAAAATTAAATGAAAAAGAATATATAACTTCAATAGTGAAGTAAAAATTGTATAAGAAGTATATATTGAAAATTGTATAATAAAATGTGCAAAATGGTTCGAATATATGTAACTAGATATTATGGCTAGTAGGATATACAGGTGTTATAAAAGAATTGGGATTTTACTTTTAAAGGTGAATTTGAATTGCTCGAAAAAGGTATGCATTTTAATTTCTATATGAGATTTGATGACTTTCTTGTCTAGCCGCTTGGCCTTTTCTTTTACTTTTTGAAATCTGAGAGTCCGTAGGGACGTTTTGTAGTTGTACCGTATTAGCCGCGCAAAGGAGACGCTGGCAAAAAATTTTCGAAAATTTCGAGTGTTAGAAAATTTTTGAGAAAATTTGGAAAGTTTAAATTTGAATTGTTAAGTAAACAATGTTGTTTGAAAATTATGAAAATGTTTGGAAATTTAGTTGAATAGATAGCGAATCTTTAGTAGAAAGATTTGTTTTGAAAATTGATAAAACCATTGGATTGTGAAAAATAGTAGACGAGTTAAGGACTTTTTCTTCCTGACTTGTAATTTCGGGACAAAATTCTTTTAAGGAGGGAAGTTTGTAACGACCCAGAATTTTGAACAAATTAAATTGAAAATATTTAATTAATTTTAAATATTTGAACGATGATTTAATTTGAATCTCGAATATAACTTTGAATTTGGCGATTAAATTATAAAATTTAATCTATTGAATGTTGAATAAAAATTTGAATCTTCAATTTCAAGCTGAAGAAAAATATTTCAAAAGCTTTTAAAATTCGTATTTATAATACTGAAGATAACAGAAGCTTCAGAATTGAGTTTGGAAACAATTTGATCAGTTTTGAAATTAATTGTTTGAACCGATATTTAAAAATAGTCATTTTTCAAATAGTCTCGGAATTCGACGAAACCAGTTCCATTGGGTCCGTAACGTTGAATTATTGTCGGATTTCAATTTTCATATTTTTCGGAGTAAATACGTGATCATACGTTGAGTAAATGCATCGAAATTTTAAAGCAAATTCAATTTAAATTTAAATTTAAATAATTGTCAAACATCAGCACGTTTCTCTCCTTTAAACACGCCTTCAATTACGCTCCTTTGTTTCAGCCGAGCATCACGAACGAGAAATCATGCAACCCATCCCCTCTCTTTTTAAATTTCGCGTTCTTCCCTCATTCCTCTCGTTCAAAAATCAGTAACAAAACAAAATGGACGCTCTTCATTTTCCCTTACTCTTCCCAATTCATTCAAACGAAAGCCCCATCCCCAGTTCAAAGAAATAAAAATGGTCGTCCACTGTAAATCGAGATCGCGACGCGCGATGTTGGTGGTCGCGATCGGAAATCGCGAGGCCAGGCATTCGCGGGACAGGCGTAGGGGTTTCGCGTCGAGGCGACTCGCGTAGGGGATGGCGGCGATCAACGTGTGGAGACTCGCGATGGATTCGAAGATGAAGGTGGGTCACGGCAGTCGAGCTCGGCGATTTGGGGGTATCGTGAGTGGCACGGTGGAGTTGGGCGAGTTCGTCGGCAGGCCATCGAAGTGGGTCGCGATCAATTTCAGAGGCTAGGGCAGAAATAGGGGCTATCGCGTTCGAATCTGATGATGGCGACGACGTCGCGGCGTTCGATGGGGGACTGCGATGTCGAGCGTGAGGCAGTGGGTTCGTACTCACGGCAGTGGCGATAGTAGGAGGGTTCGATCGAGCCTGGGTTTGCATTTTGCAGTAAAGGTATAAATCAAGAAATCGAGTCTGGATTGAAAATTGGATTGCAAAATAAAAGCTAAGGTGAGATTTTTCTCACTCAAATGAAATTTGGTATTACAGTTATTGATTTGACTGATATGATTGCTATTTGGATGTGATATTAGATATAGTAGGATATATCTATATATATATAGCAATATATACATATTGGCATATGTATATATTGGATTGATGATTTCCCGCCTTGTATAGCGGATGAGACCCTATTGCGCCGTTAGTAAGCGGATTATTTTTATAAAACCCATATACCGCGATATTCCACCTCGAAGTGGAATGGGTATTGTGCTAACATCTGTGGATGCAGGGAAACAGGTTGGAGGGATCCAACTGGATTCCTCACCAGTATTTATTTATTTACAGATATTGATGTATATTCTGTTATCATATTGATATATGATGTTTGTTGTTGTGATTGACTAATTGGTGTTGTTGCATCATCGGATTCAGTTTTGAAGTTTAAAAATAACGACTTTTACTTTAAAAGGATTTTAAAGTGATTTTTGAAAGTAGACGTTTTATTTAATTTTTGAATTAATAAATAAACGTTCAAACTTTAAAGTTATAAAAGTTAAGATTTGTGAATTATAACCAAAAGGTAATTTCTTTTGAAATAAATAGTTAAGAAATTTATAAAATGGTTTTAATTGGAATTTTTGAATGATTAAAAACGATATATGTAAAAGATGTACAAGATTGATATTTATAACTTTAAAATGTTGGTATTATAAAACGAGTTTTTATAAGCGTTAAAATGAATTTTTAAGAATTTACAAAAAAAAATGAAATTTATAAATTGTGAACTTATAAATGGAAATGATTTTGTAAAATAAAGGAATTATAAGTATTTAACTTATAATATGGATTGTTGGTATAAGATTTGAGTTATGAATCGAATTGTTAATAAAGGAGATTTATTAAATTGAAGTTGTTAGAAAATAGAAATAGAATTTATAAACGTTGTTTTATAAATTCGAAATCAATTGGATTTGATAAATTAAATATAGAAGGTTGTTAAAGGAGATATATTCGCGATTTTGGATAGCGAATTATTATTGAAATAAAATGTGTAGAAAATAGTGAAATGTAATTAGTGAAGTATATTCACGATTTTGGATAGTGAATATATCGTTAAGTAAAATGGATAGTTTTGGAAAAGTGACATTGAAAATGAAGTTAAACATTTTAAAGATGTTTTTAAAATGTATTATGATATCGAATACATAGATTTCAACATTTTTATTGTTGAAATAGACATTTTCGAGAAAGAAGGAAATGGTGGACTATAACACTGTTGTTATAGTAAATGATTTCCGAAAAGAAGTGTTTTATATAGTATTGGGATTTATATATCTATCTAAATTTCGAATCCCTATACTAGTGATTTTGAGTCATCGTAACGATGTTTTACGTAACATTCGTTTTGACTCAAATAAATGTTGTTATAGTAAATGATTTCCTTAAAGAATGAATTTATACTTAAATTTGATTTAAGTATATTGAATATTTTCAAATGTTGAAAATAAATGATTTGTGAATTACTTATTTTTAAATAAGTATGGAAATACTTTTCCAAAATGAAATGAAACGTTTTTGAGAATTTATCTTTGTAAAGATAAATCGAAAGTGAATATTTGAAATCGATTGAAAATCGTATATGAGTAGATATTTGAAAATATAAATTCACTATGGAATTTATAAAGGAAAGAGAAATTGTTTAGAAAAATAAATGTTGATTTATTTTTGAAGTGTGGAAATTTTATATCTAGTAAAGATATTTTGGAAAATAAATAAATTGGAGAATTATTTGGAATCTGATGATGTTGCGCATCTTTATTGATAGTTAAATAACCGACTATCAATAATTACCTTTAGATAGGTATTTGTTGTGAATTGGATGAATTTGAATGCCACACTTATTTTTGAATAAGCGCTCACTATTCGGGTTAGCCAGGAAAGGACCATGGGGTCGTATAACCCATTCCGAATATGTGATACGTCGTTATGAATTGCATTCGAAGACCGGTGTTGAAGACCGGATATTTTTGAAAACAAAAGGATTACCGTCGAGTTACTCTACATCGGCTGATCTCCGATTTAGAGGTTTTATCACCCTTAGTGACGGGAAGTCCGGACGTGATTAGAAATTTATCCGGATGTGCAAGGGCTTCGTGAGAAGTGCCTTCGGTTCTGTTCGATCCCGGAACAGACTTGTATGGATTGTATGTCTGACGTTACAAATTGAGATATAAAGCTGATTTCTTTCAAATACATTTCTGTTGGTGACGGAGAATTTATTCTCTTAGCTTAACACCCTTCTCTGAGACGTACGAGCTCAAAGGTTATGTAGTTGAAATTTATCAGCAATATATTCCCAATTTGGTAACGTGGCATACTGAGTGTTGCTGTGTGATGATCAGTGTTTGATCATTTGCGATATGATCATTTGTTTGATCTTATATCTTTGTGACCATAGGTTGATCATTTGTTTGACCCGAAGCATGGCTTTGTAGAAAGCGTAGCTTTGTGGACGAGACTTCGTCGAGCCTCACACCCCGGAAATGGTTAAAACAGGAAGGATGCAGCAAGGTTCTAGGGAGTAGCGCCCCTTAGTGTATGTCATTCCTTCTGGATAGAGGTGGTATCATGGTATGGAGCCCAGATACTTAACCTATGTGGTTACTGCATTATTATTATTATTATGTGGTTGTTGGAAATCGGGGATCCTCGGGAAGATCGGTTACGATCGGGGGATGGCATACGCGTGTCAGTAGTTACCTATTTTTGCAGAGGTAACCCGGCCTTGTGTTGGCAGAGATCTAACCGTAATGTTAGGTTATTTCTCGGGACGTCATTCCAGAGGCGTTCTGTTCGTGGAATAGGAAGTTCCTTAGCCTGACCATTTGTTGGAAATCCAAAGAAACAATACGAGACTTGTACGGTTTTAGTTGTAGAACCTATCATTCACTTATGGTGGTCACCACTGTTTGGATGGTAGCTATAGTAGGCATAAGTGCGGAATGCCTATGCTGGCTAAGATTTATATTCTACTTTCGAAATGTTTTCTACACTATGCACTAATAATAATATCAAAAATGATTTGATTTTGCGTAGTAAGCATCTTTGACTATCATAAGAAGAAATCTCCTCCAATTCTGCGTTTGCATTGTGTGTGTGGTGGGAGGTCTTATGGTAGTTTCATTTTCCAAAAGCATTGCGAATCTATTTTAAAATATTCCTTTGTTGTTATAAAGAATAACTGTTTTACGATCTCACACCAGTCACCATGACTGACTCGGAGTTTATTGTTCCCTTCTAAACTCTGGGTGCCCACCAATTTCCACACGGGCAGTCTAGAGTTATGTTATCAGGATATTCTGGAGCTTTGGAAGCAAGTTGGATGGCAAGACGTAGTATTTGTATCTGATATGATTTATTCCGCTGTGTATTCTGTATGAGGACAAGTTTATAAAACTGTCCATTGTTGTATATTGACTCTGATTGATGTATGTATAAACTGATATAGTTCTTTGTTTTAAAAGACTAGTGTTTATCTATTATATATTGTTCCGCTGCGATGTGTAAGATTCTGATATTGTTTTCTGTTCTGATGTTGTTCTGTTGTTCTTTCTTCTTCTGCTTTCTTCTTCTTCTCTATCTTCTTCTTCTCTTCTTCTTTCTTCTTCCTTCTTCTTCTGTTTTCTTCTTCTTCTGCCTTTTTCTTCTTTCTTAAAATATCACTATTGGAGTTTCCGGCACTCGATTGCTCGACAGTCGGTAAAGTGAGTATCGATGTCGAATTTTCGAAAGTCGAAAATTTCGGTATGTGACAGAATATTTATATTAAAGAGATTTATAACATTTTGGACAACTTTTAGATGAGGAAAAGTCGAAAATTCGGAAAACGATTTCCAATCACATTTTCGGTTTTTCTTCGTACTAAATCTTTTTGTAAGAAAATTTTGAAAATTATTTCACCATCACTAGTTATTATTTAAAATAATTTTATTTTGATTATAAAATTTACTATTTTGAATATTTAAAATTAATTAAATATTCATAAATTATAGCAGTGAAATTCCGGGTCGTTGCAGTATGAGTGAATTAGTAATCAATGATTCACTTATATATCCCATTAGAATAGTCTTAATCTCTTGCGATTTCAGGTGTCAATGTATTTTGTAGATTAGTTATCACGTTCTAGAAGAGGACACAATAACATTTGGGCAATAATGGATAAATTGACCAAATCAACACACTTCATTCCAGTAAAGTCGAACTGAACCATGCCTTATTTGGCCAAGCTGCACATGAAAAAAGTGATAAGACTACATTGAGTTCCTAGTTCCACTGTATGTCACAGCAATGCTCTGTTCACTAGCCAATTTTGGAGAAGTTTCCAAGAGGCATTGGGAGAAAATCTGAACTTTAGTACAACCTACAATCCATAAACAGATGGGTAGATGGAGCGAGTGAACCAAATACTTGAAGATATGCTTCGCGCCTGTGTTCTTGATTTCGGCGGAAGTTGGGAAGATTATCTCCATCTTATAGAATTTGCTTACAATAACAGTTTCTAAACTAGTATTGGCATGACACCATTTGAAGCTCAATATGGAAGACCGTGTCAGGCGATCGGTTGTCTACTTATTTTTGAAAAATAAAATATATTCAATAAAATAAAATATTTTTAAACTAAAAAAAGTAGTATATGATGTATGATATAAATATAATAATATACTATAATAAATATATTTATATTTAATTATGATTATTATCTAAATTGTTTAATAGTTAAACAAAGTAAACTAAATGACATTATTTCAATAGAAAATTATAAAAGCTAGTAAATTATTATTTATAAAGTAATTTAATTATATCATAATAATTGTTAAAGGTTATAAAACTTATATTGTGAATTCATAAACGAATTCGAAGGTGTTTGAATATTTATTTCAGTATCATTTTACATAATATAAATCAACTTTGTATTTTATTATAGAAAAAATTACTATGCTTTTAAATATAGAAAATACCTTTGTTTAAACTTGCTTAGATTATTATTTATGTATTTTCATTTTTGTGTGATGAGAAATTTGATTAAATGGATTTGTAATATTGTCTAGTATGAGACTTTCGGTAATAATTTTCCGGTTATTCATCAGACTTATTGCATAAGAATATATAGTGTGGATGGAGTGTATATGAGCATTGAATAAACATTTGAATAACATGTTGTTGTATGGGACATGGTTATGTTATTTGTTTGGTTATTCATTATGAGTAAATATCACTCAAACGGGGATTATAGGTGTATTCTAGGGCTCACTGTGGTCAGTCATGTAAATAGCCATTTGTCGGTAATTGTACCGAGCCATGTGTCGGTCATTATATAAATCCATGTATCGAAATTTATGTAGAGATATGTGTTAGCTATTGAATATAGATACTGTGTGTCTATCTACCCTTGTTAAGCTTTCTTTATATTTTGAGGGTGAACCAGATTGGCCAATATCAACGCTGGAGACCTGATTGCAGAGTCGCGTCCCGAATCTGTAACACCCTTATATTGCTGCGTGCATTTGCCCATGTGTCACCTAGGCCAGCGGTCAGTTGTCTATAGGGGCAATGTGCCAGGCCGTGACTAAGTAGAGTCCTCACGTAGACGGGTACAAAGGTGGATCTTATCATGTTACCGAAGGAAGGTGACAAATGATTATAGGAGTTGTGTCCGATGGACATGTGTGATTCCTGGTGCAAGCAAACGTGTTGTTAGCTTCCCATCTGGTTTTGGTGTGTTAGATAGGCGTATACACTATTTATATTCCTTTAATGATGTTTATGATTATGCTAAAGACTTTAAGTCTAAATTATAGCCAGTCCGTGTATATCCATACTAGTTTATATGATATCAAATTTTCTATAGTATGAAGTATGGTTTGTTGTTATACATATATGCCTGGTCTTGGAGTTTCTCACTTATATCACTATGAATCACATTATGGCCATTATATTACCTTTGAATTTGATTCAGACATAGTCTGACCCATGTGTTTTATACCCGGGTCAGCTCAAGAGATTTCAAGTACATGTACACAGTGATGTCAGAGCTTGATGGACCTTTTCTGAGTGTTGTCAACTCAACTGTAGCAACATGGCATGGGTGGACAACATTATTTTAGAGTGTTGTCAACTCAAACAAAATCAACATGGCATGGTGGACAACATTATTTCAAAGTGTTGTCAACTCAACTATTGCAATATGACATGGGAGGATAACATTATTTCATAGTGTTTTCAACTCAAATAAAATAGTATTATGAACAAGAAATACAAAAAAACAAAAGGATGATACAAATGCATAAATAAATAAAAAACGATAGTGTATACATCATATAGTGAAACCAATATGTAAAAATTATTGAGTACGTTGAGTAAAATGAGATTTGAGCTGGCTTTTAAGTAGATTAATCTCCTTCGTTATTTTTGAGGAAAACTGTTCAGACCTTCGAGGGATCAGTAAGTCGAGCCAATAGTGCATTCCACATCGTCATTCGGGACATCTAAAGTAATGATGTCCGATGCTTGGATCAGGTACTGTCGTAATGTCAGTATGAGCAAAAAGACCATAGTTGTAGTAAAAAACGTTAAGATTCATCTCTTTGTAAAGAGTTAACTCTCGCTCTTGAACCATTGCTGGACTTACTTGATTTCGAACTGAGGCTAATTCCTTTTGTGATTCCACTATGAAGTCAACTGCATGTTGAGGTAAAGGGTCATCAATCCACTCATGAAATCCATATATGTTAAATCGACATTTTAGATAACAGCGCCCAACATCAAGACCATATTTCACAATCTCCATTGATGATTCAAGCGCACATAAACAACAGATTGATTGCAAGTCCCCTGTTATGACTTCTTGCTATTGTTGCTGACCAGTTGCCTCTGCCCTAGTTGGAAGTACTTGCTCAGGGGTTGCATGTACATTCGTTGACATTATATTACAAATGAAACTTGTCTTTCCTTATATAAACTTGAAAACTGATTTTGAAGTAAGGAACATCAATGGTGATATTTATAGGGATTTGAAATTCACTATAGTCATATAATAGAATAAGTAACGGTAGTATAAAATGTACCACATATACATCATGCCAATAATGGTCATATAATAGAATAAGTAAAGGTCGTATAAATAGTACCACATGCCCATAGCATGCCAACAATGGTCATATAAATAGTACCACACATACATTATGCCAAAATAATAGAATCCACATCAACACAACAGAAAATGAGAATACAATAACATTAAAGAAATAATATACATATCTAGTTCATGAATGGATAAAGGTAACACTAAGCTTAAATGTACTGCATCACCACTAGCATCATCATCGAAGTCGCCATCATCATCAGCTATATATTAAAATAAGCAGAACTACCACCACCCATTTGGAATGTAGCCAGCTGAACCTGAAGATCATCAATTTGTCCTTTAAATATCTATGTTTGTGTTAAATATTGCCGACTGAGCGTTTAAGTACGAGCGAGTTTCAACTATTGCATCGCGATAATTTATCGTCTATGCTTATCTAGTGTAACAACCTGTTGTCGAGAAGCAATTAAATAATGATTAAATAGTAATAATGATTTAATAATTTATTTAATTATTTTGGAATACAGTAAAATGAATTAATTAGTTTGGAAATAATGATAAATTAAATTTTGTGAAGTATAAAGTTTATTTTGATAAGGCAATAAAGTTATTAATATAGTTGTGAAATTAATTAGTAAACGATTTAAATAAAATGATTAGTTACATAAATAAAATTAAAGAAAATGATTTTGTAAAATAAATAATGCTGTAATTTTTTAGAAAGTAATTTTGTGGTAGAAATGATTTTGTATTTGGGCTTGAGTGTAAAATTGTTTCATGGAATAAACTAAAGGACAGAAAAGAAAAGAAGGAAGAAAGAAAAGAAACGGGAAAGAAAATAAATAAAAAGCCCAACTTTCTCAAGCCCACAACCCTAAATATTGTTTCCTGACTTCTCCAAATTCCAAGTATTCCATTTCCTTATTCTTCATCCCTTTCTATAAGTATAACACTCAAGTTTTAAATTACTGACTTTCGAAAATCACCATAACCCTTAAACCCTACCTCCTCTAAATTCAAACAAAAACCATAATAAAATCTATAACATTTCTATAACTAATAATGTCATCTCTTTACCACCTCTACACCAATTATCAAACAAATATTCAAGGTTTGCTCATTTATTTGAAGTAGAAGCCATTTACAATAAAGGAGAAAGGAAGAGCGGGAAGAAGAAGTTAGGCCTGTAAGTGAGATTCTCCAATCAAGGTGAGTGTCTCTACTCACTTCTATGTCTATTTATGATGATGAATATAAATTTGAAATGATGTGCATTCCTATATTTCTACATCACCATTATCATCTTCCTACATCACTACTTCAACCATTGTAACATTGATTTCGATTAATACTTTGAGAATTGGTTGGATGTTTAGATTTGATTGGGTCACTGAATAATGTAGTTTGGTTATATAGTGATGGAATGATGAAGAAGTGGTTGAGATGAGGGAGGATAAGGTCAGCAATGCACTCAAATAGGAACAAGAATTCACATGCATGTTGCCTGAACAGTCGACCCCCCGAACCGACCGGTCGACCGCTACCGGTCAATTGGTAGTTGAGACTGGTCGGCCGGTCGGTTATCTACTTATTTCTAAAAAAAAATTGACAATAAAATAAAATAATTTTTAAACTAAATTAAACTAAATTATAATATAATAAATATAATAATATAATATAATAAATTGAATTATATTTAATTATCATTATTATCTAAATTGTTTAATGATTAAGTAAATTAAATGACATTATTTCAATAGAAAATTATAAAAGCTAGTAAATTATTATTTATAAAGAAATCTAATGATATCATAATAACTAAAGATTATAAAACTTGTATTATGAATTTATAAAGGAATTCGAAGGTGTTTGAATATTTATTTAAGTATCATTTTAAATAATATAAATCAACTTTGTATTTTATTATAGAAAATCATTACTATGCTCTTAAATATAGAAAATAACTTTATATAAACTTACTTAGACTATTATTTATGTATTTTCATTTCTACGTGTTGAGAAATTTGAATTAATGGATTAGTAACACCATCTGATATGAGACTTTCTATAATACTTTTTCGGTTATTCATCGGACTTATTGCATAAAAATGTATACTGTGGATGGAATGTATTTTATGAGTATCAAATAAACATCCGAATAACATGCAGTAGTATGGGATGTGGTTATGTTATTTGTTTGTGTAACGACCCACTTTTCCGTAAAGTTTAAGCTGATAATAAACCACACATGTCCAACCCAAATTGAACGGAAAGGTGGATAGTTAGGGAAAAGAAAGAAGAAAGAAGATAAGAAGAAACTAAACAACACAGAATCTCACAGCTGAAGGAATAATCTATAATAAATAACAAATCTTTACACCAAAACAAAATGGTAATATATGTATATACAGACATCAATCAGAGTATACTAACCTACTTCAGCCCGGACAGTTATAACAACTTGTCCTCACAAATGTTGAATCATGTACAACAATGAATGCAATGGAAGAGTAACCATGTATGGGAATACATCTCTGGTCCTCCGGCTCTTCTCTTGGAGCTCCAAATATCTAAGTAAACCTAGAAATATGCACGGTCTGACCCGAGCATTATAGGAAAACAACACCTAGGTCAGTCTTGTAAAACCAGCGTGAGAACTCAAATCACAAGGAATTTTATTTATTTAGCTTGTAAAATCCTTTAAAATCAAAGGCATCTCGTAAGACCATGCCGCACATAAACAAGGACAGATTTTTACCTTACGATAACCAAAACCTTTATATCAGAATATCCAATGATATTATAATAATGTCTAGCGTTCAAAATAAATATATGAAAATAGCCGAAATTGATACCATTATTAAATTCCAGCATACTAGGCTCTACAATCAAAACCGTAAAGACACGTATTGGAGATTGGATTCCATACTATGACAAGGCACCGGGGTACCACCTATCACGATACACATCTAGAAAATGTACCGAGGACCTCGCCGGGATCCCCTACCAACACAAGACCGGCCTACCCCTAACTGGACAGTACCGAATATGTCATCACCCCGGTTGCTTTGCAACTCCTTTTATTTGAGATCTCATGCACAACCAATCCATAAATATGTAGATGTATCTAGAAAGGTAATGACACAACCTAATGGGAGCGACCCACTTAGCCTTGCTGCATCTCCTCTGATTTTAGTCATTACCGGTTGATGAGGCTTGAGGCTACGCTTACCTTTTTAATAGCAACCCCACTTGGAATGCTAACACCGCCTTCCAGGAAGTAATGCAGTGCCAACATTCATCCATTCAAGTTGTCCAGGATAAGGACAAATGGAAGGCACTACTTCTACTACATCCATTTTGGAATCACCCTCAGGACTAGTAGCAAGCAACCCTTGCACTTCAATGCTCCATCTTTGATTCCATATTCTTCAAGATGGCTTCAGTTCGAAACACTTGAGTTGGATCAAAGTGGTTTTCGGATAACATATCTGATCCCGGTCTCTTCGAAACAACTTTCGATAATTTTTGGTAAACTCAACCCCAACTCTTTAGGAAATCAACAGACAAAGATAAGAGCGGAGTTCATCTCCTAACCGTTAGTGGACGGATTTCCTTATCATTGTCCCAGAAGAATGAAATGAGTTTATACATACAGTATAGCACCACCGACGGTAACTGTATCATATAATTCCCATGTTTCTCCTAGATATTTTCAGGGTTATGTTTTGGTCCATATTTGATAGTCGGTTATTTAACTATCAAATAAACAACCATTCCAAACAAAGATTATATTTCCCATGGAAAGTCACTAAGCCTCTTAAATTGGTCATTCATTAATTTAAAATCATATTTCAAATGCTTGTAAATCACTTCCATATACTTATCTCAACATGATAAGTATGTTCACAAACCACTATATTTTCGATACTTAGAAAATATAACCATATACATATCTCAATAGTATAAGTACATTCACAAACCATTTCAACTTTTCAAAACTTGGAAACTTTTCATATACTTATACAATGATATAAGTATATTCACCAAACACTTAGAAAGATTCTCTAATTTGAAATCATATTTAAATGATCAAACCCAAATGTCATCAAAAATGGAGAAGCCTAAACCACCAATCCCTTTATAAAACATTCTTAATAAATCCCACCCCCGTTTATACAACTTCTTCTCAAATCCTTTAAACTCATCTATAAATTCTTTTATAATTATCCAAGCCATTTATAAAACACTCCCTATATTTAATCCAAATCATTAATAGACCCTTTAAGTCAATAAGGTCATCTTGATAAACCATAAGTATTTAAATTAGCTTTAAATAACAAAATATTATTTAAACAACCTTCTATTTCTTTTTACTCAAATACTATTTAAAATAATACTTTAGAATTTATTTAATTATATATTAAATAAATTTCAAACACTATTATTGTATTTATAAGTTAACTTCAAAACAATATTAATATAATAATTAATTAATTTTAAACGTTATTAAAACAATAATTAATTAACCTTAAACAAATATTAATATAAAGATTAATTATCCTTTAAATATAATTAAATAACTAAAATCAATATAATTAAACGACTTTAATTAAAAATTAAAATATAGGTAATCATTTTAAATAATTATTTAAAATATAATTAAACATATTTAAACCATAACTAAATAACTTTAAAATAATAATTAAACATACTCAAACAACATTTAAGAAATAACCTTTAAGAATCGTATTAATAAATAATTAACTTTAATAATTATTAAAATAATTATAATTTATCTTTAAAAAATTATAAATAAATAGTTATTACTTTTATTAATCTTATTACTAAATAATTTTTTTATATTAACCTTTAAATAAAAATTTAACTTTTTAAAATTTGAGGAGGTTTAACGATCACCATGGTGCTTAAACAGGCTACCATATTATTCAATTAACTTTTCAAGTCAATAACAGATATTTACATAATCCACGACTATGTAAATAAATCCAACACTTAACCATCATTGGTTAAAATATCACTTATTCAAAGTAGCATATCAGTTTACGATATATAATCAAATGTCCAAAACTATAAAATAGCAGAACGGGGATTTATTCTGCTAATTAATTGCCAATTTAATTTAATAATTAGTGGAACGGTGTTTTATTCCGCTGAACCAATGTCCAATTACCATATTCGATCCAGTTTGACTTAACGGTATTTTATTTGGGCAAATAAACTTCAATAATTAAGGTACATAAATTTAAACGATGTTATTAAATTAAATAACGTAATTTAAATTCGGTGCGTTTTATATATAATAAATTTTACACGGTCAAAACTACCAACATGTTACACTATAACATTGTACTCGTCCATATGAGTACAACACAAAAATCGAGGTTAATCGGAGCTCAAACGAGCAAGATATCAAGTTTCAAAGTTTACGGCATTTAATAATATGAAATAATCAGACAGACTTATAATATTTCTCACCCAAAGATATCCATGTCCAAGGCCCACGTTCCCGTGCCCGAAGGCTTCTAATGCTTGCAACAATTCCCCTCCCACGCATGCAATTGAAAACAATAATAAGGACTTATTTTGCAATTTCTCTTTATACAAATAGTAACATAATATTCTCACCAACTCTAAATGGGCCGAGCACGCTTGCCAAACCCTCAAACCAATATGAACAGTGCTTTCTTCCTCAACCAAATGAAATGCCTGCTTCCAAAATCGTGCACGTTGTTGTGTGCACATGCACACGAAATCCACTCCGTCGTTCGACAAACTCCGACCACCAAAACACTCTCTTTTGCAAACCCTGTTCAACTGCACCGTCGAACCACCCTCTGGCCCCCTACAAAGAAACCTGACCCTCAACCCCAAAAAAAATGCCACAGGCTATAGAAAAGTCGCTACACTTTCCTGCTCTGATTTCCACCAAACTTCGCCACGATGAAGCACTCTCCAAGCCCGACAACACGCCAAGCTCTGATTCATCAATCATTAACCGGATTGTTCTCAAATCCAAACCCTAGGTTACCAACATCATTAAACGTTGCCATGGAATGGCGCTGAAACCTCGACAAATATACTACATCTCGCCCTGACTCCAATGATGCATACGGCGATGAACAATTCTTCCAGAATCGAGAGAAAATAATTTTCGTAATTTTGAACATACTTTTCCCGCTAACTGAAATATGATGATTACTCGATGGATACTCGATGAAATTGGATACCGTCAATTTCTAAAAATACTATGGACATAGAAGAACAACTTTGTAGTTGGACGTCAGAGCTAAAAGTGAGTTGTTTGGCAACTTTTGGTTTTTGAATGTGGGAAAATGGTTTGTTCCATTCATTGGAACATGGAAAAAGAAAAGAAGAAGAAGGAGAGGAATACAGGAAGAACCATGGCAGCAGGGAAAGGATGTGTGTTTGTTGCTTACATATATATATTGGTACTAGAGCCATAAATGAAATCACAAATACAAGGGGACAAAGGTGGACATTGTTAGGTGGGGAACAGGCAAGCAAAAGGAAACAATGGTGGATATGGAGGCTTCGCAGTGTATTGTGAGGGTGTGTGTGTATTATTATATTTTAAATCAATTCCACAACCCGGTTACACAACATTGTATCCATGTACAAACTACAAACGACCGTCAATAAAATATGATCGTGTACAGAATTGGGATGCGATCACAAAACAACGATAAAATGGACAAGTTATTAAGTTTTATGAAATTTCAAAATGCCAATGTTTGCCGTAAAATACGTCAAATGGAAATTTATTTATTTTCCACATTAAAACTTATGGAAAAATTCTATAAATTAATACGTCTTTAGAAATCAAGTCTAAGTTTGAACAAATAATTTATCATAATTAAAACTCAAATCTAGATATTTAAACAAATTAAATACTCAAATTCAAAGACCCAAAAATATGGGTCATTACACTCACCTCCCTTAAAAAGAATTTCGTCCCCGAAATTTAAGCACTAGAACACTCAATACTTTTCATAAGCCCGCATGATGCTCATAGATCATACGTATATAGAATCTGATTCGACCACTACTCGAATACATGACTCCATTTCCAAACTAGTATCGCTCACCTAATTTTTTAAGTGCGGACTGGTTAGGCTCCTTGATTAGGAACCTCTGCTCTCCTTACATAGCTGTAGCTATGATAGAAAACCTTGGTTCCATATAAGGACCTTCATCAAGTGCTCACCGTCAAAAATCGAGTAGTATATCCTTATTTGGAACGGTGTCACCACAAAGCCTTGAATTCGAATATTAGGTCAAAGCTATATGAAGAGAGAAATGATCTACATCCATTCTACATACTTATTTAATTGATTACTCCAACACCAATCCTATTACCACATTTGTGAAAACATTCATAAACCCAATTTAAACTCCTAATTTTATATAATATCCTATCACACCCCAAAGGCATACACAACCATCCAATTCAAACTTTTATTTTAGGAATTCACTTAAGAATTTTAAACACCCGGGTTTTATTCAAAACATCTATTTGAAACATACCATATCTTTTGGAAACCTAAGGGTCAAATACCTAGGTATTTATTTCAAAAACTTTTGAAATTATATTATATATATTTAATCCACAACATATATATATATATATATATATATTTATATTTATAGCTCGAGTAACCACAAAGTATATAAAGGAACTGGGTACTACCAAACAGTATCATATACTTCCTTACAAGAAGAATAATACTCAAGAGAAACGTTTACCATCCGAACGTATATCTTACCCATTTTTAGTTATTTTCGAGCCACTTGAACTAGTTAACTTAAAACTACTTCTTTCTTTTCAAAACCATTTTGAAATAACATCATTAATATATTTCCAGTGAAATATTTTAATGAAATATCCAATTCCAATTTGTTTTTGATTCGCTCGGATTCAAACTCGTTCCGACCGTACAATGACAACGAGAATAATTTACTAAGTGCACAATACCGTTCGCCTAAGCCAATATCTGATCGTCACTTAGAAGATTATTCTGATCATCACAAAACAAATCGGGATTTATTTTCCGAACCAAATCCAAAGGGATACTCATTTTTTCAATAAAGTTCCTTTTCAAAGATATTTATACTTAAATATATTTCTAAGTAAGTTATTTCCAAAATATTGATATACCAAAAACCTCTTTAAGAAAACCATTATTATTATCATTTCCAAAGTCATTTATACTCTAAAACTATCTCCAAACAAATTATTATTTCTTTTCCACAATTCATTTAAAATAATAATATACACATTTATTTAATAGTAAATCAAACCATAAGTTTGGAATCCAAACAAAATTTATTTTATCAAAACAGTTATATAGTGAGATTCTAACAGTAGCAATCCCCTACTTAGAAATGTTTTTAACCCAAGAACATTTTCAATATTAACCTGTAAACCATGAAAACCATTTTTCCAAAATCACCAGGATTTAAATTCTCGAATTCCTTTATTTATAAGACACATTTTAATAAATCAAATTTATAAAATATTCCCATTTAAAGAAAATCATTCTCAAATATTTATTGCGAAAATATTCCAGCTCCCTTATATAAATCATTTTCCAAGCATTTCCAAAATATTTATTCCAAAATATTCCAAATCCCTTTTAATAAAACAACATTTATTAAAACTTAATTTTATCAAATCAATCCTTTATATAAAATCATTTCTAAAATATTCAAATTTTCTTTTAGAAAAACAACCTTTAGAAATTCAATTTTAACCCAACATTATCATTAAAAGCCTTATATTCAAATTGTGAAATTTAATTCACAAGGTATTCGTTTCAATGTTCCCAAAATTCCTATCTATCCCATCCAGGTTTCAAAAGGAAAATTCTAGATAGATCAATCGATAATTGTCAATGCTAAAAAATGGACGAGCATGACTAATCTAATCCTAGATGATAATGATGGAATATTATCCTTCCTAACAACCAAGCATTATAAAGAATAAATATATTAAATTTTTGAGAAAGATACTTCTTTTATATATAAAATATAATCCTAGGTAAAATTATTTCATTTACCCATTTTAAAACAATAGTGTGTCAATTGGTCTTGTTCGAGTGTTTAGGAAATCCCTACCGATAACGTTGGCCAAACGCATCGACCAGAATTCTTAAGCCACTCAATAGATCAAACAACACAATATAAAACATTTTTATATCACTAACAAATACATGCTCTTATATCTATACTCTCAAACTCATCCTAGTGTCTAACTTACCCTATCTCAAATGAGTCAATCCCACCAAAGCGTAAGTGTTCGCTCAACCTAAGCACTGATACCAACTGTAACGACTCACTTTTCCATACAGTTTAAGCTGACAATAAACCACACATGTCCAACCCAAATAGAAGGGAAAGGCAGATAGTTAGGGAAAAGAAGAAACTAAACAACATAGAAACTCACAGTGGAATGAATAATTTATAATAAATAACAAATCTTTACATAAAAACAAAACGGTAATATATATATATATACATACATCAATCAGAGTATACTAACCTATTTCAGCCCGGATAATCATAACAACCCGTCCTCATAAATGCTGAATCATATACAACAATGAATGCAACAAAAGAGTAACTATGTACGGGAATACGTCTCTAGGCCTCCAGCTCTTCTCTTGGAGCTCCAAATATCCAAGTAAAGCTGGAAATATACTCGATCGGACTCGAGCATTATAGGAAAATAACGCCCAGGTCAGTCTGGCAAAACCAGCCTGAGAACTCAAATCACAAGGAATTTTATTTATTTAACTTGTAAAATCCTTTAAAATCAAAGCCATCTCGTAAGACAACCAGGTCAGTCTGGTAAAACCAGCCTGAGAACTCAAATCACAAGGAATTTTATTTATTTAACTTGTAAAATCCTTTAAAATCAAAGCCATCTCGTAAGACAACGCCGCATATAAACGCGGACGAGTTTTACCTTACGATAACCAAAACCATTATATCAGAAAATCCACTGGTATTATAATAATGTCTAGCGTTCAAAATAAATATATGAAAATAACCAAAACCGTTACCATTATTAAATTCTAGCATACTAGGCTCTACAATCAAAACCGTAAAAGCACGCATTGGAGATTGGATTCCATACTGTGACAAGGCACCGGGGTACCACCTATCATGGTACACGTCTAGAAAATGTACCGAGGAACTCGTCGGGATCCCCTGCCAACACAAGACCGTCCTACCCCTGACTGGATGTACTGAATATGTCATCACCCCAGTTGCTTTGCAACCTTTTTTATTTGAGATCTCATGCACAACTAATCCATAAATATGTAGATGTATCTAGAAAGGTGATGACACACCTTAATGGGAGTGACCCACTTAGCCTTGCTGCATCTCCCCTGATTTTAGTCATTCCCGATTGATGAGGCTTGAGGCTACACTTACCTTTTTAATAGCAACCCCACTTGGAATGCTAACACTGCCTTCAAGGCAGTAATGCAGTGCCGGCATTCATCCATACAAGTTGTCCAGGATAAGGACAAACGGAAGGCACTACTTATACTACATCCATTTTGGAATCACCCCCAGGACTAGTAGCAAGCATCCCTTGCACTTCAATGCTCCATCTTTGATTCCATATTCTTCAAGATGTCTTCAGTTTGAAACACTTGAGTTGGATCAAAGTGGTTTCAGATAACATATCTGATCCCGGTCTCTTCGAAACAACTTTCGATAATTTCCGGTAAACTCAACCCTAGTTCTTTAGGAAATAAATAGACAAGTATAAGGGCGGAATTCATCTCCTAACCGTTAGTGGATGGATTTTCTAATTATTGTCCTAGAAGAATGAAACAAGTTTATACATACAGTATAGCACCACCGATGGTAACTGTATCATATAATTCTCGTGTTTCTCCTATATATTTCCAGGGTTACGTTTTGGTCCAAATTTGATAGTCCGTCATTTAACTATCAAATAAACAACCATTCCAAACAAAGATTATATTTTCCATGGAAAGTCACTAAGCCTCGTAAATTGACCTTTCATTAAATTAAAATCACCTTTCAAATGCTTGGAAATCACTTCCATATACTTATCTCAACGGGATAAGTATATTCACAAACCACTATATTTTTTATACTTAGAAAATATAAGCATATACTTATCTCAATAGTATAAGTACATTCACCAACCATTTCAACTTTTCAAAACTTGGAAACTTTTCTATATACTTATACAATGATATAAGTATATTCATCAAACACTTAGAAAGATTCTCTAATTTGAAATCATATTTAAATGATCAAACCTAATTGTCATCTAAAATGGAGAAACCCAAACCCACAATCCCTTTATAAAACATTCTTAATAAATCCCAACCCCGTTTATACAACTTCTTCTCAGATCCTTTAAACTCATTTATAAATTCTTTTATACTTATCCAAGCTATTTATAAAACTCTCCCTATATTTAATCCAACTCATTAATAGACCCTTTAAGTCAATAAGATCATCTTGATAAACCATAAGTTATTTAAAATAGCTTTAAATAACAAATGACTATTCAAACATCCTTCTATTTCTTTTTGGTCAAATCCTATTTAAAATAATACTTTAGAATTTATTTAATAATATATTAAATTAATTTCAAACACTATTATTGTATTTATAAGTTAACTTCAAAACAATAATAATATAATAATTAATTAATTTTTAACGTTATTAAAACAATAATTAATTAACCTTAAAGTAATATTAATATAAAGATTAATTATCCTTTAAATATAACTAAAATCAATATAATTAATCGACTTTAATTAAAAATTAAAGTATGGGTAATCATTTTAAATAATTAATTAAAATATAATTAAACATTTTTAAACTATAACTAAATAACTTTAAAATAAAAATTAAACATTCTTAAACAACATTTAAGAAATAACCTTTATGAATCGTATTAATAAAATATCTAACTTTGATCATTATTAAAAAAATTATAAATTATTTTTAAAACATTATAAATAAATAGTTATTACTTTTATTAACCTTATTACTAAATAAAAATTCTTAAATTAACCTTTAAATAAAAATTTAACTTTTTAAAATTTGACGAGGCTTAGCGATCACCATGGTACTTAAACAAGCTACCATATTATTCAATCAACTTTTCAAGTCAATAATAGACATTTACATAATCCCAACTATGTAAATAAATCCAACACTTAACCATCATTGGTTAAAATATCACTTATTCAAAGTGGCATATCAGTTTACGATATATAATCAAATGTCCAAAACTATAAAATAGCAGAACGAGGATTTATTCTACTAATTAATTGCTAATTTAATTTAATTAGTGGAATGGTCTTTTATTCCGCTAAACCAATGTCCAATTACCATATTCGATCCAGTTTAACTTAACAGTATTTTATTTGGCCAAATAAACTTCAATAATTAAGGTATATAAATTTAAACGATGTAATTAAATTAAATAACGTAATTTAAATTCAGTGCATTTTAATATATCATAAATTATTTCATGGTCAAAACTACTATACACTATAACATTGTACTCGTCCAAACGAGTACAATGCAAAAATACGAAGGTTAATCGAATTCAAACGAGCAAGATATCAAGTTTCAAATTTTACGACATTTAATAATATGAAATAATCAAACAAACTTATAATATTTCTCACCCAAAGGTATCCAAGCCCAAGGCCCACATTCCCATACCCGAAAGCTTCTAATGCGTGCAACCATTCCCCTCCCACGCATGCAATTGAAAAAAATAATAAGGACCTATTTTGCAATTTCCCTTAATACAAACAGTAACATAATATTCTCACCAATTCTAAATAGGCCGAGCCCGCTTGCCAAACCCTCAAACCAATATGAACAGTGCTTTCTTCCTTAACCAAATGAAATGCCTGCTCCCAAAATCATGCACGCTATTGTGTGCACATGCACACAAAATCCACTCCGTCGTTCGACAAACTCCGACCACCAAAACACTCTCTTTTGCAGACCCTGTTTAACTCCACCCTCGAACCACCCTCCGCCCCCCTACAGAGAAACCCGATCCTCAACCCTAAAAAAATGCCACAACCATAGAAAAGTCACGACACTTTCCTGCTCTGATTTCCACCAAACTTTGCCACGATAAAGCACTCTCCAAACCCGATAATACACCAAGCTCCAATTCATCAATCGTTGACTTAATCGTCCTCAAATCCAAATCCTAGGTTACCAACATTGTCAAACATCGCCATGGAATGCCGCCGAAACCTCGACAAAAATACTACATCTCGCCCTGACTTCAATGATGCATACGACGATGAACAATTCTTCCGGAATAGAGAGAAAATAATTTTGGAAGTTTTGAGCATACTTTTCTCGTTAACCGAAATATGATGATTACTTAATGGATACTTGATGAAATTGGATGCCGTCAATTTCTAAAAATACTATGGACATAGACGAGCAACTTTGTAGTTGGACATCGAAGCTAAAAGTGACTTATTTGGGAGCTTTTGGTTTTTGAATGTGGGAAAATGGTTTGTTCCATTCACTGGAACATGGAAAAAGAAAAGAAGAAGAAGAAGAAGGAGATGAATACAGGAGGAACCATGGCAACAAAGAAAGGATGTGTGTTTTTTGGTTACATATATATAGGTACTAGAGCCATAAATGAAATCACAAATACAAGGGAACAAAGGTGGACATTGTCAGGTGGGGAACAGGGAAGCAAAGGAAACAATGGTGGTTGTGGAGGCTTCACAGTGTACTGTGGGTGTGTGTGTGTCTATATATATATATATATATTAAATCAATTCTGCAACCCTGTTACACTGCATCGTATCCATGTATGAACTGCAAACGACTGTCAATAAAATATAATCGTGTACAGAATTGGGATGCGATCACAAAACAATGATAAAATATACAAGTTATTAAATTTTCTATGAAAGTTCAAAATGCTAATGTTTGCCATAAAATACGTCAAACGGAAATTTATTTATTTTCCACATTAAAAATTATGGAAAAATTCTGTAAATTAAATTAAAAATACGTCATTAGAAATCAAGTCTAAGTTTGAACAAATAATTTATCATTATTTAAACTCAAATCCAAATATTTAAACAAACTAAATATCCAAATTCGAAGACCCAAAAATACGGGTCGTTACGGTTTGGTTATTCATTGTAAGTAAATATCATTCAAACGTGGATTAGATGTGTATGATAGGGCATGCTACGGTGAGTCATTTATCTAGTCAGGTGTCAAAAATTGTACTTGGCCATGTGTCGGCCATTATATAGAGCCATGTGTCGGTATTTGTGTAGATATATGTGTTAGCTATTGAATATAGATACTATGTGTCTATCTACCCTTGTTTGCCTTCCTTTATGTTTCAATAGTGAATCAGATTGGCCAGTATCCACCCTAGCAGCTTGATTGTAGGGTCGCGCCTCGAATCTATGACTCATGTATATCACTGAGTGCATTTGCATATGTATCACCTAGACCAGCAGTCAGTTACCCATAGGGGTAATGTGCAAGATTGTGACTCCATAGAGTCCTCGTGTAGACGAGTACAAAGGTGGATCTTGTCACAATACCAAGGGAAGGCGACCGATGACTGTAGGAATTGTGTCAGACGGACACGTGTGACTCTTGGAGCAAGCAGACATGCTGCCAACCTCCCATCTGCTTCTGTTGTGTGTAGTAGATAGGCATATGCTATTTATATTCCTTTGATGATGTGTATGACTATGCTAAAGACTTTGGGTCTAAAGTATGGTATGTCCCCATATGTCCATACTAGTTTATATGATATGATATTTTCTATAGTATGAAGTATGGTTTGTTATTATATATATATATATATATATATATATATATATATATATATCTGTGTGTGTGTGTGTGTTTGTGTGTGCGTGGGGTCTTAGAGTTTCACGCTTACATCACTATGAATCACATTGTGGTCATTATATCACCTTAGAATTTGATTTAGACATGGTCTGACCTGTATGTTATATACTTGGGTCAGCCTAAGAGATTTTAGGTGCAGGTACATGGTGATGTTAGAGCTTAATGAGCCTTTTGGAAGGGCCAGTAGTAGCTATAGGATGATACATACCCTGCATATTTTATTGCCTCATTGATGTATCTATTATGTAGTAGTTGATGATGTATTTGTATATCGAGCTAGAGACTATTTGTAGCCCCGGACCATGTATTATGTATGTTATCTATTATCTTTTCTCTGTGCATTCTAACTCTGTGTTCTCTAATATATTATCCATGATTGTGTATTGTTCGTCCTGAAAGCATACGTGTTTATTACTTTGTACCGAGACCGTGTACATTTGTAGTAAGTACTATTATTTGAGACATGTTCTGATGCCGGTCCAAAGAAATAATCACGTGTGTACCCTATATCGCCTCATTCTCCGTATTACTCAACAATATTACTTTGTGATATTCTTGGATTGTATGAGTATAGAGGTGGGGATGTTTACATCCAACCTAGCTGCATACTGTAATTACAAATAATATATCAGTATACGTCTACATAACTAATACTGTCTAGTGAATTAATAATTTATTTAATTACCTCGAAAGGTGGTTATAATCCAGCTATAGTGATACCAGCAATATTATGATATGGTGGACAAACTATCGCCTGCTCCATAAGAGTACCGCTGATATCATATGCTATAAACTAGGCATTAAGGTCGAAGTCTACGGGCTGTTGAGAGTATTAGGATGGAGCGGGATCAAAGAAAATGGAGGTGCCGATTGAACTCTACCATAGGCTAGATATGCACCTACATGATTGGAGTTCACTCCTCGAATGTAGTCATGTAACATGTAGCATCAAAGAGCAACTCTGATCCAATAAACGTCAAAATCACTATCAACTAAGAATAATGTTGATGCATCTACCCATCTAGCTTATCATTGAGCCAACATTTACTGTGATACAGTAGCCCAATGTCTTCTGAACATGTCATCGCATAAGAATGGATTTCCTGAAATATGAATCTCACCAGTGGCCTAAAACCATCATCTCCCTCCCAAATACCAAATAGGAATAAATGCTGGTGTATGTAAAGCAATCCTCTGTCTACAAGCATGATATGCTGTAGAAAGTGGATGATCATCAAATATCTGGCCAGTCTGTGTCAACTTCAAAGCGATCCAATATCCCATCCATGGTGCTCGTAGAATGCTAGCCCTACACCTTAAGTCAATCTAAGTACGAGCCTCCATCGAATCATGCTTTACTCCCATTGGCGCGTGAGAAACATACTGTACACACTTCCATCGTTAAACGCATGGAAAATAGGCCTATGCCACCTGACTAGCTATAAACACAATATAGGGATGCATGTTCTCCATGTACTCATAGTACCGACGCGACAAAATGTAACAAAAGCCAAACATCTGCCTCACCTCCTATAAAGCATAAGAGTCAAGAGCGGTGTACAAACATCCAAGTATAGACATCCCCCAGTCTATAGTATGGAGTTGCTCTAGATCGACTACTGCTGCAATATATCTTAATCTAATAGTCCCCTTTTGGTTCGAAAAGAATGTTGAACAAAATAAATATAGAAAAAATGCCCTAAGGACATCATCACCTAAAGCATCAGTGTTCATATGCACTTTAATATAATCCTGTAGGTATGTCAAGGGAACAGCATCGGAAGAAACATGATCATCATCAAACTGGGGTAGATGTATCGTGAATATCTCAAGAGTCTCATCTGTATCATCAAAAGGAAATGGAATCCTATCTACACCTCTTATCTTAATCCTGGTCAACATATAAAAATCGACCGGGGTAATGCCAATCTTAAAATATGGAAAATAGAAAGTGTGTGCGGTAGGCCATGACCTCTCAACTAGGACGAATATGAAAGAATGATCTAAAGACTATGGAGGTCAAATTTGTAGGGAAAATGCAATTGACCTCTAGCCTACCTACTAAAGCCGTAAGAAGTCTATCATAATATCGCTCAATACACTTGGATCAACTACCTTGACAACTGATATACTGGTTCTATATAATAAACAACAGTTCATTATTAATATACGATTAAAACAACATTAACTAATGTACTCAGTATATACTGGGTGTACGAAATAAACAACAGTTAATGATTAATATACGATTAGCATAACATTGACTATTATACTTAGCATTTACCAGGTCTACGTAATGAACAACAATTATTGATTAATATACGATTAACATAGCTAAACTAATGTAATTGGTATATATTAGGTTTATATAATAAACAATAGTTAATGATTCATATATGCAAAACTAATTATATATTTATAATTATACCTCGACCATATCTAGAGCGGTCCACATGCGATGTGTGTATCCCTCCAGTAGCTCTTGCAAAATCTGTAAGTCGTGTATCATCTTCTTGAGAGTAGGAACGATGCAAAGAGGACTGACAAGCTCCTCTATCTTCGGACTATATGTCTTCCAAGTTTAGTTATGTGTGGTGACATTTCAACGTTTTTTCCATTAAAAAGAAAATAATTTGCAAAAATTATGAAAGAAATGGGGGCAGGCACATGGTTTATATTCGTCCAACATCGGGCGCTTATTCAATAAGCGCCTGATGCTTGGACGCTTATTAAAAAGGTACCTGAGCCCTAAGTGCTTATTAAATAAGTTCTTTAATGCTACATTCCTATTTAATAGGCGCCCAACTGTTGGTCTCACCGCTTAATAACATGGGCTGAATATTCAAGGACTGAATATTCCGCCCTTTATTCATTGGAGTTGCTCTAAACATTACGTAGTTATATATTTTTGTGAGTTCGATGAAGATAGCTCCACTGAATATTTTTAATTTTAGTATATTAATTTTGGTGTATACCGTGATTGTTTAATGAAAAGTTATTTTGGTGTAAACATAGAAAAGTTTGTTGTCATTTATTACCTACGTGTAACATCCCCCTTATTTGGAGGCTTAAAACTAACGGCTACGGATGTTGCAGTCATCTATAGTTATTAATCCTCGGCAACCAAATATAGCAATATTAGATATATTTATACACAGAAACACAAGAATATGGAAAACATTTAAACAACAAAACAAATTCCACATTCCATTTCAAAATATTCCAAATTGATTACATAATCTCAATTTGCAGACTACGTTCAGATAACATGTAATTATTACAAAATACGCCAAGAGCGACATATGAAGATGCCCCATTGGTAGATTAGAGTACATAAATAGGCAAGAAAACAATTTGCCTTTACAAATAAGACACACAGCAAAACTAAAAGAACTCTAATAACAAGTTTGCCTCCTACACATCCTCGGAAGCTTTATTCGTTTAAAAGAACACCTGGAAACCTTAACTCTCAACCTACTCAAAATCAATTGAGTACCTGAGAGTTTAAGGGAAAAACAAAAACTTCAAGTCAGACATAAAGCCTAGTATGAATAATAATTTACCATCTCAAACCATTTAAATATCTAGTTAGATCACGCCGCTTAGCGGAATGGGTTTACCCCTCACTAGTATCTTAAAACATTTATACAACCATATACTGTGCTCCTGCATCCTCGGTGGTTAAAAATAGTATTTCAAAACATTATGATGACATGCAAAACATATAAATCAATTCTTGATATCCATCCCTATTCATTATGACTATCTGTCTCAATTATAGTTTCTAGGGTTACTATTAACCTATTAAAATGTTAAGAACTATATGTCCAATTACTTAGTTTTCATGGGATCACTAAGAACCTATTGGTAACTCAAATATCTTATTTCTTATCCTTGTTTTCATGGGCTAACTAGGAACCTATTGGCTGGCTGCCAATATCTTAATCCGGATATAGTTTTCATGGGCTAACTACAAACCTACTGGCCCTTGCCAATATCAAACCATAGTTTTCATGGGCTGACTATGAACCTATTGGACCCTGCCAATATCATACAGTTTTCATGGGCTTACTGTAAACCTATTGGCCTCTACCAATATCTTTAATTAAAATTTGAACATCTGTTAAGTTATATTCACTACTGGATCAACCTAACTGGTTATTCTGCCATTTTCCCAAAGTACAGTTATGGGTTAATAACAATGTGAATAACATTTCAAAATGTTTATGCATGCCATGGTTATTACTTTAAATTGAGATTGAGTTTATGTTTTGAAACCATAAAAACATCTCTTTTGAAACCTCCAGATAGCCTCCTTTGAAAGAAAAGACCTCTTTTCAAAACATTGTATACATACCTTTCGAAGCTCTTAGTAAATATTCTCTTTCGAAACCTATTTTACCTTTTGATGGTATCAAATCACCTTTATAAAATATAGAGCTTCAAAACAAATGAAAGTAATCCATCTGAAAGCATTAGGTTTACTCTTTTGAAAAACATCATTTGGGTCAAAATGGTTATATATGAAAGTATCTCTTTTGAAACCAGTAAAAATTTGTTTGGGGAAAAATTAATGGTATTGGAACCATCTTAGTCGAAAGCAAAACCTTTAAAACAAACTTTGAGGGATAGAGTCGAAACCCCTTCCGACTCCATCACCTTCGAAACCTTCAACCCTTTCGAAAGCAATTAGGGAAAAGGCTTAAGTAAAGCAGAAGTAATCCCTTCGACAACATAGATGACTTCAATGTAGTCGAAAGGGGGATTAGCGGCTTGGCTTCAACTGGGATGAAACCTACCCTTTCGAAAGCAATTATTTAAAGGAAAAAGGTACTCCTTCGAAAGCAAATACTTTAACACAACATGACAACCTTCTTCGAAGGCTAATTATAAAACCTTTTCAAAAGCCTAACTTTCGACCGTGTCGAAAGCTTTAGGTAAAACTAGGCATGGAGTTAACTTTTGAAAACAAAGCAGGGTTTCGACTCCATTGGAAGCTACCCTTTCGACACTATGGCTTTCGCCTTCCTTCCAATCCACTGCATACCACCCAATTGATATCGTGTGTATTGGTTTTGACTATTGTGGTTTCGACTGGGATGAGGCGGAATCAAAGGAGTCGAAAGGTCCTTGCTAATAGGGGCGTAACACCTTTTTCTGGTTTAAAGGCTGAATTACAACAACTTTTAGTAATTACTTTCTAACAACTTGCCTATTTGTAAACTATTGATTAGTTGTCATGAAACTTTTCAAATACTTTACCCTTAAAACTGCCGCATTAATTCAGATCCAAATTAAGGGATTTAACGTTAAAACCTTTCCTTATGACAAAAACTGACATTTTGCAGAAAAGCCCTTCTTTTAAAATAATTTATTTCCACAAATAAATCAACTGGAAAAAATCCCCAAAAATCAAAGAGAATCAATTTCATCATGTAATCAAACATATTGAAATTTTAGACCCAATTTCTTCCTGAAATTCCCAAAATAAATTTTAAACCTAATTATATCATATCTTCCATTAATAATTCATAATAAAATTTCCATAACTTGAAAAATTCTGAAAATTAAAACCCATCTCCAAAATCATGTTTTACTTAACATAATTTTTTTTCATGGCAATCTAAAATCATATACTCTCGGTTTCATGTCAAAACCGTACAAATTCGTGTGCTTATGAATTAAAACAGATTATCATAATATAACTCAAGCGTATCGTCATCCATATTATCACAAAAACGAATTTAAATCATAAATTTGAAACTATATAATCATAGAATAAAAATAGAGATGGTAGAAGATTATTATTCACCTTAAACTTCGTAAGGAATTTGAGATTTGTTGTTGATTAATCCTCCCTAGCTTTTGATCCTTAGCTTTAGATTAAAATTCCTCATTTCTTCCTTAGTAATGGCCGGATTTAGTTTAGAGTTTAGAATTGTATTTGTGATTGTGAGAAAATAAGACGTGAATGGACAAAGATGAGAAGTTATAGCCGTGTGTAATAAATTGGCTAATTTACTAATATGCCCATCTGTAGTTTAATTAACCTTTAAAGCAATTGAAAGCCCAATTACTTTGTTAATAAGCACGGCCCTATTATGTAATTTAATCAAATCTCAATCTCCTTATCATCATTATTCTATTTAATTTATCTAATTAAATTTTCTGAATAATGTTACCAAAAATTAGGGATGTTACAGGCTCCCCCTTAAAGAATTTCGTCCTCGAAATTCAGTAAGGACTAAATACTAAACATAGCAATCATCTGTAACAAATCCTAACAACCATACTAGTCTAACTGACTAGCAACTATCTATACAAATCTAATATAGACATACCCTCAAAGCAGATCAGAATAAGTATCTCTAATCATGTCCTCTGTCTTCCAAGTACAGTCCTTCTCGTTGTCGCTCCACTGAACTTTCACCAACCCGACTGTCTTGTTCCATAATCTTTTCTCATCTCTAGCTATAACCCGAACTGGTTGTCTAACAAAACTCAAATTAGGCTCTACAACCCTGTCGGAGGAATAGTAGTCTCTGGATCATGCACATACTTGCGAAGATAAGATGCATGAAATACATTATTGACACATGCCAAACTGCTCGGCAAATCTATTCTGTATGCGAGCTTTCCAATCCTCTCTATAATCTGGAATGGACCTACATATCTTGGGGCTAACTTCCCCGACTTTCCAAATCGTATCACACCCTTCATAGGTGATACCTTAATGAAAACCTTATCTTCAACTGAGAATTCTAGGTGCTTATGCCATTTATCTGCATAACTCTTCTGTCTGGACTGAGCTTCCATCATCCTTCCTAGAATTAACTCAATCTTCTCTAACGCTTCTGTAACCAAATCTGGACCTAAGACTAATATGTCTCCAGTCTCCAACCAACATGCTAGTGATTTGCGTGGCCTTCCATACAAAGCTACGAACGCCGCCATTCTTATACTAGTATGGTAACTATTATTATAGGAAAACTCAACCAAATGTAGGTGATCCTCCCAAGATTCACCAAAGTCCAATAAGCTCTCAATAAATCTTCGAGTACCTTATTAGTCTTTCTGTCTGCCCATCCGTCTGAGGGTGATATGCAGTACTCATATTAAGCTCGGTACCCATTACTTCCTGTAGACACTTCCATAATTCACTAGTGAATAATGAATCTCTGTCACTAACTATACTACTAGGAACTCCATGCAGTTAACTATGTTCTTAAAGAACAAATTAGCTAAAACATGTGCCATTCTGGTTGACTTAACTGGAATGAAATGGGCACTCTTGGTCAATCTGTCCATTATAACCCATATACTTTCATTACCTCTATTTGACCTTGGCAACCCATCTATAAAATTTATGGATATCAAATCCCATTTCCAAACTGGAATCTCTAAAGGCTGTAGTAACCCACTTGGTTTCTGATGTTCAGCTTTCACTTGTTGATAGTTTGCACACTGTCTAACCCACAAGCCAACATCCCTGTTCATGCATTTCCAATAGAAGCTTCTCTTTATATCCTGATACATCTTGGTTACTCCAGGATGAATCGTGAACTTGGATCGATGACATTCTCCAAGAACTTCTTTCCTTAAGTCATCCACGCTTAGAACACACAACCGTCCCTTCTTTCTTATCCATCCTCTCTGGTCAAGGCTAAAATCCTTTAAATCATCGATCTTTGTTCCAACCTCAAGTCTTCTGATCCTCTTAGCTAATACTGGATCCTACTTCTGCTTAGAAGTAATTTTCTCAATCAATACTGGTCGAGCTTCTAAACAAGACAACCTGGCAGTATTCTGAGTAGAACCAGCAGTCGATCTTAACTGCACATCACAACCTACTAAAGCTTCTAAATCCTTCCATTCCGCCAACATAGCTAACACCACATTCTGATGTTTCCTGATAAGAGCATCAGCTACTTTATTACCATTCCCTGGTGCATACTTTATACCAAAATCATATGGAGCCAAAAACTCCAACCACCTCTGATGTCTCATATTCAACTCCTTCTAAGAGAATAAATACCGTAAAGACTTATGATCGGTATATAACTCAAATCTCTCCCCTAAGAGATAATGCCTCCAAATCTTCAATGCGAAGATCACAGCTGCTAACTCCAAATCATGAGTAGGATATCTTACTTCATGTGGTCTAAGCTGCCTAGATGCATAGGCAATGGCTTTATCACTCTACATCAACACCGCTGCTAATCCAGTTCCACATGCATCAGTATACACCACCAATCCTTGGTTTCCATATGGAACTACTAATACCGGTGCATTGGTCAACAAATGCTTTAACTTAAGAAATGCCTCCTCACATTTGTCAAACCAAACAAACCTCACTTCCTTCCTGGTTAGCTTAGTTAAGGGTGCTGCTATCTGCGAGAAATCCTTAATGAATCTCCGGTAGTAGCCAGCAAGTCCAAGAAAACTCCTGATCTCAGTCACTGTCTCTGGTCTCTTCCAATTATTCATAGCTTCGATCTTATCTGGATCGACTGAAAATCCTTTCTCTGAAACCATGTGACCAAGAAACTTTACCTCTTTCTTCCAAAAATGACACTTGGTAAACTTTGCCTTTAGCTGATTCTGCCTCAGCATCTCAAGCACCACTCTAAGATGAACTTCATGCTCTCTCTCATCCTTAGAGTATACTAGAATGTCATCTATAAATACTAGTACAAACCTATCCAAGTACTCTCGGAAAACTCGGTTCATCAAATCTACGAAGAAAGCAAGTGCATTCGTTAATCCAAATGGCATTACCAACCACTCATATGAACCATATCTAGTTCGAAATGCCGTCAAAGGAATACTGTCCTCCGCCACTCTCAACTGACGGAAACCTGTCGCCAAATCCAACTGGGAAAACACTCTGGCTCCACTCAACTGATCAAACAGATCGTCCATTCTTGGCAAAGGATACTTATTCTTAATTGTCCTTTCATTTAACTTACGATAGTCAATACACATCCTTAACGGCCTATCTGGTTTCTTCACGAACACCACGGCCGCTCCCCAAGGCGAACTGCTTGGTCTAATAAAATTCCTTCCTTCTAGATCTACTAGCTGCACCTTCAATTCCTTCATATCAGTTGGTGTCATCCTGCTAGGTGGTCTACTTACAGGTTCAGCTCCTGGCACAAGATCTATTCTAAACTCAACAGCTCTTTTCGGGGGTAGTCCAGTGACTGGCTCAAAAACATCTGCAAATGCTCTTGCTACCTGAACCTGACTTAACTCATTTCCTATCTCCATAGCATTAAGCATAGCACTAACACTCTGGTTGGCATTCTCTACTGAGAATATCACTCGGTTATGACTATCAGGGTGCCTTAGTGATATTTCCCTATCCTGGTAAAATATTCTAGCCTCATACCTACCCAACCAATCCATACCCAAAATGATCCCGAAATCTGTGAAATCAATAACATACAAACTGCATGCAAACTTATGACCTAACAAGTCAAGTTCTAACTGGTCACACCTTAACCCTAGAGTTGCATACCCTCCTATTGGATTCGCAACCCTTAAAGAAGTAACAAGGTAGGTGGGTTCTAAGCATAATCTATCAACCAAACACTGAGATATAAATGAGTGTGATGCACCGGTATCAAAAAGTACTCTAACTGAAATACTCTGAATCAAAAGCGTACCTTCCATCATAGTCTTTCCCTTATCTGCTACAGTAGGCCTAGCTGGTCTTAAAGCAAAAACTTTTCCTTTGTTCTCCCAAACTAACTCTGGACACCGATTCTTGTAATGCCCAACTTGATCATAGTTGAAGCATTCCACATTCTTCTTAACTGCAGTTTTCTTCCCATTTCCTGACCGACATTCATAAGCTAAGTGACCTTTCTTGTCACACTTATAGCAAACTACCTCAGCCTTTGACTTCTTAGCAGTGTCTCCCCTCTTTTTGAAGAACTTCCTCTTCTTCCCTTGAGAACCTTGAGTATCCATTGATTTCTCTTTAACTAAATCAGCAAGCAACTCCTCATGGCGAATAGCCATCTCCACCACTATATTACAAGGATCACAGACATGTGTCATGTTCATTCTAGCAAGCTCGGGCCACGGTCCCCAAAAGAACTTCTCATTCCTTTGATGTCAGTAACTATAATAGCATATCCATAACGAGACCGTTCCTCAAACTTAGTAGCATACTCCACTACTGACATCTCTCCCTGAACTAAATCCATAAACTTCCTCATCAGCTCAGACTTAGCAAACTCAGACACAAACTTCTGCTCGAATCTCGTCTTAAAATTAGCCCAAGTTAACTACTCTTTCGGAAATCCGGCAGTGACACTATTCCACCACTGCAGTGCTGACCTCTGCAACTGCCTAGAGGTCAACCTCCTCTTTTGCCCATCATTCAGACCCAAATCAGTAAATACATTGCAGCAGCCAATTCTGAACTTCTACGGCACTCTCCGTTCCCAAGAATGACTTCCCACCTAAACTGGTGAAATATTTACTCAGCAAAGCTATATTTCCAACGGGAACCACAAGATTAGCTCCTCCTGCATTTCCAGCAACTCCAGCGCAGCTCCAGCTTGCATCAAATCGACTAAGAACTGGTACATCGCCTCCATATCTACTGGTGGATTTCCAGCACCCACATTGGCTTCAGCATTTTGGTTACTAGCATTAGCCGGTCGACCTGGGTTTCTCCTGGTAGTGGGTCGAGCATTTCCATTAGTTGTGGTGCTTCCTCCACCGAGATTTCCTCTTCCTTTCCTGCTTCCATATATCCTTTCTCGTAAATTGCATACGAGACTTAGTAAGATATAGAAGAATGGTCTAAGAGAGTGGGGGATACATACTTATATATATATAACTATATATAGCAAATACAAGTACGTTACTATAGCGTTAACCCAAACCCCAATCTTATTATCTAATTTATTGGATTATGTTTGGAAAAATCTTTTAGGTTTAAGTTTCTTTTAAAGTTGCATAAACCTATGCTCTGATACCAACTTGTAACATCCCCCTATTTGGAGGCCCAAAACTAACGGCTACGAATGCTGTAGTCATCCATAGTTATTAATCCTCAGTGACCAAACAAGGCAATATTAGATATATTGATACATAGAAACACAAGAATATAGAAAACATTTAAACAACAAAACAAATTCCATACTCTGTTTCAAAATATTCCAAAATGATTACATAATCCCAATTCGCAGACTACATTCAGATAACATATAATTATTACAAAATACACCATGAGCGACATATGAAGATGCCCCCTTGGTAGATCAGAGCATATAAATAGGCAAGAAAACAATTTGCCTTTACAAACAAAACAAACAACGAAAATAAAAGAACTATAATAACAAGTTTGCCTCCTGCACGTCCTCGGAAGCTTTATTCGTCTAAAAGAACACCTAGAAACCTTAACTCTCAACCTACTCAAAATCAATTGAGTACCCGAGAGTTTAAGGGGAAAACAAAAACTTCGAGTCAGACATAAAGCCCGATATGAATAATAATTTACCATCTCAAACCATTTAGATATCTTGTGAGACCACGCCGCTTAGCAGAATGGGTTTTCCACTCACTAGTATCTTAAAACATTTACAAAACCATATACCGTGCTCCTGCATCCATAATGGTTAAAACATAGTATTTCAAAACATTATGATGATATGCAAAACATATAAATCAATTCTTGATACACATCCCCATTCATTCTGCCTATCTATCTCGATTATAGTTTCTAGGGTTACTATTAACCTGTTAAAATGTTAAGGACTATCTGTCCAATTACTTAGTTTTCATGGGATCACTAAGAACCTATTGGTAACTCCAATATCTTATTTCTTATTCTAGTTTTCATGGACTAACTAGGAACCTGTTGGCTGACTACCAATATCTTAATTTGGATATAGTTTTCATAGGCTAACTACAAACCCACTGGCCCCTGCCAGTTTCAAATCAATAGTTTTCATGGGCTGACTATGAACCTATTGGACCCTGCCAATATCATACAGTTTTCATGGGCTTACTGTAAACCTATTGACCCCTGCCAATATCTTTAATTAAAATTTTAACATCTGTTAAGTTATATTCACTACTGGGTCGACCTAACTGGTTATTCTGCCCTTTCCCCAAAATACAATTATGGGTTAATAATAATGTGAATAACATTTCAAAATCTTTATGTATGCCATGGTTATTACTTTAAATTGAGATTGGGTTTATGTTTTGAAACCATAAAAACATCTCTTTCGAAACCTCTGGATAGCCTCCTTCGAAAGCAAAGACCTCTTTTTAAACATTGTATACATACCTTCGAAGCTCTTAGTAAATACTCTTTTTTGAAACCTATTTTACCTTTCGATGGTATCAAATCACCTTTATAAAATATAGAGCTTCAAAACAAATGAAAGTACCCCTTTCGAAAGCATTGGGTTTACTCTTTTAAAAAACATCATTTGGGTTAAATTGGTTATATACGAAAGTATCTCTTTTGAAACCAACAAAAATTTGTTTGGGGAAAAATTGATGGTGCCGGAACCATCTTAGTCGAAAGCAAAGCCTTTAAAACAAAATTTTGAGGGACAGAGTCAAAACCCCTTCCGACTCCATCACCTTCAAAACCCTCAACCCTTTCGAAAGCAATTAGGGAAAATGCTTAAGTAAAATAGAAGTAACCCCTTCGACAACATATATGACTTCAATGCAGTCGAAAGGGGGATTAGTGGCTTGGCTTCGATTGGGACGAAACCTACCCTTTCGAAAGCAATTATTTAAAGGAAAAAGGTACTCCTTCGAGCAAATACTTTAACACAACAAGACAACCTTCTTCGAAAGCTAATTACAAAACCTTTTCAAAAGCATAACTTTCGACTGTGTCGAAAGCTTTAGGTAAAACTAGGCAAGACTTTAACTTTTAAAAACAAAGCAGGGTCTCAACCCCATTGGAAGCTACCCTTTCGACACTATGGCTTCCGCCTTCCTTCCAATCCACTGCAAACCACCCAAGTGATATCATGTGTATTGGTTTCGAATATTGTGGTTTCGACTGTGTTGGTTTCGACTGGGACGAGACGGAATCAAAGGAGTCGAAAGGTCCTTACTAATAGGGGCGGAATACCTTTTTCTGGTTTAAAGGCTGAATTATAGCAACTTTTAGTAATTACTTTCTTACAACTTGCCTATTTGTAAACTATTGATTGGTTGTCATAAAAACTTTTCAAATACTTTACCTTTAAAATTGTTGCATTAATTTAGATCCAAATTAAGGGATTTAACGTTAAAACCTTTCCTTATGACAAAAACTGACATTTTACAAAAAAGCCCTTCTTTTAAAATAATTTATTTACCCAAATAAATCAACTGGGAAAATTCCCCAAAAATCACAGAAAATCAATTCCATCATGTAATCAAACATATTAAAACTTTAGACCCAATTTCTTCCTGAAATTCCCGAAATAAATTTTAAACATAATTATATCATATCTTCCATTAATAATTCATAATAAAATTTCCATAACTTGGAAAATTTTGAAAATTAAAACCCATCTCCAAAATCATGTTTTACTTAACATAAAAATTTTCCATGGCAATCTGAAATCATATACTCTCGGTTTCATGTCAAAACCGTACAAATTCGTGTGCTTATGAATTAAAACAAATCATCATAATATAACTCAAGCGTATCATCATCCTTATTATAACAAAAACGAATTTAAATCATAAATTCGAAACCATATAATCATAGAATAACAATAGAGATGGTAGAAGATTATTATTCACCTTAAACTTGGTAAGGAATTTGAGATTTGTTGTTGATTAATCCTCCCTAGCTTTTGATCCTTAGCTTTAGATTAAAATTCCTCATTTCTTCCTTAGTAATGGCCGGCTTTAGTTTAGAGTTTAGAATTGTATTTGTGATTGTGAGAAAATAAGACGTGAATGGACAAAGATGAGAAGTTATAGCCGTGTGTAATAAATTGGCTAATTTACTAATATGCCCATCTGTAGTTTAATTAACCTTTAAAGCAATTGAAAGCCCAATTACTTTGTTAATAAGCACGACCCTATTATGTAATTTAATCAAATCTCAATCTCCTTATCATCATTATTCTATTTAATTTATCTAATTAAATTTTCTGAATAATGTTACCAAAAATTAGGGATGTTACACTTTGGTTCCAAGTTGTTTTCAAATAAGGTCGTATGATCTTGCAAAGTTTCTCTTAGTATGTCAAATTTGATGTTCTATGTCAATTTCTGGTAAAAATGATAGCATTTACTATTTGGTTTAGCTATTTTGAATTGATTTAATATGCGTAGTTCTATTTTTAAGTATTTATGTAATTTTATAGCAGTCTGATCTTCTACTACGTTTTTTCCCTCAACCATTAATTTCAAGATCCGTTTTATAATCCATCAGTTTATTTTTTCTGTGAGTTTACATACAATAATAGTTTACTAAATGTTTGTGTTCGTTATAGAAAATTTTAGCTTGATTGCATGCTGCCTCGAAAGTTTAACAAAGATATAAATAGATATTTATTTGTCCAAATATTTATTTGTTCTCTTGCAAATGCCATTGGAAAATGATTTTGATCTAAAAAGTTACATGATATCCAAATGATAATGACAAGATGGCAATAGGGTTTCTTTCTATTTTATCACATGCTTTTATATGATTATTCAACTTAGGAGATGTATGTGGGAACATTGTATTCTATTCGAATGAAGTCTTAATGTTCGTTTAAGAATCAAATAACTTTAGCAAGAGCATGTAGCTTATAAAAACTTAGAAGTTATCATTATTTTTACTGCATTTGGTTGCTCTAATATTGATTTGTGCAATATCTTCCAGGTGCTAATACAGCGGTGTTAATAATGAGGATTAACACTCCAAATGAAAATGAAGCTTCTATGTTGGAAAAATATATTTGAAAATTGAGTTTAATAATAAATATTTTAGAAATAAATATTACTAAAATATTATAAACTAATTGCTATCAATCAAAGAATGTTTTAAAAAATAATATTAATACAAATAGAAATTAAGATTGGGGATTTTACTCAACTTCCTCTAGGTATACAGTTGGCTACTGTGAAATGATGTTTTTTCACCTTTTTAGATTTCTAAACATAAGCTAATATTTCTATCTCCGTGGTCCAAAAAGGCAAAGAAAATGATAATCAAAGTCAGACTAATGGAGTCTTTTTTCTTTTTCCTACACTAAGATCAAATATGTGATGTTTCTTTTCTTTTCTTACTTTCTAATACCCGCATAAGTCATCCGTTATTGTAATGACCAGCCTTTTCGACGCTCAAATGTCGACACTAATACATCCACGGTATTCATATGTCGAGCACTCAAGTGCTGGAAAGATAGATTGTTAGGATAAGTAAAAATGAAAAACAAACATAAGAAGAAAGAAAGAATAAAATATCAGAATCTCATAGTAAAACAATAACATATAATATTAAAAAATAGTATAAAGCCTTACTCTAAGATACACGGCATTTCAGAATCACAATCCTAAGTACTATCGTCAGCCTAGATAGTTATAACAACATGTCCTCACAATTTTTGATATACATACATACTAGTAATGCAATGGAAATAAGAATACTATGGTTTGTAAAAACCTAGCTTGTCTCCTTGAGCTCCAAAGAATATCCAACTAAAACCTGCCTTTCTCAAACTGCTCAAAAGAGCACTCGAGGAATTAAGGAAAAAAATAAAACAACGAGTCAAACAAAATTCTGATATGAGAAACTCAAGAAACAAATGCCCATATAACAACATCTTTTGAGATCAACCGAATCACCGGAATTGTTTTCCCCTCAAAAGAGCGAAACCATCTAATAATTACATATGGCGATATAATAGATAATGTTTATAGCATAGAAAAAACAAAATAGTTGTATTGCATGTACAATGCAAGAATATTATGTATACATTCAAAACTGCTTAGTTTCTTTCGCACATGGATTTTTATTGGAGGCACCCTAAGTACGTCGAGAACGGCCTCCTTACAAACGTTTGAAATATTTTTTCGAGCAGCGTATATCTCTAGATAAAATATAGATAGATAAACTTAGCTGGTCCACGCCCTGACATGTAGCATCGAGTATCATCACTCCCGCTAGCAATCCAAAAGCATCTCTAGAATAGAGCTGATATACCCTTGGGTTACCTAAATCGTTTGGCTATGCATCCAACTTTGGTTTTTGTCATTACTAATAGTGAAGTCATGTTCAGCATCTCAATACATGAGTCTTCATCACACGAACAGATCTCGAATCTCTCTATGATTCTAACATCTCAAACAGATCTTGAATTATCCATGGATTCCAGCATAAGTCATCCGACGAATCCTAAAGATGTCCTCTCTTTTGGGATCACCCTCAAGATAGGTAATACCATACGATAACATCGTTCGAAATGCAGGATAGATGGTGCCTATAACATTTAACTTCACAACCGCTTCCAAAATATAGAACGTGTATATTAATTTTGAAGTAGTTACGGTTTCGAGTCATCTCATATAAGTACACATTCATGCTTACCAAACGCTTCAAAACCAATCGATAGATTTTCAGTTAACTTAACTCTTGTTCTTTCAGAAATAAACAGACAATGCATAATGGTGGAGATCATCTTCTATCCTGACGGATTTCCTTATCTTTTGTTCTAGAAAAGCAAGATGAGTTTATACATATGGTATAGCATCATTGAAGATAATCGTACCATATATTCTTGTGTTTTTTCAAGATATTTCCTAAGTGAATTTTGATCAAATTCAATAACAATGAGAATGATCGCATATGGAAACCAAGTCTCTTATACTTATCACTTATCACGTTTTTGACCTTCTCATCTTACATTATCCCTCGGTGAAGAGTGAAGCCTAGTAGGATAGAGCATGATTGGTTCTAAGCCCTTCTCGAATCATCATTCTTTGTCAGCATTAAGTGCTAAGTTCATGACTAAATACTTTCCATAAACAAGTAAACACACAAAGCATGATGAAGTCACACAAAACACGATTAAGTCACACAAGCAACTTCTAATCCCATTTTTGTTTAATTAATTCTTTTATTAATTAAAACTTATTTTATCAAATAATTACTTCCTTCAGAAGTAAGCAAACTATATATAGGAGCCCTCCCAGGGGATCTTGAATACATATGTTCTAAAAGCAAGGGACGATTAAAACGAATGAGTCCTTCTTGGGGGATCTCAAACCGTATAAATACGTGGTTCTTCTCTCTACTTCCTTTTCCTACTCGCGTGCGCACGTCTGTATATATAATACTTTTATAAAAGATACATACGAGTATTCTACTATTTCGCTATTCATTTGTACTCTTTTCAATATTTCAAAATGTATTCACACACCTATCTCAAATGGTATAATCATACTCATAAATCTTTAACAAGATTTCTTACTTTAAAATATAATCAAATAGGTTAAAAACAAATGTTACTAAAACATTGTTACTATAAACCCCTTCTCTTTTATAAGTTAAATCTTTACTTTTTCATACTTAACGTTATCTTTAAAATATCCTTTATAAATATCTAAGAACATTCATAAGCCTATTCAAAAGGGCTAAAGACAAATGCTACTAAAACATTGTCACTACAAATCCAAAACCATTTCACTAATAATTATCTTTAAATTATTGTTTTTAAAGATCTAATTATATTCACAATTATAGTCAAAAGGGTTAAAGACAAATGTTACTAACACAATGTCACTATAAACCTAAAACTATTTATACTTGACATTATCTTTAAAACATCCATTTTAAAGAACTAACTATATTTATTAACAAGATAATATACCATTCCACAACATCACAAAACCATTATTATACAAAAATGTTATAACCCAAAACCACTTACCCTTTTATAAAATATTTTACTTACTTTTCAATACACACACACATATATAAACCTTAAAAATACTTATAAATATTTTTTAAATGTCCATATAAAATATTATGTAAAATAAACAAAATTTGAAATTTAACAAAAATCATAAAAGCGTGTTTTTCACATATATGATCCATTACTTTAAAAATTCATAAATAATTAATAAAAATATATTTAAACTTGAAACCACTTTTAAAATACTCTAATATATTTTATTAAATATCTCTAAAAGGAGTGTAGAAAAATACTTTATTTAAATATCTTTTTTAATCATTTTAAAGCCTCAAATAACATACTACAACATTCGACAAGTGCTGTTAAAAGTTCTAAAACATCCAGAAAGTATTTCAGTTGCGAGTGTTCTAGTTTCATACTTTTGCCACAAAACTAGTTTTAAACCATTATATGTTTGCCCAGTTTTCAACATGTTTACCATCAATCTAAGGTCTAATTTTATTAATGTAAGTATCTTGCTTATAGTACGTAGTAATCATGCAAAGAAATCCCTAAGGATGTCCTTACAAAATCTTTTTAAAAATCACCAAAAAAAGCATTTTCACGAAGTGCTCATATAGCGACCTTTTCGCTCCTATCTTTTGCAACTTCGTTTAGTCAGTTTTAAAATCATTTAAACCTTGATATTTTTACAGTAAGAAGTACACATATACTACCTAATAAACAATAAAGAAATCCTAAGGAGGTCTTTCAAAATCATATTAAAACGTCGAACACAAGGCGATTTCAAAGTGCTCATATGCCGACCTTTTCGCTATAACTTTTCGCTATAACTCTGCAACTATTTTCCATTTCTATACCTTATCAAACCATTTCCTTATTGTCCCATGCACTACTATAAGTACTGAGAATAATTGAAATATATGCTTTTATAATATATTCACATATAACATTTTGAACAAGTTAAGAGAAGGGATATAGAAGTCCACTTATAGCAACTATTCTTCCTTTAAACACTTTCAAACACACGTCAAATTCACAGACAACCAAACCAAACATGTAAACACAAAGTCTAGGCCATGTTACATGTTGTAAAGGGTAATAGAAGTGATTGTACATAATATAAAGTTGTCACCTGCTTTCCAAAGCAAGGCGGGTCGAAAAGTAATTACTTGCATTAGTTAACTTTACATCAACTTTATATTATAAGCATACAACATACACACACAATATGTATCATTCAATGGTGAGTTAAATCACCTCCAAACTAAGCCTATAGCCAAGCACAAACCACTAGAATCACATAAACATCTCCTACCATCACCAAACATCTAAAAGATCTAACCTTTTGGTCAATTTTGCACTAGGCCACCTCCCTCCTCCCCTTTATTGCTCACAACATACTACTACATGTACAAAACAAACAAAGGAAATAAATACATCGTAAATATATTCAAAGCCCAGCCCATTAGGACCATACTTATAACTCCAAAATTAGCATATGCGAAACATACGCCGCCTTCAGAGCTTCAACTAGTTTTGAAAGAAATCAATGGCGATTATCCTACATCGTTTAATTCCACACCTCACCTTTATAAAATCTCAACGTTTCGGGAAGAACGATGCGTTCTTGCCTTGGATCTGCTAACAAGATAATTAAAATCAACTTGAATTAGTTTAACTCGTTCCATCTTGTTTAATCTTTGATTCTGAAAAACCTGTTTGTTTCTCTCATCCCACAGATGATAAATAGTTGTTACCAAACACCAGGAAGCTAATTGGGAAATCTGATCCTTATTAGCAAAGCTTTTGTTGATAATAGCTACTTCTCCTTCAATATCGAGGGGAGTATCGTTATTATCCAATAGATTTAATTTCATTTTCGTTAGTGTCCATATGAATCTACTATACGAGCAGTTAAAAAATATATGTTGAATAGGTTCTTGCTTGCTCACCACACATAACACAAGTAGTATCAGTCTACAAGCATAATGTGACATTTTCTTGCTATTATTCCAAACAACTTAGCACCAATCATACAAGTATGAAACTTGCCTGTGCTTTTACTATGTTTTTGAGAAAGAAAATTCTTGTCGGCCACACCACTCCCAGTAATCTTGAGATCCTTCCAATTGTATAAGTATTTGACGTATAATAGAACTGCATTCTGTTAGGAATTGGATACAGAGAAGAGGGTGAGAGATATTAAACGGTAAAGCAGAAACATACTACATTGTTATTCAGTTTTTATTTAAAAAGATATAAGTACTTAAATAAACCTAAGACACTAAACCACTAACTAATTACTTGACCTACAAACTAGGAAAGACCAATACTTACGCTAATTATTAGGCACACATGATTGACCAATTAAAACATACTCAACTTCTAACACCCTCCCTTAAACTAGATGTGCTAACATCCAGTTTATGAAGCAATGAACTGCGCTTCTCAATTTCTTCATCGTCTTGTATAGACGAACTCGGTCACAAATCTCATCTCTACCTGGTTGGGCATGCTCAACTGTTTCACGTTGATTGGTACTTTAACCATCAACAAATACTCTTGGTTTTTCACTTGGGATCCATTGACCTCTCCATTCGGGTCATTCTCTGATACCGCTGCATCTGTCATCTCCCCAACAAGTGAGAACCGCAGCTCTTCTTACTTACTTGTTGGATGACACAAAACCAAGTTTTCTCACTCAGCCTACTTCACATGTAGGCTTGCCTATCTTCTTATAGACATATCTTCAAACAGATCCTCTTGAGCACTGCATATATAGTCCAACCTCATAATTGACGTTCTACTCTTCGTCGTCTTCACATCTACATCACCACTCTGGTTCACTGTTCAAACACTCAGCAACTTCGAAAGCACTGCATAACCACTTCACACCATTGCCTTTCAACCACTTAACTTTAAACTTCAAAATTAAGCAACAACAAATCCAAACAGGCAGGCCGTATACACCATCCACACACACACATACTTGCTGCATTTCCTTAGCATACAAGCAGCCACAATCACATACAAGCCACCATCAAACTTACTGCCTTACTGCCTTCAAACACAACCTTACTACCTTCAAACATCATACATACTGCCAATCCAAACAAAATACGCTTCATTCCATCTCATTTAGTCAACTCCACCATCTCTTCACATCCATCTCACTGTTATGCATATCATTGCTGTGCACATCTCATACAAACTTCTACCTGCTCAACCCTGCCTCTACCCACAAAATTGCAACCTGCCACTCAAACTCCACCACATTTCAACATCACATTGCTGAACATTTCCACCCTTAAACATACATCTGCAATCACACTTCCATTCCCACCATCTCACTTCTACATCATCAATCATCCGCCTCTTATACATATCTACAACCACAAACAACTGCCACTTACCACTACCTTCAAGTGCAACTGTGCCTCTGCAACTTCTTACATCAACTCAAACACTGTATTCCTCTTGCTAACAAACAACCACAAACATTACCTACAACTGCCTCAACCTGTGCATACAACCTCAAACCTACCTCTGACCAGCATACTGCCTTCCACACTTCACTGACCCACTTCACCCCGACCACACCAGTGTCATCTACCATCTTCAACATTGCCTACTGCTTCACCATCTTAACTCCATCAACCTCCACTGCAACATACCCCACTGCAAAGTCTTCCACCATCTTCGCTCATTACCAAAACTGCTGCTTCAACACTTCATTCACCACTCTGCACCATCAACATACTTCACCTAGCAACATCAGTTCACACATCAACATTAACCACTGCCAAACAGCAACAGCATCCCATACACATACGTCATACCCAAACTTCTTCACCAACCACTGCACTGCATCCTCCTTAACATCGCTGACCATCTTGCTACAAACCACCTGCTCTGCTTTCACTTTGCAAACAACATACCCATACATTCACTATAGCAACCAAAAACCCACATATTACTTCAACAATCTAACGCACCTTCACCTATCCATCTTCTCAAAATGCTATACTACAGTTCGCCACATATCCTCCCTCTACCACATTGCAACTCCACTTAAAATAACTCGAATTTCTCCAACACCACGCCAGCGGCGACTCCGAACCCATGTACAAACCGCGACAATCCCCAAACTCAAATCAACCCGAAACCATCGCCAAATTGAACCAATCAAACCAACCGCAAGCATCCAAATCACGAACACGTCCGAAGTGATTGGTGGAATGTACAAATTTGGGACGTTGCAAAAAGAATTTGCGAATTTGAAATTTGATTTCTGGAAATTGATTGAGTTTGGTTCCGATTTTTTTTTATTTTTTTTTGTCAACACATTTGATCATCATCACTGTTCTCTGCTCCTCTGCCACCAGAAAACTGTTGCACTGCTTTTGCTTCAACCTCTGCTTCTCCAGTTCACCACCATCACAATAGTGCTCTGCCATCTCCCCTCATTTGCATTGACTTGCAAACCCCATCAACACTACATACCATTATCACTTTTGCTACATCATTCATCCCAGTGCACACATACTTCATCCTAGTGCACACTTCCTCAAAACTAACCATGTTGTGCATTTCTTCAACAAGACTACACCTACTCCTCATTGTCATCAACTACATACCACTTCACAACCTCCTGCACATTCACCATATCAATGACCATACTACCACATTTCCTCCTCTGCCTACATTCCACAAACCACGATCACTCCTTCACCATATTTTAACACATGTCATACTGCCTTACAACTATTAGTGCACACTGCACATCCATGGTGCCACTGTCATCACATTGCCATCACCTTACTACTCCTTAACAGTCCCCTACAAACAAACTTCTTCCCGCATCATCCAAACACCACTCACATCATCATCATCAAAATAATCACCTCCTCATCACCTAATTTCATTCAACAACCTCAACATCTTAGATTTGACTTCAGCATAGAGTTTTGACATCGTAGTTCTATATTCAGTTACGAGTTTCCAGGAAACATGAACTATTGGCGGGGGCATTAGTATTGGTTATCACGAGCGTCTCCAGCATCAACGTTCAACATCACTCATTTCGAGGACGTACACCACTCAGCCATGGAATCACCAATAGCATCAGCACAATCAACAATTCATTTCAAGCTTTCATCGACTGCATCTTCAAGCCATAATTTATCAACTACCGTATTCTAGAACGATGAACTTCGACAAGACACGAGCAACATCATTCAGATCTCTATTGCAAACATTTCAGATTTCGGCTCCAGATCTAGATCTCGGCGACAGCAAATAGGCAGTGGCACGAGCTTCTCTTCAGTGGCGTTTCAGATCTTAAGGCGTCAATTACTTTTGGACTGCAAAATTTGTTGATAAAATCAAAAAGGAGACCGGAATTTCTTTTTTTTTTGGTGTGGAGGTAGTCTTGTTTCCTTTCAAGGACTTGCAGAAAAACTCTTTTATGGGACCCTCACTCTACCTTAACTCTCTACCCTTTCTCTACTCTAGCTCTGATACCATGTTAGGAATTGGATACAGAGAAGAGGGTGAGAGATATTAAACGGTAAAGCAGAAACATACTACATTGTTATTCAGTTTTTATTTAAAAAGATACAAGTACTTAAATAAACCTAAGACACTAAACCACTAACTAATTACTTGACCTACAAACTAGGAAAGACCAATACTGACGCTAATTATTAGGTACACATGATTGACCAATTAAAACATACTCAACTTCTAACACTCTGGTTTTTGTTGTATTGCCTGTACTCCAATGCCCTTCTTGTATTATATGGGACATAGACACATTTTTATCTTCACTTAAATAATATCTATCCCATCCAAGTATATTAATAAGACTGGTGTAGTTGATCCATGGATCAGTCCAAAGAATAGTATTAATGCCATTAACTATCACCCTTTTGATGCATTTTAAACTGCTAACTCTATGCTTGATCATGTTCTTCATAGTACATGACATATACTTATTGTGCCTCAGTTGCCAAAAGTTTGATTGAGAGCGGTATTTATTAATAATCCACTTGGACCATAAGTTATTCTTAAAATGCAACTGCCATATGAGTTTTAGACATGCTGTAGTTCTTAAATCAACAAAAATTTTGAGACCAATACCCCCTTCTTTTTTAGGCCTACATAACTTAGTCTAAGAAATTTTATGTCATTTACCAGTCCAGAAAAAATCTGCACATAAACTGTCTATCTTCAATAGAGTAGCCATAGGCATGTGATATGTCATTATTGTTTGAACTTGCTATCCCATGTGTCAAATTTAGTCATAATTTTCTCGAGTAAGCCATTACACTCTGAATAATGCAAATAATCTGAAGAAAGTGAGACCCCCAGAAATTTTACAGGCAATTGTGACTCTTGTAGTTGTAGGATTTGCAGTAATGAGTTTTTATTTTGACAGCTTGTGTTAAAGTAAACTTTAGTTTTCATCTGATTGATATGTAGGCCTGCTACCATTTCCATATGTTGTGTAATTTCTCTAATTGTTGATGTATTCTTTTCATTAGCTGTAAAAAAAACATTATGTCATCAGCGTATAATAAATGAGAGATGACAGGCTGTATATTACTGATAGGAATAATATCCTTAATTCTGGTAGCTGCTTCTAATTTCAGAGACAAATATTTCATGGCTGTACAAAATTGATAAGGGAAGAGTGGGCCCCTTTGTCTAATGCCTCTATTTGATGTAAAATACCCATGAGGCTCACCATTAATCAAAATAGAAAAAGTAGGGGTTGTTATGCAATGCCTAATTAGACTTATAAACTGTGGGGGAAATGACATTTTAGAGAGCATAAAACAGATGAACCCCCTATCTAGATTGTAATATGCATTTTGTAAATCAACTTTGATATAAACGTTTTTAATGCCTTTCTTGTTAAAAATTTCTTGTAAGCTCATAGGTTAATAAAATATTCTCTGCAATATTTCCACCAGAAATAAATGCACATCGAGCTTCAGAAACTAGTAAAGGCATAAAAACCTTTATCCTGTTGCAAATAACTTTAGATAAAATCTTATACAACACATTGCATTAGGCAATTGGTCTGTAATATGATATATATGAGGGTTTATCAATCTTTGGAATAAGTGTTAAAAATGTATGATTTAAACCCCCAGGTATATCAACAATGACATATAAATATATTATAGTAGAAGTCAGCTCATCTTTCATTTGCTTCCAGTGTAGTTTATAAAATTTAGAAGTAAATCCATCTGGTTCAGGAGATTTTTCATCTTCGATAGAATATATGGCTGATTTTACTTCCTTTGTTGTGATTGACTGCATTAAGAAGTTACTTCCCAATTCATTAACTATTGATCTACAATTAATATCAAAAGGAATTTGTGCATGTGTCGTGTCCCCATTATATAAGTTTTGATAATAGTAAACTGCTTGTTGCTGAATTTGAGACACATCATAAGCAAGTTGACCTCTTTTATTGCAAAGAGCGGAGATATTATTCCTGCATTTCTGCTTTGATTTTTACGACAAAAAATCGTGAATTAGCATCCCCTTCAGTCAGCCAATTGACCTTTGATTGCTGGAGATTAAAAATGTATTTTCCATGCATCCTTTGTTTTGGTAAATTTCCAGCATTCAGTAAGTCTTCATATGCAAACAGATCCTATGGTAATAGTTTATCATTATACTATTGTTCCAAGGTAGTAAAATCTACATTGTCCTTCTGCCATAATTTATTCCACAATTTTAGATTTTGCTTTATCCTTTTAAGCTTGATCATAAATTTTTGAATACTAGTCCCCCAAGTTAAATCTGATAAAACAGATACTACCTTGTCATGATAGCCTTCTATCATGTGCCAGTGGTTGACATATCTGAATGGTGCCCCCTTCTTGTGGACCCCTTGTGCAAGTAGGTTGATGATGATGGGTGTATGGTCACTTAGTGGTGAGGCAGTGGCAGTGACAGTATAATGTTGAAAGTGTTGTAGAAATAAGTCATTTTCCAGTACCTTGTCAATGTGTGTGGCTACCCCTTTCCTTTTCCATGTAAATTGAAAGCCTTGCACGTTAATCTTAGCAAGGCCACATGTGAGTAAACAATTGGTAAATCCTCTGAGATGAGAAAAGGGAACAGGAATTCCTTTTTTTGTCCTTAGGATTTAACACATTATTAAATTCTCCACTTGCAATGTTTACCGGTTGTTGCCATAAATTTTCCCTATCTGAAACCATATTGCTTGCACATACAGTAGTTAGATACATCACATATCATCCCAAATTATCTAATTTACAAGTGATTTGTAGGGTGGATTTGTGAAGAATAGTTAAGTTCCAAACTAATTTATCATCTAAAAGGATTATTCTACCCTTTGAGCTACAGTCATTATTATAAGGTCCCATTTTTGATCAAGCTTTAATAAAACTGTGCTCATTTTATCAGTTGTCAATTTGTTTTCCAATAAACCAATTACAGTTGGTTTAAAAGAATTCAGGAGAAATAACACTTGATTCGGTTTAAAATCAGTGCTAATTCCCCTTACATTCCATGAAATAAACATCATTTACCTGATGTCCTAGTCCATGTTGTTCTTTTAGGGGCCTTAGAAGTGGTAGTTGTATTAGAAGTAGTTTCTTTCACTTCCAGTTCATACTATGGATTACTGGATGCATATTCAAAATGAGTTGTGTCTTAAGAGGGTGCTGTAGGAAATTAAGATAAGTTTTCTGCAATTGCTCTGACAAACTCATTCTCTTGAAAAAAAAAATCCTCCTCTGCAGGAATGAATTCGTCCTTTTTAGTTGAATTACTTGAGTTCTCATTCTCCTCATTAGAATCAGATGTTAAAACCTGAAACTTATTGCTGGCAGTAGTTTGCATATTCACTTTCTGCTTATCCTTTTCTTTCCTTTTCTATGCAATGGTTGAAAAGCCATCCTGATTTTGCTTACCACTGTCTTTAGTTAAGTTTTCCATGTTTCCTTTGTATGTGGTAATGTCTGTACATGTGGTTCTGAGGATGAAGAAGTTTAACCATTGCCGTGAGATGTATTTGCGGTATATTTTGGTTGCCAAGTTTGTTCATTTTGATCCTTTGCTGCTTCATTTACTATGGGTTGTGAAACATGTGTGGCACATTTATCCGTCTAGTGACCAAAAACATCACATTTTGTGCAGACATAAGGCTTAAAGTCATAGTCCACTTGAACATGGCATAGATCACCCCTACTATCTATTACTGCAACTTTTGTAGGAAATATGCATGCAGTTGTTATATTTACTAATATATGAGCGTAATTAAATCTTTCCATACTTGTAGTGATATGATCTGGATGAACAGGATGCCCAATCACCCTACTTATTCTACTGAGCGCTTCCACATCCCAATGTTCAGGTTGAAGGTTACTAAATTTCACCTACACAGGCATTTGCTGCAGCTTATCTTTGATCAAGCCCATTCCCGAGGTCCATTTTTTGATAATAATGTACCATGATTCACATGTATAAGGACTGTTATTCAAAATATTAGTAACTGCATTTAATGTAGGAAGATGTAATAAGAATAAATCTGAACTATGAAATTCCAATTTGTAATTCTTTTCCACTCGCCATACTCTTTGAACATAGTTTCTGAATTGATAGTATGTAGGTCGTACTCAATAAGCATAGCAAACGATTGTATTTTCCCATTTGATTGTAGAACGAAACCATATTCTGTCTTTAGTACTTGGTTTGACATACTTCAATTCCATGGTTGCCGTGTTTTTATTTCTAAATGCTTCTGAATATCTTGAAGACGAACTAGTGTTTTGTCCATCAGTTTCATTGCCATGGTCGTTAAGGTCATCAGACTTGCCATTGAGATCTAGATGTAACCGCTTCTCCACTATCAGCCTGTTCTACCATTGTCCCACGTTTTATATTATATGGTACACACACACTAATATATGTATATATGGATATATATATATACTGTATTCTATTTTGCATTATCTTAAACTATTATTTATTATCTTATACTGCTTACAGTTAAGAATTCTTTGATTCATATATGAAAATTTTAAAGCATAATGATGTAACATAAATCTAGGTGCATATGCATGCTAAACTTTAAATTAGTACCATACAAGCTTTGATTGTGTTTTTGTTATTAGGTTGGCAGGTATTATCCATTCCTTAGACTTTCGTGTTCTCAAAAATATGACAAGGTACATATTTAAGATGTGAAAAAATTAAACTCATGTGCAAATTGGTTTTGATTCCATGTTTTTCAAGTGTAGAAAAGATGTAACCGTCTTCACAGAGTTTAATTCCTTTATGAGTTTTGGTGAGAAGATAAATAGCATAATTTTGACAAGAAAAGAGGTTGCTATATGTAACAATAATGGCTATCCAATACCATAATGTTATTCCAATTCCAATTAGTGATATTATATTTTTGTACTATATATGAATTTTGGACAATGAAAGTTTGATGTTCTTTATCAGCTTCGATCCATTTTCAACTTATATTAATTCGATACACAACATGACTACTTGGTTGTATAATGATGCGGAGCAATTGTTAGTTCATATCTGCGTCTAAATAAAAACCCAAGGATAGCTAAGTACTACCGGTTGCAATGGTAATCATAATTTGGAATCTATTGGAAGGTAGCCTCATGTTACAATAGAGTATGCTTCAACTTTCTATTTTGTTAATTCGAATATTTGAATAATGCCTACACATGTGTTACACATACATACAAATACTTATATGTGTATGTGTGACAAAAACATTTCTTGACTATCATTGTCAGCTATCATTTTGATATGTTATACAACTCATATCTGTTCACTGATAAAAGTTAAAAACTTAAACTAAGCGGACATGTATAAAAAGTGGAAAAATTATAGTTGAAAATTTACGCTCACACTCTATTTCTATTTGATTCCAAATCTTATCTCTACTATATTATTCTTACACACACACAAATATGTATACACACATATATATATATATATATATATATATACACACACACACACATCAGAGATAATTGATTAGGATCCTGCGTGTTCATTAGATAACTTTTTGAAAATGGCGACCGCATCAAATGGCGACTCAAACCCTAATAATCCTAGAATTCAAAAATCTGGAGATCAACCTACACAAACTGAATCGAATAATGATGAGGAAGACTGGTAAAAGGCTAAGAGGAAAGGCAAGCAGAAAGCGGCGGAGGTTCAAGGGTATAAACGCAATCGATCAAGCTATGCTGAGGCGGTCAGATCATAAATTTTTTCAAACGATAGAATCAAAAGCTTTGTGAAAGCCACATAGTGCATAATCAAATAGATGATATGGTGAAATTCCATGACAAAATCGCTGACGAGGAAGGAGAATATGTAGCTATTGATGATGATGATTATGCGGAAGCTGGTAGCATGTGGAGAAACTCAAATACCTTGCCCGGAAATGATCATATTAAATCCATTTTAATGCTTACATAAAGAGGGAGTGGAAGCCTAAAGGAAGCCGTAACATATTTGCAAGAGAAAATGGCTATTACTTAGTGAAATTCGAACTAGAAAAAGATTGTCAAAGATTCATTAAAAATGAACCATGGTTTATGGACAGTAGGTGCTCAGATTTGAGACTTTAACATGACTAGCTTGAAACTTATCCAGTATGGATAAGATTATTGAACTTGAAACTTATCCAGTCGATCATATTAACAAAAACACAGCCAACCCTACACTAAATAAGTTTACATGCTTAGTCAATGATTCAGAAAGTCAAAGTACTATTGATAATCAAACTATAACAATCTGTCTTTCTTACTACTAAAGACGACATTTTACATCCTCGGTATTCGTATGCCGATTATTTAATCGTTCGTAAGACAGGTCATTAAGGGTGAAAAGAAAAAAAAGATAGAATATAATCTCACAAATCGAGACGAGTAGTATATAATATAAAACAAGTCTTACAAAAGAAAAAGAATTTTGATATACACACACATATCAGAGTGCAATAATAACTTATCATCTGTCCTGGACAGTTATAACATTATGTCCTTGCAATTTGCCAAATAATACAACAATGCAGTGGAAATAAAAAGAATATATGAAAGATATGTATTGGAATCCAACTCGACTCCTGTGCTCCAAAGCTTTCAAAGCTAATCTGAAAATATGTTTGGTCTGATCCCAACATTATAAGAAAGATAACGCCCAGATAAGTTTGGTAAAACTAGCATGAGAAACTCAAATCACAAGAAATTATTTTTATTATACTTATAAAATCCTTGAAAATTAAATGTATCTCGTAAAACCACGCCGCATATAAATACGGACGGGTTTTACCTTACGATAACAAAAGCATTTTCTATAGAAAATCTAGTTATATTATAATAATGTCTAGGGGCTGAAAATAAATAGATGAAATAGCTGAAATGCTTGCATCTCACATCCCAACATAGTTGGGCACAACTAAGTCCGTACGACCCTTATTGGAGAATGGATTCTATACAATGACAAGGTAAGCGACTACCTTCCGAATGGTACATCTAGATAAAATATACCTGTGGCCTCTCCTTGACCCTTACCAACATAGGACCGGCCTACCTCTTACTGGATAGTACCGAATATGTCATCACTCGAGTTTATTTCCAACCTTTCCCTTGAGAGCTCTCATGCATAACCAATTCTGTAACAGCGATCTAGAAAGGTGATGATCATACCCTAATGGGAGCGACCCACATAGCCCTGTTGCATCTCTCCTGTTTTAGTCATTTCCGGTTGATGAGGTTTAAGGCAACGTATACCTTTCTTTAGTACTTCCCACTTGAAATGCTAACACTGCCTTCCAAGAACAACGCAATGCCAACGTTCACCCATACAAGTTGTTCTAGTTCTGAACAGACCGAAGGCACTACTTCTGCTACATCGTTTTTGGAATCACCCTTAGAATTAGTAGCAAGTAGTCATTGCACTTCAAAAGCTTCGTCTTCGATTCCACATTCTTCAAGATGTCTTCAGTTCGAAATGCTTGAGTTGGATCGAAGTGGTTTTTAGATAATTTATATTACCTTATCTCAATCTCTTCGAAACAGCATTCGATAGTTTTTGGTAAACTCAACCCCCGTTCTTTCGGAAATAAATAGACAAAAGAATAAGTGTAGGGACCACCCCATAACCATTTTAGTGGACAAATCTCCTTATCATTTGTCTAAGGAGAACAAAACGAGATTTATACGTACAGTACTGCATCATCGAAGATGATTGTGCCATGTTTCTCTTATATATTTCTAGAGTTACGTTTTGGTGCAGATTTGACAGTTTGTTGTTTAACCAATCAATAAACAAACAATCAATCATTAATTAATTCCATATAGGATCCACTAAGCCTCTATTAATTAATCTTCATCAATAAAATCTCTTTTAAAAATTCAAGATTCAAAATACATTTTACAAAGGATATTATTTCACAAACAACTTATACTACTGCAATACTTGGAAATCTTTATATACTTATCTCAATATTATAAGTATATTATCAAAACATCATACTTTCAATACACAGAAAACACATCCATATACTTATCTCATATGTATAAGTATATTAACAAAACTTAAGGAAGATTTTCTCTATTTTTTCCAAAATTCATATTTATAGAGGCCAAAAAAAATATCTTTTAAAACATTTCTTACTATAAACCAAACCATTATCCTTTGGTGTTAAGTATGGAAGAACATTCCCATACCACCCTAATTAAGAGAGATAAATAACCAAAACCAATCTTTTTCCATTATAAAATCCCACCCTATTTATACTCTTTTAAAAATCTTTCTTTATACTTCCTTTATAAAAATCTTTTAAAAAATATCATTTAAAAATATCATTTGTAAATCTACTTTAAATAAATTCCTTATAAAATAAGATCCCTTTCATAAAAAAATATTATTTATAAATCCCATTAATAAAATAATTGGATAACTTACAAAATCATTTAAACTACTTAAACCCAAATTGATAGAATTTAAGTTAATTTAAACATAACTTTTAGAAATTCCGAAAGAGGCTTAGCGATTACAATGGTACTAAGGCAAGCTATCATTTATTTAAATTTTGACTTCCAAGTCACGTAACAGTTATTTACATAAGCCAATAAATATATATATATATATATATATGTAAATAAAATCCACAACCAAATCAGAGAATAACATATAAATATAAACCAACCGGTAGATACATGTTCAAATAACATAATAGCAGGATGGTGATTTGTCCTACTAAATAGATGTCCAAACAATCTATTAAGTTTAATTATAGCAGAACGGGGATTTATTCTGCTAACAATGTCAAAGTTTAGTATAACATATTCACATTTGTAGGGTTACTTAATGGTATCAACAATAAAACCCCTTGTGTTCAAAACTATCCATTGTAAAAGAAATTTGCTTTCAAACAAATTGAACCTTGGAAAATAAAGAAATTAAAAACTTAAACATCTTTTTAAATAATTAATTACAAGTTAGATCCTTTTATTAGATCATTATCCAATCTTAATTAAGTCTTATCTTAAGTTAATTATTAATTAAGAAATAAATAAAACTTTAAAAATAATTTATTTATAAATTAAAACCTTTAATTAATTTATAATTAAAAGTAATTAAACACTTACTTAATAATTAATTAGTTAATAATTAATCCCTTTCTTAATTAAAATTAATCCTATACTTAACCAATAATTAATTATAAATTAATCGTACTTAGTTAATAATTAATTAAAATTAATCTTACTTTAAAAGATAATTAATTAGTAATTATTCTCCACTTAATTATAATTAATAAACCTTGTTTAATACTTAATTAATTATTAATTACCAAAACTTAATTAATTAAAAGTTAATTAAAAAATACTTAATTAACTCTCTTAATACTTATTATTAAGTTTAGAAAGCATTTCTAAGGTTTACTTAAGTATAAAAGCTCAAGTTTGTAAAAAATTGAATTTTCCCCCAAAACGGCATCCATAGCGACTATCGCTATGTATATCATAACTAGAAAATGGTGTTCTAAGTTTGATTTGAAACTTATCACCTTTCTGAAGCTTACTTACTTCTCTAAAACATAAAGTAAGTGTTTGTAAAAGTAAAACAAAGTTTGAAACTTGAAATCGATTTGATTTTGAAAACAAATTTAAGCATGGTTTCCACAAGGATTCCAAGTCGCCAAACCATACAAAGTTGCTAACTTTCTTAGCATACTCTTACATACCATTGTCCATAGCATAAAAAGTCATATCACAACTACAAATACATGTAAAGATCTAAAATTTACAACCATAACAACACTTTTAGACTTTATTTCAAGTTTAAGGAAAATTCATGTTCAAACACATATATAATCACAATCAAAACATACAACTAGCCAATAATCAAGCAATTACTTATGCAAATATTAAACATAAAGTAAAAATATAACTTTTTTCAAAAAGATGTGAGTTTTACTCACCAAAGCTATGAAAGCAAATTAAATATATCCTAAAACTTGAAAAGAGCCTAGACCTTAGATTCCTTTTTGCAAAAACTTGATTTTTGGACCATGGAAGTGAAAGTTGGGCTTGGCCCTAAAATGATCGGGCTTGGCCATGGTTGTATAGGCTCAGCCTTGGGTGGTGGAAGGAACTAACGGTTTGCTTTAGGAAGAGGAGGATTTTAGAAGTAGAAAAAAGGCATTTTTAAGTATTTTTATAAATTAACACGAGTTAAAAAGAAAAATTTTAAATTTTTAAAAGGAAATGGAAGCCATTAATGGACATAATAAGCTTTAAAAAAGAAGAAGAGGGCTTTGAAAAAAAAAAGGAATGAAAATGAAGAAGAAAGAGGAAAGTGGATTTGTTTTTATGGAAAAAGAGATAAGTAAAATTACCTTTAAGACCTTAAGTACAATACCCTCTATCCAAATCATGCCACATCATCACACACCCCTTCCCTCCTTGTAGCACACGCAAGGGATCAAGGAGCTACCTTTTATCCAACATGTTAAACCCCTAAGTGTACCATGGTGTTGCATTTGAATGTGACATTTCATACATTACATTTTATTTAAATTTTAATTTGAAAAGAATGTCTCATTTCTTACTTTTTACTTAAGTAAACATATCCTTTACCTTATTATATTACTAACCACACATTTTAAAACATATTGGATAATAAGATGATCTTGTACCATGATATAAGAGATGAGTTGGCATTTTCATATTTTACTTTTTATTTAAATTTCGAACTTTGAAAAGTGTCACATCTTATTTCTTACTTAAGCGAACATATATTTTTACCTTTTGCCATGTTACTAATCCGTACTTATATTTTAATTATAAGTCTATATATGTTAACTCAAATGTGCATAACGTTTCTGACAACTTTTTGATACCAAAAAGTCAAAAATTCGAAAAACAATTTCCGGTCACATTTTATATTTTCTTTTGAACTAATTATTTTTGTAAACACATTTTGAAAACCATTTCACCATCATTAGTTATTATTTAAAAGGGGTATTTTTGAGCAATAAAATCCATTTATTAATTATTTAAAAATATATTAATTACCCATATTTAAAGTGATAAAATTCTGGATCGTTACATTCTTCCTCTCTTAAAAGAATTTCGACATCGAGATTTCACCATATGAGTACCCAGAATTATTCATAAGTCCACATAATGTTCACAGGTAAACCATATGTAAAATTTGATTCGATCTCTGCTCGAATACATAACTTCTCTTTCGAACTAGTATCACTCACCCGATCTCCTAGTGCAAACTCCGATTAGGCTTTTTGATTAGAAATCTCTGTTTTCCTTACATAGCCATATACTATGATAGAGAACTTTGGTTCCCTAACAAGAACCCTCACCAAGTGTTTGCTGTCAAAAATCAAGTGGTAGATCCTTATTTGGAATGGTGTGAAGCACCTCAAAGTCATGTACTCGAATCTTGCATCAAAAACTATATGAAAACGAGAAATGATCTACTTTCAACTTACGTACTTATTTTATTAACTCTCACTAATACCAATCTTTTTCTGTTAAAATTATTTATGAAATTTTTTCATAAAACTAACTTAAGCTCAACTTGTATAGTAACCTACTATATCCTAAGAGTATATACGATTATCTAATTCAAACCTTTTCATTTTGGGTTATTTCCCTGAGAAAACTCAAGACTCAAATACCCATCTTTATTTCAAAACCCTTTTTGAAACGAAACTATATATTTTAACTCTAGAATATATATATAGCCCGAGTAACCCCAAAATGATACTAAGGAACTAGGTATTACCAAACAGTATCACACATTCCTTACTAAGAAGAGTAATACTTAAGAGAAGTGTTTACCATCCGAACACATCTCCTTTCCATTTTAAGTTATTTCCAAGCCACTCAAACTAGTTAATTTAAAAATACCACTCTCCATTTCCAAAATCCCATTTTTGAAATAATACCTTACATATTTTCAACAATATTAATCACCAACTTGCTTTGGGTTTGTTCGAATTTGAACTTGTTTCGATAGTTCAATGATAAAGAGAATAATTTACTGAGTGCCCTACAACATTCGTCTAAGCAAATATCTGATCGTAACTTAGAAGATTATTCAGATCGTCACAAAACAAATCGAGACTCGTTCCCCGAGCCAATCTAAAGAAAATATTTCTTACTAAATATTTCCATTCCTAAAAATTCTACGCTTAAACCAAAATACTTTCTAATAATACTATTATTATTTTCCAAAACTTTGAAAACCATTTTCAAAAGCATAGGAATTTGAGTCCTCAAATTTTATTTAAATTTTTTTATTTAGGGTCACATCTTATAAATCCATTTTATAAAATCATTTTCTTTTATAAATCATTCCTAAATATTCTAACTTTTAATAAAAATCTTTTATTAAACCGAATCCTTAGCCTAACATTAACATTAAACACTTTATAGTCAAATTGTGAAACTTAATTCACAAGTTGTTCTTTTAAATGTTGCCCCAATTTCAACTTACCCAAACCATATTTTAAAAAGGAAAGCTACATATAAAAACTCTCAACCATAGTCAATGCTCGAACTGGACGAGCATGACTAAACAAACCCTAAATGATAATAATTGAATTATTATCATTTTCTAACAAATAAGCACATCAAAAATACAGTACCATTTTTGAAAATCATTCTTGTATATATAAAATATATTCTTAGGTAAAATTATTTTGTTTACCTAATTTAAAACAAAACAGTGTTGATTGGCCTTGTTCAAGTGTTTATGAATCCCTATCGATAACGCTGATCAGGCGCATCGATGAAATGTCATATACCACTTAACCGATCAAACAACACAATATAAAAAAATTTATACCACTAACAAATATGCGCTCTTGTATATATATACTCAAACTCATTCTAAGGTGTCACTTACTCTATCTCTAATGAGTTTATCCCATCAAAACCAAAGTTCTCGCTTAACCTAGCTTCAATACCAAATGTAACGATCTGTCTTTCTTACTACTAAAGACGGTACTTAATACATCCTCAGTATTCGTGTGCCGATCATTTAGTCGTCCGAAAGACTGGTCATTAGGGGTGAAAATAAGAAAAGAACAGATAGAACATAATCTCACAAATCTAGACGAGTAATATATAATATAAAACAAGTCTTATAAAAAGAAAAGAACTTTAGTGTACTTACACATATCAGAGTACAACACTGACCTATCATCCGCCCTGGACAGTTATAACATCCTACCTTTACAATTTGCCAAAGAATACAACAACAATGAAGCAAAAATAAAAAAGAATATACGAAAGATATGTCTTAGCATTCAGCTCGACTCCTGAGCTCCAAAGTGTCCAAAGCTAATTTGAAACTGTGCTCAGTCTGACCCGAGCATTTTAAGAAAAACAACGTTCAGATTTGTCAAGTAAAACTAGCGTGAGAAACTCAAAGCACAAGGAATTTTTTTTATTATACTTATAAAATCCTTCAAAATCAAAAGTATCTCGTAAGACCACGTCGCACATAAACACGAACGGGTTTTTACCTAACGATAACCTAAACATTTTTATAGAAAATCCAGTGATATTATAATAATGTTAGGGGTTGAAAACAAAAGGATAAAATAGCTGAAATGCTTGCATATCACATTCAAACATAATTAGGCACAACTAATTCCGTACGGCGCTTATTGGAGAATGGATTCCATACAATGACAAGGTAAGGGACTACCTTCCGAATGATACACCTCCATATAAAATATACTCAGGGCCTATCCTCGACCCCCGCCAACACAGGACCAGCATACCCTTTACTGGATAGTACCGAATACGTCATCACCAAGGTGGCTTTCCAACCTTTCCCTTGAGAGTTCTCATGAACAACCAATTCCGTAATAGCAATCTAGAAAGGTGATAACCATACCCTAATAGGAGCGACCGACATAGTCTTGCTGCATCTCCATGTTTTAGTCATTCCTAGTTGATGAGGTTTGAGGTTACGTTTACCTTTCTTTAGCACTTTCCACTTGGAAACCTAACACCGCCTTCCAAGAGAACGTAATGCCAGTATTCATCCATACAAGTTGTTCTAGGTCTGAACAAACCGAAGGTACTACTTCTACAACATCCTTTTTGGAACAACCCTCAGGATTAGTAGCAAGTAGTCATTGCACTTCAAAGGCTCCGTCTTCGATAATATTCTTCAAGATGTCTTCAGTTCGAAACGCGTGAGTTGGATCGAAGTGGTTTTCAGATAATTTGTACTTATCCGATCCCGGTCTCTTCAAAACAACATTCGATAGTTTTCAGTAAACTCAACCTCGATTCTTTCGGAAATAAATAGGCAAATGAATAAGTGCAGGGATCACCCTCAAACCATTTTAGTGGACGTATATTGATGCGGCCCAGCCCGATGTAGTCTTAGGTCGCGAGCGACCTAACAAGCTGTTAAATCGCGTGCGACCTAACGGGTTAAAGGATGATGAGAAAAGAGAAGAGGATGATGCAGCGCGCCAGGCCAATTCAATTGTTTTGAGTCGCATGAAGATCTTAAGGCAATTGCGACCTAGTGAAGATCGCTTGCGAGTTAACGAGTTAAATGATAAGGCGTTCAAGCGACCTAACGAGTTACTCATTTCTTTAGGTCGCTCCGACCGACCTAATGCTACACCGACCTAATGCTACCAAGCCACGACCTACAGGATAACGACCTAGCGAGTTGATTCGCTCAACCTTATGCCGCTGTCTGTTATAGGTCGCGTGGAGATTTCCTGAACCCATTTCCTTAGGTCGCTCGATCTTATGTCGCATGAAGCAAGCCACTTTTTTATTAAGTCGCAAGGTCGTTTGATATGTCGTTCATCTTGTAAATACTGTTAAGTCGTACATGTTGTTAGCTCGCGTGTATTGTAATTTGTTAACTCGTTGATGATGTTTCCATAGGTCGTAGGTCGGCCGCCTGTTAGGTCGTAAATGTTGTAATGTGTTGTATTGTATTTGCTTGTTTTTTTTAAGTCGCGTCTGTTAGGTCATTAACGACCTATGTTAGGTCGTAGATCGTATGTGCTGTATGTAGGTCGAGTATTGTGTTGTGATGTAACCCTATAAATAGGGATGTTGGGTCATTTGTAAACTTAGTTGATTTTGAATAAAACTTTGTTTGTGTGCTTTGTGCCACTTTGAAATTGGTAGTTGAGTGTTATCTCCTATCTCCACTTTCGGCATTCGAGTGCGCTCGAATCAACGATTGTTGAAGCCAATTCACGGAATCAAGTGCGCTTGATCAACGTTCGAAGAATTGTAGATCTTCTTTCACGGCATCGTGCGCGATCAACGTGACGAAGATAGCTAGAATCCGGCATCTTTGAGATCAACGGATTTGGGCGTTTGGTATTTTCAATCCACCGATTGCTTCTTTCATCGTTGTATTCATTTCTATTATTTTCCGCTGCATCATTTGGTATCAGAGCTAGACTTAGCCAATCATAGCTAAGCCGAGTCTTTGGAGCCAATTCCTATTGAAGAGTTCAAGCCTAGCCAATTGAGTTTAGGCCGAGCTAGTTGAAGTGCTTGAAGTGTTGGAGCCGTGCGAGCTAAGTGCAGGCCGAGAGCAAAGATTTGAGTTAAGTTGAAGATTGTTTCATTTGACAATGCCGCCGAGAAGAGCTAACCGTCATCAAAATGTTGAAGATTTGTACAAAAGAGAAGATGCTGAACAAATGGAACAACGCATTAGCAACAAATTCAATGAGAAATTGGATGAAGGTATTGGTAGATTGGAGAAACTGATGATTGACATGAATCAAGGTCAAAGGAGAAGGTCGCCAGTCTCGAACCATGGAGGAAACAGAGTTTCGCCATCGGTTACGGAAGCGAGGAGGGTGTCGTCGCAATCTTACCGAGAAAGAAGAGAATCTTCAGTTTCATTGAGAAGAGAACATCATGAGTATAGAAATGAAGAGAGAAGAACTCCACATGAGTTTGAACATGAGCCATATCGTGATGTTGAAAGACAAAGTAGAAGGGATATGCGTGATCATAGAGATGTGGATGGTCGAGATCGTTATCGAAGTACATCTGTTTTTGATGAAGAGAGTGATAGAAGTAATATTCATTATCGAGATCGAGACTAAGTACGAAATGCATATCGGGATGTAGAAGATGATCGACGATGGGAGTCGGGGATGAAAACTGAAATTCCAGAATTCAAGGGTGGAATGGTAGCAGAGGAATTTTTGGATTGGATTTCAAATGTTGAGGAAATTTTTGACTTCAAAGAAGTTCCCGAGGATCGAAGAGTGAAGTTGGTTGCTACGAGATTAAGAGGGAGAGCTATGGCGTGGTGGCAGCAGACTAAACTTACACGGGAGAGAATGGGGAAGTCAAAGATTGCTACATGGGAGAAGATGAAAAAGTTAATGAAGGCTACATTCTTGCCGTATAATTATCAGTCTCTTATGTATCAACGATTGCAGAATCTGGGACAGGGAACAAAGTCAGTGAATGATTATGCGGATGAATTTTATCAATTGATTGCGAGGAATGATATCATGGAGACGGAGGAACAGTTGACCGCTAGATTTGTTGGAGGGTTGAGAATGCAGATTCAAGATATGGTGAATTTGTTTGATCCCGGATCTGTTGCTGAAGCACATCAAAAAGCTCTAGCTTGGGAGAAGCAAGGTAGGAGAGGTGGTGCTGTGTTTACAAATTCCAACAATCAAATGAAAGGGGCTAGTAGCAATGCGAATGTTTCCAAGGCTGTTGCAAAACCGGTTGTTAGTGAAGTTGCTAAGACTAAGGTCAATAGTGGTATCAAATGCTTCAATTGTCAGGAGTTTGGTCACAAAAGCAATGAATGTCCGAAGCCAAAGAAGCAAACGATGGTAGCTGAGGTTGAGGATGAGGATGTAGAAGCTGAATGCTCTAATTCACCACATGTTGAGGAGGAAGAAGAGTTGTCAGGAGATGAAGGGTATTCATTAATGATGAGGAGATCTTGTTTAACACCAAAACAAGAGGAAGATTCTAGCTGGTTGAGGAGCAACATTTTTCAGTCACCATGCACTATTCTGGGGAAGGTTTGCAAGTTTGTTATTGATGCGGGCAGCTGTGATAACATCATTTCTACTGAGGCTGTGAAGAAGTTGGCATTAAAGACTGAGAAGCATCCGAAACCTTACAAGTTAGCTTGGTTGAGGAAAGGTGGGGAGGTGAAGGTTGGACGAAGAGCTTGTGTTAATTTTTCGATTGGGAAGAAATAAAAAGATGAAATTTGGTGTGATGTTGTGGATATGGATGTATGTCATTTGTTGTTGGGGAGACCATGGCAGTATGATAGAGCTGTGCAACATGATGGACGTACCAACAGCTATAGTTTCATGTTCGAAGGAACAAAAATCACTTTAGTTCCCAAGAAGCGACAACAAGAAGAAAGCAAGTTGGAGGAGATTGAAGAACTTAAAACTTTGCTATCTTTGAAGGAGTTTGTTAAGGAAGTAGAAGAGGAGCCTGAAGTATTTTTGTTGATTGGACGTGAGAGTAATGAAGTGGTTGAAATTCCTGAAGAAGTAAAGCCAGTGCTGGAAGAATTTGACGATGTATTTCCTGAAGAGCTGCCAACGGAGTTACCACCATTGAGGGACATACAACACCAAATAGATCTTGTTCCAAGAGCTGTGTTACCACATAAACCACATTACAAGATGAGTCCAAAAGAGCATGAGGAGTTGAGAAGGCAGGTGGAAGAGTTGCTTGAACAAGGACGCATACGAGAGAGCTTAAGTCCTTGTGTTGTGCCAGCATTGTTAGTACCGAAGAAGGATGGAACGTGGAGGATGTGTACCGATAGTCGGGCACTGGACAAAATAACTATTAGATACAGATTTCCGATGCCGAGGCTTGATGATCTGTTAGATCAAATCAGTGGGTCCGTAATCTTTTCAAAGATTGATCTTAAGAGTGGTTATCATCAGATTCGAATTAGACCAGGGGACGAATGGAAGACAGCATTCAAGACGAGGGAAGGATTATATGAATGGATGGTTATGCCATTTGGTCTTTCGAATGCACCTAGTACATTTATGCGGATGATGAATCAGATCTTTAGACCATTTATTGGGAAGTTCGTGGTGGTGTATTTTGATGATATACTGATATACAGTGGAAGCACAGAAGAACATTTGCATCATTTGAGAGAAGTGTTGATGATACTGCGACAGGAACAATTTTATGCTGCAACAAAGAAATGCGTATTCATGACGCATAGTGTTTTATTTTTGGGATATGTTATATCAGAAGGAGGTATACAGGTGAATCAGAATAAAGTTGAAGCAATCATAAATTGGCCACAAACCAGGACGATAACAGAAGTTAGAAGTTTTCATGGTTTAGCATCATTCTACCGAAGATTTATTCCACACTTCAGTAGCGTGATGGCACCAGTTACTGATTGTATGAAGGGGAAGCAATTTTCATGGTCAGAGGAAGCAGGATTTGCTTTTGAGCAAATCAAGGAACTCTTGACGTCACCACCAATTCTAGTATTGCCGGATTTTCAGTTGTTGTTTGAGTTACATACTGATGCATCTAAAGTTGGGATTGGATGGGTGTTGAGTCAGAAAGGACGACCAATTGCATATTTCAGTGAGAAGCTATCGGGAGCAAAGATGAGATATAATACATATGATGTAGAATTTTATGCTATTGTGCAAGCCGTGAAACACTGGAGACATTACTTGTTTCACAAGGAGTTTGTGTTATACACTGATCATGAAGCTTTGAAACATCTGCAAGGACAGAAGAAAATTTCAGCTAGGCATGCATCGTGGATTGCATACCTGCAGCAATTTACATTTGTTGTGAAACATAAGTCGGGAATTACGAATCGCGTGGCAGATGCATTGAGCAGGAGAAATCATTTATTGACTACAATGAAAGTTGAAGTGATGGGGTTCGAAATACTTCCAGAATTGTGTGTTGAAGATCCTTACTTTGCGAAGTTTGTAGATGAAGTCAAGGAGGGAAAGACGGATGAGTATATGTTGGTGGATGGTTTTCTTTTTAAGGGGAATCGATTGTGTATACCAGAGTGCAGCTTACGAATGAAGATTGTGAAGGAGTTGCATGAGGAAGGTCATGTGGGTAGGGATCACACATTGCAGTTGATTTCTCAGGCTTATTATTGGCCCTCGATGAAGCGGGAAGTTGAAAAGTTTGTTCGAAGATGTCATGTTTGTCAAGTTTCGAAAGGGACAGCTACAAATGCGGGATTGTATATGCCTTTACCTGTTCCTACAAAACCGTGGGTTGATGTGAGCATGGATTTTGTGTTGGGCTTACCGAGGACGCAACGGGGAAACGACTCTATATATGTTGTGGTGGACCGTTTCTCGAAGATGGTACATTTTGTTGCTTGTAAGAAGACGGCAGATGCAGTCCATGTGGCACAGTTGTTCTTTAGGGAGATCTATCGCTTACATGGTTTACCAGAATCTATAGTTTCAGACAGGGATACTAGATTTCTAAGACATTTTTGGTTGAGTTTGTGGAAGATGGTTGGAACGAAGCTGAATTTTAGTAGCGCCTATCATCCGCAAACAGATGGGCAAACGGAAGTGGTGAACAGATCATTGGGAAACTTGTTGCGATGTCTTGTGAAGGATAATCTGAAGAGTTGGGATGTGAAGTTATGTCAAGCGGAGTTTGCTCATAATCATGCTATCAACCGTAGTACGGGTTTCAGTCCATTTCAGATTGTATATTCAAGCTTGCCAAAGGGGCCGTTGGATTTAACGATGGTACCACAACCAAAGGGGACAGTTAAGCGGGCCGCTGATTTCGTTGATGGGTTGACAGAATGCCATAGAATCGTTCAGGAACGATTGGAGAAGACGAATGAGAAGTATAAACGATCTGCGGATCTGAAGCGAAGAAGTGTTGAATTTAATGAAGGAGATTTAGTATATGCTGTACTAACGAAGGATCGTTTTTCAGTGGGAGCATACAATAAACTTAAAGCTCGAAAGATTGGTCCTGTAACGATTGTGAAACGAATAAATGAAAATGCTTATAGGTTGAAACTGCCGGAGGATGTGTACACTTCTGACGTGTTTAATGTTAAACATCTTATACCTTATTATGGAGATGAACAATCCAATGGGGAAGAACTTTTAAATTCGAGGACGAATTTTTCTCAACCTGGGAAGGATGATGCAGCCCAGCCCGATGTAGTCTTAGGTCGCGAGCGACCTAACGAGCTGTTAAGTCGCGTGCGACCTAACGGGTTAAAGGATGATAAGAAAAGAGAAGAGGATGATGCAGCGCGCCAGGCCAATTCAATTGTTTTGAGTCGCATGAAGATCTTAAGGCAATTGCGACCTAGTGAAGATCGCTCGCGAGTTAACGAGTTAAACGATAAGGCGTTCAAGCGACCTAACGAGTTACTCATTTCTTTAGGTCGCTCCGACCGACCTAATGCTACCAAGCCACGACCTACAGGATAACAACCTAGCGAGTTGATTCGCTCAACCTTATGCCGCTGTCTGTTATAGGTCGCGTGGAGATTTCCAGAACCCATTTCCTTAGGTCGCTGGATCTTATGTCGCATGAAGCAAGCCACTGTTTTGTTAAGTCGCAAGGTCGTAGGTCGTTTGATATGTCGTTCATCTTGTAAATACTGTTAAGTCGTACATGTTGTTAGCTCGCGTGTGTTGTATTTTGGTAACTCGTTGATGATGTTTCCATAGGTCGTAGGTCGGCCGCTTGTTAGGTCGTAAATGTTGTAATGTGTTGTATTGTATTTGCTTGTTTTTTTAAGTCACGTCTGTTAGGTCGTTAACGACCTATGTTAGGTCGTAGGTCGTCTGTGCTGTATGTAGGTCGAGTATTGTGATGTAACCCTATAAATAGGGATGTTGGGTCATTTGTAAACTTAGTTGATTTTGAATAAAACTTTGTTTGTGTGCTTTGTGCCACTTTGAAATTGGTAGTTGAGTGTTATCTCCTATCTCCACTTTCGGCATTCGAGTGCGCTCGAATCAACGATTGTTGAAGCCAATTCACGGAATCAAGTGCGCTTGATCAACGTTCGAAGAATTGTAGATCTTCTTTCATGGCATCATGCGCGATCAACGTGACGAAGATAGCTAGAATCCGACATCTTTGAGATCAACGGATTTGGGCATTTGGTATTTTCAATCCACCGATTGCTACTTTCATCGTTGTATTCATTTCTGTTATTTTCCGATGCATCATATATCCATATCATTTGTCCTAAGAGAACAAAACGAGATTTATATGCACAGTATTGCATCATTGGAGATGCTTGTGCCATATAACTCACGTATTTCTTCTGGATATGTCCAGAGTTATGATTTGGTCCAAATTTGATAGTTTTTTGTTTAACTATCAAATAACAAACAATCAATCATTGATTTAATTCCATATGGCATCCGCTAAGCCTTTGTTATTTAATCTTTAGTAATTAAATCTCTTATAAAAATTAAAGATTTAAAATACCTTTTTCTTAGGATATTATTCCACAAACAAATTATACTTCTTCAATACTTGGAAACCTTTATATACTTATCTCAATAGTATAAGTATATTAGCAAAACATCATACTTTCAATACTCAAAAAATCCATATACTTATCTCATCGGTATAAGTATATTAACAAAACTTAATGAAGATTTTGGCTCTTTTTTTCCCAAAATTCATATTTAAAGGGGACAAACAAAATATCTTTTAAAACATTTCTTACTATAAAGCAAAACATTATCCTTCGCTGTTAAGCATGGAAGAACATTCCCATACCACCCTAATTAAGAGGGATAAATAGCCAAAACCAATCTTATTCCTTTATAAATCTCATTCTAATTATACTCTTTTAAAAATCTTTCTTTATAATTCCTTTATAAAAATCTTTTATAAAATATCATTTGTAAATCTCCTTTAAATAAATTCCTTATAAAATAAATCCCTTTCATAAAAAATATTATTTATAAATCCTCTTAATAAAATAATCAGGAAATTATTGTCAAGGACAAAATTTCTTAGCGTTTTAGTCTCAAGGACAGTTCTTCAGTGTTTTAGCCTAAAGGACAACTTTTTTTAGGTATCAGTTTTTAGTTATTAATAGCAGTTTTTAGGTATTAGTTTGTAGTTATCGGTAGCAGTTTTTAGGTATCAGTTTTTAGTTAGGTAGCAGTTTTGAAAGAATGTTTGTCCTTGTGAATAATTTTTAGTAGAATGTTTGTCCTTGTGCTTAAAATATTGAGGCCGTGTCCTTGAGGCTAAAAATATATAAATTTTTGTCCTTTAAATTAGTTTCCCCTAAAATAATTAGATAACTTACGAAATCAGTTAAAACGCTTAAATCCAAATTGAAAGAATTTAATTTAATTTAAACATAACATTTACAAATTTGGAAAGAGACTTAGCGATCACAATGGTACAAAGCTAAGCTATCGTTTATTAAATTTTGACTTCCAAGTCACGTAACAATTATTTACATAAGCCAACATATATGTAAATAAAATCCACAACAAAATCAGAGAATAACATGTCAATATAAACCAATTGGTTGATACATGTCCAAATAACATAATAGCAGGATGGTGGTTTGTCCTGCTAAATAGATGTCCAAACAATCTATTAAGTTTAATTCTAGCAGAATGAGGATTTATTCTGCTAACAATGTCAAAGTTTGGTATAAACTATTCACATTTGTAAGGTTACTTAATGGTATCGACAATAGAACCCCTTATGTTCAAAACTATTCTTTGTAAAAGAAAACGAAAGTTGCTTTTAAACAAATTGATCCTTGGAAAATAAAGAAATTTAAAACTTAAACCTCTTTTTAAATATTTAATTATAAGTTAGATCCTTTTATTATATCATAATTAAGTCTTAACTTAACTTAATTATTAATTAATAATTGAATAAAACTTTGAAAATAATTTATTTATAAATTAAAACCTTAATTAGTTTATAATTAAAAGTGATTAAACACTTATTTAATAATTAATTAATAATTAATCCCTTTCTTAATTAATAATTAATTAAAAATTGATCCTATACTTAACCAATAATTAATTATAAATTAATCTTACTTAGTTAATAATTAATTATAATTAATCTTACTTTAAAAGATAATTATTTAGTAATTAATCTCCACTTAATTATAATTAATAAACCTTGTTTAATAGTTAATTAATTATTAATTACCCAAACTTAATTAATTAAAAATTAATTAATTAATACATAATTAACTCTCTTAATACTTATTATTAAGTTTAGAAACCGTTTCTAAGGTTTACTTAAGTATAAAAACTCAAGTTTGTAAAAAGTTGAACTTTTCTCGAAAACTGCATCTATACCGACTATCGCTTTGGATATCATAACTTGAAAAGGTGTTTTAAGTTTACTTTGAAACTTATCAACTTTTTGAAGCTTACTTATGTTTTCAAAACAAGTATTTGTAAAAGTAAAACAAAGTTTGAAACTTGAAATCGATTTGATTTTGAAAACAAATTTAAACATAGCTTCCACAAGGATTCCAAATCGCCATACGAAGGTGCTAACTTTCTTAGCATACTCATACATACTCCTGTCCATAGCGTATAAAATCATATCACAACCATAAACACATGTAAAGATCTAAACTTTACAACCATAATAACACTTTTAGACTTTATTTCAAGTCTAAGGCAAATTCATCTACAAACATATATACAATCACAACCAAACCGTACAACTAGCCAATAATCAAGCAATTACACATGCACATACTAAACATAAAGTAAAGATATAATTTTTTTCCGAAAAGATGAGAGTTTTACTCACCAAAGCTATGAAAGCAAACTAAATATTTTTTAGAACTTGAAAAGAGCCTAGGTCTTAGCTTCTTCTTGCAAAAACTTGATTTTTGGACCATATAGGTGAAAGTTAGGCTCGGCCCTAACATGATTGGGCTCGGCCATGGTTGTATAGGCTCCTTGGGTGGTGGAAGGAAGTAGGGGTTTGTTTTAGGAGGAGGAGGGTTTTAAAAGTAGGAAGAAGTCATTTTTAAGTATTTTATAAATTAAAAGGAGGTAAAAAGAAAAATTTTAAATTTTTAAAAGGAGAGGAAGCCATTAATGGACATAAGAAGCTTACGAAAGAAGAAGAGGATTTTGAAAAAAAAAAAGAAATGAAAATGTAGAAGAAAGAGAAAAGTGGGTTTGTTTTTATGGAAAAGGAGATAAGGGAAATTATCTTTAAGCCCTTAGGTACAATACCCTCCATCCAAATCATGCCACATCATCACACCCCTTCCCTCCTTGTAGCACAGGCAAGGGATCAAAGAGCTCCCTTTTGTCCAACATGTTAAACCCTTAAGTGTACCATGATGTTACATTTGAATGTGACATTTCATACTTTACATTTATTTTAATTTGAAAAGATATGTCTCATGTCTTACTTTTTACTTAAGTAAACATATCCTTTACCTCATTATATTACTGACCACAAATTTTGAAACATATTGGATAATAGGATGATGTTGTACCATGATGTAAGAGATGAGTGTGATATTTCATATTTTACTTTTTATTTAAATTTTAAACTTTGAAAAGTGTCACATCTTATATCTTACTTAAGTGGACATATAATTTTACCTTTTACCATGTTACTAATCCATACTTATATTTCAATTATAAGTGTGTATATGTTAGCTCAAATGTGCAAAATGTTTCTAACAACCTTTTGATACTGAAAATTCGAAAATTCAAAAAATGATTTCCTGTCACATTTTCTATTTTCTTTTAAGCTATTTATTTTTGTAAACACATTTTGAAAACTATTTCACCATCATTAGTTATTATTTAAAAGGGGTGTTTTTGAGTAATAAAATCCATTATAAATTATGTAAAAATATGTTAATTACCCATATTTAAAGTGATAAAATTCCGGGTCGTTACACAAATACATTTTGATTGCTCCCGTGAATACCATGATCAAATGAAGGAGGAGAATTCTGAAGCGGTACCCCCATCGATGGAGAAACCAAACCATATGCAGGATACCCTACCCCAAGAGATCCAAGGTAGTGAGAAGTAGCAAGATGTAGTGGTGGAAGACCAAATTGAAAATGAACCTGAAACAATAGAGGGGATTAATAAACTAAACATACAACTAGACTCTAATAATGAAGATTCAAATAATGAATTGAAGTTAGGAACTTACACTAAACCAAACTAGGCATACATAGAACAGTTCAATAAGAAAGCTACTAAGCAAGGGCCAAAGAACATTGCTCCTAGGAACTTGAGGAGTAATAAACCACCATCCTGCAAATGACACTTATTTGCTGGAATCTGAGAGGTCATAATAATGATGAGAGACAACTAAACCTCTTTAATTTAAGAAATAAGTACAAGCCTTCTTTTTCTGGGCTTTTGAAGAATAAAATGTGATGATAATATTGTTACTTTTCAAAATTCTTTTGGTGTTAGTTGGAATATTATCACAATAATTCTAATATTAGCAAAGGAAGAAAAATTGTAGTATGGTGTTGTGATGTCTGGAATTGTATTATGATACCTATTGATGATCAACAAATTACTGTGGAAACTTATAATACTGAGGGACTGCAAATCATTATCGCTTTCATATATTCTAGTAATTTAGCCTCTAGTAGAAGTAAATTGTAGGAGCAACTCATTCAACTATCAATTCAAATAAACAGTGCTTGGCTTACCATGGGGGATTATAATGCAGTTTTAAAAGCAAAAGATAAATCAAGAGGCCTTACATTGAAAGTGTCCCAGCTGACGGAGTTTAATGGTTGCGTGACTGTAGTAAGGTTAATGGAAGTATCCCACACCGGGCTGAAATACACATGGACAAGTGGCGAAGTTAAAAAAAATAGCTTGCAAATTAGATAGAGTGTTAGTTAATGCTAATGCTATCAATCTACCTCCTAATATGAAAGTTACTACTCTCCCTGGTTCTACAAGTGACCACTCTCCTCTTCTGATTGAGCTGGTTCATTCTGACAAGGACAATAAAGGAAAGCCTTTCAGGTATGCAAACTTCTGGACTCAATGCAAAGATTATCATTATGTTGTTGATTTTTCTACACTAGAACAATTTGAGGGCAACCGCATGTTTGTACTAACAATGATACTTAAGATTTTGAAGATGAGACTAAAAGAATGGAACAGGAAGGGTCAAGCATACACAAAATATCGACAATTTGCAGGCTGTTCTAGAGCAACTCAAATAGCTTTGGACAATGACCCACAAAATGAAGATCTTAACAAAGAATATTTTGCTGTTTAACTGGAATTGAGGGAAGCTCTTAAGATTCAGGCTAGGGATCTCAAGCAAATGGCAAAGGAAATATGGCTGTTGGAAGGTAATGAATGTTCAAAAAAAATTTACAGTAAAATTTCTTTGAGGAAGAATTGTAAGAATGTATTGAACATCATTAATGAAAATGGAGAGCATGCTACAGACTTAAAAGCTCTTGAGAATCATGTTATTCAATATTATACCGAATTATTCAACGGAGAAAATCATGGAGATATACATGTTATTCATACCAGAGCTCTGATTAATGAATGAGGGCGACAGATGTTGACCAAAAGCATTGAAGTTGGGGAAATTGAAGAGGCCATTAAATCCATTCATCATGACTCCAACCCAGGGCCAAATGGGCTCGCATTTCTATGTAACCCACTGGAAGCACCTGAAAGATAAATTGAGATTAGCTTACCAAGAAGCATTGGATACATGTAAAATTATTAAAGAACCGAATCATATTTTTATTTGCCTCATCCCTAAGAAAAATAAGCCCACTTAAATTCAAGACTACAGACCTATTGCATGCTGTAATGTTTTAAAATTCTTTGTAAAATTATATGCAATAGAATAAAGGAGGTCTTTGCTGATTGTATTAGTGAGTGTCAAAGTGCTTTTATAAAAGGTAGAAGCATTTCGGAAAATTCTTTGCTAGCCCATGAACTTGTTAGAAATTTTAAAAAGAAAGGTGATGATAAGATGTGTCTTAAGGTTGACTTACAAAAAGCCTATGATAAAGTCAACATGAAGTTTGTTATCCATATGATTAGAGCCATGGGGTTTCTAGACAAAATTGTTAACATTATTGAAGAATGCATAAGTTCCCCCACTTAATCAATTCTAATAAATGGTGTGCCTAAGGGATACATTTCTAGCAACAAAGGTTTGAGACAAGGGGACTCTCTCCCCCCTTACCTATTTGCTGTAGTAATGTAGTACTTTACTCTATAATTGGAAATTTACTGTCATAACTAGATTATTCAGCCAATCTTTAATATCAAACCATGTCCCACTCACTTACTATATGCTGATGATTTGATAGAATGTATCAAAGCTAACAAAAATGTAGCTGAAGGGGTCAAAGAGGTATTCTATAATCTGGAAAAATTTGTTGGTTTAAGGGTTAACAAGCAAAAGAAAATTTATATTTTAATGATCACTACAGTAGTAGAGACACGATTTGTCAAGTTTTAAACATTATAGAAGGACAACTCCCTGTCAAGTATCTTGGAGTGCCTTTATCCACAAATATTATTACTGACAGAGAATGTGGAGCCTTGATAGCTAAAATTAGAAATAAACTACAGAGCTGGAGTACTACTTTATTATCATTTGCTGGTAGAGTGGAATTTGTACATTGTGTCATTACCTCTATGGTTAGATTTTGGTTACAAACTTTTCAGTTTCCTAATGCTTCTATTGACAAGATTGAAAATGTCTGTGCTAATTTCATTTGGAAAAGGGGTATACATAAAGTAGCCTATAAAATTTTGTGTAAACCAACGCATAAAGTAGGAGTAGTTCAAAAAAATCCTAGAGATTTGAAAAAAGCTTATGCCACAAAACATGCTTGGAAAATTCTAAATGGTAAAGGAACCATGGAGTAATTGGACGAGGAGCAGATACTTAAAAGATAATTTTTGGTTTATGAAAAAGGATAAAAATGCTTTTGGTACTTGGAAATCTATACTTCGAGTTAGAAATGAAACAAAAAAATTAGTAGAAAGGAGAATTTCTAATGACAGAGAAATAAGTTTCTGGTATGATCCCTAGTTGAATAATCAGAGATTAATTGGTAGGCTAGGCTGGGATAGTTTCAATGCATTTAGTGGTGTTGATTTTACACTTAACAAAATCATTCAGGATAATCATTGGACTTTCAATGTAAACAACTCAGCTATGCAGTTGAGGCATGAAATTCAAGATATCCCCTTAACCACTGACACACAAAATGATGTTTGGGTATGGAAACCCACAGGCACTGACTTTCTCTTAAAACTTCTTGGATAATATGAGAATCAAAAAGCGGGAAATTGGATGGGCTCAATTGATTTAGAATAGAGCGTTCCCAAAATGTCTCAAACTTCGTATAAGGCACTACTACACCGACTTCCTACCAAGGACAGATTGAAAAATTGGGGGTTTCTACAAGAATCAACTTGCGTATTATTCAAAAATGGGGAAGAAACACACAATCACCTATTTTTCACTTGTAGTTATTCTATGAGAATCTGGAACAACATGAAAACTATTTGAATTGTAACCATCAAAGTCTATAGGGAAGAAGTTGCTTACTTAACTAGATGTTGGAAATCCAAAAGCCTGCTGGGTAAAATTACTTCCACGGTCCTGAGTACAACAGTGTGGCACATACGGAAAGAACAAAATCGGCGTATTTGTCAAAAGACGCATAAGAATGAAGATGCGATTAATGTGATGATTGGCAGAGAAATCCAAATTATCACGAAAAGAGTGGGTAAAAAACTACTTACAGAGCTATCAGCTGCTGAACAAGGGACATTGAAGACGTTGGGATTAGAAGTAAGTAATAGCGAGATTCGGAGGATGCAGACATGGAAGCCGCCTTGACAAAGCTTAAAAATGGCATGTTTAGATCTAAAGTGAGTTATACTGTTTGTAAAGTGAAAATATATTGTCTTCTATTTTCTTGTATTAGGCCGGGTCAGTCTGACTGAATGGGCTTCATTTTAGACTTTATCAATATTTAAAGGTATATTGTTATAGCTTGTTTTTCCACTAAATTGAGCATTTGAATTTAAAGGAATGTGCCATTACATGTCAAAATTGAATATTTTGAAACATTGATCGTCAAAAACTTGAGTAATTTATTATATAAGTTTTGAAATTCTTAAAAGTTTGATCATTAGCATGCCAATAACAATAATAAGTGGAAGCCAATACAATATTATTCATACTAACAAATTTCTATTAGTTTAATTGTAATGAAAGTCATGGTGTGCAAAGAAGCACATATATATGTTGGAAAAAAATTAATGATGGGATTTATTCACGTGTCCAGCGTTTTATATTTCTATCTAGATTTCACTTGGTTTTTCCTCAACATCATTAACTTCTAATTTTTGAGATGTCACGTAAACCAAATTAATGCGCTTTAGATGTACTGTATTTTAAAATTTAACACTTATGAATGATTTGGCACTGCATGAGTGTCTCATGTTTCGCAACCCATGCATTCCTTATTACATTGTTTAATTGAAGATAAAAAGAATAAGCTTGCATCATACACAATATAAGGAAAAATGATTTCATCCATGCTGTTGATATAAATTCAAGAAAAATGGCATATACAATGGTGATAATTTCGATAAATTTAGTTGCAATATGCATCTCATTAACAGAAGTAGCAAAAAAATGCTTTCACTTGGTTAGGTATAAGCCATGTTATATTATAAAGTGCAATAATAGTATAGTTAAGAATGTGCTTGGACTAGCTGTATAATGGTTAGAGGAGGAAATCAATTAATTGAATTGATTGAAACTTGAAATGGAGTCAAAGAAGGAAGTTTGATAAGAGAATGAGAAAGGTTCCTTTGGTTCTATTAAAACAAAATCTCCTCATTTGATTTCTTTAATTGAACATTAACTTTTCTTCCTCTTCTCTATCATTTATTCATGGCTGAAACTTCTTCCCAAAAAAACATCAAAACAAATTTGAATCAACGTCAAATTAAATTAAAGAAGAGTGGTTCATCCTTCTCTTTCAAGGTGGGATGCTGATTTATTTGAAACCTAAGTAGAAGTAACAAATCAAAATGTGATGAAGGGCAAGGTTTATCGGGTAAGTTTATAATTCATTTATGATGTTTAAAAATAAAGTTTTCACATATATGTAAATTGCAGCCACTTATTAAAATCAATTTTAAAATTGTTTTATGTATTGTGATTGACTGTGAGTTCTATTTATGTATGGTTTTGAATGTTGATAATTTAATTGGATCTGAAATAATTAATTATTGTGGAATTGATTTGTTAATCCTTTTTTTATAATTGATTAATAGTTTGTCTAGCCAAATAATCATGTTTTATCATTTGAGATCTGAAACAAATCCTCTTGTTTGTTATCCTATTGTAAGTTGCTGTAAATCTTCTTCGTTTTAATAAATTACTCTTGTTGTCACTCTCATTCCCATTTAATCATGGATCAAATGTTAATGGATTGAATTATAAAATTATGCGCGTGTGTGTATCGCATGTGTATGCGTATATATAAATTAATCAAATCTTCATACATTGAAATTGTAAACCAAAATTAAACTAAATTTCACTTGGTTGATTTGTTTCCAATTAATTCAGTTTCATATTTCAAAATTAAATTTCACTTCATTACATATACGTATAAACCTAAATATATATTTATGTTTCGAATCCAATTACATCATTAAGGCAATAAATTAAATTATAAAACTTCTAATTTTCTTTATGTTAATTATATATCTTTTCAAATTTAGATGTAACCTAAACTTCTTTTATTTTTAAATGGATTGAATGTTTTCTATAATTAGGTTTGAAATTTCATATGGTATTAAATTAATTTTGTTTAATTGGTGATTGTAGAAAAAAAGGTAAAGTAGAATTATGCTACATTTTTTTTTCTTTTTTAGCTTAGATTTGATTAGATTTAATTGCAGCATAAATTACCTTTCCATCTGCAGTCTTCTAATTTACTCTTACATTAATTGTCTCTTTATGTGAATTATTTTCACCTTTTTATATATAAAAATGTAAGATACAAGTGGCAACAAATATTACATATATTTGCGTGTATCCGTATGTGTGTGTGTATATGTGTCTAAACTGTATATATGTGGTACTGTCAATATGTGTATACAACCCATATACATATATTGTATTATACTCAAACATATATATATATATATATATACTTAGGCATTTATATTCCCGATATGCTTGTGAGAATGAAACATGTATATGTAAATGTACACACACAATAAATATAAATCTCAATATCTAGATGTGCATACACACACATGTTTATATTAGCTCATTTATATTGTCATAAATTTGAATGTATGTTGATGAATTCCTAATAAAACATTTAATTGAAATGTTAACATGTTTAATTAACAAATATAAATAATGAATTAAATAAAATATGATTTTATTTAAAACTAGATTGGACCTAGTGTAACTTTATTTAAAATTCATATGTTAAATAGATCCAAAATAAAATAATAATTAAAATATGTCTTTAACTCCAATGCGGGCATGCCCGGTTCCTTCAAAATCTACTCTACACTAAACGACATCAATAATTAATTAACATAAACGCCAACTGGTCTTAGTTGTACGAACTAAAAAAGATTTAACTCCGATACATGCGATGAATTTAATAAATCAAGAATGAATTATAAATCAAGAGCAAACTGAAAAATTGAGAACAGAAAGAAAGAAGAAAATAAGAATGCCAAGCTCATCCATTTTGAAGCCCCAAAGGTATATTTTTTCGGGTATACTTATTTTTCTTTCATAGAATTTTCGAAACAATATGTTGAAGAATGTTATTATTTCAATAGTTGATTTATTACAATATCATATCAGTAATTTTAATTAAAGACTAGTTGCTTTTTGTGATGTTTCTTAATTATGGTGGAGGATTATATAAAACAGTTTTAATGCTAGAAGTCAGATATAGATTATAATCGTATCATGTTGTTATTCATTGTTTATAAAATTTTGGATTTCACTGTTTATTCAAGGTTTATGCTTGAAGTTGCTTGTTTTCCACCTGATTTAGTCATTTTTGACTATGATGATTGTATTTGTATTTATCATTTTTGTGTCTTTCATCGATTTATGGTTTTTAACGGTTTTCAATTAGACAATCTAATCAACCTCTTTTTACTATACAAGCATGTAACTTTAATGTTCATCATTTATGAGTGTATATTATAGACACACGATATAATAGTCACATATGCCATTTAAGTAATTCTAATTTCAATAAGGCATAGTGAAAGTTCATGAGTGATTTTTATTAGCTCTACTAATAGAAAACCGAACTTTTTTGCTTGGTGTTATATGGATACAATTGTTTTGGTGGGTGGCCACAATGACAACTTAGCCATGAATATAGATGCGAAAGCTAATAATACGTCAATTTTGATAAGTATTGTGCTTAAAATTTTCTCTAGAGCATTTCCAAATGACTACTAGCACTTAAAGTCATCTAAACGTGCGAGAAATAATTTATGCAATTCTACACATAATAGACAATATCATTCGCTAAAGTTAATAGTGATATCATTGGCTAAAGTTAATTCTATCATTCAAAGTAAATTACACACACATACACACATGTATACACATAGAAAATGAGTGTGAAAGCCTTAGGGCCCGTTTGGTGTCATTTTATATTTTGATTTTTGTGTTTTCAACTTGTACTAAGAAATACAAAGAAATAAAAGAAGAAAATTTACAATTCTTAGCCATTGTAATAATTAACGGACAATGAAGGAGTTGGATTGTTCTCCGTGCTTTTATTATCTCTCGAAACACGAAAAACAAAATAAACTTGTTTTCTATTTTACATGTTAATTTCATTTTTCAAAATTATTTGTTTTTCAATAATACATATGACGGACGCATTTTTGTATAGATGAAAACACAAAACTAAAAACGACAAGCCAAACGGGGCCTTAATTTTTTTGGCACGCATGATCGTTCTAAGAGTCTATGATGGTTGAGTTAAATTAAATGTCTAAGTTTAAAACCGTAGTGGAACAAAATTAACGCAATAATCGAGTGATATATCTTCCTTTATAAATCATGAACTTAATTTGAAACCGAAGTCCTAAATTTACAACAGAAAAATAATTCCTCAAAACCAATTTTTCACAATATAAAGACTTTATAATATGCACACAAAATCTAGCGCCTCATTTGCATACGCACACACTCACACACACACATACATATACATACGTATGTGTGTATTATATTGAGTTATGAGATGTTTGTGTATGTTTTCCTTTGGATATCACTTTGTATTTATATTAATGATATGGTTATAGGTTGTATAGACTAAACTTGACTTGATGTATAGTGTTATGTAATGTATTTTACTGCTGCGATCTGTGACTTTGTGTTTGTTGTATATGTTTTATATTGTTCTTTATTGAAAAAACCACGTGTTTATTGCTTTACTCTGATATCGAGTACGTATATTTGGCCATTTTTATGAGGTAAGAATACGTGTCGGTGTTAGCTCAAAGGAATATTCATATATGATCGCTCTTAACAAGCCTCGTTCTCCATATTACCAGACTATACTATTACATAATACCCTTTAGTAGTATGGATATAAAGGTGGGGCATTACAGTTTGGTATATAGGGCCGGCCCAAGGACATTTAATGCCTTAGACGAGCTTTATTCTTTTGGTTCTATTTCTTAAAAGAGCAATAATTTTAAATGTAGAAACAAAATGAAAATTTTAAATGTAGAAAAAAAATGAAAACTCTTTCATATATTGAACGATAATCACAAAATATTGGTCTACTAAGTCATATAGAGTACATATCAAAAACTAAAATGTCAACATGATATCATAGCATATTAATTCAATTAACAGAAACAACTCCTTCTCGCATTTTTTGAAGCAAACTCATCTATTATCTCTTTACAGTTAAGCATATCTAAGTACTCATTTTCAATTAAAATCATAGCTAATCTACTCAACCTTTCTTGCGACATAGTAGTCCGAAGATATGTTAATCAATTTCAATTTTTAGAAATAGTCAAAAAAATTCGATAAGCAACCCAAACATTTAGATCCGCTTACATCCTGATAAGACCTCAAATTTTTTGAAATATCAATGGATTTAATTACTTTCGATGGTAGAATCCTTTTTAATTATCGAAGCTTGTAGAATAATTCTTTACTACAAATATTTTGTTCTTCGTTATATTTCAAAAAACCTTCTAATTTCATGCAATGGTTATTCAACTCGCCATCGTCAAAATGTTTAAACTTCAAATTTAATAAAAAACCAAAAGTTTCTTCATAAAGCTTAAATTGCTCAAATCAGTCTCTAAGTGAAGTTAAAACTTGATCTATTATATTAAGAAAATAAGCAACTCTAAAATTATCTTCGGGAGATTGCGTATAATTATTCTCTCCGATATCTTCATCAAATTTCTTTATGCATAACTTTCTTTTCCAAAAAGATCGGATCAATACCAATTTCATTTGCAGTTTCTTTAGCTTCCTTCATCATAGTTTCAAATCCATCTTCTCTAAGTTTTTCAAAAAATGCTATAAGCTCTTTAACATTTGTAATTGCTTCTTCGATATCCATTTCCTTTCGTTGAATATTTTATTTACTCGATTGATATTGTCTAATATTGTGTACCAAATACACTAATTGATCAAGAATTCAAAATTTTCCAAAGCATTTTGGCATAATCCTTTAGCCTCCATCATCAAAACATCATCTCTAGAATTATTTGCAATATCAATTAAAGCATCTCTTAGTTCCGATGTTTGCGTTCTTATTGCTTTAACGCTTTCAATGTGACTTTTCCACTAAGTCGGCGATAATAGTTTTGAAGTCAAACCTTTCACATAGCTTCGAAGTATTTCCCATCGATGAGTTGAGCCGATAATAAAGTGTAAATCTTTTGCACATATGCAAAAAAGTTTCTAGCTTTCACACATGATTTTTCCATATCACATAAAGCAAGATTAAGACTATGATACCCACATGAAATATAGAAGATTCTAGAATTTATATAAAGTAGTCTTTTTTGCATACCTTGATGTTTACCTACATTAAGTTCAATTAAGTATTTAATACTATTGTCAATAAATTAAAATCAAGTTTAAAAAAATATATTCACTATTGCTACCTTTCATGTTTGAACCATTGTCATACCCTTGTCCTCTCACTTCATCAATATCTAGTTTAAGCTCAACCAAAATATTTTCAGGCTCTTTAAAAAGACCAAGCCTGGATGTATCGTCCACCGTTATGAAACCAAGAAAATATTCTTTCACCTTGATGTCATTTGCATCATCAACATTCACACATCTTATAATAATGGACATTTGCTCCTTATGGTTTAAATTCGGAGTGCGATCAAGGATAATAGAGAAGTATTTTGCTTACTTAATCTTTATAAGCATTGCTACTTTGATCTTGTTAGCTAACAAACTTACCAATTCATTTTGAATTTTGTGACTTAAATAATGATTATTGATTTCATTATTTACCATCCGTCTAAGATGATCTTCCATAATTGAATCAAACTCGGCTATAAATTTTATAAGTTGACAAAAAAAACCCATCAATTTTCTCATAAATTTTTTCGTTTGATCCATGAAATGGTAAATTATTTCGAGAAAGTGTTTTGACAACACCAATGATGCACACATGTACTTTTTTCAACGTTGTTTCTCTCGATCAATTTGTGCTTCCATTGCTATATCGATTGTTGCTTTTTGTTGAAGCCCTCTATGCAAATCCACCAATTTGATTAGATTTTGATTATGCAATGAGTTACGTTCATGCTCTCTTAATTTAGTAGATAAGTTATGCCAATCATTAATTCCTTCATTGGCTAATTTGGATGTTTTTTTGGTATGCTTAAATAGCTTACAACAAAATAATAAACTTTATCATACTCATCCGAATACAAAAGTCATTTTCTTTTATGCTCTTCTCTTCGTGGATAGCCGTCGATGTAATGTTTAGAAGGAAAGTGTCTACCATCAATCTTGTTTCTTGAGAACATATCATTTTTTTTCACAATTTCGATGGGACCACGTTGAATTAGCATAATTCGCTTCGTATCAGTAATTTTTCCCCATAGTCCTAGATCGTAATTTATATTAACATCCCCAACATCTTCATCATCAACATCAACATTAGCATGTACATTATTATCCTCGTTTACAACTTCTACAACATGTTGATCTTCAATTTCTAGTTCAACATTCTCATTTGTAGGCTCTTCATCTTCATTTATCTCGATATTGACATCAATATCATCATGCTCAAAATTAATTTCCTTCAACTTGACTTGATTTTGAAGTTTGAGATTCCTTTTGTCATGCTTCAAATAAATTTGAAATTGAGCCTACTAATTATTTTGCTTCTTCATCTTTGCATTGTTTTCAGTTCCTATTTTGATAGCTGGAATTTTGTTTTCAAATTCTATCTCAAATTGAAATAGAACAATATTATCAATGAAAAAAATATTAGCATTTCACACATTTAATTCTTTTGAAGTCGATTCTAGTAACTAATCATAATTCAATTCATTCAAATAAAGAATGAAATCAATGTTATTCATTTCCAAATTCATTCACAGAAAGAATGAAATCAACGCTGTTCATTTTCAAAAAATTTATTGATTCACAAAAAGAATTAAATCAACTCAATTCATTTTCAATGAACCAATTTGCAATTTTATCATATTCATTTTCAACAACAATCATTTTTATAAAAAAACTGGATATCCAACAGCAATCATATTTTCAACAGTAATCATATTTATATATAAAAATAAAATTAATAAAAACTTACATTTTAGAAAATCAGCAAAAGTAATTGTACGGGTTAGGGTAGCAGAGCACTGAGCACAACACAAGGCAGAGTAGCAGCAGCAAAACTAAGATTATGGCAAAACTGGGGCTGCAATCGTCAGTTCGTCACTTTCATTTTGGTGGCGCGTGATAGGTTCTGGAGGCAGGAGGTGTGGCTTGCCTTTTGTCAGTTAGTCGCTTTCGTTCGCGAACGAGAAACAATTTTTTTTTCTGTTTCCTCTTCCGTACCCATTGCCCTATTCATTAGTCTTGTTTCCCTTGGTCTTGAGCCGGACCTGTACAGATGCAAATGAGATGTTAGATTTTGTCTCTATGCGCGTGTGCATAATGCTAGCTAAGTTCAATAATATTTTATCTTACAATACTCTATATATTAAAACCTTTATAATACACACACAAAATCTAACGTTCAAATTTGATACTAACTTCGTTCCATAACCGTACTTAGTTATCAAGTCCAAAAAAGTACATGAAAGCAACATTAACATAGTAAACAGTATAGTCGACCACCAAAGTAAAATCACATTAATTATGTAAGCAGTGACTATATTGTTAGTCCAAATCTTCCATTATTTCCAAATATAAATACATTTGTAACCTCTAAAATAGTACGCGTAGATGGATCATTAATAGAATTCTCAATCTAGTTAAAGTTTCTCAGTACTGCTCAGCCATGATCATGACTCTCATATTAACTTTGTACGCAACTCTGATAGGTTGAATTATGATGAATACATCCAAGCTTTGAGAGAAGATGAATATGTTGTACAAGGAAAATTGTACTTTGTTTCACCGAAAGATATGCCGAAGAAACCAGTAACGGGAGTTGAGATGGCAGCTCTTGCGGTAAAAGCTACCTCTGTTTTTTCCAAAACTGTTTTTGTAGAGACCTAACCGGGAAAATTGTACTTTGTTTCACCGAAAGATATGCCGAAGAAACCAGTAACGGGAGTTGAGATGGCAGCTCTTGCGGTAAAAGCTACCTCTGTTTTTTCCAAAACTGTTTTTTAGAGACCTAACCGGGAAAAGGAAATAATTAACCGGTTTATGCCATTCGTTGAAGATGATAGCGGGGACGTTTATAAATAGGGCAGTTCGTCAATGAGATTCAGAGATGGTGACAAGATGAAGGTAGCAGTTAGGTGGACTAGGAAAGTTCAATTAAGTTCCATCCTTGAAGAAGCACACTGTGTGTCTAGACACACACAGATACACACACATATACATACATATGTGTGTGCGTACGCATGTGTGTATATGTGTATGCATGTGTGTGCGCACACGCATATATATGTATATATGTATATGTATGTATATGTATACATACACACATGCACGTATATATGTGTGTGTGGGGAGAATTTGTATCACTTCTTCTCAATAGCATTAATGAATTTGTGCAGCTGAAAAAACGTCCAAATGCTAATGATTGGTAAGGAGTCCATATACGCACATTATTGTGCGCGCGCGCATAGTGTGTGAGACAAACACACACACTCACACGAGTATATTCATACATTTCCAGATGAGTATTTACATGCATACATACCAAGGCACACCATCTTGTGTAGTAGCACATCAACCTTTCATTTTCTTAGCTATCCAGTTTTACCGCCACAAAATTTGAGGATTTTTAATTCTCTTTGTGTATACCATCTGGACAAAAAGAGAAAATATTCTGAAATTTCTAACATTTCCAGCATTGTAATCTAGAAAACCAATATTAACTGCTAAAAGATTTGTTTTAACCTCTAATCTGAAAATGTCAATTTGATTTTCTTTTGTTTTTTCAATTGAGACACCTTTTAAAGATGATCTTTAAGTATTATATAGTATATCTTCAAAACTTTGTAACATTTGTTATTACTTGGCACAGAAACGATCATAATTGACACATATGTAAAAAATATCAATAATTAGTCATTAAAAATTATTCACATATATATAATAAAAAATTGCCAATCTTTATTAATAGTTGGAACAGAAGCACAATCTTTTGGTCCGACCGTGAATTTCCCAAAATACCCTTATATAACTTTTTAAATATTAAATTGTTATATCATATGATCTTCCCAATAAATTAAATTAGGACATAAAATCTTCCTACAATTATTTTAAACGTATTCAAACCTAGATGTTAATTCCAATTATTCATAGAATAGAATTATTCAAATGTAATTATAATCAGACTTCAAAGAACGAGTCAAATATATACAGCTACATTAGAATATATAATGCAAAATATTTCTCGATAAATCAACCAATCTATTAATCTTTATTAATAGTTGAAATAAAAACATAACTTTTGTTCTGATCATGAAATTTCAAAAATGCCCTTCCTTGCAAAGCGGGGCCATGAATTCGAATCCCACCATAAACAAATATTAACATCTATCTTATGAAAATTTTCAAATTCAAACCCTACTCCAACAAAAAAATTATATTTTTTCTATATATATTTTCAGTTTATTTTTATCAAACTACATGGAACTTTCAAATTTAATAATTTAATAAAGAGCTTATATGCACGTGTCAAAATATCTCGTAATTAATAATTGAAAATAATGGTAAGGTCTTTGGTTGTATACATAGCCGGCCCAGTGGGCAGCCCAGTAAGCCCACGGGCTGGGGCAACCCACTGGACAAGGGCAACACTCTAGCCCAGTAGTCACTAAAATAAACAGCGAAGGAAAGAAACGACACACTCCAGTCTCTCCACCGAATCGATCAAAAATTAGGGCTTCTCAGTTTCAATTTTTTTCGCACGTTACATCTGTGCAGTCGCTAGTCGACCTTGGCTCCTCCAGTCTCTCCACCGAATCTAGCATCACACTCTGCCAATGATCTAGCGCCTGCAGCCCTGCGTCTCCCTAGTCCTTGTCTTCATTCTCCAACTGAGAATCTGAGATTCAATGTAAGCATTTGTATTTTTTTTATGGATTCAATGTGTAGAGTTATGTTTTGATTCTTTTGAAATCAATTTGCGAATTTGAAAGTTTGGAGTGGTTTGTTATGTTTTTTTTTGTATTTAAAGATTCACTTTTGCAAATTTAAGTAATATTTTGCATTTCGCATCTGTGCTTACCTTGAATCCATTTGTGATTTTAAAGAAAATATTACTTTTAAAGATGGATGATAGGATTTGGTTCGTATGATTCTATGAATTCATTCATCTTAGATTCTCAGTAACAAACCATTTGTGCTTTTAGAGATTACTAAAATACAAAATAAAATATTACTTAAAAAATATGTCTACATTCAAGGTAAGCATTTCGCATGGATTCAATGTGTAAAGTTGAAAGCAATCTGCAAATTTAAATAATATTTTGTAGGCGAAGTTTGTTACAAATGGATATACAGAAGCTGCAAACTTACACATTAGCCAACAAAACAAGATTTGTTTAAATTAGTTTTGTATTATTTTAATGTAAGATCGGTCTTCCTTCTTATTGCTACACAAAAATAAGAGTCCGACTAAAACAATCTTTACATCCATACACAACTGTACAAGCAGGGTTCATTAGTGTAAAGAAAAATCAAAGTCGACCAAATAATTTTAATTTTAATCCGAAACATTGTTTCATGTAGGTTGTAGCAAAACTAATACATATTTTAATGTTTTATTAATTGATAACATGTCGAAAAAAGAAGACGATAAAAAATCGTGTGAGATTTTAAAAACAAAATTCCGGAGCTTTTAATCGAAAGGTAAAACAACGTCATGATGCAATGGCTTCATCAATGGTGGGCTCAATCTCTAAACTCTTTAATGCGAAAACACAAAAATCACAAAATTCTCGTCAAGTTGAAGAAGATAGTGAAGCTATTGATGAAAATGTTGATAATGTTGTTGAGGATGAAATTGAAAATGAGGGCATTGATGTTGATGAAATTGAAAATGAGGGCATTAACGTGGATGTAATTGATGGTGAAGAAATGGATAATGAAGAACATGTAAATGAGGAGATAAATGATGAAAGTATACTTGATTTTGATAAAGATGTGGATGTAAATCACGATCCGAGTTTGTGGGGTACTATGAGCGATACAAAACGAACAATTATCGTTCAAAGAGGTCCCATTAAAATATCCAAATTAAATGATAAATTTCCGAGTGTCATAAAGGATGGGAGAAATAGAAGCTTTTCGTCTAAGCATTATATTCGCCGTTTTTCAAATGGAGAGGAACATGAAAGGAAGTGGCTTGTATACTCAAATGCATTGAATAAAGTATTTTGCTTTTGTTGCAAGTTATTTAAAAATAAAGTGACGTTGAGCAAACTGTCGGAAGATGGAATTGATGATTGGCATAATCTTCCATCAAAACTTAGAGAGCATGAGACTAATTCGGAACATTGTGAAAATGTTGTGAAGTGGGTTGATTTGCAAAAAGGACTAAAATTAAAAGTAACGGTTTATAAAAATATGCAAGCTTAAAATTGATAAAGAGAAAGATCGTTGGAAGATGATATTTATTTGAATAATTGAGGTCGTTAAAACACTTTCTCGAAATAGTTTACTATTTCGTGGAAGTAATGGGAAGATTTATGAAAAGAATAATGGACTTTTTTGCCAATTTATTGAGTTTCTTGCGGAGTTTGATCCCATTATGAAAGACCATCTTCGACGTGTGGTGAATAAAGAAATTCAACATCATTCTCTTAGTCATAAAATTCAATGAGATAATAATTTTATTATCCAATGAGATCAAAACAAAACGAATAAAAAAGATCTCAAAAGCAAAATATTTCTCGGTTATGCTTGATTGTACTCCGGATATTGGTCACGAAGAACAAATGTCAATTATCATAAGGTGTGTTAATATTGAAGATTTCGATGAGGTGAAGGTGAAATTGTTTTTTCTTGGATTTATAGTTGTTGATGATACATCGAGGCTTGGCCTTTTCAAGCAACTTGAAAATATTTTGAATGAACTTAAACTTAATATTGATGATCTAAGAGATCAAGGTTATGATAATGGGTCTAATATGAAAGGTAAGCATCAAGGTGTACAAAAAAGATTTCTTGACAAAAATCCACGAGGCGTTTTATATGCCATGCGGATGTCATAATTTAAGTCTTGCATTATGTGATATGACTAAATCTTGTGTTAAAGTTAAATTTTTTTTGCATATGTGCAAAAAATTTATACATTATTTTCGGGATCCACTCATCGATGGGATGTTCTTAAGAAATATGTTAAAGGTTTAATACCAAAATCATTGTCGATTACACGATGGGAAAGTCATGTTGAAAGTGTGAGAGCTATTCGATTTCAAGAGCCAATGTTAAGAGATGCTTTGGTTGAAATTGCCAAGAGTTCTAAAGAGGATATTGTGATAGCGGAAGCTAAAGGTTTATGTTTGAATGTTTTAGAGAACTTTGAGTTTTTGATTAGCCTTTGTATTTGGTTCAAGTTATTGGATAAAGTGAATCAAGTTAGTAAAATACTTCAACATGAAGATATGAATTTAGAAGATGCAATCATAAGATTAAAAGAACTTATTCTATTCTTTCAAAACTTTAGAGAATATGGTTTTGAAGAAATGATGAAAGAAGCCAAAGAACTTGCAATCGATGTTGATATTGAACCAATGTTTGACGTGAAAAGAGTTTCTCGTAGGAAGAGGCATTTTGATGAGAATCTTGAAATTAATGGCGAAGAAGACCAATCACCGGAAGAGAATTTTAGAGTCACATACTTCATTCACATCATAGATCAAGCTCTTACATCTTTAAAAGACCGTTTTGAACAATTTGAGCTTTATGATAAATATTTTGGATTTTTACTAAATGCAAAGTTCATGCATATTAGCAAAGATGAATTGATGAAACATTGTATTTGCTTGGAAGGTTATTTGAAACAGAACCAACAATGCGATATTTATGGAAAAGATCTATTTCATTATCTAAGAGCTTTGCAAAGTATGTTACCTAAGGAAATAACTAAGTCGGTCGACATTCTTGATTTTATAAAATCTTATGTAAATGATGGTGGTTTTCAATGTGTATGGGTTGCTTATCGGATTTTACTAACAATTCCGGTTACTGTTGCTTCGCCGGAGAGAAGTTTTTCTAAATTGAATTTAAGCAAAAATTATCTTCGAACGACCATGTCACAAGAGCGATTGAATGGATTAGCAATGATCTCAATTGAAAGTGGGTTTTTGGAGAAACTAGAGTGTGACAATTTGATTGAAGAATTCGCTACAAAAAATACAATACGAAGTATATTTCTTTGAACAAGTTTTATATTTTGTATGGAACTTCGTATTTCTCCGCTTTATGTAGGGGTTTTTGTATGAAAAGTTAATTTAACTTTATATGACTCCACTTGTTTTAGTGGTTTTTATATGAAAAATTGTTGCGTTATATATTATATCTTTTTTATTTGAGGGCATGCTTAATTTTAAACAAAAAAAATATTATTTAGGGGCAACCAAAATAATGTTGGACTAGAGCAACCCAATCTTAGGGCCGGTCCTGGTTGTATAGTCATAGGTCTTGGTTTCAAATTCCTAGCCTATTCTTACCTTAAAAACAAAGAACAAAAACAAAATCAACCAAATACTTAACGGTTCCTATATGAAATAAGAAGTTATCCTGTAAAGAAACAGAATAAAATGATAAATGTTTTCAAATGGGGTCATCAAAAGTATTTCTATTTACAGGTTTATGATAAACCCATTATAATGGCATTAATTTAATTCATTCGTACAATGGTTTGAGTTTCTATTTTGACAAAGTCACTTTTAATTTCAATACCAAATATAATATTTGCTTCTTATAGCATCATTTTTACACAGCAAATTCAATTTTTACTATAAGACTTCACATTTAATTTTTGCCCATAGTTTTTACTTTTTATGTTATATAAATAGGAGTTTATTTACACAAAAAACAATCCCACCATTTTTCTTCCGAACACAAATAGAAAAGGCATTACAAAACACATAGTGTATTCTAACACACAAATGGTGTCCTTAAGGTAAGATTTTTCTATCATTTTTTTTTATCATCATTCTAGCCTAGTCCAGATGAACAAAAAATAATTCAACAAAATATTGTCAAATGAAATTATTTCTTCTTTTCGGATGGTGTTTCATTGAATGAATAAAATTTCTTCTGGTGAAACATTGCTATATGAGTTTTCTGTGGCTAAAAATATGATTTAGTAGCTTGGTATTTAGATGGGTTACAAATAGAGTTTGCTATGGTGCTTTTAGCTGCGGCTTACCGTAAGATCTTCTTTTATGTGTAGTTTTGATGTTATATCCTTCTGCACACATCACTGTATCTCCGATTGTCCTTTGAATACCAATAGAGTAAGCATATTATAAAACACACATATTTTTTATATTCATACGATTGGCTAGTAATCTTTTGTTGTCATTTTATTGTTATAACTTTTTGATTTCCTCATTCTATTCTCATTTAGATAAACAAAAGTCCACAGATAAATTGAAATTTTCAGCTACTAACTTGATAATATCAATTCAATTGTGTTTCTTTATTCAAAAGAGTCAAATTATTTTGAGGATTTTACGTTTCATAACATTTCAGATTATTTAGCTCAAAACTGAACATAACTCACATATACAAAAAAAGGCCAATAATCAATCATTAATGATGCGGGTAAGACCTGTGACTACATAGTCATAGGTCTTGAGTTCAAACTCTTGGGACAAAAGCATCACCGATTTCAAACTTTTTAAAAAATATAAGAAATTAAAGTAAACTAATTAAAAGATGACCAAAAACATGAATACTATACAGAATAATGAATTATCATATAATAATTACACGATTTTAATAAATATGGGGTTGGTTCTGTTTTCCATAGCACTTAACCAAATGCATTGATTTTTGGTCCATAATTTTCATGTCGTATAAAGAAAGCATATATACGTGCATGACACCATATCTCAACATTCCTTTTGAATGCAAATTAATTAAGCATTATAATAGGGTGTACATTATTCATATAATGATGGTGTCCCTAGAGTATTTCCAGCTATTGTTATATTGTAATATATTTTACATTTCCTTGTTCTAGCCTTAGTCAAGATTTGAAGAAATCCACAATTAAACTGATACTTTCAACCACTAATCTGAAAATAGCAGTTTAGTTGTGTTTGTTTATTCAAATGAGCCAAGTTACTTTTAAAAATAAATCTTTAAGTATCAAATAATATACCTTAAAATTTTAGTAGCATATCAAATTATCTCACTCAAAACTGAACATATCTCGCAAATATTGGGAAAAAACTTCTGCCAATAATTAACCATTGATAATAAGGACAATTTTTTAAACAGTGCCCAAACAAAAAACATATTTCAATTTTAGACCTGAATCGAAACTTATTACAAAAATAGACCTCATTTTGCGCAAATATGGATTGCGCAAGTGTATTTTTGCTAAAAAATAATTATACATGCGCAAATTTGGATTGCGCAAGTGTTATTTTAAAAAAAAAATTATGCTTGAGCATTTATGGATTGCGCAAGTGTATTTTTGCTAAAAAAAATTTATACATGCGTAAATTTGGATTGCGCAAGTGTTATTTAAAAAAAAAAAAATTTTGCTTGAGCATTTATGGAATGCGCAAATATAATTTTTGAATTTTTTTTTAACACTTGCGCATATTTGGATTGCGCAAGTATAAAACGCTGAAGAAAATAAAACGAGGCCTAGTTTTGCAACTAGTTTTCTATGATGCCTATTTCTACAATATGTTATTTTGTCAAGCACTGTTTAAAAAATTGTCCTAATCATAATAATAAGATCTTTGGCCATATAGTCATTGGTATGGGGTTCAAACCATTGAGACATAAGTGTCACCATTTTCAAAACAAAAATTGGACGAAATACTCAAAGAATCCTTAAGAAATTATTATGTAATAATAACACATCTAATGAAAAAGTGTTAGATAAAGTAACCGTATTATAAATTTAACACCATCCAACTAATATGTACATTCCAGCAAATCATTGGAAATAAAGAGAATGATATATATTTCAATATCTACAAATGTATTGTAATAAAGCTATTATAATAACACCAATACAATTCATTTAATATAATGATGTGAGTTTCTATTTCGACAAAATCACTTTTCATTTCAATACCAAATGTAACATTTGCTTCTTTTAGCATTTAACACGATGCATTCAATTTTTACTATCTGAGTTGGCATTAAATTTTACCCATGGCTTTTATATTACATTAAAAAAAATTATGCTTCTTTTGAATACAAAAGGATCGAGCATTATTAAATATATATATGGTGTATTCCACATTCACCCAATGGTGTCTCTAAGGTATCTCTTGCTATAGTATTACTGCTATGTTTGTACATTTCCTCATTCCAAAACATAGTCTTAATAAGCGACAATCCATTATTTTATTTCCAAAATAAAACCAAAAAATAACCAATTGAAAGGAAAAAGCATATTATGAAAAATGAAGACATGTACTCTGAATGTAGTACACATGAAAAATGGACGCATGACTGACTATTACTGATAGCATAAAAGTAACAACATGCAAACTATTTGTTGGTTTGTTCTAACTTCATTTTAATTTTAGAAGGAAAAAATTGAAGGAAATGAAAGACGCTAAAAAGAGGAGTAGCTTTGGATTACTGGTTGAAGAAAGCTTGAGAAATGACCACGCAATACTTGCTTTGCCTGCTGAAAATGGCCGTACACGCGGGGGTAAGAAAAGGATCACTGAAGATATAGAGGTATGACTTAATTTTAAATTTAGTGAAAAATACATTTTATACAATATACAAGTATTTTTATAACTGAAATATCTTTTGTTCGCTAAAAACGGTAAGTTTGTTATATTCAAGAATGTCCGAGTAAAGCTTTTTCAATATCCTATTATGATTTAATCCACTTGTCAGAATTTAAGTAACTAATGATCCATACTAAAAACTCAGGGACGAAATGAACCAAATTTCAACATTTGATTTTAGTTTAAGTTGCAGAGAGATAAATCATACAAATCTTCTCTAGCACAACCTATAAAAATATATAGTTTTAAAGAGTTTAGGTTTAATCATAACACATAATAATATGATCACAAAATAGTTCAAAGAAGCATCATCTAGTGTAAATAATCATATCTTGTTTCTTATTGTTTCAGAATGCTGATTCAATGAGCTATATGGAGAGTATACAGCGTTTTGTGAGGTCAGCTGGTCCTGTTGCTAAATATATCGCTGATAAAAGGTGCAACCAGTATTCAAGAAGAATGCAAGCTCGGACTCTTTACAAACCATCAGCCTTTGGCAGCCCAAGCACCATTGGGCCTCAGCCTACATATGCAGAAAATTTGAACTCTTCTTCAGTGTCCAGAAATGGTGAATTGAGCAGAGTGTTTGAAGAATTTGAGTTCACATCATGCGAACTGCACACAGATGAGTTGTGGAATCAACTCTCTCTTCTGGGAAACATGGGCTCAGGTTTAGATCAGGAAGTTGAACCAGAACTCAAACTGACAGCATTTCCTAGAGGCAACAATTCAAATTCAACAAGGCCAATTATTCCTAACTTAAATCTTATGCCAGAAGTGCAGAATTCTCAGCCAAGCAATGAATGGCATCGACATGGCAGTCAAGGTTAAGTGGTTCAAAACCATGGAAAGGGTGACCTAGAACACTATGGTTCCCTATTTGACCAGCAATTCAAAATCTTTTTTGCAAAAAGTAGTGAAATTTCAAGGATCAACAATCCAAAGTCCGTTTGCTAAAGAATCCAGTAAGCATTCAACATTTGTTAAAATATCATGCTTGTTGATTTAATTATAGCTCCTAAATAATGGTAAGAAATTTACACTCATGAACCAATTTTACCACCTATATAATATTACTCCAAAGGGAAGTTTGAGTCTTCTCAAATGTTTTTGTCATGAATGTATGTTTGCCTGTTTGACTAAATCAGTTAGTATTGCTTGTGCGTGCGTGCATGCATTCAGATACACACACGTATTACATACATACACATACATATATACATACATGTGTGCGTGTTCCGATTAGATATCTCAAATGCAGTTTACGGTAGTAAAATTTGTGTATATTCAAGAACTTCCATTGACATAAGACATGTGTGGGTCTCACAAGTATTGGTGCTGTTTCAGTTTATCCTATTCATGCAAGAACTTTCTTGATAAAAACTACAAATGCACAAAAACTTAACTTACAGAGAAGTATTGGTTGCTAAGAAATCAAAATCAGATGTACAAAAAGAAAAAAATTAAAGGTTTGGTAGCCCCGGTATCTTTCAACAAGAAAATTGGCGAGAGTGTATCCCACCAAAAAAAACACATAGATGAACAAAAAACCGAGGAGACTTTTAATCTACTGAAGTACAAATAAATAGATGTCTGACTTAATTGATCAGTCTAATAATTTAAATTAGTAGTTCAACCAAATTTGAGTGTCTTACAAGATTGCAAGCAGAATTAATTTGAAATCATGTTTTGTACATTGTTAAAGTTTTAGCCTTAGCAAATAATGATAAAAACTAAACTCCTTCACACTGGCAAAGTTCTAATCTGTTTGTTACTAGGGCTGTTATGGTAATGAATACCAACACTGAACAATCTGTATTGCTATGCTAACATTAAATTTACGATGGTAAATGTAACGGTATCAAAACCAATGGTAATGGTAATTTTACAATCAATATTCTAAATTATCTTAACCATCGACACTTTTGAAGATATATTAAAGTTTAAGAAAATTTTTGTATTTTGTAGTATTATTCGTTAAGATGTTTTTTTTTAAACTTCAAAATCTAAGATTAGCAAAGTCAGTGTTTCATATTGTTGTTAATAATTTGCGACGAATCAAATTTTTTTTTCCTATATTAACTAAAATAAATCAAAATGTTGATATAAACATTAATGGAGTTAGAACCAATAATAAAATATGTACTTTTTTTATAATAACCAAAAACTTAAGGCAATAAAATTTAATATCTCTCTATATTGGTTAATCTAACATTGTCAACAAACGGTTTACCGGTCATTGACATAACAAAGATCATTCTACCGAAGGTAAGGTACCCATAGTCACTCTTGACTTACCAACAATATCGGTTACCATTACAATTTCCAACTAAACCCTAAAAGGTCTTATAAAAATACCATATCTGCTAGTGTCATACAAGTAATAGCATGATATACAGCAGTCTTGTTTTTATGATTAACCATATACTAACCATGAATGCGATGGTAATTCATTAGAAAACTTAGATTAAATGCAAGGAACAATAGCACATCTCTACATCCAATTGTAAAGCAAATACTCTTGACACATTTTCCAACTAAACCGATTTGAATGAAAATTTAGGAAGTCCAGAAATTTAAAAAATAAAAAAAGTAAAAATAAACCGACCTCTTGTTGCTTCCTTCGAGAACTTGATTTCCAAAATTTGGAGTGAATAATCTTCGATTGCCCACTTATACGATGGTTGCAGAATATGACATAACTAATTTTTTTTTTCCTTTCAGTTTCCTCCACTTTCAATAACTAGTAATAAAATTAGTTCGATTTTGAAAATTATTAAGAAGATAGATCTGATAGATGCTGATTTAGAGCGGTGGTCCACTGGGTTTTACTATCGGATAATGCTAATGTATTTTTCAAAAAAAAAAAATGAACAAATATACTACTAACATTTGCAAAGCCTATGCACTCACACTTTACTGTTAAATTGAACGTGTAAAAAATAATAATAATAAATGCATTTTGGCGTGATTTTGGGTAATTTCAGCAGGTACAAAACGCTAGACTTAGTGCTGATAAAAACATATGTATCTTTGTAACATGTCTTGATAGTGGAAAATAAAGTTAACCGGTGTTTTTGTGTTTGGTCTTTTTCTTTTTTCTTTTTAATTTTTTTTTTTTTTGTGTGTGGTGGTGGTTTTTGGAGGGGGGGGGGGTGTTGGGTGGGTAAGGGGTGGTTTGGAGGAGTGTGGTGGTGGGGGGCCAGTGGGGGGGGGGGGGGGGAGGGGCGCCTTTCATTTACCAATAAAATATGATAACTAAAGAAGCTGTGATTTTGGACGTAAAGTAGGGGTTGACCATGTGACCGACTTAATCGATTTAACAACCTTAACCGAACTATTTCAATCGACATTATCAGTTAACCGATCAATGTCGGGTAGGTTAACGATTAATGATATCATGCAGTTCAGTTAACCGTTAAGCGAAACAATTTTTACCCTTGTCAAAACATCAAAAGCTGGCCCAGCTAATTCTGCCCGTGCCGCTTCCATTTCTACCCTTGCCGCTCTCATTTGTGCTTATTTCATCTCGTTCCAATATAAAAAAACCCTAGATATACCTTTTTGAAAATCCTAAACTTTCCTTCAAAATTCAAAATTGATTCACAAATTTATGTTGCCGCTATTTTGTCTTGCCTTCGTGCTGCCTAGCGCTCGTAATTTTGAGTTATGGTGTAGGAAAAGGAAGAATGTGAAATTTTTTTCCGCTGTTTTATTTACTTTTTATTGTGATATACTTTTAGTTCGTTTGAAGCCATATATTAAACTACATAAAGTAGCATTTTACGATTAATAATGTTGAGGTGTCTCGCATTGTATGAGGTTAATGGTGTAGATTGGAAGAAAAATAGTGCCACATCATGAAAAATAATGGAGATGGAGTGGTATATATATGAGTTTGGTCGTATGTAACAACAAGAGATTCATTTTCTTAAAAGATGTTGATCAAACTCTATGCTGGCCCCATGGAGAGATGTGTGGATGGATCCCGAATTTTAACATAGTATCAAAACCGATGGTTACATCTAGGACGATGGACAATGCACATGAGATTTGTAAATCATGGTGGTTAGCAGTGTATGCTTAAGTAGTCAGACTTAAAGTAAGACTGGACCATGGTATGTGGGATATGGTAGAATACATATGAACAAAGTCTTCATATGGTGCAGGCATCAAACTTAACGTAGTGAAAGACGCGTGAATGGATGCGAGCCAAAATGAAGATTTGTTACGGCCTCTCGCATTGCATGTGGGCAAGGTTTTAAATCTCCCCGAGATCAGCCGAGATGAAAATCCGAGATATTAGCCAAAATCCGAGATTTGGCAGCTTGGTTAGTTATAAGTCTTTTAAATATCGCCCGAGACAGCCGAGATATTTGCCCGAGATATTGGCCAAAATCCGAGATTTGAAACCTTGCATGTGGGTCATAGGCGCAGATTGAAAATGAATAGTCCCACTTCGTGAAAAACAATAAAGATGAAGTGGTATATATAAATATATGAGTTTGGTCGTATGTAACAACAATAGGTACGACATGAGATCTGGCAGAAAGGCACATGAACAAAGTCTCGATATTGTGCAAGCATCAAAGTTGGCCTAGTGGAAGACGCATGAATGGATGTGAGGCAAGGTGGAGATTTGTTAGGTGTCTCACATTATATGAGGGTCATGGGAGGAGATTGAAAATGAATAGTTTCACATCGTGAAAAATAATAAAGGTGCAGTGAGATATATATAAGTTTGGTCAAATATAACAACAAGTGATATCTTTTATTTAAAAATGTTTACCAAACCATATGTTGCTCCCCTGGAGGGATGTGCGGACAGATTCTGTAACTCCCCATAAAAATTAATAAGAAATAGATAAAATAAGATAAATTAATTAAATAAGATAAGGCTAAAATTGAAATTTTTGTAAAAGTCGGAATTTGACCACGGAAGTTATGTTGTTGCGTTTGTGGCGATTTTTTGATCAATTTCCATATTAATATGTTGAAAAGAGAGCTCAAACAGAAAAGTTATGGACGTTTGAAGTTTTTGGATTCAAAATAATTTAAATAGAATTCAAATTCAAATAATTAAATAATTTCTTAAATTTGAAATTTGAAAGTTAACAGTAATTAGACTTGAGGATTAAGTAATCGTGAAAATTAATGTTAAGAGATAATTAAGGAACGTAATAAATAAAAACAATGGCAGAATAAAATACTTCCCAAAATAAACGTAATGGTTGATCGCCTACTCTAGGCCGACCGGTAGGGTAGTGGCGGTCGACCGATGGAAGCTAGTGGCGGCTAGGATTTTAACACTTTGAATGTCCGGATTTTCTTTGTTTTAAATCAACTTAAATCCGACGGTTTTGGTGCATTTCAACCACGATAAATAAGAGCCCAACCCCCTCACTATCATTCATAAATTATTTTAGGAGTCCAACGAAGCTCTGTGAGTCTCTCTTCATATTTAGAAAAAGGTTCTTTAAGGTTTCTGTAACGACCCGTAATTTGATTGTAAATTATTTTAAATTTTCAAATATATATTATTTTTCATAAATAATCAATTTTTAAGTGATAAGTAATAATAATGAACTATTTTGGAAGAATGATCGAAAATATAGTTCCTTTGGAAAAATGTCGATAAAATGACCGAAAACCGTTTTATCGATAAATAGCTCTATATTTGTAAAACGTCGCGCATGGAGCTGGATACATATGCTTAATTTTAATTTTGGACAAAAATATGAAATAAAATAATTTATTTTATATTTGGAAAATTTAATGTATTTATGACATCATCAGGGTGGTCGTTATATTTAATAATTGATTTATTAAATTTAATTGAGATTTAATGATTTAGCAATTATTTCAATTATTTAAATTATGGTTTTAAATGATTATAATTCCTTTTAAATAGTTATAAAGTAATAAGGAAGATTTATTATAGTTATATAAAAATATATATTTTATTTGAAAATATAAGGAAAAATCGATATCGCTTTATCGATACAATAGCACTTTTTGTAAACGATTGTTTAATGTTGGTTTATATGGTTTTATAATTCAAATGTGATCATTTTAATTCATTTAAAATGATAAGAGATATATTTTCCAAGTTTTTTTACAAATATATATAGTTTAACTAAAAACTGAAAATATGATCGAGAATCGGAATCGAAATACGTAACGGTTTGACAAATATAAGTAATACAACGTTGTTTTTACGACTTGCCCTATATGACATAATAATATAAACATGAACACGTACATACATACATGTAAACATAGAACATTCATTCATACACTTATATGCATATGTATTACAAAATAACTAAGATATTTTCTCTTTTAAACATAAAAAAAATCAAAAGAAAACATCACTTCTTACTTTCACATCACTCTAGCACAGGGGGGCGGGTGGAGCATGGCCGAAGTCATGGTGACATGGGGGAGGGTGATGCGTGTAGATGAGGCGGGGAAGGTGGATATGGTGGAGGTAATAGCAAAATTTCATGATATTTATGTAAGTCTACTTCATCTCCAAGTAGTCTAATGCTATAAACAGCACTCCATACCCTTCATAATTCTTCACAACAAGCTTCTCAAGCTTTCTTCTTCTTTCTCAAAGCTTTAATGGCCTCTCTTCTTAAAGAAGAGTAGGAGGGTTAAAAATAGAGGAAGGGCTTAAGCATTAATCCACTAATTTCTCTCTAACTCCTTCTTTAATCTACTTCTTCCACTTCTCTTCTTATTTAAAGGCCTTAGGCCGTGTATTTTATGGGGAATGGAAGAGCTTTGGGCCGTGAGCATGGTAAGGGAGGGGGCTAGGCTATGAGCCATGGTGATGGTGATCGTAACAGAACTGTAGTCCGTCTAGCGAAGTTAGGAAGCAAAGAAGGTGAGAAAACTCCTAAACTATATTCATATATATTATTGGATGATATATATGTTTGGATATGATTGTTAATGATGGTTGTTTATCATGTTTGAATATGACAATATGGGTGTTTAATATGGTTATTGAATAGATATACAAGTCAAGTTAATATACGTCGATAAGCACAAAGGAAATCATTTTCCTTTATTGAATGAAATGACGTATATGGGATGTTTAAACCTCTTAAAAATGGTTTAATATGGTTTAGTGATATTTTATAAACATTTAAAAGTGTTTTAGCAAAGTTTAAATAAATATTGAAAATTTAGTAAAAAATAGGCGCGTTGCGTGACGGTAGCTCGCGATTTCGCGCCGTAAGAGTTAAATTCGTTTATAGGATGGATTCGGAGTCGGATTGCTTTGAAATAAGAATTTTTCGAACCCCTGTAATCATAGTTTTCAAACAAAGAAAGAAAATGGAGATTTCGTTTAGTAGATTTTAAAATATGAGCAAATCAAGTTTTAAATAAAATCATGCTTTGGCATTCGGAGGCCAAAGTAGTAAATATTTTAAAATGGATATTTCTAATTCTTTAAAAATATAAAATAAATCCTATAAATCTTTTAAAACGATTTAAAAGAGATTTGAGTTATAAAAATGGATTTCTAAATAATCGAAAAGTTTTTTTGATCAAATAAGTTTTTAAAACACTAATTGCAGCACTTTTTTATAACTTTAGCAAACAATGATTTAACTTAATTATTCTTTCCCGAATCTTCTGTAAATCTTTTAAATGAAATAATTAAGTATTTTCAAAAGTGATTTAAAAATTCTTTTAAAGGAGTTTAAATTAAATTGGTTAAAGGTAAATTGTTTTAAAACAAAATTTGGAATAGTATCAAGTAAATAAAAATCATCTCTAAAAGATAATAAAATGATTTAGATTCAATCAAATAACTTGACCACGTTAGGGATGACAGAGAGGTAGTCTCTAGGCTTGGGTTTGGGAAACTAGTTTCCTACCCTCCCTGGTTACACGGACAGGCCCGATGGAGGGGATAGTAAATTTGATTTACTCGGATCAATTTTCCCAAAGTATAAAAGATATAATTTTTCAAATTTAAACAACTTGGATTGCATACAAATAATCTCCTTATACTTGGTATTAAATTCCAAAGGGAGAACCTGTACTAGCCGTGTGAATTTCAAAGTTGATTTCACTGTTATTCGATGGATAGTAAAGGTTGAAACAGAAATCGATGTTGAGTAGAATTAGTATAATTTATGTCGACCATTTCAATGCTGCTGCGTGTTTTGAAAAAGTGTTTGACTGTTATTTGGATGGAGAGGAATAGTAGGGTGTTCTCTAATGTTTCTGCTCCGAAGCATATACTTGTCAACTCCATCCGCAATAAACTTAGTCATTAGTGTTTTTGTGGTTGTATTTTCTTTCTTTTGATCTATTGGTATGCCATAGATCGTTGTAATTCTCTCTTTCTTTTTTTTCAATATATGGTAGAGGCCATTTAACCCCGCTGGCTTTGCCAAAAAAAATAATATAACTTATGAAAATGATTTGGAATTAATTTAATTCTTGTACTTAAAATTAATTGGTTTGGATTTATAGTAAACGATGTCTTAAATAACATTGTTTTTGACCCGTTTTAAAGGTTATGATTTGAAAATCTTCGTTAAGATTTAAATAAATGATTTGGAAATATTTTCCTAAGTAAAGAATGAAATGATTTGGAATTTAAAAAGGTCTTAAGTAATCAAAGGATTTTATAAGAGAAGTTTAATGGTTTCGTATATACCGGAAAGAATGTTTTAAAGATATATATTCCAGAAGATATTTTGATAAAAAGAAATTAATCAATTAAATAATAATTCCCTATTCACCTAACATCCTTTTATCATGATTGGTTCGAAGGAACCAGGGTCGGATTTGAGTAATTCTTATTTGGAATCCACTTCAAACCAATTTACGTATTCGAAGTGAAGACATGGAAATGATTTGGAAGATGGAATGTATGGCTGCTTGTCACTGACCCTCGGGGGAAATTTCCCATATCATGTTATGTGTTAGTAGTTCTTCATTTGAGATCTTCGATGCAAGGACTTCTCGCTACTAATTCTAGGGATGATTCCCGACTGGATGTGGTAGGAGAGTTCCTTCGATTTGTCCTATTCCTGGACAACTTATATGGACGAACGCCTGACATTGCATTTCTAATTACATTGATTGATATCTATGAATGTATGATCTGTTTGATGACGGAGAAGGAAATTTCTCTTAGCTTAGCACCCTTTCCTGAGACGTAGGAGCTCAGGAGTTATATGTTTGTAGAAATCAGTTGTGTGATTATAAATTGGCAGTGTGGCATTCAAAGTAGAATGTGCTATGTGAAAGGTAATCGTTACCTTGGGCTTCATCAACCTGAAATGGCTTAAACAAGGCATGCCGTGAGGCTAAGTGGGTCGCACCCATTAGGGTATTGTCATCGCCCTTCTAGATTACTCTATATATATCGAGTATGTTGTGTATGTTAAGAGAGCTCTCGGATAGGTCGATTATGACTGGGGTGAAATCATATTCGGTTCTATCCACCGCCAGGCGGGTCTGTAGGTAGGCCGGTCTTGCCAGGTGCATAGGTTTCGAAGACATCGGTCCTAGGTACATCCTTCTAGAGGTGTATTATATAGAAGGTAGTCCCTTACCTGCCATTATATGAGAATCCATTCTCCTATAAGTGCCTTCAGACTTAGTTGTAAACCTATTATGCCATCAAATTTAACCAATATAACAATTTCGGCTATTTAATATGTTTATTTAAAAAAAGTTTCAAAGAATGTCATTAAAAATAATATTCCCAGATTTTGCGTAGCAAATATTTTGTTATCATAAGGTAAAAACCTGTTCCGTGTTTATGTGCGGTGTGGTCTTATGAGATACCTTTGTTTTCAAAACGCGTATTTTGAGTTTCTCACACCAGTCCCATGACTGATCCGGAATTTATTTTCCATTTTCTTAAACTCTGGATGCTCTAATTTTTCCGGGCAGCCTAATAGTCAGCTTTATTTAGAAGAAATCTGGATGGAGCTCGAAGCAAGGAGTTAGAAGATTCTTTTGAAGATTGTTATCCGTTTCCACCACACTCGTGTATTATTGTATTCTGCATTTGTAAGGACATATATTTATAACCGTCTATGTTTAACTATGATAAATGTATTTAAAATTTCCATTGTAAAGATTATATGTTGAAATAACATATGTTATTACATTCATATGAGTTTCTGTTCTATCTTTATTTTCTTTCTTACCCTGCCTCTCCGACACTTGGATTTGCGGCACGTGAATACCGAGGATGTATTAGTGTTGATTTCCGAGGGTCAAAGAAATGGGTCGTCACATTTGGTATCAGAGCTTAGGTTGAGCGAACACCTAGGCTGTGGTGAGGAAAACTCATTATAGATAGGGTTAGTAATACCCTAGAATGAGTGACTCATTAGAGATATGTTTAGTAACACCCTAGAATGAGTTTGAGAATATTATATATGGGCGCGTATTTGTAAATGATATATACAAATGATCTTGGTTTTTAAAATTTGTAAATGAAATAATTTTACCTAGGATTATATTTTGTATATAAAGAATATTTTTCAAATAATATTTATTTAAATAAGGAAATGATAATAATCAGTTATTAATTTTGATTGATTGGTTGTTTAATTTAAAATTTTAAGTACGAACACCTCGTGAATTTAGTTTCACAATTTGACTATGGGGTATTCGATAAATAATAATGTTTATTAAAGGAATTTATTTAAGATAAATAAATCTTATGAATATGTTTTATATAAGTGATTTTATAAACATGCTTTATAAAGGATGAGAATTTAAATTCCAGTATTTTTGAAAGACATTTCAAATGATTTTTGAAAAAGGAATGATAATAGTATTTTTTTCTAAAGTGGGATTTTGAAAACAAAAAACAATCTTATGACTAATTGATTCGAGTGGCTCAAAAGTAACTAAAAATGGGCAGAAAATGTATTCGGATGGTAAATGCTTCTCTTAAGTATTCCCCTTCTTGTTAAGGAAATATGCGATACTATTGGTGGTACCCGGTTCCTTGGTATCATTTTTGAGTTACTTGATCTATATAATTTTCTAAACTTAAAAAGGATAACGTGAATCATTAATTGATAAGTTAATTGATGATTGTCAATTTTTATCAAAGTATATTATCTTAACTAATAAGCATGGGTATGCTTTGATCTTTAAAAGAAATGGTTAAGTTATTAATGAATGATTTTGGGTTTGTAGTAAACGATGTTTTAGCAACATTTAATTTTAAGCTCTTGAATGGCACTTCGGAAGAAATCTTATGGTATATTTAGATTTTAATAATGGGATTTTAAAGATAAAAAAAAGTATTGGAATCTTTTATAAAAAGAAAGAAAATGTTATATGTTTAATTTTAAACGAGTTTGGTATAACAATGTTTTGGTAATAATTGTTTCAATCTCTTTGATTATATTTTAAAGTAAGTAAAACTTGTTAAGTAAATTGTGAATATACTTAATACATTTGAATAAGTATATGAATACTTTTAAGTATTAAAACTGGTGTAAGTGGATAATTAATAAAAGAAGTATTAATTAATAAAATAAGTCTTGAATAAAAAAAAGAAGTTTTATTAAATACAAAGGCGTTTGTATTTAATATTGGTTCAAAGAAGAAAATTATAATAAAAGAGGTATATGATAATAACTTGAATAATTTCTTAGAAATGTTAGCAAATGGTTAAATATAAAGAAGCGTCTTTATAAAAGGTTTGAATAAAGAATGAAAGTTTTATGAAATGTTCTCATAAAAATTTTGAAAAAAGGAATTTGATATAACTAAGTGCGTATGAGGTACGTAAATCATTTCACTGCACAATTTGATTTAAGGTTCGAGTATAGAGTTTTGAGGTATTTACACCGATCCGAAAAAGAATTTATCACTCGATTCTTAACGACAAACATTGATGAGGATTTTTGGTTGGGTATTTAAGTTTTCCATTATAGTTGAGAGCTATGCAAGGATAAAATAAAGTTCTGATCAGAAAGCCCGGTAAGTGTCCGCACTAAAGGATCGGGGGCTCAATACTAGTTCGGAAGTAAAAATTGTGCATTCGGATAAAAGATTGAATCGGATGTTGTGGATGATCTATGTATATCATATAGAATTAGTTAATAATAAATATTTTGGGCAAAACCTTTGGGTTTTTGCTGTGGGTAATTTCAGGGACGAAATTCTTTTAAGGGAGGAAGTATGTAACAACCGTAATTTGATCACTTTAGTTAAAGATATTTAAATTATTTTAAGTATTCGAATATAGATTAATTTTCAGATAATCAAGTCTTAAGTGATAAGTAATAATAATGAACTTTTTTCGGAAGAATGATCCAAAATATAGTTCCTTTGGAAAAATATCGATAAAATGGCCGAAAACTATTTTATCAAATAAACAGCTATGTAATCGTAAAATGTCGCACACGGATCTGGGTACATATTTTTATTTTTAATTTTGAACAAAAATATGAAATAAAATAATTTATTTTATTTTTGGAAAATTTAATGTATTTATGACATAATCAGAGTGGTCATTATATTTAATAATTGATTTATCAAATTTAACTAAGATTTAGTGATTTAATAATTATTTAAATTATTTAAATAATGGTTTTAAATTATTATAATTCATTTTAAAATAGTTATAACATAATAAGGAATGATTTATAATAGTTATATAAAAATATATATTTGATTTGAAAACATAAGGAAAAATCGATATTGTTTTATCGATATGATAACACTTTTTGTAAACGATTGTTTAATATTGATTTATATGGTTTTATAATTCAAATGTGATCATTTTATTTCATTTAAAATGATAAGAAAATATATTTTCAAAGTTTGTTTACAAATATGTACAATTTAACTAAAACTGAAAAGTGGTCAAGAGTCGGAATCGAAATACGTAACGATTTAACGAATATAAGTAATACAACATTGTTTTTACGACTTAAACCCTATATGACATAATAATATATACATGTAAACATACAACATGCATGTAAACATCCAACATGCATACATACACTTATACATATATATATATATATATATTATAAAATAGCTAAGATATTTTCTCTTTAAACATAAAAAAAATCATAAGCAAACATCACTTTTTACCTTCACATCACCCAAGCACATGGGGGTGGGAAGGGAGAGCATGGCTAAAGTCATGGTGACATGGGGAGGGTGATCCGTGTAGATGAGGTGGGGAAGTTGGATGTGGTGGAGGTAAAAGCAAAATATCATGACATTTATGTAAGTTTACTTCATCTCCAAGTATTCCAATGCTATAAATAGAACCCTATACCCATCATAATTCTTCACCCCAAGCTTCTCAAGCTTTCTTCTTCTTCCTCAAAGCTTTAATGGCTTCTATTCTTAAAGAAAAGTAGGAGAGTTAAAAATAGTGGAAGTGCTTAAGCATTAATCCACTAATTACTCTCTAACTCCTTATTTAATCTACTTCTTCCTCTTCTTTTCTTATTTAAAGGCCTTAGCCCGTGTATGTTGTAGGGAATGGGAGGGCTTTGGGTTGTGACCTTGATGAGGGACGAGGCTTGTGACGACCCGGAATTTTGGATATTTGAAATGGGAATATTTAATTGATTTTAAATATTCAAAAGGGTAATTTTGACTTGAATTTCAAATATCACTATTTGTTGGGTGATTTAATTATTGAATTTAAGTAATTGGGAATTGAGAAAATGTTGAATCTGGAGTTTTAGGCCTGTTAAAAATAATTTGAGGGCTTAGAAAATTCATATTAATAATACAGAAGGTAGTAGAACTTTTAAAATTGAATTTGGAAGTGATTTGTTCAGTTTTGAAAATATATCGTTTAAATTGAATTTAAAAATAGCCTTCCGAACCACAGTCTCGGAATTCGACGAAACCAGTTCCATTGGATCCGTAATATTGTATTATTATCGGATTTCAAATTTTCGTAGTGTTTGGAGTTGTTGTGTGAGCGTATGATAGATAAACGCGCTGAAATCTATATCGAAAATTCAATATAATAACTGGATTCAAAAAGCTATCTTCTCCATACGATCGAATTAGGACTCGAAACCTTTTCCATTGCATTCAGAATAGGGGTTTAACACTATGAACGCCTGGTGGCACGCCTCGATAGAAGATCAGGATTTTAGGTTGCTAATATGAGATATTTTCAATATTAAAATTTATATTTGTCAAATCAAAAATCAAGTCGTAGCCGCCTTCTGCAAGTTAATACGTGCACGCTACCCTACCTTCTTCATCACGCAGCCTTCTGTTTAAATCACGTACCTTATCTCCTTCCTTTCATCCTTTCACGAATTCAAATTCAGCTAAAAAATAAATAAATAAAACCGATCCTCAAATAAAAATCGAGCAGTTCAGGTCATGGTCGTAACTTCTTTCTCCTCATCTTTTTAATAACTCAGCCGATCCTCTCCATTTTAAAACTCACGGAATATATATGTGAAATTCGAAATTGAATTTCTCTCCCTTCGGTTTCAATTCAAGATGAATCGACTGGAGTCGAGGTCGGCTCGTTTTTTTTAAAGAAATCGCGATTTTCCCCTCCATTCCTTTTCCGTTCGAAGCAAGGGAAAAGCGAGATCGACCCCGCTTCTTCCTTCATCGGTTCCGTGTCAGCAAGGGGGAGGCGCAATTTTTTTTGGCGATGGGTTTGAGTGATGGGATTTGGCGACGATGGATTCGCCCCTGATGCTCGCGATTTTGGGTGAGTACGAGCTCTCAAGTGACGATGGAAGTGGAGTGTTTTCGCGAGGCAGTAGGGCTTCGGTGATTAGGGTTGGGAAGTGGAGCTCGTTCACGAGCAAGCTGGAAGTGGCAGACTTCGGCGATGGCGAGGTCTTTGGGAAGGCAGCATCTTCGTTGTTCGTTTTGATCTGCGTTGGAGGTAATTTACTCTAATAAAATTAATGAATACAGACAAATATAATTATATAATGAGATATATATATACGAATGTAGTTTTCAATTTATATGTATATACATGAAGCTATATAAAATTTTATAAGTATGTATGTAGTTTCAAGAAGAAATTAAAGATACATATGTGTTTAAGGGAAAAATTGTTTAATTAAAATTAATAGTTTAAAGTAAATAAACAAATGGTAATTGGTTGTCCGATTTATTTCAAATATTAATAAATCGTATAATGTTGTTCAAGGTCCAAAATCGTGAAGAAGTAGTCGAGATGGATCAGATTGCAAATTAAAGGTCAAAGGTGAGTTAATCTCACTCATCTGGATTGTTATTTAAATTTAAATGGTTAAATTTAAATATTTGGTTGAATGATTGAATTGATTGGATGTAGTATATTATATAGTAGTGTATAGTATATATTGGAGTGATTGATTTCCCGCATTATATAGAGGATGAGACCCTATGCGCCGCATAATAGCGGATGATATTATAAAAACCCATATACCGCGATATTCCACCTCGAAGTGGAATTGGTATTGTGCTAACATCTGTGGATGCAGGGAAACAGGTTAAAGGGATCCAACTGGATTCCTCAAAATTATTTAGATTGTTCTAATAATTCTGTGATATGATTATTTGATATTCTGTGATATGATTATTTGATATTCTGTGATGAATTACTTTGATAATTGGAGATGATGGATGCTATGGTTTGATTGAATATATTTGGGTATACTGTGTTACCAAAATATATAGATTGGATTTTGGAAAGAAATAAAAGAGTAAATTTTAAAGCAAAATAATTATAGAGAATTTAAATAAATTAAAGAACGAATTGGGAAAGGAAAAGTGATTTTTAATTCTATTAAATAAATTCCGAGTATGGGAAAGCAGATTTTGAATAAAAGGGAAAATAATGAATTTTAAAACTTAGGTGATATTATTTAAAGGAATAAAGAATTTATTCTAAAATTCAAGGTTTAAATTTATTGAAAGGATAAAGATGGAATTTGAAAGAAATAAAAGAAAATTTTATTTCAGTTTAAATAAGATTTTAAATCATAATAAGAAGTCAAATCTGGAATTAAGGGAACTAATGGGATTTTAAAATAATTGGGTAAATAAAAGAATTTATCTTAAAAATGGAGTCGATTTGGAAATCGATTTGAAATTTGATAAAATGTTTGAACTGTGTTTAAAGGATGGATGAGACCATCAAATTTATAAACTGGGTTTATAAAAGTGAAGTAATATATCAGTGGATATTTGGAAGGATAAATTCATGGTGGGAATTTATTAAAGGAATGGGTAAATTTGTTTAAAAATAAATACTGATTTATTTTTAAAGATGTGAAAGAGAAGCGTATTTCCCTGGATAGCCAAGTACGTTTTCAAAGCAAATTTTAAAATATAAGTTAAAAGTTTTAATGTTGTTTTAAAAGTATGTTTTAGAAAATTTATTATTAAATGTTTAGATTTTAAAATAAGCATTTCTCAAATTTTATTATAGTAGCAATTATTTAAAGGTGACTGGAATTTTTTTTTAAAGGGATAAAAATCTGGTTTTATATTTTATAAATTAGCTTCATTTTAAATATTCTTTAAGTATAAATTTTTGAATAAAGTATTAAAGTAGTTTTTAATTTAAAGTATATTTTATAATAAAGTGTTTCTAAATTATTTTTAAAACCTAAAGTGTTTATACTTGGTGATTTCAAGGGGAATAGAAATATTTGGGAAATTTATTCCATGAGGGAAGGACGGTTTGAAACTGTTTTCAAAGGGTTGAAAACTGGAAGTATATCTTGCGAAGATATTTTGGGATAAATAAATAATTTGGAAAATTATTTATTGTTTGATGGATGTTTGTGAATGTTAATTGATAGTTAAATAATCGACTATCAATATTGGCCAATGCGCTGATCGTTTCGAAGAGACCGGGATCGGGATTTATTTTCCGAAAACCACTTCGATCCGGTTTGTACGTTTTCGTGGGAAAATGAGTTTGGAGTCGAAGATGGAGCAGTGAAGTGCAAGGGTTAATCGCTACTAATCCTGAGGGTGATTCCAAAATGGATGTAGTAGGAATAGTTCCTTCGGTTCCGTTCGAACCCGGGACGGACTTGTATGGATGAATGCTTTCGAAACATCGTCAGGTGGATGATGGGCATTCTAAGGGATATGTTCTATAAAGGTAACGCTTAGCCTCAAGCCTCGTCAACCAGGAATGACTGAAAATCAGGGGTTATGCAGCAAGGATATGTGGGTAGCGCCCATTAGGTTGAGATCATCCTTGTCCAGATGTCCCTTTTTATTACGGCTGTGTGGCTCTTGGTCGCGCCAACCGTGGGGTGATCTTACTCGAAATTACCCTTAGGTAGTTCCGGTCTTGTGTTGCAGGGGATCGGGCGTGGTCCTCGGTACGCTGATCTAGACCAGGTACTGTGACAGGTGGTACCCCAGTGCCAAGTCATTAGTTTGAAATCCATTCTCCCTACGTGCCTTTTACGGCTTTTGTTTGTATAACCCACTTTGTGGCTAGTATGCTGGAATTTAATCATGTAACAATTGTAGCTATTTGAATAAGTATTTGTATATAGACACTATTATAATAGCAGAGGATTTGATAAAAAGTGTTTTGGCTATCGTAAGGTAAAAACCCGACATGTTTATTTGTGGCGTGGTTTTACGAGATGCTTTTGATTTCAAAGGGATTTTGAAACTTTAATAATCCAATTGAGCGTGTTTTCTCACGTTGGTTTTCCAAACTGACTCAGGTGTTATTTTATTATAATGCTCTGGTCAGACCGAGTATTATAGATACATGATAGGATGCTGTGAAGCTCAGGAGACGAGCTGGATGGCGAGACGTATCACTCGTACTTGATGTATATTCTGCTGTGTTGTGTGTACTGTGTATTCAGTTTTGTGAGGACATGTAGTGATTATTGTACAGTTGTGTGTTAAATGTTGTGTAACTCTGATGTTGTATTCTAAAGATGTAAAGTATAAAACAGATATAGTTTTCTTTTGTGTAAAGATAAGTTATTATCTATTATATTTATTTCGCTGCGTATGTGAGATTTTGATGTTGTGTTGTTTCCTCTTCATCTACCTCTTTCTTCTTTAACCCAAATGGTTCGTATTTCCGTTCACTTTGAATCGATGTTGGAGAATAGTGTCGATTTTAAGGGTTACGGAACTGCGGGTTTTCACACTTGGTATTAGAGCTGAAGGTTAAGCGAGAACCTTGGCTCTGGTGGGAATTGCTCATTATAAATTGAGTCCGTAGTACTCTAGAATGAGTTTGAGTGTATTAATAGATATGAATGCGTATTTGTTAGTTAATATAATAAAATTGTTTTTATATTGTGTTGACTTATCAGTTAAGTGTTTATGGACTCTGGTCGATGTGTGGGATGCCACGACATCGATAGGGGTTTCTAAACTCTTAAACAAGATAAACCGACACTGTATGATTTTAAAAATAGGGTAAAAGAAATAATTTTATCCAAATTATTTTTGTATATAAAAGAAATAATTTTCCATAAATTATTATAGCTATATATGGTTGCTTGGTTGTTAGAAGATGATAATATTAAATCATTATCATTGTTAAGTGGAAGTTGGATATAGAAAATGAAATCATAACTAAAAGTTAAGAAATAAATTTATATAACAAATAAAATTTGTAAATGTGAACTATAAATATGGTTTGTAATTGGAAATGAAATAAAAATTCCAGAGTAATATTTGAATATGAATTGAAAGGGATTTGGAATTTGAAATTTTGGAAATTAAATTCCTTTGAGTTTGGAAATGAATTTCAAAGATTTTGAAGAAATAATGGTGATATTATTTGGAAAATATTTTTGAATAGGATGGAAATCTGGTGAGATTTAGAATTTAAAAATATTTGAAATATTTTTGAAAGAAGTAAAAGCACTAAACTCTTTTCGGTCGCTGGAAAATAATTCCGATGATGATCGCGACATCATCGGTGTTCATTTTCGAGTTTCCAAGAGAGAAATTGCTACCAAATTGTTTTAAAATTGGAATTGTTTGCAAACTGGGTTTGGTTTTGAAATTCAAAGGGATAATTGAATTTGCCAAAGAATTTTGGATATAATTGATTTCAAAGGTGATTTTGAAATGTTGCTTAAACTCTGGAAGATAATTTAAATTGCTTATGGAATTTAAATAAGTTCGGAACTTAAGAAAGTTTAAAATTTAAAATGGAAATTGTAGAATTTTCGTCCAAGGAACTAAAGAAGCAAAAGTCTAGAAATAAACTTTTTATTTAGATTTGTAAGTTGAATTTGATTGAAAATGGATTAAGCTGGTAAAGAAAACCAATTTGATTAAAATAGGAAATGATTTGGATTGCAAATAAATCCAATTCAAGTGTAAAAGAGTTAAATATAAACTTAGATGTTATTTTAACAAACTGAGGATGTGAATTACAAATTAAAATGGATGGGCTAACTGAATTAAATGGAATTTGATTAGATGAGAATCAAATTAACTGGAAGTGAACTTAAGTTTGAAATTGGGATAAATTGAAGTAAATTAACTTAAGTTAAGAATAATTAGAAGCTCGACTTCGAGTAAGAATGGAAGACCATTAAATAAAAGCTTGGGTTGAATTAATTTGGGAAGGGTTAGTAGTATTCAAGCTTGGAATGTGTTGAGCTAAATAAAATGGTAGTGAATGAATTAAAATGGAAGGAATTAAATACAAATTGAGTTGGAATCAATTTAAAATGGTCATCGGCTTAAAAGGTTATTTACTTGAATGAATACCGTCAATTTGCATGAGAATAAATTGTCGTTTGACGCGAATAGAATTGAATAAAATTCTATGAATTGATAGAAGCAAATAAAATTGATTTTGGAATCAATTGGAATGAATATGAGTTTGTTTGGTCTAGAAATGATATGAGATTTGGTTGGAAGCGAGAAAATTAAAGTCGAAATTTTCAAATTGCTTATATATTGTTTAGTATGCGTTGCTTGTGTAATCTAGGTGTTAGCTACTTATAATAAGAGAAATGTTTGCGAACTTCATATACTTAGTACTTACGTGTCTAAATTTAGTAAGTATAGGTACAGGGGGTTGTATGACTGGATTTGGTTGCGTACAATGCTAAATAATAATCCGCTTGCTTAAAATACTAAATAGAGGTAAGCCTACGCAATAAAATTTAAAAAGGAAATATGAACTGTTTTTGTTTTCCGACCGTGTGGGTCGATGTATATATATTTATATCTCTTGTTAAATTGTAAAAGCTCCTCCGTACAAAGGAGACTCTGCCAAAATTTTCTAAAAATTTTGGGAGTTAGAAATTTTTTAAAATTTTCACTAACAACAAATGATTTAAAAATTGGTAAGCAAAGAGAATTGAAACTGAATATTGAAATCTAATTTAAAATTGTGTATGTGAAGTAAGGTGAAATCGAAGAAATTGTTCCAAGAAACTAAAGGAAGAAAAAGCTTGCAAATAAACTTTTATTTGAGATTTTAAATAAATTAGTAAGTGAAACTAATAAAAGGAAATGGTTAATTAAATATGGAATGAGATAAGGTGAACAAAATTCAATATTCAAAGAGAAGATAAATTGAATTCAAGCAAAATTGAAAATGAAAATCTGAATTAAAATTGGAAGAAAGTATTTAGATTTGAAAATAACTAATAAATTGAAGCGAATTGATTTTGTATGGAATTGGAATTCAATTTGAATATAAACTTCAGTAGTGAAGTAGTGAAAATAAATATAAGAAATATTTATATTGGACTTGAGAAATGAAGGATGAAATTCTTAAGTAAATTTGGTATTGAGAAAATTATTCTAAGTGAATAATTGAATGAAGATTAAAACTGGAAGTTGTGACAAGGGAAAAGTGTGAATAAGTGAATAACAATCAAAATGAATGTGAATAAAAGGAAATTGATATAGTTGATAATCAATTGGATTTGATACGTAGGATGTACGTATATTATTTTATTCGCATAGCGATTTGATCCAGGATTCGAACACAGAATTTCGAGATAGATATATCGGTTCGAGTTGGGATTTTTCACTCGATTTTCGACGGCGAACCCTGGATATGGATTTTGATAGATTCTGGAAATTCTCTATCATAGTTTGTGGCTATGCAAGGAGGATGACAGTTTCTGATCAAGAAACCAAATCTGAGTCCGCACTAGGAAGTCGGATGGACGATACTAGTTCGAAAGTGAGATTGTGAGATCGAGTGAGCGATCAGATTCGGTATTGCGTATGGATGATATATGTGCATCGTACGGGCTTAAGTAAAGCAAATATTGAAAATGTGTAAAGGCAGTGAATAAAATAATTTTGAATTCTGTAATTGGATAGTATTGCTAAGTAGGATATACAGGTATTCAAAAGCAAAAGGGAATTGGGATTTTTGAATTCAAAAGATAAATTGTATTGCCCGACAAAAATGTAAGTATTTAAATTTCTGTATGAAATTCGATGGGTTTCTGATCTAGCCACTTGGCATTTTGTTTTCTTTTGAAATCTGGGGGCCCGTAGAGGCATTTTGTAGTTGTACCGAGCCAGCCGCGCAAGGGAGATGCTGGCAAATTTTTTTCCGAAAATTTAAGAAGTTAGAATATTTTGAGAAAATTTTGATAATTCAAAATTGGTTTTGAATTTAAAATTTGAATTGTTAAGTAAGTAATGTTGTTTGATCTTATGAATAAGTTTGGAAAGTTAGAAGAGGATTAGTGTGTCTGTAATAAAAAGATTTGTTTTGGCTAGTTGCTAAACCACATTTTGGATTTGAGAAAATAGTTAACGGGGATTGAACCATTCTTCTTACCTAGCAATTTCGGGGACGAAATTCTTTTAAGGGGGGAGGAATGTGACGACCTGGAATTTTGGATATTTGAAATGGGAATATTTAATTGATTTTAAATATTCAAAAGGGTAATTTTGACTTGAATTTCAAATATCACTATTTGTTGGGTGATTTAATTATTGAATTTAAGTAATTGGGAATTGAGAAAATGTTGAATCTAGAGTTTTAGGCCTGTTAAAAATAATTTGAGGGCTTAGAAAATTCATATTGATAATACTGAAGGTAATAGAACTTCTAAAATTGAATTTGGAAGTGATTTGTTCAGTTTTGAAAATATATCGTTTAAATTGAATTTAAAAATAGCCTTCCGAACCACAGTCTCGGAATTCGACGAAACTAGTTCCATTGGATCCATAATATTGTATTATTATCGGATTTCAAATTTTTGTAGTGTTTGGAGTTGTTGTGTGAGCGTACGATAGGTAAACGCGTTGAAATATATATCGAAAATTCAATATAATAACTGGATTCAAAAGGCTATCTTCTCCATACGATCGAATTAGGACTCGAAACCTTTTCCATTGCATTCGGAATAGGGGTTTAACACTATGAACGCCTGGCGGCACGCCTCGATAGGAGATCAGGATTTTATGTTGCTAATACGAGATATTTTCAATATTAAAATTTATATTTGTCAAATCAGAAATCAAGTCATAGCCGCCTTCTACAAGTTAATACGTGCACGCTACCCTACCTTCTTTATCACGCAGCCTTCTGTTTAAATCACGTACCTTATCTCCTTCCTTTCATCCTTTCACGAATTCAAATTCAGCTAAAAAATAAATAAATAAAACCGATCCTCAAATAAAAACCGAGCAGTTCAAGTCATGGCCGTAACTTCCTTCTCCTCATCTTTTTAATAACTCAGCCGATCCTCTCCATTTTAAAACTCATGGAATATATATGTGAAATTCGAAATCGAATTTCTCTCCCTTCGGTTTCAATTCAAGATGAATCGACTGGAGTCGAGGTCGGCTCGTTTTTTTTAAAGAAATCGCGATTTTCCCCTACCATTCCTTTTCCGTTCGAAGCTAGGGAAAAGCGAGATCGACCCCGCTTCTTCCTTCGCCGGTTCCGTGTCAGCAAGGGGGAGGCGCAATTTTTTTTGGCGATGGGTTTGAGTGATGGGATTTGGCGACGATGGATTCGCCCCTGATGCTCGCGATTTTGGGTGAGTACGAGCTTGCAAGTGACGATGGAAGTGGAGTGTTTTCGCGAGGCAGTAGGGCTTCGGTGATTAGGGTTGGGAAGTGGAGCTCGTTCACGAGCAAGCTGGAAGTAGCAGACTTCGGCGATGGCGAGGGCTTTGGGAAGGCAGCATCTTCGTTGTTCGTTTTGATCTGCGTTGGAGGTAATTTACTCTAATAAAATTAATGAATACAGACAAATATAATTATATAATGAGATATATATATACGAATGTAGTTTTCAATTTATATGTATATACAAGAAGCTATATAAAATTTTATAAGTATGTATGTAGTTCAAGAAGAAATTAAAGATACATATGTGTTTAAGGGAAAAATTGTTTAATTAAAATTAATAGTTTAAAGTAAATAAACAAATGGTAATTGGTTGTCCGATTTATTTCAAATATTAATAAATTGTATAATGTTGTTCTAGGTCCAAAATCGTGAAGAAGTAGTCGAGATGGATCAGATTGCAAATTTAAGGTCAAAGGTGAGTTAATCTCACTCATCTGGATTGTTATTTAAATTTAAATGGTTAAATTTAAATATTTGGTTGAATGATTGAATTGATTGGATGTGGTATATTATATAGTAATGTATAGTATATATTGGAGTGATTGATTTCCCGCATTATATAGAGGATGAGAACCTATGCGCCGCATAATAGCGGATGATATTATAAAAACCCATATACCGCGATATTCCACCTCAAAGTGGAATTGGTATTGTGCTAACATCTGTGGATGTAGGGAAACAGGTTGGAGGGATCCAACTGGATTCCTCCAAATTATTTAGATTGTTCTAATAATTCTGTGATATGATTATTTGATATCCTATGATATGATTATTTGATATTCTGTGATGAATTACTTTGATAATTGGAGATGATGGATGCTATGGTTTGATTGAATATATTTGGGTATACTGTGTTACCAAAATATATAGATTGGATTTTGGAAATAAATAAAAGAGTAAATTTTAAAGCAAAATAATTATAGAGAATTTAAATAAATTAAAGAACGAATTGGGAAAGGAAAAGTGATTTTTAATTCTATTAAATAAATTCCGAGTATGGGAAAGCAGATTTTGAATAAAAGGGAAAATAATGAATTTTAAAACTTAGGTGATATTATTTAAAGGAATAAAGAATTTATTCTAAAATTCAAGGTTTAAATTTATTGAAAGGATAAAGATGGAATTTGAAAGAAATAAAAGAAAATTTTATTTCAGTTTAAATAACATTTTAAATCTTAATAAGAAGTCAAATCTGGAATTAAAGGAACTAATGGGATTTTAAAATAATTGGGTAAATAAAAGAATTTATCTTAAAAATGGAGTCGATTTGGAAATCGATTTGAAATTTGATAAAATGTTTGAACTGTGTTTAAAGGATGGATGAAACCATCAAATTTATAAACTGGGTTTATAAAAGTGAAGTAATATATCAGTGGATATTTGGAAGGATAAATTCATGGTGGGAATTTATTAAAGGAATGGGTAAATTTGTTTAAAAATAAATAGTGATTTATTTTTAAAGATCTGAACGAGAAGCGTATTTCCCTGGATAGCCAAGTACGTTTTCATAGCAAATTTTAAAATATAAGTTTAAAGTTTTAATGTTGTTTTAAAAAGCATGTTTTAGAAAATTTATTATTAAATGTTTATATTTTAAAATAAGTATTTCTCAAATTTTATTATAGTAGCAATTATTTAAAGGTGACTATAAATTTTGTTTTAAAGGGATAAATATTTGGTTTTATATTTTATAAATTATCTTCATTTTAAATATTCTTTAAGTATAAATTTTTGAATAAAGTGTTAAAGTAGTTTTAAATTTAAAGTAAATAATAAAGTGTTTCTAAATTATTTTTAAAACCTAAAGTGTTTATACTTGGTGATTTCAAGGGGAATAGAAATATTTGGGAAATTTATTCCATGAGGGAAGGACGGTTTGAAACTGTTTTCAAAGGGTTGAAAAGTGGAAGTATATCTTGCGAAGATATTTTGGGATAAATGAATAATTTGGAAAATTATTTATTGTTTGATGGATGTTTGTGAATGTTAATTGATAGTTAAATAACCGACTATCAATATTGGCCAATGCGTTGATCGTTTCGAAGAGACCGGGATCAGGATTTATTTTTCGAAAACCACTTCGATCCGGTTTGTACAATTTCATGGGAAAACGAGTTTTGGAGTCGAAGATGGAGCAGTGAAGTGCAAGGGCTAATCGCTACTAATCCTGAGTGTGATTCCAAAATGGATGTAGTAGGAATAGTGCCTTCGGTTCCGTTCGAATCCGGGACGGACTTGTATGGATGAATGCTTTCGGAACATCGTCAGGTGGACAATGGGCATTCTAAGGGATATGTTCTATAAAGGTAACGCTTAGCCTCAAGCCTCATCAACTAGGAATGACTGAAAATCAGGGGTTATGCAGCAAGGCTATGTGGGTAGCGCCCATTAGGGTGAGATCATCCCTGTCTAGATGTCCCTTTTTATTACGGCAGTGTGGCGGTTGGTCGCGCCAACTGTGGGGTGATCTTACTCGAAATTACCCTTAGGTAGTTCCGGTCTTGTGTTGCAAGGGATCGGGCGTGGTCCTCGGTACGCTGATCTAGACCAGGTACTGTGACAGGTGGTACCCCAGTGCCTAGTCATTAGTTGGAAATCCATTCTCCCTACGTGCCTTTTACGGCTTTTGTTTGTATAACCCACTTTGTGGCTAGTATGCTGGAATTTAATCATGTAACAATTTCAGCTATTTGAATAAGTATTTGTATATAGACACTATTATAATAGCAGAGGATTTGATAAAAAGTGTTTTGGCTATCGTAAGGTAAAAACCCGACATGTTTATTTGTGGCGTGGTCTTACGAGATGCTTTTGATTTCAAAGGGATTTTGAAACTTTAATAATCCAATTGAGTGTGTTTTCTCACGCTGGTTTTCCAGACTGACTCGGGTGTTATTTTATTATAATGCTCGGGTCAGACCGAGTATTATAGATAAATGATAGGATGTTGTGAAGTTCAGGAGACGAGCTGGATGGCGAGACGTATCACTCGTACTTGATGTATATTCTACTGTGTTGTGTGTACTATGTATTCAGTTTTTTGAGGACATGTAGTGATTATTGTACAATTGTGTGTTAGATGTTGTTGAACTCTGATGTTGTATTCTAAAGTTGTAATGTATAAAACGGATATAGTTTTCTTTTGTGTAAAGATCAGTTATTATCTATTATATTTATTCCGCTGCGTATGTGAGATTCTTATGTTGTGTTGTTTCCTCTTCTTCTACCTCTTTCTTCTTTAACCCAAATGGTTCGTATTTCCATTCACTTTGAATCGATGTTGGAGAATAGTGTCGATTTTAAGGGGTACGGAACTGCGGGTTTTCACAAGGCTAGGCTATGAGCCATGGTGATGGTGATGAATGATCATAGTAGAGCTATAGTCAGTTTAGCGAAGTTAGGAAGCAACGAAGGTAAGAAAACTCCTAAACTATAGGTATAGATATTATTGGATGATATGTATGTTTGGATATGATTGTTAATGATGGTTGTTTATCATGTTTGAATATGAAAATATCGGTGTTTAATATGGTTGTTGAATATATATACAAGTCATGTAATACACGTCGTTAAGCACAAAGGAAATCACTTTCCTTTATTGAATGAAATAGTGCATATGAAATGTTTAAACCACTTAAAAATGATTTAATATGGTTTAGAAATTTTTTATAAACGTTAAAAGTGTTTTGGCAAAGTCTAAATAAATATTGAAAATTTAGTCAAAAATAGGCGCGTCGTGTAACGGCAGTTCGCAATTTCGCGCCATAAGAGTTAAATCCATTTGTAGGATGGATTCGGAGTAAGATTGCTTTGAAATAAGAATTTTCCGAACGTTTATAATCATAGTTTTCAAACAAAGAAAGAAAATCGAGATTTCGTTTAGTAGATTTTAAAATATAAGCAAATCAAGTTTTAAACAAAATCGCACTTTGGGAGTTCGGATGCCATAGTAGTAAATGTTTTAAAATGAATATTTTTAATTCTTTAAAAATATAAAATAAATTATATAATCTTTTAGAATGTTTAAAGGATATTTGAGTTATAAAAATGGATTTCTAAATAATTGAAAAGTTGTTTTAATCAATTAGGCTTTTAAAACATTATTTGCAGCACTTTTTAATAACTTTTCAAACAATGATTTAACTTAATTATTTTTTCCTAATCTTTTGTGAATCTTTTCAAATGAATAATTAATTATTTTTGAATGTGATTTGAAAGTTCTTTTAAAGGAGTTTAAATTAAATTGGTTAATGGAAAATTGTTTTAAACAAAATTTGGAATAGTGTTAAGTAAATAAAAATCATCTCTAAAAGATAATAAAAGGATTTAGAGTCGATCAAATAACTAGACCATCTTATGGGTGACAAGAGGTAGTTTATAGGTTTGGGTTTGGAAAACCAGTTATCTTCCCTCCCTAGCTACCCGAACTGGCCCGACAGAGGGGATAGTAAATTTGATTTACTCGGATCAATTTTCCTAAAGTATAAAAGATATAATTTTCCAAATATATACAACGTGGATTGCACTGAAATAATCTTCTTATACTTTGTATTAAATTCCAAGAAGGGAACCCGTACTATCCGTGTGAATTTAAAAGATGGTTTCACTGTTATTTGGCGGATAGTAAAGGTTGAATAGAGAAATTGATGTTGAGTAGAATTAGTATAATTTATATCGACCCTTTTAACTTAATAAAGTTTTTCAATATGACTAATGAATTGATTTGGAATTAATTTAATTCCTATACTTAAAATTAATTGGTTTGGGTTTATAGTAAACAATGTCTTAAATAACATTTTTTGACCTGTTTTAAAGGTTATGATTTGGAGATCTTTGTTAAGATTTAAATAATTGATTTGGAGATATTTTCCTATGTAAAGAATGAAATGATTTGGAATTTAAAAAGGTTTTTAAGCAATCAAAGGATTTTATAAGATAGGTTTAATGATTCTATATATGATAGAGTTAGGGATACGCCCTAGAGTTAATTATGTAATTTGTTACATATATCTAACTCGTTGACCAATCTTGTTCACAATAACAGTGTTTCTTTCTATTATACACTTGATATATTGTGGTTATATTAATTAAATAATTTAATTAAAAATATATTTAGTAGAAAATCCCTAAATGGTATATTTTGTGATAGTGGTTACAAAGTGTTGTAACCGTGAGTAATTTATCACAATCAAGCAGATATACCATTTTAAATATTCTTGGTCAAGATGTATTGAGACTGGATATCGATGTATGCATTGAGATTAGAGTATGTAACGCTCTCCAAATGTTGAGTAGTGTATTACTCACGACTGTTGGAGGCACATAGGGGTTATGTACTAATTGTTACTGGATAACTATGGAACGACTCACTCAATAGTTTTCTATTGGTTAATATGACTAATGTCAAACAAAAAATATCGATGTGACTGATTTACACAGTTCTCTCGATTTAAGAATACCGTGGATCTTCAATATGAAAGCTTCGCTTTGATTATAGTCAAATCATGGCATGACATTCCATCGAGTGACTATAGTTGGTTCGAGTGGAAATATTGGAAGTGAAGTACTATTCAAGAGAGGATTCGTCTCCTTAATTATATGGGGTTAGTATCATGGTCAACTCATGTCAACTTAAAGTTAAAGTCTCTGGCCAGAGCATTCTGGTTAATAATAATTGTTATTATTGAACCAAGGACTTTGTATTTGGACTATAAAGTTGAATGTGGACGATATTGGAAATTTGACCATTACCAAATTCCATAAGTCCTAATGTGATATAGTTTTGACGAAGTGAATTAGTGTAAATAATTGTCACTATCAGGTACCGCTTATAATTAGTAAAATTTGATTTTACCGAAAATACCTATAAGCAATGAATTCAACCAAACTGTCATACCACCTGCTAATTGACGTGTGAACATTAATATTTGAACTGTTCAATTATTAATCGCTGACTGAATTCACACATTTGAATCACACAACCGCATTTGTGGTTTCTTCGAAAACCACACAATTTAATTAATTTGTAAAATGGTGCAAACTGATTAAATTAATTATTTATGAAATATTAATTATTGTTAATTTATTTGATGTTTTGAATGTTATTGGGAATTATTTTAATGCATATATAAAAATTATATTTGCATATATCGATACGCGATATCAGTATAATTTTAAACATGTTTTAAATAACAAAATGATTACATAAAAGTTATTTTCTTTTATTTAGAAAAGTTGCATATTTGGAATGTGCTTGGATCAGCCATATAATGGTAAGAGGAGGAAATCAATTAATGAGATTAATTGGAATTTAAAAAGAGGAAGGAGGAAGTTTTAATAGGAGAATAGGAAAAGGTTCCTTTACTTCTATTAAAAACAAAACCTCCTCATTTTTGAAAGTTCACAGAACATAACATGAATTTTACTTTATTATTTTTTCTTCCTCTTCTCTATCATTTATTCAAGGCTGAAACTTCATCCAAAAGAAAAAACCATAAAACAAATTCAAATCAACATCAAACTAAATTAAAAAAGGTGGTTCATTCTTCTCTTGCAAAGTGGGATGATGATTTTTTGAAATTCGAGGAGAAGCCAAAAATTAAGGTGTGATGAAGGGCAAGGTTTATCGGATCTAGATAGTGATCAATTAGATCTACGTATTCTTCTATCATTCAAGGTGTTTCTACATGCTTCATCCTGCTTCATCCTAAAGCATTATATGTGTGTATAATTCGATACTTACATATCTCATAATTTGTTTTTATCCTTTTAATCTCTATCTTTTCCTTCTGTTCATACTTGTGAATTTGAATCTTGATTTGAATATCTCCATTCCCTTGCTTGAATTAATTGTTCTATCCTGTTAAAACATAGAATGTTTTCTTTTATTCACTACTATTTTGTTATGAATTACAATATCTCATTTTCTCTCTCATGTATGATTGTTTGATTAGTTAATTTAACCTAGATCTAGACCTTCTTAATTTTATTTTATGTATTCTATGTGATTGTTTATAATGTTTGTTTAATCTAGATCTAGGCCTTCTTACCTCAAATCTATATATGCATATGTCGTTTGATTTGTTGTTAAAAAAATATAATTGAACTTTGAATTTTTATATTCAAAATTCATTTTTTTCATATCAAAAGGCTTACAGTTGAATATTTAAACATGGGTTTCTATGTAATTAAAACTTGGTAATTTTGTCATCCAATTAATAGATTTTTAAATATCATGTTTGAAATTATTCTATAGTAAACTCTTCTTTCTAAAAGAAAAGGGAAAACATTAAATCAATGATATATTACACATAATTTTCAACTCCATCTAATTAAAAATTAAATCTTTACTTAAAAGGAAGGATTATTTTCACAAGAGTTTCAAATTTTTCATTAATCTTAATATTCTTTTGCAAGAACCCCCATTCTATGGTTTCAATGACGACAACAATACAATCACATATATTATATCTTATCAAGATTACATGTATATACTACAAGAGATCATCATGCTTAAAGATATCAAGACTCAAAGACAAATAAAGACTTATGGACCATGTTATGATTAGTAAGGTTATAATAGTGTATTAAGAGTCTTAGAAAAACATTGTAAGGTCTCTTTGAGTATATATATACACAAATTCGTATATTCAACATTGGCATATAAAAACTATGATATTCAAATATAGCCATCCATAGACGTCTATGAATATTTTTGGGAATTTAATATCTAAAGCCATAGACATCTATGGCTTTCCCACATATGTCTATCATATAGCAACTGCTCCAATCTGAAAAGATGCTTTATTTCATATTGAATAATAGTAGCCCTTCTTCAACGGTTGTAGCCATTAAAATAATAAAGTTTGTTTAAATAGTAACAACTCCTCATATGCATATACTCAAACCTATATATACTTTAAAGATTGAGAATTGAAATATGAATTCTAAACCATTCTCTTGATTTCTTATTACTCTTTACTTATATATTTGTGCATATATTGCTTACATATTCTCAATCTATCAGAACCACTTCCTACAACTCAAAACATTCACATTCACATACTCAAATGAGATCATAGGAAGATTTGTACTATTAGTCAAAATCTGTATTATTTGGAATAAAAGATTGTCCGAGGAACATTTTTATATTAGCCTTTTCCTCCGGGCAAAGTGAGGGTTATTTGGTTAAAAGAAATACCAAAAGGGGGGCTCCGGGATTGGATGTAGGACGAAAGTCCAAACTAGTATAAAATATCTTGTGTGCTCGCTTTTATTATTTACCATCTTTATATTCAATTATTATGCTCTACTTAGTATAATTAGTAATATACACTTATATATTAGTTGCATTACAAAATATTCTATAGACTTTCACCTGGTATCAAAGCAAGGTTATTTCAATTTATAGTAACACGTTGTTAAAAACTATCTATTATGGCAAGTACATTTCAATAATCAACTGCACGACGTCCACTATTTACTGGTTCTAACTATGCTTACTTGTCAACTCATATGAGAATTTTTATGGAAGCAAATGGGTTATAAATATGGCTAGCAACTCAAAACAAACATGAAGCACCTAACACCAACATTAGCACTTGGACTGATGCATAAAAAGATGTGGCATCTAACAATGCCAAAAGCTATGAATGTACTATTTTGCTCACTTGACAAAAATGAGTTTTCTTGTGTCATGCTTTGCACCACTGCATATGATATATGGCGCACCACATGAAGGAACAACTAAAGTAAAGCAAACTAAAATCTCGATTTTACAAAACCATTTTTTATCTTTCATAATGAAAGAAAATGAATCAATTATTGATATATGCTAGGTTTCAAACCATTCAACACGATCTCATGGCACTTGGAGTCAAATTCATAGATTTTGATTTAGTCACACGAATTTTAAACTCTTTGACAAATGAATGGGAAAGAAAAGTTTTAGCCATTGAAGAAGCTAATGATCTGTCTCAACTCAAAGTCGAAGATCTAATAGGAAATCTGATGTCGTATGAAGCTAACTTGCAGGCTAGAAAAGATCAAAATCATGAAATGAAAAACATAGCATTCCAAGCAAGTAACGAAGATTTGTACTTAGACGAAGATGAGATTCTTTTTATTGCCCAAAACTACAACAAATTCAAAAAGTTCAAGAAGATGACCAGATTTCAAAATGGTAGCAACCCAATCTCCTCAAATCAAACATCGATTAATGCTACGAGTGTGAAAATTTTGGCCATATGAAGAATGATTGTCCATAGCTCAAAAATGATAAAAAGAAAAGCAAGTTTGAGAAATTCAAAAAAAAGAAAAGAGCTTTTCAGGTAACTTGGGATGATTCGGATTCATCTTCTTCATTTGACGGTGATAGTGAAAGCGACTCGGAATAAGCAAATGTGTGTTTTATGGCTAACACCAATAAGGTACATCCTGAACTTACTTATGAGGAGATATTAAAAATTAGCATTGAATTAGATGGAAAATATAGAAAATAAAAAAAATTAAACAAGGAATATGTAGGAAAGTTAACTAGAGCAGAATTAGAAATTGGATTACTAAAAGATGAAAAAATAATCTTAGAAGAAGAATTAGAAATTATTCAAAAAAATGTGCAACTTTATTATCTCAAAATGACATCTTATTACATGATTTAGAAAATTATAAGTTAGAAAAAGTTAATCATAAAAAAGAAAAACTAGAATTACAAACAAATTTAGATTCTAGCAATATTGAAATTTGTGATCTTAAGAGTAAGTTATATAAAATAAGAAACAATGTAACAAAATTCAACAAAGGAAAGCAAAATTTAGAAAATTTGATTAGAATATCTAAACCATCTACAAACCGAAATGATTGGGTTTTAATAGCAAAAAAAAGACAAAGAATTATAGCACATTATACACAAAATTCAAAAAGCAAAAGTTAGAAGCAAAGATTAAGAATTATATACAAGTATGATCAAAATATGGATTCCTAAAATAAATAATAAACTAATTAGACAAAAGTATATTGATGAATATTTAAATAAAGTCGTATATAACAATAATTACATTTCTAAAGGAATCAAATCCTCTTGGATATGGCTACCTTCTTCCACTAACATGTAGGACCTTAAACAAAAATTGTAGGTACCAATTAAATACTTTTTATTTTGCAAGTGCCTTAAATTGAAATAAAAAGTAAAGATAAATAGATACTTGATAGTGGTTGCTCCAAGAACATGACTGGAAATGTTCATATGTTATTCAATATAACATATATCGATGGTGACACTGTGGCATTCAGAGATAATTCAAAAGGATTTGTCATTGGCATTGGAGTAGTCATCAATATTGGTATTTCTAACTCTCCTATTATTACTAATGTTTTATTGGTAGAAAATTAAAAAAATAACTTATTAAGTGTAAGTCAATTATGTGATAAAAGATTTAAAATTGATTTCGAGAAAAACAAATGCAATATCTTTGAAAAAAAATAAAAATCTAGTTTTTGAAGGATTTAGAAATCGAAACATGTATGTTTTAAACATGAATGTCAAAAACAATGCAAATATATGCTTGGCTGCAAATCATGATGATCCATGTTATGGCATAAATGATTTTGTCACATAAATTTTAAGAATATCAACAAACTAGCTAAAAATGAATTAGTTAGAGGATTACCTAGAATCAACTGCAAAGTTAAAAACTTGTTTAACGCTTGTCAATATGGTAAATTAAAGAAAATTTATTTTAAATCTAAAAAGGAAATATCCACAAAGCAATCTCTCAAACTACTTCATCTAGATTTATTCGGACTAACTCAATACGCTCAATAAATCATAACAATTATGTTTTTGTAGTTGTTGATGATTTTTCAAGATACATTTGGACATTATTTTTAAAACATAAAAGTGACACTTTTGAAATGTTCAAAATTTTTGCTAAACGAATTACAAATTTGATGGACTTAAAAATTAAAACTATATGAAGCGATCATGGAGGCGAATTTGAAAATGAATTATTTACAAATTTTTGCAACAAAAAGGGAATTAGTCATAATTTTTCATTTCCACGTACACCTCAACAAAATGGTGTTGTCGAAAGGAAAAATCAAACTTTACAAGAATGTGCACGAACCTTACTAAATATTAGTAATCTACTAAAATGTTTTTAGGCTGAAGGTGTTGCTACCGCATTTATGTATTGAATCGTGTAACACTTAGACCAATGACTTGAAACACATGTTATGAAATATTTTTCAAAAAGAAACCTAAAGTATCATATTTTCATCAAAATGTTTTATTTTATACACAAAAGACTATCTAAGAAAATTCGATTCTAAAGCTGATGAACGAACTTTTGTTAGCTATTCGAATCGAAGTAAAGTATGTAGAATTTTTAATAAACGAACAAACATTATAGAAGAAAGTCTGCATGTATCATTTGATGAAAACTTTACAAATAATAAAAATGATGATATAAAGAAGTTATAAATAAAACTAACATACCTATACATGGAAATAATAATAATATCAATAATAATAATGATAACGTGATAATTCACCACCTAGGATATTAAAGGACTATTCAATTAATAATATTATAGGTGATTAAATACAAAAGTATAAACAAGAAAACAGTTGAAAAAAATGAGTCAAGTTGCATCTATATCAAATTTTGAACCAAAAAATTATAAAGAAGCATCAAAAGATGATTTTTGGATTATTGAAATGCCAGAAGAACATAATCAATTTGAAAGAAATGACATATGAGAACTTATACCAAGACCAAACGATCAATCTGCAATTGGAACAAAATGGGTTTTTAAAAATAAAGTGGATGAAAATGGAAACATTGTTCGAAATAAAGCAAGATTAGTAGCTCAAGGATATAATCAAGAAGAAGGAATTAATTATGAAGATACATTTGCTCCGGTAGCACGTCTCGAAGCAATACGAACATTACTTGCTTTCGCATGTCATCTTAATTTTCAAAATTTTTCAAATGGATGTAGAAAGTGCTTTTCTAAACGACCTCATAAAAGAAAATGTTTATGTTGAACAACCTCCGCTATTTGTTCATGAGAAATATCCCGAACATGTATTTAAACTTAAAAAGGCTCTATATGGATTGAAACAAGCACCTCGTGCTTGGTATGAAAGATTAAAAACTCATTTACAAAATTTCAATTTTCAAATTGGTAAAATAGACTCTACTTTATTTATAAAACGCGAAAACAATGACATATTAGTTGTATAAATATATGTTGATGACATTATTTTTGAATCAACTAATGAAAAACTGTGTAATGAATTTTCTGATATTATGAGAAATGAATTTGAAATGTCACATATGGGTGAATTAATTTATTTTTTGGGTTTGCTAATACTAGAGATGGAATTTTTATAAACCAAGAAAAACACTGTCGAGATTTATTACAACGTTTTGGAATGTAAAATATCTCAAGTATACCGACTTCGATGAGTACTACTCTACATTTAGATAAAGATAAAAATGGAAAAGATTTCGATCAAAAATTATACCGAAATGTGATAGGATTTATGTTATACTTAATGGCTAGTAGACCGGATATTATGATAAATGTATGTTTATGTGCAAGATTTCAAGCACAACCTAAGAAGTCACATCATCGAGCAATTAAAAGAACTCTACGATATTTAACCCACACAAAAGAATACAGTCTTTTATATCCTAACGGTAACACTTTCGAACTTGTGTCCTACAATGATGCAGATTTTGGTGGTTGCAAGACAGATAGAAAAAGTACGAGCGGCACATGTCATTTCATTGGTCAATCTCTGGTTTCATGGTTTAGTAAAAAGCAAAATTGTGTATCTCTCTCAACATGTGAAGCCGAGTATATATCGATAGCTTTAGCCTATGCACAAGTCAACAAACTCTTCAAGTTTCGGTAAAATCATAATAAATTCTTCTATATATTGTGATAATACTAGTGCTATAAATTTTTCAAAAAAATCATATTAATCATTCTTGAACAAAACACATTGATATTCGTCACCATTCCTTAAGAGATAATGTTGAAAAGGGAATTATATCTCTTGAATTTGAAAATACCGAAAATCAAATTGCGGATATTTTTACTAAACCATTGAGCGAACTAACTTTTATAAAATTAAGATGAGATCTAGGAATATATTCTTACACTGAATTGGTAAACTAATATTTATTTTACTCATATAAATCACACAGAATAAATTTTGTAAAATTAATTACAAATAATTTTATCATCATAAAAACTAACTAACTTCTGTTAATATTGTATGGTAAAAAAATTTATTCTAACAAATAAAATTCTATATATAGTAAAACAACTTTTATATATGAATCAATTTTATCTGCTGTAATGATCCTGAACTCGGCCTTCGAAAATCGGCACCCGTACTTCACTTGTACTCGAAATGCCACAGATTCAAACGCCGAATCTGGCTCACCGGAGCTTATAACACAGTAAGTATAACAACACAACGGAATAAAGAAATCAATGATATCATATACAACTCCAATGAATACAATATCCAGAATGATATACAACAATGATATCAATATGAGACAAGAATATCAGAGATAGATGCTACAGCGGAAATAACAACAATGGAAGAGATCACTCCAAATGATCTAAAAAAGAGAATGACTCCAACAACTCCAAAATCAAGCTCGACCCACCATCACGTTGCACCAAGATAAGCAACGTCAGTCCTGATCTCCAAAACTGAACTAGCTCCAACTAGTCTACTAAACCCGACTATCTGAAAACCACAACTCTAGATTGCCCGTGTGAAAAATTGTGGGCACCCAGAGTTTAGGAAGGGAACAATAAACTCCAGGTCAGTCGTGGGACTGGTGTGAGTAACAAAAAAAGTTTATCTTTAAAACAAACACAAAAGAATTTTAAACATTGAAATCCGCAATGTTTTTGGAAAATGAAACTACCATAAGACCTCCCACCACACACACAATGCAACCGCAAACTTGGAGGAGATTTCTTCTTATGATAGTCAAAAATGCTTACTATGCAAAATCCTTTTGATATTATTAATAATGCATAGTGGAAAACATTTCGAAAGTATAATATTAATCTTAGCCAGCATAGGTACCATTATATTATGCCTGCTATAGCTGCCGCCCGAGGAGACAGGTTATACAAATGCAATCGTAAAGGGCTCGTATTGTTTCTTTGGATTTTCCAACAAATGGTCGGGCTAAGGAACTTCCCACTGCCACATGGGTACGCCTCTGGCGGGACGTCCCGAGAACTAACTAGCTCTCTTCCAACACAAGACCGGGTTACCTCTTACACAAGGTAACTGCTACACGAATATGCCACCCCTAGGTCCTTTGGGACCTTTATCCGAGGGCCCTCGATCACACAGCAACAATCACACAGTAAATGAGATTGGAGCAACCACATAGGTAAATATCTGGGCTCCATACCATAATATCACCTTTTTCCAGAAGGAAATGACATACCCTAAAGGGAGCGACCCACATAACCTTGCCGCAGCTTTCCTGTTTCGACCATTTCCGGTTTGTGAGGTTCGATGAGGTCTCGTCCACAAAGCTACGCTTTTTCACAAAGCCATGCTTTGATCAACAAATGATCAGCAAATGACCATCAACACACAGCAACACTCAGCATGCCACACTACCAAATTGGGAGTATATCACTGATAACCTTCAACTACATAACCTTTGAGCTCGTACGTCTCAGAGAAGGGTGTTAAGCTAAGAGAATAAATCTCCGCCACCAAACATAAATATATTTGAAAGAAATCAGCTTTATATCTCAAAGTGTAGTGTCAGACATACAACCATACAAGTATGTTCCGGGTTCGAACAGAACCGAAGGCACTTCCAAAGAAGCCCTTGCAATCCGGGTATTCACAATCCCGATCGAACTTCCCATCACTTAGGGAATCTCTATACCGGGCACTACCCAGTGCAGAGACAATCGATAGGTTATCTTATCATTCTCGCAAACACCCGGTCTTCAATACCGGTCTTCAATTGCTATCCATATACGACGTATCACTTATTCGGAATGGGTTATATGACACAAAGTCCTCTCCCGGCTAAACCGAATAGTGAGCGTAATATTTAAAACATATGGATATTGGGATTTCAGTTAAGTCATGACTTATTATCCAAAACTTTCCTTTCGAATGGTTTAAACAAATCACCATTTTAATCTTTTACAAAAAGATTCATCTCACAAAGTTCACCCAGTTTCACAAAGATCCATTCATAGATTTTCAAATCGATTTCCATTTCAATTTGGATTAACTCATCCAATCTTTAAATCAAAATTTAACTTATAGCTTTCAAAAAGAATTCACTCATAACTTGGAAAACCATTTTTTTCAAATCAAACTTGAAATTCTATTGACACAAATTGGAAATTCATTCCTTATATGAAAGCTTCTATTGTTTGAAAACAAATAGTTTCCATTTTGGAAAATCTAATTCGTTTATACGAGATAAAACCTTTGGGTTAAATTCAAATTCTCAAACCAATACTTTTAAAATGGTTTAAATTTATATAAACACATTTATAACTTGTATCACATTTTTAAACCATAATTTTCAACATAGAATTCAATTCCTTATTTTGAATTCAAATACAAACTAAATTTTTTTAAATTGAAAACTTTACCAAGTTATTCAAAAAACTTTTATCTTAAAAACTCCTTTTCAAAAGCTTTAACATTTAACCCAAATCCATTTCCAAAATCAATTGAAATTAAAATTTTAATTTCAAAAACATTAAATTTAAATCATCTGTGACTTAACCGATTTCCACGTGAAATCCATATTTGTGTGTGTAAGAGTGTGGTCCAGGGGTTTTACACAATAGTGCAACATCATTCAATCATCACAGATTCAAATACAACAATATATTTGATAAGCGGTATAAACTATAACGCTTATCTTTCATACACAGATCACAGATAATAAATTACATCACAGGGAATTAATTACATTCATCCTAGAGAAACAGATCCCAACATAAATCAAGATATATCACAAAGCATCATATATCAGGGATATCAAACAATTCAACTATTCAATACAATTCAAACACCCATAAATAAGGTTAATTGATCATCTGATTAATTGAAATCAGATTAATCACTCACTAATTCTGGTTGATTAACGTTAGTTAATTTCACTTCTATGTTAATTAATTATCCTTTAATAATTTATAAGTTAACCTTTAATAATCAATTAATCAACCTTTTACTATTCTCATTAATTAATTAATTATCCTCTAATTAATTAATCTCTTTAATTAACCATATTAATTAACCCTTTAATTAATTACACTGAGTAATTAATTCTTAATTACTTCCATTAAGTAATTATTCTCTAATTACTTTATTAAGTGATTTCCCTTTAATTTATTTACACTCAGTAATTATACATTAATTACTTCATTAAGTAATCATACTTAATTAATTCATAAATGATTATCTTAATTAATTAGACTAATTAATTAACTTAAAATTAATTACATTAATTAATTAATCAATTAATCGTCACTTAATCCCTAATTAATGATTCATCTCTTAATTACATTCATCAACTATCCATTAATTACTTTATTAAGTAATTATCTTAATCACAATAAGTAATTAACTTTTAATTTATTTTACTAATCAATTATCCTTAATTAATCTCAACCTTTACTAATTAAGGATAAACTCTTTATTTAGATTAACTATTTCTTTTCATCATTAAACTTCATTAGAAACCATTTTAGAAATCAATTATATAATTTTAAAATATATAATTTCACTTTAAAACAAAACAATTTAAACATTTAATTTTGATATTTTAAAATCTTTGAAAACTAATTATTTCTATAACTTTAAAACTCATTTCACTTTGCTTTTAAACTTTGAAATATTTGCAAAATTCAAATCCTTTGATTTAAATCCTGGGATACTTTCATGATTACAGTTAGAAACAGTATAAAACAAAAACAACCCGAGCGAAACCATGATCTTCCCGTGAAAAACACAAGAAACCTCGTTCCTCATTTGCTTCGAGAAAACTGATCAGAATTACGCGCTTGAACCCGAGCTTCTGCCTTTCTTCCCCAACCATTCTAGAACACAGATACACATCCCCATTCGTGCACGTGCACTGATCACCAGAACACCTTCGACCAAGTCTCCGACCATCCACAAGTTGCCGACAACTTCGACAATCAACACGACCACCCAGCTCCGCCTATCTCGACCGAAATCAAAATCGAGCAATGCAATCGAAACTGGAATTGAACCCCATGACCAAATTTGCCTCGCACGATCACCTCAGGCCACCAGCAATCACGCCACTCCGACCAAACATTCGCCAGAGCCTCTAGCATCCTTTCCCCCCGTACCGGCCTCATCCGATTCCCCATCGACGGCGGAAATGCTTCGAAAAAAAACTCGACAACCCAATAAGCCTTAAACCCTAAATTGACGAAACCCCGCCACCACATTAGTTTAAAAATTGATCTAATATTTTTCCTAGGTTCATCTAACTCCAAGCTATCTTCGATACAAAGCGCCACCTCAGAATCGTCGGCAATCACCAGAGATTGACGAAAATGTCAATCTCGTTCAACTCGCAATTTCTCAAAGTTTTCAATCTTAAAAATTGTGATTTTAACATCAAAAATCCCCATTCTTCAATACGAGTCAATCTATATAATTTAAATATGGAACCAAGCTATTTGATTTTTTTTTATTTAAATGACTTTTACTGCAATTTCCTTTTTTAGAAAAATCTACTCAAAATTTTGACTGGAAACTATTTTTAGAACTAATATCTTGCCAATTCAAACATATTTTGTTTATAAATTATAATCTATAGGTGATTAGAGGAAGAGGAATTGGTTTTTGAACTTGTTTTACATATGGGAAACAAGAACAGAGGAGGCTACAGACATGCACCCACATAATATATGAACTGATATCCATGCAAGCACATTTACCATTACACAAACAAATTTTCACAACATAAATTCACAGACTTATCACATGCATCAAACAAAATGGATTAAGTTTGATAGGAAGAGGTGTTTACTCACTAGTATTTGCAACCGGACAGAGCTTTTCATTGAAACAGGCCTTTGAAATTTTTCCAGCTGAATCTTTTGGTCTCTGATTTGTTTTGATTATACTATTGATTATATTGAAGTTTTGTTCAAGTTTGAATGATATTATTTACTTCAGATTTTTGTTTCCAGCTTGGAATGGACGAACTAAAATGAAAAGGCTGATAAAAATGAGTTTACAGGTGAAAAATTTGTACAGGTTGATGATATTATTTTGTACAAAGTTGATATTTTCTTTGTTATACAATCAGAGATTTTTTCTCAAGTGGTGGCTGAAATGAGATGGCATTAATTAGGCTTGTACTTATACTTATCCATTATTTGCTTGCATACTTATCCTTTGCTTTGTATTCATACTTATATTTGGCTTGTACATGAATATACATATATTTGCTGTCTTGAATACTTGAATATATATATTTGTTGTTTCTACTTTGTATGTTATTTCTTGTTTTGCTTCCAGGTTACGTTTTTAAATATATTTTGCTGTCTGCTATATGTTTACTTGTTTTCTATCCTATCTTTATATATCTTTGTTTTGTTCATATTGTTTATAACTTTGTTTCTTCATTTGTAAGCTTATACACATCTATGTTTATTTGTTTTCTTTAGTCTTGTTACTTGATAATAAAAATGAATTTCTATTTTTATTTGTTATTAGAATTTATAAATGTATTTTACTTTATATTATACAATTTATCTCATATATGTTAAATTCTAATTCTAACTTATATATTTATTATCTACATATATATTTATTTTCATTATCTTATAAATATACTTTGTTTAATACCAACACCAATTTTATTTTCTTTTAAAGCTTAACTATCTAACATTTTATTTACTTACTTATTATTTATCTTCAAATATCCAAATTAATTCTCAATTAATTCATAATTTAACTGATATTTTATATCAATTGCCAAACCATTTCACAATTTTTATTCAAAAATTAAATTAATTATCAATTTAAATTTATATAAAATCCGGGATCGTTACAACCTTCCCCCCTTAAGAAATTTCGTCCTCGCAATTTGCCAGGGAGACACAAAGATAGATGAAGAATACTTCATCAAATCAACTGAATATCTATTCTGCATTTGGCTTACCAAATCAGAATATCAATAATAGATACGAGAACGAATCTTTTTAATTTTACAAAAGATATTTGGGTTATCCAGATCTACGAAATATGCAGTGGCATCGGTTAGTTCGAAGGGATAACTAACCATTCATAGACATACCGGGACCCAAAGAATTGACAGATATATGGATACAATTTCAAAACATTTAGTTTAGAAACTAAAGTATACCTATCAACCATAGCAATCAAAGCAACCAATTCATCCAAACAAACAATTCTGACCTATTTGGAGTTTATGTCCCATACAAATATATCAAATCTTCTTCCTGGATCTACCAGAAACTATCGAAGAATTGAGAAAAGAGATGTTGAACAAAAGTGAAATGACCCTCCTATTTCTACCCTAAAATTTCATAAGGATTTTTTTTCCCATCAAAGGGATTTTTAATCAAATAGAAATCAAAATGCCATACTAGCTATTGACATAGCCACTTGTTTCTTTTTAAATAGGCAAATTAGGCAAAATCAGCAGTTCAGACGTCTAAATTCTTATGACAGGCGTCTAAACTTAATCTCAGACGTCTAACTAATTATGACAGACGGCTCAGAGATCTAAAATTGAAACAGAGAGAAAAAGACATTTTGAACTGAATTCAGACATCTAATTTTTTTGTGACAGACGTCTACATTTAACCTCAGACGTCTAAATTATTATTACTGACGTCTAAGTTTAATCTCAGACGTCTAAATTATTTAGACTGACGTCTAAATTCGATTTCTATGTACAAGCATATGCACATTCAATGTATATGTGTCTGGATGTCCACCTACATTCATTTACACTTTTAAGTTTGATTTAAACTTTCTTTGAACTATCAGAGATGATATATAGATTGATCATTCATTACAAATACATTTCCCAGGGTCATTTTCTTTTTCCAATAAACAAAATATATCCAGGATCAACACAATTAACCAATATAAATATATCAGTACATTCACAAAGATATGCACATACATGTGAGGATGTATATGCCTCTCTTGTTTGAATCAGAGTTCTGGAAAGCAAGAGGATATTGGATTTAATCAATCCACACATAGTACAGTGTTATATGCAAGAAGATCTGAGTGAAATGCAGATTCCTATTACAAATACAAAGAAAAAGGTGTGTTAATATTTGCACAAAACATGTTTATGTGCGTATATAACTGCAACTATTTGGATCTGGCTTTCAACTCCCTTATTACAGATCCCTTCTTTATTTAAAAATAAGACATGAAACATTTGTATGAAACAAGTTAAATTATGGGAACCTTGCAGTCATATAAAAACATTCAACCTATGCCTATTATCTTTTATATACATATGCCATGGTAGAAAGATAAAACCATTTAATTTTTCTGAGAATCAACTATCCAGATTTTCCAAAACTAAAATCCTTTCTAAAGACTCAAGATTGACTAATACATTTATAAAATATAATCATTTAATTTAAACATGGTGTTCTTACTAAATCCACTTACAATATTTTGATTAACTTCTTTAATATCAGATATTAACTAGATTCATAAATTCCAGATACAAGTCAATCTCTTAATAAAATACTTAACAAAATATCCATCCCATATCCAACACTTAATACAAGTAACAATTTAAATCATTAATACATGCGGATTTTATCATTTAGGCTCTTATCTACTAAGCTCAGCATGCTATAATCTTCTTCTCAAAGCCTTGCTCCTACTCCTACTTAGTTGCTGTAATCCCTGAAAAAGCATTTGAAACTGCCTCATTTTAAATGAGACACCCCAGATGCCATTAGCACACTAGGGTCAGACACATGTCTGGTATGAGAAAATTCACAAAAGCAATTAGTTAAATTAGGTTAAAGTCAAATTAAATACATATACATAAAGTTCTGCCCTTTGAAATCAGATCATACTTGTGTGCATGCTCTGTGTCATTGTGCATGTGCACACTTTAATTTTTCTTTCCAGAGACTACATATATATAAATATGGCACATACATTCAAGCATACAATTCAGTCATAATCAAACAATCATTCACACCAAACAGGAAAATAATCAATATGAGTTAAATCATTTATTCAATCCTCATATTTCAATTCTGGGAAAAACTCTAGTTTCCTCATCATCTCAAGTATTTTTCCCTTGGTATATTTATCTATCCTGGTCTCATCTGCAATATTTATGAATCAATGGACACACTGTAATGAACTAATTCACTCCATTACACAAAGATCTCAGGACTTAAACAAGCCATGTGTCAACTTGTGTTACTCAAGAACACAAGTCATTCCTACAGTGTTCTTGACCCCAATTTCCTAATCAGGTTTAAGTTAATAATAACTCTTTTGATTTTTCATGACTAAACCATTCAGTGATCCATTTTACTAACTAAAAACATCCATATCATGGCATCTCATATTATTCATAACCATATAGAGACAAACAAGCAAACAACCATTGGTGACTAAATAAATAAGGTTCTGTATGTATATATATATTCTGGTATTTTTAAAAAGGGGTTTAGGCAACTAACATTGGCTTATGGCTTTTGAGAGAGTTTTTCTTTTTGCAAACATTTGTGCTTGAGTTAAACTCAGAATGACCTAGTTTCTCTGAATCACAAAATTTTGTTTGCTATGCATATGAATATATATATATTTTCATTGAATCAGGAGCATCAGCACATAGGCAACCATATTGCACCCCTAATTCCTTTTTGTCTCAAGCCTCAGCACTTATACATGAGTATATTGCAGCTCAATTTGTTTTCATTTCTCTGAGTTAAGCCAAAATGTGACGCCCCACCTCTATACCCACGCTAGCCAAGAACACTACGGTGTAGTGTTGTCAACTAGCACGGAGAATAAGGCTTTTGAGGAGCGACCATCTATGTAATTGCTTTGTGCGAGCACCGATATGTCAGATAATAAAACATTGCATTTCATTTTTAGAGAAAACCCGACATACCGATACAAACTCAAAGCTACTACACAGTGGCTATAATAGTTTAGGACAATAGATATAAAAATAACACAGAAAACATAAATGCGGAATACAGATGGAACGAAAAGTCTCATATATATAATAACTGATATCAGTTACAATACATTTGACACAATACAAATGATACAACTACAACTGTCGACTCAAGAAGTTATATATACAAGTACATTATCGACTAATATACATGAATACATTATCATCTTAAACAGACACACTGACTACTACAACAAGACGAAGACCACTTCAAATGATATAAAAAGTCTTCATAGCTCTAGCAGCAACCCAAAGCTAAAAATCTACAACCTGTAAATACTCGGTCTGACCCGAGTATTACATTCAAAAGAAAATAATACCCGGATCAGTCTAATTCAAACTCAGTTATTAGCGCATAGAAGCAATAATAATCAATCTCAATATAGATGACAGTCACAGAAATCTCGTATATCCAACTCTCGATACGAGAATTGGATAATGGCAGATATAACACTAAACAGCGTTAATCCACAAAACAGAAATCCAAAGCAGTTTAAGCAATTGAAATGTCAATTTAAAAAATATCAATGCTAATTGGCTGCAGTACACGCTAACGTGTACTGCCTCGCCAATACAGCCTACGAATTACGCAACAGGTCGATGAATTAAGAACAAAAGAGATATCGATTAAAATCTGTCAATTCGGTGTGGCTGCAGTGCACGCACGCGTGCACTGCCTCGCCACAACAGAATATAAAGTCACCACAAGGGACAAGGGTAAAACTGCTACGAAAATGCAGCCACCACTTGTATTTAAGGGCAAGGCTGCATCAGTGAAATGAAACAGTGTACCCGGTGAAAGAGACAACAAGTGAAACAAGTTCAACATGTCGCAAAGCAAGGCACAGGGAAATAGCAAACTGCAGGCGAGAGCACCAAAGATATGGCACTACAACACAACAGAAAAGACGCAAATCAGCCTCATTAGAAGATAAGGTCATCAGTGAAGCAAAATGACAAAAATGCAAATGATACAAGGCATCAATGCAATGTATCAGATTCGAGAACAAGGCAGTGCAGCAGGTCAGCAAGTGCTTAGGGATGAACAGATGCAAGTTAAGAATGACACATGAATATGTAGTGTATACCCAGGTACCACTAAAATAGAAACTGCCAAATTCCAAGAAAAAGGAAATACATCATGTATATAACACGTAATGACCAGTGAAATAGAACTAGTCAAAATCAACGCATGTACACAGCAACCTTCAAGTGTACAAGACAAGTATGCACAGAGCAACATGAAGACTGGAATGAAGGACCCAATTTGTTCGACTACACAGTTGCAATGTCAACAAAGTAAACAGGGAAGTCAAATGTACAACTGCAACTACAAAAGAATGCAACTACAAGCTACAAGTATGCAGCAGGTACAAGTGACTCAGGCAATGTACAGAGACACCAACAACTACAGGGGCACCATAATGAAACAGTGGACAGGGACTAGGCTACAACTCAAACTCCATGTGCAAATTGAATTAGGCCGTGACAATTGAGGATATACAAGTGTAAGAATTAAATAGGAAGTGACAGTCATGCCCATGAAAACTATTATCACGATCAAAATCAAGTGATATCAAATGCAAGTGAAGTACAGAAGCTCGGACCAGTTTAACATGCTACATAAGTGCCAACAGTTCAGAGACAGTGCAAGAGCAGGCCTCAAGGACAAATGCACATGCCAACAGCACATAAAGGCAATAAAGAATACAAATCCCGACACAATGAATTTAGTGACAATATACATGAATCGAGATGCAAGAACGAATAGGCAAATACGACACAATTGAACACTGCAGCAGGCTCATATTAAACACATGGATACAACTCAACGACAGTTAATCATACAGCTACCAGTGATACAAATGAATGATCAGTTTTCGACCAACAATAGGCAAGTGATACCGAGATGCTACGGAGAACAGTGACTCAACCCCAGACTTATACATGAATGCAGGATAAAGTAAAGACTGCCCAAAAATACTAACCAGTTCAAAAGTGAAAACTAATGGCTCATGCTATAGACATTGGTCAAAGGTCGACTGCATGAACACTCTACTCAATGACATGAAGCAATGCTAATGCAGTTCAGTAATCAAGTGATCACCAAAACCAATGCCATCAAGTAATGCTCATGAAAACAAAACTAGGCAGTGATATGCACAGTGAACCTCATGGCAACAATTCAAGGCAACAGTGACAACTCAAATACAAACCAAATGCCATCAGTGAATATGATAACACTGTAACAACTACGCTGCAAGTACCACAGACACATGGAGATGCAGTGAAGCCATTATGGCAAATAATGATGGAGTATATAAGTGCAGGCAACGAAAATTAGAGAAGTACAAAATGGTCAAGCTGTAAAACCAAGACTACAGGCACATGGTCAAGTGCACTAGTTCAAAAAGGCACAAGAGAGTCAAAGTGCACAAGAGATACAAGTGCAGACACAACTATATGAACAGAGTAGTATGAAGGTGAGGGCACCATAGATATGGCACCACAGCACACACTATTTACAATAGAAAATGTTCAAATGTCTGTAAAATAAAAAATGCGAACCAAAGTTGCATTGAACAACATAAATGCCCAAGTGGCTGTGTGATAAAAATGCGAACAAAAGTGGCAGTAAACAACAAAATGAAACTAGATAGGCTATAAGTCAAGTGCCATCATATAAGACAGCAAACACATGAATGTGCAAAAGTGAACATACATCTGTATACATACATGAATGTATGTATACAAATGGTCAAAAGTATCAGAAGGCAATTGGACAACTACAAATTCAAGTAGTAGCAATAATGCAATCTAGAATGTCACAGCAACAAGGCAAAGGCAAGTACAAACTCAACAAGGCAAGTACAAACTGGACAACAACAAAAGCTACCAAGCAAGCATCTCAAGTGATCAAGTCTGTCACCATGATACTGCTATGGATAGTGCAATCAAAAAGCACATATATGCAGCAGCTAACTGGCATATGAACAAGTGAAAAAAATGACAGTTCAAGTATGCAGAGAACAAGATGAAGCACTGCAATACAAGTATACGCAAGCAAACAGTGACATAAACTACAGGAAATTAATGTACAGGGTAATGCAAAGACTAGTGATGAACAGATCAGTGCATATGCATACAACTAAACAACCAAGACCAAAGAGGGGATCATATACAATGATGCATCTACAACTCAATGCACATGACAATGCACACTCGAGCTTGAGACAGTACACTAATGGAACAAATGGAACTGACATTTAAGTGCAAGTCTCGAGTAGTGTATGATACTTAGTTAGCTATGCTACAGGTGGATAGTGCATACATATGAAGTCAAAGATCGAGACAAGCACACTCGACTGATGAGGGACACAAGTAACTTCAGGAAGAATGAAGCTCAATTTTCACTATAGCCTGAAATTACAACTTGCAGTGGGTACAAGTAAAAAGTCACAACACTACTCCGTAAGGAGATGGATACCGATGATACTATAATGCATATCTAATTGCTCGAATGACAAAAGTCGCAAAGGAAATAAATCAGTTGCAAGTTCAACCACGAAGGCCAAAATGATCGGAATCGAACAATTCACATTCGAAACCGTTATGAAATGAAAATCAGTGAAAAATCTCAAATATCACTACAAAATTGATGGCCAACACAAATCGAATGACAACTTCAAACAATTATAAACGAACGAAGATCAAAGAATTCGAGTGAATTAGATGTGAGTGAGATCGATTCACTCACCTTTGTCACCGAAGAACCCAACATCTTATCGCGGCCGAAATCATCTCGAGAGACAATGGTCGATTGAAAGTCGGCAACCATAAATTTCTCGAAAACCCTAATTGATCGAACGAGCACAGCCACCATTTTTCTTTTGTTTTGAATTAGGGCATGCGAACGAATGAATAAAAGGGAATGAGCATCGGCCTATGATGAATATCACACCCCCAAAGGGAACGTGGGCCAATTATTTGCATTTTAAAGCCCGCTTACTTCCTTAATCAAATTATAGAAAAGAATGCCAACCAATTAAAACTTCCAAAAAAAAACAATTAGCTATCGACACTAATCGTTTAAATGTCGATTATTAATTGATGCGAAATACCGGGTTGTTACACAAAACCAATACTACTTGCCTATATTCCACATTTATTTTATGTTCCTAAGCATCTACATATCAGAGATCTGGGTTCATAAAACATATATGTATACTAACTACACATAAAACTTTCTTATAAATAAACAAGTAGAACAACCAAAGAGAATCAAAACATTTTCAGATTTAAAATCACAGATAAGCATTCATATATGAAGATACTCTTTTAAGAAAATTACTTATAACTGGCTGCCTACATTAGGACTTATTGCCTTAGATTTTTGAGTGAATTTTCTCACCTAGCTCTCTTCTTTGCTTCCTTAATTAATTGATGAACTTCTGCCTTTAGCCTCAAGCTCTCCTCCTTCCCTTGTCTTATGATTTCTATGGTGTTGTTTTTTTTTCAAAGTTCTTTTTCTGAGAAGGAGAGGAGGCTGCTGCATATACATGTATATATACAGGGTCTTCCTTAGGGTTTTGGGTATTGGCTAAAGCCATTTTTGCCCACCAGAAAAATCATGTTATCTGTATTTTATTTGAACCCAAAGTTCTACCCTTCCTGGCTTAATTTAGGTGAAGAGAAAAGTGGTTACATTCTTTTTGGCTAATTTCAGAATTTTGCTTTTCAGAAAATACTTTTTTCCTTTGTCTACAATCATGCTAAAAATGTGACTTGATTTTATTATTTATCAAATACTCTTCCTAATTCTGCCTATACCAAGCATTTCCCTGTTTTGTCTTATTTTTCCTATTTTTAGCTTTCATGTAAATGGTATGTACCTCCTTTATTTATTTACAAGAGGAATACTCCTTTTTATATCTTCAGTTTTTCTTTCTTTCTTCCTATATACTAAAATATGTCTGTATATTTTATCTTACTAATTTGAACTCTAGTATTTTATTAACACATATATATTTATATAAGTCTTACTGAAATAATTAGTACACCTATATATATATATACATCATTCTGTATTGACACACACATGCACATGTACACTCAAAAATATTCAGTAGCATCCATATATGTATATTTACTTATGCATACAGTCTTTTAAGGATTTAACCTATTTATATATATATATTCCCATACATATCAATATGTATTTATTCTTAGAGTTCAGGGATTCTAGCTTTAGTTCATGTGCATTTCCTGTGCACACATGTACACACATACTGATACACTATCAAGCTATATCAATCCCCTTTCAAGATTTAATTCAAAAATCATTTTGAATTTATTTATATTTTTCAGAATAGATTCCTAAAATCTTGGGTCATTACATACACCCCTCCTTTTAGAAATTGTGTCCCACAATTTGCCTAAGCTTAAATAAATTTTAAACTTAATTCAGAGAACTAGTACATTCTCAACCAAATAGATTTTTAGTTCTATAATAACTAAAAACATATGCATCTAAAAAGAAAACAATCAAAGATCAGAATTACCTTTAATCTGAAAATAGCTTAGGATAATTCATCCTAACTTTGTCTTCTAATTCCCATGTGCAATCACTAGGATCAAGACTCCACTGTACCTTCACAAGTTTCAGAGATTTATTTCTCAACTTCTTCACATCTTTTGCCAAAATTCCCACTGGATCCTTTTCATAAATCAAATTAGAATTTATTTGCACTTGGGTTGGGGTCTCAAGAATTTCTGCCTTGTCATGGACCCACCTTCTCAATTGTGATACATGAAAAACATCATGTATACCTTGCATGTTTTCTGGTAATTCCAACTTATATGCCAAGGGACCAATTCTTTCCAGAATTTTGTATGGTCCAATATATCTTGGGGTTAACTTGCCTTGTTTTCCAAATCTCAGCACATTTTTCATAGGTGAGATTTTGATGAAAACAAAATTTCCCACTTCATATTCTACCTGCCTCCTTCTCATGTCTGCATATTTCTTTTGCCTATCTTGAGCTGCTGCCATTCTTCTTCTTATCAACTCAATTTTCTCCTTAGTTTCTTGTATGTACTCTGGTCCTAAAATAGACCTTTCTCCTGCTTCTACCCAACAAACATGTGACAAACAGGGTTTACCATATAAGGCTTCAAATGGAGCCATTCCTATGGTGCTTTGGTAGCTGTTGTTGTATGTAAATTCAACTAGATGAAGATAATCTTCCCAGTTGCCCCCAAAATCCAGTATACATGCCCTCAACATGTCCTCCAAAACTTTGTTTACTACCTCAGTCTGCCCATCTGATTGAGGATGGTAGGCAGTACTTAAACATAGTTCACTTCCCATTGCTTCTTGAAAGCTTTTCCAGAATTTTGAAGTGAAGATGGTATCCCTATCACTCACAATGGTTTTGGGAATGCCATGTAACTTTACCACTTCCTTTATAAAAATTTGAGCTAATTTTGGTGCTGTTCTTTCTGACTTGACTGGGATGAAGTGTGCTACCTTGGTTAGCCTATCAACTATCACCCATATACTTGTATTACCTCTCTTAGATCTAGGCAGTCCATCTATGAAGTCCATAGATATGTCTTCCCACTACCACTGTGGTACACTAAGAGGCTGCATCAACCCTGATGGCCTTTGGGTTTCAGCCTTGACTTGTTGGCAAGTCATACATTTGGCAATGTATTTAGCTACATCAGATTTCATCCCCTTCCACCAGAAGTCTCTTTTCAAATTTTGGTACATTTTTGTGTTGCCTGGGTGTATGGAGTATTTACTTCTGTGATATTCATTCAATATCTCTTTCTTCAATTCTGTGTCCTCTGGTACACACATCCTATTCTGGTATCTCATATAACCATTTTTATCAATATGGTGATTCATCACTTCCTCCCCTCTTGAGAGGAGCATTTTCTTCTCTAATAAGTTGGCATCTTGTTCTTGCATTTTTCCTACCTTCAAAATTAAATCTGGTTGAAGTGTCATTAAGCTTAACTTCCCTTTATCTTCTTGTGCACCATGCATTTGCTCATCAATGTGCACACAACCATTCTCCCCAATTTCTAACTCAGTTAGCAAAGACAAGTCTTTAAATTCTCCTATTATCATCATGGCCAATTTAGCATGCTGTCTACTTAGAGCATCTGCAACTTTGTTTGCTTTGCCTGGTGTATAGAGTATGTCAAAGTCATAGGTAGCTAAGAACTCCACCCATCTATGTTGCCTCATGTTCAAATCTTTTTGTGAAAATAAATATTTTAGAGACTTATGGTCAGTGTAAAGTTCAAACTTTGTGCCTAACAAATAATGCCTCCAAAGTTTTAAAGCATAGATCACAGCTGCTAATTCGAGATCATGTGTGGCATACCTTACTTCATGGGGTTTAAGTTGTCTGGATGCATATGCAATGACTTGGCCTTGTTGCATCAACACTGCACCCAAGCCAAATCCACTAGCATCAGTGTATACAACTAATTCTTCATTTCCATGAGGTACCTTTAAAATTGGAGCATTTACCAATGCCTCTTTCAACTGTTCAAAAGACTTCTCACATTTTTCTGACCAAACAAAAGCTTGGTTCTTCCTGGTTAGGTTAGTGAGTGGTGTAGAAATTTTTGAAAAATCTTTTATAAACCTCCTATAATACCCTGCCATCCCCATAAATGACCTCACTTCACTCACAGTGCTTGGCCTCTTCCATGCTTGGATAGCCACTACTTTATTGGGGTTCACTGAAATTCCTTGAGCAGATATAACATGGCCAAGGAAATGTACTTCCTCTTTCCAAAATACACATTTTGAAAATTTTGCTTTTAAATCTTTTTCCCTTAACCTAGACAAAACCAGGTGCAAATGATGCTTATGTTCTTCCACTGTTTTGGAATAAATCAAAATGTCATCTATAAAAATAAGCACAAACTTGTCTAAACAATCTCTAAAGGTTCTGTTCATTAAATCTACAAAGTATGATGGTGCATTGGTCAAGCCAAATGGCATAACCAAAAATTCATACAACCCATACCTAGTGTTAAAGGCAGTGTACTTGATGCTTGATTCTTCCACCTTCATTTGATGAAAACCAGATGCTAAGTCTAGTCTAGAAAATACTTTTGCCCCTGCTAATTGATCAAAAAGATCATCTATTCTTGGCAATGGGTATTTATTTTTAATGGTTACCTTGTTTAATTCCCTATAATCTATGCAGAGTCTCAAAGTTTCATCTTGTTTCTTAACAAATACCACTGGTGCTCCCCAGCAAGAATTACCGGGTCTTATAAAACCCTTTTCTTCCAATTCTTCTAACTGTTTCTTTAATTCCTTTAGTTCATTTGGCCCCATTCTAGTTGGCTTTTTAATCACTGGGCTTGCTCCTGGAACTAGATTGATCTGGAACTCTACTGGTCTATGGTGTGGAACACCCTTGACCTCTCCAAACACATCCAAATATTCATTGACTATGGGAATTTCTTCTATGGTTAGTTCACTAAAATCTTATTCTGAGTCAACTAAATGATATAGTTTTCCTTCCTTAGCTACTTCACATAAAACTGTGATTCTCTGACCTCTAGAATTTTGCAATGATATGGTGGATGAGTCTAAATTAATTATGGCTTTAAATTGCCTTAACCAGTCTACCCCCAATATAACACCTATATTTGGGTAATTCAAAACATATAAATTGGAAATAAAAATATTTCCTCCTATGTTTAATTCCACATCCACACAAATCATATTTAAAACACTAGAACTCCCCAATGGACTTTGTATATGTAATGGGGTTTCAACCAATATGCAATTCAGTTTTAGCATTTTAACTAGTTCATAAGAAATTAAAGAGTGAGTTGCCCCAGTATCATATACTACTGCTATGGGTATGGTACAAATAAGTAATGTACCTTCCACTTGGCTATGGTTTTCAGTGTTACTCTCCACTGTGGCTTTGCCTTTTCCTTCCAAATTTGCCAATTTTCCTTGCTGTTTGTACTCAGGACAATTCCTCTTCATATGCCCCTCTTTCCCACATAGATAGCACTTAAAAGCTCCTCCCTTCAATTCTGGACACCTAGGCTTGATATGCCCCTCCTTTCCACACTGATGGCACACAATTTTCTTCTTGGTTTCCTTAGCTTTGACATCTCCAGTGCCTTTGTTACTGGCCTCTTCCTTCTTCTTATCATAAGGGTGATACCTCCCCTTACCCTTCTTGGTATTATTGTTCTTAAAATTTCTGAACTTCTCCCTTTCCTTGTCATGCTGCTCCAACCTCAAAGATAAGTCTATCACATGGTCAAAAGTCTTGTCTGCATAGGGTAACATGGCTCTGCTAAGTCCTGGGTTCAACCCTTTTATGTACCTATCATTTTTGGATGCCTCATCTACCACAAGCATTGCTCCATATGTGGAAAGCCCCTCAAACTTTTGAGTGTATTCTGTGACAGTCATGGTTCCTTGTCTAAGTCTAATAAATTCTTCTAGCAAGGTAGTCTTTGCTGATGCTGGTACAAACCTTGCTTCCAACATCTCTTTGAATTGATTCCAAGTGATTTCATTCTCATTCCTTCCTGCAATGATTACTTCCCACCAGCCTAAAGCTACTCCTTTTAGCTGTCTTGAAGCCACTTGCCTCTTTCTTTGATCATCAAGTTGCATGTCATTGAAAATTCTTTCCAATGTTCTCAACCATGTTTGAATTTCCATGATACTCTCTGTCCCTTCAAAGCTTTTGCCTCCTAAATGAGTATATGTCTTAAGTAATTTTGAGAGTTCTTCATAGGGATTTTCTTGCCTTTGTCCTGCCCCATCCCTAAATGCTCTCACCAAGTCTTGCAGATTGACCATTGGTGGTGCATGGGAAGATCCTGCTCCCTGATTTGGTGGTCTCCCTACCATAGTTTGCTAATAATAATTTACATAGCTGGTTAGTTTGATTGGTAATTTTATTATTTCAGTGGGTTTTTTTTTCACACTGAAAACATTGATATATATATTTAGTTCCTTTAAATTTTATTTCTCTCTAAGAACTTGATCTTTACTTCTACTATGTTGAATAACATAGCTCTGATACCAAATGAAATGACCCTCCTATTTCTACCCTAAAATTTCATAAGGATTTTTTTTCCCATCAAAGGGAATTTTAATCAAATAGAAATCAAAATGCCATACTAGCTATTGACATAGCCACTTGTTTCATTTTAAATAGGCAAATTAGGCAAAATCAGCAGTTCAGACGTCTAAATTCTTATGACAGGCGTCTAAACTTAATCTCAGACGTCTAACTAATTATGACAGACGGCTCAGAGATCTAAAATTGAAACAGAGAGAAAAAGACATTTTGAACTGAATTCAGACATCTAATTTTTTTTGTGACAGACGTCTACATTTAACCTCAGACGTCTAAATTATTATTACTGACGTCTAAGTTTAATCTCAGACGTCTAAATTATTTAGACTGACGTCTAAATTCGATTTCTATGTACAAGCATATGCACATTCAATGTATATGTGTCTGGATGTCCACCTACATTCATTTACACTTTTAAGTTTGATTTAAACTTCCTTTGAACTATCAGAGATGATATATAGATTGATCATTCATTACAAATACATTTCCCAGGGTCATTTTCTTTTTCCAATAAACAAAATATATCCAGGATCAACACAATTAACCAATATAAATATATCAGTACATTCACAAAGATATGCACATACATGTGAGGATGTATATGCCTCTCTTGTTTGAATCAGAGTTCTGGAAAACAAGAGGATATTGGATTGATTGGATTTAATCAATCCACACATAGTACAGTGTTATATGCAAGAAGATCTGAGTGAAATTCAGATTCCTATTACAAATACAAAGAAAAAGGTGTGTTAATATTTGCACAAAACATGTTTATGTGCGTATATAACTGCAACTATTTGGATCTGGCTTTCAACTCCCTTATTACAGATCCCTTCTTTATTTAAAAATAAGACATGAAACATTTGTATGAAACAAGTTAAATTATGGGAACCTTGCAGTCATATAAAAACATTCAACCTATGCCTATTATCTTTTGTATACATATGCCATGGTAGAAAGATAAAACCATTTAGTTTTTCTGAGAATCAACTATCCAGATTTTCCAAAACTAAAATCCTTTCTAAAGACTCAAGGTTGACTAATACATTTATAAAATATAATCATTTAATTTAAACATGGTGTTCTTACTAAATCCACTTACAATATTTTGATTAACTTCTTTAATATCAGATATTAACTAGATTCATAAATTCCAGATACAAGTCAATCTCTTAATAAAATACTTAACAAAATATCCATCCCATATCCAACACTTAATACAAGTAACAATTTAAATCATTAATACATGCAGATTTTATCATTTAGGCTCTTATCTACTAAGCTTAGCATGCTATAATCTTCTTCTCAAAGCCTTGCTCCTACTCCTACTTAGTTGCTGTAATCCCTGAAAAAGCATTTGAAACTGCCTCATTTTAAATGAGACACCCCAGATGCCATTAGCACACTAGGGTCAGACACATGTCTGGTATGAGAAAATTCACAAAAGCAATTAGTTAAAATAGGTTAAAGTCAAATTAAATACATATACATAAAGTTCTGCCCTTTGAAATCAGATCATACTTGTGTGCATGCTCTGTGTCATTGTGCATGTGCACACTTTAATTTTTCTTTCCAGAGACTACATATATATAAATATGGCACATACATTCAAGCATACAATTCAGTCATAATCAAACAATCATTCACACCAAACAGGAAAATAATCAATATGAGTTAAATCATTTATTCAATCCTCATATTTCAATTTTGGGAAAAACTCTAGTTTCCTCATCATCTCAAGTATTTTTCCCTTGGTATATTTATCTATCCTGGTCTCATCTGCAATATTTATGAATCAATGGACACACTGTAATGAACTAATTCACTCCATTACACAAAGATCTCAGGACTTAAACAAGCCATGTGTCAACTTGTGTTACTCAAGAACACAAGTCAGTCCTACAGTGTTCTTGACCCCAATTTCCTAATCAGGTTTAAGTTAATAATAACTCTTTTGATTTTTCATGACTAAACCATTCAGTGATCCATTTTACTAACTAAAAACATCCATATCATGGCATCTCATATTATTCATAACCATACAGAGACAAACAAGCAAACAACCATTGGTGACTAAATAAATAAGGTTTTGTATGTATATATATATTCTGGTATTTTTAAAAAGGGGTTTAGGCAACTAACATTGGCTTATGGCTTTTGAGAGAGTTTTTCTTTTTGCAAACATTTGTGCTTGAGTTAAACTCAGAATGACCTAGTTTCTCTGAATCACAAAATTTTGTTTGCTATGCATATGAATATATATATTTTTTCATTGAATCAGGAGCATCAGCACATAGGCAACCCTATTGCACCCCAAATTCCTTTTTGTCTCAAGCCTCAGCACTTATACATGAGTATATTGCAGCTCAATTTGTTTTCATTTCTCTAAGTTAAGCCAAAACCAATACTACTTGCCTATATTCCACATTTATTTTATGTTCCTAAGCATCTACATATCAGAGATCTGGGTTCATAAAACATATATGTATACTAACTACACATAAAACTTTCTTATAAATAAACAAGTAGAACAACCAAAGAGAATCAAAACATTTTCAGATTTAAAATCACAGATAAGCATTCATATATGAAGATACTCTTTTAAGAAAATTACTTATAACTGGCTGCCTACATTAGGACTTATTGCCTTAGATTTTTGAGTGAGTTTTCTCACCTAGCTCTCTTCTTTGCTTCCTTAATTAATTGATGAACTTCTGCCTTTAGCCTCAAGCTCTCCTCCTTCCCTTGTCTTATGATTTCTATGGTGTTGTTTTTTTTTTCAAAGTTCTTTTTCTGAGAAGGAGAGGAGGCTGCTGCATATACATGTATATATACAGGGTCTTCCTTAGGGTTTTGGGTATTGGCTAAAGCCATTTTTGCCCACCAGAAAAATCATGTTATCTGTATTTTATTTGAACCCAAAGTTCTACCCTTCCCGGCTTAATTTAGGTGAAGAAAAAGTGGTTACATTCTTTTTGGCTAATTTCAGAATTTTGCTTTTCAGAAAATACTTTTTTCCTTTGTCTACAATCATGCTAAAAATGTGACTTGATTTTATTATTTATCAAATACTCTTCCTAATTCTGCCTATACCAAGCATTTCCCTGTTTTGTCTTATTTTTCCTATTTTTAGCTTTCATGTAAATGGTATGTACCTCCTTTATTTATTTACAAGAGGAATACTCCTTTTTATATCTTCAGTTTTTCTTTCTTTCTTCCTATATACTAAAATATGTCTGTATATTTTATCTTACTAATTTGAACTCTAGTATTTTATTAACACATATATATTTATATAAGTCTTACTGAAATAATTAGTACACCTATATATATATACATCATTCTGTATTGACACACACATGCACATGTACACTCAAAAATATTCAGTAGCATCCATTTATGTATATTTGCTTATGCATATAGTCTTTTAAGGATTTAACCTATATATATATTCCTATACATATCAATATGTATTTATTCTTAGAGTTCAGGGATTCTAGCTTTAGTTCATGTGCATTTCCTGTGCACACATGTACACACATACTGATACACTATCAAGCTATATCAATCCCCTTTCAAGATTTAATTCAAAAATCATTTTGAATTTATTTATATTTTTCAGAATAGATTCCTAAAATCTTGGGTCATTACAAAAAGAGATTGATAGAGAAAAGATTATTTCCTTGTTATTACAGGGTATTGACCATTTATAGTCGTATTCCCATGTCCCCTATCTCATCCTCTTCTTGCACTCATACTTACTATCAGTGAATAGTAAGAGAATTTACTGAGGCATACGGACAGATATCTTAGGGATACTCATTCTAGGGTATACTTCACCCTATCTCTAATGAGCTACTTAATGTGTTATACTCCTGAGCTAAAGTTCAACCTTAGCTCTGATACCAAATGTAATGATCCTGAACTCGGCCTTCGAAAATCGGCACCCGTACTTCACTTGTACTCGAAATGCCGTAGATTCAAACGCCGAATCTGGCTCACCGGAGCTTATAACACAGTAAGTATAACAACACAACGGAATAAAGAAATCAATGATATCATATACAACTCCAATGAATACAATATCCAGAATGATATACAACAATGATATCAATTTGAGACAAGAATATCAGAGATAAATAAAGATGCTACAGCGGAAATAACAACAATGGAAGAGATCACTCCAAATGATCTACAAAAGAGAATGACTCCAATAACTCCAACATCAAGCTTGACCCACCATCACGTTGCACCAAGATAAGCAACGTCAGTCCTGATCTCCAAAACTGAACTAGCTCCAACTAGTCTACTAAACCTGACTATCTGAAAACCTCAACTCTAGACTACCCGTGTGGAAAATTGTGGGCACCCAGAGTTTAGGAAGGGATAAATAAACTCCAGGTCAGTTGTGGGACTGGTGTGAGTAACTAAAACAGTTTATCTTTAAAACAAACACAAAAGAATTTTAAACATTGAAATCCGCAATGTTTTTGGAAAATGAAACTACCATAAGACCTCCCACCACACACACAATGCAATCGCAGACTTGGAGGAGATTTCTTCTTATGATAGTCAAAAATGCTTACTACGCAAAATCTTTTTGCTATTATTAATAGTGCATAGTGGAAAACATTTCGAAAGTATAATATTAATCTTAGCCAGCATAGGTACCATTATATTATGCCTACTATAGCTGCCGCCTGAGGAGACAGGTTATACAAATGCAATCGTAAAGGGCTCGTATTGTTTCTTTGGATTTTCCAACAAATGGTCGGGCTAAGGAACTTCCCACTGCCACATGGGTACGCCTCTGGCGGGACGTCCCGAGAACTAACTAGCTCTCTGCCAACATAAGGCCGGGTTACCTCTTACACTAGGTAACTGCTACATGAATATGCTACCCCCCGGTCCTTTGGGACCTTTATCCGAGGGCCCTCGATCACACAACAACAATCACACAGTAAATGAGATTGGAGCAACCACATAGGTAAATATCTAGGCTCCATACCATAATATCACCTTTTTCCAAAAGGAAATGACATATCCTAAAGGGAGCGACCCACATAACCTTGCCGCACCTTTCCTGTTTCGACCATTTCCGGTTTGTGAGGTTCGATGAGGTCTCGTCCACAAAGCTACGCTTTTTCACAAAGCCATGCTTTGATCAACAAATGATCAGCAAATGACCATCAATACACAGCAACACTCAGCATGCCACACTACCAAATTGGGAGTATATCACTGATAACCTTCAACTACATAACCTCTGAGCTCGTACGTCTCAGAGAAGGGTGTTAAGCTAAGAGAATAAATCTCCACCACCAAACAGAAATATATTTGAAAGAAATCAGCTTTATATCTCAAAGTGTAGTGTCAGACATACAACCATACAAGTCTGTTCCGGGTTCGAACAGAACCGAAGGCACTTCCAAAGAAGCCCTTGCAATCCGGGTATTCACAATCCCGATCGAACTTCCCATCACTTAGGGAATCTCTATACCGGGCGCTACCCAGTGCAGAGACAATCGATAGGTTATCTTATCGTTCTCGCAAACACCCGGTCTTCAACACCGGTCTTCAATTGCTATCCATATACGACGTATCACTTATTCGGAATGGGTTATATGACACAAAGTCCTCTCCCGGCTAAACCGAATAGTGAGCGTAATATTTAAAACATATGGATATTGGGATTTCAGTTAAGTCACGACTTATTATCCAAAACTTTCCTTTCGAATGGTTTAAACAAATCACCATTTTAATCTTTTACAAAAAGATTCATCTCACAAAGTTCACCCAGTTTCACAAAGATCCATTCATATATTTTCAAATCGATTTCCATTTCAATTTGGATTAACTGGTCCAATCTTTAAATCAAAATTTAACTTATAGCTTTCAAAAAGAATTCACTCATAACTTGGAAAACCATTTTTTTCAATTCAAACTTGAAATTCTATTGACACAAATTGGAAATTCATTCCTTATATGAAAGCTTCTATTATTTGAAAACAAATAGTTTCCATTTCGGAAAATCTGATTCATTTATACGAGGTAAAACCTTTGGGTTAAATTCAAATTCTCAAACCAATACTTTTAAAATGGTTTAAATTTATATAAACACATTTATAACTTGTATCACATTTTTAAACCATAATTTTCAACATAGAATTCAATTTTTTATTTTGAATTCAAATTAAAAATTTTTAAATTGAAAACTTTACCAAGTTATTCAAAATAACTTTTATCTTAAAAACTCCTTTTCAAAAGCTTTATCATTTAACCCAAATCCATTTCCAAAATCAATTGAAATTAAAATTTTAATTTCAAAAACATTAAATTTAAATCATCTATGACTTAACCGATTTCCACGTGAAATCCATATTTGTGTGTGTAAGAGTGTGGTCCAGGGGTTTTACACAATAGTGCAACATCATTCAATCATCACAGATTCAAATACAACAATATATTTGATAAGCGGTATAAACTATAACGCTTATCTTTCATACACAGATCACAGATTATAAATTACATCACAGGGAATTAATTACATTCATCCCAGAGAAACATATCACAACATAAATCAGGATATATCACAAAGCATCATATGTCAGGGATATCAAACAATTCAACCATTCAATACAATTCAAACACCCATAAATAAGGTTAATTGATCATCTGTTAAATTGAAATCAGATTAATCACTCACTAATTCTGGTTGATTAACGTTAGTTAATTTCACTTCTGTGTTAATTAATTATCCTTTAATCATTTATAAGTTAACCTTTAATAATCAATTAATCAACCTTTTACTATTCTCATTAATTAATTAATTAATTATCCTCTAATTAATTAATCTCTTTAATTAATCATATTAATTAACCGTTTAATTAATTACACTGAGTAATTAATTCTTAATTACTTCCATTAAGTAATTATTTTCTAATTACTTCATTAAGTGATTTCCCTTTAATTTATTTACACTCAGTAATTATACATTAATTACTTCATTAAGTAATCATACTTAATTAATTCATAAATGATTATCTTAATTAATTAGACTAATTAATTAACTTAAAATTAATTACATTAATTAATTAATCAATTAATCGTCACTTAATCCCTAATTAATGATTCATCTCTTAATTACATTCATCAACTATCCATTAATTACTTTATTAAGTAATTATTCTTAATCACAATAAGTAATTAACTTTTAATTTATTTTACTAATCAATTATCCTTAATTAATCTCAACCTTTACTAATTAAGGATAAACTCTTTATTTAGATTAACTATTTCTTTTCATCATTAAACTTCATTAGAAACCATTTTAGAAATCAATTATATAATTTTAAAATATATAATTTCACTTTAAAACAAAACAATTTAAACATTTAATTTTGATATTTTAAAATCTTTGAAAACTAATTATTTCTATAACTTTAAAACTCATTTCACTTTGCTTTTAAACTTTGAAATATTTGCAAAATTCAAATCCTTTGATTTAAATCCTGGGATACTTTCATGATTACAGTTAGAAACAGTATAAAACAAAAACAACACGAGCGAAACCATGATCTTCCCGTGAAAAACACAAGAAACCTCGTTCCTCATCTGCTTTGAGAAAACTGATCAGAATCACGCGCTTGAACCCGAGCTTCCACCTTTCTTCCCCAACCATTCTAGAACACAGATACACATCCCCATTCGTGCGCGTGCACTGATCACCAGAACACCTTCGACCAAGTCTCCGACCATCCACAAGTTGCCGACAACTTCGACAATCAACACGATCACCCAGCTCCACCTATCTCGACCGAAATCAAAATCGAGCAATGCAATCGAAACTATAACTGAACCCCATGACCAAATTTGTCTCGCACGATCACCTCAGGCCACCAGCAATCACGCCACTCCGACCAAACATTCGCCAGAGCCTCTAGCATCCTTTCCCCCTGTACCGGCCTCGTCCGATTCGCCATCGATGGCGGAAATGCTTCGAAAAAAAACTCGACAACCCAATAAGCCTTAAACCCTAAATTGACGAAACCCCGCCACCACAGTAGTTTAAAAATTCATATAATATTTTTCCTAGGTTCATCTAACTCCAAGCTATCTTCGATACAAAGCGCCACCTCAGAATCGTCGGCAATCACCAGAGATTGAAGAAAATGTCAATCTCGTTCAACTCGTAATTTCTCAATGTTTTCAATCTTAAAAATTGTGATTTTAACATCAAAAATCCCCATTCTTCAATACGAGTCAATCTATATAATTTAAATATGGAACCTAGCTATTTTTTTTATTTAAATGAATTTTACTATAATTTCCTTTTTTAGTAAAATCTACTCAAAATTTTCACTGGAAACTATTTTTAGAACTAATATCTTGCCAATTCAAACATATTTTGTTTGTAAATTATAATCTATAGGTGATTAGAGGAAGAGGAATTGGTTTTTGAACTTGTTTTACATCTGAGAAACAAGAACAGAGGAGGCTACAGACATGCACCCACATAATATATGAACTGATATCCATGCAAGCACATTTACCATTACACAAACAAATTTTCACAACATAAATTCACAGACTTATCACATGCATCAAACAAAACAGATTAAGTTTGATAGGAAGAGGTGTTTACTCACTTGTATTTGCAAATGGATAGAGCTTTTCATTGAAACAGGCCTTTGAAATTGCCAGCTGAATCTTTTGATCTCTGATTTGTTTTGATTATATTGTTGTTTATATTGAAGTTTTGTTCAAGTTTGAATGATATTATTTACTTCAGATTTTTGTTTCCAGCTTGGAATGGACGAACTAAAATGAAAAGGCTGATAAAAATGAGTTGTAATGACCCGTAAATTTTAACTGTTTTAATATCGTAATTAGTTGAAATTTTGTGAAATTTTAAACGATAAAACTTTGAAATATAAATTTGATATTTGTAATGCATCTAGTTAAACATAGCAACTGGTAAATTTTCGTTCGAAAATATGAAAGTTTATTTCGCGCGTAAATTTACTTCAATTTAATCAGTTAAAAAGCGATGAAAATAAAATGTTTTCGGAACCTAAATATTTTTTACATAGAAAAATTCTAAACCATCTTCTGAGCAAACGTCATTTTTCGTTTTTCCAAATTCGGACTTCTTTGGCTCCGTCGATATTATTTTTCTCCGTTTTTGCTGCATTTTCCGCTAGTAGAAAATTCGAGTTTTTATAATTCAATCGTACCACTGATATCTGTGTATCGTTTTGACCGTCTCGTCGTGCTGATCTCCATAGTATACTCGTTTGTGTGTTTCAAACTTCGGTACTCGACGAAATCGATAAAATGATTAATCGTTCGGGTACCCAAATTTTAACATTTGGTTTCCTACGCCTCTTTCATATTCCACCGTGTAATTATAAATAGCATGCAGCCTTTTTCAATTCTCAAAAAAAAATCAACTTGATGACTGACCCGATTCCCACTTTTTATTTATGTTATGATGGTTCGTATTTATTCTTTTGGTTCTAGTTTCATTTCAGAGTATATTAATAAAGTTGAACTGTTGTTCTTCCTCTATTCTCTCTCCTCCATTCCTTCCACTTTAACTTTATACCTCATTCTAGTTTTCGAATAAATTGCAGCAACCAATATTTTTTCTCCTCAACGTTTTCTCCTCTATATTCGGCCTACCTTCCTTCATCTCCGACAGCCATCCGTCCGTCCTCCACAACTTCCACCTACTAGGCCTCCGCCACAATTCGTCTACAACACCCGAGACCCTGCCTTCAGGCCACGTCACTGCAATGGCCATCACCTCCGGCCTCGTGCGTTCCTCCTCTCTCATCCTCGGCCGAGTTTCCCGGCTCGTCAACCTTCCAGCCTCAGTAAGCATGCTTCGTCTATTTCCCTTGCCGAGCAATCTACCAGCACTATACATACGTAAGTATATTATTTCGAATTGTTGGTATATTTTATAAAGCTGTTTTAAAACTAAGAAATGATTTATCGAACTGTTGTTTAGTTGTGTGATATATACAAAGACCTATAGATATATAAATATATATTTCAAAAAGTTGTCTTGGGTATATTATATATATAAGGTTATATGAAGATAGTTCCGACTGCTCTGTTTAAGGCTTATGTATATATATATATATATGTTAGTATAAGGTTGCGGATCAGTTATATATTGTTATTTAGTTTGTACGCACGTATTAGTTGATTTTCTTTGATGTTATATTATTTACACTGTTTTGGAGATGTATATTCTATAATATGGTATATATATTAGTTTGAATACTGTCATACATATTGCAGTGGTGCGTATAAATTTTGTCTAGCTATAAATATCTTCAAGCAAGTTAGCTATATAACCTATTACTATATAATAATATAGATTCAAGTAACAGGTAAGTTTGTTAGTTGTATCATACGTCAGTTATGTATTTTATGTAAGTTGTATACCTTTTTATTTTAAGTGATTTAATATATTACATAGGTATATGTGTACGTCTATTCAAGTTATGAAAGTTTGTGTTTTATATTGAATATATATATAAAGGCTACTGTATATATAAAGTGTATATAAGTCTATTGTATACAACAATAGTTGTCTGAAGCTTTCCTTCATGCTTTGGTTCTATAGTATATATATTACATATAGGTATATATAAATATAAACTGGTAATGTCCAGTACATATACAAGTTATACGTTATATATTAAAAAAAAACTTGGGAATAGTAAGTATATGTATATATTCGAGCCTATGTCCTCTGTTGATCAAAGAAATTTGTTCCATGCCGTTAGTTTAAGTAAATTTCATGCCTGTTAATACATATGTTTATTTTGGTTAGTGTATATTATTAGGTATATATAGATCTTATTTTGATAGACATTTTAAGTTGAATATAGATTTTATAAAAGTTTATCATATTATATGTTTGTTTTGTTTCAGTTATATATATTATAATAAAATTGTTCATATTGATTTTATAATATAGAATAATTTGGATTTTTTTAGAAATATATATATATATATATTTTTCATGTGAGTTTAAATCTTATATAAATTATTAGAGAATATGTATAGATATAATATCTATTGGGTTCGGTTTATCAAGCTAAATTTGATTCGGTCTCATCAATTTCTTATCTATCAGTTGTCCATCGAATCCGTATCCATCTAGCTTTGCTTTGAGATTCGTGCTTGGAATCGTAGCTCATTTCATTCTGGTGTTTCTCTCTAGCCTCGAAAGGTGAGCAATCACTCACGATTAATGTTCTTTTATTTATTAAATTTGATTTCAATTGAAACGACAATTGAAATATGCTGTTGTTTGTTAATTACACTGTTATATATGCTATTACCTGTATCAGTTCACCTGTGACATTTGACACCATTATCTGTTATATATACAATGATAATTCAGTTTGGTTGTTAAATGATTGATTGTTTGATGTTGACATTGGACATTAAATTTTTAAATGTTGTAAGTGATAAATAAATTGAAATTGAATTGACGTAGGATAGTTAGATTTGATATATGTGTTAAATTTGATTTGATGACATTTGCATAATATGACCCCTTTAAATGTTTAATTACTTGACACGTAGTAATATGGATAATTACACCTTGAACCAATTGATTGTATGTTGTATAAATTGATGTAGGATGAAATTTAATAATGGATATCAAGTGAAAAACCGTATAAATATTTGTGTAATAATCTTTAATCTACATGAAATGATAGTGTAGATTCTAGAAATAATTTTATTAATTTGCACAAACAACAATGTTAAAACTTTTGGTTTTTCTCTTCTTTTATGGGGACCCCCATTCTTTCAATTCCTTATCCCGCCGCTTCCTCTCGTCCTTCATCCGTGCATCAACCCTGTCCTTCCTCCACTATACTTGTCCCTCCTTCTGTCATACCCATACCTTCCTGTCTTCCTCCATGTCAGTCTCCCTCGGCCCCGTCCTGTCCTATCTCCTTACTTGGGCCTTTTCCTTCTCCTTCCTTCCATGTTCCTCACTCTGGCACCACCAATCCCTCCCTGCCTGTTGCTCTCAGTGCTGCAGCTTTATCTTTTCTCCCCACTGCCTCTGCTCCGATCATCTCTTCCCCTTCTTTGCCCCTGCCTTCATCCTCTTCCCTTGCTTGGAGCTCTTTGTTCAAGGCTAAACCTTGTAATGCTGGTAAATATTTACCACGTGATATCCAACTTGTTTTTAAAGGTGAGTCTCTTGTTCCCTCTGTTGAAGTCGTCCAAGCTGGTAGTGCTATGTGGAAAGAATACTTAGTTGGTTTTTTCCTAGATAAACCATTGCCATACTCTTTTGTCTTGAACTACTTGAAGAAGGTATGGAAACTGAAGGGAACGATCAGTGTTAAATCTGATGGTTTTCTGTTCTTATTTAAGTTCTCTACTGAAGAAGATAGGAAAAAGATTGCTGAATCTGATCCAGTTGTAATGAAAAATAAATTGTTTATTGTTAAGCCTTGGGACAAAAATATTGGTAATAGTTGTAGTAGTATCAAATCTGTTCCTGTTTGGATCAAACTTTCAAATATTCCCTTGTATGCATGGTCGCCTCTTGGTATTAATTGGCTTGCATCGAGGGTTGGAAAGCTTCTCTGTATGGATGCATCAACTGAAAAATTTGAGCGTATTTCTTTTGCTAAATGTTTAGTTGAGGTATCTCCATATCATGAACTTCCAGATAAGTTCTCTGTCAAATTACTTGACGGTACTGAGCAGTATGTTAAAGTTGATTATTTGTGGAAGCCTGCCATTTGTACATTATGTAAAGAATTTGGCCATTTGTTGAATGGTTGTAAGAAAGTTTCAGGAGAAGGTAATGCTAATATATGTCAGAATACTCTGAATTTAAATAATAGTGCAATTGGGCAGAGCACATTGAAACCAATGAAAAAGGTTGCTAAGGAGGTCACAGTTAAGCAAGTGTGGCAAAAGGTTGATAATAATAGGGGGAAAAATATACTAAGAGTAATGAAGTGTAAGTTACTAGTTTAAAAATGCCAGTTGGGAAAGAAAAGAATGCTTTATAAATTATTGAGGGTAACATGAATAAACTTGATGTGGGTAGTTCCTTGCTCTGTCCTGGTCTACCTTGTAATGTTGACACTTTTAATAAGTATATTTTGCTTCATACTGATGATCAGTCCCTATCTGAAGTTGTTGAAGAAGGTGAAATACAACATGATGTGGGTTGTGGGGATATTGATCTGAACTCATACCATCACAAGGAATGCATCTTGGTTGGGCAAGAAACTGGAAGTAAAGACATAAATCAAAAAAACAATGTTGTGGTGCATACACTTGATATGAAAGGAAAATCTGCTTGTAGTTACAAGGATGATAGTGTAGTGAATGTTGTAGTGTACGAAGATGGTGATACCTCTGCTGCTGATGTTGTGCATGTAAATGGTGATACCCTTGATTCATGCTTTGATAGTAACTGGTCCTTATCTTTTGCTTCTCAAATCATGGAATTAATTTCTTCCCAGCAAAACACTGCTTTGAATGTTCATTCTACTCTTCCTCCACCATATAACTTTTCAATTGACTTGCCTGGATGGCCTCTTTCCTCTCCTTCTCCTGTTCCCTATACTGATCTTCCTCCTGATCAATCTTCCCCTAATCCACCCACTTCTATGCAACCTTCCCCCAAAAACAACCATTTCTTGGCAAATTGAAACAAGGGCTCTTTCAGCAAAGAGAAGAAATCAAACTAACTTATCCCAAATTTAATCAATGAATAAAAATATTGCAGCATGGAATATTAGAGGTACCCATGGAAATTTGCACTTGATCAGGTGAAAAGTCTTATTCTAAAGCATGATTTATGCTTGGTTGGTCTTCTTGAAACTAAGCTAAATCAAGTATTATCCACAAAAGCTGCTAGATATATCAATTCACAATGGGTGTTCCATCATAATCTTGAATCTGCCACCTATGGTAGAATTCTTGTTCTTTTTGATCCCTCTGTCTTGACATTAACTCCAATTTTGCAATCAAGGCAATCCATACACTTCCATGTCTTTGTTCTTCAGTCTCAATCTTCCTTTTACATTACTTTTGTTTATGCGGATAATTCTGCATCTTCCAGGAATCTTTTCTTCAAATCATTACCTCCTCTAAGACAAAATTCTCATCCCTGGGTTGTTCTTGGGGATTTTAACTCTTGCATTAATTTAGGGGACAAATGTGGTGGTTCTCCCCTTCTTCCTGTCCACATTGCTCCCTTGAATCTTGCTATCATTGAATCTGATCTAATCTTGGTTAACAAGAATGGGGCCAAGTTCTCTTGGAATAATCGTAGCCGTAGTGGTGTAAGAACTTTCACTACTATTGATCATGCCTTTTGTAATATTCAAGCTCTACATTCTTGGCCTTCCTTGTCTGTGCATCTCCCCCCACCTATCATGTCTGACCATTCCCCCTTGATATTGACTTTTGGTTCTCATTTTAGAAGAGAAATGAGAAGTTTTAAATTTTTTAATGCTTGGGTTGAGCATGATCATTTCCATGTTTTAGTTTCTCAGGTAAATTCTAATTTTTCTTGTTTTGGTAATCCAATGTTCAAGTTTTATAGGAAGCTAGATAGAATCAAGCAAGAGATCAAAGTTTGGGCTGCCTCTACCTTTGGTTCTGGTGGCTTGTTATCTACCAACTTGAAGGAGCAATTGAAGCTTTGCCAGGATAGAATGATGGAGTCTCCTGATGATATCTATGCTGCTGAAGAAGAAGGTAGACTTTTCAAGCAAGTTAATGATGCTCTTCATCTGGAAGCTAGTATGAAATGGCAGCAATTGCGAACCAAATGGATTAAGGATGGTGACAGGAACACTAAATACTTCCATGACTCTTTAAAGGTTAAGCATGCCCGTGAGAATATTTTCTGTATTTCTGATGAGCATGGCACATTATATTCAACTCCTGATTCTGTTGACAAATCCTTTGTTGATTATTTCTCTGAACTTCTTGGCAATGATGAGGAGTTCAGTCCAGATTTAGACCTTATTTCTTCTCTTGCATTGCCTTGTTTATCTCAGTTTGATGCTGATTCTCTTGTTAGGCCTGTCTTTGATGAAGAAATAAAATCCACCCTCTTTGCTATGAACCAGAATTCTGCAGGTGGTCCTGATGGTCTTAATGTAACTTTCTTCAAATCAACATGGGGTGTGCTTGGTGCTGAGTTTTGCCAAGCTATTCATAATTTTTTTAACAAATGCAAAATGCTAAGGGTGGTCAATTGCACTAATATTGCTTTAATTCCTAAAACCTCGCCCCCAACAAGTGTTTCCTCATTCAGGCCTATTTCTTGTTGTAATGTGGTCTATAAGTGTATTTCCAAAATTCTTGCATCTCGGCTTGCATCTGTCATACCATCTGTGGTTTCTAACAATCAAGCTGCTTTCATTAAATCCAGGAATATTCTTGATAATGTAATGCTTGCTCAGGAGTTATTATTTGGCTACTGCAGAGGCAATGCTACTCCTGCAGCTGCCCTGAAGATTGATATTTCCAAGGCATATGACTCTATTCATTGGGCATCTATTGTTAGAATCATGGCAATGATGGGATTTCCAAAAAAAATTGTTTCTTGGGTCTATGTGTGCATTTCTACTCCTGCATTCTCTATTATTATTAACGGAAGGCCTGTTGGTTTTTTTGGTAGTAAGAAAGGAATTCGCCAGGGTGATCCAATTTCATCCTACCTTTTTCTTCTGGTAATGGAAGTGCTTACTGTGATTATCAATTATAATTATTCCCATAATATCATTAAGTATCACCCTAAGTGCAGCAATCTCCAAATCTCATCTATCATGTTCGCTGATGATGTCATGTTGTTTACAAAGCCTGAGTTTTCATCAATATCTGGGTTGATGAAGGCATTGCATACATTCTTTCTTATGACTGGCCTCACTATTAATCAAACAAAATCTTCCATGCTTGTTGCGGGAGTGTCTGATGATCATGCTGCTGCTTTGTATCATTTCTTTGGCTTTTCTAGTATGGCTTCTAATATGAGTTATCTTGGCTTACCATTAACCACCAAAAGAATTACTACTGCTGATTGTACAATCCTTTTTAATAAAATTACTAAGGTTATGAGCCACTGGTGCAACAGTCAAATTTCACAAAGTGGTAGGCTTGTGCTAATCAAAGCTGTTGTTTTTCCTTCCATTGTTTATTGGGCTCGTTCCTTTATCCTTCCTACTAAGCTATTGCTTATGGTTAGGTCTGCCATGAATAGGTTCTTTTGGACTGGTAGTGTCCACAACTCTAAGCCTATTCCTTGCTCCTTTTCCTTGTTTGAGACAGCCATGAAGCATGGTGGTCTTGGAATTATCAATGTAACAAAATGGAATACAGCTGCTTTTAGTAAACACTTTGATGATCTTATTACTAAGAAGGAAAGTTTATGGGTCAAATGGATGTGGGAGTACAAAATTAAGAGTAGGAATTTCTGGTGTATGGATATTCCTCAAAACAGTAGTTCGAATTGGAGAAATTTGCTGAAGCTTAGGGATGTTTTCTTACCTATGCTTCAATACCATCCTCAAACTAACTCTTCTGTTAGTTTTTGGCACGATCCATGGGCCAAGAAAGGTCTGATACTATCTAAAGGTTGTGTGTATCCTCTGATACAGCAAACTGGAATTTATACAAATGCTAAAGCTATTGATTTTCTGGTTGAAGGGAAAATGGTTCTGCCGTACAGTAGCAATCAGACGATAAGACAATTGTGGGGTGAAGTGATGAGTATTTACAAGTGTGCTGAACATCAAATTCCTGTTACTTGGGAACAGAAGTCACACACTGTAGCCAATGTTTACAATTTCTTATCTGTCTCTATTCCACTACCTGCTGCTAGTTGGTTCTTTGCGGTTTGGTCTAAAGACTCTGTGCCTAGGGAGAATTTGATGATGTGGAAGGTTCTAAGTCAAGCTCTGATGACCAGGGATGTTTTGTACAGGTTTGGAATGTCAGTGTGCACCACATGTGTTTTCTGTGATGTGTGTGATGAATCAGTGAATCACCTTTTCTTTGATTGCTCTGCCTTGCATATTCTGGTGAGTAGAATCAGGTGCATTACTGGGTATGATCTTTATTCTACCAACTTATGCTCTGCTTTGGGAATTATCTATAATGATGCAACTAGGAGGACTGAGGAGGTTTGTGTGGTGGTGGTTTGTTTGAAAATCTATTTGGATGTCATATGGAGAGAAAGAAATGCAAGAATATTTGATAATTTGATCAAAACTAATGAAGCTCTTTGGTTTGAAGTGAGGAATAGAGTTTACATGCATCTGGTTAGGAGCAATAGGCAGTATCCTATTCAAGCTTGGGCTGTCTAGTTGTTCCTCTCCTGTTTTTCCTTCTCCTTTTTTTATTCTTTTTTCCTTCCTGTTTTTAGCTTGATTCAAAGCTTGTTTAAATCATTTTCTGGTTGCAATAAATCTGGTAGGGGCCCAGTCAACCCCGCTGGCTTTGCCAAAAAAAAACAATGTGAATTAATACGATTATTTCGGGATTATTTGAATGTACTATTGGATTGTTGTTGATGTTTGCTATTGCTTGTTTATTTACTTTGACACCATCCCAGTTATCACACTGCAAGTTCCCTTTGCTATGTTTGATTTTGAATTGGAATCGGGTTGAAATGATAAATACCCAAATGAACTTGACTTAGGATAGAGAATTAAATAAAACCCGATTGGTCAATAATTTGATTTAAAAATAAAATGAATATTTTATTTGAATAAATAATATGGTTTTGAAACGAAGTTGGAATTTGAATTTTAATGAAAGGAAATGTTAATATTTAATAATCTGAATCAAAATATTAACATAGTAGTTGATGAAAGAACGTTCTTTAAAATTTGGAATTATTAATAATTAAGTTTTTTGAAATTATTTAATAATTAAATAAGATGGAATTATTTAATAATTAAATGAAATTGAATTCTTTATTAAGTGAAATTGAACTTCTTGAATAAGTGAATTTAAGTTTCTTTATTAATTGAGTTTTGAAATTGTAACTAAGTAAATAAATAAGTGAAATTAAATTTTCTTTAACAAGAAATAAAAATGTGATTTATTGAAATGAATGTAAGGCTTGTAATTTTAAGAATTGATTTGATGAATCTAATTTAATTCAATTTGAAGTTTTGATATAATGAAGTTGAACGTAAGTGATTGATTTTATGAATTGGAAATTAAATGGAAATGGTTTTAAATGATAAATTTATTTAGCGAATAGTGAATGAAATCGATTAATGAATTTAAATTGATTTGAATGTTAAATTAAATTAATTTAAATGATTTCGGAATGAAACTTATATACGAACCTGAATCAATATTTGAATTGTTTTAAATAGAAATTTGAAATTGTATTAGAAGATTTTGAAATGGTAATTTGGATGTTTTGAAACGTAAATTTTTGAAATTGGTTTTGAAAGACAAATGAAATGTTGATTTACAAATTTTAATTGAGATTGAAATTGATTTGGTTTTGAAATGAATAAACGACCAATCGGTGTAATAATCACGAAAGTTATTAAAGAGACCGGAATCGGTTAGGGACATACTCACTGTCTAAATCGAAAACCACTTTAATAACTACACGCGGAGTGTGATCCAGAATGAAGTGGTTGGAATGATGTACGTGATGAATGAAGAAAGAGAACGATAATGGATAGCCTTGACACTTGTGTCAAATTGGAAATGACTAAAACAGGAGCCGCGCCGGGCCAAATGGGGGCTAGCTACCTCGAGCGAACACACTTCTTCGAAAACTACTCATTACTTGTTGTCGATTGGTGCACCCTTGATTTGGGAGTGTTGTTTTGCGGTGTTGCGATCGCTATGGCGATGCGTTCTCACCAGTCCGGATCAGGCAAACGGTAGTTTCACTACCTTGGGTATTGCCTCATGTGCCTTGTCATACTTGTATCCCTATATACGTGCCCACTATGAATTTGTTTTGTGTTATACCTATGGAGTACTCCCTGATAGCCCACTAGTTTACGGTGGAGTTTACAGTGCTGTATAGACTATAACGCTTATATAAAATGTGTTAAGGGGGATAATGGTAACGCCTTAACACTATTTTGATACCTTATATTACTGATAGACATTATCTACTTAGCGTACATTACTACCTAGTAGATAGTTTAACGGATCCTTAAAGGATGGTTATTCCAAACATCCTTTGAGTTACTTGTATTTTAGTTGCTATTTCACTTGAGTTGGATTTATAAATATAAGAATGTTAATCCTGACTCGAGTGTTTTGTGTTTTCTTTACGCTCGGGTCAGACTGAGTGTTCCAGTATTCGAGACTCACCTTTGAAGTTGGAGCTTTGCTTGAAGATCCAGCCATCTATTCTTCTTTCAGTATTCGATGATTCCAGTGATGTATTCTGATTTGTATCTGATGTATCGTATCACTCTTCCGTTGTATCTGGTTTAACTCTGATGTAATTTATATATTTATATAGTAGCTTCATGAACAACTATCTCTTTTATTTCCGCTGCAGTTATTACTCTGTGTTTGTGATCTGTGATTATTTATTTACTGTATATGCTCAGTTTTGCCAAATTTAAATTAACAATTCGGTATTTTGAATTATTCAAGTCCGACATGTGCGGATGCGAATAGTCCAAAATAGCGGGTCGTTACAAGTGGTATTAGAGCTTTGGTAGCTCTAGGCGAAACTCAGCATATAGGGTAAATGTATTTACAGAATCACTTCATTCGAGTTTGAATCTCTTCCTTTTGACTCGATTCCTTTGAATTTTGGAACGTTCCCTGCGGTTCCAAAAATTCATTCGTGTCCCTCACTATTTGTCTTCTTTCAATTCTGGAGCATCTCATAACTTCACTTCAAATGATCTTTATAATGAATCGGCAATCTCGCCAATCTTCGAATTATTTGTAAATGGGTGAAACTCCTTTACAATAGGCATTGATTTACCGGAGATTTCTGTATCCTCGGTACGATGCAATCTATCTCCTGCTATACCTGAACTCTATTTCTTGAGATCGAATGTAGATTTGCCTCGAAATTCTGCATCGATCTTATTCTTGAAGTCACGGTCGACCCGGTTATGGTTGCTCGCGATTTATACAAACTTATCAATCTTCCTACTTTGTTATTTAATCATCGTATCTTTGTTTCGAACTTATCTTCGAATCAGATTTCTCTTTGGTTTGAGTCCATCAAATTTGAAACCCTATCCTTATTTTGAAAATTCATTCCTGTATCGTCGAGCAAAGAAATGTATTTGTAAACTAATATATAAATGTTTTAATATATACTGTGTTGTTTGAGTTGTTGATGTTGATTTAGGTTTCCGATCGATTCGTCTGATCAACGCCATCGATAGGATTTCCAAAACACTTGAACAGAGCAAACTGACACAATAGTATTTTCAAAATTTGGTAAATAAAATAATCTTGTATGATTATATTATATATAAGTATAAATTTTCTAAAATTGAATTGTTAACTGAATTGGTTGTCAGAAAGGTAATATTGATTTTCACCATTTGTTCTGTAAATCATTGTGTAACGACCCGGGAATTTCGAACCCGAAATTTCCAGATAGTTAGAAGAAAAAGAAAGAGATAGAAGAAAGAAACAGAAGAAGAAGAAGAAGAAGAAGAATCAGAAACATCAACATCTCACATTCGCAGCGGATAAAATATAATAATAAATGATAACAGTTTTACAAAACAATATTATATCTGTCGATTACATTTTAATACATCAGAGTTACAAATTTATACAGACACTGGATATACATAATTATCAAGCCTCAGATATACAATAATATATCATAGTAGAAACACTCCATACGTTCCTGCCATCCAGCTCGTCTCCTGAACTCCCAAACGTCCTTACCTGAAAATCTGTAATACTCGGTCTGACCCGAGCATTACATCAAAGTAACACCCGGGTCAGGCTGGAAACCAGCGTGAGTAAACTCATCTAACATGAAATACTAAGATATAAACTTATTTAAAATTCCGGGTAACTCGTACCTTCTACGAGTTCTCAAGCTATTTAAGTCAAACATCTATTTCCACAATGTCTAGGGATCACTATTTAGTTTCTAAATATCCATAATTCTTAACCCTTTCATTCCAGCCTGCTTGATTCCACACATCACATTTGAAATGAACTTAGAATTACAAATCGAAGTGGTTTCGGGTATTTACTGATACCCGACTCCGGTCTCTTCGAATTCAATGTTACCTGTGACGCCCCACCTCTATGCTCATAATAACAAAGAGTATTAAAAGAAATACTGTCTATTATTACGAAGAATAAGGCTGGATAGGAGCGACCATCCGTAGTTGACCTTACACTAATATTGGTTATCTCGATAGGAGTGGTATATACTTTTTATTTTTCATCTATCATTTATTTACTCCCATCGACACACCCAATTATCAGTATAAAACAAACTACGATAGTTCATAATAGTTTAGGACATTAGATATAACAATAACACAGATAATGTAAATGCGGAACACAGATAAAAACAACAGTCTCATATATATATAACTGATGTCAGTTAATACATAGTTGACACAATACATATGATACAACTACAACTGTCGACTCTAGAAGTTATATATACAAGTACATTATCGACTAATATACATGAATACATATCGTTCTATACAACGACACGACTACTACACAATGACACTGACAACTTCAGAAGATGTGAAAAGTCTTCAAATCCTGAACAGCAACTCAAAGAAGAAAATCTACAACCTGAAATAACTCGGGTCTGACCCGAGTATTAAATTCAAAAGAAAATAATACCCAGGTCAGTCTAATTCAAACCGGTTTATTAGAGCATATAGGCAGTAATAATTTAAATAGACGACAGTCACAATAATTCCCGCCTATCCGATTCTTTAAACGAAGAAACCGGATAACGGTCAATTTAACACTTAACAGTGTTTAACAACAATCAGCAATCCAAATCAATTTAAACAATTGAAATGTCAATTTAAAAACAACAAAGCTGATTGGCTGCAGTACACGCTAACGTGTACTGCCTCGCCAATACAGTCTATGAATACTCAGAAGATCAATGGATTCAAAAGTCAACGGATCCAACTCAAATGCCATTCAAATAAAATCATAACGCGAGCACAAGGTCAAACCCAAGCGTTTCAGCCAGATTCAACTCAAGTGTAATGAGAAAAACAAATCCAATGTATATCAGATCAGTGATGCTCAAACCCAAACCAAACTACACTGAACCAAGTGACAGGACAAGTGCAGCCCCTATAGGAATAATGGAAAACATAGTGATGCAACAGTTCAGTGGACTGCAAGTATTGACCCGGTAGCCATAAGTATAAGAAATGCCCAACACAAATGAATGCGGTGAAGGGTTCATGGATGTAACATGCACCAGATCAGATCGGAGTGACCCAGATTCAAGTGCAGACCGAAGGCAGCAACCAACAACCAAATGCAAAGGTCAAGCCAAGGTTGTCATGACTCGACACAAATGTAAAGCTACAACAAATCAAAACAGCGTCAAGCATATGTATGCAGACCCAAAGTCTCGAATGACTTAAGTGATGAAACACTGAAATAATGCCAATGTCCAGACAACAACAGAGCACAATGCACCAAGTAAGTGACAGTAGGCAACAGGTAGATGAAGATGCAATGAAGCCGAGGCAAGCAAAGGGATTGATATGGCAATACTGCAAATACAAGAATGCTCAGTGCACTACAACACCAAGTGGTACAAGATGTCGTAAAACTCAAAAGCAACCACACAGAACATCATCAATTCGAATGACAAGTGCACTAAACTATAACAGTGCAATCCCAAATTGAAACAGTGAGTAGTACAAATTAATGCAGACTGTTCAAAGTTTAAGTAGAGACTACACAATATATCATGTACACCAAGGTAACAGACTCAATACAAACTACAACTCAAATGTCGATCCAAATGCAACATGACCAGAAAATGAACCAGCAAGCTACAGCAATAGTGAAGGCTACGATAATGCAACACAGTGAACTGCAGGATGAAATATGATTGAACAAAATTGAATGTAGAGTTGCAGTTCAAAAGACAGTAGCAATATCAAATACAGTTCAAAGATAAAGTGATGATACTAGATGAACCAGACTGTGATAGAATCAATAACGTGGTCAACAAATAATTTCGCAGTTCAAAATCAAGTCAATTCAAGCCTTAACAATCACGAAATAATACAAAGCAAGTGCGAAACCAAAAATCAAGTGTGTATCTGTATTTTTGAAAAGGTCAGAAATAAATTCAAATGTTCAAAGTCAATCAGAGAAAATCACGAAACCATTTCAAAGCTGCTGTCAACAACACAAAGCCGTATATTCACATATGAAATGGTCAGAGAAAAATCGCAGCATTCAAAATTAATCGTATGGCCAAAGCACATTTCTTGAACAAATCAAACGAACGAAATATATGGAGTTCGACTCATATATATACCCATAATCCAACCAAATCAACTTCGAAACAAAGTCGAATGCCGAGATAGATTAAACCAGTTACTCAAACAACGAAATCCCAAATTGGAACAAGCTAGGAAACTAGAATCAGTAAATTCGAACACCAATAAACTCGAGTTGGAATTAAATGTGAGTGGAACACTCACCTGTGGTTTCGAATCAAGGAGATACACTCGAAGACGAACTGCACAAATCATCTCGAGTATCGATCAGGACGCGAATTGAAGTAGCCTCGACCTGTTAACTCGAGCGAAGATCGAAGCTCTAAGAATCCATTGGATACAACGGCACTCCATTTGCAACCCTAACTTGAACAAGCGAACGAACGAAGAAAATCGAGACCGCCATTTTTTTTTTCTTCGTTTCGTTTTTGATTAGGGTTTTCGAATGAGAGAAAAATGAATTGGGGAACGGGTTAAACCCTTATCACGGCATCAAGGCAATGCAAGCGTGGGCCAGATTCAAATGTAAAGCCCACTTCAACCCTTAACATATTGTTTAAAAGAATACCAACCGCTTTAAAATTCCAAACAGCGATTAACAAACTTTATTAATGAATTATAAAAGTGATTTAACTCTATGAATTCCACTTGTAATTTTTATTAACCGTTTTATCATAGGATTCCAATCGATCAAAAACTAAATCGAGCAATTAACTAACATTCTAATCGTTTAAGGACGATATTAATTTCTCACAAAAGCTCGGGTTGTTACAGACTCCACTCCTTATAAAAATTGCGTCCCCGCAATTTTCATAATGAAAGCTGTCTATAACGATTATTCTTCTAACATAAGCTGGTTAAGCTAGAAAATACAGATCGGGAACACAAATACCAAAGTAATCTTTTAATTCCAATAAAAGAATTTCACAAATTCTCAACAAAATCTAATCATCAAATAGATAATCAGAAGCAATCAAAACTTAATAATTACAATTATCCGCAATATTCAATTGTCAACAAAGATACTTATGAAACACCAATCACAATCGCAAACTACATATATATAGTTATCCAACAATTAACTAGAAAACATAAATTCCATGATCAACAAACTCTAACTATTACCAGAAATAGATAGAAGATAGCGATTCAATAAAATCAGCATACCCTAGAATCAATTGGAGACTAGAAAATCTCATGATCAGCGAAATTAGCAATCAACCAATAGTCGATTATCAAAGACGAAAATCAAATCTCAAATCAACAAATATTCGATTATCTAAAACGATAATCAAACCACAAATCAACAATTATTCAATCATTTAAAGCGATAATTAAATTCGAAATCAGCAAATATTTAATTATCTAGAGCGATAATTAAATTCGAAATCAGCAAATATTTAATTATCTAGAGCGATAATTAAATCTCAGGGCAACAGATATTTAATTATCTAAAGCGATAATTAAAACAACAAATCAACAATTATTTAATTATCTAAGGCGATAATTAAATCTAAAATCAACAAATATTTAATTATCTAAAACGATAATTAAATCTCAAATCAGCAATTATTTAATTATCAAAAGCGATAATTAAATCTCAAATCAACAAATATTTAATTATCTAAAGCGATAATTAAATTCGAAATCAGCAAATATTTAATTATCTAGAGCGATAATTAAATCTCAGGGCAACAGATATTTAATTATCTAAAGCGATAATTAAAACAACAAATCAACAATTATTTAATTATCTCAGGCGATAATTAAATCTAAAATCAACAAATATTTAATTATCTAAAACGATAATTAAATCTCAAATCAACAAATATTTAATTATCTAACAGCGATAATTAAATCTAAAATCAACAAATATTTAATTATCTAAAACGATAATTAAATCTCAAATCAGCAATTATTTAATTATCAAAAGCGATAATTAAATCTCAAATCAGCAAATATTTAATTATCTAAAGCGATAATTAAATTCGAAATCAGCAAATATTTAATTATCTAGAGCGATAATTAAATCTCAGGGCAACAGATATTTAATTATCTAAAGCGATAATTAAAACAACAAATCAACAATTATTTAATTATCTCAGGCGATAATTAAATCTAAAATCAACAAATATTTAATTATCTAAAACGATAATTAAATCTCAAATCAACAAATATTTAATTATCTAACAGCGATAATTAAATCTAAAATCAACAAATATTTAATTATCTAAAACGATAATTAAATCTCAAATCAGCAATTATTTAATTATCAAAAGCGATAATTAAATCTCAAATCAGCAAATATTTAATTATCAAAGACGATAATTAAATCTCAAATCATCAAATATTTAATTATCAAAAGCGATAATTAAAAACAACAATTATCCGATCATCAAAAACGATAATCAGAACTCATCTCTACAAATATCTAATTATCACAAGCGATAATTAGAAACAACAAATATCTGATTATCAAAAACGATAATCAGAACTCATATCAACAAATATCTAATTATCACAAGCGATAATTAGAACAACAAATATTTAATTATCGATACGATAATTAAATCTCACAACATCAGATATCTAATTACCTGCAGATAATTAGAAACAACAAATATCTAGAAATCAATTAAGAAGACTAGAAAATCAACATAAAAGCTTGGATCGATCCCATCAGATGGCGAGTTTTTAATTCGCCGCACGTGCAACAACAAATGGCCGAAGCCTACCAAGTACTCAACATAATTTTGGCGCCCATCAGATTGACCCGGAGGTCCGCAGAGTGACCCGAAGGTCTAGTACTGGTATTTGACCCTAAGGTCCGCAGAGTGGCCCGAAAGCCCAACAAATGACCCGAAGGTCCAACAAATGACCCGAAGGTCCGCAGAGTGGCTCGAAAGCACACGAAAGCATCAAAATGTTTCAATTAACGAGTCCCGAATTAACCGAAATAGCAAACGCACATGTCCCATACCACGTGTTTTACTAAATCGTTTGATTCTCTTCATCGTTTCCTTGAAAGTGCAAAATTGTGTATTTTGTAAAAATTACACTTTACATTCTCAAACGGACAAGTCCGGAATTAAGCGAATCAGTAAAAGAAAGGGGTCATAGTCCTCGATTTTGCTGAAACGTTTAAATCGCTTCCTCATTCTTTTGAAAGCGTAAACTGTTAAATTTCTGAAAACAATTTTTATTTATTTTGTAAAAATAACAATTCACCTTCTCAACTGGACAAGTCCGGAGTTAAGCGAAACAGTAAAAGAAAGGGGTCATAATCCTCGATTTTGCTGAATCGTTTAAGTCGCTTTCTCATCCTTTTGAAAACGCAAACCGTTAAAATTTATAAAACAATTTTCATTTTTAAACGAGTTTCCAATCACGTGATTAAAGCAGCAATATTAGTAACAATTTCGATAAGGAAATTGTACTTCTCAAAATACCGTAAAAATGGTCACAAATCAGTATTGCGGAATAACCGCTTGAAAATCCACTTTTAAAACTTGACGGTTACTGAAGCCAAGGTGACAGCAAATTTTAAACGTCAAAATCTCATCAAAATAATTCACATCAAAATGTGACATCAGTGAATTTTCATTCATTAAAATTGTCAACAAAACACCGTGCCTCAAAAATTCAGCATTGGTGTAAAAAGTCCGTTATAAAAATAACGGCAACAAAATACGTATCCTAACCAAGCATCGGTTCAACGTAAAATAAATGCAATAACGTGCAATTCAAATTTTTGCACGTACTACAAAATGAAAAAAGAAATCATTCGAATGTATCTTCAATAAAGATAATTTAAAACGGCAAAAATCTAATCAATAGATGATTAGTACAAAGGAAAGCCAGCGGAAATTTCAACAAAATCACATATCTGCAATTTCTTCGAATCCTCAATTCGGATTCGAAGTTCTCAAAGAAATAAAATAATTACAGCTATGTAAACAACAAATGAAATTCATATCAATTTCGTATTTTGATTTTTTAAATCAAAAAGATTATCAGTTGTACTCAGCGAAGACAGTTTCACTGTTTCCGCTGCGCACTCTGATAAACAGAACACAAATCAATCAAATCATCAGAACACAATTTCACTTATCATTTTTAAATAAAGTTATTTAAAAATTTCATTAAAATTTCAAAACTTTAGTTTTGACTCAATTCACAGATAAAACATCGACTAATAGTTGTAACATAGGTTCCATCCAAGTTATGTTTTATATTATGTCCATAAACCCCAAGCTCTGATACCAACTGTGATGCCCCACCTCTATGCTCATAATAACAAAGAGTATTAAAAGAAATACTGTCTATTATTACGAAGAATAAGGCTGGATAGGAGCGACCATCCGTAGTTGACCTTACACTAATATTGGTTATCTCGATAGGAGTGGTATATACTTTTTATTTTTCATCTATCATTTATTTACTCCCATCGACACACCCAATTATCAGTATAAAACAAACTACGATAGTTCATAATAGTTTAGGACATTAGATATAACAATAACACAGATAATGTAAATGCGGAACACAGATAAAAACAACAGTCTCATATATATATATAACTGATGTCAGTTAATACATAGTTGACACAATACATATGATACAACTACAACTGTCGACTCTAGAAGTTATATATACAAGTACATTATCGACTAATATACATGAATACATATCGTTCTATACAACGACACGACTACTACACAATGACACTGACAACTTCAGAAGATGTGAAAAGTCTTCAAATCCTGAACAGCAACTCAAAGAAGAAAATCTACAACCTGAAATAACTCGGGTCTGACCCGAGTATTAAATTCAAAAGAAAATAATACCCAGGTCAGTCTAATTCAAACCAGTTTATTAGAGCATATAGGCAGTAATAATTTAAATAGACGACAGTCACAATAATTCCCGCCTATCCGATTCTTTAAACGAAGAAACCGGATAACGGTCAATTTAACACTTAACAGTGTTTAACAACAATCAGCAATCCAAATCAATTTAAACAATTGAAATGTCAATTTAAAAACAACAAAGCTGATTGGCTGCAGTACACGCTAACGTGTACTGCCTCGCCAATACAGTCTATGAATACTCAGAAGATCAATGGATTCAAAAGTCAACGGATCCAACTCAAATGCCATTCAAATAAAATCATAACGCGAGCACAAGGTCAAACCCAAGCGTTTCAGCCGGATTCAACTCAAGTGTAATGAGAAAAACAAATCCAATGTATATCAGATCAGTGATGCTCAAACCCAAACCAAACTACACTGAACCAAGTGACAGGACAAGTGCAGCCCCTATAGGAATAATGGAAAACATAGTGATGCAACAGTTCAGTGGACTGCAAGTATTGACCCGGTAGCCACAAGTATAAGAAATGCCCAACACAAATGAATGCGGTGAAGGGTTCATGGATGTAACATGCACCAGATCAGATCGGAGTGACCCAGATTCAAGTGCAGACCGAAGGCAGCAACCAACAACCAAATGCAAAGGTCAAGCCAAGGTTGTCATGACTCGACACAAATGTAAAGCTACAACAAATCAAAACAGCGTCAAGCATATGTATGCAGACCCAAAGTCTCGAATGACTTAAGTGATGAAACACTGAAATAATGCCAATGTCCAGACAACAACAGAGCACAATGCACCAAGTAAGTGACAGTAGGCAACAGGTAGATGAAGATGCAATGAAGCCTAGGCAAGCAAAGGGATTGATATGGCAATACTGCAAATACAAGAATGCTCAGTGCACTACAACACCAAGTGGTAAAAGATGTCGTAAAACTCAAAAGCAACCACACAGAACATCATCAATTCGAATGACAAGTGCACTAAACTATAACAGTGCAATCCCAAATTGAAACAGTGAGTAGTACAAATTAATGCAGACTGTTCAAAGTTTAAGTAGAGACTACACAATATATCATGTACACCAAGGTAACAGACTCAATACAAACTACAACTCAAATGTCGAGCCAAATGCAACATGACCAGAAAATGAACCAGCAAGCTACAGCAATAGTGAAGGCTACGATAATGCAACACAGTGAACTGCAGGATGAAATATGATTGAACAAAATTGAATGTAGAGTTGCAGTTCAAAACACAGTAGCAATATCAAATACAGTTCAAAGATAAAGTGATGATACTAGATGAACCAGACTGTGATAGAATCAATAACGTGGTCAACAAATAATTTCGCAGTTCAAAATCAAGTCAATTCAAGCCTTAACAATCACGAAATAATACAAAGCAAGTGCGAAACCAAAAATCAAGTGTGTATCTGTATTTTTGAAAAGGTCAGAAATAAATTCAAATGTTCAAAGTCAATCAGAGAAAATCACGAAACCATTTCAAAGCTGCTGTCAACAACACAAAGCCGTATATTCACATATGAAATGGTCAGAGAAAAATCGCAGCATTCAAAATTAATCGTATGGCCAAAGCACATTTCTTGAACAAATCAGACGAACGAAATATATGGAGTTCGACTCATATATATACCCATAATCCAACCAAATCAACTTCGAAACAAAGTCGAATGCCGAGATAGATTAAACCAGTTACTCAAACAACGAAATCCCAAATTGGAACAAGCTAGGAAACTAGAATCAGTAAATTCGAACACCAATAAACTCGAGTTGGAATTAAATGTGAGTGGAACACTCACCTGTGGTTTCGAATCAAGGAGATACACTCGAAGACGAACTGCACAAATCATCTCGAGTATCGATCAGGACGCGAATTGAAGTAGCCTCGACCTGTTAACTCGAGCGAAGATCGAAGCTCTAGGAATCCATTGGATACAACGGCACTCCATTTGCAACCCTAACTTGAACAAGCGAACGAACGAAGAAAATCGAGACCGCCATTTTTTTTTTCTTCGTTTCGTTTTTGATTAGGGTTTTCGAATGAGAGAAAAATGAATTGGGGAACGGGTTAAACCCTTATCACGGCATCAAGGCAATGCAAGCGTGGGCCAGATTCAAATGTAAAGCCCACTTCAACCCTTAACATATTGTTTAAAAGAATACCAACCGCTTTAAAATTCCAAACAGCGATTAACAAACTTTATTAATGAATTATAAAAGTGATTTAACTCTATGAATTCCACTTGTAATTTTTATTAACCGTTTTATCATAGGTTTCCAATCGATCAAAAACTAAATCGAGCAATTAACTAACATTCTAATCGTTTAAGGACGATATTAATTTCTCACAAAAGCTCGGGTTGTTACATTACCCATTATTACAAGTCAGAGATAACAATCAATATAAAATCCAATCATCCATAAGCATGATCAATTTATCACATAACCTATAATCCATTTAATCTAAACCAAATAAATTAATCTCTTATGACTCTTCTTAATTGACATTAATTAATCAACCTTAATTATCCATCTTAATTAATTATCCTTAATTAATTAATTATTCCGTAATTAATTCCAGCAAGATCAATTACAGTTGGATAATTTCAATATCCAAAATTGAATTATCACAGATCGAAAATGATCGAAAATTTCTTAACAAATAATTAATTCCATTATTAATAATCCTTAATTCTTTAATTAATTAATTACTCAATATTAATTAACTTCAAAATAATTAAATTATTCAATTCTTTAATTGATAACATTAAGTGATTATTCATTTAATCACTTCCACTAATTACTCCCATGAGTACTTCTACTAATTACTTCCATAAGTAATTACTTTCTTAATTAAATTCAATTATTAACCATTAATTACTTCTTTAAGTAATTATACTTAATTAACCCATAATTAAGTGATTATTCAAAATTAAATAAACAATTAACTAATTATTTAAAATTTATTAAACAATTAATTAATTAACTTCTTATATTTCTAAAAATTTATTAAGAAAACATTTATCTTAATTAAACTCACTTATTAACAAAACATATTTAATTGAGCATCCATAAGTTCATAACAAAGATAAATTAACCATATTTATCTTTATAATTTAATTATTTGGAATTAATCAAATTTTAATAAATTATCCTATTTGGTTTACAAAATCATAATAATAATCCTATTTGAAACTTTGTTAATATAACATTACTTAACAATTTACTTAAACTTTGATTAAATATTTATAATGAAAATATTTCCTTTGAATTAAGATTCAAAACACTTCCTTAAATTAAATTCAAAATTTAGTTAAGTAATTTCTTTCAAAACATACTTCTTAACAATTTAAATTAATTTTAAAGTCAATTTATACTTTAAAAGTTTTGATTATCTTTATTTTCAAAACAACAAGTTCAATATAAACTTACCTTTCTTTTACTGATCCTATCCAGATTTCCATACCTAAATACTCGAGTACGAGCACTAAACTACTCGAGTAACCTCGTGACAAACCCCAAACCCAAAAGCTTCGAGACGACATCATGAAATCGCGAGCTCCACTCCGAGTCTTCCTTATCTTCCTCAAACCAATAATTTCCAGTGCACATACGTACACGCCTGTACGTGCACAACCAAAGCGCCTTCCTCCGACCATCTTCCTGATTGCCGACAAACCCAGCAAGGCCTCGACAACCTCTCTCACCACCCAGAACCAAAAATCCTACCTCGAATCGAAATTCGACCTTCCACTCGAAAACTACAGCAACTCATCACCACAAAACCCATCGCCTCAGACGATCGCCACCACCGGAAGCTCCAACCATCACCTCAAAGTATCGCCGCAACCACCATACTACTATTCCCAAGTCGCGATCAACTCCGGTCACGTATCGACGACGAAAATCCAACAGTGACGCCGGCCTCAACAATTGAAGCTAAAACCCTATTTTGATCGTTTTTGAACAAATCGAACATTAGAAAATTTCGATTATATTTTTCCCAACATCCTCAACATGAAAACAAGCTTCACCCAAGATTTCAGCTAAAATCGTGGAGTTGATCATCGGCCATTTATCAAATTGCCGAAAATCTTAATCCCCAAATCCCCAATTGGATATCAATCTAAAAATTATGCAATTCATGCTAAAATTCATCATTTCCAACCAACAATCCAACTATATATTCCAATGCAAGAATTAAAGATAACAACTTTTTGACATGAATTAAGATTTCTCTGTGTCTCCTATTTAAACACTATCTGTATGTTTAAATTTTTAGAATTTATTTTTAAAATTACTAACAAACATTAACATACATTTTTCATTTATATATCAAATTCAAATAAGGTATAGATTCGTAGGATTTTGGAATTTTCCTAAAGGAGAATAACTCTTGTAAAATAACAGAGGCAAATTTCTTTTTTTTTTATTCATACAGGACACATCCAGTATTCAAACATGCATTCATGTAAACTAATATTCATCATCAAAGCAAATTCCATTGCATGCACCATCATTCAATCTCAGACAAAATTTAAAACTGTTTTAAAAATAATTTACTCACCTATAAATTGTAAACAGAGAAGACTGGAATGATTAAAACTAGGAATTGGTTGAGATGATCTTGTAGAATTGATTCCTTGAATGTTTAAGTTGAATTTGCATCCCTGCTGAGTTGATCTTGCATGATGCATATGAGTTGAATTTTTGCTTAGCTTGATTATAGTTTTAATTAAACTTCCTCAGATCTGTGACTTGATGTTGATCTGCTATTTATTTTGTTGAGATGATCTTTGCTTGATTTAGTTTTGAAGATGAAATCTTGCTTCAAACTGAGATTGGTAAAAGTGAATTGCTTTTGAAATTTTATTACTGGCTTGTTTTCTTTACAGGCTTTGATTCGTTGGTTTAAAACATTTAAGATAGCAAAGAAATGAGAGGAGAGGAGTATAGATTTATTTATAACCTGATTATGATTTTATTAAATAAAAGAAAATAAATAAAATTGTGACACTTGTTTAAATGCATGTTAATAACCTTACACTTGTTATAATGTATAGAGAATTTGTTTACATTTGTAATTATCATGTATTAATTATTATAATATGTTTTTTTTTAAATCTTTATATTTATTTTCTATTTAGATAATACATTTTCTTAATTTATATTTGCAAAATCTTTTAAGGAAACTAATATAAACTAATTATATACTAAATAAAATCATATATATATATATTTTTAAATCCAATTTATTTTAAGATATTTATCTTTTTGAATTTCAAATTCAAATCCAAATTCAATTTAAAATCAGCTCATTTAAATATATATATTTAAACAACACATATTTAGTTTGTTAGAAAATAATATCTTTCTAGTTAAAATCTTCTTATGTCTATATATATACACAATCCTTACTATTTGTTTTAAAAGATTAATTTGTAAAATTTTAAGTAATTATATTAGAAGATTATAAAATATTTATTCCAATATCTAAAATCAAATTTTTATTATATTTTCAATTTTATCTGTTCAATTGATTAAAACAGTTAATTATCCAATTATCTAATGTCCCAAAATCCGGGTTATCACATTCCTTCCCCCTTAGAATCTTTTCGTCCTCGAAAAGGAACGAAGCCAAAATTTTATTAAAATACTTAATATCATAAAAGTTTTCTATTTGAATATTTTAAAACACTTTAAAATATATATAATATTGCCAAAATAGTTTTATAAAAATATCATTTTATAACTCGATGTTTCAACAAGTCCATTCTCGTTCTCACAGAAATTCGGTCATACGTTGATCAGGCGTAGGACTGAAAATCTATAAGTACTTAGCAGACCCATTTCAACACCCAGTGAAAATATTTGGAAAATAATTTATGAAAATATAGAAAACAGTTTTGAAAATAGAGGAAATATCTTTGGTGAGAATGCTCTGGAAATCATCACCCCCATCCATGGTCACAGTTACATCACGGGTTACGTTGCCATCGCAGCAAAAGTCCATGTAACTGATGACAGCATGGAACCCACAACAGATCGCAGTTACATTCCAGGGTTACGTTGCCATCGCAGCAAAAGTCCATGTAACTGTTGGCTCTCAGCGGCACACACGATTTCGCTGTCAAAATGAAACTTCTCCCACATAGGTCGCAGTCTACCGATATAAAATCAAACGTAGACAGTTGGCTCTCAGCGGCACACACGACTTTCGCTATGTTACCATAGTGTCACAGTCTACCGATATAAAATCAAACGTAGACAGTTGGCTCTCAGCGGCACACATGACTTTCGCTATGGTCTGCAGTAGATCGCAGTGACATCGAGTTAAACTGTCGTCACAGCATAACCCAAATGCCTCTGTGGGCACCAGCCCCTCGACTTTCGCTACACAAATAATCCTCAGGAACTAGTTTATTCCGGACTCCTCACAGGATTAACTTTAGAATCCCCCCTTGGGGTTCAAGGCAGTACCACCCAGTGGCACTCCTGAGAAGTTCATTTCAAGGAAGCGCCTTTTTCCCCAGAGCTATTCACAAAACACTTTATACTATATACTTATAGTATCTTCAAATCATATCCTTTATGATTTATATCAAAATCTTCTTTACACAAAATCAATATCCAAAATCGATAGTTCCAAACTTGGCTTTCCAAATTCCCAAAACTGATTTTTCTCAAAGATCAAAAGCCATTTCCAAATTCATAGGTTCTCAAAACCTTTTCCAAAATCATTCTCATAATATCCTTTATGTATATATATATATAACTTTGAAAATCTTTGGATCATTTCAACTTTGTATAAAACCTCTTTTATACTTCAAATATTTCAAAACCCTTTCCTTTTAGCAATAGATTCAACAAGGGAAGATTTATCTTATATATACACAACTTTGTTTATTCCTAATCAAATATTCAAATTTGATTATTCTTTTATAAAGTTATTAACCATATTACTTTTCATTTCCAAAAACCATTTTACAGTTCTTATCCACAAATTTTAATATCGATTTTATTCAAATCCGTACGATGTACACATATCATCCGTACGCTATATCAATTTGATCGCTCACTCGATCACACAATTTCACTTCCGAACTAGTATCGTCCACCCGACTTCCTAGTGCGGACTCAGATCTGGTTTCTTGATCAGAAACCGTCATTCTCCTTGCATAGTCACAACTATGATAGAGAATATCCAGAACCAATCAAAAACCCATATCCAGGTTCGCCGTCGAAAATCGAGCGAAAAATCCCAACTCGGATCGATAATATTATCTCAAAATTCTGTGCTCGAATCTGGATCAAACCACTATGCGAATAGAATAATATACGTTCACCCTACGTATTTAACTTTATTGATTAGTAGCTAAATCAATTCTCTTTTCTATTCACATTTCCTTTAATTCCATTTACTTATTCTCAATTGCTTCTATTTCCAATTGAGTTATTACTTCAATTACAAACAGTTTGAACTCTGATCTATTAAATTTAAAAATAGCTTGAAAAAGTTTAAAATAGATAAGTAGTTGAAAAATAGTTATTAGTTTGTAAAATAGCTGTAAAATAATTAAGTAGATATAAAATAGTTAGATAATTGCAAAATAGATTTAAAATAGTGATTAGATGTAGGTAACTGAAAAATAGTAATTAGTTTATAAGACAGTTTCAAAATAGTTAAATAGTTCCAAAATAATTGTAAAATAAGTATGAGATAGTTTGGGGTTTAAGAAGAAAGATTATATAGTAAATAGTTTGGAAAAATATATTTGTATTAAAACAATTTATTTTGAAAATAATCCAGAGCCAAACTGTTCAATTCTCATCAATTCAATTTAAATTTCCATCTCCATTTAAATTAACTCAATTGCAATTTAAATAACTTCAATTTCCATTGAAATTGATTTAATCCCAATTCAAGTTGAATTAACCTTAATTCCTTTTCAAATTCAAATCAAATTCCATTTGATTTTTAAACTTATACAACTTTAATCACAATTCCAAATTATTTCAAATCAAATACAATTTGAACAAATTTTATTCAAATCTCAACTTAAAACCATCTCGAATTATATAAATTCGAGTTAAACATTTTAAATGTTGATTTAATCCCTTGAGTCAAATTAACCCTTATTTTTAAATCAAATCAACCTTTATTTTTAATTTAACAACTTAAATCTTTAAACCATTTACTTCTGAATCCAAATTCTAAAATTCTATTTAAAAATTATCTTTACTTAACTTATTACAAAGTTCAAATAAGAATTCAAAAACAATTAAATCTTCAGATTCTAATTTATCATCCATTTCAATTTCCAGATCTCAAACCCATTTTGAGATCACTCATAACTCCCATTTAAATTAACCATTTAACTACCCAAGTTAAATTTTAATTTCATCTTGAAATTTCTAATTCAAGTTGTTCATTCTAAACTCATTTAACTTTACTTAAGTTAAATTCAATTTATCTTTACCCAAATTGAATTCCCATTCAAATTTTAAACTTCTTATTAAAAATCTTCCCACTTAAGTTTAAAAACTTATTCACTTTAGGTTTTCACATCACATTCCAAGGAAAAATTTAAAACTCAATACTTAGAGTTTATTTCAAATCACCTTTAATATAATGTATATCCTCATTTATACATATTTATTTCCTTTACACACCAAGTTATACCTTAAAATTTTAAACCACCTTTGGTTTTAATTTAAAACAAATTCCTTCAAAATAATTTCAAGTTTTCTGGATTTAGATTTAAAATTTCACAATTTTAAATTATCTTCAATTCAAATTTATAAATCATACTTACCTAAAAGTTTATTTCCCTAAAACATTTCATTTTGCTTAATTATTAACAACATTCATTATTAAACACAACTACCATTTATGATAATAACCAAGATTATCATATCTGGAAACCAATTCATTATTATCTTTATTCTTGATAACATTTCTACAAATTCAAGATTTTAATTTTAGTTTGAATTCATTTCAAACTTATCTTCATTCAATTTTAATTTGGCTTTATTTCTATTACCACTTAATTTAATTCCAATATTTTAACAACCAATTACCTTAATTTTTATTAGAAAGAAATATCATTGTATATATCAAAATATATTCTTATATAAAATCATTTAAAATCCTTATATTAGAAAATAACAATTACGCTCTCATATATATATACACTCAACTCGTTCTAGGGTACCATTGACCCTATCCTTAACGAGTAATCTCAACAGAGCCAAGGTTCTCGCTTAACCTTTTGCTCTGATACCAAATGTAACGACCCGGGAATTTCGAACCCGAAATTTCCAGATAGTTAGAAGAAAAAGAAAGAGATAGAAGAAAGAAACAGAAGAAGAAGAAGAAGAAGAATCAGAAACATCAACATCTCACATTCGCAGCGGATAAAATATAATAATAAATGATAACAGTTTTACAAAACAATATTATATCTGTCGATTACATTTTAATACATCAGAGTTACAAATTTATACAGACACTGGATATACATAATTATCAAGCCTCAGATATACAATAATATATCATAGTAGAAACACTCCATACGTTCCTGCCATCCAGCTCGTCTCCTGAACTCCCAAACGTCCTTACCTGAAAATCTGTAATACTCGGTCTGACCCGAGCATTACATCAAAGTAACACCCGGGTCAGGCTGGAAACCAGCGTGAGTAAACTCATCTAACATGAAATACTAAGATATAAACTTATTTAAAATTCCGGGTAACTCGTACCTTCTACGAGTTCTCAAGCTATTTAAGTCAAACATCTATTTCCACAATGTCTAGGGATCACTATTTAGTTTCTAAATATCCATAATTCTTAACCCTTTCATTCCAGCCTGCTTGATTCCACACATCACATTTGAAATGAACTTAGAATTACAAATCGAAGTGGTTTCGGGTATTTACTGATACCCGACTCCGGTCTCTTCGAATTCAATGTTACCCATTATTACAAGTCAGAGATAACAATCAATATAAAATCCAATCATCCATAAGCATGATCAATTTATCACATAACCTATAATCCATTTAATCTAAACCAAATAAATTAATCTCTTATGACTCTTCTTAATTGACATTAATTAATCAACCTTAATTATCCATCTTAATTAATTATCCTTAATTAATTAATTATTCCGTAATTAATTCCAGCAAGATCAATTACAGTTGGATAATTTCAATATCCAAAATTGAATTATCACAGATCGAAAATGATCGAAAATTTCTTAACAAATAATTAATTCCATTATTAATAATCCTTAATTCTTTAATTAATTAATTACTCAATATTAATTAACTTCAAAATAATTAAATTATTCAATTCTTTAATTGATAACATTAAGTGATTATTCATTTAATCACTTCCACTAATTACTCCCATGAGTACTTCTACTAATTACTTCCATAAGTAATTACTTTCTTAATTAAATTCAATTATTAACCATTAATTACTTCTTTAAGTAATTATACTTAATTAACCCATAATTAAGTGATTATTCAAAATTAAATAAACAATTAACTAATTATTTAAAATTTATTAAACAATTAATTAATTAACTTCTTATATTTCTAAAAATTTATTAAGAAAACATTTATCTTAATTAAACTCACTTATTAACAAAACATATTTAATTGAGCATCCATAAGTTCATAACAAAGATAAATTAACCATATTTATCTTTATAATTTAATTATTTGGAATTAATCAAATTTTAATAAATTATCCTATTTGGTTTACAAAATCATAATAATAATCCTATTTGAAACTTTGTTAATATAACATTACTTAACAATTTACTTAAACTTTGATTAAATATTTATAATGAAAATATTTCCTTTGAATTAAGATTCAAAACACTTCCTTAAATTAAATTCAAAATTTAGTTAAGTAATTTCTTTCAAAACATACTTCTTAACAATTTAAATTAATTTTAAAGTCAATTTATACTTTAAAAGTTTTGATTATCTTTATTTTCAAAACAACAAGTTCAATATAAACTTACCTTTCTTTTACTGATCCTATCCAGATTTCCATACCTAAATACTCGAGTACGAGCACTAAACTACTCGAGTAACCTCGTGACAAACCCCAAACCCAAAAGCTTCGAGACGACATCATGAAATCGCGAGCTCCACTCCGAGTCTTCCTTATCTTCCTCAAACCAATAATTTCCAGTGCACATACGTACACGCCTGTACGTGCACAACCAAAGCGCCTTCCTCCGACCATCTTCCTGATCGCCGACAAACCCAGCAAGGCCTCGACAACCTCTCTCACCACCCAGAACCAAAAATCCTACCTCGAATCGAAATTCGACCTTCCACTCGAAAACTACAGCAACTCATCACCACAAAACCCATCGCCTCAGACGATCGCCACCATCGGAAGCTCCAACCATCACCTCAAAGTATCGCCGCAACCACCATACTACTATTCCCAAGTCGCGATCAACTCCGGTCACGTATCGACGACGAAAATCCAACAGTGACGCCGGCCTCAACAATTGAAGCTAAAACCCTATTTTGATCGTTTTTGAACAAATCGAACATTAGAAAATTTCGATTATATTTTTCCCAACATCCTCAACATGAAAACAAGCTTCACCCAAGATTTCAGCTAAAATCGTGGAGTTGATCATCGGCCATTTATCAAATTGCCGAAAATCTTAATCCCCAAATCCCCAATTGGATATCAATCTAAAAATTATGCAATTCATGCTAAAATTCATCATTTCCAACCAACAATCCAACTATATATTCCAATGCAAGAATTAAAGATAACAACTTTTTGACATGAATTAAGATTTCTCTGTGTCTCCTATTTAAACACTATCTGTATGTTTAAATTTTTAGAATTTATTTTTAAAATTACTAACAAACATTAACATACATTTTTCATTTATATATCAAATTCAAATAAGGTATAGATTCGTAGGATTTTGGAATTTTCCTAAAGGAGAATAACTCCTGTAAAATAACAGAGGCAAATTTCTTTCTTTTTTATTCATACAGGACACATCCAGTATTCAAACATGCATTCATGTAAACTAATATTCATCATCAAAGCAAATTCCATTGCATGCACCATCATTCAATCTCAGACAAAATTTAAAACTGTTTTAAAAATAATTTACTCACCTGTAAATTGTAAACAGAGAAGACTGGAATGATTAAAACTGGGAATTGGTTGAGATGATCTTGTAGAATTGATTCCTTGAATGTTTAAGTTGAATTTGCATCCCTGCTGAGTTGATCTTGCATGATGCATATGAGTTGAATTTTTGCTTAGCTTGATTATAGTTTTAATTAAACTTCCTCAGATCTGTGACTTGATGTTGATCTGCTATTTATTTTGTTGAGATGATCTTTGCTTGATTTAGTTTTGAAGATGAAATCTTGCTTCAAACTGAGATTGGTAAAAGTGAATTGCTTTTGAAATTTTATTACTGGCTTGTTTTCTTTACAGGCTTTGATTCGTTGGTTTAAAACATTTAAGATAGCAAAGAAATGAGAGGAGAGGAGTATAGATTTATTTATAACCTGATTATGATTTTATTAAATAAAAGAAAATAAATAAAATTGTGACACTTGTTTAAATGCATGTTAATAACCTTACACTTGTTATAATGTATAGAGAATTTGTTTACATTTGTAATTATCATGTATTAATTATTATAATATGTTTTTTTTTTTAAATCTTTATATTTATTTTCTATTTAGATAATACATTTTCTTAATTTATATTTGCAAAATCTTTTAAGGAAACTAATATAAACTAATTATATTCTAAATAAAATCATATATATATATATATATTTTTAAATCCAATTTATTTTAAGATATTTATCTTTTTGAATTTCAAATTCAAATCCAAATTCAATTTAAAATCAGCTCATTTAAATATATATATTTAAACAACACATATTTAGTTTGTTAGAAAATAATATCTTTCTAGTTAAAATCTTCTTATGTCTATATATATACACAATCCTTACTATTTGTTTTAAAAGATTAATTTGTAAAATTTTAAGTAATTATATTAGAAGATTATAAAATATTTATTCCAATATCTAAAATCAAATTTTTATTATATTTTCAATTTTACTTACATATCCAGATATCTTTTATTATCAGAATTTTATCTTTTCAATTGATTAAAACAGTTAATTATCCAATTATCTAATGTCCCAAAATCCGGGTTATCACACATTGATTATTCCAACATAAAAATAAATGGAATTATAAAAGTTGGTTTATAGATTTATTTAGAAATTTAAATGAATTTAAAGTAAGAATTTGAGAATTTAATTTCCTAAAATTTCAAGCTTTGGTTTAAAATTTTTAAAATGTATATTGAACGTATTTTCAAATAGAAATCGTTTTCAAAGAATTTTAAAATATTGAAATCAGTGCTCTTCTCTTTGTCGCTGGAAAATAATTTCGGTGATGGCGGCCGCATCATCGACATTCATTTTCGAGTTTCGAGGTGGAGAAACCATTCTGTAGCTATTCTACGGTTTTGTTGGGAAATATTTTAATTTGAATTTCTTAAGTATGACTTGATTTATATATATGGGAATATTATTTAAAAATATATATATATATATCTAATTTGATTTAATATATATAGTATATACGTAATTATTTCTAAAGGGTTTAAAATTAAACGGAAATTTAATTCTTAAAATTATGTTCAGTGATGTTTTCAATTATAAATAAAGCTAAATTTAGGATAAATATTTAAACTTGAAATAATTGAATTCAAAAATATTATTTGTATCGTACTAAATTACATCTCAACATAACTTACCTAAATTATTCAAAAGTTAAAATGTAATTGGATAATATACAATATAAAATGACTTTATAAATAAAATTTGAGTGTTTATAATAAATATTATACACTTAGATATTAATTATAAAGATGCTAATAAAGATGCCAGAATAATAAGTTAACTGAATAATAGATGAGACAAATAAATTCGTTTTGAAGGAATTAATAAATTGAAATTTGATTAACTTATGGAAATACCTTGAATTTAAAACCAATTATTGAATATAAATTAATTTAAATTGAAATTTATATAGTTTAAATTAATTTATATGGTTTAAATATATGTAATAAGATATATTAAGTGGAATAAAGTTAATAATAATTTGGAATAAAAGAATTAAATTTGTTGAATAAAATATGAGTATGATAAATGATTATACAAATTAATGATTTAGAAGTTGTTGATTTAGGATAATTAGATATAAAAAAAATGAATTTGGAAATAGTTGAGTTTGATTTAACTTAAGTGAAATCAAATGGTTTAAATCAACTGGTTAAATATTAATTAATTTAAATTGAAATTTATATGGTTTAAATTAATTGTTTACTTGTATTCCAATCTATTTTCTTTCTGGTTGTTTCTATTCTTCTACCTCCTTCCTTTTCGAGGACGAAAAGTTTTGAGTGGGGGAGAGTGTAACGACCCGTAAATTTTAACTGTTTTAATATCGTAATTAGTTGAAATTTTGTGAAATTTTAAACGATAAAACTTTGAAATATAAATTTGATATTTGTAATGCGTCTAGTTAAACATAGCAACTGGTAAATTTTCGTTCGAAAATATGAAAGTTTATTTCGCGCGTAAATTTACTTCAATTTAATCAGTTAAAAAGCGATGAAAATAAAATGTTTTCGGAACCTAAATATTTTTTACATAGAAAAATTCTAAACCATCTTCTGAGCAAACATCATTTTTCGTTTTTCCAAATTCGGACTTCTTTGGCTCCGTCGATCTTATTTTTCTGCGTTTTTGCTACATTTTCCGCTAGTAGAAAATTCGAGTTTTTATAATTCAATCGTACCACTGATATCTGTATATCGTTTTGACCGTCTCATCGTGCTGATCTCCATAGTATACTCGTTTGTGTGTTTCGAACTTCGGTACTCGACGAAATTGATAAAATGATTAATCGTTCGGGTACCCAAATTTTAACATTTGGTTTCCTACGTCTCTTTCATATTCCACCGTGTAATTATAAATAGCATGCAGCCTTTTTCAATTCTCAAAAAAAATCAACTTGATGACTGACCCGATTCCCACTTTTTATTTATGTTATGATGGTTCGTATTTATTCTTTTGGTTTTAGTTTCATTTCAGAGTATATTAATAAAGTTGAACTGTTGTTCTTCCTATGTTCTCTCTCCTCCATTCCTTCCACTTTAACTTTATACCTCATTCTATTTTTCGAATAAATTACAGCAACCAATATTTTTTCTCCTCAACATTTTCTCCTCTATATTCGGCCTACCTTCCTTCATCTCCGACAGCCATCCGTCCGTCCTCCACAACTTCCACCTACTAGTCCTCCGCCACAATTCGTCTACAACACCCGAGACCCTGCCTTCAGGCCACGTCACTGCAGTGGCCATCACCTCCGGCCTCGTGCGTTCCTCCTCTCTCATCCTCGGCCGAGTTTCCCGGCTCGTCAACCTTCCAGCCTTGGCAAGAATGCTTCGTCTATTTCCCTTGCCGAGCAATCTACCAGTACTATACATACGTAAGTATATTATTTCGAATTGTTGGTATATTTTATAAAGCTATTTTAAAACTAAGAAAAGATATATCGAACTGTTGTTTAGTTGTGTGATATATACAAAGCCCTATAGATATATAAATATATATTTCAAAAAGTTGTCTTGGGTATATTATATATATAAGGTTATATGAAGATAGTTCCGACTGCTCTGTTTAAGGCTTATGTATATATATATGTTAGTATAAGGTTGCAGATCAGTTATATATTGTTATTTAGTTTGTACGCACGTATCAGTTGATTTTCTTTGATGTTATATTATTTACACTGTTTGGAGATGTATATTCTATAATATGGTATATATATTAGTTTGAATACTGTCATACATATTGCAGTGGTGCGTATAAATTTTGTCTAGCTATAAATATCTTCAAGCAAGTAAGCTATATAACCTATTACTATATAATAATATAGATTCAAGTAACAGGTAAGTGTGTTAGTTGTATCATACGTCAGTTATGTATTTTATGTAAGTTGTATACCTTTTTATTTTAAGTGTTTTAATATATTACATAGGTATATGTGTACGTCTATTCAAGTTATGAAAGTTTGTGTTTTATATTGAATATATATATATAAAGGATACTGTATATATAAAGTGTATATAAGTCTATTGTATACAACAATAGTTGTCTGAAGCTTTCCTTCATGCTTTGGTTCTATAGTATATATATTACATATAGGTGTATATAAATATAAACTGGTAATGTCCAGTACATATACAAGTTATACGTTATATATTAAAAAAAAACTTGGGAATAGTAAGTATATGTACATATTCGAGCCTATGTCCTCTGTTGATCAAAGAAATTTGTTCCATGCCGTTAGTTTAAGTAAATTTCATGCCAGTTAATACATATGTTTATTTTGGTTAGTGTATATTATTAGGTATATATAGATCTTATTTTGATAGACATTTTAAGTTGAATATAGATTTTATAAAAGTTTATCATATTATATGTTTGTTTTGTTTCAGTTATATATATTATAATAAAATTGTTCATATTGATTTTATAATATAGAATAATTTGGATTTTTTTAGAAATATATATATATATATTTCATGTGAGTTTAAATCTTATATAAATTATTAAAGAATATGTATAGATATAATATCTATTGGGTTCGGTTTATCAAGCTAAATTTGATTCGGTCTCATCAATTTCTTATCTATCAGTTGTCCGTCGAATCCGTATCCATCTAGCTTTGCTTTGAGATTCGTGCTTGGAATCGTAGCTCATTTCATTCTGGTGTTTCTCTCTAGCCTCGAAAGGTGAGCAATCACTCACGATTAATGTTCTTTTATTTATTAAATTTGATTTCAATTGAAACGACAATTGAAATATGCTGTTGTTAGTTAATTACACTGTTATATATGCTATTACCTGTATCAGTTCACCTGTGACATTTGACACCATTATCTGTAATATATACAATGATAATTCAGTTTGGTTGTTAAATGATTGATTGTTTGATGTTGACATTGGACATTAAAATTTTAAATGTTGTAAGTGATAAATAAATTGAAATTGAATTGACGTAGGATAGTTAGATTTGATATATGTGTTAAATTTGATTTGATAACATTTGCATAATATGACCCCTTTAAATGTTTAATTACTTGACACGTAGTAATATGGATAATTACACCTTGAACCATTTGAATGTATGTTGTATAAATTGATGTAGGATGAAATTTAATAATGGATATCAAGTGAAAAACCGTATAAATATTTGTGTAATAATCTTTAATCTACATGAAATGATAGTGTAGATTCTAGAAATAATTTTATTAATTTGCACAAACAACAATGTGAATTAATACGATTATTTCGGGATTATTTGAATGTACTATTGGATTGTTGTTGATGTTTGCTATTGCTTGTTTATTTACTTTGACACCATCCCAGTTATCACACTGCAAGTTCCCTTTGCTATGTTTGATTTTGAATTGGAATCGGGTTGAAATGATAAATACCCAAATGAACTTGACTTAGGATAGAGAATTAAATAAAACCCGATTGGTCAATAATTTGATTTAAAAATAAAATGAATATTTTATTTGAATAAATAATATGGTTTTGAAACAAAGTTGGAATTTGAATTTTAATGAAAGGAAATGTTAATATTTAATAATCTGAATCAAAATATTAACATAGTAGTTGATGAAAGAACGTTCTTTAAAATTTGGAATTATTAATAATTAAGTTTTTTGAAATTATTTAATAATTAAATAAGATGGAATTATTTAATAATTAAATGAAATTGAATTCTTTATTAAGTGAAATTGAACTTCTTGAATAAGTGAATTTAAGTTTCTTTATTAATTGAGTTTTGAAATTGTAACTAAGTAAATAAATAAGTGAAATTAAATTTTCTTTAACAAGAAATAAAAATGTGATTTATTGAAATGAATGTAAGACTTGTAATTTTAAGAATTGATTTGATGAATCTAATTTAATTCAATTTGAAGTTTTGATATAATGAAGTTGAACGTAAGTGATTGATTTTATGAATTGGAAATTAAATGGAAATGGTTTTAAATGATAAATTTATTTAGTGAATATTGAATGAAATCGATTAATGAATTTAAATTGATTTGAATGTTAAACTAAATTAATTTAAATGATTTCGGAATGAAACTTATATACGAACCTGAATCAATATTTGAATTGTTTTAAATAGAAATTTGAAATTGTATTAGAAGATTTCGAAATGGTAATTTGGATGTTTTGAAACGTAAATTTTTGGAAATTGGTTTTGAAAGACAAATGAAATGTTGATTTACAAATTTTAATTGAGATTGAAATTGATTTGGTTTTGAAATGAATAAACGACCAATCGGTGTAATAATCACGAAAGTTATTAAAGAGACCGGAATCGGTCAGGGACATACTCACTGTCTAAACCGAAAACCACTTTAATAACTACACGCGGAGTGTGATCCAGAATGAAGTGGTTGGAATGATGTACGTGATGACTGAAGAAAGAGAACGATAATGGATAGCCTTGACACTTGTGTCAAATTGGAAATGACTAAAACAGGAGCCGTGCCGGGCCAAATGGGGGCTAGCTACCTCGAGCGAACACACTTCTTTGAAAACTACTCATTATTTGTTGTCGATTAGTGCACCCTTGATTTGGGAGTGTTGTTTTGCGGTGTTGCGATCGCTACGGCAATGCGTTCTCATCAGTCCGGATCAGGCAAACGGTAGTTTCACTACCTTGGGTATTGCCTCATGTGCCTTGTCATACTTGTATCCCTATATACGTGCCCACTACGAATTTGTTTTGTGTTATACCTATGGAGTACTCCCTGATAGCCCACTAGTTTACGGTGGAGTTTACAGTGCTGTATTGACTATAACGCTTATATAAAATGTGTTAAGGGAGATAATGGTAACGCCTTAACACTATTTTGATACCTTATATTACTGATAGACATTATCTACTTAGCGTACATTACTACCTAGTAGATAGTTTAACGGATCCTTAAAGGATGGTTATTCCAAACATCCTTTGAGTTACTTGTATTTCAGTTGCTATTTCACTTGAGTTGGATTTATAAATATAAGAATGTTAATCCTGACTCGAGTGTTTTGTGTTTTCTTTACGATCGGGTCAGACAGAGTGTTCCAGTATTCGGGACTCACCTTTGAAGTTGGAGCTTTGCTTGAAGATCCAGCCATCTATTCTGCTTTCAGTATTCGATGATTCCAGTGATGTATTCTGATTTGTATCTGATGTATCGTATCACTCTTCCGTTGTATCTGGTTTAACTCTGATGTAATTTATATATTTATATAGTAGCTTCATGAACTACTATCTCTTTTATTTCCACTGCAGTTATTACTCTGTGTTTGTGATCTGTGATTATTTATTTACTGTATATGCTCAGTTTTTCCAAATTTAAATTAACAATTCGGTATTTTGAATTATTCAAGTCCGACATGTGCGGATGCGAATAGTCCAAAATAGCGGGTCGTTACATGAGTTTACAGGTGAAAATTTTGTACATGTTGATGATATTATTTTGTACAAAGTTGATATTTTCTTTGTTGTACAATCGGAGATTTTTTCTCAAGTAGTGGCTGAAATGAGATGGCATTAATTAGGCTTGTACTTATACTTATCCATTATTTGCTTGCATACTTATCCTTTACTTTGTATTCATACTTATATTTGGCTTGTACATGAATATACATATATTTGCTGTCTTGAATACTTGAATATATATTTGTTGTTTCTACATTGTATGTTATTTCTTGTTTTGCTTCCAGGTTACGTTTTTAAATATATTTTGCTGTCTGCTATATGTTTACTTGTTTTCTATCCTATCTTTATATATCTTTGTTTTGTTCATATTGTTTATAACTTTGTTTCTTCATTTATAAGCTTATACACATCTGTGTTTATTTGTTTTCTTTAGTCTTGTTACTTGATAATAAAAATGAATTTCTATTTTTATTTGTTATTAGAATTTATAAATGTATTTTACTTTATATTATACAATTTATCTCATATATGTTAAATTCTAATTCTAACTTATATATTTATTATCTACATATATATTTATTTTCATTATCTTATAAATATACTTTGTTTAATACCAACACCAATTTTATTTTCTTTTAAAGTTTAACTATCTAACATATTATTTACCTATTTATTATTTATCTTCAAATATCCAAATTAATTCTCAATTAATTCATAATATAACTGATATTTTATATCAATTGCCAAACCATTTCACAATTTTTATTCAAAAATTAAATTAATTATCAATTTAAATTTATATAAAATCCGGGATCGTTACATTTACAAACTAAATACATATTCGATTGCAAACCATTTCTACTCAAAATGTCTTCCGATCACGACTCTACTTATTCGACTATTGACTATGGTTCACCTTCATTAAATAGCACCTACGTGTCACCAACTAAATCCACATCTCCATCAATTCAATCAGCCTCCCCAAACATCATTGCATCACCTACATGTCACACTGGCTTTTCTCCTACAGAAAAGAAAGCCAAACGGTCAATTGATGTACAATCGATATCTCTCAACAATAAAGTTGATAAAATATAATAACACTATCAACAAGAAATGATGGGAGTTCAATGAGAAATGTACTATGAGCAACGACGTCAAGGATCTCATCTAAACTTTCTCGAAAAATGTATTTTAGCAATTTGTGGTTATTCACCAACAAAATTTGCATACATCAAAAATCTCCTCGTTTACAAAAAACTCCTGTAAAAGCGTATTACATTACTCTAAGAAATTTATGCAAGCCAGGACCATCAAACTAAGACTGGATTGACGCTCCAGCTCATCCAAGTTGGTCTCCACTAAAGCCGTTAATTGACGACATAAAGGTTGAACCAAATTCATGGGATGTACAACAAATTAAAAAATCCAACCCCTCTAACAAAAACTAAAATTATGATAACATTTCTTCTAAAATATTTTCCTAATACTGTAGTTATATATATATATTGTTTTATGTAAAAGTTCTCTTGAAATTTTAATAAAAACTTTAATATTTTTGCATTTAAAGACATATTTTATGAAAACACAGACCACAGATGTTTGTGACAGTATCACAAACGTCTGTCAATGGTTTCAGGAAAATAAATTTTTGAAACCATAGACGTCTGTGATACCCTACAGACGTCTTTCATAGGTTTCGGGAAATTATTTTGAAACCACAAACATTTGTGAAAACCCATATACGTCCGTGGCACTCCCACAAACGTCTGTCGCTGCTCTCGGGTTCCATTTACAGTAGTCCTATATAATCATTTTTCCCCTTTCAACTATTTACCAACCTATTTCCAATCTACATAAAACCCTAGTTCCCAAAAGCTCCAATTACTCAAAAAATGGCTCCCAAGGCAAAGACTTCCGCTAACAAAAGATCTAAGAAAGGTCAATCTTTATCTTCTCAAACACCCCTAGTCACCGATGCCCAGAGTGGCTTCGAAGTAGCACAATTGCTAATAAGAGTGAAGAGCTAGAACAAAAAAGCTTCATTCAGGCCCTTTCTACAGATTATGCAAGTTTGACGAATATGGAATTCAAGAATTAACCATCGCCTCCGGCATCGAGATTTGGTCAATTTTGACAAACATGAGGTACAAATCGGTCAATTTACAGCTTTTCTTTTTTACGCTAACTTATGCAGTAATGATATCTGGACGCCTAAGAATGACAATGGTTGGTTATGGACAAGTGTTTATGGTCGCATTTTGAAAATAAGCGTAAACACAATTGGTCGTATATTAGATTGTTTTTCATCCGGACTTGATTTAGAAGTAATTCCCGACTAGAGAAATTTTCCTCGTGATGAAATGACACATCAAATTTGGGAAGATAGAATGCTATAGTGAAAATCAGTTTACTTACGACCAAAGGCTCGGTTATTAAATCGAATAATAATCAATATAGTAATTCCCCGCTTAGGAAGTCATGAACAAATTTACGAAAATGATCACAAAGCCCTCTGTGCTATATTTGGTTAATTACAAGTAAATTGGGCTAAGTTTATTCATGATGAAATAAAAAGCTTTTGGTCTCATCACCGACGAACAATTATATATGCACTGTATGTTATGCATCTCTTACATGGCCTCGAGGTACCTTCTTATATCTCTCATTTGGAAGAAATCCCTGTCAAGGAGAGCGGCGCAAGTTTTTTAATGCCCCTTCCCCAACGACCGCCTCCAATCATCTCGCTGGCCCAATGGACCATGCAACAACAATAGCAAATGTATCTGGGGTCACAACAACCTCTTGCACCTCAACAAATCCGCTCACCTCATCCTCCATAGCAACTTGCGTCCTTTAGTCATATTACTGAATACTATTCCGATTAGGAGATTCAAGAAGCCATATTGAGCCAATGCAAAATGAATCGATCCGTTCTTTATGTCTCTTGTTATAACATTATTTTATGGTCTAATTTTCTTGACATGTCTATGATTATATATCTATTTTATGTCTGCATAATTTCTTTACTTCTATTTTGATAATGCCAAAGGGGGAGAAATATATGCATATACATAGGAGGAGAAAATATGCATATACATAGGGGGAGATAAAATTAATTATAACTAACGATTGTATAGTTGTTATCATCTAAAAGGGGGAGAATGTTAGAACCCTCATTCTATGGTTTCAATGACAACAACTATACAATCACATATATTATACCTTATCAAGATTACAGGTATATACTACAAGAGATCGTCATGCTCAAAGATATCAAGACTCAAAGACAAACAAAGACTTATGGACCATGATATAATTAGTAAGGTTATAGTAGTGTATTAAGAGTCTTGGAAAAACATTGTAAGGTCTTCTTGAGTGTGTGTATATACATACACACAAAAATTCATATATTCAACATTAGAATATAAAAAACTGTGATATTCAAATATATCCATCCACAGACGTTTGTGAATATTTTCGAGAATTTAATTCTTGAAGCCACAAACGTTTGTGGTTTTTCCACAGACATCTGTCATATAGCAACTACTCCAATCTGAAAGGTTGCTTCATTTCGTATTGAATAATAGTATCCCTTCTTTAACAGTTGTAGCCATTAAAACAAATAGAGTTTGTTTAAACAGTAACAACTCCTCATATGCATCTACTCAAACCTATATATACTTTAAAGATTGAGAATTGAAATAAAAATTCTAAACTATTCTCTTGATTTTTTATTACTCTCTACTTATATATTTTTGCACATATTGCTTACGTATTCTCAATCTATCATAACCACTTCCTACAACTCAAAACATTCACATTCGCATACTCAAAGGAGATCATAGGAAGATTTGTACTATTAGTCAAAATCCGGTTATTTGGAATAGAAGATTGTCAGAGAAACATTTTTGTATTAGCTTATTCCTCCCGGCAAAGCTAGGATTATTTGGTTAAAAGAAATACCGAAGGAAAGCTTGGGGACTGGACGTAGGACGGGAGGTCCAAACTAGTATAAAATATCTAGTGTGCTCGCTTTTATTATTTACCATCTTTATATTAGTTATTATTCTCTGCTTAGTATAATTAGTAATATACACTTATATATAAGTTGTATTACATAAAAGATCGTATGGACTTTCATCTTTGATTTACTGCTTGTAATTGAAATGAAATCAATTTTATTTGGATCGTTATGCTAAACATTGTGTGTGTGTATGTGTGTGTGTGTATATATATATATTTACAGTGTGTACATATATGCATATATGTATTTATCTATTTATTAATAAATAAAATCGTTCATGTTTAGGACAACAAAAGCAATGTTTACATCAACTTTGTACACTTTTATATGTTGCACTTACACTATACACATAGGTGCATGTGACGTGCTCATAACCATTTGCAATTGATCAAATTAAATTGAATTAGTGCTTTCCTAATAAAACATTCAACTGAAATATTAACATGTTTATTTAACATATTATCAATCTAATCAGAGATAGAGAAATACGATGTTTCTCTCTCTCTCTCCAATTAAAGTTGTTTACTTTCCTAATTAATTGCATTACTATTAGAGAAGGAAACTAAAGGTTACTTTCTCATATTTATTTTAATAAGTAACTACTATGCACGTGGGTGTGATACTCTCATTCATATAAATTTATATAATTTCAAAGCCTTTTGAATTTTTTTCCAAATGATATAATATATTGATTTTAATTTGAAAGAAATAAATGCATTCTGACTTCATAGGCCCATTAATGATCCAAAATGGTAATTTTTTTGAAATTTACCCATTTCTTCCACTGCGGACTGGCCTAGTTCCAACAGTATATACGGAAAGAATGTTTTAAAGATATATTTCTAAAAGATATTTTGATAAAAAGAAATTAATCAATCAAAGAATAATTCCTTATTCACCCAACATCTTTTTACCGATGATTGGTTCGAAGGAACCGGGGTCGGATTTGAGTAATTCTTATCCGGAAACCACTTCGAACCAATTTACGTATTCGAAGTGAAGACGTGGAAATGATTTGGAAGATAGAATGTAGGGCTGCTTTTCACTGACCCTCGAGGAAAATTTCCCATATCATATTATGTGGCAAAAGTTTTTCATTTGAGATCTTCGATGCAAGGACTTCTCGCTACTAATCATAGGGATGATTCCTGATAGGAAGTGGTAGGAGAGTCTCTTCGATTTGTCCTGTTCCTGGACAACTTGTATGGATGAATGTATGATATTGCATTTCTGATTACATTGATTGATCTCTATGAACGTAGCATCTGTTTAGTGGCGGAGAAGGCAATTTATTCTAGGTTAACATCATTTCTTGAGAAGTACAAGCTCATGAGTTATACGTTTGTAGAAATCAGTTGTATAATTATGAATTGGCAATGTAGCATTCAAATTAGAATGTGCTATGTGAAAGGTAATCATTACCTCGGGCCTCATCAACCTGAAATGGCTTAAACAGGGCACGCCGTGAGGCTAAGTGGGTCACACCCATTGGGGTATGTGTTAACCATAAAATTCACTTAAGAATAAGGATATGAAAGAAGGCTTATAAAAGTGATGCCTCTAAAAAATTTGAAGACATGGGTTTCGCCAAAGTTTAATGAAGAGCGTTTTGAAGGTATTGAGATGGCTTTCGAAGGAGTTGCAAACACCGGGTGCTATTACAAATGACAAGCAGGACAAAAGTTGTCGAAAGGGGGAGAAAAGAAGGCAAGGTTACTCTTCCACCTTATTTAGACCTTTCGACGCAGATGGATTCACATATATAAGAAAGGCGGGGGTTACGTCCTTGTCAATTTACTGCTTGAAGAAATGATTCCAAGACACCTTTCAAAAGTAAGAACAAGCCTTTCGAAACAGTCGAAACCCTTCGAAGGCATGATAAAGATCATATATGAAGTCCAAGAGTCCTTTTGCTAAGACCCAGTTGTCACTCTCTGTAGCGACCCGCAGTTCCGTACCCCTTGAGTTGATAATAATACCTCCTCGCTCAACCCAAAGTGTACGAAAGAGCGAATAACTAGGGCGAAGAAGAAAAAGGTAGAAGAAAATAGAAAACAATAACACAGAATCTCACAATCGCAGCGGAACAAAATATAATATATAATAATAGATTTTTATATAAAGAACATGTAACTGTTTTATACTTACAATCATCAGAGTGCAACAATCAATACATCAATCTGGACAGTTATATAACTTGTCCATACATAGCAGAAAATATAAGCCAAGTACGGAGATACGTCTCTGTCATCTAGCTCATCTCCTGAGCTCCATAGCATTCTATCCTGAATCTGTAATACTTAGTCTGACCCGAGCATTATAATAAAATAAAACCCGAGTCAGTCTGGAAAACCAGCGCGAGAAAACACACTCAATTTGAATTATTAGAGTTATCAAAATCCATTGAAAAACAAAGGTATCTCGTAAGACCGCGTCACACATAAACACGACGGGTAATTCCCTTACGATAACCAAAACATTTTATAGAAAATCCAGTGATATTATAATAGTGTCCAAATACAAATACTTATTCAAATAGCCGAAATTGTTACATTAATTAAATTCCAGCATACTAGGCTCTACAAACAAAACCGTAAGCTCGTATTGGAGAAAGGATTCCAACAAATGACTGGGCCACTAGGGTACCGCCCATCACAGTACACCTCTAGAACAGTGTACTGAGGACAACGTCGGGATCCCTGCTACACAAGACCGGCCTATCCCTAACTTGGATATACCGAATATGTTATCACCCCAGGTGTTCCCACCCTTACCATCAAGCACTTCTTCTTTCATGTATACCCATATCTAAGATAAATAAGTTTCCGAGGACATCTAGAAAAGTGATAACATACCCTACTTGGGTGCGATCCACTTAGCCTTGCTGCATCTCCCCTATTTTAGTCATTTCCGGTTGATGAGGTTCGAGGCTAAGCGTTACCTTTCAAGAACAATTTTACTTAGAATGCTCATCATCCTACAATGACGATGTTCTGATATCATTCATCCTTACAAGTTGTCTTGGGTCTGGACAAACCGAATCACCGTCTTCATCATCTTCACGGTATTCATTCGTTACGTTCAAACCGGATCGAAGTGGTTTTTGGATAATTTAATCTGATCCCGATCTCTTCGAAATGATTCACGAAATTGGCCAATATTAATAGTCAGTTATTTAACTATCAATAAAACATCCATAAGCGGTCACTAGGCCTTATTATAAATTTTTCCAAAATATTTATTTTCAGAATATCTTTAAAAGATATATCAATTCTTCCCAACATTTGAAAACAAATTTTTAATTACTCAAATCCATAACAGGATACTTCCAAACATCTCAACACTTAGAATTATTCCCAAATTTCTATTTTCCATAATTAGGAAAATATTACATGTCTTATTTTCCAAAATCCCTTCAAATATCAATACTTAAGAGAATGTTTCGCGACTTATATCATAAGTCTTTGGGGTTTTGTAACGTCCCAAATTTTCGCGTTCGAAAATCGACATTCATACTTTACATCGTACTCGAATGCCGTAGATTCGACCGTTCAAATCCGAGTCGCCGGAGCTTATAACACAGTTAAGTAAATAACACAGCGGAATAAATGAATAATACATTGATATACAATATCTGATACAACAGAATGATACAATGAATATCAATATACATCAGAGATATGATACAACAAATAGCAGCGGAAAAGAAAACGATAACATCAGCAGCGGATAATCTCCATCTTTAAAGCACTAATCCAGAAATAGCTTGAACTCCCAATAACGATACACCAAGATAAGCAAGTGCAGTCCAATTCAAAGACTGAACTAGCTCCATATAACCTACTAATCTGACTATCTGAAAAACCAAACTCTAGACTGCTCATGTAGAAAAATTTTGAGCATCCAGAGTTTAGGAAAGAAACAATAAACTCCGGATCAGTCATGGGACTGGTGTGAGCAACAAAAACAGTTTATCTTTTAAAAAAAACAAATAGCAGAGAATTTTAAAGTCAATTCGCAATGCTTTTAGAAAATGAAACTACCATAAGACCTCCCGCCACACACACAATGCAAACGCAGAATTGGAGGAGATTTCTTCTTATGATAGTCAAAGATGCTTACTACGCAAAATCAAATCATTTTTGATATTATTATTAGTGCATAGTGTAGAAAACATTTCGAAAATAGAATATCAATCTTAGCCAACATACGACCAGTATCGTATGCCTACTATAGCTACCATGTTCAATAGCAGGTTACCGCCACATTCCATAGCAGGTAATACAACTAAAACCGTACACGTCACGTATTGTTTCTTTGGATTTCCAACAAATGGTCAGGCTAAGGAACTTCCTTTTCCACGATGGGTACGTCCCTGGAATAGACGACCCGAGAACCTAACGTTACGGTTAGATCTCTGCCAACACAAGGCCGGGTTACCTCTGCAAAAATAGGTAACTACTGACACGCGTATGCCATCCCCCGATCGTCACCGATCTTCCCGAGGATCCCCGATTCGCAACAAACCACATAGTAAAAATGCAGCAACCACATAGGTTAAGTATCTGGGCTCCATACCATGATACCACCTTTATCCAGAAGGAATGACATAAACTAAGGGGCGCTACTCCCTAGAACCTTGCCGCATCTTTCCTGTTTTGACCATTTTCGGGGTGTGAGGTCCGACGAAGTCTCGTCCACAAAGCTACGCTTTGTCACAAAGCCATGCTTCGGGTCAAACGAATGATCAACCTATGATCACAAAGATATAAGATCAAATAAATGATCATATCACAAATGATCAAACACTGATCATCACACAGCAACACTCAGCATGCCACATTACCAAATTGGGATATATCGCTGATAAATTTCAACTACATAACCTCTGAGCTCGTATGTCTCAGAGAAGGGTGTTAAGCTAAGAGAATAAATTCTCCGCCACCAAACAGAAATGTATTTGAAAGAAATCGGCTTTATATCTCAAAGTGTAATGTCAGACATGTAACCATACAAGTCTGTTCCGGGTTCGAACAGAACCGAAGGCACTTCTCACGAAGCCCTTGCAAATCCGGATAATTTTCAAATCACGTCCAGACTTCCCATCACAAAAAGAGTGATGTAAATCTCTATACCGGGAGCTACCCAGTGCAGAGACATTCGACAGGTTGTCCTTTCATTTTCGAAAATATCCGGTCTTCAACACCGATCTTCAAATGCTATCCATATACGACGTATCACTATTCGGAATGGGTTATATGACACAGATGTCTTTTCCCGGCTAACCCAAATAGTGAGCGCAATATTCAAAAAAAAATGGATAATGGGATTTCAATTAAGTCACAATTTAAACCCAAACTTTCTCTTTCAAATGGTTAAACAAATTTCCATTTTAATCTTTTTTAAACAAAAAGATTTAATTCACAAAGTTCACTTAATTTCACAAAGATTCATTCACAGATTTTCCAAATCGATTTCCATTTCAATTTAATTAATTCGTTGAATCTTTAAATCAAAGATTTAACAAATAGCTTTCAAAACAATTTCATTTCGAATGGTTTAACAAAACATCATTTTAAATCTGTTAAAAATTAACAGATTTAATTCATAGCTTTCGAAAAGAATTCATTTATAACTTGGAAAACCATTTTTCAATTAAATCTTGAAATTCCTTTACCTAAATTGGAATTTCATTCCTTATCTAAAAGCTTTTATTCTTTGAAAACAAACAGTTTTCATTCTGGAAATCTGATTCATTTATACGAGTTAAGGTTCTTGGGTTAAATCCAAATTCCCAACTTATACTTTTAAAATGGTTTAAATTCATATAAACACATTTATATCATCTTTACTCCCTAGTTTCCAAATCATAGCTTAATTTCAAACTTGAATCCCAATTTAAATCTAACTATTTAAATTTTCAAAACTCGGTTAAGTTATTTAAAATAACTTTTATCTTTGAAATTCCATTTCAAAAGCTTTTTACTTTAACCCCGAATTTCTAATTTCAAAATCAATTGAAATTAAAATTTCAATTTCAAAACATTAAATTTAAATTATCTGTGACTTAACCGATATCCATGTGAAATCCATATTTGTGTGTGTAAAGGTGTGGTCCAGGGGTTTCACACACAATAGTGCAACATCAATCATCACATAACAAAATAAAGGATATAGTTGATAAGCGATATAAACTATAACGCTTATCGTTCATTCACAGATCACATATATATATCACAGGTAAGTAAACTACAGATCATAACATAAATCAGGGTGTATCACAAAGCATCATATATCAGGGATACCGAACAATTTAAATCATCCAATAGAATCCAAACATTCACGAGTGAATTTATTAACCAACTAATAAATTTAAATCAGATGTTTCAATTATTAATCCGAGTTAATTATCATAATTTAATTTCAAATTATTTGAAATAAATTCCCTTTCGAATTCATTTGTTAATCTTTATTAACTAATCAATTTTAAGTAAATGAATCAATTAAACCTTTAATTATTTACAAATAATTTACTCAAATTTCAAATCATCATTTAATTGATTACATTCAGTAATTATCTATTTATTTCTTCTCTAAGTAATTTTACTTCATTAATTTCATTAAGTAATTATACTCAACTTAATATCAAGTAATTATTTTTAATTAATTGAACTTAATTAATTAATTAAAATTTACCATATTAACTTGATTAATCTTTAATTACTAAATACATAAATTCCTAATCATAAATTAATAGCTTAAAATTATCAAATTAATTTAACCTTAATTTATTTATTTAAGCCTTTAATAATTTAATTAATTCAAATAATAAATTAATTAAATAAATAGATTATCCATTTTATCTAACTTAACCATTTTAAAATTTCATTTTAAATTCAAAATTTCTTTTCCATACTTAAACCTTTCTAAGTATTAAAACAGTTTTAAATTTAAAACTTTATCCCGAAACTAGGCTTCAACTAAATCTGGATTCATCATTAACTCTGATTCATCAACTCAGTTTAAACTTGCTTTGAAATTTTAAATTCAATTCTAAATTTTTCAGAAACAACATAACAGGTTCTGTTTTTAAAACCTGGGCAACAACTCGTACCCGAGCCAAACATCAATCTCCCCGATCCTTGCTTCGAGTTTTCGCTCGACACACTCGTCTTCGAGTTCCCTCGCGAATTTCCTCGAGTACGACTCGAATTCGTTCCCAGGCAAAACTGCTTCTTCCCCATTGTCTCAAACACCGCCTGACACCAACGTGCACGTGCACGTGTACACCAAAGGTCGACGCCTCCGATCATCACCACATCGACGAGTAAGTCGAACATCACCCCCAGCTCCAATCCCAACCACCAGTTTCCCTCCAGTACCACTTGAACCCAAATTCGAATAAATCGAAGCCTGGAAACAAACTCGCGACCAACCAAATCCCTGTCATCGCCTCGTCTTCGCAGCCCTGTCCACCAGAAAACCTGAAACTCCGGCCACCTTCTCGACTTCGACCAAGCTTCTATTCCCCAGAGTTTTATCAAACTCGATCGTTTCTAGACATCGTGGCGATCACGATTCCCAGTGTAACATTCCCCCGTTTGACCGTCTCCAGTCGGTAATTAAACCAACTAGAAACGTTCAAAAAGACGAATTGTTATTTAGTTTATAAGGTTTAAACAGAATCAGCCACAGAAACACAGAATAATAATAACACTGAATTAAAACAAATGAGAATTTATTTCATTACTATAAATCTTTTTATATACATCAGAGTTTATACATTTTGATAATGATACAGCGGAATATCTTAAAATACAATTTTCTTGAAATAAATGATTCTTTACTCTCTCTCTAACTTCGCTGCTCGAAAATCTTCAAGCTGTAGAAATACTCGATCTGACCCGAGTATTATATTCAAAAGAAAATAATACACATGTCAGTCTAATTCAAACCAGTTTATGAGTGCATAGAGGCAATAAGAATTTAAATAGACGACAGTCACAATAATTCTCGTCTATCCGACTCTTTTAACAAAGAAATCGGATAACGAAAATATAACACTTAACAGTGTTAACAATAAATCAGCAGATTTAAATCATCAACAGAGATAGATAAACAATTTATCATATCGACTAAATCAATTTAAGACAATTGAAATTGTCACTTTAAAACCATCAGAGTTCGATTGGCTGCCGTACACACGTGTGCATTCGTACACGTGTGCACTGCCCCGCCAACTCGTGTGCATAGATAACGGTGCAACATGCAACTGCTACAAATACACAGAGGCAACATCACATAACCAAACTACAACAAGATCAATATGTCCAAACTGTATGCAATGGATGCAGACGTACAAGTGCAGCTCAACACAGTGAAACAAGTTCAAGTGGCAACATGAAACTTCGAACATGAATATACATGTATGGTGATACAGCAACACATGGATGCAACTCGACAACAGAGTAACAAAAGATTAGCATCAATGCATACTGGAATGAATGCATCAAAGTGACAATACAGAACAGCATATATAGAAGTACATCAACCAATCAACAACAGCTACAACAACACAGTGAGTCAGGCATGAACCAGTGATGTGCCACGACAACAAATTGAATGCAGACAGGTCTAACACATTGAAACAGCATTTTGGACATGACCAAAGATCAAACAGAACGGCTACTAAAATGAATGACATGTACAAGTAAACTAAGTTCAACAAGACAAGTACATGAGTACAGCAACAAACATGCAGTGGCAACAAGAGCAACGTGATGAACTAATAATGCCTCAGAAAACTCAAGTCAGTACACAGTTAATCTTGAATTAAAGACATGAGTGCAGACAAACCAAACCCAAGATTTCAGAATGCAGTGGCCATACACATATATACATACAAAAATGTATGTATACAAATGATCAGCCATCAAAGTGCAGACAAGAATGAAGTCAGTGCCAATAGTAATGACAGCAACTCCATCAAGTCGTGACTCAAACTCCAAAATACAGTCAGAGATGTCAACAAGTATGTAAACTACAAGTCAACAAATAAGAAATCAACTTCAAGTTATGAAAGCAACTACTGGACCAAGGTGGAATAAAGCCTACAGGGACAATACATATATATATACATACATAAATGTATGTATACACATTGTTTCAGTGCCTATTCAAGTGCACATAAAGGTTCAAGCACCCAAAAGCATTTAGCAGCAGTTTCGAAATAATCCAGACAACAAATACTTCAACTACATATACCACATATGTCGACCATGCAACAGATACATGATCGAGGATGCAGACTCAAGTACGTCCATCATGAACTTGAAGACATTATCAAGTTAATGCCATAGTTCAATAAAATCTCAAGCCAAAGCCGAAACAAACATTTTCCAAAATAGTTTTCACGAAAATTAAATTCGAAGCCATGTTCAACAGACATCGAAGTCATAGTAGCCATAAACAAAAATCAAGCCGTGAGTTGGAAGAAATTCCCAAAACAATATAAGAATGCTCGAAGCCGAAGCCATATCAAACCACAAGTCGAACAAGTCGAAACCCAAAACTACTGAGCATAAAAACGTTTCGATAATTCAAGGCTAAAATCGAACAAAACAGTGGTAATTCACTAGTGTTACCAGAAATTAAGACCGAAGTCGCAAGAGAAATCAACATCGAAGTATTTTAAAACCAATTTAATAAATCAAAGTGGAGCGGGGCTAACCAGGATATCATAAGTTCGAAAACATTTACTAAGTAAATCAGAACGAAAAACGAACTTTCCAGAGGCAATTAGATAGACCTCAAGCCAACAAATAAATCAAACAACGAGCAAAGTAAATCAACAACTCAAACAATTTAACACACGAAATCACTGGATTTGAAGTAGATGTGAGTAATGAATTTACTCACCTTTAAATCTGAAATGGTCGCGAAGCGGTTGCGAATAGAGGATGGAAGATGAACGAAGATTGATCGCCCCCCCTGTTTCCCTTTCTCGAAGCCCTAGCTATTTGGACGAAGAGAATCGATCGAATGCCGAAGCTCCAAATTCACCAGAGAATCGAAATCGCCGAAGCCCTAAAATTTGCTCGCCATTATTTTTCGTCGCTTCTTTTCTTTTTTTTCGTTCTGATTTGTGAAGAGAGGGAGAGGGTTCCGTGTTTTTATGAGAGAAAGGGGGAAAGAATCGTGGGGGTATGGGTTAGGACGTGGTATAGGGTATGGGCTGGTATATGTTAGTTTTATATTTTATTTTATATTTTTTTTTCTTAATCCAATTTGTTTTATTTAATTGTGTTGTTAAAATTTTCTATGTGTATCTATTTATTTATTTTGTGTTAATTAAATTTTACAAAAGAATTTCAATTGATTTACAATTTCCAATAAAAATTAACAACCAATTTATATCACTAATTTACGAAAATTTTATTGTTATAAAATTCCAACAACAACATCAATTTAGCTGCCAACACAAATCGTCTATTGATGATTAAAATTTGGGCAAAATCCCGGTTGTTACATAAATTCAAATTGAATTCAATTAAATTTTATACGCGTTTATACGTCGTATGTTCATAAAACAATTCCGATAAATACGAAACTGAAAATCCAGTAATAATTCAATATTACGGACCCAATGAAACTGGTTTCGTCAAATTCCAAGACTGTGCCTCGGAAGGTTATTTTTAAATTCAATTTAAACGATAATATTTCAAAACTGAACAAATCGCTTTCAAATTCAATTCTGAAGCTTCTATTATCTTCAGTATTATCAATATGAATTTTCTAAGCCTTTAAATTATTTTTAACCGGCTTAAAATTGAAGATTCAAATTTTATTCAATTTTCAATGGATTAAATTCAAAAATTAAATCGCCAATTCATTCTGATAATTTGAAATTCAAGTCAAATCATCGTTTCAAATATTTAAAATTAATTAAATATTCTCAAATTAAATTGTTCAAAATTCAGGGTCGTTACAAACTCCCCTCCTTAAAAACTTTTCGTCCACGAAAAGGAAAAGTTGTTAAAATTTCATCGATATTTATGCTCTAGTCAATTTTTTTTCTAAGCTTAAAACTTATTACAAATAAATGAATATAGGATTCATTTCATTTGTTTAATCTCACTAGCTTTGTTCATTATCTCTTTTGTTCATTGATTTCTAAAATCAAAACGCAAAAAGTCTTTTACCAAAATTTTCGACTTATAACTCAGATTCAAACTTTAAAATTTTTCACGTTAGAGATTTATATAATATATATCTCTTTCAAAGCTGTGGACTTTCAAAACATTACAAAGATCCTCTTCCTTAGTTCATTAAGTTGGAATTTCATAATTTTAATTTCAAACTATTGATTCACTATTTACAGTTTGAAAATACTTGCTAACTCGAAATTTAACAAGTCCATCTTCGTTCTCACAGACAATAGGCATACGCTGGCCAGGCGCAGGTCTAAAAATCTCCAAGTACTAAACATACTTGCTTCAATTCCCAGTGAAAATACTTTTAAAAATTCTTTTAAAAATGGATATGGAAAGCACGTTCCCCCATGGATTACAGTTCCACCCGGCGGTTACGCTACTATCCCAGTAGAGTCGCTTGTGGCTGTAGATTTCACATCTCTTAAATTTCGCCATGGTTGTTGCCATAGATCGCGGTCCACACGGCGGTTACGCTACTATCCCAGTAGAATCGCTTGTAACCGTAGGCATCTCGCCCCTCGAATTTCGCCTGGCATTAGATTGCAGTTTACCCGGCGGTTACGCCACTATCCCAGTGGAATCGCTCGTAACTGTGGGCATCTCGCCCCTCAAATTACGCTAATCATCAATCAAATCTAATCTCATCGCGATGATCTATCGCGAAGGATTTCCGATTCAAATAGTCACTCTGACTAAAATTCTACGTAGCTACGAATTTCAAATGGACACTCTTCACGAGTTCCAATACCTTCTCCAATAATAAATGGAAGGTACTTTTCCACATCCTCAGTTTAGAAAACATAATATCATATATGTAGTACTTTCATTTCACATTTCGTACATATCATATCCATGTAAACATACATAAGATTTCCATAACAATGTCTTTCTAAACTAACGGTTTTCAATTCACCGCATTCATATATATATAAGTTCTAAAAACTTACATATCCATATTCATAACAAAATAGAGGATTTCAAAATTTTCCTCTAAGTCGATTTGGAAATTTAAGGTTATCTCAAACCTAATTCATATTCATAATTCCATTTATTATCGACTTTCACATTCAATTTGGATTTCACGCTTACATCGTCAATTCTCAACACAGAATTGATGTCTATCGATATATAACCTCTGAGCTCGTACGTCTCAGAGAAGGGTGTTAAGCTAAGAGAATAAATTCCCCGCCACCAACAGATATATATTTAATAGAGATCAATTGCTATGTCATCAATTCACAATGTTAGACATGCAATCCAAATCATCATCTGAAATTCAAAGCTCAACTTATATTGTCTTTGATGTCGAAGTTAAACTCAATTTTAACTCAACGATTCAATCTTTTTGAAAAATTTCAAATTGAACAAATTGTTCAAATTCTCATTTAACTTTTCAACTTCGACTTCAAAAATGAATTTCAAATCATTTATTCCTTACGGAATATATTCACAACATTTCATCTTTGGAAAAACATTTCCATACTTATTTAAAAATAAGTAATTCACAAATCCATTTTATTTTCAACATTTGAAAATATTCGATATACTTAAATCAAAATCAAGTATATATTTCATCTTTAAGGAAATCATTTTCTTTCATATATTTATTTGAGTCAAAACGAATGTTACCTAAAACATCGTTATGACAACTCAAAATCACTAGTATAGGGATTCGAAATTTAGATAGATGTATAAATCCCAATACTATACAAAACATTTCCTTTCGGAAATCATTTACTATAACAACAGTGTTATAGTCCATCATTTCCTTATATTCGAAAACGTCTATTTCAACAATGAATGTTGAAATCTATGGTTTCGATATTCAATGCCTTTTAAAACATCTTTTTAAAACAATTACTTCGTTTTAAAATATCACTTTCCCAAAACATGTCCATTTTATTCAATAATATATTCACGGCCCAAAATTGTGAATATACATCTTTTAACAAACTATAAGAATTTACTTATCAAATTAAGTCGGTTTCGAATTTATACACAACGTTTATAAATTCTATTCCTATTTATAAAGACTTCAATTCATAAAAAATGGCTTTATTAATCATTCCTTTATAACTCAATTTTATATCAGAATTTTATTTATAAGTAAATTACTTATAAATTCCTTTTATCTCGCAACTTCGATTCATTTTACAACTTCACAATTTTAATTCTGTAATTTCCATTTACTTATGAAATCCATTAAATATTGCACTTTTAACACTTATACAATTCCAATATTTTATTAACACTTTTCAAATCTTCAATTTAAGCCATTTATAATAATTCAAAAATTTCAATTTAAACTATTATATAAATTTATCAGTTTTCCATTTCCCAAAATAATCTACTAATTCTTTATTAAATCATTCATCGAATTGATTTTCAATTAAATCACATTTGATTCATTCACATTGGATTTTACTAACATTCATTCATATTCAATTAGTTTACTGTCACTAATTTATATTCAAGTTAGTTCGCTTTCGATTCAAATCAAATTTGGTTCTATTTAGATTTCTTACCTTTCAATTTGAATTCAATTTACTTAGCTTTCCAATTCCATTAATTCGATTTCATTAATACTTAATGAATTTCTATACAATCAACTGGCAACCAATGCACATTCAACTTAACTAAATTTATTTACTTTGCTTATATTCAATTTGGTTCAACACACTTAATTTCAATTGGTTTATATTTTAATTCAGATTGAATTCTTATACTCACCATATTCACAAATTCACTTTTACAATTAAAGTTGAATTTCCTTTATATAACTCAAATTCATATTCATTCTTCACTTTATTAATTCATTTTGATATCAAATTCAACTTGATTCAACATTACTTAAGCTATGTTTCATTTTATCTCCACTTGCATTTATTTAACTTAACTTAGATTTTTCTTTCAAAAATCATTTTATTTAACTTTTGCTAAAGTCAAATTCATATCACATCTCAGAATTCAGATTTTGTTTCATTTAACAAAATTGTTCAAACATTTTAACAATTGGTTTAATTCATACAGTTAAGGCACAAGTAAATTTTCTTCCCAAAACACAATTTCATTAAGATATTTCTTCCAAATCTTACCATAACATTCACGTACAAACTATACATAGCTTAAAGCTTTCATAATACATACTTAGAAGTTTTTAGATTACAAAAGATAGTATTACAAAATATATTGATCGCTTCAAATATATTAATTGGTTTAAGATTCAGACTCATAGAGGACTATCGTCTTCCCGTCTGGTAGTACTCATCTGTTCCGAACTTTCATCTTCGGTTCGCACTATTTCAGGTTGGATTAAAGGAGGATTGACGCATTCAAAGTCAACGTGTCCCCAGTTCCTACAGTTCCTGCAAAAATACGTGGCGTTCCCATCCTTATCTATCAGTTTTACACTTTTCGCTCTAGCGGGACGGGCTATAGCTTGCTTTCCACGCTGCCTTTCGGTGCAGTTTCTGGCTATATGTCCATTCTGGCGACAATGATAGCAGACTGTCAATCTATCGACAGGTAAATCTAGTGCACTCTTCTTCCTTTTCACTTTAGGGCAATGACTAAGAAAATGTCCTTTTTCTTGACATTTAAAACACACTATCTCAGGACGAGCGAAACGGTCATTCACATTCCTTTTCTTTCTCTTCTCTCGACACGTAACGGCGAAATGTCCTTTTTTATGACATCGATAACAAGTAACATCATCATATGGACCAGGTCCTTGCCTTTCATTGAATTTCCTTTCGATTTCCGCACGTGTCAATTGTGCTTCTCTACGGGCAATTGCTCTTTGTTCACGACGTGCTGCTTTTTGTGCTTCGGTTTTCGCCATTTTAATTAACAAGATGTTTCGAAGTTTCCTATTAAAATTGACAATTCCATTAGAAAAGGTTGGATTATTCAATCATTTACCTAAGACAAATTTGTAAATTTACATTATCCTGACATATAGGATTATCATTCATATTAGGTAATCACTTGCCCCTTTTTGTTTAATTTTCCATCACAGTAATTTATCTAATCAATTTCAATTTATTTAACTTCCTTTGTTAAACTTCAAATCGTATATTTATTAACACTAATTCAATTCAATTTAAATTTTCTTAAGTTAAAAATCTTCATTTTCAAAAACAATTTTATACTTCTTTGGATTTGAAAAACGTTCTCTTTTTAAAGTGTTTCTCGTAACTATTCATATTAAACATCATAAACTAAGCTTTGTGTAAACCAAAGCTCTGATACCACTCTGTAACATTCCCCCTTTTGACCGTCTCCAGTCGGTAATTAAACCAACTAGAAACGTTCAAAAAGACGAATTGTTATTTAGTTTATAAGGTTTAAACAGAATCAGCCACAGAAACACAGAATAATAATAACACTGAATTAAAACAAATGAGAATTTATTTCATTACTATAAATCTTTTTATATACATCAGAGTTTATACATTTTGATAATGATACAGCGGAATATCTTAAAATACAATTTTCTTGAAATAAATGATTCTTTACTCTCTCTCTAACTTCGCTGCTCGAAAATCTTCAAGCTGTAGAAATACTCGGTCTGACCCGAGTATTATATTCAAAAGAAAATAATACACAGGTCAGTCTAATTCAAACCAGTTTATGAGTGCATAGAGGCAATAAGAATTTAAATAGACGACAGTCACAATAATTCTCGTCTATCCGACTCTTTTAACAAAGAAATCGGATAACGAAAATATAACACTTAACAGTGTTAACAATAAATCAGCAGATTTAAATCATCAACAGAGATAGATAAACAATTTATCATATCGACTAAATCAATTTAAGACAATTGAAATTGTCACTTTAAAACCATCAGAGTTCGATTGGCTGCCGTACACACGTGTGCATTCGTACACGTGTGCACTGCCCCGCCAACTCGTGTGCATAGATAACGGTGCAACATGCAACTGCTACAAATACACAGAGGCAACATCACATAACCAAACTACAACAAGATCAATATGTCCAAACTGTATGCAATGGATGCAGACGTACAAGTGCAGCTCAACACAGTGAAACAAGTTCAAGTGGCAACATGAAACTTCGAACATGAATATACATGTATGGTGATACAGCAACACATGGATGCAACTCGACAACAGAGTAACAAAAGATTAGCATCAATGCATACTGGAATGAATGCATCAAAGTGACAATACAGAACAGCATATATAGAAGTACATCAACCAATCAACAACAGCTACAACAACACAGTGAGTCAGGCATGAACCAATGATGTGCCACGACAACAAATTGAATGCAGACAGGTCTAACACATTGAAACAGCATTTTGGACATGACCAAAGATCAAACAGAACGGCTACTAAAATGAATGACATGTACAAGTAAACTAAGTTCAACAAGACAAGTACATGAGTACAGCAACAAACATGCAGTGGCAACAAGAGCAACGTGATGAACTAATAATGCCTCAGAAAACTCAAGTCAGTACACAGTTAATCTTGAATTAAAGACATGAGTGCAGACAAACCAAACCCAAGATTTCAGAATGCAGTGGCCATACACATATATACATACAAAAATGTATGTATACAAATGATCAGCCATCAAAGTGCAGACAAGAATGAAGTCAGTGCCAATAGTAATGACAGCAACTCCATCAAGTCGTGACTCAAACTCCAAAATACAGTCAGAGATGTCAACAAGTATGTAAACTACAAGTCAACAAATAAGAAATCAACTTCAAGTTATGAAAGCAACTACTGGACCAAGGTGGAATAAAGACTACAGGGACAATACATATATATATACATACATACATAAATGTATGTATACACATTGTTTCAGTGCCTATTCAAGTGCACATAAAGGTTCAAGCACCCAAAAGCATTTAGCAGCAGTTTCGAAATAATCCAGACAACAAATACTTCAACTACATATACCACATATGTCGACCATGCAACAGATACATGATCGAGGATGCAGACTCAAGTACGTCCATCATGAACTTGAAGACATTATCAAGTTAATGCCATAGTTCAATAAAATCTCAAGCCAAAGCCGAAACAAACATTTTCCAAAATAGTTTTCACGAAAATTAAATTCGAAGCCATGTTCAACAGACATCGAAGTCATAGTAGCCATAAACAAAAATCAAGCCGTGAGTTGGAAGAAATTCCCAAAACAATATAAGAATGCTCGAAGCCGAAGCCATATCAAACCACAAGTCGAACAAGTCGAAACCCAAAACTACTGAGCATAAAAACGTTTCGATAATTCAAGGCTAAAATCGAACAAAACAGTGGTAATTCACTAGTGTTACCAGAAATTAAGACCGAAGTCGCAAGAGAAATCAACATCGAAGTATTTTAAAACCAATTTAATAAATCAAAGTGGAGCGGGGCTAACCAGGATATCATAAGTTCGAAAACATTTACTAAGTAAATCAGAACGAAAAACGAACTTTCCAGAGGCAATTAGATAGACCTCAAGCCAACAAATAAATCAGACAACGAGCAAAGTAAATCAACAACTCAAACAATTTAACACACGAAATCACTGGATTTGAAGTAGATGTGAGTAATGAATTTACTCACCTTTAAATCTGAAATGGTCGCGAAGCGGTTGCGAACAGAGGATGGAAGATGAACGAAGATTGATCGCCCCCCTGTTTCCCTTTCTCGAAGCCCTAGCTATTTGGACGAAGAGAATCGATCGAATGCCGAAGCTCCAAATTCACCAGAGAATCGAAATCGCCGAAGCCCTAAAATTTGCTCGCCATTATTTTTCGTCGCTTCTTTTCTTTTTTTTCGTTCTGATTTGTGAAGAGAGGGAGAGGGTTCCGTGTTTTTATGAGAGAAAGGGGGAAAGAATCGTGGGGGTATGGGTTAGGACGTGGTATAGGGTATGGGCTGGTATATGTTAGTTTTATATTTTTTTTATATTTTTTTTCTTAATCCAATTTGTTTTATTTAATTGTGTTGTTAAAATTTTCTATGTGTATCTATTTATTTATTTTGTGTTAATTAAATTTTACAAAAGAATTTCAATTGATTTACAATTTCCAATAAAAATTAACAACCAAGTTATATCACTAATTTACGAAAATTTTATTGTTATAAAATTCCAACAACAACATCAATTTAGCTGCCAACACAAATCGTCTATTGATGATTAAAATTTGGGCAAAATCCCGGTTGTTACATAAATTCAAATTGAATTCAATTAAATTTTATACGCGTTTATACGCCGTATGTTCATAAAACAATTCCGATAAATACGAAACTGAAAATCCAGTAATAATTCAATATTACGGACCCAATGAAACTGGTTTCGTCAAATTCCAAGACTGTGCCTCGGAAGGTTATTTTTAAATTCAATTTAAACGATAATATTTCAAAACTGAACAAATCGCTTTCAAATTCAATTCTGAAGCTTCTATTATCTTCAGTATTATCAATATGAATTTTCTAAGCCTTTAAATTATTTTTAACCGGCTTAAAATTGAAGATTCAAATTTTATTCAATTTTCAATGGATTAAATTCAAAAATTAAATCGCCAATTCATTCTGATAATTTGAAATTCAAGTCAAATCATCGTTTCAAATATTTAAAATTAATTAAATATTCTCAAATTAAATTGTTCAAAATTCAGGGTCGTTACACCCAGGTCAGTCGAAACTAGGTTTAAAAACATCGACAACCTCCCAATGTCATCACCAACCTCTGATCGACACCCTACCATTTTTCCTATATTCTTCGTTCGCTCCTCTACTCCCAGACCGAAGTTCGACATCCCTAGTTGTCGAGATCACCCATGGCAGCTTAAAAAGCTTAAAACAGTGCATCTAGAACTGCTCTTCAACCCCAGCATTAAAAATTTTAAATCTTGTTTTAAAAATCCCATTTTTGTATGTAGATTCGTTTTATACTCCTGAATTTTTAAAACATGAAGTTTGTTTTTAAACTTATTTTGAGGTTGTACATACTTCCTTGGTTCCAGAGACAAATAAAAGTTGGTTCAACTTAAATAATTTTAAATGCTTAGATTATAACCAAACAAACTACTTTTGTTTACAACTCAAATCCTAACTGGGATCAAATCAAGTGGTAAAAACCTTTTTACCCAAAATCTTAGTTTAAAACAAACACAGGCAAAACAGATTCTTTGCAATACTTATGTATTTGCATATACACACAGAGGAATCATCACAAACCAAACATTTAAAAACATACTTATTCTAGTTATCTACCTGCAACTGATAGTTAACACTTATGGTTTAAAATGTGAAGTTACTCACAGGTAAACAAGAAGAGTTGCTCACCCTGATCATGTTGATTTCTAGAAATTTGAACTTTGAGGGTTTAAGCTTTTCGAAATTGAAAGTTGAAACTTGGTTGAACTGTTAGCTGGAAGACTTCTTCTTCTTGACTTCTGATTTTAGTTGAATTAGATTGTTGTTTAACTGAGATGTTTTAAGTTTGTAAAATGGTGGTGTTTATCTTTCTGGTTTACTCAGTTTTCGAATGAACAAACTGAGATGAAGCTTGAAGATGGTAAAAGAGTTGTACAGGTTATAACAATTTGTAAAAGGTGATGTTTAATTTATAAAATAGGGTGATGTTATTTTGTACTAAAGATATGGGTTGCCTTACTTCATACACTTGTCTTTGTACTTAAATATACTTGTTCAACTTCGGCTGAGAGATTTTTGGCTTGTACGGGCTAGTTAAAATTATGTACAAAGGGATGTTATTTGTTATTTTACTTTGTTTTGGTTGCAACAGATTTAGCTAGTGTATTTACTTTATATTTTTGTTAATGTGTTGTTTAAAGGTTTTGTTTGTTTTATCCTCATTTCTTTTGTTTGTATATTACTTTGCATTCCAACTTAATATGTTGTTTACTTTAAAATGTGTATATATATATATATATTCACACATATATACCATATTTACTATATTTAAAATTAAATGATTTATATCAATTTTATTTACGATCGGGGAAACTCGCTTCCGTTTATAAATTGATCTTACAAATTTTTATTCAAAATTTATTTAATATTAAATTTAACTCAAAAATTCAATAAATTATTAATTTAAATTAAATTAAATTTTCGGGGTCGTTACAGTTTATATTAATTCCCTTTTCCTTTTCAAATTTGATTATATATACTTATAATCCCTTCCATTTATCTATAACTTCTCTATGACTTCAGATTCAACACCGAAGTTCTTATTTCTAATATTTCAGAACCTCCCTTAAGTTCCAAGAATTTTATTATAAGATTTTCCCTTTATAAAATCTTATCCGTTAAATAACTTCGTTCGTAATCTCGAGAGGATTTATAAATAAATTCCAATCTTTTAAAACTATATATACAAAATAAGTATTTTTAAAGGATAATATTTTATTTTAAAATAGGTTTACGTAAATTTAAAATATCAAACATTCTAGATAACATCGATAACTCATTTCCAAATCATTTTTAAGTAACTAATTAATTTACAAGGCTGATTTATAAATTAGAATTTATTTCAATAAATATTAAATATTAGAATAACTAACTATACAGAATATTAGAAATAATAATTTTAGTTACATAGTATAGTAATTTAAAATCCCATTTAAAACAATTTTAATTCCTCGATAAAAATCTATTTTAAAAATCCAACATTTGCCAATTTCAATTTATAAATCCCTCTCGATTCAAAAATAGATTCCACTATTTATTTCCCAACGATTTTCATAACTTGATATAAATTCACATCATAAATCTATATTTCCAATTTATCAACTGACCATCATTTCCTTATTTATACACATCGTTCATAAATTCATAACTCCTTTGAGTTTCACTTATTTATAAAACAATTCTTATTTATAAAATTCCATTATATAAATTCATTTCTTATAAATCCCATTTATACTTCCAATCTATTTTTAACATTGATTTTAACTCATTTTCATATTCCCAGATACCATTTATAAATTCTTTTATATAAGTCATTTTTAAAATCTCCATTTTAAAAATTCACAACAATTAAGTATACCCAAAAATCAAATATATTTTTCTGATTCAATTTCTTTAAAATAACTCCAATTCCAATATATATATTTTTATATCAAATTCCCTTTAATTCCATACATTTTAAAAATATATTTATAGTATTTAAATTATCAAAATTCAGGCCAGTGCTATAAAAGCATCCAATAATTCCAATCACTATAATAATCTATAATAGATTATTCTACACAAGTCATATATCACTATATATGAAAAATAAACAACATATTTGAGGAATCCAGTTGGATCCCTACAACCTGTTTCCCTGCATCCACAGATGTTAATACAACATAAAAATACCAATCCCACTTCGAGGGGGATATCGCGGTATATAGGGTCATCCGCTATTATGCAGGGCGCATAAGGTCTCATCTGCTACAATGTGCGGGAATATCACTCCAAATATTAGTGTATATATATATACACTACTATACATATGATATAATATCATCCAACAGATAATCAATTCAACCAAACATCCAGAATTTATTTTAACTATTTAAAGTTAATATCTAGCAATCCAAAAAGAGTGAGATTTACTTACCTCGATTTTTAAATTGCAAACCATCCAATCTCGGCTTGTTTTTGACAACTTTTAGACCTCGTATAAATGAATTATGAATTTATGAACTTCGAAATAAATTAATTGACAATCAACTTAAATTAAAAATTGTTTTTAAATTAAATTACCTTCCTTAACATAAATCTCGTAACCATCTTCGTTGCTCGCGACAAACTCCTATCACCTCCATTGTAGCCTTAACCAATTGTCAACCAACACATCCTTAATGGCTTCGACCAATAAAAATATCCAAATTGATCTGCTATCCCAAAGCCCTAGCTACCATTGGTTGGAACAGCAACTCCATCCTTACGACTCAGCATCTCCACGGACGACGTCAACTGCACCACCCCTCACCTCCGCAAGCTTCCCCTTCATTTGCGACCTACATCAGCGACTCGCCCTCGTGAACTTCGCAACCACCTAGAAGCCTGCGGCCCTACATTATTCCATCGCCGATGCTCCTCCTCCTCACGACCAACATCAATCCACCCTCCAATACGCCTAACTCGATCCCAACTACCCACAACCAAAACCCTTGTTAAGAAGCTGCTCGCGTCTTCACTGTCGCAAGTCAAAATCGAAGTCGCGACCCCCACAATGTACTCGCCACTGCCTCCACCATCCATGGTCGCTGCTCCATCCCTTTGCCATCGCGCTCGATCCCTTCTCCTAGGCGATTTTTTAAGCTGAAATTGATTTCGAACGGTTTCGTTTGAAAAGAGGGAGGGTGAAGAGAACTCACATTCGTACTGAGAAGGAAATGAAGTCGCGATTCTTTTATATACATGTTTTAAGTCAAACGAGGCTTCACCATTTTTTTTCTCTGGTTTCGATTTTCAAATGGGGAAGATAGGAAGCATATGCGATTTTTAAAATGAAAAAAAATGGCCGCGTGTTGAGGAAGGTAGGGTGGCGTGTTCGAATGGTCAAGGCACAGTGAAAAGATGGGATTACTATTGAAAAGAATACTGACTAAACAATTATTTTATTTAAATTTCAAACGTCTCGATTTACGCAACTAAAAATCTCGAATTCCTATCGAGGCATGCCACTAGGCGTTCATAATGTTATACCCCAATTCCGAATGCAGTGGAAAAGGTTTTGGGTCCTAATTCGATCGTATGGAGAAGATAGCTTTTTGGACCCAATTATTATATTGAAATTCGATATAAATTTCAACGCGTTTATACCTCGTACGTCCAAATGATAACTCCAAATGCTACGAAATTTGAAATCCGATAACAATACACTATTACGGATCTAATGAAACTAGTTATTTTCAGATTTACCCATTGGAAACTATTGTATTTTAAATATGATGTACCACAATTATGTAACAGTTATTATTGGTTTTTATGTTATGGTTTTATGACATTTTGAATTTATAATAAAATGGGTACTACTTTTATTATTATTATATTTTATCCTTCCGTTGAGAGATCTGAATGTGTAGATAAATAGCTTTGTATTGTTATTTTTACCAAATAATAGTCAGCTTTGGAACAGATCTCAGTTTCAATGGGCCTTTTCTAAGTCGGAATTTAGGTCCATTTTAGGGCAGGTTATTATAGATTTCGAAAATTTCAACATCGTATCAAAGCCGATGGTTACGCCTAGGACAATAGACAATGTGCAAGAGATCTATAAATCGTGGTGGTTAGTGGTGTAGACTTAAGTAGTCAAAATTAAGGTTGAGCGAAACCATGGAACATAGATTCTAGTAGAATGACACGTGAAAAAAGTCTCGATATGGTGCAGGCATTAAAGTTGGGAGTAGCAGAAGATGCGTGAATGGACGCGAGCCAAAGAGGAGATTTTTTGGGGTGTCTCGCATTGTATGAGGGTAATGGGCACATATTGAAAAAAGAATAGTCACATATCGTGATAAATAATGAAGGTGGAGTGGTATATATATGAGTTTGGTAGCATGTTATAATAAGGGATTTCTTTTATTAAAAGTTGTTTACCAAACTCTACGTTGCTCCCATAGAGGGATATGCGGATGGATCCCGAATTTCAAATAAATAAGCCAACTTATAGTTTGATTAAATCCTGGTGGTAATGACTCATACTTTGTATGGATATAAATATGCGTATCCTCTTCGATATGCTTACTCTCGTACTTCATATTATGCTTGATATGAGCTTTGAGTATATTTGTATTCACTAAAACCACCAAATTTTCTAAGCATACTTGTATCTTGGTGTTTATATGTGCGTGTCATTCATGAAGGAACATGGTCAGTTCGCAGCGGAGTTAAAGGGTAAATTTCAAAAAAATTCCTTTATTGGATCTTTAATGGGTTTGTGAAGTTTAATCCATTAGAACTTTTCTAAATTTTCTTTTAAATAAAATCAATATTTTATTCAAAATTATAAAAAAAAGTTTTACTTTATATTATTTTGTATTATATTTTTGATATGTATATCATATACACATATGTGTGAAAGTGCACATGCAATAGAGTGATGTGTATATGGTTTAACATGCCCGTATATAGATGCTTGGATTTACACCACAAAGAACATGTTAGCCCCTCTTGCATTCGATTGGTTGTCTGCACGTGTATATGTATTTACATCAGTGTGTGTGTGTATCTATATGTATATATGTGTAAAACAAACACATATTTTTGTTAGAACCCCCATTCTATAGTTTCGATGACAACAACTATACAATCATATATATATTTCAAATATCGTTATGCAGGGATAATTCACTTCAAGCAAGAGGTTGATCCTGATAGGAAGACATAAGGCAAAGCACAAATGATAAGTTAGTAATATGTATATATATGGTCATATAATGATTATGTAAAATCTCCTTAAGTATACATACACACACTCATGCACAGAACTTCATAATACACAGAAATGGCCAGGATCATACGTCTGATTTGAGAAGCCAGACGTCTGAACTTGGTTACTGGAATTTTTTTAATATACACAGAAAAAATCCAAAGTCAGACGTCTGACCTTTCACACCAGACGTCTGACTCTTGGTTCGGTATTTAAAAAAAAGGCAAAACTGTCAAATCTGAAAAGGTGTTTCTATATCTCTTCTCTAAATCTCTTCATACCTAAACAGAAGCAACTCTAGATCAAAAGAGAAATAGAAGCAATGATTTATCACAACATTTTACAACTATAAATATGTAGAACAAGATTGAGTTTGAATCACTTATCTTCTCTATCTCTAAATCTCAGTTCTTACATTTGCCTTCCTGCTTTCAAAGTATACAATCAAAATTATATTCATTTTGATCTAAACGCTTCTATATTCTCAGGCACATACACGTGTACATTACTCAAGGATATTATAGGAAGAAATTGTACTTGTAGACAAAATCAGTGTTACTTAGAACACGCACTTGTCAAAGAAATACTCTTATATCAAAAGCCTATTCCTCCGGGCGAAGCGAGGGCAATTGGTTAGTGAAATTCCGAAGGGGAGCTTCAGGACTGGACGTAGGACGGGAGGTTCGAACCAGTATAAAAATTATGGTGTGATTACTTCTATTTTTATCTACTTTATCATATTGTGTAATCCATATTATCATACACTTACTTGTCATATACTATATACGATCCATATAGACTTTCAATATTTACTTTTACATACGTTAAAATAATAAGTGTAAACAATTTGTCTAAAATATTTATAAATATGTTTATACATATGTGTATGTGTGCACACACGTTTGTGTTTGACATAAAATAAGCTGTGAAGAGCACTATGAAAATGAAAAGGCAATGTCTTATTAAAGGAGGAGAATAAATATATAATTAATATCCTTGTATTTAAGACTGCCTTCTAAATTTAAAGTTAAAATAAATGTAAACAATAAAGGAGCAAATGAATGTCGGCATTAATGTATGATTAATGTCGGCCTTTTATTTTAAAGTTAAAATAAATGTAAATAATAACAACGGTAAATTTTATATTTAAATATTTATTTACTTATGCTCTCGACCTAGATAATAATATTCTTATTTTTCGGTTTCTAAAATTAAGACATATGTATTAATCATTTAGTTCTGTGTAGAATTAATGATAAAATAAAAGGAATATTTTGAGTCTAGAAATGCATAATATGATTTTAACTTAAATGAATATATGAATGTACGAATAATCAATTATATATTAATATAATAAATATATGTATGTGTATAAATAAAATATATTTTTTGTTGAGTGTATGCTTTAAAATTTTATGAAATTTTAAAACATGTAGTATATGATTTATAACGCTTAGAAACAATTACTAGTTTACAGGAAATTAGTAATAATAATATTTTATTGCAAAAGGAAATACTAATAAAAAATTATTTTGAGTCGTGTGCGTTAGCATAGCAAACATTCATAAAATGAATCTATTTATTACTATTATAGATGCAAGTGTATACACAACTAGCCAATTTGTGATAACATTTCGATATGCGAGATTCGTAGTATAATCTAACATCCTATAATATAACATATAAATATGAAATAGTAAAGTTAAAACATAGATTTACCTTTCATAAAAGCCTTTACGTATACATTGAAATGTTGAATTGATCTCCTTGAATCAGTTCACAAATCAGAAGGTGCTAGCTTCTGAATTACCGACCACCAACTATCGAATAGTGTTGAATTTGATGTTGTATGAACTTGGGAATATTTTGTATTGTTTTGGGAAGCCATGATCGAAATTTTCTGATGTGGAGATGTTCTTTTGGAGAGAATGGCTAGTAATGAAATGAAGAGGCAGTGTTTTATTAAAGGAATAGAATTAATGTATGATTTATGTTGTCATTAATCTCTTTTAACAATTTCCTCTTAATTTAAAATTTAAAAACAAAACTCCCCCTTTTAATGTGATGGTGGACCACACTAAGCCAATTAATGACTAATTATGTGTGCTTGCTTATGGACTTTAAACACATTTCAGTCCCTACAAAAATTCCTACATTTAAATCAAATTTAAACGTGCACATCCAGTATATTTATAAATAATATAAATAAACTGTTTAATCGTGTTCAATAGATCAAATAAAATTTCGTAATTAATATTTCATAAATGCTAGTTAATTTAATTAATTTATAACGATTATAAATTAATCAAATTGGGTGTTCAAAGGAATATCCAACATTTCGGTTGTGTGACTCTTATGTGTAAATTCAGTCAGCGATTAATATCGAACAATTTGAATATTAACGTTCACACGTCACTTAGCCAGAGGTGTGACATTTTGGCCAAATTTATCGCCTATTTGGTTTTGGTAAAACCCAATTTTACTTTATTAAATGTTACCGGATGGTGATGATTATTTATACCAATTCTCTTCGTCAAAACTGTATCACTTCGGACTTATGGAATTTAGTATAGTCAAAATTCCAATTTCGCCCATATTCAACTTTATAGTCCAGACACAAAGTCCATGGTTTAATAATAATAATTATTATCAACTGAACTACTATAATAGAGATTTCGAATTTTAGTTGACTTCAGTTGATCATGATACTAATCATATATAACTAAGGAGATGAATCCTCACTTGAATAGTGTTTCACTTTCAATATTCCCACTCGACCCAACTATAATCGTCGATGGACGACATGCCACGATTTAACTATAATCATAGCAGAGCTTTCATATTGAAGATCGATAGTACTCTTAAGTCAAGAGAACTTTATAAATTAGTCACTTCGGAATTTTCTGTTTGACCTTAGTTATATTAAGTTATTAACCAATAGAAAACTATCGAGTGGGTCATTTCATTGTTATCAAATATCCATCCGTAAGTAGCCCATTGGTACCCCAGCAGCTGAGTAATACACTGTCCAATATTTGGAGAGCGTTACATATTCTTGTCTCAATGGATGCATTGATGTCTAATTTTGATACATCTTGAATAGGAGTGTTTAAAATGACGTGCTTATCATATTGTGATATAATACTAATGGTAACAACTATTTGTAACTTCTATCACAAACATATCATTTATGGTTTTTCTGACATATATACGTAACTATTTAATTATTTATAACAATTTATAACAAGTATATAATAGAAAGAAAACACCCTTTATTTCGAACAAGATTGGTTATCGAGATAGATTTATGTAACATATTACATAATTGCTCCTAGGCCATACCCCTAACTCTATCAATTCATTGATCTGTTATTTGCACTTGATAAACTCATTCTTGTAGGACATCATAATCAATCTGGTAATTTGTAGTCATGTATGCATTATAACAGCTTCACCTTATTACCTTAGCCTTAGTTTCTTCTCTTATGTTAGTGCTTACTGTTTCATATATTTAGTTATCTTGATTTGGTAGTGATACTATCTTTTGGAACACATTGGAATATAGTTTTATCTAGTTCCATTATGAGTCACATTGATTTTTTATTTGGTTTTTTCCTCTTTATAACTTCTTGTTAATTATAATATGTAGTGATTTCAGGGTTTTTTTGTTAATTACGAGTCCATTTCAACTTCAAGTTGGTTAGTAAATTTATATAGTAATTCTTATGTGCACAGAATAAAATACTAATCCATACTACTATATTGTATCAATGAGTGCCAACTTCAATGCATATTCAGGTTACAATAAACCTTCGACCTTTTATACTGTATAAATAGTGATGTATATAAATGAATATGGTAGAATCGTCGAAGCTTATTTTAGGTTGTTAATTCCATAAATACTTGAAACTGTGGCTCTAATAAGTGTGGTCGACCATATCGGTAAATATTTTAAACTTATACCATACTACAAACATACAAATAAAAAATAAAAGAAAAAGGAAAAATAATGAACATCTCTTGTTCACTACCGTCGATTACACACTTAACTTATATTTACAAGATGTAATTCATTTTGTCCATTATCATTATCATAGCTAGGATAACATTTTGTCCATCACAGTTGTACACATATATACATACACGCAAATATATATATATATATATATATATATATATATACACACACACACACACACACCTTATATACATATATACATATATATTCATGCACACACACATACATATGTGTGTGTGTGTATAATTTTTGTTATAGTGCTGTTTTTAAAAAAACATTATGTATGTAGTGAGTCAGTGCCGTAGAAGTGATGTCTAAGTTTGAAGCAAGTTAGTGGCATTTTTGTTCCGGATTGAACAAAGTATATGTACATCAAGTGGCTTCATTTAATGCATTACATATTTATTTTCTAGTATGTAGCAAAAAAATAATTACGTAGTTATGGGTAATCATGTCATTCCTTTGATTTATAGTTTAAAATTGTTGATGTAGGTGGATACATTTATGTTTGTGTATATTTATTTATAATAGTTTGTCATAATTTATAATGATTTATATCAGACTAAACTACCTTTTAAGGGTTTATAATAGTTTATATCAAACTAAACTAAGCTATTATAATTAGTTCATAAACTTAGTTCATGAATATTTCATATTCTTACTGACTCAAGTAGTTCACATTTGTCTTACTGCTATATCACATTTGTCCACATTTTATCCACACTTGTTACTGAACTATGTTATAGCCTAAAACATTTGTTATAAACATTTTGTCCACATCAGTTCATAAAAAGTCAGGTAGTGTTTGGTTTGTTATTTTTAGTTTTGGATTTCTATCAATACAAAAATGCACACAACACATTTATATTGCAGAAAACGACCAATTTAGAAAATGAAGTTTAACATACAAAATAGAAAACAACTTTTTTTTATTTTTCGCATTTTGGGAAATAACATAAGCACGTGAAACAATCCATTTTTCGTTACTCTATCCCTGTAACAAGTCGGATTTTGCCCGCTCGAAAATCGACATCCATACTTTACATCGTACTCGAATGCCGTAGATTCGACCGTTCAAATCCGAGTCGCCGGAGCTTATAACACCATTAAGTATAACAACACAGCGGAATAAAGAATATATCAATTACATAACATTGATACAATTACAGATACAAAATCTGATACAATATGATACAACAGAATGATACAACAGATATCAATATACATCAGAGGTATGATACAAGAAATAGCAGCGGAAAGAAAATAGATAACACCAACAGTGGATAGAATATCTCCAATAGAACGCTCCAATCCATAGCTAGCGGAAAGCAAGGTCAGTCATCCAAGGACTGACTAGCTCCAGATTATCTACTCAACCTGAATATCTGAAAACCCCAATTTTAGACTGCTCGTGTAGAAAATTATGAGCACTCAGAGTTTAGGAAAGGAACAATAAACTCCGAGTCAGTCGTGGGACTGGTGTGAGCAACAAAAACAGTTTATCTTTAAAATAACACAAAAGGTTTTTTAAACATTGAAACCCACAATGCTTTTGGAAAATGAAACTACCATAAGGCCTCCCGCACACACACACACACAATGCAAACGCAGAATCAGAGGAGATTTCTCCTTATGATAGTCAAAGATGCTTACTACGCAAAACAAATCATTGAATATTATTACTAGTGCATAGTGAAGAAAACATTTCGAAAGTATAATATTAACCTTAGCCAACATACGACCAGTATCGTATGCCTACTATAGCTACCATCTAAACAGTGGTGACCACCATAAGTAAATGGCAGGTTCTACAACTAAAACCGTACAAGTTCCGTATTGGAAATTGGATTTCCAACAAATGGTCAGGCTAAGGAACTTCCTTTCCTACTGCCGAATGGGATCGCCTCTGGCTGGACGTCCCGAGAGACAAACTGCTCTCTGCCAACACAAGGCCGGGTTACCCCTGTAATAGGTAACTCACGAATATGCCATCCCCCGGTCCTTTGGGACCTTTATCCGAGGCGCCTCGATAAACACACAATCACACAATAAATGAGATCGGAGTATCCACATAGGTTAAATACCAGGGCTCCATACCTGATACCACCCTTTTCCAGAAGGAAATGACATACCCTAAAGGGCGCGACCCTCATAACCTTGCTGCATATTCCTGTTTCGACCATTTTCGGGTTGTGAGGTTCGAAGAAGTCTCGTCCACAAAGCTACGCTTTGTCACAAAGCCATGCTTTGGGTCAACAGATGATCAAAGTAATGAACACAAAGATAAATGATCAAACGAATGATCATATCACAATTGATCAAACAATGATCATCACACAGCAACACTCAGCATGTCACATTACCAAATTGGGAATATATCCCTGATAACCTTCAACTACATAACCTCTGAGCTCGTACGTCTCAGAGAAGGGTGTTAAGCTAAAAGAATAAATTCTCCGCCACCAAACAGAAATGTATTTGAAAGAAATCGGCTTTATATCTCAAAGTGTAATGTCAGACATGTAACCATACAAGTCTGTTCCGGGTTCGAACAGAACCGAAGGCACTTCCGAAGAAGCCCTTGCAATCCGGGTATTTACAATCCCGATCGGATTTCCCATCACTTAGGAGATCTCTATACCGGCGCGACTCAGTGCAGAGATAATCGATAGGTTATCCTATCGTTCTGGCAAATACCCGGTCTTCACCACCGGTCTTCAAATGCTATCCATATACGACGTATCACTTATTCGGAATGGGATATATGACACAAAGGTCCTCTCCCGGCTAATCCGAATAATGAGCGTAATATTTTAAAACATATGGATATTGAGATTTCAATTAAGTCACAACTTATTACCCAAACTTCTCTTTTCAAATGGTTTAACAAATTACCATTCAAATCTTTTAAACAAAAAGATTCATTTTATCAACCTTCACGGTTTAAGCAATTTCCACATTTTAATCTTTTAAATAAAAGATTCATTCATAGATTTTCCAAATTAATTTCCATTTCAATTGGATTAACTAGTTAAATCTTTAAAACAAAGATTTAACTCATAGCTTTCAAAACAATTTCATTTCGAATGGTTTAAACAAATCATCATTTTAAATCTGTTAAAAATAAATAGATTTAATTCATAGTTTTCAAAAAGAATTCATTCATAACTTGGAAAACCATTTTTCAATTCAATCTTGAAATTCCTTTAATTAAACTGGAATTTCTTTTCTTATTTGAAAGCTTTTATTCTTTTGAGAACAAACAGTTTTCATTTTTGGAAATCTGATTCATTTATACGAGTTAAGGTTCTTGGGTTAAATTCAAATTCTCAAACCAATATTTTAAAAGTGGTTTAAATTCATATAAAACACATTTATAATATCTTTAATCAAAATTCCAATCATTGAATTCAATTCCAAATATTGAATTCAAATTCAAGTTGAATTATTTAAATTTCAAAACTTAATTAAGTTATTCGAAAATAAGACTTATCTTTGAAATTCCATTTCAAAAGCTTTTCACTTTAAACCCAAATTTCCAATTTCAAAATCAATTGAAATTAAAATTTCAATTTCAAAAACATCAAATTTAAATTATCTGTCACTTAACCGATTTCCACGTGAAATCCATATTTGTGTGTGTAAGAGTGTAGTCCAGGGGTTTAACACAATAGTGCAACACGATGAACCATCACAGATCAAAATACAGGATATAGTTGATAAGCGATATAAACTATAACGCTTATCGTTCATGCACAGATCACAGATATATAAAAATCACAGATAATAAATTACATCACAGATAATTTATCACAAATCACAATACAAATCAGGGTGTATCACAAAGCATCACAATCAGGGAATATCAACAATTCAATCATTCAATAGGATCCAAATATTCATAAGTAAGCTTAATTAATTATCTGATTAATTTAAATCAGATAAGTCATCAATCATGGTTAATTAACATAAATTAATTTCAAATCATTCGATTAATTGTCCTTTAATCATTTATTAATTAAATTAATTATCCTTTAATTATTTTTCTTAATTATTTATGAATAAATCTTAATTACAAATTATTACTTACTTGATTATCATTAACGATATAAATCGACTCACTTTTAAGTTAAAAATTTGGAAACGTTTGATTTTTATTTTCTAAATCACTTATGAAGTTTCATTTAAAATAACTTGTTACAAATATAAATTTAGAACTTAATTGTTTTAAAAATCCTTTATTCAAAACTTTTAATTTATAAATTTGAATTCAAACTTCAACCTGGATTTAAACCCTGTCTAAATCTATATACAAATTTAAGTTTGTTTAAAAGCTCAAACGACTTGCTATCAGTTTTTTTTTAAGCCTGGAACAAACTACAGACTCGAGCCAGACCAAAGTTACTTCGAGACTTCCCTTTCTTACTTCGGGTAAACTACTCGATTTACTCGAGTATTACTTCGAGTCATTTACCCATCTTCCCCGAGACTACACTCAAGAACCCAGGCTTCAAGATATCAACCGTGCACGTGTACGCCCCCGTTCGCCACCTCCGGTCACCACCAATACTTCGAGCAAGTCGAAGACCATCCCCAGCTCCGATCCCATTCACCAGACCCCCTCCAGTTCGACTCGAACGCAAATTCGTGAAAAGAACCAAAGCCTGGAAACACTCACAGCCTTCACCCCACAAACCTATCAACGCCACTTGCTCGACGCTCCGACCACTAGATCGCCAGAACTTCCGGCATCAGCTTCGTCTACTTCACCTCTATCAATTCCCAAACCCCCGTTGAACTCGATGCTCCATGGAGATCGAACTGACCCAAAATCTCCACCCAGACCAAATTAGGTTTAGCAACTAAAATTCACGACCACTGCCTCCACCTGTTTCTGATCATCCACTACCTAATTTTTTCAAACTTCCTGGTCACTCCACTATCACCAACCACAAATCCGGCCACTCGAAATGCTGGGATCACCAGAGATCCCTTAAAAACCCCAAAACAAACAACACAGGTAAACTCTTTAAATACCAATCACAAAAATGTGATTATAACTTTAAAAATCCTAACTACAGGCAAGAATTCAAGTTGTAAACTTGAATTGATATTTTAAAATGTTTGAAATTTTACTTATATTAAATATTGGCTGTTCTTTAAGTTTTTAAAGAGCAGTTCTACTTGGTAAACTCAAATTCAAATTTTAAAATGTGTTTTATAATCAAACAAACCTATCTTGTTTAGATACTAAGTCCTAAAAATCAACAGATTAAGCAGGGTTGATTTTTGTTTTAAACCTGAGCTTCAAATTTTATAACAGAGATGTTTCCAGACTATTAAACAGTCAGGCATCAATACATTCAAAGAATTGCATAAATATATATTCATATAAACACACTTATTTCAAACATAAGAACATAAGTGAACACACTTAAACAGATTTTAAATTTAGGTTACTCACCATTGATTTGAGAAGATGAACAAAGCTGCTACTTGAAGCAGACTTGAACTTGCAAGATGAAGTCTTCTTTCTTCAATCTTTGGTTCGAGTTGAATCTTGTTTTGTTGTTTATGTTGAAGCTTTTTGTTTAAGTTTAAAGATAATATTTACTTTAGTTTAATTTTTCTTCTTTAGCTTGGAATGGACGAAATTGAAGTGAGGAGGAGGTATAAAGAAAATGAATTTGCTGGTGATAGAACTTGTACAATTGATATAATTTGTTTATACTTTGGCCAGGGATTTTTTTCTCAATTTGGAGGCTGATAGTACCTTGCATTAATTAACATGTACAAACTTGCTTATTCTATTTCTTTTGCTTTGCTGAACGAATTTAGATAATGCTCTGATATATAGAAATGGATTACAGAATATCATTTTCTTTGTACAAGTGATGTTATGCTTGGTACAAGTGATATATTTCTTTATTTGTACATCAGATTTTTTTTCTTGGCTGATGAGCTATGGCATTTATTGCCTTGTACAATTCGTATATATATATATATATATATTTTCTTCGGCTGCAACCAAATATGAAGATGTTGATTTGGTGGCCAAACATTAATTAGCTTGTACCATGTTTCCATTTATAAATTTTTTTCTTATCTGGCTGTACAAAATGTTTGTTCACACTTACCTTCATTTGCAAGCTTACATGTATATGTATGTTTCTTCTTTTGCCTTTACAACATTACTCTATAATATAATTAAACTCCTATTTTAATTTGTTGTTAGAATTTGTTTAATATGTTTTACTTTCTACTTGAATATATTTTTATCCTTTATTTAATTTTTGTACATACTTATCTTTATATAGTCGAATATATTACCTATTTACGTGTTTCATATTTCTTTTGTTTGTTTTCATTTGTAAGTGTTTATGAATTTTATTTTCATATGTATTTGGTTTTATTTTATCTTTTTCTTTTATTTTAAAAACTTAACTATCAAATACCTAGTTTACCTATTACTTATTTTACACTTATCTTTAATATCAACAAGGTTTATTTTATTTTAAACTTACAAATCATAGCTTTCCAAAATACATATATATATATATTCATAAGTTTAAAATAACAATTACATTATAAATATTTGTTTAAAAATAACTCGTTATAATTTCTCATATATATTAACCATCAATCCTAAATTTAAATCATTTATTATTAAACCATTTATTCCTAATCCATTTATTCATGGTTTAAATTCATATACAAAAATTTAAATTTAAACGATTTATACAGAATTTATCCGAGTTCGGGGAAACTCGCATCTATTTATAATTAATTTTACAGTTTTATTCAAAAATTCATTTAATTATTAATTTAAATTTATATAAAATCCGGGGTCGTTACAATCCCCTTTGTCCTCTCATCCTGTTTCTTTCATCCCTTCCACCGTCCATCCATTCTTCTCATATTTGAGATACATATTGAAAACCGAAACACAAAATTCGTTTTTAAACCAAACACCACCTCAACATCTAGGGTCTTGCTTTCAGCTGATGCATTGAATTATGCTATACTGCTGGTCAGTAATTTATAAATATCACTTGCTATAATCATTTTGTCTACTATGTCATAACCTAAAAACATTCAGTTCATAAATATATAATTTATTTTCAGTTCATGCAACTTGTTGATCTTGCAGTCTTAGGGTCTTGCTTTCAATCAATGCACTAATACAACATGCGACAATAAAGTGTGTTTTGCGTTGTCTGAAGTATGCATGAAGTTATGTAACCATGAATTTCTGAACCATGTTATGACAGTACATGTACTTATTAACTTCCATTTTCTTGCTGCAATTTTATGCTATGAACTATGTATTGCTGATATTTTTGAGCTATTCTATATTGAGTTTGTCAGCATCGGTTAATTTTTAACTATTAAATGCACTAAAAAATTTGTTAATCATAATTAACCGACTGTTGGTTAACCGATTAAGACACAATGATTAACCACTAAATATTTGCTGTTAACAATGGTTAAGATTTAGCGGTTTGATCGGTATGAATTGCCCAATTTTATTTTCGGTTTGGTTAATAGAACCAATTTTTTTCGTTATTAAATCGATTAATTAACTGATCAGTTCGGCTAACCGACCATGCCTACTTCTAGTTTGGTGCTTACGGCTCAATTGACTTGTGTTTTTGGACATTTCAAATTTGAACGATGCTTGAAATTGAAATGTGGATTTGAATGTAAGTTGTAATTATTATATGTAATATGTAATATATTTAGTTTTATTATGTTATTTATTTTTGTATACCATGAAAATACGTACAAGGCCAAAGTTGAGAAAAATTTGACCCCAGGAACATATACTTTTTTTAAGACTAAAGGATGAACATTTATCATTTATTCAACAAAAATCTTTCACTAAAATGCAATGGAATTAAGCAAACAAGGGCGGTGGCGAAGGTTTTCGGCAGCAATAGTGACAAAGGCATGCAGCATGGTGGTGGAGACAGTTGAAGGCCACAGTTAGGGTAATTTTTTTAATTAGGATGATCGATTTGGGTGCGAATGAGATGGAGATGTCATACGATACAATGATGGCGTGTTAATGAAGTCTTGTGGAGTTGCAGTATAAATGGTTATAACATATAGATATTTAGACTATAATTTATTATCGTTAAATTGAATATTTAATTACGATATTCATAGGACAAACGATAATGTGTCGATATTATTGAGAAATGAAAAAGGAAATAAAGATAATAAGAGAAAGTGCCAAAAATTATTACATAGGATAAATATTTAATTATGTTTTTTTACCTATCATGATGTCTTAAAACCAATCCGCCTATGTTTTTGGTATGAGCATTGTAGACAATAAAGTGTTTTTTTACCTACCATGATCTTATTAATGGGTATGGTAGGAAAAATGTTAGTCCAAGATGTTGCATACAATATGACATTAAGAAAGCTTTTGACACTATTAGATGGGAGGTAATTACTTACATTCTTGAGCTCAAGAACTTTCCCACTATGTAATATTTTCCTCTAATTTACACTTTCATCTTAACTACTTCTTCCTCTGTCAATGTCAATGGTCACATTAATGGTTACTTCAAGGGTAAAAAGTGAAAGACTTAGTAGTATACGCTAGAAGCAATTATGTAATTTGTTACGTATATCTAACTTTATAGTCAATTTGGTATAAAGATGTTTGATTTCTGTTATATACTTTGTTATATTGTGATATAATTAGTTAATTAATTAATTTAAAGTATATTGATAAGAAAATCCTTAGATAAAATGTTATATGGTTGTAGTTGCAAATAGTTTCAACCATGAGTAATTATTCAAAACATTAAATAACATTTTGTTTTAAATATTCTTGGGCCTCGACGGTGTTTAGGAGGTCATAACCATTGAAAGGAAGTGGTCTGCAAGTAGGCAGGTCAACCAGGTCAACTGTTGGAGGAGCTGGTGGGATGAAGTTTAAGGTGGCTTGAGGATCGAGTTGCAACCTCAAGCCATTCACTACACAGTCTAGCTGACCTATGTTTGACAGTTGTGGCAGTACAACACGCCATATTTTTTCGTTGGAGCAAGATTGGGCTGAGCAGCACTAGCGAGAGTGTTGCCATTGGTTTGTTGCTCGTCGGAGTTATTACCTTCAAATGACAGAAGACTATCCATGGTAATAAGTTAGATTAGGTCTTATGGAAAGGAGAGAGCTTTTAGGGGAAGGCCCTCCTTTAAGTGCCAAAATTTTGACTAATTTTCTAGCCAACCTCCGAATGATACGAGTGTATTACGAAAAACAAGGTTACTTGCTCATCTTTATGCTTAAAAATAGAAAAAATGAGGAGTTAAGTATGCAGTTGAAAGGTAAATAACACAAGATATAGAGCGGTTCCCCAAAGTTGCCTATGTCCACTGTTAAATTCTCTTACTATATATTTCTCTTAAAACTATAAAGAATTATGAGAGAATAATAAGAAAACGTAGCACTTAAGACTAACATGTAATCCTGAAAACTTATGTAGTGTCAAAAGCACTAAATTGTGCATAGTATTCAAAATTCTTGTGTAACGGCCCGGGATTTCGACCCTCGGAAGTCGACATCAATACGTTCACTGTACAGAATGCCAAGCAATCGAGTGCCGAAAATACCAGATCATTAAGGGTTAAGAAGAAAGGATAGAAGAAGAAACATAAACAATAACACAAAATCTCACATTCGTAGCGGAACAAAATATAATATATAATAACATATTTTTATACAAAAGAATCTGTATTAGTTAATATACATACAATCATTAGAGTACAACAATCAACAAATCAATCTGGACAGTTATAATAACTTGTCCTCACCAGTGCTGACTATACAGTCTACATACAAAGCGGAATATAATCAAGTATGTGATATACGTCTGAATCCTCCAGCTTGTCTCCTGAGCTCCAAGACACTCTAACCTGAATTTGTAATACTCGGTCTGACCCGAGCATTATAAGAAAATAACACTCGAGTTAGTCTGGAAGACCAGCGTGAGAAAACACACTCCATTTGAATTATTACTATTTTAAAATCCTTTGAAAACAAAGGTAACTCGTAAGACCACGTCACACATAAACATGACGGGTCCCGGTCTCATTGAATCCAAAACGATAAATTTTTAAAGGCCAAGTTATTTAAAATAAACAATTCTACAATCAGGGTGTCAATATTCTATAACGACCCGGGTTTTTGACACTTGTTATTTGAATAATTTACTGATTTTAAATATCGGAATATTATTTTTATCAGTAAAATAATAAACTTTGATTTTTATAGATATCGATGTGTGTGTATATATATATTTGGGAAGCTATGCTTTAAAAGTCTAAAATTTTAATCTCTCAAAAAAACATTTAATAAAAATTCCACCTTTCTATTATAGGATATGATATATATATATATATATAAATATGAGTGGGTATATACATAACTTTGATATAAAAATTTAAGATAATATATATGTATATATAAATATATCTATAAGGATAAATACATTTAAGTGGAAAATTTTTATTTGTACATTAGTTATAGGGTATATGTACAAAATTTATAAAAGTAATACAAGACAAAGCTATGTTCATATATATATGAAGAATATATGTATATTTCTATGATGTATGTATATGTTTATACATAAGGAAACATAGCAATAAATACATATCAATTCAAGCATACAATAAATCAAATCATCCTCTCATTAATCAAATCACCAAGTTTTCAAATCAGGTCAGGTTTGAAATCTATGAAAAAAAAGAAATAAAACTTGCTGTACATGAATGAACTTCAGCCTATCCTCCTCTATCTATAAATAGCCACTGCCTTGTTGTTTCACATATTGCACTCTAACAATTCAAATAAAAATAAAAAGAATACAAAGCTTCCATTAAAAACTTAAAGGAACTAGGAGCTCAAGTACAGGAAGGATCAAACAAAAACAAGGAAGGAGAATTCATTGTTCAAAGAAAGCAGTGAGCAAAACAAACCTTTTCTTCATACTTACAGAATCAGGTTCAAACCATAAACTTGTAGATTTAGGTGAAAAAGCTTTTGGTTTTCAAGTTGTTCATATGCAAGAAATGTCTGTGTTTATATATATGATTGTATATCCTGATGTATAACTGTAGAACTCATAAGCATGTACACCATTCTTTTGCTCTGCTCTATATATAGAAAAAAACTATTATACTCAACTTCAAGAACCTCTACCTCTCAACTAAGTTTTAGGTTATAGTTTAAAAAGGAAACCTGTACGTATTCGAATGTACTTTGTTTTAAAAATGGTTTCATTGGTTATTATCAATTATAAAAGATATAAGGTGCATTTTACAGTAAGTAAACCCAATAGGAGTGAAACTTGGAAATCATATTTCGTTCTTTTGCTTATATGAACGTGATCGCTTTTTGAAGCGTTGATTTTTGGAGGAAGTTTCAAAATTTTTAGTGGGGTATATAGTGGGAAATTTGGAGTTGAACGTTTTTGGGTTTTTGGTCGATCGCCGGTGAACTACCCGATTTCGAGGATCGAGCTTGGGTCAGAAGGAAGCTTGGAGGATGGGGAACGAGCAAAAAATGGTGAGGCATTTTATAGGGGGATATGGTGATCGGTTAAAGGCGAAGTAGGGTTAGAGAGTGAGTTTTGGTCGTGTTCGGTTTCCGATGGATGGTGATGGCGTGGAGAGTTTTCAGGTGTGCGGTATGGGGGGAAAGGGAGAGGGAGGCGTGACATAGCTGGCGGTGGAATTTGGTGAGGGCCGGTGGTCGGAGATGGTCAGGCGAGGTGGTCGATTGAGGATGGAGGCTCCAGTTTTCTTTGGTGAAGTTCGAGTTTTTCGAACTAAGGGGTTGGTCGGGCCTCCAGGCATGTGGCCGAGTAGAGTGGGATATGGGTGGTTTGTTCGAGGTGTCGGCGGTAGGAGGAGGGTGGTGGCCGAGGTGTACACGTGCACGGTGATACTTGTGTGCATGTTGGAATAGAAGAGGATAAGGAAAAAGAAGAAGAAGTAGGAGCAGTAAGAAGAAGAATAAAAGAGAAGGAGAAAGGGTGGAGTTGTTTTCTTGTGTTGGGCCGAACAGGCCGGGTCCTTGTTTAAAAAAAGTATTATCAAATGAATCACATTTAAAGGCCTCTTAACCTTTTTAAACATTTATTTTCTTTTTATCTAAATTCAATCAACATGGAAGCTTGTATTTTATCCTATCACCAAACATTTATGCCTAATTGACCTTGTTAAGTTTTGGGTAATATAGAATTAAATAAATTTTATTAATTAAAGTTAATAAATAATCTAAACTTTAAATTGATAAATCCTAAGTTAATTTATATAAGATAATTATTAATGGATTTCTAAAATTTAATTAAATTAAGAATAAATAGTTTGTAACTAATTTTAATTATAAGTAAGCAGGGTTAGAAATATAATTAATTTTGGGTTGTTTAAATTAACTAGATGACGATTTGTGATTGGTTAATATTAGCTACAAATCATTAAAATAGTTCATGATATGTGATTTGACTTGATTTCTCGTGTGTATTCATTTTAGTTGTTCTGTGCCTGTGACATAAAGTACCCTAATAAATTTAACAGTTAAAAATAAAAAATGTTGACACGTTTTATTTGAAATAGACATATGTAATAAATTTCCATTTGTAGTTGTGGCATTCTGAATTTGAATTGTTTGTTAAAAACAACTTGGCCTTGTAAAAATCTATCGTTTGGATTCGATGAGATCGGGATCAGATATCAGTATTATCTGAAAACCACATCTACCCAAAATAAACGATTAGGTCGGGAAGATTCCAAGGGAAGATCCGGAATGAAGATTTCAGAGTACAAGGGCTATTTGTCGCTAACTCTGAGGGTGATTCCAATATGAGTGTAGTGGAAATGGTGCCTTCGGTTCAGTTAAAACCCGAACGGACTTGTATGGACGAATGCTATCAGAACATCGTCATTGGAGGACGATGAGCATTTCAAGTGAATGAGTTCTTGAGAGGTAAATCGTAGCCTCAAGCCTCATCAACCAGAAATGACTAAAACAGGGGAGATGCAGCAAGGCTAAGTGGGTCGCACCCAAGTAGGGTAATGTTATCCCTTTCTAGAGTCCCCTTTTTACTCGGCATGTTTTGGTGCGGTTACTGATCCCAACCGTGGGGTAATCTTACTCGGACTATCCAGGTTAGGGGTAGTCCGGTCTTATGTAGCAGGGGATCCCGGTGTGGTCCTCGATGTTATTTCTCTAGAGATGCACCGTGACGGGCGGTACCCCAATAGCCCAGTCATTGTATGGAACCCAAACTCTAATAAGTGCCGTATGTTTTTTATTGTGCCCAAATATGTTGGAACGTGAGATGCATGCATTCCAGTTATCTTCTATTTATTTGGAAAACCCTAGACATTATTATAATATCACTGGATTTCCTATGAAAGTGTTTTGGTTATCGAAAGGGAAAAACCTGTCCGTGTGTATGTGCGGCGAGGTCTTACGAGATACCCTTGTTTTCAAATGGTTTCAATTTAAAGTAATTTAACCGTTTTACTCACACCAGACCCATGTCTAACCCAGAGTTTATTTTTCTATTTTTCCTAAACTCTTGGGTACTCAAATTTTTATGAGTAGCCAAGTGATTCCAGGTTTGCTCTCGACGTATATGTTAGAAGGAGTTGGAGCAGGCGACTTCAACGTATCTAGCTATATATGTATTCCGCTATATTGGCATCTATGACTGTATTTTGGCTTGTAATGAATGGACAGGTCATTACGACTGTCTGAATATGATGTATGTATAATTATGACTCTGTTGAATTGTATTAGTGACTATGTGATATATGTTGTAATATATATTATCCGTTCCGCTGTGAGATGTTGTGATTTGTTTAGTTCTTTTCTTCCTATCTATTCTCTTTTCTACCTATTTCTTTCTATATTATGACTCGTCTTTCGAAGTGAGAAGGGCGGGCCGTCACATATTCACATATGGGAATTCATTCCATATGTTTACTTTATCATGACCTGTCCATCGAAATTTATTCGCCTGTAATCATCACATTTTCCGAAATTCGAAATAGCGATCAGTACAAGTTGATTTACTTCTAATAAAACGTATCAACATTTTATTCTATCTACATTAATTTGTTTGGCTACTTAATGGCACAGACAATAGATAATTGAAATCAATATCTAAGAGAAATATCAGTCAAAACATAGATCATTAACTCAATCAATAATTAATATTAAGTCAGTTTACAATTCAGAACTGAACCGGTTCCAATTAACCGAGTCGAATTATATATTTAAATCCAGATCACTCGTTAACCAAAGAAATTTATAAATTGATTTATTCTTAATTTATTTAAATCAACAGTCCGTTTAATAATCAATTAACATATAATTAATTACATAAGAATTTTCCTATTTGTTTACTTCAATTATTATATATCATTAAATTTTACATTTCAGAAATCTCGACGATATTAGTTCAGATAAAGATAGATGACGGTAGGAGCTCGACGCAAAATTCTGCTCATCAATTGGATTTTAAAAGGATAAGAAATAATATTTTAAAAATTTTAGATTATTAATTACAAAAATTCATCCAATTCAATTGCCTTTTTTTTAAAACCCACTCGCCCATGCAAATTTGCAACCCCGGCCCATCACTACAACAAAAATACACTATTACAACTGTAGTTTTACAACTGCCAAAAATTGCCAGTTGTAATAAAGGTTTTTTACAACTCTTTTTTTCAGAAAGTTGTAATAAACTTATTTTCAACAACTCTTTTATTCTGCCAGTTGTAATAGATGCCAATTACAACCTTTCTTATTTTGCCAGTTGTAATAGATGCACATTTTTACAACTGTTTTTTTTGCTAGTTGTAGTAGATGCTTATTACAACCTTTTCGTTTGCCAGTTGTAATAGATACATATTTTTAACAACTCTTCTTTTTTGTCAGTTGTAATAAATAACTCACGAAAAGTTGGCACCAACCCACGAAATCTTGGTGGCAAAGATATGAAAGTTAGATGGGAAATAGTAAAAAATTGGCTCTAAACTGAAATTTAGGCGGGAAATAATGAATATTAATCTCACTACTTATCAAATTCTCGCTCACTCGTGCCTCCTCTCAAACTATTCCTTACCATAATCAAAATCGATCCCAAACTCTTTCTTCCCTCAAACAAAGTTGCAGCTCAAAAATTATCGTCTTCATCCCCCTAATTACCGAATCCTAATTGTAAATTCACTAGTCCTCTCAAATTATTATACCTTGTCACCCTCTAATTTGTGCTTCATGAAATTTACCAAGTTACGCCTCAAATCAACAAATTTGCGCCTCAAATTAACAAAATTCTCTATCAAATTATCAAAATTATGCCTTAAATTTCTACGTCCTCAAATTTGTGCCCAGTTCTCGTCTAAGTTCATGATGCTTCCAAAGCATCTCTACAACTGGAGGGTGATTTCGAGCAAGGGTCTGGAAGGTTGCGGATTTGAAGGTTTGGTGATGTGATTAGGGTGATTCGGTTGCAAAACTTCGGGTTTGGATGAGATGACATGATGTATTGGCAGTGGAGGGTGCGTGTGTGCATGTTCTCTTGAGTTCGACTGACTTGTATTGATAGAGTGGTTCACTCACTTGTATTGGAAGCCACTGATTGGAGAAAAACCTGGAATGCTTATTTCAATACCTTACCATGTCAGATTTATATAGGCAGAGTATCTTCTGGCTTACTGAACAGCAGAGTAAGTCTTAGTTTTTATTGTTGTATATCCATAGTTCTACAATGCATTTAGAAAAGCTTATCCCAACCTCAAATTGATTTCCAACTGTGATGCAACTCTACAGCCATTGAAGGACCAAGCTGATTTATTTGACTTTCATGTATGTATTTGTACATTAATGTTTGAGTAGGATTATTTTCCTATAGATGCTAACTAAAAATTTAAACATGACCAAATTTTCTTTTTGTTTGATTCGGCAGCCATATATGGGTTATGATGGAATGTTCAATCTGAATACTAAATTTGATAATTTCAACAGGAGGGGACCAAAGGTTATTAGCTATTATTTACTAAGTGAAATTGGTGTAATATAGTTGTTTCACTAATGTATGTTTGTTCAACTTTTTTAAGGTTTTCGTGAGTGAGTACGCCGTTACTAGTCCTGATTGTGGAATAGGATGCTTCCATGGCGCTCTAAGTGAAGCTGCATTTTATATTGGCTTGGAAAGAAACAGGTATAGTAAACACATACATGCTTAACCAACAAAAATGAATGGTTAAAAGATATGACAGGTTACTTTCATCCATTTCCATGTTATTTGCCATATTATAGTTCTCGTCGACTTAAACTAATATATTTCTAAATATGTGGTGTTTCTGTTTATGATTTTGCAGTGATATTGTTGAGCTAGCATGTTACGCTCCCCCTTTTGCCAATGTACATGATATTGGGTAACGTATCTCTCTACTTTTATATTATTCTGTTAACGCAAACAATGCAGATTTTATCTTTATAACATATGTGTTGTATAACTAACTTTTTTATATTAATGTCTTTACATCATGTAGTTGGAGACCAGATGCTATCTGGTTTAATAGCTGGCAATCTTTTGGATCGCCTAGTTATTGGGTGCAATATATGGTTAAAGAATCCAGTGGTGCAACCCTTCTTTCGTCTACACTCGAAACAAATTCTTCTGCAAAAGTCGTTGCATCTGCTATTATTTCCCATAATGTTACATCAAAAGTTAACAAAATCAAAGTAAAAGTAAGTCAATTTGATCTAAAGGTGAACTAGTAACTCTGGCATAAGAGTATAATGGTGAACTAGTAACTCCTTGACGACCTGTAGGGGTTTGAGTATTAGATTTATCATTTCCTTTTTGTAAAGTTTATGGGCTGTTAGGCTTGTGACCTGAAGGTGAGGTGTATAATGTATGTGTATTGTATATACGCGTGTATGGATATTTAGTTATTTAATAAAAGTACCCATGTTCAAAAAAAAGATTTGAGAAGATACAATGTATGGCTATGTTGATTGTATATGTCGCATTAAAGTCTCAAACAAGAATTTTTGTCTCTAATTTGGATTTGGTATTTGATTTCCATTGGCTATGTAAATAAATTCTTATAAGCTACAGTAATATAAATACAAGAATTTTTTTAATTTTTAATTTTGCATTCTTTTTGCCACAATTGCCAATAGCGGTTGTAAAAGGGTCATTTTCAACTGACAATGGTAGTTGTAAAAGATTACTTTACAACAGTGATAGGCAGTTGTAAAAAATTATTTTATAACTGTCGAATACCATTGTAAAAAAATATGGCTCTATTACAACTCCGGATAAAACGACAGGCGGACGCCAGTTGTAATAGACCTATTACAACTGTTTTTGGCAGTTGTAAAATGATGTTTTTGTTGTAGTGCATACACTTAAAACCCAAAACCTACCTCTTCTTTCCCAGTTTCCTTTTCCCTTTCTTACATCTTTCATTTGAAAACAAAAGAAATTGAGTTTTTTAGATTTAGGTTATTAAAGATAAAAATTAGTTTGATTTATCCCATAAAAAAACATCCAACCCATAAACATTTAGACCGGCCCATCACAACACGGCCCAAACCATATACAAACCCATGCCAAACTTCTTCCACTCCTCCCAGTTCTTCTCCCTGCTCCTTCCTTTCTTTGAACAACCCAAACGTGCATGACACCGTGCACATGCACATGACCACCAACCCTCGGATCACGCCGTCGACCACTCTCTCCGACCACCCACGGCCATCTTCCCACATACACCCACCTGGAACCACGACCACGCCTTAATTCAACAATTTGAACCCCCAACCCAAATACTGGAACCACCGAACCACCACAAAACCCCTCGCCTCGACAACAATGACCATCGTCGGGCACAAGATTTCGCCCAATGCATCACCATCGTCCCCTCTATCGTTTCCCCCCTATGCGCACATCTCCATTTCTCTCTCGTCACCGCCATTTCCTCGAACCCAAAGCCAAACCCAATCCCACTTAAAACCCTAAATCGACCTCGCTATGCTCACCCACGCCATAGGAAAATCACTCACCATTTTTCGTGGATGCGCCACCCACGCCATAGGAAAATCACTCACCATTTTTCGTGGATGCGCCACCCACTGAGTCCCCTCCACGCCAACCGCCTAGCCTCCAAATCAACTACATCGCCTTAATTTGACATTATACCCAAATCTGTTCATCTACCAATTTTTCTCTCCACACATCACAAAAAAATCTCAGATCACTCTTAAAATTTCTATTTTCCAACAACGATCACAACTGTGTAATCCATAGATTAAATTACGATAGTCGAATCTCGACCCTATATGACCTATTCACTGTTAAATGTTGTTTCCTCTCTCCCTCCTTGATAAAATTGAATGAAATCAATTTTAAAACATTCTATACTAAAAAACAAACAATTTTTGTTTTGGATTTAATTTTTAAAACTAAGTTATTGTGAAGATATTGATTTTTAAAGTTTAAAGTTTTTAACTGTTTTATCAAATGACCTTAACAGGGAAAAATGAAGAAGAAGCACAGTGTTCCGATGATGGGTGGAACTGACCATATACATACATTCATAGATTCACCTAACAACACATATATACTTGCCATATATCTATCATTCATTCATATCACACACACACACACACACATATATATATATATATATAAGAAATATCATATTAACAATGTAAGTTGTTTTACTCACTGCTTTAACTGATGAACCCACTGCTTTAAAACTTCTACCTCCAAGCTCTCTGAATACTTAACTTATTTTGTTTTAATGGCAGGTTCCCATTTTTTTGTATAAGCATAAACAAGAACAAGTGAACAAGAATGGCCGTATATACATAGAGAGAATGGAAGTGAAATAGTGAAGTATAGGGTGTCTATGTACATATGTAGGGTGGCTGAAATTTTTGTACAGGCCTCTTCACTTTTATTTTTTCTCTTTTCTTATGTGTGGCTGATTTGATCTTTTATGTGCGATTTTATTTCATTGTATGCTTGATTTGATCTATGTGTGTGTTGATTTGATCTTGCGTGTGCTTGATTTGAAGTTGTCATCATGGAGCTTACATGTGCATATATATATATATATACATTTACAAATACATATTTTTATCATGTACATATTTACATATTTACATATACATTTAGATATATACATATTTACGTATACATTATTTTTGAAAACATATATACACATATATATATACACACTTATATATATCCTTGTCATCATAAGTTTGAAATTTGCATCATGAAGCTTGTATATATATACATATATGGATATGTTATCATAAGTTTGAAATGGTGAAATACATATACATATATATTTATCATATTCGGAAATTTACATTTTAAAATTTAATATAGTTTTCAAAATTTATATATTCGGATATTTCCAATATTAGAAAGTTTTATTCATTCGACTTATAAAAATAAATAATTAAATATTTACAATTAGTTAATTAATAGATGCTAAAAATTCGGGTCGTTACATTCCTCTCCCCTTAAAAGAATTTTGTTCCCGAAATTAGAAAGCAAAAAGATAATTCAAGCCATAACAAAAGTCATATATTTATATCGTAAAGTACATACATAAGTAATATACTAACAACCATAGCAAACAAGGCATACACTATACAAATCAACAACTAGCTATCCTAACATCATCTCTGGATAGGATTCCAAATCAATTTATTAAAATTTATTAATCCACATTCAATTTATTCAGAAAAATCTTGTTTTCTCAATTTTGTGTTCAACAACAATCCAATCCATGCCAATTTATTTATGAACCATTTCATAAATTTATTTGAGCCAAGCTTCCATCCAAAAATATTAGCTTAAGTTAATTTGTTTATCTCCAATTATTTCAACTATATAGCTTAGGTTTATTTCCATTGCAAACAAATTCAATTTCAATTTAAATTAACTGTTATTCAATTTATTTATCGTTGATTGATTCGTATTTCCATTTGCTTGGCATATCTCAATTTTCACTATATTATTTGAGAATCATTTAATAAAATTAATATTAAGGTTTATTATAACACATATATTCATTTCCACTTCAAAACTTAATTTCATAATCGAATTCATTTAAATAACATCCCAAAGTCATATTCGGTTTATTTACATTTAAATTGAATTGATTTATAACTTAAGTCATCACCATTTCAATCCATTTCTATTTTATTCGATCACATTTCAACATATATTTAATTCGCTTATATTTAAGTCGAATTTCATTTATAACTCAAGTTCCACATTCAATTTTAATTTTAATCCACAATCCAATTTACTTAACCAAGTTAAGTTCCATTTTTTTGTATTCAATTAACTAATTAATTTATCAAATTAGTTTACTTATAATTTATAATTCAATATCTGATTTTTATTTCAAAAACCACTTCAATTGGTTTGACTTGTGTTCAAATTCATTTTGTAATTCAAGTTTGGATTTTTATTTCAATATTTAACCATTTTTATTTTGGTTTTTTTGTTTTTTCCTTTTTTTTCAATTCTTAAATGTTTGAAAATTTTCTTTGTTAAGATTTCTTTTATAAAAAAATACTTTTATAACAAAATACTTAAATGTTTGAAAATTTTCTTTGTTAAAAATTCTTTTATAACAAAATACTTGTATCTCGAAGAAAATTTTCCTTTCAAAAATACTTTTATAACTCGATGTTTCAACAAGTTTATCCTCGTTCTTACAGAATCTAGTAATACGTTGATCAGGCCCAAGACTAAAAATTTATAAGTACTTAGTAGTCCCGTTTCAACACCCAGTGAAAATACTTGAAAAACTAAAAAAACAGATATGGAAAGTATCACTCAAAAACCAATCATGGACCGCAGTTACACAATGGTTACGCCTCTATCTCAGAGAAATCATATATAATTGTGGGTAATCTCTACCTCGCGAATTACGCCATGTAAATCAAAATCAAATCGCCCATGGATCGTAGTCTACTTAGCGGTTAGGCCCAACGGTTACGTCTCTATCCCAGAGAAAACATAGTAGACTATAGGCAATCACTGCCACCTTAAATTATGCCATGTGGATCGCAGTTTACTTAGTGGTTTGTAACAACCCGCATATCTATCGATTTTATATTTAAATATTTTATTAAATATTTTATCGTTAGTCGAATGTTAGTCTGAAAATCTACTTTTTGCATACGGTCAAATTAGGACTCGAGACCACCCCCATTGAGTTCAAAATGACGTTTGCGATCTTTTTGAGTGTAAACTTCGATATGTTTGGAGATAGTGAAATTTTCGACACTTTTTCCCGCCTTTGACTTTGGTTTGGACTGCACCCCTTTAGTTCAGCCCAACCCTCTTCCTCACTCTAAAAAAACACTTCAAGCTTTGTCAAAAATGGTGGTGGGAAGTGGAAATTAAAACTCTAAACACAAATTCTATTGCAAGTCCGAGATTCAACATCAAATTCAAGTAGAAGATAGTGGATTCAAGCTTTGGATTGCTTCCCCTTGCTTTCAATCTCCATCTTCATCAAATTCCGTGAAAAAGGTGAGATTTTTGATCTCACATCTTACCTAAAGATGTCATTGGGCTGTTGGGAATGATCCCCTATTGCATTTGTATGAATATCTGCATTTGGTTTGGACTGGATTGGCGAAAAACTCCAATTTTCAGCGTTTTTGGAAAATTCCTGCACTTAAGTCGTTCTGGAAGTGCTAGGTCGTTTGCGAGTTAAGCCTAAGTCGTAGGTCGTTCGCGTTGAAAAGTCACACAGAGCATAAGTCGTTCCAGGCCTTAAGTCGTTCTGGGTGTGCTAAGTCGTTCGCGAGTTAAGTGCTAAGTCGTGCGCGAGTTAAGAGTTAAGTCGTTACCTTCTACTACCTCGTCCTGGCTTAGGTCGTCCTGGGATAAGTCGTTAGGTCGTATAGACCTTAGCTCGTAGCTCGTATTTGAGCTTAAGTCGTTAAGTCGTATCGACTTTAAATCGTTGGGTCGTGAACCCTCTTAAGTCATAAGTCGTTCGCGAGTTAAACCTCAAGTCGTAGGTCGCCTCCGACCTAATATTTCCCCTGCTATTTCACTAGGTCGCTTGACCTTAAGTCGTAGGTTGTCTCCGACCTATGCCCCACTAAGTCGCATCCCACTTAGGTCGCAGGACTCTGTTAAGTCGTAGGTCGTCTCCGACCTTACCCTTGGTCTTGTTAGTTCGAACCCCGTACAACTCTGCGTAGGCAATCTTATCTGAAAAGCATTTAACAGAACTTCCACTTTGATGCATTTTAAGCTGATTTCCTTGGATTTTGCTCACGTCTTCGAATGTGAATTTTTGGGATAGATTGTTTCAACAATCGCTTTATGACTTGTCACTTTAAAGATATATGAAGGTTTTTCAATACTAGTAGTAAATATCAAAACTCTTTCATCAAAGCGATTTCATCACTATTTTAAATATCAAAAGTTCGTTTTCTCAAACCGATTTCCAATCTACTAGTATATACAGGCCTTTACTTCACTCGAATGAGAAATCGACTTAAACGACTTAGTAAAATGAGTGGTATGAAACGCTTGCGTTCACTTCGTCGGTTAACCCTTGGACTTGTTCGATTGAACCCTTTTTATGACAATTTTCTAGTGAAGATCTATAGTTTGTTCGTAAATATTTAAGTTAAGCAAATGGTTATGGGACATGAAGCTAAACTCATATATTTACTAGCTTGGTGTGATTGACACTTCCTTATGATCATGACGATCATTTTTTGTGATTTAGACTAGCGATTGAGCGATGTCTCTTTGTCTGCGAGGGAGACTATACCCCGTTTGTGTGATGTTTCGCCATCACATATGTAGGGTAACGCCCTACGGTCTTCGGGCCATTCCTGTGTGAAAATTTAATGGATAGCTTCCATGAGATAGCGTCTCATTCATGTGTTTACGCGTAGGTGAGTTTTCATGCTCCCATTCATGTGTTAGGCCTCCCCCTTTTTATGTGTTTTCTGGATTTCTGATGATGATTTCTGGAATTTTGTGCTTCACCAATTTTCATGATTTTCATTGATATGATATCAGTTTTTGTGCATTGGTGAATTCATGTGTTATTGACTTGTTATGAATACAAGTTTAGGGTATGATACCCTATTTTATCTTTGAGAAGATTCTTGTGATATTGATTAATCTTTGGTTGATTATCATTTACATACTTATAGTAGTATGTCGTTATGGTTATTACATGTTCATGTCATGCCTTTTACTTTATACCATATCATCTGATATTTATAGCTAGACTGATCCGTTTATTATTTTCTTATAAATAATACTCGGGTCAGACCGAGATGTTACAGGTGCTTCTGCTTGACTTCCCTTCAGGATTATTCTGACTTTTGGCTAACTACATAGATTAGTAGTTTTTGGATGTACACCTTTGAGATATAGACTCTATGTTGTGTACTTATTCTTTTGTATGGCACGTGATGCTATTCTTTTGTATTATCGTGGATCTTTCTGACCACTACTCTGATGTACACTTTCATGTGTTGTATATTTATTCATATCTTCTTCCGCCTTTGTGATATGGATGTCTGTGACTGATTTATGTTATGATTATTTCTATGTTTGTTTCCAAAGATTATATATAGCCACCGTGTGATAGCTTTGTGTTTGTATCGGTATGTCGGATTTCCTCCTTAAAAGATATGCATTCTATTCTATCTGACGTATCGGTGCTCGCACAAAGAAGTTACATGGATGGTCGCTCCTCCACAGCCTTATTCTCCATGCTAATTGACAGCACTACATCGTAGTGTTCTTGGTTAGCGTGGGTATAGAGGTGGGGCGTTACATGGTTACACCATATGGTTAAGTCGCTATCCCAGCGAGAACATAGTAAACTGTAGGCAATCTCTGCCACCTCGAATTACGCCAAGTACATCGACCATAGATTATAGCTACACAACGGTTACGTCGCTGTAACGACCCAGAATTTATATTAATTAAAATTCGAATATTTAATTGATTTTAAATATTAATAAGAAGGATTTGTAAGTCGAATAAAATTTATTTCAAATAACTAGATTTAATTGGATAATTAAATCGATAAATTAATAATTGAAATCTAGATTTAATGTGATTAAAAATGATGTATAAAGTTGTATTAAATCATATTGAAGTTATAGTGATGTTATAGAACTTTTAAAATTGAATTTAGAGTTAATCTGTGAAAATTGAATATTTTAATATTTAATCGACTAGTGAAATTAGCCATTTTTTGAACAGTCTCGGATTTCGACGAAACTAGTTTCATCGGATCCGTAATGTGATATTATTGTATGGTTTCAAATTTCGTGTCAATCAGATGTACCGTTTGTCCGGGGCAAGCCAAAACGCATCGAAATCGGTTTAAATCGATTTAATTTAAAATCGATCGTTTAATTCCGTAACTCGCACAGATGATCGAATTAGCTACCGAAACACGTTCCATTGCGTTCGGAACGTGGGGAAAACCTTAGAAACGTCAGCCGACATGCTCGATTTGGAGTTCGAAATTTTTTCGATGAATAGTAATTTGACAATTTTCTATATAAGGACGTTATTCTATTCATTTGCAAACAAAAGGCAAAACCCTAGGGTTTCTGAAGCCAGCCGCCACCTTATATTCAATGGCTGAGAATACACAATCTTCTCCTCCTCTTTTCTTCAAATCCACAAACATTTAGAGAAAGTTGTCAACTACAAAGTTGGAGATAACGATGAGATCTTCCACTTCAACGGTCATGATCGGAATTGGAGCAACGGGGAGGCTGCTAGGGGGTCGCGTTTGGGCTGCCTTTGGGCATGAATTCCTAGGCCTAGATGAGGCCGAGCTTGGTGCTATTTGGGGTGAGGGTGGAGTCGAGTGTTGGCTTCGATTTGGTGGTGGAGTGATGTGGTTTCGAGCATCGTGGAGGTCACGAAAATTGCAAGGTGGAGGCGGCTATGGGTTCGATCTTCTTACTGGAAGTAACGTGAATGAGGGAGAAGATAACCAGTGGCCTAGATCTAGGGTTTGTGGAATGGACGGCCAGATTGAATTAGGTTTAAAATTAAAAATAAAAGTTGTAAATTGATTTTATTAAAATGTGTACAAACTTTAAAAAGCCATAACTTTGTCATACTAGGTCCGTTTCGGACGAAACTTTTTGCGTTGGAATCGTATGGTCAAGCACTACGCTATGAAATAGGATTGGAAGCGATTGGAGTTAGTGAAAATTTTGGGTAAAATTAAACGTCCGTTTAATTTTATTCGAAATAAACGATGAAACTAAATTGAAATCAAGGTGAGAACTTCTCACTCAATCGAAATTGTTTCGATTTAAATTTTAAATAGTTAGATTTAAAATTGTTGATTGTATGCCTGGATGATAAATTATTATCTGTTATTGATTGAAATAGACATTATACGCCGTTATTAAGCGGAGGTTATTTATTAAAAACATATACCGCGATAATTTCACATAGAAGTGGAATTGGTATTATTTATGTATATAGCAATATATATATTGGAATATGTATATATTGGAATATGTATATATTGGAGTTGATTTCCTGCATTGTATAGCGGATGAGACCCTATTGCACCGCATAATAGCGGATAATATTTATTAAACCCATATACCGCGATATTCCGTACTGGAGCGGAATTGGTATTGTGCTAACATCTGTGGAGGCAGGGAAGCAGGTTGGAGGGATCCAACTGGATTCCTCACCAATATTTATTTGATTAGAGATATTGTGATATTTGTTGATTATCATATGATGATATATGATGTTTGATTGTCATGATTGATGATTGGTGTTGTTGCATCATCGGATCCATTTTTGAAGTTTAAAAATAACGATTTTGATTTTAAATTGGGATTTTTGAATTATTATGAACGATTTATATAAAAGATGTACAAAATTGATATTTTATAAAGTAAGAATACTGGAATTATAAAACGAGTTTTTATAAGTGTTAAAATGGAAAAAATAGATTTCATAAGTGAATGAAATTTATAGACTTATAAATCGTGAAGTTATAAAATGAATAGATGTTGTAAAATAAAAGATTTATGAGTAATTAACTTATAAATCGGATTTGACATTTTAATTGAGATTTTTGAATAAAGACAAATGGTTTATAGATGAGATTTATAAAATATATATTTTATAAATCGAAATAATGGAATTCTAAAAGGAGTTCTGTTAATGTTGAAAATAAGGTTGTAAATAAAATCTTATAAGTAATAAGATTTATAATTTGTGAAGTTTTAAAAGAACGATTTTGTAAATAAATGGATTATAAGTTCTTAACTTATAATATGGACTTCCGGTATATAATTGAGTTATATAAATTGAATTCGATAATAAAGGAGATTTATAAATCAAAGTTTTATAAATAGAAATGGGATTTATAAACATTGTTTGTAAATTCGAAATCAATTGAATTTGATAAATCAAACATAAAAGTTATTAAAGGAGATATATTCGTGATTTTGGACAGCGAATTATCCTTTAAATTAAATGTTGTAATAATAAGAGTTTGGTTGGGAATTTTATCCACGATTTTGGACAGTGGATAATCCTTTAAATAAAAATGTGTAGAAACATTGAATTGGGTAAATAAAGTATATTCACGATTTTGGACAGTGAATATATTATTAAATAAAATGGATATGTTTTGGAGAAGTGATATTACGAAATGAAGTAATTGTTTTAAAAGATGTTTTAAAACGTGTTAAGTATCGAAAACATAGATTTCAACATTCATTGTTGAAATAGACGTTTCGAGAAATAAGGAAATGGTGGACTATAACACTGTTGTTATAGTAAATGGTTTCCGAAAGGAAATGTTTTATATAGTATTGGGATTTATATATCTATCTAAATTTCGAATCCCTATACTAGTGATTTTGGGTCTTCGTAACGATGTTTTACGTAACATTCGTTTTGACTCAAATAGATGTGTTTAAGAAAATGATTTCCTTAAAGAATGAAATATATACTTAATTTTGATTTAAGTATATTGAATATTTTCAAATGTTGAAAATAAATAAGATTTGTGAATTACTTATTATTAAATAAGTATGGAAATGTTTTTCCAATATGAAGTGAAATATTTTTGAGATTTTATCTTTTAAAAGATAAATTGAAATTGATTTGAAATTTGGTTTCAAATGGTTAAGTGTGGAAAATTATATATCTTGTAAAGATATTTTTGGAAGATAAATTATTTGGAATCTGATGATGCTGTGCAGACCTATTGATAGTTAAATAACCGACTATCAATAATTATCTTGAATGGGTATTTGTTGTGATTTGCTTGAATTTGAATGCCACACTTATTTTTGAATAAGCGCTCACTATTCGGGTTAGCCGGGAAAGGACCTTTGGGTCGTATAACCCATTCTGAATATGTGATACGTCGTAATGGATCGCATTTGATGACCGGTGTTGAAGACCGGATATTTTTGAAAACGGAAGGATTTCCGTCGAGTTACTCTGCATCGGCTGATCTCCGATATAGAGGTTTTATCACCCTTAGTGACGGGAAGTCCGGACGTGATTAGAAATTATCCGGATTGCAAGGACTTCTTTGGAAGTGCCTTCGGTTCTGTTCGATCCCGGAACAGACTTGTATGGTTGTATGTCTGACGTTACAAATTGAGATATAAAGCTGGTTTCTTTCAAATACATATCTGTTGGTGGTGGAGAATTTATTCTCTTAGCTTAACACCCTTCTCTGAGACGTACGAGCTCAGAGGTTATTTAGTTGAAGGTTACTAGTGATATATTCCCAATTTGGTAACGTGGCATGCTGAGTGTTGCTGTGTAATGATCATTGTTTGATCATTTGTGATATGATCATTTGTTTGATCATTTATCTTTGTGATCATTACTTTGATCATTTATTGACCCAAAGCACAGCTTTTGTATAAAGCGTGGCTTTATGGACGAGACTTCGTCGGACCTCACACCCCGGAAATGGTCAAAACAGGAAAGATGCGGCAAGGTTATTAGGGGGTAGCGCCCCTTTAGTGTATGCCATTCCTTCTGGATAAAGGTGGTATCATGGTATGGAGCCCAGATACTTAACCTATGTTGTTGTTGCATTATTATTCTTATGTGGTTGTTGGAATCGAGGATCCTCGGGAAGATCGGTTACGATCGGGGGATGACATATTCGTGTCAGTAGTTACCCAGTTAGGGGTAACCCGGCCTTGTGTTGGCAGAGATCTAACCGTAATGTTAGGTTATTTCTCGGGTCGTCTTTCCAGAGGCGTACCTATGTGGCAATGGGAAGTTCCTTGGCCTGACCATTTGTTGGAAATCCAAACTCCAATACGCACCTTGTACAGTATTAGTTGTAGAACCTGCCATTTACTTATGGTGGTCACCACTGTTTAGATGGTAGATATAGTAGGCTTACGATACTGGTCGTATGTTGGCTAAGATTAATATTATACTTTCGAAATGTTTTCTACACTATGCACTAATAATAATATCGAAAAGGATTTGATTTTGCGTAGTAAGCATCTTTGACTATCATAAGAAGAAATCTCCTCCAATTCTGCGTTTGCATTGTGTGTGTGGCGGGAGGTCTTATGGTAGTTTCATTTTCCAAAAGCATTTCGAATGGACTTTAAAATTATCCTGTCGTTTGTTTTAAAGATAAATAACTGTTTTAAGTTCTCACACCAGTCACCATGACTGACCTGGAGTTTATTGTTTCCTTCCTAAACTCTGGGTGCCCACCAATTTCCACACGGGCCGGGCAGTCTAGAGTCAGGTTATCAGGTCATTCAGGATTCGGGATGCTGTGGAGCTTAGTGGCGAGCTGGATGGCGAGACGTATCACCTATACTATGTATTATTCCGCTGTGTATTCTGTTATGAGGACAAGTTTATATAACTGTCCATTGTTGTATTGTTGTTGTAAACTCTGATGATGATGTAATGTATGAAATGATATATTTTTTTGATTTAAAGATTATTCATTTATCTATTATATGTTGTTCCGCTGCGAATGTGAGATTCTGATATTGTTTCTGTTTATTTTCTTTCTTTTCTTCTACCTCTTCTTTCTTTAACCCTAAGAATTCGGTTTTCCGACATTCGATGGCTCGGCAGTCGATACAGTGGACGTATTGATGTCGATATTCGAAAGTCGAAGAATCGGGTCCTTACAGCGTGGTATCAGAGCATATGGTTAAGCGACAACCCTGCTTTGTTGGGTGTTACTCATTAGAGATAGAGTCAGTAGTATTCTAGAATGAGTTCGAGTGTAATAATAGATACGAGCGCGTATTTGGTAGTTAATATAAAATTGTTTTATATTGTGATGATTGGTTTGTTGAGTGGTATATGGATTCTGGTCGGTATTGTCCGTACAACTCTATCGATAGGGATCTCTAAACACTTATTCAGAACAATTCGGCACGATATTGTTTTAAAATTGGGTAAATGAAATAATTTTACCTTGATTATATTTTGTATATAAAGAAATAATTTTTTCAGAGATTATTAAAATATATATAAATTGATTGGTTGGTTGTTTGAATAAGTTAAATAAAACAACAATTGTGAAAGAGTAAATTGTATAAGCAAATGAATTATAATGTATGAACTTATAATTAAAATGATTTACAATGGTAAAATAATCTTATATATAAATAGTGAAATTTTATAAGTAAAAGATTTGTAAATGTGATTTATAATCTAAAATAAAATTCCAGAGAAGTGTTTTGAAACGATTTGATATTTTCGAAAACTATTTTGAAGGAATGAAAAGCTCTAAACTCTTTTCGGTCGCTGGAAAATCATTCTGATGATGACCGCAGCATCATTAGTGTTCATTTTCGGGTTTGCAAAAGAGGAATTGCTGCCAAATTATTTTAAATGAAAGTTGTTTGGAAAATTTGGATTTGGTTTTGGAAATTCAAAGGATAATTTGAATTGATTTCAAAAATGATTTTGAAAGGTTGAATATAAGTTGTATAACTTATAAAATGAGAAAATGTAAGTGAAACAAATGATGTTTAATTGGAATATAACTTAAGTAATGGTGAATGAATTTGATTTTGGGTATCAAAATTTATTAATGAAATGAAGTGATGAATGTGAACTTGAGTTATATAAATGAAATTCAATTTTATTTGTAAAATGAAGTAGCAATTGAATTGAATAAATGGATTGGATGTTAATCAATCTAATGAAAGTAAATTGATACGGAAAAATGAATGTAAGTGTAAATTCATTAAAGCTAATTGAAAGGTGTTGAACCAAATTGAATGTAAAGTAAAGTAAATTAATAATTTGGTTGTGTTGAATCTACATTGGTTGTTATATGATTGTTAGTTATTGTATATAAATTCATTAAGTGTTAATGAAATTGAATTAGTAAAATTGGAAGTTAAAGTAATTGAATTCAAATTGATAATATGTAAATTTGAATAGAAATTGAATTTGATTCAAATAGAAAGTGAACTAATTTGAATTTAATTAGTGAATGTGAACTAGTTGGAAACGAATGAATGAATATTAATTAAATCCAATGTAAATGAATCAAATATGATTTAAAATTGAAAACCAATTCAATGAATATAAATGAAAAGTGAATGTATATTGATTTGGTTATGAATTGATTTGGATAGACATTGATTTGTTGGATGTTTATTGGATGATTGTTGTTTGATGGTTGCATTTGTTGCTTTTGTTGCATTTACTATGTTAGCACATGTAGTTGTTATGTTGCTATATGTTGTATATCGATATTATTTTCTATATACATGTTCTCATTTGTTTGATTGAGTGTTTAGTAGGTGCGGATGGCGTTTGCTTCGCATTTGCAGCTCGCTTTCGCGCTATATTAGCCGTATACGCTCGCTAATAATATATAAGGTACATATCTCGGATTAAATATCGTACTTTTACACTTTTTTCCCTTCGGGATGCCTCATCACTTGATGAGATGTATATTTGTGATATATATACACTGTCATTTTTTTCCGGATCGAGCCGCGCAAAGGAGGCTATGGCGAAATTTTCCGAAAATTTAAGGCGTTGGAATATTTTTGAGAAAATTGGAAAATTTGAAAATTTTGGAAACTTAGTAAAGTTGTTGAAAGAAGTTTAACTATTGGATTTTGGAAAAGTTAAACACTTAAGAGATTTGTAAAATCAAATTTGAACGGTTTTTTTTGAAAAGTTAATGGATTTTGTGAAATTTTCTTACTTGGTAATTTCGAGGACGAAATTCTTTTAAGGGGGGAAGTTTGTAACGACCCAGAATTTATATTAATTAAAATTTGAATATTTAATTGATTTTAAATATTAATAAGAAGGATTTGTAAGTCGAATAAAATTTATTTCAAATAACTGGATTTAATTGGATAATTAAATCGATAAATTAATAATTGAAATCTAGATTTAATGTGATTAAAAATGATGTATAAAGTTGTATTAAATCATATTGAAGTTATAGTGATGTTATAGAACTTTTAAAATTGAATTTAGAGTTAATCTGTGAAAATTGAATATTTTAATATTTTATCGACTAGTGAAATTAGCCATTTTTCGAACAGTCTCGGATTTCGACGAAACCAGTTTCATCGGATTCGTAATGTGATATTATTGTATGGTTTCAAATTTCGTGTCAATCGGATGTACTGTTTGTCCGGGGCAAGCCAAAACGCATCGAAATCGGTTTAAATCGGTTTAATTTAAAATCGATCGTTTAATTCTGTAACTCGCACAGATGATCGAATTAGCTCCCAAAACACGTTCCATTGCGTTCGGAATGCGGGGTAAACCTTAGAAACGTCAGCCGGCACGCTCGATTTGGAGTTCGAAATTTTTTCGATGAATAGTAATTTTGACAATTTTCTATATAAGGACGTTATTCTCTTCATTTGCAAACAAAAGGCAAAACCCTAGGGTTTCTGAAGCCAGCCGCCACCTTATATTCAATGGCTAAGAATACACAATCTTCTCCTCCTCTTTTCTTCAAATCCACAAACATTTAGAGAAAGTTGTCAACTACAAAGTTGGAGATAACGATGAGATCTTCCACTTCAACGGTCATGATCGGAATTGGAGCAACGGGGAGGCTGCTAGGGGGTGCGTTTGGGCTGCCTTTGGGCACGAATTCCAGGCCTACATGAGGCCGAGCTTGGTGCTATTTGGGGTGAGGGTGGAGTCGAGTGTTGGCTTCGATTTGGTGGTGGAGTGATGTGGTTTCGAGCATCGTGGAGGTCACGAAAATTGCAAGGTGGAGGCGGCTATGGGTTCGATCTTCTTACTGGAAGTAACGTGAATGAGGGAGAAGATAACCAGTGGCCTAGATCTAGGGTTTATGGAATGGACGGCCAGATTGAATTAGGTTTAAAATTAAAAATAAAAGTTGTAAATTGATTTTATTAAAATGTGTACAAACTTTAAAAAGCCATAACTTTGTCATACTAGGTCCGTTTCGGACGAAACTTTTTGCGTTGGAATCGTATGGTCGAGCACTACGCTATAAAACAGGATTGGAAGCGATTGGAGTCAGTGAAAATTTCAGGTAAAATTAAACGTCCGTTTAATTTTATTCGAAATAAACGTTGAAACTGAATTGAAATCAAGGTTAGAACTTCTCACTCAATCGAAATTGTTTCGATTTAAATTTTAAATAGTTGGATCTAAAATTGTTGATTGTATGCCTGGATGATAAATTATTATATGTTGTTGATTGAAATAGACATTATACGCCGTTATTAAGCGGAGGTTATTTATTAAAAACATATACCGCGATAATTTCACATAGAAGTGGAATTGGTATTATTTATGTATATAGCAATATATATTGGAATATGTATATATTGGAGTTGATTTCCCGCATTGTATAGCGGATGAGACCCTATTGCGCCGCATAATAGCGGATAATATTTATTAAACCCATATACCGCGATATTCTGTACTGGAGCGGAATTGGTATTGTGCTAACATCTGTGGATGCAGGGAAGCAGGTTGGAGGGATCCAACTGAATTCCTCACCAATATTTATTTGATTACAGATATTGTGATATTTGTTGATTATCATATGATGATATATGATGTTTGATTGTCGTGATTGATGATTGGTGCTGTTGCATCATCAGATCCATTTTTGAAGTTTAAAAATAACGATTTTGATTTTAAATTGGGATTTTTGAATTATTATGAATGATTTATATAAAAGATGTACAAAATTGATATTTTATAAAGTAAGAATACTGGAATTATAAAACGAGTTTTTATAAGTGTTAAAATGGAAAAAATGGATTTCATAAGTGAACGAAATTTATAGACTTATAAATCGTGAAGTTATAAAATGAATAGATGTTGTAAAATAAAAGATTTATGAGTAATTAACTTATAAATCGGATTTGACATTTTAATTGAGATTTTTGAATAAAGACAAATGGTTTATAGATGAGATTTATAAAATATATATTTTATAAATCGAAATAATGGAATTCTAAAAGGAGTTCTGTTAATGTTGAAAATAAGGTTGTAAATAAAATCTTATAAGTAATAAGATTTATAATTTGTGAAGTTTTAAAAGAACGATTTTGTAAATAAATGGATTATAAGTTCTTAACTTATAATATGGACTTCCGGAATATAATTGAGTTATATAAATTGAATTGGATAATAAAGGAGATTTATAAATCGAAGTTTTATAAATAGAAATGGGATTTATAAACATTGTTTGTAAATTCGAAATCAATTGAATTTGATAAATCAAACATAAAAGTTATTAAAGGAGATATATTCGTGATTTTGGACAGCGAATTATCCTTTAAATTAAATGTTGTAATAATAAGAGTTTGGTTGGGAATTTTATCCACAATTTTGGACAGTGGATAATCCTTTAAATAAAAATGTGTAGAAACATTGAATTGGGTAAATAAAGTATATTCACGATTTTGGACAGCGAATATATTATTAAATAAAATGGATATGTTTTGGAGAAGTGATATTACAAAATGAAGTAATTGTTTTAAAAGATGTTTTAAAACGTGTTAAGTATCGAAAACATAGATTTCAACATTCATTGTTGAAATAGACATTTCGAGAAATAAGGAAATGATGGACTATAACACTGTTGTTATAGTAAATGGTTTCCGAAAGGAAATGTTTTATATAGTATTGGGATTTATATATCTATCTAAATTTCGAATCCCTATACTAGTGATTTTGGGTCGTCGTAACGATGTTTTACGTAACATTCGTTTTGACTCAAATAGATGTGTTTAAGAAAATGATTTCCTTAAAGAATGAAATATATACTTAATTTTGATTTAAGTATATTGAATATTTTCAAATGTTGAAAATAAATAAGATTTGTGAATTACTTATTATTAAATAAGTATGGAAATGTTTTTCCAATATGAGGTGAAATATTTTTGAGATTTTATCTTTTAAAAGATAAATTGAAATAGATTTGAAATTTGGTTTCAAATGGTTAAGTGTGGAAAATTATATATCTTGTAAAGATATTTTTGGAAGATAAATTATTTGGAATCTGATGATGCTGTGCAGACCTATTGATAGTTAAATAACCGACTATCAATAATTACCTTGAATGGATATTTGTTGTGATTTGCTTGAATTTGAATGCCACACTTATTTTTGAATAAGCGCTCACTATTCGGGTTAGCCGGGAAAGGACCTTTGGGTCGTATAACCCATTCTGAATATGTGATACGTCGTAATGGATCGCATTTGATGACCGGTGTTGAAGACCAGATATTTTTGAAAATGGAAGGATTATCGTCGAGTTACTCTACATCGGTTGATCTCCGATATAGAGGTTTTATCACCCTTAGTGACGGGAAGTCCGGACGTGATTAGAAATTATCCGAATTGCAAGGACTTCTTTGGAAGTGCCTTCGGTTCTGTTCGATCCCGGAACAGACTTGTATGGTTGTATGTCTGACGTTACAAATTGAGATATAAAGCTGGTTTCTTTCAAATACATATCAGTTGGTGGCGGAGAATTTATTCTCTTAGCTTAACACCCTTCTCTGAGATGTACGAGCTCAGAGGTTATGTAGTTGAAGGCTACTAGTGATATATTCCCAATTTGGTAACGTGGCATGCTGAGTGTTGCTTTGTAATGATCATTGTTTGATCATTTGTGATATGATCATTTGTTTGATCATTTATCTTTGTGATCATTACTTTGATCATTTGTTGACCCAAAGCACAGCTTTTGTATAAAGCGTGGCTTTGTGGACGAGACTTCGTCGGACCTCACACCCCGGAAATGGTCAAAACAGGAAAGATGCGGCAAGGTTATTAGGGGGTAGCGCCCCTTTAGTGTATGTCATTCCTTCTGGATAGAGGTGGTTTCATGGTATGGAGCCCAGATACTTAACCTATGTTGTTGCTACATTATTATTCTTATGTGGTTATTGGAATCGAGGATCCTCGGGAAGATCGGTTACGATCGGGGGATGACATATTCGTGTCAGTAGTTACCCAGTTAGGGGTAACCCGGCCTTGTGTTGGCAGAGATCTAACCGTAATGTTAGGTTATTTCTCGGGTCGTCTTTCCAAAGGCGTACCTATGTGGCAATGGGAAGTTCCTTGGCCTGACCATTTGTTGGAAATCCAAACTCCAATACGCACCTTGTACAGTATTAGTTGTAGAACCTGCCATTTACTTATGGTGGTCACCACTGTTTAGATGGTAGCTATAGTAGGCATACGATACTGGTCGTATGTTGGCTAAGATTAATATTATACTTTCGAAATGTTTTCTACACTATGCACTAATAATAATATAAAAAAGGATTTGATTTTGCATAGTAAGCATCTTTGACTATCATAAGAAGAAATCTCCTCCAATTCTGCGTTTGCATTGTGTGTGTGGCGGGAGGTCTTATGGTAGTTTCATTTTCCAAAAGCATTTCGAATGGACTTTAAAATTATCCTGTTGTTTGTTTTAAAGATAAATAACTGTTTTAAGTTCTCACACCAGTCACCATGACTGACCTGGAGTTTATTGTTTCCTTCCTAAACTCTGGGTGCCCACCAATTTCCACACGGGCAGTCTAGAGTCAGGTTATCAGGTCATTCTGGATTCGGGATGCTGTGGAGCTTAGTGGCGAGCTGGATGGCGAGACGTATCACCTATACTATGTATTATTCCGCTGTGTATTCTGTTATGAGGACAAGTTTATATAACTGTCCATTGTTGTATTGTTGTTGTAAACTCTGATGATGATGTAATGTATGAAATGATATAGTTCTTTGATTTAAAGATTATTCATTTATCTATTATATGTTGTTCCGCTGCGAATGTGAGATTCTGATATTGTTTCTGTTTCTATGTTTTCTATTTATTTTCTTTCTTTTCGTCTATCTTTTCTTCTACCTCTTCTTTCTTTAACCCTAAGAATTCGGTTTTCCGGCATTCGATGGCTTGGTAGTCGATACGGTGGACGTATTGATGTCGATATTCGAAAGTCGAAGAATCGGGTCCTTATAGTCGCTATCCGAATGAAATCATAAGTAGACTGTAGGCATCACGCCCACCGAATTATGCTATGCTAATCGAATCATAAGACCATAGGTTACGCTATGGAATTCGAAGGAACTCATGAGTTTATGTTCGGACGACCTAAATCAATCAATAGAATGGATATCGAAAATCCTGGAGGGTACTTCCCATATCTTTTACTTCAAAATATATCATACTATATATAGTACCATTTCCAAATCACAACTTCAAATACCACACTTATATAAATTCCATTATATATAAGATTTCATTTCCAAATCGAGTACCTACCAAAATCAATAGTCTCGAATATATCATATCATTCTTATATAAATTCTGTTATATATAAGATTATCGCTTTCAGATTGAATACCTTTCAAAATCAATTTTTTTTGAAATAACTTCACACTTATACAAACCCTTTTCATATAAGAATCGAAAATTTTCAAATCACATATTTATATAAAGTCAAAGGTCTTCGAAATCAATCCATTTTCAAATATCAGTTCAGTTTCAAATCCATATACGATTTCAACAATCATTTTCCCTTTCAAATCGAATATCATTCAAAATTCAAAATTTTCAAATTTTCTAATCAATTGTTTTTCACAACTTCAGTTTTATGCTTATATCAAATTCATATAAAATCAAATTTCTTTCCGATCAAATACTTTTCAAAATCTTTTTTTCATAAACATTTACTACGTTCAAATTATTTCTTGAAACAAATTCCATTATAAACCTTTCAAAACTATTTTTCATATTTACGCAAAGTTGGAACTGCTTAAGAAAACAATTTGCAAAAAATAAGATTTTATAAATATTTACTACGTTCAAAACATTTCTTAAAACTCTTTTCATTTAAGAACATTTCAAAACTAAATTTCATACTTGTATATATCAAAATAAGCTTATACAATTTACTTATTAAAATATTTAGCTTTTTTAAAACTTGTTCAACTTCCATTAGAGTTTATTTTCAAACTTTCAAAACTAAACTTTATATACTTTCCAAAAATTCTTAGCTTTGAAAATTAATTCTCAATTTGGAAGTGTTCAAGTATTCAGAATAGTCGGAAAATAAAATTCCAATTCAAAGTTGGAAATCGGAAATCAATCATCTCAACAAGATGCATAATCAATCAATTAATCAATCCTAATGCATAGGATACATGTGTTCATAATATAATTCAACCCAAAATTCGAGAGCTGAACACTGGTTTTTTTTCAAATCGTTTGAAATAAATATGTACATATTTCTTTCGAATATCAAATCATACTTCAGGGATTTGAATCAAATCGGTTTCATAAACAATCGAGTAGCAAAGCTACTAAAGTGGCTTCCCCTACTTTGAAACTCCAAAATGAATGCCGATGATGCTGCAGACATCACCAAAATTTATTTTCCAGCGACAGAAGTGAGTTCTGGACTTTATTTCTTTTAAATCTTTTGAAAATCCCTTTTTGAAATCACTTTGAAATCATTTATAACAGTTCTATTCGGAAAATAATTTCAAATTATGCTATTATATATTTTTAGAATCTTAAAACCAATTTCAAATAAAATCTCGGAATCAAAACTCGCAAATTTTCAGTTTGAATAACTTTTTGTTTATTTATTAACCATGTCAAGATAAACCATATTTCATATATCACTTTCAAATGGAATCCATTACTCTTTAAAATGATATAGGGGGAAATTCAAATATATATTCAATTCAAAATCCATGTTAAACATGTAGTTTCTCAATTGGTTAAATATTTTTCAAAAACCAAAATTTTCCAATCATAGTCAAATGTGCTCAAATCAACAACCAATAGTCGATGCTCATAAACTGGCCAAGCATGACTCATCAATCAATAAGCGATAATATGCACATCCATATTAATCGAACAATCAATCAACAAAGAGATAACATCCAATCATCATCAACAGTCATGATTGATTTTATCAGTTTATAGAATTCATTCTTTTATATTCTATATAAAATCCAAGTTAAAATCATTTCATTTATTAATATCAAAATATTTTTATATCACTAACAAATACGCTCTCTCTTATATGTATATACACTTAATGAGCTTATCCTACAGGTTTAGGTATACGCCAAACCAAAGCTCTGATACCAAATGTAACGGCCCAGGATTTTCGACCCTCGAAAGTCGACATCAGTATGTTCACTATATAGAATGCTAAGCAATCGAGTGCTAGAAATACCAGATCATTAGGGGTTAAGAAGAAAAGATAAAAGAAGAAACATAAACATCAACACAGAATCTCACAATCGAAGTGGAACAAAATATAATATATAATAACAGATTTTTATATAAAAGAATCTGTATCAGTTAATATACATACAATCATCAGAGTACAACAATAAGCAAATCAATCTGGACAGTTATAATAACTTGTCCTAACCAGTGCTGACTATACAGTCTACACACACAGTGGAATATAATCAAGTACGTGATATACGTCTGAATCCTCCAGCTCATCTCCTGAGCTCCAAGACACTCTAACCTGAATCTGTAATACTCGGTCTGACCCGAGTATTGTAATAAAATAACACCCGAGTCAGTCTGAAAAACCAGCGTGAGAAAACACACTCCATTTGAATTATTACTATTTTAAAATCCTTTGAAAATAAAGGTATCTCGTAAGACAACGTCACACATAAACACAACGGGTCCCGGTCTCATTGAATCCAAAACGATAAATTGTTTGTGACGCCCCACCTCTATACTTACACTAGCCAAGGACACTACGGGGTAATGCCGTCGACTAGCATGAAGAATAAGGCTGTTGAGGAGCGACCATCCGTGTAATTGCTTTGTGCGAGTAACGATATGTCAGATACTATAACTTACATTTCATTTCAAGAGGAAATCCGACATATCAAATACAAACTCAAAGCTACCACATAGTGGCTATGTGGACTTCGAAAACAAATATAGAAATAAACATAACACAAATCAGTCACATATATTCATATCACAAAGGCAGAAACAGATATGAATATATCACATAAAAGTGTACATCAAAATAGTGGTCATATAAGATCCACTACATAAAAAAAGAATAGATACAAGTGCTAGACAAAAGAATAAGTATACATCAAGGAGTCTCTATCTCGAATATATAAAAACAAAACTACTAATCTAAAGTAGTTAGTCAAAAGTCAGACGATGGTCCCAGATAAGAAGTCAAGTAGAAGCACCTGTAACATCTCGGTCTGACCCGAGTATTATTTAAGAAGAGAAATAATAAACGGAACAGTCTAGCTATAAATAGCATATAAAATGAGATAGGATAAGAGATACGACAAAAACGTATGATAACAATAATGCCATACTGTGACAAGTATGCATCAAATAACAACAAAAATCATACAATATCTCAAATCATCTCAAGCATCCAAAAAGAATCACATTCTTTAAATTATTCACCAAAACACAAATATTAATAGAGCCCATCAATGCATATCATCAAAATTGGTGAAAACACAAATTCTAGAAATCAACAACAAGAAATCCAGAAATCACAAAAGGGGGGAGGCCTATCACAAACAGAACGCTATTCCATGGTCGCTAACCATAGTGCCGATGCAACGACGCAGTACAATAACAGTATGTCCAATGAACCGAAACTCAAATAATTCGGAACAACGACGCAGTACAATAACGGTACGTCCAATGAACCGAAACTCAAATAATTCGGAACAACGATGCAGTACAATAACGGTACGTCCAATGAATCGAAAAGCCTGGGCATCGATGTAGTACAATAACGGTACATCCGATGAACCGTACACCATATAAGAACATGGGTCGCTAGCCCATAAAAGAAATGAGACGAAACTCAATAAAACGAGGTACAGTCCCCCACGTGGACAAAGAGACATCACATATCGCTAGTCTAAACCATAAAATGATCACCATTGATCAACAAAAAGTGTGAATTACACTGAGCTAGTAAATAAATGAGTTTAGCTTCATGTCCCATAACCACTGGCTTAACTTAAATATTTACGAACAAATTGTAGATTTCCACTCAAAGATTGTCACAAGATTTTCAATCGAACAAGTCCAAGAATTAATCGACGAAGTAAACACAAGCGTTTCATACCACTTGTTTTGCAAAGCCGTTTAATTAGATTTCTCATACGAATGAGGTAAAGGTTTGTATATACTAATAGATTGGAAAACGATTTTATAAACGAGATTTGTATTAAAAATAGAGTCATCTTTGTGAAAGAGTTTGAATATTTACTACTAGTATATAAACCTTTGTATTTTAAAGTGACAAACCATAGAAACGATTGTAGAAACAATCAATCACCAAAAATTCACATACGAAGACGTGAATCAAAACCATAGAAATCGATATCAAATCCATCAAATGGATATTCCCAAAAATCCAAAGAAAGAAGTCATCAAAGTCGGTAGTAAGTGATAACAACTATCCGGATCAACAAAAATCGATTAAAATAGGAAATTCCACACAAAACAGCCTAAATAGGCAAAAATGAACTGATCCAGACGTCTGGTTTAGAATCCAGACGTTTGGATTTGTCTCTGGAAATAATCCAGAAAACCCCCAGACGTCTGAAATGTAAAGGCAGACGTATGAGACCCAGCCAGACGTCTGATCTTATATTTCAGATGTCTGGAATTGGTCTCTGCCTTTTTTTTCTGCGTGCTTATATTTTTTTCTCTCCAGGTCTAAACCAGACGTCTGGACTTGATCCCCAGACGTCTGGTCACCTGGTCTTGGCAACAATTTGCCTAGGCCAAGATGGCCAAAACGTATCGGGAGCGATCAGACGAGCAACGATGACTAGGGATTTATGCCGAGTGACAACCCAGCCTTATAGGCTCTTCGATACATCCCAAATATCATGTCCAAACATCCATAGTAGAATTTTCATAAAACTGGACTTCACAAACCAAAAATTGGAAAATTCACCAAATCAATTCAAAGAAAAAGCAAATGATCATTCAAAAATGTTAGGAATTCATACCTAACAACAAAGAAAGTTATAGACGTAGATGTGAGTTAAAGAACTCACCTTGAAAACCAAAAACTCAAGTGAGAAGCTCTAAAACAAGCTAATATCAATTCCTCTTCAACAACAACTCAAGAAGCTTCAATCTAGCTCATAAGAAGAATATTTCCTAAGTTAGGGTTTAGGAATTTCTGAAATTTGAAGAGAGATTGAGATGGAGAAGAAGAAGAGGATGCTTATCTGAGCTTCTCCTTGATTTCTAGCTTGAAGTTGATCTTTCCTAAGAGAATTAGGGCGTAGGAATTTCTAATTTCTTTTCTCTTCCCCCATTTTTACTTTAACTTGAAAGTATTAGGAAATGAGAATGAATGAAGAGGAGAGGGGGTGGAGTTAGGGTATTATGATGGGTTAGTGGGCTGAAACCCAAACCTAAAGCCCAAATAGAAAAATAACAAATTCTACTCAACTCCAAACATATCGATGTTTATACTCAAAAAGGTCACAAATGCCATTTTGGACTCAATAGAAGTGGTCTCGAGTCCTAATTCGACCGTTTACGAAAAGTAACATTTCGGACTTTAATCCGATTAATGATGCTATATTTAAATAAAACATTTAAATATACAATCGTAAAATATGCGGGTTGTTACAAACTCCCCTCCTTAAAGAAATTGCGTCCTCGCAATAATTAAGAGGAAAATAAAAAGTAACAACCATACCAAAGCATAACAACACAAAAGAAGAAATTTTGAAATGAGAAGTTCACCTTAAGGAGCACGAGAGAGTAAGTCCGGATGTGTTCGCTCGATGAATTCTCTAGATTCCCAAGAGCAATCCTTAGGATTTGAGGACCGTTGAACTTTCACAAGCGAAACATCTTTATTTCGATGACGTTTAACCTCCGTAGCAATGATGCGAATAGGATGTGGCTCATAAGTCAAATTAGGCGAAACTTCAATTTCTTCAATAACACCAGGCTCAAAAATAGAATCGGAATCCCTAAGGCATTTCCATAGTTGAGAGACGTGGAATACGTCATGAATAGTAGAAAACTGAGCCGGTAATAAAAGGCGATAAGCCATGGAACCAATGCGTTCGGTGATGGGAAATGGTCCAATATATCGAGGTGCTAATTTTCCCGATCGACTAAAACGCACAACACCCTTCATAGTTGAAACACGAATAAACACAAAATCTCCCACAGAAAATTCTAATTTCCTTCTTCGATTATCGGCATAGGATTTTTGTCTACTTTGAGCTTCTTTCATCCTATGACGAATAAGGTCAATCTTTTCTGTGGCATCACGAATAAAATCTGGACCTAAAACCAGCTTCTCACCGGCTTCAAGCCAACACGAAGGAGATCGGCATGGCCTTCCATAGAGTGCCTCGAAAGGTGCTATACCAATACTAGATTGGAAGCTATTATTGTAGGAAAACTCAACAAGAGAAATATGATCTTCCCAACTTCCACCAAAATCAAGAACACATGCACGAAGGAGATCTTCAAGAGTTTTATACACACGCTCGGTTTTTCCATCGGACTGAGAATGATAAGCGGTGCTAAAATTAAGCTTTGTTCCTAAAGATTTTTGAAGACCTTTCCAAAATCCACTAGTAAACAATAGATCACGATCGCTAACAATAGAAGTAGGGACTCCATGCAATTTAACAATTTCTTTAACATAGAGTTTAGCCAAAAGAGGTACGGTCCGATTGGACCGAACGGGAAGAAAATGGGCGGATTTTGTAAGTCTATCTACTATCACCCATAGGCTATCATGACCCGAACGAGAACGGGGAAGACCGTCAATAAAGTCCATGGATACTTGATCCTACTTCCAAACTGGAATGTCCAAAGGTCGCAATAACACACCGGGCCTTTGATGTTCGGCCTTAACGAGTTGGCAAGTCATGCAACGCTTAATAAAGTTAGCAATATCAGATTTCATTCCATCCCAATAGTAAAGTCGCTTCATATCCGCGTACATTTTACTACTACCGAGATGAATGATAAATTTAGAACGATGAGAATCTTCTAAAATGTCTTTACGAAGATTACAAATATTTGGCGCAATAAGTCTACCAAATTTTCGAATACCGCCACGAGCATCAATATCAAAGTCTTTCAAACCTTCAATATCAATTTTATCCCTACAACTTTGGCTAAGAAGAGCCAATTCGGGATCATGCCTTTGAGCTTCAAGAATGCGATCAAAAAGAGAAGGATGAGCCTCAAGGCTACACAAAACAAGAGATGAACATAAATTGGATTCACGATTTTGGATCTCACATGTAGACAAAGTCTCGAGATCATTCCACTCGGATATCATCATAGAAACAACCGCTTGTTGCTTACGACTAAGGGCATCGACAACACGATTTCCCTTTCCAAGAGTATAAAGAATATCAAGGTCATAAGATGCAAGGTACTCGAGCCAACGTTGTTGACGCAAATTAAGTTCGTTTTGAGAAAATAAATACTTCAGAGATTTCTGATCGGTGTAGAGAACAAATTTCTCTCCCAAAAGATAATGATGCCAAATTCTAAAGGCGAAAACAATGGCCGCGAGCTCTAAATCATGAGTGGCATATCTAGTCTCGGCAGGCTTTAATTGCCTAGAAGCATAAGCGATAACACGTTCCCTTTGCATGAGAACGGCTCCCAAACCAACACAACTAGCATCGGTATAAACAACAAAATCTTGGTTCCCTTCGGGAATCACAAGAATAGGAGCATCGTAAAGGAGTTCTTTTAATTTCTGAAAAGAAGTTTCACATTTATATGACCAAATGTATTTGACTCCCTTCTTTGTCAAACTAGTGAGAGGTACAGAAATTTTAGAAAAGTCTTTTATGAACCGACGGTAATAGCCCGCCAATCCAAGAAAACTATGGATTTCCATCACATTCTCCGATCTCTTCCAATTTTGAATCTCTTCGATCTTTGAAGGGTCCATGGAAATTCCGGATTCATAAATGATATGTCCCAAAAATTTAACATGAGATTGCCAAAAGTGGCACTTGGAATATTTTGCTTTCAATTGATTGTTCCTAAGAGTTTCCAAGACAATCCGAAGATGATTTTCATGCTCTTCCTCGGTTTTACAATAAAAAAGAATATCATCGATAAAGATGAGAACAAATCAATCGAGGAAGTCTTTGAAACTCGATTCATAAGGTCAACGAAATAAGCTGGAGCATTCGTCAAACCAAAGGGCATAACAAGCCATTCATAAGATCCATAACGAGTACGAAACAATGTCAATGGAATGCTATCCTCTACAATACGAAGCTGATGAAAATCGGTTGCTAAGTCTAACTGTGAAAAGACTCTAGCACCACTAAGTTGATCGAATAAATCATCAATCCGAGGTAAGGGATATTTATTCTTGATGGTGAGACCATTAAGCTTGTGGTAGTCAACGCAAAGCCTAAGTGTACCATCAGATTTCTTCACAAAAATAGCCGAAGCTCCCCAAGGAGAGGAACTAGAACGAACAAATTGATTCGCTTCCAATTCGGATAATTTTTTACGCATCTCCTTATTTTTCTTATTGGACATTCGATAAGGTGGATGAGTAATAGGTAGAGCTTCAGGGATTAGATTAATTCTGAACTCAATTGCTCACTTAGGTGGTAATCCTAAAACGGGCTCAAATATATCGGGAAATTCACGAACAATGTGAATGAGGGAAATGACATCTTCCTCATCATCATTAATGTCATCATGAGGATTTAGAGAATATAAGGATGCTACCGAACTGGAATCTAAATCTTTAACAACAAGAGAAATTTGCTTAACAGATTGAGGATGTCGAAGATATATAGTCCGCTCAGGACATAGGATATGGGCTTCATAACGGTTAAGCCAATCCATCCCTAAAATCATTCCGAAACCTAGGTAACGCATAACATGCAAATCGGCTCGGAAAGAATAATCACATAAAATAATTTCGACATCTTTACAAAGTAAACTGAGTGTTGCGGATCTACCAACCGGATTCGCAATTCTTAATGAAGTCATCAAGCCAATAACATTCAAAGACAAAGCATCAACAAGTTCTTTTGATATAAAAGAGTGAGATGCATCCATATCAAAAAGAACTCGAATAGGAAAATCACGAAATATAATAATGCCATCAAGGATTGAATGAGAAATACCTTGACCAAGAGAAGTGTTACTAGGGGCTTGCACTACATTTAGCTTTCCCTCTCTCTTGTTTGGAAGTTTGGGGCATGAAGATAAAAGATGACCCGAACTTTTGCAATAACGACAAAAAAGAGGTTTTGGGCACCTATTTGCATAATGGTCCTTAGAACCACAATTGTAGCATTGCCCACGACTAGAGGTAGGAGTCTTTGCTACCGAAGTTGCTTGCTTCCCTTTCTTGTTGGGATTAGGCTTGAACTTAATAGGCCTCTTCTTCTTGTTGTTAAAGTTTTGTTTGGAACCCACAACTTCAACATCACTTTCTCTATCGGCTTCTTCAAGCCGAAGATCGATATCAACAAGCTGATCAAAAGAAACTTCTAGTTTCAGAAGTAATGGCTTTTTGAGGTTCTTATTCAAACCATAGACAAACCTCTGATTTTTCTTCAATGGGGTATTCATATACTTGACCCCATATTTAGAGAGAGATTCAAAAGATGCGACGTACTCTGTCATAGAAGATTCACCTTGAACTAGGTCAATAAAGCGTCGGGCTAAAGTTACTTTTTTAGCTTCCGGCACAAACTTTAACTCGAACCTTTCCCGAAATTGCTCCTAAGTAAGACCTGTTTCAATAATTTCTGAGATCAGAATCTCATACCAATCTAATGCTCTCTCCTGGAGCATGCTAGAAGCCACTTGGACTCGATGTAGATCAATAAGATTCATGCGGGAAAAGATGCGATCGCATGTTCTAAGCCAAGCTTGGACTTCTATAATGCTCTTGGAACCCTTGAAAGGCCTTCCACTCAAGTTGGTGTAATCACTGCACAAGCGTGCAAACCCAGATTTAGGATGAATAGGCTCTGGAATGGGTCTGACAGCCTGAGCATTCTTCACAAGATCTAAAAGCTGTTGGGCAGACATAAATACTCCATCCTGAGGAGTAGCACTAGATTGATCGGCGTTGGGATGGCCTGGTCTAACCATTTCTCTTCTTTAAGAAAGAAAGAAAGAAAGAAGAGGAAAAAGGTTATTCTCAGAACGAATATCAAACAACTTGATTGATAAAACAAGGCATCATAAAAAGAAATAGGATAGAACGGTACAAAGACTCAAATTAAATCCTATGGCACGATTCCTAAGAAAGACTTAGGACAATGATCCTTGCTAGATTATTCTACATTGTTCCGAAGTTTGGATCTAATACCAAGCTGTGACGCCCCACCTTTATACTCACACTAGCCAAGGACACTACGGGGTAATGCCGTCGACTAGCACGAAGAATAAGGCTGTTGAGGAGCGACCATCCGTGTAATTGCTTTGTGCGAGTACCGATATGTCAGATAATATAACTTACATTACATTTCAAGAGGAAATTCGACATATCAAATACAAACTCAAAGCTACCACACAGTGGCTATGTGGACTACGGAAACAAATATAGAAATAAACATAACACAAATTATTCACAGATATTCATATCACAAAGGCGGAAACAGATATGAATATATCACATAAAAGTGTACATCAAAATAGTGGTCATATAAGATCCACTACATCACAAAACAATAGATACAAGTGCTAGACAAAAGAATAAGTGTACATCAAGGAGTCTCTATCTCGAATGTATAAAAACAAAAACTACTAATCTAAAGTAGTTAGCCAAAAGTCAGACGATGGTCCCAGATAAGAAGTCAAGTAGAAGCACCTGTAACACAAATATTAATAGAGCCCATCAATGCCTATCATCAAAATTGGTGAAAACACAAACTCTAGAAATCATCAACAAGAAATCCAGAAATCACAAAAGGGGGGAGGCCTATCACAAACGGAACGCTATTCCATGGTCGCTAACCATAGTGCTGATGCAACGACGCAGTACAATAACGGTACGTCCAATGAACCGAAACACAAATAATTCGGAACAACGATGCAGTACAATAACGGTACGTCCAATGAATCGAAAAGCCTGGGCATCGATGTAGTACAATAACGGTACATCTGATGAACCGTACACCATATAAGAACATGGGTCGCTAGCCCATAAAAGAAATGAGACGAAACTCAATAAAACGAGGTACAGTCCCCCACGTGGACAAAGAGACATCGCATATCGCTAGTCTAAACCATAAAATGATCACCATTGATCAACAAAAAGTGTGAATTACACTGAGCTAGTAAATAAATGAGTTTAGCTTCATGTCCCATAACCACTGGCTTAACTTAAATATTTACGAACAAATTGTAGATTTCCACTCAAAGATTGTCACAAGATTTTCAATCGAACAAGTCCAAGAATTAATCGACGAAGTAAACACAAGCGTTTCATACCACTTGTTTTGCAAAGCCGTTTAAATTAGATTTCTCATACGAATAAGGTAAAGGTTTATATATACTAATAGATTGGAAAACGATTTTATAAACGAGATTTGTATTAAAAATAGAGTCATCTTTGTAAAAGAGTTTGAATATTTACTACTAGTATATAAACCTTTGTATTTTAAAGTGACAAACCACATAAACGATTGTAGAAACAATCAATCACCAAAAATTCACATACGAAGACGTGAATCAAAACCATAGAAATCGATATCAAATCCATCAAATGGATATTCCCAAAAATCCAAAGAAAGAAGTCATCAAAGTCGGTAGTAAGTGATAACAACTATCCGGATCAACAAAAATCGATTAAAATAGGAAATTCCACACAAAACAGCCTAAATAGGCAAAAATGAACTGATCCAGACGTCTGGTTTAGAATCCAGACGTCTGGATTTGTTCTCTGGAAATAATCCAGAAACCCCCAGACGTCTGAAATGTCAAGGCAGACGTATGAGACCCAACCAGACGTCTGATCTTATATTTCAGATGTCTGGAATTGGTCTCTGCCTTTTTTTTTTCTGCGTGCTTATATTTTTTTCTCTCCAGGTCTAAACCAGACGTCTGGACTTGATCCCCAGACGTCTGGTCACCTGGTCTTGGCAACAATTTGCCTAGGCCAAGATGGCCAAAACGTATCGGGAGAGATCAGACGAGCAACGATGACTAGGGATTTATGCCGAGTGACAACCTAGCCTTATAGGCTCTTCGATACATCCCAAATATCATGTCCAAACATCCATAGTAGAATTTTCATAAAACTGGACTTCACAAACCAAATATTGGAAAATTTACTAAATCAATTCAAAGAAAAAGCAAATGATCATTCACAAATGTTAGGAATTCATACCTAACAACAAAGAAAGTTATAGACGTAGATGTGAGTTAAAGAACTCACCTTTAAAACCAAAAACTCAAGTGAGAAGCTCTAAAACAAGCTAAGATCAATTCCTCTTCAACAACAACTCAAGAAGCTTCAATCTAAGCTCATAAGAAGAATATTTCCTAAGTTAGGGTTTAGGAATTTCTGAAATTTGAAGAGAGATTGAGATGGAGAAGAAGAAGAGGATGCTTACCTAAGCTTCTCCTTGATTTCTAGCTTGAAGTTGATCTTTCCTAAGAGAATTAGGGCTTAGGAATTTCTAATTTCTTTTCTCTTCCCCCATTTTTACTTTAGCTTGAAAGTATTAGGAAATGAGAATGAATGAAGAGGAGAGGGGGTGGAGTTAGGGTATTATGATGGGTTAGACGGCTGAAACCCAAACCCAAAGCCCAAATAGAAAAATAGCAAATTCTACTCAACTCCAAACATATTGATGTTAATACTCAAAAAGGTCGCAAATGCCATTTTGGACTCAAAAGAAGTGGTCTCGAGTCCTAATTCGTCCGTTTACGAAAAGTAACATTTCGGACTTTAATCCCGATGCTATATTTAAATATACAATCGTAAAATATGCGGGTTGTTGCATTTTTAAAGGCTAAGTTGTTTAAAATAAACAATTCTACAATCAAGGTGTCAATATTCACATATGGGAATTCATTCCATATGTTTACTTTATCATGACCTGTCCATCGAAATTTATTCACCTGTAATCATTACATTTTCCGAAACTAAAAATAGTGATTAGTACAAGTCGATTTACTTCTAATAAAACATGTCAACATTTTATTCTATCCACTTTAATTTGTTTGGCTACTTAATGGCACGGACAATAGATAATTGAAATCAATATCTAAGAGAAATATGAGTCAAAACATAGATGTTTAACTCAATCAACAATTAATATTAAATCAGTTTACAATTCAGAACCGAACTGGTTCCAATTAACTGAGTCGAATTATATATTTAAACCCATCACTCGTTAACCAAAGAAATTTATAAATTGATTTATTCTTAATTTATTTAAATCAACAGTCCATTTAATAATCAATTAACATATAATTAATTACATGAGAATTTCCCTATTCGTTTACTTCAATTATTATATATCATTAAATTTTACATTTCAAAAATCTTGGCGATATTAGTTCAGATAAAGACAGATGACGGTAGGAGCTCGATGCAAAAATCTGCTCATCGATTGGATTTTAAACGGATAAGAAATAATGTTTTAAAAAATTTAGATTATTAATTACAAAAATTCATCCAATTCAATTGCCATTTTTTAAAACCCACTCGGCCCATGCGAATTTGCAACCCCGGCCCATACACTAAAACCCAAAACCTACCTTTTCTTTCCTAGTTTCCTTTTCCCTTTCTTCCATCTTTCATTTGAAAACAAAAGAAATTGAGATTTTTAGATTTAGGTTATTAAATATAAAAATTAGTTTGATTTATCCCTTAAAAACACCACCCAACCCATAAACATTTACACATGCCCATCACAAATCCAACACGGCCCAATCCATATACAAACCCAGGCCAAACTTCTTCCTCTTCTCCTGGTTCTTCTCCCTGCTCCTTCCTTTCTTTGAACAACCCAAACGTGCACGACACCGTGCACATGCATATGACCACCATCCCTCGGATCACGCCGCCGACCCCTCTCGCCGACCACCCATGGCCATCTTCCCATGTACACCCACCTGCAACCATGGCCACGCCTTAATTCAACAATTCGAACCCCCAACCCAAATACTGGAACTACCAAACCACCCCAAATCCCCTCGCCTCGACAACTATGACTATCATTGGCCACCAGATTTCGCCCAAGGCATCACCATCATCCCCTCTATCGTTTCCCCCCATGCGTACGTCTCCCTTTCTCTCTCATCACCGCCATTTCGTCGAACCCGAAGCAAAACCCAATCCCACTTAAAACCCTAAATCGACCTCGCCACGCTCACCCATGCCATAGGAAAATCACTCACCATTTTTCGTGGATGCGCCACCCCCTGAGCCACCTCCACACCAACCGCCTTGCCTCCAAATCAAATACATCACCTTAATTTGACATTATACCCAAATCTGTTCATCTACCAATTTCTCTCTCCACACATCACAAAAAAATCTCAGATCACTCTTAAAATTCCTATTTTCCAACAACGATCACAACTGTTTAATCCATAGATTAAATTACGATAGTCGAATCTCGACCCTATATGACCCATTCACTGTTAAATGTCGTTTCCTCTCTCCCTCCTTGATAAAATTGAATGAAATCAATTTTAAAACATTCTATACTAAAAAAAACAATTTTTGTTTTGGAATTAAGCTTTAAAACTAAGAGTTTGTGAAGATATTGATTTTTAAATTTTAAAGTATTTAACTGTTTTATCAAATGACCTTAACAGGGAAAAATAAAGAAGAAGCACAGTGTTCTGATGATGGGTGGAACTGACCATATACATACATTCATAGATTCACCTAACAACACATATATACTTGCCACATATCCATGATTCATTCATATCACACACACACACACACATATATATATATATATATATAAGAAATATCATATTAACAATGTACGTTGTTTTACTCACTACTTTAACTAATGAACCCACTGCTTTAAAACTTCTAACTCCAAGCTCTCTGAATACTTAACTTATTTTGTTTTAATGGCAGGTTCCTTTTTTTTATAAGTCTAAACAAGAACAAGTGAATAAGAATGGCCGTATATACATAGAGAGAATTGAAGTGAAATAGTGAAGTATAGGGTGGCTGAAATTTTTGTACATGCCTCTTCACTTTTATTTTTTCTCTTTTCTTTGTGGCTGATTTGATCTTTTATATGTGATTGATTTCATTGTATGCTTGATTTGATCTATGTGTGTGTTGATTTGATCTTGCGTGTGCTTGGTTTGAAGTTGTCATAGTGGAGCTTACATGTGCATATATATATATACACATATATACATACATACATATACATACATACATACATATATATATATACACATTTACAAATACATATTTTTATCATGTACATATTTACGTATTTACATATTTGCATATACATTTAGATATATACATATTTACATATACACTATTTTTGTAAACATATATACATATATATATATATATACTTATATATATCCTTGTCATCATAAGTTTGAAATTTGCATCATGAAGCTTGTATATATATATATACATATATGGTTATTTATCATAAGTTTGAAATGGTGAAATACATATACATATATATTTATCATATTCAGAAATTTACATTTTAAAATTTAATATAGTTTTCAAAATTTATATATTCAGATATTTCCAATATTAGAAAATTTTATTCATTCGACTAATAAAAATAAATATTTAAATATTTACAATTAGTTAATTAACATATGCTAAAAATCTGGGTCGTTACATCTTGAATGTTCCAACCCCTTTAAAGTTGCAATACAGGGGGTATTTATAGTAGCTAAAGTGGATAGTGGACGGTTGAGATCGCGCTGTAGAGCTGGTGGGAAAAGTGCTTGACCATTGATCTGACTGTAGAGGTCGATGGTCGATGGCTATAAAGTGTGTTAGAAGATGTAAGACGGATGAGAATGTATTTATTGCCTCTTTGTACTAGGCAGGAGCTTGCATTAAATGCGCATTTAATGTTGATGGTAAGCCACACCAGTTCTCCACCCAACCATGGTGCTCCAGGTGAAGAGAGGGTGTTGGTTAGTGAAAAGTAAGAACAGAGATTCAGGAGCTGGACGTAGGACAGTGCTCTGAAGCAGTATAATAATCATGGTGTGCTTGTTCATTTTTTTACTTTACATTTGCAAGTTAGTTTAACACGCACACACACACACATGTATGTATGTATGTTCACTTAACTTAGCCATATACACTATCTACTAGAATTTCACTTGGTATCAATCAGGATCATTCATAAACCGTAACATAGCTTAGTGAATATTATATAATATAGCACATATAAGCACTTTTGTTGAAGACTGATCCATTGCACAACCCACACTATTCACTAGAAATGGTTATAATTTTTAGTTAACTAGAATGAAGATTTATATGGAATCAAATGGTCTGGAGACTTGAGATGCCACACAAAATCAATATAGCTCCAACTAATTCATTAAATGTGTGGACTTCTGAACAAAAGACCACTGCAATGAATAGCTCAAAAACAATGAATATATTATTTTTGTGCTTTTGATATAAATGAATTTACTAGAGTCATGATTTGTGAAACTGATATGACATTTGGTACACACTACAAGCCATACACGAAGGCACAAATAAAGTTAAGTAATCTAGAATCTCTATGCTAAAAAGTCGATTTCAAGATTCTAGGATGAATGAAAATGAAAATATATCATATATATGTAATCTCATCTTTAAGATATCACTCATGCACTTATTGGATTAGGAGAAACCATATTTGGATTTGATAACATGGAAAAAAAATTAAACCCGTTAACCAATGATTGGAAAGAAATGCATTAGCTATCGAAGTGGCTAACGATCTTTCACAACTCAAGGCTGAAGAGTTAGTTAGTAATCCAATGGAATATGAAATGAATTTGCAAATAAGAAAAATGTAGAATAAAAAAAACTATTAAATTCCAAGTTGAAGAGGATTTTGAGCTTGATGAGGATGAAGTGGCCTTTATTGCAATGAATTACATACAGTTTAAGAAGTAAATAAGAAGAAGCGATAACAGTGGCAATAACAACATCAATTTTGCACTCAAATGCTTCATATTCAACAAGTTTGACCATACAGTAATGTATTGTCCAAATCGGAATAATGGAAAAAAGGAGTTCAAAGGCAAAAACAAATATGAAAAAGACAACAAGAAAAACGGTCGGCTTTTTAAGCCACATGGGACGATTCTAATTCCTCATCTTCTTCCGAAAGTGATAGTGATGACGAGCAAGAAAATGTCTACTTCATGGCTACAAAGAATGTAACACCTCGTATAATTAAAAAATTAAATAAAAAGGGTAAAATCGTAATTTTAACATAAAGGGCAAAATAGTTAATTTCTATAGAAGTTGGAATTAGACTTCGAGGTCTATTCCATTGCATATAGAATGTCATTTACAGTCAGAAAACATATATAATTTGTTTAATTTGGTTAAACGGGCTAGAAATTATAAGAAGTCAATCCAGTAGCATTTTCATAATATATTGATTTCAAAAATATAATATAGATATTATTATTTTTAGCATATAAGGCTCTTAACCTCATTCTTTTGGCTGGGAAAAATCTTACCTCCACTTATGAAACCCTAATCCCCAAATCAATTACAAATTCTCTAAATCAATCCTTAATCTACCAGATCAAATCCAAATTAAACGTATTAATATATGAAATCGATCACCGTGAAGAGAGCTACGCAAATAAATTAAAACTATTGAGAATTTTAGCATTTTGAAGGAAGAGAATTTTTGGATAGCAAAGGAGATGGATAATCTATTTCAAATCGGAGAAGTTGCACGGCTAATAGGTGAGTGTGATTTATCATATTTGTGTACATATATTAGTAAAACGTAGTAACTCACCTCTTAAGATCTTAAACCAACTTATAATAATATAATTCATAATTTAGAGCTAATTTTTTTATATACACACCTGAATAGGATGTATGCGGTGGCTAGATAATTTGAAAACATAATTTTTACTGAATGTAAATAACAAAGTAAATTGCCGTCTAATTAAAAATAGTGGAATATACAAGTATTCCAAACAAGACATATTATATATTAAAATTGTAATTCTCGATGATGTGAATCCATTGGTGGTATTCATTCGTTGATTGGATGTAGGGATTGATCAAAAAACGCATCAAAAATTCGACGAATGTGGGCCGTCCATTTCGATCCGACGGTGAAACGAAAACGATGGTACGATCGGGGGCTACCATCACAAAGAGTAGGTCGAGTAGAGCTTTAAACTGGTAATTGATCATGATAAATAGTGGCATGGGGTCCTAAATTTGGGCTGAAAGGGCAGTGGTAGTGGTGATTATCAGGGTGGCCGGAGGTGTGGTGATAGCGCAAGGGACACGGCGATTGTTGGTGGCTCTGACATTGCATGGTGGTGGTATTTCTAACACGGTGGTGGGCTTCAAAGTAACGACAGGATAAGATGACTACTATAGCGGTGAAGAAAGTAAATTAAATAATATAATTATATTAAAAATTACTATATTGCCCTTGACCTTAAAACTCTTATAACTCCCACATACGACCTCTGTTTTATGTGTGTTTTATTGCTTCGCAATCATGTCAAAACGAGAAACATTCTGGTATATAGTTTGTTTTGAGATGTTTCCAAAAAATTCCTTATTTTAGTAGATTCATTATACGTTGTTCGATATGGCAATAGTGGGCTGAGACAATTTATTCCTTAGTAGAGAGTCTCTTACGATTGGGCAATAGTGGGCTAAGCCATCTTGTTCTACAATAGCGAGTCATTTATGATTTAGCGATAGTGGACTGAGACATTGCGTTCCTCAGCAGTGAGTCACTTGCGGTTTGACGATAGTAGGCTGAGATATAGAGTTCCTTAGTAGCGAGTCATCCACGATTTTGGCAATAGTAGGCTGGGACAATGCGTTCCTCGGTAGCGAGTCGCTTATAATTTGGCGATAGTGAACTGAGACATATAGTTCCTTAGTAGCGAGTCGCATATGTTTTCAGTGATAACTAGTTGGGATTTCAGGCTCGATCATGTTGTAGTTAGTCTTTGGCATATAAGTTGGGACTTTAGGTTCAGCCAAGTGCATATGATTAGATATGGGTTATTTTTAGTGAGGACTTATCCTATGTTGTCGCAATGGTATTATATTTTGCTTAGTTGACTTGGTCGATACATGTGACACAAGTTAAGGTATGGTTTTCGAGCATAAGTGTTGTTTCACTAGCTTATTAATATTATATACTTATATGATGTGTTTCACTCACTAGACATATGCCTGAATCCCTCTATTAGTTCCTTATTTTTAGTTATACTCTGATACGTCAATAGAGATGACTGGTGGTGACTTAGAGACGTGATGGTGCGACAGAGACGTATATTTCTTTGCCTATTAGCTATCTACCATTTTTATTTCACTTATTCCTAAACATTATACTATTTCCAGTATCAGTATAGAGAAAGTTGTTATAGTTGGAATTTAATTGATTCTATATTATTACATTTATTTGGGATTGTATTACTGATTACTATTATATTTTATTCCTTCCGATGTGAATTTCAAAAAGTGCAGAATATTGTAAATAGCTCCGTGAACTGGATTATGCATACTATCTAAAAAATGATTCGTCGTCTACTAGGTATGCAAGGTCAGTGCCCTTTTATACATGAAACAAGACTTCGTAGATGGTGGATTGCTACATTTGACATAAGAGCTTAGGTTAGGTGATTCTTGCTAAATTAGGATGCATGAGAGAGAGTATCTGTAATTTATATTATTTCAGTACACACACACACATATATTATTATACCACATCCTATATATTTTTAACTTGTAGAGGTAGTTGTTGGCTTATCTCTTATTAACCTAAACAACTACAAGCTAAATAAATATGAATATTTAAATAGTTTGGGGTGGTAGATAAATTTTCACATTTGTTTTAATTTACTCCATAAAATATTGCTAAAGGAGGATTTATATACTAAGTAGTAGTGGAGTAAATTATGGGACTAGGGATGAATAAGAAGGAGAATAACATCCTTAAGTCCATAGGATATAATGTAAGGTTTATATGGTGTAATGAGGGTACTTGAGCATTTATTTTAGAAAGTTGTAGTTGGGCTTGTATAAGTTATAATCTACTCAAATTAAAGTGATTAAAATAACTAAAATTAATTGAAACATTTTCCTTTTTAAAAAATAGAGATTTTTGGGAAAATTATTAAGTTGAAGTTTGTTCAATGTATTTAAATAAAAACCTCTTTAGTAAGCTTCAACAAAAGAAAATTTAATAAGACATAATTGTCAAAAATTATTTTAAAGGTTTTATTTTCGTAAAAAGTTAAGCGCAAGGCGCATATTTTTACACTTATATTGTGATGTGTACCTACTTTTGACAAAAGTAACTTTGAAAGATAAATAAAAAGTAAGTAAGATGCCTCTTTTTTTGAATACCTTTCATTTTATAAATAATTTTTTCATAGTTTAAAAACAATTAAATATTACATTAATTTTACAATTTTGTGAAATTTATAATTTAAAAAGCTAAAGTTTAAATGGTGTGTTTTATATATTTATTTTTCTAAGTTAAATTCGAACCATTTTGGGAAGAATCTGAAATGAAAATAAAATTATTATTTTAAACTTGTGAAATTTATTTATTTTAACACATATGTATTTTTGAATCCAAAGGATTTTTAATATAAACTCTTGAAAATATGCATTTAATTAAAGGTTTAAAATTTTGGAAATTATTTCAAAATCCGATATGAATATAGTCAGTGGAAAAAAAATTAAATTTCAAAAATATATTATTATGTATATTTAATGTATTAGTTAAAAAGGTGTTGGAGATTAACTAAATATAAAATAAATGATCTTAAAAATATAACTTTTGCATAGACATTAGTCATCGTTTAACGATGATTAAAATTGACTAGCTATTGAACAAAATGATTTGTACTTATATATACATGATAAAATGGTTTTAAATTAAATGAAATAACATTTTAAAATTGAAGTACGAGTATTTTAGAAAAATAACTGAAGTTATTCTGAGATTAATTTTGAGTACTTAATATTGAATTGATTAAAGTATAAAGAATTGAGTTTTGAAACTTAAATGTTTTTATATGATAATACTCTTAAGACATGCTGATAGTGAATTAGCTTTGGAAATTAAAATTATATTATTTGCTTTGTAGGGGGACTTAGGAATTGATATGAAGTGATTAAGTTGAGATAAATTTTATTTCTAGTTTCTTATCAAATGGTTAAATTGAAATAAAAGTAGTTTATGATTTTATATTATTTAATATGAAACATATAAAGTAAAACTTTTTGAAATTTTGTTGAAGTAGAATTTAAGGCATCTATTCTGAAACAAAGTAATGATCGAAATAGACATTGGTTAGAGTTAATAATGAATTTCATGGTCTTCAAATTGCATTAGTTTTGTAAAGAATAAGTTTTGAGGTCAACCATTTTGACTTAAAAAATTGAATTGAAAAGTTATTAATATTTTCAAATTGAAATTTAATTAGAGCTAAAAAACAACTACAAAGGCAATAAAGTTTGAATTGATTAATTTGAACTAGCTATGATAATTAGTATGCCTGTATGCTTAGAACTAGCTGGAGATAAATGTTATGGATTTAGGACATAGGGTTGTTACATGTTAAATAAATATGATTTTTGGAAGATTATCTAAATTTAAACAAATAATAAAATAGCTATCTTATGGATATTATGAAAAAAAATTAACTATTATATAAGTAATAAAAATAAGATGTATTGTGAGGATAATAAAAAGATATTTTCCATGAATGTCTTTGGAATAAATATGAGGAAATGAAGTTGATCCAAGTATGACTTGGAAAAAGTATGGATATGAGTGTAATGGAGATCGAGGAGATGATCAGAGTTTCCCATCACAAGCTCTCTTCTAATAGGTTTCTCTTTTGGTTAGTTTGAAGGTTAGTTTATTTTCTCGTTAGGTATTGTTTGTTTACGTGGTTGTTATAACTAGCTAGTTGGCATAGGCATGGATGTATTGATGGTAGAATTGGTTGTATACACATCCCTATGATGTGTTTTGGTTGCTATTGTTGCTTTATTTGGATTTTAACAGTTTAGTTTATACTATGTTGGCTTGTATGTCTATACATTCTAACCTAGGATTGACTCCCATTGTTAGGTGTTCTAACTTGTGCTAAATAAATTTTATATATGATATTTAGTTTTCTTTTATATACATGTTTACTGATCATGTTTATGGATGTGTTTTTATACTTGCACTTTGATATGGATGTTACATATGGATGTATGGACTCATATAGAAATATATATATATATATATATATATATATATTTGCATATATTTGCATATATTAGGATTGTTGCATACATATTGGTTGCACTGCATTTGCATTCATATAGAAAGAGGATTTAGTTGCATTTAGACTCATCTCATACCATATCATCATTTATCTATCATATGTATATTATACTCTTGGTTGTGTTTCGCTTGTATTGTAACTTGGATGCTAGATGGATGTAACCATGTTTGTTTTGTATGTTTGTACAATGTGAAGCGAGTTGCATTATTTGTCTCTTAGAATTTTGGGGATGAAATTCTTTTTAAGAGGGGAGAATGTAACACCCCATATAATTAAATAATTAAATAAAAAAGGTAAAATCGTAATTTTAACATAAAGGGAAAAATAGTTAATTTATACGAGAGTTGGAATTAGACTTCAAGAACTATTCCATTGCTTGTAGAATGTAGTTTACAGTCAGAAAACATATATGATTTGCAGAATTTGGTTAAACGGGCTAGAAATGATAAGAAGTCAAATCCAGTGGCATTTACATAATATATTGATTTCGAAAATATAGTATAGATATTATTATTTTCAGCCTATAAATAGATTCTTAACCTCATTCTTTTGGCTGGGAAAAATCTTGCTCTACTTATGAAACCTTAACCCCCAAATCAATTGCAAATTCTCTAAATCAATCCCAAATGTACGAAATCAAATTTAAATTAAACTTATTAATATATGAAATCGATCACCACGAATAGAGCTATGCAAATAAATGGAAACTATTGAGAAATTTGGCATTTTGAATGCATGGAATTTCTGGACATTAATGAAAAAGGGGAATCTACATCAAATCAGAAAAGTTGCATGGCTAATTGGTGAGTGGGATTTATCATATTTGTGTATATATTAGTAAGATATAGTAACTCACCACTTAAGATCCTAAACCGACTTATAATAATATAATTAATAATTAAAAACTAATTTTTTTATATATACACACCTTATAGGATGTATGCCATGGCTATATGTTTTAAAAATATAATTTTCATTGAATGTAATTAACAAAGCTAATTGTTGTCTAATTAAAAAGTGCAAAATATACAAGTATTCGAAACTAGACATGTTATATATTAAAATTGTAGTTCCTGACGACGTGAATCCACTGGTGGTATTCGTTCATCGATTGGATGTACGGGTTGATCTTAAAATGCATCGAAAGTTCGACGAATGTGGGCCGCCCATTTCGATCCAACGGTGAAACGGAATCGATAGGACGATCGAGGGCTACCATCGCATAGAGGAGGTTGAGTAAAGCTTTGTACTGATAACCAATCGTGGTAACTGGTGGCATAGCATCCTAGATCTGGATTAAGAAGACAGCGGCGGTGGTGATTATCAGCGTGGCCAGAGGTGTATTGATCGTTGGCATCAGTTAGTACAGGGAACAAGGCAACTATTGGCGGTGTCGGATTGGGTGCTGGTGGCTCTAACATGGCACAACGGTGTTGTTTCTAATGCAATGGTGGGCTTCGAAGTACGGACGGGATAAGTTGACTACTGTAGCGGAGAAGAAAGTAAATTAAATGATATAATTATATTGAAAATTACTATATTGCCCTTGATCTTAAAACCTTATAACTCCCACATACGACCTCCGTTCTATGCGCGGTTTGTTGCATCAGAATCGAGACGACAAACATTTTGGTATATTTTTTGTTGTGTTTTGAGACATTTTTGAAAATTGCCTTGCTTTAGCAGATTCATTATACGTTGTTCAATAAGGCGATAGTGGGCTAAGACAATTTGTTCCTTAGTAGCGAGTCACTTATGATTGGACGATGGTGGATTGAGACATCTTGTTCTTTAGTAGCAAGTCATTTATGGTTTGGCAATAGTGGGCTAAGACATTGTGTTCTATAGTAGTGAGTCGCTTATAGTTTGACGATAGCAGGCTGAGACATAGAGTTTCTCGGTAACAAGTCGTACACAGTTTTAGCAATAGTGGGCTGGGACATTACATTCCCCAATAGCGAGTTGTTTATGATTTAGCGATAGTTGGGTGAGACATATAGTTCCTCAATAGCGAGTCACATACTGTTTAACGGCAAATTTTCTATTGATTAGAAAAATGCCGATAAATTTTGAATTAAAATTATACCGCAAGCGCACGACGTATTATCGTAGTACGTAGTGAGTACAGGTCGATCCGCAGAGAATTGTAGATTTTAACTTTCTAGTCAATCAAATTAAACCAAAGTTGAAAGTGATTAGCTAGAAAATGTAAAAAAATGACAAAAAGAAAGTGATAAAAATATGAGAGTTAAATGACAATTTAGAGATAATTCCACTCTCTAGATCATATAGTTTAATAAATTATGAAATTATGATCTCTCTTTTTTGGTCATAAGTGAGTTTAAATGATGTGTTTATCATAAGTACGACTCATTTGTGGTATTAATTAGCTCAACATAAGCCAGCAAACTATAACACAACCTTTAAACCACTTTTAATTCTCATGAAAAATAACAAGAAGTTGTAAATGAAATCTATTTTAAGCATGGCCTATTAACTATTGATTAGAAATATAGACCATCAAATTTTGATTTAATTTCACTTCGTTGCCATAATCATATGTAGATGAAGAGGCAATTTGTGATTCATATGACTAAGCATTTCCTATTTGTTTTGAACAACATAGGCTATCAAACTCAATACCAAACACAAAATTACATAAACATCAACTTTCCATGAAGCACAAAAAGAGAGCAAAGATTGTCAAATTGTTGAAGCTACATGATTAGAGGCTTCATTACCCCTAAATTGAAGGGATTAGCCTCTCATTTGTGTTATCATATCAACACAAGTAGCATGCAACATGAAATTAAAAGAAGAGGAAAAAGAGAGCAAAATGAAAAAGAGAACTAATCTAATTGCATAAAAGAAAATCTACACTACTTGCATAAATAAACAAATCCACACTACTAACATGAAAGGAAATAAACAAAAGAAGAAAAGAGCATGTATTGAAAATTGCATAAATAAATTACATGAAAGAAATGGCTAAGTAACCATGAAAAGAAAAGAGCAGCTTTCTTTTTATTTTTAAGCTAAAAACTAACTAAGAGGAAGAAGGTTACATGAAACATAAGGGGTATTTATACAAGTTAGAAACCCTAATGCATATTTTTAGGGAATGCCCAAAATGACCTTGTAGGAAGTTTGGTGGCCAAGTTATCATTAGCTTCAATAATCACCCATTAAGTGTGCATGAAAGTTTAATGGCCATTAGCATGTGGATTAGCTTCTAATTTGTACATGAAGGAAGGTGGGTAGGTGGGGTCCGCCATGATCATGGCTTTGAATTATTTCCATCTCTATTCCTTTGTATTTACTCCTGTGCATGTATATATCTTCATGAAGCCACTTGCATATGAATCCAAATTCCTACAAAATAATATAGAAATTTCTAATTAAATTTTCTCAAATTAATATATGCACAAAAACGACCATTTTGCCCCCATATGGAGATGAATATATGAAAATTTAAAAAAAATACTTGAATTTGGTTTAAACAAGTTAAAATACCCGATATGATCATTTATTTAATTTAAATAGATTAAATATGGTGGTAAAAATATGCACATTTACGTGCACATCAAATACCACAACACTTATCTTTTTATTTGTCCTCGAATAAAGAAAAACTAAGATAAATCTGTTTTCATAAGAAGCGCGATTGCATTGAGCGTATGCAGCAAGCCGTTAAACCTCTGGGTGTCCCCAGTAGGACGAGTGTTGTCTCGTGAGGGTTTTCAGTGGATACTACCCACAAAATCCAAATGCATAATGAAAATATTTACAAAATGCAAGATCTATTTACAAAGAGATGAATGCGAGTTTTTGGAAATATTTACAAATGAAAGATTTACTTTTAAATAGACAAAAATAAGTTAAATATAAGTTTTGGTCATTATCTTGAAATTTAAGTCATTTTACTCGTCAAAACATCCAACAAAAATCAAGTTATCAAAGCAAATATACTATAGTTTAACTCGTTGTTTCGGTTGATAACAAAGTGTATATATGAAATGGATCCTTAGTTGATTATCAAAGTTTATCAAAGTGGTATTTTTATTTCTTTTCAATAACAAGTCAAATTAAATAAGTTAAATAGTGCTTGGATTTCATTTGCTTACTCTCTCCATTTTTTTCTTTTGAAAATTTTGTTGATATTAACAATATTTACATATGCCTAAGTCAGATAAACTGAGGCCAGATATATTACCCATGCACTGCCTTGCAGACTGATGTGAGGGGAATACAGAGCGTGGCGAGTGAACACATAAGTGTGAACACTTATTGACTGTAGGCGTTATTAGTAAAATAATTTTCATATACACACACCTAACTCAGATAAACTGAGGCCAGATATATCGATCGTGCACTGCCTTTCAAGCTTACGTGAGAAGGGTACAGAGCATGGCGAGTGAACACATGACTCTAGGTGTTTATTAAGAATATATACATATATACAAGAAATATGTTTTTTTTGTGTTTTTGTTGTTTTTTTAGAGAGAGAGTTTTGCAAAATCATCTTAGCACCCTTTAACTTAGAAGACAAAAAACATGTTATATCCTTTACTTTAAATTCACCACTTTTTAAAACAAAGATTTTCAATTAGGATGTATTTCATAATTAACACATATGAATCTTCCTATATGCTAGTTAAACCATTGTTATTTATAATCAAACTTCATTTTTATTTTTGTTAAGACGAATAAATTTTCAAAAATTTCAAATTAGTAAACCAAAACCATATATTTATTTTATAGTGTTTCTTTAAAAATAAATCAAAATGCTTTAATATTTTTTTTTTGAGATATTTTTTTTAAAATTTTGGAAAGAAAAATTAAAAATAAACCATGAAAAATCAAAAATGACGATGAGTCTCCCCCCACACTTGATTTTGACTGTGTCCCCATAGTCAACCCAAGTGGAAGCAGAAAAAAATAAAAACATGACCTATATTTAAATGAAAATTAATGGTATTTACATGAGATCAGAAAGTATATCGTCAAAAAGTAAATGAAACGGTCTTCCAAAGACCGATTCATTTGTCTCGTCAAGCATGCGAGACATAGCTTAAGCGCTAAAAACCAAACCATAAAAGATTTTGAAGTTGAACGTTGATTTGGAAAAACGAATGTCGTTTTATTGGAAATCGTATGAGTTGTTTTGTTTTCGATGATTGGAGTCGATAAAACAATTGATTGAAGTTCAAGTTTATTTTCACCAATTTGAAATTCAAGCTTATCATTGAAAACATTTTCGGAGTTATTGTTTTCAAAATCAAAATGGTGATTTTCATCTTCCCCATCAGAATTCAACAACTCGTCGTCCCAAAGTCCAAAAAATTTGTGTTCATTAAGTTCGTCTTCCTTATTTGGATTATCAACAACTTCATCGCATAAATCCAGTTCAAAATCCAAAGTTGTTGTATACAAATTTTCGAAATTGGAAAAAGAAAGATTGAAATTTAAATCGAGTTTCTTACCCTCAAAAGAATTGAAATCCAACTCAATTACCGTGTTTTCAACAACTTCATTAAGATCATCATTTTCAGTTTGAAAAGTTGTTGTTTGAAAATCGTCGATTTGGGTAAAAGATGGATTATCATTTGACTCGTCACATGTTGGGATTTGGTTTTGTTTCTCACGTTGTTTCATATATGTTTCGAACAACAAATCCATGTGATCATTGTAGATTTCGTCCATTTGTTCAACAAAATCCAATTTATAGTTATTAACTTGAGAATTTTCGATTTGGATTTGTTGAGAACGAAAATTTTCACTCGTATTGTAGTCGAGATTATTACCATTGCCAAAATTATTTGAAAAGTGGATCACATTTTTGTTTTGATTTTGAAATTCATTTTGGAGTTCAAATTGAATTGCCAAAGTTATTAACTTGAGTTATCACACAAATAAGAATTACACAAATTATTTATACTTTGATTTTGTTGTGTAGAGAGTTCAAGTAAAGATGTGTAACAACCCGCATATTTTACGATTCGTATATTTAAATGTTTAATTTAAATATAGCATCGTTAGTCAGATTTTAGTCCGAAAAAGTCACTATTCGTAGAAAAACAGTAGAATTAGTGAAAAGTCAATGTGGATCATGCTATTTGAAAACACATTCAAACAGGAATTCAGACGTCTGAAATGACTAATTCAGACATCTGAAATGGTTCGAATCAAACCAGAAAGGAAATAGGCCAAAATTGCCATTTTCAGACGTCTGAAATGGACAATTCAGACGTCTGAATATTGTTCTTAGACAACTTCTGTTTTTCCAGATTCAGACGTCTGAATCGTTCATTTCAAATGTCTGAATGAAGTTAGAAAACTTATATTTTTCCAGATTCAGACGTCTGGTTTGGAAATTTCAAACGTTTTAATGAAGATTGAAATTGAGATTCAACAATTTGGACTCGAGACCACTTCCATTGAGTTCAAAATGGTGTTTGCGACTTTTTTGAGTATAAACATCGATATGTTTGGAGTTGAGTGAATTTTGCTATTTTTCACTTAGGGCTTGGGTTTGGGTTTCACCCAACTCATCCTATACCCTAACTCAGCCCCCTCTCCTCTCCATTCACTCATTTCATTTCCTAACACTTAAAGCTTTAGAAAAATGGGGGAAGAGAAAAGGAATTAGAAATTCCTAAGCCCTAGATTCATTTGCAAACTCAAGTTCTAGCTCCAAACTCTAGGAGAAGCTTTGGTAAGCATCCTCTTCATATTCTCCAACTCATTCTCTCTTTAATTTCAGAAATTTCCTAAACCTAACTTAGAAAATGTTCTTCTTTTGAGCTTAGATTCAAGCTTCTTGGGTTGAAGTGAAGAGTGGTTGATCTCCCCTTTGTGATTAAGCTTCTCTCTTGTGTTTTTGGGTTTAAAGGTGGGTTTTTGAACTCACATCTACGTCTATATCTTTGATAGTGTTAGGTATTAATTCCTAACATCTATTTCTTGTCCATTTGCTTTTGAATTGAATTGGTTTGATGAATATTCCAATTTTTGGTGTTTTGAAATCAAAATCTATGAAAATCCTTATATGACGTTTGGACATGTTGGTTGGAGAGTTTTGGTGAGTCTTTAGGGTTGGGTAGTCGTTTGGCGTCAACCCCTAGCAATTGTCACTCATCCGATCGCTTCCGATATGATTTGGCCATCATTGGCCTAGGCAAAATATTGCCCAGAGCTTCAGGTTCAGACATCTGAAATATCCAATTCAGATGTCTGAATCTGCTTGTCTCGGCCTAATTTGCCTATTTTATGTGGGTTTCCAATTTTAATCGATTTTAGTTGATACGGATAGTTGTTATCACTTACTATCGACTTTGATGACTTTTCTCTTTGGATTTTTGGGAATATCCATTTTGATGGATTTGATATCGATTTCTATGGTTTTGATTCACGTCTTCGGGTGTGAATCTTTGGTGATTGATTGTTTCTACAATCATTTATGTGATTTGTCACTTCTAAATACAAAGGTTTCTATACTAGTAGTAAATATTCAAACTCTTTTACAAAGATGATTTCAACTCTATTTTTAATACAAACCTCGTTTATAAAACCGTTTTCTAATCTATTAGTATATACAAACATTTACCTCATTCGTATGAGAAAATCTAATTAAACGGCTTAGCAAAACAAGTGGTATGAAACGCTTGCGTTTACTTCGTCGGTTAATTCTTTGACTTGTTCGATTGAAACTCTTGTGACAATTTTCGAGTGGAAATCTACAATTTGTTCGTAAATATTTAAGTTAAGCTAGTGGTTATGGGACATAAAGCTAAACTCTTATATTTACTAGCTTAGTGTAATCGACACTTCTTGATGATCGGTAATGATCATTTTGTGATTTAGACTAGCATGGTGCGATGTCTCTTTGTCCACGTGGGGGACTATACCCCGTTCTGTTGAGCTTCGTCTCATATTTATGGGCTAGCGACCCATGTTCTTTTATGGTGTTCGGTTCATTGGACGTACCGTTATTGTACTGCGTCGGTGTTCCGAATTATTTGAGTTTCGATTCATTGGACATACCGTTATTGTACTGCGTCGGTGTTCCAAATTATTTGAGTTTCGGTTCATTGGACGTACCGTTATTGTACTGCGTCGGTGTTTCGAATTATTTGAGTTTCGATTCATTGGACGTACCATTATTGTATTGCGTCGGTGTTCCGAATTATTTGAGTTTCGGTTCATTGGACGTACCGTTATTGTACTGCGTCGATGCACCGGCTTTATAGTTAGCGACCATGGAATAGCATTCCGTTTATGATACACGTGTTGGTGAGTTTTCATGCTCCCGTTTGTGATAGGCCTTCCCCCTTATTGTGATTTCTGGATTTCTAGTTGATGATTTCTAGAATTTATGTTTCACCAACTTTTGCTATTGGCATTGATATGTTTGTCAATATTTGTGTTTTGGTGAATTATTTAAATAATGTGATTCTTTTTAATGCTTTGAGTCGATTTGAGATATTTCCTAGTGACACTTCTCTTGGTCAAGGTATTTCCCATTCTATCCTTGACGATATTTGTTTTTTGATTATCTTATTTGAGTTCTTTTTGATTTGCGTTCATCCCATTATTTTATATCAAAAAGAACTTGATGATTCTTTCTCTTTTAATATTATGGGCTTAATGACTTCATTAAGAGTTGCGAATCCGACTGGTTCTAACACTTAAAGCTTTAGATCTTGTGAACAATGCCCGAGCTGCCGGACCCGTTCCAGCGCCAACTCGCCCTAAATCCGGGTTTGCACGCTTGTGCATGGATTATACCGCTTTGGGTGGAAGGCCATTCAAGGGTTCCGAAACCGTTATAGAAATCCAAGCTTGGCTTAGATCATGCGATCGCATCTTTTCCCGCATGGATCTTATTGATTCACTTCGTGTCCAAGTGGCTTCTAGCATGCTCCAAGAAAGAGCATTAGATTGGTATGAGCTTTTGATTTCTGAAATTATTGAAGCGGATCTTACTTGGGAGCAATTCCGGGAAAGGTTCGAATTGAAATTTGTGCCGGAGGCTGAAAAAGTAACTTTAGCCCGACGCTTTATTGACCTTGTTCAAGGTGAATCTTGGTAGATTATGTCACATCTTTTGAATCTCTCTCTAAATATGGGGTCGAGTATATTAATACCCCATTGAAGAAAAATCAGAGGTTCGTCTATGGGTTGAATAAGAACCTCAAAAAGCCTTTGCTTTTGAAACTAGAAGTTTCTTTTGATCAGCTTATTGATATCGCTCTTCGACTTGAAGAGGCCAATAATGAAAGTGATGTTGAAGTTGTGCGCGCCAAACAGAACTTCAACAATAACATGAAGAGGCCTATTAAGTTCAAAGGCCCTAATCCCAACAAGAAAGGGAAGCAAGAAACTTTGATAGCAAAATCTCCTACCACTAGTCGGGGACGATGCTACAATTGTGGTTCTACGGACCACTATGCAAATGAGTGTCTGAAACCTTTTTTTGTCATTATTGCAAAGGTTCGGGACATCTTTTATCTTCATGCCCCAAACTTCCAAACAAGAGAGAGGGAAAGCTAAATGTTGTTCAAGCTCCTAGTGACACTTCTCTTGGTCAAGGTATTTCCCATTCTATCCTTGACGATATTTGTTTTGTGATTATCTTATTCGAGTTCTTTTTGATTTGGGTTCATCCCATTATTTTATATCAAAAAGAACTTGATGATTCTTTCTCTTTTAATATTATGGGCTTAATGACTTCATTAAGAGTTGCGAATCCGACTGGTGGATCCGCAACACTCAGATTACTTTGTGAAAACGTCGAGATTAATTTATGTGATTATTCTTTTCGAGCCGATTTGCATGTTATGCGTTACTTAGGCTTTGAAATTGATTTTTTGAGAAAGGATTGGCTTAATCATTGTGAAGCCCACATCCTATGTCCTGAGCGGACTATTTATCTTCGACATTCTCAATTTGTTAAGAAGATTTCTATTGTTTTTAAAGATTTCGATTTCCAACTCGGTGAAATCATTTTATACTTTAAACTCACTTGATGAGGAAAGTGTTATTTCTCTCATTCAAGTAGTTTGTGAATTTTTCGGTATTTTTGAGTTTGTCTTAGGATTACCACCTAAGCAATCTATTGTGTGGTGCAAAGGTCTTTTCAGCTCGACCTTACCACCGGTTTTCATCAGCTACGAGTTACGGAGGGTAGCATTTCACTTACCACATTCTGCACTCGTTATGATTCTTGTGAGTGGTTCGTTACATCATTCGGTTTGACGAACCTTCTACCTTATCTCATCCATCTTATTAATCGAGTATTCGGTGAATATTTCGATGAGACCATCCTTGTATTCATTGATTTTGGATGAAAACAACAACTTAAAATTTTGCAAATCTTTTTCATAAGATTTATTTATGGGTATAATTGAATTTTTATTCTTAAAACGAGCAAAGAATATTCGTAAAGTTTTTAAGAGATGTTTTTATCATAAAGAAGATGATTTTGTGTTGTTTTGCCCATTAAGTGCTTTAAGAATTTTGGTCGATGCGCTTGATCAACGTTATCGATAGGAATCTCCTAAACGCTATGATGAGACAGTCAAACACAGTAAATTCTTGTAGTAAGTAAAAATTTTCTAAAAAGATGATTACATTTAAGTTAATGATAATTTTGAAAGTCTTAGCTTTTCGGGAAAGAGGATCATTTAAAAGAACTCTTTTCCGATGTTTTTATTCTTGCGATTCCCGAAGGGAATCAAGACTTTATTGTTTTTACCGATACTAGTCGTATTGGTTTGGGTGCCATTATCTTGCTATGGGAATGTGTTATTACATATGCTTCTTGACAATTGAAGCTTGTCGAGACTAGATATGCCATTCATGATCTAGAGCTTGCGGCTATTGTTTTCGCTCTTAGAATTTGGTGTCATTATCTTTTGGGAAAGAAATTGTCCTCTACCCCGATCATAAGTTTTTGAAGTATTTATTTTCTTGAAAGGAACTTAATTTGCGTCAACAACGTTGGCTCGAGTTCCTTGCATCTTATGATCTTGATATTCTTTGTACTTCGGAAAAGGGTAATCGAGTTGCCGTTGCCCTTAGTTGTAAGCAACAAGCAGTTGTTTCTTTGATGATATCCGAATGGAATGATCTCGAGACTTTATCCACTTGTGAGATTCGAGATCGTGAATCCGATTCATGTTCATCTCTTGTTTTGTGTAGCCTCGAGGCTCGTCCTTCTCTTTTGGACCATACCTCTTTTGGCTAAACTCTATGTCAAACTAAATTGCATGGAGTTCCCACTTCTATTGTTAGCAATCGTGATCTATTATTTTACTAGTGGATTTTTGGAAAGGTCTTCAAAAAGCCTTGGGAACAAAGCTTAATTCTAGCACCGCTTATCGTCCTCAATCCGATGGACAAATAGAGCGTGTGAGTCAAATTCTTGAAGATCTTCTTTGTGCATGTGTTCTTGATTTTGGTGGAAGTTGGGAAGATCATATTTCTCGTTGACTTTTCTTCCAACAATAGCTTCCAATCTAGTATTGGTATGGCACCTTTCGAGGCACTATACGAAAGGTCATGCCAATCTCCTTCGTGTTGGCTTGAAGCCGGTGAGAAGCTGGTTTTAGGTCCTAATTTTATCCGTGATGCCACAAAACAGATTGACCTTATTCGTCATAGGATGAAAGAAGCTCAAAGTAGACAAAAATCCTATGTCGATAATCGAAGAAGGAAATTAGAATTTTCTGTGGGAGATTTTGTGTATATTCATGTTTCACCTATGAAGGGTGTTGTGCGTTTCAATCGATCGGGAAAATTAGCACCTCGATATATTGGGCCGTTTCCCATCACCGAACGCATTGGCTCCGTGGCTTATCGCCTTTTGTTACCGGCTCAATTTTATGCTATTCATGACGTATTCCACGTCTCTCAACTACGGAAATGCCTTCGAGATTCCGATTCTATTCTTGAGCCCGGTGTTATTGAAGAAATTGAAGTTTCACCTAATTTGACTTATGAGCACCATCCTATTCGTATCATTGCTTCGGAGGTTAAAAGCCTTCGAAATAAAGATGTTCCTCTTGTGAAAGTTCAGTGGTCCTCAAATCCTAAGCATTGCTCTTGGGAATCCAGAGAATTCGTCGAGCGAACACATCCAGACTTACTCTTTCGTGCTCTTTATGGTGAACTTCTTATTTCAAATTTTCTTTTGTGTTGGTATGCATTTATGGTTGTTACTCTTTATTTTCTTCTTAATTATTGCGAGGACGCAATTTCTTTAAGGAGGGGAGTCTGTAACAACCCGCATATTTTACGATTCGTATATTTAAATGTTTAATTTAAATATAGCATCGTTAGTCGGATTTTAGTCCGAAAAAGTCACTATTCGTAGAAGAATAGTTGAATTAGTGAAAAGTCTATGCGGATCGTGCTATTTGGAAGTGCCTATTTGAAAACACATTCAAACAGGAATTCAGACGTCTGAAATGACTAATTCAGACATCTGAAATTGTTCGAATCAAACCAGAAAGGAAATAGGCCAAAATTGCCATTTTCAGATGTCTGAAATGGACAATTCAGACGTCTGAATATTGTTCTTAGACAACTTCTGTTTTTCTAGATTCAGACATTTGAATCGTTCATTTCAGACGTCTGAATGAAGTTAGAAAACTCATATTTTTTCAGATTCAGACGTCTGGTTTGGAAATTTTAGACGTCTGAATGAAGATAGAAATTGAGATTCAACAATTTGGACTCGAGACCACTTCCATTGAGTTCAAAATGGTGTTTGCGACTTTTTTGAGTATAAACATCGATATGTTTGGAGTTGAGTGAATTTTGCTATTTTTCACTTAGGGTTTTGGGCTTGGATTTGGGTTTCACACAACTCATCCTATACCCTAACTCAGCCCCCTCTCCTCTCCATTCACTCATTTCATTTCCTAACACTTCAAGCTTTAGAAAAATGGGGGAAGAGAAAAGGAATTAGAAATTCCTAAGCCCTAGATTCATTTGCAAACTCAAGTTCTAGCTCCAAACTCTAGGAGAAGCTTTGGTAAGCATCCTCTTCATCTTCTCCAACTCATTCTCTCTTTAATTTCAGAAATTTCCTAAACCTAACTTAGGAAATGTTCTTCTTTTGAGCTTAGATTCAAGCTTCTTGGGTTGAAGTGAAGAGTGGTTGATCTCCCCTTTGTGATTAAGCTTCTCTCTTGTGTTTTTGGGTTTAAAGGTGAGTTTTTGAACTCACATATACGTCTATATCTTTGATAGTGTTAGGTATTAATTCCTAACATCTATTTCTTGTCCATTTGCTTTTGAATTGAATTCGTTTGATGAATGTTCCAATTTTTGGTGTTTTGAAATCAAAATCTATGAAAATCCTTATATGACGTTTGGACATGTTGGTCGGAGAGTTTTGGTGAGTCTTTAGGGTTGGGTAGTCGTTTGGCGTCAACCCCTAGCAATTGTCACTCATCTGATCGCTTCCGATATGATTTGGCCATAATTGGCCTAGGCAAAATATTGCCCAGAGCATCAGGTTTAGACATCTGAAATATCCAATTCAGACGTCTGAATCTGCTTGTCTCGGCCCAATTTGCCTATTTTATGTGGGTTTCCAATTTTAATCGATTTTAGTTGATCCGGATAGTTGTTATCACTTACTATCGACTTTGATGACTTCTCTCTTTGGATTTTTGGGAATATCCATTTTGATGGATTTGATATCGATTTATATGGTTTTGATTCACGTCTTCGGGTGTGAATCTTTGGTGATTGATTGTTTCTACAATCATTTTTGTGATTTGTCACTTCTTAATACAAAGGTTTCTATACTAGTAGTAAATATTCAAACTCTTTTACAAAGATGATTTCAACTCTATTTTTAATACAAACCTCATTAATAAAACCGTTTTCTAATCTATTAGTATATACAAACCTTTACCTCATTCGTATGAGAAAATCTAATTAAACGGCTTAGCAAAACAAGTGGTATGAAACACTTGCGTTTACTTCGTCGGTTAATTCTTTGACTTGTTCGATTGAAACTCTTGTGATAATTTTCGAGTGGAAATCTACAATTTGTTCATAAATATTTAAGTTAAGCTAGTGGTTATGGGACATAAAGCTAAACTCTTATATTTACTAGCTTAGTGTAATCGACACTTCTTGATGATCGATAATGATCATTTTGTGATTTAGACTAGCATGGTGCGATGTCTCTTTGTCCACGTGGGGGACTATACCCCGTTCTGTTGAGCTTCGTCTCATATTTATGGGCTAGCGACCCATGTTCTTTTATGGTGTTCGGTTCATTGGACGTACCGTTATTGTACTGCGTCGGTGTTCCGAATTATTTAAGTTTCGATTCATTGGACATACCGTTATTGTACTGCGTCGGTGTTCCGAATTATTTGAGTTTCGGTTCATTGGACGTACCGTTATTGTACTGCATCGGTGTTTCGAATTATTCTAGTTTCGGTTCATTGGACGTACCATTATTGTATTCCGTCGGTGTTCCGAATTATTTGAGTTTCGGTTCATTGGACGTACCGTTATTGTACTGCGTCGATGCACCGGATTTATAGTTAGCGACCATGGAATAGCATTCCGTTTATGATACACGTGTTGGTGAGTTTTCATGCTCCCGTTTGTGATAGGCCTTCCCCCTTATTGTGATTTCTGGATTTCTAGTTGATGATTTCTAGAATTTATGTTTCACCAACTTTTGCTATTGGCATTGATATGTTTGTCAATATTTGTGTTTTGGTGAATTATTTAAATAATGTGATTCTTTTTAGTGCTTTAAGTCGATTTGAGATATTGTATGATTTTTGTTGTTATTTGATGTATACTTGACACAGTATGGCATTTTTGTTATCTTATTCTTTTGGTCATATCTCTTATCCTATATCATTTTATCTGATATTTATAGCTAGACTGATCCGTTTATTATTTTCTTCCTAAATAATACTAGGGTCAGACCGAGGTATTTCAGGTGCTTCCGCTTGACTTCTTATCAAGGTCCTTCATCTGATTCTTTTGGCTAACTACTTTAGATTAGTAGTTTTTGTTATTATACATTTGAGATATAGACTCCTTGATGTATAATTATTCTTTTGTCTAGCACTTTATCTATTCTCTTGTGATGTAGTGGATCTTGTTTTACCACTACTTTGATGTACACTACTTTGTGATATATTCATATCTGTTTCCGCCTTTGTGATATGAATGTCTGTGACTGATTTGTGTTATGTTTATTTCTATATTTGTTTTCGAAGTCCACATATCCACCGTGGGGTAGCTTTGAGTTTGTATTTGATATGTCGGGTTTCCTCTGAAAATTAAATGTAAGTTATATTATCTGACATATCGGTACTCGCACAAAGCAATTACACAGATGATCACTCCTCAACAGCTTTATTCTTCATGCTAGTTGACGGCATTACTCCGTAGTGTCCTTGGCTAGCGTGAGTATAGAGGTGGGGCGTAACAGCATGGTATTAGAGCCAAACTTCGGAATAATGTAGAATAATCTAGCAAGGATCATTGTCCTAAGTCTTCCTTAGGAATCGTGCCATAGGATTTAATTCGAGTCTTCGTACCGTTCTATCCTCTTTTTTTTTATGATGCCTTGTTTTTATCAATCAAGTTTGTTTGATATTCACTTTGTGAATAACCTTTTTCTTCTTCTTTCTTTCTTAAAGAAGAGAAATGGTTAGACCAGGCCGTCCCAGCGCTGGTCAATCTAGTGCTACTCCCCAGGATGGAGTATTTATGTCAGCTCAACAACTTTTAGATCTTGTGAACAATGCCCAAGCTGTCGGACCCGTTCCAGCGCCAACTCGCCCTAAATCCGGGTTTGCACGCTTGTGCATGGATTATACCGCTTTGGGTGGAAGGCCATTCAAGGGTTCCGAAACCGTTATAGAAATCCAAGCTTGGCTTAGATCATGCGATCGCATCTTTTCCCGCATGGATCTTATTGATTCACTTCGTGTCCAAGTGGCTTCTAGCATGCTCCAAGAAAGAGCATTAGATTGGTATGAGCTTTTGATTTCTGAAATTATCGAAGCGGATCTTACTTGGGAGCAATTCCGGGAAAGGTTCGAATTGAAATTTGTGCCGGAGGCTTAAAAAGTAACTTTAGCCCGACGCTTTATTGACCTTGTTCAAGGTGAATCTTGGTAGATTATGTCGCATCTTTTGAATCTCTCTCTAAATATGGGGTCGAGTATATTAGTACCCCATTGAAGAAAAATCAGAGGTTCGTCTATGGGTTGAATAAGAACCTCAAAAAACCTTTGCTTCTGAAACTAGAAGTTTCTTTTGATCAGCTTATTGATATCGCTCTTCGACTTGAAGAGGCCAATAATGAAAGTGATGTTGAAGTTGTGCGCACCAAACAGAACTTCAACAATAACATGAAGAGGCCTATTAAGTTCAAATGCCCCAATCCCAACAAGAAAGGGAAGCAAGAAACTTTGATAGCAAAATCTCCTACCACTAGTCGGGGACGATGCTACAATTGTGGTTCTACGGACCACTATGCAAATGAGTGTCTGAAACCTTTTTTTGTCATTATTGCAAAGGTTCGGGACATCTTTTATCTTCATGCCCCAAACTTTCAAACAAGAGAGAGGGAAAGCTAAATGTTGTTCAAGCTCTTAGTGACACTTCTCTTGGTCAAGGTATTTCCCATTCTATCCTTAACGATATTTGTTTTGTGATTATCTTATTCGAGTTCCTTTTGATTTGGGTTCATCCCATTATTTTATATCAAAAAGAACTTGATGATTCTTTCTCTTTTAATATTATGGGCTTAATGACTTCATTGAGAGTTGCGAATCCGACTGGTTCTAACACTTAAAGCTTTAGAAAAATGAGGGAAGAGAAAAGGAATTAGAAATTCCTAAGCCCTAGATTCATTTGCAAACTCAAGTTCTAGCTCCAAACTCTAGGAGAAGCTTTGGTAAGCATCCTCTTCATATTCTCCAACTCATTCTCTCTTTAATTTCAGAAATTTCCTAAACCTAACTTAGAAAATGTTTTTCTTTTGAGCTTAGATTCAAGCTTCTTGGGTTGAAGTGAAGAGTGGTTGATCTCCCCTTTGTGATTAAGCTTCTCTCTTGTGTTTTTGGGTTTAAAGGTGGGTTTTTGAACTCACATCTACGTCTATATCTTTGATAGTGTTAGGTATTAATTCCTAACATCTATTTCTTGTCCATTTGCTTTTGAATTGAATTGGTTTGATGAATATTCCAATTTTTGGTGTTTTGAAATCAAAATCTATGAAAATCCTTATATGACGTTTGGACATGTTGGTTGGAGAGTTTTGGTGAGTCTTTAGGGTTGGGTAGTCGTTTGGCGTCAACCCCTAGCAATTGTCACTCATCCGATCGCTTCCGATATGATTTGGCCATCATTGGCCTAGGCAAAATATTGCCTAGAGCTTCAGGTTCAGACGTTTGAAATATCCAATTCAGACGTCTGAATCTGCTTGTCTCAGCCTAATTTGCCTATTTTATGTGGGTTTCCAATTTTAATCGATTTTAGTTGATCCGGATAGTTGTTATCACTTACTATCGACTTTGATGACTTATCTCTTTGGATTTTTGGGAATATCCATTTTGATGGATTTGATATCGATTTCTATGGTTTTGATTCACGTCTTCGGGTGTGAATCTTTGGTGATTGATTGTTTCTACAATCATTTATGTGATTTGTCACTTCTAAATACAAAGGTTTCTATACTAGTAGTAAATATTCAAACTCTTTTACAAAGATGATTTCAACTCTATTTTTAATACAAACCTCGTTTATAAAACCGTTTTCTAATCTATTAGTATATACAAACCTTTACCTCATTCGTATGAGAAAATCTAATTAAACGGCTTAGCAAAACAAGTGGTATGAAACGCTTGCGTTTACTTCGTCGGTTAATTCTTTGACTTGTTTGATTAAAACTCTTGTGACAATTTTCGAGTGGAAATCTACAATTTGTTCGTAAATATTTAAGTTAAGCTAGTGGTTATGGGACATGAAGCTAAACTCTTATATTTACTAGCTTAGTGTAATCGACACTTCTTGATGATCGGTGATGATCATTTTGTGATTTAGACTAGCATGGTGCGATGTCTCTTTGTCCACGTGGGGGACTATACCCTATTCTATTGAGCTTCGTCTCATTTTTATGGGCTAGCGACCCATGTTCTTTTAGGGTGTTCGGTTCATTGGACGTATCGTTATTGTACTGCGTCGGTGTTCCGAATTATTTGAGTTTCGTTTCATTGGACGTACCATTATTTTACTGCGTCGGTGTTTTGAATTATTTGAGTTTCGGTTCATTGGACGTACCGTTATTGTACTGCGTCAGTGTTCCAAATTATTTGAGTTTCGGTTCATTGGACGTACCGTTATTGTACTGTTTGAGTTTCGGTTCATTGGACGTACCGTTATTGTACTGCGTCGATGCACCGGCTTTATGGTTAGCGACCATGGAATAGCATTCCGTTTATGATACACGTGTTGGTGAGTTTTCATGCTCCTGTTTGTGATAGGCCTTCCCCCCTTTTGTGATTTCTGGATTTCTAGTTGATGATTTCTAGAATTTATGTTTCACCAACTTTTGCGATTGGCATTGATATGTTTGTCAATATTTGTGTTTTGGTGAATTATTTAAAGAATGTGATTCTTTTTAGTGCTTCGAGTCGATTTGAGATATTGTATGATTTTTGTTGTTATTTGATGTATACTTGACACAATATGGCATTTTTGTTATCTTATGCTTTTGGTCATATCTTCTATCCTATATCATTTTATCTGATATTTATAGCTAGACTGATCCGTTTATTATTTTCTTCCTAAATAATACTCGGGTCAGACCAAGGTTTTTCAGGTGCTTCTGCTTGTCTTCTTATCAGGGTCCTTCATCTGATTCTTTTGGCTAACTACTTTAGATTAGTAGTTTTTGTTATTATACATTTGAGATATAGACTCCTTGATGTATAATTATTCTTTTGTCTAGCACTTTATCTATTCTCTTGTGATGTAGTGGATCTTGTTTTACCACTACTTTGATGTACACTACTTTGTGATATATTCATATTTGTTTCCGCCTTTGTGATATGAATGTCTGTGACTGATTTGTGTTATGTTTATGTCTGAAGTCCACATAGCCACTGTGGGGTAGCTTTGAGTTTGTATTTGATATGTCGGGTTTCCTCTGAAAATGAAATGTAAGTTATATTATCTGACATATCGGTACTCGCACAAAGCAATTACACAGATGGTCGCTCCTCAGCAGCCTTATTCTTCGCGCTAGTTGACGACATTACTCCGTAGTGTCCTTGGCTAGCGTGAGTATAGAGGTGGGGCGTAACAAGATGAAATGCTATTTTCAAGAGTCGAGGGTTGGTCATCGTTTTGAAAACTTTTTTGTTCAAAATTCGATTTGTTTATAGAATAGTTGTCTGTAAAATATCCATATGAATTTGGAGTGAAATCATATGGATTATATTGATTTTCACAACTATCATAAAATTCATGTGAATATGAAAATTCAGACATTTTCAAAAATGTTTTTGGTTTTTCTTTTTTTAGAAAGGAAAAATATTTACAAATAGAATTTATTTTTCGAAAGGGAAACTGAATTTTTTTTTGGTTTTCCTAAAAAGGGTTTATAATAATTTTTTTGGATTTTTTTTTTAGATTTTTAATTTTGAAAGAAAAAAAAGAAACGATTTTAAAACAAAATTAAGGAATATTTACAATTTTTTTTGTTTTTTTTTAAATATGCATGAACTAATGCAACTAAATGAATGCAAGGGTTAATTACAAATGATTCATCCTAAGTTAACCCAAAATTGTATAATCACACTCTGTCTTAGATCAACAAGATAGTTCTCAGCCAGGTAACTGACAGGATTTATCGGTGCACCACGAATCACCGTAGCAATGCAGCCGAAGGTTTAAGTACCTTCAGAGAAACAACCACTATAATATTTACGAATCACCGTAATATTTATAAATGGTTATTGCTCTGCCGTAGCCTAGACATCGAGAAATTAAATTGTTCAAAGAAGACAAATTGTCAATATACAATTAAGAGTTATCAATTTCTAACCGTTATTATTAATCAAAACACTAGGATGAAATGCAAAGCGGAAATTAAACGTGTATTAACAATGCAACTACGAATGTATTGTTTTGTTTTTTTTAAATGCAAGCAAACAATAATGCAAGACAAATAAAAACAATAGATAGAGGTTAGAAGCAGCAGAATTATTTATAAGCAAGCAAGCAATTTATTTGGCAAGCAAAGCGAAACAAGCAACTTCTCCTATCTACTTTGGCAACCTGAAAATAAAAACAAGATATATACTTTTTTTTGTTTTTTTTTGTATATGGTTGGAATTTAAAACAAATTGAAACAAATCAAGCTAAACAAAAGAAAAGAAATCAAAAGAGAACTTTTTTTTTAAATATCAGAAACAAAGGCAAGTTTTAAAGAGAAGGATGGAATGGAAGTTTAAACAAAAACAAACTTAAACAAACAACAAATTATTATTTTTTTTACACGACCCGACCCAATAGTAGCCAAGCCCAATATCCCTTTTAAACTACCCTTTCTTCTCTGTTACAAAAAAAAATGCGATTTTTTTAATATACGAACATCAAAAGGGAGAAAAAAAGGAAATCGTGAAATAAAAATAGACGATTGCTGAAGTTCGATTGGGAAACGAAATTCGTTGAATTAGGTTTTCGCCTGAAGTTCGAATGGTGCTTGATTCAGGTCGAATTGCATCCGAGATGGTAGCGATTTGGGTTTCCGAAGTCGTTGAATTAAGGGGTTCGAAGGTAGTTCGATGTTAGGGGGAGTTTGATGATGAGGAGCAAGCGGAGTGCGATTTGGCAGAGGCGCTTGGTTGATGGTGATTGGGGATTTTGTTCGCGAGTTCGATTTGGGGATGGCGTTCGAATTGGGATGATGAAGGAATGGTTCAGGCTGCTGTTAGATGTAGGTTGAAGATTGCAACAGTCTTGTTTTGGTGAAGTGGTAGGTCGAGGGGTTCAGGTAGATGATTGCTATGCTTGTACAGGTGATGACAAATGAGGGAGTGATTGCGATTGCGGATTTTGTGGCACTGTCAGTGATGTGATTCAAGGCTGTGGTTGTAGAAGTGATTGCGGGTTTTGTGGCACTGTCACTGTCAGATGTTTGTAGAAGTGATTCAAGGTTGTTGTCAAGATGGTGAGTGGAGGTATTACGTGCGTGTTTGGGGGTTTGTGAAAGAGTTGCAGTGAAGTGTTGGTGGAGTGTTATGGAGTGAAGGCAACTGACTGCTGTTTGTTTTAGCTCGTGAGTGTGATAGGCAGTGGCTTGTTTGATAGGGGCAGTGTTGTATATGGCAGAGGTGGGAAGCAATTTTTGTGAGATGTGGGAGGAGAAGGTATATGGTTTATGTTAAAAACAGAGGAAATGTATATGGCTGCAGCAGTTGTTTTGGGATAGTGCACTGATGGTTGTTTTGAAGTGAATAGGTGAGATGTTTTTGGAATAGCAATGATGGTCGTGGGTTGATGGTTGGTATTGAATGGATAATGGGGAGTGATACAATGTTGAGGCAAGTAAGTAAGGTGAAAGTATGTGTGCATTGTTTTGTTGAAATGCAACAGTGAAGAATGACATAGAAATGAAGTGTGGCGGAGTGGAGATGTAACAGTTGACAATTTTCAAGCAGTATTGACAGTTTTCAGGCTTGTGGAGTATGTGGATTTGAAAGAGGATGTGTGCTGTATGAAGCAGTTTTGTTACAGTGGAGGTTATTATGAGGAAGTGGAGAGGAGCAGTATATGCAGTAGTGATGACAGTGTATTGGTTTGGGTGTGAACTGGTGGTTGCACAAAGGGATGTTATTTGGGTGAAGTGTGGGTGGATGTCAGTGATATGGTGATGATGTATTGGTGGAATGTGTAGGGGTTTGCTCTGTGATGTTTGCAAGTAGTAGTGCAAGTGAGATTGATGTTAGATAGAGGGAGGTTGATGTCAGATAGGCGATAAGGAGCAAGTGGAATTGTTGTTGGCAAGGAGTTAGTGATGAAAGTTATGAAGGTCTATTGTCGATGGGTATCACAGTGGTGAGTAAGTCAGAGGAGTGGCAGTGTATGGTTGTTGAAGTGGGCACTGCAGTTAGTTTTGGAGGAGTTGTGACTAGGTGGTGGCACTGTGATGTGTATGGTGGTTATGGAGGCGAGGATGTAAAAGGAAGTTGCACTAATGTGTAGGCAGGCAGAGGGCAGAAGGAAGTTGCATAGAGCAACAAATGCACAGGGAAATGTTCACAGCTTTTTTTTTCCTATGCAGGGCAGAGGCAATTTTTTTTTTGTAAATGAAAATGTAACTAGAAAAATTTGAAACAGTGCCGGGAAAAGGAAAAAAAAGAGAAATGAAATGGAATTATTTTATTTTGATTTTGAAATGTGTATGTTTTTTTAATAGAAATGCAAATGGAAAATGAAACTAGAAAACAAGAAATGCACACAAACAAATGCAAACGAAAATCACACCAATACACAATATTTTAAAAAAAAAATGCAATACACACAAAAAACAAAAACACACAAAAATCAAACAAAAATAATTCGAAGAATAGAAAATTAAAATCAAAACTAATTCCCCGGCAACGGCGCTAAAAACTTGTTTAACGGCAAATTTTCTATCGATTAGAAAATTGCCAATAAATTTTGAATTAAAATTATACCGTAAGCGCACGGTGTACTGTCGTAGTACGTAGTGAGTATGGGTCGATCCGCAGGGAATTGTAGATTTTAACTTTCTATTCAATCAAATTAAACCAAAGTTGAAAGTGATTAGCTAGAAAATGTAAAAAAAATGACAAAAAGAAAGTGATAAAAATATGAGAGTTAAATGACAATTTAGAGATAATTCCACTCTCTAGATCATATAGTTCAACAAATTATGAAATTATGATCTCTCTTTTTTGGTCATAAGTGAGTTTAAATGATGTGTTTATCATAAGTATGACTCATTTGTGCTATTAATTAGCTCAACATAAGCCATCAAACTATAACACAACCTTTAAACCACTTTTAAGTCTCATGAAAAATAACAAGAAGTTGAAAATGAAATCTATTTTAAGCATGGCCTATTAACTATTGATTAGAAATATAGACCATCAAATTTCGATTTAATTTCACTTCATTGCCATAATCATATGTAGATGAAGAGGAAATTTATGATTCATATGACTAAGCATAGCCTATTTGTTTTGAACAACATGGGCTATCAAACTCAATACCAAACACAAAATTACATAAACATCAACTTTCCATGAAGCACAAAAAGAGAGCAAAGATTGTCAAATTGTTGAAGCTACATGATTAGAGACTTCATTACCCATAAATTAAAGGGATTAGCCTCTCATTTGTGTTATCATATCAACACAAGTAGCATGCAACATGAAATTAAAAGAAGAGGAAAAAGAGAGCAAAATGAAAAAGAGAACTAATCTAATTGCATAAAAGAAAATCTACACTACTTGCATAAATAAACAAATCTAAACTACTAACATGAAAGGAAATAAACAAAAGAAGAAAAGAGCATGTATTGAAAATTGCATAAATAAATTACATGAAAGAAATGGCTAAGTAGCCATGAAAAGAAAAGAGAAGCTATCTTTTTATTTTTAATCTAAAAACTAACTAAAAGGAAGAGGGTTACATGAAACATAAGGGGTATTTATACAAGTTAGAAACCCTAATGCATATTTTTGGGGAATGCCCAAAATGCCCTTATAGGAAGTGTGGTGGCCAAGTTATCATTAGCTTCAATAATCACCCATTAAATGTGCATGAAAGTTTAATGACCATTAGCATGTGGATTAGCTTCTAATTTGTACATGAAGGAAGGTGGGTATGTGGGGTCCTCCATGATCATGGCTTTGAATTATTTCCAACTCCATTCCTTTGTATTTACTCTTGTGCATGTATATATCTTCATGAAGCCACTTGCATATAAAGCGAAATTCCTACAAAATAATATAGAAATTTCTAATTAAATTTTCTCAAATTAATATATGCACAAAAATTACCATTTTGCCCCCATATGGAGATGAATATGTGACAATTTGAAAATAATTTGAATTTGGTTTAAACAAGTTAAAATACCCGATATGATCATTTATTTAATTTAAATAGATTAAATATGGTGGTAAAAATATGCACATTTACGTGCACATCATGTACATTTTTGGTGAGAATTAGTTGGGATTTCAGGCTGAATCATTTTGTAGTTGGTCTTCGGTATACAAGTTGATACTTTAGGTTCGGTCGAGTGCATTTGATTAGGTATGGGCTAGTCTTAGTGAGACCTTATCCTATGGTGTCACTATGGTATTATATTTTGTTTAGCTGACTTGTTGGGTCCAGGTAATACGGGTTAAGTATAGTTTTCGAGCATAAGCATTATTTTACTACCTTATTAATATTATATACTTATATGATGCATTTTACACACCAGACGTAAGTCTGACCCCCTCTATCATTTCCTCCTTTTTAGTTTTACTCTGATTGGTCGATATAGAGGACGAGGTGACTTGGAGGTATGATCGTGCATAGGAGACGTGTATTTCTTTGTCTATTAGCTATCTACTATTTTCATTTCACTCATTCCTTGATATTATACTATTTCTACTAACAGTATAGAGAGAGATGTTGTAGTTGGAATTTAATTGATTCTATATTGTTATATTTGTTTGGAATTGTATTACTGATTACTTTTATATTTTATTTCTTCCACTGTGGGTTTATAGAAGCGTAGGATGTTGTAGATAGCTCTGTGATCTTTTTAATAATGTCTTTATATGATCCATCCGTCAACGAGGTCTACGATGCTAGTTCCACTTTTATACGTGGATTGGGGTGTCGAAGACGGTGGATTGTCACAGAGAATGAGGTACGATCTGATTTAACATACAATGAAATTTTTGAGTTTGCATAGAACTATATAATAAATTCTGAAATCTTAGAAGATTCTTAAAATAACTATAATAAAATTAAGCAGAGTAGAATTAGACCACGCTTAAAGATGAGAAGACCATTTTGGAAGAAGTAATTAATGATTAAAAATTATCTTTAGAAAAATCTAACTCTGAAAATCAAACTGAAATACCTTTTTTAGAAAAAATAGATTTATTTAACGAATGTAATTTATTAAAAGATTTAAATAAAGATCTAAAATTTTCTATTAATAATTTAAATTATAAAATCGATTATCTAGAAAAAATAAATGATGATTTAGAGAATAAAAGTACTGAGTTACTTAGAAATATTCGAGCTTTAGAAAATTCACAAAACTCGTTTGAAAATTTGACAAGTCAAATGTTTGTGGTTAAGGATGAACCTAAGGCATATAGAGATGGAAATGTCAAATTATTTAAAGAAAATTGTAAATTTACTAGAAATATAGAATATCTAAAATCTAAAAATTTGGATTTTAAATACTAATTGGAAAATCTTACAACTAATGTTTCAAATTTTAATAAAAGTCAAGAAAATTCATCGAATTTGATAAAAATTTCAAGAACTTCAAACAATAAAAATGATTAAGGCTTTTAGAAAATATAAATAAGAATACTTCAAAGAAGTATAGTTCTTTATATATAAAATTTAAGAAGTCAAATAATAGGTCAAAAAATGAAGTAGAAATGTCTAAATATAGGATAGGTAAAATCTGGGTTCCAAAAAAAAAATCAAAAAGAAACATATTGAAAAATTTATGAAGACGTTCATAATAATATTAATTATTTATTCAAAAGTTTTACCAAACCCTCTTGGGTATGGCTACCTAAAACTTAACCACGAGGCTCTAACGTAGGAAGTGGGTATCAATAAATTTATCAATTTTTTGCAGTATCCACTCATAATAGCAAAAAGAAAAGATGGATTCTGAATAGTGGATGTTCCAATCATATGATAGGGAACTGCATCATGCTAAATAATATCAAATTTATACATGGAGGTACTGTTTTTTGTGTGTAATTCTAAGGATATATCACTGGAATAGAGGATGTTAACAATAATGGTAACCTAAATTCACCTCTAATCACAAGTGTTTATTTAGTTGAAAATCTAAAACATAACCGATTAAGTATTAATCAATTATGTGATAAAGATTTTAAAATAAATTTTGACAAAGACAATTGCAATATTTTGTTCAAAATGAAAGCCTTTGTAATGACCCAGCTTTTCGACCCTTGAATGTCGACACTAAATGTATCTACGGTATTCGTGTGTCGAGCACCCAAGTGTCGAAAAGATGGAAAGTTATGGTAAAAGAAAAGAAAAACAATAGAACAGGAAAGGAAGAACACAACATTAGAATCTCACAGTGGAACGGTAATATATAAGATCAAAGGAACAACACAAAAGGTTACTCCAAATACAGAAATTTCAGAGTTACTAAAACCTAAGCATTATCATCAGCTTAGACAGTTATAATTGTCTGTCCTCACAATGCTGATATATATAATACAGAAATGCGGCGAAAATAAGAATACCATGGAAGGCAATCATCTAGCTCTTCTCCATAAGCTTCAAAGCATCCATAGTTAAATCTAGAAACATACACGGAGCTGACTCGAGCATTATAAGAAAATAACACCCGGACTAGTCTGGTAAACCAGCGTGAGAAACTCAAGAAATAAGGGTGACATATAATAGAACCTTTTTGAGACCGTACAAATTACCATAACAGTTTTCCCCTCAAATGAAACTAACCATTCATTTGTTTAACATATAGTGATATGATAGATAATGTCTAGTATGTAGCACATAAATCCTATCAAATAGCTGCTGTGTGAACGCCATAACAATAATAGATATACAATTAATAATGCTAAGACACATTCGTATATGGATTTTTTTCCACAGAGACGCTTCTAGTAAAATGAAGTGGATCTCCATGATAAGGATCGAAAACTACATTCCAAGCGTCGTATATCTCTAGATAGAATATACCATAAGGTAAACACAACTGTGCCATCACCAGGACATAGATGAACTGCGTAGAACTAAGTACCAAAAACTCTCGCTAGCATCATCTATAAGCATCTCTAGATAATGGAGTTGATATACCCTAAAAGGTTAGCTAAACCCGAGATTGTGCATCCTTCTCCGTGTTTTGCCATTTTTCGACGTCGAGGTCACGTTCGACATCTCTCATACAGTCTTTATCACTCGAACAGAATATGAATCCCTAAATGGATTCCATCATCTCGAAGAGATCATTAATCACTACATGGATTCGAGCATCTCAAATAGATCTCGAATCTCCATATAGAATCTCTGCATAAGTCTTCAGACAAATGCTAACGGTGTCCTCTCCCTTGGAGTGCTCCTTAAGATAGATAGTCCCACATAGTAGCATCATTTGAAATGTTAACGCTGATCTCTTCCTTAGACTAAACCTTAGGGATACACAGTTCAACTCTATAACATTTGACTTCAAAACTTCTTCCAAAACATAGATTGTATATGCGGTTTTGAAGTGATTACGGGTTTGAGTCATCTCATATAAGTACACTCTTCCTGCTTATCAAACTCTCCAAAACCAATCGATGAATTTCCAGTTAACTCAATTCTGGTTCTCTCAAAGTAAGCGAATCGGTACTCCTCCCTGGGGGTTCTCATTGGTATGAAACTGTGAAGTCTTTCGATAACCTCCTAAGTCAATATTAAGTAAAGTTTGATAATCGACTAATCAATTATCTAGTTAAAACAGTTGCTTATACAAATCAATATTCATACGCTTAACTTGTTTCTGACATTCCAACTTAACTATTCCTCATCTAAGAGTGAAGCCAGGTAAGTTAGAGTATTGATTATGTCAAATCCTTGCCTAGACAATTCATTCTTAAATCTCACAAATAGATAAGTTTACCTCGTCGGCTTTTAGTGTTAAGTATAATATTAATGATTTCCATAGGCAAGTTAGAAATCAACACGATTAACACGTTTTCGACATTTTCCGATTTAACTATACCTCAGCCAAAAGGGAAGCCGGTAGGTTAGAGCACTATTGCTCCATTCCTACTCGAACATCAATCTTAACTCTCATAAATAGATAAGCCTTACTTCGTCAGCTTTTAGTGTTATGCATAGTTAATTACTTTTTAAACAAGTAATTAAATAATTAACCATTTGGCCATTTAGCAATTTTATACCCTTTCTAAACCGTTTTTTTATACTTCTAAAATACTTGAAAATACTTATAATAGGTTTTTAAACATTTATCCAAAATATTACCATAAAATAATAGGTTTGTAAAATTCTTTAAAACTCGAAAAGAACATGTTTTATATATATTTTAACAAAATATCTCTTCTGTAAAAGTGCACAACTAATTCTTAAAATTTCATAAGAACCTCAAACCACTTTTAAAATAATATAATAATAATAATTATTAAACACTTATAAAAAGAATGAAAGAAAATACTTAAATATCTTTTCAAACCTTTTAAATCCAAAAAATCAAGTATAAACGGGACAGTTCTGCTCAAGTGAAATTTTGGTCACTTTTTGAGATGTTAACTTTTTACTATCCAATATTTAATAGCAACAAATATACATATAAAATATTATAAATATGACGAGAAATCCCTAGGAATCTCTCTATAAAGTTTCATAAAAATCGTCGAGATGAGGCAATTCCAAACTGCATTTATAGCGACTATTGCTATAAGTGCACTTTAAAATTCAAGTCTAATCTAAATCAAAGTCTATATATAACCTATGTATTTTGTTCCAAGGCCTTGTCACATGTCATAAATGTCCGTTCAAGTTTGTTCCAATTCCATACATATGAATCATATGTGTCACTTACTTTCAAAGTTAGAATTCGGACCAATGTTTTAACTTATGTTAACAACAATTCAAACAACTTAAACATAATCAAACATAACATATATACGTTATATTTTTCAATCAAAGTAATGTGTTAGCTCACCTTTAACCTCATGAACAACCAAAATCCAAGAACCCAAGTCAAACCTCCACCTTTCCCACCTTCCCTTCCTCCTTCTCCTTACTTTCCACTTGCTTTTTGCCTCCTCCCCTCTTATAATGCTCACGACCTATCCAAGTAGGGTGAGATGTGCTTTGCTTCTTCAACTTCTAACTAGGTAGGATGTTTTGTAATTTGGTAGTAAGGCTTCACTCCAAGGTTGAGTTGATTTGGGTTTGATTTGCAAATATTTTTCTTTAGGAAATTATAAAGAGAAAGAAGAAGAAATCATGGATTTTATAACTCTAAGCTTTGTGAATTTGTGAATAATAAATAAGGGTGTGCGCCTCCTTATATAGAATCAAAATGGTGCTCTTTAAGCTTGCATTCACCCCCTTTCATGCCATGGAAGACTCACCTCCCATCACTTCTCCTTTACATCACTTCTTATTTATGCTAATTACACTTATACCCTTCTCATGATAATATCTCTTATCCGTTAGAACATTCTAGAACCTTCCAAGCTTTATGAAGATGAGAGTTTGTTAATTAGTTGCTAATGTGTTCATTTTATCATTAGACAAGTGCATAAGAGTTATAACAATTTATATCGATGGAAAAGCTATTTACTGATAAATCGATTTTCGGTCACATTATCGATTTTTCTTCAAGAATATATTTTCAAAAAAAAGTTTCTTATCATTATTCATTAATTAAATGATGTATAACAAGGTTATAAAATCATATTTATAACACTTAATTATATTTTTAAACGTTTCCTTATTCGAAGACGAAGTGTTCGAATAACCGGGTCGTGACATTCTCTTTCGCTTAGAACATTTCGTCCTCGATATTCAAACAAGAACGATAATCAAAGAAGATAGACGAAACAAGATACATATATAGAGTATTTCTGAAACTATATAAAAACTAAACAGCAAGTGAAAATGCGTAATAAATGACTCCACCTCAAGCGGTGAATACAAAACAAAAGATGTACGATACTAAGATAGGAAGAAAGCTCTAGTCTATAAGCAACACTGGATTGAATCTCCTTCAAACTGTCCTCCGTCTTCCTTGGTACCACCTCGAGCATCCTTGCTCTATGGCACTTCTAACTTTAAACAAGGAACAAACACACCAATACTTAAATAGCATTCACAATCACTAGCAAGAAAAGATCATGGTTTGCCCAAGTTTAAAACTTCCCATCGCCCAATGACGATAAACAATCTACTAAGCATACCTTACGCTCAACAGCCTCAGGTCATCACTTAGACAATTATTCGTGCTACCTCATAATAAATTGAAGAGTCATTCCCTAAACTCTTCATAAGCCAACAAACATAGTATACAAATTTACTAAAGTTCGTATGATGCACATGAACCATCCGTACGTAATATATGATCTGATCACTTACTCGATTACATAAATTTCACTTCTAAAATAGTATAGATCACTTGACCTCTCTAGTGCGGACTTTAATTTGGTTCCTTGATTAAAAACCTCCGTTCTCTTTGCATAGCCATATACTATGATAAAAACATCGGGATCGTATCACAAACCCGTATCAAGTGTTTGCCATCAAGAATCGAGTGAAAAATCCTTGTTCGGACCAGTGTAAACCACCTTGAGAACATGTACTTGAATACTAGATCAAGAACAGATTATGCGATTAAAATGATCTACGTACAACTTACATATTTATCCCATTGGTTTCTTAACTACACAAATTCCTTTTTAATCACATTTATTTATATAATTAGTATGTCATTCAATACTAAAATCATTTATGAATCATTTCATAAAACCTAACTTCAAGTTTATCCACTTTTTATAACTTAAGTTCATACTCGTATAATACTTCACTACATCCTAGGAGTATATACCAAAACATCAAACTTGTTTTACTTAACAAGGATGATCTACAATTTAAACCTGTTTTAACTTGTTATCTTCTCAATTCAAGTGTTATATAAACTCAACTTTATATTTTTATAAAAACACTTAACTATAAGTTCTAAAACAATTCGGAAGTTCCCGACTACCCAAAATCGTCGAAATTTCCATTTCATTTTAACAAATGAAAACTATCAAACAACATATCATATTATGATGCATATACCATACTTTTCGAATGCATAGGCTTTATGTGTCCATGAAATAACTTAATAAGAGAACTTTAGAACTAAACACTAGTTTTCATTTCAAATCATTTTGAAATAATATATACATATAAATTTTGTATATCAAATCTTACTTTCAGGAACAAATCAAAATCCGTTTTACCAAAACAACTTTGTAGCATCCCACACTTAGACACCCGAAAATAAACGCCACTAATGCTGTTGTCATCATCAAAATTATTTTCAAGTGACAAGAGTGAGTTCAGTGCATCCAAACCATACCTTTGGTATTTAACCAAAATCATTCCAAAGCAGTATCAAATAATTTGTAGAATAATACTAAGTATCCTGATCTAAACCAACTCCTAACTATTTACTTTCAACTAATACTATTACTATTTTCGCCAAAATCTTGAAAACATTTTCAATGACATCAGGATTTAAGTCCTCAAATTCTCTATTTAAATCCTTTACATCTATAGACTATATTTTATATACTATACTTGTGTAAAATCACTTTCTTATATAAATCTTTTCACAAATATTTATTTCCAAAATATTTTACCTTTCCCTTTTTTTTATAATAAACATCTTTTACTAAATTTTAGCTTCTAGCCCAACATTATCACCAATGCATTATAGTCAAACCATGAAACTGAATTTATAAGGTATTCGTTCAATGTACCCACAATTACTCTCCACCCACCCCATGATGTAGAAAGGTAAAGCTGCTCATTAATTGGTTGAGCACAAATCAATAACAAATAATACTCAATGTTCCTAACATGCCGAGCATGACAAAACAATCAAGGTTATGTGATATTAAATTATGAGAAGAACTAGAGTCCAACAAACCCGAATATGAAAGCCATAAACAGATAGTATACCCTCAAGAATCATTTTCCCTCCCCAGCTGCAGAAATTGGAAAGACCCTAGGCTGCTCTTTTTTCTTAAGCATAAGACAATCTCTGGCAAAATGACCTAGCTAGTGGCAAATGTAACACTCCCTCGGTGCCTTAACCATTTGGCCTCTTCTGCCCAACCTACACTTATTAGAAAAGTGACCCCTCTTCCCACACTTGTTACAAATAAGGTTAGTCCTATTCGATTGAAACTTGCGTTTCTTATCCCCAGCTGGTGCAGAAACAATAGGCCTTGGTGCCAAACTCTCAAACCTCAAACCCATTTTCACCAAATTGACAAAAGACCCCGTAAGGTGATTGATCATATCCCGTTGGAACTTAGGGCACATACCCGCAATGAACATTCGTTCCTCTTTAGCGACGTATCAACCAATCCTAAAGTGACGAACCGGATTTTCGACCTCCGAAAATTGATATCAATACGTCCATTGTATTACATGCCGAGCAATCGAATGCCAGAAATGCCAGATCATTAGGGAAAAGAAGAAAGAGGTAGAAGAAGAAAATAGAAATAACAACACAGAATCTCACAATCGCGGCGGAAACAATATATAATAGATAACAACTGGTCTTTATACAAAAAAACTATAACTGTTATTTATACATTACATCATCAGAGTACAACAAATCATTAACTCAATAACGGACAGTTATACAACTTGTCCTCACAAATTTGTTGAATATACAGCATACCATACACAGCGGAATAAAATCAAATACGTATAATACGTCTTCGTCATCCAGCTCGTCTCCTAAGCTCCATAGCATCTTATCCTATATCTGTAATACTCGGTCTGACTCGAGCATTATAATAAAATAACACCTGAGTCAGTCTGGAAAACCTGCATGAGAAAACACACTCAATTTGAATTATTAAAGTTATCAAATCCTTTGAAAAACAATGGTATCTCGTAAGACTATGCCACACATAAACACGATGGGTTTTTACCTTACGATAACCAAAACATTCCATATCAAATCCTCTAATATTATAATAGTGTCTAAGTACAAATACTTATTCAAATAGCTGAAATTGTTACATTAATTAAATTCCAACATACTAGGCTCTATAACCAAAACCGTAAAGGCACGTATTGGAGAATGGATTTCATACGAATGACTAGGCACTGGGGTACCACCTGCCATAGTACACGTCTAGAATAATGTACCAAGGACCACGCCGGGATCCCCTGCAACACAAGACCGGATCCCTAACCTGGATAGACCGAATATGCTATCACCCTGGGTGTTCCCACCCTTTCCTGAGCTTCTTCCATGTATCGTAGTAATAATATCTGAGGGTATCTAGAAAGGTGATAAACATACCCTAATTGGATGCGACCCACTTAGCCTTGCTGCATCCCCCCTGATTTTCAGCCATTCCCAGATGATGAGGCTAGAGGCAATGATTATCATTTTAAAGGAATTTTCACTTAGAATGCTCATTGTCCTCCAATGACAATGTACTAATAGCATTCACCCATACAAGTCCGTTCTGGGTCCGAACGGAACCGAAGGCACTATTCCTACTACATCCGTTTTGAAATCATCCTCAGGATTAGTAGCGATTAGCCCTTGCACTTCACTGCTCCATCTTCGACTCCACGCTCTTGTTTTCCCTTCGAAAACGTACTCGTTGGATCGAAGTGGTTTTCAGATAACTTATCTGATCCATGTCTCTTCGAAACAACGTTCGATATTTTCGGTAAACTCAACTCTGGTTCTTTAAGAAATAAACAGACGAAAATAAGATCGGAGATCACCTCCTAACCGTTAGTGGACGGATTTCCTTATAAACGTCCTAGAAGAACGAAACAGGTTTATAGGTATAGTATAGCACCTCGAACGGTAACTGTACCATATATTTCCCATGTTTCTTCTAGATATCCCCAAAGTTATATTTTTTTGGTCTAGATTTGATAGGCGGTTATTTAACTATCAAATAAACAATCATTCAACCAAATATTTCCTTTTCCACTGAAAACACCAAGTCTCGTTCTATTTACTTTTATATAAATTAAGTCTCTTTATCCAAAATACATTCTTTTCTTATCGAATTTAGTGTATTCGCAAACTATTCTTTTCAAAAATATTTGAAAACCCTTTTAAATAATAAGGAAAGTACCACTGCGGTATCAATCAAGGATTCTCAGCTCAATGGTTACGTCTCTATCCCAGAGAAATCCAAAACTCAACTGCAGGCACTCACTGCCTCCAATTACGCCATGAAAGTATACCATTACTTTCCGGAATTTTATTAAATAATTTTTCAAAATAATAATTATAAAAATTCCTATATAAATTCCCAAGTTAATTTTAGGCAGATACTCTTTAAAATAAAAGTCATTATATAATATTAATATTGAATAATTTATCCTTTAAAATAATAATAATCCTTAAATAATAATTACTTTAATATTAACTAATTATAAACTAACTTAATTAATAATTAAATATACTTTAAACAATTTAAAATAATTAAATGATTAATTTTCTAAAATATTCTTAAACACTTTAAAATTTTCTAGTTAATACTTAAAAATCCTCCTTTTTAAAATAACTAAAGTTCTCGATAAAAAATATATTTTTCAATTCCAATATAACCAGTCTAACATCTATAAATCTCTCTCGTTTTATTTCCAATTTGATTTACGTCCCAATTCTGTAAATTTCCTTTTCATATTTCTAAAAATAAATCTACCGTTTATTTTTAAACCGATTTACCCATCTCCTTATAAATCCTCACCGTGAATTTATAACTTCAATTTATCCACTGATAATCACTTCACTTTATTTATAAACCTTGTTTATAATTTCCACAGTCTCATTTCCCGTTTAAAACGGTTCCACAATACTTAATCAATTTTAAATCGATTTCTAAATTGAATTCCATTTTTCAAATAAATTTCCCAAAATAACCCAACTGTATTTCCAAAACCCAACTACATTCAGATTTCACTTCCTTTTCATAATTTAAAATCTTATTTAAAATCTAGTATAGCAATTTCATATTTAATTTCCAAATTTTCTTTTTATTTTTTTTCCAAACTATTTAAAATCTCGATTTTTAAAACAAATCCGTTTACACTTAAACCAATATCGCTTAAGTTTTATTATTTAAAAGCCTTTTATTTACATTATTCCAAAATCTCTCTTTACAATATTCCGAAATCTCTATTTACAATATTCTATAGTCAAGATAATCTGGATCAGGATATAGGAACGACTAAAGTGGCAGAGGAACAGAATTTTCATGAAATTGTTGACACAGTTCAGGAGGTAATGGAGGAACAGATTCTTCCGAAGCCTCAAGATATAGAGTTTGATAATATTCAGAAGGATAAGCTGGTCCGTAAGAATCCCAAGTGGGTTCAGATGTTAGGTATTTCTTCAGAAGACAAAGGGGAGTCCTCGAGTAGTAGGTTTTTGAGGACCCGAAATAATAAGGTTTTATAATGTCAGTAGCCTGTTGGAACGTTAGAGGGTTCCACAACCCTAACAGAATGGGAGAAGTGAGAAAAGTTATTGATAAGTACAAAATTAGTTGTTTTGGTATTTTGGAAAATAAGTTGCTATTTCCAGAGATTTTGAAGTTGGAAAAAACGCTGGAAGACGGATGGAAAATAATAAGTAATATATCTTGCTATTATAAATGCAGGATTATGGTTCTTATAGACGGAAATGTTTGGGATTTCAATTTTGTCAGCATGAGTGATCAACACATTACCATCGAACTGATCGATTCCTTGAAATTCAGAAGTAATATGACTTTTGTTTATGCCCAAAATTTTGTTGAATTAAGGAAAAGATTATGGAAGAACCTACAGGAGGATGCTATAAATATTTATAGGCCATGGATGGTCCTTGGGGATTTCAACTGCATTCGTAGACCCTCAGAAAGACAGGGAGGTAATCCAGTAACTTTTGATAATTTGTTTGAACTAGATGAAATGTCTTTATATACTGGTCTTAATGAGATTAATATTAAAGGTTTTGAATTTTTATGGTGGTCGGGTCTGTGTCGAAATATTTTCTCTAAAATTGACAGGGTGTTTGCAAATCTAGAATGGATTAACTTATTCCCAGATCTATCAGTAGAATTCTTACCTCCTACGGTGAGTGATCATAATGCTATTCTCGTCTCTTTAACCTCTAACTCTAGGGTTAAGAACAGTCCTTTTAGATATATGAATCATTGGTCTCTATGCGATCAGTACTTTCCTATGATCGAGAAACTCTGGGTTATTAATCACATTGACAGACCTTTGATCCAAGTTATTAACATTCTAAAAAATATTAAGAGAGAACTCAAGAGATGGAGTGCTAATTCTCGTAATATCAAACAAGAGGTGAATGTTCTAAGGGAGAAATGTTCTAGTCTCCAAAAACTTTTGGAAAATTCTAATGATCACAACTTAGCTCTGGAATTTCAAAATGCCAAGATTAATTTGGATTTAGCTCTAAAAAAAGAATTTCTGGTTGCCAAACAAAAGGCAAAATGTGATTGGCTGATGATGGGTGATGAGGGATCGTCGTTTTTCTACGCTAAAATGTCTAACAGAAGAAGTAGAAAGCGTTTGACAAATTTAACTGTCGATGGTAAGGTGGTTTCGGAAAATAAGTTTGTCGAAACGGCTATAGATTTTTTCAAACAAACTTATAATCAGCCCTTAGGTGTCCATTTTCCTGATGTTATTTGCAAAATGGTTATTTCTGAGTTTGGGGCTAACTTTTTAAATGAGAGTTTCTCTTTAGAAGAAATCAAATATGCCTTGTGGGATATCAAAGATTCTGTTTCTCCAGGTCCAGACGGTTTCAACTCGTTGTTTTTCAAGACCCATTGGAACCTTTCGAAAGATATTATTTATAAAGCTTTAAACGATACTTTTCAAAAGGGTCTAATCATAAAAGAATGGAATCACACATTTATTCACTTGATTCCAAAAAAAGACCATTCCTCATGTATTCAAAATTTTAGACCTATTGCCTGTTGTAACACTCTATACAAGGTTTTCTCCAAAATATTGTGTAATAGACTGGGTCCTTTTTTGGATAAGTTGGTGTCCCAAAACCAGACGGCGTTTATCAAAGGTAGATCTATAGGGGATGGTATTTTGTTAGCTCATGAATTAATTAGAGGCCTTGGAAGAAAGGATAACAAATACATGTGTATTAAAGTGGATTTAAAGAAAGCATACGATTCGATTAATAGAGATTTTGTTATTCATATGCTAAGAAGTTTGGGTTTTCCAGATAAATGGACTAAAATTATTGAAAACCTACTTAGACTCCAGTTTTCTCTATCATTGTTAATGGAGAAGCGCACGGTTTCTTTAAAAGTTCTAATGGTCTCAGACAAGGAGACCCGCTTTCCCCTATCCTTTTTACTCTGGTTATGGAATACTTTACGCTTCTAATGGAGGAAAAAGTTAGGGGTGGTCTTATCTCACCAGTAACAGACTTTGGTAACAAATTGACTCATCTGATTTACGCTGACGACATCATTCTTTTTACTAAAGCTAACGTGCAAACTATGACTGCTATTAACGAAGTGTTTAAAACCTTGAAAACGGTTATTGGTTTGGAATTAAGTGTTGAGAAATCTAACATCTTTTTTGGGCAAGGGGTGGAATGTTGCACAGACATCTGTTCGATCCTCAACATTCAACAATCAACCCTTCCTATAAGGTATTTGGGTATTCCTCTGTCTAGTGCTAACTTGAGGGATAAGGATTGTTCTCCTTTAATAGAGAAGATTAAAGTTAGGATTGGCAGATGGGAAACAAAAATGTTGAGCTTAGCAGGGAGACTGGAACTTATAAAATCTACCATATATCCTATAATACAATTTTGGATGCAATGTTTCTGTCTTCCAGTTGCTACTGTTCAAAAGATTAAACATTTGATTTTAAATTTTCTTTGGAAAAGTCACAGTAGTAAGATCCCTTGGGAGGTCTTATGTAAACATAAAGTAGAAGGAGGTATGGGACTGAGAAACTTAGAAGAGATGAATAGAGCGCTATATATCAAATTGATTTGGAAAATTATCAACTTAGAAGGTATTTGGGCGGTTTTTATGCATGGCAAATATATAGGGCTTAAAAGTTTCTGGGATACTAACCAGCGTTCGGATGACTCCGGAGTGTGGAAATTCATTTTGAAGAATAGACACGAAGCTTTGAATTGCCTTTCCCTTAACATTGTAGACGGCAAAACCACTTCGTTATGGTATGATCCATGGTTAAATGGGAGTTCTATTATGGAACGCATTGGAAGGGATACTGCTTTTAGAACAGGTACAGAAAATTTGACGCTCAGTAGGATTTTAAGAAATGGTGAGTGGAAGTGGGACTTGTATAGTTTTTTATTCCAAATTCAGACAGAAATTGAAGATGTCAAGATTCACAATAACAAGGAGAGGGATTTCTGGTCCTGGAAGTGCTCTAAGGATGGGCAATATCAGTTTAAAAGAGTTTGGAATTCGGTACGTACCAGGTTTGATACTAAGTTTGGGGCGCCTACGGTCTGGAACAAAATTCATGTTCCTAAAATGGCGGTATGCCTCTTTAAAGCCATTAATGATTTTCTCTTGACTAAAGAAAGATTAATTCAGAAGCAGATAGTGGTGGATCAGAATTGTGTGTTCTGTAATAGTCACATTGAAAATATAGACCATCTATTTTTTCAATGCGAGTTTACAGAAAAGATTTGGCTTTGGAGTTGTAAAAAGTTTTTCGTTAAGCCGAAGAGTCTATTTTCTTTCATTTTGAAGGAAGATTTACTGAAAATAGTTTCTATCTCTAGCTCTCAATTCAGATTTGTTTCAACTTTCGCTTTCAGTTTGCGTCTGGCATATTTGGAAAGAAAGAAACGAAAGGATTTTCCAGAAACGGTTTACTGATGGGTCGAAGATTTGCTTAAAAAATTTCCAGTCTATGAATATTAGAATGACAAAATCAAAATATTTCAAGAACATCACTGGCATGAATACAGATATTGCTTTGAAATGGGGATTTACCTCCCAACGCTGAATTAGGGATTCAATCATAATTTCTGTTTCCTTTGCCACTTTCCTGTTCCTATGTCTTCTGGCTTCAGTTTTCTGAGTACCTGTTTTATTTACAAGGCTTTTTCTTTCCCTCTCTCTAAATTACATTATAATTTACTTTCATCTAAAACTATTTAGTAGCTTTTAAGTATACAGATCTGCAGGTTGCTCTAAGTGACTGTGGTTTCGTCCTGGATAACAAGACATTGATTTATTATGAGGATAGATTAGAAGATTCAAAGGAATCAACTCTACTGAGGATAAAAGTAGCTGGGGTTATCAAAGACTTATCTTGCTTAATGATGTCTCGAGGAAGTGTTGCTGTTCCTTTTTATCTTGCAAAAATCTCAGATCTGTGTTGAAACTCAGATCTGAACTTGAGCATAAGTGATTGTCAAAGATTGTTAAGAATTCTTCAGTAACCCTGTCATGAATTTATAAACTTCGTTAGTCTGAAGCTCAAGAAACTAAGTAGAAGACAATTCAGATAGTATGCTTACTTAATGGTTTCTGGAGGGATCGTAGACCGTCTTTCAGCTGATTCTTTTAGAGAGGTTGCTGTTGTTATGTCTCTACGAAGTAAATGGAGGAGTTTGATCTTTGATGGCAGCCATTTCTGTTTCTTTTAGGCTGTTTTGGAAATAATTGAGTTATGAAGTAAACGAAGGTGTCGTATTGCCTTTCTTTTCTACGAGATGAGTGTGGAACAATCTGGAGACTTCCAGTCTTTCGGGCCTGCTTTAGGGTTTTGGGCTGTATTAGTATGGGCCTATCTTGTATTGTTTTGTTTTTGTATTTTGCTTTGTCTTTGGGCCTGCTACTGGCTTTTGTACTTTTGTTTTGTTGGACCTGGTTTATTTTTAATAGAAAATTTGAGCCCTTTTTCAAAAAAAAATACCGATTTGAACCGAACTATTTATTTTTCCCAAATTCTTTTAATTTATCCAAATTTCACTATGAATATTTTTACTTCCAATTTCCCTTTATAATTTCTTCTTAAATTCAAAACATTTATTATTGGTTTTTTTATAAAAAAAATACCCAAGTCTAGGACAAAACTACCATAGCATCCAATAAATTCAAATTGCACTATAATCTACCACTGATTATTTAAACAAATCACATATCAATATATATAAAATTTAATTCAACATTTTTGAGGAATCCAGTTGGATCCCTCCAACCTGTTTTCCCTGCATCCACAGATGTTAATACAATATAAAAATACCAATCCCACTTCGAGGGGGATATCGCGGTATATATGGTCATCCGGTATTATGCGGGGCGCATAGGGTTTCATCCGCTATATATACGCGGGAATATCAATCACTCTAATATATATACTACTATATATAATATCACATCCAACTGATAATAATTTATCAATTCTATCAATCAATCAATAATTAATTTTAACTATTTACAATTGATTACGGTAATCCAAAATTGAGTGAGATTAACTGATATTTATTTCAGTTATCGCCTTCACTTCTGATTTTTGACTAAATTCGAACGGTGTTCGAATTTAGCAAAAATATTTAGAAGCTCCAAATTTGCCCAAACTAGTTTCATTGTGAAGCTCCCGTCACCACGATCGCAACGCAAAAATCCTCGCCTCGATTCGACCTCGTATGGAAGAGATATAAATTTTATAAGATACTGATAATTTAAATTTAAATCAATTTACTATTTTTTTAAAAAATTAAACTACCCTCTATAGAACTTCATCTCCCCCAATCTCGTGTTGACCCCGATGCTCCCCTTTTTGACCGCATCGTCCTCCTCCTATGATCCACCAGAGAACACGCCACCACCGCCATCCATCCTCCCATCGAACAAGCTTCCCCCTCCACCCATCGAAGTAGGCCCCACCTTCCCCTAGCGATTTCCGACCTGACACTGCTCGCGGTCCCCCCTTCAAATTTGAGTATGCCATCGCCTCCACGCCTCCCTCCCACATGCGCGCCACCCGGTTCCTGCTTTCCGCTCCAGCACCAATCCAGTGCTCCAACACTTCGCCGATAGGCCACCCCAATCACCGTTCGTCGACCGAACTGCTCATAATCCATGCCCTAGCTCAACACTCCTTCACGACCTTAACTGCGCCACCCTGACAAACACCCCTAAGTAGCCGCACCCTTGGAAATTCCCCATATAAACACCAATCTAGCCCTATAGGTCTAGGCTTTGCAAATTTCCAATTTCATATGTTTTGAGGTTTTAACGAGATTGAGAACTCTTTTTTTTTCTGTGTACAGTTTTGCATTTGAATTCAGATGGAAGGGACGACGTGATTAAAAGGAGGAGGGAAGCGTGTTTGAAAATGTTTGCGTGATTGAATAGGTCGAGTCAGAGTCCTAGATTGCAGAGAAAAGACAAGTTTGACCAGAATATATAAATATATATTAATTAAATTCAGAATGTCTCGATTTACACAACTCAAAATTTCAAACCCCTATCAAGGTGTGCCGCTAGGCGTTTATAATGTTATACCCCTATTTCGAATGCAATGGAAAAGGTTTCGAGTCCTAATTCGATCGTATGGAGAAGATAGCCTTTTGAACCCAATTATTATATTGAATTTGCGATATAAATTTCAGCGCGTTTATATCTCATACGACCAAAAGATAACTCCAATGCTACAAAATTTGAAATTCGATAACAATACACTATTACGGATCCAATGGAACTGGTTTCGTCGAATTCCAAGACTGTTCCCCGAAAGGCTATTTTTATACGTTAATTTAAACGATATATTTTTAAAACTGAACAAATCACTTTTAAATTCAATTTAAACAGTTTTATTATCTTCAGTATTATTAATATAAATTTTATAAGCCTTTAAATTATTTTTAACAAGCTTAAAACTCCAGATTCAATATTTTAACCAATTTTCAATTATTAATTCAATAATTAAATTATCCAATAAATGGTTATATTTGAAATTCAAGTTAAAAATTAACTTTTAAATATTTAAAATCAATTAAATATTCCAATTTCAAATAACCAAAATTCTGGGTCGTTTCACCTAACCTGAACTGAGATAATGCAATGAACCGGTTCTCATACTCAGCAACAGTCATGGCCCCTTGCTTAGATCCAAAAAGCTCCTGAATAACAAAGTCTTTTCAGCTTTCGGAACAAAACTTCATCTCAAACTTATCTTTAAATTGGTCCCAAGAGAAGTTTTTCTCTTGGATATAAGCTATAATAGAACTCCACCAATCCATTGGCTACATCTGTCAGATGTCGTGATGCCAACCTACGCTCTATTGCTTCATCTAGCTCCATATCTCCAAATATCCGACCACATAATCTGAGCCAAGACTGGACTTCTATAATAGTCTTCGTGCCACTAAACTTTCTACCCCAGCCTCTCATAATCACGAAAAAGCAAAGCAAAACTCATCTAAGGTCTGACCTCCACGACCTCTTCTACGATATTCAATCTTGGTCCCTCAACTGAAGCAACATTCTTCGATGCTCGATTCCCGCTATTCGTGACAGTACTACCCCGACCACCTCTAGCATTAGCAGCTCTGTTACCCATAGTTGTTACTACCTAACCAAGGCAAAACTTCTTTATGACACAAAAGGATGGAGTTATTTCAAAGAAGGAGTTACTACAAGGAGATATTCCTAAGGAATAAAATAAAAGTCTAGTTTTCAAAATAGAAATACGCTTTGATATGTATAATACACTCAACTCATTCTAGAGTGTCACTTACCCTATCTCAAATGAGCCATACACAACCAAAGCCAAGGTGTTCGTTCAACCTTGAGCTTTGATACCAAATGTAACAACCCAACTTTTTGTCTCTCGAATGCCGACACTAAATACATCCACGGTACTCGTTTTCCGAGCACCCAAGTGCCGAAAAGACAAAAAGTTGGGGTAAAATAAAAAAAAGAATAAAACAAGAAAGGAAAAACACAACATCAGAATCTCACAATAGAACAGTAATATATAAGATCAAAGGAAAAGGTTACTCTGAATACCGAAATTTCAGATTTACTAAAATCTAAGTATTATGATCAGCCTGAATAGTTATAACTATATGTCCTCACAATACTGATATATATAATACAACAATGCAGTGGAAATAAGAATACTGCAGAAGGTAATCATCCAGGTCTTTTCCATAAGCCCCAAAGCATCCATAGCTAAATATGGAAAGATACACGGGGCTAACCCGAGCATTATAAGAAAACAACAGTCGGATCAGTCTGGTAAACCAGCGTGAGAAGCTCAATAAATAAGGGTGACATATAATAGCACCCTTTTGAAACCGTATAGATTACCATAACGATTTTACCCTCAAATGAAACTAACCATTCATTAAGTTTAACATATACTGATATGATAGATAATGTCTAGTGTAGAACATAAATCATATCAAATAGCTACTATGTGAATGTGACAATAAATATAAGTATACAATCAATACCTCTAAGACATGTTCATATATGGATTATTTTCCGTGGAGAGACTTCCAGTAAAATGAAGTGATTCTCCATGACAAGGATCAAAAACTACCTTCTAATGCCGTATATCTCAAGATAAAATATACAATAAGGTAAACACAACTGGCTCATCGCCAAAACATAGATGAACTATGTGGTACCAAGTACCAAAAACTCCCACTAGCATCATTTATAAGCATCTCTAGATAATGAAGTTGATATACCCTCAAAGGTTAGCTAAACCCGAGATTGTGCATCCTTCTCTGTGCTTAGCCATTTCCCGATGTCGAGGTCACTTCAACATCTCTTATACGAGTCTTCAACATTTGAAAAGAACATGAATCCTTAAATGGATTCCATCATCTCGAACAGATCACGAATCACTACATGGATTCGAGCATTTCAAATAGATCTTGAACCTCTACATAGATTCCTTGCATAAGCCCTCTGACGAATGCTAACGTTGTCTCTCTCTTGGAGTGCTCCTCAAGATAGACAGTCCCACATGATAGCATCATTTTAAATGTTAATGATGACATCTCCTTTGGAATTAACCTTAGGGATAGACAGTTCAACTTTACAACATTTCACTTCACAATTGCTTCCTAAACATAGATCGCGTATATGGTTTTGAAGTGATTGTGGGTTTGAGTCATCTCATATAAGGACGCTCTTTCAACTTACCACACTCTCAAAAACCAATCGATGAATTTTCGGTTAACTCAATTCCGGTTCTCTCATAAGTAAGCGAAAGCAAGAGACATTTCGTACCAATACTTTTCCCTGGGGGTTCTCATTGGTATGAAATCACAAAGTCTTTCGATAAATTCCTAAGTCAATATTAGGTCAAGTTCGATAATCAATTAATTGATCGTCTAGTCAAAATAGTCGCTTATACAAATCAATATTCGTACGCTTAACTCGTTTCCGACATTTCAACTTAACTATTCCTCGTCCAAGATTGAAGCCAGGTAAGTTAGAGCACTGCTTGCATCAAAGGCTTGCCTAGACCCTTTATTATTGAATCTCACAAATAGATTAGTCTACCTCGTCGACTTTTAGTGTTAAGCATAGTATTAATGATTTCCATAAACAATCTAGAAATCAACACGATTAACACGTTTCCGACATTTTCCGACAGAACTATTCCTCGGCCAAGAGGAAAGCCATTAGGTTAGAGCTCTATTACTCCATACCTACTCAAACATCAATCTTAACTCTCACAAATTGATAAGCCTTTCTTCTTCGGCTTTTAGTGTTAAGCATAGTTAATTACTTTTCAAATAAGTAATTAAACAATCAACCGTTTGTCCATTTAGAAGTTCTAAACCCTTTCTAAACCTTTTGTTTATACTTTTAAATACTTTAAAATACTTATAATAAGTTTAAAAATATTTTTCCAAAATATTACTTTAAAATAACAAGTTTATAAAATTCTTTAAAATTCAAAAAGAACATGTTTTCTATATATTTTAACAAAATATCTCTTCTTTAAAAATCCACAACTAATTCTTAAAAATTCATAAAGATCTCAAACCACTTTTAAAATACTCTAGTAATAGTTAGAAAATAATTGTAAAAAAATGAAATAAAATACTTAAATTTAAATATCTTTTCAAACCTTTTAAGTCCTAAAATCAAGTCTGAACGAGGCAGTTTTGCTCTAGTGAAGTTTTGGTCACTTTTCAAGATGTTACTTACTTTTTACTATCTAATTCTTTAATAACAACAAATATACATATAAAACATTATAAGTATGGTGGGAAATCCCTAAGGATCTCTTTACAAAGTTCCATAGAAATCGCCAAAAACAAGACAATTCCAAACAGTATCAGTAGCGATTATCGCTATAAGTGCACTTTCAAATCTGAGTCCAATATAAACCAAAGTCCATCCATAAACTATGTGCTTTGTTCCAAGGCCTTATCACATGTCATACAAGTCCTTCCAAGTCCATATATATGAATCATATGTGTCACTTACTTTCAAAGCAAGAATTCAAACCAATGTTTTAACTTATATTAACAATGATTCAAACAACTTAAACACAACAAACACAACATATATATGTTATATCTTTCAATCAAAGTGATGTGTTAATTCACATTTAACCTCACCAACAACCAAAATCTAAGGAACCAAGTCAAACCTCCACCTTGCGACCAACTATCCCTCCTCCTTCTCCATGCTTTCCACTTGCTTTTTGCATCGTCCCCTATTATAATGCTCACGACCTATCCAAGTAGGGTGAGACGTGCTTTGGTTCTTCAACTTCTAAATAGGTAGGATGTTTTGTAATGTGGTAGTAAGGCTTTACTCCAAGTTTGAGTTGATTTACAAATATTTTGCTTTAGGAATTTATGAAGAGGAGGAAGAAGAAGACATGGATTTTATAACTCTAAGCTTTGTGAATTTATGAATAATAACTATGGATGTTCCCCCTTCTTATATAGGATCAAAATGATGCTATTTACGCCTGCATTCACCCGTCTTCATACCATGGAAGACTCACATCCCATCACTGCTCCTTTACATCACTTCTCATTTATGCAAATTACACTTGTACCATTCTCATGATAATATCTCTTATCTATAACGACCCACCTTTTTGACCACTGGAAATGACACTTAATACATCCATGGTATTCGTGTGCCATTGCCTAAGAATCTGAAAGAAGGACTGTCATGGGGTGAAAATAAAAGAACAGAACATAAAATCTCATAACGAAACAGTTAAATAGAACATAACAGTAAAATAGTACGTAAATTTACTCACTAACATGGAGTTATCAGAATTACACAAAAGTACTACCATCGGCTTAGACAGTAATAACAACCTGCCTTAACATATGCTAAAACAAAATACACTCACATGATTTAAGCAAACAACGGAAATAGACAACTAAATAGATAAAGGCCTCCTACTCAGACGCCATCTTCAAAAGTGCCCATAAAAGACCTGCTACTCTTGGACTACTCAAATAAAAATGAGTACCTGAGAGTTTAGGAAAACAAACAACTCGGATCAGACAATATGTCTTATGTGAGTAAAACACTAAAACAATAGGTATAATTAAGCAATAACATGTGAGACCATGCCGCTAAACGCGGAACGGGTTTCCTCTCACATGAATAACATCCAAACCTAAAGAATGGGTACAAATAATTAAACATCGGGAAGAGTGCTAGACTCTTCCCGATGCAATTAAGGAAAACAAATTCGAATGTTCAAATTAAAAGGGAAAAAGGGAATTTTCCAACAATGACTAGGTGGGTGCGCCCCTCCTTACCAAAAGTATACCATTGGAAATATACTTGAAGACAAACAATGGTCCTTAGAAATGTACAAGTCGGACCCCGTCAACCTTACCGAGTATCCGAGTATTTCAAATCATTATGTGCAAAACCAAATCCAATTTAGAGTGGGTGTGAAAATATCCTAATAGCAGCAATCCCACATAGCTTGACGCCCACTCGCGCATTGGTTTTAGTCATTCCCAACAAAGGATAACAAAGCTCAAATGAGCGACACGTCTTAGAGTGACAAAATATAAAGAAAGCTGTGGTAATCGATAGCCGACATTTGACTATTGAAGATAACAAAATGATCGTATATTAAAATTAAATCTTGTATAACTATCACCACTCATTGATTTCAAACTTGTACTATCCCTTGAGTAACAGTGATGTCGGACAAGTTAAGGTAGTGTTACCTCAAAGTAATGTCTCGGCATACATTCTTAACTTTTGGGACAGAGGCGAGTCTCCATCTTCGATGTTTGGTGTTAAGTATCCAACTAAATGCTTTCCATAAAAGTGATATCGCTTTATGGAAATTAATTCATTTCCATAAACGAATCAAACTTTTACTTTTAAAACGTAATTCGTACTTGGGTTTCACTTCACAAGTATCAACATTAAACAACTTTATTAAAATGTTTCATTAACTTTAAAAGTCCATTATCAAAAATATTTAATAACTTAAAACTTCCTTATTCATTTAAGTAATTAGTTTTAACTATCATTAACAACAATGATTAATTATCTTTAAACTACAATAATTAATTTGATTAATTAATTTCGAATACCATTAATCAAAAAGGGTTAATCACTGTTAAAAACATCATTAATTAAATTAATTAATTAAACTTAAACATCATTGATTAAAAAATGATTAATTAATTTAAGACATCATTGAAGATAAAGATTAGTTAAATTTAAACTAATTAATTAACTTCAAAAGCCATTAATTAAAAATGGTTAATTAATTTAAACACTATTAATTATAATGATTAATTAACTTGAATCCATCATTATTAAATAATTAATTAACCTTAAACATCATTCGATAAAATGATTAATTAATTTTAAGTATTATTAACAAAGTAATTAATTAATTTTAAACTCATCGTTATTAAGATGATTAATTAAACTTAATCCTCATTAATTAAAATGATTAATTAAATTTAAAATCATTATTAAAATGGTTAATTAATTTTAAACTCTTCATTATTAAAAATCTCAACTAACTTTGTAAACCAAGACCCAAGCTCGAGAATAAACCAAAAGGTTTCGAACAGATTGTATTTTTCAAAAGTGCTGATATAGCGATAGTTGCTATACGGACACTTCTATAACTACCTACATGTCATTTTATTTACATCCAAGCATCACATAACATAAATATAATATATATATAGGAGCAAATAGTAATCATAACATGGAGAGTAAAACTGATACCACCTGCTTAAACTTTCACAACTAGTTTTCAAATCACTTACTAACTATCAAGGGTGTCATCCTTTAAAGCATAAACCATGCCAACAACCATTACATTTCAATACATATACAACAGGTAATTATCAACTACTAAAATAAATAATATTGAAGTTAAAAACTTTTAGTTTAGAAGGTGAGATTTTACTCACCAAAAGTTGACTAAATCAAGGTAGCTTCTACTAGAACTTGGAAACGACCTAGATCTTCGCTTTGCCTTAGGAAAAATGAAGTTTTAGAGGGCTTAAAGAAGACAAATGGTTCGGTGCATGCATGAAGTAGGCTCAGCCACATAGGAATTTGGTGTTGTGGACTTTTTTTGGCAAGTAAGGCGATGTAGATAAGAGAGATGGATGTTTTATTTATTTTTCCTTATGGAAGGAGCGAAAAGCATAGATTTTTCTAAACTTAGAAACTAACTTTGGAAGCCATGGAACATAGAAAACTTTTGAGCGAAGGTTTGAAAATGAACATAGAAATGGGAAATGAGAAATTTTTTTTAGGAAATTTGGTTATATACAGAGGGATAAATTAAATTACCAAATCACCCTTATAGTACATAATCTCCACTAACATCTTGCCACCTCATCACTATGCCTCCTCCTCCTCCCAAGTACACACGCAAGCCCCCCTTTGGTCCCCCTTGTGGCCGACATGCCTTAAACCCATTAGTATTTGGTGTTTTTAAAGATGTGATATGTTATGACAACATTTGTTTTTATTTTTTATTTTATTCTTTTAAACCTTTTTCATATCAAGTCATATTATATATTTATAAACTTAAGCATATATTTATATTTCTAAATAATGCTAACTTATTTATAAATGAATGTGAATATTTATATCAAAAATTTCACAACGTTTTTGACAACTTTTAGATGACAAAAAGCCAAAAATTCAAAAAACGATTTCTGGCTACATTTTTTATTTTTCTTTGAACTAAATATTTTTATAAAAAAAATTTAAAAACCATTTCACCGTCACTAATTTTTTTTAAAGAGTTTTACTTGAGTTATAAAATCCATTAATTTATTATTTAAAAATGTATTAAATATCCATATTTTAAAGTGATTAAATTTACAGGTTGTTACACTCTCCCCCTTAAATGGATTTCATCCCCGAAATTAACACTTAAGGAGATAACTCAAAATAACACAAAAAGGGCATATATTATATCAGCAAACCCGTACAACAAATACACTCTAAGCAACAATATAGCAGCAGTGCATACATAATACATACAAACAAAAACTATTCTAACATCAACTCAGGATAAGCTTCCCTCATACTATCTACAGTCTTCCAAGTGCAATCTCTAAGATTTTCGCTCCACTATACTTTGACCAAGTCCACAACCTTATTCCTTATCTGTTTCTTATCCCGATCGACGATTCGAATAGGTTGTCTTATAATGGTCAAGTCAAGCTCAACTTCTACATCCTCCTTCTAAGATAGCGGAATAACCAAAGTAGGATCATGTACATACTTTCTTAGATAGGATGCATGGAAAACATCATGTACACCTAACCACTTGGCTGGTAACTCCACTTTATATGCAAGAGTTCCTATCCTCTTGAGTGTCTTAAAAGGTCCAATAAACAAGGAGCTAGCGTTCCTCCTTTCCCAAACTGAATCACGCCTCTTATCGGAGAAACTTTTATGAATACATGTCCACAACTGCGAGCTCCAAATCTCGATGCCTCATATCTGCATATTTCTTTTGCCAACTCTAAGCTATCTTTAAGTGCTCCGTAATCCAATCTACCTTATTCATGGCATCAATAATTATATCTGGTCCAAGTACTAAGCAGTTTTCTAGTTCTACCCAACAAGATGGAGACCTACAAGGCCTTTCATACAATGCCTCAAAAGGCGCATCCCAATACTCGTCTGAAAACTGTTGTTATAAGAGAACTCAACCAATGGCAAGTAGTCCTCCCATGAACCTCCAAAGTCTAGCACAAAAGCTCAAAGTAAATCCTCCAGAACATGATTCACTCTCTTGATCTGCCCATCTATCTGATGGTCATAAGCTGTACTCAAACTCAGCTCTGTCCCAGGTGCATCGTGCAAACCTTTCCAGAACCGACTTGTGAAGACCGAATCCCAATCACTCATAATACCACATGGAATGCCATGAAGTCTAACAATATTTTAAACATATAATTGAGCCAAACTAGTAGTCGCTCTTATTGCCTTGACTGGTAAGAAGTGAGCGCTCTTGGTTAACCTATCAACTATAACCCAAATTCCTTCATTACCTTTCCTCGATCTAGGCAATCCATCGATGAAATCTATAGAAATCTGCTCTCATTTCCACTTCGGAATCTCAAGTGGCTGAAGCAGCCCGGCTATCTTCCGATGACTTCCCTTTACCTACTGGAAGTTAGCATATCTACTTACAAATATCACAACATCTCTTTTCATCCCTTCCCACCAGAATGTACACTTCATGTCCTGATACATCTTAGTGAACCCTGGATGTATCATTAGTTTAGAATGATGAGACTCTGTCAGAACTTCCAGTATAATCCTATCCACATATGGAACACACAACTGACTGTTCACCTTAGAATGCCACGATTATCTACCATGAATCCTGGCCACTTCTCTAGCGAAACATTTTTACTAACAGCTATAGCTATCTGAGAAAGACGAACACCCCTCTACTTATTACTCTTAATGTGCCAGATAAGAGTCGGACGAACTTCCATGTTAGCCAAAACTATTAATTCCTATTCACTGCATCAGCTACAGCATTAGCTTTCCCCGGTGTATACAAAATCTCAAGATCATAAGCCATCTGAAACTCTAGCTAACGCTATTGGCTTAAGTTCAAGTCCTTTTGAGTAAAGAGAAACTTTAAGGATTTTTAATCCATATATAACGTGAACTTTTCACCTAAAAGATAACGCTTCCACATCTTTAATGCGAAGACAACTGCCAAGAGCTCCAAATCGTGCATAGCATAATTTTTCTCATGTGGTTTCAGCTGTGAACTTGCATATGCAATAACTTTTCCATGTTGCATCAAAACCGTTCCAAATCTGGTTTAGCAAACATCTGTATATACAGTTAACTCTTTGCTCCCATTTGGAATAGTTAAAACAGGAGCACCGGTCAATTTCTCCTTCAATTCTTTGAATGCTTGATCGCACTTAGGTGTCCATACAAACTTAGCATCTTTCTTCCTTAACTTCATCAAATGCGAAGCAATCTTCAAGAAATCTTTGATGAACCTTCTATAAAAACCTACAAATCCTATGAAACTTCTGACCTCCATCACATTTTTGAGAATCTACTAGTCTTGAACCACAATTACTTTAGATGGGTCCACCAATATGCCTTCTCCTGAAACTACGTGCCTAAGAACCTACTTCGGATTTCTAGAAATGGCACTTAGAAAACTTCGCTTTCAACAAATGACTTCTTAAAGTATTTAGAATGACTTGGAGGTGATACTTATGCTCTTCGTCCATCTTAGAATAAACAAGAATATCATCAATGAAGAGGAGAACAAACTTAATACAAAAATCCCAGAACACTCGATTCACTAAGTCTACGAAATAAGCAGGTGCGTTAGTCAGTCCGATAGGCATGACTAACCACTCATAAAAACTATCAAGCATACGAAAAGCAGTTAAGGTTACACTTTCCTCTACTACTCTTAATTGGTGAAAACCAGTAGCAAGATCCAGTTGAGAAAATACCTAAGCGCCATGGAGCTGGTCAAACATATCGTCGATCCTAGGTAAAGGATACTTATTCTTGATAGTCTTTTTATTTTACTCCCGGTAGTCTACACATAACCTAAGAGAAGCGTCCGCCTTCGTAATGAAAACTACTGGAGATCCCCAACTCGATATGCTATGCCGGATCAAACACTTCTGCAATAAGTCAAACGTCTGCTTCTCTAATTTCCTTCTCCCTTTCGAGGCTAATCTTCAAGGAGGTTGTATGATCGGTCTGCTTCATGGAATAAAATCAATAAAGAACTCCACTTCAGGATAAGGAGATAAACCTTGCACTTCATCGAAAATATCCTTGAAGTCCTGAACAATCGGTATATCTTTTATCTCCTCTTTGGGTACTTAAAGTGAATAGAGGAAACTGCTCATTAACTCGTTAGGCTTCTCACAAAATATATCAATATTTCTTCCTACTGCATTCTTTACTACAACTATTCTCCTAACACAATCCATTACGACTTCAAACTTAGATAACCAATCCATACCCAACAATACCCCAAAACCCATGAACCTTAGAACGAATAAGTCAGAAGAGAAGTGTCGATCTCGATAAGAGATAGGCACATTTAGACACATAGTGTCAAGATTCGTCGGACCTCTTGGGTTCGACACACAAAGAGGGTTATTTAGAATAATATACTTAAGGTTTAACTAGTTCACTAGGTCATACGAAATAAAACTATGGGAAGCACCCTTGTCGAATAATACTCTAATGGGAATATCAAAAATGGATAATGTACCTTGTAACGCCTCCTTTCCCTTTTGATCCGTGGAAGTAGATGATATCTCCTTAATAGCAAAAGCTTATCCTTGCGATCCCTTCTTTGAAAAAGGGCACTTATTCCTCATATGTCTTTGCTTATGACAATTGTAGCAGACTGGTTCACTAGGGATGTCCGTGCACTGATTTGCAAAGTGGCCCATTTTGTTGCACCTATAACAAAGGATGTGGGCTAAGTTGAGCTACTTCTTCTGTTTCTGGAGCCCTATCTCTGGGTTTCATTCCTGCCACTGCTTCTTCCCCTTAAAGTTGCGCTTGAAATTCGACTTGCCTACAACTGGGATAACTGATAAAGGTTGGGCACTAACTACTGACTCTACACCTTTCTGAATACCTTGCTTAATATCTAGAGCTTCGAACCTCAAAGCCATACTTATGAGATTGGTAAAGGTACCATCAACATGATTGGTCATCTTACGATGGAATTCTAGCCTCATTTCTTCCATGAGCATCTCATTCTTTTTGAGTAGCATTTCTATCAATCCTGGTCCAAAGCGGGACAGTGCATTGAATCTATGCTCATACTGCGCCATTGTCATATCGCCTTGTTTCAAATCCATAAAACTCCTGAATAATCAGGTCCTTCCTACTACCGGAATAAACTAAGCTTTGAAGACTTCCTTAAATTGAGCCCAAGAAAAATCTTCCTCTGGTGTATTAACTGTCACCGGATCCCACTTACCTATTGCTGACTTCTGGAGCTTCCACAATGCCAACATCTCTTCCTTGCATCCTCCAACCGAACATCCCCAAATATCCTATCATAAGAGCGAAGCCATGTCTGAACTCCCAAAATATCTTCAATTCCAAGAATGGTATACTACCCAAAGAAGTATAATTTTTGCACAGAGTAGCAAAGTTCTAAGGCGATTAAACTTGTACTCCTGCTTCTTCTATCGGCTCTACAACTGGCCCATATCTAGTAGTTCTTCCATTTATAGTCGTACTGGTTCCAGATCCTCTCCCTCTTCTTTGTGTACTCATTTTTAATTACTTCAAAAATAATTGGTATTACTAAAATACAAAGATAGGATCAAAATGGAAAACAACACCAAAGGATCTTAGATGGGTGATAAAAATGCTCTCTCAAGATTGACTCATTGTAGGGCTCTTCTCACCCTATCTCTAATGAGTTATACTCCAATCTGGCTAAGGTGTTCACTTAAATGAAGCTCTGATACCAACTGTAACGACCCACCTTTCTAAACACTGGGAACAACACTTAATATATCCACGATACTCATGTGCTAATGCCCAAGCATTTGAAAGATGGATTGTCATAGGGTGAAAATATAAGAACAGAATAGAAAATCTCATAACGAAATAGTTAAATAGAACATAACAGTAAAATAGTACATAAGGTTACTCACTAACATGGAGTTATTAGAGTTACACAAAAGTACTACCATCATCTTAGACAGATATAACAACCTTCCTTTACACATGGTAAAACAAAATACACTTACATGGTTTAAAATACAATGAAAATAGAAAACTAAATAGATAAAGGCCTCCTACTCGGATGTCGTCTTCAAAATAGCCCATAAAAGACCTGCTACTTTCGGACTACTCAAATAATAATGAGTACCCAAGAGTTCAGGGAAACAAATAACTCAGGTTTGACAATATGTCTGGTATGAGTAAAACTCTAAAACAATAGGTGGAATTAAACAATAACATATGAGACTAAGCCGCCAAACGCGGAACGGGTTTCCTCTCATAAGAACAACATCCAAACGTAAAGAATGGATACAAATAATTAAACATCGCGAAGAGTTGCTAGACTGTTGCTGATGTAATTAAGGAAAACAAACTCGAAGGTTCGAATCAACAAGGAAAAGGGAATTTTTCGACAATGACTAGGAGGGTGCGCCCCCTTTACCGAAAGTATACCTCTAGAAATATACTTCAGGACAAAAGATGGCCCTCGAAAATGTATAAGTCGGACCCTGCCAACCCTACCGAGTATCTGACTATTTCACACCACTATGTGTAAAACCAATCTAAAGTGCGTGTGGAAATACCCTAATAGTAGCAACCCCACATAGCTTGACGCCCACTCATGTTTTGGTTTTAGTCATTCCCAACAAAGGATAAAAAGGCTCAAATGAGCAACTCATTGTCTTAGAGCGATGAAATATAAAGAAGGCTGAGGTAATCGATAGTCGACAAACCGACTATTAAAGATAACAAAATGATCGTATATGGAAATTAAGTACTGTATACCCATCACCGATCATTGATTTCAAACTTGTACTATCCCTTGGGTAACAATGATGCCGGACAAGTTAAGGTAGTGTTACCTCAAAGTCATGTCTCGGTGTGCATTCTTAACTTTTGGGATAGAGGCGAGTCTTCCTTTTTGATGTTTGCTGTTAAGTAAATGCTTTCTATATATGTGATATCGCTTTACAGAATTAATTCATTTCCATAAACGAATCAAACTTTTACCTTTAAAACTGAATTCGTGCTTGGGTTTCACTTCACAAGTATTAACATTAAACAACTTTGTTAAAATGTTTCATTAACTTTAAAAGTCCATTATCAAAAGATTTAATAACTTAAAACATCCTTATTCAATTGGTTAATTAGTTTTAACTATCATTAACAAGAATGATTAATTATCTTTAAATTTCGATAATTAATTTGATTAATTAACTTCGAATACCATTAATAAAAATGGTTAATCACTTTTAAAAACATCATTAATTAATTAAACTCAAACATCATTAATTTAAAATTATTAATTAATTTAAAACATCATTAATAAAAAAATGATTAATTAATTTAAAACGTCATTAAAGAAAAAGATTAGTTAAATTTAAACTAATTAATTAACTTTAAAAGTCATTAATTAAAAATGTTTAATTAATTTTAAACACCATTAATTAAAATGATTAATTAACTTTAATCCATCATTATTAAATAATTAATTAACCTTAAACATCATTTGATAAAATGATTAATTAATTTTAAGTATTATTAACAAAGTAATTGATTAATTTTAAACTCATCGTTATTAAGATAAATTAATTAACCTTAATCCACATTAATTAAAATTATTAATTAAATTTAAAATCATTATTAAAATGGTTAATTAATTTTAAACTCATTATTATTCAAAATATCAACTAAATTTGTAAAACAAGACCCAAGCTTGAGAATAAACCAAAAGGTTTTGAAGAGATGGTATTTTTAGAAAGTGTCGATATAACGATAGTCGCTATACAGTCGCTTCTATAACTACGTACATGTCATTTTATTTACATCCAAGCATCACATCACATAACATAAGTATGACATATATACAAGAAAAAATAATAATTATACATGGAGAGTATAACTTATACCATATACTTAAACTTTTACAACTAGTTTTCAAATCACTTGCTAACTACCAAAGGTGCCATCTTTTCAAAACATAAAACAAGCCAACAACCATTATATTTCAATACATATACAACAAGCAATTATCAACTACTAAAATAAGCAATATTGAAGTTAAATTTTTTTGGTTTAGAAGGTGAGATTTTACTTACCAGAAGTTGACTAAATCAAGGTAGCATCTACTAGAACTTGGAAACGACCTAGATCTTCGCTTTTCCTTAGGAAAAATTAAGTTTTGGAGGGCTTAAATGATAAATATTGTTCAGTCCATGCATGAAGTAGCCTCGGCCACACAGGAATGAGGTGTGTGTGGACTTGTTTTGGCAAGTAAGGTGATGTAGATAAGAGAGATGGATGTTTTACTTATTTTTTTCTTAAGGAAGGAGTGAAAGGAATAGATTTTTCTAAACTTAGAAACTAACTTTGGAAGCCATGGAACTTAGAAAATTTTTGAGTGAAGGTTTGAAAATGAAAATAGAAATGAGAAATGAGAAAAATAATTAGGAAATTTGGTTATATACAAAGAGATAAATTAAATTACCAAATCACCCTTAAAGTACATAACCTCCACTAACATCTTGCCACCTCATCACCACTCCTCCTCCCCCAAAGTACACATGCAAGCCCTCCCCTTTGGTCCCCTTATAGCCAACATGCCTTAAATCCATTAGGAATTAGTGTTTGTAAAGATGTGATATGTTATAACAACTTATCTTTTTATTTTTTATTTTATTCTTTTAAACCTTTTTTCATAACAAGTCACATCATATATTTATAAACTTGAGCATATATTCAGAAAAGATTTCCCACCACATTTTCGATTTTTCTTCGAATAAAATATTTTTGTAAACAAATTTTGAAAACCACTTCACCATCACAAATTAATTTTGTAAATATTTTTATTTGAGTTATAAAATCCATTAATTAACATTTAAAAATGGAGTAAATCTCCATATTTTAAAGTGACTAAATTTACGGGATGTTACACTATCCGTTAGAACATTCTAGAACTTTCCAAGCTTTATGAAGATGAGAGTATGTTAATTAGTTGCTAATGTGTTTGTTTGATCATTAGACAAATGCACAAGAGTCCAAGCAACTTATATCGATCGAAAGTTGTTTATCGATAAATCGATTTTCGGTCACATTATCGATTTTTCTTCGTAGAGTACATTTCTATAAACAAGTTTCAAAAACAAGTTTATTATCATTATTCATTTATTAAATGATGTCTAACATGGTTATAAATCATATTTAGAACACTTAATTAGATTTTAAAACGTTTCAACATTCGAAGACGAAGTGTTCGAATTTCCGGATCGCTACATACTTATTTTCGAAGGATTAAGAAACATAATATTTATATTTTATGAAAGTTAATCATTTCAATAATATATTTATTATGGCAAACTCTATTGACCAATGGATTTGGCACAAATTTTTTTCATATTAACTTTAAATTATTAAATAAAATAGCAAAACATAAAATCATGCGAGGACTTCCAAAAGTGCATTTTAAAGTCAATGTTTGTGTAATGCTCGTCAAAAAGGTAAATTAAGAAAATATTCTTTTAAATATGTTAACCCGCCTTTTGGCAAGGCAGCATACAGGTGGATTTAACCCAATCGACAGCACAATGATCAAAGCTGGATTTTCACTGATAATAAACATGATCACGAAGCCAAAATATAGCATAGTCGATGAACAAACAACACAAGATGGTTAAAACATAGTTTCAACAAAAATCGAGTCGTTTCAAGTTGCTTGGAGTTGGCTCTGATTCATCCCAAGGCTTACTTCGGGTTTCCAGAGGGTTTACTTCGAGTCATAGAACAGCTTGCTTCGGGTCTTTGATGGGGTAGCATGTTTACAGGTAGCTTGGAGTCACTACATCACTTGCTTCGAGTCACTGGAGGGTTTACTTCGGGTCAAGGAGGCAATTGCTTCGAGTCACAGCCATGTATTAACCTTCGTATCCATCCCAATGTCACTCGTATCCATCCCACGAACATCCATTTGTGTCCATCCACTTAAGCCACCCAGTTCGCACCTAAGTGACCACGACAACCGATCAACAAACAAAACCCCTACTGGTTTTGTATCAATGCAATTCGTACCCATCATGTTGCACTCGATCCCTTTCGTATCCATCAGAGACTATTCACTCGTATCAATGCATGTTTCTTATCGATCCATTTTAATATGTGCTCGGATCGATCACTTAGGCCATCGATACGAAATTGTTATGCACTTCGTATCGATCACTTTTTACCAATACGAAACCAACATCAAGTGATCGATACGAAGGCTATATGCCAGCATCGATATGAAAAGAATACATGATCGATACAAAAGACAATGCACATGATGGGTACGAAATATATGGTACGAGGAGGTTATACTGAAGCGATACGAAGTAAGCACGTTCGAATGAGGAAGTAGTTAAATCGGCATGAAAAGTGGATCGATCCTAAAAGATAGCACCGCATCATCTAGCAATCACGTGCATCCTATGGATACGAACGAGAGCGATACGAACGTATCGATACGAGCTTGGCTACACATTGAAGATCAAAACTTGCATCGATCATATCTCATAATCTACAGGTCCAGATGCCACCAAATTTTCACAGAAGCTTGCGTGAAACCTCAAGAATGTCCATGGTCGATCCCAACCCAAAAAGAGCAATTTTGGATCGATACAAATTTGATATGTATCGATCATGGATCGAGTCGAAATGTCAGGGGATCGATCATGTGGGCCCACCCACGTGAGAGAAGGAGTCTTTCGAGATCTGGGCAAGATATTTGCATCCTACACCTATAAATAGCATTCCAAGGGCTTTAGAAAAGGGGGTCTTTTGGCTCTTCTACGCCGATACTCTGCCGGAATCATTGTTATAACTCAGTTGTACTGTTGTAAACCTCTGTAACCAGTGAGTTATAATCAATAAAATAACAACTCTTCAAAGTGGACGTAGGCTACAACGCCGAACCACTATAAATTTTGTGTTTTTACTGCTTTCCTTTTAAATTTTGAGTGTTCTTCATATTTATATTCTCTACATACTTGTTATCTATGATCTGTGATTGTGAACGGGTGCTTTTATTGGCAATTGGGTGTTTGTGACCAATTTTGGCGCAAACATTTTGTAGCTTTCACTGAGAAGGCTAGCACTTAGGGATTCTACAGCTTGGATTTTGGATCTGAAGGCTTAAAGACTTGGATCTGGAAAGCTATAGCGAAGCAATCAACAAGGAGACAGAGAGCGAAAAGGAGTCAGCATGAAGGGATTTAGGAGGCTTCCTCAAGAGCAAATCAGGCCTCAGTTTTCATCACCAGAGATGAGATGGAGATGATGATGGGAGCTATGCATGAAGAATTGTTGAAAAGGTAGGAGGAAATGATGCAGAACATTCTCAAACAGTTTGGACAGGCAGGAACAACAGGAGCTGCTAGAGTTCAAATCCATGGAGCTGAACCAGAAGGACCCAATAGGCAATCGGATAGAGCAGGACCATCAGGAGCAGCCCCTGAGCTGGGGGGCACTCCCTAGGAGCATGTTGATCTAATCTCAGGCTGGATACCAACCGGAACTGTGAAATATGGCATTGATAGAGGAATGGATCCCAATCTAGGAAAGTAGATTCCAGGATTCGCTCGTGAACTCGGGGGCAGATCGGAGGCAACGGACAAGGATTACCGCTTGGAGACAGTGACAGATTGGCAGAAATGGTTAGACGAGCCATGAGGGGAGGACTAGTGAATAGAGATCTAGAAGATGTGAACAAGAGCCCCTTCGCTCCTGCAATCAGGCAAGCTCGGAATCCACCTGAATTTAAACTACCGACACTGGAGATGTATGATAGGAGGACATATCCTGTCGTTCATCTGACAAGGTATATGAGGCACATGGAAGTACTGGGGGCATCGGAGGAGGTCATGGCCCGGTGTTTTCCATTGTATTTGATAGACATAGCAGCACTATGGTTCAGGCAATTGGAGAGCAGCTCCATTGGAACATGGACCGAGTTGATTGAGAAGTTTATGAGGCAGTTCAAAGTTCACATTTCAAGACCCAAGAATGTGATGAGTTTGACAACACTGAAGTAAAGAACCGGGGAATCTTTGAGGAGTTTTCTAACAGGATTCAATGCAACGGCAGCATCGGTGGATCGACCAGATCCATCCATGGTTTTGATGGCAGTTGTATCTGGCATAGCTGATGGCACAAAATTCAAGAATTCATTGACAAGGAATCCACCCATGGATCTAGGAGAGCTTTACCATAAGGCAGAAAGGTTTCTACGACAAGAGGATGCAAATGCTGAGAGAGAGGAAGGAGAGGGAGTTGAAGTTTATGCAGTCAAAAGCGGAGATCCCCTCGGGAAGGATTCAGGCAAGGATAAAGGGAAACAGAAAGCAGAAGATAGTTGTGATGAGCCAAAGCGGCCGCGAAAGGAGACGAGATTCACCTCTTATTCAGAGCTGAACGAGACTTTAGAACGAAACTACGAAGACACTAGGGGGCAGGTTCCCTACCAGAGGCCAATGAGGAGGGATCCGACCAACAATGAGAGGAAATCAGAAAAGTACTGCTTATTCCACAAGCTAAGCGGTCATAGCACGAACGATTGCAGGCATTTAAGGGATGAAGTTGAAGGACATATCCGGAATGGATTGCTACTACAGTATGTGAAAAGGCGAGCAGCGACGGTGGAACAGGAGCGACCGCCATCTGCATCAACTGGGGACGGCTCAGGATCAAGGCATCAGCTTGTCATCAACTGTTTGAAATAATGACGAATAAGTCGCAAACTCCGCACTAGCGCGGTTAAGTCGCTTACACATATACGGGGTCACGAATGCTCCTCAGGCATGCTCTGAGACGACTATGAACTACGATAGTGGGAGTGTTTGCACTTTGACGTGTCTATTTTTCTTTTGTTGTTTGTTTTTTGAACTTGAACTTGATTGATTTGGACATTTCTATTGTAAGACTCATTTGAATGTAATTCTGGTATTCATAATTCTGTAACGGCCAAGTCACTTACACATGTACGGGATCGCGAACGGTCCTCAGGCATGCTCTGAGATGGCGATGAACCGCTATAGCAAATGATTCAGAAACTCACTCGAACGTTAAATCTAACATTAATAATACTAAGTCCCATCCTGGGCACACATAATTCGCCACAAACTGCACTCGACCACGAATGGTCACAATTCGCCACGAACGGAAGCTGACCTCGAATGATCACAATTCACCATGAACAGCACCCGACCACGAACTGTCACAATTCGCCGCGAACGGCACCCGACCACGAACGTCCACAATTCGCCACGAATGGCACTCGACCTCAAACAGTCACAATTCGCCACGAATGGCACACGACCTCGAATGGTCACAATTCGCCACGGATGGCACTCGACGACGAACGGTCATAATTCGCCACGAACGGCACTCGACCACGAACGGTCACAATTTTCCACGGACGGCACTCGACGACGAACGGTCACAATTCGCCACGGACGGCACTCGACCATGAACGGTCACAATTCGCCATGGACGGCACTCGACCACGAACGGTCACAATTCGCCACGAACGGCACCCGACCTCGAACAGTCACAATTCGCCACGAATGGCACTCGACCACGAACGGTCGCAATTCTCCATGAACGGCACCCGACCTCGAACGGTCACAATTGGCCACGAACAGCATTCGACCATGAACGGTCACAATTCGCCACGGACGGCACTCGACAACAAACGGTCACAATTCGCCACGAACGGCACCCAACCTCGAACGGTCACAATTCGCCACGAACGGCACTCGACCACGAACGGTCACAATTCGCCACAAACAGCACTCGACCTCCAACTGTCACAATTCGCCTCAAACGTCACCAGACCTCGAACGGTCACCATTCGCCTCTAATGGCATCCCACCACGAACGGTCACATATCGCTTCAAACGGCAATACGATCTCGAACGATCGCCATTCACTATCAGGTAAGATCATCGATCTCTTTACAGGTCATCAATAGGACACAAACATCTAGCTTACAGTATTACAAAACACACCTTCAAACCGCAAGGCATGTTTTGGCGGGCAAAGTGTTAACCTGCTTTTTGGCAAGGCAGCATATAGGCGGATTTAACCCAATCGATAGCACAATGATCAAAGCTGGATTTTCACTGATAATAAACATGATCACGAAGCCAAAATATAGCATAGTTGATGGACAAACAACACAAGACGTTTCAAACATAGTTTCAACAAAAATCGAGTCGTTTCAAGTTGCTTGAAGTTGGCTTCGAGTCATCCCTAGGCTTACTTCGGGTTTCCAGAGGGTTTACTTCGGGTCATAGAAGAGCTTGCTTTGGGTCTTTGATGGAGTAGCTTGTTTACAGGTTGCTTCGAGTCACTACATCACTTGCTTCGAGTCACTTGAGGGTTTACTTCGGATCAAGGAGGCAACTGCTTTGAGTCACAGCCACGTATCAACCTTCATATCCATCCCCATGTCACTCGTATCCATCCCGCAAACATCCATTCGTGTCTATCCACTTAAGCTACCCAGTTCGCACCCAAGTGACCACGGCAACCGATCAACAAACAAAAACCCTACTGGTTTCGTATCAATGCTATTCGTACCCATCATGTTGCACTCATTCCCTTTCGTATCCATCAGAGACTATTCACTCGTATCAACGCATGTTTTTTATCGATCCATTTTAACATATTCCTCGTATCGATCACCTAGGCCATCGATACAAAATTGTTATGCACTTCGTATCGATAACTTTTCACCGATACGAAACCAACATCAAGTGATCGATACGAAAGTTATATGCCAGCATCGATATGAAAAGAATACGTGATCGATACAAAAGACAATGCACCTGATGGATACGAAATGTATGGTACGAAGGAGGTTACACTGAAGCGATACGAAGTAAGCACGTTCGAATGAGGAAGCAGTCAACTCGGCATGAAAAATGGATCGATCCTAAAAGATAGCACTGCGTTATCTAGCAATCACGTGCATCCTATGGATACGAACGAGAGCGATACGAACGTATCGATACGAACTCGGCTACACATTGAAGATCAAAACTTGCATCGACCATATCTCATAATCTACAGGTCCAAATGCCACTAAATTTTCATAGAAGCTTGCGTACAACCTTAAGGATGTCCATGATCGATCCCAACCCAAAAAGAGCAATTTTGGATTGATACGAATTTAGTACGTATCGATCATGGATCGAGTCGAAATATCAGGGGATCGATCACGTGGGCCCACCCACGTGAGAGAAGGATTCTTCCGAGATCTGAGCGAGATATTTGCAGCCTACACCTATAAATAGCAGTCCAAGGGCTTTAGAAAAGGGGATCTTTTGGCTCTTCTACGCCGATACTCTACCGGAATCATTGTTGTAACTCGGTTGTACTGTTGTAAACCTCTCTAACTAGTGAGTTATAATCAATAAAACAGCAACTCTTCAAAGTGGACGTAGGCTACAACGCCGAACCACTATAAATCTTGTGTTTCTACTGCTTTCCTTTTAAATTTTGAGTGTTCTTCATATTTATATTCTCTACATACTTGCTATCTGTGATTTGTGATTTTAAACGGGTGCTTTTATCGGCAATTGGGTGTTTGTGACCAATTTGGCGCAAACAAAATCAATAAATGAAATTTCAAGTAAACAACCTTTAAAATTACTTCATTTAGATTTATTTGGTCCAACTCAAGTTAGGTCAATAAATCATAATACATATATTTTTATAATAGTTGATGATTTTTCAAGATGTACATTAGCTTTATTTTTAAAACATAAAAAAGTGATAATTTTGAAATATTTAGGAATTTTGTAAAGAGAATTCAAAACTATAAAGATTTAAAAGTCAAAATTATTAGAAGCGATCATGGAGGAGAATTCAAAAATGATAACTTTACAATTTTTTTCTACTAAAAATAAGATTAATCGTAATTTCATTTTCCCCAAAACCCCACAGCAAAATGATGTTGTTGAAAGAAACAATAGAACTTTACTAGAATGCACTATAACATTACTAAATAGCACTTCATTACTTCATAATTTCTGGGATGAAACTGTTGCTACTGCATGCTATCTTCTAAACTGCATATCAATAAGACCTAAAACAAAATATATCCTCTGTGAACTTTTTACTCAAAGAAAACCTAAGATATCATATTTAGAGTTTTTAGTTCAAAATGTTTTTTATTAAATACGAAAGATGACTTAGGAAAATTTGATTCTAAAGCCGATGAAAGAATTTTTGTTTGTTATTCTGAAAGAAGTAAAGCATATATAATTTTAAATAAAAGAACTAATGTTACTGAAAAAACTTTACACGTTTCCTTCGATGAAAATTTTAATAATTCCGAAGATGATACTGAAGTATATGTTATAAACCAATCTATAAATATCACTCAAAATACTGAGCAAAATAAACTTAAAGAAAATTCTCAAGAAACTAATGAATCTTGAGAACAAAAAATAACCAAAGATGCACCTTGTAATTTAAAAGATCACCCAGTTGAAAATGTTTTAGGAGATGTAGGTACAAAAGTTTTAATTAGAAGACTATTAAATGAAATGAGTCATTTAACATTTACTTTAAATATAGAACCTAAAAATTATAAAGAAGTTGGAAAAGACGAACAATGGATTTTAGCAATGCGAGAAGAGTTAAATTAATTTGAAAGAAATAATGTATGGAAGTTAGTTCCCAGACCTAATGACCAATGTGTAATAGGAACTAAATGGGTTTACAAAAATAGAAGTGGTAAAAATGAAGAAATAAAGCTATAGTGGTTGCACAAGGGTATAATTAGGACAAAGGAATCTACTATGATGAAACTTTGCTCATGTTGCATGACTTGAAGCAATTTGGATATTACTAGCTTTTACTTGTCAACATAACATTAAATTATATCAAATGGACATCAAAAGCGCCTGTTAAATGATTTTATTATAGGAAATGTATATGTAAAACAACCCCCTTTATTTAACATGAAAAATATCACGATCATGGTTTTAAACTTAAAAATTCTCTATATGGTTTAAAATAAGCACCACGTGCTTGTTATGATAAACTTACAAATTATTTACTAAACTCAGGTAAATTGGTAAAGTAGATTCAACTCATTTTGTAAAACCTAATATTAATGATTAACCAGTGTCCAAATTTATGTTGACGACATTATTTTTCAATCAACTAATGGAAATCTTTACATAGGTTTTTCAAGTATAATAATAAAGGAATTTGAAATGTTCCACATGAGTGAATTAAATTATATTCTTGGTTTACAAATTAAACAATTTCAAAATGATATTTTTAACACAAGAATAATATTGTAGGTATTTAATTAAAAGATTTGGTGTAGAAAATATGAGTAGGAAACCAACCCAGTAAGTAAAACTGTTCACTTAGATAAAGACGAAAATGGTAAAGATGTCGATCAAAAACTATTTAGAACTATGATTGGATCTTTATTATATTTAACAGCGAGTTGTTCAGATATAATGATTGGTGTGTTCTTTGCGCAAGATTTCAAGCTAATCCTAAGGAATCACACTTACGTGTTATTGAAAGAATTTTTAGATATTTAATTGGAACTAAAGATTATGATCTTTTCTATCCAAAAGGATGTCCATTTGCTTTGTATCATACAGTGATGCTGATTTTGATGGATGTCGAATAGATAGAAAAAGCAAAAGTGGTACATGTCACTTTGTAGAACAATCTTTAGTTTCATGGTTCAGTAAAAAACAAAACAGTGTATCTTTATCTACATGTGAAGCAGTATATGTTTCAGCAGCATTAGCAGGCCCTCAAGCAATTCATATGCAACAGATGCTTTAAAATTTTGGAGTAAATTTAAGAAAATCACCTGCGTATTGTGATAATACTGGTGAAAATTTGGAAAAAAAAAATCATATTAACCATTCAAGAACAAAACATATTGATATAAGACATCCCTTTTTACGAGGTCATTTTGAAAAAAAAATCATTTTAGAATTTGTTAATATTGAAAACCAAATTGCAAATATTTTCACTAAAACATTAAATGGAAATACTTACATTAAATTATGAAGAGAACTAGGAATTTGTTTGCTAACAAATTTAATATAATTATTTAAGAATTTAATGAATTTCTAATGGATGAAATTTCAAGTTTCTTTTACCCCATTTAAGAAACCCTAACCTCCAAATTCCCGAAATAAACCCAAAATTACATTAAAAAAATCCAACCTTCTTCAGTGACAAGAGGCAAAAAACCCATCTCCTCCACTTCCTTTGGCTTAATCGATGAAATTCTTACAATTAAGTCAAGGAATGACTTAAAAACAATAAGAAAAATACCAAGAGATTCCGGGTTATAATGGAGTATGCCACTCTTGGAGGTCAACCGATAAACTTAGACTATTTTTCTCTCTACAATATTCAAATATATTTGCTCAAGCACAATTACTAAGTACTATAGATGAAAAAGATTTTGAGAAAAACATCTGTCCCTGTTCTGTTGTCCTATACTATTGTTATACACATATTTTCTAAAGGAGGCAAGCAATGGAATTCATGTCGAAGCTAAAGATTGATGTCGAAGTTCAAGGCTTTGGATGCCATTAGCATAAGAAATAATGTCGAAGAAAAGGCATGGATTCCATGTCGTGTTTTATCAATGGCACATCCCATGCCATGCTTTTTCAATGTTGCATTTCATGCCTCGTGTCATCAAAGCCACATGTTATCAGTGTTGCATGTAATCAATAACGCATCATATCAACCCCGTACTTCGTCAATGTCGCCCTTCATTGATGATGCACTACATTGATGCCCTACTTCTTCCATATCGCATTCAATCGGTGTCGCTTTTAACAACCTGCACCTTAATGGGCCCAAATTTCAATAAATATCGAAACTTAAGTCCATCAGAGCACAGATCGTTGGATTTGGTACCTGCAAATAAGCATGAGCATTATTAGATTTTGATAGAAATCTAAACTCACAGTGGAAACAATAATAGGATAAGAATACTGACTATGACCACTATCTTGGAACTAAAGGTATTCCTTGGATAGCTGATTTTCACATCAGCATCGAGCATGAGAGAAAGAAGACTCTCCAATAACAAAGCACATCCAGCTCCAGTGACCTGTTCCTCTAAATCTATCATGTGGTTTGTAACGAGGAAGGGGGGGTCAGAATAATGTTTTGGTGACTGGAAAATTATAAACTGTCCATAACATAAACTTGTACCGATGGATTTCCATTTAATTATCATGTCCATCAAAGTTAGCAATTCTAATCTAACCTTGCATTTCACATATGATTACATACTTATTCCTTCCCAAGGTACGAAATATTAATGAAACCATATCAACCACCCAATACTTCCAAACCCGTTAGCCACTTAGTACTTCTAAATATGAATGGGGCTTCTATAATAATTTTAAAAGAGAAATAGGTAGACTTTGTCATTTACGACCTTAATTGAAGTAGACCCCGTCATTTAAGACCTATTCCCAAGGTGGATTCCTAACAATGCTGTCAATGATCAGTGGGTCCTAGCTACAAGACCTTTAACCACTATTTAAGGCTTCTGACATTTAATGTCCAACTATTACCGCATCCATCGCCGATAAAATCGTAGCCATGTAATAAACAATACCCAAGCCACTTAATACCTTTTTATTAGAAAATAGGCAGACTCTGGTCATTTAAGACCTTAACCGAGGCAGAACCCATCATTTAAGACTTATCTCCAAGGCATGTTCCTATATGGTACTATTATTATTATTTCAGCTTTAGCAACGTAAGAAACTGTACCCAAGCCACTTAATACTTCACAGTGGAAAATAGGTAGACCCAGTCATTTAAGACCTAATTCCAGAAGCGTGCTTCTCAATGGTACTATCTAACTGTCATTGCTTTGAAATCTCATTAGGTTACTTAATACTTCTTTTACAGGAAAGAGAAGGACTTTATAGTCACTTAAGACCCCAAACGTAAAGCGAACCCTTCCTGAAATATCCACTCTCACTCTTTAATTATAAATATGGCATCTCATTAGGTTACTTCTTTCGGTAGGACGGTGGATCCTTCAACCACTTAAGGCCTCAAGACTGAAGTAAAAAGTAACGACCCACCTTTTTGGATGGTTTAAATCGACATTAAACCACACATGTCAACTCAAACCATTCAAAAGGGAGGATTGTCAATGGGGTAAATAAGAAAATAAGAGAAAAGAAGGAAAAACAAAACACAGAATCTCACAGTGGAATGACAAAATATAATAATCAAATAAACAGTTCATGAAGCTGTTTTACAAATAACATTTGATTACACCTTCACAATACAATCAGAGTTATACATATAGCAATTATAATAGGATAATGCGGCAAAACAACATGATGCAGTGGAAAATATATATAATAAATATTATACCAATCTCTGTCTTCATCCTCCAAAATCAAGTCTTCAACACTGAAAAACACAGGCTGACCCGAGCGTAATGAAAAGACAAAACACTCGAGTCAGAACTAAAAGATCTTATGTAAGTTAAATCAAAATAAGTAAATATGAGTGCAATGGCTTCAGAGATGTTTACGAGATTTTACATCTCCTATCCAGTGTATAATGTGCATGCAATAACTTAAGAGATGTTTCAGGATTTTCCATCTCCCAAGGATCCGTTAAACTATCTATATATAGTAAAATACACTATATATATATGTAGTGTCTATCAGTAAAGTAAAATATTAAAATAGCGTTAAGGCGTTACCCATATCCCCCTTAACACATTTATATATAAGCATCGTAGTCTATACAGTACAGTAAGCCCCACCGCAAACTGGTGGGATACTCAGGGAGCACTCCATAGGTACGACACAAACAAAGCCGTAGTGGGCTCGATCATGATAAATATGACAAAGCATGCGAGGCAATGCCTAGGGTAGGATTCTACCATTTTGCACTCCCGGACTGGTGATAACGCATAGCAGCTACTATCGCCCACCTCGAGACACACTCCCATAATCAAATCGAGGGTGGCCACCAATCAATCACAAAGTAACAGATATGGTATCGAAGAAGCATGCTCGATAGGGGGAGCGACCCCACTTATCCCGGTATAGCTCCTGTTTTAGTATTTTAATTATGACCCGAAAGTCAAGGCTATCCATCATCGTTCTCTTACTTCATTCCAGTAGCATTCGCCAAACCATCCTACTTCATTTTGGATTCTCCACCACGTGCACAGTTGTTAAAGTGGTTTCGGTATTGGCAGAGTATATGACAATATCCAACCCCGGTCTCTTTAACAACCAAACGCTTATTTCACACCGTGATCATTTTATAAAACATTTTTAATAATAAATCCAGAAACAGTTTATACCTTCATATCAAGATATCCATATACTTATTCCAAAAGTATAAATATATTCACAAATACCGAGGAAGATTCTTTCAATCAATTTCAAAAATAATTTATAAATTTCTCTCAACCCATTTATAAACTATTTATATGCTTTAAAACCATTTATAAAGCCATTTATAAATTGCAAAACAGTTTACAACTCTTCCCCTTTAATAAACTTCTACGCAAATTCCTTTAAACGCTTCTAAATCCCTTTTACAAGTTCTTTTATAAAACCTTTTATAAAATCCTTTAAAACCTTTATAACTCCTTTATAAAACCATTTTAAATCCTTTATAAAAATCCTTTATAAAATCCTTTAAATCAGATTTAATTACCAATTATTCTCTACTTAACTTCTTAAATTTTATTTATTAAAGTTATTATATAAAATTTATATTTATTATATTAAATTAAACTATATTTATTAAATTAAATTAAATTTAAAATATATATATTAAAACTATATTAAATTATTCATTAAATTAAATTTTAAACTATTTAAAAATATTTTTTTAACTAAATAAAATTATAAGTTAAAAATCTTAAATTTACATTTAAAACCATATATTAACCTATAATTTGAAACTTTTAAAACATATAAAATAAATTATTTTCCAAATATAAATTTTAATAAAATCATTAAATAAAATTAAAAAAACATATCTATAAATCAAACATGCTTTACTATTTAGAAAATAGTTTAAAATCGACCAACGGTGTCCGTATATAATTTTCTACCCTATGGTCAAGTGATTGGGTATGTATCATTTCAACCCAAAATAGTTAAATTTCTCGGGTATATATCATTTCAACCCGTATCCCGAATCAATAATTTCCAAATCAATAAAATCGCTCGGGTATGTACCATTTCAACCCATAACGATTTTTCCTAATCTATAAGATCATTCGGGTATGTATCATTTCAACCCATAGTGATTTTCCTAACAACAAACTAATGGAACTTGCAGTGTGATAACAACATATATAATAAACATAACATCCAATCATCCAAATGTCAATAAATAAACATGCATCACAATCAACATCCAAATCAGTTAATAAATCACAACAATTAAGTGGTTATCAATTTCAGGTATTTAACTAACAATTTAAATTCAACATTAATTTAAATGGCAATTTAATTCAAAAAAATCAATTTCGATTAAAATGTCAAATTAAATAACCCAACAGCAACTAATATATTCTTATCACACCATAAATTTAATACAACTAACATAAGAAGGTTTAGTATTTAGTGAGTGGGTTAAATCACTCACCTTTGATTTCTGGTCGATTTAAAATCCAAATAAAGCCCAAAATTTGAACAGTCTCAGAATGTAGCCAAATCAGTTTCAAATTGTCTGGAATTTCGATATGATTCCAACGGAAGAAACCGCGTGCAAATCCGAGTTCGTATACAAAAATTATTAAAGTTTGATGTTTGAAAATTTTAAATTTAAATTAGAATAAGCTAGGGGCAATATGGTAATCAAATTACCTTCTCAAAACCGTTACTGTTCACGCACAGAACCCACTCACGTTGCCGCCGCCGTTCATCCAATTGTTGCCGCTACCACGAACGTTGCCTCCCAGATCTGACACCACCGCCATGCTCCTCATCCAAAGCCGCCTCCACCCATGCCTCGCGACCGCCTCCGGTGGTCCCCAGACGCTCCGCTATCGCACTTACATCTTCGCCATTTCTGGAGAATCTAAGCCTCCATACGATGAACGAAGACTAGATCTGATACCTGCTCATTCTCCTCTTCCAGATGCAACTCCCCAATCGTCGATTGGTCGACGATCCACCGTTAAGTCCAAAACTCTAGCAATAGACGGCTGAGAAAGATCATCAAATTCTGGCCAAACCGAGATTCGATTACAAAAACGAACTGCAGATGTAGGTTGCATTTGTCGAGAGCTTTCCAACGATATAAAGTTCGATAGGTTTTGATGTAAAGATCCCGGACTCGTATTGTTTCTTTGGATTTTCCAACAAATGGTCAGGCTAAGGAACTTCATATGCCACATGGGAACGCCTCTGGTGGGACACCCCGAGAACCACCTGGCTCTCTGCCAACACAAGGTCGGTTACCCCCTTCTCGGGTAGTAAACCTGAGATATGCCACCCCCGGTCCTTTGGGACCTTTATCCGAGGCGCCTCGATCACACAGCAACAATCTGTGATAACCCTGATTTTTGTGAGTAATTTCATGATTTAATTTAGTTTGTATTTGTTTGAAATTGCATTGGAAAAATTGGAATAGGAAATTGATTTGCAGATACAAAGTATAAAACATGTACATGTGCACAAGACAGTGTACACATGCACACAGATTTCTGTGTAACAAAATTTGGCAGAAATTAATAGATAAAAATAAAATAACTGATTTAGAAATACATATGCATAAAGATAGAATTTTGTCTTTAAATAAAATAGAGTACAAAGAAAATAGGAAAAGCTAGGCTGAAATAAACTTAAAATTGTTTAAAGAAAGAAAAAAATAAAAGGCTTAGGTATACATAAGTTATACATGTATACAGTCAATCAATCTCTGGAAAGAAACAGGAATTGCATGAAAATGGCATGAGTCCCTAAACAAGCACTTTATCTATTCTCAGTAATTTCTTTTATTAAGAAAATAATAACAATAATAATAGGAAGTCATGCATATGACATGACCAGGGAAAATTAAAAGAGAGAAACTAATTTCTGGAAAAGAAGACAAGGACAACATACCCTTTTATTTTCTTGAATCAAACCAGAGACAGGCTATGTTTGGAATGGGGTAGAACTGACATTGGGTAAGTCCATAAACCCTAGTGACAGCCAAGATTTATATAAAAGGCCTAGTATAGTAAGACCATATGTTTTTGTTCTTCATTAACCTAAAGAAAAATATACAAGGCATAAACCAGAGAAAATAGGAGAAGGCAGAAGACTAAAAGGGGGTTAATAAGGCATAGGAAGAAGAAGGATTAAGGTGAGTAATCTCACTGAAAACTTTGGCATTAAGACCTGAATATTGAGGCAGCCAGTTTGAACTAATTTTCTTTTACAAGTTATGTTTTATGATTGAATGACTTTGGTTTGTTAATGATTTGTTTAAGGGTAAAACCTCTATCTGATTTACCCAGAAAAATAAGAGTCATGGATACATGAACTAAAATGTTTGTTTGAGATATGGATTAGCTTTGAGATTGAGTGTTTTCTTTTATAAGTTTTCTTTATGAGTTGTTTATAAAAATCCCCGGATTCAAGGAGTGGGTGTATGGTCTGAAGGTAGAAAGAAATATGGGCTGTAACATTGTGTTGTTGCTTATGTCTCATACTAATTAAAACAAAAGAAAATGTAGAAGTGCAATGTTGTACATGTGCTGAGCTTCTATGTTTTATGAAATACCCAAGTCAAATAAACTTGTGGTTTAGCCAGATCATGAATCTGATTGAACCAGAGGTAAGGGAAAATATATATCTAACAAATTACTCAGGACCATATGCTTACATCTTGATCCAGTGAAACCCACAGGCAAAAATAATGTGCTAAGAAGTCACCTCCCTCTTCCATGATAAAATGTTTGCTTATGAGAATGTAACTTACCAAACTCTGGATGAATACATATTGCTTGCATTATTTATATTTCTCTGATTAAGAAGTGAGATGCAGAAGGGATTAGCACTGCTATGAAAAATAACAATAACACTTAGTAATTTAACTAAGGACTTGGGATCTTAGGGCTACCAAAGTATAGCTTGGCAATGGGAATATTGCAAGTTCACACATGGTATATTTATACCCAGGGGCCTGAGTGTGCTGGGTTAACAGAGAAATGTCCCAGGCAGTGTGTGTTTAAAAAGAAGAAAGTAGCTAAAGACCCTGTTATATTTGATAATGAGTTCTAGGAATAGATTCAGGAGAGGCCTGGGCAAAATCCCTGATGGCCAGTAAAGTTAAAAAGGGTATGATAACTGAATTGATGTTTGCATTTGGTTGTTCTGATGCTTTTTATTGATGAATCCTATGATTGTTTTCTATGAATCAAGTCATTGAGAATTTGTTTAACACTGATATGAATGCACATGCCTCACAAAAACATGCACACAGAAGATACTGAGTTTCTTATTCTTGCAAGTACTGGAATACAAATGTAATTGAATAAGATCATGTTTTCAGTTAGATTATTCACACCAGACAAATAGTCTGACCCTTTTGTGTTTATGCACCATTGGGTGTCTCATATTCATATGGGGCAGTTCATGGTGGTTTTGCAGGGAAATAGGAATTGCTTTGATCAGGATTGGATGTTAAACTGCTTAAGATTTGGATGCTATGTTTTTAAAAGACTTTGCTGAAGTAAACTACACCTTCATGATGAACTAGATTAAGACCTATTGTTTAAAATTACTTTGAGAAACCAATGTATGGTTAATTACTGTTTTGTAGTTGTTGAACTTATATGTCTCAGCTGAACTATGTGCTTTGTTTTGTTAAATGCTTTGCTATGAAAAATGGATTTTAAGCTTCAAGAACAGTTAGGCTATAATGGTAGAAAATCAGAGATTGAAAGAATTTGTGGTTTGTAAGTATATCTATAGAACTGGCATAGGGAAATCCATGTTCAAGTCAAAAATAAAATCTGATAGAAAGAGTTTGAATTGCTTTAAAAAGAAAATAGTATAGCATGTATTATGTAACTGAGTAGTGCAAACCAGGACAAGGCTAACATAGCCCTTTTCTTGAGCCTGGGTCAAGCCAACAACTAAGGATTTAAATTAAAAGTTTGGAGCTGTTTCATAGCCAAAGTATATATTAGGTTCAGACAATCTTGTTCACAGGAAAAAAAAACAAAAATTGGGTTTGAACCGACCAGCATAGCACTCGAACTCGTGACCTCTCATGTGTTAGTTAGGCGCGTTTCCATTACGCCTAGATGTTGCTTGTGTTCACTTAGGATCCACTTTCTTTTAGCCTGAGTTTGACACTATGTAGACTTTAACACAATCATCCATATAAAAAGCTTGCTTTCCACTGATAATTACTTGATCACTTCTCAATTAGAATAACAGGCTATAGTACATGTTTCCAGTGGATTCTATGGTCAAAAAATCAGATTACAATAATTAATCTTTTTAAGGAATTATCACATTTTAATAGATTTAAAAGGAATTCTACTTACATATTAACATGCTCTGATTCTAGTAGAATATAACATAGATATCTTCATATATGTATGTTAGGGATGATTTAGACTTAAAACAATATTTTTATATTGTGAAAGATCCTGGATATATTTTGTTTATTGGAGAAAGAAAATGACCCTGGGAAATATATTTGTAATGAATGATATATCTATATATCATTTCTTAAAAAAAAATCCTTATGAAATTAGGGTGGGAATAGAAGGGTCATTTCAGTTGGTATCAGAGCTATGTTGTTAAATAACATAGCAAAAATTTTGTATGAATTTGTTTGCATTGGATGTATAGAAGTGTTACTGCTTTGGATGTTTTGTTTTTATTTTACACTATTGATATCTATTATGACAGAATAAGTGATAAATTAAAATGAATTAATCTATAGAGAATTAGGCAAAACAGACTAACCTAAGTGTTATATCCATAGAGCTATGGTAGGACCCAGACATCAAAATGTAGGAACAAGTGAACCACCCATGGTGAATGTGCAAGAATTCATGAGGGCCATAAGAGATGGAGTAGGCAACAGGCAGGAAAATCCACATGAGGAACTTTCCAAGCTACTCAAGACTTTTACCAATCTTGGAGGCAAAACCTTTGATGGCACAGAAGGAGTTATGGGGGTTCAAAATTGGCTTAGAATTTTGGAAAGAATATTTGCAGACATGCAAGTTGAAGACCAAAGGAAGAGGCAAATTGCATCCAAGCAATTGAGAGGAGCAGCTTTGGATTGGTGGGAGGTTATCATAGCTGGAAGACCTGAAGGAGAAGTAACATGGGATCAGTTTAAAGCAATGTTGGAAGGCAGATTTATCCCTGCATCAGCTAAGGAATCTTTACTGGAGGAATTCATCAAATTGAGGCAAGGGACTATGAGTGTCACTGAGTACACTCATAAGTTTGAATCATTGGCAAAGTATGGTGCAGTACTCATCACTACTGAGGAAGCTAAGAATGGCAGATATATCCAAGGGTTGAACTCTAGCCTTAGTAGAGCCATGCTACCATATAAGGATAAAACTTTTGATCAAGTTTTGGATTTGACTCTGAGCATTGAACAACATGATAAAGCTAGAGAGAATTTCAGGGCATCCAAAAATAATCAAAACAAGAAGGGAAAGGGTAAATTTCACCCTTATGATAAAAAGAAAACAGACATAACTTCCACCAAGAAGCCAGAAGAAGCCAGAACTGCTGAAGTTAAGAAAAGGATCACTTGTTACAACTGTGGACAAGAGGGGCACATGAAAAATAGGTGCACCAATCCTAGACCAGCATCCTTCAATTGTCACCATTGTGGGAAGGAAGGTCACATAAAGAGGAACTGCCCAGATTTTAAGCAAGGAAAATTAGGGGCTTTGGAAGGGAAAGGCAAGGCAGCTGAGGGATCAAATGTTGAAAAGCATGGTCAAGTTGAAGGTACTTTGCTTATCCATTCAATACCTTTAACAGTAGTATATGATACTGGGGCTACACACTCATTGATCTCTCATGATATTGCACAACAATTAAAATTGAACTGTATGATTGTTGATAAACCACTGCTAATTAGAAGCCCTATAGGTAGTTCATGTGTCATGGGTATGATGTGCATGCAACTGGGATTAAATATAGGAGGACATGTGTTTGAGTCAAACCTATATGTGTTGCAATATCCAGACATAGGAATTATTTTAGGAGTTGATTGGTTGAGTAGGTATAGGGCTATCATAAATATGGAAACATCCACCATATCATTGAAGGTTTCTGATGGACAAAGAATAATTGTTCTTTGTGAGGCAAACAAAAATAGAAGTATAGCCAACCTTTCTGCATTGTCAAATGAAAAACCCATGCCTGCATTAGAAGAGATCCCCATAGTTAATCAATATGATGATGTGTTTGGGGAAGTAAGAGGAGTTCCTAATCACAGGCCAGTTGAATTTTCAATTAGAATAATTCCAGGAGCTAGCCCAGTGGTTAAAAGACCAACCAGAATGGGGCCTAAGGAATTGATGGAATTGAAAAAGCAATTAGTTGAACTAGAAGAAAAAGGTTTTATTAGACCCAGTAGCTCATCATGGGGAGCACCAGTAGTCTTTGTTAAGAAACATGATGGATCCCTAAGATTATGTATTGACTATAGGGAATTAAATAAAGTCACAGTTAAAAATAAATACCCCTTACCAAGAATTGATGATCTCTTTGATCAATTGAGTGGTGCAAAAATATTCTCCAGGCTTGATTTAGCTTCAGGCTTTCATCAGATGAAAGTAGAAGAGGAAAGCATTAAGTATACAGCCTTTAACACCAGATATGGACTTTATGAATTTTTGGTGATGCCATTTGGCTTAACAAATGCTCCTTCCTATTTTGTTGATTTGATGAATAGGATTTTCAGAGAATACTTGGATAAGTTTGTATTAATATTTATTGATGATATACTAATTTATTCTAAGTCAGTTAGAGAGCATGAGAACCATTTGCATATAGTATTTGAGAAATTGAGACAGGAAGACTTGAAAGCAAAGTTTTCAAAATGCACTTTTTGGCAGAATGAAGTGAACTTTCTAGGCCATATTATATCAGAAAAAGGAATAGCTGTGGACTCCAATAAAGTCATTGCAGTGCAAGCTTGGAAAAGGCCTACTAATGTCACTGAAGTCAGATCATTTATGGGAATGGCTGGTTACTATAGAAGATTCATAAAAGATTTTGCAAAAATCTCAATTCCATTAAGCAGATTGACTAGGAAAAATCAAGTGTTCACTTGGACTGAGGAATGTGAAAATGCCTTTGGGAAATTAAAAGAAGCACTGGTACAAGCTCCAATTCTTAAAGTACCTGAGGGAAATGAAAACTTGGTGGTGTATACTGATGCAAGTGGACAAGGGCTTGGAGCAGTATTGATGCAACAACATCAGGTAATAGCTTATGCTTCTAGGCAGTTGAAATCAAGTGAAGTAAGGTATGCTACTCATGGCCTTGAATTGGCTGCTGTAGTGTATGCCCTTAAGCTATGGAGACACTACTTGTTGGGAGCAAAATTTGAAGTATATACAGACCATAAATCACTCAAATATTTGTTTTCACAAGAAGAATTAAATATGAGGCAACAAAGATGGATTGAACTCTTAGCCTCATATGATTTTGAAATATTTTACACACCAGGTAAGGCTAATAAAGTAGCAGATGCCCTAAGTAGACAACATGCTAAAGTGGCTAGATTAATGATAGAAGAGTTTAACACTTTATCATTATTAATTGTTTCAGAGATAAAAAGTGATAACATAGAAAACATGAGCTTATGCAGTGGGAAGGTAGAAATGGGAAAATTAAGTTTTATTACTCTGGGATCAGAATTGAAAAATAAAGTTGCAATGCTACAAAACCAAGATCCATTTTTATTTGAAAAGAAGACAAAAATATTAAATGGTGAGACAGTAGAAGGTTTTCAGTTGAATGATCAGGGCCATCTGAAGAAAGGAGAAAGAATATGTGTTCCAGCAATGGATGAGTTGAAGCAAGAAATTTTGGATGCTTACCACAAAAGCAAATATACTATACACCCAGGAAGCACAAGAATGTATCACAACCTCAAGAGAGATTATTGGTGGAGTGGTATGAAGAATGCAGTGGCAACCTATGTATCAAAATGTATGGTTTGCCAGCAGGTGAAGGCTGGGTATCAAAAACCCTCAGGGATGCTTCAACCTTTACAAATACCACAGTGGAAATGGGAAGACATATCAATGGATTTTATTGATGGTTTGCCTAGAACTAGGAGGGGAAATGATAGTATTTGGGTAATGGTTGATAGGTTAACCAAGTCAGCCCACTTTATACCAGTGAAATCAGAAAGAAATGCTAATACCCTAGCCCAGTTGTTTATTAAAGAAGTAGTCAGACTGCATGGTATACCAAAGACTATAGTGAGTGATAGAGATACCATCTTCACTTCAAAATTTTGGCAGAGTTTTCACAAGGCAATGGGGACTGATTTATGTTTGAGTACAGCATACCATCCTCAATCTGATGGTCAAACAGAAATTGTGAACAAATTGCTTGAAGACATGTTGAGAGCATGTGTATTGGATTGGGGAGGAAGCTGGGAAGATTACATATGTCTAGCTGAATTTGCATACAATAACACCCATCACAGTAGCATAGGCATGGCCCCCTTTGAAGCTCTCTATGGAAGGCCATGTTTATCACCTTCAAGTTGGCATGAGTCTGGAGAAAAAGTGGTCTTAGGACCAGAAAATGTGAAGGAGACTTCTGAAAAGGTAGCCTTGATCAGAAAAAGAATTGCCTCTGCCCAAGATAGGAAAAAGAAATATGCAGATCAAAGAAGGAAGGCAGTACAATATGATGTTGGGGATTATGTGTTCATCAAGATATCACCCATGAAAAAAGTTCTAAGGTTTGGGAAACAAGGAAAGTTGATTCCTAGATATATAGGACCATATAAAATTCTAGAAAGAATAGGGACAGTAGCCTATAAATTAGAATTGCCAGAAGAAATGAGAGCAATGCATGATGTCTTTCATGTGTCTCAACTAAGGAGGTGGGTTCATGATAAAGAAGCAATACTAGAATCCTCTAAGGATGTGCAGATTGATCCTAGAATGATCTATGAAAAGGAACCAGTGGGCATAGTTTCTAGAGAAACCAAGAAATTGAGAAACAAAGAAATTAAATTAGTAAAGGTACAATGGAGTCTAGACCCAAATGATTGCACATGGGAAGTGGAGGATAAAATCAGAAATGATTATCCCCAGCTGTTTGATTGATGAAAAGGTAAATCTATATATATATACATACTAATGAATGTGTTGGTTGAATATGCGTTGTGATTTTTTATCTTGTGTTGATATGCATAGTGCTTAATAGGTGATTGGTTTGAAAATGGTTTTGAAATCAGAAAAATTCATTTTTCTGAAGAGATGATACTTAAGTTAAGTATGAAAGAATTGTGGGACACAATTCCTAAAAGGAGGGGTATATGTGATAACCCTGATTTTTGTGAGTAATTTCATGATTTAATTTAGTTTGTAATTGTTTGAAATTGCATTGGAAAAATTGGAATAGGAAATTGATTTGCAGATACAAAGTATAAAACATGTACATGTGCACAAGACAGTGTACACATGCACACAGATTTCTGTGTAACAAAATTTGGCAGAAATTAATAGATAAAAATAAAATAACTGATTTAGAAATACATATGCATAAAGATAGAATTTTGTCTTTAAATAAAATAGAGTACAAAGAAAATAGGAAAAGCTAGGCTGAAATAAACTTAAAATTGTTTAAAGAAAGAAAAAAATAAAAGGCTTAGGTATACATAAGTTATACATGTATACAGTCAATCAATCTCTGGAAAGAAACAGGAATTGCATGAAAATGGCATGAGTCCCTAAACAAGCACTTTATCTATTCTCAGTAATTTCTTTTATTAAGAAAATAATAACAATAATAATAGGAAGTCATGCATATGACATGACCAGGGAAAATTAAAAGAGAGAAACTAATTTCTGGAAAAGAAGGCAAGGACAACATACCCTTTTATTTTCTTGAATCAAACCAGAGACAGGCTATGTTTGGGATGGGGTAGAACTGACATTGGGTAAGTCCATAAACCCTAGTGACAGCCAAGATTTATATAAAAGGCCTAGTATAGTAAGACCATATGTTTTTGTTCTTCATTAACCTAAAGAAAAATATACAAGGCATAAACCAGAGAAAATAGGAGAAGGCAGAAGACTAAAAGGGGGTTAATAAGGCATAGGAAGAAGAAGGATTAAGGTGAGTAATCTCACTGAAAACTTTGGCATTAAGACCTGAATATTGAGGCAGCCAGTTTGAACTAATTTTCTTTTACAAGTTATGTTTTATGATTGAATGACTTTGGTTTGTTAATGATTTGTTTAAGGGTAAAACCTCTATCTGATTTACCCAGAAAAATAAGAGTCATGGATACATGAACTAAAATGTTTGTTTGAGATATGGATTAGCTTTGAGATTGAGTGTTTTCTTTTATAAGTTTTCTTTATGAGTTGTTTATAAAAATCCCCGGATTCAAGGAGTGGGTGTATGGTCTGAAGGTAGAAAGAAATATGGGTTGTAACATTGTGTTGTTGCTTATGTCTCATACTAAATAAAACAAAAGAAAATGTAGAAGTGCAATGTTGTACATGTGCTGAGCTTCTATGTTTTATGAAATACCCAAGTCAAATAAACTTGTGGTTATATTCACGATTTTGGATAGTGAATATATCGTTAAGTAAAATGGATAGTTTTGGAAAAGTGACAGTGAAAATGAAGTTAAACATTTTAAAGATGTTTTTAAAATGTATTATGATATCGAATACATAGATTTCAACATTTTTATTGTTGAAATAGACGTTTTCGAGAAATAAGGAAATGATGGACTATAACACTGTTGTTATAGTAAATGATTTTCGAAAGAAAATGTTTTATGTAGTATTGGGATTTACATATCTATCTTAATTTCGAATCCCTATACTAGTGATTTTGGAGTCGTCGTAACGATGTTTTACGTAACATTCGTTTTGACTCAAATAGATGTTAAAATTAATGATTTCCTTAAAGAATGAATATATACTTAATATTGATTTAAGTATATCGAATATTTTCAAATGTTGAAAATAAATAGATTTGTGAAATACTTATTTTTAAATAAGTATGGGAATGCTTTTCCAATATGAAATGAACTGTTTTGAGATTTTATCTTCAAAGATAAAATGAAATGTGGGAATTGATTTGAAATTGTTTTCAAATGGTTAAGTGTGGAAATTTTATATCTAGTAAAAGATATTTTGGAAGATAAAATAATTTGGAAAATTATTTGGAATCTGATGATGTTGCGCATCTTTATTGATAGTTAAATAACCGACTATCAATAATTACCTTGAAAGGTATTTGTTGTGAATTGGATGAATTTGAATGCCACACTTATTTTTAAATAAGCGCTCACTATTCGGGTTAGCCGGGAAAGGACCATGGGGTCGTATAACCCATTCCGAATATGTGATACGTCGTTATGAATTGCATTCGAAGACCGGTGTTGAAGACCGGATATTTTTGAAAACGGAAGGATTATCGTCGAGTTACTCTACATCGACTGATCTCCGATTTAGAGGTTTTATCACCCTTAGTGACGGGAAGTCCGGACGTGATTAGAAATTTATCCAGATGTGCAAGGGCTTCGTGAGAAGTGCCTTCGGTTCTGTTCGATCCCGGAACAGACTTGTATAGATTGTGTGTTTGACGTTACAATTTGAGATATAAAGCTGATTTCTTTCAAATACATTTCTGTTTGTGGCGGAGAATTTATTCTCTTAGCTTAACACCCTTCTCTGAGACATACGAGCTCAGAGGTTATGTAGTTGAAATTCATCAGCGATATATCCCAATTTGGTAACGTGGCATACTGAGTGTTGCTGTGAAATGATCAGTGTTTGATCATTTGCGATATGATCATTTGTTTGATCTTATATCTTTGTGATCATAGGTTGATCATTTGTTTGACCCGAAGCATGGCTTTTTGAGAAGCGTAGCTTTGTGGACGAGACTTCGACGAGCCTCACACCCCGGAAATGGTCAAAACAGGAAGGATGCGGCAAGGTTCTAGGGAGTAGCACCCCTTAGTGTATGTCATTCCTTCTGGATAGAGGTGGTATCATGGTATGGAGCCCAGATACTTAACCTATGTGGTTGCTGCATTATTGTTTTGATGTGGTTTGTTGGAAATCGGGGATCCTCGGGAAGATCGGTTACGATCGGGGGATGACATACGCGTGTCAGTAGTTACCTATTTTTGCAGAGGTAACCCGGCCTTGTGTTGGCAGAGATCCGGTTAGGTTCTCGGGTCGTCTATTCCAGGGACGTACCCATCGTGGCATAGGAAGTTCCTTAGCCTGACCATTTGTTGGAAATCCAAAGAAACAATACGTGACGTGTACGGTTTTAGTTGTATTACCTGCTATGGAATGTGGCGATAACCTGCTATTGAACATAGTAGCTATAGTAGGCATACGATACTGGTCGTATGTTGGCTAAGATTAATATTATACTTTCGAAATGTTTTCTACACTATGCACTAATAATAATATCAAAAAATGATTTGATTTTTGCGTAGTAAGCATCTTTGACTATCATAAGAAGAAATCTCCTCCAATTCTGCGTTTGCATTGTGTGTGTGGCGGGAGGTCTTATGGTAGTTTCATTTTCCAAAAGCATTTCGAATTGACTTTAAAATTTCCTGTTGTTGTTTTAAAGAATAACTGTTTTACGATCTCACACCAGTCACCATGACTGACTCGGAGTTTATTGTTTCCCTTCTAAACTCTGGGTGCCCACCAATTTCCACACGGGCAGTCTAGAGTTATGTTATCAGGATATTCTGGATATTCTGGAGCTTTGGAAGCAAGCTGGATGGCGAGACGTAGTATTTGTATCTGATATTATTTTATTCCGCTGTGTATTCTGTATAAGGACAAGTTATATAACTATCCATTGTTGTATATTGACTCTGATGATTGATGTATGTATAAAATGATATAGCTCTTTGTTTTAAAAGACTAGTGTTTATTTATTATATATTGTTCCGCTGCGATATGTGAGATTCTGATATTGTTTCTGTTTCTGATGTTGTTCTTTTTCTTTCTGTTCCTTCTTTTGTTCTTCTCTTCTTCTTCTACCTTTTTCTTCTTTTTTAAAAAAAAACCATAACTTTTCGGGTTTCCGGCATTCGAGGGCTCGGCAGTCGATAAAGTGAGTATCGATGTCGAATTTTCGAAAGTCGAAAATTCGGGATGTTACATTTGGTATCAGAGCCAGGTTTCGATCCTGGGACCGAATTTCAAAGGTTTGAAAAGTATTTTGGAGAGTTGAAAGCTCTAAACTCTTTTCGGTCGCTGGAAAATAATTCCGATGATGATCGCGACATCACCGGTGTTCATTTTCGGGTTTCCAAAGGAGGAATTGCTGCCAAATTTTTTTAAATGGGAGTTGTTTGAATTTTTTTTTTTGGAGTTTTGTTTTGGAAATTCAAAGCATGATTTGAATTGTTTTCAAAATGGTTTTGAAAAATTTGAAACGACTCTGAAATCCTATGGAATGTTATTAGGTTGATAACCTCTACAAATTGAATTTTGATAGAATAAATTTAACTTAAAGGATGGAGTTAAATTAATGTAAGTACAAGTGAATCAATTGAATAAAGTGAAATGATTACTTAAAGAAAATTTATTAAGTTGAAAATAAATTTGGAATAGTAACAAATGAAGTGGAATTGAGTATTGAATTATGGAAGTAAATTGTGAATGAATAAATAAATTTACAATTATGATTTAATGAGAGTGAAATTCTTAAGTAAAATTTGATATTGAAATTATTCTAAGTGATGATTAAACGAAGAATAAAAATTAGAACTGAATGTTGAAAACGAATTTGAATTGAATAATTAGAAATGGAAATTGAATTAGTAATTGGAACTAATTTAAAATAGAGCAGTTGTAAAAGAAAGCCGATAACAATTCAATATTCAAAATAGAAGATAAAATTGAATTCAAATAGATTTGAAATGTAAAATTGAACGAAACTGAAGATATAACTTCAATAGTGAATTAGAAATGATATAAGAAGTATATATTGAAGATTGTATAATGGAATGTGCAAAATGTTAGTTTGAATATATGTAACTAGATATTATGGCTAGTAGGATATACAGGTGTATAAAGGAAATTGGAATTTTAATTTTTGAAGATAAATTGAATTGCTCGACAAAAAGGTAAGTATTTGAATTTCGATATGAGTTTTTGATGATTTCTTGTCTAGCCGCTTGGCTTTTTCTTTTTCTTTTTGAAATCTGAGAGTCCGTAGGGACGTTTTGTAGTCGTACCGTATTAGCCGCGCAAATGAGACGCTGGCGAAATTTTTTGAAAATTCCGAGTGTTAGAAAATTTTTGAGAAAATTTGGAAGTTTAAATTTGAATTTAAACTTAAAAATTTAATTGTTAAGAAAACAATGTTGTTTTGAAACCTGTAATTGAAGTTGAAAAACTAGTTGAATTGATAACGAATCTTTAGTAGAAAGATTTGTTTTGAAAATTTGATAAAACTATTGGATTGTGAAAAATAGTAGACGAGTTAAGGACCATTTTTTCCTAACTTGTAATTTCGAGGACGAATTTCTTTTAAGGGGGGAAGTTTGTAACGACCCAGAATTTTGAACAAATTAAATTGAGAATATTTAATTAATTTTAAATATTTGAACGATGATTTAATTTGAATCCCCGATATAACTTTGAATTTGGTGATTAAATTATAAAAATTTAATCTATTGAAACTGGATAAAATTTGAATCTTCAATTTAAAGTTGAAGAAAAATATTTCGAAAAGCTTTTAAAATTTATATTGATGATACTGAAGATAATTGAAGCTTCAAAATCGAATTTGAAAATGGTTTGTTCAGTTTTGAAATATATTGTTCGAATCGATATTTAAAATAGCCGTCCGAGGCACAGTCTCGAAATTTGACGAAACCAGTTCCATTGGGTCCGGGATATTGTATTATTACCGGATTTCAAATTTCATATCGTTCGGAGTTGTTATGCGAGTGTACGACACACAAACGCGTTGGACTTAAACCGAAATCAATTTAAATTCAAAATTTAAAGTTGATCAACATTAACACTTTTGGCCTCAAATCAAAATACTGTAGGGGTAATGCAAACACGTTCTCCCTTTGTTCCAGCCGAGCATCACGGAAGAAATCGTGCAAGGGCATGCTTCAATCAATTTTAAATATCACGTCTCTTCCCCCCTTCTCGTTCAAAAACAAACGAAATTAAAAACAATGGCCGGAGACATTCCCTTATTCAAAATCAAACAAAGTCGAAATCCCTCTTTTAATTTTATTCATGGCCGATACAAATAAAATTCATTTCGAGCATTCGATTTAAAGCTGGGGTATCAACCGTTCGAGCTTGGCTCGACGAGGAGCGGCAGGTGATTTCAACGTCGTAGGGTTCGCGACTTCATCGCGATGGATGGGGGCGGCGCGCGATGTCGCGCGTGATAGCGACGAGATGTCTCGAAGGCGGCAGTGGCTCGAGGCGAGCTCGGTCAGGTCAAGTCAAGAAGGGGCGCCTCGTGAGCACTGGGTAGGGCAGAGGTCGGCGTTCGAAATGGGGATCGCGTGGGCGCTGGATTTGGATGTCGCGATGTGGTTGATGGCGTTCGTGAACAAGGCCGAAGTCGATGAGCATGGCGAAATCGAATTGGGGTGAGCTCTGGAGTTCGTCGTGGACTTAGATGGGGCGCATTTTGGTCGATCGCGAGTTCGTCAGGCGATTGCTGTGAGGTCTATAAAATCAAGAAAATCAACCTGGAATGGAAAATGGGATTGCTAATTAAAAGCAAAGGTGAGATTTTTCTCACTCAAATGAAATTTGGATTTTACAGTTATTGTTTATTGACTGTTTGGATGTGATATTAGATATAGTAGGATATATCTATATATATAGCAATATATACATATTGGCATATGTATATATTGTATTGATTGATTTCCCGCCTCGTATAGCGGATGAGACCCTATTGCGCCGTTAGTAAGCGGATATTTTTATAAAACCCATATACCGCGATATTCCATCTCGAAGTGGAATTGGTATTGTGCTAACGTCTGTGGATGCAGGGAAACAGGTTGGAGGGATCCAACTGGATTCCTCACCAGTATTTATTTATTTACAGATATTGATGTATATTCTGTTATCATATGTTGATATATGATGTTTGATGTTGTGATTGACTAATTGGTGCTGTTGCATCATCGGATTCAAACTTTTGAAGTTTAAAAATAACGATTTTTACTTTAAAAAGGATTTTTGAAGTGATTTTTGGAAAGTATAGGATTTATTAAATTTTTGAATTTATTTATCTTAAATAAATAAATGTTATATTTTTAAAGTTATGGAAATTATAAATGTTTGTGAAATATAACCAAAAGATGATTTTTGAAATAAACAGTTAAGTAATTTATAAAATAGTTTAAATTTGGATTTTCGAATTATTAAAAACGATGTATATAAAAGATGTACAAAATTGTTATTTATAACTTTAAAAGATTAGGATTATAAAACGAGTTTGTATAAGCGTTAAAATGAATTTTTAAGAATTTATAAGTGAATGAAATTTATAAATTGTGAACTTATAAATGGAAATGATTTTGTAGAATAAATGAATTATAAGTATTCAACTTATAATATGGATAGTTGGTATAAAAAAATGTAGTTATGAATTGAATTAGTTAACAAAGGAGATTTATAAATTGAAGTTTTTATAAATAGAAATGTGATTTATAAACGTTGTTTATAAATCCGAAAATCACTTATTTTGATAAGTGAAATTTTAGAAGTTAATAAAGGAGATTTATTAAATTGAAGTGGTTAGAAAATAGAAATAGAATTTATAAACGTTGCTTTATAAATTCGAAATCAATTGGATTTGATAAATCAAATATAGAAGATTATTAAAGGAGATATATTCGCGATTTTGGATAGCGAATTATTATTGAAATAAAATGTGTAGAAAATAGTGAAATGTAATTAGTGAAGTATATTCACGATTTTGGATAGTGAATATATCGTTAAGTAAAATGGATAGTTTTGGAAAAGTGACAGTGAAAATGAAGTTAAACATTTTAAAGATGTTTTTAAAATGTATTATGATATCGAATACATAGATTTCAACATTTTTATTGTTGAAATAGACGTTTTCGAGAAATAAGGAAATGATGGACTATAACACTGTTGTTATAGTAAATGATTTTCGAAAGAAAATGTTTTATGTAGTATTGGGATTTACATATCTATCTTAATTTCGAATCCCTATACTAGTGATTTTGGAGTCGTCGTAACGATGTTTTACGTAACATTCGTTTTGACTCAAATAGATGTTAAAATTAATGATTTCCTTAAAGAATGAATATATACTTAATATTGATTTAAGTATATCGAATATTTTCAAATGTTGAAAATAAATAGATTTGTGAAATACTTATTTTTAAATAAGTATGGGAATGCTTTTCCAATATGAAATGAACTGTTTTGAGATTTTATCTTCAAAGATAAAATGAAATGTGGGAATTGATTTGAAATTGTTTTCAAATGGTTAAGTGTGGAAATTTTATATCTAGTAAAAGATATTTTGGAAGATAAAATAATTTGGAAAATTATTTGGAATCTGATGATGTTGCGCATCTTTATTGATAGTTAAATAACCGACTATCAATAATTACCTTGAAAGGTATTTGTTGTGAATTGGATGAATTTGAATGCCACACTTATTTTTAAATAAGCGCTCACTATTCGGGTTAGCCGGGAAAGGACCATGGGGTCGTATAACCCATTCCGAATATGTGATACGTCGTTATGAATTGCATTCGAAGACCGGTGTTGAAGACCGGATATTTTTGAAAACGGAAGGATTACCGTCGAGTTACTCTACATCGGCTGATCTCCGATTTAGAGGTTTTATCACCCTTAGTGACGGGAAGTCCGGACGTGATTAGAAATTTATCCGGATGTGCAAGGGCTTCGTGAGAAGTGCCTTCGGTTCTGTTCGATCCCGGAACAGACTTGTATAGATTGTGTGTCTGACGTTACAATTTGAGATATAAAGCTGATTTCTTTCAAATACATTTCTGTTGGTGGCGGAGAATTTATTCTCTTAGCTTAACACCCTTCTCTGAGACATACGAGCTCAGAGGTTATGTAGTTGAAATTCATCAGCGATATATCCCAATTTGGTAACGTGGCATACTGAGTGTTGCTGTGAAATGATCAGTGTTTGATCATTTGCGATATGATCATTTGTTTGATCTTATATCTTTGTGATCATAGGTTGATCATTTGTTTGACCCGAAGCATGGCTTTTTGAGAAGCGTAGCTTTGTGGACGAGACTTCGACGAGCCTCACACCCCGGAAATGGTCAAAACAGGAAGGATGCGGCAAGGTTCTAGGGAGTAGCACCCCTTAGTGTATGTCATTCCTTCTGGATAGAGGTGGTATCATGGTATGGAGCCCAGATACTTAACCTATGTGGTTGCTGCATTATTGTTTTGATGTGGTTTGTTGGAAATCGGGGATCCTCGGGAAGATCGGTTACGATCGGGGGATGACATACGCGTGTCAGTAGTTACCTATTTTTGCAGAGGTATCCCGACCTTGTGTTGGCAGAGATCCGGTTAGGTTCTCGGGTCGTCTATTCCAGGGACGTACCCATCGTGGCATAGGAAGTTCCTTAGCCTGACCATTTGTTGGAAATCCAAAGAAACAATACGTGACGTGTACGGTTTTAGCTGTATTACCTGCTATGGAATGTGGCGATAACCTGCTATTGAACATAGTAGCTATAGTAGGCATACGATACTGGTCGTATATTGGCTAAGATTAATATTATACTTTCGAAATGTTTTCTACACTATGCACTAATAATAATATCAAAAAATGATTTGATTTTTGCGTAGTAAGCATCTTTGACTATCATAAGAAGAAATCTCCTCCAATTCTGCGTTTGCATTGTGTGTGTGGTGGGAGGTCTTATGGTAGTTTCATTTTCCAAAAGCATTTCGAATTGACTTTAAAATTTCCTGTTGTTGTTTTAAAGAATAACTGTTTTACGATCTCACACCAGTCACCATGACTGACTCGGAGTTTATTGTTTCCCTTCTAAACTCTGGGTGCCCACCAATTTCCACACGGGCAGTCTAGATTTATGTTATCAGGATATTCTGGATATTCTGGAGCTTTGGAAGCAAGCTGGATGGCGAGACGTAGTATTTGTATCTAATATTATTTTATTCCGCTGTGTATTCTGTATAAGGACAAGTTATATAACTGTCCATTGTTGTATATTGACTCTGATGATTGATGTATGTATAAAATGATATAGCTCTTTTTTCAAAAGACTAGTGTTTATTTATTATATATTGTTCCGCTGCGATATGTGAGATTCTGATATTGTTTCTGTTTCTGATGTTGTTCTTTTTCTTTCTGTTCCTTCTTTTGTTCTTCTCTTCTTCTTCTACCTTTTTCTTCTTTTTTTAAAAAAAAAACCATAACTTTTCGGGTTTTCGGCATTCGAGGGCTCGGGAGTCGATAAAGTGAGTATCGATGTCGAATTTTCGAAAGTCGAAAATTCGGGATGTTACAAGAACTATGCTATGCATGACCTGGAGTTGCTAGCTGTTGTCTTTGCATGGAAAATGTGGAGACACTACTTGTTGGGTAAGGATCATTCTATTCCTCTTAGTTTCTTTCAAATCTTTAAAGATTTTAGGAGTAAGTTTTCTTTCTTTATCTAGTGAAAAATTCTAGCTCTTCATGGATCATAAATCCATGAAGTATTTTTTTACTCAGAAGGATCTGAACCTGAGGCAATAGAGATGATTAGAGTTTCAGGCGGCATATGACTTGGATATTCTGTATACGCCAGGGAAGGCTAATGTGGTGGCGGATGCCTTATGCAGGAAAGCTGTTTTGGCTCTTTTGGAGGTTTCCCTGACTCTCCTAGAAATAATAGCGAGCAAGCAAAGAGAGGCAAAAGCTTTATGGCGATCATCAGAAAGGTTGAGGAGAGGCAGTGTACAAGTTTTGAGATTGATAACCAAGGAGTTTTAAGGATGAATGTAACAACCCGGCATTCCGTACCCATTTTCTTATCGTCTCTTGACGATTTAATCTGGGAACGAATAGCTTCTGGCATTTTAATCAAATTGAAATTCAGGGATAAAATTTTGTTATTCGCTATTTGGAATTTTTAAAGCCGTTCTAAATGTTGAACGAGCTTTAGAAAGATTCGTTAAGTGTCGTTTGGGTTTAAACAATAATCTCGGCCCATGATCTTTTGTTTTGAAACCGTGATTTCACTCAACACCCAAACAACCCATCTCCTTTCCCCTTTTTCATTCAATTGCGTTCAACCCTAATCGAAAACAAAGCGAACGAAATAATGGCGGCGACTTCCTCTTCGTTTTCTCGACCAAACTAGGGCTTCGATTTCGAATTCGCTCGTCTCTGTGATGCTTGGCCGCATCCATGGAGTCGTTCTCGTCGCCGCTTCGAAGCAAGGTGAGTGAAAGCTCACATCTAATTCACTCGACCCTGTTGGTTTTCGTTCGCTTCTAGATAGCTTCGATTTGTCAGTTTTCGTTCGACTTTATCTGATGTTAGGTGGTTTCGACGTTGACCAATTTAAATGAAATTGCCATGACTTCGACATTGTTTTGGCTATCTCTTTGAACTGCCGTGACTTTGGCTTTGACAAAACTGTAAATCGGAAGAATTGCTTGACATAACATGTTCATTTTTAAATACATTGACTTTCTTAATTTGTGTTTCATTTCTGGCTTTGACTGGATGACTTCATTCAAATGGCTACTGTTAATTTCTTTAAACATATGAATTGTTGTCTGCATATGTAGTACATTTGTGGTCTTGAAGTCTTACATACCTGCTCTGTTTATTTTAGTGCACTTGACCGTTTCATTGTTGAGTCAGGTTCCATATGTTGGAGTTGCTCGGAACATATGAGCATATGCATTCATGTTGCTTTGATTTCTTCGCTTGTGCACTGGTTTTGTTGCATGTCAGGTTGCATTGTTGATATGGTGAGATTGATCTGGTCTGGTCTTGCATTTTTATTGACTAACCTACTTAAGTCTGATCTGATGCACTTTGATTTGAAGTCTGGTTGCACATTGAGTTTCATGTCCAGTTTGGTTGAGCCTTTTTCTTTATGTCTGTAGCTTGCCATTGTCATGTGGTATGTGCCGTTGTGCCATTCCATTGAACATGCACATGTCTATGGTTTCATGTGCACTGCCCTGGTTGTACATGAACTTGTTGTTGCATACATACTGTCTGGTTTTGTGTTGCAATGTTGACCTGTTCATATCACACGTATACTTAATGAATTTAAATTTAGCTCTGTAGTTTTCTGCTATGACTTTGGCATCGTTCACTGACTTGTTAACCTCTGTAAGACTTCATGTTGCTCACTTGTGCCTTTGGGACCATTGCAGATTGATTACACCCAAGTTTTGAGTTCACACACATTTGGTCATTTATGGCAGCTGTCTTGACCATTTGAGATAGTTGCCTACCTGTTTTACGAAGTATTGAGCATATGTAAGGCAGTTTGCATTCATTTGATGGCGTCATGGCTTTGATTTCATCAAGTCGCAAAAGTTTCGACCTCTTTAGATTTGCATCCCACCTGAGTACTTATGTTTTGTTTCTTGCATACATTTATACAAGTGTGCATGTTTTAATTGCACTGCTTTATTGACTTGTTGATAGTCCACTGTTTTGACAATGCTTGTCCACCTTATATTCTGGTCTCTGACCTGCTGGTTGGAGATCGAGACTTAAATTACTTCACTGCCTTGACTTGTTTACTGGTGATCCTGATGGGAGCTTAATCTGACATTAATCTTCACTGCTACAGTTGTTTATATCCCTCTGGTCTTTAACTTGAAATCACATAGCTTTGAATGTGATCATTTTTTTTTGTTCTGCACTTGTCTTGCTGCCTTTGCCTGTGTCTGTTCACTTGACACCATACATGTATGTGTATTTTGCCTCAGTTCAGTAGCACTTGCTTTTGTTCTCTGAGTTGACATTGGGTTGATTTTTACTTGCAGCTTGACCATTTGTTTGTGCACATTGATGCTTTAACCTGCTTGGTAGCTTTTGTTGTTGTCCAGTTTGTACTTGCCTTGTTGAACTTGTACACGCATGTGTCTTGTTGCTGTGGCATTCTAGATTGCATTATTGCTGCTACTTGAATTTGTAGTTGTTCTATTGCCTTCTGATTCACTTGACCATTTGTATACATACTTTCAAGTATGTATTCAGATGTATGTTCACTTTTGCATATCCATGTGTCATTTTCACTTGCACCTGTTCATCCTTGAGCACTTGCTGACCTGCTGCATTTTCGTAGCAGTTTTACCCTTGTCCCTTGTGGTGACTTTATACTCTGTTGTGGCGAGGCAGTGCACGCGTGCGTGCACTGCAGCCACACCGAATTGACAGATTTTAATCGATATCTCTTTTATTCTTAATTCATCGACCTGTTGCGTAATTCGTAGGCTGTATTGGCGAGGCAGTACACGTTAGCGTGTACTGCAGCCAATTAGCATTGATATTTTTAAATTGACATTTCAATTGCTTAAACTGCTTTGGATTTCTGTTTTGTGGATTAACACTGTTTAGTGTTATTTCTGCCGTTATCCAATTCTCGTATCGAGAGTTGGATATACGAGATTTCTGTGACTGTCATCTATATTGAGATTGATTATTATTGCTTCTATGCTCTAATAACTGATTTTGAATTAGACTGATCCGAGTATTATTTTCTTTTGAATGTAATACTCGGGTCAGACCGAGTATTTACAGGTTGTAGATTTCTAGCTTTGGGTTGCTGCTAGAGCTATGAAGACTTTTTATATCATTTGAAGTGGTCTTCGTCCTGTTGAAGTAGTCAGTGTGTCTGTTTTAAGATGATAATGTATTCATGTATATTAGTCGATAATGTACTTGTATATATAACTTCTTGAGTCGACAATTGTAGTTGTATCATCTGTATTGTGTCAAATGTATTGTAACTGATATCAGTTATTGTATATATGAGACTTTTCGTTCCATCTTTATTCCGCATTTATATTATCTGTGTTATTTTTATATCTATTGTCCTAAACTATTATAGCCACTGTGTAGTAGCTTTGAGTTTGTATCGGTATGTCGGGTTTCCTCAAAAAAATGAAATGCAATGTTTTATTATCTGACATATCGGTGCTCGCACAAGGCAATTACATAGATGGTCGCTCCTCAACAGCCTTATTCTCCACGCTAGTTGACAGCACTACACCGTAGTGTTCTTGGCTAGCGTGGGTATAGAGGTGGGGCGTCACAATGAATGGACGTATCTTTGTGCTGAATGTCAACGGTCTTAGGCAGGAAGTTTTGTCAGAGTGCCATCATTTGAAGTTGAGTATCCATCCAGGTGTCTCAAAGATGCATAGGGATATGAAGCGGATGTTTTGGTGGAAGGGAATGCAAAGAGATATCCCTTTCTTTGTTAGCATGTGTTCGTGCTGTCAACAAATAAAAGGTGATCATCAGAAGATAGCCGAATTATTACAACCTTTGGAAATACCTAATTGGAAAGGGGAATGATATCAATGGATTTTATCGATAGATTGCCCCGGACCAGAAAAGGAAATGAAGGAGTATGAGTTATCGTGGATCAGCTAACGAAGAGCACACATTTTATTCTAGCGAAACCGATAAGGACCGCTGCTTCTTTAGCTAAAGTTTTTATGAGAGAAATAGTCAGATTGCATATAGTTCCCATGAGTATAGTAGGTGACCGAGACCCTATATTTACTAGTCAATTTTGGGATGCACTGCAAACAACTCTAGGGATAAAGTTGAGCTTAAGCACAACATACGACCCCTAGACTGACGGACAGACGGAGCGGGTAAATCAGATTCTAGAAGATCTCTTTTGGGCATGTATTCTGGATTTTGATGGATCATGGGAGGATCATTTGCATTTAATTGAGTTCTCCTACAACAATAGCTTCCAAGCAAGCATCAGAATGGCACCGTATGAAGCCTTGTATGGAAGACCGTGCAAGTCACCAACATGTTGGGCTGAAATGGGAGATAGATTAATTCTTGGACCGGATATGATCCGAGAGGCTAAGAGAAAGTTGCAGTGATTAAGAAAAGGATGAAGGTGGCCCAAGATTGCCAAAAGAGTTATGCGGATAAGAGACGAAGGGATTCGAAATTCAGGTTGAAGACTTGGTGTTCGTGAGAATTTCACCAATAAAAAGAGCCGTTAGATTTGGGAAAGCTGAGAGGTTAGCTCCAAGGTATGTTGGACCCTTCCATATTTTTGAGAGAATCAGATTGCTTACTTATAGGGTCGAGTTGCTAGAGAGATTGGCGGCAGTTCACAATGTGTTTCACGTGTCTCATTTAAGGAAATACGTTCATGACCCATCTTTGATTTTGAAGCCATCGGTTTAAGAGGACTTAGAGATAGAACCAAACCTAACGGTGGTTAGACATCCAGTTTATGTTATGGACCAGGATGAAAAGAGGTCGCGTAACAAGGTGGTGCGACTAGTAATGGTTTAGTGGAGCGAGGATCCTAGAGACTGCACTTGGGAGACGGTGGATCATATGAGAGAAGCCTATCCCGAGTTGATGTTAGGATAGCTAGTCGTAGGTTGTATGTATAGTGTATGTTTGTTTGCTATGGATACAAACTGCATGTATTTGTATGTGTTTTATGATATGAATATATGGCTTTTTGCGTAATTTGAATTACCTCCTTGTTGCAAATTTCGGGACGAAATTCTTTTAAGGGGGGAGAGTGTAACGATCTAGAATTTTATCGCTATTTAAATGAACATTTAATTATATTTTAAATAATTAATAAATTAATTTTAATTAACAAATAAAGCTATTTTAAATAATAATTAATGATGATAAAGTCATTTTCAAAATTTGTTTACCAAAGTACATAGTTCATAGAAAAATAGAAAATGTGACCGGAAGTTATTTTCCGAAATATCGATTTTTCATTGGTTAAATGTTGTTTTAAAGGTCATAACACTATGTTAAACATACATGCACATAGTATAAACCATTTTAACATGATAAATACATGTGTTCATGTGTATGTATATGCTTTCGTTTAAGTGTATATATATAAGGATAAAAGAAAATATTTTATAAAGGAAAAAATATACATATATAAATGCTCATTTTCAACAGAAGTACAGTAGTGCATGAAGTGAATAGTTGAAAGTATGAGGGAGAGTGTAGTGCACGGTTTTGAAGGGGGGAGGAGGTATGGCCATGCATGCATATGTGTATATTTAAATATAAGCACTTATATGTATTTTAATAATTTCCTAAACCTATAAATACCCCCTTAATTTCATTATTTTCATTTTACAATCTCTTCCTCCACTTTAAATTCCTAAGAGCTTGAGAAGGTTAGCCATGGATTCTTCTTTTTAATTCTAAAGTGAGAAAATCCACAACATTTTGCTAAAAAATCCTTTTTAGTCCACAAACTCACTTCTACAAACCATACAACATTTTCTCTTCCAAAATACAACACTCATCACTAGGCCATGCCAAGAACATAAGGCCCGAGCCCAAACTAGTCAAGGCCAAGCACAAATTAGCCTAGGCTGAGCCATCTTGGAAGTTCAAGCACCCAAATTATTCATACTTGCAAATTTTCTAAAGCGTTTTCAAGTTCCGGCAAAAGTTCGCTTGATTTAGATAAAATTTCGGTGTGTAAAATTTTGTTTTTAGAAAATAAATTACTTGATTTTGATGAACTATAGGTTGTGAAAATATGGTGATTTTTATGTCGAATTATCATATCGTATTTATGGCATATGATGATATGTTTATGTTTGAAATAGAATTTGGCGATTGGTTGATATGTTGATATATTTGGATATGTATATGGATATGGATATGTGATATTAGGTATGATATGATGGTTGTATGTTTATGAAACAAAACCATGTGTATATGATGTAAATATTGTGAAGTTTGCACTTTGAAAAGTCGCAAAGGACTTGAGATCCGATTTGAAAACGAAAGTTCTCTTTTTCTAGCTTTGGATTTTTGGAAATGATTTCCAAGTTTTTCCATTTGTTTAAGTTTTCAAAACTCCTACAATTGTGTTTTCAAACATGTAGTAGCTAGAGTTAAGTGAGATTTTCACCTAGAAATCAATTCTAGCGAACTGCGCTTATAGCGATAGTAGCTATGGATGCAGTTCGAGAAATTTTGCGATTTCAAGTTTTAAAGTGATTTCTTTTGGATTGTTTTTGAAAACTCATTTCAAAGTAATTAAATAGGTCAAATTTTTTAGTTTTTAATTATTTAATAATTATGGTAATTATTAATTAATTAATTAAGTAATTAGGTTAAGTAATTAGAGTTTAAGGAATTAATAACTAAGTAAATTATCTTAATTAAGTAAGTTTTAAATAATGATTAATTAAGATAAAATAAATTTAATTTTTATTTAACCAAGTTTATTTTCTTTAATTAATTATTAAATGAGAGTTAGTTATTTTATTAATTATTGATTAATAAAAGGTTAATTACCCATTTAATTATGGTTTAATTTCTTAAATAAATGTTATTTAATTAAAGTTTAATTATTGATAAAATTATGGTTATTAATGATTTAATTTTTATTTAATTAAGATTAATTTAGGTTTAATTAAGGTTTAATTGAGTTTTAAACTTATAGTTTTATCAAAGGTTATTTATTTAAAAGTTTCTTTTATAACCCTATCGGTTATTTATTTTTAACCAATATTCTTCTTTAAGTGAGTTGTTTTTAAAACCAAGGATCTCTTGTCCATGCTATTAAGTAGCCAAATGAACTAAAGTAGTGTAATAAAATGATGGCGCGTTTTATTGAAAGTAAGTCGACTTGTACTTATCACAAATACTGCACTTCAGGAACGTGATGAATACAAGGGAGTTTATTTCGATAATCGGGTCGTGATAATCTAAGCACATGGAATGTATGTCCATATGTAAATATTACACCCTGATAGTGGAATAGTCCACTATAAACAACTTGACCTTTTAAATTTATCGAATGTTGGTTTGGAGAGACCGGGATTGGATATTAGTTATCCAAAAACCACTTCAAACCAACGTGAATGTTTGAATTGGAAATCATAAAGGCAAGGTCCAAGATGGAGACTTTGAAGTGCAAGGGCTATTTGCTACAAACCCTAAGGGTGATTCCAAAATGGGTGTAGTGGATATAGTGCCTTTGGTTCGTTCATCTCTTGAACGACTTGTATGCATGAGTGCTGACATTGTGTTAACATTTGGAAGGCAATGTTAGCATTCCCAATGGCAATGCTATGATAAAAGGTAAACGTAGCCTCAGGCCTCATCAACCGAAAATGACCAAAACATGGTATGCAGCATGGCTATATGGGTTGCTTCCATAAGGGTATGTCATCACCGTATCTAAAATCTATATTTGACCTATTTTTTGTGTATGCTCTGATACGGTTGCCGATCCCAACCGTGGTGGTGATGTGTTCGATAATACTAGTCAAGTGGTATGCTAGTTCTATGTAGCAGGGGTACAAGGTGTTCTTGTCAGACCTTAGGTGTATTTTATCTAAAGGTACACTTCGGAAGGCAGTTCCTTACCTGGCATGTATGGAATCTATTTCCCAATAAGTGCATTCGGTCTTAGTTGTATACCTATTATGATGGAATTTAATTAATGTAACAATTTCGGCTATGTGAATTATTTATTTAAAAACCCTAGACATTATGATAATATCACATAATTTCTATATAAAGTGTTTGGTTATCGTAAGTTAAAAACCCATCCGTGTTTATGTGCGGCGTGGTCTTACGAGATACCTTTAATTTTTAAATTGTTTCATAAAAGTAAGAATTTAAGTTGTTTGAGTTTTACTCACACCAGACCCATGTCTGATCCAGAGTTTTATTTTCTTTTCCTAAAACTCTAGGGTACTCAATTTTGTATGAGTAGCCAAGTGATCCAAGTTTCTTACGGAAGCATTTTGATGGAGCTGGAGCAGATGGATTCACCGTAGCTTATTATATTTAGTTTCACTGTGTTTATGTATGATCTATGTATTTTGTTTGGACGGGTAGTTATAACTGTCCAGTTGAAGTTGTAATGTAGAGACTCTAATGTATTATTATGGAATGACTATGTAATACCATATGTTATATATTATGTTGTTCTGATTTGTGGTGAGATTCTGTGAGTGTTTTGTTTTCTTCTTATCTTTCCTTTTCTTCTACCCTTAATGACTCGTCGTTCGGTGCAAGAAAGGCAGTTATTACAATTTGATTTTGGGAATTTTCAATGCCATAAAAGCTTTCATATTTTCAGTCATTAGAGAGGAAGGAGAGAACCAGAAAAGTTATAGAAAGGAATGAATAACCTAAAAGGTTATGAAAGGAATGAAATAAAGAAAGTAATCAATGCCAATTAGCAGAGACTTTTTTCTTCTTTATATTGTTATTTTCCCTATATTAATTCTTTTGAAAACTTATCCTCTCTCTCTCTCTCTTCTGTGGTCGGCTAAACATGAACGAATTATGGGCCTCAAGTGATCCCAAATCCACTTAGCATTTATTTTATTTAAATCCAATATATACAATCTATCTATATCGTATATTGATATGTGCATTTATAACTTTTATTTATGCACTTCATTAAATGCTAACGTTTTATAAACAAATCAAATAAAACTTAATAATAATATTTCAGAAATATTAATTGATTTAATTGATTTACGATGATTATAAATGAATTAGATAGTGTGGTTTATTTGGAGTATTCATCATTACGGTTGTGCGACTCAGAGGTGTAAATTCAGTCAATGATTAATACTGAATAATTTCAATATTAACATTCATACGTCACCTTAACTAGTGGTGTGACATTTTGGTTGAATTTATGGCTTACACATCTTTTCAGTAAAATCCAATTTTACTTATTTAAGCATTACCCGGTAGTGACAATCATTTACACCAATTATCTTCGTCAAGACTATATCACTTCAGATTTATGGAATTAAGCATGATCAAAATTCCAAGATCATCCATATTCAACTTTATAGTCCAAACACAAAGTACTTGGTTCAATAATAATAGTTGTTATTAACCGAACCGCTGTAGCCAGAGAATTTGACTCTGAGTTTACATCAGTTGACTATGATACTAACCTCATATAACTAAAGAGACAGATCCTCTCTTAAATAGTATTTCACTTCCAATGATTCCACTCAACCCAATTATAGTCGTTCGATGGATGTTATGCCACGATTTAACTATAATCAAAGCGAAGTTTCCACATTGAAGATCAATAGTTTTCTTAAGTCAAGAGAACCGTGTAAATTTATCACATCGATATTTTCTCTATGACTTAGTTATATTAACATCAGAAAACTATTGAATGAGTCATTTCATAGTTATCCAATAACTATCATTACGTAACCCCTTGGTGCCCCCAATAGTCATGAGTAATACATTGCCCAATATTTAGAGAGCGTTACGCACTTAGTCTCAATGGATGTATTCAATATCTAGTCTCAATACATCTTGACTAGGAATGTAAACAGTATGCATATTTTATTTTGATAAATTGCTCATGGTAATGGCGTATTAGAACTATTATCACAAAACATACTGTATATGGATTTTCTACTAAATACACTTTTGATTATATCAATCAATTAATATAACTCATTATATTAAGTATATATTATCAAGAAAATACCTTTTATTTCGAGTAAGATTGGTTACCGAGTTAGATATATGTAACATATTACATAATTGCCTCTGAGGAATATCCTTAACTCTATCAATCCCCTACTTGCACTTGGGATTGATTATAAAATCTTTATCCTATCCCTTCAATCGGTTTGATGAGAACTGATTGAGTTAGACCTTTCGTGAATGGATCTGCTATGTTGGTCTAATTAGTTACTCTGTCAACCAACTTTCTCCGATGTTGATAAACTACTTTTATCATGTGGAACTATTCGGAGCATGTTTCTCGAATTTTGATGGGCTCTTATTATTACATTATTATCATATAAAAATGATTAGTATTCTTAATACTTTGAATCACCCCTGGCTTAGTCATAAATTTTTGCATACACACACACACTTCGCTTTTATTGCGACACTATTCAGGGTGATGTACGTAACCTTTCATTGAATCAACCATAATGTTTCATTTAGAATATTTCCAACTTAAAGCTTCTTAACTTGAATTTATTATTGATATGTTATACTCAATATCACTTATGAAATTTAAGTCTGAACACTCCTTCATAAGGAGTTCATTGTTTCTATAAACAATTCTCTAGTATTTCATAAATACACGAGAGAACCTCAAACAACCATCTAGTAATATCAATTCTGATTTGATATTTGCTTCATGTATCAAATAAAAAAACAAATCATGATATCGTAAACAACATAACATGTATGCTTATTCCTATTGCCAATGCATAAGGAATCCATTTCACATGTTCCTTATTAAACACTTTAATAAGATGTTTTTGCATATTGTCTGTGACATTTCCAACATCCTTTGTGATGTCTATGAAAGACATTATTTGCAAATCCAATATCAAGTATTAAAAAAACTAAAGCTGATTTAACACAAGTACATCATTAACAATCAACAGTGTGTTATTTACTAGTGTTTTAGAAATATCTATATACCTTTTAACTTTCTTTCTTATGAACACGCACTTCCTCTGCATTTTAATCGATAATCAAACTTTTTGATATTTCTATCAAAATACTTATTCAATTTTGATGCATATCGAACGACACTTTCGTACCTGTTCTTGGATTATAATCAAAATACGCAAACTTAATATCGCTCCTACTAACTTCGAGTCACTTTAGTTGTTATGTGCAAATAGTCAATTTCTAATTATTATTTAGAATTTTCCACTTTTACACATATGTATCAGAACACAAAGTCATACCACGCGATAAATTGGTGAGTAAATCTGAATTAACTTAAGCACGTTGAATAATGAATCCATTACGCTTATTTCGACAATTGAAATTTATGGGATTATTCTTATCAATGTTGCTCGTTAAATTCCAACTATATTATTCTGGCTCTTAAAGACGCAATCGCGATCGATGGATCACATCCCTTCAAATACAACTATCAAAATCGTATTTTTACGTTGTACTTGGAATCCATTTTGAACTTGCGCATCATACCATATCATGGAGTCAATACTCTTAACGACTTAATTGACAACTAAGGATTATCTATTCTCGATATTGATAAGAAACTCATAGTTTCTCTTCAATGCGTGAGAATACTTATTTGACACTTTATTGCATTATGTTCGTTTAGGTTAGGTCAATTTAATTTCATCCCATGTAATCAGTTTATCTTTGAATCGAGTTTCCAAATCCATTTACATACCAATAATTTCCTAAAGAAATTCCTTCACTGCGAAGTCAGTATTTCATGAAACAACAATTGTTTCACGGTACAACAGAACAGGTATTCATAAACACTTTATGAATTGCCTTAAATATAAAGCTGATTTGGATTTTAGTTTACAACGCTTATGTTCAAAACATTAATTGTTCATCTAATGAGAGTCGTTCCCAAACTCCTTTTGGGGCGATTCATACATGATCCCTTATGTCCAATTATTTCGTGTAGTCTTTCGACTTACATAACCTGCAACTTCTTGGCCTAAGATATGTTGGAGTTTCTTATAAATCTTTATCTTCTATGATTTCTTAAACTATTCTTTAGATGAAATTAATTTTAACTTTGTGTACTACTCTTAAGTACATGACCTTACAGAATGAAGTTAACTCTACTTCACTCACAATTAATCGTACATTGTTCAAGATTACTTCTTATCAATACATCATAATGCATTATAGGAAGGAGTGACTTTTGAAATTGAATCTTTATTCAGTTTAGGTACGTTCAGAACTCTTTCCAATATACTTACATATTCAATCAAACCGGATTATTTTTTTTCTTTTGTACTTTATTTAATTTGCTTCCGGCTTGTATTCTATGAGCTTATCATAGACATATTAAATGTATATCAAATACACATGTTCATGTTTGTGATAACTCATAAGTGAATGCAACGAAATACGTGGAACCATTTTGGAATTAATAGACTTTCAATTGCATATATCTGTATGTATCAATTCGTAGAGTTCATCAACTTGTAAGACCAATCCCACTGAATGAGTGCATTGCCTTTTATTGTTTGAGATATAATTTACTAGTAACATATGATTCATAATCATATAATCAAAGAATTATTTCTCCAAATTTTGGCTTAGTCCATAATTCCAAAACAATTGCAAGTAATTTAGATAGTTCTTTATTTTCCAATGCATTATAAATACCACTATCATAGTTTTATTCTGTAATAAATATTCATAATATTCGTATTGAAATGAACTATGTCTATTTTTTGTCAATACTAAAAAATTATTATTATTTCATAAATAATGTTTGGTATGTTTTACGAAAACATTTTTTGCAACTTGATGTAACCAATAAGTGTTATATGACATGCTCCCACTATCTTCGTCATTACTATAATAGCGTATGAAATATGAAGCTTCACTCAACCACTTAATGTAGGCTATTTATTTCATTTATTGCATGTAACGACCCGCCATTTTGGACCATTCGCGTCCATTATAAGTGTATAGGTAGACACTCATGCCGGAGTTGAATTGCTCAAAATACCGCGTTGTTAATTTAAATTTGGCAAAACTGAACATATACAGTAAATAGATATAATCACAGATCACAGAGTAATAAGTGCAGCGGAATTAAAAGAGATAGTAGTTCATGAAGCTACTATATGAATATAAAAAATACATCAGAGTTTACAACAGAAGAGTAATACGATACATCAGAGTTAAACTAGATACAACGGAAGAGTAACAGATACAAATCAGAATACATCACTGGAATCATCGAATATCTGAAAGTTGGATAGATAGCTGGATCTCCAAGCGAAGCTCCAACTCCAAAGGTGAGTCTCGAAAGCTGAACTACTCAGTCTGACCCGAGCGTAAAGCAAAACACAAAACACTCGAGTCAGGATTAACATTCTTATATTAATAAATCCAACTCAAGTGAAATAGCAATTGAAATACAAGTAACTCAAAGGATGTTTGGAATAACCATCTTTTAAGGATCCGTTAAACTATCTACTATGTAGTAGTGTACGCTAAGTAGATAATGTCTATCAGTAATAATAAAGATATCAAAGTAGGGTTAAGCAGGGCCCATACACCTCTTAACCTGTTTATTCCCAAAAGCATATACAAGACCGTAGTTTCCCCAAAACCGGAAGTCACCAGAGGGCAATCCATATACTAAAGGTACAAATCAAAATCGTAGTGGTCGCGAATAGGATAATCAGTATGACAAGGTACATGAGGCGATACCAACTAGGATACTAGTAGTTGCGTGATCCGGACTGATGTTGGGCATAGCAGCTACTACCCCAACACCGCGAACAACACTCCCAAATCAAGGGGTGCACCCAAATCGAATCACAAAAGTAATAGACATGGTAACGAAGAAGTGTGTCCGCTAGAGGTGGCGAACCTCAATGGTCTGGCGCGGCTCCTGTTTTAGTCATGTCAGGGGTCATCCAAAATCGTTCTCTTTCTTCAGTCAACGCGTTCACCAAAACCATCCACTTTGTTCTGGATCAACACTCCGCGTATAGTTATTAAAGTGGTTTCGGTTCAGATAGAGAGTATATCCATTACCGATCCCGGTCTCTTTAATAACTTTCGTAATTATTACACCGATTGGTCGTTTATATATTTCGAAAACCAAATCAATTTCAATTTCAAATAGAAGTCGTAAATCAACATTTCATTTGTCTTTCAAAACCAATTTCCAATATTTACGTTTCAAAACTTCCAAATTCACAATTTCAAAATCTTATAATTCAATTTCAATTTCTTTTTAAAACAATTCAAATATTGATTCAAGTTCGTATATAAGTTTCATTCCGAAATCATTTAAATTAATTTAACATTCAAACCAATTTAAATCCATTTATCCATTTATTTAATATTCGTTAAGTAAATATTCTATTCAACAATTTCTATTAAATTTCCAATTCATTAAATCCATTATTCAAATTCAACTTCATTATATCAAAACTTACAAATTTAATTAAGTTAAATTTGTCAAATCAAATTCTTTAAATTTCAAGTCTTACATTGATTTCAATAAATCACATTTTATTTCTTGTTAAAGAAATTCAATTTCACCTTTTTAATTACTTAAATAATTTTCCAAAACTTAATTAATAAAGAAACTCAATTTCAATTATTTACGAGGTAAAATTCACTTATTCAAAAGTTCAATTTCACATATTAAAGAATTCAATTCAATTTAATCATTAAATAATTCATTATTAAATAATTCATTATTAAATAATTCAAAACTTAATTATTAAATAATTTCAAATTTTAATAATTTCAAACTTAATTATAATTTCAAACTTAATTATTTAAATCATTTCAAAGTTAATTCAATCATTTCTCAAATTAAACATCGTTCTTTCATCAATTACATTGTTAATCTTTTGTTTCAGATTATTAAATATTAACATTTTCCTTTCATCAAAAATTCAAATTTCAACTTCATTTCAAAACCATATTCTTTATTCAAATAAAAACTTCGTATATTTTAAATCAAATTATTGACCAATCGGGTTTTATTTAATTTTCTATCCTAGGTCAAAGTTCAATTTGGGTATTTATCATTTCAACCCGATTCCAATTCAATTCAAAATCAAAACATATCAAAGGGAACTTGCAGTGTGATAACAGGGATGGTGTCAAAGTAAATAACAAGCAATAACAACAAACAATAACAATCCAATAATCAATTCAAATAATCCCGAAATAACCTTATTAATTCGCATTGTTATTTGTACGAATTAATATAATTATTTCTAGAATCTACACTATCATTTCATGTAGATTAAAGATTATTACATTACGGTTTTCCACTTGTCATCTATTTACAATTTTATACATCATCAATTTAACAACAAACATTCAGTGATTCAAGATGTAATTAAACAAATCCTACGTGTCAATAAATTCAACAGTTAAAGGGTCATATTATACAAATGTCAGTTAATCAAATTTAACATTTAATTATCCTATATCAAGTTCAATTTCATACTATTTATCATTTTAACATTAACAATTTAACGTCCAATATAAACATCAACAATCAATCAATTAACAACCAAACTGGATTATCATTTCATATATATAACAGATAATGGTGTCAGATGTCACAGGTGAACTGATACAGGTAATAACAGTGTAAATATCTAACAGCAGCATATTTCAATTGTCGTTTCAATTGAAATCAAATTTAATAAATAAAAGAACGTTAATCGTGAGTGAGTGCTCACCTTTCGAGGCTAGAGAAATTTTGACGATGGAATGAGTTGAGTTGTGAATCCAAGCACGAATTGCAAAGCAAACCAAGTTTGGCACGAATTTTGACGATCAAAGCTGATAAATTAGAAATCGAGAACTACAATCAGGTTGATATAGACATAAATGGTATATATATAATATGATGAAGAATCCATAGGCCATTTGAAATTTAAAGCACCAATATAAAATATAATAAGACCCATTTCTTTATAACACACGAACTATAACATTTGCATACAAACAGCAATTGCCGGTATGCAAGTAAACTCATACTTATACTTTATATGTGAACTATATGTATTTTGCAACTAGACAAAAGACGTAGGGTATATATATGAAAGTTATGAATTTTATACCATTTATATAAATAAGCTTATATATAAACATTATTAAAACTTTTTCAAAATACTGCATAACTTAAGTAAAATATTTAACATGATATACATAACCAATATATATGCACTACCGTACGCTGACGCAAAATATAACTATATAGGCATGTAGACTAACAGAACACATTATATGTGAATATATACTTTTGAATCAATATGTGTACTCTTCCAACCTAACATAAACATGTTATACATATCTATATATTTAAAAATCAAGATAACTCTATATATTGTAAAATATATACTGACATCTAAGTTACGTATAAACACATAAATATAACTTAATATATTATTATTATACAACTAACAACTTAAGCCTATTAACATATATACAAATGTACACCTTCCAGATCATTATAACGGATACATACTAACATAAGCTTATTGTTCATATCGTCCCAAATAGAATTTCAACAGATACTAAATTTATAAAAGTACTCTATGTATATCAACAGATTTGTTTAAACTTGTATAAAAACTTACATATGAATATATATTAAAATTACACATACATAAAGAATAGAACTCACACAACATATATCAAAATATAAACATATAGTAAATTATATACTTACCGTGTTGTAAACTAACAGGTAATATATACTTACGTATGTTTCTATAAGCTGTAAACAAACTAACAGACCAACCTTAAAATAATATATATATATGACTCATACAAGTATTACCACTAACATATATATATTATCATACCCAAATATGCGGCTGCTCAAGGAAGTGGGGACAAAACAACGAGGTGGAGGATCGGCTCGAGTGGCTTCACGTGGGGCGGAGGCTCGACGATGGAAAGGCGGGACGAACTGGTGGCCGGGGTGGCTGCTTAGACACGGGTGGTGGGGTTTTCGAGGCAGTGACAAGGCTCGGGCTCTGGATCGGTTGGAGATGGGTTTGATGCGGAGGTCAAGGCGTAAGTGGTGGATCGATGGGCGAGGCGACGACTAGGAGGTGGTCAGCCATGGGTCCAGGCGGAGACGAGGGTGGCTGAGCGGTTGTGGTGGAGTTGCCATACATGCAAGCCTTGGGAAAGGAGAGGGTGGGAATGAGAATGGGTTAGCAAGTGAAGGGAACGTGAAGATAAAGCTCCAGGTGGAATAAAAGAAGTAGCAGGCAACAACCTTTCTTAGCAAAATTTCTTTTTTTTTTAGTTTGATACAAACGAATGGATGCAAAGAAAGTGATCAGCAACCGAAATAGAAATTTATTAATGTAGAAGGAATATTAAAAGTCAAATAAAACTCTGCGAATACACAAAAGGCAAGTGGCTACTGGTGTATAAGGTTGGGAAATTGAAAGAACGGAGAGACAAAAGTTCAAATACAGAACCAGAACGGTTATTTGTTTTACCGATTTCTCATTTTATCGGGTGTTGAAACACACAGACGAATATACTGTCGAGATCAACACGACTAGACGGTCAAAACGGTACACAGATATTGGTGGTACGATCATCCGATAAAAATCGATATCGGTACCCGAATGGTGCTATTTGCAGAAAATAAGAACGACGGAGCAATAGATGTCCAAATTTGGAAAAACGACCAACTGACATCTTTCTCAGAAGATGGTTTAGAATTTTTCTATGTAAAAATATTTTTGTTTCGAAAACATTTTATTTTCATTTCTTTTTAACTGATTAAATTGAAGTGAATTTACGCGCGAAATAAATTTTCATATTTTCGGACGAAAATTTACCAGTTGCTATGTTTAACTAGACGTATTCCAAATATTAAATTTTTATTTCAAAATTTTATCGTTTAAAATTTCACAAAATTTCAACTAATTACGTTATTAAAACCGGTTAAATTTACGGGTCGTTACATTGCAACTGGTTTATAGTCAAGAATTTTCGGATCAAATATCTTAAACTCAAAAAAATAAATCTTATGGAACAATTTCCTATTTGAAAATACATTTTAGAATATAATCATATTTCTCATTCCAGTTTTAAGTACCGATTGTTATTTTATAATTATCGTTTCCAATATTTCTTTATGCAGAAGTGACCATTCACTCTCTTCATCCCAACCATGCCTTAGGCTACATCTGTTTTATACATTTGATTTCCCTTCTAAATAGTCGAACTGTTCAAAGGAAATCTTTACTGCAATATCATAATAAACTCTTTACAAAAGTGTATTTGGTCATCCTTAAATTTTAAGGATATCAAATAAATTGCACTTTATGTACACTGATCAAATTGACATTTCAGTGATCGAATTCTTAGATCTATCTTGTAGCATTTGATCCAGTCTACATTTACATAACAAGGTCATTATAGTAATCAATCATGTTGAATACATAATCTCACATTATAATTTACTTGCTTATTTCAGTGAACAAATTTCATCAAGGTTTCATACATTATGAATTGTGCCCGTTCATCATATAACATTTATATGTGATCGCATATCGATCAAATCTTCATATTTTTGTATTGCTTTTAGAGTTTGAAAATCATTGAAGACAATACACAATCTTGGGAAAGTAAACTTGTGAATGACCAAGTTGCGAACGTATTTAGTGATTGTACAATTAGGCACTTGCATGTGTCAACATGCAAAAATTTATTGGTAAGTATATTTTATATTTCTTTATCAATATTTAATTTAGTTCCTTTGTATATTTTAATTGATAAACATTTTATCAATCATATTTAATGCACAAATTTATTAAAGTGGATTATTTTAATTATACATAGCAGATGTTCTTACAATATTAGAAAGGTCAAATGTTGCCATTTCATTTTTCTAATAAGGCTCCCACTAGTCTATTATGTTTTACCGAACCTCAAGATGAAACATAAAAGTCTTTCGACTTCACTATTGGATGTTAGGAGTCGTCTATCTTGGGATTATAACCTTGAGTTTGTTCAACAAGTCGTAGCCCCATAAAAGATAGATAACTCATTATCGGTTGTATCATATACAACTCCTAACTCATAATTTCTTGTCCTAATCTCATTTTGACCTTGATTTGCTCAACAAACCGAAAGAGATTATTCACTTGTACCTACCATTTCGTGATGGCTTGGGTATAGTATATGTACCTTGAGTTTGCTCAACAAATACATATAGTTATCTTCTCTCGTCTACTCAATATATTAATAATACTACACATAACATCTCTAGCTTGAGTTTTCTCAACAACCATAGAGTATGCAAGTAAGTTATTAATATATGGTAGAGGACAACATTTATACTAAAAATTCATAATCTTAAATATATTTAATTGAGTTATATCGACTTATGGAATAATGTATTTCTTATGAAATACCCTCATGATTCAAGTGTCGGACACATCAGAAATCACGATATACGCATTATACGCATGTATTTATTCTTTAAGTATATTTGGGTTTCTTACTGTTCTAACTTTAATTAAATCTTATTTAATTAATTTTAATTAATAAACTCTTTAATTAGTTTTATATTATTCTAGTATAACATTTATATTGAATAGCACACACACACGCACACGCACACGCACACGCATTGCAGCCTTATAGTATAACACATATATCTTATATATGTGTATTTTTATTTAACTAAATAACTTTTAACTAATTTATTCAATTAACTAGCCTTTAATTAATTTATTTAATTAATATTTTGAATTAAATTATATTAATTTTGAAAATTTATTTTATATACCCACATGTATACTTATGTTATCTTAAACACTTTAAAATAACATAACATATATCAATATATATATAATACATGTATATAAGTATTAATTAATTAGCCTATTTAATTAATTCATTTTATTAATCTTATTGATAAATTTTAAATTTTGAAATTAGTATTTAAACATTTTCAAACATTTTTGTAAATATTATTATCTTTTCAAATATTTTGAAAAGTTATGTTGTACTATAACTTTTGTAATAAACATGTTTTTATTTAAATTTAACTTTTAAATTTAAAATCTTTTATTTTGATTTTCTAAACAATTTTGAAAATTAGTCCAGGGCCCATTTTAAATTGGGTCTATTCTATTAGGGACAACCTTTGGGTTCACTTCACCATTTAGGCCAGGTCGTTAACTAGGTAGGATAAGGTGTTGGATTACCTAATTCCCATTCTAGACACTACCTTTCTAGACAGCATATTAAGTGAGCAATCTTAATTAGTTAGCCCTAACATGATTTATTTAGGCCGCATAGGCAATTGGGCTATGATACCACCGTTGGAACTGCGCCAGCCTGCAAGGAAAAAATGAGTATATTTCAGATTTTTTTTACTGTTTTGGATCTTTATTGGAACTATGTGATCTAAATGTATATTAGATCCAATCTAATATAATTTTAGATATTATTTTGTTTAAATTTTTTTAATGGAGATTTAAATATAACTTAAATTTACAGGTATTATAATGAATGTATCAAATAAATTTATTTGTTTAAAGTGTAAGTACAATATATAAGTGGTGTATATATGTGTAAATGAATTTAGAGAAGAAAATCTTTTTATTTCCTTCTCTTACCTTATGCAATTAATAAAAAGAAGATATGACAATATATGAAGAGAGAGAAACCTTCCATTTCTTTCGCTCTTTAATTGTAATAATTAATATATTAAATGACATTTATAACTTATCAACCAAATTTACACATGCCTCTGTTATCCAAGTTTTTAATTAATTTTTTTTGCATACATCCATAATAATTATATATATAAAAAGTGAAAACCTATTAGTTATTTTAAATAATTTGAAATCCTAAATTAATATTAATGGGAATGATTTCAATTAAAGAAATGTTTGACAACAAAAGTTTGCATTATTGCACAAAATCCTCAAACAAATTTGAATTAAACTAAACATGTATATTTCCATATATATGATTATTACAACTTAATAATTTAGATCGAAAAAACATATATTTGTGAACACTGTAGCATATGATATTTGTATATATACATTTATAGTTATACAAATAAGTTTTGATTTATAGTTTTTATTAAACTTTTAATTTAGAATGAAATAGTACTTTAGATTTGCATGAGACTTTAAATATAGAAAACAACAAAGAATTAGAAGTTGCACTAAAGTCCATATAATAATCTTAAATTAAATTTTTTAAACAAGGACTGAAACAATTATACTCAACCGTTTACCATACAAAATTAAAGACTAATTTCAAAATAGTAGATAATTTAACATGTACAATTCATTTACATTTAAGTATGTAATTGTTATATGATTATATTAAAAAAACTCATTCAAAATTAGCTTTCCATTTCATAAATTTCTAAAACAAAGTAAAAGAAATTTGGATAAAATAGGCATGTGTAAATTTGTGATAAGAGTTCAATAATATGAACAATACAGAGAATAATGACAAGTTATCAAAAGTAATATGGGATTCAAAACACATCAATTTATCATGAACATACATTAAAGGGAGATGATAAACAAATATAGATGTAAATCAAAACAATACAGTAAACTTGTTTTAATCAAAATAGACATAAGGTTGATTTAATTTACATATGGCAAGATGAAAACTTGAAACATGAGGTGAATCATAGAAAATCTAATTATATTAATCATATAAATACATAGGTGAATTTTAATAAGAAATTACCTTGGGATGTAGCTAATAAATCACACCCTGAACAATGAATCAAAGCTTCTAGGTTTGGAAATCAGTCACCAGATTTTGCAAGGACCAAGAGGGATAAACCACTTTTAATGCATATATTTCATTTATATTTGATTTTGGGAATTTTCGAATCCATGGAAGTTCACATATTTTTAGCCATTAGAGAGGAATGAGAGAACCAAAAAAGTTACAGAAAGAAACGAATAGCCTAAAAGGTTATGAGAAGAATGAAATAAAGAAGGCAATCAATGCCAATTAAAGAGAGACTTTTTTCTTCTTCTTTATAGTATTCTTTTCCTTTTATTAATTCTTTTGAAAACTTATCCCATTTCTCTTATGTGACCGGCCAAACATGGAGGAATTATGGGTTTCAAGTAATCTCGAACTCACTCAGCATTTCATTTAAATCCAATTTAAACGATCTATCGATATAGCATATCGATACAGGCATTTATAACTATTATTTACACACTTTATTAAATGCTAATGGTATATAAATAGAACAAATAAAATTTAATAAACAATATTTTGAAATATTAATTATTTTAATTAATTTACAACGATTATAAATTAAATAAATCATGCTGTTTATTCAGAGTATTCATCATTACGGTTGTGCAACTCAAAGGTGTAAATTAATTTAATGATTAATATTAAACAATCCTAATATCAACGTTCACACGTCACTTCGTTAGTGGTGTGACATTTTGGCTGAATTTATTGCTTACACATCTTTTCAGTAAAAACCAATTTTACTTATTTAAGCATTACCGAGTAGTGACAATCATTTACACCAATTCTCTTCCTCAAAACTATATCACTTTGGATTTATGGAATTTGTTAATGGTCAAAATTGCACTATCATCCATATTCTACTCTATAGTCCAAACACAAAGTCTTTGGCTCAGTAGTAACGATTATAATCAACCGAACTGCTCTGGCTAGAGACTTTGACTTTGAGTTAACATCAGTTGACCATGATACTAACCATATATAACCAAGGAGAAGAATCCTCTCTTGAATAATATTTCACTTCCAATGATTCCACTCGACCCAAGTATAGTCCTTCGATGGACTCCATGCCATAATCTAACTTTAATCAAAGTGGAGTTTCCATATTGAAGATCAATAATATTCTCAAGTCAAGAGAACTGTGCAGTTTTGCCACGTCGATATTTTCTCTTTGACCTTAGTCGTATTAACCAACAAAAACTATTATGTGAATCATTCCATGGTTATCCAATAACTATCAGTAAGTAACCCCTTGGTGCCCTCATCAATCATGAGTAATACACTGTCCAACATTTAGAGAGTGTTATACACTCTAGTCTCAACGGATGCATCGATATCAGTCTCGACTAGGAATATTTAAAACGGTATGTTTATTTTATTATGATAAATCACCCATAGTTACAGTACATTGTACATATTATCACAAAACCTACCATTTATGAATTTTCTATTAAATACACTTTTAATTAAATTGATTAATTAATTTAACCAGTTATATGAAATACATAATAGAAATAAAACACCTTTTATTTGAACAAGATTGATTATCAAGTGAGATATATATAAAAAATTACATAATTTTTTCTAGGACATATTCCTAATTCTATCACAACTACTTCCTCATTAATATAAAATATGTTACCACAAAACATTTCACTTGCTCTTAAAATTAGTGAATTTTTACCCAATGCGCTAAAGTTTCAAACCATAAGAAAAATATGATCGACTAATAATACTCATGTACTTTGTTGCATTTTTTTATTGCATATAAAATTTTGGAATGCATACGTACATTAATGATTGATTCAAAAGTGACCAAAATTTAACAAAAATAAGTCAGATAATTTATAGTGAAGAGGAATATGATAGAGTTAGGGGTATGCCTAGGCGTAGTTATGTAATTTGTTGCATATATTTAACTCCATGACAAATATTATTAATAATAAAGGTGTTTAATTTATATTATATACTTTGTTATACTATAATACAATTAATTAAGCAATTAATTTAAAGTCTATCAAATAGAAAATTCTTAAATGATATGTTATGTAATAAATAATTATAAGGAGTTGTAATCATACCGATAGTTATTTGATAACCATGAAGTGGCTCGCCCGAGAGTTTCCAGTTAGTTAATAACAACTAGATCAAACAAGAAACCTTAGAGTGACGATATTGCATAGATCTCTTGACTTGAGAATATTGTTGAGCTTCAATGTGAATATTCTAGTTTGATTATTGTTAAATCATGACATAGTGAGCATCGAGCGAATATGGTTGAGTTTGATGAAGGATTGGAAGTGAAATACTATTCAATAGAGAATTCGTCTTCTCGGTTGTACGAGGTTAGTTCATGCTCAATTATAGTCATCTCGAAGTCTAAATTTCTGGTTAGAGTAATATAGTTAACAATGAATGTTAGTATTAAACTAGGAACTTTTTATTGACCAACCGAGTTGTATATGGATGATATAGGATCAAAACCAAATTCCATTAACCCTAAAGTGATATAGTGTTGACTATGATAATTGGTGTAAATAATCGTTATGAGAAGGTACCGCTTATATTGTAAAATTAGATTTTACCAATAGAGATGTGTAAGTGATAAATTCAGCCAGACTTTCACTTTATTAGCTAAGGTGAGGAGTGAATGTTAATATTCGAATAGTTCAATATTAATCGCTGACTAAACACTTACGAGTCACACAATTGTATTGGCGATTTCTCCAAAATATCACACGATTTAATTAATTTATAAACTGTTATAAATTAACTAATATTTATAAAATACTAATTATTTATATATTTAATGTATTGGGAGTTATTAATAGTTTTTTGGGTGCATTAGTAAATAATTTGGTGCTTATACAAAAGTTATATACATATGTATCGATATATGATATCGATATGCATTTAAATATGATTTAGATGACGCTATTTACTAAATGGGTTTTGATGTATCAGTAGCCCATAAGGACCCATATAATGGTCGACCTAAGGGGGAAGAGGGGAGAGGTTAGTTTTGAATTCGAGATCTGATCTGGAATTGGTAAACAAAGAAATAGTAAAAGGTGGAGAACTTTTCTCTACCATTCTCTATTTAAATAAGCTTACCATCGTTCTTTTGAGACTCTCACCTGCTCTCTCCATACCATCGGTCATGAGCTCTTCTTCCCATTTATGGCTAAAAATAATTTAAGCCTATATAGATCAAATCAAATAAAAATCATGGTACTGCGGGTAATTGCAACGTCTAAAGATCGTTTCGAAGTTAATCTAGGAGACTCTATCAAATAACGTGTGTTCAAAAGCAGCATCCTCAAGGTATAAAATCTAATTCACCGTTTTGCGTCATTGATTGTGTTATCAATGGCATACTCAATGATTTCATATGCATATTAGTTGTCTCATATTTATCTATATTTGAATAACACCGACCCGTTTATATAAATCAACAGCGTAATCTATTTATATCTAATAATGATATTTTAATTTTTGACCATGCTTATTTTAAATTAGTTATTTTATTTATTTTTAAATATTAATTTCGAATATTTAATTCTTTAAAATTGTTGTATGTTAATTTTAAATAATTTATATAAATACAATTTGTTTTAAATCGTTTTTAAAATTATATATACATAGTTTTAGAATTTATATTAGAAAATTTTGCCGAATATATAAATTATGATGTGTATATATATTAATGTTATTATTTAATGTTTTAAAATAACATGTGTGTATTAATTCGTTACATAAATATTCATATATAAATATATATTATGAAATAAAAAACATAATTTGATTTGGGGCATCTCACCAGAAGGACAAACTTTGCAATCCAATTAGTTTCTAGGACACACATTCAAAGAAAATACTTTTAAGGCCAAAATCAGTAGAATAATTACTTTCAAGGACAAAGTCAGCAGTCCAATTACTTTCAAGGACATAATTTCATAGGTTTTTAGACCCTAGAAACTTATTATTTTACGTTTTGTCCTTTAAAGTAATTATTTCAATTGTGTGTCCTAGAAACTAATTCCACTTGCTAAAGAGGCCCTTGTGGCTAATTTCCACATTTGATTTCAGATTAAAAAGATTCATCCTCAAGAAGAATAAACGTATTTTTTTTTTTAAATATTTATTTTATTGCAATATATATAATCTTATTATGCTTTTTAATTAAAAAAATCTTTTCAATAATAAAATAATATAGCAATATTTATTTATTTATTTATTTTGATAAGTATAAGATATTTTATTTTGAATTTTAGAAATCTAAATTAAGAATTCAAATTATTTTTCTAAGTCAAAATTAATTAGATATAAGTTTGAATTCTATTTATTGACTTAGTCAAATACATTTAGACATATAAAAATAAAAAATAAATTTTTTTATTTAATATTATATTAATTTAGGAATATCTATATAATAACATTTTGAGGTAGTCAATTTGCATATAAATGATGAATCTATACGTTATAGATGTAAATCCCAACATCTATATACACATACAGTAACTATGTGCATAATACACGTTATACATATACGAGTATATAATGATATACTCATAAACTGTATATATAAATATATAGCAATTTTGATTAACTCATTGACTAATTAAATTAGAAAATTAAATAAAACTGGATTCTATTTAAATTAACTAGATTCTATCTATCTATTACAAGATATAAGACTTCATAGGTCTATTATGATCCAAACACATTTCTTAAATTCAGCAAATTTACCCGCCGTTGATTGGTCCAATTCCAACAATGGTATCAAAGCCCAATGATTAATGCAGTCTAACTAGTCAACACTTAGGGCCAACTTATTAAGCCTACTTATTTGATGAGTGTCTAAATAGTAGTATCCAAGCTTGGGGTTGAATAATTAATTACTCTCCTACAACAATCCGGAATTTCAGACACTTCGTATTTAAATATCCGAATTATTTAAATATTCGAATCTTGAATTAAATATATAGCAATGTGATTTAATAACCTTATTAACCCACTTCTAATAATAACTATGATGGTAAACTTGTTTTTGAAAAATGTTTACAAAAATAAATACTTTGAAGAAATATCGATAACGTGACCGAAAATCGTTTTATAGATAAATATCTTTTTATTCAACAGAAGCCGTTCAAATTTTTTTTACATACACTAAAATAATTAGAAAAATCATCAATAAGAAATAAAAATATTTCGCACTAAATCTCTTAGGAAGTTTCTAGAAGGGGGAGGGGTAATATGGTAATTGGCTAAGGGAAGAAGGAGATATTTTCATGTGGATGGTGAGGTGTAAAGTGGAAGGCATGCAAAGAAGACGGGAGGACTTTGTGGCCAGCTAAAGGAGGATAAAGGAGGAGGCTTAGGGTCCTTTTACACTTCATAATTTACAAAAGCTCGAAATGAAATAAAAGATAAAAAATGGTAAAAGTGGATTAGCACTAATCCACTTTGTTCTTCACTAATATTTCTCTAATTAATTCAAATCTTCTCCAAAGTTTCATCGATACCTTAGAATACCTTTGGCAACTAATGTCAACTTGTGTGATATAGGCTGTGGGCAATGAAGAAGAACGTGGTGTTGGTTTGTCTTGTATGTGCTAAAGCTTGGATCTTTGGGTGTTTGGAAATGGTAGGAAGTATTCTTGAGTTTGTATGTGCTTGAGCTTGTGTTTGGCTTGGATTTGGGTGAGTTATCTCACCACCTTGTATGCATATATTGTGTGTGTGTGTGTATGTTTGTATATAAATATAAAGTTAAAGTGACGTTAACTAACTAAAATTATAAACTTTGAACCCTCTTGCTTTCGAAAGAAAACGACAACCTTATATTGTATAACATCACTCATATTACCTTCAATAACATGTGGCGTGGCCTTGATTTGATGTTTAATTAGTTATTTGGATTATGTGTTGAATTTGGAATGAATATGAAATGGTCCATATAGCGATAGTCGCTATAAGTGCACTTTGAACCCCGTATGTTAAAACTTGTTCTATGTGATTATTTGGGAATATATTGTGATATAATACAATTTTCTTATTCTCTACACATATTCTGGTATATGGGGCAGTAAGTAATTGGTTTGGATAGTTATAGGAATTGAGAAACAAAGTTGTGAAAGTCAGAAACGAAAAGGTCGTAATGGATGCGCTTTGAAAACACCTTATGTTCGACGATTTTTAAAGTCAACTTTAAAAGACATCCTAAGGGATTTTTCAAATTTTTAATAAGTACTATAAGGGTACTTATTACTGGAAAAATACTGAAGCTTAATTCATTCACTAACTTGTAGAACAAAGTTGCTTGAGGTTTTATGTGTTTAAAAATAATGTTTAAATTAGGTATTTTCCCCTAATCTTTTTAAGGATGGTTTCTAACATATTTTGCAATATTTTAAAGTTGGTTTGAAGTTTAAATTATTTTTAATAATTATTTATGAATTTTTAAACTAAAAGAGTTTCATAATATAAAACATGCTTTTGGTAAATTTTCATCAAATTATAAATTAGTTATTTTTAAGTAATACTTTACATAGATATTTAAAACCTATTTATAAGTATTTTTAAATTATTTATATTTATACATATAAGTTTGTAAAAGTAAGTTAAGTATTTTATAAAGAAATAAATGAAGTTTTGGATTGTAACACTTATGTTATAATAAATGGTTTTGGGTAGTTAATTAAAAGTGTATTACCTTGTTTAATAAGTATATATATACTTAGATCTTTGAAAAGAATGTTTAAAGATAATGGCAGGTATGGGATGGTTTTGGGTTTGTTGTGAAATGTGTTAAAAACATTTGTCTTCAACCCTTCTGGATTATACTTAGTAATATAATTAAATCTTTAAAAGAATGTTTTAAAGATAATTATGAGTGAAGTGGTTTTGGATTATTGTGAAAGTGTTTGAGTAACATTTGTCTTAGACCCTTTGAAATAGGTTTGTGAATGTAATTATACCTTTTAAATGGATATTTTAAAGGTAATGACAAGCATGGAACCTTTTAGAAAAAGATAGGAAAAGTAAAGGTTTAAAGTGAGAAATCTTGTTAACAGATTTGTGAATATACTTATACCATTTGAGATAAGTATATGAATACTTTTTGAAGTATTGAAAGAGTACAAATGAATAGTAGTAAAGGATAAATGAAGTTTTATCAGATAAAAAAAGTTTACTGATAAAAGAGGTTTTAATTAATAAAAGGATTAATTAAATAAAAAGGGGATTAAAAGTCGCTTATGTGACTTAATCGTGCTTTGCGTGACATAATCGTGTTTTGTGTGTTTACTCGTTTGTGGAAAGTATTTAATAGTGTACTTAGCACAGCCGATAAAGTAGGCTTACTCTATCTGTGAGAGTTAAGACTAATGTTCGAGTTGGGTGTAGAAGTAATAGTGCTCTAACCTACCGGCTTCACTCTTGACCGAGGGATAGTGTGAGTTGAGAAGGTCAGAAACGTGATATGTATACGAGACTAAGTTTCATATGCGATCATTCTAATTGTTGTTAAATTCGACCAAACTAACTTAGGAAATATCTAGAAGAAACACTAGGGTTATATAGTGAAATTATCTTTAGTGATGTTATACTATACATATCGACACATTTTGCTCTTTTAGGACACGTGATAAGGAAATTCTTCTGGATAGTAAATGATCTCCACCCTTATGTATTGTTTGTTTATTTCTAAAAGAACTGGGGTTAAGTTGACCGAAAATCTATTGGCTGGTTTTGGAGTGTCCAGCAAGCAAGGGAGTGTACTTATATGCGATGACTCGAAACTATAACTACTTCAAAACCATATACATAATCAATGCTATAATCTATATGGAAATAGTGATCGGTTTGAGATGCTCGAACTTATGTAGAAGTTTGTGATCTATTCGAGATTCTAGAATCTATTTGGGGATTTGTGTTCTCTTCAAATGATGAATACTTGTGTGAGAGATGTTGGACGTTAACTTCACCATCGGTAAATGACTAAAGACAGAGTAGGATGCATAGAATGGGGATGTCGCTAACCTGAAGAGTATTATTAACTCTATATCTAGAGATGCTTTCGATATGTTGGCCGACGAGAGTTGATAATATTTGATACCATGCCTTCGGGCTAGGGCCTGCTATGTTTATCTTATGGTATATTCTATTTAGAGATATACAATGCAAGGAAGGTAGTTTTCGATCCTTGTTAAGAAGATCCGCTTCAGTTTACTGAAGGCATCTTCGCGAAAAATCCATATGCGAACATACCTTAGCGGTTTTGATTGTACACCTATGAAATATTGTTGTGTTGTGAGATGCAAGTGGCACAGCTATTTTCTGATTTATATTCTTCATCCTAGAAATTTTCTATTATACTACCTTATATACTTATTAGATGGGTGGTTCTTTTAAGGAGGTAACCGTTATGGTATTCCATGCGGTCTTAAAAGTACTATATATTCTGATCACATATTTCTTCAGTTTCTCATACCCGACTTATGTGTGACTCGTGGTTTTATATTTTCCTTATTTCCATGGGTGCTCTTTCGAGTAGTCTAGGAAAGATAGGTTTTCGTTGATATTCTTAGGAGCTCAAGGAGTCGAGTTGGATGTTTCACCTACCGTAGTATTCTTATTTCTGATGCATTACTAATATGTATATTACATCATTGTGAGGACATATTACTGTCCAGGCTGATAATAGTATTTAGAATTATAACTTTGAAATGTTATGTATCTTAGAGTGATGGTTTGTACTGTCTTTTGATATTATATGTTATTGTTTATGATGAATGCTAGGCACGTGTGATAGGGGTTTCACGTATCGATGAACTGTGGCGAATCTTTGACTCTTACCTTTATATGTCCCTTTATGGGTTGGTTGTGCAGTTGAGAGGCTAACTGTAAAATCAGATATGAGGTTACCTGTCACCACCTAAAAAAGAGTGAATGTTACTGTAACATCCCACCTTTTTGTATGCTTAAGCAGACACACGTGTCGACTTAAACCATACAGAAGGGTGGATTGTTATGGGGTAAATAAGAAAAGGTGGAGAAATAAAAGAAACAAAATAGAATCTTGCAGCGGAACGATAAAATATAATAATCAAATAACAGTTCATGAAGCTGTTTTACAAAACATTTGATTATACTTATACAATACATATCAGAGTTACACATACCAGAGAATGATAATTATGCAGCGGAATACAATGGTGTAGTAGAATATATAACGAATAGTAATAATAAAATCTTCGTCTTCGTCCTTCAGAAATAGGGCCTTCAAATCCTGAAATGCTCAGGCTGACCCGAGCGAATTGAAAAGAAAAAACACTCGAGTCAGAACTAAAAGATCTTATGTAAGTTAAATCAATGAAATAAATATGTGTGTAAACGGCGTCAGAGATGTTTACGGGGTTTGACATCTCCTATCCAGTGTCTAACGTGAGTGCAGTAACTTAAGAAATGTTCGGGATTCACATCTCTTAAGGATCCGTTAAACTATCTACTATGTAGTAATATTCGCTATTCTAATAATGTCTAATATAAAATAAACATACTTTTAAATAGCATTAAGGAGTGACCCAATATTCCCCTTAACACGTAATAGTCCCAGTAGTCCATCCAGTATTAGCATACTCCCAAAAATGGGGGCTACCCTCGATACTCCACAGGCTACGGGAGAAATCACAAATCGTAGTAAAGCTCGATATGGTAGGTGACACGGCACACAAGGCAATGCCATGGTAGATATACCAATTACGCATCCGGACTGGTGGTGACGCATAGCAGCCACTACCGCCCACCTCGAACAATACTCCCAAATCAAGGGTGGCCACCAAATCAATCACAAGTAATAGAATGGTATCGAAGAAGTGTGTCCGATCAGAGGTGCTACCTCCTTGGCCCGTCGATCGCTCCTGTTTTAGCCACCTTATGCCAACTCATGGGAGTTGGGTCCACGTATATACCTTAGGATCGTCGCCACCATCCTACTTCATTCTGGAAACTCCACCACGTACACAGTTGTCAAAGTGGTTTTCGGTATCGACAGAGAGTATGTCCATATCCGATCCCGGTCTCTTTAACAACCAAACGTTATTATAACACCGTGGTCATTTAAAAATATATATACTTTTAAAAACACAATCATTGCTCTTTCAAAACATATTCTTTATTTCAAAATAGTATATACTTCAAAAACCAAAATATTATTGCCATTTCAAAACCATATTCTTTACTTCAAAATAGTATATACTTCAAAAACCAAAATATTATTGCCATTTCAAAACATATCCTTTACTTCAAAATAGTATATACTTTAAACCAAAATATTATTACTATTTCAAGCCCAAATTATCAATGTATTATTTCCATTTCAAAACCCAATTCAATAATATATCATTTCCATTTCCAAAACAATTCAATAATATCTCATTTAAATAAAACCAAATTTCCAATCACTAATCTTTCTCAAATTTAGATAACTTGAAATATTCTTTTAAATCATCTTAAACCCAAACCACATTTTGAAGTCATATTTCGAAAATTTTAATTTCAATAGGTTTCAAATCCATATATTCACAGATAATTCTTAAATAAATTCTATTTCAAATAAATTCATTTTCAAACCATATTACTTTCAAAGTTATAACAATTTCGAAAACCAATACTTTGAAAACAATAATACCTTAATTTCAATAAAACATTTCAATTTTGATATATTTCAAGACTTTAAATATTCCAAAATTCCCAACTAAATCTGATAATCTTGTATATACCTTAATTCAATTTACTATTATTTAGTTTAGAAATATTTATTTAATAAATTCAATATCACTTAAATAATGCTCAAACTTGAAATATTCGTATATCAAACTTAAAACATCATCAAATTTTACTTAGCTTAAATTTTAGAATTTAACCCTATATAAAAATAATATTTATATAATATCAAAATTAGTATATATATAAACCCTTATTTTCCAAAACCCATAGAAAATCACTTTAAAATATTTTATATATAGACCACGGTGCCTGTATATAATTTTCTATCCTATGGTCAAGTGATACATATATTTATCATTTCAATCCGTAATTTTAAAAATAAAAGTTTACGGTTATGTATCATTTCAAACCGCAATCCCAAATGGAATGAAAATGCATAATAACTTGCAGTTTATATAAAATATAGCATTCATTCATCCAAATATCAATAAACAACCATTTATTACAATCATCATCCAATTTAAACAAAACATCAATATAAAGCATATAAAATGTAACAGGCATCAACGAATAGTTTATATTCAATAAAAATTAATAACTGTTTAACTGGCAGTTTATATGAAATAATAAATAAATTTAACTGTCAAATTTTATGCAATAATAAAATTAAATAACAATTTAATTTAAATAAATGCTATCTAACTGAGATGATGATTAAATATATGCCCAAACAATCATAGATAAATTTTAAATCACATCAAAATTTAATTTAACAAACATAAGAAATCTTAGAAGTTGTGAGTGGGTTAAAACACTCACCTTTTGAATTTAAATTGAATTTAAACCCAAAAATTTGACCATCTCAGAATTCGTCCAAACCAGCGTTATCAGGTCCAGAATTTCAATACGATCCCAGCAAAACAAACCGCGCATGAATCCGAGTCCGTATGCAAAAGTTATGAAAATTTGAAGATTGGAAAATTCCGGTGCTGAGTCGACTTCGGGTTTAACTCTGGTCCGGCGCCTAAGAATCCCGGTGCTTGCTTGGAGTTTTTGCGAAAACGACCCGAAGACCCGAGTAGTTTTCTTCCTGACTCGAAGTAGATGTAGCGTTTTTGCCTCTGAAACTCGAAGCGCGACCCGAAGTTGCTCAGATCCGCAAAATTTTTTTCTCTTCTTTTTTTTTTATAAAATTGAAATTGGATTGGGAAGATTAGGATTTGCAGCCATTGGAAATGAGGAAGAGCAAATGAAATAGCACATATAGAAATGAGGAATGGAGGTTGCTAGGGTTTATAACTGGATATATATAGGCAAAGCCGAAATAGGATAGATGGACCCGATCTATAAACGCGCTGAACGATGAATGGCCCAAAAGCCCGTTTCGACTCCGGAACGAAATTGGGTCAACCCATATATCAAAATAGATGTTTAAAATATTTTAAACGCAATGGAAAAGGTTTCAGGTTCAAATTGTGTCGTATGAAGAAGTTATGCAAAAATCAATATTTCAAATTGATTTCAATTGCATAAATTTCAAGGCGTTTCGAGTCCGTACGATCAAACGACAAGTCTGATTGCTACGAAACTTGAAACATTATTATAATTCACCGTTACGGATCCGATGAAACTAGTTTCGTCGAAATCCGAGTCAGTGGCCAAAATGGCTATTTTTATATTAATTAAATAAATTTAAAATAAATTAATTAAATCAAATTTCCTATTTAAATTCTGAAATTGACAATCTTTATCACTTTTACTTTCTTAATCCTTCACATTAATTTAAACCAAATCTAGATGTAAATTTAGAGTTAACAATTTATTCATTTCAGCGTTAAATTTCAATTTTCATTATATTCGCAAATTATAAATTAAATTTGCAAAAATTTCTTTTTATTTGATTTTCATTCAATTTCTCAATCTATTAGTATCCAATAGATGAGACTACCATTGGATTCATACTTTATTACGTAAGTATCTCTAAATTCCATCTAAATTTATATTTACATAATATCTAAATATTAAATTTCATCTATTTGAAATAAACCCAATTACTAAAATTTACATATTAATATATCTTGATTTACAAATGCTATATCAACCAATAGTTATATTATAAATGGAATTTACATAAATTTCAAATATTACTTCAATTAACGTAAATGTAATAATTATTTTTATTTATTGCAATTGGTTATCAGTTATAATTTAATATACTAAATAGATGGTTAATTCTTAAAATACTTGTTATCATTAACGTTTTAATTCCACTTAAAAGCTATTAATAACCAGCCCAATGTTGCTATTTGATTGAGACCTAATTCAATGCATAAATGAACGGGTAAATGATTAAAGTTTTGCACTATTGCCACAATTTCATTAATATACATTAAGGTTTATTAAGTTCTAGTTGACTCCCATTAAATTATTACAATAATTACTACCCTTGCTTCAAATTTCCAAAATTTAGAAATTACAAATTTTATTTTCAATATTTCCATTTAATAGACTTTCCATTCTATCATCAATCTAATTTCCTTATTATGGATAGTATTACATTATTGAGTCGATTATCAATTTATGGGAAGAATTATTATTGGCATACTCTTATTACATTAACAATTATCATCTTATTCTAATATTCAATTTATATAGAAATAAATTTCATCCACTTACAAATAAATGCAATTATTACATATTTCCTTCCAATTAATTTAAAATTTAATTCTATAGATTGATTTGATTTAATCGCCAAATATATATTCATAAATTACTTTACATCCACACTTCCGTTATGTTATTAATCACCATTAAAGAAACGTTTATTAATTACAACAACATTGTAATAACTTACCTACATTGATTGTATACGTTTTTCATTATTATCATTCATTAGAATTTTATTCAACTTTCCATTAATATACAAATTTGAATCCCATTCTAGTTATTCTTTATTAAAAATTCACACAATATTATAACTTCGTACAAGACATCCAATTACTATTTATCATTATAACTTTACAATCTATATAAATTCATTGATTGATTTACTATTTGCCTTTGTTTCCCTATATTCAATTCTTAGCTTAGTATGACAATTTATAGTACTCCATTTAAAAGACATTTCATTTCAATTGTTAATCCTTAGCTTAAGTTTCTACGCTTGCATTTCATTTACTCTTCCGTTACTATATTAAAAATTAGTAACGCTTATTATCAATAATAACATCATAATTACTTAATATTTATATGAACTTTAATTCCAAATATATTCATTGACCAATTAATTTGGTAATTTATAATAGTTGTTATTCTACCATTAATTCTATTTCCAAATAACGTACTACCTTATTACCTAAATTTACGAACAATTACCGTTAAAATGTTTTATTGCATAAATCAATTTAATTAACAAATTATAATGGTTTCTACTATTCCTTCAATTGGATTTCATTCCAATTTGTCAAGAATTTATTATATTTACCTATGCAACACTTAATTTCCAACATTCGCTCCAATATACATTATAAGATTTTCATTTCTTTTTACATTAAATTACAAAAATCAATTTAAATCAACATATTTAAATGGTCGAAATTTACGGGTCGTTACAGTTACACAAGATATCAGAGCCAGGTTAAGCAAGAACCTTGGCTTTGGTTGGGTATGACTCATTAAGAGATATGGTAATGGAATGCTCTAGCATGAGTTGAGTATATTATACATATGATAGCGTATTTGTAATTGTTATAGCCGCATGCCTTAAAGGTAATTCTAATTAAAAGATCTTATATAAGGTAACTTATATAAGTATAGATTATTAAAATGTAGTTTGATTAATATAGGGATTAATGATGTCCATTATTAGCCCTCGTTGATTAGACTAGTTATGCTCAGCCAGTTTACAAGCACTGTTATCGTTTGTTTATTGATTAGTCATGCTAGGCCATTTTAAGAGAATTGACTATTGTTTGTTGATTGATGATTTGTGCTCGACCAGTTTATGAGCTGTTTTACCTTTTTGCTGCATGGGTTGGGTGGACAACATTTGTAGATGCATTAAAATGAATACCTTGTGAATTAAGTTTCATGTTATGACTATAAGGTATTCGATGATAATGTTGGGTTAAAGGTTAAATTTAATAAAAGATGTTTATTATAATCTAAAGGAAATATATGATATTTTGTAGATAAACATTTGCAAAAAGATTTTATATAAGAAAGTAACTTTATATAAGTATGGTTTATAAAATATGGTTTATAAACAAGAGGATTTAAACAGATATTTTGAGAACTTACATCTCAGTGTCTTTGATAATATTTTTGAAGATTTTGGAAAGTAATAATAGTATTATTTAAATGTAAATATATAGGAAATTGGTTTATGAAATTGAAATTGAGATCATGATACTTAGTACTATTATACGAAGTATTTAATATCGCTTTGAAAATGATTTTGGGTTAAATCCCAAAAGTGCGATTGAGTGTTCTAAGCTCACTTCTATCACTTAAAAATAATTCTGGTGATGACTGCAGCATCTTCAGTGTTTATTTTTGTATTTCTAAGTGGGGGAAACTACAGAGTAGTTTTGATAAACAGATTTTGGTTTAATCTCGAAACTATGATTTGATATACAAAAGATGTATGTATAGATTATTATTTCAGTTGATTTGAAATAAAACCTGGTGTTTGGTTCTTATGTTTTTCGTAAAAGAAATTTGATATAAAATATAGAGTAGTTTAATAAAGATTTTGAAATAAACTTTCTATATCGAAAAGATTTGCATGTATGCTACGTTGGATGCCCATGTGGTAGTGGCATAACCCAAATAATTAAGGATCCTTTTCTTGTTTCCTTAATAGTAAAGTGTGTGCAATAAATAAGTGAAACTTTGTTAAGTTATTTTATAGACGTATGTATCCTACGCATTAGGATAGTATGGTATGTTCATCACGTTAATATGTTGTTTGGTAGTTTTCATTTGTTAAAATGAAATAGAATTTTCGGAGATTTTGGACAGTCGGAAACTTACTAATCATTATAGAACTTGAAGCTAAGTATTTTGTGAAAATATAAAATTCGATTTTTTGTAATTCTTGAATTAAGAAGGTAGTAAGTTAGAATAAGTTTTAAATAGTTAAATATCCTTGTTAAGTAAAATTTTTTTGATGTTTTTTATATACTATTAGGATGTAGTGGAGTATTATATGAGGATGAACTTAATTTATAAAATGTTTATAAACTTAAAGTTATGTTTATATAAAATGGTTCATAAATGATTTAAGTATTGAATAATAAACCATTTATGAAAAAGAATGTGATAAAAAGCAACTGATGTAGTTAAGAAACCAATGGAATAAAGTGCATAAGTTGTACACAAATCATTTTATTCGCATGATCGTTCTTGATCTAAGATTCGAGTACATGATTTCAAGTTGATTTGGATTGGACCAAACAAATTTTTTTAACTCTATTCTTGACGGCAAACACTTGATATGGATTCTTGATATGATCTTTGGGTTTTCTATCATAGTATATGGCTATGTAAGGAGAACAAAGGTTTCTAATCAAGAAACCTGATCAGAGTCTGCACTATAGAGGTCAAGTGATCTATATTAGTTTGGAAGTGAGATTTATGTGATCGAGAAGTGACTAGATTTGATACTGCATACGAATGGTCCATGTGCATCGTACGGGCTTTAGTATATTTGTATACTATGTTTTGTTGGCTTATGGAGAGTTTAGGGAATGAATCTTCGATTTAATAAGGTAGCATGAATAATCGTCTAAGTAATAACCTGAGACTGTTCAGTGTAAGGTACGCTTAGTAGATAGTTTATCGTCCTTGTGCGATAAGAGGATTTTTGAACTTGGACAATCCATGAGCTATGTTTGCTAGTGATTGTGAATATTATTGAGTGTTGCTATGTGATTATTTCTTTTGTTGCTCATATTGGAATTTCGAGGACGAAATGTTTTAAGTGAAGAAGACTGTAACGACTTGAAATTTCGAACACTTCGTGTTTAAATATCTGAATTATTTAAATATTTTAATCTTGAATTAAATGTGATAAAAGTGATTTAATAACCTTGTTAACCCCCTTCCTAGTAATAACTAATGATGGTAAACTTGTTTTTGAAAAATGTTTATAAAAATAAATACTTTAAATAAATATCGATAATGTAACTGAAAATCGTTTTATCGATAAACAGCTTTTTATTCAACAGAAGTTGTTCAAACTTCATTTACATACACTAAAAATAATTAGGAGATCATTAATAAGAAATAAAAATATTTTTTAGTAAATCTCTTAGGAAGATTTTGGAAGTAGTAGTGGTAATATGGTAATTGGTTAAAGGAAGGAGGAGATATTTTCAAGTGAATGGTGAGATATAAAGTGAAAGGCATGCAAAGAAGATGATGGGTCTTTGTGACTGGTTCGTGATATGTTCGAGATACAAGAATCCATTTGGGGATTTATGTTATATTTGAATGATGAAGAATTGTGTAAGAGATGCTGAACATGACTTCACCATAGGTAAATGACTAAAGATAGTATGAAGTACAGACTAGGGGTGTCGCTAACCTCAAGGGAATTATCGAATCCATATCTAGATATGCTTTTGATATGTTGGTCAGCGCGAGTTGATGATATTTGGTACCACGCCTTCGAGCCCGGGCCTGCTATGTTTACTTTACAGTGCATTATATCTAGAGATATACGATGCTTAGAAGGTAGTTTCTCATCCTTGTCATGGAGATCCGCTTCAATTTACTAAAGCGTCTCTATGGAAAATTCATATGCGAACATACCACTACACCAAAACAGAGGATTCCCAATGAGTATAAGCGTTGCCAAGAATTTTAGTAACACTTATATGTGTCGCTATAGAGGCGTGGACAATTATTTGCAATGCTTATAAGCGTTGGAAGATTTTTTTCACCAACGCTCATAAGCGTTGGAAAAATAGATCTTCCAACGCTTATAAGCATTGGGGAAAAAAATCTTCCAATGATTATAAGCGTTGGGGAAAAATATCTTCCAACGCTTATAAGCGTTACAAATAAACACTTATCAGTAACGTGAATATTGAAAGATATAATGGTTTGAATGTTGAAAGATATAATGTAGACTATATCTAATATGAAATATTCTCTTAATTTAGCAAATTATAACCCAATCAATATCAATAAATAATATTCATAATCAATAATAAAACAGAGTATCAATTAACAAAAGAGAAGTTCAATACATAATTAAGTTATCAATACATTGTTTACCAATTTCATACTAGTACCAATTACAATAACAAAAGATAAGACATAGTTTACCAATTCCATACTAAAAACTTCTCCAACTGTATCATTTTCAAGATCTTCTACTTCACCATTACCACTAGAACTACCACCCAATTTTTTCTTTTCTTCTGCTTCTTCTATAAGTACCTACATGCATTCAATATCATATTAAATTGAAATTTATACTAAAAAGAATGACAAATAGTAATCAAGGTGATAGCACATGATTTAACAATAAAATGACATTAAATAAAACAAGCAAATATGCAAGGACGATAATTTGAAATTAAGTACTTCATATATGCAATGACATGTTTGGATTTTTGAGGTGGTAAAATCCAGAATTGGTCAGACGTTTTTTTTTTGAATAACAGAACTGGTCATATATGCAATAATTTTGATTAAGCCAACATTGCCTCAGTTTAGACAACTGAGGCCAACTGTGGCTTCAGTTTAGTCTAAACCGAGGCCACAGTGGCCTCAGTTTAAAAAACTAAGGCCACTATTAGCCTCGGTTTAGGCAACTGAGGCAACTGAGGCCGTAGAGGCCTCAGTTTGAACTGTGGCCAACATGGCTATGTGATGTGATGACTCTATAAGCGATACGCAAGTCTATTGTTCAGAAATAATATCAACAAACAAATGCATGTGCGCATTACAGGAATATATCAACAAACAGAAAGAGTAATTTTAGTTTAATCAATACAATTTTGTACGATAATAAGTGAACTTTATAACATGTTCTCGACATGCACATTACCTACATAGTGTTCGAGTGTAACCACTGTATATTAAATACATGTAAATATTTAGCACCACAAATGCAAAGAAAAAGAAAACATTGTTACAACTCCTAATAAATTTTAATATTACTTTGGTATCCCTATTTATGACTTATTAAAACTCCTAATAAATTTCAATATTGCAAAGTTTAATCAAAATCTTATACATTGTTATCAAAACACAATATTGTTATTTTTCTTTGTAATTGATGATTTTATTTTTTTATCGTTTGATTTCATTAATTTAGGGTAATTTTATATGTGTTCACAAGTTCAGTGAGTTAATACACACTTAGATTTTAATATGCACATCCACTATGTTAAGCAAACAAAGGCATTCAGAAGTGCATTTTAAGCAAAACACAGTATAAATTGATGCATTTTAGTTCCATAAGTACTTTTATGTACTTAAAAACAAATGCATTAGAGTATAGTCTTAAGTATGGTGGAGGTAGGTACAGGCAATAAATTAGTTTGATAGATAAAAGCAAATATAGTTCTTAAGAACAAATTAAGCAAAAGAATACATATGTCAGATAAGTATTATGCCACATCAAAAAAATGGAAAAAGAGAGAAACAAGCAAATCAAATACTATTATGCCACATAAGCTAAAAATTATAATGAAAATGCATGGTCTTGGTGATGGACCTTACTGGATTATCTTTTATTTGTATTTTTTGTTATTATCATCCATGTATATTCTGTTATTTATGATATTTGGTGCACTTATCGGTAAGCTTGTAAGAACATTAAATATACTAGTATAGAGCCCGTGCCGATGGCATGGGTAAAGGCTTTATTTAATTTATAATATATGACATTATATGTTGTAAGAATACGAATTTTTCTCAATATAATATTCTCTGAATATAGAAAATACGAAGATATGTAATTTGGTTGGTATAAATTTTTATTGAAAAACAATGATAATGATATAACAACTATTGTTGCTTGTATTAACCAAACTGGCATGATAAAATTCAAAACAACGGTTAATGAAGGAAGAGTGCTATAACGCCAACAACGGTTAATGGTGTACCCAAACATCAAATGCCAAACTAAAAATGATGGGATATGCTAACAAAATTAAGTTTTTTTAACTTGCAAATACTTCATAAGCTTCTTAACAATATGAGATTCTACTTGCATCCACTAGTTTAATAAGTTCATTTATCCTCGTCACCAGTATGCATGAAATATTACATGTATTTTTTCCAATGGTTCATAATCGGAAGGTTTAAATCGACAATAATCCACACATGTTCGACTTAAACAATCCGGAATATAGATAATCAATGGGGTTAATTGAGAAAAATAAGAAAAGAAGAAGAAAACAAACACAGACTCTCGCAGTGGAACGCTCATGAACGCCAGGACTTCACGGCAAAAATTCTGGCGATCCACCACACCATTTCCGATCATAGCTTTTGGATTTACTCGTCTCGATGAGCTATACAAGTTTCTAGTTGGAAGCTTTTGATGAAAGTGGTTGGATTTGAAGAAAAATAAGGAAAATGATGGTGACTTTCGGCCATTGATTTTGGATGGTGGCGGCCATAAGATAATAGGGTTAGGGTTAAACGTTTAAGGGTGTGCGTGCGTGTATGTATGTATGTATATAATTTACTATTTAAAAACCCCGTTCACACTTGATTTTTCCCGATCTCCAAACGAAGTGTGTCGTCTGGCGTTTATAATGTTTTACCCTTATTTCGAACTCAATGAAACATGTTTCGAAAGCCAATTCCAAAGTATACAGGGGTTATGGCTTTAAACGACTGATTTTAAATTAAATTCCTTAAATTAATTTCTACGCGTTTTCTGCACCCATGAGTAAATGATAAATTTGATTGCTACGAAATTTAAAATCCGATAATAATACACTATTACAGATTCAATAGGACTGGTTTCGTTGAATTCCGAGACTATGCCCCGGAAGGCCATTTTATCGTGTCGATTAAATCGAGCGATTTTCAAAATCGACGAAATTACTTGAATCCAAATTTTAAAAACTAGTCAACTCAATTATAATTCAAATAGAATTTATATCCATATTAGAAACTATTTTGATTCATATTAAATCACAAATTCATTTATTTACATTATCCCAAATATTAAATTTCACTATTAAATATATAAAATTTCAAATTTTAATTTATCGACTTTTGATTCCATTCAAAAGTCCACTATCATCACTCTAATTCAAATAGAGTTTAAATCAACTTTAAAAATCATTTCCATTCATATTTAACTCTAGATTCACATATTCACTCAATTTCAAATATTAAATTACTATTCAAAAAATCCATTTAATCGCTATATATTGAAATTTTAAACCATTTCACTAATTCAACCAAAATCTCCATATTCAAAATCAATTAATATTTCCAATTCAAAATTTAAAAAAAAATAAACGTTCAAAACCAAACGACCAAAATTTCGGGTCGTTACAGTTAATATCTTAATGTTAAATGATATTTTCTATTTTCCGAATTACATTAATAAATATGTTAAATAAAAGTAAAATAAAAAATTGCCTCGGCATAAAATGAGGCAATGACCCAATTCAACAGCTATTACTTTAATGACCCAATCCCACAATATAATTTGGAAGTTGCAATTCCATTCATTTGTGTCTATGTTATTAAGCACACACATTATAACTTAGAAGTACCCAAATATGAATTCCAGTTGTTTACATTGGTAATTAACCAATAGACACTACATTGTAGATCAAACTGTCATCTCATGGCATGAACTACAGTTTGTAATTATGGATGAATGTTGATAGATCAAGTTATCTTATTGCTCTCAACACATGTACCTAAATCTATGTCTGCCAACAGATGTAAAAATGATGTTTAATATCCTGCTAAAATTTATGCGATGCAAGTTTAATTTTGAATTTTGAAAGATTTAGGACAGTAACACAACATACCGAATTGAGTTGGGTAATCCAATCTATAATTATATGGCCAATAGAGCTTTAGTGTTTTTCTAATTTGTACCTTACCAGTGTATGTGATCTAAAATACCAATGATTCACCCAACCATAAACAAATGAATAGAACCTAACTTATTTAGGAACTTACAAGTAGTTTAATCATAACTTCTATATAGTTCCAAGAGAATAGCAAAAAGGCAAACGTGTATGTATTGAAACTTCCTTCAAACTAAATTGTCAGAACTGAAATAGAAAATAGGCTAGCCTTACGTCAAGGTCAAAATTTTATGTCGCTTAAGCCTGCATAACTTTATGTTACTCCCAGCTTAGAAGGAGATGCCAAATACTTTCCCAGGAAAATGTTACTATGACTACAAGACTATCAAATCTAGTCATAACCAAACACTTCGATTAGCACCAAATAGTTGTCAATTCAACTAGATAACTTCGCATAATACATTTACTGTGACGACCCGGAATTTTTAGATATTTGAAATTGGAATATTTAATTGATTTTAAATATTCAATTGTGGATTTGTTACGTGAATTTCAAATATCACTATTTATTGGACAATTTAATCATTTAATTTAAATTTCTGGGAATTGGGTAAAATGCTAAATCGGGAATTTTAAGCCAGTTAAAAATAGTTTGAAGGCTTATAAAATTCATATTAATAATACTGAAGGTGATAGAACTTTTAAAAGTGAGTTTAGAGGTGTTTTGTTCAGTTTTGAAAATATATTATTTAAATTGAATTTAAAAATAGCCTTCCGATGCATAGTCTCGGAATTCAACGAAACCTGATCCATTGGATCCGTAATATTGTATTATTATCGGATTTCAATTTTCGTAGCGTTTGGAGTTGTTGTGTGAGCGTACGATATATAAACGCGCTGGAATTTATATCGAATTCAATATTTTAACAGGGTCCAAAAATCTATCTTCTCCATACGATCGAATTTGGACTCGGAACCTTTTCCATTGCGTTTGGAATAGGGGTATAACATTATAAACGCCTAGCGGCACGCCTCGATAGGGAGTCAAATTTTTAAGTGGTGATTTCGAGAAAATTCAAAATTAAATTTAAAAAACTCATATTCGTGTTGACCAGTCAATACATCTCACATCAGCTTTTATTTTCAATTCACCGTAGCTCGATATTTTCTACACGCAAAGCTTTCCCCACACGCCACCTCCCTTTAAAAGAATAAAATAAAAATCACATCTCCTTTTCAGCCGAACATAAGTGAAATATGAAAGGCTTCTCGTTCCTTCTCCTCTATTGACAGTTCGAACGAAATCAATTTACAAAAGAAATCATGGCCGCTCTTTCTTCTTTCAATTCAAATTTAGGGAAACCTTCTTCTTTCGTTCAATCTAAAACCCAGATTTCATGAAATCAAGATTCAAAATAAGCGGAGCAGCTTTCCCTTGCGAGTTCGATGTCTCGTCTTCGTTAATCGAAGGTTGGCCACGCGCGCGTGAATGAGTTTTAGGCGATTCTGGTGTGGGCTAATGGTGGCATTCGACGTGGGGGGGGAGGCGCGAATTCTTGTTGGCTCGATCAATTTGCGAACGGGGCAATTGCTCTCGAGCGCACGCGAGTATGTGGTGGAGGCGGTTCCAGGTAGAAGAGCTCGACTAGGGTTTGGGCGAGGCGAGGGCTCAGAGGGGTCGAAGCCGTGGCGGTAGTCTCTGGCAATAGTCGGTTCGTAGGGAGGGAGGGAGCGTAGGCTGGGCAGTTCGACGGGGAAGGCTCGAGGCCTGGTTCGCATCTTTCTGTAAGGTATAGGATTTTTAATATTGGACAGATCTATTTTAGTTCATAGACATAGCATTTCATCCTCTGTTTAATTTAAGAAGGAGATAAAATTCATGTTTGCATTGTTTTTAAATTTTTTAACATATGTAAACAGACACAGAAAACAGATTAAAAGTTTTGAAAAATATATTATAATGATAAGAATTTTTAAAGCATTTAAAAGTTTAGATAAATTGGATTTTTTTTAGAGAATCTTTATAGACTATTTTATAATATATAGGTAGTTTAAAAAAAAATACATAGTCACACTTTTAAATAATATATTAGAAGACTAATTTATTTAACCTAATGAAGTACTTAGTAATTAAGATATGGTTTATTATAGGAAGATTAGTTTAAAATTAAATCATTAGTCAAAATTTAATTCTTGTGCAAAGTTAACTTTATTAAACGATAATTGATTTCTCGATTAGTTCGAATATTAATAAAATAATCTAATATTTATACAAGGTCGGAAAACCGTGAATAAGGCAAAGTGTGTGGACTGCAAGTGGAAATAAGGTGAGTTAATCTCACTCTTCTGGATAATTATTTAAATTTAATGGTTAAATTTAAAAATTTGGCTGAATGATTGAATTGATTGGATGTGGTATATTATATAGTAGTATATAGTATATATTGGGTGATTGATATTCCCGCATTATATAGCGGATGAGACCCTATGCGCCGCATAATAGCGAATGATATTATATAAAACCCATATACCGCGATATTCCACCTCGAAGTGGAATTGGTATTGTGCTAACGTCTGTGGATGCAGGGAAACAGGTTGGAGGGATCCAATTGGATTCCTCAAAATTATTTAGATTGTTCTAATAATTCTGTGTATGATTATTTGATATTCTGTGGTGAATTACATTGATAATTGGAATATTGAATGTTATGGTTTGCTTGAATATTCGGTACCCTAAATTACCAAAATATATAGAAGTGGATTTTGAAAGGAAAATAAGGAATGGATTTTCAAGTAAACTAATTTTAAAGAATTTGAATAAATTTAAGAACAAATTTGGAAAAGAATAAAAGTGATTTCAAAATTCAAATAAATATAGAAAAGGGGATTTTGAATAAGCAGAGAAATAATGAGTATTATAAGCTTAAGCAATAGTATTTAAAAGAATAAAGAATTTATTTTAATTCAAGGTTTAAATTTAATTAAAAAGAATAAGAAAAGGGATTTGGGAAATCTGAAATTGGTATTCTCAGTTTAAGGGATTTTTCAATCATAATAAAGAAATGAAATTTAAAGTTAAAGGATTTTGAAATAAACGGAGTAAGTAAAGAAATTTATTTAAAAGTAAAATAAATCGGAAATCAATTTGGGAATTGATTTAAGTGTTAAAACGGGATTTTTAAAAGAGAAGTGAGACTTTGGATTTATAAACTGGGTTTATAAAAGTGAAGAAATATATCAGTGGATATTTGGAAGAATAAATTCACGGTGGGAATTTATTATAGAAATGGGTAAATTTGTTTAAAAATAAATAAATGGTTTATTTTGAAAGATGTGAAAGAAAAGTGTATTTCCCTGAATAGCCAAGTACATTTCCAAAGTAAACTTTTAAGTATAAGCTAAAGGTTTAAAGGTTGATTTGAAGTATGTTTTGGAAAATCTATTATTTTTAAATGTCTAAACTATAAAGTAAGTATTTTTCAAATCTATTTTAATAGTAATTATTTAAAGATGGTTTGGTATTATGTTTTAAATGATAAAAGAATCTAGTTTTATATTTTAGTAAGTAGCTTTATTTTAAATATTCTTAAAGTATATATCTTTGGATAAAGTATTAAAGTAGTTTTAATTTAAATGTTTTAAAGTATATTTTATAATAAAGTGTTTCTAAAATATTTTACAAAATCTAATGTTTTTGGTACTTGGTGATTTCAGTGGAAATAGGAATATTTGGAAAATTTATTCCATGAGAGAAGGACGGTTTGAAATTGTTTTCAAAAAATTGAAAAATGAAAATATATCTTGCGAAGATATTTTGAGGTTAATAAATAATTTGGAAAATTATTTATTGTTGGATGGATGTTTGTGAATGCTAATTGATAGTTAAATAACCGACTATCAATATCGGCCAATGCGCTGATCGTTTCGAAGAGACCGGGATCGGAAGTTTTTCTCGAAAACCACTTCGATCCGGTTTGTACGTTTCGTGGGAAACGAGTTTGAATCGAAGATGGTACAGTGAAGTGCAAGGGCTAGTCGCTACTAATCCTGAGGATGATTCCAAAATGGATGTAGTAGGAGTAGTACCTTCGGTTCCGTTCGGACCCGGGACGGACTTCTATGGACGAATGCTTTCGGAACATCGTCAGGTGGACGATGGGCATTCTAAGGGATATGTTCTAAAGGTAATGCTTAGCCTCAAGCCTCATCAACCGGGAATGACTGAAAATCAGGGGTTATGCAGCAAGGCTTCGTGGGTAGCCCCCACTTGAGAGTAAGGTCATCCCTGTCTAGATGTCCCTTTTTATTTCGGCTTAGTGGTGCGGTTGCTGATCCCAATCGTGGGGTGATTTTACTCGGAATTATCCAGTATGGGATGGTTCCGGCCTTGTGTTGCAGGGGAGCGGGCGTACTCCTCGGTACTGTGATCTAGGCCACGTACTATGGCAGGTGGTATCCCAGTGCCTAGTCATTGATGGAAATCCATTTCTCCCTACGTGCCTGTACGGTTTTGATTATGCCCAACTATTGCTGAAACGTGAGATGCAAGAATTTCAGCTAGATTCTATTTTACTTTGTATAGACACTTTTATAATATCAGAGGATTTTGATGAAAAGTGTTTTGGCTATCGTATGGCAAAAACCCGACATGTTTATTTGTGGCGTGGTCTTACGAGATGCTTTTGATTTCAAAGGGTTTGGAAAACTTTAATAATCCAATTGAGTGTGTTTTCTCACGCTGGTTTTCCAGACTGACTCGGGTGTTATTTTATTATAATGCTCGGGTCAGACCGAGTATTATAGGATATAGGTTATGATGCTGTGGAGCTTAGGAGACGAGCTGGATGGCGAGACGTATCACGCGTATATGATGTATATTCCGCTGTGTTGTGTATGTTGTGTATTTTGTATGTGGGACAAGTTATTATAACTGTCCCAAATTGTGATGTTGATTATATTGTACTCTGATGTTGTATTCTGATGATGTATGTATAAACAGATATAGTTTCTTTCTGTAAAGATCAGTTATTATCTATTACATATTGTTCCGCTGCGATTGTGAGATTCTGATGTTGATTTTTCTATTTTCTTCTTCTACCTCTTCTTCTTCAACCCAAATGGTTCGTAAATCCGTTCTTTTTGAGTTGATCTAATGGAGATTAGTGTCAATTTAAGGGGTACGGATTTACGGGTCGTTACAGTGGTATCAGAGCTTAGGCTAGCAATAACCTTGGCTCTGGTGGGATTTCTCATTGAAATAGAGTCCATAGTACTCTAAAATGAGTGTGAGTGTATTAATAGATATGAGCGCATATTTGTTAGTGAATATAAAATGGTTTTATATTGTGTTGATTGGTTTATTTAGTAGTTTATGGATTTTGGTCCATACGAGTAATTAACGTTATTGATAGGGATCTTTAAACACTTGAATAGAACAATTCGACGCAGTATTGTTTTAAGGGGGTAAATGAAATAATTTTACCCAAATTATTTTGTATATAAAAGAAATAATTTTTCGAAAATTATTATAGTTCTATATATGGATGCTTGGTTGTTAAGGAGTGATAATATTAAGTTATTATCACTATTGTGAGAGAATTAAATAAGAAATTGAAATCATAACTAAAATCTAAGAAATAAATTCATATACAAATGGGATTTGTAAATGCAAATTTGTAAATGTGATTTATAATTTGAAATAAAATTCTAGAGTAATAGTTGTATGTGAATTGAAAGGATTTGGAATTTGAAATTTTGAGAAAATTTAATTCCTTTGAGTTTGAAAATGGTTTTCAAAGGGTTTTGAAGAAATAATAGTGATATTATTTCAGAAATATTTTGAATTGGATTGGAAATCTGGTGAGGTTTGGGATTTAAAAATATTTGAAATGCTTTTGATTGGGATAAAAGCACTAAACTCTCTTCGGTCGCTGGAAAATAATTCCGATGATGACCGCGACATCATTGGTGTTCATTTTCGAGTTTCCAAGAGAGGAATTGCTACCTGGATGTTTTGGATTGATGTTTGTTTGCAAAACTGGGTTTTGGTTTTGAAAATTTAAAGAAATAGTTGGTTATACCAAAGGATTTTGGATATAATCGATTTCAAAGGTGATTTTGAAGTGCTGAGAGATTACTTAAAACTCTGGAAGTTAATTAAAAGTGTTTATAGAATAATAAATAAGTTGTGGCTTATAAAAAATTAGAAGTGGGATAAATAAGCCTAAAAAAATAATAGTTTTGTATTTGGAAGATGAATAAAAATCCAAAACTTAAATTATAAAATAGATTGAAACTCAAGGAAAATAGTTAAAGTGATTTTTGAGACAAAAATCAAATATTGGGTATAAAATTGGAATAAACTAATTGTTAATTGATTAGTTAATGAAATATGGAAATGGAATTTAAATTGGTTAAATGAAAGTTGAATTGTAAGTTAGTAATGGAGTGGAAATGTTGTTGAATAAAATAGAGCTGGATTTTAATAGGGATGGTTTATATTTGCAAATAATATCCAAGTGAGTAGAAATAAGTTGAATGGCCTTGTTATTAAAAAAAATTGAATTCAGAAATAAAATGTGAATGCAAATTAGAATTTATAATTGATTGAATGAGTATACTAATTGAATTAAATTAGTAAAATAAAATGGAATTGAATAAAATTCTATGGATTGATAGAAGTAAACAAATATTAATTTTTGAATCAATCGACATGATTATGAGCTTGTTTGGATTAAAAATGGATCAAATGTAAGAAATTGAATTGTAAACCATTGAAATTGAATGAAATGGCATATGAATTGATTGTAAGCAATTGAATTAGTTTCGAAATCATATAATTTGCTTATGGAAGTGTTTAGTACTTGTTGCTTATGAAATGTATGTATTTAGCTATTGAAAATAAGTGAAATGTTAATAAAACTTTATATATTTGTCACTTTCATATTTAAATTGAGTAAGTACAGGTATATGGGAGCCGTATGGCTGGATTTGGTTGTGCAAATTGCTAAAATAAATAACCGCTTTGCTTAAAAATGCTAAATAAGGTACACCTACGCAATAAAAATAGGAAATATGAACTGTTTTTGTTTTTCCGGCCGTGTGGGTCGATGTATATAAATTTATATCTCTTCAAATTGCAAAAGCTCCTCCATACAAAGGGGACTCTGCCAAAATTTTCCGAAAATTTTGGGAGTTAGAAAATTTTTGGAAATTTTTGCTAACGACAAATGATTTAAAATTGGTAAGCAAACAGAATTGAAACTGAATATTGAAATTTGATTTAAAATTTGTATGTAAAGTAAAGTGGATAAAAATTCAATATTCAGAGTTTGAAGACAAATTGAATTCAAGAAAAATTTGAAAATGAAAATCTGAATGAAAATTGGAAAAAGTATTGAAGTTTGAAAATAATTAATAAATTGAAGCAAATTGAAATTCATATGGAATTGGAGTTCAATTTGAATATATACTTCAGTGGTGAAGTAGTAAAATAAATATAAGAAATATTTATATTGAACTTAAGAATTGAAGAATGAAATTCTTAAGTAAATTGGTATTGGGAATATACTAAGTAATTTTGGAATGGAAGAATATACTAAGTGAATAAAAATCAAATGAATGTGAATAAAAGAGAATTGATATAGCTGATAATCAATTGAAATTAATACGTAGGATGTACGTATATTATTTTATTCGCATAGTGATTTGACCCGGATTCGAGCACAGAATTTCGAGGTAATTATACCGATCCGAGTTAGGATTTTTCACTCGATTTTCGACGGCGAACCTGGATATGGATTGATGATTGATTCTGGAAATTCTCTATCATAGTTGGTGACTATGCAAGGAGAATAACGGTTTCTAATCAAGAAACCAGATCTGAGTCCGCACTAGGAAGTCGGGTGGACGATACTAGTTCGGAAGTGAAATTGTGTGATCGAGTGAGCGATCGGATTTGATATTACGTACGAATGATATGTGTACATCGTACGGACTTGAATGAATAGATATTGAAATTTTGTAAAGAAGTCAATAAAATGATTTTGAATGTTATGATTGGATATTATTGCTAAGTAGGATATACAGGTGTTTAAAAAGAAAAAAAGAAATTGGGATTTTTTTGATTGCCCGACAAAAAGGTAAGTATTTAAATTTCTGTATGAAATTTGATGGGGTTCTGATTTTGCCATTTGGCATTTTGTTTTCTTTTGGAATTTGAGGGCCCGTAGTGGCATTTTGTAGTAGTACCGAGCTAGCCGCACAAAGGAGACGCTGGCAAAATTTTCGAAAATGTAAGGAGTTAGAAAAATTTTGAGAAAATTTTGATAGTTCAAAATTTGATTTCAAATTTAAATTTGAATTGATAAGTAAGTAATATTGTTTGGGACTTATGGATAAGTTGGCAAGTTAGAAAGAGGGTTAGTGTGTCTTAATAAAAGGTTATTTTGGAAAATTGTTTGAAACTATTTGGATTTGAGAAAAATAGTTAACGGGGATTGAATCATTCTTCCTAACTGGTAGTTTCGGGGACGAAATTCTTTTAAGGGGGAAGGAATGTGACGACCCGGAATTTTTAGATATTTGAAATTGGAATATTTAATTGATTTTAAATATTCAATTGTGGATTTGTTACGTGAATTTCAAATATCACTATTTATTGGACAATTTAATCATTTAATTTAAATTTCTGGGAAGTGGGTAAAATGCTAAATCGGGAATTTTAAGCCAGTTATAAATAGTTTGAAGGCTTATAAAATTCATATTAATAATACTGAGGGTGATAGAACTTTTAAAAGTGAGTTTAGAGGTGTTTTGTTCAGTTTTGAAAATATATTATTTAAATTGAATTTAAAAATAGCCTTCCGACGCACAGTCTCAGAATTCGACGAAACTAGTTCCATTGGATCCGTAATATTGTATTATTATTGGATTTCAATTTTCGTAGCATTTGGAGTTGTTGTGTGAGCGTACGATATATAAACGCGCTGAAATTTATATCGAATTCAATATTTTAACAGGGTCCAAAAAGCTATCTTCTCCATTGCGTTCAGAATAGGGGTATAACATTATGAACGCCTAGCGGCACGCCTCGATAGGGAGTCAAATTTTTAAGTGGTGATTTCGAGAAAATTCAAAATTTAAATTTAAACAACTCATACTCGTGTTGACCAGTCAATACATCTCACATCAGCTTTTATTTTCAATTCACTGTAGCTCGATATTTTCTACACGCAAAGCTTTCCCCACACGCCACCTCCCTTTAAAAGAATAAAATAAAAATCACATCTCCTTTTCAGCCGAACATAAGTGAAATATGAAAGGCTTCTCGTTCCTTCTCCTCTATTGACAGTTCGAACGAAATCAATTTACAAAAGAAATCATGGCCGCTCTTTCTTCTTTCAATTCAAATTTAGGGAAACCTTCTTCTTTCGTTCAATCTAAAACCCAGATTTCATGAAATCAAGATTCAAAATAAGCGGAGCAGCTTTCCCTTGCGAGTTCGATGTCTCGTCTTCGTTAATCGAAGGTTGGCCACGCGCGCGTGAATGAGTTTTAGGCGATTCTGGTGTGGGCTAATGGTGGCGTTCGACGTGGGGGGGGGGGAGGCGCGATTGCTTGTTGGCTCGATCAATTTGCGAACGGGGCAAGTGCTCTCGAGCGCACGCGAGTATGTGGTGGAGGCGGTTCCAGGTAGAAGAGCTCGACTAGGGTTTGGGCGAGGCGAGGGCTCAGAGGGGTCGAAGCCGTGGCGGTAGTCTCTGGCAATAGTCGGTTCGTAGGGAGGGAGGGAGCGTAGGCTGGTGTAACGACCCCGAAATTTAAATTTATTTAAATTCATAATTAAATGAATTTTTGAATTAAATTGAGTAATTAAATAAATTTTTGAATAAAATAGTAAAATAAATCGATTGAATGAAAGCGAGTTTCCCCGACTCAATTTCGAGTGAACTTGAAAATAATAAATATATAGATATATATTTTGACTTGAGTTTAAATTGTAAATAAATAATGGATAATAATATTAAATATTAAAATTTATGATTTAATTTATTTTTGATTTAAAGTTGTGAAATTAAATAATAAATTGATATGAAAGTTTTCAAATCATAATAAAATATGTTAATAAATCAAGTAAATTTTAAAGTAACACATTAACTATATAATTCATTTTGATACAAAATATGTACAAAAATAAAGTAAGTGGCTGTAAACAAATATATAAACAAAAGAAATAATAAAACACCTTGATGTATGTACATAAAGTATGGAAGCAAACCAAACAAATAAAACAAGACAAATATCTTTGGCCCCTAAAACAAAATCACTTCAGCCGAAAGCAAAGGAAAAGAAAAAAAAATGAATTTGTACAAAGTTAATTAAGGCAAGCCATGCCTCTAAAGCAACTTCAGCCATGCCTATGTTAAAAACAATATAACCTGTACAACTACTTCTCCCTACATATCAACTCTTCATCTTTTTGTTCGTTCATTTCTTTACTGAGAAATTTTTTAAAGCAAGCTTCATCTCAAATATAAACATATCATTCAAACTTAAAAACAAATCCAACAACACAAACTCAAAGCAAACCAGAGGAGTGAATTAAAGATCAAAGAGGAAGATCTTCAGCTGCAAATATAAAATAAAATTCAAACTGCATTCAAGCAAGTTTTCAAAAGATTCAAAAGAATTTTCAAATATCAGGTGCTCTGTTCAATCTTGTTTTCAGGTGAGCAACTCCCTCTTTAAAGTCAAATTTTATTGATTCATTGAAATGTTGGTGAGCAAACTCACCTATATCCCTTGATATTATAGCTAATGCTTAAAGTATTTTATAGTAATGATGGGTGATTCTGCTTGTTTGTTTGCATGAATATATATATAAAAATTCCAATCTTCTCAAATTACTTATACATGCCCGTATACTGTGTACAGGTGCTTACTCTTTTGTATCAATAGAATTAAAATAACATCTAGAAGAAGAAAAAGAAAATATATCATATCTTCCTTTCAAAACAAAAATTAGCTTTGATTCCTAAAAAGAAATTGTTTGTAACATCCTAAACTTAATTTTAAAAATAAATTCAAGGTTATTTATTTAGCAAACATTCAAAAGAATTTGAATTCCAGTAACACATATTCAAGACAGGGAAATCAGTTATCACGAATTCAAATTTGGATCCCATGAATCGATTCATAATAGGAAACAATGATTTTTGATAAGATTTTCAAGATTTTTAAGCCTGGGATTAGCATGTTATCTCGAATTGACCGGAAATAGGTTTTGTGGAAAATTCTGGTAATCAATATGATGTTGAACTTTGGGATTGAAGTGGTGGATACTGGAACGATCATAGATGGTGGGAAAAATGCAAGAAAATTTTTATATTCGTTTTTGATTGAGATTGGAATCAAAGTAGGGTTTAAGCCCTGTGCTTTGATGGTCGAAGTTGCGAGTTGATTGCATCGTCGCCATCGTGTTTCTGGCGATCGCACCAGGGGGAGCAGGGAGTGGAGGCGTTGACGAATGCAAGGACGAGTCGGCGAGGTTGCTGGTGATCGAGAATGGTCAGGCGATGGGTTTTGTTGTTGGAGTTTGGTTCTAGATTTTGGTAGTGATGCTCGATTTTGATCCCGTGCCTATTCGAGCTTGTTGGCAATCGGGGAGGGTAGCTGTGGTGTTCGTCGACGTGTGGAGATCATCGCTGGCGATCGGAGTCGGTGGCATCAATCGTGCACGTGCACGAGCACGTTTTCTCATCTCTGTTATTTTGGGGAAGACGAAGTTTTAATCTCGGGTTTACTCGAGTCATTCGAGTATATTACTCGAAGCAGGAAGGGAATGACTCGAAGTCACTTTAGTCTGGGCTCGAAGCAATTTTTGTGTAGACTTGGGTTGATTAGCAGATACCAGGTTTGTCAATTTTTATCTTGGTACCAGGTTTTCAAAGCAACCAGAAATTGAAGTTTTAAAACAAATTAATTGTGTTAACCAAGGAAATGTTTAACAAGTTTCACGATTGGAAACTTTAAAGTTAACTGTTTAAGAATTGTTTTGGGTTATATTATTATGTGTTAAGTCGACTATCTTATTTAATCTCAAATTATTTTGCAAAAATGATGAGAATAAAAAGTGATTAAGGTGTGTGGTATTAAACTATTAAGAAAATTTCAAAAGATATTTGTATAAACTAATTTCTAAGCATTTAATTAAATAAGATTTAACTAATGAGATAAAGTCATTAATTAAGATAGGATTTATCTTTAATTAACTTAAGTCTTTGATTTATGTAAGAATAGTTAATTAAAGGATAATTAATTAATTTATGTGATTAATTTAAGGTTAATTGATTTATTAATTAGGGAAAATAAATTAATTAAGTTTAATTAATGATAAGTAATTGAAAAGTAATTAATTAATTAAAGATAATTACTAAATGAAAGTAATTAAGATGAATTAATTAATAACTCAAGTTTAATTTAATCAAGTGTCTAAAGGTTAATTAGTTTGAAGAATAATTAATTTATGTGATTAATTAATAAAGGTAATTGAATTGAAAATAATTTATTAATTGAAAGTTAATCAATTTACAAAAGTGATTAAGGGACAATTATTAAATATGAATTAATTAATTATTTATTGTAATTAATTAAAGATAATTACTTTGTGTAATTGAATAGAAGCTAATTACCTAGTGAAATTAATAAAGGATAATTAATTAAAATAATTTGTAAAATATTAGTAATTGATTAACCAGGATTAGAAATTTTTTCATAAGAAATTTATCTGATTTAAATTTATCAGATAATAAATTTGACCTTACTTATGAATGTTTGAATTCTATTGATTTGATTGTTTGATATCCCTGATATATGATGATGTTTTGTGATATACCCTGATTTATGCTGTGATCTGAAATTTCTATTTCTGTGATATATTACTATGTGAATATGAAACCCTTGACCTGTAAAACGACATTTGAGTTTCGATGCGACAGAGAGTCGGATTCCAGTTGGTTATCCGAAACCCACATCGAATTGTAATCTTTGTGACTAATAAATTTATTTTATCTATGAACCTGTGAATGAAGATAAGCGTTATCGATTATACCGCTTATCGATATATCTGTGATGATTGATGTTGCACCATTGTGTGTGAAACCCCTGGACTACACTTTTACACACACAAATATGGATTTCACGTGGAAATCGGTTAAGTCACAGATAATTTAAATTTGATGTTTTTGAAATTGAAATTTTAATTTCAATTGATTTTGAAGTTAGAAATTTGGGGTTTAAAGTGAAAAGCTTTTGAAATGGAATTTCAAAGATAAAAGTTGTTTTGAATAACTTAACCGAGTTTTTGAAAATTTAAATAATTTGATTTAAATTTGAATCCAAGTTTGAAATTAAATCTATGACTTGGAAACTAGGGATAAAAGATGATATAAATGTGTTTGTATGAATTAAACCATTTTAAAGTATTAATTTGGGAATTTGAATTTAACCCAAGGATTTCAACTCGTATGAATGAATCAGATTTCCAAATTGAAAACTGTTGTTTTCAAATGATAAAAGCTTTTAGATAAGAAAAGAAATTCCAATTTAGTTAAAGGAATTTCAAGATTGAATTGAAAATTGTTTTTCCAAGTTATGAATGAATTCTTTTTGAAAGCTATGAATTAATTCTGTCTATTTTTAACAGATTTAAAATGATGATTTGTTTAACCCATTCGAAATGAAATTGTTTTGAAAACTATAAGTTAAATCTTTGATTTAAAGATTTAACGAGTTAATTAAACTGAAATGGAAATCGATTTGGAAAATCTGTGAAGGAATCTTTGTGAAATTAAGTGAACTTTGTGAATTGAATCTTTTTGTTTAAAAAGATTTAAAATGGTAATTTGTTAAACCATTTGAAAAGAGAAGTTTGGGTTTAAGTTGTGACTTAATTGAAATCCCAATATCCGTATGTTTTTAAATATTTCGCTCACTATTCGGGTTAGCCGGGAAAGGACCTTTGGGTCGTATAACTCATTCCGAATAGTGATACGTCGTATATGGATAGCATTTGAAGACCGGTGTTGAAGACCGGATATTTTTCGAAAATGAAAGGACAACCTGTCGAATGTCTCTGCACTGAGTCGCGCCGGTATAGAGATTTATATCACTCTTTTGTGACGGGAAGTCCGGACGTGATTGGAAGTTATCCGGAATTGCAAGGGCTTCGTGAGAAGTGCCTTCGGTTCTGTTCGAACCCGGAACAGACTTGTATGGATACATGTCTGACATTACACTTTGAGATATAAAGCCGATTTCTTTCAAATACATATCTGTTGGTGGCGGAGAATTTATTCTCTTAGCTTAACACCCTTCTCTGAGACGTACGAGCTCAGAGGTTATGTAGTTGAAATTTATCAGCGATATATCCCAATTTGGTAATGTGGCATGCTGAGTGTTGCTGTGTGATGATCAGTGTTTGATCATTTGTGATATGATCATTTATTTGATCTTATATCTTTGTGATCATAGGTTGATCATTTGTTTGACCCGAAGCATGGCTTTGTGACAAAGCGTAGCTTTGTGGACGAGACTTTGTCGAGCCTCACACCCCGGAAATGGTCAAAACAGGAAGGATGCGGCAAGGTTCTAGGGAGTAGCGCCCCTTAGTGTATGTCATTCCTTCTGGATAAAGGTGGTATCATGGTATGGAGCCCAGATACTTAACCTCTGTGGTTGCTGCAAATTTATTACTTTGTGGTTTGTTGGAAATCGGGGATCCTCGGGAAGATCGGTGACGATCGGGGGATGACATACGCGTGTCAGTAGTTACCTATTTTTGCAGAGGTAACCCGGCCTTGTGTTGGCAGAGATCCGGTTAGGTTCTCGGGTCGTCTATTCCAGGGACGTACCCATCGTGGATAGGAAGTTCCTTAGCCTGATCATTTGTTGGAAATCCAAAGAAACAATACGAGCCTTTACGATTTCAATTGTATAACCTGTCTCCTCAGGAGGCAGCTATAGCAGGCATAATATAATGGTACCTATGCTGGCTAAGATTTATATTCTACTTTCGAAATGTTTTCCACTATGCACTAGTAATAATATCAAAAATGATTTGATTTTGCGTAGTAAGCATCTTTGACTAACATAAGAAGAAATCTCCTCCAAGTCTGCGTTTGCATTGTGTGTGTGGTGGGAGGTCTTATGGTAGTTTCATTTTCCAAAAAGCATTGCGGATTTCAATGTTTAAAATTCTTTTGCTATTTGTTTTTAAAGATAAACTGTTTTTGTTGCTCACACCAGTCCCATGACTGATCCGGAGTTTATTGTTTCTTTCCTAAACTCTGGATGCTCAAAATTTTTCTACACGAGCAGTCTAGAGTTGGGTTTTTCAGATAGTCAGATTGATAGGTTTTCTGGAGCCAGTTCAGTCTTTGGATATGGACTGCACTTGCTTATCTTGGTGCATCGTTATTAGGAGTTCAAGCTATTTATGGATTGACGTTTTGAAGATGGAGATTATCCGCTGCTGGTGTTATCGTTTTCTATTCCGCTGCTATTTGTTGTATCATATCTCTGATGTATATTGATATTCATTGTATCATTCTGTTGTATCAGATATTGTATCAGTGTTGTATATCAATGTATTATTCATTTATTCCGCTGTGTTATTTACTTAATGTTGTTATAAGCTCCGGCGACTCGGATTTGAACGGTCGAATCTACGGCATTCGAGTACGATGTAAAGTATGGATGTCGATTTTCGAACGCGAAAATCCGGATCGTTACATTTGGTATCAGAGCTAAGGTTGAACTTTAGCTCAGGAGTGTAACACGTTAAGTAGCTCATTTGAGATAGAGTGAAGTAAACTCTAGAATGAGTATCTCTAAGATATCCGTCTGAATGTCTCAGTAAATTCTCTTACTATCCACCGATAGTGAGTATGAGTGCAAGAAGAGGACGAGATAGGGGATAAGGGAATTCGACTATAAATGGTCAATACCCTACGACAGTGGAAACAATCATTCTCTATCAATTTTCTGTGATTCGTTTCCAAATTCTTTTCATTGCTTCGTATCAGCTACAAGAAGAAGTTTCGGTGTGATGATGGCTCTACGAACCGTTGTAGGAGATTCTTATTTCGTATCTTCATCGACTTCTTATCAGCCTTTTGGATTTAAACCTTAATGAATTTGAAATTGGAATTTGAAATTGAATTAAATTGACTAATAAAATATGAGGGTAATTTGAATTTAATCAATAAAACGATTTCGTTTGAAAACCAAATTTTGAAATTCTATTGTAATTTCTTTTGAATACCAAAGTCCGAAGAGGGACAAATTGGTATATATTCTGAGATATTCCGACTTGAGTTTGGAATTCATATCGTAGTTGAGGAATTATAGGAGATCGAATCTATCTATCTCTGCGTTATTTTCGTGCCTGCGAATTTCGAGGACGAAATTCTTTTAAGGGGGGAAGTTTGTAACGACCCCGAAATTTAAATTTATTTAAATTCATAATTAAATGAATTTTTGAATTAAATTGAGTAATTAAATAAATTTTTGAATAAAATAGTAAAATAAATCGATTGAATGAAAGCGAGTTTCCCCGACTCAATTTCGAGTGAACTTGAAAATAATAAATATATAGATATATATTTTGACTTGAGTTTAAATTGTAAATAAATAATGGATAATAATATTAAATATTAAAATTTATGATTTAATTTATTTTTGATTTAAAGTTGTGAAATTAAATAATAAATTGATATGAAAGTTTTCAAATCATAATAAAATATGTTAATAAATCAAGTAAATTTTAAAGTAACACATTAACTATATAATTCATTTTGATACAAAATATGTACAAAAATAAAGTAAGTGGCTGTAAACAAATATATAAACAAAAGAAATAATAAAACACCTTGATGTATGTACATAAAGTATGGAAGCAAACCAAACAAATAAAACAAGACAAATATCTTTGGCCCCTAAAACAAAATCACTTCAGCCGAAAGCAAAGGAAAAGAAAAAAAAATGAATTTGTACAAAGTTAATTAAGGCAAGCCATGCCTCTAAAGCAACTTCAGCCATGCCTATGTTAAAAACAATATAACCTGTACAACTACTTCTCCCTACATATCAACTCTTCATCTTTTTGTTCGTTCATTTCTTTACTGAGAAAATTTTTAAAGCAAGCTTCATCTCAAATATAAACATATCATTCAAACTTAAAAACAAATCCAACAACACAAACTCAAAGCAAACCAGAGGAGTGAATTAAAGATCAAAGAGGAAGATCTTCAGCTGCAAATATAAAATAAAATTCAAACTGCATTCAAGCAAGTTTTCAAAAGATTCAAAAGAATTTTCAAATATCAGGTGCTCTGTTCAATCTTGTTTTCAGGTGAGCAACTCCCTCTTTAAAGTCAAATTTTATTGATTCATTGAAATGTTGGTGAGCAAACTCACCTATATCCCTTGATATTATAGCTAATGCTTAAAGTATTTTATAGTAATGATGGGTGATTCTGCTTGTTTGTTTGCATGAATATATATATAAAAATTCCAATCTTCTCAAATTACTTATACATGCCCGTATACTGTGTACAGGTGCTTACTCTTTTGTATCAATAGAATTAAAATAACATCTAGAAGAAGAAAAAGAAAATATATCATATCTTCCTTTCAAAACAAAAATTAGCTTTGATTCCTAAAAAGAAATTGTTTGTAACATCCTAAACTTAATTTTAAAAATAAATTCAAGGTTATTTATTTAGCAAACATTCAAAAGAATTTGAATTCCAGTAACACATATTCAAGACAGGGAAATCAGTTATCACGAATTCAAATTTGGATCCCATGAATCGATTCATAATAGGAAACAATGATTTTTGATAAGATTTTCAAGATTTTTAAGCCTGGGATTAGCATGTTATCTCGAATTGACCGGAAATAGGTTTTGTGGAAAATTCTGGTAATCAATATGATGTTGAACTTTGGGATTGAAGTGGTGGATACTGGAACGATCATAGATGGTGGGAAAAATGCAAGAAAATTTTTATATTCGTTTTTGATTGAGATTGGAATCAAAGTAGGGTTTAAGCCCTGTGCTTTGATGGTCGAAGTTGCGAGTTGATTGCATCGTCGCCATCGTGTTTCTGGCGATCGCATCAGGGGGAGCAGGGAGTGGAGGCGTTGACGAATGCAAGGACGAGTCGGCGAGGTTGCTGGTGATCGAGAATGGTCAGGCGATGGGTTTTGTTGTTGGAGTTTGGTTCCAGATTTTGGTAGTGATGCTCGATTTTGATCCCGTGCCTATTCGAGCTTGTTGGCAATCGGGGAGGGTAGCTGTGGTGTTCGTCGACGTGTGGAGATCATCGCTGGCGATCGGAGTCGGTGGCATCAATCGTGCACGTGCACGAGCACGTTTTCTCATCTCTGTTATTTTGGGGAAGACGAAGTTTTAATCTCGGGTTTACTCGAGTCATTCGAGTATATTACTCGAAGCAGGAAGGGAATGACTCGAAGTCACTTTAGTCTGGGCTCGAAGCAATTTTTGTGTAGACTTGGGTTGATTAGCAGATACCAGGTTTGTCAATTTTTATCTTGGTACCAGGTTTTCAAAGCAACCAGAAATTGAAGTTTTAAAACAAATTAATTGTGTTAACCAAGGAAATGTTTAACAAGTTTCACGATTGGAAACTTTAAAGTTAACTGTTTAAGAATTGTTTTGGGTTATATTATTATGTGTTAAGTCGACTATCTTATTTAATCTCAAATTATTTTGCAAAAATGATGAGATCAAAAAGTGATTAAGGTGTGTGGTATTAAACTATTAAGAAAATTTCAAAAGATATTTGTATAAACTAATTTCTAAGCATTTAATTAAATAAGATTTAACTAATGAGATAAAGTCATTAATTAAGATAGGATTTATCTTTAATTAACTTAAGTCTTTGATTTATGTAAGAATAGTTAATTAAAGGATAATTAATTAATTTATGTGATTAATTTAAGGTTAATTGATTTATTAATTAGGGAAAATAAATTAATTAAGTTTAATTAATGATAAGTAATTGAAAAGTAATTAATTAATTAAAGATAATTACTAAATGAAAGTAATTAAGATGAATTAATTAATAACTCAAGTTTAATTTAATCAAGTGTCTAAAGGTTAATTAGTTTGAAGAATAATTAATTTATGTGATTAATTAATAAAGGTAATTGAATTGAAAATAATTTATTAATTGAAAGTTAATCAATTTACAAAAGTGATTAAGGGACAATTATTAAATATGAATTAATTAATTATTTATTGTAATTAATTAAAGATAATTACTTTGTGTAATTGAATAGAAGCTAATTACCTAGTGAAATTAATAAAGGATAATTAATTAAAATAATTTGTAAAATATTAATAATTGATTAACCAGGATTAGAAATTTATTCATAAGAAATTTATCTGATTTAAATTTATCAGATAATAAATTTGACCTTACTTATGAATGTTTGAATTCTATTGATTTGATTGTTTGATATCCCTGATATATGATGATGTTTTGTGATATACCCTGATTTATGCTGTGATCTGAAATTTCTATTTCTGTGATATATTACTATGTGAATATGAAACCCTTGACCTGTAAAACGACATTTGAGTTTCGATGCGACAGGGAGTCGGATTCCAGTTGGTTATCCGAAACCCACATTGAATTGTAATATTTGTGACTGATAAATTTATTTTATCTATGAACCTGTGAATGAAGATAAGCGTTATCGATTATACCGCTTATCGATATATCTGTGATGATTGATGTTGCACCATTGTGTGTGAAACCCCTGGACTACACTTTTACACACACAAATATGGATTTCACGTGGAAATCGGTTAAGTCACAGATAATTTAAATTTGATGTTTTTGAAATTGAAATTTTAATTTCAATTGATTTTGAAGTTAGAAATTTGGGGTTTAAAGTGAAAAGCTTTTGAAATGGAATTTCAAAGATAAAAGTTGTTTTGAATAACTTAACCGAGTTTTTGAAAATTTAAATAATTTGATTTAAATTTGAATCCAAGTTTGAAATTAAATCTATGACTTGGAAACTAGGGATAAAAGATGATATAAATGTGTTTGTATGAATTAAACCATTTTAAAGTATTAATTTGGGAATTTGAATTTAACCCAAGGATTTCAACTCGTATGAATGAATCAGATTTCCAAATTGAAAACTGTTGTTTTCAAATGATAAAAGCTTTTAGATAAGAAAAGAAATTCCAATTTAGTTAAAGGAATTTCAAGATTGAATTGAATATTGTTTTTCCAAGTTATGAATGAATTCTTTTTGAAAGCTATGAATTAAATCTGTCTATTTTTAACAGATTTAAAATGATGATTTGTTTAACCCATTCGAAATGAAATTGTTTTGAAAACTATAAGTTAAATCTTTGATTTAAAGATTTAACGAGTTAATTAAACTGAAATGGAAATCGATTTGGAAAATCTGTGAAGGAATCTTTGTGAAATTAAGTGAACTTTGTGAATTGAATCTTTTTGTTTAAAAAGATTTAAAATGGTAATTTGTTAAACCATTTGAAAAGAGAAGTTTGGGTTTAAGTTGTGACTTAATTGAAATCCCAATATCCGTATGTTTTTAAATATTTCGCTCACTATTCGGGTTAGCCGGGAAAGGACCTTTGGGTCGTCTAACTCATTCCGAATAGTGATACGTCGTATATGGATAGCATTTGAAGACCGGTGTTGAAGACCGGATATTTTTCGAAAATGAAAGGACAACCTGTCGAATGTCTCTGCACTGAGTCGCGCCGGTATAGAGATTTATATCACTCTTTTGTGACGGGAAGTCCGGACGTGATTGGAAGTTATCCGGAATTGCAAGGGCTTCGTGAGAAGTGCCTTCGGTTCTGTTTGAACCCGGAACAGACTTGTATGGATACATGTCTGACATTACACTTTGAGATATAAAGCCGATTTCTTTCAAATACATATCTGTTGGTGGCGGAGAATTTATTCTCTTAGCTTAACACCCTTCTCTGAGACGTACGAGCTCAGAGGTTATGTAGTTGAAATTTATCAGCGATATATCCCAATTTGGTAATGTGGCATGCTGAGTGTTGCTGTGTGATGATCAGTGTTTGATCATTTGTGATATGATCATTTATTTGATCTTATATCTTTGTGATCATAGGTTGATCATTTGTTTGACCCGAAGCATGGCTTTGTGACAAAGCGTAGCTTTGTGGACGAGACTTCGTCGAGCCTCACACCCCGGAAATGGTCAAAACAGGAAGGATGCGGCAAGGTTCTAGGGAGTAGCGCCCCTTAGTGTATGTCATTCCTTCTGGATAAAGGTGGTATCATGGTATGGAGCCCAGATACTTAACCTCTGTGGTTGCTGCAAATTTATTACTTTGTGGTTTGTTGGAAATCGGGGATCCTCGGGAAGATCGGTGACGATCGGGGGATGACATACGCGTGTCAGTAGTTACCTATTTTTGCAGAGGTAACCCGGCCTTGTGTTGGCAGAGATCCGGATAGGTTCTCGGGTCGTCTATTCCAGGGACGTACCCATCGTGGATAGGAAGTTCCTTAGCCTGATCATTTGTTGGAAATCCAAAGAAACAATACGAGCCTTTACGATTTCAATTGTATAACCTGTCTCCTCAGGAGGCAGCTATAGCAGGCATAATATAATGGTACCTATGCTGGCTAAGATTTATATTCTACTTTCGAAATGTTTTCCACTATGCACTAGTAATAATATCAAAAATGATTTGATTTTGCGTAGTAAGCATCTTTGACTAACATAAGAAGAAATCTCCTCCAAGTCTGCGTTTGCATTGTGTGTGTGGTGGGAGGTCTTATGGTAGTTTCATTTTCCAAAAAGCATTGCGGATTTCAATGTTTAAAATTCTTTTGCTATTTGTTTTTAAAGATAAACTGTTTTTGTTGCTCACACCAGTCCCATGACTGATTCGGAGTTTATTGTTTCTTTCCTAAACTCTGGATGCTCAAAATTTTTCTACACGAGCAGTCTAGAGTTGGGTTTTTCAGATAGTCAGATTGATAGGTTTTCTGGAGCCAGTTCAGTCTTTGGATATGGACTGCACTTGCTTATCTTGGTGCATCGTTATTAGGAGTTCAAGCTATTTATGGATTGACGTTTTGAAGATGGAGATTATCCGCTGCTGGTGTTATCGTTTTCTATTCCGCTGCTATTTGTTGTATTATATCTCTGATGTATATTGATATTCATTGTATCATTCTGTTGTATCAGATATTGTATCAGTGTTGTATATCAATGTATTATTCATTTATTCCGCTGTGTTATTTACTTAATGTTGTTATAAGCTCCGGCGACTCGGATTTGAACGGTCGAATCTACGGCATTCGAGTACGATGTAAAGTATGGATGTCGATTTTCGAACGCGAAAATCCGGATCGTTACAGCTGGGCAGTTCGACGGGGAAGGCTCGAGGCCTGGTTCGCATCTTTCTGTAAGGTATAGGATTTTTAATATTGGACAGATCTATTTTAGTTCATAGACATAGCATTTCATCCTCTGTTTAATTTAAGGAGGAGATAAAATTCATGTTTGCCTTGTTTTTAAATTTTTTAACATATGTAAACAGACACAGAAAACTGATTAAAAGTTTTGAAAAATATATTATGATGATAAGAATTTTAAAGCATTTAAAAGTTTAGATAAATTGGATTTTTTTTAGAGAATCTTTATAGACTATTTTATAATATATAGGTAGTTTTAAAAAAAAATACATAGTCACACTTTTAAATAATATATTAGAAGACTAATTTATTTAACCTAATGAAGTACTTAGTAATTAAGATATGGTTTATTATAGGAAGATTAGTTTAAAATTAAATCATTAGTCAAAATTTAATTCTTGTGCAAAGTTAACTTTGTTAAACGATAATTGATTTCTCGATTAGTTCGAATATTAATAAAATAATCTAATATTTATACAAGGTCGGAAAACCGTGAATAAGGCAAAGTGTGTTTACTGCAAGTGGAAATAAGGTGAGTTAATCTCACTCTTCTGGATAATTATTTAAATTTAATGGTTAAATTTAAAAATTTGGCTGAATGATTGAATTGATTGGATGTGGTATATTATATAGTAGTATATAGTATATATTGGGTGATTGATATTCCCGCATTATATAGCGGATGAGACCCTATGCGCCGCATAATAGCGGATGATATTATATAAAACCCATATACCGCGATATTCCACCTCGAAGTGGAATTGGTATTGTGCTAACGTCTGTGGATGCAGGGAAACAGGTTGGAGGGATCCAACTAGATTCCTCAAAATTATTTAGATTGTTCTAATAATTCTGTGTACGATTATTTGATATTCTGTGGTGAATTACATTGATAATTGGAATATTGAATGTTATGGTTTGCTTGAATATTCGGTACCCTAAATTACCAAAATATATAGAAGTGGATTTTGAAAGGAAAATAAGGAATGGATTTTCAAGTAAACTAATTTTAAAGAATTTGAATAAATTTAAGAACAAATTTGGAAAAGAATAAAAGTGATTTCAAAATTCAAATAAATATAGAAAAAGGGATTTTGAATAAGCAGAGAAATAATGAATATTATAAGCTTAAGCAATAGTATTTAAAAGAATAAAGAATTTATTTTAATTCAAGGTTTAAATTTAATTAAAAAGAAAAAGAAAAGGGATTTAGGAAATCTGAAATTGGTATTCTCAGTTTAAGGGATTTTTCAATCATAATAAAGAAATGAAATTTAAAGTTAAAGGATTTTGAAATAAATGGAGTAAGTAAAGAAATTTATTTAAAAGTAAAATAAATCGGAAATCAATTCGGGAATTTATTTAAGTGTTAAAACGGGATTTTTAAAAGAGAAGTGAGACTTTGGATTTATAAACTGGGTTTATAAAAGTGAAGAAATATATCAGTGGATATTTGGAAGAATAAATTCACGGTGGGAATTTATTATAGAAATGGGTAAATTTGTTTAAAAATAAATAAATGGTTTATTTTGAAAGATGTGAAAGAAAAGTGTATTTCCCTGAATAGCCAAGTACGTTTCCAAAGTAAACTTTTAAGTATAAGCTAAAGGTTTAAAGGTTGATTTGAAGTATGTTTTGGAAAATCTATTATTTTTAAATGTTTAAACTATAAAGTAAGTATTTTTCAAATCTATTTTAATAGTAATTATTTAAAGATGGTTTGGTATTATGTTTTAAATGATAAAAGAATCTAGTTTTATATTTTAGTAAGTAGCATTATTTTAAATATTCTTAAAGTATATATCTTTGGATAAAGTATTAAAGTAGTTTTAATTTAAATGTTTTAAAGTATATTTTATAATAAAGTGTTTCTAAATTATTTTAAAAATCTAATGTTTTTGGTACTTGGTGATTTCAGTGGAAATAGGAATATTTGGAAAATTTATTCCATGAGAGAAGGACGGTTTGAAATTGTTTTCAAAGGATTGAAAAATGGAAATATATCTTGCGAAGATATTTTGAGGTTAATAAATAATTTGGAAAATTATTTATTGTTGGATGGATGTTTGTGAATGCTAATTGATAGTTAAATAACCGACTATCAATATCGGCCAATGCGCTGATCGTTTCGAAGAGACCGGGATCAGAAGTTTTTCTCGAAAACCACTTCGATCCGGTTTGTACGTTTCGTGGGAAACGAGTTTGAATCGAAGATGGTACAGTGAAGTGCAAGGGCTAGTCGCTACTAATCCTGAGGATGATTCCAAAATGGATGTAGTAGGAGTAGTACCTTCGGTTCCGTTCGGACCCGGGACAGACTTGTATGGACGAATGCTTTCGGAACATCGTCAGGTGGACGATGGGCATTCTAAGGGATATGTTCTAAAGGTAACGCTTAGCCTTAAGCCTCATCAACCGGGAATGACTGAAAATCAGGGGTTATGCAGCAAGGCTTCGTGGGTAGCCCCCACTTGAGAGTAAGGTCATCCCTGTCTAGATGTCCCTTTTTATTTCGGCTTAGTGGTGCGGTTGCTGTTCCCAACCGTGGGGTGATTTTATTCGGAATTATCCAGTAAGGGATGGTTCCGGCCTTGTGTTGCAGGGGAGCGGGCGTACTCCTCGGTACTATGATCTAGGCCACATACTGTGGCAGGTGGTATCCCAGTGCCTAGTCATTGATGGAAATCCATTTCTCCCTACGTGCCTGTACGGTTTTGATTGTGCCCAACTATTGCTGAAACGTGAGATGCAAGCATTTCAACTAGATTCTATTTTACTTTGTATAGACACTATTATAATATCAGAGGATTTTGATAAAAAGTGTTTTGGCTATCGTAAGGCAAAAACCCGACATGTTTATTTGTGGCGTGGTCTTACGAGATGCTTTTGATTTCAAAGGGTTTGGAAAACTTTAATAATCCAATTGAGTGTGTTTTCTCACGCTGGTTTTCCAGACTGACTCGGGTGTTATTTTATTATAATGCTCGGGTCAGACCGAGTATTATAGGATATAGGTTATGATGCTGTGGAGCTTAGGAGACGAGCTGGATGGCGAGACGTATCACGCGTATATGATGTATATTCCGCTGTGTTGTGTATGTTGTGTATTTTGTATGTGGGACAAGTTATTATAACTGTCCCAAATTGTGATGTTGATTATATTGTACTCTGATGTTGTATTCTGATGATGTATGTATAAACAGATATAGTTTCTTTCTGTAAAGATCAGTTATTATCTATTACATATTGTTCCGCTGCGATTGTGAGATTCTGATGTTGATTTTTCTATTTTCTTCTTCTACCTCTTCTTCTTCAACCCAAATGGTTCGTAAATCCGTTCTTTTTGAGTTGATCTAATGGAGATTAGTGTCAATTTAAGGGGTACAGATTTGCGGGTCGTTACATTTACAATCTTGAGGACGTTTCTTATTTATGTAAACCAAACTAACTCTCTTAAAAGTTAGCATCTCAAAATAGAAGTTGAAACCATACCTCGTTGATAGCAAGAATCTGACCATTATTCTTTTTCACTTTCTTCAATTTCCTTAAAAAATACCTATGGTTATAATCATCAGTTAACATCAGTCTAGATACATTAGATGGTCCAAGAGAGAATCAAATTATAGGAGCAGGAACAAAACTTACCCAAACTTGGACTTAGCATATAGATTATATGTGTGGATTGAGTTTTTGAACTACTTTTGTGTTTCAAGAAATAAATTCAACCCTTATGAGCAACGCATAGCCACATTGGATAGACTAATGAAAATTACTATGTCGAACTGACATGGCAAAAACTGAAGATAGCAATGCCTAATAGTAATAAATATCAAAGACTTGATAGACTTTTACAAAAGCCTCTTTATAAACAACAGACTTGAAGATTAAAAGAGGAACATTGAAAACAAATAGTACAAATAAAAATTAAGTACCGTTTCAACAGCAAGCAACCAAGTAGCAAACAACCAGAGATGGAAGAAGACTGGAAGACTAAAAATGTCTGTACGGCTGTACCCTAGCTGCAACTTGGAGTTATATGTTGCCATCGCAGTCGAGTTGTCGTTCCATCGATTGGAGCCATTGCCTAGCTGCCGTCGATTGGAGTTGCTATCGACTTGAGTCGTCGCCTAATCGTTGCTGTAGCCGAGTCACCACCATTGCCGTCAGAGTCTGGAATCATGAATTCATTCGCGATATTATTTTTTCACCGCGATACATTTTCCCCTCGTTTTGGCTGCGCATTTGGGATATGGGGTGGCTGAAGACGAAGTTGAATTTCTATCCCAACACAAATTCCTTCAACAAAAGGAAGAAATCAACGAGGCCGAAATCGATTCCTTGAAATCAAAATGGAATCTCAAATCAATTTTTTTGAAGTAGCAATTGAATGAATGAGCGTTGAGAAGAGGATTAGGGCTATGGATGAAATATTTACTTTTTACCCCAGAAACATTTAGTTAATTACAATTTAACTAGATTTTCCGACACAAATATATGTTGGCAATAAAAGAATTGTAAATGTGTATTTTCGGTCACACATTTTTAGCATAGCAACGATAATGTTGTGATTACTCTACCACAAAAATAAGTGTTGGCAATTGAAAAAAATAAATGTTACGAAATGACTGTTATGGTGTAGTGTACCTTAGCGGTTTTGATTGCTATACCTAATATTATTATGTCGTGAGATGCAAACAGCACGACTATTTTTTAATTTATATTCTTCACTCTAGACATTATCTGTTATATCGCCTTGTGTACTTATTAGATGGGTTGTTCTATTGAGGGGATAACCGTTACTGTATTCCGTGTAGTCTCAAAAGTACTGTATATGCTGATCACATATTTCTTGTGTTTCTCATACCAGACTTCTATCTGACTTATGGTTTTATATTTCCTTTATTTCCATGGATGCTCTTTCGGGTAGTCTGAGAAAGACAGGTTTTCGTTAATATTCTTTGGAGCTCAAGGAGTCTAGTTGAATGTTTCACCTACCGTAGTATTCTTATTTCCACTGCATTACTATTATGTATATATCAGCATTGTGAGGATAGATTGTTATAATTGTCCATGCCGATGATAGTATTTAGAATTATAAATCTGAAATGCTATGTATCTTAGATTGACAGTTTGTATTGTTTTTTAGTATTATATGTTATCGTTTTACAGTGAGATTCTGAAATTATGTTCCTTCTTTCTTGTTATGTTTCTATTTTTTCTTTTTATGTCTTTCTATCACTTGTGCTCGGCACATGAATGCCATTGATTTATTAGTGTCGACATTTAGGGACGAAAAGACGGGTCGTTACATCTCCCAACTCTGGCAACTAGTCTAGCCCAACGAGTATAGTAAGTTTAAAAGTTTAGCCTAGATGTAAGGCCTAAAGCTATTTTGGCCTTAGGCTAATTTTTAAATTAAGATTTGAAAATTTAGAAATATATTTTAAATTTAAATGTTAAATTTAAAATACGAGTGAAAATTAATAAAAGTTATAAAATAATTTTAATGTTTTCAAGAAAATGTTAAAAATAAAATAAAATAATCAATTGAAAATTTTAATATATATATATTTAATTAATTTAATTAATTAAAATAAATAAATTAATAATTAAAAGATCATATAATTAAACACACACACACACACAGAGACATATATATATATATATATATATATATATGTATATCTGTATTTATATGTATATAGCTATAATCGTTATCGTTACATATTTATCTTAAATTTGTTTAAGATGAATAATATTGAAATTTTGAATTAATTTAAGTATATAATTAAAATGTTTAATTAAATAAATTCATTAAAAGAATAATTAGTTCAAATTAAAGGGTATCATTACCAATCATTGGTGATTCACTAAATAATTAATATGGTTAATATCCAAATATATTTAATAAAATTAATTAATTAAAATATGTACATACATCTGCATGTATATATAAACAAACCATAAATGTTGTTGTTAATTATTTATCTTAATTAGTTTAAGTTAAATAATATAAAATTTCATAAATTTTATATGAATTAAATTAGTTAAATGTGATTTAATTAATAAAATTAAAATGAAATATGATTTAATCAATAAGAATAAATTAATTAAATATGATTTAATAATAAGATACATATATACATTATATAAGTAAATTGAATTATAACAGTTAAAAGCAATTTAAACTTATATAACTATATATGTATAAAATAATGTCAGTGGACTTGAAATAAATCCAAAACTAATTTTTGGCATAAATACATATATGAAGTATGTATACTGTAATTTCAGATGCGTTCGACACTTAAATCATGAGAGTACTTCATAAGAAATGCATTATACCATAAGTTGATATCACTTAGTGAATACAAATATATTAAAGATTATGAATCACTAATATATAAAGTTTCCCTCTACCATCTATATATAAATAGGCTAATTGCATACACATCGTTTTTGAGTGAACTCAGGCTATGGTTGTTATGCACAGTACTATTAATATATTGCCTAGACAAGGTAAGATACATGCATTATGCATAGGTTATTTCAAAATGGTAGGTAAGAATGAATAATCTTTGTCGATTTGTTGACAAAACTCGAGGTCGAGGTCGAGTTTAGGGCAAGACCATGGTTAGGAGTTGTATATGATACAACTGATAAAGAGTTATCCATCGTTTACGGGCCTATAATTCGTTGAGCAAACTCAAGGTCAGAATCTCAAGGCAAGTGAGTCCTAACACTCGTTAGAGAAATCGAAAGATTTCTATATTTCTCTTATAGTTTTATGGAATATAAAATATAATGGGAGCCTTATTAGAAAAAAATAAATGAATACGTTTACCATTTCTAATATTGTAAGAACATATGCTGTATAAAGTTAAAATCTACTTCGATAAATTTGTGCAACTAAAGTAATTGGTAAAATGTTAGTTAGTTAAAATATACAAATGTACTTAATTTAGATTGACAAAGAAATATAAAATATATCAATGTATCTTTGGGCATGTTATCACTTCAAGACCCATGCAAGAACCAAATAATACAACTACTAAATATATTCGTCCCTTGATCACTTAGGTGTTTATTTATCCAAGACTGTGTATCGTTTTTTATGCCTTTTGAACTCTAAATCAATATAAGAATGTGGTTATTTGATCCATATTCGATCACATATAAAAGTTGTATGGTGAACAGCCGCGTTCACAATTTACGAAATCTTGATGAAATTGGTTCACTCAAAATGAGCAAGTAAACCTTGATGTGAGATCATGCATTCAATACGATTGATTGCAGTAAGGGATCTTATTATGTTAGATATAGCACTAGACGAAGAGCTACAAGATGGACCTAGGAATTTTATCATTTAAATGTCAATTTATGAAGTGCAACTTATTTGATATCCTTAAATGTTAAGGATGATCAGTGCACTTTTGTATAGAGCTCATTGTGAAAATTATAGTAAGGATTTCTTTTAAATGGTTCAACCATTTAGAAAGGAAAGTGGATGTAACTTAGGCATGGTTGGGATGATAGAGTGAACGGTCACCTCTATTTCATGAAGAAACATTAGAAACATGAATCATGTAAAATACGAGTAGATACTTAATATGGAATAAAAAATGTGCTTCTATTTCAAATGTGTTTTTATAAAAAAATTATGTCTTATGATAAATATATCTTTGACTCCAAGACATTTGACCTGAAACTCTAGATTATATACTAGTTATAGTTGATGAAATGAAATACCATAATAAGTGGTTGAATGGAGCTTCGTAATTTGTACGTTATTATAGTAGTGGCAGAAATATCAGAAGCATAACATAATGAAACTTTGAGTTAGTGGAATGTGGATCTTAAGGCTAAATAAACATTAGAGGGGGGAGGGTGAATAGTGTTTAATGAATTACTTGAATATTTTTCAAATTCTTTAAGATTCTACTTGGAATGATGTAATTAACAATAATAGAATCAAAGTACAGATGAAAGTAAATGCAGTAAAAGTAAAAATGAGAACATACCAAGATCTTATACAGGTTCAGAGTTACCCTACATCCAGTCCTGGACAATTTCTTGTTCGGATTTCTTTTCAACAAGTAAATGTAAATGCAATCTCAATTTCAAGACTACGAGACACACCCTCCAGAATCCCTTCCTCAGGGTAGAGTCACTTGATTTTCGAGCTACAAGCACACGAACTAGATTTACGGGCTACTAAGCACACCCAATTGATTTTACAGGCTACAATCACGCTTACTTAGATTTCAAGGATACCAAGCACACCACAAAGTATAAGAGTATGATTTAATAGAGTTTACAGACTCAGATCTTCGATCTTGATTACGATTGATCCTATAACTCTTGAATAGCACTTTGACCTTGATTTGAGTGAGAGAGATGAAAGAAATCAAAGAGTAGATAAAGGAGAATTAAATTAGTAATTATTGAATTTGATTCTTGTTGAATTTCAGTATGGTTTTGGTAAAAATTGATCTAGGAATCAAAAGAGTGAAAGGAGGAGAGAAGAATAAGAAAGTAGTTAATGAAAATTCGTTTGGAATTCTGGTATAGGTAGGGAAACAATGGTCATGTCAAAATTTGAATTTTGAATTTTACGGCTAGTATGACGACATACTTGCAGAGGATATGTCGACATATCCCTTTGTATTTGGAAAAATCACTTAATAAAAATTGTTTTGGAAATATTATGTTTTGTAAAATATTTCGAGACTTTGTACAAACATTTAAACATAGTTTATACATATTTTAAGCATATTAAAACATAATAAAACTTTGTAAAATAATTTTGAAAGATTTAATAAGAATATTCAAGATAATGTAAGTAATATATATGAAATCAATATAGTTATAAATTATTAAATATAAACTAAAATTCAATATATATAAACTTAAAAACATTAAAATAATATCTTTACAGTATAAGAGATTGAAAATCATTTTGAGAAATATTTGAAAAGATTATTTTAAAACCAGGATATTTGAAAAACAATTTAAGCAAAATTAGAGAAGGCAGGAGAAATTAGAAAGTGCTATCAAGGTTTTAATATAAATTCTATAACTCTATAACTTATCTGAAATATGTTGAAATCTTGAACTCTTCACTACTTATGAGTCTTCATTAATATGTTGAAATCTTGAACTCTTCATTGCTCATGAGTCTTCATTCTTGAACTCTTGAAACTTTATATCAATGCCTTGAATTTACCTTGATATTGTACAGTCTTCTTAATCAACCCCTATCTAATATCATGCACTATATACTATATATATCTTGATAAAACATTAGTATCTATATTTTATATAATGTCTTATGGTTGTTATCATCAAAACCAAAACCCAAGGTACTAACAATCTTCCCCTTTTTGATGATGACAACTCTGTATATAAAATATAATATAACTCCCTCTTAATCTATGCCTAGATTTTATATATTTCTCCCCTTTGTCATTAACGAAAAATAACCAACTAAAACTATAACTCTAACACTAACTCTTGCTTTAATTCTAACGCTATCTCCCCTAAATAAAATACTAACTAATATGTATAAGATTATATATTGTAATGATGAGAAGGATTATATAAAAACAATAAGTGATATGTAAAATTTGATAATCATGAAATAATCATAATCAATCCAAATATTCATCCATTCAAACAAAGTTTATGTCTCACACAATTCAAACAAATCCATACAAATCAAACCAGTCAAATCCAAACCATATCAAATATTATTATTTATATACAATCAAACCTAATTAAACTAGATATTTCTAGGAACTTCAACCCATCCATCACGCCAAAGATTGGATTCGCTTTGATAGCATCTTGATCTTCATCATCTTTGTTGATGGTACACTCTGGATTGGTGGTTAGTTCTTCTTGGTTCAAGGAAGAAATCATCCACCGAATTGCATCGAAATGCCTTTCGTGCCCTTGATCATATGCATTTGACTCAATTCTAAGTGCCTCTGGTTTCTTAGGATGAAAGACATAACGTTCTCGAATGATTCAAGAGTTTTTTCAAGGTTTTTGGTTAGTTTTTAGATAGGAGAAGCCAATAATTTTTATTAGAGTTTAGGAATGAAAAGAGTGAAGATAGAATCCAAAAATAATGATTTTCTAGAATGAATATGCATATATAGGGGTAAGAAGTCGTTTGAAATAAATTGGTGTTTGGTGGTTATTATTTTCTAATTTTTAATTTTTTTTTTGAAAAATGGCTATTATATGTCGACATACATGCTTGGAATATGTCGACATATGCATTGTAATTTTCAAAACCACTTTATTTTACTTTTCTATTGTATTTGGCTTATACTTTTATATTTGTATGACTTCCCAGAGATAGTTGGCAATGTATAACAGTAAGAAATAGAATTTTTGTAAAAACGCGTTTCTTCGACCCTTGAAATCATGCATCCTCGGTATTCACGTGCTGCAAATCCAAGTGCTGGAGAGGCGGCTCTTTAAGGGTAAGAAAGAAATAATGGCAGAACATAATCTTACAAAAATGGAGTAACATATATTATTTTAATATATATATATATTTACAATATAAATTATAAATACATTTATCAGAGTTTAACTTAACCTCAATATGGACAGTTATAAATATCTTTCGTTACAAATGCAAAATACAATAGTACATGACTGTGGTGGAAATGGATAACAATCTTCAGAAGAATCCTCTAACTCCATGCTCCGAGCTCTTCCAAAATGCTCTAAATAAAACATGACTACTAGGCTACCCGGGATAATAGGCCACCCAGAGTTTAAGGGGAATATAAAATAAACTCCGGGTCGGTCATGGGACTGGTGTGAGAAACTTAAAATATAGATATTTGAAATCAAATGGTATCTCATAAGACCACGCCACACATAAACATAGAACGGTTTTTTACCTTATGATAACCAAAACATTTGCTATGCAAAATCTAGAAATATTATTTCTAATGACATTCTTTAAAAAATGTTTTTCAAATGAACATATTGAAATAGCCGAAATTGTTACATTGGTTAAATTTGATGGCATAATAGGTTTACAACTAAGTCTGAAGGCACTTATTGGAGAATGGATTCCATACAATGACAAGGTAAGGGAATACCTTCCGCACAGTACATCACTAGAAAAATGCACCTGACGCTCCAACCTCTAACAACACTGAACCACCCTACTTTTACCATAGATCTACCGAATATGACATCACCCCGGTCGTTCCCCACCTATCCGAGAGCTCTCATAGCATACACAGCATACCCAATACATAGAGGTTGATCTAGAAAGGTTATGACCATACACTAATGGGAGCGACCCACTTAGCCTCTACCGCACCTACCCTTTTTTTGTCACCCCCGGGTGATGAGTCTCGAGTTAACGGTTACCTTTCTCATAGCACATTCACTTTGAATGCCACAGTGCCATTCATGAACACACAACTGATTTCTACAAATGTATAACTCCTTAGTTCGTATCCAAATAGATGATATGTTTAAAGAGATCAATCAATGTGATTAGAAATGCAACGTCAGACATTCGTCCATACAAATTGTCCAGGAACAGGACAAACCAAAGGAACTTTCCTACCACATCCTGTCGGGAATTACCCCTAGGATTAGTAATGAGCAGCCCTTGCATAGAAGATCAAATGAAGATAGTACTGCCACATATATATGATATAGGAATTTCCCATGTGGGTTAGTAACAAGCATCTCTTTATTCCATTTATTATCCTTCCATGTCTTTACTTTCGAATGTACATTGGTTCGAAGTGGTTTCCGGATAGGGATTACCCAAATCCGACCTCGGTTCCTTCGAACCAATCATTGATAAAAGATGTTAAGTATGAGGATGATTGCCATTCATTCATCCATACGCAATATCTGAATTCAATCTACTATTCGAATCCACAACTTTACTTTCGAACTAGTGTTAATCCCTCGATCCTCTAGTACGGACTCCGATCAGGCTTTCTTATTAGAATTTTAGTTTTCCTTGCATAACACTCAACCATGATAGAAAACTTAAGTATCCAACCACAAACCCTCATCAATGTTCGTCGTCGAGAATCGAGTGATAAATCCCTTTTTGGACTAGTGTAAACACCTGAAAGTCCTGTACTCGAATCTTAGATCAAAATTGTTCAACGAAATGATCTACGTACCTCATACTTACTTATTAACCTTCTCAAAATTTTTATGAAAACATTTCACAAAACTTTTATTCAAACATTTTTATAAAGACGCTTCTTTATATATCATTACTTTTAAAAAAAATTATTCACCAAAAATTTCTATCTTCTTTCCAAATAAACTATTTCAATTTCAACACTTAGAAATTATATCTATATACTTAAATCCATAAAAATCTTTGAGGAAAGCTTCATATTTTCCAAAACACACTTTATTGGGTCAAAACGAATGTTGCATAAAACATTGTTATGACAACCCAAAAATGCTAGTATAGGGATCTGCTTAATTATACTTAATATTAATTTTCGATGTCGAACTTAAATTATTTATTCGTAAACCATGAAGCCAATCAAGTTGGGGCATCATTACCTCTCAGACCTTGAATGGATGACATTCTCAACTTAAAAATGGATATAAGTTACCCACCCATAATCGTTACATCAAATATAGGATATGGATAAATCCTGTATATTATATAGAACATCTCTTTTCGAAAATCACTTACTATAACAATAGTGTTATAGTCCATGCCTTTCTCACTTCCCTGAAAACATTTATTATAATAATAAATGTTAAAATCTATGTTTTCATCACTTAGTACATTTTAAATCACTTTTTGAAGTCATTAATCTTCATTTGAAAAATATTACTTTCCAAACATTCCTTTAAAAGATTATTTTAACTTTTAAAACATGAATGTATTTTCTCTATAAAATCCATACTTAAATCTCATCACAAATCACTTCCGTATTTATAAAACTATGTTTATAAATTTGCTTTCTATTTTATAAAACTTCTTTTTATAAAATCTCTTTATTTATAAAATTCCATTTATAACTCTACTCTTTTATAAATCTCATTTATTTATAAAATCTTATTTATATGTCCATTTATAATATTTGTAAAACACCGTTTATAACTCTATTACTTTATTTATAAAATATCACATTTATAAATTATGCTCTTAATACATACATACATACATACATACATACATATATATATATATCACTTTATATAAAATGTTTAATTACTTGGCTTTTCTCCAATTTCTTTAAACTTTGCTAAAAAATTTCAAAACACCAGGATTAAATTCTCAAAATCCTTTTTATCAAACATTCTTCCAAATGCATCTTTTACAAAATCATTTGATGTTCTTGTGAAACACACTTTTATACAACATGCTCATTTATCATCTTATAAATTCTTTAAGCTTAACCCAATATTATTATCAAACACCTTATAGTCAAATCGTGAAACTTAATTCACAAGGTGTTTGTATTTGAACTTTTAAATCAAACAACTAGTCACTATATAAATAACTATATCATTTGAAAGATATTTCTTTATATTCGAAATATAATCCTAGGTAAACTTATTTCAAAAAAAATTCAAAACAAAAATTATTTTTATATAGTATTAACAATTACGCGCTCATATATAATACTCTCAACTCATTCCAAGGTGTTACTAACCCTATCTCTAATGAGTTACTCATCCTAGGATATTACAAATCTGATCTCTAATGATTTCTTAGCCCGGTCAGGCTCAGGTGTTCGCTAAACTTAAGCTCCGATACCAAATACAAAGACCCATTTCTTCGACCTTGACACTAAAACATACTCGATATTCAAATGCCGCAAATCTAATTGCCGAAGGGGCGGTTCTTTAAGGGTAAGAAAGAAATAAAGGCAGAACAAAATCTTACACGAATGAAATAACATATATTATTTCAATAAATATATCTTTACAGGGGGGATTTTAAAAACATTTATCAGAGTTTAAATTAACCTCAATATGGACAGTTATAAATATCTGTCCTTGCAAATGTAGAACACAATAGTACATGAGTGTGGTGGAAATGGATAACAATCTTCATAAGGACTTTCTAGCTCCATGCTCCAAGCTCTTTCAAAATGGTCTAAACAAAACCTGACTACAAGGCTGCTCAGGAAATATAGCACTTAAAGTTTAAAGGGAATAGAAAATAAACTCCGGGTCAGTTATGGGCTGGTGTGAGAAACACAAAATACGAATATTTGAAAACAAATGGTATCTCATAAGACCATGCTGCACATAAACATGGAAAATGTTTTCTTTATGATAACCAAAACATTTTCCATGCAAAATCTGGGAATATTATTTTTGATGACATTCTTTGAAAAAATGATTTTCAAATATACATATTAATATAGCCAATAGCCGAAATTGTTACATTGGTTAAATCTGATGGCATAATAGGTTTACAACTAAGTCCGAAGACACTTATTGGAAAATGGATTCCATACATTGAAAAAAAGGGACTACCTTTCGTACAATATATCTCTAGAAAAATGCATCTGAGGTTCCAATCTCTACCAACACAGAACCGACATATCTTTACCTAGATAGTACCGAATATGACATCATCCCGGTTGTTCCCAACCTATCTAAGAGCTCTCATAACATATACAACATACCCGATATATAGAGGGTGATCTAGAAAGGTTATGAGCATATCTTAATGGTAGTGACCCACTTGGCCCTACCGCATCTATCCTGTTTTTGTCATTCTTAGGTGATGAGGCTCGAGCTAATGATTACCTTTCTCATAGCACATTCACTTTGAATACCACACTGCCATTCCATGATCACATAGCCGATTTCTACAAATGTATAACTCCTGAGCTTGTATGTCTTAGGAAAAGGTGTTAAGGTAAGAGAAGTTGCCTTCTCTGCCACCAAACAGATGACATGTTTATACAGATCAACCAATGTGATTAGAAATGCAACGTCAGACATTCATCCATACGAGTTGTCCAGGAAGAGGACAAACCATAGGAACTCTCCTACCACATCTTGTCAGCAATTACCCCTAGGATTATTAGTGAACAACCATTGCATCGAAGATCAAATGAAGATACTACTGCCATATATATATATATGATATGGAAAATTTCCCCCGAGTGTCAGTGACAAGCAGCCCTTCATTCAATTTATTATCATTCCATATCTTCACTTTCGAACATACATTGGTTCGAAGTGGTTTTCGGATAGGGATTACCCAAATCCGACCCCAGTTCCTTCGAACTTGACGTGCACGTAAAAGTGTATAATTTTACTCCCATATTTAATCTCCTTTTATTCAAATAAATGAGCATACTAGGGTATTTTACATGTTTAAACCAAAATTTAAATTGTTTTCAAATCATCATTTACTCATTTTCATTTGGAGGCAAAATGATAATTTTGTGTATGAATTAATTTTGAGAAAATTTATTTGCACATTTTTATTTTTATTTGTAGGAAACCGAGTGCAAATTGGATGGAGCTTCATGGATATATGCATGCACAAATGTTCAAGGCCAAGAGAACGTAGAAAATAAAAGAATTCATGCAACGTGGAGGAGCCCACATGCCCACTAACTAATGGTCCATAATTAAAATTACATGCACATGCTAATGGAGATTTAAAGACATGTTAGTGGGGATTAATTAATTCCCTAATGATTACTTGGAGGTTACACTATCTCAAGGGCAATTTTGGTAGTCACATAAGAATGAATTAGGGTTTTAAGCATGTATAAATACCCCTTATGTTTCATGTAACCATCTTCCTCTTTTTATGCAAGTTGTAGCATAAAATTTTTGATAAATGAAATATCTCTTTAGTGGCTTTTTGGCCCTGTTTTTTACTTTCATGCAATTTTTATTTCATGCTTTCTTTTATTGCTATTTTATTTTATGCTTCTTATTTACTTTATGCTCCTCTTATTTCATGTTAGTAGCATAGATTTAATTCTTGTAATTAGTTTAATTTTATTTTATGCAAGTAGTTAGCTCTTTTTTCTTTTAATTAGTTCTCATTTTTCATGTTTTTTTATGTTGAAATCATTTTATGTTAACATGTATTCAAATATGAAAAAGCTAAACCCCTTCAATTTATATGTAATGAAGCTCTTATGAAACATATTTAATTAACATAATGATTTCATTTGTGATCTCTCTTCTGTGCTTAATGGGAATTATGAATGATGGTGGTTTATGTTTTTCTTTTAGTAAATTTGATAGTCTATGTTGACATCTCAAATAGGCTATGCTTAATCCAATATAATATAAACTATTTGATCATTTGCCTAAGTGATTTTGATGATGAAAGTCAAACTAGAATCAAAATTTGATGGTCTTTGTTACTAATTCATAGTAAATACATCATGCTTAAAATAGATTTTATTTTTAATTTCATGTCATTTTCATGAGAATTGAAAAGTGGGTTTGAATGGTGTATTAGAGTTTGATGGTTTAAGTTATGCTAATTAATAGCCCAAATAAACCAACTTATAATAAACACATCAATCATTTCTACTTAATAATTTGACGAGAGATTATAAATGAATTTTGTGTTGATTTATATGAATGATTGGAAGTGGATTTGCCTCTAAATTGCTCTTTAATCTCATAGTTTTATTCACTTTTGCTCTAGTTTATTTTCTAAAAAAATTCTAGTTTAAAACAATTTCAAAAACTTTGGGCTAATTTGATTGAGTAATATTAGAATTTAATTATTTCCCTATGGATCGACCCGTACTCGCATACGTACTACGATTGTACGCCATGCGATTGCGGTTTTTATAATGATTATATTTTTTGGCGGTTTTCTAATCGATAGAAATTTCCGTCATTTAACAAGTTTTTAGCGCCATTGCCGGAGATAGCAATTTAATTTTAATCTTACTCTTCGAATTATTTTTGTAGCTGCTTTATTTTGTTTAGTGTTAGTCTTCTATTTTTTTATTACATTTGTTTTGTTGCATTGCATTTTATAATTTTGTTTACTGTTCTTCATCTTAGTCTTACTGTAACAACCCGAGTTTTTCTAACACGAAAAACCGGACCATTTTAGTTAAGAAGAAGAGGTAGAAGAAGAAAAATAGAAAACAACAACAGAATCTCTCATACGCAGCGGAATAAAATAAAATATATATCAACAGATCTTTACACAAATCAAACTGTATCTGTATATATATATATATACATCCAAATACATCATCAGAGTACATCACATCAATATCATACAACTGAATACACAGCGGAAAAATAATAGCAAGTACGAGAGTACGTATCGTCATCCAGCTCGTCTCCTGAGCTCCACATCATCATATCCTGTAACCTATAATACTCGGTCTGACCCGAGCATCATATAAAACAATACCCGAGTCAGTCTGGAAAACCAGCGTGAGAAAATTTCACTCAATTGATTTTTAAAGTTTCAAAAATCCTTTGAAATCAAAAGCATCTCGTAAGACCGCGACACAAATAAACATGTCGGGTTTTTACCTTACGATAGCTAAAACACTTTATATCAATATCCTCTGATATTATAATAGTGTCTACAGAAAGTAAAATAGAATCTAGCTGAAATGCTTGCATCTCACATTTCAACAATAGTTGGGCACAATCAAAACCGTACAGGCACGTAAGGAAGAATGGATTTCCAACGAATGACTAGGCACTGGGGTACCACCTATCACAGTACGTGGCCTAGATCACCGTACCGAGGAGTACGCCCGCTCCCCTGCAACACAAGGCCGGAACCATCCCTTACTGGATGATCCCGAATAAAATCACCCCACGGTTGGGATCAGCAACCGCACCACTAAGCCGAAATAAAAAGGGACATCTAGACAGGGATGACCTTACCCTCCAGTGGGAGCTACCCACGAAGCCTTGCTGCATAACCCCTGATTTTCAGTCATTCCCGGTTGATGAGGTTTGAGGTTAAACGATACCTTTTAGAGAACATATCCCTTAGAATGCCCATCGTCCGCTGACGATGTTTCGCAAGCATTCGTCCATACCAGTCCGTCCCGGGTTTGAACGGAACCGAAGGCACTATTCCTACTACATCCATTTTGGAAATATCCTCAGGATTAGTAGCGACTAGCCCTTGCACTTCACTGCTCCATCTTCGACTCTGAACACGTTACATGAAACGTACAAACCGAATCGAAGTGGTATTCGAGTCTCCAGACCTAGAATCCCGGTATACGGAAACTCGATCCCGGTCTCTTCGAAACGATCAGCGCATTTGGCCAATATTGATAGTCGGTTATTTAACTATCAATTAACATCCACAAGCAACCATCACACAATTAAATAATTTCCCACATTATTTATTTGCCCAAATATCTTTCCAAGATATATTTCCAAATTTTCAAACTCCTTTTGAAAACAATTTCAAACAATTTCCGCTTACGGAATACATTTCCAAATATTTATTTCTCTGAAACACCAAGTACAAAACACTTTTAGATTTTAAAATAATTTAAAAACACTTTATTTTAAAATATATTTTATAACATTGAAATCAAACTACTTTAATACTTTATTAAAAATATATACTTTAAATTAAACCACTTTATAAATATAAACTAAATTTCTCTTTTTAAAACAGAATAGCAAATCACTTTTATATAATTACTACAATAATAGATTTTTAAAATATACCTACTTTGAAAATTAACATTTAGAAATAATCAATTTTCTAAAACATGCTTTTTAAAACATACTTAAAACTTTTAACTTATATTTAAAATTGCTTTGAAAACGTACTTGGCTATCCAGAGAAATACACTTCTCATTTTCATCTTTTAAAAATAAATCAACATTTATTTTTAAACCAAACCATATCTTTTGATAAATTCCCACCTTGAGTTTATATTCAAATATCCACTATATTTTATTTAATTCATAAACTCAGTTTATATCTCCAAAATCTCACTTCTCTTTTAAAATTCCAATTTTAAATAACTAAATCAATTTCCAATTTATTTTCCAATTTACTTTACTTTATTTTGAAATAAATTTCCTTTACTACTTCATTTATTTCAAAATACATTAACTTTTAGATTTATTCCTTTATTTGAGTTAAAACCCTTTTTAACTGAAAATACCAATTTTAAACTTCCAAAATTCTTTCTTTAGTCTTTAATTAAATTTAATCCTTACATTCAAAATAAATCCTTTATTCTTTAAATTTAATATCACTTTAGTTTAAAGTTAATATTTCCCTTATTCCAATTCACTTGAATTATTTATTTAAATTTTACTCTTTTATTTCTTTCAAAATCCAATTCAATATATTTTGATAACTCCTTTTATTGAAATATTCAATCCAACCATATCATCCAATATTTCAATCATCAATAAAATCATCACAGGATATCAATATTCATAGAACAGAATATCAAATAATCTAAATAATTTTGAGGAATCCAGTTGGATCCCTCCAACCTGTTTCCCTGCATCCACAAACGTTAGCACAATACCAATTCCACTTCAAAGTAGAATATCGCGGTATATGGGATTTATATAAATCATCCGCTATTATGCGGCGCATAGGGTCTCATCCGCTATATCAATGCGGGAATATCAACAACTCAAATATATACATATGCCAATATGTATATATTGCTATATACTACTATATATATAATATAGCATATTCAATCAATGCAATCATCCAATCAATTATTTAAATTTAACCATTTAAATTTAAAATAAAATTCAACTGAGTGAGATTAACTCACCTTAATTTCCGTTTGCGAATTCGATCCAAACTGACTTGTCACTCCACAATTCCAGACCTTATACAAACATTATATGAATTTATTAATATCAGAATAAATTGACTAATTAAAATCCAATTGATAATTTAATTTATCCGTAATTTATTTTTATTGTAAATAAATACCTTTAAAGTTTTGGCAAATCTCTTTTAACAAATATTTTCTAGTTACCAAAAATTCATAAGTTAAATAAATTGATTTCCAATTTAAAACTAAATTTAACTAATTCTTTATTTAAACAAACAAGTAACCTTCCTAACTAATACTTTTCTTTACTGTTAAATTTCTTTCTGGTAAATGCATATATAAGGTTATTAAATCGAAAGAATAAATCTCGTACCTCAACTCGATCGACCAGAACGCCACACACCAGCCCACCCTTAGCATGCTGCCTCGAGAACCGCACGCCACCAACCACCGTTCGATTCCCAGACCTCGCTGCTTCCTCCCTACCCCAAACATGTCCAAAACCGGAACCCTAGCAGCCGCGACATCGACGTCGCGAACCCCACGAAGCGACTCTCTCCTCGCGACCCAACCCCGGCCCTGAACCACCCCGCCTCGCAGTCGATGCCGTTCCCACTCGCCGCTCAAATCGCCGAGAACTCCGATCTAGCTCCACTTCCTCGCTTGCTTCAGTCGCGTTCGAGATCAACGTCCACTTGTATCGCGATGCTTCCCATTCCCCAGCCTCGCAAACGCACGCGAGCAGAAGGGCCACGGTTCGATTAGAAATCGAGTTCGACTTCGATTATGTTGCGGTCACCATTTATCTCCCTGTTTCTATCTCTACTCGATTTGCAATTGCTCAGTCGCCCCCTTTCTTTCTTTCGAACTGGGAATTTAAAGGGAAAGGATAACTTCAATTCGAAGATGGAAAGAGGTAATCGGGTTTGGTTTCGATCAGAGAATATTTGGGACAGGAGGAGGAAAAGGGACGAACGAAATCTCTCTTTCGGTCATTATTTTTATTTTGATGATTTTAGAACGAAATAAATTTTCTTCTGTTATCTGGCTTAGGAACGAAGAAATAAAGAGATAAGGTCGGGTATCAAATGTGTTGTCTTTCTTATTTAATTCTGAGGTGATTTGATACTTATCCAAAAATAATATATAATAACCAAAATATCTCGTGGTCTAAAATTCTAAACCCCGAACTCCAATTTAAATGCAACGACCGACGTTCCTAACGTTATCGTTATTCTGAACACGCTGGGACAGGTTTCGAGGTCTAGTTCGATCGTATGGAGAAGATATCTTTTTGGACCCAGTTATTATATTGAATTCAATATAGATTTCAGCGCGTTTATATATCGTACACTCACACCACAACCCCAAACTCTACGAAAATTGAAATCCGATAATAATACAATATTACGGATCCAATGAAACTGGTTTCGTCGAATTTCGAGACTGTGCCTCGGACGGCTATTTTTAAATTCAATTTCAACGATATATTTTTAAAACTGAACAAAACTCTTTAAAATTCCATTTTAAAAGTTCTATCATCTTCAGTATTAACAATATAAATTTTCTGAACCTTTGAATTATTTTTAACAGGCTTAAAATCAAGATTCAATATTTTACCCAATCCCGATAATTAAATTTAATAATTAATTATCCAAATAAATACTGTATATTTGAAATTAAAGTTAATAATTATCTTTTGAATATTTAAAATTAATTAAATATTCCTATTTCAAATGCTCAAAAATTCCGGGTCGTCACACTTACACTACATCTCTGTCCATTTTTTTTTGGCAAAGCCAGCGGGCTTAACTGGCCCCTACCAGTTTTATTGCAACACAATAAAAGAGAACAAAATGAAAAGGAACAGAAAACAAAACATGAAAAAAGAAACAATTGAAAAAACAACAACCAATCAAGCCCAACCAAGAATCAACTCATCAGGGTAATGGCTGTTACAATTCTTCAATTGCTAGAAAGTGGCAAACTTAACTTCTTTCCAAAGCACTTCTAACATCTTTCTTTGATTTAGTTTCTCAAGTTAACTCTGTCTATAAATGCTATGGTAATCCAATGTATAAGTTTTGCATGAAATTGAAAAGAATTAAACAGGAGATCAAATTATGGGCTGCTACCACCTTTGGCACTGGCAGCTTGCTGTCTACTTTACTTATGGAGCAGTTGAAGAAAAAACAGGACTATATGATGGAGAATCCTCTTGATGTTCATGCTGCTGCTGAAGAAGGAAAATTATTCAGGGAGGTTAACAATGCTCTTAGCTTGGAAGCTAATATGAAGAGGCAACAACTGCACCAAAAATGGATTGTTGAAGGTGACAAGAATACTAAGTTTTATCATGATTCATTAAAGGTCAAGCATGCTAGAGATAACATTTACAACATCTATGATGAACATGGAACTCTTTTTTCAACTGCTGCTACTGTTGACCAGGCTTTTATAGATTACTTTTCCAATTTGCTTGGCAATTCAAATGGATTTATACCTGATTTAGATCAAATCTCATCTCTTGCTTTGCCATGCATTTCAACTCAGGATGCTGAATCTCTTATTAAGCCTGTTACTGATGAGGAAATAAAGGCAACTCTGTTCTCTATGAATCAGCAATCATTTGGTGGCCCAGATGGACTTAATGTGACCTTCTTTATTTCTACGTGGAATGTGCTTGGCCATGAGTTCTGTCAAGCAGTACACAACTTCTTCTTTAAATGCAAGTTACTTGGGGAAGTTAACTGCACTAATATTGCTCTAATTCCTAAAGTCACACCTCCTACTAGTGTTTCCTCCTTCAGGCCTATTTCATGTTGTAATGTTATTTACAAATGTATCACTAAAATCCTTGCAACTCGACTGGTCAGTGTTTTGTCTTCTGTTGTTTCTAGCAATCAAGCTGCCTTTCTTCCATCCAGAAACATTCTTGATAATGTGATGCTTGCTCAAGAACTTCTAAAAGGTTATAGTAGAGGAAATGTGCCCCCTTCTGCTGCTCTTAAAATTGATATATCCAAGGCTTATGACTCAATACACTGGGCATCTATTGTTAGGATAATGGCAGAGATGGGATTTCCCAAAATTTTTGTTTCTTGGATATATGTGTGCATTTCCACACCCTCCTTCTCTGTTGTAATAAATGGTAGACCAATTGGTTTCTTCAAAAGTAGCAAAGGAATTCGACAAGGCGATCCTATATCATCTTATTTATTTCTGATGGTAATGGAAGTTTTTACTGTTATCCTAAAGACTAGATACACTAAGAAGATTATTAAGTATCATCCTAAGTGCACACAACATCAAATAACTTCTATTATGTTTGCTGATGATGTTATGTTGTTTACTAAACCTGAGGTTTCCTCCTTGAGTGGTTTATTAGAAGCAATGCAGGCTTTCTATTGTATGACTGGTCTCTCCATTAACCAAGCAAAATCTTCCATGTTAGTTGCTGGTGTCAGTGATGTTCAAGCTGCTGCCTTACATCATCATATGGGTTTCTCTTGTATAGACACTGATATGAGGTATCTTGGTCTACCCTTAATTTCTAAAGAATTACAAATGCTGATTGTTTACCTCTCTACAATAAAATAACTTCTGTTATGTGTGCTTGGGCTAATAAGCAGCTGTCTCAAAGTGGTAGGCTTGTGCTTATTAAATCAGTTGTTTTTTCCTCTTTGGTCTATTGGGCCTGTACTTTAATCCTACCAGCAAAGCTGTTGAATCTTGTAAGGTCTGCCATGAATAGATTTTTTTGGACAGGAAGTATACACAACAGGAAGTTGTTGCCTTGTTCATTCTCTAAATTTGAAACTTCCATGAAACTGGGAGGGCTTGGAGTTATTAATGCAAGGAAGTGGAATATAGCTGCGATTAGTAAACATTTTGATCAACTCATCAATAAGTCAGGTAGTTTATGGGTTAATTGGACATGGCATTACAATATAGGGAATAAATATTTTTGGTGCATGGATATTCCACAAAATTGCAGCTGGAATTGGAGGAATATGTTGAAGTTAAGAGAAGTTTATCTGCCTATGATTCAATATCAAGTTAATGCTAACACTGCTGTTAGTTTCTGGCATGATCCATGGTTTAGTAAAGGTCAAATCCTATCCAAAATGTGTGATTACTCTCAGATTTTACAAACTGGAATACACTATGATGCAAAGGCCAATGAATTTTTACATGAAGGAAAAATGCATATGCCATACAACAGTAACCAGTTGATCAGGCAGCTGTGGAGTGACATACATCAAAACTTCTACTCTGCTAATCAAATTGACACTGTTTCTTGGGACAAGAAGCCACACTCAGTTAAAGGTGTTTACAATCTAGTTTCAGCTAATGCTCCACGCCTGCTAGTAGGTGGTTCTGTGTTATCTGGACCAGTGACTCTGTTCCTTCCGATAACTTGATGTTCTGGAAAGTTATAACACAAGCATTACTTACTAGAAGTGTTTTGAACAAGTATGGATTGACATGTTCTCCTCTTTGTCTGTTTTGTGAGTTGCATGAGGAAACTTCTGAGCATCTTTTTTTTGACTGTCCTGCCCTTAAATTCATGTTGATCAGAATTATTGGCATTTCTGGGTTTAATCTATCTTCTGCTAATTCTAACATTGTCTGGAGTATTATCTATAAAGCCACTAGATGGAGAAATGATGGAGCTAGAGTGCTAGCTGTTTGCTTGAAAATATACTTGACTGTTATATCTCTGTCCATTTTGTGTCCATCTCATTGTTGCATTTTGTTTTATTCACCGTTTATTTACATTTATTTACACTGTTTTATTCTGCATCACCCACTGCATTTACTTACAAACTCCGTTCATTTTCATACTTGTTACATGCTTGTTACATTTTTCCCTATTGCATTTCAATTCTATATTTCTACAAGCATTTGTTTCTACAAGCGATCACAATTGATACCAAAACCATCTCAACCTTTCACTCCTCTACCATACAGCAACATATGACATTACATTTGCATTTACATTACATTACAAACTTCATTGCCATAGCAACACCAACCAAAATAGCTCCTCCTTCCTTCACCATCATCCTAATTCAACCATTTTCCTGAATCAACCCACTGCCTTCACCACTTAATTCATATTCCTCCATCATCACCTCACAAACTTCCCACTGCCTACTAATCCAACTCCAACCCATTCAAACATACTACAACATAGTACAAACAGCTGCCTTCACAAACTCTCTGCATTCAACGACCACCTGAAACCTCACCTGAACACCAACCAAACAGAACACTACACATATTGTTTCCATTCCACTCTCTGACCATTTCTAACCTCCATCTTCTGCAACACCACACTGCAACCAACTCAAGCAAATCATTGCTTCAACCTTCATCACAAAACTGCAACTCCTTTTCGTCGTCAACCAAGTTCTCCTACAACAGTCCGTTTCCTCCTTAACATCACAAACCTCATCACTACATCTACAAACCACCCAAACTCTTTCATCAATTGTCCCTCTGCATCAAATCCCCTACACTTCAACTAAGAATTGCCTGAATTGCCTGAATCGAGCACCATCACCGCGACCACAACTCGAAACTGCTAATAGCCACCTTCAACTTGAATTCACTACCGACCAATCGACCAGAAACCATCTCCAACCAACTCGCTGACCACCGCCTCCCTCAATCGCGAACTACCTGCCACTGCGACCTCACCCAATCGCAACTCCAATTCAGGAAACCCCAAATTCCCATCTTCCTCAAGCCGTAACTAGAAAATCGCCAATTCACGATCGCCCCACTTCACATAAGGTATTCCTATTTTCTTTTTAACAAAGAAAAGGGATTAGTTTTGATTTTTTTTTAAAATAAGTTGTGAAGTGGGCTTGGTAAAAGTAAAGTAATTGGGCTTTGGCTTGTTTGTGGGCCTGAGTTGATTTTTGTTTAGTTTGCTTAAGTGTTTGAGTTTGAGTTTGTTTTAGTGTTTTTTTTTAATTCATGTTTTTTATTTCGAGTTCAAATATTTAATCGTTTGTTTTATGTTGTTTTGGTTGTTAAGTGTTACGTCTTGTTTGTTTAAACTATTCTGTTTGCTTGCTAAAAAATCTTGTTCAACTCTTTTTCAGGTTGTAGAAAATCAAAAAGAAGGAATTGCTTGCTAAAACTGCTCTGCTTGCGTGCTATAAAAAAATCGCCGCTTTAAAATAAATTGCTAATAATTCTACGTACTCTGGTATCGTGCTCTTATATATTATTTTTACTTTCTTGCATTGTTGGTTGCTTGCATTTTAAAAATCCAAAAATAAAATCAAATCTCATTCGTAGTTACATAGTTAATACGCGTTTAATTTCTATTTTTCATTCATTTCATCTTATTTTCTTTTCTATGGGCAATACCCAACTTCACATAAGGTGAGGGATTTCAGTACCTTTCCCTTGGCCCACAAATTGCATTTCATCGTAGAATTTGAATAATAATAACGGTTAGACTTTGGACTTAAGGGAGTCATGAGCTCATCTAAGGATTAATTGTATCTTGACAAGTTGTCTTCTTTCAACAATCTTATTTCTTGGTGACTAGGCTACGGCAGTGCAATAATCATATATAAATATTACAGTGATTCGTAAAGATTATAGTGATTGTTTCTTTGAAGTACTTAAACCTTCGGCCGCATTGCTACGGTGATTCGTGATGCACCAATAACTCCTGTCCGTTACCTGGCTAAGAACTATTTTTTGGATTAAGTCAAAGTATGATTATACAATTTTGGGTAAGGAGCTACTAAGGACAGAAAAGATGTAATTAAATCATTGCATTCATTTAGTAGCATTAGTTCATGCATATATAAAATAAAAAAACAAAATCCAAAAGTAATTTTTTTTAACATTTTACTTAACTTAGTTTTTTAATCAAAAAATCCAAAAGAAAAAAATCTTTTCCTTTGAAAAACAAAAAAAACATTTTTTTTAAATCCAAAAAAAACAAACAAAACAAATCAAATCTCCCTTTTGAAAAATAAATTCTTTTTGGTAAATATTTTTCCTTTAAAAAAATACAAAAGAAAAGAATTTTTCACTTCATTTCATTTTCTGACATTGTTTCATTCTCTTAAACTTGATTCTCACTTCTTTCTCTCCTTGACCTTTTTCACTTGTGCATGAGTACCTGGACTCGTGACACAACAACGAATCGTTTAACTCGAACGAACAATCTTCCAATGATGGCGAATGAAAACGGCCCCGAACTCTCATGGATAGAATCTTTCCTGACTGAGTTTCTATTCCTTCTTGTATCACATTACCCGCCCCAATGGGTAATCACTTCGAAATTCATTCAAATAATATTGTCACGCTTTTGAAATTTGGCAATTTTGAACACGATGACCCATACATCTTCTTAACAAAATTCGAAAAAGTATGTGCAACCATTAAACTCCAACAATTATGTGATGATGGAATCAAACTTCGGTTAATTCCATTCGCTCTTACTAACTATGCTGAAAAATGGTTATACAGCTTATCTTCGAACTCGATCAAAACTTGGGAAGAACTCATTAAAGTTTTCTTAAATAAGTTCTACCCCTTGGAAAAAATAACTAAAATCCGAAATGAAACTATGAATTTTCATCAATTCAAGGGTGAACCTTTCGAAAATTACATTAAAAGATTTAAAGAGCTTTTGATAAAATGTCTACACCATATTTTGAAAAGGACAAATTTTCAAAGTGGGCTAGTTTTCGAAACAATTTCACGATCGGTGCTGGTTTTGAAACTTATTACTAAACGGGGCTTGTTTGTGCCCAGTCAGAAGCCAAGTCAGCAAACGTATAACTACCCAGATATAGGCGCAACTCTTAGTTGCGCCTATATTTTTTCAATTGAATATGCACAACTAAGAGTTGCGCATATATTATTTTTAATCTCACCAGAATAGTGCAACTAAGAGATGCACATGTATGGATTTACTTTAGGCGCAACTCATAGTTGCGCCTACTTTGCTGTGGTTCAGGCACAACTATGAGTTGTGCCTGCATAGGTTTCTGCTACCATACAAAGGCAATAGCAACCCATTAACCCCCAACCCATTTCGTTTTCAAAAACTGCTCCTCTCTTCCTCAAGCCCGAACCCAACACCCCAAGCCCTAGTTTTAGGTTTTTTCCATCAATTTCTCTCAAAATTTGCAAATTTCTTCATCAATCTTCGATTAGAACAAAGCTACAGCAATCCCTCCGCCCCACACACTCACATTACCATTCATTCATCTTTCTGAATTTCCCAATTCGAACCTAAGCCACAACAATCTTTGCAAGGTAATTAAGTAAACCCTATTTTCGAATCTTTTGACATTTTGAAATGTTTTATGTTTTTGTGTTGATTTATAGTTCCATGCCTTTCATATTAAGCTAGCCAAACCGATATGGATAATTGGGAGATCTTAGATGAAGTATTGGTGAAATATGTTGAACAGATGGAAGCTGAATCTAAATTTGTTCTTGAGACTCAGTTTGAAACAGTTCCTGAAACTCAATTTGAGATAGTTCCTCAAAATATTGGTGTTGTTGTTCAATCTGCTTTGGATAATCAAGTTTGCTTAGGTGAACCGACTCAAAGATCGGGGAAACAAATTAGCCATGAAGGTTGAGTGAGACAACCAACACATCCTATTTGTCACTATGGAGATATTTTTGAGGTAGTTATATGTAAGACTCAAACAAATGTTGGGCATCGGTTTTATGAATGTGCTGGTTACCTTGACCATATAACTAACCTGAAAGGTGTTCAGTGCTGTAAATTCTTCAAATGGTTAGATTGTCCATTGACCCCTAAGGGATTTGAGTATGCACTAGAGATGCAAGCCGAAGTGAGATGATCGGAAAAGGAAAAAAGTATGCTACGACATCAAATAAACTATTTGCAGTCCTTAAATCCAATTTGGAAAGGGGTCTAGTAAACTGGTTAATGCAATTGTTATGTAATGGTTCTGTATCAGACTTGTTTAATGGAGTTATGTATGCATTAGTTTTAATGAGTGTTGTATTACTAGGTTGTTTTATTACTTGGTTGTTGTAATGTTATGCAATATTTGATGTATTACTATTTGGTTGTTATGTTTATTTAATGTTTGATGTAATACTTTGTTGTTGTTCCACGTTGCGTACCGTGGATAATACGTACAAAAGCTGCGTACAAAATAAATCAAAGTTACAGAACATAGCAACTAACATAAATGTTTGACAGAAGATAACTTTTAATATCAAAGTTGCGTACGGAATAAAAATAGAAGTTATACAGTACACGAATGACATAAGTAGTAAAAATAAGTAAATTATTTATTGCTTCCGGCCCACACGTTCTTCTCTTATAACCTAAGTTACCGCATTGACCACATCTGTCCTGTCTTTTGTCCCCCACTTCGTCCATGACTCCCCTAATTCTTGTGGACCTGGGTCTTCCTGTATTCCTACGCGTTGGCAGCTGGAGTATAGTTGGGCCTTCATGTACATCCCTATATCTACTATCGGGCACAGGGTGAAAAAATGGAGAATAACTATGTCTATAACTGTCTGTTGTAAAACAGGACGAAATAAGATCATGGTAAGCTCTGTTCGCACCTCCTCTACATCGTGCACATGCAGCCAAAATATGGGAACATGGAAAATGGGCATGAATAGGAATATCGCATGAGCAACTGTAGTTGTCATTGGCAATATTTACTGTGTAGTTGCACACGTTTGTGTTTGTTACTTGCCACTCTGTCTAGCTGAACCTATTAATGCTCATATTTCATTCTTCTGCTGCATATTTTTCCATCATTTTTTCATAAGTTGGCGTGAGCGCAGATGTGTAATCCAGTCCATCAGTACGTCTTCTGTAGAAGTAGTTATTAAGACAATGAAAGGTACGCGCTACTAACGCCTTTACTGGTAACGACCTTGCACCTTTTAGAACTTTATTGAAACTCTCCGAAGCATTGGTAGTCATCATATAAAAACTTTCACCGTTGTCCTTGTAAAGAGCCCACTGTTCATCCTTATGTCTGAGACTTCAATCAATCCATCTGTCAGCAGCCGGACTTACATTTTTTAGTTGCTCTCTTAGTTCTTTGTATGTTAACTCGTCTCTTGCTTCAGCATAAGCATGGAATAAGTTTTGCAAAATCTTACTACCAAAACCAGCCTTTTTGAAGTTTGCTTTTAAATGACGAAGGCAGAAGCGTTGATGATGTGGTCTTCTCTACTTCTCTTGCAAGGCAGTTGGAATTCCTTTCAGTCTATCAGAAATGAATGTAATGCATCTTGCATTTAAAGATGGAATTAAGTGTCCCATGCATGAAAAAAACCATCCCCATGTCTCCGCAGACTCGGTTCGTACAATAGCAAATGCCAAAGGAAAAAGAGAGTTGTTTGCATCAACTCCTGTAGCCACAAGCAATGTACCTTGATATTTACCATACAGATGTGTTCCGTCAATAGAAAAAACAAGACGACAATGCTTGAAACCTTCAATGCTCGGTCCAAATGCCCAGAAAGCCCCCCAAAATTGAATGTCTTATGTATGTACATGATAAATAGTACCTTGATTATATTTCTGTATTGCACGAAGAAATTGTGACAAGTCATTGTACGAAGATTCTCAATCACCAAATATTTTAGACACGGCTTTGCTTAGTCCTTTCCAAGCTCTCATGTTGCATATTTGAATTTTGTATGTATTTTCCATAAGCTCTTGGATAGATTTTGCAGTGTAACTTGGGTTTGATTGAACATGTGGAATGACTTTGGTACAGATGAATTTGGTCGTTGATTGTTTGTGGTTCGAGTTGATGATTGGATTTGAGCAAGTGTGATCACCATCGTATTTTTTTATCACCCACCATCCAGCATGATCTCTTTTAGAAACAATTGCATGAAGCCGCCACGAACAATTAGCACCAATATTACATATAACAGTGAACTCTGTAGCACGAGACTTTATATTTTTAAATGAAACCGAACATTTTATCGACCATTCACTTATATGTTCAATTAAAGATTCCTTTGATTTAAAAATCATACCAACTCGAGGGCCTTTCTCCATACATTCCAGTCCATACATTTCATCGGTAAATTGAAATTCTTGCATAACAGATCTTTCCATGATTGAATCATTGCATTGGTCATCCTTTAACGGTTCTTCCATCTCGATATGCTCATCAATGTCATCAACTTCCTTTGGAATATCATCTAAAGAAGCATCATTGTTAACATTCATATCATCTATCCATGTTTCATCTTTGTCAAGTGAAGCAGCGATTTCCATGCTATCCAAATAGGAAATTTCATTATCAGCATTTCCACCCTCCATATCCTCAATCTCAGCATCTTCATCTTCAATTTCTTGCAAGTATTCATTTGAATTCGGAGTTGGAATTGACTGTGGAGGATACGATGGATATGACATGAAACCATACCCGGGTGACTGCGATGGATATGGCATGATACTGTAGCCGGATGTCTGTGGATACAACTTGCAAACAAACATTTGAGTGTTAAGTACAAAAAACATGAAAGAAACATACATACATCACATAAAACCATACCCAGCTGTTTGTGCGTAAATGTTCGATGGCTGGTAGGAGTAGTGTGGGTAATACATTTGACTTTGCTCGGCAGTATTACTGGGTCCAGGTTGGCTTGCATAATCAAAGATTTGAGCTTGCTGTTCAGATGTTTGTAAAAACCCCATCTTCTTAACATACAACTCGATTACTTTCATCCCCACGCAAAACATATAATCGACATCGTCATTACCATTTACCTCAATAGCAATTGGGCCATCATCCATTACCCATTTACTTACCAACGAGATGTTGAATTTGGTAGAAGAAATCTTTGTAGCTTTGTAAATTGTCATTTTCAACACAAGAAAATTACAACCCTTCCTCACTTTAGATCCTTTATGTTTTCCACTAACATAGGTTGGCTTACTATTTTCGTCGATGACTAAATCACCATCATAGTGTTAAATAATCGGCATGGTAGTCATAGACCTAGCAAATTTCAAGAAACTAAATTTCAATAATAGATCTATCAAAATTAGTAGAGTAGGGTTTCAAAATTTTACCTCAACTGTAGATGAAAGTGAAATCTTGTGTTGATCTTTGTCGATTTAAACGAATTTGAGTGGAATCTTTTGTTGATGAAAGTGAAAGTAAGGAAAATGGAGTTTTGGATTTTTTAAATATGATGGGTTTGAGGAGTTATGTTTATTTGGGGAGGAGTACAAGGGTTATAAGCTGCTGTTGGGCCAGCAAGAGTAGCCCATGAATACAGGCGCAACTTTGAGTTGCGCAAAGACATGTAACGGGTTAGCGCACCTCTGAATTGCGCATTGATATGTAACAGGTTAGCGCAACTTTGATGCATGCATATTATGGAAATATTTCTATGCAACTCAAAGTTGCGCATCTGCTTATACAAATGGGCGCAATTTTCAGTTGTGCCTATAACTTACTGCCATACAGCAGCTCACATATGCAAACAACTTATACATTTCATACAAAACCATCATATTTCATGCAAATATAATTCAACTATATATACAAAAACAACAACAACTAGTTGCAAACCCACAAATCTATTAAACAGCATACATATCTTGATTGTACAATAACGAAGTTCATCTTCAAATTTGAATACAAGTTCAAGACAAGATATTACAACTTCAAATGAAAGCAACCAACCTACAAACCATCATAACACCTATCTTCTTAAGTTTCTAAGTTCGCATGGTGCTCTTTAAGTTTGCGTCAGAGGCGGTTGAGATGATCCAGCTGCAACTATGTCCTGCCCTGGTTGGCTCCCTTGTGAAAAACCCCCCATGCCTCTAAAATGTCTTCTTTGGTATGTACGAGCAAAAGCCTAGAGGGGACGAGGCATATACGACGGTGGTCGTTCAAGCTTATGTCTACCAAGAAGCGACTTAATAATTTCTTTGTTGTTCAAACACTTGCCTTTTACTCGATCTTCATCGGCAGGATTTGTTAGAACATCACAACTTCATTTGAAATCATGTACAACCCTTGAACCTAAAACAAAAGAAGTATTGACGCAAGTAAGTAAAGCTAATTGAAGGAGTTAATATATGAAAACTTATAAACACGTACCAAATCACGTTCCACTGGTCCCGTGGAGCATATCTAGGAAACCTGGTAGACGATTCTTTAAGAACAAATCGCTGAGTTATATGCCAGTACCAATCGTAGTATCGTTCAGTGGTGATTCTTGGTATACATTCAACTTGAAAATGATCCAACCTATGATCCCACTTTGCTACGTACGTGTTATACAAGTCTCTGTTCCAACCATGTGGGAAAATTTGCTCGACTGCATCTGGTATATGCTAATGAAGGCCAAATTGCCTCATCACTCTGTCTGGGTAGTGCATGACCACACTTTGCAAGCAAATGATCAGGGTTCTTGCATACCAAGTCTGTTCTCCATTCAAGCAAATTGGCGGCAAATCCTGTACAATCTCAGCTTTGTATGGCGTCCAATCAACATTATGTTCATCCATAACATCGAGCTCATTGCGATAGAATGTGAGATGACGGGTTGGATCATCTCTCCAACGTCTATCTCCAGTCCATTATAATCAAAAACAAAATAATGTGTGAATATTGTACTAAAACATAAAGTTTTCAATATAAATTACCAGAAGTTTTTACCTATCCTCGTGAGGTAATCCAGGAGCGACATTGGCATGAACATTTGGACGCCCAACAGAAATATGCATCCATGACCATACCTGCACATTATCAGTGTTAACAAAAGTCTTTCAAAATATTAATACACTTATAAGTCAAAATTGACATACCTGTAGAAAGGTTAAGCAACCTGCTAACCCGTTCGACTTTCTTAGTGCCACATCATCCAACTCCTTATATAATGGTCATAAAACCGCGCTACCCCATGAATAATCAGAAATAGTGGCAAAATCCTCTAGTATGTACAATCATTTTACACTAACTCGACTCTTCGAATGGTTCGGAAATAGACAAGATGCTATAAGAAGCAATATGACAACCCGTGTGAACTATTTTAGCTCCTTAACAAATGAATCGACGGTAATCTCCCTGCCAATTATAAGGTCATTTATCCACTTGACCTTCAACTCTCTTCTATTAACCATCGTTTCTTGGGGTGGAATTTCACCAAGCAAACGGTGACAAACCTCATCAGCATCCACGTTACCACCGTAATTCAAAACAGCGCCTTCTATAGGAAGACCGAGCAAAATAGTAACATCTTGCATAGCAATTGTCATTTCTCCAACGGAAAAATAAAAGGTGCAAGTCTTAGGTCTCCATCTATCGCATAATGCTGTGAATAAAGACCTATCAAATATGATATATTTTATCTACATGAAATACCAGAAGCCCGCTTGATGAAGTAATTGTTGAACCCGATGGTCATCAACCATCTCCATCAAATCTTCGAAACTCTATGAATGATCTAGACAGTCTACAGGTTTTACACTCTACAAAATAAAGAATTATAACGTATTGTTAATTCAAAATGCTAAAAATCTTAAACTATTTACTATATTTACAAAATAAATAATATTACCCTTATTAAATCTTCAAAATTTATGCGGTGATTATCCTACAAATATAGCACGCTACCATCAACGGGTCCGCTTTCCGGTTCTGCAAAGTTCATGCCTAAAAACCCAAAATTTTCACATCGTTTCCAATAAATGTCAACTCTACAAATTAGATTACTAACATCTAGAACATGCTAATTGACAATGTTTCTAGCAAATAAAAACAAATAATACGCAAATTAAAAATTAATCAAAAAATTAGGGTTTAGAAATTAGCAAAATCTATTTGTGTTGAAGAAGATCTCGCTTTCATTGTTGTAGCTTTGTTCTAATCGAAGATTGATGAAGAAATATGCAAAATTTGAGAGAAATTGATGGAAAACCCTAAAACTAGGGCTTGGGGGTGTTGGGTTCGGGGTTGAGGAAGAGGTGAGGAGTTTGTGAAAATGAAATGAGGTGGGGGATAATAGGTTGCTGCTGCCTTTGTATGGCAGCAGAAACCTGTGCAGGCGCAACTCATAGTTGCGCCTAAACCACAGCAAAGCAGGCGCAACTATGAGTTGAGCCTAAACTAAATCAGGTTAAAAATAATATATGCAAACTCTTAGTTGCGCATATTCAGTTTAAAAAATATAGGCGCAACTAAGAGTTGCACCTATATCTGGGCAGTTACAAGTTTGCTGACTTGGCTGCTGACTGGGCACAAATAAGCCCTATTTGGTAATAAGTTTCAAAACCAGCATCGATCGTGAAATTGTTTCAAAAACTATCCCACTTTGAAAATTTGTCCTTTTGAAAAACGAACTCTTTGCCAAATCATATATGATGGACTTGAAAATATTTCACGAACCATGCTTGAATCGATGTGCCAAAGCAATTTTCTCACCCAACATCACGACGATGCTTGGCAATTCCTTGAAAATTTGGTTGAAAAATCATCCCAATGGGAACATTCTAATGAAAAATCAATTTATACATGATCGAACGCATAGTCGATAGGATCATCATTGGCTTTGGAAGCTAAAATTGATGCAATGATCAATAAATTCGATAACGTTTTCTCATCCAATCAAATGAACCAAGCTTCCTAACCAATATGTTATAAATGCAACAATCTAAATCTTATAGCTGATCAATGTCCTAATCCGATAGAACAACTCAATGCTTTTAACAAGGTTAAGAATGACCTGTTTTCTCCTATATACAAGCCTGGTTGGAGAAATCATCCTAATTTTGCATGGAACCAAAATAATTTTAACACGAATTTGGTTCGTCCCAATTTTCAAGCATTTCCAAATAATGCTTCGAATCCTTCTTTTAAGCCCGACCACTTTCAACAAAATTTTGTGCCTCCGTCTCAAAATCAACCACAACAATCTTTTGCTCCCTAAGACGATAAATGATTGACTTCACTTGAGAAGAGTCTTGAAACTTTCGTTAAAGCAACCACTCAAAACCTCCAATCAAATAGCAATTTGCAAAAATTGTTAACTTCGTACATCCAGAATACGAGTCAGTCGATTGCTAAACTTGAAATGCGAATGAGTCAATTAGCCACTTCTGTGAGTGAATGTGAATGAGCCACATTCCCAAGTCAGCCTGTTTCGAATCCTAGAAATCAAAACACGAGCTCGAATTAAGCCCATGTCATTCAAGATAGTAGCGTCAACCAAATGAATGCTATCACGACTTTGCATTTTGGTAAACAAATCGATAACCAAGTGGTCAATCCAAACGATTAACCGAAAGCTCCTCTTGACACTTCGAAAACGACAAGCGATTCTGAACAAAACATCGAGCCAAACATCAAATCAAATACCAATCCAAATTCTTCTTCTACTCAAGTAGACCAACTTACTGAATATCGAATTCCATTTCCACATCGCCTTCGACCCAATAAACATTCTGAACAAATGGAAAAGATGTAGGAAATTTTCAAACAAGTTAAAGTGAACATCCCTCTCCTTGACATCGTTCAATAAGTCCCAACTTACGCTAAATTCTTGAAAGACTTGTGTGCTAAAATACGACACACTCATGTACCCAAGAAAGTTTTCTTAGCTGTCGGTCTTAGCAAAGTTTTGTCTTAATCAATCCCTGTAAAATACAAAGATCCTGGATGTCCGACGATCTCGTGCACGATAGGAGATAAGACGATTAATAAGTGCTTACTAGACTTAGGTGCGAGTGTTAATTTGGTTCCTTATTCAGTTTACCAGTAACTTGGCTTGTATGAACTAAAACCAACGAAAGTAACTCTTTAATTTGCCGACCGTTCAATAAAGAAACCCATGGGAGAAATCGAGGACGTACTCATCAAAATTGGTCAATTCATATTCCCCGTCGATTTCATCATCCTTGAAACACAACCCGTGAACAATTCGATGAGTCAAATTCCGTTGATTTTAGGACGACCTTTCTTAGCCACTTCAAATGCCCTAATCAATTGTCGAAATGGTTCGATGAAAATTTCTTTTGGAAACATGACTTTGGATCTTAACATCTTCAATCATGAAAGTAAATCGAACGAACCACTTGACCAAACATTGGAAGTTGGCTCCATTCAAGAAAATTTTGACAATGAAACAGTTGACATTAACAACAAACGTGAGACTGAATACGAACAACTGTTTCAAGGCGAGCCTAATGAGATTGAAAACGCGCTTCCATTTGAATCCCTCACTGTTGAGTCAGAACTTCAACCAAATTCTTTGATTGAGCAATCCCCTAGGTTGGAACTCAAACCTCTTCCCGATCACCTTTATGCATACTCAAATCTCTTCAAATATTTCTCTTGATCAAGAAACTTCCCTTCTTTCAATTCTGTCGAAAAACAAAGAGGCAATTGGGTGGTCGATTACTGATATAAAGGGAATTAGTCCCGCTCTTATTCACCATCGTATCCACTTAGTTAATGAAGCCAAGCCTGTTTGGGACGCGCAACGAAGGCTTAACCCAAAAATGAAGGATGCGGTTCGAGATGAAATTCTTAAGCTCCTCGATAATGGAATCATATATCCCATTTCTGATAGTTCATGGGTTAGCCCAATTCATGTCGTGCCTAAAAAGTCTAGACTTACCGTTATCACGAACGACGTTAACGAACTCATTCCAACTCGTACTCAAACGGGTTGGCGTGTTTGCATTGATTATCGAAAATTAAATGCCGCAACACGTAAAGATCACTTTCCTCTTCCTTTCATCGACCAAATGCTTAAATGATTAACCGACTACGAATTCTATTGCTTTCTTGATAGTTACTCCGGTTATAACCAAATTCCAATCTCTCCTGAAGATCAAGAGAAAACGACTTTCGCGTGTCCCTTTGGCACCTTTGCATATTGTATGTCATTTGGCCTTTGCAATGCTTCTGCTACTTTCCAAAGATGCATGGTCAACATCTTTTCCGACATGATCGAACGCTTTCTGGAAGTGTTTATGGATGATTTTTTTCATTTTTGGAAACTCTTTTTTCGAGTGCTTACACCATCTTGAGTTAGTTCTAAATCGATGCAAGGACAAACACTTAACAATAAACTGGGAAAATGTCATTTCATGGTCAAACATGGCACTGTTCTTGGGCATGTCATTTCAAACAAAGGCATTGCGGTAGATAAAGCTAAAGTTGACGTAATTGTAAATCTACCCTTTCTCAAATATGTCAAATACATTCATTCATTTCTAAGACACGCTGATTTCTATCGACGCTTTGTGAAGGACTTTAGTAAAATTGCTCGAACTCTGACGACTCTTCTTGGAAAAGATGTTCCATTTGACTTTAATTCTGACTGTGTTTCTGCTTTCGAACATCTCAAAAATGAACTCATTTCCGCTCCCATCATTTACTCACCCAATTGGGATCTTCCTTTCGAAATAATGTGTCACTTCTAACTTTGTGGTTGGTGCTATCTTAGGACAATGCATCAACAAAATTCTTCACATCATCTACTATGCTAGTATGACTCTAACGATGCTCAATTCAATTACACAACAACCAAAAAGAACTTCTAGCGGTATTTTTTGCGCTCGAAAAGTTCTAACCTTATTTGATTGGCTTACACATTACGGTTTACACAAACCACTCCACCCTTAGGTACCTTTCGCTAAAAAGGATGCTAAGTGTCGTTTGATCCGTTGGATCCTTTTGCTCCAAGAATTTGACCTTACGATCAAAGACAAAAAAGGATCCGACAATGTCATTGCTAATTATCTGTCACATCTTCCAAACGCACCACCATCTTTACTAATCAATGAGAGCTTTCCTGATGAACAACTCCTTTCTATTTTCGTCGATCCATGGTATGCCGATATAGTGAACTATTTAGTCACTAAGGAAACGCCTTCATTTTGGTCAAAACAAGATAAATATAAATTTCTTTTCTAAGTCAAGTACTTCTATTGGTATGATCCATACTTGTTTAAATACTATTCCAAACAAATCAATCGACGTTGCGTCCTAGATTGCGAAATTAAGAGTGTTCTTTCATTTTGCCATGACCAAGCTTGTGATGATCACTTTGGTCTGAAGAAAACAGTGAAAAAGACGCTTCAATGTGATTTTTAATGGCCTACGCTTTTCAAAGATGCATTCGAGTTTTGTAATACTTGTGATCACTGCCAAATGTTAGGAAAAATCTCCCGATGGAACATGATGCCTTTGAACCTCATTCTTACGATCGAAATCTTTGACGTTTGGATATTGAATTTATGGGACCATTTCCCAACTCTTTCGGAAGTCTATACATTCTTCTTGCTGTTGATTACGACTCTAATTGGGTTGAAGCCATTCCTTATAAAAAAATGACCACAAAGTCGTTGTGAAATTCATAAAAGAAAATATCTTTTCGACGTTTGAAACGCCCCGCATAATAATAACGATAATGGAACCCATTTCTGCAATGGATCATTTGAAACACTAATGAAGAATACTCGATAACATACGAATTATCCACTCCTTATCATCCTCAAACGTGTGATCAAGTTGAAGTTTCAAATCGCCAAATCAAGCAAATTTTGGAGAAAACTGTAAATTACAATCGAAAAGATTGGTCACAAAAATTGATAGATGCGCTTTGGGCTTATAGAACTGCTTATGAAACCAATCTTAGGATGTCTCGTTTTAGGATAGTATATGGGAAAATGTGCCATTTACTTGTCAAACTTGAACATAAAGCGTTGTGGGTGATTAAGAACATAAACTTTGATCTTGAGAAAGCCGGCGAAAACAGGAAATTGCAAATCAATGAATTCGAGGAGATTAGGAACGACGCATATGAAAATGAGAAAATTTACATAGAAAGAACAAAAGTTTTTCATGAAAAATCAATCCTAAGAAAAACATTTTTGCCAAATCAAAAAGTTCTTTTGTATGACTCTTGACTTCATTTGTTCCCAAGGAAATTAAAATCAAGGTGGACAGGACCATACGTCATATGTACTTTTTTTCCACATGCTGCTATAGAAATAGAAAACCCTAGAGATGGATCGATTTCTAAAGTCAATGGTCATCGTTTAAAACCTTACTTGGAGTTGGCAAGTGATCGATAAGAGGAGTTCATGACTCTTCATGAGCCATACACGTCTAGCAAGAAATTTTAACCCTCTCTTATAAATATGTACATATTTTTCTCCGTTACACTCATTATATCATGTATTGACTGTGGGGACACATCAAAATCAAGTTTGGGGGGAGTCTCATGTTTATTTTGATTTTTTATGGTTTATTTTTTTGCATTTTCTTTCCAAAACAAAAAATCTTTTCAAAACAAAATTTTCTTTTTTTAGCATGTTGATTTGCTTTTGAAAAGACACGATAGGATACGTATATGTTTTTGGTTATTAAATTGAAATTCATGAAAATTTACTTGTCTCAACAAAAATAAAAATAAAAGTTTGATTACAATTAACTATGGTTTAACTAGTATATAGGAAGGGTCATGGGTGATAATTATGAAGTATATCCTAATTGTAATCTTTATTTAAAAGAGTGGTTGATTTAAAGTAAATGCGATAACATTTTTGATCTTCTAAGTTAAGTGGTGCTAAGATGATTTTGCATAACTCTCTCTTTTCAAATTTTTTTTATACAAATAAGAAACACCTAGAGTCATGTATTCACACGTAAGTATGTACACTCGCCATACTCTGTACCCTTCTAACGTATGCCCAAAAGGCAGTGCATGATCAGTATATCTGTTCTCATTTTATCTAAGTTAGATGAATATAAATAAAATTAAAATAATAATAATAAACACCTAAAGTCATGTGTTCATACACAAGTATGTACACTCGCCACACTCTGTACTCTTCTCACGTAAGTCCAAAAGGTAGTGCAAGATCGGTATATCTGGCCTCAGTTTATCTAAGTTAGGTGTGTAAATAATAATGTAATATTTTTCAAAATAGAGAGAGCAAGAAATTGAAATCCAAGCACTATCTCCACTTATTTGATTTGACTTGTTCAAAAGAAATAAAAATGCCACTTTGCAAAACTTTGATAATCAACTAAAGGATTCATTTCACAGTTGCACTTGTTATCAACCGAAACAACTAGCCAAGCTAGAGTCTAATTATGATGATAACTTAATGTTTGTTGGAAGTTTTGATGAGTGAAGGGACTAAAATTTCTTGATAATAACAAAAACTTATATTTAACTTACTTGTGTCAATTTAAAAGTAAATTCGGCATTTGTAAATATTTTGGAAACTTGCATCATGTTGTCGCATTAGAATTTTTCACATTGCATTTGGATTTTGTGGGTAGTATCCGCTGAAAACCCTCTTGAGACAACACTCATCCTACTAGGGACACCTAGAGGTTTAACGGCTTGTTGCATACGCTCAATGCAATCGTGTTTCCGACAATAAACGGATTTATCCTAATTTTAGTTTATTCGATGATGAATAAAAAGATAAGTGTAGGGGCGTTTGATGTGCATGTAAAAGTGTATATTTTTACTCACATATTTAATCTCCTTTTATTCAAATAAATGAGCATATTAGGGTATTTTACATGGTTAAACCAAAATTTAAATTGCTTTCAAATTGTCATGTATTCATCTTCATTTGGGGGGCAAAATGAAGATTTTGTGTATGAATTAATTTTGAAAAATTAATTTGCACATTTTTATTTTTATTTGTAGGAAATTGAGTGCAAATTGGATGAAACTTCATGGATATATGCATGCACAAATGTTCAAGGCAAAGAGAATGTAGAAAATAAAAGAATTCATGCAACATGTACCCACTAACTAATGTCTATAATTAAAATCATATGCACATGCTAATGGAGACTTAAAGGAATGTTGGTGGGGATTAATTAATTCCCTAATGATTACTTGGAGGTTACACTATCTCAAGGGCAGTTTTGGTAGTCCCTTAGAAATGAATTAGGGTTTTAAGCATGTATAAATACCCCTTATGTTTCATGTAACCATCTTCTTATTTTTATGCAAGTCATAGCACAAAATTTATGATAAAAAATAAAATTTCTCTTTAATGGCTTATTGGCCTTGTTCTTTACTTTCATGCAATTTTTATTTCATGCTTTCTTTTATTGCTATTATATTTGTTGCTCTCTTATTTACTTTATGCTCCTCTTATTTCATGTTAGTAGCATAGATTTAATTCTTGTAATTAGTTTAGTTTTATTTCATGCAAGTAGTTAGCTCTCTTTTATTTTAATTAGCTATCATTTTTCTTGTTTTTTTAATGTTGAAATCGTTTTATGTTAACATGTATTCAAATATGATAAGCTAAATCCCTTCGATTTAGGGGTAATGAAGCTCTCATGAAACATATTAAATTAGTATAGTGATTTCATTTGTGATCTCTCTTTTGTGCTTAATAGAAATTATGAATGATGGTGGTTTATGTTTTTCTTTTAGTGAATTTGATAGTCTATGTTGACATCTCAAATAGGCTATGCTTAATCAAATATAACATAAACTATTTAATCATTTGCCTAAGTGATTTTGATAATGAAAGTCATACTAGAATCAAAATTTGATGGTCTATGTTACTAATTCATAGTAAATAGATCATACTTAAAATATATTTTATTTTTAGTTTCATGTCATTTTCATGAGAATTGACAAGTGGGTTTGAATGGTGTGTTAGAATTTTATGGTTTAAGTTGTGCTAATTAATAGCACAAATAAACCATACTTATAATAAACACATCAATCATTTCTACTTAATAAGTTAATGAGATATTATAAATGAATTTTGTGTTGATTTATATGAATGATTGGAAGTGGATTTGCCTCTAAATTGCTCCTTAATCTCATAGTTTTATTCACTTTTGCTCTAGTTTATTTTCTACGGTTTTCTAGTTTAAAACAATTTCAAAAACATTGGGCTAATTTGATTGAGTAGTATTAAAATTTAATTCTTTTCCTGTGGATCGACCCATACTCGCTTACAAACTACGATTATACGCCATGCTCTTGCGGTTTTTATAATGATTATATTTTTTGACGGTTTTCTAATCGATAGAAATTTCCGTCGTTTAACAAACCAATCATCGATAAAAGATGTTAAGTATGAGGGTGATTATCATTTCGTCCACTAATATCTTTTATCAAATAAAATATCTCTTTTAGAGATATAAATCTTTAAATCATATTATTTTCCAGTATATATGGAATCAATAAACCTCATTTATCAAAACCATATTCAATTAAAACCTTTTTAAATCTTGAAGTAATTCTAAATCATTTTATCCTTTACTTAGGAAAATATTTCCAAATCATTTATTTAAATCTTAACAAAGATTTCCAAATCATAACTTTTAAAATGGGTCAAAACAATGTTATTTAAGACATCGTCCACTGTACACCTAAAATAATTAATTGTAAGTATAGGAATTAAATTAATTCCAAGTCATTTATTAAAATCTTGATAAAAGATTTCTTATTTCCAATACCTTTTTTTTAGTAGGTGAAACCATATTATCTAAGATGGTAAATCCAAATTAGTTAGTATTCGAGTAAAACGGATCTATATAAATTATACTAAATCAAAATTGTTTCTCATAAATCATATTGCAGAACATTTTTGAGTGAAAAGGGTTTATAGAAATTATACTAATTCTACTCAACATCAATTCCCGTATTCAATATGTACTATCCGTCGAATAAAGATGAAATCACCTTTTAAATTCCCATGGATAGTACGGGTTCCCTCTTCAGAATTTAACACCAAGTATAAGAAGATGATCTCTATTCAATCCAAGTTGTAATTAATTAATTATAAAAATTAATTTTTTTATACTTATCTCGTTTTCGACATTACGGCCTTATCTATTCCTCACTTAGAAAAGAGGCTAGGTGAGCCAAGGCACTAGTTGCTCCTGAACATCTCCTTAGTTTAAGCACCTCACATCTGGATCTCACGAATAGAAAAATCCAGCTTACTCATTGGCTTTTAGAGCCAAGATTAAATCACTTGATTATAACAGCTTTTCTTTAGATCATTTATTTAAACTTTTTAAAATAAATTATAAAACCTCCAAATATATTTAAAATACTTAGTTATTTATTTGAGAACATTTATAAAATATTTGGAAAAGAATAGATAAGTTTAAAGCCATACTTCAAAAGTTATTAAAAAGTGCTACGAATAGTGCCTTTAAGGCTTATTTGATCAAAACGACTTTTCGATAATTTAGAAATCCATTTTTATAACTCAAATCTCTTTTAAAACATTTTGAAATATTTATATAATTTATTTTATATTTTTAAAGAATTAAAATATCATTTTTGAAGGACTTTTCACTTTGATTTCCGAACTGCCAAAGTGCGACTATTTTGAAAACTTGATTTGCTCATATTTCAAAATCTACTAAACGAAATCTCGATCGTTTTCTTTTGTTTGAAAACTATGATTATAAGAGTTTGAATAATTCTTATTATGAAGAATTCTGACTTCGGATCCAACATATAAATGGATTTAACTTTCTACAACGCAAAATCGCAAACTACCGTTACGCGACGAGCCTATTTTAATCAATTTTCCATTTACTTTCAAACTTCATCGAAACACTTGTAAATGTTTATAAAACTTTATTAAATTATCTTAAACCATTTTCAAAGAGGTTTAACAACTCATATATATACAATTTCATTTACAAAAAGGAAAGTGATTTCCTTTGTGATTTTCGACATGTATTTAATGTGACTTGTTAATACAATCAAACGTCATATCATCATTATCCAAACATGATAAATGTCATCACAACCAAGCATAGAAAACCATATTATATTATCCAATATATAGTATATATAAATATAGAGTTTCTTACTTGAATTTCGATCGGACTAACTTTAAATCGGCTATAGCTCCGCTACGATCGCACGAGAGCCTATGGATTCGAGCTTTAGACCCTGGGGAAGGCTCGGCCTATGCTTGCTATTTGAGGTGGGCTCAACCTTGGTTGGTGGAGGGTGTGGTCGTGGGTTTGCAAGGAGGAAAGGAGGAGTTTGCTTTGAGTTTTGAAGTGCTTTGATATATATATATATATATATATATATATATATATATGTGTGTGTGTGTGTGTGTGTGTGTGTGTGTGTGTATACATACATACTATATAATTTAATTTTCTTTTGCAACTATTTTTGCCATTATTCTCTAAGGCTAGAAGACATGAAAGTAAAAAAAGAAAAGCTTAGGAATAGAAGAAGAAGTGAGTGAAAGTGAAGAAGGATGGTGGGTATTTATAGGCAAAGGTGAGGAGGAAAATAATAAGATATTTAAGTGCAAATACATCATCACTTCATCACCACCATCACCTCCCCCTACATCATTATGCTTGATCGAAACACGTCTCATGTGCAGGTACTTGTGTGTGTAAGTGTTGACTTTGGAAGGCTTAAGTATTAAGGAAAGTGAGAAAATATCAGATATTTTTAGTTATTTTATATTAAAATGTATAGGTATATATGTGTGTATCCATGTGCATGTGAATGTCTTCATGTGTGTGTACACGTATATGTGCATATGTATGACACATATAATCCACAACGTTGCACAACTTCTACATGTTGAATCGCTACGAATTCCCATTTTGGTTTCCGGTCATATTTTCTCTTCTTAGTTAATATACATATATTTGTAAACAAAGTTTGATAATAATATTCCTATTATTATATAATAATTAAAAGAGCATATTTAATAATTAAAATAATTATTAGATCATTTAAACTCCATTTAAATTCAGAAATCAATTATTCCTAAACAGCGACATTATTAATGATGTCATATATACCTTTAATTTTTCAAAATAAAATAAATTATTTTATTACATATTCTCACTTATATAGATAAATGAGTGTATGTGTCTAGCTTCGTGCATTATATCGGATTGGATAAGTGATGTTTATCGATAAAACGATTTTCAATCATTTTATCGATTTTTTTCCAAAGGAAATATTTTTGTGAATACTTATGCAAAATAAGATTACCGTTATTATTTATTATTTAAACATCATAGTTTATGCTAGAAAACCTTATATTTGAATATTTTTAAAAATAAATATAATTTATTAAATCGATAAATTTACGGGTCGTTACAATTTTCATTGATAATAAAGATGAGTATAAGAAACAAAAGAAGGATACACGAGATTCAACATAAACTAAAACAAGAAAATCCAAGTATAAAGATAGTTTAAACAAACAATTAAAAAGTTACGGATGAAGATGAAGAAAAACCACCAAGCTTGCGGATGATCTTTCCAAAGAATTTATCCATTTTGTTGGAAATTGAGGTAACTCTTTCAATATTATTTCTTAAGCTTTCTTTGATTATGAATAATATTCTCTTGATTTTGGAAAGATCTTTATTGGATGGTTTAAGTGGCATATTGATGCTTTCCAAAGAAGTATCCTCCTCCTCTTCTTGTTCTTCCTCCTCGACTTCCATTTCCTCTCCTTCCTCTTCCTCTTCCTCCTCTTCTCTTATTTTGTGTTCTTCTTCCCAAGCCAACCTTTGTTCCTTTTCCACAAGCGTTTCATAAGGCACGAAAAAGGATGAAATATGCATAAGTGAAATATTGGGCTTGTCAAATATTTTTTGAGGAATTATTTCCTCTCCTTTAATTTCAACACCAAAATAGTTAAAAACATGAGTAAGATGCACGCCATGAAATAGTGTGCTTTCATGTTTAGAAAGACTTTTAGGAAAAAGTTCATCCAAAATGACTTGAGACCAATTTATGTTTGACCTTAAATAGCAAAAGAGCTTTGAAAAATTTCTATGTTGGGTTATTATAATTACCCGTTTTAGCAGTGATACTTTGTTGAAAAAGAAAGCCTTAAATTATTGCTTTTGGTCGCAAGTTTTTGTTTTTAAATTCAAAGTCATCATCAATTTTGAAAATATCATGAATTACTTTACAATTTTGAAAATCAATTTGAAAAGATGAAAAGTCCATTCCACTAGATTTACATCCAAGAACGTGACCCCAAAGTTACAATTTAAAACAATTTGTGTCCCTTTGACATTACCCCAATCTTCTCCTTTTCTATTATCATCAAACTTTCCTTTTAAATTTGCATAAAACATCTTTACTAATTTTGGATAACAAACGAAATCATTTTGAGAAGCATCAATTAAACCAATAATTTCATTTTGCAAACAAAGATTGAAAAGATCATAAGTAGGACAATCTTCAAAAATAGCAAATCTTCCAAGAAAGACTTTTCCGAAAGATAAATACTCAATATAGGCTTGAATGACTTCTTGATCATTGAAAAGGTATTCTTTAATTTTCTTAGAAAACCTCATGGTTGCCTTAGTATTGCTTGAGGATGCCATTGAAAAATAGTTTGAAGAGATAGGAGGGTTTATGATTTTTGAATTTTGAAAATGAAAGTGAGAAATGAATGGATAGAGATAGAGTGAGTAAATAGAAAATCGAAGGACATGTTCTCTAGTCAAGAGGCAACTTTTCAGAATATAGGAGTTGGTGAGAAGGTGGAGGAAAATCCAAATTTTGAATTTGAAATTGATATTCAAAATCTATGTACATATGTCGACATACGCAAGTGGGGTATGTCGACATATATGTCAAAATTTTCAAAAATGAATTTTGTTTTAACTATTATCCTATTTTATTATATATATCTACTTATAGTAATTTCTATTTACAGAAAAATGATTTTAAAAATAATTTTAAATATTTATATTACTATTATATTATTAAAATATATAAACTATTTAAATTTAAAATATAATTACATAATATTCAACTAATATTAATATTAACCTATAGGATATTCCAAATAACCAATAAAGCAATAAAAAAATTCATTCAAGAAATTAGAACTTTCGATATATTAAAAGCGTACCTTTTTCTGATCCATTACACCATTTTGTTCTGAATTATGTATTGATGTGAAGAAAATATTAGCAATTTCTGTATCTGATTCATTACCGCTTGAGGATGTGTCTGAATCATCTAATGTTGCAGTATAGGCTCTTCTCCATTTTCTGGGTGAATCAGTGTTTGGTGTAGTTTTTAGTTTATCCGGATATGGACAGTCTCGTTTTAAATGGCCAGGTTCATCACAGTTATAACATCTAATGTCATTTCCACTTCCACTTCCACTTTCTGGATTTTTGTTATCATTTCTTTTGAAATTGTTCATCTTCCTATATTTTAGAAATTTTCTGAAATTCTTTGTCATGAAAACAATTTCATTATCATCATCGCTATCTGAATCCAGATTAACCATCATTGCATTAAAAGCATAGACTTCTTCTCTATTGTTTTGCTTTCTCTCCTGCCCTGCATTTGTGCTTCAAAAGAAAATAAATTGCCAATTAACTCTTCAATTTTTAGAGGCTAATGTCATTAGCCTCTTCGATTGCAAGAGTCTTTTAATCCCATTCAGGAGTAAGTGAATTGAGGATTTTTCTAACTTGATCCTCTTTAGAAAAACTTTTACCCTGTGCAATAAGTGAGTGTACTATATCTTGCAATCTACTATGCATATCAGATATGGACTCATTTTGAATAATTGAAACTGGCTTGTTAACATGGAAATTTTGGTCTGTTTAACTTTACTTGTGCCTTCATGTGTAACTTGCAAAGTTCTCCAAATTTCAAATGTAAACTTACATATAAATACTCTATTAAATTCATTTCTATCTAGTGAAAAAAATAATATATTCATAGCCTTAGAGTTACTTTGTGCAACTACTTTTTGGTCCGTAGTCCACTATGCAAAATTAGTCTCGGGTTCAGTGTACTCGGTTTGTGTGATATTCCAAGTGTCTAAACCAATTGACCGTAAATAAATTTTCATTCTACATGACTAATATGTGTAATTACTACCATTAAAAGTGGAGGTCTAGCGGTAGATTGTCCTTCGACAAATGAGTTACTAACAAGCGTATTAAAAGTGTTACTAACAGTACTTTTACCAACGTTGGTAGCCATTTAAAAAATTTCAAAAATCAGACGATGAATACTTTGAAAACCAATGCTCTGATACCAAATATGAGTCAGCGAAATAGGGAACTTAAGGCTAAATTTACACTAGTGGGGGTGAATAGTGTTTAATGAATTATATGAATATTTTTCAAATTATTTAAGATTCTACTTGGAATGATGTAATTAATAATCACAGAATCAAAGTACAGATAAAAGTAAATGCAGTAAAAGTGAAAAGGAAAGAACACACCAGGATTTTATGCTGGTTTGTAGTTAGCCTATATCCAGTCCCGCATAATTCCTTGTATGGATTTCTTTTCAACTAGTAAATGCAAATACAATCTCTATTTCAAGGCTACGAGACACACCCTCCAGAATCCCGACCTCTGGGTAGAGTCACTTAATTTCCAGGCTACAAGCACACCTACTAGATTTTTGGGCTACTAAGCACACCTAATTGATTTTACAGGCTACAATCACACCTACTTGGATTTCAGGGATCACACCACAAAGTATAAGAGTATGATTTGATAGAGTTTACAGACTCGGATCTTCGATCTTGATTACAATTGATCCTATAACTCTTGAATAACACTTTGACAACGGTTTGAGTAAGAGAAATCAGAGAGTAGATAATGGAGAATCAAATTAGTAATGATTGAATTCGATTTTGGTTGAATTTTGTCAAAATTTTGGTAAAAATTGATTTAGAAATCAAGAGAGTGAAAAGAAGAGAGAAGAATAAGAAATTAGTTAATGAAAATTATTTTGGAAATCTTGTATATATAGGGAAACAACGATCATGTCCATTCGCGAAGAGACGGACGCAATGACACTTCCATTCAAAATTCGAATTTTGAATTTTATGGCTAGTACGTCGACATACTTGCAGAGGATATGTCGACATATCCCTTTATATTTTGAAAAATCACTTAATAAAAATTGTTTTGAAAATATTACGTTTTGTAAAATATTTCAAAACTTTATACAAACATTTAAACATAGTTTATACATATTTTAATCATATTAAAACTTAATTTAATAATTTTGAATGATTTAATAAGAATATCCAATATAATGTAAGTAATATATATGAAATCAATGTAGTTATAAATTAATAAAGTATAAACAAAAGATAAATATATATATATATATAACTTGAAAACATTAAAATAATATCTTTACAAGTATAAGAGATTGAAAATCATTTTGAGAAATATTTTGAAAAGATTATTTTAAAACCAGGATATTTGAAAAACAATATAAAAAAAACTAGAGAATTCGAGAGAGATCAGGAAAGTGCTATCAAAGTTTTAACATAAATTCTATGACTCTATAACTTATCAAGAATACCTTGAAATTTTGAACTCTTCATTACTCACGAGTCTTCATTCTTGAACTCTTGAAACTTTATATCAGCGTCTTGAATTTACTCTTTATACTGTACAGTCTTCTAAATCAACACCTTTCTATTATCCTGCACTGTATACTATATATCTTGATAAAACATTAGTATCTATATTTTATATAATGTCCTATAGTTTTTATCATCAAAACCAAAACCTAAGGTACTAACAACTTATTCGTGGATGCATCAACTTACGAAAATTTGCCTTCGTATATATACCAAGTAATATTTGTGAAATAATAATTGTTTTCATTATTGACTAGAAATGAATATATTATTTTGTTATGAATAATATGAATATTCGTTATGAAATAAATCTATTATAATAATATTGTTTGTTTTATAACATCAATGATGCGTCAGCTATAGAAAATATAGAAGTATCATTAATTTTTTTACAATTATTTGGAATTACGTATTAAGCCATATCTTTGACAAATAATAATCGTATGATTATGAATCATATGGTACTAGTAAATTGTATCTCAAACAATTAAGGGAAAGACCATTTGGTGGGGAGTGATAAAAGGAGTTAACTAAATCTTCGGGTTGATATATATATATATATATATATGCAATTGAAGGTTTAATGATGCCAAAATGAATACATTTACTTCCTTAAATTCACCATTGAATTATCATAGGCGTGATCATGTGTATTTAATACATAAGTAGTATATCTATGATAATTTCATATAATATAAAATGGAACTAGAAAATCATAACATGCAAAGGAAATAAAATAATTTAATTTTATCGAATAAATGAGTATATTAGAAAGAGTTCCAAAAGTACCTAAAAATAACCAAAATTCAACATCAAAGTCACTCTTCACTGTGCAACATAATAATGTATCGATAAGAAGTAATAGGACTTTGTTGGTGTGACAACCCGGATTTTAATGTCTATTTATCGGGTGATTAACTGATTTTAATTATTGAATTACTGATTTTATAAGTCGAACCAATAAAAATTCAGATAATTAAAGTATCTGGATATATATAAATTGGTTTGAAAACTATAATGAATATTTAATTATAAATCTTTGAATATAACAAACCTCATAGAAAAATAAATTTTATGAATATATAAAACTCCACCATTTAAAACTAAAATAAAATATCCAAAATGAATATGTATATATATATATATGTATGTATGTATATAATGAATGCAAACTTTATGATGTTAATAGTATATATGGGTATATAAATGTATACATGTATATATGCTCATATGAAATAATATTCAAGAAAGGTGTATAGAAAGTATGTTTACAGAATATAAAAGTAGTGCATATAGATATAGATAAGTATGGAGACATAGCATTTAATATACATCATCTCAAGCACATAAAATATCAACTCAAGCATACAAAACATTTCATCAAGGTCAAAACAAAAATCAGGTCTGCATATGAATCAAATCAAAAAAAATAAAAAAAATCCCAACCTGGCTTCTCCAGCACGCTTCACTCCCATACATATTATACCACTGCCTTGTTCTCTTTTATTTCATCCACTCGATCAAAAGCTAAAGCCTGTAACCAAATTTCTTTCCAAAGCAAGATCAAGTTTCCGGTTTCAAAAGATCGGCAACCTCCTGTTTTAAATCATTTCAGGCTTTCTCTGTTGAACAGGTGAGTAAACCTTACTTTAAAAACAGTTTTTAATCTGATCCTATAATTGATATCAGTAGTAAATGTAGTTGTAATATAGTTTAAAAATGTTTATATGAACGTTGATGTGAATGCATGCAGATATAAAGATGAGACTGTGAAAAATATCTGTGCATATGCCTCTTTGTTCTTGTCTCAGGCTCCTGTTTGCTTTTAAAAATTCATATCTATTAATCGAATTCATATTAACCTTTGATGTTTGAATAAAAGTTGATTGTTATAGTATAATGTTAATTATAAAAATGGTTTCTGGAATTCTAATTTAGTAAATAATTTTAAAATAAGAAATAACAGTAATATATATATGGGTCAAAAATCAATGAATTCGATTTCATGTATGGATTGCATGAATGGATTTGTAGTAGAAAATCATGATTTTTAATATGAATATCATGATTTTTAGTTTGATAATCGTTAGGAATTTTTGAGTTGATCGAATTGGGGAATTTGGTTGATTTCGGTTGATCGGCGACGTTTGGGAGCGCGGGGTTTGGCATGGAGGTGGCCGGGGTGTCAGGAGTCTCTGGAAAAATGGTGGTTGATTTTATCTTGGGCCGTGGTGGTCAGGGGAGGAGGAAGTAGGGTTTTGTGGTAAGATTTGGTAGTCGGGTTTGACGAGGGTGGTACGGTGACGGTGGCGCACTGGGATGAATCACATAGGGGGGAATGGATTGGGTGGTTCGAAACGCGGCCGTGGTCGAAGCAGTTTGGGTTATGATGTCGTAGTTCGTCGTCGGCAAGGAAGTTGGTCATCGTGGTTTTGGTTCCAGGTTGCTCGATGGGTTTAGTTTTCGTTCCAAGCGAGTTTAACAAATGCTGGGTGGTCTGAACTATCAGTGGGGTTGTAGGCGACTGGGAGATGGTCAGAGCAACGACCAGAGATGATCTGGTGGCGCGTGCACGTGCACGGTGATCGATCTGTGCATCTGAAGTTTTGTGAGTTTGGGTTGTTGTTTTGCTCGGGACGTCTTCGTGTTGGTTACGAGAATGTCTCGAGAAAGAAGCACGCGAGGGCTGCTCGGTGTTTGTCTCGGGGTTTTGTTGATTTTGCTCGGGAACAATTTTGTTTCTAGGATTTTAAACTGTCCATATTTTTTTTTAAATGTAAATGAATTTCAAAATTTAAAGCAAAGCTTAATTTTAACTAACACTTAATACTCGATCGAGAAACATCCATCTTATGGTTAAAATTCATAACCCTTATTATGAATTAGTAATTAAAATATGATTTATTATATTAATTATTGATTAAGTGATTAATTAATTAATAGTTAAGGGTTATAAATTAATTAATTAATTAAGAGGTTAATTAGTTTGTAATTAAGAATTATTAATTAGATAATTAGAGATAATTAATTAATAATTAGTGGTTAATTAATTTAGTAATTAATTAATAATTAGTGATTAATTAATTAGTAAAGTAATTAGAGGTTAATTACTTAAGGAAAGTAATTAAGAATTAATTACTTAGTGAAATTATTTAAAGGATTGATTAATTAAGGAAATTGATTAAGGGTTAGTTGATTAATTAAAGGATAATTAATCAATGTAAGTGAGTATAGGAAAATTTAATTTGAGTAATTAATTAGGAAAAAAGTAATTAATGTGAATGGTAAGGGTTAATTAATTTGCGTTATTAATTTAAAGGCTAATTACTTAATGTAATTAAAAAGGATAATTAAGGGATGATCAATTAATGGTTTATAATTAATTAATGTTAAGTAAGCAGGATTAAAAGTGATTAAAAGAATTAGTTTAATTTATTTAAATTAATTGGAATGGTGTGACTAGTTAATCTTGCATATGAATAACTGAATGATATTGTATGCCTTGAATTACTTGATATCTTTGATAAGTGATGATATGTGATATGGTATGATTGGACTGAATTGAGATAATATGGTTTGACTATCTGTGATGAATAGCTATACAAATATGTAGTTCTGGATATATGGAATTGTTTAAAACTTAAACTGCTTTGTTTTTAAAGATGATATTGGATTCGAAGAAACCGGGATCGGGTATCAGCGATACCCGGAACCACTTCGATTAGTAATTCTAAATTCTTTATATATTTGATGTGTGGAACCAAACAGGCTAGAATGAAAAGGGTAAGAATCATAGATATTTAAAAACTGAGTAGTGATCCTTAGTTATTGTTGGAAATAAGTGATTGTCTTAAATAAGATGAGAACTCGTAGAAGGTACGAGGTACCCTGGTTTTGAAAATAAGTTTCATAACTTAGTATTTCTTATTATATGGGTTTACTCACGCTGGTTTCCAGCCTGACCCGGGTGTTACTTTGATGTAATGCTCGGGTCAGACCGAGTATTACAGATTTTCAAGTAAGGACGTTCTGGAGCTCAGGAAACGAGCTGGATGGCAGGAACGTATGGAGTGTTTCCACTATGATATATTACTGTTTATCTGAGATATATTTGATTTGTATATGCCCATTGTTGTGTATGAAAGTAACTTTGATGTATTATAAATATATTTGACAGATACAGTGTTCTTTTGAAAGCTGTTATTATTTGATATTATATTTTGATCCGCTGCGATTTGTGAGAATCAGTGTTGTGTTTCTGTTTCTTCTTCTTCTATCTCTTTCTTCTTTTACTAACTATCTGGAATTTTCGGGATCGAAAATTCCGGGTCATTACAGTTGGACAAAGTACGATGATGGTGAGTGATATTAAATTAACTTCTTTCCATAAGGCTATGTACCTATGTAATGACCTACTATTTTGGACCATTCAAATCGACAATAAAACCACACATGTCGGACTTGAATAATTCAAAACAACAGATTGTTAATAAATTTTGGAGCAAATAAAATCAATCACAGAATCACAGACACGGAATATCATAATAACTCGCAGCGGAATAAAAATAACATAGTAATTCATGAAGCTACTACAATACATAGTCTCAAAACAAATACATAATACCGGAGTCTGGAAGCAAATAAAACTGGAAATCTAAATACATAAGTTCACTAATACATAAGCAAGGGCTGAATGGAAATAACTAAAATAGAAATAGATAGACAACTAGATAGATAGATAAATCTCCACCAAATCTCTAGCTCCAAAGATGAATCCAAAGCTGTGATACTCAGGCTGACCCGAGCGTAAAGCAAAACACAAAACACTCGAGTCAGGACATACATACTTATAAAATGTAAATCAACTCAAGTCTATTGTAATAGAAATGCATCAATAACTTAAAGGATGCTTGGGATCGCTCATCCTTTAAGGATCCGTTAAACTATCTACTATGTAGGAATATACGCTATTATAATAATGTCTAAAGTAAAATAAACTATTTAAAAATAGCATTAAGGCATTACCCATATCCCCCTTAACAGATTTTATATTGCCAATAGTCTATACAGTACCGTAATACCCAGTAAACTGGAGCTACCAGAGGATACTCCATAGTTACAATACAAATCAAACTCGTAAAAGGCTCGCTAGGGTAGGTGACATTACACAACTAGGCAATGCAAGGGTTGATATACCAATTACACTTCCAGGCTGGTGGTAACGTAGAGCCGCAGCAATCGCCCATCTCAAGCCAAACTCCCGAATCAAGGGGTGCACCCAATCAATCATAAAGTAATAGAATGGTATACGATGGAGTGTGTCCGATAAGAGGAGCTACCTCATTGGACCGTCATTTGCTCCTGTTTTAGCCACCTTATGCTAACTCATGGGAGTTAGGTCCACGTATATACCTCATATAGAATCGTCTCCACTATCCTACTTCATTCTGGAATCTCCACCGCATACACAGTTGTTAAAGTGGTTTTCAGTATCGACAGAGAGTATGCCCATATCCGATCCCGGTCTCTTTAACAACCAACCGTTATTATAACCCGTGGTTATTTATTTCAAATGGTTTATATTTCAAATCAAACATTTCTATTTCAAAACCATTAAAAATCCGATGTCATTATTCTTTCAAAAATATTATTTATTTTCCAAAGTTGTAACACTTCCAAATTTATTCACTTAGTTATAACACTTCAAAACGTAATATTTAGAAACCATTACACTTTTTTAAAAATGTAATATTTAAAAACCATAACACTTTAAAAATGTAATATTTAGAAACCATAACATTTTGAAAATGTAATATTTAGAAACCATAACACTTTTAAAATGTGACCCTTATATAGTAGCATTTTGAAAATGTTACATTTTTAGAAATAGCAGCATTTTAAGAACATAACCTTAAATCCATAGCATTTTGCAAATGCTGCAATTTCAATTATATTTTCTACTATAACATATTTAAAATATCATATCTTAAATTTTTATCATAGTTATTATATAAGATCTATTTTACTTTACAAACTTATTTATTTGGATATTAATTAAACTATGATTTTAGTTAAATAAAATTTATTACTAAAATATCCAATTAAAACTGTATTTCTCATATTAGGTAAAAATACATTTTTAAACTATTTATTAACTTATAAAATTTTAACTTATAGAAAATCAGTATATATATTTTTAATTCATTTAAATCAAAATTTAAGTTAAAATTTCATAATTTAAAATTCAAAAAACTTAAAATTTTGAGAAAAAATATATATTTAAAATTTAACCACAGGTTTGTATAATATTTTCTAACCTAGGTCAAGTGATACAGATATATATCATTTCAATCCGAAATATAAAAATCCCGGGTTTGATTATTTCAAACCCGCAATCCCAAGTCAAATAAAAATCGCTCAAGCCTATCATTTTAGCTCATAACGATTTTTCCCTATTCTAAAGTTCGTTTGGGTATGTATCATTTCAACCCATAGTGAGGGAACTAGCAGTGTGAGAAACATAATATAAAATAAACAGAATAACATAGCATAACATGTCAGGTGATTAAACAGGTATAGCATTAGGTTATAACATCATATAATATCATATCACAGGCATATATGAAACTACTATCAACATGGCATATCACTATTACAATTCATAAGTCAACGATTCACTAGATTATAAGTACGAAGTCGAGAGTGATAAACTCACCTTCTTTGGCTAGAGATAACAATTCAAGACACAAGATCAAACTCCGAAAAGTACGACAAAGCATGAATTAGACTTGAGAGGAAGTAGAGCCAAGATCCAAGTCTTGTACACAACAAAATACAACATACATAAATATATATTCAACACATAAAAATATAAATTAAAACAAAGCAAAAATGGCAAATATGACCTAGTGGGCTCGGCCACTTTGCACATGAGCTTGACCACCTTGAAACATGGTTCGGCCATGATGTTTTGAGGCATGCTAGGCTCGGCTATGGTATGCAAATAGACACGGCCATGGGTAGGTGAAGTGGTGGCAAGTCAAAGGTCATTTGGAAGGCAAAAGGTCAAGGGGTTGTGTACTTTGGGTTCGGCCCTATGGCTAATGGGATCGGCCACTTTGGTTTGTGGTTCGACCATGTTGCAAATTGGGTCAAGGCAACTAAGGTTACGGCTATGGAGGTGATGAATGGTCACGGCTATGGAATGAGGAAGGTCACAACTAGGAAAAAGGGGAGGTGATGGCCGAGGCAACATGAAGAGAAGAGATGAAGGTATGGGGTCGGCTATAGGGTTTAGGCAATAGGATAGTGGTGATTTGACCTAGGGAGTCACGGCTATGGGGTTTGGTGAGGGGTAGGGTCGGCCTATGGAGATGGTGATGGATCATCATGGTGATGGAGACAAGGAGGAGGTCGGGTATAGGGATGAGCATGGCCGAACTATGTTTTTAGGAAAAGCAAAAAGAAAAAAAAAAGAAATAAGAAGAGGAAGATATAACAACTTACTGTAAATTTTGTTCAGAGAAATGAAAATGAGAAAGAGAGAAGGGGAGGATGTTTTGTACATGAATAGCAAATAGAAAGACATCTATTCAATTTGAAAAGGCAAGCACATGTCCCTTAGGAATTTCCTATGCCCAATAGTAAAGCCAAATATCAAAACAAGCTCAAATTCAAACAAAATTAAGCCCAAACAAAAATAGAAAATAGAAAAATAAAATACGTAAAAATAATTGCGTGTAAAACGCTGAAATTTAACAGATTTAACAAGTATAAATCAGAATTTGATGAAACTAAAGGCATAAAGAATATTAGAATCAAATTCAACTTCAAAGAAAAAGAATAAAAATTTAAAATTCAAATTTTAAAAATTTCAACTGAAAGTCAAACTTTGATCAAAGTTGACCAAAAATTTAAATTTTCAGAAAAGTCTTAATTCTATTATATTTGGAAGAATAATTCTCAACAAAATCCAAAAATACATTATAAAATTCCAAATTTTCAATTTTTAAATGATTTAAAATCAAAGTTCTCAAATATATTCAATTTAAATTATTTTTTAAAATTACGGGTTGTTACACTCTCCCCCACTCAAAGCTTTTCGTCCTCGAAAAGGAACAAGACACAGAAAACAAAGAAAGATAGGATAAGATAGAATAACGAATAGTACCTGAAACAAACAATTCCAGATTCGAAGCACGCATGCTCTCCTCCGTTTCTCAGGTACAATCCCAATCATCAGTACTCCACTGCACTTTGACCAGGTTGACAGATTTCCTTCTTAGCTGTTTCATACCTCTATCGACAATACGAAGTGGCTTCCTCTCGATAGTAAGGTTTGGCTCAATATCCAAACTCTCGAGAGCAGAAGGCTGGACAATAAGAGATGGATCATGAAGATACCGACGAAGATGTGAAACATGGAATACATTATGCACTCCAGAAAACTTCTCAGGCAAATCCAGACGATAAGCTAAAGAACCAACTCTCTCTAAGATGCGGAAAGGATCAATGAACCTAGGAGCAAGCTTCCCTCTCCGACCAAACCGAATCACATTCCTTAAGGGAGAGACCTTAGGGAAAACCAGATCACCAACAGAAAACTCCAAACTCCTCCTAGTCCTCGGTAATCCATCAATAAAATCCATAGAAACCTGTTCCCATTTCCAATTGAGAACCTCGAGAGGCTACAATAGTCCAAGGGTCTTCTGATGATCGACCTTGACTTGCTGATAAGTCGCACACCTACTAACAAAGATGGAGATATCACGCTTCATACCATTCCACCAATAAAGCTTCTTCATATCCTGATACATCTTCGTCACTCCTGGATGAATAGAAAGTATGGATCGATGATTTTCCCGAAGTAACTCTTGTCTCAATCCATCAACATTCGGGATACAAATCCGATCATTAATCCTCAAATTCCATCTATCATCGATCTGAGCTCCACTACCATCCTGACTACTACCAACCCTACTACGAACAATCTCCTTCATAAGCCTAAGCATCTGATCCTTATCCTGCTTAGCAATGATACGATCCATAAGAGGAGAAGAAGAAACAACAAGCTGACACAACATCGCCTTCTTCCGACTCAAAGCATCGGCCACAACATTAGCTTTCCCAGAGGTATAGTTGATGTCGAGGTCATAAGAAGCAAGGAACTCAAGCCACCTAACTTGTCTCTGATTCAAATCCTTCTGGGTGAAAATATATCTCAAAGACTGATGATCCGTAAAAAGCTCAAACTTAGTTCCCAAAAGATGATGCCTTCAAAGCTTTAAAGCAAAAACCACGGCAAGTAATTCCAAATAATGAGTAGCATAATTGGCTTCATGGGTCTTCAACTGACGACTGGCATAAGCAATAACCTTCCCATCCTGCATCAGAACAACTCCCAAACCTTCACGACTAGCATTAGTGTATACCGTTAATCCCTCATTTCCATTTGGAACGATAAGAACTGGTGCAGAAGTAAGCTTGTGCTTTAACTCATTGAATGCAGCTTCACACTTATCATTCCATATAAACTTAGCATTCTTTCGAGTCAAAGCAGTAAGAGGTGCAGCAATTCGAGCAAAATTCTCAATGAATCTCTGATAATAACCGGCAAGGTCCAGAAAACTACGGATATCAGATGGAGTCCTAGGAATTTCCCAATCCTGAAATAGAATAGGGAAAAATAAGAACTACAAAGAAAGATAGAATGATTAGATTACAAAAGAAGAATGAGAGAAGGTAGACTTACATTGATCGCAGCGATCTTAACTGGATCAACCGAAACTCCATTACAAGAAACAATATGTCCAAGAAATCGGACTTCATCCTTCCAAAAATGGCATTTAGAGAATTTAGCTTTCAACTAATGACTCCTAAGAGTCTCTAGAACATAATTCAAATGGACCCTATGTTCCTCCTCAGACTTAGAGAAAACAAGAATATCATCGACGAAGACTAGAACAAACTTGTTAAGAACATCTCGAAAAACATGATTCATCAAATCAACAAAGAAAACCGAGGCATTAGTCAAACCAAAAGGCATAACTAACCATTCATAGAAACCATTCTCAGTGTGGAAAGCAGTCTTGAGAATACTTTCCTCAACAACTCTGAGCTGGTGGAAACCTGTGTGGCAAGATCAAGCTGAGAGAAAACGGTAGCTCCATAAAGCTGATCGAACATATCATTGATACGAGACATAGAATATCTGTTTTTCATAGTGAGCTTGTTCAGTTCCCTATAATCAACACACATCCTTAAAGAACCATTGGACTGAGTGACGAAAACCACTGCTGCTCCCCATTCAGAATGACTAGGTTTGATCAGACCCTTGGAGAACAAGTCCTTAATTTGTTTCCTCAACTTAACCTTCTCGCGGGGTGCCATTCTTCTGGGAGGAAGAACTACAGGTCGAGCACTAGGAATAAGATCAATACGGAAATCGATTTCCCGCTTAGGAGGTAAAGAAGAGATTTCACCAAATACATCGGGATAGAGTTTAATCACAGGAGTTGAATTAAGATCACCAGGAGAAGAATCAAGAGAATAAATAAAACTGCTAGCATAATCCTGAGGCATACAGCACCGAATCACCAATGGGTTAGCCCGATCATCAACAAGAGAAACAGTTCGGGTTTTATAAGAGATAACGACTTCATGCTTCTTCAGCCAATCACCCCCAAGTAACATATCAAAAGCATCGAATCCAAGAACATAGAAATCACCAGAAAATCGATGATCAACATAGAAAAGTTTCACACTGTTACAAATCCTACTAAGGTTCGCGGGACCCCCAATAGGATTAGTAACACACAAAGGTACAACCGCAAACTTGGGTGAAAGGATATGTTTAAACTTATCACAAAGATCCACAGAAATAAAACTATGGGAAGCTCTAGTATCAAATAAAACACGAACAAGAAAATTAAACAAAGAACAGGTTCCCTAGAGAGTACCTGGGGTATCACTAGGAGCAGGTGGAGTAGGCGGAGCATGAGTGGAAGAAGTCATGGCAAAGACTCCAGATGTCTTGCCTTTCTGATACAAGGGGCAATCCTTCTTGAAATGGCCAGGCTGCAAACAGACATGGCAGAGGTTGTTCCTGGTATCCTGAGGTAGAGGAACAGCAGCACCAACTAAAGTAGGGCAACTATTGGCATAGTGTCCCTTCTGATCACACTTGAAGCAAGTGATGGAAGATTGGTCGATAGGATGCTTTCGAGGAGTAGACCCTAAACCTGGATTCTTAAGCCAATTCTGCTTCTGCTGATGAAAGTTAGGCTTCCTCTTCTTAGGGTTGCCAGAACCAAGCTGAGATGGAGAAGCATGAGGAATAGAAGCTTCCTTAGAAGTGGGGTTCTCATATCCAATGGCCATGTCCATCAACTCCGTGAAGGTACCATGCACATGAGAAATGAGACGATCATAATACTCTGGGCGAGCTCCAGCTATAAACTTCTCATTCTTCTTAAGAGAGGTGTCAATCAAGCCAGGAACAAACTTGAAAAGTTCATTGAACTTCCGCTCATACTCAGAAAATGACATGCTCCCCTGCTTAAGATCCATAAACTCCCTGTATAGCTGGGACTTCCCGGCTTCGGGCATCCACTTTGCCACAAAAGCCTCCCTAAAATAAGATATCCAAACTTAAGAAAGATTCCAAAGAGAGAAAACTGAACCAAACTCAAAAAAACCAACTCAAGATGATACCTAAACTGCTCCCAAGAAATATTTGCCTCAACAGTCTGAGCAGTAACGGACTCCCACCAATCCTGGGCTGCCTCCTGCAACTGCCAAGCTGCCAACTAACGCTTCTGAGCATTAGTGATCTCCAAACCAGTAAAAATCCTCTCTAAACTCCTCAACCACTGTTGAGCCTCTATGATGCTCTCAGATCCAGTAAACTTGGTACCACCAACCTGAGTGAACTCCTTACAGAGAGTGGTGAACCTAATGGGTGCAACAGGCTCAGGAACTGGGGCAACACCACGACCACTACCTCTGGCATTCCTACGATTCATCCTGGAAACAATCAAGAATGAATTTTAGGACAAAGGTAAAATAGAAAGACAAATATAAGATTCAACTAGAATGGAAATCCTAATAAAAGAATTCTAATAAACAAGGTGGATTCGAAAGGAATGAAGTTAAGAAAATGAGATTTTAAAACAAGAAACTTTTATATCCAAAATAATCTTTTAAAATCCTTTAAAATCATTTGAAAATCATTTTATACTTAAAAATACGTTCTCTCACAAAGAAATGATTTTAAGATTGATTTCACTCATTCTAGGGTATTCTACCTATCTCTAATGAGTTTTTGCTCCGTGGGCTAAGGTTTGCCTAAAACCAAAGCTCTGATACCAAATGTAACGACCCACTATTTTGGACCATTCAAATCGACAATAAAACCACACATGTCGGACTTGAATAATTCAAAACAACAGATTGTTAATAAATTTTGGAGCAAGTAAAATCAATCACAGAATCACAGACACGGAATATCAGAATAACTCGCAGTGGAATAAAAATAACATAGTAATTCATGAAGCTACTACAATACATAGTCTCAAAACAAATACATAATACTAGAGTCTGAAAGCAAATACAACTGGAAATCTAAATACATAAGTTCACTAATACATAAGCAAGGGCTGAATGGAAATAACTGAAATAGAAATAGATAGACAACTAGATAGATAGATAAATCTCCACCAAATCTCTAGCTCCAAAGATGAATCCAAAGCTGTGATACTCAGGCTGACCCGAGCGTAAAGCAAAACACAAAACACTCGAGTCAGGACATACATACTTATAAAATGTAAATCAACTCAAGTCTACTGTAATAGAAATGCATCAATAACTTAAAGGATGCTTGGGATAGCCCATCCTTTAAGGATCCGTTAAACTATCTACTGTGTAGCAATATACGCTATTATAATAATGTCTAAAGTAAAATAAAATATTTAAAAATTGCTTTAAGGCATTACCCATATCCCCCTTAATGCATTTTATAGTGCCAATAGTCTATACAGACCGTAATACCCCGTAAACTGGAGCTACCAGAGGATACTCCATAGGTACGACACAAATCAAACTCGTAAAAGGCTCGCTAGGGTAGGTGACATGGCACAACTAGGCAATGCCAGGGTAGATATACCAATTACACTTCCGGGCTGGTGGTAACGCAGAGCCGCAGCAATCGCCCACCTCGAGCCACACTCCCGAATCAAGGGGTGCACCTAATCAATCACAAAGTAATAGAATGGTATATGATGGAGTGTGTCCGATAAGAGGAGCTACCTCATTGGCCCGTCAATTGCTCCTGTTTTAGCCACCTTATGCTAACTCACGGGAGTTAGGTCCACGTATATACCTCATATAGAATCGTCTCCACCATCCCACTTCATTCTGGAATCTCCACCACGTACACAGTTGTTAAAGTGGTTTTCGGTATCGACAGAAAGTATGCCCATATCTGATCCTGGTCTCTTTAACAACCAACCGTTATTATAACCCGTGGTTATTTATTTCAAATGGTTTATATTTCAAATCAAACATTTCTATTTCAAAACCATTAAAAATCCGATGTCATTATTCTTTCAAAAATATTATTTATTTTCCAAAGTTGTAACACTTCCAAATTTATTCACTTAGTTATAACACTTCAAAACGTAATATTTAGAAACCATAACACTTTTTTAAAAATGTAATATTTAGAAACCATAACACTTTAAAAATGTAATATTTAGAAACCATAACATTTTGAAAATGTAATATTTAGAAACCATAACATTTTGAAAATGTAATATTTAGAAACCATAACACTTTTAAAATGTGACCCATATATAGTAGCATTTTGAAAATGTTACATTTTTAGAAATAGCAGCATTTTAAGAACATAACCTTAAATCCATAGCATTTTAGAAATGCTGCAATTTCAATTATATTTTCTACTATAACATATTTAAAACATCATATCTTATATTTTTATCATAGTTATTATATAAGATCTATTTTACTTTACAAACTTATTTATTTGGATATTAGTTAAACTATGATTTTAGTTAAATAAAATTTATTACTAAAATATCCAATTAAAACTGTATTTCTCATATTAGGTAAAAATACATTTTAAACTATTTATTAACTTATAAAATTTTAACTTATACAAAATCAGTAATATATATATATTTTTAATTCATTTAAATCAAAATTTAAGTTAAAATTTCATAATTTAAAATTCAAAATACTTAAAATTTTGAGAAAATATATATCAAGTGATACAGATATATATCATTTCAATCCAAAATATAAAAATCCCGGGTTTGATCATTTCAAACCCGCAATCCCAAGTCAAATAAAAATCGCTCAAGCCTATCATTTCAGCTCATAACGATTTTTCCCTATTCTAAAGTCCGTTCGGGTATGTATCATTTCAACCCACAGTGAGGGAACTAGCAGTATGAGAAACATAATATAAAATAAACAGAATAACATAGCATAACATGTCAGGTGATTAAACAGGTATAACATCAGGTTATAACATCATATAATATCATATCACAGGCATATATGAAACTACTATCAACATGGCATATCACTATTACAATTCACAAGTCATCGATTCACTAGATTATAAGTACAAAGTTGAGAGTGATAAACTCACCTTCTTTGGCTAGAGATAACAATTCAAGACACAAGATCAAACTCCGAAAAGCACGACAAAGCATGAATTAGACTTGAGTGGAAGTAGAGCCAAGATCCAAGTCTTGTACACAACAAAATACAACATACATAAATATATATTCAACACATAAAAATATAAATTAAAACAAAGCAAAAATGGCAAATATGACCTAGTGGGCTCGACCACTTTGCACATGAGCTTGACCACCTTGAAACATGGTTCGGCCATGATGTTTTGAGGCATGCTAGGCTCGGCTATGTTATGCAAATAGACACGGCCATGGGTAGGTGAAGTGGTGGCAAGTCAATGGTCATTTGGAAGGCAAAAGGTCAAGGGGATGTGTACTTTGGGTTCGGCCCTATGGCTAATGGGTTCAGCCACTTTGGTTTGTGGTTCAACCATGTTGCAATTTGGGTCAAGGCAACTAAGGTCACGGCTATGGAGGTGATGAATGGTCACGGCTATGGAATGAGGAAGGTCACAACTAGGAAAAAGGGGAGGTGATGGCCGAGGCAACATGTAGAGAAGAGATGAAGGTATGGGGTCGGCTATAGGGTTTAGGCAATAGGATAGTGGTGATTTGACCTAGGGAGTCACGGCTATGGGGTTTGGTGAGGGGTAGGGTCGGCCTATGGAGATGGTGATGGATCATCATGGTGATGGAGACAAGGAGGAGGTCGGGTATAGGGATGAGCATGGCCGAACTATGTTTTTAGGAAAAGCAAAAAGAAAAAAAAAGAAAGAAGAAGAGGAAGATATAACAACTTACTGTAAATTTTGTTCAGGGAAATGAAAATGAGAAAGAGAGAAGGGGAGGATGTTTTGTACATGAATAGCAAATAGAAAGACATCTATTCAATTTGAAAAGGCGAACACATGTCTCTTAGGAATTTCCTAAGCCCAATAGCAAAGCCAAATATCAAAACAAGCTAAAATTCAAACAAAATTAAGCCCAAAACAAAATAGAAAATAGAAAAATAAAATATGGAAAAATAATTGCGTGTAAAACGCTGAAATTTAACAGATTTAACAAGTATAAATCAGAATTTGACAAAACGAAAGGCATAGAGAATATTAGAATCAAATTCAACTTCAAAGAAAAAGAATAAAAATTTAAAATTCAAATTTAAAAATTTCAACTGAAAGTCAAACTTTGACCAAAGTTGACCAAAAATTTGAATTTTTAGAAAATCTTTATTTTATTATATTTGGAAGAATAATTCTCAACAAATTCCAAAAATACATTATAAAATTCCAAATTTTCAATTTTTAAATGATTTAGAATCAAAGTTCTCAAATAAATTCAATTTAAAATATTTGTTAAAATTACGGGTTGTTACAACCTAAGAGTAAGTACATATGTTAAATTTTAATTTCATCTGGCACGTTTATGAAATCATATAAGATAAGAACTACATGAAATCCCTATATGTCCTAGGTTTGAGAGTTGGCAAGTTATGTGAGTCAAGAGGCTTCATATAAAATTTGCTGGTGTGCAATCTTGTGTGAACCACCCTGGAGGAGTTTGGGACCAACCAACGTTGGTTGACTAAATTAATGTTATGAACATCAGTATTGTACACTCAAAGTTATGTCGGTTTTATACATAATGGCAGCTCATAAAATGTTTTTTTAATGCTTATCCCTTTGCACTAAGAAATGATTGTTGTTTCAAGAAACCCCACCTTCACGATAAAGGAATTTCTTTTAGAAATTAGCGGTAGTACAATGGACTTGGATATTGTAACATCTCCTATTTTGGAGGGTCCATGATATAGAAATTAAATTAAAATAATAATTATTAAAGATATGAATAAGATAATTTAATTACAAAAGTTGCCTAAGGGGGATTTGATTATTAAGTGTAGAACACTTTATAAAGTTAATTGAATGACCAACGGTAATTAGAGAAATTAAAGTTGGCATTGTTAATAAAAATAAATTGTTGAATTTTGGATGAAAGGTTTGTGTTAAGGGAGATGTAATAGTGTGATTGGCCAGAATGGGATATTAGCCCAAAACAAAAAGCACCAGCCCACTTTCTTTAGCATTAACCCCTCATTTCATTCTACCTCGCTTCATTTCCTTTTTTACTACGCAAATTCCATAACCCAAGTCAAGCTTGGCCACCATTTTGCTAAGGAGAAAAGGAAGATTAAAAGTTTGAAGATCAAGCTTTCGAATTTAAGGAAAAGAAAGATTAAAGCAAGATTTCTTAAATCAAGGTGAGTAAAATCTTTCTCTAAAACCTATTCTAACCTATTGGTTTCATATTTGATTTTTATATCAATGTTTTTGGTGATGTTAAACGTGTTTGAATGATTGAACATTATTTGGTTATGTTTAGGAATTTAAATGAGGTAGATTTATTCATGTTTTAGGATAAAATATAAATTAATCCAAGCGAAAAAATTTGAAACTGAAATATGATGCTTATAGTGATAAAACGTAGATGGGTTTTATATTTCAAAATTTTAGACTTTAGTTCGAATTTTTGTGGATTTTCTAAGTTGAGAAAATAGCTAATTTCGAGTAAATTAATTACTAAAAATAAAAAAATTAATTATTTTGGTCTGAAATTTTGAGAAAATGTAAAATAGGATAATTTTGGGGATTTTTCCCATCAATTTACGATTTTATATGAATTATTTAGTAAACGAAAGAATTAATTAATTAAGCGAAGATTAATTAATCAATTAATTAGGTGGTTAACAAATTCTAAAAGGAAAACCAAAAAGATAAAAAGTTAACCAATAAGAATTCGACACCAAATGGGATTTGGTGTAAAGTGATTACCTAGTAAGGAAATGAATCGGTTTTCAACATAATTACAAGATCGTCATTTAACTCACAAAAGCATATATAACATTACATGTGATGGCATTAGTAGAAATAACCTGCGATAGCTATAAAGGAGTTAATATGCGATAGCATTGAAGTTATCTACTTACGAAGGCTTCAATTAGGATTGCATGCGATAGTTTGATTGCAATAACCCACGATAGCTTTGGGTGGGTTAAGACGGGATGACCCGATGGAAATAATTCACGATGGGTATGAACGAATTAGCTCATGAAGGCTTTGTGGAAATGGCATGCGAGGGCTTTGAATGGGTTAGGCATGATGGCTACAGGGAGGATTACCCATGACCGTTATCAAGATAGCTTGGGAAGCTATCTACTTTCAAAGGCCTTTGAGAGGTTGACAGAGAACTAAATAGTATCACTATATGATGGCTTTGGATAATTAACTTATGATGGCTATAGGATAGTCATTCCACAATAGCTAGGCTAATGTGTTTTAATGTTATGGGATAACTAATTTGTTATGATTAATAACAACTCGCAAAAGTATGGGATGTTATATTTTCTAAGTAAAATAAATACTGCTTAGGGCACTTTGGAAAATAGTTTCCAAGTGTTATTGAATTATTTCATAGGGTTGAAACAAAGAAAGGCTTTTATAAGTTAAAATTGTGTTAACTTATTTTGAAATGGAAGAAAGTTTAATGAAGCTAATAATGATAGGGTATCATTTAAATGAAAGATATAAATGTTTCATTTAAATCTATAGGGCATACAACTAATGGATGAATGAAATTAGTTTATCATCGTAAAGATATAGCTTATGGAGTTATCGGATTGCAGGGTGCCTTGTCTATTAGTCTAAAGTCCAATGGTATATGACAGGGTGCCACGATGGGGTTCAATCCTAAAAATTTGTATCCTCTAAAGGGGAGTTAAGGTAGGGTGCCAAAATATCATGGTGGTGTTATAAATAAAATCAATAAATAGGCAACGTAAACGATAGCCGTTCAAGGACTAAGAGGGGTTGTTGACGCTTAGTGTAACGACCTGGCATTTCGAACCATTCAAATCAACAATCATCCACACATATCAGACTTGAATTACTCAAAACAACAGATTGTTAATTTATATTTGGAAAAACTTAGCATATACAGTAAATGAATCAATCACAGAATCACAAACACAGAGTACACAACAATAAGCAGCGGAATAGATAAATAGTAGTTTATGAAGCTACTACAGAACATCAGAGTTCAAAACGAAATACAATAGAAAATCCCAAGTACATAGAAGTCTCAAATACAAAGCAAATGACACGAGCATAAACAACTGGAAATAACTGAAATAACTGAAAGCCGAATAGATAAAAGACAGATCTCCAAGTGAAGCTCCAAAGGTGAGTCTCAAATGCTGGGACACTCAGTCTGACTCGAGCATAAATTAAAATACAAAACACTCGAGTCAGGATTAATATTCTTATACAAGTAAATCAACTCAAGTGAAATGTCCAAGTGAAATACAAATAACTTAAAGGATGTTGGGATTCCATCCTTTAAGGATCCGTTAAACTATCTACATACATAGTACAATACGCTACATATATAATGTCTATAGTAAAGTAAACTATTAAAATAGCGTTAAGGCATTACCCATATCCCCTTTAACACATTTTTTATATATATTCCCGTAGTCTATATAGTACCATAATTCCTCCGTAAACTGGAGGGCTATCAGAGGGCACTCCATAGGTACGGTACAAACCAAACTCGTAGTGGGCTCAATAAGGCATGTGACAAGGCACGTGAGGCAATGCCCAGGGTAGGATACTACCGTTTTGCAGAACCGGGCTGGTGGTAATGTATAGCAGCTACTACCGCCCACTTCGAGACACACTCCCAAATCAAAGGTGCACCCAATCAAATCACAAAGCAATATATATGGTATCGAAGAAGCATGCTCGATCGGAGGTGCAACCTCACTTGGCCCAGGTATAGCTCATGTTTTAGTCACAACAAGCTAACTCGCGGGAGTCAGGGCTGCGTTCATATCTCATATAGACGTTGCCAAACCATCCTACTTCGTTCTGGATTCTCCACCACGTACACAGTTGTTAAAGTGGTTTTCGGTATTGGCAGAGAGTATGACAATATCCAATCCCAGTCACTTTAACAACCAAACGCTTATTTCACACCGTGGTCACTTTCATTTCAAACAGTTCATATTTCATATCGAAATCTCATATTCATTTCAAAATCATATCACTTTTAAAAACATATTCACTTTCGAAATCATATCACTTTCCAAAATCATAACCACAAAATAGGTTACTCGTCATATCAAAGTATTCACATTTAAATCCATTAAATCTAAATCATAACAGTTTGAATATTTGGAAATAGTTTATATTAAAATAGGTTATAGATTAAAATAGTTTATATATATTAAAAAGAGTTTATCCCAAAAATAGTTTCAAATTAGAATTGTTTCTTCCAATTTCACAATTAATTCAAATCAACTTTAGTTCCAACATTCAATTTAAATCAATCTCAGTTCAACAATTTCAATTAAATAGGTTAAAGGTTCAATTCAAATTCTCATTAAACCCTTTTAATTTATATCGATTTCAAATCAAAGTTTGAACTACAAATTTAAACCACTTCCAATTCAATAGGTTTCAAAGTTTAAATATTCAAATAATTTACAATAACTTAATTTAATAAATTTCATTTATATTTCAAAATTCAACTTTAATTTTATTTAAATTTGAAAATATTCACTTAATCATTTTTAATAGCATTTAAATAAATCTCAAATTATAAATTTAAATAAAATCAATAATTAAATATCTAACTTCAATTATATTTAATTCTAAAATATTCACCTAATCACTTTTTATAAGCATTTAAATAAAATCTCAAACTACAAATTTAAATCAAAATTATATATTCAACTTTATTTAAATTTGAAAATATTCATTTAATCATCTTTAATTAAATAAAGTTATCAAATTATAGAAACATATCTTTAAATCTCAAAATCAATAAGTTCCAAACCAATCTTTATTTAAATTCAATTATTAACCAATTTAAATTTCAAGTTAACTTTAATTTATCTTTCCAACCTCTATTTATTAAAGTTATATAAAAATCTATTTAAAAATATTAATATAAATCTTAAATAAATATTTTAAAACCTATTATATATATATTAATTAAACTATTTTTTTATTAATTTAAATTAAATTAAACCTTTTTGTTAAATCTATTTTAAATCCTATTTTATATATTTTAAAATTAACAAAGTTATAAGTAAAATTTTATAATTTACCTTTTAAAACTTTAACTTATAATTTTTAAAATTTCCAAAACATATAATTTAAAAATCTAAATTTATACACATATTAAAATCAAAATAAAACTTTTATATTATATTTTTAAAATCAATATTTATTAAAACATATATAATTCTTTTTCAAAATTCTGGAAATCATTTAAAAATAGACCAACGGTGTCCATATATAATTTTCTACCCTATGGTCAAGTGATATGGATATTTATCATTTCAATCCGCAATTATTTAAATTTACGAGTTTATATCATTTCAGCCCGTAATCCCAAAAATTCAAATTCAATAAAATCGCTTGGGTTTATAATTCCAACCCACAACGATTTTCCCTAATCTATAAGATCATTTGGGTATATATCGTTTCAACCCATAGGGATTTCCTAAACTAACAGAGAACTTGCAGAGTGAGAACAATATAATATTAACATAAAATGACATACATATCAATAGCAAGCATATATCACAATTAAATATAATATATACAACAGGTTATGGTGTCATATGTCAATTAACATAGGTTAACAAATACAGATAATAACATATCATACTTAACAATTTAATCACTAATCAATTCAAATTTAACAACATATTTCAATTGTCATTTCATGTGAAATCAATTTACTAAATATAAGAATGTCAATCGTGAGTGATCGCTCACCTTTCGAGACTAGAGAAATTAGACACATAACAAGCTATGAATCCAAGCACAAATTCCAAAGCACAACACGATGAACATGAATTCGGCAAACAAAGCAAAGCTGATAGCTTGGAATCGATGGAAAACAAATCAAAACTAGCTTGATATAAATGGAAATAAAATATATATTATATATTTTATCTTTTTTCCTTAAAATCAATATTCAATTTAAAACACATATTTAAAATAAAAATCTTCATATTATATTTTTAAAAATCAATATTTATTAAAACCCATATTTTTCAAAATTCTTCAAATAAATATTTAAACATAATATATATATATATATATATTAAAGTTATTACAAAAATCTATTTTAAAATATTAACATAATTGAAATAAATACTTTAACATATTATATAAATACTCTAAACATAAAATGAAATTGAAATAATATATAAACACTTTAAACATTTAAATTGAAATACTTTAAACATATTATATAAATACTCTAAACATATTATAAATTGAAATAAGTTCTTTAAACATAAATTGAAGAAGGTTAAAGGCGGCTTGGTTGCTTGACCTAGGGAAGTAAGGTGGCTATCAAGCTCAGGTGGTGGCTCAGGTCGAAGTAGGCTGGGGACTGGCGGCTGTCATGTGGCGGTGGGAGGAAGTAAGGTGGCATTTCGGAGGGTGGAGCTGCTGTGAGGCTTGGCTGCTATATGCTTCATAATGTGGGTCTGATAGCGATGTTGACAGGGCAAAGGGTGCGCGGGTGGGGCTGTCGACTCGGGGTTTGGTGGGGAAAAGAGGTACAGAACTAAGATGGAGGCACTACCGTATGGGTGTTGCGGTGAGGAGGAAGGTTGCTGTTGGTGGGTACCGATACGGCAATTGTTTCGTAGATTTCGCCGCGTATCGGACACCGAAAGGCACAAATGAATATACTGCGGAGATCAGCACGACGATACGAACAGAATGGTGCACAGATATGAGCGATACGACTATCCTATCAAAACTCGATTTTCGCTGCCAAAACTGCTGCTAAAACACCAAAAATAAGACAAACGGAATTAGAGCAGTCCAAATTTGGCGAAACGAAATACGACGTCTCACTTCGCAAATGATTTACATTTTATTGTATAAAAATATTCAGATTTTAGAAATATTTTATTTTCATCAATTTAACCGATTTTATATTTTAAATTTTAAATTTCACCACAGAACAAACTTTCATATTTTCAAATGAAAATCTGCCACTTGCTATGCTTCAATATACGCATACCAAATATCAAATTTTTATTTCTAAGATTTATTGTTTAATTTCATGAATTTTTTTACTTAATTACGTTATAAAAATCGTTAAAATTTCCAGATCGTTATAGTAAGGATGCTTAGCAGAATGTATTCAAGGTGCTTACATTTTACCTTTTAGGAGAGTCTGGGTGGCTCTAGTTAGGGTGACTCCCATTGGGGGAATGAGTGGCCATTTCATCAGGTGATGTTGTTTGAGAAAAGGTAAATTAGCGACGGATGGGACTATAGAGGTAATCACTAAATAGGTTAATGATAACTTAACGATGGAAGCCTAAACTAAGAGATTTGGTAATGGTTGAATGGATGATGATTAGTTGTATGACATGGTTCATAAATGATGATAAGTATAGGGTATACTTAACTTGAATTGATATATGATGTGGTTCATGACTGGTTGGTAAGTGCAGAGTATGCTTCTTGATTTAATATATGCACATAGATGATTTTTATGAAATGTTTATTACATATATGATGTATCTTGATGGATGATGAAGTGAGGGTAAAACCTGTTCTGTGTTAGTGGCGAGTTTCATTATAGATGATTAGTATAAAGGTTTTACTCATACTAGGTTTTACGTTTGACCCGTGTTTTTATTATTTCCTATAAATTCATGGGTACTCATTCAAGCAAGCAAAGTTTATGGATCAGGCAGGTAGATTTTGAAGGACAAATAAAGATTTCGAAGACGAAGCAAGGCTTGTTTATAATAAAAACTATTTTCAAATTCTACTATGTAAAACCATGATTTATAAATGGTTATGTATTGTGTTGCCATCCTTATATGTCGAACACAACACTACTCTATCTATGTTTTATATGTAATTCAAATTGATAAAATGGAAAAAGTTATCTAGCTACTCTATTTACTTATGTTGTGCAATAATACTTAACTTACTTTATTGTTGGAAAATGATTTCGGTGATGACTGCAATATCATCGACGTCCATTTTCGAGTCTCAGAGTGTGGGATATTACAAATATGATCCAATGACTCTAACATAGAAACTACTTATATAAGATGAAATAAAATTAACTAAGCCAGACAACTCCTTATAATGTCTAATAAGAATTCTTGCACATTAAAAAGAAACTGTGAGTTTCTTATTGATGGTGAGAAAACAATTTCTTAAATTATCAATAAGCCATGAAGAGCATCAACTTTGACATATGGCACAATGCGCAAATCTGGAATGAATTTCAAGTACATTATCAAAACATGATTTTGTTAGCTGTACCCAAAAGGATACAATCCATCGACAACCAGTGTGTCTTCAGTAAGAAAACTAATGAAGTTGGAATGTAGGAGGCAACATCGATGATAATAACATTGCAGGTCTTAATTGAAAATAATGTAATAGATTCATCATTCAATGTGCTAAATTTAATCGGATTTTGCGCACAAAAGTATCACCCAATATGATTCTAATTTTTGTACATATATTGTACAACCCATAATTTACTATTGATTAATTTAATTGATTAAAAGGCCGAGGCAAGCTAAATAAGAAAAGAAGGGGTACTAAACTAATGAAAAAGAGTATGAGGGCCCAAGCCCAAACTATTGTGGGACAATAAGCATACTCCTTTCAATTTATTCATCTAATTCTACAAAATATAAAATAAAAGCTAGAGAGAAATGTTAGTGGTGGTAGCTTAGGAGGAGCAAACAAAGAGGAGATAAGAAAACACAAGCGAAGGAGGAGTTGAAGACTAAACTAAGACATTCCAAAGATCTAGGTGAGTAATACTAAACTCATTTTACCATACCTAATATTTTTGTTTTGGTACAGTTTTGTGTATTCTTAAATATGATGGAGTTTCATATAGATTTTCATTAACAAGCAAAACTTTTAATGCATGTTTAAGGGAAAAATAGACGAACATGGGATATTAGATGTATTTTGCTACCTTAATAATTTCGAAATATTATGGAGACTTTACATAATGTTTTTAAGCATGATTTTAGAAATGGATTTTTAGTTCGAGCGATTTCTTATGCCAAAAATAATTTATTATAATTCATTGAAGGTGTATGCCCAAAAAAATAAGGAAAATACACTTTAATCAAAATAAAGGATAGAATACAAAAGAACAGGTGTTCATAAATATTCTAGGACTTCACTATTTCTATGAGAAAAATAAGCTAATATGTGATAGGTACTGCACTGGAAAATGAGGGAACTGCGAGGATGCATGTAATATAAAATAATATGGTGAAATAAGTGTTGGTAAATAAGGGTCCAAATCCAAATAAAGTGTTGAAAAGAAATATAAAGGACAATGTAAATAATAGAAAATGAAATCTTAACGTATCATGTAGTGGAATGTGTAAAGATGCTGTCTTTGTCTTGTATGGAACTGAGGCGGCAGCCTAACGATTTATAAGAGAACTGTGCATACGGGGAAAATAGTAAAGATTAGCCAAAGGGATCTAGAGATTTTCAGGGGAAAGTAGATCTGTTCGCAATATGCAGAGGATAGGTTGCACCAAAAAATGTAAAGTTGATAGAGGTTGAACTGCACTGCCATATGTAAATGACATACTACACCGCTATTTGGAAGCATTCACTTAATAAGTAAAGATTGGATTACGCTAATGGTTTGGGGCAGGGTTGTACTATGCCAAGGAAAGAGAGAGCGTTGGAAGGGCTATAGACACCGGGGTAGGGACGCTCACTCGAATGCACACCTAGGGAAGGAGGGGAAAGACGTTCAACTTCTAGAGACTGCAATGGGAGATTCCAAGCAGTTTCAAATTAAATAAATGTATAAGGACCGCGGGTGGCCGTTTCACTGTAGTCCATAGTTTAAGAAAATAAATGGGGACTGCAGTTGGTTGTTTCACTATAGTCCAGAACTTAAGTAAATAAATATAAATGGACTGCATGTTGTTGTTTCTTTGTGGTCCAAGGCTTAACTAATAAATAGTTAAATAATGCGGGTGGCTGGGATTACGCAGTTTGAATCAATTAATGAATCTAAAGAACACTGTAGGGGGCTGAGTATATGCAGTCTAAACTAAAAGAATGAATTAAAAAGGGATACCACAGAGGGGGATGGTTCCTGGCAGTATCAGTTAAAAGATGAACCTAAATGGGAATCTTAGTGGGGACTGCATCGGGGGCGCAGTAGCATATGGTAATATTATATTAAAGAATAATCTAATATGGGAAATAAGTGGGGACTATACTGGGGGCACGATAGTAAATGGAACTGCTTGAGAATGTATAAGGCTCATTAGCAAATAAGAATTACTTGCGCAGTAACGATGATTATTTCACTTATGGTGTTTTAGATGGTGAGGGGGAACCCATTTCGTGCTATATGGCTTGGTCTCACTATAGGTTTATTTTGAGTAAGTATTATTCACACTAGACTTTATGTCCGATCCATATTTTTATTATTGTTTTCCCCATAAACTCATGGGTACTCATTTGAGTAGACTGAGTTTATAGGATTAGGTAAGTTAAAATAAGTGCTGCAGAACACAGATCGAAGATGGAGTAAGAGCCTTTATTAGTAAAAAAAGATATTGTTTCCACTATTAAGGATCTTAGGCGGCATCGTTGTATGCTGATTAGACTTTTTACTATGTTATTTTCTATTATTAATTAACCCCTGCGTGGGCATGACTTTAGGGTTAATTTTGAAAGAAATTTGAATGTAATGAATGTTAAGACAATTTCTATGTAATGAAAATACTTAACTGCTTTGTTTACTTTATTTGTATTTGAATATATTGAACTCACTTACGTCACTGGAGGACAATTCTGGTGCTGAATGTAGCATCATCGGCGCTCATCTTTGAGTCTCGAAGTGGGGGTTGTTATAGTTGGTATCAGAGCATAGGTTAGGCGAGATTTAAGTGAAACAGAGCTAGAAAAGTAGGAGCTTACTTATGTAACGACCCGTATTCTACGTATCGAAGGATCTTAGAATATTTATATTATTTTCATACGAGGTCGTATGATTCTAGAATTTTGGAAAATAACCCTTAGGGACATTTTCCACATCTATGATTTTTTCGGGTTTCTATGTGACCATTTTGACCCTGAGAATCTTGTATGGCCTATAACTTTTGATAGGAGCCGAATTGGTGTTTGAAACCACTTCCGTTAAATCAAGATAATGGTATTCCTTTCTGGAGAGTGGTCATAATAGGAAAACAGACTTACCTTTAGGGAGATATGGTCGTTTGAAGTTCCACTCAATTTTAGATGGCTTAATGGGTAATTAGTAAGTTAATGGGTGGGCCCAAAGCCCATTTCAGGATTAGACTCGCGTCAACTTCAAGAAAAGGTGACAAACTGGTGGAATGCCATGAAAGTTACCATACTTGAGGATCGGTTGACTTAGGATCAGTTCAAAGCCCGTTTTGAAGAAAAGTTTATACCAACAGGTCAGTAGTTGGTCTTATTCCATAAGTTTGCAAATCTGAAGCAAGGAGATATGATTGTCTCTGAGTACATTGCTAAGTTTGACGCCCTATCAAAATATGGGATGTTCTTTATCGACACTTCATTAAAGAAGAGTGAGAAGTTCATTATCAGCTTGGATGGCTACTTGGAAGAGAGGCTCGTAGGCTACATTGATAAGACTTTCAAGGTGTTAGTCGAGAAGGCCTTGAGGCATGAGAGCCTTTATCCGAAGCCAAGTACCATTATTCCTAAAGAAGAGCTAAAGCCGCAATCGAGCAGGGGAGGCAAGAAAAAGTGGTACAATAAAAGGAAGCAGTTTCAGAACATAGGCGGCCATAAGAAGAGTAAGACCACAGTCTTTTGTTGCAACTACAGTGACAAAGGCCACTATAGTAGAAACTGCAAAGCTGAGAGAAATAAATCCTTCAACTACGACAAGCTTGGGCACATTCAAAAGGACTATCCAGGGCCATTAAAGCAGAAGCATGTGGTGAAAGCATATGCTATTATTGCCATTCTGACTTCGTTGAATGCTCCATCGGCGAAGGAAAAAGGGTAAGGCATTGTTATTCAAGGTATGCTTTCCATTTATGATGTTCCTATACGAGTTTTATTTAGTACCGATGCTTCACATTCCTTCATATCTAGTGACCTAGTATATAGACTAGATTGAGACCCGAAATTGTAGACCAACCTTTGATTGTGATGAACCCTGTTGGAGGCTCCACTAGCCTGTGTTTGGTTTGTCATGGCTTGGTCTTATCAAGTCATGGATGCTCATTTAATTGTGATTGCTTTGTTTAAGGTTTCATTGGGTTTGTTGTTATTTTGGAGATGGACTGGCTTTATAGATACAGAGTGATGGTGGATTGTGAGAATTCGTTGGTGATGATAGGGGTAGATGATGGGCATATGATAGTGTTAAGGTGCCTACCAGATGATGACGTTATGGTTAGTTTTGTATATTCGCTCGATGCCCCACCTAACAAGTTACCATTGGTAGCTATTGCTAGGGAGTATCCGGATGTATTTGAGGCAATGACCGGAGCTTCCGCCCCATAGAGAAACTGAGTTCCATATTGATTTAGTTAAAGATGCCAGACCGATAGTGATGTCGTTGAGGAGGATGATACCTAGAGAGCGAAGAGAGCTTGAGGTGCAGGTGAATTGCCATTTGTGAAAAGGGTTCATTCGAAGGAGTATTTTGAGTGGGGAACGCCTGTAGTATTTTCCATGAAGGGTGATGGTTCCCTTAGATTGTGTGCTAGTTACCGTAAGATGAATAACGTGATGAAGAAGAACAAGTACGCACTCCCACATATTGATGACTTGTTCGATCGGCTTCACGGTGCTAGAATATTTTATCAGTTGGATCTTGCGACCGGATCTCACCAATAGAGATTAGCGAAGGAGAGTTTGCCAATTATAGCGTTTCATATGCTATCTGATTTCTATGAGCGGTTGGTCATGCCATTCGGGTTAACCAATGCGCCGATATACTTTATTGATCTCATGAACCATGTTTTCAAGAGTCAGCTAAATAACTTTAGGCTTATGTTCATTGATGTTATTCTTGTCTACTCATGGACCGAGGAAGAACATAAGACACATTTGAGGATCGTGCTTGAGGTGTTGAGAGAGCACCGACTAAAGGCAGAGTTTTCTAAGTGTCACCTCTGAAAAGGGAAGTGCTATTCTTGGGCCATGTTGTTTCTGATGAGGGCGTTGCCATGGATCCTACAAAGATTGCATAAGTCCAAGATTGGGCTAGACCCAAAAACGCTATGGATGTGAGAAGTTTATTAGAGTTTGCTGGATATTATAAACAATTCCTCCACGACTTCTCTAAGGTAGCGACACCATTGACTCAAATTACGAAAAAGAATCAGACTTTTACTTGGGATGGAAGATGTGAGAATGCATTTGTGAGTTTAAAAGAAAAGTTAATGAGTGCACTAGTATTGACCATTCTGAGCGGGAATGAAGAGGTGACGCTATACACTGACGCTTGTGGTACCGGGTTAGGGGCGGTATAAATACATCAAGGCAAAGTTGTTGCATATGCTAGTCGATAACTGAAGTCACATGAGATGAAATACCTAAGCCGTGATTTAGAGTTAGTAGCGATTGTGTTGGTGCTGAAGACTTTGGAGGCACTATCTTTTAGGAGAGAGGTTCAAGCTGTTCACTGACCATAAATCATTGAAGTACCTCTTTTCGCAGAAGGATCTTAACCTTCGCCAACAATGATGGTTAGAGTTTCTAGTCTCCTATGACTTTGACATTGCATATACACCGAGTAAAGGTAATGCAGTTGTTGATGTCTTGAGTGGGAGACATGCCAGCTTAGGAGCTATATTCATAGAGTAGACGCAGTTAGAGTATATTGCTGGTTATAATTTCTGACCAAGATGTGAGCTAGAGCCAGAGATATTGGCAAGATTGACTATTAGGCTTGCTCTGATTGAGTGGATTGGTACTAGTCAGAGGCGCAATGCCAAATTAGCATAGATCACTACTAAGATTGAAGCTGGAGTAGAATCTGAAGATATGAGAAAGTACAGACTCGACCAAGAAATTTACCTCCGTAAAGATAGAAGATTGTTTATTCATGATGTCGATGGGTTAAGGGATGAGTTGCTAGGAGAGTGCAATCATTCGAGATCGACTATTCATCCCAGCAGCAATAAGATGTACTGTGATAGGAAGCAAACCTTCTATTGGGAAGGGATAAAGAAAGATGTTGAGGTAATTGTATTGAAATGCATGAACTGCCAGTTGGTTAAGGTAGAAAAGAAGAAGCCTAGTGGTTTGATGCAACCGCTAGAAGTTCCCAAGTGGAAATGGGAACAAGTACCGATGGATCGCATTGATGGATTGCCAAGGGCCCGACCAAGGTATGACATCATTTGGGTTATAGTCGATCAATTAACCAAGAGCGCTAAATTTATACCGGTAAAGTCAAGTAGAATGACAGCTAAACTGGCTGAGTTGTATATGAGGTGGATAGTATGATTTCATGGTATGACGAACTGCATTTTAGTGATCGAGATCTGTTGTTCACTACTGGGTTTCGAAAGAGCTTACATGAGACATTAGGGACAGAGTTGCACCTCAGCACAGCTTATCACCCTCAAACTGATAGCCAAATCAAGAGAGTGAATTGTATCTTAGAGGATCTCTTGCATGCTTGCATACTAAACTTTGGAGGCTCGTGGGATGATCACTTATTTCTTGTTGAATTTGCATACAGCAACAGCTATCAATTCAACATCGGTATGGCACCATTTGATGCATTGTATGATCAACCATGAAATGCTCATTTGTATTGGTGGGAAACGGATGAGAAACTGATTCTTCGGTCATATATGATTAGAGAGACATCGAAGAAGGTTGAGATCATTCGGCAACGAATGAAAGCTGCTTAAGACAAATAGAAGAGCTTCACTAATAAGAGATGTAGAGATGTAGAGTTCTCTGTCGACGATATGGTATTAGTCAAGATTTCTCCATTAAAGAATGTAATTCAATTCGGTAGTAAAGAGAAGTTGGCACCGAGATTCATAGGTCATTTTTCGATACTAGAGAGGATTGGGAACCTTGCTTATAGTGTCGACTTACCTCATAGAATAGCCAGAGTGCACAATGAGTTCCACGTTTCTTACTTGCGGAAATTTGTGAACAACTCAGACGTAACTATTGCATCGGATCAGATAGATGATATCGAGATTGAACTAGAGGTTTTGAGACCTCGTAACCTATTCGTATCATCAAACTGATGCAAAGGAGCCTAGGAAAAAGACGGTGAAGTTGATGAAGGTTCAATGGAGTGAAATTGAAGGTGATTGCACTTGGAAGACCGAGTAGAGCATGAGAATAGGTTATCTAGAGCTCTTTACTTGGTGAGACTTTTTATTTTTGCTTTTACTTTCACTTATGATATTATGAATTATATATTTTAGTATACTATCCTGCATGCTAGCATAGGTTTGGATGTTTTCTTTTTTCCATTTGATTACCGTGTATGGATGTTTGATTTATGATAGTTGCCTATGCTTGTGTGTGGTTGTTAGGCATGTAGGATGACCCTATTGATTTTTGTTTGGGATTTTTAGGGCGAAATTCCTAAATGGGGGTGGGGAGGGGAGGGGGCGAATGTGACGGCCAATATTCTATGTATTAGAGGATCGTAGAATATTAATATTATTTTCATATGAGGTCATATGTTTCTAAAATTTTGAAAAATGACTCATAGTCACACTTTCCATATTTATGATTTTTGATGGGTTTCCATGTGATTATTTGGACCATGATAATCTTGTATGACTATAACTTTTGATTAAAGCTAAACAGGGGTCTGAAACCACTTCCATTTGATCGAAATAATAGTTTCCCTTTTCGTAGAGTTGTCTAGGAAAACAGACTTACCATTAAGGAGATATGGCCGTTTGAAGTTCCACCTGATTTTAGACAGCTTAAGTGGTAGTTAGTATGTTAATGGGTAGGTCCCAAGCCCATCTCAGGATTAGCATGGGGTTAGGGCTAATGGGACTCTCTTCCATCATTTCATACTTCCTAAAAATAGAGAGGAATCCCCCATTAACAATCTCTTACCTAAAAAGTCACCATGATCCGTACTTTAATTAGCCTAAATGCCTCATTAGAATAAGATTAGCACATTGGGTTGAAGATTTGCTATTGGAGATCATCTTGGAGCTGTTGTTCATCTTGGGATTTGAGCATCTTTAGGCTTGGATTGGATTGCTTTGGATTTAGGTGAGTGGTATTAAGCCTCTACTCACTAATTACCCTCTAAATGATGCTTAGTGATGTTTTTAAAATGATTTTCAAATTTTAAAATACGTTTTAAACCATTTTAAGCAACATATGTAAATTTCAAATTAAATAGACAAGTTTTGTAAATTTGTGTTCTAATGGATCTCATGTGTTCTTATGGATACTACCCTTAGATTTAGGCTTTGTTTTGATATGTATGAATGTATGCTTGTTAGGATAGACTATATATGATGTTTGCTTAAATGCATGTTGATTGAATGATTGAAAACGCTGATCGAATGGCGATTTAACTTTAGAAACAAGTTAGTGATCGGTATACGTGGATCAGTACCGATCCATAATTTTTGTCCCAAATGTCTTGCGATCGATATGGGATGACAAGGAAGGCCACGTTTCAAATTTCAAGTCATTTGGAGTTATGTGTGGTTGAAGATGGATCGGTGTCAGTGGATCTGTGATAACCTATAAAGGTCACACTGTGCAAATGATATGCGATTATTATAGGATGTCAAGAAGGACCCCCCAAAGCTACGTTTAAAATTTCAAATCGTTTGGAGTTTGTATGGTTGAGCAATGGCTTTGGGAAATTCAAATCGGTGAAGATGGATCGATGTAGGGTGTGCTTCGAGCCAACAAGGGAGAAACTTCGAGCTTGAATTAGGGCATTCTCAGATTGCTAAAGTCAAGAGGAAAAGAATGAGTTAAGTCAGAGATTGGAACCGATCCCAGTGCGTGCTTTGGGCTAGCAAGGCAGAAACTTCGGGCTTGACTTAGGGCATTTTCAGATCGGTGAAGGTAAGAAGAAAAAAATGAGTTAAGTTGGGGATAGGTACCGATCCCCGGGCATGCTTTGGGCCAGTAAGTTAGAGACTTCTGGCTTGACTTAGGGCATTCTTAGATCGGTAATGGCAAGAGGAAAATTGAGTTAAGTTAGGGATCGGTACCGATCCCTGGGCGTGCTTTAGGCATTTTCTGAAATTACCCAGGCACGACTTCGGGCCAAGGTTTACTTTAGGCTAAACCTAGGAACTCTTGGGCTCACTTTAGGCTATAACCTAAGCAAATTCCGAGTTTAGTTCTTCGATGACTTTTTTGATGATTTTCGATGACGACGATGATTCCGTGATGTGAAGTGATGGCTTTGATGATGGATAGTTGTACATTGTGGCATAGAGTAGTGGACTATGAGTCAGATCGAAGGAAGTGTTGGAGGAAGGCAACGAGACATATGATGGTATTCAATGATGGATGATGACTGTAGAGGATCATCCTTACCACGGTGACTTCATGATGGGAGTTGTGAGATCAGTTCCAAGATGTACTCTGCTATAGATGACGTTTGCAAAGGGATGGCTGATACTCGAGGGTTCGTAGGGTACTCGTGAAGTGGGGGTATACATTGGGGATGTGATTGTTCCTGGAGCGTGATGGCTCATTATTCTACATATGACATTTGTTTACCCCGAACTAACGTGATGGTTAGTCTATTTCCTGGCCGACTGAGTGGCATGGATTTGAGTACTGAGGAACTAGGATGCAGGCTATTGTAATGGATAGTCTAACCGTGATGGGTCGACAAGTGATCATATATCCAATGCACTATGTGAGTGAATGTAAGGATGGATGATGGATGCTATGTTTTTCTGATTGCTTATCACCCTATTTGATGTATAGTACACCCATGATGACTACGATGTAGAGTAGCGTATATTTTGTATATGTTCTAACTCTTTGGATGCAGGGACATGTTAGGTATGATCCTTCGTACCATTTGTCCCATTATAGTGGTATATTAGTATTTGGAGGTTTATTACTGCTCACACCAGACTATTACCCGACCCGAAGTTTTATGCTTTGCTTCCTATTACTCTGGGTACTCTTAAATGAGTGGATTAAGGGTATCATGTTCGGTGAGCACATGGAGCAGGACAAGTAGTGAACAAAAGGCTATTCTCTCATATTATTATATCTACTCGTTTGCTATTTTGCTGCACAGCACTATGGAGCTTGCCAGTGCCTTTATTACCTAGAGATAGTTATTTATGAGTTATTATTTGATGTATAAACTTATTTCTTATGATGCATACTATATGGATCTATTACTCTGATTCTACGATTCATTTAGTTATTTACTGTCTCGCTTGTTTTATATCTGAGATGTTTACTATTATATTTTATTCGATGCGCTGTGAGATATACGACAGATTCTATGTTGTTTTATTTACTTTACAACCTTGACGGTCGTCCTACATCGATTGGGCACCGCTGGAGCATACTATACATGTATATTGGGTGTCGGGGGTGTAGGGTGGTCATCACAACTTAAAATAAGATAAACACCATAAGGAAGAGATGTGCTATGATATATATATATATATATATCATACTTGTATGTTGTTGTATAAATATATAAGAAGATATATCCACCCTTATATTGTTGCTTCACTCCCTTTCTTTCCATTTCCAATGAAGACTTTCTTAACAGAAAAAGCAAGATGGATTTGAGAAGTGGGCAAACTACGATATGAGGGGAAAGTGTAAGAAGGGAAGCTGAAAGTACACAGATTAATGGAGAAAATAAGGGAGAAGTTCTGAGAGCAATGGGGGAGGAAGCTGCTCCGTCAGAAAATGAGGTGGGTTTGGATATGAATGACTTGTTTAGACAATTCATGGCTTAACTGATTAGGGAAGCTGCACCAGAATCTTTTAGCCAAGACCTGTGGCAGTGAGAGAGGACTTCCTAAAGGTGAACAAAGACTATAAGAGTTTGGGGGGAAGGCATTTGCGGGAAGGAGCCTGTAGTTGAAGTACTGAACCAGCTAAGGACTTGTGAGCGCATATTTGAAGACTTAGGATTGAATTATGCATATAAGAGAAGGTTGGAATTAAGGAAACTGCAAGAAGACGTGCTGGATTGGTGGGAGGCAGTAATTGCTGAAACCCCAAAGGGAGGATTACCTAGGAGCAGCTTAAAGAAAGATTTGAGGCTCGGTTTATATCGAAGTCTCAGCAGAGTGTGCTAATGAGAGAGTTTATTGATCTAAAGCAGGGTGACCTTACAGTGGAGGGGTACATTCAAAAGTTTAACTCTTTGGCTAAGTATGGCAGGGAGATCATTAATACTCCGATAAAGAAAAATGAGAATTTATTAGGGGTTTTAAGCAAGGCCTTGATCATAAGGTGATGGCTTACTTGGCATCTCCTTTTGAATTTATGGTTGATATGGCTAGAAGGTATGATGGGATGCACCAATAGCAGAGAAGAGTGGAGGCGAGACCCAAAGCAGAGTAAAAGAAGAAGTTTACCCTATATACTAAAGGAAAGAAAGGAGTGCCAAAGGGAAAAGGTAAAGAGGTTGCTACCATAGAGGTTGCTTGTTTTAACTATGAACAAAAGGGGCATTATGCAACAAAGTGTCCAATGCCAAAGAACCTCACAAGGGTGAAGTGCTTCAAGTGTGATAAGATGGGACATCTGAAGAAGGACTGCCCATAGCTTAAAGCATGGGTTTATGCTTTGGAGGGACCGAGGGAAGGACCATCTGTCAAGGAAAGAGGAAAGGGGAAAGTCTTGGAAGGTATGGCTTTGATTTGTGGGATTTCAGCTAGAGTATTCTTTGATACTAGGCTATACACTCATTCATAATTAAAGACTTGGTTGATGGACTTGGGTTATGAGTTACCTATTTAGTCACCTCTATACGTGTAGCAAATCCGATATAAAGGTATGCCACTCTCGGATTGAGATGCATTGACCAAGATATTTAGTTAGGTGGGTGTAAGTATTCTTCCGATCCTAATGTGTTTGACTTCATAGGCTTTAGAGTTATTTTAAGGATGAACTAATTGGAGAAGTATAGCGCAAGAGTGCACTATGCCGAAAGAATAATTACTCTGAGATGGAGTGTATATGGTCTTGGAGGTATGTAGGGCAAGTCGTAGAGTCGTTTTATTTGCTTTAGCTTTGAAAGAAGAAGAGCTTAGAGCAGAACTTATAGTAAAGGAGTTACGAGATATGTTTGAACCGGTTTCGGGGATGCCACCCCAAAGGGCGGTAGAGTTTTGTATAAACTTACCATCAAGGACCGAACCATCTGGTCGACCTCCTAGTAAAATGCCTCTGAAGAAGATGGAGGAGTTGAAAAAGCAGTTGGTAGAGTTAGAAGGTAAGAGTTTCATAAGGCCAAGTAGTTCACCTTGGGGAGCGGCGACAATATTATGAAGATGTCCAATATGTCATTAAGACTATGTATAGACTATCGAAAGCTGAATAAAAGGACGGTGAAAAATAGGTATCCTTTGCTGAGAATTGATGACCTTTTTGACCAGTAGAGTGGAGCTAAGGTGTTTTCGCAGTTGGACTTGGCTACAAGATTCCATCAGCTGTTCAGAATGAGGTACGATTCATATGAGTGGCTAATAATGGCCGTTTGGACTAACCAGTGCACTCGCTTTCTTTGTAGACTTAATGAATAGGATTTTCCAAGACAAGTTGGATAAATATGTGTTGGTGTTCATAGATGACATCCTAGTGTACTCTATGGATGAGGTGGAACACGCAGTTCACCTAAGGCTTGTGCTGGAGACGTTGAGGCAACATAAGTTAAAGACAAAATTTTCTAAGTGTTGTTTTTGAAGAAGGGATGTGAAGTTCTTAAGCCATTTGATCTCAGAAAAAGGGTTAGTAGTAGATCCTTCAAAGGTTGATATAGTAAATGGGTGGAAGAGACCTAAGACCGTGACTGAGGTGTGAAGTTTCTTAGGATTGGTTGTTTACTACCCGAGATTCATTAAGGACTTCTCTTGTATTGCTATGCCAATGACGAGACTAACCCAGATGAGTGAGAAGTTCACTTGGATGTAGAAGTGTGAGAAGGCATTCCAGGAATTGAAGTATTGTTTGACAAATCTTTTTGTGTTAGTGATACCCGAAGGGAATGATGGCATGACCGTATACTGATGCATCAGGTTGAGGTTAGGAGCAGTGTTAATATAGAAGGGCAAAGTAATTGCATAAGCATCTAGGTAGTTGTGACCTGATAATGTTCGATATCCAACTCATGATTTGGAGTTAGTAGTGATTGTCTCCGCGTTGAAGATTTGGAGACACTATCTCTTAGAGGAGAGATTTGAGTTATTTACCACCATAAGTCCCTAAGATAATTGTTCTCTTAGAATGAGCTGAATATGAGGCAGTAGAGGTGGTTAGACTTTTTAGCGTCTTACAATTTTGAGATAGAATATAACCCAGGGAAAGGAAATAAAGTAGCCAAGGCCTTAAGTCGAAAACAATGGAGTTGTGTTTGGGCTATGATAGAAGAATAGATCGCCTTAGAAACGTTGTCTATATGTGATGTGCATTTTCGATCCAGTGCAGAGTCGAGCAGTGCATCCGAAATTCTCTCGTGCTTAGAAGTCAGGACTACGCTGGTAGGAAGGATTGCTAAACTGTAGAGGGAAGACAAGTTCTACACCGACACAATAAGGAACTTGGACTCAGGAATCCAGGCGATGAAGCTAAAGGGGTACAGTGTTGATAAGGAAGGTACACAACGGAAGAATGAAGGGTTGTATGTTCCAAGTATAGAAGGACTATGGAAGTAAGTATTGGATGAATGTCATCGTTCAAAGTTCACCATACATCCTGGAGGTGCAAAGATGTATCGAGGCTTGAAGAGGAGTTTCTTCTGGGAAGGGATGAAGAAAGATATGAGAGAGTATGTGAGAAGATGTCTTACATGCTAGTAGGTGAAGGCAGAACATCAAAAGCCTAGTGGGCTCCTGAAGTCTTTAGAGGTGCCGGTGTGGAAATAGGATTCATTACCTATGGACTTCATAGATGGGTTACCAAGGACAAGCACATGGAATGATAGCATATGGGTTATAGTTGATAGACTAACTAAGTGTGCCTATTTCATTCCAGTGAAGGCCACAAGATCTGCGTCAAAGTTAGCAGAGATATATATGAAGGTGGTAGTGAGGTTGTACGGGGTGCCTAGAACTATTATTAGGGACTGAGATTCGTTGTTTTCCAATGAATTTTGGCATAGTTTATAGAAGGTATTGGGTACAGAGTTGTGCATGGGTACTGCATATCATCCACAAACAGATGGACAGACCGAGAGAGTCAACAAGGTCTTGTAAGACTTGTTGAGAGCTTGTATTTTAGACGTTGATGGATCTTGGCAGGATTATTTACATTTGGTAGAGTTTTCATACAAAGGCAACTATCAGAGTATCATTGGGATGGCTCCATTTGAGGCATTGTATGAAAGGCTGTATAAGTCGCATGCATGTTGGTTAGAGGCAGGGAATAGGATTGTGTTAGGACCAAATGTGGTTAAGGATGCTATTTTCAAAGTATAACCGATCCGAGTTAGAATGAAAGTAGCTCAGTCTAGGCAAAAGAGTTATGCCGACATAAGGAGGAAGGAACTGGAGTTCGCAATTAACGATCGGGTGTTTGTAAAGGTTTCTTCGATGAGAAGCATGGTGCGATTTAGGAAAGCTGGGAAGGTAGCACCTAGATATGTTGGGCCATTTCCGATCATAATTATGGTTAGGAAGATGGCATATAAGGTGGAACTTCATAGTGTTTTTGCAGGATTCATAATATGTTTCACATATCACATCTGTGGAAGTGTATTAGAGATCCGGATGTTGTAGTTAATCTGAGGGCAGTAGCAGACCTGATCATATACTCGAATATGACCTATGTGCGAAGACTGATTCAAATAGTGGATCAGAATGAGAAGTGGATTCAGAACAAGGTGGTGATGCTAGTATGTGTCCAACGAAGCGTGGATCGAGAAAACCGCCTGTGGGAAACAGAGGATAAGGTTAAAGGGACCTACCTAGAGTTGTTTGTTTCAGATTAACGTATGAGCTATGTGTTGCATTGTATTGTTATAGACCATAGACATATGTATGAATAATATGGTTGATTGTCATATTAGTAGATAACGCTATTATATTTTATATATGAATTGGGAATTCATGGCTATGCTTAGCATGAGCATGAGATAGTTAGCAAATCCCTACCGTGCCTTAATTGAATTTTGGGGGCAAAATTCCTTTAAGGGGGAAGACTGTAACAATCTGTAATTTAATATTAATTAAAGTAATTAATTAAAAGGCCGAGGCAAGCTAAATAAGAAAAGAAAAGAGTTATGAATTAATGAAAAAGAGCATGAGTCCCCAAGCCTAAATTATTGTAGGACTATAAGCATTACTCTTTTCCATTCATTCGTTTCATTCTACAAAAATATAAAATAAAAGCTAGAGTAAAACATTAATGATGGTAACTGAAGAGGAGTAAACATAGAAGGAGGGATTAAGAAGACTAAAGTAGGATATTCCAAAGATCTAGGTGAGTAATACCAACTGTACCCAATATTTTAGTTTCAGTATGATTTTGTATATTCCTAAGTATGATCGAGTTTCGTATGGACTTTCATTAACAAGTAAAACGTTTAATTAATGTTTTGGGAAAAAATAGATGAACATGGGACGTTTAGATGTATTTCCTAACCTTAATGATTTTGAAATATTATGAAGATTTTATATGATGTTTAACCTTGATTATTGTAACACCTCATATTTTTAGTGACATTATTTAGGATATTTAATTAGCTAAATTAAATTAAATAACATAGGTTGATTAATGGTTTGAGATTTATGATTAATAGGGCTAGTCGTGCCATGTTAATGTGTAAATCAAAATGAGATAACATGAAATGAAATAGACAAAGGAAATAGATAACGGCAAAGTTGGAATAAGAATATTCTTATACCCTAAACCCTTGGGAACTCATTCATATGTTCATTTCATTATAAAAAATTTAAGTCTAAGGCCGGCCACCATTAGCAAAGTGGAAAAACATAAAGCTAGGATTTAAGAGGAAGAATCAAATCACTTAATCAAGATCAAATCTCACATCCTAAATCATAAAGCTAAGGTGAATAATGACTACATCTCTTGTTTTCTAAATGTTTTTGGTTTTAAGGTTAAATCTGATTTATCTTGCATAGTTTAGCCATGATTTTGAAGGACAAAATGTTTATATATGCTAGTTGATGATTTATGCCTATTCATATAGATTTTATGATATGTTTTGATGTGAAAACCCTATTTAATGACATCCAATGCCTTGCGATTTTAGATATGGTTCAGAGATGATATTTTAGAGATGGGTTTCAATTTTCATAATTTTCTGAATTAATGTGGATTTTATATTAATTTTCTAGTGAAGAAAATGATTTATTGGGTTATAAATAATTTACGGTTAAATTATAAATAATTTGAGTCTAAAATTTATATATGTTAAAAAACATATTAAAAATGATTTCCTGGAATTTTTGTAGAATTTTCCTAAGTGTTTTAATGAATATATAAAATTATTTTAAGTATGGGAGTTAAATGTTATATATATTTATAAAAGGAGAAGGAGTATTTTGCAAATAAATTAAAGTGTTTATTTCTGAAATTTTGGCAGTGCTTTTAGAAAAGGAAATTTGCAAGCAATAAGATTTAAAAAAACAAGGAAGGTTAGTAAAAAAGTTTACTTAAAAAGGTTAAAAATCAGTTTTACATGCAAAATGTATGTTTCGCCACTTTCGACACCCTACTTCCGACTTAGTTCCTCTGCCTCCATCACTATGAAACCAATGCGCATGGCATCAAAGACTTGGTGTGCAGCGAATTAGAAAGAAGGCTGAAGGTATGAGGTCGAAACCTGGGGTTCCGAAGGAGGTTGAAGCGTTACTTTGCTTTAAATTAAAAATGCACCTGCTTTGCTTTCGACTATATTGCTCAAGACTTGGTTGGCTTCCGACCGGGTCAAATGGTTTAAAGAAATGGTTTTAAAGAGGTTGCGCCTTTATTTTTAAATATATGCTTTCGACTAGGTCAAAGCCTTTTTTGATGCCGCTTTCCTACCTTTCACTAATTTAGTCTAAAATTCCAGTGTGTAGGGCTTTGTCACAGGTAAGACTAAAATTATGATTACACACAGAAAGGAATATATATTTGTATACAAATAGGTTATTAGTGAGCCCGCAAAACCATTAGGATCAGGTGACCCTAGGAGATGATAAGTTAGGGACAGACCGTCTAGAAGAGGAGTATTTAACAGATAGTTTGGGATAGACCGTCCAGAGGAGTTATGTCTAACAGGTGTTAGATCATTTTGATTATATTGTCTGTAGGCCCGAGTCAGCCAAAGGTTAGTAGTTAGCCAAACAAAACTATAGTGTTCGGACAGATAGTTCGTTTATTACTTGATATGTATGTTTACATAATGATGCTTTACAGTTTTAACCTGTTTTGGTTGCAGGATAAAGGTTTGCAAAAGATATGTTTTAAAAGGACATTAGTGAGGGGAAACCCGTTCTGCTAAGCGGTGTGGTCTTACTTAATATAAAATAATCGAGATGTATCGTATTATTCACACCAAGCTTTATGTCTGACTCGAAGTTTATGTTTTTCCCTTAAACTCTCGGGTGCTCAAAAATTGATTTGAGTAGGCCGAGGTTTGAGGTTTTACAGGTTTTAGTAGGTTGACGATAAAGCTTTCGGAGACGAGCAGGTGGCTAACGGATAGCTATTTAGGGGTTGTTGTTTTATTTTTGTTTTATCCCGCTGTGTTGTATTTAAGACAGTTATGTCTATATAGTACTATGATCAACCAAGGGGGCATTATCATATGTCGCTCTTGGCGTACTTATGTAATAATTATATTTTATCTGAACCTGGGAAACAATTGTGGGATTATGAAATTTGAATGTGAAATGTATGTTTTGGAAATGTAAACAGTAAAATGATGTTGTTTTTGAAATATGTGATTTTCTTTCATATCCAAATGCTTCTGATATTATGGATACCATTAACATAGCCGTATTTAGTCGTCGGAAGTTAATACTACAGATGACTATAGCATTTGTAGCGTTTAGCTTTGGGCCTCCAGATATGGGATGTTATAACTTGGTATCAGGGCATAGGTTTATGAAAAATAAACATTAAACTAAAATAATTTTTGAAAACATAATCCTAAGGAATTAGAGTAAGATCGGGGTATAGGATAACGCTATAGTAATGTACTTGTATTTGCTATATATAAGTATATGCTATATCTCTAGTTTCCTATCTCTTTTAGGCTATTCTTATGTATCTCATGAGGCTTGAATACAGATATGGATGCTAGAAGTGGTAGAGTGAATCTTGGAGGAAGCACCACCAAAAATGGAATTGTTAGACCGAATACCAGGAGAAATCAAGGTCAGGCACAAGTAGGGAATGTTGGTGCTGGAGTCTCACAAGTGGATGTGGGAGCTATGTATCAGTTTTTTGTAAATATGACACAAGCTGGAATTGCTGCTGGTGTGGTTGGAGGAAATGCTAGAGTAGGAGGAGTTCAGGAAGCTCCGGTGGTTAACCATTATTCTATGTTGGGTTATGCTAGGCTTAGAGGAAAGCCATTTATTGGGATGGAGGATGCTATTGAAGTGGAGAACTGGTTGTTGCACCATGAGAGGATCTTTACAGACATGGGGCTCAATGATGAGCAGAAAAGGAGGCTTGCTTCAAGACAACTTCAAGGAGCAGCTTTATTTTGGTGGAATAGTGTGACGTCTGGAGTTAATGAAGAGGAGATGACATTGGCTGAGTTTAGGAGAAGGTTTCAGGAGAGGTTCATTTTTTTGATAGCACGGTCTGCTTTGCTCAGGAAGTTTGCTGAATTGGAGCAAGGAGAAATGTCTGTTTTGGAGTATGCTAGAAAATTTGAAGATTTGGCTAGATACGGTTATGCCACTGTTGATACTGTGTTGAAGAGAAATGAGAAGTTCATCGGGCGGTTGAAGCCTGAGTTGGCAAGGGCTACATTACCTCATATCAGAGACCCTTGTGATGTTGTATTGGAGATGGATTTAAGACAAGAGGAGATGCTTACTTGTTTAGAGAAGAGTAAGACGAAGGAAGTCCAGGTTGGGCAAGGTCAAAAGAGAAAGTTCTTTCATAAGAAGGGTGCTCAGAAAGGTGGAGCAGCAAAGAAGGGAAAGTCTAAAGTGGTTTGTTATAAGTGCGACAAGAAGGGGCACTTCGCTAATGAATGTGGCATAGGAAAGGCGAAGGAAGTGATCGGGAAGAACATCAAGTGCTTCAATTGCGATCAGATTGGCCACTGTAAGAACCAATGCACAGGCATGCTAAGGATGGTAGAGGAAAGGTGTTTGTGTTGGAACCAGCTACCTCTAGGCCAACAGCTGAGGAGAAAGGGAAATCAATATTGGGAAGTACACTTTAGATCCATGATATGTCTGTTAGCATTTTGTTTGATACTGGTGCATCGCATTCTTTTATATCCGATGTTTGGTAGATAAGCTTAACCTAGAACCCACATATTTAGTTACTTCTTTAAGAGTTGCAAATCTGATAGGAGGGCATGCGACACTTGGGATGAAGTGTGACCACCTAGAGTTTGACTTGCTAGGTTACACCTTTGTTTGCAGTTTGGATATATTTGACTTTGTAGGGTTTAGAATTATATTGGGCATGGATTGGTTAAGTAAGTACGATGCTAGGATATTTTGCCACGATAGAAAAATATCACTTAGACACCCTGATTGTAATGATCAGATTATATATACCGTAGTAGCCCTAGCTGTGAGGTGAATGCTTTGTTGGGTGTTATGGAGTTAGAAGGTGAGTTGAATCGAGTTTACATGGTTAGAGAATTCGCGGATGTCTTGAGCCGATAGTAAAATTACCAGCCATTGAGTTTCGAATAGATTTGGTGCCTGGAGCAAAGCCAGTTAGTAGGCCGTCAAGTAGGATGACACCTACAGAGATAAGAGAGTTGAAGGTGCAATTGGAAGATTTGGAAGGGAAGAATTTTATCAGACCTAGTAGTTCACCTTAGGGAGCAGCCGCAGTGTCTGTTAAGAGGCCGGACGGATCGTTAAGGTTATGTATCGATTATTGTAAGCTGAATGAGAAGACGATAAAGAATCGATGTACATTGCCTAGAATTGACGATTTGTTTGATCAGTTGAGTGGGGCCAAAATATTTTCTCAGTTAGATTTGCCTATGGGTTTCCATCAGCTTAGTGTAGTAGAAGATAGTATACCTCTAACGACGTATAGGACCAGATATGGATTGTACGAATGGTTAGTTTGCCATTCGGATTAACTAATGCGTCGGCATTCTTTGTAGACTTGATGAACCAAATTTTCCAACCAAGGGGCATCATCATATGTCACTCTTGGCGTATTTATGTAATAATTATATTTTATCTGAATCTAGGAAACGATTGTGGGATTATGAAATTTGAATGTGAAACATATGTTTTGGAAATGTAAACAGTAAAATGATGTTTTTGAAATATGTGGTTTTATTTCATATCCAAATGATTCTGATATTATGGATACCATTATCATAGCCATATTTAGTCGTTGAAAATTAATATTATAGATGATTGCAGCATCTGTAGAGCTTAGCTTTGGGCCTGCAGATATGGGATGTTACAACTATAGAAATGTGTTTTTAGTTTAAGAGATTTCTTGTGCCAAAAGTAATTTACTATGATCTATTGAAGGAGTATGCCTAGAAAATAAATAAGGAACGTACCCTTTAATCAAAACAAAGGGTAGAATACATTAGAATAGGTGTTCACACATTTTCTGGGATCTTATTAAGGTTTTCTTTGAGGAAAATAAGCTAATATGTGATAGGTACTATGTTGGGAAAAGAGGGAACCCCGGGGACACATGTAATATAAAACAATATAGTGAAACAAGTGTCAGGTAAATAGAAACTAGATCTAAATAAAGTGTTGAAAAGAAATATAAAAGACACCGTAAATAACAGAAAGCGAAATCTGAACGTATCATGTAGCGATACATGTAAAGACGCTGTTAGATATGTCATACTTTATCTTGTATGGAGCTGAGGCGGTGGCCTAACGATTTATAAGAGAACCGTGCATACGAGGAAAAAGGTAGAGATTAGCCAAAGGGATACGGGGACTTTCAGGGGAAAGTAGATCTGCGCTGCAATATGTAGAAGATAGGCTAAGCTGCAAAAATGTAAAGTTGGTAGAGACTGAACTTCGCTGCCATATGTAAAAGACATACTATGCCGTAATTTGGAAGAATTCACTAAATAAGTAAAGAGTAGATTACACTAATGGGTTGGGGCAGGGTTGTACTACGTCAAGAAAAAAGATAGAGTTTGAAGGGCTATTGATGTTGGGGTGGGGACGCTCACCTGAATGCACACCTAAGGCAGTGGTGATTCCAAGTAGTTTCAAATTAAACCACAACACCAGAAAAGGCTTTCAGTAGCGTTTCGGTAAACGCTGCGATATGACATGCAACTAAAATTCTGAAATTTTTTGTGGCGTTGTAGAAAACGCTGCCAAAACTTGACATATTGTAGGGTTATAGAAAAGCTACAAAAAAGTTTTAGCCTTTTGGTCGCCTGTCGTATTGTAGCCTTTATCGAAACGCTAGTAGAAGTTTTGGTAGCGTATTTGGATGCTACGAAAGTCATACCACACTTATTCACATTCATTTCTGTAGCCTTTTTGAAATGCTAATAAAAGTTATTGCCTGTTTTGTAGCATATTTTACACCCTATTGTTTTCTGTTAATGGCTTGTATCATTTCAGCCATCACCCGCATAATAGTCTTATTAAAACCAACAATCAATCACATAATCAATGTACTCAAACCAACAACCAATCAATCACATAATAATCATATTCAAACAATTGAAAAACACGTTAATCACATAATCAAATATGATATCCGTAACCATTTCGATAATAGTTTTTTGACAAAATGAGCAAATTCACATAAAATCCATAATCATCCATAAACAAGTTTACACAACAAGCACTAACAAAATGTTATAGTAATTAAAATCATGTTCATTAGTTGATTAGCGACAATTCTTTGCTGCAGCCGGTCTTCACTCCTAAAAAGCTAATTACCTGTAGACAAGTTTAACAATCAGCAAATGATTATGAAACCGTTTTTCATATTTAAAGTATATCAAACTTCCTTAGTTAAACTTTTATTATTAAATAATTTTTATAAAACTTAGTTAATTTAGTTAAATTTTTATAAAACTTGGTTAATTTTTATAACAAACTTATTAAATTTTTATAAAACTTATTAACTTAGTTAAATTATAATAAAACTTAATTAATTTTTATAAATTTATTTAATTTTTATAAAACTTAGTTTATTTTTATTATTATTATAAATTTGTTAGTTTTTATAATACTTAGTTAATTATTATAAACGTATTTATTTTTTATAAAACTTAGTTAATTTATTCAAACTAATGTTTATTATTATTACTATTATTATTAAACTTATAAATATCTCAATTGCTAAAACTTAAAATGTCATAACTTATATTTTAATTAACTTAAACTTATAAATTATCTCAAACTTAAATGTTATTAACTAAGTTAATTTTTATAAATTATCTAAAACATATAAATTTTCATAAACTTAGTTAATTTCTTATTGTTATTGTAAACTTAGTTAATTTACTATTATTAATATAAACTTAGTTAATTATTATGTACTCATTTAATTTTTATAAAACTTAGTTAACTTAGATAATTTTATAAACTTGGTTTTTGTTATTATTATTATTAATTATAAAACATGGTTGACTTAGTTAATTTATTATTATTATTATAAACTTAGTTAATTTTTATCAAATTATAGTTTAATATTACTATTACTATTATTATAAACTTAGTTAATTTTTTATCAAGCATAGTTATTATTATTATTGTTGTTGTTGTTATTATTAATATAATTATTATTATTATAAACTTGTTAATTCATATAATACTTAGTTAATTTTTATAAACGTACTAAGTATAAATTTCAGTTTTAAATATATGTATATGGTTATTGAATACATTCTCTCACATAATTGTTCACTTTCACCTACCAGATCTGTCACAGGCACCTACTTTTAAATACAACATATTAATTACTTTATATATATATATATATGCATTTGTTTCCTTTTTATTGTTCTTAATATACAAATGTAAAAGTAGATTTTTTGTTTGTTGGATACATACACATATAGCAACGAATTTCTTCACTCAAAACTTGTTTTACTAAACCGTTACTGTTTCACTAAACTTCTATAAAAAGATTAGTGATGAGCAATATAATTTGATGGAGAAAATAAATACCGGTAATGGAGCCAACAATGATAAAGCACTTAGAAGGATAATCCGACACCTTCAAGCTATAAAGAAGCGGGCGAGCGAGCAACAAGTGACCAAGATGGTTAACCCAACCACTCATCTCAAACCCATCAACAAGTCGAATAAAAGGCATCTTAGTCAACTGCTTCTTGGGAGGTAACCAATCTTTATACATTTACCAAAGACAATATTATATATGTATATATGTGTGTGTGTTTATATATATATATGTATATATATGATCGACAAACAAAATAGCTACCAAACAAAAGATAAAGAAAATTACTGTACATCAACAAATGAAACTATCAAAATCTTTGACAAAGTGTACTTACCTTTTATGAGAATTATTCTCCCTCCTAAACCATAGTAGCAGATTTTGTAAAGAATTAAACCCCAGGAATTTCCTATATAAATGAAAAAAATGAATAAATAGTATCTTGATAGTGAAGGAAAACTACTTCAGTTAGTGAGAATGAAGGCATAGTCAAATCATAGTGTGAATGATGAACTCTTTAGGAAAGCATGATAAAGGAAGGATACGAAGTCATCAAATGTGCTTCTATATATATATATATATATATATATATATATATATATTGAAAATGGGTACGTTTATGAACTAACCAAATATGGTTCTAGTTGACATGCACGGTATACCCTCAAGTATGGTTCCAGTTGCACTATTCCTTCACTCTCTCCTTCATTCTACAAATGCAGAAAACAATTTGTATTCGAAGTTTTTGAACCTCTACTCCAGTCCAGAATAACTTATGTGTCGCATCCATTTTTCTAGAAGCATGATATACAACACATCCAGACAGCTAATGCATTTGCATGATATAAAATTCATTAGTATATCTATTGATAAAAAATATGTCACGCTGTAGCTTAGTAGGACCCACAAATCCAATGCATAAAAACTGAACCCGTTGTCTAGTCCATGAAGCCAGATATTGGTCATCATCCATATCAGGTTGCCAAGATACAATACAGCAAATAAGAACACATCATTCAGAGACTATAAACAAGTACTATACCTATACATGCTCAGATGTATGGATTGTAAGGTAGGTTCCAGTTCATGATGGCACAGTGCACCAAACTGTAATGTACTCTAGTTCCGAAGCCATAAAAGGGATCCACGTTCATCCTACAATGCTTATTCCATCCATCCCAAGTAGTATGATCTCTGCCAGTATAAAAAACTTGGTCACTAAGAAAACAAAACCATTCATTCCCATTATGCCCCACCAAAGCTTTGACCAGGAAACTAAAAATGTAACTAATACTATCCCAACTAACCCAAGTAAGAGTTTGTGGGAAACTAAGGAGCTTAATTGTATTTCTACACACACACACACAAAGTCAGAAATGAAGGCATAGTCAAATCATGGGGTGAATGATGAAGCAGTGAAATTCAACAGAATATTTGCTACGTCTAATATGATCCCTCCTCTATGGAATCCAACTTCATCAGATATTCCAACCCAAAATTAACATATCACCACTATAATGGATGCTGTTACACCTCCAGCTGCAAAAAATAATTTCTCATACATGAACGCTTATAATTCAAAATTTTCAGTAGATATCTGAATATGATATATAATTCAATGAAACTTATTTTTTGTGTGCATCAAATGGTAAAAGAAAGTTGAGAATCAGTTGCCTGAAAGATATGAAAGAAAGCTCAAGTCTTGAAGCCAAACAGTAGGAAGAACTGCAATAGCTATTGTCACTGCAAATATTTCATGGCTATCCATATGAAGCCCCATTAAATTCATACATGCACTAAGAAACATTGACGCTAAGCTATCTCCAGCAAGAGTAATGTATTCAACATAATTCACCTGCAAATTAGAAGTGGTCAAGTGTTGTAAGGTACCGGACCAGAATACCACAAGCAATGAAAGAAATCTTGTTGGGACTTTTACTTACATAAAGCTCCAAGTACAAGGTTATCTGTAGCAAAAATATAATATTAGCACAAACAAAATAAGACCGTGAATCAGTGGCAAATAATGGAATATCAACATATCATGTTTGATAAGGGCGTCATTTACACGTTAACTAAATCATTATTAACCTCATTTTACATAAAAAAACACATCTAAGCTACATAAATCTACAATAAAAAAGTTTATCTAGTAAATTTATGAAAACTAGTTTATGTTTTGACATTCTTTACCAATTCAACGTATCCATGTTGTAACGACCCGATATTTTGGACCATTCGTATCCGCACATGTCGGACTTGAATAATTCAAAATACCGCGTTGTTAATTTAAATTTGGCAAAACTGAACATATACAGTAAATAAATAATCACATATCACAGACACAGAGTAATAAGTGCAGCGGAAATAAAAGATAGTAGTTCATGAAGCTACTATATACATATCAGAGTTAAATAAGGTATAACAGATGTCTCGAATACAATATTCAAATACAATATCAGAATACATCACTGGAATCAACTGAATATCTGAAAGCTGGATAGATAGCTGGATCTCCAAGCGAAGCTCCAACTCCAAAGGTGAGTCTCGAATACTGGTACACTCAGTCTGACCCGAGTGTAAAGCAAAAACACAAGACACTCGAGTCAGGATTAACATTCTTATATTAATAAATCCAACTCAAGTGAAATAGCAATTGAAATACAAGTAACTCAAAGGATGTTTGGAATAACCATCCTTTAAGGATCCGTTAAACTATCTACTATGTAGTAGTGTACGATAAGTAGATAATGCCTATCATTAATATAAGATATCAAAATAGTGTTAAGGCATTACCATTATCCCCCTTAACACATTTTATATAAGCGTCATAGTCTATACAGCACTGTAAACTCCACCGTAAACTAGTGGGATATCAGGGAGTACTCTATAGGTATAACACAAAACAAATTGTAGTGGTCGCATATACAGGGATACAAGTATGACAAGGCACATGAGGCGATACCCAAGGTAGTGAAACTACCGTTTGCCTGATCCGGACTGGTTACAATTTCAAAGCTCAATTAAATAAGAACTAAATTTCACTAATTAAAAGTTCAATTTTAATTATCAAAGGATTCAATTTAATTTAATTATTAAATAATTCAATCTCATTAAATTATTAAATAATTTCAAAACTTAATTCAATCATTTCTTAAATTAAACAACATTCTTTCATCAATTTCTTTATTAATATTTCATTTCGGATTATTAAATATTCACATTTAAATTTCATAAAAATTCAATTTCCAACTTCGTTTCAAAACCATATTATTTATTCAAACAAAATCTTCATTTTATTTTTAAATCAAATTATTGACCAATCGGGTTTTATTTAATTCTCTATCCTAGGTTAAAGTTCAATTTGGGTATTTATCATTTCAACCCGATTCCAATTCAATTCAAAATCAAAGCATAACAAAGGGAACTTGCAGTGTGATAACTGGGATGGTGTCAAAGTAAATAAACAAGCAATAACACAATCAATAACAATCCAATAATTAATTCAAATAATCCCGAAATAATCGTATTAATTCACATTGTTGTTTGTGCAAATTAATATAATTATTTCTAGAATCTACACTATCATTTCATGTAGATTAAAGATTATTGCATTACGGTTTTTCACTTGTCATCTATTTACAATTTCATACATCATCAGTTTAAACAACATACAATTGATGGTTCAAGGTGTAATTAACACTATTTTCTACGTGTCAAATGATTAAACATTTAAGGGATCATATTAAATAAATTTAACTAACCAAATTCAACACATATGTCGATTCAAATTGTTTTTTTACTATTCTACGTCAAATTCAATTGCATAATATTCATCACTTTATACATTACAATTTAACATCCAATATAACAACAATCAATCAATCAATTATCGACCAAACTGTATTATCATCGCATAAATAATTAACAAATAATGGTGTCAGATGTCATAGGTGAACAGATACAGGTAATAGCATATATAACAGTGTAAATAACTAACAGCAGCATATTTCAAGTGTCGTTTCAATTGAAATCAGATTTAATAAATAAAAGAACATTAATCGTGAGTGATTGCTCACCTATCGAGGTTAGAGGAGATTTGTCAAATGAAACGAGTTGCGAATCCAAGCACGAGTTTCAAAGCGAAGCTAGATTAGCCCGATTCAGCGAACCAGCTGATAAATAGGAATTGACGAAATTAACGAATCAGCTTGATATAGATGGAAAATACATATTACACTATTATGATAAATTTATAAATCCTTATTTAAATTTAAGACAAATATTTTAAAATAGAATATATATTCCGAAACCATACATTCTAAAACACATATATTAAAACAGTTCACATCTACCATTACAATTAAATCATAACTTATGTATGCAGACCAAAATATTTATACATACTTTTATAAAATGTTATGAATACAGCAACAGTTTATATACAACTCATAAATAACATAAAATTTATATTAAAACAGACATTCAAAATACTGTTCTATAGGTAAACGCGGTATATATATAGATAGTATACCACCTACAATATTTAGTAAATATCCAGTATATACAACTTTTATATAATTGATAAAATGCACTGCCTTTCAAAAATATATACACCTTCTATTTTTAATTTTTTTTTCAGCATAAGAGGACAAGTCTCTCAGTCAAAATAAAAGAAACAAAATATATGTTTAACGTATGAAAGACTATATACTTACCATATATGATTTTAAAACAAAAAAAATGAAAATAAATATATAGCCTATGACTCACGTTTATACCATAAATCAAATGTAATTATTCAGAAGTTAAAATAACATTTGTTTGGTCAAGCAAAACAAAAGGCATGTAAAGGCTGATGTATGTATATATGTCAACTCAGTAAACAAAGCAAGTAAGAAGAATAAAATAAATAAATAAAGAAAATGAGTAAAATCTAATACAAACATATATATATATTGTTACAGTAGCTTGCCTGATCTAAAACAGCAAAACCAAAACAAGGATTTTATGTTCTTTTCAATTTCATTTCAACCCAAAAGCAAATATCAATGTCGGCCACCAAAACTCTTTTCAAACCATCACTTAAATATGGTACGTATACATATGAACATGTATATATAAGCAGGCATAGTTTCATATGTTTTCACAAGCCTATAAACAAATAAACTCTATAACTAAAATATAGTTAAATAAAAGAAGAAGAAGCCTGCAAAAACATCCTCTGCTCAAAATCAAAGAAAAACAAAGCAAATTCTTCCAAGATTTCAAAGTCCAGATCATATAACTAAAGACCAATCTGAAGTTTCAAAGATCAGAGAAAATATGGAATATGAGGATTAAATTTTAATTCCTAGAATAATGAAAACATTGGCTCTGTCATTTAAAATAGATAGGAGTATTTATATAAAACTAGTATACCAATATATAAAACAAAACGTAATGCATTATAACTAATATATATCTATATATATACGTACGTATAAAATAGTGGAAATAAAACGTACCCGAGATTTAATATAAAGATGCGAACTCTTATGAGTGAGAGAGAGGGTGTCAGGGCTCAGCTGCTATTAGGTGATGGTGAGGTAGAAGCGATGCACGCGAGTGATGCCGGGTTTCGTGGAAGAGAGGTCGGTCACGGGTGCTGCAGCTCGCGTGAGGTGCTCGGCTTCCGGAAAACTGAGGCGGAGGGAAAACAAAGGTGGCGGCTGATGGACGTAATGGAGTTGTGGCGTGTGCAGCTAGGGCGGTCGGTCGCAAGCTGATGGGGTTTGTTTACTGGTGGATGAGGGGGTCAGTTATCACGCAGGTGGAGGCAAACTACTGACCGGAAGCAACTGCTGCACGGAGTCTAGAAGGCGAGTCTGGGTCGCCGGAGTAGACAAGGCTATGGTCGGGGCAGGTGCTGGTGATGATGGCGGCAGTGGGAGTGGACGTGATATACGATAATGGTGGAGGTTTGACGAGCGAGGAGGAAGGGATGGCGCAAAGCGGAGGTCAGGTGGGAGTTGTTCGGTTGGTGGTGCGGCTCGGTGAGGCGGAGCCGGAGGTGAATGGCAAGCTGCTGCTTAAAAAAAAAGAACATTTTCACGAAAATATATAGGCTTCACTCTTAATATTTAGACATTAGTTGAATTCAAGTGGGCGGTGGTCAAGGATTTAGATGAAAGGCAGGGACGTGTGTAAAGAACTGTGGTTTGTGAAAGTCTTGGCCATGAGATGGTGGGTTAACAAATAGGAAAGAAGGGAAATAATTTATCACAGGCACAAGTAGCAGATAACAAAACGAAATAAAGTAAAAGAAGAGAACGGAATAAAAGAAGTGAAAGTGAACCGGTGGAGAAAATGAAAACAATATTGAATGATGATAGGATAGTAATAGTCATAGTTTTGAATTCCTGGGAAAGATAAAAGGTTGCAACCATTGGATTATACGGTAGACAAATGAAGGGTCACGGAAGCCAAAAAGCTTGGACAACGGTTACCGATACGATCCAACGTTTTACAGATTTCGCTGTCCACCGGACGTCGAAACACACAAACAAATATACTGCAGAGATCAGTACGACGAGATGATCAAAACGGTATACAGATATCAGTGGTATGATTTAATTATAAAAATTCAAATTTTTCACTGGCGGAAAATGCAGCAAAAACGCAGAAAAATAAGATCGACGGAGCTAAAGAGGTCCGAATTTGGAAAAACGAAAAATGGAGTCTTGCTCAGAAGATGGTTTAGAATTTTTCTATGTAAAAATATTTAGGTTTCGAAAAATTTTATTTTTATCAATTACTATCTGATTAAATTGAAATAAAATTACACACGAAATAAACTTTCTTATTTTTGGAAGAAAATTTACCAGTTGCTATGTTCAACTAGACGCATTTCAAATATTAATTTTTTTTTCAAAATTTTAACGTTTAAAGTTTCAACAAATTACGTTATTAAAACAGTTAAAATTTACGGGTCGTTACACTCTCCCCCACTCAAAACTTTTCGTCCCCGAAAAGGAAGAAGGTAGGAGAATAGAACCAACCAGAAAGAAAAATGGCTTTGAAAACAAAATAAACAACTAATTTAAAGCCATATAAATTTCAACTTACATTAATTAATATTCAATAATTTGATTTAATCCATTTGATTTCACTAAAATCAATCTCAACTATTTCTAAATTCATTATCTTATTATCCAATTATCTTCAATTTACAATTTCTAAAACCATAAATTTGAATAGTCTTTTATTATAATCATATTTTTTTTAGCAATTTAAATTCTTCTTTATTCCAAATTATTGTTAAATTTATTCTACTTAATATATCTTATCACATATATTTAACCCATATAAATTAATTTAAACCATAAAAGTTTCGATTTAAATAAATTTATATTCACTAATTGCTTTTAAATTCAAGGTATTTTCATAAGTTGATCTAATTTCAATTTGTTAATTCTTTCAGAACAAAATTTATTATATTCATCTCATTAAATTAACTTATTATTCTATCAACCTATTAGCATTTTTTTTATAATTAAAATCTAAGTGCATAACATTTATTATAAACACTCAAATTTATTTATAAAATTATTTTATATTGTATATTTTCCAATTACATTTTAACTTATGAATAATTTAGGTAAGTTATTGTGACGACCCGACCTTCTACGCCCATAAAGTCTTATCGTTTTTAAGAAAAGAAAGAGGCGAGAAAGTAGAAAAGAAAGAGAAGAAGAAGAAACAACATCAGAATCTCAACAACGGAATGAATAAAATATAATATATCACATAGATATTACATAATATCATATACATCAGAGTACACAGACAATACCTCACATACTAGACAGTTATAAACACCTGTCTAGTTAATACAACTCACACATCACAGAGATACAACACAGCGGAAATACAGAATAAACACTAACACAGCGAAACCACCTATATATCTATACGCTGAAGCCTCCTGCTCCATTGCTCCTCCAGAATTCGTCAAAGCTAACCTGAATCCCTTGGCTACCCGTAAAAATTTGGGTACCCGAGAGTTTATGAAAAACAGAAATAAACTTCGGGTCAGACATGGGTCTGGTATGAGTAACAGGTTAAGGTTGTTTAACTTTGAAAACCTTTGAAAACAAAAGGTATCACGTAAGACTTCCCACACATAAACATGGAAAAGTTTTTACCTTACGCTAACCAAAACATTTGATAGGAAATCCAGTGATATTATAATAGTGTCTAGGGTTTCCAAGTAAATAGAAAATAGCCGAAATTGTTACATTCATTAAATTCCAGCATACTAGGTATACAATCAAAATCGTAAGGTCTCGTAGGAAGAATGGGTTTCCATCAATGGCAGGGCTACTGGAGTACCGCCCGTCACAGTACGTGGCCTAGATCACCGTACCGAGGACCCACCCTAAGTCCCCTGCAACACAAGGCCGGAACCATTCCTTACTGAACAGTTCCAAATAAGATCACCCCACGGTTGGCGCGACCAACCGCACACTAAGCCGAATAAATAGGGACATCTAGACAGGGATGACCTTACTCCCCAGTGGGAGCTACCCACGGAGCCTTGCTGCACCTCCCCTGTTTTAGCCATTCCCGGTTGATGAGGCTTGAGGTCACGATTACCTTTAAAGAACACATCTCTTAGAATGCTCATCGCCCACCTGACGATGTTCTGAAAGCATTCGATCCATACAAGTTCGTTCCGGGTTCGAACGAAACCGAAGGCATTATCTCGTTACACTCGTATTGGAATCACCCTCAGAGTTAACGACAATAACCCTTGCACTTTGAATCACCATCTCGAACCTATAAGTACTATCTCCGTCAAACTCATTACGGAATCACCCACAGAGTTATACTGACGTGTAGTCCTTATACCTCGAGTCTTCACTTGCTCCACTTGGATTTCACGACCTAACGTTAATTTGGAATCGATGTGGTTTTCGGACTCCCAAATATGGAAACCCGATCCCGGTCTCACCGAAATCCAAAACGTGTCTTTTAGGGCCAAGTTGTTTTAAAGGTTTAAAACAATTCAATTCAATTATCTATATATCAACACAGATAGATAAATCACAATATCACAGATAGATGATCACATATCAGCATAAATGGATAATCTATATCATCACACTTCAATCACATCATCCATATCACAACAATATTACTCATCTCATATCTGAGATCACAATCAATCAATGGAATCCATATCATCATATATAAACAAGGATTAATAATCACATCATTGATAATTAATTTAAAATGAATTAAATTAATTACCTTACCTTTAATTAATTTAAAGTTAATTAAATTAATTACTTCATCATTATTAAACTTGCTTATACTACTATTAATTATCAATCAATTTATCAATCATCATCCCATTTTTCCTTTTAATTAATCATTCCCGATTAACCATCTTTAATTACATTTAAGTACTTATCCTCAAATTATTTCCACAGATTAATTACTTTAACCAAATATAGAAGTAAATCCCTACATTACTTCATTTATTACTTAACCAGAGTTAATTACTTTGCTTAATTATTTATTTTAATAAATCTCTTCATTTATCAATTATATTCCAGATAAATCCATTTTAATTTCAACATTAATTATAAAAATTAATGATCTCAAATTATAATTACAATTTAAATTAATTACATCAAAGTAATTTATCCTTAAATTAATCCAAAATATTTATCACCTTTGATTAATCGCAATCAGTAATTAACACCTTTAATTACTTCATTAAATAAATTAATTACTCCATAATTAATTATCTCAAATTAATCCTTTGATTAATTTTACAAAGTAATTATACTCAAATTACTTTATTAACAAAACATCATCCCATTAATTACATCCTGTAATTAAACATCAATTACCTCTCTAAGTAATCATACTTATCACATCATCAATTTGATTTATCCAAATTAATTAAAATAAATTAATTAACCCAAATAAATCAAATTACTAAATCAATTAAAATGAGTAATTATTTTCTTAATTACTTCCTATTCAATTAACAATACCTTAACATTTACAATGTTGATTTTTAATTAATTAATCCAATTAACAATTAATCATCACTTAATCACTAGGTAATGATTCAACCCTTAATTGCATTCATTTACTACTCATTAACTACTTCACTAAGTAATTAGCTTTTAATTTGTTTTACTAATTAATTCTTCTAAATTTCCACAACCTTTTCTCATTAAAGACAAATTCTTTTTTTTCTTACATTAAATAACTATTCTCATCGTTAAGCTTCATAAGAAACCATTTTGAAATCAATATTATAAAATTTACTTTTTAAACAAACAATTTAAATGCTAAAATTTAACCCCCTCTTTTTTTTCTTTTTATCTTTAATTATTTTACAAAGTAATCCCGGAACGTCTCAAAAACGTTAAAACTTACACGTTAAAATTTAAGCTTCATAAGGCCCAAACTTATCACGGCCCGAACCTTCTTTTCTTATTTATACAAACGAAGTAAACGGGTCAAGCCCAAAACTCGACTCATCCTTATCCCTTCTCCTCTTCTTTTTAATCCAGTTCCATTCCCAGGAACGCCAAATCATTCACCTGAAACTCGAATGCTTCAAACCAGAAAATTCATTTCCGATCAATCGAGAATCCATACGAACATCAATGCAACGCTACTCGACTTACCCCTGGAACCTAACCCGCTAATCATCTCGTGCACACGGTGCACGTGCACCGGTCGCCGGCAACGCTCCAACGATCGCGACCACCACCAACACGTCACCTGTCATCCCCTCTTCGGATCCAAACTTCCAGATTCCAATATATATGCTTGAAATCGAATTCGAGCATTTCAGTTCAAACTGGAATACATCCTTGACCTTAATCTGCCTCGCGACGATGAACCACCACGCCAACGATCATCGTATGACACCTCGAGCTTCCCCTCTCCCTCCTACATCATTTTCCCCTAGACCGATCGCTCCCTTTTCCCCGAGCAACTCGACATTCCCATAAATCCAACGACCTTTCACCAGCAACGCTAAACCCTAGATTAGCCTCGACCCACCATCTTTTGCAAAAAGAAAATTATTCAACAATTTTCCTGACTTAATCAATTGCCAAGCTAGCTTCAAGCAAAATCCCAACATCCAATGTTTGTTCGATTTCCAAAAAATTGGCTAAAACTCCTTTCCGTTTCACTTATGAACTGCACTTAGAATTATTAACTAAAAATTCCCATTTTAGTTTTAAAAATCCTATTTTGAAGAGTGGATTCAAGTTATGTAATTGAATCAATATTATAAAATATTCGAATTTATCAAATATTCATCCTTTTCACTGTAAAACTAAGTTTACAGAGTCAATACCTCAATATCCAGTTTACAACAAATTTTGGACTATAATTTAAGCTTAAACAAACTTGTTTTGTTTGAAACTTTAAGCCTAATAATGGCTAGATGAAGATGAATTAAATTTTCTCACTTATAGTAACTCTGTAAGCAGAAACAACAAGAAACAGATCATTTCAAGGTACACAGTACAATGGATATATACAGCAGTACCCATCTAAAAATGTACAGCAAAGCACAAAATTTATTTATGAAACAGATGCACAGGTTCAAGTTTAAAAATGACATGTATACTCATCACAGAGAAAAAAAACATGTCATATTGACTTAAGTTATAAGCTTAAAACAAAGTGTTACTCACCAGGATTTTGTAAAAGAACAAAGCAAATCTGGTTTTGCTTAACAACAAGCTTTTGGAAACAGTTTGGATTTGCTAACAGAAGCTCCTCTTGATTTCTGTTTTGTTGGATGATTTGATGTTGTAGAATCTTTGTTTTAGGATTTTGAATGAAGCTTTTATCTCAGTTTTTACTTGGCTCGAAAGAAAATGAAAAGGTGATATGGGGAAATAGTTTACAGGGTGATGTTTATACAAGCTACAGGGTATAATTTTCTTATGCAAAACAGTGTACAAGTTTGTACAATTTATCAGAGATAATTTTATAGTTTGGAGGCTGAAATCGTGAGTTTATGTACTAGAGAAGATATTTGCCTTACTAGCATTTAATGCTACTGTCCTTAATATGCTCATTTCCTTTACCAGCCTACACATTTTCTTGATTTTGTTGTACTCAAAACTGCATACCCATCATATTCGAACCACTTGACTTCATACTTATCCTATTTTTACACTTGCCTGAGTCTTAGCTTACAAGTTACATGCATATTACATTTTACTTTGCATTTAAATCTTGTTGTTCTAAAATTTGCATGCATAACATTTCGAACATTAGTTTCTATGCTGTCCTGTACAAGCTTTAGTTATAATTTTTCTTAGTTCAATTGACTATGCAGATATATCCTTGAAGCTGGGAAATCTTCTTGTATGTGCTATGCAAATATATTACTGGCTTATCTTCTTATTATATCTTCTTGTTTATATTTGAATTGTGATTGAAATGTAAATGAGTGTTGTTCCAATATATTGTTTGATATGTTGTTTGATTATAAAATGTAATGGATGTTGTTTAGATGTGTAGAGTGTTTGTTTAATTGTTTAATGTGTTCGTTTTATTATTTGCAAAACTATGAATTTTACTAAATCGTATTTGTTTCATCTATATTATTGTTAACTTGTTATTTTTAATTTTTAACGTTATTTAAAATAAATTACACATTTAACAACTTGAAACGATTCATAAAAGAAATTATATTTTTATTAATATTATAAAAGTTCGTTTATCAAATTTAAAATAGTTAAACAAAAGAAATTATATCTCTTTATTTAAATTACTTATTTTAAAATATACACTAATGTAACATTTGACAAGAATTGAATTCAAAACTTATATATTAAACTCAGATTATTAAATTTTTATTGCCAAAAATTCCGGGATGTCACATTCCTCCCCCCTTAAAGAATTTCGTCCCCGAAATTAAGAACAAAGGTAATTTAATAATCTATTTAATTTTAAAACACATGCATATCAACCACCATAGCAATCAAATTATCCAAACAAACAAATCTATCTATTCAGACAAAAATTCCGAATAGGATTCTCTCGAGTTTCCCCCGAGTAAAAGTATCGGGTTACTCGCTCTATAGAATCCAAACAATCAATGCCACTAAGCTACAGAGCTCCTACTCATCTAGATCTACAAAGCAAGGCAAGATATCAGACTACAACCGAGTCAAGCTCACAACCAAACTCCCTGAACTGCTGGTTCTACGACCAGAAATAGATCTTACACGTACTCCCTCAGAGACACGTGAAACACATCGAACTTCAGCTATCCAAACTGGCAATTCACTCCAGAAGACCCAACACTAACTTTTCCAGAATACAGAGAAAATCCAGAACACCTCGGAACTAATTTCCCAATCTTACCGAATTATATATAGCTCCTTCGATCAGAGAAAACCCATTCAAAATCAAATCTCCGATTCTGAAATCCAAATTCCTCCGTCTCCTATCCACCAACTCTTCGGATGATCCAAAACTACTTTCATCACTACCAATCAGCTAAGTCTCCACTGATGCCTTTCAGAACAATCTGAACCCAAAACAATCCAGTAGAATGATCTTCTCGAAATTAACCAAAATCAAGAACATAACCCTACCATCCTCCGTAGAAACAACTTCTCTTCTCCAGAAAAGAAAAGCAGACACACTCCCAACTGCTTCCGCTGCACAACTCTGATATGGGTAGAAGAAAATGTAGATGATGCACATAGGCACAAACCTTCCACTGATACCAACTGTGACGGACCTAGGCTTTGCAACCGTCGGTCAGCAATCACAACTGGTCTTTCCAATTATCCTGGAAATATGGTTCAACAGATCCATAAAGAGAAAACTCAGAAGTTTCTCCAAAAACATCCTACTACTAAACTGAACCATCGGTACCACTCTAGAATACAGTCGATACCAAACTCAATCTCCAGATGCTGACAAAATTCTGACTTCCTGAAGTCATCCAGAAAGAGAATCTCTAAAACACAAGAGAACGCTCTAACTATCGCAAGTCACTTTTGCGATTAATCCAGCCTGATTCCAAAGAAAAACTGTTTTCACTTTACCAAACAGAGCAGCTTACGCTTAACTATCCAATCTAACAAAGAAATGGAACCACTCTGCTGCTTCTGAACTCCACTGCTAAGCTAGAAAACTTCCTGCCAACACACAGAACACTCCGAGCTGTGCTGCTGACACCAATGCCAAAGAATCCCTAATCCAAAGCTCTACGAGATACTCGAACCTCAAACAACCAAAAACATCCTGCTGAACACAGCCACAACACCGAAGTAGACCCACTTTCTTAACTCGTCCCAAAGGAATATCTTCGGAGACATCCATAGTTACTGTGTCTCATCACATAGCTACTACATCTCGAGAGATCAAGATATCATAACTCACTTCTGCCCACCGACAGATCCAAACTCTACTCATCCAAACTCTCGAAAATCTGCTCACACGAGTGCGATCATCTTACATTTAAATGTTGGAATCCAAATCCTTCACAGATTTCCTTTAGAGACCCATGAAATTCTTACACCGCAAATTCACTCGAGACGAACTGTAGACCCAATACCGTCTTGGTAGATACGCTTCCATCCTCAAAAAATTCAACCATTGGTAGTCGTGTTACACACACCACTACCTATCTACCTTTATAACTTATATTGGAAAACCCGAACAGGTAACCCAACAGATAGGTAGAAATATAAAAATATACATATATATATATATCAAAAATACAAATACGCTCTCTCAAGATAGAAATCACTCAAGAGCCTAGGTATTCGCTCAACCTAGTGCTCTGATACCACCTGTGACGACCCGACCTTCTACGCCCAGAAAGTCGTATCGTTTTTAAGAAAAGAAAGAGGCGAGAAAGTAGAAAAGAAAGAGAAGAAGAAGAAACAACATCAGAATCTCAACAACGGAATGAATAAAATATAATATATCACATAGATATTACATAATATCATATACATCAGAGTACACAGACAATACCTCACATACTAGACAGTTATAAACACCTGTCTAGTTAATACAACTCACACATCACAGAGATACAACACAGCAGAAATACAGAATAAACACTAACACAGCGAAACCACCTATATATCTATACGCTGAAGCCTCCTGCTCCATTGCTCCTCCATAATTCGTCAAAGCTAACTTGAATCCCTTGGCTACCCGTAAAAATTTGGGTACCCGAGAGTTTATGAAAAACAGAAATAAACTTCGGGTCAGACATGGGTCTGGTATGAGTAACAGGTTAAGGTTGTTTAACTTTGAAAACCTTTGAAAACAAAAGGTATCACGTAAGACTTCCCACACATAAACATGGAAAAGTTTTTACCTTACGCTAACCAAAACATTTGATAGGAAATCCAGTGATATTATAATAGTGTCTAGGGTTTCCAAGTAAATAGAAAATAGCCGAAATTGTTACATTCATTAAATTCCAGCATACTAGGTATACAATCAAAACCGTAAGGTCTCGTAGGAAGAATGGGTTTCCATCAATGGCAGGGCTACTGGAGTACCGCCCGTCACAGTACGTGGCCTAGATCACCGTACCGAGGACCCACCCTAAGTCCCCTGCAACACAAGGCCGGAACCATTCCTTACTGAACAGTTCCAAATAAGATCACCCCACGGTTGGCGCGACCAACCGCACACTAAGCCGAATAAATAGGGACATCTAGACAGGGATGACCTTACTCCCCAGTGGGAGCTACCCACGGAGCCTTGCTGCACCTCCCCTGTTTTAGCCATTCCCGGTTGATGAGGCTTGAGGTCACGATTACCTTTAAAGAACACATCTCTTAGAATGCTCATCGCCCACCTGACGATGTTCTGAAAGCATTCGATCCATACAAGTTCGTTCCGGGTTCGAACGAAACCGAAGGCATTATCTCGTTACACTCGTATTGGAATCACCCTCAGAGTTAACGACAATAACCCTTGCACTTTGAATCACCATCTCGAACCTATAAGTACTATCTCCGTCAAACTCATTACGGAATCACCCACAGAGTTATACTGACGTATAGTCCTTATACCTCGAGTCTTCACTTGCTCCACTTGAATTTCACGACCTAACGTTAATTTGGAATCGATGTGGTTTTCGGACTCCCAAATATGGAAACCCGATCCCGGTCTCACCGAAATCCAAAACGTGTCTTTTAGGGCCAAGTTGTTTTAAAGGTTTAAAACAATTCAATTCAATTATCTATATATCAACACAGATAGATAAATCACAATATCACAGATAGATGATCACATATCAGCATAAATGGATAATCTATATCATCACACTTCAATCACATCATCCATATCACAACAATATTACTCATCTCATATCTGAGATCACAATCAATCAATGGAATCCATATCATCATATATAAACAAGGATTAATAATCACATCATTGATAATTAATTTAAAATGAATTAAATTAATTACCTTACCTTTAATTAATTTAAAGTTAATTAAATTAATTACTTCATCATTATTAAACTTGCTTATACTACTATTAATTATCAATCAATTTATCAATCATCATCCCATTTTTCCTTTTAATTAATCATTCCCGATTAACCATCTTTAATTACATTTAAGTACTTATCCTCAAATTATTTCCACAGATTAATTACTTTAACCAAATATAGAAGTAAATCCCTACATTACTTCATTTATTACTTAACCAGAGTTAATTACTTTGCTTAATTATTTATTTTAATAAATCTCTTCATTTATCAATTATATTCCAGATAAATCCATTTTAATTTCAACATTAATTATAAAAATTAATGATCTCAAATTATAATTACAATTTAAATTAATTACATCAAAGTAATTTATCCTTAAATTAATCCAAAATATTTATCACCTTTGATTAATCGCAATCAGTAATTAACTCCTTTAATTACTTCATTAAATAAATTAATTACTCCATAATTAATTATCTCAAATTAATCCTTTGATTAATTTTACAAAGTAATTATACTCAAATTACTTTATTAACAAAACATCATCCCATTAATTACATCCTGTAATTAAACATCAATTACCTCTCTAAGTAATCATACTTATCACATCATCAATTTGATTTATCCAAATTAATTAAAATAAATTAATTAACCCAAATAAATCAAATTACTAAATCAATTAAAATGAGTAATTATTTTCTTAATTACTTCCTATTCAATTAACAATACCTTAACATTTACAATGTTGATTTTTAATTAATTAATCCAATTAACAATTAATCATCACTTAATCACTAGGTAATGATTCAACCCTTAATTGCATTCATTTACTACTCATTAACTACTTCACTAAGTAATTAGCTTTTAATTTGTTTTACTAATTAATTCTTCTAAATTTCCACAACCTTTTCTCATTAAAGACAAATTCTTTTTTTTTCTTACATTAAATAACTATTCTCATCGTTAAGCTTCATAAGAAACCATTTTGAAATCAATATTATAAAATTTACTTTTTAAACAAACAATTTAAATGCTAAAATTTAACCCCCTCTTTTTTTTCTTTTTATCTTTAATTATTTTACAAAGTAATCCCGGAACGTCTCAAAAACGTTAAAACTTACACGTTAAAATTTAAGCTTCATAAGGCCCAAACTTATCACGGCCCGAACCTTCTTTTCTTATTTATACAAACGAAGTAAACGGGTCAAGCCCAAAACTCGACTCATCCTTATCCCTTCTCCTCTTCTTTTTAATCCAGTTCCATTCCCAGGAACGCCAAATCATTCACCTGAAACTCGAATGCTTCAAACCAGAAAATTCATTTCCGATCAATCGAGAATCCATACGAACATCAATGCAACGCTACTCGACTTACCCCTGGAACCTAACCCGCTAATCATCTCGTGCACACGGTGCACGTGCACCGGTCGCCGGCAACGCTCCAACGATCGCGACCACCACCAACACGTCACCTGTCATCCCCTCTTCGGATCCAAACTTCCAGATTCCAATATATATGCTTGAAATCGAATTCGAGCATTTCAGTTCAAACTGGAATACATCCTTGACCTTAATCTGCCTCGCGACGATGAACCACCACGCCAACGATCATCGTATGACACCTCGAGCTTCCCCTCTCCCTCCTACATCATTTTCCCCTAGACCGATCGCTCCCTTTTCCCCGAGCAACTCGACATTCCCATAAATCCAACGACCTTTCACCAGCAACGCTAAACCCTAGATTAGCCTCGACCCACCATCTTTTGCAAAAAGAAAATTATTCAACAATTTTCCTGACTTAATCAATTGCCAAGCTAGCTTCAAGCAAAATCCCAACATCCAATGTTTGTTCGATTTCCAAAAAATTGGCTAAAACTCCTTTCCGTTTCACTTATGAACTGCACTTAGAATTATTAACTAAAAATTCCCATTTTAGTTTTAAAAATCCTATTTTGAAGAGTGGATTCAAGTTATGTAATTGAATCAATATTATAAAATATTCGAATTTATCAAATATTCATCCTTTTCACTGTAAAACTAAGTTTACAGAGTCAATACCTCAATATCCAGTTTACAACAAATTTTGGACTATAATTTAAGCTTAAACAAACTTGTTTTGTTTGAAACTTTAAGCCTAATAATGGCTAGATGAAGATGAATTAAATTTTCTCACTTATAGTAACTCTGTAAGCAGAAACAACAAGAAACAGATCATTTCAAGGTACACAGTACAATGGATATATACAGCAGTACCCATCTAAAAATGTACAGCAAAGCACAAAATTTATTTATGAAACAGATGCACAGGTTCAAGTTTAAAAATGACATGTATACTCATCACAGAGAAAAAAAACATGTCATATTGACTTAAGTTATAAGCTTAAAACAAAGTGTTACTCACCAGGATTTTGTAAAAGAACAAAGCAAATCTGGTTTTGCTTAACAACAAGCTTTTGGAAACAGTTTGGATTTGCTAACAGAAGCTCCTCTTGATTTCTGTTTTGTTGGATGATTTGATGTTGTAGAATCTTTGTTTTAGGATTTTGAATGAAGCTTTTATCTCAGTTTTTACTTGGCTCGAAAGAAAATGAAAAGGTGATATGGGGAAATAGTTTACAGGGTGATGTTTATACAAGCTACAGGGTATAATTTTCTTATGCAAAACAGTGTACAAGTTTGTACAATTTATCAGAGATAATTTTATAGTTTGGAGGCTGAAATCGTGAGTTTATGTACTAGAGAAGATATTTGCCTTACTAGCATTTAATGCTACTGTCCTTAATATGCTCATTTCCTTTACCAGCCTACACATTTTCTTGATTTTGTTGTACTCAAAACTGCATACCCATCATATTCGAACCACTTGACTTCATACTTATCCTATTTTTACACTTGCCTGAGTCTTAGCTTACAAGTTACATGCATATTACATTTTACTTTGCTTTTAAATCTTGTTGTTCTAAAATTTGCATGCATAACATTTCGAACATTAGTTTCTATGCTGTCCTGTACAAGCTTTAGTTATAATTTTTCTTAGTTCAATTGACTATGCAGATATATCCTTGAAGCTGGGAAATCTTCTTGTATGTGCTATGCAAATATATTACTGGCTTATCTTCTTATTATATCTTCTTGTTTATATTTGAATTATGATTGAAATGTAAATGAGTGTTGTTCCAATATATTGTTTGATATGTTGTTTGATTATAAAATGTAATGGATGTTGTTTAGATGTGTAGAGTGTTTGTTTAATTGTTTAATGTGTTCGTTTTATTATTTGCAAAACTATGATTTTACTAAATCGTATTTGTTTCATCTATATTATTGTTAACTTGTTATTTTTAATTTTTAACGTTATTTAAAATAAATTACACATTTAACAACTTGAAACGATTCATAAAAGAAATTATATTTTTATTAATATTATAAAAGTTCGTTTATCAAATTTAAAATAGTTAAACAAAAGAAATTATATCTCTTTATTTAAATTACTTATTTTAAAATATACACTAATGTAACATTTGACAAGAATTGAATTCAAAACTTATATATTAAACTCAGATTATTAAATTTTTATTGCCAAAAATTCCGGGATGTCACAGTTATATTGAAATGCAATTTAGTACTATACAAATAAAATTTTCAAATTCAATTATCTCAAGTTTAAATACTTATTCAAAATTTAGCTTTATTTAATTGAAAACATCCCTTAACATAATTTTAAGAATTAAATTTCCGTTTAATTTCAAACCCTTTAGAGATAATTATGTATATACTATATATATTAAATCAAATTAAATTTAAAATAATATTCCCATATATATATATATATATATATAAATCAAGTCATACTTAAGAAAATCAAAATAAAATATTTCCCAAACAAAACCGTAGCAAAGCTACATAATGGTTTCTCCACTTCGAAACTCGAAAATGAATGTCGATGATGCGGCCGCCATCATCGAAATTATTTTCCAGCGACAAAGAGAAGAGCACTGATTTCAACAATTTAAAATTCTTTGAAAACAGTTTCTATTTGAAAATACCTTCAATAATATACATTTTAAAATTTTAAACCAAAGCTTGAAATTACTGGAAATTAAATTCTCAAATTCTAAATTTTAAATTCATTTAAATTTCAAATCAGTTTATAACCCATGTTTAAAAATTCATTTATAGAACAATAAGCGATAATCAATTATTATTATTTCAACAACCAATTAAATTAACTTATTAAATTTCAGAAAATTTTACTTATATATATTTATATTATATTCATACAAATTTATTCCATTTACCAAATTTGAAAATAATATTGTGTCAGTTTGCTCTGTTCAAGTGTTTTGGAAATCCTATCGATAGCGTTGATCAGACGAATCGATCGAAAATCCAAATCAACATCAACAACTCAAACAACACTATAAAACATTTTATATTAATTAAAAATTCACTTCCTTTCTCGACGATACAAGAATGGATTTCAAAGCAAGGATAGAGATTCAAATTTTGATGGACTCGAATCAAAGAGAATTCTGATTCGAAGATAAGTTCGAAACAAAGATATGATGATTAAATAACAAAGTAGGAAGATTGATAAGTTTATATAAATCACGAGCAACCATAACCGGGTCGACCGTGACTTCAAGAATAAGATCGATGTGAATTCCAAGGTAAATCGACATTCGATCTCAAGAAATAGAATTCAGGTATAGCAGGAGATAGATAGCACCGTAAACCGAGGATACAGAAATATCTGGTAATTCGATGTCTATTGTAAAGGAGTTTCACCCCTTTACAAATCATTCGAAGTTTGGCGTGACCGCCGATTCATTATAAAGAATCATTCAAGGTGGAGTTATGGGATACTCCGGAATGAGAAAGCGAATAGTAAGGGACACAAATGGATTTTGGAACTGTAGGGAACGTTCCAAAATTCAAAGGAATCGAGTCAAAAGGAAGAGATTGAAACTTGAATGAGAGTGATTCTGTAAATACATTTACCATATATGTTGAGTTTTGCCTAGAGCTACCAAAGCTCTGATACCACTTGTAACGACCCGATATTATGGACCATTCGCATCCGCACATGTCGGACTTGAATAATTCAAAATACCGCGTTGTTAATTTAAATTTGGCAAAATTGAACATATACAGTAAATAAATAATCACATATCATAGACACAGAGTAATAAGTGCAGCAGAAATAAAAGATAGTAGTTCATGAAGCTACTATATACATATCAGAGTTAAATAAGGTACAACAGATGTCTCGAATACAATATTCAAATACAATATCAGAATACATCACTGGAATCAACTAAATATCTGAAAGCTGGATAGATAGCTGGATCTCCAAGCGAAGCTCCAACTCCAAAGGTGAGTCTCGAATACTGGTACACTCAGTCTGACCCGAGCGTAAAGCAAAAACACAAGACACTCGAGTCAGGATTAACATTCTTATATTAATAAATCCAACTCAAGTGAAATAGCAATTGAAATACAAGTAACTCAAAGGATGTTTGGAATAACCATCCTTTAAGGATCCATTAAACTATCTACTATGTAGTAGTGTACGATAAGTAGATAATGCCTATCATTAATATAAGATATCAAAATAGTGTTAAAACGTTACCATTATCCCCCTTAACACATTTTATATAAGCGTCATAGTCTATACAGCACTGTAAACTCCACCGTAAACTAGTGGGATATCAGGGAGTACTCTATAGGTATAACACAAAACAAATTGTAGTGGTCGCATATACAGGGATACAAGTATGACAAGGCACATGAGGCGATACCCAAGGTAGTGAAACTACCGTTTGCCTGATCCGAACTGGTGAGAACGCATCGCCGCAGCGATCGCAACACCGCGAAACAACACTCCCAAATCAAGGGTGCACCAATCGACAACAAGTAATGAGTAGTTCGAAGAAGTGTGTTCGCTCGAGGTAGCTAGCCCCCATTTGGCCCGGCACAGCTCCTGTTTTAGTCATTTCCAATTTGACACAAGTGTCAAGGCTATCCATTATCGTTCTCTTTCTTCAGTCATCATGTACATCATTCCAACCACTTCATTCTGGATCACACTCCGCGTATAGTTATTAAAGTGGGTTTCGGTTTAGACAGAGAGTATATCCATAACCGTTTCCGGTCTCTTTAATAACTTTCGAAATTATTACACCAATTGGTCATTTATGTATTTCGAAAACCAAATCAATTTCAATTTCAGTTAGAATTTATAAATCAACATTTCATTTGTTCTTTCTAAACCAATTTCCAAAATTTACGCTTCAAAACTTCCAAATTACCATTTCAAATCTTATAATACAATTTCAAATTTTATTTAAAACAATTCAAATATTGATTCAAGTTCGTATATAAGTTTCATTTCGAAATCATTTAAATTAATTTAATTTAACATTCAAATCAATTTAACTTCATCGATCAATTTCATTAAATATTCGTTAAGTAAATTTGTCATTCAAAACAATTTCTATTTAATTACCAATTCATTAAATCAATTACTTAAGTTCAATTTCATTATATCAAAACTTCAAATTTAATTAAATTAGCTTCGACAAATCAACCCTTTAAATCACAAGTCTTACATTAATTTCAAAAATCACATTTGCATTTCTTGATAAAGAAATTCAATTTCACATATTCATTTACTTAGTTACAATTTCAAAGCTCAATTAAATAAGAACTAAATTTCACTAATTAAAAGTTCAATTTTAATTATCAAAGGATTCAATTTAATTTAATTATTAAATAATTCAATCTCATTAAAGTATTAAATAATTTCAAAACTTAATTCAATCATTTCTTAAATTAAACAACATTCTTTCATCAATTTCTTTATTAATATTTCATTTCGGATTATTAAATATTCACATTTAAATTTTATAAAAATTCAATTTCCAACTTCGTTTCAAAACCATATTATTTATTCAAATAAAATCTTCATTTTATTTTAAATCAAATTATTGACCAATCGGGTTTTATTTAATTCTCTATCCTAGGTCAAAGTTCAATTTGGGTATTTATCATTTCAACCCGATTCCAATTCAATTCAAAATCAAAGCATAACAAAGGGAACTTGCAGTGTGATAACTGGGATGGTGTCAAAGTAAATAAACAAGCAATAACACAATCAATAACAATCCAATAATTAATTCAAATAATCCCGAAATAATCGTAATAATTCACATTGTTGTTTGTGCAAATTAATATAATTATTTCTAGAATCTACACTATTATTTCATGTAGATTAAAGATTATTGCATTACGGTTTTTCACTTGTCATCTATTTACAATTTCATACATCATCAGTTTAAACAACATACAATTGATGGTTCAAGGTGTAATTAACACTATTTTCTACGTGTCAAATGATTAAACATTTAAGGGATCATATTAAACAAATTTAACTAACCAAATTCAACACATATGTCGATTCAAATTGTTTTTTTACTATTCTACGTCAAATTCAATTGCATAATATTCATCACTTTATACATTACAATTTAACATCCAATATAACAACAATCAATCAATCAATTATCGACCAAACTGTATTATCATCGCATAAATAATTAACAGATAATGGTGTCAGATGTCATAGGTGAACAGATACAGGTAATAGCATATATAACAGTGTAAATAACTAACAGCGGCATATTTCAAGTGTCGTTTCAATTGAAATCAGATTTAATAAATAAAAGAACATTAATCGTGAGTGATTGCTCACCTTTCGAGGTTAGAGGAGATTTGTCAAGTGAAACGAGTTGCGAATCCAAGCACGAGTTTCAAAGCGAAGCTAGATTGGCCCGATTCAGCGAACCAGCTGATAAATAGGAATTGACGAAATTAACGAATCAGCTTGATATAGATGGAAAATACATATTACACTATTATGATAAATTTATAAATCCTTATTTAAATTTAAGACAAATATTTTAAAATAGAATATATATTCCAAAACCATACATTCTAAAACACATATATTAAAACAGTTCACATCTACCATTACAATTAAGTCATAACTTATGTATGCAGACCAAAATATTTATACATACTTTTATAAAATGTTATGAATACAGCAACAGTTTATATACAACTCATAAATAACATAAAATTTATATTAAAACAGACATTCAAAATACTGTTCTATAGGTAAACGCGGTATATATATAGATAGTATACCACCTACAATATTTAGTAAATATCCAGTATATACAACTTTTATATAACTGATAAAATGCACTGCCTTTCAAAAATATATACACCTTCTATTTTTAATTTTTTTTTTCAGCATAAGAGGACAATTCTCTCAGTCAAAACAAAAGAAACGAAATATATGTTTAACGTATGAAAGACTATATACTTACCATATATGATTTTAAAACAAAAAAAATGAAAATAAATATATAGCCTATGACTCACGTTTATACCATAAATCAAATGTAATTATTCAGAAGTTAAAATAACATTTTTTTGGTCAAGCAAAACAAAAGGCATGTAAAGGCTGATGTATGTATATATGTCAACTCGGTAAACAAAGCAAGTAAGAAGAATAAAATAAATAAATAAAGAAAATGAGTAAAATCTAATACAAACATATATATATATATATATATATATTGTTACAGTAGCTTGCCTGATCTAAAACAGCAAAACCAAAACAAGGATTTTATGTTCTTTTCAATTTCATTTCAACCCAAAAGCAAATATCAATGTCGACCACCAAAACTCTTTTCAAACCATCACTTAAATATGGTACGTATACATATGAACATGTATATATAAGCAGGCATAGTTTCATATGTTTTCATAAGCCTATAAACAAATAAACTCTATAACTAAAACATAGTTAAATAAAAGAAGAAGAAGCCTGCAAAAACATCCTCTGCTCAAAATCAAAGAAAAACAAAGCAAATTCTTCCAAGATTTCAAAGTCCAGATCATATAACTAAAGACCAATCTGAAGTTTCAAAGATCAGAGAAAATATGGAAGATGAGGATTAAATTTTAATTCCTGGAATAATGAAAACATTGGCTCTGTCATTTAAAATAGATAGGAGTATTTATATAAAACTAGTATACCAATATATAAAACAAAATGTAATGCATTATAACTAATATATATCTATATATATACGTACATATAAAATAGTGGAAATAAAACGTACCCGAGATTTAATATAAAGATGTGAACTCTTATGAGTGAGAGAGAGGGTGTCAGGGCTCGGCTGCTCTCAGGTGATGGTGAGGTAGAAGTGATGCACGCGAGTGATGCTGGGTTTCGTGGAAGAGAGGTCGGTCACGGGTGCTGCAGCTCGCGTGAGGTGCTCGGCTTCCGGAAAACTGAGGCGGAGGGAAAACAAAGGTGGCGGCTGATGGACGTAATGGAGTTATGGCGTGTGCAGCTAGGGCGATCGGTCGCAGGCTGATGGGGTTTGTTTACTGGTGGATGAGGGGGTCAGTTATCACGCAGGTGGAGGCAAACTACTGACCGGAAGCAACTGCTGCACGGAGTCTAGAAGGCGAGTCTGGGTCGCCGGAGTAGGCAAGGCTATGGTCGGGGCAGGTGCTGGTGATGATGGCGGCAGTGGGAGTGGACGTGATATACGATAATGGTGGAGGTTTGACGAGCAAGGAGGAAGGGATGGCATAAAGCGGAGGTCAGGTGGGAGTAGTTCGGTTGGTGGTGCGGCTCGGTGAGGCGGAGCCGGAGGTGAGTGGCAAGCTACTGCTTAAAAAAAGAAAGAACATTTTCACGAAAATATATAGGCTTCACTCTTAATATTTAGACATCAGTTGAATTCAAGTGGGCGGTGGTCAAGGGTTTAGATGAAAGGCAGGGACGTGTGGAAAGAATGGCTGTGGTTTGTGAAAGTCTTGGCCATGAGATGGTGGGTTAACAAATAGGAAAGAAGGGAAATAATTTATCATAGACATAAGTAGCAGATAACAAAACGAAATAAAGTAAAAGAAGAGAATGGAATAAAAGAAGTGAAAGTGAACCGGTGGAGAAAATGAAAACAATATTGAATGATGATAGGAATTGTTTGTACCAAAAATGGGCACAACACTCTTCGGAAGTCTTTGAAGAGATAAACACGAAGAATGAAATTTAACACTGTGGGTTATCTAACAAAAACTCCAAATAACAGAAAGGTAAAGTGCAAAAAAAGCTATTTAGAGTGGTTCGGCGTTTTAGCCTACGTCCACTATGAAGTTTGATGATTTTATTGCTCGACACTCGAAGATTACAACTTCTTATAACGCAGTACAACTGGTTTTGTGAGCTAAGTCTGAATTTAAGACAACCGTGGTGATTCTGAGTAAATCTGGCAGAGTCTGGGCGCTCTTTAGCTCTTAGAATTCTCCGACCCCTTTTCTGAATGACCAGGGGCTCTATTTATAGGTGTAGGAGGCTAATATTTCGCCTAAACTGAAAGGAGACCAGTTCTGGTACGTCAGGGGGCCACATGCCCGCTTTCTGGAAGTCCGGGCCCACTTTGGGATCGATTCGAAGCTATGTTCGAATCGATCAAGAAATTGTCCAATCGAGCTGAAATTTGGTGTGAACATTCTTCAACATGTGCTCACTACAAGAAAAATGGTCTTTCGCAGCGTTTTAAAAACGCTGTCAAATCCTTTCGCAGCGTTATGAAGAACGCTCTCTAACGACAAGCTGTAATAGAGTCAAGACATATCACAGCGTTTCTAAAACGCTGCAAAATTAGCAACATATTACAGCGTTTTCTTATTACAGCGTTTTAATGATGGCTGTAATACGTCCTTACTCATTGTTTCTTCTTCCTTTAGACAACATTTAAAAAACGCTGCAATCCTTTTTTACAGCGTTTTGAAAAAGCTCGTAAATGAGCATTTAGCACCATAAAGCAAACGCTGCATATGGGTGGATGTTTCACAGCGTTTCCCTTTTTGCCTGACATCTGCAGCGTTTTTTTTTACAGCGTTTTTGAAACGCTTTTAAATATGAAAAATACCATGCACAAAAGTTTATATTTACAATCATCCCACCAGCTATAAAATTTTATATTTGATAATATCAGTTAATTAAAAACACAATAAATAAATATAATCTTTGCATGTTATATATAATAAAGTTGCACTAACTCCATACTCAAAATAAACGATAATCGTATATATACATAATGTTGTAAGCAAATATGATAGTAACATTGTTTTACATAAATAGCATATTAAATTAAGCAAAATATGAGTTGTGAGAGTCCAAGCTAATCCTCTTCAACAATTCAACCTCCACTAGCTAAGTCAGTCAAATTACATAAGCATGCTCACTTTGAAACTGCAAAGATGTAAAGAAAAAACATGTTAATAGGTAATTCTTGCAAGAAAAAACAAACGGTTGGTGGTTACCGCCAAAGCTAATTTAACAGAATACTGTTACGTTGGTAAATAGTTCAAACTACGAGGTAAAATGTTATAAATTCGACCAACGAGATTGACAATTGTTGACAATAAGAATGCTTAAGCTATTGTTTGACAGTGGTTGAATACTGAAGCACTGATGCCATAAAAGAAAATGACGAGGAAGACCTGCTATTATGCTGTATGCCTGAGCTAAAGCAAAAAATAAAATGCCTATTTATTGAATTAAAGGCAGTCATGAAGCATCAAAGAGAAAAAGGCCAGAATTATTAATATTTGCTGAGATGCTAATGCTCTGAACTGGACGAGCATTGTTGGGATGCCAATATAGAGATTGAAGCACAATAAGGATCAAATATTGGCAAGACATAGTTGCCGGAGAGCAAGAAAGTGAGGATATTTATCTTAGTATATTCTTCCCAGATCGATTAATAACAAGAAGTTTGCTATAATTAAAGAAAACATATGTCAAAGAATGGGATAATACCTCTGAGCTTATGCTTGTATTAGGAAAAATCTATTAAACTGAGTGCAGCCATTGTAACGAAAATGAGATTGAATTATGCTCAAGTTCTAATAAAGATGGCTGCAGACTCATACTTTCCTAACGAAGTCATTGTATCACTTTATAATGAAGAAACTTTGAAACAAAATATTTAATATGAGTGGCTTCTGCCTAAATGTTGAAATTGCGTCTGCTTTGGATATACTAAAGGTCAATGTACAATGATAAGAAAATGGGTTTCGAAGAATGATGCTTAACCAATGGAATCTTGAAGATCCTTCAACTGCAAATGATACCATAACCAGCAAAATAATGGTGGAAAATGAGTAGCAGTCTACTTCAGACATAGATGTTCAATTTCCTATGTAAGGAAATCAAGAAAACTATAAAAATCCCTAAGATGTGCAAAAGTACTCTAACAGTATGAGTGCTAAAAAATATAGCATGATAAATAAAGAAAGAATCAATGTTAGAATAACTGAGAATAAGCAAGATAATGCCACAAAAAGCAATAGTTTCAGCAAACGGACCAAGATAATCATCACACCGCTTAAACTGTCATAGCAGAATTATCAATTCAGGCAATAGAAAAGCAGATAGAGTAAGAAGCAAAGAAAATGGGATCAAAAAATATATAGGGATTTGAAGATGCAGTCCCCTAAATTGTAACCATTGGCAAGGGATTAAACGAGATGTTCGGAACTACATAGCTGCTTATGACATTTGCCAACAAATGAAGCATGAAAACATCAATATTCTTGGACTTTTACAACCATTACCCGATCCAGAATAGATTTAGGAAAACAATAGTATAAATTTTATCACATTACTACATCCTTGCAATCACTACTCTGTTATTTTTTTAATTATTGACAGGTTATCGAAGTATACTCACACATTCATATACAGCGCCTCAGGTTGCACATAAATCATTTGATAATGTGGTTAAACTTCATGGCATGCCTAATCTATTACTAGTGACAGAGATGCTGTATTCACTAACTTATTCTGGCAAGAACTTTTCAAAATCCAAGGCAACCAACCATGGTAAGGATGTGCTAAGCATAATAAATTATATCGCAAGAAAAAAAGATAATTCGGTACTGCAGCAGACCCACAGTGGTCAGTCTGATAATATTTGGTGGATGGTGGTGAAACAATAGTTTATAGTTTATACCTACACTTGACAAATCGGTATTGGTTATAACTTTGGATTGAGCGAGTGTGCCTTCTCTTCTCTGTATAATAATATGAACATACATAATTCAACCTACTAGGCAGTAGGCACACATGCTCAAATTCTATGTAACAGAAATGAATATTTATTACTTAATGCTAAAATAAGCACCGTGTTAAGTGGTCAGTGTTAGGGTATTAAGCTAACACTGCGAAATTATAGGATTAACCTTACACAATCACATATGTATGTCTTGCACTTTTAATTTGAAAGTACTATTTATTACTTGAATTTTAGGTTCGTTTTACTCGTAAAATAATGTATTTCATGTAATTGTTTAGTGGTTTTATTGTTGTAAATTTCAATTGAATGGAATGCACAACAGAGAATTATTTACCTATGCTGCACATGTTGGTATCTTGAATATTCATATTTAAGCATCTTCTACTGAAATTATGGACCACGGCACACATTTACAATATTACAACCATAATTAGTAATTTTTTCTACTAATAATACGAATTTGAACGTTTGATAAACAATGTGCACGTATCTGACCCCTAGTACACATGCGCTTGCCACTTTATAAAGTTAAAAAATATTAACTTTGTGTTGTTTAATTTTGTTTCAACAAATGATTTTAAGTATTTCAATTTTAATTCTAAGTAATTCAAAATTGATTTTAACTTTAATACCTTTGTGATATTATATTATATAATACTAGTTAATCCTGTGATTTTTCGATTTTGTACAATCTATTAAATTAAATTAAATTAAATAACTAAATATTTTTACTTCAACTTAACAAAGGTTACAATATTTCTTTAAGATAAATTAGAATAAAAACTCAACTTAAATGAAAATATCTGTATCAATTATAGGACCACCCTTCAGAGTTTCAATCAAAATTTCAAATACAAAAGTGGATATGCACATGTCTCAACAGTTTAGTTTTGTAGAATGAAAACAATATTTAGGATACCAAAATATGGAATAGGAAATAATTAAAGACCTATATCAACATGGTTAATTTCCAAAAACTAGATATGAAAAACAAGTCATTACATACAAACATATTACTTAACCAAAGAAGATAGAGAGTAAAGTCTAATAGAATTAAAACTAGATAGCAAAATAATTAAACTACTCAAATATGCCTTCACAATCTTCCCTAACATAACTAATATCCTCAATAAAATCATCAACATCCATGTCAATATCTTCGTAATTCTCCATAGCAAAGCTAACTTCCTCAAATGGTTCGTCTATATCTATCTCATGAAAACCTCTTGATGGCGCCTTCATCACAACATACCAATTAGAAGAATCGTCTTCTCTTGAATAAAAAATTTGTTTCGCTTGAGATGCAAGAATATATGGATCTTTTGAAAATGAGGCTTGGTTTTGATGTAAGTTAACAAGGGTGAATCCATCTTCTACCTTCACACCATTTCCTATGTTTACCCAATGACATTTAAAGACAGGAACATAAAAATGATGATAATCTAACAAAATTATATCAGTCAATATCCCATAATAAGTAACAACATCAACTACTTGAGAAGTATCTTTTGCACTTGCTCTACACATAGTAGTCGCATCGTAAGTGACCCCACTATTTTGAGTTTCTCTCTCAATGTCTTTTGTGTGAAAACGTTGTCCATTAATGATATATCCACTATAGGATAATGCACTACTCCTCGGACCATATGCAATCCATTTTAACATCTTGTCATGGTCCTTTGAATCAATAGGTATCTATAAAAAATAGCTATTTAAAATGGATCTCAATAATAATAAATCTAAAGTTAATGAGATAATATTTCAAAATTTCACTCACCTTCTTTTTAATCCAATCGGCAAAGTTATCTGTATGGGTTTTCCAAAGTAAAGTTGCATTTTTTTCCATGCGCTTGTTTGAGTGTTGTAACTCCTCCAAATGCAAACTATTGTAGCACAAAAAAAATTTACCAAGTTGTATTTGCTGGTACAAATTGTATGAAACGGTAATAACAAATTGTAAAAGTTACGTACTCTAGAAATGGTTCCACTACAGTCATATTCATTAACACAGCCAAATGTGCAATCTGTTTCTCATTGGCGGACAATGTAATTGTTTTACAAGCAGAAATTGGTCGTCCTTCGAGTATGGAATCATCTTCATAATCTTCATTTCGGACTTCCTTCTCCTCTATTTGTATTGATTTCTTTAAAAATTCACTAAAAAATCTCATGCACTCTTCTGCAAGATAGGATTCTGCAATACAACCCTCGGGACGTGCATGATTTCTTACATAATGTTTAAGTGTCTTCATATATCGTTCAAAAGGGTACATCCAACGGAAATGAACCGGTCCACATAATTGGGCTTCCCTTTCAAGATGAACGGTCAAGTGTATCATTATATCAAAGAAAGAAGGTGGAAAATATCGTTCAATTTCACACAAAATTATAATAATTTCATCATCAAGTTGTTGCAATTTTTCTTTATCAAGAACACGCTGGCATAATTTATTGAAAAACGAACAAAAACGAATTATTGTCCTCCTTGGCTTTTTCGGCAACAATCCTCTTATTGCAACTGGTAATAACTGTTGCATTAGAACATGGTAGTCATGTGACTTCATGCCGATAATTTTACAATCCTCCAATGACACAGAACTTCTAAAATTTGAGCAATAGCCATCAGGTCCCTTGAAATCATATAACCTTTGGCAAAATGTTTTTTTCTCCAAATTGGACAATGTATACGGAGCTGGTGGAAGATATGTTTTTTTCCCACGAGCTTGTGCAAAAAGGCCATGCCTGATTCTCCAATCTTCCAAATCTTTTCTAGAATTAATTCCGTCTTTTGATTTGCTATCATGCAACATCGTCGCTATTATGCTTTCACCAACATTTTTTTCTACATGCATTATGTCTAAATTATGACGCAAGGGAAGTTCCTACAAAAATAATATTGTTATACTTCATTGATATATATATATATATATAATTCATTCATTAAAAAATAATAGCACTAACCTCCCGATATGGTAAATCAAAGAATATTGATCGTTTTTTCCATCTTGATAGCTCTATTTTTGCAGGATCATCATCTTGTTTGAAAGTAGAATTTTTTCTTTTCTTACTATACTGCTTCTTAGTTGGCTTCTTTTTACCCTTCTCTTTCTTGCTGTTATTATCTCCATTTTTTATTTTTTTTCCAAAATTATTTGGAAAGTTTTTCAAAATGATAGAGATGTTTCTTCCGGTTAAAATTCTAGGTCTACGACCATTTTCTATAGTGTTATCAAACCAAGATTTTTGTTTTCTCAACGAATCCGATGGTGGTAAGAATCTTCTATGACCCATGTAGACATTTTTCCGACTATACTTCAACCATCGATGATGAGTGTTGACACCGCATAATGGACAACCTTTTTTACCTTTCACACAACATCCAGCTAGATTACCATATGCAGGAAAGTCATTAATCGTCCATAGTAAAATTGCTCTCATAGTAAAAAGCGATCTACTAAATGCATCATAAGTTTGAACTCCATTAATCCATAAGTGTTGCAGATCTTCTACCAATGGTGCCAAATATATATCTATATCATTTCCTGGTTGCTTTGGACCAGGAATCAACAATGTTAACATGATATTTTCTTTTTTCATGCATAACAGTGGCGAGAGATTGTATGTCACTAGCATCACGGGCCAACAACTATATTTGGAACTCAATGTCAAAAATGGATTAAAACCATCAGTAGCAAGGCCAAGCCTTAGGTTGCGTGGATCTGCTGCAAACGATTCCCATTTCTCATCTACCACATTCCATGTTATAGAATCAACAGGATGACGCATTTTTCCATCATTACTTTTATTGTTAAAATGCCATCTTACATCTTCTGCTATTTTTTGAGATCTAAACATTCTTTTGAATCTTGGAATGATTGGAAAATACCTCAAAACTTTAACCGGAATACCATGCATAATTTCATTTGTACGTTCGTTCCTCTTCCATCTCGAAAACCCACATTTTGGACAACTATCCAAATCTTTGTACTCTCTTCTAAAGAGACAACAATCATTCTGACAAGCATGAATTTTCTCAAAACCCATTTCGAATACTTTGAGAAAATTTTTAACCTCGTAAATATTCCTAGGAAGTACGTTATCCTTTGGCAGCAATAGTTGTTGCACATTTAGAAGTTTATCGAATCCATTATCGGATAACCCAGTCTCACATTTTAGATTATATAAGGCAATAATGGAAGATAATTTTGTTTGATCGGTACAACCAGGATACAACGGGGTTTTGGCATCCTCTAAGTTTTTTAATAAATCCTCCTCTCGTTTCTGTGCGCTATCTTCATCTTTATCATCGTCGGAATATGTATGATTGATGAAATCTTCATCTTCATAATGAATGCCTTTGAGTAAATCATAAGTGTCATTAGACTCGATATCTTTGCTTATAGTTATTTGTTCGCCATGATTGTACCACCTACCATCCTTGTATAGCGGATCCATTCCTCTTATAATCAAATGCTCAACAACAATCTTCCCATACTGATGACTAAGATTTCGACAATCTAAGCAAGGACATAAAATCTTTTCTGGATTTCTTGAAATTCTCAATGCAGCATGCACAAACTTCCAAGCTCCTTGCTCATACTCAGTACTAGTTCTATTAATAAAATGAAATAACTATTAATTTTGACGCTAAAATATATGATTTGACTCTCAAAATATATTTAGTATAATATAGTTACCTGTGAAGATGTACCCAATTTTTATCCATCATCAACCAATATGTGAGGAAGTAAATTTCTAAAATTTAAAGTAATAATCAGTTATTGAATGCAAGCAAAATAACAACTAACTATAATCGTAATTGAATGCAAACAAAATGACAAACAACAAGGAAGACAGAGAATGTCAAACAACAAATCAACAAGTCAAGTCCAAACTGTTTCCAAAAAATTTGCCATTACAACAGTGCTATTTTGTAGCAGCGGAGTAATGTCTATGCACTACCCCTCTCCTTATACTAAGCTTGCGCCATTAACAACTATTTTATCCACTTATACAGCAATGTCATAATCATATACAAAAAATTCATTGCATTGACTATTTATATTTTTGTTCACATGCATTCATTCACCCTTCTATTGGCAAGCCTTTGTATCATTACTCCATGGAGCTCTTCGATTGGTAACGCATGAGAATATGTATTATCTATTCTCGTTTGGCACATTTATGTCATTTCCCTGATGTACAACCTATGATTGGGCTAAATTGTTTAGCTAGCCTTGTTGGAAATCTAAAGCGTTTTGATGCGAACATTGCGGCAAGGAGGAGACTTGTGTATGCAAATGCTTTGATTTCAATTATCCAGATATTCCATTGTTTACAAAGCTTATAGTGCAACGTCAATTCAATAGTGTGTCTACGATAAATGTTGACAATTGAAAGCAGCATTCTTAAATATCTAATTGGCATCATCTCTTTGCTAAGAATAATATCATACAAAGCAAATTCTTCACCAGTTTTTCTTTTTTCCCATCAATTTTCAAGATTATATTTTTGTTGTTATTTGTAAAGGATCAGATGTCATATCTGAAGTCGGGTTTCATTCGTAAAATCCAAACTATTATGTTTTATATACAATATCTGTAGCTTGTCAGATAAAGCACTAAACATATGATATATTGATAAAACCAGATTTTCAATCCAATATGTTCAAAAAACAAGTACTGCATTTGTTTAGGTAAATTGAAAAAAAATTGAACTGTAAGTCCTTTAAGTCAAAATAAGAACTAGACCAAAATAAATTATATTTCCTTTTCAATAAGACAAAAGTGTGGCATGCAAAACAATTAACAAACTAGCGAAACTACAACAACAATGCTACATGTATATTAAATAAAACAATTAACTTCAAAATTCCTGAGAATATATATATATTTATATATATATATATAATATATTCCTCACACACATATCCTTGAACCAATAATTAAACGTTGGAGTCGTTTCAAATCCATTTAGTTGATACTTCAGGGTCATATTCCATTATTATTCAAAATAGTCTGTAGACCTTTGTTATCACTTCAGCTTTATATAAGTATTCCTTTCTCAATTATACACATTTTTAAATATTCATTTAAAATCATATACAACACTATCAATCAAACATCCAAATAAACCATATATCACAATCACATTCAAGTAATTCATAGAGAAGCGATTTTACAAAGGAAATGATTTAGTAAAGCAATTAAATCTTCTTGGGCTTAAATGTGCATATTTTATAAAACAAATAAAAGAAGAAATGAAAAATAAAATAAAATAAAAGCCCAAAGCCACCTCAAAATATTTACCAAACTCAGGACAAAAAAGATTATAGTAATAAGATTCCCCAGACTTTCAAACCAAAGGGAAAAAAATTAATTTCTAGATATTTCTATTACAATTATAAATATAGTATATTCTCAAGCCCTTGTTCCTTTAGAAATCACTTCCTCTTGCCCAAACCTTATCACCTCAGTAACTCTAAAATAAATCAAATTAATAACTACAAATTAAATTAGCTTTAAGCCAATCTCCAAAACAAATTAAGCACATCCTTTGAAGAATAGAAACATTTTATTTTAGCATCTCCCCTGTGCGTGTTTTGCATGAATTTATTTGCATTAAAAATATTGTCAGATTGTGTACATCAGTGTTTTGCTTGAGTTTTGCAAAATATTGAGAATTAAATATGTGAACAGTTTGTGCTTTTGGAGATGCACACATATCTGTTCATGTACCTTTGTGAAAATAGATAATAGAAATTGAAAAATTACTTTTCTATTTACTTTTTTGAAGTACTGCATCAAATCAATATACCTCATCTTTTTTGGTTGCAACTTCATGGAAAATCGAAAAATTACTTCATAACCCTAATCTACTTATTTTTTGGTTTACCTTTTGATACCGGTGGCGAGAAGACAAACGGAGCAGCTATTTCGATGAACGACGATGAACGAGAAGATGAGAGTGGCTCGTTTCCATGAGCGAGAAGATGAACGAGCCGATAAATTGAAAGCATGAGGCGATTTTGTAGAGGCGAACAGATTTGAGTATGGATGATTTTTTAGGAGGGAAATGAAAAAAATAAAAAAGAGGAACGAAGCTATTTGCAAGAAGAAGATAAGAAGAACGAAAAAGTGGCGGCCAAAAATTTTTCCCCCGCCAAATAAACATTTACGCAGCATTTCATTTTCTATATTTAATATAATTAGAAACGTAAAATTGAAGATGATAGCCTTCTGAATTAAACGTTGTTATATAGAGCAGCGAAAGACCATTTTTCTTGTAGTGGCTCAAGCTTCTGTAAAAATTTCATAGCATTTGGATCTGTAGATCCCGAGTTATGATCGATTCAAGATGGTGTTCTTCGTCCTATGGATTCGTTCGAATCGATATGGTTCGAATCCATAGGGTCGAATCCATGCTCCTGCTCGTGAAGGCGATGATGTGGTGCGTGTCCATCGTATCAATCCACTTTTCACTCCGTATTGACTGGGTCGACTCCATGTTCTTCGCCGCTTTGACTGGGTGGATTCGTGGTAATGGATTCGAAGGTATGCTCCTTCGAATCGATAGAGCGTACGTTCCCTTCGTATCGATCAGAGCACTCCATAGTCGATTGATACGAAGGCTCTACTGCTGAATGGATTCGAAGATGGGAATGCTCAATGGATGCGACGTAATGGGTTCGAAGACAATTACAGGATGGATTCGAAGCTCCTTCTACTTCTCGGACTCGAAGCATGGAATGGCTCCGATGGATTCGAAGTGTGATCCATTCTAATCGATTCGAGGCTGAGGCTCGCATTCGATGGATACGAACCAAGGCCTTCTCCCGATGGATTCGAACATAGGCTGTCTCATGGATTCAAACTCAGGGCTATTTTACTCCATTTTTGGTCGATGATGTCTTGAGCATACGAACTCGGATTGCCTCGAAATTTGGAACGTTGGTTTCCACAGCTTCACTTGTCGTGTCTTATCAATTGTAGCCCGATCCGGACTCGGGCATAATCCATCGATATTTGCAGTTGCCCAACAATCATTCAAAGTTGAAGACGTGTGATCCTGTTTCTTTTTCCGCTAGTTTCTTGGTATCTCGGCTTTGCCAAAAGGCGGGATAACATTTGCCCCCCAAAGTACGTCTTGTGTAAACATGACGTGCTTTGAATAGCTGCAGTCCAACGTTTTACAATTATGACATGCTCTGCCGAAAGTTGCAGTAACTGACTGTCGTACGACCGTGATTGGCTGTTTGCCGTTGGGGTTATGACGAGATGAACATTTGATCCCTATAAATGATATAGATCAAACATTAGCCAGAAATATGTGCATACGTGCATCACCTTGACTTTAGTTAACGTCGCGTGATCGCAAGTCGTTGTCAGTTTGGTTTGCTATCAAAATCTGCATCGGTCCTCTCCTGAACCGGTTTGAGATTCGAGTTAAAACATTGCTTTTATGATTGTCTATGATCATCCTCTTGTATCGATCCTCTCCTGAATCGGCATAAAGAGTAGACAATCAATTTTTCGTATTGAAACGATTCGTCCATTTTCATTGGTGGTCTTTGATGGATTCGAATCTATGTTTCTTCGAATCGATGGCCTTCGAATCAATGGCTCGAGGGACCTCGCGCTTCGAGTTGATAAGACTCTCAATCCAGCCTCTGTTCGGTTACTCCTTCGAATCGATGATGCTTCGCATCGATACTGTATGAATGGATTCGACGTTGTAAAGGGTTCGAAACCAGATGGATTCGAAATAAGGGATGGATTCGAAGCAGTGGAATGACTCTGTGTTGTGATGGATTCGAAGGTGAGGAGTAATTGAGCAATCGTTCGAATCGGTGGGGTTGTGACCTGTTGCGAGCGGTCAACATGACCGGGAGACGAAGAGCCTCGAGTCGCTCTTGGAACCCATATAAATACGCGAGGCTAATTTCATTTTTACTTTTTACTTTTTACTATTGCAATTGCTGCTCCCTCGAACCGATCCTTCAGAGCTCTGCGTCTTGCACGAATCGATCAGATTACACCAAGTCTTGATTTGTAATCGAATCCAATCAGGTACCTAAGGGATCGATACGAGTGTAAAATGATGAAACTGGGATTATATCATAGATTTCGATTCTTTCTTTTGAGAAACATGAGGAATAGCAGGAACTGAAATGGGTCGACTCGATGGTTTTGAGAGACAAAGCTTCTTCGACTCGCATCGATTCGGGGACAAGTAGCCCGAATCGATCGAAGATGCAAGATTTCGAATCGATGTAGGAATATGTAGTTCGAACCGATCAATAATATAAGACTTCGAATCGATTCAGGAATAGGTAGTTCGAATCGATGCGAGACTTCGTATCGATGGTTTCGAAAGATCATTTCGGTCGATTCGAAGTAGCAATATCCTAATCGATTCGAAGGTGCTGAGCATTGATCGATTCGAGGTTATGCATAGCTTATGGATTCGAAGTGCTTCTCCACCCCAAGATTTCATCGAGTCGAACTATGCGGAGTCGAAGCATATCGATTCGACCTTCATCGATTCAAATCATATTGATTCGAGTCGATCGATTCGAACATCCTTGCTTCAGAGGCTTCCATTCTTCTGATTTGCTCCAACATCTGAACTGCGGCCATTTCAAGTCGAACTTTGACGAACTTAATGAACTTTAGCATACTTGACTCCGACGAGCTTCGGCCTTGCATAATTGAACTGGACTATAAGACTTGACCTCCTTTTTGAAGCTCGTCGATGGAACTGGGGCGTAACTAACAATATGATCGGTTTAGACTTGAATTTGGCTAGTAGTATTTGGATGGCATGGAAGTGACGGTCAGCGATGACGGTCATTGTTCTCGAATTTCAAAATGTTGTTGCTCGGACGTCTTGTTTCATTTTGTAAAATCTGCTTAAGTAACGTTCAGCACTTGCACGGCACGACACATCCATACACACTACACTGGGGAATGCACGGGCTATTTATGAACTTAACGTTGCTTTCTGATAAGTTAGTCAGTTATGGAATCTTCGAGCTCACAACAGCAGGATATTCAGAGTTCTCCTCCTCCGGTCCTTGTAGTTCCAGATATCCTAGCGGATATAATAGACCCTGCTCCCGACGAGCTACAAGACGCAATATTTATCGAGGATCCTGTTGATTCCGTCCAGTCCAGTATTTCTGAGTCTTTGTTAGGAAGGATATGTTTGAAGCACAACATATCTTCGGATGATGTTTTATTGCCCAGTGCCAACGATAGACCGCACAATCCTCCTGAAGGATATACAGCTTTTTATCGCCATGCTCTTGCGGCTGGAACGCTTCCTCCATTTAATCAATATATCAGAGAGATGCTATCATATTTAGCAATCGCTCCCTCACAACTACACCCTAACGGACATGCACTGCTAAGTAGTGCCTTCGTCATATTTATGGACTATCTCTTTCGCCCGCCAAGGCCAACCGAGATCAGATACATATTTAATTTCAAGAGCAGGGGCGATAGCCCATCCTTTATATTTTTGGAGGCAGTCGGAAATTGCCAAGTTATTATTGGATCATGGACCAGACTAAGCTACTTTAAGAATGAATGGATTTATGTTCGGTGTCCTCCTGGTTTCGCTAGGCGATGGTTGTCTAGACGTAAGTGTCCTCATATGTCGTTGTTTCTCTTTGATCAATAGTTCTTTGGCATTGGTATTGACATCTTGTTTTTCTTGCAGCCATTATCTCCAGACCCGATGGCGGGTACTACAAGGGCATAGTCCATAGTCTCCAAGAAGTTCCGAGCGAGCTGAGACACATCGACTTGGTGTTGAATGACTATAACTTAAGAACTCTCGGCTTGATTGAAATAAATCAGAGTATAGTTATCGAGGGGATGTCAAAGCCTGCCTCAAAGAAGAAAAACAAGGAGAAGAAGGAGAAGACAATGGCAAAGAAAATGCCCGGGGTTACAATAACCGAAGTGAGCGATGAAGAAAGGACCCATACAGATGTAGAGCCGATGGCTGATCTTTCGGGCAACTTCGAAGAGTTGGGAAAAAGACAGAAAAGCAAGACCGTCGTTTCTAAAAAATTTAAGTCTAAGGGTTGGAAATCTGTGGATATGTTTCCTCCCACTTCCGGAGTTACGATATCTGAGGCCGCCCCTTCTCATTCGAGAGATACTTTTAAAGGGCTTGACGACATTCCCATCCCGGATTTTATATTGATTCCATGTAATTCTGGGTTGGAGGAATTTCAAGATGTATTAAATATGAGCGAGCCCTTTCCTTTGAGTGCGGTCAACACTTCCGGTTGGTCTGGGGGTTTACACATTTTCACACACTTCCATACCACTACATGACTTTCGCATATTAATCACTGTTTTGTAGGATTCTAATCTGTAGCTCCTTCTTATTGCAGGTGAGATGTCGGGTCGCGGGTCTACTTTGGATAGGCTCCGTAACGTGCGCCAATCTTCCCCATATTATGATTCTCGTAGGAGAGAATCGGATAGGGACCACGGGCAAGGTTACACTAGCAAGGAGCGCTATGACAGGGATAAAGATTATTGGCGCGGCCGTTCTGGCCATGATCGTACTGACAGAGATCGAGGCCATCAGTACCGATCACGATCTCGTTCTCCTCCGCCTTCTAGGGCCCCCGTAGATATCCCTGGGCCTTCACAGCAGCAGCAGCCTTCCCAATCTTCAAGGCCCGAGACTCAGCGGCCCAGAGTTGAACCACCGGCACTACTATCGTTGAGCAGGCTCCGGCTAAGTTGACAAGCGAAGGTGCCATCCAGCTTGCCCAAATGAAGAAGGACTTCCCAGAAATCTGTATGGACGCATAAGTTTTTCCTCCTCATCTCAAGAGCATTCCTCAGGATGCTGAAAATATTGCGCACAGCTATATTCGTGACTTCTATGTCCAATACGAGGAATGGTACAAAGCAGCCGCGAAAGCTTCAAAGGTAGCTTTTGACCGGGCGAAAGTTATTCAGGAGCGAGATGCTGATATTGTCAAGAAAGACCGCATCATTCAAGTTCTTCAGTCTGAGATGGAGTCGTCTCAAAGCTCGGAACTCCAAGTACTCAAAAAGCATGAGGATGTTGTGGCCAAAATGGCCAGAATGCAGCAGGCACACTGTGCCACGGTTGAAGAGATGGGCCACCGCTATACCAACGCTGTAGCTGAGCGAGATGCAGCCGTTAAGGAGCTGAATGAGCTCAAGGCCAAATTCGCTGAAGTGGTGAAAGAGAAAGATGTTGCTAACACCACCTCTCAGGAGGCGTGTGACCAAGCTGTGTCACTTCGGGCCAAACTTGCTGCGGCGGTGGCCAAGTCCAAGTCTGTGGATGCAGAAATCCAGGAAAAGATTATGGTGGAGCAGTCCAGGATGGATGCTGATTTCGATGATCTCCTGGTTACATACAACGCCAATGTGTTAGAGCACAGAAATTTATCGTGGTTGGGAGATGGCTCCATGATTCTATATAATGCCTGGACTAGATTGGTGGAGGAGAAGAAAGCGGCGCATCCGGATGAAACACTGGATGACTTCAAGCTTGAGATGCGCTTGCTTACTGAGGAAGAGAGGAAAGCTCTTCATGAGGCGGTGGTTTCTGTGGCGAGAGAGAGGCTCGGGTTCCAACAGATAGAGACAGGTGAGGGCTCGGGGATTGAGCATCACGAAACGAGTGTTGGAGCTGCAATTCCGACATTGCCTGAAAACATCGGTGCGGTCAATCCTCAGTCCGTCCCTGCTTATAATCCTGACCAGCCGCATTTATCTTCTGCTGATGTTTCTGCCTCTGTTTCTGCCCATACTGTGAGCCAGGCTAAGGAAGGTAATCAAACGCCTCCCGTATACATTTAGTGTGGTGAATTTGGATCAATACCCACTGCTAACAATCTTCGTTTTTTCACATTTCAGTGACTGAAGTCGTTATCCCTGTGCCTTCTGCATCTCAGGCTTCTCATCAAGCGCATGTGGCTATCGTCACCGAAGCTACTATGACATCTTCTGTGGTCGGTGAAGAAGGGGAAGCGGATACGTTATCTTTTGACACTCAGATGATTGAGGAATTCCTCAATCAACCCAACGATCCTTTCATCGATCCATCCTTCTCCATGAGCGGGACCACTCCGGCTGTTAGTGTTTCCATGCCAGTCATTAGCATATCCAGCGCGGCCCAAGTACCTCGTGAAGATGAGATTTTGGCTGAGATCAATGCTGAGATGGGCGCAATGACCGCCGGTATGGACCCGTCAGGCCATGCCCCATTAATGATGATATCGCCTGGCGGCACTGTGGTAATTGCGAGTGCTCCTGTTCCACCTCCTGCTACTGATTCTATTCCTCCGGTTTCACCCTCCAAGAGAATCTCTGTTGCCTCTAGCTCTGAGGAAGAGGTGGACATTATGTCGCCATCTGAGGGCAAATCGGAGAAGAGCAAAAGAAGGAGGAAGAAGTTGGGTAGCAGCTCTAGTGGGACTTCCTCGAAGAAGAAGCTAAGGAAGAAGAAAGATTGAACTCCTTCTTCAGTTCTCTGTAGTGTTTTGTCTTTTGGTTTTCTCTATAGCCGTGTATAGATGTGGACTCGGCTCCCACTAGCAGGAATCTTTTTTCTTTTCTGAATCATCTTGTAATCGAATTCTTTTTGTTGATAATGGAAATGAAAGTATATTCTCTTCCGTCTTCAATTCGATATTTGTTTTGGTCATGCCCCCAGTCTTGGGGACAAATACGGAGTTGATGTATGTCTATACTCCGTCTCGCACTCTGGGAGTACGGAGTTAAGGAAATGTTTATACTCCGTCTCGCACTCTGGGAGTACGGAGTTAAGGAATGTTTATACTCCACCTCGCACTCTGGGAGTACGGAGTTAAGGAAATGTTTATACTCCGCCTCACACTCTGGGAGTACGGAGTTAAGGAATGTTTATACTCCGCCTCGTACTCTGGGAGTACAGAGTTAAGGAAATGTTTATACTTCGTCTCGCACTCTGGGAGTACAGAGTTAAGGAATGTTTATACTCCGTCTCACACTCTGGGAGTACGGAGTTAAGGAATGTTTATACTCCGTCTCGCACTCTGGGAGTACGGAGTTAAGGGAATGTTTATACTCCGCCTCGCACTCTGGGAGTACGGAGTTAAGGGAATGTTTATAATCCGCCTCGCACTCTGGGAGTACGGAGTTAAGGAATGTTTATACTCCGTCTCGCACTCTGGGAGTACGGAGTTAAGGAAAGATCGTCGTGTATCAATCCGATCTTGGCTTTGATGTGGCGGCTTGCCCCCGAGCTCTGGCTTCACTTAGCGAGTGGTCGGTCGTATCACAGCCACTCCTTTCTTGGATAAATCCCATTGCGTGATGGAATTTTAGTTCTCCGTGCATCGTGATGTTGTACATTGTATTTAATGAATCACAGCTCTGACCCAAAGAAATGGCATTTTATTGCTGAAATCAGAAAACACGGCAAAGTCAGTTGCCTTATTATAAGTTCTAATTTCGAAATGCTGAAACAACTTTTAAAACGGAATTTAAACTAAATAGATAAACATAGCCTGTCAATTGTAGTGGCGATGAAGGCTTTCGCTATTCCAGGCCCTTGGTAAAGTTAAGTCATCAACGGGTGATAACTCGAATTCGCCATCCTTAAGCTTTTGCTTAATCTTGCGTGACCCTCTCCACGCTGATCTCAGGGGCGGGAGTGCCGGATAACCTTTTTTAGCGACTAGCTTACCAAGTTCAAAAGTTTTAAGTCGGTCCTTGGCATTGTGCAATCGGGTAACTCGATTTCGGTGTATGATTGTTCTCAAATCAACCTGATCGCCCTGGACGACCCCAACTCCGTTGACGGTTAGGAATTTTAAAGTTAAACACCACGGGGCTATTATGGCCCTAAATTCAGCAAGGGCAGGTCGACCTAAAAAGGCATTATATGGCGACTCTACATCCAATACAACGAACTGCAATATTCGAACCGACCTACATTCTCCGGTTCCCAATTCAACTGGTAACTCTACCATTCCAACTGGTACAGTAGCGCTGCCATTGAATCCATAGAGATGAGTGTGGCAGGGTTTTAGACCCCCAATTTTCATCTTCATTTGATTATAAGCATGTGCAAATATGATATTCACTGAGCTCCCGCAGTCAATCAGGATCCTCTTCATCCACATCGGGCCTACCTGGGTCGATATCACAAGTGGGTCAGTAGTCGGGCTTCCGACGTAGTCAACGTCGTTGTCCCAGAAAGTGATGTTGTTAGTCATCGCTCTCTTCCGTTTGGTTGAAGGTTTACCGCCCAAGTTATCATTATACTCGAAGTTTGAGCGTTTAGCTAAGTTGCCATATGATTCCATTTCCTCCCAGCTTCGGACCACTGGATGAGGATTACCACTTACAGCATTAATTACCAATCTTCCTTCGTCATGACCCGGTTCTTCCTGTCTTGCTTGATTCTGTGTATGATTTTGCTTTGAGGGGCCCGCTCCACCAGACGGCGGTGCCCATACAAACTGGTCCAACTTTCTCTCTCTGGTCAATTTTTCAATGAGGTCTTGCAGATGTCGACACTCGTTGGTATTGTGGCCGTAACTTTCGTGAAATCTACAAAACTTTCCTGTCTGAATCTGTCTCTCCGATGATTGCTTCGGAGCAGGTTTCTTATATTGCTCAGCGTTGCAGGTTTGCAGATACACGTTTTCCAACGATGTATTCAATGGTGTGTAACTGTCAAACATCGGGGTCCTACGTTGCGGGCCTCGATTTTGGTCTCTCTTCTTATCCTGACCGCTGCTGACTCTCGGCTGAGCTTGTTTATTCTGTATATTTAGCTGGACTTTTCCGGAACTTTCACCGGATTGTTTGACTGCCACATTACTCTGTATTCCTTCAGTTCTGGGTATCGCATCGCCCTATTTCCTAGAATGTTTCGCGTCCTCTTGTTGCAAGAATTGAGCGGCTTTGGAGTAGAAACGGTCCAATGATGCGGGTGGTTTCCCAGCTAACCAATTCCCAAATTCCGAGTCAGGATCGATCCCTTTGGTTAACGCCATCAGAATCGAGTTGTCGTTGGGATTGCTAATTTCCATGCATGTTGCGTGGAATCTCTCCAGGTAACGCCTGAGCGTCTCTCCCTTAGCCTGGGTGACACTAGATAAGGTGTTAACGTCTTTAGGCCTAGTGACATGCATACGAAACTGTTCGACAAATTTCTTAGCTAGTTGGTCGAACGAAGAGATGGATCTTGGTGGCAACCTTGTGAACCACATCGTTGCAATTCCTCCCAAAGAGATGGGGAAGCTTCGCCATTTTACTGCATCATCATCCCTTGCGGCGCTCATTGACCATTCATACTTTAAGATATGTTGATTGGGATCGGAATTTCCTTCGTATAGAGGGAGAGTCGGCATTCTGAATCGCCGAGGAGGTTTAGCGTGCAGTATTTCGTCAGTGAAAGGAGTTTGACTACGGGAGATCCCCCAGTCGTCGTTGATAAGTCCCTGGCTCTCGCGGATCATTTGACGTACCATGGTTGAAATGTCGGGCATAGCCACATTCCGTGTAGGCTGAACTAAGGTGTGGTCGGGTTCCACAGCGCGAGCCTGGACCGGACGTTGTCGACGGCCCATATCTCGCCTCCTTGGCTCCACATCTTCTGGGACGTATGGTTCGGGAGTACGTCCACGCTGTTGATTATTTGGATCCGACAGGTTTCGGGTATCAACCCTTGTCTCTACCGCGGCTGTTGTAGCGCGATCGCCTGTGGTATGCTGTGGAGCAACACCTCCTCGTGATGAGGGCCCGGCCTGGGAGCTAGTTGACGGTCCGACCCTCAATTGTCCCACAGTCAAGGCGGGTTGATATTCGGTAACTAGCGTATGACCTGCGTCCAACCGGGGACGTGTAGTTCTGCCATGATAGTTAGAGGAAGCAGAACTTTCAATGGACGAGTGGGAAGCATCACCCCTCCTTGTTTTCCTACGCCTTTGGCAGTTTAATTGATTGGTCAATTCAATGTTGGCACGCAACTGTTCAGCTAACTGTTGCCGGCTTTGGGTCAGTTCCTGGAGTAATGTCTGGAACTCTTGTCTGGTTACCGGTCCTGATGGACCGGAGTGAGTAGTGTTGTCTTGATTGGACTGTAATTGCTGTGTGGGATTCTGTTCATCCCGAGCTTCTTGATTAGCAGCTGTAGAAGTAGTCCTTGTGCTAACCATCTTGAACAGTGGATTCCTCTCCTAGATTTTATGCAAATCTGAATAGAATGGAAGGATTCCGGAGTAGAGATCTGGATCTTCCTCTTGGATTTTACGCAATCCGGTATCGATGGTAGATCCGAAGAGCAGGAGAAAAACTGGTTTTCTCAGTGAAAGCACCAAAGTGTTTGTACCAAAAATGGGCACAACACTCTTCGGAAGTCTTTGAAGAGATAAACGCGAAGAATGAAATTTAACACTGTGGGTTATCTAACAAAAACTCCAAATAACAGAAAGGTAAAGTGCAAAGACAAGCTATTTAGAGTGGTTCGGCGTTTTAGCCTACGTCCACTATGAAGTTTGATGATTTTATTGCTCGACACTCGAAGATTACAACTTCTTATAACGCAGTACAACTGGTTTTGTGAGCTAAGTCTGAATTTAAGACAACCGTGGTGATTCTGAGTAAATTTGGCAGAGTCTGGGCGCTCTTTAGCTCTTAGAATTCTCCGACCCCTTTTCTGAATGACCAGGGGCTCTATTTATAGGTGTAGGAGGCTGATATTTCGCCTAAACTGAAGGGAGACCAGTTCTGGTACGTCGGGGGCCCATATGCCCGCTTTTTGGAAGTCCGGGCCCACTTTGGGATCGATTCGAAGCTATGTTCGAATCGATCAAGAAATTGTCCAATCGAGCTGAAATTTGGTGTGAACATTCTTCAACATGTGCTCAAGCTTATGTAAAAATTTCATAGCATTTGGATCTGTAGATCCCGAGTTATGATCGATTCAAGATGGTGTTCTTCGTCCTATGGATTCGTTCGAATCGATGTGGTTCGAATCCATAGGGTCGAATCCATGCTCCTGCTCGTGAAGGCGATGATGTGGTGCGTGTCCCTCGTATCGATCCACTTTTCACTCCGTATTGACTGGGTCGACTCCATGTTCTTCGCCTCTTTGACTGGGTGGATTCGTGGTAATGGATTCGAAGGTATGCTCCTTCGAATCGATAGAGCGTACGTTCCCTTCGTATCGATCAGAGCACTCCATAGTCGATTGATACGAAGGCTCTACTGCTGAATGGATTCGAAGATGGGAATGCTCAATGGATGCGAGGTAATGGGTTCGAAGACAATTACAGTATGGATTCGAAGCTCCTTCTACTTCTCGGACTCGAAGCATGGAATGGCTCCGATGGATTCGAAGTGTGATCCGTTCTAATCGATTCGAGACTGAGGCTCGCATTCGATGGATACGAACCAAGGCCTTCTCCCGATGGATTCGAACATAGGCTGTCTCATGGATTCGAACTCAGGGCTATTTTACTCCATTTTTGGTCGATGATGTCTTGAGCATACGAACTCGGATTGCCTCGAAATTTGGAACGTTGGTTTCCACAGCTTCACTTGTCGTGTCTTATCAATTATAGCCTGATCCAGACTCGGGCATAATCCATCGATATTTGCAGTTGCCCAACAATCATTCAAAGTTGAAGACGTGTGATCCTGTTTCTTTTTAAGCTAGTTTCTTGGTATCTCGGCCTTGCCAAAAGGCGGGATAACAGGAATAGTAATAGTCATAGTTTTGAATTCCTGGGAAAGATAAAAGGTTGCAACTATTGGATTATACGGTAGACAAATGAAGGGTCACGGAAGCCAAAAAGCTTGGACAACGGTTACCGATACGATCCAACGTTTTACAGATTTCGCTGTCTATCGGACGTCGAAACACACAAACAAATATACTGCGGAGATCAGTACGACGAGACGATCAAAACGGTATACAGATATCAGTGGTATGATTTAATTATAAAAATTCAAATTTTTCACTGGCGGAAAATGCAGCAAAAACGCAGAAAAATAAGATCGACGGAGCTAAAGAGGTCCGAATTTGGAAAAACGAAAAATGACGTCTTGCTCAGAAGATGGTTTAGAATTTTTCTATGTAAAAATATTTAGGTTTCGAAAAATTTTATTTTCATCAATTACTAACTGATTAAATTTAAATAAAATTACACACGAAATAAACTTTCTTAATTTTGCATGAAAATTTACCAGTTGCTATGTTCAACTAGACGCATTTCAAATATTAATTTTTTTTCAAAATTTTAACGTTTAAAGTTTCAACAAATTACGTTATTAAAACAGTTAAAATTTACGGGTCGTTACACATGTTTTTTTTACGATATAAAGGTACGTACTAGTGAAATTGTATGTCATGCCGATATAGTTACATTATCAGTGTGCATTTATTGGTGGTGAATTAGGAAAATTGTACCAGTAAAAGAGTTTTGCAGTCTAAAAGTTTAACTTGGCCACAAATATAATAAACTTTATAGATATATATAAAACGACCAGTCCTCCCAAATGCAGCTTAACCAATATCATGGTACGTTCACAAATTCGGAGCGCTATCTAAGCATTTTTTCAATAAATTCTAGTGTACAAGGAAATTAATTCTAGGATGAAGAGAATCGAAATACTTGCCCAACCTCCTTCTTTAATTGCATATGGTGTGGATGGTCACCCCTCTCCACATAGCACATTGAGTCCTAATAAACAATAAAAAGAAAATGGAACCAAGTTGAAAATCATATTGTACTAGTAAAGAGTAATCTGATTCATATTGTTCTACCTTCATATTTAAAGTGTAATTAAGAACTTTGAGAGCCTAAAAAAAGCAATGCAGTTATATAATATGTCTTTGAATGGAAGTTTTAACCACATTAAGATAGTCCAATTATATAATGCAATTATAATTTTAACTTTGTATTACATATGAAATTGACTTTTAACATCATATTTATTATTTTTTAACCTTCTTAAATTGATTTTGATTCATTATTTGTATTATACTATTATGGTTGCATCTGAATAGTTTAACCGTTTTTGTGTAATGTAGTCCTAATTTTAACTGCATATTGCATATGAAATTTATTTTTAGGTGCAATATTTTTTATCTTTCAACCTACTTGAGTATATTTTAGTCGATTATCTTAGTGATGTAATACAACATTTGAATAATTTAATTGAAGTTAAAGTTTAATGACATATTACATATGAAATTGATTTTAAGTTAAAGTAATATAGCAACTCTCACCTGCTTCCTACAATTGATCAATGAAGCAAACACTAATGGCAAAATTTTAAGTTATATTAGCAATCACAGCTTTGAGGAACTGAAGTCTTTGTTTTAAAATCTGTAGCCTTTACCTCCACCATATGATCCTCCTAAAGCTATGATAGGGCGGTCTTTAGTAGTTAAATTCCTTTTAAGGTTTGTGATTAACTAAGCATAATATGCAAGGGCTTGTGTAGAACTTCAATAACCCAGGGTGTTGGAGTTTCGACATGCTTCTTATTTTGAGCCAAAAGAATTGGATTGCCCATAATACCGATGGTAGAAGTAGAAAATAATTAGACAATTACAAGAGTAGCTTAGAATTTATATTTTCAATTAAATATGGTAATATCTTAAGTTTCACAAGTATTCTTTAACTGCCTGTTGCATTATATATGTTGTGCATCATCAACCAATTTAATAAACAAGATTGTTAAAAGGCAATATTTAACCAACTGAAAATAATGATAAAAGGTAACCTCTATGACTACTAATGCATGAAAATGTGTAGCATTGTCAAGCATGAACCCAACACTTAAGTCTTCTTCTAATTCAGATTCATCACTAGTGTAGACTAAAATTGGAGAGTTGCTTTTAGCACCACCCCAATACTTCCTGTTAATGGCATATCTTTGTAGAAATGTAGCATAATTGTCTGGATAATAATTGAAATGATCAAGCGTTTGTGTGTAGTTGTATACATTGTATTCACTAATTTTAGTGTCTAATGTTTTTACTGTTTTATATGAATCTTCATAAAGATCGAACTTGGGAATTTTGATAGCTAACGAAGATGTTAACATGAAAATGAGAGAAACAAAATGCCAAATTAATGTCATATTTGAAGAATGCTTTAGGCTTAGCGCTAACTGCATGCTTAAATAACAAAGCTAAGCTTATTTGTTATGGTCAAAGAAGAATATAGCATGCCCATCATGTTGCTAGCAGCCCTACCGAGTTCAGCTTGTCTTCGTCATCAACATGAAGTTTCACAACTTCGATAAACTATTGTATTTTTGAGTACTCCTCTATTAGCCCAGTGTATTTCTGAGCACTTTGGCAAACAAGAAGAATATGGCATGCCCATCATGTTGCCAGCAGCCCTATTGAGTGCTTCAGAACTTGTTGGCAGATGCCCATATACACCAAATATTAAGTAATGACCATCATACTATATCTAACTTTTGTTCAAACCTTCATTTATGTTATTACTACTTAGTATCTAATACAAATTATGTCTATACTCATACATCATTCTTGCTTCTTCTTTTTTCAAATGAATGGGTTGGCCATATAAATTCTTTGTTTCTATAAGTTTCTATCTTGAGTCTGTTTACCCTTGGTTAAGTTCAATTTTTTTTACATCACTTTTAATATTTTCTCCATGTTAATTTCAGTCAACCTTTTTGTACAAAAATTACTTAATTGTGCCTAAAATGGAATGAGGGTGCATACATGTTGACTTGAGTGCACATTTTTTATAAATTTACTTAGAAAATTACTTTACCTTTAAAGAAGCTTAAGCAATTATAAATGCTCTTCATGCTCGGGGTCCAGCTTTGGTGGTGTGTAACATCACGTAGGTCCTCTACCACGTATTCCTATACATATGTAATATTCCATCTTAAATATATAGTGTAACTAAACAACATCAATAATTCCTTTACTAGCTAGTAGACTATGAATGATAAAGAGTTGAGAACCATTGTCATTAAAGTTAATAGTAGTGATAGAAATTAGTGGTTCATTTATTAATTAACATGCTAACATCTAGTAAAATTCTCTTGAAATTGATTGAACTCACTGAAAATCCATATGTGAAGCTCTTGTTTTATCAGTTGGTGATCCACCTTGGATCCAATTCAGACTGGGCTTGGCGAATCCTTCCAATTCCTACTAATATCATCCCATTAAATAGAATAAATACTAGTAAACTAAACTCAAAAATGATTTAAAATTGCATATATACTGCCACTAAAGATATATTAACCATAACAAATTCAATTACTTGATTGGTGCAAAACCTGGATTAATATGAAGTGCCTATTGAACCTCAGGGAATACAATATGTAACACACATTCATCCATCATCAATTCAACTTTCTATCAGTAACACATATCCATCCAATTCAACTTTCTTCCTAACATTTATCTATGCCACCAATTAGCTACGACCAGACAACTTCTACTTACTCAATTTAAATTCCAACCTTATAACAAATAAAGTTGAAGCATATCTTATAACAAGTAAATATAAAACAAATCAAACAAAAATCAAATTCTGAATTTAAATCTCGTTCAAAGCCGAAAAAAAAGTGAACAAAGTTTGAAAAATCAATGAATTTATAAAAATCTGACCGATTTAGCACGGCATAGGAGGTTGAGAAGTGAAGCAATGCTATGGAGGTGGTAGGTAGTGATGAGATGAGGTTCTAAAATGAATATTTTTCATGAAGAATTTTTTTTTATTTCAGGCTTGAAAAGTTTGTTTTAGGGTTTTGATGGAAGGCAAAGAAGTGGCAAGGAAAAAGGAAAATAATAAAAAGGAAGCGGCAACGATTCACCGCCTTCTAAATGTGTTCGGTGAGTTAACTATAGTAGCATTTAATTTTTTATTTTCTTTTATTATTTATATCAACGTTTGCATTTGGTCGTAAATGCTGCTATTTATTGCAACAAATTATTGATTTTCTTGCAGTGAACAAATGTTTAAGGACTATGGGTGGTCGTTTCACAGTAGTCTAGAGTATAAGTAAATAAATGGAGACTACGAGTGGTTGTTTCAAGTAGTCTAGAACTTAAGTAAATAAATATAGAGGGACTACATGTGATTGTTTCTTTTTGGTCCAGGGCTTAACTAATAAATAGTTAAATATTGGTGTAACGACCCGAAATTTTGACTCCAAAAATTCCGGATTGTTAGAAAAAAAGAAAGAGATAGAAGAAGAAGAAACAGAAACACAACACTAATTCTCACAAAACGCAGCGGATCAAAATATAATATCAAATAAAATAACAGTTATACAAGGAAAAACTGTACCAGTTAATTTACATCAATACATCAGAGTTACAACATTTCACAATCACTGGACAGTTAAAATAACTTGTCCCAGATAAATTACAATATATCACAGTGGAATACACTCCATACGTTCCTGCCATCTAGCTCGCCTCCTGAGCTCCAAAACGTCCTTACCTGAAAATCTGCAATACTCGGTCTGACCCGAGCATTACATTAAAGTAACACCCGGGTCAGGCTGGAAACTAGGGTGAGTAAACCCATCTACATGAAATACTAATGCATAAAACTTATTTTAAAACCCGAGGTACTCGTACCTTATTACAATTCCTTAATTTGCCATAGTCAAATACACATTTTACAATCATAACTAAGTATTATTACTTAGATTTAATGACCAAGTTTACATCATTTATTCCATTCCAGCTTATTTGTTCCAAAATCAATTTCATAAGAATTATTGTTGATTACAAATCGAAGTGGTTTCGGGTATTTGCAAATGCCCGACTGCGGTCTCTTCGAATTCCATGTCATCTTAATCCAAATTATTCAAATGAAATATCCTTCAAACTTAAAATACAGGATGTCACTGTTTTAACCCAACATATTAAATCACATAGCATCACACGTCACAAACCAGAGATATCAACTAATCTAAGGCACACAATATCATTCAATCATTCGTGAGCAAGATTAATCAACCATACCGTCTCTAATTAATTTAATTAACCACAATTGAATTAAATCAATTACTTTAATTACTTTTAAATCCTGCTTATAAATTAATTTCTAACCAATTAATTGATCATCCAATAATCATCCATCTTAATAAATCCTCCTCGATTAATTATTCTTTAATTAAAATAATTTAATTAACCTTTAATTAATTACACAAATTAATTACCTTATAATCACTTACATTGATTAATTATCCTTTAATTAACCATACTCATTGATTTACTAACCCTTCATAAATTTCTTCAATTAATCAATTCTTTAATTAATTACACTGAGTAATTAATCCTTAATTATTTCTCTTAAGTAATCTAATTTTTAATTACTTTCATCATGTAATTATTCCATTGGTTAATTATTCTCTGTTAATTAACCTTTAATTACTAATTTACTTAACCTTTAATTACTAATTAAATTAAATCAATCCTTGATAAATTTGTCCTTTAACTTAGGTAATTAATCTCTGATTACTAATCAATTTATCCTTAATTATAAATTAATTTATAAATTAATTAATCTCTAATTACTTAATTAATTACAACCATAAATTTATTAAACATTCTTAATTACCTTACAAACAAATTAATTAAATCATTTATCTTAATTACCTTCTTACTTAACATTTTACAATCTTCCTTAATAACTTTGAAATCAAATTATTACTAACTTAAAAAGCTTTAATGTTAATTAAATTTCAAACACTTATCTTAATTTAACTACTTTAATTAAAATATTAATTAAATTTTAAAAACATTCTTAAGAATTAACTTAATTAATGAAGTCTTAAAAAAAATTCTTGACTTAAATTTTCAAACATTAATTTATTCCTCGGTACTTAAAATAGTTAAGATAATTAACTTAAATTTAATTTTTATTGAACTTAAAATTTTGAAAACAAAATACCCAATAAAATATCAGGGATTACTCGAGTCAAAACCCGAGCCCCACTCACGTCGACCATCTGAGGCGCTATAACTCCGGCCTCACCTCGCTGATCCTCCACGCCACCATTCCCCTGAATTTTGTGCCGCTCGATCAACCAGAGATGACCCAGTCATCTTGTACCCGACCTCGAGCAAACAAGAGTATTAAACCCTAGTCCACCATAATTCCAACACCACATCGATCGATCGCTTCTTCCACCAATTTTCCCAACTTTGCCAGTTGCCACACCAGCTTCGGTCGAAATCTCAACATCCAATATATATCCGATCGCCAGAAAATGGTTAAAACTCCTTCTCTGTTCAACTACAAATTGCTCTTAACATACTAAACTAAAAATCACCAATTTCATCTTAAAAATCCTATTTTCTAAAGATGATTCAAGTTATATAATTGAATCGATAATTTACAACATTCAATTTATCATATTTTAAATTTTTCTCTGTAAAACTAATTTTCCAAATGCAATATATCACCATCATGCTTAAAACTATTTTTAGATCTTAATTTATGTATAAACAAACTTGTTTTGTTTGAAAACTATGGCCTAACAGAGATCAAAGAGAGGGATTGAAATTTTCTTAACTAAGTTTGAACCCTGTACTTTGAAAAACAGAGATGATCAAACATTTAAGCATGCACAGACCAGACATATATACATATATACACAAAAATTCATATCTATAAACATGCAGCACAAACATCATCTAAAGATTCACATACACTAACATTTATTACCCTAAGCATTTTAGTTAAGTGTTTACTCACATTTTTTTTCTTGAACAGAGCACTGCTTTAGCAAATAAATTTGCTGCTAGCTTTCTCTGCCTTGTTTTTAACCCTGCTTCCTTTGATCTTGGTCTTCTTTTTATTTAGTTGTGAAATGGTGGTATGGTTTTCTATTTTAACTTGGTTCGAATCAAATGAAATAAGGAGAGAGGTTGGAGATATATGTGGAGGAGATAAGGCTTACAGGGCAAGCCAAAGCTGAGACTTGATTTATATAATATTGATTTGATTTTATAGGGTGGATTTGATCTTTCCTTCTTACTCAAGCTTGACCTGATTATATGTTTTTGTGTGCTTGCATTAATTTCTATGTCCCCTCTTTTGTTTACATACATACATTCATACACACACATATTCTTTTGTAACTTATATATATGTACATATATCTTTTATCTCCTACTTGTTTCTTTTGCTTATATATATATATATATATAACTGCATATACCTATATGTTTGCATATTTATTTGCTTACATGACATATACACACACACACACACTTATATTTATACATATTTTAATATACATTGCTTATGTATATTTTATCATTATATGTATATATATATATATTCACATTTACACAAATTTTCATATATGTTAATTCATGTGGCAAATATATATGTATACATATTACTTATATGCTTGTGTATATATTTAAACATCATAAGCTTTTACATGTTTAATTATCATAAAGCTTTTATTGTTATATGCACTTTTATGGATATTCCATCTAAATTTCAAATGGAAGAGTTTTTATATATTTTTTTATGAAATTTATCATAACTAAAATGTTATAACTTAAGTTTGAATATAGTTTTTAAATCAATATATATATATTCAGATATTTTAAATATCAGAAATTCATTTGTTAGACTTGTCTAAAGTAATATTCTGATGATTTAATTCAATTAATTACCAATTAACAACCGTAAAAAATCTGGGTCGTCACATTCCTCCCCCCTTTAGAACTTTTCGTCCTCGAAATGGAACGAAGCGAGAATTTTAATTTACTGTGTATTTTAGTTAAATTATTATTTAAACATTTTTAACTCTTTTTACTCTTTTATTTTAAAATTTTAAAGCACTTTAAAATCTATACAATATTACCAAAATAGCTTTTATATAAAAACACTTTTTATAACTCGATGTCTCAACAAGTCCATCCTTGTTCTCATAGAAATTCGGTCATACGTTGATCAGGCGTAGGACTGAAAATCTATAAATACTTGGTAAACCCGTTTTCAACACCCAATAAAAATACTTGGAAAATAATTTTATTGAAAATATAGAAAACAGTTTTGAAAATAGAGAAAATATCTTTGGTGAGAATGCTCCGGAAATCATCACCCCCATCCATGGTCGCAGTTAATCCGATGGTTACGTTGCCATCCCGGCAAAATCCATAGATAACTGTAGGCCTCCGCACCCCTTGGTTTCACCATGGAACCCGCTACAGATCGCAGTTATACCCGGGCTTTACATTGCTATCACAGTAAAAATCCATATAACTATAGGCATCAGCGCCCTCTAATTTCGCTGCCAAAAGAATGAAACTCCTCCACTCGACCATAGATCGCAGTCTACCGATGTTACGTTGCCATCCCGGCAAAATCGAGTGTAGTCTGTTGGCACTCATCCTCTACACGATTTTCGCTATGGTCCACACACAGTAGATCGCAGCGACATCGAGTTACACTGTCGTCACAGCATAACCCAAATGCCCCTGTAGGCATCAGTGCCCTCGACTTTCGCTACCCAACAATCCTCAGGAACTAGTTTGTCCGGACTCCTCACAGGATCAACTTTAGAGCCTCCACCTCTTTGAGGCTCAAGGCAGTACCACCCTGTGGCACTCCTGAGAAGTTCATTCAAGGGAGCGCCTTTTTCCCCAGGGCCACTTTCAAAACACTTTATACTATACACATATAGTATTTTCCAAATCATACACCTAGTATGAATTTCATATAAATCTCCCTTCTCAAAATCGATTATCCCAAAATCGATAATTCACAAACTAGGCTTTCCAAGTTTCAAATTTGATTTTCCTCAAAAATTAAAAGCCTTTTTAGAAATCCATAGGTTCCCAAAACCTTTTTCCAAAATCATTTTCACAAAATCCTTTATATATACGTATATATATATATATAATAACTTGGAAATTTTTTTGAATCACTTCATACTTGTATATATTCACTTTTATACTTCAAATACATTCAAAACCCTTTTCTTTAGGCAATAGATTCCACAAGGGAAGTTTTTCAATATAACACATATATATGGCTTAATTTATTCCAAATCAAATATTCAAATTTGATTACTCTTAAATATTTTTTTTTACCATATTACTTAATTCCATAAGGTAAATTTTAATCATAGAAATATTAAATTTCCACCTTATTTCCTCATTTCAAAACCACTTTACAATTCTTATCCACAACTTACAATATCAATTTCATTCAAACTCGTACGATGTCCACATATCATCTGTACGCAATATCAATCTGATCGCTCACTCGATCACACCATTTCACTTTCGAACTAGTATTGTCCACCCGACTTCCTAGTGCGGACTCAGATCTGGTCTCTTGATCAGAAACCGTCATTCTCCTTGCATAGTCACAACTATGATAGAGAATATCCAGAACCAATCAAAAATCCATATCCAGGTTCGCCATCGAAAATCGAGTGAAAAATCCCAAATCGGATCGATAATACTATCTCGAAATTCTGTGCTCGAATCTGGATCAAATCACTATGCGAATAGAATAATATACGTACATCCTACGTATTTATCTTCATTGATTATCAGTTAAATCAATTCCCTTTCTATTCATCCTCACTTTGATGTTATTCACTTATTCACATTTGCCTTAATCCCCATTTGGATTATCACTTCAATTCTTATCTCAGTTGGGTATTTAATCAATAACAATTTGAACTCCGACCCGTTTATATTTAGAAAATAGCTTGAAAATTTTAAAAATAGATAAATAGTTGAAAAATAATTATTTACTGTAAAATAGCTGTAAAATAGTTAAGTAATTGTAAACAGTTGAAAAATAGTTATTATTTATAAAACAATTGAAAAACGGTATTTAGTTTATAAATCAGTTGTAAAATTGTTAAATAGTTCCAAAAGTAATTGTAAAACAAGTTTAAGATAGTTTCAGGTTTAAAAAGAAAGTTGTATAGTAAATAGTTTGGAAAAAATAGATTTATATTAAAACAATTTATTTTGAAAATAGTCCAGAGTCAAACTGTTCAATTCCCCATCAATTCAATTTAAATTTCCACTTCCATTTAAATTGACTCACTTCTAATTTGAATAACTTCAATTTCCCTTAAACTTGATTTATCACCAATTCAAATTGAATTAACCTCAATTTCTTTCCAAATTCAGATCAAATTCCATTTGATTTTAAACATATTCACTTTAATTACAATTCCAAATTATTCAAATTAATTTAGACTAATTTCAAATTGAATCCACTTCAATTTCAAATCATTTCAATTTCTATATGAATTAATCCCAATTCCCATTTGAATTTGAACTTATTAAATTTTCAATTTAATTCCAAATTAATCCAGTTCAAATTTTCCATTTGAATTTTATACTTATCCATCTTCAATTCTAATTAATTCAAACTAAATTCAATTTGAACTAATGAAATCTGAATTTCAACTTTAAACTATCTCGAATTATATAAATTCGAGTTAAATTTTCAAATGTTGATTTAACCCCTTAAATCAAATTAACCTTTATTTTTAAATCAATAATCCAAATCTTTAAATAATTTAGTTCCGAGTCCAATTCTCAAAATTTCCATTTTAAATTATCTTCACTTAACTTATTTCAAAGTTCAAATAAGAGTTCAAAACAATTTTATCTTAAAAATTCAATTTATTACCTAATTTTATCTTCCAGTTTGAAACCAGTTCTTCAACAAATTTTAATTTACAAATTCAATTAGTCAAATTTTCAGTTCAAAGTAATTCTATATCCTTAATTTCAAATTAAAGTTTAATTTCCCTTTTATCTCAATAATGGATATATTACCACACTTCATTTCTCATTCATTTAAACAAATCCAATTCACAATTTAAAGATTATTAATAACAATAGGATGATATCATCCAATTTATTTTAAAACATCCATCCATTTCCAATTTCCAGATCTCAAACCCATTTTGAGATCACACAAACTCCCAATTCAAATTAACCATTTAACTCCCAAGTTAAATCTCAATTTCATCTTCAAATTTCTAATTCAGGTTGCTTGTCAACTTATTTAACTTTCCCAAAGTTAAATTTAATTTAATTTCATTAACCATACCCAATTTGGATTCCTGCTTCAAAATTTAAACTTCACATTAATAATCGTATAAGTTCAAAAACTTATCACCTTGGGTTTCACATCTCATTCCAAATTTAAAACTCAACATTTAGAGTTTATTTCAACCCATTTTTGATATTATGTATATTTCTCATATATGCATATTATTTCCTTTACACTCTAAGTTATCCTTAAATTTTAAACCACTTTTGGTTTTAGTTCAAACAGTTTCCTTTAATGCTTTCAAACAACTCTTATTTTAAAATATGATCACATTCAAATTATTCTGAATAATACTCTTTATTATTTCTATTAACATTTGAAAAAATTTCAAAACTTTTCAATTTACATCCTTTCTAATTTACAAGTTATTCACATCTAATAGTTACTTCCTTAAAACATTTATTTGCTTACTGACATCCTATTTAAACTCAATAACCATTCTGTTTCTGGTTTGAACCCAATTCTAATTCATCTTATTTATATAGTTCATTTTATCCAATCCTTATTTGGATATATATATATATACACACACACATTCCTTAATTTCTTATTTAATAACCAATTATTGCTTTATACATATGATATAAACTTTTATAAAATCATCCAGTTTTAAAACCATTTTTAAAACCTTTATATAAGAAAATAACAAGTACGCTCTCATACACACACACACACTCAACTCATCATAAGGTAATACTAACCCTATCTCTGATGAGTAAACTCACCAGAGCCAAGGTTCTCGCTTAACCTTCAGCTCTAATACCAAATGTAACAACCCGAAATTTTGACTCCGAAAATTCCAGATTGTTAGAAAAAAGGAAAGAGATAGAAGAAGAAGAAACAGAAACACAGCACTGATTCTCCCAAAACGTAGCGGATCAAAATATAATATCAAATAAAATAACAGTTATACAAGGAAAAACTGTACCAGTTAATTTACGTCAATTCATCGGAGTTACAACATTTCACAATCACTGGACAGTTAAAATAACTTGTCCCAGATAAATAACAATATATCACAGCGGAATACACTCCATACGTTCCTGCCATCCAGCTTGTCTCCTGAGCTCTAAAACGTCCTTACCTGAAAATCTGTAATACTCGGTCTGACCCGAGCATTACATTAAAGTAACACCCGGGTCAGGCTGGAAACCAGCGTGAGTATACCCATCTACAAGAAATACTAATGCATAAAACTTATTTTAAAACCCGGGGTACTCGTACCTTATTACAATTCCTTAATTTGCCATAGTCAAATACATATTTTACAATCATAACTAAGTATTATTACTTAGATTTAATGACCAAGTTTACATCATTTATTCCATTCCAGCTTATTTGTTCCAAAATCAATTTCATAAGAATTATTGTTGATTACAAATCGAAGTAGTTTCGGGTATTTGCAAATGCCTGACTGCGGTCTCTTCGAATTCCATGTCATCTTAATCCAAGTTATTCAAATGAAATACCCTTCAAACTTAAAATACAGGATGTCACTGTTTTAACCCAACATATTAAATCACATAGCATCACACGTCACAAACCAGAGATATCAACTAATCTAAGGCACACAATATCATTCAATCATTCGTGAGCAAGATTAATCAACCATACCATCTCTAATTAATTTAATTAACCACAATTGAATTAAATCAATTACTTTAATTACTTTTAAATCCTGCTTATAAATTAATTTCTAACCAATTAATTGATCATCCAATAATCATCCATCTTAATAAATCCTCCTCGATTAATTATTCTTTAATTACAATAATTTAATTAACCTTTAATTAATTACACAAATTAATTACCTTATAATCACTTACATTGATTAATTATCCTTTAATTAACCATACTCATTGATTTACTAACCCTTCATAAATTTATTCAATTAATTAATTCTTTAATTAATTACACTGAGTAATTAATCCTTAATTACTTCTCTTAAGTAATCTAATTTTTAATTACTTTCATCATGTAATTATTCCATCGGTTAATTATCCTCTGTTAATTAATCTTTAATTACTAATTTACTTAACCTTTAATTACTAATTAAATTAAATCAATCCTTGATAAATTTGTCCTTTAACTTAGGTAATTAATCTCTGATTACTAATCAATTTATCCTTAATTATAAATTAATTTATAAATTAATTAATCTCTAATTACTTAATTAATTACAACCATAAATTTATTAAACATTCTTAATTACCTTACAAACAAATTAATTAAATCATTTATCTTAATTACCTTCTTACTTAACATTTTACAATCTTCCTTAATAACTTTGAAATCAAATTATTACTAACTTAAAAAGCTTTAATGTTAATTAAATTTCAAACACTTATCTTAATTTAACTACTTTAATTAAAATATTAATTAAAATTTAAAAACATTCTTAAGAATTAACTTAATTAATGAAGTCTTAAAATAAATTCTTGACTTAAATTTTCAAACATTAATTTATTCCTCGGTACTTAAAATAGTTAAGATAATTAGCTTAAATTTAATTTTTATTGAACTTAAAATTTTGAAAACAAAATACCCGATAAAATCTCATGGATTACTCGAGTCAAAACCCGAGTTCACTCACTATTTCCCCGAGTTTCCCTTTTCTTCTTCATTTTTTTTGTTTAAGTTAAAAAAAACAGAGAAGGCTACACATGAACTCGAGTTCCAACCCGAAGTAACCTTCTTCCCACTTGAACACTCCCTCGAGTTGCTCACGAACCAAAACTCCCAGACACGAAAACTGTTGCCGTGCACGTGCACAGCGTCTCGCTGACGCTCCGGGAAACTGCGCTTCCTCCGGCAAGTCACATATCATCACTACATTCGATAGCAATGGTCGATTCGATGCTAACCACCCCCAAACGAAATCGAGTTTCCAGTTCGATACTCGAACTCGTCCTCACCAGGCAAATCACTTCGCCCCACTCACGCTGACCATCTGAGGCGCTACAACTCCGACCTCACCTCACTGATCCTCCACGCCACCATTCCCCTGAATTTCATGCGGCTCGATCAACCAGAGATGACCCTGTCATCTTGTACCCGACCTCGAGCAAACAAGAGTATTAAACCCAAGTCCACCCAAATTCCAACACCACATCGATCGATCGCTTCTTCCACCAATTTTCCCAACTTCGCCAGTTGCCACACCAGCTTTGGTCAAAATCTCAACATCCAATATATCTCCGATCGCCAGAAAATGGTTAAAACTCCTTCTTTGTTCAACTACAAACTGCTCTTAACATACTAAACTAAAAATCACCAATTTCATCTTAAAAAACCTATTTTCTAAAGATGATTCAAGTTATATAATTGAATCAACAATTTACAACATTCAATTTATCATATTTTAAATTTTTCTCTGTAAAACTAATTTTCCAGATGCAATATATCACCATCATGCTTAAAAATATATTTAGATCTTAATTTATGTAAACAAACTTGTTTTGTTTGAAAACTATGGCCTAACAGAGATCAGAGAGAGGGATTGAAATTTTCTTAACTAAGTTTGAACCCTGTACTTTGAAAAACAGAGATGATCAAACATTTAAGCATGCACAGACCAGACATATATACATATATACACAAAAATTCATATCTATAAACATGCAGCACAAACATCATCTAAAGATTCACATACACTAACATTTATTGCCCTAAGCATTTTAGTTAAGTATTTACTCACTTTTTTTTTCTTGAACAGAGCATTGCTTTTGCAAATAAATTTGCTGCTAGCTTTCTCTGCCTTGTTTTTAACCCTGCTTCTTTTGACCTTGGTCTTCTTTTTATTTAGTTGTGAAATGGTGGTATGGTTTTCTATTTTAACTTGGTTTGAATCAAATGAAATAAGGAGAGAGGTTGGAGATATATGTGGAGGAGATAAGGCTTACAAGGAAAGCCAAAGCTGAGACTTGATTTATATAATATTGATTTGATTTTATAGGGTGGATTTGATCTTTCCTTCTTACTCAAGCTTGACTTGATTATATGTTTTTGTGTGCTTGCATTAATTGCTATGTCCCCTCTTTTGTTTACATACATACATTCATATACACACATATTCTTTTGTAACTTATATATATGTACATATATCTTTTATCTCCTACTTGTTTCTTTTGCTTATATATATCTATATATATATATATATAGCTACATATACCTATATGTTTGCATATTTATTTGCTTCTTGACATATATACACACACTTATATTTATACATATTTTAATATACATTACTTATGTATATTTTATCATTATATGTATATATATATATTCACATTTACATAAATTTTCATGTATATTAATTCATGTGGCAAATATATATGTATACATATTACTTATATGCTTGTGTATATATTTAAACATCATAAGCTTTTACATGTTTAATTATCATAAAGCTTGTATAGTTATATACACTTTTATGGATATTCCATCTAAATATCAAATGGAAGAGTTTTTATATATTTTTCTATGAAATTTATCATAACTAAAATGCTATAACTTAAGTTTGAATATAGTTTTTAAATCAATTTATTTATATTCAGATATTTTAAATATCAGAAATTCATTTGTTCGACTTATCTAAAGTAATATTCCGATGATTTAATTCAATTAATTACCATTTAACAACCGTTAAAAATCTGGGTCGTCACAATTGGAGGTGGCTAAGACTACGTAGTTTGAACTAATGAATGAATCTAAAGAATAGTGCAAGGGGCTGAGTATGCAGTCTAAATTAGGATAATGAATTAAAAAGGTATACTGCAAAGAGGAGGTTGGTTCCAGGCAGTATCAGCTAAAAGACGAATCTAAATGGGAAGCTTAGTGGGGACTGTGGTAGGGATGCAGTAGCAGATGGTAATATTAAATTAAAGAATAATCTAAAATGGGAACTAAGTGCTGGGGATGAGGTAGTAAATGGGAACCGCTTAAGAATGTATAATGCACATTAGTATGTAAGAACTACTTGTGGGGGTAACTATGATTGTTTCACTTATGATGTTTTGGATAGCGAGGGGGAAACCCAATCCGTGTTGTACGACTTGGTCTCTCACTATAGGTTTATTTTGGATAAGTACTATTCACACCAAACTTTATGTCCGACCCATGTTTTTATTATCGTTTTTCCCATAAACTCACAGTTACTCATTTGAGTAGGCTGAGCTTATGGGATTAGGTAGGTTAAAAATAAGTGCCATAGAACATTGATCGAAGGAGTCGAGGCTTTGTTAGCAAATAAAGATGTCGTTTCCGCTGTTTAAGGAGCTCAGGCAGTATCGTCATATGCTGAATGGAATCTTTACCATGTTATTTTCTATTATTATTTGACCCTTACGTGGGCATGACTTTGGGGTTAATCTTGAAAGAAATTTGTATGTAATGAATGCTAAGATAATTTCTATGTAATGAAAATACTTAGTTGCTCTATTTACTTTATTTGTATTTAAATATACTGAACTCACTTATGTCGCTGGAGGATAATTCTAATGATGACCGCTGAATCATCAGCATTCATCTTTGAGCCTCGAAGTGAGGGATGTTACATATATGTTGTTTTCATAAAAAATGGGCAAACACCTCCAATCGATTTGTTGTAGAGCTATGAATACAGAGTGTATAACATAACTATTATATTTATATCATGATTAATTTTCAAAGAGCAGATCGCATATATGTTATGTAGAAAGTAAATTGCGGTAAAGTAAAGAACACAAAGATTTATAGTGGTTCAGCCAGAATGCGCCTACATCCACTGTCCAATTTTATTATTCTTCTTATATATCTTTGATACAATGCATGAGATACAAAATATAATGATATGTGGCTCAAAAAACACAAGGAAGTTAGTTCGACTATACTTGTCCGGCTATTCTTGCCTGCCTATTGTTGTTCGGCTGTTCCTATTAGACAGATCTTGCATGGCTCTTCTTGCTAGGTCGCACGTGTCAGGAAGATTCTACTAGGCATATTCTGCTAGGCAGATTCTACTAGGCTGATCCTATTGGTTGATCGTGTTAGGCAGATCCAGTTAGGTTGATCCTGCTAAGAAGATCATGCTAGGTTGATCTTGCTAGGTTGATCCCAGCTTTCCCTCACTTGTCTGCCATTACTGTTGTAAGGTTGACTCTCCCAAATTCTCCCTCATTATTGTTAGAAGCTTTGGTATCTATAGGAGTGGAGAGGTATGGTGGTCATTTTGGTAAATTAGGCAAATTTCCATTTTTAACTCGCTCAGATGGAATATTTTCGAGTACTAGGAATATAATTGATAATTTTTAAATATACATAGATTTCATTCCATATATAGGCTATCTGGTTCGTTGGAAGTCCTGCCTAGGGTAGGCCGATTAGGCATTTGTGCATATGGATACGTTCTTGGCCAGGTGCCTGTGCTTTCTTTGTTTTGTAAGCACCATTCTCCTTGGTTTGGTAGGCACCATTCTTCTTGGTTTGGCTTCTCCCATCTTCTTTTGGTCCGGTCTTTATATGATGTTCCCACTTTGTTTGTCCCCCTCCATACCGAATAGATGATCATGTTCAGACCGTAGGTGTCGGGCAAGATCTTTTGTTCGGGTGTTTGAGTCTCGAACATGGGGTCTACATACCTCTCTACTTCATTGCTCCTCTTGCCATGTTACCTTTCTCTTGCCTAGTCCTTTTTCCTTCCTTACGTTGGAAATAGTTAAGCACTTAGCAGTTAGATTCCTTAATGGACAATTTCTCATGTTCCATAAAAATAATGTGCTTGCCAGAAATAAAACTCCTGACCTCTCCATTTGGAAGCTTGATGCTCAACTACTTAAGCTACACATGTTTTTGTGCATTACTCCTTCATTTCAAGTCAGAAGTGAATGAAACTTAGACTAATGGCTTTTTATCGTTGAGTAGAGTATTCCAATCCCCTTGAATTCCATTTGCCTAAAGTAGGTAGTAACTCTCAAAGGTGGGGCCCGAATCGGTTAGGCGGTGAAATTTTTTAAGATGATCATATCTTTTAATCTGTAGCTTGGATTAAGACAGGTTTTGACCTAGGTTTATGTCGGTCCCCACCTTAGGAACATTTAACTATATTTCCAAACTATTTTGATTATTCCCCTAACGCTTCTACTTACCCTTATGATTACATGATGGTGCTTTTATTATGCATCTTTCGGCCATTTCTATGCTCATTGAAGTCTTTTCGCATTCACCATGTTGTGGGAAAAAAATGTCTGCAACATATGTTGAAATGGAAATAAAAAATAATGATTTACGATTGACTATTTACACTAAACAACCAAAATGTCACGAGGTCAGTGGGAGCGATAACTGAGTTTTTGTGTATTAGATACAATCCAAGAACTGATACGATAGTGTTGTTCGATGAACATTAGAATTAAGCTAATGTTATGATTTAGAAATCAAATGGCTTGAGTTATAGCAAATGTAGAGGAAATGTGCATCTGCAAGAAATATATTAAAACGTACTAAGATATTTCTAAAACAATAGTAAACAATATACTACTATTGTTTGTTAATGATGTACATATGTTAAAGTCGGTTTTAGTTTGGTTGTTTAATCCTCGATATTAGATTTGAAAAATGACATCTTTTATAACCAGTATAAAAGGATGTTGGGTTTATCCCAAACGATATCTATAGACACTATATTAAAATGTTTAATATGGAGTATACAAGATGGATTCCTAATACGTTGGTAATAGGAATTATTATATATGTTGTGTTGTCTAGTATAACGTATTTCACTTATGCATTTTATACATTGACCAAATATCAAATCTAAATTCAGATCACTAAATGGTAGTTAAGTGTATTCTTAAGTATGTACGAAATATTATAGATTTTTTTACAGAAATAATGAATTTCTTAAGAAGAAATGTTCCAACTAAAACTACATAAGTTATTTTGAGCATAATATGTCAGTAGATTCAAGTTAAGGTGCTTTATGTTTGGAAATATTCCAAACTAAAAGTCATGGTTAATTCAACCAATAGGCTACGTACATCGTGTTGAATAAACACAACAGTAAAAGCAATGCATGTGTGTATGTGTGTGTGTATGCACAAATTTATAACTAAGCTACGGGTTATTCAAAATGTTGAGAATCCCATGACAATGTTATGTGATAACAGTGTTGCGATGAAGTTCATGAAAGAACCTAGAGCACACTAGAAGTCGAGAAACATACGTAGAAAAAATTCTCATAATAAATATAGTTTATTAACTTTGGAGATAGTTGATTGACATTGTAGATAATTTACATCACCTTAGCTACCATTTAGTGATGTGCGAATGTTAATATTTGAATTGTTCGATATTAATCACTAATTGAATTTACACCTATGAATCACACAACCATATCAGTGAATTCTCCTGGATACCATTCAAATTAATTGATTTTTAAATTGTTATAATTTAATTATGTAACAAACGCCTTTCTTACTACCAAAGATGACACCTAATACATCCTTAGTATTCTTGTGCTAATTATTTAGTCGTCCGAAAGATAAGTCATTAGGGGTGAAAGAAAGAAAAGATAGAAGAGAAGAAACTAAACAGCACAGAATCTCACAACACAATGGAACAATATATATTACTCAACATAATATATTACAATGTCATTTCAAAATGTTACATCAAAGTCATACTAATATAAATTCTATCCTACGATAGTTACAATAGCCTGTCTCTACCTAACCGATACAATATACACATAATACAGCAAAAACAAGGAAAAAAACTAGCTATCGATGAAGCCACCTGCTCCAAGCTCCTCCAAGGTAAATCTATGGAAAAACCTAAACTACTTGGATGTCCATTCAAATTTGAGAACCCAAGAGTTAGGATAAGGGAAAATAAACTCCGAGTTAGACATGAGTCTGGTATGAGTAAAGCAAAAGTCTTTAACTTTATAAAAACCTTTAAATAAAAGGAATCTCGTAATAGCACGTCGCACATAAATATGGACGAGTTTTTACCTTACGATAACCAAAACATTTGTATATAAAATTCAATGATATCATAATAATGTCTAGGGGTCAAAGAAAAATATGAGTAAGCTGAAATGCTTGCATCGCATATTTCAACATAGTTGGGCACAACTAAGTCCGTAAAGGCATGTATTGGAGAATGGGTTCCATACTATGACAAGGTAAGGAACTACCTTCCGATGGTACATCTCTAGATAAAATGCATCGGGGGTATGATAAGAACATCTTGTACCCCTGCCACACAGGACTGGCCTACCACTTGACTAGTAGTACCGAATATGATCACCCCACTTTAGGCCCTAAAGCATACAAGAGTAGATAGTAATCGGTCCAGATTTGGGATGACCATACCCTGATAAGAGCGACCCACATGGCTCTACTGCATGCCCAATTTTTGTCATTTTCGATTGATGAGGCTTGAGGCTACGTTTTACCTTTTTATATAGCATTTACCACTTGGAATGCTAACACTAACCTCCAAGCAATAATGCAATGGCGGTATTCATCCATACAAGTTGTTCAGGATATGAACAAACCATAGACACTACCTCTACTATAACCATATTGGAATCACTCTCAGAAATAGTAGCAAGCAGCTCTTGCACTTCACAGAGCTCCATCTTCAATTCCATCATCTTCAAGATGTCTTCACTTTGAAACGCTTGAGTTGGATTGAAGTGGTTTTCGGATAACATATCCGATCCCGGTCTCTTCGAAACAACATTCGATAGTTTCGGGTAAACTCAACCCTGATTCTTTAGGGAATAAGCAGCCAAAGATAAGAGCGAAGATTACCTCCGAACCGTTAGTGGATGGATTTCCTTATCATTTGCCCTAGGAGAACGAAATGATATTTATACACATAGTACAACATCATCAGAGATGACTGTGCCATATAACCGACGTGTTTTCTACTAGATATTTCTAAAGTTACGTTTTGGGTTCATATTAGATAGTCGATTATTTAACTATCAAATAGACCAACAACAACCGATTCCATTTGAGATTTATTTATCCATAGTAATCACTAAGCCTCAAACAAATCTTTATTTAATAAACCTCCTTTCAAAATGTTTGTCTAAAACATTCATATACTTATTACTTTGACATAAGTATATACACAAAACATTTGTGAATAATTTCTTACTTCCAAATCGTGTTAAAAGGATTAAACAAATGTTGTTTAAATTGGAGGTAAGGACAACCCTAAACACTGTTCCCTCGGTGTTAAGTGTGGAACGAATGTTTCATACCACCATTTTTAAAGGTCGGTTTAGAGAAATCCAGATCTCAAATTCTTTTTCTTTTTATTTCTTTCAATAAATCCGTTTTAATAAAATCTATTTCATTCATGAAATCTCTTTTACTTGGAATCCAGATCCATTTTTGAATACTTTCCAAACTTTCAAATTCATTTATAAAACCCTTTTATAAATATTCAAAATCATTTATATAAATTGCTTATATATATATATATCCAACTTTTTATATAAATTTCTTATAAATATCCAAACCTTTTTATAAACTCCATTTAGGAATATCCAAATCATTTTCTAAAAATTCTTTTATACCCCAAAATCATTTATAAAACTTCTTTATAAACCTTTCATGTTTAAACAACTTCCTAAATAACCTTAATCAAATTAGTTTCCTTTAATAAGCAATCATTTTATAAATCTCCCTTATTATGAAATTTTATTTACTTAAAAACTCAAATCCATTTACCCGAAAACACCTTATAAATTTTTAGATTCCTTTATAAAACTCTTTATAAAAACTTCTTTTTATAACATGGAATCCCATTAGTTAAAAACAACTTTAGTGAAACCATTTGTCAAATCATTTTGTAAACATCTTGTTCAAAATGCAATAACTTTGAAACCATTTCAAAAAGAAAATGAAACATTTATCCTTAAAAAATCAAACGAAGGCTTAATGACCACAACGGTGCTTTTAATTTGGTTTTACTTATCCAGTTTAACATGGCACCACATAACAACATGTATATAAGGGATCAACACATAACAATTAATCAATTTAAGTAAATGTCCAAGTTAATTGCAATAGCAGAATGGTGTTTTTTTCTGCTAATAGATTTCATTTAGTTTTCCTAATCATATGGGGTTACTTAAGAGTAAGTGACACAGAAATCCTTTGATTTAAAACAAATTTGAAAAGAAAACAGTTTAAAACAAAACTGATTACTTAAACTCAAAGCGATTTTAAAATAAATTAAAACCCTTGTAAATGAGATTCAAATCCTTATTAAATAGGAAATAAACTCTAATTAAAGGTAATTAAACCTTAATTAAAACATAAATAACTTTAATCCAAGATTAATTAAATAAAACCCCTTTTTAAAGTAATAATTAATTAATAGTTATCTTAATTAATTAATTAATTAATTAATTAATTAATAATTAATTAATCCTTAATTAATAATTAAATAATAATTAAATTTAATTATGTCAGAAATGATGATTAACTTAATTGATTAACATTTAAGTTTAAAAACCATTATTAACAAATGGTTAAGTACTAATTACCTTTATCAATTAATCAATTAAATAATCATTAAATAAATAAATAATTAAATAATTGTTCTTTAATTACTAAATTAAAGTTAGAAAACATTTCCTAAAAAGATTTTAAGTTAAAACAAGTTTAGATTAGAAAAATAGTTAGATTTTTCGAACTGCGTGTATAGCGACTATCGTTATACGGAACCGTAATTTTCAAAGCTTGAAATTTTGATTTTCTAACTTTTAAAACTTCAACTTTGAAATCTTGTCTTCTTTAAGACATGAAAATAAACTTTTGAAATCAAAATAAAAGATTTAAACTTAAAAACATTTCGCTTTGAAACAAAAACAACTTTTCGGCAAAAAGAGAGATTTTTAAGTCGCTTTTGGTTAACGAATCGCTATCTTCATGTCATGAACCCACATACAACACATACACCATTCAATCACAATACTATATCATAATATTATAACACAATCATAAGCAATAATATTACTTTAGAAATAGTAACTTTTCTAATATTTAAGCTATAATCTTTATCGCCTACTCAACATCGGCATAAGCAATCAACTCCAAATCAATATATATGCCTGCATACACAACATATAACATTACTGTATACTTAAGCAATATTTTAAATCATAGATTTTACAACTTTAAAAAGTTAGTAACTTGAGCTTTTAAAAAACACGATCTTTACTTACCAAATGTGTTTTAAATCGAACCAAACTTCACTATAACCTAGCTAGAATGCCTTAGCTTCAAAATGTGGTGCATTGGGTAGGTTTAGTGAGCAAGATAGGCTCGGCTAGGTTATGTTTTGCTCGGCCATGCATGTCTTGGGTGATTGTGTGCTTGCTTTGTGAAGAGAAGAGGTTTTGAAGTGAATGGAAAGTGTTTAGTTATGTTTTTACACTACTTTCTCTATCTTTTCTCTTATCAATTTTAATTTGATAGCCATTGAAGTGGCCATGAACAAGAAGCATGGAAGTGAAGAAACGAAGTAAGATTTGTAAAATGAAAATTATGAAAGGTAGGTGGTAAGTATATAGGCTTAGGAAGATACTAAAATTACAAAACTAACCTTGAATTAAATAATATAAACACATGCATGCACATGACAACTACCGTGCTCTTACCTACCCTAGAACACTTCCTTCCCTCCTCCATGCCTTGAATCATGCTAGAGCTTCCATGTGTGTGTACTAAAGATATGGAGATGATTTGTATACATATAAGTGTGTTTATATGTATATATGCCTTTTATAACATAATTTATCATATCCGTGCTTAGGTGTGTGTGTGTATATATATATGTATGTATACGTATATATTAGTTAATATACATAAGTATTATTAATTAATGCTTATCCTAAAATGTATAAATGTGTGCATGTTGCACCGAGTGTGCACAACGTTTTCGACGACTTTCGGATGTAGAAAAGTTGAAATTTGGAAAAACGTTCTTCGGTCACATTTTCTATTTTTATTTGAACTATATATATTGGTAAACAAATTTCAAAAACTATTTTATCATCATTATTAGATAATTAAAATAGGTTTATTTGCTAATAAAAATCCATTTATTAATTATATAAGACATATATAAATAGCCTATTTCAAAGTGGCAAAATCCTGGGTTGTTACATTCTATTTTACCATCATTTGTTATTATTTGAAAGAGTTATATTTTAATTATAAAACCTATTATTTGAATTAAAATTTATTAAATATTCGCAAATCAAGATGGTAAAATTTCGGGTTGTTACAAATTAAACCGATTAATATTTATGAAATATAAATTATTTATTATTTGATATGTTAGGTGATAATAGAATTTTCTAGATGTCACCAATAATTAATTGGATGCGTATTAAAAAGTTATATATAAATGTAACAAGAAATGATATCGTTATACATTTAAATACGATTTAGATGACGTTATTTGCTAAACGGATTTTGATGTATCATTAGCTCAAAATGGACCATATGTTGGCTGACATATGGGAGAAGAGGGGAGAGATTGGTTTTGAATTCTAGATCAGATCTAGAATTGGTAAATGAAGAAATAGTAAAATGAGGAGAACATGTCTCAATTCTTTCTCTATTTGGACAAGTATACCCCTCATTCTTTTGAAACTCTTACTTGCTCTCTCCTTCTTATTGGTTGTGAGATCTTCTTCCCCGTTCATTGCCAAAAATACTTTATGCCCACATACATCACTCCTTTTACTATGCTATATTATCTTAACTTTCCACTTTGTTAATCAACACATCTTCGTTTGCCAACAAACCGATTTTATCATGTGGAACTTTTTAGAGCATGTGTCTTGATTACTTGTCAGCCCTAGGTTCTTTCACGATCTATAGCACAATATTGTTTTCATAAAATAATGTCATATGAATCTTAGAATTTGGAATCATCCCTAGCTCAGTTATAAATTTATGAAGTTATTTATATATACGACTTTTGTTGCGGTGCTATTCAAGGTGATGTACTTAACCTTTTGATTGAATCAACTGTAGCCTTTCTTTTGGAACATTTCCAACTTAAAGCTCCACAACTAAAGTTGAATATGAATTTAGGGTTGACATACTATATTTGATATCACTTACGAAGTTCAAGTCCGAACACTCCTTCACAAGGAGTTCGTTGTTTTTATAAACAATTCTATAATATTCTTTCAATACTAGAGAATATTCATAACTAGAACTTGATACTCGCTTAATGTATCAGATGTTGGAACTGGGATAGCACGTAGTGGGGCAAATGGGTAAATTTCAAAAGATTTCTTCCATTTGGATCTTATTGGGCTTATGAAGTCTAAATTTATTTAGATCTTATCCAAATTTGTTTTAAATAAAATCAATATTTTATTTTATTTAAAATAAAGTTTTATTTATTATTAAATTTGTATTATATAATATAATATACATATCATATACACATAAGTGCGTACGTGCAACATAAAAGGTGTCACGTTTTGGCATGTCCGTGTACAGGTGTTAGGGTTTACACACAATGGACATATTAACCCCTCTATATACATCAACAACAAAAACAACCAAGCCATTATTTCCAAACAAGTTGGGGTCGGCTAGAGATGAAACTTAAAACTAAATGAAAAATCACCTTGTATACCCTTCGTAACCTAATCCGTCACTATGGCAAAAATGTAGGGGCTCAAAGCTGATCCTTGATGTAATCCTATGTTAATGGGAAAGTTACTGGTTTCACCTTCGCATGCTCTGACACTAGTCACAACATCATCGTAACATATCCTTGATAAGGGCAATGTACTTTGTTGTAAATATATATGCATATATAAATAAAACATATAGATTGTATAACATAAATCATTATTTGTAATATAAGAGTTAATATGAAACACTAATATATATATATATATATATATGTGTGTGTGTGTGTGTGTGTGTCTGTGTAGCTACATAAATAATAAATAAATTAAAAATTACTTCAAATTTACTTTAATAAATAAATTTTATATAAATCTATGTATTACATAATTCGAAACTTAAAGTATTAAAATAATTTTTTTATACGTATACATATAAAATTTATATATATTATAGTAATGTTTGAAATATCATATATATATATATAATATAATTATGTATATATAAATACGATATAATATAATAAAATAATCAAAATAATATATATGTATGTATGTATGTATATACTGATAAGATCTCGGTCATGAAGTTTTTTTCGGTTTTAAAATTAGTTAATTTGAATTTTTTTAAATTTTCATATGGAAATAATATATATTAAATAACTTTACAATTTCGAAAATAATTTTAAATTTGCACCTTTTCATTAAATATTTTATACTAACATTTTATGATATACATATATACAAATATTTAATTTTCAATTAATTAATAATACAAACATATAATATATATGTATGCACGAATTAAATATATATAATATATTTTTTAATTTTCGAAAACATTAAGTTCATAAATAAATATTAATAAGATATAATTATGTTTATACAATATTCTTTGCATTGAAATTAATTTTTAAATTAAAACATTTTAGTTTTATTATTATATTTGAAAATAAAATAATTAATTTTTTTATTTTCTGGCCGTGGGCATTTAAACATTAATTATTTTAAACCTATGCATATATATATATATATATGTGTGTGTGTGTGTGTGTGTGTGTGTGTTTCCAACGAAGACAACACAATGTTATATCGATTTATGATATATTCAACCGCTATCTAATCACATATATATATATATATGATACAATAAACATTATATATATTAATATATGATATTAAAATGGATTATTACCTTTCACCAAAGTCGAATTGATATACCTAGAAACCTTGAATCCAATCACCCCATGATCGAATCCTAAATCCAGAAAATGCTAAATCGAAAGAATGTACCTCCGGTACTTGAATTATATTTAATTTAGTGTTAAAGAGCTTGAATACTTGCAGAAGGATGGGAGTTCAAGGCCGACATTGCTGGTCTATAGGAGTGCGAAATAGTAAAGTATAATATGAGGGATTGGAGATGAATATATAGTGGAGATCTGAGGAGTAAAAAGAAGATCTAAATCCACATTTCTCTCTTACCAATTCATCTCTTTGAACTCAAAATTCCAATCCTCATTTGCCAATGTATGGCTGACCTCCCTTTCCTACCATAGCCATCTAATATAGGTCCTTATGTAAGCCTTAAAATCACATTAAATCCAATTTAACTGTGCATCGATATCGTATATTGACAATTGTATTTATAACTAATGTATACACACTATTTACTATTGATAAACACAAATTAAATAAAAATTTATAATTAATATTTCATAAATAGTAATTAATTTAATTAATTTATAACAATTAATATTAATCAAATCAAGTGGTAACAAGAGTATTCAACTTTTGGTTGTGTGACTCTTAGGTGTAAATTCGACTAGCGATTAATATTGAGCAATTCGATTATTAACATTCACTCATCACTTATCAGGTAGTGTGACATTATGACTAAATTTATTGCTTACATGGCTTCACTAAAATTCAATTTTACTTTATTCAAGTGTTAACCAGTAGTGGCAGTTATTTACACCAATTTTCTTTATCAAAATTATATCACATTAGGACTTATGAAATTTAGTAATGGTCAAAATTCCAGTATTGTCCATATTCAACTTTATAGTCCAAGCACAAATTCATTGGTTTAATAATAACAATTATTATTAACCGAACTACTCTAGCTAGAGATTTGGACTTTGAGTTGACTTCAGTTAATCGTGATACTGACCTCATATAACTAAGGAGACAGATCCTCTCTTGAATAGTGTTTCACTTTCAATACTTCAACTCGACCCGACTATAGTTATTTGATGGACGCCATTCCATGATTTAACAATAATCAAAGTAGAGTCTTCATATTGAAGATCAACAGTATTCTCAAGTCAAGATAATTGTGTAATGTTGTCACAATAATATTTTCTGTTTGACCTTAGTTATATTAACCAACAGAAAATTATCGAGTGAGTCATTCCATGGTTATCTAATAACTATCAGTACATAACCTCTATCTGCCCCAGCAGTCATGAATAATATGCTGTCCAATATTTGAAATGTATTACATATTCTGGTCTTAATAGATGCATCGATATCCAGTCTCGATACATCTTAACTGGGAATATTTAAAATTATATGATTATTTTTTATCACATGATAAAATACTCATGATTACAACTATTTGTAATTGCTATAACAAACACAACATTTATGGATTTTATGTTAAATATACTTAAATTGAACAATTAATTAATTATAAAATATTATACCAGACATATAACAGAAAGAAAACATCTTTTATTGAACGAGAATTGATCACGAAGTTAATAGTTTATAATAAACTACAGAATTGCTCCCAGGGCATACCCTTAACTCTATCATTGAATACATACTCAAAATACGATATAGTAGACAAAATAACATATATGATAATTCCTATAGCCAATGCATATGGAATCCATCTCATACGTTCCATATTAAACATTTTAATATGGTGTCTGTGTATATCATTTGGGACAATCCTGACTTTTTTTATACTAGTTGTAAAGATGTCATTTTCAAATCCTATACCCAATATTAAGCAATCAAACTATAGACTGTTTTAAATATAGGTAATTTGTTAACAATCAGTAGTATGTTGCTTATTTAGAGTTAGAAATATCTTAGTATCTTTTGATATTCTTTCTTACAAACACACGCTTCTTCTGCATTTTGATTGAAAATTAAACTGTTTGATTTCTCTATCAAAATATTTTCTCAGTTTTGATGCTTTTAGAATGATAATTTCGTATTAGTTCTTGGATCCTATCTATAACTAACAAACTCAGTATCACTCCCATAAACTTCGAGACATTTTGGTTATTATGTGCATACAGTCTATTTTAAATCATTATTTAAAATTTCTGTTTCAACATATATGTACCAAAAATAATGATTATATCGGGTGAAAATTTTGCGAGCAAAATCCAAATTAATTTGAGCACCCTAAATAACGAATCTGTAATGTTAATTTCAACAATTGAAATACATAATTTATTCTATCAACATTGTTTATTATATTCCAACTACATTTGTCTTCTTCTTGAAGAACATTTGAGGCCGATGGATCATATCCCTTTGGATACAATTATCAAAATCATATTTCAATAATTTAATTAGAATTCGTTCCAGTTTTGCATATCATACCATATGCTAGAGTCCATACCCTTCATGGCTTGATAACCGAGGGAATTCTTTTGTCGACATTGATAAGAAACTCATAGTTTCTCTTTAATTTGCAAGCATTTTTACTTGATATTGTACGAGTCATGTCTATTTCGGCTTGATTAATTTTATTACATCTTACGTAATCATTTTTATTGACCTCATGGTGATCTGGGCGTCCAGGTTTTCAAAAACTGCCTCTTCGCAATGCAAGGGAAAAGCTGCATACATTATCGACCTCCCTAGAGCCCGCTATTATGCGGGTGCCTCGTGCACTGAGTTCCACCTTATACGAAATCGATTTTATCTTTGATTCATATCAGGGTCCATTTTACTACCAATTATTTTGAAAGAAATACCTACGACATGAAGTTGTTATTTCTTGAAACATAATTGTTTCTTAGAATGATAGAATAGGTGCCTTGAAACATTTTATAAACCGCCTTTTATATATGTAAAAACCATATGTAATTTTGAGTTTACAAAACTTATATTCATAACAAAAATTTGTCAACCAATGTTGGTTGGTCGCAAACTCCTTTGAGATGGTCCACATAAGATCCCTATGAATGAATTTTGCTCACACAACCTTTCAGCTCCTTGACCTGTGATATGTAGGGATTACCAACCAACACATATATTCATAATCTTATAAACCCTTGTTTAGACAAAATTAAATTTAACATATGTATTTATTCTTAAGTACACATCCTTACATAAAGAATTTAACTCAACTTCACTCATCATTAGTTGTACATTATTCAACAAAGTATGATTAATCCGTGCACCATTATGTATGATATAGAGGAGTGACTTTGAGATTGAATTTGTTTTTAGGTACATTTGGAACTCTTTCCCTATATGCTCATGCATTTGATCAAGTTGAATCGTTTTATTTTCCTTACATGTTCTGTTTTCTACTTCCTTTTCATGTTCTATGAACTTATCATGGATACACTACTTGTGTATCAAATACACATGTTCATTTCTATGATAATTTATTGGTAAATTTAATGAAGTATGTGGATTCCCTTTTGGTATCATTAGACTTTGAATTGCGCTCATCTATATGTATCAGTCCGAAGTTCTTTTGCTACCCATTAAATGGGGGCTTTACTCTTAATCATTTGAGAAACAATTCATCAATATCATATGAATCATAAACATATGATTAAAGAATTGTTTTTCAAAGATATGGATTAGTCCATAATTTCAAAATAATTTTAAAATATTAGATACCTATGTATTTTCAATAACCAATGCATTGCTTTTGTTATGTAGACAAATTATCACTATTCTTGTAGATTTATCTTATAGTAAATATTCATAATACTAACATTAAACTAAAATTATATGTTTTCAGTCAATATTGAAAAATTTATTATTTCATAAATAATACTTGGTATATATATACGAAAACAATTTTTTGTATCTTAATCCATCTATTAGTAAGTGTTATATAGTATGCTCCCACTATTCCCGCCATTACTATAACAACGTATAAAATATGAAGCTCCATTCAACCACTTGATATCGGTTATTTATTTCATTTATAGTAACTAGTTTATAGTCAAGAGTTATATATCAAATATATTAAACTCAAAGAAACAACTCTCATAGAAAACAATTTCTATAAGAAAAATATATTTGCGATAGAAATCACATTTCTCATTCCACGTTATGTATCTACTAGTAGTTTATGTAATTTTCATTTCTAATGTCTCTTCATGGAGCAAAGGTGAATGAGGCGATCATCCACTCTTTCCATCCCCACATCCACTCTCGTACATTCGCTTTCGTTTCCAAATGATCGAAATATTCAACGGAAATTCTTACTATAAGATCATACCGAACTCTTTACAAAATGAATTCGGCCATGTTTTAAGGATATTAATTAAGTTGCACTTTATGTAAACTGATCAAACCGATATTTCAACGATTTAATTCCTAAACTCATCTTGTAGCACTTGGTCTAGTGTTACATCTAACAAAACAAGAGCCTTACTGCAATCAATCATATTGAATACATGACCTCGCATCATGGTTTTCTTGCTAATTTGAATTAAACCAATTTCATTGAGATTTTGTATATTATGAATGCGACTATTTACCACATAAATTTGTATGTGTTGGAATATGATATCTATATTCTTGTATTGCTTTTAGAGTCGAAAACTCTCTAAAGATAATATACACTCTCGGAAAAATAAACACCTAAGTGACCAATATACAAATGTATTTAGTAGTTATATAATTTGGCTCTTGCATGGGTCTTAAATTGAAAACATGCCAAAAGATTTATTGGCAAGTATAGTTTATATTTCTATATCAATCTTAATTTAGTACATTTGTATATTTTAATCGATAAACATTTTATTAATTATATTAATTGCACAAATTTATCAAAGCAGATCAATTTAACTTTACATATCGTATATTCTTACAATATCAGAAAGGTTAAATGTGTTCATTTCATTTTCTAATAAGTTTTCTAAGAGATTTTTATATTCTTCAAAACCCTAAGAGAAATACAAAAATCTTTCAATTTCTCTAGTGAGTGTTAGGACTCGCTTGCCTTAGGATTCTAACCTTGATTTTGCTCAACAAACAATAGGCCCATAATTGATGGATAACACTTTCAGTTGTATCATACACAACTCTCAGCCATGGTCCTTGCCCTAACCTCGACCTCGACCTTGAGTTTGCTCAACAGATCGAGAGAGATTATTCACTCTTACCTACCATTTCACGATAATCTAAGTATAATGCATGTGCCTTGAGTTTTCTTGATAAATACATGCATGTATGTTACCTCATCTAGGTAGTATATTAATAATACCACACATACCAGCCATAGCTTGAGTTTGCTCGATAACTAGAGCGTATGCAAGTAATCTATTTATATGTAAATGGTAAAGGGTGACTCTATATATGTAACACCCCTAATTATGATTAACATTATTTAGGATACTTAAATAGATAAATAAAATAAAATTATATGGTATGTTAAGGAGATTGAGATTTGATAACTAAAATGGGTCGGGCCTTAATTAATGAACTAATGGAATCAATTAGAATATTAATAAAATGAAGGATATACGAGGAGGGCAAAGTGGGAAAGGAGCATACTACCTTAACATATACTTTCATTCCCATTTCCTCATTCATTTCATTCAATACAAACGAAATTAAAAAGAAGAATAGTGTGATATCCCGGAATTTCAAGGAATTTAAAATGTGATAATCTCCTTAATTAATTAATTAAAATTGGTAAGTTTATTATTTTCAAACAATTTAATAATGAGTTGTTTTAAAATATAGTTATAAATAGATTTTTAAATGGAATAATTAGTTACAAATTTAATTTGTGTTATTTTATAAATAGATTTTAAATAGACCTATTATTTCAAATTTAATAAGTATTATTTAAAAATGAATATATATATGTGTATTTTGGAAGAAAATTATGATTTGAGAATTTAAAATAAAAGTGTTCCAATATTTAAAAATAAAATCTATCTTATTTCTATTAAATTAAAATAAAACTCTACCTTATTAACTTTTGATTTAAATATATATATATATATAAATGTAATTTTGATAATAATGATTGAAATAAAATAAAATCTTGTCAATACTAAATATAAGTATAACAAAATATATATGATTATAAAATTAAATGTTTAATAGTTAAGCTTGAAATAAAAATAAAAATATGGAGTTATGTTAAAAAAATAGAAATAAATACACAAGCTAACATAATAACAATAACTATAACAACTTTAAAGTAAAAACATAAGATAATTCTAGAGATATAGTCTATAGGAATACATATATTTGCAAGGCAAGAAGAAATCATATATGTACATACGAAATTAAAAATGGATAAGTATGACAATAAAACAAGACAAGTTCATTAAATGCTCTCATTTCAGCCTCCTCAAGCAAGAAAAAATCTCTGATCAAAATTGTACCAGCAAGAAACAAAGCCCTGCATACTTGTTTCTTATATATCAATCTCCTTTTTCTTTTCGTTTTAAAACAAATGGAAACCTAAAAATTATCAAACCTGAAAAACATTTCCTCAAAACATTCTCAAACATGTAACCTTTTCGTCAAGAAGAAACTGAAATCAAAATCTGTAACCATTTTATATCAAACCCTGTAAGCATTTTCTAAAAGCCTGTAGCATTTTTCAAGACTACAACCTGGAACCAAACAGATTATCAAAGTCTTGAGTCATTATCATCATGTTCCAGTTAAACAATCAAGTTTCAAAGCTATTCAGTTTTAAAGAAATCAAGTTCTCTGCCTCTTTGATCTGTGAGCAAACAATTTATTTAAAAGCTTAAGTAAAAATTTAATCTGTGCATGTGATTCTTGAATTCTATTGTGTTTGCTTGTGAATATACAAACGTAAATCTCTGTGTATATGTATGTTTTGATCTGTGCTAGATTTGTTTACCTATTCTTCTCTGTTTCTAATTACAGAGTTTTAAAATAAAATCAAAATTCAATATCTTTTCATTGAATTACTGTTAGGATCTGGATTTCAAACAGAACATGTTTGTTAAAGCATAGATTAAGGTTTAACAATTTTATTTAAGTAAGATTAATTTGTATTTATCTGTAAACAGTAAGAAGAATAGAAGACTTAAGAATATGTTAAAAACCCATCATCATAAATTTCTGATTCATGGTTATAACTTGAATCTATTTTGAAAATGAGAATTTTTAAAACAAGAATTATATTTTTTAATTGGGTATAGAGGGTGCATTTCAGTGATGACTGGAATTTGGTTCTCGAGTATTTGCTGATGGCCAAGGGATTTTGGGTGATCAGAAATTGGTTGGGAGGTGGAGGAAGGACTGGTGGTTCGGGAAAAAATGGTGGAAGCGTCGAATGATGGTCGTGGCGTCGGCGGCGAGCTGATTTAGGTTGTAAACCTAATTTGGTCGAACTGGGAAAATGGGATCACTACTACTTCTCTGGTGCATCGAGTTCAATGGGATTTTGGGGATGGCTTCGTGGATGATCGGAGATGGTGTAACCGTGGTGGCGCGATGTCTAGTGGTCGGAGATGCGACTTCGAGATGATTTTGGCCATGGGAGTTGATTCCAGTTTTCAACTGGAATGCTAAATTCTAGAACGAGGCTTGTGATGGTGGTTTGGTGATCGGCGAGGGTTGCTACGATATAGGGTGACGTGCCAGAGGGTTCGTCAGAGGTCGAAGATGGCTCCGGCGATGGTGCATGTGCACAGGGAGGAGGAGTTGTGTTAGTTGTTTTGTGTTGTGAGATTTCTCGAAGATAGGGTCGGGATTTGGGGTAGATGACTCGAGTGTAAACTCGAGTAGTTGTGGTGATTATTCCTATAAGTTTAAACTAAAAAGAAAATATAAATAAGCAAAGTTTTTGGTAATGGAAGAGAAGCAAGGGAAACTCGGGTTTGACCCGAAGTAAAAAAAAATGAATAATTTTAAAAAGATTTTAAAACAAGGTTTTTGGAAATTTAAAAATAAATTTAGTTTAAGTTTTCTTGCATAAATTGCTTTATATAAATAATGATTGTTTTCTTTAACAATTGGTTAAAAAGTTTTGAAATTGGTTTGATTTAAATTTTGTTAAGTAAAATTTAAAGTTATTTTAAACTTAAATTAGAAATGAAATTTTTAAGAAAGTTTTAAATTTAAATTGATAATAGTTTTAAACTATTACTTGATAAGGTTTAAAGTATTCAAAGAAGTTATGATATGATAACTTTAATTTATCAAGATTAAATGTTTATTTTATTCAATCTTATTTAATGATTCAATTAAGTAAGGTTAATTGTAATGATAAAATGTTTTAAAATGAAATGATAATTATGTCATTTATTAAGATAATGGTTTATCTTAAGATAATTAAAGTTTTAATGATTTGGGAATTAATTAAGTTAATTAAGGATTTGAGTATAATTTATTTATTTATTTAATTAAGGATAAAGAATTAATTAAGTAATTAATTAAGAATAATTAATTAATTTAATTAACTAATGATTATGATTGATTAACTAATGATTAGAGATTAATGAATTAGAAATTTATTAATTAAGTAATTAAGGTTGATTAATTTGTAATTAGAGATTAATTAATTTATAATTAAAAAATAATTAATTTGTAATTAAGCTTTATTAATTAATAATTAAGCTTTATTAATTAATAATTAAGAGATAATTAACCTGTAATTAAAATTAATTAAGAATTAATTAACTGTTATTTAGGGTTAATTAATTGTAATTAAGGATTGATTAACTGATTAATTAAGAATTAATTAATTTGTTATTAAGTTTTATTAATTGATAATTAAAATTTATTAATAATTAAAGGATAATTAATCTACAATTAAATATTAATTAATTTGTTTTAAAGGTAATTAAGGGATGAATTGCCAATTGTAATTAAGGAAGTGAATGTGATAAATTTTAGTTAATTAATTTGTTAATTAATTAAAGATAATCATTTGATGGTTGATTAAGTAAAATTACTTAATGAGATTGAATAGTGGAATTACTTAGTGAAGTAATTAATGTATAATTACTGGATGTAATTAATTAAAGGGAATTACTTAATGGGAAGTAATTAAAGGGTAATTACTTGGAAGAAGTAATTAAAGATTTATTTCTTAGTGTAATTAATCAAAGGATTTATATAATTAATTAAGAAGTTAATTAATTAAGGTAAGTAATTACAGGATGGTAATTACTGTTTATGATTAAGGTTGATTAATGGAAGTGATTAATTAAAGTTTAATTAATTAATGTAATTAATTAAGGATTAATGTAATTAATTATAGTTAATCAATTAATGGAAGTAATTAATTAAAGATCATTAATTAATGTAATTAATGAAGTAATTAATGGTTAATTACTGTGAATGGTTAAGGATAATTAATTTGTGTAATTAATTAAAGGCTAGTTACTTAAGGTAATTAAGAATAACTAATCAGGATGATTAATTAAGATGGATAATTAGAGGATGATCAATTAATTGATTTGTAATTAATTAATGATTAAGTAAGCAAGATTTATGTGATGAAAGTAATTAATTTAATTTATTTAAATTAATTAGAGATGGAAGTAATTAATTTAATTCACTTTAAATTAATAATAGATGGTGATTAATAAATCATTGCTTATGGATGTTGAATGATATTGATTGCCTTGAATGGTTTGAGATCTCAAATATGAGATAAGTGATGCTGTGTGGTATGGATGCTTTGGTTGAAATGTGATGATAATGTGAATTATCTGTTATGATGATAATGTGAATTATTTGTTTGTGATGATGATATGAATTATCTATTTGTGTGTATATAGATAATAGAATTGAATTATTTTAACTTTAAAACAACTTGGACCTAAAAGATGGCGTTTTGGATTTCGATGAGACCGGGATCGGGTTTCTAGATTTGGATATCCAAAAACCACATCGATCCAAATTAACGATAGGTCGTGAATCTCAAGTGAAGATGAAGATTCAGAGTGCAAGGGTTATTGTCGTTAACTCTGAGGGTGATTCCAAAATGAGTGTAACAAGATAATGCCTTCGGTTTCGTTCGAACCCGGAACGAACTTGTATGGATTGAATGCTTTCAGAACATCGTCAGGTGGACGATGAGCATTCTAAGATAGATGTGTTCTAAAAAGGTAATCGCAGCCTCAAGCCTCATCAACCGGGAATGGCTAAAATATGGGAGGTGCAGCAAGGCTAAGTGGGTCATGCCCAAGTAGGATGAGATGAACCCCTATCTAGATGTCCCTTTTTATTCGGCTTTGTGGGCGGTTGCTAGCTACAACCGCGGGGTTATCTTATTCGGGACTGTCCAGTAAGGGATGGTTCCAACCTTGTGTTGCAGGGGATTGGGAGTAATCCTCGGTACGGTGATCTAGTCCTCGTACTGTGATGGGCGGTACCCCAGTAGCCCTGCCATTCTATGGAATCCAAACTCCAATAAGCATCGTACGATTTAGTTTTGCCCAACTATGTTGGAATGTGAGATGCAAGCATTCCATCTATTTCTGTATTTTATTTGAAAACCCTAGACCCTATTATAATATCACTGGATTTCCAATCAAATGTTTTGGTTAGCGTAAGGTAAAAACTTACCCATGTTTATGATGCAGGCCAAGTACTAGGTCGTGACCGACCTAGCAAACTCGTGGGTCATAACATGTTGATAGGTCGAATCCGACCTAAAGCTAAGGAGTTAGCATCTTGTGAAGAAGAATGGAAAGCTGAAGTCTTAGGTTGTCTACGACCTAAGGAAGTGATAGGTTCACGACCTAAAGAAGGTTTTAAGTCGTCCCAGCGACTTAGTATAACTCGGCAGCGACCTAGTGAATGAGTTAACTCGAGTGCACGACCTAACGAAGATTTTAAGTCGTCCCAACGACTTAGTATAACTCGGCAGCGACCTAGTAAAAGCCCACGACTTAACGAAGCTGAAAGTATAAGTCGTCCACGACTTAACAAAAGGCATGAAGAGGAAGCGAGTTACGACCTAGAAGAATTAACTCGTAAGTCGCTGAAGTTTAACTCGTGAAGTTCTTAAGTCGTAAGTCGCGTGAAGATGTTGCCGTTGATTCTTCTGCGAGTTAATCTAAACCATTGATTTTCTTAAGTCGTTGATCTGGGATGCCGCCTGTTTGTAAGTCGCTGAAGCCTGATACAGTTGAATCTGCTAACGAGTTAATCTCTACCATTGAATTCCTTAAGTCGCTGATATGGATGCGCATGTTGTTAAGTCGCGAAAGCTTGTAGCCAAGGATCTTGATGCCGCGTCAATCTAAACCGTTGATGATGAGCCATTTTGCCTTTGAGTCGTTTGTATTTTTTTTAGGTCGTAACTTATTTGTAATAAGTCGTATGCTTTGGATGTGTATAAGTCGTAAGTCGTCTGGAATGGTAGGTCGTGACTGATAGCTCGGAACCGACTTAGGACATGTAATTTTTGTTGTTTTTTTTCGTGTGAGTTGTAAAATGCCTATAAATAGGCCGAGTCTCTCATTTGTAAGGGTTGTTGAAAATTGAATAAAATTCTCTTTTAATTTCTTTGTGCTTTCATTCAAATTGGTAGTTGAGTGTAATCTCCTATCTCCTCTTTCGGTTAATCGAGTGCGCTCGATTCAACGATTGCAGAAGCCGATTCGCGGAATCAAATGCGCTTGATCAACGCTTGAAGAATTGAAGATCTTTGAACCCGGTATCGTGCGCGATCAACGAGTTCGAGATAGCTAGAATTCGGTATCTTCGGATCAACGAATTTGGGCATTCCAGTATCTTCCAATCCATCGATCGTTACTTTCATCGATCTACATTGTTTTGAATTATCCGCTGCGTCAGTTTTGGTATCAGAGCTTGTTCTAGCCAATCATAGCTAGATCGAGACTTGGAGCCTATTCATTTTGAAGTTGAAGAGATTTGCCGAGCTCGAAGTGAAGATTGGAGGTTGATTATCACGGCCGAGAGTAAGAAGAGCTTGTTCGAAGATTGATTGATCGAATTTGTATTGGAAGCCGAAACTTTGTCCATCGTGTTCATCACGATTTGCTACAAAGTGGAAGTTTCGATCCGTTTCATTTTGGATCAAAGTCCGAATTGTGTTTGAATTTTGAAGTGTTGAAGAGTTTGTAAAGTTTTCAAGTATGCCGCCAAGGAGAGCTAATCGTCACCAAAACGTAGAAGCTTTGTATCGAAGAGAAGAGGCTGATGAGATGGAGCAAAGAATCAATGAAAACTTTAGTGAGAAGCTTAACGAAGGAATTGGCCGGTTAGAGAAGATGATGTTAAAAATGAATCAAAATCGGAGAAGGGTTTCACCTGAATCTAACCATGGAGGAAGTACAGTCTCGCCACATTCCAATCGAGACAGAAGTGTTGAAAATGATCAAGGGCGTGGGAGGAACGTGAATGATCGTGAACGGAGGAATGTAGATAGAAGGGATGATGGTGGTAGGCGTGAAGGTAGTAGAGATGTGGGTGGACGAGATAGACAACGATATACATCTGATTTTGAAGAGGAGTATGATGGTGGTAGTGTTCGAGGACAAGGACGAGGACAAGGAAGAAATTACTCTGAGTATGATCACAAGTGGGAGTCGGGGATGAAGACTGAAATTCCTGAATTCAAAGGTGGTATGCAAGCGGAGGAGTTTTTGGATTGGGTGGCTAATGTCGAGGAGATTTTTGACTTCAAAGAAGTTCCAGAACAGCGTAAAGTGAAGTTGGTTGCTACGAGGTTAAGGGGTAGAGCTTTGGCATGGTGGCAACAAACCAAGCTTACACGTGAACGAATGGGGAAGTCAAAGGTTGAATCTTGGGAGAAGATGAAGAAGTTGATGAAAGCAACGTTCTTACCTTACAATTATCAACCTTTGATGTATCAACATTTGCAAAATTTGAGACAAGGGACGAAATCTATGAATGACTATGCTGATGAATTCTATCAACTTATTGCAAGGAATGATATTATGGAAATAGAAGAGCAGCTGACATCTAGGTTCATTGGGGGATTGAGAATGCAGATCCAGGATATGGTTAATATGTTCGATCCAAGATCTGTAGCAGAAGCACATCAGAAAGCGTTGGCTTGGGAGAAGCAGGGACGACGAGGAGGTGGTGTGTTTACTAATTCTAACAATCAAGTGAAGGGTGTTAGTGGGAGTTCTAACGTTTCTAAACCTATCAGTAGACCTGTGGTGAAGGAGGCTGAGAAGGCAAAGTTTAACAATGGTTTCAAATGTTACAATTGTCAGGAATTGGGTCATAAAAGCAATGAGTGTCCAAAGCCAAAGAAGAGAACCATGATTGCAGAAATTGAGGATGAGGATGGTGATGGGGATTGTTCTAGTCCAGTTGAGGAGGATGAGCAGGATATTGCGTCAGGAGATGAAGGTTGTAATCTAATGCTGAGGAGATCGTGTTTAACACCGAAGCAGGAGGAAGCTAGTTGGTTGAGGAGTAATATCTTTCAGTCGACATGTACTATTCTGGGGAAGGTGTGTAAATTCATGATTGACGCAGGAAGCTGTGACAATATCGTTTCAACCGAGGCTGTGACAAAGTTGAAGTTAAAGACAGAGAAGCATCCTAATCCATACAAGTTAGCATGGTTGAGAAAAGGAGGAGAAGTGAAAGTGGATAGACGAGTGCGTGTTCCATTCTCTATTGGAAAGAAATACAAAGACGAAATCTGGTGTGATGTAGTAGAGATGGATGTTTGCCACTTATTATTGGGAAGACCATGGCAGTATGATCGAGCAGTACAACATGATGGTCGGACCAATAGCTACAGTTTTATGTTTAAAGGCACGAAGATTATCTTAGTTCCAAAGAAGAGACAACCGGGAGAAAATAAGTCAGAAGAAATAGAAGAGCTGAAAACTTTATTATCTTTGAAAGAGTTTGTTAAGGAGGTTGAGAAAGAGCCTGAGGTATTCATGTTGATTGGACGAGAGAGCAGTGAAGAGGTTGAAATTCCAGAAGAAGTTAAACCAGTATTGAAAGAATTTGAGGATATATTTCCAGAGGAGTTACCAACGGAGTTGCCACCGTTAAGGGACATTCAACATCAAATCGATCTTGTTCCAGGAGCTGTATTACCTCACAGACCACATTATCGAATGAGTCCGAAGGAACATGAAGAGTTGCGGAGGCAGGTAGAGGAATTGCTTGAGCAGGGGCGTGTGCAGGAGAGTCTGAGTCCTTGTGCTGTACCAGCTTTATTGGTACCCAAGAAGGATGGGACGTGGAGGATGTGCACTGACAGTCGAGCATTGAATAAGATTACTGTGAGATATAGATTTCCAATGCCGAGGTTGGATGACTTGTTAGATCAAATAAGCGGAGCTACTATATTTTCGAAGATTGATTTGAAGAGCGGTTATCATCAGATTCGTATCAGACCAGGAGATGAGTGGAAGACTGCTTTTAAAACCAGGGAGGGTCTATACGAGTGGTTGGTTATGCCATTTGGATTATCAAATGCACCGAGTACTTTCATGAGGGTGATGAATCAAATTTTTAGACCATTCATTGGGAAGTTTGTGGTAGTATATTTCAATGATATTCTAATTTACAGTGGGAGTCCAAAGGAACATTTGAATCATCTTAGAGAAGTGCTGATGGTATTGCGACAAGAACAATTCTATGCAGCAACGAAGAAATGCGTGTTCATGACGCATAGCATTTTATTTCTGGGGTATGTTGTCTCGAAGGAAGGTATACAGGTTGACCAAAGTAAAGTTGAAGCGATCAGAGATTGGCCACAGCCCAAGACGATAACGGAAGTTCGTAGTTTTCACGGGTTGGCTTCATTTTATCGAAGGTTTATTCCACACTTTAGTAGTGTGATGGCGCCTGTTACGGATTGTATGAAGGGTAAACAGTTTGCATGGACAGAGGAAGCAGGGAATGCTTTTGGGAAGATCAAGGAGTTGCTGACATCTACACCAATTCCTGTATTACCTGATTTTCAGTTGTTGTTTGAACTAAATACCGATGCATCCAAGGTTGGGATTGGAGGGGTGTTGAGTCAGATGGGACGTCCTATTGCATACTTTAGTGAGAAGTTGTCAGGAGCAAAGATGCGATACAGTACATATGATGTGGAGTTTTATGCTGTTGTGCAAGCTATTAAACACTGGAGGCATTATCTATTTCAGAAAGAGTTTGTTCTGTACACTGATCATGAAGCATTGAAGCATTTGCAAGGGCAAGATAAGATTTCAGCGAGACATGCATCGTGGATTGCATATCTGCAACAGTTTACTTTCGTTGTAAATCACAAATCAGGGGTGACGAATCGAGTGGCTGATGCTTTAAGTAGAAGGAGTCATTTGTTGACAACGATGAAAGTTGAAGTGACTGGTTTTGAATTATTGCCGGAGCAGATTGCAGAAGACTCTTATTTTAAGAAATTTGTTGAAAGGAACAATGAAGGGAAGACTGAAGAGTTTATGATGGTTAATGGTTTTCTTTTTAAAGGAAATCGATTGTGCATACCGGAGGGTAGTCTGAGAATGAAGATTATCAAGGAGTTACACGAAGAGGGACATGTTGGGAGAGAGCATACTTTACAGTTGATTTCACAGTCTTACTTTTGGCCATCAATGAGGAAGGAGGTGGAAAGGTTTGTGGAGCGTTGTCATATTTGTCAGGTTTCGAAAGGAACTGCGACTAATGCTGGTTTATATATGCCGTTACCCGTGCCTGTAAAACCATGGGTTGATGTGAGTATGGACTTCGTGTTGGGATTACCGAGGACACAGCGTGGTAATGATTCCATTTATGTGGTAGTTGACCGATTCTCGAAAATGGCACATTTTATTGCTTGTAAGAAGACGGCGGATGCTGTTCATGTTGCTCAATTGTTTTTCAAGGAGATCTATCGACTTCATGGATTGCCAGAATCTATTGTGTCGGATAGAGATACTCGATTTCTGAGTCACTTTTGGTTAAGTTTGTGGAAAATGGTGGGAACGAAGCTGAAATTTAGTAGTGCTTATCATCCGCAGACGGATGGACAGACTAAGGTTGTGAACAGATCATTGGGGAATTTGCTGAGATGTCTTGTTCAAGATAATCTGAAGAGTTGGGATGTGAAGTTATGCCAGGCAGAATTTGTTCATAATCATGCTGTGAATCGAAGTACTGGGTTCAGTCCATTTCAGATAGTATATTCAAGTTTACCGAAGGGACCATTGGATTTAACGGTAGTGCCACAATCAAAGAAGACAGTTAAGAAAGCTGCTGATTTTGTTGAGGGGTTGACGGAATGTCATAAAATCGTTCAGGAACGATTGGAGAAAGAAAATGAGAAGTATAAACAATCTGCAGATTCGAAACGACGAAATGTTGAGTTTAATGAAGGAGATATGGTTTATGCAGTGTTAACAAAAGATCGTTTTCCAGTAGGCGCTTATAACAAGTTGAAAGCCAGGAAAATTGGTCTGGTGGAAGTTGTGAAACGAATCAATGAAAATGCTTATAAATTGAAGCTGCCAGATGATGTGTATATGTCTGATGTGTTCAATGTTAAACATCTCGTACCATATCATGGAGATGAACGAGCTGAGGAGGTAGAATTTACAAATTCGAGGACGAATTTCTCTCAACCAGGAGAGGATGATGCAGGCCAAGTACTAGGTCATGACCGACCTAGCAAACTCGTGGGTCATAACATGTTGATAGGTCGAATCCGACCTAAAACTAAGGAGTTAGCATCTTGTGAAGAAGAATGGAAAGCTGAAGTCTTAGGTTGTCTACGACCTAAGGAAGTGATAGGTTCGCGACCTAACGAAGGTTTTAAGTCGTCCCAGCGACTTAGTATAACTCGGCAGCGACCTAGTGAACGAGTTAACTCGAGTGCGCGACCTAACGAAGATTTTAAGTCGTCCCAGCGACTTAGTATAACTCGGCAGCGACCTAGTAAAAGCCCACGACTTAACGAAGCTGAAAGTATAAGTTGTCCACGACTTAACAAAAGGCATGAAGAGGAAGCGAGTTACGACCTAGAAGAATTAACTCGTAAGTCGCTGAAGTTTAACTCGTGAAGTTCTTAAGTCGTAAGTCGCGTGAAGATGTTGCCGTTGATTCTTCTGCGAGTTAATCTAAACCATTGATTTTCTTAAGTCGTTGATCTGGGATGCCGCCTGTTTGTAAGTCGCTGAAGCCTGATACAGTTGAATCTGCTAACGAGTTAATCTCTGCCATTGAATTCCTTAAGTCGCTGATATGGATGCGCATGTTGTTAAGTCGCGAAAGCTTGTAGCCAAGGATCTTGATGCCGCGTCAATCTGAACCGTTGATGATGAGCCGTTTTGCCTTTGAGTCGTTTGTATTTTTTTTAGGTCGTAACCTGTTTGTAATAAGTCGTATGCTTTGGATGTGTATAAGTCGTAAGTCGTCTGGAATGGTAGGTCGTGACTGATAGCTCGGATTCGACTTAGGACATGTAATTTTTGTTGTTTTTTTTCGTGTGAGTTGTAAAATGCCTATAAATAGGCCGAGTCTCTCATTTGTAAGGGTTGTTGAAAATTGAATAAAATTCTCTTTTGATTGCTTTGTGCTTTCATTCAAATTGGTAGTTGAGTGTAATCTCCTATCTCCTCTTTCGGTTAATCGAGTGCGCTCGATTCAACGATTGCAGAAGCCGATTCGCGGAATCAAGTGCGCTTGATCAACGCTTGAAGAATTGAAGATCTTTGAACCCGGTATCGTGCGCGATCAACGAGTTCGAGATAGCTAGAATTCGGTATCTTCGGATCAACGAATTTGGGCATTCCAGTATCTTCCAATCCATCGATCGTTACTTTCATCGATCTACATTGTTTTGAATTATCCGCTGCGTTAGTTTATGTGTGGGGAGTCTTACGTGATACCTTTGTTTTCAAAAGGTTTTTAAAGTTAAGCAACTTTAACCGTTTACTCACACCAGACCCATGTCTGACCCGGAGTTTATTCTGTTTTTCTTAAACTCTTGGGTACTCAAATTTTTACGAGTAGCCAAGGGATTCAGGTTAGCTTTAACGAATTCTGGAGGAGCAATGGAGCAGGAGGTTTCAGTGTATAGATATATATTGGTTCCATTGTGTTAGTGTTTATCTGTATCTCTGTGTTGTATTGAATTGTAATAACTAGACAGGTGTTTATATTTGTCTAGTTTGTGTTTGAATAAGTTGTGTAGCTGTGATAGTTGTTGTATACTATGTAATATCTTATGTGATTAATATAATTTATTTGTTCCGTTGTGAGATTCTGATGTTGTTTAGTTCTTTCTTCTCTATCTTTTCTCTTTCCTATCCCTTTCTTTCTTATTAATGATGTGTCATTCTGTGGAATGAATGGCGGGTTGTTACAAATAGGTCGGCTATAATCAAGGAATCCAAAGGAAGGAAAGCTAGGAAGAAAGATCAAAGCTTAGGGGAACCAAATCAAAACACAAATCTCAACCTTATTATACCATTCAACATGAATAATAATTATGCATCTCAAGTTTCAATTATTATTTTTAGTTTTAAGTGTAAATCTGAATCTTTTGATGTTATTGTGCCATGTTTTAAAGGATTGAATGATTATATGCTTATTGATGAATATTTGGATTTATTTATGAAATTAGTTAATAGGTTTAAGTGTGAAAACCTATCATATGATACTCAAATGACTTAAAATTTTGATATGATGTTACAAGAAGCGGGTTTTAAATTTTATAATTTTCCAAGCAAGTGAGAATTTATTATGAGTTTTCTAAGTAGAGAAAATGGATTATTTCGGGTTTTAATAATTAAAAATAATTAAATATTATTTCTAGTTCTGAAATTTATATTTGTTTCAAGATATAATAATTTGGATTTATTATGATTTTTGGGGATTTTTCCCAAGTGTTTACGAAGGGTTATAGAATTATTAAGCTAGAAGGGCTTAATTATTATATTAAAGTATTAATATAAGATTAAAGATTTGCAAATGTTTTGGAAGTGATAAACTTGCTTTAGGTAAGTTTTATGATGAAGATTTTGATAAAGGAGATTGTTATCCAATATAATTTTGACAAATAAAAGGATTTGGTGGAAAGAAACTACTTTTAATAGCAAACTAGTAGTTTTCTGGTTATTTTCGACATTGCCATGCCGAAACCATTATTGCTGAAGTCCTTGATGCCACTGTTATAGGTCGTCGATCTCAATGAATACATATGATATCATACTAGATGATATGGAATAGATTCGGGAGGGTTGGAGTCGAAGTCGACAAGGACACTCTTGACGCCATGGTATTCGACGCATATGATGCTGCCTGTTTTATTTAAATGTTTTGACACCGCCTATTTTTGATAGTGTCGCCAGCCCTATCACTTCGAAATAACCTATAGCAGCGATAATGAAGCCGCATTCTTTGATAACAACTCCGAAAGGCAATGATGTCGTGTTTTATCATTTTGACCTTAATGATTGCCAACTTTAATCCTTAACACCTATTTTCGAAGAAGGCTATGTTGTCTCATATTATCACTTCGGCCCTAATGATGCTGTTATATTCTTTAAGACATTGATGCCAATACCCATTAATGTTAATGCTTGTCTTTTGAAGCTCTGCACTACACAGACTAATGGATTCGACACCATGCTATATGAAGTGGTTAACTTCGACTTTATACCCTTATGCTTTACTAATAAAAGCTTTTAACATGTTTTGAGGAGTGAAGACCCTCATCGACTATATCTTTGCTGTGTTTATCAATATAAAGGATTTATATTTTTTTGGCTCTATACCCTATAGTTTCGAAGTGAGATAACTTCCAAGTGATTTCGAGATTCATCAGTATAATTTATAAAAGCAAATATCATGGCATAAATATTTTGAATAAAGTAAAGGGCTATATTTTCCTTGTTTTAAATATGAATTCAAGGGTTAAATCATTTATAAAGAAATTGATTTCAAAGAAATAGAAAAGGGTATTTATCCTAGAGTTTTATAAAAGAATGTTTACTCTTATCACTTTTGGATAAATTGTGATAGGATAAATTTGATTCAGAGATTAGAAAATCAGATGAGACTGGTATATGGTAGTGCCCTATACTTTAGTTGTTAGCTCCTAGTTGATATAAGCCCAAAATTCCAATGCGTATGGCTTTGTGAATGGTAAAACTAAAAGTAGGTTTATGCACAGAAAGGAATACATAAAGATAAGATAGGTTATAGGTTGGCCTACAAAACCTTTAGGTTCATAGCAAGCCTAGCAAAACTATGAGATTAACAGATAGTCAAGTAAGCACTAGGATAAGTTTACTTGGACAAACCGTCCAATTTTCTTCTAACAATCAGTTAGGAAATTTGGTATATCTAGTAGGCCTGAGGCAGCCATATAGGTTGGTAGTTACCTTGTGAAAACAAAACATTGGGACGGATAGTCCACTGATTTGACAAATAGTCATGATTACCCATGTAGCATGTATGCACATGATCATTTACATCACTTGTTTAACCATTGTGGCTGCAGGATTTTGTTTTGCAAAAGATAAATTTGAAAGGGATATTAGTGAGGGGAGAACCTTTTCCGCTCAATGGCGTGGTCTCACTAGATATCTATAAAACAAAGATGGCATATTATTATTCATACTCGACTTTTTATCTGATTCAAAATTTATGTTTTCCCCTTAAACTCTCCGATGCTCAAAATTTTATTTGAGTATGTCGGGAGTAAGGGTTACAGATTAAGTAGGTTTTGGCGAATAAGCTTTCAAAGATGTGTAGGAGGCAAAACTAGCTATTTAGGAGTCTATCTTTATATATTATTAATCTGCTCTGTTGAAGTTATTTCTTTGAAGTGTATGTAAAGACAGGTGTTATAACTGTCTAGTAGTAAACTCCGATCTACAAAGGGGCATCTTCATGTGTCGCTTTTGGAGTACTTTATAATAATTATATTTTATCTGAACCTGGGCAACGTTTGGGATTATGTAATGAATATGAAATATTATCTTTGACACGAAAGGTGAAAGTTTGCTTCAAAAACCAGGTTTAAAATTATTTTATATTTTTGTGCTTTTGATGTTACAACAATAACATGACCGCATTTTATCACTGGAAATTAATACTATAGATGACTACATCATATGTAGCGGTTAGTTTTGGACCTCAAAATGTGGGATGTTCAACTGGTATTGGAGCATAGGTTTATGTAAAAACTAATAGAATATTTGAACTTAAAAAGTTTTGAAAACATAATCCAAATGTATCAGAGAATAAGATTGGGGTATGGGATAACGCTATAGTAACGTGCTTGTATTTTCTATATACAAGTATACGCCTTATCTCTATTCTCCCTCTCTCTTAGATTGTTCTTCATTGTCTTACTAAGATACAGATTTAAGGGAAAGTAAGATATGGAGGTAGAAAATGGAAGAGTGAATCTCGGTGGAAGAAGCACCACAACTAATGGAAATATCTGGCCCAATACTAGAAGGAACCCGAGTCGATAAATAGCTGCAAATTTGGGTACTGGAACACTGCAGGTGGATATGGGAGCTATGTATCAGTTCTTTGTCAACATAATGAAAGTAGGTGCTGCTGCTATGGGAATGCTGGAGGAGTGAATCCTGAAGTTCCAGTTGTCAAAAATTTTGTTGTGCTGAGTAGAGACTAAGCAAGACTTGGAGGGAAGCCATTTATTGGAACGGAGGATGTAATTAAATTGGAGAATTGGTTGCTTCATTATGAAAGAATCTTCTCTGATCTTAGTCTGAACGATGAGCAGAAGAGGAGATTGGCATCCAGGCAATTGCAAGGAGCTACTTTGTACAGGTGGAATATTGGGGTAGCAAAGGAAACTTTGACTTGGGCAGAGTTTAGAAGAGATTTGAAGAGAGGTTTATGACTGAGATTGCTAAGTCAACTCTGTTAAGGAAGTTTATGGAGTTGGTGCAGGGTGATATGACAATGCTTCAGTACGCAACCAGATTTAAGAAGCTGTCCCGATATGGGTATGCTACCGTGGATACAAAGATCAAAAGGAATGAGAAGTTCATCCATGGACTAAGACCAGAGCTTGCTAGAGTCACTTTACCACATCTCAGGGATCCATGTGATGTAGTCATGAAGATGGCTTTGAGAAATGAAGAGATGTTTGCATTATTTAGTGATAACAAGCCAACAGAAGCTCAAAGTGGTCAGAATCAAAAGAGAAAGTTTTACCAAAAGAAGGGAGCTTAGAAGGGTGGAGCTGCCAAGAAAGGGAGGTATGAGGTTGTGTGTTACAAATGTGACAAGAAGGGGCATTATGCTCATGAGTGCCGAACTGGTAAGGGATTTTGCAGATGTCTTTGAGCATGTTCAGGACTACCCCCAAAATTAGTTATTGAATTTTGAATAGATCTTGTAGCTAGAGTTGAACCTATAAGTAAACCGCCTAGTAGAATGACACCTACCGAGATGAAGGAGTTAAAGCTGCAGCTGGTGGACTTAGAAGGGAGAGTTTTATTAGACCAAGCAGTTCGCTTTCGGGAGCGGCCACAATGTTTGTGAATAAACCAGACTGGTCATTAAGATTGTGTATCGATTATCGTAAGTTGAATGAAAAGACGATAAAGAATCGATATCCTTCGCCGAGAATCAACGACTTATTTGATCAGTTGAGTGGAGCCAAAGTATTTTTCCAATTAGATTTGGCGATATGGTTCCATCAATTGAGAGTGGCGGAAGATAATATTCCATTGATGACGTTTAGAAAAAGATATGGTTCATACGAGTAGTTAGTAATGCCATTCGGATTAACTAATGCGCCTGCTTTCTTTGTAGATTTAATGAATTGAATCTTCCGAAAGTATTTAGATAAATTCATGTTGGTATTCATAGACGACATTTTGATACATTCTAAGGATGAAAGAGATCTTGAAGTTCATCTTAGGATAGTGCTTGAGACATTGAGGCAACATCAATTAAAAGCAAAGTTTTCGAAGTGTCATTTTTGGAAGAAGGAAGTGAAGTTTCTTGGTCATGTAGTCTCAAAAAAGGGTAGTCGGTAGATCCCGCTAAGATAAAAACGGTTAATAATTGGAAGAGACCCGAGATAGTGATAGAGATAAATAATTTTCTTGGATTAGCTGGCTATTACCGAAGATTTATTTAGGATTTCTCTCGTATAGTAGCACCGATGAATAAACTAACAAAGAAGGACGTGAAGTATGTCTGGACTGATAAATATAAGGAGGCATTCCAGAAGCTGAAACATTTATTGACCAATGTGCCTGTGTTAGTTGTTCTAGATGGAAATCCAGATTTGGTGGTGAATACCGATGCGAGTGGAACAAGATCCAGAGCTGTGTTAATGTAGAGGGGTAAAGTGATTGCCTATGCTTCTCGAAAGCTCTGGCCACATGAATTTAGATATCCAACCCATGACTTGGAGTTAGCTGCGGTAATTTTTGCCTTGAAGGTGTGGAGACATTATCTTTTGGAAGAACGATTCAAGTTGTATACAAATCACAAATCTTTAAGATATTTATTCTCTCAGAAGGAGTTCAATATGAGATAGCAGAGATGGTTGGAGTTTTTAGCTGCATATGATTTGTAATTGAGTACACACCGAGGAAAGGAAATAAAGTTGCAGATGCGCTTAGTAGAAAACATCAAGATGCAGTGTTAGCAATGATGTTGGAGTGGAAAGATTTGGAAGCTTTAACTATTTACAGTGCGCAGTTAAGATCGACTACTAGCTCCAGTCAGAAATTTTAAAGTTATCTTGTTTAGAAGTTTGATCGGTACTGATTGAGAGGATTGCTTCTAAATAAAGAGATGATCCAGTCTTAGCTGAAAGAATTAGAAGATTGGAAGGTGGAACTGAGACTGATGATTTGAAAGATTTTTAGCTTGACAAAAATAGATGGTTGAGAAAGAAGGGACGATTGTGTGTTCCAAATGTTGGAGACCTAAGAAAATAAGTTCTTAAGGAATGTCATCGATCTTAGTTTAATATTTATCTTGGAGGGGCTAAGATGTATCATGATATGAAAATGAGTTTATTCTGGGAAGATATGAAAACGTCTGACTTGCCAGTAAGTAAAAGCCGAGCATCAGAAGCCTAGTGGATTGCTTTAACCTCTAGACATACCGGTATGGAAATAGGATTCTATGGATTTCATAGACGGGTTGCTAAGGTCGAATCGAGGAAATGAAAGTAGTGGACCGATTGACTAAGGGTGTACACTTTATACATGTTAAGTCGACAAGGATGACATTTGTTTTAGCTAAGTTATTCATGAAGAATATAGTTAGATTGCATGGAGTTCCTAGTAGTATAATCAGTGACAGAGATTCTTTATTTACTAGTTAATTCTAGAGGAGTGTACAAAAAATTTAGGTACTAAGCTCAAGATGAGTACTGCTTACCATCTATAGACTGATGGGCAACGATAAAAGTTAACAAAGTCTTGGAGGATTTATTAAGAGCTTGTGTGCTAAATTTTGGAGGATCATGGGAAGACCATCTATACTTAGTCGAGTTTTCTTATAACAATAGTTATCGGACTAGTATAGGGATGACACTTTTTGAAGCTTTATACGAAAGGCCATGTAAATCACCCGTATGTTGGTTAGAAACCGGAGATAGATTAGTCTTGGTCGGATATGGTAAGAGTAGCCACAAAAAGATTAAGTTAGTACGAGCTAGAATGAAGGAAGCTTAGTCTAGGAAGAAGAGTTATGCAGATAAGAGACGGAAAGACCAAGAATTCTCAGTTGGGGATCATGTTTTGGTCAAAATATCACCAATGAAGAGTATAGTAAGATTTGGAAAGTTAGAGAAATTGGCATCTAGATTCATTAGACGATTTCCTATCATTGAAAGGATCGTGAAACTTGCTTACAGGATAGAGTTACCGAGCAGTTTGGCAAGATTTTACAATGTTTTTCATGTTTCTCATCCGGGGAAGTGTGTTCGAGATCCAGAGACGATTATAACTCCGACTGCATTCGAAGACTTAGTAGTGGAACCGGACATGACAATTAGTAGACAATCAGTTCGTATTGTGGCTAAGGATGAGAAAAAGCTAAAAAAAACAAGACAATCAGATTAGTAAAAGTCCATAACCGAGCCCAACATCCATCAGCAGTCGGCTCGTTGGTAAGGCGAGAGCATCATGCCCGATTCTAGTGACGCACCAACCAAACAAGCACCACTCGATGAAGGGGGCGGGGAAAGCTAAATGTAGTAAAAGTTCAGTAGAGTGACAATGAGAGAGACTATACTTGGGAGACAGAGGACAGGATTAGGGACACTTATTCTGAATTGTTTGATGGTATGTTTTACATCTATGCTTATATGTTGATGTGTGAACCTTATAGTAATTTCGAGGAAAAAATTCTTTAAGAAGAGGAGTCTGTAACACCCCTAATTTTGATTCTCATTATTTAGGATATTGAATTAGATAAATAAATAAAATAATGTGGAAGGTTAAGGAGATTGAGATTTGATAATTAAAATGGGGTAGGCCTTAATTAAGGAACTAATAGAATTGATTAAAACGTTCATAAGAAGAAGGATATATGAGGAGGGAAAAATGGGAAAGGAGCATACTCCCTTAACATATTCTCCCATTCCCATTTCCTCATTCAATTCGTTCAATACAAACGGAATTAAAAAGGAGAATAAACCGCCATTATCAAGGAATCCAAAGGAAGAAAAGCTTGGGAGAAAGATCAAAGCTTGGAGGAATCAAATCTAAAACATAAACCTCAACTTTCTTATTCCATTCAAGGTGAATATTAGTTATGTGTCTCAAGTTTTAATTATTATTTTCGGTTTTAAGTATATATTTGAATGTTTTGATGTTATTATGCCATGTTTTAAAGGATTGAATGATTATACGCTTATTGATGAATATTTGGATTTATGTATTGAACTAGTTAATAAGTTTTTATGTGAAAACCTATCATATGATATCCAAATGACTTGAAATTTTTTGTATGATGTAAGAAACATTATTTTAAAAGTGGGTTTTAAATTTCATAATTTTCCAAGCAAGTGAAAATTTATTATGAATTTTCTAAGTGGAGAAAATGAATTATTTTGGGTTTTAATTATTAAAAATAGTTCAATATTGTTTATGATATGCAAATTTTTATATGCTAAATGATATAATAAATTGGATTTATTATGATTTTGTTTGGATTTTTCCCAAGTGTTTATGTAGGGTTGCAAAATTATTAAGCTAGAAGGGCTTAATTATTATATTAAGGTATTAATATAAGATTAAAGGTTTTCATATGTTTTGGAAATGATAAACCCACTTTAGGTTGGTTTTCTGATAAGGATTTTGATAAAGGAGGTTGTTATCCAATAGAATTTTAACAAATAAAATTAGTTGGTGGAAAGAAATCACTTTTAATAGCAAAATAGCAGTTTTCTGATTATTTATGATCTTGCCATGTCGAAACCATCATCACCGAAGTCCTTGATGCCACTGTTATAGGTCATCGACCTTAATGAATACATAAGATATCATCCTAGATGATATGGAATGGATTAAGGAGGGTTGGAGTCGAAGTCAGCAAGGACACTCTAGATGTGACGACCCGCTATTCATTCCACAGAATGACGCATCATTAATAAGAAAGAAAGGGATAGAAAGGAGAAAAGATAGAGAAGAAAGAACTAAACAACATCAGAATCTCACAGCGGAACGAATAAATTATATTAATCACATAAGATATTACATAGTATACAACAACTATCACAGTTACACAACTTATTCAAACACAAACTAGACAGTTATAAACACCTGTCTAGTTATTACAATTCAATACAACACAGAGATACAGATATACACTAACACAGCGGAACCAATATATATCTATACGCTGAAGCCTCCTGCTCCATTGCTCCTCCAGAATTCGTCAAAGCTAACCTGAATCCCTTGGCTACTCATAAAAATTTGAGTACCCATGAGTTTAAGAAAACAGAATAAACTCCGGGTCAGACATGGGTCTGGTGTAAGTAATAGGTTAAAGTTGTTTAACTTCGAAAACCTTTGAAACAAAAGGTATCTTGTAAGACTTCCCACACATAAACATGGAAAAGTTTTTACCTTACGATAACCAAAACATTTGATAGGAAATCTGGTTATATTATAATAGGGTCTAGGGTTTTCAAATAAATATTCACATAGCTGAAATTGTTACATGATTAAATTCCAGCATACTAGCCACAAAGTGGGTTATACAATCAAGTCCGCGATCACTTATTGGAGTTTGGATTCCATACAATGGCAGGGCTACCGGGGTACCGCCCATCACAGTACGTGGCCTAGATCAACGTACCGAGGATCACTCCCAATCCCCTGCAACACAAAGCCGGAACCATCCCTTACTGGATAATCCCGAACAAGACAACCCCAGCAGTTGTTGCAATCAACTGCCCACACAGCCGAAATAATAAGAAGGGACCTCTAGACAGAGGAAATTTTGTCCTACTTGGGTGCTACCCACTTAACTTTGCTGCACCTCCCCTGTTTTAGCCATTACCGGTTGATGAGGCTTGAGGCTACGATTACCTTTATCAGAATACATCACTTTGAATGCTCATCATCCACCTGACGATGTTCTGAAAGCATTCAGTCCATACAAGTTCATTCTGGGTTCGAACGAAACCGAAGGCATTATCTCGTTACACTCATTTTGGAATCACCCTCAGAGTTAACGACAATAACCCTTGCACTCTAAATCTTCGTCTTCACTTGAGATTCACGACCTATCGTTAATTTGGATCGATGTGGTATTCGGATATCCAAATCTGGAAACCCGTTCCCAGTCTCATCGAAATCCAAAAACGTATCTTTTAAGGCCAAGTTGTTTTAAAGTTAAAACAATTCAATTCAATTATCTATATACACAAAGATAAATAATTCATAATATCACAATAGATAATTCATATTATCATCACAAACAGATAATTCACATTATCATCATACTTCAACCAAAGCATCCATATCAAACAGCATTACTTATCTCATATCTGAGATCTCAAACCATTCAAGGGAAATCAATATCATTCAACATCCACAAGCAATGATTTATTAATCACCATCTATAATTAATTTAAAATGAATTAAATTAATTACTTCGTCTCTAATAAATTTAAAATAAATTAAATTAATTACCTCTATTATATAAATCCTGCTTACCTTATCATTAATTAATTACAAATCAATTAATTATCCTCTAATTATCCATCTTAATTAATCATCCTTGATTAATTATTCTTTAATTGCATTCAAGTAATTTATCCTTTAATTAATTAGCCCAATTTATCCTTAACCATTTATAGTAATTAACCTTTAATTACTTCATAAATTAATTAACCATAATTAATTAAATTAATCCTTAATTAATTACATTAATTAATTACTCTTTAATCACTTATTATTGATTAATTAGTTTTAATTAATCAACCCTTAATTACTTATTTAATTATATTAATTAATGATCCCTAATTACTCTTAATTAATTATCCTATGAAATTAATTACATTAAGTAATTAATCTTTAATTAAACCACATTTATTAATCACCTTTGATTAATCTCATCCAGTAATTAACTTCCCTTAATTACTTCATTAATTAATTAATTACTCCTTAATTTATTACATTTAATTAATCCCTTGATTAATTACAAAAAAAGTAATTAAACTTAAATTACTTCCATTAAACAATCACCATTCAATTAATTACATCCAGTAATTACCCATTAATTACTTCACTAAGTAATTATACTTATCAAATCATTAAGTGATTATCTTAAATTAATTAAAGCTAATTAATTAACTTAAACTAATCAAATTAAACTTAATTAATTACATTTAGTAATTAATTCCTTAATTACTTCCATCAAGTAATTATACTTAATCAATTCTACAAATGATTATCTTTAATTAATTAATATAATTATTTAATTTAATCACATTAATTAATTATTTAATAATCTCTAGTTAATGATCTTCATTAACTATTAACAATTTCTTTAATTACTTCTCTTAAGTGATTAAACTTAGATTAATCATTATTAATTACAAGTTAATAAATCTTTAATAACCCATTAATTAATCCTAATTATTTAATTAATTAAGTTTTAACTGTAACTTAATTAATCTTTAAATTACTTGATTAATTAATATTTAATCATTAATTTATAATCTAATCTTATCTAATTAATGATTCTTAATTAATTATTCCTAATTAATCTTAACCCTTAATTAATTAATTTAAAACCCTTAATTACTAAATTAATTTTCCAAATCATTAATTAATTAATTAAATTAATTATCCATTTTAATTACATTAATAGTTTAATGAATCTCAAATCCTAATTAATTTTAAGATAAAACTTTATTCTTACTTATGATTGAATTATCATTAACAAAGTATTTAAAAACAATTTACCTTTAAATTTACTTTTTAAATTTCATTTTAAATTTAAGATTTAAAATGAATACCACTTTAACTTAACAAAGTTTAAAACACAAATTTAAAAACCTTTAAAATCTCATGTTAAAGAATACTTACCTTATTAAAGAAGTTTAAACGAATTTGAAACCAAATTCATTTTTAAATCCAAACTATTTAGATTATGCTTTAAACATTCAAAGTTGTTTAAAACATTTTAAATTTTAAAACTTTATTTTATTTCAAACTAGAATACAAATTTAGATTTGAATCTATACTTAAACTGATTTTAAAACTAGTTTAAATCTTGCTTTCCATTTTAAAATTTCATTTTAAAATTTAAACCGGCAGGTTTTCTAAAACCTGTAACCAGAAATCTACCCGAGCCAACGCTTCAAAGACTTTGAGTCCCACCTCACATTACTTCGAGTAACCCACGCTAAAAATTCGAGCAACTCGAATACCCTTCTCCTGCTTCAACCCAGATCATCAGAAAACAAAGTGCATCGTGCACATGCACGGTGGCTCTGACCATCACTGGTCAACCACGATAGCTTCATCACATCAGAAATCAACCTCGCACACCATCACGACCATCAGATCATCACAACAAACTCGAAATCAAAATCGAGTCCTAAAACCAAAAACTGGAACAACCATGAAACCTGGAATCATCTCGTCCACGATCCTCTGACCACCAGCGATTCTGAAACTCCGGCCACACCATCGCCAATACCCAAGCTTCCATTACCCAGAGTTTCGTTGCACTCGATCGACCCTATATGTCGCGGTGATCAATTTACTCGACCTAGTTAAAACTAGGGTTACAAACTTGAATCATCTACCGCCGCCGCCACAGTGGTCAATCCACCTACCTGACAATTTTCCCCTACTTCCCGATCACTCTTCCACCTCCAGGAAGAACCCCGACTTCCCAAAGCAAGTGGATCACCAGAAACCACCAAATTTCCATTTTCTGTTCAACCCAGAACTGCACCCATATTTCATTACTAGAAATTATGATTTTAGTTTTAAAAATCAAGTTTTAAGTTTAGGATTCAGATCATACACCTGAATCATTGAATTAGGATACTTGAATTCTTGACAAAACTAATGCTACCCTGTTCTTATGGTTACAGAGCAACTCCCAAATTAATTTTCACTTAAATGAATTTTTAAACTTTAATTCATGACTATACAAACAATTTTTGTTTACATCTTAAACACTAACATAGCTTAAGTCATGTAATAATGGATTTTGAACAATTCTTGAACCTGTAAACTAAACAGTGTAATACAGAGACAACACATGTACACATATATCCATTCATTTTCACACAGAAGATCTACTGATATATATACACATAATACATACTTAACACAACAATTATCATGCAACAGATTCAAATACTTAAACTTATAAAAGTGATGTTACTCACTATTGAAAGATGATGAACAGAGCATCCCTTTTTGAAACAGCTTTTAAACTTGAGTGTTGAAAAATAAATGCTTTTCTGATCTTAAAAACTTGAATGTTGAAAATACTTCTTGATTCTTGAAAACTTGTTGAAGATGACTCAGATTTGGAACAGAGATGGACTGCTTGATTAAATCTCAGGTTGAAGAAAAATGCAGGCTTTGGTTTTCATCTTGCAAATGGGTTTCAGGTACAAAATGTTTCTTTGATCAGAGATTTTTTCTTATCTTTCCAGGCAAGATTTATAAACTGAAATGATTTTTGAACATTTCGAAGTGACCTGTTTTTGGGCTAGAAATGAAAGCATTTAATGCATGTGTCCTTACCAGTTTGCATACTTATCCCCTTGCTGTTGTATGTACAAAGATATTATTTTTCTTTCCTTGCATACAAGTATTTCCATAGGATATATATATCTAGAATTTACCTTATGTGTTTACTTTAAAATTGTTATAGTTATTGTTATTATGTTAACTTGTATATTTATTTCTACTTTTACTTAACTACTTATTTTTATTTCTTAACTATCCAACACTTAATTTATATTCATATATTTTGTTATACTTATATTTAATATTGATAAGATTTTATTTTATTTCAAGCATTATTATCTAGATTACTTCTATATATATATATATATTTAGATCAAAAGTTAATAAGGTAAAGCTTACTTTAATTTAAGATAGATTTTATTGTAATTATATTGGAACACTTTTATTTTAAATTCTCAAATCATAATTTTCTTCCAAAATACATATATATATATTCGTTTTTAGATAATACTTATTAAATTTGAAATGATAGGTCTATTTAAAATCTATTTATAAAATAACACAAATTAAATTTGTAGCGAATTATTCCATTTAAAAATCTATTTATAACTATATTTTAAAATAACTCATTATTAAATTGTTTGAAAAAAATAAGCTTACCAATTTTAATTAATTAATTAAGGAGATTATCACATTTTAAATTCCTTGAAATTCCAGGATATCACATTAGACGCCATGGTCTTTGACATGGATGATGCCGCCTGTTTTACTTAAACATTTTGCCACCGCCTATTTTCAATAGTGTTGCCGACCTTATCCCTTCCAAGTAACCTACATCGGCGATAATGAAGCCACATACTTTGTTAACGACTCCGAAAGGCAATGATTCTGTGTTTTATCATTTTGACCTTATTGATTGTCGACTTTACTCCCTGACACATGTTTTCGATGAAGGCTATGTTGTCGCTTATTATCACTTCGGCCCTAATAATGCCGTTATTTTCTTTAAGACATTGATGCCAATACCTATCAATGTCGATGCTTGTCTTTTGAAGCTCTACACTATGCAAACTAATGAGATTTGACATCATGCAATACAAAGTGGCTAATTTCGACTTTATACCCTTAGTTTTACCAATAAAATCTCTTACCATGTTTTGAGGGGTGAAGACCTTCGTCGACTATATCTTTGCCGCATTTTAACAATATAAAGTTTTTATATTGTTTTGGCTCTATAGCCTATGGTTTCGAAGTGAGATAACTTCCAAGTGATTTCGAGATTCATCAATATAATTTATAAAAGCATATATCATGGCATAAATATTTTGAATAAAGTAAAAGGCCATATTTCCCTTGTTTTAAATATGATCTTAAGGGTTAAATCATTTATAAAGAATTTGATTTCAGGGAAATAGAAAAGGGTATTTAACCCAAAGTTTTACAAAAGAATGATTCCTCTTATCACTTTTGGATAAATTATGGTAGGATAAATTTGACCAGAGATTAGAAAACCAGATGGGACTGGTGTAGGGTAGCACCCTATACTTCAACTGTTAGCCCCTAGATGATATAAGTCCAAAATTTAAGTGCGTAGGGCTTTGTCAAAGGTAAGACTAAAAGTAGGTTTATGCACATAAAGGGATACATAAAGATAAGATAGGTTATAGGTTGGCCAGCAAAACCTTTAGGTTCATAGTAAACCTAGCAAAACTATGAGATTGACAGATAGTTAGGTAAACATTAGGATAATTGTATTTGAACAGACCATCCAGTTTTCTTCTAACAGTCAATTAGGAAATTTGGTATATATGGTAGGCCCGAGTCGGCCATGTAGATTGATAGTTAACGTGTAAAACTAAACATTAGGACGGATAGTCCACTGATTTCACGGATAATCATGATTACCCATGCAGCATGCATGCACATGATCATTTATATCGTCTATTTAACCATTGTGGTTGCAGGATTTTGTTTTGCAAAAGATATATTTAAAAGTGATATTAGTGAGGGGAGAACCCGTTCCGCTCAAAAACATAGTCTCACTAGATATCTATAAAACTGCGATGGCATATTATTATTCACATAGGACTTTTCGTCTGACTTGAAGTTTATATTTTCCTCTTAAACTCTCGGATGCTCAAAATTTGATTTGAGTAGGTCGGGAGTAAGGATTAGAGATTAAGTAGGTTTTGACGAATAAAGCTTCCGGAGATGTGCAGGAGGCAAAACTAGCTATTTAGGAGTCTATCTTTATATATTATTAATCCGCCGTGTTGAAGTTATTTTGCTGAAGTTTATGTAAAGATGGGTGTTATAATTGTCTAGTAGTAAACTTTGATCAGCCAATGGGGCATCTTTATGTGTCGCTCTTGGAGTACTTTATAATAATTATATTTTATCTAAACCTGGGCAATGTTTGGAATTATATAGTGAATTTGAAATATTGTCTTTGCAATGAAAGGTGGAAGTTTGCAAATTGTGTTTAAAATTATTTCATATTCTTGTACTTTTGATGTTATGATACAATAGCATGACCACATTTTTCCATCCGAAATTAATACTGTAGATGACTGCAGCATCTGTAGCGGTTAGTTTCTGATCTCAAATGGAGGACGTTATAATATATTAAGGATTCATAATCTTTAATACACACTCATGTTAAGTGACATTGATTTAAGGAATTATATATTTCATATGGAACATCCTCGTGTTTTAAGTGTTAGGCACATATGAAATTATGGTATACTTATGTATTGATTCCAAAAATTTGTTTTGTTTTTATTTAAGTTCCTCTTATATTATATTATACATATATAATTATATAAGTATAATTTGTTTATAACTACTATAATTTAGTAAACTTGTACAATGCATGTGTATCTTATTAATTAAATCATATTTAATTAATTTTAGTGCTTACTAATTAAATCATATTTAATTCGTTTAATTTATTTAAAATTTCTGAAATTTTATATTATTCATCTTGAATTATTTATGATAAATAATTAACAATAACAATTATAGTTTATATATATGTATATCTTATAATTAACATTAAATTAATTTTATCCAATAAATTCATTTATTTAATTAAAAAAGTTTAATTAAACATTTAAATTAATTTGAAATTTTAGTATAGTTCATCTAAAATAAATTTAAGATAAATATATAACTGGAATGACTATAGTTATACACACACAAACACACACACACATAACCAATCTATCTTTTAATTAATTATTTTACTTTATTTAATTAATCAAATTAATTATATATGTATATACTAAAATTCAAAATTAATTTTTGTATTTTTGAAACATTTTTGTAAAAATTAAATTTATTTTACAACCTTTATAAAATTTCAGTTTATATTTCAAATTTAACATTTAAATTTAACAAGAAAAGAGGTACATATCCCTGTTTTTGATGTTGTTATAAGAAAAGTCCCCATAGAAGCAAATATGCAAATTTAGTCTCTATTTTTGAAAAATAGAAAACGCAAGGTAATTTGCAATTTTCTGATTTTGTGATTTTTTAAAATTTTTGAAATTTTTAAAAAGCTAACTTGCGCTTTCTATCAGAAAAGCGCAAGCTACTTTGCGTTTTCTATTTTTGAAATTTTTTCAAAATTCTTGATATTTTTGAAAATTTTGAAAAGCGCAAGTTAACTTGTGCTTTCTACTAGAAAAGCACTAGCTAGTTTGCGCTTTCTAATTTTGAAAAAAAAAAGGAATCTAATTTACATACTTATTGCTACAAGGACTTTTCTTGTAACAACATCAGAAATATGGATCTTATGTGCAAAGCCTCTTAAATTTAATATATATTTTAAAACTTTCAAACCTTAATTTGAAAATTAGTCAAAGCCCAAATAACTTTGGACCTTACATTTGGGCCAATCATTTGAGCTTACTTCACCTATTAGGCCGGACTGGTAATCAGGGAGGGGAGAATACTTGATTATTCAACCCTAAAGTTAGACGACACTATTCTAAACGCCCATTGATAAGTATGCTTAAGTAGTTGACCTTAAATGTTGACTAATTAAATTGCATAGGTCATTTGGTCTTTGATACCATTGTTGGAACTTGCTCGATCCATAGTGGGTGAAATAGGTAGATTTAAAAAATAATTTCCTATTTGAATCACGTCTATTTCACTTAGTGCATACTAGTTCATGCTAAATGATTGTGTTAATTATAATGTCAGAAGATTTTTTTCTTATTTTTTCTTTTCTGAACTAAAATAAGGTTTGACAACGTGCTTGTTTAAATCAGGCAAAGGTTCATACAATATAAAATTTACTGTACAGATTATGAGCATATGTTTAAATAATTTCACCTGTTCTAATTCATATCATGTTAGAGAACTGGATGAATATAAACCTCTTCTCTTATGTGTATTAAACATATGTAAGTGAACTATCCTTGCTAAAATTTCCATGACGCTAATCATTCATCCTTACTGGCAGCTGGGATACTCCGTTCGCAGTGGTGGACTTATGAGAATGAATGTACAAGACTCACCTGTCAACTCAATTTACCTTAGAGCATTCCCAACCGTGCAATCCACCCCAACGGTGGGTTGGTTGGCCACTTCAGGGTTGCTTTGGCAACCCTGAAGGTTGCTTCTTAGCTGGCTATAATATTGCCGGATAAAACAAATTTTTTTAATGTTTTCTTAGTCAGCTTTGTTAATTACTTTACTGTTTACTTAAATCTTTACCTGGTTTAACTCCTATTTTCAGGTTCAACCTCATCGAAAGGATCTTGTCGATAAGGTCGACAACACTCCTACATAAACAACTACTACAACCCTTCGGAGCCTACAACTCTACAATTTGTACCCTTCAACAAGGTCGATAACTTAATTGGTTCAATATTCACTAAAACCTTCTGAAATCATTGGCTCTATGGTCTAAACCTTTCGACAAGGTTGGTAGTTTTCTATACTCAATCAACACCTGTACCTTCTAAAGCTACATACTAAGTGATCTAACCTTTCGACAGGGTCAAAATCTGGATTAGTAAGGTTCAATCCAAAGCTATGTAGTTAATGCCCCGCTATTACCCCGCTATAACCCTACTATATCTCATAGCGGATTTCTACCGCTACGATTTTTCCATATAGCCCCAAATATAGCCTTTCCGCTTTAATCCCCGCTATATCCCGTTATTCCTGCCATATTCCGCTATTTCCGCTATATCTTCTTTAAAAGAAATGAATTGAAAAATGACATTTATACATTATAAAAATTATGAAATTTAATTGAATTTTAATATATTTTTAGAAATGAAAATACTCTAATGTTCTACTAAATTCAATTATGTTATATAATAGTTTTACGTTTATTTACAGTATATTCGCACATGTTTTTATTTAAAATTATTTATGTATTAATTATAATTCAATTGAATGTTAATTTTTCATTTAATTACCATTTATATATTTGTAAAAATATTAAGTACGAGTTTTATATGCTATTTTTGAGTCATCCGCTATATCCTGATATATCCTTGCTGTATCCCCACTATGACTTTTTGCACCTCCACCGCATTGAATCTGCCGAGCGCTTTAACTGCACAGATCCAAAGGAGGTCATTCCCATACCTTTCGACAAGGTTAAAACCTACTTTATATAAGTGATCAAACCTTTCGACAAGGTCGAAAGCTACTACATATCCACCAAGGAATTCATTATCCTACTTGAACCCAAAGAGGGCAATCATCCTAACCTTTCTACAAGATTAAACTCAACCTTAAAAGGACAAACTCAGGGAATTTCAACATAACCAAAAGGTAAAACCTATGCAAGGGACCTCATATTAGATCAACTGAGACGAAAGGTTATCTAATCCAAGGACTAAACCTTTCGACGACGTCGAAAGGTCTGACCCAAGATAAAACAACAAGTGAAGTTAAATTTAAAGACAATTCTTAAGGGTATCATGCCCTTCATTCAAACAAGTCTATCCATTCTTCTTGGAATTACATTGGGATGTTGACAAGAAATCTTGTTAACATTTTTGGCGCTAGAAGGAGAGCCCGAACCTCCGACTTGGTTAACCCCTTAACACTACTATTCTCTAACCCCCTTGGATCAATCCTACATCAAGTTTACCCACTTTGGTTTGATCAAGTCCAGAAGATTTAAAAGATCTGTAAGGGTCTTTTGAACCACACTTGATAAGATTCTCCCAAGTAGTCATCAAAAGCTCCAATCAAGATGTAGAGCAAAGACTAAGGCGCGAAGCCTTAAGGATTATAAACAAAAAGAAAGCCGAATCTTGCAATCCTGAGAAATGGAGTTTAAACCCCTTTCATGTAGGACCTACCCCAATCTTTGCACTTGGAAAGAGAACAAATGGAAGTGATAATATTTTAATCAAATGAGAAGAACAATTCAACATTATTACAAAGGCACAATCTTTGAGAAAGAGATAATGAATGATTACAATGCCTTTTCACACAAACGGCAACCAACTGTAATAAGAGCACCTCCAACCCAAGAGATTCAAAGGGTGGCAAAAAGAAAGTTAATTGAAGAGCATGAAATGATAAGGCCAAAAAATAAAAAGTCAAAGTGCCATCCTCAAGAGTCAAGTTTCAAGTCTAGACTTCCAAAAGTGTGCAACTTAACAACATCAATGGAAAACATCTACTTGCTTACAAAGGATGAACTTAACTATTGGCCATAACAAAAGAAAAAGCCAAAATATGAAAGGAATTATGATAAATGGTCATGAAACCAACCATTGCAAAACCCTAGAGGGGATGATCATCAATTTCTTTAGATAAGGAAAGATAAGTGAATTTGTAAAAAGAACTTGAGAAAGATTAATAAAGATCAACTTTCTGTAAAGAGAAAGTCTACATGATTGGAAGTGAAATGCTCCTCAAATTTGAATACTACCTAAGATGGTAGAAAAGGCTCTGTCCGCGCCGAGATGGCCACGGTAGAGCGCCTCCTGGAGGGAGGACGGAGTAAGCCTCTATCCACGCCTAAGATGGCTAGGGTAGAGCACCGAACAAGCCCTTATCTGAACCACGCTATGGCCAGGTTAAGGCAACTCCTGGAGGGAGGAGGGAGTAAGCCTCTATCCACGCCTAAGATGGCAAGGGTAGAGCATCGAACAAGCCCATGTCCACGCCACAAAAGGGCCAGGGCACAGCGCCTTTTGGAGGGAGGCGGGTAAGTCCTTGGTTCCAACCTCCAAGATGAGCTAACCAAGAGCACCAGACAATGGACTAAGATGTCCAGGACTAAGAAGAGGCCCATCAAACAATGGACTAAGATGTCCAAGCCCAAGAAGAGGCTTATTCAATAATGGACTAAGACGTCCAGCCCAAGAAGAGGCTTAATCAATAATGGACTAAGATGTCCAGACCCGAGAGGAGGCTAAATCAACTAAGGACTAAGATGTCCTAGCTCAGATAAAGGCGGCATATTTAATTATGGACTAAGACGTCCGAGCTCAAGAGACAGCCAATCAAATTATTTCTATGTGAAACCTGAGGGGTTCTTATATGTCGGAAAGAACAAAAGCAAAGGAGTGAGACGAATCTCCATTGATTATTACCCGAATCTGGGTTTCGGGACTTTCTTCACGTCGTCTATTAATGCCCGAATCCGGGCTTCGAGATTCTCATATATGAATTTCAAAATCTAATATCTGAATCTGGGTTTCGGGATATTCATTTTAGAACTTCACCATATAATACTCGAATCTGGGTTTCAGGATTTTAATTTCTAAACATCAGCTATCAATACCTGAATTAGAGTTTCGAGTTTTCATATAAAGATTTCATCATCTAAACCCGAATCTGGGTTTTGAGCCATTATCAATCACTAACTACTTATACCTGAGTCTAAGTATCAAGACTGTTGTTTATTTAAACCCTAATCTGGGTACAAGATCCTCGGATTTCTATTCATCTCAAATACCCGAATCTGGACCAAAGAATATTATCAAAAAGATCGCTATTAAGAGCCTCCAAATGAGAACTATGGGCTTCTAACTTTTTAAATCCCATTAATGTTAAGAAATGAGTGAGAGAGTTACTACTTTAGAATTTCAGACATAGACTCCAGAATCAGGTTCTTTATCGAATAAAAGTTATATTATAATATTCATGACCTAATGATAAGGCAGAACCTACTACCTACAAGTTGGTGCATTCCAAACAAGTGAAAGGAGCTAAGTACTTAATCATTTCTCATCATCATTAAAGATGAGATCTTAACATTTTGAATAAATCACTTTTCATACGATTGGCAAGATGATTTGCTAATTTAGGAAAATGATATACATAGACAAATATGTCAATTTCAAGCTAATAATTAAAGATATTGTTTGCTACATGTTTCTCAGGAAAATCAGAATGACAAGGAGTAACTAAAGATCCAGCAAGCACAAAAGTCGTTGAATGAGAAATTCAAAGGCATATCAAAGGTTACACTACAGAAAAGGATCACAAATCAGGTGATATTTACAAAATTTCTACAATTTACATAAGTTATGAAGTCATTTACAAATGAAAAAGTTATGTACAAGATAGATTTACATGGCTCAAATACATAAATAAATTACAAATCTTGAGCTGCTTTATTAAGGGTCTCCGCCACCGAAGGATTTACGACATGATTGATTGCGGCACGGAGGACTTCCTTAAGCTTCTTTTCTTTTCTTCTTATACTGCTCTCATCATCAATAGCATCAATGTTGGTTTTCAGAGCGCGATTAAAGGCCCTGTCTGCGGTCCTAAGGGATTTGTTTTCCCTTTCTAACTCTGCAACCCGCTTATTAAGAAAATAATTGATATGCTCCAGCTTCTGGATCTTGGTAGCATATTCATTGATGATCTGAGAATACTTCAGTTTTTGTTGCTCATCAAAATATTTGGAAATCTCAAATTTTACCCTCTGACACCAGTTCCCCACCACATTATCATCTAAACTTGGGGTAGGGTTGAGCATGGTGGGAAATTTCTGAGCAGCAAGGAGTTTCGACCTGGTCGGCTTGGCAACTGAAGGGGTTACTTGTGGGACTGGAAGCTCAATCTTCGGAGTCTTGTCTCCCCAAATGAATTCTAAAGAGGCGCATTGAGCCTGACTATCTTTTAATTTTAAATCTAAATCACTTATTTGATGAATGAGTTCTGACATCTTTTCATCGAAGTCGATTGTGGGATTCGACTTCACTTATCGTTTGCGCATAATAATCACTTCATCTTTTTTCTTACTTTTGGCTTCAAGATAGTCAATGTGATCCTTATGATTATTAGCAATGGTTTTTTGAATAAGGTATCTTTTGTGCCATTTTATGGCTCCAACATTGCCACCAAAGCGTTAATAGAACTTCATCATGAACCACAATCGCTCCACTAGCTGTCAATAATCTCTCTCTTATGGCATCGACGTGGGATATTAAGTTTTGAGCGAGAGAGGTCGTAGATGACTGTGGCTCCTATTTAAACAAAAAATAAATGAAAGAAAATCAAAATTGGGACAAAAGATATCTTTATTATTACTGTAATGAGATATAATTCAAATAACCACAAAGTCAAAAGGTGCAACAAACACTTTCATCACATCTAAAGTTAAGAGACCACATTTCTAACTTTGCCTAAAGTGTTAGCTGAAAGCATGACTGTTGAGTCAAAAGGTATAGTGACTCCTTCAGGAGTTATAATCGGCGGACATTTACTATAATCCCATTTTCCGGCTGGTGGACTATCGCGGCTACAAAGTTAAGAATGATTCCTTTTATTCACCAAGGAAGTCAAAGCAGAGACGAGGGTATTCTAAGTATAATTTTTGTAAATCCCGAAGAAAGCAATATCTTGCTAACTTCGAAGTCTTTAAAATTGGTGCATTTTTAGAGTAAAATCTCCTCAAGTTAACATATTGACTTAGGTGTCCTCTTGGGACAACATGACCTAAAGAACTGACATTCTAACATAGCACAGTAAAAATAAGCTAAGTATAGAAAGCATAACAAAAACATGTATTCATAAATCGATTACTTGTTACATATTTACAATTATTCATCTGGTTCGGACAAAATAGACTTATAGAAAAAATCAGAAATAAATTTATTCTTATAATACTTAAGCTTTTCAGGGGGAAATCTTGAGGAATCAATCTGACCAGCGGTAAATTCTAATAGGCTCCAGGATGCGGGTCAGATCCGAATTCATCTAAGTTTCTTTTATGAAATCGTCTAAGGAGACCCCCAGTAAATTCGCCTAAGTAAGAAAATCTATGATAGAGTGTCTACAATATGCTTTATACGAAAATTAAATAAAATATCTCTCTCTTCCATCATCATCCAGAATAGAGTTATTAACTCTCTATTTTCCTTCAAGAGAGGATCGTACAAGAGACGCGCTTTCTTTAGTAAAGGAACCTTCGTCTGATGTTTAAAAGATGATAAAACTGAGATACTCATCTCCAGACTGAGATATTTCATAGATAGAGCATTGTGTTCCTTTATTAATTTATCTAACTCCCTATATAACTTGTTAATTTCCGCCTGTTTGCTCTCAAGTTTTGTTCTATAGGGAAAATTTGACTTTCTTTATCTAAGACAAATGATTTATCACTAATTATTATCTTTGAAGTGTAAGACATTTAAACAGAGAAGCCCATACTTGTGAAACTGGAATGGAAGCCCGGGGAGCATGTTCTTTCTCTTGTAGATCCTCGGAATGAGTGGGAGCAGTTTCCTCCTCTGGAAGGGCAGATGGACCAGGGGATGATGGAGGCATATATTTTGGAGGGGGTTGTTATGTCTCAGGAACTTCGGTTTGATTACCACCATCCATCCATGAAGCACCGGAAGGCCCCCCTTTGTCTCCACCAAGGCCTTGACCTCCAGAGGGGTTATCATCGTTGTCATCATCATAGTCACTATCCCAATCAATTTCATCATCATCATCTTTTTCCACGGGATCGTTATCTTTATCTTCCTCCTCTTCAGAATTGGATTCATGTCGAATGAGGAGATATCAAAAGAAAGAGCTTCCGCAACGTTAACTATCTCCTCCTCGCCTTCGAGCCCGGAACCTTGCCTTATTTGGTAAATTTTGTCCATAACTCTTTTGGCTAAAGTTGGGTTGAGAGAGGGAAAGCCAAAGTCAGGACATTTTTCGTGATTGTCGGCATAGGCAAGCATGAGGGCATCTTCATAATGTTTCAGCATCATGGGTCCCAAGGCGGCTTCAACAAACTAGAGACTTGCATTTTGAAATCGGAGAGGGTTTGAACAGCTAGCTTAAGTGAAGCTCCGGCCCTCTTGAATTTGTCCTTCAATAAAGTATTCTTAACGACCAAGCGAGCTTTCTCTTCTTCCGAGTCTTTCAAAGATAGCTTCATTGCAAATTTTTCATCAGTAGAGATTTGGTGAGCTTGCCTATCCATTTTCAGATCAGCTTCAGCCCTGGTTAGGAAGCCTTGACTCGCTCCAACTCAGAGGAAGTGTCATTTTGAGCGGCAGTCAAAGAGGATTGTTGCTTCTTGAGTTCAGCATTTTCCTCCTGTAGCTCGGAAGATCCAGCAAAGAGCCTGGAGACATGTTCATTTAAAGAAATCCAGTTCCTGGAAATCTGTAACAAGAAGAAGTGAAACACAAGTTAGCAATTAGAAAGATATAATGATAATAGAATTAGTTGGGTGAGAGCTTACCAAAAGTTGTTGCTCCATCAAAGAGCGATGATTTTCTACCAAGTCTGAATTGAATGACGGCAGGGAAGAAGAAGTGAAAGATTCTAAATGGAGGATAAGCTTGACCAGTTTGTCAAAATTGGTTGATGAAGGAATAGAAGATGACGGCTCCGGTGGAATTTGCGTCTCAGAAGGAGTCTCTAGAAGAGCAAGCTGCATTTGCACAAGTTCAGTTGGGGAGTCAGTGATAGTAATATGTGGAAAGGGCACCGAAGTAGGTGGAGTTTGCTCCATTGTATCTTTAGAGACTTTACAGTGGGGCTCTTTGAAACTTTCTCAGGAGATGTGTGCTTTTCTTCCTCCTCTACATTAGTAATTTTTACCATTTTTTCCAAAGGAGCATCTTTAGAAGGCACTGTCGATTTTCTTTTGAGAGATCTTTTAGATCTAGCAAGGGCCTCCAAGATTGATGTCATCTCCCGAAGATGATGGAGGAGGAGCAGCACCACTTGAAGATACAATGGCCTTTGAGGAAGTTGAAACAAATTTAAGCGTATCTAAAATCAATCAAAGTAATTTAAAATTTTCCAAAGAAAAAGAAGAAAATACTAAGCTAATAATATACCTGAAGTGTCAGCACGGATGGGGGACATCGAAGTAAAATGCTCAGCATCACCTAAGGAAAATAAATGTTTGCCACGGGAGGTGTGCATAATGGCGGGCGAAGTGCCTAGAATCCTCTGGCTAGGAAGCAACAAAGAGTGTTTCCTTAAATTCGAAGAGGTTAGGAGCGTTAACCTACTCCCAATTTGTTCTAAAGTAGTAGTTAAAGAATCAATAATCTTCTTGCAAGCATCGCTAAGTTTCTTGGAAGATTCACCTGTAAAAATCAGAGATTAGTTAATAGAAAATGTAGAATAAAGCAAAAAAACAACATTAAAATAGACTTAACGGGGGAGGCAAAAGTCCTGTGAACATCCGCAAAGCACTTGACAAAGAAAAATTGATTTTCCCAGTCCTTGAACTTATTGATGCCATCTGATATAAGCTTCTTATATACATTGACTCTATAGATCTGCTTGTTAAGGTTGCTTAACCTTGCCAACTTGGTCAAGGAGTTTAGGACTGTAGCATTAAGCGAAGGAAGTCCAGATTCCAGTGCCAGCATTTCGAGAGACAAAAGATGAGTGTAAACATTTGGAGATAGTCATATTGGAGCAACTCCAATATAAGACAAGTAAGAGAGTAGGAACTCGATGAATGGAAGGAATCCACTGTGCCATATGTGGATGGCCGTGTAAGCAAAATACCCTTCTGGAGGGTTGACAATGGTATCAGTTGGTTTAGGAGGGATGGCTTTGATCCCAGTGATGCCGAAGTCTTTGAGAATATCATTAACTTTACACTGATTTTCGATGAAGGAGTGCTTAGCAATGGCTTCAACCTTTGGAGAGCTCATGATTCTGCCAGGTGAAAATATTTTAGTTAAATTCCTTATCTAGTTATCAGTTTAGAAAGCAATCAAGAATTGAAAAGAAAATAAGTTTACTTAGTTAGCTTAAATGTGAAAACATACACCTAGTTTTAAGAATGGTGTGAAAAGTTTTAAGTGAAAAACTTGATAGTTTAAGCTTTCGACAAAGTCGAAAGGTTTATAATAAAAGCCTTCGACAAAGTCGAAAGGTTTATAATAAAAAGCTTCGACAAACTTGAAAGGTTTATATTAAAAGCTTTCAAAAAAGCTGAAAGGTTTATAGACCAAGCTTTCGACAATGCCGAAAGGTTAGCAATTCAAGCTTTCGACAATGTCGAAAGGTTAGCAATTCAAGCTTTCGACAACGTCAGAAGGACAATGACATCAAACTTGACCATCATACTTGACCATCATACTTCAACATTATTGAAAACCTAGAAAGTGAACAAATAATAATATGAATTCTTTAAGTTATCGACAAAATCGAGGGGAAGAGATGAAATATTAACCAATTCATCACCTTTTGACAATGTCGAAAACACTATGGAAGCCTGGATATATCTCAAATGTAACATGAAGTTAAATGAAAAGACGTTTTGACATGGTCGAAACCAAAACCTTAAAATTCCTAAGTTAAGAATATTAATATTGTTGATGTTGTCGAAAGGTCTAGTCAAGTTGTCAAAACTTGTCATACCCATCAAGTCGAAAGGTTTTAGGTTCAACACATGTGTGCTTTAAATGTTTCAACAAAGATGGGCAGAGACAACTCTAAGATTGAAGAATTTCAACCTCGTCGAAAGCTAGTAGTCTAAAGGTTTGAGACTCTTCTACTTTGTCAAGAGCTTATTGCTGAAAGGTTACACCATTAAATTATCTAACCTTTCGACAATAATGGTAAAGTTGGCATCACAATACCTTCCGACCCCATCGAAAGGTACAAAGAGGGAAAATCCATTATTGCCGCCTCAATCTCTTTCGAAGGGGTAGGAAGGTCATTTTGTGTTACCAAATTGTACACAAGAGGGTTCCAGGTTATCATATTAGGTTTAACCAAACCCAAACCCGATAATAAATGCAATTTTTCTTGAAAAACAAGAAAGTCTAAAACAAAATAGATCTAAATTGAAATCGCTTCAACCCGATTTCAAAAGAATTCAATAAATCAAAAACCTAGGTAAAAATGAAAAGCAAAAATCGAACATTTGGGTTAAAAACTAAACATAACGAGGGGATTTTCAACAACAATCACCACCAACCTCCAAATCTAAAGCCAAGTATGAATTTTGTTAGTTTTAAAACTGATTTAGGAGGAAAATTTTTCAGAAAACCAAGCTAAAATTGAATTTCACTTTTGGGGTTTGAAAACTGGAAAATTGATTGAAAGCTGATAAGAGCATAGATTAATTAAGAATTATGAGTCAAATTTGAGAAATTACCTTGTTGTATGAAAGCAAATTCTGGAAGTTTTGGAGAATTCTTTTATTTGTACGCAATAATGTTGATTTCAGGTGAAAGAGGAAGAAGGAGAAGAAGCGTACTATATAAGAAAAGTCACCCTAATTTTCAACCGTTGGATCAGATTTAAATAAATGTCCTAGATTAACGCAGGAAGGCCAAGAGGCGGGGAGTTTTATAGCTTTCGACAAAGACGACTTGGAAAGTCAAGAGCATCCCTTCGAATGGGGGGGGCAAATGTTACTAAAATAATCCACCTTTCGACTAAGTCGAAAGGTCTTTCAACAAAGACAAAGGAGAAGAAGCTCAAATCAAACCTTTCGTAGGAGTCGAAGGGATGCAGTCATCAGAATTTAATGGCTTCAAACCTTTCGAAGGGGTCGAGAGGTTTCATCTAGGGAGTTCTTACCATTCGAAGAAGATGGAGAAGTCAAAGCAGGTATGAGCAACTTTATGGTGACCTTTTCGAAAGTATAGCAAGACTTTTGAGCCGGTTGAAGCACATCAGGATACCTTTCGACCATGTCGAAAGGTTTATAGAGAAAGCAACACTCATAAATCAACAAAGAATGGAGGACAAACTTTCGACAACATTGAAGGGAAGCATAGCTCTCGACAACAATCAAGTGAAGAGCAACCTTCCGACAAAGTCGAAGGGTTCACAACAGTATAAAGAAGGCAAACCCTTTGACAAAGTCAAAAGGTTCATGAAGGCATAAAGAAAAGTAGACCTTTCGACAATGTCGAATGGTCCATAATATCATATGAAAGGCAAACCTTTCGACAAAGTCAAATGGTTCACAGCTGCATATAAAAGGGAAACCTTCCGACCTAGTCGAGAGATGGAGTTGAAAGGGGGGCCGCCTGCATCTATAAATAAGACCCAAGGGGTCATGTTTTGGAGATCTGATTTCTCTCATTCTAATCTTGTAACTTCTTAATCAAAGTATCGTAACCCTAATTGGGTGTTGATTTGGGGAATTTAATAAAATAAAGCTTTTTCTTGGAAAAAGGGGGAAGTCCAAAGCTTTTGTTAATTACTTTATTGTTTACTTAAATCTTTGCCTGGTTTAACTCCTATTTTCAGGTTCAACCTCATCGAAAGGATCTTGTCGACAATGTCGACAACACTCCTGCATAAATAACTACTGCAACCCTTCGGAGCCTACAACTCTACAATCTGTACCCTTCAACAAGGTCGATAACTTAATTGGTTCAATATTCACCAAAACCTTCCGAAATCGTTGGCTCTATGGTCTAAACATTTCGACAAGGTTGGCAGTTCTCTATACTCAATCAACACATGTACCTTCCGAAGCTACATACTAAGTGATCATCCTTTCGACAAGGTCAAAATCTGGATTAGTAAGGTTCAATCCAAAGGAGGTCATTCCCATACCTTTTGACAAGGTTAAAACCTAATTGATATAAGTGATTAAACCTTTCGACAAGGTTGAAAGCTACTACATATCCACAAGGAATTCGTTACCCTACTCGAACCCAAAGAGGGAAATCACCCTAACCTTTCTACAAGATTAAACTCAACCTTAAAAGGACAAACTCAGGGAATTTCAACTTGACCAAAAGGTAAAACCTATGCGAGGGACCTCATATTAGATCAACTGAGATGAAAGGTTATCTAATCCAAGGACTAAACCTTTCGACGACGTCGAAAGGTCTGACCCAAGATTAAACAACACGTGAAGTTAAATTTAAAGACAATTCTGAAGGGTATCACGCCCTTCATGCAAACATGTCTATCCATCCTTCTTGGAATTACATTGGGGTGTTTATAAGAAATCTTGTTAATAGTTGACAATTCTTGCATTCCTCGTGCCTTATCATGGATGGTAGATGTCATCTACTAGCATATTCGTTATAAAGGAATTTAATGTTAGGATGGGTAGCAATTGGACTCAAGGGTAAGGCTAAAATTAGGGTGTAGAATTGCAATGGAATTGATGTTGTAATGCGGAGTTCCCTAGTTTCTGAAAGAGCCCGTACATTCAAGGAAGCTGGATTTACAGTTTCCAAAATAGTGTCAAAATCCAATGGTGTAATGAACAAGTCTAAACTTGAGAAAGAGAACAAAGTCAAAAAGTTACTTGATTTTTGAATAAACCTCACCTAAGATTACATCAGAAAACACTTCCATGTTCCAGTAATCGAATTAAGTAAAATAGAGCTATTTAATTTTGTGAACAAAATATTGTTTCTGTTGTTGCTTCTTCAATATATAGAATATTTGATTATATACTAAAAACATATGCCAACCAAAATGTATTTGGTTGTGCAGATTAAGATTTATGTAACTATTGCTAGTGGTTAACAGAGTAATATATATAGTTACACCTTTTAAGTTTTGATGACACCATTTTTAGAAATGCTCCAGGGTTGAAAATAACTATTACAGCATGAGTGTGATGTAGAAATCTTGAAACTTCATTCTGAATTGTGAAATGTGGTAAAGATATTCAAAGCAGACGTCCAGATTCCTATATGGCTATCTCGTGAAGCACGGATTCTAATTGGTTGATTGTTGACCTTAACCCTAAAACTCGAATAAACATTGAGAGGATTATAGCGTTTAAACAAGACTATATTCCGGTCACTCCATATGATGATGATGAAGTTGATGCAACTACTAATGATGCTGCAATTAAAAAGGTATGAAGTTATTATGCTGTTTAGTAAATTATTTTGAGTAGATAAACTTGCATATAATATGCTGATGTTGGTTTATTTTTCAAAGCCCATGAGGGAAATGACAATCAAAATGAAAATACTACCTTGATTAATGCTTTCCAATGATCTGAATGTCCTTATTTGTTGACCTCTCCAGCATTTTTAAAGCAGAGGGAAAATGTTGATTAGTACTAAAATTTGTAACTATCACAAATAAATGGGATATCAAGTCAAAAAAGGAAAGGGTAAGGTCTACTTCAATTTATATAAATGTAAAATAAGCACAGAGTTTTCCATGCCATAACGCAGAACTTTATCATATACATTATACTTTAGTGGTGGATAGCTACTTATCAACATACTATGCTTTGCAGTTAAAAGTTATGCAACAAAATAACTGTTCATTGGGTCCAAAGATCCCAGGACCCCTTTCCATTGCTGCTGAGGTAACCATTGTCTATATTCTACGGATCTGTATTACTAATAATTTCTAGTATATGTTCATAAAATTATGTACTAAAGAATATTTATGATTGATTAGGTGTTTGAACTCGGTCCATCTAAGGAATTCTTATTGAGATTCCCCGTTATATAGACAGGTACCTAACCTACTTACTTTGATCAAAACTCGTTAATGGTATTTATACCATGGTTTCAGATTCCGACCGTCACGTTGGAATACCGATCATTTCGGTTCGGTTCCAACGATGACCGGATCAAAATTTGCCATTAATTCCGATTTTGGATAAGAAATTTTTTATATTCATAGATACCCAAGGGAGATGATGAAAGAGAGCCGTTGAGCGGAGAGAAGCATGATCGAAGGAGCGAGAGGACGTTAAGAGAGAAACGACGTGGCAGATTGAAGTGAAAAGCGGCATCACGAACTATTTTTTTCCCGATTAGGGTATTATTGGGTAAGCAACGATGAAGATACTTGTTTTTCTTTTTTTTCTCAACTAGGCGAGCTTATTTTTTTAATGGGTATATTTTGGGCCTACTTTAAAACAATATTATTTGATTTAAGTACAATGGCTATTAATACTTGTTAATCATACAAGCATTTTTTTAATATTATTTTGTATACTTTATTACTAAGTAGTGATACTCTAAAAATAGTTTTTCCTAGTTAAAATTGCTGCACACCTGTATTTTCTTGCAAATCGCGTGTATGTTGTGTAATTCAAAGAACATATCCAAATTTATGATAATATCGGATATTTATAGTATAATTATAGTAAAAAGCACTATAAAAAAATACTCCTTTTACAATGGGCAATACCCAGTGTAGTAGGAGTTTCGCAACGGGCCAGCGCCCGTCTTATTATGCAATGTTGTAATAGACCCAAAAGATTTTACAATAGTAAAAAACCATTGTAAAATCCCATTGTAGTAAACATTTTTACAATGGTCCAGAGCCGTTGCAATAGAGTCTTTTACAATGGGCATAAACCGTTGCAATATGCCCCGGCCACAATAGCCATTAACCGTTGTAATATATGTCTTTTACAACTGTTTTTGCTCGTTGTTAAAAAACACAAAATAAAAAAATTAAAGCAATGGTGCAGCACCTATGTAGATCTTACTCACAATTGCTAAAAAGCCAAAACGAATTATACATTCACATCATTAATTAGTCTTAGTATAATTACAAATCATTATCGTTCAAGCCAAAACTAATATAAAAGAAGCTGAATACAAACAATACAAATGATAATTACAATGGAAGCATGATCATCTTCAGTACTAGAGTAATCTATATTAAAGACTAATGACTCAAATTGAATAATGGATACCACATAGATGGCAAATCTCGTATCCTATTTCAACAGTTTGCTCGTTACACACTTCTTAATATGCAACCTCCTGTGTTATCTGGCTTCGCATCAATATTCTACCAGCACTCAAGCTTTAACCTGCACCTTAGCTTCAATGTTCATGCTCTGCATCATTATCTACTTGCACTCAAACAAAAGTTTCCAATCCTCAATGCAATTGCTTTGCTAGTGCGCATATGAAACTAGTGCTATTATGAAACTACTACAATCACTATCCACCTGCATATATGAAACTAGAGATTAATTAATAATAATTAACAATACTAGCTATACATAATTAAATTAAAATACGCAATTAACTTACATGCAAACTCAACTCTAACCAAACTAAACTTCTGTTACTTTAAAATAATAATGCTTTGTTGTTGTAACTGATTGTGTTAATTTCTTTGGCTTTGATCTGAATTTGAACTATACAATGAACAACTCCGAGCATCTAATTTAAAATTGTAGCAAAGTTACTCAAAAAAACCCTTTCAACCAAATTAAATTACTGTATGGTTATGTAAGATAGTCCTAGCCACTTGAACAACCAATAAATTTGTGAGTAAAATAGAGGTTAAAAGGAGACTGAAATATAGTTGACTAAGAAAATAAGTTAATTGTGAATAATGTAAGATAGTCATTAACAAATACTAAACTAGAATCCATATTAAATGCCACATAAAAATCATACCTTTGATTATGCCGAGCACTAGTAGTAAGAAGAAAAAGGGAATGAGCGAGATGAAACTCCATAGCAAACTCAATTACTACTGTACTAGACCATGCTCTACTTGATTATGCTATACATATGTACTCAAATACTACTGTACTCAAATACTCTATTTGATTATGTTGTACTTATGAAACTCAGTCCACACATACTACATACCCACATCAATTAGTTTTCTCATAATGTTAGCCAATATGATCAAGCTAAAATCATTTTAAAACTCAGTTCTTTGAGAGATAGCTTATAGACTTGCTAAAACTCTCTGGGGCATAATACAGAGCTTGTAAGTTAAATTATCACCAACCAAACAACTTTTCATTTATGCATGACCACTCTAATCCGGATAAAACCATCTTGTTTTATAATATATTAACAAATGAAATTGATGTAGGAGAAAATTAGGCAATAACCTGGACTGTTTGATGTGAAATTCCATCGGGTCATGATCCTGGTAGACAGATATGGTTAGAAGATCCTAATGGAGAGGTGCAGTCTCTAACCAATCACCGCTTCAAACTCATATACATTTGTTTACAAAGCCAAAACTAGCTGATCTTGGAAACAATAACAATGAAACTTAAATATTTCCTAACACGATAAATTGAAATTAATACCACATACAAAGAACTGCACAACGATGTTTTAATCATAAATAAACGATAGTGAACTTTAGTTTGAAAAGAAATGTCGATTTTGTACAAGGGGCATTGATAACTGACTTAAGTCATACATAATGAATCACCTTATCCCAAAATTTCCAAATCGTTGAAATCATTGAACTGGTTATTCTTACTAGCATACTTATTTGTTGTGTGTGTGTGTGTTTCAATGCCTCTCAAAATTTATCATTGAACTGAATTGATGTCCCAGCCCATTTCTAACCTCTTCATTCTGTTACATAAATGCTAAAAGTTATAAAGCTCATGTATCAAAACAAGTTGTCAATGTACAGTCATTGTGAAACTAAAACCAATCTTTTTAAGATAATTTTTACTAGTTAATTCATAATATATCATACCTAGGATATAATCATAGTAACAATCATACCTGATGCTCAATTTGGCTATCTCTAGGCTCTTCATATGTGAATAGTAATTATTATTTGATAAAATAGGAGATTCTTCCCATGAATTCACATGATTATATCCAACACCCATTGATTCACTCTCCATTTCTGAAATCTACGACATTACCGAAGATTGCCTAATGGATAACACAACTGGCTCTTCAGTCTATTGTTGCCACTACTATTTCCATGATTACCATTATTGCCACTCATCCCTCTCATTACACCATATTCTATGTTTAAAAAAAATATGAATCTCAACTATTTCCATAAAAGTTCAAACGATATCATATTTTAAAAGGATGGGGCAAGGTTTACTTCAATTCATATAAATGTAAAATGAGCACAGAGTTTTCCGTGCCATTAACACAGAAATTTATCATATATATTATGCTTTAGTGGTGGAGAGCTACTTATCAACATACTATGCTTTGCAGTTGAAAATTATGCAACAAAATAACAGTTCATTGGGTCCAAAGAACCCGGACCACTTTCAATTGCTGCAGAGGTAACCACTGTCTATATTCTACGGATCTGTATTACCAATAATTTCTAGTATATGTTCATATAATCATGCACTAAAGAATATTTATGATTGATTAGGTATTTGAACTCGGTTCATTTAAGGAATTTTCATGGAGATTCCTCGTTATATAGACAAGTACCCAAACTACTTGTTCAGGTCAAATCTCGGTAATGGTATTTATACCATGATTTCAAATTCCAGTCGACACATTGGAATTCCGACTATTTCGATGCTGTTTCGACGATGATCGGACCGGAATTTGTTATTAACTTCGATTTCGGATAAGAAATAATTTATATTCATAGATACCTAAGGGAAATGAAGAAAGGGAGGAGTTGAACGGAGAGAAGCATGATCGAAGGAGGAGAGGATGTTGAGAGAGAAACGACATGGCAGATTGAGGTGAAAAGCGGCATCACGCACTATTTTTTCCCGATTAGGGTTTTACTGGGTAAGCAACGATGAAGATACTTGTTTTTTTTTCTCAATTAGGCGAGCTTAATTTTTTTAATGGGTATATTTTGGGCCTACTTTAAAAAAATGTTATTTGATTTGAGTACAATGGTTATTAATAGTTGTTAATCATAAAAATAGTTTTTCCTAGTTAAAATTATTGCACACCTGTATTTTCAGAACATATCGTAAATTTATGTTAATATTGGATATTTATAGTATAATTATAGTAAAAAGTAATGAAATTTGTAAATCGGAATTAGAACAAAATTTTAGGAATTTTCGAAACGGAACCGAAATATTGATATTTTTTTATGACCAAAACGGAACGGAATTTTGAAACTTGATTTACACACACATATATGTCAAAGATTGGCTACACCTTATTTTTGCTACATCTCTCAGTGATGGTATTCACACACGCGCTCACACACATATTACAAAGATTGACTACACCTCATTTTTGCTACATCTCGAATCCTTTTCGATTTCAACCAAATGTTTTGATTTATAATTGAATAAAGTGACAGGAGAGAAATTGTAACGATTGCGATTTTTCGTCGCTTGAAAATCGACATTAATACGTCCACTGTATCAACTGCCGAGCAATCGAATGCCGGAAAACCGAATTGTTATGGAGAAAAAAGAAGAGGTAGAAGAGAACATAAGAAAAGGAAAGAAGAAACAACAGAAACAGAGACAATATCAGAATCTCACATTCGCAGCAGAATAACATATAATAGATAAATGAATAATCTTTAAATCAAAGAACTATATCATTTTATACATTACATCATCATCAGAGTTTACAACAACAATAAAACACTGGACAGTTATAAACTTGTCCTCATACAGAATACACAGCGAAATAAATAATATCATATACAAGTGGTACGTCTCACCATCCAGCTCGCCAAAGAGCTCCACAGCATCTCGTGAATCCAGAATGACCTGATGACCTAACTCTAGACTGCCCGTGTGGAAAATGATGGGAACCCAGAGTTTAGGAAGGAAACAATAAACTCCAGGTCAGTCATGGTGACTGGTGTGAGAACTAAAACAGTTTATCTTTAGAAACAAACAACAAAAGAATTTTAATATTGAAACCCGCAATGCTTTTGGAAAATGAAACTACCATAAGACCTCCCACCACACACACAATGCAATCGCAGACTTGGAGGAGATTTCTTCTTATGATAGTCAAACATGCTTACTACGCAAAAGAAAACTCTTTTAATATTATTACTAGTGCATAGTGTGAAAATCCTTTCGAAAATACAATATTAACCTTAGCCAGCATAGGTACCATTATATTATGCGTGCTATAGCTGCCTCCTGAGGAGACAGGTTATACAATTTCAATTGTAAAGGGTTCGTATTGTTTCTTTGGATTTTCCAACAAATGGTCAGGCTAAGGAACTTCCTATGCCACGTAGGAAACGCCTCTGGCTGGACGCTCCGAGAGACAAACTGCTCTCTGCCAACAAAGCCAGGTTACCCCTGTAACTAGGTAACTCACGAATATGTCATCCCCCGGTCCTTTGTGTAACGTCCCAGATTTTCGCGTTCGAAAATCGACATCCATACTTTACATCGTACTCGAATGTCATAGATTCGAGCGTTCAAATCCGAGTCGCCGGAGCTTATAACACAGTTAAGTAAATATCACAGCGGAATTAAAAGAATATAGATATACAACATCTGATACAATATCCAGGTACAATGATGATACAATGAATATCTATATACATCAGAGATATGATACAATAAATTGCAGCGGAAAGAAAACGATAACATCAGCAGCGGATAATCTTCATCTCCAAAGCACGATCCAGAAATAGCTCGAACTCCCAATAACGAGGCACAAAGATAAGCAAGTGCAGTCCGATCCAAAGACTGAACTAGCTCCAGATAATCTACTAAACCTGAATATCTGAAAACCCCAACTCTAGACTGCTCGTGTAGGAAATTATGAGCACCCAGAGTTTAGGAAAGGAACAATAAACTCCGGATCAGTCATGGGACTGGTGTGAGCAACAAAACAGTTTATCTTTAAAACAAATAGCAAGAGAATTTAAAGTAAATTCGCAATGCTTTTGGAAAATGAAACTACCATAAGACCTCCCGCCACACACACAATGCAAACGCAGAATTGGAGGAGATTTCTTCTTATGATAGTCAAAGATGCTTACTACGCAAAATCAAATCATTTGATATTATTACTAGTGCATAGTGCAGAAAACAATTTCGAAAGTAGAATATAAATCTTAGCCAGCATAGACATTTCGCACTTATGCCTACTATAGCTACCATGTTCAATAGCAGGTTACCACCACATTCCATGGCAGGTAATACAACTAAAACCGTACAGGGCTCGTATTGTTTTGTTTGGATTTCCAACAAATGGTCAGGCTAAGGAACTTCCTATTCCACGAAAGAAACGCCTCTGGCGGGACGTTCCGAGAACCAACTGTTCTCTGCCAAACAAGGACGGCAACCCCTTTTCCCAAGGGATAAAAGAAACCTCAGATATGCCACCCCCGGTCCTTTGGGACCTTTAACCGAGGTACCTCTAATCCAACATCACACGTCATAAATAAAGTGTGTCCACATGAGTAAGTATCTGGGCTCCATACCATGATACTACCCTTTTCCAGAAGGAATGGTCATACCCTAGGGGAGCTACCCCTGAAAACCTTGCCGCACAATTCCTGTTTCGACCATTACCGGGTTGTGAGGCTCGACGAAGTCTCGTCCACAAAGCTACGCTTTTTCAAAAAGCCATGCTTTGGGTCAACAGATGATCAACCTATGATCACAAAGATATAAGATCAAACAAATGATCATATCACAAATGATCAAACACTGATCATCACACAGCAACACTCAGCATGCCACATTACCAAATTGGGATATATCGCTGATAAATTTCAACTACATAACCTCTGAGCTCGTACGTCTCAGAGAAGGGTGTTAAGCTAAGAGAATAAATTCTCCGCCACCAAACAGAAATGTATTTGAAAGAAATCGGCTTTATATCTCAAAGTGTAATGTCAGACATGTATCCATATAAGTCTGTTCCGGGTTCGAACAGAACCGAAGGCACTTCTCACGAAGCCCTTGCAATTCCGGATAACTTTCAATCACGTCCGGACTTCCCGTCACAAAAGAGTGATATAAATCTCTATACCGGCGCGACTCAGTGCAGAGACATTCGACAGGTTGTCCTTTCATTTTCGAAAAATATCCGGTCTTCAACACCGGTCTTCAAATGCTATCCATATACGACGTATCACTAATTCGGAATGGGTTATATGACACAAAGGTCTTTTCCCAGCTAACCCGAATAGTGAGCGCAATATTTAAAAATATATGGATATTGGGATTTCAATTAAGTCACAACTTATTACCCAAACTTTCTTTTTAAATGGTTTCAACAAATTACCATTTTAATCTTTTAAACACAAAGATTCATTTTAACAACCTTCAAGGGTTTTAAACAATTTCCACACTTTAATCTTTTTAAACAAAAGATTCATTCACAAATTTTCCAAATCAATTTCCATTTTAATTTAACTCGTTAAATCTTTAAATCAAAGATTTAACTTATAGCTTTCGAAATAATTCCATTTCAAATGATTCAAACAAATCATTATTCTAAATCTGTTAAAAATAAACAAATTCAATTCATAGCTTTCAAAAAGAATTCATTCATAACTTGGAAAACCATTTTTCAATTCAGTCTTGAAATTCCTTTAATTAAACTGGAATTTCATTTCTTATCTGAAAGCTTTTATTCCTTTAAAACAAACAGTTTTTATTTTGGAAATCTGATTCATTTATACGAGTTAAAATCTTTGGGTTAAATTCAAATTCTCAAAATTTTACTTTTAAAACAGTTTAACCCATATATAACTTGTATAGCATCTTTAATCCCTAATTTCAAATCATAGGATTCAATTTCAAACTTAAATTCAAATTTAAATCAAATTATTTAAATTTCTAAACTCGATTAAGTTATTCAAAATAACTTTTATCTTTGAAAATTCCATTTCAAAAGCTTTTCACTTTAAACCCAAATTTTCAATTTCAAAATCAATTGAAATTAAAATTTCAATTTTAAAAACATCAAATTTAAATTATCTATGACTTAACCGATTTCCACGTGAAATCCATATTTGTGTGTGTATAAGTGTGGTCCAGGGGTTTCACACAATAGTGCAACACGATGAATCATCACAGATCAAAATACAGGATATAGTTGATAAGCGATATAAACTATAACGCTTATCGCTCATTCACAGATCACAGATATATATCACAGATAAGTAAATTACAGATCACAACATAAATCAGGGTATATCACAGGGCATCACATATCAGGGAATATCAAGTAATTCAATCATTTAGTCAAATCCAATCATCCATAAGTAAGGTCAATTTATTTACCTAATTAAATTAAATTAGATTAGACACTAATCCTGGTTTAATTAACATTAATTAATTAATTACAACTCATTTTGATTAATTATTCTTTAATCATTTATTAATTAACCATTAATAATAAATTAATTAACCTTTAATTATAATTCATCAACCTTTAATTATTAAATAATTAACATTTAAACCGATTTCATAATTAATTAACTCCTTAATTGCTTTCATTAAGAAATTATCCTTAAGTGATTGATTACCTTTTAGATTACTTTTAATTACTTAATTAATTCAAAGATAGATCATTTATCTTGATTAATCACTTTATTATCATTAAATTCTTTAATTATCCACCCTAATTCATTAAAGATAAACCCTTTTTATCTTAATTAATGACTTAATTATATCATTAAAACTTCATTTGAAAACACTTAAGGATTTTTTTTTTAATTAATCAATTATTTCAAAACCAAATCAAAATAAATATTTATCATATTTGAATTTAAAGTTTAAGTTCAAAGTTTGTTTGACAAAACATGATAAATACCTTACTTTCATTCTTAAGCTTTGAAAAATTGTTTACTTAGTTTTGAAAACTTTGTTTAGATTTTAAAACCTGGATCATGATTTACATTTTTAAATTTTAAAAACCTGTTATGCTTTAAAACCTGGCTTCAAGCTAAACTACCCCAAGAGCAACTTCGAGCTATGCCATCATCTTCCCGAGACAAACCCCAATTTCCCCGAGTACTTCCTCTCCTCGTATTATATTTTTTTCTTAAAACAGTTTAAGTCTCAACTGTTGCTTCCCCACGCAATCACGAAAGAAATACCCGAGCCAACCCACCTCCTACTCGAGTACCACTTCGAGTTTGAATTCATCTTCTCCCTTCCCACTGCAACGACCAAAGAAAACCCATTGTTACGCCAAGGCACGGTGCATGTGCACACAAACTCGCCGCCCCTCCGGCCAACTTCGTCTTCGCTCATAAGTCGACGACGACCTATTCGAACCCTCAGACCACCCAGAATGATCAATCTCACCGGAACCCAAAATCGAGCAAGTTGATGTCTTCCTGAAATCAAACTCGGTTGACAAAATCACCTCCTATCGACAATCCCGTTCACCAGAATTCACGCCGTCTCGATCAAAGCCTCACCGATGACCCACGCTCTGATTCCCCCATCTCCGGTTCAACTCGATGCAATGGCGAACTCAAACGAACCCAAAACCCAAATGCCTGTTCCTCTGACCTTAAACCCTAATCTTGCCTCGCAAAGCCACAACGATCACCAGAAAAATCTTGAACTATTTTTTCTGAGTTCCCCATGCCACCAACTTCCTCCAGACCAAGACCCATCTCCCAAAGCTTTTCCGATCGTCAGATATCGGTGATAAACCAAAATTTGTTCAACTTTGATTTTCTCAGAGGATATTAAACTAAAAATTATGATTCTGGTCCCTAAATTCATCTTATGCTATTACAAATCTGGTTGTGGAATCGAATCATAAAATTAAAATGATTGATTTTAAACTATATTCAGATCATCACTGTATTTTTCTAAATTTTGGATTAATTATTAACTTAAAATTCTTGAAAGTATTTTTAGAATTGATACTATGTCGTTATAACCATATTTCATTCAAGGATCAAAACCCAATTCTGATTGTATGAGGAGATTTAGATTTTTAAAGTAGTTCGAACCTATGGAGATAATAGAGACAGTTTATATATATTTATACAGATATATATATACATTTAAAACAGAGCAATTTAAAGCATATGTCCAGCTAAGATAAATCATGCAAACATGTCAAACAACTTCATTTCAAGCATCATCAAAATGTAAACAGATTCAAGCCTTTAGGTTTAGAAGTTTGCTCACCTGGGTATTCGCAACAGAGAAGAACAGAGAATCTGGTTTTAAAACTTCTATTATTATTATTTTTAAATCCTGGAAAATGATTTGAATGTGGAAGCTTGCATTTGTTTCTGATTTGAAGTTTGAAAACTTGATGTTGATCTTCCTGGAATGCTTGAAAACAGAGCCTGCCTTGATTTCCAGGTTTGCTAAGTTGATCATTCCAAGTTTTAAGATTGGAAATTATCTTTTTTTTTTGTTTTTTTTAGTTGTTTGATTTTTCCAGTTGAAGCTGAAACTTGTGCTTGCATTTGTTTAAGTTTAAGATGGACGAAATAAAATAAAAAGGCTTGATATAAGGGAGAGGTTTACAGGGTGTATATTTGTACAGGTTATTATATGGTTTTGTACACAGTAGACAGAGATCTTTTAATCTTTGTTGGCTGAAAATATAGTGTTGGTGGCTGATATCTTTGCATTTTGGCTGAGAAGATAGGCGGAGGTACTTTTGTTTCTTATTTTATTTACAAACTTATTTTTAGTTATGTTATTTTATTTTGTTGTTAGCTCGGCTGATATCTTGTGTACTTGCATTAATGACTTTTGTACAAACTATACTTGAATATATAAACTTGTTTATACATTATGAGCTGGAGGAGATTAGATTTGTTTAGTACAATATCAAAGATATTGTATTGCAGCCCACCCATGCTTTCTTCATGTACATATTGCTTCTGGAAAATTGAACTTGTCCTTGCCTTCATATATTGAAACTTGCATATTTACTCGGCTGAGAGACAAGTTTGGTGTATTTGAGAAGATGTTAATAAATGTATGTCTTCTAATTTGTTTATAAGCTCATATTATTTGTTAATATGTATGTACAAATTTGTTTTGTTTATTCCTTGCTTGCTTCCTTTTATCACTTTACAATATTATTTTAAAATATGTTGTTTGAATTTTAACTAATTTATGTCAAGATTAAATATTTATTTTATATTTGTTGTTAGATTTTATTTAAGTGTTACTTTTATTTTTATAGTTCATCCCTCATTTATTTCTATTTATACTCAATTATTTATTTTCCTTTAATATTTATTACCTTATATTAACATTGATAAATTCAAATTATTATTCACCATCAATTTTAATATGTATTATTATTATTATTATAAATTATTATTAAACCATTTATTTACAATTTATCTCAAATCCAATATATATATATATAATATTTAAAATTTAAATGATTTAATATAGAATTTATCTGGATATCGGGGAAACTCGCTTCAATTTAAAATAAATTATACAATTTTTTATTCAAAATTCAATAAATTATTAATTTAAATTAAATAAAAATCTGGGCTCGTTACACTTTGGGACCTTTATCCGAGCGCTCGGTAACCACATCACACATAATAAATAAAGTGTGTCCACATGAGTAAGTATCTGGGCTCCATACCATAATACCACCCCTTTCCAGAAGGAAATGACATACCCTAAAGGGCGCGACCCTCATAACCTTGCCGCAACATTCCTGTTTCGACCATTTCCGGGTTGAGAGGCCCTGACGAAGTCTCGTCCACAAAGCTACGCTTTATACAAAAGCTATGCTTTGGGTCAAACAAATGATCAAAGTAATGATCACAAAGATAAATGATCAAACAAATGATCATATCACAAATGATCAAACAATGATCATTTCACAGCAACACTCAGCATGTCACATTACCAAATTGGGAATATATCGCTGATAAATTTCAACTACATAACCTCTGAGCTCGTATGTCTCAGAGAAGGGTGTTAAGCTAAGAGAATAAATTCTCCGCCACCAACAGAAATGTATTTGAAAGAAATCAGCTTTACATCTCAAAATGTAATGTCAGACATGTAACCATACAAGTCTGTTCCAGGTTCGAACAGAACCGAAGGCACTTCCAAAGAAGCCCTTGCAATCCGGATATTCACAATCCCGATAAAACTTCCCATCACAAAGGAAATCTCAATACCGTAGCTAACGGTGCAGAGACATCGATAGGTCATCCTATCGTTTTCACAAACACCCGGTCTTCACCACCGGTCTTCAATACGATCCATATCGTCGTATCACTAATTCAGAATGGGTTATACGACACAAAGGTCCTTTCCCGGCTAACCCGAATAGTGAGCGCTTATTCAAAAATAAGTGTGGCATTCAAATTCAAGCAAATCACAACAAATACCCATTCAAGGTAATTATTGATAGTCGGTTATTTAACTATCAATAGGTCTGCACAGCATCATCAGATTTCAAATAGTTTTCCAAATTATTTATCTTCCAAAAATATCTTTACAAGATATATAATTTCCACACTTCAACTATTTGAAAACAATTTCAAATCAATTTCCACATTTCAATTTATCTTTGAAGATAAAATCTCAAAACATTTCACTTCATATTGGAAAAACATTTCCACACCTATTTAATAATAGGTAATTCACAAATCCATTTATTTTCAACATTTGAAAATATTCAATATACTTAAATCAAAATTAAGTATATATTTCATTCTTTAAGGAAATCATTCTCTTTCACAAATTTTATTTGAGTCAAAATGAATGTTACGTAAAACATCGTTATGACAACTCAAAATCACTAGTATAAGGATTCAAAAATTAAGATAGATATATAAATCCCAATACTATATAAAACATTTCCTTTCGGAAACCATTTACTATAACAACAGTGTTATAGTCCACCATTTCCTTATTCCTCGAAATGTCTATTTCAACAATAAATGTTGAAATCTATGTTTTTGATACTTAACACGTTTTAAAACATCTTTTTAAAACAATTACTTCATTTCGTAATATCACTTCTCCAAAACATATCCATTTTATCTAATAATATATTCAGTGTCCAAAATCGTGAATATACTTCGTTATCCAAATTCAACATTTCTACACATTTTATTTAAAGGATTATCCACTGTCCAAAATCGTGAATATAATTCCTTTAATAAGCTATAAAAATTTAACTTATCAAAATAAGTCGTTTCTCGGATTTACAAATCTATGTTTATAAATTCCATTGGTATTTTATAACAACTTTAACTTATAAAAGCACTTTATTAACCAAATCAATTTATAACTCAATTATATACCAAAAATCCATATTATAAGTTAAATACTTATAATTCATTTATTTGCAAAAATCATTCTTTTAAAACTTCACAAGTTATAAATCTTATTACTTATAAGATTTACTTATACTTCATTTTAACACTTTAAAAACTCCTTTATAACTCAATTATTTTGATCTATAAAATATCAATTTTATAAATCTTATATATATAAACCATTTTAAAATAAATCAAAAATCTCAATTTAAATAAACCAATCCTTTTAATAATTTACAAGTCCTTATTTTTTTTTAAACTTCCAAAAATGGATCCGATGATGCAACAGCACCAAATAGTCAATCACAGCATCCAAACAGCATATATCATCATATGATAACAGAATATACGACAATATCTGTAAATAAATCACTACGGTGAGGAATCCAGTCGGATCCCTCCAACCTGTTTCCCTGCATCCACAGATGTTAGCACAATACCAATTCCGTTCCAATACGGAATATCGCGGTATATAGGATTTGTAAATATTATCCGCTATTATGCGGCACAATAGGGTCTCATCCGCTATACAATGCGGGAAATCAACTCCAATATATACATATTCCAATATATATATATATTGCTGTATACATATATAATACCAATTCCACTTCAATGTGAAATTATCGCGGTATATGTTTTTAATAAATAACCTCCGCTTAATAACGGCGTATAATGTCTATTTATCACAATAAATAGCAATCATCATTCAATTATCACAATTACCACTATCAACAATTTTAAATCTCAACTATTTAAAATTTAAATCGAAACACTACATTCGATTTAGTGAGGAGTTCTCACCTTTGCTTTTAAAACGGTTGCAGCGTTTTATTTCGAATAAAATTAAACGTGCGTTTAATTTTTACCTGAAATTTTCACTGACTCCGATTGCTTCCAATCTAGCTCCATTGCGTAGTGCTCGACAAAACGAAGCCAACGCAACTAGTTTCGTAATTTTTCGACCTCGTATGACAAAGATATCACATTTTAAACATTCACGAGATATAATATAAATTAATTTACATTTTTAATTCTTTTCTAACCCTAGATTCAATCCAGGCCCTCCATTTTCTCTACTTCAGATCTGAACCACCCTCTACTTCTTCTTCCTCCCAGCTAAACATCACGCAACCAAAGCCATAGAAGCCGTCCACTTCATCAATTTCGCACCCCTCTACAATGCTCGAAACATCATCACTCCACCACCAAATCGAAGGCGTACGCGAACTCCACCTCCACCGTGAATAGCATCGAGCTCGACCTTGACCTGACCTTGAAAAACGTGAACAACAGCCGGCCCTTCAAGCTTGATTTTTCGTCGATCCAAAACTCCATTCCCGATCTCCACCGTTGGATTGATAGAAGAGGATGTGCTCTACACTTTTCATGTTGGAAGTTTCTTGTAATTGTCAACGGATTGAGAGATCTGGAGGGAGAAAGAACATGAATTTCTGGCCATTAAAATGATAGTGGCGGCTGAAGCAGGAAATTAGGGCTAGGGTTTTGTTGTGTTGCAAATGGAAATAACTAGGTCCTTATATAGAAAATTTACGAAAACACTATTCATCCCGGATTTTCCGAACTCCAAACGAAGCATGCCGGCAGGCGTTTCTAAGGTTTACCTCGCGTTCTAAATGCAATGGAACATGTTTCGGAGGCTAATTCGGTCATCTGTGCGAGTTACGGAATTAAACGATCAGATTTAAATTAAACCGATTTAAACCGATTTCGATGCGTTTTGGCTTGCCCCGGACAAACGGTACATCCGATTGACACGAAATTTGAAACCACACAATAATATCACATTACGGATCCGATGAAACTGGTTTCGTCGAAATCCGAGACTTTTTGAAAAATGACTATTTTAGCTCGCCAAATGAATATTAAAACAATTTCGATGCGTTTCGAGCTGCCACGGTCACACGACAACTCCGATTGACATGAAAATTGAAATCCGATAATAACAAACTATTACGGATCCAATGGAACTAGTTTAGTCCAATTCTGAGACTGTCCCAAAAATGGCTAATTTCACTAGTCGATTAAATATTAAAATATTCAATTTTCACAGATTAACTTTTAATTCAAATTTAAAAGTTCTATAACATCACTATAACTTCAATATGATTTAATATAACTTCATAAATCATTTTCAATCACATTAAATCCAATTTCCAATTGTTTCTGGAATTTCAACTATTAATTTATCGATTTAATTTCCCAATTAAATCCAGATATTCAAATTTTAAATTATTCGACTTAATTAATTCCACTTGTTAATATTTAAAATCAATTAAATATTCGAATTTTAATTGACAGAAATTCTGGGTCGTTACAAACTTCCCCCCTTAAAAGAATTTCGTCCTCGAAATTACCAAGTAAGAAAAATTCACAAAATTCATTAACTTTTCAGAAATCCATTTTGTGAAAATTTTATATTCACCTTTTTTCAAAACCTTTAACTTCAACCAAAACAATGGTTTCCATTTTCTAGTTCAATTCGTATATTTTCATTACAATTTAGAAATCAACTTTTCATTAACAAAAACTTCCAAAATTTCCCGAAATTTTCTAACGCCTTAAATTTCCAGAAAAATTCGCCAGCGTCTCCTTTGCGCGGTTCGATCGTAGTAGGATCACAATAGACATAAATATGTATACATCGACCCACCCGGTCGGAAAAGCAGAAAAACAGTTCATATTTCCTATTTTTATTGCGTAGGCGTACCTTTTTAGCATTTTTAAGCAAAGCAGTTATTTATTTAGCATTTAAGCGCAACCCAATCAACCGAACGGTAGCCACCGCACCTGTACTTACTCAATTTAAACATGTAAGTGACATATATATAAGGTTATTAACAATTTACTCTTTTAAACAACTACAACACTTGCATATCAAAAGAAATGCATACTAAACAAGGTTTATAAGCAAATTATAAAATCTCAACATTACTTGCAATTGTTTACAACCAATTGATATATAATGACATTCAATTATTCATTTTCAATTAGTTTACATTCACTAATTTACATTCAAGTTGGTTCACTTTCAATTCAAATCAATTTCTATTTAAATTTACTTCACTTTCAATTTAAATCTAATTACATAGCTTCCAATTTCGCTAATTTACTTTCATCAACACTTAATGAATTATACTATATACAATCAACCAACAATCAAATAACAACCAATGTATATTCAACACAACCAAATAAATTCAATTTACTTTACATACATTCAATTTGGTTCAATACTTTTAATTCAATTGGTCGATATTAAATTGACTTACATTTAATTATTCAACTTCCAATAACATTAGCTTTTATGAATTAACACTTACATTCATTATTCCATATCAATTTACTTGCATTCAATTGATTAACATTAGTTCAATTCAATTGCTAATTCATTTAACAAATAAAGTTGAATTTTATTTATATAACTCAAGTTCATATTCATTTAATAAATTCACTTTATTAATTCACTTCGATATCAAAATCAAATTCATTTAACATCACTTAAGTTATATTCCAATTAAACATCATTTGTTTAACTTAACTTAAATTTTCCACTTATAAATCCAATTCAGATTCAAATTTTATTTAACTTTTACCAACGTCAAATTTATTATCTCATATTATAAGTTCAAAACTTGATTACTTATATTCAACAATTACAACTTGGATTTAATTGATTCACTTATGCTTACTTTAATTTAACTCCATCCTTTAAGTTAAATTTATTCTATCAAAATTCAAATTGTATAAGTATCAACTCATTTATCATTCCCATAAATATTTTAAATAGGATTCCAGAGTCTTTCCAACCTTTCAAAACCATTTTTAAATCAATTCAATTTATCCTTTGAATTTCTAAGACAAAATCCAAATTTTCCAAACAACTTTCATTTAAAATAATCAGGCAGCAATTCCTATTTTGGAAACCTGAAAATGAACACCAATGATGTCGCAATCATCATCGGAATTATTTTCCAGCGACCTGAAAAGAGTTTAGAGCTTTCATCTCTCCAAAACAGTTTTCCAAAATATCAAATCCTTTCAAAACACTTCTTTGGAATTTTATTTTTAGATTATAAATCCTTTATAAATCTTTCACTTATAAAATTTCACTTATATATATAAGATTATTTTTACCATTGCAAATCATTTTAATTATAATTTCATACATTATAATTCATTTGCTTATACACTTCATTCTTTTACAATTGTTGTTTTCATTTAACTTATTCAAACAACTTTTATTAACTTATATATATATTTATATTTTCAACATCCAAACAATCAATCATATACACTTTAATAATTTCAGAAAAATTATTTCTTTATATACAAAATATAATCGAGGTAAAATTATTTCATTTACCCAATTTCTTTTAAAACAATATCGTGCCGAATTGTTCTGAACAAGTGTTTAGAGATCCCTATCGATAGAGTTGTACGGACTATACCGACCAGAATCCATATACCACTCAACAAATCAATCATCACAATATAAAACAATTTTTATATTCACTAACAAATACGTGCTCGTATCTATTATTACACTCAACTCATTCTAGAGTACTACTGACTCTATCTCTAATGAGTAACACCCAACAGAGCCATGGTTGTCGCTTAACCATATGCTCTGATACCAAATGTAACGATTGCAATTTTTCGTCGCTCGAAAATCGACATTAATACGTCCACTGTATCAACTGCCGAGCAATCGAATGCCGGAAAACCGAATTGTTATGGAGAAAAAAGAAGAGGTAGAAGAGAACAAAAGAAAAAGAAAGAAGAAACAACAGAAACAGAGACAATATCAGAATCTCACATTCGCAGCAGAATAACATATAATAGATAAATGAATAATCTTTAAATCAAAGAACTATATCATTTTATACATTACATCATCATCAGAGTTTACAACAACAATACAACACTGGACAGTTATATAAACTTGTCCTCATACAGAATACACAGCGGAATAAATAATATCATATACAAGTGGTACGTCTCGCCATCCAGCTCGCCAAAGAGCTCCACAGCATCTCGTGAATCCAGAATGACCTGATGACCTAACTCTAGACTGCCCGTGTGGAAAATGATGGGCACCCAGAGTTTAGGAAGGAAACAATAAACTCTAGGTCAGTCATGGTGACTGGTGTGAGAACTAAAATAGTTTATCTTTAGAAACAAACAACAAAAGAATTTTAATATTGAAACCCGCAATGCTTTTGGAAAATGAAACTACCATAAGACCTCCCACCACACACACAATGGAATCGCAGACTTGGAGGAGATTTCTTCTTATGATAGTCAAACATGCTTACTACGCAAAAGAAAACTATTTTAATATTATTACTAGTGCATAGTGTGAAATCCTTTCGAAAATACAATATTAATCTTAGCCAGCATAGGTACCATTATATTATGCCTGCTATAGCTGCCTCCTGAGGAGACAGGTTATACAATTTCACTCGTAAAGGGTTCGTATTGTTTCTTTGGATTTTCCAACAAATGGTCAGGCTAAGGAACTTCCTATGCCACGTAGGAAACGCCTCTAGCTGGACGCTCCGAGAGACAAACTGCTCTCTTCCAACAAAGCCGGGTTACCCCTGGAACTAGGTAACTCACGAATATGTCATCCCCCGGTCCTTTGGGAACTTTATCCGAGCGCTCGGTAACCACATCACACATAATAAATAAAGTGTGTCCACATGAGTAAGTATATGGGCTCTATACCATAATACCACCCCTTTCCAGAAGGAAATGACAAACCCTAAAGGGCGCAACCCTCATAACCTTGCCGCAACATTCCTGTTTCGACCATTTCCGGGTTGTGAGGCCCTGACGAAGTCTCGTCCACAAAGCTACGCTTTATACAAAAGCTATGCTTTGGGTCAAACAAATGATCAAAGTAATGATCACAAAGATAAATGATCAAACAAATGATCATATCACAAATGATCAAACAATGATCATTTCACAGCAACACTCAGCATGTCACATTACCAAATTGGGAATATATCGCTGATAAATTTCAACTACATAACCTCTGAGCTCGTATGTCTCAGAGAAGGGTGTCAAGCTAAGAGAATAAATTCTCCGCCACCAACAGAAATGTATTTGAAAGAAATCAGCTTTACATCTCAAAATGTAATGTCAGACATGTAACCATACAAGTCTGTTCCGGGTTCGAACAGAACCGAAGGCACTTACAAAGAAGCCCTTGCAATCCGGATATTCACAATCTCGATAAAACTTCCCATCACAAAGGAAATCTCAATACCGTAGCTAACGGTGCAGAGACAATCGATAGGTCATCCTATCATTTTCACAAACACCCGGTCTTCACCACCGGTCTTCAATACGATCCATATCGTCGTATCACTAATTCGGAATGGGTTATACGACACAAAGGTCCTTTCCCGGCTAACCCGAATAGTGAGCGCTTATTCAAAAATAAGTGTGGCATTCAAATTCAAGCAAATCACAACAAATACCCATTCAAGGTAATTATTGATAGTCGGTTATTTAACTATCAATAGGTCTGCATAGCATCATCAGATTCCAAATAATTTTCCAAATTATTTATCTTCCAAAAATATCTTTACAAGATATATAATTTCCACACTTCAACTATTTGAAAACAATTTCAAATCAATTTCCACATTTCAATTTATCTTTGAAGATAAAATCTCAAAACATTTCACTTCATATTGGAAAAACATTTCCACACCTATTTAATAATAGGTAATTCACAAATCCATTTATTTTCAATATTTGAAAATATTCAATATACTTAAATCAAAATTAAGTATATATTTCATTCTTTAAGGAAATCATTCTCTTTCACAAATTTTATTTGAGTCAAAACGAATGTTATGTAAAACATCATTACGACAACTCAAAATCACTAGTATGAGGATTCAAAAATTAAGATAGATATATAAATCCCAATACTATATAAAACATTTCCTTTCGAAAACCATTTACTATAACAACAGTGTTATAGTCCACCATTTCCTTATTCCTCGAAACGTCTATTTCAACAATAAATGTAGAAATCTATGTTTTTGATACTTAACACGTTTTAAAACATCTTTTTAAAACAATTACTTCATTTCGTAATATCACTTCTTCAAAACATATCCATTTTATCTAATAATATATTCACTGTCCAAAATCGTGAATATACTTCGTTATCCAAATTCAACATTTCTACACATTTTATTTAAAGGATTATCCACTGTCCAAAATCGTGAATATACTTCCTTTAATAAGCTATAAAAATTTAACTTATCAAAATAAGTCGTTTCTCGGATTTACAAATCTATGTTTAGAAATTCCATTGGTATTTTATAACAACTTTAACTTATAAAAGCACTTTATTAACCAAATCAATTTATAACTCAATTATATACCAAAAATCCATATTATAAGTTAAATACTTATAATTCATTTATTTGCAAAAATCATTCTTTTAAAACTTCACAAGTTATAAATCTTATTACTTATAAGATTTACTTATACTTCATTTTAACACTTTAAAAACTCCTTTATAACTCAATTATTTTGATCTATAAAATATCAATTTTATAAATCTTATATATAAAAACCATTTTAAAATAAATCAAAAATCTCAATTTAAATAAACCAATCCTTTTAATAATTTACAAATCCTTATTTTATTTTTTTTAACTTCCAAAAATGGATCCGATGATGCAACAACACCAAATAGTCAATCACAGCATCCAAACAGCATATATCATCATATGATAACAGAATACAACAATATCTGTAAATAAATCACTACGGTGAGGAACCCAGTCGGATCCCTCCAACCTGTTTTCCTACATCCACAGATGTTAGCACAATATCAATTCCGTTCCAATACGGAATATCGCGGTATATATGATTTATAAATATTATCCGCTATTATGCGGCACAATAGGGTCTCATCCGCTATACAATGCGGAAAATCAACTCCAATATATACATATTCCAATATATATATATATATATATATATATATATATATATATATATTGCTGTATACATATATAATACCAATTCCACTTCAATGTGAAATTATCGCGGTATATGTTTTTAATAAATAACCTCCACTTAATAACGGCGTATAATGTCTATTTATCACAATAAATAGCAATCATCATTCAATCATCACAATTACCACTATCAACAATTTTAAATCTCAACTATTTAAAATTTAAATCGAAACACTACATTCGATTTAGTGAGGAGTTCTCACCTTTGCTTTTAAAACGGTTGCAGCGTTTTATTTCGAATAAAATTAAACGTGCGTTTAATTTTTACCCGAAATTTTCACTGACTCCAATTGCTTCCAATCCAGCTCCATTGCGTAGCGCTCGACAAAACGAAGCCAACGCATCTGGTTTCGTAATTTTTCGACCTCGTATGACAAAGATATCACATTTTAAACATTTACGAGATATAATATAAATTAATTTACATTTTTAATTCTTTTCTAACCCTAGATTCAATCCAGGCCCTCCATTTTCTCTACTTCAGATCTGAACCACCCTCTACTTCTTCTTCCTCCCAGCTAAACATCACGCAACCAAACCCATAGAATCCGTCCACTTCATCAATTTCGCACCCCTCTACAACGCTCGAAACATCATCACTCCACCACCAAATCGAAGGCGTACGCGAACTCCACCTCCACCGTGAATAGCATCGAGCTCGGCCTTGACCTGACCTCGAAAAACGTGAACAACAGCCGGCCCTTCAAGCTTGATTTGCCGTCGATCCAAAACTCCATTCCCGATCTCCACCGTTGGATTGATAGAAGAGGATGTGCTCTACACTTTTCATGTTGGAAGTTTCTTGTAATTGTCAACGGATTGAGAGATCTGGAGGGAGAAAGAACACAAATTTCTGGCCATTAAAATGATAGTGGCGGCTGAAGCAAGAAATTAGGGCTAGGGTTTTGTTGTGTTGCAAATGGAAATAACTAGGTCCTTATATAGAAAATTTACGAAAACACTATTCATCTCGGATTTTCCGAACTCTAAACGAAGCGTGTCGGCAGGCATTTCTAAGGTTTACCCCGCATTCTGAATGCAATGGAACATGTTTCGGAGACTAATTCGGTCATCTATGCGAGTTACGGAATTAAATGATCAGATTTAAATTAAACCGATTGAAACCGATTTCGATGCGTTTTGGCTTGTCCCGGATAAACGGTACATCCGATTGACACGAACTTTGAAACCATACAGTAATATCACATTACGGATCCGATGAAACTGGTTTCGTCAAAATCCGAGACTTTTTGAAAAATGACTATTTTAGCTCGCCAAATGAATATTAAAACAATTTCGATGCGTTTCGAGCTGCCACGGTCACACGACAACTCCGATTGCTATGAAAATTGAAATCCGAAAATAACAAACTATTACGGATCCAATGGAACTAGTTTAGTCCAATTCTGAGACTGTCCCAAAAATGACTAATTTCACTAGTCGATTAAATATTAAAATATTCAATTTTCACAGATTAACTTTTAATTCAAATTTAAAAGTTCTATAACATCACTATAACTTCAATATGATTTAATATAACTTCATAAATCATTTTCAATCACATTAAATCCAATTTCCAATTGTTTCTGGAATTTCAACTATTAATTTATCGATTTAATTTCCCAATTAAATCCAGATATTTGAATTTTAAATTATTCGACTTAATTAATTCCACTTGTTAATATTTAAAATCAATTAAATATTCGAATTTTAATTGACAGAAATTCTAGGTCGTTACAGAAATTATCATTATTAATCGAAACACGAGGTTGAAATCGAGGGATTTAAAGTATAACAAAAATGAGGTGTAATCGATCCTTATATATATATATATATATATGTGTGTGTGTGTGTGTGTGTGTGTGTATTTGTGTGTGTGTTATAATATATGATATGAATTCAATCATGCTTTGATTGCGTATGTTATATTGAAGGGGTGTGCGAGAAAGCACTAACGTTCAAAGGAGGTGGTGTTAGCTTTTTTCGAAACCGGATAATATTATATATAGTTTTCTTATAATAATTAAGTTTTATAAAAAATTAACTAGGCTAATCAATTCTTATGAAATTTAAGTTAATCAAGTTAATCGATCTTATGAAATTCGACTAATTTTTCCATTAAAAACTATGTTAACCGAGTGTTATAAAAATTAAATAACTTTATAAAAGTTAACTAAGTTTTATAAATTTTTAACTAAGTTTATACAAGCTAATTAAGTTTTATAAAAATTTAATATGGTGATGACTGAGCTTATAAAAAGTTAACTATTTTTTATATAAAATTTAACTAAGTTAACAAAGTTTTATAAAAATTAAGTAAGTTCATAAACATTTACTATCTTTTATATAAATGTAAGCAAGTTTACTAAGTTTTTAAAAATTTACCAAGTTTTATAACGAATTTAACTATGTTAACCAAATTTCTAAAAATTAACCATGTTCTATAAAAACGTTTTATATAAATTTAATAAGTTTATAAAAAATAATAGTAATAGTATAAATAATAATAATAGTAGTAATACTACTATCACTTTAATAATAACTTGATTTTTAAATTAGATTTTCTAGCTTCTACTTATGTTACTATTATAGTTGTTTTTCTTCTTCTTATAGGCATGGACATTTGAAGAGGGCAAGCTCAATCATCATGACATTTTGCTACTTTGTCAATTTTTTTTAGAATCTTTATGGTGCTGTCACGTATGTTTGAAGCATATCCAAAGAAATATTATATATAACTATTAATTATTTGGTGTATGAATTTGTGTAATTTCGATTATGTTTAATATTTAATGTGTTTTGATTGTCAAATGTTTTTCACCGGTGTTGTTTCAATTGATTGATTTGCTTTTGAATATAGGTCAAATGTTTTGTTTTGCATATTATAATGTTTAAAAATGTTATTTAAACTCTAACATGGCAATTGTCAAAAGGATGTAAATTTTTTTACAACATTTCTAGGACGGTTTAAATTTCTTTAGCCAGTGTTTCAAAAATTGTTATTATAGGATTTTAACCTATTATAACATATCCTTACACGGTGCATTCAAAAGGTCATGAAAAGTTTTTATTGTGCTTTTAAAATACTACATAAACTCTAACATGACATTATATAAAAATGTAGCGAAAACTCTAATACAGCATATGTAGAATGCTAGATAGGATGTCTTTTTGCAGCGTTTCTGAAAATTATATGATAGAATATGAACTTCTTCAACATGCCATTATACAGCATGCTTGAAAACACGGTGAAAAGTTTTAACTGTTTTTAAAACGCTGCAAAAAGTCTTTTCTGTTGTAGTGAGTGAGATGGTTATTGCGCACAAAATATTATTATAAGATTTACATATTACATAACAAATATAATATAAAAGTAAATTAGATCTAATGCCTTAGGGATGTAGCCTTTGAATACACGTTGATTTATGGGATTTCCTAGATTTACTTTGAATCGATCTTTGAACGTTGCAACGATATAGGGCACCGTAGTTTATATCTGATTTGATGTGTTTTTGGCTTTTTAATTTTCAGCAATGGGGGTGTTTGGGTTTTCTCATGGCCAGAAAAGGGGAGAGAAAGTCCAGCGTCACAAATGTGGAGGCTAGCTTGTTTTAAATAGAGAGATGATGATGGACATATTCTCCTCCTTTTACTTTTTCTCATTTTAACAAGTATTCAGATGTGGATTTGAAATTCAAACCAAAACATCCTCTTCGCTCCTTAGTTATAGCTAACCATATCATGTGCTATATGGGCCATCAAACACTCCAAACTCGTATAGTAATTAATATCTTAATATCATTTAAATAGTACGTAAATGTGTATCGATATCATGTATCGATACTTACATATACATACATACATACATATACACACACACACACACATGCATACATACATATATATAACTTTTATATACACACCCAATTAAATATTAATGACATCCAAAAAATTCAAATAGTGCCCAATACATCAAATAAACAAATTATTAATATTTCATAAGTATTAGTTAACTTGATTAATTTGTAATAATTTACAAACCAATGAAATCGTGTGGTATTCTTAGAGCATTCACCAATATAGTCATGTGACTCGTAGGTGTATGTTAGTGAGAATTTTCATTCTCACAACACCAATTTAAATCTGAAGTGATTAGTGTGGCATGCTTAGGTAATTATGAATTAGCAAGTTTAAGTGACATGAAATTGTCGTTCAATGAAGTAATTATGTTGCTAAAGCTTATACCATTATGAAGTCAAGTCCAATCGCAATATCAAATCCAATCATATCTAAACAAATCTAACATAGAAATAAGGAAATAAATGTTGAAAAGTAAAAGACACAAAAAATTGTACGGATGTTAAGGAATCTTATGTCTAGGGGATAATTCCTTTTCCTTTAACTCTTTTCTAGTACAAGCTTTTAAGATTTAAATGGTAGAAAGTACAACTTTTTATAGTATAGAATTCAGAGATTATCAAAATGTGATTCTGTTTTTCTATATAGCGTCTTTCCCTTTATAGTAAGTTTGATTTCGCATGTATAGGCGGGTGGGTGGTATGCTTATTGGTGACTCACACTGATTATTCTGGCAGGATGTCTTTTCTTTACTTGTTGTAGTACTGGTTTGGTCTTTTTCGTTTTTTTTTCCGCTGGTTATTAGCGTCTAAGAGGTATATGTCCTTCATATGCTTCGCCTATTTCCTGTGAGCCCCCGGAGAAAGGCGTTTTTTCTCCTTCTGTTATATACTTTCTTTTGAAAAAAAAAAAGGTTTGATTTCGCATGGATTGCTGACATCATATCCTTACCTCTTTCTTACACCGTCATATCTATCCCCCGTCACTCATCCATAAGCTTAATTAATTGTGCATATATTGTTGACGTTGACATAAGCGGGGGAATTCACTTTAGGTGGGGGAATATGACTTTAGTTGGGAGAATTTGGCTCTTGGCGGCAACTTTGAATTTTGAAATGTTGTTCTCAAGGATGTGGTTGTAGCCCGTTCTTTGTGTGGCTGGCCTTAGCTCGGTATGCAAGCATTAGAAATTAAGCATGCATTATGCGCATTTAACTTTGTTATATTCTATGGGCAGCTTTACAGGAATGCAGTTAAATAACTTTATTTTATATAGAGTCCTATTAGCTTCCCATCGCGAGTTTTGGCTTGTGCTAATTTGTATGAACTTTGCGATTAAGCCGTTTTGTGAAGATGTGACTAAAGAATGCTAGGCCTAGATATTGCTTTGACTATGGTGGCCCAATTCGTCTGTGAGGTGTGGCGTAGTTTGGTTCGGTCATGGTGGAACGGTGCAATTGAAGTTTGGTTCAATTATTTTATATTCTATGGTCATGGTGGAGAAGTTTGGTTTAGTCATGTCGTTGCATTTTGCAAGGGGAATCTTCGCAGCTTTATCGGTACATTTTGATTCATGTTGACCTTCTGTTGATGCTAATGTAGTTCGTTTTGTTTGGCCATATTGTTCTTTGTTATATTTTCACTTTGAGCTTGATGCTATGTTGATCATTGTGTATGAATTGTAGGCCATGCAGTTTTGCAAAAGAGTTTTTGTTGGGAGTTATGCATTGTATTATGAGATGTACGCGGTTCCTTTGTAACTTTGACCTTTAAGTTGTTGGACCAAATTTTTATGTTAATTTAAAAGATTTTTTATTTTATAACTTTGATGAACCTTTGATGCATTTATCTTTCTTTTCCCTTAACTAGTTGTGATATATTCATTTCTTATTTAGTTGATTATGGATCTTGACGATTTTCGTCGTTCTTGTGCCCAATAATTCTTTTCTTTCTTTGGCTTAACATCAACTATTTATAATGAGAATCAAGCTGAATTTATTCTAATTCATTTAGAGATTACCGACTGTGACTTTAGGATTCCTACTTTCTTTGTCCTTGTAACACAGTAGGCGTGGTTTGTATTTGCCCCTTCACCCTCTTATCAAGAAGTGGCTAGACACCGTGGGGATTTCTCCCATATATTAGTCCCTATTTCATATTTCTTTCTAACATGCACATATGTGCTCTATATTGAGCATCTTTATTCTCTCCCTTGTTGCCGTGAGCTTATTTTTCTTTATTCCATTCACAAGAGCGTTTCTTCGGGTTGTGATCGGTTCTACTATATCCAAGCTACGAAATCCATTTTTGCTATTTCCCCTTGTGAGACCTAGAGGTGGGTGGACCAATTCTTAATATTTATAATCAAGATGGTTTCATTCTTCTTTCCAGAAGTCTAGTATTACACCTTTATCGTACCTTTTACCGTTTTATAAACTCCCCTCTTTTTTTAATAAATTATATTTCCCTTTTCCTTTAGCCGGTAGCCCAAGTTTTCCAAAATTGAGAAGGAACTATTTGTTGCATGAAGGGAAAATGTGTTGATGCTTGGCGACAAGGTTCAAAAGGGCTCCTGTCTCTTCAATAAACCCTTATTGCACAAACATAACTTTCTGCACACACATCAACATTTTTCGCGTTTCATGTTTTTAGTCCTACTGTGCCAAAGGGTGCATGCTTTAGCTGCTTGATCTCATTTTTATTAATCGGTTGATAATCATCTACTTGTTCTTTTAAATATATTTTGATTAATTCGTTATGTTGTTTTTTGATGTGCAGGTAAAATGCCGATTTAATGAATGCTTTAGCTAGAAATCTTGCTACTAAGAAACATAAAGAAGGCAAGAGGACCGGGGGTGATCGAACTGCATTAGAAAACATTTCTAAGAATCCAAGGCATAGTGACTCTAATGTTCCTCCTAGTGCCACTATTCAAGTGCAGCCCATCTCGTTTATTCTTCCTCCTGCTTCTCCCTTTACCAGAGTAGGGCAATGTTTCTGACTTGCTGAAACAAATGGGGCATCTTCTTATTAATGATTTTACTACACCGCCTCTCACTTCGTTGCCTTCTTTTGACTTGTCTACCAAGGAAGTTTTTACCAGCTTGTATAGTTATAATTACCAAGTTAGCACTCATCTATGAATTCGTATATTACGTTTGGTTTACTTTTGCTATAGCTTAAATATATATTTGCACATTGTATCATTTATACTTCCTGTGTTATTCCTTGTCAGGGGCTTTCCATGGCTTTGGAGCTTAACAAGTGCATTGTGGCTTCTGAAACTACGCTAAAGAAGCTTGAAAATGAAGTTTCAGAAATGAAAGTTAAGCTGAGCAAGGATTTACTAGACCTTGATGCATGCAAGAAAAGGGAGGCTACACATAAATAGAGAGCTTAGGAGGCTGAGGAGAAAGTCAAAGATGTAGAAAGGAAAACTGAACATAAGGTGTTTGAAGAAGGAGTTGCATAAGATGCTGAAAACAACTGCAAACACCACCTACAATATTCTCTATGCAATCTATGCTTAGGTGTAGAAACAGTTCTTTGTTGATCGTCTTGATTATGTAGATGCGGAAGTGAGCCTGAACTTTCTGGAGGATGCTAAGACTATTGCCGTGTTGAATGGGGATCATCGAGCAGATATCGATTCAGCTTCCATGCATGACTCCTTGAGTGCTTCAACCCTAGAACAGGTTGTAACTTCTGCACTTCACTCAGGTTCGGTACAAATTCCTAACATCGCAACAGATGGCTCCACTTCCGACAAAGTAAATCCTTGACCTTTGGAATAGTTTTTTAGGGTTTTGTTTGACATATGTATTAAATTTAGATAATATCAACATTTTCACTTTTTTTTTCGGGAGAGGAAGGCTGAAAATTTGTAAATAAAATTAAGCTCTATGTATGAAATTGCTTTAATTCTTTTTGTTATACTTCATCATTTTATTTATCTAATGCATATAATAAGATTTACATACACTTATCTATATAGGAAAAAAACATAGACCTTGACAAGCGACCCTCTTTATTGCCACATAGGAAAAATACTTTTATTGAACACTTAAAGGAAACTATTAACCGCTTGGAGGCACACACCATAGAAAGATTTATGATAAACGATATCATGATTCGTAAGTGCGAGAAGGAAATAGATGAGATGCTTGCACAAACACGAATCAACATCCAAACAATATCATGTATCTATTGTGCGATAAACAATATCATGATATTGTTTGTGTATATTGATTCGTTAGTTACGATAAACAATTTGTTTGTGTATTTTAATAAAACAATTACTACACATGAATGATAATTGTACAAAAAGTGGAATACGAATCGTCATCCGAAACAGTGTCGTTACCTAGAGTAATCGAATCATTATTAAATTGCAAAAGGTTAATAGCATGTGATTTATTAAAATAAAAAACAATGAATATATCAGAATAATGTTTCTTGTATTCGGGGGGATTGAATCACTTGGACTCAAATTTAGTGTCCCGGTGTGTCCATCCAATCAAAAAACTTAAAATTTTGTAAATAAGTACAACATAACTTTTACTCGGGGTTTATTTGTAAACTTTATGCTTGTGTATCTTGCACTGATTGGGTGGGCACATCGAAACATCAAATTTGGGTCTAGGTGATTTGCATGCGTATTAAGGTATCCCTTCTCATGAGATCTACTCCACTTTCCTAGTAATGTAAACTTTAAGGCCATTTGTTACACTATGTTTTTTTTACCTAAATGTTTTCATGCTGCAAGAATGCATATTTTTTGTTTATACTATACTATTATTCATTTACAACTTTGATATATGAGACCAAGAGTTACAGGTTGAAAATAACATCGAGAATGAATCCTTTGGCACAACAAAAGTCATGATATGTAACAACCCGCCCTTCGTAATACTCAAAAATATGCGCCTTACATCGTCACACGAGTTTCAAATACCACAAAAAATAGATCGCCGAGGTAAAATTAGAACAAAACACTAAACCAAGACATCGATAAATTCTCACAACGAAATGAAAACATATAGGATACGAATATACATGAACATAATAGAATAACGATATATAAGAGACCGCACTAGCGGAAGTAATTGACAGATAAATATCAGTACAAAATAGTCAGAATACATCAACTCCAAAGAAACATGGAGATCTAAATAAATATCTAATACACCAGTCTCGTATATAAATAACAAGTCTGCCATGTACAAATGAAATACCAAGCATATATATATATATATATATATATCCAAACATCGAATTCTTGCCTCCAAAATTGATGCAGCCCAGATTGATGAAGACTTAGGTCGCCAACGACCTAACTTCCCTGAGCTACGACCTAGCACTTTAATTCCTAAGTTGTGCCATTTTAGGTCGCCAACGAGCTATAAAGATCGACCAAGCAAGATGATAAGCTGTCCAAGCGATCTACGACCTAACGAATTAAAGGACTTTTCCTTAGGTCGTTCACGACCTAACGAGTCACGAGCTAAAGAGTTACGACCTAACTCTATCTGCCAGCCACGACCTAAAGAACTCCGACCTAAAATGCCACGACCTAAAGAACTCCGACCTAAAGTGCTTCAACCTAAAGTACTTCAACTTAAAATACTTCGACCTAAAGTGCTTCGACCTAAAGTGCTTCGACCTAAAGAACTACGACCTAGAGAGTTACGACTTAACAAGATAGGTCGCGCCACTATGCAGATAAGTCGCTCCAATATTCCGCATGACTTAGGTCGCGAACGACCTTCCATCATTAGGTCGCGAGAAGTTTTAAGTCGCTTAAGACATACGAGCGAGCTACGACCTATGTTAGGTCGCTCGCAGATGCCACTTCATGTTAGGTCGCGGAAGATGCTATTCCTTAGGTCGCAGGAAGTTATGTCGTTCTTGTTTATGATGCTATCTTTCTTAGGTCGCTGTCGTGTTACTTATGTCGCTCCAATCTTGAGTCGCTCGACCAGAAGCCATGTCAATTTTAGGTCGCTCAAGCCAAGGCCGCTCAAGTCCTTAAGTCCCTCGTCCTATAGGTCGCATAAGACATTCCTGAAGCTGATTCTCCTCATGCCCTTGAAGCTTATGCCATGTGGTGTTGAATTGTTATGTCGTTATGTTGTAATTTCTTATGTCATTCGTATGTTGTTCTTGTATGTTGTTATGTTGTAATATGTTTAGTGTTGTAATAAGTGTTAGGTCGCTCACGACCTAAGTGTTGTCTGTGTTAGGTCGTTCACGACCTAAGGGTTGTCTGAGTTAGGTCGTCACCGACCTAAGTGTTGTAATATGATTCGTGTTGAGTTGTAATCTCTATAAATAGCGGGGTGGGGTCATTTGTAATAGTTTAGTTGATTTGAATAAAAACTTTTGTTTGTTAGCTTTGTGCTTTCATTAAATTGGTAGTTGAGTGGGATCTCCTATCTCCACTTTCGGTAATCGAGTGCGCTCGATTCAACGACTGCTGAAGCCGATTCACGGTATCTAGTGCGCTAGATCAAAGTACGAAGAATCGTAGATCTTTAAACACGGTATCGTGCGCGATCAACGTGTTTGGGATAACTAGAATCCGATATCGTTTGATCAACGGATTTGAGACATTCGGTATCTTCTATTCCATCGATCGCTACTTTCACCGCATCAATCATTTTCGTTATCCGCTGCTGCATCATTTGGTATCAAAGCTAGACTTAGCCAATCATAGCTAAGCCGAGTCTTGGAGCCAATTCTTTTGAAGAGTTAAAGCCGAGTTAGTGAAGCCGAGCTACATCAAGCGAAGCCGAGCTAAGAGAAGTGTTTGAGCCGAGCATAGAAGTTCACTTTGCAAGTCAAGGCCAAGAGTTTAAGTATTGGAGCTAGAAAGCGAACTTGTTCAAGTTTGTGAGAGATTTGTTCGAGTTCATTAGGCGTCAATTTTGAGATTTGAAGTTTTGAAGTTCAAATTAAGTTGTTTGTTTATTTGGGGTGTTCGTGAGATTTCAAACAAGTGGAGAAGTTTGATTCGAGAATTTTTGGATCAAAGTGAAGTTTGTGTTTGGATCTATTGAAGATTTGATCATGCCTCCAAGAACTGTTAACCATTATCATAAGGTTGCAGATTTGTATGGGAGAGAAGATGCTGAACATATGGAACAACGCATCGATGAAAGGATCAGTAAGGGTTGCGAGAAAGTGGAGAGAATGAAGTCAGATATGAATCGAAATCAAAGGAGAGTATCGCCACGTTATGATAGAGAAAGAAGAGAATCATCTTTGTCAATAAATCAAGATCGTGGAGTTCGAGACAATCGTGATTATCAGGATGAAGAAAGAAGAGCTTATCGTGGTTACGATCATGAGCCATATTGTGATTATGAAAGATGTCGAGTAGAGGAAAGAAGAAGTAGAGAGAACGTGCATGGTCATAGAAGAGTCAATGTTCAGAATCGACACCAAAGCTCATCTAAGTTTGAAGAAGATAGTTATGGTGATAGTATTTACTTTCGAAATCTAGGTCAAGGGCAAAATCGATATAGGAATGTTGAAGAGAATGATCATACACGGAAATCAAGGAAGGATACGGAAATTCCAGAATTCCGAGGTGGTCTACAAGCAGAGGAATTCTTGGATTGGTTATCAAAGGTTGAAAATATTCTTGAACTCAACAACGTGTCTGAAGATCGTCAAGAAAAGTTAGTTGCTACCAGATTGAAAGGAAGAGATATGGATTGGTGGCAACAAACTAAATCAACCAGAAAGAGAATGGGGAAATCCAAAGTTATCACGTGGGATAAGATGAAAAGGATGATGAAGGTAAATTTCTTACCCTACAATTATCAAACACATATGAACCAACAAGTGCAGAAGTTGAGACAAGGGAGTCAAGGAAAGGGTGTGGTTACAAACTCCAGCTATCAGAATCATGGTGTTCATTACAGTAGAAATGTTTCTAAGAGAGTCAACGGACCAGTTATACATGGAAGCACTAAGACGAATGTTGATGACCAAATTAAGCGCTATTATTTTCAGGAGTCTGACCATAGAAGTATTGAATGTACGGAGCCCAAGGTGAAAACCTTAGTTGTCGAAGATTGTGAAAACGAAGATGTGGATGATTCTACTGAAAGCGAACCAGAAGAGGAAGAAGAACCGACTAGTCCATTTTCTTTCAGCGAAAGTGTTGAAGAAGCAGAAGGTAGTGCTGAATCATTGGTTAGGTATGTGGCTAGTGAAAAGCTTAAAACTCCAGAGGAGGTTAAACCAATGTTAGAAGAGTTTGAAGAGGTCGGTCCTACAGAAACGTTCGAAGAATTACCACCTAAATCTGACAACGATGAAGGAGTTTTGTCGGAAGATGAAGGATGTAACTTGATGAGGAGGACAGTTGAATTTGACTTTTATCAACCACCGAAATTTGATGATAATGAAGAAATTGAGTCAAAGTATGTTGATGTAGAAGTTGAATATTCTTCACCGCCGAAGTTTGATGTCGATAGTATGGAAGAAGAAATTGTGTTCGGAGTTGAAGGACATTACTTAATGATGGGGGATTCGTGTTTAACACCTGAGCTTATGGACGAGAGGCCGCTAAGTGTTAATTCCATAATCTCCGAGAAGCCCGAACAAAGTAAAAGTGAAACAGGAGAGAAAGCAGAATCAGATGGTTTATTATCTTTGGAAGAGTTCATCAATAAAATGAAAGCTTGTGATGAGTTATCAATGTTGATTGAATCTGGGGAAAATTCTGACTTGGAGACACCTGAAGAGGGTGAATTATTCGAAGAGTTTGAGGATGAGATTTCAGAGGAACTGTCTGAAGAAACTAGTCTTGTATTTTTGGACGAGCCTGTCGAAAGAATGAAAAATAGTAATGGATTGTTTATATTGACCGGGCAAGGAACGAGTGAAGATCTTGATGTTTTTGAGGAAGTTGGTTCAGAATTCGATGAGTCTGAAGTCGAATATCCTGCGGAACTACTCGAAGAGTTACCACCACTACAAGACATTCAACCTCACACTGAACTTGTACCAGATGCTATTCTACTACAGGGATCGTATGATCTTCAGAATATGAAAGAACAGGAAGAGTTGAAAAGACAGGATGAAGAGAATGATTGTCAGTTGGAATTGACTGAACATGACCGCATTGCTGACGTTATCAACGTCAATTGCTTGGAATCGTTTCATGAAAATAAACATGTTGAAAGAGAAGCGAGTGGGGAATCATTTCAGTCAAGAAAAATTGATGCAACACAGGGGAAGATTCTAAGGGAGGACACACCTGAACGAGATAAGGAAAGAGGAGAGTCTGAGCATGAGTCCTCACACTTTTTCGGTCGTGAATTCCTAAGTCGTTCAATGATTTTAAACTTCCTTATAACATCTCACATTTTCGACACATTTTGGTTCTATATCATAATTGCCTATTGGCACAAGCAATATGGTATACGACACTATTCTCATGAAGTTCTATGCTACATGAATTGGAGATGGCACCTAGTGCTTAGCTCATTCCACACTTTTTCTTATGTCATCTCCCTCAGATCACTTTCTTATGCCGCCTGTCTAATGCCACGTCTGTTTTATGCAATGCGTTCCTTATGTCGAGCCGCATCATCAAAGAGTCAAAACAAGTTTAATCACGAGAGTGCTTATCACCAGAACCGCATCAAACCAGATAATGAATGGAAGACAGCATCTCGAAGAAGGAAAGAAAATGAATTTGGGACAAATTCATTTCAATCTAAGGTCGATGATACCACGCAATTTCCCTCAAAGGACCTAGGTCTTTCACGACCTAATAAGAAGGATGATGAATCGCACCTGCGAGCTAAAGCGTTGGGGTTTAGATCGTTCAAACATTTGATTCCGTACCATGAACACAAATTTTTAAATTCGAGGACGAATTTTTTTCAACCAGGGAAGGATGATGCAGCCCAGATTGATGAAGACTTAGGTCGCCAACGACCTAACTTCCCTGAGCTACGACCTAGTACTTTAATTCCTAAGTTGTGCCATTTTAGGTCACCAACGAGCTATAAAGATCGACCAAGCAAGATGATAAGCTGTCCAAGCGATCTACGACTTAACGAATTAAAGGACTTTTCCTTAGGTCGTTCACGACCTAACGAGTCACGAGCTAAATAGTTACGACCTAACTCAATCTACCAGCCACGACCTAAAGAACTCCGACCTAAAATGCCACGACCTAAAGAACTCCGACCTAAAGTGCTTCAACCTAAAGTACTTCAACCTAAAATACTTCGACCTAAAGTGCTTCGACCTAAAGTGCTTCGACCTAAAGAACTACGACCTAGAGAGTTACGACTTAACAAGATAGGTCGCGCCACTATGCAGATAAGTCGCTCCAATATTCCGCATGACTTAGGTCGCGAACGACCTTCCATCATTAGGTCGCGAGAAGTTTTAAGTCGCTCAAGACATACGAGCGAGCTACAACCTATGTTAGGTCGCTCACAGATGCCACTTCATGTTAGGTCGCAGGAGATGTTATTCCTTAGGTCGCAGGAAGTTATGTTGTTCTTGTTTATGATGCTATCTTTCTTAGGTCGCTGCCGTGTTACTTATGTCGCTCCAATCTTGAGTCGCTCGACCAGAAGCCATGTCAATTTTAGGTCGCTCAAGCCAAGGCCGCTCAAGTCCTTAAGTCGCTCGTCCTATAGGTCGCATAAGACCTTCCTAAAGCTGATTCTCCTCATGTCCTTGAAGCTTATTCCATGTGGTGTTGAATTGTTATGTCGTTATGTTGTAATTTCTTATGTCATTCGTATGTTGTTCTTGTATGTTGTTGTGTTGTAATATGTCTAGTGTTGTAATAAGTATTAGGTCGCTCACGACCTAAGTGTTGTCTGTGTTAGGTCATTCACGACCTAAGGGTTGTCTGAGTTAGGTCGTCACCGACCTAAGTGTTGTAATATGATTCGTGTTGAGTTGTAATCTCTATAAATAGCGGGGTGGGGTCATTTGTAATAGTTTAGTTGATTTGAATAAAAACTTTTGTTTGTTAGCTTTGTGCTTTCATTAAATTGGTAGTTGAGTGTGATCTCCTATCTCCACTTTCGGTAATCGAGTGCGCTCGATTCAACAACTGCTGAAGCCGATTCACGGTATCTAGTGCGCTAGATCAACGTACGAAGAATCGTAGATCTTTAAACAAAGTATCGTGCGCGATCAACGTGTTTGGGATAGCTAGAATCCGGTATCGTTTGATCAACGGATTTGGGCCATTCGGTATCTTCTATTCCATCGATCGCTACTTTCACCGCATCAATCATTTCGTTATCCGCTGCTGCATCAAAAATGCTCCAGCTATGCACTCTAATAGCGCATGCCCAAAAGCACCTAACTCAAGAACTACTCAATCGAATACCCGAGGGTTGTCATAACATAAGAAGAGAAAGACAAAACGCGGGTTAGACAAAATGTGGGTTAGACCTAAAGTCTGGTGTGAGGGAAACTATTTCAAAATATTGCATATTAAAACTATATACAAATAGACAAGAATAACAAAATCACAGTCGGCCCTCTCCAAACTTGGCTCGGGGTTAACCTGGACTACATATAAACAAGTATAGTGAACTCATCTCAAAAGTAAGGGATTACGCCATAACTTACTCTTTCCCTATAACAACAAGCTAGCACAATATCTTATATTGCACTATATTAGCCCAAAACTACTAATAATATAGTACAGATATACCATGACTAAACCATGATCCAAAAACAACGATCACTACTGCTAAGATCGGTAAGATATGCCCCAACACATATGGTCACTGCTGCTAAGGTAAGTAGGTGTGTCACAACGCATATGGTCACTACTACTAAGACTGAATAGGTACTCCACAGTGTGTATGGTCAGTACAGCTAAGACCAATCGTTCGTAAGATTATGAATGTTAGACCCAAAAGGGTCCAAGCGATCATAATAAGATAAAGCTATTCACGACCCCTCTAAAACCGTGTCGATGGTATTATGGCCATCAACAACACTCTAGATACACCACAACAAGGATGATACCTGGGTAGGTCACCAAAGTCCATACCCTGGGTGGGTCACATAAGTCCATACCATGGGCGTGTCACAAATCTACACCAAACAAATCGTATATTACTTTAAGGTCGAAATCTTAGAGTATAGACTCACTCCGTATGTAACGTATGAAATCACCATGCATGGCTCCAGTTGCCACAGCCTAAAACCCACTGGAAAACTCTATCACACCCTATACTAATCTAAATCACATTCCAAATGGAAGACATGACCTTAATATCATAATACTCTTCTAGTATACCCTCCCGGTCAACCTCAAAATCTACAGTTTTGGAATATGTGCTATGGTGGGTTCCATGGGCCTCGAAATTAGATTACTCTAAAACCTACCAAAATTTTGTAGGTTTTAGCCCTATAAAATGGCGAACAATGGTCCAAACATCACCTGAATTCGACTTCGTATGCGTAAGTTATCGCGTTTTGAAATTTGCACAATACATAGAAGGTCAGTCGACTGGGGTTCCATTCAGTCGACTGAACCAAAGCAAAGATGACCCTTTCCTCTTGACCAATCGACTGAATGGGCCTATTAAGTCAACTAAACTGTTCCGGGCAAGGAGCCTCGGCATGGAGTAGATTCCTCGAATGGACGCCAATTCGCGCGATGTTTCCTCCGACGCTTCACCCAATGAGTCGCCTTGCTAGTAGAGATCTTGCCTCCATCCCATCGGACATTTACCAGGGTTCATTAGTTGACGTTTTGGAAGTGGTTTCTTAGTTATATGAAAAATAGTTTCGATACCATAATCCACTCTTTGCACGAGTAGAGTTCAACGGGCAATTATAGCGACCCAACTTCCTTTAACACGCCAAAACGACATACCCGGCCTCCTCGCCTTGTGCATAGCCTATACGTGCGTCGATGCAACATTTATGCATGCCTAAGCCCATATGTATACTTAACCACACAATATCACAACACAAATCACATCACGGACTTCGCCGGGACTATTACTCATCTCGGTATACTCTAACGCAACTTAGCGCACATGATAGTTGCTATGGCTACATGAAATGCCTGCAACGGACTTATGATCAATTATATTTCTATATAATCAAATGATTTCAAACATATAAAAATAAACAAACACAAAACAACTATAACTACAGTACAATATTGGTTTTTAATTGCCGCTTAGCTCCAAATGTACGTATACGTATACCCGCTCATGTACGTATACACACACGTACATTCAAATGAGCAAATCAACCATTACTAAATCAAATATTATTTTTACTTAATTATATTTTCAATAAAATTAAAATATCACTTCAAACCATTTTTCTGAAATCTCATACCATTTTATAGAATATCATACTAACTTATAAACCACTTTATAGCCTTTAAGATTCTTAATCACTTCACTTGAAATCAAGTATTCGTCATATTTCTCTTTTATAAAATTCCATATCTATTTTATAATATATAAACTTCACTTATAAAATCATAAACTCATTTTATAACTACTAATTAAGGCTCATTGGGCCACTAATCGCTTCATACATAAGTTTAGAGCCCAAAACACCCACATTTGGCTTACTAACATTTTATAAAACCTCTTAATTAGTTTTATTCTTACTAACTAATAGCATGCATTTAAATATATCATGTGGTTTGTATCTAATTCATCACAACAACACATATATTCTTTCAATTAACCCCAAATCAACTTTTAAGGTTGCTAACTTTTCCAAACATGGTGATTAAGGGTTCAAACAATTAGTTAGCAAATATAGTCATGATTACTACATGAACATGAGCATAATTCATATCACAGAATTCTCCAAATTATTCGATATTACTTCATAGTTATTCATAAACAAATTATTGAGTAAAACACTTAAATTAAATAGGAGAATCATCTCACTCACCTTAATTAAACCCAAGCCAAGCCCTCATCACCAAAAGCCATCTCTATTCTTACTTTAAATTTTGAAATCAACATATACATCCTAAATCAAGCTAATTCCTTCGTGGGTTTTATAAGGGATGAGTAGAAAGGAATTATGGTTATTTCTATTTGATTTTTGGGAATTTATTTGGGCTTGGATTACGATATTTAGGGTTAGGGGATTAAGGATTAATTAGGGAAAGTGATTGGAGAAGAGGAAGAAATGAAACATAAAATGAAAGTGGAATGAAGATTAGGACGAGAGTTAGCCACTTATAGGGTAAGCAATGGGCTTAGCCTAATTCATTTCATTCCACTCAAAAATCACTATTTACTTCAAAGTCTCACCGTCTCTAAACAAAGTCAATTTATACTTGTTTTACTCACGTCGAAAAAGCAAACTCAACTACGGGTGTATCGAGTCCAAATTTACTCGTTTGTAAAAGTTAAGTGTAAAAGGCGTTCCATCGCTTAACGACTAAATATTTAAATTAATCGTTTAAATATTCGATCGTTAAAATTATAGAGTGTTACATTCTCCCCTTCTTAAAATAATTTCGTCCTCGGAATTCACATGAGTATGAGAAAGTAACAGGACTGACCAAACTTCTGAATATCAGTTTTGGAAAGTTCCAACGATGCCTTCCCTTTTGCTTTCAACACTATGGAACTCCCAAATCAGAATGCATCGCACACTATGAAATATGCGATGACCTACATCATCCCACTTTTCTAAAAAATTCATACCTCTTTTAAGAAAGATTCTCACTATTTAAATGCCAATCTATGCAAATAAGCATTTAAATAGCTTTCAAACATGTATAACCTCAGTGTAGTAATTGGCACTATTATAGTCATACACGACAATCGATTGGGGAGTAAGCTTAAGTGAGTCGGTCTCAAAATATACCACTGAGTCTTAGTCACATCAAATGGCAGTTCACTCGTATAGATCTTGTCCCACAGTGGGCATGGATGATATGCGATCTATTCTAGATAGCTAAGGAATACAAATCGATACGCGTCATTACTGACGGGGGGAGTCAATAATGGACACTTATCATGATCCAACATTTCAAGATAAACAGGGTCAATACACTGACGTACTCAGACATTTATCGCGATTAAATTATAAGTAGAGTCAATACACTAATGTACCCAGATGTCTATCACGATCTAACAATAAGCATGCCCACTACAATGTATGATCGCTAATATAAGATCAATACTGTACACAATCACTAATATAAGATCGATATGATGTACGGTCAGCAATAGAAGACTGATACAATTTCTATAACTGTACGTACCCCAGAGTATACCCTTGTAGGTAGAAATTCATTATTGCCAATTAATGATATTCAATTAATTATATCATATAATTAACCTTTAATCAATCAATATCAATCAACAACAAACAATAATCAGGCAATGAGCAATGATCAAATCACAGCAAGCAAGAACAAGCAACAATAACCGGCATTCAAATTATTAAACATGCAATCGACAAGAACCAACAAACAATAGAAATCAACCAATAAAAAAATCAAACAAGATCAAACAATAGCAAGCAAACATAAGAAATAACAACAAAACAATGAAATATTTAAAAGAGTCTATACCAACATGCTCGGTAAGCATCAAGAGTCAAACACACATGTTGAACCATAAACTCCAATGAGTCCGTCCGTCATTCAAAAGGAATAAATGCCTAAGCGGTGTAACCACTTTCGTGAATAAAATATACAAAAGACTCTTACATCTCACGCTACGAAATGGAAAACCTATACAATATGCGGGACCATCGAGTCTCAAAACTCTCGAATAAATCCAACAATCAACGCCTTAACTTATCTTTTTTTTGAACAAAATTCATTCTCTAAAAGAGAAAATTATACTAATTAAATCATCATTAAATGCATATTACAATTTCGTAGGTTTTCTCGGGTTCACATCCACCTCAACCGCACAATGTTAATAAGGATAATGTACTAAGTACACTAGGGCACTGGTCTGGGCAAGTACCATCTCGTCACTTAAGAGACTATCCTAATTGCCACAAAACTAGTCAAGAAATCATTCCTTGAACTATCCCGTGCAAGAATAATTATAATACACTAAAATTATATAATTTCTATAGCTCATTCTAAATGACATGATACTCGTTTCATCCCTTCGTATACTCGTAAGGTTTCATTATTAAATTACGGTCGGCTACTTGACTCCATCCGTGTGAATTTTGATTCGGTTCCTTGATCCAACTGCTAAAATCTCCTGGCATAACTAAGTTCTTGTTTCGAAAATATCTCAATCATCCAAAGAATCCGACTCAAGTGCTCATCTATCATATCAAGTGAAAAACTCTACCCAAACTGATGCAAATCACCTATAAAATCCACGCTCGAATTATAGGTTAAGAACTAGCACGTAAATGGGAAATCTTTAGAAAATGTCCCTTTTGGCACATGGGATTACTCCCATCGCCTCAGGTTTACTAATAATAAGGAAACAATTATAACCCAAACGACTCTAGGCAAACGCCCACAAGTCATCCGCTTGGCCTCTACTCATTATTAGGCATTCATCGAACCCTACCTGGATATAAATCTAAGTCACACTTCATCAACTGAACCCACTCAACTTGAAAGCTCATGCATCAAGTTCGAATGGTAACACTTTGGTCGCTTCACCTTAGCTTTGCAACTAAGGTGACCCATACTAGGTTTATCCCTATCGAAGAATTTACCTACTATGAAAGGTGTCAAGTTTAGCCTATCTACTGAATAACTTGCAGCAGATAAATATACCGCTCAAGTGTCGGAAGGAACATAAGTGAGTTCCAAAAATAGAGAATACCTTACTACATAAGTTCCTTTTGATTTTCTTAAGTTATAAGCCCACTAAGACTCAAAAATGCTTGAGAGGCACAAGTTATCATCACTTACTCACCCTTTGAAAATGTAGGATAGTCCTTCTTCAAGTGATCAAGTTGATCGCAATTGAAGCACTTACGCTTCTCTTTAGTTAGATGACATTTTATAGTGAAATGCCCCTATAGGCCACAAGAGTGACATACTAAGTCAGCTTTTCTTCTTTGAACAAGCTCGATCTTCCTTGTAACTTGGTCTTTACGCTTCGGTTGGAGTTTCGGTTGCATTCCACTTTCATTGCCCCAACGGTCTCATGGGCATTCTCACAAAGGAGAACCATCCCAACGAGATATTCAAAAGTGAACCCTAACAGGGATGAAGTTAAGCAATGGACCCCCAAGCAACACTTAAGACCCAAGGAAAATATCTTTTTCCTTAACAATGGAGTACCAACTATCTCAAACTCCAAAATAAAAGGTTGAGTTGGTCAACACTCCTTTACTAACAAGCTGTCCTATTTAAGATGGATGAAATACTCAAGCTACACACTCTTCACAATCTCGAAAATGAATTGAGAACTTAAAGCGAAGCCTAAATAAATCCTGAATCACATATCCGCTTATCAGCATACAAACAATGCATCCTACCTAGCCAAAGTCTCCCTTCCCCATATGTCGAGAAACAATCTCACTTACGAGAACATTCTATAGACTTATATCGATGGAAGCCTTCTTATGCATGTGTCCAGGACCATGTCTTAGCAACAGTCTCAAGACCTAGATATGGCTTCCCTACAAGGCTAAGGAAATTTTAACACTGCTTCAAAAAGTCTAAAGTTAGTAGAGCTAAAAATCCTAATGCCCAAGGGGCCACACCACTTCTGGTGCTAACCGCAATCTGCTGGAAGTATTCACAAGCGATGAAACATCTTTTGCAGTAGCTAAATAATCTCTAAACAAATTAAGCATCTCAGGCTGCCTATCCGTAGTTGCTCCTGTATTTCGTCTGCTCATATGGATAGTTGACAAAAATACCTTGGCAACCAGCAGTAGAAATAATTTAAGTTTAGAAGACAACCGGTATATACAGTATTTTATATAGTAGAATAATACAAGTACACTCTCTCAATGTATCTCCTACTACCAGATTGATTAACTCAAACTGGTCTACTTAGTTCAAGTGCTGATCTTAAGCTCTGACACCAACTATAACGACCCGCCCTTTGTAATACCAAAAGTATGCACCTTACACCATTGCATGACTTTCGAATACCACAAAAGACATATCATTGGGGTAAAATTAGAACAAAACACTAAACCAGGACATTTATAAGATCTCACAACGGAATGACGACATATAATATACCGAATATACATAATAGAATAGAATAACCATATATAAGAGACTACACTAGTGAAAGCAACTGACAGATAAATATCAGTACAGAATAGTCAAAATACAAGTACTCCAAAGAAAACATGTAGTTTTGAATGGATATCTGATACAACAGTCTTGTATATAAATAACAGGTCTGTCATGTACAAATGAAATAAATAATATATATCTCCAAATGTCGATGCCATGCCTCGAAAATGCTCCAACTGCGCATTCTGATAGTGTATCCCCAAAAGTACCTAACTCCCGAACTACTCAATCGAGAAACCGAGAGTTGATATAACATAAGTAGACAAAGACAAAATGCAGATCAGACATAAAGTCTGGTGCGAGAGGAATTATCTCGAAATACTACATATTAAAACTATATACAAATAGACAGGAATAATAAAATCACAGCCGACCCTCTCCACAAACGTGGTTTAGGGGTAATCCGGGCTACATATAAACAAGTATAGTAAACCCATCTCAAAAGTATGAGATCATACCATAACCTGCTCTTTTCCTGTAACAAAAGGTTAGTACAATATCTTCCATCGCACTACTCTAGCCCACAACTAATAATAATGTAGTGCAAATATTCCATGGTCAAACCATGATCCCAAAAAAATGATCACCAGTGCTAAGATCGATAAGATATGCTCCAATGCGTATGTTTACTACTGTTAAAACCGAATAGGTATGCCAAAATGTGTACACTGCTAAGACCGAATAGGTATTCCATAACGCGTATGGTCACTACTGTTAAGACCGAATAAGTATGCCATAATGCGTATGGTCACTACTGCCAAGACCAATTGTTTGTAAGATTATGAACATAAGACCCAAAAATGTCCAAGCGATCACAACAAGATAATCATGTTCCCTCTTAGATCGTGTCGAATGTGTCATAGTCATCAACAACGCTCTAGGTACACCATATCAAGGTCGATACCTGGGTTGGTCACCTAAGTCCATACCCTGGGTAGGTCACATACGTCCATACCTCGAGAGTGTCAAAATAGGTCAACACCAAACAAATCGTATATTACTCTAAGGTCAAAATCTTAGAGTACAGACTCACTCCATATGTAACGTATGTAATCGCCACGCATGACTCCACTCACCACGCCCTAAAAACCCATCAAACAACTCTACTAACTCAAATCGCATTCCAAATGGAATACATGACCTCAATGTCATAATACTCTTCAAGTATACCCTTCCAGTCTACCTCAAAATATACGGCTTTGGAATACGTGCCTAGGTAGGTATCGCGTGGGACCAGAAACCAAATTACTCAAAAACCTACCGAAATTTCATAGGTTGTAATCCTCAAAAAATGTTGAACAGTGGTCCAAACCTCACCTCGGTCTGGCTCCACATGCAAAAGTTATCGTATTTGAAGTTTGCACAATACATAGCAGGTCAGTCAACTAGGTTCCATTAAGTCGACTGAACCAGGGTAGATATGACCTATTTCCTTTGACCACTTGATTGAATCGACCTATTCAGTCAAATGAATTGATAGGTTTTAGGCAACGAGCCTTTGCAGGGAGCAGATTCCTCGGACGGATGTTAATTCGCATGTCATTTCCTCCGACGCTTCACTTAAATCGCCTTGCTACTAGAGCCTGCCTCCATCCCATCGGGCATCTACCGGGGTTCATTTGTTGACGTTTTGGTAGTGGCTTCTTAAGTATACAAAAATCGATTTCAATACCAAAATCAAATCTTTGCACGAGTTGAGTTCAACGGGAAATTGTAGTGACCCGGCTTCCTCTAACACGCTAAAAAGACATACCCAGTCTCCTCACCTTGTGCGTAGCCTATACCTATGTCAGTGCACTCATTTGTGCATGCCAAAGGACATACGTATACTTAACCACACACATCACAACACAAATCACATTACGGACTTCACCGAGACGATTACTCGATCGGCTATACTCCCACTCAACATAGTTCACGCGATAGTCCCTATGGCTACGTGAAAAGACCGCAACGGACTTGTAATCAATTATATTTCTATATAATCAAACAATTTAAAACATATAAAAAAAACTACAACTATAACTACAATACAATATTGGTTTTTAATTGTCACTTAGCTCCAAATGTACATATACGTATACCCGCTCATGCACGTATACACACACATGCGTTCAAGTGAGCTAATCAACCATTACTAGATCAAATATTACTTTTATTTAATAATATTTTAACAAAATTAAAATATCACTTCAAACCATGTTTTGGAAATCTCATACCATTTTATAGAATATCATATTAACTTATAAATCACTTTATAGCCTTTAAGATTCTTAATCACTTCACTTAGAATCAAGTATTCGTCATGTTTCTCTTTTAAGGCTCATTGGGCCTCTAATCGCTTCGTACATAAATATAGATCCCAAAAAACTCTCATTTGGCTTACTAACATTTTATAAAATCTCTTAAATTAGTTCTATTCTTACTAAATAATAGCATGCACTTAAATATATCATGTGGTTAGTCTCTAATTCATCACGACAACACATATAATCTTTCAATTAACCGAAAATCAACTTTTAAGGTTACTAACTTTTCCAAACATGGTGATTAAGGGTTCAAACATTAGCAAATATATCATGATTACTATATGAATATATGCCTAATCCATATCATAGAAATCTTCAAATCATTCTATATTACTTCATAAACAAATTAATGAAGTAAAACAGATAACCTAAATAGGAGAATCATCCCACTCACCTTAGTTAAACCCAAGCCAAGCTCTCATCACCAAAACCCATCTCTATTCTGTCTTTAAATTTTGAAATCAACATCTGCATCCCAAATCAAGCTAATTTCTTTGTGAGTTTTGTAGTGGATGAATGGGGAGGAATTGTGGTTATTTTTATTTGATTTTAGGGAATTTATTTAGGTTTGGATTAGGAGATTTATGTTTAGGGGATTAAGGAGTAATTAGGGAAAGTGATTGGAGATGAGAAAGAAATGAAATGTGAAACAAAAGTGGAATGAAGATTAGGAAGACAATTAGCCACTTATAGGCTAAGTAATGGGCTTAGCCCAATCTATTTCATTCCACTCAAAAATCGCTATTCACTCCAAATTCTCATTATCTCCGAGCATAGTCCAATTTATACTTATTTTACTCAAGTCGAAAAAGTGAACTCAACTACGGGTGTATCGATTCTTAATTCGCTTGTTTGTGAAAATTGAGTATAAGAGGCGTTTTATCGCTTAACGATTAAATAGTTAAATTAATCGTTTAAATATTTGATCATTAAAATTATGGGGTGTTACATTACAGGAAGCATAAAATCAAATATATCTCAAGCAAACAAATAGTTTAATTATGAGACAATCACCATTCAGCCCAACATAACAAGAAGAATGATTTTGTATCATATGTAAGCAGATCTATTTGGCATTAAGTTAGGAATTGGCTCATAACATATTCCTGTAGCGACCCGTGTTTTACATATTGGAGGATCATAAAATATTTTTATTTTATTCATATAAGGTCATATGACTTTAAGATTCTGAAAAGTGACTCTTAGGGATATTATCCACATCTATGATTTTTTTTTAAATTTCTACGTGACCGTTTTAACCCTAAAATTTTGTTTAGACTATAACTTTTTATAGGAGCCGGATTAGGTTCTCAAACCACATCTATTGCTTTAGAATGATAGTTTCCAATTCTGTAGAGATAATAGAAAAATGTACTTGTTATTTGAAAGTTATTGTGGTTTTATGTTTTGGCTGATGTTGGCTAGTTTTAGTGGGTAATTAACTAAGCCCGTGCTTAGGTCCACTAGCCCACATCGAAATTTTTGCTAATATGATGCTGTAGGAACTGACCTAAGTAATTTCCTTCTTCTCCAAAACAGATCTAAATCTCCATTAGCCCTAATTTCATCAAAAATCACATCTTTTCCTTACTAATCTTAGCCAAATCATTGATTAGAGAGGAGATTAGCATATAAAAGCTAGAGGTTATCATTTTTTGCTGATTTGGGTTCATTTCTCTATTGTCTACTTCAGATTTAAGGAGAGAAAAATGGTATTTTAGATATTTGTGAGTGATTCTTGACCTCTCACTCATCTATACTTATTTATATAGTTAAAAGGCTTATTTTTAACATGACTTTGATCTAAAAATGATTTTCTAACACTAACCACTTATCCATATATGCTTATGACTAGAAATTGGAGATTTTGAAATGCTTTTTAAAATGGGTCTTGTAATCTACTAACTCATGTCCACATGCTAGTGTAATTTCCATCATTCATATGCATATGCTAATGTAAAACTTAGATTTAGAGTAAAACTAGTTTAATTATCACATACGCATGTATTGGTTGTATGAATGGATGTTTATGCATGTTATTCTATGATTGTATGTTGTGCTTTGATGTCATTTGCTACTGTTTTGGAAGTTAGGTAGATAGGTTGAGAAATTGGGCAAATCAGAGGTAAAACTGGTCGGAATTGGACGAAACTTGGGAGGTAGATTCTGGAGCATGGAAAGAGCTCATAGTCCAAATCACAATTCCAAATTCTCTAAGCACAAAGGTCAGAACCAACTTGAGAGGTTGGAACTGAGCTCTCTATGTTGGTCCATGTCGGTAGCGATTTGGAGGAGGGGGAGATGTTAGCTTTAGAGGTTGTCGAATGAGATAGACTAGAGATTTGCTAAGTGCTTGAGGCTATGACAACTTGTTTTTAGGATTCAAAGTAGTGTGCTTTGAAGACATGATGACTTAACTTGGAGCAGAGAGGTCAAGGTCAATGCATATGGGCAAGAAGCATTAATAGCAAGGAAGGGGATGTGAAGAGATTTGGCTACTAGTTGGCTAAGTACAGAGGTTAGTACCGAGCTCTCCTGCTTGGTCCTACGGGGATGGAATTTCTAGGGGTTGGTATAGGGGTTCAAGAGGTCATGCTGAAGATGTTGGTTCGTTCACATGATGACTGATGGCGATGTAATAGCATGATGACAGTTAGAGTCTTCGGATGGTAATTCGACGTTGAATGGAGTTAGGTTCCGAAGAGGATGGTTTGACGTAGAAAGGTGTCATAGAATGGGGAATGTAGAATGGTTCCTCAAATGACGGTTCGATGTTGAAAGGAGTCATCGAGTTGGGGAATGTAGAATAGTTCCTCCAGGATAATGGAAGCTAGTTGGAGCAAAGAAAAGTGCTCGGATACGCGTACTAAGGGATCGTCGGTACTTGAAGTGTTTTTTGTTGTACTCAAAGTAGGGGTATCGTGAGGATGCTCATAGATATGTTAAGAGTTACTCCAGATCGGTTGAATGGATAAGTGTACCCTAGACCGATTGAATGAGTCTAGTATCAGCTTTCGGCTAAAGAGAGTACACTGGAAACTAGGATTTCCATTAGTCCCTGGCAGTACAATGGTCATACAAGTTATCATGTCTAGAGTACATAGAGTGATAGTAAGGATTTTATGATGGATGCTATGGTTACTTTGATTTCTCTCCCCATGGTCTATCACTCTATAGTAGTTATTGAAGATAGATATTGGAGATAGGGATACCTGGACACCCGTTATGATACTTAGTTGTATTGCACCTTTATGACACTTAAAGTTTCATATTATGTGCTAACTCTTTGGTTACAGGGTCATGTTAGGTATGACTCGTATACCTTTGTTCCTTACTATATCGACTTATATAATTTTTTGAGATTCAATTACGCTCACACTAGATTGTTGTCTGACTCGAGGTTTTATGTTTTGCTTCTTATTATCTCGGGTGCTCTTAAATGAGCAGACTAGGTAGAAGGTCTAGGTGCGACGCATTAGCTGTGCAGAGAACAAGCTGGAGGGAACTATCTTGTATTATATGTGGATTTCTATGCTTATTCCACTATGCAACATTGTGGAGCCTTGGCAATGCTGCTTATTAGTATTAGTACAACACAGGTTGCTTTTGTTGTGTAAACTTTATATCATGATGTATAACTTTGTGTATATATACTCTGATATCGGATCACTTAGCTATTACTGTCTCTTCTATTTTATATCTATGGTATTATATTTTATTTCATGTGCTGTGAGTTATACTATAGGTTTTGTGATGTTCTGTTTCATTTACAACCTTCATGATTATTCTACATCGATCAGCATGATAGCATCGCACTATCTTATGTATATTGGATGTTGGTGATGTAAGATGGTCGTCACATTTGTTATCGGAGCTTAGGTTGCGTTGTTTAACCTAAGGGATACCGTGATTCAGTAGGGATGGGGAAGGAGTTCTCACCCTAGACTGAATCGAGAGGGTATATATACGAGAGCACGCACTTGTTATTTATTTTGATTTTCAAAACTATATAGTAGTATATATAGTATATATAAGTCGGATGCATATACAAGTACCACTAGTACAGTTTCTTTTTTGAGAGACCGCTCATTCTTGTTAAGATCGAGAATGAGCCGGCAAATAAGAAACACTTCAGGATCTCCATCTCTAGAGTTGAGCAAGGAGCAAGTTCGGGGGCTGCAAATCCTGACTTTTAAGCTATGTTCAATGCGATGATGGCGTACATGCTTCAAAATGCCTAAGCTGCCGCTTTGAATATTGCTGTTGGTGGTGGTGCTCGAGTGCAAGCGTCGAGGGCTGACTTCTCCAAGCTATGCAAAGATCACTCTACTTTGGGAGGCAAGTCATTTCTTGGAACGAAGTCTTCCATCGAAGTGCAGAATTGGTTGGACACCTACGAATGTATGTTTGGTGATATGGAGTTTAATAAAGCCATGAAGAGGAAGCTGTCCTCTAGACAGCTTTAGGGGAGAGAAATGAACTAGTGGAATGCCTTCAAGATTGCCACGCCTAAGGATCACTTCACTTGGGACTAGCTAAAATGAAGAAGTTCGTTCTGGCCGTTCAAAAGCCGATGCTATTTAGGAGATTTGTTGATTTAAAGCAGGGAGATATGTCAATTTCTAAATACATTATTGAGTTTGACGCTTTATTGAAATAAGGTATGTCTTTTAGTGACACTCCATTGAGCAAGAATGAGAAGTTTATTTTAGGTTTGGACGACTATTAGGGAGAGAAGCTAGTAAGTCACATCGATGAGCCTTTTAAGAGACTCATCGAAAAAGCTCTTTTCTGGAGAGTTAATACCCTAAGTCTAAATCAGCTGTCATTGTTAAGGAAGAGCCTAAACCACAACAAAGTGGTGGAGGCAAGAATAAGAAGTGGTTTGGAAAAAGGAAGAAATCCCAGAGGAAAAATGAGGGTAAGGATGCTCAGAAGAAGGTTAATGGGATCCTATTTGCTATGACTGTGGAGATAAGGGTCATCTAATCAAAGACTACAAAATCGATGGGAAGAAGTAGTGTTACAACTGCAGCAGGGCCAAGCATATACTGAAGAATTGTCTAAAACCAGTGTGGCAGAAATAGGTTGTGAAGGCATATGCTTTAGACACCGTTCCGACTTCGTCGAGTGCTCCCTCGACAAATGAGAAGGGAAAGGCATTGTCATTCGAGGTATGTTTTCCCTTAATGATGTTCCCATACGTGTTTTATTCAATACCAGGGCTTTACATTCCTTCGTATCTAGTCACCTAGTAGATAGACTAGGATTGAAACCTGAAATAGTTGACCGACCGTTGATTGTGACAAACCCTGTTGGAGGCTCCACTATCCTATGTATGGTTTGTCATGGTTTGGTCTTATCGAGTCATGGATGTGCTTTTATTTTTGATTATTTTGTTCTGAATTTCATTGGGTTTGGGATTATCTTAGGAATGGACTGGCTAAGGAAGTATGTGACATTAGTGGACTGTGAGAAGCTGTTGGTAAAAATTTAGGCTGTGGAAGGGCGAATGGTAGTGATTGGCTGTCTACCAGAGGATGGGGTTATGATCGAATTTCTATATTCTCTTGAGATTTCATAGGATAAGCTGTCATCTATGTCTCTCGTTAGGGAGTACCTAGACGTATTTCAGGAGATGGCCGGATTACCGCTGCATAGGAAGATCAAGTTCCGTATAGACTTGATAAAGGATGCCAGACCTATAGTTATACCTTTAAGGCGTATGGAACCTAGAGAGCATAAGGAGTTAGAGGTGCAAGTGAATGACCCGTTGAAAAGTGGGTCCTTACGTAGGAGCATATCTGAGTGGGGCGCACCCGTAGTATTCGCCACTAAGGTGGATGGCTCTCTAAGGTTGTATGTGGATTATCGTGAGCTGAATAAGGTGACGAAGAAGAACAAGTATCCACTCCCACGTTTTGATGACTTGTTCAATCATCTCCACAATGCGAAGGTTTTCTCGTAATTGGATTTGGCTAAAAGATTTCACCGGTTGAGGGTAGCGATAGAGAGTGTGGCGATCATCGCATTTCGTACGTCGTCTGGTTTCTACGAGTAGTTGGTTATACTTTTTAGGCAAACCAAAACTCCGGCATACTTTATTGACCTTATGAACCGGGTCTTCAAGGATCAACTGAACAAGTTCGTACTTGTGTTCGTAGATGATATTCTGATCTATTCTAGGGCAGAGGAGGAACACAAGGTGCACTTGTGGATTGTACTCGAATTGTTGCGGAAGCACAAGTTAAAAGCAAAGTTTTCAAAATGTCACTTCGGGAAAAGGAATGTGAGATTCTTAGGACATGTCATCCCTGGGCAAGGCATCGCAGTAGATCCTGCTATGGTGGCAGCGGTTCAGAATGAAGCCAACCCAAGAATGCTACTAACATGAGGAGTTTCTTAGGATTAGGAGGATATTATAGATGCCTAATCAAGGACTTCTCAAAGGCAGTTGCGCCGTGAACCAATTTGACAAAGAAAAATTAGACTTTTACTTAGGATGCAAGATGTGAGCATGCATTTGTGAGTCTGAAGAAGTGCACCTGTGTTTACCACTCCGAGCGGGAATGAGGAGCTGACGACATACATGGATGCCTGTGGTACTGGATTAGGTGTGGTATTAATGCAGAAGGGAAAAGTTGTCGCTTATGCAAGTCGACAGCTGAAGCCGCAAGCGAGAAAGTATACGACCCATGATTTAGAGTTGGCGACGATAATGTTTACTTTGAAGATTTAGAGGCACTATTTATTAGGGGAAAGGTTCGAGCTATTTACGGACCACAAACCCTTAGAGCACCTTTTCTCGCAGAAGGATCTCAACCTTCGACACCAGCGTCGGTTGGAATTTTTAGCCAACTACGATTTTAGCATTTCTTATACACCCGGTAAGGAAATGCGATCATAGATGCAATGAGTAGAAGGCATGCCATTTTAGAGGCCATGTTCTTAGAGTGGAAACAGTTAGAGTATATTACTGGTTATGACTTCAGACCTCATTACAAGTTAGAGCCAAAGATGTTGGCAAGCTTGATAATCAGACTTACTTTGATTGAGTGGATTGGTACCAGTCAAAAGAGAGACGCTTGATTGGCAGAGATCATGATGAAAATAGGAGGAGGAGTAGAGTCTGAGGTTATGAGGAAATACAGACTCGACCGAGAAGGTTGGCTCTATAAGGATGGGAGATCGATTATTCCTGATGTTGACGAACTGCATGATGAGGTGCTATGAGAGTGCCACCAGTCTAGGTTGACTATACATTCTAGTGGTAACAAGATGTACCATGATATGAGGTAGACCTACTATTGGGAGGGATGAAGAAGGACATCGAGACATTCATCTCGAAATGTATGAACTGCCAGTTGGTGAAGGTAGAGCAAAACAGACTTAGTGGCTTATTGCAACCGCTAAAATTTCCTAAGTGGAAGTGGAATTAAGTTTCGATGGATTTATACCAATCAAGTCATGCAGAATGGCAACCAAATTGGCTGAGTTGTATATGTAATGGATTGTATGATTTATGGTGTGCCGAAGAGCATTATGAGCTATCAAGACCCATTGTTCACTAGTGGGTTTTGGAAGAGCTTACACGAGGCGTTGGATACTGGGCTGCATCTTAGTATGGCTTATTATTCAGAAACGGATGGGCAGACCGAGAGAGTGAATCATATACTACAGGATCTCTTGCGAGCTTGCATTCTCAATTTTGGAGGCTAATGGGATGATCACTTTTATTTGGTAGAGTTCGCATACAGTAATAGCTATCAGTCTCGTATTGGTATGGCACCATATGAAGAATTGTATGGCTGACTGTGTAATGCCCCTTAATGCTGGTGGGAAGCGGGCAAGAAACTAATACTTGGGCCAGATATGATTAGAGAAACCTCGAAGAAGATAGAGATTATTCCTAACGAACGAGAGCTACACAGGATAGGCAGAAGAGCTACGTTGATAGAAGATGTAGAGATCTAGAATTTTTTGTCGACGATATGCTAAAAATTTCTTCTTTGAAAAATGTTATTTGGTTCGGTAGCAAGTGGAAGTTGGCACCAAGATTTGTAGGTCCTTTTCCGATAGCAGAGAGGATCGGAAACCAAGCATATATGGTCAACTTACCTTTGAAGATGGCATGTGTGCACAATGTCTTCCATGTTTCTCATCTATGGAAGTTTGTGCTCGACTTAGGCGTGTCAATTGCATCGGATCATCTTGATGATATCAAGATTGAACTAGAAGCTTCGAGGCTTCGTAGACCAATTTGTATTGTCGGACGCAATACGAAACAGCTTAGGAGGAAGATGGTGGAGCTAGTGAAGGCTCAATGAGGCAAAAGTGAAGGTGATTGCACATAGAAATCCGAGGAGAGTATGAGGGCCACACACCCGGAGCTCTTCACATGGTAAGGCCCATTGTTTATCGTATTTACTTTCACTTTCGGTATCATATAGGGTAGTTTAGTATCTGCATGCCAGGATAGGTTTACCTATATTAATTATTGCATGGTTGACATGTTTGATGATATACATGATTGTTAGGCATGCGGGGAAACTATGATTGATTTTCTGTGTTTCTTTGGGGATTTCGGAGGCAAAATTCCTAAAGGAGAGAGAGTGCAACAACCCGTGTTTTATACATCGAAGGATCGTAAATTATTTTTATTTTATTCATATGAGGTCGTATGACTTTAAGATTTTGTAAAGTGTAGGCACATTTTCCACATCTACGATTTTTTTGACTTTCTATGTGACCATTTTGACCCTGAAAATCTTGTTTGGATTATAACTTTTGATAGAAACCGAATTAGGGTCTCAAAATACTTCCATTACTTCAGGATGATGATTTCTCATTTCGTAAAGAGGTCATAGTAGAAAAACGTACTTGTTGTTTGAAATTTATTGCAATTTTAAATTTTGGTTGCTACTGGCTAGTTTTAGTGGGTATTTAGCTAAGCCGGGTAATTAACTAAGCCCTTGCTTAGGCCCACTAATCCACTTCGAAATTTGTGCTAATAGGAGGCTGTAGGAACTGACCTAAGTCATTTTCTTCTTTCCCAAAACAGATCTAAACCTCCATTAGCCCTAATTTCATCAAAAATCACATATTTTCTTTACTAATCTTAGCCAAATCATTGATGGGTTCATCTCCTTTGCTGTCTACTTTAGATTTGAGGAGAAGAATTGGTATTTTAGGTATTTGGTGAGTGATTCTTGACCTCTTAGTCATCTATACTTGTTTATATAGTTAAAAGGCTTGTTTTTAACATGACTTTGATCTAGAAAGGGTTTTCTAACTTTAACCACTTATCCATATATGCTTATGACCAGAAATTGGAGACATTGAAATGGTTTTTAAAATGGGTTTTGTAATCTATTAACTCATATCCACATGCTAGTGTAATTTCCATCATTCATATGCATATGCTAATGTAAAGCTTAGACTTAAAGTAAAACTAGTTTAATTATCATATTCTCCTGTATTGTTGTATGAGTGGATGTATATGCATGCTATTATATGATTGTATGTTGTGCTTTGATGCTGTTTGCTAGTATTTTGGATGTTAGGTAAATAGGTTGGGAAACTAGGCAAATCGGAGGAAAAACTGGTCGAAATTGGACGAAACTTGGGAGGCAGATTCTGGAGCATGGGAAAATCTCATGGTTTAAATTGCAACTCCAATTTCTCTAACCAAAAAGGTCAGCACTGACTTGAGAGGTCGGTACCAAGCTCTCTGTTTTGGTCCATGTCGGCAGCGACTTGGGGAGAGGGAGATATTAGCTTGTAGAGGATGCCTAATGTGATGGATTGGTGATTTGCTAACTGCTTGAGGCCATGACAACTTGTTTCTAGGATTCAAAGTAGGGTACTTTGAAGACAGGATGATGACTTGATTTGGAGTAGATAGGTCGGGGTCAAAGCATATGGGCAAGAAGCACTAGAAGCAAGGAAAGGGATTGGGAGAGACTTGGCCACTAGTTGGCTAAGTATAGAGGTCAGTACCGGGTTCAGAGGTCAATATCGAGCTCTCCTGCTTGGTCATAAGGGGATGGAACTTCTGGGGGTTGGTACAAGGGTTTGAAATATCGTGCTGGAGATGTTGGCTCGTTTGCATGATGACTGATGAGGATGTAACAACATAATGAAAGTTAGAATTTTCGGATGGTAACTCGTCGTTAAATGGAATTAGGTTCCCAAGAAGACGGCTTGATGTAGAAAGGAGTCGTAAAATGGGAAATGTAGAATGATTCCTCGAAGGCGACAGCTCGATGTTGAATGAGTCATCGAGTGGTGGAATATAGAATGGTTCCTCCAGGATAATAGAAGCTAGTTGGAGCAAAGAAAAGAGCTCATATATCCATACTAAGGGATTTTTCGTACTCGAAGTGTTTTCTGTTGTACTCAAGGCAGGGGCATTGTAAGGACGCTCATGGGTATGTTGAAAGTAACCTCAGATCTGTTGAATGGATCAATGTACCCTCGATCGGTTAAATGGGTCTAGTACCAGCTTTAGGCTAAAGAGAGTACACTGGAAACTGTGATTTCCCTTAGTCCCTGGTAGTAGAATGATCATACGAGTTATCATATATCCAAAGTACATAGAGCGATAGTGAGGATTATTTGATGGTGCATGGTTGCTTTGATTTCTCTTCCCACAGTCTACCACTGTAGTGTAGTCATTGAAGATAGGCATTGTAGATAGGGATACCTGGACATCCATTATCATACTTAGTTGTATTGCACCTTTATGACGCTTAGAGTAGTATGTTATGTTATTATTGCTAACTCTTTGGTTGCTGTGGCAGGTCGTGTATGATTTGTATACCTTTGTTCCTTACTATATCAACTTTTATAGTATTTTGAGGTTTAATTACCGTTCACACCAGACCGTTGTCTGGCTCAAGGTTCTATGCTTTGCGTCTTATTATATCGGGTGCTCTTAAATGAGTAAATTAGATAGCATGTCTAGGTGCGAAGTAATAGCTGTGCAGACAACAAGCTGGAGGGAGCTATCTTGTATTATATTTGGATTTCTATGCTTATTCCACTGTGCAACATTGTGGAGCCTTGGCAGTGCTACTTATTTGCATTAGTATGAAATAGTCTTATAAGTTGCTTTTGTTGTATAAACTTTATATCGTGATGTATAATTTTGTGTATTTGTACTCTAATATCGGAATCACTTAGTTAGTACTGCCTCTTCTATTTTATATTTATGATATTATAATTTATTCCATGCACTGTGAGAAATACTACCAGTTTTGTAATGTTTTGTTTTATTTTAAACCTCGATGATTGTCCTATATCGATCGGCATGACACCAGCGCACTATCTTATGTATATAGGGTATCAGTGTTGTGTGGCAGTTGTCACAGTTCACTTGACAAAGCAATAGTATCGACTCTAAAAAATGTTCTATCTTTAATGAAGTTACTCTTATTGTCCCATCGTGAAGATATTACCCATCTCTTCCAAAAATAATTCTCCCACAATTCTTCTCGACATCAACATTTTAGTCTGGCAAGTTGACTCTTACTGGTGATTTCAGCATCATAAAACGGTACCGTAAGCAAGTAATCAATAAGTTACTCCATGCTACCAGCTATATGCTCTTGGATATACTTTCATCAATATCAAGAATCAAATATTATTTCTTCTGAATGACTTATGTATAGAATATTGTACCAAAACCTACAAAAATATGATTCATTTTACTTTTGTTAATATAATGCAAGTTTTGAGAACTTTAATCGGCCTAAATGGAAGTATTAATTGTATTTTATAAAAATATACAAAAAGTAAAACCATCTGATTTTTTAGCACATTATTTCAGATAATTGATTAAAAAGTAATTAAATAAATAATGCGGGTAAGATTGAAAGTGTGGGGATTTGCCATATTTAATAATTTTTGTTTTAATTTTAAATGGGATGATGGTTTATAAAAAGAAAGATAAATTAATTTAATTAATTAGGAAAGGGGTAAAAATGGAATGTTGATCCATTTTATTTCTCTCCTTCGTCCTACACTTTATTTATTCTTTCATAACAAACAAAACAAAAGGAACTGAAAGCGAACTCCATTAAATCCTACCCACTTAGAAGAATAAAGAAAGAGCTTGAATAAAAAACTTTAAGGGTAGATCTCTCCACATATAAGTTAAATAGGTGAATAATATTAACATTCCTCATTTTGGTTGTTCGATTTCAGATTCTATACAGATTCAACCCAATTTTTAGGTGAGAATATTTTGTTGGATGAAATAATCATTTATATGTTTTATGGTTATCATTTATGAAATTATAGAATTAAATAGAGAAACTTTGGATTTAAAACCTATGTAGTTAAAGCCTCGCTAAAGCCTCTTTAATGCCCCGCTAAAGCCTCTTTAATAGGCCTGTCAATGGGTCGGGTTGGGTCGGGTTCGGGTCGGGTCAACTCGAGTGTGGGTTGATTTTTAAATGGGTCGGGTCAACCCGTTTATTAAACGGGCGGGTTTCGGGTTGACCTGATTATATATCGGGTGGGTTTCGGGTTGATTCATGTAACCCGTTAAGAAAAATATTTGTATAAAGAAATGGAAATGGGCATGAAAATGTGGGAAGTTGTTAAATGCGAATGTGTAGGAATAAGTGAATGAAAACGATACCCTTCTTTTGCAAGCTAAGATGAGAATTATAGAGCAAAAGAAGGATATTGTTGTCATTCTTTTATTGCAAGCTAAGAAGGGTATGAAAATTTAGGAACTTGTTACGTGGGAATGGGCGTGAAAACATGGGAATGGGCATGAAAATGTAGGAAGTTGTTAAGTGCGATGTGTAGGAATAAGTGAATAACAACAATACCATTCTTGTACAAGCTAAAATTAGAATTGTAATCGAGCCCATAAATGGGTTAGTCGGGTCAAATTCGGGTTCACAGGTCAACCCTAAACCCACCCATTTATTAAATGGGTTCTAACAGGTTGACCTAAAAATGACCCGCCCTTATAAACGTGTCGGGTTAACCCGCTAATTTCCGTGCGGATTTCGGGTCGTGCTGAAAATTGACAGGCCTACTCTTTAATGCCCTGCTAAAGTGCCTAGCTCACTTAGACCACTATGTTTATTCAGTTTAGAGCTGTTAAATAGTAGATCAGTTTAAAGCTCTGGTACCCTTCTTTATACTCACTAAAATAGAGGGTTTTAGTACCCACTTTAGCAACTTTAATATAGAAAGGTTAATTTGACCAGTTCTTGTATAAATCAAATCAAAAAATTTATGGTATAATTTTGAGTTTAAGGCCAAAGCACTCAACGTAGATTAGAACTCTATTCCATTCACAAAGTCTGAATCGCATGGACCATGATATTTTTTGGTTTTGTTATATCAGAGTGAACAATTTTATACAATTGATGTGGGAATGAGAATAAATCAAATTTGAAGAATTGAATTATATCCAATAAAGATGTTAACACCTCTTTTATTTCTTGATATATCCTCATTTTATTCATGTTATAAGCTTTTCACAGCTCTACCGCTATAAAACCACTAAGCGCTTTAACTACATAGTTTAAAACCTTAGTTTTTGATCTCCAAATGCTATAAAAGTTTGATATTATGTTTAACACATTAGTTTGGAGATAATTTCTTAATTTTATAATTTGTTGAATTCATTTGGATTTTCTATGAATTTTCTAAGTTGAAAAATTCTTATTTCCGGTTCGCCTTCGAACCTGGGGATGTCGCGTGCGTGTAGAAAGGAAGCGGGAAGATGAAGACGCGGCCTCGTTTTTGCTGGGTGATCTACGGTTGTGATGGTATAAAATTAAATAAAAGAAATTTGTAATAAATTGTTATTCAAACTTTAAAAATTAATATCTTTTCCGTACATTATCAGATTTCGACAAATCTGATAGCGCCGGAATCGCAGAGAGAAGGGCGGGTCGTCACACTGTAACGACCACGACTTTCTCTCCATAGAAAGTCGTATCGCTAATAAGAAAGAAAGGGGTAGAAAATAGAAAAGAAGAGAAGAAAGAAAGAAACAACAACAACGATCTCACAGCGGAACGAATAAATTATATTAATAACATAAACTATTACATAGTTTACAACAATTTACAGAGTTACACAGCATATACATCACTTACTAGACAGTTATAAACATCTGTCTAGACATTACAACTCAATACACTACAGAGATACAGACACAGCGGAACTACTATCTATATCTACAACGCTGAAGCCTCCTGCTCCATTGCTCCTCCAGATTACTCGTCAAAGCTAAACCTGAATCCCTTGGCTACTCGTAAAAATTTGAGTACCCAAGAGTTTATAAATGTAATATCCCGGAAACTTGGGGCAATATCAATTTAATAATCTGTTTAAATAATTAAATTGATTTGTTAATCTTTGATAAAAATATTTGAATTGGTTTAAAAATCTAATTAAATGAATATTTAATTAGTGAATTTTATCCTTTAAAAAAAACTAATAAAATGATTTCTATTTATAATGTATATATATATGTATATATTGTAAATAGATAAGCTTGGATTTGAAATTTAAATAATAAATGAAATCTTGTTTTAAATTTCTAATGTATATTTTTATAGTTTGGAAATTATGATTTATTTAATATTAAGTTTTCAAAGCTATTTAAACAAATAACTATATGATTTTTATATAAGATTAATAATAAGGTTTATTTTATTTTCTTTTTAAATATTGCTTAATAAATAGGATTTAAGAGTGTATATATATATATAAGTTTTGAAATTCAAAGATAAATATTTTAAATAGTTTTGGATTTTAAAATATACGTATAAACTTTTATTTATAAATATAATTAGTTTTGAAAGTAATTTATAAATAGATAAGCATTTAAATAAATAAAGAAAAGGCTTTTTTATTTACATTTAAAATAAATAAGTATTACTTAAAATACAAGTGTTATCATATTAAGACTCAAAATAACATGTGTTAAGTTATGAACAAAGATATATGACAAGTGTTGAATTCTAAAACAAGTGGCATTTTTAGATTTAATCTTCTTTTATTTTTACTAAATGATTTTCAGCCTAAATACATATACTTTTCTCTATCCATTTCTTTGACAAATTCAAAAGCAAAGAAAATTAAGTAAACTCAGATCTAAACTGAAAAAAAAGAAGAAAGAAACAAACCTGAAATCGTTTCCTCTCAAAAACAAATCCTCTCAAAACAAATCTGTAAGCAATCTTCCTCAAATCCATAATCTCATAACAATACCCTGAAACTCATTTCCAAATCTAAGTCTTCAGCATGTAAACAAAAATATGTATCTCAGTCCTCCTCTCAAAACCAGAAACTTTTATAACCTGTAATCAATCCTCTGGAAAGTTCTCCTTCAACTCTGTAATGCATTTTTCAAAATTTAAAGCTTGCATCATTTTCAAAAGATCATCAAGCCTGCATTTTTCAAAGTCTGGAATAAAGCCTGTAAATTCTTTTCAAAATCAAAAGCAAGTAAATCTGGAAGCTAAGCAACATCTCAACAAACAAGTTAGCATGCAGTTTAAATCAAAGCAAAGAGGCAATTCAAGTTTAAAATCAAAGCTTTAAAAGTGTCAAAAGTCTTTCAAATAAATCTGGAAGCCTGTTCATCATTTTCTGGTGAGTAACAATCATTTTTAAAATTCATAATTTTGTTTAGAGATTTGTTTCATAACCCTGAATCTATGAATTACTAAATTTGAATTTTGACTTTGCTTAAGCATTCTAGTACTTATAGTTCCAGAGTCAAGTAAATAACATTTTACTTAATTTAAAACTCTAATCTAAAGTTTGAAATGAAACAAACCACTTTTGTTTCAATTCCTAAATCTTAATAAAGATCGAATCAAGTGATGATGTAATCTTTACCAAATTCTTAATTTAAAAACAGTAACAGACAAGAAACAGATACACATCCAACATACATATATACATTCATATGCACAGCAGATTCACCAATACATATACATGCAAAACATTCTCATTCCAGTAATCACATGCAAACAGATATTCAAAACTTATGATTTTAAAAATGATTGTTACTCACCAGAAAATGATGAACAGGCTTCCAGATTTATTTGAAAGACTTTTGACACTTTTAAAGCTTTGATTTTAAACTTGAATTGCCTCTTTGCTTTGATTTAAACTGCATGCTAACTTGTTTGTTGAGATGTTGCTTAGCTTCCAGATTTACTTGCTTTTGATTTTGAAAAGAATTTACAGGCTTTATTCCAGACTTTGAAAAATGCAGGCTTGATGATCTTTTGAAAATGATGCAAGCTTTAAATTTTGAAAAATGCATTACAGAGTTGAAGGAGAACTTTCCAGAGGATTGATTACAGGTTATAAAAGTTTCTGGTTTTGAGAGGAGGACTGAGATACATATTTTTGTTTACATGCTGAAGACTTAGATTTGGAAATGAGTTTCAGGGTATTGTTCTGAGATTATGGATTTGAGGAAGATTGCTTACTGATTTGTTTTGAGAGGATTTGTTTTTGAGAGGAAACGATTTCAGGTTTGTTTCTTTCTTCTTTTTTTTCAGTTTAGATCTGAGTTTACTTAATTTTCTTTGCTTTTGAATTTGTCAAAGAAATGGATAGAGAAAAGTATATGTATTTAGGCTGAAAATCATTTAGTAAAAATAAAAGAAGATTAAATCTAAAAATGCCACTTGTTTTAGAATTCAACACTTGTCATATATCTTTGTTCATAACTTAACACATGTTATTTTGAGTCTTAATATGATAACACTTGTATTTTAAGTAATACTTATTTATTTTAAATGTAAATAAAAAAGCCTTTTCTTTATTTATTTAAATGCTTATCTATTTATAAATTACTTTCAAAACTAATTATATTTATAAATAAAAGTTTATACGTATATTTTAAAATCCAAAACTATTTAAAATATTTATCTTTGAATTTCAAAACTTATATATATATATACACTCTTAAATCCTATTTATTAAGCAATATTTAAAAAGAAAATAAAATAAACCTTATTATTAATCTTATTTAAAAATCATATAGTTATTTGTTTAAATAGCTTTGAAAACTTAATATTAAATAAATCATAATTTCCAAACTATAAAAATATACATTAGAAATTTAAAACAAGATTTCATTTATTATTTAAATTTCAAATCCAAGCTTATCTATTTACAATATATACATATATATATACATTATAAATAGAAATCATTTTATTAGTTTTTTTAAAGGATAAAATTCACTAATTAAATATTCATTTAATTAGATTTTTAAACCAATTCAAATATTTTTATCAAAGATTAACAAATCAATTTAATTATTTAAACAGATTATTAAATTGATATTGCCCCAAATTTCCGGGATATTACATTCCTCCCCCCTTAAAATAATTTCGTCCCCGAAATTTAAAGCAAAGGTAATTTAATAATCTTTTTAAATCACAAGGATGTATTATCATCCATATGCTAACAATCATAGCAACCAATCATCCAAACAAACAATTCTAACTATCAAGCGAAAAATTCTAAATAGAATTTCCTCGAGTTTCCCCAAGTATATATATACCGGGATACTCGCTCTACAAACAATCCAAACAACTAATACTACTAAGCTATAGAGCTCCTACTCATCTAGATCTACAAAACTAAACAGAATATCAGACTATAGACGAGTTTGACTCAACAACCAATTCCTCCAGAACTGCTGGTTCCAAAACCAGAGATAGATCAAACACGTACTCCCTCAGAGATACGTAAAACACAATGAATTCCAGTTATCCAAACTGATAATTCAATCCAGTAGATCAAAGCTTTTATCCAAATAAAAACACAGAAGAGATCCAAAACAACTCGGAGCTGACTTCCCAGACTTACCCAATCTTATAGCTCCCTTTTACCAGAGAAAACTTCAACAACAACGAAGTCTCCAACTTCGAATTCCAAAATTCCTCCGTCTCTTATCCACAAAATCTTCAGACGATCTCGGCTTCCTACAAATCCTTCCTGATCAGCTCAACCTTCGCTGATGCTCTTCGAAACAAACAAGACCAAAAATAACTCAACAAAATGATTCCCTTCAAGATCAACTCAATCCAAAACACAACTCTACTACCATCAGTAGACTGAACTAACTTCTCCTATCTGGAAAAGACAAACACAAACAGGAGCACTCGCCAAACTACTTCCGCTACTCCATTTTAATCTGGAGTAGAATGAAATGCTGATGAAGAACACGAGCACAGACTGGACAACTCATCCCAGAAAATGGTTCAATAGATCCATAAGGAAAAACTCAGATACTCCATCAAAACTTGAGTTGCTTCACCAAATCTATTTCTAGAAGACATCCTTCTACCCAGCTGAACTATTGGTACCACTCCTGGAATCCTAGTCGATAAGAAAACTCAAGCTCCAGATGCGGACAAACTTCTGACTTCACTGAAGACATCCAGAAAATCATCAATAACCCAAGAGAACACTTAGCAATCGCAAGTCACTTTTGCGATCAACCCATCCTAATTCCAAAGAAAACTGTCCTCTCTTTACCAATCAGAACAGCTTATACTTAACTATCCAATCCATCGAAGAAATGGATCCTCTCTGCTGCTTCTGAACTTCTCTTTCAGAAAAACTGCTAAGCCGGAAGAACTTCCTGCCAATGCACAGAATACTCTGAGCTGTACTGCTGCCACCGATGCCAAAGACTTCCTTATCCAAAGCTTCTTCAAGAAACTCAGACCCAAACTAAACAGAATCACCATGCTGAACTCAGCCACAACACTGAAGCAGACATACTTCCTTAACTTGTTCCAAAGAAAACATCTTCGGGAACATCCATAGTCACTGCATCTCATCACACAGCTACTTCTTCCAGAAGATACCAAGATACTATCACTCGCTTCTGCCCAACTGACAGATCCAACTCTACTCATCCAACTTCAAAGATGAACTCCGAACCTTAACAGGCTTTCTTCAGAGATTGGTGAAATCCTTACACCAAAACAAAGCTTACTCGAGACAGTATTAGGTCTACAGTCTCGTCAGATATACTTCCAACCTCAACACTCAAATTCTAACTATTGGTAGTCGTGTTACTCACACTACCACCTTATCTACCTTTATAACTTATTTTGGAAAACCCGAACAGGTAACCCAACAAATAGGTAGAAATATATATATATTTAAAATGATACATTTTTTTTTTATATATATAGAAAATATATCTGGGTAAAATTATTTCACCTTTTTAAAACAATATTGTGTCCGTTGGCCTGGTCCAAGTGTTTAGAGATCCCTATCAATAACGTTAGCTACTCGTATTGACCAGAATCCATATACCACTCAACCGATCAATTAACACAATATAAAATCATTTTATATAACTAACAAATACGCGCTCTCGAATATATATACACTCAGACTCAAACAGGTTGTTACAGATCCTATCTCTAATGAACAATCCTTCCGAACCAAGGTATTCACTCAACTTAGTGTTCTGATATTCACTTAACCAAAAGCTTAGGTATTCGCTCAACCTATGCTCTGATACCACTGTAATGTCCCGCCACTCATTCTACAGAATGACGGATCATTAATAAGAAAGAAAGGGGTAGAAAATAGAAAAGAAGAGAAGAAAGAAAGAAACAACAACAACGATCTCACAGCGGAACGAATAAATTATATTAATAACATAAACTATTACATAGTTTACAACAATTTACAGAGTTACACAGCATATACATCACTTACTAGACAGTTATAAACATCTGTCTAGACATTACAACTCAAATACTAGACAAGACACTATCACAGATATCAACACAGCGGAATACTATATCTACGAACGCCGAAGCCTCCTGCTCCATTGCTCCTCCAGAATATTCGTCAAAGCTAAACCTGAATCCCTTGGCTACTCGTAAAAATTTGAGTACCCAAGAGTTTATAAAACAGAAATAAACACTTGGGTCAGACATGGGTCTGGTGTGAGTAACAGGTTAAACTTGCTTAACTTCAAAACCTTTAGAAAGAAAAGGTATCACGTAAGACTCCCCACAAATAAACATGGGTAAGTTTTTACCTTACGCTAACCAAAACATTTGATAGGAAATCTGATTTTATTATAATAGGGTCTAGGGTTTTCAAGTAAAATATAGAAATAGCTGAAATGCTTACATCTCACATTCCAACATAGTTGGGCACAACTAATACGTACGGCGCTTATTGGAGTTTGGATTCCATACAATGGCCGGGCTACTGGGGTACCGCCCGTCACAGTACGTGGCCTAGATCACCGTACCGAGGAGTACGCCCGCTCCCCTACAACACAAAGCCGGAACCATCCCTTACTGGATAATTCCGAACAAGATAACCCCGTAGTTGGCGCGACCAACCACACACTAAGTCGAATAAAAAGAAAGGGACCTCTAGACAGGGATCTATCTTGCTCTCAGTGGGTGCTACCCACGAAGCCTTGCTGCACCTCCCCTGTTTTAGCCATTCCCGGTTGATGAGGCTTGAGGTTACGATTACCTTTAATCAGAACATATCACTTAGAATGCTCATCGTCCGCCTGACGATGTGCTGAAAGCATTCAATCCATACAAGTTCGTTCCGGGTTCGAACGAAACCGAAGGCATTATCTCGTTACACTCGTTTTGGAATCACCCTCAGAGTTAACGACAATAACCCTTGCACTCTGAATCTTCATCTTCACTTGAGATTCACGACCTATCGTAAATTTGGATCGATGTGGTATTCGGGTCTCCAGACCTGGAATTCCGGTATACGGAAACCCGATCCCGGTCTCATCGAAATCCAAAACGTATCTTTTAAGGGCCAAGTTGTTTTAAGGTTAAAACAATTCAATTCTTATCTATATACACAAAGATAGATAATTCAATAGATAATCTACATTATCATCCCAAACAGATAATTCACATTATCATTATAATTCAACCAAACATCCATATCATATATCAATCATATCTCATCAGAGATATCAAACAATGAAAAACATTCAATCTCATATCTGAGATCTCAAACCCTTCAAGTTAAACAATATCTTATATCCATACATAAGCAATGATCTATTAATCATACTATAATTAATTTAAAATGAATTAAATTAATTACTTCATCTTTAATTAATTTAAAATAAATTAAATTAATTTCCTTCATCATCAACAATCTTGCTTAAGTCACTATTAATTAATTATCAATTAATCAATCAACCATTATCTAATTATTTTAATTAATCATCCTTGATTAATTATACATTCAAGTAATTAGCATTTAAATTAATTTCACAAATTAATTATTCTTAACCACTTATAGTAATTAACCTTTAATTACTTCATTAATTAATTAACTATAATTAATTACATTACTCCTTAATTAATTACATTAATTAATCACTTCATTTATTAATTATTCCTTAATTAATCAATTCTTAATTACATCATTAATTATATTAATTAATGATCCTTAATTACATTTTATTATTAATTACTCTAATTAAATTAATTACATTAAGTAATTAATTAAATCATAATTATTAATCATTCTCGATTAATCACATTCAGTAATTAACTACCCTTAATTACTTCTTAAAATAAATTAATTATTCCTTAATTAACTTCTTAATTAATCCCTTGATTAATTCCATTAAGTAATTAACTACCCTTAATTACTTTATTAATTACATCAGCAATTATCCATTTATTACTTTCCTAAGTAATTATACCTCATTAAATTACATTAAGTAATTATACAAATCATTAAGTGATTATCTTAAATTAATTAAACTTTATTAATTAACTTGACTAATCAAAATAAACTCAATTAATTACAATGAGTAATTAATTTATTAATTACTTCCATTAAGTAATTATATTTAATTAAACAATTTCACAAATGATTAACCTTAATTAATTAATTTATTTAATTTATAAAATTAATCACATTCATTAATTATTTAATAATCCTTAGTTAATGATCTACATTAACTATTAACTATTCTTTAATTATCCTTCTTAAATAATTAAACATTTACTAACCATTATTAATTACAACTTAATTAATAAATTAATCTCTAATTACTTAATTAATTAATAACTTAATTAAACCTTAATTACTTGATTAATTTATTCCTAACCATTAATTTATAATCTTAACTTATCAAATTAATGATCCTTAATTTAAATTAATTAGCCTTTAAATTAATTTAATTAATTCTTCATTAATAAATTTTAAACCCTTAATTACTAATTTATTAACCCAAATCATAAATTAATTAAATTGATTAATTAACTTTTAATTACCTTAATAATTTATTTTACCCCAAATTATTAAATCTTAATTATATTTAAGATAACACTTTATTCTTATTAATGATTAAAATATCATTAATAAAACATTTAAAACAATTTACCTTTAAATTTACTTTTAAATTTCATTTTAAATTTAAGATTTAAAATGAAGACAAATTTAACTTTAACAAAGTTTTTAAACCATTTAAACCCTTTTTAAATCATATGTTAAAGAAATATTTACTTAATTAAAGAAATTTAAACCAAATTCATTTTAGATTTAAATCAATTTAAGAAAAATACATTTAAACATTCAAATTGTTTAAAACATTTTAGATTTTAAAAACTTCCTTTTTATTTCAAAATTTGAAACACATATTAACTTTGACTCCATATAAATCTTTAGATTTAGAACCTATCTAAAATTTAAAACTTCATTTTTAAATTCAAACTACTTAACCCTTTTTAAAGTAGTTAAATCAATTTAATTTTAAAAAAACTTAATATTATTTAAAACTGAGATTTTAAAATTACTCCAGATTTAAGAACTAGATTTAAATCTTCTTTTAAAACTTACCTTCAATTTAAACTCAGCTTTTAAATTTTATTTTAAAATTTAAACTGAGTACCAGGTTTCTGTTGAAACCTGTTAGATTAACTAACCCGAGACACTCCCCTATATGCTTCGAGTCCACAACCCATTTTCCCCGAACAAAACAATAGGCTACTTCGAGTAAACTCCAGCAACCCAAAACTCTGACATGTACACTGCCGTGCACATGCACAACCCAACGCGGCGACTCCGATCATCGCTGCTGACGCCTACAAGTCGACGACGATCTTCTCACTGGATTGCGACCACCCAGAGCCACGATCATGCTTGAATTCGAAATCGAGCTATTCAACTTGCCTGGAACAAAAGCCTCGAACCACCCAAAGCCTGGAAAACTTCTCGTGCTCATGCCTCTGATCATCGGAGTTGCTGAAACTCCGTCTACACCATCGCCAACATCTCCCCTACTATCTCCCTTAATCCCGTTGAACTCGATTCAACATAGAAGCCATGACGATCAAATATACCAAAGCTACCCAAACTAGGGCTACAGGCTAAATTCCTCCATCGCCATCTCCACGGTGAAATGCACTATCATCTGAAAATTTTCTTGTCATTACTGACCATTCCTCTAACTCCAGAAGAAAATTCAATCACTCCGATCATCTAGATCGACAGGAACAACCCAAAATGCATATTCCAGACAACTCTGAACTGCTCTTAGATTTTAATACTAGAATTTGTGATTTTATTTTTAAAATTCATAATTTTGTTTAGAGATTGTTTTAAATGTTTTATTAAATCTTTAACATATGATTTAAAAAGGGTTTAAAAACTTTGTTAAAGTTAAATTTGTCTTCATTTTAAATCTTAAATTTAAAATGAAATTTAAAAGTAAATTTAAAGGTAAATTGTTTTAAATGTTTTATTTATTGTCTTCATTTTAAATCTTAAATTTAAAATGAAATTTAAAAGTAAATTTAAAGGTAAATTGTTTTAAATGTTTTATTTTCTTCTTCTTATTCTTCTTTTTAAACAGAGTTTAGTTTTAATTTTAAAAACTGTTTTAAACTTAAGAGTTCACTCAATTCTCGCAACCGACCTGATGACAAACCCGAGCCAAAGCCTTTCTTCCCCGAGGTCCTTCCCGAGAAATTTTAAAACAGCTTGTTTTTAAATTTTTAACTTGTTAAAAACTTTAACAGTTATTTCTTACATACTCGCGAACGACCCAGTGAAAAACACGAGCAAAAGCCCTCCTTCCCCGAGACTCTACTCGAGAAAACCCATGAATCCAAGTTATGATTACTGTCCAGTTGTATGATATTGATGTGATGTACTCTGATGATGTATTTGGATGATATATATGTAAACAGATATAGATTTCTTTTTGTGTAAAGATCTGTTATTATCTATTATATTTTATTCCACTGCGTATGTGAGATTCTGTTGTTGTTTTCTATTTTTCTTCTTCTTCTACCTCTTCTTTTTTCCCAAATGGTCCGGTTTTTCGTGTTAGAAAAACTCGGGTTGTTACACTGTTTTTAAAACTTTAAACTGATTTTAAATTTGTAAAGAAAATTTTAAAACAAGAATTTAAATCAAGTTTAACTATATAGACTCAAGTTAGTTTTGAATCTTAAAGGTATGAAATAAATAAGTTATAAATTTATATGTTTTAAATAAGTTTTAAATGGTAGTTAGATTTAAATGTTTAAAAATAAAAAGGAATTTGGTTTAAACTCTTCTTAAATTTCTTTTATAAGAGATAAGAATTTTTAATAAGTAAAAGTTTTTAAATTGGTTTTAAAAACTTAGTTAAAAATAAATTGGAATTCATTTTAAATACAGAATTTAAAATGAAATTTAAAAGTAGATTTGAAATGGATATTTCAAATATAAATTATAAATGATAACTTGTTTATCAATAAGAATAAAGTTTATCTTAAAATAATTAAAGACTTGTGTTTATTTAATTTATTTGGAGATTTAATAGATAATTAAATTATTTGATTAATTAATCATTTGGATTAATTAAATAGGTAATTAAAGGTTTAAACTAATTTATTTATGATTAAGGTTAATTAATTAGGAATAATTAATTTGTAATTAAGGATTATAAATTAGAGTATTAATTAATGATTAAGAATTAATTAATAGTGTAATTAAACATTAATTAAGTTATGGTTAACACTTAATTAATTAAGTAATTAGAGATTAATTAATTGATTATTAAGATTTATTAATTTAGAATTAATAATATTAATATAAGTTAATTACTTAAGGAAAGTAATTAAATAATAGTTAATGAGGTCATTAACTATGGGTTATTAAATAATTAATTAATAGGATTAATTTTGATAATTAATTAGTTAAATTAATTTAAGAATAATCATTTATGAATTTGTTTAAATGTAATTACTTATTGGAAGTAATTAAGAATTAATTACTTATTGTAATTAATTGAAGTTAATTTGATTTAGTTAAATTAATTAATTAAGTTTAATTAATTTAGAATAATCAAGAGATGATTTGATAATAATTACTTAATGTAATTATTAAGGTAAGTTTATTTAGAGAAGTAAATAATAAGATAATTACTGGAAGTAATTAGTTGAATAAATGATTTTATTAATAGAAGTAATTTGAGTTAATTACTTTGAATAATTAATCAAGGGATTAATTAAAGAAATTAATTAAGGAAGTAATTAATTTAGTTAGTGAAAGTAATTAAGGGTAGTTAATTACTGATTGAAGATTAATCAAAAGTGATTAATAAATGTTGTTTAATTAAAGGTTAATTACTTAATGTAATTAATTTAATTAAGTAATTAATAATTAAGCTGTAATTAAGGATCATTAATTAATATAATTAATGATGTAATTAAGATTGATTAATTAAGTAATAATTAATAAATTAAGTGATTAATCAATGTAATTAATTAAGGATTAATAAAATTAATTATAGTTGATTAACTTAATTAATTTTAGTTAATTAATTAATGAAGTAATTAAAGGTTAATTACTATAAGTGGTTAAGGATAATTAATTTGAGTAATTAATTAAAGATAAATTACTTGAATGTAATCAAAAGATAATTAATCAAGATGATTAATTGAAATGAATTATTAGAGGATAATTAATTAATTAAATTGTAATTAATTAATGGTTAAGTCAGCAGGATTTATAAAATGAAGTAATTAATTTAATTCACTTTAAATTAATTAGAGATGATATAAATCATTACTTATGAATGGGTGATAGTATTGGATACTTGACTTTGATTGATATCTCTGATGAGATATATGCTGTGTGATATGGATGTTTAGTTGAATTGTGATGATAATATGGATTATCTGATAATGTTGATTATCTATTGTGAATTATCCTTCTATGTGTATAAAGATAATTGAATTGAATTGTTTTAACTTTAAAACAACTTGGCCTTAAAAGATACGCTTTGGATTTCGATGAGACCGGGATCGGGTTTCCGTATACCGGATTTCCAGGTCTGGAGACCCGAATACCACGTCGATCCAAATTTACGATAGGTCGTGAATCAAGTGAAGATGAAGATTCAGAGTGCAAGGGTTATTGTCGTTAACTCTGAGGGTGATTCCAAAACGAGTGTAACGAGATAATGCCTTCGGTTTCGTTCGAACCCGGAACGAACTTGTATGGATTGAATGCTTTCAGCACATCGTCAGGTGGACGATGAGCATTCTAAGTGATGTGTTCTTTTCTAAGGTAATCGTGACCTCAAGCCTCACAAACCGGGAATGGCTAAAACAGGGGAGGTGCAGCAAGGTTAGTGGGTAGCACCCAAGTAGGACAAGGTTACCTCTGTCTAGATGTCCCTTTCTATTTCGACTTAGTGGTGCGGTTGCTGATCCCAACCGTGAGGTATCTTGTGCGGGAATTATCCAGTAAGGGATGTTCCGACCTTGTGTTGCAGGGGATTGGGAGTGATCCTCGGTACGGTGATCTAGGCCACGTACTGTGACGGGCGGTACCCCGGTAGCCCTGCCATTGTATGGAATCCAAACTCCAATAAGTGCCGTACGTATTAGTTGTGCCCAACTATGTTGGAATGTGAGATGTAAGCATTTCAGCTATTTCTGTATTTTACTTGAAAACCCTAGACCCTATTATAATACAATCAGATTTCCTATCAAATGTTTTGGTTAGCGTAAGGTAAAAACTTACCCATGTTTATTTGTGGGGAGTCTTACGTGATACCTTTTCTTTCAAAATGTTTTGAAGTTAAGCAATTTTAACCCGTTTACTCACACCAGACCCATGTCTGACCCAAGTTGTTTATTTCTGTTTTATAAACTCTTGGGTACTCAAATTTTTACGAGTAGCCAAGGGATTCAGGTTAGCCTTGACGAATTGTGGAGGAGCAATGGAGCAGGAGGCTTCAGCGTTGTAGATATAGATAGTAGTTTCCGCTGTGTTGATCTTGTTTAGATCTTTGTTTTGTATTGAGATGTAATAACTAGACAGATGTTTATAACTGTCTAGTATATGAGATGTAATCTGTGTAACTCTGATAAGTGTTGTATATGATACTATGTAATAGTTATGTGATATATTATATTTTGTTTCGTTCCGCTGTGAGATTCTGATATTGTTTAGTTCTTTCTTTCTCTTCTTTTCTCTTTTCTATCCCTTTCTTTCTTATTAGCGATACGACTTTCTATGGAGAGAAAGTCGTGGTCGTTACAGTTTGTTTTAAAAATCCTGATTTTCAGTGATGATTCAAGATATAAACTTGAATCAATAAAATTTAACATTTGGTTTTATCAAGTGTCATTTCAATTTTAAATATATATATATTTCTACCAATTTGTTGGGTTACCTGTTCGGGTTTTCCAATATAGGATTAATCTTAAACATAAAAGTATCTTTATTTATAAATCCAGGTTTATAAACTGATTACTTATACAAAATAATGATTTTTGAAAGAAAAATCAAAATTTTTAAAGGGCTATAGTATGAGCAGTTCGAGTTTGATCAAATTTGGAGTTTTGGGTAGATTATGATGATCTAGGTGAGGTCGGGAAAAATGTCAGATGGATGTTCTAATCGTTGGGAAGACGGCGGTGATCATTTTATGTTTGTAGACCTAATTTTAGCATAGTCGAGAATTTTGGGTGTCAAAGTATCTCTGGTGAATCGAGTGAAAGAATATCAGAACACTAGGTTGAGTGAATACCTAGGTTCGGAAGGATTGTTCATTAGAGATAGGCTCGGGTAACTTTTGATGTTATGTTTTTAAACCTGATAGTAATTTAAAATTTAAAATGAGTTTTAAAAAGTTTGAAACAGGATTTAAAACAAAGTTTAAAATCAAATTTTAAGTATGGTTTCAAATCTAAATTGTATTCTAGTTTGAGATAGATAAAGTTTATAAAATTTAAAATGTTTTAACAAATTTGAAATGTTTTTTAAAGTATATTTCAAAAGAGTTTGAATTTAAATTAATTGGGTTAAAAATCTTATAAAAATTTCTTTTATAAAGGTTAAGTGATTCTTAACATTTGAATTTAGAAAGATTTTTATAAATTTGATTTAAGTCTTGGTTAAAAGATAAATTTGTAATTTATTTAAATCTTTAATTTAAAAAGGAAGATTTAAAAGTAAAATGTTTTAAGTCTTTTGTTAATAATAATTTAAAGTAGTTAAAGGTTAATACTTTAATTTAAAAAGTAATTAAGGGTTAATAATTTTGGGTTCATTAAGTTAATAAGGTAATTAAGAATAATTTAATAAATTAATTAATTAATGATTTAGTGTTAATTAATTTAAAAATTAGGATTTTAAGTAAATTAATTAAGGTTAATTAATTTGGGATTAAGAATCATTTATTTAGATAAGTATAGATTTTTAATAAATGATTCGAAGTTTATTTATCAAGTGATTAAAGATTAATTAAGCAATTAATTTAGTAATTGTAAATTAATTAATTGGTAATTAAGAATTTATTAAGTTGTAAATAATAATTAGTTGATTAAAGTTTAATTACTTAAAGAAGTAATTAAAAAATGGTTAATAATTAATGAGAGATCATTAATTAAAGTTTTTTTTTAAATAATTAATTAATGAGATTAATTTTGATAAATCAATTATATTAATAAATCAATATGAAATTGGTTAAGTATAATTACTTCATGTAAGTAATTAAAGAAATTAATTACTTAAGGTAATTAATTAAATAAATTTGATAAGTTTAAATTAATTAATTAAATTAATTTAAATTAAGCACTTGGTGGTTTGATAATTACTTAAGTATAATTATTGAAGTGTAATTACTTAGGAAAGTAATTAAAGTTAATTAGTGGATATAATTAACTAAGGATGATATAATGAAAGTAATTTGAGTTAATTACTTTAAAAAAATTAATCAAGGGATTAATTAAAGGATAATTAATTAAGGAGTAATTAATTTATGGAAGAGTAATTCAGGGTAGTTAATTACTAAATGAGATTAATCAAAGGTGATTAATAAATATGGTTTAATTAAAGATTAATTATTAAATATAATTAATTTAAATGGAGTAATTAGAAATCATTAATTAATATAATTAATGATGTAATTAAGAATTGATTAATTAAATTAATTAATCAATAATAAAGGATTAAAGTAATTAATTAATTAATTAAGAATTAATATAATTAAATATAGTTAATTAATTACTGAAGTAATTAAAGATTAATTACTATAATGGTTTAAGTTAATTAATTTGTGAAATTAATTAGGTATTAATTACTTGAAGTAATTAAAGAATAAATGAATCAGGATTGATTAATTAAAATGGATACTTAAAGTATGATTAATTAATTGGTTTAATTAATGGTTAAGTAAGAAGGATTTATAAAATAAAGTAATTAATTTAATTCACTTTAAATTGATTAGAAATGATATAAATCATTACTTAAGGATGGAGGAATGATATTGAATGCTTTCATTGTTTGATATCTCTGATGAGATATATGATGTGTGATATGGATGTTTGGTTGAATTGGAATGATAATATGAATTATCAGCTGTGATGACAATGTAGATTTTCTATTGAATTATCTATCTCTGTGTATATAGATAAGAATTGAATTGTTTTAACTTTAAAACAACTTGGCCTTAAAAGATACGTTTTGGATTTCGATGAGACCGGGATCGGGTTTCCGTATACCGGGATTCCAGGTTTGGAGACCCGAATACCACATCGATCCAAATTAACGATAGGTCGTGAATCTCAAGTGAAGATGAAGATTCAGAGTGCAAGGGTTATTGTCGTTAACTCTGAGGGTGATTCCAAAACGAGTGTAACGAGATAATGCCTTCGGTTTCGTTCGAACCCGGAACGAACTTGTATGGATTGAATGCTTTCAGCACATCGTCAGGCGGACGATGAGCATTCTAAGTGATATGTTCTGATTAAAGGTAATCGTAACCTCAAGCCTCATCAACCGGGAATGGCTAAAACAGGGGAGGTGCAGCAAGGCTTCGTGGGTAGCACCCACTGAGAGCAAGATAGATCCCTGTCTAGAGGTCCCTTTTCTTTTTATTCGGCTTAGTGTGTGGTTGGTCGCGCCAACTACGGGGTTATCTTGTTCGGAATTATCCAGTAAGGGATGGTTCCGGCTTTGTGTTGCAGGGGAGCGGGCGTACTCCTCGGTACGGTGATCTAGGCCACGTACTGTGATGGGCGGTACCCCAGTAGCCTTGCCATTGTATGGAAACCCATTCTTCCTACGTGCCCTTACGGTTTTGATTTTATAACCCACTTTGTGGCTAGTATGCTGGAATTTAATAATGTAACAATTTCAGCTATTTCATATTTATTTGAAAACCCTAGACCCTATTATAATAAAATCAGATTTCCTATCAAATGTTTTGGTTAGCGTAAGGTAAAAACTTACCCATGTTTATTTGTGGGGAGTCTTACGTGATACCTTTTCTTTCTAAAGGTTTTGAAGTTAAGCAAGTTTAACCTGTTACTCACACCAGACCCATGTCTGACCCAAGTGTTTATTTCTGTTTTATAAACTCTTGGGTACTCAAATTTTTACGAGTAGCCAAGGGATTCAGGTTTAGCTTTGACGAATATTCTGGAGGAGCAATGGAGCAGGAGGCTTCGGCGTTCGTAGATATAGTATTCCGCTGTGTTGATATCTGTGTTAGAGTCTTGTATTGTATTTGAGTTGTAATATCTAGACAGATGTTTATAACTGTCTAGCATGTGTTGTATAGTTGTGTAAACTCTGATAAGTGTTGTATACTATGTAATAGTTTCTTTATGTTATTAATATAATTTATTCGTTCCGCTGTGAGATCGTTGTTGTTGTTTCTTCTTTCTTCTCTTCTTTTCTATTTTCTACCCCTTTCTTTCTTATTGATGATACGTCATTCTGTAGAATGAGTGGCGGGTCGTTACTGTAACGACCCGGCTTTTTCTCCACAGAAAAAGTCGTATCATCATGAAGAAAGAAAGGGATAGAAAAGAAGAAACAACAACACAAAAGAATCTCACAGTGGAAACGAATGAAATATAATATATCACATAGAATATTACATAGTATCATATACATAGGAGTACACAACTTATACATCACAGAATAGACAGTTATAAACTTCTGTCTATTATACAACACAAGTACATCAGTACAATACCACATACACAGCGGAAACTCTATATATCTACACGCTGAAGCCTCCTGCTCCTCAGCTCCTCCAGTATTCGTCAAGACTAACCTGAATCCCTTGACTACTCAATACAAAAACGACCCGGCTTTCTACCACCAGAAAGACGTATCATGAATTAAGAAAGAAAGGGATAGAAGAAGAAAAGATAGAAAAGAAGAAAGAACAACACATCAGAATCTCACAGCGGAACGAATAAAATATAATATATCACATAAAATATTACATAGTATCATGTTACATCAGAGTTACACAACTTATACATCACAGAATAGACAGTTATAAACTTCTGTCTATTATACAACACAAGTACATCAGTACAATACAGACTAATACAAACACAGCGGAAACTCTATATATCTACTCGCTGAAGCCTCCTGCTTCACAGCTCCTCCAGAATTCGTCAAGACTATCCTGAATCCCTTGACTACTCAATACTATTAGCGATACGACTTTCTATGGAGAGAAAGTCGTGGTCGTTACAGTTTGTTTTAAAAATCCTGATTTTCAGTGATGATTCAAGATATAAACTTGAATCAATAAAATTTAACATTTGGTTTTATCAAGTGTCATTTCAATTTTAAATATATATATATTTCTACCAATTTGTTGGGTTACCTGTTCGGGTTTTCCAATATAGGATTAATCTTAAACATAAAAGTATCTTTATTTATAAATCCAGGTTTATAAACTGATTACTTATACAAAATAATGATTTTTGAAAGAAAAATCAAAATTTTTAAAGGGCTATAGTATGAGCAGTTCGAGTTTGATCAAATTTGGAGTTTTGGGTAGATTATGATGATCTAGGTGAGGTCGGGAAAAATGTCAGATGGATGTTCTAATCGTTGGGAAGACGGCGGTGATCATTTTATGTTTGTAGACCTAATTTTAGCATAGTCGAGAATTTTGGGTGTCAAAGTATCTCTGGTGAATCGAGTGAAAGAATATCAGAACACTAGGTTGAGTGAATACCTAGGTTCGGAAGGATTGTTCATTAGAGATAGGCTCGGGTAACTTTTGATGTTATGTTTTTAAACCTGATAGTAATTTAAAATTTAAAATGAGTTTTAAAAAGTTTGAAACAGGATTTAAAACAAAGTTTAAAATCAAATTTTAAGTATGGTTTCAAATCTAAATTGTATTCTAGTTTGAGATAGATAAAGTTTATAAAATTTAAAATGTTTTAACAAATTTGAAATGTTTTTTAAAGTATATTTCAAAAGAGTTTGAATTTAAATTAATTGGGTTAAAAATCTTATAAAAATTTCTTTTATAAAGGTTAAGTGATTCTTAACATTTGAATTTAGAAAGATTTTTATAAATTTGATTTAAGTCTTGGTTAAAAGATAAATTTGTAATTTATTTAAATCTTTAATTTAAAAAGGAAGATTTAAAAGTAAAATGTTTTAAGTCTTTTGTTAATAATAATTTAAAGTAGTTAAAGGTTAATACTTTAATTTAAAAAGTAATTAAGGGTTAATGATTTTGGGTTCATTAAGTTAATAAGGTAATTAAGAATAATTTAATAAATTAATTAATTAATGATTTAGTGTTAATTAATTTAAAAATTAGGATTTTAAGTAAATTAATTAAGGTTAATTAATTTGGGATTAAGAATCATTTATTTAGATAAGTATAGATTTTTAATAAATGATTCGAAGTTTATTTATCAAGTGATTAAAGATTAATTAAGCAATTAATTTAGTAATTGTAAATTAATTAATTGGTAATTAAGAATTTATTAAGTTGTAAATAATAATTAGTTGATTAAAGTTTAATTACTTAAAGAAGTAATTAAAAAATGGTTAATAATTAATGAGAGATCATTAATTAAAGTTTTTTTTAAAATAATTAATTAATGAGATTAATTTTGATAAATCAATTATATTAATAAATCAATATGAAATTGGTTAAGTATAATTACTTCATGTAAGTAATTAAAGAAATTAATTACTTAAGGTAATTAATTAAATAAATTTGATAAGTTTAAATTAATTAATTAAATTAATTTAAATTAAGCACTTGGTGGTTTGATAATTACTTAAGTATAATTATTGAAGTGTAATTACTTAGGAAAGTAATTAAAGTTAATTAGTGGATATAATTAACTAAGGATGATATAATGAAAGTAATTTGAGTTAATTACTTTAAAAAAATTAATCAAGGGATTAATTAAAGGATAATTAATTAAGGAGTAATTAATTTATGGAAGAGTAATTAAGGGTAGTTAATTACTAAATGAGATTAATCAAAGGTGATTAATAAATATGGTTTAATTAAAGATTAATTATTAAATATAATTAATTTAAATGGAGTAATTAGAAATCATTAATTAATATAATTAATGATGTAATTAAGAATTGATTAATTAAATTAATTAATCAATAATAAAGGATTAAAGTAATTAATTAATTAAGAATTAATATAATTAAATATAGTTAATTAATTACTGAAGTAATTAAAGATTAATTACTATAATGGTTTAAGTTAATTAATTTGTGAAATTAATTAGGTATTAATTACTTGAAGTAATTAAAGAATAAATGAATCAGGATTGATTAATTAAAATGGATACTTAAAGTATGATTAATTAATTGGTTTAATTAATGGTTAAGTAAGAAGGATTTATAAAATAAAGTAATTAATTTAATTCACTTTAAATTGATTAGAAATGATATAAATCATTACTTAAGGATGGAGGAATGATATTGAATGCTTTCATTGTTTGATATCTCTGATGAGATATATGATGTGTGATATGGATGTTTGGTTGAATTGGAATGATAATATGAATTATCAGCTGTGATGACAATGTAGATTTTCTATTGAATTATCTATCTCTGTGTATATAGATAGAATTGAATTGTTTTAACTTTAAAACAACTTGGCCTTAAAAGATACGTTTTGGATTTCGATGAGACCGGGATCGGGTTTCCGTATACCGGGATTCCAGGTTTGGAGACCCGAATACCACATCGATCCAAATTAACGATAGGTCGTGAATCTCAAGTGAAGATGAAGATTCAGAGTGCAAGGGTTATTGTCGTTAACTCTGAGGGTGATTCCAAAACGAGTGTAACGAGATAATGCCTTCGGTTTCGTTCGAACCCGGAACGAACTTGTATGGATTGAATGCTTTCAGCACATCGTCAGGCGGACGATGAGCATTCTAAGTGATATGTTCTGATTAAAGGTAATCGTAACCTCAAGCCTCATCAACCGGGAATGGCTAAAGCAGGGGAGGTGCAGCAAGGCTTCGTGGGTAGCACCCACTGAGAGCAAGATAGATCCCTGTCTAGAGGTCCCTTTTCTTTTTATTCGACTTAGTGTGTGGTTGGTCGCGCCAACTACGGGGTTATCTTGTTCGGAATTATCCAGTAAGGGATGGTTCCGGCTTTGTGTTGCAGGGGAGCGGGCGTACTCCTCGGTACGGTGATCTAGGCCACGTACTGTGATGGGCGGTACCCCAGTAGCCCTGCCATTGTATGGAAACCCATTCTTCCTACGTGCCCTTACGGTTTTGATTTTATAACCCACTTTGTGGCTAGTATGCTGGAATTTAATAATGTAACAATTTCAGCTATTTCATATTTATTTGAAAACCCTAGACCCTATTATAATAAAATCAGATTTCCTATCAAATGTTTTGGTTAGCGTAAGGTAAAAACTTACCCATGTTTATTTGTGGGGAGTCTTACGTGATACCTTTTCTTTCTAAAGGTTTTGAAGTTAAGCAAGTTTAACCTGTTACTCACACCAGACCCATGTCTGACCCAAGTGTTTATTTCTGTTTTATAAACTCTTGGGTACTCAAATTTTTACGAGTAGCCAAGGGATTCAGGTTTAGCTTTGACGAATATTCTGGAGGAGCAATGGAGCAGGAGGCTTCGGCGTTCGTAGATATAGTATTCCGCTGTGTTGATATCTGTGTTAGAGTCTTGTATTGTATTTGAGTTGTAATATCTAGACAGATGTTTATAACTGTCTAGCATGTGTTGTATAGTTGTGTAAACTCTGATAAGTGTTGTATACTATGTAATAGTTTCTTTATGTTATTAATATAATTTATTCGTTCCGCTGTGAGATCGTTGTTGTTGTTTCTTCTTTCTTCTCTTCTTTTCTATTTTCTACCCCTTTCTTTCTTATTGATGATACGTCATTCTGTAGAATGAGTGGCGGGTCGTTACTGTAACGACCCGGCTTTTTCTCCACAGAAAAAGTCGTATCATCATGAAGAAAGAAAGGGATAGAAGAAGAAAGGATAGAAAAGAAGAAACAACAACACAAAAGAATCTCACAGTGGAAACGAATGAAATATAATATATCACATAGAATATTACATAGTATCATATACATAGGAGTACACAACTTATACATCACAGAATAGACAGTTATAAACTTCTGTCTATTATACAACACAAGTACATCAGTACAATACCACATACACAGCGGAAACTCTATATATCTACACGCTGAAGCCTCCTGCTCCTCAGCTCCTCCAGTATTCGTCAAGACTAACCTGAATCCCTTGACTACTCAATACAAAAACGACCCGGCTTTCTACCACCAGAAAGACGTATCATGAATTAAGAAAGAAAGGGATAGAAGAAGAAAAGATAGAAAAGAAGAAAGAACAACACATCAGAATCTCACAGCGGAACGAATAAAATATAATATATCACATAAAATATTACATAGTATCATGTTACATCAGAGTTACACAACTTATACATCACAGAATAGACAGTTATAAACTTCTGTCTATTATACAACACAAGTACATCAGTACAATACAGACTAATACAAACACAGCGGAAACTCTATATATCTACTCGCTGAAGCCTCCTGCTTCACAGCTCCTCCAGAATTCGTCAAGACTATCCTGAGTAGTCAAGGGATTCAGGATAGTCTTGACGAATTCTGGAGGAGCTGTGAAGCAGGAGGCTTCAGCGAGTAGATATATAGAGTTTCCGCTGTGTTTGTATTAGTCTGTATTGTACTGATGTACTTGTGTTGTATAATAGACAGAAGTTTATAACTGTCTATTCTGTGATGTATAAGTTGTGTAACTCTGATGTAACATGATACTACGTAATATTTTATGTGATATATTATATTTTATTCGTTCCGCTGTGAGATTCTGATGTGTTGTTCTTTCTTCTTTTCTATCTTTTCTTCTTCTATCCCTTTCTTTCTTAATTCATGATACGTCTTTCTGGTGGTAGAAAGCCGGGTCGTGACAGTTGGTATCAGAGACATACAAATCATCCAATATCAACCAATCACCCAATATCAAACATCCAGTATTAATCAATTATCTAAACAGAATTGATTTACTCTAATCAATTTAATTAACCTTTAATTAAATTAATTACTATCCTTTAATTACTTGGATTATCTTAATCCTGCTCACTATCATCAATTAATTACAAATTAATTAATTAAACATCTAAATGATCTTCCTTAATTAATCTCCTTTGATTAATTATCTTAATTAAGGAGTAATTAATTTAGTTAATGAAAGTAATTAAGAGTAGTTAATTACTAAAGGAGATTAATCAAGAGTGATTAATAAATGTGTTTTAATTAAAGTTTAATTACTTAATGTAATTAATTTAATTTAAGTAATTAATAATTAATTTGTAATTAAGGATCATTAATTAATATAATTAATGATGTAATTAAGATTGATTAATTAAGTATAATTAATAAATGAAGTGATTAATTAATGTAATTAATTAAGGTTTAATATAATTTATTATAGTGATTAATTTAATTAATTATAGTTAATTAATTAATGAAGTAATTAAAGGTTAATTACTATAAGTGGTTAAGGTTAATTAATTTGAGTAATTAATTAAAGATGATTAATTGAAAAGGGTAATTAAAAGATAATTAATCAAAGATGATTAATTGAAAAAGGTAATTAGAGGATAATTAATTAATTTGTAATTAATTAATGTTTAAGTAAGAAGGATTTATAAAATAAAAGTAATTAATTTAATTAACTTTAAATTAATTAGAGATGATATAAATCATTACTTATGGATGGATGATAATACTGAATGCTTTGCATTTGATTGATATCTCTGATGAGATATATTCTATGTGATATGGATGTTTAGCTGAATTGTGATAATATGGATTATCTGATGATATTGATAATGTTGATTATCTATTGTGAATTTTCTTTCTAAGTGTATAAAGATAATTGAATTAAATTGTTTTAACCAGAAAAACTACTCAGATACTTCATCAAAACTTGAGTTGCTGCACCAACTCCATATTATCACTGTAACGACCACGACTTTCTCTCCATAGAAAGTCGCATCATTATTAAGAAAGAAAGGGATAGAAAAGAGAAAAGAAGAGAAAGAAAGAATAACAACACATCAGAATCTCACAACGGAACGAAACAAATATAATATATCACATAACTATTACATAGTCTTTACATAATTAGAGTACACAACTTATACATCACAAAATAGACAGTTATAAAACCTGTCTATTATACAACACAAGATACAACTCAAACAAACGACTCAGAGAAACCAACACAGCGGAATACTATATATCTACGAATGCTGAAGCCTCCTGCTCCATATCTCCTCCATAGATTCGTCAAAGCTAACCTGAATCCCTTGGCTACTCGTAAAAATTTGAGTACCCAAGAGTTTATAAAACAGAAATAAACAACTTGGGTCAGACATGGGTCTGGTGTGAGTAACAGGTTAAACTTGTTTAACTTCAAAACCTTTTGAAAGAAAAAGTATCACGTAAGACTTCCCACACATAAACATGGGTAAGTTTTTACCTTACGCTAACCAAAACATTTGATAGGAAATCTGATTTTATTATAATAGGGTCTAGGGTTTTCAAGTAAAATATAGAAATAGCTGAAATGCTTACATCTCACATTCCAACATAGTTGGGCACATCTAATACGTACGGCACTTATTGGAGTTTGGATTCCATACAATGGCAGGGCTACTGGGGTACCGCCCGTCACAGTACGTGGCCTAGATCACCGTACCGAGGATCACTCCCAATCCCCTGCAACACAAGGTCGGAACATCCCTTACTGGATAATTCCCGCACAAGATACCTCACGGTTGGGATCAGCAACCGCACCACTAAGCCGAAATAAAAAGGGACATCTAGACAGAGGTAATCTTGTCCTACTTGGGTGCTACCCACTAACCTTGCTGCACCTCCCCTGTTTTAGCCATTCCCGGTTTGTGAGGCTTGAGGTCACGATTACCTTTAAATAGAACACATCTATCTTAGAATGCTCATCGTCCACTTGACGATGTGCTGAAAGCATTCAATCCATACAAGTTCGTTCCGGGTTCGAACGAAACCGAAGGCATTATCTCGTTACACTCGTTTTGGAATCACCCTCAGAGTTAACGACAATAACCCTTGCACTCTGAATCTTCATCTTCACTTGATTCACGACCTATCGTAAATTTGGATCGATGTGGTATTCGGGTCTCCAGACCTGGAAATCCGGTATACGGAAACCCGATCCCGGTCTCATCGAAATCCAAAGCGTATCTTTTAAGGCCAAGTTGTTTTAAAGTTTAAAACAATTTAATTCAATATCTTTATACACAAAGAAAGATAATTTACAACAAATAATCAACATTATTAGATAATCCATACAATTCAACTAACATCCATATCACACAGCATATATCTCATCAGAGATATCAATCAATGTCAAGTATCCAATACTATCACTCATTCATAAGTAATGATTTACACTATCTCTAATTAATTTAAAGTGAATTAAATTAATTACTTTATTTTATAAATCCTTCTTACTTAACCATTAATTAATTACAATTTAATTAATTAATTATCCTCTAATTACCTTTTTCAATTAATCATCTTGATTAATTATCTTTTAATTACATCCAAGTAATTTATTCTCAATTAATTACTCAAATTAATTAACCTTAACTACTTATAATAATTAACCTTTAATTACTTCATTAATTAATTAACTATAATTAATTAAATTAATCAACTATAATTAATTACATTAATCCTTAATTAATTAATTAATCACTTCAATTATTAATTATTACTTAATTAATCAATCTTAGTTACATCATTAATTATATTAATTTATGATCCTTAATTACAACTTAATTATTAATTACTCAATTAAATTAATTACATTAAGTAATTAATCTTTAATTAAACAACATTTATTAATCACCTTGATTAATCTTTAATCAGTAATTAACTACCCTTAATTACTTTCACTAACTAAATTAATTACTTCCTTAATTAATTTCTTAATTAATCCCTTGATTAATTATTCAAAGTAATTAACTCAAATTACTTTTATTAATAAAATCATTATTCAACTAATTACTTCCAGTAATTATCATATTATTTACTTCCCTAAATAATCTTACCTTAATAATTACATTAAGTAATTATTATTAAACCATCTCTTGATTATCCTAAATTAACTAAACTAAATTAATTAACTCTTAATTAATTATAATCTTTAATTATTTATTTACTATTACTTAATTAATAATTAAAATAATTAATTACCCTTTATAAATATTATAAAAATCTTAATTATCTTTAACAATTCATTTACCTTTGTTAATTACTAATTTACATTATTAAACTTTAATCTTTAATTAATATTAATTATATTTATAAAATGATTAAGTTTTAAAACATTTTATTTTCTTTATTTATTTTTTTAATCAAAAACCAAATTCTATATATATCTACTTCTCATTTCTTTTTCCCTTTCCTACCTCTTTCTCTAAACATTCAAGCCAGCACGTTTTCAAAACTGAAAAGAAAATTATCAAAAGCCTTAAACATTCAAACTAATTTCTCTCTAAAATTCTAAAATCTGAAACCAAAATCCAAGTTGAAACTTCCTCAAAATCTAAAACTGCAAGCTATTTTCAAACTGAAGAAATCAAAGATCAAAACAACTGCAGCAAGTTTCAAGAATCAACAAACTCAAATCTAAACAAACAATTCAAAGTGCTGGAGCTAGCTGTTTAAGTTTCAAACATCTCAGCTCTGTTCAAATCATCTCATTTCAGATTCAAAGTTCTGTTCAATATCTCTAAACCAGGTGAGTAAACTAAATGATAAAAACAGTAATATAGTTGTTTGTTTTATTTCCTGTGACAGTACTATATGAAAAGTTGATTTAATGATTGAATTTATCAAGCTATATATGCATTACTATGATCATATACCTGTATATGTATGATCTGCTCTGTTAAATGTTCTAGTAGGCAAAACAACCTTAGATCTACCATGACATCTTATGACTATCTATTTAAAGTAATTGTATGAATGTAATTATGTTTGCATGTTTATAGATTATGTAAATAAATGTGTGCATGCCTGTAAATAGAAACTTTGGCTCTGTTTTAAGTTTACAGGGAAGGAAAAATTAGAGAATTTAATTATTCTTCCTCCATTTCTTTTTAAGATTTAATATTTAAAACAAATATGTTTAAAATTTACCAGACTTTAATTTTAATATACTTTCAAGTATCATTATTCTGTTAAATTTGCTGGGATCAAGAAATACAGGAGCCTTGAATAATATGTTAAAATCAAGTGTGAAAATTTACTGATTCAATTATATAATTTGAATAGGCTCAAGAAAATATGATTTTTAAAAAGGAAATCCTGATTTTTAATATTGTATCGAGTAAGAAATCCTAAGTTAACCAGAAAATGGGTTCTGAGAGTTTTCTGACGATCGAAGGACAATTGGTACTCGAGGTTTTGATCGGAGTTGGGTTGGTGGTCAGTGATGTCGAGAAAAATGCCTGATGATTTTATCATCCTCTTTTTGTTGTGAAATATTTGTGCATATGAATGTTCATGCTTCTCTGTTATTTTCCTATGAGTAAACAACTAATACTTGTTATAAAATTGTTGTTGGTAATAAATAGGTGTTGCGAAAAATTGTTTGCTTGAGTGTAAATTTTGCCATGCATGTTGATGAATTGGATGATATAACTGTGCATGTCTGATATCTGGTTCATCTCTGTTAATGGATACAGAGTTTATATTTAGATCAAAAAAATTCTTAAATCTCCTTATCTAATCTTTGTTAGGCCAGGTTTTTCAAACAAGATTTGTTTGTATAAACATAGATTAAGATTTAAAAATATATTTAAGTAAATTAAGATTTCAATTTTTTGGGAAAATAGAAAATACAGTGGAAATTTTAAGCATGATGAAATTCGAGCATCATAATTCCATGATCTATTTATATAACCTGAATCCCCATCTTTAATGATGATTTTTAAGAATTAAATCATAATTTTTAGTTTTGGATCGAATGAGTTATTCTGGGTTAACCAGAAAATGATTTTTTAGTGTTATCTGGTGATCTTACTTGGAACTGTCCAGTAAGGGATGGTTCCGGCTTTGTGTTGCAGGGGAGCGGGCGTACTCCTCGGTACGGTGATCTAGGCCACGTACTGTGACGGGCGGTACCCCAGTAGCCCTGCCATTGTATGGAATCCAAACTCCAATAAGTGCCGTACGTATTAGTTGTGCCCAATTATGTTGGAATGTGAGATGTAAGCATTTCAGCTATTTCTATATTTTACTTGAAAACCCTAGACCCTATTATAATAAAATCAGATTTCCTATCAAATGTTTTGGTTAGCGTAAGGTAAAAACTTACCCATGTTTATTTGTGGGGAGTCTTATGTGATACCTTTTCTTTCTAAAGGTTTTGAAGTTAAGCAAGTTTAACCTGTTACTCACACCAGACCCATGTCTGACCCAAGTGTTTATTTCTGTTTTATAAACTCTTGGGTACTCAAATTTTTACGAGTAGCCAAGGGATTCAGGTTTAGCTTTGACGAATATTCTGGAGGAGCAATGGAGTAGGAGGCTTCGGCGTTTGTAGATATAGTATTCCGCTGTGTTGATATCTGTGATAGTGTCTTGTCTTGTATTTGAGTTGTAATGTCTAGACAGATGTTTATAACTGTCTAGTAAGTGATGTATATGTTGTATAACTCTGATAAGTGTTGTATACTATGTAATAGTTTATGTTATTAATATAATTTATTCGTTCCGCTGTGAGATCGTTGTTGTTGTTTCTTTCTTTCTTCTCTTCTTTTCTATTTTCTACCCCTTTCTTTCTTATTAACGATGCGACTTTTTGTGGAGAGAAAGTCGTTGGTCGTTACTCACGTGTAACGACCTAGGCTTTTCAACCTTCAGCAACGGTTCACGACCGGTAGGCTTTTCAACCATCCCAGCCCCGCTGTGGCTCACAGTGATACCTCGGGTTTGCTTTTACGGCCACCCTCTCGAGTCGCAACCAACCCCAAAAGGCCTTATACTACCCCCGGGGACATGTAGGGGTAAGAGTCTCCCGTTCGCCACCTAACGCAAAGCGAGAACCCCCTATCAGAGCTGTACAACAAATTATAATACTTGATTTTTAACCCAATTCAAAGTTTTCACAGTTGTTTTCCATTTTATAATTCGAATCAGCTCTGATACCAACTGTGACGACCCGACTTTTTCTCCACAAAAAGTCGTATCATCTTGAAGAAAGAAAGGGATAGAAAAGAGAAAAGATAGAGAAGAAAGAAGAATCAATATCAGAATCTAAACAGCGGAACGAATAAATTATATTAATCAAATAAGATATTACATTGTATCATATACATCAGAGATACACAGCTTTATACAACACATACTAGACAGTTATAAACACCTATCTAGTTATTACAACTCAAAATACAACTTAAACAAACGACTCAGAGATCAACACAGCGGAAATACAGATATCTACACGCTGAAGCCTCCTGCTCCATTGCTCCTCCAGATAACTCGTCAAAGCTAACCTGAATCCCTTGGCTACTCGTAAAAATTTGAGTACCCAAGTGTTTATTTCTGTTTTATAAACTCTTGGGTACTCAAATTTTTACGAGTAGCCAAGGGATTCAGGTTAGCTTTGACGAGTTATCTGGAGGAGCAATGGAGCAGGAGGCTTCAGCGTGTAGATATCTGTATTTCCGCTGTGTTGATCTCTGAGTCGTTTGTTTAAGTTGTATTTTGAGTTGTAATAACTAGATAGGTGTTTATAACTGTCTAGTATGTGTTGTATAAAGCTGTGTATCTCTGATGTATATGATACAATGTAATATCTTATTTGATTAATATAATTTATTCGTTCCGCTGTTTAGATTCTGATATTGATTCTTCTTTCTTCTCTATCTTTTCTCTTTTCTATCCCTTTCTTTCTTCAAGATGATACGACTTTTTGTGGAGAAAAAGTCGGGTCGTCACAGTTTCCAATTGTAACGACCACGACTTTCTCTCCACAGAAAGTCGCATCGTTAATAAGAAAGAAAGGGGTAGAAAATAGAAAAGAAGAGAAGAAAGAAAGAAACAACAACAACGATCTCACAGCGGAACGAATAAATTATATTAATAACATAATCTATTACATAGTATACAACAATTTACAGAGTTACACCGCATATACATCACTTACTAGACAGTTATAAACATCTGTCTAGACATTACAACTCAAATACAAGACAAGACACTATCACAGATATCAACACAGCGGAATACTATATCTACGAACGCCGAAGCCTCCTGCTCCATTGCTCCTCCAGAATATTCGTCAAAGCTAAACCTGAATCCCTTGGCTACTCGTAAAAATTTGAGTACCCAAGAGTTTATAACTGTCTAGACAGTGATGTATATGCTGTGTAACTCTGTAAAGTGTTGTATACTATGTAATAGTTTATGTTATTAATATAATTTATTCGTTCCGCTGTGAGATCGTTGTTGTTGTTTCTTTCTTTCTTCTCTTTTTTTCTATTTTCTACCCCTTTCTTTCTTATTAGCGATACGACTTTCTATGGAGAGAAAGTCGTGGTCGTTACTATGAAAATTAACTATTTTGACTTAAAATTTTTATACCAGTTACAATATAGAAAATTAAATTCTTTGGAATTTTGGAGGATATTTCTCATGCATTTTCAAATTGATATGAATTAATTAGAGAAGGAAAAGTTTAACTTCAAATGGTAATTAATTAATTAATCGATTATATTAATTAATAATTATGGATGCAAGAGAAGTTATCTTTTATTTTTTGTGAAGGATTTCTGTAAATACTTTGATTAACCACTAGAAATTGAGGATAAAGTATGAATTGGTCAAAAGCTATAACTTTTGAAGAAAATAAATTATTTTAAAAATATTTAAAAAAATTCTATCTTTAATTTACGATAGCAAACTTTTTATTGATTTACGATAGCCATGTCTATTTTTACGATAACCTATTTTAGACTTACGATAACTCCTAAATGTTATAAGTGCAATAGCCCTAAGTTTTTACACTTATGATAGCTATTATTCTAGATTTACAATAGCCATATTTTTATATTTACGATAACTATTTTCCTTGATATAAGATAGCCACAGAAGTGTAATATCACTATTCTCTTAAAAGGGAAATAGCACAAGATTTTATGTTTTGTAATAGATGTGTATATTGACTTACGATACTTATGTCTGTTTTAATTTATGATAGTTATGTTTCACGATAGTTTTGATTTATGATAGTTATGTATATTTTGAATTATGATACTGTGTATACTTTTGATTTACAATAGATAAGTCTACTTTGATTTACGATAGCTTTGGTTTTAAAGGTGCGATAGCACAAAGTTTTATACTTGCGAGCTAAGTATTTAAAGGTGCGATAACATATGATCTAGAGGTGCGATAACACTATGATTTTAGAGTGACGATAGCCTTATTTTTATGTACACGATAACACTTAACCACATACTTTGCCGGACTTATCCTTGTAACAAAATATGGGTTTTTGTCAAATTATTTATCTGAACAGTAAGATTTTTAAAGAAAGAAAAGATATTTTTAGCCCGTTTTGCTAATTTATATGAAATATGTTGAAATGTGGTTACAAGTATTTTGTGTATAAAGTTGCTACCTTGTGAACATATTTGTATGATGGATGATAATTTATATGTGCAACTTTAAATCTTGATTAATTGATATTGTGTACGTGAATTGTTATCATGTTCACTTATATGATATCACCGGACACTTATGACCTTAGGGATTGAAAATTGATGACCAGTTAGGATTGTTCCATTAATGGGTGCAGTCAGAGTTAATTTCTATGTGTGTAGAATTGCAACTAGGGGATCGATAAGATCAACTTTTGTTAGGATACCCAGGAATGATCAAATAAAATGACTCATTTGATTTTTATAAAGCCAAATTTAAGGGTGGAGACTGGTGCATGGGTCATGCCTCACACTTTAATCATTAAGCTCTAGGCTATTTAGGACTACGATTCCAATGCATATGGATTTGCCAATATTGAGGCTAAAACTTTGCGTATGCATTTGGAAACTCATAGTAGTCATGCTCACCATTGCTTTTTTTCTCATGTCAAGGGAATATCTAGGTATTAAGGGAACATAAAACCATTGTTCTTATTTTTCACCAGTCCCTGAGTAGCTTGGTGCTCTTACGGAAACTGAAAACCATTGGATTATTAGGTACTATTTTTAGCCTAAGTCATTCTGGTTGGTTTTTGCTTGGCCTAAACCTAATAGGTTCATAGTAACCTTGGAAATACTATGCTGATTTTAGAAGACTTGATGGGATGGGTAGGTAGGAGAATGCATAAGCCTTAGACCCTACTGGATACCAAATCATTCACCTTTGACCCGTTATTCATTTCATATTATGTTTTGTTCTAACCATTGTGGTTGTAAATGGAAGTTATGATTGTCAGATACTAGGGATGCAAAATCATTCCACTCAAAAGCATGGTCTCACCATGTATCTATTTTGTTTAGGATGGGCTAATATTATTTACACCATAACTTTTTGTCTGACACAAAGTTTTTGATTCCCCAAACTCTCGAGTACTCATTTGAGTAGATCGAGAGTAGGGTTATTTAGGTTTGACGAATAAAGCTTCTAGATGTGAAGGGGCAAGCTATTTTTAGTCTAATTTATTTTCTACAGTGCAGTACAGTTGTTTTTTCTATTGTAGGTAAAGATAGGTATTTACCTTTCAACAGTTATAACTTTGATCATCCAAAGGGGCATCATCACATGTCGCTCCTAAAGTTATAGTTATATTAACTGTATTTCATCTGAACGATGTAATCGTGGGGTCACATAATTAGCATGTAACGAATTAGAAATGTATGACAATATTTTGTGTAAGTTTGTAAATTTTTAGTGCTCTTGAACTTATTGATACAATAACCGATCTCATTTTTTCATCGGAAAATAATATCGTTAAATCCATTTTTGCCCTTAAAATATGTTGAGTGCAGGTTCAATGAACGAAATCAATGGATAGTCCTAGGCAATAAGGGAAATAAGTGGGCCACTTTCACATTAGAAAGGAACTGTGTATGTCCTATAGTACAACATGAAATGCTCAACAAATACTCTTGCCTAGAATGTCAAATCCAGTAAATCAATGCATAATAATCTGCACTTCCAAGTCCAAAGCACAAACGTAGCAAAGAACAATAGTACCTAGCAAAACAAACCGCGCTATCACTGGTAGAAGGTCAGCATGACCCAAAATATACCAGCCAAGCCACAAGCATCATGAGCAAGATTGCACTGATGTTTGAGACAAACTGTGACATTTTTATAAAGCCAAACCACGTCGCCACCTTTCAGACAAATTGTGTCACTACCTTCTAGGAAATTGCACTGCCATATTCAAAACAGCAGCTAGGCATAACATCCCTTAATTGCACCTCCATAAAGTAGCTTGGTCACAAGTATCATACGTAGCAATTAACACAAGCCATAGCTCACAATGGGAAACTAGCGTGGCTCGAAAGGAACAAGCCCCACCTTACAAGTTAGACAAGCTGTTCTAACACTTTACTAAGGGTAAAACCGTTTGCCACCATCACAAGCCAAACATCACCACATCCCATTCCAAACGTATTACTATATACGAACTGCACTGAAACAACTAAGGCAAGCTATGACAATATATCCCAACTACAACATGAAGAAAATGTATTTACCGCACTTTTGCAAAGATGCACACGTAACGCAACAAGGTCAAATTTTCACAAAGCAAGTTTATCTCAAGCACTTTATGTTGCGCTGATTCCAGCCATTCAAATAATAGCTTATCATCACATTTTTTAGCACAATATTTTAAAATTTAAAGTTGTTACTAGAATTCAAATCTCTAAAGAAAATTCGTCCCACATACACCCACGTTAGCAATTCTTGCATGTTAAATAAGGCTCTTAAATGAATGTCACGTTTAAAAATATAATGATGAAGTAAGAATATGAGGTTGTGTTAGTAATCCACCTGATATCATATTTGCTGTAAAAAGGAAAGTACTATAATATGAAAGGGGATCGCGCTTTATTCCCATTGAATTTGATACTATAAAAGTTGTACACTCTACTATTAAAATCCAAAAAACTTGCACTAAGAAAGAATTAAAGTAGAAAAGAATTGATCTGTGGACGTAGGATTCCTTAACATCCGAACCATATAAACCTTTATGTCTTTTACTTTTTGGCATTTATTACCTTGTTTTCTGTTTTAGATTTTGTTTGGGTTTGATTAGATTGATAGTTAAATTAAGGTCTACATTTTAACAAATAGGTAAAGTGCACCACCATAATCGTGCAAGCTTAAGCAATAGAATTACTTCTTTTAAAGCAATTTTAATATTAATTAAAATTGTTAATTCTTAATTAAAAACTATCCATCGTTGTAATCGCTTCAAAACTTGGTGGTGTTGTGAGAATAAAAAATCTCATCCACATTTTTATGCTAGAAGGAGGGCAAAGCCCCATCAAGTTACCTTATTCGTAAAAACTTCCTTATACCTAAAAACACCACATCTTTATTCCAAAAATGCAACCTATGGATTCTTATACCCCTTCCCAAGCAAAAGCCGATCATTAGCTGCTAAAACCGATAACAAATACCTCACCTCGTCATCTAAGCGAATGACCCTCATAATAGAAAATCATGACTGACCCCGTATTCAAAGCCCTCAACACTTACGTAATGCGGATCAATAATAGAATGACTAGGATTTAGAAGCTAGTAACCAAATTTCCTCTATATAATCCAAAATATTCGCACAACAACGCAGCTCACTGTCGATGTTCCCCTACTGTGAAACTGCGCATGGCGAAAAAACACGGCAATCTCATCAGTGAGAATAGTGAAGCCAAATTAATTGGCTCGAGGGGGAGGAGACTCCAGAAATAAGGTCCAGATCAACCCTAACATAAAAACCAAACCCGCAAACATCAACTACTACTGCTCGCAAAGCACAGTACACTAGCTGTGCAAAACAGATTTGAGGCAACTTCAGTTTGTAAGGGTGGCTCGTCACGAGTAAGCATCAAGAATGAGGAGACGCAGGAATTGAAAGCTTATATAGAGCAGTTAGCAGAATAGTATCATCTAACAAAGGAGGGAGAAGGGAGGCGAGTACTTTCTCCATTCAGCGAGGCTATCCTCGAATAAGATTTCACTACAACAAAAAAGACTTTTCACAGCGTTTGAAAAACGCTGTTAAAAGTTTTCACAGCGTTTTTAAAAACGCTGTATAACGACATGCGGTCGTTGACCCTAAATTTTTAACTGCAAAATATAAACGCTGTCAAAAACCCACTTTCTACAGCGTTTTTTAAACGCTGTTAATAATTTTTCTACTGCAAGGTATAAACGCTGTTAATAGTTTTCTACTGCAAGGTATAAACGCTGTCGTAGGGATATGCATTTTTTTCCCAATGAATTGACAGCAATGTATAAACGCTGTCGTAGGGATATGCATTTTTTTTCCCAATGAATTGACAGCAATGTATAAACGCTGTCGTAGGGATATGCATTTTTTCCAATGAATTGACAGCAATGTATAAACGCTGTCGTAGGGATATGCATTAGTTGTCCAAAGAATTGACAGCAATGTTGTGCCATTGCAATATTCACACATATCATTAATATAAACTACATTTAATTTTATTTTAATCAGTTAATGTACATAACATAAACAAATCAAACTAAAAATTGTAAAATAAAAGCATAACTATTAATCACTTCCATAAAATAAGTTGAACACAATATCCATGAACAAAGTTTACATAAACCCGTAAAGAGAGATAAAATTTATAAACCAACTGCATACAAAATTAGACAAATGCACAATATCTAGAAAGCAAGTTTGCATCTAATATTATCGACAAAACGTGCATAAAAGTAGTTCAAATACAGGCTGAAAATGAAAAGTGGCAGTACGAAGATAGTTAGACATTGGTTTACTGAATTGTTGCCAACAGGGCAGTCTGAACTCGGCAAGATTCCTCCTTCCGTCTTTTTTTCTTGACTTTTTGTTGTTGAGCTATCACTAACCATGGCTTTGTCAACATCCTGTTAGTAGTAATTACAGTAAGCTTTAGACGTATAACTGTTAGTTAAATATAAAGAGTATAATTTCCAGTTGAAAAAAATGTGTTTTTCAATAAACATGTAACTGGAAGTTCTATGCAATATTTGCACAGTGATATATTTAATGCATATTTTTCAAGTTGCAGTAATTTTTGGACAAAGGTAACTTGGAAATTATCCCTGAAATTACTTGTATTATCTTTAACTTATACCAAAAACATGATTTATATATTCTTTTATATTTCCCTCAGATGTATCTTGTGTCAAAGTTCTATAGCAGCATATTCTACTGGGCATAAAATAGAGGGCAAGAAAAATAATATGGAAAATTTAGAAGAATTTTTGTTCACGAAATTTTTCCAGCAGTCTTCAGTGTTTTAAAATATTATTTTGAGTGAATTCTGTTGATTAAATTTTGAAGTAAAGATAGAAAGTTCTTAATTAAGTAGATCAACATAGGTTCTTACCTCCGCGAGTGCTTTTTGGATAGTTAAACTCTGTTCATCCAACAATGATTGCACTGTTTCAACAAGTAAATTCCTTTTACCATGCCATGCTTCCAGAAACCTAGGAATGATCCATTAATAAAGTAGGTATCAATAAATTACACTACCACTAGAGTTATATTTTGTTACAAGAACACTGTTGGGACACATAACGAGTTAAAAGAAGAAATGGGAAAATGACGTGATAAATAGAAGAAGCGAGCTAAAAGAAGATTGATTTCTCTGAAATAAAAGGATCTGGTAGGAGACCACATGAGTTCAGAGAAAGAAAAAAAATGCTGCATAGAGCTTGCTGGATCAGTACCTCTTTAAAACTGCTGTTCATTTATAATAATCATATGCTTAAAGTGAGCAGTGAATTATGCAGACTTTGTGTGGCAAGGTATGCACACCCCTGATCTCTTTTATAGCTGTTATATGAAAAAAAAGTATAATGGAATAAGGAAAAGAATAGAGAGAGAAAAATGAATGCAAAACTGACCATTTTAAAAATTAATGGCTATAATTTTGTGCTTACAGATCCAGTATGGTCGGAATAAGCTTCGGGAGCACCGCCTTTAACTGTGATCTCGCGATCAGTCCTACCATCTACCCTATTGCATCAACTGAAGAAAGACGAAACTGTTTTACATATGCTGGCAATATATTACAGAACATCAATAATATAAAAGAGCCGGTTCATCAAGTACAAAAATGCATCTGGACACACTAATTACATAACATTTATATGGGATTTTTGTTAACATAACTAAATATCATACCTATTAGAATATTAACACACGTGTGCGCACACGCACGCACACTCAGTGTTAGTTATATTGGACTCAACACCCCTGTGAGTAAATATTGATACCGTGTTTTGTAGTATTTAAGGTAAAGATGCTTAGTGTAACAATATAAAATTGGAGGTAAAATCTAATAAATTAATTACTAGGGGGGCAATGTAAAAAATACTCGATTTAGATTAGCAGTTGATTATATACACTCTGCTCAATGAGCAATTTTCAATTCATAAAAGACCATCCTGTATTTCCATTCAAATATCGAAAGCATGAATAAGCGAATGCAACACATTATAGTTAGTTGAAACACTGTTTTACACTGAATTTTGTTTTTTCCAGTTTGATGACTACATACATAATACGGCATTGATGGATTGTTCACTAATATCTCTGTGTAACTAAAAATATTTCAAGAAGATGTGGGGGTAAATTATTTCAAGAAGCAATTGTGTGCCTCAAAATTTAACTGCCAGATAACAAAAAAAAATTTCAACAAAAATTAGATTAATTATCTTTAACTCAAATGTATAATGTGGAGATTTAAAATGAAATATACAAATGGAAATATGTAAGAGTCGACTATAAAATAAAAATAAGAGCATTCCACATCACCAGGGCTGGCCCAGTATTAAATTAAGCAAACGATTGGAATATAATACAATGGAAACCAACCTGGCCAGGAACCACCATTGTGATAACTCCACTTGGTATTTTTTAAACCTCTACCAGTGACCGTAGTCCGTTCATTATCTTGCAAAGCTGGGTACACTACTTTCATAGGCATATGACCTACTAGCTCCTCCCGTCTCTGTTCAATAAGATCCATTTAAGTAAATATAAGTTCAAACATTCTTCTCCAGACTAAAAAGGTATCGACATAAAATTTTATAAATATTTCACTGTCATTATGCTTATTGCATTTAACTAAATCAAATCAATAGCAATGAATGCTAAAACACAACTTTTGTTAATAGTTAATACGGCATAGGTTCAGCACACAAGTTAAATTATGAAATGGGCGGCCTATAAAAATTGAAGTGTTCCTATGTATCTTCCTACTAAAATTATCATCTGACAGCGTCCGATAAAGGAATTAGAAAAGGAAAAAAATAACAACTACACGTAAATAAAGAACGTTGTACTACACGAAGAGCATAGGTTGCATCCTCGGTTTATGAAATAAAAAATTAACTAAGTATCAAGCTGACCAAACTCAAGAGTTTGGATGGTGCGAAAGTAACTAATGAAATAAACAAGTTGAAACTAATGTTACCGTTTTTTCAGCACAATGTAAATAAGTTCCAGTGTTAATGTATCGTTATCATTTCGAAGCATGGCGATTTACAAATTGGCAGTCTAGGTCATAGGAGAAAAGATGGCTGTAAAAGCTAACATGGCATCCCTTGATCGATAACCATGAAGGATATATTATACAAATCTGTGCAAACACATTATAGGCTGTAATACTATTAAACTGTAACATGTAAACTGCAATACCATTAAAGATGCAAGGAATTATTTATTACTGCTACTCTCGCCATAGAGCAAGGAAAATTTATTTTTGAAACAGTCTATGTCACATATGTAAAACCAAATAACGATGTAAGGAACACTGACATGTGTACATTAATCATAATTACCTGACCAGGCATAACCTCGCCATTTGTGCCACTGATGTTGATTCCATCGTATAAATACGCTTTGTAATGAGCATCTGATATGTCACGACTGAATGATTTATCTACACCACCTACAACTTTGGGCTTGAATTTGGAAGGTTAACTGCAGAAACACAGTCAAATGGGGATACAACTACATGAAACCAAGTAAACAGGCAGTGTTAACTTGCCGTTTATCTGTTTAAACAGTCAAAACTGCATAACCAGAAGCACGCCATCTTAACAAGCCTTGGGTAACATACTAAGCAATTTGTTCACAACATAGAAATGCATCCCCATTAGCCTCATCATCGTCAGTAAACTTATAGCACAGGCCCCTGTCTGTATACTAGAAGATAAGAACCACATAACAGTTAGTCTCATGAAAAATACTCTAAAATGTTTATACTCTACACCACGGGGTTCCACATAATTATAATTCTTCCTTTGGATGCTGAATTTGCATTAGTATTAAATTTCCATTCCTTATTAATGCTTCCCACTAACCTTTTCAAATTATATTCATTAAGTTTGTGCTCTATTAAAACTAGCAGTGATGGATTATTATTTTTTAACATGAGCAAGAGCATCACATCTTCTTGTGGGGGAATTGAGCCCCCTGACGTTCCAAACAAGGAACGTCATTGAGAATTATTTGGAAGTTTCCACTTATTTGCAGAGCTACTAGGGGAAACGCTTAATTTACTCTCTTTTTTAAAATTTGATTTGTGTGACCAAATCTAACCACGCATGATTGCTTATTACATCCGAAAGGCCATTAGCTGTAAATCGAAAGGAGTTTCATCCGTACGTATCCTTCTAGTTATTCTAGCTGGAACACTGTTTGTTGAAGATTTAAAGCTATTAGTATGTAGGGGACTTGGTCTCAAGGTGACAAGGTTGCAATAATTTCCCTTTTGTCTCATGTTAATTGTTTACAAGGAGATATGAGCTTTTCAACAAGAAACAAAATGTAAAAGGTTATAGAAAGAAGATTAATGTAAAGGGAAAGAAAGTTGAAGCTTAAACACATCTCATAAGAAAAAAAAAGTTATACTGATTAGAACCTTAATGAACAGTAAACAATAAACAAACGAATTCCAAGGACAAATGTGATCTCTTAACCGACTCATGCATGCCCAGACTATACAATCTTTCTTTATGTATATTTACTGCTTTCATTATATATAATCTAGAGATATTGGCAAATCTAGTAAGATATTTAAAGGTTAAGTAGCAGTGCATGTGTACCTTTAATCGCTACCGAAGCTAACCAATAGTTCAAATTTTGCAAGGAAAATTGAAGCGAATGTTGTCAGAATAGGCATTCTAGCTTAACAGCCATTTGACAATCAAACTGTTTTTATTGTATATGAGAACGTGAAAAACATATAGCTATGTGAACTGTGATGGATGGTTAAATTTATACGATAGCTACTTCATAACATAAATTTGAATTAACAATCCAAACCCATAAATTTAAAAATTAATACATTAATTGTGTAAAAATAAAGTTTAAATATATGGATGCAATAGCAAATAAAAAGGGAAAGCGGTTCATATTGATGGAATCATGCAAGTCTCGTGAGATATCACCGCTCTACTTAGAAAGTAACTGCATTTGACCTACTGAGATTAACTACCAATAAATTCCAACAAAGATATCAATAATTACCCAATCACCAAACAGATTAAAATGACCCAAGATATAACGTATTCGGTTTAATGACCTTTACCCACTAACCCAACAACTATTTTATTCCACTCAATAAGATTACACAGAAGAGATACAATCTATCAACAAGATAGAGATTCAAAGGTATAATATGCATAGCTAATCGCTTTTATCTCAAAATAGAAGCATGAACAATACAAGAGCACACAATTTCTACTGAAATCCTTAATTTTATATGAGAAATGGAATTAGTTACTAATTTTTAATTGATTTAGTGGAAACTCTCGTTTAAAGGAAAAAGTGGAGACTGGGTCTTTTAAATAGCTTCAATCAACATCAAATATGAGATTGGAATGAAGTTTAATCATCATTGTTGAACCAAATTCTAGATTTGCATTTTAAGTGGAAATATGTTGATAGAACTACAAATTTATTGACAGATCAGCTATAGTGTTACATGCACATGTAGTGCATCAACCTATTGTGTAATCTGATGCACAATTTCACTCTGTTCAGTCCAGTTCATTTAATTATATGTTTAGGAATCCAGATTAACTATCAAACTAAGGTAAAATGATTTAAATGTTAAGAATATGAAAAGAGAATATAATTTGGGACGATTGTTTGCCTATGTATCTAGGAAACAAATTAAATAATTAGAAACGAATTTTGTAGATAAAAATCCATTTTGAAAAGAAGCAAAAAACGACATAAAGGTGGTATCGGGATAAAGAGTTAGAAAAAGGAATACAAAGCAATATAGTCTAAAAAAATAAAGAAGTTTAGTTACAAATAAAAAAATAAAAAGTTAAAGAATATTTCAAAGTGGGACAATTTAGTTAATTTTTAATTTAGTTTTCCTTTTACCAGGAATGTTCGTAAATATAGTTAAATTCTTAAAAACTTTTACAGGTTATTTCTGGTATTTAAAATATCTACATCCGATATTTTTGGATACGGTAATAAATTAAGAATACAGAATTATTCTATCTATATTATTTGAGGTAACCGAGGTTTAAATACTTATGTATAGTATACCTACTTTTCAAATAGTAAAATTACAGCAATCTTATTGATATTTCCCATATAGCTCTACTTGCCTTTCTATATAATTCTATACAATTTGTATAAATATAGCATATCTACTATAAACCATATTTATGTAGTTTATATACTTCAAATGAGATAAATACAATAATATTATTTTTATATTTTCTATGCTATAATATTTTATGACCTTGATTTTTTTAATATTACCACAATTACCACCTATCCTTGAGGTATACAGCTCAGTTCCTGAATTCCTTTCCATGTTAAAAGCCATTCATTTTATTCTTTCAACAAACATACATTAACCATAAAAATTATAATGCTAGTAAATCAACGCTAAACTAGAAACACTAAACTTTGATTTCTAAAAGACAAAGGCAAACTTTTGATTAAAAGTGCAAATAGGAATTTCGATAAACTTAGATTTTATAAGAATGGCCCATCTACTTTAGATTTAATCGAAACATAAATATAGTAATTTAAACGGTAAGTAGTATACATATGATAGTAAATTTCATTCATCCAAGCGCATGCCATATATAAAAAAACTAAAGCTTGTGCACCAGGAAAAAGGTCATAGCATAAAATCTTTCATCAAACCACTTTGTTGTTATAGCTACAGCATGGTAAAACGAATGGCAATACAGCTGCAGTGAAACTTGCTCACTTGCCAAACTCCTCTTTCAATATGGAACAATGAACTAACAACTAAATCAAAACCACTGCTAATATTAATTAATCCACCTTCATCCAGTTCTATTTTCTCCTTATTAGCAACACTATAGTATACATCTATAGGAAAATATAACAATCATATACTTAACTTACAGCAAAATCGAAAGATAATCACATGACTAACCGAATACCAATATGTCGAGAAAGCGAAGGTAATTTTAAATCTATCGAAGAAGATATATATATATATCATAAACTATCGCATTCAATATGTACTAATAGCTAGCTTGGGCAAAAGAACATGCAAGATGACTAATAAATAATAGCAACATGTGAAGTTAGGCCCCAATAATTAATTCACATATATTGTATCTTAATTATGCTATAAGAAGACACTATTTAAGTCACCAATAAGGCTAAATTAAAAAAGCAAGAAAGCATAAATAATTGACGCTTTAATTACTTTGAAACACAAAAGCTCATTTTACTTGCTTGTTATGTCATCAATGATCATATCTCTAGAAATAGCCTTGTTTAATTTTTAAAATAATGAGAATATAAAAATTGAAATATAATTGTTAATTTTGATTCATAATGCATGATAAAGCAAAGGGACAAATAATTTATAACATAACTTAAGCATATTTTTATTGGTTATGGAAACAAAGGTAAACCCCTATATGAAAGTATAAGAACATAAGAAATAAATTATTATTATCAATTGCGATCCCAAACACATAACAAAGTATTGAGGCAAACTATTTTATAACACAAATCATGCATTGGTTTTTGTAGATAGATAACTTGAAAATTGAATTTCTTAAACAACATGGTTTTAAAAAAAATTCCATAACTTCATAGTCAAAAGCCTGACTACAACATACTCACAGAGAGGGGTGCTTCACATTCAATGAAGAGGAGTTTCAGAGTCATAGTTATATACCATTAAGCCAAAACTACAATTTCTTAGTAACAATTGACATTAAATTAGCTGGAACAAATTTCACAAATTAAGTTTAAAAATCACCTAAATTAATGGAGATGAAGGAAGGGTACAAACCAACTCATCCGCAATTCAGTATACCCAAGAATCCATGTCGGTCCTAAAAATCTGAAATAAAATCAAGAATCGCTACATGTGATCGAGTCTAGAAAGCAACAGATTAGGGTTAAACATATACCTTGCTAAGAAAAGCAGATTAGAAGTTGCGACTTGATTTGTGATTTTAGGTATAGATCTTCACCATTTTTGGATTCCCTTGTTAACAATCAGAATTTGATTTGGAGTGAATGAGTGGAAGGGAGGGTTTTTCGGCATCTTTTAGAAACAAATGAAAAACACAAAATAGCGGCCACTAAAATAAATTTAGAGCCCGCCTTTGAAATTTGGTTAAAAAGTCATCAGACAGCGTTTTCAATTTTTTTTACTGTTTTAACACTAGTTAATATAGCAAGCAGTCTTACTACGCTGTTTAATCATATTTTGCAGTGCTATTAATATAAACTTTTGTTGTAGTGTTTTCTTGATAGCTTCCGACCTCCTACAATTGAAGAATATGGTGGATCATCTAACCCATTATAATCATTTATACAAGTTCAAGTACTACATGGACATGCTAAAAGTGGGAAGACTGGCTTTCTATAAGCTGTTTTTAGTTTATTTGGCTAGAGCAGCATCTAGGTGGTTCATAAGATACTTACTAGGAGAGAACAATTCATGGACACAACTCTTGGCTAATTTCTGTAGGGAATTCAATTCAAGATGAGAAGTATCCTTAGATCCTAATATATTATAATGCATTAAATAAAGGGATAATAAAAGCCTGAGCAGCTTCATCAAGCACTTCAAATCATATGCAATGAGAATTAGAGTCACTGGTGAGAAGGCTTTGCTTATGGCTATCAATTCTGGGTAAAAAAGAATGCAGACATGTGGGATAAAAACACCATAAAACCCTGCAGAAGCATGAATGTTTTCTATGAAAGGGCTAGTGGGTATATACTAACTAAAGATGCAAGAGAGACTAAGGGCATACTACTAGACTGAGCTCCCTGGCCTAGAAAGGTAGAAAATAAGGGGCAAACAACTACAATAACCCACCTGCTAAAAGACAAAGAAAATTTAACTTCATAACAAAAAACCTCTCACACATATTCCTAGGCAATTTACGAAATGACCAAAACTGAGTCGGAATACAATCTCCCAAACAAGGAAAAATAGCCAGAGTAAAACAAAGGCGGTGCTTACTGTCATTTTCCATAGGGTGAGTGCTTATCGCACTAACAACTGATATCACCTGAAAAATGAGATCAAAAGTCTAATCCAGAAGGGCTATCTGGGTAAGTAACACCTACACAAAGCCATTCTCTTGACCCTCAAGAAAATTTGTTAGGAAATCTCAATATCCTTATTGTTTCTATCCATGGGGGACCTCATCTCATAGGAAAGTGCAAAAATGCATATGAAAGACATGTCTAGGAAGCTCAAACTAAGTACAAGACCATGTGTCACATTAAGCGGAAACCCACTCTAGATATTACTCTTACTTCACCAGACTCTGCTGGAGTCACTTTCCCGCATCAAAACCCTATGGTGATAATTGTGCAAATTTTATACCGTGCAATGAAGAAATTCTTTATAGACTCATAAAACTCAGCAAATGCCACTTTTAAGTCAGCATGTGACAAAATGAAGCTTCAAACTGAAGTGTTAAAGCCATGTCCAAAATCGATTTATGGTTTTAACAACACCGCAACCATACCCATAGGCATGGCTTAACTTCTCTTCACGGCAGGAGCTGCACCACTACGCAAATCATTTTACGTAAGTTTCCTGATAATAGACCAACGGTCTCCATATAATGTTTTCAGAGGAAGACCCACGCAATCTAGGATCTATTATTTCTTAAAAAGATTTACTTATGAAATTTCACACCCAAGCAGGAGTGGGTAGTGTAAGGGCATTAAATATTATTATATAGGGAACTATACAATGTAAATCAAGTTCCAAACAATAAAATTGTTCAAAATTATACTGCTGTCTTCCTAAATTCTTATAATGACGAAAATGTAATAAATAAATAAATAGCCAGTTCAAAAAATTGCATCGGTACTCAATACCAAGGTAGATACTAAAACAAGTCAACCTAAGACCACGGTATCCATGAGGAAGAAAAAAATAGATTATCTACACATGATAGGGACAAATGAATATGATTTAATCTATACGCAGTACTTCTTCGACACTGCTCAGAATCAGGATAGCACTACTTCATCAAAACCACCTGAGATAGAAGATGAAGTGGATCCTAGAGCAGGAGTGAAAGAACAAAATCTAAAGCTAGTGGATGACTTAGAAGATGTTCAATTAGACCTTTCAGACCCTACCAAGGTGGTGATGATTGGAAATAAACAACAAACTGCGTTTAGAATTGATAAATTCTCTAAAAAGATATGATAATGTATTCACTTGGACCCATTAGAATATAGTAGATATAGATCTAGCTATCATCTATCATGCCCTTAACATTGATCCAGATGCATATCCAGTAAGGAAAAAATGGCACACCTTGGTTCAAGAAAGATACAATGGTTTGAATAAGGAAGCTAAGAAGTTAAAGGACAGTGATTTCGTCATGAAAGTATATTACCCAAAATGAATAACAAATCTAGTCCCTAATGGAAAGCGGAGAACCCACATAGACTTCACCAACCTCAATAAAGCCCGCCCTAAGGTTAGGTTTCCCTGCCTAAGATTAACCAACTAGTTGATGCAATTAGCGGTCACGAACTACTTACATTAATGGATGCTTATTCCGGTTACAACCAGATATCCATCTTCGAACCAAATCAAGGACAAATAAGCTTAATTACAGAAAAGGGATTATACAGCTATAAGGTGATGCCATTTGGGCTAAAAAATGCATGAGCCACATATCACAGGCTAAGTAATATGATGTTCTCAGATCAGATTAGGAAGAATGTCGAAGTCTATGTCAATAATATGCGTATAAAGTCAAAAGTAAGCTATAACTATGTGTAGGATCTTGAAGAAACCTTTGCAACACTAAGTTAGTATGGAATAAAGCTTAACCTTATAAAGTGTACCTATGCACTCCAGTCAGGTTGATTCCTTAGTTACATAGTAAGCACAAGAGGAATAGAAGCAAACCTCGAGAAGATTAATGCTGTATAAAAATGGAGATCCTTGAAAAAAATTAAATATACCATGAACTTGAATGAGAAAGTGGCTGCCCTGAGCAAGTTCATTTCTAAAGCTATTAACAAGCATATCACGTTCTTTGTAAATCAAGGAAGGCTGAAACTTTAAATGAATTAAATAAAGAAAAGTTGCATTCCAAAAATTGAAGGACCACTTTTCCAACCCACCTATACTTTCAAAACCAATCCTAGATGAGGATCTATTTGTATATTTAGCTATAAGTAATCAAGCATAAGTGCAGCTACAGTTCGAGAAGAAGTAGGGGTACAAAGACAAATATACTTCACAAACAAACATTAGTCGAAAGCGAAGTTGAATTACTTCTTGATTGAAATTTTAGCTTACAACTTACTACTCATAGCAAGGAAGTTGTGTCTCTATTTCCAAGCGCATCCTATCAACGTGTTGATAAACAGACTGTTGAAGCCAATACTGTAAAGACCAGAGACGTCAGACCACCTATTAAAATGGGCCATCGAACTTAACCAACAGGCCATAGAATGCGATCAAAGGTCAAGCCTTAACCGACTTTATAGGGGAATGATTTACACCAGTAGGGTGATAAAATGAAGAAGCAATAGAACCTCCGCATGTATGTGGATGGAGCGTCAAACAGATAGGGGTAGGCATTAGGTATGTATTTTTTACACTAGACCAGTAGAAATTGTACGGTATAGTTCAACTTGGATTGAAAGCAATGAGTAATGTCGCTGAATATGAAGCACTCATTGCTGGGCTCAAAATGACATAGGTAATAAAAGTGACACATATTAAAGTTCGTAGCAATTCCCAACTTTACTATAAATCAAGTACAGGGCAGTTACCAAACCAAAGAACGTACCTTAGCCAAGTATGTAGAGATGTTCAAAATACCATTAAAAATACTATCAGCTCAATTTGAACGATTTGATATAGAGTAAATTCCAAAGAAATAAAATTCTTCTTCGGACTACGTAGCCTAAGCGCCAAGATTGCATAGGAAATGAAGGCGGTCTCTATAGGACATTTAGCTGAACCTAGCATTTCAAAGTCAATTCAAATCCTAGCTATAACACAAGCCCAACATGCAAGAGATCACACTGCGACAAACTAGATTGAGCTAGATACACCCAGGATCACCGAATTGTGCCATCGATGCAACAAGATAATAAGGAGACTTGGATGACCCTTATAAAGCTATTATGACTAGATGGGACCTTACCAAAAGAGAAAAAACACAATGAGGAAAATTAGAAATCGTGCCCCCTACTTCACATTCCTTGATGGAATATTATACAAAAGGGGATACTCAATGTAACATCCCCCACTTCGAGGCGCAAAAATGAATGGCAATGATGCTACAGTCATTACCATAATTATTTCCTAGCGACAAAGTGAGACCAGTATAAATATTTCACAACATTAAGTAAAAAGAGCAGCTAAATAATTTTATTACATCAAAATGTTTGCAAAAGTTGTAACATCATCATCAATCCATCTCGTTCCCATATAGGAGTAAATATATAATAAGATATAAATAGAGTATCATGTCTGACATATAAGGATACTAACATGGACACTTAACTAGTTATAAATTCTGGTTTAACAAAGCGGAATTTAAAAATAGCTTTCATTTGTATCCAGCTTCATCTTCAGAGTCTTTATTCATCTTTTCCAAAAGCTACATGTTTATTCAATAAACTCAACCTACTCAAATGAGTACCCATGAGTTTATAGGAAATAATAAAAACACAGGTTAGACATAAAACATGGTATGAGTAATACTTGACCTAAGAAAACAATCATATAGTGAGACTACGCCGCTAAAGCATGAAATGAGTTTTTCCCTTACTATTCCAACTTCATCAATTACATCATATAACGTGATAGTATCAAGCCAAGACCAAACACAAAACATCAATTTCACATAAGAGTAGATTCCCTTTGCAACATTTTCGACAAATTTTTATAGCCAATTCATTTTTAGATTTTCCACTAAAGCCATACTCTTATTAGTTTAACTAAAGTACTTGACATTTAAGGTTATCACTTAGGAGTTTTATCCGACTTCCCCTCAAATGCATCTCAAACTGTTTATTAGGTTTCCACCAAGTCTACACCTTCCATCGTAGAAGATAATATTGTGATTAGACAAACGGTTGCCACAAAGGTCTTACACTAACAATCTCAAATATAAGTTTATATAAACGGTTGCCACAAAGGCCTTAAATCACAAATAATCAACATAAAGTTTAGACAAATGGTTGCCACACAGGACCTACATCACCAATCATCAAGTATAGTGTCGTGTTTTGACAAACGATTGCCACACAGGCCTTACGCCAACAATCATCAAATATAATGTCGTGAGTAGACGTTCTAAGGTCGTATAATTACATTTTAACTCTTTAAGTAAGTTATTCTATTTTAACTTATTATTTTTTAGGACCATTTCATCCTTATGAAATTCTCGACCATCACTTAGGAAATATAGCTTCCTAAGTGCTACAAAAGTTCATTTGTTTACTTAAAATTTCTTAGCACCTTTACCCATCGCAAGTTTCCAGTGCATAGCCGTCGTAGGTTAAGGCTAATGCAAGTCAATATTGAGCTATAATCAGTTGAGCTATAACCAGTTGACTATAGCCAGTTGAGATTGGGCTATCTCAAGTTGACATTTCTAATTAATTTTAGCTATTTCTGATTGACATTAATCTATAGCAATTTGATTAAAGCTATTGCAAGTTGACATTGAGCTATAGCCAATCAAGATTGAGCTACATAAGTTGACATTTCTAATTTATTTTAGCTATCCCCGGTTAACATTAAGCTATATTAAGTTGATATTATGCTATTGCAAGTTGGCATTGAGCTATAGTCAGTTGAGCTATAACTAATTGAGATTGAACTATAGCAAGTTGACATTTCTAATTTTTTAACTATCTCCAGTTGACATTAAGTTATAGCAAGTTGATATTAAGCTACCATAAGTTAACATTGAGCTATAGCTAGTTGAGCTACACAGAGTTGAGATGACAATTTGGTAATTTACTTGAAAAGTATTTTATTTCCATTCAAATGATTTACTTTTTACCTAACACGGTTACATGTCTAATTATCATTGGTTTACAAGGACTTTATGCAATTTTCTTTTTAGAAATTTTTAATTACCTTCTTAATTAATTAATTAATCAACTACCCTTTTGTAATTAGCTCTTCCCTTTGCCAAATAATTCGTGTAAATTCGAAAATGCATGGAAAAAATGCCAAAAATTCCTAATCAACGTATTTTGCCTCATATAAAATTTTCAAGCCAAAATAATTATTTTAAATATTGTAAATAATTAAATTTTGAATTAAAGCATTTTCTCAACTTAATAAATTCATATAAATTCCAAATAATTTCAAAAAATTACAAAATCAAAAACCCACCTCCAAATTATTTTTCTACATAGCAAATAAAAATTTCAAGTGATTTGGAGAAGGTTTTGTTCACATTTTTCCTTAAACACTTTATAAATCATCATCTTTAAATTCCCGAGTATAAACAAATATTTTCTAATCTTTCTCAACTTGTTCATTAACATTCAAAACATCATAAATGCATACAATACAAATCTATACAGTTTGGAAGGTTTTGGGAAAAGAATTACTCGCCTTTTGTTTGATAGAGCGTTGCTTCTTCTTGTGAAAGGAACTCCTTTTCCTTTAAACTTTTCGTTTTCTCTTCCTTTAAAAATACGGTCTATCTCTTTTTTTTAGTTTTAGTTTTTTTGAGTGAACGATGAAATGAATGAAAGGTGGGAGACTGAGGAAGTTAGTAATTTGGGCTTTGGTCTGAACCCCATTCATCCCTATTTTAATTAATTCCCCTAACTCTTCATCTTAAATTTATTCACTTGTAAATAACTTGTCTTTATTTTTATCCTCAATAATTAATTTGATTAACTTATTATTTAATTAATTTCTTCATATTATCGCACTCTGAAAAATGGATGTTATAGTTTCCTCTCCTTATAAGAATTTCGTCCTTAAAATTCAAATAAGGAAGGATAAAGACCACCATCATCTAAACAATGTACACACAATTACACTGGTTCCCCACTAATATAAATCATCAATTATCAATCATAATTTATTAGTGTCACAACTAACACACAATCATATCATAACGCGAAGTCATATTAATGTCACTACTGGTCTAAACAACAAAAACACACATGTATAATCATACATGTTAAAAAATCAGGATAGAGATTTCTAATCTTATCATTTGCCTCCCAAGTACAATCATCGCCATCGTCATTCCACTAGACGCTAACAAGTTTGGTAAATTTTTTCTTTAACTCTTTCATTTTATGACCTACTATTCACTTCGCTCGTCTAACATAAGTGAAATCTAACTCTATAGATAAGTCATCAGCTGCCCTGGCTATACTACCGAATTCAGGTCATGTACACATTTCCTCAAGTGTGAGATGTGAAAGACACTATGCGCACCTGCTAAAATACTTGGTAACTTGACTCGATAAGCGAGCTTACCAATTCTCTCAATTGTTGGAAATGGTACTACATATCTAGATGTCAATTTCCCCACCTTTCCAAAGTGCGTAACTCCTCGCATCGGAGAAACCACCACAAACACATAGTATCCTATCGCAAATCTAAGCTCTTTCTCCACATATCGGCATAACTCTTTTTCCTTGATTGTACTATCTTCCTTCTAGCATGAATCAACTATACCTATTCAGTAGTAGCCTTACCAAATCGGGTCCCAACATGAGCCTATCCCTTATGTCCAACTAACAAATAGGTGACTTACATGGTCTACCATACAATGCCTCAAACAGGGCCATCCCAATACTCAATTACTAAATATTATTATAGGCGCACTCTACCAGATGAAAATGATCTTCCCAAGATCCTCCGAAATCTAAAACATATGCCCTCAACAAATCTACGAGCATAAAGTTCATTCTTTCTGTTTGGCCGATAGTCAATGGGTTGTAACCCGTACATATGCTCAATTCTATATTCAATGCACTCTGCAAAATTTTCCAGAACTCAATAGAAAACAAATGGAATCTATCGCTTACAATACTACTCAAAATTCCATGCAGTCTCACCATGTTTTTCATATATAACTTTACCAAACTAGTTGTCATTCTAGTCAACTTTACCAAGACAAAATGGGCAGCCTTAGTCTATCAATTATCACCCAAATGCTATCATTTTCCATTCTCAACCTAGGCAACCTATCAATAAAATCCAGGGACACTAAATCCCACTTCTAAGTCGGTCCTTCCAAAGGTTGAAGTAATCTGCTCGACTTATGATATCCAACCTTTACCTGCTAATAGGTGAAATATCTCTTCACACATTCACTGACATCCCTCTTCATCCTTTCCCAAAATAATACTCTATTTATGTCACGATACATCTATGTTCCCCAGAGATGAATGGTAAACTTAGATCGATGACTTTCTTCCAAGACCTCCATCTAAAGATTTTCTACGTTCGAAATGCACAGTCTCCCTTTCTTCTTAAACTCTCTCTTTGGGTCTATCACAAAGCCTTTTAGGTTCTAAACATCTACGCCCATTCCTAGTCGCCCAATTGTTTCAGCTAACAATGGGCCTTCTCTTTTCCTTGTAGTAATTCTATCTACAAGGGTTGGATACACTTCCAAACTTGCTGCCATCCTAAATCTCAACTTGATCCTGCATTTGCTCTATAATGCATTCCATAAGACGCCAATGTCTCTAATGTCTTCATTCCTCACTCATGGCAAATACTCCATTATGATGCTTTATTCAAATTACCCACAACCTTGTTCCCCTTTTATGGCGTATATTCTATATCGAAGTCCTATGTTGCCAAGAATTATAGTCATCTCTGTTGCCACTATTCAACTCCTTTTGAGAGAATTAATACTTAAGGGACTTGAGATTTGTATACAACTCGAACCGAACTCCCAAAAGATAATATCTCCAAATATTCAGTGCAAAAAATACCACCGCCGACTCCAAGTCATTAGTCGGATATCTAATTTCATGCGGTCTTAACTTCCTTGATGTGTAAGCATCACTCTCCCATTTTGCATCGACACTGCTTCCAAACTTGTTCCATAAGCATCTATATACATCACAAAATCCTGATTCCCTTCTGGTACAATCAAGACAGAAGCATTTGTCAATAGCTTTGTCAACTCCTAAAATGATCCTTCACACTTATCATTCCACACTAAATTTTCATTCTTTCAACTCAACTAAGTTAAGGGTGCTGCTATATATGAAAATCATTAATGAATCTTTGATAATATCAACCAATTCCAATAAACTTCCTACCTTCATGTCCGTCTCCAGTTTCTTCCAACCATTCATGGTTTCTATCTTCAATGGATCTATTGCTAATCCATTCTCTGACATAATATTCCTAAGAAACAACTTCCCATTTCCAAAGGTAACACTTTGAAAATTTGCCTGTAATTTGTGCTGTCTCAACGTCTCCAACATTAACCTAAGATGGATATCATTGTCTCTCTCATTCTTAAAATACACCAAAATTTCATCAATGAAGACTAACACAAATTTATTCAATTAATCATGAAAGATTCAGTTCGCAAGGTCTATGAAGAATGCAGGTGCGTTTGTCAGTCCAAACGACATCACTAACCACTCATGTGAACCATATCTTGTTCAAAATGCGATCAATGGAACACTATCCTCTTCCACGCTTAGTTGGTGGATTCTCATTGTCAAATCTAACTGCGAGGATATTCTAGCTCGACTCAACTGATCAAACAAATCGTCTGCCTTAGGCAATGGATAACGATTCTTCATAGTAATCTCATTCAATTTTCAGTAATCAATACACATCTGTAAAGTTCTATTCGTCTTTTTTATAAATACGACAAATGCTCCATGGTGATCAACTTGGCCTAATGAAACTTTAATGATCAAGTTCCACCATCCACTTCTTCAATTCTTCCATCTCCTTAGGGGGCATTTTGCTAGGTAGTCTACTAATAGGTTGTGCCTCCAACATTAAGTCTATATGGAACTCAATCACTCTTCTTGGTGGTAATCCCATTGCTAGTTCAAAAACATCCATAAACTCTCAGGCTATATGTACTCTACTTATCTCTTCCTCCATATCCTCTATCGCGCATAATGCCAATCCTGATTATTCGTCCATCACATCTTGTGCTAGCATGATCCTTTTCCCTTCATTTGGATTATGTACTGTGATAATTTTATTAGCACAAAAGATCCTAGTATCATCATACACTAACTAGTCCATACCCAAGATTACTCCATAACCCAGAAATTTAAGTACATATAGGTTGCAAACAAACAAATAATGACACAAATCAAACATAAGGTCAGTGCAACTTAATCCGAGAGTAGCATGCCCATCGACCGGGTTAACCATATGTAAAGACATGAGTAAATATGTAGTATCTTCTTTTGAAATGAAAGAATGGGTAGCCCCTATATCATAATGAACTCCAACTGAAGTACTAGAGATTGAGATCATACCAACTAGCATAACTTTCTACTTCTTCTCTTTAGCCATCCTTCCAAAGTGAAATCCTTTGGCCGCTATAACTCGGGACATTTTTTCTACTTATGCTCAATTTTTCATAGATAAAGCATTTGATCTTCACTACCCCAATTGGCACCAACCACTTATTTGCATAGTGCCCTTTTTGCCTAAGATTGTAGCATGTTACATCAGCAACATCAAACTGCTCTCCTCCACCAATGGCCATTCCTTTTGGTTGTTAGCCTTTTTTTTGGTATGGAGCATTTTCTTTTTATCAGTCTGTTCCTTCTGCCCTATGCCTTGCCTTTTAGAATAGATTATCTCATACCCCTCGCCATATCTACCATTTCACCGAATGAAAGTGTTAGATGAGCTATTGTCCAGTCACTCAATCTTGGCCTCAATACCATGTTGAAGTTCTCTACCTTTTTTCTTGGAATCTTAATCAGATCAGTTCTATACTTATACAATGCATAAACTTCTACACATACTCTGGTTCCATCAAATTCCACTGTTGTAACTCCACAAACTCCCGGAACATTGTTGATAACTCTGATACAGGAATATATTATTCTTTAAACATCTCCCTAAAACTTTCCCAAGTGATTTCTTACTCAGGAATCTCTACTCCCATAGTGCCCCTCTAGACACTTGCCAATCCCTTGAACCGTCTAGATACAAGCTTCACCTTCTAAGCATCTGTCATCTCCAAGTCTTCACAAATCCTCTCACTCATCACCAGCCAATCACTAGCCTCCAACGTCTATTTTGTCCAATCAAACATTTCTCTTCCTAGGCTCCTAAAATCCTTATTTATTTATGCAAAACCCTCACTAACTGGTTGCACCGTGCCCCTTAGTATATTCTGGGTCTATGGCGGTACTTGCTACTGGGCTAAGTTTGCTTAAAATGCTAAAATAATGTGTTCATATCCATATTCCCTACCATTGACCAGGCATTTCCTTACCAACTTCAGCATGAACTTCCGAGGCTGCCTTCCCTCCTTGGCTACTAGTCTGGGTACTAATGGTTTCCCTACTAGCTTTGTCCTTCCTCCTCCCAAAGTCAAATGTCCACTTCATAGATCCATTTTTCTTTCTACATAAGCAATCATTCGTAAGAAGCGGAAGTAAAAGAGAGTGAAAATAGTAGTAGAGGGAAAAATATATCCACTTTTAAATCTATATCAAAATACAAGTACATTATATAGCATATACCCTTCGCAAGGTGTTCGTTTTCTAGTTATTTAACTTATACTTAGCTCTGTTTCACTTAAGTGTCCCTTAAACTAAGCTCTGATACAAAGTTGTATCACCCTCCACTTAGAGACGCATAGATGAATGACAATAATGTTGTAATCACCACCAAAATTATTTTCAAGTGACAAAGTAAGATTAATATAACCATTTTCACAACATTAAGTAAACAGAGCGACTAAATAATTTCATTACACTAAAATGTTTACAAAAGTTGTAACATCATCATTAACCCATTTTGTTCCCACACAAGGGTAAATATATGATAAGATATAAATAGAGTGACATGCCCGACATATGAGGATACCGACATGGATACTTAACCACTTATAAATTTTGGTTTTATAGAGCGAAATTTCAAAATAGCTTTTTTTGGCCAAATAAGCCTCCCGCTTCATCAATAGAGTTTCTATTCATCTTTTCAAAAAGCAACCAAACTACTCGAATGAGTACCTGTGAATATATGGGAAATAATAAAAAACATGGTTCAAACATAAAGCATGGTATAAGTAATGATTTACCCTGAGTAAACAATCACATGGTGAGACCATGCCATAAAAGCATGGAATGAGTTTTCCCCATACTATTCCAACTTCATTAACTACATCATATAATGTAATAATATAAAACCATAACTAAACACAAACCATTAATTTCACATAAGGGTGAGATTCCCTTCACAACATTTCCGACTGATTTTTATAGTCGATTCATTTTTAGATTTGTCACTCTGACCTTTCTCTTATTAGTTTAATGAGAGTATTAGACACTTAAGCTTAACATTAGAAGTTTTATCTAACTTCTCCCCGAATGCATCTCAAACTGTTAATTAGGTTGCCACCAAGGCCTTGCACCTCCCATCATCGAAGATGATGTTACATTTAGACAAACGATTGCCACAGAGGCCTTACACCACCAATCGTCAAATACAAGTTTAGACAGATGGTTGCCATAAAAGCTGCACCACCAATCTTCAAATATAAATTTTAAATAAAAAGTTGCCACAGAGGCCTTACATAAACAATCATCAAGTATAATGTCAGGTTCAGACAAATGGTTGCCACACAGGCCTTACGTCAACATTCATCAAATATAATGTCATGAGTAGACATTATAGTGCCACAAAGGTCGTACAACTACATTTTTATTCCTTAAGTAAGTTATTTCATTTTAACTTATTATTCTTTATGGCTATTTCATCCTTATGAAATTCTCTACATCACTTAGGAGCTTCCTAAGTGCTACAAAAGTTCATTTGTTTACTTAGAATTCCTTAGCACCTTAGCTATCTAGATAGTCGGTGCATAGCCATCGCAGGTTAAGGCTACATAGGTTGATATTATGCTATAACCAGTTGAGCTATAGCCAGTTGAGATTGAGCTATTGCAAGTTGAAATTTCTAATTTATTTTAGCCATCTCCAGTACACAAGCTATAGCATAAGCTATAGCAAGTTGACATTAAGCTATAGGCAATTGAGATGGCAATTTGGTAATTAACTTGAAATTATTTTACTTTCATTCAAAGGAATTACTTTTTTGCCTAACTCGGTTATTTGTCAAATTATCATTGGTTTACCAGGGCTTTATGCAGTTTTCTTTTTAGAAATTTTCAACCACCATCTTAATTAATTAATTACCCTTATGTAATTAGCTCTTCCCTTTATGAAATAATTCATATAAATTCAAAAATGCATGCAACAAATCCCAAAAATCATAATCATCATATTTTGCCTCATATAAAAATTTCAAGCTAGAATAATTATTTTCAATAATTAATTTTTGAAACTAGGCATTTTCTCAAATTAGGAAATTTAATTTAATTCCAAATAATTAAAATTATGAAATTAAAAACATACCTACACATTATTATTCTACACATCATATAAAAATTTTAAGTGATTTAGAGATGGTTTGGTTGTCATTTTTCCTTGAACACTTTATAAATCATCATCTTTAAATTTCTAAACATGAACAAATAACTTATGGTTTGGTTGTCAGTTTTCTTTTCCTTTAAATTTTCTTCTTCTCTTCCTTTCAAAATATGGTTGATCTTTTTGTTATTAGTTTTTTTGTTTATGAGTGAATGATCGAATGCATGATAGGTGGGAGGGTTAGGGGGTTATAATTTAGGCTTTGGACTAAAACCCTATCCAAGCCTATTCTTGTTTTCTCCCTTAACTCTTCATCTTAAAGTTATTCCATTTTAAATAACTTATATTTACTTTGACCTTTGTAAATTAATCTGATCAGTTTATTATTTAATTAACTTCCTCGTATTATGATACTCCAAAATATGGGATGTTACACTCAACCCATATCTTAGATGTGTCGTTGAGGAAGGATTCAGAGCCACGAGGAAAGTTTATGAGGGATATCATGGAAATCACTCAAGAGGAGAAAAAATATCTAAGAAAATATTACGATAGAGTTATTACTGGCAAAATACTCTACATGATGCTCATGAATTCATTCGTAGGCGTTATAGATGTTTAAGATTTGCCAGTATCCTAAGATTGCCATCGCATGAACTTAACCCCAACACCAACAATGGTCATTTGACATATATAGAGCATTGACCTAATAAGACCACTTTAATGTCTAAAGGGGCACGTATACAGCTATCACAATAGTTTGCTTCACCAAGTGGGTAAAAGTCGAGCCACTAGCAACCATAACCTCAAATAAAATAGTAACCTTTGTGGTTAGAAATATCATTTTTAAGTTCAGAATCCTAAACAGAATCATCTCCAATAATGGTACGCAATTTGAAAGTAAGAAATTTGCTAGCGTTTTTGAGAAAAATGGCACAGTCATAAGCTTCTCTTTGGTAGCTCACCCTCAGGCAAATGGTCAGGTTAAACCAGCAAATAAGATGATAAAGAAACTGCTCAAGAAAAGGCTCATGAACGCTAATATGAAATGGGTAGAATAGCTTCCCTTAGTACTATGGGCATATAGAACATCCACTAGGTCACTTATAATACATACCCATTCTCCTTAGCATACTGTGATAAAGTCATGCCCCCATTCAAAGTGGATGTTCCATTACATCGGTGTTTATTATATGTTACTGAACATAATCTACACATTAAAGAATCTACGTTAGACTTCATTGAAGAAAAAAGGGATAAAGTAATGACTAAGTCTGTAGTTTATCAACAAAGGATGGAAAAAATTTATAACTCAAAGCTCAAAGAAAGAAAGTTTCGCAAAGGGGACTTAGTCCTAAGAAAAGTGATGGCTAACACAAAGGACCCAACCGATGACGTTGTATAACCTAACTGGGAAGAAAATCCAATGGTCGTAGAGACACTTGCAAATTAAGAATACCGCCTATCCAAGTTAGATAGGAATCTTGTTCTAAGAACACGAAATTCGGAGCACCTCCAGCCATACTTCATTTAATAGCTCTTTTTTAATAAAGTGTAATATATGAAGTTGTAAAAATGAAAGATCAATAAGATGACAAAATAGATGTGGGGATATTAGACGGTCTACATCAGTATAAAAATTTATGTATTAACGTTATTTATTTGTATACAAAATTGAGTAATAAATAAATAGTGCATCTTTTCAGCTAATACCGCATTAAACGTAAGGATAATAAACAGCCTAAACCTAGGGGTGTAAATTTTGTATGATTACTCGACATTTGACTCGGTTCGAGGCTGTAAGGCGTCCGATCTACGTCCGTACAATTATTATTTAGGATTCAAAAAAGGACAAGAGAAAATATACAGAAATATATCTGTTTGAAAATGTTCAATGTTTTACTATTGTCCAAACATTGTCCATCCGTTGATCGGCGTGTACGAAAAATGTACAAACTTAAAGCTTGTCTAGTCCATGTCCATTTGAATCTCTTATAGGACATGGCTAGGTCATACCTCAATCTAGTCCGATCCGACCGGTTTACACCCTTACCCAAACCAATATAACTAACCATGCACATGAATAAAAAGGTTGTAAGACAAGCACCATTGTTCCATTGGTTAAGTGATTCGGCTTTGGCTCAAGAGGTCACAGTTTGAAACTTGCGTAGCGTGATTTGAACGTTTATTGACATGTGATATGTTGTCCCAGTGACATGTTGTATATAAAGTACCATTTCAAAAAAATAAAAATGTTGTAAACACAAGACTCGACTTCAGAGTCAAACACATTTCAAATATAGTTCGCACCATAAACGGATCAGACTGTGCCAAGTGCATGTCAAAGTAAAATGCTACAATAAGGTTCTGAAAACATGTTAACAAACAACAATTAAACTAAGTACCACAAACATTTCACAAAGAGCTAAACTATGTGAAAAAAAGTGTGGCACGTAATGGATAAGACATAAAGTAAAGCACAAATATAAGATAAGGATCTGTGCAAAGCTCATGAGGTAAATACACAACTTATAATTTTTTACTCAGTTTATTCATAAGTTCATCAAAGGTGCTACATACATATGTTTATTATAAAAAGACAGTGAGTATATAAATCATATACGCACAAACTACTGCTATGCAAGCCCTAACTATACTCTGAATCATCCATAAACTACATCTTCCCCTACCTATGATAAGGTTGAGCTGTAAAGATAGAGCGTAGCCCAAGTTCTTCCTTAGGCCTTAAGCCTGCGGAAGTGGGGAAAATCTCAGTTATAATAACTGAAGAGAATTGAGGTACGTCAATGACTGGGGATCTTGTATCATAATTGGCATCGTCCCAAGGATTTCCCATATCATATGTTGCGGCAACAAAGCCAACAGGATTATATAAAAACTAAAATAAAATTTAGGTAAAAATGATTAAAGACACCAGCTATGCATAACACAGCAATGTCAGCCGTCACTTATCTGACCTTCTCCCGATGGAGCTTTTCAGCCAAGGTAAGCTAAGCAAAACCAGAAACATCAAGCATAGAAGAGCGAGGATGTGAAGTAGCTAAAACCATAGACTGTGCTTGTAGAGCCAAATTAGAGACTTGGTCTTCAGGTTCATTTATGCGTTCAATAACGACATGTAATGCCTAGGTCTAGGTTATCCAAGACTTTCATCTATGTGTTATCCTGCCTTTTGGTCAAGGCCGGGATATCAACAAATATGTTAGAACAGGATGGAAGCCGGGATTGGGGATCGTTTGGAAATGAGGCTATGATCGATATCGTCAAAGTTCGACCGAGCTCCGATCAAGACGGGATCGCTTGGGAATGATGAACAAGGCTAGGAGAGGTTATGTTTTGAATTTCAAGTCAATCGAGGTCCGTGTGTTCAAGATATAATCGATGCAAATCACGCAAAAATCTCGTTCGTATCCATCAAACGATCGTCATTTCGTACCCACCGCTCTACTTCGTATCCATCCGAAAGCAGGGCTCCTTCGTATCCATTGAATTTGTTGCTTCATATCCATCAAAGGGAACTACTATTCGTATCCATCAAACATGTTGCTTCGTATCGATCAATATGCGCTGCAGTTCGTATCCATCGAATTATTTCGTATCCATAAACAAACTACGTTTCGTATCGATCTCCATCTGGCCATCTTTCATATTGGTTGGCTAAAACAATCGATACGAAGAACAACGTTCAAGGTGATCGATACAAAGCACCTTCAAGCCATCGACACGAATTAGCACCTAATGGATCGATACGAATGGAACCCTACCTATGGATACGAAGCAGTGGATAAAAAAAGAGCGATATGAAGTATAACAAGGAAGCGATACGAAGGAGTTCGCAAAAATAGATGACTCGATCGTACGGCATAAAATATGGATCTCACCTAAACAATCGTACCACGTCATCGATACGAAAAGCATGGATACGAAGAGAAAGAATTTGTGGCTAACGATCGATTCGAGCGCTACACAACACAAACTTGCATCGATCATAACTCGCAATCCACAAGTCCAAATGCAACCAAATTTTCACAGGAGCTTGTGTACAACCTAAAGAATGTTCATGATCGATCTCAACTCGATCGGGCAAGATCTTGATTGATACGAAATTCATTCGTATCGATCATGGATCGACTAAAAATCGCATGGGATCGATCGCGTGGGCCCGTGCACGTGCCAGAAGAGGTCTTCTGAGATCTGAACGAGATATTTGCAGCCTACGCCTATAAATAGCATCCCAAAGTCTACAAAAGGGGGACTTTTTTGATTCTTCTACATCTAGACTCTACAGGAACCATCATTGTACTCGAAATTTGCTGTTGTAATCAGTTGTAACTCGTTGTAGTCAGTAAGCAAACATCAATAAAATCATCAACTTCAAAGTGGATGTAGACCGAATTGCCGAACCACTATAAATTATGTGTTCTTTACTGCTTTCCTTTTAATTTTCTGAGTGTTCTTCATTTTTAATTCTCTACATACTTGTTATCTGTAATCTGTGACTGTGAACAGGTGCTTTCATCGACAATTGGGTGTTTGTGACCAATTTTGGCACAAACATTTTGGTGCTTTCACTGAGAAACTGAACTCAGGGATTCTACAGCTTGGATTTTGGATCTGAAAGCTCAAGGACTTAGATCTGGAAAGCAATGGCAAGGCAATCGGCAAGAAGACAAAGAGCTGGAAGGAGTCAGCATGAAGGGAGCCAGGAGGCTTCCTCTGGAGAAAATCACACCTCAATCTTCATCACCCGGGACGAGATGGAGATGATGATGGAAGCTATGCAGGAAGGAATGCTGAAAAGACAAGAGGAGATGATGCAGAACCTACTCCGACAAGCTGGACAAGCCCTAATGCAAAATCAAGGGAACGCTGTTGCAGGAGATGCTGGAGATAGAGATCAGGAGCGCGGAACAACCAGAGTTCAGAATGGAGCAGGACCATCAAGAGCAGCACCAGAACTTAGGGGCACACATCCGGAGGACGTTGATCCAACCTCAGGCAAGATACTAGGTGGATCTGTTCAACATGGCTTTGGTAGAGGAATGGATGCCTGTCCAGGAGACCAGATTCCAGGTTCCCTTGGGAACTCGGGGGGCAAGTCGGAAGCAACAGACAAGGGCTACAGCTTGACGACCGTGACAGATTGGCGGAGATGGTCAGACGAGCCATGAGAGGCGGACTAGTGAATAGAGATCTGGAAGATGTGAATAGGAGTCCCTTTTCTCCTACGATCAGGCAAGCCAAGAATCCACCATAATTCAAGTTACCAACACTGGAGATGTATGACGGGAGAACAGATCCCGATGTTCTCTTGACAAGGTACATGAGGCATATGGAAGTACTGGAAGCATCAGAGGAGGTCATGGCACGATGCTTCCCTTTGTATCTGACAGATATAGCAGCGTTATGGTTCAAACAGCTGAAGAGTGGCTCTATTGGCACATGGACGGAGTTGATTGAAAGGTTTATGAGATAGTTTCGGGTCCACATAGCCAGAGCCAAGAACGTGATGACTTTAACATCAATGAAACAATGAAAAGGAGAATCACTTAGAGATTTCTTGATCAGATTCAATGCGGCAGTGGCTTCAGTGGATCGACCTAATCCGTCGATGGTTTTGATGGCAGCGGTTTCAGGAATTGCAGACAATTCAGATTTCAAGATATCATTGGAACGGGACCTACCAAGGGATCTTGGGGAGTTCTATCATGAGGCGAAGAGATTTCTAAGGCAGGAAGATGCGCAGGCTGAGAGAGAAGGGAGAGAGGCTGAAGCTTATGCGGTAAGGGATGGAGGTCCACCCAAAGAAAATCCGAACAAAGACGACAAAGGCAAAAGGGAAATGAATGATAACGGTAGCACTTCAAAAAGGCCACGGAGGGAGTCAAAGTTTTCTTTTTACACGGATCTGACTGAAACTCTGGAAAGGATTTATTTGGACACTCGAGGTCGCCTCCAGTATCGAAGGCCAACAAGAAGGGAACCTTCTGATTACGAACGGGCATCGAGAAGACATTGCCTATTCCATGAGTTGGATGGGCACAACACGAACGACTGCAGGCATTTGAGGGATATCATTGAGGAGCATGTAAGGAATGATCATCTACAGCAGTATGTAAGGAATCGAGCTGTGGCATTGGGACAGGAACGGCCACCGCCCACCTCGAACGAGGATGGACTGGACCTAGGCAACATCAACTTGTTATCAACAAAATAGATTTATGGCTTGGAGTAAGTAAAAGAACTCGAAGTAATGCGACTAAATCACTTACACATGTACGGGATCAAGGACGGTCCCTAGGCATGCTCTGAGACGATGATAAACTGTGTTGCTCGAGTCTGTGAAATCCTGTTTTTCTTTTTCGTTTTTCCTGAAAACTTTTGCTTTTTCCTTGGATGTACAGACATTTATTTTGTTTTCACTAGCTGTAAAAACTCTTATTTTGAATGGTTGGATTTGGATCAATGTAATGAATAATATAGGTCTCACGATTACGATCCCGAGGCGCGGCAGTAATCGCGAATTATGAGTCCCTTCGTCGGAGAGCGATGAAATGGACTCAAACACAATATAAAAGTCCTTGGCCGGAGAGCCGAGGCCGGTGAATATAAAAGTCCTTGGCCGGAGAGCCGAGGCCGGTGAATATAAAAGTCCTTGGCCGGAGAGACAAGGCCGAAGAATATAAAAGTCCTTGGCCGGAGAGCCGAGGCTGGAGAATATAAAAGTCCTTGGCCGGAGAGCCGAGGCCGGAGAATATAAAAGTCCTTGGCTGGAGAGCCGAGGCCGGAGAACATAGAAAAGTCCTTGGCCGGAGAACCAAGGCCGGTGAATATAAAAGTCCTTGGCCAGAGAGCCGAGGCCGGTGAATACATAAGTCCTTGGCTGGAGAGCCGAGGCCGGAGAATATATAAAAGTCCTTGGTCGGAGAGCCGAGGTCGGAGAACATAAAATCCCTTGACCGGAGAGTCAGGGTCAACAGGATAACGTGACCGGGTGAGGTCTATGGATTTGAAGGTAAACCCAGAAAAGTTACGGTTTTGGCTATTAACCATTGGATATGGATAGGGCAGTTTGATAACAGGTTAGATTATGGATCGGATGGTATGGCTATGAATTGAATACGAACTTTGGATATCGGCTTCGGAGCTATTCAAAACCCGCCTTCTTACCACAAGGCATGCTTTCGGGGGGGGGGGCAAATGTTATCCCGCCTTTTGGTCAAGGCCGGGATATCAACAAATAGGTTAGAACAGGATTGAAACCGGGATTGGGGATCGTTTGCAAATGAGGCTATGATCGATATCGTCAAAGTTCGACCGAGCTCCGATCAAGATGGGATCGCTTGGGAATGATGAACAAGGCTAGGAGAGGTTACGTTTCGAATTTCAAGTCAATCGGAGTCCGTGTGCTCAAGATATAATCGATGAAAATCATGCAAAAATCTCATTCGTATCCATCAAACGATCGTCATTTCGTACCCACCGCTCTACTTCGTATCCATCCGAAAGAAGGCCTCCTTCGTATCCATTGAATATGTTGCTTCGTATCCATTGAAGGGAACTACTGTTCGTATCCATCAAACGTGTTGCTTCGTATCGATCAATAGCGCTGCAGTTCGTATCCATCGAATTATTTCGTATCCATAAACAAACTACGTTTCGTATCGATCTCCATCTGGCCATCTTTCATATTGGTTGGCTAAAACAATCGATACGAAGAACAACGTTCAAGGTGATCGATACGAAGCACCTTCAAGCCATCGATACGAATTAGCACCTAATGGATCGATACGAATGGAACCCTACCTATGGATACGAAGCAATGGATAAAAAAAGAGTGATACGAAGTATAACAAGGAAGCGATACAAAGGAGTTCGCAAAAATAGATGACTCGGTCGTACGGCATAAAATATGGATCTCACCTAAACAATCGTACCACGTCATCGATACGAAAAGCATGAATACGAAGAGAAAGAATTTGGGGCTAACGATCGATTCGAACGCTACACAACACAAACTTGCATCGATCATAACTCGCAATCCACAAGTCCAAATGCAACTAAATTTTCACAGGAGCTTGCGTACAATCTAAAGAATGTTCATGATCGATCTCGACTCGATCGAGCAAGATCTTGATCGATACGATATTCATTCGTATCGATCACGGATCGACTCAAAATCGCATGGGATCGATCGTATGGGCCCGTGCACGTGCCAGAAGAGGTCTCCCGAGATTTGAGCGAGATATTTGCAGCCTACGCCTATAAATAGCATCCCAAAGTCTACAGAAGGGGGACTTTTTTAATTCTTCTACGTCCAGACTCTGTAGGAACCATTATTGTACTCGAAATTTGTTGTTGTAATCAGTTGTAACTCGTTGTAGTCAGCAAGCAAACATCAATAAAATCATCAACTTCAAAGTGGATGTAGATCGGATTGCCGAACCACTATAAACTCTGTGTTCTTTACTGCTTTCCTTTTAATTTTCTGAGTGTTCTTCATTTTTAATTCTCTACATACTTGTTATCTGTAATCTGTGACTGTGAACTGGTGCTTTCATCGACAATTGGGTGTTTGTGACCAATTTTGGCGCAAACACTATGTTTACTTGGTTTTCTTAGAAAATGCACCAAATAATTTATACGCAGTTGAATGCCCCTGTGCTTTTAGTTCTCTCTTGGAGCTTTTAGGTCTTTTCTCATAAGTAGCCTTCAATTCATTAAACTTATATTGGCAGTAGTTTACTACCTTCTTTTTGCATTTGGTGGCTACTTCACTATCCATGCTAAGGGAAGGTAAGAGAAGTGCACCAGAAGTGGATACCCTATGAGTAGTTGAACTAATGGGAGAATTTTCTTCTTTGTTAAGTTGCATAGCTATTTACTGAGACAATCCTTCAATGGTACAATTAATCTTCTTTAACTCATCTTCATAAGAAGTAGTGTAAATACCCACCGCCTCTTTCAAATGTTTCTCTAAATCGACTATATGGACCTACGCAGTTCCTAACTCCTCCTCTAATTTCCTGTATTCTACTCTTTTTCATTGCCAAATCACTACGCTAAGTGGTTAGTGCAATTGTGCTGAAGTGATAAAGCTTTTGTGGCCTTTTGAAGCTCACGTGAGAGATTCCTAATTTTTAGGGCATCATTAACAAGTTCCAACTCATAACCCATATCCTTATGCAATTCAGGAGTGCTAACCAAAACTTGGTGGTCTGCCGTTAGGCTAAGGGAGAGCTGAAAAGCACTAAATGGTTCACAAGGTTCATGAAATAACATAGCTCTAAAGTGAGCATCATGTAAAAGACTAAATGATCAAATAGATATTAATAAGGAACTGCTAAGTAAAGTTGAAAATGCATTGATAAACAAAAATAATTTTATTAAAAATATAATATCATACAAAACACATTACATACATTATTGTTGCTGCCTATGGTTAAGTTTATTCTTAAACCATTGCAAATGGTGGTGGTCTAAAGGAAATGATTCATCTTTAAGGGTACTACTCCATTGGCGCGATATGAAATCACTTAATGCTTCTTTATCTTGAACCACTAGTGTAGTCTTAGCTAGAATTCTTTATTGTAAGACTTTCAAATGTATGACTTTCAATTCCTTCTCTCGTTTGTGAATTCAGTTCCTCAATTCATCTTTAAGCTGTGCAAACATGTAATCTAATTCCTTCTTTCGTTTGTTAATCATATATGTGTTTATCATAAGACTTTCAATGGTATGAGCTTCCAAGCGATCGGTAGTTTTTTTAAGTGTTCTGTAAAAATGGTTTTCTTATGCAACAATGAGATGGGTTTTTTTATATTAAGAAGTATATTTTTGGCCTAAAAATAAACATAATTAAGTATAAGAGCGTAGGAATTTTATTACTAATAAACAACAAGGAATGTAAGAGATAAAACACAACAACTTTAACAACCAAACTAACAACATATATAAATCTTTATTTTATTTGCAAAATCTTGAGCCTTCCCATCCAAAATAACAAGTGAAAGCACCAAAGTTGTTTAAATTTAATACATTATCAAATAGAAACCCAAGAAGGAAAGAAAACTATTCTAAAGGTCAAGGGTTTACTTTGTTAGGAGTAGTGCTATCTATTCTGAATTTAGGAACTAGTACAGAATTTGATTGAAGTATAGAACTTACGACCTGATCTGGGGTGAAAGCATTTAAGGAGTCATGTGCAGAAACTGATGGGAATGCTAGGTCCACTTGGCAATCTTTCCCCTATTCGGTAGGATAATAATCTTGGAATATCTTGATAAGGCCAGCGTCCCTCAAAAAGTCCAAGCCCACCTCCGCATCCATATCATCGAGCCTCTCGGCAAAGAACTGCCTCTTTGCCTATGCATAAATTGCATAAAGAACATTGTAGGTGGTCGTTTCAGCTTTCTTTTCAACATGCTAAACATCTCTATCTCTAATTTGAAAACCCTCTGTTTAGTTTTCTTCTCTACAGCTTTGAATTTCTCCGTAGCTGCCTCGGCTCTTTTTGTATGTAGCAGCCTCCTCAACTTTCTCTTTATATGTAGCCTCTTTTTTGGCATGCCTTAAGGTCTAACCTAGCCTTACCCAGGTTAACTTTCAGCTTGAAAATTTTATTTTCAAGCGTTCTTAGAATATTCCAGATGCCACGGCACACTTGTTAAGTTCTGAAGTCATGCGAGCCCTTATAAAAAATAAACAAAGGAATATAATTGACACAACACACAAAGATTAATCTCAAATCATAACAAAAGTAACTCAAATATACTATCTTGGACACTAGAGCAATGTAAATTTGCAAAACCTCCCCAATGGGCTAAATAGAGTAAGGCAATAAAGCTGATGGAAGGGCAATACGATCCTCTATGATGAGATTCCCCATTAGCTCTGTCTACCTCCGGCAAGGGCAGGAAGCAAGAAGGAAGAACGGATGAGATGGGCTGCACTTGAAGGGCAACAACAGAAGGAGTAGAAGTGTAACAAGGTAACTCATTATTGTAAGATTTGTAAGAAAGAGAATAGAAACAGTATGAAAGAAAACAGAATTGTATTAATCTCGTTATTCTCTGTTCTGTGTACAATACAGTATTTATATATGAAATAATAGAGATTGGGCTTTGGGCTTTTATATTACCCGCTACCGCTTTATTACAAATACACTACTGCTTTATTACAACAGATATTACTTCATTACTCCCCCGCAAACCCTAGCTCCTTTAGGGTTCGAGGCAGAAGAGGAAAGACGGCGATCAAAAGATTGCCTTGAAATTGCAAGAGACAATTTGAGAGAAAAACTTCAGGAATGATGCTGGCATCATTTCTATACACTGGAAGACTATATGAATTGACAGATCTCGTACAAGGGCTCGGTCTCTCCTCTAGCAACAGCGGTGAGAAAGTCAGAACACATGAGGAATTAGCAGATCTGTACAAAGACTCGACCTTTCGTAAGTTAACAAAAGAAGGTAAGCCAGGTATGATTTTTGTTGCTGTTACTGCCATTCACTTGTAGTTGCTCTCTGAATCTGGTAAAATTTGTTTTGGAAAGTGATTTAGTAAGTATGTCGGCTATTTGATATGTAGATGGTAGGTGATTGACATTCAGCTTTCCATTATTGACTTGATCTCTAACGAAATATAAGTCCAATTCCATATGCTTTGTACGAGAGTGTAGAATAGGGTTTGCAGATAAATGCACTGTACTCAAGTTGTCACACCATACAATTGGTTTATTTTTCGTTTTAACTTGTAGTTCAGATAACAGTGATTCGATCCACATAATCTCTGACACAGCGTTGGCTACACTCCTGTACTCAGCCTCGCTGCTAGATCTAGCAACGGTAGTTTGTTTTTTTGAGCACCAGGAGACAGGATTTTTTCCAAGAAATATACAGTAGCCACTTGTAGACCTTCTGTCATCTGGGTCATTAGCCCAATCTGAGTCAGCATAACCAGTGATGTTTAGTGTTTTACTTGCTTGCATAGTTAATCCAAAGTCTATTGTACCCTTCAGATACCTTAGTATTCTTTTGACCAGTTTCCAATGATTAGAGGTAGGATTTTGCATGAATTGGCTTGCTTTGTTGACACTGAATGTTATTTCTGGTCTTGTAATCGTTGCATACTGTAGTGAGCCAACTACACTTCTGTACTGTTTTTCATTGAATATTGCTTCTCCCTGATGTTTAGATATTTGTACGTTGCTAATCATGGGAGTTGATATTGAGTTTGCTTTATCCATTTTTGCTCTGCATAGAATTTCAGTAATGTATTTCCTTTGACTTAATTGAATGGAATTGTTTGGGAGTTTTTTGACTTCTATACCCAGGAAGTAGTTTAGATAGCCAAGATCTTTGATAGAGAACTCTTGACCTAACTGCTCAATTAGCTTGTTGACTTCAATCTCACTGTTTCCTGTAACAATGAAATCATCAACATAAATCAGTACATATATTGTGGTAGTGTGATTGAATTTTGTAAATAGTGATATGTCAGATTTTGTTGAGTTGTATCCCAGTTTGATGAGTGTAGCTTTTAGCTTTTCAAACCAAACTCTTGGTGCCTGTTTCAGTCCATACAGTGCTTTATTTAATCTGCACACAAGTCCTTTGTTTTCATCTTTGATAAAACCATGTGGTTGTTCCATGAAAACTTCTTCCTGCAAAATGCCATTTAAAAAAGCATTAGTAACATCAAGTTGCTTGATGGTCCAATTCTTGTATAAGGCAATAGTAATAACTACTCTAATAGTTGTAGGTTACACAACAGGTGAAAATGTTTCTTTAAAATCAAATCCTCCTTGTTGTGAATAACCTTTTGCAACTAATCTTGCCTTATACTTAGAGATTGTACCATCTGCATTCCTTTTTAGTCTAAAAGTCCATTTGCATCCAACAATATTTTTGTCCTTGGGTGCTGAAACTAATTTCCATGTATTATTCTTGATTAATGCATCATATTCATCTGTCATAGCAGATTTCCAGTTTTCATTTTCTAAGGCCTGAAGATAGTTGCATGGTTCTTCAGTATTTAAGTTAGCATTGTAGACTTTTGGTTTGAAGATTCCACTTTTTGATCTTGTCACCATGTGGTGTCTTGTAGCAGTATTTTCCTGCTGTTGACTTATAGTTTCATCATGTTGTTGTTTGCTTTGACTTTCTGATCTTTGAGATGATTCATCATATTGCATGCTAACTCTTTGCTGAGATGTGTGATCAGGGATACAAACTGTGTCATCCTGTTCTTGACCTGGTCTGGTACTGGATTGACTGGTGCCAGGCATAGTGAGTTGAGGATCAGTGTTGTCACTATTGACTTGATTTGTATTGGACTTGTCAGGCTGTTCTGATATGATTGGCACCGCAGGTATAGAATCTCTTGGATTGTATATCTTTGTAGTTGAATTGATCACTGTTTCTTTGAATGGGAATATTTTTTCATTGAAAACAACATGTCTTGATATGAAAACTCTTCCATTGTTGTCTAGGCATTTATACCCCTTCTGATTTATAGCATATCCCATAAATGTACATGGTGATGATCTATAGTTTAATTTGTGCTTATTGTAAGGTCTAAGATAGGGAAAACATAAGCAACCAAAAACTTTTAGATGTAGATAGTCTGGCTTGACATTGAACAACATTTCCAGAGGACTTTTCATTTTCAGTATTTTAGTGGGGAGTCTATTTATTAGAAATACTGAAGTTGAAAAAGAGTCTGGCCAGAATTTTTGTGGCATTGATGATTAAGCTAATAAAGTCAAGCCAGTTTCTACAATTTGCCTGTGCCTTCTTTCAATTATACCATTTTGTTCAGAAGTGTGTGGACATGTGATTCTATGTACTATCCCTTTGTTTTTAAAATAATTTTTTAGTGGTAGAAACTCTGTTCCACCATCAGACCGAAACACTTTAACATTATGATTTGTTTGTTTTTCAGCAGTATTTATAAATTGTATAACAGCATTATATGTTTCAGACTTGGCTTTCAAAAAATATATCCATACATATTTAGAATAGGCATCAATAAAGGATATATAGTACTTGTAACCATAGTCTGTACATATTGGTGCTGGTCCCCACAAGTCAGTGGCAACCATTTCCAGTGGACTATTATATATAGTTTTAGAATCTGAAAATGGTAGTTTGTGACTTTTACCCATTTGACAATATGTACATATGTATGGTAAGGTACAGTTAACAGAAGAGATAGCATTGTTATTCAACACATGTTTCACAATTTTTACATTGGGATGACCAAGCTTGCTATGCCACAAGTCAAAAGTATTACAGTTTTCAGTCTATCTGTTTTCAACACTATTACACCACACTCTTTCATTTTCACAATATCTTGACTTAGCCAAACAGAATTTGTATAGCCCTTTATGATTTTTACCCTGCAGAAGATTTTCTTTGGTTAGAATATCTTTGACAACACAGTGTTCAGGATAAAATTCAAAATACACTTTATTGTCCTTAGCAAATTGTGACACACTTAACAGGTTTCTTTTAATTAAAGGGGCTCTAAGTAGGTTGTTTAAATATAATTTTCTTTTTCCTGGTATAACAGACCTACCAGTGTGTGTAATAGAAATAGGGTTACCATTACCCATGTGAATAGAGTTTGTACCTTTGTATTCCTTGCCACCAAGATTTAGATTATTCAGATTGTTTGTGATATGATTGGTTGCTCCCGAGTCTGGGTACCAGCTGTCTTCATTTGCAGATTCAGTATTTCCAGATTCAATGTTGTTTGCTGTTTGATTGTCTGAGTCTTGTTGAATCTGAGCCATATTTGCACTTGAGTTTGAATTTCTTTGGTTGTTAGAGCCTTGACCTGGTACATAGTTTAAGTTTAATCTGAAATAACATTTGTCAGCAGTGTGACCAATTCTTTCACAAATTTGACATTTCGGTTTGTAGTTGTTGTTGAATTTTCCTCTGCCTCTTCCTCTGTTAGAGGTTCCTCCTCTTTGTATGTTATGACCACCTCTGTTATTACTTTGACCTCTGCCTCTATAATTGGCAGCATAGTTGGCAGTGATATCTAATTCTGGGGATTTCTTTATGTCTAATCTTGTTTCATGGGATAATAGAATAGAGTGAATATCTTCAATGGATGGTAAATCCTTTTGAGATGTGAGAACAGCAACTACAGCCTCATACTCCTCATTTAAACCATTAAGAATTGTCATAAGGTGTTCAGAGATAGACACCTTGTGGTTAGCTGCTTCCAAACAGTCACATATTGACTTAATCTTGAATAGATATTCTCTCATGGTCATGTTGTCCTTTTTTATCAAATGTAACTGCCTTTTGTATGATAAGATCTTGGCAGCAGATTGAGAGTTGAAAACTCTTTCAACAGTTGACCAGATTTCAAATGCACTTTTACATCCTGTAATGTGAGATAATAACTTGGCAGTAATAGAGGAAATCAGCCATGAGCAAATTAGTCTGTCTTGTCTGTGGTATCTTGTATATTCATCATTAGTTATGACTTTTCCTTCTTGATTTGAGATACAAATAGGTGGAATTTGGATGGTGCCAAGAATATATCCTTCGAGGCCATACCCTTCTAAAGCAGTTTCAACTTGTAGTTTCCACAGTAGATAGTTATCTTCAGCAAGATGAATGTTGACTAATTGGCTTTGTGGGCTAATTCCAGATTTGAGAAGATTTTCAGCACCATTGATGGCATGCTGAGAATTGACAGCACTGGTGGCGGTGGCTGAGGTGTCTTCTTCAGCCATGAGATTGAAAGTGAACAGCGAGGCTTCAAGAAAGGAGAGGTCTCACAGAAAGGTTGATATGCTGCACTTTTCAGGTGATTTGCAACCAAGAATGCTTATATGATGAACTTTCTCTGATAAGCTTTCTTTGGATGGAAGTTTCTTGAGATTTGACTGTGCACTTTGAATTTCTTGATGAGATTTTGATGATTTGATGCTTTTCTTTACTGCTTGAATGTAAATTTGAGAAGTTGCAGCCGAACTGAAGTTCTTGGCAAGGCACTCTCAATTTGATTCAGGTAATATCCTTAGATGAGAAGAACTTTTGTTCTTGGATAAGGATTCAAACCCAAATGATGAAATTTCTCTGATGGGTTTGATTATTTTTCAAAGAACTTTTGCTGTTAGGCAAGAAAGCTCTGATACCATGTAAGATTTGTAAGAAAGAGAATAGAAACAGTATGAAAGAAAACAGAATTGTATTAATCTCGTTATTCTCTGTTCTGTGTACAATACAGTATTTATATATGGAATAATAGAGATTGGGCTTTGGGCTTTTATATTACCCGCTACCGCTTTATTACAAATACACTACTGCTTTATTACAACAGATATTACTTCATTAATTATATCTTAATCTTAGAGGCATTCTCCAAGGTAGTATGATCACCCCTAGGCCTCTTACTCTCTTTATTTTTCTTAATGTTTTTCCTAACAAAAGCATTAAATAAATCCGACATTATGCGTGCGTAGTTCAAAAACAACCAAATAAGTTAAAAGCCAAATGTAGTTAAAACATAAGTAGATAATCATCAATCAATTACGAAAAATGAACTTAATAGGACGTATGTCTGGTGTGGTAGGGTTAAAAACATAAACAAAGATGAAAATGTGAAATGTGATTATGTGTGCACAAGAAGTTGTATTTGCACAACAAGGGTTCATTAAAGAGACAGAAGCCCTTTCAAACTTCCTCACTAAGAATTAATGTAGTCTCTCTTCAACCAACAAATAATTCCCTCTCGGCTTTGAAAAATTAGGGTGACCAACTAAAGGATAAGGGCGATGTAATTCAAAAAAAATTCAGTAAAAGGAACGATAAGGGTAGTACCAAACTCTTGGAAGGAAGACATAAAACCATCCAGATTGGAAACATACAAAAATTAATCTGCCTACCTCTGTGTCTTATAAGGGGATATTGCAAAAAGTGATTTTGTAGCTTGGATATAATAGAACCCATTAAGCCCGAGAAGCTGCTCTTATGAACATAGTAAAGGGAAAAAAGCTCACGATAGGAAGGAGGAGAATCAAGATGTTCAACATAAAGTATGTATTTACATATTAGAAGGAAATATGAAATGCAGACAAGTTGTATAGGAGAAATCCCCATGGTGTCCAACCATTCCTTAATAAGAAGTTAAGAGGAAAGTACAAACTGCATCCAAAGTGCTCCAAGGTCAAGGAAATATTTCCGTCTAGGGAAGATGTATGCACTGAAAAGGAGTTAAATCCTAAAATTGCAGTCAGTAATCCCAAAGTGGGTTAGAATAAACTTGGCTTTACTGTCATCGCAAAAAGTTGACATCAAATCATTCAAAGAAAGAGGTTCATGATCGAAAGAACAAGAAAGATCATCAACACCCATAATCAACTAAATAGAAAATGTGTATACCATAGCTAAGATCATAAACAATAAGGGAAAGAAAAAGAAAGTAGTCACTTCGAAAAATTTATTAAATCAATGAAATAATAAACCTACAAAATTAGCATAAACATATAGTCGAATTAATTGAAGGCATATGTATGCATAAAAAAGTAAAAGAAGTCTCATGTGCATACACACACATACATACATATATACAAAATGATAAAAGATTTGCTGATAAGAGATGAACTTGTTAATTATCGATTACAAAAGCGTCCAGTGTCATAATCGCTTCAAAACTGGGTTGGTGTTGTGAGAATGAAAAATCTCATCATTATTTACTAAGCATAACTACAACAATGTCTATTTTCAAGTCTCAAAATGGGGAATGTTACAACCTAGTATCAAAGCATAAGTTTACATAAAAACTTAATAAGATTTTCATAAACATAACCCAAATTAAATAGAAAGAATATATTAGAGAACGGGATAACGATATAGTAAAATACTTGTTATACACACACACACAAATATATATATATATATATATAACTCTATATATCTACATATACTCCACCATTTGCCGTTAGTCCATTCTTATGAATCTCATGAAGACTCATATGTCGATTATAACATAGTTTATCTGGGATCCAAAAGTAGAAGAATTGGGAGGGGAATGATCGCAACTAATGGAAGTGTTCGGCCTAATGCTAGAAATGCAAACTGGACTATCAAAGCTAACGCAAATTTGGGTGCTAGAATATAGGGATGATGTATCAATTTTTCATGAATATAATATAAGCCAGAGCAGCGACTGGGTTGACGGGTGGAAACCCTGATAATGCTGGACCTGTTGTGCCTCAAGTAGCCGCTTGTAATAATTATGCTGCATTAAGTAGAGACTATACCAGTCTAGGAGAAAAACCATTTATGGGATTGGAGAATGCCATCGAAATGGAGGATTGACTTCTTTATTGTGAAAGGATTTTTGTTGATTTTGGGTTAGATGATGAACAGAGGTAGAGGTTAGCTTCTAGGAAGTTGTAAGGAGCCGCTTTTATTGGTTGAATAGTGTGACTATAGGAGAACCGGAGGATGATATTACTTGGGCTGCCTTTAAGGAAAATTTTAAGGAGAAATTCTTGTTTGAAGTAGCAAAGTCAACACTATTAAGGAGGTTTTTGGAATTGGAACAGAGAGATATGACTGTTTTGGAGTATGCAATAAAGTTTGATGAACTCTTAAGACATGGGTAGGTTGTTATCAATACCTCGCTTAAGAAGAATGAGAAGTTTATATGGGGACTAAAGTCTAAGATTGCCAAGGAAACTATGTCATGCCTTAGAGATACATTTAACATTGTTGTGGACATGACTCCGAGGAATGAAGATTTACTTACATCTCTTAGGAAGAATAAGACTATAAAAACTACGAATTTCCAAGGAAAGAACAGAAAGTTCTTTAATAAAAAGGGAGCCCAGAAAGGTGGAGTTCCAAAGGTAGGAAAGTCAGAGATGACTTGTTACAAGTGGGACAATATGGGGCACTTTGCTAATAAGTGTTGCTTTTGGATAGCAAAAAAGCCGTTGATAAGAAAGGAGTAAGATGTTATAATTGCAACAAGATGGGACATTTTAAGAGAGAATTTCCTAAACCGGTCAAAGTTGGGAAGGGAAAATTTTATGCTCCAAAATCTACAGCTTTCAGATCGACTATCGAGGAAAAAGAAAATGATGTGTTTGTAGATACCCTTCTGATGCATATCATACTTGTTAAAGTATTGTTTAATATTGGAGCATCGCATTCTTTAATATCAAAATTTCTAGTTGATAGATTGAACCTTGACCAAACATAACTTATAACCTCTCTAAGAGTTGTGAATCCGATAAAAGGCTAAGCAACTTCTAGAATGAGATGCGACCATATAGAATTTAATATGTTAGGTCGTAAATTTACCTGCAATTTGGAAGTGTTTGATTTTATAGGTTTGGGATATTTCTGAGTATGGATTAGTTAAGCCTATATGACACTTTGATGTTTTTCCAAGATATAATGATATCCTTAAGATTATCATGATCAAGTTATATATTCATTAAATGAAGCAAGTTTTGATATATGTGCATTGTTGGTTGATATGAAATGGTGGAGGATGAAATAAATCAGGTTTTGTAGTAAGAGAATATGCCGATGTTTTTGAGTTGGTTACTGGACGACCATGGAAATGAGCAATTGAGTTTCAAATAGATTTCGTCTAGGAGTTGAACTCTTGAGTAGACCACCTAGCAGATGACACCTATTGAGATGAAAGCGTTAATGATCCAACTCGTGGAGTTGGAAAGCAAGAATTTTTATTAGACTAAACAGTTCACCTTAGGGAGCTGTAATGGCACTCATGGAGAAACCGGATGAGTCATCGATGTTACATATTGATTATGGAAAGCTAGATGAGAAGAACATGAAGAATGGGTATCTATTGCCTAGAATAGATGACTTTTTTGATTAAGTGAGTGGAGCTAAGGTGTTTTCACAATTGTAGCAATAGGTTTTTATTAATTGAGAATGGCGTTTCAAATAAGATATGGTTCATATGAATGGTTAGTCATGCCCTTTGGACTGACTAAGGTGCTTAATTTCTTTGTTGATTTGATGAACGGATCTTCCAAGAGCATTTGTATAGATTCATATATTGATTATTGATGATATTTCACAAAGTTCATTTGATCTAAGAATAGTGCAAGGTACACTGAAGCAGCATCAGCTAAAGGTGAAGTTTTGAAATATCAATTCTGGGAAAAGAAGTGAAGTTCAATGGTCATAGAGTTTCAGAGAATGGGTTGTCTATAGATTCATCAAAGATTGAATCCATTATTAATTGGGAGAGATCCAAGACTGTAACTCAGATAAGAAGTTTCATTTAGTTGGCCGGCTATTATCGAGATTCATTAAAGATTTCTCTCATATAGAAGCACGGATCACTAAACTAACAAGGAAGGGTTTAAAGTTTATTTGGACCAATAAATGTGAGGATGCATTTCAAAAGCTAAAGCATTTATTGACCAATGCTTTGGTGTAGTTGTGCCAGATGGGAATTAGGATTTAGTTGTCTATATCGATGCATGTGGGACTGGGTTAGGAGCTATATTGATGCAAAGATGTAGAGCCATTGCCTTTTCGACAGGTTCAACCGCATGAAGTTCATTACAATACTCATGAGTTGAGATTGGCAACAGTAATCTTCGCATTGAAAGTATGGAGACGCTATCTTTTGGGAAAATTATTAAGGATCATAAGTCTTTGAAATATTTATTCTCTTAGAAGGAGTTGAATATGGTACAGTAAAGTTGGTCAAAGTTTTTCGCAGCATATGACTTTAGGATTGAGTATACACCAAGGAAAGAAAATAAGGTGGTTGATTCGCTTAGTAGAAAATATCAAAATGCGGTATTGGCTATGCTAGTTGAATGGAATGATTTAGAGGTATCGGCTTCTTATGGAGTTCATATGAGGTAGATGGAAAGTTCTATTCAGTGTACTGTAGTGATCTCTTGCTTAGAAGTTTGACCGATATTGATCGAAAGAGTTATCGCAAGGCAAAAAGATGATCCATTATCAATCGAATGGATTAAGAGTATAAAAGTGGGAAATGAGATTGATGATCTAAAGGAATTTTTACTTAACCAAAGAGGATAGTTAAGAAATAAGGGATGTTTATTTGTTTTGAATGTGAATAATCTAAGTAAGGAAGTTCTTAGAAAATGTCATCGATTGAAGCTTACTATTCATCTCGGAGGTATGAAGATGTATCAAAATATGAAGAGAAGTTTCTTTTGGGAACGAATGAAGAGAGATATAGGCTTATAGGCAAAGCAATATTTGAATTGCCAGTAAGTAAAACCCAAGCATCAAAAGCCAAGTAGATTAGTTCAACCCTTAGAAGTACCACTATGGAAATGAGATTCTATATCAGTTGATTTCATAGATGGGTTGACGATGTCAAATAAGGGAAATGAAAGCATTAGGCCATAGTTGATAAACTGACAAAGAGTGCACACTATATTACCATTAAATTGACAAGAAGGACAACAAGTTTTTGAGGATTTAGCAGTATAACTAGATATGACCATTATTAGGCGATTTATTCGTATAGTGGATATAGATACGAAGGAGCTTAGAAGTAAGACGGTCAAGTTGGTAAAAGTCTGATGGAGTGACGATGAAAGAGACTATACTAGGGAAGGATAGGATTAGGGAGGCTTATCTTAAGTTATTTTATTATATGTTTTATATGGTTACATAGATGTTTTGACTAGTGGTTATTCTAGTAATATTTTATTTTTTGTGCTTGTATTACATGTATGCATGATTAATATGATTGTTATACCTTATCATAATTTTGAGGATAAAATTTTTAAATGGAGAGGATAACACCTTTGTTTTTATGACACATTATTCTGGATAATTGAGCAAAAAGTAATTAAATAAACAATGTTTTATAAACAGAAAGAATGCTTAATTTAATAAATTAGGGTGGTAAGGATGGAATATCCATCCATTACATTTTTCTCCTTCTTCCTACGCTTCATTCATTCTTTCATAATGAACAAAGCAAAAAGAAAAGAAAGCAAACTCCATTAAACTCTCTCCACTTGGAAGAAAAGAGAACGAACTTGAAGAAAAAGGTTTAAGGGCAAATCTCTCCACATACAAGTTAAATAAGGTGAATAATATTAACATCCTTACTCATTTTGGTTATTCTATCTTGGATTTTATGGAGATCCAACCGTGATGTTGTGTTAGAACATGTTGTTGATGAGATAATCATCTGCATGTTTTATGGTTATCGTTAATGAAATTATGGAATTAATAAAGAGTTTTCGATTTTAAAACCTTAGTTTTTTTATCTCCAAATGCGTTGAAATTTTGATATGATGCTTAAAACATTAATTTCGAGATGGATTCTTATTTTCCAATTTTCGAAATTTATTTGGATTTTCAATAAATTTTCTAAGTTAAGAAAACGCTTAATTTCGAGTTTTAATTACTGAAATTATGAAAGATAATTATTTTGACTAGAAATTTTTATATATTTTAAAAGATAAAATATCACATTTTTGGTAATTTTTTGGGAATTTTCCTTGCATTTTGGAACTGGTATGAATTAATTAGCAAAGGATAAGTAGTTACAAATTGTAATAAATTAATTTATGTATTAAATAATAATTATCGATGTAAGAAAAATTATCTTCGATTTTCTAAAAAGGATTCTGTAAAGACCTCGACTAACCATTAGAAATGATGATCGCTATGGATCGAGTATTACAAATTATTCTACTAAATTAAAACTTGTACACCAATAGCTTAAATAAAGTATATATATGTAGTAGATATGCAGCGGAATAAATAAGGTAAAGAAAGTAAAAACGGTCACACTGGAGATTTTTATATTAGTTCGGACTTTTCGTCTTACGTCCAGTCTCAAACTTCTTTTGGAATTAACTAAACAACCCTCACTTAATCTAGAGGAACAAGTATCTTACAAAATGCCTGAGCAACAGAACATGACTTCACTTACCTAAAGATCTCCAACAAGGCTTCAGCTATAAAAGTAGTAAGTTGTTGTCTTTGTGTGTTCTAGATAAAACACTGATGAGTCAATATAGTACATCCTTCCTATAGTCTCCTTTGATGATTGTGATTTGCACGTGAAGATATTAGGAAGTAGAAAGTTGTTTTTGAATGCTTTTTGAAATCTCAAAGAATATAAAGCATAGAAAGCAAAGTGAAAGAGTTGAGAATTGGTGAGTTAAAGATCAAATTCCACTTATTTTTATAGTGTTTAAAAAGAACTATTTGAAAGGTTACCACCATTAGAAAAGGTGTAACATTTGGAGAAGAAGATAACTCTTAAATTTGATTTTTTCTACAAAGAAACGCTTCTTTTTGTACAGATCAGATGGCTGAATTTCAAATTCAAGTGGATGAAATTTGACATTGTAAAACAGAAACAAAACAGTTTAAAATAGGCTAATTTAGATGGCTGAGTTATATAATCAGACGGTTGAAATATAATTCAGATGTCTAGATTAAAAATTCAAAAGGCTGAATTATCGTAATATTGAACTTTTAAATTTCTCTAATTTAGTCATTTGGTTTATAAGATTCAAATGACTGAATTTTAGTCAGACGTCTGATTTTATAAAGCAGACAACTGAATTTACAAAAGAGAATATAAAAAATTTCAAATTTATTTTCAAATTCAGCTTTTCGAAAAATGTTTGTATTTTTATGTGATAATCGTAAAGGAGATTTTACATAAAAACTATGACAAGACTCTGCTTATTTTTACCTTCAATATTTGAACTTGATCATGGTTGATCGTCATATCTCCTTGAATATGTTCCTATAAATATAATGATGATGTAGATATGGAAATATATAGTTGTCTCATTGAAACTTAAAAGGCAAGATCTAACATTCCCTCCCTTTTTGATGAGGACAACTATACATTTTATTTAGGATAATTTTTTAATTTTGGCCAATTTTAAGAACTAATTACAAATTTAGGCCAGTTTTATAACTTATTACAAAAATAGACCGGTTTGTGCCAAATCAGCGCCACGTGTACTGGCGGCATCTCAAATGCCGCCGGTACATTTTAGAAAAAAATAGTTTGTGGCATTTCAAATGCTGCAAACTATTTTGTTAAAAAAAATCTGGGAGGCATTTGAAATGCCTCACACTGGAGGCATCTCAAATGCCACCCAGAATTAAAAAAAAGAAAAAAACGTACTGGCGGCATTTGAAATGCTGCCAGTATGCATGGTGCTGATGTGGCGCAAATTGGTCTATTTTTGTAATAAGTTATAAAACCGGTTTAAATTTGTAATTAGTTCTTAAAATTGGCCTAAATTAAAAAATTATCCTTTTATTTAATTAAGCATGCAATGTAAAACTGCTCCTATCAATATGTCCAGATTTTCTCTCCCTTTGTCATCAATAAAAATGAATTTTTTGGAAATATGGAACAAATTTAAAGGTAGAGATATGTAACAATACATAATGACAAATCACATAATTTTTAATAATAATAAGATGCACTATTACACAAAACAGACAATTACATTGTTTATACAACATAACGATTGCACAAAACACAACGAAGTTTTTTTAGAAAAATAATAACAAATATTCATAAGTAAGAAACATAAGATGCTCTAATCTTATGAAATAAGCCATGCAATAACACCTAAAACAATCATGACAAGCCCTCATAATAATATGCGTATGAGTGGTTTTGGGTGTATCTACCTTTTGTTTACTCCTCTACTCATTTGACAACTTGGTTTCCGGTTCTCTATCAGTTGTATTGTTAATATATGGACATGATATGTACTCTTTTTCCTTGTAAGGCACCCATTTAGGTTAGGGGGATTGCAAGGTTTTAACGAGGCATATCATGGAAATATATGCGTTTATATAGTTAATAACGTACCTTTTTTCCAAAAAAAAAAACAAGCCCTCATAATGCAAGATCTAAACCAAATAGTAATATGGTTAATATACTAAAAAGTTGTAGACTATGTAAATAGATGTATAAAATATTACCATTACCAATCATCCTAAGATGGTGAGGGCGATCTAGATCTTCTGGAGATGGTCTTCCAAATCCTTTTAAGAAGTGATTTAACCTCATTTACTTTGTTTTCGACTTGATTAACCTTATTCTTAATCCTGTCAATCTTGGAATTGACTTGTGCAAAACCTTTAGATATTTGCCTTTCTCCTCATCATCAGAACCGTCATATTCTTCTTGTATTGCTGGTTTTTTGCCTTTGTCTTGAAGAGTGGAAGGTTGGGCTTGAGCATTTATTTGAGCTTGAACATGTTGAAGATATATCTTAAACGAATCATACTCCGAAGTATTATTTGAAAGATGCATAAAGCTAAAGAACTTTTTATCCGCTGCTTTGGTACATCTACGCCGTATCATTGCATATTTTTGCTATTTAAGAGACGAGTGATGTATGTGGCATAAATAAGCGTATGTTTATTGTAGTTGAATAATTTTTATGCACGTGATAGATATGACAAGCCCAATTTACTTTAATATTCGCAACGATAGCATAAGCGTATGTTTAAATTGATTTTTTCATTTAGTTTTGGGTTCCATCTCTAGCCGACCCCAATTTGTTTGGGAATAATGGCTTAGTTGTTGTTGTTGTATTTGCAACGATAACATATAAAGCTTTGTAGTCCAAGTCATAAATTATTTCATAACTACCTAGCCTAGGAAGAATAATGTTTATTATCATTTTGAATAAAAGTCTTGGCAGCAGATGTAAATATTTTGACTTACTCTCTCCTCTAATGTTATTCCAAAGATGATGGCTAATTTCATCATGAACTCTATCCTTAATATATACATCATCTAAATCTATTCCATTTCTTCCACAACCCAATATTTGAGCAATGTCATTTATGTGAAATTTCATAATATTTCCATACACACTAGACCACAGCCAACCTTCATCTTTATGTAATCGAATGGTCATACTATTTAAGTTGGCTAGGAAAAGTTAAATGGTCAAGGTATCATTCTCAACATTATTTTGATTAAAATCTATCAAACTTGTCATCCTTGCTTGATCAATAAAAGCTTGAAGATTGTAAGTAGAAAAATCATTAACATTATAAAATATACTCCGGAATATCTTCATATCTGAGAGCAATTTGAACCTTTGAATGCTCCTTCCATCGTGATGAAGCCAAATTTTGATTTGTTCTTGAGTTGGTGAAGACCTAGAGCTCTCGGTGGCAGATCTTTTCTTTCAAGGTTTGGATTTTGGTGCCATTATGAAGTTTAGGGATTTGGAAATCTAGGGTTTGGATGAAAATTTTTGGTTTCCTTTTTGACGTAAAGGAGTAAAAGTAAAAAGGCAGAAGTCAAAATGAGAGGGTGGGTAAAATAAAATGAATGTTGACTACTCAGAATTTTCAAAATTCAGACGTTTGATTTTGAAAATCAAATGGCTGAAATTATACAGTAGAAGGCCGAAATATTTCAGTGTAAAAATAACCTTTTCAGACGTTTGAAATTTATAAGTAGTCGTTTGAACTTCGATTATAATTTTCAGACATCTGAATGTAAAAAATTTAATTTATTAAATTTGCTACAGGTAATCAAACATCTGAATTTTATTTTTAGACATCTGAATTCCCAGTATTCAAACATAATTGAATTTCTAAATTTTTTATATAATGATTATATAATAGATTCATTCTTCAGACATAATCTTCTAAGAACATTGATAATGCTTTTCTTTTACAATGTTTATATAAACAAAATTTTGAAATCGTCATATAGATATGATATAAATATAAATATAAATCATGATAAAATAATAACAAGCTATTTATTTTCGGATATTTTAGATTCTTCATAGGATGGCTCCAGCTTCCAAGAGTTTGTTGGTTTGGGCTTATACATTTTTAGAGGAGTTTCCATAAGTCTAGGAGAATTTTTATGAATACTATCCTTGGTTGGATATCGACCACAAATTACTAGTAGAGATCTCTCAAGAAATTTAAGATGCTCGCCCTATCTACGTTGTTCCCAGTATATTTGTTTTTAAAGTCCAAGCATTTCCTTTGATAATGATTGAGCTCATCAATGCGATAATCTTTGGTAGTTGTTCATAGGCCTTTTAATTTTACTGATTGCATAATTTTATTTCCTTTAGGATAATAGGCGGTAGTTGGTTGGTGATGGAGTAATTTTGTTGAAGACTAGCTATCCATTAAAAGAGATGAAGATGGAGACGTGCTTCTTGATGAAGCCATTTTAAGTTTGATAATATTTATTTTGTGCATTTTCATAAGATAGGTCATTAGGCTTACATAGGTTTTTAGTTGACAAGAATAGGAAAGTATGTATATGGTTGAAATTTCTTTGACCAGAATTTTTTTTTCTATTTACAGTTTAAGGTAAAAACTGAATTCTACAGTCATAAAATACGTATATTTGTTTCTTATATTTCAAATAGTAAAAATATATTATTTCTTATTATCTAAATTTACATTAAATCATTTCCTGTAGTGAACAAATTTCGAGTTCTCTACGTAGTTTAATATAAGCATTTTCATTTAATAGTTTTATAAAGATATCAACAATTTAATTTTCAGAAGATACGAATTGTAGTGAAATTATTTCTTATTCTATGTTGTCCCGTGAAAAGTGATGACTAATATCTATGTGTTTTGTACGAGAGTGGTTATCAAATTTTTTGAAAATTTTATAGCACTAGTACTATCATAAAATAGAGGATTTTTGAAGTAAATTCTGAAAGTTTGGAGTGTTCGTTGCATATATATAACTTGAGCATATGCCAAAGCAGCAGAGATATTTTATGCTTCACATGTCGAGAGTAAGACATGGTTTTGTTTCTTACTAAACATGATAATAGAGACTATCCGATGAAGTGATAGGTACAGCTTGTACTCTTTCTATCTATCCAGCATCCTCCAAAGTCAGCATCACTTTATGATACTAACTCAAAAGGATATGCTTTCGGGTGGAAAAGTCCATAGTCTCTAGTGTTGGTTAAGTAATCTGTTTCACCGCTCGCAAATGTGATTCTTTAAGATTTGCTCGAAAGCGTGCACATAAGCAAACACTCATCATTATGTTTGGACGACTAGAGGTAAGATATAACAACGAACTGATCATACTTCTGTATAGTTTTTGATCCATGCTTTTACCATTTTCGTCTTTATTTAAATGTATTGTAGTACTCATAGGTGTCAGTTTACTACTTTTTTTCATACCAAAACGTTTAAGTAAATTATTACAGTATTTTTCTTGATTAATGAAAATACCATTGTTTAATTTGGAAACCATGAAAATATGAGAGTTCTCCTATATAAGGCATCTCAAATTTACTTTTCATTATATTTGAAATTTGTTACATAATTCTTTATTTGTAGAACCAAAAATAATACCATCAACATATACTTATACAATTAAGATGTTTTTATTTTCTCGTTTAGTAAAAAGTGTTTGGTCTACTTTTCCTTCTCAAATCCATAAGCTATAAGATAACTCATTTTCGGTAATCCTCTTACTAAATTATTTTTTGATAGTTTGCTCATGGATTTAAAGTTAATGTGACCAAATCCATAAGCTGTAAGATAACTCATTTTCGGTAATCCTCTATATTGTGATTTATTTTCACATTTAAAACATGGATATTTCTTTTTCTAATTCCTTTAAAAATTAGATCGTTATTTTGATTGAAAATATTGCATTTTTTTGAAAGAAATACTAAATCCTTTATAACATAATTGATAACACTTAGTAAATTATGTTTTAAATTTTTAACTAATAATACATTAGTAATAAGTGGCGAATTAGCTAGACCGTTGTTACTCATATTACCTTTTCCAATGATGTATCCTTTGAATTTATCTCCAAATGTGATAGATCCTTCATTTGAGTAGATAATATTTGATAGCATCTCTTTATTTCTCATCTTATGCTTAGAGCAACCACTGTCGAGTATCCATTTTTCTCTTTTCTTATTTGGTACTTGCAAAAAATATTAATTTGAATTGGTATCCACTTCCTACATTAGGGTCCTAAGGGTTAGGTCTTAGGAAAGCATTCCGAAGAGGGTTTGGTATTTACTTTGAAAATAAAATCGGAATTCTTATGAACATTACTAATAAATGAATCTATGTACTTATTTCTTATAAGATGATTGTTAGTCTTCGAAACCCATATCTTTACTGATTTAATCTTATTAATATGTTTCTTTTGATTAACATTATTCTTCTTTTTGAAATTAGTATATAAAGAACTATACTTCTTAGATGTTACTTTTTTACTGGTTTTATTATAACCCAAACCCTTTTTTATTAAAGGAGGATTGTGAATTATTAATAATTCTCGATAGGTTTTCTCTACCTTTGTTAAAGTTTGAAACATTCTTAGAAAGATTTTCTAACCTTGTTTTAAGACCTTTTACTTCTATATCTAGTGTTTTAATATTAGAATTTAAATTATAGCTCTCTTTTGTTCATTCAACAATCTCATTTTTATGAACTTCGATTTCCCTACTTAATATAATGGCTTGTGATGTTATATTAACACAATATTCTTAAGATTTCTCTAATTCTTCTTTTAATATTTCTTTCCATCTTTTAACATATCAATTTCTAATTCACTTCTATTTAATTTTCCCAAAGTGTCCTTATATTTTCTTTTTGGATCTTTTAGTCTATCTAATAACTCAGTATTTATTTTAACTAGATCATCAAAAGAAAAATCACTTACATCGTCATTTGAAACCATGAAGCAGACGTTTCCTTGTTCCAAATCGCTCTTAATATCTGAAGAGGAGGATAAGTCCGAGTCATCCTATATTACTTGAAATGCTTGCTTCTTTTTCTTAAAGGATTTATCGTTTTTGTTCTTGAAGCCATTTTTCTCCTTTCCGAGATTTGGGCAATCCTTCTTAGTGTGGTTGTTATCCACCTTTTGGCAAGGCCATGATATCATCGACTTAACTATGAACGGATGGTTATCATTCTTAAGAATCGATTATATACAACACTATGGATGATGGTCGAGCAGATTCAGACTGGGTCTCGATCAAGCTGCAATCAATATGATGTGACAAGGAAGGCCCTATGAGGCTACATTTCAAATTTCAAGTCAATCAAAATTCATATTCTCGAAATACGGACAAAGCAAAGATTTATATGGATCGATTAGGAATGATCCATAAAACAGCTCAAATCAGCGAAGATCGATCGATATCTCAAAATCCACAAGCCCGATCCACTTGAAACTTTCAGAGCATCAGTATATTGAAGAGTGAAGCACACAAAAATGATCGTAGGTAAAAATTTTGAGGTTCAAATATGGCCGATCATTTTAGGCCGATCGTTTTATGCCAATCCTTCATAAAGATCGGTGTAGCTTAGTGTGTGAGAAATGCGGATTAAGGATCTTAAGGCTAGAATTAACACTAGAGGGGGGGTGAATAGTGTTTTAAGAAATTTGTTAATCTTTTTGAGTTTATCTTAATTTGTTAACAATGTATACACTAATCAGACACAGATATGAACACAGAATCAAACACAGATGCAAATATAAAGTAAAAGCAGTAAAGGAAAGAACACACCAGATTTTATACTAGTTCGGAGTTACCCTACATCCAGTCCCGCAACACAAGTACGGATTTCCTTTCAAAAACAATTCTTACAAATACAACCCTCGGTTTCAAGGTTACGAGGTACACCCTCCAGAATCAGAATCCTCTAGGTAGAGATACTTGATTTCCGAGGCAACAAGTTCACCCAATTGATTTCCAGGGCTACAATCACACCTTCTCTCGCTCTATTGATTACAAAAAGTCTATAACTCAGATTAGCACTTGGATCTTGTAGAGATAGTGGAGAGAATCAAAACCAGAAATTATCTAGTTAGATTCAATATTGATTTCGGCAGAGTAATGGTGTAATTTGTAAATAAGAAAGTGGAGAAGAAGAAGAGAAGTTAAATCTGAGAAAAAGTGATTAAAATTCATTGAAAACACCCTTTATTTATAGTAGATCAATAGCCATGTCCATTGGTGAAGGGATGTGGCGAATAGACACTTCTTTTAAAAAATAATTTAACTGTCACCATGTCGACAGGGGTACATGTGACCATGTCGACATGCCCTTGTAGTTTTTGGTGATTTGTTTTTCTTTGAAAATAATTTCTATATTATATTATACTTATATTTAAACTTTAAAATATACTTATATATAGTTATAATACATAAATAGCTATAGAGAGCAATACTAAAATATATATAATAATTTTCTATACTTTTATATTTAAATCTTAAGTATAAATATATAAAACAGCTAAATATATTAATATCAAGATTGTAGTTTAAAAACTTAGGATAATAATTTAAAATCAAAGATATTTAAAATTAAGGATGTTTAAAACTAAGGATATTTTTTAGGCTAAAATATATTGAAAAACCAGGACAGATGATTTTGGTTTTTAAACAGGAATATTTCAAATTATTTTTAAAAAACAAGCTATATATTTTGAAAATCATTTTGAAATAAAAGTAAGTGGACACAAAAAGATGTTCCACTAGATTTTTCGTAGGTTCCATCCTACTTAGGGTTCCATCCCTTTAACGAGCATGAAGTGGATTCCATTCCACGAATAAAATAGATTTTAAGATGTCAGTGCCTTTCTATGAGTTTTAACAATATTCCTAACTATATAACTTATCTTGGAAACTTGAACTCTTGAAATTCTTGATGCTCATGAGTCTTGAATCTTGATATCTTCAATCTTTGATCTTGAATCTTTATACTGTACAGTTCTTCATTCTTTAGTACCTGCAAACATATCTATATATATCTACACAATAATGTTAGTATTATATATTTTATAATCTAATTCTAAGTAAGGTTGTTGTCATCAAAACCATCTCCTCGGGGACTAACAATCTCCCCCTTTTTGATGATGACAACCTTTGTTTATAAAATATCACTCCTATCCTAATACTTCTAATAACTCCCCCTTAATCTATGCCTAACTATCCTATTTTATACTTCTCCCCCTTTGTCATCAACAAAAACCATATAACTCCCTAATACTATATAACTCTATATAACTCCCCCTGAAACTAAGACTACATTAATTTTGATTATAATGATAGTGTTATCATACATAATCAATACTTAACTTTAAACTAAACTCTTAATAACTACTTTTCCTAACTACTAAACTATTTATTCAAAAGATAAGAGAATATACGAATAAGAGAACACAATTTATTTATTCATAATGGAGTTTCTAATATAAAAATAGATAGTTAAACTTATAATCATGATAACATAAAAAATCATATATTATTAATACTAATCATATGTATGTTATATTTTACACACATAATATCAATCCATACTAAGTCGAATTCAAGCAAATCAAACCAAATCCTAATTAAGCAAGCAAACAAACAAAGTTAATCAAATATTATGAGGAACATCAACCCATCCTTCTTATCCAAAGATAGGGTCTTGTTTGATGGCATCCCAATTCTCATTATCAACCGATAGAGAAATGGGAGGATGTGCTTCATTATCATCCTTGTGCAGGGAGGAAATCATCCATCGAATTGCTTCGAAATGCCTTTCTTGTTCCTTGATCATATGCATTTGACTCAATTCTAAGTGACGCTGATTACGGAGAATGATAGAGAGAATATTCTTAAAGGATTTAAGAGTTTCTTCAAGATTTTCAGATAAATTGTGAATGGGATCGGCCATTTTTGTGAAAAAGAGAAGAAATATAGATAGAATAGATAAGTAATGATTTTGAGTAAAGATTTCTGGAAGAGAACAGGTATTTATAGGTGTAAATTTCGTTTGAAATGAATAGATACAAGTTAGTTATTTAAAATTCAATAATTAAAATGAAAAGACACTTCAGATTTTAAGCATGTCGACAGGGTGCCTTTGGTGGTTGTCGACAGGGTCATTTGTGTTTTGATGACTTGTTTTTGATTTTGAATAAATGTATATATATATATATATTTATATATATCATATTAAAAATTATTCTAGAGATGAAATAAGCTAGATAACAGAAAGAACTTCAACATTAATTCAAACTGGAATGATACATGGATTAAACAACATGAAATACAATAACATTCAAACTTAAAACAAACTTAAACAACTATGACAAGGTATGAAAAGATAGATCTAATTGGAGGATGATGAGGATGATGAAAGATTAAACTTCTTGGTGACTTTTGAGAAGAACTTGTTCATCTTAGAAGACATTTTATCCAACTTTTTACTAACGGATCTCTTAAGTGTCCGTTGATTTTCCACAATTATCTTTTGGTTTTGGATAATCATCTTGTTGGTTGGTTTGGAGGTGTAATCAATACTTTCAAGAGATGTTTCACCTTCCTCTTCTTCTTCTTGAATATCCATTTCATCCCCTTCTTCTTCTTCTTCTTCCATTTCTTCGTGAGCTAAACGCTCTTCCTTTTCCACAAGGGATTCATAAGGTTGAAAGATGTATGGAATTTTCATAAGTGAGATATGGAATGATTGAAAACTTTTCTAGAAATGAATTCCTCTCCTTTAAAATTCACTCCAAAATAGTTGAAAATTCTAGTAAGGTAAATTCCATGATATAAAATCTTTTCTCCCATTTCCAAGTTTTTAGGCCGAAATTCATCCAAAATAACTTGAACCCAATTAATATCATAGTTTCCAAATAGAGCAAAAAGAGCTTTACAAACTTTTGAAGTAGGATTATTAAAACTTCCCGATCTCGGGGTCAAAGTGTGTTGCAAAAGAAGGCTCACAATTTTTGCTTTTGGACGAAAATTGCGGTTTATAAAATCAAAGTTTTCATCACTTTCAAAAATATGGTGGAAAGTCTCACGATCACTTTCAAAAAATAAAATTTGAAAGATCCATACCCGTACACTTACAATATAGAATCGCTCCCAAAACATCACAATTTAAAACAATTTGAGTGCCTTTTACACTACTCCAAATTTCATCATCGTTTCCTTGATAAAAGACACGATTAAGATTTGCATAAAACATTTTCACAAGATTTGGGTAGCATACAAAATCATTTTGAGAATCGTCAACAAGACTTAAAATGTTGTTGCTAACACAAAGAGAATCGATTTCATAAGAAGCGAAATCGCCGAAAATTGCAAACTTTCTGGGATGAACTTTCCATAATTAGCATAGCTAATATAGGCTTTGATTGCTTCCAGATCATAAAAGAGGTGTTCTTTTAAGGTTTTTGAGAGTCTCATAGTTGATGGAGTACTTGAGGAGGCCATTGATGTAGAGAGGAGAGAGCTTGAGTTATGAAGAAAGAGTTTGAATTTGAAAAGTTAAGTGAAAAGATGAGATAAATGATAGTAAATAAATAGAAATTAAATGGACAGTTTCTCTGGTCAAAAATTGTCCTTTCAGAGTCTCGAATGGTGTGAAAGAGTGAAGGAGAATACAAGCATTTGAATTCAAAATTTGAATTTCAAATTTTTTGTACCATGTCGACAGGTAGGGATGGACCCATGTCGACAGGTATCTGTAAGTTTTGATGACTAGATACTTTTATATAATGTAATATTTATATATATCTATTATTTTAATGTCTATATAATATCTGGAATATTACTAAGACTCATAAAATATTATAATATTATTAAAAGATAAAAATAATAATATAATAATAAAAAAAAAATTAAAATTCAAACGACACATCAATTCAAAAACAACCAATCAATCAATCAATTCAAGCATGCAATTTCAGCCAATGTATTGTAAACGTGTACCTTTTTTAGAGTCCATGTCTTTGGTATCGACTAAATCGAGAATTGCTGTGAAACACAGATTTGAATTATCTTTCTTATGTTCATCATCGCTGGAAGATGAGTCAGAGTCATCTAGAGTAGCAGTGAATGCATGTTTCCGTTTCCTTGCAGAATCATTGTTTGTAGGAGGGTTTTGCTTATCTGGATGCGGACAGTCTCTTTTGATATGACCTGGTTCGTCACAATTGAAGCATTTGATAAAGTTTGGTACTGTAGTCTGATTACTGGAATTCTTAAAGTTGTTTCTCTTGGAACTATTCAATTTTCTGTACTTCAGAAATTTCCGAAAATTCCTGTTCATAAATGCTATCTCTTCATCATTATCACTGTTTGAGTCTGATCCGTCGATTAATGCATTGAATGCCATTGATTTCTTTTCAGATGCTTTGCTTTCTCTTCTCCCGATCATTTGAACTTGAAACGACATTAGATTTCCAATCAATTCTTCTATCTTTAAAGTACTGATGTCATTTGCCTCTTCAATTGCAAGTGTCTTTTGATCCCATTCTGGAATGAGAGAATTTAAAAATTTTCTAACTTGATCTTCTTCCGAAAATTCCTTTCCCAAAGATATTAAAGAATGCACAATATCTTGAAATTGACTATACATATCTGAAATAGACTCATTAGTATTCATTTTAAATAACTGAAACTGATTTGTGAGCATGGAAATTTTGGTCTGTTTAACTTTGCTTGTTCCTTCGTGAGTTACTTGCAAAGTTTTCAGATTTCATATGCAGACTTACAAACTGACACTCTATTAAATTCATTTCTTTCAAGTGAACAAAACGGAATATTCATTGCTTTAGAATTATTTTGTGCTACAGTCTTTTGCTCAGTGGTCCACTGTGCAAAATCAGTTGTGGGTTCAGAATATTCAGTTTGTGTGATATTCCAAGTATCTAATCCTACAGATTGTAAATATATTTTCATCCTACATGCCCAATATGCATAGTTACTGCCATTAAAAAGTGGTGGTCTGGCAGTAGACTGACCTTCTACAACTGAACTAGTGTTGGTGGTAATAGCAGTACTAGTGTTAGTAGCCATTTTGAAATTTTTCAAAATTCAGATAATGAAACTTTTGAAAACAATGCTCTGATACCAAATGTGAGAAATGCGGATTAAGGATCTTAAGGCTAGAATTAACATTGGAGGGGGGTGAATAGTGTTTTAAGAAATTTGTTAATCTTTTTGAGTTTATCTTAATTTGTTAACAATGTATACACTAATCAGACACAGATATGAACACAGAATCAAACACAGATGCAAATATAAAGTAAAAGCAGTAAAGGAAAGAACACACCGGATTTTATACTGGTTCGGAGTTACCCTACATCCAGTCCCGCAACACAAGTACGGATTTCCTTTCAAAAACGATTCTTACAAATACAACCCTCGGTTTCAAGGCTACGAGGTACACCCTCCAGAATCACAATCCTCTAGGTAGAGATACTTGATTTCCGGGGCAACAAGTTCACCCAATTGATTTCCAGGGCTACAATCACACCTTCTCTCGCTCTATTGATTACAAAAAGTCTATAACTCAGATTAGCACTTGGATCTTGTAGAGATAGTGGAGAGAATCAAAACCAGAAATTATCTAGTTAGATTCGATATTGATTTCGGCAGAGTAATGGTGTAATTTGTAAATAAGAAAGTGGAGAAGAAGAAGAGAAGTTAAATCTGAGAAAAAGTGATTAAAATTCGTTGAAAACATCCTTTATTTATAGTAGATCAATAGCCATGTCCATTGGTGAAGGGATGTGGCGAATAGACACTTCTTTTAAAAAACAATTTAACTGTCACCATGTCGACAGGGGTACATGTGACCATGTCGAGATGCCCTTGTAATTTTTGGTGATTTGTTTTTCTTTGAAAATAATTTCTATATTATATTATACTTATATTTAAACTTTAAAATATACTTATATATAGTTATAATACATAAATAGCTATAGAGAGCAATATTAAAATATATATAATAATTTTCTATACTTTTATATTTAAATCTTAAGTATAAATATATAAAACAGCTAAATATATTAATACCAAGATTGTAGTTTAAAAACTTAGGATAATAATTTAAAATCAAAGATATTTAAAATTAAGGATATTTAAAACTAAGGATAATTTTGAGGCTAAAATATATTGAAAAACCAGGACAGATGATTTTGGTTTTTAAACAGAAATATTTAAAATTATTTTTAAAAAACAAGCTATATATTTTGAAAATCATTTTGAAATAAAAGTAAGTGGATACAAAAAGATGTTCCACTAGATTTTTCGTAGGTTCCATCCTACTTAGGGTTCCATCCCTTTAACGAGCACGAAGTGGATTTCATGCCACGAATAAAATAGATTTTAAGATGTCAGTGCCTTTCTATGAGTTTTAACAATATTTCTAATTATATAACTTATCTTGGAAACTTAAACTCTTGAAATTCTTGATATTCATGAGTCTTGAATCTTGATATCTTCAATCTTTGATCTTGAATCTTTATACTGTACAGTTCTTCATTCTTTAGTACCTGCAAACATATCTATATATATCTACACAATAATGTTAGTATTATATATTTTATAATCTAATTCTAAGTAAGGTTGTTGTCATCAAAACCAACTCCTCAGGGACTAACATAGTGAACGTTCCAAATGTAACAAAGGTTGATCCATATCTTGCAATCTATAACTCAAATGACTTCATTTTTTAGGGGCAAGTTCAAGAGGCATGTAAGACCCCCCCCCCCCAAAACGATCGCACATCATTTGGAAACCAAAAATAATGATCGGCATAACTATAGTTGATCGTTCCTAAATATCGAGTTAGGGCCATCGATCGTTATGGTGGGCCCATATGGACCTAGAGAGCCTTCTGCCGAAATCTTAGCGGAATATCTCATCATCTTTCCCTATAAATACAGACCCGTTAGTTCATTTTCAGGATCTTTATGATGCTTGTTACTTTAAACTCCATTGTAATCGAGTATTTGCTATTTCCTAGTGCTGTAATAAGATTTAGAAGTGATTAGTAAAAGTTAATCTTCAAAGTGGACGTAAGGATACAACGCTGAACCACTATAAACCTCTGTGTTTTTTATTACTGATTATCTTCTATTGCTTACTTGTTCATTTACTCAGTTTAATTTTGCTTTTCTTCATCTAATTCTCTACAAAAACTATTTTTGGGTGTTTGTGACCAATTTAGTTGCATACATTTTGGTGTTTTCATTGAGAACCTCGATTTTCAGCTTATTAGGATCCCTTTGTTGCTACTGGATTGGATAAATCCCCCAAAGCACATCTGCAGTAATCTTCAGGAAGTTGCTCATACTACTCAGATTTGCGAAAACATAAGCAAAGCTATTAATAATGGTGAGGAATACTAGATCTACTTCTTGGAACATGGAAGGAGATGAAAATGCTACTATCCAATAAGGAGGCTGGAGCAGTCAACCAATGGATGTGAACGCTGAACCAGTTGAAGTCTATAATCCAATTGATTCTATTACGAGAGCTAAATTCCAAAATCTAGTGAAAGAGCTAATGAATATCCATCGAGAGTTAAATCAACAGAACCAGGCTAATATCAACCTAATGAACCAACTTACTCGGCAACAACGAGAAAAAGCTAGGAGGGACCCTACCCTTACTCGGCATTGGAGAGCTCTAGTTCATCGAATGGGTATCACGGGCATAGGCAGAATAGACGGATATCATGTAGATACTTCGGAGCGTCAACGTGCAGACCATCGTGGTTTACCAGGAATGATCAGTGCTGATCCCTCCACCAGAGATGGGAACTTACCTATGCACACTTGGATTCAAACTGGAGCTACTACGGCTGATTTGGATGATGGAGTTCAGTTAAATATTGACCAAATGCTTCCTCGGAATGATGATGAAATGAATTTATGAGATACACATCGAGAAGATGTTGAACCAAAAAGGCATGGAACGGCTCGTAGACATCGATTGGACCATTCGCACGAGGTCGAACACGACCACCGATTGGCATCGACTATCCAAACATCGAACTTGTCGGCTATGGTCAGACAACTAGTGAATGAAAGTCAAGGCTTGACCAATGATGACTAGGGAATCTCAAGAAGACATACCCTGTTTACTGATAAGTTCATGCAGAAAATCTAAGGAGCTTCAACATGCCATCAATGCCTGCCTATGAGGGAAAAACCGACCCAGGTAGCACATCATGAGATATGAATGGCAAATGGATTCCATACGAGCAGATGATGCAACAAAGTGTACATGCTTTCCCATAACTCTCTCCGGAATGGCAACGATGTGGTTCACAAGATTACCCCTACGACCAATTTCTAGATTCAATGATTTGGCAACAAAGTTTGTGGAGCAGTTTTGAATGCACCCAACTCGTCCCAAGGACGTAATGTCTCTGTCTAGCGTGATTCAAGCTCTAGGAGAATCGTTGAAAGATTATTTAGAGATATTTCATATAACTGTTAAGGAGATCAGTAATTCGAATGACCATGCGATATTGATGGCAGTAATGAGAGGGATGGATCCAGAATCTGACTTTGGCGATTGGTTAGTTGACAAGCCGCCCGCAACATTGGAACGCATTTACGCTAAGGCAGCTAAGTATTTGAGAAAGCAGGAAGCCGGATCATCTAGGAAGAAGAATGTTGTAGGAGGAGAGGGAGGATAGAGTAATATTGCAGTAAAGCAGTCTGATGATAGCTCTGGAAAAGTTCATCAAGTGAATGTCCAGAATAAACCGAATCAGCAAAAGAAAGGTAGAGATAGGAGCCAAGAACAAAAGAGGGATTCTGGGAGAGGAAAGCCTAAGATTACAGTGTACAACACTTACATGCCACTGAATATGTCCCTGGAGAATGTTTATTTGTCTACCTGCAATACTATGTTGTACAGGAAGTCGCCTCCGAAAGAATCAACAGAGAAGCAGAAACAAATCGGGAATTATTATCGGTTTCACGAATGTTATGGGCATAACACCAATGAATGCAGGTATCTCCAGGGTATTACCGAAGAGCTGATTCAAGAAAGGAAGTTACAGCAGTTCGTAGAAAACCCACAGGATGGCGGGCAAGGGACATCCGACTCCAACCAAGGACAATTACCGCACAAAGCCGAGGAACCTGCACAAACCGGTGGGAGATTAGTGATAAATACAATAGTCGAAGGACTGCATTTGGTTGATAAAAGTTAGCATGAGATGGAGCACTATGCTAATGCGATTAAGCATATAGATTTTGAATGCTATTCAAACACGGAGGATGGAGCTCCAGCGAAACAGCTATGTACAATGGCAGATAATATCATGTTTAGAAATAGAGATGCAGACAAGGTGGAGGCTCCATCAATCGACCCAGTGGTCATTTCGGCCATGATCGGCCCTGCTTTTGTGAAAAGGGTATTGCTTGACTATGGAAGTTTTATAAACATAATTTTTAAGAAAGCTTATAATCAGATGAAGATGGAAGTAAAGTACTTGAAGCCATCTAAAGCCCGCAAACACAGTTTTAACGGTGCGACAACTGAAGCCGTTGGTTATGTTGAATTGCCTATAGAGTTGGGAGAAGGTGACCACATGAGAGTGCAGATCTTGCCGTTTGTTGTTTTGGATGTTGACTCTCTTTACAATGTTTTTATGGACCGACCGACCCTAGCCAAATTCCGAGCAGCCCTTGCCCCATGGTGTTTGACTTTGAAGTTTCCAACAGATAATGGTGTTTGAGTTGTTCACGGTGATCTGGCAACTGGACATGCATGTTATGTAGCTGAGTTGAGGGATGCTCAACGCAAAGAGAAAGGTAAGGGTGTAGATAAGGTTGTCCGCATCCATCACGAGTCCTAAAGATCAATCACAGCTCATCCCCCCGATGATGAAAGAGTTTAATTGATTTCTCTAAGCGAATCTTGATGTATTCGCTTGGACTCACTCTAACATGTATGAAATCTCACCTACCATTGCGAGCCATGCATTGAATATCGACCTGAGGCATGTCCTGGTGAAACAGAAAAGACACAACATGGATCCGGAGAGATCTGCCGCTCTTAAGAGGAAGTGGATAGACTCAAAGACAATGGGTCTGCGATGTCCTCTACCCTAAGTGGGTATCTAATCCTGTGCTTGTGAAAAAGTCAAACGGGAAATGGAGAACATGTATTGATTATTCAGACTTGAACAAGGCATGTCCAAAAGACAGTTTTCCCCTTTCGAGGATTGACCAGCTAGTGGACTCAACCATAGGACACAAATTGCTATCTTTCATGGATGTGTATTCAGGATATAACCAAATCCCGATGCACAATCCCGATCAAGGGCACACCAGTTTCATTACCGATGTTGGATTATATTGCTATGTGGTGATGCCGTTTGGACTGAAGAATGCGGGAGCGACTTACCAGCACTTAGTCAACAAGAAGTTTAATGATCAAATTGGAAAAAATGATGGAAGTATATGTGCCTGATATGCTCGTGAAGTCACAACAATCAAGTGACCACATTAGAGACTAGGTAGAAATGTTCGGCATCCTCCAACATTACAAGATAAAAATTAATCGTTTGAAGTGTTCATTTGGCGTAGCATCAGGGAAGTTCCTGGGTTTTATTTTTAACGCCCGTGGAATCGAAGCTAATCTCGAGAAGATTCAGGCTATCTGTGATATCTAAGCGCTAAAAACTACCAAACAAGTGCAAAGTCTGAATGGGAAAGTTGCTGCCTTAAGCCGATTCATTTCTAGAGCTACCAAAAAATACATTCCTTTCTTTGACTTGATTAGGAAAGGGAAAAGGAACTTTGAATGGACACAGGATTGTAAAGATGCATTTCAAGCTTTGGTGGATCTTTGGAGAGACCCCCCATCTTGTCAAAGCCGATGGATCATGAAGTTTTATACATTTATTTGGCTATGTCGGTACATGCTATAAGTGTCGCATTACTTCGTGAGGAGACTTGAATTTAGAGATGGTATATTACATCAGCAAGCGATTAATGGGAGCTGAAAGGAACTATCCAAAAATAAAAAAAATGGCATACTGCTTGCTGATTGCATCATGAAAGCTCCACCCATACTTCCAGGCACACCCGATCAATGTTTACACTAACCGGCTGTTACGATAGGTCCTACAGCGACCTGAGACGTCTGGAACATTACTCAAGTGGAATATCGGCTTAGTCAATTCGATATCACTTATCTTCATCTGAGGACTATCCAGGGTCAAGCACTGGCAGATTTTATAGTAGAATTCACTGCGCAAGATGATTCCCCGGAGAACAGCGAAATCCCTACCTTACGGTGGAAATTGTATATTGATGGAGCTTCCAATGATCATTATTCTGGAGCTGGAATTGTGCTTGTAACTCTTGAAGATCGGTCGATCTATTATGCTTTAAAGCTTGATTTCCCAGCAACAAACAATGAAGCTGAGTACGAGGCCCTGATTGTTGGACATAAACTCGCAAGAGAACTGGGAATAAAGTCTCTTAAAATCTTTTGTGATTCACAGTTAGTATACCAAGTCAGGGGAGATTATCAAGTTAAAATATAATGGCTTGCTCCATATCTAGTTCAAGTCCTAGACTTATGACTAGATTTGAGTACTGCGACATTTCGCATATTCCACAGGATCGAAACAAAGAGGTTGATTCATTAGCAAAGTCTGCTGGCAGAGGTGATGCACAACAGATGGTCTTGGTTTCGGTTGATGTACTAAATTCCCCAAGTATAAATCAGATGGAAATTGACCAAGTACCAGAGACGGAGCCTAAGAAGAAATCATGGATGACTCTGTTTAAAGATTATTTGCTACAGGGAGTTCTTCCCAAATGAAGGAATGAAAAGCGACAAATTCTTCACGAAGCTTCATGGTATATTATGCAGGAAGGAGTTATGTATAGAAAGGATTTCTCCGTTCCCCTTCTCTAGTGTATCGCTCATGATGAAATAAAACGAGTCCCGAAGGAAGTCCATGAAGGGAATGTGACAATCATACCAAGGGGCAAACCATAGTAAAGAAAATACTCTGTTATGGGTATTATTGGTTGACGGTTAATCGAGATGCTTTTGATTATGTAAGGTTATGCGATAAGTGCCAGATATATGCAGAAGTTCCAAGAGTTCCACCGACCAAAATTACACAAATGGTTAGACCATGGTCGTTTGCCATCTGGGGCATAAATATTATCGATTCCTTACTGATCTCTAAAGGTAGTGCAAAGTACGCTATTGTCGCAGTTGATTACTTCACTAAATGGGCCAAAGCGGAACCTTTAGCCATGATCACAACTAGAAAGCAATCAATTTCATTGTCTGAAACATCATTTATCGCTTTGGTCTTCCACAAACTATTGTAACAGACAATGAAACTCAATTCGATAGAGCTGAATTCAAAGACTTCTACCATTGGCATCGTATTAAAAAGAGATTTACGGCAGTTTCTCACTCTCAAGCGAATGGACAAGTTGAAGCTGTGAACAAAGTCATAAAGTAGATTCTAAAGAAGCATTTGGAAAAGGCTAGAGGAAAGTGGGCGGATGAACGCCCGACAGCATTATGGGCTTATAGGACCACCCATAAGTCCACGATTGGCCATACTCCATTCGCCCTCGCTTACGATTCCGAGGCTGTTATTCTTATTGAGCTCGAAGTTCCTTCTCATCGAGTGACTTATTATGATCCCAGAACAAATAAAGATCTCCTTTTGGAATCTCTAGACTTTATAGATAAGAAACATGAGGAAGCTGATTTGAGAGCAGCTGCACACCAACACCGAGTCGCTTGATACGACAACACTAAAGTCCGACCTAGAACCTTTGAAATCGGCGATCTCGTCTTAAAATGGGTTTTTTCTGCCCCGTCACATATGAATCCAACCTAGGAAGGACCGTATGTCTTCGAGCAGAGGCTTGGAGCGGGAACCTTCAAGCTAGCGACTGTTGAAGGCATCACACTCCCAAGGGCATGGAATAGCGAAAGCTTGCGGCGCTATTTCATTTGGTTTGTTTCCTTTTCATTCTGCCATATTTAGTTTAAGAATTAGCTTTAGCATTTGATTTTCCAAATATGTAATAAGATAAGTTATGTTACCACTTTTTATTCAGCAATAAAACTTTGAATTTTCTATCATATATGTGACCTACCATTGTAGTACATGTTAGTGTGATATACGACCAACTGAATCTTTCTATTTGATGGGGCTGACATAACTCTGAAATGATTGAGTTTTGATCGGTCACTTATTGAATCGAACCCTATGCTTGAGAACATAACGATGACTAAAGAAAACTGAACTCAATAGTTTTTCAAATAAGTCATGTCCCAGAGTGCGGATATGAGTATAAATGCTAAATGGGTGTGACCGACCACCTATGGAATGGCTCTCGTCCTCAGAGTATGGATATGAGTATAAACGAAATAAAAAGGTGTGACCCGACCACACACTAACTAACTCTTATTCCCAGAGTGCAGATACGAGTATAAACAAATAGATGAGTGTGGTTCGACCACTTACTATTCCATAAAATCTGGCCTGAAAATGACAAGAGGAGTGTAAACTCGCTAAGGATGGAGTTCGACCATCCACCACCTAACCCCGCTAACCCGAAACTAGGGGTAGGAGTATAATTACTCAAACAATTGAATTCGACAGCGTAACACTAAGGCTCGAGCCCAGTGTTTGTACGACTCAAGGCAATGACCTTAGGGAGGCCTTGGGATGGATAAATCGGATCGATATCTGATCCAAAGAGCAACGAATCACAAATACATTAAATGGAACACGTGATAGCTCGATCATTTAAATAAGTGTATACGAGAATTCTACACAAAAATAAAAGAATTCTTATCCATACTAAATTTGCTGTACACAATACAAGTTTATCCAAAATGAGAAATAAAAGTAAGGGTCGTACCCGAACAAACACGACCAAGGAAAAGAAAAAGTAGTCATCCAAGCTATTTATGCATCACACCAGCCCAAAGATTATTTCTTGGACTTCCTATCTTTCTTTTATTTCTTAGGAGTAGCTCCTTCCGAACTGCCACTCGATCCTCTTTTCGACCCTTTTCCGCCTCGACTTCTCTTCGAAGAAACACCTTTAATTATATGGATCAAGGTGGCATCATCTTTAGAAGCAGGAGGGACTGAGGCACTCTCAGAACCAGAAGCGGGGGGGTGGGGGGACTTCATCTTGGTGAATTGTCCCACCATGAGGGATCATCTGGAGCGGGATAGGAATCGGCTCACTCAAATCCAAATCAACAGGCTCGGTTTTTGCTTTCTTTTTTAAAAATTCTTCCTTCTCAATGCACTCTTTCATGCTAGGATCATCAGTAGGGTTGGAAGAGCCCGTGATTACAACATTCTCATCAAAGGGAATTTCATGGTGTGGGTCACTTCCATCCTTGAATAATGCCTCCATGAATTGATCATCAATAACAAAGGTTTCTTCTTAAGCACTCTGAGCAGCGGCCAGGGTTGTAACCTTAATGGATTCTGTCACGACAGCTAGTGATCCCAGTTGAGGCTCTTGCGAGGGAAGAGAAACGATGATAGATTAAAAGCTGAGAAAAAATAGGCGAAAAGATTAGAAATATCAACTGATAACACTCCAATTTTTTGAAAGAAGGAGAATGTCGACGAAATATCTTCCTTAGTGCAGCTCCTAAGTTAAGCCAAAATGTCCTCAGGACTGCATTCAATAATTGGAGAAAGCCGAGGCTTGTCCGGATCTTACTCGGGGATGGTTAAAGAATCTGCCATGGAGCTTTGGATAACTTGAGGTGCTGGGGGCAATTTAGTTGTAACATCGGGTTGTGCCAACCCGGATCCTTCACCCGCTTCATCTGAAGAAGCAACAACAGATTCTTTCTGAAGTGTAAGCTGGATATCACGCAATGTTTTGGGTTCATCACTCAATAGCATTTCACTTTCAAGCCTAGATAGGTCGATTTCCTCAGTATTAAGAAGTAACTTTTCTTCTGCAATAAGAAATTCCCACGCGCACCAAAGCAGTAGGGATAATCGTCACTAAGCCAAGCTAAACTTATATGCTTGAGAATGTTGGTGTTGTAAAGAATGAGAAGTAGGTCGAGCTCGTTCATTATCTCCTCCCTAACCTTATCCTTTGTAGCTTCTGCTTCACACTGAATAAGTGCATCAACATCTTTGGCCCATTCAATGACCGTGTCTCTCTCAAGTCTAACACTCACCAGCTCGTTACAAGCATCTTGAGCGACTTTTTGAGCATCATCTTTCCCCTTGTTTGCATACTCGAGCTTAGCCTTGAGTTTTGCTATCTCCTTCAAGGGTGCAGATTCATTATTTCGAGCTGTATCCCTCTCGAGTGATATTTCTTGATTTCAGTGATGCAACGCCTAGACCATATCAAGATGACTGGATTTCATCTCCTCCATGGATTTGATGGCAGCATTAGCTTTTCCCTCGGTCTCTACTAGGAAGGTCCTAGAAGCCTCTAACTCATTTATCAAAGTATCAATAATTTTTTTATTTTGAGCTTCCTGGCGCTTTAACTTTTCAATTTTCACCGTGCACTCGAATCGACATTTTCTCTACTGCCTTCATCCATTCACGGTACTGCATGTGGATATCAGTGACATAGTCAATAGCCATTTTATGAACATGATCTATGACCCTCTTTAGTGTAGGAGGGAAAAAGAACCCTTCAAACATAGATTTGGAAAATCTTTGTGAAGTTGTGCCATACGAGCAGCTAGACTGACAGTAGGATCTTTAGTAGCGATTTCGACTTTAGTACTTTCCTTGTTGAGTCTTTGGGCAGCAACATGTTTGCTATGGCGATGACAATCACTGGACCGCTGAGAGTGAGAAAGAACCAAAGGCTGTGGAGGAACTAAAATGGGAGGGAGACCACGAGAGGGATAGGTAGGTAGATCTCGGCAATCAGTTGGCTTATCGAAACCCTTTGGAGGAGGAGATCTCGATCTTGATTGATGCTTATCATGGGATGGCTTATCCCTATCACCTCTATCTTGATGACCCTGATCCCGACCGGAGCAACAACTTGAATCATAATACTCTCAACTACCACCTTGATAGTAAAAGCTAGAGCGTGAACCGGAGGATTGGTGGTGTATATCCCAAAGGGAATCAAACATGTTCCTTTTCTTCACCATCGTTTCTACAAAGCAAAATTTAAGTCAATCAACTTTAAGCATTAAAAAACACAAGTCGATCATAATGCAATGTTGAGGGGTGCAAGTGTATGCGAGTTTCCTTGTGTTACCCCCTAAAAAACCATGTGCAGGAGCTTTTCTCATTGGAGTAAGTTCTCCTCTAGAAGTTTGAATCTTAGTGCTAGTTCTGGTGGGAGATTTTGACCCCTTAATTCTCACGTCAGTAAAATGAAAAGTGTCATGGTCATGCGGAATTAGTAGACCAGACAAAGAATCAAGTGGTAGATTTGAACGTTCTGATGGTTGAGAAGAAGATTTATCTTCAACAATCTTAGGAGCTATCGACGACATTAGTTGATCAGAAAGACGACTTCTTGGAAATTTATAAACAATTTTTTTCTTTTTTGCCTACCAGGACCGAGGGCTGTGAGGTCCGCGAGGATCTGACCTCGACTCCAAGACTAGATTCCTCATCATTGCGACTGGGAACATTGCCTTTATCTCCTTCATCATCAATACCAGTGAATTTCTGAGCATCCATGGCTGGGGGCACGACGGGATCAGTTTGATTGCCCCTTTGACTGACTGCAACCCATGGCCTTATCCCTGCAATTTGAGCGACTTTAGTTAGCCCTATGCCGAGGCCTCTCCTATTAAACAAAAAGTAACAAGGCGTTCGTCCATAAGAAGATATTCGATGTTCCTGTCTTCAGGCGGTGCATTTTCAGAGTTATGACCGCCTCCTCATAAAGATTACCACTGGGCCGAGTGACGGTACCTATAAAAGGAGTTACTTAGATAGGAATATGACCTGAATATCCGTTTTCCATGCTAATATAAATATAGTGGATAACACTTACATCTTTCCAGCTATTGGCGAGCGAAACCGGGTAAATAGCGAATGAAGAACCACTCACTTTTAAAGGCGCTTAATTTGTTCCATGCGCTAGTTAGAATCTGACACCTCTTCGCCGACTCAAGAAATGTAAACAAAAGACTCCTTGTTCGTCGCTTGAAAGAGAATATGAACCGAATGTCATCGGTGGTTGGAGACGATGCATGAATTCCATAAATACCATATAAGTACAATTGAGAAGTGTGTAGCCGTTCGAATGAAGCAGCACTGGAGCTATCCTTAAATAATGGAGAATTTCCCGGATGTATGAGTTAAATGGCAGGATGCATCCAGCCAAACAGATGAACTTGTTGCATGATGTATATCCTTCTAGGGCTCTATGAGCCTTATCATCCAGCGGTGGAACCAACACATCGTCAAAAGGAATTTCGTGCCTTACGCAGATTCGGCGAAGAGCATATTCCTTAATTTTAGAGTCTACGGAATCAACAGGGTTCTCTAGAATAACTAATTCTCTAGAGTGTCGGGAGCAGGGTCAACAATTTCTGGTGGAAGAATGGGAACTGCATCATAAAGATCAAATTAAGAACCTGGGCTTTAGGTTGCTCCGAATAATGACTAGATGATGGACTACCAGACTCAGTTGCACACTTGATTCTCCGTTAGGATTATCCTGTTGAGAAGATGATCCGGCTGGCATAGCTGCAAGACATCCAGAACATCTAGAACCCATTGCTATTATACTTAGTAGAAATCATGATTAGATAAAGTAACCTTTGCCCCTCGATGCATAATGCAGTCTAGTGTGGTGTGGTAAAGTGCTATGTAATGCTATAATAAGTTGTATGAAACTAAAGACAAAAAAGATGACGGGACTTCGAGGTTCGACCGGAGAGATCGTCATTCTTGGCCATCTCAGCCAATTTTCTATGTCATTAGGGAACGACGCAGTTTAAGTCTCACGATTGATTGTCAGCAAGTAAAAGTTTGATTTTTTATGTTTAGATCACAGATGAGCTTCAAGAGACTTGTCAAAGGCATTAGTTCATGTCAATGTTCAGATGTTGTATATTATAGAATACGCGGTTCAAATCCAATATGAGTCATATGCGTTTACTTAAATATGTAAGGCTAAAGCTCATCTTTAAACTCAAGCTCATTTGTTTAGATTCCATTTTTGGATTTTGATAGCTAACAATCGACCGTTTAACCTATTCAAACATGCCGATCGTTCGCCCTATTCATTTCATCTGATCGTTCAGTTACTACATTCCTACTGATCGTTCCTAAACTCACTAAGTACTGATCGTTCACAATTGTCCATGTTCACTGATCGTCCTCCATAACCTTCCATACCGATCGTTATCTCCATGCCACCAACTGATCATACCACTCTATCCTTTCTACCTCAAATCCCCTCAACTCCAAAGCATCATCGATCGTTCATAGATGATCATTAAACACCCAAACTTTAATGTCACTTCATAACGATCGGTACATCGTCACCATCATCCATCTAGAGTCGTCTAAGTCCAAGGTTTTACCAATCGTCCAAGAACAATCATCATGCATCGATTTGTATCATTTTATTTACTCAACAGTTTCATTTTTTACAATTCCCATCCTCTCCAACTTGATTCAGATCGAGCGTCCTGCCTAACTAAACTAACCTACATGAGATTCTCGACACTCAAAGTCACTTACTCAAATTACAAAATGTATATGGATTGACCCACCAAAATTGAAGTCAGGAGAAGAGAAATGGATTCAAATTCAAAGTCGAGTGAGACCTGGAAGAACTAGAACGATGATGATTCGTAAGGAGGAATGGATTTAGAAAATCTGATCGTTCTTGGATCGGTAGGGAAAGGAGATGGAGCAATTTGTGTATTCTACTTTAATCTCAAATGAAAATGATGCAAAGTGAATAAGGGAAGAAATGGAAATGACTAAGTTTAGGGGCTTGTATATAAAGAGCATATGCCAATCGTTCCTTGCCAATTTGAAGCCACGATCGATCAAATTGCATGCTCTATACCGATCGTTCCACTAAAGTTTAATACCGATCGTTTTAAAACGAAGCCCGTGAATGATTGGACAAATAAAAGAAGGGGAATAATGATCGATAGAGAGCATTTTTCATAGAAATGTGTATATATAAATAAGAATAACGGTCGGTAGGGATTGTTTATAAAAATTTCGAAACTTGACAATGACCCATGAACGTGTAACCATGATTGGGAGCCAAGTACAAACATGTATACGTGCTAGTATACGCTTCAAAATTCAATTCTTTAAAATCAACAAAAATTGAATGTTAATCTAAAATCAACCGGAGAAAAATTAAAACCAAAGTGTTGAAGCTTAGAAATCGCCAAAAATAAAACAAGATGATTACCAACAAGTTGTGATCCTATAATTATACTATTGAAAGCGACCAATCGTCATGAAGAATAAGAAAATTACGACCCTCGATAAGAAAACAACTGAATGGTAGGATAAAGACTATTTGATAAATCAAAAGGATTTCTTTCTGATGATTCTGGCTTGCGACGATTCAAAGCACGTCATGTTCGAAACAAGACGTACTCTGTGGGGCAAATGTTATCCCGCCTTTTGGCAAGGTCGTGATATCATCGACTTGGCTAGGAACAGATGGTTATCACTCTTAAGAATCGATTATATACAATACTATGGACGATAGTTGACCAGATTCAAACTTGGTCCCAATCAAGGTGCAATGAAGTAACAAAGAAGGCACCGTGAGGCTACATTTCAAATTTCAAGTCAATCAAAATTCATACGCTCGAAATTCTGGCTTGCGACGATTCAAACCACGTCATGTTCGAAACAAGACGTACTCTGTGGGGCAAATGTTATCCCGCCTTTTGGAAAGGTCATGATATCATCGACTTGGCTAGGAACGGATGGTTATCAGTCTTAAGAATCGATTATATACAATACTATGGACGATAGTTGACCAGATTCAAACCTGGTCCCAATCAAGGTGCAATCAATATGAAGTAACAAAGAAGGCACTGTGAGGCTACATTTCAAATTTCAAGTCAATCGAAATTCATACACTCGAATTACGGACAAAGCAAAGATTTATATAGATCAATTGGGAATGATCCATAAAACAGCTTAAATCAGCGAAGATCGATGGATATCTCAAAATCCACCAGCCCAACCCACTTGAAACTTTCAGAGCATTAGTATATTGAAGAGTGAAACCCACAAAAACGATCGTAGGTCAAAACTTTGAGGTTCAAAGAAGGCCGATCATTTTATGCCGATCCTTCATAACGATCAGTGTAGCTCAGTGAATGTTCCAAATGTGACAAAGATTGATCCATATCTAGCAATCTACAACTCAGAATGACTTCATATTTAGAGGCAAGTTCAAGAGGCATGTGGGACCTTCTAAAAATGACCGCACATCATTTGGAGACCAAAAATAACGATCGGCATAACTATAGTCGATCGTTCCTAAATATCGAGTTAGGGCCACCGATCGTTATGGTAGGCCCATATGGACCTAGAGAGTCTTCTATCGAAATCTTAGCGGAATATCTCATCATCTCACCCTATAAATATAGACCTGTTGGTTCATTTTCAGGATCTTTATGCTGCTTATTACTCTAGACTCCATTGTAATCGAGCACTTGCTATTTTCTACTAAAAGTGATTAATAAAAGAAAATTTTCAAAGTGAACGTAAGCATATAACGCCGAACCACTATAAACCTTTATGTTTCTGATTACTACTTATCTTATATTGCTTACTTATCCGTTTACTCGGTTTAAATTTGTTTTTCTTCGTTTACTTCTCTACAAAAACTATTCTTGGGTGTTTGTGACCAATTTAGAACAGTGGCCAAACTTGTCGCATTCATAGCATTTTAGTGAAGAAGACATATTGTTGTTCCCAAACATTTCATTATTTCTGAATTTCAAAAATTTCTTAAATTTCTTGGCAACAAACTCAACTCCTATAACAACCCTAATTTTTAATAACATTATTTAGAAGATTTAATTAGTTAATTAAATAGAATAATGTAAATGTTAGAGTGATAAGGGGATTGAGGTTTGAAAACTTAACTAGAGGTCGTGCTTAATTAAAACTAAAGAATGAGTTTATGGAAATGGTTTATTGCAGAATTAATAAAAGAATAAAACACAGGCCTCATGGGTAATAGCCGTACCATAATCCCATTACCCTTATAATCCCGTTTCCAGTTTCTATTCACGTTCATTTTTTCATAACTCTAAAACATAAATCAAAGAGGAGAAAGCCGGCCATTACCTATAGAAGAAAAGGGGAAAAATCAAATTAAAGCTAAGAAATCAAGCTAAGGGAATTAATCAAGGATCAAATCTCAAATTCTTATCCTAATCAAGGTGAATAATAAACAAAAGCATCTTTAATTTTGTTTTTTAAGATCATTTGATTTTTAGGTTTAAGTTTAAATCCATTATGATGATACGCTTGGATTTCATGGTATGATATATTCAAACAGGTTTGTTTGATAATTGTTTTATATGTTTTTAAGGCTAAAATCATTTATTTTGGATTTTGAATGCCATGAGGAATTTATATGTTATGTAAAACATTAATTTGGAGATGAGTTTTAATTTTTGTAATTTTCCAAGCTAGGGAAAACTTATTAAAAAATTTCAAAGGAAAATATGAACAATTGGGTTTAGAAATTAATTTTGGCTATATTATGAAGAATTTGGGTCTGAAATTTATATATGTTAGACAACATATTAAAAGTGAATTTCTTTGATTTTTGGGGATTTTTCCTAAGTAATTTACTATGGAAATTAAATTGTTTTAAGTGGAGGACTTAAATGTTTTATTTGTTTAGCTTAAGGAAGGGCTTATTTGCTAAATTATTTTAATTAGATTTGAAATAATTATGGCAGTTTTATTTTGGAAAGAATTTGAAAAGTTTATGGCAACCAGTTAAACATTTATAAATATGCAGGTTAGTTAAAAAGCAATTACTTAAAAAGGCATCAAAACAGTCTTTACCCAGAAATTATGTTTCGCCTCTTTCGGTAGTACCTTTCGACCCTATACATCCGCCTTAACCAAGTCGAAACCATATAAGTCGAAACCAATACACAAAGTATCAATAAGTTGGTACGTAGTGGATTGGAGAAAGGCGGATGGTATGGTGTCGAAACCTAGCTTTTGAAGGGGTCGAAGCTTTTGTTTTACTCTCCAAGGATACGCGCTTGCCTTATTTTCAAAAAGATGCTTTCGAAGGGGACAAATCCATTTAAATATCCTTCAAAAATGCTGCCGCCTTTTTGTTTCAAAAAGATAGCTTCCAATTGAGTTGCCTTGTTTTTAAATCAAACCTTTCGAAAGGGTAGTTTCAACCCAGTTGAAACCCTACTGCCGACCTTATGCCTTTCGACTGGATTGAAGTCATCAACTAGATCAAAAGGTAGCTTTTGTTTTATAGATATAAGCCACTTCCCAAAATTTTCGAAAGGGTTTAATGGTTTCGAAGGCAATTGCTTCGAAAGGGGTTTTGAAGCTATCCTTCAAATGTTTTACTTAAATGATTTAAGCTTTTGAAGGGATGGTTCCAAAGCCATCAGTTTTTCCCCAAACTCTTTTATATGAAGGTTAATGGTTTCGAAAGGGGTACTTTCGTTTATATTCACTTTGACCAAAAAGATATTATTAAGGGTAAACCCAAAGGTTTCGAAAGGGGTACTTTCAAATGATTTCGAAATGGGTACTTTCAAATGGTTTCGAAGCTATGCTTCTAAGAGTTAATAAGTAATGCTTTAATACTTTCGAAAGGTATGTTTTGATGGTTTCAAAAGGGAGGATTTAAAGTGTTTCAAAAGGCATATGCTTAGTGTTTTGAAAAGAAGATTTAAATGCTTTCGAAGGAGGTTATCCGATGGTTTTGAAAGTAAAGGTTTAAGGTTTCAAAAGCCTTAATTTTCAAAACAAAGAACCCAATCTCATTTTTAAAGGAAAAACCATGGCAAAAATGAAGGAGTTTTAAAATTATTTTTAAGTATGGAGTTTCTGAAGAATCTTTCCTCGATAAAGTAATAGGTTAAACAGATTAACCATGTTTCATATGAAAATGATTTTAAGGATATTAAGCCATAGATATTGGTATTATTATATTATTATGTTTGCTTCTTCTAATATACATATTCAATGTAAATTGGACCCATAACTGTGTTTTGGGGAGAAATGGCTGAATAACCAGTTAGGTTGACCCAGTAGTGAATATACATTGAGTTAACTCCTGAATGAGTAGAATTGCATCCAGGAGGTCAGGTAGACCAGAATATGATGCCTAAATACTGATTAAAGAAGTTGTCAGATGGACAGGTTCATAGTAAATCCATGAATACTATGTTTAGAAAGAGTTATTGGCAAGGGCCAATAGGTTTGTAGTGAACCCATGAAAACTATAACTGGATAAAGTTATTGACAGAAGTCAATAGGTTCCTAGTCAACCCATGAAAACTAGGATATGAGGGAAGTTATTGGAGATACCAATAGGTTCAGGGAGAACCCATGAAACAATAAAGTTATTGGCAGGGGCCAATAGGTTCTTAGTGATTCCATGAAAACTATGAAATCGGACAGGGAGCCATAAGCCTTAAACGGGTTATTAGTCAGCCCATGAAAACTAATAGGTTAATAGTTACCCTAGAAACTATAACTGAGATAGATAGTCAAATTGAATGGGGATGGGAAATCCAGAATTGATTTACTTGTTTTGCATATCATCATAATATTTTGAATTGCTTATTTTAACCATTGTGGATGCTGGAGCACAGTATATGGTTATTATAAATTTTTGGAGGATACTATAGAGGGGAAAACCAGTTCTGCTAAGCGGCGTGGTCTCATTAGATATCTACATGGTTTGAGATGGTAGTTATTATTCATACCAGGCTTTATGTGTGACTCGAAATTTTTTTCCCCTTAAACTCTCGAGTGCTCAATTAACTTTGAGTAGTTTTAGAGTTGAGGTTTTTCAGGTACCTCTTTAGACAAATAAGCTTCCGGAGACGTGCAGGAGGCATAATAGCTATTTAGAGTTCTTTTCTAATTGATTCCGCTATGTTTTGTTGTAAAGGCAAAGATGTTTAATTGCCTAGATATATACTCAGATCAACCAAGGGGGCATCTTCATATGTTACTCTTGGCGTATGTTGTAATAATTATATTTTCTTTGAACGTGGTTCTCGAATATAGGATATGTAATGAATGTTGAAATGATTTGAAATGGAATATGAGAGTTGTTTAATGATTTTAATTTTTTTTCTATATCCATGTGTTTCTGTTATATCAATGCATCTAACATTACCGCATTTGGTCATCGAGGATTAATAACTATGGATAACTGCAACATTCATAGTCGTTAGTTTTGGACCTCCAAGCGGGGGATGTTACAACTCCCTCTTCATATATATTTGAATCTTCATTTTCCACTTGGAATGCAATAGTTTTCTGATCTTGAGCTTGTACATCTTGATTTTTTCTCGTTTTGCCTGCAAATCTACTTCATAGGACATGATATTTCATGTTAACTCTTTTGGTTTTATGGTTGAAATGCCATTATCTTCTTCGATAGTTAAGACCTTTTATTTCCAGTCATTCGTTAAAGAGTTAAGAATTTTGAAACAATATCAAAATCTATATATTTTATCTTGAAATCTGAAGTACACATCACTAATATTCTCATCTTGCTTCATTCTAAAATTCCAAAACTGATTTTTAAGCATTGACATCTTTCTTTGTTTAACCTTATTTGTACCTTCAATAGCGTACACACACTAACCATATTGAATTCATTTTTGTCTAAAGAGCAAATAACATGTTCATAGCTTTAGTGTTATTAGTAGCATCTAATTTTTGGGTGTTTAACCATTGTGCATAATCGGTGGTAGGAACAGTGTATTCCTATTATATAATATTTCAGGTGCCATACCCATTAATCGCTTATATATTCTCATCTTAGTTGACCAACAAGTATAGTTTAATTTTTTAAAAAATTGGTGTTCTTCAATAAAAGTCATATAGTGTTGTCCATATTACTTGAATATTAAAAAAGTTTGTTACGATTATATGATGGTCTTGCTCTGATATCAAATAAAAATCGCTATAGATCGAGTAATATGAATTGCTCTACAAAATTAAAACTTGTATACCAATAGCTTAAATAAAGTGTGTATATATATATATATATGTATGTATCTAATCACTAGTAGATACACAGCAGAATAAATAAAATAAAGAAAGCAAAAACGATCACATTAGAGATTTTTATAATGGTTTGAAATTCCCATTCTACGTCCAATCCCAAACTCCTTCTTGAATTAACTAAGAAACCCTCACTTAATCCAGAGGAACATGTATCTTACAAAATGCCTAAGCAGCCAAATAAGACTTCACCTACCAAAAGACCTCCAATAAGACTTTGACTGCAAAAGTAGTAAGTTATTAACTTTGTGTGTTCTAGATAAAACATTAATGAGTCAATAAAGTACACCCTTCATATAATTTTCTTTGATGATTGTGATTTGCATGTGCATATATTAGGAAGTAGAAAGTTTATTTTGATTGCTTTTTGAAATCTGAAAGAATATAGAGCATAGAAAGCAAAGTGAAAGAGTTAGAAAGAATTGATGAGTTAAAAAATAAAATTCCACTTGTTTTAATAGTGTTTGAAAAGATCTATTTGAAAGGTTATCACCACTAGAGAAGGTGTAACCTTTGGAGAAGAAGATAACTCTTCGAATTTGAATTTTCTATGAAGAAACACTTCTTTTCATACATATTAGATGGCTGGATTTTAAATTCAGTTGGTTGAAATTTGATAGTGTAAAATATAACTAAAAAAATTTAAAAATAGGCTAATTCAGATAGTTGAATTATATAATCAAACGATTGAAATATAATTCAAATGTCTGGATTAAAAATTTAGACGGCTGAATTACCGTAATAGTGAATATTTAAATTTCTCTAATTCAGTCATTTGATTTATAAATTTAGATGTTTGAAATTTTTCCAAACATCTGACTTTATAAAACAAATAGCTGAATTACAGAAGAGAATAAAAAATTTATTTTCCAAATACAGCGTTTTGAAAAATGTTTGTGTTTATGTATGATCATCATAAAGGAGATTTTGCATAAAAACTATGACAAGACTCTAAGTAATTTTTCCTTCAATATTTAAACTTGATTCATAGTTGATCGTTATATCTTCTTGAATATATTCCTGTAAATATAATGATGATGTATATATACGGAAATGTATGGTTGTCTCATTGAAACTTAAAAGGTAGGATCTAATAAGAAATTTGACATATGGTTTGATTTTGTGAAATTTTTTTACTTTTAAAGGAAATAAATTAGTTTTAAAGCTATATACAAAAATGCCATCTTTACTTTACGGTAGCAACCATTTTATTGATTTATGATAGCCCTCATCTTGTTTTTAGATAGCTTATTTTAGACTTATGATAACTCTTAAAAGTTATAAGTGCGATAACACTAGGGTTTTAAACTTATGATAACTATTATTCTTAATTTACGATGAATGCATTTTGAAATTTATGATAGCAATTTTCCTTGATATATGATAGCAATAGAAGTATGGTTTTAAAGGTGCAATAACACAGGATTTTATGTTGTGCGATAGCTATCTTTATTTTGGTTTACGATAGCTATGTTTCACGATAGCTTTGGTTTGCATTAGCTATGTATATTTTGATTTGTGATAACTATGTATACTTTTTATTTACGATAGTTAAGCCTATTTTGATTTACAATAGCTTTGGTTTCTAAGGTGCGATAGCACAAAGTTTTATACTTACGATAGCTAAGTATTTTCAAGGTGCGTATCACAAGTTTTAGAGGTGCAATACATAAGTTTTAGAGGTGTGATAGCACTATGATTTGAGGGGTCGTATTCATGGCGGACGAAGAGAGCGAAACGAATAAATCAAAAACTGTAGCAGAGATCTCAATTAAAGAACCTATCTCCGTGGATAATGAAGCAGATGACACGGGTTGGATAGAGGTTCGTCACAAGAAGAAAAGTGAAAACCAAATTAGGGATCGACAACAGTCACCTAGGGATTCATCTCACGTGGGTCCTAGATCTAGGGTTCCTGTTCATATGGGACCATATCCCAAATCGAAATCTAGGGTATTACCACAGGCGGGGTCTACCAACAAGCCAGAATTCAAGGGAGGCATCAGAACGTGGGCAGAGGCTATATCAGGCAACACGTATATTGATGGTGGGGTCAAAAAATTTGACTTTTTAGAGGATGATGAAGGAGAATATGCAGATCTGGATGAAGAAGTATTCAATAATGCGAAAAATCTATGGGGTACGTCTCTATACATATATGTTGCTGGTAAGAAACCTTATTATATTCATCTTAATGCATATATTAAAAGAGAATGGAAACCCTCTGGTAAATGGGATGTATTCCCTCGTGAAAATGGATTTTATCTTATAAAATTCAGTAATGAAGCAGATTGTAAGAAGGTCTTGGAAGGGGGCCCCTGGTTTATAGACAGTAAACTTATCTTCACAAAAGATGGGAACCTAATCTTAGACTTGAGAGGGACATGCTAGAATCTCACCCTGTATGGGTAAAACTGAAGAATTTGGACTTATCTCTATGGAATGTGCGGGGGATTAGTAAAATTGCAAGTTTAATTGGTAATCCTCTGGATATGGATGACTATACCAGACATGTTAAAAGATTAAAGTATGCAAGAGTTCTTGTAGAAATCAAAGCAAGTGATACAATCAAAAAACAAGTGAGAGCTAAAGACAGAAATGGTAACATATACATTCGGGAAATAGAGTATGAGCATATTCCCCCCATATGCAATAATTGCAAGTGTTTTGGTCATACCTTGGATCAATGCGAGACCGTGTCTCCTCCCATCAAACAAGTCTGGAGACAGAAGACAACTACTGAACAAAATTTACAACAAAATACGTCTCAGATAGACCCAGGTACTGCTGATACTTATATACAATCTGAAACAACAAAAATTATAGAGCAGGTGGAAAATAAGGATGAATATGAGGAGGCAGTCCAGGATACAGGTTACCCATCGAATGTAGAGGAGGTGAATACTGCATTGCTCCATAGTTTGGAAGAGGATGTAACAAAGAACTCATCTGTAACACCAGAGGAAGAAGACGAAATTAATAATGTTAATCTTGATAAAATAGACTCAGGTAATAAATCTGAGGGTGATAGCAAACATAAGTATACAACTGTTAATTTAAGCTATGAAAAGCAGTTTAAAGGTTTCTAAAGGAAAGGAAAAGGCGATTTCCAGTCGTGAGGTGTCTCCTATGAAGCTGAGGAGTCGTCCTCCAGCATCTAAATGTCTATAATCAGCTGGAATGTAAGAGGTCTAAACAATGATACAAGACGTTTAGACCTCTTAAACATAAGGAGAAATTATTCTCCTTCAATATTAAGTATTTTAGAAAACAAACTTACAGATGATAACCTCAAAAATTTTATGGATTCGCTTGATTCTGAATGGGATTATTTTCATAATCATGATGTATGAGGCAAAGGTCGCATATTATTTTTAAGGAATAAAAAATTATGGGATGTAAATATGATGAATAGAGATGACCAACAATTGACTGTAAGTGCTCATAATCTGGGTGGGTTTAAACTGATTCTAAGCTGTGTCTATGCAAGTAATTTAGCTTCTCAACGTACACATTTATGGAAAGCTATCACAGAGAATAGCAAAAAAATCACTGAACCGTGGATAGTCATGGGAGATTTCAATGCAATACTTAAAGCAGAGGAGAAAAAAGGTGGGCTCACCGTCAGAGTTTCCCAATTGGAAGAATTTAAAAACTGCATCATTGAAGCTGGATTATTAGAACCCATCCACGGAGGCCTAAAATATACATGGAGAAGTGGAGAGAATAAGAAAATATCCTGCAAGCTTGACAGAGCACTTATCAATGTTTCATGCATAAATAAACTGTCTAATATTAAAGTTAACATACTTCCCCCTTCTACCAGTGATCACTGTCCCATAATGATTAATTTAAAGGAGAGGAACTTGGCAGACAAAGGCAAACCGTTTAGATATTCCAATCATTGGAATGAAATAGAAGGATACAATGAAGTCATTAATTTTAATAATATGACTAGGGTGGAGGGAACCCAATGTTTTAAACTTGTGCAGAAAATTAAGGCTGCTAAGGTGCTCCTAAAAGAGTGGAACAGGAAAAGATCGAAAGATGGAGACCAGATTAGCTATTTACAGAAACAGTGTGAAGAACTTCTATTACTAATTGACAATGGAGTAGCTACAGATGTTACATGGAAACTGTACTATCAATCTCAAAGCAAGTTAAAGGAGGCACTAAGAATTAAATCCATAGAATTAAAACAAAAGGCTAAAGAAAAATGGTTGACTGAAGGAGATGAGTGCACCAATTTTTTTATACTAAAATGGCTGTCAGAAATAATTCTAATAGTTCAATCCAACTAATGGATCAGGATGGTAATCTGACCAACAATTTATAGGATATAGAACAACAAGCTATCAAATACTACTCTGAAATGTTTAATGGTAATATTAACAATAATTTACCAGAAATTCAGTGCAGGAGGCTGATTAATTCCAAAGGGAGAAGGATGCTGGACAAGAACATTGCTATGGTTGAAGTTTGGGATGCTCTAAAATCCATACATGTCGACTCCAGTCTAGGGCCAGATGGAATGGGAGCCAAATTCTTCCTCGTACATTGGGAAGACCTGAAAGAAGACATTTTTATCAACTATGCAAGATATATTCCAGAATGGTAAATTTGTGAGAGAAATCAATCACACATTTATATGCTTAATTCCTAAAAAGGAAAATCCAGGAAAAATTGAAGACTACCGGCCTATTGCGTGCTGTAATGTGGTGTACAAAATTCTAAGTAAGATTCTTTGCAACAGAATGAAACTCATCTTACCTGATCTAATTTCAGAATGTCAAAGTGCGTTCATCAAAAGCAGAGGCATTTCCGAAAACTCATTGATGGCACATGAATTGATTAGAAACTTCAACAAACCAGGTGCGGACAAATTCTGTCTAAAGGTGGATCTTCACAAAGCATACGATAAAATAAACAGGAATTTTATTATACATATGCTAAAAGCTATGGGATTTCCATCAAAATTTGTGAACATAGTTAAAGAATGCATTTCTACACCAACTTTCTCGATTCTGATAAATGGAATACCAAAGGGTTTTATTGGGTCCAATAGAGGTATCAGGCAGGGGGATCCTCTATCTCCTTATTTGTTTACAATTGCTATGGAATTTTTTTCACTACAGATGGAGCTGGCAGCATTTAACAGACTAATCCATCCCATATACAATTTTCAACCTATTATGACACATTTACTCTATGCAGATGATCTTCTCATTTGTATTAAATCCAACCAGACATCAGCTAGAGCTGTAAAGGAGATTTTTAGCAATCTAGAGAGATTTTCTGGACTCAGACTGAATGAACAAAAAACCAAATGTTACTTCAATAAAACTTGCATTAGTAGGAATGAAATTTTGGAGTACTTAAATGTGAAAGAAGGAAACCTCCCTGTCAAGTACTTAGGGGTACCATTATCATCCAACAAGATAACTAACAGAGAATGTGCAGCTTTAATCTCTTCAATCAGAGAAAGACTACAGGGATGGAGTTCAAGACTTCTATCGCTAGCAGGCAGAATTGAACTGGTGCACACTGTTATACATTCCAAAGTTAATTTCTGGCTTCAAACATTCCAACTCCCTGATGCCTCAATACAAAAGATAGAAAAAGTCTGTGCGGATTTTATTTGGAAAGGGGGGCTACACAAGATTAAATATGAGAATTTATGTAGACCTAAGGAGGAAGGAGGAGTTGGTCTTAGAAAACTTACAGACATGAGATTGGCCTATACTTTGAAGCAAGCTTGGAGAATTATTAAAGGACAGGGTTTGTGGGGGAATTGGATAAGGAAAAGATATATCAGAGGCAATTTATGGAGCATGCAATTGGATAATAATGCTTCATCGACATGGAAAGCTATTATGAGAATAAGGGGAGTACTTGCTTCATGTTGTACTAGGAAATTGCTTCAGGGAAGGAAACTGATTTATGGAGGGATCCCAGGATCCAAGGAAATTCATTAATTGATATTCTGGGACTTAACACATTCTCAGACTATGGTTGCCCAGATAAAAAAGTGACAGAAATTATTAATAATAATGAGTGGAATTGCTCAATGATTCCAGTAAGTCAGGAAATTAAAGGGAAAATTCAATATATGCCGATATTTAGTGGACGAGAAAATGATATATGGGTCTGGAAACATACTGGAAATGATTTTAGTACGAAAACAGCATGGAATGAAGTTAGACATTCAGATAACAAGGTTGAATGGAGCAAAATTATCTGGAATCGTGTGAATTGCCCCAAAATGGCTTTCACAACGTATAAAGCGATACTCAAAAGACTTCCTACTAAGGATAGACTCTCAAAATGGGGTATTATATCAGAAAAGATGTGTGTTCTATGTAATCAAGCTGAGGAAACGCACGAACATCTATTTTTTTCCTGCAACTTTTCGGAAAAAGTGTGGAATATATGTAAAAATGCTATTAATTCATCAGTTCAGACTCACCTGCTAACAGATGCGATTAATTACCTGATTCATAATAGGGGAGGCGAAAACATGGAAGCCAAATTGAGCGGAATTGCTATCACTGCCACGATTTGGAGTTTGTGGAAGGAGAGAAATCGCATAGTATTTCAAAACAAACAAAGGAAACACGAAGAGGTCAGTAAACTCGTGATTACTGACATGCGAATGGTTCAGAGAAGAAGCAAAATTTGGGGTCTTACCTCACAGGGAAGAGACGAAGAGCATACTGGAGTAGGGGATCTGAGCTATTCATCGGCAAATATCCCAAGTACAAGTTACCTTGTTCATGATCGGCCGCCATGATTGAAGAGGAAGAAGTGTTTCGTCTTTTATTTTTTGTCTCTGGCTTTCTTTTTGGAAAGTGTGTGAGTTATGTCGGAGAAATTTGACTTTGTCGTATAACACTTGCTATGTAGATAATGTCTGGGCCTGTGTTTTTGGGCCTTGATATGGGCTGTCATGCCTTAATAAATTTCTTACCCATTTCCAAAAAAAATGATAGCACTTAACTATGTATTGGACCAAACTTTTCCTTGTAACAAAAATATGGATTTTTGTTAAATTATTTATTTGAACAATGATATTCCAAAGAAAGTAAAATATATTTTATCCCATTTTACGGAGTTTGTATGGAATAAAATAAAACTTGAATACAAATATTTTGTGTATAAAGTGACTATCTTGTGAACATATTTGTATAATGGATGAAAATTTATATATCCAATTTTACATCTTGATAAATTGATAATGTATAGGTAAATTGTTGACATGCTCACTTATATGATATTACTCGACATTTATGACTTTGGGGATCGGAAACTGATGATTGGTTATGGTAATTCCATTAGTGGGTATGGTTAGACTAAACTCCTATGTGAGTAGAACTGCATCTAGCGGTTCAGGAAGAACAAATTGTGTAAGGATGCCCAGGACTGGCCAAACGAAATGACTCATTTGATGTTTATAAAACTAGATTTAAGGGTGGAGACTAGTGTCGAGGTTGCGCCCAACGCTTTAGCCATTAAGCCCCTGGGTATTCAAGTCTGCAATTCTAATGCACGGGGATTTATTGATATTAAAGCTAAAATTTTATATACGCATCCAGGAACTCATAGCAGTGATTCTCCCTATTATTTTTATTTTTCTACCATGGGGATATCTTGGTATCCTTAAGGGAACGGAAGACCGTTGGATTATCTGGTTATATTTTTTGTCTGAGTCAATCTAATAAGTTTTTAATGTGCATGTTATAACTAATAGATTCGCAGTGACCCTAAAACGACTATGTCGATATTTGGACACTTAATGGGATTAGTAGGTGTGGGAATTTGTAACCTTTAGAGGCTATTGAATACCAGACTATTCATATTTGACCCATTATGTTGTACATGATTTAGTCTAACCATTGTGGTTATAGATGGATGTCATGATTGTATGATACAAGTAAGGGGAAACACGTTCCACTTAGCGGCGTAGTCTCACTACATATTTTTTTTTTGATTGGGATGGACTAATATTATTCACACTAGACTTTTTTCTAACTCGAATTATAATTTCCACCTAAACTCTTGGGTACTCATTTGAGTGGTTCGATGATATGGTTTTTTAGATTAAACGAAAAAAATTCGAAGACATGCAGGAGGCAAGCTATTTCTAGTTGGTTGTTGTAAACGTATATAGTTAGGACTCCGATCATTCAATGGGCATAATATGTCGCTTTTGAAATTATAATTATGTTAATTATATTTAATCCGAATGACATAATCATGAGGTTATGCAATTGGCATGTAATGAATTTGAAATAAATGAAAATGCTTTCTATAAATTTATAAAATTGTGTGCCCTTGATGTTAATGATACAATAGTTGATCCTATTTTATATTTGGAAAATAATACTAAGGATGATTGCAGCATTGTTTGAACCAAAAATGGCACAAACACCCAAAAGAGAAAGAGAGTAGAGAATAAATGAAGAATGAAAATGAAAAAATAAAAGAAAAGTAATCACACACAGATTTTATAGTGGTTCGGAAATCTAGATCTATGTCCATTTGAAGGTTCGTTATTCATTTTCCACTAATTTGTGATTACAAGTGATTGAGATCTATTTTGATCCTTGATTACAATGAATTTTAATAGCTATCTAAGGAGGACTTAGCCAAAAAAGAGAAGATCGCCCTAATGAAGATTGCCTTGTGTATTTATAGGGGTAAACGACGAAATATCTTCCTCAAATCTCGCCTGCAGAGCCTCATCGCATATAAGAAGTCCTTTAAAAAATCTCGACCCTATATATGCTAACTATGGCAATCGGTACCGATCCCTATAGGGGGATCGGTACCAATCCCTAATTAAGGGGAGTGGGGCCCTATGACTACTTATGGTGGCTCGTCTTGATGTCTACTTCGTGATTTCAGAGTTGCTTTGCATAGTCGGCTAGGTGTTTTTGGAGATATTGATGGAGTTGTAGAAGAACAGAGTTGTTGATTCAGGAGTTCACGGAGATCGATGGAGAATTGCATTGAATTAACAAAATAATCCTGGAAATAAGCTTTTGGCATCAAGATTGACATGTAGAAAGAAAATGGGGCCTACCTAAACTATATTTGGGAGTCGGTACAGATCCCTAGGTGCGAGTCGGTACCGATCCCCAACTCGGGGGATCCATTGTTGTATTGTCTTGATTTGGGTTGTTTTAGCTTTAGTTGAACTTGCTTGTAGTTCGACCCAAGAAATTTGAGTTATTGCTTGGGGCTCGACCAAGAGATTCTTGGAGATTTTCGTGTTCTGATTTTTCTTTCGCGTTCTTGGAGTCAAACTCAAGATTTTTGTGTGTCTGACCCAAGTTCGACCCGAGTTCCTTTCTTGGAGTCATACTCGAGTCCTCCATGCATCAGAATCAAGTTTTCAGGAGTTGGTACCGATCTCCAAGTAGAACTCGGTACCGAACCCTAACTTGGGGTTTATGCATGGTTTGCGTTGAGTCATGCTTGGAGTTTTTCCATGGCTATCCTGCTTCAAGTCAGACCTAAGAATTTTATGGGTTTACTTAGAGTCAACCCTTCCAAAAACTTAAAACTTCCAAAGTTCCAATCTTTTCGCTCATTTTTTGATATTTCTCTTTTTTTGCTTTTTTATAATATTCCCAAAGTTCTTGGATCATTTCTCCATCGTTCGCTCGTCTGAGTCGATTGTTTAAGTCTATTCAAATATTGCCTGGTCAGAAGGCTGGATAACGTTTGCCCTCCAAAGTACATCTTGTTGCAAACATGATGTGCTTTGAATCATGACAAGTTAGGATAGCTGTAACGGATTTCACTTAGTACCTCGAATTGTCGTTATCCTCCCGTCGAGTGGATTTCAAGAAGAGTAGTATCTCTAACTGCCCGTTGTGATGCTTGTTTGATATCTAACATTGTAAAATTGGAATGTATTCTCTCGATAATAATCTGTGATTGATTCCATTGAACTAGTTGATTGAAATAGTAGATCTCATCAATCTGAGCTGGTTTCTTTTCTGGTAGTCACAAGTAAGAATTCGATTTCCGTCGATTCTAGAAATTGTATGTCAAGTATGTCATTGGCTCCCAAGAATGTTTGTATGCCTATTTGTGGTTGCTAGGTTCTGTTGGATCATAATCACAAGTTGTTTTTGGGCTAATCTAATTAAGGGAAGTCATCAAGACGATTAACTCCAATTGTTGATTGGAGCAATTCCTGCTTGAGTTATCAGTTTGACATCATATTCCAGGATGTTTGGTTCTAATCATGCCCCCGGTCCTCAGTCAAGAAGTCGAGGAGGCTTAGGATGATGTTGAGGAAGTTGAAATGGTAAGTGTTGTTGATGAGGCTGGCCATGACGTTGTGAATGTAAGCCATGAGTCAGTGATCGAATGATTCTGATTATTCCATTCTGAGGCATCCTTTTGGTCGTAGCCTTAAGTTGCATCGAACACTAGGAATGAGGCACAGTGTTAAGCTATCATGTTCGGCTATAAGATGATGATATTCCTCTACCCCCAGTCTGAGGTCAACGGGATTGGTACATGGACGGTCAAGTCTCGTCCTTATGTAGTGATACTCTTCCTTGTCGGGTCTAAGGTCTGAGTCGACGAATGGGCAGTCGGTCACTCCCATCCTGAGTTTGTGCTCCCTTTGACAATAAAATGTAGTAGTAGGTGAATGAATGGTCAGGTCGTATTCATTCCATGTTTGTATTATGGTGAAGCCATGAAAAATAGATTTTATAGATGAATAGTCGGATCACATTCGTCCTGGTTGGACATTATTGTCGCTTCCGTTTAGGATTTGAACTTCCCCTTGTTGGATCAAGGGAAGGAGTTAGGAGACAGACGATCGGGTCACATCCGCTCTAGGGTTGACAAAGGACGGTTGGGTCATGCCCGTCTTGAGCTTCGTACTCCCCTTGTCGGGGTAAGAAAAATAGTTAAGTTGATGGATGGTTTGTCATATCCATATTGGTTTGCACTCTCCCTGTCAATTCAAGGGAAAGAGTTTGGAGACGGATGGTCAGTCACATCCGCTCATATCTTAGTTATGCTCCCCTTGTCGGGTCAAGGGAAAGAGCTAAGTTGATGGATGGTCGGTCACATCCATTTTGGTTTGAACTCCCTATGTCCGGTGAAAGGAAAGAGTTAGGAGATGGACGGTCATTCACATCCATCTTGGATTATGTTTCATGCCCCCTGTCGGGTCAAGGGAAAGGGCTGGGAGAAGGACAGTCGGTCACATTGTAACGAACTAGGTTTTTGACCCTCACAAATCGACACTAATACATCCACTGTATCACATGCCGAGCAATCGAATGCCGAAAGATCCAATTGTTAGGGGAAAGAAAGAAGGAAGAAGAAGACTAAACAACACAGAATCTCACAACAGAATGAGTAATCTATAATATACCATAAATCTCTACACCAAAACAAAACTGCAATATATATATATATACAGACATCAACCAGAGTATACTAACCTATTTTAGCCTGGACACTTATAACAACCTGTCCTCACAATTACTGATAAACACAATAATGACTACGGCGGAAAATAACCATCTAAGTGAATACGTCTATGAGCCTCCAACTCGTCTCTTGAAGCTCCAAACATCCAAACCAATCTGCAATATACTCGGTCTGATCCGAGCATTATAATAAAATAACACCCGAGTCAGTCTGGGAAACCAGCGTGAGAAAACACACCCAACTGGATTTAAGGTTATATAAAAATCTTTGAAATCAAAGCTATCTCGTAAGAGCACGTCGCACATAAACACGGACGGGTTTTTGCCTTACGATAACCAAACCATTTCTCTAGAAAATCCATTTATATTATAATAATGTCTAAATGCAAAAATAATAATAATCAAATAGCTGTGATACTCATGAGTGTACATCATAACAATACTAGGTATATAATTGAAAATCGATAAGGCGTGTTCGCTAATTGTATAGGATTTCCATGGAGGTGCCCTCAGTACTTCAAGGAACGGTCCTCCTGCACAAGGATCAGAGATATCGTTCCAAAGCAGCATACATCCCTAATGATGTATCATAAGAAAAACATAGCTGGTCTCACTAAGGCCGAGTGCATTGCCCCATGCATGCATAACTACTATAAGTGACATCTAGGGGGAGCCGACTACACCCTATGGGTTTGCCAATCCTATTGGTCATGCCTCCTATCTCTGGTTTTAGTCATTCTCGCTGATGAGGCTACGTCTAGCATTCCAGCTTACGCACCACCACCAAATAAATCGTGGAATCCTATATGGATTCTAATACCCCAACGGGTCTCGGAATCACACATAGATTCCCACATCTGAATTAGATCTTGGAATCACACCCGGATTCACATACCCCAACTGGTCTCGGAATCACACATGGATCCCAAAATCCCAATATACCACGAATCTCCTCCATAGAACCGTATATGGTTTTCGGAGTGATTACGTGTTCGAGTTATCTCTTACGAGTACGCTCCTCCGCTTCCCGGGTGCTCCACAAAACCAAACGCCGATTTTCGGAATGCTCAATACCGGTTATTTTGGAAATAATCAGACAATACATAAGAGCGAGGATCACCCCCTAACCGTTTAAGTGGATGGATCTTCTTATCTTTTGTCCTTGAAGAACGAAATGAGTTTATATGTACAGTATAACACCACCGATGGTAACTGTATCATATAATTCCTGTGTTTCCCCTAGATATTTCCAGAGTTAAAATTCTTCGGTGTTAAGTAGGGAATATTTTGTACCACCAAAATTAAGAAGGATTTCATATTTAGGCCCATATTTGATAGTCGGTTATTGAACTATCAAATAGACAAACATTCAAACAAAGATTATATTTCATAGGAAAAACCAACGTTGGTTAAGCATATAAGCAATCACTAGCCTCATTTCATAATCTTCATAAAAAAACCCACTTTGTAAATTACTTGTATATAAACACCTTTACAAAGATATACTCGTAAATCTCTATGTTTCAATACTTAGAAATATCCATATACTTATCTCAACGGTATAAGTATATCCACAAAATTTAGAAAGTTTTCTTTTATTTGATTCTTCAATCATTTATAAAACTCCTTATAATCCTTCTCAAAACATTTATAACTCATTTATAAATCTTACGGACCATTTATAAAATTCTTTTATACATTCCAATCATTCATAAATTCTTTTGTACATTTATAAAATCATTTCTAAGCCTTTATAAATCCATAAAACCATTTATAAAACTTCTTTCATGAATCTATAAATCCGTTTCTAAAATTTCTTTATAAATATCTAGCCATTTATAAACTCTTCCACCTTGCAAATACCCCTTCCTTTAGTTCTTCAAACAATTTTATAAACTCCTCTATAAAATCCAAGTCTTTCGACTCCATTTCCGGGTCTCAAAAACATTTATAAATAATTTAAATCATTCACTTCGAAACATCACTATATAATAATAATTATTAACAATGAACATTATAAATAAATGGAAATTATTAACTTTAAAACATCTTAAATAATAATTAATAATTCCAAAATATTGTTTAAGAAATAATAATAATTAATCTTTACCATTTTGTAAATAATAATAATTTATTTCAAAACCTTATTAATAAATCCTTATTTTTAACTTCAAACCATAATTTTCATGAAATAATTAACCTTTTAATGTTTAGGTAAATTCTTTAAAACCATATTACTATAAAAAATAACTCTAAATAATACTAGTATAATTTAAATAATTTTAAAATAATATTACTATAAATAATTAACTTTTTAAACAATATTAATAAAATTAATTAACCTTTAAATAATATTACTACAATTAAATAACTTTAAAATAATATTATAATTAAATATGTTTTAAACCACATTACTATAATTAAATAAATAACCCTTAGAACACAATTTTTTCAAAATTCAATTTCGGATTTAAAAATCGTTTCTCGTCTCAAAAGCCAATCCTGACTTAAACAGCCATTTATAGTATTTTTAAAACACTAATTTGAGGCTAATTGCCACCCAACACTTAACCAATATCGATATTGATTTTCTATCACTACTGGATTTTATTTTCAAACATATAATGATGTTATAACCACAGTATCCATAATCATATTTCTTATCCAATAATCCATATAAAGGAAATATTATTGAAGCAATATAATTCAATAGTAGCGAGGAATCCTGTTGGATCCTTCCAACCTTTTTTACCCCCTGCATCACAAACGTTATATAATCATAAAATATAAATCAACCACTTCAAGGCGGGATTCGTATACAAAGGGTCATCCGCTCTTCACGGGAACATAATAGGGTCTCATCCACTCCAATAGGCGGAAATATATCCAAACCAACTAATAAATATAATAATTCATCCAAACAATCATTCAATAATTTATATCAACTATATAGTATACCAGTCAACCAAAAAGGTGAGCTGAACTCACCGAAATTTTCTATCGTCGTCGAAGCGTTCCAGTTTGGAACTAAAATCGAACGATGTCCGATTTTAGGCTAAATTTTAATAGTCTTTAAATTCATCCATACAAGTTCCATTTCGTAGATAACATCCAAACGAGTGCAATGCAACTCGTCTCGTTTGAATCCAATCTAAAACAAGTAAGTTACAACATTTACAAAATTACATAATTTAAAATTATAATTAATTTATTAATTACGAGATTAACAGTAACTACCCGCTTACATTAATAACCACCCCCCATTTTTCCTCATGCGTTCGAACCCACTTAGGCCACACTTCCACTCATCACCGCTGCTTCCACACGCCATTGGGCACCACCAAACTCCGCCAGATGATTGCCTCGACCACCATGGCCCCAACAAACTTGATCTCGCCCTCTAACTCATCCTATAGCTCGAGAATAAGCCGAAACCCCATATCCGTTCATCCTCCCATCATCTCCGCTATAGGCCATTGCCTCCATCACACTCATGCCGAAGCTTGCCCACGTGACCCCTTTTCCAACGCCACCATCCTTAGCCTCTAACTCTGCCTGTGGCACCGCCCCGAGCCCATAAATTGGAACATCGATCATCCATGAACTACGGCCACTTCCTCATGATCCAGCGAGATCCAACCATACAACCACCTCATCTTGATGTCCCGAGCAACTTCTTATTTGGGTTCGAGGCTTAAAAGTGCCTCAAGTGGCTCCTTAAATTTTCGACCCTTGGATTGGAGAGAAGAAAATGAACTGGGAAGAAAAACAAATTTACGCATTATATAATGGAAGGCGGTACGGGTTAAACGTATGAGGGATATGGCTGATAGGAATAGACATGGCTTGTACGGTCAAGTCAATAAATATTTATATATTATTCAAATTCAATATCTAGCTATATAATTTCGGACCCTAATCAAGATGTGACGCCTGGCGTTTTATATGTTATACCTCTATTTCGAACACAATAGAACTTGTTTCGAGGCCTAATTCGATCGTATGAAGAAGATAGCTTTTTGAATCCAATTATTATATTAAATTTTCAATATTAATTTCAATGTGTTTCGATCTTGCACGACCAAACGATACATCTAATTGCCATGAAATTTTGATGACGTATTATAATTAATTAATACGGATCCAATGATACTGGTTTCGTCGAAATCTGAGATAGTGTCCCGGAAGGCTATTTTTATATGATTTTAAAACAAGTAAATTTCAAAATTAGTTAAATCACTTTTAAATCCAATTTATAAGTTTTATTATCTTCATCCTTATTAAATAGAAATTAAATAAGCTTCAAAATTATTTTTATCCAGCTTAAAATTCAAGATTCAACTATTTTAAACGATTTCAATTATTAAATTCAACAATTAAATTATCGAATAAATCGCTATATTTGAAATTTGAGTTATTTAACCCACAAAATTAAAATTAAAATATTTATAATTCATTAAATATTCTAATTTGAAATAACTAAAATTCTGAGTCGTTACACACATCCATCTCGAATTATGTTAAATGCCCCTTTTGTCGGGTTAAGGGAAAGGGCTTGGAGATGGACGGTCAGTCACATCCATCTCGGATTATGGGCTTTCCCTCGAGTCAGGGGCAAAAGTTGGCTAAGGAGCGGTCGAATCATGCTCATCTCGGTAGAGCTCTAAAGGTCGGACCATGGGCCGTGGGGGTTTGGTAGGCACACGACTCTAGATCATATGAGTCAATCGCATTTCACGACTCATATGGCACGCAAAGACAAAGTTATGTAAGTGGAAAGCAAACTCGTTGAAAATAGAAAATAACATAGTCTGTCTTATGAAATAGTTCAAAACAAATAGAAATAAGTCTTATTCTCATGTGAAATAGTGTTGTCGATACTTGCTATTCCAGCCTGCTTTAACCTTTCTCAGCTAAAAGATGGCCATCGGCGGTCTAATTTATAACCAATCTTCTTTCAGGCCGCCTAGTTCGTTAGCACTAGGAGTGGCCTATCTTCGTTGAGGGTTGGATGTTCCCTGTCTGCCATCCTATAGAGCTTTCACAAATTGTTGGATTCTTTTGTTCCGGATAAGCTCTTCGATCATATCTCGAAGGTGTCTACATTCGTTTGTACCATGACCATGGGTCTCATGAATTCTAAAGAACTTTCTAGACCTCCTCTGACTATTAGTCGATTCTCTTGGGATTGGTTTCTTGTATTTCCCCGAGTTGCGAGTGGCTAAGTAGAGGTTTTTAGTCAAATCATTCAAGGGGGTATATATGTTAAATCTTGGGATTCTTAGTCATCTCCTAGAATCTGAATTCTCATCTGGAATCCTGTTGTGGTCTTTGCTTTGATTCTTATTCTTATTATGTACAATCACGTCAATGTTCCCAGGATGCACTCCGAACTGTTTCATGACAATGTTGTTCTAAATTCCTTTGGCTAAGTAGCCTGTTTTATCTCCTTATCTAGTCCTTAGAGCCTCCTACTTAAGCAAGTACTAGGCTGCCTTGTTGAAAAAACGATCTAGAGTAGGAAGAGGCTTTCTCAATAACCATTCACCAAATTCTATATCGGGGTGGATTCCCTAATCAAAGCCATCAAGATTAAATTGTCCCGAGGGTTGCTCACCTCAGTCATAGGGGTATTAAATCCTTGCAAAAAGTCCTTGAGTGATTCCCCTAATCCTTGGAATAAGTTAGAAAATGATATAACATCCTTGGGGCGAGTCGCGTCCATTCTGAACTGCTCGATGAATTTCCTTGGCAGCTGATCAAAAGAAGAGATGGACCTTAGTGGTAGTCGAGTAAACCACATGGTCGCCACTCCTTCTAGGAAGATTCGGAAGCACCTGCAATTGATTGCGTCTAACGCTCTGGCGGAGTCCATATGCCACTCGTATTTCATGATATGTTGTCTAGGATAAGTTTTTCCTAAATATGCCGGCATGGTTGGCACCTTAAATATCCATGGATACTATTCATGCAGAATGGCTTTAGTGAAAGGATTCTGACTAGGAGAAACGCCCCAACAGTCATTACTTTGGCCTTGACTTTCTCTCATAAGTTGCCTTACCATCTCAGCCAAGTTTAGCTCTTGAGAACCTGTTGGGTTGCTGTAATCGTAATCTATTCCTTATGCTTGGCCTGGTAAATGATCCCGGTTCGTGCCTTGTCGCCTAAGTTCTTCTGGCTCTGGAGGAATCGTTTTCCTAGCAATTCCATATTCATTCCTCGATGGCAACTCCGCAGCAAACTCCTGACTTCTGGTGCCCTGATCAGTCACAGTGCACACACGTTGCACGCCATCGCCGAGTCGAACACATGAACCCCGATTATCGGTTTCCGCACCAACCCCCCTCATGGGATCGGTACCGACACCTAAGTTGGGATCGATGCCGACCCCCGTGCCTTGAGTAGGGTCGGTTCTCAATTCCCTCCTTGTCTCTCTAGCTTCATATGCATATGTCATTTTCCTTCTATTCCTTTGGAGGTGGTCGGACGATGAGGAATTTCTTGATTCTGAGTATGGAGGAGATGGCTCTCTCTTAGTTCTCCTATGGTGAGTATTTAATCGGGTCATCAAGTTTCTGTTCTCTTTGATTTGTCGGTTCAACTCTACATGGATATCTTGTAGATCTTTCATCATACGTTCAAAATCTACCCTAGTGATCACGTCAAATGGATTTTGGAGATCCGTGGCTCCTTGGTGTGTGCCATTTTCCAAAATGTTCAAATCAGTATTGTCTGCTTCATCGGGAGTTCTTGAGGAGGCAACATATTTATCTCTCCTAGGGGCCATTGCAGATAGCTTCCTGTAGACTTTGTTCAACTATGAGTAGTATGGAAATTAGTTGAGAAGAAATTGGATCTCTTCCTTGGATTTTAGACAATCTGATAGCAAACAGTGATCTAAATAGCCTGAAAATCAGTTTCTCAGTGAAAGCACATTGAACCAAAAATGTCACAAACACCCAAAAAAGAAAGAGGGTAGAGAATAAATGAAGAATGTAAATGAAAAAATAAGAGAAAAACAATCAGACACATATTTTATATTAGTTCGACAACCTGGGTCTTTGTCCACTTGAAGATTCTTTATTAGTTTTCCACTAATTTGTGATTACAAGTGATTGAGATCCGTTTTGATCCTTGATTACAATGAATTTTACTGGTTGTTTAGGGAGGAGTTAGCCAAAAAGAGAAGATACCTCTAATGAAGATTGCATGCTGTATTTATAGGGGTAAACAACAAAATATCTTCCTCAAATCTCGCCCATTGAGCCTCGCTGCATAGAAGAAGTCTTCTAAAATCTCTCGACCCCATACGTACTAAGTATGGGGATCGGTACCAATCCCTAAATAAGGGGAGTGGGGCCCTGCGACTTCTCATGGTGGCTCGCCTTGTTGTCTACTTCGTGATTCCAAAGTTGTTTTGCATAGTTGCTTAGGTGTTTTTTGGAAATATTGATGGAGTTTTAGAAGAACAGAGTTGCTGATTTAGGAGTTCAAGGAGATCGACGGAGAATTGTATTGAATCAACAAAACAAACTCGAAAATAGGCTCTTGGCATCAAGATTGACATATAGGAAGAAGATGGGGTCCACCCAAGCTATATTTGGGAGTCGGTACCGATCCCTAGATGGGAGTCGGTATCGATCCCTAACTTGGAGGGTCTCATTGTTGTGTTGTCTTAATTGGGGTTGTTTAGCTTTGGTTGAACTTGCTTGAAGTTCGGCTCGAGAAATTTGAGTGTTTGCTTAGGGCTTGACCTGCAGATCCTCTGAGATTTTCGTGTTCTGAGTTTTTCTTCTTCTGTTTGGAGTCAAACCCGAGATTTTTTTGTGTCTGACCCGAGTTCGCTTGCTTGGAGTCAGGCTTGAGTTTTCCATGTGTCTGACTTGAGTTTTCAGGAGTCCGTACCGATCCTCAAGTAGGACTCGGTACCAACCCCTAACTTAGGGTTTCTACATGGTTTGCACCGGGTGGAGCTTGGAGTTTTTCCATGGTTATCTTATGAGTCGGACCTGAGGATTTTGTGGGTTTGCTTCGAGTCAATCCGTTCAAAAACTTAAGACTTTCAAAGTTTCAACTTTTTTCGTTCACTTTTTGATATTTTTCCTCTCTCTTTTTTCTGCCTTTTATAATATTTTCAAAGTCCTTGGATAATTTCTCCATCGTCCACTCATCCGAATTGATTGTTTAAGTCTGTTCAAATACTGTCTAGTCAAAAGACTGGATAACAAGCATCATTAATGTCTGTTTTTTCATTAATCTATTCTTTCGTCGTCCCTCTATCTCCTTCGTCCTTCCATCCGTGTTTCTTTCATCCCCTCCGTCGTTCCTCCATTCTTCTCATATTTGACGTACATATTGAACCGAAAACAAAAAATTTGTTTTTTAATGAAACGCTACCGTAGTTTTTCTTTCAATTTCATTGTCCTTGTTTCTTTCAAACGCATACTATTTATAGCATTATTTCTCGTATTTTTGAGTAAATTGTAAGTTTATTTCATTTGTTACTCTAATGAAAAATTAAATTTAAATCAATGCTATGTATATTTAAGATTGTCAAAATCATTAAACGCATTTTTGACAGTTAGTACAGATTAGAGATTAATCGTGTAGGCGGAGATTAATCCAAAATTAATCGATGCTAGCAATTTCTAACTCGTGTATATTGATTAAGATTTCAGTGTTTTGTTTAGTGTTTGTTAGCACCAAAATTGGTCACTAACCTCGTTGAGTAAGATTGTGTAGAGAGATAAATGAAGAAAGTAAATGTAAACAGAGAGCAATATGCTAAGTTAAATGCGGAAAATAAGAACACCAGATTTATAGTGGTTCGGCGTAATTGCCTACGTCCACTTTGAGGTTAATCTTTATTGCTTTACTTGATAATCAATTATAGATACAATCTGTACACCAATTACTTGAATGCAATTGCTAAGCAAAAAGAATGAGTCTTGAAAGCGGCAGAGTCTCCCCAGTGTTCACGAAAAAAGGTCCATTTCACTATGCCCCTGCCCCTCTATTTATAGACGAAGATGGGTTGGACTACCCTCTTGGGCCTACAAGTGAGATACCTCGGCCCATGGTGAGTGACTTCTGTGTGCCGAGCTGGAAATGCCGAACGACAAAGGCCGAGCCACATGTTCAAGCCGATCGAGGCTCCTATGCCGAACGAAGTAGTGCGTTGCGCTAAGTGTGTAGGCTAAACAAGGCTGGAATGCCGAACGAGGCTGTAGTGCCGAACGAGGCATGAGTGCCGAGCGAGACTCCTACCGAGCGAGGTTCATGTCGAACAAGGCTGAATGCCGAGCGATGCTTGGATGCCGATCGAGGAAAGATGTCGAACGGCGCTTAGATGCCGATCGAGGACAGATGCCGAGCGACGCTTGAATGCCGATCGAGGACAGATGCCGAATGGCACTTGGATGCCGATCGAGGACAGATGCCGAGCATTCTCTGAATGTCGGACGAGGCTCTGAAATGTCGAACGACCACTGAATGCCGGACGAGGCTCTGAAATGTCGAACGACCACTGAATGCCGGATGAGGCTCTGAAATGTCGAACGACCACTGAATGCCGGATGAGGATCTGAAATGCCAAGCGATCTCTGACTGCCGGACGAGGCTCTGAAATGCCGAACGACCCAGTTGCCTGGTCAAACCCCCAGGTAAAACTTGCCCCCCAAAGTCCGTCATGTGATTGAATGTGATGCGCTTTGAACCATAAGCCTTTTCTTCCAGCTTTGGCATAGTCTTCTCGGTAGTACTTTCTCTTGAATGCCGATCGAGGCAATGTATGCCGAACGACAAGCTGATGCCGAACGACATACAAATGCCAAGTAGTCAGAGCTAATGTCGAACGAGGTTGGATGATGCAGCGGATTACACAAAAACAATGTAGATCGATGAAAGTGGCAATCGGTGGATTGATGAATACTGAAATGCCCAAATTCGTTGATCCGAAGATACCGAATTCTAGCTATCCCGAACTCGTTGATCGCACACGATACCGGGTTCAAAGATCTGCGATTCTTTGCACGTTGATCTAGCACACTAGATTCCGTGAATCGGCTTCTACAGTCGTTGAATCGAGCGCACTCGATTAACCGAAAGAGGAGATAGGAGATTACACTCAACTACCAATTTGGTGAAAGCACAAAGCTAACAAAACAAAGTTTTTATTTCAAATCAACTAAACTATTACAAATGACCAAACATGCCTATTTATAGGCTACAACACAACACGCCAAAAACAGAACAAAATTTCAACAACACTTAGGTCGTTAACGACCTACGACCTAAAATAGTGCGACCTAAAAACCAGGCGACTTACGACCTAAAAACATTACAACATAAGCAAATACAAGTTACACAACATACGACTTACCATATTTACACCACGCGACCTAAGTGCAACACATTACAATACATCAGCCTTCTTCCGCGACTTAGTATAGGTCGTTAACGACCTAACTCTTCATGCGATTCAAGAATTCAAGGCGGCATAAGCTTCAGCGACCTAACATAGGTCGTAACTCCTCTTCGCGACCTAACATAGGTCGTAGCTCCTCTCCACGACCTAACTTCATGCGTCTTATCTTCCAGCGACCTAGCATAGGTCGACTCATATATCCATCGCGACCTAACATAGGTCGTAGTTCCTCTCTGCGACCTAACATGGGTCGTAACTTGTTAGGTCGTACAGGCGACCTATTTCCCAGTTGTAGCTCGCTAGGTCGTTCCAGCGACCTATTCCTTAGCTCGTTAGGTCGTGTGCGACCTAAAAACAAGTTAGGTCATTTGCCTGCCTTCACGTTGAATCCCTTAACTCGTGTGCCATCTTCCCTAGGTCGCGAGCGACCTAAAATTTCGTTAGGTCGTGAGCGACCTAAGTCTTCAACTTTTAATGACTTATTCCCCAGTTTTAGTTCGTTAGGTCGTCTGTGACCTATGAGTTCTTCGTTAGGTCGGCTGCGACCTAGGACTTCTTCAGGCTGGGCTGCATCATTGGACCGGTTCTACCGGTCATGGTCTCTTCGACTTTCCTTCTTTCCCCTATAAAGGTCGGCACTACCTCTCTCCTTCTCTTTTCTTACTTTTACCTCCGCTATTCTGTATTTACGAACCTCGCCATTTAACAGACTTCAAAGAATTTACCATCCTTTCTTCCTTGAACATCATACGCCATCTCCCTTCTTTCCCTAAATAAATCGAAACTAATCTACCCCGCGCTCCTTACCCTAGAATTCCTCCAAGTCTGGAGCCAATTACTTGGTAATGATTCGCCCTTTTAAACAGTTTCCCCTGGTTAATTAACTTAGCACTGATTCAAGTTTGCGAATCTCTGTACAATCGTGGCCAATAGGAGTCGCATGGACGAGGTAATCGAAGTGTGAAGGATACCTTTTAAGGCTAGGCGGTGAGGAGGGAAGAGAAGGAGGGCAGAGGTACGTGAAGGAGGGAGTTAGTGGAAATGTATTGCTATGTTTCGGCATGGTTCCTTTATGCCGAACGAGGTTGGAGGGAAAAGCATAGGTGGAGTAAAAATTGGCTAGAATGCCGAACGAGGCAGCCCGGTATGACTTGCAGAATGAGTTAACCAGGTCGTTCGGTAGGGATGAAGGAGAGGGATGAGATTATTGTAAAGTATGGGGTGCCGAATGTTGCAGCTAGGCATGTTGGTGGTTCGGCATGTCTACCTTATGCCGAACAGTGGAGAAGTCAGATGGAGGTATGGAAGGCCGAGCGAGGTAGCTCGGCATGTTGTGGTTCGACATGGTTCCCTTATGCCGAACGGTGGGAAAACAATCGAAAGTGTGGGAGGCCGAGCGAGGCAGCTCGGCATGTTGTGGTTCGGCATGGTTCCCTTATGCCGAACGGTAGGAAAACAGTCGAAAGTGTGGGAGGCCGAGCGAGGCAGCTCGGCATGTTGTGGTTCGGCACGGTTCCCTTATGCCGAACGACAATGGTGGGTGATAGAGGAGTTGTGCACAACAGCAATGTTAATCGAATCCAACGCACAGTTGACCTAACACATCCCATTCCTGAACATACGTTAATGAACAAGGACGAACTTAAACAACAAAGCATATCAAATAATCCGGACTGATAACTTCTGTGTACTTGGACTTAATTCTACTTAATAGTTAATAACCATCCAAATGCAGTGACGATGTTGAGTTCAAAATATAAACCGTCTTGCAACAAGCCTTCGTAGACGGTCAGCGATGACGGTCTTCGGAGACGACGATTTGAAGCTCGAGCCTATTTCCTCAATCCAGTGTCTTTTTGTTCGCTTGGCACTGACACTTGAATAATCGCACTAGTTCACACACCACACGAGGGGAATACTTACGTCGTTAAGTCTAATGTTAATTGTTTTTCAAGTATAGTTCAAACAGGTGCTTCGTTGGACTCGATCTTCATTAGAGATTTCTAGAAAATTTAGCTCTACTACGATCCCAAACAGACCTGGGCCATCCTCTCGACGAGAAGTTGTAGATACTTCGAATCCATCAACTACCCCTGCTCAAAACTTACCGAGCGCCGCGATAGCATCCGTCGACTTAGCTCCCGATGCTCTGGAGGCAGCTATTTTCTTAGACGACCCAGCCGATTCACAGGCCTCAAGGATTAACGAGACTACACTCTGTCGGATATGCTCTATCCATGGAATCCCTTTCGACAACGTGTTAGTTCCTTCGGGGAATGATCATCCGCATTTGCCCCCAGCCGGGTATATAGCTTGCAATAAGTTTATGTGCTGGGTCGGCAGCCTTCCACCCTTCAACTCCTTCCTTCGCGACTTATTGCAATATATCGAGATCGCTCCTTCACAACTGCCTTCGAATAGTCATGCTTTCTTATATGGGACTTGCATCCTCTTTATGAGTGTCTTCTCCAGGCTTCCGACTCCAGGCGATATCCGTTATATTTGTCGCTTCAAGAGACGGTCGGATAGTCCGTCTTTCATATTTCTAGAGCCATATAGCAAATGCCAAATCCTGACTGGGGCATGGAGCAAATTCGCCTAGTACAAGCAAGAGTGGTTCTATGTTCGTTGTCCTTCCGGTTTCACTAGGAGATGGGTAGAAGGGAGTAAGTTCGTTTTCTATATCAATACTTGAATTTTGCGGAATCTGCATCTTTACTGACTCTTTATCCACTTTTTCAGGTATCACTCCACGTCCCGAAGGCTCCGGATACTCTGAAGCAGTGGCAACTATCCAAGCTCTCCCCGTAGAATATCGGGACATCAAATCCCTCATTTCAAATGAGTCACTTACACAGTTTGGGCTGTTGGTAGAAGGTCCCCGGATAAGCCTCCCTCAGGGTGTTACCATACCCAGGTCTGCTGCTGGCAAAGGGAAAAGGCAGGCCGAGTTTTCAGCATAGAACGCCCCTGACACACTAAAGGAGGGGGAGATTAAAGAAGCAGAAACGCTCGAAGTACAAGGCGAGAATATTAGTCCGTCTCGGGGCCCGATAGTTGAAGTTCATGACATTGAAACGTCGTCTTCCCCTTCGAAGAGGAAGAAGAAACTGACGTGCAAGCTGAGGAAGAAGACTGTGGGCGGAACTTCTAAAGTTACCCTTATTCCAATGGAAAAAGAAACTTCCTCGCAGCACTTAGAAAGTTCTCTGAAGGGCCTGTCGAACCTTACCATTCCTGACGATTTACTCAACTACGGTTTCGACGATCCAGAGGCGCTCAAGCTTCATTCGCCCGCTAGAGGTGATACGGGAGTTAAAGCCCAAGTCCAGTGAGATAAAACTCCCATTAGTAAAGAAACTGGTCCGTCGGGGGGAAACACTAGGACACCCACGGACACGCGCACTTCACTCTGCACTTCAATCTTAGCCGTCACCCTGATCTTTTCTAACTTATCGTTATTCTCATTCTATGCAGGTGACATGGGACGCTCCCATGGATTCGATCGTCTTCACGGCTCATCCATCTTCCACCATTCTGGCTGGGATTCGAGCTCCGGCAAGCGCCGCGATAGAGACGACTCCGGAGACCGAGACAACCGTCCTCGAGAGTTGACTTATCGAAAGAAATCTCATAGTCAGTCTTCATACTCTCGCGATCCTCCTCCTCAAACAGAGCAAGGCAGAGAAAAGTCTTCACAGAAGGGGTCTCAACCCGATGTTTCCCGAGACCAACATTCTGGTTCATCAAGCACACGGCAATCTCGGGAACATCGTAAGAGAATAGAACTTTCAAAACCTCCTCCCCCTATTCCTGCGGTAGACCCAACGATATCGGAGAAGCTGGCCGAGCTTAAAGCTAAATTTCCCAAAATCTTCTTTGACGGTCTGAAGTTCCTTCCAGTAATTCATCATATTCCGGGGCATGTCAAGCAGAGTGCCATCGCTTGCAATAATGACGTCTATGTTATACATGACGCGTTTGTTCATTTAGTCGAAAAAGTCTCGGAAATCTCCGTTGAGCGTCAACAGGAAATCGACCGCTTGAAGCTTGAATCTATCTTCGATAAAGACATTATCAAAAATCAGGATGAAGAGATCGCTTCGTACAAGTTCAAGCTTGAGGCCGTCGAACAAAGTGCTAAAGACACTGCCAAGGCCGTCACTCGTCTAGAGATGACTCATAAAAAGGAACTTGACGAAGCGGTCCAACGCAGTGGGGCCTTGGCTTTAGAAAAAGATTCTATTCAGAAAGAAAGGGATGCTCTCGCCCTGCAAGTCAAAGAGTTGAAAGAGCTATTCTCTAGGGAGAAGGAAGAGAAGATAGCTGCTCAAGAGGAGTCTCAATGATATTGCAACGAGATTGTTGCTACACGACTCTTGAAGGCAAAGCTCGACGATGAGCTTTCTAAGGTCGGGATGATGAAGGACGAAGCCCGTGAAGAGGGCAAAAGAATAGCGTCCGCGGAGATCGACTCTTGCCTCAAGGCGGCTACAGAGGCCGGTAGAGAGGAGATTAAATGCATGTTCGACCCGCTGATAGCTGAATATAACGCCCGAGTTCTCATGCATCGGGACTTAACCTTTCTTGGCGAGGGCTACCTCGAATCTTTAGCCGAGGCATGGGAAACTCTAATAAAGATTAGAAAGGTGGAATCGGGTGTCGAGGAGGTCGATGAAGATGCTTTAGTGAAAGAATTTCTCAGGGGGAACGAGCCTTCAGACTTGTCTGCAGCAATGGCCCTCTTTAGCAAAGGCTCTTCTCCACCAAAGGAGAAAAATGACAAAGTTGATCCATCTGGAACCGAGGTTGCGGCTCCTCCTTCTACTCAATCGGCCGATCGACCAGCACTTGATCCGTTCGAGCAGCACGTTGGATATGATCCGGAAGACCATGGCCTCGGAATTCACGTGCTATCCCCCATTCTAGAGGGTGAGACTCCTCGCACAGCCGAAAGCCAGCAAGAAACCGTTATATAACTCTTCTTCTTAAAGTTCAAAGAATTGTCGTTTTTGGCGAGAGGCTATTGTGTCCTAACGTTTATCTCTTGTGATTTTGTGCAGGCCGTGCTGACCCCGATCCGTCTCCAAGGAGCGATGACGCCAAGGAGAAGATGGGGAAAACAAGTGAAGCTACTCATGCGGGAGTAACCCCCGGTCCTGATGCTCAGGTGATTGGGGCGCTTGACGAGGATAAGTCTGAAACTTCGTCTTCCGTCGAAGGGAGTTACGAAATTGAGATTACGGGCGCCACTGAACATACTTCTAAATCGAGCATGAAGGCACAACTTAAGGAAGAGAAAAAGAAGAAAGTTGAGGTCAAGATCAAGTCTCAAGTAGTAGAACTTGACGATCCATTGAACAGGCCTCTAAAAGTCATTCTTCCTGGCAGATCCAAACCACTCCCACTCATGATACTGTTTCTCTGGCGAGCAAAACGTCTAAGAGAAAGCGCATGGGGGAGGAGTCGTCCGAACAAATGAAGGAAGACAAGAAACTAAAGAAACCGAAGAAGTAGCTACTACACCCGTTCTACGAGGTTTAGCTTAGGTCATGTAACTACTTTTTACTTATTTATTTTTGTAGTCAATGTAGACAGACTTTTGACTTCGAGTTTTGGAGGAGTGGTTGTATAACCCCATTTTGGATTAGTGAATAAAGTTTAGTTTCTTTGCCTTTCAAATGATTCTTGCTTTTAGCTTTTTGTATAATTGTGGACGAAACTCAAATTCTCGTGAGTTACATGAATTCCCAATCCACTCTCACATTGCCCGAATACTCTTTGGAATTAGACATCTCTTGTTTCACGTTTTTGGTACTTAGAATATCTTTTAATCCGCGTTCTGGGGACTTAGAGCAATCCAGTCCGCATTCAGGGGACTCGGAGATTCAAGTCGTTTATACTCTAGTTCACACTCCAGGGACTTAGAGTACTCCAGTCCGCATTCAGGGGACTCGGAGATTCAAGTCGTTTATACTCTAGTCTGCACTCAGGGGACTTAGAGTACTCCAGTCCGCATTTATGGGACTCGGAGATTCAAGTCGTTTATACTCTAGTCCGCATTCCGGGGACTTAGAGTACTCCAGTCCGCATTCAGGGGACTCGGAGATTCAAGTCGTTTATACTCTAGTCCGCACTCCGGGGACTTAGAGTACTCCAGTCCGCATTAAGGGGACTCGGAGATTCAAGTCGTTTATACTCTAGTCCGCACTCTGGGGACTTAGAGTACTCCAGTCCGCATTCAGGGGACTCGGAGATTCAAGTCGTTTATACTCTAGTCCGCACTTCGGGGACTTAGAGTACTCCAGTCCGCATTCTGGGGACTTGGAGATTCAAGTCGTTTATACTCTAGTCCGCACTCCGGGGACTTAGAGTACTCCAGTCCGCATTCAGGGGACTCGGAGATTCAAGTCGTTTATACTCTAATCCACGCTCTAGGGACTTAGAGTACTCCACTCCGGGGACTTAGGGTGCTCCAGTCCGCATTCAGGGGACTCGGAGATTCAAGTCGTTTATACTCTAGTCCGCGCTCCGAGGACTTAGAGTACTCCGGTCCGCATTCAGGGGACTCGAAGATTAAAGTCGTTTATGCGAGTTCGTACGTCAGGCAGAATAATGCAACTCCAGTTGTCCGTCACCAGACTATAAGCTTCAAAAACATCAATAATTCATAGAAAGGATGGCTTCAAGCCTTTATTAATGAAAACAAACTAAATCTTCCAATTACATGCTAAAAAAGGAACTAAGAATCAATGGAATAAAAACATACGGGAAATAATTGAACCTAAAACATGAAAGAAACAGGCTAAATATAATAACGTTGCAAATGTTGACTATTCCATGCTCGGGGGAGTGTCACGCCATCAACGGTCGCTAGCTTGAAAGTTCCTTCTCCAAGCTTCCGTTCAATGACATATGAACCTTCCCAATTGGGATTCATACATGATGGTACCGGGAAAACTCGTTTCAAAACGAGATCACCCACATCAAAGATTCTTGGGCGGACTTTTTCGTTGTAATATCGCTTGACTCGGTGCCTATATGCTGCCCCCCTTAATTCAGCTTCTTCAGGTTTTTCATCAACGTAGTCCAGTGATTCCAACAAGAGATCCTGATTCGTCTTAGGATCATAATATGTCACTCGATGTGATGGAACTTGAAGCTCCACGGGTATAACAGCTTCCGAGCCGTATGCCAATGCGAATGGAGTGTGGCCAGTCGCAGACTTATGGGCAGTTCTATAAGCCCATAGCGCTGTTGGGAGTTCATCTACCCACTTGCCTCCAGCCTTTTCCAAACGCTTCTTCAATATGGACTTGATTATTTAGTTCACGGCCTCAACTTGTCCATTAGCCTTCGGGTGAGCAACGGCGGCAAACTTTTTCTCAATAGTGTACTTTAAACAGAAATCTTTGAATTCTCTACTTTCAAATTGAGTTCCGTTGTTTGTAATGATGGTTCCTGGGAGGCCAAAGCAGCATATAATGTTTCGTACAACGAAATTAATGACCTTCTTGGAGGTGATTGTGGCCAAAGGCTCTGCCTCGGCCCATTTCGTGAAGTAGTCGACTGCAACTATCGTGTATTTTGCACCACCTTTGGATATAGGCAAAGAACCGATTATGCCGATTCCCCAGATTGCAAAGCCATGGACTAACCATTTGCGTGAGTTCCGTCGGTGGAGCTCTCGGGATTTTTGCGTATCTTTGACAGTTGTCACATTTTCTTACATAGTCTGCAGCATCCCGATTCACAGTTGGCCAATAGTATCCATAGCGGAGGATCTTTTTTGCTAGTGTCTGCCCCCCAGTATGATAGCCACATTCTCCTTCGTGAACTTCCTCCAAGACTCGCTTTGTTTCATCATGGGCGATGCACCGTAGTAAGGGAACCGAGAACCCCCTCCGATACATTATTTCTCCCTGCACCACATATCGCGCGGCTTTGCGAATGACCTGTCGCCTTTCGCTTCTTTTTTCGGGCAGAGTCCCGTTTAGCAGGTATTGTTTGAACGAAGTTATCCACGACTCCTTCTCGATGTCCGTTTCCAACGCAAAATCGACTTCCATCACATCTATGCTTGGAGCATGTAAGGTTTCGACGGGAACTAATCCCATTTGCTGTGCATCGCCAGTGCTTGCGAATTTAGCCAACGAGTCGGCTTCCTTGTTCTATTCACGCGGGACATGCGAAATGTCATAATGTTCGAAGTTCGCCAATAGTTCCTGAACCAGAGCAAGGTACGGAGCAAGCTTTTGTCCTCTTGCTTGGTATTCTCCTCGCACTTGGTACACCACCAGCTGCGAGTCACAAAAGATTTCAACTGATTTTACCCCAAGTTCTCCAACGAGCTTTAAACCAGCAATCAATGCTTCATATTCTGCTTCATTATTCGTAGCCGGGAAATTGAGCTTCATAGCATAACAAATCGATCGATTTTCTGGAGTCACAAGGACTACACCAGCCCTGGAGCAACGGTCGTTTGATGCTCCATCGGTGTACAATTTCCATTGAATGTGAGGAATGACATTGTGACCATCTGGTTCGTCTGGCACAGTAAACTCAGCGATGAAATATGCTAATGCTTTCCCTTGTATGGCTCTTCACGGAAGGTAGGTAATATCGAACTGGCTCAATTCAATATTCCATTTTAACATCCTTCCAGAAGTTTCTGGTCGTTGGAGTACCTTTCGCAAGGGTTGATCGGTATAAATACTGACTGAGTGTGCTTGAAAGTACGGACGCAGCTTGCGTGATGCAATCACCAAGCAATAGGCCAATTTCTCAATTTTAGAATAATTTCTCTCTGCCCCCGTTAAACTTTTACTAACGTAATACACCGGCTTTTGAACTCGGTCCTCCTTGCGGACCAAAGCCGCACTTATAGCATGCGGGGATACGGCCAAGTATACGTACAACATCTCGTGGTCTACTGGTTTCGACAGCACTGGAGGACTCTCCAAATGCCTCACCAGATCTCGGAACGCTTCCTCACACCTGGATGTCCATTCGAAATTCCTCTTTCCTTTCTTTATTATATCGAAGAAGGGAATGCACTTGTCTGTGGCTCTGGATATAAATCGACTCAGCGCAGCCACCTTTCCATTCAAGCTTTGTACCTGTTTTATAGTTTTGGGCACTTGTACATCTCGAATAGCTTGAATCTTTTCTGGGTTAGCTTCAATTCACCGGGCATTAACAATGAATCCCAAAAACTTCCCCGACGCAACGCCGAAAGAACACTTCAGAGGGTTGATCTTCATCCCATAATATCTGAGTATGTCAAACATCTCTACTAAGTCTCGAATGTGGTCGTTTGACTATCGTGACTTCATGAGCATGTTATCCACGTAGACTTCCATCGTTCTACCAATCTGATCTTTAAACATCCGATTCACCAAACGCTGATAGGTTGCTCCTGCATTTTTCAATCCGAAGGGCATTACTACATAGCAATATAGCCCAACGTTTGTGACAAAACTAGTGTGTTCCTGGTCCGAAATGTGCATCGGGATCTAATTGTACCCCGAGTATGCATCCATGAATGACAACAACTCGTGTCCTGCAGTGGAGTCGACCAACTGATCAATTCTAGGTAATGGGAAACTGTCCTTGGGGCATGCTTTGTTCAAATCGGAATAATCTACGCAAGTTCTCCATTTCCCGTTCGCCTATTTCACCAGCACGGGGTTTGATACCCATTCAGGGTAGAGGGCGCCGCGGACGAACCCATTGGCTTTGAGTTTGTCCACCTCCGCTCTGAGAGCAGCGAACCTCTCCGGGTCCATTCCTATCCTCTTTTGCTTAACTGGGACGTACTTTGGATCTATGTTCAACATATAACTCGTAATAGCGGGAGAAATCCCACACATGTCAGAATGTGTCCAAGCGAAAACATCGAGATTCGCTCGGAGGAAATCGCTAAGGTCTTCGGTCATCGAGGGGCTGAGTTGTGATCCAATCTTCAGCACTCGCGATGGATCGTCTCGGCTGACTGAAATGTCAATCGTCAGTTCAGCCGGTGCTGCTTTTTCTTCCCTGGGTTCCTCATCGTCGTCTCTCGGATCTATATCTCTGAAGATCCGAGAATCATGCCCGAGCCAGGGCTCAGGCATTACTTGTCAATTGTGAGTATGCTGGATGAGGACAGGGTTGTCCGCAATCTTTCCTTTCTCCCTCCGTTGGGCCTCTCGGAGCTCAGCCACATAACATGCATGACCGATCGCCTGGTCGCCATGAACAACACCTACTCCTTTATCAGTCGTAAATTTTAAAGTCAAACACCGCGGGCCCAATGCTGCCCTAAACTCAGCCAGGGCCGGTTGGCCCAAAAACACGTTGTATGGAGAATCCACATCCAAAACTACGAAAGGTAGGATTCGCACCCTCCTACGCTCATCTTGTCCCAGTTCAACTGGCAACTCAACATATCCCACTGCATCGGTCGCTGCGCCATTAAAGCCATGTATACGAGCTTTAGATGGCTTCAAATCCTTTGTCTCCATCTTCATCTGGTCATAAGCCTTTTTGAAGATGATATTGACAGAACTTCCACAATCAATCAAAATTCTTTTCACAAAAGCCGGCCCGATTGTCGCAGATATGACCATCGGGTCAATGGTAGGAGCCTCCACCTGGTCAGCATCTCTGCTCTTGAATACTATATCGTTTGTCATCATGCGTAGCTGTTTAGCAGGGGTCCCATCCTCTATGTTGGAACAACACTCAAAATCTGCATGCCTTAGGGAATTAGCATACCGCTCCATTTCTTTCCAATTCTTATCTGCAGGGTGAGGTCCGTTGATGATCGTGTTTATGACTAGTTTGCCCATGGTTCGAGCAGGCTCCTCGGAGTGACGTGGAGCTGGTGCACGATCAGGATTGGACGTTCCCTGTCCGCCTTCTTGCGGATTCTTTACAAACTCCTATAACTTTTTCTGCCTAATCAACTTCTCTATAGCGTCGTGTAGGTGTCTGCACTCTTCAGTATTATGCCCATAAGTCTCATGAAAGCGGCAATACTTCTCGGTCCGCTTTTGTTCTTCGGTTGACTCCTTTGGCGTGGCTTTCTGTACTGAAAGGTATTGCAAGTTGATAGATAAATATTTTCAAGAGATGCATTCAGTGGGGTGTACTCGTTGTAGGTTGGAATTCTCGGCTTCCATTTCCCCACTTCTCTCTTCTTCCCCTGATTTCTTCCTCCAGATTCCTTAGATTGCCCGGGCTTGTTCTAGACATTGACCTGAACTTTCCCTGAGTTGTCTCCGGATTGCTTCACAGCAATGTTGCTTTTCACGGACTCCTGAACAGGCCTCGGTGCCTTATCTCGCCTTATCTACCTGGCTTCCTCTCTTCTTATGAACTGATGTGCCTTTGAGTAAAAACGCTCTAGCGTAGTCGGAGGTTTTCCTGCCAGCCAATCTCCAAACTCTGAATCCGGATCCACACCTCGCATCATAGCCATAAGAATTGCATGATCATTGGGATTACTGACTTCAGTAGCCGCAACATGGAATCTCTGTAAATACTCCTTCAACGACTCCCTAGGAGCTTGGATTACACTTGATAGAGACATCACGTCCTTTGGACGAGTAGTATGTATTCTGAATTGTTCTATAAATTTCTTCGCCAACTCCTCGAAACTGGATACGGACCGCGGAGGAAGTCGGGTGAACCACATGGTAGCGATCCCAGATAGAGTTATTGGAAAGCACCTGCACTTGGTTGCATCATTCGCTCTAGCTGAATCCATCATCCATTCGTACCTCATCACATGCTGCCTGGGATCAGTCTTTCCTTCATAAGCCGGGATAGTTGGCATGCTGAACTTTCTGGGGTACTCAGCCTGTAGAACAATGTCTGTAAACGGAGTATGACTTCTGGACACTCCCCAATCATCGTTTGATAAGCCTTGATTCTCTTTCATCAACTGTCTGATCATAGCTATCAGGTCTGGGGTTTGTATGGAAGGTGGAAGGTTGGAGTCTGTCCTATGGGATTGATCAGGCTGATGCCTCCTCTGCTGGCGACCTGCCAAACGTGCATCTTGAGGTTCGGCATCATTGGCATCTCGGTGAACCTGGCGTCCAGCCTCCACCTGCGCTCCATCCCTTAAGTTTCCCATTCTAGCTCGGTTGCGGTCTCCGAGGTGTAACTGATCCCCAGTTGTTTGATCGGCAGCACCTGCTTGCGTAGTTTCAGTCTTGCGGCGTCTACGCCTAGGGGGTTCATCAGATGAAGTTGAGCTGTCAGATGAAGAGTAAGGAGCTGGACTGCCCCCAGCATTCTGATGCTGTTGTTGAGTGAGCTGTGCCATAAGGTTGGCGTTGGCCTGCATCTGCTCTCCAAGTTGTCTCCTGCTTTCCATGAGCTCTCTCATCAAGTCGTTGAACTCTATTCTGGTGACAACTTGCATTTGGTCCTAGGCGACAATCCCTGCACCCAGATTTGCTTGCTGATTGCTAGGTCCTACTTGCTGTACGCTAGCGGTCTCATGGGCGTCCGCATTATGAGAGGCAGATCTAGTGCGTGGTCTTCCCATTGTAGAGTTATTGGTAGGAACTCTGAGTAGAATCAACGGACGTCCTATGAATGACTCGGATCTCCTTCGGGGGATTTATTCAATCCAGTAGCTTTAAAGCAGATTCTTGTGACCTGAGAATTCGATTCTCAGGGAAAGCACCAAAGTGTTAGCACCAAAATTGGTCACTAACCTCGTTGAGTAAGATTGTGTAGAGAGATAAATGAAGAAAGTAAATGTAAACAAAGAGCAATATGCTAAGTTAAATGCGGAAAATAAGAACACCGGATTTATAGTGGTTCGGCGTAATTGTCTCGTCCACTTTAAGGTTAATCTTTATTGCTTTACTTGATAATCGATTACAGATACAATCCGTACACCAATTACTTGAACGCAATTGCTAAGAAAAAAGAACGAGTCTTGAAAGCGGCAGAGTCTTTCCAGTGTTCTTGAAAAAAGGTCCATTTCACTGTGCCCCTGCCCCTCTATTTATAGACGAAGATGGGTTGGACTACCCTCTTGGGCCTACAAGTGAGATACCTCAGCCCATGGTGAGTGACTTCTGTGTGCCGAGCTGGAAATGCCGAACGACAAAGGCCGAGCCACATGTTCAAGCCGGTCGAGGCTCCTATGCCGAACGAAGTAGTGCGTTGCGCTAAGTGTGTAGGCTAAACAAGGCTGGAATGCCGAACGAGACTGTAGTGTCGAACGAGGCATGAGTGCCGAACGAGGCATGAGTGCCGAGCGAGACTCCTACCGAGCGAGGTTCATGCCGAACGAGGCTGAATGCCGAACGACGCTTGGATGCTGATCGAGGACAGATGCCGAACGGCGCTTGGATGCCGATCTAGGACAGATGCCGAGCGACGCTTGAATGCCGATCGAGGACAGATGCCGAACGGCGCTTGGATGCCGATCGAGGAAAGATGCCGAGCGATCTCTGAATGCCGGACGAGGCTCTGAAATGTCGAAGGACCACTGAATGCCGGACGAGGCTCTGAAATGTCAAACGACCACTGAATGCCGAACGAGGCTCTGAAATGTTAAACGACCACTGAATGCCGAACGAGGCTCTGAAATGTCGAAGGACCACTGAATGCCGGACGAGGCTCTGAAATGCCGAGCGATCTCTGAATGCCGGACGAGGCTCTGAAATGCCGAACGACCCAGTTGCCTGGTCAAACCTCCAGGTAACAGTGTCAATTCTTATAAAATGAAATTTTGGAATTATGAGTGTGCTTAGGAGTGGCTAGAGAGGCAAGATCATCTAAAATTAGCACATCAACGCTTATATGTGACATTAAACTTTAAATAATGTATAACCAATGTCTAAATACATGTTTTAATTCATACATGATGCGTTAAACTTTGCTCAGGTGGACCTACGTAAATTTCTAAACGGTAAGCCTCATCTAGTGTCTAGGCTTCCATCTAGACAGAAGCCTAGAAGAAATTTTACAATAGTGGTCAAGTATGTTAGCATATCACATGTTATAATCTAGATGGAGACACTTAAAAGATTGAACCGTCATTTGTTCACTAGAATAACTACCTCCATAGAAAAAAATCACAAAACATTAACAAAAATCTGTTAATGTTTCTAATTCTAAAGAATACATGGGTCCATGGAAAACAACTAGGACTCAAATGGAGCTACATGGGACACAAAATGCTTGATATTGCAATACATGTGGTGTTTCTAATAACATACTTTTTTTTTTTTAATCAAAAGGAAATATATATAAATAGGAGGAGAAAAAGCGCCTTTCTCCGGTGGCTAACACAAAATGCGGAGCATATGAGGATCATATACTCCCCAACCCACATAAAGATAAAATAAAAGCTGAAATACAAGAACCTAAAGCCATAGCATAAAGCAACAGGCCTGCTAGGCAACAACAAAACAAGACCAGGGAAAAGCCCACCGACAACCACCAACCCGCCTTAACCCGTAGGTAAAGGCCAGACCTCCAATCTCAGCCAACAAAGAGAGCTAATCGAACTGGAGAAGAAATAGAAAGCAGAACCCATAGCAAGGATAGTCCCACGAAGAAAACCCGGAAGTCCCGATCCCAGGACGCCGAAGGAGGCAAACGCCACATATCAACCAAAGACCGCATTGCCAAACCGGGACAGTGCAAAAAGATGCTGCGCAGAACCAATAGTGAGCAATCAAAAGCCAACCCAAAACCAGCCTACCTAAGCTCCCTTCCGAACGGGAGGCAAACAGGGAAACCTGGAAAAAAAACACTAGCGAACGCATTAAAAACAAAAGAGCGGGGGGAGGGGGAGAACGAGCGATGGGTGTGGGTCAACGCTCGAGAGAATGAAATCAACCGACTCCCTGTCTAGCAGACGACAGAGCACAAGAAATAGACAGAAGACCCACCAGCCTACTGGAACGGGGGCTTATGGTTCCCCTGAATGGTCTACCACGAAAAGCCAGGAAGACGTCATTCCTCACACGCCGAATAACGGACGGAGGATCCATCGGAGTATCGTCGAAAATAGCCTTATTCCGCGCGCACCACAGATGCCAGCAAATAAGGCAAGGAATCAAACGGAACACGATAGAGCGAAGAGATTTACCAGTACTCCTAGCCCACCAGGAAGTTTGGAGATCTGGAGCAGAGCTGGCAAAGTGGCGAACACCAACAAGATTGCCGAAGTAATTCCAGCACGATCTGGCAGAAAAACCACCAAAGAACAAGTGGTTTAAAGATTCCACTTCCCCGTTGCCACAACAACGGCAACGGGAAACAAAGGGGATGCCGATGTTTTGAAGATTCACATCCAATGGCAGCCCATCGTGAAGGATTCGCCACATCAAAACAGAAGCCTTGGGAGGAATACGAGAATCCCAAATGAACGAGAACACCGGGCGAACGGGTGCGGGAGTTCTAATTGAGTTCCAAGCTTTAAGGACGGAAAAGGAAGAGCCGTCCCAGCCAATAGATCCACCATGAGCGTCAGATAATGGCTTCACCGACTGCATATGCTTCCAGGTCTCGCTAGCATAGGATGGAGAACCTGAGAAATTAGAGTGCGCAAGCCTTCGGTATTTAGCATGGAGAAAGGTAGCCCATAACGAGTCGTTAGTACCAAATCGGTACCACAATTTACAGGCAAATGCAGCACAAAGGTCCTTAGGATTACGAAGACCCAAACCACCTTCGATTTTGGGACGGCAAAGCGCTTCCCACGACACCCAGTGGTGACGTCGGTCGTTGGCCTTATTGCCCCAGAAAAAAGAAGAAGCCAAAGCACGATATGACCGAAAAAACGAAGACGTAGGGGACATAGACGCGAAAATATGAGTCCCCATCGCGTCTAAAACCGACTTGATAAGGACCAGTCTGCCAGCTTGGGAAAGCAGAGCTGCGTTCCAGCGTAAGATCTTGCCCCGTACTTTGTCTGCCAGCGAGTCGAAAAAAGCATTGAGCTTTCTACCTTTGTAGAGAACAATGCCCAAATAAGGAAGAGGGAGAGCAGTTTCCTTGAACCCCGAGACAGCCTCAATCCAGGAAGCGCGAGGGCCAGACAAGTCCTTCGCGTGGACGAAGCTACTCTTGGAAGGGTTAACGAGTTGGCCCGAGGACCTCTCGTATTGATGGAGAAAGCTCAGAAGTCTCCGAACGGAAGAGCGACTCCCATTAGAAAAAATGACAATGTCATCAGCAAAGGACAGAGAAGAAATAAGGGGACAACCCCTTGGAATCCCGAATCGTTGGACCTGACCGTAAATAGTTAGAGTATGGATACCGCGGATGAGAGCCTCCGCCGCTATCACAAATAGAGTTGGCGATAGTGGGTCTCCTTGACGCAGACCCCGCCCCGCCCTGAAATAACCATTAGCCGATCCATTAATGAGCACAGAGAACCAACAGTTGGATATGAGCCTCCAAACCGAGTCAATTAGGGATTCCGGAAACCCGAAGGCCCATAAAACCTTGATGACGAAAAACCAGGACATGCGATCGTATGCCTTAGCCATGTCTAATTTGAAGACCACATTAGACCCCCTAACTTTCCGATCAATTTGGGAGATCAGTTCTTGAGCGAGAAGGACGTTATCAGTGATCAAACGGCCTTTAACAAAGCCCGCTTGAGAAGGGGAAATAATACGGTCTAGAAAAGGGGCCAGGCGAGAGACAAGGATCTTAGAGATAACTTTATTCGAAAAGTTACACAGGCTGATTGGCCGAAAATCCGAACACGAATTTGGATTCTCGCATTTGGGGATGAGAATAAGGTTGGTGGACGTCCAACCCGAGGGGAGAGATGCTCCGGAGAAAAAGGACTGAATAGCAAGGCAAAAATCCTCTTGAATAATAGACCAGGAGGACCTATAAAAAACTCCGTTGAAACCGTCCGGGCCACTGGCACTATCCTTGCTAAGGGCAAAAACACACGAGCGAATCTCCTCAGCAGAAGGGATGTTCGTGAGATGGCCACCCTCCTCACTAGCAACCACACGTGGAATAAAGGCAAGAAGGGCCGGATCAGATACCGATGCAGACGGAGATCCAAGAAAGGATTGAAAATGGTTCAGAATGGTTTCTTTAACCTCCTCAGGCGAGGAAGCCGTAGATAAATCAGGTCGTAAAATCTCGCGAATCATAAGCAAGTTATTTTTCTTGCGAATAGAGGAATGGAAAAATTTGGAGTTGAAATCACCGTCGACCACCCACTTGATCCTGGCCTTTTGACGGAGGAAGTCATTCTCGATACGCAGTTCCGATGAAAATATGGTCTGAGCGATATCCCAAGCCTCCTTGTTTTCCGAGGTCGGAACCTCGTCTAGCAAGGATTCAGCTAAGATAAGAGATTCTTCAGCCAAACGGACGCGATCAAAAATGTTCTTGAAAACCTGACGGTTCCAGACCTTAAGGCTTTCCTTTAATCGCTTGAGTTTACGACCGAAAATAGCACAGGGAGAGGCACCAATAGGGACACTCCAGGAGTTGGAAACCTCTTGAAGAAAAGAATGATGAGAAGTCCACATACTCTGGAACCGAAAAGAAGAAGGACCCGAGAGAGAGAAGGGAGTGCAACGAACAAGCAATGGAGCATGGTCAGAGAAGGTGCGGTGAAGATGAGATAACGAGAAAGTCAAGGGGAGGCGGAACCAATCTTCCGACCCGAAAACACGGTCGAATCTAGATAGGATACGGTTTGGTCCCTCTTGGTTGTTGGACCAAGTAAAAGCAGAACCCGAAAAGGGAATCTCAGCAAGGCCAGAGTTAGCAATGAAAGAGTTGAAATCCTCCATCGCTGCACGGTTGACGGAGGCTCCACCCCGTTTTTTCGCATGGCAGGCGACAATGTTAAAGTCGCCGCCTATCACAGAAGTGTCCAACCCCACGGAACCGAGGGCGAGGATGTCGGACCAAAGAATTAACCTCTCCGATCGGTCACACTTGGCGTAAACCCCAGAAAATAAGAACGGAGAGGATACTAGGGGAGACGAACAAGCCACGGACAGGAGCTGAGAAGAGTCAAAAACGAGACGAGCAGCTACGGATTTGGACCATAAGATCCAAATCTTACCCGATATGTTGCTGAATCCCCCACCAAAACCTAAAGATAAGACAATGCTGGGGATGCCTTCCGGAGCAATAAGAGGTTCCAGAATAGCAACCAGACCAACCGAATGCTTCACGATAATGCGTTTTAGCCTAGCCAAAGACGCATCGTTGCCGATACCACGAATATTCCAGAAGAGAAAAATAGCCATGGAAAACTAACAGATAGCGAGATAGAAAAATCGAAAGACCTAAGCAGGGGAAGAAGGCACACTCAGATAAGATATAGAGAAAACCGAGCAGATCGGTCGATCTGCTCGGACGCCGCCATAGAGCGTGTGCGAATGGTGCGAGGAGTAGACGGGACTCTACGAGATCCACGGCGACGCGGTCGCTGAGGAGAAGCGAGTGGCCGGGTGATAGGCTCAAAAAGCACCGTATCGTCAGTTCCCATCAAAGGGGATCGAGAGGAATCATCTGCAGTAGACGACGGGAAAGAGTTCCTAGATAAGCAATCGAGGCGTTCGTTGAGACGCGCAATTTCTGCCTTACTCATAAGAGGAATGGAAATGGAAAACGAACAGGAAGAGTCAGGAAGAGAGCAAGCCGAGGAACAGCAGGGTGAGAGAGATGAAGAAGAAACCGACTGCTCCGAAAGCTCGCCAGAAAAGCGAAGGAAAGGAGGAAGGCGAGACAGTCGCATACCACAACTCCTAGCAATCCAAGCCGGATAAGGCAAGATCGAGGCAAGGGGAGAGAAAGGAGGGAAAGAGCAATCCGATGCAGACCGGATAACAGAAACCGCCACAGGGAAAAACGAGCTCGCCGACTGAACTAGGGAAGAGCCAGAGAGAGGACCATAAGGAAAACAGAGAGGTGTCAGGGAGCAACCAATTTGCTGCCCATATTGCTGTGGGAGTCTTACCAACGCCGGACTGTCACTAATAAGACAGCCCCGCACAACGGGTAAGAATCGCATAACGAACTCGACCGAGGCAACAGCAGAGCGGAACAAAGAAAGCTGGCAAAAACCGAGTCTGTCCGTATAGTGGTTAGAGGTAACCACTATACGACCAGGACTGAGAGATCGCCCGAACCTCCTGCTCCTAGCCTGATGTAACCTCCGTAGAGACCATCGGACATCCGACAAAGGAGCCAACCAACACAAGGAAGAAGTCACTGACGACACATAAGAGGCCTCGCAATGACTCCAGACAAGAACCCTAACGGAAGAATCCCAGAGGTCGATCCAAACCAGAAGACTGGTTTGGACACAATCCTTACGGCTAGAGAGCAAAAACCCAAAAGTCAACTGCCACATAAACTCAATACAGCCGCAAGGAAGCAAAAAATAGGAGTAGGACTCGAAATTACCTAAAACAACAACAACGTGACCTGACACCAACCACACAGGTCGAACATGGAAACCCGGTAACGTCAGGGAGCACACACAGATGTGTGTCAAGGCTCAAGCAAACAAAAAGGACCATGTCGGATACAAATCCGACAATCACAGGCCAACCACCAACAGTAAAAATAACGAAACAGCAGGGGGGGAGAGGAGGAGAGGGAAAGAGGCTCACCTGCCTGCTTGAGGAACAACCAACCTGCTGGACAGTCAGAGAGGCTGACAAAGGCGCAGGCCCTAGCAAAGCCGGGGCTACCAAAACACGGGGGTCAACAGCAGAAGGCAAATCAGCGCCTTCCCAAAAGGAAACGGCGGACCGTACTGCCAAAGGCAGCTGAGGACTGCCAGGAGACTTATAAAGGAAGCCAGGCACTTCCACTTGCTGACCACCTGGATTAGGAAGCGAGGTGATCAAATCCTGCTTCGAACAATCCCAGGCGGCAGCTATAGCGCCGAACGAACCAAATTCCACATAATCCCCAAACGGACAGCCAACAGAAACACCACCAAGAACCGAAAGGCGGGGAGCAAAACGAGTGGTGAAATCTCGTTTGCCACTCGGAAGGGGGTCCTTACCCGCCAAAGGACAGGATAAAGCGCAATCAGAGACCATCCCTAAAGAACCAAAAACGGGAGCAGCGTGCGCCAAGGAAAGATCGCCCACCGCATTCCCAAAGACCAGACGTGGTTCGAACCGGGTGGTGAGATCCCAGTTACCAGTCGTCTCAGGCAAGCAGGGCACGCCAGCCGAAAAGACAAGCGGAGCTGAGCTCCCAGAACATCTCGACGCAGCCAACGAACCAGCAGAGAACAGGCGTCCGAGGTTCGATGAGCAAGCGCAATAATCGGGGGACAACTCCATGAAGTGCCCATCGACATCAACGAAATTGAAACGAGCAAGAACAGCAAACGCCTCAATGGAGAAAACACAGATCTGGACGGACGAGCAACCAGAAAAGCAAACCGATAACGGCGGCGGTAACAAATCCAACAAAGCACCAGCAATACTAGCGAAGGCCGGGCAATCTCTGACGAAATCACCACGGAAGGCATAAAGCCCCAAATCCATACCAAACCCTAGAAACAGCTCACGAGAACAGAGCAAACCACAGAGACAAATCGCAGAGGAGAGAGAATCACACAATAAGCCAGGGAAGAACCAGCGGAAGATAACTGACAAAGAAGAATAGAGAATCGCAGGGAAAAGAAGTCTAGGCGGCCATTTTTATGACCGTTGTTTTTTAGATTGGTCAGTTGTTGATATCTCGTATATTAGTACAAATGTGTTTCTAATAACATACAGACAAGTCTGAACATAAACAAAATTGAACTGAAATTATCAAATTAAATTTAACTATAGTACAACTCCATCCACATTAATCGAAAACTTAAACACGCGGCATTTCAGAAACATACAAAACCACAGAACATGGGTATCTCATGCATCATGAAATGCAATAGCACAAAAAGAAAACAATCCAAATAATAGTTCTCAAAACGTAATACAGTAATACAGCATAATATTACAAGCATAAGCATAAGCATAAGAAAACAAAACCAATAGTCGCAATTATTTTTATCATAAGCATAATACTGAAGTAGTCATCACCTTCAATTATACTTTTATTCGTCTTACCAGAAGATGTGCCTGGATCAGAACTAATTTTTTGATCATCTTTCTTCACAGCGTCCTTGTGCCTCATTTTTTCTCTCCCTTTAATAATCTGTTACAGTTACATTTCAATGTAATTAGAACTATGATGTATGAATATGGAATGGTTATGACCATAAGATCATATTTAAATAACACTAATATGATATAAAAATCACATTGCAAAACTTAACAGGGTTATATAAATCCTTTATCCATATGCATATTCCTTTTTATATGTATATTAGATGACAACTACAAATTCCTGTAAACATGAAACTAATGTACACAACTCTTTAACATACATAAACTAAAATTACGGCATAGAACACTCAGATGTCATTTTTATCAATCATAAATAGTATAATTCTATTTTATCAAATTAATCCTGCTAATCACAGAGAAGGTAGCATCGAAAAAAATTAAAAAATCCCTACCCCTATTCAAATAGAGATGATTCATTTTCCTGCACCTTAAAATTGTAAAAGTGTTCACTTGATCCTTTTTTCAATACATGTGTAAGGAACACCAAATGATGAGAAACTCACTTGATCTCTTTTTTAGTACACACATTAGACCAAGCAGAACACCATATGATGATAAAATCCGAATAATCAACATGCTACACTTTGAGTGTCCAGCTGTACATTCAAACACAAAACCATTACCAACGATCCGACTTGTTCATTTTACACTCTTTACTGCTTTTTAACTGTACGAACAAGCTGTGCGATTCATCTTTATAAATTTATGACGGCGAAGTCTTCGTCGTTAAAAGTTTATAAATTGAAGAATCATGCACACACATACGGGCAGACGCACACAAAAGTCAAACTATACATAGGGTTGCTCACTTTCGGCAGAAAGACTCTTCCCAGGTAGCTGACGGCGCTCTTTTTCAGCATAGAAATTTAAGTTACACTAGTTCACCTTGCGCTTCTCCATAGAATTTTGCACATTCACTATGCTGGGAATCATTCTCACTGGATCGGGAGTGAAATTATTTTTAAACTTTTGCCAGTAAGTCTTCAAAATGTGCAGCTCATTAGCATGTTTATGCGATGAACAGACCCCAGTTAACTTGCTCTCGTATTATCTTTTGTTTTATGATAACCTTGATCATACAATCGCCTCTTACGCTCCATTCTGTTTTCGCTAGCTTCTTCTTTGGCTGAAGAGCTACCAGCCACACGTGCATTTTCTTCAATAGGATGATTCAGTCAGGTCAAAATTACGGTTTGCAGCTGACTCATCAGGACAATTTGGTATCTACACTTGCGGATGCTTCTTTTTTGCGCAATTCATGCTGTTAAACCCAAGTTAAGACAAGCTGCACAAGCTTCTGTTTTCGTTCTTTATTGTTATCTCTTTGTGTTGATGCATTCTCGATAGTAGATCTTTTCAACTTGATAGCTCTCAAGTCTTCAAGAGAAACTGAATCATGGTTAAACTTTAACCAATCTACAAACATTTTGGCAAGCTCTGGATCAATGCAGTTAAACTGAATCATTTCCGTCAGTGAACTTACTGAATTGGTCGTCAGAATCATGGTGATTTAAAAGCCAATCGTCCGGCAACTTTGAGAAATTGTCGGGTCCATTTATTGGATCCAATAAAACCCGAATTATCAAAAAGATCGGGTTCTTTGAACTGGGTTATTGGGTAGCAGCTGCAAAGCATCTGAATATGGATGCATGTTGGATTCATGGATCTGATTTGGCTGATAAGGCCAATGCAAGGCAGAAAAGCAAGATGATGAAGAAAGTATGGATGGAAAATTCCACAAACCCGGAAATGGACCGCCCTATAATAACTCTTTTTTTGATACTCTTGAAGATATCATCAAGATTATTCTCAAAATCAATCATGATGGAAGAGGAAATATGTAAAAATCAATTGTTGCAATTTGACATATAGAATTGAACAGAAATTTTTGGTGAATAAAAAGGAGGAAATAATGTGCGTCTGAAAACAAAGATGAGGAGAAAATTAAAAATTGAGCGCTGAAAACAAGCATAAATTTAAGGAATACTGTAATGGGTTGTTTTATTGTCTATATAAGGATAACTACACTCTGATATAAGTTGAAGTTTATTTAGTGAAAATATGATGGTTTAAGAAGTATTATATTACACGATAAAATTTCCTTTTACGAAAAAAAGTTTCATGTAATAACTAATAATCATGGTTATTCTAATGTTTCGTGAAACAAAGGAATGACAGGAAGAGTTTAATGTTCTTCCTAAAGTACTTATTTTGAAGATGAAAGTAAATCTTGAATGTAAGCAAGCATCAGACCGGTTTTTAACCTCTATTATCATAACTGAGGCATTTCTTTTACTCAAAAGGCAACAATTTATACAACTTACTTCAAACATTTGTTTAAAAAATTGTAAATAACGTAAGCATAATCTCACATTCAACATGAAAAACTTGTACATACTGGGAGAACAAACTCATAAACCTTCATAAAACACAGCCATAACCTTCTCTACAGTTGTTCATTGGCTTCGTCAACTTCTTGGTGGATGTAATATATTGCTTACCATTTATTTAATGCCATGTATATATCACAATGCACTGTATCAAGTGGTGGAAGCAAGTAAATATGCTCATATCCAAACACAAACATCATATATGGCCACCTCTTGAAAGACAAAAACCATATGAGATAATAATTTAACCTGGGAGGAGAGAGAATCTAAGATGCTAACCACATGCTCTTCGAAGAAGTAACAGCATAGGAACATGGAAAGCAAATTTTAATTTTAGAATATGTATAAAAAGTGCACAATTGCTTCATTTGTTTCATTTTCAGAACCATAGGAAAAACTAAGCAAATCCATATTAACTCAGCCGGTAGACCCCTCATTGCACTTTATTGAACAATAATAACAGTCCATTTGGGACTCAAAAGCTTATATTATTTTGGTAATGAGGTTTCTTGATGTGAGCTGAATGAAAAGACGCGTTGTCAGTGAAGTGTTTTCTACTAATCAACTTCCAACTTTATCCTCTACTTCCAAAGTTGCACTGTTACTTTTATGTCTTGCATCAATATGCTGTTTTGTATTAGTATAACTAGGAGAAAAAAAACAGAACTCAGTGGCATTACAAAGGAGGATAATATTAACTTCTTTAAACATATTGCAAATATATTGCAGTTTTTCACACACGAAGGAAAAGTAGAGAACAGCCAAGATATCAGACAAATATTTTGCTGCTACTCGGCATGAATAACCAATTTCTCCCTTTTCCTTTTTATTTTGCGAAAAGAAAAAAAAGAAAAAGACGTTTGTCTTTTTCAGAAACCACACACATGATTGCCCACAGATCGATGGGTTTATTTCTCTGTCTTCAGAATACATATAAGCAAAATGTACTGTAGGGAATCAAAGGGGTCACATGTATAGGACTTATAAAGGTATATCTTGGTCAAGAACGGCCATTCCAGGGTTAGGGATTCCAATTATCCATCCAAAACGACGAACAGCAGCGACACCATTGGAAAGATAATCGTGAACGCGTTCTGGAATGAAAAAAACAAAGAAAACAAAAGCAGGAGGAAGGTATACCATCAACGCAAAGCCACCACGGCACTGCAGAATGATGTGTGCAATGGAGGAGGAAGCCAACATCATACAAACCGCAGGGTATTCCTTCAACGTCAGAAACTTGTTCGACATGACCTCAAAAAACAAGGCCGCAAGGGAAGAGAAAACAAAGACGTCAGTGGATGCTATGTAACGGGCCTCCGTTGCAGCTTTTAAACCGATTTGGCCTTGTTCGGTGGTGATGTAGCCTGCTCCGAATGCTACTATCGCTGCCATTATAGCTTTGTCACTTGCATCACTACCTTTCACCATTCTCTATCTCTCTCTCTCTGTGTTTTTTTTCCTCCAATAATCTGATAATACGAATGTAGATATTGGCTACTGTTCCATGCGTTTATAAAGAGGGGGAAACAAGATCCTCACCGTAGTTTCTGCTCCATCCTATATCTATCCGTCGAATCGACTTTCGCAAGAATATCCACAAAAAGATTCTGTACGGCAAATCTTAAAGGCCAAAAAATAGGCCGGGATTAGGCCCGAAACCACTTTGATCATTGGATAATATATGACCCCTGAAATCAACCCGTTCGTTTCAGATTTCGTACAATCCGCATCAAAGTTTTTGGGCCCTGTAGCAACTTTCTATTCTACATGGATAGTGGGCAACCGACATTTGACAAGTAAAGACAGCATATCACACATGCGATGGCGCTATATATATTCTATATAATAAAAAGGCTCGGATTTGACGGCGGACACAAAGAACGGATAAGATTTCACGTTTTAATGTACATCAAACGGCTAAAAAAGAGAACGTTTTCTGAATGGACGTATCATTAACGGAGTTGAACTAAACTAGTATAACCGCACAACGGTGGAAAAACCGACCGTTGTGGTATTTGATATCAAAGAAAAACGTTTTTGTTTATTTGTAGCTCAAACGTATTAATGAAATTGAAAAAAAAAATCAAGAAAATGTCACCACAATATACATCATCATATTTGTCAATACTTAATCAAAGAAGACTACTAATGGAAAAATTGATTTAATAAATAAATGTCATATTATTGAACTACAATGTTTAAATAAATTAACTAAAAATACCATTACTATATGAAAAACTAACACTGCTGAAGTAAAAACAAGAAATAAACTAAAATTACTGAAACAAAAAAAAAACTAAACTGTGGATTCTGCCATTGTTGATATTTCTTCTAACAAGAAACTTGATTCCGCCACATAATCAATAACTGATTGAGACATAACATGGATTTTTTGTTTTTTTTCATTCATGTACTCTATTTGGGCAACACCAACTCTGAATAGACGAGGGATCCATAACAACTCCTTTAGTTTTTGTTCGTATATATCTTCACCTTCATCATTCTTAATCTTATAAAGGTCATCAGCACTGCAACCTATGATTTCCTCTGCTGGTTCATTAAAAGCAGTAATCCAAGCTTCAGCGGTTGGATCAGTAATTTTCATTACCATAATATATCTGCATTAAACAAACATATTATTACATATATTACTGATTACTATAAATAATTAACTAAACTTTGGTGCCATGGGTCAAAAGTTCCGAAACTTGTGTAGCGTTATTTGAACATTTATTAACATGTGATATATTATCATAGTGATATACTGTATATAAAGTACCATTTTAAATAATAATAATAATTATTAGCTCTTAAATTTTTACCTCAAAATACAAGAGCTTTCATTATGTTGGCATGTTTCACACCAGTAGCCCGTTTCTGCAGATTCAGTTACCTTTTTTTTGCAACTCTTACAGGCTTGATACCACAGTTTCTGACTCTTAATATAAGTTATGTAAGCAAACACGCTGAAGAATGCAGACTATGAATGGAATAAAAATAAACAATTAATATGTAATTATTAATGTACAATATAGTTCAAAACGATATGGACAAACCTTGTCATGACCCAATGTTGGATCATTTATTATATGAGAAAGCATAACTCTATCATAAGTGGTAGATGAGATTATTGAATTTTTGCCTTCACAACTGTACCAACTTCTAAGTTTTTTAGCTTCCGGTATGTTTGGATTTATATATAAATTGCTTTTACTCAATGTTGATAAAGATAAACCTGCAGTAAGATTAAATAATATTAAAAAATAATGGCTTGACAAGGACTAAAAAAACAAAACAATTTTTACCTTGAAAATCTTCAACTTTGGCATATTTAATAGCTATTATAGGACATTCATCAACCATTTGTTCCAACTCAGCACCGACTTTCATAGCAAGTTCTCCCCATAAAGTCACATTAACAGTTTTACTTCTGTAATTTAAATCTAAGCATAAATATTTTGAGTAAACAAATTTATTGGTTTAATATGTGTACTTACGAATCGTCTGCGATGGTTATATCACGTTTTGGAATATTCTCATTGTTGATTTTTCTTCGAACACCTTTGATTGATGAGACACTTTGAACTAGGCCGATTACATTTAAAATATACTTATGTTAAGCAAACATACAATGATTTATAAAATAATAATAATATGGATGCATTACCTACAACTTCCTTTTCTGCAATATATTTTTGAAGTTGTTTAATCTTTACAAAGTTGTATACGATATCGGGTATACTAGAGTTCGCATCATCCATCCATTCGACTAATGAGTACTCATTTATAATAATTTCGTACTCGTTTTTTATAGTACTAAATTCTTTATTCGCAGGCTTAACGGTTCCTTTAGAAATATAATAAACTTTTCCACATTGAAATATAGGATAGTACTTGTCAGCAGCTTTATTAAACATTGTAGCTTGAATTTGGGTACCCTGTGAATTTGAAGAGAACAAATATTATAACAATAACTTAATGATAGCACAAATAGATAAAATATTATTGAAAGCATTAAGATTAAAAAAACTTACATCTTCATCGGTGAGTTCAATACTACACACGCAACCTTCTCCTTTAATATTTTTATAAGATCTCAAATTGCTTTTATTTGTCACTCGAACTTTGATGATCCAATTACGATGGTATGGATTCAGTAGTGCAAGAGGAAGAACATTTGTACCCAAATTCATTTGAGTAATAGTGCTAACAATGATTAATATAATATTAGAAAACAGACATAATACAAATTTAAACAAAGTAATCTCAACAAGATTATATAAATGATAATGCAACAATGACAGCTTAAGTGTATGAAACAATAGTAATATTAAGTGTATAAAATAACTTCAATTTCTTTATATATATTTAGAGGAAGAATACAACAATTGAATAGACATGTGCGATGTCTGATTAATGAACAAAATAAAGTACTAACCAGTTGCAATTAAGCATAACCAAGCACAACATGTTAAAGTTATTTACACCATAGACCACACGATGAATCAGTCCATATTTTGTTATTGTCCATTAGTACTTTATTAGCGGTCGGTTTAAATTGAAGCATAACTATTTGTTACGCATAATTTTACCATGTGGTTTATTGTCCACATGGTCAACCCAAGTGTAATATATTTAATATGTTGTCTATTTAAAAAAATAATAAAAGACGAAAAAGATTTAAGCTTCAAATGAGCAGCTATACAGCAAATAAAGGCTTATATGCTTTCACAGTTAGAAACTATATCACTAAATGAACTATATAACTTGATAAATTATGTATATCAGGAAATGTGGGAAAACAACCTTATTGTCATTATATTTGCTGTATAGCTGCTGTGGAGGGAATAGTGATTTCAGTAGTCACCGGATCTGCAATAAGGAATTATAAATTTGAGCGGAAACAATTTGAGCACCATCATGAAAAAGATAAATTATAAATTTTATTTCAAAATATATTTTATAAATTTTATGTCAAAACAAATTACCAGGGACTATCAGTTAAAAAAGAAACAGGTAGTAACCATGCAGTTCGTGAAAGCTTTAATTTAATAGGAAAGAGTTTTGAATGGCATTTGAATGGAAATGTTCAACAGTTCATTAAATATAATATTGACTCGGAGTATATAATGTAGGTTTTATATTAACAAACTTGGAGACTCACTTTGCCCGTTGAAATATTACGCATTAAACCAACAATAAATACATATATTATCTCCTTGTTTTTCAAAGATGGCAGGAATTTAATACGATAAGAAAGGTTTTACAAAAAGATGAGAGGGTCATATACAAAATGCTAACAAAACAGTGGAAGCATATAACAGTTTCCAAGCTCAGAGTGTCAAACATGTACCAAAAAAGAAAACATGTATATAGTTTTCACATTATCCATCAATGAAGGTAAAGTAATTGGATGAAAGGGATGCTTTCCTTGAGTGAATCTCGAATAATAGATCAACAGCAACAGCGCAAAACTCAACTATGACTAGAGCAACAGCACACAACTCAACTATAATAACTAAACTATGACTTGAAAAAATAATATTATAAAGTTGAATATCTTGGGGGCAATTAATCATGTAGGCAAGAATGAGAAACAATATAATTAATCATTTAGCAGTTGAAAAATGAAAGCACATATGTGTAAAAAAAATATAAAAGAAATAGAAATATGATAATACTGAGAAAGGTACCTCTACGCAGTCTACAAATAACATTGAGCAGTATTGGCTTTTATAGCAGTCAGAAATTAAGATGGGTTCAGTTTATTTAGGCTGTTTAAAAAATATCTTGATCAATTCAGCTTAAAATAACATATATATTTTGGACCGGGTAAAAGGTGATCACCTAGTTGGAATAGCATACATATTTATCTCCTATTTCGTAGGCTGACTTTTGCTTTTAATGGTTAAAAATAGGAGAAAATTACACAGGAGAAGCCCATGCCATCTTGTAATTACTTGCCACCTGTAATAGTACTTCCTAAATATTATTTATCATAGTTTTAACACAAGTACCTGTAACAGTAATTCCTGAATACTATAGCCCAAATATATGACAAAGGTGATAATATATGACAAAGGTTATACTATATTTCACTTGCAGTCTCAATATATGACAGGTGTTAATATCATACATTTTACTTTGATGCATGTTATATTTATGTCTTCTATCTAGATAGTTCTTATATTAGTAACCATTTATGTTCTACGACCTTAAAACTATTTTGTACATTCTTTCATTGATATGAGTGTAGGGGTTAATGCACTATATCTCTTGTAACGACCCAGAATTTTTGATAATTAAAATTTGAATATTTAAGTGATCTTAAATATAAATAAGTGGAATTAAGAAGTCGAATAATTTATTTTTCGAATATTGGATTTAATTTGACAATTAAATCGATAAATTAATAATTGAAATTCCAGAAATAATTGAAAATCGAGTTAATATGATTGAAAACGATTTGAAAATTTTATTTAATCATACTGGAGTTATAGAAAGGTTATAGAACTTTTAAAATTGAATTTGGAGTTAATCTATGAAAATTGAATATTTTAATATTTAATTATCGACTGTAATAATAGCCAATTTTCGAACAGTCTCAGAATTTGACGAGACCAGTTCCATTGGATCCGTAATAGTTATTTATTATCGGATTTTAATTTTCGTAGCAATCGAAGTTATCGTTTGACCGTGGCAGTTCGAAACGCGTCGAAATTATTTTAATTTAATTCGTCGGGTTAAAAATAGTCATTTTTCAAAAAGTCTCGGATTTCGACGAAACCAGTTTCATCGGATCCGTAATGTGATATTATTGCATGGTTTCAAATTTCGTAATTTTTGGATTTACCGTTTGTCCGGTACAAATTAAAACGCCTCGAAATCGATTTAATCGGTTTAATTTTAAATCGATCGTTTTTCTCCGTATCTCGCACAGATGTCCGAATTAGCTTCCGAAACACGTTCCATTGCATTCGGAACGCGGGGTAAACCTTAGAGACGTCAGCCGGCACGCTCGATTTGGAGTTCGGAAATTTTTCGGTGAATAGTGTTTTGAAGCTTTTTCTATAAAAGGACCTTCTTTCTTCATTTTGCAAACAACAAACTAGGGTTTCATCCAGGAGCCGCCGCTTCTAACATTATCAACGACCAGAATTTGATTTCGTTCTCCCTCAATTCTCTTGCAATCCATCGATCGATTGATGAAAAGTTCAACTAGAGTATTGTAGAGTATAGCGTAAGCTATAAATCCAACGGTGGATTTGGGTAGTCGTCGTCGTTTGAAGACGATAGGTGGCCGCGTTCATCTCGACTTAGGGTACGAATTGGGAGGCAATGGCTCGACCGAGCTTGGAGATAATTGAGTCGAGTATGGAGTAGGCGAAGGCCTTCGAAGTGGTGAAGCCCGATCAGCTTCAAGTCGCTCGAGTAGATCGCGAGCATTAGGGTTTAACGGCGGCGTGTTGGGTTTCGTTCGTGATAACAGCCTGGGGGAGAAGAGATGGCGTACGCGGCTATGATCTCATCAAGCAAAAACATACGGCCAGATGTAGAAAGGTTTAAAAACAGAAAAAATAAATGTGTAAATTATTTATATTTAAATTTGTATAATGTTTAAAATTGCATATCTTTTTGCTGCGAGGTTGGAAAATTACGAAACGAAAAGCGTTGGCTTCGTTTTGTCGAATACTTCACTATGAAACTGGATTGGAAGCGATCGGAGTCAGTAAAATTTTTGAGTGAAATTAAACGCCTGTTTAATTTCATTCGAAATAAATCGCTATAAATTGCTATCGGAAAATCAAGGTGAGATCTTCTCACTCAAATGAAAGTGGATTTTCTTTTACAGTTATTGATTGATGATTGACTGTTTGGATGTGATATTAGATATAGTAGGATATATCTATATATATATAGCAATATATACATATTGGCATATGTATATATTGGATTGATTGATTTCCCGCCTCGTATAGCGGATGAGACCCTATTGCGCCGTTAGTAAGCGGATTATTTTATAAAACCCATATACCGCGATATTCCACCTCGAAGTGGAATTGGTATTGTGCTAACGTCTGTGGATGCAGGGAAACAGGTTGGAGGGATCCAATTGGATTCCTCACCAATATTATTATTTGCAGATATTTGTTGTATATGCTGTTATCATATTGATATATGATATTGAATGCTATGATTGACTAATTGATGCCGTTGCATCATCGGATTCAAGTTTCGAAGTTTTAAAAATAACGACTTTTAATTTAAAAGGATTTTTAAAGTGATCTTTGAAATTATACGTTTTATTAAAATTTTGAAGTGATTTATTTTAAATAAATAAACGTTCAAATTTTAAAGTTATAAAAGTTAAGATCTTTGTGAAATATAACCGAAAAGTGATTTTTGGAATAAATAGTTGATTGATTTATAAAATGGTTTAAATTGAGATTTTTAAAATATTATAAACGGTTTACTTAAAAGGTTTATAAAGTTGACATTTTATAAATTAAGATATTGGAATTATAAAACGAGTTTTTATAAGTGTTAAAAATGAAGTGATAATAAAGATCATATGTGAACGAGATTTATAGATTTATAAATTGTGAAGTATAAATTGTATAGAAGTTGTAGAATAGAAGATTTATAAGTAATTTGCTTATAAATTAGATTTTTGCACTTAGATGAGATTTGAACAGAATTTGCTAATAAAAATGATTTTTATAAGTTGAAATTGTTATGAAGTATAAATGTGATTTATAAACGTTGTTTATAAATCCGAAATCACTTATTTTGATAAGTAATTTTAGAAGTTAATAAAAGGAGATTTATAAATCGAAGCTGTTAGAAAAGATAAAGGTGAATTTATAAACGTTGTTTTATAAATTCGAAATCAATCAAATTTGATAATTTAATATAAAGGTTATTAAGGGAATTTTATCCACGATTTTGGATAGTGGATAATTATTGAAATAAAAAGGTGTAGAGATTATTGAAATTTGGTTAGTGAATTATATTCACGATTTTGGACAGTGAACATATTTTTAAGAAAAATGGATATGGTTTTGGGGAAGCGGTATTTTAAAATGAAGTTAATTGTTTTAACGATGTTTTAAAATGATTAAATATCGAAACCATAGATTTCAACATTTATTGTTGAAATAGACGTTTTCGAGAAATAAGGAAATGGTGGACTATAACACTGTTGTTATAGTAAATGATTTCCGAAAGGAAATGTTTTTGTCTAGTATTGGGATTTATATATCTATCTAAATCCGAATCCCTATACTAGTGATTTTGAGTCGTCGTAACGATGTTTTACGTAACATTCGTTTTGACTCAAATAAATGTGTTTAAAGAGAATGATTTCCTTAAAGAATGAATATATACTTAATATTGATTTAAGTATATCGAATATTTTCAAATGTTGAAAATAAATGATTTGTGAAACACTTATTTTTGAATAAGTATGGAAATGCTTTTCCAATATGAAATGAACTGTTTTGAGATTTTATCTTCAAAGATAAAATGAGATGTGAATATTTGAAATTTGTTTTCAAATGGTTAAAGTGTGGAAATTTTATATCTAGTAAAAGATATTTTTGAAGAATAAATAATTTGGAAAATTATTTGGAATCTGATGATGTCGCGCATCTTTATTGATAGTTAAATAACCGACTATCAATAATTACCTTTAGATAGGTATTTGTTGTGAATTGGATGAATTTGAATGCCACACTTGTTTTTAAATAAGCGCTCACTATTCGGGTTAGCCGGGAAAGGACCATGGGGTCGTATAACCCATTCCGAATATGTGATACGTCGTTATGAATTGCATTCGAAGACCGGTGTTGAAGACCGGATATTTTTGAAAACGGAAGGATTACCGTCGAGTTACTCTACATCGGCTGATCTCCGATTTAGAGGTTTTATCACCCTTAGTGACGGGAAGTCCGGACGTGATTAGAAATTTATCCGGATATGCAAGGGCTTTGTGAGAAGTGCCTTTGGTTCTGTTCGATCCCGGAACAGACTTGTATGGATTGTGTGTCTGACGTTACAATTTGAGATATAAAGCTGATTTCTTTCAAATACATTTCTGTTGGTGGCGGAGAATTTATTCTCTTAGCTTAACACCCTTCTTTGAGACGTACGAGCTCAGAGGTTATGTAGTTGAAATTTATCAGCGATATATCCCAATTTGGTAACGTGGCATACTGAGTGTTGCTGTGAAATGATCAGTGTTTGATCATTTGTGATATGATCATTTGTTTGATCTTATATCTTTGTGATCATAGGTTGATCATTTTGTTTGACCCGAAGCAGGGCTTTGTAGAAAGCGTAGCTTTGTGGACGAGACTTCATCGAGCCTCACACCCCGGAAATGGTCAAAACATGAAGGATGCGGCAAGGTTCTAGGGAGTAGCGCCCCTTAGTGTATGTCATTCCTTCTGGATAAAGGTGGTATCATGGTATGGAGCCCAGATACTTAACCTATGTGGTTGCTGCATTATTATCTATGTGGTTTGTTGGAAATCGGGGATCCTCGGGAAGATCGGTTACGATCGGGGGATGGCATACGCGTGTCAGTATTTACCTACTTTTGCAGAGGTAACCCGGCCTTGTGTTGGCAGAGATCTAACCGTAATGTTAGGTTATTTCTCGGGTCGTCTATTCCAGGGACGTACCCATCGTGGAAAAGGAAGTTCCTTAGCCTGACCATTTGTTGGAAATCCAAAGAAACAATACGAGCCTTTACGATTTCAATTGTATAACCTGTCTCCTCAGGAGGCAGCTATAGCAGGCATAATATAATGGTACCTATGCTGGCTAAGATTTATATTATACTTTCGAAATGTTTTCCACTATGCACTAATAATAATATCAAAAATGATTTGATTTTGCGTAGTAAGCATCTTTGACTAACATAAGAAGAAATCTCCTCCAAGTCTGCGTTTGCATTGTGTGTGTGGTGGGAGGTCTTATGGTAGTTTCATTTTCCAAAAGCATTGCGAATTGACATTAAAGTTTTCCTGTTGTTTATTTTAAAGATAAAACTGTTTTACGATCTCACACCAGTCACCATGACTGACTCGGAGTTTATTGTTTCCCTTCTAAACTCTGGGTGCCCACCAATTTCCACACGGGCAGCCTAGAGTTATGTTATCAGTATATTCTGGATATTCTGGAGCTTTGGAGATAAGCTGGACGACGAGACGTAGTATTTGTATCTGATAGTATTTATTCCGCTGTGTATTCTGTATGAGGACAAGTTTATATAACTGTCCATTGTTGTATATTGACTCTGATTGATGTATGTATAAAAACTGATATAATTCTTTGTTTTAAAAAGGCTAGTAATTATTTATTATATATTGTTCCGCTGCGATGTGTAAGATTCTGATATTGTCTTCTGTTCTGATGTTGTTCTTTTTCTTTCTGTTCCTTCTTTCTTCTTCTTCTATCTTTTCTTCTGTTTTCTTCTTTCTAAAACCCTCACTATTGGAGTTTCCGGCACTCGATTGCTCGGCAGTCGATAAAGTGAGTATCGATGTCGAATTTTCGAAAGTCGAAAATTTCGGTACGTGACAGCGTGGTATCAGAGCATATGGTTAAGCGACAACCCTGCTCTGTTGGGTGTTACTCATTAGAGATAGAGTCAGTAGTACTCTAGAATGAGTTGAGTGTAATAATAGATATGAGCGCGTATTTGTTATTGAATATAAAAAAATTGTTTTATATTGTGATGATTGGTTTGTTGAGTGGTATATGGATTCTGGTCGGTATTGTCCGTACAACTCTATCGATAGGGATCTCTAAACACTTATATAGAACAATTCGGCACAGTATTGTTTTAAATAGGGTAAATGAGATAATTTTGCCCAAAACTATTTTTGTATAGAAAGGAAATAATTTTCTATAAAGTACTATAGTATATGGTTGCATGGATGTTTGGTTGTTAGGAAAGTAATAATAGTGAATTATCATCACTAAAATTGAATAAGAAATTGGAATTATAACTCCAAAGTTAAGAAATAAATTCATATACAAATGAAATTTGAGAATGTGAATTATAAAAGTGATTTGTAATTTAAAACGGAATTCCAGAGAAGTATTTGGAAATGTTTTGAAAAGAATTTGAAAATTTTGGAGATTTGGAAATTTAAATTCCTTTTTGATTTGAAAATGAATTTCAAAGGTTTTGAAAAGTATTTTGGAGAGAATGGAAAGCTCTAAACTCTTTTCGGTCGCTGGAAAATAACTCCGATGATGATCGCGACATCACCGGTGTTCATTTTTGGGTTTCCAAAAGAGAAATTGCTGCCAAGTTGTTTTAAATGGAAGTTGTTGGAAAAGTTTGGGTTTTGTTTTGGAAATTCAAAAGGATAATTTGAATTGTTTTCAAAATGGCTTTGAAAAGGTTGAAAAGACTCAGGAATACTATATAAAAATATTTATGAAATATTATGAAGTTGATAACTTGTAAAGTTTAAAGTTTAAATAAAAATCCATTTAACGAATGAAATTTATAAATGTGAATTGAAATATAAAGAGATGAATTCATATATGAATAAAATGGTGAATATAAATTGTAAATGAATTTATAAATGAAAATAAAATTCCTTAAGAAAATGGAATTGTGAATGGGAATGTATAAATGATTGTATAAATCAAGATGTAAATAAGTTGATAACTTATAGAATATTTGAAATCTGATTGGAATGAGATTCAAATGGAAAATAAATGAATTAGGGAATGAACAAATAAATTTGCAATTGCAAGTGCAAGAAAATGAAATTGAATGTTAAAATTCATTTTGAATTTGTAAGTGAATAAAACTAGAATTGAATTTAATTTGTGAAGTATTAAACTAAAATGAGTAAGTGAAGCTAATTGAATTTTGACCAAATGGATAAGGTATTGAACGAATTAAATTCAATGATTATAAAAGAAAAGTAAATTGAATTCAAATGAAATTTGAAATGTGAAATTGAATATGTAACTTCAATAGCGAATTTAAAGAGGATATAAGAAGTATATATTGGAATTTTGTAATTAAGTTTGCAAAATAGTTTGAATATATGTAACTAGATATTATGGCTAGTAGGATATACAGGTGTATAAAGGGATTGGAAAATTTATTTCAAAGATGAATTTGAATTGCTCGACAAAAGGTAAGTATTTGAATTTCAATATGAGATTTACTGATTTCTTCTCTAGCCGCTTGGCTTTTTCTTTTCTTTTTGAAATCTGAGAGTCCGTAGGGACGTTTTGTAGTCGTGCCGTATTAGCCGCGCAAAGGAGACGCTGGCGAAATTTTTCGGAAATTTCGAGTGTTAGAAAATTTTTGAGAAATTTTTAAAGTTTAAAATTTGAATTTAAACTCGAATTTGAATTGAGAAGTTAAACAATGCTGTTGAAACTTATAATTGAAGTTGGAAATTTAGTTGAATTAATAACGAATCTCTAGTAGAGAGATTTGTTTTGAAAATTTGATAAAACTATTAGATGTTGGAAAAAGAGTAGACGAGTTAAGGACCATTTTTCCTTACTTGGTAATTTCGAGGACGAAATTCTTTTAAGGGGGGAAGTTTGTAACGACCCAGAATTTTTGATAATTAAAATTTGAATATTTAAGTGATCTTAAATATAAATAAGTGGAATTAAGAAGTCGAATAATTTATTTTTCGAATATTGGATTTAATTTGACAATTAAATCGATAAATTAATAATTGAAATTCCAGAAATAATTGAAAATCGAGTTAATATGATTGAAAACGATTTGGAAAATTTTATTTAATCATACTGGAGTTATAGAAAGGTTATAGAACTTTTAAAATTGAATTTGGAGTTAATCTATGAAAATTGAATATTTTAATATTTAATTATCGACTGTAATAATAGCCAATTTTCGAACAGTCTCAGAATTTGACGAGACCAGTTCCATTGGATCCGTAATAGTTATTTATTATCGGATTTTAATTTTCGTAGCAATCGAAGTTATCGTTTGACCGTGGCAGTTCGAAACGCGTCGAAATTATTTTAATTTAATTCGTCGGGTTAAAAATAGTCATTTTTCAAAAAGTCTCGGATTTCGATGAAACCAGTTTCATCGGATCCGTAATGTGATATTATTGCATGGTTTCAAATTTCGTAATTTTTGGATTTACCGTTTGTCCGGTACAAATTAAAATGCCTCGAAATCGATTTAATCGGTTTAATTTTAAATCGATCGTTTTTCTCCGTATCTCGCACAGATGTCCGAATTAGCTTCCGAAACACGTTCCATTGCATTCGGAACGCGGGGTAAACCTTAGAGACGTCAGCCGGCACGCTCGATTTGGAGTTCGGAAATTTTTCGGTGAATAGTGTTTTGAAGCTTTTTCTATAAAAGGACCTTCTTTCTTCATTTTGCAAACAACAAACTAGGGTTTCATCCAGGAGCCGCCGCTTCTAACATTATCAACGACCAGAATTTGATTTCGTTCTCCCTCAATTCTCTTGCAATCCATCGATCGATTGATGAAAAGTTCAACTAGAGTATTGTAGAGTATAGCGTAAGCTATAAATCCAACGGTGGATTTGGGTAGTCGTCGTCGTTTGAAGACGATAGGTGGCCGCGTTCATCTCGACTTAGGGTACGAATTGGGAGGCAATGGCTCGACCGAGCTTGGAGATAATTGAGTCGAGTATGGAGTAGGCGAAGGCCTTCGAAGTGGTGAAGCCCGATCAGCTTCAAGTCGCTCGAGTAGATCGCGAGCATTAGGGTTTAACGGCGGCGTGTTGGGTTTCGTTCGTGATAACAGCCTGGGGGAGAAGAGATGGCGTACGCGGCTATGATCTCATCAAGCAAAAACATACGGCCAGATGTAGAAAGGTTTAAAAACAGAAAAAATAAATGTGTAAATTATTTATATTTAAATTTGTATAATGTTTAAAATTGCATATCTTTTTGCTGCGAGGTTGGAAAATTACGAAACGAAAAGCGTTGGCTTCGTTTTGTCGAATACTTCACTATGAAACTGGATTGGAAGCGATCGGAGTCAGTAAAATTTTTGAGTGAAATTAAACGCCTGTTTAATTTCATTCGAAATAAATCGCTATAAATTGCTATCGGAAAATCAAGGTGAGATCTTCTCACTCAAATGAAAGTGGATTTTCTTTTACAGTTATTGATTGATGATTGACTGTTTGGATGTGATATTAGATATAGTAGGATATATCTATATATATATAGCAATATATACATATTGGCATATGTATATATTGGATTGATTGATTTCCCGCCTCGTATAGCGGATGAGACCCTATTGCGCCGTTAGTAAGCGGATTATTTTATAAAACCCATATACCGCGATATTCCACCTCGAAGTGGAATTGGTATTGTGCTAACATCTGTGGATGCAGGGAAACAGGTTGGAGGGATCCAACTGGATTCCTCACCAATATTATTATTTGCAGATATTTGTTGTATATGCTGTTATCATATTGATATATGATATTGAATGCTATGATTGACTAATTGATGCCGTTGCATCATCGGATTCAAGTTTCGAAGTTTTAAAAATAACGACTTTTAATTTAAAAGGATTTTTAAAGTGATCTTTGAAATTATACGTTTTATTAAAATTTTGAAGTGATTTATTTTAAATAAATAAACGTTCAAATTTTAAAGTTATAAAAGTTAAGATCTTTGTGAAATATAACCGAAAAGTGATTTTTGGAGTAAATAGTTGATTGATTTATAAAATGGTTTAAATTGAGATTTTTAAAATATTATAAACGGTTTACTTAAAAGGTTTATAAAGTTGACATTTTATAAATTAAGATATTGGAATTATAAAACGAGTTTTTATAAGTGTTAAAAATGAAGTGATAATAAAGATCATATGTGAACGAGATTTATAGATTTATAAATTGTGAAGTATAAATTGTATAGAAGTTGTAGAATAGAAGATTTATAAGTAATTTGCTTATAAATTAGATTTTTGCACTTAGATGAGATTTGAACAGAATTTGCTAATAAAAATGATTTTTATAAGTTGAAATTGTTATGAAGTATAAATGTGATTTATAAACGTTGTTTATAAATCCGAAATCACTTATTTTGATAAGTAATTTTAGAAGTTAATAAAAGGAGATTTATAAATCGAAGCTGTTAGAAAAGATAAAGGTGAATTTATAAACGTTGTTTTATAAATTCGAAATCAATCAAATTTGATGAATTTAATATAAAGGTTATTAAGGGAATTTTATCCACGATTTTGGATAGTGGATAATTATTGAAATAAAAAGGTGTAGAGATTATTGAAATTTGGTTAGTGAATTATATTCACGATTTTGGACAGTGAATATATTTTTAAGAAAAATGGATATGGTTTTGGGGAAGCGGTATTTTAAAATGAAGTTAATTGTTTTAACGATGTTTTAAAATGATTAAATATCGAAACCATAGATTTCAACATTTATTGTTGAAATAGACGTTTTCAAGAAATAAGGAAATGGTGGACTATAACACTGTTGTTATAGTAAATGATTTCCGAAAGGAAATGTTTTTGTCTAGTATTGGGATTTATATATCTATCTAAATCCGAATCCCTATACTAGTGATTTTGAGTCGTCGTAACGATGTTTTACGTAACATTCGTTTTGACTCAAATAAATGTGTTTAAAGAGAATGATTTCCTTAAAGAATGAATATATACTTAATATTGATTTAAGTATATCGAATATTTTCAAATGTTGAAAATAAATGATTTGTGAAACACTTATTTTTAAATAAGTATGGAAATGCTTTTCCAATATGAAATGAACTGTTTTGAGATTTTATCTTCAAAGATAAAATGAGATGTGAATATTTGAAATTTGTTTTCAAATGGTTAAAGTGTGGAAATTTTATATCTAGTAAAAGATATTTTTGAAGAATAAATAATTTGGAAAATTATTTGGAATCTGATGATGTCGCGCATCTTTATTGATAGTTAAATAACCGACTATCAATAATTACCTTTAGATAGGTATTTGTTGTGAATTGGATGAATTTGAATGCCACACTTGTTTTTAAATAAGCGCTCACTATTCGGGTTAGCCGGGAAAGGACCATGGGGTCGTATAACCCATTCCGAATATGTGATACGTCGTTATGAATTGCATTCGAAGACCGGTGTTGAAGACCGGATATTTTTGAAAACGGAAGGATTACCGTCGAGTTACTCTACATCGGCTGATCTCCGATTTAGAGGTTTTATCACCCTTAGTGACGGGAAGTCCGGACGTGATTAGAAATTTATTCGGATATGCAAGGGCTTTGTGAGAAGTGCCTTCGGTTCTGTTCGATCCCGGAACAGACTTGTATGGATTGTGTGCCTGACGTTACAATTTGAGATATAAAGCTGATTTCTTTCAAATACATTTCTGTTGGTGGCGGAGAATTTATTCTCTTAGCTTAACACCCTTCTCTGAGACGTACGAGCTCAGAGGTTATGTAGTTGAAATTTATCAGCAATATATCCCAATTTGGTAACGTGGCATACTGAGTGTTGCTGTGAAATGATCAGTGTTTGATCATTTGTGATATGATCATTTGTTTGATCTTATATCTTTGTGATCATAGGTTGATCATTTTGTTTGACCCGAAGCAGGGCTTTGTAGAAAGCGTAGCTTTGTGGACGAGACTTCATCGAGCCTCACACCCCGGAAATGGTCAAAACATGAAGGATGCGGCAAGGTTCTAGGGAGTAGCGCCCCTTAGTGTATGTCATTCCTTCTGGATAAAGGTGGTATCATGGTATGGAGCCCAGATACTTAACCTATGTGGTTGCTGCATTATTATCTATGTGGTTTGTTGGAAATCGGGGATCCTCGGGAAGATCGGTTACGATCGGGGGATGGCATACGCGTGTCAGTAGTTACCTACTTTTGCAGAGGTAACCCGACCTTGTGTTGGCAGAGATCTAACCGTAATATTAGGTTATTTCTCGGGTCGTCTATTCCAGGGACGTACCCATCGTGGAAAAGGAAGTTCCTTAGCCTGACCATTTGTTGGAAATCCAAAGAAACAATACGAGCCTTTACGATTTCAATTGTATAACCTGTCTCCTCAGGAGGCAGCTATAGCAGGCATAATATAATGGTACCTATGCTGGCTAAGATTTATATTATACTTTCGAAATGTTTTCCACTATGCACTAATAATAATATCAAAAATGATTTGATTTTGCGTAGTAAGCATCTTTGACTAACATAAGAAGAAATCTCCTCCAAGTCTGCGTTTGCATTGTGTGTGTGGTGGGAGGTCTTATGGTAGTTTCATTTTCCAAAAGCATTGCGAATTGACATTAAAGTTTTCCTGTTGTTTATTTTAAAGATAAAACTGTTTTACGATCTCACACCAGTCACCATGACTGACTCGGAGTTTATTGTTTCCCTTCTAAACTCTGGGTGCCCACCAATTTCCACACGGGCAGCCTAGAGTTATGTTATCAGGATATTCTGGATATTCTGGAGCTTTGGAGATAAGCTGGACGACGAGACGTAGTATTTGTATCTGATAGTATTTATTCCGCTGTGTATTCTGTATGAGGACAAGTTTATATAACTGTCCATTGTTGTATATTGACTCTGATTGATGTATGTATAAAAACTGATATAATTCTTTGTTTTAAAAAGGCTAGTAATTATTTATTATATATTGTTCCGCTGCGATGTGTAAGATTCTGATATTGTCTTCTGTTCTGATGTTGTTCTTTTTCTTTCTGTTCCTTCTTTCTTCTTCTTCTATCTTTTCTTCTGTTTTCTTCTTTCTAAAACCCTCACTATTGGAGTTTCCGGCACTCGATTGCTCGGCAGTCGATAAAGTGAGTATCGATGTCGAATTTTCGAAAGTCGAAAATTTCGGTACGCGACAGTCTCTAGTTAATTGTGGCGTAATAATATTCAGGAAGTACTATATTTAAGCTGACTATATTTATCATATTACTATATTTACAGGTGGCAAGTACTTGTGTTATTAGGGCTATAGTATTCAGGAAATACTATTACAGGTACTATTACAGGTAATTGTGGCATAATATTACTTGCCACCTGTAATAGTACTTGTGTTATTTGGGATATAGTATTAATGCTCATCAATGAGATAATTATATACCACTGTCTATAAGTTCTCCACGCTTGAGATATATGTAGCTGTAAATTGCAGAAACTTTAGAGGTTTAGTAAATATTCGTGGTAGAAGAACAATAATTGGTTTATGATTGTACACGTGATACATGTATTAATGCACTGTATTGTAAAAGTGTTGAAATGTCATATCTTGCTGTTGTTTGTTTTGAGAAAGTGGCCACGTATTGTCATCAATTTTTCATATACAATCCTACTAGTTTCACCTGTTATTTGTATTTTTGCTTTTTCTCTATTTGTGCTACATGCACTCTGTTAGTACATGTTTCTTTATGACAAATATTTAAATCCGATAGTTTGTCACTCTCAGTTAGTACATGTTTGTCACTCTCAGTTCATACCCATAGTTGCTTCATTATATAAATATGCAGTTCAGTGCCATAATACTCTCATTATATAAATATATGCAGTTCCTGTAAGTCAATTCAAATATACAGTTGAGTGCCATAATACCCATAATACTCTCTGTTCGCCACCACTCTCAGTTCACTCTCAGTTCATACTCTCATTATACGATAATTCAAATATGCTTCATTATATAAATATGCAGTTCATACTCATAGCTGCTTCATTATAATATTATATAAATATGTAGTCAGTGCCATATTACTACATGTCAAGTGCAAAAACTACAAAGTTAAATAAATATGCAGTTATATTCATAGTTCATACATTCATAGTTCATAGCATTACAATAGTTATATTACAATAATACATGTCAAGTGCAACAACTACAAAGTCAAACTCCAATTACAATAGTTTAACTACAATACAGTGAAGTGCATTACAATAGTCTAACTCCTAGTCTATGGTCTCCACTCTTGACTCTCCATTCTTCAGCATGTGAGCTTACAAATTGTGACAGGATTCACACCAGCTAACATTTCTCTTGCAAATTTCTCATCTGTTCTCCATGCATAGTTATTGTCTACAAGGTAAAATATATTGAACAATCAAAAAATGCATGAAAACATATGTAAGAAATGTATTTCATGAGCTTTGATTATGATGTATATACCTCTCAAAATATCAGGTAAGGGAAACTTCAAGAATTGTTCACTGTCTTTTCTAATAAAAAAAGCTTTGAAAAACTCTAATGGATTATTTTCTTGAATACAGTCAAGAAAATGAGTTTTTGGAAGAGCAGGACCGCCTTTGAATAGTTTCATTACAACTTCCATCGAGTCAAACACTTCAGCAGTGTCATCAAATTTTGCTCTAAGTTTTGGGATGGTAGATAGAGCTAATGATTTGAGTGAGTAACCAAGAAAATCAGACATTTTTAGATGACCAAACTGCTCATCTCGAGGTACATATATGTGGAGGCCTACAATATCATTCAGTCTGCTCTCGGTGTTTGGATCTGCAATCAAAGAAAGACCTTGAACTTACAAGCATAAACCATAAGTATTTTTCCTGGTTTCTCAGTACTCAAATTCACTCAGCTAAACGGCATACTTTCACATTGGTCATTTCCACGCACTAGGTGATGGGTTTATTTATAAAAATGGAGTACTAAAACTAGAAACTAATTTACCAATACAAGTTGCATCGCTTACGCTCATTTCTATACTTACTAGACGAAATGAGGGGTTTTGCACACTAGTGACATGATCAGTCATCTGTGTATCATGAATGCACCTAAAAGCAGTTCCATACATTTTAATTTGACAGATCATACGCTATTAACATATATCTATTACATTTTATACTTGGAGCTCGACCAGTTTTTCCTCTGCGCGGATAAGGATATTCATTAGAACCACCTAGAACAGGCCTAGTAATGCCTTTATCCGGATTAGCAAGATCGTTGTAGTATGCATAATTGTAGATGCGATCCCACTCTTCCAGCTTACGATGGACATCGTTGCCTTGTAAATGGATGAGCTCGTCTTCTCTGTATGGTTTCATTGGCTCTGGTGTGTTTTCCGGAAGGTACACCTGCATAAATAAGATTTTCCATGCTCAGTATACAATTTCACATTTTATGTTTCTAACTTGTTTTCCAGGGAATTACTTTTGCATCATTCTACTTTAGGAAATAACCAGTTTCCCTCTGTATTTCTATAATCATGGAAAGCATGAAATTTTGAAAAGGAGTTTACTGAATATTGGTAATGAATTTATAATAACTTGATGATTGTTATTCAATTTATAACTAGTATTTATAGCCACACTCCTTAGAGTCCAAGTAATTATACAATATGAAACTATTATAAAATGGAAAACCAAAATATTAAAATATTTTTGACTTATTTTCTGAACATATAATAATTATATCTTAACAGCCTTTTTTTCCACAGTGAGATGCAAGTTGGAAATGAATTCATAAAAGAATGTCTTATGTCCATAGTTGTTTTAAATAAGATCGAGTTAGTGCAAAGAAAGGATCTATAGCTCAAGAAGGAGTTAAGCTTATTCAAAACAAATTGGTGAAATCATATTCAAACACATAAGTATATAGGATAAAATATATTGTTTATCTTTTTGCTGCAATAGTTACTTGCGTGGTATAGAGTCAGATATGTCCAAGTCATAACATTATAGATAACAAGTTTTGTACTTGCGTACCTAATTATTACTCTATATTTTAGTAAAATTAAAAAAATGGAAAACATACTTGAACTCGGTTAAGCAAACAATGAAGTTAGAGTGCTAATTTGTCGTCTACCATATGATATGTCAGTTAACAGTACAAATGTATATCTATGTACTCTACGATGTTTATAATTTAGCAAACATGTAATTATACTACTTTCCAATTTTATAACTTAAACCACATATAAGTATAACACAATTATTATTTAATATAAACTTAGTTAGCTCAGTTGTCAAATATTAGAGCAAAAGATGCTTTTACAGTTGAGAAAGCTACCAGATATTATGAGTCAAACAGTTCTCACCTACATATATGTATATGGAACTTGCAGCACTGAGATCCCCTAACAAATTCACTGTTATCTTGAAATTTACACAGTTTCAAGGTAAAAATTTATCTCTTCAAATTCACTGTTATCTTGAAATTCCCCCTCAAAATCTAATCAAGTTCAAAGTAAAATATTTAAATTATCTTTCTTGCAGTTCTTGGTGACAGAGCACTATAAGAATGTTGATGGTTATCCTAAACCAGTTCCTTGAGTATTATTTGTCTATGATTTGTCACCTATCAAGGTTTCTGGCAAGAATATAAGTAATGTCCTACTTCAAATTGCTAAGAAATGAATTATTTATCGTGTAATGATATGTTAATAAATTATTATTTAATATAAACTTAGTTAGCTCAGTTGTCAAACATTAGAGCAAAAGATGCTTTTACAGTTGAGAATATTGATTTTTAATGTTTAACCTTATACTGATTTTCATGTCCCTCAGTGACCAAATTATTAAACTAAGCCTTATACTAGATGTTTATATCAAAAAGTACTATAAACATTTACAATTACAACTAACAAGTATCAAAGCTTTTTGTTTTACTCGAGCATCCAACTCTTATTTGTACATAAAGAAGTTTACATTTTCTTGCCAGCTCATGTCAAAAATTATTTTGAAAACTCAAACTTACATTTGATAATCATCCAGTGTAGAAAATTACTTGTCTGCATTTAACTACAATGAACATCAACTAAAACTAAATTACCCTCTTTTTGAAGCATATCTCCTTAAAGTGATGTTTAAATCATGGGAATAAGCTGTTAGAGAACCAGTTATTAATTAAATAATACAAAACAACAAGACCGTACCTGCTTCTGAAGCCTGAATAGAATCCTACGGTCCTTCAAAACATCAGAAACATGAATTTTAATCAAATCGACGGCAGATTAGATGTCGCCGAGCTCGACTAACCGCCGGATCTGGAAGATGAGCAATCGGGATTTGTAGGAAGCGGACGAAGAGGAGGGAGAGGAATCCTCGAATTCTTGCCTCTGTAGGAGATACTTACTTCGGCTCTTTCTATACCAAGCACGTAGAGCAATCAGATTTTGACCTAATTTAATCGATTAGAATGGGTATTTATTGCTTTTTGTATTCCGGTTTTTTCTGAACTAATTGTTGAGCTAGTATTTGGAAGAGAGGAATGAACGGAAAGAACGGAGGTGAAATTGTCAAAGAGATAAAACGCGGTGAGGAAGAGAAAATTACGGGGAGAAGGAAACGGGGGAGGAAAAAATAACAAAACATGGGCAATGTTTTTTTGGCTTCAGGAAAATTGATTTTGCCTAGTAGAAGTAGGCAAACCTCCCTACGGTCGGTTTGATAAAAGTCCATCCTGTATTGCATACTTTAGCAAAACTTTACTATGCCACATTTAGCTAATTGAAATTGTGTACATGTATAGGCTATAGCATGATTTAGCATTTGTAAAAATGACCATCAAATTAGCTTAGGATGGTAAGTTTTAAATGATAAGTTTACTCCTTCTATATGGGTAAGCTTTTGAATAATTGAATTAAGTGATACAATAGTGTATGTATATAACTGGTTCATGGATAAACTATTATTATTTTGTTGTATTCAACTAAGTTATTAAAATATGGATGGTATTACATGGTTTTGCATCAATTTTTAAGATTAATGAGGAATAAGGAATATAATAAAAAAATTAGGAACAAAAAGGAGAATAATTGATTTCCCTTCAGCAAAATAAAATTAATGACTCTCCATTCCTAGGCTTTTTCTTCCCTAATATGGAAGATATGAGTTGCTCATTCACTACAAGGAATACTGTCACTAGCGTCGACGAGGGACGACGCTCGTCGACGGCTGTCGATAACCTTTTCGACGGATGACAACGGCTGGTTATTTTTTTAATTGTCAAACTAAAGCATCAATTTGTTTAATTCCCATTACGGTTTTAAAAAATATCTGAAAATAGTAATTTAATTATAAAAATTAAACAAGATATTTTAGCACAACTATTTAACGTAACGACTGTTCTGATCGGTTAAATTATTTTTTTAGATGATCTGTCTTTGCGTAATAAATATTTTATGCTTGCATCAAGTGTTATACAACTCTTAGCGAAATGACCTGTTTTAAGTTTAATTTTTTTTCCATCCATTTTCTTAATAATCTAACCATATAAATTGGATAAACACATTACCAAGCATACGTGGTTCGAATTTGGTGTCGAACAAAGGTTGTCTTGCCTTCGAACGAAGGGTTTTTAGTCCGAATATCGACGAACGGCTATAGATTTAAACTCAAGATCAACACGGACGGTTGTTTATTTTGTCATCATCTTCTAGAAATAGGTCAAATATACTTTAGATCGACATATGATCCAATAAATTTTATTTTCTGATGATTATTTTATTTTATATAGTTTTTTAATCCTAAATACAGTTAAAAAATCATGATTAATTACCCAACGGTTTAAAAAATGTTTTAATTTGAAAAAATGTCACATAAAACTAAGTTTATCGATGTTGCTTAACGGACAGACTAAAAGTCGCATAGATTGATTGTGGGAGTTAGATTTTCAATAACGTTAAATATTCGAATTACGCAAAGACAGATTATCAAAAATACAGTTTAACCGATCAGAATAGTCGTTACGTTGAATAGTTGTGCGAAAATATCATGTTTATTTTTTAGGAATTAAATTACTTTTTAAACATTTTTTAAAAGGAACATTTGACATACATCCTTAATAGGTTTAAAAATACACAAAACATCCTCCGTTTTAATTATAAGTTTCACATTCTTATTTTTAAATGCGACAAAAAGATTTCTCTAAATACCCTTACGTCTTCTCCGAACGAAACCCAGAACCCTTCAAATTCTTTTCATCGATTAACATCTTAAAAAAAAACCCTAATCGCCTGAATTATAAATCGGAATTACTTGCTACTTCAAAAATCGATGTCCGAATCGAGTCCAGAACTGAAGAAAGTTAAGATTCAGAAGATGAAAACAACACAAATCGAAAAAATTGAAGGTTATCTGTTAAGAAATTTCTAGATGCAATTTTATTGAAAAGTTGCAAAGATATATGCAATTATTATGAATAGTTGCATACATCTTTGCAATTACTATTAACAATTGCATTTTCAAATGCATTTCACTTATGAAGTTATGAATTGCATCATTTTTAAATGCATGCCTGATATGCATCTTAAAATTACAGTTGTTATATGCAAATTTTAACTGCATATGAAATATATAGTTAAACATACAATTAAATGATGCAAATTTAAAGTGCATTTTACTTTCTCAGTTAAAAAGTCATAAGATTTTTATTATACTTGCAGACATATATGCAATTATTATGAATAGTTGCATACATGTTTGCAATTATTTATGAACAACTACATTTTTAACTGCATTTCACTTATGCAGTTATAAATTGCACCATTTTTAACTACATATCTGTTATGCAGTGAAAAATTGCACCTGTTAAATGCAATTTTTAACTGCATATAATTAAAATATATACTTGAATCATGCAAATTTTGAAGTGCATTTCACTTATGCAGTTAAAAATTTATAAGGTTCTTGTTATACTTGCATACATACCTAATATAAAGTTATGAATTGTATTATTTTTAACTGCATGTATCATATGCAGCTGTTAAATGTGTTTTTTAACTGCATACTTGATATGCAGTTAATAAATACAGCTGTTAAATGCAAATTTTAACTGCATTTTACATATGCAGTTAAAAACTAAAAAGATCAACTGCATTTTACATATGCAAATTTTAACTGCATTTTACATATGCAGTTATCAACATACATAAAATTCTACAATAATTCTCGATAACTGCTGAAAAATACACATTTATTTAGATAACTAAAGATTTTGATAAATATAGCCATGAACACAATTATTTACAATAATTGCAGCAGAGTCTGCAGTTATTTTACTTAACTGCATACAACTCTGCATTTACATATAAGATTAAAAATAAATTTTCTTTGAACAAAAAACATCATATTATTCGAATTACTTAACATAACTTATACTTGCTATGCATAATTATTCAAAAAACATTGCTAAATTATCAAAAAATTGCAAAAAACAATAATACAAAGTCGATTGAAAATTAAATCAAGCGTTTACCTGCAAGATGATTAAGCCATAATGAATAGCAAAAAAAATCGAACAGTAGATTGAATTAAATCTAATTTCCCTACGAAGATTTCAAATCTTGATCGCCAATACAATCACATGAGAATAGTCGACATGAAATAAAAGAGGGTAATTAGGGAAACAAAATATTGTAAAAAAAATAGGGATCGAATTTACAAGTTTAAAACGAAAGGAGTTTTAGACTATTAAATTTGATTTTAGGGACGTTGGCCTAATTTTTACTAATACAATTGCTTCTTATGGTATTTATTTATACCAAACTTTATTTATTTATCATTTAACATAAACTTCATTAATATAATTTTATCCTTCTGATTTCAAATCATCAAAATACAAAGTTTCATTTCCTTCACGTGTTGCTTATTTTGTAAGTGCCAAAATTTGTTTACCTAATTACATTGCGACCTTTATAACATAATTATCTTTTATTTCAACTTCCTTTAAATTAGGGCTCCTATATAGAATTTTTTAACATTCATTTAAATCACAATCTGATATACACAACCAATCAAAATCATTACACACAATTCATTTTAGCATATACCTTACAAATGAAGATATACCAATTTACATATACCAAATAATATAATGACTTTGCTTTGCCATCCATTTATAGTGAGGTGCTTTGTCAATGGGCAACATTATTGACCGTGCAATCAATATCGCCTCGTAACTGACCTCTATTATCGCTAATGCTCGGTAGCTGCACTCGTCATCTAAATGGGTATACATATAATGCATCCTTATTGTTTTCATTATGATTACTTTTAACCATCAATTTTTTTACATATTTATATATATAACTATTTTCATAATAGGTATATTTTTCTTCTCAAATTATTTACTAAAACATCTTTCTAAATAATATTCTTTTTTCAAATAATATTATTTAATCTTATATCACTTAATAATATTATCAAAACTCCATATAATATATTTTTCTTCAAAAATAAAATATATAACTCACAATTATTCTTTAAAATCTTATTCATCTTCAAGATACTTTCTCTCTAAATCATTACGTAGGTGTGTGTTTGTGTATATTTTTCCAAACATTCATTTCATTTTTAAATAATATTAATTCACTTCAAAATTTTATTTCCTCTTTAAATATCATTTATAACACTTTTATAAACATTTATAAGACTTTCAAAATATTATAACTCAAAAGCAATGTGTGTTTGGTTGTCTTGTCCTAGTGTTTGTGAATCCCTATTGATAACATTGGCCAAACGGCTCGATTAAAATTATTAAAGCACCCAACGGGCAATTTAAGACGAAATATATTTCCAAAAGCTTCTTTAAATATGATATACATATATCCTTTAATAATCCCGCCTTTGCAAAATATTAGCTTGCTTATATTAAATATAATCAAATACCCCATATATCCTTTAAAGTGAGTCCCAATTTTAGCATCATTACAAAAATAATTTGCATAGTAATTCAAAAAATTTACAAATACGTCCCGATAATTATTCCCAATAATCATTTATATTTTTATTCTAAATTGGGATAAATTATAAATTCTGCCCTATACCCCAAAGGATGGGACTCTAAGTCTATATATGCCAAGATTCATGTCTCAAATATCGTATATTGTTCTTAACCAATGCTCTGATACCAAGTTATAATGCCCTACCTTTGTACCCATATTAATAGAGAGTAATATTGTTTGCTAATACGGAGAATAATGTTGGATAGGAGTGATCACATGTGAAAATTCCCTTGGGCTAACACCGACACGTTTAGTTTTACCTCAATAAAATCATAAATGGCGTGTACGGTATTGACACAAATCAAGAAACACGTTGGCTATATAAGAACAAAATAATATATAATATATTATAGAGAACACAAGATCGCAAAACACGACAGAATATATAATATAGAGAAGAAGATATATACATGAGTGAGTCTACAAAGTAGAAATACTAGACTCATATAATACAGTATAGACATAAAGTACAACTTGTCTCAAAAATATGCATGACATAAAAGTCAGTAGCTCATACAAAGTAAATAATATGCATAAAGGTCTAGACTCTAAACTATATATATATATATATATTACTTCATAAGCTGGCTCAACATCCACGGTCAATAAGTCCATATACCTGAAATATCTCGGTCTAACCTGAGTGTTGATAAATAATAAATGGGTCAGACTTTCTCTAATCAACAAATGTGAGATCATAGGTGTAACATAAGTAAATTTCAACAATATAGTCATAACCGTATAATATGCCAATATCCTACAATAATGGAAATATTAAAATAATTCACCATGTCATAAAAATATGCCATGCTTATTATAAGTAATCATCTTAAATTGGGGGAATAAAAGTATCTAACAAGTCAAAATCATGAACTAGCATAAAAGTAAGTTATGTAACGACCTGGTATTTTGAACCGTTTAAATCGACAATCATCCACTCTTGTCAGACTTGAATTGCTCAAGACAACAGATTGTTAATTTATATTTGGCAAAACTCAGCATATACAGTAAATAATCAATCATAGAATCACAGACACGGAGTAAAATCAATAAGCAATGGAAATAGATAAATAGTAGTTCAGGAAGCTACTATAATAAACAACAGAGTCTGAAATAAAATACAACAGAAATCTCGAATACATAAGAAGCTACTAACACAAATGTCAATGACAAGTTTGAACAAGACTGTTGAGTCACAGAGTTTTGATTTCTGACAAAGAAATAAAGGCGATCGACAAAAAGAAGACATTTTGGCTATAAAGAGACACAAAAGAGCTACATATGGTACTCTAGATTATAGGTTGATTATTTAATGTTGCAATAGTGATAAACTTGTTAAAATCTATCCTCAAATAATCATGCACCTAAATATATACGTTTGAATAGGCATTGCACATTCACTGTGCAATTTAACAGGGACCGGTCGACCGGTGATAATCCAGGCGGTCGACCGTCTCTGTGTAAAATGCACAATGAACGTGCACACATGCACATAACGTCTATATTTTCAAAATTCTGTCTACCGGCCATCTTTGACCTGTCGACCGTTTTTAAACAGAGAGCAACCTTTCCCAAAAGACACTTCTTTCTCCAATGGTTGCATCTCTTACCTTTCATTAATGATCATATCTATTAATGGCTACTCTTCACAAAGAGTTACAACCATTTATTCTCTATATAAACATGTCTAAATCATTGATTGAAAAACAACAATTCTTTGCTTTAAATTTCTGATCTTACTTTCTAAATACTCTTGCATTCTAAAAGCTCTCTACTTCAAATTGCTTATTGAATCATTGAAATTATTTCATATCTTTTGATTCAATCAAGTAATATACTTCCTCCAATCTTCACAAACATCATTCACATATTTTGAGGATAAGATTATAGGAAGGGTGTACTACAAGTGACAAATCCGTGTTATCAAGAGTACAAGTTGTCAACAGCAATTGTATTTGTTTTTGTTGAAGTCCTCGGTGTTGTAATAGACACGAAATCCCGTTCGGCTGTTCGGGTGTTGTAAACTTGTTCCTCCGGGTGAAGCGAGGTAGTTGGTAGAGAAAATCCAGATAGAAGTCTGGGACTGGACGTAGGACGGGAGGTCCGAACCAGTATAAAAATCTCTGGTGTCATTTTACTATACTGCTTTTATATTCCGCACTATTTACATTATTACTATCATCACTATACTCTGTATTGTCATATATCCATATTACAGGATCCATAGTGCATTTTTCAAAGACAACTAGAATAAACTGAAATAACTGGAAAGCAAAATAGATAACTCCCAGCAGATCTCTAGGCTCCAAAGGTGAGTCAAATGCTGTGACACTCAGTCCGACCCGAGCATAAAGCAAAACACAAAACACTCGAGTCAAGATTAACATTCTTATACTAGTAAATAAACTCAAGTGATATACAGTATAACTTAAAGGATATTTGGGATTTCCATCCTCTAAGGATCCATGGAACTATCTACTATGTAGTAATATACGCTATTATAATATGTCTATCAGAAAAGTAAAGTATTAAAACAGTGTTAAGGCGTTACCCTTATCCCCCTTAACACATTTTATATAATGCCCTAGTCTATACAGTACTATAAACTCCACCAAACAGGTGGGCTATCAGGGAGCACTCCATAGGTACGACACAAACCAAACTCGTAGAAGGCGTGATAAGGCATGTGACAAGGCATGCGAGGCAAAGCTCAAGGTATGATTCTACCGTTTTACGGATCCGAATTGGTGGTAAAGCGTAGCAGCTACTACCGCCCACCTCGAGACACACTCCCATATCAAATGTGCACCCAATCAAATCACAAAGTAATAGAATGGTATCGAAGAAATATGCCCGATCGGAGGTGCGACCTCACTTGGTCTGGCATGGTTCCTGTTTTAGCCACATCAAGCTGACTCGCGGGAGTTAGGGCTGAGTTAATACCTCAATAGAATCGTCGCTAAACCATCCTACTTCGTTCTGGAATCTCCACCATGTACACAATTGTTAAAGTAGTTTTCGGTTTTGGCAAAGAGTATGACAATATCCGATCTCGGTCTCTTTAACAACCAAATGCTTATTTCACACCGTAGTCACCTTATTTCAAACAACTCAAACTTCATATCGAAATATCATATTCATTTCAAAATCATATAAATCCTAAAATCATATCACTTTAAATCATATCCATTTTCGAAATCATTATATCAAAGTATTCACATTTGAATCCATTAAATCTAAATCATAACAGTTCCAACTTAACAAGTTAAATAGTTTATATATATTAAAATAGTTATAATTTAAAAATAGTTTATATTTAAAAATAGGTTATAGATTAAAATGGTTTATATATAAAATTATAGTTTATATATTAAAATAGTTTATATTTAAAATAATTTATATATTAAGATAAATTTCAAATTAGAATTGTTTCTTCCAATTTCAAAAATCAATTCAAATCAACATTAGTTCCAAAATTCCAATTTAAATCAACCTTAGTCCAACAATTTCAATTAAGAGTTCAATTCAAATTCTTATTAAAACCATTTTAATTTATATCGATTTCAAATCCAGGTTTGAACTACAAATTTAAACCACTTCCACTTTAATAGATTTCGTAGTCCAAATATTCAAACAATTTGCAATAATTCAATTTTTTGATAAATCTCATTTATTTTCAAAATTCAACTTAAAATTTTTATTTTGTTTTAAAATATTCACCTAATCATTTTTAATAAAATTTAAATAAAATATCAAGTTACAAATTCAAAATCAGCATTAAATATTTCAATTTCAATTTTATAAATTTGGAAATATTCATTGAATCACCTTAAATCAAAATCAAGTTATCAAGTTATAAAACATGTCTTTAAAATCACAAAATCAATAAGTTCCAAATCAATTCTTATTTATATTAAATTCTTAAACGAATTAAATTACAAATTAACTTAATTTATCTTCCCAATCCTTTATTTATTAAAGTTATTACAAAATCTATTTTTAAATAAAAATTTAAATAAATACTTAGACATAATATATATTAATTTTATTAAATTTTATTAAATTGAATCTTATAATTAAATATATTTATATTAAATATTATATTATATATTTAAAATAATAAAGTTATAAGAAGAATCTTAAAAATTATATTTTCAAAACAAACTTATAAATTTAAAATTTCCAAAACATATCATTTTAAAAATCTAAATTTACACATATATAAAAATAATATTTATATATATAAAAAATAAATATTTATTACAACCCATATTCCTTTCAAAACTTTGAAAATCATTTTGTAAAATAGATCAACGGTGTCCGTATATAATTTTCTACCCTATGGTTAAGTGATACGGATATTTATCATTTCAATCCGCAATCTAAATTTAATATTTTAGGGTGTATATCATTTCAACTCGCAATCCCAAAATTTCAAAATCAATGAAAATCGCTTGGGTTTATCATTTCAACCCATAATGATTTTTTCCTATTCTATCGTTCAGGTATGTATCATTTCAACCCATAAGGAATTTCTAAACTAACAGGGAACTTGCAAAGTGAGAACAAATATGATAATACTATAACATATCAACAATAGGCATATATCACCAGTAATAAAATTAAATATATACAACAGGTTATGGTGTCATATGTCATAAGTGAACAATTGCAGATAATGACATATCATATTTAACAATTAAATAACTTAATAATTCAAATTTAACAGCATATTTCAATCACCATTTCATGTGAATTAAATTTACTAAATATAAGAATGTTAATCGTGAGTGATTGCTCACCTTTCGTGGCTAGAGAACGATAGAAAACAATTGTGATGAAGAACAATGCAACAGACACGAACACGAATCAGGCACGACAAGTTCAAATATCCGTGACAAGCCCAAAAGCAGATTTAGTCCGAGAATACGATGAAAACAAATATATATACATTTATTTTTTTTAGTCAGATAGAAGGAACAAATTATATGCATACACGCAACGCATATCATTTCTGTCGACAACATAAATGCAACAGATATAATTCTTGTCGACGGATCTACATATGCATTATATATACATACACATCCGTGGTTAGATTGAGATGGACAATATATATATGCGTGCCATTATACTTCTGTCAACAAATATAAATAGCCTCTACCAATATATACCATCACATATTATATATATAGGTGCAACCTATGTACTGGAAATATCAAACACGAGCTATATATATAATATATATCATATATGACCCAAATACTTAGATTTAAAATGAGCAAGGACATAAGTTGCTGAACCAAATATATATATAATTCGTGTATGCGGCAGTATATATTCAGAGTGCAAATATATATCAAAATATATAACCTCTGTCATGATATATATACATACAACACTTACATTCATGCAAACAAAGAGGAGAGGTATGGTGTTCACGTGGGCTTAGTGTAACGACCTCGAATTTTACATATATTTAAATTGATAATTTATTGAATTTTTGAATTAAAAATTGTAAAATTAAATTTTTAATGGATTAATTGATTGCGAGTTTCCTCGATATCCAAAACTATTTTGTATAAATCATTTAAATTTAAAAATATTGTAAATATTGTATATATGTGAATATATATGTATTTGAGCCTTTATGAGTAAATTGGAGGTTATAAATAAGATATATGTATATACATTTGATTTGAAATGTAAATTGATGGTTAACGATAATTTGAATTTATGAAATAAATTCTAGATAAATAAATAAATAAATAAATAAAAGATGAACAATAAAAATAAAATTAACACTTAACTAAAAAAATAAGTAAATTTAATATTTGAGAGTTTAAATTTTAAAATAAAAGAGGAATTAAAATACGCAATTGTGATAGAAATAGAATTAAAATACTTAAATTTAAAAATGTATAAGAATAACCATAATAACTTTGTTTATGTACACTTAAAACAATATATAAGTTAAGAATTTATAACAATAATTTTTATAGCTTTATATCTATATACATGAAGTATAAAACAAACTAAATACAAGATATACCTAACTAAGCCTATAAACAAATAAAACAAGTTGCTGTAAGAAAACCAAACTCTTTCAATTAGCATTGCAAACAAATGAAGGACCAGGAAAATATAGTATGCAACCCTCAATATAAAAAGACTAAAACAAACATAGAGTATAAAAAATAAATAAATAAAAAACAAAACAATGGAAGAATCTCTGGTCACAAATATATTAAGATCTTCCAGTGCAAATAAAATCTAAGAACATACGAAAACCATATGAGAATGATAGTGTGTACAAACAAATAAAGTAAAATATATTCAAGTGGGTACAAATGAAAATATAAGTAGACTTAGAAAACAAATCAAAGTACATATGAATATGAGGCTGTAAGCAAAAATAGAAACATTTGTACAAACTAAAATCATCTCAGCCTCCTTAGCCTGCAAAAGAAGATATATAAATGAGATATGAGGTAAACAAAAAACAGAAAAGAACATGCAAGAAAAAAAGAAAGAAAAAAAAATATCTTTACAGTAATAAACAAATCAAGTGAAGTGATTTATGTACTTACCAATATCTTCTCAGCCAAAATGAAAATCTGATCAAGTAATAAAATAAAATAAAAACGACAAAGAACCCATACCATAACATACCTACCCTATACAAAAGCTTTTCTTCTTTATATATACATCTAGGATAGTTTCTGCTCGTTGATAACTAAGCAAAACCAGAAAATTAGAAAATGGAAACCTGATCAAAAGAGGAAAGTGAAAAGCAAAGTTTCAAAGCAAAATAGAATCAGAAAAGGAAGAAAAAAACAAACAACTGTAAAATGAATTCAACAACTTTAAAGCTTGAGAGAAGAATCAACTTGATTCGAACCTGCAAAGCAACAAATTCAACATAATCAAAGTTGCAGTTCAAAAACATCAGCTTCAGGAATCAAAACCAAAGCATTTAAAACTTGGAACCAGAAATAAGAAGACTGTCCCTTGTTCGACCATGCAAGGTGAGCAAACTCCTATTAAACACGAATTTTTCTTTAGACTTAAGTATGATTAAATCTGCGTTGACATGGTGCTTGCATATGTATTTTGTGTGTATAGTTCTGTGTATATAGATGAGTGTTTTGTGTAAGTTTATTTTTACTTAGTCTTCTCTGTTTATAGTTACAGAGTCAAATATTTAATCAAAAATTCAAAATATTATCATTCAACCTTTGTTAGGTTGAAGGTATCAAACAAAGCAAGTTTGTTTAAACAAAAACTATGGCCTAGAATTTGTTTTAAGTTTGATAGTGAAGCATTGACATTGTAAATCCAGTTTTACAGTGGAAAAGATGATCATATGATAAAATTCAAATATTATAAAACATCGATTCAATTACCTAACTTGAATCTTCAATGAAAAATAGGATTTTCAAAGCGAAAATGATAATTTTTAGTTTAGAAATGTAAGAGAAATTTACAGATGAACAAAGATTACACTTTCACAAAATTTTGTTGATTTAACAAATAGGAGATGTTGAAATTCGTCGTGAAGCTAGATTTTTGATTCAGGAGTATAGGAAAAATGTTAGAAAAAATTTCAAATGCGAGAATTTTTGGGACGAAACGAAAATAGGGTTTTACACCCTGGGTTTGTCATTGGCGTTCGATCGAGTTTTGCGATGTCGAGATGCGATCGGAGGGAATCGCGACTGGGGGAAATGAAGGAGGGGACTGGGGTGCAGCTCTAGGCGAGGCGATGCGTTGTCTGATGGACGAAGGAGGATGAACGAGGGGTTTTCTTGTGGCCGGGTTAGTTCATGGAGGGTGACGAACGGCTTGATTTCGTTTCCGGTCGTTCTGGGTGGATCGGAGGGCTTTGGTGGGACATCGGCGACTTGCTGAAGGTGTAGGCGATGGTCGGAAGCACCCCGGTCAGGTGTACATGTGCACGTGCACGTGTACGGCAGGAGGAGATGGTGTCAGTGTTGAGGTGGTTATTGGTCTCGAGTCGTGCTCGAGTTTTGGGGTTGGATGCTTCGGGTTTGAGGTTGGGTTCGAGCGCGAAGTATGTTGCCTAGAGTTTTAAAATTTATACTTACCAGAAAGAAAAGAAGGGAAGAAGAGGGTACGCGAGAGGGAGTGAGATGACTCGTGAAAAAGCAGGTGAGACTCGAAGTGTAACTCGAGTTTTAATGGGGAGAGTCTCGGGTTCATTTCAAACTGCAGCAATATTATAAAATTTAGTAACTTGTTTTTCTACAAGTAAATTGTTTAAGTCAAGAATTTAATACAAATCTTAATTATTTTGTTAATAATTTAACGATGTTTTAAACACCTAACTATTATTTTAATTAAGCAATTAATTTGAGTATAAAATTTAATTAACACTTAAGTTTGTAGTTAATAATAATTTGGTTTTCAAAATTTAACGAAGATTTATAAAATGTTAACTAAGATGAGTAATTAATATCAATAAATTAGAAAGTAATTACATCATAATTGTACTTAGAGATTGGTAGTTGATTACTAAGTGATTAATAAATTTAAAATTAACTACTTAAAGTTAATTTAGTTATGATTAGTAGTTAAGTAATTTAATTTCGAATTAATAATTAATCAATTTAAATAATTAGTGATTAAATGATTTTAAAGGTTAATTAAATGATAATTAACAATAATTAATTTGAGTTTAATTACTTAAGAATAATACTTAGATAATTATGAATAGTTAATGAGGATCATTTACTTGAGATTTATTTGATAATTAATGTGATTAATTTATTTTTAATCTACCATGACCAGAAAATTATTCATAGAAATTTAACCTGATTTAAATTTATCAGATAAATTAAACTGATCCTGCTTATAAATATTTTGGATTTTTTTTGGATGATTTGATTGTTTGATATCCCTGATATATGATGCTTTGTGATACATCCTGATTTATGTTGTGATCTGTAATTTACTTATCTGTGATATATATCTGTGATCTGTGAATGAACGATAAGCGGGATAGTTAATACCGCTTATTAAATTTTATTTCTGTATTTTGGTCTGTGATGATTGTATGATGTTGCACTACTGTGTAAAACCCCTGGACTACACCTTTACACACACAAATATAGATTTCACGTGGAAATCGGTTAAGTCAAAGATAATTTAAATTTGATGTTTTTGAAATTGAAATTTTAATTTCAATTGATTTTGAAATTGGAAATTTGGGTTTAAAGTGAAAAGCTTTTGAAATAGAATTTCAAAGATAAAAGTTATTTTAAATAACTTAAATCGTATTTTGAAAATTTAAAAAATTTGATTTAAATTTGAATTCAAGTTTGAAATTGAATCCTATGATTTGAAACTAGGGATTAAAGATGATATAAATGTGTTTGTATGAATTTAAACCATTTTAAAAGTAAAATTTTGGGAATTTGAATTTAACCCAAGGATTTCAACTCGTATGAATGAATCAGATTTCCAAATTGAAAACTGTTGTTATAAAAGGATAAAAGCTTTCAGATAAGAAATGAAATTCCAATTTAGTTAAAGGAATTTCAAGTTTGAATTGAAAATTGTTTTTTTTCAAGTTATGAATGAATTTTTTTTGAAAGCTATGAATTGAATCCATTATTTTTAACAGATTTAAAATGATGATTTGTTTAACCCATTCGAAATGGAATTGTTTTGAAAGCTATAAGTTAAATCTTTGATTTAAAAGATTTAACGAGTTAAATTGAAATGGAAATTGATTGGGAAAATCTGTGAATGAATCTTTTGTTTAAAAGATAAAAAAATCTGGAAATTATTTAAACCATTGAAGGTTGTTAAAATAAATCTTTTTGTTTAAAAGATCTGAAATGGTAATCGATTGAAACCATTTAAAAAGGAAGTTGAATTATTAAGTTGTGACTTAATTGAAATCCCAATATCCATATATTTTTAAATATTGCGCTCGCTATTCGGGTTAGCCGGGAAAAGACCTTTGTGTCATATAACCCATTCCGAATAGTGATACGTCGTATATGGATGGCATTTGAAGACCGGTGTTGAAGACCGGATATTTTTGAAAATGAAAGGACAACCTGTCGAATGTCTCTGCACCGAGTTGCTCCGGTATAGAGATTTATATCACTCTTTTTGTGATGGGAAGTCCGGACGTGATTGGAAATTATCCGGATTTGCAAGGGCTTCTTTGGAAGTGCCTTCGGTTCTGTTCGAACCCGGAACAGACTTGTATGGTTACATGTCTGACCTTACACTTTGAGATATAAAGCCGATTTCTTTCAAATACATTTCTGTTTGGTGGCGGAGAATTTATTCTCTTAGCTTAACACCCTTCTCCGAGACGTACGAGCTCAGAGGTTATGTAGTTGAAATTTATCAGCGATATATCCCAATTTGGTAATGTGGCATGCTGAGTGTTGCTGTGTGATGATCAGTGTTTGATCATTTGTGATATGATCATTTGTTTGATCATTTATCTTTGTGATCATAGGTTGATCATCTGTTGACCCAAAGCGTGGCTTTTTGAAAAAACGTAGCTTTGTGGACGAGACTTCGTCGAGCCTCACAACCCGGAAATGGTTGAAACAGGAATTGTGCGGCAAGGTTTCAGGGTTAGCTTCCCTAGGGTATGACCATTCCTTCTGGAAAAGGGTAGTATCATGGTATGGAGCCCAGATACTTACTCATGTGGACACACTTTATTTATGATGTGTGATGTTGGATACCGAGGCCTCGGATAAAGGTCCCAAAGGACCGGGGGTGGCATATCTCAGGTTTTGTATATTCCCCGGGAAGGGGGGGTAGCCGGCCTTGTTTGGCAGAGAACGGTTTGGTTCTCGAAGCGTCCCGCCAGAGGCGTTTCTTTCGTGGAATAGGAAGTTCCTTAGCCTGACCATTTGTTGGAAATCCATCTTCCAAATACGAACTTTGTACGGTTTTAGTTGTAGAACCTGCCATCTACTTATGGTGGCGTCCCACTATTTGGATGGTAGCTATAGTAGGCATAGTTCGAAATGTCTATGCTGGCTAAGATTGATATTATACTTTCGAATTGTTTTCTGCACTATGCACTAGTAATAATATCCAATGATTTGTTTTGCGTAGTAAGCATCTTTAACTATCATAAGGAGAAATCTCCTCCAATTCTGCGTTTGCATTGTGTGTGTGGCGGGAGGCCTTATGGTAGTTTCATTTTCCAAAAGCATTGCAGATTGACTTTAAAATTCTTTTGTTGTTCGTTTTTAAAGATAAACTGTTTTTGTTGCTCACACCAGTCCCATGACTGATCCGGAGTTTATTGTTTCTTTCCTAAACTCTGGATGCTCAAAATTTTTCTACACGAGCAGTCTAGAGTTGGGTTTTTCATATATTCAGATTTAGTAGATTATCTGGAGCTAGTTCAGTCTTTGGATCGGACTGCACTTGCTTATCTTTGTGCATCGTTATTGGGAGTTCGAGCTATTTCTGGATTGCTGCTTTGAAGATGGAGATTATCCGCTGCTGATGTTATCGTTTTCTTTTCCGCTGCTATTTGTTGTATCATATCTCTGATGTATATAGATATTCATTGTATCATCATTGTATCTGGATATTGTATCAGATGTTGTATATCTATATTCTTTTCTTTTTTTGCTGTGTATTTACTTAACTGTGTTATAAGCTCCGGCGACTCGGATTTGAACGGTCGAATCTACGGCATTCGAATACGATGTAAAGTATGGATGTCGATTTTCGAGCGTGAAAATCCTGATCGTTACATTTGGTATCAGAGCTAAGGTTGAACTTTAGCTCAGGAGTATAACACGTTAAGTAGCTCATTAGAGATAGAGTGAAGTAAACTCTAGAATGAGTATATCATTAAGATATCCGTCTGAATGTCTCAGTAAATTCTCTTGCTATCCACCGATAGTAAGTATGAGTGCAAGAAGAGGACGAGATAGGGGACAAGGGAATACGACTACAATGGTCAATACCCTACAACAGTGGAAACAACTTTCTTATCAATATTCTTTGATTCGTTTCCAAAAATTCTTTTGATTGCTTCGTGACAGCTCCAAGAAGAAGTTTCAGTATGATGATGGCCCTACGAATCGTTGTAGAAAATTCTTACTTCGTATCTTCATCGGTTTCTTATCAGTTTTTTATTTAAACTTTAATGAATATGAATTGGAAATTTTAAATTGAATTAAATTGATTAATAAAATATAAGGATAGAATTGAATTGAATCAATAAAACGATTTCGTTTGCAAACCCAAATTTTGAAATTCTATTGTAATTTCTTGTGAATACCAAGGTCCAAAGAGGGACAAATTGGTATATATTTTGAGATATTCCGACTTGAATTAGGAAATCCATATCTTGTGTTTGAAGAGTTATAGGAGATCGAATCTGCCTATCTCTGTGTTGTTTTCGTGCCTGCGAATTTCGAGGACGAAATTCTTTTAAGGGGGAAGTCTGTAACGACCTCGAATTTTACATATATTTAAATTGATAATTTATTGAATTTTTGAATTAAAAATTGTAAAATTAAAATTTTAATGGATTAATTGATTGCGAGTTTCCCCGATATCCAAAACTATTTTGTATAAATCATTTAAATTTAAAAATATTGTAAATATTGTATATATGTGAATATATATGTATTTGAGCCTTTATGAGTAAATTGGAGGTTATAAATAAGATATATGTATATACATTTGATTTGAAATGTAAATTGATGGTTAACGATAATTTGAATTTATGAATAAATTCTAGATAAATAAATAAAAGATGAACAATAAAAATAAAATTAACACTTAACTAAAAAAATAAGTAAATTTAATATTTGAGAGTTTAAGTTTTAAAATAAAAGAGGAATTAAAATACGCAATTGTGTTAGAAATAGAATTAAAATACTTAAATTTAAAAATGTATAAGAATAACCATAATAACTTTGTTTATGTACACTTAAAACAATATATAAGTTAAGAATTTATAACAATAATTTTTATAGCTTTATATCTATATACATGAAGTATAAAACAAACTAAATACAAGATATACCTAACTAAGCCTATAAACAAATAAAACAAGTTGCTGTAAGAAAACCAAACTCTTTAAATTAGCATTGCAAACAAATGAAGGACCAGGAAAATATAGTATGCAACCCTCAATATAAAAAGACTAAAACAAACATAGAGTATAAAAAAAACAATGGAAGAATCTCTGGTCACAAATATATTAAGATCTTCCAGTGCAAATAAAATCTAAGAACATACGAAAACCATATGAGAATGATAGTGTGTACAAACAAATAAAGTTAAATATATTCAAGTGGGTACAAATGAAAATATAAGTAGACTTAGAAAACAAATCAAAGTACATACGAATATGCGGCTGTAAGCAAAAATAGAAACATTTGTACAAACTAAAATCATCTCAGCCTCCTTAGCCTGCAAAAGAAGATATATAAATGAGATATGAGGTAAACAAAAAACAGAAAAGAATATGCAAGAAGAAAAGAAAGAAAAAAAAATATCTTTACAGTAATAAACAAATCAAGTGAAGTGATTTATATACTTACCAATATCTTCTCAGCCAAAATGAAAATATGATCAAGTAATAAAATAAAATAAAAACGACAAAGAACCCATACCATAACATACCTACCCTATACAAAAGCTTTTCTTCTTTATATATACATCTAGGATAGTTTCTGCTCGTTGATAACTAAGCAAAACCAGAAAATTAGAAAATGGAAACCTGATCAAAAGAGGAAAGTGAAAAGAAAAGTTTCAAAGCAAAATAGAATCAGAAAAGGAAGAAAAAAACAAACAACTGTAAAATGAATTCAATAACTTCAAAGCTTGAGAGAAGAATCAACTTGATTCGAACCTGCAAAGCAACAAATTCAACATAATCAAAGTTGCAGTTCAAAAACATCAGCTTCAGGAATCAAAACCAAAGCATTTAAAACTTGGAACTAGAAATAAGAAGACTGTCCCTTGTTCGACCATGCAAGGTGAGCAAACTCCTATTAAACACGAATTTTTCTTTAGACTTAAGTATGATTAAATCTGCGTTGACATGGTGCTTGCATATGTATTTTGTGTGTATAGTTCTGTGTATATAGATGAGTGTTCTGTGTAAGTTTATTTTTACTTAGTCTTCTCTGTTTATAGTTACAGAGTCAAATATTTAATCAAAAATTCAAAATATTATCATTCAACCTTTGTTAGGTTGAAGGTATCAAACAAAGCAAGTTTGTTTAAACAAAAACTATGGCCTAGAATTTTGTTTTAAGTTTGATAGTGAAGCATTGACACTGTAAATCCAGTTTTACAGTGGAAAAGATGATCATATGATAAAATTCAAATATTATAAAACATCGATTCAATTACCTAACTTGAATCTTCAATGAAAAATAGGATTTTTAAAGCGAAAATGATAATTTTTAGTTTAGAAATGTAAGAGAAATTTACAGATGAACAAAGATTACACTTTCACAAAATTTTGTTGATTTAACAAATAGGAGATGTTGAAATTCGTCGTGAAGCTAGATTTTTGATTCAGGAGTATAGGAAAAATGTTAGAAAAAGTTTCAAATGCGAGAATTTTTGGGACGAAACGAAAATAGGGTTTTACACCCTGGGTTTGTCATTGGCGTTCGATCGAGTTTTGCGATGCCGAGATGCGATCGGAGGGAATCACGACTGGGGGAAATGAAGGAGGGGACTGGGGTGCAGCTCTAGACGAGGCGATGCGTTGTCTGATGGATGGAGGAGGATGAACGAGGGGTTTTCTTGTGGCCGGGTTAGTTCAAGGAGGGTGACGAACGGCTCGATTTCGTTTCCGGTCGTTTTGGTCGTTCTGGGTGGATCGGAGGGCTTTGGTGGGACATCGGCGACTTGCTAAAGGTGTAGGCGATGGTCGGAAGCACCCCGGTCAGGTGTACATGTGCACGTGCACGTGTACGGCAGGAGGAGATGGTGTCAGTGTTGAGGTGGTTATTGGTCTCGAGTCGTGCTCGAGTTTTGGGGTTGGATGCTTCGGGTTTGAGGTTGGGTTCGAGCGCGAAGTATGTTGCCTGGAGTTTTAAAATTTATACTTACCAGAAAGAAAAGAAGGGAAGAAGAGGGTACGCGAGAGGGAGTGAGATGACTCGTGAAAAAGCAGGTGAGACTCGAAGTGTAACTCGAGTTTTAATGGGGAGAGTCTCGGGTTCATTTCAAACTGCAGCAATATTATAAAATTTAGTAACTTGTTTTTCTACAAGTAAATTGTTTAAGTCAAGAATTTAATACAAATCTTAATTATTTTGTTAATAATTTAACGATGTTTTAAACACCTAACTATTATTTTAATTAAGCAATTAATTTGAGTATAAAATTTAATTAACACTTAAGTTTGTAGTTAATAATAATTTGGTTTTCAAAATTTAACGAAGATTTATAAAATGTTAACTAAGATGAGTAATTAATATCAATAAATTAGAAAGTAATTACATCATAATTGTACTTAGAGATTGGTAGTTGATTACTAAGTGATTAATAAATTTAAAATTAACTACTTAAAGTTAATTTAGTTATGATTAGTAGTTAAGTAATTTAATTTCGAATTAATAATTAATCAATTTAAATAATTAGTGATTAAATGATTTTAAAGGTTAATTAAATGATAATTAACAATAATTAATTTGAGTTTAATTACTTAAGAATAATACTTAGATAATTATGAATAGTTAATGAGGATCATTTACTTGAGATTTATTTGATAATTAATGTGATTAATTTATTTTTAATCTACCATGACCAGAAAATTATTCATAGAAATTTAACTTGATTTAAATTTATCAGATAAATTAAACTGATCCTGCTTATAAATATTTTGGATTTTTTTTGGATGATTTGATTGTTTGATATCCCTGATATATGATGCTTTGTGATACATCCTGATTTATGTTGTGATCTGTAATTTACTTATCTGTGATATATATCTGTGATCTGTGAATGAACGATAAGCGGGATAGTTAATACCGCTTATCAAATTTTATTTCTGTATTCTGGTCTGTGATGATTGTATGATGTTGCACTACTGTGTAAAACCCCTGGACTACACCTTTACACACACAAATATGGATTTCACGTGGAAATCGGTTAAGTCAAAGATAATTTAAATTTGATGTTTTTGAAATTGAAATTTTAATTTCAATTGATTTTGAAATTGGAAATTTGGGTTTAAAGTGAAAAGCTTTTGAAATAGAATTTCAAAGATAAAAGTTATTTTAAATAACTTAAATCGAATTTTGAAAATTTAAAAAATTTGATTTAAATTTGAATTCAAGTTTGAAATTGAATCCTATGATTTGAAACTAGGGATTAAAGATGATATAAATGTGTTTGTATGAATTTAAACCATTTTAAAAGTAAAATTTTGGGAATTTGAATTTAACCCAAGGATTTCAACTCGTATGAATGAATCAGATTTCCAAATTGAAAACTGTTGTTATAAAAGGATAAAAGCTTTCAGATAAGAAATGAAATTCCAATTTAGTTAAAGGAATTTCAAGTTTGAATTGAAAATTGTTTTTTTTCAAGTTATGAATGAATTTTTTTTGAAAGCTATGAATTGAATCCGTTATTTTTAACAGATTTAAAATGATGATTTGTTTAACCCATTCGAAATGGAATTGTTTTGAAAGCTATAAGTTAAATCTTTGATTTAAAAGATTTAACGAGTTAAATTGAAATGGAAATTGATTGGGAAAATCTGTGAATGAATCTTTTGTTTAAAAGATAAAAAAATCTGGAAATTATTTAAACCATTGAAGGTTGTTAAAATAAATCTTTTTGTTTAAAAGATCTGAAATGGTAATCGATTGAAACCATTTAAAAAGGAAGTTGAATTATTAAGTTGTGACTTAATTGAAATCCCAATATCCATATATTTTTAAATATTGCGCTCTCTATTCGGGTTAGCCGGGAAAAGACCTTTGTGTCATATAACCCATTCCGAATAGTGATACGTCGTATATGGATGGCATTTGAAGACCGGTGTTGAAGACCGGATATTTTCGAAAATGAAAGGACAACCTGTCGAATGTCTCTGCACCGAGTTGCTCCGGTATAGAGATTTATATCACTCTTTTTGTGATGGGAAGTCCGGACGTGATTGGAAATTATCCGGATTTGCAAGGGCTTCTTTGGAAGTGCCTTCGGTTCTGTTCGAACCCGGAACAGACTTGTATGGTTACATGTCTGACCTTACACTTTGAGATATAAAGCCGATTTCTTTCAAATACATTTCTGTTTGGTGGCGGAGAATTTATTCTCTTAGCTTAACACCCTTCTCCGAGACGTACGAGCTCAGAGGTTATGTAGTTGAAATTTATCAGCGATATATCCCAATTTGGTAATGTGGCATGCTGAGTGTTGCTGTGTGATGATCAGTGTTTGATCATTTGTGATATGATCATTTGTTTGATCATTTATCTTTGTGATCATAGGTTGATCATCTGTTGACCCAAAGCGTGGCTTTTTGAAAAAACGTAGCTTTGTGGATGAGACTTCGTCGAGCCTCACAACCCGGAAATGGTTGAAACAGGAATTGTGCGGCAAGGTTTCAGGGTTAGCTTCCCTAGGGTATGACCATTCCTTCTGGAAAAGGGTAGTATCATGGTATGGAGCCCAGATACTTACTCATGTGGACACACTTTATTTATGATGTGTGATGTTGGATACCGAGGCCTCGGATAAAGGTCCCAAAGGACCGGGGGTGGCATATCTCAGGTTTTGTATATTCCCCGGGAAGGGGGGTAGCCGGCCTTGTTTGGCAGAGAACGGTTTGGTTCTCGGAGCGTCCCGCCAGAGGCGTTTCTTTCGTGGAATAGGAAGTTCCTTAGCCTGACCATTTGTTGGAAATCCATCTTCCAAATACGAACTTTGTACGGTTTTAGTTGTAGAACCTGCCATCTACTTATGGTGGCGTCCCACTATTTGGATGGTAGCTATAGTAGGCATAGTTCGAAATGTCTATGCTGGCTAAGATTGATATTATACTTTCGAATTGTTTTCTGCACTATGCACTAGTAATAATATCCAATGATTTGTTTTGCGTAGTAAGCATCTTTGACTATCATAAGGAGAAATCTCCTCCAATTCTGCGTTTGCATTGTGTGTGTGGCGGGAGGCCTTATGGTAGTTTCATTTTCCAAAAGCATTGCAGATTGACTTTAAAATTCTTTTGTTGTTCGTTTTTAAAGATAAACTGTTTTTGTTGCTCACACCAGTCCCATGACTGATCCGGAGTTTATTGTTTCTTTCCTAAACTCTGGATGCTCAAAATTTTTCTACACGAGCAGTCTAGAGTTGGGTTTTTCATATATTCAGATTTAGTAGATTATCTGGAGCTAGTTCAGTCTTTGGATCGGACTGCACTTGCTTATCTTTGTGCATCGTTATTGGGAGTTCGAGCTATTTCTGGATTGCTGCTTTGAAGATGGAGATTATCCGCTGCTGATGTTATTGTTTTCTTTTCCGCTGCTATTTGTTGTATCATATCTCTGATGTATATAGATATTCATTGTATCATCATTGTATCTGGATATTGTATCAGATGTTGTATATCTATATTCTTTTCTTTTTTCGCTGTGTATTTACTTAACTGTGTTATAAGCTCCGGCGACTCGGATTTGAACGGTCGAATCTACGGCATTCGAATACGATGTAAAGTATGGATGTCGATTTTCGAGCGCGAAAATCCAGATCGTTACATTTTAGGGTCTTGAGTGTGGTGCTCGGCCGAGGCTGGGTTGTGGCGAAGGCCAGGAGGTGGCTGTACGTGTCAGGGGATGGTCGGTGCACTGCAGGTGTGGCGGAGCGACTGATGGATGAGGCGAGCATGCTACTGCTTGGTGTTGCAAAGTCAGAGGCTGTTCGTGGCGGAGGCATTTTTGCTTGGAGCGGGTTCGGTAGTGTGGTCGGGGAAATGAAGCGAAAAGAAGGGAAGGAGTTTGAACGGTGATGGGGTAGGAAGCTATATGGTTGCGGCTGCTATATGGTGGCGTTCGACACTGCTGTGTCTGGCGGCAGAGGAGGTGGTTCGGGTTGCTTAGAGCGGCGGAGGAGGAAGGAAGTGGAGGACAAGGTGGGGACATGGGTGGTTGTTCGCTTGGAGTTGGCATAGGTGATGATGCAGAAGGGAATAAGGCGAAGATGGTTGCTGGAGGTTGGCGTAGGTGATGATATGGAGGGAAATAAGGCGGATCTCGACAGGCGATGTGGAGCATGCATGCGTGGCGAGTGGGAATGGGAACATGAACGAGATCAGTTTCATAGAAAAGAAAAGGCACAGGCAAATCTCAAACCAACATATAATTTCATATTATATATATATATATATTCAAAACAACAGCAGAAGAGGATTGTAATATATATATTGAAAAGAAGAAGCAGGTCACGAGAATAAGGAAGGGGAGGGGACAGGTTCAATGCAGCCAATAGTGTGCGAACTTCTATATTTGTTATTATAATTTCACAAATGAATGAACAGATAACTAACAGGCAGAGAAATCGAACCAAAAGTAATAAATCAAACTAGTGAATAGAAAAGCCCAGGCGATGAATCCAAGAATATTTATTTTCAGTGGCTGTTTGTTTTATACGGTGGATATATGAAAGGACATTGGGAAACGAAAGGTTCAAAACGGATACTGATATGGCGAACCGTCTCATAGATTCCGCCATGCACCTACCACAGAGATCAGCACGACAAGACGAACGGAATGGTATAAAGATATCACCGATACGACCATCCTATCAAAAGTCGATATTTCGCTGCTAAACTGCTGCAAATTCATCGAAAATAAGATAAACGGGGCTAGAGAAGTCCAAATTTGACAAAACGAATTATGACGTCATACTCAGAAAATGATTTACATTTTTATTATATAAAAAAATATTCAAATTTCAAAAATAATTTATTTTCATTAATTATTAACTGATTTATATTGAAATTGAAAATTACACAACAAAACTAACATCCATATTCTCTGATGAAAATCTGACATTTGCTACGTTTAAATAGACGTATTCCAAATATCAAATTTTCATCGCTAAATTTCATTGTTTAATTTCAAGAAAAAATTCAATTATTTACGTTATTAAAACCGTTAAAATTTACGGGTCGTTACAAGTTAAAACCATAAGACAAACATGAAAGCGAGTTAAAACTATAAGATAAGCATGAAAGCAAGTCAAAATCAAAAGACAAGAATGATAGTAAGTCAAATCAAAATCCCACAAAACGAATCATAAATCAAAGGACCAGCAGGAAAGTAAGTCATCCATAAGACAAGCGTAAAGCACGTCAAACCGAAAGATGAGCACGAATTATGCCATACCAAAAGATGAGCATGAAGGCTACACCGGCCATAAAACAAGCATGGAGGGTACGTCGATTAAAAGACAAGCACGAAGACTACGCCGACCATAAGACAAGCACGAAGGCTACTCCGACCATAGGACGAGCCTTGAAGCCAAGCTGAGAGAAGACAATCCTAAAAGCTACATCGAAGTGATCATGCTGATCAAAAGTGTTAAATAACTTCAATTAGTAATCAAACAAGTATAGCCCTAGTGTCACATAACCACTCTGTGATACTTGAATATTTATTAAAAGATTGTAGATTCCACTAAAGTAGAATATTCTATCAAATGATTCCAAGAATTAATTGGTAAAGTGATATAAATGTTATATACCACTTGCATTACTAAAACGGTTAATTAGATTTTTCATTTAATAGAAGTAATAGTTTTATACTGAAATTACTTCTTTGCAAAGCATTTAAATATTAGTCTAATGACTATAAAATTGGTAAATATATAAGTATGATTTTATTTTCAAAATCTACAACTTTTAAGTCTAAAAATATTACCATAGATATTACTTTCAAATTAATTTATAAAAGCGACTTTAAAACAACACACACACACATATTATATAATATCATTTAAAGAATTTAACCTTCCAAAGTATTTTATTTAAAATAGCTATATTATTATTATTATTATTAATTTATTGAATTGAATCCTATGGAGCAACAATGTGAAAGAATTAGGAATCAAAGGTAGAAAAAGAAGGAAAAGAGGTAAAAAGAACAGGGACACAACATAGCAAATTTGCCTGGAGCACAGGCTCTAGGCTTTGATCGGTCAACCCCTGGTCGACCGCTTGACAATGGACCGGTGGTACTTGCCGATCGACCGGTTAGTATGCCTGGAGGCTGAATGCTCTAAGCATCGTCTCAAACGACGATTTCTATAGTTCAGGTGCATCAATTTGAGTTTCTGAAACTATAAGCTACCGCTAGACAAGTACCTAATTCTCTGGGCCACAATAACTTCATACAAGAGATGTAAATAAGTTTAGAATAAGCAATCTGCAGTAAACAGATTACAGTAAGAATATACATGCAAACAGACAATATATTATCCAGAAATCTTTCAAAAAATCACAAAAAACTAAATAATATCAACATGCGGTTCAATTAGAATTAGGTGTGAGGATTACACACCATAATACTTTGAAATAACTTGCCAAAAACACCAATTTCACCTTGTCTTTGAATTTCAACAACCCTTGGTTTCACTCAACCCAAAAGAGAGAAACATAACAATTCAATCACTATAAACTAAAATTGAATCTCTTGAAAGATATACTAGAGTTTGAGAAAACTTACATTGATCTCGTTAGGATTTCTAGAATTTTCCCTGAATTTAAATAGAAATATTTTCTTATAGGGTTTTACGAAGAAGAAGACATAATTTTCTCTTTTGATTTTAGTACATGCAAGAAATGAGAGATGAGAATAACTCTTCACTTTTGCTTGCTTTTACTTAGGCCTTGGATTGAAGTAAAACCCAATAAGAAAAGAATTTCTTTTTGTTTCTTTTTATCTCATCCTTTTAATTCCGTTACCTTTTAAATTCATTTCCAATCAAAGCTTCAAAAAAATTTCAAATTGTATTTTCTAATAGTTATTATTAATCAATTCTTCCAATTTATTATCTTCTTATGATATCAAACCACAGACTTTAATACAACACTTTAAGTCAAATTTTCAACATGCACTCTTTACAAAATAATCAGTCTTCAAACTCTTCTGATCAATAATCAGATAATATAACAAATAAAGACTCAATATCTTTAAAAATTGATCACATGAAATTTTTAACACTTCTTAACTCCTCTTTATAATAATTAAAAGGATTTACCAAAATAAATCTCTATTCTTCTTATGAAAACAGATTTATTTATAAATTTCAAAATATTTATTCCATATATTAATTCTCCAATATTATATAACTCGGAATCCACATTCCAAAAGAATTCATTATCTTTTATAAAAGAATACAAATTCAATTTTCCCCATATTTCAATACTTGAAAAGTCAAATTTCTCATTTAGTTATCTAATTTAAATCATTATTTATTCTATTAGGGTAATTTAGAAATCAGGGTTTTTACATATCTGTTTTTCGATACTTGGATGCTCGGTACATGAATACGGGGATTGTATTAGTATTAACATTCGAGGATCGAAAATTCGAGTCATTACATTTGGTATCAAAGTGAGGTTTAGAAAATTACTTTGCTTTTGTTAGGTATGGCTTATTAGAGATAGGGTAAGTGACACACTAGAATGAGTTGAGAGTGTTATATATACAAGAGTGTATTTGTATTTTTCTATAAACTTATCTCTTACAGTATTTCCTTATGAATAACTCTTTCTTTGAAATAAATCTATTCTTAAATATCCTAAAGATGTTTTGCTATGTTCGGGTAGTAAAAACTATGAGTACTAGAGCTGCTATTGCTACATGAGGAGGTATGTGTGGGAGTTTAGTATTGTTACTAATGATGGGAATACGACATTGAGGAATGCCACTCCTATCAAGAAACCGATGGTGAATATTGTGGAGGAGGTCATACAGGTTCGGCCACAAAGAACTTTGCTTTACATTGTCATGATTTTGAGAGGTCTGGCGGTAAGAGGTTCATGGACTGATACTATCATAAAGGTTCAAACATGGCTTTGTTTGTATGGTAGGATATTCGAAGATATAGATTTGGATGACGTGACAAAGCATCGTTTGACATTACGATATCCGCCTGATGCTACTATGGATTGGAGGGGTTCGATTACTGCAAATGTCCAGGAAAATGACTTCACTTAGGCCGAATTAAAGGAAATGTTTGAGAAGAAGTTTGTTTCGAAGGCTAGAAAGGCTGTGCTATTCAGGAGCTTCCTAGATCTGAAGTAGGGGCTATGTCAATTGCTGAGTTTGAGAATAGGTTCAACCAATTGTCTCGGTTCGGGTTGGGGTTGGTAGGTACACCGCTGAAGAAGAGCGAGATGTTCATTATGGGTATGTGCCCAGAGTTTTAGAGGGAGATGACAAATCATATACAGGGATGTTTATTGTGGGTATGTGTCCAGAGATTTAGAGGGAGACGACAAACCATACTCATGGATCGTTTGTGAATCTGATAAGTATGGGTTTGAGGTTCGATATTTTGGCTCCAAATTATTTTATATATGCGCCAATTCGGAACAAAAAATGTACATTTCAGCCATAGAAGGAAGTTTTGTATTTAGCTTACTATATATGAAGATAGAAGGGACATTTTGCTAGGAACTATAGGTCAAGCGGAGGAGGACAAGTGGCAAAAACACCGATAATTAAAGCGCTGATTACAGGGGTTTCAAAGCTTGAGCCACAAGCAACCAAGGGTCATATGCTTCAGAAGGGACATGAGCTTAGAGTTTTTGCACTTGCTTCATTATCTTCCACTTCTACAGATGTAAAGGGGAAGTAGGTTTCTCAAGGTGTATTACCCGCTTATGGCATTCCTGTTCGTGTTATGCTTGATTTTGGTGCTTCTCTTAGTTTTATATCTCTAACTTTGTTGATAAACTGAAATTGGAGCCAGTATGCCTTTTGATTCTATTTGTGCATTGAATCTTGTGGAGAGCTCGACTGATCTTAATATGGTATGTTTAGGGGTTCCAGCTACTTGTTATGACCAACTCCTTCTATGCGATATATATATTCTTGGTTTCCTAGGGTTTGATGTTTTGTTTAGTATGGACTGGTTGTCTTGAAATCATGCAATACTAGATTATGGTAAATGGATAGTAGTCTTGAAGCAAGGGATGGTGGTTCTGATGGTGTCCTATGAAGAATCTAGCTCACTTATGAGTAGTTTTCTTTATTCTCTTAATGTGGCAGAAGAGGAGTTGGGTTCAATCATTGTTGAGCAAGAGTTTACAGATGTGTTTAAAGAGGTGTCTAGTTTACCACTTCATCGTGAGATTTAATTTCGTATTGATTTGGTTCGAGATGCTGAACCTATTATGTTACCTTTGCATAGGCTATCACTAAAGGAGAAGTTAGAGTTAGCTAACTAGGTCAATGATTTGTTGCATAAAGGCTTGATCCGACCTAGTTGATTATATTGGGGTGCACATGTCGTCTTTGCTATGAAAGTGGATGGTTTCTTAAGACTATGTGTGATTATCGTGAGCTTAATTAGCGGACTGTTAGGAATAAGTATCCTATCCCTAGGATAGATGACTTGTTTGATCAACTTCATGGTGCTCGGGTATTTTCTCAGCTAGATCTTGCCATAGGGTTTCATCTGTTGAGGGTAGCAAAGGAGAGTGTACCTTTGATAGCATTCAAGTCTGATAGGCTTCATGAGTGGTTAGTTATGCCGTTTAGCCTAACTAATGCTCCAGCATATTTTGTGGACTCGATGAGTCGGGTTTTCCAGGATGTATGGAATAAGTTTGTTCTTGTGTTTATTGATGATATTCTGATCTACTATTAGACGGACGAGGAGCATACTCGTCATTTGAGGATTGCACTTGAAACATTGAGAGAGTATGTGTTGAAAGTTAAGTTCTCAAAAGGTCACCTTTGGCAATCTGAAGTTAGCTTCTTAGGACATGTTGTCACAGCGGAGGGTATTTCTGTTAACTCAGCGAAGCTTATGGCTATTCAGGATTGGAAGGGACTGGAGAGCAAAATCGAGCTGAGCTCCTTTGGGCTTGTTGGTTATTACAGGAGGTTTATTCATGATTTCTCAAAGGTTGCTGTATACTTGACGAATTTGACGAAGTAAGACGTCAAATTTGTTTGGATGATAAATGTGAGCAAGAATTCAAAAAGTTGAAAGCAATGTTAACTACCGTTCCCGTTCTCTCTGTTTCAGATGGAGGGGAGGGTTTAACTGTTTATATAATTGCTTGTGGGATATGTTTAGGTGCAATATTGACGTAGCACATAATGGTTATTGCTCATGTCAACTAACAACTTAAGCCGCATGAATCAAGGTACTGACCCATGACTTGTAGTTGTTTTTGCATTAAAGAATTGGAGACATAACTTGCTTGGTGATAGGTTCGAGTAATACATGGACCATAAATCCTTAAAGTATCTTGTCACCCAAAAGGACCTACATCCACCCAAATCTTCAGTATTGGTCCAGACTTGAGTGCAATGATAATAGTAGGGGTTTAACAATCTAAGCATGGATGCAAGGTGAGATTATCTCACACTTCTACTCTAGAATAATTTGTATATTGCTATTCATAGGAAAAAATGAATCTAGGGATAATTTGAGTTCTAACTATTGAAGTAGTTTCAGACTATGTTGTTCAAACTTTCATTGAATATAGGCTCTAGATGAATAGCCTCTTTTGATTACCTATTGTAGTGTTAGATGATTGTATTCATACCCGAAATCACCCTAGAACCATTGTACTACATTATAGAATTGACCGATCATGAATAGCCGAAGGAGTTTCTGAAGTTGAAATAGCTCCAGGAATCGATTGTACCGGTGGACCGGTATGGGAAACCGGTGTACCGGTGTGATTGCCTGAAGCCATTACAGCTCTGGGGAACAACAATGATGACTAGAGTTACTTGCAGATTATGATTTAGATATTTTGTATACACATGGGAAATCTAATGTTATAGCCGATGCGCTCAGTAGAAGGTATGTAGTTATGGAAAATGTAGAAGTTCGTTTGACCTTGATTAGTCGTATTTTGGGGAATCAACTTAGAGATCTCCATATTGCTGGTATAACTAAAGAGATAAGTGAGAATGAGGCACTGAAGAGGTGACCGTGATTCAAGGTAAATAGCTGTGGTATAGTGAGGATGAATAAAAGGTTGCGTATTCCTTATATTGATGAGATTAGGTAAGAGGTATTAACAGAGAGTCATCATTTGCGACGAACGATACATCTTGGAGTCACTAAGATGTATCAAGATATGAAGTGGGCTTTCTGATGGGAAAGTATGAAAAGGGATGTTTCCATCTTTGTGAGTAGGTGTTCTAACTGCCAGCAACTCAAAGGCAACCTTTAGAAGGCAACTAGACTGCTTCAACCAGTTGAGATTCCAAAGTGGAACTGAAAACATATATCTATGGACTTTATAGACGATCTACCTAAGTCGAGGAAAGTTAATGAAGGGTTTATAGTGGACTGATTAACTAAGATTGCATACTTCTTACCAGTGAAGACTACGAGGACCAATTCTAGCTTAGCTAAGTTGTATGTTAAGAAGATTGTCAAGCTTCATAGAGTCCCTTGTGATATAATAAGCGATAGAGATCCAATATTCACAAGCCAGTTTTAGAAAGGGTTACATGATGCCTTAGGGACAAAACTAAGTTTGAGTACTGCTTACCATCCTTAGACTGATGGGAAAATGGAGAGGGTTAACCATGTATTGGAGGACCTGCTTTGAGCTTACATATAAGATTTTAGTGGTTCTTGGGATGAGAACTTAAGTCTTGTCAAGTGTTCATACAACAATAGTTACTAGGCTAGCATTAGATTGACACCTTTTGAAGCATTATAGGGCAGGCCTTAAAAATCTTCATCGTGTTGGATAGAACCTGGAGAACTTTATTGCTTGGGTTGGATATGATTCAAGAGGCGTCGGATAAGGTAACAGAGATTCGAAAACATATAAAGGAAGTACGTAATCTTTGGAAGAATTATGAAGATGAGAGGCTTAGAGATTTGAATTTCTTAGTTGGAGACTTTGTGTTCAGGAAGGTTTCTCCAATGATATGTGTTGTTCGGTTTGGAAAGACGGGGAAGTTGGCCCCTCGTTATATAGGACCATTCTTAATTCTGGGAGGATTGGTACACTTGCTTATAGGGTCGAGTTACTGACTAGACTAGCGGGTGTGCATAATGTGATTCATGTATTGCATTTGCGTAAGTATGTGCATGATTCTTCTTTGGTAGTAGAAGCATTGCAGCAAGAAGACCTGGAGATTAGGCCTAACTTGACTATACTGAGGCAACCTGCTTAAATTATTGACCAGGATACCAAACAATGGATTACTATGGTCATAAAGTTGGTTAAGATATAATGGAGTAAGGATGCTATTGATTGTACTTAGGAGATTGAGGATAATGTGAGGGAGTCCTATCTGGAGTTGCTTCTAGATAAGTGGTTTCTTATCCTAGTATAGCTTTTGTAATGTACTTACCGCTTGAGATGGGGTCACTTGGTATGCATTTTGGTTTGTATATATTTTTAGCAATACTCTTTATATGAACTTGTTCTTCTTTTCTTCTTTGATTGTCGTTCTTGCTTGAAGTACGAGGACGAAATGTCTTAAGTGAAGGAGAATGTAGCGACCCATAATTTCGAAGACTTCGGCTTTGAAAATAGGAACTTTATAAATATATTTAAGTGTTATAAAAGTGATTTTATAACCATATTAAAATCCTTTTAATTAATAACTAATGATACAGAACTTGTTTTTGAAATTTGTTTAAAAAAATAAATATTTTGAAGGAATATCAATATGTGACCGCAAATCGTTTTATCGATAAACAACTTTTTATTCGATATAAGTTGTTCAAACTTTTGTACATGTCTAAAGGACATAAGAGGTCATTAATAATTAATAAAAATATTTTCATTAAATATGGTTAACTAGTTTCACTTCAGAATATTTCTAGAAGATTTTAAGGAATTAGATATTTAATGAGCGGAGATATTTTGAACTAGTTATTTGTTATGGCTCATGAGCTGGAAAGGTGAGGCATATAGGGAAGCAAGGTCTTTGACCAGCTAGGATGGGTGAGGGAAGAGGGTGAACTTACCCTTAAATGCCTATATAAGTGCACCTCTGGTCCATAGAAATACTTTTACAATTTTTATACAAAGACAGAAAGCTCTTCATCTCCTTTTCGCTTCATAAATTCCTAAACTAAAAGCAAATCAAATCAATTCAAAAACTTATCAAACTCAAGTATAAGTCTTATAACAACATTGCGACAACTATTAGCAACTTGAAGCTAGAAGATTTGGAGCACGACACCCTAAGCACATCAAGGTGGTGAGCAAAGGGAGCTTTCTAGCCTAGGCCATGAGCTGGTGGTGAGGTTGGAAGGATTTTTGGGTGCTTTCAAGGTTGAGGTAGGAAGTGGAAGCTTGTGCTTGATCGTTTACTTGTTGAAGGGTGAGCTAACTCACTCTTTGAGCTAATATGAAGTGTATATATGCTTGTATTTAACTATAATATGTTTCTTGACTTTATATTGTGATATTTGTTGTGATTCTTGCTTTAGAAAGCAAATGGCATATGTAAATAATGTATTTGAACTTGTATGACTTTCTATGATTTGTTGCATAGCATTGACATCAAAAACATAAGGTTTGGTTAAAAAATGATTAAATCGAACTGAGTTTGGAAGTGGTTTTATAACAATAGTCACTATAGAAGCACTTAGGAATTGCATTGTGTTCGACGGTTTCTATAGAATTTTGTGGAGAGATCTCTTAGGGTTTCTTGTCATGTTTGTGTTGTATACTGTATATAATGCTTACTGCAAAAAGATTGGATGCTAAAAATTTTGTTAGCATACTGAAAAATGGAAAAACTTTTAAGTATGTTTAAACTTTTATGATTCGATGTTAAAAAGTTTGCACTTTTAGACGTTGAAGTATTTCTAGAACTCTTTACAGCATTTTATAAATGCTGCAGTTTCTATTTCGAACTTTAAATGTATAAAAATGAATTTTAATCTAAGTATTTCTCTTCAATCTTTTTACAAGTCTTTTCTAACTTATATTAGAGCACTTTAAAAGTGGTTGGGAATTTTAATGTATTTTTAATAATTAATTATGATTTATTAAAGTGGAAGGTTTACTTTTACATAAAAGAAAACATGTTTTTTTTGAAGTTTTTAAATAAATTATAAAATAGATATTTTAAGTAATATTTTAAATAAGTGTTTAAACCATAATTATATGTATTTTAAAGTATATTTTAGTCATATATAATTTTTAGAAAATTAGTTAATTATTTTATTAATGTATTAAAAAGCTTTTGTAATATAATATCTTTTAAATATTTTATTAAATATATTAGCTTTATAAATAAATCTGTATACACACACACAATATATATATATATAATTTTTAAAAGGGTTTTAAATTATAAAAAATGTTTATAAATGGTTTTAGGAGTTGCTTAAGTGCTTAATCGTATTTGTTTGTTTAACTTGTTTATGGAAGGTAATTAACTATACTTAACACTAAAAGCCAAAGAAGTAATTGTTTATGGAGAAAATATTATTTTAAAACTAATAAGCTTTTTTTCTTTTTTAATGGCCTTTTTTGCCTCCTCTCCTCCCCTCCCCTCCCCTTATCCTTTCAAATCTCCCTCTCCTACAAAAATCACCTATCACCTATCGCTCCTCCTTTTGTCGTCCCTCCCGCCTCGAATCCTCCCTTTTCTCCCTCAATTTCTGCTCCAGCAATTCTGATTTCCTCCTTGAACTCCTCTTCGATTATCTCTAACCCTTCTTCTCTACCACCTCCCTTACCTCCTTGGAATGCCCTTTTCAAGTCTAAACCCCGTAATGCTGGACACTACCGTCCTGTTGAAATACCTATGGAATTTGATGGTGATGTCATGGTCCCTCCGGTGAATGTCATCAATGCTGGAAATGAAGTGTGGGGTGAGTACTTAGTTGGCTTTTTTCTTAACAAACCCCTTTCATACATGACAGTAATTCACCACCTAAAGAGGGTTTGGAAATTAAAAGGAGCTATATCGGTTAAATCTGATGGGTTCTTGTTCCTATTCCATCTATCTTGTGAAGAGGATAGAAGGAAAATTATTGAATCTAACCCAATAATCATGAGGAACAAATTATTCATAGTAAAACCGTCGGATCCCTTTGTAGGAAATAGTTGTAGTACAATTAAATCGGTTCCGGTATGGTTAAAATTATCCAACATACCATTATGCTCATGGTCCCACCTAGGCATAAACTGGCTTGCTTCATGACTGGGAAGATTGCTCTGTATGGATGATTCGACAGAAAAATAGAGAGAATAGGATATGCGAAATGTTTGGTTGAAGTAACACCGGAATTAGATTTGATAGATGAATTCCCAGTAAAGTTATTGGATGGGTCTGATCAAATGGTGCAAGTAAAATACCTATAGAAGCCTGAAATTTGTACCTGCTGTAAAGAATTTAGGCAAATAACTGACAATTGTATGCAAGTATGATTTTTGAAGCAAATGGAAAATTAGATGAGGAAAAATTTTATGAGCAAATTGATAGGAAAGTGGAAAATGAGGTTGTATTAAAAGTTGTTAAAAAGAAGCAAATGTGGAAAAAGGTTCGGCATAAAAGAACAAAATCAAAACAAGCTATGGGGATTGAATTGCATGATGAGCTTTGTCGTAAAGAAGAGGTGAGGAAGTGTCAAACACATGGGGCCAATATGGGTGATGCAGCTGTAGAAATTGTAGAAATTGAGAAAATAGCCAATCTTGATGATGCTGTTATGGAAGTTGAGGTTCTCTACACCAAGAATAAATTTCAAATATTGCAAAATGAAAATGAAACTGGAATTTGTTATGTTACCGGTGATAATGAAGATCAAGGAGAGGGAGGTGAAATCATGAATAAAACTCAGAAAACACTGCCAAACCAAAATGAAGCTATGACAACTCCATCACAGGTTAATGCTAATTTAGAAACTGCAAAAAATGCACATGTGCACAAGGAAAGTGTTGTGCATGTGAATGAATTAATGCAAGTAGTAACTTCAACAACTCCAAACAAAACCCATGCAAAATTGCAATCTCCACGTGATACAACCACAAGCATTAAATCAACTGATACAACTTTGTGTGAAGAGTTAGAAAAGCAATTTATGCAACTAATTACGTCTTTGCATGAACCTCTCCCCTCTTCCTCAAATCCAGCCACACCATATCCTCAATATTCATATCCTCATCATTATACCTTTAATGGTACCATTCCCGGCTGGTCCTCCCCTCCTCCTCCTCCGAAGAAAACTCCTGCTGTTTCAAATAATGCCACGAAGAAGCAAAAAGCTCCAAATCTAAAATTGGTTGAAACACCACTGCAGGTACTAGGAATAATGGGGTCTCCTTCAACAAGGAGCATGAATATTGTTGTACATCAGTCCTTAAAGTTTACTAAATGATGCATCACTTTGCAATTTGGAATATAAGGGGTGCTCATAGCCTATCGAAACTCGATCAAGTAAAATACCTAATCCACCATCACAACCTCTCCCTCTTTGCTATTCTAGAAACTAAACTTAATAAGCATCTCACATTTAAGGCAGCCAATCATATCAATTCATCATGGTCTCTTAACCATAATTTAAATGAAGCATCTTATGGTAGAATTATGGTTCTTCATGACCCTTCTATTCTTTCTTTGACTCCAGTTCTTTCAACTTCTAAAGTAATGCACTTTCAATGCCTCATTGTCTCACAATAGCTGCTCCTTTTTTCTATCCATAGGTTATGCTAATAACACTCTAGACTCAAGACAATATTTGCTCAATCTTCTACCTGCCTTCAGGCAAAAATTCCCACCCATGGTTGGTCTTTGGGGACTTCAACTGCTGCCTTAACTATCCTGACAAACAAGGTGGTGTACCTCTTCTCCTAAAGGACATTCTCCCCTTAAATAATGCTATATTAGATTCATGTCTCTTACCTATCATAAGTTTTGGTGCAAGGTTCTCATGGAATAATAGAAGCAGAACTGGCATCGGAATTTTCACAACCATTGATCACTCTTTTGCAAACTTTCAAGCTCTTTCCCCTTGGCCAGCCTTATCAACTTTCATGCCCTAACCAGTTATGTCTGACCACTCCCCCATTATATTTTCCTCTCGGCAGAAACCATTAAAGGAGAAAAAAAAAGCTTTAAATTTTATAATGCTTGGGTCCATGAACCTGAATATACTAATATAATACAGAAAGCTTGGTCTAATAGTTTTTTTGGAAACCCAATGTATTTTTTTTGTAGGAAGCTTAAGGCAACAAAAAAAACACTTAGGGAATGAGCTAAAAAGAAGTATGGGGATGTTTCTTTAATATCAACAGAGCTTAGGTTCCAAGTTAAGGAGGCCTAGGATTTTATGATGGCTAACCCTACTGACCCTGTAGCTGTAAGTAATGAGAAAATGCTATTTGATGAGCTTAATGAAGCCTTTAGTATTGAAGGGAAAATGAAAAAACAACAGCTTTGTCAAAAATGGATCACTGAAGGAGACAACAACATGGCCTTTTTTCATTAATCACTAAAGATAAAGCAATCAAAGGAATAGATAAGCACTATATATGATGAATTGGGGGTTCTGTACGCTAATCCTTAGGATATGGACACTGCACTTCTCAACTACTACAAAGATTTATTTGGTAATTCATCTAATTTTCAACCTAATCTTGCTAAAATTTCTCACATCCAACTTCCAAAAATTCTTCCTGATGAGGCACTCCTTCTAGTAAGCATAACTAATGAAGAAATAAAGGACACTCTATTCTCCATGAACAAGAAATCAAGTAGGGGCCCTGATGGATTCAATGCCCAGTTTTTCATACATAGTTGGGACATAATCACGTCCGCTTTCCACAAAGCAGTTCATAACTTCTTTGAAAAATTCAAAATGCTTGGGAAAGTTAATGCAACTAACCTTGTTCTCATCCCAAAATCAAACCCAGTAAAATCTGTAACATCCTTTAGACCCATATCCTGTTGTAATGTGATGTATAAGTGTATATCTAAGATTTTGGCTTCCAGGCTAGTTAAGGTATTGAGCAGAATAATTTCTAATAACCAAGCTGCGTTTCTTCCCAAAAGAAGTATTCTTGATAATGTCATGATAGCTCATGAGTTTCCTAAAGGGTATAGCCGATCCCAAGCTACCCCCAGTGCAATGCTTAAGCTAGATTTGAGGATAGCATATGATAATATTCACTAGTCTACAATTGTTAGAATAATGTCGTTAATGAGATTTCCAAAGGTTTTTGTTGCCTAGATTTATAGTTGCATCTCTACTCCCTCTTTTTCTATAAAGTACAATGGTTATACCTCCAGTTATTTCAAAAGTAAGCAGGGAATCAAGCAGGGTAATCCCTTATCATCTTATATTTTTATACTTGTGATGGAAGTGTTAACATCTATGATAACAAGGAAATACATAATAAGGAAATTTTGTATCATCCTAATTGTAAATCCCCTCACATTTCCTCTCTTCTATTTGCGGATGATATCATGATTTTTACCAAGCCTGATAATGATTCTATATCTTGCATCATAAGAACTCTAGATAATTTCCATAAAATTACTGTTTTGAAGCCGAATTCTGCCAAGTCTCAAATTATAACTTCTTGAATTTCTAATGAAGCAACCGGTTACCTAATATCATTATCTGGATTGCAACCTATGCATAATGACATGACATACCTTGGACTCCCTATCTGTACCTGTAGAGTTACAACTGTAAACTGCCTACCTTTGTTTGATAAGATTTCTTCCATCTTGAACAGCTGGGCAAATAAATTTCTTTCACAGGCTGGCAGACTTGTTAATCAAATCAATTATTTCTTCTATGATGGTGTATTGGGCCAGGGCTTTCATTTTTCCCACTAAGCTTCTTAAAATGGTAAGAAGTGCAATGTTGAGATTTTTTTGGACTGGATCACTACACTCAAAGAAAATTGTCCCATGCTCTTTTGCTAAATTCGAGATACCTAAAAATAAGGGAGGACTTGGTATATTTAATATGGACAAATGGAACAAAGCTGCTTTCAGTTTTCATTTTAATGCTTTGCTCTGTGGTCATGACATTATTTGGGTTGAATGGACAAAAAGACATAACATTGGATCTAAGTTTGTCTGGACAATGGCAATCCCTCAAAACTGTAGCTAGGTGTGGAGGAAGTTCCTGGATTTGAGAAGTACTTTTATTCCATACTTAAAATATACTCTCTCACAATTTAGTGCAAAGAGTTTCTGGAATGAACCTTGAATGGACAATGGTCTTATCTTATGCACAAAATTTGCTCCTCATCATATAATCCAATCAGGTAGTTGTAGCACTACATTAGCCATTGATCATATATCTAATGGAAGTCTTCTTCTGCCTTATACCGGTAATCAGGAAATTAGGGCATTATGGAATAGTGTGCATGGCAATTCGTACCCTACTGCAAATACTGACGCTCTCCTCTGGCCTCATACCATTTCTATGGTATATGGCCTCCTCACAAACAATAATAGCTTACCAAAATTTGTGTGGTACAAAGCGTTATGGAGTAGTAACTCTCCTGGTAGGGACAATTTACTGATGTGGAAGGTCCTAATGAATGCTCTCATGACAAAGGACAAGATGATTAATTATGGCATGAATGTTGAACCTTTATGTGCTTTTTGCAATTCGCAGGTTGAAATTATCCAGCATCTATATTTTAAATGTTCTGACCTGCTGATTTTATGGAGCAGATTAATGGGCAAGGTTGGTAGGAATCATATGGTCTGGAGTTTCCACGATTGAGTGGGATATGATAAGCAAGGCAACAAAGTGGAGAAATTAAGATAGTGCTGTTTTGTTTTTCATCATCAAGGAATACTTGAAGCTTGTTTGGAAGGAAAGGAATATGAGGTGCTTTAAAAACAAGAGCAGAAGTTATGCTATTTTATGGTCATATCTTAAGCATGCAACTGAATATAGGATGAGGACAAGCAAACACGCTTTCACTAATCACCATAAGGAAATCTGGTTGTAGTCCTATTTTGTGATGCTTGTTTTGTTTGTCTTTTTTTTTTCTTGTTTTGCAGCCTTTAGTGTCTCTTTGTTATTATCCCTGTGTTAAATTTGGTTATGAGCTTGTCCATAATCATTTTTTCCTTTATCTTTTTTATGAATAATTCTGGTAGGGGACCAGTCAACCCAGCTAGCTTTGCTAAAAAAAGCCAAAGAAGTAGGTATATCTATCTATAAGAGTTAAGAACGATGTTCGAGTAGGGTTTAGAAGCAACAGTGCTCTAACTTACCAGCTTCACTCTTGACCAAGGGATAGTAAGTTAAGAAGTTTGAAAATGTGTAAAGAATACAATGCTTGATTTCCATAAGCGATCATTTTTAGAACTCGATAGTCAATTAGCCGACTAATCAAACATGATAATTTAACTTAGGATGTATATGAAAGCCTCCTTGCTTCATATGGTTTGAGATCCCCCAAAAAGTACTCGTTGGTATGAAACTTCTCTGGCTTTAAGGATTGTATATAGACGAGATCCCCCAAGGAGGACTCCTTTATATATAATTCGCTTACTTCTAAAAGAACTGGAATTGAGTTAACTTAAAATTCACCAATTTTGTTTTGAAGAGCCCAGGATTGGATAAATGTATTACTTACCGAATACCACTTCAAAACTAATCTATGAGTTTATGTTTTGGAAGCGATTATGAAGTGGAATGTTATAGAGCTGAATTGTTTATCTTACAGTTATATCCAGTGGAAAGGCCATCTTTAACATTCCAAACTAATGCTATAGAGTTGGACTGCTTATCCTAAGATTAAGTCCAAGAGAGGGGTTAGCCTTAGCATTTGTTTGACAACATGTCCTGGAATCCATGGAGAGATTCATGATCTGTTAGACTGGTGAAGACTCATGTGAAAGATGCTAAAGGTAACTTCATCATTGGAAATGACTAAATACATAGTAGGATGCACGGCCTAGGATTTAGCTAACACGCGAAGGGGTATATCAATTCCATACCTAGAGTATGCTTATCGATGTTGCTAGTGGGAGTTGATGATACTCGGTTCCACGTGTTAGGGCTTAGGCCAGTTGTTTTCCCTTATGGTATATTTTATCTAAAGATATACGGCACTCAGAATGTAGTTTTTGATCCTTGCCATGGAGGTCTACTTTACTTTACCGAGGATGCCTCCATAGAAAATCTTTATGCAACTATACCTTAGCAGTTTTAGATGTACTTATAATATTGCTCTGTTGTAAGCTGCAAGCATCATGACTATTTTCTGACTTATATTCTACACCCTAGACATTATCTATTATATCGCTTTATTCAATTATTAGATGGTTTGGTTATATTGAGGGGAAAACTTCTACAGTGATTCATACAGTCCCAAAAGTTACTGTTACATGAATGCATGTATCTTGAGTTTTTTTATACTAGACTTTTGTCTGACACGTGGATTTTGTTTTCTCTAAATTCCTCATGTATTTTTCGTGCAGGCTACATAAAGCAAGTTTGACTTTGGACGCTTCAAAGCTTAAAGAGACGAGGTGGAGGCTTTCGTTTATCTATCTATTTCTGTTTCCATTAAAGTATTATTATTATGTATTAGTATTGTAAGGACATGCAGTTATAACTGTTTAGGAAAATGATAGTACTTAGGTTTTGTGACTTTGAATCTGCTTCGTATTTTTGAGTAACCCTTTGTACTGTCTTTTTGGATACTGTATTTTATAATTCCACTGTGAGATTCTAATATTGTGTTCTTTTTTTTCTTTTTCATTTTACTTTACCATAACTATTCGTCTTTCTGACACTTGGATGCTCCGTACACAAATACCGTAGATGTATTATTGTCGACATTCGAGGATCTAAAATTTGGGTTGTTACAACTGGTACTCCCCACTCTATCGTGCTACGACGAATAAACCCTTACCATAATAACCTCGAAATCTACTTATCCTGCTCTCGCCTTTCTTTAGGGGACATATGTCTCAATGGTAGTACGATGTGTCTAGCGCTGTGCAGTTAAAGCTTTCACCGGTTCTATAATGATGAAGGCACAAAATTTTATAGTGGGGATAAAGCGGGGATATAGCAGAAAATAACAGAGGTGCAACAAGCTTTATTAGATATAAAACCAAAATTTCAAAGTTAATTTATTATCATTCTCACATTATTTCTATACAAAAAAGAAATATTGTTTAATTTTATATAACAAAGCCAAAGGATATCATGATTCATATAGACTAGATTTGGTGACTATAATGGATTTCTAACTTAGACTAAATGCTTATGCCTTAAAATTAGGTCTTTACCCTAACTTTGTTGATTTTATTTAAAAGACAACTAACCAATCAACATTATACATCAATGCTGCTAAAACGCATGCTAAAAATCTGATTTAGGAGATGTAGCAGAAAACAGCAGAGCTTAAAGCAGATTTACTGTTTAATAACATTAAAGTGAAATAGCGTAACAGTTGAAGAGTGTTATATGCTATAGCGGGGATTTTGCGGAGCTTTAGCGGGGATTTAACTGCACAGGTCTAGCATCCTTCTCTGAATCAATCTTAACTCAATCTCCCTTTGGGGTGGGAGATTGGATACTTCTTCAAAAACGCCATGAAAGTCTCAAACTACATGCATATATGAGAGCTCATCCTGTGATAGGATGAGAGAATACAAATAACTTAACTCAACTGAATTTTGGGGTGTACAATGAACATCTATATCTCGCCCCCTATAACTCCTTTACCATTATGATCTTCCTATCACAATCTAAGACATTCCCGTAGTAAGACAACCAATACATGTAAGATAAGTCCATACCCCTCAAAACTTAGAACCTGTGTAGTTAATTCCCCGCTATAACCCTGCTATATCTCATAGCGGATTTCTACCGCTACGATTTTTCCATATAGCCCCAAATATAGCCTTTTCGCTTTAAGCCCCGCTATTTCCGCTATATCCCGTTATTCTCGCTATATTCCGCTATTTCCGCTACATCTTCTTTAAAAGAAATGAATTGGAAAATGACATTTATACATTATAAAAATTATGAAATTAATTTATTTAATTGAATTTTTAATATATTTATAGAAATGAAAATACTCTAATATTCTACTAAATTCAATTATGTTATATAACAATTTTACGTTTATTTACAGTATATTCGCACATGTTTTTATTTAAAATTATTTATGTGTTAATAATTTAATTGAATGTTAATTTTTCATTTAATTACCATTTATATATTTGTAAAAACATTAAGTACGAATTTTATATGCTATTTTAGAGTCATCCGCTATATCTCGCTATATCCTCGATGTATCACCGCTATGACTTTTTGCACCTTCCCCGCATTGAATCTGCCGACCGCTTTAACTGCACAGCTCAGAACATACATGTTACACATAAATCAACATTACATATATCCACCTCTTAGTCTTTTCAAATCATAGAAAGGTGTGTCAACCCCCCAAATAGGATTTGACACAACTATGGGGTTGATGAAAAATTAGGTCTTTAGTCCTAAAGAGTTAACTATATTCTAATGAATTAATGTGATGCTCTTGAATCAAATAAGGTACGAATAGTACTTCGAGAAATAATAGTTGTACCTTCCAATGCAACTTTTCCACGCCCCTAGTAGGAGGTCTACTTGAGACTAGAACTGCCTCAATAGCATAAGCTTGCCTACCTTATCCCTCTTTTGCTAGCTTTGGGCAACAGTTCTTGTACTGCCCTTCTTCATGGTAGTGATAGCACCTTCCCTTGAACTCTTCTCTCATCAAACTCACTTTACAGTCCTTAGTGATGTGCCCCTTCTTCTAACATCTATAGCATGTTAAACCTCCTTTTTTGATCTTCCCCTTGGCTTTTTTGTCTGCCTAGAACAATCCTTTCTTCGCTTCACCTTGATTACATGTATGTCCTACTTTCTTATTTTCTTCTAAGTCCACTATATGAAGCAGGGCCATTTCAACTATCATCTCATAGGTAGCGCCTACGGGAACTTAGTTAAAAGAAGTTCCCTAAGTTTGGAACTCCCTGTGCATGCCTCTCCTACATGATTTCCATCCCTAAGCAAATCACTAAGGTGTCTGTCCAAGCATAGCTTTAATTTAAATAGATTGCACGACATGCATATCTCTATTGTCAAATACCATGCAATGTGTTCCACAACTTGTTTCTTCGTCCTCGACCAATGGAAACCCTCTCTAAATCCTTTCACATACCTCCCTAAACTCCTTCTTCATGTCCATAAGCATGATAATGTATGGTATCTTACCTTTAAATGGACTAACATTTAGGATTCATAGGTGAACCCCATGCTCCATCACCATTTAATTTATAGATAACACAAATGGATGATGCCTCAGTTTAGGTAAACACAATATTACCATAATAAACTCAAATTCAAATTCTATTTATTAAAAATAGTTCAAAAACATTTTTCTTGTTATAAAATTCCATAGTACTCTTTTTCAAAAAAATTCAAGTACAAATACCCTCTTCTTTGTTCAAATCCAAAGAACTTGCATAAAATTCAGCTTTTATATTTAAATTATTCTTTATGCGTAAAGTCTTCATTGAAATCATAACCATACTTATTTCAAAGCCTATAAGATATTCATATCAAAATTTTAAGTTCAAAATCCATAAAATTCCCTTTCAATGAATTTTAGCATTAAAAACTCCTTCTTTTCTTCAAATTTGAATATAAATTAACTAAACAAGCTTAGAAAAAAATTCAAGATTCGTGCTTATTAAAATATCATTTGAAAGTTCTCAAATTATTTTCTAAAGTCTAACCATATATTTTAATACAAGCTTATGAAGTATCATTTTCATGTTTAAATACTTAAAACCATTTCAAACAATTTGGAAACAACAATTAATCGGATTATAAAAAACACATATTCATACAACTTCATTAGAAAGCAACTCAATTCATATTACTTATAAGATTAATTACACTAGCTAGATTAAGCATTTAACTTCCTAAAGTAGTAAATTTTCTACAAAACAACAATATACTTCAAAATCCATTTGGTTTCAATGTATTACTTTTAATATTCCAAACATTAATAATTTTCAAAAAAATTCATAAAAATGATAATATTATTATCATTTTACATCAAAGCTATAATATATGTTAAACCTTTTTTCATAACCACTTTATTATTATATAATTCAAAATAACAACATTTTACAGTAAATCCTAATTATTCTTTTTAGTGTAATTTACGTCAAGACAAGTAATAATTTATTCCAAAAACATTCATGGAAAATATTTTTTTCTATTATTACTCTTCTCCTTCTCCTCAAAATACCTCATATTTTTATTATTTAAATAATAAAAGTAAAAATAATATTTTTTACATAAACTCCGTAAACAGTTATGTTATTATTTGATAAAAATTCAGATAATCTTCCAAAATCATATTATTATTTATTTAAATTCCTCTATACTTTATAAATAATAGTAAATTCCAAATTAAAAATATATTTTTCGTTATTGTTTCAAAATTTTCCAAAATTCATAAATAATATCCTCATAAATTTCAGTGCAATTCCCCATGTCCCAATCCATGACGTTCGTCTCTAGCTAGTCCTAAGCACACTAGCATAGTAATTATCCTAGCTAGCTCACCTTAAACAATTCAAACTCTATAGGGTGTGTAATCCTTCTCTAGCTTCAATCAAATTTCTTATTGAAATTATAAATAACTTTTCAATTGTAGTTTTAATTAAAATTACTGATCTCAAAACATATTCTTTACAAAACTAGTAAGATTTAAGAACCATAAAATTCACTATTAACTTTAACAAACGTTTAATTTTGATCATCATATTTTTGTTGAAAATAAATTCTTTAAATTCTACCTAAACATATTTTAAAAAGATTTATTGTCTCTATGTATAATATTAAATCATTTCATATGAAATCATAACTCAAATTTATTTTAATTTAATTACTTCATATCTTTTCATATATCCACAAAGAAATAATTTTATACTTTTGATTTCCAAAGTTAATTTATTTTCGATAATTCTTAAAAATATCCATTCTTAAAAATATGCAATCTCCAAAATTCAATCCTTTATAACTTAACTTGGTATTAATTACTCAAAATATATTTTGATTTGAATTAACTTCGCTTATTTTTTAAAATACTCATACTTTAATTTAGATCGTTATTTCATTTTTTTTTCTCAACATCATGTTATACAATTTAGAACAAATTTATCATATATAAGTGTATATTGCTTTATTTAATATTCAGTCAATTTCAATCATCGTTAAACAATACCTAATATCTATACAAAATTATATTTTTAGATTCATTTTTGGCTACTAACTATATTCATATCGAATTCTGAAATAGTTTCCAAAACTTTAAATACTCAATTAATGTTTACGTTCAAGATTTTATATAAAATAAACCTTTAATTTTCATTAAAAAATACATGCATATTGGAATTGGACATTTTCACAATTTTTAAAATATTATTATTTTTAATTTAGATTCCTTCTAAAATGGTTTAAATTTACTTAGAAAAATAAAAATATGTACCATACCACATAAACTTTACCTTTATAAATTATAAAATTTCCTAAAATTGTAAAGCAAGTGTAATATATATAAAAAAATCCAAAGTGTGATAAAATTATTTATAAAATAAAGGAAATTAAAAAGATGTGTCTTTACTGGTCAATTTACTTTAAAAATGTTTCTTTAAAGTATATAACAAAATATGTGAAAGGGAGTGCGGATTAAGGATCATAAGGCTAATTTAACACTAGAGGGGGGGTGAATAGTGTTTAATGGATTCTAAGACTTATATGAACTAATTTAAAAATTTTGATATAAACAAATGTAGAACTTAATCACAGAATAATCATAGGATCAAACACAGATGCAGAAAGTAAATGAAAAGCAGTAAAAGGAAAGAACATATCGGATTTTATACTGGTTCGGAGTTACCCTCCTCAATTTCTAAAGGCCTTGAGGTACCCTCATGTCTTCGAGTCCGGGGCAAACTCTCTTGATTTACGGGACACAAGATCACCCAATTGATTTCCAGGCACAACCACACCTTATAGAGAGACTTGATAAACTTTTGATTACAAATTGGTCCTATAACTTTGAATAGCACTTTGATCTTCGAGAGAGGGCAGAGAATCAAACAAGAATGAGATTCTAATTTGATTCACTTGAGAATTTAGCAGAATTTCAGCACGATCTTAAAAATATGAAAATTTTAGAATATGGATTTGTGGAGAAGAAGGAGTGAAGAAAATAAGAAAATAGTTAGTTAAAAAATTCGTTTGTGAAGGCTATTTATAGACCAGTAACAGTCATAACCATTCGTGAAGAGATTTAAACGAATAGACACTTATTTTGAAAATTGAAACTTTTGAATTTAACGGCCACCATGTCGACATGGGGTATTTCATAATGTCAACATCCCTTAATTAAAAACAGTGTAATTTTTTTTTGAAAATGGTATTGAAAGGAAAACAAGATGAAATGATTCTGGAGTAAAATAAACTAATTTTCCTATGTTTTAAAATAAAGAAGAGTAGAAAAATATATTTTTAGAATGTATATGTGAATTTGATTTTAAATCTCAAGTATATATATTATAAAAGAATATTTAAAAATCAGAAGATAGTTTTAAAAACAAACGAAGTTTAAAACAAGAGTTTATTTAAAAACAAAAACAAAGAATATTTTAAGGCTAAAATACTATTTTTGAAAATCATTTGAAAAGATAATTTTTAAGGCTAAAACATTTTGAAAAGCAATTTTGAAAATCATTTTGAAAATCATTTTGAAAAACCATTTTGAAGTAGTTTTGCAAGCTTCTTCCTGTAGAATATCTCATCACATCAGGACTCGAGAACTTGTACAAAACCAGGATGTTCGTGGGTTTGTAAGCCACTTGTCGTAGGTTTGTAAGCTACTTGTCGTGGGTTTGTAAGCTACTAAGAAGGTAGAAATGGGTTCCATCCCAAATGAAATTTGGAATGAAGATTTCCATGCTGTTATGAAGTTTTAACAAAACTAGACACTTGTCTTGAAATCTTGATCTTGATACTCATGAGTCTTCAAACTTGATTTCTCCATTCTTGATCTTTATACTATACAGTCTTCAATAATCAGTACCTGCCTTATATATATCCTGCATAATAACATTCATATATATATATATATATATATATATATATATATATCTAGACAATAGTGTTAGTATATAAGTTATAATAAAATAAGTTACAAAGGTTGTTGTCATCAAAACCACTATCTCCAGTTCTTAATAATCTCCCCCTTTTGATGATGACAACCTTATAAAATATACTTACTACTTCGATCATACCATAACTCCCCCTTACTCCAACCTTACTATTTTATATAACTCCCCCCCCCCTTTGTCATCAACAAAAATAACCTATAAACCTTGAACTTAATAGAAAATGAGATAAACAAACATATGACATAAGAATAATAACTATGTATGAGTGAAATATAGCATCCTAAGTTAAATGGAATTCAAGATTTTATACACCAAAGGTTGTTTTAAGAAGAACATTAATTAAGATAACACTTATATACAAATTAACAAACCAATATACAATCAAGAAAGAGAAAAACGAAAAACGCTTAACGAGGACCCTTAACTATTGGTGATTTATGAACCTAACAATTTGGATAGTGGAGACAAAATTTTCCACGTGGTTCGATCAAGTTCCCATTAGCGTCAAAAAGGACCTCTCCAACTTAAATCATGCTATCGTCTTCGTCCATATGAACATCCGGATTCGGCAGAGGATGTTCTTCTTCTTGATCCTCTTGTGGTTCTTCTAGAGGCTCTTCTTCTTCAGAATTCATGGCTTGTGATGATTCTTCGATGACAATGGGATTGGCATGGTTATTCATAAGGAATTTTTGTAAATTCCTAAGAATTCTGCCTTACCTATCTTGTTCTCTAGCCATTCGCAGTTGACTCACTTGAATTTCTATCATCATTTGAAGCAAATCTTTCATCTTCTCTTGCAATTTGATGACTCGTACGTGTGTGGAATGTTGAAAAGGACCAGAATGAGGAGAAGTGGGTGAAGAAGGTTCATATTTAGAAGAGGAAGCCATTAATTTACTATTTTAGAAGTTTATTACAGAGAATAGAATAGAGAAAAGGAGTAAAAGTCGACATATATAAATATATAACCAAACAACTAATTTTAGAGGGAAATTTAAATTTGAAAATCTCGGCTTGTATGTCGACATATGGGGATGGGTCATGTCGATATGCCCAGTTCAATTTTTAAATTTTATTTATTTATATTAATTATTAACTATACTTGTATTATTTATAATTTATATTTCAGTTAATGAACATATACCTAATTCTCTTCTAAATTTAGTGAAGTTTTGTTCATTTAATGGTTTAGTTAATATATCAGCAATTTGTTTTTCAGTATTAATATATTCAAGAGTTATGACTTCTTTACTTATATTATCTCTAAGAAAAAGATGTCTAATATCAATATGTTTTGTTCTAGCATGATGAGTTGGATTTTTAGATAGGTTTTGTTAACGAATTATCAAATGAGAATATTTTAGAAAACCAAAATTCGTTAACTTGTTATTCACGAACCACAAAGTATATATACAAGACTCCATCAGTCCACTGAAGCCCACGAACTAATGCCTTCATATTACAGTTAGGTTGGGCCTTATATTACAAACCAAAAGTACAAACGACCAAAACTACACATATGTATGTCTCATAACACTCCCCCTCAAGTTGGTGCATATTCATTTATCATGCCCAACTTGTTACTCAAAAATCTGATTCGTGCTCCATTTAATGCCTTGGTGAATAAATCTGCAAGCTGATCACCAGACCGAATGTGCTTCAGATTCACCAAGCCCATTTGTACCTTCTCCCTGATGAAATGGCAGTCAACCTCGATATGCTTTGTCCTCTCATGAAAAAATGGGTTGGTTGCAATATGAACAGCTGCTTGGTTATCACACCACAAGTCTACTGATGCCACATTCTTCAACTTCAATTCAGACAAAACATGACTCAACCACATCAACTCACAAATTGCATTGGCCATGGCTCTATATTCCGACTCAGCACTTGAACGAGACATAACAGTCTGTTTCTTGCTTTTCCATGACACTAGATTACCTCCAACAAACACACAATACCCAGATGTTGACCTCCTATCTGATTTAGATCCATCCCAATCAGCATCAGTGAAACCCTCTATCTTGTTATGACCATGATTAGTATACTCAATGCCTTGACCTGCTGTTCCCTTCAGATAACACAGAATTTGCTTAAGAGCATTCCAGTGATGTATTGTGGGTGAATTCATGAATTGGCTAACAACACTGACTGGAAAAGAAATGTCAGGCCTTGTCACCATTAGATAGTTTAACTTGCCGACTAACCTTCTATACATTTCTGGATTATCAAACAATTCACCTTCAGTTGTTAACCCATGGCTTGTATCCATAGGAGTTGTGCATGGTTTTGCACCTAAATGTCTTGTTTCTGAAAGCAGATCCAGTGTATACTTTCTTTGTGTCATGAAGATATGTCCATTATCTCTTATCACTTCGATTCCTAAGAAATACTTCAACTCACCTAAATCTTTTGTATGAAATTGAGCTTGAATAAATGTCTTAAGATCAACAATTCCCTTCTTGTCACTTCCAGTTATCACAATATCATCAACATAGACTACAAGGAGAATTATTCCTTCTCGTGAAATCTTATAAAATACAGAGTGGTCAAAGTTACTTTTAATTATACCAAATTTCTCAATTACTTGACTAAATTTGCCAAACCTTGCTCTTGGACTTTGTTTCAACCCATATAGACTTTTCTTCAACCTACACACCTTTCCTTGCTCCCCCTGAGCAACAAAACCAAGTGGTTGCTCAATATATAAGTCACCATGTAAGAAAGCATTTTTGATGTCTAATTGATGCAACTTCCAATTATGTGTTGCTGCTAATGAAATAAACAGCCTGATTGAGGTCATTTTAGCTACAGGAGAAAACGATTCACAATAGTCAGTTCCATAAACTTGCGCATAACCTTTAGCAACTAGGAGAGCTTTAAGTCTAGCCACTGAACCATCTGGATTCATTTTGACATTAAAAACCCATTTGCACCCAAATAACCTTTCTATTTTCTGGTAACTGTACTAACTCCCAGGTTTGGTTTTGATCTAATGCTTCAATCTCCTCTAACATTGCCATTTTCCACTCAGGTTTAGATAAAGCTTCTTTCACAGTTTTAGGAACAGTAATTTTATCAAGGGTAGATACAAAAGATGAAGAAATTTGATCTAATTTGTCATATGATACATACGATGACATAGGATATGTACATTTGCGTTTACCTTTTCGAAGTGCAATAGGTAGATCCAAATTAGGATCTGGTCTTGAGACTTCTCTATCATCCACTGTTGGTAAGTTCATCTCATCTTCTTGTGTGACACTAATATTTTCTTCATCATTTTGTGCACTTTCTTGAGGTAGATCAGCAGGATAGATTAAGACATCTTCCTCTTCACTCTCTTCTTTTTGTCTCTGTAATTCTTTAACTACTGGAGAGAAGTAAGGTACATCTTCTACAAATGTTACATCAACTGATACAACATACTTATGAAGACTGGGACAAAAACATGTATATCCTTTTTGAAGTCTTGAGTATCCAACAAATACACATTTCAATGACTTTGGGTCTAGTTTGGTTAACTGTGGGTTCACATCCCTTACATAGCATACACAACCAAAAATTCTAGGTTTGACTGGATATATGGTTTTATTTGGACATAAGACTTGAATAGGGACCTCATAGTTTAACACTGTTGAAGGCATTCTATTAATTAAGAAACATGTCGTACTCACAGCATCTGCCCAGAATACTTTGGGAACATTCATCTGAAAGAGAAGTGCTCTAGTAGTTTCAATGAGATGTCGATTCTTCCTCTCTGCCACTCCATTTTGAGCTGATGTATCCACACATGATGTCTCATGAAGCATACCATACTTAGCCATATAAGTACTAAACTTACTGGACATGTACTCTTTTACATTATCACTTCTTAGAGTTTTGATTGATACATTAAATTGGTTTCTTATTTCAGCACAAAACATAGAAAATATAGAAAATAATTCTGATCTGTTTTTCATTAAGTACAACCAGGTTACACGAGTATGATCATCCACAAAGGTTACAAAGTACTTATATCCTTTCTTTGACACAGTAGAAGACGGTCCCTATATATCTGAATGAACTAAATCAAATGCTGATGAAGCTCTTTTATTTATTCTAGGACTCAAACTTACACGATGGTGCTTAGCAAAATGACAAGACTCACAATCTAATGTAGATATAGAATTAAATTGTGGACATAGTCTTTTAAGTAAAGCAAGTGATGGATGCCCTAACTGATAATGAGTCTTAAGAGCAGAATCGATACTTGAGCATGTAATATGTTCAGGACTTGCAGCATTGAGTGTATATAACCCTCCAGTTCGTTGACCCTTACCAATAATTTGATTCGTCACAAGATCCTGAAACAAGCAATAATCGGGGAAGAAAGATATGCAACAATTGAGATTACGAGTAATTTGACTCACAGATAGTAAATTGAATGACGAATTTGATAAGTATAATACTGAGTTCAATGGCAAATGAGGATGTAAATCTACATTTCCTGATCCTTGTACATAAGTTTGTGATCCATCAGCTAGTGTAACAGCATGTGGTGACTTGTTTAAATGAATGTCAGAAAATAAACGACAATTACCTGTCATATGGTCAGTAGCACCTGAATCTATGACCCACTTAGGTGTGATTCTCACCATTAGCAGTTTTAGCAACCATAGTGACTGAAGAAGAATTTTGACTTAGTGTATTGTTCTTCAACCCTTCTTGATATTTCAGATAGCAATTGTATTCATCAGCAGTTAATAGCACCGTTTTACTTGAATTAGCAGTATTGTTTGCCATTGAATTCTTGTATTGCAACTTCCTACATTCAAACTTAGTATGACCCGGCTTCTTGCAATATGCATAGAACTTCCCTTGATTTCCTGATCTATTTCCTTGAAATTTTTTAATAGAAGAATTATTCCAAAATTGCCTATTATCAGATTGGGAACTTGATTTCCAAGGTTCATAATTCTTGCTACTGCTAATCAACGCACTGTCAACTGGAGTAATTGGAGTCTGAATACCTTCAGTTCGCAGAATTCGACTAAACACCTCCTTCAAAGATGATACATCAGATCCAGATAAGATTTGTGATTTTGCAGATTCAAAATCAGGTGTCAATCCCGCAAGAAAACTCATTATAGCCATTTGTTCTCGCTGCTGCTGTTGAACTTTAACATCTGGACTAAATGGAAGCAACAAATTCAATTCCTCGTATATTTTCTTGAAATTTATGAAATAACTCATTAATATTTGCTCCTGTTTCTCTGCTCTATAGAACGATTTGCATACATCGTACATCCTTGTCAAATTTCCTTTTCCAGAGTACAAGAACTCCAAGTATTCCATCAATTCTTTCACAAATTCGCAATTCCACTAAACCAATCACTTCAGTATCAATTGAATTCCGGATCTGAAGAAATAGACGAGCATCATCTCGTAGCCACAGTAAATCCTTCTCTTCTTTAGAATCAGCATCTGGTGGATCTTCAGTTAAGTGATTGCCTTTGTCAATACTCCTGAAGTAAAGACGAATCGTTTTACTCCAATTCAAATAGTTTTGATCATTCAACTTGTGATCGGTGATCTTGGGCATCATCTGAACAGTATCGTGAATTACCTTGTTTTCTCTCATGACTTAAGTAAGCTAAGATCTGAGATTGAATACAATTGGTAAATCAGACGATCAATTGAAGGAGAAGAAGTCCTAGCGAGATTAATGAATTTGAACCTCTTTTCGCTCTGATACCATGTTAACGAATTATCAAATGAGAATATTTCAGAAAACAAAATTCATTAACTTGTTATTCATGAACCACAAAGTATATATACAAGACTCCATCAGCCCACTGAAGCCCACAAACTAATGCCTTCATATTATAGTTAGGCTGGGCCTTATATTACAAACCAAAAGTACAAACGACTAACAAATGTAAATGTATACATAAAAATACAACTACACTTCTGTATGTCTCATAACAGGTTTATTGCACTAGTATTATCACAATAAATTGGTGATTTAGTTATAGTTAATCCAAAATCTTTTAAAGTTTGTTGCATATATATAACTTGAGAACAAGCCAAAGCAGCAGATATATATTCTGCTTCAATTGTTGACAAGGATACAGTGTTTTGCTTCTTACTAAACCAGGAAACCAGAGAATGTCCTAGAAAGTGACAAGTTCCACTTGTACTTTTTCGGTCTGATTTACAACCAGCGTAATCAATATCACAGCATGAAATTAAATCAAATACATCATTTTTAGGGTAAAATAAACCATAATCTAAAGTATGTTTTACATATCTTAAAATTCTTTTAACAGCTTTTAAGTGAGTTTCTTTAGGTTGAGATTGGTATCTTGCACAGATACAGACACTATGCATGATGTCAGGACGACTTGCTGTTATATAAAGTAGCGAACCAATCATTCCCCTATATAATTTTTGATCAACATCTTTTGATTTATCTTCTTTACTTAAAGCTACATTAGTTGTCATTGGAGTTGGTTTCCCACTAGAAGTGGTCAATCCAAATTTATTAATTAAATCCTTAGCATATTTTTCTTGACTAATGAAAATTCCTTTATCTAATTGTTTGATTTGAAGTCCTAAGAAGAAACTTCATTCTCCCATATGACTCATTTCAAATTCTTTAGTCATTATATCTGAAAATTCTTTATTCATTATGTTATTAGTTGACCCAAATATTATATCATCTACATATATTTGTACTAATTGAATATCATTTTTGTTTCTTTTAATAAAAAGAGTTGTATCAATTTTACCAATTTCAAAACCATATTGTAGTAAATAAGATCTTAGTCTTTCATACCAGGCTTTAGGAGCTTATTTCAGACCATATAAAGCTTTCTTTAATTTCTATACATGATTTGTAAATTTATTATCTTCAAAAAGTGGAGGTTGTTCAACATAAACATCTTCTTTACAAAACCATTTAGAAAAGCACTTTTAACATCCATTTGATATAGCTTGAATTGTAGTTTGCGAAAGCAAGTAGAATCCTGATAGCTTCTAGTCTTGCTACGGGTGCAAAGGTTTCATCATAATCAATTCCTTCTTCTTGACAATAACCTTGCACGACTAAACGAGCTTTATTTCCCACGACCTCACCAAGTTCATTCATTTTATTTTTATAAACCCATTTTGTTCCAATTATACTTTTATCCTTAGGTCTAGGAACAAGTTCCCAAACATCATTTCTGGTGAACTGATTCAATTCTTCTTGCATAACAAGAATCCATGAATCATCAGATGATGCTTCCTTTGGATTTTTAGGTTCAATAGTTGATATAAAAGCTACATTACTCATACTATTTAGTTGATTTCTTGTTTTAACTATAGATTCAATATTTTCCAGTATATTTTCTACAGGATGATCTTTTAATAGCCTAATTCTTTTATTAGGTTGAATGATTTCACAATTAGTTTCATTAGGTTCATTATTTAAAGTTACAAAATCTTATTCATCTTCTATTTGTACAGTATCTTTAAAATTTTCATCAAAAGATACATGCATTATTTCTTCAATAGTGTTAGTTCTTAAATTATAAACTCTAAATGCTTTACTTCTATTAGAATATCTGATAAAGATACCTTTGTCGGATTTAGGTTCAAATTTATCTAAATTATCTTTTGTATTAAGAATAAAACACTTACTACCAAAATCTTTAAAATAAGCTACTATGGGTTTCTTATTGTAAAGTAATTCATATGGTGTTTTATTAGTTAATGGTCTAATTAAAATCCTATTTAATATATAACAAGCTGTAGCGACTGCTTCAGCCCAAAAGTTGTTAGGTAAGTTACTATCAGAAAGCATTGTTCTAGCACACTCTTGAATCGTTCTATTCTTACGTTCTACCACTCCGTTTTGTTGTGGAGTTCTTGGAAAAGAGAAATTATGAGTAATTCCTTTTTGATTACAGAAATTCTCAAAATTTTCATTTTCAAATTCTCCACCATGATCACTACGAATAGTTTTTATTTTTAAAGAAAGTTGATTTTGAATTCTTTTAGCAAAATTCTTAAATAATTCAAAAGCATCACTTTTAAGTTTAAGAAAAATTGTCCAAGTATATCTAGAATAATCATCTACAATTACAAAAACATATTTATTGTGATTAATTGATTGAACTTGAGATGGACCAAATAAATCTAAATGAAGTAATTCTAGAGGTTTAGAAGTAGAAATCATATCTTTTAATTTAAACGAACTTTTCTTAAGTTTTACTAATTGGCAAGCATAACATATACTATCTACTTTAAAGTTTAACTTGGGAAGACCTCTAACTAAGTCAAGTTTTGATAACCTAGATAACAGTTTGAAATTTAAATGACCAAATCTTTTATGCCAAACCCAAGGGTCACTTGTATTAGCCAAAAGACATAAGTCATCATTTGAAACTTTCATACTAAGGATGTAAATGTTATTCTTCCTAATTCCTTCAAAAATAATATTTGACTTATTATCTTCGATGTGACACTTATCTTTTCCAAATTTAATTTTAAATCCTTTATCACATAGTTGACTTATACTAAGCAGATTATGTTTTAAATTCCTAGCTAGCAAAACATCAGATATAAGAGGAGTTTTAGAATTACCAACATTGCCGATGCCAATCACATATCCTTTTGAGTTGTCTCCAAAGTTGACCAATCCACCATCTTGATATATAATGTCACTGAGTATCTCTGGATTTCCAGTCATATGCCTTGAACAACCACTATCAAGTATCCATTTATCTTTCTCAATTTGCATAGTTTTTCCATTGGTTGTTGATTCTTCAAAAGCCATGTAACATGTCTGTTCCTACATAATAAACCAATTCGGTAGATAACTTGATTTTTCATAAAAATTATATGCAGACTTATGATACTTTGATGAAATGCATAAAATCAAACTAGTATTAACAAAATTTCCTAAAAATGCCATTATTAACTTTTCAAGTTTCAGATTATGAAAACTATGAAAACCTAAGCTACGATACCAATTGAAAGGGAGTGCAGATTAAGGATCTTAAGGCTAATTTAACACTAGAAGGGGGTGAATAGTGTTCAATTGATTCTAAGACTTATGTGGACTAATTTAAAAATTATGATATAAACAAATGCAGAACATAATCATAGAACAATCACAGAATCAAACACAGATGCAGAAAGTAAATAAAAAGCAGTAAAAGAAAAGAACACACCAGATTTTATACTAGTTAGGAGTTACCCTACGTCCAGTCCTGCACCAAGGCAAACACCTCGTACAAATTTTTATTATACCAATGTCGAGATTACAATCCTCAATTTCTAAAGGCCTTGAGGTACTCTCCTGTCTTCGAGTCCGGGGCAAACTCTCTTGATTTACGGGACACAAGATCACCCAATTGATTTCCAGGCACAACCACACCTTATAGAGAGACTCGATAAACTTTTGATTACAAATTGCTCATATAACTCTGAATAGCACTTTGATCTTCGAGAGAGGGCAGAGAATCAAACAAGAATGAGATTCTAATTTGATTCACTTGAGAATTTAGCATAATTTCGGCACGATCTTAAAAATATAAAAATTTTAGAATATGGTTTATGGAGAAGGAGTGAAGAAAATAAGAAAATAGTTAGTTAAAAAAATTCATTTGTGAAGGCTATTTATAGACCAGTAACGGTCATAACCGTTCGTGAAGAGATTTAAATGAATAGATACTTCTTTTGAAAATTGAAACTTTTGAATTTAACGGCCACCATGTCAACATGGGGTATCCCATGATGTCGACATCCCTTAGTCAAAAACAATGTAAAATTTGTTTTGAAAATGGTATTGAAAGGAAAACAAGATGAAATGATTCTAGAGTAAAATAAACTAATTTTCCTATGTTTTAAAATAAAGAAGAGTAGAAAAATATATTTTTAGAATGTATATATAAATTTGATTTTAAATCTCAAGTATATATATATATATTATAAAAGAATATTTAAAAATCAGAAGATAGTTTTAAAAACAAATGAAGTTTAAAACAAGAGTTTATTTAAAAACAAAAACAAAGAATGTTTTAAGGCTAAAACATCTTTTCTGAAAATCATTTGAAAAGATAATTTTTAAGGCTAAAATATTTTGAAAAGCAGTTTTGAAAATCATTTTGGAAAACCATTTTGAAGTAGTTTTGCAAGCTTCTTCCTGTAGAATATCTCATCACATCAGGACTCGAGAACTTGTACAAAACCAAGATGTTCGTGGTTTTGTAAGCCACTTGTCGTAGGTTTGTAAGCTACTTGTCGTGGGTTTGTAAGCCACTAAGAAGGTAGAAATGGTTCCATCCCAAATGAAATTTGGAATGAAGATTTCCATGCTATTATGAAGTTTTAACAAAACTAGACACTTATCTTGAAATCTTGATCTTGATACTCATGAGTCTTCAAACTTGGTTTCTTCATTCTTGATCTTTATACTGTACAGTCTTCAATAATTAGTGCATGCCTTATATATATCCCGCATAATAACATTCATATATATCTAGACAATAGTGTTAGTATATAAGTTATAATAAAATAAGTTACAAAGGTTGTTGTCATCAAAACCACTATCTCCAGTTCCTAACAATATGAGGACAACAATGCACCTTAACCTTTTTTTGATTGTAATTAGGATTATTATTTTGAAATGTTGATATTATATTGTTAAATATTATATATTTCCGTTAAGGATTGTTACATTTTCATTAAGTATATTAACTAATGAAGTTGATAATGATTCAATTTATTTTAATTTGATTATAATTTGAATTGTTGAGATATATATTATTAGATGTTATTTGAAATTAATATATATATATATATATGTGTGTGTGTGTTTAAGTTAAGGGGTGTTACATTTAGTATCAAAGCTTAAGATAGGTAGTTCCTACTTAATTAGGGTTATTACAAATACGCTCTTCCATACGCCCTAATTAAGTAGGAACCCCTAACCTAAGATCTGATACCGAATGTAGCAACCCTTAACGTAAACACATGTGTTAATTTCAAATAACATTTAATAATATATATGTGTAATTATATTGGTAAGATGTAGTAATTCAAAATAATAACAACAATTATCATATTTGTGTTTATATTGGTAAGATGTAGTAATTCACCTCTTACGATCTTAAACCAAATTATAATAATGTAATTGATAATTAAAAAAACTAATTTTTTACACACTTGATTAGGATGTAGTATGCCATGGCTAGATAATTAAAAAGTTAAATTTGTTTATCGATTCTAATTAATGAAGTTAATATCCTTTTTTCCTAAATTAAAATCGTTGATCTCACATTTATGGGGTCCCGACCCACATATAAAAGTGAAATAACATCGTGGACATCACGAACAACAGATTGCTATTGAGTAAACCATAAAACATATCATAGAGCATTCTATATTATTCTATGTTTTTTAAACTCACGGCGGAAGGAATAAAATATAATAATATTCAATAGTACAACTACATACAAATATAACAATACATAATTAAATAAATTCCAACTACAACATCTCTCCCTATAATGGAAAGGGAAATAATAAATGTTTGGGAATAAATGAAATAAAAATAGTAGATAGCTAATGAACGAATATGTGTGTCTCCATCATACTATCACACCTCCAAGTCAGTACCTGTCTACTCTATCGACCTATCAGAGTATAACTAAAAAGAAGAAAATGATAAAGGCGGTCAGACATACATCTGGTGCATGAAACACATCATATAGGTATATAATACTAATAAGCTAGTAAAACAACAGTTATGCTTAAAAACCATACCTTAACCTGTGTTATTTGCACCCAACTAGTCAGCTAAACATAATATAATACTATAATGACAACATAGGATAAGGTCACATTAAAATCTAAACATATCTAATTATATGCACTCGATGGAATCCAAAGTCCTAACTCACATGCCAAAGACCATCTACGATACGATTGAGCCTAAAGTCCTAACTCGCTATCATCAAAAAATACATGCGACCCGCTACCGAGGAGATATATGTCTCAGCCCAATATTGTCAAGTTATAAGTGAACCGAGCGGTAAATGGAGGTCATATGTAAAAGTTATAAACGTTTAAAGATATGGGTAATATTGTAATTATTTAATAATTATTATATGCCGTTATAGTACCAATCTTCCCTCCACATCGTGTTTAGAAGCCCATTCGACCACTTCTTTGAGCCATCATCGCCACCACAGTCAAAATTCCAACGATCCATCCTCGCCTTGAGAATCCCCATGTCGAGTCGTTGTTGACGCAACCAACGCCATAAACTCTAGCCACCTCTACCCTACAGCCCCCACTAGCCCTATTTACATCTATTATGGTGAACATAGATCGTCCAAGAATGATCAAAAACCAGCAAGACCATCCCCTCACCTCCACTTCACACTCGTGCCTTTTTCTTGACATATCATCACTGTTTCACCATTGGATCAAAACGGATGGTCCATGTTCATCAAACTTCCGATGTATTTTTGGTTAATCTATATACTTAATCGACGAATGAACATTACTAGTGGACTCATATCGTCGCGTACTATAATTTGATATATAATATATCTAGGTTGGAACACTTGTATATTTCACACTTTTAAGTTAAAAGGAGATTAACTTCACTAATTATAATCGATAAAAATTAAACCTTTTAATTATCTAGCCATGGCATACTACATCCTAACTAAAAAATTAGTTTTTTTAATTATCAGTTACATCATTATAGTTTGGTTTAAAATCATAAGAGGTGACTTATTACATCTTACCAATATATACACAAATATGATAAACCTCACTCACCGATTAGTCGTGCATCTTTGTAACATCTCATAAAATAAATAAAAAATTTAACTAATAAAAAATAAATTTATTAATAATAACGCTAAAAATAGAAATTTTGCTAACATTGGAATTTGGTCACAAAACTTACACCATTATGTTCATGGGGATTCTTTGAGCAATTTTCATCTATAAAGTTTTATGATCGGAGTTCAGATGAAGAAGTTATCAACATTTGAAAATTTTGAATTGGATATAACTCAAAATGAATTAAGGAAATAATTCAAAAAAAATCTAAAATAATAAATGTTAACGGTAGCTTAGGATCAGAGGAACCATTAGCATTAATTAAAAAGGTATTAAATTAAAATAAACGATAAAAAATAATCTCCTGTCGCAAATGAAGGTCAATTGATCGCCTATTCTGAGTCAGTCTAGTGTTAGCAGTCGACCGCCCAAGGAAAGCCGGTCGATCGGTTGAATGTTGGTAGTAGGGTTTGCCTAGGCCAAATGTAGCCAAGATTTAATTTAACAAAATATTCTCGATCCAACCATTCTGACACGTTCCAACAATTGTAAATAAGAGGCTTGCCCCTTCACTTTTATTCATTAGAAAAATAGGAAAGCTAATTAAACACCATAAGTTCTCTTCCTCCTCAATAAACAAAATTCAAGATTCAAGATGAGGAATTCAATCAAATTAAAGGGAAAAAGGCAAAAAGTTTTAGATATATGTATATTTCTTTTTTTCTATTTTTTTTCTAATTTCTGAATTATGAATCTAATCTACATATAATTGAATTGTTGTATATTGAAAAATTAAAAAGAGGATAACTAGAGGAGAAAATATGTGAAGGCGTGGAATGAATCCAAAGGAATTTAGGGAAAGCTATCCCTGAGTGGAAATCTTATTTTTTTTCTCTTTATAATAATTTACGTAATAAAAGTTTGAATTTGTTTTATGCCTTGGCGAATTTTATATATGAAAACCTTAAATCTAAAACCCCAAAATCCCTCCATAAAATGTGAATTCTTGGATTAGTTGGAATCTTAGAATTTAATTTGTTATTTTCAATATGAGTAATTTATGTTCTGTTCAACTTACACTTTCTAATTTTTGCTTGTTGTGACGATGGGTTCTAAAAGAAAAGAATTAGGCAATGGTGTGCACAATATAGATTTTTATATGTGTAATTTGCACCATTTATTTTCATAATTTAAGTAAATATGAACACTTTTTCTCTTCAATCTTATCTGTGTAAAAGTTGGATAAATTATAAAAGGTCTAAATTGTAAAGTTTTGTTCCCTTAAAATAGAGGCGTTAATTATACTATATTAATGTTGTTTGATATTTTGATTCCATTTTTATATATATGCAAGCCTATTTTGTTAAGCTAATCGGGATACTAGCTATTGTGTAAACTATTATATTGGACCAAAACTTGTACGAATATGGATGTTTTGACATTTAGATTATCTTAACAACTAGTATAGGAAGCGAAAACCCTAGTATAGAAATAATTTTATGCATGCTTAGGAATATTAATAAAAACTAGTTAGTCTAATATTTACATTAAGTATAATTGTCTTAATAATGTATCAGTCGCAACGTATAAAATAAATAGGTTATAAATGACGTTAATCCCTATAAAAAGGAAGTTGAGGATAATTATGGTAATAATCCATAATTAAAGGCGAAACAAGAAGCTTCCCTTATATGGCCTTAATGTGTAAATGTAGGCGAAGTATATTATATGTATATATTATGTATATATATCATAGTATATTTTGTAATGTTAGAGAGTGAAAATACGACTAAGTTACAGAGATGTGAAGCCAGTTAAAAGTACACAGAAGTCTGCCCAGCTAATCTGGCTACCAACACTCTGACTTTGGAATTGATGTGAGGCATCGCCTATAATAAGTACCCACGGTGGATGCGAGATTAGTTGCAATGTTGTAGAGTACTTCTGTGCAGCTAATTTGGCTATGAGTGCATACGAATGGCTGGACTAATGTGAGTCATCACGATTTGAGTTACGGAATATAAAATGGATATCCAAGTACGGGATGCTTCGGGGTTAGAGTTAATTGGCTATTGTAGGATATGCGTCGTTTCCATTCAAGGAGTACTAAATTGTAGTGATTATCTTTTGATGTAGTAGTCAGAAATATCTAGAGATGGTCCACTTTGAGGTTGAGATATTAAATGGTTATTGGAGGGTCTGCCTCTTCCCAATTAAAGAAGTATTAAGTGATCTTATGGGATTTCTTATGATGTTAGCTACTAGAGAAGGGTCCGCCTTGGGTCTAATTATTAAATGATGGGGATATGCCTTTGGTATAAGTATTAAATGGTCAAAGTCTGACTATTATCCATTAAATAGTTATTAAGTTGCTTGTATACTTTTTCTCACATCGTTAGGACATGGTTGATAAAGATGGGTTGTTAGACCTCATATATTTCATAGTTGCATTGCATCTGCATTATAGTTACAAAGTTCGATTGGAAAAGGCCATTGGTCTACAGTTAGAGATGCATTATGGAGTTAGACTAGAAAATGCTTTAGCTTATAGTTGGAGGTATACTCAGTAGATTATAGTATAGGATGCATAAAACATAATAGTCATGTAAATGATACTGCCCAAATATTATTTTGGTAAGACTTGAGATTTCCATTCACTAGACATTTGTTGTTCTGACTCGCTCCTCATTACAACCCACAAGTTAAGGGGAACGGTGCTGGTGAAGATTGTGTAGGAAGGGGCAAAGACTTATGGTAGCTTGGTTATTTATCTATGTTTTTGATTTATTCTAGTGTGCCTATATTTTAGACTTGATGATGTTCTATTTTGAGACATCGTGTTATGGATTTGGAATGTTGTATTTTTGAGATTTGAAATATGAAATGGGTACTTATTTATTATTATATTTTATTCTTTCCGCTGTGATTTTGAAATCATAGATAGATAGCTCTATATATTGTTTATATTGCCACCCAACAACCAGCATTGAAATGGACATAAGGTTTGATTGGGCTGGGTTGAAAATTAGGTCCATTTCGAAGAAGATTGTTACATTTGGTATCAGAGCTTACGTTCTCCGATCAATAGGAATAAGTATACACGAGAGTATGTATTTGGTACTTTTGAATTTTTTTCAAAACCCTACTATCTATGTACATTTATGAACATACTCAAACACTCTAGGCAAACTTTTGAATTAGCAAGTAATGCTATCATAGGAAATCAGGATTAATCCGAATTTTATACCTACGGATAGTTGAAATGGCTGAGAATAACGACTCTGAAGTCAGGAACCACCCGCCCAAGAGATACCCACCATTCCGGGTATGACATCATGGTTCCGACAATATCTAGGGGTAGTGAGGCAAGTTTCCTCAACAGGCTGCACTAGCGGTGCTAGTTGCTCTGCCCGCTGAACCAACACATCGCTCGTTAGACTTTCCAAAAATGTGTTAAGACTTTCAAAATATGGGTGGATGAGCATTTTTGGAACATTATATTTTATAGAAACCAAGGCATGGATTAATGACTATGACCGTATATTCCGAGAGCTAGGATGGGAAGACTGGATTAAGAGGTGGATAGTTACATGACACCTAAAGGGTAGGCATTGGATTGGTGGACCATAGTCATTCAAGAGAATAAAGAGGAAGGAACTACTTAGACTAATTTCAGGGCTTGCTTTGAGTCATAATTCATGTCCAAAGCTGAAGTACATATGCAATTAGAGAAGTTTATCCAACTAAGATAGGGAGATTCCAATGTGAAGGAGTATATCAATAAGTTCATGGAATTAGGTAAATTTGGAATGAGCCTGATTGATACCACTGTTGAGATATGTTATATGGGAAAGCTAATGTCATAAGTTGTTAGGCCTTTCTCGATTTTATAAAGAGTAGGAAAGTCAGCACGTTTTTGTGAGCTTTTGAAAAGCCAGTGAGTGTTCACATGTTTTACGTTTAACCGATTTGTGAACGGACGTTGATGATTTAGCAGTCATGGTAGAAACTAGTCGACTTATGAGGTGAATATGGAGACTTGAGTCATACCTTAGGACGTGATATGGAACATAATAAAAGTGAGAAGTGCAGTTAGTCCGTGTACGGCGAGGAAAGGATTTGGACGAGAGTACGTGGGAACTCAATGAGAGAATCCAAGTTTCACATCACGAGCTCGCTTCAAATTAGTTACTCTTTTGGTTAATTTGAAGGTTAGTTTGTTAGGTCGTTGTTTTTTTTCATGGTTGCTTTACCTGCTAGTTGACATAAGCATGGATGTCTGGATGTTAGAATTGGTTCCATGCACATCCTTATGACGATGGCTGCTTTGTTTGGATTATACCAGTTTAGTTTATACCATGTTCGATTGTATGTATATACATTCCAACCTATTATTTTAGTTGCATGTGCACTCATCTCATATCATATCATATTATTTTATCTATCACATATATTATATATTTTTCACTGTGTCTTTAATTATGTTGTATAAGGGATGTAAGATGGATGTAGTTATATGTGTTTTGTATGTTTGTACAATGTAAATCGAGTTGCATTGTCCATATCTTGAAATTTCAAGAATAAATTTTTTTAAGGACAAGACTATAACACCCCCTAATTTTACAAAATTAAATGACGAAATTTAAAAGGATAAAATCGTAATTTTACATAAAGGACAAAATAGTAAATTACTATAAGAGATGGAATTAGGCTTCAAGATCTATTTCATTGTGTCCAAAATGTCATTTATAGTTAGAAATCATATATACTGAATTTGGTTAAATGGACTAGAAATTAGAAGAAATCAAACCCAATGGCATTTTTGTAATATATTAATTCAAAATTTTAGCCTAGAATCATATTTTTCAGTCTATAAATAGATCTCTAACTCTATTTCTTTGCTCTAACAATCTTGCCTTCACTTATGAAACCCTAATCACTAAATCAATTCCTAATCCACCAAATCAATGCCAAATTTAACAAATTTATATATGAAACCAATTACCATGAAGAGGGCTACACAAGGAAATCAAAGCTATCAAAAAATTTGGCATTTTCAAGATAAGGAAATTCTAAATGATAAAAAATGTGGAGGATTCACCTTGGATCGGAGAAGATGCATGACCAATCGATAAGTGGGATTTATCATATTTATGTATATATTGGTAAGACGTAGTAATTCACCTCTTATGATCTTAAATCAAATTATATTGATGTAATTGATAAATAAAAAATGATTTTTTTATATACTTGATTAGGATGTAGTATGCCATGGTTAGATAATTAAAAAGATAATTTTTTATCGATTGTAATTAGTGAAGTTAGTCTCCTTTAACTTAAAAATGCAAAATATACAAGTGTCCCAAACTAGATATATTATATGTAAAAATTGTAGTTCTCAATGGCATGAATCCATAGGTGGTATTCGTTCGTCCACTAGGTTTGCGAATTGATCAGAAAACATGTTGGAAGTCCGATGAATATGGACCACTCGTTTCAATCCGATGGTGAAACGATGGTGATAGTTCGATAAGAAGGCATGGGTGTAAAGAGGAGGTTGAGAGGATGGTCTTGGTGGTGTTTGATTATTCTTGGACGATCAATGCTTGCCATAATTGACGTAAATAAGGATGAAGGCAGTTGTAGGATAGAGGTGGCCGGAGTTTATGGTGTTAGTGGCGTCAACAATGGCTCGGCATGGGTATTCTTCGGGTGAGGTCGGATCAATGGGATTTCGACTACGGCAGCGGTGACGTCCAAAGGAAGTGGTTGAATGGGTTTTTGAACATGATGTGGAGGGTAGATTGATATTGTAGTGGCTTATAATAATAATAAAATAATTAAATAACAACAATACTGCCCAATATCTTTAAATGTTTATAACTTTTGCGTACGACCTCTATTTCACATGTAGTTCGCAGCATCGGAATCGTGGTGAAACGAGAAACATTTTGTTATGTATTTGCAATGTTATAAGAAATTTCTAAAAAGTTACTTTTTTGGTAGTAACATTATAGTTGTTTGGCATGATGATAGTTGGCTGATAGATCCTGTTCCTCAGTAGTGAATCACTTACGATTTGACGAGAGTGGGCAGCGATATCTTGTTCCTAGGTAGTAAGTTGCTTACGATAGGATGATAGTGGGCTGGGACACGTAGTTCCCAAATAGTGAGTCGCTTGCAATTAGGTGATAGTTGTTTGGGACATAGATTTCCTTAATAGTGAGTCATTCATACATTGTGTTCCTTAGTAGCGAGTTGCTTATGATTTGATGATAGTGGACTGAGACATGGATTTTCTCAATAACGAATCACTTATGATTTGGCAATAGTGGGCCAAGACAGATAGTTCCCTGGTAGCGAGTCGCCGACGATAACAAGTTAAGACTTTGTGCTCAACCATACCACGGACGGTCTTCGGCATGTTAGCTAGGACTATGGTTTCGATCGAGTGCATATGATTAGATATGGGTTAGATTTTAGCGAGACTTTATCCTATGTTATCACTATAGTATTATATTATGTTTAGTTGACTTATTGGGTGCAGGTGACACAGGCTAAGGTATGGTTTTCAAGTGTAACTGTTATTTTACTAGCTTATTAAAATTACACACTTATAATTACAATTATACACTTATGTGATGCATTCCACTCACTAGATGTATGTTTGACTCCCTCTTTCATTTTCTTCTTTTTAGTTATACTCTGATAGGTCAATAGAGAGGACTGATTGTGACTTGGAGGTGTGATAGTACGATGGAGATGTCATATTCATCCATTTGCCTATCTATTATTTTCATTTCATTTATTCCTGGACAATATATTGTTTCCATTTCCAGTAAGAGAGATGTTGTAGTTGGAATTTATTTGATTCTGTATCATTATATTTGTTTGGGGTTGATTACTATTGTATTTTATTCCTTTCCCTATGAGTTTCAAAAAGTGTAGAATATTATAGGTAGCTCTATGATCTATCTTATAATTTACTCAAATGATCCGCTATCTATACTGTCTGCGATGCTAATTCCAATTTCATACATGATTCGGGATCCCATAGATGGCAGCTTTTACAATTCAGTTTCTAATACAAAAACACATAGTGAAAAGAGAAGGAAGAATAAAAGAAAGCATACCTGATCAAGATACGTTGTGGTTTACGAAGTGATAAGAACTTCAACTTGGTTGTTAGGAAAGGAATGGAGTACCAACTATATGAAGTGATGAACAGATATCTTGGGAATACGTATACCACTTCAAAGGTGATAACGGGCTACTCGAAGACCCTTGTGCAATTTAGATAATTGCTTGTCTTGATCCAAAGCATACTTTGTTTTACAAAAGCCTATTTTGAAAGAAAAGTGTTATCCAACGTTTGAACCGAGCAACTTCTAAGTGAATTTGGACATCAAGGCGAAGACGGAATGGATCAAGAACTTGAGGGCATGCTTAGAATAGCTTAATAAGGCAACACCAAAAGTTTGGGTCCAATTGGTACAAGGACAGCTTAGTCGGTACCAATTTGATTTTCCAAGGAGGCCCATCTAAGACTTTAGGGTTTGAAGCTTATGAAGAGTGAGATAGCATGTATTCAAGGTGATAAACAATATGCCTAGTACTGACCATAATTATGGTCGGTACCCACATGATATTTTGCTAGAGGATAACTTGTTCTTCCTCTCTATCTTCTTGAAGATGAAATATTACCTGTTCTTTCGTGATATAGCGACAATGACAAACTATTCCAACTATAAATAGAGAGTGTAGAGCAACAAAGGGAGGACTTTTGGCTATTTTGGGTCCATACTCTTCAATTTCTTATCTCTTCTTCAACCATTGTCACCAAACACTGTCAAATCCAAACAAATTTTGTTTTCTAGATCTAAAAACCATGTAAAAGTGCTTATACTTGTGACAAATCTTAAATTAATAATATTAAATAGGCATAGGCACTTGATTTGGCCAAACCACTATAAAAATTTGGTATGTTCTTACTATTTTTGCTTGTTTGCACTAGATCGATTCTATTTCCATTTGTTTGAGGTATTATGTTACTTTTTGATTCAACGATGAATTTGAAAATAATAATGATGAGGCACTTAAATGGCAAGTATTCATGGTTAGAACGTATAATGAACATGATTCTAGAGTAGTAGTAATCCTAATCACTCCCAAAAGTCAGAAATCATGCTATGCATTGAGTTTGATCCTTCCTAACACATCCTTACATGAGGATGGATTGGATGAAAAGGCATAAGCTTTGATAGTGCATCCTTGCATGAGCATGCACTAGGTAGAAACTACGCAGGTTTTAATGGCACATCCTAGGATGAGGCTGTACGGGCTGAACTCGCATAGTCTGTTGATAGTGCATTCTCAAATAAGGATAAACTAGTTAAAACTGCACAGCCTTTAAAGGAGCATCCTTGAACGAGGGTGCGATAGTTGAAACTGCACAGCCTTTGTGTGTGCATCCTCAGATGATGACACATAGGCTTAAATTGTGTAGCCTTTGACAATGCATCTTTGGATGAGGATGTACTGGAAAGAAATTGCGCAATCTTTGACTGTACATCCTCAAATGAGGGTGAAATAGCTAAAACTACACAGCCTTTGACTGTACATTCTTGGATTAGGGTGCACTGTCTAAAACTACACAGCCTTTGGCTGCGAATCCTTAGACGATGATGGTCTAACTGAAACTACGTGACCTATAAACACGCATCCTCGAACGAGAATGACCGGGATAAAATTGCACAACCTTTAAAGGCACATCCTCAAATGAGGATGCAATGTGTTAAAACTGCATAGCCTTCAAATACGCATCCTTAAATAAGGATGAACTAGACTAAAACTGTGTAGAATTTGATGAAGAGGATGCGCTGCTCCGAGTTTGAATTCACCACACCTTGTGTATTTGTAACATCCCCTATCTAGAGGCCCAAAACTAAGCGCTACAGATGCTATAGTCATCTATAGTATTAGCTTCCGACGACTAAATACGGCTATGTTAATGGTATCAATAATATCAGAAGCACTTAAATAAGAAACAAAACACAGATTTCAAAACCACGTTTACTTCATTACATTTCAAAACCAATTGTTTCACATTCACAACACATAACCCCAAATTGTTCCCAGGCACGGATCAAATATAATTATTACAAATTATGCCAAGAGTGGTATATGAAGATATCCCCTTGGTTGGTCAGAGTCATATAGTCATAATAGACCTAATACAAACATCACAGCGGAAAGTTCATCAAAACATAACAAGAACTGCAAATCCTAAATAGTTATCTGTTGCCTCCTGCATGCCTCCGTAGCTTATTCGTCAACACTCTAAAACGTCAAAAAGACCTTAACCCCTCAGCCTACTGAAATTAAATTTGAGCACCCGAGAGTTTAAGGGGAAAACATAAACTTTGAGTCAGACATAAAGCCTGGTGTGAATAATATTATACACCCTGGTTTAATATGTTAAGTGAGACCACGCCACTTAGCGGAACGGGTTTCCCCTCCCTAACATCCTTTTAAAACATATCTTTGCAAAACCTTTCATAAAACCATATATTGTGCTCCTGCATCCACAATGGTTAAATGCTGTAAAGCAATCATTATGTAGACATACATAAATATCAGGTAATAATGAACTATTTGTTCAAACACACAAATTTTGTTTGGATAACTTTTAACCTTTGGCTGAATCGGGCCTACCAGACAATATAATCAAAATTAACCTAACACCCGTTAGATATTCTTCTTCTGGATTATCTATCCTTAAGTATCTGTAAAATATCTCACTTTTGGACAGTCTGTCCTTAACTATCTGTTAAATAATTCACTTCTGGACAGTCTGTCCCTAGCTTAATCATCTCCCAGGTCTTCCTGATCCTAATGGTTTTTCGGGCTCACCAATAACCTATCTGTATACAAACATATATTCTTTTTGGTGTTTAACCATAATTTTAGTCTACCTGTGACAAAGCCCTACAATCTGGAATTTTGAACAACAATTAGTTGGGGCTATTAGCTAATGTATAGGGCTCTACCCCATACTAGTCCCATCTGGTTTTCTAATATCTGAGTCATTTTCACTTAAGGATCCCCTCCCATAATTTTACTTGAAAACATTTTTAAAGTGATTTAAAACCATTAAATCAAACCTAAACAAGGAAAAGTATATAATCTTCATACTTTACTCAAAATCATATTACCATGTCATATGTATATTCTTTACTCAAACCTGAGTTGATGAAAAAAATTTAAACACATGAAATTACCTCTTTCAAAACCAAGTAAAAACCTTTCAAAATCAAACCTCAAACCTTTCGAAACTACTCTCCAAACCCTTCGAAACCATTGAGAAACAAACCTTTTGAAAGCAAAAACTTTAGACATCCTCCTTTAAAACCACTTTAAAACATTGCATTAGAAAAACCTCAGAAAACCTTCCATCTCAAACCTTTGAAACTATAGAATTAAAACCTTTCGAAATCATTGAAATCAAATCTTCCGAAATCATTCAAAATAAACCTTTCAAAATAATTCACTTAAACCTTTCGAAGTCATTTAACCAAAACCTTTCGAAATCATTCACTTAAACCTTTCGAAGCCTTTCAACTAAAACCTTTCTAAATCATTCACTTAGACCTTTCAAAGTCATTCAATTTAAACCTTTCAAAGTCATTCAATTTAAACCTTTCAATGTCATTATACCTTTTAAAACATAAACCTTTTGAAGACTTACTGGGTTCACTCTAAAAAAAGTGAAAAACCTTCCTTTTAAATCATTCGACTCCATTGGAAGCGACCTTTCGACTAAGTCGTAAGCTTTGCTTTGAAAGCTTGGTTATACTTCACTTAGAAAACATGGGTAAATCACCTAAGTTGAAAGCTTCCTTTTGAAAGCATTGGGAGAAGCGGCTGGTTTTATAACATGTAAACCTTTCGTCTTTGTCGAACGGTTCAAAACAAAATAGTGTTAAAATAGCAGTAACCTTTCGACTGTGTCGAAAGGTTTAAAACCTTTCCTTTAAACCTTTGACCTGGTCGAAAGCAACCAAGTCAAAAGCTCTTATTCGAAAGCAAAGTAGGTGGAAGCTTTTGGTTTATAAACAACATACCCTTACCTCTTTGGCCATCAACCTTTCGACTAAGAACCCTTCGACCTTGTCTGATTCATCACGTACCAAGTAACTTGGTACCATACGCATTGGTTTGACCTTGTCGAAAACTGCAAACCTCTAGACCTTGTCGAAAGGTCTGGGTCGGAAGGTTTATTGCCGTAAAGGCTGAAACATGCTAAAATTATGATTTCTTTGTTTTTAACTTAAAACGATAACTTTTCAACTAACCTGCCTTTGTTTGTCATTCTCATTGGTTAATAAATACTTTTCAGAAATGTGTTGCTGCTATTTTCAGAAATAAATAATAATTTTATTTTATTAAATTCCCTTAATATATAAAACATTTAAGTCCCATACCTTAAATAATTTTATATATTCATCAAAACACTTAGGAAAAATCTGAAAAAAATCCAAAAAAACTATTTTAATATGTTTTCCAACATATAAAAATTTCAAACCCAAATAATTATTATTTTAGCCGTACATAATTTATAACCCAATAAACAATTTTCATCACTAGAAAATTAATATCTACAATAATTCAGTAAATTATGAAAATTGAACCCACCTCTAAAATATCATTTCTGAACTATATTCAAATTTTCAAGGCATTTGGATGTCATCTAATAGGGTTTTCATATCAAACATATCATAAAAATAAGTATGAACATACATAATTCACCAACAAACATATATATAACTTTAATCATCAAAACATGACATATACTTGCAAAAACATTTTGGATCTAGTCTTAAAACCAAAAACAATAAGAAAATGGGATGTAGTAATTATTCACCTTAGCTTTGAGATTATAGATGTGAGATTTGATGTTGATTTAGTTGATTACTTTCCTTCTCTTGAATCCTAGCTTTAATCTTCCACTTGAGAATGAAAATGGTGGCCGGCCTTAGTATTTTTAGTTTGATAAAAATAAGAATGAACGTTAGTTCTATTTCCCAAGGGTTTAGGGTATAAGCTCCACCTATTTTCCATACTACCCTTCTCATATCTTAACACATTAACTTAGGTTATTTCATTTTAGTTTGTACACTAACATGGCACGACTACCCTTAGCTAATCAATTATCAACTTATTAATCTCCATATTATTTTATTTAATTTTAGCTAATTAAATGTAACGATCCCAAAATTTTAAAACTATTTTTAATTAATAATCGAATTATATTTTGATTTAAATTGTGAATGTATTTGAATTTTTCAAGTTTAATATGAGGAATATATTTGGATTTAAAAATTGAGCTAGGAGTTAGAAATTGAATATTAAATTTGTATTTAAAATTCGAACTAATGACTTAGAAAAATAGTTTGATATAAGAATTATTACTTATGTAATTAATAAATTGATGGTTAGTTTTAATAACATTTTTCTTTAACTTAAATTTAATGGAATAAATGTTTCAATGAAAATACAAGTATAAAATCTAATTGTAAAACATGTTAATATAAATTAATGCTTGATAATTGATAGTTGAACCTCAAAACAAATATATATATATCTATGAAGCTTACTAAAGAAGATAATGAAACAAAAGAAAATATCTACAAAATATAAAAAAAAATATAAAAAAATAAAGAAAAAAAATAAACATACCTTAAGTACACCAGCCCATACCCCCACGATCTTTCTCCCCCCTTTTTCTCTAAAAACACGTTTCCCCCCTTTATTTTATATTCGTTCGAAACCCTTAACAAATCATACGAAAGAAAACCCTAACCCTAAATCGATTCGCCACTTCTTCAAATCGATGGCTGCACCTCAAATAAATTTCGATGCTTTTGCCACCCATGCTAATGCTATCAACTGTCCATCGTGTTAGCCTTGGAGCACCATTCGAATCACACAAGCGTTTTCGAAATCACCACGATAGCATCGTCATCTAACCCAGCTAGCAAAAGTGAGTTTTTCTTACGATTAATCTTGTTCAAGTTTTTAAATTCGGTTGAGTTGGGTGTTTGGTTGTATGCTATTATTTTTGGTTGCTCTGGAAAATCCTATATCCTCTGTCTTTTATTTTATGTTTGGGTGCAGAGCAAAAACAGTAAGAAATTTTAATGTTTTTTTTTACAAACACTTTACACTTAGGATCTTAAACTAAATAAGTTTGTATACACTGAAAATCTTGGCTTGGAAGTATGCTTGAAGGTGGACAATATGGTATAGGCACTGCATCTTAAATTTTGCAGTAGGAAATCAAAGTGTTCTTGTTCGAAGCTTACAAATTCTGATCAAATCCCAAACATTTTATTTGTTCAATATTAATCCTTGGATTTCTTTAAAATAAAAGAAGTTGCTTCAACTTAAAAACATGGTCCAGGAATTGTCTTGAACTTGATTTTGAAGAGTTTACTCTGTAAACTCAGTTTCACATTGAACAGACAGATCATATGATAAAATTTGAACATTTTAAAACATTAATTCAGTTATATAACTTGAATCTACATTCAGTGATAGGATTTTTAAAACTTATCTGATGATTTTTAGTTCAGTAGGTTAAGAGCAGTTCTTGATTGAATGGAAAATATGTTTTGATCAATTCTCGGTGATCAAACAAAATTTGGGTGTTGTTTGCTTCCTTTTGCTCTGTTAAGTGAATTTAAATTGATGAGAACTGATACTATACTGGGTCATAAGGAAGAAAACAAAACAGATGCTTCATTTAGTCTTGGCATACTTCCCTGTTAAATAAATTTAACTGATATGAACAGACTACCCACTTGATTTGAGCTGCTATTGTGATGTTATAGGTTTTTTTTGTAAACTGCACTTATATATATGTCCATACATATACATATACATTTCTGTGTATATGTGTATGTGTGTGGCTGTGTACTTTCATGTTGGACTGTTATGATGCACTTGCTATTAGTACATTGTCCCTTGGCACATTTGATCCATTTCATTTGATCCTTGCTACTGAATTGGTCCACTTGTGTATGCCATATATACACATATACTTATGTGTATATATGTGTGTTTAGTGGTTACCTTTGCTCCTTTTACTTGCCAGTTCTGTTTTGTGCCAATATTTGTTGTAACGACCCAGAATTTTTGATAATTAAAATTCGAATATTTAATTAATTTTAAATACTGATAAGTAGAATTAAGAAGTCGAATAATTTATTATTCGAATATTGGATTTAATTTGGTCAATTAAATCGATAAATTAATAATTGAAATTCCAGAGATAATTGAAAATCGAGTTAAAGTGATTGAAAATGGTTTGTAAAATTTTATTTAATCATACTGGAGTTATAGAAAGGTTATAGAACTTTCAGAATCGAATTTAGAATTAATTTGTGAAAATCGAATATTTTAATATTTAATTATCGACTATAAAAATAGCCAATTTTCGAACAGTCTCAGAATTTAACGAGACCAGTTCCATTGGATCCGTAATAGTTAGTTATTATCGGATTTCAATTTTCGTATCCATCGGAGTTATCGTTTGACCGTGGCAACTCGAAACGCATCGATATCGTTTTAATTTTAAATCGTCGAGTTAAAAATAGTCATTTTTCAAACGGTCTCGGATTTCGACGAAACCAGTTTCATCGGATCCGTAATGTGATATTATTGTAAGATTTCAAATTTCGTAATTTTTGGATTTACCATTTGTCCGGTACAAATTAAAACGCCTCGAAATCGATTTAAATCGGTTTAATTTAAACTGATCGTTTTTCTCCATATCTCACACAGACGATCGAATTAGCTTCCGAAACCTGTTCCATTGCGTTCGGAACGCGGGATAAACCCCAGAAATGCTAGTCACCGCGCGTAAATCGGAGATTTGAAAATCCCGGATGAATAGTGTTTGATAAAACTCTATAAATATACCCATTTTTCTCACAAAAAAAAAATAAAAGAAAAAAAGAATTAGGGTTTGTGAACGTAGCCGCCACCCCCACTAACAATGGCCAGAAATGCACGCCCTTCTCTCTCAAATTTCTCTCGATCTGTCGACATCCACGCGAAGTGGTCAACTACAAACTTCGAGAGCTCGTCGAGAGCTACAATCTGAACAGTGGTGATTGGATATGGCTTCACGAATCATTGGCAATTCACGTTCAAGGTGGTGCTGCTTGTTCTCGTTTTGCGCGCAGGGGGTTTGACCGAGCTTGACCCTATTCGAGGCGAAGGTGGCTCACGGGGTGGGCTACTCGACGATAGTCCCTGATCGTCTTCAAGATGCTGGAAATGGTCGCGACATTTAGGGTTTAAGGGCGGCAGTTTGGGTTCTCGGTTGCGTGATGCCTGGGAGCTTTCGAACGGGAAGGAGAAGCTAAAACAGGCGGTCCAGATCCAAGCAACGTGAAAGCAACGGCCAGAGATGCATTAGGTTTAGATTTGAAAACAAAATTGTATATTTATTTTATTAAAAAAAAATCGTTAAACTTTGAACTGTTATATCTCTTTCATACGAGGTTGAAAACGGACGAAATTTTTTGCGTTGCAATCGTTTTGACGAGCTCTTCGCAATGAAACTGGATTGGAAGCAATCGGGGTCAATTAAAATTTTGAGTGAAATTAAACGCGTGTTTAATTTTATTCGAAATAAACGCTGAAATCAGAATTGAAATCACGGTGAGATCTTCTCACTCACATCGAAAAGTGGAAATTTTCAGTTATTGATTTGATTGACTGTTTTGATTGCTATTTGAATGTGATATTAGATATAATAGGATATATCTATATATATAGCAATATATACATATTGGCATATGTATATATTGGATTGATGATTTCCCGCCTCGTATAGCGGATGAGACCCTATTGCGCCGTTAGTAAGCGGATTTATAAAAACCTATATACCGCGATAATTCCGTACTGGAGCGGAATTGGTATTGTGCTAACATCTGTGGATGCAGGGAAACAGGTTGGAGGGATCCAACTGGATTCCTCACCGTATTGATTATTTACAGATATTGTGATATATTCTGTTATCATATTGATATATGATATTGACTGTTGTGATTGACTAATTGATGTTGTTGCATCATCGGATTCAGTTTTGAAGTTTTAAAAATAACGACTTTTACTTTAAAAGGGTTTTTAAAGTGATCTTTGAAATTATACGTTTTATTAAATTTCTGAAGTGATTTATTTTAAATAAATAAACGTTCAAATTTTAAGGTTACAAAAATTTATAGATTTGTGAAATATAACCGAAAAGTGATTTTTGGGATAAATAGTTGACTGATTTATAAAATGGTTTAAGTTGGGATTTTTGAATAACTATAAACGATTTGTATAGAAAGATTTATAACATTGATATTTTATAAATCAAAATATTGGACTTATAAAACGAATTTTTATAAGTGTTAAAAAGAAGTATAAATGAATTTCATAAGTGAATGAAATTAATAGATTTACGTTGTGAAGTTAAAAATGAATGAAGTTGTAGAATAAAGGATTTATAAGTAATTAACTTATAAATTGGATTTTTGCCTTTAAATGGAATATTGATCGAATTTGTTAATAAAAGAGATTTATTAAATCAAAGTTGTTATGAATTATGAAGATGAATTTATAATCGTTGTTTTATGAATTCGAAAATAAATCAAATTTGATAAATTGAATATAGAAAGTGATTAAGGGAATTTTATCCACGATTTTGGATAGTGGATAATTCTTGAGATAAAAGTGTAGAAAATAGTGAAATATAATTAGTGAAGTATATTCACGATTTTGGACAGTGAATATATTGTTAAGTAAAATGAACTTGTTTTGGGAAAGCGATATTACAGAAATGAAGTAATTGTTTTAAAAAGATGTTTTAAAACGTGATAAGTATCGAATACATAGATTTCAACATTTATTGTTGAAATAGACGTTTTCGAGAAATAAGGAAATGGTAAACTATAACACTGTTGTTATAGTAAATGATTTCCGAAATGAAATGTTTTTATATAGTATTGGGATTTATATATCTATCTTAAAAATTCGAATCCCTATACTAGTGATTTTGAGTCGTCGTAACGATGTTTTACGTAACATTCGTTTTGACTCAACTAAAATGTGTTTAAAGAATGATTTCCTTAAAGAATGAGATATATACTTAATTTTGATTTTAAGTATATCGAATATTTTCTGAGTATGGAAAATAAATGATTTGTGAAATACTTATTTTTTAAATAAGTATGGAAATGCTTTTCCAATATGAAGTGAACTGTTTAGAGATTTTATCTTTTAAAGATAAATTGAAAAGTGAATATTTGAAAATCTGTTTTCAAACGGTTAAGTGTGGGAATTATATATCTAGTAAAGATATTTTGGAAGATAAAATAATTTGGGAAAATTATTTGGAATCTGATGATGTTGCGCATCTTTATTGATAGTTAAATAACCAACTATCAATAATTACCTTTAGATAGGTATTTGTTGTGAATTGGATGAATTTGAATGCCACACTTATTTTTGAATAAACGCTCACTATTCGGGTTAGCCGGGAAAGGACCATGGGGTCGTATAACCCATTCCGAATATGTGATACGTCGTTATGAATTGCATTTGAAGACCGGTGTTGAAGACCGGATATTTTTGAAAACGGAAGGATTACCGTCGAGTTACTCTACATCGGCTGATCTCCGATTTAGAGGTTTTATCACCCTTAGTGACGGGAAGTCCCGACGTGATTGAAAACTATCCGGATATGCAAGGGCTTCGTGAGAAGTGCCTTCGGTTCTGTTCGATCCCGGAACAGACTTGTATGGATTGTGTGTCTGACGTTACAATTTGAGATATAAAGCTGATTTCTTTCAAATACATTTCTGTTGGTGGCGGAGAATTTATTCTCTTAGCTTAACACCCTTCTCTGAGACGTACGAGCTCAGAGGTTATGTAGTTGAAATTTATCAGCGATATATCCCAATTTGGTAACGTGGCATACTGAGTGTTGCTGTGAAATGATCAGTGTTTGATCATTTGTGATATGATCATTTGGTTGATCTTATATCTTTGTGATCATAGGTTGATCATTTTGTTTGACCCGAAGCAGGGCTTTTTGAGAAAGCGTAGCTTTGTGGACGAGACTTCATCGAGCCTCACACCCCGAAAATGGTCGAAACAGGAAGGATGCAGCAATGTTCTAGGGAGTAGCGCCCCTTAGTGTATGTCATTCCTTCTGGATAAAGGTGGTATCATGGTATGGAGCCCAGATACTTAACCTCTGTGGTTACTGCATTATTATTATCTATGTGGTTTGTTGCGAATCGGGGATCCTCGGGAAGATCGGTGACGATCGGGGAATGGCATACGCGTGTCAGTAGTTACCTATTTTTGCAGAGGTAACCCGGCCTTGTGTTGGCAGAGATCCGGTTAGGTTCTCGGGTCGTCTATTCCAGGGACGTACCCATCATGGATAGGAAGTTCCTTAGCCTGACCATTTGTTGGAAATCCAAAGAAACAATACGTGACTTGTACGGTTTTAGTTGTATTACCTGCTATGGAATGTGGCGGTAACTTGCTATTAAACATAGTAGCTATAGTAGGCATACGATACTGGTCGTATGTTGGCTAAGATTAATATTATACTTTCGAAATGTTTTCTACACTATGCACTAATAATAATATCAAAAATGATTTGATTTTGCGTAGTAAGCATCTTTGACTATCATAAGAAGAAATCTCCTCCAAGTCTGCGTTTGCATTGTGTGTGTGGCGGGAGGTCTTATGGTAGTTTCATTTTCCAAAAGCATTGCGAATTGACTTTAAAATTCTCTGTTGTTTATTTTAAAGAATAACTATTTTACGATCTCACACCAGTCACCATGACTGACTCGGAGTTTATTGTTCCCTTCTAAACTCTGGGTGCCCACAAATTTCAACACGGGCAGCCTAGAGTTATGTTATCAGGATATTCTGGATATTCTGGAGCTTTGGAAGCAAGATGGATGACGAGACGTAGTATGTGTATCTGATAGTATTTATCCCGCTGTGTATTCTGTATGAGGACAAGTTTATATAACTGTCCATTGTTGTATATTGACTCTGATGATTGATGTATGTATAAAATGATATAGTTCTTTGTTTTTAAAGATTATTCATTTATCTATTATATATTGTTCCGCTGCGATGTGTAAGATTCTGATATTGTTTTCTGTTTCTGCTCTTGTTCTGTTGTTGTTCTTCTATCTTTTCTACTCTTTTCTTCTTCTTCTACCTTTTTCTTCTTTCTTAAAACCATAACTTTTCGGGTTTCCGGCATTCGATGGCTCAGCAGTCGATAAAGTGAGTATCGATGTTGAATTTTCGAAAGTCGAAAATCTGCGGGATGTTACATTTGGTATCAGAGCATATGGTTAAGCGACAACCCTGCTCTGTTGGGTGTTACTCATTAGAGATAGAGTCAGTAGTACTCTAGAATGAGTTGAGTGTAATAATAGATACGAGTGCGTATTTGTTAGTGAATATAAAATTGTTTTATATTGTGATGATTGGTTTGTTAAGTGGTATATGGATTCTGGTCGGTATTGTCCGTACAACTTTATCGATAGGGATCTCTAAACACTTATATAGAACAATTCGGCATGATATTGTTTTAAATAGGGTAAATGAGATAATTTTGACCAAAACTATTTTTGTATAGAAAAGAAATGTTTTTCTATAAAGTACTATAGTATATGGTTGCATGGATGTTAGGAAGTAATAATAGTGAATAAATATCACTAAAATTGAAAAAGAAATTGAAATTATAACTCCAAAGTTAAGAAATAAATTCACATACAAATGAAATTTGAGAATGTAAATTGTAAATGTGATTTGTAATTTAAAACGGAATTCCAGAGAAGTATTTGGAAATGTTTTGAAAAGAATTTGAAAATTTTGGAGATTTGGAAAGTTTAAATCTTTTTGAATTTGAAAATGAATTTCAAAGGTTTTGAAAAGTATTTTGGAAAGATAAAAGCTCTAAACTCTTTTCGGTCGCTGGAAAATAACTTCGGTAATGACTGCAGCATTATTGATGTCCATTTTCGGGTTTCCAAAAGAGGAATTGCTGCCAGAATATTTTAAATAAAAGTTGATTGGGAAATTTTGGATTTTGTTTTGGGAATTGAAAAGATAAATTTGAACAGATTTCAAAATAGTTTTGAAAGATTGAAAAGATTCTGGAATTGAATGGATTGATAACTTATATAATTTAAATTCTGATAGAATAAATTTAACTTAAAGGATGAAGTTAAATTAAAGTAAGTATAAGTGAATCAATTAAATCTAAGTTGAGATTGTGGAATATGAAATCTGGATTTAATATGAATTTTGAATAAGTGAAGAAATTTGACCTTGGTAAAAGTTAAATAGGATTAAAATTTGAATTTGGATTTATAAGTGGAAACTTAAGTTAAGTTAAACAAATGATGTTTAATTGGAATATAACTTAAGTAATGTTGAACGAAGTTGATTTTGATATCAAAGTAAATTAATAAAGGGAATTTATTAAATGAATGTGAACTTGAGTTATATGAATGAAATTCAACTTTATTTGTTAAATGAATTAGCAATTGAATTGAATAAATGGATTGGATGTTAATCAATCTAATGTGAAGTATTGATATGAAATAATGAATATAAGTGTTAATTCATTAAAAGCTAATGAAGTTGAGAAATTAAATAAATTGAATGGAAGTCAATTTAATTTAAAAGTGTTGAACCAAATCGAATGTAAAATTTATAATTTGGTTGTGTTGAATATATACATTGGTTGTTATTTGATTGTTAGTTGATTGTGTATAAAAATTCATTAAGTATTAATGAAATTGAATTAGCAAATTGGAAAGCTATGTGATTAAATTCAAATTGGAAGTGAACGAATGTGAATTAGTGAATGTAAACTAATTGAATTGAAAGAGAATGTTGATTAAATCCAATGTAAATGAATCGAATATGATTTAAAATTGAAAACCAATTCAATGAATGTTAATGAGAAGTGAATCTATATTGATTTGGTTATGAAGTTGTTGGATGATAGTTGGATGATTGTTTGATGGTTGCATTGTTGCTTTTGAATGCATTGTTATGTTAGCATATGTAGTTATGTTGCTATACGATGTATATTGATTTTATTTTCATATCTACATGTTCTCATATGGTTTGTTGAGTGTTTAGTAGGTGCGGATGTCGTTGCTTCGCATTTGGAGCTCGCTTTCGCGCTATATTAGCCGTATACGCTCGTTAAATAAATAATAAGGTACATATCTCGGATTAAATATCGTACTTTTACACTTTTTTCCCTACGGGATGCCTCATCACTTGATGGGATGTATATTTGTGATATATATACACTGTCATTTTTTTTTTCGGATCGAGCCGCGCAAAGGAGACGCTGGCGAAATTTTCTGAAAATTTAAGGCGTTAGAATATTTTTGAGAAATTTGAAAATTTTAAAAACTAAGTTATGATTTGAAAAATTAGTAAAGATTTTGTGAGAAGTTAACTATGAATTTTGGATAAGTTAAACACTTAACAGATTTGAAAATCTAATTTGAACGGTTTGTTTTGGAAAGTTAACGGATTTTGTATCTTTTTCCCTAACTTGTAATTTCGAGGACGAAATTCTTTTAAGGGGGGAAGTCTGTAACGACCCAGAATTTTTGATAATTAAAATTCGAATATTTAATTAATTTTAAGTACTGATAAGTAGAATTAAGAAGTCGAATAATTTATTATTCGAATATTGGATTTAATTTGGTCAATTAAATCGATAAATTAATAATTGAAATTCCAGAGATAATTGAAAATCGAGTTAAAGTGATTGAAAATGGTTTGTAAAATTTTATTTAATCATACTGGAGTTATAGAAAGGTTATAGAACTTTCAGAATCGAATTTAGAATTAATTTGTGAAAATCGAATATTTTAATATTTAATTATCGACTATAAAAATAGCCAATTTTCGAACAGTCTCAGAATTTAACGAGACCAGTTCCATTGGATCCGTAATAGTTAGTTATTATCGGATTTCAATTTTCGTATCCATCGGAGTTATCGTTTGACCGTGGCAACTCGAAACGCATCGATATCGTTTTAATTTTAAATCGTCGAGTTAAAAATAGTCATTTTTCAAACGGTCTCTGATTTCGACGAAACAAGTTTCATCGGATCCGTAATGTGATATTATTGTAAGATTTCAAATTTCGTAATTTTTGGATTTACCATTTGTCCGGTACAAATTAAAACGCCTCGAAATCGATTTAAATCGGTTTAATTTAAACTGATCGTTTTTCTCCATATCTCACACAGACGATCGAATTAGCTTCCGAAACCTGTTCCATTGCGTTCGGAACGCGGGATAAACCCCAGAAACGCTAGTCACCGCGCGTAAATCGGAGATTTGAAAATCCCGGATGAATAGTGTTTGATAAAACTCTATAAATATACCCATTTTTCTCACAAAAAAAAAATAAATAAAAGAAAAAAAGAATTAGGGTTTGTGAACGTAGCCGCCACCCCCACTAACAATGGCCAGAAATGCACGCCCTTCTCTCTCAAATTTCTCTCGATCTGTCGACATCCACGCGAAGTGGTCAACTACAAACTTCGAGAGCTCGTCGAGAGCTACAATCTGAACAGTGGTGGTTGGATATGGCTTCACGAATCATTGGCAATTCACGTTCAAGGTGGTGCTGCTTGTTCTCGTTTTGCGCGCAGGGGGTTTGACCGAGCTTGACCCTATTCGAGGCGAAGGTGGCTCACGGGGTGGGCTACTCGACGATAGTCCCTGATCGTCTTCAAGATGCTGGAAATGGTCGCGACATTTAGGGTTTAAGGGCGGCAGTTTGGGTTCTCGGTTGCGTGATGCCTGGGAGCTTTCGAACAGGAAGGAGAAGCTAAAACAGGCGGTCCAGATCCAAGCAACGTGAAAGCAACGGCCAGAGATGCATTAGGTTTAGATTTGAAAACAAAAATGTATATTTATTTTATTTAAAAAAAATCGTTAAACTTTGAACTGTTATATCTCTTTCATACGAGGTTGAAAACGGACGAAATTTTTTGCGTTGCAATCGTTTTGACGAGCTCTTCGCAATGAAACTGGATTGGAAGCAATCGGGGTCAATGAAAATTTTGAGTGAAATTAAACGCGTGTTTAATTTTATTCGAAATAAACGCTGAAATCAGAATTGAAATCACGGTGAGATCTTCTCACTCACATCGAAAAGTGGAAATTTTCAGTTATTGATTTGATTGACTGTATTGATTGCTATTTGAATGTGATATTAGATATAATAGGATATATCTATATATATAGCAATATATACATATTGGCATATGTATATATTGGATTGATGATTTCCCGCCTCGTATAGCGGATGAGACCCTATTGCGCCGTTAGTAAGCGGATTTATAAAAACCTATATACCGCGATAATTCCGTACTGGAGCGGAATTGGTATTGTGCTAACATCTGTGGATGCAGGGAAACAGGTTGGAGGGATCCAACTGGATTCCTCACCGTATTGATTATTTACAGATATTGTGATATATTCTGTTATCATATTGATATATGATATTGACTGTTGTGATTGACTAATTGATGTTGTTGCATCATCGGATTCAGTTTTGAAGTTTTAAAAATAACGACTTTTACTTTAAAAGGGTTTTTAAAGTGATCTTTGAAATTATACGTTTTATTAAATTTCTAAAGTGATTTATTTTAAATAAATAAACGTTCAAATTTTAAGGTTACAAAAATTTATAGATTTGTGAAATATAACCGAAAAGTGATTTTTGGGATAAATAGTTGACTGATTTATAAAATGGTTTAAGTTGGGATTTTTGAATAACTATAAACGATTTGTATAGAAAGATTTATAACATTGATATTTTATAAATCAAAATATTGGACTTATAAAACGAATTTTTATAAGTGTTAAAAAGAAGTATAAATGAATTTCATAAGTGAATGAAATTAATAGATTTACGTTGTGAAGTTAAAAATGAATGAAGTTGTAGAATAAAGGATTTATAAGTAATTAACTTATAAATTGGATTTTTGCCTTTAAATGGAATATTGATCGAATTTGTTAATAAAAGAGATTTATTAAATCAAAGTTGTTATGAATTATGAAGATGAATTTATAATCGTTGTTTTATGAATTCGAAAATAAATCAAATTTGATAAATTGAATATAGAAAGTGATTAAGGGAATTTTATCCACGATTTTGGATAGTGGATAATTCTTGAGATAAAAGTGTAGAAAATAGTGAAATATAATTAGTGAAGTATATTCACGATTTTGGACAGTGAATATATTGTTAAGTAAAATGAACTTGTTTTGGGAAAGCGATATTACAGAAATGAAGTAATTGTTTTAAAAAGATGTTTTAAAACGTGATAAGTATCGAATACATAGATTTCAACATTTATTGTTGAAATAGACGTTTTCGAGAAATAAGGAAATGGTAAACTATAACACTGTTGTTATAGTAAATGATTTCCGAAAGGAAATGTTTTTATATAGTATTGGGATTTATATATCTATCTTAAAAATTCGAATCCCTATACTAGTGATTTTGAGTCGTCGTAACGATGTTTTACGTAACATTCGTTTTGACTCAACTAAAATGTGTTTAAAGAATGATTTCCTTAAAGAATGAGATATATACTTAATTTTGATTTTAAGTATATCGAATATTTTCTGAGTATGGAAAATAAATGATTTGTGAAATACTTATTATTTAAATAAGTACGGAAATGCTTTTCCAATATGAAGTGAACTGTTTAGAGATTTTATCTTTTAAAGATAAATTGAAAAGTGAATATTTGAAAATCTGTTTTCAAACGGTTAAGTGTGGGAATTATATATCTAGTAAAGATATTTTGGAAGATAAAATTATTTGGGAAAATTATTTGGAATCTGATGATGTTGGGCATCTTTATTGATAGTTAAATAACCAACTATCAATAATTACCTTTAGATAGGTATTTGTTGTGAATTGGATGAATTTGAATGCCACACTTATTTTTGAATAAACGCTCACTATTCGGGTTAGCCGGGAAAGGACCATGGGGTCGTATAACCCATTCCGAATATGTGATGCGTCGTTATGAATTGCATTTGAAGACCGGTGTTGAAGACCGGATATTTTTGAAAACGGAAGGATTACCGTCGAGTTACTCTACATCGGCTGATCTCCGATTTAGAGGTTTTATCACCCTTAGTGACGGGAAGTCCGGACGTGATTAGAAATTTATCCGGAAATGCAAGGGCTTCGTGAGAAGTGCCTTCGGTTCTGTTCGATCCCGGAACAGACTTGTATGGATTGTGTGTCTGACGTTACAATTTGAGAGATAAAGCTGATTCCTTTCAAATACATTTCTGTTGGTGGCGGAGAATTTATTCTCTTAGCTTAACACCCTTCTCTGAGACGTACGAGCTTAGAGGTTATGTAGTTGAAATTTATCAGCGATATATCCCAATTTGGTAACGTGGCATACTGAGTGTTGCTGTGAAATGATCAGTGTTTGATCATTTGTGATATGATCATTTGGTTGATCTTATATCTTTGTGATCATAGGTTGATCATTTTGTTTGACCCGAAGCAGGGCTTTTTGAGAAAGCGTAGCTTTGTGGACGAGACTTCATCGAGCCTCACACCCCGGAAATGGTCGAAACAGGAAGGATGCAGCAAGGTTCTAGGGAGTAGAGCCCCTTAGTGTATGTCATTCCTTCTGGATAAAGGTGGTATCATGGTATGGAGCCCAGATACTTAACCTCTGTGGTTACTGCATTATTATTATCTATGTGGTTTGTTGCGAATCGGGGATCCTCGGGAAGATCGGTGACGATCGGGGAATGGCATACGCGTGTCAGTAGTTACCTATTTTTGCAGAGGTAACCCGGCCTTGTGTTGGCAGAGATCCGGTTAGGTTCTCGGGTCGTCTATTCCAGGGACGTACCCATCGTGGATAGGAAGTTCCTTAGCCTGACCATTTGTTGGAAATCCAAAGAAACAATACGTGACTTGTACGGTTTTAGTTGTATTACCTGCTATGGAATGTGGCGGTAACCTGCTATTGAACATAGTAGCTATAGTAGGCATACGATACTGGTCGTATGTTGGCTAAGATTAATATTATACTTTCGAAATGTTTTCTACACTATGCACTAATAATAATATCAAAAATGATTTGATTTTGCGTAGTAAGCATCTTTGACTATCATAAGAAGAAATCTCCTCCAAGTCTGCGTTTGCATTGTGTGTGTGGCGGGAGGTCTTATGGTAGTTTCATTTTCCAAAAGCATTGCGAATTGACTTTAAAATTCTCTGTTGTTTATTTTAAAGAATAACTGTTTTACGATCTCACACCAGTCACCATGACTGACTCGGAGTTTATTGTTCCCTTCTAAACTCTGGGTGCCCACAAATTTCAACACGGGCAGCCTAGAGTTATGTTATCAGGATATTCTGGAGCTTTGGAAGCAAGATGGATGACGAGACGTAGTATGTGTATCTGATAGTATTTATTCCGCTGTGTATTCTGTATGAGGACAAGTTTATATAACTGTCCATTGTTGTATATTGACTCTGATGATTGATGTATGTATAAAATGATATAGTTCTTTGTTTTTAAAGATTATTCATTTATCTATTATATATTGTTCCGCTGCGATGTGTAAGATTCTGATATTGTTTTCTGTTTCTGCTCTTGTTCTGTTGTTGTTCTTCTATCTTTTCTACTCTTTTCTTCTTCTTCTACCTTTTTCTTCTTTCTTAAAACCATAACTTTTCGGGTTTCCGGCATTCGATGGCTCAGCAGTCGATAAAGTGAGTATCGATGTTGAATTTTCGAAAGTCGAAAATCTGCGGGATGTTACATTTGTGATTTCTTTTTAAGGTTGCATTTCAACCCAGTTGCCTTTGTTAACCATGTTGCTGCCTATATCTGCATACTCTGCTAGTTTAAATTTTTGGTCATATTCATTCACTCGGTCTATTCTTGGTTGCCCCAGTTTGCTTGGGTTGATCTAACCCTGGGTACTGCTGTAGCATTTTGGTCCCATGACTTTGCCAAGTTGTGTTGTGTTTACTGAATTTGGGTTTTACATTTGTTAAAGGTGCATACATGTGTACATTCACATATACATGTGTGTGTATACAGGTATGTGCTGTTTGTTGCCTGTTACTTTTGAGTATGCTGGCTTTATTGTTATTTGTTTCTATGACTTGTGTGCGATCAGTAGTGGTTTCCGATTTGTTGGGCATTTACTTTATTTACACTTTCATTTATGTGGGCTGATTCAGTCTACTTTGTTATCTCTGCCGCCTATATTGCACTATTAACCCTGTTGGGCTGTTACCATTATATTCAGTTCATTGCAAATTTATTTACTTGAATTAAGATTAATCCTGACTCGAGTGTTTTGTGTTTTGCATAAAACGCTCGGGTCAGACCGAGTGTTTGCAGCTTGAAGGTTTTCAGGCAGCGAAGTTAGAGAGTGGAGAAACGCTCATCTTAGTTCGGGGATTTTTCTGAAGACTTTATATGCAGTAAAAATTAAAATTTGTACTTAAAGAAATATTTCGTTGTATAAATCTAATATATTGTATAAACTCTGATATTTGTAAAGAAATTCAGTTTTGCAAAATATTATTATTCTGTGATTCTGTGGCTAATTCTGTTTAAACTATATAAACTAAATAACAATCCGTCTTTTTGAACGTTTCGAGTTGGTTTAATTACCGACTAGGGGCGGTTAGAAGGGGGAATGTTACAAAGTGGTATCAGAGCTTTGGTTTACACAAAGCTTAGTTTATGGTGTTTAATATGAATAGTTACTAGAAACACTTTAAAAGAAAACGTTTTTCAAATCTAAAGAAGTATAAAATTGTTTTGGAAATAAGAAGTATTTTAAAAATTCAAATCCTTTACGGAAATTTCCCTCTCTAAAATTTAGGTTTACGATAGTTTTCTCCGGTAAGGTCTTCTTAGATTTGAGTCCCGATCATTCGAAAACCCATTATCGAATTGCTGAGATTTATGAAAAATAAAATATAAGTTAAGTGAATTAATGAATTGGGTTAAATCAAATATTTTGAATATCTCCAAAGTAATAACTTGGGAATTTGATTCTGAATTCTTTTAAAAATTGAAATTTTGTTTTGATAAATAAAATTGAATATGAAATAAAGATTTTTAACTTTAGAAAAGTTAAATTGAATTGAGTTGGCATTAATAAATATATGATTTGAAATTTAACTAAAGGAAAGTTAAATAAATTGAACTGGATTAGATAAATTATTGAATTGGAAATTTAAACTTAAAGGATAAGTGATTACATAATATAAATGATAATCCTATATATCAAGATAATGTAAATTTACAAATTGTCTTAGGAAAATGATTGAATAATCCAACTTTTTCTAATGTAATCGCCAATTTTAATAGGAAACTTCGAAACATCTTGTTAATTAAAATGGCGAAAACCAAAGCAAAAAAAGCAGCACGTCGTGAACAAAGAGCAATTGCCCGTAAAGAAGCAGAGGTGGCACGTGCGAAAATTGAAAAGAAAATCAACGAAAGGCAAGGACCTGGTCCCTATGATGATGTTACTTGTTATCGATGTTATAAAAAAGGACAGTACGCCGTTACGTGCCGAGAGAAGAGAAAGAAAAGGGATGTGGATGACCGGTTCGCTCGTCCTGAGATTGTGTGTTTTAAATGTCAAGAAAAAGGGCATTTTCTTAGTCATTGCCCTAAAGTGAAAAGAAAGAAGAGTGTACTCGATTTACCTGTCGATAGATTGACAGTCTGCTATCATTGTCGCCAGACTGGACATATAGCCAGAAACTGCACCGAAAGGCAGCGTGGAAAGCAAGCTATAGCCCGATCAGCTAGAGCGAAAAGTGTAAAACTGATAGATAAGGATGGGAACGTCACGTATTTTTGCGGGAACTGTAGGAATTGGGGACATGTTGACTTTGAATGTGTTAATCCTCCTTTAATGCAACCTGAAATAGCGCGAACCGAAGAGGGAAGTTCGGAACATATGTGTACTACCAGACGGGAAGTCGATAGTTCTCTATAATTCTGAATCTTAAACCAATCAGTATATTTGAAGCAATTAGTATATTTTGTAATGCTATCTTTTGTAATCTAAAATCTTCTATGTAAGTATTTTAGAAGTATTAAGCTATGTATAGTTTCGTATGGGAAGAAATATCTTAATGAAATAGCGTTTTGGGGAAGGAAACTTATTTGTGGCTTAACTGTATGAATCAAACCAGTTGTTAAATGTTTAAATAGTTTTGTTAAGTAAAACAAAATCTGAATTCTGAATAGTGATATGAATTTGACTTTAGCAAAAGTTAAATAAGAGAATTTTTGAGATAAAATCTAAGTTAAGTTAAGTAAAATAGAATTTCAAATAAATTAGAGGCAAACTTAAGTTGTATAGTGAAAATAAATGCAAGTGAAGATAAAATGAAACATAGCTTAAGTGATGTTGAATGAGGTTGAATTTGATATCAAAATGAATTAATAAAGTGAAGTAATGAATATGAATTTGAGTTATATAAAGAAAATTCAACTTTATTTTGTAAAAGTGAATTAGTGAATAAACATGGATTAGAAATATTTTTGTTAAGAGTTGAATAAAACTAAGTTATGAAGTTGTGAATATGGTGAATATTAGAATTCAATCTGAATTAGAATATAAACCAATGGAAATTAAGTGTGTTAAACCAAATTGAATGTAAGCAAAGTAAATAAATTTGGTTTTGCTAGTTGATTGTATAGAAATTCATTAAGTGTTAATGAAATTGAATTAATGGAAATTGGAAGTTAAGTAATTAAATTCAAATTGAAAGATAAATAAATCTAAATAGAATCAAATTTGGTTTGAATTGAAAGCAAACTAACTTGAATATAAATTAGTGAAAGTGAACTAATTGAATATGAATGAATGTTAGTAAAATCCAATGTAAATAAATCAAATGAGATTTAATTGAAAATCAATTCAATGAATGATTTACTAAAGAACTAGTTGATTATCTTGGAAATAGAAAATTGATAATTTATATAATAATTTAAATTAGAATTTTTGAATTATTATAAACGGTTTATATAGAAGATTTGAAAAGGTTGATATTATATTGGAATTATAAAATGAGTTTGTATAAGAGTTAAAAATGAAATATAAATGTATTTCGTAAGTGAAGTTATAAAATGAATCGATGTTGTAAAATAAAAGAATTATAAGTAATTTACTTATAAATTAAATTTCTGATATAAAACTGAGTTATAAAGGAATGGTAAATAAAGTGATTTTTATAAATTGAAGTCTTTATAAATAGGAATAGAATTTATAAACGATGTTTATAAATCCGAAAATGACTTATTTTGATAAGTAAATTCTTATAGCTTGTTAAAGGAAGCATATCCACAATTTTGGACAGTGGATAATCTTTTAATAATATATAGAAATGTTGTGAATATATTATTGAATAAAATGGACATGTTTTGGGAAAGTGATATTTTAAAACGAAGTTAATTGTTTTAAAAGATGTTTTAAAAGGCATTGAATATCGAAACAATAGATTTCAACATTCATTGTTGAAATAGACGTTTTCGAAAAAAGTAAATGGTGGACTATAACATTATTGTTATAGTAAATGATTTCCGGAAGGAAATGTTTTGTATAGTATTGGGATTTATACATCTATCTAAATTTCGAATCCCTATACTAGTGATTTTGAGTTGTCGTAACGATGTTTTACGTAACATTCGTTTTAACTCAAATAAATGTGTGAAAGAGAATGATTTCCTTAAAAGATGAAATATATACTTCATTATGATTTAAGTGTATTGAATATTTTCAAATGTTGAAAATAAATTAGATTTGTGAATTACTTATTTTTAAATAAGTATGGAAATGTCTTTCCAAATATGAAATGTTGTGAGTATATTCCGTAAGGGATAAATGATTTGAAATTCATTTTCGAAGTCGAAATGTTAAATGAGAAATTTGAACAATTAGTTCAATTTGAAATTTTTCAAAAAGATTGAATCGTTGAGTTAAATTGAGTTTAACTTCGACACCAAAGATGATATAAGTTGAGTTTTGAATTTCAGATGGTGGTTTGGATTGTATGTCTAACATTGTGAATTAATGACATAGCAATTGATCTCTATTAAATATATATCTGTTGGTGGCGGAGAATTTATTCTCTTAGCTTAACACCCTTCTCTGAGACGTATGAGCTCAGAGGTTATATATCGGTAGACATCAATTCTGTGTTGAGAATTGACGATGTAACGTGAAATCCAAATCGAATGTGAAGTCGATAATAAATGGAATTATGAATATGAATTAGGTTTGAGATAACCTTAAATTTCCAAATCGACTTAGAGGAAAATTTTGAAATCCTCTATTTGTATGGATATAGAATATGTAGGTTTTTAGAACTTATATATATGAATGCGGTAAATTTGAAACCATCAGTTTAGAAAGTCATTGTTATGGAAATCTTATGTAAGTTTACATAGATATGATATGTACGAAATGTGAAATGAAGTACTACATATATATGACATTATGTTTTCTAAACTGAGGATATGGAAAAGTACCTTCCATTTATTATTTGTGAAGGTTTTGGAACTCTCGATGAGTGTCCATTTGAAATTCGTAGCTACGTAGAATTTCCATTAGTCGGAATGACTATTTGAATTGGAATCCCTCGAGATGGATCATGTCGATGGGATCATATTGATTGATTCGCGTAATTTGAGGGGCGAGATGCCCACAGTTACAAGCGATTCCACTGGGATAGTGGCGTAACCGCCGGGTAAACTGCAATCTAAATGCCAAGTGAAATTTGAGGGGCGTGATGCCTACAGACACAAGCGATTCTACTGGGATAGTAGCATAACCGCCGGGTGGACTGCGATCTATGGCGACAACCATGGCGAAATTTAAGAGATGAGAAATCTACAGATTACGAGCGACTCTACTGGGATAGTAGCGTAACCGCTGGGTAAACTGTAATCCATGGGGGAATGTGCTTTCCATATCCATTTTTGAAAAAGAATTTTTTAAGTATTTTCACTGGGAGTTGAAGCAAGTATATTTAGTACTTGGAGATTTTTAGTCCTGCGCCTGGCCAGCGTATGCCTAATGTCTGTAAGAACGACGATAGACTTGTTAAATTTCGAGTTAGCAAGTATTTTCAAACTGTAAATAGCAAATCAATAGTTTGAAATTAAAATTACATAATTCCAATCTAATAAATTAAGGAAGATTATTATTGAAATGTTTTGAAAGTCCACAGTTTTGGAAGAGATATATTATACAAATCTCTAACATGAAGAATTCCAAGTAAATTTGAGTTTTTGTAAGTCGACAAATTGGGTAAGAAACTTTTGCGTCTTGATTGTAGAAATCAATAAACAAAGGAGAAAATGAACAAAGCTAGTAAGATTAAAACAAATAGAATGAACTCTATATTTATTTATTTTTAAATAAGTCTCGAGCTTCGTAAAAACTGTGTTGGGTATAAATATTGGTGAAATTTTAACGACCTTTCCTTTTCGTGGACGAAAAGTTTTAAGGAGGGAAGATTGTAACGATCCCAAAATTTTAAAACTATTTTTAATTAATAATTGAATTAAATTTTGATTTAAATTGTGAATGTGTTTGAATTTTTCAAGTTTAATATGAGGAATATATTTGGATTTAAAAATTGAGCTAGGAGTTTGAAATTGAATATTAAATTTGTATTTAAAATTCGAACTAATGACTTAGAAAAATAGTTTGATATAAGAATTATTACTAATGTAATTAATAAATTGATGGTTAGTTTTAATAACATTTTTCTTTAACTTAAATTTAATTGAATAAATGTTATCAATGAAAATACAAGTATAAAATCTAATTGTAGAACATGTTAATATAAATTAATGCTTGATAATTGATAGTTGAACCTCAAAACAAATATATATATCTATGAAGCTTACTAAAGAAGATAATGAAACAAAAGAAAATATCTACAAAATATAAAAAAAAATATAAAAACAAAATAAAGAAAAAAAATAAACATACCTTAAGTACACCAGCCCATACCCTAGCCCATACCCCCACGATCTTTCTCCCCCCTTTTTCTCTAAAAACACGTTTCCCCCCTTTGTTTTATATTCGTTCGAAACCCTTAACAAATCATACGAAAGAAAAACCTAACCCTAAATCGATTCGCCTCTTCTTCAAATCGATGGCTGCTCCTCAAATAAATTTCGATGCTTTTGCCACCCACGCTAATGCTATCAGCTGTCCATCGTGTTAGCCTTGGAGCACCATTCGAATCACACAAGCGTTTTCGAAATCACCACGAGAGCATCGTCGTCTAACCCAGCTAGCAAAAGTGAGTTTTTCTCACGATTAATCTTGTTCAAGTTTTTAAATTTGGTTGAATTGGGTGTTTGGTTGTATGCTATTATTTTTGGTTGCTCTGGAAAATCCTATATCCTCTGTCTTTTATTTTATGTTTGGGTGCAGAGCAAAAACAGTAAGAAATTTTAATGTTTTTTTACAAACACTTTACACTTAGGATCTTAAACTAAATAAGCTTTTATACACTGAAAATCTTGGCTTGGAAGTATGCTTGAAGGTGGACAGTATGGTATAGGCACTGCATCTTCAAGTTTACAGTAGGAAATCAAAGTGTTCTTGTTCGAAGCTTACAAATTCTGATCAAATCCCAAACATTTTATTTGTTCAATATTAATCCTTGGATTTCTTTAAAATAAAAGAAGTTGCTTCAACTTAAAAACATGGTCCAGGAATTGTCTCGAACTTGATTTTGAAGAGTTTACTCTGTAAACTCAGTTTCACATTGAAAAGACAGATCATATGATAAAATTTGAACATTTTAAAACATCAATTCAGTTATATAACTTGAATCTACATTCAGTGATAGGATTTTTAAAACTTATCTGATGATTTTTAGTTCAGTAGGTTAAGAGCAGTTCTTGATTGAATGGAAAATATGTTTTGATCAATTCTCGGTGATCAAACAAAATTTGGGTGTTGTTTGCTTCCTTTTGCTCTGTTAAGTGAATTTAAATTGATGAGAACTGATACTATACTGGGTCATAAGGAAGAAAACAAAACAGATGCTTCATTTAGTCTTGGCATACTTCCCTGTTAAATAAATTTAACTGATATGAACAGACTACCCACTTGATTTGAGCTGCTATTGTGATGTTATAGGTTCTTTTTGTAAACTGCACTTATATATATGTCCATACATATACATATACATTTCTGTGTATATGTGTATGTGTGTGGCTGTGTACTTTCATGTTGGACTGTTATGATGCACTTGCTATTAGTACATTGTCCCTTGGCACATTTGATCCATTTCATTTGATCCTTGCTACTGAATTGGTCCACTTGTGTATGCCATATATACACATATACTTATGTGTATATATGTGTGTTTAGTGGTTACCTTTGCTCCTTTTACTTGCCAGTTCTGTTTTGTGCCAATATTTGTGATTTCTTTTTAAGGTTGCATTTCAACCCAGTTGCCTTTGTTAACCATGTTGCTGCCTATATCTGCATACTCTGCTAGTTTAAATTTTTGGTCATATTCATTCACTCGGTCTATTCTTGGTTGCCCCAGTTTGCTTGGGTTTATCTAACCCTGGGTGCTGCTGTAGCATTTTGGTCCCATGACTTTGCCAAGTTGTGTTTTGTTTACTGAATTTGGGTTTTACATTTGTTAAAGGTGCATACATGTGTACATTCACATATACATGTGTGTGTATACAGGTATGTGCTGTTTGTTGCCTGTTACTTTTGAGTATGCTGGCTTTATTGTTATTTATTTCTATGACTTGTGTGCGATCAATAGTGGTTTCCGATTTGTTGGGCATTTACTTTATTTACACTTTCATTTATGTGGGCTGATTCAGTCTACTTTGTTATCTCTGCCGCCTATATTGCACTATTAACCCTGTTGGGCTGTTACCATTATATTCAGTTCATTACAAATTTATTTACTTGAATTAAGATTAATCCTGACTCGAGTGTTTTGTGTTTTGCATAAAACGCTCGGGTCAGACCGAGTGTTTGCAGCTTGAAGGTTTTCAGGCAGCGAAGTTAGAGAGTGGAGAAACGCTCATCTTAGTTCGGGGATTTTTCTGAAGACTTTATATGCAGTAAAAATTAAAATTTGTACTTAAAGAAATATTCCGTTGTATAAATCTAATATATTGTATAAACTCTGATATTTGTAAAGAAAATCTGTTTTGCGAAATATTATTATTCTGTGATTCTGTGGCTAATTCTGTTTAAACTATATAAACTAAATAACAATTCGTCTTTTTGAACGTTTCGAGTTGGTTTAATTACCTACTAGGGGCGGTCAGAAGGGGGAATGTTACAAATATCCTAAATAATGTTATATAAAAATATAGGGTGTTACAGACTCCCCACCTTAAATAATTTCGTCCTCGAAATTACGATAAGGTACACAACAAAACAATCAAAGGTCCTCGAAATTGCTCTCTGTCTCTCAGGTACAGTCTCTAGCATCGTCACTCCATGGAAACTTTATAACTTGACTGTCATGTTCCTCAACTTCTTCTCATCTCTAGCCACAATCTGATCGGCTTTCTAACTATAGTCAAATCCGGCTCTACTACTAAATCTTCTACAGTGTAGGTGCTATAGTAGTCTCCGAATCTCTAAAACATTTCCTATGGTCTCTAACAAATTTCCTAATATGAGAAATATGGAAAACATCATGGACTCAGTAAACTACTCGCTAACTCTAATCTATAAGTGAGTTTCCCGATCCTCTCAACAATACATAATGGTCCAACGAATCTAGGTGCTAACTTTCCTGACTTTCCAAATCTAATCACACCCTTCATCGGTGAAACCTTAATAAACACATAGTCTCTGAAGTCCTTCCTTCTTCTATCAGCATAACTTTTCTGCCTAGATCGAGTTTCCTTCATCCTAGTTCGAATCAACTCAATCTTCTCTACGGCTTCCTTCATTAAATCCGGACCAAGAATCAATCTATCCTGATGTCTAACCAACATACGGGAGATTTGCATAGCCTTCCATACAAAGCTTCAAACGGTGCCATCTCAATACTCGTCTGATAAATATTGTTATACGAGAACTCGACTAAATGAAGGTGGTTCTCCCATGATCACCCAAAATCCAATGCACAAGCTCTTAACAAATCCTCCAAGATTTTATTAACCCTTTCCATTTGCCCATCAGTCTGTGGATGGTAAGAGGTACTCATGTTGAGCTTGGTTCCTAATGCTTCCTGTAGACTCTTCCAGAATTCACTAGTAAATAAAGAATCTCTATCACTGACAGGACTACTAGGAACCCCATGCAGTCTAACTACATTCTTCATAAATAACTTCGCCAAAATAGGTGCCGTCCTAGTTGACTTTACTGGAATGAAATGAGCACTCTTAGTTAGTCTATCCGCTATGACCCACATGCTTTCATTTCCTCTACCAGTCCTTGGCAACCCAACGATAAATTCCATAAAGATAGAATCCCATTTTCACAATGGAACTTCCAACGGTTTAAGCAATCCACTAGGCTTATGGTGTTCAGCCTTTGCCTGTTGGAAATTCAAGCACTGCTTAACACATAATCCAATATCCCATTTCATACCTTCCCAAAAGAAACTTCTCTTCATATCCTAATACATCTTTGTTCCTCCTGGATAGATGGTGAACTTCAAACGATGGCACTTATCCAAAACTTCCTTCCTTATGTCTCCTACATTCGGAAGACACAACCTTCCTTTCTTTCTCAACCACCCTTTCTGGTCAAGGCTGAAATCCACTAAGTCATCGCTCTCCGTTCCTTCCCTTAGCCTTCTGATCCGTTCAGCCAAAATTGGATCCTCCTTCTGCTTAGAAGCTATCTTCTCAATCATTACCGGTCTAACTTCGAAACAAGACAATACAGCACTCCCTACACTAGAACCTAATTTGGATCTAAACTGCACACTACACGCTGACAATGCTTCCAAATCTTTCTACTTAGAAATCATAGCCAATACTGCATTCTAATGCTTCCTGCTAAGTGCATCCGCTACCTTATTTCCTTTTCCGGGTGTGTACTAAATTCCAAAAACATAAGCAGCAATACACTCCAACCATCTCTGCTATCTCATGTTCAGCTCCTTCTGAGAGAACAAGTACTTCAACGACTTAAGATCGGTATCAAGCTCAAATCGCTCTCCCAAAAGATAATGCCTCTACACCTTTAAAGAAAATATAACGGCAGCTAACTCCAAATCATGCGTAGGATACCTAACTTCATGTGGTCTGAGCTATTTAGAAGCATAAACAATCACTCTACCTCTTTGCATCAACACAACTCCCAATCCAGTTTCACACGCATCAATATAAACAATTAAACCCTGATTCCCCTCCAAAACCACCAACACCGGTGCATGGGTTAATAAGTGTTTCAAACTTCGGAATGCTTCCTCACACTTATCAGTCCATACAAACTTCACATCTTTTCACGTAAGCTTAGTCATCGGTGTAGTTATCTACGAAAAATCCTTGATAAACCTTCGATAATATCCTGCCAATCCAATAATTTTTTTTATCTCGGTCAACATCTCGGGTCTCTTCCAATTATTCACTGCCTCAATCTTAGTTGGATCTATAGACAACCCTTTCTCTGAGACGACATGACCATGGAACTTCACTTCCTTCTTCCAAAAATGACACTTTGAAAACTTAGCCTTCAACTAATACTCACTCAATGTCTCGAGCACAACTCTAAAATGAACTTCATGCTCCTTCTTATCCTTAGAGTATATCAAATGTCATCTATGAAGACCATCACAAATCTATCTAAGTGCTCTCGAAAAATTCTATTCATCAGATCCACAAAGAATGCCGGCGCATTAGTTAGTCCGAACGGCATAACTAACCATTCATACGATCCATATCTTGTCCTAAACGCCGTTAAAGGAATACTGTCCTCTGCCACTCTAAGCTGATGAAATCCCATCACCAAATCCAGTTGAGAGAATACCTTGGCTCCATATAACTAATTGAATAAATCGTCAATTCTCGACAATGGATATCGGTTCTTTATTGTCTTCTCATTCGACTTACGATAATTGATACACAGCCTTAGTGATCCGTCCGGCTTCTTAGCAAACACCGCAGCAGCTCTCCAAGGTGAACTACTCGGTCGAATAAAACTCTTGCCTTCCAAATCCACCAACTGCACCTTCAACACCTTCATCTCTATAGATGTCATCCTGCTTGGTGGCGTACTCACCGGCTCTGCTCTAGGCACCAAATAAATCCGAAACTCTATGGCTCGTTTCGGTGACAGTCCTACTACCGGCTCAAACACATCAGCAATTCTCTAACCACAAGGACTCGATGCAACTCATCCTCCAATTCCATGAAACCCAATAAAGCATTCACCTCGCAACTAGGGTTCTCTATGGTATAAACTATTCGATCACTACAATCCGGGTGACTAAGTGATATCTTCCTATCATGGCAAAATATCCTAGCATCATATTTACTTAACCAATCCATCCCAAATCCCACAAAGTCAAACACATACAAACAACAATCAAAAGTATGACCTAGTAAATCAAATTCTAAATGGTTAAACCTCATCCCAAGTGTTGCATACCCTCCTACCGGATTTGCAACCCTTAAGGAAGTAACTAAGTATGAGGGCTCTAGGTTAAGCTTGTCTACTAAACATCGAGAAATAAAAGAATGTGATGCACCAGTATCAAATAGAACACTAACACATATACCGTGAATCTGTAGCGAGCCTCCCAACACAGCCTTTCCTTTCTCCTGCATAAGTAGCCTTGAAGTTGCGGGATCCAGTGCATAAACTTGCCCCCTACCTTCTTTAGCAGGCTCCATGCATGGTTCTTATAATGGCTGATCTGATCATAATTAAAGCATCGGATGTTCTTCTTTCCAATCACCTCCTTTCTCTTTTCACTTTCCGGTCCGACACTCATTAACATAGCGTCCCTTCTTATCACATTTATAACAAACTGCTTTAGCTTTTCCTTTCTTCTATGCTCCTCCCTTCTGAACATTCTTCTTCTGGAAAAACTTTCTTTTCTGGCCCTGTCCCAATTGGGCCTCCTTCATCTTCTTCCTCAGACAAGCCAACGCCTCTTTCTGTCTTAGCGCCATCTCTACCACTACATCACTGGGATCTCTCAAGTGCGCCAAAGTAGCACTTATCAACTCCGCCTCAAGCCCCTTATAAACTTCTCGTTCCTCCTAATCACGGTGTCTACCAAAGCATACATGTACCGGGCCTACTCCTCAAACTTCCTTGCATACCCTAAGACGGGCATCTCTCCTTATTCCAACTTTGCAAACTTCCTCACCAATGCCGACTGCGCCATCACTGACATAACCTTTCTTGAAACCTTCTCCTGAACTCCGCCCAAGTCATGGTTTACTCATCAACACCCGCTACAACAGTATTGCACCAAAATAGAGTAGCTCCTTGAAGCTGTGTCGAAGCTAGTCTCCTCTTTTGCTCGTCATTCAATCCTAAGTCAGCAAAACTTCTCTCGTAGTGTGGTAGCCAATTTTCAACCTCAACCGCATTTTCAGTTCCAATGAACGGCTTCCCTCCAAACCTGGTATAGTCTTTGCTTAAGTAAGCATACTGGTTGACTATCGGAGCTTCTTGAACTCCACCCCAACAACATTTCCTCTGAAAACTCTAGCTTCAATTCCAGCTTGCATCATGTTTAAGAAAAACTAATACATGGCTCCCATATCCACCTGGGGAACCCCAGCACCAAAATTTTAGCTTGAGCCTAACCTGGACCTCTTATAGCATTTTGTCGGGCATTTCCATTAGTAGTGGTGCTATCTCCTCCAAGATTAACTCTGCCTCTTCTTCCTTCCATATCTATATTCAAACCTCGTAAGATATAGATGAATAGCCTAACTAATATAGGAGTCTACGAATATAGCGTTTACTTATATATATATATACACATATATATATATAGCAAATACAAGTACGTTACTATTGCGTTATCCCATACCCCAATCTTAACTCTAATCACTAAGGATTATGCTTTCAAAACCAGTTTTAGTTAAAGTATTTTATAAACCATACTTTGATACCAAGCCGTAACATCCTCTATCTAGAGGCCCAAAACTAAGCGCTACAGATGATGTAGTCATCTATAGTATTAGCTTCCGACGACTAAATACGGCTATGTCAATGGTATCAATAATATCAGAAGCACTTGAATATGAAACAAAACACAGATTTCAAAACCACGTTTACTTCATTACATTTCAAAACCAATTGTTTCACATTCAGAACACATAACCACAAATCATTCCTAGGCACAGATCAAATATAATTATTATAAATTATGCCAATAGCGGTATATGAAGATATCCCCTTGGTTGATCAGAGTCATATAGTCATAATAGACTTAATACAAACATCACAGTGGAAAGTTCATCAAAACATAACAAGAACTGCAAATCCTAAATAGCTATCCGTTGCCAGTTGTATGCCTCCGGTAACTTATTCGTCAACATTCTAAAACCTAAAAAAGACCTTAACCCCTCAGCCTACTCAAATTAATTTTGAGCACCCGAGAGTTTAAGGGGAAAACATAAACTTCGAGTCAGATATAAAGCCTGGTGTGAATAATATTATACATCCCGGTTTATTATATTAAGTGAGACCACGCCACTTAGCGGAACTGGTTTCCCCTCACTAACATCCTTTTAAAACATATCTTTGCAAAACCTTTTAAATAACCATACACTACACTCCTGCATCCACAATGGTTAAATACTGTAAAGCAATCATTATGTAGACATACATAAATATTAGGTAATAATGAACTATCTATTCAAACACAAAAATTTTGCTTGGATAATTTTTAACCTTTGGCTGACTCGAGCCTACCAGACAATATAATCAAAATTAACCTAACACCTGTTAGATATTCTTCTTCTAGATTATCTATCCTTAACTATCTGTTAAATATTTCACTTTTGGACAGTCTGTCCTTAATTATCCGTTAAATATTTCACTTCTGGATAGTCTGTCACTAACTTAATCATCTCCCAGGTCTTCCCGATCCTAATGGTTTTTCGGGCTCACCAATAACCTATCTATATACAACATATATTTCTTTCGGTGTGTAACTATAATTTTAGTCTACCTATGACAAAGCCCTACATATTGGACTTTTGGACAACAATTAGCTGGGGCTATTAGCTAATGTATAGGGTGCAACTCCATATTAGTCCCATCTGGTTTTCTAATTTTCTAACATTTGATTCATTTTTACTTAAGGATCCCCTCCCATAATTTTCCTAAAAAACATTTTTAAAGTGATTTAAAACCGTTAAATCAACCCTAAACAAGGAAAAGCAAATAATCTTCATACTTTACTCGAAATCATATTACTATGTCATATGTATATTCTTTCCTCAAACCTTACTTGATGAAAACATTTAAACATATGAAGTACCTCTTTCAAAACCAAGTAAAAACCTTTCAAAATCAAACCTCAAACCTTTCGAAACTACTCTCCAAACCCATTCAAACCATTGAGAAACAAAACTTTCGAAAGAAAATAAACTTTTGACATCCTCCTTTAAAAACCACTTTAAAACATTTCCTTCGAAAAAACTTGGAAAACCTTCCATCTCAAACCTTTTGAAACCGTTGAATTAAAACCTTTCGAAATCATTGAATTCAAATATTCCGAAATCATTCAAAATAAACCTTTCAAAATCATTCACTGTAACCTTTTGAAGTCATTCAACCAAAACCTTTCGAAATCATTCACTTAAACCTTTCGAAGCCTTTCAACTAAACCTTTCGAAATCATTCACTTAGACCTTTCGAAGTCATTCAATTAAAACCTTTCGAAGTCATTCAATTAAAACCTTTCGAAGTCATCAAACCTTTTAAAACATAAACCTTTCAAAGACTTACCGAGTTCAATGTAAAACAAGTGAAAAACCTTCTTTTAAAATCGTTCGACTCCATTGGAAGCGACCTTTCAACTAAGTCGAAAGGTCTGCTTCGAAAGCTTGGTTATACTTCACTTAGAAAACAAGGGTAAATCACCTAAGTCGAAAGCTTCCTTTTGAAAGCATTGGGAGAAGCGGTTGGTTTTAAAACAAGTAAACCTTTCGTCTTTATCGAAAGGTTCAAAATAAAACAAAGCGGCAGTAACCTTTCAACTATGTCGGAAGGTTTAAAAACAAAATAGTGTTAAAACAGCAGTAACCTTTCGACGGTGTCGAAAGGTTTAAAACCTTTCCTTTAAATATTTGACCTGGTCGAAAGCAACCAAGTCGAAAGCTCTTATTCAAAAGCAAAGTAGGTGAAAGCTTTTGGTTTGTAAAACAACATAACCCAACCTCTTTGGCCATCAACCTTTCGACTAGGAACCCTTTGACCTTATAAATTTCATTACGTACCAAGTAACTTGATACCATATGCATTGTTTTGACCTTGTCGAAAGGTACGAAACTCTCGACCTTGTCTAAAGGTCTGGACCGGTAGGTTTATTGCCGTAAAGGCTGAAGCATGCTAAAAGTATGATTTCTTTGTTTTTAACTTAAAAGGATAACTTTTCAACTAACCTACCGTTGTTTGTCAAATTCTCATTGGTTAATAAATACTTTTTAGAATTGTGCTGCCATTATTTTTAGAATTAAATAATAATTTTATTTTATAAAATGCCCCTTCTCCTTAATTAAATATATAAAACATTTAAGTCCCATACCTTAAATAATTTTATATATTCATTAAAAAACTTAGGAAAAATCTGGAAAAATCCCAGAAAATCTATTTTAATATGTTTTCTAACATATAAATATTTCAAACCCAAATAATAATTATTTTAGCCGTAAATAATTTATAACCTAATAAACAATTTCCTTCACTAGAAAATTAATATAAAATCCACAATAATTCAGAAAATTATGAAAATTGAAACCCACCTCTAAAATATCATTTCTGAACTATATTCAAATTTTCAAGGCATTTAGATATCATTTAATAGAGTTTTCATATCACATATCATAAAAATAAGTATGAACATAAATAATTCACCAACAAACATATATATATATATATATATATATATATAACTTTAATCATTAAAACATGGCAGATACTTGCAAGAACATTTTGGATCTAGTCTTAAAACCGAAAATAATAAGAAAATGGGATGTAGTAATTATTCAGCTTAGATTTGAGATTATAGATGTAATATTTGATGTTGATTTAGTTGATTACTTTCCTTCTCTTGAATACTAGCTTTAATCTTCCACTTGAGAATGAAAATGGTGGCCGGCCTTAGTATTTTTAGTTTGATAAAAATGAGAGTGAACATGAGTTCTATTTTCCAAGGGTATAGGGTATAAGCTTCACCTATTTCCCATATTGCCCTTCTCATATCCTAACACATTAACTTAGGTTATTCCATTTTAGTTTGTACACTAACATGGCACAGCTACCCTAGCTAATCAATTATCAACTTATTAATCTCCACATTATTTTATTTTATTTTAGCTAATTAAATATCCAAAATAATGTTATATAAAAATATGGGTGTTATAGTATTGTATCTAAAACCAATGCAGTTCCTATGTTATGTAGTTTTCGTCCAATTCATTCCACGTTGCGCTGCTTTGCTTGTCGACTTCGTATGCCTAAATCAACACTAATTATTTATTTTAAAAAATGGATGTAGTATTGAGTTTTTACAAAATACTATTGAATTGTTTATGGAAATAACAAACTCCTTACGAAGAATATTTAGAATCGAACTTTATAAGTGGTATCGAGCACAGTATGTCAATCCAAATTCAGGCTTAATCTTAGTTAAGAATTTTTAAACTGAAAATTTCCAAATGAGAGGTTGTGGTCGATTCAACCAAAAGGCTATAAACATCACTTTGGAAAGAACGACAACCAAAAAGTATATGTATATACAAATTTATAACTAAGATAGGGGTGATTCCAAATGCTAAGAATCCCATTACATTGTTTTATGATAAAAAATTTACGATGCAAATCATGTAAGAAGTTTGGCCTCACATGAAAAAGAAACCGCTTTGAAGGTTCCACGTGATAAAGATAGTTTAACAATGATGGAGAGGTGTTGATTAATAGAGTAGATAATAAAACAATATAAGATATCTATTCACTAAAGGACTAGCTTGATTGATTTTAAGCAAACTAATCAAAGGAATAGGGATTGAGAATCCATAATTGACGCTAAGTATAATTGGAAGATCGAGAGAGTTAGCGGTATGATTTTGGGGCAATTGTGTAATTCGTTACATATATCTTGCTATGTACTCAATTTTTTTTGTAATAAAGGTGTTTGTTTTCTTTTATAGACATTTATATATATTGTGATATAATTTATGAAGTAATTTATTTGAAGTACATAAATAAAAAAATCTTTAAATAAAATGCTATGTGATTGTAGTTGCAAATATATGCAAATATGAGTAATTAATCACAATATAAAATCATATTTTGTTTTAAATATTCCTAGTCAGGTTATTTCGAGAAAGGACATCGATACATCCATCGAGACAAGAGTACGCAAATGTAATATCCCCTAATTTAAGGGTTGAAAATAGATACTGATAATGCTTCAATCGTCCTTAGCATTATTTCTCAGTGATAATATAGGATTAGTTATTGTATCATTAATATCAAGAGCACAAGAATTTACAAATTTTAAATAAAACAAGTCGATTCATTCATTTCTAATTCATTACATTTCAGTAATGCAACCCATGGTTACATTCATTATGATAAAATATAATAAATACAATCACGATTCTAGGAGCAACATTTGAAGATGCCCCCTTGGATTATCAGAGTCTTAACTACTAGATGGTTACCGTACTATCATTAAATACATTCAACAATAAAACAAAGCAATTAAACTACATAGTCGAAATAGTACTCCTAAATAGTAGCTCACATCCTACACATCTGTGGAAGCTTATTCATTTGAACTTGTTATACACTGCCCTCAGCCTAACCAATTAAAATTTAGTCGCCGACAATTCACTACAAGAAAATATGCTTTTTACTGCAATAAAGGACAGCGTTTGGACATTAAATGCTGTTGTTTTGGTATGCTTAAAATTATTACAGCGTTCTAATTGGCTCCGACTGGATAAAATTATGGGGCGGGCTATATACTTATATTCTCGCTTACTTTTCCTACCTCGTTTTTGCTCTCTTTCCTTTTTCCCCTAAAAAAACCCTATCCATTTTTTTCCTTCCACTTCCAACCATCTCTCCTTTAAATCTATGTAAGGAAAAGCTTCAAAAAATCAGAAATGACTCTAGCCCTACATAATTCGGTCCAGCTTTTCTCTACCTCGTTCATCATCTTCCTCCAGTACTTTCCATTTCTCGCTCTGACTTTCCACTATATATCACAACTCTTTGCAACTTCGGAGCTTTGAAGCTTCATATCTTGAGTTGATCTCTCATGAAATCCACCTCTTCCACATGCTCTGATTGTAAATGTATGTTGTAATAATACTTCAGACCCAAGCCGGTTCTAGATCGAACCCATTTATAAACCGATGTACCCGGCTTAGATGACTATTAGTTTTTTGGGGATTTCAATTAGGGCAAGGGAACTGGTGGAAGAGTTGACTTTCTTGTCATCTATAGTGATTCCAAGAAGGGATTTGACATCAAAGCCAGTGGCGATGATTACGTGTTTGCCCTTGACGGTTGCATTTTCGTTGTCGAGGGTGTCGACTGAGATTTTGGTTGGTGATAGGAATTTGTTATGGCCTTTTACGTAGTTTATTTTATTTTTCCTTAATTAGCCTTCTATGCCTCGAGTTAGGCCGGAGGCTGCGTTGTCTTTCTGTGTCATTATGGCAGGGAGGTCGATTTCGAGTTCAAAGAACTAGATACCATGGTTTGCAAATGAATGCTTGGCTTCATGGTACATGTGGGACGAATGCAAAAGGGCCTGAAATGCAAGAGAAAAAAACAAGGTAAATTTGTAGTTTGTTTATTAACACTACAGGATTAGCACTATTGACCAGGGTTTTGCAAAGTTGGTTTCTGGTAATAGATGTATAAATATATTACATCACCAAGAGCATAGTTAAAGATTTATTTTGGCTAATGCAAAGCATACATATATAATAAGATTTAAGAAGTACTTTATCATATTGTCTCCAGCATAGTTCCAGGATGACGTTTCTGGAATAGTTACAGGAAATACTCAAGTGTGGTTGCTATATGCTCCTTCTTCTACTGAGTATATGCCAAAGGATTATCAGGTATCTCCTTCTTCTCAAGTTGATGACAAAGTCCAAGATTATATTGCCTTCTTGATTTTCATTTTCATTTGCTATTTTTTGTTGCAGACTTACCAAAGGTGTTTGCTAACATGTTTTTCCTTTTATGTTAATTAATAAAAAGGTGTGATTTAGGTTGTGTTTCTTTGTTGACAGTTTGATATGATGTTTCACTACCACTATCTAACTTCTCATTTGATATGCTATCAATGAATTAAGTTTTTGGATTCATTTTAGTCAAGAAAGTGGCAAGATTGCACATAATGGTGTACTGACATATGGAACCATAGCTAATATATGATCCCTTACTGCCTTAAACAACAAAACTATACAAGGAGTAGAGGATAAGTGATTTGGACAATAAAAAATTTACATCGTATGTTATCTTTTAATTTATTTAAGGAGTAATCAAATGATACAAATGCAAAGGAAAATCTTTCCTCGTTTATGAGGGCTAAAAGTGCAGTGCAGATCGAAGCATTAAAACCAGCCTCTAACCAATTATTAAAATTAGTTTTCTTACCTTAATAATCTTTGAGCATATGTTTTGGCAAGAATCTAAATTTTTGGTTTCGACTTTGACAATAACACAACGGAGACAAAAAAAGAGATACATATTAGCAAAAATGAATTGTACGAAAAGTGAAGTCAAGATAGTGACAATGTGAATAAAGTGTAAGAATGGTGCTAAAAAAATAAATATATATAAAACTTCAATTATCAATCTATTAAACAAAAGTTTAGTTTTATTGACTTTTATATGAATGAATATTCAAAGCTTCAATTATCAAGCAATAGTAAATATAGAAACATTTTTAAGTAGTTGTGTGCATTTTAACAGTCCAAATTACACATTTTTCCAAAATTATATATATAAATATTTGGCTTCTACCTGATTAGTATTTCACTAATAAATCGGACTGCTTTTATGTTTTAATCCCTAATTTAGTTTTTTTGTTATTGTTATTTTTACGCATGATCCAATTGGAATAAAGTTCAAATATCATTATGAGAAGCAATTTTCCCTTGCTCTAACTGATATTATAAGTTGTTAGTTATTACAAGCTATAACTGTAAATGGTTATTATTGATTTACTTACCTTACAAGGAAAAAATATGTTTCTTATGTTGTCTGATAATCAACACAAAAATAAAATACTGTTCACATGTGTGGTTAGTAATTGTATTTGGAGAAATGATTTATATGCATAAATGCTAATGTAAATTGTTCCTTGATATTGAAGTCTACCTTATTCAAGAATTGAAACTGTTACTAGATACTAAGAGTGAAGTGTGGAAACATGTATAACCATAACTTTTTTTATAATGGAATAATGAATAACTTTCATTGTCTAAGTTGGTTGCACTGATTGAATGTATACTCGAAGTTATTCAAACTTATTTTTTTATAATGGACTAATGAATAACTTTCACTGTCTAACTTGTCATAACTTATTTTATTTTATAGTAAAAATTGTGGAAAGCCATGTGGATTTGAGTTAAGCAAAATGAGAACTATATGTATACCTGGAGTTATTCATAACTCGCCTTTAACCAAAACATGTTACAGATATTGAATTTATTTTCAGTTGTGCTTGTAAACACATTGCGAGTTCTTTCCTTTTCAATGTAGTATTTCAACAATATCTTTTAGCTTTTGTATGCTACTGAAGTTCATATTATATTCTTATCCATTACACATTGTGATTATGAAATCATTAGTTATCAGAAATTATTATAAACAATTTAGGAAGCTACCATCGCTGACTATTTTTTCTTGTAAAATCGAATACCAATAACTTAAAACGAAACCACTATAAGGTCCGAATGAAGACATTTTCTTTTTGAATTAGAGATGGATGGCTTGAACCACCGTAATGTAAATGTATTGTTTGCTTTTACTTGTTTTTCATTATAAATCCATCTCCCTTAAAAATATTAATTCTCGATATATGTTCCTTCATAAAATAAATCTTCGACTATTTCTTTCCTGGTACCCTATATTCTTATTTTGGTTTTGAATCTTTCCCATCTACTTTAGGTATAAGATAGTTTAACCCAATAGCCCACTATAAAAATAGTGGTTTTTTCCTTGGGCGGATTGGTTCCATTGAACGAGTACACATTCTCGTACCCTTCGTACGTTTTTGGTATTTGATTGCTATGAACCAATTTTTGAATGTGCAGCTTTCCTAGTTGAATAGTGTAGTTCTTACTAATCAAAAACTTTAGGTTAGATAAAAAGTTTGATGTCAATAATACTATACCATCTCAAAATAAAAAGATCACCAGTGAAACCACACCGCTGAAGCACGAAATGAGTTCCCCCTTAATTATAACACAGCAAACAATATGTCAATCATAAAATATCTTACAAACAAAATAGTCAAAACATAATCATAACATCAAAATTGCTAGCGTGAAGAATGGCACTAATACCTGTAAGATTATGTAAAGAAATAAAATGATGAAAAGTAAATTGAAAATGAGAAATAAACAGTAGACAAACGATTTATAGTGGCTCGGCAAGGTGTGCCTATGTCCACTTAACAATTCTTCTCATTTTATTGCTGAAAGTACAATAGGTGTTCTCATGGTTCATCACTAAACGATAAGTGATTACAAGAAATGAGTATAAGTCCTGAAAAGTGAAAAAGATCTTTGAAATGAAGCCTCTCGTGGTTTTTTTATAGGTGTAGGTCAGCGAGAAAGTTCAGGTAAGTCTATTTCCACGTTCTCCATGATCTCCCGGCGGTTGCTGAAGAAGAAAACATGGTCATCTTAGCAATCTGTATGGGTCAGTATCTAACCATAGTTATCGGTCGGTACCGACCTATAAAACTACATCAATCATTACTCTAGACTTTTGGAAATTGGTCACTTCCATTAGCTTTATGGTTCCAAAGTTATCTGAGCCATTATTAGTATGTTTTCAAGTCCAATTGACGGGGTCCATGGAAGGGTAAAGTTGCTGACTTGAAGAGCTTGAGGAGACTGATGGAGTAGAGCATGCAAACAGTGTTATGGAACATGGAATGGGCTTCTAGGATCTTGGTCATCGTGTAGTAGGAAAATAGGACCGAACCCATAAAGTAACATGGTTCAGTACTGAACCATAGATGGTTAGGTACCGAGCCATGTATATTACTTGGTAATTTAGGCTTGGCTTTCCGAACTTCATTGGACCACTCTCCTAAGTCTTTTGACTATCTTTCTAGATCGGTTGCCTCGATAACCTAGCACATGCGACTTGTCTAATCTGACTAAATATTGCTGGGTCAAAAGGCCGGATAACAATTGCCTCCTAAAGTACATCTTGTTTTGAACGTGATGTGCTTTGAATTGAAGTAGGTTAGGATCGTCGTGTCAAATCCCAATTCATGCTTCAAATAGTTGTTACGCTTCCTTAGATTCGTTTCTATGAATAGCCTTGCCTTTTTCCCCTTTTGTTGTGATGCTTCAACACAGCATCTAGAATTGTAAAATTTGAAATTTTCTCAATGACTTGTCATTCCAAATTCCGCATTCTTGAATATTTCCATTTCCAGAATTTCCAGGTTTGGATTTTCCATCGATTGAATTCTGAAATTAGATGTTCTTTACACATGGGCACAAGCGTATGCGTGTACATGATCACTAGGGTCTAGTAATATGTGAGCACGGATGGGCATGCACCGTGGAGTCGTGCATCTCCTATACTTCCCCATTTTTTTTTCTTTTTTCTTGAATACGATACCTAGGAATCGTGCTTGTTAATAGCCGAAAAACTTAGCTTATGCTTTATAAAGTGTAACTGACCCATACCCTTCTCTTCACTCTTCATTTGCAATCATTCGGTTCTAGCATTAGAGAATCTTTGAAATTAGGGTTGAATTTGATTGTCGTTGCCTCACTCGAGCCAAAACACATCATCGCCGCCTTGAAACCTATAATCACCTCCCTTTCACCTGAGATTGATAATGCCCCACCTTGTTCTCATCATGTGTCCGACCTGCCCATTGATTGCCTTGGTTCTTGGACCCAAATCTTAGAGAATCTTAAATACTTCCCTAAGATCTAAGTTTGTCCCATAGCAGGTAGGTGAGGACGGTGGAGGAGCGGCTGGGGAGATGTGATGTGGTGTTGAGATGCATGCCTGGATATAAAGCCAACCAATGGAGTTCGAGCTAAAGAGGGGGAAGGAAGGAGTATCATGCAATTTCCCTAAGGGATATGGTTTAGTACCAAACAATTCCCTTAGTGGAATTTCGATTTTTCTCCTTCTTTACCTAAGTGCAAGTAAATTCCAATGAATTTTGACACTTTGAGCTCCAAGAGATTCCTAGCATGCGTTCAATGATTGTAGCTTGTTAAGACGATTGGTGATGATGGTCACTTCAGGCAATCCTCGATCTGTCATATGAACTATTGCAGTATATCGAACATCAGTATTCCATGATACTACATAACACTGCACTAGATTTCACTTAGGTATAAAGGGCATAAGTTTTAATTTATTTAATGTTAATTACATATTGAGTTTTGATAGCTATAGACATCAGACATTCCAAGCATCTCTCAGCTATGGTCGAAGGTCCATCGATGGACTATTATAATGAGTCTGATGCAAAATCTAGCTCAACAAGAGCTTCTTCAAGGGAACACACTCCAACATAGCCTATCGTTCAACCTGATATTCCTCAGGAAGATTAGCCTTCTAAGGGAATTCAGGGAGAGACTATATAAGAACTAGAAATGGAGCTCTCTCCTGATGCACTCAAGGATGCGGTTATATTGGAAGATTCTATTGATTATGTTGCGTCCAAAGTTGATGAAGCATCGCTTAGGAGAATTTGCGAGAAGCATAACATCCTACTTGACGACGTGATAGTCCCCACTCGTCACCAAAGGGCACATCACCCTCTTGAAGGATATATGGCTTGCAAAAAATACACATGCATGCTAAGGGGTGTTCCACAGTTTAACCAACTCATAAGACAGATTTTGCATCAAATGAAGCTGCTTCCTACTCAACTCCATCCAAACAGCTATGCTTTCCGCAACTGCTTATACATCATCTTTGCTCGTCATTTCCAATGGATCTCGACTTTTCAAGAGATCTGATACTTATATTGTTTCAAGCGTCACAAAGGAAGTCATTTTCATATCTTCAAGTCATGATTGGAACTTAGAACAAGCTAAGTTATTTCAAGAAGGAATTCCTTTTCATTCGTTGTCCTCCTGGAATCGCACAACGATGGTTATCTGGATGTATGTCTTTGGCCTTGTCTCTCAGATATAAGTCCATATTTGTGACTCTATGGTTTCTAATTAATCTTTTACATTCTGTGGTCGTTCCACACAAAGCCAATAATGCTACCTTGACCGCGACTGTGTGACAACTTTAGGCACTCCTAGTAGCAGGGAAAAGAGCCAAATTATTGTTTACTGACAACAATCTCTTCACTCACCACTTGTTGGAGCCTAAACATAGTGTCTGTCCTGCTATGATTGTCATCGATAGCAAGGAGGATGAACCAGTAGCCGGGAATGAAGGAAATAAATCATTGGTGCCCCTATTCAAAGTCCTTTGCTTGAGATTGGCGATGTACATGAGCACATCGAAGAGGGTGAAATAAAAGGTAGAGAGGAAGAAGCAGGAGGACATGATGAAGAAGGTGACGGCGATGACGATCGGCAACCTTTTCAAATAAAAAGCCTTAAGATTAAGCTTCCTAAAAAGAAGACTTCGGCCCCTCCTCCACCGACTACGTCTATGTTTGAGACTCTTGTATAGATTTCAGAGGATCCCTTTGCTAGCCTCGAGATGATTCTGAATAAAGTTGATTCTTTCAACCTTCCCGGTATGAGTATTGCGGATGTTGGGTCCCCTATTCATTTTCAAGAAGACGTGCCTTCTACCAAAGTAGGGGAGATCACCCCTGTCAGAAAAATCCAAACCCACGGTCCATTGAGGGGACACTAGGACATTTGCATATACGCACACATGCACTGCACTCCATATAGCTCGTGCAATGCTCTTGTCTATTCAAATCTAATTTGTCTTCGTTTTACTCATAGGTTCCATGGAGCAACGCGGACTACATGAGGGTTTCCAAGATCAAATGGGATACCGGTCGAGGCGCAAACCAACCGTGCAACCACATAAACCCAACTATAAACCCGATTCCAACCGACATTCAAGCCGTAATTGTAGGGTAGAGAGAAGTACTACAGGCCACATGATTTGTCATCTAGACATCATTCTAGATCCAGATCTCCCCAATCCAGGTGTTCAGAGAGGCATTCTAGTCGTCTAGATGATAGTCCATGCGATGACATGTCCCATGCTTCTCTCTCCACCAAGCAGCCGACATCATCCCCCACTTATCAGTAGTCCAGCATCCATAAAAATCTACCGCATCTAATTCTTCTCGATGCAGACACAATAAAGCACCTGTCGAGAAGCTGGCTGAACAACCTTTTACTAAAGAGGAATGACTGATCGCTTCAAACACTCAAATTGCTGAATTACAACATCATTTCCCAAGGATCAACTTTAAAGCTAGAAAATTTGTTCCTAATCTAAAGGATATCCCGCATGAGGTCAAGGGTCAGGTAGTAGCATATGTTGGGGATGTGTACGATCAGTACTTCACTTGGAGGAGGCTGGCTTCGGTAATTTCCAAATACACCGAGAACTTAGAGGCTGCAATTGTGGGGGTGAAGCTTACAATGAATCAGAATGATGAGATCGTCCTACACCTCGACAAAGAAGTTGCTAAGTTAAAGAAGGCCAAAGGGGGGCCAATTAAAAGGTTAGGGATTTGAAGCCTACAATCGAGCAGGAAAGGAATAATCACATGATCGAAGTGGAGTCTGTTAACCATAGGAATCATTTTTTAGCGGAGATAGTAAGAGTGCTTAAAGCACAGCTTGAAAGTGAGAGGGAAGAAAAAGATGAGGCTCTTAAGACTGCTTAAACTTACTGCGAAGAATTGCTCAGTGCTCGCAATGAGAGAGACAATGCGCATAAGGGAAGAGATGACTCATTAGACGAGGCAAAGAAAGTGGACGAGTTGGTGGTTCCATGGAAATTCGAATTAGTTCAATCCACTCATTACTGACTACAATGCCAATGTCCTTAAATTTCGAGACTTGACGTGGCTTGGTAAAGTTATCCTTGCACCTTGGCGATGGTGTGGGAGGAAATCATGCAAGATGAGCGTGAGCACTCTGAAGGAGCCGAAATAGACTTGGTGGAGCCAAAGAATGTGATTTTAAGAGCAGAGGAGATCGAGATGCTCAGAGCAGGCAAACTTAACTTGCATCCAAAATTGACTGATACAGTTCAAAGGGATCATGCTAAAGGTTTCGACACTCCTCTTTAGAATTTCACGACAGGTCTTACTTCTTGGCCTCTAGCCTCTTCTATATATTCATCAGACCTTGGATATGATTTGGATGTGCCATAACTTCTCAGCCCAGCATTCTATCTTCAATCTTGGAGGGAAACTCGAGTGGTACGCCTACCCACACGAAATCTCTATTTGACAGAGGTATATCGTTGACCTCACCCGCATTTGAGAAGGCATACATGACACCGATTGACGTCGCTAATCTCTCATTTCATATATCTCAAATTGCAGGTCAACCTGCGACTCCAACTCTTTCAAAAGAAAGCTGCCAACCAAGGATAACTCAACAATGACCTATTCAATGGTTGTAACCATCTCTGGGATGATTCTTTTTGGCCAGTGTTGTGCGAATTCGGCCCCACTTTCTGTTTTTGTTGTGTCAATAATACTTTTAGTTATTTTGGGATATGGATAAAATGACTTTTCATTTTGTTCAAGTCTTATGTGTATTTTAGCTAAGTGATTGAGAAATGCATTTTACATTCAATGTTTTAGCGATTCGTATCACATTGCTAACATCATGGTAGGTCAGTAACCCATTAAGTCCTTAAGTGTTTAGTTAAATTAGAGCATCTGTGATATCTTTGAATTCAACACCAGGCGTTAGTGGAAGTGGTCCATCTTCGGATGTCTCTCCAAACATTCTTGACCATGCTAAACTCTAGGTATTGATCAGTGTTAACCATTTAGCATAGCGGTTTAAATATCCTTTTCCTGGACATTTATCTTTAATTATAGTTAACCACTTAGCATAGTGGTTTAAATATCCTTTTCCAGAACATTTATCTCCGATCATGGTTAACCACTTAGCATAGCAGTTATTAATTGAAGTTTGTAAGTGAGATCCTGCCTATCTCAAGGCGCAGACCTTTTGTCTTGCCTACTCCGGGTAATATATGTGTGCTCTAAGGGACTTTGGGCATGAGCGACGAAGGCAAACTATCTTGTTCAACCATTGAATTAGGTATACCTACACTCCTTCCCTAAATCATGGATTAGAGGATTTGTTCAGCACCTATCTCAGGATGTCGAATGTGATTGAACTTTGCGCATTCATTCATGGACTACAAAGTTTGATTGGCACCAATCTCTAGGTACCTGCACACCTGCAATTTTCACATGAAAGCTTATTTAAATATAGCACCGCTTGTGATGCTAAATCGGATATGGATAGATTTATGAGTTCCTGAAGTAATCTCTTTTATAAAACATCGGTAATGACAAATTCTGCTAGTTACATAGGAAGTATGCGCAAATTTACACTCAAATGAAATAGCATTACAAATGTTTGCTACTCCAAGCCCACGGGAGTGAGATCCCATCCACAGTTGCTAGCTTGAACGTGCAATCTCCAAGTTTCTTCTTTATTACATATGGATCTTCCAAAGGGGGGCCCAAGTTCCAGGGCTAGCAAAGACCCATTTAAGAACGAGATCGCCAATTTCAAAGGTTCGAATTCTTCCTTCGGTGTTGTAATATCAGGTGATTCGATTCCAATGTGCCATCTCAGCTTCGTCACGCTTCTCATTGATCAAATCGAGAGACTCTAGCAAGAGTTCCTCGTTCGTTTGTGGACTATAATGAGTCATGCGAGAGAAGGCACTTTAAGTTCAACCGGGATCATAGCCTCTTATCCGTAAGCTAGAGAGAATGGAGAATGTTCGGTCGCTGACTTGTGGGTTCTTCAATAAGCCCAAAGTGCTTATGGTAATTTGTCAACCCATTTTCCTTTAGCCTTCTCCAACTACTTCTTAAGAATTGATTTAATAATCTTGTTCACTACTTCGACCTGTTCATTTGCCTAGGGATGCACCATTGAGTGAACCTTTTCTCAATACTGTACTTGCGGTAGAAATCTTTGAACTTGGCGCTATCAAAGTACCATTGTTGAAGATAATCATCTTTGGGACCCCAAATCGACATATGATATTACTAACGACAAAATTGATTACTTTCTTCATGGTGATGTAGCTAATGGCTCCGCCTTAGCCCATTTGGTGAAGTAATCAACTATGACAATGGCATACATCGCACCACCCTTGGATATTGGCAACACACCAATGATATCGATACCTGAAAATGGCCATGGATTGATCATTTGAGTAATCTCCATTAGCGGGGTTCCTGGTGTCTTAGTGAATCTTTAGCATTTATCACATTTTCTAGTGTAATCTCTTGGGTACTCAAATTTTTACGAGTAGCCAAGGGATTCAGGTTTAGCTTTGACGAATTGTGGAGGAGCAATGGAGCAGGAGGCTTCGGCGTTCGTAGATATAGTATTCCGCTGTGTTGATATCTGTGTCTGTATCTCTGTAGTGTATTGAGTTGTAATGTCTAGACAGATGTTTATAACTGTCTAGTAAGTGATGTATAGTTGTGTAAACTCTGATAAGTGTTGTATACTATGTAATAGATTATGTTATTAATATAATTTATTCGTTCCGCTGTGAGATCGTTGTTGTTGTTTCTTTCTTTCTTCTCTTCTTTTCTATTTTCTACCCCTTTCTTTCTTATTGATGATGCGTCATTCAGTGGAATGAGTGGCGGGTCGTTACAGTTAATTAATTAATAAAGTAATTAATTATTCCTTAATTAATTTATTTTAAGAAGTAATTAAGGTTAGTTAATTACTGAATGTGATTAATCAATAGTGATTAATAAGTTATGGTTTAATTAAAGATCAATTACTTAATGTAATTAAGTAATGATAAAATGTAATTAAGGATCATTAATTAATATAATTAATGATGTAATTAAGAATTAATTAATTAAGGAATAATTAACTATGTCTCGATTGATAACCGGCCACAAATACCCATAACAAAGGATCTTCTTAGCTAGGGTTTTCCCCCAGTGTGGTCGCCAAAGGCCTCTTCATGAACTTCCTTCAAGACTCGCTTGGCCTCATCATTGGCAATACATTGAAGCATGGGAACAGAGAATCCCTTTCTATATAGTACGCCTTCTTACATAATGAATCTTGCAGCTTTACGAAGGAGCTTGTATCATTCATTTTTCTTATCTGAAAGTGTTTTCCTCTGTAGATAATCCTTTATTGCACTCATCCATGACTCCTTCTCAGGTTCAGCCTTAAAAAACCCAATCGACATCCATCTCATCGATGCTCGAAGCTGATTGTACCTCCATCGGAACGGGACCCATGAGTTGTGCATCTCTTGAACTAGTCAACTTAGCTATTGAATTGGCATTTGCATTCTCCTCTTTGCGAATATGCGTTATCGTGTAGTGTTCAATATCACTGAGTAGTTTAAGGGCTCAATTTAGATAAGGATCTAGCCTTATTCCTTTTTCCAGATACTCCTTCCGCACATGGCACACCACCAGCTAGGAATCATAAAAGATGTGTAAAGTTTTAACTCCCGGTTCTCTGGCAATATTGAGTCTTGCAATCAAAGCTTCTATTCTGCTTTATTGTTTGTTGTGGGAAAAATCGAGTTGCAGGGCATAACAAATCAAATGTTCCTTAGGAGTGACTAAAACTACTCTAATGATAGAACATCATTCGTTAGATGCACCATTCATGTACATCTTTCATTTGGCATTCTACCCTCCACTGCTCTTCGAAGTGTCATCTTGTGCAATGTATTCGACAATAAAGTCTGCCAAAGCTTATCCTTGAATTTCTCTTCGAAAGTGATAGGTCTCAATATTCCATTTCAACGGTCTTACAGAAGTCTTAGTTCATTGTAGGACTTGTCGCAAAGGCTGGTTGGTAGGAACTTTGATAGGATGAGCCTGAAAGTAAGGTCGGAGCTTCCTTGAAGCGATCAATGGTATGCAAGCTTTTTTAACTTCAAGTAATTTCTCTATTGCTTACTAATACAATAGACCGGCTTCTGGATGTGGAATTTCTCTCGTACGAGTGCAACGCTCAAAGAATGCACCGATAGTACCAAATATATGAAAAAATTCTCATCATTTAGTGGTTTTAAAAGAATGGAGGGTCTCTCCAAGTGATTTACCATATCCTAGGATTCATTTTCATATTCCTGCGTCCAAGCGAAAGTTCTTTTTCCCTTTAGACTTTTTTACTTTTTGATTACGTCAAACAAAGGGATGCAATTGTCAATGGCACTGGAGATGAATCAACTTAGGGCAGCGACCTTTCCATTCAAGCTCTGGACCTCTTCGACTATCTTCGAGGTCTCCATGTCCCTTAGTGCCGTTATATATTCTGGACTAGAGTTAATCCTACAGGAGTTTAAAATGAAGCCTAAGAACTTTCCTGACGAAAAGCTAAACAAACATTTCAAAGGATTGAGCTTCGCTTATTTTCGAAGAATACTGAACATCTCCACCAAATTGTTAACGTGGTTCCTCAATTGTCCTGATTTCATTAGCATATCGTCCATGTAAAACTCCATCGATCGTCCAATTTGATCTTTAAACATTATGTTCACGAGCCTTTGGTAAGTTGCACTTGTATTCTTCAATCCAAAGGGCATGACATGCTAACAATATAGTCCTAAATTAGATATGAAGCTGGTATTTTCCTGATCTGGTATGTGCATAGGTATTTGATTGTAGCCATAATATGCATCCATGAACGATAACAATTCTTATACGGCTATGGGATCTACCAACTGATCAATCCTCGGCTGCCTCTTGGGTATGCTTTATTCAAGTTAGTATAGTCGACACATGTTCTCCAGTTCCCATTAGACTTTATCACCAAAATAGGATTTGAAACCCACTTGGGTCCAGGCATCACGGATGAAGCCATTATCCTTAAACTTCTCTACTTCTTCTTTAAATGTAGCGGATTTCTCTGAACCTAAGCTGTGGCATTTTTGTTTCACAGGAATGCGCTTTGGATTTATATTGAATGTGTGGCTCACTATCTCCAATGAGATTGCACACATGTCTGAGTTAGTCTAGCCGAACACATCCAGATTCGTCTGGAGAAAACCAACCAACTCTTTCATCACCCTCGTGCTAAGCTACGATTCGATCTTTAGGACTCGTGTAGGATCATCCTAGTCAACCAGGATATTGATCGTTATCTCGATTGAAGCAACCCTTCCATCCAACGGCTCTTTCCTCGGATCTGTATCCTTATGGAACCTACCATGCTTCCCAAGCCAGGGCCCAAGGGGTGGTTGCTATGCGTCCAGAGCCTTAATGTAAAGAGTCCTTTCTACACCCTTTCCTTTCTCTCTCCTCCTTGCCTCTTTTAATTTGACGACGTAGCACTTGCAACCAACTCCTGATCACCTTGAACTATTGCTAGGCCCTTCTTCATCGGGAATTTCATTATTAAGTACTAGGGAGTGATGACCGCTCTGAATTCTACAAGGGCCAGGCGGCCCAAAAATGCATTGTAAGTAGAATAGATATCCAACACAATGGAAGGCACAACTCGCACTTGTTTGCAACCACCCTTTCCAAGAACCACCAGAAGGTACGCGTAATCTACTGGCTCGGTAGTCGTTCCATTAAAACCCTGGATCCGAGATTTACACGGCTTTAAATCCTTCGCCTCCAGAAGCATTAGTCGTAGGCTTTCTTAAACAAAATGTTGCCTGAACTCCCACAATCAGCCAAAACCTCTCTCACGGCAGCTGGGCCAATCATGGTTGAAATAACAAGCGGATCAATAGTTGGGGTTTCCACCCCATCTACATCTCAATTACGAAATACGATATCATCAGTCATGAATCTGAATTGTTTTGCCGGAGCACCATCTACAATGGCAAAACAACTTTTATTTACTACATGCTTTGGATCGGCGCACCGATCCATCTCATTCCCACTCTTCTTAGCTGGATGTGGTCCACCAATAATTGTCTTAATAACAAGATGTTTCTTAAGTCATCTTGGCTCATCAACACTTAGCCCGACTTGACCTTGCTGGGACAAAAGTTCCCTGCCTGCCGTCCAGCATGGCTTGCACAAACTGTTGTAATGTCTTTTTCCTGATTATCTCCTCAATCACATCGTGCAAATGTTTTCACTCGTTAGTGTTATGACCATGCATTTTGTGGAATATGAAAAATTTTCCATACCTCTTTTCTTTCTCGGTCGACTCCCTTGGACCCGACTTCCTATATTGCTCTTTTTCTTGAATAGCCAAGTAAACATTTTTTATGGTATTGTTCAACGGGGTGTAGTTGTCGAACTTAGGGATTCTCGGATTCTTTCTCGAGTCCATTTTCTTATCTTTACTCATGTTATTTTTCTTCTCCTATCCACCACTTCGGTTCTCTACATCAACATCAACATTGCCAGAACTTCATCTGAACTATTTTATAGCGATATTGCTTTGTATCATTTTAACCACATGCCCAGCTTCACTCCTTTTGGGTTGGTTTCGTGCTTCTTCAAAGTACAAATACTGACTAGCCTTCCTCTAAAAGATATCCAACATCGACGGGGCTTCATTTCAAGCCATCTCCTGAAATCAGTCTTGGGATGAATCCCTCAGATCAGTGCCATCAAAACAATGCCCTCCTTAGCATTACTCACTTCTACTATTGCAGTATGAAACCTATGCAAAAAATCCTTTAATGACTCTCCTTCTCGTTGGAAGAGATTAGAAAGTGACAGAACTTCTTTCGGACATGTAGTATGCATGCGAAATTGTTCTGTAAACTTTCATGCCAATTGATCAAAAGACGATACAAATCTTGGTGATAGCTAAGTAAACCACATCTTCATCGCTCCTTCCAAAAAGATCAGGAAGCAATGATATTTCACTGCATTAAAAGCCCTAGCAGTATCCATATACTAGCCATATTTTATCAAGTATTGCCTTGGATCAATCTTCCTATCGTATGACAGCATCATTGGCATCAAAAACCTTCGTGCGTTTCCTTACGTAGAATATTCTCTACAAATAGATTTTGGCTCAGCGAGGAGCCCCAATCATCCTTGTATGATGCTGGTTCTCACTTATCAATCTCCTAATCATTTCAATCAAATCTGGTTCAGCTGGTTCTAACGAACGATGGTAAACGTGATCCGCCCTAAGTGTTTGGCCTAGCAAACACTCTTGGTTTGTCTCATGATACCAGGGTTTCCCCTAACTCTGGGAGAACCGTTCGCTCGAAAATCCCGTGCATGTAATCTCTTCTCTACGGATCTGCAGCAGCTACTTGATCTCCGATTTTTCAATCATCCACAACATGTCCAAACGCCAAACCGGCTGCACTCTCCAAGAATCGACCACCATGGCTCGCACTTGATGGTTTGGTACAGAACGGTCTCGACGGTTCGTTATCGATCCATAATCCTTGGCTGCACCTTTAACTCCTTCATCTTAGTAGGCGTCAATATGCTAGTGGTCAACTAATGAGTTTAACTCTAGGTACAAGATATATTCTAAACTTTGTGGCATGTTTCAGTGGTAGTCCCATAACAAACTCATAAACATCTGCGTATTCTCTTACTACAATATTAACTTCGTCCTCTATGTCTTCTATAACATGCAATTGCACACACATCAAAGCACGATTCTTTTAATAAGTATACAATTCAATCATGACAAACGAGATGTTTTAATAATATTACTTTCTCTTGAAAAAACTCCTAGTATTGTATTGGATTAACCAATCCATGCCTAAAATTATCCCAAAATCCAAAAAATCAAACACATGAAAATTGCAGGTAACCATGCTAATCAATCCTAAATAGTCACATCTCATTCAAAGAATTGCATAGCCGTTGATTCACAACCCTAAGATAAGTAATCAGGTATGCCGATTCTATATCTAACTAATCTACTAAACATTTAAAGCGAAATGAATGCAATGCTCTAGTATAAAATAATACTTTAGTAGGAATGCCATATATCAAAAATGTGCCACCTATCGTAGCCTTTCCTTTCCACTTAATAGTCACTCCAAAAGATGTAGGTACCAAAGCAAAATCCTTCCCTCTTTCAACATTGACAGGTTTAGGATGCTCTCCCTTGAAATTCCATATCTTGTTACAGTTATAACACCTCACTCTTTTCTTATCAAGGAACTTCTTACCTTCAGCATAGCGACATTCATTAGCAAAATACCCTTTATTAACACACTTGCAACAAGCCACTCTCGACTTTACTTTATTAGAAGAGCCCACCCTTGCGAGCTCCCTTCTTGCCAAATAACTTCATTTTCATCCCTTAGAAACCCATGGTCTCCTTACACTTATTCTTCCCTAATGATGAAATCAAATCTTTTTTCCTAGGCCATGCATATAATAACATTAAATTGATTTCTAAGGTGATATCACTGCCTTAACAATTTCCAATTTCAGACCTTTAATGAATTTCTCATTTTGCTTATACGAAGTGTTAATGATGTTGTATCCATGCCTTAATGGCTCATTAAACTTAATCGCATAATCCAGAACAATATCTTACCCAGTTCTAACTTGGAGTATCTCTTAAACAAAGTAGACTTAACTTCTTCAAGAAGAAATTTCTCCTCGAACCTTTCTTTGAAGTTAGCCCAAGTAAGCTCCTCCTCCGGTACCCCAATGGTAACACCGTTCCACCAATATATAGCAGCCTACTGCAAGTGTCTTGAAGCCAATCTCCTCTTCCATTCATCATTCAGCCATAAGTCTACAAAAATCCTTTCACACCGAAGAAGCCAATCATCCACTTTGATGGCATTCTCCGTTCCCAAAAATGGTTTTCCGCTAAGACTAGTATAATCCTGATTTAACACGGCATAGTTCTTACGAGCTGCCGCTTTAGGCATTGTAGCTCCTGCATTACCAGTGTTATCTCTAGTCAAACCAGCTGCTACTCTAGCTTACGTCATATTTAAGAAGATTTAATTCATCATCCCCATATTCATCGATGTGACTTCAGAACATTTATTAGCATTTGCATTGGCATCAGCAGTTCGGTTAACATTCTTGGCATTAGCCAAAACATTCCCATTTGCTACGGTGCTCTTGCATTCTAAGTTTATTCTTCCACTTCTAGTGTCCATTTCTTGTAATATGCATACAAGCCTTTTTGTGATATAGAGGAATGGTAAAAAATCTTATTAAATTTTATTCAAATACATGGTCTAATACTAAGTTGTGACATCCACCATTTTAAGGCTAAAAAAATATACACTGATAATGTTGCATTCATCTTTAGCATTATTTCCTGGTGACAAAATAAGACCAATTACTGTATAATTAAATCAAGAAAATGAGAATATACAAATTTTAAACAAAATATTTTCATTTGTTCATATGCAAATTCATTACATTTCAGGTATATAACCCATGAGCAAATCGTTTTGATAAAATATAACAAATATAATTATGATTCCAAAATAACATATGAAAAAGCCCTCTTGGATGATTAGAGTCTTAACTACAAGATCGTTACAGTACCCGTCATTACGAATATAATAAAACAAAGCAGTTGAACTTCACAAAAAAATAATACTCCTAAATTGTAGCTTGCCTCCTATACATCTTTAGAAGCTTATTCATCTAAACCTAAAATACCCAATTCAAATTGAGTACCTAAGAGTTTAAGGGGGAAAAAAACTTTGGATCGAAAAAAAATCTAGTGAAAATAATATTATTCCCTTTTAAACTTAAAAGATCATTGGTGAGACCACATCATTGAAGCACATAATGAGTTTCCCCTAACTAATATCTTATCAGATAATATGTCAATCATAACATATCCTACAACCGTAGTGATTAGGACATTATCATAACATCCATATCATGCATGAATGGGTCAAAAACTAATACTTCATCATTCTTTAGGGTCAAGGCTTATACATTTCCATCATAACTAAGCCCATAAAATAGTCCATTCAAAGGACAATATTTTCTCGGGTTCACTATAAACTTGCATTAATTTTCATAGGCCAACTAATACTTATCGGGCCAGCTCAAGCCAAAATATACTAGATAATCCAACAGTCTTCGAATCCATTTAAAAGAAATAACAATGGTTAGCTAATTTTGGTAGGATAAAATAACAACAGTCTCCTACATATGGTAGGAGAAAATGACAATGGTCCAAAATGCTCCAAAATGCTCCAAAATGCTCCAAAATGGCCAACTACTACTAGATAGACTGGAATCTTCGACTTCATACCGCTCCAAAATGCTCCAAGGTGCTCTATCCAAAATCTGACTATTCGGCTACCTGGAAAAAGAGGGCACCCAGAGTATAAGAGAAAGAAAATAAACTTTGGGTTAGACATGGGTCTGGTGTGAGTAAAGCATATGGTTTAACTTTATAAAACTTTTCACAAAGGTACCTCGTAAGTCCACCCCGCACATAAACACGTACGGGTTTTTACCTTACGATAACCAAACCCTTTTTATATCAAAACTTTAGATATAATCATAATGTCTAGGTTTAAAATAAATATGAAATACAGCTAAAATACTTGCATCTCACATTTTAAAAATTACGCACAACTAAGTCCTAGAGCTCGTACCGGAAATGGATTCTAACTATGAAAGGGTAAGGGTATACCAGCTCAATCCATACACCTCTAGATAAAATGTACGAGAGGCTACAATGACATTGCACCTCTGTTACTCAGGACTGGCACTAACCCCTTCTCGAGTAGTATCGAATATGACCACTCTTTGATTGCGACCAACAACCATATAGTAAGATCCCGAAGCATACATGAATACCACTCTAGATTTGGAATGATCATACCCTTATGGGTGCGACCCACATAGCCCTATGGCACGTCCCTACTTTGTTCATTTTTCTGGTTGTGAGGCTTTGAGAGGCTACGCTCTTACCACTTCCTCCTAGCAAACCATCATAGAATGCTAATATTGCCCTTTAGGCAATCTAGCATCCATCCGTACAAGTTATTCCGAGATCGAACAAACATTCAAAAATTACTATCTTCCATATTGGAATCACCCTCAAAAAGAATAGTACAACTCCAAAGCATACTTTATAATGATTCAATACGAACGTTATTGGTTTGGAGTGGTTCAGAATAATCATATTACCCAAAACCGGTATCTCCAAACTAAGCGATAGTTCTGGTTAACTCAATTCCTGTTCTCTTGGAAGTATGCACATGTATTCGAGTCTTCACCAAGGAGATCAACTTATAAACCATACTTTCTGAGTTAAAACATAATAGCAGTAATCTGCTATCCAGAGGAGATTATACACAACTAATTTATGGATAACCATATATTCAATTAAACGTGAAACACTTACATAAATTAAATCTCCTATCCTATCACATTTCTGACATTTCAACCTTATCTTACCCCTTGCCTAGAGATGAACTCTAGATCTCACAAGTAGACAGTCATCCTGCTCATCATTTTTTAGTGCTAGCTATGGGATGACTAACTTACCACAAATGTATCACCACATTACTTTGGTTTGATATTTTATCAAGGTTACTTAAGGGTAAGCAACACAGGAATCCTTTGATTTAAAACAAATTTGGAAGAAGAAACAGTTTAAATAAAATCGATTTTAAAATCAAAGAATTATTTGAAACTTTAAATCCTTATTAATTAATTAATAATCAAATTTAAACCATCCTTAAATAGTAATTAAACTTAATTAAATCCCAATTAAAACTTGTTTATTTTTAATCAGTAGTTTATTCGTATTAAACCTCCTTCAAAGAATAATTAACTAATAAAAATATTAAATTAATCATTAAATAATAATTAATAAATAAAAATCTTGAATTAATCATTAAATAATAAAAATTAACCCTTAATTAAATAATTAAATAAGTAAATAATTTTTAACTTTAATTACTTACTAATCATCATTAACTTAATTGATTAACACTTAAGTATAAACATCCTTGTTAATTAATGATTAAGTGCTAATTACCTTCTTAATTACTTAACTAATTAAATCAATAAATAATTAATTAATCAAAACCAACTAATTACCTTAAAATATCTTAATTAAGATTAAAACAATCTTTAGAAAGTTTCGAAGTAGAAACACCATAAAATTTGATAATTAGTTCGTTTGTTTTTTCACGAACTACTCATATGGCGACTATCGCTATACGGTACGTCTTTCTAACTTTTTGAATTTTATTTCTAAGCTTTAAAAACTCCAACTTTAGACTCTTAACATTTTAAAATCATAAAAGTAAACATTTCAAAAAAAAACTAAGGTTTTAACTTTGAAAAATAAACCATTAAAACGAATTTCAAACTCTTCGATAAAAAGGATTTCAAAACGGTCGCTTTAGTTAGCGAATTGCTAACTTAAGACCATGAAAACCATACCATTTCAAAGTCATATCTAACAACCAAAATTATCCTAATCATCCCTTTCACATAAGTAGAATCATTAACCAATATAGTTTAACAAACTTTTCCTTTAACAAATTCTATATCGCATAACCATATTTTGTCACAAACAACTACACCAAACCAAGCATAATCATGCAAATTCAATACAAGTCATCTATTCATATTCAATCATCATTATTAGCAACATCCATATAATTTCTAGTCAAGCCATTTACTTCATTTTTAAAACACAAATTTTACTCACTGAAATTTGTCAAAATCAAACTCAAACTTCCCCGAACTGGGATACAACCTAAGCAAGTAGCCCTATCTTGGAAATTTGGACTTTTGTGGCTTGAGGGGGTCAATGGGGTTTAGCCAAGAAGGGAATAGGGCTTGGCCTGATGTGGAATGGGCTCGGTCTCTGGGGTTTTGGGGTGTATGGGTGTTGTTTTGAAGAGAAGAGTTTAGGAATTTAAATGGAGTGATTTAAGCTATGTGTTTTGAAATGTTTTTACTAACTTTTTCTCTTAGGAATTTAGTGAGTAGGAAATCAGAGTATGGAGGAGTTTAAGAAGAAGATGTGAAGAAAATGAAGAATGGAACTGTAAAGTGGAATTTGGTGGGAGGAAGGGTGTATATATAGGCATAGGAAAGTAAGGAGATTACTAGAATACCCTTATATATAAATATACATATTATATCATGTGATGACATCCTCTCCACACCCCTAGCTACATGCGCACCATGCTCCATCCCTATAGGTTATGCTAATGTGTTCTTAATGTTGGCTAAAGTGAAGACATGAAGGTGTGGAAGTATGTATGTATATGTATTAAAATGTGTATATGTTTTTATATTAACCATGACTTGTCATTTCATGGTTTAGTAAAAGTAAATATATTCGGTAGAGAAAACTCATGTTTGTTCACATGCTTTTAAAATAACCGAAATTAAGTCAATTAGGAATTCATTACTTTAGTTTGGAGGCACTGATCTCGGATAAATATGGTTTATCCGAACCACTTCAAACTAACAAACTCTTCGTGTTATGAATCAGAGTGAATTATGCTATGGAGTTGTACTAATTATCTTGAGGGTGATTCCAAAATGGAAGTTTGTAATTTTTTGTGTTTATTCGATCTTGGAAAATCTTCTACGGATGAATGGTGTCACTGCATTATTTCTTAAAGGGTAGTGTTAGCACTCCAAGACGTGTTTGCAAAAATGGTAATCGTTGCCTCAGACCTCGCACTCGAGAATGACTAAAACAAAGGATATGCCGCAAGGCTAAGTGGTTCGCTACCATTAGGGTATGATCATCCTTGATATAGACCAATATTTATTTGGATGTATGCTTCGGCCCAGTATGGTTGTTGATCGCAATCGAGGGATGATTATATTCTGTACTATCTAAGAAGAGGTAGGCCGGTGTTGCCATGCAAGGGGTCAATGTGAGGCCCTTGGTACATTTTCTCTAGATGTGTACTATGATAGTGGTACACCAGCAGCCTTGTCATTGATGGAATCCATTTTCATGTACGTGCCTTTACGGACTTAGTTGTATAAAAATATTCTGGAATGTAATTAATGTAACCATCTTGGCTATGTTAAATATTTATTTTAAACCCTATACATTATTATAATATCACTGGATTTTCTATTAAAAAGGGTTTGGTTATTGCAAGTTAAAAACCCATCTGTGTTTTTGTACGGCTTGTCCTCATGAGATACCTATATTTGTGAAGGGTTTTATAAATATAATAAAAAGCATGTGTTTTTGAGTTTTACTCACACCAGACCCATGCCTGACCTAGAGTTTCCTTTCTTTCCCTTAATCTCTTTGGTACTCTAATTTTTTTAGTAGCCAAGTAGTCTAGGTTCTTATGAATGCATTTTGGAGGAGCATGGAGCATGTTTTTCACCATTATCTAGTTATCAATTTTATCTCTGTTGTCATGTTATATATAGGTGTATATCAACATTGTGGGGGCAGGCAAGAAGTGACTGTATGTACTATCTTATGTTCTATTATATATGATTTCCAGGTGTTGTGAGATTCTATGTTACTCTCTTCTTGTCTTTTCTTTTCTTTTACTCTTAGATGCCTAGACGATCGGCACACATATGCTGTGAATGTATTAAGTGCCATTTTTAGGAGTAAGAATGGCAGATCGTAACATGTGGTATTAAAGCTTAGGTTGAGCGAACATCTAGGCCTTAGTTAGAGTCAAATCATTAGAGATAGGGTTAGCAATACCCTAGAATAAGTCTAGTCTATGGGAGTGGGTATTTGTAAGTTTTATCCGAATATATGTATTTAAATTATTTTGATCGGTAGTAGGATTGATTTAATAACCTTTTCTTTAGGATATCTCGTATATGTTTTCTAAAGTTATCATGCTATATACAAGTAGTAAGAAATGAGTAATAAAGGAAGGTAATGAAGGGGAGCTGGCGGTACTATGACCACCAATGGTTGAGCTCCAAATGCCGGTAGAGTAGGAGTGGTGGAAGAGGTAGCACCTGTGCAACCTCGAGTTAACTTTGCATCCTTGTGCAAAGACTATACCAATTTAGGAGGGAAGCTATTCAAGGCCATAAAGTCTATTATTGAACTCCATGCTTAGCTTCATTCTTGTGAGAAGATCTTTAAGGGACTTGGTATTTCTGATGAGCAAAAGCACTTTGTGGCATCTTAGCAATTGTAGGAGGGAGCTTCAACATGGTAGGATTCGGTGACAGTGAATGTCCTAAAGGATGACTTTTCTTGAGCAAGATTTAAAGAGGTATTTGCAGACTAGTATATACCTTTAGGAGGGAAGACCCGCCTTTACTGAAGTTTTCTATATCTTAAGCAGGGGGAATTAGCTATAGTTGGGTATGAAACAAATTTCAAAGAGCAGTTGCGCTTCAGGCTAGGACTTATTGATACCCCTCTTAAAAATAATGAGATGTTTGTAGTCGAGATGAGGGAATAATTCCATGAAATGATGACTGCTCACCTAAAGGGATCTTTTGTAGACCTTGTAGACATGGCTTTGCGATATGAAGTTTTTGATAAAAAGTATCTGGCAGCAGCACCAAGCAACAATAGCAACACTCCGAGCAAGAGGAAGTTCAATCGGCAAGGAAAGAAGCAGTGGAGAGGAAAGCTAGAGGCAAGACTCAAGGAAACTGTTATAAGGATGTTGAGTGTTATGAGTGTAAGCAGAAGGGACATGTAGAATCCCAAAGTTTGGCAAAAGACATAACCTACTTCTCCAATGGTACAAAAGACATTCTACGTTAATTGCCACTAACCAGGGCATACAGTAAAGGATTGCCCATTGTCAAAAGGGTTAGCATGTCAAAGTTTATGCTATCAAAGAGGAACCATCAACTTCGAAGGATGTGAAATGGAAAGGATTTCTTGAAGGTACTTTATTTGTTAATGGTATTTTAGTTTGAGTATTGTTTGCTACCGGAGCTTCGCATATTTTTATTTCTAAAAGATTGGTAGATAGATTGCAACTTTCCCCTAGAATTGTAGAAACACCTATTTGTGTGACTAACCCTGTAGATGGTGAAACTAATCCGTGTAAGATTTGTGAAGATGTATGAGTTTCGTACCTTACCCACCATTTTTCATGTGATATGTTTATAATAATTTTAATAGGTTTGATATTTTAATCAGTATATATTGGCTAGCGGAGTATAGACTTGCACTTAACTGTGTTAAGAGGATGATATTATTGCAAAACAAGATAGGGGAGCATATTGAAGTATCTTGTGAAGAGCCTAACAAGCTAATGAGTAGTTTCCTTTGTCCACTTGATTTATCCTAAAAAGAATTAGGGTCGATATTAATTGTTAAGGACTTCCTAGATGTTTTTGATGAAATTAACAGCCTACCTCCACATCGAGATTTTGAGTTTTGTATTGACTTAATTTCCAGTTGAAAACCTGTTATCCAACCTATTTGTAAGATGTCTCGAGGAGGATTTAAGAAATTAGACAGATGATTTGTTAAGAAATGGATTGATTAGGTCAAGTCACTCAAGTTGGGGAGCAGTTGTAGTCTTTGTTGCAAAGTCAGATAGTTCTCTAAGGCTTTGTGTTGATTACTATAAGGCTAACAAGCAAATGGTCAGAACAAATATCCCTTACTCCGTATAGATGACTGTTTGACCAACTTCATGGTGCTCGAATATTCTCACAGATGGATCTTACTATGGGATTTCATCAATTAAGAATAGTAAAGGATAGTATACCTTTAACAGAAATCAAAGGGGCAGATTTTTTCTACGAGTGGTTGGTTATGCATTTTGGGCTAACCAATGCACCCGCTTATATTGTAGATCTTATGAATCAAGTTTCTAGAAGTGTGCTTAATAAATATGTATTGGTCTTCATAGATGATATTCTTATTTATTCCAAGACCAAGGAGGAACTAAAACGCCATTTGGAGGTTTGTGTTGGAAATGTTAAGGAAGAATATTTTAAGAGTTAAATTTTCTAAGTGTTATTTATGGCAATCAGAGGTAAGGTTCCTTGGGCATGTTATGTCAGGGGATGGTATTTTGGTTGATCCAAAGAAAGTAGCGGCTGTTCAAGATTATAAGATACTGCATACTCCAATGGAGGTCCAAAGCTTCTTTGGTTTGGAAGGATATTATAGGAGATTCATTCAAGATTTCTCCAAAACCACCTCGCACCTGACAAAGTTTATAAAAAAGAATGTTAAGTTTATCCGGACTTTGAAGTGCGAAAAAGTTGTCATTGAGTTAAAAAAGAGGTTAACCAGTGCTCAAATCTTAGCTATTCAGGATGGACGTGAAGGGTTGACAGTGATATGGATGCTTGTGACATAGGTTTGGATGCAGTATTGATGCAGCATGGGAAGGTTATTGTTTACGCTAGTAGGCAGTTGAAGCCTCATGGGCATAATTATGCAACTCACGACTTAGAATTATTAGTTGTTATGTTTGCATAAGATCTGAAGGCATTACTTATTAGATAAAAAGTTTGAGCTCTTCACATATCACAAATCATTGAAGTATCTTTGGAAGCAGAAAGATTTAAACATGAGGTAATAATGTTGGTTGGAATTTCTAGTGGCATATGATCTTGATATTTTACATGCACTTGGGAAAGCCAATGTGGTACCTGATGCTCTAAGTAGAAATGTAATTTTAGCTCTTCTGAAAGTTACTCAGACTCTACTCGAAAGGATTGCAAGCAAGCAGAGAGAAGATAATAGTTTAATGAAGATCATCAAGGAGGTGGGTGAGGGGCATTGTGTAAACTTTAAGATAAATAGCTATGGGATATTGCAGATGAATGGAAGGATAAACGATCTGAATGTTAATGGTACGGGAAGTATTAGTAGAATGCCATCAATCTAAGCTAAGCATTCATCCTGGTGTTACGAAGATGAATTGGAATATAAAGCGAGTATTTTGGTGGAAGGGAACGAAGAGGGATGTTTCTATACATGTTAGTAGATGTACAAATTGCCAGCAAATTAATGATGATCATCAAAGGACTGCGTGGCTACTACAACCACTCGAGATCGCAAGTTGGAAATGGGAGCAAGTATCGATGGACTTTATAGACGGACTGCCTATATCAAGAAAGGGTAATGAAGGAACTTGCTTATTGTTGATCAACTAAAAAAACCGCACATTTTATTTTGGTGAAGCCGACTAGGAATGCAACATATTTGGTAGATATTCTCATGAAGGAAATTGTCCGGTTGCATGAAGTTCCAAGTAGCATTATAAGCGATTGAGATCCAATTTTTACTAGTCAGTTTGGAAAGCATTGCAAGAAGCTTTGGGTATAAAGATAATTTCAAGCACCGCATATCATCCTCAAAATAATGGTCAGATAGAGAGGGTGAATGGAGTTTTGGATGTTCTTTTGGGAGCTTGTATCTTGGATAAGGAGGATCATGAGAGGATCATCTTCATTTGGTTGAATTCTCTTATAATAACAATTACCAGGCAAGTATCGGCATGGCACCTTATTAAGATCTTTATGGACGGCCGTGCCAATCACCATCATGTTAGGTTGAAACCGGGGATGGATTACTGCTTGGTCCCAGTATGATTTTTGAAGACACAGAGAAGGTAGCTGTGATTAGCAGGAAGATAAAGGAAGCTCATGATAGATAAAAGAGCTATGTCGATTAGTGGCGTAAAGATTTGGAATTGTCAATCTAGGACTTCGCATTTTCTAAGGTTTCTCTAATGAGAGGAGTGGTGAGGTTTAGAAAAGCAGGAAAGTTATCACCTCGTTATGTTGGACCTTTTTTGATTTTTGAGAGGATTGGGCTGCTTGCCTATCGAGTTAAGTTACCTGAGAGATTGTTGGACGGACACAATGTTTTCCATGTATCTCATTTGAAGAAGTATGTGCATAATCCATCACTAATTATTGAGCTAGCAATTCAAAAAGACATGGAAATGGAACCGAACATAACCATAATAAGGCATCCTATTCGCAATATTAATCGTGATGTAAAACAATTGCGTAATAAGGTCATGGATTTGGTTAAAGTTCATTAGAGCAAAGATGTTAGAGACTACACTTGAAAAACTGAGGATATCATGAGAGAGGCTTATCCCGAGTTATTGTGATTTGAGTAATTTACTTAGTGTGGTGATAGTGTACTCACCGTTGGCGGTACAGTCACTTATCACGTATCACTTTCTTATGTATTTCATCTTATATAATATATATTCCTTTTGAGTTATCTTCTTTGTGTGTTAAATTTTGTGACTAAATTCTTTTAAGGGGGAGAAAATGTAACGACCCGCAATTTAGCCACTTTAAATATGAATATTTAATATATTTTTAAATGATTAAATAATGGATTTTATTACTCAAATAAACCACTTTTAAGTAATAACTAATAATAACAGACTTGTTTTGAAATTTGATTTACAAAAATTAGTAGCTTAGAGAAAAATTGAAAATATGACCAAAAATCCTATTTTGGATTTTCGACTTTTCAACGAACAAAAGTTATCAGAACGTGTTGTTTACACTAGTGTACATATATACAATAACAAAACAACTTTTAGTGATTAAATGGTTTAGTTAAAAACAAATTAAAAGATACTTAAGTAATTAAGTAAGAGTGGATTTTTATTTTCCATTTAAAGAAAATAAAATACAAAATAATATTATCAAAGGACATTAGAAAAGGAGATGTGATGGTAATGTGATTTAAAGGGGGGTGCGGGTTATAAAGGGGAAGTGTGGTGTCAAATATTTAAGGACGGTATTAGCTTAGAATAGTTTGGTAATTAGCCACTTTTTAATTTCTATAAAAGAAAAACTACTTTTCCATTTTTCACTTTACTTCATTTTCCACTTTAAACTCTCTTCCATTCCACTTTCCTCATTTCTCCACCTTTTCTTCTTAAAGAAAATCACTTCAAATTCACTTATTTTCTTCTTTAAATCCATAAACAAGTTCCTAAAAACATCGTCATCACTCTCTACATCACACATCTACCAAATCAAACCCAAACCCCTTTTGGAAGTCTAGGCCGAGCCTTCCCTAGCCATTGCTGAGCCTAAACATTTTTTCCAGGTCTTTAAAATCAATTTTTGTAGAAGGAAACTAGGTTTGTGTGTTGTTTGCAAGATCGCGGTAGCTTGGGTGAATTGTGTTTGTTTAGGTGAGTAAAGTACTCTTAAAAGCAGCTTTATAATTTAAGTATTTCGTTGTAATATTTTATGTGTTTTCTTATGTGTGTAATTGTATTTAATTATTATTGTTTAGTTCAGTTCCCATTTGGAAGCAGATGACACATATGTTTATACAAGGGACTAGTAAAATGAATGAAGTTGAGGTGTTTGTTGAGAATAGGTCATGATGATACACTTTGAAGTAAATATGGAAAGGTTTGAGAATGGACTGTTGTATAAAGGGACTCGAAGGAGTTCCTCCCCTTTTTGATATTTATATGCTTGTGTATATAAATGCTTGAGAATGTTGCTTAGTTTTAGTTAATCAACTTATTATGGATTTCTATGTGACATCAAAAATCCCCAGGTTACTTTTAAAGTGGTTTACTACCTTACCTTTCTAAAAATGTATTAAAGGATTTTTCCGAAATTGGCTCTTGTTTTCAAAACTCTTTACAAAGATGCTTTAAGATGGTTGGAATTTATTTGTTAAAAAGGTATTTACTCGTATAAAGGAAAATTATTGATTTTAAATCAAGTGTTGGATTAAAATAAATAAGTTTAAAATCAAAGACTAGAAATAAGTTTATAAAGCTGCATTTTGATTATTTTAAAAAAGGACTTTGCTTTTAAATAGGGGATTTATTTGTCAGTGCCATTTAAGTAACAAAACAAATATGATAAATAGTGTTCTAATGTTGAAACATTTATGGAATGTTAGTCATCTTATATTTAGCACTAAAAGCCGATGAGTAAATTTTTCTCTATCTAGAGATCTAGAATCGTAGTATTTTAACTAAGGCAAGGCCAATGCAACTAGTGCCCTGATTTACCTGGCTTTGATTCTTGATGAGGGATAGAGAAGTCGAAATATTAGAAATATAAGAAGTATAAGAGAGTTAATTTCTATTAATAGGTCATGATTAGTTAAGTATATAGAAGGTACTTCATCTTATATTTGAGACCAAAATGTTGAGGTATGGAAGCCCGTTCCTAGTTGTGAGAGTTTAAGAATGTACGTCGAGGGAAAGGTAGTTCACTATCTTGTCTAAGTTCATTGTTAATCGAGGGATAGTATGGGGCTGAAATCGAAAAGCGGTGATAAGTATATGATGTCCTATTTTCCATACGCAAACTAATTAATTACACTAGATAGTGGTTAGTCCACTATCGACAACATGACCTATTTTGACTTTGAAAGTATATAAAAGCTTTGTGATTTCATATGATTTATGATCACCCGATTACGACTCATTTATATGAAACTTAGTTCACATACTTTTAAAAGAACCGAAATTAAGTCAACTGGGAATTCATCGCTTTAGTTTGGAGGCACTGATTATGGATAAGTATGATTTATTCGAACCACTTCAAACTGACAAATGCTTCGTGTTCTGAATCAGAGTAAAGTATGCTATGGAGTTGTACTACTTATCTCGAGGGTGATTCCAAAATGGAAGGTAGTAAGTATGTGTATTTGTTTGATCCCGGAACAACTTGTATGAATGAATGATGACATTGCATTATTGCCTGAAGGGTAGTGTTAGCATTCCAAGACATGTTTGCTAAAAATGTTCACCGTTGCATCAGGCCTTACCCCCAAGGATGACTAAAACATGGGATATGTCACAATACTAAGCGGTTCACTACCATTATAGTATGATCATCCTTGATCTAGATCGATATTTATTTGGATGTATGCTTCGGGCCCAGTATAGTTGTTGATCGCAACCAAAGGATGATTATATTTGGTACGACCCAGAGAGGGGTTAGCCGGTCTTGCTATGCAGGGGTCCATGTGAGGCCCTCGGTATATTTTCTCTAGAAGTGTATTATGATAGGTGGTGCCCCAGTATCCTTGTCATTGATGGAATCCATTTTCCAAACATGCCTTTATGGACATGGTTATATACTAAATATGCTGGAATGTAATTAATGTAACAATTTCGACTATGTTAAATATTTATTTAAACCTTGAACGTTATTATAATATCACTAGATTTTCTATTAAAAAGGGATCGATTATCGTAAGGTGAAAACTTTTTCGTACTTATGTACGGCGTGGTCTTACAAGATACCTTTATATTTGAAGGGTTTTATAAATATAACAAAGCATATGTTTTTGAGTTTACTCATACTAGACCCATGTCTAACCTAGAGTTTTTATTTCTTTCATTTAAACTCTTGGGTACTCTAATTTTTTGAGTAGCTAAGTAGTCTAGGTTCTTACGGATGCATTTTGGAGGTGCATAGAGCAGAAGGCTTCACAGTTATCTAGTTATCTATTATATCTCTACCGCCATGTTTGTATATAGGTATGTATCAGCATTGTAGTGGCAGACAGTTTTGATTGTCCCTGGCTAAAATTAGTATATATTGTAACTCTGATGTTTCATTTTGGAAGTGACTATATGTACTATTTTATATTCTATTATATATGATTTCCAAACGTTTTGAGATTCTATGTATCTCTCTTCTTGTCTTTTCTTTTCTTTTACCCTTACGACTGGTCTTTTAGACGTCTAATGATCGGCACACGAATATTGTAGATGTATTGAGTGTCGTCTTCAGGAGTAAGAAAGGCATATCATTCCAACTATTAGTGATGACCGATTTGGCCACTCTTTGGCACGACGGTGAGGAAGCTTCGAGGAGCCCAATGTGATGGTTTGTTTGTGCGGCCAACCATAGGTCTTTACATTATTGCTCCATGATGAGCGATTTTGATGGCATGATGCTTCGATTGGGACTTTAATGATGACAACTTGATGTAGATTGGAGTTGTGCTCCGATGGTGACGGCTTAATAAATGAGAGCCGTGATGATTTTCTATACGAGCGGGTTTAGGAAGGATGACCTGTGGATAGAATGGTGTTTGATTCTATCGTGGAATGAAAGAACATAGGAATGGTTCCTTGAGAAAATGGAAGTTAAATGGATCTTGGAAAGGGCTCAAAGATGCGCATTAAGGGATCGTCGATACTCAGAGTATTTTCTGTTGTACTCAAACCAGGGGTATTGTGAGTGCACTCATGGTTACTTTATTTGGCTACCTCGGATTGTTTGTTTGGATCCTTATACCCTAGATCGATCGATTTAGGTCTAGTATCTAACTTTGGGCTACGAAATACGTGAGTACACTAAAAATCGGGATATTTCCATTATTCTCCAGTCATACGAGTTATTATATATCTAAAGCACATTGAGTGACAGTGAGGTTTGTTTGATGGATGCCATGATTGCCACGGTAGTTTTATGTAGTTTTTCACTCTAGGAATGTGTAACGACCCAGAATTTTGAACAAATTAAATTGAGAATATTTAATTAATTTTAGATATTTGAACGATGATTTAATTTGAATCCCCGATATAACTTTGAATTTGGCGATTAAATTATAAAATTTAATCTATTGAAACTGGATAAAATTTATATCTTCAATTTTAAAGTTGAAGAAAAATATTTCGAAAAGCTTTTAAAATTCGTATTTATAATATTGAAGATAATAGAAGCTTCAGAATCGAATTTGAAATTGAATTGTTCAGTTTTGAATTTATATCGTTTAAATTGAATTTTAAAAATAGCCGTCCGAGGCGCAGTCTCGGAATTCGACGAAACCAGTTCCATTGGGTCCGTAACGTTAAATTATCACCGGGTTTTAAATTTCGTATCGTTCGGAGTTGTTGGGCGAGAATACGACACATAAACGCGTTAAAAATTGTACCGAAACAAATTGAATTTAAATTTAAATTTTAAAAATTTAAACAAGGGACAACATCCCTTATCTTACGCCTAAAATCGCGATACAAGGACGTGCTTGCACGACTCTTCTCTCTGATAAAATACGTTCCCTCCTCAGTTCACAATCAAACAAACGAAATAAAAAAAATGGCCGATACCTTCTATTCCTATTTTAAATCCCCGTCTTTTGAAATAAAAAAATTTCCCCTTTCTCAGTTCGAAAGGAATGGTGGCTCTCTAAATCGAATTTACAAAAAAAAACAGAGATGGGGGATTAACGAATGACGGCGAACTTCGACTCGAAGTCGAGCAGGGGGTCGCGTGTGAGCCTTGGGGCTGCAGTCTGGGTGGCGCGAGCTCGCGTGAAGACGTCACGATTTCTAGGGCAGGGTGCTTGCGAGCTCGTTCTAGCATACGAGAGGAGAGGGGTGACGATCTGGAGAGGGCGCACGCGCTCGTGGCGCAGCGATGATGAGGGAGACTCGCGAACGCGAGTTCGAGCGAGGCAATCGATTGAAGGCCGCAGGGGTGAGTCGCGATGGGTTCGAAGATAAAGGTGGGGTCACGGCAGTCGGAGTCGAGCGCGCGAGGCTGAGGACAGGGCAACATCGATGGTTCGAACTCGAGGAAATGGTGGAGGGGGGGTCGCGAATCTGGATGGCAAGTGTTCACGATTGACGAGTGTCTCTGGTATACCCTTGTTTTAATTTAATAATTAGGCGATATAAAACTGAAACTAGACATATATCTATAGATACAAGATTTTTTAGGAAAAAGAATATAGGTATGAAATTTGATTTGGTAATATATATATATATATATATATATATATCCAGACAGTTTTAAAAGAAATTAGCTTGAAAAGAAAACATTTGTTTAAATTTAAATTGTTAGTAAATTAAATTTGTCAAATGGTTAGAAAATTAAAATTTATTAAAGGAGATGTAGTTTTTAAATTTAAAATTTTGTTAGATAAATCTATTAAAAGAAAATTTTGATTTAGTCCAAATATTAATAGAATTGTATAAATTGTTTATACAAGGTCGAATACAACGAAGAAAAATAAATCTGGGTTTGGAATGGATGGCAAATTAAAATCAAAGGTGAGATTTTTCTCACTCAAAATGAATTGCAGTTATTATTGATTTGATTGATTGCTATTGGATGTGATATTAGATATGGTAGGATATATCTATATATATAGCAATATATACATATTGGCATATGTATATATTGGATTGATTGATTTCCCGCCTCGTATAGCGGATGAGACCCTATTGCGCCGTTAGTAAGCGGATTATTTTTATAAAACCCATATACCGCGATATTCCACCTCGAAGTGGAATTGGTATTGTGCTAACGTCTTTGGATGCAGGGAAACAGGTTGGAGGGATCCAACTGGACCCCTCACATTGATTGAATTTATTTATACTGTGATATGAATCTGTGAATGATTATATTGATGTTATTAATCATATTGATATCTGGAATTGTTTGAAGCTAAAATTTAGCTGAATGGATGTTTGATATCATTGGATTCCAAAAATAAATGAAATTGAATTTTTGAAATCAAAATAGGAATTTTTAAGTAAATAAATTTTTAGAAGTTGAATAAATTCGAAGAAAAGAATTTAAAAGTATAAAAGCTGATTTTTATAATCTTATTGAATAATTCCTAGAATAAAGTGAAAATGCTAAATAAATGGATTTCATAAAACAGTGATTTTAAATTGAAGAATTCAATTTAAACTTGGATTTTTAAATAGATTGAAAGAGACAAAGAAATTTATTTTCTTTAAAAGGAATTTATTTAAAAAGAGATAAGTTGGAAATCCAATTAGAAATTTACTTGGTAAATTGAAATGATTTGGGAAATAAATGTAAAATGATTTCAATTTAAAGAATCCATTTAAAAACAGGATATTGAATAATTTGAAGGAAAATAAGGAATTTATTTTAGTAGGGATAAATAAAATTAGAAATCAATCTATAATTGATTTAATATTTGGAAATGAAATTTTGAGAAATCAGTATGGAAATTTTATTTAAAGTTGAAAATAAATTTAGAAATCAATATCGAAATTGATTTGGGATTGAAGTTTTATAAATAGAATTGGAATTTATAAAAGTTGTTTATAAATCCGAAATCACTTATTTTGATAAGTAAAAATATAGAAGTTGATAAAAGAAGATTTATAAGTCGAAGTTTTTATAAAAATGGAAATATAATTTATAAACGTGTTTATAAATTCGAAATAGATTGAATTTGATAAATTAAATATAGAAGATTTTTAAAGAAGATATATTCGCGATTTTGGATAGCGAATTATTTTTGAAATAAATGTGTAGAAAAGATTGAAATTTGGTTAAGTGAAGTATATTCACGATTTTGGACAGTGAATATATTATTGAATAAAATGGATTCATTTTTGAAGAAGTGATATTAAAAATGAAGTTAAACATTTTAAAGATGTTTTAAAATGTATTATGAATCGAAAGCATAGATTTCAACATTCATTGTTGAAATAGACGTTTTCGAGAAATTTAAGGAAATGGTGGACTATAACACTGTTGTTATAGTAAATGATTTCCGAAAGGAAATGTTTTTATATAGTATTGGGATTTACATATCTATCTTAAATCTGAATCCCTATACTAGTGATTTTGAGTCGTCGTAACGATGTTTTACGTAACATTCGTTTTGACTCAAATGTTTTCCTTAAAGAATGAATGTATACTTAATATTGATTTAAGTATATTGAATATTTTCAAATGTTGAAAATAAAAGATTTTTGAAATACTTATTATTAAATAAGTATGGAAATGCTTTTCCAATATGAAATGAAACGTTTTGAGAATTTATCTTCTTAAAGATAAATTGAAAGTGAATATTTGAAAACGATTGAAAATCATATATCAGTAGATATTTTGAAATATAAATTCACTATGGAATTTATAAAGGAAAGGGAAACTGTTTAGAAAAATAAACGTTGATTTATTTTTAAAGTGTGGAAATTTTATATCTGGTAAAGATATTTTGAAAATTAAATAATTTGGGAAAATTATTTGGAATCTGATGATGTTGCGCATCTTTATTGATAGTTAAATAACCGACTATCAATAATTACCTTGAATGGTATTTGTTGTGAATTGGATGAAATTGAATGCCACACTTATTTTTGAATAATCGCTCACTATTCGGGTTAGCCGGGAAAGGACCATGGGGTCGTATAACCCATTCCGAATATGTGATACGTCGTTATGAATTGCATTCGAAGACCGGTGTTGAAGACCGGATATTTTTGAAAACGGAAGGATTACCGTCGAGTTACTCTACATCGGCTGATCTCCGATTTAGAGGTTTTATCACCCTTAGTGACGGGAAGTCCTGACGTGATTGAAAATTATCCGGAATATGCAAGGGCTTCGTGAGAAGTGCCTTCGGTTCTGTTCGATCCCGGAACAGACTTGTATGGATTGTGTGTCTGACGTTACAATTTGAGATATAAAGCTGATTTCTTTCAAATACATTTCTGTTGGTGGCGGAGAATTTATTCTCTTAGCTTACACCCTTCTCTGAGACGTACGAGCTCAGAGGTTATGTAGTTGAAATTTATCAGCGATATATCCCAATTTGGTAACGTGGCATACTGAGTGTTGCTGTGAAATGATCAGTGTTTGATCATTTGTGATATGATCATTTGTTTGATCTTATATCTTTGTGATCATAGGTTGATCATTTTGTTTGACCCGAAGCAGGGCTTTGTAGAAAGTGTAGCTTTGTGGACGAGACTTCGTCGAGCCTCACACCCCGGAAATGGTCAAAACAGGAAGGATGCGGCAAGGTTCTAGGGAGTAGCGCCCCTTAGTGTATGTCATTCCTTCTGGATAGAGGTGGTATCATGGTATGGAGCCCAGATACTTAACCTATGTGGTTGCTACATTTTTACTATGTGGTTTGTTGGAAATCGGGGATCCTCGGGAAGATCGGTTACGATCGGGGGATGGCATACGCGTGTCAGTAGTTACCTACTTTTGCAGAGGTAACTCGGCCTTGTGTTGGCAGAGATCTAACCGTAATGTTAGGTTATTTCTCGGGTCGTCTATTCCAGGGACGTACCCATCGTGGAAAAGGAAGTTCCTTAGCCTGACCATTTGTTGGAAATCCAAAGAAACAATACGCGACTTGTACGGTTTTAGTTGTAGAACCTATCATTCACTTATGGTGGCGCCCCACTGTTTGGATGGTAGCTATAGTAGGCATAGTTCGAAATGTCTATGCTGGCTAAGATTAATATTATACTTTCGAAATGTTTTCTACACTATGCACTAATAATAATATCAAAAAGAATTTGATTTTGCGTAGTAAGCATCTTTGACTATCATAAGAAGAAATCTCCTCCAATTCTGCGTTTGCATTGTGTGTGTGGTGGGAGGTCTTATGGTAGTTTCATTTTCCAAAAGCATTGCGAATTTGTTTTATTTTCTTTATGAAAAATAACTGTTTTACGATCTCACACCAGTCACCATGACTGACTCGGAGTTTATTGTTTCCCTTCTAAACTCTGGGTGCCCACAAATTTTCCACACGGGCAGCCTAGAGTTATGTTATCAGGATATTCTGGAGCTTTGGAGATAAGCTGGATGACGAGACGTAGTATTTGTATCTGATAGTATTTATTCCGCTGTGTATTCTGTATGAGGACAAGTTATATAACTGTCCATTGTTGTATATGACTCTGATTGATGTATGTATAAACTGATATAGTTCTTTGTTTTAAAAGACTAGTGTTATCTATTATATATTGTTCCGCTGCGATATGTGAGATTCTGATATTGTCTCTGTTCTGATGTTGTTCTGTTGTTCCTCTTTTCTTTTCTTTTCTTTCTCTTCTTCTTTCTTCTTCTGTTTTCTTCTCCTTCTACTTTTTCTTTTTCTTAAAACCCTCACTATTGGAGTTTCCGGCATTCGATTTCTCGGCAGTCGATAAAGTGAGTATCGATGTCGAATTTTCGAAAGTCGAAAATTCCTGTACGTGACAGAATGTCACATGATAATGATGTAGGTATTGTGGATAGTGATACCAAGGCGCCCTAATATTGTACTTAGTATGGAGTACCTCTTTATGATATTCATAGAGTAACATGTTATGTTCATTATGTGCTAACTCTTTGGTGTAGGGAAAGGTCAGGTATGGTTTGTATACCCAGCATTCCATATACTATATCGAATTTTATGATAATTTGAGATTATTAATCGCTCACACCAAACTGTTGTCTGACTCAAGGTCTTATACTTTTTCTTCTTATTACCTTGGGTAGTCTTAAATAAGTAGACTAGATAACAACCGTAAACATACATGGAGTTCTGCAGCTAGATTGGTAGTTCGGCTCTTTCTCATACTTATATTTGATCTTATTATTGCATATTCAACTATGCGACACCATAGAGTCTTGATATTGTTTGACTAACTGTTATTAGAGACGGTTTATCAGTTGAGTTTATTTATAAATTGTATGAACTCTATTGGTGTTTATATAACCGTATTAGCCCGTGTACTTTGATCATCTGGTTCATGTAGTTATTACTATCTCATCTATTTTATATCTGTGATGATAATATATTCTATTCGATGTGCTACATGATATATAACAGGTTCTGTGATTATTTAATATTTTCTTTCTCTTTTCTTTTCTTCTATTTATATTCTTCACGTCTATTCTTTCCATTGACAAACGTCCTACGTCGACCGGATGCTCAGCAGTGCACTACCCAGTTTTATAAGCGTCGAAGGTGTAGGGTAATCATCATAGATGGGACATGAAGCATCTATATGTTGCAGAAATCCGAAAGCAAAAATTAAATAAGTTCATGAAAGATGGTGTGCACTTATCACTCCAACATGATAGCCAAATTTTAATATTCTGAAAGAAGATAAGTCAAAAGTAAGTGGAAAAGAAGTAAATTCCAAAAGAATGGACAAATAAAACCTACTCCAAGTATGACCCAATATAAAAGAGTTGAATAAAAAGTTTGAAAAAAATGTTTGCGAATGATTTATTTATTTAAAAGTAGAAAACTCTATTTTGAAAATAAGTAAATATTAAAAGTTATCCACAAAATGAAATATCATTTCATATTTTATGTAGAATTACTAATTGAAATTTAAAGCTATTTATAACAAAAGAGGGGTTTTAATAAAGATATTTCCTTGGAGATAAATAGAAATTGAATGTATGTATAACTCAGTGATTTTTATGATTTTGTAAATTCAAAATTTTAGAATTCTTTTTAAGGGATGGGTAATAGGATGTGGTACTGGTTTTAAATAGGGTAAATAAAATGGAAGGGTAAGAACAACCGATAGTGAAGATAGGAAGGATATTCTCGTATAAGGAAATATGGAGAAAAACATCAAAAATAGGTTTATGCATAAAAAGAGCTATATAAGGAGAAGTCGTTTAAATTAGAGCAATTTAGTAGAAGAAATTTAAAAAGTAGCAACATTAAGAAATAGAAACAAAGTTAGGAATTGGCATTAAAGTAATGCTAGTAATCTAATTAGAAATAATACAGGAAGTTAAAGACAAAACAAAAGAAAATGGATATTTTCCATAATTATGCACATTGATTCCACGTATCTTTTAAAAGTCCCCTTCGCATGCTATTAGTGCATCCACTAAGGTTGAAAGTGGAGATTGCATAAGTAATAAGAAATTAATAGGATGGAAATGTCATTGTCTACTCTAGTTTTATTGTTTAAAGTTATAAAAGACGTTTTAGAAACATTGTAAAGTGTAATTTTGAAAAAAATGGTTTGGTATAACAGTTGAGTTTTAAAGGCAAAGCTTAATAAATGGTTTGAGTCAAAAGTCCCACTTTTAAAAGTAAAATCTTTGTTATTAAAAGGCTTTAAAGGAAAAGTTGATTTGAATGACCATTTATGTAATGAAAACTTGACTTATTTGAAACAAATAAAGTGATCTTTTAAAAATTAAATTGCTAACATTTCCTTTTAGAATTAATAAATAAACTTATTTGATAAATCCTAAATTATTTTTTTAAAAGTTGAGACGCATATAATTAACATTGGTTAAAATAAGAAGATTTTCGTGGTTCCTTTTTGAAACCAAGCTATTGAAAATTTAATAAAAAAGTTTCTAAATTTATATTTTTAAAGATAAAATTTTTGTGATCAAGTACTTCATGATTGCAATGTTTTAATTTTAGAAAGAGGGGTGAAAATAAAACCAAGTTTTCAATGGAGTAGATAGAGATGACTGCCTAGGTAAAATGGGGTAGAAGTTAAGGTTATGAATAAAATAGCGATGAATGGGCATTGAATAGCAAGAAGGTATCCCCATTGAATATAAAGAATTTTGGTGTGAGTCTAGGAATTTTTCATTAAACATATGTGAAGACCACAAAGGAGAACCCATAAGGAAGTGAGAAATAGTTCAAAAAACATTTCAGCGAGTTCTAGTGTATACCCGCGTGAAAAAATAAAAATAAAGAAAGTATATACCAGGACTTAAGAATACTATCAAGAGGTTTGGATTAAAAGAAGACAATAATATATTTGGATCTAATAACTAAAGTAATGGATGAACCTTGTCTATTAGAAGCTAAAAATTAAGTTAAGAGATGTAGATTATGGTGGGATGACATAGTAAAAATGTCCATTTTTATTAAGTAAGAAGTAGTAGGACTACAACATCATTGATGTCAGTTGATGTTGAAGGGAAACTTCCAGTAATTATTTCTTTTAGGTTAGTTGGGTTGTAAGCATTACTGCTCTTTGTTTGTGTAAAAGTGCATATGATATTTTGTGAGAAATCTTCCTTTTTATTATTGTGTTGATTTGCCGGATTGATTGCTATATGTGGAAATAGAATAAATAAGCAAATCACATGCAGGCACTTAACTAACACAAAGTAAGACTAGAAATTTATAAAATAAATTATCGAATTTATTAGCTACTAAAAATAAATAATGTTAAGTCCCAAAAGCCTTGGGGAAATAAATTTTAGCAAGCGAAGGACAAAGAAGGTTGTTGCGAAACCACGGATCATTATCCCTTTGCCTTAAAAGGCTAAAATTTGTAGATATACTTGTGTGCTAAATGTTGTTTTAAAATAAAAGAAAAGGTTTTCAAATTTATTATGTAATAGGTGGAGGTCGATCATGGATGTTAACCCATTGGCTAAATCTCGACTACGTAGGATGTGACTAAATTTGTTTTGAAAAGTAAAATGCATAATTTTGAAAAAAAAAATTATCAAAATTATTTCTTTTAAAAATGAATTCTATTTTAAAATTTTCCAACCTTTTCCATAATTTAATTAAAAATGATTTTGAACGAAAAGAAGATAATTTCTGGTTTGTGAAATGTCACACACTAAGTATAGGGAAAGTGTGATTGGTTACCAAATTTGAAATTTACAATGTAGCAGAAATGACATTAAGTAAAATATAGTTAGTGATAAGGAAAAAAAATATTTTAGCTTTAGAATTTCTTTTTCCATACCTTGTCGATAGGTGAAGAAAACCCGTTTTTAAATAAGTCTATTTTTAAATTTTTAAATGTAAATGTAAATTTCCTTATATGAACTGTACTTGGAAAAGTTGAAAAAGAATTGGGTACAAAAGAGAAAGTTCCAAGGTACCGTGGAACGGGTACAAAAGAGAATGATGGAAATATGGAATTCTCCATATAAACCTTTTTTCTAACATAAGAGTATATATTTAGAAAACCGGATTTTCAAATTTTTGGATGTCAGAAATCGTGTACTAGGATTTCGAATGGTAGGACTTGGATACAAAAATAGGTTAAAGTGTATGTTTTTTCGTAGAAGTATGGGAAATTTGGATAAGAAAACAAAAATTTTGATTTTCAAAATTTGCACACATATAGAACGGCCGGTGTATATAGGTTATTTGCACCGTATTTTCAAATTTGTTTTAAAGAATACATTCATAGAGGAGCCACCGATTTTGAATTAATTTGCATAGATATCATATATGTTGTAATACACTGTACACTTGTACACTATGGGTCGTAAATTTGGTTGCACACTAATTGGTTGGATAGTTTAGATTGGTTTCACTTTATGGTACATGATTTAGCTCTTGTGGAATTTTGAGGATGAAATTATTTTAAGGGGGGAGAATGTAATGCCCTGTAAAACTAAATAGAATTAAGCACTAAAACCCAAAAAATGAATTTTTATAAACATCATAATTTAGCTACGAAACTTATACCATTGTGTTCATGGCGATTTTCTGATCAATTTTCGTATATAAAATTTTTTGATCGAAATTCAAATGGAAAAGTTGTTAACTTTGAAGTTTTTGGATCAAAAATAATTCAAAACCAATGAAGGAATTAAATGTTAATAACTTAACATTAAAATAGGCATTAAATACAAATGTTAACATCAAAGGAAATTAAGGTGGTAAATCTAATTAAATATGCATTGAAAAAGAATTAAATAAGAATCTATAGGGGTGAAGGTAATGACTATTAACATTTAAAAAATAAAAGAAGCAATAAATACTATTAGCTTAGCATTTAAGCAATCATTAAATATAAATATAAATTAATAGCGTTCAATTAAATAAATCTAATTAAGCAAGTGTGGTAGAAAATAAATAATTTTAACACAGAAGGTAATAAATATTGTAATTAATGGTAAACTAATAATTCATCTCTAATTAGCATTAAAATTAACGTTAACAATAAAATTGGTCGCGGAAGCAAATAAAACGAAGAAAATAAAACTTATCATATATATAGCGATCGGTTAACCCCTTTACCACGGTCGACTAGTGGGATATAGCGGTCGACCGGTGGCTATTGAGGCGGGGAGATTGAACCTAGGACGAATGGCCTTGGATTAATAAATTCAAATCTCACGAATGAAATTGATTTATACGTCTATAAATATAGGCCTAACCCCTCAGTTTTCTTCTCATGCTTGTTAATCAAAAAGCAAAGCTCTAGCATTTTCTTTTGTTCACATATTCTAGAAAGTAGAGAAATTATAAATGAGTATATCATACATATATAGTAGTGGAAAATAAAAGAGAAGAAGAGTAAGGGGTAAATCAATTCTGTGGAGAAAACTTAAATCTAAATTCAAATCTAAATTAAATTCAAATCTCTTCTCGGATCAAAATTTCTAATGAATATGTGTATGCTTGTGGTACATATTTCAATAGGGAGAAAAAAGAATTCAAATAGAAATAACATGATTTAGATCTGGAGATTTAGAAAGCTTAAAAGGTAAGTGGGAAATTATATATTTTTATATAATACTAGATTTATGATTTTTTTTATAATACTGGATTTATTTTGTTGTACATCCATTCCTTGTATGCCTAAATATAATTATTTTGGAGTTATAGACTTAATTATATGCAAAATGAAATTGAAAAACGTGCCTTCATATTCTATGAATTGTTAACTTGAATTAAATATAACATGTACGTGAATCTGGAAAGTAAGGGTGAAAGTAATCTCTAAGTTAATGGATTGTATAATAATTCCAGATTTGTTGGGTAAATGACATATGCTGGTAAATATGAATTAGAGGTTATTACAAGATGAATTGGAATTTAAACAGTATTTTAATTCATTGGAATGAAGTGTGTGATAGAGTTAAGGGTATGCCTTAGGGGCAATTATGAAATTTGTTACATATATCTAACTCGTTGACCAATCTTGTTCAAAATAAAGGTATTTTATTTCTATTATATATTTGATATAATGTGGTTATAATAATTAATCAATTTAATTAAAAGTATATTTAATAGAAAATCCATAAATGATATATTTTGTGATAGGAGTTACAAAATGTTGTAACCGTGAATAATTTTGTCACAATGAAACAAATTTGTCATAGTCAAGATGCATCGAGACTCGATATCAATGTACCCGTTGAGACTAGAGTACGTAATGCTCTCTAAATTTGAATCTTGATTTGAATATCTCCATTCGCTTGAATCAATTGTTCTATCATGTTAAAACATAAAAGGTTTTCTTTTATTCATTGCTATTTTGTTATGAATTATACCATCTCATTTTCTGTCTCATGTATGATTATTTGATTAAATAATTTAACCTAGAGCTAGACCTTCTTAATTTTATTTTCTATACCCTATGTGATTGTATACAAAGTTAGTTTAATCGAAATCTAGATATTCTTATCTCAAATCTATATATGCCTATGTCATTTGATTTTGTTGTTTTAAAAAAACATAACATAATTGAACTTTGGATTTTTTATTCATAATTCAGTTTTTCATATCAAAAGGTTTACACTTGAATATTTAGACATGGGTTGCTATGTAATTAAAATTTGGTAATAATCGCATTAATTAATCTTTATCATACAATTATTATAATGTTTTAAATGTCATGTTTCAAATCATTCTAAGATAAACTCTTTCTTTTAAACGATAATGGGAAACATTAATTCAATGATATATTCCACAATTTGCAATTCCATCTAACTAAAATTATTTTTCTACGTAAAAAGGAAGGAATCTTTTCACAACTGTTTACCATTTTCATTAATCTTAATATTCTTTGATTTACTGCTTGTAATTGAAATGAAAACAAATATTGAATCAATGATATATTCCATGATTTGCATTCCATCTAATTAACAAATTATATCTCTACTTAAAAAGGAAGGAATCTTTTCACAACTGTTTCAAACCAATTTCATTGACCTTAATATTCTTTGATTTATTGCCTGTAATTGAAATAAAATCTATTTTATTTGAACGGTTATGCTAAACATTAATTGTATGTGTGTATGTGTATATTTACAACGTGTATATATATATATGTATGTATGTATTTATATATTAATAAATAAATAAAATTGTTCATGTTTAGGACGACAAAGGCTTATAAAGATGGGAAATGTGTCCATTTTGGTATAAATCCCAACACCTATGCAATGTTTACATTAGCTTTGTATACTTTTATATGTTGCACTTACATTATACACATAGGCGCATGTGATGTGCTTATAATCATTTGCAATTAATAAAATTAAATTGAATTAATGCTTTCTAATAAAACATTCAATTGAAATGTTAACATGTTTATTTAACATATTATCAATCTAATCAGAGACAAAAATGAGAGGTTTCTTTCTCTTCAATTAATGTTGTTTACTCTTAATTAATTGCATAACTATTAGAATGTAAGTGTATTTGATACACTCATTCATTTAAATTTATGTAATATTCTAACCCTTTTGATTTTATTTACCAAATTAAATAAAACATTGATTTTATTTAAAAGAAGATATAGTTAAGGTCTAAGCTTATTTAGACTTCATAGGCCCATTAAAGATCCAAAATGGTAAAAATTTTGAAATTCACCAATTTTTTCCGCTGTGGGCTGGCCCAGTTACAAAAATGGTATCAGAGCCCAATAGCCTATGCGGTCTAAATTAGTCATGTTAGAGTTGACTAATTAAGCTTGTGCACTTAATACGGTGTCTAGAAATGTGATGTCTAGGATTGGAATTGGTAATCAAGTACCCTATCCTATCCGGTTACCAGTTTGGCCTGAAAGGTGAAGTGATCCCAAAGATCTCCCTTGATAGAAAATGCCCAATTTGAATTGGGCTTTGAACTAAGTTTCAAAACAGTTTTGAAAATTGGGACAAGATTTTAAATTTAAATGTAAATTTAAAATAAAAACTGTTTGTTATAAAAGGTTATAATATAACATAAATTTTCAAAAATGTTTGAAAAGGTAATGAAAATTTCAAAATGTTTGAAACTATTTAAATATTAATTTCAAAAATTAAAATTTATTAACAAGATTGATAAAATAAATTAATTAAATGAGTTAATTAATTAATACTTATATGCATGTATTATATATGTTGATATATGTTATGCTATTTTAAAGTCTTAAGATAACATAAGTATATGTGTATGTAAGATAAATTCTGAAATCAATATAATTTAATTAAAATTATTTAATTAAATAAATTAATTAAATGAAAAATATGCATATATAAGATATATGTGTTATATTTTTTTTTGAAATGGTACTTTATATACAACATGTCACTGGGACAACGTATCACATGTCAATAAACGTTCAAATCACGCTAAGCTAGTTTCGAACTTGTGACCTCTCGCACCAAAGCCGAATCACTCAACCACTTGAACAATGGCGCTTGTCTCTATGTGTTATATTATAAAGCTTATAGTATACACTATAAAGGTTATAATATATATGTTTAATATAAAAGTTGTATTGAAATACTAATTTGGAATTAACTAAAGAGTTAATTAATTAAAGAGTTAATTAATTAAAATTAATTAAATAAGATTTAATTAATAAAATGTTATATACAAGATTATTGTATAAGTTAATTAAAATATAAAAGTTATATAATAATGAAACTTTTATAATATAAGCATATAAACTAAAGGTGGAACATTAGAGAAATCCAAATAGACTTAAGGAATAAATACATATGTAAATGTATGTGTACTGTGATTTCTGATGTGTCTGATACTTGAATACGAGGGTATTTCATAAGAAACAATATTCCATAAGTTGATATCACTCAATATAATATACTGAAGATTATGAATCTTCAATATAATGTTGTCATCTACCATATATATATTAATAAATTACTTGCATACTCCTTAGTTGTTGAGCAAACTCAAGCGACGGATGTTATGTGTAGTATTATTAATATATTGAATAGACGAGGTAAGATAACAATATGTATTTGTTGAGAAAACTTAAGGTACTTATACTATACTTAGGTCGTCGCAATGTGGTGGATATGAGTGAATAATCTCTTTCGATTTGTTAAGCAAACCCAAGGTCGAAATGAGATTAAGACAAGGAAAAATAGGTTAGGACTTGTATGTGGTACAACCGATAAGGAGTTATCCATCATTTGTGAGGCTATAATTTGTTAAGCAAATTCATGGTCAGAATACCAAGACAAACGAGTCCTAACACCCACCAATGAAGGCAAAAGACTTCTATGTTTCATCTTAGGGTTTGGAGAAACATAAAAGACTAGTGAGAGCCTTATTAGAAAAATGAAATGGTAACATTTAATCTTTCTAATATTGTAAGAACATATGCTAAATAATGTTATAATGATCTATAATGATAAATTTGTGCATTTAATATGATTGATAAAATGTCTATCAATTAACATATACAATCGAACTGAATTGAAAGTTGAAAAATGGAAATATTATAATACCCACTATTAAATCCCTTTTTGCATGTTAACGTTTCAACACCCATGCAAGTGACTGATTTTACAACCACTAAATATATTCGTGATTTGGTCACTTATGCATTTATTTGGTCAAGACCATGTATTGCATTCTATGAGTTTCGAACTCTAAAAGCAATAAAAGACAATGGATATTTGATCCATATACAATTGCATATAAATATTATAAAGTGAATGGTCAAAGTTTGTAATGTACTACATTTCGATGAAATTAGTTCATCCGAAAAACCAAGTAAACCTTAGTGCGAGATCGAGTATTCAATTTGATTGATTATAAAAGGGATCGTATTGTGTTAATGTAACACAAGACCAAAAACTACAAGATAGATATAAGAACTCGATTGCTAAAATGTCATTTTTGATCAATTTACATAAAGTGCAACATATTTGATGTCCTTAAATGTTAAGGATAATCGAATGCGCTTTTGTAAAGAGTTTGTTATGATAATGTAGTATCGTTTTCTTTTGAATAGTTTAACCATTTGAAAGGAAAACAAATGTATAAGAATAGATGTACTTTAAGGTACTGTTGGGATGAAGAGAATGAATAGTCACTGCTGCTTCATAGAGAAACATTGGAAATGGGAACTGTAATAATAATTGATACTTAATATTGGAATAAGAAATATGATTTCTATTCCGAAATGTATTTTCATTTAGAAAATTGTTTTCTATAAGATTTATTTCTTTAAGCTCAAATATTTGATCAATGAACTCTCCATTGTAAACAGTTGCAGCGTATGCAATAAACAAATTGTATTAAGTGAATGATGGACCTCTGAATTTAATACATTATTATAGTAATGGTGGAAATAGCAAGAGCATCCCATATAGCACTTATTAATTGCATCATAGTACATGTTTTTGTAAAACTTACCATAGTTTATTTATGAAATAACGATTATTCGATATAGACTGAAATAAATAGACATAGCTATATTTCAATATGAATATTATGAATATTCTTTGTGAAATAAAACTATAATGTGGTAATTTTTTTGAACAAAAGTGATGCATTGGAAAATACAAAAGCATCTAATATTATTTAAATATGTTTTGGAATTATATACTAAGACGTAGTTTTGAGGAATAATTTTATTATATGATATTGAATTATTATGATACTTGTTAATTATATCTCAAACAATAAAGGGCTATGCACCCATTTAGTGGGAGTATCATAAGAGTTGATGAACTATTCAGATTGATATATATAGATGTATGTAATCGTAATTCTGAAAATAGCAAAATGGTTCCATATAATTCATCATATTTTCCGATGATTTACCGTTGACATAGATGTGTGTCTTTGATACACATGTAGCATGTCTATGGTAAACTTATAGGAATTAAAACGGAAGTAAATAAAATAACATGCGATAGAAATGATTTGGTTTGATCGAATGAGTGAGTATATTGGAAAATGTTCCGAAACATACCATAAATGAATAAAGATTCAATCTCAAAATTACTCCTCCATGCGATACATAATGATGCATCGATATTGAGTAATTGAACTTTGTTGGACAATGTACAATTAATTATGAGTGAAGTTGAGTTAGTTTCTTGCTATAAGGTAACGTGCTTAAGGATATTACACAAGGTTAATATTATTTTATCTAAATAACAATTTATAAAATTTTACAAGATAAGGGTTTATAAGAAACACCCCAACATATGTTAGGCCAAGGAATTGGCAGGTTGTGCGAGTCGAAAGATTGCACTTCATGAGGGACATTGTATGAAGCTTCCCAAAAGGATTTTGAAAAGACTGCCAATAGATGACATATTTATGTTTCGAACATAATTTGTGTAAACTAAAACCAAATCAGTTTTATAAATGAAGAAATTCATAAAATGTTTAAAAAAACCTATTCTATTGCACTGAAAACAATTGTTGTTTCAAGATATACCAACTTCATTGTGAAGAAATCTCTTTGAGGAATTATTGGTAGTAAAATGGAATTGGATACGATCCATGGATAGAACTGATTATATGAGATGAAATGAAATTAACTAATCTAAACAAACACACAGCATTAGAATGTCTAATAAGTATTCTCGCACATCGAAAAGAAAATATGAGTTTCTTATTAATGTCAAAAATATATAATTCTAGATTGTTTAATTAATACATTGAGAGAGTTGACTCTATATGGTATGATGCGCAAATCCGAAAGAATTCCAAGTACGCTATCAAAATATAGATTTTAGTGGTCATAATTGAAGGGATATGATCCATTGCCTTGACTGTGCCTTTATGAGTAAGACTAATGCAGTTGGAATTAAATGAACAATGTTGATAAGAATAATATCGCAAATTTCAATTGTTGAAATTAGCATAATAGATTCGATATTCAACATGTTCAAGTCAATTCGGATTTACTCATAGGATTATCGCTTGATAAGTCCTAGTGTTTTGGTACATATGTATTGAAACAGAAAATTATAAATAACGATTTAGAGTAAGCTGTTTACACATATTGACGAAAAATGTCTCAAAGTCAGTAGGAGCGATATTGAGTTTGTGAGTCTTTGGATATGATCCAAGAAATGATACGAAAGTGTCAAGATTGAACAAGTACTTTAATAGAAATATCAAATAGTTTGGTTTTCAATCAAAGTGCAGAGAAAGCATGTGTTCATAAGAAAGAACGTTAAAAGGTATATTGATATTTCTAAACTATAAGTAAACAATACTTGTTGATTTTAACGATGTACTGTGTCAAAATCAGCCTAAGTTGTTTAAATACTCAACATTGGATTAATAAATGATGTCTTTTATAGTAAGTATAAAAGATGTCGGGAATGTCCCAAATGATATGCAAGGATAGCTTATTAAAATGTTTAATATGGAACATGTAAGATTGATTCATTTGCATTGGCAATAGGAATTATCATACATGTTATGTTGTCTACAATATCATGATTTGTTTATGTATTTGATGCATGAAGCAAATATCAAATCCAAATTGATATCACTAAATGGTTGTTTGAAGTGTTCTTATGTATTTATGAAATACTAGAGAATTGTTTATAGAAACAATAAATTCCTTATGAAGGAATGTTTAGACTTAAACTTTCACAAGTAATATTGAGTATAATATGTTAATAACAAATTTTTAAGTTGGAAATTTTCCAAATGAAAGACCGTGACTGATTCAATGAAAAAACGGCTGGGTACATTGCCTTGAATAGCGCTACGATAAAAACAATTTATATAAAAATATAAGTGCACAAATTTATAAATGAGCCGATTCCAAATGTTGAAAATCTCATGACATGGTAATATGATAACAATGTCGTAATATAGTTCGTAACAGAACTTAGAACTCATTTGAAGTCGAGAGTTATACTCTGAATTGTTCCACATGATAAAAAAACAGTTTATCACCATCCGAGAGAGTTGATTGATAGAGTAGATAATTAAAACATAATAGCACACCCATTCATAAAGGGATTGACCCAATAGATTTTGAGAAAACCGATTGGAGAAGTTGGAATAAGATTCCATAATTGACCCCAAGTGCAAGTGAGAGATTGATAGAGTTAGGAGTATGCCCTAGGGGCAATTATGTAATTTGTTACTTATATCTAACTCATTGACCAATCTTGTTCGAAACAAAGGTACTTTCTTTCTATTATATACCTGATATAATGTGGTTATATTAATCAATCAATTTAATTAAAAGTATATTTAATAGAAAATCCACAAATGGTATGTTTTGTGATAGTTGTTACAAAGTGTTGTATCCATGAGTAATTTATCACAATAAAACAAACATACCATTTTAGAAGTTCCTAATCAAGATGCATCGAGATTGGATATCGATGTATCCGTTGAGACTAGAGTATGTAACGCTCTCTAAATGTTGGGCAGTGTATTACTCATGACTGTTGGGGGCACTATGGGGTTACGTACTGATAGTTAATTGATAACTATGAAACAACTCCTCGATAGTTTTCTGTTATTTAATATAACTAAGGTCAAGCAAAAACTATCGATGTGACTGATTTACACAATTTTCTCGATTTGAGAATACTATGGCTCATCAATATGAAAGCTCCGCTTTGATTATGGTCAAATCATGGCATGGCGTTCCATCGAATGACTATAGTTGGGTCGAGTGGAAGTACTAGAAGTGAAGCACTATTGAAGAGAGGACCTGTTTCCTCAATTATATAGGGTTAGTATCATGGTCAACTCAAGTCAACTCAAAGTCAAAGTCTCTGGCCAGAGCATTTTGGTTAATAATAATTTTTATTATTGAACTAATGACTTTATATTTAGACTATAAAGTTGAATATGGATGATATTGGAATTTTGACCATTACCAAATTCCAAAAGTCCTAATGTGATATAGTTTTAACGAAGAGAATTGGTGTAAATAATTGTCACTATCAGGTACCTCTTACAATAAGTAAAATTTAATTTTACCGAAAAAACTTGTAAGCGATGAATTCAGCCAAACTGTCATACCACCTGCTAAGTGACGTGTGAACATTAATATTTGAATTGTTCAATATTAATCGCTGACTAAATTCACACCTCTGAGTCGCACAATCGCATTTATGAGTTCTTCAAAAACCACACAATTTAATTAATTTGTAAAATGTTGCAAAATGGTTAAATTAATTAATATTTATGAAATATTAATTATTATTAATTTATTTGATGTTTTGAATGTTGTTGGTAATTATTTTAATGCATATATAAAAGTTATATTTGCATATATCGATATGCGATATCGGTATAATTTTAAACATGTTTTAAATAATAAAATAATTACATAAAAGTTGTTTACTTTTATTTGGAAAAGTTGGATATTTGGAATGTGCTTGGATCAGCCATATAATGGTAAGAGGAGGAAATCAATTAATGAGATTAATTGAAATTTAAAAAGAGGAAATAAAGGAGGAAGTTTTAATAGGAGAATAGGAAAGGTTCCTTTAATTCTATTAAAAACAAAACCTCTTCATTTTTGAAAGTACAGAGAACAGAACGTGAATTTGTTTATTCTCTTTTCTTCCTCTTCTCTATCGTTTATTCATGGCTAAAACCTCATCAAAAAAAACATCAAAAACTAATTCAATCAACATCAAACTAAATTAAAAAGATGGTTCATTCTTCTCCTGCAAAGTGGGATAGTGATTTGTTTGAAATCTGAGGAGAAGCCATAAATCAAGGTGTGATGAAGGGCAAGGTCTATCGGATCTAGAGAGTGTTCAATCAGATCTTGTTATTGTTCTATCATTCAATGTGTTTCTACATGCTTCATCCTAAGATAATTATATGTGTGTATAATTCTATATTTGCGTATCTTATAATTAGTTCTTATCCCCTTAATCTCTATCTTTCCCTTCTATTCATACTTGTGAATTGGAATCTTGATTTAAATATCTACATTCCCTTGCTTGAATCAATTGCTATCATGTTAAAAATAGAATGTTTTCTTCTATTCACTGCTATTTTGTTATGAATTACACTTGAAAATATGGACATCGGTTGCTATTATGATGCCCCACCCCGAGACCCACATTAACAGAGAGTATTACCGAGTAATACCGTTTGCTAATGAGGAGAATTGGATTGGTTAGGAGTGACTATCTATAGCCTTGTATTAAATTTCTATTGAATACATCGATAAATGCTTTATATTTTTTTCTTTGATATCTCAAGCGGATCGACATATCCAATAAATACTTAATACAAAGCCATAAGTGGCTATAGGATCTATCAGAACAAATTACAATAACTCAAATGCAGAACACATCACTGAACAACAAACAGATATATATATATATATACATATATACTGATACATCCCAATACAATACAAATAATACATCATAAGTAGTATGACGACCACAATATACACACAAGTCAAAAATAATATACATATCAGAGTCATACAGAACGACTATAAAACTACAAAAAGAGATAAGCTCATATCCAAGGCGGAAGCATCAAATAAAGTCCAAAAGCAGGTATCAACCTGAAACAACTCGGTCTGACCCGAGTATAAAATACACGGGTCAGTCTAGCTAAACAAATCAGTTTATAAGGATAAGCAGTAATAGATGCATAAGGATAAGGGTAATGTTCTTCTTAGATAAGAAGAACAATATTGAGTTTAAGCATGAGTATAAGTTTGGTATGGTTACTCTAAGTGGTGGGATGATATCACTTACACAAACATATAATCTCAAAAGAGATAAGACAACCCATAAAACGCTAAATATAGCAAGCCTCATATCATCGGCATATCACAAATCATCAATAGTGGTTTAGGGAAAATATAACTCCTAAAAAGGAGAAATCTCAAACCCGCCATATCGGCAAACTCAAAGAAATCTCAAAGAAATCACCATCTTAAAATACGCCATAAGGCAATCAAATATAACTCCCCAACATAGGAGAATATATTCCCAAATAATGCTGAAAGGCAAATCTAATGTAATAACGCCAATAGGCAAATCTCAATAATAACGCCAGAAGGCAAATCTCAAATAACACCGGTATAGGCAACACAACTCTCAAAGATAGAACTCCCAAGAGTTCAAATTCCCGAAAGGTAATCGCCACAAATATATATCGAATGGTTCAAAGGATCAGTTCCGGAAAGGGGCGATACACTAGGGAAAATAGTCAAAGAAATCATCTCAAAGATATAACACGTGCTTATGGCCGAAGCCCGCCAAGTACCGTTCTCCCAAAATAAGGCGCCACGTCTCTTAGACAAACATCCCGAAGGACAAATAAATATGTCTCTTAGACAAACATCCCGAAGGACAACATCCCGAAGGAAAAATACGTCGCAATGACAAACGTCTCTTAGACAAACATCCCGAAGGACAAATGACCCGAAGGTCCAGTACTGGCAAATACGTCTCTTAGACAAATGTGTCACAAACTTTCGGATAGGAACCCGAATAGTGTTAACGTGTGTCCCATACCACATGTTCGCACTAAATGGTTTACTAACCGCTAGTAAATTTCACACTCAAAACAGTAAAAAGTTTACCTATCTCATCGGTAAACTCGACCCGAAGGTCAAAATGATCAAACAGACAAGTTGAGAATTAACCGATAAGATAAACGCATGTGTCCTATACCACGTGTTTTACAAAACCGTTTAATTCTCCTTCTCATTTGCTCAAATAGTGCAAAAACGTGTATTATATTTATAAAATAATTTACTTGAGAAAACAAGCTTTTAAAACTAATTTTCGAAATCAATTGGAAAACCCATATTTGAAAATTCCCTTATTATATAGAATAAATAGATTTTTCACTTGAAAATACTTGAAATATTATATAATAATTATTTTGAAATGCCCATTAATTTTAAAAATCATTTCAAAAAGATTCGGAGAAAACCGTGCTCGAAAACGAATAAAAACAAGGAAAATCACTTAAACCGATATTCGAATTCAATTCGAATTCAGTTCAAAATTTCAATTCAAAATCCATACAAATTTGAACTTCAAATTCTCCAAATTTAGCTAGCCAAATGATAGGCATCATAGCTCTCAAAACATCACGAAAATATCACCAAAATTGAACAAGATCAAGAGCAAAACAAACAAGAAACATGTCACAAAACAATGGAACAAAGGGGCAAAATTCACTAGTTGTAGGTCGACCAGCATGTCGACCAATAGGTCGACCAGTGTCTCTCATAAGTCGACCATATGGTCGACCTATGAGGCAAGGCGGTCGACCGCTAGGTCGACATGCCGGTCGAGCTAGCTCACGCACTATCCAGAACTTGTTTTCAGACTTCGTATGCGTTTTGCAGCAGCATTTTGAGTTAGCAAATGAAGATGAAATGCTATAAAATTTGGCATGTATGTAATACAACATCTAAACTATGATCTAGAAAAGATTTGGTAAAGATTCATCAAGATATCAAGAAGTTATCATCCCTCAAAGAAGCAACAGAAACAAGATATAAGTTGTATATAATAACTTAGCAGAATACGTTTACAGTAAACTATTTTCTTCCAGATCTTTGCATTAGCAGGCAGGTTTCAATTAGAATTGTGAGTTAACAAACTCATCTTTAATTAGAGAAGATCAAACCTCAGATTTTTGCTGAAAGAAGCAAGTTTTGAGGTGAAGAAGGCTTCCAATAACCTGTAGACTTCCTTAAACAGACATGCAAAGGAAAAGAGATATTTTAGAGACAAATCCAAACCCAAAACCAGAATTTGTTGAATTTGTTGAGTTTTTGAAATGGATTACCTTTTGAGTTCTCTTTTGATTTGATAAAAATAGCAATTAAAATTGTAGAAAGATAGGAATTTGGTTTAGTTTTGAAAAGAGGAGATAGTTCTTTTTCTTTCTATTTGGTTTACTGTAAAATGAATTGTGTACGTAAAGTGGAAAGAAGAAGAAAACATCTCTTTTCTTTATTCAGGTTATGTCAATAAATGGGCTTTGGACCCAAACAAAAGAAAATCAATAGCCTAAACTAATTAATTCATCACTTAAACAAAATATACACATATGTTGCTTAATAAAACAACATTTTCCACCAAGTTTTAACACAATAAAATAATGTAAACATATCTACAAGTTAAATAAAATATTTTAAACTTAATAAAAAGTTAATTATGTTATAAAACATTTTTATTATTAAAAACTCTTATTTTTCATCAATAACCAATTTTACACAAATAAATACATAAAACCTCATTTTTAACTTCAAAAATTCAACAAAAATCATTTTCTTACTTGGAAAATATTTCAAACCATATCAAAACTTTATTTATAGCCAAAACTCATTTTTAAACCAATTTCCATCTTTTTACTTAATTAAACACCCTTTAAAATCAAATACTTCATTTAAAAATTATTAAAAGAAGTAATTGGCAATAATTAATAAAATTATTTCATTTTCTTTAAGTTAAGATAATTTTCCATCGTTATTAACCCAAATAAATAAAATAAAGTTCCAAACTTTATTTTTCTCATTTTATTTTCAAGATTCATTGTTTATTCCAAGTAAACAAATAAAATTTCCAATTTTATTTTAATTTGCAATATTAAATTATAACTATCGTTATAATTTAATATTAACAGGTAATCTCAAAAACCAGGGTGATTACTATAATTAAAATTTGGTAATAATCACATTAATTAATCTTTGTCATCCAATTAATCCAATTAATATAATGTTTTAATTGCCATGTTTCAAATCATTCTAAGATAAACTCTTTCTTTTAAAAGATAAAGGGAAACATTAAATCAATGATATATTGCATGATTTGCAATTCCATCTAATTAAAAATTATATCTCTACTTAAAAAGGAAGGAATCTTTTCAGAACTGTTTACCATTTTCATTAATCTTAATATTCTTTGGTTTACTGCTTGTGATTGAAATGAAATCAAATATTAATTCAATGATATATTTCATGATTTGCAATTCCATCTAATTAAAAAATTATATCACTACTTAAAAAGGAAGGAATCTTTTTACAACTGTTTCGAACCATCTTCATTAATCTTAATATTTTTTGATTTATTGCTTGTAATTGAAATGAAATCTATTTTATTTGAACAGTTATGTTAAACATTAATTACATATGTATGTGTGTGTGTGTATTTACAGTTTGTATATTTATACGTATTTATATATTAATTAATAAATAAAATTGTTCATATTTAGGATGACAAAGGCATATAAAGATGGAAAAATTATCCATTATGGTGTAAATCCCAACACCTATGCAATGTTTACATTAGCTTTGTACACTTTTATATGTTGCACTTACACTATACACATAGGCGCATGTGAATTGTGCTCATAATCATTTGCAATTAATCAAATTAAATTAAATTAATGCTTTCCCAATAAAACATTCAATTGAAATGTTAACATGTTTATTTAACATATTATCAATCTAATTAGAGACAAAAATGAGAGGCTTCTCTTTCTTCAATTAAAGTTGTTTACCCCCTTAATTAATTGCATAACTATTAGAGAAGGAAACAGAAGGTTTCCTTCTCGTATTTATTTTAATAAGTAACCGAATGTAGGTGTATTTGATACACTCATTCATTTAAATTTATATAATATTCAAACCCTTTTGAAACTATTTTACCAAAATAAATAAAATATTAATTTTATTTAAAAGAAGGTTTAGTTAAGATCTAAGTGTATTTAGACTTCATAGGCCTACTAAAGATTCAAAATGGTAAAATTTTCGAAATTCACACATTTCTTCCGCTGCAGGCTGGCCAAGTTACAACAATGTGTTACGATGTAAATTTTTATAAATTATCTAGGTTATAAATATGAATAAAACTGTAACTTTCGAAATAATAAGGAATATGGCTAAGGTTATCGTATTTTTTATTGTCTATTTCAATAAAAACAAAATGATAATTCTTTGTAGTTCCCAACGTAACAAAAATCCCCTTTTAGATAAATTATAGAAATTTACCGTATTAACATTTTCTTTGTGGAAATGGTGTAATTCCAACACATTAAAATGCAGAAATCTCTAACTATTCTTTAAAGAATTGTTAGTAGTAATAATAACAACAGTCTAATTATAAAGCAGATATATGTAATAAAGACAGGTTAGAAAATTAAATAATGCATAACAAAATGTAGGTAAAATAACGAAATGAGTAAGGAAGAGAGTAGCGACCGAAGGAAGATGGTAAGAATTAAAAAGGAACAGTAAAACAGATTTAATGAAATAAAGGGGAAGTACGCAGTGAAGAATATCTATATCTTTTAAGTTATAGGAAAGCGGTAAGTTGGAGGTGTAGTAAATAAATAAGTATGAATATACACATAGCCTAACGGATGTGAATTACTGAATGTAGCCAATAGCTTAGATTAAATAAGAATGACATAATCATTAAACTGGGCTGGAATGCGAGATCAGTATTGTTACACAACAGAAGTATGCCCACTATAAGGAGCTACCAGCAGTTATGTATACATTATACTGATGTGTGACATATCAACCTGGAGGACTCATGGGACTATAAATTAACAATAGGAAAGTTCACCTAGGTCAAAGTGTCAAAGGACAAGTAGAGTATGCTTCAACCTTGTAGGGGGTACCTTTTAAGTAACCAAGTAAGCATTTCCTTAATTGCATTAGGAAATATAAATAGGATGAGAAAGGCTTGATGCTATGGTAGTGAGCTTGGTTCCATTTTGAGGAGTAGGAGCTGTTTATATAGGTTGAGAACATTATCATCCCTGAGCATTTAGCGGAAAGACAAGGGTTGGACCTAAACGGACTACACCTCCTACTAGTATAGATCACGTTTAGGATATGCACCACCTCATAGTTGTTTGTTAGTTTATTTGTTATTCAAGTGGCAAGGCTGGATATCCTTTTTAATGGAGGACTTTCAAATGAAGTTTGTGGAGCTGAGTCCTCAATAGTCCATGGAGCTGAGTCCATGATATGAAGCGGTTAGATAAGTCTTCAATATGAAATAGAAAACGGCTACATAATTGTAATGTTGTTAGTAGGCCCTGCGGAAGTTCCTTGGTATGCACGACGATGAGGAAGTGATACTGCCTTTATGATGGATCCTAACGAGGTGCTGGATTACGGATATTAGTGGGAAAAGTATCATGGTTCAAGCGACAGTGATAGTGGTGTGTGTCTCTCTCTATATATATACATACACACACGTATGTAGTTATTATTTACATTGAGTAGATGGGGCTATCATGAGCATACATAAAGTCAAGATGACTAAGTAAGACAACAAACATAACATGTAATAGAAGGCAATCAACATAAACTAGTGTTATGTATAAAGCGTTTAATTTATTAATCACTAGAATGTTATTCTAATCCCTTCTTCATTATAACCCACATGACGGATTTAGAGGGACAGGTACTAGTATAAGGTAGGAACGGTGGAAGGATAGATTTCCTTATGCATACTCGACACTGACGAGGACACTAAAAATTAAAGGTGTCATCCTTGGTCAAAAATTATATATTTTATTATACTATACTATTCTGATGTGAGTTTATACCGAAAGTGCTCCGATATACTTTTATTATTTGTAGGATACCAAACACCAACGATATGTATTTTAGTGGACTTAGGTTTTCGATTTTGCGAAAATTCAAGCCCACTAGGATACGGGTTGTTACAAGTAGACAAATTGTCACGTACCGGAATTTTTCGACTTTCGAAAATTCGACATCGATACTCCCTTTATCGACTGTCGAGCAATCGAGTGCCGGAAACTCCAATAGTGAGGGTTTTAAGAAAAAGAAAAAGGCAGAAGAAGAAGAAAAGAAAGAAGAGAAAGAAAGAAGAACAACAACAGAACAAGAGCAGATACAGAAAAACAATATCAGAATCTTACACATCGCAGCGGAACAATATATAATAAATAAACACTAGTCTTTTAAAACAAAGAGCTATATCAGTTTATACATACATCAATCATCAGAGTCAATATACAACAATGGACAGTTATATAAACTTGTCCTCATACAAAATACACAGCGGAATAAATACTATCAGATACAAATACTACGTCTCGCCATCCAGCTTGCTTCCAAAGCTCCAGAATATCCAGAATATCCAGAATATCCTGATAATATAACTCTAGGCTGCCCGTGTGGAAATTGGTGGGCACCCAGAGTTTAGAAGGGAACAATAAACTCCGAGTCAGTCATGGTGACTGGTGTGAGATCATAAAACAGTTATTCTTTATAACAACAAAATAATTTTTAAAGTCAATTCGAAATGCTTTTGGAAAATGAAACTACCATAAGACCTCCCACCACACACACAATGCAAACGCAGAATTGGAGGAGATTTCTTCTTATGATAGTCAAAGATGCTTGATACGCAAAATCAAATCATTTTTGATATTATTATTAGTGCATAGTGTAGAAAACATTTCGAAAGTATAATATTAATCTTAGCCAGCATAGGCATTCCGCACTTATGCCTACTATAGCTACCATCCAAACAGTGGTGACCACCATAAGTGAATGATAGGTTCTACAACTAAAACCGTACAAGATCGTATTGTTTCTTTGGATTTCCAACAAATGGCCAGGCTAAGGAACTTCCTATCCACGATGGGTACGTCCCTGGAATAGACGACCCGAGAACCTAACCGGATCTCTGCCAACACAAGGCCGGGTTACCTCTGCAAAAATAGGTAACTACTGACACGCGTATGTCATCCCCCGATCGTCACCGATCTTCCCGAGGATCCCCGATTCGCAACAACCACAAAAAAATAAATTTTGCAGCAACCACAGAGGTTAAGTATCTGGGCTCCATACCATGATACCACCTTTATCCAGAAGGAATGACATACACTAAGGGGCGCTACTCCCTAGAACCTTGCTGCATCCTTCCTGTTTCGACCATTTCCGGGGTGTGAGGCTCGATGAAGTCTCGTCCACAAAGCTACGCTTTCTCAAAAAGCCCTGCTTTGGGTCAAACAAAAATGATCAACCTATGATCACAAAGATATAAGATCAAACAAATGATCATATCACAAATGATCAAACACTGATCATTTCACAGCAACACTCAGTATGCCACGTTACCAAATTGGGATATATCGCTGATGAATTTCAACTACATAACCTCTGAGCTCGTACGTCTCAGAGAAGGGTGTTAAGCTAAGAGAATAAATTCTCCGCCACCAATAGAAATGTATTTGAAAGAAATCAGCTTTATATCTCAAATTGTAACGTCAGACACACAATCCATACAAGTTTGTTCCGGGATCGAACAGAACCGAAGGCACTTCTCACGAAGCCCTTGCATATCCGGATAAATTTCTAATCACGTCCGGACTTCCCGTCACTAAGGGTGATAAAACCTCTAAATCGTAGATCAGCCGATGTAGAGTAACTCGACGGTAATCCTTCCATTTTCAAAAATATCCGGTCTTCGAATGCAATTCATAACGACGTATCACATATTCGGAATGGGTTATACGACCCCATGGTCCTTTCCCGGTTAACCCGAATAGTGAGCGTTTATTTAAAAATAAGTGTGGCATTCAAATTCATCCAATTCACAACAAATACCTATCTAAAGGTAATTATTGATAGTCGGTTATTTAACTATCAATAAAGATGCGCAACATCATCAGATTCCAAATAATTTTCCAAAATTATTTCATCTTCCAAAATATCTTTACTAGATATAAAATTTCCACACTTCAAAAATAAATCAACGTTTATTTTTCTAAAACAATTTCCCTTTCCTTCATAAATTCCATAGTGAATTTATATTTTCGAATATCTATTGATATACGATTTTCAATCGTTTTCAACATTCATTTTCAATTTATCTTTAAGAAGATAAATTCTCAAAAACATTTCATTTCATATTGGAAAACATTCCATACTTATTTAATAATAAGTGTTTCACAAATCTTTTATTTTCAACATTTGAAAATATTCGATATACTTAAATCAAAATTTAAGTATAAATTCATTCTTTAAGGAAAACATTACTATAACAACATTTATTTGAGTCAAAACGAATGTTACGTAAAACATCGTTACGACGACTCAAAATCACTAGTATAGGGATTCGAAATTAAGATAGATATGTAAATCCCAATACTAGATAAAACATTTTCTTTCGAAAATCATTTACTATAACAACAGTGTTATAGTCCATCATTTCCTTATTTCTCGAAACGTCTATTTCAACAATGAATGTTGAAATCTATGTATTCGATACTTAACATGTTTTAAAACATCTTTTAAAACAATTACTTCATTTCGTAATATCACTTTCCCAAACATAACCATTTTACTCAAAAATATATTCACTGTCCAAAATCGTGAATATACTTCACTAACCAAATTTCAATCTTTTCTACACATTTATTCCAAGAATTATCCACTGTCCAAAATCGTGGATAAAATTCCCTTAATAATCTCTATATTTAAAATCAATCAAATTTGATTGATTTTCGAATTTATAAAACAACGTTTATAAATTCGATTTCCATTTTCTAACAACTTTGATTTATAAATCTTCTTTATTAACAAATTCGAGTTATACTTGATATAAATATCACAAGTCCATATTATAAGTTAATAACTTATCATTCATTTTCAACTTCACAATTTATAACTCTATAAATTTCATTCACTTACGGATTCCATAATATTTCATTTTTATCACTTATAAAAACTCATTTTATAATTTCAACATTCTTAATTTTGTAGATATCAATTTCATAAATCTTTTATATAAACCGTTACAGAAATTCAAAAATCTCAATTTAAACCATTTCCTAAATCAGTCAACTATTTATTCCAAAAATCACTTTTCGGTTATATTTCACAAATCTATAAATTTTTATAACTTTAAAATTTCATACGTTTATTTATTTGAAATAAATCAATTCAAAAATTCCATAAAACGTATATTTTCAAAAATCACTTTAAAATCCTTTTAAAGTAAAAGTCGTTATTTTTAAACTTCAAAACTGAATCCAATGATGCAACGCATCAATTAGTCCATCACAACAACAACATCATATATCAACATATGATAACAGAATATACATCAATATCTGTAAATAAATAACTACTGGTGAGGAATCCAGTTGGATCCCTCCAACCTGTTTCCCTGCATCCAAAGATGTTAGCACAATACCAATTCCGCTCCAGTACGGAATTATCGCGGTATATGGGTTTTATAAAAATCCGCTTACTAACGGCGCAATAGGGTCTCATCCGCTATACGAGGCGGGAAATCAATCAATCCAATATATACATATGCCAATATGTATATATTGCTATATATAGATATATATCCTACTATATCTAATATCACGTCCAATAGCAATCATATCAGTCAAATCAATAACTGTAAAAGAAAATCCACTTTCATTTGAGTGAGAAGATCTCACCTTGATTTTAATTCTGATTTCAGCGTTTATTTCGAATAAAATTAAACGAGCGTTTAATTTTACCCGAAATTCAAACTAGCTCCAATTGACTCCAAACCAGTTGCATCGCAAAGTACACGTCAATACGATCCCATCGCAAAAAATCCCGTCCAAAACGGACCTCGTATGAACACGATACAGTATTTTAAAGTTTATACAATTTAAAAAAAATTAATTTACATTTCCTTTATTTATTTTAAAACCCACCCTCATCCAGGCCGTCCATTTTCTTTCCACGCATCTGGCCCACTCCCAGTATCTTCCCAAACGCGACCTCCTTCATTCGCGTGAACCCAAACTGCCGCCACTAAACCCTAATCACGCAACCCCACCACAGACCTCGAAACCCGATCACATCATCACCACGTCGAAGCTCATCTCGAGCTCGATCTATGCTGGCCGACCGCACCCCCCAGCTCCATCCTAGGCCGAGCAAATCACCACCACACGCGGCCTCTTCTAGCCCATTTTCCCGTCGATCCGTCACGCCAAACACGATCTCAACCGTTGAACTACTAGAACACACTACCCTCTTTCAATCTCTAGTTGAGAGTTTGTTGAAATGTTGAGTGGATTGAGAGATCTGGAGGGAGAAAGGTTGATGAATTCTGGCCGTTAGTTGAATAAGAGGCGGCTGCAGTTTACAACCCTAGGGTTTTTTGATTTCTTTTGCAAATGAAGATAATGAAGTCCTTATATAGAAAATGCTACGAAACACTATTCATCCCGGAATTTCCGAACTCCGATTTACGCACGGTCACTATCGTTTCTAGGGTTTATCCCGCGTTCCGGACACAATGGAATAGGTTTCAGAAGCTAATTCGATCGTCTGTGTGAGTTATGAATTTAAATGATAAATTTAAATTAAACCGATTTAAATCAATTTCGAGGCGTTTTACTTTGTACCAGACAAATGGTAAATCCAAAAATTATGAAATTTGAAATCTTACAATAATATCACATTACGGATCCGATGAAACTGGTTTCGTCGAAATCCGAGACCTTTTGAAAAATGACTAATTTAACTCGACGATTTAAAATTAAAACGATATCGATGCGTTTCGAGTTGCCACGGTCAAACGATAACTTCGATTGCTACGAAAATTGAAATCCGATAATAACTAACTATTACGGATCCAATGGAACTGGTTTCGTTCAATTCTGAGACTGTTCGAAAATTGGCTATCATTACAGTCGATAATTAAATATTAAAATATCCAATTTTCACAGTTTCACTTCAAATTCAATTTTAAAAGTTCTATAACCTTTCTATAACTCCAGTATGATTAAATAAAATTTTCCAAATCATTTTAAACTCGATTTTCAATTATCTCTGGAATTTCAATTATTAATTTATCGATTTAATTATCAAAATAAATCCAATATTCGAAAAATAAATCATTCGACTTCTAAATTCCATTTATTAATATTTAAAATTAATTAAATATTCGAATTTTAATTATCAAAAATTCTGGTCGTTACACAAATTCTTTTCAATCATTCCTCAGACTAAAGAGAGACTTCCTATTCAAAGAAACTCTTTTGGAGTAACGACTTAAATGTGCAAAGTTTACAGTGCATATGAGGTACGTGTAGACAATCTATTATATAGTAGGTTCTTTTAAGCTTTTCACTATCTTGGGTTTTGCACTTTTCTTAGGTTAAAATTACACTTAGATTTAGGATTTTGATTGTAGTGGTTGTATTGGTTAAATAGAATAGATTACTTATGTTTTGATGCTTGCTTACTTGAAGGTTATAAATTTAGGATGGAATGTTTGGATAATTGAGGGGGTGATACTTTGAGTATCACATTTAAAGGATATTTGCAGAAGTGATATCATAATCATAATGAAATCACTCAAGTTAGATTAGAGATTTGGATGAGAGATATGTTATGTTCACCAGGTTAAGACCATCAATCATTTTTTATGTTCTTAAATGAAGAAGGAATAGTATGGTGGTTCAAGTTGTTTGGATTTGTTTGGGTAAGACACAGTTTGCTTTGAGTTGCTTTACCTTAGCAATATGAAAGATGAATTGAGGAAAGTATTACTAGATGATTTAAGTATTAAGTATGCGCATTTAAGAAAAGCGTAGGGGATTGCAAATTTTGTTTGGGCACATTTGTGCTAAGGCTACCCGTTGTTATGCATTTTGGCATCATTTATTTAAGTTGGTAGAATGGATTGCAGAAGTTGTAGACATGGATATACATTTGTGATTTGTGTTTCAGAATGAGTTTATGCCAGAGTTTGTTAAATTTAGTTAGGGATGACGATTTGGTCAGGGGTATTTGAAAAGTGGATAAATAGATTTGATTTTTCCAATTTGATTCCTTTCCGGAGCCTTTTCCATTTACTTGACTGTTAGTTTAGTTAGTATCTAGGTTTGGTTGGACAATAATTATGGAATCATTTTGTTTGGTTTAGGATAATTTAATATTGGTTGAACATTTTCTTTGGATGATTATTTATACATGTCATGGATTGTGCTATAGACTTAATGTGTTTTATATGCTTTGATTTTTATGACTCGTTTATGTATGTATTCACTGTATACTATGGTGATATGATTGGTTATGCATGCATATAGAATCTATATGTTCACCCTAGGATGTTTGCATCCTACTTTATATGTTACATCATCTCAGGAATTATCAAATGTTAGATATTTTCATATATATAATGCCATATGTTATTTGCATACATATTTTGATGTTATATTATTGATTGCATTTCATAATGTACAATGCACCACTAAATCTATTTTTATATGCTACCATAATAGGTACAGCTATTTGATGAATTTAATTTCAGATTTAATATGCTATGTACGGATGATTGGTTTGATTAGTTTATTTGTTATATGGAAGGTTATTTAAATAAATGGTCGGATGATTGACTTTATATTCTTATGTATTTGTGTGTGTTAAATATTATGATACGTGATACGAGAGAGTACAACATATTCTTTGTTCCTTAGGAATTTCTAGGATGAAATTCTTTTCATGGCGTAGAATGTAATACCCCGAAGATTTGGGCTATTTTTTATGTAAAATAATAGAATTAAATAATTGGATATAATTTGTAAATAAAATTTATTTAAAATAAGGAGGGGTAAAATGGTCATTTTTTCATCTTTGGGATTTGACGATGAAACTGAAGCCATTGAGACCGGCTCGTTTTTATGATTTGCACAATATCTTCATTTTCCTAATTTGGAGTCTGTATGAAGAAGTTATGGGTGATTTCATGTCAAGCTAAGCGAGCATCAAATATTTGAATTTAAAAACCTAGAGACTATTGTCTTCCCCTCTATCCATAAAAAGGGCCAACTGGAGTACGTAACTTCCTTTCATTTTAGAAAATGACACTGCTCCATTCTTTCTCAGTTTCCCTCATTCTTCGCAAATTTCAAATAACCATATCTTGTTCGATTCTTGACGGATTCGCCCAAAACTAGTGGTATGGCAAAGCTTATGGAGAATACTATGCATCCATACCAAACTGAAGTAACTTTCAGAAGACTGGTGGTACAGTAGTCCAAACAGCAAAGGATAGAAGCATTGAAGAGCAATTCAATGAGCGGTCTTTTCTTTCTTCTAGTATAATGCCCAGATAATGCTATTTTTATGGCTTGTAGTCTAAAGACAAGTAGATAATCAACTAATAATCTTAATTTTCATACTTAAAGTGGGTTTCGGGAGGGAATTGATAAATAGTAAATCAAAAACCAAATTTTCAATCTTTCCATCAAAATTGATGAATAAAACATGGAATTTGACGTTGTGTAATCCAAAATCATTATAAAACATATTACAAGTAGTTAGGCATGGACATAAGATGATTGGAGGAGAAATAAAGGTGGCCGAAGGTGAAACGATGCATGAAATGGCGAACGACCATGACTTAATCGGAACCGGTCGACTAATCCAGTAGACCGGTGGATCGGTGACTGTGTTCAGTTTCAAATTGAACCTGGGCCTGTACTGGCCAATATATATAATAATATCCTCAATTCAAATCTCATTTCCTTTGTTTCAGGCAATGTTTGGAGGATATTTTAGAGACATTTATTAATGCTATAGATCCAAGAAGAATTATGTGGATGTTGATCATTTTATGGAATTGGGTTTTTATGTTATTCGATGATAGAATTTGTTCAATGTTGACACGAATGTGTATGAGCCTATGGTGCATGCTGGTGACCCAGGATACGAACCTGCGACACATAGAGGTGATCTCGGTATTGCAATGCTCCCCTATAGTACTTTGGAAGTTTGGTATGGAGAAGTGGATGTTAATTAATCCTGTAGTGCAAGAGGAAAGTTCAGGATGTGATTCCAGTTTGAATTTGAGGTACGAACAATAGTCGACCCTACAGCGCACAAGGCGTGTCCAGGGAAATGGGTCTATTTTAGATTGATGTGATGTTGGACAATAAGAGACCCTGTAATGCACGAGGTAAGTCCTAGGAAGTGATTCCACATGAATTCGACTTGATACATTTCAATACTATAGGCGATAGGACCGGATCTACGCGATTAAGTTTGGTGTGACAAGTGCGAAGAACTCAAGACATTAGAGCCTTATCATGTTATAGTACTATCTTTGTAGTATATGTGGAGCAAGCATGGCTAACTAACAGGCTTATATCTGACCTACTCCTTTTTTCCCTTTATTTATATCTCTAGCTTAATGGAGCTTAGAAACGGGATATTATAGAAGACAAGGAACTTGTTGTGTATGTTGTAAATAATGTAAATGTATATTATGACTTGGATTTGATTGTGTATATGGATTGGGTTTATCAAAATTGTAAAGACATGTATATGGCATTATGTAAATACTATGTGTTATGAAATAGTTATTGATATATTATATTTTGTTTCCTGTTGTGGGATTCTGAAAGCTATTAGTTAGAATTACATTTGTTTCTTATTATCATATCCTACGGCTTGTCTTTTTCAGCTCGATGTGTTTGTTTGGATGTTGAACCTGAGGGTCAAAAAAGGTAGGTTATTATATTAACTCTTTGAGGAAAATCTATTATTGAAAGCTACAGGTTAGAAAGTTGGATGGAAAAGAATTTGAGTTAAAGATTCAAAGCATAAGGTAAGGAATTATGTCCATAGAACCACTAACGAGCAAAACTCGACAGGCATCTTACAAAGAAGTAACTATCTTTGGATTCGCTTCTTTTATTTTTTATATCAACCACAATATGATAAGAAAGGTAGGATGTAAGGAATAACTAATGTGTGTTCGACAATCTCTACTTGATATGATTAGGAAAACAGTTCTCGGCAATCTTCGAAGCCATGGCTAATAGGAATTCAAATAGGAATAAGAGAGGCAGAAGACAAAAAGCATATGAAGACCGAGAAGCATCGAATAGGAAATCAAATGCAACACTATTGACTGGTCATTAAAGATCGAAGAACTTGGTGGAGAAATAGAAAAACAGTGGTACTACACCGGCTAAACACATACATCGACTAAAAGTGGTGTAGCCTGTCATTGGGTTGTGAACGCGTTCAAATGGTCCATACTGAACCACCACCAAAACTATCATCACAACCATAACCATCGCTGCTTAAAAGGTTCATTTATGTAATCATTAGTCAACCCAAGGAAAATGCACCACCATCATCACAGCCAGAATCATTATCAGAACCATCATTGTCGTCATTACCACCATCATTGCCATCATCATCCTAAATATCATCAAAATTAATCAAACTACCTTGGTCCTTGAAATTCGGCAATTGAGCATGCTATTAAATGATCCATTCTTCTAGAAGTTATTTATCATTTACATATAGCTCCTTATATCAACATGTTTAATCTAATGGCATATTATAATAATGAATAATGTTTTATGTAGTCAGAATATTATTGTAACAGAAAAATTCTGATCTAACTTAATAAATTACCTTATACAGACGGAATAACCCGATTGAAGGCATGCTTGGAATCTCTGCATTAGTGGACACTCTATAGGGATGCCCAATCAATGTATCACTGATACTATATGCCTTAAACTTGTAGTCGAGCTCCAACTGCAGGGATGCAGCATGAACTGCGATGGCCTAAGAAGAAAAGAAAATTGAGTTATTTAGTATATGTTAACCCAGAAAATGGATCAACACTCCAGATGAAATCACTAGTTCTATTCAAAATAAAGAAAAAGCTATAGAAAAAGCAGGAAAGTAAAAGGAGACACAAAATTTTTTATAGTGGTTTAGCGTAATCTCTGACCTATGTCCACTTAAATCTTTGTTATTAGTTGTTCTCGCTCTAGATTACAACTAACTATATCAGATCCGACCAAAATCTAGTGGATCTTAGATTTACAATGGATTTTCTAGAGTGTTTTTAAGCTAAATGATAGGAGTGAAGAAGAAGAAGTCTCCAATGGCAGAAAGATCAGATCCCATTTTGCTTGTAGTTAGATTGGTATTTATAGGAAAATAGAGGTAATCGGTCAGAAGCCCATATGCACTGAGGTCCAGGAGATAGCCCGATGTTGTGCTAGATAGACCAAATTCCCAGGACTCAAGATCATAGTTCGGTACCGACTTATAGTTTTTGGTGCAAGTTTAATTATTTTACTTGCTTTGCTCTTCTATCTTTTGTCTGATGTGTTTCAAGCTGTTTTTTATCGACTTTGGATTGATTCTAGTGACCTTTCCAATAGTTGCGTTCTTTGCTTTCTTCTCATCAATCCCAATAATTCCTCACCCAAATCATTAGAAAACCACTTAATCACAGATAGTGGGAGTGCTATAGGAGATGTATGGAGTTTGGGAAGTGAAATTGGTAGAAATGATAGGTCGGTACCGACCTGTATAGCTTGGTATCAAGCTATATACTTAGCTCCAATTCATTTAAAATTTCTCCAAGTTGTTTTTCTACTCCCTCTGATTGTGTTTTCAAGTCCATGAATCGTTTTTTCTTTGTTTTGATCTTCTAGTCGAAATCCACTTAGCCAAAAAGTGGCTTAATAGTATACATAAGAAAATTAAGATCCAGCTGCAAGGATGCAGCATTGTTGACATGTAAGGTGCTTGCACAATGAAGTATAGAGATGGCAAAGACCATTAGTACACTAATGCCTTTGCATATAAATTTTTTTGGAAAGGTCTCTCTAATTTTTCATTAAGATAAAGTCTATATGTAAAGCCACCCTGTGCTGGTGTGGTTCGAAGTTTGATGTGGCTACAGTTTGAACTATGCATAATGTTGAATATGTTTTTGATTAATTAGTCACTATGTGGAAAATCATGGAAAATCTCATAACGAAGCTATCACAGTTATTTTGAGATGTCTTAAGAGAAACTGATTTTCAGCACGATTCTGAGGATGGAACGGATTACAGTTTTGTTAGTTATCGTGATTCTTGTGATGTTGGAGATAGAGATCAAAGAGTCAACCTTTGGATATGCATTTACTTTTGGTAATACTTCTGTTATTCGATAGCAAGGTTGCAAATTATAGTTGCAATGTCCACTATAGATGCCGAGATAATTATTGAAGCGGCTATGGCAGCCCTACATTTGAAGTGGTTATTGTGCGACTTGGGATTTGTATATGATAATGTGGTGGTGAATTGCGAAACCCAAAGTGTAATTTACTTACTTAAAAATTTGGCTTTCAACTCAAGGACAAAGCATATAGAGGTAAGAGAATCTTTTCTTGTAGTTACGAATGAAGAAAAGTCAGTTTACCTTCAAAAAATTCACACAAAAAATAACTCAATATGTTTTTGTGTGTGTGTGTGTGTGTGTTTACTAAGTCATTGCCTTTTGCTAAGTTTGAACATTGCTCGAACTTGATTCACCTATTAAGTTGCAAGATATCACTTGTGGCAAATGGAGAGGCTTAGTTGGAGTTTGTAGGAGATGTATTCCTCTTATGTATGTAAGATTGGTTGGTTCTACCTTTGGATTGAATACTTTCTACACTTTGTAAGCGGATAACCGCCTTTTTAGAGCTTATTAGCGAAGTACAATGTGTGATGGTCTTGCATAGCTCATTGGGAAAGTATCCATGTTCACATCATCTTGTGTTTTGATTGATATTGGTTGAAGATGGAGTTTGGGGAGTTTTGATTGGATATATATTTGAGTCATGTTGGAGTGTTGAATTTAATTTGTGACTCAAATATATGTTACATAATATAAATTGCCTATTAGTTATGATTTGACTAAGTGAATGCAATTATTTATCTATTAAATAGTAGTAAAACACAAGATTTTCCAGCTCTCTCATTGATTCTAGGAGTTTTCACTCTTTTGCTTAATTCTCTCTTGATATTTTATTTTTGAATCTTTTGACTTATCAATTGCATTAGTTAACTAAATCTCTTCTATCATTCTACAATTTTGTTTGTATATTTAAAAATTCGTACAATTATTTACAAAAAAAATCATTGATTAACTTTTAACATTTTCTATTCAAGTCCATATATTTATGTTAATTGCATAATCCAAAATTTAAAATATTTAAATAAATTCAGTCAACTAATATTTATTAATATTTCTAATAAATACTAAAGAATAACAATTCAATACGTATATGACTATTGTACCAACCACAATGGTAAAATTAATTATTATTCGATTATGACATATAAATCACATCAACCATAATAAGTTTAATTTATTATTTGTTTATCTCAATATATTTATCATACATTGGGTTGTAAAATTCCACTTTTAATTTAAAATAACGATATTTAAATTTACCACAATTATTTACAAAAACCATCTCACTTTTCCCCAATGTTTTACATTTTAGTCTATGTATTTAAATTAATTATGCAATCTTAAGTTTAAACTAATTAAATAAATATTATCAAGTGATATTCGTTAGTTCGCCTACTAATGAATATATGAATATTTCTATATGTACATCATACTCATATTAACAAAAATGATAAAATTACATTTTCACTAAAGCAAGATACACAAGTCAAATGACATACACTATAACGTAAACAGTAGGGAACTTCTATAAAATACCTTCTTTAAATTTCAAAATACACGGTTGCTCCTCCTAAAAAATACATTTAAAAAAACACTGTTACTTTTAGTTTCAGCAAGACTGTAAATAATTGCATTAAAAATTGCAAATATTTGCAGTTTTGCAAAAACTTCAAATTTTTGCACTTTTTCAAAGAAAATTCAAAACAAAAAATTATTCATAGAAACATGCGATTAAGTATAGATTTGATTTTTGGAAAAAAATTATCTAAAAAATTATCAATAAATTCATCATATAGTACATTACAAAATTATGTTTTTTTACTTCAAATATCTTTATTTTGAAATTTCTATAACCTTTTACATGATCCCTTGGTTCTCTTCTAATATTTTACATTTAATCTGATATATTAAAAATAATCAAGTAATCTTAAAACTATATTGAATTTAGTAAACTATGATTTGTTGATTTATTTGATAAATCATAAAAATATGAAAATTTCAATAATTGTACCATATTGATATTAATAAAGATGGAATAAAATTCATTTAGATATATGAATACATCAGTCACATAACATAATTATATACAGAAGTAATGATAACATATTTAATTTACAATTTATCTATATCATTACATTAATGCATTGCATTGTAAAATTCTTATTTTAACTTCAAGTACCTACATTTTCAAATTTCTGAAGTTTTTTACAAAACCCACCTCAATATCACGTAATTTTGTGTAATTACGTCAACATATTTTAAGTAATTCTGTACTTTTAAACTATTCGCATAAATTTAAATAATATATATATATATAAGTTAACTTGTCTAATAAATCCTAAAATATGATGGTTTCAATATGTATATCATATTCATATAAAAAAATTTGTAAAATTGATTTTTCATTCATATATAAAGATACATAAATAAGATAGGCATAAGTAATATACATACATAACATTAACAAATTTAATTTATCATTGATTTCTCAGTAAATGTATCATACATTGCATTGTAAAATTCTGTTTTAATTTCAAATACCCACATTTTAACATTTCTATAATTATTTACGATCCCCTTCGATTGTTTCCTAATCTTTTATGTTTAACTCAATGTACTTAAACTATTTACGGAATCTCAAATTTAAAATATTTAAAATAATCTTAATAAATAGTTAATCTCTTTGTCTAATAAATCCTAAACAAAATATAAGTTACACACATATATTAATAAAAATCTAAAAGAAAAAAAATCTGCGTTCAACTATATATAAATCACATACGTATATTAAATTATATACATAAACAGTAATGACAAAGTTAATTTGTAAATCAATTATAATCATTTATCTCAAAAACTTATCATACATTGTATTATAAAATTCTGTTTTTGACTTTAAATGACTACACATTAAAATTTCTACTGCTTTTTTTACAAAATCCTTCTCAATTCTTTCATATTATTTACTCTTGGGTCGTTATATTTTAACTAATTACGTAATTTCAAATTTAACATATCTAAAGAATTCGGTTAAATAATTTATTAATTCATCTAAAATCATTAAATATATCAATTTTAACCTATGCTGTCAAAGGCGCCGTCGGGGCGCTAATTTTCGTAAATGGGCACCTCGCTCTAGCGCCCCACTGCCCAGTAACGCCCAATCACTATTGCACCGCTTAAGCGGGGCATTTTTCTAAGGCGGGGCACTCGTGGGCCCTTTCAGGACGTTTGTTTTGTTTTTTTCAATTTTTTTAGCATAGTCAAGCAGTGTGGACTGGTCCTCAACTATTAGAAGTGTAAATTGGTCGGACCAGATTAAACGCAGATGTGTTTGATTTTTCCTAAAAAAAATCATACGGACTCGGCCGAATGAGAATTTTGTCTGTACATTCTTCAGAATAGCCAGACAACGAATGGACAATCGAAAAATCATCAGATATTTTGAACAGACATGAGTTCGTACATTTTATCTTGTCCTAGTTCATGTCTTAAATGAAAATCGGACAGAAACAGACATATCCTTCTCAGCCACAGACTCGAACGGACGTCGGACAAAATTTACACTGAACATACTTGTTTTATTACTCATATTTTTTTACAAATAATAAAAGAAATGCAAAAAAAATTAGAAAAGGAGTTGCAAAATGACGATGAGCACCTTTTTTTGTCCAGGCTATAAAGAAATCCTAGCGCTCTGCTCCGCCTCGCACCTCGGACAACATAGGTTTTAACATGAATACCAATTCATTCTAACAAGAATAATAAGATTATTTTTTTACTCCAAAAAATATAAGCTACATAACACAAGCCGTACATAAATAATAATTACAATTTTAAATTATATTTCATTTATTTCACTGAATTTACCGTACGTTGTAAAATAAGGTTTTCGTTTTAACCTTAAAAGTTTAAATGCTATATTGTCTAATATTACTGTGTGCAACGCATGGATTACACGCTAGTTAGTTATGAATTTTGAATACAAATGCAACTAATCAATTTCCTAATTAATTTATTAATAAAAGATATGTTATAAAGCGCATGCATATAGGAAGGAATTAAAGATCGATAATTTATATGCTTTCGTATAAAATCTACCCTTGATATGTCATTGATCTATCAACATGCATCAATTCCTTCAACAACAAATATCAAAGCTGCATATAAATTAAGTCATTCATTAGATATGAGATTTTCTCTCAAGTTCTAGTTTTTTCCTCTTCTTTTATTAAGCCTCCCTTATTAGACAGTTGTAATTATTAATAATCACTATTCATTTATCATACTTAAATACTGGCAGTTGAATGCTTACTTCGACAATGATCAAAATAGACGCATGTCCGCGTTCATGTTCATTCATCGCTTACTGTAAACCTGGGATCGACACATGTTCTACATAGCGAAGAAAAACAAAAACAGAATAAACAATTCCCTCACTTCTCGGTTTGAGCCATCGCTTTCGACTTTGCAACTAGTATGAGTAAAAAATTAGTTGACACTACGCAAAAGAAGCTTCTAGGAAGTCACTCTTTGGGATAAACGATCGAAGAACAAAGTGATTGAGAGAGTGATGTGAGTAACAATGCAAATATACATGCTAATTAACGTTTCCTACTGACATTAACTGGACACGCACACCCATATCATTTATATAAATATATATATATATATGTATGTATTAGTAGAAAAGTTGAAAACCCATTCTTTAAACTGGCAATAAACTAAATTCATATACGTAAACTAATTCCTTATTTTCCAAAAATAAAAAGTGCAAATTAAATTTCATTCTTTTACGGAATACGCAAATTAACATGCACATTTTTTTCAAAAAGACAAATCCAATGAAATTATCAAATAAAAACATACTTAAATAACCGTTATAACTAAATAGGATTTTTTTTAAATCTTGAGAACTTTTTGAAAAACACAAACAAACTAATATTTTCTATTAGAAAAGTGTAAGAAAGTTCTGTTTTTTATTTTAGGGAAATAGAAACCTTCAACATATTAATTGGTACGTAAACTTCAAACTGTGGTCTGATTGTGTGAAAGTAAGTATTCTTATAAAGAAAATTGATACTTTCATTACTACAAATATTCATATACTTTAATTATATGCCTTGTCAAAGCTGTTGTATAAGAATATTTTAAGCTATTGCAGGTTAGAAAAAGGCTATCACAAGTTGATGGTTGCAAGTATTATCGCAAATGAAAGCTTGTCGAATGTTGACATGGATGAAGCTATTTTAAGTTGGTACTAGTAGAGCCATTGCATGTTGATGATTAGTAAAGTTATTGCATGTTGATGTTTAACAAAGCTAGCGCATGTTGATGACCAGAGAAGGTATCGCAAGTTGATGTAATAGAAAGCTATCACAAGTTGATGTAATGGGAAGCTATTGCAAGATTATCTAATAGGAAGCCATCACAAGCTTATGATATTGATGAAGCTATTGAAAGTTGATGATACCAATAAGGCTATCATGGATTGATATCCATGAAGCTGTCGAAAGTTGATAATATTAACGAAGCCATCGCAGATTAACAATTGAAGCTATCACATGTTAAATAATTCATCTGAAACCAACACTCCTGCTAGCCACGTGGAATTCTCTTATTGGATTAGCTATGCATGTCACCGTGAAGAAATTGAAGTTGAATTGTGCCACATTTCAAACCGAGCATGTGCCATGTCAGCCAATCGTGATCTTTTATTTTCTACAAGTAACACGTGCCAAAAATCAAAGGGTCCGAATTCTCTATAAATAAACATGTACCCCCTTATTAGAGGAGATGAATTTTGAATTTTATTTCTCCTTATTTTTCTTTTTTTCTTAGCATAATAAAAGGCTTGGAATTGGGATTTTATAGGACAATAGTCAAATTGAAATTGAGACTATGTAACCAAAGACTTGAACAGATCGGTATTTGCATAAATGACTCTTATGAATTATGAACAAGCATACCTGACTAAGAAACTTGCCTTACTCAAGCATCGTTGATTCTCTTTGGCCGAAACACATAGGTTAGAACTAAATTTTGACCTAACAAAAACCTTACAACTCTCCTAACCTAAATGAGTGTTATGTATGAAAAAAGAGTACATGTTATCCTCATATATTAACTTATAATATTTTTCAATTTTTGTTGCTATTCGAACAAAATAGGTGATGAAAAGGGATTAAAATATTCATAATTACTAATAAATTAGCAACCAAAACATAATTTCCAACATGCAAATAATGAAAACAAGTGATAGGAGGTAATAAGGTATTGCGAGTTCCAACATATGTAGTTAATGTTCCACTTGCCCCTTAATACATACAGTTCATTTATCATTCATTATTCTTCATTCTCTTTCAATGAACTGGTTTTCCTAAAAAAAATAATGGCGGATCTGAGTAAATGAAGTTTAGAACGTATGCTTCCAGAGTTGCCAGCTAGTAGATTCAACCACTTTTCCATCCGATCTCCACAATTCGAACCTTGCAAAGACGTAACTCTTCTATGTTCTTCCTTACAACAGAAGAGCTTCAATTTCTCATTACTACGACTTTGTGTATGGATCTAATGATCTCTGTATCGTTACACGAATGCATGTATCTTGAGTTTTCTCATACCTGACTTATGCCTAATATGTGATTTTTGTTTCTTCTAAATTCCTCATGTACTCTTTCGAGTAGGCTAAGTAAAACATGTTTTACTTTGAACGCTGCAGAGCTTCATGAGACGAGCTGGAGGTTTTCTTTTATCTATCTATTTCTATTTCCATTGCACGACTATTATGTATGTATCAGAATTGTGAGGACATACAATTATAACTATCCAGACTGATGATGGTATTTAGGTTTTGTACTTTGAAATTACTCTGTATTTTAGAGCAACCCTTTGTACCATCCTACAGATATTATATGTTATCGTTTCGTTGTGAGATTCTGATATTGTGTTTTTATTTTTATTTTTTATTTTTCTTTTTTACTTTACCCTAGCTATCCATCTTTCCGGCACTTGGGTGTTTGGCACTGTCAACATTCAAGGGTCGAAAAGTCGGGTTGTTACAATGGGGTTGTGAAAACATATTAACATGATGACAATACAACTGATTGAAAGGAAGAAATCTGATATTCAAATCAGAATCTAAAATTCATACGAGTAAAAGCGACAGAAGAAGTAAAGCATTAAAAACCACCAGACATGATAACTTATATATTAATAAAATAAAAGACTACCTTTAAGACGTAGCTAAGAGAAACACTTTAAACGAAGAAGTGATTCCAAGATTCAATGAATCGATCTCTAGATCTTGCAATAATAGAGAGATAATCGCCTATTTTATTCAATTTTATTTGAATTTTATTTTGGAGTATTAGAACCCTTACCCACCATGAATGTTCTATTTTAGAAGATGTCGAGAAGGAAGAAAAAAATGCCAAAAGCAAATATCAAAAGGAGCAAATAAATTATAATTAAAGAAAGGTGTGATCCACCTTAGAATGACCTGCCTTTTTTACCCTTAAAAGTTGACATTAATACATTCACGGTATTCACGTGTTGAGCATTCAAGTACTAGAAGGACAAACTGTTGGGGGGAAAAAGACAGAACAAAATCTCATATCGTGACAAATAATATATAACATAAAATAGATCTTTACAAAAGAAAACTGTAATATACATACATCAACCAAAGTAAACTAATCAATCATTAGCTTGGATAGTTACAAAAATCGATCCACACAAATGCTGATAAATATAAATAACCAATGCAGTAAAAATAAAATATACATGAATATATCCTAGAGGCATCTAGCTTATCTCCTGAAGCTCCAAAGCATCCAAACTAAATCTGTAATATACTCGGGCTGACCCGAGCAATATAAGAAAATGGCGTTCGGATCAGTCTGATAAACCAGAATTAGAAACATAACTCAAATGGATTTTACTATAATAAAACTTTTCAAAAGTAAAGGTATCACGTAAGACCACGTCACACAGAAACCCGGATGGGTTTTTACATTATGATAACCAAACCATTTTATAGGAAATATTTTGATATTACAATAATATATAGGGTTTAAAATAAATATTTAATCATAGCTGAAATGGTTACATTAATTACATTCTAGCATACATAGTATACAATCAAGTTCGAAAGGCACGTATTGGAGAATGGATTTCATACATGACAAGGTAAGGGTCTACCTTTTGTATAGTACACCTCTAGAGAAAATGTATTGAGGCTGCACTAATTTGCACCTCTTCTACTTAAGACTGGCGTACCCCTTTTTGGATAGTACCAAATATGATCACCCCATGGCTGTCAACTTGACAAACTGTTTCCATGGCCACAAGCATACATAATCAAAAAATGTTGATCTAGATATAAGTGATGATCATACGCTAATGGGAGCGACCCACTTAGCCCTACGTCACGTTCCTGCCTTAGTCATTACCGGTTGTGAGGTTTGAGGCTACGTTTTACCTTTTATATAGCAATCCCACTTGGAATGCTAACACTACCCTCCAAATAATAATGCAATGCCAGCATTTATCCATACAAGTTGTTCAAGATACGAACAAACCGAAATCGCTACTTCTAATACATCTTCAGGATTAGTAGCAAGTAGCCCTTGCACTTTAAAGAACTTTGTCCTCAATTGAATCATCTTCAAGATGTCTTTAATTCGAATGTTTATGCCGATTCGAAGTGGTTTTCGGACAATATATCTGATCCTGGTCTCTCTATACCGACAATGATATTTCAAAACTGGCCAAGATTTGATAGTCGTTTATTTAACTATCAAATAAACAAACGATCCAATCAGAGATTTAATTTCACATGGAAACCAAGCATGATTAAGCATATAAGCAACCATTAAGCCTCTTTAATTAATCCCATCATTAATTAGATCCACTTTGTTAATATTTGTACTAAAATACTTTTAAAAATATATATGCATAAACCCTTGTCTACTCTTTTCAATACTTGAAAAATATAGATATACAATCTCAACTGTTTCCACCAAAATTGGTCACAAATATTTAGCTAATATGATAAAATTGCAGATCCAATATCCAAAATTAAATAGAATGGAGTAGAGAACAAAATATGAAGAAAGAAAGTTAAAATAGTAAGAAAATGAACACAAGAGAATATATAGTGGTTCAGCACACTACGGCCTATGTCCACTCCAAAAAAAATTCCTTTTATTTATACTTTTGATTACAATTACAATCCATGAAATCCAAGAATAAAAATGGTAGAGTTCAGCCAAGAGAGAAGAAGAAAAGAGCCAGAAAGAAGATCAATCTAGCCGAAGAAAGAAGATCCCTTTCCTTGAGCCAATGATCCGATATTTGTAGGAGAAGATGACGAAATATCCAACTAAAAATCCGCATGTGGAAGATCAACTCCAAGATAGACTCGCTCGCAAAAAATGGAGATCAACACCGAACCCCTAAGATGGTGGATAGGGGGTCGACGATCCCCATGGTGGGTCCTTTTCTACTTCGTCTTCATGTTTTCATAGTTGTTTACATAGTTCCCTAGGTGTTTGTTGAGATATTGACCGAGTTTCGTTGAGTTGATCTGCTGAGTTGAATATCCATTTCCATAATAATCTGATTTGATCCCCTATGTAGGGGAAATTATCGATCTGATCCCCCTTCAAGGGGAAGTGCCAATCCATACTTAACCAATTTTTGGATGTCATTCGCTTGAATCAGCTTGACTATCATTCATAGCCTTGCTTATATCTGATGTCCGAACTTGATAATCATCTCTCCGGGGTTTCTGCCTTGATGATCACAAATCCATTTTGTCAATTCCATGGTATCACGGCCTTGCCAAAAGGCCGAAAACATTTGCCCCTCAAAACATGCCTTGTGATAGGAAGGTGTGTTTTTGAATTGCCATAAATCCAAAGTCTGTAATCCATCGATGACCAAATTTCTAATCCAGAATCCAATTCTATTCCAAACCAAATTGTCATAGTCCACGACTGTTTCGAGTCAATAGCCAATTCCAAAACCATTCCAAATCCTTAGCCGAATCCATATCCATCCAAAGCTGTTAACCAAATCCACAATCTCACTGGATCGTTTGCCAAATCCAAAGCCTCGATCTCACCAGATCATTATCCAAATACATGACCTTTCCGGGTCAATATCCAAGTCCGCGACCTCTCTGTCTCTATATCCAAATCCATAACCGTTTGAAATCCTGGAAGTCAGTAAGCCAATCCGTAATCTCTCTTGATTATTATCCAAGTTCATGGTCTCTCCGGACCGATCAGTGGTCTCTCCAGATCCTTGCTAAGTCCAATCTAAACTTAACGATGAGTCAGTCGATCCAGTCGCTCTCTGACGAAGCAACCTACCTTTTGCACTCCAGCTCTTATGGGGCATATAGCGATGTCTTGATCCTCTTGGACCGATCATAACCTCTTCGAGCTCTTACTGGACCCTATCCTGTCACTCTTCGGTGAAAGGGGAAGAACGACAAGTAAACCGACCATGTTGCTCTTTGACGAAGCTATGCTACTTCATGCACTCCGGTTCAGTGTCCTTGAACATAAAGCGATCTCTTGGCCTCCCTAAGCTGATCATGGTCTCTCCGAACCCTTGCTAGACCCCACCCAATCGCTCTCCGGTGAAGAGGGAACAACGATAAGTAAGTCGATTATGTCGCTCTTTGGCAAAGCGACTCATTTCTTGCACTCTGGTCCCTGACTCTCTGGTCATGGACATAAAGCGATCAATTCCATACTGACTTCCTTTCTTCGGCCTCGACTCTTCGATCAAAGGCTTAATCCATGACGTACGAGTCCATCATGTAGCTCTTCAGCGAAGAGACTCACACCTTTTGGTTATTGACCCGTCTCTACGGTCGAGACAACCACGATCTGTTTTGTTCATCGAATTATGTGGATTTAAGTGTATTAAGATCCATTCATTAAATTTCAGTTTCAAACCACCAAAAAACCGGAAAAAACTAAATATTGCCTCTTCGGGCATATCAGTTCATCATCATCTCAAAGCATGCCTAGGGACCGACCGCGATCTCGTACTTATGGAGGTGACTTAGCAGTTTTATTATGGATTTTATTATTATTAGATTCATGCCATCTCGATCAAGAGATGACGATTGGTGACCTCGATCCAAGGTCGTTCCATTTGATGTGGATTGTCACTACTCTTATGCCACTGCCACTGTCTGAGTCCTTACATACTGCGATAGCCTGTCATCCCTGACATGTTCCTTAACCATATCCCGTAAGTTCCTGCATTCATCCATAGTATGCATATCCAGTTCGTGGAATAGGCATTACTTTCTAGACCTCCGTTCTCGCTCCATAGGATCCCTCCTCGCCAGTTTTCGATAGGGGAGTTGCTCCCTTGTGTCTAGGTAAATCTGTTCCAAGCTTTCCGTCAAATCCAAATAAGATGAGAATTTTGGCTCATGTTCCTTTCTTTTCCTTTTTGATCCATCATCCATTTTTTGTTTACCCTTATCCTTTCTAGACCCTTCTCCAGTCGGTTCTTAACCTCTCATAGCATTTACTTCTTGTTTGTTAGCTCGTGCATCCGCCTGCCATAGAAACCTATCGCTTCATGGAAAAATCCCCCAAAATCCATTAGCGGATCCCGCTCCAATGCAACTTAAAATCCATGTCGTTAGCAATCCTAGATACTGCAGCCATTAAAATCATCGATGGATCCGTCTGATCCACCGAAGCAATCGCTGCATTAAGCAGTGTCAAGAAACTCCTTAAGGGCTCTCCAGTCCTTTGCTTTAGTGTTGCCAATATCATTAACTTATTGGGTCTCAAAATCTGGACCCTAAACAGCCTCATAAACCAATCTACTAACTCCTCCATCTCCTGATTGAACCATTCTCCAGCTGCCTAAACCAGAGCATGGCTAATTCCATCAATTAAAGTGGAAAATATCTTGCTATGACCTCCTTCGATGCCTCCAACACTTCCATGTGTTGGATATACCTTATCAAGTGTATTGTAGGGTCCGACCGTCCGTCGTACACCTTTAGTGTTGGTAGTTTAAACTCTAGTGGGTTCTTTGCTTGCCTGATATACGAAATGAACGGACTCAGATTGACATCCTCCAGACTCTTATTGGGAAATCCGCCTCTAGTTATCCAACATACTAGCTCAGCCGTCCTCTCAATCTCATCCATAGGTGGTCTCCAATCAATATTACTAGCTTGCCCCCGACTCTGCGAGGATATTCTGAAACATACTCCTCTGGATGCACATCCGCATTCCGATTTGCATCCAACCGAACATCATCGACCATTGGACTACTGACGTCCACACCGACACGACCTAGGGGTATGCCCCAAAGTTTTGGCGATGGATGTTGGTCCCCCTGGGGCGATCGGTTTCAATCCCTCGAGCTTGCCCAAAGTCCGACCCCGGATGCTCCGTTCCATTCTCCAACCTATTGGCTCCGACTCCATGTTCCTGGTTTTGATTTCCAGTAGCTCCTGTAGCTCCATTTCCTTGATCCAAATTGACAACAACTCCTGCCACTCCTCTTATCTCCTCATCATCCGCTCCTGCATTGTCTCCATCATAGTCTCCATCACATTCCTAGTGATGTAGATGGAGGGTTGACTAGCTCCAGCGCCTGAGGATGCTTTTTGACTTCCTTCATGGTGATTCCTATTTGCCAATGCTCTCTTTTTTGATTGCCTAACCATTAATCTAAATCCAAGATCCAAACCGCTTCCAAATCTACGAGTGCAAGTAACTGGCTCTGATACCAAAATGTTTGCACCAAAATTGGTCACAAACACCCAACTAATATGATAACACAACAGATTTAATATCTAAATCCAAATAGAATGAAGTAGAAAACAAAATATAAAGAAAGAAAATTAAAACAGTAAGAAAATGAACATAAGAAAACTTATAGTGGTTCGGCGCACTCCGGCCTGCATCCACTCCAAATATTTTTCTTTTTATTTATACTATTAATTTAAAGTTACAACCCATTAAAATCCAAGAATAAAAATGGCAGAGTTCATCCAAGGGAGAAGAAGTAAAGATCCAAAAAGAAGATCAATCTAGCCGAAAAAAGAAGATCCCTTTCCTTGAGCCAATGATCCAGTATTTATAGAAGAAGATAACGAAATATCCAGTTGAAAATCTACGTGCAGAAAACCAAGGCCAAGATGGAACAGCTTGCAAAAAATGGGGCCCATTTGGGCCTTCTAGAGGGATCGGCCCCAATCCCTATAGGGGGATCGACATCGATCCCCTAAGATGGTAGATAGGACGATCCCTATGGTGGGTCCCCCTTTGCTTCCTCTTCGTGTTTCCATAGATGTTTGGATAGTTCTCTTGGTATTTTTTGAGATATGGACTGAATTCCATTGAGTTGAATATCCATATTCATACTGATTCGATCTTATTCCCAATCTAGAGGAAATTATCTGATCCGGCCCCTTGCCTATGGGAAGTTCCAATCCATACTTAGCCAATTCTGGGATGCCATTCGTTTGAATCCACTTATCTATTATCCCTAACCTTGCTTATATCTGATGTTTGAACTTAATAATCATCTCTCTGGGCTTCCGGCCTTGATGATCACAAATGCATTTAGCTAACTCCATGGCATCACGACCTTGCCAAAAGGTGGGAAAACATCAATCTATAAGTATACTAAAAAAATTTCACTTTCAAAACTTAGAAGACTTTTCCATATATTTATATCAACGGTATAAGTATATTCACAAAACACTACACTTTCAATACTTAGCAGATGTACCCATATACTTATCTCAACGTATAAGCATATTCACAATCTTAAGAAAAATTTCATTTCCAAAACCATAATTTAGTTAGATTAAAACAAATGTAACTTAAACATCGATAAAAATAAACCCAAACACTTTTGGTATAAGTAAATGGATCATATAGAAACTAGATCAAATATACCTACCACCGCTTCCTAATTTCAAACAGTACTATCCCTCAATTCACAATGAGATCGGACAAGTTAGAAAACTATACTTGCCTCGACACACATTCTTAATTCTCAAGACAGAGACGAGTTTCCATACCTCGAAATTTGAAGTATAAAAAGAATACATTTCATACCACCGTACTTTAAAAAGAACGTTTATGGAAATCAAATCTCATTCCCTTTATAAATCTCTATTATGTTTACAAACTCCATTTATAAATTCCTTTATAAATCTTCATTTATAAATCTCCTTTATAAAATATCATTTATAAATCTCTTTTTATAAACCTCAAATATATTATAAAACTCCTTTTATACTTAACACAAATCTTTGTTTTCAAAATAGAACCAAATAATTTTCATAAAACCACCATTTTACATGTGACTATAAATTCACAAATATGATTTATTATCCAATTCCTCAAAATGGTATCATTTACCTTTTTAAATTATTATTTATAAATCTATTTTTTTATCTATAAAATACCATTTATAAAACTATTCTTTTATTTATAAAATAACATTTATAAAACTATTCTTTTATTTATTAAATATCATTATAAAATGTTCCATAAATATTTATTTTAAAATATTTCTATCTTCTTTTAAAAACAAAATTCACTTTTTAAGGTATATTCCCCTTTATTTTCCTTCAAAATAAACATTTATTATTATAATAACTTTCTATCAAAATAAATACTTTCTGAAATACTTTTAAACCATTTCCATATATATTACAAAATATTAATAAAAAGGTTGAAGTAAAATAGAGAAATAGAAAAACTTTATTTAAATAAAATATCCCAGAAAGTCCAAAAAATCACTTTTAAGACCATTCTTCGAATCAAAACCATTTTCAAATCTAAATAGCAAATAATAGTATTTCAAATAGTAAAATAAGACCTAGAGTTACCATAGCACAAAACCAATGTTATTACAATCTTATCACCAAAAAGGTTCAACTTTTAACATATATCAATATCACATCCAATATGGCCAAACTACCCTGTTTTGACATTCAACAATTTATATAATAGATATATAAATAGAATTAAAATCAACAGGTATATAACTAACATTAAAAATCATAACGGCGAGAAATCCGGATTTTTCAACAAAATTCCCTGTATTTTATTTTAAATGCCATTCACTTTTAAAGTGGAAATTTAACCAAACCAAACCAATAAATCATTTAAGCATAAAACAATAATTTTATTATATTATATTAGATTATAGTAATCATCAGAGGTGAGGTAACTCATGGAAATTCTAGATGTGCCGAAGCATTTTGGTTTGATCTAAATTCGAACAGCGTTCGATTTTAGCTCAAAATTCCACTTGCTTTAAACTACACGAAACCAAGTCCAATGCATAGCTAACGTCCACAAGCGCAACGCAATAGACAGTGTCTCGATTTATTAAGAACTTAGATTATTTAAATAATTAAATAGTTTATATAACTCATTAATTACCATCTCCACCCTTAATCCACTTTCTTCCCCAATTCAAATACACTACCACTAAAGCCTGTATGTAACGACCCGTATTTTAAGTCTTTGAATTGGAATGAATTTGAATATTTAATTTATTTAAATATTTGAATTTGAATTTAAAATATAATAAAGCATATGTTTTAGATTAAGACCTAATTTTAATGATGTATTTTTAATTTAATTTATAGGATTTTTTAATAATTTTTAATTTGGAAAATAATTAAATTTTCGCTTGATGTATTTTATGGCAAACATTGGTATTTTTGAAACTTCACATAACAAGTAAACTAGTGTATTTTATTATTGTTTTGTGATGGTGTTGCATTGTTGTGTATGATCGTATTCTATTTCTATCATTCGCGGTTCGTACGTGAACGTAGTCTTGTGTAGCGAACACCCTAAAAAACAAAATAAAACATAACCATACACACAGTACATAGCCCATCTTCCCATACTTTTCCCCTTACCTGATAATTCTTTTCCTTCATCCTTGCCCATGCTTTTCCTTCATCCTTGCCTATTTTTTTAGCATGGTTCTTGGATCTGTGTCTCCATTGTTTGATAAATATTATAGCCTATATATGTATTCAGGAACATCAACATAGGGGCTTCGATTTCTTTGCATTCTTCTTCATTTAGCTTATTGTAAATCAAGAAATAAAATTCCATCATCCTCTTACAAAATCAACATCTCCCAATCCGTTCAATACTAGCCAAGGTGACCAACATGAGAGTTGTTCGTTAGGGTCTCTAGTATTTTTAAAAATTGGCTGCCGGAGATTTCATCAAGTGCAGTGGTCGTAGTTGCTTGATAACAGAAAGCAGGAAGGCTTGAGCATAAAATTAAATTCCCTCAATCCACGTAGAATTAGACGACGTCGTTTGCGTCGTTGGGTTCGTGAGGAGGCTAGTATTTTTGGTAGAAGTTCGATGGCATTTGGTGATGGTGACCAACGATCGTCGGACACTAGGGTTGCCGTTGATTGGTGATTTAGGTGATAAGAGGCAAAGAGGAGTTTTGCATTGGCTCTAGCTTGGAGAATGGCACCTTGTGGTTGAAATTGGCAGAGTTCGATGCTCGAATGAGCTGTGCGACATTTTGCAGTGCGAAGGGGGAAGTTACAATCAGAATCAGGTAGAGGTGGTCGAAGTTCGAGGTGATAGGTGCAACTAGACGAGCTCGAGAAGAGGGACTTGCTAGCATGGGTGGTTCGATGAATAGCGGTAGGGATTAGGTGTGCATGTGCATGCCTTGCACATTATTTAGGTTACAGGAGCTTGCATTTTAGAAGATGGGGAAGGAGAAGTACTGTAGCATGCGGGTATGGTAGGATGATGTTGGGCCTTGGGCCATGTTGATGTTGGGTGAAAACATTATGAATTTATTTATTCAAATAATATATGTTGTTATCATTAAAATGTGATATCTTGGTCGTTCAAAATCTATTTAACCCACGGATTTTTGCATTAGACTCGTATTGATGAGTGCAATGCTTTGGTATAGATAGAAATGTAGTGAACAATGTTTTAGTAACATTTTTTTATCCCTTTTTATTATTTACACTTAGGATTATTATTAGATATTCGCTAATGAATATTTAGTTGATCACTATAAATAAATGGTTTTGGCTTTGTTGTGACAAATGTTTAAGTAATAATTGTTTTTAATCCTTAAATGTGATCAAATCTTTAAAAGCAAGTGATAAAGATAATGGTTAAGTGTGAAATGGTTTTGGGTTGTAGTAAACAATGTTTTAGTAACATTTGTTTTTAACCTTTATTGTTAACTATACTTAGGAATATAATTATATATTTAATAATGAGTACTTTAAGGTTAAGTATAAATGAAATAGATTTGGGTTTGTTGTGACAATGTTTTAAACAACACTTGTCTTAAACTTTTAAGTAAAATTAAATCTTTTAAAAGCAAGTTTAAAGAGAAATGTTTTTAATATATGAAATGGATTTAGGTTTGTTGTGAGAATGTTTTAAACAACACTTGTCTTAAACCCTTAAGTATAATTAAATCTCTTAGAAGCTAGTTTGAAGAGAAATGTTTTTAAAGTATGAAATGGATTTCGGTTTTTGTGACGATGTTTGAGTAGCTCTTGTCCTAAACCCTTAAAAATGTAAGCAAACCTTTAAAAGAGAATTTTAAAGATACTAATTAAATATGAAGTGTTTTGGGTTTGCAGTAAACAATCTCTTAGTACCATTTGTTTTTAAATCCTTGAATTATATTTTAAGTGGAAAAATATTTAAATATGATTAGATATTTAATAATGGAATTTTAAAGATAATAATAAGTATTGAAATCTGTTATAAAAAGATAGAAAAGGTTATATGTTTAATTTATAAAGAGAAGGGGTTTATAGTAACAACGTTTTAGTAACATTTGTTTTTAACCTCTTTGACTATATTTTATGTAAGGAAACTTTACTAAGTGATTTGTAAATATACTTATACCAATAAGATAAGTATATGAATACTTTTAAGTATTGAAAAGAGTACAAGTTTATAGTGAAATAGTAGAATACAAGTATATATCTTTTATAAAGAGAAATTGAATATTTATATACAAGTATATAAAGGAAGTTTTAATTAATAAGGGAAGTTTTGATTAATGAAAGAAGTTTTATTAGATAAAAAGATGTTTTAGTAAAAGGGTTTTTAATTAATAAAGGTTACATTAATTAAAAAGGGATTAAAAGTCGTTTATATGACTTGTTCATGCTTTGGATGAACTATTAGTACTTGTATGTTGACTTGTTTATGGAGAATACATGAATTAGTCCCCTTATGCGAGCATTAACATTATTGTTGAATAAAACCAAATTCATCGATTATGTCATGAAGAGGCCAGTATCGGTAAGTTTTCTACTTATCAAAAACCACTTCAAGACTGAGATATGTGTTCAATGTTTTGGAAATGGAATGATGGAATCCATGTGTGGTTCCGAATTCTGTTGTGATGATGGAATCCATGTGGGATTTATTATTTGTTCAAGTATTGAAGACTCATGCAAAAAATTTCGAACGTAGCCTCGACATCGGAAAAATAATTAAACACAGAGTAGAATGCACAATCTTGGTTTAGCCAACTCAAGTGGGTACATATCTAGAGTATGCTAATAGATGTAGCGCACATGGAGTTGTTGATACTTGGTCCAGGTTGTTCATGAAAGTGTTCGGCTTTTGGGCCAGTTGTGTTTTTCTTTTGGCACTACACCATAACAGCCATTTCGTAACACTTATTTTTTTAGTTGCCAATATTTATTTGTGTTGTAGATTAATCACAACAATATATGTTGCTAAGCTAAAAATGTGTGACCAAAAATATACATTTACAATTTTATTATTGCTAACACATATTTGCATTGGAAAATTTTGTTAAATTAAAATTAACTGAATGTTGCTGGGGCAAAAAAGTAAATAAGCATTTTTTTCATCCATAGCCCTAGTCCCCTTCTCAATGCTTATTCATTCAGCTTGCTACTTAAAAAAATAAATTGACTTGTGATTCCATTTTGACTTCAGAGGAATGGATTTCGGCCTTGCATCTGGTTATTCGATTTTGCCCTCGACTTCAGGCGCTCGATCTCGCCATCAACTTCAGACTCTCGCTCTCGACTTCAAGCGCTCGCTCTCGACTTCCAGTGCTTGCTCTCAACTTCAGGTAGGCGCTGTCGACTTTGGGTAGTTCTTCTAGGTATGGTTCTATTAAAGATGCTCTCAAACATTATGATTTTTTAGATCTTTGTACTAGGTTTTTGGAACTATAGACGTCAGTGATTTATTGATATAATTATTATATGGTTATCATCTCTATTGGGATGCTTTTTCAAACTTAAACAAAACTGGACAATGGAATCCTTAAATTTTAATGTAGTTTCACTATTTTATCATATAAATATTCGATATTATTTAACTGCTATTGGATGTATGAAATACCAATATTTTAACTGATGTCTCCATAGATCCAGGAAAACCTTTTTGATCATCGTATACATAATTATAACTTCTTGCAATCATGAGTTCAAAACCCTATATATAGTTTCCTATAGTCATAAGACCAATTGATGGATAGATCTATTTACAGTAAGAAATCAGAAAAAGAGTGTGCTATCAAATAGTATATTCTGGATACATGTAAAATATGAATTTGGAATTTATTGCATTTTTTAATTATGTTGATTTGGATTTTGGTAAAAAAAATATATACCGGAAGTGAAATTTGACAAAAAGTCTTGAAGTTTTGATGCTTTTTGTAAATTGTATTGTGCATGTCCAAATTATGTGTTAATGTCATCCCTCTAAGAAAATAATGTCTTGGTTGAAGGTTTTGTTACCCTAATTGTTTCTCTTATACAAATCTAATTCTAAAAATGCAATAACATTTTGTACCAAGGTTGGATGAGAAACTCATATCTATTGTTATGTACTATACTACTACGTTTAGTACTGTTTCAAATAATATGTATATTTAGTGTTTAAGTGATAGGAGATAAATGATGAAATTTAATTTTATTGTCTATTAGTGGAAGATATCTTTCATATATAAAGTGGTCAACGTTTAGTTAATTATTTATATAAAAGAAACTATGTGCTAACATGTAAATCAATGACAAGTTAGCTTATTTGATGCATAAACATAAATGCAATTTCACTTAACATGCGATAAGAAACATAAGACATCATAGCTATAATTGGGGTCATGGGCCGATGAACATGGAGGACCAGCATGGCCTTATAAGTTTTATTTCTATTTTACTAGTTTAAGATTGTTTTTCCATAGATTACTCATTTAATATTAAAACTTGAGTGCAATTTACAACGAATTTTGCAATATGCAACATATAATGAATTTTGCACTATTTCACTAGTCAACCTAATCTTTAAAATATTTTTCTCAGTAGATAAAACATAAACTAACTCCACATCAGTTTTATAATATCAACATCGCTATTATGCTCTTCAAGCATCACATATGTACATAATTACTTTGTCTGCTATGCTCACTTTTTATGACTGCTCTTTTGTTGTTGTGCTGATCTATTTTAAATACTTACTTGTCATTGCTGTAACGACCCGTATTTTTGACCATTTAAAATATTTAATTTAATTTAATTATTGAGTAAAAATGATTAGAAAAAAACTATGTTGTTATTAATGAAAATATATCGAATAGAAGTGATCATCTCAATAGAAATTCTAAATGACAACCAATAGTCAATAGGATGAAGTTGTAATTGGTATTCGAATTGAAAAACATTTATATTGAATTATATTAAATTACTAGTTGAAATAGAAATAATAGTTGTTATTTAAATTAAGAAAATTAAATAAATGTGTAATATGGTAGAAGATGATAACACAAAAATTAAATGCAATCTCATGATCAGTTGTAAATGATTAATGATATAAATAGAATTGATAAATGTTTATTTAAATAAGAAATTGATATATGTTAATTAAGAAAGAACATAAGCTATAACATTTAAATTGAATTTTTAAATGAAGATAAATTGTACCTTTTATAGGAATGGACATTTAAATGATAATAAACAATGTTGTATTGAATTTATGATGAATGTGTAATGAAATAAACAATGTTGGAAAAAGTAAATAAATATTCATTTTAATTGTAAGAATAATTTTTATAAAAGAGATTTCAATTTTAAATAAATTGTTAACGGTAGTTAATAAGCTATAATAGGTGGTAAGGAAATAATTCAACGCCAAATTAGATTTTAAATAAATGAAGTCGTTTAATTGAAACATGTTTAATAAATAATTTGAATGAAGATTTATTTGTTTCGGAATTGTAAATATATTTAGTTTCAATTTAATTGAAAATCGATCGAATATATAACTTGTGCAAATAAATCAATTTGATTTAAATAAAATTTATAATAGAAATTAATTTTTAATGTAACGATTGTTTTAATATCGTATTTGTGAAATGGAAATTTTCAGATGTGTCGATAATGGAAATTGAAATATATTTGAATTAAATTATTGTAGATTTTATCGAACAATAAAAATGTTAATTTTTGTATACAATCGAATTAGGTCTCGAAAATAGACTCATTGAAACTGGAATAATGGTATTTGGCTAGGAACACTGGTGAGCACGTCTCATTAGGGGTATGTATCCTTTAGATGTGAAGTGTAGCTAAAAGCTTTATAATATCGATATTTCCTTCATACGTTCAAACACAGTAAACATCTTTTACTTCCAAACCCTCACTATCCTACGGCCTCCAACTATCGACGCCACCAGAGGCGGATTCAGGCGAAGTGCCCAAGTAAAATCTTGTAGAGGTCGACGAGATGTAGGAGATGTATGGTTAGATCGTTGTAGATCAGAGCGAGGCAGCAGGAAATCAACGATGAACGCACATCTATTTAGGCGAAATTTATCGCCGTCGTTCATCGATTGGTGATGGCACCTGAAGAGAAGTCGTAGAGGAGGATGTCAGCTACCCACGGCCAAAATCTGATAGCCTATCGACAACTGTGCTAGCCGAGATTGCTTGGGGAAGTGGGTCGCGTTTGGGTTCGGGTTGCAAGTCGATGGTGGCGTATCGTGGATCGTGGTCGGCTCTAGGAAGCTCGCCGTGGCCTGGCGCATCGATGGGGGTTAGAAGGCGGTGGTCCGATCATCGTTTATGGCTGCGGTAGTGTGAAGATAGGCGACGTTCGAATGTACGAGGGTGACGAACAATTATCGTGACTTGGATCATTTAGCGGATGGGATTAGGTTGCTAAGCGGGATTAACTAAAGGTAATTAACGATTAATTAGGTGTGTAATTAATTAAAGTTATTTCGAATATTAATTAATGCGTATCATTCTCGTGCGAGGTCCGTTTCAAATGAAACAAGTCACGTTGCGATCATATCGACAAAGGCATCGACATGAAGCTAGATTGGAATTTATTTGACGCTGGAAAATTTTCAGTTTCAAATAAAGGTGAGTATTTTAAACACTCACGAAGTGCTAAATATTCTTATGATTAGCTAAATCGAAACAATAAAGTGTTTTATATTTATTGATGGTTGTTTGGTAAATTAACAGATATTTAGAATCGACATAGTTAGTAATTGAATTGAAAGTTAAATTGAAATTAAAATTGAAATTCTAGTTAAACGCCATTATTCATAATTAGTTATATATTGTGATTTATTGACTGAAATTGAATTGATTGAATTTGAGTTAATTGACAGTTAAAACCGACATTTAAAATTAATTTATAATTTGATATTAAAAATTAATAGTGTAAATTGACATTTAAATTTGATAGGAGAATTTTGACATTTTATACACTTACTAGATCGACATCTAAAGTTGATATTTAAATCGATATTGGATATCATATCACTTTTAGTTGAACACCCCGAAACTGATAATCATCGACAGTTGTGTGATATGGTTGATTTGGATGTAAACTCATAGTGTGATGGATGATATTGTTGATTGGCTTTATGCTGCTAGTGGTTTTGATATTTCCATGTTATCACACTGTTATTACCACTATTGATATTTTTGATTACCTGAACATTTAAATTTGATATGGACGTTGGATATCCTATCTGATATGCGAATTTTGATGCTTAGTTGACTGCTTTGGTAGAATTGTGATTTTTGTGATTCTATCACTGTTTGGCGAAAATTGAGTTTTATTTAGTGACAATTTAAAAGGCTTTAAAATCTAACCTTTAGAAATTTATATATTGTAAAGAATTTAATTTTGTGAATCAAATTAAAATTAGTTTTGAAAATAACTTGAATTTCATTTACAAAATTTAAATTCTATTTTTTATAATAATATATTTTTCCTAAAAGAGCAATTAAAGGGTTTGCAAATTTTCTATAACTATAATCAATAAAAAGGAAATGTTATAAGAAGGCCGATGTTTGAAATCCAACCATTAACTGATTTTGATACTTTCTAAGTTGATTGATTATTTTCAAATTCGAGCATTTGAAATGTTGGAATTCAAATTTGTTAAAAGAATTTTTATAAAGAATTCAATTCAAAATTTTGAAGTTGTAATCAATATATGATTTGAATTATGGAAATTGGATTATTTCTAAGATTTGAATCTTAAAATTCAAACATTGAAGTTAAATTGATTTAAGTGATTTAAATTAGTATATTGAGATTGGACTCGAATTTATATAAACTGAAATGGTGTCGAAATGAGATTTGAATTGAAACTCGAGCCACTAAATTAAATCATTTGGAAAAAATTGAAATTGATTTAAATCGAAAACGAAATTGAAATCGAATGAAATTGAATTTGAAAGGAATTGAATTGAAACATTGGAAATTTAATTCATTTGTTGAGAATTTGGATCAGAGTCCAGATTTGTTGGAAATGGAAAGAAATAGTTCATATATTTCTCCTGATTTGATTTGACTTACAAGAGGATTTTTAGTCCTGACTCGAGTGTTTTGTTTTTCATTACGCTCGGTCAGACCAAGTTTTTTAGTTATCGAAGACAGTCATTTTGGAGGATGAAGGCGAAGATTTGATATATCATATTTACTAGTATTTATTCCGCTACACTATTTCATTCTGTCCATTAAATTGTATAACTCTGATAATATTGTATAACGTTGATTTATGTTGAAAATTGAATTAAGTACATATTGTTAAACAGCTTTATGAACTGTTTATGTGATTATTATATTTTATCATTCCGCTGCGAGATTCTATTATTATTTTTGTCTTTTCTTATATTTCTTTAACATAAACCCATTGATAATCAATCTTTTAAACAGTTTAAGTTGGACATGTGTGGTTTATTATCGACTTGAACTATTCAAAAAGGTAGGTCATCACAATTACACTTGCTAATTGTAACCCTCGTTTGTTATGCTTGTTTGTTACTAACGTTTACCTATTGCAAACATTCACCTATTATGACTGTCTGTTATTGCGCTCGTCTATGGCGATTGCTTGTCTGTTATTGCGGTCTCCATGTTTGTTCGTTTGTTGTTGTGCTTTCATGTCTTATTTGTGGTGATACTAAATTTTTTATTTATTATTACATCACTTCCATTGGTATGTATTTCTCTTCCTCTTGATATTTCTTCCACTAAAGTGAAATTCAGGATCCGCCACTGATTGGGGAAGGCAATATGATAAAACTGGATTATCATTATGATTAGGACTTGGTACATATAGTAGGTGTTGCAATAAAAAGACCGTTGATTGGTATTGTATATCAATGTTAGTAGTATTCAAAAGATAACTTCAAAATGCCTTAAGAAAAGCTTCTTTTATTGTAAAAAAATTAGTTCCACCAAAGTTCGAAAGGCAATTTTGATAGATGCTTTTAACTTGTGTTTTTTCAGGATGATCTGGTCATTTAGTTTGGATGAGTTAGGATGACTTTTTATATACAATTTTTTACTTTGAACAAAAATAAAAAAGTCCAATATTACATCCTCTAATTTGTAAGCTGTGATGCAATTTCAGCTTCAGCCATGCAATTTAAACCTCAAAAGAGCAAAATGATGTTTAAATATTAGTTTCTTTATCTAATATTGGTTTTTAGTTTTTTCATAGCGAAACAAATATTTTGACCAGTACTTGAAGATGCCCTATGTAGCTTAATAATTTACATTGACTAGGTTTTTATTTTTGAAAATGAATGGTTTTAAATACTTTTAAATGGAATTTTGAGCTAGCATCACTTTGTAACAGCCCAAGTCCATCTAGGTTTGATTTCCGACAAAATATATCTTTGTTTTTATATTGATCGATTAACTAATGTATATATCAAGGTTCGTGAACTTGGTATCAATCTTCATATTAATGCCTATATATCATGTTCTAATCTTTTATTTCATGACAATTGCAAATACAAAGTAAGAACATTTATAGCTAATTAATTAAGATATTTGTCAAAGTGAAGTTTTGTATTTTTATCTTATTTAAACAGGGATAATCATTAAAGAGTGTTATTTTATTATTAGTTATGTTATAATTGAAAATATAGAAATAGTATGAATAGAGGTAGATGCTTCAAGAGTTTTCTATTGTACAGTTGTATATCAAAAATATCTGAAATTATATGCTATTTAAGAATAGTAACACTTGATTTAAAAAGGATAATACTAGGAGATTTGCTGATGATTTACAAGTGATTTTTAGATAAAATGAATCTTGCTTTCAGATAGGGTCTACATAACTTAATGTACTATATGTAATAGAATGTTTCTTATAAATAAATGAGTTTTTCCTTATGCAAATATCACTATATACGGACAATAAAACTCAAATAAATTGTTGAGATACTTAAATAATAACTCAAATATCACTGTATGCAAATTTTTTTTTTTCTAAGTTTATTTTAGTATGTATCCTTACATTAAACATTTTCAAGATCTCTAGCAGCAATTTAAACTTGAAGCCTTACTAGTTCTAGGTTCATGGGTATTGATTTTCGTATTTTTCTTTTTGGTTTTTGTCTCAGTCATCTTATGTTATTACTTTTCAGTCTTCTTTATTTTCTTCTTGTTTCCTTTTCTTTTTCTTTTAATAAACATTTGAAGATCTACCTTAAGAGTTTTAATCCTTTAACTTTGATAGCTTATCAATTCAGGAAACTAATAATCAATGGACATTCATATTACATGGATAGACCATAATCATTTTAATTAGATTAGTATGATTCAAAATCTAATCTACAACAACGATTCGTTTTTTCCCTCATTTTGTACTATCACTACCACATAACTAAGTACGAGTGAAGAAATATCGGTGACATTATAAAAAAGTATTTGCAAGTTAACAAAAGCATATCCCATCATTTTTAGTTTGGAATTTGAATTTTTGGAACACCATTAACCGTTGTTGGTGTTATAGCACTCTTCCTTCACTACAGGTTCTTTGTGATTTCAAGAGTCTAAACATTTGCGCTCATTATAAAGTAGAACTTAATTATCTTTTTCATTATTGTTAAATGCTTTAAAATGTAAGATTATGAATGACTTTAACTACTATTAGTGCCAATCGCAAAATTATGTGCTTGGTTATGTAATTTTTGGCATATGAACAATTTGTTTATTTAGCAACCTTTGATGACTATGTATGCTTGACTGCTAGATATATACATGTAATTAAACTGAGGCCACTTTGGCCTTTGTGCCTCAGTTTTAAACTGAGGCCACTGTGCCTCTGTTTAATTGCGGTAGAGTGCCTCAGTTCAAAACTGAGGCGCCTCGGTTTTAAACTGAGGCACGGTGCCTCGATTTGGCCTCAGCTTAACTGAGGCACTTTGCCTCAGTTTAAAACTGTGGCCATTATGGCTTCAGTTTTAAACTTGATTTATTGTTACCGAGTATCTTCAGAACTCTCATTTTATTGTCGATTTCTGGTCTGGTAAATATTAGTTTGAGTGCAAAAAACAACTATCTTAAAAAGGAAATGCAAGGGATAAAATAAATGTTTTTTTGTTTGGCTATTCTTTGGAAGGGTCTGAAACCTATTTGTAGAGATTGGTATATGAAAATAGTGATTGATTTAATAGGAATCTAGTTTCGCAAATACACTTACCGTGTTACGAATATATGCCTACACAGATATACTTATTGCTTATAGGTTAAGAGTTGTATAAGTTGAGAAAGAAGAAGAAAATGCTTTGAAATTTTTATTTTTAAGTAATGAAAGTTTGATATAATGGCAGTAAATGCCAAATTTCTAAAAGAGTGTAAATATGGAAACAAACTTGAATTTATTTTTATATATGTATTGTTGGTAAATGAAAGTGTGAAGATGGTTAAACATACATACGAGTACTATTAAATGTAAAGACATGTTCTTCTTTGATTTCTCATGTCCGAATGAAAGGCGTAAAGTGTTAGAGGCAGATCCTTGTGTAATTTATGGGAAAGTTTTCATAATCACTGCGTGGGTTCCTTCTGTTGACTCTGCTAGAGAGCATGCTTTGTCTGTCCCTGTTTGGGCTAAGTTCTCAAATATTCCGTCTTCGCTTCAGTCTTTAGAAGTCCTAGACTGGTTAGCTTGTCATATAGGTGAATTGATCTATTTTGATGAAAATACGGAGTGTCGTGATCGGCTTGGGTTTGCTAGAGCGATTATAGAGATTTCCCCCTTGAGGCTCCTTCCTTATCATCTTTTGGTTGCCCTTTCTAGGAGTCATGTTGGTCGGGTTGACATTGAATATCAGTGGTCTCCTCCGATCTTACCTTCTGCCACACCTTTGGACATATTTCTCCTGATTGTAAACATCGTCATGTGGATGGTGTAGCCATCTCCCCGCCTCCCAAAGATCCCATTCAAAAGCCTCCTCCCCGCATTTGGCAAGTCAAACCTTTTGCTCCTATCCCGACTGCTCCTTCTCCGGAAATTTCTCCTGTTTCCCTGTCTGTTCCCCTTGACCTGGATGCTCTCTCTAAGCTGAAGTCATATATTGCCTTTGCTCCCGCCCAGTATGATGCTCATGTTATCGTTGCTATTGACTCTATGTGCAGAGATGCGATTCCTATTATGCCAGCTTTTCCTTCCGGATCAGTAGAGCTTGTTGATCATCTGGACGATGGTATTGAGTTTGGTTTAGCGTATCTTTTTCTTGCTTAGGTTTCTCTTGGCATTTCCTTTTGGCATATTATTTATATGTAGGTCTATTTTGTAGTTTCTTCCTTGTGTGGTTGGTGTACTGTGGTGTGAGTTCTTATAGCTGATGGGGTACCTTTGCCTCTCACCTGTACTTCAAATTTTTATTAATATTAAGTGGACGGTACACTTAAAAAACCGGCTAGCTTTGATAAAAATGTGAATCATGATATAAACCTTATTAGCATTGATCTATACATAAAGAGGATGGTTTAAGTGAGTGCATACATCTCTTTTGTTGTTAAATGGGGTGTTTACATTTGTGATTTTGGTTTAATTATCGAAATGAATGGTACTGAGTAAATATATGTTTGATCTTGGTTGTACAAAAACTTGTATGGCTTGATGAAATTATTGTTAGCAAAAAGATTTAATAAAACTTAAGCCCTCGGTCATTACCATGGGGTAGAAATAGCAATGTGTTACTGCTTACAACAGTAGCACATGCCGCTGCATGATGTAAGGGCCATGCCACTGGCATGGCCACTTTGCTGGCCACTTGGTTTGGCTAGGGGGTTGCTGGCTTATTGGACCTGCGGCCCAGCACAGCCAAGGTTAAGCTGGGCCATAATTCCCCTTTAAAAAAATTTGCAATGGAGATTAAATAATGGTCTTTAAAGTCAAATTGATGTGGTTAATTTGGTTCGATTAATACATTTCGACGCATGTGGAATAATGCACAAACACACACACACAAACACACACACACACACACACACACACACACACACACACATATATATATATATATATATATTTACCTTTGCCATTTTGTTCTTTAATTTGATATGAATGTTATTTCAGCAATTCAAAATGCTTGATAAGTCCGAACAAGTTTGGTTGTGTATTATGTAAACATCTGAAATGTTAAACTGTAAATTTCATTAAATACCAATTATTTTGAATACAATAGCAAATAAATCAAGATTTGAAATCAATGCATGATTTTGTGTTACTGTCCACTAAGGCACTGTCAGAAAGTTGATTATGCATGTACATTAGTTTAAGTATAAATGCAAGATATAGAATATAGAGATAAACAATAATGTGAAGGTTTTTGCAATATTTAAATCTATAGGTCATGTTGCCTCAGTTTAAAACTGAGGCTATGCCCGCCTCAATTTTAAACAAGGAAGTGGGAAATTCTGATAAAGTGCATATTCCAGGTATTGCTAAATACATGTGCATATATGTTTTAGATATTCAGTGCTATCAAAGAAAAGAAATGCCTTTAATGTTTGTTAATCAAAAAAAAATTAAAAAACCATCTGACCAGTTTTGGATTTTACCACCTCAAAAATCCAAACATGTCATTGCATATATGAAGTACTTAATTTCAAATTATCGTCCTTGCATATTTGCTTGTTTTATTTAATGTCCTTTTATTTTTAAATCATGTGCTATCACCTTGATTACTATTTGTCATTCTTTTTAGTATAAATTTCAATTTAATATGATATTGAATGCATGTAGGTACTTATAGAAGAAGCAGAAGAAAATAGGAAATTGGATGTAGTTCTGGTGGTAATGGTGAAGTAGAAGATCTTGAAAATGACCCAATTGCGGAAGTTTTTGGTTCCGATGGAAAGAAAAATTATTATCGAGCAGTTAGTTCTACTTCTTCTATGAAACAAGTAAAGATGAATCAAGCGATAAAAGCTATAGCTGAAAAAAGGCAAGCCATGGATTTGTCTGTTTGGAAACTGGAGATAGAAAGGCAAGTAGCTAATCAAGTTAATAATGCCATCAAATCAATTACTTCAAATTTTATGAAATTTATACCTAATTTGCAAGAAAAGCATGTTGCAAGTCATGTGGTGACTCCACATATGGAAGGTGCTTCTAATTTAGGAGATTCTCACATGAACAATAATCTAGTTGCCACTCCGACCGTCTCACATAATGATATTCATTCATCTACAATGGAAAAAATGTAATGTTATTGTCATAAGATTTAGAGATGGATGTAGCCAAAGATTATGTTGGCACAAACAACTTGTCATTTTAGGAAGGTGATATCGAATGTAGAGAAAGTTATTTGGGTGGTTGAAGTTATTGAACCAGATGCACCAATTTACGATGGTCCTCAAAATGGAATGTATAAGCTATGTGAATTTTCTGATGGAGGCATCATTATATGGCCAGAGTTTCGTATTTGGTATTTGTAGACTTTAACTATGAACTATGTCTTATCTTTTGTTATTGCAATTGGTATTAGTATGGAATTGGTAAACTATGTACTGATAACTTAATTATGTATTGAACTTCTCTTTTGTTAATTGATACTCTGTTTTATTACTAATTTTGAATATTGTTTATTGATATTGATTGGGTTATAATTTGCTAAATTAAGATAATATTTCATATTAAATATAGTCAACATTATTATCTTTTAATATTTAAACCATTATATCTTTCAATATTCACATTACCGATAAATGTTTATTTGTTTATATTTATTTATAACGCTTATAAGTGTTGGAAGATCTTTTTTCCCAACGCTTATAAGTGTTGGAAGATATTATATCCCAACTCTTATAAGCGTTGCAAATAAATGCCCACGCCCCTATAGCGACACATATAAGTGTTACTGAAATTCTTGGCAACGCTTATACTCGTTGGAAATCCTCTATTTTGGTGTGGTGGTATATTTTAATTTGAGATATACGGTGCTCAAAAAGGTATCTTCTGATCCTTGTTATAGGAGGTCAGTCTCAGTTTACTAGGGAGGTCTCCGTGGAAAATCCATTATGCGAATGCACCTTTGCAAGTTTGTTTGTATACCTAAATATGCTGTTGAATTTAACCAATGTAACCATTCCAGCTATGTTATATACTTATTTTTCAATCCTAGACATTATTATAGTATCACTAGATTTTCTTATGAAATGGTTTGGTTATCATTAGGTATAAAATCATCCATATTTATGTGTAGCGTGGTCTTACGAGATATATTTATTTTGAAAGGTTTTATAACATTAAATAATTCATATGACTTGAGTTTCTCACGATGATTTACCAGACTAATCTGCGTGTTATTTTCTTATAATGCTCGGATCAGCCCCGTGTATATTTCTAGATTTCGTTGATGTTCATTGGAACTCTTAGAGATGAGCTAGATGATTACCTACCATATTTTTATTTCCACCGCTTTACTTTGTTTAACTATTTTAGCAATTATAAGGACATGCAGTTATAACTATCCAGGATGATGAAGATTAGTTTGCTCTGATTATTGTATCCATACAGTTTTCTTTGCAAAAGATCATTTTGATAATATATGTTATCATTCCGTTTGTGAGATTAAATGTTTTTTTCTCCTCTTTCTTGTTCCTTTTTTTTATTTACCCTAACATTCTGTCTTTCCGGCACTTCGGTGCTCAACACGTGAATACCGTGGATGTATTTGTGTCAACATTTTAGCATCGCATAGGTGATCAATACATCTTAGTATCAGAGCGCAAGGTTAAATGAGAACCTTGGCTTTGGTTGGTTATAACTCATTAAGAGATATGGTAATGGAATGTCTTATTATAAGTTAAGAGTATTATATATATAAGATCGTGTATTTATTAGTGCTATAAAAAATGTTTTACATTGCGTTAGGTTTGGTCAGTTGAGTGGTTTATGAATTCTGATCGGTACAAGGGATGCTATGGTATCGATAAGGATTTCTAAACTCTTGAACAAGACAGACTGATGTAGTGTTGTGTATGAATTTGGTAAATGAAATAATTTTACCTAGGATTATATTTTATATATAGAAGAATATTTTTCAATAAAGTGATACGGTTATTTATGTTATGTTTGTTTGTTAGGAAATGATAATATCAATTATTATCATTTATTGTTTGATTTGTTATGCTCAGCCAGTTTATGGGCATATCTACTATTTATTGAATTGTAAGCAAGGTTGGGTAGATAGTAATTCATGGGAACATTAAAACGAACACCTTGTGAATTAAGTTTCATGGTAAAAAAAAGGCGTTCGGTGATAATGTAGGGTTAAAAAGTTAACTGTAATTAAATTTGTTATTATAGTTTTAAAGGAAAGGTAAGATATTTAAAAGATATATATTTTGAAATGATTTTATATAAGAAAGAAAATTTATACGAAAAAATATGGTTTATGAAAAAATATGGTTTGTAAAAAAATATGGTTTATATAAATATGATTTATAAACAAAAAGTATTTAAAACCGAGAATTTGAGAATTTAAATACTAGTGTTTTTGAAAAATAATTTTCAAAATTTTGGAGTAATTAATAATAGTATTATTTGAAACTATTTTAAAGGACTAATGTTTTTAAAAGAATTTTAAGATTTGTTCGAGTTCGAGGTTACTCTCGGAATCAACAAATCGATTTGGAAAATAAAGCCTTTTTTTACGATTAACTAGTTTGAGTGACTCGAAAGTCACTAAAAATGGGCGAGATATGTGTTCGGATGATAGGCATTTCTCTTAAATATTAACCTTTCTTAATAAAGGGAAAATATGATATTTCTTAGTAGGACCCAGTTTCTTGTATCATTTTGTTGTTACTTGATCAATACGAACATTTTTCATGGATTTTGAAGAAACTATTTTGGAAAATTGGGTTTGTTAATGATTTTGGTTTAATCCCACAAGTGAGGTTTGGTATCCAAAAAGATATGAGTATATTATTATTTCAACTGATTTAAAATAAAACCCGGTGTTTAATTCTTAAGTTTTCTGTTAAGTTATATTATAAAAGCATGTATCCTATACATTAAGTAGTGTTGCATTTTTATCAAATTATGATGTGTATTAAGTTGGTAGTTTTCAATTATTGAAATAAAATGAAATTTTTAGCAATTTTGGATTGTCAGAAACTTCTGAATTGATTGAAATTGAAGCTATTTCCATAAAATTATAAAAGTTAAATTTTTTATAACTCTTAAATTGAAAAGATAATAAGTTAAAACAAGTTTAAATTTTGTTAAGAATCTTTGTTAAATAAGACATTTGATGTTATTGGGCCAACTAATAAACGTCTTTACTTTAGGGTTATCTAAAGAAAGTAAACTCTAATCTTGAGTTTAGATAACAGAGTTCTACTCTACCTAGCTATTTTTATAACTCGATGGATAAAGAAGTAGGAGGTTGACTCGATTATAAGATCCAAATTTAATTTGGACCTTCATCGAAATTTTACGAAGCAAAATGTAAAATAATGTTTTGTATATACTCTTTGGATATAATAGAGTACTATACGAATGATGAACTTAAGTCCTGAATGTTTTAAAGTGAAATTATATTTTAATAAAATGTTTTACAAATGAATATAAGTCTTTATAAAATGTTTATAAACTTAAGTAATGTTTTATGAAATAGTCCATAAGAGATCTTAGTATTAAATATGAAATGATTTTATTGTGAATGAGTGAGAATTGGAAAGAAATTGGTGTAGTTAAGAAACCAATTAAATTGAATATGTAAGTTGTACGTATATCATTGTATTCGCATAATAGTTCTCGATCTAAGATTGGATTACATGATTTCAAGGTGATGTACATTGGTCCGAGCTAGTATTTTTCACTAGATTCTTGACGGCGAACACTCGATAAAAATATTTGATATGATTCTGAAGTTTTCTATCATAGTATATGGCTATGCAAGGAAACCGGAAGTGTCTAATCCGCACTAGAGAAGTCAAGTGAGATATACTAGTTTGGAAGTGGAATTTGTGTAATCGAGCAAATGATCGGATTTGATATTGCATACGAATGGTCCATGTATATTGTACAAGATTTAGTATATTTTGGATACTATGTTTTTGTCGGCTTATGGAAGGTATAGGAAAAGACTCTTTGAATTGTTTGAGGTAGTATGGATAATCAACTAAGTATTAACCTAAAGCTTATGAGCGAAAGGTACGCTTAGTAGTTTACTTGTCATCCTTATGTAATGAAAAGGATTTCGAATCTGGGCAAACTATAAGCTATGTTTGCTAGTGATTTTAATAATGTTAAGTATTAATGTATGGTTGCCTCTTTGATTGCTTATGTCAGAATTTAGAGGACAAAATTCATTTTAAGGGGGGAAGAATGTAACGATCCATATTTTTGAGCCTTCAAAGCATATATTTCAGATTAAGACCTGATTTTAATGACGTATTTATAATTTAATTTATAAGATTTTTTATAATTTTTAATTTGAAAATTAATTAAATTTTCGTTTGATGTATTTTACGGCAAACATTGACATTTTTGAAACTTCATAGAATAAGTTAACTAGTGCAATTTATTGTTGTTTGTGATTGTGTTGTATTATTGTGCACGATCGTATTTTTATTTCTAACGTTTGGGTTCATAAAGGAACATAGTTTTGTGTAGCAGACACCCTAAAAAACAAAATAAAACATAACCATACACACAGTACATAGCCCATCCTCCTATACTTTTTCCCTTACCTGATCATGCTTTTCCTTCATCATTGCCCATGCTTTTCCTTCATCCTTGCCAATTTTTATGGTATGATTCTTGGATTTGTGTCTCTTTTGTTTGACAAACAACCTATATATGTACTCAAGAAGATCAACACAGGGGCTCTGATTTCTTTGCATTCTTCTTCATTTAGCTTACTATAAATTAATAAATAAAACTCCATCCTCCTCGTCAAAAATTAACATCTCCCAATCCATTCGGTATTAGCCTAAATGACCAACATGTGAGTTGTTCGTTAGGGGCTCTAGTATTTTTAGAGATTGATCGTCGAAGATTTCGTCAAGCGTAGTGATTGTAGTTGCTTGATAACAGCAAGCAGGAAGGTTTGAGCATAAAACTTCAAAAATTAAATTCCCTCAGTTCGCGTAGAATTAGACGACGACCTTTGCGTCGTTGGGATCATGAGGAGGTATAGTATTTTTGTAGAAGTTTGATGGCATTTGGTGAAAGGTGACCAACGATCGTTGAAAACTAGGGTTATGGTTGGTTGGTGATTCAGAAGATGAGAGTCGAAGAGGAATTTTGTGTTGGCCCTTGCTTGGAGAATGACACCTTGCGGTTGAAATTAGCGGAGTTCGATGCTCGAATGGGGTGCATGACATTTTGCAATAAGAAGGGGGAAGTTACAGTTGGAATCAGGTAGAGGCAGTCGGAGTTCGAGGTAAAGGGTGCAGTGGGACAAGCTTGAGAAGAGGGACTTGCTGGCGTGGGTGGTTCAGCGAAAAGTGGTGGGGATTAGGTGTGCATGTGCATGTCGTGCACATCGTTTGGGTTACAGGAGCTTGCGTTTTGGAAGATGGGCAAGGAGATGCACTGTAGCACGTGGCTATGGGTAGGGTAATGTTAGGCTTTGGGCCGTGTTGATGTTGGGTGAGAAAACTTTATAAATATATTTATTCAAATTATATCAAATAAGTTGTTGTTTTTAGAATGTGATATCTTGGTCATTCTAAATCCATCTAACCCACGGATTTTTGCATTAGACTTGTATTGATGAGTACAACGCTTTAGAAAATATAGTTTTTAGTTTTAGTATAGTATATTAGTGATAAATTATTACTAACTGGATATAATTATGTTGATTTAGTAAATAATGCAGTTGATTAATAATACCCCATTAATGACATCTATTTAAAAGAATAAATCCTCATTCTCATATTATATTAATTTGGAAGCTAATTAATATGTTGATTAATTAATAAATAATGGGTTAGCTATTGATGGTTAATTGTTGATAAAAATGTGTTTATTATAAGCGCTTTAGACAACATTTTCAGAAATACTATCTTTACTATTTGAAACTATAAATTGTAAAAATGATATTTAAATTTATATATTTCTTTCTAATCTTTTTAGGGTTGTTTTCTAAATTATAATATTGTGTTTGAAACTTGGTTTCAAATTTAAATATATTATTAACAATTAACTATGAATTTTTAAAGCACGTAGGTTATAAAATAAAACATGTTTATCTTTGATTTTTCCATTTATTTCAAAATGGGTTTATTTTTACATAATATTGCTTAAATAATGATAATATATTTTTAAGTAGTTTGAAAGTGTTTTACAATATTAATAAGTATTTTAGAGGTATTCCTATATATATATATATATATATAAGTTTTAAAAAGTAAGTTAAGTATTTTATAAATAAAACAAAGGAAGTTTGGATTTTAACACTTAAGTTAAAATAAATGGTTTTGTGGAATTACTTGAAAATGTATTACCCTCGTTAATAGGTGTGGATATGCTTTGATTTTAAATAAATGCTTTTAAAGTAAATGATAAGTGTAGAAATGGTTTTGGGTTGTAGTAAACAATGTTTTAGTAACATTTGTTTCTAACCCCTATTATTAATTATACTTAGGATTATAATCAGGTATTTGCTAATCGGCATTTGGTTGATCACGATAACTAAATGGTTTTGGCTTTGTTGTGACAAAAGTTTAAGTAACAATTGTCTTTGACCCATAAATGTGATTAAATCTTTAAAAGCAAGTTTTAAAGATAATGGTTAAGTGTGAAATAGTTTTGGGTTGTAGTAAACAATGTTTTACTAACATTTATTTTTAACCCTTATTGTCAATTATACTTAGGAATATAATTAGATATTTAATGATGAATACTTTAAGGTTAAGTATAAATGAAATGGATTTAGGTTTGTTATGATAATGTTTTAAACAACACTTGTCTTAAAACCTTAAGTATAATTAAAAATTTTAAAATGTATTTGGGTTTGTTGTGACAATGTTTGTGTAGCGCTTATCTTAAGCCCTTAAAAATATAAGCAAAATTTTAAAAGAGAATTTTAAAGATAATGATTAAATGTGAAATGATTTGGGTTAGTAGTAAACAATGTTTTAGTAACATTTGTTTTTAAACCGTTAAATTATATTTTAAAGTGGAAAATATTATTAATATAATTAGATCTTTAATAATGGAATTTTAAAGATAATAACATGTATTCAAGATCTTTTTATAAAAGGTAGAAAAAGTTATATTTTTAATTTATAAAGCGAAGGGGATTATAGTAACAATGTTTTAGTAACATTTGTTTTTAATCTCTGTGATCATGTTTTAAGTAAGGAAAACTTTGCCGAGTGATTTGTAAATATACGTATATTGTTGGGATAAGTATATGCATACTTTTAAGTATCGAAAAGAGTATAAGTTTATAGTGAAATAGTATAATACAAGTATATATCTTTTATAAAGAGAAATTAAATATTTATATACAAGTATATAAAGGAAGTATAAATTAATAAAGGAGTATTAATTAACAAAGGAAGTTTTGATTAATGAAAGAAGTTTTATAAGATAAAATGATGATTTACTAAAAGGATTTTTAATTGACAATGGTTAAATTAATTAAAAAAGGATTAAAAGTCGTTTATGTTACTCTTTGGATGAATTGTTAGTACTTTTATGTTGACTTGTTTATGGAAAGTATATAGGAATAAGTTTCCTTATGTAAGCATTCACATTATTGTTGAATAAAATCAAATTCATCGATTCAGTCTTGAAGAGACCTGGATCGGTAAGTGTTCTAATTATCGAAAACCACTTCAAGACGGATACGTGTTCTGTAATGACCCGAAAATTTATCACTTTGATAAATTATATTTATTTTTAAATTTATTCAAATAAAAGGTTGATAATAAAAATAATATTTTTTTGAGTGATAATAAATAATAATAAATCTAACATTGAGTAGATATTTACAAAAATATTTTTTCTCGGGATTTAAATCGATAAAATGGCCAAAAACCAGCTCTATAATTGAAACTCGTGCATGGAGCTGAATATATACACTTATTTTTATAATTATACAAGAATATGAAATAAAATTAATTATTTTATTTTTGGAAATAAAGTGTATTTAAGGCATCATCAGTGATGACATTATATTTAATAATTGTTTATTTAATTTAATTGAGGTTTAATGATTTAATAATTATATAAATAATTTCTTTTAAAATGATAATAATTTATTTTAATTAGTTATAAAGTAATAATGAATGATTTATAACAGTTCTATAAAGTTATAAAAGTAATTTGAATTATAAGGAAAATCGATATTGCTTTATCGATACAATAGCGATTTCTGTAAATAACTGTTAATATTAATTTATAATGTTTTACAAATTAAATGTGATCATTTTAATTAATGAAAATTGGTAAGAAATTTATTTTCAATTTTTTTTACGTTTATATGTAATTTAAAATATAAGTGAAAATGTGACCGGGAATCGGTTTCCCGATTTTCAACGGTTTGACGAACGAAAGTTGTTTTAAATCGTTGCAACCTTGTTTTTATATCATGTGCACATATAAAACATACACATACATACCCTAACATGCACATGAACATATATACACATACAAATAAATATACACATTTATATATATAAACATATATAGGAAAAATCTAAGATATTTTAGAAGCTTAACCCTTAAGCTTTCTTTAAGTCAACAATCTTACATCAAAGTACACACTTGAGCACACACACATAGGGGGTTATGATAGTGAATGTTGACAGCCGATATGATGGATGGAAAGTAGGCACATGGGTGATGGAGATGGAGCATGTGATGGTGATGAGGGGGATGATGTAAAGGTAGATATTTTCCTCCTTCTCTTTTCCTATAAATAGCCCCTCCACAACTCATTTTTTCATCCTCCATTACTTCATCATATCTGATCGAAGTTAGAAAACTCTTTTTTTCAAATCATTCAAAATTTCAATGGCTACAAACTTTCTAGTTGACCACTTCTTCCTATTCGAAGTTAACTATGCTCAAAACCCCCTTCTTTCAATTGCATTTTCGAGCACAAAATTTTAGTTCTGAGAATGCCCTCTGTTCTTTTGATCATATCTTCCTCATAATAAACAAAAATTAAGTTTTTCTTTTTTTAAAGTTGTAGACAAAATAATTTTCAAGAACTTTGCTTTTGATCAATTTTATAATTCTTTGAGTAACATGTCCAAAAATTAGCTAGAAGTCGACCATTTTCGGGTGTGATTTTTGTAAATCCGAGAATGCCTCTTCTTCATTTGATCATATCTCATTTAAAACTAAACCAAACAGGATGATTCTTTTTTTGAAACCATATAGAAAAGAATTTTATAGAACTTTTATGTTAACCACATTTCCAAATAAAGAGAATATAATATCCAAAAATTCGAGAGAAAATGACCTATTTTTTGGTCTAGTTTTTGGTAAATTCAATAATAATCCAAAGTCCTACACCTTATTTCCCAAGCTTGGTCGAGCACCACTTTTGGCATGGAATGGTTGAGCATACTAGGAGGCAAGTTGTTGGGGTTCGTGAGTTCGGATCTGGAGTTAGTGAAGTTATAGCCTTTTTCCGATAGAAAATCCATATGAGAAACTCTTAGTTATATTATATTTTTGGATGATGATATGATGTTTGCAATGGATGTTTGCAATGGATGTTTAATATGCTTTGATCATCAAGTTTGGTTTTTTAATATGAATGTTGAATATATATGCAAGTCACGGAAATATACGTCGATAAGCACAAAGGAAATCACTTTCCTTTATTTAATGAATTAGTGTATATGGGATGTTAAACCTCTTTAAAAAGATTTAAAAATGAGTTTGAAATATTTTGTAAATATATAAAAGTGTTTTGGTTAAGTTTGAATGGTAATTGAATATTCAGTCAAAGTTAGGCGCGTCGCGTAACAGCAGTTCTCGATTTCGCGCCACAAAAGTCAAACAAGTGTATAGAATGGAATATAACTCGAAATTCTTTGAGATAATAATTTTCCAAACTATTATATCCATAAGTTTCAAACAAATAAAGAAAATTGAGATTTTGATAAATAGAATTTGAACTATGAGTAAGACAAGTTTCTAAAAAAATCGTGGTTTTTGCAGTTCGTAATCCATAACAGGATTTCTTTAAGAATGATATTTTAAACAAATTTAGAAATATGAAATAAATTCTAAAAATCTTTTAAAGGATTTTAAAAGTGATTTGAGTTCTAAAAATGAATTTCCAAATGATAAAAAGTAATCTTGATCAACATAGCCTAAATAGCAATTTCCGCCGCACTTTTCTATAACTTTTGAAATATAGTTTTAAACGCAACCGTTCTTTTCCAAATCTTTTGTAAATATGTTCAAATGATTAATAAAGTATTTTAAAGGTAATTTAAAGGATTTATAGAATGATTAAATATTAAATGATTTAGAGTCGATCAAATAACTTGACCACCTAATGAGTGTTAGAGAGATAGTGTCTAGGCTCGGGTTTGAAAAACTAATTTCCTGCTCTCTCTGGCTATCCGGACTGGCCCGATGGATGAGATGGTAAATTTAACTTACTCGGATTAAAATTTTCCAAAGTATAAAGGATATGATTTTCTGAATATAAATAACTTGGATTTTGTGGAGATAATCTTCTTGTACTCGGTGTTAAAACCCGAAGAGGGAACTCGCACTATTCATGAATTTAAAAGGTGATTTCACCGTTATTCTGTCCATAGTATTTGTTGAATACAGGGATTGATATTGGGTAAAATTAGATGATTTCTATAAATTCTGCTCACTTAATATTTACTGGTTTTGGATTAACATCCTAGATAACATGGTTTTAACTCAATTAGAATTTTGGGTTTTGAATTAAAAAATCTATGTTAGGATTTAAAAGAAATGATTTGGAAATATTTTCCTAAGTGAAAAATGAAATGATTTCGAATTATTCCAAGTTTGAAAAGGTTTTAATGTAATCAAAGGATTTGATAGATGACGTTTAATGATTTAGTATATACTGGAAAGAATGTTTTAGAAATATGTGTCTCCAGAAGAGATTTGATAAAAAGAACTTAATTAATTAAAAAATGATTCCCTATTCACAGAGAATCTTTTTATCGATGATTGGTTTGAAGGAACCGGGGTCAGATTTGGGTAATTCCTATTCGAAAACCACTTCGAACCAATTTACGTATTCGATGTGAAGATATAGATATGATTTGGAAGATGGAACGTACGACTACTTTTCACTAACCCTCGGGGGAAATTTCCCATATAATATTATGTGGCAGTAGTCCTTCATTTAACATCTTCGATGCATGGACTTCTCGCTACTAATCCTAGGGGTAACTCCCGATAGGATGTGGTAGGAGAGTGCCTTTGGTTTGTCCTATTCCTGGGCAAATTATTTGGACAAATGTCTGACGTTGCATTTCTAGTTACATGAATTTATCTCTATGAACGTATCATCTATTTGGTGATGGAGAAGGCAACTTCTCTTAGCTTAACAGCCTTCCTTGAGCAGTATGAACTCGGGACTTATACGTTTGTAGAAATCAGTTGTGTGACTATGGAATAGCATTGTGGCATTCAAAGTAGAATGTGCTATGTGAAAGGAAATCGCTACCTCAGACCTCATCACTCAGTAATGGCTTAAACAGGGTATGCTGCAAGGCTATGTGGTTCACAACCATTAGGGTATGGTCATCACCTTTCTAGATTACTCTCTATATGTCGAGTATGTGGTGTATGCTATGGGGCCCCGGATAGGTCGGTTACGACCAAGGTGATGTTATATTCGGTTCTATCCTGGCCATGTATGAGTGCCAAAAAGGGATAGGCCGGTCTTGCCAGATGTGGAGGATTGTTTGAGTATCCTCGGTGCATTTCTCTAGAGACGTACTGTACGGAAGGTAGTCCCTTACCTGTCATTGTATGGAAATCCATTCTCCAATAAGTGCCTATGGACTTGATTGTAAATCTATTATGCCGTCAAATTAACCAATGTAACAATTTCGGCCATTTGAATATATTTACTTGAAATGTATTTTTCAGAGGATATCATTAAAAATAATACCCAATGATTTTACGTAGCAAATGTTTTTGTTATCATAAGGTAAAAACTCGTTCCATGTCTATGTGTGGCATGGTCTTATGAGATACTTTTTCTTTTTCAAACCACGTATTTTGAGTTTCTTACACCAGTCGCATAACTAACCCAGAGTTTATTTCCCTTTTCCCTTAAACTCTGGGTGCCCTAATTTTTCCAGGCAGCCTAGTAGTGAGGTTTAGTTAGAAGAAATCTAGATGAAGCTCGGAGCATGGAGTAAGAAGATTTTTTTGAAGACTGTTTCAACCACACTTGAGTAGTATTGTATTCCACCATTGTTAGGATATATATATATATATATATATATATATAACTGTCCATGTTTAACTCTGATAAATGTATTTAAAATTTCCATTGTAAAGGTTATATGTTGAAATAATATATGTTATTCCATTCGTGTGAGATTTTGTTCTGTCGTTATTTTCTTTCTTACCCTCAATAATCCGCCTCTCCGGCACTTGGATTTGCGGAACGTGAATATTGAGGATGTATTAGTGTCAATTTTCGAGGATCGAGGAGGTGGGTCATCTTATTTGGTATCAGAGCTTAGGTTGAGCGAACACCTTGGCATTTGTAGGGTTAAAGTCTCATCAAAGATAGGATTAGTAATACCCTAAGATGAGTAACTCATTAGAGATAGGGTTAGTAACACCCTAGAATGAGTTTGAGAGTATTATATATGAGCACATATTTGTTAATATTATATACAAATGATTTTGGTTTTGAAAACTAGTAAATGAAATAATTTTAACTAGGATTATATTTTGAATATAAAGAATATTTTTCAAATAATATAGTTACTTGATTACAGAAAGGATAATACTCAGTTATTATCATTAACTAATTGGTTGTTTAATTTAAAAGTTTAAATACAAACACCTCATGAATTTAGTTTCACAATTTGACAATGGGGTATTCTATAAATAACAATGTCTGTTAAAGGAATTTATTTAAGATAAATAAATATTATGAATATGTTTTATATAAGAGTTGGATATATAAAACATACTTTATGAAGGAATTTTTGAGAATTTAAATTTTGGTATTTTTGAAAGGAATTTCGAATGATTTTTTTTAAAAAGGAGTAATAGTAGTATTATTTTTAAAATGAGATTTTTAAAACGAAAAACAATCTTATGAGTAATTAATTCGAGTGACTCGAAAGTAACTAAAGATGGGTAGAAGATGTGTTCGGATGGTAAACGTTTCTCTTAAGTATTCCCTTTCTTTCTTAAAAAATATGTGATACTATTAGTAGTACTTAGTTCCTTGGTATCATTTTTGAATTACTCGATTTTTCTAAAGTTAAAAAGCATAATGTAAATCATTAGTTGATAGATTAATTGATGATTGTCAATTTTATCAAAGTGTATTATCTTGATTGATAAGCATGGGTATGCTTTGATCATTAAAATAAATGTTTAAAGTTATTAATGAATGGTTTTGGATTTGTAGTAAATGATGTTTTAGAAACATTTGTTTTTAAACCCTTGAATTGCATTTTGAAAAGAAATGTGTTTTGAAGTAGAAATATTTGGAAATAAAAATGAAAAATGGTTATGTATAAAGAAGTATCTTTATAAAAGTTTGAATAAATGATGAAATTTTTATTTAGTATTTTCGTAAGAATTTTGGAAAGATTAATAAATACACGTGAAGTATGTGTATTATTTCGTCGCACGATTTAATCTAATATTCAAGTGCAGAACTTTGAGTTGTTCATACCGATCCGAAAAAGGATTTATCATTCGATTCTTAACGATGAATATTGATGAGGGTTTGTGGTTGGATGCTTGAGTTTCTATCATAGTTGAGAGCTATGCAAGGAAGAACTAAAGTTGTAATCAAAAAGCCTAGTCAGAGTTCGTACTAAAGGATTGGGGGATCAATACTGGTCCAGAAGTAAAGTTGTGAATTCGAATAGAAGATCGAATTAGATATTGTGTAATGATCTATATACATCGTATAAATGTAAGTCTAAAAATAAATATATTAGGCAAAACCTTTGGGTTTTTGTCTTGGGTAATTTTGGGGAAATTCTTTTAAGAGGGGAAGTTTGTAACGACCCGCAAATTTATCACTTTGACAAATTATAATTATTTTTAAATTTATTCAAATAAAAGGTTGGTAATAAAAATAATATTTTTTGAGAATTAATAAATAATAATAAATCTTATTTTGAGTAGATATTTACAAAAATATTTTTCCTTGGGATTTAAATCGTTAAAATAGCCGAAAACCGTTTTATTGAAAACAACTCTATAATCATAACACTCATGCACGGAGCAGAATATATACACTTATTTTTATAATTAAACAAGAATATGAAATAAAATTAATTATTTTATTTTTGGAAATAAAGTGTATTTAAGACATCATCAGTGATGACCTTATATTTAATAATTGATTTATTTAATTTAATTGAGACTTAATGATTTAATAGTTATTATAATTATATAAATAATTGTTTTTAAAATGATAATAATTCATTTTAATTAGTTATAAAGTAATAATGAATTATTTATAATGGTTCTATAAAGTTATAAAAGTAATTTGAAATTATAAGGAAAATCGATATCACTTTATCGATATAATAGCGATTTTTGTAAATAATTGTTAATATAATTTATATGGTTTTATAAATGAAATGAGATCATTTTAATTAATTAAAATTGATAAGAAATTTGTTTTCAAATTTTGTTTACGTTTATATGTAATTTAAAATATAAGTGAAAATATGACCGGGAATCGGTTTCCCGATTTTCAACGGTTTGACAAACGAAAGTTGTTTTAAATCATTGCTACCTTGTTTTTGTTTCATGTGCACATATACAACGTACACATACATACCCTAACATGCATATGAACATATATACACATACAAATAAACATACATGTTTATATATATAAACATATATGGGAAAAATCTAAGATATTTTAGAAGCTTAACCCTTAAGCTTCTTTAAGTCAACAATCTCACATCAAAGTACACACTTGAGCACACACACATGGTGGGTTATGATGGTGGATGTTGGCAGCCGAAATGGTGGATGGAAAGTGGGCACATGGGTGATGGAGAAAGAGCATGTGATGGTGATGAGGGGGATGATGTAAAGGTAGATATTTTTCTCCTTCTCTTTTCCTATAAATAGCCCCTCCACAACTCATTTTTTCATCCTTCATTACTTCATCATATCTAAACGAAATGAGAAAATTATTTTTTTAGAACCATTTAAAATTTCAGTGGCTACAATTTTCCAGTTGACTATCTTTTCCTATTCGAAGACTAACTATGCCCAAAACCCACTTCTTTCCATTGCATTTTCGGGTGCAGAATTTTAGTTCTGAGAATGTCTTCTGTTCTTTTGATCATATCTTCCTCATAGTAAATTGAAATCAAGTTTTTCTTTTTTTTAAAATTGTAGAAAATATAATTTTCAAGAACTTTCCTTTTGACCACATTTCATAGTTCATTGAGTAACATGTCCATAAATTAGCTAGAAGTTGACCCATTTTCGGGTGTGATTTTTGTAAATCCGAGAATGCCTCTTCTTTATTTTACCATATCTCATTCAAAAGAAAACCAATTTGGATGATTATTTCCTTGAAACCATAGAGAAAAGAATTTTCTACAACTTTTATATTGACCACATTTCCAAATACAGAGAATATAATGTCTAAAAATACGAGAGAAAATGACCTATTTTTAAGTCTAGTTTTTGGTAAATTCAGTAATAATCTGAAGTTATACATCTCATTCCCCATGCTTGGTCGTGCAACACTTTTGGCATGGAATGGTCAAGCATACTAGAAGGAAAGTTGTTGGGGTTCCTGAGCTCGGATCGTGAGTTAGTGAAGTTATAGCCTTTTTCCAATAGAAAATCAATGTGAGGAACTCTTACTTATATTATATTTTTAGATGATGATAAGATGTTGCAATAGATGTTTAATATGCTTTAGTCATCAAGTTTGGTTATTTAATATGAATGTTGAATATATATGCAAGTCACGGAAATATACGTCGATAAGCACAAAGGAAATCACTTTCCTTTATTTAATGAATTAGTGTATATGGGATGTTAAACCTCTTTAAAAAGATTTAAAAATGAGTTTGAAATATTTTGTAAATATATAAAAGTGTTTTGGTGAAGTTTGAATGGTAATTGAATATTCAGTCAAAATTAGGCGCGTCGCGTAACAGCAGTTCTCGATTTCGCGCCACAAAAGTGAAACAAGTGTATAGAATGGAATATAACTCGAAATTCTTTGAGATAAGAATTTTCCAAACTATTATATCCATAAATTTCAAAAAAAGAAAGAAAATCGAGATTTCGATAAATAGATTTTGAAATATGAGTAAAACAAGTTTCTAAAGAAATCGCGGTTTTTGCAGGTCGTAATCCATAATAGGATTTCTTTGGGAATGATATTTTAAAATTGTTTAAAAATATGAAATAAATTCTAAAAATCTTTTAAAATGTTCTAAATGTGATTTCAGTTCTAAAAATGAATTTCCTAATGATAAAAAGTCGTTTTGATCAACATAGCTTAAAAAGTATTTTCTGTAGCACTTTTCCGCAGCACTTTTCTATAACTTTTGAAATATGGTTTTAAACGCAACTATTCTTTTCCAAATCTTTTGTAAATATGTTCAAATGATTAATAAAGTATTTTAAAGGTAATTTGAAGGATTTATAGAATTATTAAATATTAAATGATTTAGAGTCAATTAAATAACTTGACCGCCTAATGGGTGTCAAAGAGATAGTATCTAGGCTTGGTTTTGGAAAACCAGTTTGTTGCTCTCCCTAGCTATCTGGACAGGCTCGACAGATGGGATAGTAAATTTGATTTACTTGGGTCAAAATTTTCCAAAGTACAAAGGATATGATTTTCTGAATATAAATAACTTGTATTTTGTGGAGATAATCTTCTTGTACTCGGTGTTAAAACCCAAAGGGGGAACTCGTACTATTCATGAAATTTAAAAGGTGAATTCATCTTTATTCTGCCCATAGTATCTGTTGAATATGGGGATTGATATTGAGTAAAATTAGATGATTACTATAGATTCTGCTCACTTAATATCTACTGGTTTTGGATTAACATCCTAGATAACATGGTTTTAACTCAATCAAAATTTTGGGTTTTGAATTAAAAAATCTATGTTAGGATTTAAAAGAAATGATTTGGAAATATTTTCCTAAGTGAAAAAATGAAATGACTTCGAATTATTCCAAGTTTAAAAAGGTTTTAATGTAATCAAAGGATTCGATAGATGAGGTTTAATGATTTCGTATATACCCGAAAGAATGTTTTAGAAATATATGTCTCCTGAAGAGATTTTGATAAAAAGAACTTAATTGATTAAAGAATTATTCCCTATTCGTAGAGCATCTTTTTATCGATGATTGGTTTGAAGGAACCGGGGTCGAATTTGGGTAATTCCTATTCGAAAACCACTTCGAACCAATTTACGTATTCGAAGTGAAGATATGGCTATGATTTGGAAGATGGAATGTATGGCTCGGGGGAAATTTCCCATATAATATTATGTGGCAGTAGTTCTTCATTTAAGATCTTCGATGCATGGACTTCTCGCTTCTAATCCTAGGGGTAACTCCCGACAAAATGTGGTAAGAGAGTGCCTTTGGTTTGTCCTATTCCTAGGGGTAACTCCCGACAAAATGTGGTAAGAGAGCGCTCGGCATCTGGAGACATTCGGCATTGTATGGATCGTTCGGCATCTGGAGACGTTCGGCATGATGGAGGTTCGGCACTAAGGATTGCTCGGCATTGGATGGAGCGCTCGGCATCAGGGAGCGTTCGGCATTGGATGGGTCGTTCGGCATACCTCACCTCGCTCGGCATTGCACCTCGCACCTCCATATCTTGGTACCTCGCACCTCCATATCTTCGCACCTCCGTACCTCGATACCTCGGTACCTCGCACCTCCCAACGTTCGGCATGAGGAGATCGTTCGGCATTCGCACCTTGTTCGGCATTCAGTGTTCGGCATCTATGGTTCGGCATATGGAGACCGCTCCATTTGGGCTGAGGTACTCGGCTGCCAGGCCCACCAGGGAAGTCCAACCCATCTTTGTCTATAAATAGAAAGGCAGGGGTACAGTAAAAGGGGATCTTCTTTCTGCTCTCTTACTTTCTATTTTCTAAGGCTAAGGCAACTCTGCCATTCTGCAACTGTAATCAATTATTGCAGCAATAAAAAGAAAACTTCTAAGTGGACGTAGGCCGGAGTTAGCCGAACCACTATAAAATCTGTTGTTCTCTACTGCTTTCATTTTAGTTTTAACTGTTCTTCACATTATTACTCTCTACATACATTCTATCTCTGAGCTGTGATTGGTATTTGGTGCTTTCATCTGGATTTGGGGGTTAGTGACCAATTTTGGCGCTAACAGGTAAGCTTTGCTTTGATAGCCTGCAATATTAAATCGACATTTTAGCAATATATTTAAGATATTTGCACATCGAAATAAAACAGGCATTTCATAATAGTAGAGAACACAAGATTTATAGTGGTTCGGCCAAGAATTGGGACTACATCCACTTCACAAGATTTCTTCACAAGATTTATAGTTCAATTCTCAGTGAAAGCACCAAAAATGTTAACGCAAAAAATGTACGCTAACATCCCGGTGCGAATATTAGTAAAGTGAAAGCACCACCCATTAGTACGGGAACTAAAACAAGCAGACAATTGCAGTAAAAGTAAAGAGACAGCAGTTTTTATAGTGGTTCGGCTCAAAGTCAAGCCTACGTCCACTTTATCTTTTTTATTGCTGATTTGATTACAACTTTTTCAATGATTCTTCGATTACAACACGATTAAGACAAGTAGCTAGAACTTCGATGTAGAAAAGCTCCTTGGATTCATGTTGAATGATTTAGATCTTCTCCCAAAGTTCGTTGAAGCGTCTTCGGTGTTTGAAGTGTTGAAGGAGTCGCGAAAACAGCAAAGTATCGACGTTCCAGAAATGATCCAAAAGTCTAGAAAAGTCCCTTTCCATGTGGAGTAGGCGGGGTATTTATAGGAGGAGCAGTCCTTAGGTCGGCTATGATAGGTCGTATGCGACCTAAGAATCGTGCGACCTAAGAATGTCCCGAGGTAACTAAGTCGTCTGCGACTAAGTTGTGCTATCCTGAGCGAGTTACTGGGTGTGAGCGACCTAATGTAGTAAATACAGAAGTTATCTCGGTCAGATTAGGTCGTGAGTGACCTAATAGAAGAGGCAGGTCGTGTGGCTTTACTTCGGAGCATGTTAAGTCGTTCCCTTTTCCTGAATTGCTAGGTCGCTAACTCGTTAGGTCGCTAGGTCACTTTCTGGAGTTAGGTCGCTAAGTCACTTTCTGGAGTTAGACCGCAGCCTTCTTATCTCGTTAGGTCGCTAGCTTGTTATAGATTGTTAAGTCGGTGAGTCTCTTAGCTCGCTAAGTCGTTGGGTCGCTGAAGCCTTGAGTTCTTTGAGTCGCTTGAGTCCTTTAGATCGGTAAGTTGTAGGTCGCTGAGTGCTAGGTCGTTGAAAAAGTGGTGTTAACAGCATCCAATTAGGTTAAGAAGATTGCAAGATTTTAACGAGACATACCATGGAAGTATATGCTTTTTATTTTAGTTATAAAGTACCATTTTCAAAAAAAGAAAAAGAAATAGTATTAACCTCAGTTTTAAGGTTGAGTTTAGTGCGGTTTGGAGTTGCCTAGCATAGAAGAAAAGAAATAAAAAAAAGCTATCCTTATGGTTTAATACAAAAATCAGATTTGATTCTCTTTGAAACTAGAAAAGGTAATGATGCCCACAGGTTGGCTTATATTAAAAGAAACACTACAGCAAATGAAAGTTATGCGTCCTAAACAACAAGTTATTAATTTTCTATTGTTTGGTCGTAACTTGTTAACGACATATGGTTGCTTAGGTCGTAAGTCGTCACTGACATAGGGTTTAGCTTGTGGTGAAAAATTAGGTCGCGGCGAAGTTAGGTTTAGGTCGTGGAGGGGTTTAGGTCGTACGCGACTTAGATTTAGGTCGTTGAGTGATTTCGTGGAAGAAGTTAGGTCGCGGAATGGTATTGAGGCGGAGTTGGGTCGTTGCCGAGCTTCGTTAGGTCGCGCAACTTCGCCTTTAGGTCGTTGCCGAGCTTCGTTAGGTCGCGCAACTTTGCCAATCAAGGTATGCACTGCATCATAAATAATCGCCAAGTCCAGTTTCTAACTTTAGATCTCAAATTGAATATTAACCACGATCTTAAGACCGAGTTCAGTGTGGTTTGAAGTTGCTTTAAAACACACACATACACGTACACACATGTGTGTGTATGTGTGTAGAAGTATTTATGTATATACACATACATATGTATGTGTGTATACGTATGTATGTATACATGTATATACACACATACATATGTATATGTGTGTGTTTAATACAAAAATCAGATTTGATTCTCTTTGAAACTAGAAATGGTAATGATGCCCACAGGTTGGCTTATATTAAAAGAAACACCGCAGCAAATGAAAGTTATGCGTCCTAAACAACAAGTTATTAATTTTCTATTGTTTGGACTTTGGAATTAAGGCGTTCAAAGCTGGTTTGTTTGTTCTTTCCTGATAAAGGGAAGAAAAGAATCAAGCAGTGAATTGTTAAACAATTTTTGTTTTTGTTTTTGTTGAGTTGTTAAAAGAAGAAAATGGAGAAAGTGGAAGAAAATCACAATGCAGCAATATGAATGTAGATAGTATATTAAACTGCCTAATACTTACTTGTTAATCAGTCAAAACCTAAAAATCTAACGAAATTTCCTGGATAGCTCCTTTCAAGAGAATCAGTCAGCATACCCATATCTGCAAAGCGGCGCGCTGTCAGAATTTTGTAATTATATGATTTGTCAATGAATCGTTATTCATGGTTACCATTTCCATCTCTATATAATATTCGTAACCCAAATATACCATTTTATAGTCGGTTTATATATAGCCCGTTGCACGTGTGGTATGCACTACTTTAGGTGTCAGATGTCGGATGACCGGGTCTTTCCGGAATCCAAGAGAAGAATACATTTGTCAACCTTTGAATTCACATTTTTATAGCATCTTTTACCTTTTAGCTTTTGCGTAATTTTAGAAAAATTTATCAAACCGACCATTAGGGAGATTCGCTTACTGTCACTGGCCAAAATCAATTTTTCTGAAGATCTACTCCTTGGTTTCAGCTGTTAATATCGCAGCAAATCCTCAAACTTTAATGGATCTAGACTAAATCAAAATTGCATCCTTCCAAATTGATAGATCCTCAAACTTTAATGGATCTAGCCTAAATCAAAATTGAATCATTCAAAATTGAGTCACCATTTCACCGACTACTCAAATTACAATCTTCCCATTTTAGAAAACAACTAATTCCAAACCCTAGAAATCTTCAATGTCTTTCAATGTCAAATCCACAACAATCTTTTCATACCAAATCTTGATTCGCCAATGTGACGGTCGGTGATGGAGCAGTCGGTAAAACTTGCATGCTAATTTCGTACACTAGCAATACCTTTCCTACGGTTAGTGTTATGCATCTTTTATTCAAAATTTTACTGTTTTTTCATTTATTTTAAGAGTTGGTTTGTAGTCGATTATTGAAATTAGGAAGTCTCTAGCTTTTTTTTTGTTAGTGCACGCACCTGTGTGTATGTTGTCTGTTCAGGGTTAATTATAATGGGCATTGAGCGGATACTGCTGAAAGCATCTAAGTAGTAAGCCCACCCCAAGATGAGTGCTCTTCTATTCCGACTTCCCCAGAGCCTCCGGTAGCACAGCCGAGACAGCGATGGGTTCTCTGCCCCTGCGGGGATGGAGCGACAGAAGTATTGAGAATCCAAGATAAGGTCACGGCGAGACGAGCCGTTTATCATTACGATAGGTGTCAAGTGAAAGTGCAGTGATGTATGCAGCTGAGACATCCTAACAGACCGAGAGATTTGAACCTTGTTCCTACACGACCTGATCAATTCAATCAGGCACTCGCCATCTATTTTCATTGTTCAACTGTTTGACAACATGAAAAAAACCAAAAGCTCTGCCCTTCCCTCCCTTGGATAGATAGGGAAGGGCGGAGGCCTTTGGTGTTCCTTCCAGTCAAGAATTGGGGCCTCACAATCACTAGCCAATATTTCTCTCATTCTCATGCATTTCTTTGTTCATGATTCGATATTCTGGTGTCCTAGGCGTAGAGGAATCACACCAATCCATCCCGGACTTGGTGGTTAAACTCTATTGCGGTGACGATACTGTAGGGGAGGTCCTGCGGAAAAATAGCTCGACGCCAGAATGATAAAAAACTTAACATCTCTTATTTTACTAAAAAAATGCAAAGGTCCTCTTATTCAAAACCTCAATTATGATATCTCTTCTCTCCCCCTTCACACCTCAGAACGTACTGTTCTTATAGAGAGAAACGCACTTTCACATCTTCTTAACCCGAAACGAAATGGCTGAGGAGAGGTTCCTTTTTGAGGGTACTCCCAGGAACAGATCCAGTAGAGACGGGGTATTAAAATTACTTGAACTGAAAGGATACGTTCATGATTTGGGAATTGAGTATTAAAGACTGGGTAAGTGAGCAGACAATGTCTTCTTGAGAATGGAAATATAAGGAAATACATACACCCTGAAAAATGATATTTCTATTGATCGTAGCTCATATTTGCTTTTAAGTAATGTTATGTTTCCTTTTTCTAATACAAATATCACGATTTTTACAAATACCATGAATAATGTTATTTTGCTTATAAGTATGGTTTTGTACTCGCTTAAAATCTGGAAAGGGCTACTTCAATTAAGAACTAAAATTTTAATGTATATCTTAGTATAGAAAGGTAAAATTAAGGGTTCATTTTTTTTGAATAAAATGATATTTCTTATCCTAATGATTAAGCAGTGTAATATTTCTTTTGATCTAGAAGATTATCCTCAAGTCCAACGACTATCTTCATAAGGAGGGGTAATTACTCAGCGCAGTACAAATATCATAGTAAAAATTTGATATTTCCCCTTAAATAGTAGTTCATCTGACCGAAGAATTGAGATGTCAGTAAAATTATCATTATCCTCGTTCCAACTATGTAGATCTTATGACATATTCATTCGGTAGTTTATGAACGGTGTCTTGTTTATCAATCTTCTCAATGTTAAAGAAAAAAGAAAAAGATGACTCAGGACAAAAGAAATCGCTAAACATGCACATGAGAAGATCTTTAGCTATTAATGTACACTCATGGTGTGAATTATATAACCATGTTTTCAGGCAGAAGTGATATTTCTGGGTCAGCTCAGGTACCCACATCTTGTAAAACTTATAGGCTACTGCTGCGAGGATGAGGAGTGGCTACTTGTATATGAATTCATGCCTCGAGGAAGCCTAGAGAATCATCTGTTCAAGGAGCGACCATTTATTTAATTTGCAGCGACAAACTCAAGGTTATAACTTATAACCAGAATCATAATTTATCACCGGTGATGTAATAGAAATGTCTGTAACTCTGTCATAGGGAACAAGACTAAAGATTGCCATAGGAGCAGCAAGAGACCTTGCTTTTCTACATGGTGCAGAGAAACCAGTCATTTACCGTGACTTCAAAGCATCGACTATCTTGCTTGATTCTGTCTGTAACATAACTTGGCCTATATATTCAAATTACAACTTAACTCTGATTTCTTTTTACTATGAATTTTCATGATTTTACAGCTAAGCTATCAGATTTCGGTTTAGCGAAGATGGGTCCAGAGGGAGAGGATACACATATAACAACATGGGTTATGGGAACTCATGGCTACGCTGCTCCAGAATATACCATGACCGGTAAAATCACACGATCTCTTAAAGGGCTGCTTTTAATACTATCAATTTGGGTAAAGGAAATTTTTTTTTCACTTTTATTATTCAGCAATCTAAACATGCGCAGCCACTTAACATTGAACCGATGTAGGTTTCTAATATCTAACATAATTTTTTTAATTTCTTTTGGAATTACCACCGAGAAAATCAGATTGATTATTTAATTTTTTTAATTAACATTATTTCTAACATATTTGTGTGTAACATCGGTTACACTAGTATTATCTATCTTTGCTTGTCACCTCTTGTTCTACCTTGTTTCTGTGGATCTTCTCATATATATTGCATGTGTGACATACTTATGACAGTGATACTAGCCTAAACCTTGCTCTAGTCATAGCCTGCATGTCGTCAACCTATATTTCATGTTCATTTGTGCACCAAGCACAACTATTCATAATATTTCTTCTATCTTAGGTTAATGCTACCACTTGGTAGATGATAGTGATAAAATTTAAGTTTTCCCCTGCCTCTCCCAACATTTTGTTTCAGTACAGCGGGTTGATGCACCCTTTGTGTGTTATAGTTTGAACGAACTATCAACCATGTAGTTTGCAGACATAATTACCCGATTCTAGATCGGCTGAAACCAGTAAAAAGAAGAAACAAGAAAAGGAAACTAACCATAAATTCGTGGGGTAAACAAGTAACTTGTATTAAATTGATCAATGTTACAAAATTCAAATAACAGGGAACAAAAGCTTGATAAATTCATACATGGACATGAGAAAAAGCACAGAAGCTGACCTAACAATCTAAATCAAAAAACCTTGTGGCTGCGTAAATTCTTTCATCCCATAAATGTAAACTCCATTATATTATACAACAAAATTATACAAGTTAACAAAAAATCATACAAGTTCACTAAGCAGAGGATCTCCTATATTTTTAAGAACTTAGCACTTCTCCATGCCTATGCCAGCCTAAGAAAATTGTTTGTCATATATTTTACTTTAACCTTTGTACTTGACTTCTCTATGTTAAACATGTACCTTGAAAGCTATTTATGGATTTATAATTAAAGTTCCCCAAAATATTTGCTTGAGTAGATTGCTTGCTAAATATAATACCAAAAATCATTGATTTACTTTAGTGCTCATCATTTCATATACTTCCGAATTGTTTTTCTATTAACTTAAATGGTACAAAATGCGTCCTAAAAACTCAGTTGTAGACTTATGTTCTTCAACACTACTTGATCCTGTCATATACTAACAAAAGGTTAGGTAAAATTTAAGGTTTTAGATTCAATCAAGTTGATCAAGTCATTATGCGATAACACAAATTTAGAGAAACAAACGAAATCAAATAATCTGAACTACGTAAGATATCAATAGTGAATCATATGAATTATATAAGATATCAATAACCATATATTCGGTTACAAGTACAGGTTTTCATAATTACAATTTTGGTATCACATATATAGAAAGGAGCAGCATACGGCAACAAACCAATATATGATGATCGCGAGACGGAAAAATGGACTGTTGCAATGAGTGTGGGAGGACTATTGCATGAAATTGACAGAGATATTTGAGGTCTGGTGCTATGACAAGCTAAGATGGAAAAAATGACATGCTTTTTTCTTTAAGAAGCAGTACTTATCTATGACAAGCCAAGATGCATATTCTTTTAATGTTGATGCATTGCCCAGCTTTTAGACCAAATGGAGAGACATACTTTCGAGATCATTAACAAACTTTATTGTTAGTACAAAGTTTGACGCTGAATAGCCTTGTTACTATGTATCATTTGCGCCTTTTTTCCTCTTTTCGTGGTGTTTGTAAGTTTTCTAACTTACATTGTCTTGGTTGTATTTAAACCTTTTCTCGATAACATAAATAATTTTTTGTTCAATATTATTATTAGTGTATGTTTAATCGAAATTAATTAAAATTACAACATATCTATTTTTTGAATCCACGGTCGGTTTCTCCACCGTTGTGCGGTTGTACTAGTTAGTTCATCCACACGTATACTTCTTTCTTCTCATTTCTACGGTATACACAATTTTTCTTTTGGAGGATTTAATTTAAAGGACAAAAATTTGTATATTTTTAGCCTCAAGGACACGACCTCAATATTTTAACCGTAAGGACAAACATTCTCCTAAAAATTATTCATAAGGACAAACATTCTTTCAAAATTATTTAGAAGGACAAACATTCTTTCAAAACTGCTACCGAACTAAAAATTGGTACCTAAAAACTACTGCCGATAACTACAAACTAATACCTAAAAACTGTAAAAAGTGATACCTAAAGAAAGTTGTCTTTCAGGCTAAAATATTGAAGTTCTGTCCTTGAGGCTAAAATGCTGAGAAATTTTGTCCTTGACAATAATTTCATGTTTTCATTTTTACTACAGCAGCAAAGGTAAATCAAATCTATTACTTTAAAATATTTGATACTTCAACCACTCGATTGAAGCACATGAGATAATTTTGTTTCATCGGGTATGTTTTCAATCTTTGATTTAAATTAATAATCAAGTGATCTAAAGGGAATTATTAACCGTATTATGAGTCAAAATGAAAGATGTCTAGCACTTTATTCGAGGATAATGAATGATGAAGAAGATGACGAGTGGCTTGTTGAAGCCTTAAAGAAAAAGACAAAAACACCAAAGATGATTTCAAGCAAAGTTCGACAATCCTGAAAGATCGAATTATAGTATGGTGACTATAGTAATTTATACAATTACTTTATTTATTTATATAACTTTATATGTTTATTGCAATTTTATTTTATCATTGAAATTAGTGATATGACATGTTTGGAAGATCAAATACAAGAATGAGATTGCACATTTGCATACAGGATTTTTCTTCTTCCATGTAGGCGATAATATTACTTAAGAGATTGAAAAGCACTCAATTTATTATATATGATTTAGGTACGGGTGCACACAATCCATACTTGAGCCGACCCAACCCAATCTAGTTCTTGTCGGATATGAGTTACAATTTATGGCCCATACTATATATTGGTCGGATATGTATTTTATTCAACCTGATCCTATATTAACTCAACCCAACCCTACACAAAAAACTCATTCAATATCAAGCCATTTAAAAGGGGAACTATCAGCATCTAGAATAAAGTATATATATTCTAGAATAAATATACTTAAAATCATATTCGACGGTCCAAGTAAAATTAGAACGATCAAAACATATAGGATCGACTAAGAGAATTTGAGAAGCATTTTAATGTATGGAATGAAAATCTTACTCTAATACGTAGTGAATCAATTCTAAGTGATGTATTTTATAATGAAATTCTAATAAAATAGTTGTAGTGAATAGGTAATATTTAATACATTATGCTAACTAAAATCTACTATTTTGAGTTGAACATTTTAATATTTTATTTTGATTTTTTTCCTTCAAATTTTCATTTCAATATTAGGCTTATATAACCCAACACAACCCTACTGAACTCGACCAAACTCATACTTCAACCCAACCCATATTCAACCTCATATATGGTCGGGTACAAGTTGAACTATATTTAACACATAACTATATGGGTTGGGTGAAGTATTTGGTCCAACCCGACCCAACCCATACTTTGTGTAGTCCTAGATTTAAGTATTCCATTCTATGATGAACTTACGGAATGGTGCAAAACTGTAAGGAAGTCTTGTGGGGAAGTTATTATTATCAAACAAAGTCAAAACCTATGAAATGATCGTAAAGGTTGAATATTATGTTGAAGTGGCATATATGTTGAGAAGAAAGAAAATAAACTGATCAATAATCAGATAAAGTCTAAAAAGAAAGAAACTAAAAAATGTGGATGCCCTTTCTTTTTTAAAGGAGTTAAACTACCAATATTGGATCAGTGGAGAGTGGAGATTATTTGTGGACTTCATTATCATCCAACAACAACAACAACTAAGCCATTATTCCCAAACAAGTTGAGATTGATTAGAGATGGAACCTAAAAATAAATGACAAAGTTAATTTAAAAGTCATAACAACAACAATAGTAACCATGATAATAATAATAATAAAATAAAAGCCAAATAAGTAAACAAATAATAATAACAACAACAAACTAAGTAAAATAAAATTAAAGATAAAAATAAAATAAAATTAAAAATATATAAAAAAAAATTAAATGATAAAATATCGATGATCATAATAATAAAACTCATAATAATAATGGTACTAATAGTAGTATTCGTCGAAGACCAAACACTACGTGTTAGGCTCCTATTCACTAGTCTTATAATCTAAAATTTATAACATTACCCCTAAACTAACCATAAGCAAAAAAAACTCCTAGCTCATGATGCTGGTACATGGATCGCTAACTTTCACGCGCTCCTGTCCAACACTAGCTCTTTGGTTATATTCCAATCTTTTAAGTCCCTTTTTACTTCTTCCTCCCATGTCAACCTTGGTCGATCTCTACCTCTCTTTGAGCGGCTTATCATTCCAACGCGCACAGGTGCATTGGGAGGCCTCCATTGGAGATGTCCAAACCATCTTAAGCGATGTTGGACTATTTTCTCCTTAATTAGTGCTACCTCAAGTTTATTACATATATCATCATTTCTAATTCGGTCTCATCTTGTATGACCGCAACTCCATCGCAGCATACGCAACTCTGCTACACTTATCTTCTGGATGTGTTGGCTTTTAATAGGCCAGCATTCTGCACCATACAACATCGCATGCCTGATTGTCGCTCTGGAGAACTTTCTTTTAAGCTTCTATAGGACTTTCCTGTCATAGAGAATGCCAAATGTTTGCTATTTCATCCATCCCGCTCGAATTCTAAAACTAACATCTTCAACAATGTCACCATCATACTGCAACATTGATCCTAAATATCGAAAGGATTTCTTCTTGAGCATTACTTGTCCGGCCAGAGTGACATCTCTATCGTCTGACTTGACATTGTTGAACTCGCACTTCATGTACTTTGTTTTAGTTCTATTAAGCCTAAAAATCTTTGATTCTAAAGTCTATCTCCATTGCTCCGGTTGTCTATCAAACCCAATACTACTTTCATCAACTATCACAACATTGTCAACAAAAAGCATACACCAAGGATTCTCACTTTGTATACCCTTCGTAACCTCATCTATTACTAGGGCAAAAGTGCAGGGGCTCAAAGCTAACCCTTGATGTAATCCTATATTAATGAGAAATTCACTGGTTTCACCATCGCATGCTCTGACACTATTCACAACATCATCATACATATCCTTGATAAGGGTAATGTACTTTGTTGAGACTCTCTTCTTTTCCAGAGCCCACCACGTAATCTTTCTCGATGCTTTGTCATAAGCTTTCTCCAAATCGATAAATACCATGTGTAGATCATTCTTTTGCTCCCTAAATCTCTCCATAAGTTGTCTTATCAAGAAAATCGCCTCTATGGTCGACCTCCTAGGCATAAAACCAAATTGAATTTTTGAAAGGTTTTTCATCCTTCTTAATCGATGTTCAATGACTATCTCTCAATACTTCATTGTATGACTCATTAGCTTAATTCCTTTATAGTTTGTGCAATTTTGAAGATATCCTTTATTCTAAAAAATTGGACTTCATTATCGTCCATTGGAAAAAAATATGAAATTCGAAGAGCATTCATATATTGGAAGACTTTCAAAAAAGGAATAACTAGATGTAATCAAAATAAGCACATGTGGGGTAAAAACTAAAGAAGTTTTATCAAAGAAAACTACCCGAACATTGCTTCAACAATCCTGACCATTTAAAATTTCAAGGCTAAACATCGAATTAAAGGGATGGACGACATGACTTGTACGCAACAAATGTGATGTATGTTGGATGAGAAAAAATATATTGAATCCCATCGTAGAGTTGAACATACAGAAGAGGTATTAGATATACCTTTGGACATCTTTGTTCTTGCAGCTTGGCTTTTCAAGACATACAAGTCCATATCTTATTTGCATAGCATGCTTTTTTTAGTAGCTTTAGTCCATTGTACCTATTGTATATATTTTTACTTGCTCAAACTTTCCATACCATCTATGTGATGATATTTTTTTTGTATTCACTCATATTCATCGGACATGTGTATGATTTTTTGGTTAATATTGTAATAAAATTTATGATAGTCCAACGTTGTTATTCTCTTTTTTTTTAATGTTATGTCATCTTTCAGCTCAACTCAAGTTCAAATTTAACAGATCATCTTTTTATTCTTTTAACATATACAACTTTGCATTTGCTCACATTGTGTAGAAGGAAAAAGTTTATTTTTCTGTATTGCAAGGTACCACTTTCTTGAGTCAATTAGAAATTTACAATGGCATCTTGTGACTGATTTTCTTTTGACAATTTACAGAGAGTTTGCTAACATATTTAAGATGACACCTTTTCAAAGAACATAAGGTAATGACCATCTTAGTTAAAACATATAGGGCTCGACTGCTTAATATCAAAAGGTTTTTGTTCATAAAATTTTAAATAATATCCAAATATATACCATACATTCCAAGGTAGTACGTAAATTTCATCAAATCCACCAATCTATGAGGCAAATTTAGTACTAAATGCATACGTCATTTTAAAACCAAACCTGGATCATTATCTCAGTGTCATGTTATAATATTCCTATTCAGTATATTATATTGTCATATTGCTCTTAGTAAAAGTATTTAATCTTTCATTATTTTCTTTCTTTTTTATTTTCTATTTTGTGTACGTTAAAATTAGTCTGTAACTTCTATTTATATTGTAAATAAAATATAAAAATAACAAGAAAACCAACCCTTTTCCAAGTCAATCAATCGTGGTTCGAATATTCAATCAAATCCAGTAGACTTTTCAATAGAAAAATAGGTAAACTCTATTGTTACTATTCTAACATTAGCAAATTTGGCTAAGGTGCCATATATAGAATAAAAGTGAATAGCTTCCTCACTTCCACATACAGCCATGGCCGGTCTTAGGAATTTTAGTACTTAAAGCCAATTGCGAAACCAAGACTTTTATACAGAAAATAATGATATTATCGTTAATTAAATCATCAAAATAATTTATATTGTTTATAAATAATGAGAAGCGGAAAAAATAAATAGCTTTATTCGTAATAATAATTCAAGTTATATAACAAAATTAATATTAATTGCTTTTATAAAAAAAATTAGCCTTCCAACTTGCAAAATTACAAATAATATTTTTGTATTTGAGTTCGTTAACCATATCTTGTTCAATCGATAAAAGTGCCAAATCATTTAATCTTTCTTGTGACATAGTGTTATGAGGATAAGACTTTATCAACTTTAGCTTTGAAAAACTTCTTTCGGCTGAGGCAACTGTAACTGGTATAGTTAGAATTATTCTACATGTAATATAAGCATTAGGAAAATTTAACTCTCTCGAACAAGAATTTATGAAATTCAACAACTCAATTGCTTTTGTTTTTTCCTTTGGCAAAATAACTTTCAATACTTAAAATAGCTCTCTTCCATTAATATCAGAGTGCAAATCATATCTCTAACATTCCTCAAGTTTTAAACAATGACCTTTCAGTTTCTCGTTATCTATAGAACTGAATTTTTTTAAATTAAATAAGAAGCCAAACCTATCATCATATTCTTTGAACTGCTCAAATTGAGCCATCAATGAAACACCAGCGTTAGCCATAATTTGCAAAAAGTAATTGATTCGGAAAGACTCTTATGGTGTTTGCATTGGTTCTTCAACATTCACATCTTCATCGAATTGTTTCTTTTTATGAGTAATTCTTTTTTGAGGAAAAATCGGTTAAACATCCAACATTTGGGCTATTTCTTTAGCATCAGTCATCGTATAATTAAATCCCGTGTTCGTGAAATCATCAAAAAATCAATAGGCTCTTGTAATCTAGTGATAACAACATCAATTTGCATATCTTCATTTTGAAGAATCTTGCAAATGGTGTTTATATTTTTGAAAATTTCATACCAAATGCACAATCTGAACAAGAATTCAAAATTTTCAATCTCATTTGTCGATACTTTTAGTTTCATTCTTCACCATAGAATCATTAAATAAGAACATATGATCAATTCATAAATTAATATACAATTAACTGACCTAAAATAAGAACATATGATCAAAATTGAGTTGAATCATGGAACATAGGTCAAGATGCTGTTTATTAAAAATTACAATACAATAATAACTACATAAAACTAAAAATTAAGACATATATTACAAGATTAAGCGGTACCTTTTCAAGATTTAACTGGGTTCAATGCCGGAGCTGTTGCTGTCTAACCAGTGCTTCTTGTCATCGTCTAGGTTGATTGGATTCGAAGACTTTGGAGATGGATGGAGTCGTTTCACTGTCAATTGATTCGGAAGAGATGATGCTGTCGAGTCATCGCCGCCTACGACTCTGACCTCCCCGTTCCTCGCTGTCGATTGGAGATAGTTGTTTGCTTGCGAAACTTTTTTTTTGAATCGCAATTTTATTACGAAATGAATCAATGGCCATCAGGAGGTAAAGCACAAAAGCACAACCGAGTCTTTAGCTTTAACCTTATCAAGAGCATCTCATCACCGTTTGATTATGAGACATCGAACGGTGAACATTCATTGCCTATTATTGTCTCGGATCACCAACACTTGGGCCAGGCCTATTTTATTTCTTTCTGTATAAATAGGCTTGTATTCCTTTTGTAAAATGAATTCAGTTCAAAAGCAAATCAGTATTATTAAAATTACTGAAAGCATCTTGTAATACATACAAGAAATTCAATAAATCTTTTCTCTTCATATTCATAATCTTTCCTCAAGTAATCTCAAAAACTTAACATGGTATCAGAGCATTCTTGCTTAACAGCACATCTCAATCAAAGTTAAGTATACTCATCAGAGAAGATTTCATCATTTGAGTATTTTCTCCATCAGATTTCATCTCTTCATCTGGAGATCAGATTCAATCATCACAGTACTGTGCCTTGCCAGATTTCTATTGAAAAGTGGCTGCATCAACACTGTGCATGATCAAATCCATTAAAGCAGTAATCAAGAAATCAAAAAAATCAAATCAAGAAACCAAGAAAGATTCAAATCTCAGATAAGTATCAGCCTGAAATCTATTCAGCAATTCACTGTTCGAAACCAACCAAAGCATCATCATAAATTTCAGGCCAAATCATACCTGTTTTTGATTCATCTTGACTTTCTGTTCATTTTCTTGATCTCCTTACTGCTCTTTCATTTATCCTTTCCCTCTATCTCCTTGATTTGATCAGCAATGGCAGAAGATTCTACATCTGCTACATCAGTCAATGATGACACCAATGTTAATGTCTCAACATCTGTGCAAGGTCTTATGAAATCTGTCATCAGCCCACAAACCCAGCTTGTCAACATTCATCTTGAAGAAGACAACTATCTTCTTTGGAAACTTCAAGTGGAAACAGCCATAGAAGGCTATGGCTTAGAAGGCTTTATTGAAGGTACACTGCCCACTCCACCAAAGTATGTCACTGATAAAGATAAGAATACTGTCATCAATCAAGAATATGTTAAGCATAATAGACAAGATAGACTCATTAGCTCTTGGCTTCTCTCATCTATTAGTGCAAACTTATTACCACAAGTAATAGGATGCAAATCTGCTAATGATATCTGGACAACCATCGAAAAGAATTTCAACAACCAGTCATCAGCAAAAGTGCTATACTTCAAGAGACAATTGCATAATATTAGAATGGATAACATGTCTATGAGAGAGTATCTTGCTAAAGTCAAGAACATAAGTGATAGGCTTGCTGCAACAGGAAATCCTGTTCAAGAAACTGAGCAAGTCTTAACTTTACTAAATGGTCTATCTGAAGAATATGAGTCTATCATTGCAGTCATATCCTCACAGAAAACAACACCACCAATTAATGAAGTTCATTCAATTCTATTAGCCCATGAAGCCAGAATTAGCAATAAAAAGGTTCAAGAACCTGATTATTCAGCCAACCTTGCCACTGGTTATAAAGGGAAAAATCAAAACAGAGAACAATCTGTTCAGAGAGGTGGTAGCTCTGCAAGAGGAAGAGGAAGAGGCAGATGGAGTAACAACAGCAATAGACCTAAATGCCAAATATGTGAGAAAATTGGTCATACTGCTTTAAAATGTTATTTCAGGTTCAATTCAAATTATGGGCAAGCACAGAATCAAAAGACTGGACCAACAGCTAATATGGCACAGGTGCAAACTGAAAACAAAAGTACTGCTGAGAATGACAAATTCAACAGTCAAGATAATGATTGGTATCCAGATACTGGGGCAACAAATCACATTACAAGCAGCCTTGAAAATATGAATCTTGGCAATAAAGAGTTTAAAGGTAATCAGTCTATCTCTATGGGTGATGGTAAGTGTATTCAAATTACTCATACTGGAAATGCCTGCCTAGATAGCAACAAACAACTATACTTGCATAATATATTAAGAGCCCCTAGAATTAAGAAAAATTTAATAAGTGTATCCCAATTTGCTAAAGACAATAATGTCTTCTTTGAATTTTACCCAAAGTATTGTCTTGTTAAAGACATACTAACTAGAAATATCATTTTACAGGGTGATGTGACAAAGGGGCTATACAAGTTAAACAATGTTAGTTGTAGCAAGGCTTTACAGCAAGACAAATGTTGCAATATGACTGAAGTCCAAAATGTGGACAATAATTCAAATTTGTTTGATCTTTGGCATTGTAAGCTTGGACACCCTAGTGTCAAAATTGTTAAACAAATTCTGAATGAAAATAATATAGATTTTAATCAAGTTTCTATACCATATGTTTGTGATTATTGTCAACAAGGTAAGAGTCATAGATTACCCTTTTCTAACTCATCTACTGTTTATAGTGAACCATTAGAATTAATTACCATTGATTTATGGGGACCATCACCAATCTTTTCAGATTTTGGTTTCAAATACTATTTATCAATTGTTGATGCATGTACTAGATATACATGGATCTATTTTTTGAAAACAAAATCTGACACTCACAATGCACTTATCAATTTCATCATCATGATTGAAAAACAAACTAACAAATCTGTTAAAACTGTTCAGTTTGATGGTGGAAGTGAATTTAAAACTCTGAAATTATTCTTCAATAAAAAGGGCATAGTGCATAGATTATCATGTCCACATACATCACAGCAAAATGGTATTGTTGAAAGAAAACATAGGCACATTGTTGAAACTGGCTTAACACTTCTTGCCAATTCTAATCTTCCTCTAAAATTCTGGCCAGAAGCCTTTAGTACAGCTGTGTATTTGATTAATAGACAGCCAACTAAAGTTCTCAATAAAATAACACCACTTGAAAAATTATATGGTGTTAAGCCATATTATCACGCCTTGAAGGTGTTTGGGTGCCTATGTTATCCATGCCTTAGACCTTACAATAAAAATAAGTTAAACTTCAGGTCTAGGGCATGTACATTTCTTGGTTATAGTACTAATCAGAAAGGGTATAAGTGTCTTGATGAAACAGGTAGGATATATATAAGCAGGGATGTTGTTTTTAATGAAAATATCTTTCCATTCAAATCTCAAAACATTAGTACTACTAGCAAGGTGTACAATCCAAGGACATCCATACCTGAATTATCAACTGTTCTTGACACCTGGCAATATATGGATAATGAGGGGGCTGCTGATGCTCAAGACACATCATCTCCCATTTTAGGAAGAAATGAAGAATCTGAACCTCCCAGCCATGCCAGCACCTCACCTGATCAATCATCAAGCCAAATTCAGTATGATAGAAGCAATAAAACTAATGACTCAACGAATATAATATCAAGTACATCAAATTCAAATGAACGGGATGCTTCACCTCCAGATATAGAGCCAGTTCAGTCTGGACATCCCATGATCACAAGATCAAAAAGGGGAATTTTCAAACCAAAAGTTTTTACTGCTCAATTCAGTGAAAGTGAGCCTGCAACTTATGATGAAGCCATCAAAAACAAGCATTGGAAAGAAGCTATGGATGAGGAATACAAAGCTCTCATCAAAAATGAAACTTGGGACTTAACCCAAGCACCAGCCAACAAAAATATAGTTGGCTGCAAGTGGACATTTAGACTAAAGAAAAATCCTGATGGTAGCATAAACAAATACAAAGCTAGGCTTGTTGCCAAAGGCTTTACACAGGAGTATGGCTTTGATTTCAATCAAACCTTCTCTCCTGTTGTAAAGCCAACTACCATTAGGATTATTCTTTCCATTGCTCTAAAGAAAAATTGGAGCATTAAGCATTTAGATGTCAATAATGCCTTTCTTAATGGCATTTTAAAAGAGGAAATATTCATGCAACAACCACAAGGGTATTGCAAAAACCCAAACTATGTCTGCAAGTTGAAAAAGGCTATATATGGGCTCAAACAAGCTCCAAGAGTCTGGTTTGATAGATTAAAAACAGCCTTAATTACATTGGGCTATAAATCTACCAAATCAGATAATTCAATGTTTACTAAGATAAATGAATCATCAACAATATATATACTTGTGTATGTTGATGATTTAATTATCACTGGAAATAACACTGCAGACATAGAACATTTAACTAATTATTTGAACCAGGAATTTTCTATCAAAAACTTGGGTAACTTAACATATTTTTTAGGTATTGAGCTGATAAGAAAATCAGACACTGAAGTTTTCCTATGTCAAAGGAAGTACATCTCTGAGCTATTAATGAAAACAAAAATGGATGGTGCTAATCCTCAACCAACCCCAATGATCTGCAACCAACACTTATCAAAATACAGGGGAGAAGCCATAGTTAATTCTAAACAATATAGAAGTGTTATAGGTGCATTACAATATGCAACTATAACACGACCTGATATTTCATTTAGTGTTAACAAAGTTTCACAATTTATGCAGAATCCTCTGAGTGAGCATTGGAAAGCTGTTAAAAGAATTTTAAGATATCTCAAGGGAACTATCAACTATGGCTTAAATTTCAAGGCTAGCTCAAATCTCAACATTACTGGCTTTGCAGATGCAGATTGGGCATCTGACCCAGATGACAGAAGGTCTACATCTGGTTTTTGCATATATATTGGGGATAACTTAGTCTCATGGTCATCAAAAAAACAACATACTGTATCAAGGTCGAGCACCGAAGCTGAGTACCGAAGCATTGCCAATGCTTCAGCTGAAATTAAATGGATTCAATCTCTTCTATCTGAACTACAATACAATGCTACCACTAAACCTACTCTATGGTGTGACAATAGAAGTGCAGTTTATATTTCTGAAGATCCAGTTCAACATGCCAGAACGAAGCATATAGAGATAGATCTCTATTTTGTTCGTGAACTTGTGCAAAGAGGAGAATTACAAGTCAATCACATACCTGGAACTTACCAAAGAGCTGATGTTTTAACTAAAGCTCTATCAGCAACTAACTTCACTAGATTTCGCTCAGATCTGAAGGTTAAAGATGAGAAAGACCTTGAATCCAAGCAAGCTAAAGTTGAAGAAACTCGCAATAAACCAGAAAGACAGCAACTTCTCTCCAACTCTCAACATCTTGACAGATCTAGCATAATACAGCTGCATCATATCACAAGTAAAGAGATCTCTCAAGTACGAGCTAAGGAGAAGCCTCCAGACTCATCGCAGATCAGAAAAATCGGCAAAGAAAATTCTAAACCCTAACCCTAAATGTTAGGGATAGGGTTTGAGAGGGGGTATTACGAAATGAATCAATGGCCATCAGGAGGTAAAGCACAAAAGCACAACCGAGTCTTCAGCTTTAACCTTATCAAGAGCATCTCATCACCGTTTGATTATGAGACATCGAACGGTGAACATTCATTGCCTATTATTGTCTCGGATCACCAACACTTGGGCCAGGCCTATTTTATTTCTTTCTGTATAAATAGGCTTGTATTCCTTTTGTAAAATGAATTCAGTTCAAAAGCAAATCAGTATTATTAAAATTACTGAAAGCATCTTGTAATACATACAAGAAATTCAATAAATCTTTTCTCTTCATATTCATAATCTTTCCTCAAGTAATCTCAAAAACTTAACATACGATTTTTTTCGCTCTTGACTGCGTTGGGGAAGATGGTGCCGTAGGTTTTTTAGGGCTCTAAGCGGAAGGTTTTTCCGCTTTGGGGAAAGTCCAGGCTTACAAACAGCTAAAAAGCATGATATGCCTTGGAAAAAGATAGTCACATTGGTTCTTTATCTTCTTCACTGGCAATGTATTCTGAGCACGCTTGTGGCATGCATAGTTCCGACTCTTCTGAATCATGGTGAGATTAGCCTTTTGAAAGGATTTGATGGTATAGCATCTTATGAACCTTCAGTAGAATTTGGCTTTAAAGTTGAATCAAACTGATTAGGAGATGCAAATGGTCCTAGATCTTTTGTTTTTTTTTATATACTTTTTAAGAGTTCAAATCCGAAAATGATTCAAGCTTTTAAGGATATGTAGGTAGTTCTAAATCTTCTGATTTTAATTTAGTCATATTAGATAAAGTAAGAATTTGAGTTTTATATATGCAATAAATGTGTAATCCAATGTACGGATTTTGTATTACACAAGTACGAAAATAGAATTATACATAGGCAAGTAAAAGAAAAATGAAATGAATAAAAATCAGTAAACCTTTTTCTATCGCTTAATCTGCATGCGGATTAACTTAAAAATAATTTATGGGTTAAGTGTGTTAACTGTAAGAAACTATGGAGGAAAATATAACAAAGTAGTTGGACGATTCTTTTTTCTCCCTATATATACTGCATGGAACAAAAGCCATATATCTATATTCATATTATCAGAGACTAAAAAGGAAGCGGAAAAAACACAGAATGGCGAAGGGTAATGGTGCACGTGAGATAGCTATAATGGCAGTAGGATTCGGAGCAGGCTACATCGCCACTCAACAAGGCCAAACCAGTTTAAAAGCTTCAACGGAGGCCCGTTACATAACACACATTGATGTCTTCGTTTTATCTTCCCTTGCGGCCTTGTTTTTTGAAGTCATGTCGAACAAGTTTCTGATGTTGAAGGAGTACCCTGCGGTTTATACGATGTTAGCTTCCTCTTCCGTTGCCCATATCATTCTGCAGTGCCATGGCGGTTTTGCATTGATGGTATACCTTCCTCCTGCTTTTTCTTTCTTTGTTTTTCTCATTCCAGAATGTGTTCGGGATTATCTTTCCAATGGAGTCGCTGCTATTATTCGTCGTTGGGGATGGATATTTGGAATCCCTTCTCCTGAAATAGCCGTTCCTGACCAAAATATACCTTTCTAAGTCCTATACATATGACCCCTTTGATTCCTATAGTACAATTTGCTTATATTCTGAAAACAGAGAAATAAACCCATCGATCTATGGAACAATCATGCATATTCTAAAACTAAAATTTGCTTAGAAATGAAGCACTTGCGCACTTTCCATGCATATTCTAAAACTAAAATTTGCTTTCCACGGGTACTGCGTTGTTCTTGTGCTGTTACTTCTTCCAAGTGCTAACATTTTCACATCATATATATCTCTACCATCTCTAGTAATAATAATCTCTACTAAATCGTAATTTGCTCCGTCCGTCATTTGGAATTATTTCGGATGCTACATCCCTCCTTCGTCTCGTTGTAAGTTTTATACAAATCACACCCTCGAAATCGAATCTCTAATTTCCAAAACTCTAAAATTCATTGAACAAAATAAAAATAAATGGAATTCGTAGTTGAGTTTCGGCAAAGCTACAACTGCAAGAGATTGGAGATCAAACGAAAAGGACAAGTGAGCAAGCTAACATGTGTATGAAGTCAACGAAAAGAAGTGCAACTGGATGCTTGAGAGTTGGAGACTTTCCATCAATCCATACAGCTTCCAGACATTCCACCGATTCAGCGCTCATCTCACCGCAGATGCAATGATTTTTCTCTCTTCGATAAAAATACTCATCGAAGAGCATGGCTAGCATCTTATTTTCTCTCTCCTCCCAGGTTAAGTTATTATCTCACATTGTTTTTGTCTTGCATTGGCCTCATCAGCCAGATCAGATCCATGAATTCAACATGCATCCATATTTCGATGCCTTGCAGCTGCTGCCCAATAACCCGGCTGAAGAACCCGATCTTTTTTATAATTCGGGTTTTATTGGATCCAGTACATGGATTCGACAATTTCTCAAAGTTGCCGGACGATTGGCTTTTAAATCACCATGATTCTGACGATCAATCCAGTAAATTCACTGACAGAAATGATTCGGTTTAACCGCATTGATCCAGAGCTTGCCAAAATGTTTTTAGATTGGTAAAAGTTTAACCGTGATTCAGTTTCTCTTGAAGACCCGAGAGCTATCAAGTTGAAAGGATCTACTATCGAGAATGCATCAACACAAGGAGGTAACAATAAAGAACGAAAACAGAAGCTTGTGCAGCTCGTCTTGACTTGGGTTTAGCATCATGAATTGCGTAAAAAGTGTTAGGAATAAGGAGGAAGAAGTATGTCCTAATTTGTTAACAATATTTTGTAAAGGATAAATAACCTTTTTTTTTTTTTTTGCGCTTTTCTTTTTTTGTTTGCATACAATTTAGTTGCATGGATATATCATATGAGATAGCACATCTTAATGTATAATGGAGTACAGTTTTTAGACTTTTCTTTTTCTTAACTTTTCTTCAATCTTCTAACTTCTAGATTGTTCTTGACAAAACATTTTCTAGAATTCTCCAAATCACATATTTGTTAAGTGTAGATTTTCATTCTTAATTTTACATTTTCATAAATACGAAGATTACAATTTGCAACATAATCAATATTTCCTAAAAACCAAGTTTATTTCCAACATCTCCTTGTAACTCCGAGAATGTCTTGTAGTCTTTCAAAGTTGTCATGGTTTAAAGCTTTTATGAAGATATATGCAATTTGGTCTTTTGAATTGATAAACTTCGCTTATACCTCTTTTTTTGCAATGTTTTAAATAAAATGGTAGCGTGTATCAATATGTGAACTTCGATTATGAAAGACGGGATTCTTAGCAAGTGCTATGGCCGACTTGTTACCCATAAATATTTCTGTTGCATTGTGCTGTGACATATGCAACTCCTTCAATAAATCTCAAAGTTAAATTGCATGGCGTGCACAAGTTGAAGTAGCAACATACTCAGCTTCACAGGTAGATAGTGTCACGATTGGTTGCTTTTTTGAGCTCCAAGTGAATGTTGTATCTTCCATGAAAAAAAAATTCAGTTCTACTTTTACGGTCATCAATATCTTCAGCTCAATTGCTTTCACTATAACCAATCAACTTGAAAATATTAGAATGTGAATACAACAATCCAAAATTAGTGGTACCTTTAATATATCGAAGGATTCTTTTTGCTGTCTTCAAGTGCGATGTAGTAGGGGCCTCCATGTAGCGACTAATAAGACCCACTTCATAAAGTATATCCGGCCTTGTGCATGTTAAGTATCTCAAGTAACCAACCATGCTCTTAAATAGGATTGGATCCACATTCTCTTTTTGCATATGTTTTGAGAGTTTTGTATTACTTTCTACTGGAGTGCTTAGGGGTTTGCATCCGTCCATTTTGAATTTCTTCAATATTTCATTTGTACATGATGCTTGAGAAATAAATATACCATGCTCATTTTGAATCACTTGGATTCTAAGATAGTATGACATGAGTCCAATGTCCGTCATCTCAAATTCTAAGCTCATTTCCTTCTTGAAATCATCAAAAGCTTTTGGATTATTTCCAAGAAAGGTTAAATCACCACATATAAACACAATTAAAATATCTCCATCTTGATTTCTCTTTATGTAAATAGCATGTTCATGGGGCATTTTACAAAATTATTTTCTATAAAATACTTATCAATTCTTGTATTCCATGCTCTTGGGGCTAATTTTAAACCTTAAAGCGCTTTTTCAATTTTAAAACTTTGTCTTCATGTCCTTTAACTTTATAACCTTATGGTTGCTCCAAATAAACTTTCTCTTCTAATTTACCATTTAAGAAAGCAGATTTCACATCCATTTGATGTATTTTCCATTTGTTTTGAGCTGCTAAAAAATAATAATAATCTTATAGTTTCTAAGAGGGCAATATGAGCAAATGCTTTATCATAATTTATACCTAATCTTTGCTTGTATCCTTTAGCTACCAATCTTGCTTTGTACCTTTCAACTTCTCCTTTAGCATTCTTCTTCACTTTATATACCCATTTTTCACCAATAGCTTTGTGTCCTTTAGGTCAAGTAGCCAATTTCCATGTATTGTTCTTTACAATTGCTTTGATTCCTTCATCCAGCTTCCCTCCATCTTTTGTTTTGTTTTGCTTCTTCAAAATCTATTGGTTCACAATTGGAAAAAAGACAAAATAGGGTAGTATCATTGAAAATTGGAGTTATCTCATGTAATTCTTGCAAAGATCTCATGCGTGGTGGTCTTTTATTTAAGCTTTCTTCAAATGGATATGCTTGATGGATAGTTCAAGGAGAAGACGGCGTTGGACTAATGGGTTCTTCTTCTACATCATCGTTGCACTCCTCTTCACAAAGCGGAAAGAAACTATAATCATCTTCTTGTTTGTTCCAATTTCAAGCACTTTCTTCATCGAACTCCACGTCTCGACTATCAACAACTTTTCCATTAATAGGATTGTATAACTTATATCCTTTTGACCATGAGTCATAGCCAATGAAAATGTATTTTTCGTTTTTGTCATTTAATTTGAAGCGTCTTTGATCTGGCACATGGGCATATGCGATACTTTCAAATACTTTCAAGTGAGATATACATAAATTTCTACCACACCATGCTTCTTCGGGGGTTCTATTCCACACACTTCGAGTTGGAGAGCGATTTGATAAATACACCGCTTATTCAATGGCTTCAGCCCAAAAATCCTTTGGAACATTTCTGCTTTTTAACATACTTCGTGTCATGTTAAGAAGAGATCTGTTTTTTCTTTATACAACTCCATTTTGTTGTGGAGTGTACAGGACTGTTAGTGGACGATGAATTCCATTTTCTTCACAAAACTTCTCAAACTCTTTTGATGTAAATTCTCCACCTAGGTTGGATCTAATTGCTTTGATCTTATAACCAGTTTCATTTTCTACAAATGCCTTAAATTTCTTGAAAGCATCAAATACATCTAATTTTCGTTTGAGATTATAAGCCCATGTTTTTCTACTAAAATCATCGATAAAAAGTGCAAAATAGTTACGTTTTCCAAGTGAGCATGGTTTTATAGAGCCACAAATATCCGTATGAATTAATTCTAATGCTTCTTTGGCTCTTGTGGTTGATTATTTTGGGAAACATTTTTTTAGTTGTTTTCCAAATAAGCATCTGTTATCCGGCATTTTGATGCAGAACTGACTGGTCAAGTTAGACTCGACTGTCATCAAGGCCAGTAACCCAGAGTGATGATTATGGGGTCCAAAATTCTAACATAGATGATAATATGAAGTAGAAGCATGAAAGCTCACTACTCTCTAAAGATGGATCGGGTACGATCCATATTCAACGCTATGGATCATGTCGTAAACAACTCAATTTTGCAGCGATGATCAGTCAATAACTCAAAATCTACACATGCTATCAACATGAAACTTGGAGTACAAGCTTACTACAATATGTGGAGCACCCCTAGGGATCTCATTCCAATTGGAGGAAGTTGGAGGGATCGGCATAACTCCCTTTGGAGGGATCAGCAAAAATCAAAATTCAAGCAACACTTCACAGAAAATGCAATATCTCACAAACCTTGTGTCGGAATTACACAAAATTTGGGGAGCAGCTAGCTAACATTATGGGGCATCCCTCACAGGGATTGCAGCCCATTTGGATGCATTAATAAGGATTGGTGTCGATCCCTATTGTTGGCCCCGATTGGCCTGCAAACTTTTGGTTAGCCTCATCTTGGTCTCTCAAACCTTCAACCAAAATTTCAGTCTGATCCATGCATGTCTTCCCTTATAAATACAGCATGCATGACGTCAGAAAAGGGATCCTGATTTCTCTGCCGAGGCTCTGCCATTTTTATTCTTTACTTTTATACTAATGTATCCCAACTGATCCAAACATTCTTGTAATAATAATCAAGTAGAAGATCAACAAAAATATGAAGTAGATGTAGGCCAAGATTGCCGAACCACTATAAAAATCTGTGTGTTCCTTTATGATTTTTGCTTTGTTTTAATTTCATTCTTCATTTAATCTTTACTAGATTCTGTTGGGTGTCAATGTCCATTTTTGACGTCAACACATTCTTCACATAATTGGTTCTCATGATTTATTAATGGTAAACATTTCACCATGTTTTTGTTCTTTAATAATTTTAAGCCCCCAAATTAAGGTGTCCAAACCCTAAATGCCAAAGCCATGGTGAATCTTTATAGCATGATTTTAGGCATTTAGCAACATTATTTGAGATACTTAATGGAAACATTCTATTTTGACATATCTACTTTAGCAATTAAATTTCCTTTACCATCTCTCGTTAAAAGACTTTTATTTTTCATGTGTATATCATATCCTTTTTTGAAAAGTTGCCCCAACTTAATATTTTTTTTTCATTTTAGTCAGATAATAAACATTAGAAATAAAGTCATTCTTTCCATTCTTCAACTTAATTTGAATGTTTACTTTTCCATTAACTGGAATTTTAGATTCATCTCCAAAATGAATGTTTCCACTTATCGATTCATCAAGCTCCGTAAACATGCTCTTCCTTCCACATATATGACTGCTTGACCACATAACCAAGTACCATGAATTATTATCGCTAATTTCATCTCCTTTATGTGCCAATAGTAGTGTGAAATTTTCTTCATCTTCTTTAGCTTAATTCGTTCTCTCTTGGACTTTATAAAAAGTGGATCTACAATCGGAAGCAAAATGCCCAAATTTATTACAATTATAACATTTTATTTGTGATTTATCATACCTTGATCTTCCATTTTTCTTTATATTTCCTCCTCTTCCTCGATGTCTTTGGGGTATATGTATTTTGCCTTTTCTCCTCTTTATGATAGTCATTTATTCTATAGCTTTGATCAAGACTTCTTCTGCATTAGCTTCGACTTCTTTCATTTTTAAATGTCTCATTTTCCCGCAAGATGAATTTTGTTTGAAGAACTTACTCTAATGGCTCTTCTTTAACCTTTTTCTTCAAGGGCTTGAAGTGAACCCATGAGTTGATCAACATTCATGGATCCTAGATCTTTAGATTCTTCAATTGCTACAACTATGTAATGAAATTTTGAATCTAAAGATCGTAGAATTTTCTCAACAACTTTAGAGTCTTCTATTTTTTCTCCATATTTTTACATTTGATTTACAATAGATAAAACTCGAGAAAAATAATCATCAATTGATTCTGATGATTTCATATATAAAGATTCAAACTCATCTCGCATATTTTGTAGTCTATTTTCTTCACTTTGTCGATTTCCATATAAACATTCTCCAAAATCTCTCATGCTTCCTTACTAGTTTGTACATTAGCTATCTTATCGAACATAGCATCATCCAAACTTTGGTAAATGAGCGTAAGAGACTTTCGATCCTTCTTCTTCAAATTATCCCTTACAATTTGGGATAAAGTGGAAATATCAGCGGGTTCTTCATACCCATTTTCTATGATATCCCACGCATCTTGCAATTCAAGCAGTGCCTTCATACGAATGCTCCAATATTCATAATTCTCCTTCATTAATAAAGGAACGTGAAAAAGAGTCATTCCGTTTGCCATCTTCCTTGATTAACAACTTAGCTCTGATACAACTGTTAGGAAATTTCTATAAGAAGAAGAAGGAGGGAGAAGTAACTCCTAATTTGCTAATGGAGATTGAGAGAATATTCTGTAAATGAGGAAATAAGCTTTATTTTATTTACACTTTTCTTTTTTTGCTTGCATACAATTTACTTGCTTGGATACATCAAATGAGATAGCACATCTCAATTTATAATGGAGTATATTTTCTAGACTTTTCTTTTTCTAGACTTTTCTTCAATCTTCTATTTTCTAGATTCTTCTTGATAAAACATTTTTTAGAATTCTCCAAATTACATATTTATTAAGTTTAGATTTTTCTCCATTCTTAATTTTGACATTTCCATAAATACGAAGATTATAATTTGCAACATAATCAATGTTTCTTAAAAACCAAGTTTATTTCCAACAAAAAGAAGCATCCACAAGTGAAGACACCAAATTGTCCTAATCAGTTAGCTGCAAAACATAATTTAATAAGTACAAAACACTCCACTGACAACGCGTCTGTTGAGACGATAACAAATAATGGAGATGGTAACAAAATAACGAATATCTAGATATACTTATTTATTTATTTATCTCTTCTTTTTATTTTTAGTTACTCGATAACAAAATTATCTCTTTTTCTTTCTTAGTCGATTTTTTTTTATTTTTTCTCTTTTCCCTATATACCAACTTAAAATATTATAGTCCCATAATGGCAACACACTCAGAGAATAAAATTAATAAAATCAACATATTTAGTCTGATTGGAACCATTCTACAAATTTTACAATAAGTTAACAGTAACGGACAATGATCATATCAAGAGCCCATTCTAACTACAAGAAAAAATAAATAAAATAAAAAATATAAAAATGTTTGTTAAGAGACTCTTTTATTTTCACTACAACAATAATACTCTATTATACGGGGTTTTTACAATGGTTAAAAAATGTCCATTGTAATAGAAACCTATTACAATAGTTTTATCTTAGCCGTTGTAGTAGATTTCATATTACAACTCTTTTTATTTCCTCGTTGTAATAGATACATATTTCAACGTTTTCATCTGCTCGTTATAATAAATGCCCATTGCAACTGTTTTTTATCTGTTGTAATAGATGTCAATTTTCATCGATATCTCTTCTCTGTTTGTCAGTTGCAACAAATGTTTGTTACAATGATTTTCATTTGTCCGTTGTAATAGATGCCAATTTTCCTACTTTTTTCTCAATTTTAATAGATACATATTAACCTTTTTAGTTTACTATTGTAATAAATACCAACTTTCGACAACCCTTAATTGATCATCTTTATCTTCCGTTATTTATAAATACTTACTTAATAATTTATAAATGGGAATTTATAATTAATAATTATAAATGAAAACATACAAAGGTCATTATTTATGATTTATTATAATTAATGATTATCAGTAAATAATTTATAATTATTATTTATTATCTCTGATCAATAGTTATTTCTTATATTTAATATTTTATCTTAGTTAATTGTTAATAATTAGTAATTTATAGTTAATAATTATTAATTAACTTTAGTAATTAACGAATATAATTAATAACTAATATTAACTAATTACTTTTATATAATTAACAATTAATAATTAACTTTGCATTATGATTAGTGTTTTCTCCTAAAACATTGTAAACTATCAATTAATAACAACTTTTTAAGTTGTTTTACTTGTAACAAATAGTCACTATTAAATAATTGATATTTAGTAATTAATATGTAATATATAGTAATATATACATAATAATTATCATTTAATAATTAATATTCAAATTTGATAAAAAATATAATAGTTTAACCCTTTTCATTGACGTATACAAGTTTTTATTTTTTTTAATATTTCAAAGTTCAAAAAATATAAAATATTGTAACTCTCTTCAGTAACATATAAAAAAAAATACTTTGGCTCAAACCTCAAATTTGGCTCCAAACCGAATTTATTTTGGCCCCTAACCCTAAAATTTGGCTCCATAACAAAATTTTCACACTCCTTAGAGCATCTCCAGTGGTTCGAATTCAGCCTTGAATATTACGGAATGCTCCCACAATCATTAGTTCAACTTTGAATATTAAGGTTAATATTCAGTTTTCAATTCAGAAAACTGAATTGGACTTGGGCCCCAAGCCCCCCTCCAGCAAACCTGTTTGAAGCCAAGAGGGGGGCTGGCGCCCATTTAATGGGTGCCTGACCATTGGAATTTCCAGCCCAATTAAGGACTGAATATTCAGCCCTTAACCCACTGGAGATGCCCTTATTTCCCTTTTTAGAATCATCACTTCCCCATACATTATCACTACCCCAAATTGAATTTCTTCATAAATCTTGATCACCTCTTCACTTCTCTCTTCCTTAATCAACTCCCATACCACGATGATCGGCAAAGCTTCGTCAATCACTGTCCGGCCTAGCCCCACCTCCTCTCTATCCATCGCCCATCATTGTTCGTTGTTTTTCCATTGTTGTCCATCGCACATCGTTGTCTGGCCTAGTCCCATCGTTGTGCAAAGGCGATTATTTCATTCCGTGCAAATCCGAGCCGACCTATATGTACCTCAATAACTCGATGTCCACTAGCGACGATCAACTTCTAGACCCACTATGTTTGATCAGGAACTTGCAACGTCCTTGCGGCATTTTTATGAAGAAAGCAGACACCTTTGTGCACTTATTCTAACTACTTGCAATGCTTGGATTCAGGTTATCATTAATTTGATTTTATTTATATGTTGATATAATTATTTGATACTTTTAATTATTGGTAATTGGAAGATTAAATCCATTATGTTTGAACCACTCATTTATTCGATGCAAATACTTTTTTAAATTACATTTTAAATCTTAAGTACTGCAAGTTTGTATTACTTCACTTTACATAGATACTGTCAACTGAAACAATTCTTTTTGTAATTGATTTATCAAAATAGATATACTACATGATATGAATTACATCAAAATTTTCTCGTATGTCATTAATGTTCCATTTTAGAGTTTTTATTTTAAATTTTAAAATAAAAAAATGGTCAAAGTATTTCACAGCTAGAAAAGATAAAGATGATAATACACTGACACCCATATTTATATCTAGCACAAATATATACATTTCACTGCCATAATTTCATTTGGTTTTATATAGTATAATTATAATTATCATAACTAATAATACATGTACTATCCAGAATTTCAAAATTTTGATTTCTATTGATAGTTATAAGATTCAAACATAAGGCTGTGGCTTTGAATTGAAAGCTTTCTTCTTCATGTTCATGTGTACTCTTCCTACTAGTTTTCAATCTTGTTTGAATACCATTGCTATTCTACTGCATATTCACTTGAATATTTGTGTAGGAATTGGAGTTGTTAGGATTGAAGAGGGTCATTAAGTTTTATTGCCACCACAAAAATGTTCAATAATTACAAGGCAACAACTAAACTACCTTACAAAAATAAAGCAAACCAACTATACATGTGTAGAAGCAAGGTAGAAAAACAAAAAACTGTTTCATCATCAACCGTTCAAGCTTCAACCGTAATGGTGAATCGAACAATATAGGCTCTACATGGACCCTAAAACTTTAGACCTTTGGTTTACAGATTCCTCATTGAGAACTGACACCTTCAAGAAAACTCATGCTGGAATGGAGAGGCTTATGAAAAGGTAAGTGGTGAGTCAACTACTGTTTGGTGGGTTGGCTTTGATATCAAATGGTATACCCCCATAAAACTGCAGCTTCATGATAGATCAAGCCATTAGGTGTGATTTTCTTTGATTTTAGCATTAATAATTTGAGGTAGCATTCCACTTGATTATAGATTTCAAACTTGCTCTTAGATCTATTATGAAAAACTTTGTTGTTACGTTCTTGCCAAATAGCCCAAAATGAAATAGAAGTTGCAAGTCTTGTCATGTCTCTATAATGGTCTTTAGTGCTGTACTTTGTAGAAAATTGTTGTATTTTAGCAGTTAAATCATATTGGGAACTTTGTTGCCATCTCAATTTTAGCTTACACCAACTCCAAACATACTTAGTATAGTCATAGTTAAAGTATAAATGCGAGACGGTTTCTATGCCATTGTTACACAGCAAGCAAATTTCATCATCTAGAACTAAACACCTTTGTCTTAGTCTATGTTCAATAGATAGTCTATTGGTTAAAGCTTTGAATAGACACAGACATTTTAGGACTGTGAATTTTATCCCACGCAAATTTGCACCGTTGGACCTCTGAAATGTTAGAATTCAAGTATTTGAAAATAGATTTGAATGTAAACTTAGCTTAGGGGTCAAGTTTTCAGAACCAGTAATCTTTATCTCCTTGATATATTTGATAGAACTGATTTAGACATAGTATGTTGGATGTTCCTAGGTTTCCATTGTTAAAGTTTGGCGACACTATATGGAGTTTTGGAGAGGTCGGAAGTAGCTTCGTATCGGAGAAAACGATTCGCAAATCGGAGTTCGGAGGAAGGAGGTAGAAGGGAAGTGCTGGTGTTGCTGCTGTAGGTCAGACGTCTGGCTGAGAGGGCCAAACGTCTGACGAGGTTCAGGCTGTTTCCAGAGAACTCCTTCAAACGTCTGGTCCCTCTGGCCAAATGTCTGGTCCTGTCTTGTTGCGTCCAGTGAAGTCTTGCAGACGTCTGGACCCTCTGGCCAGACGTCTGGTCCTGTCTGGTTCTGTCATCCAAAACCTGGCCTCAGACGTCTGGGATAAGGGGCCAGACGTCTGAGGCGGCGTTTTTCCTGTTTTTCTGGGCCGAGTCTTTGAGCTATTTTGTGATTTGTTGAGGGGAAAAGTGGACTTTCGCCAGGGTTTTCTCCATGAGTATATATTCTCTATTCAGGTTTAGAAGCTAAAAAGGCTGATCATCTCTATTCAAGGGTTTAGTCCTCCATTAATTAGGGTTTTAGGCAAAACTCTATTTCTTCAATTCTAATCTCCTCAACCTGATATTCTTATTGAATAGATCATTGTAATCAATCTCTTGTACTCTTCTTATTTGGTGATAATAAAAGATCTCTCTCAAAGTGGATGTACACTAACGCGACGTTAGTGGAACCACTATAAATCGGTGTGTGATTTATTGCTTTCGTTATTGCTTGTTATCATATATTGCTTGTAGTGTTATTGTGATTGTGTTTGTCTTTGGATATATATTGAACGAGTGGTGATCGGTTGTTTTGCACTGTCTATCACGATCTAGCTTTTCCGTGTGCGTTTGGGGATTTGAGTTTGAGCGGTCTCGATCGAAATCCACCATAACATTTGGTATCAGAGCTTTGGAGTTGGTAGGTGGTTGTTGAAATGCCGGAAACGGATACCTCTGAAAATTCAATGGTTGGTCCAAGTAGTATAGTGTCGTATGTACGTGGGTCGTATGTGGCGTCAGGATCGCAATTGGTAATCGACAAGTGGAATGGCGATAATGATTTTGAAAAATGGCAATGGAAGATGAAAGCGGTTCTAAGGAGGAATCAGGTACATCGAGTGGTGTTTGATACACATTTGTTGCCGGCGGACATCTCGGATGTCGAGAGAGAGGAAATGGAAGAGTGGGCATTTACTACACTTCAACTTGCAATGGGAAAGAATGTGATCTCCGAAATTAGTGGTGAGATCACCGCTAAGGGAATTTGGGACAAGTTGGAAGAATTGTATATAAAGAAGTCTCTAACTAATCGTCTGATCTTGTTGCGAACGTTTTTCACCTAAAAGATGAAAGAAGGAACTTCGCTAAAGGCACATTTGAATGTGTTTGATGACTTGCTTATGAAGATGAAGGCAGTAGATTTGAAGATTGAGGAAGAGCAAAAGGCGATGATATTGTTATGTTCGTTGCCGGACCGTTATACGGGTTTCTCAAATAGTTTGATCTATAGCCGGGATACATTGACGTTAGATGATGTCAAGACGGGTCTTCTTAGTGAGGAATTGAGAGATCAAATGAAGGAGTTGAGTGTTGGTGGTAGTAGTGCCGGTAATGGTCAAGGTTTGTTTGTGGAGAAGGAAAGATATGTGAAGAAGGACAATCGGGGGCGTTCAAAATCAAGGAATCCCGGTTGGAGAGGGAAATCAAAGGAAAGGAAAGGAAAGTGCTATATTTGTAAGAAACACGGTCATTGGAGAAATGAATGTCCGGACAAGGAGAAGGAAAAGAAGGAAGTAGCATCTTCATCTATAGCGATGGAGAGTGGAGTTGGTGAGGAAGACGTAGATGTGTTGACGGCGGTAGCATCGGATGTTTCCGGTAGTGAGTGGGTGCTCGACTCGGGGGCGTCGTATCATATGACGCCTAATAGGAATTGTTTTTATTATCTTGTTGCTAAAGAGGGAAATTCAATTATTATGGGAAATGGTGCGATGTGTAGGTCTCAAGGCATTGGTTCCGTGCAAATTCGAATGTTTGACGGGGTGGTTCGTACTCTCACTAATGTACGCTATGTTCCGGGACTTCGGAAGTCACTTATCTCTTTGGGGCAATTGGATTCTCTTGGTTGTAAGATCACTATTGAGAGTGATAGTTTACGGATTTCGAAAGGGGCGCTTGTGGTCATGAAAGGTGCTAGGGCTCATGGTGTTTACTTGCTTCGTGGAGAGACCGTAGAAGGTGAAACTTGTGTAGGTGTTGATAGTTCTCGTAGCTTGGATGCGACAAGGTTGTGGCATTTGAGGTTGGGTCATAGCTTGGAGAGGAGTTTGGAGATTCTTCGGAAGAGGGAGATGATCGATGGTGAGAGTTTCAACAAATTGGAGTTTTGCGAAGAGTGTGTCTTGGGGAAGCAAACAAAAGTATCATTCGGTGAAGGAAAACATGATTCAAGAAATGTTCTTGAGTATGTGCACACGGATGTATGGGGACCGGCACCGGTAGCTTCTTTGGGAGGAGCAAAGTATTATATTTCCTTTATAGATGATTTTTCTCGTAAAGTTTGGGTGTATGTAATGAAGGCTAAGTCGGAGGCATTTGCAAAGTTCAAAGCATGGAAGGCTCTTGTTGAGAATGAGAGTGGTAAGTCTTTGAACGTTCTTAGGTCCGACAATGGCGGGGAGTATGTTTTCGGAGAATTCTTAGAGTTTTGCAAGCATCATGGGATTCTGAGACATTTTACTACACCGGGAGATCCGCAATCAAATGGAGTTGCGGAGAGGATGAATCGTACTCTACTAGAGAAAGCTCGATGCTTGAGATTGACATCGGGTTTGTCTAAGGGATTTTGGGCCGAAGCTTTGTCAACCGCGGTGCATATCATTAATCGAATTTCGTGCTCGGCTATTGATAACAAAATTCCGGAAGAAGTGTGGAAGGGAAAGAGTATTGACTTGAGCTATCTTCGTGTCTTTGGAAGTCCGGTTTATGTGCATGATCCGGGTAATGATAAGCTTGAACCAAAAGCTTTCAAGGGGTTTTTGCTTGGCTATACGGATGGAGTGAAAGGCTATCGGATTTGGAATCCGGAAACGAAGAAGGTGACAAACTCTCGTCATGTTACTTTTGATGAGTCGGCATTGTTCAAGGAGAATGAGAGCTCATCGGATATTCCGGCCTTGGTTCGTGATGAATCGAAGGAGAAGGAAATTATTCCACCATTTCGTCCCAGTGGTAGAGGAGGTAGAGTAGTTGAAGATGCTTGTGAAGAAAATGCGGTTGATGTTACATCACAAAGTCCACGTGGTGCCTCTAGTAGTGTTGGTGATGTACACGAGCCTGGAGAAGTTTCGGTTCAAGGTGGAGCCGAAAGGAGTTTGGGTGAAAATATTGCTGCTCGGGTTGGTCGTCGTCCCATAAGACCACCTGAAAGATATGGTGATTGGAACTATCTTAGCTTTTGTGATAAGTTGGACTATGCGCTTCATGTAGTCCAAGATGAGCCTTTAGACCTTGATGACGTCATGAATTCGAGTGATAGCTCGAAATGGATTTGTGCCATGGAGGAAGAGATGCAATCATTAATGAAGAATCAAACTTGGGATTTGATTCCACTTCCTAAAGGAAACCGTGCTATTGGGTGCATATGGATATACAAGGTGAAGGACGATGGAAGATACAAAGCTAGGCTAGTAGCTAAGGGGTTTGCACAAAGGAAGGGGAAGGAGTATGATGAGATATTCGCACCGGTTGTGTGCCATACTTCTATCCGGATATTACTTGGTATAGTTGCTATTCATGACTTGGAGTTGGAGCAACTTGATGTGAAAACCGCCTTCTTGCATGGTGACTTGGATGAAGACATCTACATGGAGCAACCGCAAGGTTTTGTTGTAAATGGTAAGTCAAATATGGTGTGCAAGTTGAAGAAATCACTATATGGGTTGAAGCAATCACCTAGATAATGGTACAAGAGATTTGATCATTTTATGCTTGAAAACGGTTTCAATAGAAGCATCAAGGATGCTTGTGTGTATTTCAAGAAGTTGGGAAATGATTGTTGGGTGTATCTACTCTTGTATGTGGACGACATGCTCATTGCTTCGAAGGACAAGAATGAAATCAACAAGTTGAAATTGCAATTAAAGTCGGAATTCAAAATGAAGGACCTTGGAGAAGCAAAGAGGATATTGGGCATGGAGATAGAAAGGAATCGAAAGCATTTTGAGTTGAAATTGACTCAAAAGGAGTACATAAAGAAAGTGCTTTGCCGGTTTAGCATGGAGAATGCAAAGGTGTCAAATACACCTTTACCTTTGCATGTGAAGCTTTCGAGTAAAGGGTCACCTATCTTGGAGAAAGACAAGGCTTATATGGCAAAGGTGCCATATGCAAGTGCGGTTGGAAGCTTGATGTACGCTATGGTGTGTACAAGGCCCGATATAGCAAATGCCGTCGGGGTGGTTAGTCGTTTTATGTCTAATCCGGGAAAATCGCATTGGAAAGCTGTGAAGCTTATATTGAGATACCTTAGGGGTACGTCATCTCATGGTCTTGTTTTTGGCGGTAGTGGGAAAAGGAGTTGCAACTTAGTTGGTTATTGTGATTCAGACTACGCCGGTGATAGAGATAGGAGAAAGTCAACTTCCGGTTATGTCTTCACACTTGGTGGTACGACCATAAGTTGGAGATCTAGATTGCAGACCGTAGTAGTTTTATCCACTACGGAGGCGGAGTTGATTGCCACAGGGGAGGCGGCGAAGGAAGCACTCTATTTGAAGCGATTGTTGTGTGACTTGGGTATTGAACACGATAGCATTGATGTTCAATGTGATAGCCAAAGTGCTATTCACGTGGCGGAGAATTTGGCATTTAGCTCACGGACTAAGCATATAGAAGTGAGGGAGTCATTCTTGGTAGCCATGGATGAGGATAAGCAAGTATATTTTCGAAAGGTGCACACAAAGGAGAACGCGGCGGATATGTTCACTAAGGCATTGCCGGTTGGGAAGTTCGTGCATTGCTCGGACTTGATTCGCTTGGAGAAGTGCTAGGTGCCACGGGGTGGCACGGTTGAGAGAGATACTTGTGAAGATGAAAAAGAGTATTGGTATGAGATTGTCGTTCTATCTTCTTGGTGTAGTGCTAGTGTACACTCCTAGTGCTCTTGTCCTTGGTGAGACGGTGTTGGATGTTTTCAACATTTCATTGGTGGGTCAGGGCTTTGTGCCTGAACTCGTTGATGGAGTGCAATGGGGGGTGGCTGTGCCGGAACCCGTTGGGGAAACATTCATGTTTGGTTGAATGTAGAAGTGTTGGTAGTTGGAGCTATCGGTTGTTGATGGTATGGTACCATTGGATTTGGAGATGGATATAGTGTCGAGGTGGAGTGTTAAATTTTGGCGACAATATATGGAGTTTTGGAGAGGTCGGAAGTAGCTTCCTATCGGAGAAAACGATTCGCAAATCGGAGTTCGGAGGAAGGAGGTAAAGGGAAGTGCTGGTGTTGCTGCTGTAGGTCAGACGTCTGGCTGAGAGGGCCAGACGTGTGACGAGGTTCAGGCTGTTTCCAGAGAACTCCTTCAGACGTCTGGTCCCTCTGGCCAGACGTCTGGTCCTGTCTGGTTGCGTCCAGTGAAGTCCTGCAGACGTCTGGACCCTCTGGCCTGACGTCTGGTCCTATCTGGTTCTGTCATCCAGAACCTGGCCTCAGACGTCTGGGATAAGGGGCCAGACGTCTGAGGCGGCGTTTTTCCTGTTTTTCTGGGCCGAGTCTTTGAGGTGTTTTGTGATTTGTTGAGGGGCAAAGTGGACTTTCGCCAGGGTTTTCTCCATGAGTATATATTCTCTATTCAGGTTTAGAAGCTAAAAAGGTTGATCATCTCTATTCAAGGGTTTAGTCCTCCATTAATTAGGGTTTTAGGCAAAACTCTATTTCTTCAATTCTAATCTCCTCAACTTGATATTCTTATTGAATAGATCATTGTAATCAATCTCTTGTACTCTTCTTATTTGGTGATAATAAAAGATCTCTCTCAAAGTGGATGTACACTAACGCGACGTTAGTGGAACCACTATAAATCGGTGTGTGATTTATTGCTTTCGTTATTGCTTGTTATCATATATTGCTTGTGGTGTTATTGTGATCGTGTTTGTCTTTGGATATATATTGAATGAGTGGTGATCGGTTGTTTTGCACTGTCTATCACGATCTAGCTTTTCCGCGTGCATTTGGGGATTTGAATTTGAGCGGTCTCGATCGAAATCCACCATAACATCCATTGTCCATTTTCAATGATTGAGAAAACATTCAGATTATGATCTATTAGCAGTTCCAAACTGTTGGCTGAAAGCTTCTCCAATAAGTTAGATAAATTAATCCATGGATCAAACCACGAGCTTGTAGTTTTACCATCAACCCCCCTTCTTTCCAGATATTGGACTGCTTTCCCTCTAAGACCAAGCAACCACTTCCAAGTCCCGGATTAGTTATTGCTAGCTTTAGTGTCCCAGAAAGATTCTTGCTGCAAGTATTTGTTTTTTTAACTAGTTTGACCAAAGACTTTCTTTATCAAGGAGATTCCAAAGTAACTTCAAACCACATGCTTCATTCAAATGTTTGAAATTATATGTGCCTAAACCGCCTCTTGCTTTGCTAAGACAGACTTCTTCCAACTTGTTTTTTGGAACTTGCCTTTCCACATAAAATCAAAACAAATGTTGAACACTTTGTTGAATGTTGCAGTTGGAATTCTAAGCTTTGACACCCAAAACAGAACAATAGGGGTGCTAGTATACTTAATTAGTTCCAATCTACTAGTAATGCTAAGCAGTTCACACTCCCAACCCTCCACTCTCTGTTGATGCAATTAATCAATCTATCACATTATTTGTCTTTTATGTATAAAATGGACAATGAAAGCCCTAAATGTCCTATGGGGAGTTCCCCTTCATATAAATGCGGAATATTACAGACGTAATTTTTGTTGCAGAAAATTTTGGTTGTCATTATGTATTTTTTTTTTTGAAATGGTACTTTATATACAACATGTCACTGGAGCAACATATCACATGTCAATAAACGTTTGAATCACGCTACGCAAGTTTCAAATTTGTGACCTCTTGCATTAAATCCGAATCATTTAACCATTTGGATAATGGTGTTTCTCAGTTTTGTCATTATTCATTTGTAGACCAGCAAATCTTTGAAGTTTATCAAAGATTTTCTTTATGGAAAAGGCACTAGTAGTATTAGCTTTACCAAAAATAAGAACATTATCAGCATAAATCAGGTGGGTAATACTAAGATCATTCTCAACCACTGGCCTTATTTTCCCACTGCATTCTTTTAAATCCATCATCAAGGTGAGATACTCCATTACTATGGTAAAAAGATAAGGTGAGAGAGGAACCCCTTGCCCTAAACTATTTTTGCTACCAACGTAACCTTTTGGCAAGACTTTATATAATAAACAAAAACTTTGGAGTATCAATCATTTCCTTAATTAGTATACACCACCTCTGAGGAAAGTCCATAGCTTTTAGCATATGAATTAAGAATTTTCTCTTAACAGGTCATTTGCTTTCTTAAGTTCTACTTTAATACACATTCTATAAGCTCCAATAGAATTAAATCCTCTTATTTGTTCATGAGCAAGCATGATTCCTTTAGAAATATTTCTATTCGGGATGAAAGCGTGCTGATTGAGAGAAATAAGGAATTCCAGCATAGGTTTTAATCTATTACAAAGAGTTTTTGCTAAGACTTTATATATAAAATTACAATATGCAATTAGCTATACTCACTCATTCAAGTAGGGGAATTTTTATTTGGAACCATAAATAAGAAACTGTGATTGACTTCTCGAATAATTTTACCCTCTTTAAAAGAACACTGCATAGCAGTATGCACATTATGTTGAGTTTATCCAAATGAGTTTGAAAGAACTTTGAAGAAAAACCATCTGGGCCTGGTGCCTTGTCAACTCCAAGGGAAAAAACTGCAATTTTCACCTCTTCCAATGATATCTCCTTTAAATAAACTTTACCACAATCAGAGACTTGACTCTTACACACAACATGGGGAAATATATTATTTTGCACACCTCAATTATAAAGATTTGTTAACAACGTAGAGGGCATTTTTGGTAATTCATGCTGATACAAAAAAATGTGGCACCAATGATATTACAACTATTATTAAAAATGTTCAAAGTAATGTACTGCTTCCTCACAAAGCTGAATGTCAGTTTGAGGTGTGACACTATCTCCATTTATAAAATTTGATAGAGCATTAACATGATTTCTTTTAGCTATTTTATTGTAAAAGAATTTGGTAGCCTTATCTGCTTGTGTAATCCAATCACACTAGGCTTTTTATCTTAAAGACATAGTTAAAAGTTGCAGGTTGTTATGCAAATCTTTCTTGGCAGCATAGTATAATTGTGCATTAGTTGCTGTATGCTCTACATCCAACTTTTGCTGTAGATGTTCGCATTTTTCCCTATAATGGTCAACAATTTTTTTTAGATTGTTCTTGTCATTACTCCAACTTTTGAGTCTAGCTTTAATCTCCTTTTGCATTTTGAGGATAAAGTATAACTGATTACCAGAAGTAGGCAAGTTTAAAAGATCTTCCACTACAGTCCCATAATCTTGAAGAGAGGTCCAGTGGTTACAAAATTTGAACGATCTAGCACCAACTACGCTTTGATTCGAAAAGAGTTTTAGAATAAGAGGAGAATGGTCACTTGATAAAGCAGGAAGGGCAATTGCACTAGAATCTAGAAATTTTTGGAACCAATCATAATTCACCAAAATTCTATCCAGTCTACAATCAATATCCTTGGAAGGACCTGATCTCTAAGTAAATTGAATGCATCTGACTTCATGCTCCATGAGCGAAAAAATCAAGAAGCAATTGTTAAGCTCAAGTCTTTTACAACACTATTCTCTTTAATTAGCCTAAGATAGTTGAAATCTTCAAGTACTACCATGGTTTGTTGAACATGTTAGCTTCTTTTACCAGACTATCCTATAATTGTTTCCCTTCTATTTATGATTAGCTGCATACACCACTGTGCATATAAGTTCCCCAACAGCTTTATTATATAGGATGATACTAATATGTCGCTTACTAATAGAAATCACATGTCCTCCCCACACTTCATTGTTCTTATAGATAAGAATTCTACACTTATTATGATAAAAAAAAGTGTTATCAAATCTACTCCAGTTACTATCCCAGCGTCTATCATATAATAACAGATTTAACTTCTGTATTTTAGTATCAATCAAACCAACGAAAGAACAAGTGTTGTCTCTAACCACTTTTGAAGCAGCGGATTAGACAAAAACAAGGTAGATCGATGAACGTAGCAATCAGTGGATTGATGAATACTGAAATGCCCAAATTCGTTGATCCGAAGATGCCGAATTTTAGCTATCTACGTCACGTTGATCGATCACGATACCGTGAAAGTAGATCTTCAATTCTTCGAGCGTTGATCAAGCGCACTTGATACCGCGAATTGGCTTCACAATCGTTGAATCGAGCGCACTCGATTGACCGAAGGTGGAGATAGGAGATCACACTCGACTACCAATTGGATGAAAGCACAAAGCTAACAAAGGAAATTTTATTTCAAAATCAACAACCTTTACAATGACACTTTACTCCTATTTATAGGAGCTTACAATATCACACACACGAAAGAAAATTACAGCACAACACAACATCACATAGGTCGTACGCGACCTAAGAAATTACAAAAACATCACGACCTAAAATATATTCACGCGACCTAAAACAACTCACGCGAGCTAAGGAAATTGCGGCAACGACTTAGTAAAGGAATTTCACGACTTAAATTTCTCGCGACTTATCAAAAATCGTCTCGTGATTTATCAAAAATCATCTCGCGACTTTACTGGCGGCGACCTACTGCTGGTGTTGTAATGCATTAGAGGCTTGCGACTTATGGGGACTCGCGAGTTAGGAGAAGATTGGTAGGTCGCTGACGAGTTAGGAGATGGGTAGGTCGTTCGCGATTTAGGCGATTGGTAGGTCGCTCGGTGGAAGATTTAGGTCGCTCGCGACTTAGAGCAGGGATAAGTCGCTTGCGACTTAGAGCAGGGATAAGTCGCTTGCGACTTAGAGCAGGGATAGGTCGCTGGTTGCTGGAAGTTAGGTCGTGGAATGGAATTGATGTGGAGTTTAGGTCGCGCTGGTGGTTAGGTCGGAGAGTATTGGGTCGCGGAAAAGTTAGGTCGTGGGAAAGATTAGGTCGTGGAGGCGTTAGGTCGTGAAGTGTTGGTGATAAATTGGTGATGGGATTAGGTCGCTCGAGTTCATCTTTGGTATGTGCTGCATCATCCTCTCCAGGCTGAGAAAAATTCGTCCTCGAATTTAAAAGTTCCTCTCCATTGGATTGTTCATCTCCATAATAAGGTATAAGATGTTTAACATTAAACACGTCAGAAGTGTAAACATCCTTTGGCAGCTTCAACTTATAAGCATTTTCATTAATCCGTTTTATAATTTATACTGGACCAATCTTTCGGGCTTTCAACTTGTTATAAGCACCCACTGGAAAACGATCCTTTGTTAAAACAGCATACACCCAATCACCCTCGTTGAACTCCACACTTCTTCTCTTTTTATCTGCAGCTCGTTTATACTTCTCATTTGTCTTTTCCAAACGTTCCTGAACGATTCTATGACAATCTTTCAATTCATCAACGAAATCTGACGCCCGTTTAATCACTCCTTTCGGTTGTGGTACTACCGTTAAATCCAACGGCCCCTTTGGCAAGTTTGAATATACAACTTGAAACGGACTGTAACCAGTGCTTCGGTTAACAGCATGATTATGAGCAAACTCTGCCTGACACAACTTTAAGTCCCAACTCTTCAAATTGTCTTGTACAAGACATCGCAACAAGTTTCCCAACGATCTATTCACCACTTCCGTTTGCCCATCTGTTTGAGGATGATATGCACTACTAAAATTCAGCTTCGTTCCGACCATCTTCCACAAACTTAGCCAAAAATGACTCAGAAAACGAGTATCCCTATCCGACACAATAGATTCTGGCAATCCATGAAGTCGATATATTTCTTTGAAAAATAACTGCGCGACATGAACAACATCCGCTGTTTTCTTGCAAGCAATAAAATGTGCCATTTTCGAAAATCGGTCAACCACCACATAAATAGAATCATTACCCCTTTGAGTTCGTGGTAACCCCAAAACAAAATCCATACTCACATTAACCCATGGTTTAGTAGGCACAGGTAACGACATATATAATCCTGCGTTTGTAGCGGTTCCCTTTGACACTTGACAGATATGACATCGTTCCACAAATCTCTCAACCTCTTTTCTCATCGATGGCCAAAAATAAGATTGTGAAATCAACTGTAATGTACGGTCTCTCCCCACGTGGCCTTCTTCATGTAGCTCCTTCACAATCTTCATTCTCAAACTACAATCAGGTATGCACAATCGATTTCCTTTAAACAGAAAACCATCTACCATCAAAAAATCATCCGTCTCTCTCTTCTTGACTTTATCAGCAAACGTTGCAAAGTAAGGATCATCGACAAATAATTCTGGCAACATATCAAACCACATTACTTCAACCTTCATTGTTGTTAACAAATGATTCCTTCGGCTCAACGCATCAGCCACACGGTTTGTAACTCCAGATTTATGCTTCACCACAAATGTAAATTGTTGCAGGTACGCAATCCACGATGCATGCCTTGCTGAAATCTTCTCTTGCTCTTGTAGTTGTTTCAACGCCTCATGATCAGTGTACAGCACAAACTCCTTGTGAAATAAGTAATGTCTCCAATGTTTAATCGCTTGTACAACAGCATAAAATTCCACATCATACGTACTATATCTCATCTTAGCTCCTGATAACTTCTCACTGAAATATGCAATCAGACATCCCCTCTGACTCAACACTCCTCCAATCCCAACCTTTGACGCATCAGTGTGTAGCTCAAACAACAACTGAAAATCTGGTAATACTAGAATTGGTGCAGACGTCAGAAACTCCTTGATCTTCCCAAAAGCATCCCCTGCTTCCTCTGACCATGAAAACTGTTTACCCTTCATACAATCTGTAACAGGCGCCATCACAGTACTAAAGTGTGGAATAAATCTTCTATACAATGAAGCCAACCCATGAAAACTCCGAACCTCTGTTATCGTCTTGGGCTGTGGCCAATCTCTAATCGCCTCTACTTTACTCTGATCCACCTGTATCCCTTCCTCTGATACAACATACCCCAGAAATAAAACACTATGCGTCATGAACACGCATTTCTTCGTTGCAGCATAAAATTGTTCTTGTCGCAGTACCATCAGCACTTCTCTCAGATGATTCAAATGTTCCTCTAGACTTCCACTATATATCAGGATATCATCGAAATACACCACCACAAACTTCCCAATGAATGGTCTAAAAATCTGATTCATCACCCGCATAAATGTACTTGGCGCATTTGATAAGCCAAATGGCATTACCAACCATTCGTATAGACCCTCCCTGGTTTTAAAAGCAGTCTTCCACTCATCACCTAGCCTGATACGAATTTGATGATATCCGCTCTTCAAATCAATCTTCGAAAAGATAGTAGCTCCGCTCAATTGATCTAGCAAGTCATCCAACCTCGGCATTGGAAATCTATATCTCACAGTAATCTTATTCAATGCTCGACTGTCAGTGCACATTCTCCACGTCCCGTCCTTCTTTGGTACTAACAAAGCTGGCATAGCACACGGACTCAAGCTTTCCTGCACACGCCCCTGTTCAAGCAATTCTTCCACTTGCCTCCTCAATTCTTCATGTTCCTTCGAACTCATTCGATAATGTGGTCTATGTGGAAACATTGCTCCCGGAACAAGATCAATTTGATGTTGAATGTCTCTCAGTGGCGGTAACTCCATTGGTAACTCCTCTGGAAATACATCCTCAAATTCTTTCAATACTGGTTTCACTTCTTCTGGAATTTCAACCTCTTCACTGCTCTCACGCCCAATTAACAAGAATACTTCCGGTTCTTCCTCAACCTCCTTAACAAACTCCTTCAAAGATAATAAAGTTTTTAGCTCTTCAATCTCCTCCAGTTTGTTTTCTTCTTGTTGTCGCTTCTTAGGAACCAAAGTGATTTTAGTACCTTCAAACATGAAACTATAACTGTTGTTTCGCCCATCATGTTGTACCGCCCTATCATATTGCCACGGTCTCCCTAGCAACAAATGACAGACATCCATATCTACAACATCGCACCAAATTTCATCTTTGTATTTCTTCCCAATCGAAAATTTAACACAAGCCCTTCGTCCAACTTTCACCTCACCACCCTTCCTCAACCATGCTAACTTGTACGGTTTAGGATGTTTCTCAGTTTTTAACTCTAACTTCTTCACCGCTTCTGTAGAGATAATATTGTCACAACTTCCAGCATCAATAACAAACTTGCAAACTCTTCCTAGAATAGTGCATGTAGACTGAAAAATGTTATTCCTCAACCAACTACTTTCCTCCTCTTGCTTTGGGGTCAAACAACTTCTCCTCATCATCAATGAATACCCTTCATCTCCCGACAACAAGTCTTCCTCCTCCACTGGTAATGAATTAGAACATTTAGCTTCTTCCTCCTCATCCTCAGCTTCCGCAACCATCACTCGCTTCTTAGGCTTTGGACACTCATTGCTTTTATGACCCATCTCCTGGCAATTGTAGCATTTGAAACCATTGTTAACCTTCGCCTTCTCAACCTCCTTCACCGTTGGCTTATTGACAGACTTAGGAACATTAGGACTTCCACTAACACCCTTCACTTGATTGTTGGAATTAGTAAACACACCACCACCTCGTCGTCCCTGTTTCTCCCAAGCCAACGCTTTCTGGTGTGCTTCCGCTACAGATCTGGGATCAAACATATTTACCATGTCTTGAATCTGCATACGCAATCCTCCAACAAATCTAGCTGTTAATTGTTCTTCCGTCTCCATGATATCGTTCCTTGCAATCAGTTGATAGAATTCATCAGCATAGTCATTCACAGTCTTTGTTCCTTGCCTCAAGTTTTGCAACCTCTGATGCATAAGCGATTGATAATTATAAGGTAAGAATGTAGCTTTCATCAATTTCTTCATCTTTTCCCATGATTCAACCTTTGACTTCCCCATCCGTTCACATGTAAGTTTGGTTTGCTGTCACCATGCCAAAGCTCTACCCCTCAACCTTGTAGCCACCAACTTCACTCTACGATGTTCTGGAACTTCCTTGAAATCAAAAATCTCCTCCACATTAGACAACCAATCCAAAAACTCCTCAGCTTGCATACCACCTTTGAATTCTGGAATTTCAGTCTTCATCCCAGATTCCCACTTGTGATCATACTCCGACTGATTTCTTCCTTGTCCACATCCTCGTCCATGAACATTACCACCATCATACTCTTCTTCACAATCCGATGTATATCGATGTCGATCCTGACCACCAACATCTCTACCACCACCATTTCTTCCACCAACATTCCTACGATCTACATTCCTCTGATCTCGATCAGTCACATTTCTATCACGACTTCGATCATCGACATTTCTATCACAATCTCGATCCACGCTTCTCTGATCACTATCAACACTTCTCTCTCGATTTGAATGTGGTGAAACTCTACTTCTCCCATGGCTCGATTCAGGTGAAACCCTTCTCTGATTTTGATTCATCTCCAACATCATCCTCTCTAATCGACCAATCCCTTTATTAAGCTTCTCATTAAAATTTTCGTTAATTCTTTGCTCCATCTCATCGGCTTCTTCTCTCCCATACAAAGCATCAATGTTGCGATAACGGTTAGCTCTTCTCGGAGGCATTATCAATCTTCAACAAATTCCAACAAAAACTTCACTTCGATCTAAAAATCTTCAAATCAAACTACCCACTTGTTGAAATCTTCAAAAATCTCCAAACGAACAAATCTCTTCAAAATCTCGATAACCCACTTCTCCGAATGATGTAAATCTCGCACAACTCCAAAAATCTATGCAAACTCCTTGCGTTCTAGCTCTGATACCAAACTGACGCAGCGGATTAGACAAAAACAAGGTAGATCGATGAACGTAGCAATCGGTGGATTGATGAATACTGAAATGCCCAAATTCGTTGATCCGAAGATGTCGAATTTTAGCTATCTACGTCACGTTGATCGATCACGATACCGTGAAAGTAGATCTTCAATTCTTCGAGCGTTGATCAAGCGCACTTGATACCGCGAATTGGCTTCACAATCGTTGAATCGAGCGCACTCGATTGACCGAAGGTGGAGATAGGAGATCACACTCGACTACCAATTGGATGAAAGCACAAAGCTAACAAAGGAAATTTTATTTCAAAATCAACAACCTTTACAATGACACTTTACTCCTATTTATAGGAGCTTACAATATCACACACACGAAAGAAAATTACAACACAACACAACATCACATAGGTCGTACGCGACCTATGAAATTACAAAAACATCATGATCTAAAATATATTCACGCGACCTAAAACAACTCACGCGAGCTAAGGAAATTGCGGCAACGACTTAGTAAAGGAATTTCACGACTTAAATTTCTCGCGACTTATCAAAAATCGTCTCGTGATTTATCAAAAATCATCTCGCGACTTTACTGGCGGCGACCTACTGCTGGTGTTGTAATGCATTGGAGGCTTGCGACTTATGGGGACTCGCGAGTTAGGAGAAGATTGGTAGGTCGCTGACGAGTTAGGAGATGGGTAGGTCGTTCGCGATTTAGGCGATTGGTAGGTCGCTCGGTGGAAGATTTAGGTCGCTCGCGACTTAGAGCAGGGATAAGTCGCTTGCGACTTAGAGCAGGGATAGGTCGCTGGTTGCTGGAAGTTAGGTCGTGGAATGGAATTGATGTGGAGTTTAGGTCACGCTGGTGGTTAGGTCGGAGAGTATTGGGTCGCGGAAAAGTTAGGTCGTGGGAAAGATTAGGTCGTGGAGGCGTTAGGTCGTGAAGTGTTGGTGATAAATTGGTGATGGGATTAGGTCGCTCGAGTTCATTGGTATGTGCTGCATCAACTTTACATATGTCAAGCCATCTCTCTGGGGTATTAGAACCCTTGAAATTCCAGCATAAAAAGGTCATATTTATTTGGAAGAAAGTCTGTAACTCCTCCTTAACAAAGGAGTAAAGGCTATACTCAGTTCACCATGTTTTTTTTTCTGTTTTTTCCTCTGCTCTTCCTTAAGAGCAGTGCACAGTTTATTTTCTTCAACTAATTTTTTGGCATCAATTATAGGAGTTGGGATAGGGATAGCATGAGTTGTCAAGTTGGAAGCAGAACCAGATTGATCGGCCGAAAGTTGTTTATCTGTTGTCATCGGGTTACCACTTGAAGCCTACAAAATAACAGGAGCATTAGTATTATGTTATCGCTGGAAATTTGCAAATGAAATATGAAAATGTTGAGATTGATCATCTCCATGGTTGCTGATGCTCTGTGATGATAAAGGTGCATCATCTATGACCCCTTCCTCCGATGAAATAGGAATCGTTTGTTGTTCATCCTATGCACTCGTCTGAACCGGAGGATTTGCAGCATTTACAGCCAACACTCTTAGTGAGGCAGTGTTCAAATTTGCCTTCAGCCTGTCCACATCTTCAATTTCATTGTTCCTGGCACGGGTATCTGAGAGCTTATCCAATTCAGTAGTATGTAAGTAGTTTACAGCATTTTGTGAAATACCATTGTAATTCTGACCCTCTAACATGTTATTTATAAAGGACATTTTCATACTGAATATTAAAGTCATGGCCTATTGCTGAGGTGTTCTCCATAGGAATATTATTAATATTCTCGACCCTTTTTAGAATCACAGTTCTCCAACATAAAATATGAATTGTTGTTATTTGTCTCCTGCATTTCGGACTCCTTATTCACCTACTCTTCGTCCACACCTGACTTCTTATTCATCTCCTTCTCTATGATCATCCCCCTCTTTGTGCTCTACACCCATCTCACCAGACTTTTTCTCCACCCACTGTTTCTTGTACGGACATTAAGATTTAAAGTTCTCAAAACATATACAGTTATATCACATCATGGAGGGATCAACTCGTACTCACAGCTTGCAAGAAAACCTCCTCGTCGTATAACACCAACAGTACTTCCTTAGGGAAATCTGAATTAGCTTTTGTCTCCACCAAACATCTCGCGACATTAATTCTCTTCCTGTTTGCTGTAGATTAATCAGTTTCAGTAGGATTCCTCAACAAACTATAAATAGAACTTAGTGCTTCCTCATTAAACTGACTTAAATTAATCTTCAGTAATTTGATCCAAATAGGAATAATAGTGAGCATATCTCTGTCAATCCTCAAAGTGGCCTTCATTTTTTCACGATCATCAACCTACCAACGAAAAAGTATGGTCCCCCTTTAAGTACATTTTTACAATCTTGTTCAATTGTAAATCTAATCATTTAGAAACCATTATCTCTCATGTTTATCTCGAATTGCAAATCTAATCATATAAGAGTGTTAACAGCGTTTGAAAGTGTCGAACTACTGGGTCTTGTTAGAACATCTGGATAGTAAAACAAGGATATGAGTTAAGTCTGCACACTATAAGAAAAAATTCATGTAAAGCATTTGAAATGGAACTTACGTTCGGATATCCATCTCCGTGTGAATTCAGGCAGGCAGTAGGCATAAAACCACTCGCTCTTAAAGTAGCTCAACTTATTCCATGCCCCAGTAACCACTCTGCAACCCCTGATTGGTTCCGAGTAAATCAGAGACGAACTCTCTTTCCAACTCTTGAAACTAGAAATGTACTGGACCTCCTCATTGTAGGTACTCGGTTCAAGTGCTCGAAGAAGACCATGTATGTACCGAGGAGGAAAGCTTAGTTGTTTGGATGCAGCTGCATCGGAGCCAAGTGCATAAAATTCAGAATTAGCTGAAAAAGTGGTTGAATGGTGGGACGTGTTAGAACCTTGAATTTTGATGTTTTGATTATGACAACTATATAAGTAAATATTATATGAACTAACCATATTTGCAGGAGAAGATATTGTTTTACTCAAGAAATAATCTAACAGATTGCAGACCAGATTCCAGATAGAAGCTTCAGTAATATATTTAGTCTATGGTCTGAGGTCTGAGTCTAATAGCGAATTCATTTTAAAATCTCTCTGAAGTGGTATACGCACGCACACACAATCTAAAATATTTTAAAAGCATTGTTCATATGCTAAAGATTTCAAAACATAGTTTATATACCAAAGTTCTTTCGAAAAATTCTTTGATATAAAAAAAACAGGTAATTCAGCCGACTGAACAGCCTACTTCAGTCGACTGAATGTTGTGCACGTGCACAACTAATCTTGAATATTCAGATGGCTGAAGTTGATGATTCAACCGGATGAATTGCATGACTTTTGCAATGTTTTCCTTCTGATTCGATTTTTAATCGATTCGGCAGGTTGAATTGTTCCATTCAGCTAAATCTTCCTAACGTCTATATTTTGAAAAGACGCTTCATTTCAGCTAATAGAAACAACTCTTGATTCAAGAGTTGCTTCTATATTCTTTCATGTCTACTTTTCACCAATGATTGCAACTCTTAATTCATATATATAGGCATGAAATTCATTGTCTTAACAACTGAATTCTGATTCTAATTCTCATTCTTATTGTCAAAACAATTTTGCCATTTGCATTTAATATTTTCGTTCTAATCACTTGTTCATTCAAGCAAACTCCATTAGTGATTTAATAAACTTCTTATCTTTACAAATTTCATGATATACCACAAAGGAGAAGATTATAGGAAGGGTGTACGTTATTGACTTATCAGTGCTACTCAAGAGCATACTCAGTCAGAAATAATTTTACTATTTGTATTGGAAGTCCTATTCGGTTGCTCAGGCGGTTGAAGTCTTATTCTGTTGCTTTGGCAGTATAAGTCTTGTTCGGTTGCTCAGGCGGTTGGAGTCCTATTCTGTTGCTTAGGCGGTAGAAGTCCTGTTCGGTTGCTTAGGCGGTGTAATACCTGTTCCTCCGGATCAAGTGAGAGTTTATAGTTGAATTCCAAAAGAGGTCTGGGACTGGACGTAGAACGGGAAGTTCGAACCAGTATAAAAATATCCGACGTCGTTTACTTTATTATTTACTTTTATATTTATATTATGCACCAGTAGATAGTTTAGTTAATATTCCATATTACTCGATCCTTAGTCACTTTCACTTGGTATCAGGGCAAGGTCATCATATAACCATAAAACAGTTATTTGATATTCAAATAATATGGAGAATAACACTAGCACAAGTTTTATTGAAGGTCAATCCATTGCATGACCACCATTATTTAACGGTTTGAATTACAATTATTGGTCAACTCGCATGAGAATTTATATGCAAGCAAATGGATATGATACTTGGAATATCACTCAGAATGAATACACTATACCTGTTACACTATATGCATAATGGTCAAATACACAAAAGATAGATGCCACCTCAAATGCAAAATCCATGAATATGTTATTTTGTACTTTAGATAAGAATGAATTTAATAGAGTTAACATGTGTACAACTGCTTATGAAATTTTTGGCGAATTATTAAAGTTACACATGAAGGAACAAATAAAGTTAAACAAAGCAAGATTTCTATGCTCAAAAATCAGTTTCAAAATTTCAGGATGAAACAAGATGAAACTATAAATGAAATGCATTCTAGATTCTAAGACATGTATCATTCACTATTAGCATCAGCAGAAAAATACACTGATTTTGATATTGTTTCAAAAATCCTAAACTCTTTAACGAATGAATGAGAACGAAAAGTCTTAGCTATTGAAGAAGCCAACGATGTTTCTATCATCAAACCTGAAGAGTTAATAGAAAATCTCATATCGTATGAAGTAAATTTGCAAGCAACACGAGATTAAGCCCAAGATAGAAAGAATATAGCTTTCCAAGCTGAATAAGAAGATTCGGATTCAGATGAAGATGAATGACATTTATAGCAAAGAATTTCAAAAAGCTTTTGAAATTTAGAAAGAATAAGAAATTCAGAAACAACAAGAGAGACAATACCAATAAACCACCAGCTTCAAATTTCGAATGTTATGAATATCATAAGAAGGGTCACATAAAAAAGGATTGTCCTGATCGAAAGAAAGATAGATACAAGAATAAGAAGGACAAGTATAAGAAGAAGCAAGCATTCTTTGTTACATGGGATGATTCAGAATCGTCTTCAACATCAGATAGTGCCACTAATAGTGATTCTGAACAAGCCAATGTCTGCTTTATGGCTTCCACTAACAATGTAAGTGATCTAACTTCTAACGATTTAATAGATATAAACTCAGAGCTATTGGATAAACTAAAAGAAGTTAAAAGAAAGTATAAAGATGCTTTAGAAAAACTAAATGGAAATGAAACAGAAGTTGATATGCTCAGAGATGAAAAGAAAATCTTAGAAAAAGAACTTGTTAAAACACAAGAATCTTTGTCTAATGTATCTTCTCAACTCACTATTCTATCAAAAGAAATTGAAGTTTAAAAAGAAAAGAATATGACAATAGCTTTAGAAAAACACGATTTAAAATGAAATGTCAAAATTCTTAAATTAAACAATATTAGTCTAAAAAACCGAGTTAGAAAATAATACTAAAAATATTTCTAACTTTAATAAAGGTAGAGAAAATCTTTCTAAGATGATTAATAACTTCCAAACTACTTTTAATAAGAAAGGGTTAGGATATACAAATTCCTCAAAATCTAGTTCAAAAAGGAATAATTCATCATATAAAAATTTCAATATACATAAGTATTTTGTAAAAGCAAAAGCAAAACCAAAACCAAAGGTTTTCACTCAAAAGAAGGATATTTGCAACACAAATACTATAAAGATTTGGATACCAAAAACTAATAATAATTCAATCAGAAATAAGTATATTAAGTTTTTTATGAATTCAGTTCATAAAAATGAAAATTTTACTTATAAAGGGAATTCTAAACCCTTTAGGGTTTGGCTTCCTAAGATCTAACTCTTAGGACCCTAATAAAAAATGGGTACCAACGTCATCTTTATATATTTTTTTTTGCAGGTACCAATTAAGAAAAGAGGAAAGTGGATACTTGATAGTGGTTGCTCAAAACATATGACAGGAAATAAAGATATGCTGACTAATATTATCTACTCAGATGGAGGATCTGTCATATTTTGAGGTAATTCCAAAGGTTATATTATCGGCAAAGGCGATGTGAGTAATGAAGGTACATCTAACTTACCTCTTATTACAAATATTTTACTAGTTAAAAATTTAAAACGTAATTTGCTTAGTATAAGTCAACTATGCGATAAAGGTTATAATATATCCTTTTTGGAAAATAAATGCAATATATTTTCTCAAAACAAGAATCTAATCTTTGAAGGAACTAGAGAACGAAATATATATATAATATGAAAGTTATTCATAACACAAATATGTGTCTAGTAGCCAAAGAAAATGATCCTTGATTATGGTACCAAAGATTTTGTCAAATAAACTTTAAAGCAATAAGCAGATTATCTAAAAATAATTTAGTAAAAGGTTTACTGAAAATGAATTTTAAAGTAAAAAGTATTTGTGATGCTTGTTAGTAAGGAAAATTAACCAAATCCTCTTTTAAATCAAAGAAAATATTCTACATTACAACCACTTGAGTTATTACATTTAGATCCTTTTGGACCAGCTCAAGTACAATCTATAAATCATAATAGATATATTTTCGTAATTGTAGATGATTTTTCAAGATACACCTGGATAATATTTATGAAAAATAGAAGTGTTAGTTTTGAAAATTTTAAGATCTTTGTTAAGAGAATTCAAAATATTAAGAATATAAAAATAAAAAACATTTGAAGCGATCACAGTGGCGAAATCGATAATGATATTTTTGAAAAATATTGTAATAAGAAAAAAATTGTTCATAATTTTTCATTTTCTAGAACCCCGCAACAAAATGGAGTTGTAGGAAGGAAAAATAGAATACTTCAAGAATGCGCTAGAACCTTGTTAAATGGAAGCACTCCACCTAAACATTTTTTAGCAGAAGCTGTACCAACTACTTGTTATGTTTTAAATCAATTCTCTATTAGACCATTAACAAAACATACCCTATATGAACTTTTTAATGGAAGAAAACCTAATATATCATATTTTTAAGTTTTTGGTTCAAAATGATTTTTATTAAATACAAAAGACCAACTTGGTAAATTCGATCCAAAATCCGATGAAGGAATATTTATTGGATACTCGAAACGAATCAAGGCATATAGAATTTATAATAAAAGAACTAAAATAATCAAAGAAACAGTTCATGCAAAAGGAAAAAATATAGTGATAGTTTTATTCTTCATCGCCGTCAATAGGGATATTGAAAATAGATTTTTTTTGAATTTGAAATAATGTGATGGGCGAATGACAGGTCATTTGATGAAAATTTCAAATTTAATAATAAAAATGAAGATGAAGAAATAATCCCTAAATCAAATATCATAGAAGATGTTATTGAAAATAATATTGAAATTGAAAACGACAATTTACCAAATGAAAATGAAATTCGAACTTCAGCAAGACTTCTAAGAAATCACCCAATTGAAAATGTCCTTGGAGAAGTAACAGTAACGTAAGAACTCAAAATCAATTAAATCAAATGGGTCATGTTGCTTTCCTATCAAACATTGAATCCAAAAATGCTAAAGAAGCCTCAAATGATGATTACAGCTATGCAAGAAGAGTTAAATCAATTTGAACGAAATGAAGTTTGGGACTTAGTTCCTAGACCTAGTAATTGAACAGTCATTGGTACTAAGTGGGTTTACAAAAATAAAGCTGATGAGCAAGGAAATATTATTCAAAACAAAGCTAGATTAGTCGTTCAATGTTACAATCAAGAAGAAGGAATAGATTATGAAGAAACATTTTCTCCTGTAGCTCGACTAGATGCAATACGAATTTTATTAGCTTTTGCTTCTTTTCACAACTTTAAACTATATCAAATGGACGTAGAAAGTGCTTTTCTAAACGGTTTTATTAAAGAAAATGTGTATGTAGAACAACCACCTCTATTTGCACATGAATAATTTCCAGATCATGTTTATAAATTAAAGAAAGCTTTATACGATTTAAAACAAGCACCTCTGCGTTGTATGATCGTCTTAAAAGTTATCTTATAAATTCCGGTTTTAAAATTGAAAAGGTAGATCAAACTTTGTTTATGAAACAAGATAGAAATGATATTTTAATAATACAAATTTATGTAGATGGCATCATTTTTGGTTCCATGAACAAAAAATTATGTCAAGAATTTTCAAATATTATGACAAGAGAATTTGAAATGTCTCATATGAGAGAACTTTCATATTTTCTTTGATTACAAATTAAACAATTAAATAATGTAATTTTTATTAATCAAGAAAAATACTGTAATAATCTTATAAAACGTTTTGGTATGGAAAACATTTCTGCTGAACCAATTCCTATGAGCACTACGATACATCTCAATCGAGATGAAAATGGTAAAAGTTTTGACTATAAACTATATCGAAGTATGATCGGATCCTTACTTTATTTAACTACTAGTCGTGTAGATATAATGATGAGTGTATGCTTGTGTGCACGATCTCAAGCAAAATCCCAAAGAGGCACATTTGTGGGCAGTGAAACGAATTTTGCGCTACTTAAGCAAGACTAAAGACTATGGTCTCTTTTACCCGAAAGAATGTCCTTTTGAGTTAGTATCATATAGTGATGCTGATTTTGGAGGATGTCTAATGGATCGAAAGTGTACAAGTGGTACTTGTCATTTCATTGGACAATCTTTAGTAACTTGGTTTAATAAGCAACAAAATAGTGTTTCACTTTCGACGTGTGAAGCAAAATATATTTGTTGCTTTGGTATGTGCTCAAGTAACATACATGCAACAAACACTATAGGATTGGTATAAATCTATCTAACTCAATAATTTATTGTGATAATACAAGTGCTATGAATTTATCAAAAAATCCTATAAATCACTCTAGAACTAAACATATTGACATTCAACATCATTTTCTTCGTGATAACATAGAAAAAGGTAAAATTCTCTTAATTTTGTATCATCAAGTCGTAGATATATTTACTAAACCTTTAAAAGAAAATATTTTTCATAAGTTAAGACGTGAACTAGGAATTATGGTGTTACATGATTTATAATTCGATATTAAAGTGTAAAACGTTCTAAAATAAATGAAATTTAAAAGAACAAAAAATTGGAGATGATAGCACTCGAACTCTGCTCTCATGGGAGGAAGTCACATGCTTTTCCAATGTTCTATTGTGTTACTTGATCTAAGACCTTACATTCCTTTTATTCTATATGCGATTATAATCTTTTTATTTCTTAAGCTTACATTTTCTCTTGGCTGAAGTTTTCTAAGAAATGCTAACCATAAAATAAAAACTTCAAATAAATAATCAACTCAATATATATACGTGATAAAAAAATTCTTAAATTCATATACAAACTTTAAATATACATTCTCTTTACAATGTCTTCTCAATCGTTTTCAGCACTCCTACTATGGATTTATCAAACAAATCTACTCCGGTATATATTTCAATCAAGATTACTCCATCACCGAATCATCATAATAGATATACACCGAACGGAGAACGAGCTAAGAAAAACTTAGACTTTGGTTCTCCATCTACCAAGGAGAAAATCGATGAAATCCATCACTATCAACTTGAGACTTTAGGTTTACAACGTGAGATGTATTATGAACAAAAGCACCATGGTAGACGATTAAATTTCCATGAACAATTCGCTCTCAAATTCTATGGATGTCTCCTAAGCAAGGTGTGCACAATTCGTCTCCTCAACGACCTCACGTATCTCTGAATTCTTGGAAACAAGGTGCTTAACATAATGTTTGGTCTCATATACATCCATTACGTGATATCACCAAAGTTGAACCAAGCTCAGACGAATCTAAGACTTCGGGAATTTAAATCTATATTTTTTATGTTTATTATTTTAATACTGTAATATGGATATGTAACATGCTTATTGATATAAAAATTATATTTATTTTAACATGAGAATAAAGCTCGAAACACACACACACACATATATATATATAGCTTATTTGTTAACTAATTTAAGAATAAACTAAAAAGAAGCTTGACCTCTGCAAAACAACAGTTTCAGCCGGTTGACTATAGGGACCCAGTCGATTGAACATTCATAGAAATATAAAATTCTTTCATAATTCAGTCGACTGAGTAACCCCAGCCGACTGAATATTCAAAACTACAACATACAACCCAGAATTCAGCCGACTGACCGCCCCCCTCGGCCGACTGAATTATGGCATTTTTTAACTTGAAACTTGCTGGTTGATTCTATGCACCCTATTCTCTTGGACGACTTCGGAAGATGAAGAAGAAGAAGTACAAGATAGTGAGGATTTCTAGATTCATTTTCTTTTCTTTTTCACTCATGAAAAACTTGTACTACTATTACTTCGTTTAAAACATATTCTGAGGTTCCTAGGTAAGATGGTCATTTATTTATCATATCTATATGCTCATATGTGCTTAATGTTTATATGCTTATATGTCTATATTTCTCATATCAATTTTTTGTCCCTTTTTGTCGATGATAAAGGGTGAGAAAATGATTGATAGGGGGATTATTCAGTCAGGAGTAAATTTCTTTTATATATTTACAAACTTACATCGTTGTCATCATCAAAAAGGGGAGAATGTTAGAACCTTGAATTTTGATGTTTTGATTTGGCAACTATATAAGTAAATATTATATGAACTAACTGTATTTACAAGAGAAGATATTGTTTTACTCAAGAAATAATCTAACAAATTGCAACCCAGATTCCAGATAGAAGCTTCAGTAATATATTTAGTCTATGGTCTGAGTCTTGTAGTGAATTCATGTTAAAATCTCTTCGAAGTGGTATATACATGCACATACAATCTAAAGTATTTTAAAACATAGTTCATGTGCTAAAGACTTCAAAACATAGTTCATATACCAAAAGTTCATTCAAAATTCTTTGATAAAAAAAAGGCAATTCAGCCGACTGAACAATCTAGTTTAGTCGCCTGAATGTTGTGCACATGTACAACTAATCTTGATTATTCAGACGGCTAAAGATGATGATTTAGCCGGCTGAATTGCATGATTTTTGCAATGTTTTCCTTCTGATTCAATTTTTAATCGATTCAGCTGGCTGAATTATTCCAATCAGACGATTGAATCTTCATAACGGTTATATTTTAAAAAGACACTTCATTTCAGCGAATAGAAACAACTCTTGATTCAAGAGTTGCTTCCATATTCTTTCATGGCTACTTTTCACCAATGATTGCAACTCTTAATTCCTATATATAGCCATGAAATTCATTGTCTTAACAACTGAATTTTGATTCTAATTCTTATTGTCTAAACAATCTTGCCATTTGCATTCAATATTTTCGTTCTAATCACTTGTTCATTCAAGCAAACTCCATTAGTCATTTAATAAACTTCATATCTTCACAAATTACATGATATACCACAAGAGATCAGATTTTATTATTTACTTTATTATTTACTTTTATATTTATATTCCGCACTAGTAAATAGTTTATTATATTCCATATTGCATGATCCTTAGTCACTTTCAGGATGCAACCCGCTAAATACATATATCTATAGCAGGCAATGTACCCTTCTGGAGGGTTGTGTTCTTTGATGGTGGGAAGAAGCTAAAACGTCTTCAAATGGAATCTCGAGCTTATCATATATCTTTTGAAGAAATCCTTCATCGATTTTAGAGGCTATAGAATTAGCCGGATCTTCTAATATCATGGCATCCTAAAGAGTATCGGGTGTTGGATCTATTTCTGGCCCACTTATCAGCTCTATCGAATTTTTAGGAACTTATTGCTCGACTTCAGGATTCTCTAGATTTTGTTGTTCGACTTGTGGAATCTCTTGTTGTTGATTCTGCTGAGCTAGAGTTTCCTATGCATGCTCAACTGAAGTTTGCTGGGCATGTGGAGTTGTAGTCGAACTCTATTCAGCATCAGATTCAATATATTTGATAGTTGATGTACTTGTGGCTTGAGCAACAAGACATTTGAAACATCTTCGGTCCATTTCTATATAAAAAATTGACAAATAATCAACATTAGAGTAATTACAAGCTATACACACCATGCTAAGTGAATTCTTGTGCGGTGTCATGTAGTGTCGTGCAGTTTAAGTATGTGATATTATTCAATGGTCCGTTTTTAAACTCTGGATATCACTCGACGTGATCGTCCCGAAAAGTTTCATGTAATGTCCGTGCTTTAGAAAGGATTCGAATCCAAAAAGAGATCTCAAGTCATGTGAATAGAAATACAAAGAAAACTTTCTAAGTGCTGGAGTTGTACAACTCCAAAAGAAAGGAAATTTCAATCTTCTTCTTCCAACTTCACCACTTCCCAAATCACAACCGTTCATATCCCTATTCATCTATGTCTATTGTAATGACCTAAAAATTTGTCCATTGTAACGACCCAAAAATTCATCACTTCGATAAAATTTCAGAATATTCAAAAATAAGAATTTTAACATAAATAATAATGTTTAAACAATAAATAAAATTGGTAATCATATTTTGTGTAAAAATATATACTTCGGAATATATATCGATAAAATAACCGAAAATCATTTTATCGATAAACATCTCTTAGACCATCTAACATCGCACACGAAGTTGGATACATACAGTCATTTATCTATACGAGTGAGAATATGTAATAAAATAATTTATTTTATTTTGGAAAATTAAAAGTATGTATGACATCATTAATAATGTCACAATTTTAGAATAATTAATTTTAAATTTTAAATTGAGTTTAGATGATTTAATAATTATTTTAGTTATTAAATAAGCTCTTTTGACTATTATCACTGATAGAAATATGATTATCAAATTTTGTTTACAAATATATGTATATTAACTAAGAAAAAAAATATGACCGAAAATTGAAATCGAAATTCGTAACGATTCAATGTGTAGAAGTTGTGCATTATGGATTATATTTGACATACATATGCATATATACATATAACATACATGAAGACATTTGCAAGCACATGGATACACACATATATGCATATACATTTAATATAAATTAACTAAAAATATCAAGATATTTTCTCATTTCCTTAACCCTTAAGCATCCTAAAGTCAACCACTTACACATCCAAGTACATGCACATGGCCAAGCACATAGGACGGGGGAGTTTCGGTCAAGCAAAATAATGTAAGGGAGGTGATGGTATATTTATGCTTAAATATTTTGATATTTTACTCCTTTCATTTGCCTATAAATTGCCACCTTCCATCTCCACTTCTATTCACTTCTTCTTCATCTTTCTAAGCCTTCCTCTCTATTTTCATGTCTTCATACTTAGATAAATAATGGCAAAAATATTTGCAAAAGAAAATTAAATTATACAGTGTGTGTGTATAAATCAAACCACTTCAAAACTATCACAAAACTCATCCTTTCCACCTAATTACCTCATGGCCACCACCCTATTCCTCCACAGCCGATCCTTCCTCCCCTTGTAGCCAAGGCCTTGAGCACCTACCATCATCTCAAGCAAGTGCCAAGCCAACTAGAGCATTAGTGCAAGGGTTCGTGAGCTTAAAGTTCGAGTTAGCGAAGCTATAGCCATTTTTAAGTTAATCGTTTAATCCGAGGTGAGAAACTCCACTTATATATATATATATATATACTTTGGATGATAATATGATATGTTTTTTGGTTGCTATGATTTGATCATCATGTTTGGTTGTGAAATATTATTGTTTGGATGTGAAAAACAAGTCACCTTTAAATACATGTCGAAATATCACAAAGGAGATCACTTTCCTTTTTATAAATGAAACAGTATATATGAGTTGTTAAACCTCTTTGAAAATGGTTTAGAATGATTTAATAATGTTATATAAAAATTTAAACGTGTTATGATGAAGTTTGAAAGTAAAATGGAAAATTGGTTAAAATAGGCATGTCACGTTACGGTAGTTTGCGATTTCGCATCGTAGAAAGTTAAACCCATATATACGATGGATTCAGAGTTGAAATTCTTTGTAATAAGAATTTTCCAAACTCTTATAATCATAGTTTTCAAATGAAGAAAAAAAATCGGGACTTTGTTTAGTATATTTTGAAATATGAGCAAAAAATGTTTTCAATGTAGCTGTTGTTTGGCAGTTCGGAAACCAAAGCGACAAATTCTTTATAAATAATATTTTAATTCTTTATAAATAATAATTTTAATTATTTGAAAATATTGAATAAATTCTATAATTCTTTTAAAATGTTTTTAAAGAGATTTAAGTTATAAAAAATGAATTTCTAGATGATCGGAAAGTTGTTTTGATCAAATAAGCCTTAAAATACTATTCGCAGCACTCTTTGCAGCACTTTTAATAACTTTTGAAATATGGATTTAAATTTAACAATTCTTTTCCAAATCTTTTATAATTGTTTTCAAATGAATAATTAAGTGTTTTAATAATGATTTGGAGATTTTATTGTCTATTTAAAAGAGTTTAAATAAACGATTTGAAGAAAAGCTGTTAAACTTAAGTGATTAAATCTTGGCACTAAAAGCCAACGAGTAGACTGAATTTTTCTATTCGTGAGATCCAGATGTGAGATGTTTAAACTAAGGATATGTTCAGGAGCAACCAGTGCTCTAGCTCACCTGGCCTCTTTTCTGGGCGAGGGGTAGATAAGGTTGAAATGCCGGAAACGAGAAGTATAAAATATTCAAAATCTATAAATTTAGTTTGATACAACTTGGATTGTATGGAGATATTCTTCTTATATTTGGTGTTAAATTTCGAGGAGGGAACTCATACTAACTGTATGAATTTAAAAGGCAATTTCATCATTATTCGACGGATAGTACTTGTTGAATACGGAAATTGATGTTGAGTAGAATTAGTATAATTTCCATCGACCCTTTTTTAACTCAATAATGTTTTCCAATATGACTTATGAAAATGATTTGGTATTTCCAAAGTTAAAGAGAGGTTTAATGATTCTGTATATACTAAAAAGAAATATTTTAAAGATATATATATCTCTAGAATATATTTTTGATAAAAAGAAAGTAATTAATCAAATGATAAGCACATATTTACTCAATATCTTTTTATCGATGGTTGGTGCGAAGAAACGGAGTAGGATTTGAGTAATTCTTATCCGAAAACCACTTTGAACCAATTTATGTACTCAAAGTGAAGACTTGGAATGATAATAAATGAATGAAGGGCTGCTTGTCACTGAACCTCAGAGGAAATTTCCCATATCATATATATGTGGCGGTAGTATCTTCATTTGTTCTTCGATGCAAGGACTGCTCACTACTATTCATAGGGATGATTCCCGATAGGATGTGGTAGTAGAGTCCCTTCGGTTTGTCCTGTTCCTGGACAACTTGTATGGATGAATGTCTGACATTACATTTCTAAACATGTTGATTGATCTCTCTAAACATATCATCTGTTTGGCAGTGAAGAAGGCAACTTCTCATAGCTTAACACCCTTTCTTAAGATATACGAGCTCTAGAGTTATATGTTTGTAGAAATTGGTTTTGTGATCATGGACTGGCAATGTGGCATTCAAAGAGGAATGTGCTATATGAAAGGTAATCGTTACCTCGAGCCTCATTACCCGAAAATGACAAAAACAGAGTAGATGTAGTAGGGCTAAGCGAGTCGCTCCCATTAGGATATAGTCATCACCTTTCTAGATCACCCCCTATACTTCGGGTATGTAATGTATGCTTTGGGATCTCAGGATAGGTCAGGAATAACTGGGGTAATGGCGTATTCAGCACCATCTATGGTAAAGGTAGGTCGGTTCTGTGTTGGGAGAGGTTGGAGCCTCAGGTGCATTTTTCTAGAGATGTATTGTGCGGAAGTTAGTTCCTTTCCTTGTCATTGTATGGAATCCATTCTCCAATAAGTGCCTTCGGACTTGATTGTAGAGCCTAATATGATGGAATTTAACAATGTAACAATTTCGGCTAAGATTATGTATATTTACTTGAAAAGTGTTTTCAAAAGAATGTCATTAAAAAATATCATCAGATTTTGCGTAGCACATGTTTTGGTTGTCATAATATAAAAACCTATTCCGTGTTTATGTGTGGCGTGGTCTTATGAGATATCTTTGTTTTCATAAAAAATCCATATTTGAGTTTCTCACACCAGTCTTAGACTGATCCAAAGTTTATTTTATTTTCCCCTTAAACTTTGGGTGCCCTATTTTTCGAGTAGCCAAGTAGTTAGATTGTTTGAAGCATAGAGCATGGAGCATTTTGGGTTCTTTGTAGAAGTTATCTATCATTTTCCACCGTGTCTGTTTTTATATTACCAACTCTTCTAAGGATTGGTCATTATAACTGTCCTTAGCTGGATTAATACTTAGTAGAACTCTAATGGAACAATTTGGAGCAATTGCATATACAACTCATATGTATAATTATGTGTTGAATACGATATAAGATTTTAATATTGTCTTGTCTTCTATCTTTATTTTCTTTACCCAATGATAATCCGCCTCTCCAGCACTTGGATTTATGGCACGTGAATGCCAATGATGTATTAGTGTCGATCTCTGAGGGTCAAGGAGGTGGGTCACCACATTTGGTATCAGAGCTTATGGTTGAGCGACTACCTAAGCCTGGATGGGCTTAACTTATTAGTGATAAGGTTAGTAATACCCTAGATTGAGTTTAGTCTTGGAGAGCCCATATTTGATTTTTTTTATTCGAATAAGAATATTTGAGTTTATACCCATTCCCTAAGACAATTTCGTCTATATTTCCAATAATGTTTCTTTAATATATGCAGATATTAGGAGATGAGTAATAGAAGAGGATGAAGGGGAGGAAGCGACACTATGACCATCAACGGTCGATCAAATGCTACAGTAATTGAGGAAGAGGTAATTCCTATGTAACCTCAAGTTAGCTTTGCCGCTCCTTGCAAAAATTATACCAGCTTGGGAGGAAAGCCATTCAAAGGCATTGAATCTATTATTGAAGTTCAAGCTTAGCTCAGATCCAGTGAGACAATCTTTAAAGGATTAGACGTCGATGATAATCGAAAGAGATTCTTAGCCTCCTTGCAATTGAAGGAAAGGGCTCTAGCTTAATGGGAATCCGTTACTCTTAATGAACCTAAAGATAATACCTCTTGGGTAAGGTTTAAAGAAGTTTTTGAAGAACAATACATGCTCGCCACCGGCAAATGCCACCTCAATAGAAGTTTCATCGATCTAAAATAGGAAGCGATGTTTGTGGAAGATTATTTGCACAAACTCAATGAATTGTCTCACTTTGGGCTTGGATTGATAGACCCGCCTCTGAAGAAAAACAGAATGTTCATTTTTGGGATGAAGAAGCAGTATCAGGGTAGGATAACCGCCCATGTAAAAGGAACTTTTGTGGATTTAAAAGATATGGGTTTCCGTTATGGAGCTTTGGACATGAAGAATCTGGCCGCAACCCAAAACAACAACAACAAGAGGAAGTTCAATAACAATGGAAAGAGGCCATGGCAGGGCAAACCCGAAGGAGGATCTTAGGAAAACCAATTCAAAGATGTTGAATGTTTTAACTGTGGAAAGAAATGCCATTATTTAAAGTACTGCATGAGTCCCAAGGTTCAAAGGTAGCAGCAAGGAACCATGTCTCCTATGGTGCAGATAAGTCTCTACCATAACTGCCACAAACCCGGCCATTGGATAAACAAGTGCCCGTTAATAAAGAAAGGAGAGCAGGTTAAGGTCTATGCTATCAAAGATGGGCCCTCAACCTCTACCGATGTAAAGGGCAAGGAGTTCTTAAAGGTAACATCTATATTAGTAATGATTTAGTTAGAGTATTATTTGATATAGGGAACTTTCCATAGTTTTATTTCAAAGAGATTAGTATATAAATTAAAACTAATCGCAAAAATAATAGAAACCCCTATCTGTGTGTCCAATCCCATAGGCGGTGTGACTAATCATTGTATGATTTGCGAGGATATACAAATCACTTACCTTCCCTATCATTTTCATGTGACCTATTTGTCCTTGACTTTATTGGGTTTGAAGTTTTACTCCGTATGGACTGGTTATCCAACAATAAAGCTGTTCTGGATTGTGTTAAGAAGATGATATCTTTATGGACCAACTTTGGATAATTTATAGAAATATTTTGTAATGAACCCAGTCCAGTAAGGGATAGTTTCTTGTATGCAATTGACTCATCTCAAAAAGGTTTGAAGAGAATACCAATTGCCAAGGAATTTCAGGACGTTTATGAGGAAGTTAAGAGTTTGCCTCCACATCGGGAAATTGAGTTTCGAATTGAATTAATTTTGGTGCAAGGCCCTATATTCACCCTATTCAAAGGATGGCCCCGAGGGAAAATATTGAGTTAGCAAACCAAACCGATGAGTTGTTAAAGAAAGGACTAAATAGACCTAGTCGCTCAAGTTGGGGCACAGTGGTAGTTTTCATTGCAAAGTTCAATGGCTCCCTAAGGCATTGTATAGACTATCGAGAACTAAATAAGCAAATGATTAAAAACAAGTATCCTCTACCTCGCATAGATGACTTGTTTGATCAACTTCATGGTGCCCAAGTATTCTCGCAAATTGATTTAGCCACAAGATTGCACCACTAAGAATGACTGAGGATGGCATTTCATTAACTGCATTCAAGGGTCCGAATTGCTTTTACGAATGGTTAGCTATGCCTTTTGGGTTGACTAATGTGCACCCATCTATTTTGTAAACCTTATGAATGAAGTATTTAGAGACGTGCTAAACAAATTATTGTTGGTTTTTATTGATGATATTCTTATCTATTCCAAAACTGAGGAAGAATAGAAAGCCATTTGGAGATTGTGTTGGAAATACTAAGGAGAAATGTACTTAAAGCTAAATTCTTGAAATGTTACTTTTGAGAGAAAGAAGTAAGATTCCTTAGGTATATTGTGTCAGGATAAAAGATCTCGGTAGATCCAGGAAAGTTTTCAGTTATACAAGATTGGAAGCAACCACAAAAACCGAAGGACATCCAGAGCTTCTTAGGATTGGCAGGATATTATCGGAGATTTATTCAAAACTTCTCCAAAATTTTCTCCCATCTAACAAAGTTGACTATAAAGGATGTTAAATTTGAATGGATGCCGAAATACAAAGAAGCATTCCAAGAACTTAAGAAAAAGCTAACTATCGCTCTGGTCCTGACTATTGATGATGAAAGCGGCAGTTTAATTGTATATACTGATGCTTGTGGAGAAGGAGTGGGTTCTGTGCTAATGTAATATAGAAAGGTTATCGCATATGCTAGTAGGCGGTTAAAGACGGATGAGCGAAACTATGCAACACACAACTTAGAGCTATTAGCCATCGTGTTCGCCTTAAAAATGTGGAGGCATTATTTATTGGGTAAGAATTTCTCATAGTTTATTTTGATAAACTTTGTTTGAACTTGATAATAATCTTCAAATAGGTGAAAAGTTCGAACTCTTCACAGACCACAAATCTTTGAAATATCTTTTCACTATGAAGGACTTGAATATGAGGCAACAACGTTGGCTAGAATTTCTTGCGTCATATGATCTTGATATTCTATATACATTTAGGAAAGCCAACGTAGTAGCGGATGCACTAAGAAAAAGGCATGCCGTTATAGCTTATTTGATTGTACATCCAACTTTGATTAACCGTATAAAAGAGAACCAGCTCAGAGATCCGTTTATTCTAGAGATGGTCAAAGCAGTGGATAAAAATACGGTACTAGGAAGATGGATAGGATTCAAGATGGACGATCAAGGAAATTAAGGTGAATGGAAGAATATGCATCCCAAATGTCGACGGGATAAGGCAAAAAGTTTTAACATAATGTCACAATTCTCAACTTTTAGCACATCCTAGAGTTACCAAAATGTATCGTGATATGAGGAAGACTTTTTGGTGGGAAGATATGAAAGGGATATCTCAATCCATATTAGCAGATGTGCAAATTGTCAACAGGTCAAGAGTGATCAACAAAAGGTTGCAGGACTACTCCAGCCTCTTGAAATTCCAACTTGATAATGAGACCAAATATCGATGGATTTCATCGATGGTGTAACGACCCGTAAATTTTCAATAATTAAAAATAGTTAATTTAATATGGTTTTGTGATTTAATGTTGGAAGAAATAAAAATTTATGATTTAATAATAAGAATATAACTGGAATAAAATAAAATAGTATTAATTTAAAGTAATTTATAACTACTGTAGATGCAATTCCAATTAATTAAAACGATTAAAGAATTATAATTGGTGTAGATTGTAAATAAATTAATTGTAGTAACATGTATTAATTGACAACTGGAGTAAAGGAGTAATTGACAAATTAAATGTTGAGTTATGAATGAAATAATGTGTAATAAATTGTAATTGAATAAAATTAGTGTAGGGTGAGTTGTTATAACATTTGTTGTAAATGATAAACTTACAAATGTTACTAAATGTAGAAATGGTGATAATTGTTATTTGTTACCAATTTACCTAATCGATTACAAATAAATGTAAATAAATATTGCATTAATGTGAGTTAAGACAATAACTGCAAATTGTGAATGTAATATAGGTATAGAAATGTTAATTATATTTACAAGGCAATAATTGATGTAATAAAAAGAGTGAAACAAAGACAAATTAATTTATTGAGATTTTTAAATTATAATAAAATTGACAAAAATTTAATATAATGGAAATATAGTAGTTAATACAAATAAGAAATGAGAAACTATTATTTAGTAAGAAATGTGTAATTACCGTTTGTATCCAATAGTGTATAAATATGTTTAAATTACTATTAGATGGGAAATAATTGTTCTACTTCTCATTACATTCATTTAGTCCATTTTGAAACTTAATTAACTGAAATTAATGTAATTGAATTTTCAATTAATAGGAGAGAGAATGCTAAATTGTAAATTAATAGGTGTAATTAAAAGTAGCTTATATTTTGTGAAAATATAAGGAAAGTTTGATTTAATGAAAAGAACATTTACATCAAATAAAATGAATGTTTCATTTGTGAATGTAGGTTTAATTTCATTAAAATAAAGAATAGAATGATTGATTTTAAAGGAAGAATACATGTTTATTGAACTGTGTTTTAGCTTACAGATTGATTACAAGAATAGGAAAATAATCTATTTTAAATTTATTTATTACTCTTGTGTATAAACAACAAATTTATAGACGTGTTTAAATAAACAATTGTTCTATTTTTCATCCATTTTAGTTGTCTGTTTTAAAATTTAACTTTGTAAGTAATTGCAATTAATGTAATTCAAATATTTCAATTAAAATGAAAGAAAACGTTGATTGCAATTAATAGATTTAATATAAGAAACGCACGTTTTGTGTTAAACAAAAAGAGTGTTTTAATGGAAATAAAAGATCATTTTGGAGAAACCAAATTGAACGTTTTCATTTTTAAGGTAAGTTTAAATTTTTTTATTATACGTAGATAAAAAATTAAATGCGTGAAAATTTGAATATTATTTGAGTTAATGAAGTTAATTTGGTTACGTTTCAGAAAAATTGAATTTCAAAATGTTGTGCGATGTACGTGTTCTCTTCATTTCTTTTGTTATTAATTGTTGCATGAACGTTTTGAAATAATTACCTTATTATTAATACTTAATATATTCATTTCTCCTTCTGTTTAATACCTGAGCCTAGACTTTTAGGTTGTATTTAATTCTTGCCACCTCATTTTCACGTATTCAAAATTTTGCTTTCCTTTCTTTGCAAACTTTTCCATTCCTACGTACATTTCCTTATGCATTATCAATGCCTGAAGCTTTCAAAATAAATAGTGACATTTATTATTGTCCCTCCACCTTCATTTCCTAATTAGAAATAACCTGCAGTATTTCTTCATTTGCGTTTTGTTTCTCCTGACACCTCATATTCAAAAGCTCTTATTCTTGCAAATCCAAAAACTTTCTTTTATGAAACATGATTTTTTTTTCATTTTTCCGTACACGTCCTGTCCTCATCTTAGTTGTTCTTCAATCTTTTGCTGAAGCCTCATCTTGAGAAAAACGTAAGTATTAAAATTTGTTTATTTTTTTAATGCGTACTAATTATTATTTTAATAATATTTTTTATAACATGAATATCTTTTGCATATAAACTTTGATTCACGTGCGATTTCTTCTGTTGGATTCATATTTAAATTCCGAACAACATTAAATTGATTTAGTTGAATTTGGAGACTGTTGAGTTTTGCGCTTCTGTTTGAATTTTTATGGGTAAAATCAAAGGTGAGTGTTTTAACCCACTCACAACTTCTAAAATTTCTTAGGTTAGTTAAATTTAATTTATAATGTGATTAGAAATTAATTTATTACTGTTTGGTATGTTAAATTGTCATTCTGGTTAAATTTGACTTTTATTGCATTTAATTATCGTTTAATTTAATATTGAATTTTAATTTGTCAATTTAATACCTGTATTGATTATCAGTTATCTATTGATGTTATTGATTTATTTGGATGATGATTGTGATGTATGTTTGATCATTGATATTAGATGACTGGATGTTGTATTTTATATTGTTATAATATTGCAAGTTCCCTATGGGTTGAACTGATACATAACCGAATGATCTATAGATTAGGAAAAAATCATTATGGGTTGAAATAATAGACTCGAGCGATTTTATGGATTTTTATTTAATTCGAGATTGCGGTTTGAAATGATATATAACCGTAAAATCTTAAATAGCTGAGTGAAATGATAAATATCCGTATCACTTGACCCTAGGGTAGAAAATTATATACGGACACCGGATTGGTTAAATTAAGTGAATTTTTTAACCTTTAAATTTTGAATTCAGTTAACTGGTATTTTGAAATTGAAATTTGATTTATATAAACTGAATTATTTTCGGAAGTCCAAGCGTAATGTTGAAATTTGAATTGATTTAATGAATTGTTTAAAGGATTTAAATTTGGGAATTTCAAAGTTGAAGTGTCAAATAAAATGAACTTATCGGAATTAAGTTATTGGAAATGTTTGGATAACTTCGAAATCTATTTCAGACTAGTTTAAACTATTTTAATCAATTTAAAACTATTTTAATTTATTTAATTTATTTAATCAATTATAACCTATTTAACCCAATTAATCTATTTTTACCTATTTTAAACCAATTAAATTTATTTAATCTATTTTAAATCTATTTAATATAATTTAAATCTATTTAATTTATTTTAAATTTATTTAATCAATTTAAAAATCTACTTAATATAATTTAAATCAATTTAGTCTATAATTAATCTATTTAAAACCTAAAAAAAATCTATTTAATCTATTTTAAATCTATTTAAATCATTTTTAAATCTAACTAAACCCAATTTAAATCTATTCAAAGCTTTACTATTTAAACTATATTTAATCTAATTTAAGCTATTTTTAAAACTATTAAAATTATTTATGAATACCTAAACTATTTTCTAAAAGTTTAGACTGTGTAAAGTTAAATATTTATATCCTTGATGATGATACAACCTAAGTTGAAATTTAGAATTGACAACCTTTGTGAAATGATATATTGAGTAAATATGATTTTGGAAGTGAACATGATTTTAGAAGTGAATATGATTTGAAAATAATATGGTTTTAAGAATATGAGATTTTGATATTAAGTATGAATTGGCTTTTGAAATGTAAAAGAACCATCCGGTATGAAATAAGCGTTTGGTTGTTAAAGAGACCGGGATCGGATATTGTCATACTCTATGCCAATACTGAAAACCACTTTAACAACTGTGCACGTAGTGGAGATTCCAGAAACGAAGTAGTATGGTTTGGTGAACGATTTCTGTATAAGGTATGACGTGACCCTGACTCCCGTGAGTCAGCTTAGATGTGACTAAAACACGAGCCATGCCGGGGCAAGTGAGGTCGCACCTCCGATCGGGCACATTTCTTCGATACCATATTATGACTTTGTGATGATTTGGTGGCCACCCCTTGATTTTGATTTGGGATTATGTTCCAAGGTGGGCGGTAGTAGCTGTTATGCGTTACCACCAGTCCGGATCCGCAATTAGTATATCTACCCTGGCATTGCCTAGAGTGCCATGTTTACATGCCCTAGAGCGCCTTCTACGAGTTTGTTTTGTACCATACCTATGGAGTGCCCTTTGATAGCCTCCAGTTTACGGAGGAGTTACGGTACTGTATAGACTATGAGAATATATAAAATGTGTTAAGGGGGATATGGGTAACGCCTTAACGCTATTTTTATACCTTTACTTTACTGTAGACATATTATAATAGCGTATTGTAGTACATAGTAGATAGTTTAACGGATCCTTAGGAGATGTGAATTCTGAACATCTTTTAAGTTACTGCACCCACGTTAGACACTGGAGAGGAGATGTCAAACCCCGTAAACATATATGACGCCGTTGCACTCATATTTACCGTTGATTTAACTTACATAAGATCTTTTAGTTCTGACTCGAGTGTTTTGTCTTTTCAATTCGCTCAGGTCAGCCTAAGCATTTCAAGGTTGAAGACCTTATTTCTGGAGGACGAAGATTTGTACTAGTATTATTTATCATATTCCGCTGCATCATGTTGTTCCGCTGCATTTATTATTTATTTCTTCATGTTTCTGTAGCTTTGATTTTGTGTTGTAAAAGAATAGTCAAATGTATTTATAAAACGCTTCATGAACTGTTATTTGATTATTATATTTTGTCATTCCGTTGCGAGATTCTGTATTTGTTTTATTTCTTCTCTTTTTCTTATATACTCCATAACAATCTGCCCTTTTGAATGGTTTGAGTCTGGCATGTGTGTGTGCTTAAAACGTCCAAAAAGGTAGGTCGTTACAGATGGCTTACCTCGATCGAGAAAGGAAAATAAAGGCATTTGGGTTATCATAGATCGATTAACCAAAAGCACACACTTTATCCTAGTAAAACCAATGAGAACTGCTGCAAATCTTGCAGAGGTATGCATGAGGGAAATAGTTCAATTGCTTGGTGTCCAAGAAGTATAGTTAATGATCGAGACCCAGTCTTTACCAGTAAGTTCTGGGAGGCATTACAAACAGCTCTGGGAACGAAGTGGAGTATAAGCACCGCATATCATCTGCAGATCGACAGGACAACTAAAAGGGTGAATCGAATATTGGAAGATATTCTGAGAGCTTGTATCTTAGTTTTGGAGGATCATGGGAAATTATATTCATCTTATTGAGTTCTCCAATAATAACAGCTATTAGGCTAGTATTGGCATGACACCATACGAAGCTTTGTATGTTCGTCCGTGTAGATCCCCAGCATGTTGGATGGAGACTGAAGATCGGTTGGTACTAGGTCCTGAAATGATTTGAGAAGCCTCAGAAATGGTAGACTTGATTAGAAAGAAAATGAAAGAAGCCCAGAGCAGGCGGAAGAGTTACACTGATCAAAGGCGTAGAAATTTGGAATTCTGAGTTGGAGATTTTGTATTCTTGAAAGTCTCTCCAATGAGAGGAGTGGTAAGATTTGGTCCGGCAAGAAAGTTGGCACCCCGATTTATTGGACCATTTCCCATTTTTGAGCGGATTGGCCCATTAGCTTATCATGTGGAATTACCCAAAAGGTTATCCGGTGTGCATAACATCTTTCACGTATCCCATCCATGGAAGTATATGCATGATCCGGAGCAGATTATAGAAATGGCTGGCTAAGAAGATTTAGAAGTTGAACCGAATTTGGCAGTTATTGAGCGACCAGTTCGAATCGTAGATCATAATGAGAAACGATTGAGAAGTAAAGTTGTAAGATTGGAGAAAGTCCAATGGGGTGGTGATGTAGAAGACTGCACCTGGGAAACAGAAGATAGAATGAGGAAAGCATATCCTAAGTTTAGGATTGATGTTGTATCGAGATAATGTACTCACCGCTTGTGGTGTAGTCACTTATCATATCTTGTATATATTACATTTTGTCATATATATATGTATGTATGTGTGTATGTATGTATGTATGTTTTCATTTCGAGTTATCATCTTCTTATCCTTAATTTTGACGGCGAAATCTTTTAAGAGGGGAAGTATGTAACAATCCAAAAATTCATCACTTCAGTAAAATTTCAAATATTCAAAAAATAAGATATTCTAACATAAATAATAATTTTTTGAATAATAAATAATGTTGGTGATCTTATTTTGAAAAAAATATATACTTTGGAAGATATATTGATAAAATAACCGAAAATCGTTTTATCGATAAACAGCTCTCAGACCATCCGTCATCGCACAGGGAGCTAGATATGTACACTCATTTATCTATATGAGTGAGAATATGTAATAAAATGATTTATTTTATTTTAGAAAATTAAAGTATATATGACATCATTAATAATGTTGTTATTTTAGAATAATTGATTTTTAAATTAAAATTCAGTTTAGATGATTTAATAATTATTTTAATTATTAAATAACCTCTTTTAATTTATTATATAATTATAGAAATATTATTTTCAAATTTTGTTTACAAATATATGTATATTAATTAAGAAGAGAAAATATGACCGGAAATCGAAATCGGAATTCGTAACGTTCAACATGTAGAAATTGTGCGACGTTGTGGATTATATGGGATATACATATGCACGTATACATGCACACATACATGAAGACATTCACATGCACATGGATACACACATATATGCATATACATTCTAATATAAAATAACCAAAAATACTAAAATATTTTCTCATTTCCTTAACCCTTAAGCATCCTAAAGTCGCCACTTACACATCCAAGTACATGCACATGGCCAAGCACATGGGGGGGGAGTTTCAACCGAGCATAATGATGTAGTGGGAGGTGATGGTGGTGAAGAGGAGATGATGTATTTTCACTTAAATATCTTGATATTTTACTCCTTCCATTTGGCTATAAATACCCACCATCCATCTTAACTTCCATTCACTTCTACTTTTTCATTTTCCTAAGCTTTCCTCTATATTTTCATGTCTTCCATACTTAGAGAAGTAATGGAAAAAATATTTTCAAAAGAAAATTAAATTATATATATATATATATATTGAAAACTATCACAAAACTCCTCCTTTCCACCTAATTACCCCATGACCACCACCATATTCCTCTATAGTCGAACCTTCCTTCCCTCCAGGCCAAGGCCATGAACATCTACCACCATCTCAAGCAAGGGCCGAGCCATTTAGAGGCATTAGTGCAAGGGTTCATGAGCTTAAAGTTTGAGTTAGCGAAGCTATAGCCATTTTTAAGTTAATCATTTAATCCGAGGTGAGAAAACTCTACTTATATTTGTATATATACTTTGGATGAAGATATGATATGTTTTTTTCTTGCTATGATATGATCATCATGTTTGGTTGTGAAATATTGTTGTTTGGATGTGTAAAACAAGTCACACATCGAAATATCAGAAAGGAAATCACTTTCCTTTTTATAAATGAAATGCAATACATGAGTTGTTAAACCTCTTTGAAAATGGTCTAAAATGATTTAATAATGTTTATAAATATTTAGAACTGTTTCGATGAAGTTTGAAAGTAAAATAGAAAACTGGTTAAAGTAGGTGCGTTGCGTAATGGTAGTTCTCGATTTTGCACCGTAAAAAGTTAAATCTATCTATACGATGGATTCAGGGTCAGAATTAAGAAATAAAATCAAGTTTATGTTTAGTAGATTTTGAAGTATGAGCAAAATAAGTTTTTAAAATAGTTGCGGTATGGCAGTTCGGAAACCAAAGCACAAATTCTTTATAAATGATATTTGTAATTCTCTAAAAATATGGAAGAAATTATACAAATCTTTTAAAACATTTTAAAAGAGATTTGAGTTATAAATAAATGAATTTCTAAATGATCGAAAAGTTGTTTTCATCAAATAAGCCTTAAAAACACAATTCGTAGCACTATTCGCAGCGCTTTTTGCAGCGCTTTTAATAATTTTGAAACATGGATTTAAACTTAACAATTCTTTTTCAAATATTTTATAAATGTTTTTCAATGAATAATTAAGTGCTTTAATAATGATTTGGAGATTTTATAGTTTATCTAAAAGAGTTTAAATAAATGATTTGAAGAAAAGCTCTTAAACTCAAGTGATTAAATCTTGGGTCTAAAAGTCGACGAGTAGACAGGATTTTTCTATTTGTTAGATCCAAATGTGAGGTACTTAAGATAAGGAGATGTTCAGGAGCAACCAATGCCAGAGCTTATCTGCCCTCTTTCCTGGACGAGGGATATATAAGGTAGAAATGTCGGAAACGAGACAAGAATAAAAGATAACAAAATTTATAAATTTAATTTGATACAACTTGGATTGTATGGAGATAATCTTCTTATACTTGGTGTTAAATTTCGAGGAGGGAACTCATACTAACCGTATGAATTTAAAAGGTGATTTCACCGTTATTCGACGGATAATACTTGTTGAATACGGAAATTGATGTTGAGTAGAATTAGTATAATTTCTATCGACCCATTTTTCACTCAATTATGTTTTCCAATATGATTTACGAAAATGATTTGGTATTTTCAAAGTTAAAGAGAGGTTTAATGATTTCGTATATACGAGGAAGAAATATTTTGAAGATATATCTCTAGAAGATATTTTTGATAAAAAGAAAGTAATTAATCAAATGATAAGCACCTATTTACTTACTATCCTTTTATCGATGGTTGGTTCGAAGGAACCGGGTAAGATTTGAGCAATTCTTATCCGAAAACCACTTCGAACTAATTTATGTATTTGAAGTGAAGACTTGGAATGATAATAAATGAATGAAGGGCTGCTTGTCTCTAACTCTTAGGGAAAATTTCCCATATCATATATATGTGGCAGTAGTATCTTCATTTGTTCTTCAATGCACGGGATGCTCGCTACTAATCCTATGGATGATTCTCGACAGCATGTAGTAGGAGAGTTCCTTCGGTTTGTCATGTTCGTAGACAACTTGTATGGACGAATGTCTAACCTTGCATTTCTAATCACATTGATTGATCTTGATAAACATTTCATATGTTTGATGGTGGAGAAGAAAACTTCTCTTAGCTTATCACCCTTTCCTAAGACCTATGGGCTAAGGAGTTATACATTTGTAGAAATCAGTTCGTGATCATGGATTGGCAATGTGGCATTCAAAGAGGAATGTGTTATATGAAAGGTAATGGTTACCTCGAGCCTCATCACCCGAGAATGACAAAAACATGATAGATGTGGTAGGGCTAAGTGGGTCGCTCTCATTAGGATATAGTTATCACCTTTCTAGATCACTCTCTATATTTCGAGTATGTTGTGTATGCTTTAGGATCTCGGGATAGGTAGGAAACGACCGGGGTGATGGCATATTCGATATTATATATGGTAAATGTAGGTAGGTTCTGTGTTGGTACAGGTTGGAGCCTCAAGTGCATTTTTCTAGAGATGTACTATACGGAAGGTAGTTCCTTTCCTTGTCATTGTATGAAATCCATTCTCCAATAAGTGCCTCTGAACTTGATTATAGAGCCTCGTATGCTGGAATTTAATGATGGAACAATTTCGGCTAAGATTATGTATATTTACTTGAAAAGTGTTTTCAAAAGAATGTCATTAAAAACAATATCCTCAGATTTTGCGTAGCAAATGTTTTGGCTCTCATAAGGTAAAAACCCGTTCTGTGTTTATGTGCGGAGTGGTCTTATGAGATACCTTTGTTTTAAAAAAAAATCCATATTTGAGTTTCTCACACTAGTTCCATGACTGACCTGGAGTTTATTCTTTTCCCTTTAAACTCTTGGTGCCCTATTTTTCGGGTAGCCAAGTAGTTAGATTATTTGGAGCATGGAGCATTTTGGGTTCTTTGTAGAAGTTATTTATCATTTTCCACTGTGTCTGTTTTTTATATTACCAACTCTTCTAAGGATTGGTCATTATAATTGTCCTTAGCTGGATTAGTACTTAGTAGAACTCTAATGGAACAATTTGGAGTAATTCCATGTACTACTCATATGTATAATTATGCATTGAATATGATGTGATATTTTTTATTGTCATGTCTTCTATCTTTATTTTCTTTACCTCGTAATAATCCACCTCTCCGGTACTTGAATTTATGGCACATGAATACCAAGGATGTATTAGTGTCGATCTCTAAGGATCGAGGAGGTGGGTCGCCATATCCATTCAACCACTTCCATCTCCATCGCCAAGTTCATCATCAACCTAACCAGTTCGATGCAATTGGAATTGAAGGCACGAGTTGGTTCAAGTTTGTAATGGATTCTCAAGGCTAGGCCTTGGTCTGGTATAGAGATAGGTCGGGTTTCTAAAGGCGATCGAAGTTCGAGACGAGGCGGTGGTTCAAATGAGGCTTGGACGACGTCATTGAGGGTGTTGGAAGCAGAGGTGATGGCTGCTAATGGATAAGGATGCAAGGGAGTCTCAAATTGCAAGAAAAAACTTGTATTGGCAAAGAGAAGCGAAGAGGAAGTAGAGAAGAATGGGTTTTATAACCCAAGCTTGGACCCAAAGTTTCAACAACCAAACTTGTAAAATATTCCAAGTCAAGAGTCAGTACCGACCCCTAAGCTATGGGTCCGTACTGAGTCCAAAAAAAAAGAGAAAGAACATGTATGTATACTTATATGTATATATGCATGGATATATGTCTATGTACATGAATGCAATGGATCATGTATGGATACTCCTTTCACCCAAGAACATGCACGCGAATATGTGTACATATGTATATCTAACACCCGATGACAATCAGAATAAAAGGGAAATCAAATCCAAACCTGAGAAGTCCATGGAAGGAGTCGGTTTAAAATCGTCAAGTTCAGAATGGCAGACTATGATGATACATTCCAGATTTATAATCCCAAATTCTGGTAGAGCATCGGATAAATTGCTATGGACATAACTTTTCACGGAATCAGTTCGCAAATAGGATAATGACCATTCGAAACACAGAGTGGAATCGTTCACAGCAACTACAACTTTCTCAATTCAAAGCACACCACGTTTGAAGCGAGATGTACTTTTGGGGCAAGTGTTATTCAACCTTTTGACCGGACCATATTCGGATAGATTGGACGAGTTGAACTTCGAGTTATCTAGGCAAGAAGCCTAGAGAGATAGCCCAGCAGTCTAGAAACCAAGCACAGGAAAAGTCGCAAGACCAATACCAAAAGCACTTAAACCAAGACAACAATGGGATCACCCAAAATAGGGGCCGGCACCGACCCTAGCCTATAGGTTAATACTGATTCCCATTTCCACCTCAGGTGGGCGCCATCTTATCCTACTTGCTATACTCTATGCTAAGATCCTACTTCCAATGTTGTTTTGTTGATTCAATACAATTCTTAATCGATCTCCATGAACACTTAAAGTTGCAACTCTATTCTTCCACAACTCTGTCATTTTGACTTGAAAATAAGCTAATGTTAGTGCAAACAACTATGGAATCACGAAGCTAACTATTAGACGAGCCGAAGAGAAGAGTTCAAGATGGCCAATTTAACCACTTTAGGGATCGGTACGGACCCCTAACCTTGGAGTCATACCGACCCCTAGCAATCTAATGATGTGGCACTTACTTTCTTAGGAGAATTGGTCTAATTCGTGTAAAACGATTTGGAGGTATTTTGTGCGGTATATTAGGCTCCATATCTCTATAAATAGAAAGGTAGGACTCGTTTTTCAGGATCTTTTGGCTCTTATTCTTCCATATGCTATATTCTTGTAATTTTGAAAATCTAAATGTCAAAATTATACCGACCCCTAAGAGCATCTGCTTCTAAGTCAGATATAAGCAATAAAATCTTTAAGTGGACGTAGGCCTTGCTTTTTCGAACCACTATAAACGATTTTGTCTTGTTTAATTATCATTTTCATTTACATTTCTTCATATTTTATTCTCTATATTTACTTCTGGGTGTTCGTGCCATTTTTGATTCAAATAATCTTGATCTCAAGCTTTCTATGCTGTTAAGCAATGCAAAGCTATGATGCCAAGAAAGAAATGTATCAAGATGAAATGAAATGAAAAACCGAAGAAAACTTTTTTATCAGTGAAAAATATGAATCATAACATCAGCAGTACATGCTGCTCTATATAGCCTTGTGCTAGACTGTACATGCATTATAATATTTATAGACTTACCCCTCTATAACGATCTACTACATTACTGCTTATACATTTGCATTTATTGGGTCCCATTATTTCCTCTCACATTTCGGTATTATTGCGGTATTTCTATTGGGTAATATAGCAATTTTGCCATCAAAATAACATTGACCAAACCCCTTGCATAAACTATTCTCATTGAGAAATTTTCTTCATAGTTGCTTTTATACATTTAATTCATATTGTAATGCTTTTCTTATGTTGATCAAATTCAGTCAGTAATCTCATGTTTGATTGCTTGAATTCATTAATGTATATTGGTTCATATTAACTTGTTGATAATTTTGTTTTATATTCAAAAAAAATTCATGATAACATATTTATGCTTATAATGTATGGTTCAATATTAATACTCTATTGAATTTTAGGTCATTTGTTAACGAGTTTAAGTAATGAACAAAAGTTGGAGAAGATGAAATGGTGAATTTAAGCAATTATTTTTTATTTCAAGCATATTATTTGGTCATGATTTGACTAAGTCTAAACTATAAAAATTGCATGGATTATGTTGTTTGCGGTCATGATTATTTCATGGTTGTGTGTTAACCTTTATTCCCATCATACATTGGCATGTTTTATGTATATAACCTACTAATGTCATTCCTTCTTGATTAAAAGTTGAGTAAATAACACTTCCAAGAAACAACCTAACTTTATGACTTAATGTAAACTTTTAGGTATTTTCGTAATGATTAATATTTTATGCTAATAGTAGATAGGAATAGGAAAACGAAAATATAAATCCTTTAATTCTTCCCCTGACAGTTCCTCAGTCGAAGTTGTTGGATTAGGTGCATTGGTAGCTGGTTAAAAAGTGTTAATTTCAAAAAAATCCTATTATTAATTTGCAAAGGATCATATTTATGTTTATATGAATAATAAATTTATACCGAATCATCTTTAGTATTATTTAATAAAAGTGTTTTTAGTATGTTTTAATTAATTTCTTTTATTATATGTATGTTTATAATTTAACAAGTATATTTATTGTTAATTTAATATAATTTAACTTATTATTATATTTCATATATAATAATCTATGTTTGTATTCACGATACAAACAACATAATAATAATAAGTATATCAATCTAGCCTACTGGTAATATAGTGAGTATGTGTCATATAATTAACCGTTGTTAATAAATCAATTTAAAGTGACAAGTTTGTAATGATGTCACGAGCATACATATACAAATAAATAATCAAACATACATCTACTCTAAAATAAGTCTGTATTAATTTTTTCTCGGCCATCATTATCTAATTAAATATATACATACACACACATATATATATAATGTTATTTAAATTTGAATACAAATAAATAAATAAATAAATTTATGTATACACTTATAATTAGTATCCATATTATTTTATTTTGGTATATATGTATAAAGGGTAAGGATCGGCTACACTGTTGAATAGAGAAAGGATAAATACAGAATATCTACAATTATGAAGAAATCTGCATTCATATGGAAAGAATAAATACAGAATGTCTGCAAATATGAAGAAATCTGCATTCATATGGAAAGAATAAATACAGAATATCTGCAATTATGAAGAAATCTGCATTTATATGGAAAGGATAAATTTACAGGAAATACGATCTTAAAAAATATAGGTTTTTTATATACACAAAATTAGGTTCCTTTTCTTCCAAGTATTTTGTAATGCTATAAAAGAAGGATGCATTCTATCATTGTATATTATCTCTCTGAATAAAAAAAACTATATTCTCCTCAAATCTCCTATCTCTTATTCTTGTATTTAGTTTCTACATGAAATCGAAGCAGGTTTAAAATTTGAATATAATCAAACTCCATTACGAATCTTGAATTCTTAATCCAAATGAATCTCTAATCTCATAATGAATGCAAAGAGGAATGCTGTTAAAAATTATTCTTCTGTGGATATTACCCAACACATAACTAGTGAGGGTAATATAGCTGGTAATAAACAAGAAACTGAAGAAGATGAGGATATTGATGGAGAGTGTCAAATGACAAAGGAAGATCATGCTGAAGCTGTTACCAGGAGAAGATCATGTTGAAACTGTCGAACTGATAGAAGGAGATCATGCTGAAGCTGTCAAAATACCAGGAGTAATTGTGTCACACGCCACCTTGAATGAATGAATGAGTGAATGAATTGAATGAATGAATAAATGAATTGAATAAATGAGTTGAATGAGTTGAATGAATGAACGAATGAGAGAGTGAATGAATGAAATTTGGTAACATTTAGAACTAAGAAGCAGAAGGTGATTGCTAGATCAAGTGCGGATTCTGAGTCGAGGCATGGCTCATGGAGTATGTTAACTACTATGGATAAGGAATGTATTGAAGGATCTTGTTTTTAATCTCAGAAAATCAAAGGAGTCGCATTGTGACAATAAAGCAGCAATTATGATTACATATAACCTGATTCAGCATGACCATATGAAACATGTTGATGTAATCATTTTTTCAGAGAAAATATTAACAAAGGGTACATATGTTTTTGTGAAGTTGGAAGATCAACTTGCAGATATTCTTACAAAAGGAATTTGCGGATGGAAATTTAATACTGTAATTGACAAGTTGGGCATGATTGATATATATGCTCTATCTTGAAGGGGAGTGTTGAATATAGAAAGGATAAAGACAAAATATATGCAATTATAAAGAAATCTGCATTTATATGGAAAGAATAAATACAGAATATCTGCAATTATGAAGAAATCTGCATTTATATGGAAAAAATAAATACTGAATATCCGCAATCAGAAAATATGATCTTAAAAAATATAGGCTTTCTGTATACATAAAAATAGGTTTCTTTTATTTCATGTATTTTGTAATGCTATAAAAGAAGATGTATTCTATCATTGTAAATTATCTCTCTGAATAAAACAAAAACTATGTTCACCTTAAATCTTTTATTCTTGTATTTAATTTCTACATACACCTCATTTTTGCTACACCTCAAATTCTCCTTAATTTCAACCACATGTTCCCCTTTAAATATTTTATACGTGACAAAAGAGAGAAACTACTATTATTTAAAGAGGAACGTGTGGTTGAAATAAATAGGTATTTGAGATGTAGCAAAAAAGAGGTGTAACCGATCCTTGCCCATGTATAAATTTATAGTTTTAAATACATGTACATATTTAAATATAAATATCATTTGACATTTGATAAATTATTTTTATAATTCAAAATTTAAGATTCAAAATTAATTCGACATTTTCAAATAAAAGATTTTATTAAAATCAAAAGAAAAATCAATTATTATTATATATATATACACACACACACACATACATATATATATATATATATATATATTATATATTTCTGCAAGGATATTTTGTTTGGATATTTCAAAAAATTTGAATTTTAAATTTATATGACTTTCTAATTAAAGAAAAAAATATGTTTTATTAACAACAACATTAGAATTTTTTGTATAACATGATTTTCAAGAGCGATAAATATATACATAAATGTCTCTGTGTGTGTGTATGTATATGTATATGTATACTTTTTAAATCCAAACATAATAGAATTTTTTTAATTATGTTGAATATATAATAAATTGCTTAGATATAAAATAATTATATATATACACACATACGTACATATTTATATTTCAGATTAGAACATAATTTTTTTATTACAATGAAATTATTTCATAAAAATATATAATGTGTTAAAATTGTTTTGTTAATCAATTAAGTATTATTAATTATAATTATTTTTTATAAATTATAGCCGAAGTCATTATGATGATAGTAATAATATAAATATGAACATGATATTTGAATTTATATTTAAAACAAAATGTTACCTCCTTCTTACGATCCTACCGATTGTCGAACACTTGGTTATTGGTTTTTTCCTCGGTTTTCTTAACTACGGATTGCAACACCGTCTCCTTGGCTTCACCGATGTTTGCTGGAGGATAAAGTTAGGTTAGTTTGGTGTAGAGATAACGAGAAGAGCCTAGCTATTTATAGCTAACTAGACAACAAATATCTACCTCTTTTCACGCAAACCCTTGGAGAATAAGTCCCCTTTTCTCCTCTTGCTATGACCTGCCCCTATCTGACTTTGCTTTGTCAAAATACCTAATTGACTCGGTTTGAATCAATTATTTATTAAGCATGTTGTTAATTTATATTGATGTACAACTTTTTTTACATCTTTTAAATTTATTTTTGGCTTCAAATAGACAATTAAAATAGCATATAAAAATTTAATACAAAATTTGTATAAATTTTATTATTAATTTGTCAAATTTACAACTAATTTTATATTGGTCGAATTTGGAAATAATTAAAAATTCAGCTATGTTGATTCTTTAGTGTGAACTTGGTCCTCAGCCAATATTTGAACAATTTAAATACTAAAGCCACTGCAAACTTTGTTGAAGTACAATATTGGACACAAGTTCAATGCTTACAGATCATTTATGCGAAATCCAATTTCTAATCTATGATCGCTCACTTAGTAACGACATTTTACACACATATTCTTTTCATCATCACTGTATCACTTAGATGCCTAAAGTTTGATTTATGGTCAAAAGATCTACTAATATCCGTATATAATTGCACAGACCACTTGGTTCAATTTGATAATATTTGTCGATTAACCGATTTACGTTGGCCAGAGATGTTGACTTCAAGTTGAATACTAATTACAATGATATTAACCTTCTACAATGAAGGAGGCGAAACCACCCTTGGGTAATGCTTCACTTGGTTCTATTGACCATAAGTTGAATACTAATCTTATTATGGTCACCATGCTATGTGTTTAACCATAATAAAATACGGCCAAGTTATCCTCTAGACCGACGACTACTATACGTTGTTATCATGAGATTTTCTATTTTTACTTGGTCGTATTGACCTATAGAAGGCTCTTGCCAGGTCATTCTACTATCGTTCGAAACAGCCACAAGTATGTAACCTTTTGTGCCCCAATGGTGATGAGTAATCATCTGTCGTATGAATAGATTTACGTATACTAGTCTCAATAAATATATTGATACCTTTTTCTCGATACAACTTGACTGGTAACATTTAAGAAGTAAGTACGTGTATGTATAGGTCGATTCAACGCCCATGGTTATGAACATATTCGTAACTGCGATTGATAAAATACTTTTTCTAAGAATTTCTTACTTATGTATGTTTAATATATTAATTAACGTTACTTATATATTTATATATCAACATATATAAAGGAAAATGAAACCAAAAGCATAGTTCATTTCGAACAATTCTTTTATAACGTCCAAGTTATGTAATAAAGTACATGATTTCCCCAAAGTTACACATTTAACTCTATCAATTTTTCACTTGTACTTGGAACCAATTGCGGTGCCTCGTGGCCATGACTTTGATTAGTCTACCAAAACTACACCAAGAAAGAGAATTGGTGAATGGATCTATGATAATATTAATTTGTATCTGCTATCTGAGGAAACAAAGTAACACAAACTATGTTTTATCCAAAGCATCAGCTCTCCCTGATTCAGAACCGTCAGATCGTGCAAGATCCAAGGGCACACAAGAGCTAAAGCACTAAGACATGGATTACTAGAGATAATGGGCCTAGCCCGGTTTCTATTATTTGTATAAATACTTATTACTTCCTGTATCTTTGTAACTGAGAATACTAATCAATGCAATACAAAATTATATCTTCATTACAAATCATATCTGATTTCTAATATGGTATCAGAGCAAATCGCCTAAAGACAGTTTCATTCCGCTGATCATCACTAAGACGAAGTTTTGCTTCGTTCCCCTCAGATTATATTCTCATCACTGGGGAGTTAACCTCTCCGATCAAGCACAGCACCAGTACCCCATCATCTCAACTGTGCCACGCCAAGAAGCGATCAGATAGCCTTCATATCCGCTTCTGGCTGCAACAGTCAAGCATTTCTCCAGATTCACTTGTGCCAAATCAAGAAAGTCCCAGTTAACTTTCTTTTTGCATCAAGATTTTTGCTGATATACTGGCCACTGCATCTTGCTTCGCCAGTATCTTTCTTCCCCTATTCAAGAAACAAGGCAATAATCAGTTCTTATCAGATTCCCGCAATGGATCATGATGAAGATGATGTAACATTAGCAACATCAAGAAATGAAGCAAGGGAAACTGCACCATCCCTTGTTAAACTCAAGAGCAATGTTATAACCATCCCTCTCGACAAAGATAACTACATCTTATGGAAGTACCAAATTGACACAGCCTTGAAAGGACATGGCCTTCAAGATTACATCAAGGGCACAATCTCCATCCCACCTGTCATGAAGAAAGACAAAGAGGGAAATGCAGTTAGCAACCCAGAATATGCCAACTACCAAAAACAAGACAGTCTATTATCTTCATGGCTACTATCTTCTATAAGTGCTAGTCTACTGTCACAAGTTGTTGGATGTAATTCCTCCCATGAAATATGGTCATGTATTGAACAGATTTTCAATTCACAATCAACAGCAAGGATAATGCATTACAAGAGACAGTTACAAAATGCAAGAAAAGAAGATATGAGCATGAGGGACTATCTTGCTAAAATCAAGAACCTATGTGATAAACTAAGTGCTGTAGGTCACAAGATATCAGACAGTGAACAAATCCTCACCATAACTAATGGTCTAGATGAAGAATATGAGTCTGTGGTCACCTTTATTGCATCACAAAAGACACTTCCAGACTTACAATATGTGCAGTCTGCCCTTACTGCTCATGAAGGTAGAATAGAGCAAAAAAGGGCAATACAATCAGAAATGACAGTCAACTATGCATTTGGCTTCAATTCAAGAAACAAAAATCAGCAGAAATCCACACAAAGCCAAAACTCAAAATCTGACAGTCAACAAAGAAACAATCAACCACAAAGAGGAAGAGGCAGAGGCAGAAACAACTATAATAACAGAGTGAAGTGTCAAATATGTGAAAATTTTGGTCATGTAGCCAACAAGTGTTATTTCAGATTCAATTCTGAGTTTAACATAGGACAATCAAGTCAAAAGGAGCCCAATGTCAACATGGCTCAAATAAATCAACAAAAGACCAATAGTGATGGCTTCAAGACACAAGGCAACAATGGTGATGACTTGGTCAAATCAGAAGATCTTAACATCGAAGACTGGTACCCAGATTCAGGAGCAACAAATTATGTCACCAACAACCTCCAGAACTTGAATCTTGGCAACAAAAACTACTCAGGTATGGAAGCTATACACGTGGGTAATGGTGAAGCTATAAGTATATCACATGTTGGAATTGGCAGTATTATAGGTAAGAGGGAATTATTTTTAAACAACCTATTAAGAGTACCCAAAATCAAGAAAAACTTGATAAGTGTTTCTCAATTTGCCAACGACAATAATGTGTACTTCGAGTTTCACCCTAATTTTTGCTTAGTTAGGGATTTACTAAACAAAAACATATTATTACAGGGTAGTTTGGACAAGGGCTTATACAAATTCACTTCCATCAAGCCGAATAAAGACCATATAGGGAGAAACTGGTGTAATCATGTTAATACTAGCATGTTAAGTAAGGGAAATGTTGTTGAATGTTGGCATAAGAAACTGGGACATCACAGTAATGACATTGTAAAAAAAATTCTGAAGGATAATAAAGTAAAATTTGATGACATACCTATTTCTGAAATTTGCACACACTGCCAGATTGGCAAAATACACAAATTACCATTTGCTAGGTCTGAAACAGTACACAGTCAGCCATTGAATCTGATTGCAGCAGACCTATGGGGTCCAGCACCACATGACTCATCTCTTGGCCACAGGTATTATCTTTCTTTAGTTGATGCTTATTCTAGGTATGCATGGATATTCTTCCTTAAATCTAAATCTGAAACCTCCAGCATAGTAAAGCAGTTTATTACACTTGTTGAAAAACAATTTAATCATAGTGTAAAAAAATTTCAGAGTGATGGAGGAAAAGAATTTTTACCTCTTAAAAACTTTTTCCAAGAAAAAGGCATTTTCCATAGAGTAACATGTCCTCATACATCAGAACAAAATGGGTTAGTTAAAAGAAAGCATAGACATATAGTAGACACTGGTCTAATACTAATGTCACAAGCTTCTATGCGCATGAAATACTGGAGTGATGCATTCTACACATCAGTTTACCTTATAAACAGAATGCCCACTAAAATCTTAAAGGATATGTGCCCCTATGAGAAGCTTTATGGCATAAAACCCAATTATGATTTTTTGAAAACTTTTGGGTGTCTTTGTTTTCCATATCTTAGGCATTATAACAGACACAAGTTAAGTTTAAGGTCAACCCCTTGTACTTTCTTGGGTTATACTAACAATCAAAAAGGCTACAAATGTCTAGACAACAAAGGGAGAATTTATATCTCAAGACATGTTGTGTTTAATGAAAACATATTTCCTTTTGCAGGGAAAGATGTTAGTACAAGAAGAAAATCAGATGCACCAAACTTTACAGTTCAACCCATTCCAGTTTTGTCTAGACATTTCACCACAAACAAGAATGACAAGGATCATACCTCAACAGAAAAATGTGCCTCAGATACAAGGTCAGAATGCAGTTCAAACAACTCATATTCAGACATGCTACCTCAACCATATGAAGACACACAACAGACTGATAGCAATGGAAACAACACACCCAATGAAAATGAAATGTCAGAAAATATGTCAAATGATAATGATCAGGAACAACAACAAAATGTTCCAGCTACTGGTCATCATATGACAACAAGGTCAAAAGGTGGAATTTTTAAACCAAAAATTTACTCAGTTTCTACCAGTGATGCAGAACCACAAAGTTATGAACAAGCTATTAAATATGATGAATGGAAAAAAGCCATGGATGAGGAATATCATGCACTCATAAAGAACCAGACATGGAGCCTGGTTGATCAACCAAAACACAAAAACATCGTGGGATGCAAATGGACTTATAAGATTAAAAAAAATGCTGATGGCAGCATAGCCAAGCACAAAGCCAGACTGGTTGCAAAAGGTTATTCACAGCAGTTTGGATTCGATTTCAACGAAACTTTCTCTCCTGTTGTAAAACCAACCACCATTCGACTTATGCTAACTCTAGCCTTATGCAAAAATTGGAAAATTATACAACTAGATGTGTGCAATGCATTTTTAAATGGGGACCTTCATGAAGAAGTTTTTATGCAGCAACCAGAAGGATACATCACGAAAGACAATAAAGTATGCAGACTACACAAAGCCATTTACGGCTTGAAACAAGCATCAAGGTCATGGCATGAAAAACTGAAAGCAACACTATTGAAATTTGGATTCACTCCCACCAAATCAGACAATTCATTATACATGAAGAATAATGGTAATATTATTTACCTACTTGTCTACGTGGATGATATCATTATTACCGGAGACAATGAAAGTGAAATCATAAACACAATACAGCCGCTTGATAAAACTTTCGCTATCAAGGATCTAGGGGACATAAACTACTTTCTGGGTATATAAGTTACAAAAAAATCCAAGTCAGAACTATTTCTATCGCAAAAGAAATACATTGGTGAAATTCTCAAAAGAGCCAACATGAATGAAGCCAAACCGTTACCCACTCCCATGATCACTAACTTGCATTTATCAAAACACAAAGGTGAAGCTATCGAAAATACTAAACAATATAGAAGCATTGTCGGCGCTCTACAATATGTCACTATAACTAGACCTGACATCTGCTACAGTGTAAACAAAGTTTGTCAACACATGCAAAATCCTTTCGACGAACACTGGAAAGCAGTTAAACGCATCCTTAGATATTTAAAAGGGACCCAAAATCATGGCTTATCTCTAAAGGCTTGCAATGACATAAACATAAATGCTTACAGTGATGCAGATTGGGCAAGCGACATAGATGACCACAGATCCACCTCCGGATATTGTGTATTTCTTGGACCAAATCCGATTTCATGGTGCACGAAAAAGCAAGCGACCACATCACGCTCTAGCACGGAGGCAGAGTACAGGTCACTCGCAAATGTCACTGCCGAAATAACTTGGATAGAAACCCTAATATCAGAATTAGGGTTCAACCTTCGAAGAAAGCCAATCGTATGGTGCGACAATCTGAGCACTATTTCACTATCTGCCAACCCCATTCAACACTCGCATACAAAACACATCGAGATCGATTTGCATTTTGTACGCGAGCAAATTGGGAAATTGGACGTAAGGCACGTTCCCACATACTATCAACGTGCCGATATCTTAACTAAGGCTCTCTCAGCCAAAAACTTTATCAGATTGAAAAAGGAGCTGAAAGTTTTACAAGACGATGAAGAGAAAGGGGGAAATGAGAAATCCCTAGATAAAATTGAGGGCGGATATATGAGGAAACAAAGTAACACAAACTATGTTTTATCCAAAGCATCAGCTCTCCCTGATTCAGAACCGTCAGATCGTGCAAGATCCAAGGGCACACAAGAGCTAAAGCACTAAGACATGGATTACCAGAGATAATGGGCCTAGCCCGGTTTCTATTATTTGTATAAATACTTATTACTTCCTGTGTCTTTGTAACTGAGAATACTGATCAATGCAATACAAAATTATATCTTCATTACAAATCATATCTATTTCTAATATCTGCTTTTCAATTATACTTCCATATCATTGATAAACTCTTTAATTTATGGTTGTCATCCAATACATTTCTGAAAAAACAGACAAATCAAGACGATCCTTTACATATTTAAGGGAAATGTTATGTAGATAAAGGATATATGTGTGTGTAGCTCTGTGAAGTTCTGCAATGTGCCCTTATACCGTCTTGAGATTTATTTAAGTTTAAGCATATGGTCATAACAATTACATGTTTATACATCATAATTCCGAGCACATTAAAACGTAACTGAAACATATGATAAAAGGAACAAAAAAATGAGAAGCAGTGAAGCTGTAAATTAAGAAAGATTTTATGAAAATCAGATTTGATCTGGATACATCTTCTGATGAGAAGCATGAAAAAATGATCAAAGGTGATGACTACTGTGTTCTTTGGAACTAGAAATATTAACAGATTTTGTTGTTATTTTGTGATTTTTATTTTTATTTTTTAGAAAGGTAATTAGTCTAGTGAACAAATGACAGTTTAATATTTCCATGTCTCCATCCAGATTACCATGTAGAAGAATATAATAAGTGGTTATGGTTATCTAATAAAATGCAGTAAATAATGAGCAACATATATAAAGTGATTCGAAGAATTGATCTCCTAATGTCTAGCATGTGATTTTCTTTTATTTTTGTATTTTGTGTAAAAATACAGTTAGCACTACCTTTTAGACCACCATTAAAGCGTTGTCAAAGCTCACAATTTACTGAAAAAAGACAAACGAGTCACATTTTTAGAAGTTTGACCCTTTATACGTGTATTCAAAGTAACACGAGGTTGAGGTGGATTAGCAGAAAGGTGATCAGAACTGATGACATGGAAAATTGATTGAATAATCTAAACGCGTAATGTGTATCAAAATCTAGTGATCAGAACTGGATCGATGACTTGGTCGACGTGGTGGTGCGTTTCTTGCTTCCTTTCTCACGGTGATATCATGTGTCTAATTCGGTCATGGAGAACACTTCATATATCATATGTAAATTGCAGTCGTAGTGTTGAACTCATCTCATGTTTGGCCGAACCGGATTTTTATGACGGATGTTGATGCCACGTGGATGGCTATGATTGTTTGACGAAGCTTAGTCATCTATGCTTAAGTTATTTAAAAGAAATAGTACTTGAATTTTCTTGATGTTGATGAACCATATACAGGAGCACACAGTAGGTAGCATGGAATAACTTATTTATTATTTGCATGTGGAACTGTGTTATCATCCTCGAATCCACTAAGAGCATTCCCAACCAGGTCATGATTGAAAAGCAACTGATTAACCCTTAACAGTTGAAGTTTTTTGCAACTCAGAGGGTTGCTTCTTAGCCGGTCAAAATAAAAACGGTTAAGTATAGCCGTTCTTACTTTGACCGGCTAAGCCAACGGCTATAAAGTAGTCGTTGGCTATTAGCCGCTTAAGAGCCAACGGCTACTTTATAGCCGTTGGGCCATTGTCGGTTAATAATTAGCCGGCTAAATTTCTAAATTTGAACGTTGTCTTCCTCCTCTATATAACTTGTTCGTTTCAATCTTTTGTTTACACCATTTTCACTTCTATTTTCCCTCTTCTCAACACAGTTTCTTCAACCAATATTAGCAATGTCGAAAAATTTCAAAAGAAAATCACAGAAGTCTTCATCTTCTAAATTTCTACCTCTACAAAGGCCAGATAATCAGAATCCGGCGCAATTCAATCAACATATGTATAATTCTCAGCACGGTCAGAATCAATTTCATTCTCAACAGGTGCCAATTTCATATCAACCTCAACAAAATCAGAATATCTACCATTATCAATAAGATTTGAATCAATACCAAAATTCTCAAAGTGCGAATTATTCGCAGAATAGTTCGTTTCAATAAAACTATCAGTACGATCAAAACTACGTGTCTTCCAATAGCCAACGACGGTCAGTAATGCCTTATCGTTCACAAAATATATCGAGAAATCTCATTAATCAATTTAGAGGCAACATATTTGAATATCAGGAAACCGAATTTAATATCAATGAAATAGCTGATGAAGAAGACGATTGTAGGAATCTTACTTTGTCTTCTGGTCAAACTTGGGGAAATCAACCATCGAGAATCAACATTTCAAAATCTGGAACAGCGGAACCGAAAGACGGGAAAATGGTAAAATGGTCATCGGACGAGCAAGCTGAATTAGCATTCTGCTGGGTTGAATGCTCTAGACATAATAAGAAAGGTACGAACTAAAGCAAAACCTCTTTTTGGACTTCTGTACGTAATTTGTTCAACCTTCGAACTCCCAACAGTCCCCCAAGAACGGTAGATTCTTTGAAGCAGTCGTGGAAAAGAATAAACGCCGCTTGTCAGTGTTGGAAAGAAATAATGGCTAACCTACATTCTAGACAGCAAAGCGGGGCAAACGACTTGGATCTGGTAATTTTTTGAATTTTGGACTTTGAAATAACAAGTTTTATGTTTAATTCATCTAATAGTACTTCATCCTCTATAGCTCAATCAAGCAAATGCATTTTATATGTCTGAACATAACAATCAATCTTTCAACATTGCTACGACATACTAGAAAAAGAGGAAAAATGGAGCCGAGTGCGACAAGAACATTCAGTGCTACGCTTTCTTCCTCGAAAGATGAGCGATGAATCCAGCCCCGGTAGTTCTAATCCACATGAGGACACCCCCTTCACAACTAGTTCAGGTGGTCGGCCTCCAGGAAAGTTCAAGGGGAAGAAAAAAACAGCCCACAATTACAGCACACATTATAAAAATATTGGACAGCATATGGTGGCCTCGGAAGATGCAAACAAATTATATTTGAAAACAAAAGAAACAAAGAGAATTGAAAGGGCAATGGAAAAACAACGGCGGCACGATGAAAAACAGAAGTTAAGAAATGATGAGCTAGAGTTAATAAAACAAGAACTAGCTCGATAACAAAGAGCTGATTATATGGCTCTTTTAAATTTCAACTTAAACGAACTCAATCCAGTTCAAAGGATGTATACGGAGAAGCAACTTGAGGAGTACCATAGACGTCAATGGGGATGTAAATGTTGGTTGTAAGTTAAATTTTAGTGTTGTTGTCATTTTTAATTTCGTTGTATTCTTCGAGTTAATTTGTCGTTATTGCTATTGTTATTGCTAATGTAAGTGTTGGTTATACTAATCGTAAAGCGTTGGTTGTAAGTGTTGGTTGTACTAATGTAAGTGTTGGTTGTAACTTTAATGATTAAATAAGTTGTTATTGCTATTGTTACTCTGTAATACTCGTAATTTGTCAAAAACAACTTAGTAAAGTAGAAATAACAAATTCAAACACAAATTTTAATACAAACTGTCAACAACCACTTAATATTACAACAGACAAGCAACAACAAACATTACTTCTACTAATTTTTTCCTATATGTTCCCAGTAGTGTTCCACCAATTCTTCTCTTAGATCAAGATGAGCTTGTGAATCTCGAATATATTGTACTCTTTGCAAGTATTCAGCAAAAGTATTTGGATCCTTATAAGCTTTTTTTGAAATGCTACAGCAATGTCTGGATAGTTTCTCAATTGAAGTTCGTACCCACTTTGTCGACAATCATATTATGTAAAATATATAGCAGTATATGATATAAGATAGTACCATCGGATCATGGTAGTATACCTCTTTTCGTAAAATATGAAACCTACCTTGAAGCAGTCCAAATGCTCGTTCCACATCTTTCTTCAAGCTTTCTTGTTGTTTGGAGAACCTAACTTCTTTTGCGCTATTTGTCCTTTTGTAAGCTTGCACAAGTGTTTTTCATTTTTGGTATATTCCATCTACCAGATAATAACCTACTGAATGATCTTTGTCTCTAATTTTGTAATTGCATGGAGGTGAGATGTCATTACATAAGCCGTTAAATAAATATGACTGTCGTAGAATGTTAATATTATTCAGTGAACTTGACACTCCAAAAAAAGCATGTCATATGTACAAATCGTACGAAGCTACAGCTTCCAAGATCATAGTATCTTTTTGCAATGTCCTGTATATTGTCCATGTAATGCAACTGGACAGTTTTTCCACCTCCAATGCATACAATCTGGGCTACCTAACATACCTAGAAATCCACGCTGAGATCCCATTGCCAACAATCTGTCAATGTCTTGTGCTATTGGAGATCGAAGATATTCTTCACCAAACATAAAAACAACGGTTTTGCCAAACTCTTTCATACATAATATTGCCGTTTAGTCTCCAATCCTCACTTTGTCGTCTTGCGAATCTCCAGAAGTTCCATATGATATCATGCGAAGTGCAGCAGTAAACTTTTGCAGGGGAGAAATACCAAGTTCATTGATTCCATTTCATCTGTGCGTAAAAAAAATGTTTGTTTTCGTTAATTTGTCGAGAACCCGATTAAAGATATTTTTCGACATACGGAATCTTCTAAAATCCACGTCCCCGTACACTGGGTTTGCTGTAAAATAATCCTTGATCAATTGATTATGCCCGCTAGCATAGTCACGTCCATAATGCAAGTCTCTTCTACCCACAACGCTACCTCCTTGGGAAGTCGCAGAGCCTTCAGCAATTCCATGGGTCATTAAATCCATTGTTTCGGTAGCAAACATTCTTTGTTGAGTAATACAATGTTCAAAAAAGTCGTCGAAAGAAGATGACGAAGACGAGGATGAGAAGTACCACAAACGTTTTAGAGAACTCATGGAATATTGGTAGAAGAAAGGTGTTTAATATTTTGTGTTTATTAATGAGTATGTTTTACAATATTCTGGCCTCTATTTAAATGCTCTTGTTGGTTAAAGCTGCAGTGATCAGAAGGTCTGGTCATGTCACAAATAGAGATAGAGCAGACGGGTCCACTTCTTGTACCGCTTGAAGATGCTCTGGTTGGTTAAAGCTGCGATGGTCAGAAGATCGGGTCTTGTCACAAATAGAGATAGAGCAGACGGGCCAACCTCTCGTACTGCTTGAAGATGCTCTGGTTGACTAAAGCTGTTGTGGTCAGAAGGTCGGGTCTTGTCACAAACAGAGATAGAGCAGATGGGTCCACCTCTCGTACTACTTGAAGATGCTCTTGTTGAATAAAGCTGCCGCGGTCAGAAGGTCGGGTCTTGTCACAAACAGAGAGAGAGAGAGTCGACGGGTCCACCTCTTATACTGCTTGAAGATGCTCTTGTTGATTAAAGCTGGGGTGGTCAGAAGGTCGGGTCTTGTCACAAACAGAAATAGAGCAGACAGACCCACCTCTCGTACTGCTTGAAGATGCTCTTGTTGATGCTTGTCACCGTAATCTGGTATATAAATATCGGTTCACTTGCCATGCTTCTCTTCAATATTATCATAGCTTTAGTATATAAAAATGGTTGACAACGATCATATTTCATTGCCATCCTCATATTCATACGAAGGTCCTTTACAGCAAAATAGCCTAACGAATACCTCATTCCCGCAACCACCTACCGAGTGGTATATTGAACTGGAGGAGAGACATAACGTATATGTAAGAGAGCATGAGATACAAGTGTAGGAGCGCATGCTGATAAACAATGGACGACGTCAATGACAACATCAGCGTAGCCATAACAGAAACAAAGCTCAAAGAAATGAAATGCGACACAAAATACCTCGCACAGATCAAGAGGTTAACTCTAATTAGATATACTGTAACTGTGGGGTTCTGTTCTTTACGTTGTTGTACCTAACAAAACAGATATTGGTCGGCGTCACTATAGATACCGTAATTCTCCTGATGGTTGTGGCCTTTGGCAATGGCTTGACGATCCTCTTCCTCACCGTGCAGTTGTTTATGCCAATGAACTTGAAAACCAAATTCAAATGCTTCAAAGGACGTTGGGTCAATTAACTTATCCGGTGGTCGAAGGCAGTTTTTTTAATTATCTATTGTCATGTTTGATGTCTAGTTCTTTTAATATGTTGTTCTCATGTTTTCTTTAGTTTGTTGTCCTGTTTGATTTCAATGGAAGCTGTTATTTGTTCTTTTCGTAACTTCAGTGTTGTTGTTGATGATTTCCAACTGTTTATATACTGTTATTATGTTAAGTGCGGAGTAGATTATGAGAATACAAACTTTACTTGAATGAAATTACATATAAGTTACCGGTAGTCCAAATAACAAGTAGAAGGTCATAAACTTAACAAACATACTTAACCAACCCATACATCATTCAAATTGTCTGATATATCTAACCTAGAGATTGTACGCAGCATGTCCAACAAAATCAACGTGATAATCCCACAAATAATGGGAATCATACATGGCTTGTGTTAGCTGAAATAAATCGTCTTCTTCCACTGCTTTTATAACTTGTCTATATCTTCGACAAGCCCTTGTAAATGTTACAAAAGTGCCGTGAGTTTTCGAAATCCTTCGAATTAATCTTCAATCCGGATGACTATTAAAAGTCTCGTTTAGAGTGACCCAAAAATCTTACTCCATCTCCTCTTCCACGTGTCTACGATCAGTTTCTATGTAAGACTTGATTAGAACTAAATAATCACCAGCGTTCCAGTTTTCATTCGATATGAAGCTTACTTAGGACGTTGAGAATAAATGAAGTTGTTGTGAATTTTCAATACAGAAAGCTGTCTTATATAGAAAGTTCATGATCCGCGTCTCGTGAATCAAGTGTCTTATAATCACCCACGTATTAATCATCCACAAAGGTTTGAAAGAACAAACACATATGTGTTTGTTCTTTCAAATAGTGATTTATACATATGCAAGCAAAATATGAAATCCATAGCTGATACAGAATACATAACAATGATAATACTCATATACAACAACTACTACTACATACAAACCATTGATAATACAATCATACAAACTTTGCTACAGAATACATAACAATGATAATACTCATATACAACAACTACTACTACATACAAACCACTGATAATACAATCATATAAACTCTGCTACAGAATACATAACAATGATAATACTCATATACAGCCACCACCACTACTACATACAAACCACGGATAATACAATTATACAAACTATGCTACAGAATACATAACAATGATAATACAATAGTACATGCTAACACAAAGGCTCATCAAACTGATACCGATCATCAAAAAGATCCGCTGCTTCACCATCGTCGTCGTCGTCTACTCTAGGCGTAGGATGATATCGCTGCTCATCAGCTGTAGTAAGCTCATTAATACGAGCAGTCAACTCATCTATACGACGTCAATGCTCGACGTACATGACCTGGCGGAGTCCCAACTACATCTGAAAAAAATCCTCATACGAAAATACTGCTGGATCTGGATACTGGGAAATCTCTGGCTAAGGAATATCAACATATCTAGCAATCCCAGAAGTTGTCTGAATACCTACTGTCCAACCATATTCTCCTACCTAGGAGGGCTGTGGAGCATGATACACCTGAGTACTCTGTGTAAGGTCAGGCAAAATAGGGGGCAACACCACTACGTATGCCTGAGGGCCCGACCAAATCAACAGATGCAGCATGAACAAATGTAGCCGTATGCGATGGAGTGTAAAAGCGACGCCAAAAGGAAGCATAATCTATATTCATGACAATGAAGTAATTTGCGGACCACCACTCTCCTGCATACTGCTATAATGCAGCGCTATCATAAACCCTCAAAAAGGTGTATCCGAATGTAGATCATCAGGAACGAAATCACCATCTAAGGCCTGTCTCCAACTACGCTCATCAAGGAACCAGTAGCATCTTAGGCTGGCTAGGGATGTAACCAGTGGAAAATGTCTCGTAGATAGGAAAGCAGCATGTAGTACAATTGGTCGGTCATAAAAGGTGATCCATCATACGGGTGCCAAACAACACTCTCTCGTGTGTTCCGTAACTCGATCTGATTTTGGGCCACAACAAAAATATGACGTGCCTCCCCTCCTTGCACCATTTTGCGGTTATCACGTGCCCATGCTCTGACTCGGGGAAAGAAAGGGATAATGTGGAGTCCAAAGTCGGATAAGTCATGTTACATAAGTACTCGTAGTACTAGTACTGTAAAACCTCCCAAAACCCTGTAATGGATGAGGATCTACTCCTAGCAACACACTGATGATCCAAAGAGCGATACAGATACGCTAATATCAGAGTCCCCCGGTCATATGCAACTGGACTATCAAATGACAACTCCACTACAGCTGCGACATAACTGGTTGGCAGCGTGTTCGATGCATTTGTAAAGAATAGGTTCCCCATCATGTACAGAATAAAAAGTTGAGCTATCTCCAAGCAGTTATCTAAACTATGTACATGTATCAATTCCATTATTGCTTACCTAATATATAGCATCTAAACTGCAGTCCGGATAACAGTCCGTCACACAAATCAAAATGTGGAAGTACATAAGATAAACGCTGAAAATGCTGGCACTCCTCATTGTAAGGTAAGGTCTCCTCCCGACCAATGCCTATACCGTTCAACATAGTAAAGTCTAATGGTGTAATACCCAGCTCTCCAAAACTAAAGCAAAAGGTATGAGTGGTCTTCCACCAACATGCGGCTAAAGCACCGCATAACTGAACATCCGAATTTAATAGATTATCGATACCTATTAAAGCAATTTAGCATTATTTAAAGCCTAAACATCATTAATAAAATAAACAGTAATTATGTAATTACGTACTCAGAAAATCTCCAAATCCTATCCCTCGTAGCAAAGCATGTATAATGTCGTCAGCATTATAAGATCATACAATCTTATAAAGGCGTATTATGCTAACCCAAGATCCACGGGTGCGCTCACGACGAGCCAAAGTTAAAACATTTTGTGTATTCAATTTTTATTGTACAATTTGAACTAATAAAAATTTTTTGAGGTAGATAACTTACAAAATTATCAACACACGTGCTAACATGTACTTCTTTGTCTGGTAGTACCCGGAAATTGACCATATCTTTGTTCGGACCCAAATTTTGGTCGATGTGGGAGTCCAAAACTGCAGCTGCTGTATTTCTTCCCATGCTTCTTCGTCTAACCACCGTGCTTCGTTGCCTTTAAACAAACGCGGGCGGTGTGGCTGCGGGTGCGCTACCTTCAATAGGCGCATTTTCCATGGACGGTGGAACATTTCCTACGCTGCGACTGCCGCTGCCTTGGAATCTCCAGAAAGCTCTTCTCATTTTTTTTCCAGTATGCGGTTGTTTGCGAATAGCAGAAAAAATGGTGAGCGAAAGAAGAAAGGAGGAAGAAAAAAAGTAGAAAGAGGAAGTGTGGGGAGAGAGCAGCATAACCGGCTAATTTATAGCCGATTATGCTGCATCTAGACAGTGTGGATTGCAATCCACACCTCGTTGTGTATCCCCTTAGCCGTCCAAAATAAGGACGGCTAAGGGAAAGCACAATTTTTGTGTTTTTTCCCCGGTTGGGGTTGCTTTGGGGGTCGATTGCCTTGAATCGACCCCAAGCAACCCCATGTTGGGAATGCTCTAAGAGCTGACTCGTGAGACTTACATGATGTGGGGCTGAATGTGGGATAATCGTTTTTGGAAAAGACGAGCAAGTATTTTTTTTACTTTAGGGATTTGGTTTGATCTTGAATTGACCAAGTAAAAACTACAAAGATTGGCATGTGTCACTACACCATAGATAGGATTTTGGCGCTGCCTTAGGCAGCACATTTGATACGGCTATAAGCCGTATCAAATTTTAATACGGCTTATAGCCGTATCTATAAAATTTAATACGGCTGTAAGCCGTATTAACATTTGATACGGCTTGTAGCCGTATTAAAATCCGTGCCTCTTTTCGTGGGAAAATTTTCCCCAAAACGCACACCCTCCCTCCTTTTTTTTTATTTCCAGCGCTTTCATTTTCACCGTTCCTTTCATCGAGACCACCGTTCTATTTCACCCTTCAATGAATTCCACTGTACGCAACCTCCAAAACAAGAATTCGTGAATATATTTAGGGGATTTAAGCTTCGTCTGCGGTTGGTTCAAAGGATTGGAGGAAACGAATTTTGGGCGTGGATGTTCAATTTGGATTTGGGTGGGTTCGCGTGAATTGGTTCGCGGTTCAAGGGTGTCGAGGTAAACATCAAAGTCTTTCAATTTATACTGTGATATTGGTAATGCGATTTGTGATTATCGATTGGGAATACTCATCAATCAAATTACAATATATAAAAGAAGGTTAGCAGAAAAAGATACTGAAATTTTTATGCTTTTAGTTGTTTGAATTGTATCATTGGCTAGTTGATAAAGAATTGAGTGGTATTAACCTGGAATGCTCTTGGGTTTTTGAGATACTCTCTATAAAACCCTGTACATAATATAATATTTGTTTTAACATTCTAATTTTTAATTTAAATTCTGTATGCGTAGTAGTTGGAAATGGAAAATTGTTAAGTTGTTTATGGTATAAACAACCAGCTTTAAAACCCATTTTCGTACATGTTTGGTCGGCAAGCAAAAATGTGGGCTGCAGTAAGTGTAAGCTGATAAACACTGAGAATAAAGTGTTAATTTTTGACTTAATCCACCATGAATCTTGAGTTATAATTATTGGTATCCACGATAAAAGCCGCCAAACGATCAACAAAAGGTGCTATAATGAATGACAACTAATTATTGGTATCCACTGTATATTCATATTAATTATATACTGATATTGCGCTTACACTTAACATGCTGTATAGGTGTTTATATGCATGTTGTCAATCGTGTGATCTGCATTCTACTTCTGTTAGCTTTAACTTCAACTTTTATTTCACTTGCATTACTATAAATTCAGTTTAAAAAAAGGCTCTTCTATGTTGATTTATTAATTTAAGTTGTATAGAGAAGTACTTGGAAAAATAACAAATTCCCCTATAAAATTTAATTTAGACTAGCCATGATGTATTGAATAGGTTAGCAATATATTTTCTCGATAATAATCTCACAACACTCAGTTGTTAAGCAATTATTATTTTTATGTATATCATGAGTAAGCGATGCTTGGTATAAAATCGAAGTCAACATTTTTGATAGATGATACAATGCCGATTAGCCAATTTCACCAATTTAATTGTGTAACAGGTCAATTTTGTACTGGGTAGTATAAGGAATATGTTGGCGTACAATGAAGATTGGTTTCATTAAGCACCACTCAAAGTTATACATACTTGAATGTCGAATATACTAATTAGGAGAAGGTGCTTGATTATAGAAGAAGTTACGTTCTTTTATTTTATTCTACAAGTTTTATTAGTGATTTATGCCATTAGGAAAACAATCCTAATACAGAAGTTGAAAATTAAGATAAGCCAAATATTTGTAGGTTAAGGTTTAGATATAATTTTTTTTTAAATTGCAGTCAAAAAATGAGATTTATGCTATTGGAAAATTTTAGATGCTTGATAAACTACATTTTATCTTGAAGGAATTTGTAGTACTTCTGATTTTTACGAATCTAATATTATTTGCTAAAAGCTTTTATACTTAAGTTTTGTGATATACATAACAAATGAGTAAATGTACTACCAATGGATCGAAACTCCTTTCATTTTTCGAAGCATAAGTACATAAGTGAACTGCATGTATTTATACTTATGATCGGCTTTATTTAGTATTATTTTTATTTTTATTTTTTTGTAACCGATGTATACAATCTTCTTAAACCTATGAATGTTTGGAATAAGACCAGTTATTGCTTTGAGAAGATAAGAATATTGTATATGGTTCTGACATTGTATATGGTTTTGACATTGTTGTATAAGTGGATAAAATTATTGTTAATGGCGCAAGCCAAGTATCAGGAGAGGGGTAATGCATAGACATTACTCCGGTGCTACAAAATAGCGCCGTTGTAATGGCAAATGTTTTGGAAACAGTTTGGTGTTTGCCATTTGGAATCGAATTTTTATTGCTTCAAGACTAGGTAAACCTATAACTTATGTATCATTTGCGGCAGTCTTTTCCACTTGCACATGCTAATGAAACCATATTAGAAAATCGTTCTACTTTGTCTCTCATATCTAAGCCTGAGGCAGACAAGGATTGCTGACAATTGAGAATCTTTAGGTTTTTTTAATTTTTAAGGAGCACTTATTAAAACTAATTAGGAAAACACTTGAAAAATTATTTACAAAAGCAGACCAACTAGCTGGACCAAGAAGTACTGACTCTATTTCAAATCCTCGCAATATTTATGCTTTATTTTTGCGTTTACGCAAATTGGAATCTTTATTTAAAATATCTGCACCGATTGTGTAGCCACTTTTTTCTGTAGTCGATCTTACCAAAGTCACTTAGGCTCATAAACATGAGGCTTTATCTGTGGTAAATTTAGCAGCACATACACAAGTATAGGCATCATCAATTCTTTTCAGGTTATGCATTTTATTTTGTAAAATGAAGGTACCTTTTTTAACGGTGGACACTTATATCAATGCAGTCGGCAAACCAAAATGTTTGTCTATGAATCATTTAAAATATTTTATTTTCTATTATTGTATTATACTTACAGAACTACGTGCACAATGGACAAACATGCGTTCATCTTTGCTATTTTTCACTCAACTTCCCCACATCCACATCAGACTGTGCACCTTTCACTTTCATTGCCAGTGTTGTCTCTTCGTCGTAGCCTGCATGTTGCTAGTTCTTGCTAGTTAAGCAAGCATCAAGATGATTTTCTCTATTCATCTTGATGTACATGCTGCAACATGGATGATGATTACATTCTCATTTATTACATGCTGCAAAATTTTTGAATGTCAAGGGTCAGGAGTGAAGAGATGAAGCTTTAGTGGTTTGTATTCAGAGTTTGTTGTTTTGATTTTATGTCTACTGTTTCTTTTTGTAACCCAGCTAATTGGCCGGCTTGGCTTATGAAGGTCTATTTTTGAACTGTTTTAACTTTTAAGTGATATTGGGACGATATAGCTATTTGACCAAAATTCAATTTGGCAAATCATTCGAAACCGATCTTAACCACAACATCAATGTTGTTATCTTCTTTTGTCTTTAGTTGAAATATGATGTCTAGATTCGGTGCATTTTTATAATAAATAAAAACTACAATAATGCACTTCTGTTTTGACCATTGAATTGGTTATTGACTGGTCTAAAATATTTGTCATATCCTATTTTGATTTTCAACCAAAGTTGAGGTTCATTATCATATGTATTGTTGGCTATTACAAAGTAGTTGTAATCTTTTTGTGGGTGTACATCATGGTATGGTTATCACGATCTAACCGTGATCATCACATTCGAAAGTTTCAATGGTACGACTGAATAATAATAGAATAAACATATTTATGAAAGTATATTAAAAACCTGAATATTGTAATTTTGTTACTATTTCACAAATACTTGTAATGTCAAGGGAATAAAAGGAATAGGAAAAAAAAGATTGAGAGAGAAGGAGAAGGAGAAGATGAAAGAAAGAAAAAAAATAGAGAGGAAAATGACATAACAAGTTGTAGTAAATACTAAATAGACAAGTAATATTGCAATAAATGTAAAGTAATTTTACCACGTAGATTCTGCCACTAATCCAGATGCAATGATTCTGCCACTAATCAAACTTGGGACTTTTAGAGTACGTCCTTTTTTCTCGTTCATGTCTAGAACTCCATTAAAATCGGTAAATTCTATTTCAATACAGATCATTACTTAGTAGTCCCCCAAAAATAAATAAAATTTTAAAGACTAAAATACCCTTAGAAAGTATGTATTTTATATGAAATGTAAAATATGTACTATAAATTTACGACAGTATTAAAGTATGGATTTTTAATTAAAGTATGTATTTTTAATGTGAGTAGCAATACCTCTACGTCTCCATGTGAATTGAAAATCTTGTATATATATACACTCATATATATATTATATTTACATCTAATGTTCTAATATATACGATATAGGAGGGCAATATGTCTTTCAGTATAGACAAAAAGTGGATAAATGAATCTGATCAAAGATCTACATACTATATAGACGGGGTGAAGAAGTTTATTAGTTTTGTTGATGAAAATGGTGGTAAGAAAGGAGTGTATTTATGCCCTTACACTCGGTGCAAAAATATGAAGACAATCAAATTAGATGACATTCATTTTCATTTGCTTAGATGGGGTTTTATCCAATCATATACCATATGGTATTTTCATGGGGAAAAAAGGGTAGAGAAGGAAAAAAACAACTAGTTAGTCATGCCACAAGTACCGACGAGTCTGAACATATTATGATGGAAGATCTAGTCAATGATGCAGATAGATTTCATCATTTTCAACCTGAAAATCCATTGTCTGATCATGCTAATGTTGGAGAGCCGTCTACGGTTGATGGCAATTGGCAGGCCAATGAAAGTATGAAGTATAAATCACTTTTTGGTAGCACAAAAGAGCCACTGTATCCTTCATGTTCAAAAGGGTTGACGAAGCTGTATGCCATTGTGAAAGTGAATGGCTTGAAGACCCAATACGGCTTTTCAAATAATGGTGTGACTGCACTCCTCGAACTAATAAAGGAGTTACTCCCCGAAGGTAACACGCTGCCGACAAAGTACTCCGACGTGAAGAAGTTAATTAAGCAAGTTGGGATGAATTATAAAACTTATGATGCATGCATCAATGATTGTATATTATACTGGAAAGATGATGCGAATAGAGTTTCGTGTACAAATTGCAACGAACCAAGATATATGACATCATTCAACGAAGAAAGAAAAGGCATCAAAGTACCTCGAAAGACATTAAGACATTTTCCTTTAATTTCTAGATTGAAGAGATTGTATACTGTACCATGGATAGCAGATGCGATGACTTGGCATGGTCGTGCCAAGTCTGATCCAACCGTAATGCGTCATCCATGTGACACTTCTCAATGGAAAGCCGCAGATTATTTTGACCAAATGTTTGCTGTAGAGCCACAAAATGTCACACTTGGAATAGCAACAGATGGTTTCTGTCCACATGCTTCTCTATCTAACCCTTACAGTTGTTGGCTAGTAATTGTAGTACCATATAATCTTCCTCCATCTATGTGCATGAAACGAGAGTTTTCAATGTTAACACTGTTGATTTCTGGGCCAAAACAACCAGGGAAGGATATTGATGTTTATTTACAGCCGTTGATAGACGAGTTAAAGCAGTTATGGGAAGGAGTCGTTACATATGATTCATTAAATAAATCCGAATTCACAATGAGAGCTAGGGTGTTGTGGGCAATCCATGATCACCCTGCTCTTGGGACTTTATCGGGATGTACAACTCACGGTTATTTTGCATGTCCGGTTTGTGGGGAAAACACTTGTTCTTATCATCTTCCTGAAAGTAAGAAGGTGTGTTACATGGGACATCGAATGTTTCTTCCTAAAGAACACAAGTTTCGATACGACAAGACAAATTTCAACAACGAACAAGAACTTCAACGTCCTAAACGGACATTGACTGGTTTTGAAATTGAAAAGAAAGCAGCGAAAATCAAAATGAAAGTTGGTAAACACAAAGAAGAAATTAGTCGAAAACGGAAAAAGTCAATTTATGAAGAAGTTGACAATGTTTCTGCATGGTACAGGAGGTCTATCTTTTTTGATTTACCATATTGGAAAGCAAATATGATTCGCCATAATATTGATGTTATGCATACGGAGAAAAATGTCACAGAGCATCTCATCAGCACCATTATGGACCATAAAGATAAGTCAAAAGATGGCATCAATGCACGCAAGGATTTGAAAATCATGGGTATAAAACAAAAGTTATGGGTGATGGAAGATCCTGAAACAAATAAAATAATCATACCAAAGGCAACTTTCACTTTGAGCAAAGAAGAAAAGATACGGTTTTGCACCGTTTTGAAAAACCTGAAAGTGCCCAACAAATTCTCTTCAAACTTCCACAACAATGTGAGCATCAATCCTCCCGAACTAAGAAATATGAAGTCACATGATTACCACGTCATAATGCAACATTTGCTTCTGGTATTGCTTCAACATTCTTATCCACAACATAAGGATCTGCGAAATGCTATTCATCGTATTAGTCTATTCTTTAACATTTTGTGCTCAAAGGTGATCAATAGGGAACACCTTATAAAAGCAAAGGCTAGTTTGGTAGAAGCAATGTGTGTTTTTGAAAAACATTTTCCACCTGCATTTTTTGATATCAGTATCCATCTTATGGTTCATTTAGCCGATGAAGCATTAATTTGTGGTCCTGTCAGATATAGATGGATGCATCCCTTTGAACGGTAAATAACTAATTTCAGTTATGCACATTATTATTTGATAGAAATAGCTATTATGTACAATATATAATTGATCACATTCACAGGTTGATGAAAACATATAAAGGATATGTGCGCAACAAAAGATACATTGAAGGTTGTATTGTAGAAGGATATATCGTACAAGAAGCTAGCCTTTACTGCATGGAATATATGCCAAACGGAGGTGATGGCAATCATAAACATACCCGCGAAGCGTTTTTAGACGAGGACGATGAGTTTGCTGGTGAGATACCTTTAGATAATGGTAAAGATATAACGTTAACCCAAGTGCAGTTTGAACAAGTGCGTAGATGGGTCCTTAATAAGTATGATGGATTGGATGAATGGAAGAAGTAAGTTCACACCTTTGTTTTGAATTTCCATTTTTTAATTCAATTTATGTATTCGTTTTGATATGTGTTTTCCGTAGGAGGTATAACTCCTATGCGAAAAGTACTAGATTTCAATCATGAGGCAGAGGTACAACTGTCGAAGTCGTTCAAAGTTTTACTCTATGGTTACGCAACGAGGTATTATAGCATCTTAAGTAGTTCACGTGTTTATAAGTTGGCAATACACCTTCGTGACCATGTTTTGTTTTACTTATTGTATTTTATGTAGTTGTTGAAGTGCATCGATGTTGATCCAACTCTCTGGCGGCTGGTGCATGGGCCGAAGTTCACGGCGCTTAGTTATACTAAGTACCAAGTGAATGGTTTTTTATTTTCCACGAAAATGTACGAAAATCGTATGGTAACACAAGATAGCGGTGTATGCATGAAAGCAATTACAAAATTTAGAGCGAGTGGTAAAGATAAAAATTATAAGGAAGCAGAAACAACGTATTACAGAGTCATTCAGCAGATACTTGAGTTGGATTACACTAACTTCAAACAAACAGTTTTTTATTGTGATTGGGTAAAGGTCGAGGATAGGATCAATCGTTGCAAAATAGATCCTGTTTCAAACTTGATCATGGTTAATTTAGGGAAATTGAAGAGCAAAGATAGCGTGAATGATGAGCCATTTATTCTTGCATCAGAAGCGAGTCAAGTGTTCTACTCAACAGATTTAAAAAATAACGGTTGGTCTGTGGTTTTGCATACACCAAAACGGTTGACTACAAATGTGGATGACATTGAGTTTCCTACCGTCTATCAATCAGCTTTTGAAGATAATGAAAAATTAGAAGACCTTACCAAAACCATTTGTTAACTGATGAATTGTTAAATGCTTCATTTCTCGTTTGAATTCCTATTCCTTGGGGTAGTAGGAGTGTGAGATATCATTGAACCAAACAAAAATTCACATAAAGAGAAGGTTTCTTAAAATGTCTATATTGTTGTTGGTTTCTGTTATATTGAAAAGTTTCATGATAGTATGTTTTTTATAGACTTGTAGATAAAAGGGGATTTATTTTTAAAACTAAACCTGGAATCGAAATTACAAATTTAAACCATTTTCATTAGTTGATTGTAGTCAAATTTGAAATCCAAGTAGTTCTTCTGTTGTTATTGCTTTTTTACTTTTGTTATTGCCATGAATTGATGGTTGATGAGACCGCTTTTATTGGCTAAACAACAAATTTTACAGTGATGTTGATTTCATTTTTATTTCAGGACAGCTGAGTTGATATATTCGTAGATTTTTTGTTTTTTCTTTTCTTTTTGTAATCTGTGATACAATTACAAATCAATAATGGTTATTTAATCGTGTGCAGGAAACTATGTCACAAAATCCAGCATCATCACATTCATCATGTTCAGAAGAAAAAATAGTTGATCAAAACTTATTTGGTATTCCAGTCTCAGAAAACGCTGGAAAAATCGCCACTATGCTGGGTAAACTAGTAAGAGCTCATGTGTCGATATCATACATAAGTTGGAACAAAGTACCTGGTACATATAAGGATGATGTTTGGAACCAATTGGTGGTAAGTTTTTACTTTGATTCATTTCTGACAATATTTAAAAAATATTTATGGTCAGTCACTCTATTTTGCAATGTATATGCACTGCCTGTTACAATCGGTTTCTGAAACCCGTTTTAAGTCTGATAGAATTGATTAACTTGTTTATGTATTTTACTTTTTGCAGAAATGTATGCGCTCGAACCGCTTTCAAAGGAAATTTTTTTAAAAAGAATGCCCGAGGCTTTTAGGAGACAAAAAAAAACTTGAGAGCAAGTTTTTATGACACTTTCGACAATGACGAAGAACGAATGAAAAATTGTCCACCTACAATTGCTCAAGAAGATTGGAACGAGTTCATAAAAAATGAAGCAACGCCTGAAGCGAGCAGAAGAAGGGAGTTAGCCAAAAAAAATAGATCATTGCTCAGTTATGCTCACCATGCAGGCCGTAAAAGTCACGCTAGAATAGAACAAGAAATGGTAAGTTATATTCATTTTTTTTCAAAAATGGTAAAAATCACAACTAACATATTTTATATATTGCAAATCGTTACAAATCCATCTGCAAATATCAACCGTCGTCATGTATGGGAGAAGACACACACGAAAAAAGATGGTAGCATATCAGATGCCAATTCTTCATACTTCGTAAGTTATTTCTGCTCCTAAAGTTAAACATGAGCGATTTTCTTTCTTTTATGCACTATGTGTCCATATAAGTATTATGCAATCTCAGGATCAAATTGCGAAATTGAAGGAAAAGATCATTGATAGTGATGAAGAAAAATTGACAGTGGATGAAGATATCGTATCACAAGTGATGGGAAAGGATACAAGGGGTAGGAGCCGCGGTGTTGGGACCGTCATACCAAAGACTAATATTAAGGCTTCTGCTATTGCACATAAACGATTGAAACATGTTTGTGGAGACAATGCTGAGTTGAAAATGAGGATGGGAAGTTTGGAGGGTACGGTGGGAAGTTTGGAGAGTACAGTAGGAAATTTGTCTGGGAAAATGGAGCTTCTGATCAACATGGTGGGAAACATAGAACAAGGAGAACGCAACACACAACTCAATGCTTTTAAATTCGTTGTTTCTTAATCCCAGGATACGACCAATGTGGTGAACAATCAAAAATGTGAAATCCTCAACTCTGATCTAGACATAATAGCAACAGGTATTTATTAGTTGCTTTTTATTCTTACTTGTTTTCGATGCAGTTATTTTGTTGGATAGATCCAAACAATAAATTTTATTGCAATAGGTATTGTATGTCGAGATTCTACAGCATCCAAAATCCATGGGAAATCTGTACCATCCACACATGAAAAATTGGTTTTGGACAATATACTGCTACCAGATGAGAGAACCAACAAAATAAATCATCAATTTGCAGAGACCTTTGTTGATGTTGGAGTGGGTGGGTATGTGTGCCATCCGAAGATTATGATTCGATATCTTTAGCAGGTATGTGAGCTCATCCAAAAATTATTTATCTTCCCACTCCAAATTCCTCCAACCATCACACTGCAATACAAGTGCAACCACCTGCATGTTAGTAGAGAATAACAAAAGGTTAAAAAATTAATCAAATTAAACGCTGGATTAATTGCTTATTGCAAAAGACTGATTAAAAAATAAAAAGTAAAAAGGAAAAAAATTGATCATTTTGATTACTTTCGTATCAAAAACTGGATTATTTTCTTTATCTTATACCAACGTTAGAAATTAGATTTTTGATAGTGGCCATAGTAAATAAATTGATTTTTATACATCATAATAAATTGAATTTTGCGGTATCATGTTTACATTGGCAAAGCGTCTCCAAGTTAGTTTCTGTTAGCTTGATAATAAAGTTTGTAGGCCGTCTAACAGTAGGGATTTGTAACTGCACTTTGAACCATGACTAAGTCGTAGTTATATGAATCTTCCATGGACAAAAAATTTAACACTGATGGGAAAAATTTGTATTTTGCAAGTAAAAAAAGGATCGAAAGCGGTAATTTCCAAAGGAACAAATGAAATATGCCATTGCAAGTAAATTTTTTATTTATTTTATAGATGAATGATAAGCCATTTAATTATTTTATAACCATACATAACCAAAACCGTTAAAAAACAACAAAAATAATAACAAAATAAAATAAAACTAAAAAGCTTAAACAAACAACCTTCATGATTACTGTTTGGTTTCAGATAGTTGTCTCTCCGCATGCAGATATGAAACACCAGTGGACTAAATCAGACATTTCTAGTGGCTTCAAATAAACAAGAATTCATATTGCAGAAGCTTTATGTTTAGTCACCTCCTTCACAAATTTATCTGTATCTTTTAGAAACTTTTAAATAGGCTTACATAGTTAAGTGCAGTGCAACTCTGGTACTCACTTACAGACACCTGAGTCAAGTTTGATAGCCCTATGTCGAACTTAAACACTGAAACATAAGTAAATTGATGGTTTAGTTTAGAAATATAAGAAGAGGTTCAAGTATTCATTTTGAAAAAAAAATACATTGATGCAAACATTTTTGAGTAAAAAATATATTACTTAAGTACTGGTAGTGTATTCTAGCATGAGCCTGCTCACCACTGGTAGTGTTTGCTTATTGAATTTGTCATAAAAGTACATTAGAATTCGTTAAAAATTCTGTACAAGTTATTCACTGTTCTATACAACCTAGTTTTCTATTTCGTATCAATGTTGTGCCTGAAAAGATATAGTACAAGACTACAAGTTTCCTTACTGAAGTTATAAGTAGGGTAATGTGCTTATTTTATATTTAGTGCAAATATTTACAGTTCGAATTAAATAATGTCAAATGTGTTGAACTCACATTTTTGTTTTGAAATGCATATTTATTTGCACTGCATAAGATAATTTAATTTTTGCTCTATTTTTACAAAGTTTAAATATTTATATTAAATAACTGAAATTTTGCTTTGTCTGTTTCAAAGTATAAATGTTCAACCAAAATTACTAAGATTTGCTCTATCTATTTTAAAGGAAAATATTTGCACTAACAATATACACAAACTTTCATCGATTTTTTATCAATGATATACAGATATTATAGACAGGATAAAAAATGTAAATTAATGTGGGGAACAAAATCTCGAAAGGAGTTTCTAACAGTATCATTTGCTCCAATTTTGAATTTACTTGGGATACATGAGCTGCAACTTGCACATGTAAAAATTTAGTAATAGGTTAATACACATGAGATCCTTATTCCAATTTTTATGTGCCACATTTGCTCATTAAATCATATTCATGCATTTTTATATTCACTATCTAATTTAGTTTATGATAGTAATAAATGAATTCATAAATATATACCGTTTTAATTAGATAAAGTGATATAACTAGAAATCTAAAACTTTGATATATTTAATTTCAGAAAATGAGATTGTATAATATGAGAGTCCATGAATGCCAATTGGGATTCATCGAATTGTATTTGTACTATTCAAGTAGCAAATTCAACAAACAGTATATGCACCTGGTTGGCGGCAAAATTTCTATACTAGAGATTTTGCAATATAAAGATTAATACAAGCTTTTGTGACCACTTTTATACAGGTGGCCATTTCCTATTTTGTAGGGCTAGTGCTGTCCCTTTCTATGCGTTAGTCCTTGTAACAAATTGGTAATTTGATGTCTCTCTTAGGAAGCAGAGCAGCAGGTGCAGCATTGTTGGCAGATGCTGCATCAATATCGTATCAACGTACCTTTTGTTAATTGTCATATATTTGATGCGGTAGCATTTGCATCATGAAATGTTCATTTTGATATTACCGATCGATGATCACAATGTCAACATAAGAATCAGCGTAATCAAATTGCACATTTTGCATATAATATACGTTGGAAGAGCAATCTTTCATTTAACCATTACACATTATATACAGATTAATTTACCAAAAATAAATAAAAAATACAAACAAATCAATAAATAATCTCAGAAACGAAAAGAATGAAAACTAAAGAATCAGCTATAGTTGTCAGAGAAATAAAGCTCCAAGAACTTGGTTTCAATCTCCGATGGAAGAGCCACTGGTTGATAGTTCATGTCCACCCATACTGTTGTTGCCTTTGCTTCTAATATCAGCTGAATTGATTTCAAAAATATATTAATAATTTGGTATGTTTATACTTTAGAAACTTTAACATAATTGAAGATGCAAAACTAAATACAAACCTCATTATCAGGCAACCTGTAAATGTGATGTTCAAGAAATATTCTTGATTCAGATAGACTTGAAGCTCTCACTTTTATCACAAATTTATCTCCACTTCTCAAAGGTCCAAAGAATTTCAAACTTATGTTATTCAACGCCATCTTTGCAGCACCATCTGCTTTGTTGCCAATTCCAAGGCTTTTAAGGAATTCATTATGCCCTAAGAATATAATAACTTGAACAAGTTAGTCAAATTTTCTTTTGTGATACGCTACTATTGTAACGTAACTTTAAACAAGCAACTTATAAGCACATGCAATATCTCACCATGTTGACAATGTTTGGCATAAACAGCATTGTTGACCACATCATACTGATCTAGTTCATAATCTCTGACCTGAAGTTCCACTTCAAAATATTTCTTCATCCTATATATTATATATGAATGCAAGTTAGTTATCAAGAACAAGATGACGATCGATAATTGCTATAACCTTTGTTATAACCTTTGTTATATCCTTGAGTGTTATCTTAAACTTAATTTCAAGGGCGATGTCTTTGATCATCATACAAGTCTTTAACCAGTTTTATAGTCACACAGATTACATACATTTAAGAAAGGCAAAAGAATATCAACTTGGAATTATATACCGTTTCTGTCTAGTTTGATTTTTAAAGTAAGGACTTTAAACAAAATTCCCCATGAAAGGTACGTATGTTCTAGGCAAGAAACATAAACATAGACCTCAAGTGATCACAGAAAGATAAAACATAGACCTTAAACATATACCTGTTCATGTTTTCTACTTTATAAGTAATGACCTTAAAGCACACCATCCTTTTTACAGATAGTTGAAAGAGTCCGAGTCTGGGGTAAGCTTGGTGATCTGGATGCATATGAGATTGAAGGAGGTGAAACAAAATCTGAAATACTTCAAAATCTTGCAGAGTTCCAGTTTTCTTGTGTATGCAACATGGAAGTTCATATTATATTTATTGTTGCTGAGAAAGTGCTGTTGTATAATACTTCAAAATCTTGCAGAGTTCCAGTTGTCTTGTTGTATATTATAACATATATGAGCAACATCTTTTCCAGTTATTTTGTATAATACTGCTATTGTGTAATATTGACCATATTTTGTATAATACTACTTCTATTGTAATCCAACTATTGCTGTATCTATTACTGCTTCTATTGTATAATACTGCATCTATGCTGTTGTAATTCACGGCTATGACCTGTGTCAATTAGATATTGCTTTTATTGTATTATACTGCATCTACGGTATTGCAATTTATGGTCATGAGCTTTGTGAATTAGATACGGCTTATTGCTGTATCTATTACATCAATTAGATACGGTCAAAAGCCGTATCTAATTCATGTGCTCAGTATACGAATTAGATACGGTCAAGGGCCGTTTCTAATTGGAGAAATAGATACGGCCAGAGGCCGTATCTAATTAGGGAATTAGATACGGCTGTGGCCGTATCTATTTCTCCAATTAGAAACGGCCCTTGACTGTGTCTAATTATCTAATTAGATACGGCCATCGGCCGTATCTATTTCACCAATTAGATACGGCCCGTGGCCATATCTACTTCTATAATTAGCTACGACCCATGGCCGTATCTAATTATTAAACACGCTTTATTTTGATACGGCTTAAGGCCGTGCCTAATGGTATTCGATACGGCCCTAAGCACTGCCTAATTAGCCTTTGTGGTGTAGTGTGTTTATATTTATATAACCTCATTAAGGTCATTCCTTCTTGATCAGAAATCGAGTAAATAGCAATTCGAGATACTTAGTTCCATTTTGTAACTAAATCATAAACTTCATTATATTTTCTTGATGATTAGTATTTTTGGTTGACAATAAGTAGGAACAAAAAAAGGGAAATATAAAAGTTCGTTCTTTATGAAGCCATCGAGAAATTTGAACGGGGCATTTGAGCAGAGTATTTGAATAAAAAAGTTGGTTGAAAAGAAAACGTGGTGGATGTTGTGAAAGAGGCATTTGAACGAAGAATGTGGACAGAGTATTTGATGGCAAAACAACATTATGCATCAGACGTAACCCCCCAACACACCATTTTTTCCATTTTCCACAACAGACCAATTGAGGGAAATAGTCCGTTGCCACATCGAACGCGTGGAGAAGGAAAATGCGATAAACAATAGGGGCCTAACGGTACCTAAATCTATTAGTTCTTCCCCCTACCTTTCCTTAATCGAAGTTACCATCCATATCATGGCATAATTACCATAGCGGTGAAATACATATAATTTTTGAGCGGTTAACCTTCCTCAAACGGAACTAGAGCCAACACTTCTGTCGACAGATCATATAATCCCTCTCCCTCTGATGGATATTTCACATTGTCAAGCGCGTTAGGTCTACTCTATTTTTTTCATGATTTTTCATTAAGTATACAAGTTGTAACAAAATTGGCAATTAGAGCCGAGAACCGCATATCCGAACTTTGAACCGATCCGAAAAGACCCAAATTCAAACCGAACCCGATAGGTTTAGGGTTGAGTTTGGATGATGAAAAATGCCATAAAGACTCGATCAAATCTGACCCAAACCGATCCGATCTAAAAGACTGGATCGAAAAAATATAGAAATATATATATTTTTAGTGTTACTATCCAACCGATCCGAACCGAAGCTCGAATCGTATCGGGTCTAGAACCGAAACCGATCGGATCCGGATCCATCGGGTCGGGTCTAATTGCTATCAATAAGCTGTATCCACATCTCCCATACTAACTATCTCGGATTGGTTATATCATTTAAGTCATTTTCACTTTCCACTTCCTTTATTAGAAATCAGGATACCCGTTTCCGTTCATAAATGAGTTATATGCATTTGTATAATCTTCTTGCATCTCATAAAGATGTCTTAAGTTAATTCTACATTGTTAAATAATGGGACAAATTTATATTTTTGGGTTAACATTAGTGCTAAAAGATTTTATGATGAAAATTTCAATTTTTCTAATTTCATCGTCTTTATTCTCATTTAATTTATCGAACAAGAAATTTGATTTGATAATAATTACTACTTTAGCCCATTTATATCGATATGTAAAATACATAACTGCTCTTTAACTTTTAGTACTTGTGCGTGAGAGCAGCTAACACTACGCCATAGATGACCTTCTGCAACATTTTTGCAAGGTGTTGCTAGCTAAAATGTTGCGATAGATATAAAATTTTGGTCCTACTGCAACGTTGTATTTATGGTGTTACCTTAGCCATAAAAATGTGTTGCTCTAGCTAAATAAGTGTAACACGATGAAACATTTTTATATAGTGTTGCTATAGATGTATTCAAATTAAAAAATTAATAAAATTAGCAATCCACGTGAATACGATCCAACGGTCTACATTTAATCTGATTGTTAAAATGGATCACCGCTATAATTTGCCCCAAATTTTTGTTTTCCCGCTTTACTTTTCATATCATTTCGTTCTCACCCCCAATTTTTAAATCCCTAATTTCCAAATCATATTTTTGTTCTTTTTTTTTCTTCTAAAAATAAAATCTCGTCCTTTTTTCAAAGTTTGGTAGTGATCTCAGACAAGCTTCGTTCCCATTTCGTTCTCACCCCCAAATTCGCTGCTGTTTGCCTACATGTCGAGCGCCGTTTGCTTTGTTGCCGAGATCTGGAAATGTCTGTCGTCTACTGAGGTGAGCGAGACTACTGTTGCCAGAGGTTGCGTTTGTGTATAGAGGAGGTTCGGGTTTGCTGAGATAGGAATTTGAGTGAGGATTTGTCGATTTGTGTATAGAGGAGATACGACAGTTTGTAGGCGATTTCAGTTGTGCTTTGGAGGTGGTTCGGGGTTCGGGGTTCGGATTTGGGTTTGTTGATTTTGTTGCGAATTTGTAGTGTGAAATTTTAGGTTGTCAGAATGGGTAACCAGCGATTGTGATTAGGTGATTAGGCGATTTGGCAACCTGAAGTCGAATTTGGCAACTGAAATAGTTTGTTACCATGACGCCGAACACACAAAAAATGTCAGAGACTGGAAGGAAGTTTTCGATTTTGCAGCCAGGGAGCCTATGCTTCTCTCTGACAACAGAGTAGTCCATAATCGCTGGCCAGAGTTCCCACTTGATATGAAGTAACAACACTTGTCTAGCTCCAAAATATCTTAATTTGCTACCTGCTTTTGACATTGGAGATTGCATGCAGGTACTTGGTTTTACCTTTTGCCATCGTTTGTTTTTCTTTTTTGGTTCGATGTTACCGTGAAATATGTATTATTTCAGATTTGGAGCAATGATAAGTACGAGGTGGTTGGTGGTTTAGAAGTATGTGTGGGTTTGGGTGAAGATTTGGAACTGTGAGATTTTAGTTGGCGGTGGCAGCGGGTTGGTAATGAGGTTTGGTGAGTGTTTTGGCATAGGTTAAGGGCTATAGGGGATGTAAGTTGCAGCAGTTTGGGAAGTGGATGGTGGCAGTGTAGAGGTTGAAGTTTGGTAGTGTTCAAGTAGAAGGAGTTGCTGTCTAGTTTGGGGAGTGGATGGTGGCAGTGTAGAGGTTGAAGTTTGGTAGTGTTCAAGTAGAAGGAGTTGCAGCAGTTTGGGGAGTGGATGGTGGCAGTGTAGAGGTTGAAGTTTGGTAGTGTTCAAGTAGAAGGAGTTGCTGTCAAGTGGATGGGGGTTTGCGGGACCCCCGCCGGCGCTGCGCCCGGACCCGCTTCTCGGCTCGCCTTCGGCTCGACACTCGGCTCGTCATATATTTGTCAGTGTCGGTGTCTGTATAAATTGAAACTGCATATGTAATGAGTGAACTGAGTGATATAGTGAGGAATATCTATATATGTGAATATCAGTGTTATATATCATTGAATTGTAAAATAGTGGAGTCAGGAATTTGTACTATTTCAAATGTTGAAATAAAATATTTATTTAAATAAATTTCTGTTTAAATATCAAATTCTGTGCAATAGCATTTTATTAAATAAATATTTATTTTTATTAAAAAATCAAATATGCTCTACATTGTGGGCCCCGCAAATTCAGAAAGTTAATATCTATAGCAACATTTTGGAATGTTGCTACAGATACCTATGGGTGTTGCCATAGACCCAAATAGGGTTCTATTGCAACAATATTACTTATGTTGCCTTAGATAGTCAAAATGTTGCCTTTGAGGTCTAAGGCAACGGCAAAAATTGCATCACCCTAAAAGTGTTGCCATAGACCTATGGCAACATTTTTCGGGCCTAAGCCAACATTTTTTTTGTGTTGCAGAAGGTCATCTATGGCGTAGTGTAATAAATGAATGTTCATAACCTTATTCACCGGTTAGAAATGGTGAACACAAAACGACTAAAAAGAAAAGTGGCTCTTTCATGATCTTGTATTTAATGGTACAGTCTTCATTAAAAATGTAATATATAAAATAACGAAATAAATAGAGTTTTCTTTATTAACAGACTAATGAAGAAGACTAAAATTGTATAGTTAAAACTAAAAATTAGTGCTTTGAAATTTCTAACATGGTCTAAATATTGTTCATTCACTGTGTATAAAAAATAAATATTGAGAATGTGAAGATATTTGTAAATACATTTTTTACAACACATACAATAATGAATTATATTCTTAAAAATACCGGGTAAGTAAATATCATAGCGATATATCGGTAAATATTGGACGATATATCAGTAACGTTATTTTTAGCGATAAAAAATTACCGGTTTTGGAATGATACGAGATATATCAGGGATATTATCCGATATTAACTATATAGTTCAATTGTGAAGTCCAACACTAAAGTTCATGATACAATCTAATATCAATTATCGATCAACCGATTTTCTTTGGCATACGACTTTGATTTTACGTTGACTACCAATTACGATGATTTCTTTTTTTTTAGAGAAATGTGTGATCATCTAAAGTAGAGGAGAGCACACATGTACATATATATATATATATGTGTACATATATATATATATATATGTGTACATATATATATATATATATGTGTGTACATATATATATATATATATGTGTGTGTACATATATATATATATATATGTATATATATATATCAGCAAAAACAAAGGAGCTGCCAACATCCTTGGTAGGTGACAACTCATAACACAGAAAAATCTAAGAAAAACAGACACATGTATCTTCTTAAATGAGCTCCGGCAAGGCCACCGTCCATTACACCTCAATATCGAACTCTGGCAAGGCCACCATCCGATAATGAAGTGTTAGAAGTACCCAATATAACCATGGTGCATCCAAATGCACAAATGAGATCAACAAGCAGCTCTACCAAAGAATGAACGCCTCACAGCTAAAGCGGATGAACCAGATCTAAAAAAATGAAAGGTCTCGAAACAACGATCCTACAATCAACAATCCTGCAATACTGACATCAGCAATCCTATAACCCTGCAAATAGCAATCTAGCACCATTTATAGCCAAAACCTGAACTTGCAGATGAAACTATACAAAATATCAAAATAATATATACATATATATATATATATAATATATATACATATATATGTATTAATGAAATTAAAGTAATAAATCTAAAGTTAAAACTATAAGACAACAAAGAAACTGTAAAAAGAGAAAGACTAATAAAAAATTCAAAACACTTTATGCAACATTTTAACTTACTCTTATGTTATGAAATAGTGATCACGAAAATAAAAAGGCATAGAAATTAACAAAAATGTAATTATATACATATAAACCAATTACGATGATTTCTAACGTTCTATAAGAAAGAGTCAAATCCTTTATTGCATAATGTTTTACTTCATGTGCTTTAGTTACATAATGTGGTTTAGTTACATAAGACTCACATTATTCTCAAGTCAAAAGGTTATTGCTCATCGTCGGATGAGATCATTTAGTTGACTTTTAACCTATATTAGACTCTCTTTGAGTTGTTTTGTGATTGTTTTAAACCATACGTGCGTAACCACTAGGTGCCTTTAATGGTTATGAGGAATTTAACGTCCATCACATGAAGTGCATTATGGACACTAGTTTCAACAAATATACCGATATCGCATTTTTAATACATATTGACTAGGAACATGCGAGGATAATTAATTTATTCGATTCAATACTCCTGTTTACGAACACATTCGCACCTGCAATCGATTAAATACTTTTTCTAAGGATTTTCTACTTATATATATTAGAAGTATTTATAACATTATTCATCCCAGTATAACGATATATGTTAAATTTTAGAGATACAAAATCACAAATAGAAGAAAATAAATATGAAAAAGAAAGAAAGAGAAGATTTTGTTTCCCTTAATTAATAGGCATATTTGATTATGTTTATTTCTCTCTCTAATTGGCAAATCAATTTATTTTTTACCATTTAATATTAACTTAGGCATTAAGTAATTGATGTTATAAATAGAGACTAGAAGAGAGAGTGTAAAAGGTGCGGAAATCTATTTGCTAATTCGCTCTTCTCCATCTTTGTTCTTCTTCTCCAACAATTTTAGCCATAGAGATCAAGACTCTCTTTCTCAATTTGGTTATTGGTTCAATTTGTATTTTGTTTACTTTTATTTTGTTCGGTTAGTTGTAAACAAATTTTGGTGAATCAATAAAGAAGGTGGTTGGGTGGAATCTCTTGTGTATTGATTTCTGATTTCATGTCCGTTTATTTTCTGTCCAAATTTATCTCTTTGTGATTTGGATGATAAAAGATCTATTGGGAAAAGCTTCCGTAAAGCAAAGTTTTCACTACAATATATACAATAGAAAAGAAATTAAAAGTTTATTTTTGAATAGGATTCGCTATAAAAGTTAAGTTATATAATCAAATTACATAATTACTTCTAGAGAACAACCTTTAACTCTGTTGCCATGACCTAAAAACTAATCGTATGATAATGGTGAATCAAAGTGCATCAGTAAGCTCCCACACATAAACTAAGTACCGAACAAAAGATAAATATACAGTCTCATATATTGATAAGTCCATTATAATGATAATACAATATAACTAAAAAGCTAATAAATGAGCAAAGTGAATATCCAAGACTTTAAAAGATCTAGAAATCTACCCATCCTATCCCTGAACATTTAAATCTCAACCTATTCGTGAGAGTGCCCAAAAGATGCCATAATATAAAATGAAAGAGACACGAACCAATCATAAAACCTGACATGAGCGGAATTAAACAAAATATTGTATATACAAATATAATATCGATATACATAACAAAGGATGGAAACCTATAAGGTATACAAAAATATATAACTCGATTTGCTTCTTCTCCTAGTAAGAAAGAGTTGGTACAACAATATATTTATACTAACTGATCTACATAGTACCATTTACTACGCTAATGTTATGGAGGGTGTCGAAGGTATATTTACACAATGGTATCCCAAACCCAATTACCATGTAAACATTACCAACATAAACAGAAATAGTGTTCCAAACAAGTAGACTAGGCTAATATCTATCAGTATACCATAACATTTGGCACGGGACACAACTACAAATCCGAATAAGAACAACATGAAGTAAAGCTATCAAATTAAATTTCAAAAACTTAAAACACGACCAAATACATGGGCATCTGATGTGTGATGATGAAATGAAATAGCCCACAAAATATAACACTACAAAATAAAACTTGATTAGAGGCCGTAAGGTAAAGACCAACTATTTTCACTCTTTAACTAGATACCGCTTTAAGACTAATAAAAACAGTATTTATTTTTGTACTCCAAAGACTGAAAATGTGGTCATTAAGTGGTCAATAAAACCCGTGACCGTTTATTCTGTCTTTAATTCAGTCTTTATTTCATTTTTGTAAGCACTTAAAAGTCTAATGGTTCAGATTTATTTTTCGTTCAAATCTAATGGTTTGCCTGCCGTGATCCATGCCATAACATTTGTGGTCGGTTATGTAATTATGCATCATTTATCTTCCACTCACCCATCTTCTTAACACGTCAAAAGCAACAGCCTTCTCCACTTTTCTGTTTCTTGCTCAAAAGTCAAAATCCTTTCCTTCACAATTTCATTACTTCATATTCAAATCAACGTGGATTCTCCCAGAGTTGTCTACAGTTATCTTCAAAGTGGTCTAAGCCTCCAACTCAAAAGGGAAAAAACAATCGGATGAAATTATTGTAATACTACTCCTTCATTAATTTATTCAGACGGATGAAATTATGATAATACTACTTCCAGGAACAACTTCACATATATTCTCCAATCTAAATTAAAGTACATTTTTTGATACTGAAACTGAATCTTTTTTATAGGTTCAAGTATAATTTTGGGGAAAAAATATGTTTGTTTAGCCTTTAAAAATTGAACTTTTTTATTCGAATTTAAGTTAGTTATTGGAATTAAGACGAGATTCATTTCAAATGTGAATTTTAGAATGTAAATTCATAACGACCTTTTGATTCCTGTTTAAGAATAGTTATGCTCTCGTCCAGTTTTGGTTTGTTTAGGATAATTTTTTTATTTAGGCCATTTTCTGAAACTAATCACAAAAATAGACCAAGTTCAAAACAAATTACAGAAATAGACCAGTTTCTGCCACGTTGTACTCCACGTGTACTGGCGGCATTTGAAATGCCGCCAGTACACGTATAATGTTTAAATCTTACTGGCGGCATTTGGGATGCCGCCAGTATGCAGCATTTAGAATGCCGCCCTTATTCTGCTGCTTTTTTAGGCAGTCACTCCTATAAGTTTTTGCTTCTCCCACAAACTTTCAGATCTACAAAAATCCTAAAAGCCAAAATCGCTAGAATATTTTCAAAGTGTAATTAAATCTTGATTGGAATTAGCTATAGCCGAAGAGCAACACCTAATTCTTTCTCTTGAACAAGGAATTAGCTATAGCCGGTATGTTATTTTGGAAACCCTACTTCATTATTATTTTTTGTTCTCATTTGTTGTTTGGTATTTTATGGAAGTAGTTAGCAAGTTGATTAATTGAAATGTAAAATGGCTCCCAAGTGCATACCAACGATCTGTTATTTTGATGGCGAATTGGTTGTTGACGAACTTAATTGTGGAAAATATGTGTGTGGGTCGTGTAAACCAGCCAAAGTATTGAAAGGTTGAAATTTGGCGTAGTTAAAAGAATTGATTTATAAAGCGACCAGGATAAAATTTGAAGAATATGCCATAGAGTTAGTGTGTAACTGGCCGACGAATTCAGGATCAAAAGCAATTAAAATAGCCGACGATGACGACGTGGAGCTAATGTTTTCAGCGACATCGAAAACAATAGAGTTGTTTGTTGGGAAAAGTAGGCGGGTGCAAGTGGAAGAACCCATATGAGAACAAGTAGTTAACAGTGTAATTGAGGACCACCGAAGAATGTTGAGGCAGTAAGTATCAGTCGTAGAACTGCATCTCCGAGTTTTAGTAATCCACCTATGACAGCTATGTATGGTCAACAACAAGCCCTATATGGATATCCACCGTGTATGAGTTATCAACAAGGCGTTCAGTATACCTACCCATATCCAAGTCAAGGCAGCTTTACGCATTTGCTCGGAAGGTGAAACATTTATCTATGAATTTTATGCCGTATTAGGTTGTTAGCTGTGTGATAGTTAAAAGTTTTGTCATTATATTTGCAGTTATCTTCCTTTTCAACCAACAGCGCCAAGTACTACCGGACCATCAAACTGTCATGCGTCTCCTTATATGTATTCAACTCCTTTTGAGTTATATGATCTAAGTCAGAGGTATTTCTTAGGAATAAGTAAACTTTGTTAGCTAGTATTTCCGGTATTGGTTTTAAATTAATACTTATATGTGAATTGCAGATTTTCCGCACATGATATTGCTACTCAATCCAATGCCGAATTGGAGAATGTAAACGTAACGGCAAACGAAGCAGATGTTGATATTGAGATGGACGTAGATGTAGGTGAAGATGCCCACGACGAACCCCTTGTAAATAGTATGGATGTAGTGAATATGGCAGAGAATGACATGTCGTGGATTGGTAGTATACAAGTGAACAATGATCCTTTGAACTATGATTTTAGGTTGAAGACAATATTCCCGAAGACAGTGATGAGGTGGAAATGGTTGCAAATCTTGAGTTCAACAATGTGTTATTTTTAACTATAAGCGTTCAGAATGGATTCAAAGTTGGTATGATTTTCGACACGAAAGCTAAATTGTTACAACAGTTGAGCGACTGGTCAATTTTGCATGCCGTTTCTTTTAAAGTAATAAAATCAAACAAAACCAAATACACCGCCGTTAGTAATATAGATGGCAACTATCCATGGAGAATTCATGCTATTGTTTCTAAAAAATCAGAGCAGAACTGGTGGATTATAAGGAAATATCCTAGCGAACACAATTATGTTAACCCAACGGTGAACTCCACTCACAAGCAAGTGACTTCTAATTTTGTAGTGTCAAAGATCTTACCTTTCATGAAAGCCGATTTGAACATAACAGCCGGGATGGTGCAAGTGTTGATGAAAGAACAGTTGTTCGTGAAAATTAGTTATATGAAGGCTTGGAGAGCTTTGAGTAAGACAGTGGAAAGAATTTATGGCGATTGGGCAGAGTCATATACCACTCTAAGACAATATTTTATTGAAATTGCTAGAACTAACCCAGAAGCGTTGACACGTTACGACTGATGAATATGGAGTCTTTGATCGAGCTTCTTGGTCATTTGGCCCTTGTTTGAAGGATTTGTTCATTGTCGTCCGCCGTTATGTATTGACGGGACACATTTGTACGGAAAATACAAAGGGACATTACTTGTGGCCAATGTTGTTGATGCGATGATCACTTATACCCTTTAGCGTATGCAATTGTAGAGTCAGAATCCGGTGATAGTTGGGGGTGGTATTTTGCCTACATGTGGCGGTTCATTCATATGTTAACAATCGAAGAATTACCTCATTTCGGATCGAATTAAAGGAATACCATCAGCATTGGAAACGAAATGGTATTTGCCACATAAACACCGATTTTGTGCTAGACATCTTAAAGCCAATTTTCAAGCTGCAGGATTTAGAGATAAATGATTAACCGGTCTTTTTTATGCTGCCGCTTGTGCTGCGGAGGAAGTTGAGTACAAAAAAATCCGTGAAGAAATCAAAACTATAAGCATTAAGGCTTACAATTGGATAGAAAGGAGTTTGGGAGGGAAAGAGGAGAACTGGGCATTGTGTAAAGATGATGGCGATCGATTTCATATCATGACCACTAACTTTGCAGAAAGTTTCAACGGTGTACTTAAAGGAGCTCGGTCTTTACCTGTCAAAGCTTTGGTTGCATGCACATTTTTTAGGTCGGTTGATTATTTTTGTCAACGAAGAGAAGCGGAAGGAAAACTGACAACCCGTCTTACTCCAAAGTCGGAAGCCAAGATTGCCGATAGAGCTAACGAAGCAAGGCGTACAAGAATAATTCACTTTAGTCAAACTGAGTGGCAAGTTGTGCACTATTTTGGTGACGAATTCAAAGTACTAATCACTGGTAACAATTGCTCTTGTACGTGTAACATCCCTCTTTTAGAGGACCTACCGTGTACGCATGTTATGGCCGCTTGCTCGACGGCATCCAATGGAGCTAATAGAGCCCATCATGACTTCGCTTCAGCACGATATTCTGTAGAGAAATACTTGGCCGCTTACACCCCCAAGTTTCATCCGGTCTGCGATAAACATTATTGGAGTTTAAGCGACAATCTACTGGTCCTACCTCCTGTAGCTATAAAACAACCAGGACGTCCACGTTCTACCAGAATTAAAGGTACAATGGATGAGATGCAGACCCCTAAAGGAAACAGGTACATCAAATGTGGTGTTCTAGGTCATAAGAAAAATTGTTGCACTACGGCAACTTAAAGTTTTCATTTTAGTTTGGTTATAATTTTAAATCGAATACATTTGAATTTGTTCGAGAACAATTGTGTATGTTATCTAATTTCGTAAGTTAAGTTTATTGTAAACGGTTTTATTTCGACGAAATCGTTGTTTACGGTACTGTAATGAAGGTGCTGGCTATGCAGTGGTTAAAGAACAGAGCGGCTTTTGAAATGCCGCCATCCCTTGCGGCATTTGAAATGCCGCAGATAATGGCGGCATTTAGGATGACGCTCTGTTGTTTGCCTACTGCATAACAACAGCAGTTGCCGAGTTCGGTAAGCATTTCAAATGACTTTTGCATACCAACAAAGTTCAGTTCATTAGAACATAGTTCGAACATATCTACATTATTTCGAATAAAGTTATAGTACAATAGCATAATTTCGAACATCAAAATACAACAAGATTCGAATATCATTACATTACATTTCAATTTTCCTTCAATGATCTATATGGCCATAACGTCGAATACTTTATCCATAGACCAACAATTCATTTGCATATTCAAGATTCAACTTCTCTAAACGACTATTCTCTGCTTGCATCTCTAAAGCGTATTCCACCCCCTATGTGATGCAGTGCACAATGCTAACTCATTTGCTTTAAGCCGCTCAGTTTTTCTAGGTCGCTCGGATAATTTAAGTCGTCCACGACCTAACGAGAAAGATGAGGCAATGCACCAGGAATTCCGACCTAACATAACAACATTCAAGGAATCGCGACCTAATTTCACCGGGCTACGACCTAGTGATACCGACCTAACAACTACGGCGACACTCTTTAGGTCGCAAAGCCTTGAGTCGCTCCATAAGTTTTAGGTCGCGAACGACCTATCTTAAGTCGTGCATTCTTTAGGTCGCTGTAGCAGATTTTCCTTATGCCGCTTGAATGCTTGGTCGCTGAAGTTTCTTGGGTCGCATGAAGCTGTGATGCAGTGTATATGTTAAGGCGTTTGTTCTTAAGTCGTGTTGTGATTTCTTTATGTTGAATTTTCTTATGTCGCTTGTGGATGTTAACTCGTATGATGTGTTGTACTTGTTAGGTCGCTTAGTGTTGTGTGGTGTGAATCGTATGCCGCGTATGTTAGGTCGATTGAAAGGGTGGTTGTGTGAGTTGTAAATTGCTATAAATAGCGGGTGAGTTGTATCATTTAGGGGTTGTTGAATTTGAAATAAAATTTGTTTGTGTGCTTTGTGCCACCATTGAAATTGGTAGTTGAGTGTGATCTCCTATCTCCATCTTCGGATATTCAAGTGCGCTCGAATCAACGGACTTGAAGCCGATTCACAGAATCTCGTGCGCGAGATCAACGTAGAAGATTCGTAGATCTTTTAACACGGTATCGTACGCGATCAACGTGTTAGGGATAGCTAGAATCCGGTATCTTCCGAGATCAACAGATTTGGGCGTTCGGCATCATCAATCCATCGATTTTATATTGTTTCATCGAATCGTTTATCGATTTGTTCGACACGAATACTTCAATTCGTCGTCAAGTGTTATATCCGCTACGTCAGTTTGGTATCAGAGCTAGACTTAGCCAATCATAGCTAAGCCGAGTCTTTGGAGGCAAGGAGAAGTGTTTGAAAAGTTTGAGCCGAGCTAAGGAGGAGTAGAGCCGTGTTTAGACCGAGCTAATCAAAGCAAAGCCGAACTTGTTAGAGGGATCATGCCTCCAAGAAGAGCTAATCGTCATCAAAACGTTGCAGATGTCTATAGAAGAGAAGATGCTGAACAAATGGAGCAACGAATTAGTAATAAATTCAATTAAAAGCTTGATGAAGGTATTGGGAAGTTGGAGAAATTGATGATCGACATGAATCAAAATCAAAGGAGAAGGTCACCAGTCTCGAACCATGGAGGAAACAGGGTTTCGCCATCGGTTTCGGAAGCGAGAAGGGTGTCACCACAATCTTACCAAGATAGAAGAGAATCATCAGTTTCAATGATGAGAGATCACCATGGGTATCGAGAAGAAGAAAGAAGGACTCAACGTGAGTTTGAGTATGAACCACACCGTGACAATGAAAGACATGATAGGAGGGATAATCGTGATCGTAGAGATGTCGATGGTCAGGATCGATATCGTAGTATATCTGATTTTGAAGAGTATGAAGATAGAGGTAGTGTTCGTTATCGAGATCGAGACCAAGTGCGAGATCGAAATAGAGATTCGGCAGATGATTGTCGATGGGAGTCGGGAATGAAAATGGAGATTCCAGAATTCAAAGGAGGTATGGTTGCGGAAGAATTTTTGGACTGGATATCTAATGTTGAAGAAATTTTTTGAATTTAAGGAAGTTCCCGAGCATCGTAAAGTTAAGTTGATTGCTACTTTTTTGAGAGGAAGAGCTATGGCGTGGTGGCAACAAACTAAACTTACACGGGAAAGAATGGGAAAGTCAAAGATTGAGTCATGGGAGAAGATGAAGAAATTGATGAAGGCTACCTTCTTGCCTTATAATTATCAGTCTCTTATGTATCAGTGCTTACAGAATCTGAGACAAGGGACCAAGTCGGTTAATGATTATGCAGATGAGTTTTATCAACTTATTGCCAGAAATGATATCATGGAGACGGAGGAGCAGTTGATAGCTAGATTTGTTGGAGGATTGAGAATGCAAATTTAGGATATGGTGAATATGATTGACCCTAGATCCGTTGCAGAAGCACACCAGAAGGCGTTAGCTTGGGAGAAGCAAGGCAGAAGAGGAGGTGGTGTGTTTACAAATTCCAATAATCAAGTGAAAGGGGCTAGTAGCAATACCAACGTTTCCAAGGCTGTTGGTAAAGCGGTTGTCAATGAAGTTGCTCAGACCAAGGTCAATAGTAGTATCAAATGCTTTAATTGTTAAGAGTTTGGTCACAAGAGCAATGAATGTCTGCAGCCTAAGAAATGAGTGATGGTTGTTGAGGTTGAGGATGAGGATGTAGAAGTAGAATGTTCTAATTCACTACCGGTTGAGGAGGAAGAATTATTGTCGGGAGATGATGGATATTCATTGATGATGAGGAGAAATTGCTTAACACCAAAGCAGGAGGAGGAGACTAGCTGGTTGAGGAGTAACATCTTTCAGTCAACATGCACTATTTTGGGAAGGGTTTGCAAGTTTGTTATTGATGCAGGAAGTTGTGACAATATTATCTCTACTAAGGCTGTGAAGAAGTTGGAATTGAAGACAGAGAAGCATCCCAAATCTTACAAATTGTCTTGGTTGAGGAAAGGTGGGGAGGTGAAGGTCAGTCGAAGAGCTTGTGTGAATTTTTCCATCGGACAGAAGTATAAAGATGAAATTTGGTGTGATGTTGTGGACATGGATGTGTGTCATTTGTTGTTGGGCAGACCATGGCAATTTGATAGGGCCGTGCAACATGATGGAAGAACTAACTGCTACAGTTTCATGTTCAATGGCACTAAAATCACTTTAGTTCCTAAAAAGCAACAACAGAAGGAAAGCAAGTTTGAAGAGATTGAAGAACTGAAGACTTTGCTATCTTTGAAGGAGTTTGTTAAAGAAGTAGAAGATGAGCCGGAAGTATTTTTGTTGATTGGACGTGAAAGTAATGAAGTGGTTGAAATTTCTGAAAAAGTAAAGCCAGTGCTGGAAGAATTTGAAGATGTATTTCCTGAAGAGTTGCCAAAGGAGTTACCACCGTTGAGGGACATACAACACCAAATTGATCTTGGTCCAGGAGCTGTGTTACCACATAGACCACATTACAGAATGAGTCCAAAGGAGCACGAGGAGTTGAGAAGGCAGGTAGAAGAGTTGCTTGAACAAGGGCGAGTACAAGAAAGTTTAAGTCCTTGTGCAGTTCCAGCCTTGTTAGTGCCGAAAAAGGATGGAACGTGGAGGATGTGTACCGATAGCCGGGCACTGAACAAGATTACTGTGAGGTATAGATTTCCAATGCCTAGATTGGATGATTTGTTAGATCAGTTGAATGGAGCTACTATATTTTCAAAGATTGATCTGAAGAGTGGGTACCATCAAATTCGAATTCGACCAGGGGATGAATGGAAAACATCGTTCAAGACACGGGAGGGGTTGTACGAATGGCTGGTTATGCCGTTTGGTCTTTCGAATGCACCTAGTACGTTTATGCGGGTGATGAATCAGATCTTTAGACCATTTATTGGGAATTTCGTGGTGGTGTATTTTGATGGTATACTGATATACAGTGGAAGCACAGAAGAACACTTGCATCATCTGAGAGAAGTGTTGATGATACTGCGACAGGAACAATTTTATGCTGCAACGAAGAAATGCGTGTTCATGACGCGTAGTGTTTTGTTTTTAGGATATGTATTGTCCAAGGAAGGTATCTAGGTGGATCAAAGTAAAGTTGAAGCAATCAGAAATTGGCCACAACCCAAGACTATAACTGAAGTAAGAAGTTTCCATGGGTTAGCATCATTCTACCGAAGGTTTATTCCACATTTCAGTAGCATGATGGCACCTGTTACTGATTGCATGAAGGGTAAGCAGTTTGCATGGACGAAGGAAGCAGGATTTGCTTTTGAGCGAATCAAGGAACTGTTGACGTCAGCACCAATTCTAGTTTTACCGGATTTCCAGTTACTATTTGAATTACATACTGATGCATCTAAAGTTGGAATTGGAGGAGTGTTGAGCCAGAAGGGCCGTCCAATTGCTTATTTCAGTGAGAAGCTTTCGGGAGCAAATATGAGATATAATACTTATGATGTGGAATTTTATGCTATTGTGCAAGCCGTGAAACATTGGAGACATTATTTGTTTCACCAGGAGTTTGTATTGTATACTGACCATGAAGCACTGAAACATTTGCAGGGACAAGATAAGATTGCAGCCAGGCATGCTTCATGGATCGCATACTTGCAACAATTTACATTTGTGGTGAAGCATAAGTCGGGAATTACAAACCGTGTGGCAGATGCATCGAGTCGAAGGAATCATTTGTTGACTACAATGAAGGTTGAAGTGACGGGGTTTGATGTGTTGCCAGAATTGTTTGTTGATGATCCTTACTTTGCCAAGGTGGTTGATGAAGTCGAAAAGGGAAGGACGGATGAGTACGTGTTAGTGGATGGTTTCCTATTTAAAGGGAATCAATTATGTATACCAGAGTGCAGCTTGCGAATGAAGATTGTGAAGGAGTTGCATGAAGAAGGTCATGTGGGTAGAGATCGTACTTTGCAGTTGATTTCTGAATCATATTTTTGGCCATCCATGAGGAAAGAAGTTGAAAGATTTGTGCAGAGATGTCATATATGTCAAGTCTCCAAAGGGACAACTACAAATGCAGGGTTGTATATGCCATTGCTTGTACCGACTAGACCATGGGTTGATATTAGCATGGATTTTTTTTTGGGTTTGCCAAGAACTCAACGAGGGAATGATTCAATATATGTTGTAGTGGACAGGTTTTCGAAAATGGCACATTTCATAGCTTGTAAAAAGACCGCGGATGCAGTCCGTGTTGCTCAATTGTTCTTCAAAGAAGTGTATCGACTGTGGACTACCTGAGTCTATTGTTTCTGACCGGGATACGCGATTTCTAAGTCATTTTTGGTTAAGTCTGTGGAATATGGTTGGAACGAAGCTGAATTTTAGTAGCGCCTATCATCCGCAAATAGATGGGCAAACAGAAGTGGTGAATAGATCGTTGGGAAACTTGTTAAGATGTCTTGTGAAAGATAATTTGAAGAGTTGGGATATGAAGTTATGTCACGCAGAATTTGCACATAATCACGCTGTTAATCGAAGTACTTGATTCAGTCCGTTTCAAGTTATATATTCAGCAATTCCGAAGGGACCGTTGGATTTGATGACAGTACCATCTCAAAAAGGAGTTGTTAAACGAGCTTGTGATTTCGTAAATGAGTTGCAGGAATGTCACAGAACTATTCATGAACGATTGCGTGCATCAAATGATAAGTATAAACAACTGGCAGATAAGAAGCGAAGAAGTGTAGACTTCAAAGAGGGTGATTTTGTTTATGCAGTATTGACGAAAGATCGTTTTCCAGTTGGAACTTACAACAAGTTGAAAGCTCGAAAATTTGGTCCAGTGGAAATTATGAAGAAGATCAATGATAATGCGTATCAGTTGAGGTTGCCGGATCATATTCACACTGCAGACGTTTTCAACGTTAAACATTTGATTCCGTATTATGGGAATAAGCTTGTTGAAGAAGAGGAAGGTGCGAATTCGGGGTTGAATTCTTGTCAACCGGGGGAGGATGATGCAGCGCACAATGCTAACTCATTTGCTTTAAGCCGCTCAGTTGTTCTAGGTCGCTCGGATAATTTAAGTCGTCCGCGACCTAACGAGAAAGATGAGGCAATGCACCAGGAATTTCGACCTAACATAACAACATTCCTGGAATCGCGACCTAATTTCACCGGGCTACGACCTAGTGATACCGACCTAACAACTACGGCGACACTCTTTAGGTCGCAAAGCCTTGAGTCGCTCCAGAAGTTTTAGGTCGCGAACGACCTATCTTAAGTCGTGCATTCTTTAGGTCGCTGAAGTAGATTTTCCTTATGCCGCTTGAATGCTTGGTCGCTGAAGCTTCTTGGGTCGCATGAAGCCGTGATGTGGTGTATATGTTAAGGCGTTTGTTCTTAAGTCGTGTTGTGATTTCTTTATGTTGAATTTTCTTATGTCGCTTGTGGATGTTAACTCGTATGATGTGTTGTACTTGTTAGGTCGCTTAGTGTTGTGTGGTGTGAATCGTATGTCGCGTATGTTAGGTCGATTGAAAGGGTGGTTGTGTGAGTTGTAAATCGCTATAAATAGCGGGTGAGTTGTATCATTTAGGGGTTGTTGAATTTGAAATAAAATTTGTTTGTGTGCTTTGTGCCACCATTGAAATTGGTAGTTGAGTGTGATCTCCTATCTCCATCTTCGGATATTCGAGTGCGCTCGAATCAACGGACTTGAAGCCGATTCACGGAATCTCGTGCGCGAGATCAACGTAGAAGAATCGTAGATCTTTTAACACGGTATCGTGCGCGATCAACGTGTTAGGGATAGCTAGAATCCGGTATCTTCCGAGATCAACGGATTTGGGCGTTCGACATCATCAATCCATCGATTTTATATTGTTTCATCGAATCGTTTATCGATTTGTTCGACACGAATACTTCAATTCGTCGTCAAGTGTTATATCCGCTGCGTCACTATGGCACATTTTAGGATCTAGCCACTTAAAAAAATTGCAGCATTCAACTTGATGAGGCCGGATCTTATGATCATTGTACCCAGCGCAGCGGTAGAAACGACGTCCAGCATTCCTCTCGTTTCTGCAACTACTTCACATTCATCTCCACAGTAACAAAATAAACACGGAGGCTGCACGCTTGAGCTTGCACGATTGAGATTTTGACGACCAAGGACGCCTCAAAGACGTACATGGAGCGATTGTTGCCCCTTTCTTTCATTCGCGACATCTCCTCATAACGTTTCACTATCCACAACCGAAGGCACTTCTTCAACTTGTGTCTCTGGTACAAAATCCACACCAAGATTGGTGCCACTTGAGATCCCTTTACCTTTATTTTGTTCAAATTCGTCGTACATCTTCATCATTGTTTCATCATCAATCTCCCAATTGTCCATTATCAACCTATGAATAAAAGCAAAACATACAACAACAAAACACAAAGTTTTGATTTTGTTGAATAAGATTTGAGATGAAAATGTCGGATAAAGTAAAATTTAAAACTAGAATTGAATGAGATTAGTATCATACTTACCTTACAACTGCCATGTTGAAATAAATTACAATTTGCGATAAATTGAAAATTGATAGATTTCAGAAACTATTGGGTTTTGCTGAAATAGTTTTGGTAAAGTTAGGGTGTGGGTGAGGTAGGTAGAAATAACCCTACAAATATACAGACAATAGAGCGTCATCTGAAATGCCGCCTATGTGCGGCATTTCAAATGCCGCCTATAGTTGATGAGCTTGTGGTGTATCGTATGTCTAACAATGGGAGCCACTTAAGGGCCACTCTAGTCTTCAATCGATCGCAGAATAGACGTTGCTTGATAGTATGCAACATAATAGTGCGGGCACGCTGGGCTATCTGCGCTGGAGAAGCACGATGGGAAATATCACCAGCCAACTGCTCTCTAAACCATGTGGCCACTATCGACTCATTTCCCCACCTCACGTCTTCTAGAGGAGACAGACCAAGTTAGGGCTCATACAAATCCATATAGTTGCTTGGGAAATTCGGTTTTAGGATTGGATCCCCGTTAATCAGTAATCCGAGCAACACAGCTACATCTTTCAATGTGACGGTCATCTCACCTACTCTACGATGAAATGTAGACATCTCATGTCTCCATCTATCGATCAACGCCGTCAGAAGATTACGATCGAGCTGTGTGTATCCCAACTTATTAATGACACCAAATCCAGCTCTGTCTAAAAGTTCCAACACGCTAGGATGCACTGACGTGACAAGCTTTAAGGTCGAAGAATGGTCAATGAAGCCTTCCGGCTCAACCGCCTTTCGAAAAATAACAACAAATGCAAGCTATTATGTTATTTACTAACACTTTGCAAAATGAAAGACAAATTATATCAACATGTACCTCCATCAAATCGTTGTTGCTTATGCAATGTTGAGCTTGTAGATAAAGCACGCTATCATCAATCGGTCCGGGTGTCATTTCCTCATATTCTACCACAATAACATAACAAAATCAAATTTATACCATAATCCATCCTTATATCAAATCAAGAACCAGTTTAACATGTGTTTTACATGCACAATCTACTTCGTTGTAGTATAGAAACATAGATTTAAACTATACAACACAATTTTTCCAAAACCCTAAATTCATAAAATCAAACTTAGAGAAACAATCGGAAGATTACAAACCTGTAGGCGGTGCTTGAGAGGATGATGAAGCCATTCTTCAATTTTTAGCTTGATTTAACGAGTTTTTAAGTCAAAAAAAATGATTTTTGGTGATTTGGGAAATTGAGTTCGGTATTTTCTAAGTTTTGAGAGGGATGGGGTAATATAATGAAGGGGATGAAGGGCTGAAGAAAGACAGTGAGCAAAAAATATGGCGGCATTTAGGATGCCGCACATAGGCGGCATTCTAAATGCTACATACTAGCGGCATCCCAAATGTCACCAGTTTCATTTAAACATTATACATGTACTGGCGGCATTTCAAATGCCCGAAATGCCGCCGGTACACGTGCACTCCAACGTGGCAGAAAGTGATCTATTTCTTTAATTTGTTTTTAACTTGGCTTATTTTTGTGATTAGTTTCAGAAAATGGCCTAAATAAAAAATTATCCGTTTGTTTATTGGTTAACTATCAGTCCTTGTACTGGTTTGTAAACAATCTTACTAGTAACATCTGAGCTTTAATTTGTACAAATTTAATTCGTCTATGCTAAAAGGCCTGAAGCAGAGAGGCCCAAATATATGCGGGAATGAAATGAACCGCCGAAATTTCAACACTCCTTGAATTCCACCTGTAGGATTATAAATCGCACATTCTCGCATCATTTTTTCCTGACTCTGTAGCAAAACTCAATTTAATTTTGTAAACTAAATATAGTATTTACTTCTATACTAGAAAAACGTAATGATGGGAGATTTTCGTATTTGCAGGGGTTTTCCCACTTACTATGTGCCATCGACAGCCTCCCAAATTTGAAGCGTGAACCATGGGGTGAGAGCATGAAGATATAAGGGACATAGGATGGTGATATGGAGATATCTTGTATATTTTTTGTTAGCATTAACCATTTGTATCATTTCATATGGATACATTGGACATGTTTTATCATCCGCGTTTTCATCGTTGGAATAAAATACTTCTTGAAAAAATATATGTTTGTTGAAAATATTTCCATTGTTATTGTAGATAACGTTGTGCATATTGACTTGATTATCATTGATATTATATTGCTTTATATGCATACATGTTTATGTCATGTATCTGTCCATATACATGTGTGTTTATATGTGTAGACATAGAGAAGCTTTCGATAGTACCCTAAATAGTGCAGCACTCCAAATGCTTCTTAATTCCCATCAAAAGTTCCGAATTATATAATAGCATTTTCTCTCTTTTCTCATTAGTGTTATTATTTAATTTAGAGTTTGCGGTGGAGGCCGATTAAAGGTCGTATATCAGTATTTAAAATACGGTCTTTAAATTAATTTGTCACCAAAATTTTGGGACTTTTCCGTTTCAAAGTATTTTTGTGACTAAGGATTTAAAGATCGAAATATCAGTTTTTAATCCCTCTTTAACATTTATTTAGAGACTGAATAGTGAAGACCGAAAATTTAGGTCTTTAACTCGATGTTTTTTTTGTAGTGTAATCCCAATAAATATAGTTCTCAGAACAAAACACAGTAAAGCAGCATCATATTAGAAGCATAACAAGTCTTTCACGTTACTTTTACCAACATGTTTGTTTATATAGTAACTAGAGCATGATATGTAAACCATGTCGTTTTTAACGCTACACCCACAGTTGTAATTGTTTGATATACAGAACATAGTATACATAGCTATCAGAAGCTAGCTTCAATTATGGTCTTACTTCAATTATCAGAAGATAGCAGGACCTGTGCGTGTATCCACAGCTTCTTTTTGCCTCTTTTTTTATATTCCTTTTATCATCTGTTTCAATCACATTTCAAAGTAATTAGAACTGGGCTGTATAAATATGAAACAGTTTTTTTTTATATCTCCGGATAAATTTATGTAGGATAGAAAAACGCATGGTAGAAATTGAACCTGAGTCTTTTTATCAGAACCCAAGTCTTCTTTCCACTGCATCGCACCCGCGGACAATATGAAACAGTTATAACCATTAGATTAGATTTAAATAGCAACTGAGATGATATAAAAAGCACATTGCAAAACTTTAATGAGTTATTGAATCCTTTATCTATATGCATATTCCCCTAAATATGAATGGAACTGTCCTGATTTATCTATTTTTTCATAAAATATATTGGATGACAGCTACAAATTCCTGTAAACATGAAACCAATGCACACAACACTTTAAGATACACATAATAAATTTCTGCATAGACCACTCAAATGTCATTTTTTTAATCAAACACAGTAGAAGCATGACCAAATAGTTTAGGGTTTACCTTGCCCTGTTCGAATAGAGATGATTCATTTTCCTGCTCCACAAAGTTTAAAATGTACATAAATATAATAAAAGAAGGGTTGATGAATTTACACATCTATTGCTCCTGGCATTCAAGTAGATTGCTACAATACCGCCTTCCTGAAGTTCATTTAACCGAACAAATTCCACTGCACATGAAATGTTACTATATCAAATCAACTTTGAAGTTGTCTTCATAAAAATGATCTCTTCACCCGTGTTCCAGTAAACACAACCATTTTCTCTATTGACATTGTAAAATCCATGTGATGATCAGTTGAAGGCAAAACAGCAGCAGTATTTATGCATGTACCAAAGTAAATAGTAAAACTAAATATATTTTACTAATCAAGCCAAGCATATGGTTACTCACTTTTGGAAGTAAGATTCTTCCCAGGCTACCCACATCGCATTGCGTCTGTACTTTCTGTAGAAGAAACTTCCAAACCACTATTCTTGCCTACAGAAAATTACAACCAATCCTAATTAAGAAAGACAGTGAACCGTAGTTGTCATAAAATTGAAGTTACTCTAACTCATCTCTCACGTATTCACTATGCTTGGAGTCATTTTCACTACATTAGGATTGACGCCACTTTGTAAATTTGGCCAACTAGTCCTCAAATTGGGTAGCATATTATCATGTTTAGTCTTATTATCTTTCATTATATGACTACGAAGCAGATAACCATCTCTTATGCTCCATCCTTTTTCTAGCTTCTTCTGCAGCTGAAGAGCAACCAGCCGTACCTGCATTTTCTTTTAAAAAAGGAACTTGCATGTTCAAATTGAGGTTAACAATTGATTTAATGTTAATACACAAATATGGAAGCAGATACTCTTTAGAATATGGTGTTAAGAGATATGTATTATATGTTCAGAAATAAACTAATGGTATTTCAATATCTAGGCTTTTCCTTATTATAATATTTTTTCTATTTTACAATTACTTAGGCTCTAAGCAATGGGGTTATAAATAATTGGTTATGAATTGTATAGCAGGTAATAAAACATTCCTCTCTCTTCCCCTCTTCTTGTTTTCTCTTTTGTTTTCTTTTCTTCGATAATTTCAACATAGTATCGGAGCAGCGTTTTAATTTGAGGTGTTAATCTCATCCGTTATGCTATAAAAAAAACATTTCCTTTCTTTCTCCCTTCTTATTGTTTACTTTCACCATCACCAAATTCCATAAACATCACAACTCCACCGCTTCCAAACTACATTATCAAACCACTACTTTGGTTCTACCTCCATTCAAATTTGCCATCAACAACCCGCTGCAATCAAATCTGACATCTACATCAAAGAATTTCAACCAAATACACAATCTACAACCTGACCTATATATTAGATTCAAATCCATTTCAGGTGACTCATTAAAACAAACGCTTGCAAACTGGCTCCATATCTATTACTAACAATTCCACAGGTACTGGAACAACTGGAACACCTGAAGTTGTGTCCTTCACCTCTATGGCTCCTCAATTTGTAACTAAGTCGGTAGATCCACCTCTCACCTCTTTATCATTCCACACGCATTTCGTAAGTCTACAAAATTACCTGTTTTAGTTTATTCTTGTTACTCTTCATCTTTTTCTTCGTTCTTAACCTCCATTCATAATTTTTTTGAGCCAACTTCTTATAAAGAGGCAGTTCTTAAACCTTATTGGCAAGAGACTATCGACGAAGAAATTTTTGCCTTACAAATGACAGGTACTTGGGATTTGGTTCCTCTACCTTATGGTAAGAGCATTGTAGGTTGACGTTGGGTGTATAAAATCAAAACCATATATAATGAATCATTGAAAGATATAAAGCTAGATTGGTTGCAAAATCTAACTCTCAACGGTATGACATGGATTATGATGAGGCGTTTTCTTTGGTTGCAAAGATGACTACCATTCATACTCTCATTGCTATAGCTTCCATTCGAAAATGATCCATTTCACAACTTGATATTAAAAATGCATTCTTAAATGGCGATCTTCATGAAAAAGTTTATATGGAACACCCTCCAGGTGTTCGACATGAATTTGGATATGTTCGCAAGCTTAAAAAAGCACTGTATGGACTTACGCAAAAGCACATCGTGCTTGGTTTGAGAAATTTTCTATTATGATTAAATCTCTTTATTTTGTAACACCCCGCATTTTTAGATAATTAAATAATCAAATAACGATGAACAGTGAAAATAGGCATTTTTGGAATTGTCAGAATATAGCCTCGAAACTTATACCATTGTGTTCGTGGCGATTTTCTGATCAATTTCCATATATAACTTGTCGAAATCCGAGTTAATATGAAGAAATTAGGAGAAGAATAAGAAATTAGATTTAACGGAAAAAAAGTGACCCTACGGGTCGACCCGCAAAGCACACAGGTCGACCTACCCATAGGCCGACCCACGTGTAGCCCTGGACGAGAGATCGTCCAGGGACATGCCGAAGTCTTGTAATTTGATTTTCATGCAATCTGAGGCGTTGTTTTCTGGATCCAACGATTCGCAGCGAGCTTGATTTTCGTGCAATCTGAGGCGTTGTTTTCTGTATTGTGGGCCTCACGAGGCTGTCTTTTACAGATGTAGTTACAGTATGCTCTAGTAGCGAGATGATGGAGTCCTTTTCGAGGAGGATACAGAAGGTACTATGAGTAGTACCTAGGACCGATGTGGTCTTTGGACATGTAGCTACATATATATATATATATATATATATATATATTGGTTATTATGTCTTAATCTACTAGGGAGTAGATGGGTACGATTCACGCACAGAGGCGATTGTATTATAAACCCAATAAACCTAATATAATAGAAAATGAAAATAGAACGGTATATGTAGAATTATGCTTAGAAGTGTATAATTTGTCGAGTCACCAGAACTTTAGTTCTGACTCCTCCACATATCATCCCATAGGTTAGGTAGATGTAGAGATTTTCCAGCTTCGTGACACTTGTTTAGAAAGTGTTATTATCTTGATGAGTATTTACTTATTATTATATTTTAGTCAGTTTCGTTGTGAGATATTCATTTGAGCTCAGATATTTTTATCTTTGCTTATTTGCAGGATAACAGATACCCAACTCGGGCTTCAATGTGCTTGGATTAGCATTTTTGCGAAAAATCCGAATTCACTGGGATTCGGGTTGTTACATTTGGTATCAGAGCTTAGGTTAGTAGATCCTAAGTAAATTAGGAAATATGAGTGAATGAATTTATATTTTTGAATAAAATATAAATATATTATGTACTAAAATCCAAATAGTTTCCAATTATAGATTTTAACATATGGAAAGTTTTTAGAAGTATATTTGTGCATAGTTTGCCAGTTGGGTTTGGGATGACCCAAGGATGTTGAGCCCTATGTTATTGCCGATTTGTATTATACAATAAGCTATGTTTTGAGAGAATATTGATATCCATATGTCATAGGAAGTGGGAAGGTTCCCTCAGGATAGTAGGAAGAGTATTTTTATTTTAGAAGAAATAAGAGATTTTAGTAAAGAAATGAGATTTTCAAGGTTTAGAAAGGGTATTCTTAGGATAGCTAAAAAAAATTCAAATTATGTCTAGCCCAATAAAATGAATCTTTTGAAATTGAAAAGTTGAAAAATATAATTATTAATATGTTTGAGGAAGTAATTATTGGGTTTTTGAAAGAAAAAAAGAGTATGAAATTTAAATTGGTTTTTATATGTTGTAAATTTTGTTAAAAGTAAAATTCTTTTTAAAAAATTATAGAACATGTATAGCTCGCTAGTTTCTTTGTAGATAAACAAAGATTTTAAGTATAAAAACATAGAGTGTGTTAAGTATCGAAAACGTAGATTACAACATTTATTATTGTAATAGATGTTTTCGTGTAAAATAAAGGAAGCATAGACCATGATACTATTGTTATAGTAGGTGACTCTCAAAGAAAATGTTTTTACATAGCATATGAGATTTATTAATATTTATTTTAATTAAATCTATATACTAATATTTTTGGGTTGTAGTAGCGGTGTTTTACGTAACATCTATTTTGACTCAAATAAAAACGTGCTTTGAAGATAATTTCTAGGTATAGAAATAAAGTGGTTTATAAGTACACTTATTATTTAAATAAGTATATGAAAATGTTTTTCAGATATGAAAATATTAAAATAGTTTTGCAAACGAGTTCTTCTGATTATGTAGTCCTGTATTATGTGTACGCACAACGTACCCGACAGTTTGCTGAATGCTAAGGGTGCATTTGTTGTGAATATCCACTTACAAATTGGACAAAAAGACCAGACTTATGTGGTCAGTTTGGATTCAGGCGTACTGAATTAAAGGTTATGTACATCAGAACATGGTTAACTTGGTTTTAGCTTATTACCTGTCTGTAACACCACTCCCTCAGCTAGCTCAAGTTGACCCAGGTCAGTTGCCTGACTCCACCAAATTCCCTCTTCCAACGAACCTGCGATGAACGGTGGCCTGTTTTAAAATCAGATATCCGTACATATTATGGATTGGTGGCAAACTGACAACCACATTACACTATTGGTAGCAGTAATAAGTAAAAAAAGGTGTCGTACTGTCGTTGTAAATATGAAATAAGTTAAAGACGCTTAACTGTTCAAGGACATCTACTTACAGCATGCTGTGCTGTATATGGATATCTGTCTAAATTGCATAAGTCGGTTGAAAGTTGGAAATGGCTACAATTTTAACAAATACATTACCAATTAATACCGTAAGTCGGAAGTTGAAACTTAAATGGAGACTGCAAGTGTATGTTTGATATAAGATGGTACGATGCACCAAGAGGTAATGTGCTGTAATAACTCTTTTTTCATGCTCATTTAGCATAACTTGACTGTAGTATCTTTGTCTTATAGTACATAACAGTAAATTTGCTATTACACTGAATACCAATAGATAAAAGTGATAATTTAATACTATCTGTAACTTAGTATATAGGGTGACAACATGTGGCAGTAATTGATTAAAACAGACTGAAGTCAGGGAACCTCGGCAGATGAAGTGATATAATGCGTACTACTGTAAGTCAAACATAAGTCCGATGAAGAACTTCTATTCTGTTGGCATCATCTGCTCTACTGTGTAGGGAACTAAATATCATGATTCGTTGACATTCAATTAACATAGAACAGAAAACGTGTTTTAGAATCAGATGGTTATAGGGATCGCAATATTGTTGGGCTATCAGCTAAACCAAATTGAACTAAACATATATGCAGGTTGAATATGAATCCACAGGTTGACTAAATTAAACTAAAACATAAATCATTGTAGCAGTAGGTATATAGTTACTGGAAATATTTTCACGGCTGGAATATAAAAACAAATTAGTAACTGGTCAAATTAGATTTTAATATAATTTATGTTGAAAATCCTTGTTTACATGTAGCAAAATAGTTACCGAGGTTGAGCATTAGCCTATATTATCATTTTTTTTTTGTCAACCGAAAACACAAAAGTGGGTACATTAATCAAGCAATGGACAACAACCATTTTCAGATACAGAAGATAGTCTACCAAGGTTAACTGATAATGAATAAATACATACATGGAGCAAATGGTTTTTTTTTGTTTTTTTTTTCTCTATCTATAAAACTACGAAATACCATAACCATGTCAATATTAATGTATTAAATTTTGTACAATGTAACAATACAAGACAGTAAATATAATTTTTCCATGTCTCCATCCAGTAGCATGCTAATATACAAAAGCGTTGATTTGAGTTTAAACTTTTGTTATATTAACAACGCGAAATAAATTCACAATTTAATCGAAGAAACCATTAATATGGTTCTATAAAATATACGTGGTTTGAAAGAAACAATGACGATGAAACTGTAAGAAAAGCTAATTCTTGGTGCAGTGATGCAGTTTTTGTAGTAGAATATAATACGCGAGTGGGTATGGTTATCTAATAAAATGCAGTAAATAATGAGCAACATATATAAAGTGATTCGAAGAATTGATCTCCTAATGTCTAGCATGCGATTTTCTTTTATTTTTGTATTTTGTGTAAAAATACAGTTAGCACTACCTTTTAGACCACCATTAAAGCTGATGACGAAGTAGTAAGTATTGGTTTGGTTAAACAAAAACAGAGAAATATTTGACTAAGGCTGGAACTTGGTTTATATTAATATTTAAACTTTTGCCCCATACTAAAGTACACATCATGGACTTGTATATATACCAAGTCAGTACACAGAAAATATAAATTAGCAGCAGAAAAACATGGTGACTCAACAGAAAACAACATGGCTTTTTAACTGGAATTTGGAACAACAGAGGGACACTTCAATAATTAACATGTGATGATTCATGAATTTGGTTTACTCCAACATTGCCTCCCGTAAACCAAATTTACTTTTTGCACTCCCAGAGCTTGAACACTCTTTGTAAAAGCAGGACCTGCAAGTGGTTTGGTGAAGATGTCAGCCAATTGTTCATTGCTTCGGCAATACTCAAGATTGATTTCTCCTTCACTGACAAGTTCTCTTAAGAAATGAAATCTTAAACGAATGTGCTTTGTTCTTCCATGCAAAACAGGATCCTTTGAAACCGAAATGGCAGAACTGTTATCGCAAAATAAAGTCGTTGGATTACTTTGTTTAAACTTGAGATTTTCCAAAATTCCTCTTAACCACAATGTTTGACATCCAGCCCCAGATGCTGCAATATACTCCGCTTCGGTGGTTGAGAGTGTCACAATTGGTTGCTTTTTTGAGCACCACGAGATTGCTCCACTTCCCAAATTAAACACATAGCCAGAAGTACTACGAGAATCATCAATGCTTCCACCAAAATCACTATCAATGTAACCAACAAGCTTTGTAGGCGTGTGTGCTTTATAGAAAATACCATAATCAATGGTACCTTTGATATATCGAAGAACTCGTTTGGCAGCCTCCCAATGATTTGAATAAGGTTTCTCCATGAATCGACTAATCATGCTTACCACAAACATGATGTCAGGTCTTGTGGCAGTAAGATACATCAAATTTCCAACAAGACTGCGAAACATAGATGCATTCACAAGTTTTCCTTCACCCTCCTTACTCAACTTCAGTCCAATAATACATGGAGTTGTGACAGGATTTGCATTTTCCATTTTGAACTTCTTTAGGATCTCACTTGCATATTTTTCTTGAGAAATGAAAGTTCCTCCTCTTGTTTGCTGAACATTAATTCCCAAGAAATGATGCAATTTTCCCATGTCTGTCATTTCAAATTCATCTATCATTGACTTCTTGAAATTTGATAACATCTCCATATCATTTCCTGTGAAAATAAGATCATCAACATAGACGCTTACAAGCATGAAACCACCTTTAGAATTTCTTTTCGTGTAGAGCGTGTGCTCGTATGGACATCTTTCAAAGCTAGATTTCATGAAGTAATCATTTATTCGTGCATACCAAGCGCGAGGCGATTGCTTCAAACCGTACAGCGCCTTTTTTAACTTGTAAACTTTTTCTTCTTCACCCTTTCGCACAAAGCCAGGAGGTTTCTTGAGATAGATTTCTTGTTGGAGAAATCCATTCAAGAATGCCGATTTGACATCCATTTGGAACAACTCCCATCCATTTTGAGCTGCAAGTGAAATAATCAATCGAACAGTATCAAGTCTTGAAACAGGAGCAAAAACTTCATTGAAATCTTCTCCTTCGGTTTGTTCATAGCCTTTTGCTACCAATCTTGCTTTGTGTTTATTGACAGATCCATCCAAATTAGTCTTTGTTTTGAACACCCACTTTACACCAATTGCATTTTTGTTTGGAGGTAAATCAGAGAGTTCCCAGGTATCATTTTTCTCAATTGATTTTATCTCATCATTCATAGCATCTATCCACTTTTTTTCACGTAAAGCTTCTTCATGAGAGATTGGATCTTCACCTGCAAAAAATGCAAAATACACATGATTTCCAAAACCAACTTCTTCGGTTGCATTATAAATGTCTCTTAAACTTCTTGTCTTTCTTTCTGGTGTTGTTGTTGGAGAATTTTGAGGTGACTCTTCAGCATCAAGCTGCAAAGATTGAGCTTTATTTTCTTCATTCTCAAAAACTGTTTTGTTTGGTGTCACTTGAGAATCAGAAAAATCATAACATGCGCTTTCATCGAAACGGACATCTCTGCTGATCACAATTTTTTTTGACTTTGGATTGTACAGCTTGTAAGCTTTAGTCTTTTGACTATAGCCGATAAAAATACATTTTTCAGATTTGTCATCAAGCTTTGATCTCATGGCATCAGGGATATGAGAGTATGCAAGACAACCAAATGTTCTAAGATGACAAACATTTGGTTTCTTACCATACCAAACCTCATTTGGAGTGGAAGTTTGTAGGTGTTTTGTTGGAGATCTGTTCATCAAATAGACGGCACAAGACACTGCTTCAGCCCAGAATTCAACCGGTAATTTTTTCTTCCGCAACATGCACCTCACCATGTCCATAATCGTTCTATTTTTGCGCTCCACGACACCATTTTGTTGCGGCGTATAACTGGCTGTAAGTTCATGTCTGATTCCATGGCTTTTGCAAAAATCTTCAAATAAAGAAGACACATATTCTCCTCCGTGATCGCTTCTTAAATTTTTTATTTGGAAGCTAGACGACTTTTCAACTTGGAGCTTGAATTCTTTAAACCGAGACAGTGCTTCTGTAACGACCCAGAATTTTGAACAAATTAAATTGAGAATATTTAATTAATTTTAAATATTTGAACGATGATTTAATTTGAATTCCGGATATAATTTTGAATTTGACGATCAAATTATAAAAATTGTGTGAAGTTGAATAAAAATTTGAATCTTCAATCTTAAGCTGAAGAAAAATATTTCAAAAGCTTCTAAAATTTATAGTAATGATACTGAAGATAACAGAAGCTTCAGAATCTAATTTCGAATTGATTTGATCAGTTTTGAAAATTTATTGTTCAAATCAATATTTAAAAATAGCCGTCCGAGGCACAGTCTCGAAATTCGACGAAACCAATTCCATTGGATCCGTAATATTGAATTATTACCGGATTTCAAATTTCGTAGCATTCGAAGTTATTGTGTAATTGTACGATAAGCAAACGCGCTGATATAATATAACAAGATATTTTTGAATATATAAATATATATAAATTTTTATCAACAGCCATCCTACTCCTGAGCAAGCAGACCTACTCTGCTTAATCACGTACGCTGTCTTCCCTCAGAAGCTAACGCTTTCATTATCAAATGAAACCATATATTCGTTCTATATTCTATTTCTCGTGCTCAAAATTGAAATGGCCAGGCTAATTCAATTATTGATCAAAAAAGTCGAAGTCCCTTTTCCTTCAAAATCAAAAGCCGAGCGTTTCCATTTAAATTTCACAAAAAAAAATCGAAGAGACCGAGTCTCCTTCCTTCGAACCCACGGCGACGAGTTCTCTTCGTTCGAACCAAAAAGTGGGTGGCTTCATCTAGGGTTTCGAGTTGAGGCGTTTTCGAGCAATGCGCGTGCGATGCTAGCTGAGCTCGAGGGAATTCGCGACATATGGAGTATGGAAAAGTCGAAGCTGGGTTATGCGTGGATGCGAGCTCGATTCAGGGAATCTCGATGGCGCGACTTAGGGTGAGGGAAGTCGACGACTTCAAGTCGAGGAATTGCTGGTGATGGAACCTTCGAGGCAGTGCTTGCTGCGTGGGGATCGACGACCCGTTTAAGATAGGGTTTGGATAGAAGCGGAGAGGTATTCTCTAGTTTATTTATTTAACTTTGTATATGTATGTACAGGAAGTAGAAAGAAAAAAAATATATACTAGTTACAGTAAAGTATTTTCTGTAAGTAGTTTGATTTTATGGAGTTTGGGGTATTTAACTTTATTATAAAGAGAATATATATATGAAGAGAAGATTTGTACAGAAATTTAAAATGTTTTGATTTAGGAAAGAAAAGAAAGAAAAAGAAAAATAACATTTACAGTAAATATTCTATTTTGATATTTATAGAAAGAAAAATTTTATACACAATAGTAGTATATGTTTACAGTAAAGGGGTAGATATATATGATTATAGATTTTGAACCGATAAATTAAAATTTTAAGTATATGCAGTTTTAAAAAGGATAGTGAGGATGATTAATTTGTTTCACAAACTCATTTAATTATTTTAATTACTATAAGATTTTTAAGGAAATTTAGTTTAAAATTTAACTGTTTGTCAAATTAAATCATATGTTAAAACTAAATTATAAAAAGGCAAATTTAACTATTCAATTTATTCGAATATTAATAGAATTGTATAATTATTTATACAAGGTCAAATAAGTCGAGAAAACAAGTCGGATTGGAAACGGATTGCAAAATATAAAGCAAAGGTGAGATCTTCTCACTCAAAATAAATTGGGATTACAGTTATTGATTGATATGATTGCTATTGGATGTGGTATTAGATATGATAGGATATATCTATATATATAGCAATATATACATATTGGCATATGTATATATTGGATTGATTGATTTCCCGCCTCGTATAGCGGATGAGACCCTATTGCGCCGTTAGTAAGCGGATTTTTATAAAACCCATATACCGCGATAATTCCGTACTGGAGCGGAATTGGTATTGTGCTAACATCTTTGGATGCAGAGAAACAGGTTGGAGGGATCCAACTGGACCCCTCACATTGATTGAATTTATTTCTATTGTGATATGAATCTGTGAATGATTATAGTGATGCTATTAATCATATTGATATCTGTAAATTGTTTGAAGCTAAAATTTAGCTGAATGGATGTTTGATATCATTGGATTCCAAAGATAAACGAAATTGAATTTTTGAAATTCAAGTAGAAAATTTCTAAGTGAATAAATTTTTGAAATTGAAGAAATTTTGAAGAAAGGAATTTTTAAAGTATAAAAAGTAAATTTTTATAATCGTATTGAATAAATTCCATAATAAAGTGAAAATGCTAAATAAATGGATTTCATAAAACAGTGATTATAAATTGAAGAATTTAATTTAAATTTGGATTTTTAAATAGATTGAAAGAAACGATTGAAATTTATTTCCTTAAAAAGGAAAGTATTAAAAGAAGATAAGCTGGAAATCCAACTAGAAAATTAATTGGTAAATTGAAATAAATTGGGAAATCAATGTAAAATGATTTCAATTTGAAGAATCCATTTTAAACAGAATACTGAATAATTTGAGAAAAAATGAGGAATTTACATAGTAGTGATAAATAAATTTTTAAATCAATATCGAAATTGATTTGGGATTGAAGTTTTTATAAATAGAATTGAAATTTATAAAAGTTGTTTATAAATCCGAAATTACTTATTTTGATAAGTAAAAATATAGAAGTTGATAAAAAGAAGATTTATAAGTCGAGGTTATTATTAAAATAGAAATAGAATTTATAACCGTGTTTATAAATTCGAAATCGATTGAATTTGATAAATTAAATATAGAAGATTATTAAAGGAGATATATTCGCGATTTTGGATAGCGAATTATTATTGAAATGAAACGTGTAGAAAATAGTGAAATGTAATTAGTAAAGTATATTCACGATTTTGGACAGTGAATATATTGTTAAGTAAAATGGATATGGTTTTGGAAAAGTGATATTTGAAATGGAGTTAATTGTTTTAAAAGATGTTTTAAAACGTGTGAACTATCGAAATCATAGATTTCAACATTTATTGTTGAAATAGACGTTTTCGAGAAATATAAGGAAATGGTGGACTATAACACTGTTGTTATAGTAAATGGTTTCCGAAAGGAAATATTTTTGTATAGTATTGGGATTTATATATCTATCTAAATTTCGAATCCCTATACTAGTGATTTTGAGTTGTCGTAACGATGTTTTACGTAACATTCGTTTTGACTCAAATAAAATTTATGAAAGAGAATGATTTCCTTAAAGAATGAAACATATACTTAATTTGATTTAAGTATATCGAATATTTTCAAACGTTGAAAATAAATGATTTGTGAAACACTTAGTTTTAAATAAGTGTGGAAATGCTTTTCCAAATGAAACGAAACGTTTGAGAATTTATCTTCTTAAAGATAAATTGAAATTGAATATTGAAAACGATTTGAAAATCGAATATCAGTAGTTATTCGAAAATATAAATTCACTATGGAATTTATAAAAGAAATGGGAATTCGTTTAAAAAAATAATAATAAACGTTGATTTATTTTTGAAGTGTGGAAATTTTATATCTAGTAAAGATATTTTGGAAGATAAAATAATTTGGGAAAATTATTTGGAATCTGATGATGTTGCGCATCTTTATTGATAGTTAAATAACCGACTATCAATAATTACCTTGAATGATATTTGTTGTGAATTGGATGAATTTGAATGCCACACTTATTTTTGAATAATCGCTCACTATTCGGGTTAGCCGGGAAAGGACCATGGGGTCGTATAACCCATTCTGAATATGTGTTACGTCGTTATGAATTGCATTCGAAGACCGGTGTTGAAGACCGGATATTTTTGAAAACGGAAGGATTACCGTCGAGTTACTCTACATCGGCTGATCTCCGATTTAGAGGTTTTATCACCCTTAGTGACGGGAAGTCCGGACGTGATTAGAAATTTATCCGGAAATGCAAAGGCTTCGTGAGAAGTGCCTTCGGTTCTGTTCGATCCCGGAACAGACTTGTATGGATTGTGTGTCTGACGTTACAATTTGAGAGATAAAGCTGATTCCTTTCAAATACATTTCTGTTGGTGGCGGAGAATTTATTCTCTTAGCTTAACACCCTTCTCTGAGACGTACGAGCTCAGAGGTTATGTAGTTGAAATTTATCAGCGATGTATTCCCAATTTGGTAACGTGGCATACTGAGTGTTGCTGTGAAATGATCAGTGTTTGATCATTTGTGATATGATCATTTGTTTGATCTTATATCTTTGTGATCATAGGTTGATCATTTTTGTTTGACCCGAAGCAGGGCTTTGTAGAAAGCGTAGCTTTGTGGACGAGACTTCGTCGAGCCTCACACCCCGGAAATGGTCAAAACAGGAAGGATGCAGCAAGGTTCTAGGGAGTAGCGCCCCTTAGTGTATGTCATTCCTTCTGGATAGAGGTGGTATCATGGTATGGAGCCCAGATACTTAACCTATGTGGTTGCTGCATTATTATCTATGTGGTTTGTTGGAAATCGGGGATCCTCGGGAAGATCGGTTACGATCGGGGGATGGCATACGCATGTCAGTAGTTACCTATTTTTGCAGAGGTAACCCGACCTTGTGTTGGCAGAGATCCGGTTAGGTTCTCGGGTCGTCTATTCCAGGGACGTACCCATCGTGGAAAAGGAAGTTCCTTAGCCTGACCATTTGTTGGAAATCCAAACTCCAATACGTGACTTGTACGGTATTAGTTGTAGAACCTGCCATTTACGTACGGTGGTCACCACTGTTTAGATGGTAGCTATAGTAGGCATACGATACTGGTCGTATGTTGGCTAAGATTAATATTATACTTTCGAAATGTTTTCTACACTATGCACTAATAATAATATCAAAAAGTTGATTTTTGCGTAGTAAGCATCTTTGACTATCATAAGAAGAAATCTCCTCCAATTCTGCGTTTGCATTGTGTGTGTGGTGGGAGGTCTTATGGTAGTTTCATTTTCCAAAAGCATTGCGAATTGACTTTAAAATTTTTCTGTTGTTTATTTTAAAGAAAAATAACTGTTTTACGATCTCACACCAGTCACCATGACTGACTCGGAGTTTATTGTTCCCTTCTAAACTCTGGGTGCCCACAAATTTCCACACGGACAGCCTAGAGTTATGTTATCAGGATATTCTGGATATTCTGGAGCTTTGGAAGCAAGCTGGATGACGAGACGTAGTATTTGTATCTGATATTATTTATTCCGCTGTGTATTCTGTATGAGGACAAGTTTATATAACTGTCCATTGTTGTATATTGACTCTGATTGATGTATGTATAAAAACTGATATAATTCTTTGTTTTAAAAAGGCTAGTAATTATTTATTATATATTGTTCCACTGCGATGTGTAAGATTCTGATATTGTCTTCTGTTCTGATGTTGTTCTTTTTCTTTCTGTTCCTTCTTTCTTCTTCTTCTATCTTTTCTTCTGTTTTCTTCTTTCTAAAACCCTCACTATTGGAGTTTCCGGCACTCGATTGCTCGGCAGTCGATAAAGTGAGTATCGATGTCGAATTTTCGAAAGTCGAAAATTTCGGTACGTGACAGCGTGGTATCAGAGCATATGGTTAAGCGACAACCCTGCTCTGTTGGGTGTTACTCATTAGAGATAGAGTCAGTAGTACTCTAGAATGAGTTGAGTGTAATAATAGATATGAGCGCGTATTTGTTATTGGATATAAAATTGTTTTGTATTATGATGATTGGTTTATTGAGTTGTATATGAACCTTCGTCGGCACAGTCTGCGCAACTGGATCGAAGGGGTTTCTAAACACTTGAATAGAACAACTCGGCATTGTATTGTTTTAAATAGGGTAAATGAAATAATTTTGCCCAAAAACTATTTTTGTATAGAAAAGAAATGATTTTCTATGAATTACTATAGTATATGGTTGCATGGTTGCTAGAAGTAATATTATTAAATTATCATCACTGAAATTGAATAAGAAATTGAAATCGCAACTCCAAAGATGAGAAATAAATTCATATACAAATGAAATTTAAAGAATGTAAATTATAAATGTGAATTGTAATTTAAAACGGAATTCCAGAGAAGTTTCTGGAAAAGTTTTGAAAAGAATCTGAAAATTTTGAGATTTGGAAAGTTTAAATCTTTTTGAATTTGAAAATGAATTTCAAAGGTTTTGAAAAGTATTTTAGAGAGATAAAAGCTCTAAACTCTTTTCGGTCGCTGGAAAATAACTTCGGTAATGACTGCAGCATTATCAATGTTCATTTTCGGGTTCCCAGAAGAGGAATTGCTGCCAAATGGTTTTATATAGAAGTTGTTTGAAAATTTGGGTTTTGTTTTGGAAATTCAAATGGAATTTGAATTGTTTTCAAAATGGCTTTGAAATGTTGGTAAACTCTGGAATGCTATATAAAGATATTTATGAAATATTACTAAGTTGATAACTTATACTAATTGAATTTTGGTAGAATAAATTTAACTTAAAAGAATGAAGTTAAATCAAAGCAAGTATAAGTGAATCAATTAAATGAAAATGAATTGAATTGAATAATTGTAAATGAAAGATGAATTAAAATTCGTATGGAAATTGGAAATCCAGTTTAAATGTAAGTAGATTTAATCGAAGTAAAATTAAAATAAATTGAATTGATATCAATTTGAATTAGTAATTGGAACTAATTTAAGATAGTGCAGTTGTAAATGACAGATAATTGATAAAATTCAATATTTCAGAATTGAAAGTAAATTGAATCCAAATTTAGTTGAAATGGTAAACTAAATACAAATGAAGTTTGAAATGTAAAATTGAATGAAAAGAATCTATAACTTCAATAGTGAAGTAAAAATGATATAAGTAGTTTATATCGAAAATTTTGTAATTAAATTTGCAAATTAGTTTGAATATATGTAACTAGATATTATGGCTAGTAGGATATACAGGTGTTATGAAAGGAATTGGAAAATTTATTTCAAAGATGAATTTGAATTGCTCGAAAAAGGTATGTATTTAAATTTGAATATGAGATTTGATGACTTATTTCTCTTGCCGTTTGGCTTTTTCCTTTTCTTTTTGAAATCTGAGAGTCCGTAGGGACGTTTTGTAGTCGTACCGTATTAGCCGCGCAAAGGAGACGCTGGCGAAATTTTTCGGAAATTTAGGGCGTTAGAAAATTTTTGAGAAAAATTTTGAAAGTTAAAATTTGAATTTGAATTTAAAATTGAATTGTTAAGAAAACAATGTTGTTTAAAACTTATAATTGAAGTTAGAAAGTTAGTTGAATTAATAACGAATCTTTAGTAGAAAGATTTGTTTTGATAAATTGGTAAAACTATTTAGATGTTGAAAAACAGTAGACGAGTTAAGGACCATTTTTCCTAACTTGTAATTTCGAGGACGAAATTCTTTTAAGGGGGGAAGTCTGTAACGACCCAGAATTTTGAACAAAGTAAATTGAGAATATTTAATTAATTTTAAATATTTGAACGATGATTTAATTTGAATTCCGAATATAACTTTGAATTTGACGATCAAATTATAAAAATTGTGTGAAGTTGAATAAAAATTTGAATCTTCAATCTTAAGCTGAAGAAAAATATTTCAAAAGCTTCTAAAATTTATAGTAATGATACTGAAGATAACAGAAGCTTCAGAATCTAATTTCGAATTGATTTGATCAGTTTTGAAAATTTATTGTTCAAATCAATATTTAAAGATAGCCGTCCGAGGCACAGTCTCGAAATTCGACGAAACCAATTCCATTGGATCCGTAATATTGAATTATTACCGGATTTCAAATTTCGTAGCATTCGAAGTTATTGTGTAATTGTACGATAAGCAAACGCGCTGATATAATATAACAAGATATTTTTGAATATATAAATATATATAAATTTTTATCAACATCCATCCTACTCCTGAGCAAGGAGACCTACTCTGCTTAATCACGTACGCTGTCTTCCCTCAGAAGCTAACGCTTTCATTATCAAATGAAACCATATATTTGTTCTATATTCTATTTCTCGTGCTCAAAATTGAAATGGTCAGGCTAATTCAATTATTGATCAAAAAAGTTGAAGTCCCTTTTCCTTCAAAATCAAAAGCCGAGCGTTTCCATTTAAATTTCACAAAAAAAAATCGAAGAGACCGAGTCTCCTTCCTTCGAACCCACGGCGACGAGTTCTCTTCGTTCGAACCAAAAAGTGGGCGGCTTCATCTAGGGTTTCGAGTTGAGGCGTTTTCGAGCAATGCGCGTGCGATGCTAGCTGAGCTCGAGGGAATTCGCGACATATGGAGTATGGAAAAGTCGAAGCTGGGTTATGCGTGGATGCGAGCTCGATTCAGGGAATCTCGATGGCGCGACTTAGGGTGAGGGAAGTCGACGACTTCAAGTCGAGGAATTGCTGGTGATGGAACCTTCGAGGCAGTGCTTGCTGCGTGGGGATCGACGACCCGTTTAAGATAGGGTTTGGATAGAAGCGGAGAGGTATTCTCTAGTTTATTTATTTAACTTTGTATATGTATGTACAGGAAGTAGAAAGAAAAAAAATATATACTAGTTACAGTAAAGTATTTTCTGTAAGTAGTTTGAGTTTATGGAGTTTGGGGTATTTAACTTTATTATAAAGAGAATATATATATGAAGAGAAGATTTGTATTTTGATTTAGGAAAGAAAAGAAAGAAAAAGAAAAATAACATTTACAGTAAATATTCTATTTTGATATTTATAGAAAGAAAATTTTTATACACAATAGTAGTATATGTTTACAGTAAAGGGGTAGATATATATGATTATAGATTTTGAACCGATAAATTAAAATTTTAAGTATATGTAGTTTTAAAAAGGATAGTGAGGATGATTAATTTGTTTCACAAACTCATTTAATTATTTTAATTACTATAAGATTTTTAAGGAAATTTAGTTTAAAATTTAACTGTTTGTCAAATTAAATCATATGTTAAAACTAAATTATAAAAAGGCAAATTTAACTATTCAATTTATTCGAATATTAATAGAATTGTATAATTATTTATACAAGGTCAAATAAGTCGAGAAAACAAGTCGGATTGGAAACGGATTGCAAAATATAAAGCAAAGGTGAGATCTTCTCACTCAAAATAAATTGGGATTACAGTTATTGATTGATATGATTGCTATTGGATGTGGTATTAGATATGATAGGATATATCTATATATATAGCAATATATACATATTGGCATATGTATATATTGGATTGATTGATTTCCCGCCTCGTATAGCGGATGAGACCCTATTGCGCCGTTAGTAAGCGGATTTTTATAAAACCCATATACCGCGATAATTCCGTACTGGAGCGGAATTGGTATTGTGCTAACATCTTTGGATGCAGGGAAACAGGTTGGAGGGATCCAACTGGACCCCTCACATTGATTGAATTTATTTCTATTGTGATATGAATCTGTGAATGATTATAGTGATGCTATTAATCATATTGATATCTGGAAATTGTTTGAAGCTAAAATTTAGCTGAATGGATGTTTGATATCATTGGATTCCAAAGATAAACGAAATTGAATTTTTGAAATTCAAGTAGAAAATTTCTAAGTGAATAAATTTTTGAAATTGAAGAAATTTTGAAGAAAGGAATTTTTAAAGTATAAAAAGTAAATTTTTATAATCGTATTGAATAAATTCCATAATAAAGTGAAAATGTTAAATAAATGGATTTCATAAAACAGTGATTATAAATTGAAGAATTTAATTTAAATTTGGATTTTTAAATAGATTGAAAGAAACGATTGAAATTTATTTCCTTAAAAAGGAAAGTATTAAAAGAAGATAAGCTGGAAATCCAACTAGAAAATTAATTGGTAAATTGAAATAAATTGGGAAATCAATGTAAAATGATTTCAATTTGAAGAATCCATTTTAAACAGAATACTGAATAATTTGAGAAAAAAATGAGGAATTTACATAGTAGTGATAAATAAATTTTTAAATCAATATCGAAATTGATTTGGGATTGAAGTTTTTATAAATAGAATTGAAATTTATAAAAGTTGTTTATAAATCCGAAATTACTTATTTTGATAAGTAAAAATATAGAAGTTGATAAAAAGAAGATTTATAAGTCGAGGTTATTATTAAAATAGAAATAGAATTTATAACCGTGTTTATAAATTCGAAATCGATTGAATTTGATAAATTAAATATAGAAGATTATTAAAGGAGATATATTCGCGATTTTGGATAGCGAATTATTATTGAAATAAAACGTGTAGAAAATAGTGAAATGTAATTAGTAAAGTATATTCACGATTTTGGACAGTGAATATATTGTTAAGTAAAATGGATATGGTTTTGGAAAAGTGATATTTGAAATGGAGTTAATTGTTTTAAAAGATGTTTTAAAACGTGTGAACTATCGAAATCATAGATTTCAACATTTATTGTTGAAATAGACGTTTTCGAGAAATATAAGGAAATGGTGGACTGTAACACTGTTGTTATAGTAAATGGTTTCCGAAAGGAAATATTTTTGTATAGTATTGGGATTTATATATCTATCTAAATTTCGAATCCCTATACTAGTGATTTTGAGTTGTCGTAACGATGTTTTACGTAACATTCGTTTTGACTCAAATAAAATTTATGAAAGAGAATGATTTCCTTAAAGAATGAAACATATACTTAATTTGATTTAAGTATATCGAATAATTTCAAACGTTGAAAATAAATGATTTGTGAAACACTTAGCTTTAAATAAGTGTGGAAATGCTTTTCCAAATGAAACGAAACGTTTGAGAATTTATCTTCTTAAAGATAAATTGAAATTGAATATTGAAAACGATTTGAAAATCGAATATCAGTAGTTATTCGAAAATATAAACTCACTATGGAATTTATAAAAGAAATGGGAATTCGTTTAAAAAAAATAATAATAAACGTTGATTTATTTTTGAAGTGTGGAAATTTTATATCTAGTAAAGATATTTTGGAAGATAAAATAATTTGGGAAAATTATTTGGAATCTGATGATGTTGCGCATCTTTATTGATAGTTAAATAACCGACTATCAATAATTACCTTGAATGATATTTGTTGTGAATTGGATGAATTTGAATGCCACACTTATTTTTGAATAATCGCTCACTATTCGGGTTAGCCGGGAAAGGACCATGGGGTCGTATAACCCATTCCGAATATGTGATACGTCGTTATGAATTGCATTCGAAGACCGGTGTTGAAGACCGGATATTTTTGAAAACGGAAGGATTACCGTCGAGTTACTCTACATCGGCTGATCTCCGATTTAGAGGTTTTATCACCCTTAGTGACGGGAAGTCCGGACGTGATTAGAAATTTATCCGGAAATGCAAGGGCTTCGTGAGAAGTGCCTTCGGTTCTGTTCGATCCCGGAACAGACTTGTATGGATTGTGTGTCTGACGTTACAATTTGAGAGATAAAGCTGATTCCTTTCAAATACATTTCTGTTGGTGGCGGAGAATTTATTCTCTTAGCTTAACACCCTTCTCTGAGACGTACGAGCTCAGAGGTTATGTAGTTGAAATTTATCAGCGATATATTCCCAATTTGGTAACGTGGCATACTGAGTGTTGCTGTGAAATGATCAGTGTTTGATCATTTGTGATATGATCATTTGTTTGATCTTATATCTTTGTGATCATAGGTTGATCATTTTTGTTTGACCCGAAGCAGGGCTTTGTAGAAAGCGTAGCTTTGTGGACGAGACTTCGTCGAGCCTCACACCCCGGAAATGGTCAAAACAGGAAGGATGCAGCAAGGTTCTAGGGAGTAGCGCCCCTTAGTGTATGTCATTCCTTCTGGATAGAGGTGGTATCATGGTATGGAGCCCAGATACTTAACCTATGTGGTTGCTGCATTATTATCTATGTGGTTTGTTGGAAATCGGGGATCCTCGGGAAGATCGGTTACGATCGGGGGATGGCATACGCGTGTCAGTAGTTACCTATTTTTGCAGAGGTAACCCGGCCTTGTGTTGGCAGAGATCCGGTTAGGTTCTCAGGTCGTCTATTCCAGGGACGTACCCATCGTGGAAAAGGAAGTTCCTTAGCCTGACCATTTGTTGGAAATCCAAACTCCAATACGTGACTTGTACGGTATTAGTTGTAGAACCTGCCATTTACGTACGGTGGTCACCACTGTTTAGATGGTAGCTATAGTAGGCATACGATACTGGTCGTATGTTGGCTAAGATTAATATTATACTTTCGAAATGTTTTCTACACTATGCACTAATAATAATATCAAAAAGGATTTGATTTTTGCGTAGTAAGCATCTTTGACTATCATAAGAAGAAATCTCCTCCAATTCTGCGTTTGCATTGTGTGTGTGGTGGGAGGTCTTATGGTAGTTTCATTTTCCAAAAGCATTGCGAATTGACTTTAAAATTTTTCTGTTGTTTATTTTAAAGAAAAATAACTGTTTTACGATCTCACACCAGTCACCATGACTGACTCGGAGTTTATTGTTCCCTTCTAAACTCTGGGTGCCCACAAATTTCCACACGGGCAGCCTAGAGTTATGTTATCAGGATATTCTGGATATTCTGGAGCTTTGGAAGCAAGCTGGATGACGAGACGTAGTATTTGTATCTGATATTATTTATTCCGCTGTGTATTCTGTATGAGGACAAGTTTATATAACTGTCCATTGTTGTATATTGACTCTGATTGATGTATGTATAAAAACTGATATAATTCTTTGTTTTAAAAAGGCTAGTAATTATTTATTATATATTGTTCCGCTGCGATGTGTAAGATTCTGATATTGTCTTCTGTTCTGATGTTGTTCTTTTTCTTTCTGTTCCTTCTTTCTTCTTCTTCTATCTTTTCTTCTGTTTTCTTCTTTCTAAAACCCTCACTATTGGAGTTTCCGGCACTCGATTGCTCGGCAGTCGATAAAGTGAGTATCGATGTCGAATTTTCGAAAGTCGAAAATTTCGGTACGTGACAGCTTCAGATTTTTCTTTAATCAAATAGACCCAAACTTTTCTTGTATAATCATCAACAAACAGCAGAAAGTACCTGCTTCCTCCAAGTGATGCAACTTGCATAGGTCCACAGAGGTCAGTATGCACTAGTTCCAGAGGAGATTTTGACTTCCACTTAGATTTAGATGGGAAGGATTCACGATGTTGTTTTCCCAGCTGACATTCTTCACATATGTCATTGATCACATCAATCTTGGGCAATCCTTGAACAATTTCTTTCATAACTCTTTCAAACTTCGAAAATTTAAATGGTCAAATCTGTCATGCCACAACTTCGAGACTTGGTCGTTAGTAGTGAGATAGCAAGAATCATTTACCACATCAAGTTTGACAGGAAATAAATTGTCTGAGCCTAAAGCAATATTTGCAACATGAAGGTTTCCTCTTTTCATAGTGCAAATGTCTCCAGCAAAATGAATGTGAAAGCCTTTCCTCAACAAGTGACCAACACTTAGCAAGTTGCTTTTCAATCCAGGTACATAGAGTACTTCTGACATCTTCTCTGTTTTTCCAGCCTTTGTTTTAAAAGTGATATCACCAACTCCTTCAATTTTTAATGATTTGGCATCTCCAATAGTCACCTGTCCATTGTTAGTTTCCATAATATGTGAAAACAAATTTTTGTTTCCAGTCATATGCCTACTTGCACCACTATCCAAATACCATATATTTTCAAAGTTTCCATTGGAAGCAATCAATAAAGTTTCAGAAGGTTCAGAAGATCCGGATTCATTTTGATGCACAAATCCAGCTTCACGTTTTTTTCCGGATATTTTTCCCAACAACTAGAAACTTTATAACCTGGTTTATGACAGTAATTGTTAGTCCATAGGATAGTGGTTTTGATGACAACAACTATAGAAGTGTTATAAAATATATATGTGCAGGAAATCTATATGCAGGTATCAACAAAAGAAGACTGTACAGTAAAGAAAACAAAATTGATGAAGACAAAGATCAAGAGTTCAAGATTGAAGACTCATGAGATTCAAGATATTCAAGAGTTCAAGACAAATAATATAGTTAGGTTAGATATTTGTTAAAACTCCTTGAAAGCACTATCATTCTTAATTATCCAATTTACTCGTGGAATGGAATCCACTTCGTTCTTGTTAAAGGGATGGAACCCTAGTGAGATGGAACTCACGAAATATCTAGTGGAACGGATAGTAGCCCTATTTTGTTATCCACTAATTTTGATTCAAAATGATTTTCAAAATTATCTCTTGTTTTATAAAATGATTTTCAAATATTCCTTTTCAAAAGAAAAACCTTCGTTCACATTTCCAAAAATGTTTTAGCCTCAAAATCATATTTATCATTTTGTTATATTTTGATTTCAAAATTGTCCTTGATATTTTAGCCTCAAAATCTATTTTAATATTATATTTACTTTAGTTTATTTACTTTGATTTTAAATATATTTTAGTATATATACATATATACATTCATAAGTATTTCTACTTCTAAATACCTTCTACAAATACATAGAGTCCATTTGAATAAAGTTGCATATGTTTTAAATCATCATTTTCAAAGTAAAGCAAATCATCACTTTTTACTAGACCATGTCGACATCCTATTTACCTGTCATGTCGACATGCTTCCCGTTACAGCAAACGTTGTTTTCAAAAGAAGTGTCTATTCGTTTAAACCTCTTCGAATGGACACATCCATTCATTCTCTATAAATAGAGACTGTTATGGACGTTTTCCAAAACAACTACTTTCTTTATTTTCTCTCCTCTTTACTCTCTTATCTTATTTTCTAATCATCCTATCCATATTTTGCCGAAATCTTAAGTGAATCAAACCAGAATATCTCTAGTTTGATTCTCTGCCACTCTCTCCAAAGAATCTCAGTGCTTATCAGAGTTATAGATACATTTGTACTCAAAGAAACTTGTGTGGGGTTATAAAGGTGTGATCGTGTCCTTGGAAATCGATCGGGTGAACTTGTGTCCTGTGAATCAAGTGGTTCTACCCAAAGACCTGAGAATCTGGAGGGTGTACCTCGTTGCCTTGGAATCGAGGGATTGTAATCTCGATTATTGTTGAATAGAAAGCCGTACGGGTTGTGCGGGACTGGATGTAGGGTAACACCGAACCAGTATAAAATTCCTGTGTTCTTTCCTTTACTTGCTTTTTATTTATATTTGCATTTGTTTGTGATTCTGTGATTTGATCTGTGATTGTGTATTTGCATTAAGTTAGTTAATTCAATTTAAATCAAAGAAGTTTTAAAGAAATTCTTAAAACACTATTCACCCCCCCTCTAGTGTTAAATAGCCTTAAGATCATCTTCCGCGTCCCTTTCATTTGGTATCAGAGCAAGTTTTTCAAAGTATTCATAACCTGATTTTTGAAAAGTAACAATGGCTACCAACACTGGTATTTCTAGTTCATTTGTAGAGGGTCAGTCCACTGCCAGACCACCACTTTTCAATGGCAGTAACTATGCATATTGGGCATGTAGAATGAAGATATATTTACAATCCATTAGTTTAGAAACATGGAATATGACACAAACTGAATACACTGAGCCCACAACTGATTTTGCTCAATGGACGACCGTTCAAAGAGAAGTGGCTCAAAACAATTCAAAAGCCATGAATATTTTATTTTGTTCACTAGATAGAAATGAATTTAATAGTGTATCTGTTTGTAAAACTGCATATGAAATCTGGAAAACTCTGCAAGTTACTCATGAAGGAACAAGCAAAGTTAAACAGACCAAAATTTCTATTCTTACTAATCAATTTCAATTATTTAAGATGTTGCCTAGTGAATCTATTCCAGATATGTATAGTCGTTTTCAGGATATTGTTCATTCACTAGTATCTCTGGGAAAAGCAATCTCCGAAGAAGATCAAGTCAGGAAAATTCTGAATTCACTCACTCCAGAATGGGATTTGAAGACACTGGCGATTGAAGAAGCAAATAACATCAGTACCTTGAAGATTGATGAATTAATTGGAAATCTGATGTCATATGAAGTTCAAATTCAGGGAAGAAGGGAGAATAAGTCATCAGAAAAAAAGTCCATTGCCTTCAATGCACTAACTGGTGAATCAGACTCTAGTGACGATGATGAAGAAATAGCCTTCATGACAAGAAACTTTCGAAAATTCTTGAAGTATAGAAAAATGAATAATCACAAGAGAAAAGGTTTTGGAAATAACACTGAATCACTCAACAACATCAAATGCTTCAATTGCAATGAGTTTGGTCATTATCAAAGAGACTGTCCACATCTAGAAAAGCAAACTCCTCAATCAAACAAAGAATATTCAAAGAAAAGAAAGAAAGCATTTGCAGCAACACTGGATGATTCAGATACGTCCTCAAGTGATGATGAACAGAAAACAGAATTGGCAAATATGTGTTTTATGACAACTCAGAATTCAGATAATCAGGATGATATGGAACTCAAACAAGGTACACGTTTACTATTTTAATTGGTTGAAAATTGGCTGCTTAGAATAGTTTATTAGTTAAGTATATAATTGATTTTATTAACTTAAATTTTTTTTTAAATATCTTTTAAAAAATTTATAAAATATTATTTTTATATATTTTCTGTATAATATATTTTCAAAATATATTCAGACAATAATCATAATATATATAAGTATATATATATATATATATAAATCTTGTACATGCTTGAAATCATTTTTGCAAAATCTGATGTGCATGTCGACATGGCACTTATTGGTAATGTCGACATACCTGTAGCAAATCAGATTTCTAAATTTGAATTCAAAATTCAAATTTCCCTCCACCTTTTCACTAACTCCTATGTTCTGAATAGTTATGACTCTTTGACCAGAGAATCCACCTATTCAACCTCTTTATATCTATCTTCTATCAACACTTATCTCCATCTTCAATTCAAATTCAAAACAACTTTTATCTTCAAACACTCTTATCTCTTCAAAAATGGCATCCACTAGCAACGTAGCCGGAATGAGGCTGTCAAGAGCCACCAAAGATCATCTCTACAATAATAGAGATGCCATACTTGCATACATTAATTATGCAACTTATGGAAAAGTTCATTCGGGTAATTTTGCTATTTTTAATGACTTCGCTTCTTATGAAATTGATGCTCTCTTTCAAAACAATGGTATTCTAAGCTTGGTTGACAATAACCAAAATGATTTTGTTTGCTATCCAAACCTTGTCAAAATGTTTTATGCAAATTTAAATCGTGGTTTTTATAATAGAAGGGATGATGAAGTGTGGAGTAGTGTCAAGGGGACACAAATTGTTTTGGATACCGATGTTTTAGGAACCATACTTGAGTGTAAAAGTACCGGTTCCAATCTTTCTTCTTTTGAAATCGAGGAAACCGATCGTGAAACTTTTCACAATATTTTTGAGGAGGAAGAAGAAGAAGAGGAAGAGGAGGAAGAAGAAGGTGAGGAAGAAGAAGGTGAGGAAGAAGAAGAGGAAGAAAGTGAAGAAACTTCCTTAGAGAGTATTGATTTTCCCACACGACCATCAAACAAGACTCTCCTTCACAATCAACGAGTGATTGTGAAAAATCAAAAAGCTCTCAAACACTCCGTAAACAAAAAATTGGACAAAATGTCCAATACTATGAACAAGTTCTTCTCCAAAGTCAACAAGAAGCTCAATATCTCATCATCTTCATCCTCATCTACTAGTTTCTAGAGTTTACTTTTTGTATATCAATGAAAATTGGTGTATTGAAAGTTGTATCTTTATGTTTTCTTTATGAAATTCATGTACTTCTCTGTTCTAGTATGAAATGAAGCTTATTCTCTGTTTATCTTACTGTTACTCTTATTTATATCAAGTAATATATATAAATCATATGTATATACACTGAAAATTCAAAAATAAGATGTGCAAAATCTGCTATGTATGTCGACATACTGTATAGAGGTCATGTCGACATATACTGGTAATATTCTGAATGGACATTTCAATTTGAAATTCAAAATAACTCCTTATGTCTATTCATTTCAAACGACTTTCCTGTCTATTTAAGTCCTATTTTCTTCCAGAAAACTTCTCATAACTTCTCTCTACTCTTATCTACTTACTTCCTTCTTACTTATCATCAAAATGACTTCATCCTCTTCAAATCTAAGTGATAATCTTGAAGAGACTCTCAAATCCTTCAAAGATATTCTTACTTTTATTCTACGAAATCAGAGGCACTTAGAACTGAGTCAAATGCAGATGATAAAGGAACAAGAAAGGCATTTCGATGCACTACGATGGATGATCTCCGCTCTCAACAAAGAGGATCTCCAAGTAAATCCACTGAAGACATTGCTCCAGGACGATGAATATTGGGAAGTAATCAAAGCGGATCCCATCTTTGGAAAAGAGGGATGGGTTGAAGTTCCACGTAACATTTAACTTGTTTGATTAGGTTTAAAATTGATTTGATTTGAAATACTTGATTTGGTTTGGTTTTAAACATGGTTGATTTATGATAACTTACTATATTGATTATGTAATAAGACATAAATAGGTGTGCTTATGTTTGATTGATTTGTCTACTTATTGTATGCATTTTCTTTTCATTTAACAGTTATGTATATAGTGATATGAATAAAATAATTTGTGGTTACACTTATTATTCTCATTCTTATATTACTCATATATATCATTCTGAGCATACAATATTTAGCATTGTTATATCTAGTTTCAGTATTATTAATGATAACACTATCATTAATATCATAGATTTAGGGGGAGTTAGTGTCATTTTTTTTGATGACAAAGGGGGAGAAGTATAAAATAGGTTAGTTAGGCATAGATTAAGGGAGAGTTATTAGATTTAGGGGGAGTTATAAGGAGAATATAAATATTTTATAAACAAAGGTTGTCATCATCAAAAAGGGGGAGAATGTTAGTCCATAGGATAGTGGTTTTGATGACAACAACTATAGAAGTGTTATAAAATATATATGTGCAGGAAATCTATATGCAGGTATCAACAAAAGAAGACTGTACAGTAAAGAAAACAAAATTGATGAAGACAAAGATCAAGAGTTCAAGATTGAAGACTCATGAGATTCAAGATATTCAAGAGTTCAAGACAAATAATATAGTTAGGTTAGATATTTGTTAAAACTCCTTGAAAGCACTATCATTCTTTTTTATCCAATTTACTCGTGGAATGGAATCCACTTCGTTCTTGTTAAAGGGATGGAACCCTAGTGAGATGGAACTCACGAAATATCTAGTGGAACGGATAGTAGCCCTATTTTGTTATCCACTAATTTTGATTCAAAATGATTTTCAAAATTATCTCTTGTTTTATAAAATGATTTTCAAATATTCCTTTTCAAAAGAAAAACCTTCGTTCACATTTCCAAAAATGTTTTAGCCTCAAAATCATATTTATCATTTTGTTATATTTTGATTTCAAAATTGTCCTTGATATTTTAGCCTCAAAATCTATTTTAATATTATATTTACTTTAGTTTATTTACTTTGATTTTAAATATATTTTAGTATATATACATATATACATTCATAAGTATTTCTACTTCTAAATACCTTCTACAAATACATAGAGTCCATTTGAATAAAGTTGCATATGTTTTAAATCATCATTTTCAAAGTAAAGCAAACCATCACTTTTTACTAGACCATGTCGACATCCTATTTACCTGTCATGTCGACATGCTTCCCGTTACAGCAAACGTTGTTTTCAAAAGAAGTGTCTATTCGTTTAAACCTCTTCGAATGGACACATCCATTCATTCTCTATAAATAGAGACTGTTATGGACGTTTTCCAAAACAACTACTTTCTTTATTTTCTCTCCTCTTTACTCTCTTATCTTATTTTCTAATCATCCTATCCATATTTTGCCGAAATCTTAAGTGAATCAAACCAGAATATCTCTAGTTTGATTCTCTGCCACTCTCTCCAAAGAATCTCAGTGCTTATCAGAGTTATAGATACATTTGTACTCAAAGAAACTTGTGTGGGGTTATAAAGGTGTGATCGTGTCCTTGGAAATCGATCGGGTGAACTTGTGTCCTGTGAATCAAGTGGTTCTACCCAGAGACCTGAGAATCTGGAGGGTGTACCTCGTTGCCTTGGAATCGAGGGATTGTAATCTAGATTATTGTTGAATAGAAAGCCGTACGGGTTGTGCGGGACTGGATGTAGGGTAACACCGAACCAGTATAAAATTCCTGGTGTGTTCTTTCCTTTACTTGCTTTTTATTTATATTTGCATTTGTTTGTGATTCTGTGATTTGATCTGTGATTGTGTATTTGCATTAAGTTAGTTAATTCAATTTAAATCAAAGAAGTTTTAAAGAAATTCTTAAAACACTATTCACCCCCCCTCTAGTGTTAAATAGCCTTAAGATCATCTTCCGCGTCCCTTTCAGTAATCGCATTCAATGTAAGGTTTTGTACCTTTGTAAGAGCCTCGACCTCTGCTCCTTTGATTATTATGGAACGATTGTTCTTCATCTCGTTTGAATTTATCATTCTTTTTCTCCAGTATTTGCTGAACATGTGAGTGTCTGCCACCACTTCCATGATTATGCCCTCTGCCACGACCTCGAAAATAACTTCGGCCTCCCGAAGATAAAAGTTGGGATTTCAAGGCTTGGTCTTGAGAAGGATTAGACTGATTGCTTCTCTGCAGAATTCTAGCCTCATGAGCTTCCAATCTTCCTTGCAAACCTTCAAGTGTCATTGATGAAAGATCACTTGATTCTTCAATGGCAACCACAATGTGATCAAATTTAACTGGCAAGCTTCGTAGAACTTTCTCTACCATCCTTTGTGTCTCCACAACTTCACCATTGGTAGCCATTTGATTTACAATGGAAGAGAAACGGGTGAAATATTCTGAGATCTTTTCATTTTCTTTCATCTCAAGCTTTTCGAATTCGGCTCGCAATGACTGTAAATGGACCTTTTTCACTTGATCATGTCCGGAGTATGTTGTCTCTAATATCCTCCATGCTTCTTGAGCACTATTCATTTTTGGTATTCTCTCATAAACCGGAATTTCTAGTGCTTGGTAAATTTGGAAGAGGGCCTTCCTATCCTTTTGCTTTTTGTTCTTCAGGAGATCACGCTGGGCATTCGTGAGTTGAGACTCATCTTCCGGGGCACCAACACCTTCTTCAACAACACTCCATAAGTCTTGAGATTCAAGACAGAGCCTCATTAAATTGCTCCAATAATCATACCTTTCACCATTGAATCGAGGAACAAGAGAGACAAGATTGTTTGACATTTTTATCAGCCGCTCTGATACCAGTTTGATGATGAAGTAGTAAGTATTGGTTTGCTGTTAAACAAAAACATAGAAATATTTGACAAAGGCTGGAACTTGGTTTATATTAATATTTAAACTTTTGCCCCATACTAAAGTACACATCATGGACTTGTATATATACCAAGTCAGTACACAGAAAATATAAATTAGCAGCAGAAAAACATGGTGACTCAGCAGAAAACAACATGGCTTTTTAACTGGAATTTGGAACAACAGAGGGACACTTCAATAATTAACAGGTGATGATTCATGAATTTGGTTTACTCCAACAAAAGCGTTGTCAAAGCTCACATTTTACTGACAAAAGACAAATGAGTCACAATTTTAAAAGTTTGACCCTTTATACGTGTATCAAAATCTAGTGATCGGAACTGGATCGATGACTTGGTCGACGTGGTGGTGCATTTCTTGCTTCATTTCTTACGGTGATATCATGTGTCTAACTCGGCCATGGAGAGCACTTCTATATCATATGTAAATTGCAGTCGTAGTGTTGAACTCATCTCATGTTTGGCTGAACCGGATCTTTATGATGGATGTTGATGCCACGTGGATGGCTATGATTGTTTGACGAAGCTAAGTCATCTATGCTTAAGTTATTTAAAAGAAATAGCACTTGAATTTTCTTGGTATCGATGAACCATATACACGAGCACACAGTAGGTAGCATGGAATAACTTATTTATTATTTGCATGTGGAACCGTGTTATCATGCTCAAATCCACTAAGCATAAGAGCTGACTCGTGAGACTTACATGATGTGGGGCTGAATTGTGGGATAATCATTTTTGGAAGGGACGAGCAAGTATTTTTTTTATTTTAGGGATTTGGTTTGATCTCGAATTGACCAAGTAAAAACTACAAAGATTGATGTGTTTATATTTATATAACCTTATTAAGGTCATTCCTTCTTGATAAGAAATCGAGTAAATAACAATTCGAGAAACTTAGTTCCATTTTGTAACTAAATCATAAATTTTATAATATTTTGTTGATGACTAGTATTTTAGGTTGACAATAAGTAGGAACAAGAAAAGGAAAAATATAAAAGTCCATCATTACGAAGTCGTCGGGAAATTTGAACGGGACATTCGACAGAGTATTTGGATGAAAAAATTGATTGAAAGGAAAACATGGTTGATGCTGCAAAAGGGGCATGTGAACGAAGAATGTAAACGGAGTACTTGAAGGCAAAACAACATATTACGCGTTGGATGTAACCCTCCAACATACCATTTTCCACAACTGATCAGTTGAGGGAAACAGTCCGTTGCCGCATCAAATGCATGGAGAAGGAAAACGTGATAAACAACGGGGCTCAACGGTAACTAAATCCATTAGTACTTCCCGCTATCCTTCCTCAATCGAAGTTACCATCCATATCATGGCACAATTACCATAGCGGTGAAATACATATCTACTTTATTTTTTCCATGATTTTTCATTAAGTATATTAGATGATTTTTCATTAAGTATATTAGATGTAATAGGCTTGGCAAATAGAACCCAGAACCGCATACCCGTACTGAACCGACCCGAAAAGGCCCGTACCCTATATGTCTCGGGTTGGGTCTGTGTGATGAAAAATACCATAAAGACCTGATCAAACCCGATCCCAACCGAGCCGATCTGAAATACCCGATCGAAAAAATATAGAAATACATACATTTTTAGTGTTATTATCCAACTGATTCTAAACTGAACCGAACCAAAGCTCTGATCGGGTCGAGTATATGTTTTAAAATTTACAGTTTAGGCTAGACAAAACCCAACTCGTCTAGAACCGAGACGCATCGGATCGGGTCTAATTGCCACCAACAAGTTGTATCCACATCTCGTCATACAAACTATCTCTGATTGGTTATGTCATTTCAAGTCATTTCCACGTCCTTAACTGGAAATGAGGATACCCGTTCTGTTCATCAATGAGTTGTGCATTCGTACAACCTTCTTGCATCTGATAAAGATGTCTCAAGTTAATTATACGTACATTGTTAAATAATGAGACAAATTTATTATTTTTGGGTTGATATTAGTGCTAAAAGATTTTATGACCAATACTTCTATGTCCTAACACAAGAGGGTCATCGAAAAATATACTGTGGTAGATAAATATTATTCACATAACTTGAATTATTTTCTTCTTGTTGAATGACAATCAATTTAACTTATATTTTATCTTGCCTATTTTATTTTCAATGATGAAATAACTACCCATGCTGAAGCAAAATTATCGAATATTAATGTCATTGGCCAAGGTTAAAAGTGCAAGTTTCCAAAAACATAGATATTTTATTAATTTGTTTAAGATTATATTTTGTGTCTATATGAATAATAATTTTATACAAAATAATATTTAGTATTAGTTCATAAAACAGCTTTGGGTATTGTTTTCAATTTAATTAATCTATATATTAAAATTTAATTTATTTGTTATTATTAAATAATGATATTTTATTATTAATTTAATTTTAATTTAATTTATTATTCAATTTTATGTTTTTATATTTTAATATGTTCGCATTCACAATACAAAAATTATAACTATATTAAGTATGCAGATCTAACCTAGGGTAATATGGGAACATACGTTGTAGATGTGTACAATTAATCATTGTGAATTATGGTTAATAAATAGGTTTAATGTCATACGTGAATGATGTTGTCGTAAATATTTCAAAGTAATTTTACCAAAATGATATATTTTTTTAATTCAAAGCAGTGAATCAAAAGAGATGTCTTTTAATAAATATAATATGTGCGAATTTTTTACACACACATATATATACACATATATACATATACATACATACATATTAAATATATATATACACACATATTTCTGACTTTTTAAAATATTTCAAATTTAAAATGCTTGAATTTTCCAAGTAAATTTTTTTTTTCTTTGCAAGCCGTGAAAAGTTTATTTAAACATACATGTATATATGTTTTTTATTTATTTATGGGAAACACAACTTCCCACCGCCTTGAGGGAGTAGGGCAGATGAGTATCGAACTCACGACCTCATTAACAGGTTGCAAGTGTCTCTACCACTGTGCTACTACTACGGACATATGTATATGTATATGTATATATATGTATTCATAAAATCCGAGAAAATTTAAAATGTTTCTTTTATTTTTTAGGACGAAAATAACATATATTTATTATTATTATTTTAAAATTAAACATAATTGGTCGATAATTTTAAAATATGAAATACTTGTTTATATATATGTATGTGTGTGTATCCCAATATGTTATTAATTTTTTTAAAGCCGAGAATAATTTATATATGCATTTTAATCTTTTAATTATTAAATGATATTTAATTTACCTTTTTTTAATTTATGGTTGAATATATATTGGGAGTATGCATCAAAATATATACACATATATAACTCGATTAAAATAGGATGTTACCTTATCGAGATCAAGCTGATTGTCGAACACCTTAATTTCCTTCCTCGAACTTCTTGTTTTATCTCCTTGGCTACGAGATACAACTCTATCTTTTTGACTACATCAACATCAACTATGAAGGCTAGGGTTAGGGTTTTTCTCAATTTTAAAGGAGAATGAGATGGGTGGCTATTTATAGCCAACTAGATCACGAATATCCAACCCCCCCCTTCTACCTTACTGAGAGAGTTAGTGGTATACCCTAAGGATAATTATGTAATTTGTTATATATAACTAACTCTATAATCAATCTTGTTCATAATAAAGATGTTTGTTTTCTTATATATACACTTTGTCATATTATGATATAATTAATTTAGTAATTAATTTAAAGCATGTTAATAAGAAAATCCTTAAGTAAAATGTTAGGTGATTATAGTTGCAATCATGAGCAATTAATCGTAATATAAAATAATATTTTGTTTTAAATACTCTTGGTCAATATCTTTCGAGAAATATCGATGTATCCGTTGAGATCGGAGTATGTAACCTCTCCAAAATGTGGGCAGTGTATTACTCATGGCTGTTACGAGCACCAAGGGGTTACGTACTCGTAATTATTGAACAATTAAGGATTGAATCATTTGAGATTTTCTTGTTGGTTGATGACAAGTAGGTCAAATAGAAAATCTTAATGTGATGATGTTACATGATTCCCATGTAGTTAATATCGGAAAATAACGTCGATATATTGCTGATATATCTTATATCGCTTCTATGTCAATATTTTTTCAAAATATCACTTGAAATATTGATACCGATATATTGTTCGATATTTTTCGATGTGTCACTTTGATATTTAGTCTAAAATACCTAATATTTTTTAAGAATATCTTTCATTATTGTATGTGTTGGAGAAAAAATCTTTACAAATATCTTCACATTCTCAATATTTTTTTTTTGTATATGGTGAATGACAATTTGTCGATTATATTAAAAATCTCATTGCACTAATTTTTTAGTTTTAACCATATAGTTTTATGCTTTTTTATTAGTCCTTCAATATAGAAAACTCTACTAATTCCATTTTTAGTATATTTTATTTTCCTTGAAAACTTTACCACTAAAGACAAGATCATGAAAGAGCTACTTCTCTTTTTAGTTATTTTTTGTTTACCATTTCAACTTGGTAAGTTAGCTTATGAAAATTCATTTTATTAGTTATTATCATGCACCTAGAACTAAAAGTTGAAGAGCAGTAAAGTTATATATTTGACATATCGATAAGGAACGGGCTAAAGTAGTAATTGGTATCAAACCAACATTACTTATTTGATAAATTAAGTGAAAATAAAGACGATGAAATTATATATATGAAAATTTTGGAAAGTAATATAGATGATTAGATGACTAAGGAAACAATAAATATAGTATAAAAACAATAAAAACAATAAAGACGTACATTATATAAATTTCTCGGTTTTTATGAATCTATATTATGATTTGTATTAAATAGAATATCTCAGTAAATAGACTGTAATCTATATACTATATGCAAATAGTTTTTGAAAGTAATTTGGAATTATTTATCCAAATCTTTGAATACTTAACATCAATATAACATTATAACATAGTATAATACCGTTTATAATATGTTCTACACGTATCTGATATTTACCGATATTATTCGATATTATTACGATATTTTAAATATCTCATATCAGTACTTAGTGCATGATAATAGCTAATAAAATGAATTTTCATAAGCTAACTTACAAATTAGAAATGGTGAAGAAAAAACAACTAAAAAGAGAAGTGGTTCTTTCATGATCTTGTTATTTGTGGTAAATACTTCACGAAAAAATGTAATATATAAAATAGCGGTATAAGTACAGTTTTCTTTATCGACGGGCTAATAAAGATGACTAAAACTGTATGGTTAAAACCAAAAATTAGTGCATTGGGATTTCTAATATGGTCTAGATATTGTCATTCCGTATTGTAAATATATTTTTTCCAACACATACAATAATGAACGATATTCTTATATCGGGTATTTTACACTAGATATCAGAGCGATATATCGGTAAATATCAGACGATATATCAGTAAAAATATTTTATGCGTTATTTTGAAAAATTATCGGCTTTAGAGCGATATGAGATATATCATTGATATATCAGCGATATTATCCGATATTAACTACATAGTTTAATTGTGAAGTCCAACACTAAAATCCATGATCCAATCTGATAACAATTATCGATAAACAAATTTCCTTTGGCCAATAACTTTAATTTTTGGTTAACTACCGATTACGATGATTTTTAACCTTCTATATGAAAGAGGCAAATCCTTTCTTTAATAACGTTTCACTTCAAGTGGTTTAACTTATACCAACTGTGGCCTTAAAATGATCAGCATTGTCGTGTAATTGAGCATAATCAAAGTATAGTGTAGTCACATAAGATTCACAATATTCTCAAGTTAAAAGATTATTGCTCATCGCCGGAGGAGATCTTTTAATTGACTTTTAACCTATAGAAGGCTCTCATTGAGTCATTTTGTGATTGTTTTAAACTATACATGCATAACCACTTGGTGCCTATAATGATCATGAGTAATTTAACGTCCATCACATGAAGCGTATTATGTACACTAGTTTCAACAAATATATCGATGTCACATTTTTAATACAACTTGACTAGAAACATTTAAGGAAAATTATTTTACTCGATTCAATACTCATGCTTACTAACACATTCGTATCTGCAATCGATTAAATACTTTTTCTAAGAATTTTCTACTTATATGTTTGAAAAATTTACATCATTATTCATCTCGGTATAACAATATATATACAATATAGGGAATAAAACTAAAAGCTTATTTGTGAACAAGATACGCTGTAAGAGTTAAGTTCTTTAAAAGTTAAGTTATGCAATCAAATTACATAAATGCTTTTAGAAAACGCCTTTAACTCTGTTGGTATGAACCAAAAATTAATCATATGATAATAGGGAATCAAAGTACATCAGTAAGCTACTATACATAAACTAAGTACGAACAAAGATAAATACACAGTCTTGATAAGTCCATTATAAATGACAATACAATATTACCGAAAAGCAAATAAATGGGCAAAGTGAGTATCCAAGCCTTTAAAAGATCTAGAAATTTACCCATTCTATCCCTGAACATTTAAATCTCAACTATTGGAGAGAGTACTCAAAAGATGCCATAAAATAAAATGAAAGAGAAGCGGACCAATCATAAAAACTGACATGAGCGAAATTAAACAAAGTGAAAATAAGGGACACATCCCTAGAACCAATTTTAAAGTATCTATAATTCTTAAAACATGGACCTTCTAAATCTACGATTTAAGATTTAAATCCCGTTTTGATTTAAAATTTGAACGTTACGATTTACGATTTGAATCTCGGTTTTGATAACCTTGCGCAACACTTTAACAGGTTTAGTATAAATAGAAAATATATTTTACTCAAATTGTAAACGCTCATAAAAATATCACCTTGACTAAAATCAGAAAACCAACTTGAATTAGAACATAACTTCAAAGTAAATTCTCCCATGGCCCAAAATCTGAAATCTTAATTCTCCCATTAATGAGTAGTAAATGTTTCCTCAATTAGACTTAGAACTTTTTTAAAAGCTAAAAATGCAATTGTGCATAAGACTGTTCACTTCCTATGACAACAGTTTAAGAAAATAAATGTTGATATCTTAAGTATCAACAGTCTTTGGGGAATGAGTTCCCCGTGCTTTTTCTTGCATATAAATTTCATATGCATAAAATCATAGGAAGAATGTCAGGGGTTAATCATTTGGTTCATTCAAATGACATACATTACACCACTAATTACAAATACCTTAGCTGATATTCCTCTTTAATAAACACTATGAACTTTGAAATTTAACAAAAAAAGGAAATTAATAAAATTTAAACTATGGAATAGAGATATAATAGCTATATTTATTATCATGTAAATACATTATGTATCTCCAAATTAGTAGCACTTTCCATATTTGCTTATATTTCAAAGCTCCCTTCTTTGTCATTTCTTTCGGTACTCTTCATGTTAAATAATTAACTTCAAAGTTCCCTTCTTTGCTATATTATGATAATACATTTTAGAATGAAAGTTGTATCACATGCTTATGCCTCACATTCTGTATCATGCATTGGTACAAATTTCAATAGGTTAATCTGTTAGGTGTGACTCGCATTGTATTAGAGTGGGCAAGTAGATTGGATTATGATTAGTCCCACATCGTAAGATATTCTAAAAGAGATGAGCATATATATGAGATTGGTAGCATGTAACAATAAGGGATTTCTTTTGTTACAAATAAATGTTGCAATGAAAATATATGTGCTCTAAGGGGGATGTAGGGATATCCAATAATGACGCTGACACCAAAAGGGCTTCGTTCAGTGGTCTCTCTTCTACACTAGATGAAGTGCACGCATAGCGGAAGATGCGAGAGAGTGCTGAATATTTCAACATGGTATCAGAGTCGATGGTTCGATGGGACCAATATGATGCAGCGTTGACCTAAGTATACTCTAATGTGTGGTTTGAGCTTGAGATTCTCATTAAGGTGGAGTTATAAGTTAGAACGCGGTCTGCTCCAACCATGGAAAAGAGAACTCTTTGTAAAAGAGCTTGGCCCAACTGCTAGAGGTGGTAGCGACCTAATCTAAACTGCTAGAGGTGTTAGCGACCTTATCCAAGTGTTTGAGGACTTTGTATAACTTCAAGTTGAATTGTGAAAAATGCTCACCAAGGTGGAGATCTTGTTAGGTGTGGCTCGCATTGTATTAGAGTGGGTGCGTAGAATGGATTATGATTAGTCTCACATCGTAAGATATTCTAAAAGAGATGAGCATATATATGAGATTGGTAGTATGTAACAACAAAGGATTCCTTTTTTTACAAATAAATGTTGTCATGAAAATATATGTGCTCTAAAGGGGTTGTAGGGATATCCAATCAAGAGGCTGACTCCAAAAGAGCTTCGTTCAGTAGTCCCTCTTCTGCATTCAATGAAGTGCGCGCATAGCGGAAGATGCGAGGGGGTGCCGAAAATTTCAACAATGGATGCTAATATAAACAATCCATGTACCAAAGTAAATAGTAAAACTAAATGTATTTTACTAATCAAGCCAAGCATATGGTTACTCACTTTTGGCAGTAAGATTCTTCCCAGGCTACCCACATCGCATTGCGTCAGTACTTTCTGTAGAAGAAACTTCCAAACCACTATTCTTGCCTACAGAAAATTACAACCAATCCTAATTAAGAAAGACAGTGAATCGTAATTGTCATAAAATTGAAGTTACTCTAACTCATCTCTCACGTATTCATTATGCTTGGAGTCATTTTCACTACATTAGGATTAACACCACTTTGTAAATTTGGCCAACTAGTCCTCAAATTAGGTAGCATATTAGCTTGTTTAGTCTTATTATCTTTCATTATACGAAGCAAATAACCATCTCTTATGCTCCATCCTTTTTCTAGCTTCTTCTGCAGCTGAACAGCTACCAGCCGTGCCTGCATTTTCTTTTAAAAAAGGAACTTGCATGTTCAAATTGGGATTAACAATTGATTTAATGTTAGCACACAAATGTGGAAGCTGTTACTCTTTAGAATATGGTGTTAAGAGATATGTATTATATGTTAAGAAATAAACCAATGATATTTCAATATCTAGGCTTTCCCTTATTACAATAATTTTTCTATTGTACAATTACTTAGCCTCTAAGTAATGTGGCTATAAATAGTTGGTTATGAATTGTATAGCATCATCAACTGGTAATAAAGCATTCCTCTCTCTTCCCCTTTTCTTGTTTTCTCTTTTGTTTTCTTTTCTTCAATAATTTCAACATGGTATCGGAGCAGCGTTCTAATTTGAGGTGTTAATCTCATCCGTTTTGATTAAAAAAAATTCCTTTCTTTCTCCCTTCTTCTAGTTTACTTTCACCAAACATCACAACTCCACCGCTCCCAAATTACATTATCAAACCACTACTTTGGTTCTACCTCCATTCAAATCTGCTATCAACAACCCGCTGCAATCAAATCTGACATCTACAACCTGATCTAGATGTCATATTCAAATCCAATTCAGGTGACACATTAAAACAAACGTTTGCAAACTGGCTCCACATCTATTACTAACAATCCCACAGGCACTGAAACAACTGGAACACCTGAAGTTGCGTCCTTCGCTTCTATGGCTCCTCAATTTGTAACTGAGTCGGTAGATCCACCTCTCACCTCTTCATCATTCCACACACATTTGTAAGTCTATAAAATTACCTGATTTAGTTTATTCTTGTTATTCTTCATCTTTTTCTTCGTTCTTAACCTCCATTCATAAATTTTCTGAGCCAACTTCTTATAAAAAGGCGGTTCTTAAACCTTATTGGCAAGAGACTATCGACGAAGAAATTTTTGCCTTACAAATGACAGGTACTTGGGATTTGGTTCCTCTACCTTATGGTAAGAGCATTGTTGGTTGTCGTTGGGTATATAAAATCAAAACCGTGTATAATGAACCATTGAAAGATATAAAGCTAGATTGGTTGCAAAATCTAACTCTCAACAGTATGACATGAATTATGATGAGACGTTTTCTTCGGTTGAAAAGATGACTACCATTCATACTCTCATTGCTATAGCTTCCATTCGGAAATGGTCCATTTCACAACTTGATGTTATAAATGCATTCATAAATGGCGATCTTCATGAAAAAGTTTATATGGAACACCCTCCAGGGGTTCGACATGAATTTGAATATGTTTGCAAGCTTAAAAAAATATTGAATGGACTTAAGCAAAAGCACCTCGTTCTTGGTTTGAGAAATTTTCTACTGTGATTAAATCTCTTTATTTCGTCTCTAGCTTTCATGATGATGCTTTTTTTGTTAAAAATACCGATGAAGGACGTATCATACTATCGTTATATGTTAATGATATGATTATTACACAAGATGGTATGCATGGTATTTCTTAAAAAATAGTTAGCAAAAAAATTTGAAATGAAAGATTTGGGTACTCTAAAATATTTTTTAGGAATTGAGGTGACATACTCATCAAAAGGTTATTTGGTTTCTCAGTCAAAATATATCATAGATATTCTTGAGAAAGCTAGACTTATTGATAATAAGGTCGTTGATACTCCTATTGAAGTTAATGCAAAACGCTCTCCTTCGAATGATATACCACTGTCAAATCCTACTTTATACTATACTATTGTTGAAAGCTTGGTTTATCTTATCGTCACTCGTCCATATATATCATATGATGTTCAATTTGTTAGTCAGTCTATAGCTTCCCTTACTACAGTTCACTGGATAACAGTCCTTCGTATTTTAAGGTATCTTCGAGATATTATTTTTCATAGCATTCTATTTTCATCCATCTCGTCCTTGGAATTGTATGTCTACTCTGATGCTGATTATGCAAGCGATCCCACAGATCACAAGTCGATTATTGTTATTTTATCTTTTTTGGTGGTTCTCTTATATGTTGGAAGAGTAAGAAATAATCTGTTGTTTCTTATTTTTCAACTGAAATAGAGTATCGTGATATGGCATCTAATACCAAAGACATTGTTTGGTTGCATAGGTTACTTACTGATATGGAGGGTGCCTCTTTCTGAACCCACTTCTATGCATTGTTATAATAAGAGTGTTGTTCAGATTTCTCGCAACTCGGTTTTTCTCGAGCGGACCAAACTTATTGAGACTGATTGTCACGTCACACGTCATCATCTTGAGAAAGACGTTATTGCTCTGACATTCGTTCCCTCTTCCATGCAGACTCTTTGACTTGATAGCTCTGAATCCTTCTAAGATATTGAATCACGGTTAAATTTTAACCAATCTAAGAACATATTCGAAAGCTCAGGATCATTGTATTTAGGAGCAGAACCAGACATAGTAGCAAGAGCTGACACTACAACTTGTATTTCCTTCAATTAATATACTGGGTTGGTCGATCTTTGCATGATCTTGATGACTATCAACAAAGAAATCATCCAAAAAAAATGGAGAAATCATTGAATCCATTTTCTAGAATCGTCAAAATCCAAATCATCAAAAAGATCGGGTTCTGGAACCAAGTTATCGGGTCCAGCCGTTGAGCATCAAGATTTGAATACATGTTGAATTCATGAATCTGATTTGGTTGACAAGGCAAATGCAAGGCTGAAGAATGTGATGAATAAGGTGAAATAGATGGTAAATCTGAAAACATTGTAAATGGATCATCGGAGAATAATTGTTTTTTGGTATCAATAAGATATCATCAAGATTTTTCATGAAGTGAGATATTTTAGTTTGAAAAAGAAATCAGAGAATCGAATTGTAAGAACAATGATCATAAAAAGTAACTATACTCTAATCTAATAACATCAGACTGCACTTGTCATTTTTATTTGTATAAATAAGTCGTTGTAATAAGCTTCAAACGGTTTTTTCCTTCTTCTTGTCCATGTTTTACCAATGCATACACTCTGTCTTTATATGGACACTATACCCACACACAAAGATGCGTTCATTCTACTCTGACTGAAGGTGAAGCGATACTACTCACATTCTGATAAAAAGATTCTGTGTCCAGATGCATGTCACTATGTCAAATTGGGCAATGAGTACAACAATCTTACAATCTGATCCCAGTTAATATAGAATCTTTACGATTTTGAATTTAATACATAAATTCCAATTCAAATTGCAATTGAGAAAAATCGTTCAATTCATTCTAAAATAAAAATATAAGACACTTGTTTGAGTACATAATTCAGTGTTTATTTTTTACATAACGAGATGAAAATGAAACAAAAATAAGGTTTAAGTCTAGATTTAGAAGTTCAAACATCAAAAATCAAAACAATCAAAAATATTAATTATGACAACACATAGAGTAATTAACATTTTCACATATTTAATTTTACTAACACCCTAAATAGAACAAAATTTCTAGCATACAAGTATACACATGTTACAATATGGATCATTCGAATCTACGGTGATTTTAAAAATAGTTTGATTTAAACAACACATATTACATTTAAAATCTTGGTTATAAACCTTGCTTACGAGCATTATAGCATAGTTATTACAATCTACCTACATAACCTATAATTCCAAATAAACAATTAAAAATACCACCAGCTTGCAACCTAAAAACCAAAGAAGAAATCAATTGGAAAAATTACTAATGATCTAGCTGTTATGACATAGTTGGTTGCTGATAAATAGTCCCAAATAACTTATGGCCTTTTTTAAACAGTAATACATATCTATTAAATAATTGTAAAGTAGAAAAATTTCCTGCTCCCTCATTAAATCTAGGGATTTCTTGCCCTCTAATTAACTCCCTCTAATTTTTTTTTTCAAATCGCAATAACTTTTTATAATTATGATTATTACAAAAAAAATTAACTCTCTCCATAGCATTTTACATTTAAATATATAATTTTTACTATTATTTAAAAAATCCCCCAAGAATTATCATATTATTTTACATTCAAGTCCATGTATTTAAATTAATTAAGTGATCTAAAACCTGAACTTTTAAAATAAATCCAGTTAACGAACATTTATTATTTAGTCTAATAAGTCATAAAAAGGACAATTCAATGAATTGTATACGATGCTTGTATTAACAAAAATTGTAAAACTAATATTTCATTCATGTTCATATAATATAAAATTCCATGGTTATATATAAAATTATCTTTTGTTCTCTTACATTATTCTACATTCAACTTTACCTTTTTGAAATTATTACTTCATTACAATGTAAAATATATATAAACTTTCTTTCTAAAGTTGGTGTTTCGTTATAAACGAACACATACACAATTTTTTCTTTCAAATATAGATATCTTATTATACATATACACGTTTTTTTCATTTTAAATTTGGTACAATAAGTGAATTCTTTATCATTGATAAATAAAACTTTTAAGAATGGTCATAAATTAATGATAAGTGATGAATACTGTTGTAATGACCCCGGATTTTATATATATTTAAATTGATAATTTATTTCGTCTTTGAATTAAAATTGTGAAATTAATCGATAAATGGATGCGAGTTTCCTCGAATCCAAATAAAAATATATTAAATCATTTTAAATTTAGAAATTGTATATATATATGTGAATATATATGTATATGTGCATAAACGAGTAAGTTTGAATTTATATATATTGAGTTTAAATCTTAAGTTAAAATAGAAATAAAATATAAATATGTAAGATAAACTATAAAAATACAAAGTGAACACTAGCTAAAAAAAAATTAATAACAAATTAAATTATAGGAATTCACTCATATTACAAAATAATAAGATAAAATAAAAATTAGAAAGAAATAAATAAAAGCAAAAAATACAAATATATATGATAAATTTATAAAAAGTTAAATTATAATAAAAATATAAAGTAAAATATAAATCTTAATATCATATTTATAAATCAATACAAAATAATACAAATAAAATAGATACAAGAATAATAAAAGAAAAAGAAAAAAATACATTCAAGTATATATTGTATAAGTATGAAACACTTGTAAAAGAAACACAATATTATATATTCATGCACAAGCAAAAAGATAAGTCTGTAGGCTTAGACAACAAGAAGAAAAATCTAAATATCTATGTACAACAAATATAAAGATATGTATGTAAACTTGAAAATAAACAAGAAACAAAAATATATAGAAAGGCTTGCATAAGAAGACATCAAATATATATTCATGTACAAGTAAATTTGGATAAGTGGGGATTGTACACAACAATTAATGCCAATGTCTATCATCCTCCAAACTAAAGAAAATATCTCTACCTATATTTGTACAAACAACATATAATATTTCCCTGTACAACAAAATTATATCACCTGTAAACTTCTTTTCTTTATATCATCTTTGTATCTCAGTTCGTCCATCAAGAAAACTAAGTAACCATTATTTCAAAATTTAAGCAACAATTCAACTAAAACAATCAACTACAAATCAGAGATTAAATGAAAGGATGCAGCTAGAAATTCAAAGCCTGGTTCAACAGAAAAGTTCTGTTCTTCTTCCTGGAAATCAAAGTGAGTAACACTTTTTAAAACTTGAATATAAATCTGTTGCTTGATCAATGTCTGAAATTTGTATGTTTATATGTATATATATCTATGCATTTCTGTGTATATATATGGATGATTGAATGTTTGTGTATGATTGTTTACATCTGAGATTTCTCTGTTTTCCTTTCCAAGCATCGGTTTTGTTTAAAATCCCAAATCTCTTAACATAGTTTTGGTTAGGATTTAAGAGATAAAAAAAACTATTTGTTTAATCCTAGATTTAGATTAAAAACTTGATTCAAGTTAAAATGCATTTAAAATTTATCTGGGAATCAAAATGAAGAGGAAAGTTTGAATTTGTGAAAATTTCAAATATGAAAATTTAACAATCCAGTAACATAAACTGAAACCCTGAACTAATTCATGATTTTTAAAAGCTAAATAATAATTTTTAGTTTAAAGACGAGGGAGCATTTCTGGCTTGACCGGAAATGATGTTTTTGGGGAATTCTGGTGATCCCTGTGGTCGGAGAGGCCATGGTTGTTTCAGGAGGTAGAGGAGTAAGCAGTGGGGCTAGGAAAAATGGCAGAAGGATGGTCTGTGACCGGAGGTGACGGTGGTGGCTCGTTTTGGTTGCTAAACCTAGTTTCGACTAGGTCAGGTTGTTTCGTTTGGCACGGCACCTATGGTGCATCGAGTTCGTCTGAACTCTGGGATATTGAAGTCTGGATGATGGCGAATGTTTTGGCCGGAGGTGCTGAGTTCTGGTGATCGGAGGAGTTGGTCGTGGTGATTTCCAGGTTTTGTTTTCTGGTACCTGTATCGAGCTTGAATGCTCGATTTTGTTTTGATGATTTCATCATTGATCTGATGATCGGAATAGGACTGAGGGAAGATCGCCGATGTGGGAGGGTGGTCAACGTTGGTCGGAGAAGGCTAGAGCCACAGTGCATGTGCACCGTGCACTTTCTGATTTTTGGTGAAATCTGGAAGCAGTGTAAAGGGAGACTCGAGTTTTTCTCGAGTATTCATCATGTTTTACTCGGAGTGGTTTAAGTTTGGACTTGAAGCAAATTTTGGTTTGCTCGGGTAGTTTGCTTTTGTTACATGTTTTTAATAAAAACCTGTCTGTTTGATTTTTAAAACAGAATTTGACATTTAAACCCAGATTTTAAATAAATTTAAAATCAGAAATTGAAAGATGGATACAAATTAGTTTTTGTATCCTAGTTTGAAATTTAAGGAAGTTATATAAAATTTAAATATTTAAACAACTTGAAGGGTATAAAGTATATTTAAAATATTTTGAATTCAAAAGAAATTTGGTTAAAAGCTCATATAAATTTCTTTATATATGATAAATGTTCTTGAACATTTGTTTTAAAAAGGGTTTAACTTGATTTAAATTTGTTAAAGTTAATTTGTTTTCATTTTTAATCTTAAATTTAAAACGAAATTTAGAGAAAATTTGAATGTAAATTGTTTTTAAATACTTTGTTAATGATAATTTGATCATTAATAAGAAAAATGTTTTTATCTTTAAATAAATGAAGATTTAATGATTTGTAATTATTAAGTTAATTAAAATGGATAATTAATTAATTTAATTTATAAATGATTTGATTAATTAAATAGTAATTAAAGTTCTTAACTAATTAATTAAGGTTCAAGCTAATTAATTAGGAATAATTAATTTGTAAATTAGGATCATTAATTAGATAAGGTTAGACTTTTAATTAATGATTAAGAATTAATTTATCAAGTAATTAAGGATTAATTAAGTTACAGTTAACACTTAACTAATTAAATAATTAGAGATTAATTAATGAGTTAATAAAGATTAATTAAATTGTAATTAATAATGATTAATCTTAGTTAATTACTTTAGTAAAGTAATTAAAGAATTGTTATTCGCTAATGAAGGCCATTAACCAAGATTTTTAAAATAATTAATTAATGTGATTAATTTTAACAATTAATTAGATTAATTAATTAATGATAATCATTTATGAAATTGTGTAAGTGTAATTACTTTATGATAAGTAATTAAAGGTTTAATTTCTTTAAATAATTAATTAAGGGGTTAGTTAATTATGTAATTGGTTTAAAGGTTAATTTAATTAATATGATTAATTAAGAATAATTAATTAAGGTGATTGATAAATTAATTTATATCAAATGATTTGTGATTAATAATTCAGGATTGGATAATTAATTCATAAGTAATTAATTTAATTGGAAATAAATTGAATTAATTAGGATTAAACAATTAATTAATCCTATCTTTGAATATTTTTGAATGCTTGACCTCACTTATGAATGATTATATTATATGAGATTCTTGAATTGCTTGTGATATATCCTGATTTGTGTGTGATATGTAATGTAGTTAATTATCTGTGATGTAAATTATATCTGTGATCTGTATATGGAAGATAAGCGTTATAGTTTATACCGCTTATCAAATATATTTTTGTATTTGAATCTGTGCTAATTGATGATGATGTTGCACTATTGTGTGTTAAACCCATGGACTACACCATACACACACAAATATGGATTTCACGAGGAAATCGATTAAGTCACAGATGATTTAAATTTAATGTTTTTGAAATTGAAATTTTAATTTCAATTGATTTTGGAAATGAATTTGGGTTAAATGTTAAAGCTTTTGAAAAGGAGTTTTAAGATAAAAGTTATTTTGAATAACTTGGTAAAGTTTTCTAATTTAAATAATTTAATTTGAATTTGAATTCAAAATTTGGAATTGAATTCCATGTTTGGAAATTTTGGTTCAGATGTTATAAATGTGTTTATATGAATTTAAACCATTTTAAAAGTATGGTTTAGAGAATTTGAATTTAACCCAAAGATCTTAACTCGTATAAATGAATCAGATTTTCCGAAATGAAAACTATTTGTTTTCAAATAATAGAAGCTTTCATATAAGGAATAAATTTCCAATTTGTGTCAAAAGAATTTCAAGTTTGAAATGAAAATGGTTTTCCGAGTTATGAATAAATCTTTGTGAAAGATTTTTTGAACTTTGTTTTGAAATTGGAAAGGTGTACCTTTCGTATAAAAGGTCGAAATGGAATTGTTTTGAAAGCTATGAGTTAAATCTATGATTTAAAGATTTAAATGAGTTAATCCAATTGAAATGGAAATCGATTTGGAAAATCTATGAATAGATCTTTGTGAAACTGGGTTAACTTTGTGAGATCAATCTTTTTGTAAAAGATTAAAATGGTGATTTGTTTAAACCATTTAAAGAGGAAATTTGGATAATAAGTTATGACTTAATTGAAATCCCAATATCCATATGTTTTAAATATTACGCTCATTATTCGTTTTAGCCGGGAGAGGACCTTTGTGTCATATAACCAATTCCGAATAATGATACGACGTATATGGATAGCATTTGAAGACTGGTGGTGAAGACCGGATATTTTCGAAAACGAAAGGACAACTCGTCGAATGTCTCTGCATCGACTGGTCCCCGGTATAGAGATTTTATCACCCTTTGTGATGGAAAGTCCGGACGTGATTAGAAAATTATCCGGATTTGCAAGGGCTTCTTCGGAAGTGCCTTCGGTTCTGTTCGAACCCGGAATAGACTTGTATGGTTGTATGTCTGACACTACACTTTGAGATATAAAGCTGATTTCTTTCAAATACATTTCTGTTTGGTGGCGGAGATTTATTCTCTTAGCTTAACACCCTTCTCTGAGACGTACGAGCTCAGAGGTTATGTAGTTGAAGGTTATCAGTGATATATTCCCAATTTGGTAGTGTGGCATGCTGAGTGTTGCTGTGTGTTGCCGATCATTTGTTAATCAAAGCATGGCTTTGTGAAAAAGCGTAGCTTTGTGGGCGAGACCTCATCGAGCCTCACAAACCGGAAATGGTCGAAACAGGAAAGATGCGGCAAGGTTTCAGGGGTAGCTCCCCTAGGGTATGTCCATTCCTTCTGGAAAAAGGTGATATCATGGTATGGAGCCCAGATATTTACCTATGTGGTTGCTCCAATCTCATTTACTCTGTGTGATTGTTGCTTTGTGATCGAGACGTCTCGGATAAAGGTCGCAAACGACCGGGGGTGGAATATCTCAGGTTTACTACCCGGGAAGGGTGTAACCGGCCTTGTGTTGGCAGAGAGCCAGGTGGTTCTCGGGGCGTCCCTCCAGAGGCGTTCCCATATGGCATAGGAAGTTCCTTAGCCTGACCATTTGTTGGAAAATCCAAAGAAACAATACGAGCCTTGTACGGTTTTAGTTGTACAACCTGCTATGGAATGTGGCGGTAACCTGCTATTGAACATAGTAGCTATAGTAGGCATACAATAATGGTTGTATGCTGGCTAAGATTAATATTATATTTTCGAAATGTTTCCTACACTATATACTAGTAATAATATCAAAGGTGTTTTTGCGTAGTAAGCATATTTGACTATCATAAGGAGAAATCTCCTCCAATTCTGCATTTGCATTGTGTGTGTGGCAGGAGGCCTTATGGTAGTTTCATTTTCCAAAAAGCATTGCGGATTTCAATGTTTAAAATTCTTTTGTTGTTTGTTTCAAAGATAAACTGTTTTTGTTGCTCACACCAGTCCCATGACTGACTCGGAGTTTATTGTTCTCTTCCTAAACTCTGGGTGCCCACAATTTTCCACATGGGCAGTCTAGAGTTGGGTTTCTTTTCAGATAGTCAGGTTTAATAGATTATCTGGAGCTAGTTCATTTCTTGGAGTTCACGGATGACTGACCTTGCTTATCTTTGTGAGACGTGATGGTGGTTCGAGCTCGATATTGGAGTTGTTGAAGTCATTCTCTTTTGTAGATCATTTGGAGTGATCTCTTCCATTATTGTTATTTCCGCTGTAGCATTGTATCATATCTCTGATACTGCTGTGTATTATTGATATCATTGTTGTATATCATTCTGGATATTGTATTCATTGGAGTTGTATATGATATCATTCATTTCTTTCTTCCGCTGTGTTGTTATAATTAATGGTGTTATAAGCTCCGGTGAACCAGATTCGGCATTTGAATCTGTGGCATTTTGAGTACAAGTGAAGTACGGGTGCCGATTTTCGAAGACCGAGTTCAGGATCATTACAACTGTAGTTTAGAATTTTGAAAAATAATAATAATTTCATTTAATATATTTTGTGAAAATGTTAAATTTTAATTATATATATTCATAATTTACGTTATGATGGATAAATTTATACAATATTTTGATTAGAGATATTTTTCTTTTTTATTTTATTGTCTTTCTGAGGCAGATGTTAATTATTGTTTGAAATTTTTTGTTATAAATTAAAATTATCAAGGTACGAAAAAATGATTTAAAAAACAAATTATCAATTTTTACATAATTGAAATAAGGACATGATTTGTAACGTTTCTTTTAATCGGCATTCCTTTTAGTCATTAAATAAAAAATTTATTTATCTCTTTGATAATGCAATATAGTTATTTCTAATGTTAATATTACCGTAAAAACTTTAAATCGTAAAATATACCAATTCATTAGTATTACAGGTATTATTTCAAGCACTATTTGAAATTCAATCTATATATCTTTTATCTTTTAGACAAATGTGTTAAAAACTAAATGTTATAACTCAAAATCTATGCATATAAATATTTATCTATTGAAATTTGTAAACATATTAATTTTAAAATTAACTAAGAATACTAAATTTCAATTATTTTCATAATGAATACTAAATGCTAAAAAATAACAAATCGGCATTTAACTCGTTATATAATAATATATAAAATTGACGATTTTTTTCACACAAATATGAAAAAACATAAATCATATAAAAAAATTGCATACTTAAAAATAATAACTTTAGTACATAACTCAATTATTTTAATAAATTCAACATATATTGCGTAATAGATTCAAATATTTTAAATGTGATTACAAACCTATTTTTATAAAACATACCGTGTGCAACACTCGGGTTACATACTAGTATAATATAAAGTTGAATATTTGCAAAAAGTCATGTGTAAACTGTGCTTTAAAATTTGTTCACAAAACAAACTACTGTCTATATTAGAGTATATTGGTTGCTGTCATTTTTATAGTAATATAGTTATATGTCAAAATAATATATACAAATGCACATTCATGTTCCTATTGGGCAGATTGTATTGTAAACCCAACTTCCTTCAAACAGTGATTTCATTGCTGTAAAAAATAAATATTGGAATTGTGTACTCAAATAAGTGTACCGATAATTTTATTTTAGCATGAACCATAAATTGAATGTTTTTTCTCAATTGTAATTTGAATTGAGCTCTGAATCCGAATTTGAGTATCAAGTCAAAACTAGAAGAAAGATTTTATATTAACATGGTTCAAATTGTAAGATTGTTCAACTCATCGCTCAAAAGCTTGCATTTTCGACAAAAAATCAATCTGACTAGCATTTGGATAGAGTAGCAAATCATTTTATCAAAATCCTAGTAACACCGCTTCTATCTTCAATAAAATTAAGATGAATGTATTTCTCCGTGTGGTTATAGAGTTGCGTGTATACATGGATAAAACACGTACAAAGAAAAGGGGAAAAAGGCCATTATAGTTACTTTTTATGTTCTATTGTTCTTACAATTCAACTTCTTGTTTTCTTGTTCAAAATAAAACCTCTTCTCTCTATTTCTTCATGAAGAGTCTTGATGATATCTCCACGATATCGAAAGACAGCTATGCTCCAGTAAGCCATTTCTAATTTCATCAAATTTACCTTCTATATCACTTTCTTCATCATCTTCTCTAGCCTTACACTGACCTTATCAACCAATCAAATGAAAAATAAGCTTGATATAATTAATTGGTAGAAGGAAAACAGTATTTAAAAATTGCTGATTGATAAAATTAGATCTAACCTCTAATTTGAGATTTCCATACAAACGGTCCTTAAGAATGTCAATTTGAAAAGGAAAAAAAATACGAACAATAACTAACATCCAACTCACGTGGTCCAATAACATTGGAGTGGATCAGAAATAAAATTCAATCGAATTGGATGCATTTAAAGTGTTCTAATTTGAAATGCATGAGAACATGTTAATCCGACTTTCTTTAACTTTTTATCTAAAAAAACCACCACAAAAATGTGGATCACATATATAGTATATGATATGCTTCAAAAGTGTTTGTGCAATAAACAAAATGTGGGGACTACTTAAGTAACACATGAACAAGATATAAATCTTTTTATATAAATTGTCCTCTTCCATAGTTTAGACAGTGCGTCCATGAAACAACTCAAAAGTGCCATATGGTTTTAAAATTAACATGTTTAGAGTTGTATATATACATCGAGGTATGAGGCTCAGGTTGGAACCCCGAGATTCCGGCCATCCCGATTCTGTTCTGGCCAAAAGCGAGACGAGATTAGGGTAAAAACTCGTCCCACTTAAACTCGGTATAAAAAATCGAATTTGTGGTAGAACATGCTTAAAAGCAGCAAAATCAAATAGAAAAGCAATTGAATCAAAAATCAATTACCTCTAACAAAAATCAAGGAGGCATCATCAAACAACTAGCATCGGATTGCAATAAAATTGGAACCCTAATTAAGTTGCAGCTGATTTAAGCTGTAGTCATGTTTTTTTTCGCTTTAGAGTCGACATTGGCTCTGTGAAAGATAAAGACGAGAGGCTAACACGGATTCAAAGATTAAGATGAAAGTGTTTTAGGAAGGAGATTTTATGGTTTTAAGGTTAGATATTGGGCAGGATATTAATTGGGCATGCTAAGGTAAACTAAATATAATATATTAGGGCCTATTAAATCAAATGTAATGTTAATCCTAATTAATTATGCCTTTGTTTAGATAGTTTAATTAATAATGTTTCGTTCTAATTTAGGTTAACTAATAAATTATAATATTTTGTTTAATTTTAGTGTTTTATATTTAATTTTTGTTCAATTTGCATACATTACGGTAAATTAGCAATTGGGCCTGAAACTAAAAGCGAAACTTTTAAAATGTTTGAAATTTTCAAAATCGACCGAAACTATGAAAATTTCAAATCATCGAAACCGAGTTCTCGAACTAGATACATACTACGTAAATATATACATACGTACGTGTATGTTTATATATGTATATGTATAATGATAATATCTTCATCACATTTATCAATATAGTGACATAAATAACAATACACTAACCAAATATTGTTCTTAAATAGATTGTAATTGTGTTGTATAAAAACGTGAAATTTGAAAACTAACATATTACCCATTTTTGAAAAGTATCCATGTTTTTTCTTCTAAAATTAATTAGCTATAACTTATAATATATATGGAAATGCATAATTCTAATAGTGGTAAACTAGAATGTACAATCAAGGCAAACTAAGTTAGATCGTTTGTGACATATTTAAAATAACAAATTCATATTTTTTACAAAGGTAAATCAGATGTATCAATTAGTAGTTTGTCGTGATAATAATCTTTATTATGTTTCCAAACATGCACCATTCATTCAATGCACTAAACATTGGTGCAACGCTTGAACAAATAACTATTCTAGTGAATTTGATATGTTAAAATCATATTCAATTTAAAGTAGGACAAATTTTTGAAGTATGCCAGTTTTTGAAACAATTTCGCGGTTGGTGCTGGTTTTGAAACTTACTATCAAACAAGCCCAGTTTCTGTCCAGTCAACATCCAGCTCAGCAATTTGTAACAGCCTCGTCTGGGCACAACTCATAGTTGCGCCTAAATTTTTTTTAAATCGGCGCAACTCGTAGTTGTACCAAGTCAAATAATAGTAATTCCATTATTGGCGCAACTATAAGTTGCGTAACTTGTTTTCTCTTACAGACGCAACTCATAGTTGCGCCTAAACAATAATGCTGTCATATAAAGACAGCAGCAACCCATACCCCCACAAGTTGATGCTACCATGTTTTTTGGTTGTAATGTTTATTTATTGTTTGATGTGTTACTTTGTTGTTGTTTTGCGTTCCGTACTGTGGATATAACGTACGAAAGATGCATACAAAATAAATCAAAGTTACAGAACATATCAACTGACATAAATGTTCGACCGAAGATAACTTGTAATAGCAAAGTAGCTTACAGAATAAAAAATAGAAGTTATACAGTACACGAATGACACAAGTAGTAAAAAAAATCAAATTAGTTATTGCTTCTCGCACGTTCTTCTCTTATGAACCAAGTTACCGCATTATCCACATCTGTCATGTCTTATGTCCCACATTTCGTCCATAACTCCCCTAATTCTTGTGGATCCGGGTTTTCCTGTATTCCTACGTGTTGGCAGCGGGTGTATAGTTGGGCCTTCGTGTACATCCCAATATCTACTGTCGGGCATAGGATGAAAAACCGAAGAATAACTATATCTATAACTGTTTATTGTAAACCAGGACGAAATAAGATCATGAAAAGCTTTGTTCGTTCATCCTCTACATCGTGCACATGCAGCCAAAACATGAGAACATGGAAAATGGGCAAGAATAGGAATATTGCATGAACAGCTGCAGTTGTCATTGACAATATTTACTGTGTAGTTACATGCATTTGTGTCTGTTACTTGCCACTCCGTCAAGCTGAACCTGTTGATGCTCATATTGCGTGATTCTACTGCATATTTTTCCATCATTTTTTCATACGTTGGCGTGAGCACGGCTGTTTACTCCCGTCCATCAGTACGCCTTCTGTAGAAGTAGCTATTAAGATGATGAAAGGTATGTGCTACTAACGCCTTTAACGGTAACGATCTAGCACCATTTAGAACTCCATTGAAACTCTTCGAAGCATTAGTAGTCATCATACAAAAACGTTCACCGTTGTCCTTGTAAAGAGCCCACTATTCATCCTTATGTATGTTACCTCGTCTCTTGCTTCAGCACAAGCATGAAATAAGTTCTGCAAAATCTTACTACCAAAACCAGCCTTTTTAAAGTTTGCTTTCAAATGACGAAGGCAGAAGCGATGATGATGCAGACTTCTCCATTTCTCTTGCAAGGTGGGTGGAATTCCTTTCATTCTATCGGAAATGAATGTAATGCATCTTGCATTTAAAAATGGAATTAAGTGTCCCATGCATAAAAAAACCATCCCCAAGTCTCTGTCGATTCGGTTCATACAATAGCAAATGCCAAAGAAAAATGAGAGTTGTTTGCATCAACTCATGTAGCCACAAGCAACGTACCTTGATATTTACCATAAAGATGTGTTCCACCAATAGAAAGAACAGAACGACGATGCTAGAAACCTTCAATGCTCGGTCCAAATGCCAAGAAAGCCCCCCAAAATTGAACACCTTCTGTATGAACATGATAAACAGTGTCTGGATTGCATTTCTGTATCGCACGAAGAAACCGTGATAAGTCATTGTATGAAGTTTCCCAATCGTCAAATATTTTATACACGACTTTTTGTCCTTTCCAAGCTCTCATGTAGCTTATTTGAATTGTACGTATTTTCCATAAGCTCTTGGACATATTTTGTTATGTAACTTGGGTTCGATCGAACATGTGGAAGGACTTTGGTACAAATGAATTTGGCTGTTGCTTGTTTGGGGTTCGAGTTGATGATTGGATTTGAGCATGTGTGATCACCACCGTATGTTTTTATCACCCACCACCCAGCATGATCTCTTTTAGAAACAATAGCATGAATCCGCCATGGAAAATTAGCATCAATATCACATATAGCAGTGAACTTTCTAGCATGAGACTTAATGTTTTTAAATGAAACTGAACATTTTATCGGCCGTTCACTTATATGTTCAATTAAAGATTCCTTTGATTTAAAAATCATACCGACTTGAGGGCCTTTCTCCACACATTCCCGTCCAAACATTTCACCCGAAAAATTGAACTTCTTGCATAATAGATATTTCAATGGTTGTGTCATTGCATTGGTCATCCTCTAACGATTCTTCCATCTCGATATGCTCGTCAATGTCATCAACTTCCTCTAGAATATCATCTAAAGGAGCATCATTGTTAACATTAATAGCATCTATCCATCCCTCATCTTCGTCAAGTGAAGCAACGATTTCCATTCTATCCAAATGTGATATTTCATTATTAGCATTTCCACCCTCCATATCTTCAGTTTCAACATCTTCATCTTCAATTTCTTGCAAGTATTCGTTTGAATTCGGAGTTGGAATTAACTGTGGAGGATACGACATGAAACCATACCTGGGTGACCGCGATGGATATGGCATGATACTGTAGTCGGATGTCTGTGTATACAACCTATAAACAAACATGACTGTTAACTACATAAAGCATGAATGAAACATACATACATCACATGAAACCATACCCAACTGTTTGTGTGTAAATTTTTGATGGCCGGTAGGAGTAGTATGGGTAATACATTTGACTTTGCTCGACAGTATTACTCGGTCCTGGTTGGCTTGCATAATCAAAGATATGAGCTTGTTGTTCAGATGTTTGTATCAGTCCCTTCTTCTTAACATATAACACGATTACTTTCATCCCCATGCAAAACATAGAAACGACGTCGTCGTCATCATTCACCTCAATAGCAATTGGGGCATCATCCGTTACCCATTTACTTGCCAACGAGATGTCAAATTCGGTAGGACTAATTTTTGTAGCTTTGAAAATTGTCGTTTTCAACTCAAGAAAATTACAGCACTTTCTCACTTTAGATCCTTTATGTTTTCCGTCAATATAGGTTAGCTTGCTATTTTCGTCGATGATTAAATCACCGTCATAGTGACAAATAATCGGCACGGTGGTTATAAATCTAACTATTTCAAGAAACCATCACATTTCACGCAAATATAATTCAACTATATATACAAAAACAACAAGTTGTAAACCCGCAAATCTATTAAACAACGTACATATCTTGATTACACATTAACAAAGTTCATCTTCAAATTTGAATACAAGTTCAAAACAATATAGTACAACTTCAAACGGAAGAAACCAACCTACAAACCAAATTAAACAACTTAAGTACACCATCATAACACCTAATTTCTTAATTTTCTAAGTTCACGTGGTGTTCTTTGTGTTTGAGTCGGAGACGGTTGAGATGGTCCGGCTTCAACTATGTCCCGCCCAGTCGATTGCCTTGTGAAGAAGCGCCCGCATCTCAAAATCGTCTTTGTTGGTATGTACGAGCAAAAGCCTTGGACGGACAATGGACATATTGCGGTGGTCATTCAAGCTTATGTCTACCAAGAAGCGACTTGATAATTTTTTTGATGTTCAAACACTTACCTTTTACTCCATCTTCATCTGCAAGATCTGCAAAAGTATCATCAACTTCATTTGAAATGAGGTATAGTCATTGAACCTAAAATAAAAGAAGTATCGGCGCAAGTAAGTAAAGCTTGTTGAAGAAGTTAAGATATGAAAACTTATAAACACGTACCAAGTCACGTTCCACCGGTCCCCGTGGAGCATATCTAGGCAACCTAGTAGATGATTCATTAAGAACAAATCGTCGCGTTATATGCCAGTACCAACTGTAGTATTGTTCGACGGTGATTCTTGGTACGCGTTCAACTTGGACATGATCTAACATGTGATCCCATCTTGCTACGTACGTGTTATACAAATCTATGTTCCAACCATATAGGAAAACTTGCTCAGTTGCATTTGGTATGTGCTGATGAAGGCCAAATTGCCTCATCACTCTGTCCAGGTAGTGCATGGTTATACTTTGTAAGCAAATGATTGGGGTTTTTGAATACCAGGTATGTTCTCCATCCATGCAAATTGACGGCAAATTCTGTACAATCTCAGTTGTATATGGCGTCCAATCAACATTATGCTACTCCATAACATCGAGCTCATTGCGGTAGAATGTGTGATGACGGGCTGGATTATCTCTCCAATGTCTTCCAGTCCATCTACAATCAATGAACAAAACAATGTGTGAATATTGTACTAAAACATAAAGTTTTCAATAGAAATTACTAGCAGTTTTACCTGGCCTCGTAAGGTAATCCAGTGGCGACATTGGCACGAACATTTGGACGACCAATAGAAATACGCGTCCATGACCATGCCTGCACATTATCAGTGTTAGAAAAGGTCTTTCAAAATATTAGTACACTTATAAGTAAAAATTGACATACCTATAGAAGGGCTAAGCAACCTGCTAACCCGTTCGACTTCCTTAGTGCCACATTATCCCACTCCTTATATAATGTGCATAAAACCGCGCTACCCCACGAATAATCAGAAATAGTGGCAAAGTCCTGTAGCATGTACAACCATTTGACACTTACTCGACCCTTCGAATGGTTTGGAAAAAGACGGGATGCTATAAGAAGCAATATAACAGTCCGTGTGAACTGTTCTAGCTCCTCAACAGATGAATCGACAGTAATCTCCTGGTCAATTATAAGGTCTTACCCATTTGACGTTCAACTCTCTTCTATTAACCATCGCTCCTTGGTGTGGAATTTCACCAAGCAAACAATGACAAACATCATCGGCCTCCAAGTTACCACCATAATTCAGAACGGCGGCTTCTATAGAAAGGTCAAGCAAAATAGAAACATCTTGCAAAGTAATTGTCGTTTCTCCAACAGAAAAAAGAAAGGTGCAAGTTTCGGGTCTCCATCTATCGCATAATGCTGTTAGTAAAGACCTATCAATTCTGATATACTTTATTTGCATGAAATGCCAGAAGCCCGCTTGATGAGGTAATTGTTGAACTCGGTGATCATCAACCATCTCCATCAGATCTTCGAAACTCTACGAATGACCCAGACAGTCTGCGGGTTCTACACTCTACAAGACAAATAACTATAACGTATAGTTAATTCAAAATGCTAAAAATCTTAAAATATTTACTATATTTACAAAATAAAAAATATTACCCTCATTAAATCTTCAAAATTTGTGCGGTGATTATCTTGCAAATATAGCACGGTACCATCAACGGGTCCGCTTTTCTGTTCTGCAAAGTTCATGCAACAAAAACCCAAATTTTTAACATCGTTTACAATAAATGGTTGATTCAACTCTACGAATTGGATCACTAACACCTAGAACATGATAATTAATAATGTTTCTAGCAAATACAAACAAATAATACGCAAATTAGATATTAATAAAAAAACTAGGGTTTAGAGATTACCAAAATCATAATGTGTTGGAGAAGATCCCGCTTCCATTGTTATAGAATTGTTCTAATTGAAGATTGATGAATAAATTTGTAAAACTTGGGAGAAATTGATGGAAAAAATCAAGAATTAGGGCTTGGGAATGATGGATTCGGGCTGCAGCAAAGAGGGGAGTAAGTTGGTGAAAATGATATGGTGTGGGGGGTATGGGTTGCTGCTGCCTTTGTATGGCTACATTAACCTGTGCAGGTGCAAATATGAGTTGCGCCTGTAATAAAGAATAAGGGTCGCAACTCAAAGTTGCGCAAAGGATGAAATTGAAATTATCTGGTTGGGTGCAACAAAGAGTTGTACCGATACAAAAATAAAAAATTTAGGCACAACTATAAGTTGCGCCTGTAAGAAAAAACAAGTTGCACAACTCATAGTTGCACCAATAATGGAATTACTATTATTTGACTTGGCGCAACTAAGAGTTGCGCCGATTTAAAAATAAAATTTTTAGGCGCAACTATGAGTTGCGCACAGGCGAGGCAGTTACAAATTGCTGAACTAGACGCTGACTGGGCAGAAACCAGCCTTGTTTGATAATAAGTTTCAAAACCAGCACCAATCACGAAATTGTTTTGAAAACTGGCCTACTTCGAAAAATTTTCCTTTAAAGTCTTATCTTATGTAACTTTAATAATAGTTATAATACATTTACAAAATTTTCGTTTGACCAAAAGCTTTCTAGAATGTCATTGTATACAAATGAGATCATGAGTCCAATTTTTGTTTTTGCATAAATTATCTTTTATTCTTAATTGAAAATTTTGGTAAACAGAAAAGGATACAAACTCGAGTTTCGGTTCTAAAAATTAATAATAACTTCTTGTTTATTTTCCCACAACTTATTTATATTTATTATATTTGAAATATCATATCGTACTACTTTTAAATAATTCATTATTTATGGTTTTTTTTAATTCAAAATTTTCCTAATCTAACTCCATAATTTATTGTGCAGTACCTCTCTTATTAAAAACCATATGCAAAATTAGGATCTAATGATTTAAAATCATTTTTGTATAAATTTATTTTTAGGCACATATCCATCATATATGCCAAATTGTTGGTAATATTACTTTATAAATAAACAATTTTAAAAGTTTTTGATGGTAGATTTTGAAGTAAATTTTTTTTAAACAATAATTCAAAACGAAAGATTCGCATTTATAAAGGGTAAAATTTGCAACAAATTCACTAACTGTGATTGGTTATGTTAACTATCCGTCTACTGTTCCAGTGGTTAGGCACTTTGACTTTGATGCGAGAGGTCACAAGTTCGAAAAGCTTGCGTAGCGTGATTCGAACATTTATTGACATGTAGTATGGTTTATACTAGCTAAGACTTGTAGTATTAATATGTACTACCATCTAAGTACCCGATTTAATAACAAATGCAAACCTAGTAATAATATTAATCTTCTTAATTCTTTGTCTTTCTAAATTCTCTAATTATATTCTCATTTGGGCCTTTTATATTCCATCGTCAATAATTTCATTTAAATTCTCAACATTTTTAAAATTCACATTATCCAACAACGTGGGAGATAAAAACACGTAGGGGTGAACATGTGGTTGGTTTAGTTAATTTTACTATAACAAAAAAAATAGAGAAAAATGAAAATCAAACCAAATAAATAAATTTTGGTTGATTGGGTTGTTTTTTCATTTTAATTGAACTTGGAATATATCACATATATTGATTTAAGGACAAATTTCCGAAGTAGACCGGTTTTTGAAACAATTTCGCGATTAGTGCTGGTTTTGAAACTTATTATCAAACAAGGTCAGTTTCTGCCCAGTCAATGTCCAGCTCAGCAATTTGTAACTGCCTCGCCTGGGCGCAACTTATAGTTGCGCCTAGAATTTTTATTTTTAAATCAGCGCAACTCTTAGTTGCGCCAAGTCAAATAATAGTAATTCCATTATTGGCGCAACTATGAGTTGCACAACTTTTTTTTACAGGCGCAACTCATAGTTGCGCCTAATTTTTTTATTTTTGTATCTGCGCAACTCTTAGTTGTGCCGAGCCAGATAATTTCAATTTCATCGTGTGCGCAACTATGAGTTGTGACCCTTATTTTTTTTTATAGGCGCAACTCATATTTGTGCCAACACAGGTTAAAGCTTCCATACAAAGAAAGCAGCAACCCATACCCTCCACACCATATCATTTTTACCAAGTTACTCCCCTCTTTGCTGCAGCCCGAACCTGTTGATTCATGAGTTTTGATTCATGACACAAGCTTCAGAGATCATACGACGAAATACAAAGAGAATACTATATGAAAGCGACAAAAAGAGAATAAACGTATATTGTGAACTATAAAGGAGATAAGACTACAATCCAGAGATTAGTATGAATATTTTATTTTATTGAGTCTTAGAATATTGTTAAAATCATTCCTCAAGTAGTCACACACACACAAATTGATCCATGTTAATTTATACATATATAAGTGTACACTGTGCAAATAACATCAGGTCGGCTGACCGACCAGGATCCTCGGTCGACCGACCCTGTGTTATGTGCACAGGTACTTTCTATTTTGTGTACGATTTTCAAACTCAGCTGACCGGCCAGATTTTCCGGTCGACCGACCAGAGAATAACGGCTAGTTTACTGAAGAGATGCGATCATTTCATGAAGAGGAATGTCCTCTATTTCAAGAGGTATGGACACAACTGTTAACTGAAACTCTTCATGAAAGATTATAACTCTTCTACAACTATATAAACATATTCAATTCACTTCTACAATTACCGATTCTTGTTTATATTTCTGAAATCAAATCTCTATTCATTTCTGCAAATAAAAGTTTTCATTCTTAATTAATATCACTAGAATCCTTGTTTTAATTCATATACTTCGATTCTACGTGATTATCTTCCTTCTAAATCTTCACACACATACATACTCTTGAGGATTTGATTATAGGAAAGTTGTACTATCAAAAAGACAATCAGTGTTATTTAGAACACATTCGTCAACAAACAATTTATATTAGGCTGAAGTCCTCTTCGGTTGTTGAGGCGGAAAAATTCTTGTTCGGCTGCTCAGGTGTCTTATACCTATTCCTCCGGGTTAAGTGAGGGGTTTAGTTTAAATCCAGAGGGTATTCTGGGACTGGACGTAGAACGGGAAGTTCGAACCAGTATAAAAATTCCTGGTGTGCTTACTTTAATTTTTATTTTACTGTTATTACCAGTTTTCGTATTTATATACCATATTACACGATCCTTAGTACTACACGTACATTTTCATTTGGTATCAGAGCAAGGTCATCCTATAACCATCACAAAGTTATTTGATATATATTTCTAGTAATATGGCAACCACACAAATTAACGATGTTAACACTCACACTAATTCTAGTTTCACAGAAGGTCAATCGACTTCACGACCCCCACTTTTCAATGGTATAAATTACAATTATTGGTCAACTAGAATGAGAATCTATATGCAATCAAGTGGATTTGATATCTGGAATATTATACAAAATGAGTACACAACTCCTACTGGAGAATACTCAACTTGGAGTAACACACAAAAACTAGATGCTACATCAAATGCTAAGGCTATGAATATTTTATTTTGTGCATTAGATAGAAATGAATTCAATAGAGTTAGCATGTGCACTTCCGGTTATGAAATTTGGAGAACTCTTAAAGTTTCACATGAAGGAACGAACAAAGTTAAATTGAGCAAAATTTCTATGTTGAAACATCAATTTGAAAATTTTAAAATGAGGCCAAATGAATCTATAAATGACATGTACTCTAGATTTCAGGATATTTATCATGCTTTATTATCATTAGAACAAAAGTTTACTGATTTTGATGTTGTTACAAAAATATTAAATTCTTTAACTGACGAATGGGAACGAAAAGTCCTAGCTATTGAAGAAGCAACTGATTTGTCAACATTAAAACTAGAAGAATTGATAGGTAATTTAATGTCCTACGAAGTAAATTTGCAGGCAAAACGAAATGGTGCACAAGAAAAGAAAAATGTGGCATTCCAAGCAGAAAAAGATGATTCCGACTCAGATAATGAAGATATGGCAATGATCGCTAAAAATTTCAAAAAGTTTTTGAAATTCAACATAAACAAATTCAAGGGAAACAAAAATAATTCCAACAACAATTCAAATAGCAGCAAACCATCATCTTCAACAATGGAATGTTATGAATGTCATAAGAAAGGACACATGAAGAAGGATTGTCCAGATCATAAAAAGAATAACTTCAAGAAGGATAAAACCAAACGAAAGGCTTTTTCAGTCACTTGGGATGACACTGACTCATCATCCTCATTAGAGAGTGAAAGTGATAATGAACAAGCAAATGTATGCTTCATGGCTTCGTCAGACGATGTAAGTGATTTTACTTTTGAAGATTTAATTGAAATAAATTCTGAATTAGTAAATTTAACAAAACAACTTAAAAAGAAAAATAAAGAGTTGCAAAGAAGTTAGATAGAACAGTTTTAGAAGTAGATATGTTAAAAGATGAGAAGATAATATTGGAAGAAGAACTTGAAATTTCTCAACAATCGAATTCTAAATTATCTTCTCAAATTACGTCAACATCTGAAGAACTAGAAATTCAGAAAAATAAAAATGATGTTTCACTTTTCAAAAATAATAGTTTAATATCTAAGATTAAGGATTTAGAGTTAGAAAAATCTAGTCTTAAAATAAAATTTGATGATATTTCTAAAAATGTTTCTAATTTCAATAAAGGAAGAGAAAATCTTTCTAGTATACTAGAAAACTCTCAATCCTCTAACAATAAATCTGGACTAGGATTTAAGAAACAAAATAATTTTGCTAAAAGTAAAATTAATAATAAAATTAAGAAAGATATTAAGAAAACAGTTTATTCAAATACTAAAACTATTAAGATATGGATTCCAAAAACAAATAATGTATTGATAAGGAATAAACATATCAAAATGTTTATGGAAACTGTTCATAATAACAAAAATTATGTTTATAAAGGGAATTCTGAACCCGTATGGGTTTGGCTTCCTAAGATCTAACTCTTAGGACCCTAAAAAGATTGGGTACCAACTTTTTATAAACTTTTTGCAGGTACCACATAAGAAGAGAGGAAAATGGATTTTAGATAGCGGTTGCTCAAAACACATGACTGGAAACAAAGAAATGTTGTCAAACATTACATACTCAAATGGAGGAGCAGTCACCTTTGGAGATAACTTAAAAGGATATATCATCGGCAAAGGCAATGTCAATAGCAACGGTACATCTAATTTACCTCTCATTACTGATGTTTTATTAGTTAAAAATTTAAAACATAATTTATTAAGTATTAGTCAACTATGCGATAAAGGTTTTAATATAACTTTTTCAGAAAATAAATGTAACATTTTTGATAAAAATCATAACATTATTTTCGAAGGAAAAAGAGATAAAAATATTTACATCTTAAATATGAACGTTAATAATAATTCAAATTTGTGTCTAGTGGCTAAAGAAAACGATTCCTGTCTTTGGCACAAAAGATTTTGTCACATCAATTTTAACACCATCAACAAACTAGCTAAAAATAAATTAGCTAAAGGTTTACCCAATATAAAATTCGAAACTAACATATTTTGTGATGCATGTAAATTAGGAAAATTAACAAAATCTTCTTTTAAATCAAAGAAAGTAATATATACAGAACAACCACTTGAACTTTTACACATGGATCTTTTTGGTCCAACTCAAGTACAGTCTATTAATCATAATAGATATGTTTTTGTTATTGTAGATGATTTTTCTAGATATACTTGGATTTTCTTTTTGAAAAATAAAAGTGATACTTTTGATAATTTTAAAGTTTTTGTTAAAAGAATTCAAAATATTAAGACTTTGAAAATTAAGAATATAAGAAGTGATCATGGAGGCGAATTTGAAAATGAAGTTTTTGAACAATTTTGTAGCAAGAAAGGTATTAACCATAATTTTTCGTTTCCTAGAACACCACAACAAAATGGGGTTGTAGAAAGGAAAAATAGAACGTTACAAGAATGTGCAAGAACTTTACTAAATGGAAAAACTCTATCGAAACATTTTTGGGCAGAAGCTGTAGCTACTGCTTGTTATGTACTGAATCGCGTTTCTATTTGACCATTAACTAAGAATACCCCATATGAACTTCTAAATGGAAGAAAACCAAATATTTCATATCTTAAAGTTTTTGGTTCTAAATGTTTTATTTTAAACACTAAAGATCAACTAGGCAAATTCGATCCAAAATCCGATGAAGGAATATTCGTTGGATATTCGGAACGAAGCAAGGCTTATCGAATTTATAATAAACGAACTCAAATTATTGAAGAAAGCTTACATGTTTCTTTCAACGAAAATTTTAAAAATATAAACCCAAGTGTTACTATTGATTCTGATGATGAAACTACTCAGAATGAAAATAGTAATACAAATGAAAATTTTGATATTCATGAAACCAATACAAACATTACTCCTAATATAATAAAATCTCCACCTAGAATTTTAAGAGATCATCCTATGCAAAATATAATTGGAGAAGTTAATACGAATGTTAAAACCAGACATCAACTAAATCAAGTTGGTCATGTAGCTTTTCTTTCTAACATAGAACCTAAGAATATAAAAGAAGCTTCAACTGATGACTACTGGATTCTTGCCATGCAAGAAGAACTAAATCAATTCGAACGAAACTAAGTTTGGGAATTCGTTCCTAGACCCAGTGATCAATCAGTCATTGGTACTAAATGGGTTTTCAAAAATAAAGCAGATGAACTAGGAAATATAACGAGGAATAAAGCTAGATTAGTTGCACAAGGATATAATCAAGAAGAAGGAATTGATTACGAAGAGACGTTTGCTCCAGTCGCCCGACTTGAAGCAATACGAATATTATTATCTTATGCATGTTTTCATAATTTTAAACTGTATCAAATGGATGTTAAAAGTGCATTTTTAAATGGATTCATAAAAGAAAATGTTTTTATTGAACAACCACCTTTGTTTAATCATGAAAAATTTCCGGATCATGTATATAAACTCAAAAAGGCGTTATACGGTTTAAAACAAGCACCACGTGCTTGGTATGATCGTCTTAAAGGCTATTTATTAGAATCTGGTTTTGAAATCGGTAAAGTAGATCAAACGCTTTTTATTAAGAAAACTAATAAAGATATTTTAATAATTCAAATATATGTTGACGATATTATTTTCGGCTCGACAAATGAAAAACTATGTCAAGAATTTTCAACTATAATGACAAATGAATTTGAAATGTCTCATATGGGAGAATTGTCATATTTTCTTGGATTGCAAATTAAACAAATTGAAAATGGAATTTTTATTAATCAAGAAAAATATTGTTATAATTTAATCAAACGTTTCGGTCTGGAAAACACTGCTGCCAAACCAACTCCTATGAGCACAACGATTCATCTTGATAGAGATGAAGATGGCAAAAGTGTTGATCAAAAGTTATATCGTAGTATGATAGGCTCTTTACTTTATTTAACAGCGAGTCGACCCGATATTATGATGAGTGTTTGTTTATGTGCTCGATTTCAAGCAAATCCCAAAGAATCACATATGAGAGCAGTTAAACGCATTATTCGTTATCTAACTAAAACCAAAGATTTCGGACTATTTTATCCAAAAGAATGTCCTTACGAATTAGTTTCCTATAGCGACGCTGATTTTGGAGGAAGTCGGACGGATCGAAAAAGTACGAGTGGAACGTGTCATTTCATTGGACGTTCCTTAGTTTCTTGGTTTAGTAAGAAACAAAACTGTGTTTCTTTATCAACATGTGAAGCAGAATATATATCTGCTGCTTTGGCATGTGCACAAGTCGTATATATGCAACAAACACTACAAGATTTTAATTGTCATCTTGAAAAATCAATAATTTATTGTGATAATACTAGTGCAATAAATCTTTCTAAAAATCCGGTCAATCACTCACGAACAAAACACATTGATATTCGTCATCACTTTCTTCGTGACTGTTTGGAAAAAGGATTAATAAATCTAGAATTTATCAACACTGAAAATCAAATAGCTGACATTTTTACTAAACCGCTAAATGAAAATACTTTTATAAAACTAAGACGTGATTTAGGTATAATGTCGTTTAAAGATTTATGAATAAAAATATGCAAAAATATTGAAAAACAAAAATTATTTTATTTCTGACCAAAGCGGAACTCGAACTCATGACCTTTGACTTATTTGATAGATAGTGTATTATAGCCACTTGAGCTATAGGTGTTTCTTGTTCCAGTTCTATTTACAATCTGTACCATTAACTTTAAACTTCAGAGCAAACTATTTTTGACTCTAAAGCATTATATATCATACAATTACAAACAGTTTTTGTTTAAAAGTTCTGTGATTAAGATTAAAATTTGTTTTAAACCACTATTTTTTAGAAAATAAATGGTTATATATATGTACTATGTTTATTGATTAGAACATATAATACAAAAATCTTTTTACAAAACAAAACTTGAAAATATGTCTTCAAACAATGAGTACTATAACTCTGAAAATTCTCATCTTTCATACACATCTCCAGACGACGATTGTTCTGATCGCATCCCCGAAAATGGTCCCTATCCTACTTTTCCAATGCCTAACCGTGTTCTAGACTTCTCCTCCCCAGATAAAGACCCCCGACACGGGTGGAAACCATGGGAAGACTCCCATATAGGCTATACACCTGAAAAGAAGAAGGGAAAGAATACAATGGTAGTATCTCCATCAACCAAACAAAAAATTGATGAAATACATCACTACCAACAACAGCAAATGAATATGCAACGGGAACTCTACTACGAACAAAAAGTCACGGCAAGACGTTTAAGTTTTCTTGAAAAGATTGCTATGAAAATTTGTTCATCTAAGAAGGATGATGTTGCTGAACCTTCTTACAGATCTCCATCACCTTCAAACCCCGTTCAAACTCCAATAGCTCCAAGATGGTCACCAATAGAAAATGTTCCGTCTCCAAACTCATGGGAACATAGATACTGATGAACCATGGCTATAATTTAATATATATATATATGTTATTATTTTCAATAAGATGTATAGATATAGATAATGTAATAATAAAATCTATATTTCTATAATTTTTTATTGAAAAACAGCAGAAATCTGTTAGTTCACATGCCTCGGTCGACCGAAAACCCTGAGTCGGTCAGCCGAAGCTATCCCGAGAATTCTTGTAAAAACATATTTCTGCCAAGTCGGTCGACCGAACCCCCTGAGTCGGTCAGCCGAACCTGTATCCCGAAAAGCAACTATAACATTTTTTGAGTCGGTCAACCGAGTACCCTGCACCAGTCGACCGAAGCTCTTCCTGAAAGATTGAGCACTAACCTGAAACTCAAGTCGGTCGACCGACCCAGGCAACTCAGTCGACCGAGCATGTTTTCTGTTGCAATAGACTACATACTTTAACCCATCCACTCACCTTTTCCATCTCACCTCTTCACTTTTACTCTCCCAAAACAGATTTTAACCCTAGCCCCCATTACAATCTCCCCAAATTTCTTCAAATTCTTCAAACAAAAATGGCCCCTAAGAAGAAATCTAAGACTAATGCTGGCTCATCTTCATCAACTCCTGTAGACTCTCAAATTGCTTCTTGGCTAGTAAGTGACAAAGCTTTAGAAAGATGGATAAGGCTTCAAGATGCCAAAATCTTTGAGGAGTCTTTTGTAAGTTATCCTGATTTTACCTCCTACGGTGTTGAAAATGCCGCCCTTGAAAGTGGTCTTGATACATTTCTTGACCATAGGAAAAATAACTTGAAAATTAATCATATAATGGTCAAGTTATTTCTAGCAAATCTCAACCTTGTAAATCCACCGAGAAACACTGAAAATTGTGTTTGGACATCGGTTTGTGGCACTTCGATTTTTCTTTCCATTGATCGAATTAATCACATTTTAAATGCTCGACCGGGTGGAATTTCGTTACATGATGTAGACTGTAATACATCGACTCGTGACCGTCTAAGTCATTTATTTTTTGAAGATGACGCTACTGATTTAAGGCTAACTTCATCCCTTCGACCTAAAGCCCGACTCTTTCATCGATTCATGATGAAGTCTATTGTTCCAAGAGGAGGATCATACCACTTAGTATATCCCGAAAACTTCAAAGCTTTGTATACTATGTGCGGAAATATACAAATAAATTGGGCACAACTTCTTATGGATGAATTTCTCTCTTTCAACCAAGGAAAGATGCTCCATATTTATTATGGAGAATACATAACGAGGTTGATTAATAGCTTCGTTACCAATGCTCCGGAATCCGAAACATCCAAAGTTCGTTCTTTTGACTCACGAACCATAAAACTAATGAAGTTACCCGATGCACCTTCCCAAATTACAACTTTTCAGCAATGGCGTACTACTCCTCGAGAACAACTACGTCGCAGCTATTCTACACCTCAACCATCTACTCATTCTACGGAACGTATAACTCGTCAAACCTCAATTCAACGACCAACTCCCGGTACTAGTACGGAGGCTGCCATTGATATTTTGGCTCGAAATCAACTAGCTTTGGATTCTCGACTTCGAAAAATTGATGGACGGTTCAAGAAGATCAAAGGCTTCTTCATAAATTTATGGGATGCCTTATCATGTACTTCCGAAGCCGGTGCTTCATTTGTTGCTCCTGGAAAAAGACCAGCGCCAAATTTCTCTTGGTCTACATCCGATAACACAAGTTCCAACACATCGGCAACTCACGTTCCTCACACACAAAGACGGGGTAAGGAACAAGCTCTACTGGATGATAATACTCGTCTAGAATTCTGGGATTCTGATGATGATGAGGAGTAATTGTAGTATTTTACAATTTAATTTCAAGAATTTCTTTATGAGCACAATATATTTTTCCTTCATTATTGTTATGTACTAAGCAAACATCCTTAATTGCTCCTATTTTGGTTTGAATATTTAATAGTTAAATTTCAATGATATGCATTACTTTAACATATTACTTCTGGTAAGTATTCCTTTTTGTCGATGACAAAGGGGGAGAAAAATGTATGAAAGCTAACATATTTTTTGCAGAAAAGTCGCCATATATTCAGGGGGAGAATTATAATATAGATAAGTTTTACTTCGTCACATAAGTATTGTCATCAATCAAAAAGGGGGAGAATGTTGATTCATGAGTTTTGATTCATGACACAAGCTTCAGAGATCATACGACGAAATACAAAGAGAACACTATATGAAAGCGACAAAAAGAGAATAAACGTATATTGTGAACTATAAAGGAGATAAGACTACAATCCAGAGATTAGTATGAATATTTTATTTATTGAGTCTTAGAATATTGTTAAAATCATTCCTCAAGTAGTCACACACACACAAATTGATCCATGTTAATTTATACATATATAAGTGTACACTGTGCAAATAACATCAGGTCGGCTGACCGACCAGGATCCTCGGTCGACCGACCCTGTGTTATGTGCACAGGTACTTTCTGTTTTGTGTACGATTTTCAAACTCAGCTGACCGGCCAGATTTTCCGGTCGACCGACCAGAGAATAACGGCTAGTTTACTGAAGAGATGCGATCATTTCATGAAGAGGAATGTCCTCTATTTCAAGAGGTATGGACACAACTGTTAACTGAAACTCTTCATGAAAGATTATAACTCTTCTACAACTATATAAACATATTCAATTCACTTCTACAATTACCGATTCTTGTTTATATTTCTGAAATCTAATCTCTATTCATTTCTGCAAATAAAAGTTTTCATTCTTAATTAATATCACTAGAATCCTTGTTTTAATTCATATACTTCGATTCTACGTGATTATCTTCCTTCTAAATCTTCACACACATACATACTCTTGAGGATTTGATTATAGGAAAGTTGTACTATCAAAAAGACAATCAGTGTTATTTAGAACACATTCATCAACAAACAATTTATATTAGGCTGAAGTCCTCTTCGGTTGTTGAGGCGGAAAAATTCTTGTTCGGCTGCTCAGGTGTCTTATACCTTTTCCTCCGGGTTAAGTGAGGGGTTTAGTTTAAATCCAGAGGGTATTCTGGGACTGGACGTAGAACGGGAAGTTCGAACCAGTATAAAAATTCCTGGTGTGCTTACTTTAATTTTTATTTTACTGTTATTACCAGTTTCCGTATTTATATACCATATTACACGATCCTTAGTACTACACGTACATTTTCAGAACCCATCATTCCCAAGCCCTAACTCTTGGTTTTTTCCATCAATTTCTCTCAAATTTTACAAATTTTTTCACCAATCTTCGATTAGAATAAATCTATAACAATGGAAGCAGGATCTTTTTTAACACAATACGATTTTGGCAATCTTCAAACCTAGTTTTTTTTATTAATTTCTAATTTGCGTATTATTTGTTTATATTTGCTAGAAACAATTTCAATTAGCATGTTTTAGGTGTTAGTGATCCAATTCGTAGAGTTGAATCAATCATTTATTGTAAACGATGTTAAAATTTTGGGTTTTTGTTGCATGAACTTTGCAGAACCGGAAAGAGGACCCGTTGATGGTACGGTGCTATATTTGCAGGATAATCACCGCACAAATTTTGAAGATTTAATGAGGGTAATATTTTTATTTTATAAATATAGTAGATAGTTTAAGATTTTTAGCATTTTGAATTAATTATACGTTATAATTTCTTTGTTTTGTGGAGTGTAAAACCCGTAGACTGTTTGGATCATTCACAGAGTTTCGAAGATATGGATTAAGTGGAGCCAAAGTGTTTTCCCAGTTGGATTTTGCGATAGGATTACATCAACTTAGAATAGCAGAGGAAAGTATTCTTTTGACGATGTTTAGGACCAGATATGGATCGTACAAATGGTTAGTGATGCCGTTTGGACTGACTAATGCGGCAGCATTCTTTCACTACACCAGAAAAGACTTTTGGTAGAGTTTAAAAAACGCTGACATAACTTGCAGTAGAGTTTTAGAGAACGCTGCGATACGACATGCAACTAAAAGTCTGAAAATTTTCGTTGCGCTGTAGTAAACGCTACCAAAAAACACCATATTGTTGCGTTTTTTGAAATGCAACTATAGGTTTTTCTATTGGGTTTACAAAATGCTACCAAAATGAACATTTTTTGGTTGCGTTTTTGTTTGTATACGTTTTTCGATTTTCTGTAGCGTTTTTAAAATGAAACTATATAATTTTTTATATTAGTTTACATTTTTTTATGTAGCATTTTTAAAACGCTACTAAAAGTTATTGGTTGTTTGGCAGCATATTTTAAATGCTGTTATTTACGGTTGATGGCTTGTACCATTTCCAGCAACCGCTTATATAATATTCATATTAAAACAAACGATCAATCACATAATTTTCATATTCAAACGAACAATTAAATCACATAATTAGCATATATAAACAAACAATCAATTAATCATATGATCATCATATTCAAATAATTGAAAAAACACGCTAATCTCATAATCTAATATAATATCCATAATTAATTCGATAGTAGTTTTTCAACAAAATAAGTCACATACTACAAGCATTCACAAACAAGTTTACACAAATAGTACTAACAAAATATGAGAACATATATAACAATTAAAGTCATGTTCATTGCTTGGTTACCAATAATTCTTTGTTGCCGGGGGTCTTCACTTCGAAATAGCTAATTACCTGCAAACGAGTTTAACAATCAACAATAAGAATTACAAACCAAAAATGAATACTAAGTTACTGATTCAAAGACTAAAGCACACTTATCAATCAATGGGTGTTGGAACATAATTTATTTAAATTGTATTTGAGTTCTAGTTTCAAATAATTTCCTTTTATCAGTGTATTTCCCATCATAGATTTAAGTGGGGACAAAGGTTGTAACGTCTCGACTTTTCGACGCTCGAAAGTCGACATTAATACGTCCACTGTATCAAATGCCGCTCAAACGAATGCCGGAAAACCGAACCATTAGGGTTAAAAAGAAGAGGTAGAAGAAGACAGAAGAAAAAAAGAGAACAGAAAATAGAAACAGAAACAACAACAGAATCTCACATTCACAGCGGAACAATATACAATAGATAATCACTAGTCTTTTAAAACAAAGAACTATATCAGTTTATACATACATCATCAGAGTCAATATACAACTCAATACAACAATGGACAGTTACATAAACTTGTCCTCATACAGAATACACAGCGGAATAAATAAACAAGTATGGGAGTACATCTCGCCATCCAGCTTGCTTCCCAAGCTCTAGAATATCCAGAATATCCTGATAACATAACTCTAGGCTGCCCGTGTGGAAAATTATGGGCACCCAGAGTTTAGAAGGGAAACAATAAACTCCGAGTCAGTCATGGTGACTGGTGTGAGATCAGAAAACAGTTATTTTCATAAAGAAAATAAAATTTATTCGCAATGCTTTTGGAAAATGAAACTACCATAAGACCTCCCGCCACACACACAATGCAAACGCAGAATTGGAGGAGATTTCTTTTTATGATAGTCAAAGATGCTTACTATGCAAATCATTGGATTATTATTATTAATGTCTAGTGTGGAAAACATTTCGAAAGTATAATATAAATCTTAGCCAGCATAGACATTTCGAACTATGCCTACTATAGCTACCATCTAAACAGTGGTGACCACCATAAGTAAATGGCAGGTTCTACAACTAAAACCGTACAAGTTTCGTATTGGGAAATGGATTTCCAACAAATGGTCAGGCTAAGGAACTTCCTACCGCCACATGGGATCGCCTTTGGCTGGACGTCCCGAGAGACAACTGCTCTGCCAACACAAGGCCGGGTTACCCCTGTAACAGGTAACTCACGAATATGCCACCCCCCCGGTCCTTTGGGACCTTTATCCAAGGCGCCTCGATAAACACACAATCACACAATAAATGAGATCGGAGTATCCACATAGGTTAAATACCAGGGCTCCATACCTGATACCACCCTTTTCCAGAAGGAAATGACATACCCTAAAGGGCGCGACCCTCATAACCTTGCCGCATATTCCTGTTTCGACCATTTCCGGGGTGTGAGGTCTGACGAAGTCTCGTCCACAAAGCTACGCTTTTTCACAAAGCCGTGCTTTGATCACAAATGATCAACACACAGCAACACTCAGCATGCCACATTACCAAATTGGGAATATATCACTGATAACCTTCAACTACATACCCTCTGAGCTCGTACGTCTCAGAGAAGGGTGTTAAGCTAAGAGAATAAATTCTCCGCCACCAACAGAAATGTATTTGAAAGAAATCAGCTTTATATCTCAAAATGTAATGCCAGACACGTAACCATACAAGTCTGTTCCGGTTTCGAACAGAACCGAAGGCACTTCCAAAGAAGCCCTTGCAATCCGGGTATTCACAATCCCGATCGGACTTCCCATCACAAAAAGAGTGATATAAATCTCTATACCGGAGCAACTCGGTGCAGAGACATTCGACAGGTTGTCCTTTCATTTTTGAAAATACCCGGTCTTCACACCAGTCTTCAATTTCAATTCATACACGTCGTATCATTATTCGGAATGGGTTATCTGACACAAAGGTCATTTCCCGGCTAAACCGAATAATAAGTGTTTGTTTTAAAAACAAATCAAGTGCCATTTCAAAGGCAAATATTGATAGTCGGTGATTTAACTATCAACAATATTCACAACAATCATCAGATTTAAATAATTTTCCTAAATTATTTATTTTCAAAATATCTTCACAAGATATATATTTTTCCACACTTCAACACTTTGAAAACAGATTTCAAATCAATTTTCATCTTTTAACTTTTGAAAATAAATTTCAAATCAATTTCCCTACGCGGAATATATTTCCAAATATTTCTTTTAAAAACCAACTTTAGAACTTTTAATTTATATTTTTAAAAAGTTACTTTGGAAATATACTCGGCTTTATACTGAAAATACACTTCCATTTCAAAATGGTCCATTTAAACCAATTAAATAAATCCTTATCGATTTATTTCAAATTTACGTTCCAAATCCGTAAATTTATTTCCACACTTTAAAAATAAATCAGTGTTTATTTCTAAAACAAAATTCCCTTTCCTTTATAAATTCCATTTGAATTTACATTTCCAAATATTCACTTTCAACTCCAAAATCAAATTCCCAATTGATTTCTCAATTTTATTCCAAACACTAAATCAATTTTAAATTAATTTTCCAATGACTTATTTTCCATCACCAAATTAATTACAAATTTGATTTCTAAATTTATTTCAACTCCAAATAAATTTCCATATCGATTTCTCAAAGATTCATTTTTAAATACCAAATTAATTTCACAAATTGATTTTCTAAAAATTTATCACTTTTAAATAATTCCTTTATTCTTTCCAAATTATTCAAATTTCCATTTTTAAATGAATTCTTCAACTTTTAAAACAATATTATTCAAAACTCATTTGTTAATATCTTTTCCCATATTTTTGGAATTTATTCGGTAAGATTTCGAAAATCAATTTTTTATACTTAAAAATTCCTTCTTTTAAATTCACCCAATTCTTTCAAAAGAATTTACTTAACATTTCTAACTTTAATTTCAAAAATCCATTTTATATTTATTTCTGGTATCCAACGATACCAAAAATACATTCGGCTAAATTTTAGCCTTCAACAATTTCAATTATCAATAAATCATTCACAGATTATCAATAAATCACATCATTCACATATGAAATAATATTCAAACAATTTGAGGAATCCAGTTGGATCCCTCCAACCTGTTTCCCTGCATCCACAGATGTTAGCATAATACCCATTCCACTTCGAGGTGGAATATCGCGGTATATGGGATTTATAAAAATATCATTCGCTATTATGCGGCGCAATAGGGTCTCATCCGCTATATAATGCGGGAAATCAATCAACTCCAATATATACATATTCCAATATATATATATTGCTATATACTAATATATAGATATTCTACTATATCTAATATCACATCCAAACAGCAATCAATAACTGAAAATTCAACTTTTCATTTGAGTGAGAAGATCTCACCTTTGCTTTTTATTTTGCAATCCATTTTTATTCCTGCTTGATTCCTTTGCAATTTTAACCTTGTATAAATAATTTATACAATTTATTAATATTCGAATTTGTCGAACAATTTATTTCCATTTAATAAAATTTTACTCTATCCAATCTATTTAATTTCAAAAAAAAATTCTTTTAATACAATATTTGAACTAATTGAATAATCACTTATTATCAATTAATTTAATTAACAAATACTTTTTATTCAAACTGATAATTTCTCCTTTTTTTTTCTTCTTTTCTTTAATATCCTCAATTAACAGTAAGTTCAGAATATGCATATTTATTTAATTTTATTTAAAGAAAAACTTTACTGTGAATTCCAAATCCCTTACTAACATATAAATGAACATTCAGTTAAAAGGGAAAAATGATAATACCTTACTGCCTATCAGAAACTACGCCACTACCCTGCTCAACATCGCACCGGACTCAAGCTTCCCAATTCTTCGCACTCGAGCCTCCTTCCATCGAGCGTCGCACCCCCTACGCGATGTTGCCGAGCCTACTTGCGATGCTTGAAATTGAGCCAAGCCCTAGCCTCTGTTTCCTAAAGCGGCGCCGTCGATGCCTCCCCACGTTCGCAGCAGCTTTTGAACCCAACCACGGCGACGATGTCGCGGCCGCCATCGCGAATCCTCACTACGCGGGAGCGCGCGCCTCCTCCCCTTCGATTGAATCGCCGATCCCTCATTCTTTTTTTTTTCTAGACTGTGAATTGAATCGAAGAGGGAAGCTTGATTTTTTTTTGTTTTAGACTGTCGATTTGTTCGACCACCATTTTTCCTTTATATTCTCGTATTGTTTCTGATTTTGAATAGAAGGGAGAAGCGTGATTTTTAAAAAGAAAAAGGGGAGACAAGGTCTGAACAGATGGAGAGGAAACGTGTCCAAATTTACAAGCTACAGTGTTTTGATGGAGAAATGAAAAAGCATTGATGTGAAATAATATCAACTGCAATTGACTAATAAAAATATTCGATTTAAACTCAAATTCAAACCGTTCGATAAAGGCAACTCAAAATCTTGACCTCCTATCGAGGCGTGCCGCTAGGCCTTTATAATGTTATACGCCTATTCCGAACACAATGGAAAAGGTTTCGGGTCCAAATTCAATCGTATGGAGAAGATAGCTTTTTGGACCAGTTATTAAATTAAATTTTCGATTTAATTTCAGCGCGTTTGCTTATCGTACGCTCACACAACAACTCCAAACATTACGAAAATTGAAATCCGATAATAATACAATATTACGGATCCAATGGAACTGGTTTCGTCAAATTCCGAGACTGTGCCCCGGAAAGTTATTTTTAAATTCAATTTAGACGATAAAATTTCAAAACTGAACAAAACAGTTTCAAATTCAATTCTGAAAGTTCCAATATCTTCAGAATTATCAATACGAATTTTCTAAGCCTTCAGATTGTTTTTAATCAGCTTAAAACTGAAGATTCAAATTTTTACCCAGTTTCTATAATTAAATCCAATAATTTAATTATGAAATTTTTTTCTGATATTTGAATTTCAAATTAACTATCATTCGAATATTTAAACTCAATTAAATATTCACATTTCAAATGTCAAAATTCAGGGTCGTTACAAAGGTAATGGTCACAAAATGAATTATAGTTTGAGTACATACCATCTGAGTCCAGCATCGTTTATTTACTTCAATTTCATTCTGTTTATAGTCTGTATAACAATTTTTTTAGTTACTTCAATACATAATTTGTCTAAGCTAACGTTTGATGTTACCTTATAAGCTTTTAGAACTTAAAGAATGGTTGTCTTATTTAAACATTAAAGTCTTTACTTTGGTTAGCAAATTATTTATTTCAATATTTGTTTATTTGATTATTAAATTTTTCTCATGCTCAATTTTGCAATAAAAATTCTGAAGCTGTTCGTGCACGCCCAATTTCAAAATGTCTTGAAATAAAATTTGAGGAATTAACATTAATTTTTTTAAGTTTAGGTTAAACTATAAATGTCAAGAGAGAAAATAAAATAACATTTTGGCATAATAAATGTCAGGTTACATTTGAACTGTCGAAACCACTTTATTTACAACTGTGCAACTTCCTAAAATGCATCTTTACTTTTAAAGCTACTAGACTTATGGTTTAATGGTTATGGAATAAATGGTGTGCGCCTATTTTGATGTTGAAGGGTACTACAGTAGAGAGAGAGAGGTACCCTCTTTTCTGCTTTGGAAATTAACTTTGGATGATTGACCATAGATCTTCAAATTAAACCCCATTTTAGTTGTTTGATAAAAGAGAAATGAACCCAAGTTTACTTAGGATGACGTAGATGGTAAATGGCTACTTTTCTGCAGTGATATAATTTACCAATTAAACTACGATCAATAACACAAAAATAGATTTGTAATTTGATGATAAAATGGAAACTATTGACACCGAAGCTTCTCAGCTGTGGGTCATAACTTGCGCAAATTAACACGGACAAACAGAGCTCTTTATTGAGCAAAATTGATGCTCACGTCATGTCAACTCCTACGCTTTCCAAATATTTGAAATCCGCCTAGGCCGAAGCCGCTATTTTTTTGTTCATACTGCAATAACTTCTTCATACTAACTCGGAATCGGGCAAAACTACGACCAATGGACTCCCACCTAAATTACAGACAATATAAAACACTCGGATACTTCAGCTTATGAACGTAGACCATAGTTCTTCATGGTGATTAACAGTTGTACTTAGAAAATAACAGGCTATATCCCCACTTCTACATTCACTGTAGTTCTCCGTGGTGACTAATAGTTGTACTTAGAAAATAACATGCTACATCCTCATATTTGAACTTCGTCTAGGCAGAAGCCGCTATTTTTCTTGTTCAGACTGCAATAACTTCTTTATACTAACTCGGAATCAGGCAAAACTTCGACCGATGAACTCCCACCAACGGACAATATGCTACACTCGGATACTTCATCTTGTGAACGCACACCGTAGTTCTCCATGGGGACTAACAGTTTACTTAGAAAATAACATGCTACTACACCCCCATATTTGAACTCTGCCTAGTGCAGAAGCCGCTATTTTTTTTCGTTCGGACCGCAATAACTTCTTCGTACTAATTCAGAATCCGGCGAGACTTCGACCGATTAACTCCCACCTAAATTACGGACAATATGGAACGCTCAGATACTTCATCTTGTGAACGCACACTATAGTTCTTCATGGGGATTGACAGTTGTACTTAGAAAATAATAGGCTACCACATCCCCATATTTGAACTCCGCCTAGTGCAGAAGCCGCTATTTTTTTGTTCAGACTGCAATAACTTCTTCATACTAACTCGGAATCAGGCAAAACTTCGACCGATGAACTCCCGCCTAAATTATGGACAATATGGTACACTCGGACACTTCATCTTGTGAACGCACATTGTAGCTCTCCATGGGGACTGACTGTTGTACTTAGAAAATAACAGGCTACCACATCCCTATATTTGAACTCCTCCTAGTGCAGAAGCCGCTATTTCTTTTGTTCAGACTGCAATAACTTCTTCATACTAACTCGGAATTAGGCGATACTTCAACCGATGAACTCCCACCTAAATTACGGACAATATAGTACACTCGGATACTTCATCTTGTGAAAGCATACCGTAGTTCTCCATGGGGACTGACAGTTTACTTAGAAAATAACATTCTACCACATCCCCGTATTTGAACTCCGCCTGGTGCAGAAGTCACTATATTTTTTGTTCAGACTGAAATAACTTCTTCATACTAATACGGAATCCGGCGAGACTTCGACCGATTAACTCCCACCTAAATTACGGATAATATAGAACACTCTGATACTTCATCTTATGAATGCACACCGTTGTTCTCCATGGGGACTGACAGTTGTACTTAGAAAATAACAAGCTACCACATCCCCATATTTGAACTCCGCCTAGTGCAGAAGCTGCTATTTTTTTGTTCAGACTGCAATAACTTCTTCATTCTAACTCGGAATTAGGCGATACTTCAATCGATGAACTCCCACCTATATTACGGACAATACTGTACAGTTGGATACTTCGTCTTGTGAACGTACACTGTAGTTCTCCATGGTGACTAACAGTTGTACTTAGAAAATAACAGGCTATATCCCCACTTCAACACTCAGTGTAGTTCTCCATGAGGACTGACAGTTGTACTTACAAAATAACAGGCTACCACATTCCCATATTTGAACTCCACCTAGTGCAGAAGCCGCTATTTTTTTTGTTCAGACTGCAATAACTTCTTCATACTAACTCGGAATAGGGCAAAACTTCGACCGATGAACTCCCACCTAAATTATGGACAATATGGTACACTCGGATACTTCATCTTGTGAACGCACACTGTAGTTCTCCAAAGGGAATGATAGTTTACTTAGAAAATAACATGGTACCACATCCCCATATTTGAACTCCGCCTAGTGCAGAAGCCGCTATTTTTTTATTCAGACTGCAATATTTTCTTCACACTAACTCTAAATACGACGAGACTTCAACCGATTAACTCCCACCTAAATTATGGACAATACGGAACACTCGGATACTTCATCTTATGAACACACACTATAGTTCTCCATAGGGACTGACAGTTGTACTTAGAAAATAACAGGCTACCACATCCCTATATTTGAACTCCCCCTAGTGCAAAAGCCGCTATTTTTTTTTGTTCAGACTGCAACAACTTCTTCATGTTAACTTGGAATCTGACAAAACTTCGACCGATGAACTCCCACCTAAATTACGGACAATATGGTACACTCGGATACTTCATCTTGTGAACTCACACTGTAGTTCTCCATGGTGACTAACAGTTGTACTTAGAAATTAACAGGCTGTATCCCATATTTGAATACTATTTCTCTATGAGATGTAAAAGGGTATATTTGGAATTTCAAAAAGACACCGAGCAAATCTATTCAATGAATTCTCTTTATTAGTAGTAAAGATAAAGATAAACTTAGTTAATTTTTATAAACTTATTTAATTTTTATGAAACTTAGTTAACTTAGTTAATTTTTATAAACTTAGTTTTTGTTATTATTGTTATTATTATTATTAGTTATAAAACATAGTTGACTTAGTTAATTTTTATCAAATTATACTTTATTATTATTATTATAAACTTAGTTAATTTTTTTATCAAACTTAGTTTATTGTTATTATTATAAACTTGTTAATTTTATAATACACAGTTAACTTTTATAAACATATCTAATTTTTATAAAACTCAGTCAATTTATTCAAACTGTTTTATTATTATTATTATTATTAAACTTATAAATTATCTCAATTGCTAAATCTTAAAATGTCAAAACTTATATTTTAATAAAGTTAAAATTAAACATAAGGAGGGAGACAGTATGTAATGATCAGCTCTTACCATGATATTAATAATGGAAACCACTTTATCGCTTTTCTTAAAACTAGTTACTCCATGACCAATGCCACACTTGGAAGTGAAGATAGTGTAAGCACTATTATCTAGAAATATTTTAAGTAGACATACCTTCGGTTAGAATTTATTGAAAGATACACGAGAGATGCATCAATGTGTGTCCACTGTTGAACAAATGCTATGTTTGACACCTGTAATTAAAGTGCACTAAAGAAAAACATGCAAGCATTAATTGAGTTAAAGCAAGAGCAGAAAATTCCATCTGTAGACATAATGTCATGCAAATACGATGATGTGAAAGTATATATCAAGTGTACCATGGTTCTTGATCCATATTGTAGTTACCTGAATGTTAGGGGCAAGTAAACTTGGTTGATCTACAAAAAACAGAATCACTCTCCCTATCTCTTATTTTAGGAGTATTCTCCTTTAATAATGTATTGTATCATAAGCTACAAGTAATACTTCTTGCACCCCTCTGTGGTAAATCAATATTATCTGGTTTAAATTTGTTAACCTAAAATAATGTAAAATGTCATATGAAAAATAAGTATATGAAAATACTGATATATCACATCAATAGTTTTTCATCTGCTTCTGAAAAATTGCCAGTTATTTCCATGAGATATACATTATACTTAGACCACCTAGTATTTTAGAATTCTGACAAAAAATAAAATATTGAATGTTTAGTTCTATGAATGACCATGCAGGATCTTCCGAAATAATTACAGCTTATTGTTGTATCCAAAAGAACAAAACTAGATCTATAAACAAAAATATCAACATAGTTTTTACAGTATGAGAGGAGAGATTTTTCTTACCAGTTCCTTTTTGATTTGTTCAAATGACTGTTGGTCCAGTTTGTCGATGCTTGAGCAAACTGTTCTAAATTTTTCAACAGGGACACCACATATCTCAAGCATTGCATCCAACAGCTTACGATGGTTTACCTTTATTTGTATGCATTTATAAGTATATGGTTAGTAATTGGTAGTACATATGTTCAAGTAATTTTCCAAAATGAAAATATTAAAAATGAACCATCGACTAACAAAGAATATGGGAACAAGTCAGCAAGCATAAAATAAGGGTTGTGTATGTAATCTAGCGATCATGTAGGCTATTTATGTATATTAAGATTTTACTCGATAACATTGAAAATGACAATGTGTGTTTATATTAAGATGAATATCATTCACAATTGACATCCTTGATTTGAATGCCATGGAGAGAAAAACAAGTACCCAAGTGAATATAACATGTCTAGTGATGTATATGACGACAACAAGAATTGCCAACATAGAACAGAGCCAATCCTACTTGCAATAGTTTTATGGCATGAAATAGCTACAACATTTTTACTTTAATTCTAGCAATTGAATACGAGTGAAGAACTATGAAGTAATCTGTGATTCGAAGAGGGGATTTTAAAGGAATGCTGCTAGCCAGAATTAGATTATGGATTAAAACATAGTACTGTAGAAAATAATTGAATGGCGCGAGTGCAAAGTGAATAAAGTGGAAATGTCTCGGGGGTACAATAGTCTTGTTGGACCTAGATAATAAATACTTCATAGCCACCAATCTGCAATTCGTCGAGTAATTTAGTCAAGACTTTGATAACCTCAAAATCAGGTTCCATGGTTTCATATTGCCCAACAATATCAAGGCCGCATTGATAGAATTCACGGTATCTCCCTTTAGATGGATTATCTCTTCTATATACTTTAGCTATTTGATACCTCTTCAACAAACTAATATTATTCATTGCCAGGTACTGAGAAAATGGTATAGTTAAATCATACCTCAACTGTAAGGACCCGATTCTTCGACTTCCGAAAATCGACATCGATACGTCCATTGTATCAACTGCCGAGCAACGAATGCCGGAAAACCGAATTCTTAGGGTTTTAGAAAGAAGAAAACAGAAGAAAAGAGAGAAGAGAAAGAAAGAACAACAACAGAAACAGAAACAATATCAGAATCTCACATTCGCAGCGGAACAATATATAATAGATAAAGGAATAATCTTTAAACAAAGAACTATATCATTTTATACATACATCAATCATCAGAGTCAATATACAACTCAATACAACAAAAAATGGACAGTTATATAAACTTGTCCTCATACAGAATACACAGCGGAATAAAATAATATCAGATACAAATACGGATGATACGTTACGCCATCCAGCTTGCTTCCAAAGCTCCAGAATATCCAGAATATCCTGATAACATAACTCTAGGCTGCCCGTGTGGAAATTGGTGGGCACCCAGAGTTTAGAAGGGAAACAATAAACTCCGAGTCAGTCATGGTGACTGGTGTGAGATCGTAAAACAGTTATTCTTTAAAACAACAACAGGAAATTTTAAAGTCAATTCGAAATGCTTTTGGAAAATGAAACTACCATAAGACCTCCCGCCACACACACAATGCAAACGCAGAATTGGAGGAGATTTCTTCTTATGATGGTCAAAGATGCTTACTACACAAAAATCAAATCCTTTTTGATATTATTATTAGTGCATAGTGTAGAAAACAGTTCGAAGGTATAATATTAATCTTAGCCAACATACGACCAGTATCGTATGCCTACTATAGCTACTATGTTCAATAGCAGGTTACCGCCACATTCCATAGCAAGTAATACAACTAAAACCGTACACGTCACATATTGTTTCTTTGGATTTCCAACAAATGGTCAGGCTAAGGAACTTCCTATGCCACGATGGGTACGTCCCTGGAATAGACGACCCGAGAACCTAACCGGATCTCTGCCAACACAAGGCCGGGTTACCTCTGCAAAAATAGGTAACTACTGACACGCGTATGCCATCCCCCGATCGTAACCGATCTTCCCGAGGATCCCCGATTTCCAACAAACCACATAATAATAATAATGCAGCAACCACATAGGTTAAGTATCTGGGCTCCATACCATGATACCACCTCTATCCAGAAGGAATGACATACACTAAGGGGCGCTACTCCCTAGAACCTTGCCGCATCCTTCCTGTTTTGACCATTTCCGGGGTGTGAGGCTCGATGAAGTCTCGTCCACAAAGCTACGCTTTCTACAAAGCCATGCTTCGGGTCAAACAAATGATCAACCTATGATCACAAAGATATAAGATCAAACAAATGATCATATCGCAAATGATCAAACACTGATCATCACACATCAACACTCAGTATGCCACGTTACCAAATTGGGAGTATATCGCTGATAAATTTCAACTACATAACCTCTGAGCTCGTACGTCTCAGAGAAGGGTGTTAAGCTAAGAGAATAAATTCTCTGCCACCAACAGAAATGTATTTGAAAGAAATCGGCTCTATATCTCAAATTGTAACGTCAGACACACAATCCATACAAGTCTGTTCCGGGATCGAACAGAACCGAAGGCACTTCTCACGAAGCCCTTGCAATTCCGGATAATTTTCAATCACGTCAGGACTTCCCGTCACTAAGGGTGATAAAACCTCTAAATCGGAGATCAGCCGATGTAGAGTAACTCGACGATAATCCTTCCGTTTTCAAAAATATCCGGTCTTCAACACCGGTCATCAAATGCGATCCATAACGACGTATCACATATTCGGAATGGGTTATACGACCCCATGGTCCTTTCCCGGCTAACCCGAATAGTGAGCGTTTATTTAAAAATAAGTGTGGCGTTCAAATTCATCCAATTCACAACAAATACCTATTTAAAGGTAAATATTGATAGTCGGTTATTTAACTATCAATAAAGATGCGCAACATCATCAGATTCCAAATAATTTTCCAAATTATTTCATCTTCAAAAATATCTTTACTAGATATAAAATTTCCACTTCAAAAATAAATCAACGTTTATTTTTAAACAACTTCCCTTTCTTTTATAAATTCCATAGTGAATTTATATTTCAAAAAAATATCTACTGATATACGATTTTCAAATCGATTTCAATATTCAATTTCAATTTATCTTTACAAGGATAAATTCTCAAAACGTTCATTTCATATTGGAAAAGCAATTCCATACTTATTTAAAAATAAGTGTTTCACAAATCTATTTATTTTCAACACTTGGAAAATATTCGATATACTTAAATCAATATTAAGTATATATTTCGTTCTTTAAGGAAACCATTTACTATAACAACATTTATTTGAGTCAAAACGAATGTTACGTAAAACATCGTTACGACGACTCAAAATCACTAGTATAGGGATTCAGATTTTGATAGATATATAAATCCCAATACTACATCAAAACATTTCCTTTCGGAAATCATTTACTATAACAACAGTGTTATAGTCCATCATTTCCTTATTCCTCGAAAACGTCTATTTCAACAATGAATGTTGAAATCTATGATTTCGATATTCAATATATTTGAAAACATCTTTAAAACAATTAACTTCATTTCAAATATCACTTTCCCAAAACCATATCCATTTTACTTAAAAATATATTCACTGTCCAAAATCGTGAATATACTTCACTAACCACATTTCAATCTTTTCTACACATTTATTTCAAGAATTTATCCACTATCCAAAATCGTGGATAAAATTCCCTTAATAACCTTCTATATTCAATTCATCAAATTTGATTGATTTTCGAATTTATAAAACAACGTTTATAAATTCTATTTCTATTTTGTAACAACTTCAGTTTAATAAATCCCCTTTATTAACAATTCGATTCATAACTCAAATCTTATACCAACAATCCATATTATAAGTTAAATACTTATAATTCCTTTATTTTACCAAAACATTTCCATTTATAAGTTCATAATTTATAAATTCCATTTATTTACAAATTCTTAAAAATTCATTTTAACGCTTATAAAAACTTGTTTTATAATACCAACATTTTAAAGTTATAAATATCAATTTTTGTACATCTTTTATATACATCGTTTTAATAATTCAAAAATTCCCATTTAAAACCATTTTATAAATTTCTCAACTATTTATTTCAAAAGAAATTACCTTTTGGTTATAATTCACAAATCTTAACTTTTATAACTTTAAAATCTTAACGTTTATAAATCAATTCAAAAATTCCATAAAACGTATATTTTCAAAAATCACTTTAAAATCCTTTTAAAGTAAAAGTCGTTATTTTTAAACTTCAAAACTTGAATCCGATGATGCAACAACACCAATTAGTCAATCACAACAACAACATCATATATCAACATATGATAACAGAATATACATCACCATATCTATAAATAAATAAATACTGTTGAGGAATCCAGTTGGATCCCTCCAACCTGTTTCCCTGCATCTACAGACGTTAGCACAATACCAATTCTACTTCGAGGTGGAATATCGCGGTATATGGGTTTTATAAAAATCATCCGCTTACTAACGGCGCAATAGGGTCTCATCCGCTATACGAGGCGGGAAATCAATCAATCCAATATATACATATGCCAATATGTATATATTGCTATATATATAGATATATCCTACTATATCTAATATCACATCCAAATAGCAATCATATCAGTCAAATCAATAACTGTAATACCAAATATATTTTGAGTGAGAAAAATCTCACCTTTGCTTTTAATTTGCAATCCATTATCATCCTGACTCGATTTTTCTTGCTTTATACCTTGTATAAACAATTTCATATAATCTATCAATATTCGAAAGACTAACCAATTAATTTTCGTTTCAATCGTTTTAGATTAACAAATTTCTCCTTTAATAATTTTATTTAACTACAATTTAATTTTAAAACTCAATTTCTCTTTACTAATCTATCTAATTAAATCGAATACCCTTTTAAAAATCTTAAGGTAATTAATATTAATTTTTAAACCAATACTTTTTAAATTTCTAAACAAATCCCTTTGAACTGCCTATACACTTATAAAAATATTCAATATAGATTTTAAAAAATCTATTTTATATAAATGCTTATATTTTCCCAAAATCTAAAATAATTTCTGTTTTGCATATAAAATTTGTAGGACTAAATCAATTTTCACTTTTAGACTTGTAAATTAAATAACAAATTATAAAATTAATTTCTGTTACAGCAAATATACCTCGCTGCCAAAAAATCTCGTACTCGAGAACGAGCCTCCAACCATCGATCGCTGATGCCCAACCTCGTGAGTCGCCACCGTGAACCTTGGCCGATGCTGTGCGTGATGCCTTCAATCGCGCTGCCACCTGCCGTTGCCATTGCCTTCCAAATCGTCACCGTTCGCCTTTTCCCAGTCGAGCCCCAATATATCACGACTCTACCACCGCGCTTCTTCCAGTTGCCTCGCGCGTGCCACCAGACTCCCAATCACCTTGCGTTCGTGGAACGCCACCACTTGCTCGTGCTTGCGAAGCCCTTTGCTCGAATTTGCGACATCACAAAACCACCGGCCCTGCTTCCCACGTCTTCGATTCGAACGAGCTTGACGTCTTTGAAGAACGAAAGAAAGGGGAACGAGCTCGAATTGGATTGACTTGTCTCGCGTGATTTGATTTCGAATGAGAGAGCTCGGTGATGATTTTGAAACGAGGCCTTCGTATTTTTTAATTGTTTTTGATTGAATTAACTTCGGCCATTATTTCGATTTTTACTGAGAGGAGGGAACGAGATGCTCGAGTGTATTTGAGAACAGCAGAAAAAGTTGCATGATATCAGATGAGGAGGGGGAACAAGAAGTACTCGACCCCTACTTTGCACGATTCCTGCATCGCGATTTTAGGCGAAAATTTAGGCGCGTGTTTTAAGGGGAGAAAATGGGCTGACGTTGACTAGATTTTAAAATTTAAATTTAAGTTGAATTCGTTTAAAAATTTCAACGCGTTAATGTGTCGTGTGCTCACGTAACAACTTCGAAAAATACGAAATTGGAAATCCGACAATAATTCAATATTACGGACCCAATGGAACTGGTTTCGTCGAATTCCGAGACTGTGTGAAAAATGACTATTTTTAAATATCGATTCGAACGATAAAAATTTCAAACTGAACAAAGCAATTTCAAATTCGATTCTGAAGCTTATATTATCTTCAGTATTCTAAATATAAATTTTACAAGCTTTTGAAATATTTTTCTTCAGCTTAAAACTAAAGATTCAAAATTTTATTCAACTTTCAATCGATTAAATTTTATAATTTAATCGTCATATTTAAATTTATATTGGGGATTCAAATTAAATCACCGTTCAAATATTTAAAATTAATTAAATATTTCCAATTAAATTTGTTCAAAATTCTGGGTCGTTACAAACTTCCCTCCTTAAAAGAATTTCGTCCCGAAATTACAAGTTAGGAAAAAAGGTCCTTAACTCGTCTACTATTTTTACCAAAACCCAATAGTTTTGTCAGATTTTCAAAACAAATCTTCCTACTAAAGATTCGTTATCAATTCAACTAAATTTCCAACTTCAATTTTAAGTTTCAAACAACATTGTTTAACTTCTAAATTCAAATTCGAGTTTAAATTCAAATTTTAACTTCAAAATTTTCTCAAAAATTTTCTAACACTCGAAATTTTCGAAAAATTTCGCCGGCGTCTCCTTTGCGCGGCTAATACGGTACGACTACAAAACGTCCCTACGGACTCTCAAATTTCAAAAAGAAAAAGAAAAGGCCAAGCGGCTAGACAAGAAAATCAGCAAATCTCATATTTAAATTCAAATACTTACCTTTTGTCGAGCAATTCAAAATTATCTTTGAAATCAAATCCAAATCCTTTATACACATGTATATCCTACTAGCCATAATATCTAGTTATACATTTTTAGCTTACTATTGAAGTTACATATTTATTTTTATTCAATTTCACATTTCACATTCATTTGAATTTAATTCACAATTTCAATCTAATTTGGATTCAGTTTGTCTCCTGAATATTGAATTTATCAATTATCTTTCATTCATAACTGCACTATTTTAAATTAGTTCCAATTACTAATTTATCACAAATTCTATTTTATTCAAATTTGTTTTCGGTATTCAGTTTCAATGCCAGTTTTATCTTCATTCAATCATTAACTTAGAATAATTTCAATATCAAATTTTTACTTAAGAATTTCACTCTTCATTTCTTAGGTTCAATATAAATATTCCATATACACATTATATTTATTTTCAATTGACCACTTTGGTTAAATCTACTTACATTTAAACTGAATTTCAAATTCCATATGAATTTTTTTGATTCATCTTTCATTTATAATTATTCAATTCAATTTATTTGCTTACAAATTCGAAATGAATTTCAACATTCAATCTCACTTTCATTAAATCACAATTGTAAATTTATTTATTCATTCACAATTTACTTCCATAATTCAATACTCAATTCCAATTTATTTGTTACTACTCCAAATTTATTTTCAACTTAATAAATTTTCTTTTAAGTAATCTTTTCACTTTATTTAATTGATTCACTTATACTTACTTTGATTTAACTTCATTCTTTAAGTTAAATTTATTCTATCAAAATTCAAATTGTATAAGCTATCAACTTAGTAATATTTCATAAATATTTTAAATAGGATTCCAGAGTCTTTTCAACTTTTCAAAACCCATTTTGAAAACAATTCAAATCGTCCTTTGAATTTCAAAAACAAAACCCAAATTTTTCAAACAACTTCCATTTAAAACAATTTGGCAGCAATTCCTCTTTTGGAAACCCGAAAATGAACACCGGTGATGTCGCGATCATCATCGGAATTATTTTCCAGCGACCGAAAAGAGTTTAGAGCTTTCATCTCTCCAGAATACTTTTCAAACCCTTTGAAATTCATTTTCAAATCAAAAAGAAATTAAACTTTCCAAATTTCCAAAATTTTCAAATTCTTTTCAAAACATTTCCAAAAACTTCTCTAGAATTCCATTTTAAATTACAATTCACATTTATAATTTACATTTCTTAATTTCATTTGTATGTGAATTTTATTTCTTAACTTTGGAGTTTATAATTCCAATTTCTCATTTAATTTCAATGATAATAGATTAATATTATCACTTCTAACAATCATGCAACCATATACTATAGTATTTCATAGAAAAACATTTCTTTTATATACAAAAATAGTTTTGGGCAAAATTATCTCATTTACCCTATTCAAAACAATACTGTGCCGAATTGTTCTATTCGAGTGTTTAGAAACCCCTTCGATACAGTTTTGCAGACTGTGCCGACGAAGGTTCATATACCACTCAATAAACCAATCATCACAATACAAAACAATTTTTATATTAACTAACAAATACGCGCTCATATCTATTATTACACTCAACTCATTCTAGAGTACTACTGACTCTATCTCTAATGAGTAACACCCAACAGAGCAGGGTTGTCGCTTAACCATATGCTCTGATACCACGTTGTAACGATCACGAGACAGCGACCACCGGTAGGCTTTGCAACCATCCCGGTCCCACCGTGGCTTACATTGGCACCTTGCATTTACTTTTACGGCCAGCCTCTCGACTGTCACGGCCTTCGCCTAACCAACCCATCCCTCTCAGGGACATGTAGGGGTAAGAGTCTCCCGTTCGCCACCAAACCGCGAAGCGAGAACCCCCTATCATGATGTAATATAGCAAATGTGATCCATAACGACGTATCACATATTCGGAATGGGTTATACGACCCCATGGTCCTTTCCCGGCTAACCCGAATAGTGAGCGTTTATTTAAAAATAAGTGTGGCATTCAAATTCATCCAATTCACAACAAATACCTATTTAAAGGTAAATATTGATAGTCAGTTATTTAACTATCAATAAAGATGCGCAACATCATCAGATTCCAAATAATTTTCCAAATTATTTCATCTTCAAAAATATCTTTACTAGATATAAAATTTCCACTTCAAAAATAAATCAACGTTTATTTTTAAACAACTTCCCTTTCTTTTATAAATTCCATAGTGAATTTATATTTCAAAAAAATATCTACTGATATACGATTTTCAAATCGATTTCAATATTCAATTTCAATTTATCTTTACAAGGATAAATTCTCAAAACGTTCATTTCATATTGGAAAAGCAATTCCATACTTATTTAAAAATAAGTGTTTCACAAATCTATTTATTTTCAACACTTGGAAAATATTCGATATACTTAAATCAATATTAAGTATATATTTCGTTCTTTAAGGAAACCATTTACTATAACAACATTTATTTGAGTCAAAACGAATGTTACGTAAAACATCGTTACGACGACTCAAAATCACTAGTATAGGGATTCGGATTTTGATAGATATATAAATCCCAATACTACATCAAAACATTTCCTTTCGGAAATCATTTACTATAACAACAGTGTTATAGTCCATCATTTCCTTATTCCTCGAAAATGTCTATTTCAACAATGAATGTTGAAATCTATGATTTCGATATTCAATATATTTGAAAACATCTTTAAAACAATTAACTTCATTTCAAATATCACTTTCCCAAAACCATATCCATTTTACTTAAAAATATATTCACTGTCCAAAATCGTGAATATACTTCACTAACCACATTTCAATCTTTTCTACACATTTATTTCAAGAATTTATCCACTATCCAAAATCGTGGATAAAATTCCCTTAATAACCTTCTATATTCAATTCATCAAATTTGATTGATTTTCGAATTTATAAAACAACGTTTATAAATTCTATTTCTATTTTGTAACAACTTCAGTTTAATAAATCCCCTTTATTAACAATTCGATTCATAACTCAAATCTTATACCAACAATCCATATTATAAGTTAAATACTTATAATTCCTTTATTTTACCAAAACATTTCCATTTATAAGTTCATAATTTATAAATTCCATTTATTTACAAATTCTTAAAAATTCATTTTAACGCTTATAAAAACTTGTTTTATAATACCAACATTTTAAAGTTATAAATATCAATTTTTGTACATCTTTTATATACATCGTTTTAATAATTCAAAAATTCCCATTTAAAACCATTTTATAAATTTCTTAACTATTTATTTCAAAAGAAATTACCTTTTGGTTATTATTCACAAATCTTAACTTTTATAACTTTAAAATCTTAACGTTTATAAATCAATTCAAAAATTCCATAAAACGTATATTTTCAAAAATCACTTTAAAATCCTTTTAAAGTAAAAGTCGTTATTTTTAAACTTCAAAACTTGAATCCGATGATGCAACAGCACCAATTAGTCAATCACAACAACAACATCATATATCAACATATGATAACAGAATATACATCACCGTATCTATAAATAAATAAATACTGTTGAGGAATCCAGTTGGATCCCTCCAACCTGTTTCCCTGCATCCACAGACGTTAGCACAATACCAATTCCACTTCGAGGTGGAATATCGCGGTATATGGGTTTTATAAAAATCATCCGCTTACTAACGGCGCAATAGGGTCTCATCCGCTATACGAGGTGGGAAATCAATCAATCCAATATATACATATGCCAATATGTATATATTGCTATATATATAGATATATCCTACTATATCTAATATCACATCCAAATAGCAATCATATCAGTCAAATCAATAACTGTAATACCAAATATATTTTGAGTGAGAAAAATCTCACCTTTGCTTTTAATTTGCAATCCATTATCATCCTGACTCGATTTTTCTTGCTTTATACCTTGCATAAACAATTTCCTACAATCTATCAATATTCGAAAGACTGACCAATTAATTTTCGTTTCAATCGTTTTAGATTAACAAATTTCTCCTTTAATAATTTTATTTAACTACAATTTAATTTTAAAACTCAATTTCTCTTTACTAATCTATCTAATTAAATCGAATACCCTTTTAAAAATCTTAAGGTAATTAATATTAATTTTTAAACCAATACTTTTTAAATTTCTAAACAAATCCCTTTGAACTGCCTATACACTTATAAAAATATTCTATATAGATTTTAAAAAATCTATTTTATATAAATGCTTATATTTTCCCAAAATCTAAAATAATTTCTGTTTTGCATATAAAATTTGTAGGACTAAATCAATTTTCACTTTTAGACTTGTAAATTAAATAACAAATTATAAAATTAATTTCTGTTATAGCAAATATACCTCGCTGCCAAAAATCTCGTACTCGAGAACGAGCCTCCAACCATCGATCGCTGATGCCCAACCTCGTGAGTCGCCACCGTGAACCTTGGCCGATGCCGCGCGTGATGCCTTCAATCGCGCTGCCACCTGCCGTTGCCATTGCCTTCCAAATCGTCACCGTTCGCCTTTTCCCAGTCGAGCCCCAATATATCGCGACTCTACCACCGCGCTTCTTCCAGTTGCCTCGCGCGTGCCACCAGACTCCCAATCACCTCGCGTTCGTGGAACGCCACCACTTGCTCGTGCTTGCAAAGCCCTTTGCTCGAATTTGCGACATCACAAAACCACCGGCCCTGCTTCCCACGTCTTCGATTCGAACGAGCTTGATGTCTTTGAAGAACGAAAGAAAGGGGAACGAGCTCGAATTGGATTGACTTGTCTCGCGTGATTTGATTTCGAATGAGAGAGCTCGGTGATGATTTTGAAACGAGGCCTTCGTATTTTTGAATTGTTTTTGATTGAATTAACTTCGGCCATTATTTCGATTTTTACTGAGAGGGGGGAACGAGATGCTCGAGTGTATTTGAGAACAGCAGAAAAAGTTGCGTGATATCAGATGAGGAGGGGGAACAAGAAATACTCGACCCCTACTTTGCACGATTCCTGCATCGCGATTTTAGGCGAAAATTTAGGCGCGTGTTTTAAGGGGAGAAAATGGGCTGACGTTGACTAGATTTTAAAATTTAAATTTAAGTTGAATTCGTTTAAAAATTTCAACGCGTTAATGTGTCGTGTGCTCACGTAACAACTTCGAAAAATACGAAATTGGAAATCCGACAATAATTCAATATTACGGACCCAATGGAACTGGTTTCGTCGAATTCAGAGACTGTGTGAAAAATGACTATTTTTAAATATCGATTCGAACGATAAAAATTTCAAACTGAACAAAGCAATTTCAAATTCGATTCTGAAGCTTATATTATCTTCAGTATTCTAAATATAAATTTTACAAGCTTTTGAAATATTTTTCTTCAGCTTAAAACTGAAGATTCAAAATTTTATTCAACTTTCAATCGATTAAATTTTATAATTTAATCGTCATATTTAAATTTATATTGGGGATTCAAATTAAATCACCGTTCAAATATTTAAAATTAATTAAATATTTCCAATTAAATTTGTTCAAAATTCTGGGTCGTTACATCAACGAACATAACTCGCCACCCTATAAGCAATTGATGGCAAATTTAATTAGAAATGTAACATTTGAGGTCATGATGCTTGACTATGTCCTTGGTCATAACACAGCGATATGGTAAACTGCTTTTTATAGCATTATTCTACATGGGTAGAACTACAAATCATATAAGTAAACGAAGTGTAAGAAATAATAAGTGGGTAATTAGTTTTTCCTACTAATTGTACTTTATACCCTAAAAACAACTAAAGTCGGATCAAACAAATCTTCACTGCCAACAGCGGTCACATGACTTATTTTATACGTCAAAACTCCTCTTCGTAGTTGAATTAATTTCTCAAATTTAATTTGACTGATTTTCAAATCATCTATTATTTTCAGTTTATTTAATTTGAATTGTGTTATTGGTTAATTGTTTTTAAATTCAAATTTAACTTTGTAAAAACTGCAAATTCACGTAAAAAGGTAATTTTGGCAAAATTTGTTGTTTCATTATGACTTTCTTAAAACTGGTTTTGTTTTGCAAAAGTATTTTGTTTTTTAATTTTAGAATTAGCTGTTTGTTAGAGTTTTAATAAGCAATATTTTTACTTTTTTAATTGCTGTAAATATAATTCTTGATTTAAGAATAGCCAACAAATTATAATGAAATATGCACCCACAAAAGAAAAAAAAATTGTAGATCATGCTGATAGCATGTAACTTAAGAAAAAATGGTACATAAAATAATACTGAGGGCTTTAGTATGCCCACGTTAGCATCAAGTAATTTTACATTTGGTGCGGATTGAAATGAGATATTTGATAAAGTTACATAAAGTTTGATAAATATGACATGAATATTTTCATCAGTAAATCAATGTGGCCAAACTACTTGGCAAGTGTAACAAGATTTCATGAATTTTGAAGGGAATATGGATCATAGTTTGAGGTTATGTTGCCCAGGATGGTATAAACACACACATTTAGATGCATCTCCCATGGTATACAGCACATGAAACGCTACATTTAAATGCATATGGTACATCACCAGATGAAACAACAACAACAACATTTATGACAAGAACAACAACATTCACTGTAAGCTGAAAATGAATCTTGAAACAAATCGAAGACAAAAGATATTAAAAGATAACGCTTCACTAAAGGACATGAATATAGTGTGACGAGCTACATGAAGGTGTTTCTAGTAGACTTCAATAAAACTGACCTATCACAACCCTTTCAAAATAAAGAAGAAATAAGATAACGTAGATGCATTATGCATACATATGACTGAAGGAAATAGCAAAAATAAAGCCCTATGTAGCGAGTGGTACTTGAATAAAGCAATCGTGGAAGTGCATTCGATGCAAAGCAGCTGGAACAGTCTTATCGTTTTTTGTTGCCTTTTTCACTACATCAACGATAGCTTGCTCTACATTTGGACATGTTTTGGCACAGTAATTTGAACTAATGACTAGCATATAAGAAAAAGTAACGACATAGAGCATACCTGATTTCTTGCACATGTAACATCCTCGTTTGAAACCCCATAACAACATACTTGCAAAAACATTTTGAATGCTTCAAAATCAAGTTTTACAGCGCTAAATGTTTGGCCATCTAATAAAGTATGAATTTTACTACTATTATATACCTTAAACAAATTCAGAGGATCATGCAACAAGCTAAACCTTACGTCTGGGTGTCTAATTTGCGAAAACTACACATCCCTTAAACCTACAGTTAGCAATAGCCTATTAGACCAATCACTATAAAACTGAAACGTAGATTGTGAAAGAGAAACCAATGCTTTGTTCATGAAATCTGCAAGGAGAACTGTATTAGTTTGCAAACAATGAGAAGACATCTTTTCTAGCACTTGCATTACTTCAGTATGAGGTAAATAGTACATTATGCCTTCCAAAATCCACACCATTTTTCGATTTTGTATAAAGCCCTAGTTCTTCAGTTTATCTAACCAGTGAGCTTCTCTTATGTCAGCCTCTACTCTTATTAATGATTTTTCGTTCATCGATTTCTTCCTTGAAGCTCTCATTGCTTCTTTTATGAGCTTGGCTTTTGCTTCTAGTAATTCGGGGAAGTCCACTTCGAATACTGTTCAGTTCTTCAGGTAGTTTAGTCGGTATGATTTTGCTTCCATTTCTGTATCATTATAATAGATAATTATATATGCTATACATTACTAACTTATTATGCTTTCTAGATTTAACCATGAACCTGCACCAAGCAAAACAACCTAAGCAGCACCATCATAAAATGAATAAATGTCATTTTCGAGTTTGGAATCGAACCACGTAGTATGTACAACTAAAATAACACCATAAACTTCTCTTCCGTTTTTAATCAAATAGTTTTTCATCATCCAGTATAGACTTCTAAGAAAGCTTTTGCCGGCTAGAACCCCTGCTTCTGGGTCGTGGATCACATGGTTCCATAAGGCACGTCCTACAGCGGTCTGACATGTTGTCCTATGTATCGAATCCCATTTCTGATCTATAGTTTTGTGTAATGATTTTGCAGTTTTATATTTCATCATTTCAGGGAACTTGAGCTCTTCTATCCATGCCAAACTACTTGTTTTTCCATTTTATGCAAATTGAATAGTAAATTTTAATTGTGAAGGAGTGAATGAGAATACACTGCCTTAGATTTTTGGCTTGGCTTACATCTCATTAGTCCACCACGATCAATATTCATGGGTAATTATTTCAGGGTACTTGCACTTGCTAATATTGCTAGTAGGTGAAGATAGTCAGTACTAGAATACTAAAAAATGGTTTTTGTTGTGTAATTGTGTGTTGGACATGTTTTGAAACTAATGCATTGTTCTACTAAAAAACTATTGCAGAACCATTGAAATAATCATCCTTACGAATGCCAAATTATGAGTTCATGGACAACATCCTCATCTAACTTCATTAGCTCAACGAATTTAGTGATTCCATTTGGATTCAATCTCTTCAATACCCAACCCAACACCCACAACTTCCAAAACAAAGCTAATAAATTTCTAGATGTAAGGAAGTTATTGATGTGACTATTCCCAAAACTTGATCATAACACATATATTGATCAATCATACCATTTACAAAAGTACAAAGTCCCATTTGATTAAATAGAAACTTATCATAATGGTAAATGACATAATTTAAGAATTAAGCTTACTTTTCAATTACCATCCCGTCATCGAAATGGTTATTAAGAATCAATATTTTAAATAAGCTTACTGAGAATGTATCCTTTAGTGTGAAAATTGATGGGTCGGGAAATGCAGCAAACATCTTATGTGCGTAAGGAAAATGTCAGCTCATGCATAATGCTCTATATAAATGACAATACTAAATATAAAGATCTTTCTTTTCATTTTTAACTTGATGTTTTATTTTCCATTCAGGGTACATAGAAGAAAGGTAAGAAAATAAGAAAAGAAAAAATTCCTAATATAATGCTCTGTATAGTTGAATGGAAAAGTAGAATACGAAAGTTTGAAAAAAATATGAACGAGAACTAAAAATTTATGCTAAGACAAATATTTGCAATACTAATTTCTCACAAAACATTGTCTTCGATTGCAATACTTACATTATTCTAGAATATTTATCATAAAACTAAAAATTCTAAAATTTCATTTAGGTATAAATGATCTACAACAAGGTGGATGTGTATACTAAAGATTCGTTAATTTGATAGTTCTCTAATTCCAGCTAACAGTTCGGTCCAACCAGCAAACATAAACTTTAATCACAAAGCAGCATTAATAAACCCAAATGGTCAGCAAATCAACCAATTATCGAGTATGTGAGAAATAATTAAGAAATGATATACTAATTTAACCAGTTTGAATTCCAACTCACCCATGGAGGCAACCGGTTGAAGCATGGCAATAGGATGAGGCACGCCACTAGGTTGATGCATGGTGGCAAGCTAAGTTGAAGGTCGAACCACCTTCTCCTCTTTGTACCTATCAGCAGTCTCACAAACTCACAAAACTCTGGTAGGGTTGTCAGTATAAATCTCATATCCAACTTTAAATATGTCAAATCCACATATATCTAGTGTTTCCTTTTCCTTCCCATATCCTTTATTTTGAGGTTGATAAGCCTCCCCTAAACGGAGAACGTGATGATGGAGGAAAGCTAAAACTAATTTAGGGTTTTGAGGAAGGATAAGTAAATGGAGAAATAGGAAATGGAGGGAAACATAAATGGATTTAGGGTATTGCAGGAGGAGAAGTAAATGGAGAGACGCGATATGGAAGGAAACAAAATGGATTTAGGGTTTTGCGGGAGGAGAAGTAAGTGGGGAAATGTGATAGGGAGGGAAATGAAAATTGATTTTGGGTTTTGCGGGTGGAGAAGTAAATGGAGGAATGTGATATGTAGGGAAACGAAAATAGATCGAAAAAATTGGAATTTTTTCCCACTGAGTACAGGCAAGAGGGGTACTAGTAGCATTTTAATCAAATAAAATAGTGAAAATAAAAAGATCCAAATACCATTAGTTGCACTTAGCTCACAAACGCTACTAATATATGCCACTAAAAATAGTTTTTCTTGTAGTGTTTGTATATTTGATGAATTGAGTTTTCCGAGATCACTTAGATAGGTTCGTGTTAGTGTTTATAGATGATATTTTGATATACTCTAAGGATGAAAGAGAACATGAAGTTCATCTTAGAGTGGTGCTTGAGGTATTAGGAGAGCATCAACTGAAGACAAAGTTTTTGAAGTGTCATTTTTGGAAGAAAGAAGCGAAGTTTCTTGGTCATACCTATAAATTAGACTTAGCCATTTCTCTCAAAGACTGAATTCTAGAGGGACTTCCTAACCTATAAATTAGACTTAATTAGAAGAATTCAACTCTTATATATCAATTTACTTAACTAGTTATACCTAAGTTTAAACCACCGTTTAATTCCAACCAAAGTTTTCGAACAACTTCTTATTTTAAAATAAGATTACTTTCAAAAATATTCTGAATAATGCTCTTTATTATTTCTATTAACATTTGAAACAATTTCAAAACTTTTCAATTTACGTCCTTTCTAATTTACAAGTTATTCATATCTAATGGTTACTTCTTAAAACATTTATGTGTTTATTGGAAAACAATTATCCTATTTAAACTCAATAAACATTCTATTTCTGGTTTGAAACCATTTTAATTCATCTTATTTGTATAGTTCATTTTATCCAATCCTTATTTGGATATGTGTGTGTGTGTGTGTGTATATGTATATATATATATATTCCTTAATTTCTTATTTTATCACCAATTATTGCTATATATATATAATATAAACTTAAAAATCTTTCATTAAAACCATTTTTAAAATCTTTATATAAGAAAATAACAAGTACGCTCTCACACACACACACACACACACATATATATATATATATATATATATATATATACTCAACTCATCCTAGGGTACCGCTGACCCTATCCTTGATGAGTAATCCCCACTAGAGCCAAGGTTCTCGCTTAACCTTGCTCTGATACCAAATGTAAAGACCCGGAATTTTCGATCCCGAAAATTCCAGATAGTTAGAAAAAGAAGAAAGAGGTAGAAGAAGAAAAAAATAGAAACACAACACAGATTCTCACATTCGCAGCGGATTAAAATACAATATCAAATAATACCAGTTTACAAAGAATATTGTATCTGTCAATTATATTTTAATACATCAGATTGAATGCTTATTAAAATAATATTGCTAAAATCCCGGGTCGTCACATATTTATTATTTATTTTCTATAAGATTTATCATCTCCAGAGATTTTTATAATTCAATATTTATTATAGTTTTCAAATCAATTTACATTTGTTCAGATATTTCCATTATCAAAAATTTATTTGTTAGACTAATTAATATTAATATTTCAATAATAAAATCAGTTAGTTTCCCGACTAACAGACGTCCAAAAATCTGGGTCGTCACAGATATTAACAAATCTTATTATTCCCTAAAAATAGGATCTAACAATTCAACTTCTTTACAAATTCAAAATGTTGATCTAAGCTTAAAAATAGGATCCAACAAATAAACATTTTTTCTTTAATTAACTACAAATTCGTTGTTTATTAATTAATAATGCAAATAAAATTCAAACTAACAAAAAAATAGATGTTGCAGCTTAGAAATAAAAGATTAAATTAATTAGACATTATTTCAACGTAAAAACATGGCTAAAGATTTGTGCAAGCCATTTTTTCCTGATTGTGTTAATCGTATATAATCTGTAGAAGAATAATTTATGCGCGAGACACATGCCATCATCACGCGCGAAGCACGTGCCTTAACGCTCATGTGTGTGTAATTATAATTATAATAGTTGTAATAGCTTTGGTGTCATATAGGAATGGCAATGGGGCGGGTCCAGGGTCCAAACTCGGTTGACCCGTCCCTGTTTTGGCCCGTCCAGACCCACCCAATCGGGTCATCGGGGCGGGTAGACCCGTGATCCGTTCTTGAGAGCTCCGTGTCTAGGGTCGTGGCTTGGCTGACTCACCCCAACCCGACCCGCACTACTAAGATCTCATGAAATCGCTTTAGTATTATAATGATGATTTGTTAATCTTTATACACACACACATACATATATGTGTGTGCGCGCGCGCGTGTAATTATGACATGATATTATAATGTTCCAATCAATAAGCTATAAAAGGTTTATAGTATTAAGCTGCGTCATTGATAATTATACAATAACATATACTTTTTTTTGAACTATTTTGTATACCACATTTTTATTATCTTTCTTTATCGTTGTAAACACATTGTTATTTGTATTTGATGTATCATTTAGTGACAATAAATATAAATATATGTACATTAGTATACAATTTTGAATCAATACAAAAAACCTTACTGGGTCTCTAGGTAGGCGGAGCTACCCTGACACGTACGGGTTTCGGGTTCGGGGTAAAATTCCGGACCCGCACCGGGTCTATGGAGCGGGTCCGTGGCGGGGTCTAAAAAACCCGGGTGCGGGCCTGGGGCACAAGAAACCCACCCCAACCCGCCTCATTGTTATTCCTAGTGTCATACTTTTTTGGTATCAACGTGAACTATCAAAAAACGCTCATCTATATATTATCAGATCTTAATTGTTTAAAATAGAATCTAATATTAAACTTATTTTACAAATTCAAACGCACCTAAAAGTAGGATCTAATAATAAACATGATTTATAAATTCAAAACGCTTCTAAAAATAGGATTCAAAATTAAAATTTCTTTACAAAATAAAAATACTTCTTTACAAATATACAAATTTTAATATCACTTGAAAATAAAAAATGATTTTTTGATCAATTTAAATGCATACAATTTATAAGAAAAACAATTCAACCGCGAAGCGCGTGCCGTGTAAAAAACACACACACACGTATATATATATATACATATACATATATATATATATATATACATATACATATATATATAGACATATACATATATATATATATATACACACACACACATCCTTATGTTTTAATACAAAAATCCGCTTAATTCTATTTGAAACTCAAAATGGTAAGGATGCCTCCAGCCTGGCTTATATTAAAAGACACACGTAGCAGCAAATGAAACTTATGTTGTCCCAAACAACAAGTTGATTCATTTTCTGCCACACCACGTTCACGAATAGTCGAATATTATTAACAAAATATTAATGGCATGTTTTGGCTGATTTCACCACTTGCCTACCAATTTAGGCGTTCAAAGTTGATTTGTTTGTTCTTTTCTGATAAAGGGGAAAAAAGAATCAAGCAGTGAAATGTTAAACAATTATCATTTTTTTTATTGAGTTGTTAAAATAAGAAACTGGATAAAGTGGAAGAAAATCACAATGCTGCAATATGAAAATGCTGCAACATGAATGTAAATAGTATGTTAAACTATCTACTATTTAGTTGTTAATCAGTCAACTTAAAAATCAAACGAAATTTCCTGGATAGCGGCTTTCAAGAGAACCAGTCAGCATATGCATATCTGCAAAGCCATCCACTGTCGGAATTTTGTAATTATATGAGCAAAAGGCAACCCTCTTGCCTTTGCCATTACCTGGGCAGTGGGAACATCATATGATGTGTCAATACAGATATTGTCAACTAATCACAATAGCATCTTGCTTGTTGTGTGCTAGCTTTATACATTTTCATTCGACCTATATAATATTTGGAATTTAAATTACATTTCCAACTCGGTTTTGATATATAGCCAGGTGCACTGTTGAGATTGTCTTTTTCAGAAATATAATACACAGTTGGAAGATTCTTCTTTCTCTCCCTATATATACACGCATGGAACAGAAGCCATATGTCTACATTCATATTATCAGAGATTTTTTAAAAGAGAGAGAGATAGAGAATGGTGAAGGGTAGTGGTGCAAGTGACACAGTTATAATGGCAGCGATAGTAGCATTCGGAGCAGGCTACATCACCACCGAACAAGGCCAAATCGGTTTAAAAGCTGCAACGGAGCCCCGTTACTTGGCACCCATTGACATCTTTGTTTTCTCTTCCCTTGGGGCCTTGTTTTTTGAGGTATGTCGAACAAGTTTGTGAGGTTGAAGGAATACCCTGCGGTTTGTATGATGTTGGCTTCCTCCTCCATTGCACACATCATTCTGCAGTGCCGTGGTGGCTTTGCATTGATGGTATACCTTCCTCCTCCTTTTCTTTTCTTTGTTTTTTTCATTCCAGAATGCGTTCAGGGTTATCTTTCCAAAAGAGTCGCTGCTATTATTCGTCGTTCGGGATGGATATTTGGAATCTCATCTCCTGAAATAGCCAGTTCCTAACCAAAATATACCTTTCTATGTCCTATACATGTGACCCCTTTGATTCCCTATAGTACATTTTGCTTATTTTCCGAAGACAAAGAAATAAACCCATCGATCTGTGGGCAATCATGTGTGTGGTTTCTGAAAAAGACAAACGTTTTTTTTTTTTTTTTTTTGCAAAATAAAAGGGAAAAGGGAGAAATTAGTTGTTCATGCCGAGTTGCAGCAAAATATTTGTCTGTTACCTTGGCTGTTCTCTGCTTTTCCTTCGTCTGTGAAAGACTGCAATATGTTTAAAGAAGTTAATATTATCTTCCTTTGTAATGCCACTGAGTTCAGTTTTTTTTTTTCATAGTTATACTAATACAAAACAGCATATTGATGCAAGACATAAAACAGTGCAACTTTGGAAGTAGATGATAAAGTTGGAATTTGATTAGTAGAAAACACTCCATTGACAAGGCGTCTTTTCATTCAGCTCACATCAAGAAACCTCGTTACCAATCAACTTATAATCTAACGAAATTTCCTGCAGAGCCCCTTTCAAAAGAACAAGTCAGAGAACATGCACATCATTATATAAGCGAAGAAAAAACAACCTACTTTTGGTAATCTCAATGGGAACACCATATGATTGGTCGATACAGTTGTTGTCTGCGCTACTTCAGTCCATTTTCTTTCCTATATTAATTAATTTCGGAATCTAAACATACACTTGTCCGTGTGGATAGCCCATTCCACGTGTGATCGATGACGTCCCTTCTTCATCTGCGGCAGGTACAGTAACCTGATCTTTTTCTGGAATCTAGCGAGAATTAGAAGAAGATTGTTGACATTCTTTTTCAGAAATATAAAATAGATTAGATTATACAGATGAAAGATTCTTCTTTCTCTCTCTATATATACTCTTAATGTTAGAAATCTGATATTAGAAACTGCAATCGTTTCATTTACTTTTAACGTTATGCAGTTTTTAATCTTAATATGACCATATTAATTAGGTCATAAATAGAACGTTTTATTTACATTTAACGTTATGCAGTTTCTAATGTGACATGATTAATTAAGTCATGAATAGACCGTTCTATAATTAAAACATTAGGTCTTTGATTAATCTTAAGCGTTGAATTGGTATATGATGGACGTACCAGATTTAGAGTTAAATGTTATATAAAGGATTAGGTCCTCTCTTTCCATATATATATATATATATATATATATATATATATATATATATATATATATATATATATACACACAGATGTATTCTTCTCCATCAAGAAACATATAAAGAAATAGAGTTAGAGAGAGAAACCGAATTCTGAGAAGAAGAGTAATTATTAGAAGTCAGAAGAAGAAGATGACAGCCATTACATCTTCCGCTGTTAATCAAGGTACGTCATCTTAAATAAAAAAATCATATTAAGTTTTGTTTGTGAAATATTCGGTATTGGTGATCCTTGGGCTATTACTTGAATTGTTCATCATTAATCATGAAAGATCGAACAGTAAAGAATTTCTGACATTTGGTATCGGAGCCACCAATCAATAACTGAATATTTCCTATGATTGCAATTGATCTGTTCTATGCTTTACTCATGTTGTTTAATCAAGTATGCGTTATAAGTCAATTATGCACATGAGATTTATGATTTTGTTAATCACCAAAGTGGTCAAAATCAGAATAATCATTTAGTGCATAAGTGATGCAGCCCAACCTGATAGGAATCGCGAAATCCTAGATCGCGAGAACAAAGCAGTTCAAAGCTCCAGCCTAGGTCGCTCCTCCTCCACCCCCTCAAATCGCGAACGACAGTACCAAGGTCGCGAAGTGAATCAAGGTCGCGAAGTGAATCTTGGCGAAGCCCTAAGTCGCGGCGAAACCCTAAGTCGTGGGTCGCTCATTCCCTTAGGTCGCGATTGTTTCCAACCTAGGTCGCGAGAAGCTCCAGATGCCTTAGGTCGTTGATTTTTTCCAGCCTAGGTCGCGAGCACTTCGAAGTCGTAAGTCGTTGAAGATAGGTCGTTGATGATAGGTCACTGAAGTCTCCTATGTCGTGAAGAATTTCCTTATGTCGCTGGAAGCTTAGGTCGCTAAGTCGCTGAAGATGTTATACCGCATTTCTTATGTCGTGTGTTGTAACCTGTTTGGTTTCTTAAGTCGTTTCTTTTATGTTGTAAGTCGTTTGTGCCTGTTATGTTGTTAAGTCGTCTGATGTTGCTAAGTCGTGAATGTTAGGTCGTGAGTTGTTTGTTTCTTATGTCGCTTACATTTGTTAAGTCGTAGGTCGCGTTTGTTAGATTGCTATTGTTAGGTCGTGAATTCTGGGTATTGTAAAATCCTATAAATAGCGGGTGAGTTGTATCATTTAAGGTTGTTGAATTTGAAATAAAATTTGGTTTGTGCTTCTTGCCTCCATTAAAATTGGAAGTTGAGTGTGATCTCCTTTCTCCATCTTCGGTTATTCGAGTGCGCTCGAATCAACGATTTTGAAGCCGATTCACGGAATCTTGTGCGCAAGATCAACGTAGAAGAATCGTAGATCTTTTAACACGGTATCGTGCGCGATCAACGTGTTTGAGATAGCTAGAGTCCGGTATCTCGCGAGATCAACAGATTTGGGTATTCTTAAATTCACCGATTTATCATCGATTCACCGATTATTTCCGCTAATCATGTGAGATCCTAGACGGATTCGATTTACATCGTCGAATTCGCTTCCTAGGCTGCGTCAGTTTGGCATCAGAGCTAGATCGTAAGAAGTTTGCATCATTTAGAGAATTGGGTTTCGAGAATTTAAAGTTTAGAGATCGGATTTGCATTATTGAGAAGTTTGGTGTTCATCGTGTTCATCGTGAAGTTGCAACAAGTTAGGAGTTTCGATCCATATCATTTTGGATCAAAGTTCGGAAAGAGTTTGAAATTTTGAAGATTTGTTTGAAGTTCAATCATGCCACCGAGACGAGTTCAACGTCATCGCAATGTTGATGCTTTGTATGGAAGAGATGAGGCCGAACAAATGGAGCAACGAATTAGTGATAAATTCAATAAGAAGTTTGATGAGGGAATTGGTCGATTTGAGAGAATGACGTTTGAAATGAATCAAAGTAGAAGAAGGGTTTCACCTGAATCGAGCCATGGGGGAAATAAAGTTTCACCACATTCAGGTCGGGAGAGAAGGGAAGATCATGATCGTAGAAATGTTGACGATCGTGATAGGAATGTTGATGATCGAAATCGGAGAGATGTGGATGATCGTGATCGGAGGAATGTAGATCGAAGGGATGTTGGTGGTAGAAATGGTGGTGGTAGAGATGTTGGTAGTCATGATCGACATCGATATGCATCAAATTTTGATGAGGAGTTTGATGGTGGTAGTGTTCATGGTCGAAATCGAAGTCAATGAAGAAATCATTCAGAGTATGATCACAAATGGGAGTCCGGAATGAAAATTGAAATTCTAGAGTTTAAGGGTGGTATGCAGGCTGAAGAATTTCTAGATTGGTTATCTAATGTTGAAGAGATCTTTGATTTCAAGGAGGTTTCGGAAGATCGTCGAGTGAAGTTGGTTGCTACTAGGTTGAGAGGAAGAGCTATGGCGTGGTGGCAGCAAACCAAACTTACACGAGAACGGATGGGGAAGTCGAAGATTGTTGCTTGGGAGAAAATGAAGAAGATGATGAAGGCTACATTTTTGCCTTACAATTATCAATCACTCATGTATCAGAGGTTGCAGAATCTGAGGCAAGGGACGAAAACTGTTAATGATTATGCTGATGAGTTTTATCAACTGATTGCTCGAAATGACATTATGGAGACGGAGGAACAATTGACTGCTAGGTTTGTTGGGGGGTTGAGGATCCAGATCCAGGATATGGTAAATATGTTTGACCCTAGATCCGTGGCTGAAGTGCACCAGAAGGCGTTGGCTTGGGAGAAGCAGGGAAGACGAGGAGGTGGTGTGTTTCCAAGTTCCAATACTCAGAGCAAGGGTGCTAGTGGGAGTTCCAATGTTTCTAAAGTTGTCAGTAAACCAGTTGTGAATGAAGTTGCGAAGGCGAAGGTCAACAACAGTTTCAAGTGTTATAATTGCCAGGAAGTGGGTCACAAGAGTAATGAATGCCCAAAACCGAAGAGGCGAGCTATGATTGCTGAAGTGGAAGGTGAGGATGTTGATGAAGGTTATTCTAGTCCAGTTGAGGAGGATGAACAGGATATTGCGTCGGGAGATGAAGGATGTAATCTAATGTTGAGGAGATCATGTTTGACACCGAAGCAGGAAGAGGAGGCTAGTTGGTTGAGGAGTAATATCTTTCAATCGACATGCACTATACTGGGGAAGGTGTGTAAATTTGTGATTGACGCGGGAAGTTGTGACAATATCATTTCTACCGAAGCTGTGAGAAAGTTGAAGTTGAAGACGGAGAAGCATCCAAATCCTTACAAGATAGCGTGGTTAAGGAAAGGAGGAGAGGTGAAGGTGGACAGGCGAGTTCATGTTCCATTTTCTATTGGGAAGAAGTATAAAGATGAGATCTGGTGTGATGTGGTGGAGATGGATGTTTGTCACTTGCTTTTGGGAAGACCATGGCAGTATGACCGAGCAGTGCAGCATGATGGTCGAACCAATAGCTACAGCTTTATGTTTGAGGGTACTAAGATCATTTTAGTTACGAAGAAGAGACAGCAAGGAGAGAGCAAGTCAGAAGAGATTGAGGAGCTGAAGACTTTGTTGACTTTGAAGGAGTTTGTTGAAGAAGTAGAGGAGAGTCCAGAGGTGTTCTTGTTGATTGGACATGAAGCTACTGAATCTGTTGAAGTTCCAGAGGAAGTAAAGCCAGTGTTGGAAGAATTCAGAGATGTGTTTCCTGAAGAGTTGCCAAAGGAGTTACCACCGTTGAGAGATATTCAACATCAGATTGATCTTGTGCCAGGGGCGGCATTACCTCACAGGCCATATTACAGGATGAGTCCTAAGGAGCATGAGGAACTAAGAAGGAAGGTGGAGGAGTTGTTAGAACAAGGGCGTGTTAAGGAGAGCTTGAGTCCTTGTGCAGTGCCAGCCTTATTGGTACCAAAGAAGGATAGGACTTGGCGGATGTGTACGGACAATCGGGCTCTAAACAAGATCACTGTGAGATACAGGTTTCCTATGCCGAGGTTCAATGATTTGATTGATCAGTTGAGTGGAGCTGTAGTGTTCTCAAAGATTGACTTGAAGAGTGGATACCATCAGATTCGTATTAGACCAGATGATGAGTGGAAGACTGCTTTTAAAACTAGGGAAGGACTATTTGAATGGCTGGTTATGTCGTTTGGCTTGTCAAATGCTCCTAGTACTTTTATGAGAGTGATGAACCAGATTTTCAGACCATTTATTGGGAAGTTCATAGTAGTTTACTTTGACGATATTTTGGTCTATAGTGGGAGTATGGAAGAGCATATCCAGCATTTGCGAGAAGTGCGGTTGATTCTACGACAGGAGCAATTCTATGCAGCAACGATGAAATGCGTGTTCATGACGCATAGTGTTTTGTTTCTGGGATATGTTCTGTCGAAGGAGGGTATTCAAGTGGATGAAAGCAAAGTGGAAGCTGTCAGGAGTTGGCCGCAACCCAAGACAATTACTGAAGTAAGGAGTTTTCATGGGTTGGTATCTTTTTATCGAAGATTCATTCCACATTTTAGCAGTGTGATGGAACCTGTAACTAATTGCATGAAAGGAGAGAAGTTCGTGTGGACAGAGGAAGCAGAGTTAGCTTTTGAGAAGATCAAGACACTTTTGACGACAGCACCCATTCTGGTACTGCTGGATTTTCAGATATTGTTCGAGTTACACACCGATGCTTCGAAGGTTGGGATTGGTGGAGTATTGAGTCAGAATGGAAGACCAGTTGCTTATTTCAGTGAGAAGTTGTCTGGAGCCAAATTGAGATATAACACTTATGATGTGGAGTTTTACGCAATTATTCAAGCTGTGAAGCACTGGAGACATTATCTGTTTCAGAAGGAGTTTGTTCTTTATACGGATCACGAAGCTTTGAAACATTTGCAAGGGCAGGACAAAATTTCAGCTAGACACGCTTCATGGGTCGCGTATTTGTAGCAGTTTACTTTTGTTGTAAAGCACAAATCAGGGGTGACGAATCGTGTAGCTGGTGCCCTGAGCAGGAGGAATCATTTGTTGACAACGATGAAGGTTGAAGTGACAGGATTTGAACTATTGCCAGAGTTGTTTGAGGAAGATCCTTACTTTGCAAAGATTATGGAGAAAGTCAAGGATGGGAGTACTGATGAGTTTGTGTTGGTATACGGATTCTTATTCAAGGGGAATCGATTGTGCGTACCAGATTGCAGCTTGAGAATGAAAATTGTAAAAGAGTTGCATGAAGAAGGACATGTTGGTCGGGATCGCACATTGCAGTTGATTTCTCAGTCTTATTATTGGCCCTCGATGAAGCGGGAAGTTGAAAAGTTTGTTCGAAGATGTCATGTTTGTCAAGTTTTGAAAGGGACAGCTACAAATGCGGGTTTGTATATGCCTTTACCTGTTCCTACAAAACCGTGGGTTGATGTAAGCATGGATTTTGTGTTGGGCTTGCCGAGGACTCAACGGGGAAATGACTCTATATATGTTGTGGTGGACCGTTTCTCGAAGATGGTACATTTTGTTGCTTGTAAGAAGACGGCAGATGCAGTCCATGTGGCACAGTTGTTCTTTAAAGAGATCTATCGCTTGCATGGTTTACCAGAATCTATAGTTTCGGACAGGGATACCATATTTCTGAGTCATTTTTGGCTGAGTTTGTGGAAGATGGTGGGAACGAAGCTGAAATTCAGTAGTGCTTATCATCCACAGACAAATGGACAGACTGAAGTTGTGAACAGATCCCTGGGAAATTTGTTGCGGTGTCTTGTGAAGGATAATCTGAAGAGTTGGGATGTAAAGTTATGTCAAGCGGAGTTTGCTCATAATCATGCTATCAACCATAGTACGGGTTTCAGTCCATTTCAGGTTGTATATTCAAGCTTGCCAAAGGGGCCATTGGATTTAACGATAGTGCCACAACCGAAGGGGACAGTTAAGCGGGATGCTGATTTTGTTGATGGGTTGACAGAATGCCATAAAATCGTTCAGGAACGATTGGAGAAGACGAATGAGAAGTATAAACGATCTGCAGATCTAAAGCAAAGAAATGTTGAATTTAATGAAGGAGATTTAGTATATGTTGTACTAACGAAGGATCGTTTTCCAGTGGGAGCATACAATAAACTTAAAGCTCGAAAGATTGGTCCTGTAAAGATTGTGAAACGGATCAATGAAAATGCTTATAGGTTGAAGCTGCCGGAGGATGTGTACACTTCTGACGTGTTTAATGTTAAACATCTTATACCTTATTATGGAGATACAACTCAATGAAGAACCTTTAAATTCGAGGACTAATTTTTCTCAACCAAGGGAGGATGATGCAGCCCAACCTGATAGGAATCGCGAAATCCTAGATCGCGAGAACAAAGCAGTTCAAAGCTCCAGCCTAGGTCGCTCCTCCTCCACCCCCTCAAATCGCGAACGACAGTACCAAGGTCGCGAAGTGAATCAAGGTCGCAAAGTGAATCTTGGCGAAGCCCTAAGTCGCGGCGAAACCCTAAGTCATGGGTCGCTCATTCCCTTAGGTTGCGATTGTTTCCAGCCTAGGTCGCGAGAAGCTCCAGATGCCTTAGGTCGTTGATTGTTTCCAGCCTAGGTCGCGAGCACTTCGAAGTCGTAAGTCGTTGAAGATAGGTTGTTGATGATAGGTCGCTGAAGTCTCCTATGTCGTGAAGAATTTCCTTATGTCGCTGGAAGCTTAGGTCGCTAAGTCGCTGAAGATGTTATACCGCATTTCTTATGTCGTGTGTTGTAACCTGTTTGGTTTCTTAAGTCGTTTCTTTTATGTTGTAAGTCGTGTGTGCCTGTTATGTTGTTAAGTCGTCTGATGTTGCTAAGTCGTGAATGTTAGGTCGTGAGTCGTTTGTTTCTTATGTCGCTTACATTTGTTAAGTCGTAAGTCGCGTTTGTTAGGTCGCTATTGTTAGGTCGTGAATTCTGGGTATTGTAAAATCCTATAAATAGCGGGTGAGTTGTATCATTTAAGGTTGTTGAATTTGAAATAAAATTTGGTTTGTGCTTCTTGCCTCCATTAAAATTGGAAGTTGAGTGTGATCCCCTTTCTCCATCTTCGGTTATTCGAGTGCGCTCGAATCAACGATTTTGAAGCCGATTCACGGAATCTTGTGCGCAAGATCAACGTAGAAGAATCGTAGATCTTTTAACACGGTATCGTGCGCGATCAACGTGTTTGAGATAGCTAGAGTCCGGTATCTCGCGAGATCAACAGATTTGGGCATTTCGGCATCTTTAATTCACCGATTCATATTGCTTCATCGAACCGTTTATCGATTTGACTGACACGAAATCTTCATTTCGTCGTCATCGTGTTATATCCGCTGCGTCAATAAGTGACATAATGATTATTGATAGAAATTGCCAGTTATAATAATACCAATTAAAAAAAACCGGCGTCACTAATGATAGAACCTGAGAACTTACCCAAAGGAAAGTCTTGTTCTATAACTAGTTGACGTGATGAGTTTAATAGATATCTTGATTAAATAAATATTGATCATCCAAAGATGTCATTTTTATTTAATTGAATATATTTATTACTTACTTATGTTTTGGTATTTAATTATGTTAAGTATAAGATAGTATCTACCCAAAGGAGTGCTATATTATACTATTATGTACATATCTTAATCGCGTTAGCTATGAGCTTATAGTTATTTCAAATTTTTTTATTTAATTTGCAGTAGTTCCCATGAATACACATGCTTCATCTGTTACATTGTTCACTGGTGTTAATTTTTATGAATGGAGAGAACAAGTCAATTTCCATTTAGGTGTTCAGGATCTTGACTTGGCACTCCTTGAGGATAAACCTGTTGCTCTTACAACAGCTAGTACTGAGACAGAAAAATCACACCATAAAGCATGGGAACGCAGTAACAGATTGAGCCTCATGTTTATTAAGATGATTGTTGCTAACAACATCAAGTCAACAATTCCACAAACAGAAAACGCTAAGGAATGTATGCAGTTTGTGGAAGAGCGTTTTCGTTCAGCTGATAAGTCACTCGCTGGTACTCTTATGGCAGAACTCACGACCATGAAGTTTGATGGGTCACGAACTATGCAAGAGCACATTATAGAGATGACTAATCTTGCAGCAAGGTTAAACTCCCTTGGACTTATAGTAGAGGAATCTTTTCTTGTCCAGTTTATCCTGAACTCGCTACCTTCTGAATATGGACCTTTTCAAATTAACTATAACACTATAAAGGATAAGTGGAATTTTAATGAATTGGCCAGTAGACTTATTCAGGAAGAAGGACGTTTGAAAAATCAAGTGAATCACTCAGTAAGTTTTGTGAGTAATAAAGCTGGTAAAGAAAAGAATGGAAAATTAAGTCATTTTAGGATAAGGAAAAGAAGGAACTAAAGGATGTTCGATGTCATTTCTTTAAAAGGAAAGGACATTATCAAAATGACTGTCCGAAAAGGATAGCTTGGTTCGAAAAGAAAGGTAATCATCTATCTTTCGTATGTTTTGAATCAAATTTAGTTGAAGTTCCTATTAATACATGGTGGCTTGATACTGGTGCTACAACTCATGTCTCCAATAATATGCAGGGATTTCTTATGATCCGAACCATAAATCCAAATAAAGATCGTTTTCTCTTTATGGGAAACAGAATGAAATCCACAATAGAAGGCAATGGGACTTATCGTCTAATTCTAGAAAGTGGATATGTATTAGACTTATATAGTACCCTTTATGTACCTTCATTATCTAGAAACCTTATTTCCGTAAGTAAGTTGGATATTTCTGGTTTTAGATGTACGTTTGTTTTGATTTATATAAGAATACTGATAATGTTGGTTCTGGTATTCTAATTGATGGTTTATATAAATTGAAACTGAATGACACTTATGCAAATTCCTTGCTGAATGTAATAAATAATGTTGGATGCAAACGTAGCATGTTGAATGAAAATTCTGCTTTCTTATGGCATAAAAGACTAGGTCACATATCCAAAGAAAGAATGATGAGATTAGTAAGTAATGAAATTTTGTTAAATTTGAACTTTAGTGATCTAGAATTATGTGTGGATTGTATTAAAAGTAAACAAACCAAACATAATAAGAAAGGAGCCACTAGAAGCAGCCAGCTTCTTGAAATAATACACACTGATATTTGCGGACCTATGGACACTCCAGCCTTTGATGGAGAAAAGTATTTCATCACTTTTATTGACGATTTTTCCCGCTATGGTTATGTCTATTTCCTTCATGAAAAATCACAATCTGTGAATGTCCTTGAGACGTTTGTAAAGGAAGTTGAGAGGCAATTAGATAAAAAGGTGAAAATCATAAGGTTTGGTAGAGGTGGTGAATATTATGGCAAATATAATGAGTCAGGATAGTGTCTAGGTCCATTTGCAAAATTCCTCGAAAGTCATGGCATATGTGCGCAATACACAATGCCAGGTACACCACAGCAAAATGGTGTAGCAGAAAGGCGCAATAGGACGTTAATAGATATGATTAGGAGTATGATGTAGATTCTACACTACCTAAGAATTTGTGGTCGTATGCTCTCAAAACCGCTAATTATTTGTTGAATAGGGTTCCTAGTAAAGCTGTTCAAAAGACTCCTTTTGAATTATGGACTAACAGGAAACCTAGCTTAAGACACCTGCATGTTTGGGGTTGTCCAACGGAAGCGAGAATTTATAATCCACATGAAAAGAAATTAGATTCTCGAACGACTAGTGGGTAATTTTTAGGTTACCCTGAAAAATCTAAAGGATATGTGTTTTACTGTCCTAATCATAGTCCAAGAATTGTAGAAACGGGTAATGCAAGATTCATTGAGATTGGTGAAGTCAGTGGGAGTACTAGAAGAGAAACAGTGGAAATAAAGGAAATAAGGATAAATGTTACATTGCCTAGAATAGTTCCTCCATCTACTGTTACTCCAAATGTTGTTCCAGCTGTTGGAGAACAGTATGATGATGAACAACATATAAATGAAGAAGTACTTCCTGAAGGAAATGACTTACATAATGCTGATATGCATGAACCACAACAAGTAGCATTAAGAAGATCTCAAAGAGATCGTAGGTCGCCTATTTCTAATGATTATATGGTTTATATGCAAGAATCAGATTATGATATGGGAATCAATAAGGACCCAGTTTCGTTTTCATATGCTGTAGAAAGTAAAGAGTCAAAGGAATGGATTAATGCCATGAAAGAAGAACTAAAATCCATGCAACAGAATGAAGTATGGGATCTTGTTGAGTTACCACATGGCTGTAAAAGAGTCGGATGCAAATGGGTTTTTAAAACCAAACACGACTCTAGTGGTAATATCGAACGGTATAAAGCTAGACTTGTTGCTAAGGGTTACACTCAGAAAGATGGTGTTGATTACAAGGAGACATTTTCTCCTGTTTCGAAAAAGGACTCACTAAGAATAATAATGGCATTAGTAGCACATTATGATTTGGAATTGCATCAAATGGATGTGAAAACAGCCTTTCTGAATGGAGATCTTGATGAGGATGTTTATATGGATCAACCTGAGGGTTTTTCTGTAAAAGGTAAAGAACAATTGGTGTGTAAACTTAAGAAGTCAATATATGGGCTTAAACAAGCATCCCGGCAATGGTATATTAAGTTCAATACCATTATTACATCTTTTGGTTTTAAGGAAAATACGGTTGATCACTGTTTATACCAAAAGATCAGTGGGAGCAAGTTTATTTATCTAGTCCTTTATGTTGATGACATCTTGCTTGCTGCAAATAATTTAAGCATGTTGCATGAGACTAAGGAATTTCTCTCAACGAACTTTGAAATGAAAGATATGGGAGAGGCATCCTATGTGATTGGAATAGAAATATTTCGTGATCGATCACAAGGAATATTGGGGTTGTCTCATAAAGGATATATCGAAAGGATTCTAGAGAGATTTGGAATGAGTAAGTGTTCACCTGGGAAAGTTCCTGTATAGAAAGGTGATAAATTCAATCTCATGCAATGTCCTAAGAATGATGTTGAATGAAAGGAAATGAAATCAATTCCATATGCATCTGTAGTTGGTAGCCTAATGTATGCTCAAACCTGTACTAGACTGGATATCAGTTTTGCGGTCGGTATGTTAGGGAGGTATCAAAGTAATCCAGGAAGGGAACATTGGCAGGCTACAAAGAAAGTGTTAAGGTACTTACAAGGCATGAAATATTACATGCTCATGTATAGTAGATCCAATGAATTTGAGGTGATTGGATATAGCGATTCAGATTTTGCTGGATGCATCGATACTAGAAAATCGACTTTTGGTTACCTGTTTATGTTTGCTCAAGGAGCCATATCATGGAAAAGTGTGAAACAAACTATCGTTGCTTCATCTACTATGGAGGCAGAATTTGTGGCATGTTATGAAGCCACAATTCATGCATTATGGTTGCGAAACTTTATTTCAGGACTTGCGGTTGTCGACACCATTAGAAAGCCGCTGAAAATTTATTTTGATAACTCTGCAGCAGTGTTTTTCTCAAAAAATGACAAGTACTCTAAAGGTGCCAAACATATGGAACTGAAGTATCTTGTTGTGAAAGATGAGGTTCAGAAACAAAGAGTGTCAATCATGCACATCAGAACAGAACTTATGATTGCAGACCCTTTGACGAAAGGGTTACAACCAAGACAATTTAAGAAACATGTTCAAAGAATGGGTCTTGGTTGTATTAATAATAATTGATGTGTGACATTCTGAGCTCCTTTGTGTGTTTCTGATATACAATTATGTGTCTCTTGTTTTAATGTGGTAGTACGTACTTTATGTAATTTTAAACAAGAAAGAGTCTTATAAAGATATTATGTTTAATCATTATGATATAAGACATTATGTGGACCATTATGCTATTTTATAGAAATTATGAGTATAAAATGATGGATTACTGGTATTGTAGTATATGGAAGGGAATGCATTGAATTAATAATGCACAACCGCCATAACTCTCAGCAATTTATCATAGTATGATGTTCAACACTTTATATTATGAATAATCGGGTCAAGTGGGAGAATGTTAGAAATCTGATATTAAAAACTGCAATCGTTTCATTTACTTTTAACGTTATGCAGTTTCTAATCTTAATGTGACCCTATTAATTAGGTCATAAATAGAACGTTTCATTTACCTTTAACGTTATGCAGTTTCTAATCTTAATGTGACCTGATAAATTAAGTCATAAATAAACCGTTCTATAATTAGAACATTAGGTCTTTGATTAATCTTAAGCGTTGAATTGGTATATGATGGACGTACCAGATTTAGAGTTATATGTTATATAAAGGATTGGGTCCTCTCTCTCTCCCAAAAAAAAATATAGATGTATTCTTCTCCATCAAGAAACACATAAAAAAATAGGGTTAGAGAGAAAAACCGAATTCTGAGAAGAAGAGTAATTATTAGAAGTCAGAAGAAGAAGATGACAGCCATTACATCTTTCATTGTTAATCAAGGTACGTCATCTTAAACAAAAAAATCATATTAAGTTTTGTTTGTGAAATATTCGGTATTAGTGATCCTTGGGCTATTACTTGAATTGTTCATCATTAATCATGAAAGATCGAACAGTAAAGAATTTCTGACACTTAATACTCATGGAAAATGAATCATATTTCTTCATTCATATAATCAGAGAAAGAAAAAATAGGGAGAGATAGAGAATGGCGAAGGGTAATGGTGCACGTGAGAGAGCTATAATGGCAGCGATTATAGCATTCGGAATAGGCTACATCACCACTCAACAAGGCCAAATCGGTTTTAAAGCTGCAACGGAGGCCCGTTACATAGCATCCACTGACGTCTTTGTTTTCTCTTCCCTTGGGGCCTTGTTTTTTGAAGTCATGTCGAACAAGTTTCTGACGTTGAAGGAATACCCTGCGGTTTGTATGATGTTGGCTTCCTCCTCCATTGCACACATCATTATGCAGTGCCGTGGTGGCTTTGCATTGATGGTATACCTTCCTCCTGCTTTTCTTTTCTTTGTTTTTTTCATTCCAGAATGCTTTCACGATTATCTTTCCAAAGGTGTCACTGCTATTATTCGTCGTTGGGGATGGATATTTGGAATCCCTTCTCCTGAAATAGCCGTTCCTGACCAAAATATACCTTTCTAAGTCCTATACATATGACCCCTTTGATTCCTATAGTACAATTTGCTTATATTCTGAAGACAGAGAAATAAACCCATCGATCTGTGGGCAATCATGTGTGTGGTCTTGGCTGCAGCGTCTGTTGTCTTGGCTGTTCTCTATTTTTTCTTATGTGTGTGAAAGAATGCAATATATATATATATATATATTTGCAATGTATTTAAAGAGGTTAATATTATCCTCCTCCTTTGTAATGCCACGAGTACAGTTTTTTGGTAGTTATACTAATACAAAATAGCATATTGATGCAAGACATAAAACAGTGCAACTTTGGAAGTAGATGATAAAGTTGGAATTTGATTAGTAGAAAACACTCCACTAACAACGCGTCTTTTCATTCAGCTCACATCAAGAAACCTCATTACCAAAAATAACAAATAATGGTCGCGGTAAAACAAAATAACAAATACACACACCAGTAAAAAGTCGGAGCCGATGGCAGGGATCCCAAATTTATTTTATATTATGATTTATCACAATATATATATTGCTGGCATGCAAATGGTTAATCTGAATAGTATGGTTGACACGCTGAAAGCAGAGAAGTAGTGAGTTGATTTAGAGGCATGAGTTGATTTATAGGCTATATGTTCATGGGCCTGTGTTTAAAGAATATGCTGTGTGATTTGGTCATGTGGGTGATGTATCAGTTGCCTTTAACATATATAAATAGTTAGCATAAGTCATTTTGTAAGGTGTGCAGATTGAAAATCAATAAAATTCTTCTTTTTCTAATTTACTGATTATATTATTCTCCTTGTTTCTTTTCCTATTAACTGCTGACTCACCTCTGTTCTCCTGTTCTTTCTCTTAAAAATCATCTCTTACATTCTTAAACAAGATTTTACCCTCAGCATCAATATACTCCACACAACAAACTATTACATGAAAACTAGATCCATGGCAAAGAAATAAGAACATAACAAAGTAGTACTAGAGTGGACCGACACCAGAGCCAACTTGACTTCTCTGATGAAGAAAATATTGATCATACTGAAATTACTCTAGACCATTCACCTAGGAAGACAAGGCTAATAAGGGTCTGGTGTATCAGCTCTTCACTTTATTTTTCATCCTGTAATTATTGGGCTGGGCTTCTTTCCTCAACCCAGTAGATAGTCTGCACATATAAATATAGGCTGCAACATTGTAATAAGGTTATGTAAAATCAGAGAATAAATGAAATAAACTCTTTTTCGTTTTATGGTATCAGAGCCACCATAGCCAAAAGGCTGCAATTGATCAGAGAAATTGATTTCTCCTTTCTCCCCTCAGAGCATTATCATCATAGGGGAGGCATACCTTTTTCTGTGATCAGTATAGCATCAAGTTTTCATCAGTTCTTACCCATCATTGTGCCATCCTAGAAGAGGATCAGATTCAAGATCTTCATCTCCTCATCTGGTTGCACTGTTCTCACTCATTTCATCCTGCTTTGGCTGCAATTTCATCATTGCCTAGCCAAAACATTGCTTTCTTGATCAAGATATCTGGATATTAGTGTTCTTGATCCACCATGGCAGATCAAGATGATGATGCCACCTTTGTAAACACAGGCAGCAGATCCAGAAATGATCAAGGCACCGATCCAATCTTGATCAAACCTAAAAATCAGGCAATAAACACACCATTAGATGAAGACAACTATATAACATGGAAATATCAAGTAAAATTGCATTAAGAGGTTATGATCTGCAAGATTATGTGAAGAGAACCAAGGTGATTCCTCCCATGAACATCACTGATGATAAAGGTAAACTTATTAGCAATCCAGACTACATTCAATATCAAAGGCAAGATAATTTACTTGCATCTTGGCTATTATCTTCTATCAGTCAGAGTCTTGTGTCACAACTTGTTGGGTGTTATACATCATATGAAATATGGTCATCTATTGAAAGAATTTTCAGTTCACAATCAGCAGCTAGAGTTATGCACTATAGAAGAGAGCTACAAAATGCAAGAAAGAATGATACAAGTATGAGAGAGTATCTTGCTAGAATCAAGAATCTCTGTGACAAATGGAAGTTTGTAGGTCATGAGATATCTAACAGTGAGCAGATCCTTATCATTACAAATGGTCTTGATCAAGAATATGAATCTTTAGTGACTTTTCTTGCTACACAGCAAACTTTACCAGACATAGAGTATGTTCACTCAGCCCTTCTTGCTCATGAAGGCAGAGTTGAACAGAGAAGACTCATGCAAGAAGACTATTAGCCAACTATGCCTCCTCCACAAAGAACAGAAATCAGAAACACAGCCAAAATAAACAAGAAAATCAAAACTCAAGAGGAAACAACAATCAAAGGGGAAGAGGCAGAGGAAAGTACTCAAACAACAATAGGGTCAAATGCCAAATTTGTGAGAAATTTGGCCACATGGCAAATAAGTGCTACTTTAGATTCAAGGAAGATTATAATATTGCTCAGCAAGGTCAAACAAACAGGGGACCAACAGTTAACATGGCACAAACCAGTAATCAATCCAGAAACAGTGCAGACAACTCAACAGATGATGCAACCAGATCCGATGACATCAACATGGAAGAGTGGTTCCCTGATTCAGCGGCCACTAAGCATATGACTAACAACTTGCAAAATCTAAACTTGGGAAACAAAAGCTACACAGGTAAGCATTCAGTTTCAATAGGAAATGGTGAAACAATAAATATATCTCATGTGGGAACGGGGACTATAAAAGGTACAAGGCTACTCTATCATAATAACTTATTGAGAGTACCAAGTATCAAAAAGAATTTAATCAGTGTCTCACAATTTGCTAAAGAAAACAATGTATATTTTGAGTTTCACCCTAAATTTTGTCTTGTCAGGGATTTGCTAAATAAAAGCATATTGTTACAGGGTAAACTTGATCAAGGTTTATACAAGTTCAGCAATATGAGAAAAAGACATTTTTGTAACAATTCAGTATGGTGTAATAATGTTAGTACTGATGATAACAAAAAGGACAACACTCTTGATGTATGGCATTGCAAGTTAGGACATCCTAGTTTTGATGTAGTCAAACAAGTATTGAATGAAAGTAAAGTTTCTTTTCCAAAATTGTGTAGTTCTAATATATGTACTCACTGCCAAATTGGTAAGAGTCACAAATTACCTTTTCAATATTCTGAGACTATATACGAAAAGCCTCTCGAGCTAGTGGCAGCTAACTTATGGGGACCATCTCCACATAATTCAACTCAAGGAGACATGTATTACCTATCACTTGTTGATGCACATAGCAGGTATACATGGATATACTTTTTAAAGGCAAAATCAGACACATGCAATGCTATGAAACACTTCGTCACTTGCATTGAAAAAAATTTAAATAGCAGTGTGAAAATGATACAGACAAATGGTGGGGGTGAATTCAAATCCCTAAAAGATTTCTTTAGTATGAAAGGAATCATACATAGAATGACATGCCCACACACATCTGAACAAAATGGATTGGTGGAGAGAAAACACACACATCGTGGAGACTGGTTTAACACTTATGTCACAAGCAAGTCTACCTATGAGATACTGGAGGGAGGCATTTGCCACAGTAGTGTATCTCATCAATAGAATGCCGACCAAAGTGTTAAACCATATCTGCCCTTTTGAAAAACTTTTTGGTGTCAAACCAGATTATGAGTACTTAAGAAATTTTGGGTGCCTGTGTTTCCCTTGTCTCAGACCATACAACAAACATAAATTGAGCCTGAGGTTTAGTTAATGTACTTTTCTGGGTTATGCAGATAATCAGAAAGGCTACAAGTGTCTAGACAATTAGAGCATGCTTTATATTTCAAGACATGTAGTTTTTAATGAAAGTGTTTTCCCTTTTGCAGAAAAGGAAAAACACAAACAAGGAATGGATATCAGCAATGCAGGCACAAGTCAAATACCTAACCTGTCTGATTGGATCAGCAAAGAAAATAAAATAAATCATGAGTCTACAAATATTGTTCACATTGATAATTCAGAGCAAAGTGCAGTGGACAGCTCACAACATGATGAACAACAGCAAGTAGATATACAGGAAAATCAAGACAATGAAGACTCAACAAATGAAGCTACTGATCACTGTATTATTGAACATTAAGTGCCACAGTCAACCATTAGTCAACACCCCATAACCACTAGATCCAAAAGTGGTATCTTTAAACCCAAAATATTCAACACTCAAATCAATGAAGTAGGGCCAACATCATATGAATCAGCAGTTAAAGATAAAAGGTGGAGGAAAGCCATGGATGAAGAATATAATGCACTGATTAAAAACAAAACGTGGATCTTAGTTGACCCACCAAAACACAAAAATATAGTTGGAAGCAAGTGGACTTACAAAATCAAAAGAGATGCATATGGAAAAATAGTTAAGCACAAAGCAAGACTTGTGGCAAAAGGCTATACCCAACAGTATGGTTTTGATTTCAATGAGACATTCTCCCCAGTCATTAAACCAGCAACCATCAGAATTATACTAACCTTAGCCTTACACAAGCATTGGCAGATAAGGCAGTTAGATGTGCATAATGCATTCTTAAATGGGGACTTAGTGGAAGAAGTGTACATGCAACAACCAAAAGGCTATAGCTCTAAAGACAACAGCAATCAAGTGTGCAAGTTACACACAGCTATATATGGGTTGAAACAAGCTTCAAGGGCCTGGTATGAAAAACTGAAGACTACTTTAGTCAAATTGGGATTCACTGCCACTAAATCTGATAACTCCTTCTATATAAGAAAGTAGAGGGATAATAGCATCTACATATTAGTGTATGTTGATGACATTCTCATTACAGGAGCCAACTAGCACGAGATTGAAACAGTTATCAAGTGTTTAGACAGACAATTTGCTAAAAGACTTGGGGGATGCTAATTACTTTCTAGGCATACATATTCAGAGAAATGTAGATTCAAGCATCAGTTTATCACAAAAGCAATATATATCAGACATTTTAGTAAGAGCGAATATGGACAACGCCAAAGCACTGCCCACACCCATGACAAGTAATCTCAAGCTATCTAAAGACAAGGGTGAGCCGATTGAAAACATCAAACAATATAGGAGTGTAGTTGGGGCACTGCAGTATGCAGCTATTTCTAGACCAGACATCTGTTTTAGTGTAAATAAGGTCTGCCAATACATGCAAGCGCCAACGAATGAACATTGGCATGCAGTTAAACGCATTCTCAGATACCTAAAGGGAACCGTTCACTATGGGTTAAGATTAGTGTCATGCAAAAATATGATTCTACAAGCTTACAGTGATTCGGATTGGGCCAATGATTTAGACGACAGAAGATCCACTACTGGGTACTATGTGTACCTCGGCGACAACCCCGTTTCATGGTGCGCGAAGAAGCAATCAACCGTTTCTAGGTCGAGCAATGAAGCAGAATACAGAGCTATCGCCAGTGTTACTGCTGAGATCACTTGGACTGAAGCACTTCTCAGAGAATTAGGGTTCGAGCTTAAACAAAAGCCGACTGTCTGGGTGGACAATTTGAGCGCCATATCGCTATCCATGAACCTTGTTCAGCACGCAAGAACGAAACACCTAGAAGTGGATCTTCACTTTGTTAGAGAACGAACTGGAAGCGGGAAGCTCCAGATCCGTCATATCCCCTCTTTTTATCAGCGTGCAGATGTATTAACCAAAGCCATTTCATCTAATAATTTCGTTCGTCTTAGGGAGGAGCTTCGCATTTTCCCCGCCGCCATGAAAAATGAAGAGAAGACTTAAGGTGCTGGGAAACCCTAGTTTCGTTTATGGGGGCGTAATAAGGGTCTGGTGTATCAGCCCTTCACTTTATTTTCATCCTGTAATTATTGGGCTGGGCTTCTTTCCTCAACCCAGAAGATAGTCTGCACTTATAAATATAGGCTGCAGCATTGTAATATGGTTATGTAAAATCATAAAATAAATGAAATAAACTCCTTTTCGTTTTAAAGGCAAGAGCAAATCAATCTGAAAACTATTGTAGCCATTAGGGATCTCCAAGTATCTAATCAGACATTGCAAGGTACAACCCAAGAACTGCAAGAAGGAAACCAAGAACTCAATATCAAGATTGATAATATCAGTGAGGTTCTCAGCAGTATGGTTAAAGAATTGAGAGAAATCAAGAACCATAGAGACAACAGAAATGGTGAAACCAGTAACCAATCACAACCTAAAACTGCTCCTCTCTATGTATGACCTTCATAAAGAATGCAGCAAAAAATCCGTCAAGAACCTCTCCAACACGAATTACCCCCCACACTTATGTTCCACCTCCAAGAAATACCACAGAAATATTAGCAAGCTTCCCAAACCATAACCTAAACTCCAATCAGTCCCCAAAATTATTACAAAACACCATTATCAAAATAGAATTACCTACTTACAATGGAGACAGCAATGTTATGGAATGGATTAGTCAGGTAGAACAACCTTTTCAGTATCATAATACACCAAAAATAGAGTGGGTACCCACTTGTTTTTTCCATCTAAAAGAGGAGGCACATTTGTGGTTTGGACGGCTTGCAAAGAAGGTAAAGAATTATGAGCAATGAGTAATATTCAAAGAGGAATTAATTGTTAGATTTGCATCAAAAGACTTGCAGGGCAATATCTAATATCAAACAGTCAACCACTGTAAGAGCTTACCTCACTAAATTTGAGGAGTTGTAGCGGGTGTGTCAAGCTCTACCTGACCAGTCCTCGCTTGAGAAATTCATTGATGGTCTCAAGAAGAAATTAAATTTGATGTCATGGCTTTACATCCAGTAGATTTTATGGAGGCAGTAAGCTTGGCTGAATGGAAAAACACAAGTAAGAAGAAAAACAAACTTAGCAATTCAACAAGAAACAAATTCCAGAACAAAGAAAAATTTATAGAAAAGAGATATAAGGAAGATCATGCTAAGGTTAAAGGATTGACCCCTCAAGAAATCATAGATAGGAGAAGAAAGAACCTATGCTATGGGTGTAATGAAAAGTGGCATCCTGGCCATGTATGCAAGAACAAACAAGTATATATTATTGAAGGCATTATGCCACTTCATGAAGAAGGTGTGGAAATACCAGAAAATGATACCATGGAAGATAATCAAGGGTTGAAAGAAGTACCTACCTCGCCTGCAGAAATAAAGGAAGAAACTTATGCCATCACCCTCAATGCTATGTGCAGTATTCCTACTCTCTATACTATAAGAGTAAAAGGCATAATTAATGAAAAACACATTATTGTACGTATAGATTCTGAATCCACACATAGTTTTATAAATACTGAACTATCCAAAAGACTGCAATTGAATGTCCAAGAATCTTTGGGATATTCAATGCAAATAGCTAACGGGGACAAATTTAGTGGCAAAGGTGTTTGCAAGGGGTCATAATTAAAAGTCAAGGATATATTATGCCCATTGACTTAATAGTGATACCACTGGAGGGATGTCAAGTTGTTCTAGGTGCACAATAGATGAAGGAATTAGGGGATGTATCCTTTAATTTTTCAAAATTACAAATTAAATTTCAATTTCAGGGTCAAACATATATTTGGCAGGGAATCAAAGACAACAACAAGTTGATGAAAGATAAAGACATAGCAAAAGAGAGTATAAAAGGACAACTCACCTTGCTGTTGTACTCTAAGGAACTGCAAGCTTCTGCTAGCAATTGTTTCAATCAAAGAATACATCCTGATGTTCAAGCCATACTGCAACAGTACCCCTCTATAACAAGTACTACCCCACCTCTACCCCCATCAAGAAGTTGTGACCATAAAATACCCCTACTGCCAAATGCTAAACCAGTATGCCTCAGACCATACAGACATTCTTCCATATCAAAAATGAATTGGAAAAACTCATTTGAGAAATGTTGGAGTCTGGAGTGATAAGGCCTAGCACAAGTGAATATTCATCTCATGCGGTCATGGTCAGGAAAAAAGATGGAACATGGAGAATGTGCGTCGATTATAGATCACTCAACGGTCAGACCATAAAAGATAAATTTTCTATCCCCTTAGTTGATGATTTGTTAGATGAATTATATGGTTCAACTTATTTTTCTAAGCTTGATTTGAAGTCAGGATACCACCAAGTTCGAATGCATCCCTCTAATATTTATAAAACTGCATTTAAAACTCATGAGGGGCATTGTGAATTTATTGTAATGCCTTTTGAGCTATCAAATGCCCCATCAACATTTCAAGCTTTGATGAATAATGTTTTCAAAGCATATCTAAGGAAATTTATACTTGTTTTTTTTATGATATACTCATTTACAGCCGGACTTGGTCTGAGCACATGTTGCACCTTAGTCACACATTGCAGGTACCGGAGAGCAATCAGTTGGTTATAAAGCTTCCAAAGTGCTCTTTTGCAGTGACTCGGGTTACTTACTTGGGGCATATCATATCCAGAAATGGCATTGCAGTGGACCTAGACAAGGTGCATGCTATCAAACAATCGCCTCAACCAAGAAATATTTAGAGCTTAAGAGGGTTTTTGGGTCTCACTGGTTATTATAGAAGGTTTATAAGGAATTATGGAAGCATTGCCAAACCAATGACTGATTTCCTGAAAAAGAATACATTTGAATGGAATGATAAGGCTACTGGGGCTTTTGAAAAATTGAAGCAATGTTTAATGGAGCCACCCATTCTGAACATGCCAAATTTTAACAAGGATTATGTAATTGAGTGTGATGTTAGTGGAGTGGGGATAGGTGCAGTTTTAACACAAGATGGAAAACCCATAGCCTACCTCAGCCAAGCACTCAAAGGGAAGAATCAATTGTTGTCTACATATGAGAAGGAGTTACTGGCTTTAATCTTAGCAACAAAAAAATGGTCACAATATTTGATTGGTAGAAGATTCATCATAAAAACTGACCATCAAAGTTTAAGGCATCTTTTATCACAAAGGCTATCAATTGGAATTCAAGGGAAATGGTTGGCCAAGCTACACGGTTTTGATTATAAGGTTGAATATAAAAAAGGAAAGGAGAACACTATGGCGGAAGCACTGTCAAGACTGCCGGAGGAACACAATTCTTCTATAACCACAATGCACTGTTATGCTATATCCATTGTTGAGAGTAGTTGGATACAAGAATTAAGGAATAATATACAACAATCTGGAAACTATCAAGACATGCTACAAAAAATCAATGAAGGTAAACTCAACCCAAACAAATATAAGTTAGTGGATGGTCTTCTTTTTTTACAAGGGAAGGATTTATTTAGATTGCAACAGCAAGAAAATCATTTCTACTATACTTCAGGAGTATCATTTTACTCCACTTGGTGGACATGTAGGCATAAAAAAACTAAACTTCGACTTAAACAAGTGTTTTATTGGAAGGGGATGAAATCAGATGTAGAACAGTTTGTGAAGGAGTGTGATACTTGTCAAAGGAACAAACACGAAAACATACCAGTGCCTGGACTTTTGCAACCTCTACCTATTCCTGATAAGATATGGAGTGAAATTTCAATGGACTTTATTATTGGTCTTCCAAGGAGAAACAAATATACTTCTATATATGTAATAGTTGACAGACTCACTTAATATTCACATTTCTTCCCTTTAAAACATCCTTACACAGCCAAAGACGTAGCCAAGATCTTTTATGATGGGGTGTTCAAACTTCACGGTATGCCACAAAGCATAGTTAGTGATAGAGATGCAATTTTCACTAGCATATTTTGGCAAGAGTGTTTAGGTTACAGGGATGTACACTCAAATTCAGCTCAGTTTACCATCCCCAATCCGTTGGACAAACTGAGGCAGTCAATAAAATATTGGAGGGTTACTTGCGATGTTTTGTTTGCCATAAGCCTCAAGAATGGTCATACTGGCTACCAGCAGCAGAGTGTTGGTAAAATACCAGTTGGTATAGTTCATCTAACACCACACCCTTTTTATGTAGTATATGGAATAATACCACCAACTTTACTATCTTATGTTCCTCACACTGCTAAAATTCCACAAGCGGAACAAGAATTATTCTCTAAAGATATAGTGTTACAGTTATTGAAGGACAGTTTGGCTTTAAATCAGGAAAGAATGAAGAAATTCGCAGATATGAAGAGGACAAAGAGGCAGTTCAATGTGAGGGACTGGGTGTACCTCAAATTGCAACCGTACAGGCAAATTACAGTTAGTAACTCGAAGACAACAAAACTTTCACCCAGGTTCTATGGACCTTGTCAAGTTCTTCAAAGAATAGACGAAGTAGCTTACAAGTTGGAGTTACCACCTGAAGCAAAATCCATCATGTTTTTCATGCATCTCAGCTCAAAAGAAAGCATGGAAAAGGTGCAGTCATTCAACACAATGTTCCGACTTACATGGAGGAAATAATTGAGGAGCCTGAAGCAATTCTTGATAGAAGGATTTTTCCAAAAAAAATAATCGAGCCACAACTCAAATGCTCATTAAATGGAAGCAAAGAATTGAAAAAGAATCTACGTGAGAGGATTATTGGGAGTTGATTAAGAGGTTTCCAGCTTTTGACCTTGAGACAAGGTCAAATTTTAAAGGAGAGGGGAGTGTTAGAGCTCAAAAATTGGACCAGAGCTTATTGGAGAAGAAGGAAGAAGACGGAGGAAATTCAACAATCACATTCGTTCTAAAGCAACCTATCTTCACCGCCGACAACCCAGGGCATCAGATGGTCAATGGTCAACATGGTTTAGAAGGGCTACAAGTGGCACACTCTCCAGCATCACCGGTCGGGTTCAATGTCGATTAGATGTGTTATGCATGTGCGCAAGCTGTGCACGTGCACAGGTGCACGACTTGATTTAGAGGCCATATGTTCATGGGCCTATGTTTAAAGAATGTGCTGTGTGATTTGGTCATGTGGGTGATGTACTAGTTGCCTTTAACATGTATAAATAGTTAGCATAAGTCATTTGTAAGGTGTGCGGATTGAAAATCAATAAAATTCTTCTTTTTCTAATTTACTGATTATATTCTTCTCCTTGTTTCTTTTCCTATTAACTACTGCTTCACCTCTGTTCTCTTGTTCTTTCTCTTAAAAACCATCTCTTACATTCTAATGAAGAATAATGCGGGTTTAACCCGAAATCCCAAGATGGCCCAATGCTGTAATTTATGTATATAAGCTTCTGTATTGCATGCGAGTATTGTATCTTTTGTACTCAGCATCATTATTCATCAATAAAAGCACATTTTCTTCAATTCTATCTGCTCAAATATCATTCAATACAAAACATTCTCAAATTCTAACATGGTATCAGAGCCATATAAGGCAAAATTGCTTTAAAATCCTTAGAAAGAAGAAGAAATACTAATATCCATCAAAGAAACCTCATCATTTGGAGATTAGTTACCTATCAGTAACATTGCATCATCTGGGCAGTGCAAGATTTGTCTCCAGAGACTACTGCCTTGCCAAGGGAAGCCTGGCTGCACATAGTCTCCTTCCCAGATCAAATCTTGGCTTGAGAAAATCAGAAACCAGTTAAGAAATCAAGAATCTCATCAAAATAGAAAAGAAGTAGGTGCCATACCATTAGTTTATCAAATTCGACCTCATCATTTAAACCCAGTTGCAACATACTTGATTTCTGCAGGAACAAGATTTCTTGCTATTCCCTGTTTTGATTTCTGATCTTTTAAGCACTTTTCTTGATTCAAGAAACTTAACCATGGCTGAAAATAGTTCAGCAACATCTGATAATGCTCCTAATCCAACTCAACAAGCCTCAGCAATTACATAAAGCTTTCTGAAAGCCATCATTAGCCCCCAAACCCAACTCATCACTGCTTAATTTGAGGAAGACAATTATCTCCTCTGGAAAATACAAGTTGAAACTGCAACTAGAGGGTATGGTTTGGAAGGATTTATTCTTGGCACTATTGCTGCTCCTCCCAGATTCATCATTGATCAAGAAAATAAGACTATAAGTAATGAAGAATATGCAAAATATCAAAGGCAAGACAGTCTTTATAAGTTCATGGCTAATGAAATCGGGTTGATAGTTGAAAGAATTTTCAATACTCAGTCTGCAGCCAGAGTGATGCATTACAAAAGGCAGTTACAAAGTGTAAAGAAAAACAGTCAAACAATGAGAGACTATCTGGCAAAAGTCAAGAACATATGTGATATGCTTGAAGCTGTAGGGCATAAAGTTTGCAATACTGAACAAGTGTTGACTATTCTAACTCGTTTAGGTGATGAGTATGAGGCTGTGGTGGCAGTCATATCTTCTCAAGAAACTCTACCATCAATTGAGTATGTCCACTCCATTCTCCTTGCACATGAAGGAAGATTGGACTTCAAGAAACCCATAGACACTGACATGTCTATTAACCATGCTTCAAATAATAAAACCAGAAACCAAAATTATGTCAATCAACAGTATCAAAGGGGGAACTCCACTACCAGAAGTAGAGGCAGAGGGAGATGGAGTGGTGGTAACAAGCCAAAATGTCAAATATGTGAAAAAGTTGGTCACACTGCACCAAAGTGCTATTTCAGATTCAATGCTAACTATATTCTAGGACAAAGCTCAAACAGTCAAAGAAATGGCAACTACAGTGCAAACTTAGCACAAGTTCAGCAAGAACCTAACAAAAAATCTGGTGGCAACAAGAATCAGTACCTGGATGAAACTGCAAAGCCTGAACATATACAAGATGAGGCATGGTACCCATACTTAAGAGCAACCAATCACTTGACAAGCAATCTTGACAACTTAAATCTAGGCAACAAGGAATATAGAGGTAAACAGTCCATGATCATGGGAGATGGTAAGCCTATTGGCATCACTCATATTGGTAATGCCTATACCAAAGGTGAAAGGCAATTATATCTCAATAATTTATTAAGAGTTCCAAGAATAAAGAAAAATCTTATGAGTGTTTGTCAATTTGCACATGACAATGATGTTTACTTTGAATTCTATCCTAAATACTGCTTAGTTAAAGACATGCTAACTAGTGAAAAACTTTTGTAGGGTGATGTAGTGAATGGGTTATACAAGTTTAATTTGACTAATTGCAGAAATCCTATTGAGAAAGTAAAGTGTTGTAATAATAGTGAAACGTAGCCTACTGAAAACGGCAAAAATATATATGATCAATGGCATTACAAGTTAGATCACCCTAATGCAAATGTTGTGAAACAGGTTCTGAAAGAAAATAAAATTTCTTTTGATGATTTTACTTTACCATATATCTGTACCTACTGTCAAATGGGCAAAAGTCACAAATTAGCTTTTGCAGACTCCACAACCAAATACAAAATGCCATTAGAATTGGTTGCAACTAATCTTTGGGGTCATGCACCCATTAGTTCTGATTATGGCTATAAATACTATATATCTTTTGTTGATGCACACACTAGATACACATGGATATACTTCCTGAATTGCTCATGCATCCGTACCTTTAAAGTTCCGATTTGACTCTTTTAGTACTTCGTATATTTGATTAATAGACTCCCAACAAAAGTACTAAAAGGAGTAAGTTATTTAACGACGAGTTTTCTATCGGATTAGAAAATCGCTGATAAATTTCAAATTAAAATTTAACCACAAGTGCATGACGTACAAAAGTTAGTACGTGACGAGTACGGGTCGATCCTAGAAAACTGTTAGATTTTAAATTTCTAATTAATCAAATTAAACTAAAAGTGGAGATTGTTTTGAAAACTAGAAAGCTAAGCAAATGTTGAGATTAAAAACTATGTGCTTAAAATTCATATTAGAGGCAAATCCACTTTCTTATATTTTTCACATAAATCAACATAAAATCAAATGATGATCTCTTTTTAATCTAAGTAAGATTAGTGATGTATTTATCATAAGCATGACCTATTTGTGTTATTAATTAACACAAATCAACCATCAAACTATAATACAACTCTAGTCCTACTTTTTCAAATCTCATGAAACATGGCATAGAAAATGAAACCAAAATCTATGTTACTATTAATTAGTAACATAGATCGTCAAATTTTGATTAAAACTTCAATTCATTTCCATGATCATATATAGATGAAGAGGCAATTTGTGATTAATGAGATAAGCATAGCCTATTTGTTATGAACAAAGTAGACTATTATTTAATGGCGGAAATTCTATCGAGTTAGAAAACCGTCGAAAAATTTATAGTTAAAATTTGACCGCAAGCGCACGGCGTATACTTGTAGTACGTGTCGAATACGGGTCGATCCGCAGGGAATTGATGATTTTAAAAATTCAATTCAATCAAATTATACCAATTTCAAGTGAGAGTTAAGCTAGAGAATTAACTAACTAACTAAAAGAAAAGAGAAGCAAATATAAGAGTTAAGTGACAATTTAGAGAATAAATCCACTCTCTAGATCATGTAGTTCACGCATATGAAATAATGATCTCTCTTTTATGGTCATTAATGCTTTAATTGATGTGCTTATCATAAGTATGGCATATTTGTGCTATTGATTAGCCAACATAAGCCATCAAACTATAACACACCCCTTAAATCACTTACTAACTTTCATGAAACTTGACAATGAAAACGAAAATGAAATCTATTTTAAGTATGGTCTATTAACTATTGATTAGAAATATAGACCATCAAATTTTAATTTCAAATCACTTTCTTTTGCCATAATCATATTTTGATGAAGAGGCAATTAGTGTTAGTGATTGTTTAAGCATAGCCTATTTGGTGTCAACAATATAGGCTATCAAATTCAAAGCAAAAACAACAATTAAACCACTTCAATCATTCTTACTAAGCACAAAAAGAGAGCATGAATTAACAACTAGTTGAAGCTACATAATTAGAGAGCTTCATTACCCCTAAACTGAAGGGGTTTAGCCTCTCATATTTGTCATTTGATTAACAAATGTAGCTTGCAACATGAAAGTAAAAAAGAAAGGAAAATGAAAGCTAATGGAAAAGAGAAACTAATTAACAAGAATTAACACTAATCTAATTTGCATGAAAGTAAATCTACACTACAGACATTAAAGTAAATAAACAAGGAAAGGAAAAGAACATGTATTAACTTGCATAAAAGAAAACTACATAAAAGAAATGGCTAAGTAGCCATGAAAAGAAGGAGAGCTCTCATTTTATTTCTAAGGTAAAACTAAAGAGAAGAGAGCCTAAAAAAGACTAAGGGAGAAGAGCAAGTTACATGACGATATGGGGTATTTATACAAGTGTAACACCCTAATTCATATTTTTGGGGAATGCCTAAATTGCCTTTGAGAAAGTGTGGAGGCCAAGTAATCATTAGCTTCTACTAATCATCATTTAAGTGTACATGAAGCCATTAATTCCATAAGCATGTGCATTAGCCTCTAATTTGTACATGAATAAAGGTGGGTAGGTGGGGTCCTCCATTATCATGCCTTTGAATTATTTCCATCTTCATTCCTTTATCTTCACTCTTGTGCATTCATATATCTTCATGAAACCACTTGTATATGAATTTAAATTCCTACAAATAATATAGAAATTTTCAATTAAATTTTAGAAAATTAATATATGCACAAAATGACTATTTTGCCATTAGATGAAGATGAATATGTGACAATTTGAAATAATTTGAATTTTGGTTTAAACAAGTTAAAATACTCAATATTATCATTTATTTAACTTAAATAGATTAAATATGGTGGTAAAAATATGCACATTTACGTGTACATCAAATACCCCCACACTTACCTTTTTATTCGTTCTCGAATAAAGAAAAACTAAGATAAATCTGTTTTCGTAGGAAGCACGATTGCATTGAGCGTATGCAACAAGCCGTTAAACCTCTGGGTGTCCCCAGTAGGACGAGTGTTGTCTCGTGAGGGTTTTCAGCGGATACTACCCACAAAATCCAAATGCAAGATGAAAATATTTACAAAATGCAAGATTTATTTACAAAGAGATGCATGCGAGTTTTTGAATATATTTACAATAAAGGATTTACTTTTAAATTGACACAAATAAGTTAAATATAGATTTGGTTATTATCTTTGAAAATTTAAGTCATTTACTTGTCAAAATTTCCAACAAAAATGAAGTTATCATAGCAAATAGACAATAGTTTAACTCGTTGTTTCAGTTGATAACAAAGTGTAACCATGAAATAGATCCTTAGTTGATCATCAAAGTTTATCGAAGTGGTATTTTCATTTCTTTTCAATAACAAGTCAAATCAAATAAGCTAAAATAGTGCTTGAATTTCATTTTCTTACTCTTTCCATTTTTTCCTTTTGAAAATTTTATTGATATTTACATATGCCTAACTCGGATAAACTGAGGCCAGATATATTACCCATGCACTGCTTTTCGGACTGATATGAGGGGAATACAGAGCGTGGTGAGTGAACACACGAGTATGAACACCTATTGACTGTAGGCATTATTAGTAAAATAATTTTCATATACACACACCTAACTCAGATAAACTGAGGCCAGATATACCGATCGTGCACTGCCTTTCGGGCTTACGTGAGAAGGGTACAGAGCATGGCGAGTGAACACACGAGTGTGAACACATAACTCTAGGTGTTTATTAAGAAAAATATATACATATATACAAGAAATATTTTATTTTATTGTTTTTTTTGTTTTTTTTAGAGAGAGTTTTGCAAAATCATCTTGGCACCGTTTAACTTAGAAGACAAAAAAAATGTTATATCCTTTACTTTAAATTCACCACTTTTTAAAATAAAGATTTTCAATTAGGATATTTCATAATTAACACGTATGAACCTTCCTATATACTAGTTAAACCATTGTTATTTGTAATCAAACTTCATTTTTATTTTTGTTAAGACAAATAGATTTTCAAAATTTTCAATTTAATTAACCAAACCCATATATATATATATATATATATATATATATATATATTTTGGCAAGGCCGACGGGGTTGGATGGTCCCCGACCATTTTATTGCAGCACCGCGAAGATTACAAAATAGACAACAATGAGCAAGCTCAGATAATACAGAGGTATACAAAGCGCTACAAAAAACTGGAAACAAAAAGGAGAAAAGACAGAAACAAAAATAAGAATAACGCACTCTTAGAATGAGTGATAAATGCCTGGATCAATGCTAAAGGAGAGCATACTCAGAGAATTCTTTATCTCATGCATCACCCAAGTCTTAACCATTGCTTCAGATTTAGCATTGTTAGGTTCAAACACCCTAGTGTTTCGTTCCTTCCAAACCGCAGCTATGAAGCTTTTCAAAACTACAAGATATAATCTCTTGTCTTTTCGTATAAACCTTGTTTTCGCATATATTATGTTCCATTCATCTAGGTTATCATGGGAAGGCTCAGTCCTACAGAGATTTGCCTTAACAAGCTGCCAAACATGCTTGATGTTATTACAGTCGAAGAACAGGTGTTCTGCTGTCTCAACCTGATCCTTGCAGAAGGTGCACGATATATTGACATCCATCCCCATGCACACAAGTTTAGCTTTAGTTAGAATTGCCCGATGAAGCACTTTCCAGAGTAACATATTTTCTCGCATACTACTGTCCTTATGCCAAGCACGCTTGCACCAGATCCACCTAGGCTGAGCTTTATTCTTCATCAAATATTCATAAACAGTGCCAATTTTGAACTTGGTCCTTTTATCACCCCAAACCAGCTTTTCACTGGAAGAATGCAGTGGAGATTTGCTTCTGATCAGGTTCCATATACATTGTATTCTCTGATTGGAGGAAAAGGTATTAGAACTTTGAATAATATAGAGAACATCCCTAACCTTAGCTGCATGGTGAATGCCAGTTTGAATTATCTTAGTGTACGTAAGATGCCTTCTTAGAATCATGCCCGGTTCGAGCCAAGGATCATCCCAGAAGCTAACACTGTACACATTATTGATGCTCATTTGAATGAGGGGCAGAACCATTTCCTTTATCTTGAATATACTTTGCCAAGTCCAACTCAGATTCTGCGTCTTGTTCATATTCCAAAAGCTTCTACATTTAACAACATTATATCGAGACCATTCAGCCCATATGCTGTCAGCACTATTGAAGAAGGTGTCTACGTGTTTAGCAAACGCAGCCTTATTCCATTGCTGTAAGTTGATGATACCTAGTCCCCCTCTATTCAACGGAAGCTCAACTCTACTAAATTTAACTGGAGCGATATATCTTCCATTTGTTCTTCTCGTCCAAAGAAATCGCATAAATGCACTAGTAATCATTTTCATAAGTTTTAAAGGCAGCACATAGGTTCTAGCCCAATAATCCTGCATAGCAAATATAACAGACTTAATTAAAGTTAGTCTACCTGCTTGGCTAAGTTTCACCGTAGTCCAGCAGTTAAGTCTTGCAGTTATCCTCGCAAATAATGGAAGGCAATGATTTGTAGTGACTCTAGAGGTAGCCAGAGGTAGCCCCAAGTATGAAATTGTATTTGGATTAGGATATAGACCAGTAGCCTGAGATATTCCTTCCTCCTGTTCCGTGTTGACACCAGCTAAAATTAGTTTAGATTTCTGAATATTTACCTTCAATCCAGTCATAGAATAAAACTAAGCAAGTGTATTCATTAAGTTAGTGACAGTATTAATATCCGGCGTACAAAACACAACAAGGTCGTCAGCAAACATAAGTGTAGAGATACTCGGTTGACTGCACTTTTGATGGCGCTTGAACTCTCCTTCATCAATAAGCTTATTGATCATTCTAGTTAGGAGCTCCATCGCAATGATGAAGATATATGCAGAAATCGGGTCTCCCTGCCTTATTCCCTGCCTACTGCGAAAAAAACCAGTGGGAATACTGTTGACAATGACCGAATAAGTTGGAGTTGAGATGCATTCGTATATCCATGCGAGAAAGTGAGGGGAGAAGTTCATGTAACTCATAATACGAATAATGCTATCCCATTGTAATGTATCAAAAGCTTTCATGATATCAAGTTTAAACATAGCCTTTGGGAAAACATTCTTACGATTATAGCCTTTAAGAAGCTCATGAGCAAGAAGAATGTTGTCAAGTATGTTCCTACCAGGTATGAACGCAGCTTGATTTTTGAAGACCAGAGAAGGAAGAGTAAGTTTCAGTCTGGAAGCTATGACTTTGGAGATGCATTTGTATATGGTGTTGCAGCATGATATAGGCCGATACTCATGGACATGATGGGCATTATGTAACTTGGGGATAAGAGCTATATTAGTGTAGTTGTACGACCTGAAAAGCTTGGATTTTTTAAAGAATAACTTAATGGCATTGATGACGTTAGTGGAAACAAAAGTCCAACAAGTAATGTAGAATTTGGCGTTCAAGCCATCAGGGCCACCGCAAGAGTTGCTGTTAAGCGAGAACATCGCTTTCTCAATTTCATCAGAGTTACTTCAGAACATAGGAAGGTATAGTCTTCGCCAGTAATAGTAGGAAGTATATTAGGAGGAATATCTTCAATGCTAGGATTGAAGTTGTTCGCGTTACCATATATGGAAGAGAAGTATTGTACAAAAGCATCCTGAACAGCAGGAATGGAAGAATGGAGCTGATCTTCCTTATCTATGATGGTAGAAATATTCTCTCTACGATGTTTGTTTCTGAGGCTAGCGTGAAAGTACGCACTATTTCTATCACCATGTTCGTGCCATTTAATCCTGGACTTTTGCCTAATCATGTCACTTTCAGTAGATAAGGCTTCACAGTATTGTTGGGTTAAGTTATACTCAGCAGCAGAAAGGTTAGAGTTGGTAACGTTGGACATCATTTCCGTTTGCACCTCAGCAAGCTTCTCACCAATCGTAGAGCTCAATTTATCTCCTTTACCAAATCTCTCGAACGACCACAGCTTCAATACATCTTTAACTTCTTTTATTTTTTCCTGCAATATAAATAAGTGGTTACCAATCTTTTCTTTACTCCAAGCATTTAATACAATATTTTTAAAGTCAGCTTCTTTAGTCCAAGAGTTAAAAAATTTAAAATTTGTTTTTCCTCTCTTGTCAGCTCCACGAAGATGGGTAATTTGAGGAGAGTGATCCGATAGAAGAGGCGGGGGAAGAAGGCTGAAGAGGAGAGGCCATTTGGTAAGAGCAGTATGGTTGGAAAAGGTATGGTCGATCCTGGAGAAAGTCCTACAACCATTCCTTCTCTTATTGTTCCATGTATATTGCATTCCTACATATCTAACAGGAATTAATTCTGAATGGTTAAGGATATCAGCAAGTGGTTTAATTTCATTCAGGGATATGGGATTGCCACCAGCTCTATCAGAGAGCTTATAACAACAGTTGAAGTCTCCCATAATTATCCAAGGATGAGTGGTTTGCCTTAGAGCTGAAAAAACATCAAATAAAGGACCTCTGGCCGCTGCTGAGTTAAAGGCATAAACAAAGGTTAAATAAAAGGAAGTATTATCATAGGTAGACTGAGCATGGCAATGAATCATATGAGAATTAGAGAGGATAGGAGTAATCTGAATTTGATGGGGGTTGTATAGAACCAAGATCCTACCATATGGTGCGTCATCCAGGTTATGGACAAGGTTCCAATCTGGTTTAATGTAATTGGCTGCCTTGAGAGTTAACTCACGGTTTAACTTAGTCTCCAACACAGCTAAATTGGATAACTTATGTGTAGCGATAAGATCTTTACATTGGTCAAGTTTGATGACGTTATGACCGCCACGTATATTCCATGCTCCAAGATTAGACATCATTGGAGGGCACGGGCATTAATCATTTCAATTTTCATTCTCCTCGTTACAGCTTGTGATGAGGATAAGTAGTTAGGTATAGCAACAGAAAGTGGTGTGTCTTCTTTGTTATTAGTACCATCTTTAGTTGGAGGGGTGGTCAGACCGGAGATCAAAGGAAATGGAGTGGTGGAAGGAGTGGAAGGAGGAGAGAGGTTCGATGATGTTGGCTGCTTGTAGGCATTAGGAGGTTTAATGTTGGAGTAAACAGAGAGGGGAGACGGTTCTTGAACAATACAATTAGCAGGAAGAGGTAATTTATTATGTGATGTGCATGCAACAGTGTGCATGCATGCTTCTGCATTCAGCTCTGTAGTCTTACTGGGGGAAGAAATATTTTTTCTACTCTTTTTACTATTCTTGTATCTTGGCTTTTGTCCTTCATTACTTTTGATTTCAATGCTTAACTTGCCTTCTTTATTACCAGATATTGCTTCTGTATTGTCTTGTATATTTTCTTCCTTTTCCTTCAGTTGCTTAGCATGTTCAGTCTTTATTTGCGTAGTTTTTTTTGATGTTTGTCTCTCTTTGCACTACTTGCTCTGTAGTGCCTATTTTAATTTCTCCTTTGGTATTATCATTTAGTGCTACATTATTTCCATTCTTGTCAATCACGTTCAAACTTTCATTAACTCCAGTACTAGTATCATCCTCTTCATCCAGTTCGTAGAGTAAATCAAATTTGTTGGATAACAAACAACTATCAAGTATTTCAACATCACCACTGTTTACTGCTCTCAATTTGGTTTGCTCCTCGTTCGTTTTGGAAGTAATTCCTGGAGGATTGTTTGACTCAGTTTCTCTCTTTTCCTCTTCTCGCTGTTCATCTGACTCGTCGTTGAATGTTTCAGTCTCTTTACCCATTCGCTCTCTCTCACTAGTATTCACAATATCGTGTATGTCTTTATCACCTTTTTCCAAAACTTTTCCATCGCTCCCCTCTTCTATTTGTTCCACTTGAACCACTTTAACAGTATTAACTCTTTTGTTTCTCGTGACTCGTTGCCATATTCTGTTATTCTGCTTCCTGATTGGTCTGAAACCTTTATGGCCTTGTACTTTCACTATGGTTTCCTTGTTACCTACCTGTCTATCAGTTGCACTGTTTTCTTTATCACACTTTTTCTTACTACTATCATTGTTTTCACAGTCCAAAGTTTTGTGCCCAAACCTCTTGCACGTAACGCATACATCTGGCCTCCATAAGTACTCTACATAAATTTTCTGTTGCCCTCCCTCAACTAGTTTAACCAGAAATTCATCATCTAATTCTTTTTTCGGCCGAACTTCAATCAAGCACTTCGCAAAGTTCAACCTATCTTGCTTCTCTGTCATCTCATCCATACATAACAGTTTACCTAAATGACTACAGAGCCAGTTTATTCCTAGAGGAGACCAAGCAAATAAAGGAAGATTGTACAGGTGCACCCAAACTGGAACAGCGGTGACTGTACTAGTAACATTACTCACAGTTGCGTCATACGGTTTTATTATGAATAGTTTCTTATTCATAATAATAGGATCACTCAGCAAAATTGTTTTCCTATCTTCACTACAAGTAAATTTGAATAAGAAGATTGTACCATCTGATTTAACTGAAACAGCGCCTTTAAGTTTCCAAATGGACTTTAACTTCTGGACAACAACATTATACGACAGTGGCTTGTCAAGGAAGAAGCCAACTATTGTATCATTCCAGATTTTCGCACCAGCTTCTATAACTTCGATAGGAGGCAGTAGAGCTTCATCTTCATACACTGGTGTCATGTCAACGGGTATGTACTTGCCTGCATTCCTTGGTTTGCTTTTAAACAGTGAAGTCCATTTCCGTTCACTCGTACTAGCGTTGATGTTGCCGGCCTGATCTGGGAGAGAAGGAGTAGAAGTTTGAAAAGGCAGAGGGTCAGGTGGGTCAGGATGAGGGATGGTTGGTGGAGGCGAGGTGACTAGGACAGGTATCTTCAAAGGCACGTTAGCTATGAGGGGAGAGGGGACAGCGGAGGAGACAGGAGGAACTGACAAGATGAGAGGAGGGGGAGCAGGAACCAAAGGGTGTGTTGCGTTGACCTCGGAGGAAAGGGTAGGTACGGCTGAGAAGAAAGGTAAGGGAGGAACAGATGAGTTGATGGGAGGAGAGAGGAGAGGATCTACAGGAGCGGACATGAGAGGAATCCTATGCTTTTCTTCGTAAATCAAAAGATTTTTAGAGAGAAACCCATATATTTATCCTATAGTGTTTCTTTAAAAATAAATCAAAAGTGCATAAAAAAATTGTTTTTTTGTTTTTTTTCTTTGAGATTATTTTTAATTTTTAAAAATAAACCATGAAAAATTGAAAATGATGATGAGTCTCCCCGCCCCACACTTGATTTTGACTATGTCCCCACAGTCAACCCAAGAGGAAGGAGAAAAATAAAAATAAAACATACCTTTATTTAAATGAAAATTAATGGTATTTACACGAGATCAGAAAGTATATCATCAAAAAGTAAATGAAATGGTCTTACAAAGACCGATTCATTTGTCTCGTCAAGTATGCGAAACACAGCTTAAACTCGGAAAACCAAATCGTAAAAGATTTCAAAGTTGAATGTGGATTTGGAAAAACGAATGTCGTTTTATTAAAAATCATATGAGTTGTTTTATTTTCGATGATTTTTGGGTTTGGTAAAACAGTTGATTGAAATTTAAGTTTATTTTCACCAAATTGAAAGTTAAGCTCATCATCAACAAATTTTTCAAAATTATTGATTTCAAAATTGAAATGGTGATTCAAATCTTCCCCTTAGGAATTTGACAACTCATTCTGAAGAAGTCCAAAGAAATCGTGTTCATTAAATTCGTCTTCCTATGTTGGATTATCAACAACTTCATTGCGTATCTCAAGTTCAAAATCCAACGTTGTTGTATTTAAAATTTTGAAATCGAGAAAAGGAAGGTCGAATTTTAAATTTGGTTCCACACCCTCAAAAGAATTGAAATCCAACTCAATTTCCGTGTTTTCAACAACTTCATTAAGATCATCATTTTCAGTTTCAAAAGTTGTTGTTTGAAAATTGATGTGCACGTAAATGTGCATATATTTACATCCATATTTTATCTCTTTTTATTTAAATTCATATTTGGGCATTTGTACATGTTAAAACCAAAATTCAATTATTTTCAAACCATCATATTTTCATCTTCATTCAGGGGCAAAATGGTCATTTTTGTGCATGTGTAAATTTGAGAATTTTTACTTGGACATTTTTGATGATTTTTATAGGAATTTGGATGCATATGGAAGAGGCTTATATGAAGATACATGCATGCACAAATGAATACAAAGGAAAGAAGAGGGAAATAATTCAAAGTGAAGATCATGGAGGATCCCACCTACCCACCTACCTTAATGTACAAATTAGAGGCTAATGAATATGCTTATGGAATTAATGGCTTCACATACACTTAAATGATGGTTAGTAGAAGCTAATGATTACTTGGCCTCCACACTTCTTAAGGGGTATTTTGGGAAGCCCCCTAAAAATGGAATTAGAGTTTTATGCATGTATAAATAAGCCCTCTTATGTACATGAAAATCATCTACTCTTTCATATTAGTTAGGAAATGAAAAATACAAGTTGTAATGGCAATGTTCTATGAAATAAAAATGGCTTTCAAGCCTCTTTTTCGTCTCTTTTCTACATGTTTTTCCTTGTTTTTATGTTAATGCTTATTTCTATGCTCTCTTTCTCTTAATGTTCATAGCTTAGATTTACATTTATGCACTAGTCTAATCAATTTTCTTCTAGTAGTTAATCTTTTTTTTGTTTATTCTCTACTTTCTTTCATTTTCAATGTTGAAACTTACATGTGTTGATTTGATAACACAAATGAGTAGCTAAACCCCTTCAATTTAGGGGTAATGAAGCTCTCAAATATTATGTAATTTCAACATTTGTTATGATTTATGATCTCTTTATTTGTGCTTCATGAAAGTGAATTTTGATGCAAGTTTATACAAGTGGGTTTGATAGCTTATATTGCTTATGCAAATGAGCTATTCTTATTCAACATAAACACAATTTGCATCATCATTTGCTAATCCATTTTTGATTGTGAAATTAAAGTAATTTGATGATCTATATTACTAGATACAATAGTAAATAGATCATACTTAAAATAGCTTTTGCTTTGGCTTCATTTTCATGAGAATTATAAGTGGTCTATTTGTTGTATTATAGTTTGATGGTTTGAGTTATGTTAATTAATAACTTAAACAAACCATACTTATGATAAATACAACAATATTTCACTTAATACCAAAGCTAAAGATCACAAATTGTTTGTTTGTTGATTTACAAAATATGAGAGTGGATTTGCCTCTAAATTGTTCTCTAGTTCAATAGTTTTTAAATTAAATTTTAATTCTAATTTTAGCTTCATTTTATTTCTAGTTAACAATTTCTCCTCCATTTGGTCTAATTTGATTGAATAGATTTTTAAACTCTAACAATTCCTTGTGGATCGACCCGTATTCGCCACGTACTACAAAGTGTACGCCGTAAGCTTGCGGTTATTTTAATTTGAAATTTATCGGTTATTTTCTAAACCGATAGAAAATTAGCCGATTAACAAAAATCATCGATTTGGGTAAAAGATGGATTATCATTTGACTCGTCATACGTTGGGATTTGATGTTGTTTCATATATGTTTCAAACAACAAATCTGTGTGATCACTGTAGATTTCGTTCATTTGCTCAACAAAATCCAATTTATAGTTATTAACATGAGGATTTTCACTTTGAAATTGTTGAGAACAAAGATTTTCAATCGTAACGTGGTTAAGATTATTCCCATTGCCAAATTCGTTTGAAAAGTTGTTTCCATTTTCATTTTGAGTTTGAAATTCATTTCGGAGTTCGAAATTGGATTGGCATGTGTTATAATCAAAATCATTTGAATTTGGAACTGAATTCAAATTTTGAAATCCTTGACTTGAGTTATTACACAAATATGAATTACACAAATCATTTATACTTTGATTTTGTTGTGTAGAGAATTCAAGTAAAGATGAAATGCTATTTTCAAGAGTCGAGGGTTGGTCATCGTTTTGAAAACTTTGTTGTTCAAAATTCGAATTGTTTATAGAATAGTTGTTGTTTAAATATCCATACGAATTTGGAGTGAAATCATATGGATTATATTGATTTTCACAACTATTGTAAAATTCACGTTAATGGGAAAACTCGGACATTTTCAAGAATGTTTTTTTTAGTAAAGGAAAAATATTTACAAATAGAATTTATTTTTCAAAATGGAAAATTGATTTTTTTTTTTTGATTTTTCAAAAAAAAATTGTTTTCGAAAAGATTTTATATTTTTTTGGATTTTTGAAATTTCAAAGAAAAAGGTTTTAAATTTTTCAAAGGAAAAGGAATATTTACAATTCTTTTTAAATTTTGATTTTAAATTTTTTTTTATGAATATGCATGAACTAATGCAACTAAATGAATGCAGTAGTTAATTACAAATGATTTATCCTAAGTTAACCCAAAATTGTATAATCACACTCTGTCTTAAATCAACATAGTTCTCAGCCAAGTAACGGACAGGATTTATCGGTGCACCACGAATCACCGTAGCAATGCAGCCGAAGGTTTAAGTACCTTCAAAGGAACAACCACTATAATATTTACGAATCACCGTAATATTTATAAATGGTTATTACTCTGTCGTAGCCTAGACACCAAGAAAGTAAATTGTTCAAAGAAGACAACTTGTCAATATACAATTAAGAGCTATCGATGTCTAACCGTTATTATTAACAAATTCTAGGATGAAATGCAAAGCAGAAATTAAATGTGTATTAACAATGAAACTACGAATGAAATTTTTGTTTTTGTTTTTGGTTTTTGAATTTTTTTTTATAAAATGCAAGCAACCAACAATGCAAAGCAAACAAAGACAATAGATATATACAATGCAAGGAAAATAAAAAGAAAATTATAAATAAGCAAGCAGTTATTTTTTTGGCAAGATCAGCAAATCAAGTAATTTATTTTAGGAGGTACTTCTGCTCCTTCTGCAATTCTGCTTTGGCAACCTGAAATAAAACAAGATTTATACAGTTTTTTTGGATATATCAAAGAAAAACAAAACTAAACAAATGGAAACAAAATAAATTGAAATTTGTTTTTTTTTGGGAAAGAACAAGACAAAACAGAACTAAAAACAAACTAAAATAACAAATTAAAACAAAGCATTTATATATTAAAAAAAATTCACTCAGGCCGTTAAAAAAATATTTAACCCGGCCCAGACAAAGAAAATTTTAAAAATAAAAGAAAATTCAACATAAAACACAAACAAACATAAACATCCATTTTCTTATGAAGCACAAAAGAGACCATACATAGAAAATTTATGTTGAATCTACATGATAAACGAAAGCTTCATTACCCATAAATTGTAGGGATTTAGCCTCTCATTTGTGTTATCATTTCAACACATAGAGATTTCAACATTGAAAATAAAATAAAGTAGAGAATAAACAAAGAAAAAGAAGGTTAACTACTAGAAGGAAATGAACTAAACTAGTGCATAAATGTAAATCTAAACTATGAACATGAAATGAAAGAGAGCATAAGAATAAAAATGAGCATAAAAATAAATAAAAGCATGTAGAAAAGAAAAGAGAAGGAGGCTAGGAAGCCATTTTTATTTCATGTAACATTGAGCTTACAATTTGCTTGCTTAATTTTCTAAGTAAAATGAAAGGTAGATGATCATTTACATGTACATAAGAGGGATATTTATACATGCATAAACCCTAATTCAATTTATAGGGTGCTTCCCAAAATTCCCTTTAGGAAGTGTGGCCACCAAGTAACCATTAGCCACTAATTAATCCATCATTAAATGTGCATGAAGCTTTAACCTCCACTTAGTTGTCCATTGGCTTCTAATTGTATATTTAGGTAAGTGGGTGAGGTCTTCCATGATCATGAGCTTGAATTATTTCCCTCTTCTTTCCTTTGTATTCATTTGTGCATGCATGTATCTTCATAAAAGCCTCTTCCATATGCATCCAAATTCCTATAAAAATCATTAAAAAAGGTCCAAGTAAAAATTCTCAAATTGACACATGCACAAAAATGACTATTTTGCCTCTGTATGTAGATGAATATATGATGATTTTAAAATGATTGAATTTTGGTTTTAAACATGTTAAATAACCCAAATATGACACTTATTTAAATACAAATAGATAAAATATGGATGTAAATATATGCACATTTACGTGCACATCAAATACCCCCACACTTATCTTTTTATTCGTCCTCGAATAAAGGAAAAACTAAGATGAATCCGTTTTCATAGGGAGCATGATTGCATTGAGTGTATGCAACAAGCCATTAAACCTCTGAGTGTCCCCAGTAGGACGAGTGTTGTCTCGTGAGGGTTTTCAGCGGATAATACCCACAAAGTCCAAATGCATGATGAAAATATTTACAAAATGCAAGATTTATTTACAAAGAGATGAATGCGTGTTTTTGAAAATATTTACAAATGAAAGATTTACTTTTAAACACACACAAATAAGTTAAATATACATTATCTTGAAAATTTAAGTCATTTACTCGTCAAAATTTCCAACAAAAATAAAGTTATCATAACAAATAGACAATAGTTTAACTCGTTGTTTCAGTTGATAACAAAGTGTAACCATGAAATAGATCCTTAGTTGATTATCAAAGTGGTATTTTCATTTCTTTTTAATAACAAGTCAAATCAAATAAGTTAAAATAGTGCTTGGATTTCATTTGCTTACTCTCTCTATTTTTTTTTTGAAAATTTTATTGATATTTACAATATTTACATATGCCTAACTCAGATAAACTGATGTTAGAAATATCACCCATGTACTGCCTTTTGGGCTTACGTGAGGGGAATACAGAGCGTGGCGAGTGAATACACAAGTGTGAACACTTATTGACTGTAGGCGTTATTAGTTAAATAATTTTTATATACTTACATCTAACTCAGATAAACTGAGGCCAGATATACCGATCGTAATGATTCTACAGGGTTTATTTTAATTTATCAACCTTTAAATTTTACGTCAAATGCGTTCAAAACGTTGGATGGAAAATTATCAAATTTTGATAAATAAAATTATCCATGAAATCTAATAAAATATGGTGAAAAGATGAGTTGCTACGAATCTCCCCCTTAACGAAATAGCTTCCTTGTAATTTATATTACAAATACCAATAAAATTCACCTCATGGATTGAGCGATTCACATTTTTACCCTTAACCACTGTGCACTCTAATAAAAATCCAGTAGAAATGAAGGAACTTCATAATTCACTTCTCAAACTCCCTCCACTTTCTCTTTATCGGCTGCACTTTTACCACTAGCTTTCCCTTCCAAACTCATTCAAAAACACATTACCAATGTTTGTTATCACACGAGAATGAGTATTTTACAAGAATGAGAAAGATATATTGGAAAAAAAATTCAAAAATATCGAGTTCGCCTTATGAATATACATAATCCGTAACCCTAGTCATAGGTACGATACCTTATTCTATCCATCTTATTATCAAATTATGAGTAGTTTTATTAAGTTATCCTAGGTTATTTGATCTATCCTAAGTGAATATTAACCTAGGCATCTAACCTCGCTTTGATACCATGATGTGACGACCAAGATTTTTGATCCCCTTTTGAAGCATTGAAAACCAAAACAGCAACCAAACCAAACGACTCAACTATCCATAAATAGCATAATATATTTACAAGTTCAAGCATTACCAATATAGTGATCGGGTAAGTGATAGGATTAATACTTAACATAAAATATTATCATAGTGGCGTATGGTTATTGACTAGCAGATGTACTCTAATTATCCCTCGATATTGATCATAAATAAAACCCACAGAGGTGTTACCGTCTATAGTGTCTTTCACAGCTAAACTCCATTATGGTCATCAATAATGGTTATCTTTGCTCTTTCCCAAAGTAGAAGGTAATATCTACCCATCCTGCAATCTCGTTACACAAACACACACACGCACGCTGTGATATCCCGGAATTTTTGGCAATATCAATTTAATAATCTGCATTAAAAATTAAATTGATTTGATAATATTTGGTAATAAGATTTGAATTGATTTAATAATCTTCTTTTAAATAAATATTTAACTGATAATTTATCTTTTAAAAGATAATAAATTGTTTTCTATTTATAATGTATATATATTTGTATATATTGTAAATAGATAAGCTTTGTTTTAAATTTAATAAATAAAGATATGTTTTCTAATTTTAATATTTTTGGTAATTTAGAAATTTGATTTAATTTAATATTTAATAAATAACCATATGATTTTAAATTACTCAAGATAAATGTTTATTTGTTTAAAATGATTTTAGCCTAAGTTTAGATTTAGACAAGAAAGGTTGTTTTGATCTTTTTAAATATAGTTTGTTTAAATAAGTAATTTATTAATGAAGAGATAATTTCTTTTATAAATTATTTCAATTTAATAATGAGTTATATTTTAAATAATATTAGTAATGTAATATCTTTACAAATGGATTTTTATAGAAATTGTTATTTTAAATTTATTAATTAAGGGAAGCTATGATTTGGAAATTTTAAAATTTAGACTTTCAAAAATATTTAAAATAAAATAAACCTTATTAATATTAAAATTTAGTCTTTCTAACATAAGTATAAAGTATAAATAATAATAGGCTAAGTATTTAATAGTTTAAGTTTAAAAATAAAAGAAAAATAAAAATAAACACATATGTTAGAAATAAATATGAAAGGCAATATATATGTTATGTAAACATATAAATAAACACATCACCTAAATTCTAACCATATGTTAATAAACTATAGATACACATGTTTGCAAGGCTGTAGACATAAGGCAAAGAAGGGAAAATGTAGACATGTTTGCACAGGGAAATGGGTATGTTCACATAAAAAGAAAATTTATATAAGTACATACGAAATTTAAATTAAAAGAATAAGTAAGTAGAATTGTACAATGGCATTTAATGCCAGCAAAAGCAATATCATTTCTAGTACATAAGTATGTATTGTATCAGCCTCCATACCCAAAAGAAAAATCTCTGGACAATCTTGTACAAACAAATAATATCAACCTGTGCAAGCTCTTTCATATATCAATCTTCCTCATTTCTTTTCGTTTACAAAGAAAACTTAGCATACTATAAAGTATATTTCAAATGAAGCTTCAGTTCATCTCAACTAAGTCTCCAGTTCAAGTTTTCAGAAGATCAGAAAGCATTTATTTTCAACACTCAAGTTTTTAAAAGAAGGGGCATTTCAGTTTAAAGAGATTCAAAAGTATCAAAGTCTGTTTCAAAAATTAAATGCTCTGTCTTCTTTTAACAGGTGAGTGACTTTTTATTTAAAAGCCTAAGTACAATAAACCTGTTGCATGTTCATATCTATGTATTTGTATGGTTGTATGTATATATATATATATGGGTGCATGTCTGTGAATATATGTGAATGTATATATGTGTGTGAATGAATGTTTCCTGTGATATCCCTGTTCTTAGTTTTCAAAGCTAAGGTTTTAAATCAAATCCATTATCTCTTGAACAAATCACTGTTAGGACTTAGAATTTAAACAAAAATTGTTTGCTTAATCATAAGTTAAAGTTTAACAATTTATTTAGGTGGAAATAAATTGGAAATTTCTCTGGAATCCAAAATGTACAGGGAAGCTTAAGTTTGAGTAAAATTTCAAGCACTCTAATTCATTGATTTAAGGTTATAATCTGATTTCTTATCCTTAGACATGACTTTTAAAACTAAAATCAAGATTTTTAGTGATAGGAGTTAAGTGCAGTTCTTGTTTGAACTGAAATGGGAAATAGGGTGTTTTCTGGTGATCTCGTCGTTGAGGGACTTCGGGGTTTCGTGTGAGGATAGAGGGGAGTACTGTGTGTCAGGGAAAAATGGTGGGAAGTGCTCCAGTTCAACGTGGCAGCGACGGCGACCAAATTAAATTTCTAAACCTAATTTTAGTATGACCGAGAATTTCATGGCGTTCGTTGTCCTCGCTCGATCGAGTTCGCCGTGACTCTGGGGGATGGTAGAGGGGATGTTGGAGAGTGAGTGGCCGGAGTCGCATGAGTGCTGGTGGTCGGGGTCGTGAGTACGAGGCGATGACAGGCTTTCATTGTTGGGCTTTGTGTAGTTCCAGGTTTGATGGTCATCTCGAATTCGACTTCGAGATTTGGGGTACGATCTGATGATCGTATTTGGGTACATGGATGATCTTCGGTGTGCTCGACGTTTTGGTGATGACCGGAGGTGGTCGGCGGCACCGTGCATGTGCATGGTGCACTGTTCAGGTTTGGTGAAGTTGGGTTTGAGCAGAGGGAATTGGTTTTTGGTTTTCTCGAGTCGTTTGAGGGTATTGCTCGAAGAATTTGGGGGTTAGTCTCGAAGCAAATGGGAAGTGGTTCGGGATAATGTTTGGTACAGGGTTAAAAGAACACTGTCTTGTTCCAGATTTTAAATATGAAATCTAATTTATAAATCAAGGGTTAAATTGAATTTTAAACCAAAGTTAAATTATAAATTTAAGATCAGTCTTGAAGTTAGTTTGGGAATAAAGTTTTATAAATTTAGATTGTTTTAATAACTTGGAATGTTAAGTAGTTAAGTGTAATTTGAAGGAACTTGAATTTTAAATTGGTTTAAATTCTTTTAAACTTCTTTTATAAGGTATATATTTCTTTAACCTGAGGTTTAAAAGGGGTTTTAAATTGTTTAAACTTTGGTAAGGTAAAATTTGTATTCATTTAAAATCTTTAATTTTTAAATGAAATTTGAAGTAAATTTTGAAAGTAAAATGTTTTGTTAATGAATAATTTAATCATAAATATGAATAAGTTTTATCTTAAAATTAATTAGAATTTAATGATTGTAAGTCATTAAATTAATAGGATAATTAAAATGGATAATTAACTAATTTAATTAATTAATGATTTGGATTAATTAAATTAGTAATTAAGAGTTTAAAACTAATTTATTAAGTTTTAAGTTAATTAATTAGGAATAATTAATTGTAATTTAGGGATCATTAGTTGGATAAAGATTAGATGTTAATTAATGATTAGGGATGAATTAATCAAGTAATTAAAGATTAATTAAGTTACAGTTAAAACTTAAATTAATTAAATAATTAAAGGTTGATTAATTGGTTATTAAGGATAAATTAAATTGTAATTAATATTGATTAATCTAAGTTTAATTTCTTAAGTAAAGAAATTAAGAATTGTTAATAGTTAATGAAGGTCATTAACTTAAGATTTGTTTAATAATTAATCAATGTGATAATTTTAATAATTAATTAGATTAATTAATTAAAGATAATAAAGTGTGAAATTGTTTAAGTGTAATTAAAGGAATTAATTACTTAAGGTAATTAATTAAATAAATTTGATTTATTTAAAATAATTAATTTAGTTTAATTAATTTAAATTAATCATTGGATGATTTGATAAGTATAATTACTTAAATGTAATTAATGAAGTGAAATTACTTAATGAAGTAATTAATGGTAATTACTATATGTAATTAATTGAAGAGGATTTAACAATGAAAGTAATTTGGATTAAATTACTTTGTGAGATTAATCAAGGGATTAATTGGGATAATTATTCAAGGAATAATTAATTTATTAAATGAAGTAATTAAGGGTAGTTAATTACTGAATGGGATTAATCAAGAGTGATTAATAATTATGGTTTAAGTAAAGATTAATTTCTTAATGTAATTAATTTGAATAGAATAATTAATTAAAATGTAATTAGGGATCATTAAATTTATATAATTAATGATGTAGTTAAGTGTTGATTCATTAAGAGTAATTAATCAATAATAAGTGATTTTGAGTAATTAATGTAATTAATTAAGGATTAATGTAATTAATTATAGTTAATTAATTAATAGAGTAATTAAAGGTTAATTACTATATCTGGGTAAGGATAATTAATTTGTGAAATTAATTAAAAGAATAATTACTTGAATGTAATTAAAGGTTAGTTAATCCAGGATGATTAATTGAGATGGAAATTAGAGAATGATTAATTAATTGATTTGTAATTAATTAATGGTTATGTAAGCAAGATTTATAATGATGAAGTAATTAATTTAATTTAATTTAAATTAATTAGAGATAAGTAATTAATTTAATTCATTTTAAATTAATTATAAATGGTGTGATTATTAATCATTACTTATGTATGGATGGATGATATTGATTTCCTTGAATGGTTTGAAATCTCAGATATGAGATAAGTAATGCTGTATGATATGGTTGCTTTGGTTGAAGTGTGATGATAATATGGATTATCTATTTATGATGATATTATGAATTATCTATATGTGATGTTGTGAATTATCTATCTGTATGTATATGGATAATGAAATGAATTGTTTTAACTTTAAAACAACTTGGCCTTAAAAGATACGATTTGGATTTCGATGAGACCGGGATCGGGTTTCCAGATTTGGATATCCGAAAACCACATTGATCCAAATTAACGATAGGTCATGAATCTCAAGTGAAGATGAAGATTCAGAGTGCAAGGGTTATTGTCGTTAACTCTGAGGATGATTCCAAAATGAGTGTAACGAGATAATGCCTTCGGTTTCGTTCGAACCCGGAATGAACTTGTATGGATTGGATGCTTTCAAAACATCGTCAGGTGGACGATGAGCATTCTAAGTGATGAGTTCTGTTAAGGTAATCGTGACCTCAAGCCTCATCAACCGGGAATGGCTAAAACAGGGGATGTGCAGCAAGGCTTCGTGGGTAGCACCCACTTGTTCGGCTGTGTGGGCAGTTGTGGCCACAACTGCTGGGGTTGTTTCGTTCAGGACTGTCCAGTAAGGGATGGTTCCGGCCTTGTGTTGTAGGGGATTGGGAGTAATCCTCGGTACGCTGATCTAGGCCAGGTACTGTGATGGGCGATACCCCAGTAGCCCTGCCATTGTATGGAATCCAAAATCCAATAAGTGATCTCGGATTTGATTGTATTACCCACATTGTGGCTAGTATGCTGGAATTTAATATATGTAACAATTTCAACTATTTCTTATTTACTTGAAAACCCTATACCTATTATAATATCATTGAATTTCCTATCAAATGTTTGGTTAGCGTAAGGTAAAAACTTTTCCATGTTTATGTGTGGGAAGTCTTACGTGATACCTTTTGTTTTCAAAGGATTTTCAAAGTTAAGCAACTTTAACTTGTTACTCATACGAGACCTATGTCTGACCCGGAGTTTATTTCTGTTTTTCTTAAACTCTCGGGTACTCAAATTTTTACGAGTAGCCAAGGGATTCAGGTTAGCTTTGACGATTTGTGGAGGAGCAATGGAGCAGGAGGCTTCATCGATATAGATATATAGTTTTCCGCTGTGTTGGTATCTCTGTGTTGTATCTGTGTTGTTTTGAGTTGTATCGAGTTGTATTAACTAGACAGGTGTTTATAACTGTCTAGTATGTGATGTATTATCTGTGTAACTCTGATTGATGTTGTATATTATGAAATATTTATGTGATTAATATAATTTATTCGTTCCGCTGTTGAGATTCTGATGTTGTTTCTTCTTTCTTCTTTATCTTTTCTATTTTTCACCCCTTTCTTTCTTAAAGATGATGTAACTTTCTGGTAGTAGAAAGTTGGGTCGTCACACACACACACACAAACAAAAACTATAATAGAAAGTGGACCGTGTCATTGTACCAATGTGACTGCCTATGTGCCCATTACAGGATCAAGCCCAACGTAGTCCTTTTACTACTAATTAGTAGAGCCCAATTAAGTGTAAATATATAAATAGGGTTGCCTAAAATCATAAAGTTAGCAGTATAATATATAATTATAATCATCATAACATATGTGGAAATAAAGCTAAACGGGCCGGAAAGCTCAATACAGTATGATTGCCTACTCTTCACCTGCATCTTAGAGTTAGTGCATACACAATAATAGAAAATCATTATGATCAGGTAAATAATAACAATGCTAGTTTATAAGTTTTTATCTACATCGTTTCCTAATGTATACAGAGGCTAATACTCTCAACATGGATCGAGTAAAAATATTGTGCTTTGCACAATCATACAACATCTACTAATATGAAGTACGTTGATACAATACAGAAGTCATACTTAGTAGCATGGACAGAACATGAGCAATTATATCTTAACATTTCACTCTAGTCCTATTTGGCACTATAATAATGCAGATAATCAATGCATAATCAAATCATCAAAGTATATAGGTAAATGTCACACAATACACTAATCTACCCCACTCATCTCATAGTACCCATTTATTGTCTCTAACGTCTACATCTATTTATTTAGGTTTTTGTAACGACCCACTTTTCTGTACAGTTTAAGCTGATAATAAACCACACATGTTCAACCCAAATTGAACGAAAAGGCGGATAGTTGGGTAAAAGAAAGTAGAAAGAAGACAAGAAGAAACTAAATAACACAGAATCTCACAGCATAACGAATAATCTATAATATATAACAAATCTTTACACAAAAACAAAACTGTAATACATGTATATATAGACATCAATCAGAGTATACTAACCTATTCAGCACGGACAGTTATAATAACCTGTCCTCACAATTGCTGATAAATACAATCATGAATACAACAAAAAAATAAACATTAGCGTGAATACGTCTTTGGGCCTCCAGCTCGTCTCCTAAAGCTCCAAATATCCAATTAAACCTGGAAATATGCTCGGTCTGACCCGAGCATTATAGGAAAACAACGCTCGGATCAGTCCGGTAAAACCAGCGTGAGAACACAATCAAATGGATTCTTAATGTTTAAATTACATTTCAAAACAAAGGGTCTCGTAAGACCACCCCACACATAAACACGGATGAGTTTTTACCTTATGATAACCTGTGATGCTCGTGAGTGTACGTCACAACAATACTAGGCATATAATAAAAAATTGATAAGGCTCGTTCGCTAATTGTGTAGGATTTCCATGAAGGTGCCATTGGTACTTCGAGGAATGGTCCTCCTGCACAAGGATCAAAGATATCCTTTGGAAGCAGCATACATCCCTAGTGATGTACCATTGGAAAAACATAGTTGGTCTCGCTAAAGCCATGTGCATCGCCCCATGCATGCATAACAACTGTAGGTAACGTTTAGGTGGAGCCAACTACACCCTATGGGTTTTCCAACTCTATTGGCCATGTGTAACGACCTACCTTTTTGGACGGTCCAATCGACAATAAACCACACATGTCAGACTCAAACCATTCAAAAAGGAGGATTGTTAATGGGGTAGATAAGAAAAGAAAAGAAAAAAAACAAAACACAGAATCTCGCAGCGGAACGACAAAATATAATAATCAAATAAACAGTTCATGAAGCTGTTTTACAAATAACATTTGATTACACTTTTACAAATTCAAATCAAAGTTATACATACATCATAAATAAACAAATAATGCAGCGGAACACAGAATGTAGTGGAATAATAAATAGCAATAATATACTGAATCTTCATCTTCGTCCACCAGAAAATAGTCTTCAACACTGAAAAACTCAGGCTGACCCGAGCATAATGAAAAACAATACACTCGAGTCAGAACTAAAAAATTCCTATGTAAGTCAAATCAATCTCAAATAAAAATATGAGTGCAATAGCTTCAGAGATGTTACGGGATTTTTCATCTGCTATCAAGTGTACAACGTGAGCGCAATAACTTACGAGATTTTAAATAATTCGAAATACTAATTTTAACCACTTTATTTAAAATAAATCCGAAGTTTAAATTAAAAACTTAAACTTTTTAAATAATTCAGTTTCAATAAATAATCCAAATTCAAGAAATTGTATGGGTATATATCATTTCAACCCATAATTTAAATGTCTTAATTATCCAATTCTAAAATGATTCAGAGGACCATTTAAATGATGTCAATAATATACAAGGTGATAACAGGGACATATTAAAATAAATAAACAACCATACATCCAACATATCAATCAATAAGCATCCAATTCAAACAACATCCAAATCAACCAATATATTTCAACATATAATAGTTATCAATATCGGAGTTTAACTATCAATTAAATTCCAATATAAAATTAAATGTCAATTCAGATTCAATATCAATTCAAATGTCAACTTAAATCAACAAACAGCAATAAAAAAAATTATATATCACATCATATATTTTATTTAACTTGCAATGGAATTTTTAGTATTGCGTGAGTGGGTTTAATCACTCACCTTTGATTTATAGCCAATTGAAAATCCAATAAAAGCCCAAAATTTCAACGGTCTCCAAATTCAACCAAACTAAACTAGTTTCATGTTGTCTGTAATTTTGATACGAACCCAAAGGAAGAAACCGCGCATTAATCGAAGTTCATATGCGGAAGATATTCAAGTTATAAGAATATTATGGAAATGAAATATAAAACCATGTACACACATTTTAATAATAAAATAAAACAAGTTAGTTACTCACATTAAGAATTTTGAAGCCTGCTCATGTTTCTAAATTCTGGAGAATCAATGAAAAAAAATATGACATGGTGGCTCACACATGGAGGAAGGAGGCTTTAGGCAATGGATTTGTAAACAAATGGAAAAGATTGGCTTCATGAAAATAAGTTGCTCACATTTGTCTGTTTTTTTTAGAAGAGAAAGAAACTTTAGGCAAAAGAAATAATGGAAGCACGTTTTGGAAATGGAAAGTTAGATGAAGAGATTTATGAAATAGGAAACGAATAAGGGTAAAGCACGTTGGGAAATTGGAATATGAAAGGGAAGGATACAAGAAGATGTAAATTTGCAAAACAAAAGGAGCCTAACATGCAGGTAATTAACAAAAGGTGAAAGACACACATTGGAATTTGATAAGACATGTTTACATGGCAAGCAAATCTTTTGGTATAAAATTTCAAAACATGTGCTACCTCAATTAATTTCATCAACACACATGAAACATTTCAAGGCAAGACTCGCGTGTAAATAAATAAAACTTACTGGAAAACCAAAAGAGGCATGTATTTAAAAAAAGAAAGTAATAATAAAATAAAATAAATGAAAGCGACGATTTAAATTTAAGAACGTAGACCGTACGCAGAAATCACAAATCTAATATACTAAAAAAAACAGTTCATTTTAACATATTTTATTAACCCTAATACGCTCAAATTTACACACATATATGTATTTTTATTTAGTACACAGTAAATAAAATTTAAACACTGCAATTAACATAATGAGGACCACCACCCCACACATTAAAAGATGAACTAAGACTCCAAAGTCAAATTTGAAACGGAATAAATTTCCTATGTAAATACGCTAACTATTCCAAATCAAAAATTTAACCAAACCTTCAAGTTGTTTTCTTACCATTTTATTATTGTTATTTTTTTATAAATTAAATTCAAATCAAGTTTGAATATTTAAATAAATCAAATATTCCAACTAGAAACATACAACAAAATTCAATTCTTTATTTTAATGAAATTAAATCTACATTCACAAATGAAATATTCACTTTATTTGATAAAAATATTCTTTTCAAGAAACCAATCCTTTTCTTTTATTTTTATTGAAACATATTTCCTTTTATTACACATTAATTTACAATTAACACCTCCCCCTTTAAAACCAACTTATATTTAAAGATTCCCATTAAAGAGTCACGGAAATAATACTTCGTACAACCACGTTGTTTCTTTATCAATTGATTTCCTATTATCATTATATTTGTAACAAATTTAAGTACTCACAATTTGAACGTAATATTTCTCATTGAAATTCTCATTATATTTTTAACACAAAACGTAAGTTGCACAAATCATTAATTAATTACCATTTACTTCTATTTCTTAGTAATGGAAAGATATAATTACTATTAATTACAATAATTAAATCTCAAAACATCCCCTGATACAGGGAAGATAATTAATCCAATTGTTTCCTTTGAAATCTAATTTTCCATGTTAAATCCAATATCTATATACTAAATTAATTCCAGCATTCAATTACAACTGTAATAAAACCCGTTCATTATATATTTAAATTCCAAACAAATCCTTTTATTTGATTTACATTCTTATTGTCAAATCAACTATTCCCTTATGAAATTGATTAACATAAGTTTTCATTTTATTACACTCATCACTCAATAATTAACGTTTCTTCTTATATCGATTGTAATATTTCAATTACATTAATTCTCCATTAATTACCAAATAAATTTCTAACGGATTTAATAATAAGATAATAAATAAAACAATGGTTATACATTAATAATCCATATCTATTAACTTATTATTTACAAACAAAGGTTAATAAATTTACGTACAAAATAATTGATTTCATACTCCATATTAAAACCAATTGCAATTAATAACATATGATTACATCAATTTATACATCATTTATTCTATTCCTTATTAACCTTTATTATTTAAATTGATTGAAATTACGTTAATATAGTATAGTAGTCAATTGCATTCAATCAATATTAGCAAATTATATGTTATACGTGTTACCATCTTTTATCTCATTAAAATTAGTTGTTTTAAGATTTATCTTTAGTTCAAAATTTCTAATCTAATAAGATTCAATTTAATAAATCATAAATTTTAATTTCTGGCAATATTAAAGTCCAAAACCTTATTAAATTTAATATTTTTAATTATCAAAAATACAGGTTGTTACACCATGCCTCCTATCTCTGGTTTTAGTCATTCTCACTGATGAGGCTACGTCCGACATTCCAGCTTACGCATCGCCACCAAATAGATCACGGAATCCCACATGGATTCCAATACCCCAACGGGTCTCTGAATCACACATAGATTCTCACATCTCAATTAGATATTGGAATCACACCCGAATTCCCATACCCCAACGGGTCTCGGAATCACACATGGATCCCAACATCTAAATATACCACAAATCTCCTCCATAGAACTGTATATGGTTTTCGGAGTGGTTGCGAGTTCGAGTCATCTCTTACGAGTACACTCTTCCGTTTTTCGGGTGCTCCACAAAACCAAACGCCGATTTCTGGAATGCTCAATACCGGTTCTTTAGGAAATAATCAGACAATACATAAGAGCGGGGATCACCCCCTAACCGTTTAAATGGACGGATCTCATTATCATTTGTCCTAGAAGAACGAAACGAGTTTATACGTACAGTATAGCACCACCGATGGTAACTGTACCATATAATCCCCGTGTTTCCCCTAGATATTTCCAGAGTTAAAATCCTTCAGTGTTAAGTAGGGAATATTTCTCTACCACCAAAATTAAGAAGGATTACATATTTAGGCCAAGATTTGATAGTCCATTATTTAACTATCAAATAAACAAGCATTCAACACAAAGATTACATTTCCCACGGAAATCATCAAGCCTCTTAAATTAATCTTTTATTAATTTAAATTCATAGAGGTTTTTAGGTTCAAGGAAAAAGTTAGAGAAAAAATTAGTTTCCGGGACAAGAAGTTTGTTTTTTAGGCTGAAGGACACTTTTTAGTGTAAATCACAGAATGATAGTTGTAACTATCATTTTCAGTTTACACTAAAAAGTGTCCTTCAGACTAAAAAGCAAACTAGTTGTCCTTAAGACAAATTTTTTTTGCAACTTCTTCCTTGTGACTATTTATCTGAAATTCATATTCCAAATACTTAGAAGTCACTTCCATATACTTATCTCAACTGGATAAGTATATTCACAAACCACTATATTTCCGATACTTTGAAAATGTAACCATATACTTATCTCAATGGTATAAGTATATTCACAACCCATTTCACTTTTCAAAACTTGGAAACTTTTCCATATACTTATACAATAATATATAAGTATATCCACCAAACACTTAGAAAGATTTTCTATTTTGAAATCATATTTAAATGATCAAACTCAAATGTCATTTAAAACGGAGAAACCCAAAACACCAATCCCTTTATAAAATATTCTTAATAAACCCCAAATCCTGTTTGTAAAACTTCTCCTTCTCAGATTCTTTAAAAACTCATTTATAAATTCTTTTATAATTATCCAAAGCCATTTATAAAACTCTTCCCATATTTAATCCAGCTCATTAATAGACTCTTTAAGTCAATAAGGTCCTCTTGATAAACCATAAGTTATTTAAAATAGCTTTGAATAACAAATTACTATTTAAAACATCCTTCTATTTCATTTTAATCAAATCTTATTTAAAATAATACTTTAGAATCTATTTAATTATATGTTAAATTAATTTCAAATACTATTATTGTATTAATAAGTTAACTTCAAAACAATATTAATATAATAATTAATTAATTTAAAACATTATTAAAACAATAATTAATTAACCTTAAACTAATATTAATATGAAAATTAATTATCCGTTAAATATAATTAAATAACTTAAATCAATATATTTAATTAATTTTAATTAAACATTAAAGTATAGATAATCATTTAAAATTAATTATAATATAATTAAAACATTACTAAACCATAACTAAATAAATTTTAATTAGTAATTAAACATTCTTAAATAACATTAAGAAATAACCTTTAAGAATCATATTAATAAATAATTAACTTTAAATCATTATTAAAACAATTATTATTAATAAGTTATTACCTTTTAAAACTTATTGCTCAATAATAAAAATAATTATCTTTAAACCTTATAATAAAAATAAGTACTCTTAAAACAACTTTCTAATCGATACTTAGCTTTTCAAATTTTGAAGGAGGCTTAATGATCACCATGGTACTTAAACAAGCTACCATATTATTCAATTAACTTTTCAAGTTAATAACAGGTATTTACATAATCCATGACTATGTAAATAAATCAAACACTTAACCATCATTGGTTAATATATCACTAATTCAAAGTGTCATATCATTTACGATATATAATCAAACGCCCAAAACTATAAAATAACAGAACGGAGATTTATTCTGCTAATTAATTGCCAAATTAATTTAATTAGCGGAACGGTGTTTTATTCCGCTAACAGATACCAATTACCATATTCGATCCAGTTTAAATCAACAGTAATTTATTTGGCCAAATAAACATCAATATTTAAGGTATATAAATTTTTATCGACGTTATTATTAAAATAACGTGATTTTAATCCTATCCGTTTAAATATGTCATAAATTTATACTTGTCCAAAACAATCAACCAGTTACTCTAAAACGTTGTACTCGTTCATGCGAGTACCACGCAAAAATCCGTGTATTAATCGGATTTAAAACGAATACGTTTTGGCACTTCAAAGGTTTTCGCATATAATATTATTTAATTTATATTTAAAACAAAGAATTTCTCACCTCAACACAAGGCCGGCCCATCTTTAATAGTGCAGCCCGTACCAAAATGCACAGTACCTCATCTTCCCCTAAATCCCCTTCTCCATTCACGAAATGTTCCTGTGCATGAATACACGTGCACGCCCGTGCACCTACATACACGATTCTTCCACCGAATCAATGAACAATCACTGCAAACCGATTACACTTTGTGACCTCACTCGACTACGCTCCTCCGATCCTCCTCCCTTGCCTGGATTCAATTCTGATCGAGCCTACCACCCATTTCAAATTCGCTCCAGGAACCCAAAACGCGACCCGATCGCGTTTACCATCTCTTGATCGAAGCTCCCTAAAACTTCCCCATCCGAGCGCCTTGCCATCGTAAACCCAATGCCACCTTATCCGAAGCCTACCGCCACATGGATCTCGCCCAAACCGAAACCCTAATCCCCACGTCGATCGACGACCGTCACCAAATGCTGCCAAACTTATACAAAAATATCACTCCACCATACGAATCTGACAATATTAACGCCATTATTAATTTCACAATGGATTGGGAGAAATGATTTTTCCAAAATTTTGAACATATATCTCCCGCTTACTGTAAAAGCACAATAACTCAGTCATCGCTCGACGAAATCAAGTGCCGTCAATTTCTAAAAAAAGTATGGATCAATACGAACAACTTCCGTTTTGATTATTTTGGCTAAATGTGAGTGGTTGAGGAGATACAGATTTTAAAAGTGGTGGAATTATTAAATTTTGAATTGCAGAGAAAAAATGGGAAGAAGAAGAAGAAGAAATTGGGCGTGCCTGATACATATCCATGTCAATGTACGCGAATGTCTCCCTGTATTTATAAGCAAGATTTTTGGCTCAGGGAAAAAAAAAACAGGGACATTTCATAAATGCAAAGCCACCAAAATGTTTGAATGTGGTACAGATCGAGCCACCAAAATGTTTGAATAAGGTACAGATTGAGCCACCAAAATGTTTAGCAAATGATGGCAAGTATAGGAAAAAAAACTGCTAAGGTTTTGGCTAATTTTTGTTTTAAATTTTTATCTAAAAAAAAGGTTTTGGTGTATGACGCCCCAATATACCGTTCGCGTACGGGCCACAAACGACAAAAATAAAAATATGATCGAGCACAATAATGTGACACGATTTCAAAACAATAATAAAATAGACTGGTTATCTTATTTTGTTAAATTTCAAAAATGCCAACGTTTGATGTAAAATACGTCAAACGATAGTTTATATATTTTCCAAATTAAAAATTATGGAAAAAATTCAATGAATTAAATTAAAAATACGTCATTAAAATCGGGTCTTAATTTGAAACATGGATTTTTATAAAAATCCCAAATCAAATATTTAAAACTAATTAAATATTCCAAAAATCAAGTGATAAAATTCCGAGTTGTTACAGTTTTGATATTTTATTTGCTTTATTATTTTCAAAATCATTTTCCAAAAGATTTCCAAAACATATTCCTTGGATCTCCCAAAATCCCATTTTTCCTAAAATTAATGCACAATCGTATTCACTGGAAATCTATAAATCTTTACCAGAAGCTGAGTACACAAATGGGAGAAAGTACTGTAACACAAATGGTGGGCATCCCCACACAAACACGGTCTCTTTGCTACATCAATTAACAATAAAAATTGTAATGATTTTTCTATCAAATATATTGCACTAATAGTACCGATCAAAATCCTAGGAAAAGCCCGAGTAACAAAACGTTTGACTAGTGATGATATGGCTAACTCATCGTAGACCCGAGGCGCTATCCCATGGTCGGTCGGCTAAGATGGATATTAACCTTTTTGGAATTACACTAGAATTTACCACCAAAACACCCTCAAATCAAATGGATCTCATGAGATTTACTGGGTGATTTTTTAATCACATAGCGTCTATCTCATCGTACCCACTATCCAAAACCCAGATATAAGGGTAAATAATTATATAAACATGTGAGTATATATGAATAACCAATGTGGGGTGATAAATAGAGCATCAACATGTAAAGGAGACAATATCATAGTGCATTAACAACAGAATGGGATATTTTCCTGCAACGTCTTGTTAGTAACGATAATATAGTATACTTCCGATATAAGCAAGGCATCTATATTTAAACTCTAGTCTGGACCACATTCAACAATGTCAACTGTGCAGTATTTAATTATAATATTCCTTATCCATAGTGCACTATTTAAATCTATACTTGTAATTTATTTTCAAATATTAATAACCATATCAAAGGCATATTTTGTTAGAAGTGAACCTATTCGGGTAGCTTTCGAGATTTCTCTACTCGTAGTAATGTCATTATATTTAGTTTACAATTGGTTGATCATTAGTATACAAAGTAGGGCGTAGATAGAGTACTAACACATAGACGGCCTATATTATCTAATATTAGAAGCCCACTTGCCAGTTACACAATATACTGAATCTCAATCACTAAATTAATTATTTAGATGTCAAATTATCTACCCAATTATTTTCTTTGTATAATCCGTTGATATTCTAAATCTCTATCCGTTTCTAAATTCTATAATGTACACGATAATATAGCAGAAGTGTATATTACTATAACTATTAACTGTACACAGTAAAACCAGCAAACATGTACAATACCAAAATTAATCATATACGCAATGAAACTGGTAATGTGTACTTAGTTCCCAAATTATAATTTTTATACTATAAAACTAGTAAAGTATACTTAACCTTAATTATTATTTGTACATAGTAAAACTATTAAATGTGTAAAGTACTTAGTTCCCAAATTATAATTTTTATACTATAAAACTAGTAAAGTATACTTAACCTTAATTATTATTTGTACATAGTAAAACTATTAAATGTGTAATTTATATAAACTATCAAATGCACACAATATAAATGGGAATTGTGTATAACTGTTCTAGACATATATTTCTAATAAGAGTATTTTTCAGGTTTTTACTAAAAAACTATTTTCTCATTAAATACTTGAATGGTTATTAAACTATTTCTAACCAATAAATGATGGACGTTCAACTAAAGAATAATCTACTAATATTTTTAACTATTGGTTGCCACACTGGTGGGCTAACTTCTATCTCAGATGGGCAGACTTCCGTTGCAAAAATCAAACTAATCCCCATAATAAATTATATTAATTCGTTATAAATATTTCACTAAATTACTCCTTAATACAAATGATCCCTAAATTATAGTAAAAAATATTTAGGTGTAACTAATCATTAGTATAAAATAAAGGGGTTGCTTACTATATCATGAAAAGGTTATTAATCAATTAATTAAGAAATTATACACCACTTATTTCCATTTTTATACCATAATTCATAAATGGGTGATTAAGTTGTACTGAAATGATCTATATTTCATAACGATCCCAATGACGTGAACCACGTCTCGAATGGATTTCGTATGAAGAAATTATAGCTTATTAAAGTTTCAGGGGTTTAATGATAATTTTAATTTCTAACATAATAAATTATACATGCTATTCTACAATTAATAAGGTACTAGGGCCTTAAGGGAAATTTTCCCTTTCTTCATTTCGCCCGCTAATTACCTAGTGCAAAATGACCAACTTCCTTCGCTATTTTCCACTACCATTGACAATGAAATGGCACACCACTTGCATTGAACTCGAATGAATGAGCTGATCATTTTGGAACCACCATGATTGACTTGACACTACCTTTGATGCTCTCACAAATCGAAAAAACGACCAACTTTTGCTCCTCTGGCCACCACCACAAGTTATGAGGGCTTCCACCATTGGCACCATTCATCTTGGCATCCAAGAAAGATCCAAACCAACCAGATGTCTAAATCAAGGCCAATTTAAACTATTTCCTTTTTGGATATTGACCAAACATCTGAGGAATGAAATCTAAAAATCTGACCCATTTTCACACTATTTTTTAAACTGGCTAGATGTCTGAATAAATAAGCCAGATGTCTGAATAAGGCTAGAAATAAACGTGTTCTTTTTTGGAACATGTTCAGACGTCTAAGGCTATTAAACCAGACATCTGACATGCTTTTGAACTATATTGGTCAGACGTCTGACTAAACAGTTCGGACATCTGAGAAATCTATAAATAGCTATATTTTTGAATGAATAGTAATTTCTTGAAAGTTTATAACTTTTGATCAGCAGTGTAATTCTTTGAATAATCGTAAACTTTCAAAGCAACTTTCAATGATATAAATATAGACCAGGCTCACTCTTTTGATTTCATCTCTTGCTCTTTAAATCTCTAATTTTCATTATGGAATTAAAAGTGCTCAATACTATTTCCTGCTTTCTAAATCTTTGCACATTCAATTCACAATCATCAAAGGATGTTATAGGAAGGGTGTACTCAAATTTTATTTATTTATAGAAAAAACACCTTGAAGTTAATAAGTAAAGCTTTTGATTTAGGGGGTTGTGTGAAGTCATGTTCAGCTGCTTAAGTGATTGTAAACATGTTCCTCCAGGTGAAGCGAGGGTATTGCTAGTGAAATTCTGAAGGTGAGCTTCAGGACTCGACGTCGGACAGGAGATCAGAGTATAAAAATTGTAGTGTGATGATATCTTTACTTTACTTACTTATCTACATACTTGAATGAGTTATCTTGAGATATAATCATTCATATTACATATATCCTAGAGAATTTTAATTTTAAATCCAATTTAAATATTTATCGATATCGTATATCGATATGTTATATAACTTTTTATAAATGCACTATATTAAATACCAATCCAAATAAATAAAATAAAATATTATAATTAATATTTCACAAATACTAATTAATTTCATTAATTTATAACAATTACAATTTAACCAAATTATGTGGTATTTTGGAGTATTCAATGTTGCGATTGTGCAACTCATAGTTGTAAATTCAGTCAGTGGTTATCATTAAACAATTTGAATACTGATATTCACACATCACCTTAGCTAGTGGTGTGACAGTTTGGCCGAATTTATCGCTCACATAATTCTGGTAAAATCTAATTTTACTATTTTAAGCGGTCTGCGATAGTGATGATTATTTACACCAATTATCTTGTCAAAACTATATCACATTAGGACTTATGGAATTTGGTTTTGGTCAAAATTCCAATATCATCCACATTCAACTTGTATAATCCAAACACAAAGTCATTAGTTAAATAATAACAATTATTATTAACTGAACTGCTTTGGCCAACGACTTTGACTCTGAGCTGACTTCAATTAAATGTGATATTAACCTCATATAACCAAGGAAATGAATATTCAATCGAATAGTGTTTCACTTCCAATGTTTCAATTCAGACCCAACTATATTCGTCCGATAGACGTCATGCCATGATTTAATTATAATCAAAGTGGAGTATTCATATTAAAGTTTAACATTACCCTTAAATCAAGAGAATTATGTAAAATTATCGCTTCGATATTCTCCGTTTAACCATAATTATATTAACTAATAGAAAACTGTCGAGTGAGTCATTACACAGTTATCCAATAACTATCAATGTGTACCCCTTTGTTCCTCCAACGGCCATGAGCAATATATCATCCAACATTTAGAGAGCGTTACGTACTCTAGTCTTAATGTACGTATTGATATACATTCTTGATACATCTTAACTAAGAATATTTAAACGATATGTTTATTTTCACTATGATTAATTTCTCATAATTACAACACATTGTAATTACTATCACAAAACATATCATTTATGGATTTCCTATCAAATATACTTACATTAAATAAATAATTAATATAACATATTATAACAACTGTATAATAGAAATAAAAACACCTTTTACTTCAGACGAGATTTTATTACAAGTAAATAATTTAAAATAAATTATAGTATTGCCCTCGGGGCATATTAACTCTATCATATACTACCACCTAATAAGCATCCAATTTCAAAAATAATCTCGACTAATTCCTACTGCTAAACGGATGTTGGTTAATAAATTTACAAATAAAGTTAAGTATTTACAAAGGGGTCTGGTGGTGGTTGGCTAACACTTAAAGGATGATCTAGAGATAATCAAAGCTCTCAAGTAGGCATGAATTACCTTGCTAATTGTCGAAGCTTACAAAGCAGCTACACATCCACATGAAATCCTCATGACACCGGAAAGTAGTCCTAGGGTAATGCCCCTAGGTCGGTGCAGCTTAGATTGTTTACCCACTGCTACAATAAAGCTGGAGCAAACTACACTGTAAACGTCTGTGACTAAATCCTTCTTTATAACACAATTGATATGTTCCTTATACTAGACGTGTTCCTTATTCGAGGTTACCCCAAAATGCGTTTCATTTGGAAGTCAACTATGCTAAAGAGTTGTACATGAATATACAAGAATTATACACTTTTAACTTAAGGTAGAATTAATAACAAAAACAAAGTACCATACATCATTAGTTGGGTAAAAACCATTGATATGGTTCACTGGTCAAAATCCACGTTGTAGTAATCCCACTAATCATTCTTACAAGTGAACAGAGGGCATGCGTTATACCATAATTGTTTACTGAGCTGAAATATGCTTTCGACATTATCTATGTAATAACTGAGATATCAAATCCCCAAATCTTTTTCTATATGCAATTTGATCGTGAAGTTTGAAGTAAATACCAAAAGCCAAAGCGGCTCAAATATATTTGTAGCTTAACCATCTCAAATAACCCAAGCATCTCAAATACATCCTCAAAAAATACTAATACTGTATTAGTTAATGCTAATAACCCACGAATGTATTTTAGCTAACTATATCGATTTAATAAATATTAAGTTTATGTTTTTGATACATTTAGGTCAAAACCCGAGAGTGTGTCCAAATGCTAAAGCCCAAAGATATAAGCTTCATAAGAAGCTTCAGATGGATACAAGATTTACAACCAGAACCAGGGCCTCGAAGTCCCTACTAGCTTGCCACGTAGACTACAAACCAAGATGACCACCAATATACTCAACTTCAATACTTGGGCTCGGTTATAGGTCTTATGTGCTTTAATCTATCAACTCCATCCCAACAACGACAAAGCTTATCAAGTATCTCAAGTTATATGTCATGTCAACTTACTTAGGTCAATCAATGCCTCGTACAAAGCTAAAAGAGAAATCGTTAAGAAATACAAGTAAAAATAAAAGTTAGCCGCATTCTCCATCATTAATAACACATCATCAATCCCTATTTAACATGCTATCAGATTACAAGTGTCTCCATTACATTCCTCCAGTCTACCAAGTATGCAATCCATAGTGAAAACTCTCGACCAACGGTCGTGCTCCTAAGCTATTATAAATAGAGGATCCATTACACTAAGAAAAAGATTTGCGCTTTAAGTAACAAATCCATACCATTTTGTAAACTCATTTTAACTTCCCTTAGTGACTTAATAGCTCAAGCTCAATGACAATCATACGGCCGACAAACCAATTTATGTTTTCTGATTTAAATTATTAAAGGATTTAACCAATAGTGGATGTAAGTAAATCCCGAACCATTGTAGATTTATTAGTCTTTAATGCTTTGTTTCAGCTTTTACATTATGTCTAAGACAACCTACGTTCCGTTGTCTTGGATTTATCTCTTGACAGTGGGACTAAACTTTTGCTTTGGAATCAGCTTCTAAGCGTCGAGATGTTGTTGCGAAAGCTATATTAAGGGCAATCAATGACAAACTAATAACTAATGTGGGATTATCTCGTGCTACTTAGCAGATATCACACAATTCAGCAATATACACCTACTATTGTAATTGGTCGAAGAATGTATTAACTACAGTGCATAAACCATAAAATACTTTTAAATAAAAACAAAATAAAATAAATTAAAATAATAGGCAAAAAGTTAATAAAGAGCATTGTTAATGACACTCCAAAAATGGTTAAGGAGGGGTTCTATTTTTTTATAAAAAGTTTTATTAAGGGGGGTACAAATAAAGATATCCCCCATAACAAATTAATATAATATTACCAAATTACCCGTTAAACCCTAGTTCTAACTACAATAATCTCTTCTTCCTCCTTAATCAAAATCATTAGTCTAAAATCATGAAGAAATTAAACGTTAATGAAATTTCTTCATAAGAGAAAGAAAAAAAATATGATTTTGACTCAAGAAAGTGAACGGTACGTTGAATTTGTTCAACCAAACAATGAAGAGGTAATTTTTTCTTTTGGTTAGGGTTTAGCGTGTGCTTGCCGTTTTAAGTTTTATATTTGTAATTAGGTGTGTACTTGTCGATATTAGAGTTGAAATTCAATTTGTTCATGTCGAAATTAGCAAACTATTGATCCCTCTCGATTTCGGAGCCTACGGGTCGAAATAAAGGAAAATGTTCGGCATTTCGGCGTCGAGTTTACGAAATACAGGGTAAACATAACAATCGATGCCACATTGCCGATAATATTGAATAAATTCGGTGGGCTTTTGCCGAATATTTATAGTTGCCTCAATTTTTTTTAAAATTTTGTGATTTTGATTTTTTTCGTAATAGATACCCGAGCATGATTTGACGAATGAAGTGGATAATTGGAAAGTATTGGAAAATGATGAAAACGGTTATTGCACTGAATCAAATGAAGTGGACAATTGCAATGAATCAGAAACCGATGATGGCACTAACGACCAAAATGAGGAAGTCGCCATGTCGACCTTCGATTACTCCGATTTAACGTCTCATTTCACTACTGATGTGGTATGATAAAATATTTAAATATATGTTCAATTTTTTTTGTTTTGATGTGTGTTGCTAATTTATGATGCAGTTGCTCGAATCGAAGGAAAGTGTACGAGATTGATGCATGGAACGCGGGATAAGTCTAAATTGCATTGTTGTGACTAAAAGAACAAGAATGAGAAATGTGCTATGCAACGGAAAAGGATCTTGGATGGTCCTTGTTTGTGAAAGAAGCAGAGAGTATGTTGACCATAAAGCAAAGACTTATGTTCCAAAAACTCAAAAAAACGGCGAAGGTCAGGAAGTAAAAAATGTGGATGTCCGTTTGAGTTAAGCGCTCATTGTACACATGATGGAAGATGGGTATTGAGTGTGAAGAATGGACGCCACAATCACATGCTTGCTAATGTATTAACAGGGCATCCGTATGTGGCGAGGCTGAACGATTATGAAGTTAAGACCGTTGAAACAATGACAAATAGTGGTGTTAGGCCTCGAAATATTTTAATTGCTATTAAAATTGATAACCCGAACAACCAGTTAACCATACGAAATGTTTACAATGCAAAAGTTAAGCTTAAACTACATAAAACAGAAGGTAGATCGATTATGCAGCAGTTTATGAAAATGGCTTCTAGTCATCATTACACGGTTCACCATAGAGTTGATGGTACAACCAATGAAGTTTCCAACTTATTCTTTAGTCATCCTAGATGTGTTGTTCTTGCGCGATGTTTTCATCAAATATTGTTCTTGGATTGCACGTTCAAAACAAATAGACATAAGTTACCGTGTTTTCATATGGTGTCACAAACATCAACGGGGGCATCTTTTACTGTGGCACTTGCTTTTATCAGTCGTGAGACTACGGAATCCTATACATGGGCGTTTGATTGTATTAGAAAGTGTTATAAAGATAAAGAAATTCCAGGTGTTATCATCACAGATGCCAAAATTTCTCTTATGAGTGCAGTAGCTACAGTGTTTCCATCGGCACGTCATATTCTATGCGAATGGCATATTTCTAAGAATGTTCAAGCAAATTGTAAACCTAATTTTATAAAAAAGAAACTTGTTTTGATTGGGGATAAAGAGGTAGTGTTGGAGGATGAGGAAGGAAAAAAGGAGTATGAACTATTTTGGGATGGTTGGATTAATGTGATTAACTCATTGTCCGAAGAAGAGTACCATCGGAACTTAAAATTATTTCGTGATGCATGGGTTGCGAAACAGAAAAAACCTCTCACATATGTAATGAAAAATTGGCTTAGTAAGTACAGGGAAATGTTTGTTTTGGCTTGGACCAACAAAATAAAACACTATGATAATGTCTCTACTAGCGTAGTTGAAAGTGCACACCATCGTTTAAAATTGTATTTCGATTCAGCTGCAGGTGGCTTTGTGCAATGTTGGACTAGTGCACATCTTTGTTGTGAGAATGAATTAGTTGCAATCGAACATGCGTTTAAAATGAGTACATCTAGGACAATGCATAGATTTCGAAGTGAGCTAATATTTAGAGAACTTTTGGGATTTGTATCTCACAAAGCACTAGATTTACTAGTACATGAATTGGGTAACATTTCAAACGTCAGCTTGACTATCGACAATTGTGGTTGTGTTTTATGGCAAGTTAATGGACTACCAAGTGCACATATGCTGGCAGACTTTAGACATTCACAAGGTTTCATACCGTTAAACGTTATAGATTCTTATTGGAAGCAATTATCTTGCACTCCTCCTATATTGCATCGTTCAACTCTTGCTTTTGATGACTTGCCCAAATTAAAAGCATTGAAAAGTAGGTATTATGAATCGCCTGATAATGTGAGACTTGTTATGCAACAAGATTTGAAATTGTTAGCATTCCCTCAAACAACCACTATTTTAGAACCACACGTAGCAACTATTAAAAAGGGTAGACCATCTAAAAAAGAGAAGTCAACTAAACGAGAGCCGTCTTATTTTGAACATGTTGAAGTATCATTGTCGTTTAGCTCAAACCTTACTCCGGTTGGTCGTTACTTAAAGAAGCTTGGCATCAAAAGTAAGGCATATGAGAACAATCAAGTTGACGATGAATATTTGCTGCAAATGCCCAAATGTATGAGACCCTACGTAGTTGGTATAGACGATATGCCTAGTGATGGTAATTGCGGTTATTTGGTTGTGGTTAATCAATTGAATCTCCATAATCGAAGACCGGATAATCCTTGTAAGTTTGTACGTGAGTCTATGGTTGACAATTTAGTGCTACATTCTGCAATGTACAAAAGAATGTGGGATGAATGTGGTTATGAAGAAATGAAGACAAGGATACAGTGTACGAATGCAGTTGGGTTTAGTGAATGGATGCAGATGCCAGAATCAGGATTTATTATAGCTGAAACATTTGGCACTGTGGTTGTTTTGTTAAGCAAGCATATAAGTTGTACTTTTGTTCCCACAACAGTACGTGCGACCATGTTAAACCATGACAGGATGGTAGTTATGGGGCATGTGAACAGCTCCCATTTTGTTGGTATTAAACTTAGTTCTGACTCTCTTTTGCCTCCTACACCTCACTTTTCGTATTTTCAATAGTTTAATAATATTAACGCAGAAGATTGGATCAGACCGTATATGGAAAGAGTGAATAAGTACTTAGCTTCTTCATAAGACCATGTGATGAAGGCAATGTGGTTAAAGTATAGTAGACTTATTACTTTGTTTGAATTAAATGTAATTGCTTAGCTTATATGGATTGTTCTGACTTTAAGATATATGTTTGAGTTGACAAGCATCGATTTTGCTTTATAAAAATTTATTTGAATATGTTGTTTTTAATTACGTCGTGGTTGTTAGAAGTTGATAAAACTTGATTGAATATGGATGTAATATGAAATATGGAATGTAATATGAAAACTTGGTTGAATTTGTTGTTTTTAATTACATCGTAGTTGTTAGAATTTGAGCACAAATGCAATATTATGTAATGGAAGCAATAAACAAGTCGGCAGTATGAAAGCAATAAACAAAAGCAGGTTCGGTGACACGACTCCGAATAAAAATGCAAAAAACAATGAGACGTTGTCGTTTTATATTAATAAAACTCCATTTCTATTGATACGATGGTTCAGCGTCGACTGCATAACAATTTTTCGACCAAGTGCAATCGTTCCCGAGAGTTTGGAAACAATACGATAATTGGTTTCCGAATTTGTAAACTTAATTCGACAAAATGGCGTCGTATATGATCTATGGACAGTTAACAACTAATACTATGGTCAATTCGATGAGCTACGATCGACTGAAATATTTAATTTCGACCACGCATTATCGTTCCCGAGAGTTCATCACATATACGATATAGATTCATCGTTTTAATTTCCAAAAGTCAATAAAAGCTTGTCGTTCCTGCTACAAGTAAGTGCATGTTGTTTAGGAAAGCAATTTCGACACCATTCCATCGATATTTTTGCTTTTGTTCGTTTTCATGTTGTCGCTACTGCTACTAAGAACTATAGTACAATCAATTTGATGGCTACTTGTCGATCACGGTGTATAGTTTTGACATACATACGCCGTTCCCGAGAGTTTTGTCTACTTTCGAAAATTCAGCATCGTTTTTGTTCCTTTTTTTCGACAATAGGTTGCAGTTCCTGCTACTGCATGGTGATTGAGCACATCTTTTCGACGCCATTTATTCGAGGTTAATTTTATTTTCGGCTTACTTATGTCGTTACTGCTACTTATCAGATTTATATGCCATATCAATATCATGTTAAACCATATAACCACCATATAAATATCTTCTCTATACCGTATCAAAATACATGAATACCATATCAAAGAATATCAACACCATATCAATACCTTCTTTATACCATATCAAACTACATGAATATCATATCAAAGTATATCAACACCATATCAATGACTTCTCTATAACATATCAAACTACATGAATACCATATCAAACACCATATCAATACCATATAGGACCATATGAATACCATATCAAATCACATGATTACCATAATAATACCACATCAAACAATATCAAGACCATATGAAACTATAGAAAACCATATCAAACAACAACAATATGACAAATATCAGTGCCACAAAACATCGATACCATAGTCATTAACATAAAAGTCAGAATACACGAGTTCAAACAGTAACGTCTTTTTTGTTCCTGCTCTTCTTCGTCATTGACCTTTCAACTTGTTTGCCTTCTTCTTCTTGTACGTTCACTTGTTTGCCAAAAATATCAAGTGGTTCATCTTCGTCAATGCGTTATATCCTTTCAAGCACTTGCACCATTGACTTGCTAGGAGCACAAGACTTAATGAAGTCCGCAATGTGTCGAAGTCTCCGTTTCTGCAAATTAAAAAAAAATCAAAGGAATGATCAAAGAAACTGTAAGCCAACAATAAGTTGAATAAAAACAGGCACTTACAATGTAGACAAACGGCTGAATTATTTTCGCTAACTTGTATTGGCTCCGTAAATCGTGCCCGTGGATTGGCAACAACAGGATGTGAAACAGATAGATACCACTGCATGTACGTTGGATCGCACTCCCAGGCTGTGTGACACAGGTTGATGTTAGACTTTGATTCAGAAGATGGTTTCGCCACTCGCTCCAGCTGAAATCTCCTAAATTTGAATATGCTGCCTTGTATGATTTTTCGGACGACTTAATTTTTTTCGTCTGCAAAGCGAAAGTCGTTACGGGTACTGGTTGAACATAGCCAAACTGAAAAAGGATTCGTTGTGGAAGATACAACTCCACTGCTGCAAAACACACAATTGGTCCATTATACAAGGCACACTGTTGAAACGGATAGTGATCTCTCATATCCTTCAAACACTCTCAAACAACATCAGTAACTTGAAGGTCATCTAATTTCTCCCTGAGAGTCACCAAATCATAAGACAAGTCGATGCTCGTTTCCATAGCAAAGTAAAAGGCTGACCTAGGATCTCCAAACTGTGCACGTGCATTTCGGTTGTGTCGTCTTAACACCGGGAAGTGCTCAAATATCCAAACCTAGACAAGAATTATCAATTATATACACAAACATTGCAAGTAATTTTATTTTTATAATTTGATTCAAACCTGAAGCAAAGTCATGCAACCGGCAATTTGACGTACACCTTTTCTTGTGCCCTACGCCAAATTATAAAACAACTAACTCAAGCATGTTGTGCGCCAATAATACGTGTTCACTTGCCTTAACACCCATAGACATTGCAAAAAATGTACCGAGACCTTGTTTCCAGATTTATCATCACAAACTAGCACAACTATGGTATATAGTAAATATGCAATTGCACATTGCCGTTTACGTTCCATGGTATCGGAATCTTGATTGTCAGAAAATGTTGTTCTCAACCATTCTAGATGCACTTTTTTCTCACCTCCCAACAATTCGTCATCCGCTTGTTCTTTGATGCCAAGACACTTATCTAACAACTCATAAACATCATCACCTATTCCCCTTGATCCTCGAAGTGGCCCCATAACCGCTTTTTCTTCGACGGGAAGACCAGTGATGTGAAACGCTTCATCTATACTTATTGTCATCTCCCCAAACGGAAGATGAAAAATGTCGATTTCTGGATAGAATCACTCAATAAAGGCATTGATCAGTACCCTATCAACTTTGTCATGTGCATGTTTTATTATATTAAAGAATCCCGGTTCGGCTACCGCATCCTTAACAAAATCACACTCGTTTAAATCCTACCGTTTATGAGTCCCTACATGACTATGAAGCTTAATAGTTCTTGCTTCTTCCTTTGGTGCCTACGTTACCAACACAATATTCAAAACCTATACTTATACTGTCTACAATTAAATATGCTATTTCATATGGATTCAATATTTAAAACATATACTTATATTGCCTACTTATATTGTCTACAATTAAATATGCTATTCCATATGGATTCAATATTCAAAACATATACTTATATTGTCTACAATTAAATATGATATTCACAACAAAACAAAGAATAATGAACGTATTGACATACCAAAGAATTCCATATGGTAGAAGCTATATGATCTTTAAACGCAAACAATAATGTTGATTGTTCTTCACTTTCCGTCGATTGACTTGGTTGTGCCATCAGTTGTTTTCCTTTCTTTTTCCTCTTCAATTGTTGTATCTCTGTATCGGTCTCCTCTTTGGTGTCGTGAGATTGACCAACCTCCTTTTCAATCTCTTCTACTTGATCCTGACCCCGTTTGTTTGCTTCAACAATATGATCCTCTTGCCCTTCTTCCTCCTCACTCGAACTGCTGTTTACATTGCTAGTGCCCTCGTCGTCTACAACAGCCTCGTCAATAATTTTTCTCATTCGCTCCAACTCTAATCTCTTGCGATTTGAAGCAGTTTGAGGAATGCGGGTGGTCGAAGACGAAGTTGAAGATTTTTTGTGTAAAAACAAAAAAAATTCATCAATATATGTTTAAAATCCAATAGTAGACGTATAAAAAAAAGATGAAAATCAGCAATGAACATATGATTCTGTGTTAAATCGATAGCAATATATCAAAAAAAGTTAAAATTTTTGACCATCCATCATCGAACTGCATTCAAACACTTTATTAGTTTAAATTGACAGTGAAATATCGAACAAAATCCAAAATTTCGACCATCAATCATCGAATAGCATTCAAGCATTTTATTGGTTCAAATTTGACAATTTAACGTCGAAAAAATATAACAATTTCCACCACCTACAACGAATTGCATCAAAACACTAAGCTTGTTGAGAATTCGACATCACAAAACCGAAAAAAAAAAATTCGACAATCATAAACCGAATTGCATCGAAACACTAAGCTGGTTGAAATTCGTCACTACAGCATCAAAAATATATAATTAGTTCGTCCAACTATCACCGAATAACCCCAAAACGATAATATAAATCCAAAAAAATAGAAGTTTCGATTTATTATCACCAAATAAATGCAAACACCTAAACCCTAACATATAAACCTTTCATCTACAAATTGAAACCCCAAATCGCGACACAATAATTGATTATTAATGACCACTTACCTTGCCAATACCTTCTCAATCAGCTTCGGGTCTGGGTTTTTGGCTTGAGCGCAATTTTTCGTACGAACCACTGTAGAAAACTTTTGAAAATCCTGTCCAAAAGAGAAGAACGAACGATGAAATGATTCGATTTGGGTTAAAATTGTGGAAGGTAGAATAAAAAATCTTTGTTTTACTTTATAATACAAGTGGTTTTTTTTTTGAGTGAAGTGAGAATAAAAAAAGACAACTCCTTATCCATTTTTGAAGTTTCATTAACGATGCTTGTAATAAATACTACAACATTAACATCCAAATCGGATCGCCTACCAGTGAAATTTTTTAATATAGAAATACATTTAATTTTGCTAATAAAATGAATATGTCCAAGGCAAATTCTATTGCAACCCACTAAATTGATTAGTAGCCCTCCTTAATTTTAATAAAATTAAGAAGACAAAAATACCCTTAATCAACTACGTACGTTCTTCTCTTCCTTCTCTCAGTCATCTTCCTCAGCGCAAACCAGTTAATTCAAAAACCCTAATTAACAAATCAATATAAAAAAATTACTCATATTTCAGTACCAGCGAATGGAGATTGAAAAAGATAATCAATCATTATCGCAACCACAACAGGTAATTGGGTTTTTTTTTGAAAAGTTAGCAATTTTTTTTGAATGCAAATCGTAAACACTCGATTTTGTGGAATGTAACAAATTCACGTATAAAGCTTACTATGATCCACATATAACCACGAAGAGACACTACGTGGTTTATCTGAATCTCACGTAGAGTTTATACGTGGTTATTTAGTAATCCACGTACTCCTCTAGCGTGGTTTGTTTACAAACCACGTCTTGTCAGTGCGGTATGTTAACAGAAAACCAAAAAAAAAATGACGCTGCTGGAAGATGACGCTGGAGTTGGATCGCTGGAAGAGAAAGATGATGCCGCTGGAGTTGGATCGCTGGAAGAGGAAAATGCCGCTCTGGAGGAGGAAGATGACGCCGTGTGGAGAAATGAACGTAGTTTAGGATTTTTTACGTGATGAGCAGAAAGGGTAGTTTTGGAAAGCATGGGGGGCTACTAAGTCATTTTGTGGGTATAGTGGCTTTAGTAAATTTCAGGGGGCTACTAAGTAAAAAATCGTGTTGAAATAGAATTTGCCTATGTCCAATACCCATGTAAACCAATTATATCCCTTCCAATTCCCCACACACAAACAAACATAATTATTGCATTTACTTCCTTCATCTCGGATAGAAGTGATGTATTTATCACAATTCTGGAAAATGACATAAATTCCTTTCTTAATTTACACAACAATCAAATCAAACACTGAAATAAATCGAAGACGAGGAGGAAGCAAGGTTTGTAAATCTTGACCGGTTCGGGAGGTCGGCCGCTACAGTTTGGTAGTTGGGTACGATCCGGTGGTGGAAGCATGGTCAGTGGATGCGATTGTGTCTGTGAAGTTCGATTAGGCAACCGCGTTTGGGCGATGAAGACATGGTGCGGATCTGGACATGGAGAGTTTCAATTTAGGGGCGAGTTTAGGGTTTTGAGAAAGAGGAGGCACCGTGGAAGGAGAGTTTTATATTTGGCCACAGGTCCACTTCTCCCACTGTCAATTTTAATCTATCAATTTTACAATATTCAAATTGAATGGTATTAATTATTTTCCGGAAAAACTGATCCACCTACATGACTTTTCTCAGATATTGCAAAACAGAGAGAAACTACAAGGACCTCTTTTTCCCTTGTCAAAGTGGTGATTGCAGAAGTGGTTATCCACCGAATTTTCCTTCTCTTGCCGCATGGTTTTACATTCTCTATTTTGATCATTCTAGCTTTACTCTTTTTTCTTGTCAAAGGATGATTGCAAAATGTACAACAAGTGTCTTTTTTTACTCTGTTCTAGGTGCCGTGGAGGCTTAAAAGTATACAAAGATTAAGAGAATACTGAATAAGACAACGTTTTAAATTATTGCCGAATACACAAGTAAGTGGCAACTTCACAAACTGAAATGTATTAACACATGAGACTGACATGCATCAATAGATAAACTGGGATTTAATAGGGTGAGCGTTTGGCCATTTCCATCCGTTTTGAGGTAAAAAAATATATGGTAAAATCGATTTGGAATTGAAAATCAAACCAAACTAAACGAATATGAATTAAGCATGTCAAATTGGTTGGTCTTTGGTTTAATCGAACTAAAAGATAAATCATATTAGGATTTTTTATCAGTTCGGTTCACTTTGCAAAACCATTCACATGTATAACGCACTTTCAAAACTAATGGCACACTTAAGACACTTTTTGTCATGCTGGCATCAAATTAGCATTTTATATCGATGTAACCTCGAATCACGTGAATGCAATCCCAGAAAATTTTCTACACTGGCGCGATTTCAAATCACACTAATGTGAATTATTTATAAAATATATTTACATCAACATGATTTGTGATTGCATTTGTACAATACACCGACTTCATGCTTCATGCTAATACAATAAAAAGTGATCTAAGTGTTGTTTAGTTTTTGAAAGTGGACTATATGATTATGCGTGAATAGTTTTATAAATTGATCCGGATTGAAAATTACTCCTAGAAATTATCATTAGTTATGATTACAACGTTCTACTTACTCAAAGAAAATAAAGAGTTAAAATTATAGTATTTATAGTATTCTTTATTTATAATAACTATTGATTTGTCTTTATTTGTACGATCTATTTTGATTACTAAACCTATTACAAAAACTATTATGACACAATAAATTTCAATAATACATAAAAATTTGTTTAATTCAGTTCTCATAACCAAATAAAGTTATTTTCAAATCGAATGCGAACCAATTTGACTTAGCAAACAAAATTTAACTGATCGAAATAAATTGGTTCAGTCGGTTGAGTTGGTGCTAATCAAATTTGCTCGACTTTTAGATTTACAATCAATTATGGAAAAAAAAGTAATTACAAAGCTAAGATTGAATCGTAAGATTGAAACATAGCTTTTCCACATCTCATTTTCTCTTTATATAAACATCGTAGTAAATAGAAGAGCAAAAAGGAGCAATATTTTAAGTAGGAAGGAGTGGATGTGAGTAACGCAAGTTGACGAGGAATATTAAGCATTGTGCAAGTGTTGCATAATGTGCAGTATCCTTAGCATCACTAGCTTGTTTTGAGCCGAGTAACATCAGAAAAGTGGAATCTCATGTATAAGGAACCATCTCGTTAGACAAAGCGCTATTGGTTGTATGATACCATAAGGGAATTGTGAAGAGAACCCCATTAGAGTTTGAGAGTAATATAGAACGTGAAAATTAAGCTTCTAAATAGTAGCAAAAGAACGTTAGTTCTTACTACGTGATCTAAGAATCTATGATACCATAAGGGAATTGTGAAGAAAACCTCATTAGAGTTTGAGAGTGAAATAAAACGTGAAACATTAAGTTCCTAAATAGTAACAAAAGGTCGTTAGTTCTTACTACGTGGTTGTAAGATATATGTTTCAAGTAGCGATAATTGTTTTAAATCTCAAGCTCGATCATGATCTTATTTTAGAAACTTCATTCAATCTTGTTTGACACATATCTCGATTGAGATCTTTTAAAATCTCTGTTGAGATTATAGTTTTGTTAAAAGAACGCGCATTAAGGATCCAATATGTATTTTCAGAGCATCAACTATTACAAAATAATTTTATTGGAAGTTTTTGTTTAATATTTGTTGACAAATTTCAAATTATAAGATTTCAATGGCAAACGTCTAATCTAACATATGCTTTATATGCATATGATACTATCTGTAATAATTTTTACCAAAAGATTTCCTACAATCTCATACACAACATCCTTTCGAACTTTATAATTCAAAAATCCCTTTGACCATGACTCAAACTTAATTGAATTTTGATAGCAAATCTATTTATCTCTTCCTAAAAATTATTTTTAAGTCATCGTTATTGAGCATTTTCAAATTTATCTTCATCTTTTGCTTATGCTTTTTAGTGACTTGGATGAAGAATAAATGAGAGAATACAATGTATTCTTGCGTTCTTAAATCAATTTGATAATAGCGATTAATGAAGCTTTTGTAAGTAGCTTATTATCCAAAAAAATTAATGGTTTCGAAAAGAGTTTATGTAATATATTGACCATACATAAAGTAAAATACCTTTTTGATTCTAAATTCATATATCCCCACTTATAATGCAAATTCTTGCTATCAAAAATTTAATATGTTTCTTATTCCTTGAATGTACTTTATACAAAGTTGTTAACCCGCTTTTTAGCCAAACAGTTTTTAATTGGACTTAGAAGGTCAAAACAAGGACGGAATGATTCATGAATTTGGAAACACAATTAGAAGAAGAAGAAAAATGACCTGGAGAAGTTTCAAATGAATTGGAACTAAGTATATAGCTTGGCATCGAGCTATATAGGTTGATACCGACCTATCATTTCCCCTCGTTTCACTTCACGAACTCTACACAACTCCTGTTTGCGCCAAAAATGGTCACAAACACCCAATGTCGTGAAAGCACCAGTGTATGAACACAAATCAGCAATATGTGATCACAGATCTCAGATCTAAGTATTGAAGAGGATAAAAAGTAAAGAATAATAAACTTAAAACAGAAAGAGATAGACAGAGACACATGATTTATAGTGGTTCGGCGATCTTGCCTATATCCACTCTAAAGTTGATAGCTTTATTGATCTTTCTTTGAAGATTACAAGTGAATTCAATGAATTGCAGCAGATAATTATGATTTGCAGCAGTGAATTAGGTTGTTGGCAGCAGCGATGGAGTTCAGATCTGGATCCGGCAGAGTCTGGGCGTTGGAGATCTTAAAAAAGAAGAAGAACCCATTTTTTGTTGGCTTTGGGGGTCTATTTATAGGTGTAGGAGGCTGATATTTCGCTCAGATCTCGGGAGAGCCTCTCTGGCACGTGACCAAGGTCCGCGCGCCCAAGCCCGTGAAGTTTCGGTCCGATCCGTGATCGATACGAATAGATTTCGTATCGATCAAGATTTCATCCAATGGAGTCGAAATTTGGCGTGGACATTCTTTAGCATGCACGTAGTCTCATGTGAAAATTTCATAGCATTTGGACTTGTAGATTGGGAGATATGATCGATACGAATTGAGATTCTCGGTAGGCTGTTTGGTTCGACTCGCTTTTGTTTCGACTCGCTTTTCATTCGACTCGGTTCTGTTTGACTCAGTGACGTGGCGCTAACGTGTATTGACTGCTGTGCTTTGCTCCACATCGATGGACACGAAGTAGAAGTCTTCGGATGGATGCGAAGTGGAGCGAGTCGAAATGTGGCTCTCTGATGGAGTTGAACTAGATGAAGTCGAACAATGGTTCTGCGAAGGAGTCGAACTAGATGGAGTCGAACTGTGGCTTGAAGCGGAGCGAGTCGAACAAGTGCTTTCTGAAGGAGGCGGAGCGAGTCGAAGTAATCACTGCTGATGGTTGCGCAGCGAGTCGAAGTTGTCACTTCTAATGGTTGCGAAGCGAGTCGAAGGGAGCGAGTCGACCGGTGATTGGTTTCTGGTGGTCGCGAACGGAGCGAGTCGAAGAAGGCTTTCCTGAGGGATGCGAACTGAGCGAGTCGAACAATGCTTTTCTGAGGGATGCGAACTGAGCGAGTCGAACAGTGCTTTTCTGGGGGATGCGAACTGAGCGAGTCGAACAGTGCTTTTCTGAGGGATGCGAACTGAGCGAGTCGAACGCGAGCCTGTTTTTATTCAATTTTGCATCGGTTGTAACTTGAGCATACGAACTCGGATTGATATGAAATTTGGAACGTTGACTCTCATAGCTTCGCTTGTCGTGTCATATCAATTTTGGCTCAATCCGGACTCGGACAAAATTCGTCGATATCCAAGTCAAGTTCTTGGTGTCACGACCTTGCCAAAAGGCGGGATAACATTTGCCCCCCAAAACATGCCTTGTGATAAGAAAGTGTGTTTTGTAATGCCATAAGCTGGATGCTCATATCCTGTTGATGACCTGCAAAAGAATTGATAGTTTTATTTGACCACGAATGACGATCGTTCGGGGTCGTATGTCATTCGAGGTGATATGTGACCGTTCGCAGTTGGATGCCGTTTGCGGCGAATGGTGACCGTTCGCGGTCGGGGTGCCGTTCGAGACGTGACCGTTCGCGGTCGAGGTGTCGTTCGAGGCGAATTGTGACCGTTCGCGGTCGGGGTGCCGTTCGAGGCGAATTGTGACCGTTCGCGGTCGGGGTGCCGTTCGAGGCGAAATAAGAATGCCCGAGGAGGGACTTAGTATCATCAATGCCAGATTTCACGTTCGAGTAAATATCTGAATTGTTTGTGGTGGCGGTCTATCGCCATCTCAGAGCATGCCTAAGGACCGTTCGCGATCCCTTACATGTGTAAGTGGCTTAGCCGTCACGGCATCACAAATGGCATATTTTTATTCAACATGAGTTTTTCAACAGAATTGTTCAACAAAATCAAATTCAAACATCAGAAATGGAAAATAAAAGTAAAACAGGGACGTCAAAGTGCAAACACCTACACCGTTGCGATTAATAGTCGTATCAGAGCATGCCTGAGGATTGTTCGCGGTCCTGTACATGTGTAAATGACTTAATTGTGTTGGTGTGGAGTTTGCTACTTATTCGTTATTATCCTAATCAATTGATGACAAGTTGACGCCTCGATCCTGAGCCGTCTCCAGTAGGTGCAGGCGGTGGTCGCTCCCGTTCCACCGTGGTTGTTCCCCTTCTGAGATACTGTGATAGCAGACCATTTCGGATATGTCCCTCAACTTCATCCTTCAAGTGTCGGTAATCATTTGTGCTATGGCCATTCAGCTCGTGGAATAAGCAAGTAACCTCCTTTCATTGTTGGTCGGATCCCTTCTCATTGGCCTTCGATAGTGAATCTGGCCTCTGGTATCCTGGTAGATTCGCTCCAAAGTCTCGTTCAACTCCGTATAAGAGGTGAATCTTGGTTCCTTTCGTGGTCGCATCGGTCCATCACTATTATCCTCAGCTTTTCGTTTCACTTTACCTGTTCCTGAATCCGTTTTAGGAGGATTCTCACCCCTGATTGCATAAACATCAACTCCTTCTCCTTCTTCTCTCTCAGCATTTGCGTCCTTTAGTCGTAAAAAACCTTCAGCCTCATGATAAAATTCTCCTAGATCCATAGGGGGATCCCTCGTTAACGAATTCTTGAACTCTGTGTCATCTGCTACGCTAGATACGGCTGCCATCAAAACCATGGACGGATCAGGTCGATCCACCGAAGCTGCCGCTGCATTGAATCGTGTCAGAAAGTTCCTCAAAGATTCCCCGGTTCTTTGTTTTAGCGCTGTCAAACTCATCACATTCTTGGGTCTTGAAATGTGGACCCTGAACTGCCTCATGAACCTTTCAGTCAAATCGATCCATGTTCTGATGGAACCGCTCTCCAATTGTCTGAACCATAATGCTGCTATGTCTGTCAGATACAACGGGAAACACCTGGTCATGACTTCCTCTGATGCCCCTAGTACCTCCATGTGTCGCATATACCTTGTCAGATGAACAGCAGGGTCTGTCCTTCCATCATACATCACCAATGTCGGTAGTTTGAACTCTGGTGGATTCCTGGCTTGCCTGATCGCAGGAGCAAAGGGACTCCTATTCACATCTTCCAGATCTCTATTAACTAGTCCGCCTCTCATGGCTCGTCTGACCATCTCCGCCAATCTGTCACTATCTCCAAGTTGTAGTCCTTGTTCGTTGTTTCCGATTTACCCCTCGAGTTCACGAGGGATTCCTGGAATCTGCTTTCCTGGCTGAGCATCCATTTCTCTACCAATGTCGCGTTGCGCAGTTCCACCTGGTACCCCGCCCGGGATTGGGCCAACATGCTCTGGGTAATTGCCCCTAGCTCTGGCGCTGTGCCAGATGGTCCTGCCCCGTTCTGATCTCTGGTTGCCCCTTGATTTTGCGCTCCCAGCTGCCCAATCTGAAGAAGCAAGTTCTGGATCATCTCCTCTTGTCTTTTCATCACTGTCTATCTCATCCCTGGTGATGAAGATTGATGTCTGATTTGCACCTGAGGAAGCCTCTTGACTCCCTTCATGCTGACCTCTCTCTGGCCTTTGTCTTCGATTTGATTGTCTTGTCATAGCTTTTCAGATCTGAATTCTCTAAGCCTTCAAATTCAATTTCCAAATGATAGAATCCCTGAGTTCAATTCTCAGTGAAAGCACCAAAATGTTTGCGCCAAAAATGATCACAAACATCCAATGTCGTGAAAGCACCAGTGTATGAACACAAATCAGCAATATGTAATCACAGATCTCAGATCTAAGTATTGAAGAGGATAAAAAGTGAAGAATAATAAACTTAAAACAGAAAAAGATAGACAGACACAAAGGATTTATAGTGGTTCGGCAATCTTGCCTACATCCACTCTAAAGTTGATAGCTTTATTGATCTTTCTTTGAAGATTACAAGTGAATTCAATGAATTACAGCAGATAATTATGATTTGCAGCAGTGAATTAGGTTGTTGGCAGCAGCGATGGAGTTCAGATCTGGATCCGGCAGAGTCTGGACGTTGGAGATCTTAAAAAAGAAGAACCCCTTTTTTGTTGGTTTTGGGGGTCTATTTATAGGTGTAGGAGGCTGATATTTCGCTCAGATCTCGGAAGAGCCTCTCTGGCACGTGACCAGGTCTGCGCGCCCAAGCCCGTGAAGTTTCGATCCAATCCGTGATCGATACAAACAGATTTCGTATCGATCAAGATTTCATACAATGGAGTCGAAATTTGGCGTGGACATTCTTTAGCATGCACGTAATCTCCTGTGAAAATTTCATAGCATTTGGACTTGTAGATTGGGAGATATGATCGATACGAATTGGGATTCTCGGTAGGCTGTTTGGTTCGACTCGCTTTTGTTTCGACTCGGTTCTGTTTGACTTGGTGACGTGGCGCTAACGTGTATTGACTGCTGTGCTTTGCTCCACATCGATGGACATGAAGTAGAAGTCTTCGGATGGATGCGAAGTGGAGCGAGTCGAAATGTGACTCTCTGATGGAGTTGAACTAGATGGAGTCGAACTGGTGCTTGAAGCGGAGCGAGTCGAACAAGTGCTTTCTGAAGGAGGCGGAGCGAGTCGAAGTAATCACTGATGATGGTTGCGAAGCGAGTCGAAGTTGTCACTTCTAATGGTTGCGAAGCGAGTCGAAGTTGTCACTTCTAATGGTTGCGAAGCGAGTCGAAGGGAGCGAGTCGACCGGTGATTGGTTTCTGGTGGTCGTGAACGGAGCGAGTCGAAGAAGGCTTTCCTGAGGGATGCGAACTGAGCGAGTCGAACAGTGCTTTTCTGAGGGATGCGAACTGAGCGAGTCGAACAGTGCTTTTCTGAGGGATGCGAACTGAGCGAGTCGAACGCGAGCCTGTTTTTATTCAATTTTGCATCGGTTGTAACTTGAGCATACGAACTCGGATTGACCTGAAATTTGGAACGTTAACTCTCATAGCTTCGCTTGTCGTGTCATATCAATTTTGGCTCAATCCGGACTCGGACAAAATTCGTCGATATCCAAGTTAAGTTCTTGGTGTCACGGCCTTGCCAAAAGGCGGGATAACAACTCCTATACTACTTCAAAAACTCGTGATTAAGAGTTTTCTCAAAGTTTGGACGACCAATTCCAAGGATTGTCGAGAAGAAAGCAAAGAATACAGCTATCAGAAAGATCACTAAAATCAACCCAAAGTCGATAGAAAAGAGCTTAAAACACATTGGACAGAAGATAGAAGAGCAAAACAAGCAAAATAATTCAACTCGCACCAAGATCTATAGGTCGATACCAAGCTATAATTTTGGGTCATGGGGCTTTGATCTCTTTTGTGTGACATCAGGCTATCTCTTGGACTTTAGTGCAAGTAGGCTTCCGACCCAAAACCCTTATTTTTTTATAAATATCAGTCCACCTACAACCAAAAGAGGATTAGCTTCTCTTCACTTTGGATCTGATCTCTCTGCTATTAGAGACTTTTACTTCTTCACCTCTTAAAGCAACTATTTGTTGTTCTAGGACGTAGATCGGCAAATATCTTATACTAGTGACTCTCAAACTCTCTAGAAATTCCATTGTAAATCCTTGATCCACTAGTTTGTGGTCAAATCTAATATAATTCGTTGTAATCTAGAGAGAAGAGAACTAATAACAAACTACAAAGTGGACGTAGGTTAGAGATTGCCGAACCATTATAAAAATTCTTGTGTGTTCTTTACTTTTCTGCTATCTTTACTTGCTTGATATGCGATTTATGCTGCTTTTATATCTGTTTTTGCGCATTCAACCATTTTCTAGGTGTTGATCCATTGTTTGGGTTAAGAAAAGTATTCTTATGTCTTTACTTTTGTTTTCATACAAGATTTAAGCATTCATGGTACACAGACAATTACATTGAGAAAGTTAATATATGGCATTGTCATGAATGTATGTACTAAGTATGTTCTTATTGGAAAAAGTTAGCTATAAAATCCATGGAAAATATCGTTAATAATTTATGTATATGAGAACGAGTATGTCAAATGCAAAGCACGTGTACAAATATATTAATAGATGTATGATTGATTTAACTCAAATAATAAAGAGCATTGATTGTATTCATTTGGGATTAAAGTATTTACTAACGACATGAAGTACTATACATCGTAACTAGCAAGTATTGAACGATCAATCTAGATATATCCACCTCATTTGACATGAATTTGGTATGCATTCTTTATTTTAGGAGCAAAACAATGCCATCAAATAATAGTTTAAACAACGGATAATTCAAACAAAACTTGAAAAATCATAAATCATCGATGAAACATGAGATGATCATAGGTTTTACATTCAAGAAGCTTCCCTTCTACACTTATACTACCCTGCAAAATAGTAGTTCTATCTCATACAAAACTATCATCATTCGAAGTTTATCGTGCGAATCGTCATCCTCTTCTGCTCCCTCCCCACCACCTGAAAGCTTCAAACCTTTGTTATGCTCTTAAAACAAAAAGAACGCAAACTGCCTCAACTTCCCTTAGTTTAGCTTCATAATCTTCTAATAGCATTTTGATTGTCATCCAACCACTAAAAAAGATTCCCAAGGGCCAACCCAAAGATTTTGGTTGCCTAAGCCAAATAAGAATTTTTCATATTTGTTTCCCAATTTCTTTTTACTAACAGCGACGAAATAAATGATAAATCCAATTCTAACCCAACTCTAACTAAATTTGAATCTTACTGGCCTTGAAGATTAAATTTATAATTTTACACAACTTTAGATGTTATCCTTTTGGTTTTAAATGTGCTTATTGCAAAAGATTTGCATAATTTTTAAAATTGCAAATAAGTAGGAAACTGGAACTAGGACAGACAACTAAAGGAAAAGAAAACAAGATGTAAATTTTTATTACCTTAAATGCTGAAAAGAAAACATTTCATCGTGGTTTAACATTTGGAATGTAAATCTTTTAACATGATGCGATTTCAAATAAAAACGACAAAGCTTATACAATCATACCAACTATATTATTAGGTTTATTAATATATTTTTCCATGAAAATAAAAATTGTCTTTACCCAAAATCATAACCAACAAAATGCGGTCATGCCTTTTATTTTATTTTGAAATATTCTGTTTTCCATACATAAACATCTCTTATTCATTTGAGCATATGTACTGAATAAATAAAGAGGATACTAACATATTCCTATACACTGGAGAAAAATTACACTATGTTGTGAACTACGACCAACTTGAACTAAACTACTTTCAAACGATGCAGGTGACCAAGTACTGAGAGTTAGGCACCAACCAACCTCCACGGACCATGATCGGATCTTTGGAGTTTCATCAAGACGACCGTGATTTAACCGCTCATCAGCTACCATATGCCCCTGACTTAGGGCCAAGGACTCGAAATGGAAAGTGAGTGTGACTTGACCATCCACTTCCTGTTCTGTGCTTCAATTCTGGCAGAACATCTATGCTTTACTCAGAGTCCGACAAGATCAGAATCCGGTACAAAGTGGACACGACCGACCGTCCACTTATCAACTTCTACGCTGGACTTGAAGTTCACCAAAGTACTTATGCCTCTCCTGAAGCTCAACAAGACCGAGGTCCAACTAAAGTGGATGTGATTAAACCATCTACACATTTACTCCTGCCCTTGACATAGGAGGCAGTCTGGGAGCTCGACTAGAAAGTAGGCGCGACTGACTGTCTACTCATCAATCACCACCCTTGGCACGAGGACACGACTACAGCTTGAGGTGGATGCGACTTGACCGTCCGCCCAATAACTCTCTACCTTGATTTTCCAAGAAGACTACGAAGCAAATTGGACGAGACCTGACCGTCTAACCCAAGCATGGACGTGATCCAACCGTCCATCGATCAACTCTAGTTCACAGAGTGCGGACCGAAGTATAAACACCAAAAGATGGACGCGGTCCGACTGTCCATCGATCAACTCTAGTTCTCAAAGTGCGGACTGAAGTATAAACACAAAACGATGGACGCGGTCTGACCGTCCATCGATCAACTCTAGTCCCAGGATGCGGACTGGAGTATAAACACAAAAAAATGGATGCAGTTCGACCGTCCATCGATCAACTCCAGTTCCTAGAGTGCGGAGTATAAACACAAAAAGATGGACGCGGTTTGACCGTCCACTAACCAACTCCAGTCTTCAAAGCATGGTCAGCAGTATAAATACCATAAAAAAGTGGACACGGTTTGACCGTCCGCTCTCCAACTCTTCCCCCGGCATGGGGGCAAAGACACAACTCAAAGTGGATGCGGTCCGGCCATCCGCTTCCCTGCTCGGGCACGGATTTCGCCAAAACACTCATCTCACTTCCAAGGTTCGGCATAAGCAAGATCTAAATGAAAGTGGATGCAGTACGACCGTCCATGCATCGACTCCCACCCTGGATGCAAGGAGCAGTTTGAGAGCCCAAGTTTAAATCAGATACGACCCGACCATCCGCAAATCAGCTCCTTCCCACGATTCGACGTGAAGAACTCCAAGGAAGAGTGAACGTGATACGACCGACAACTCTTTGACCGTCACCTCTCACTTGGGGGCAGAAGAAATGACTAAGGAAAATATGGTTCGATCATTTTCCTTAATAACTCTAAGTCTCCAAAGTGTGGACATGAGTATAAACATAAGTTGGATGCGATATGACTACCTGCCAACAAACTCTTATCCCCGGAGTGCGGATATGAGTATAAATAAATAGATGAGTGCAGTTCGACCACTCACTATTCCATAAACTTCGACTTGAACTCAACAAGAGGAGTATAAACTCACTACGGCAAATCAGCTCCTTCCCACGATTCGACGTGAAGAACTCCAAGGAAGAGTGAACGTGATACGACCGACAACTCTTTGACCGCCGCCCCTCACTTGAGGATAGAAAAAATAACCAAGAAAATTGTGGTTCGATCATTTTCCTTAATAACTCTTAAGTTTCCAAAGTGTGGACATGAGTATAAACATAAGTTGGATGCGATATGACTACCTGCCAACAAACTCTTATCTCCGGAGTGCGGATATGAGTATAAATAGATGAGTGCGGTTCGACCACTCACCATTCCATAAACTCTGACTTGAACTCAACATGAGGAGTATAAACTTACTACGGATGGAATTCGACCATCCATGAACTAACACTGCTAACCGAAGACTGGGGGCAGGAGTACAAATTACTGAAAGCTGAATACGACATCTCACTATAGCTCCGGCTTGATGTTCTCTACGACTCAAAGCAACGACTGCAGGGAGGCCTTAACATAAAACCAACCGGAACGACATCCGAAGTTACAGGTGATAGACTATATCGTACCATCGAATCGAGGGTCAATATCGATCCACACCAACTACAAATGGATGTGATCCGAACGTCCATTGAATAATTCGACCACCAAAGCACAGATAAGAGAATAAACCACGAATGAGTGCGACTTGACCATTCATTCTCCACACCTTCCTTTGATCCGTCATGAGGAATACAAAACCAGATAAGCATGACTCAACCACTCTTGAGCTAATTCTATCCCTTGGCCTGACAGGAGAGCATAAATCAAGATAGACGTGACTGACCATCTAGCTCCGACACGACCGTTCATTCGCTAGCTCTAACCATGATTCGACTATAAGAGCAGTTCGAAACGGATGTGACTTGACCGTCCGCATACTGATCATTGCCCTTTGTTCGATCGAGGGAGCAACAGTCACAAACTGGGTGTGACTTAACCAACCATTCTTTGGTTCTTGCTTAGAGTATGACGACATCTGCATCAAAAGTGGACGTGATTGAACGTCCTGTGCTCAACTCATGCCCAAAATCCGACGGGTGATTGAAGTCTCCCCCCCGGAAGAAAAAACCAGAATACGATCCAGAATAGGTGCAACTCATCCTTCCATCAAATAACTCGATCCCACGATTCAACAGGAAAGCGTATAAAGCTAAAGTGGACATAACTTGCCTTCCTACTTATCGATGTATGCCCCAGACTTGGAGGCACGAGCGAGAAACAAGATGAACATGAACCGACCATTCATCGATCAACTCTAAGTCTTCAGAGCTTAGGTGGGAGTATAAACATGACTTGGACGAGACTCGACAGTCCATACAATACATTTATCAACCCGAGACCGGGAGTAGAAGTGTGATCATCCAAAGACTGACTGCGATAACTCAATATTGTGACTCATACCTAGTGTTTACAATAACTCGAGGCTACGACCGGAAGGATGCCTAGAGATAGAATCGTCGAATCGATGCCCAAGCTCATGGGCAACTGCCATCATTCTAATCCGAACGACGAATAACGGATCATGAGTAAATTAAATGGAAAGCGCGTTACTCGGATATACAAGCAGATTAAAGCAAGAGCCAACTATGCAGTTGTGCGCAACACGAGGCTGAACCCTATTTGACATTTGATTCAACGTGCTTCTAAGCCTGATATTCTGCCAGCTGCAGATAATCGCTCAAAGCATCTAGAGCCCTTCACGATTAGACTTGATAACTCATGACAAGACTCAGGGATTCGACCTGAGTAATTGTCCCAATCGGATTTCACGTTGATTGTTACGCGAAACAATTACGTTTAAACTCAAGGAATCCAAGGCTGCATCCGCTGAGCTAACGATCGATATTACGGTCAGCCATGACGACCCAACATAGGTACTGGAGATCGGATCACAGCTCAGTGCAACGGTGATGAAGGAATTAGCTGGCTTTCTCCGAACGAATCTTGATATGTTCGCTTGGATCCATTCTGACATGTGTGATCGCACCGACTATTACGAGCCATGCATTGAATATTGACCCGATGCATGTCCCAGTGAAACAAAAAACAACGCGGCATAGATTCGAAAAGATTTGCTGCACTTAAAGAGGAGGTGGATAAACTCGAAAGCAATGGGTTTATCCGCGACACTGTCTACTGAAATGGACATCCAATCCAGTTCATGTGAGAAAAGTTGATGGAAAGTGACGAACATACGTCGACTACTCTGACCTGAACAAGGCATGCCCGAAAGATAACATTTAACTTTCGAGGATCGAACAGCTGATAGACTCAACTGCTGGATATGAACTGCTTTCATTTATGGATGCGTACTCCGGATATAACTAGATCCCGATGCACGTCCTCGTCAGGGGCACACCAGCTTCATTACCGATCTTGGCATCTTCTTACCGGCGAGGATGGTGGTAGTAATTGAACCCGAAGTAGAAGTTTGAATCCCACTAAGTTGAAGCCATTAAATGAAGTGAGCAAATTCCAAAGCAAAGTGAAATTGGGTAAGTGTAGCATCTGGATTAATTAATTAATGGAAGTACTATTTGAGTACGTTAGTACAAGTAGTGCGTATTCTTCGTCTATTTTGTATTGTGTGGTGTAATGATTGTTGCAATGTCTATTTTGTATTGTGTGGTGTAATGATTGTTGCAACTGTTAAGTGCTGCCGTATGGGTGTTTTTGAGTGGTGAACTAGATGTACTCCACCTATTAGGCACACTAACAACTTTGTAACAGTCACTCAGTAAACAAAGTACCCTGCTTTCAAAAAAAATGAAATATAAAGGTTAATGCAAGAAACATATATAGTTAAAAAAGTGTTCATAAGGTAGATTTAATGCAAATGAATCAGTTTGGAGCTTAACTATTTTATAAAAAAAATGTTAAACGTTTCTTAGATTCTCTTTGGCTATCTAAGTATTGTAGTTTTTTAATCATACTTACGTGGAATTTATTTTCAATTATGTGTTTGCGGAACATACTTCTCGGCGCTTTATATTTATTTCCGTTTTAGATTGTCCACGAAGTATTTCAGCTTGTTTTTAATCTAATTGTTCTCTCTTTTTGGAGCATTAGAGCATTGATATCGTTTGAGATTTAGGTTGTCTTAATTTTCTTACACTAAGATAGAGCTCAAATTAGTTTTGTCGCTCAGACCAAAATATAAGTCAAATGTATCGCATTTATTAACTCGAAATTTAGAAGTAATAGAATTATAACGTATCGGTGCTATGTGATAATCAAACCTTTTATATTCACTTCATATATTTTCTTTCCTTTCCTATTAGAATGAAGATTCATGATTACTCGTAAATCTACATTCATCATGTTTCAAAATTTTCTTATAGGTTCATCTTATTGTACTCATACACTTTTAGCTCAACATTCCTCTTCATCTAGAGAAACAAAATTTTCTTTCTTCTTTAGATTACGTACACGTACACTGGATTTAGATGTATACATAGCCAATATTCAAGGATATCTTCTATTCTTTGCTTCAAACTAGTTCATAACTCATGCATTGCACATGACAATATTATAAAATAAAATTAAAATTTTGGATATATTATATAGATTTTTCAAAGGTTTTAAATGTCCAATTAAAAACAATTTTGTTCCTTTTGTTATGATAAATGAATTATACATTGACATTATTTTTTTAGGATTAACTATTTGTTATTTGAATTAATAAGTGTTTAACTAATTTAGAAGTAAAAAAAACGTTGAGAAAATATTAGCTTAGATAAATTCCGAATTTGTTAGATGTAAAAAAAAATTGCTTGACAAATGTGGATGGAGTTGAAATTGAAAAGTTTGTATTTAAGTGGATGACAATTTATCAAAAAGAGAAAATTTTAAGTGAAAAGATTTTCATTTAAGTGGATTAGATTTTCAAAAGGTTTATGCTCTTTAAATATGAATTGATCTTTATTTTGGAACTTTGTTTAAAATATTTTTAATTTCCAAATTTTCTATTAAGAACTTCTAGAGTTATTTATATAGAAAATGAAATTTACAGTTAATACTTTGGTGTGTACCATGCACATGGACATAATAGTAAATTTATTAAAAATAATTTGAATCATCATATTCTAATTTTGGATATGGTTTTTAATAAGTGAATTATCGCACAACAAAATAAAGAGTAGAATAAGTAAAATTTTGAATGATTAAAAAAAAGTATGCAAAGATGTTGCGAATACAATAAACATAAATAAAATTGTATAAATAATCAAGAAAAGCTATATTTTTTTCCGATAGAATTGGAATTTGAACCTGTAGTCTTCTTTAATTTACCAAATTTTCAAATTAAGACTAAATGATGATTTATGGCAAAAACTAAAATTGAAGTCATGCTCATTTTATTCAATGACATTTTGAAAGACTTCTGATCAAACTGGAATATTGTGAATTTACTATTATTACTGTTAAATATGATGATATATTTAAAGTAAGTTGAATTTGATGTTAACATATCAAATTCATACTGAATTTGATGTTAACACTTAACATATCAAATTCACTATTTGTTCAAGTGTTGCATCAAATATTTTGTGCGTACCGAATGGTGCATGTTTGAAAAATAATATTAAAGATTTTGTCGCAACAAACTAATAATTGATACATTTCGTTTCTTTTTGTTAGTAATATGAAATTGTTATTCCAAATGTGTCACAAATATCTACTTTGAACATATTTTATTATACGTTTTAGTTTAGGTCTATCAACATCGTGCATTTCCATATATGTTATAATTAATTAAATTCATAAGATAAAGCATGCATATCTAACTTTTTTATTATAGAAAAGGTAATATATTAGTTTCTTATATGTCTTTTTTAGAACAGTGTACTTTAAAATTTCAAGTTTTTATACAACACAATCACAGTATATTTAAGAACGGTATTTAATTAGTAATATGTCATTTATGACACTAGATTGATAAATGCGATGAAGACATTATCACTATCTAACTTTTTAAAATTCTAAATATGTTAATTTTAAAACCACGTGCACCATTTTTGAACTGTTTTGTGGACCCGCGATTTAAACTATAGAAGAAGACAATTTATATAAAATGATTTAAATCTTCCTTGTGTGTTACTTTAGGTGGTCACAGTGTTTTGTTCATTCAGCAAACACTTTTGAAGAATTCATACAAATGCGAGCGCATTGTTATAAATAACATAAATTTGATCCACATTTTTGTGGTTTTTCAATTAGAAATGTTCCTTCTTATATGTTAAAAATCTTAGTACTTCAAATTTATTTTTCCACATTTAACATATAAGATAGCATTATACATATATACATATACATACAAATTAAGAAATATAAATCCATTTTTTGGAAGTTAAAAATTAACTATCAGAGGAGAGAAATATGAGATTGAAACATTAAAAAACAGCATTGACTATCGTTCAGTTCTGAAAGATTTCAATTTTGAACATGAGTGCACGAAATTTAAATAAAAGTTGTTTCAATAACTATTAATATGGAGTCATAAATATGGTTATCATCGTATGAAAACTCATAATTTTATATCTATTTCAGTTCTACTCGATTCCATTATATCAGAAATACTACTCTAACTTTTATCCAGCCAATCCCTAATTATGTTCGATTTTGAGATGGATTATCAAGCAACAAAACTGAGCTAAAATCAACTGGAGAAATACAACTATCATTTTAATATGATAAGAAATCATCAAGGAAGACGAACAGTTGTATTTTTCTTTAATTTTCTGTCCAAAATAACAAGGATGACAATAAAAATATTTCACGACAAAGTGTTAATCTTTAGAATTATTACAAAGCCCTTATATTTTTTAGGGTACATTAATGTGTTATTCGGATTTTAAAAAAGGGTTTAGTATTTCTTCCTACATCATGATGCAAATCTTTCACATTATAAAGTACACTCAAGTTTCCCTTTACGCTTAGAAAACGATATGTTTTTTTTAAATTGTTTTAGGCTCTGAAATGTAAGAATGTTTAGGATCTCTATGAGGCGCTAGGCAAGCGGTTTTGTGATATTTATCCATGGTATTACAAAGATTTACCATTTTTTGTGACCTTATTATTTTTCCAACGAAGTTATTTCTTTTTACATCTAGCAAGGAAAGAGTAATTTGTTTAAATTTTATATTGGATTTAAATCTAGAGGGAATTTAGTCAAAATAAAATAACTAAATACATATTGAAAATAACGACTGTCCGTTTACTAAGTAGTTTATATGCGAAGGGTTTAACATGTTTTGTGAAGTGAGAAAAACTCAATTTTAATTGGTTGAAAATTTGAAAACATGAAGGATTTAAGGGGATAACTTGCATTTAAGCGGACAATATTTTTATAATTTTGAAGGATTTAACGTTTACCCTCCAGCACATGTTAAGATTTATTTATTATGGAAGATGACAAATTTGTTGCATGATAAGACAAATTTTTAATGGTTAAATACACAATCACTCTCGCAGGTGAAATAGATTATTTACATTTGATAGGAGCAAAAAGTAAATGACAAAATATAACATGTGTTTAATGGGCACATGTTAATAGAGGTGAACAATATTCCGTTAGAACAAAAAAAACCAACCAAACCAGTTTATTTGAGCACTTCGGTTAAGTTGTAAAGTTAAATAAACAATCAACATAATTTTTATGTGCCATGAATAAATCAGTTTTACTCATAAAACATAACAAAATGCTGAATGAAACAACTCTAATTATAACTCAGTTTTGCTCATAAAACATAAAAAATGCAGTTGGAATTTTTTTTTAAAATTATATTGAATTCTAGTCGACATATATGATATATTTTTCTAAGTTCAGTTAAACTGAAAAACCAACGAACCAACCAAAATTAATTCAATATGTTTGATTCGGTTTTCATTTTTTTAGTTTGTTTGAACATTTTTTTTAGTAAGGTTAAGCGAATCAACCACATGCTTGCCCATACATGTCAACGTTTCTGTGTTATTAAATAGAGTGAATTTCGAAAATGCGGAAAAGCTGAGTGAAAGCATTGACGATGGACAAATTAAAGACTTGAATGAGAATATAATTAGAGAATTAAGAAAACAAGACAATTGTTTCTGCTTCAATATCATTAAAAGGGTTTGTGGAGTTTTGCACTGTATGAATCTTTCCTTTTGGCAGTTTGTTTAAAATATTTTTAACTTCCAATTTTGCTATTAATAACTTCCAGATTTGTTCATTTATATAGTAAAATTACCAATAATTTGGCATGTACGATGGATATGTGCATGAAAATAAATTTATCAAAAAAGAAATTTAAATAATTAGATACCAATCTTGCTTATGGTTTTTAACAAAAGAGTAATTGTACAATAAAATAAAGAGCAGAATAAGTAAAATTTTGAACCTGAAAACAAAATCATGAGTGAATAATTTAAAAATGTATTCTATGGTATTGCGAATATAATAATATAAATAAGCTGTACAAATAATCTAGAAAAAGTTATAATTAACTTTTTAGAATTAGAACTAGAGCCTGCAATCATTTTGTTTACCAAAACTTTCAATTAAGAATACATGATAATTTATATTAGAAACAGAATTGAACTCGTGATCTCATTTGTGTACTATGACATTTTGAAAAGCTTTTGGTCAAGCAAGAATATTGTGGATGTATCATAACTGTTATGCCATAATTTTCACTTAGTTGTATTTAACTTTTGGCTATATAAGCTGAAATTCGAAGGGAGGCTCCGTAGGCATTCTTTGCACATGAATGCCAAAAGTCTCATCCCTACCGTTGAAGCTTAAAAGCCCTACTCTATACTTGACATTCCGTAAGTATGAAACATCAACGAATATTTTGTACATAGCCTCACATAGATCCCTTCAGTGTACTAATCCAAAGGCTAAGCATTCACGTCGAAGTATAGGCAAGGTCCGAAGGATGATGTCGAGCCCAAAACGATCATGGTCCACAATACTATGACCTAAAGAACATGTCCGGAATATAATGAAAACCGAGGACCACATGTGTCACTCGTCTTAAAACGTGGTTACTATGATCCATATCATACCACTCCGAAAGCATACATGATACAAGCTCAACTGAAAAGAGAGAGGCCACTAGTCTGGCTCTCAATCGAAAGACAAGGCCACCAAGCCGGCTCTCAACCGAAAGATGAGCCCAAAACGACCAGCCGAATGATCCACAATAGTATGACTTAAAGAATATGTCCAGAATATAATAAAAACCGAGGATCACATGTGTCACTCGTCTTAAAACGTGGTTATTATGATCCAGATCATACCATTTCGAAAGCATACATGATACGAGCTTAACTGAAAAGAAAAAGGCCACCATGCTGGCCCTCAATCGAAAGACAAGGCCACCAAGCTGGCTCTCAATCGAAAGACGAGGCCACCAAGCTCTAGATCGAAAGACAGAAGTGTTAAAACGTGCTGCTACTAGTAAAATACTGAGGTATCATAAACCCTCTAGTTCAAGTACCGAGACCCCACGAGCATCTCCACCTAAAGTAGAGGCTACAAATAGCCATAATCGAAAGCAAAGGCCCATAAAGGTTCATACTGCATACAAGATCGATGTTGTCTCCACCTAAGGTCGAGAGCGCCTCTATGTACAACTAGATTAATGACCCAAATATGCTAAACGTAACGCAAAGGATAAATGTCAAGGCACCTAAATCTGTATATATAAACGACACTTCATCAATCCGCGTCATTCTATAAGCAACCAGATGACGACATATGTCCAAATCACAACCACACATGCGAGCCATGTCAGCAATCCAAAACAAATACTCTCCTCCAATAGAAGATCTACAAGACTGCTATAAATAGAGGGCCCATTGTGCAAATGTGGGTTGGTTGATACGAAGCAAGACATAAGAGAGAGAAGTAATTAAATGAACTGTAATCTCATTTCATTTTGGTTCAAGCTTTGTTAAGAAACTCATTAATGACGAACATAACACATTGACATTTTAAAGCCTTTCGGCTATTGACCAAAGAACTAAAGAAAGCTTCTCAACAGTGGACGTGGGGACCAGGCTCACGAACCATTATAATTTCTTGTGTCTTTACTATTTCAGCACTTTTCTTTTCTATCTACTTTTGGCCTCGACGCTTAGCCTTTGGTCGAACCATGTAATTTTACTTAAACCTCGGAGTTTGCATTTGGACATTGGGGTGTTGGGAGTGACGAAAAATCAACAATGATAACTATTATTAAAGTTAACATATTTGGATGTTATTTTTAACATGTGCGCCACTTTTGAGCTATTTTTTGGATCCAAAGTTTAAACCATGGAAGAAGACAATGTACATAAAGATATCATTATATATACATGTATATATACAAATACACATACATGTTAGGAAATATAAATCAATAAATACAAGTTAAAAATTAACTATTGAAGGAGAGAATCGAGAGATTGAACATTCAAAAATAGCCTTTAGCTATTGTTTATTTTTGATAGATTTCAATTTTAAATAGGAGTGCATAAAATTTAAATAAAATTTGTTTAAATTATAACTTGCATGGAGTCATAATTATGGTTTTTGTCATATAAAAACTCAACTGTATATCCTTTTTAATTTTACTCGGTTCCATTATATCATAAATACTACTTTAACTTTTTGAAATCATATCCTATATTCAATTTTGCGATAGATTATCAAAACAATAACGAGTTTAAAGTCAAAAACCAATTGGAAAAATACAATTATCATTTGCATATGATAAGAAAATCATCAAGGAAGACAAATAGTGGTATTTTCGTTTAATTTTTGGTCCAAATGTATAAGGATGGCAATTATAATATTTCATGACGAAGTGTTAATTTTTAAAATTATTTCCAAGCCCTTCCTTATTTTCTGTGATCCATTAATTTGTTATTCCGGTCTTGACAAAGGGTTTAGTATTTCTTTCTACATCATGACACAAATCCAAATTTATAAAGTACAATCAAGTATCTCTTGATGCTTGGATAACAATATGTTTTTGATTCGAAAATTGTTGTAGGTTCTAAAATATGAGAATGGTTTGGGTCTTTATAAGGTGTTAGGCAAGTAGTTTTGTGGTATGTATTTATGGTATTGCAAACATGTAGGTTTTTGTGTGATCTTATTATTTTTTAGAGGAAGTGGTTTGCTATAGCTAGCAATGAACGATTAATTTGTTTAGAAATTATGTTGGGTTTGAATTTAGAAGTAATTTTGTCAAAAAGAACTAATGGCATTACTGAATGTCTATTTATTATGTAGTTTGTAACGAGTCGCCTTTTCGACCCTCAAATGTCGATACTAATACATCCACGGTATTCATGTGCCGAGCATTCAAGTGTCGGAAAGACAAATTGTTAAAATAAAAGAAAAAGAAAAGAACAAGTAAGAACACAATATCAGAATCTCACAACGAAACGATAAAATATAATGTCAAAAGACAATACAAAGTATTACTATAAGATACTTAGCATTTCGTAGTTACAATCCTACGTACTGTCATCAGCCTGGACAGTTGTAACAGTTTGTCCTCACAAATGCTAATATATATATATATAATAGTATTACAGCGGAAATAATAATACTACTGTAGGCGAATGGAAGCATCTGGCTCGTCTCCTGAAGCTCCAAAGAATATCAACAAAAATCTGATTTTCTCAGACTACTCAAAAGAGAACCCGAGGAGTTAAGGGAAAGATAAAACCTCGAGTCAGACTTAAGTTTGATGTGAGAAACTCAAGAAATATGCAACATCATATGACAGTATCTTTTAAGACCGTTCAAAATCACCGTAATGATTTTCTCCTTAAAAGAACCAAACTATATAATAAGTAAATAAGGCGATATAATAAATAGCGTCTAAGGTGTAGAATAAAAATAAAAATAATAGCTATGCTGTGTGCATCTCACAACACAACAATATTAGAAGTACAACTAATATTAGAAAGTACCTTCTGAAACCATGCATATCTCTAAATAAAATATGTCACAAAGGTATACGTAGTTGGTCCATACCCGAACACGTGATATCGAATATCAACTCCCGAGGACAACCAATCGAAAGTATTTGCAGATATTTGAAGTTGATGTACCTTTTTAGGTTAGCTAAACCCCATGGCTATGCATCCTACCCTGTTTTCTGTTATTACCGATGGTGAAGTCATGTTCAGCATCTCAACAACAAGTCTTTATCACTCGAATAGATCTCGAACCTCTCCATGGATTCCAGCATCTTGAACAGTTTATGAATCTCTCCATGGATCTCAACATAAGTCATCCGACGAATGTTAAGACTTAACCTTAGGATAGACTGTTCAAACATTTGTTCGAAATGCTAAAGCCGACCTCTCTCTCTGACTTAACCTTAGGATAAACAATTCAACTCTATAACATTCCACTTCACAACCGCTTTCAAAACATAGAACTCATATATCAGTTTCGAAATGGTTTTCGGTAAGTAATACACTTATTCGATTTTGAACTCTTCAAAACTAAATCGGTGAATTTCTAGTCAACTCAATTTCGGTTTTTTTAGAAGTAAGCGAACGATATCAATGAGTCTTCCTTAGGGGATCTCGTATATAAACGTTTTTAAAGTAAGAGATGTTTCATACCAATGAGTCCTCATCGAAGGATCTCAAATTATATGAAGTTGCGAAGCTTTCATATACTTTCTAAGATAATTTGGTCACGTCCGATAGTCCACTAGTCGACTATTTATAGAAGCGATCGCATATGAAAACCAAGTCTCGTATACTTATCACGTTTCCGACACTATCAACTTACATTATCTTTCGGTCAAGAGTGAAGTCGATAGGTTAGAGGTTAGAGCACTATTTGCTTCTAAATCCTACTCAAATATCATTCTCAACTCTCATAGATAAAACAAGTCTACTTTGCCAGCTTTTAGTCCTAAGTATAGGATTAAATACTTTTCATAAACGAGTAAATACACAAAGCACGATTAAGTCGCATAAACGACTTCTAATTCTCTTTTTATTTAATTAATTCTTTTGTTAATTAGAACTACTTTGTAAATACTTGTATGTATATTTAAAAGACCTTTACAAAAGATATATACATGTATACTACTATTTCACTTACTATAAATCCAAAACCGTTTATACTTGTAAATACCTTTAAAATATTCTACTTCAAGATCTAAGTGTATCCACACTAATTTTACAAAGTAATATACTTTTAATTAACTTCTCAACAACCATTCATTATAACTTAAGGTTATAACAAAACCAATTTTTTCCTTTTATAAATTACTTAACTTATTTTTCCAAACTTATATGTATATAAAGATACCTTATAAATACTTATAAATACGTTTTATATGTTCATATAAAATATTACATAAAAATAGCTAATTTATAATTTACTGAAACCCTTTTATTTTAAATGCTACAAATGAAACATTTTTCTTTAAAAATTCATATTTAATTATTAAAAATATATTTAAAGTTTTAATTTTTTTCCACTCTAATCTATCTTATTAGACTTCTCTAAAAAGATTACACAAATATAATAAATTTAAACCATTTAAATTATGAAAAACTAGTTAAAATCTCGCATAAGGCAAAACAATGCTACAAGCCGAGAAGTGCTGCAGTAGATCAACAATATCAGCAGAAAAGTGCTATAGAAAGTACTGGACATTACACTATTATATGTGTAGAGCACAAAAAATATATATTATAATAATATATACACAAGTAACCACTTTAAGCAAGTTAAAGACTAGGGATTTCAAAGTGCGTTTATAGCGACTATTTCGCTTCGATCAAGTTCAGACATACTTCAACTTCACACACGACTGAACCAAACATGTAAACATCAAGTCTAGGCTATGATACATGTTTTAGAAGGTAATAGAAGTGAATATACGTAACATATAGTTGTCATTTGATTTCAAAAGCAAAAGGGGTCCAAAAGTTATAACTTTTAAATAGTTGATGAACTTTATATTTACACAAGCAATATATATAACTTTATATACAATCAAATGGTAAGAAATCTCTTCCTACCTCAACCAAAACAAACCACAAAATCCAACCTTTGCTTCACTTTTGCACTTGACCACCTCCTCCTTGCCCATATTGCTCACGGCCTGACTTTAGGTAGGGGTTCGTGCTTCATTTCTTCAAGATCTAAGTTGCTATTCCTTGTTGCCATGTTGCTCTAAGCCTCTTGCCAGAGTTTAGTGAAGACTGAAGTAGATTTAAGAATGTTTATATAAAGAGAGAAGAGGATGAATGCTAGCTTTCTATGTTTAATCAATTAGCAAGCCATTTTTCTAAGCCTCAAGGATGTTTATATAGGCTTCACCAACAGGTTACCCATCACCTCCTACCTTCTATGACCAGCCACAAAGCCCACTCCCCCCTTCATGTGCTCCACTTTATCCCATCATTTCTCCTTACTTAGCCCTCAAGTCTCCCCAAACTACCCCTTTTCAAAATATCTTCCAAAGACATCATGTGTGACATCATCACTAATTAATTAGCCCTAAACACTAAAATACTTTTAGTTGTTAATTAATGACTCATTAATCTATTAGACATGCCCAAAAAGTTCGAACAATATTTATCAAGTAAAAAAGTGTTTATTGATAAAATGAATTTTGGTCATATTATCGATATTTCTTCGAACTATTTTTTTTATACACTTTTCAGTAATAAGTTTGTTATCATTAGTTATGTTTTAAAAAGAGCTAACATGGTTTTAAAATCCATTTAATCATATTAAATCCAAGATTCAAATATTTCAATAGTTTAGATATTTAAATACGAAGTGTTCGAAATTCAGGTTTGTTACATAGTTTATATGTGAAAGATTTAACATGTTAAGTGAAATGAAATAACTCATATTTAAGTTGATCACAATGTTGAAAAGGTGAAGGATTCGAGGGAAAACATGTATTTAATTGGATAATGTTTTTAAAATTTTGAAGGATCTTAGTGTAAAACTAGATAATGTTATTAGGGTTGCGTTAATGTGTACTCTCCTGGCACATGTTAAGATTTATTTATCATAGAAAAGACAAATTGTTGCAAAGTAAGACTATTTTATGGTTAAATACATTGTAACGACCCGATATTTTGGACCATTCGCGTCCATTATAAGTGTATAGGTAGACACTCATGCCGGAGTTGAATTGCTCAAAATACCGCGTTGTTAATTTAAATTTGGCAAAACTGAACATATACAGTAAATAAATAATCACAGATCACAGACACAGAGTAATAAGTGCAACGGAAATAAAAGAGATAGTAGTTCATGAAGCTACTATATGAATATATAAGATACCTCAGAGTTTACAACAGAAGAGTAATACAATACATCAGATACAAATCAGAATACATCACTGGAATCATCGAATGCTGAAGACAGAATAGATGGCTGGATCTTCAAGCAAAGCTCCAACTCCAAAGGTGAGCATCGAATACTGGTACACTCAGTCTGACCCGAGCGTAAAGCAAAACACAAAACACTCGAGTCAGGATTAACATTCTTATATTAATAAATCCAACTCAAGTGAAATAGCAATTGAAATACAAGTAACTTAAAGGATGTTTGGAATAACCATCCTTTAAGGATCCGTCAAACTATCTACTAGGTAGTAATATACGCTAAGTAGATAATGTCTATCAGTAATATAAAAAGATATCAAAATAGCGTTAAGTCATGGCCCATTCCACCCTTAACACATTTTTATTCTCAAAAGCATATACAAGACCGTAGTTTCCCCAAAACCAGAAGTCACCAGAGGGCAATCCATATACTAAAGGTACAAATCAAAATCGTAGTGGTCGCGCATAAATGGAATACAAGTATGACAAGGCACATGAGGCAATACCCAAGGTAGTGATACTACCGTTCGCCTGATCCGGACTGGTGAGAACACAACGCCGCAGCGCCCGCAACACCGTGAAACAACACTCCCAAAATCAAGGGTGCACCAATCGACAACAAGTATAAGTAGTTCGAAGAAGTGTGTCCACTTGAGGTATCAATCCTCCATTGGCCCGGCACAGCTCCTGTTTTAGTCATTTCCAATTTGACACAAGTGTCAAGGCTATCCATTATCGTTCTCTTTCTTCAGTCAACACGTACATCATTCCAACCACTTCATTCTGGATCATCACTCCGCGTATAGTTATTAAAGTGGTTTCGGTTCAGATAGAGAGTATATCCATTACCGATCCCGGTCTCTTTAATAACTTTCGTAATTATTACACCGATTGGTCGTTTATATATTTCAAAAACCAAATCAATTTCAATTTCAATTCGTAAACCAACAATTCATTTGTCTTTTCAAATCAATTTCCATAATTTACGTTTCAAAACTTCCAAATTACCATTTCAAAATCTTATAATTCAATTTCAATTTCTATTTAAAACAATTCAATATTGATTCAAGTACGTATATAAGTTTCATTCCGAAATCATTTAAATTTATTTAATTTAACATTCAAATCAATTAAAATTCATTTATCGATTTCATTCAATATTCACTAAGTAAATTTTCCATTCAAAACAATTTCTATTAAATTTCCAATTCATTAAATCCATTATTTAAATTCAACTTCCTTAAATCAAAACTTACAATTTGAATTAAATTAAATTCGTCAAATCAATTCTTTAAATTTCAAGTCTTACATCAATTTCAATAAATCACATTTTTATTTCTCGTTAAAGAAATTCAATTTCACTTATTTACTTACTTAAATAATTTTCCAAAACTTAAATAATAAAGAAACTCAATTTCAATTATTACGAAGTAAAATTCACTTATTCAAAAATTCAATTTACTTATTAAAGAATTCAATTCAATTTAATCATTAAATAATTCAATCTTATTTAATTATTAAATAATTCAAAACTTAATTATTAAATAATTTCAAAGTTTAATAATTTCAAACTTAATTATAATTCCAAACTTAACTATAATTTCAAACTTAATTATTAAATCACTTCAAAATTAATTCAATCATTTCTCAAATTAAACAACATTCTTCCATCAATTACATTGTTAATATTTTATTTCACATTTTTAAAAATTAACATTTTCCTTTCATTAAAATTCAAATTTCAACTTCATTTCAAAACCATATTATTTATTCAAATAAAATCTTCATTTTATTTTAAATCAAATTATTGACCAATCGGGTTTTATTTAATTTTCTATCCTAGGTCAAAGTTCAATTTGGGTATTTATCATTTCAACCCGATTCCAATTCAATTCAAAATCAAAACATACAAAGGGAACTTGCAGTGTGATAACTGGGATGGTGTCAAAGTAAATAAACAAGCAATAACAACAATCAATAACAATCCAATAATCAATTCAAATAATCCCGAAATAACCGTATTAATTCGCATTATTATTTGTACGAATTAATATAATTATTTCTAGAATCTACACTATCATTTCATGTAGATTAAAGATTATTACATTACGGTTTTCTCTTGTCATATATTTACAATTTCATACATCATCAATTTAACAACATACATTCAGTGGTTCAAAATTTAATTAAACAAATCCTACGTGTCAATAAATTCAACAGTTAAAGGGGTCATATTATACAAATGTCAGTTAATCAAATTTAACATTTAACTGTCCTATAACAAGTTCAATTTCAATACTATTTATCATTTTAACATTAACAATTTTAACGTCCAATATAAACATCAACAATCAATCAATTATCAGCCAAACTGTATTATCATCACATAAATAATTAACAGATAATGGTGTCAAATGTCACAGGTGAACTGATACAGGCAAAAGCATATATAACAGTGTAATTAACTAACAGCAGCATATTTCAATTGTCGTTTCAATTGAAATCAGATTTAATAAATAAAAGAACGTTAATCGTGAGTGAGTGCTCACCTTTCGAGGCTAGAGAGAGAACATAATAAGATGAGATACGAATCCAAGCACGGATTTTGAAGCAAAACAAGGTTGGCACGAATTCATCGGATAAGCTGATAAAAGGAATTTGATAAAGCGAGTCAGAACCAACTTGATATAAATTGACCGAAATATGTTTTATATACATAGATATTTCAAAAATCAATTTCAAAACATATACTCAACATATATATGAAAACCAAACATATATCTACTTATCTACATAAACTAGTATATAAATATGTGTGTTATCCTTAAACTAATACACATATTAACTGTAAAAACTGTACGTAATTAAGGGATAAAATAAAGTAATGGACATATAACAGTTTACAACAAAGAAATAATAGGAGCCGCTACTTACATTTATGTATCATCTTAATTTACTAACAAAATCTATGTGACAGTCACGGGAAAAACCCACCGTTAAAACTCACTGAACACTTGTATATATATGACAACCGATTAAACACTATACAAAACAAGTGCAAATATATGTATATATACTAACATCTATTATATAAACACAATAACGTGACAAATTGTTGCTTTCGAAATAATAGCCTAGCCTAGGAATATAGGTAGTATTTATATACTAACAGCAACTAGCCTAACTTATATCATATATCCATTAAAATGTAATATATAGAAGCCTATATATTATAACTAAAATATAACAAGTATGTACCATATACATATATACTTTGTTCACAGGCTAACCTATTACACTATCTTATTAAAACAATGACATACGTAATATATTCATAGGTATATAACCAGGTCCAATATAGTTTTCCCTAAATTTCACGTTATAAAATAGTTTACACAAATGTAACTATAGCTATACTAATATATAACTTCTACAAAAATATATTTAAAACTGTTAACAGGTTGAATACGCATAAATCCAACAGTTTCCAACCAAAATAAAATAACTGTTCATATATAAAACTATTCACTAACTGATAACATTTAAAACCAACAGAGATATATCAAAATATATTCTTAATCTACCTCAATATATATAAAATCGAGCTGACTGATGGAGGAATGCACGGCAAAAGGAAGTGGTGAACTGGAAGGGAGGAAGGCCGGTTCTAGGTGGTCTGTTTCGCTCGGCGACGTCAGGGGTAGGCGGTGGCACGCGGTGGGCGTGAGGTGGCACAGGCGAGGGAAGGCACTTGTGGACGAGGTGGTGGTCTTCGGCCACTTGCTTCGGCCAGAAAAGCAAGGGGGGGGGGAGCAAGTTTGCGTGACAGGCGATGGTGGGTTGGAGTTGGGATCTGGTGGGCTCGGCGTTGAGAGGAGGAGCATCTGACATGGTTGTTGGAGTGGTTGGGTTGCAGTGAGGCGCGGGGTTGTGGGATGGAAAGGGGATGATGGCCATAGGAAGAAGCATGGAGTTAGAGAAGGAAAAGAGAAGTGGAGCAGGGAATTAGAAATTTACAGTGGAAGGCACGAGTAAAATGTTTTGAACGGATGAAATGAACAGACACCAAAATTAAATGTGAATACAAATAAATGTACGTGTTCTTTGATATTTGAATAAGTGGATGACAGCTTGTTTCACGTTGGAAACTGAATAGACGAAGGAGATAAAAAGACTTAGAGGAGAAAGGACTCAAAACGACGGGTACCGATGCGATTAACCGGTTTAACCGATTTCGTCGTGCATCGGACGTCAAAACGCAGAAATGAGTATACCGTAAAGATCAGCACGACGAGACGGTCACAACGGTATAAAGATACAGTGGTACGATTTGAATTATAAAAATTCGAATTTCCTAATAGCGGAAAAATGCAAGAAAAGCGCTGAAAAATAAGATCGACGGAGCCAAAGATGTCCGAATTTGGAAAAACGACAAACTGACATTTTGCTCAGAAGATGGTTTAGAATTTTTCTATGTAAAAATATTTAGGTTTCGGAAACATTTTATTTTCATCGCTTTTTAACTGATTAAATTAAAGTAAATTTACGCGCGAAATAAACTTTCATATTTTCGGACGAAAATTTACCAGTTGCTATGTTTAACTAGACGTATTCCAAATATTAAATTTTAATTTCAAAATTTTATCGTTAAAAAAAAAATTCACAAAATTTCAACTAATTACGTTATTAAAACAGTTGAAATTTTACGGATCGTTACATACATAATCACTCTTGCAACTGAAATAAATTATTTTCTTTTAGTAGGAGCAAAAGGTTAATAAGGATACTTAACATGTGCTTGATGAGCACATGTTAATAAGGGTGAGCAATATTGGTTAGAATCAAATAAACCAATCAAATCAGTTCATTTTGATCGGTTCAATTAAATTGTAAAGTTAAACGAACAATCAACATAATTTTTATGTATTATATATAAATCTGTTTTACGCATAAAACGTATAAAAATGCTAAATAAAAAACTGTAATTATGACTTTTGTTTTCTTTTCAAGTATATACAGCATTCGACTCAATGTATATGATATATTTTCTTAGTTCGGTTAAACTGGATATCCAACTGAACCAAACAAAATTAATTTAGTCGGTTTGGTTTGGTTTAGTTTTCATTTTTTCCGGTTTTATTTTGATCGAACGTTTTATTATAGTAAAATTAATCGAACCAACCACATGCTCACCACTATACGTTAACATTTCTCAAGTTAAACAATGCGAATTTTGAAAATGTGGATAGGTCAAATGGAAATGTTAACGATGGACATATAAACTATTAGGGTTTTTCCTAGGATTCCTACACAATTAGATTTTAAAAGAGATAAGAAATGAAAATAACAAACACACAGATTCCTCCAAACAAAAAAACCTTTATTAATTCAACAAAAGATTACAATAAAAAGCCTAAAAATTCAGAAGATATCTCAATTTCCAAAACATTAGAAAAATAAACTTTTTCCCACATACATCTAATGAACCATGTCTATTAATAATAGCACTGACAAAATATCTTCTTTAAGAAGCTATTGAATACTTTCATAAATCTTTCATATGTAGATAATTTGTTGGATTCTCTAATGCAATAAAAGCGACAACTAATCACTATACCAAATCCACAAAAGTGGAAATTAGGTTGGATGACTTCTCATTCTAGGGTAATAAATTTTAAGGACATCACTTATGAATAATTAGTTTTAAAGACAATTTACAGAAAAATGATAAATTCATTTATCATTATTTCTGTATAGCTGAAAATGATAACTTCATTTATATTTTTCTGTAAATTGTCCTTAAAACTAATATTTCAAAAGTATCGTTCTTAAAACTTATTATCTTGCACAAAGAAGCCCTTTGAGTGAAAACCTCCTCCACAAAATTTCTGAAAGGTGCAATTAATCTCTTCAAAATCTATCAAATCTATAAAATAGACAATGAATTTGAGTTATAATTCCACATAGACTCAAAAATCTCCAAGATTTACTTAAATATGGAATATTGTATCACCAAAGTCTAACAATCTCCATCTTGATAGGATATTTCATAAATGTCATCCAAGCTCCTTTTAGAACCTCAAACTTAAAACAATCTCCAATATTATCATGGAAACAAATGTCACCGTTCCAAAAATAACTAACCTTCAAACCACTTAATTACACATGCATCCAATTGAATATGCATATCATCAATAAATCAGAACTGTTTGTAATACCACAATGACCTCCATGCGCTCTTTGCAACAATAACTAACCTTCAAACCACTTAATTACACATGCATCCAATTGAATATGCATATCATCAATAAATCAGAACTGTTTGTAATACCACAATGACTTTCATGCGCTCTTTGCAACTTTCTGTTGCTGGCTCCACCTTGATTTTGACAAATTTGCCTCTTCACCAGCACTTTAAGAAGTTCCTTCATTCTTCACCGTTTCCCCAAGCAAATTATATACATTATTTCTTCTTTTTGCATGCAGCACCTTCCTAATACCCTTCCAAACACTTGTGACTTCATCTCGAGTTGAGAAATTGCAGCCTTTTACCTCCAACTGTCATGTAGAAACAATGTTCTTTGTAATTTTTGGGATGTGCCTAACTTCTGTAAGCTTCACCATCCTTCCATCATGCATCTTCAACCTAACCGAACCCATCCTCTTAACATGCAACTCCCCATCATCAGCAGATTCCACCATAACATCACGCTCTTTATAATCGATAAATGTTTTTTTAATTGCATATGTGGAAGCAAACACCTAAATCAAGTACTCATCCATCTCTTTTTCTTCCGTCAACACAGAGTGTCATTACTAATACCAAAATTAACCTCATCATCATTGCGATCATCAAGCTTGTCTTTGTCTTCCTCCGTGTTTTCATTCTCTCTTTATCTTTTTTAAACTTGTTGCAAAATCTTAGTGACCAGGTTTTTCATAGTAATAGCAGATGAAATCTCTCTTCATGTTCGATCTATTTGGTCGCCTATTCGTGTTTTGTCGGTTACCCCTACTGGCAAGATGTACCTCTTCAATTGGATTTCCTATTTTCTCTTTCTATGTATCCTTTTCTTGCATTAGATTCATCATCCGTATCTCTTCATTAAGCAGGCTACTAACCACCGATCTCATCGAAACAACTCCATTCGAATTTGAGTTATTTAATACAATCACAAGTGTTTTTCAACTCTCCAGTAATAAACTCATTAACATCAAGACTTGTGGTTCGTCATCCACCTTGTAATTTACGGCTGTCAATTAGTTCACAATTACCTGAAAATCATTGAGATGCTCTCCAGTTGACCCACCTTTCTTAAGCTTAGATTGACTAATCTTCTCATTAGACGCGCCTTATTTGTTACGGAGTTCTTTGCATAGATTCTTTCCAACTTCTTTCAAATTCCAAAAGCGGATGTTTTATTAGCAACAATATGAAACACCATATTTTTCCAAAAACACCGAATAGCCGCGGTTGCTTTCCTATCTAAAGTCTTTCACTTTTTTAGATACATTGTTAGGTTTCTCCTCTTTGTTCTTCAACGGTTGGTGAAGATCGTTAAGATATAGAAAGTCCTACATCTTCGCTTTCCATAACTCTAATTTCTTTTATTAAGTTTTTCTACACTTATCTTCTTAATCAAAATCTCTTTAAAAAAAATTGTGCAGTATGCTCTGATACTAACAGTTAAGGTTTTTTCTAGAATTCCTACACAATTAAATTTTAAAAGAGGTAAGAAGTGAACAAAAACAAACACACAAATTTCTCCAAACAAACAACTTTTATTAATTCACTAAAAGATTACAATAGAAGCCTAAAAATTGAGAATGTCTCAATTTTAAAAACCCTAGAAAAATAAACTTTTTTCCCATATATATTTAATGAACCATATGTCTATTTATAATGGTCTTGACAAAATATCATTTTTAAGAAACTATTGAATACTTTCATAAATCTTTGCCATGTAGATAGTTTGTTGTCTTCTTTAATGCAATAAAAGTGGCAACTAATCACTCTACCAAATCCACAAAGTCTCCAAAAGGTGCAATTAATCATTCTTCAAAATCTATCAATTCTATAAAATAGGCAATGAATTTGAATTATAATTCCATATAGACTCAAATATCTTCAAGATCTACATAAATATGGAATATTGTATCACTAAAATTAACATAGAAAAGACCCGAATGAGAATATAATTAGAGAAATAAAAAAAATCAAAGAATTAAGAAGAGAAGAACAAATGCTTTTGCTTTAATATTATTAATATGTTTGCAAAATTTTAGTTCAAAATTTGGTATTAAAAAATTCCAAAGTCGTTTATTTATAAAGTAATATTTATAATAATTTGGCATGTACGATGGATATGTGCATAATAATAAAATTTATCAATATAAAGGAATTTAAATTACTGGATCCTAATTTTGCATCTGGTTTTTACTAAGAGAGTTATTACACAATAAAGTATAGAGTAAAATTAGGAAAATTTTGAAATTAAAACAGAACCGTGAATAATGAATAATTTAAAAGAAGCATGCTATGATATTTCGAATGTAGTAAACATAAATAAGTTGTGCGAATAAACAAGAAGTTATTATTGATTTTTTAGAATTGGAACTTGAGCTTGTAACCTTTTTATTTACCAAAATTTTCCATTAAGAATAAATGATAATTTATGTCAGAAGCAAAAATTGAACTCATGATCTCAATTGTATACAATGACAATCTAGAAAGCTTTTGGTCGAACAAAAATGTTATGAATGTAATAACTATTATTAAAGTTCATTATATAATATATTTATGCTGAATATGATATGATTTTAACATATCAAATTCACTATAATAATTATATATTCAAGTGTTGCATCAATATTTAGTGCATATTGAAGGAATGGTGCATGTTTGGAAAAATAATAAAGATCATTAGCACAACAAACTACTAATCGATACATCTGGTTTATTTTTGTTAAAAATATGAAATTGTTATTATAAGTATGTCAAAACATCTACTTTAGTATGTTTGATTATACATTCTAGTTTATCACTAGTAGGATTATGCATTTCCATATATGTTATAACTAATTAATTTTAGAAGAAAAAACATATATATTTTTTAGTTTTCAAATTTAACATTTGTTATACAATACAATTAAAATCTATTTATACAACATTTGTTATGCATTTCCATTTATCACTAGTGGACCTACTTTTTAAACTATGGAAGAAGACAATTTACATAAAAATATTGATATCTTCTTCATGCGTTACTTAAGTAGTCACCATGTTTTGTTCACTGCACGAACACTTTTGAAGCATGTACACACACTATAACCAATAGCAGTTATTTGATCCACATTTTGTGGTTGTTTTTTCAAATAAAAACTTTTAAAAAAGTCGGATTAACATATGTTCTTATGTGTTTAAAATCAAACACTTTTAAACGCATCCAATCTGTTTGACCTTCATATCCAATCCGCTCGTATATTATTGGATTGATGTGAATTGGATATTAGTTATTGTTCGTAATTTTTGTCAAATTGACATACTTAAAAGGCTGTTTGTACGGAAATATCAAATTAGATGTCAGATCTTATTTTATCAATCAGCGATGCTAATTATTATTTTAATAATGTTTTTCTTCCACTGAATAGTCATTTCAAGCTTATTTTTCACTTGATTTGGTTGATAAGAGGCCAACGCAAGGTTGAAGAAGATGAAAAATGATATAGATGGTAAATTTGAAAAACTGAAAATGGATCATCGGAAAATGATTGTTTTGCGATATCCATGAAGATGTCATCAAGACTCCATGAAGAAATTAGAGATGATATATCTTATTTTGAACAAGAAAACAGGAAATTGAGTTGTACGGACGATAAGCATAAAAAGTAACTACAATTGCGTTTTCTTCCTTTGTTCTTTGTACATGTTTTATCAGTGTATACGCTCACTCTCCTTATAATGATTCTATAATCACATAGGGAGACATACATTCATTCTAATCTAACTGAAGGTAGAAGCAAGTGTTATTCGAATTTTGACCAATTGATTTGCTCTCAAACCACTCAAAGAGAAATACATACATTCATTCATTTAGATGTGCATATGCATATGCATTCTTAGTAGTAGAGTTCTTTAACTTGACAGCTCCCTTATCTTCTAATGTTATTCAATCATAGTTAAACTTTAGCCAATCTAAGAATATTTTCGCAAGCTCCGGATCGTTGTAGTTAGAACATAACCGGATACATTAGCAAGAGCCGAAGCATGTGTAAACATTAGCACCACCACTTCGATTTCATTCAAGTAATTTACCGGGTTGGTCGATCTTTTGAGGATCTTGATGACGGTTCACGATGCAATCATCCAGAAAACTGGAGAAATATTTGAATACATTTTCTGAAAACATCAAAAAGATCAGGTTCTTGAACCCAAATTTGATTTGGATTCAAATTTGGATGCCATACAGCTGAACCCATTGGGTTCAAGAACTCGATCTTTTTGATGATTTCATAAAATGGATTCAAATATTTCTCCAGGTTTCTAGACGATTGCATTGTGAACAGACATTAAGATCCTCAAAAGATCGATCAACCCAGTAAATTAATGAAATGAACTAGCAATGCTAGTGTTGACACATGCTTCGGTTCTTACTGCTGTGCCTGGTTTAGCTTCTAACTGCAATGATCTCGAGCTTGCAAGATGTTCTCGGATTGGTTAAATTTAACCATGATTCGATACCATTAGATTATCTGAGAGCTATCAAGTTAAAGAATTCTATTACTGAAAGTGCATTTGCAGAACTAGGCAACAATAAAGAAGGGAAACTGAAGCTTGTGCAACTCGTTCTGACTTGGGTTCAACAACATAAATTGCATGAAAAGAAGCATCCACAAGTAGAATTGTCCGGATCCTTATTTTAAAGATATGCGACACAATATTTGATTTATGTATTAATTGGTTAATTAATCGATTGATTAAATAATTATTTATATGAAGTAAATGGTTTTATTTTGGGAACATTTTGGTTTGTATTTAAGTTAATGGCCGGGATCTTTAGAGTTATTTTAGGAATGGGAATAAATAAATATATGGGTAATATATTTGTTTATATGATTTGATTTTGTAAGAGATTTTCTTTTTTGTAAATATATATCTCTAATACTGTTTAATGACTATTATAAGTAGGAGACTATAAAATTAGTCATTTAAGGGCAGTCATTGTCGAGGTGTTGTGATTGAGATTGGTTCTCAATTTAGGTTATTTTGCAATTCTTTTGGTTTATCAAATAAAATTGGTTTTTGGAGGAATCATCTATGTTTTATATTCTTCAATTCTAATCTCTTCTTAAATCTAATTATGTAGAGATCCATGGTTAATACTAACAACCGGTATCAGAGACAATTACACAAATTTTTCTTAAGAGAAGTTTCTTATTTTGAAAGATGGACCAAATATTCATGGAAAAATGAAATGGAAGGAACCGGGAAGTTTGGAAGTTGAGGATGGAAGAGTAATTTATCCAACGATCTTTACTAGTCATTAGAGAATAAAGGGAAATTGCCAAAGACCATAATGGAGGATAAATGAAAAACAATGGAAAGAAAGATTGCTGGGGCTATTAGATGTTTTTTAATATAGAAAATACGGTGTTTATTGTTGCTAATGAAATATCAACCTTTGGGGTTTGGAAGAAGTTGGAGGGGGGTTATGCCAAAAATTTAGCAACAAATAAAACTTTTCTCAGTAGGAGGTGGGTGAACTTAAAGTTTAAGGAAAATGGGTTAATTGGAGAACATCTAAATAATTTTCTTGCTCCGCATCTCTTCATTAAGTGAGTTAATCTCACTCAATTTTGGATTTACCGTAATTTATTCTCATAAGATCTAAATAATTACACAAATTAGATTCATCCTCCGCATATCTTCATTAAGCAGGATACTAACCACCGATCCAATCGAAACAACTCCATTCGAATTTGAGTTATTTAATACAATCACAAGTGTTTTCCAACTCTCCAGTAATGAACTCATTAACATCAAGACTTGTGTCTCGTCATCCACCTTGTAATTTACGGCTGTCAATTAGTTCACAATTACCTGAAAATCATTGAGATGCTCTCTAGTTGACCCACCTTTCTTAAGCGTTAGATTGACTAATCTTCTCATTAGACGCGCCTTATTTGTTACGGAGTTTTTGCATAGATTCCTTCCAACTTTCAAATTCCAAAAGCGGATGTTTTATTAGCAACAATATGAAAACTGTAACGACCCGCCATTCATTCCACAGAATGACGCATCATTAATAAGTAAGAAAGGGATAGAAAAGAGAAAAGATAGAGAAAGAACTAAACAATATCAGAATCTCACAGCGGAAACGGAACAAAATATAATATATCATATAACTATTACATAGTCTTTACAAAATCAGAGTTACATAGCTTATACAACACAAAATAGACAGTTATAAATTTCTGTCTATTATACAACTCAAGATATAACTCAAACAAAAGACTCAGAGAAACCAACACAGCGGAACACTATATTTCTACGAATGCTGAAGCCTCCTGCTCCATATCTTCTCCATAGATTCGTCAAAGCTAACCTGAATCCCTTGGCTACTCGTAAAAATTTGAGTACCCAAGACATATTTTTCCAAAAACACCGAATAGCCGCGGTTGCTTTTCTATCTAAAGACTTCCATTTTTTAGATACATTGTTAGGTTTCTTCTCTTTGTTCTCCAACGGTTGGTGAAGATCGTTAAGATATAGAAAATCCTACATCTTCGCTTTCCATAACTCTAATTTCTTTTATTAAGTTTTTCTACACTTATCTTCTTCATAATCAAAATCTCTTTAAAAAAAAAATTGTGCAGTATGCTCTGATACTAACAGTTAGGGTTTTTTCTAGAATTCCTACACAATTAGATTTTAAAAGAGGTAAGAAGTGAACAAAAACAAACACACAAATTCCTCCAAACAAAAAACTTTTATTAATTCACTAAAAGATTACAATAAAAAGCCTAAAAATTGAGAAGACGTCTCAATTTTCAAAACCCTAGAAAAATAAACTTTTTCCCATATACATCTAATGAACCCTATGTCTATTTATAATGGTCTTGACAAAATATCATTTTTAAGAAACTATTGAATACTTTCATAAATCTTTGCCATGTAGATAGTTTGTTGTCTTCTTTAATGCAATAAAAGTGGCAACTAATTACTCTACCAAATCCACAAAGTCTCTAAAAGGTGTAATTAATCATTCTTCAAAATCTACCAAATCTATAAAATAGACAATGAATTTGAATTATAATTCCACATAGACTCAAATATCTTCAAGATCTACTTAAATATGGAATATTGTATCACTAAAATTAACATAGAAAAGACCCGAATGAGAATATAAATAGAGAAATAAAAAAAAATCAGAGAATTAAGAAGAGAAGAACAAATGCTTTTGCTTTAATATTATTAATATGTTTGCAAAGTATTAAAAAATTCCAAAGTTGTTTATTTATAAAGTAATATTTATAATAATTTGGCATGTACGATGGATATGTGCGTAATAATAAAATTTATCAATATAAAGGAATTTAAATTATTGGATCCTAATTTTGCATTTGGTTTTTACTGAGAGAGTTATTACACAATAAAGTATAGAGTAAAATTAGGAAAATTTTGAAATTAAAACAGAACCGTGAATAATGAATAATTTAAAAGAAGCATGCTATGATATTTCGAATGTAATAAACATAAATAAGTGCGAATAAACAAGAAGTTATTATTGATTTTTTAGAATTAGAACTTGAGCTTGTAACCTTTTTATTTACCAAAATTTTCCATTAAGAATAAATGATAATTTATGTCAGAAGCAAAAATTGAACTCATGATCTCAATTGTATACAATGATAATCTAGAAAGCTTTTGGTCGAACAAAAATGTTATGAATGTAATAACTATTATTAAAGTTCATTATATAATATATTTATGCTGAATATGATATGATTTTAACATATCAAATTCACTATAATAATTATATTTTCAAGTGTTGCATCAATATTTAGTGCATATTGAAGGAATGGTGCATGTTTGGAAAAATAATAAAGATCATTATCACAACAAACTACAAATCGATACATCTGGGTTATTTTTGTTAAAAATATGAAATTGTTATTATAAATATGTCAAAACATCTACTTTAGTATGTTTGATTATACATTCTAGTTTATCACTAGTAGGATTATGCATTTCCATATATGTTATAACTAATTAATTTTAGAAGAAAAAACATATATATTTTTTAGTTTTCAAATTTAACATGTGTTATACAACACAATTAAAATCTATTTATACAACATTTGTTATGCATTTCCATTTATCACTAGTGGACCTACTGTTTAAACTATGGAAGAAGACAATTTATATAAAAATATTGATATCTTCTTCATGCGTTACTTAAGTAGTCACCATGTTTTGTTCACTGCACGAACACTTTTGAAGCATGTACACACACTATAACCAATAGCAGTTATTTGATCCACATTTTGTGGTTGTTTTTTCATATAAAAACTTTAAAAAAGTCGGATTAACATATGTTCTTATGTGTTTAAAATCAAACACTTTTAAACGCATCCAATCTGTTTGACCTTCATATCCAATCCGCTCGTATATTATTGGATTGATGTGAATTGGATATTAGTTATTGTTCGTAATTTTTGTCAAATTGACATACTTAAAAGGCTGTTTGTACGGAAATATCAAATTAGAGGTCAGGTCTTATTTTATCAATCAGCGATGCTAATTATTATTTTAAATTATGTTTTTCTTCCACTGAATAGTCATTTCAAGCTTATTTTTCATTTGATTTGGTTGATAAGAGGCCAACGCAAGGTTGAAGAAGATGAAAAATGATATAGATGGTAAATTTGAAAAACTGAAAATGGATCATCGGAAAATGATTGTTTTGCGATATCCATGAAGATGTCATCAAGACTCCATGAAGAAATTAGAGATGATATATCTTATTTTGAACAAGAAAACAGGAAATTGAGTTGTACGGACGATAAGCATAAAAAGTAACTACAGTTGTGTTTTTTCCCTTTGTTCTTTGTACATGTTTTATCAGTGTATACGCTCACTCTCCTTATAATGATTCTATAATCACATAGGGAGACATACATTCATTCTAATCTAACTGAAGGTAGAAGCAAGTGTTATTCGAATTTTGACCAATTGATTTGCTCTCAAACCACTCAAAGAGAAATACATTCATTCATTCATTTAGATGTGCATATGCATTCTTAGTAGTAGAGTTCTTTAACTTGACAGCTCCCTTATCTTCTAATGTTATCCAATCATAGTTAAACTTTAGCCAATCTAAGAATATTTTCGCAAGCTCCGGATCGTTGTAGTTAGAACATAACCGGATACATTAGCAAGAGCCGAAGCATGTGTAAACATTAGCACCACCACTTCGATTTCATTCAAGTAATTTACCGGGTTGGTCGATCTTTTGAGGATCTTGATGACGGTTCACAATGCAATCATCCAGAAAACTGGAGAAATATTTGAATACATTTTTTGAAAACATCAAAAGATCAGGTTCTTGAACCCAAATTTGATTTGGATTCAAATTTGGATGGCTGAACCCATTGGGTTCAAGAACTCGATCTTTTTGATGATTTCATAAAATGGATTCAAATATTTCTCCAGGTTTCTAGACGATTGCATTGCGAACAGACATTAAGATCCTCAAAAGATCGATCAACCCAGTATATTAATGAAATGAAGTGGCAATGCTAGTGTTGACACATGCTTCGGTTCTTACTGTTGTGTCTGGTTTAGCTTCTAACTGCAATGATCTCGAGCTTGCAAGATGTTCTCGGATTGGTTAAATTTAACCATGATTCGATACCATTAGATTATCTGAGAGCTATCAAGTTAAAGAATTCTATTACTGAAAGTGCATTTGCAGAACTAGGCAACAATAAAGAAGGTAAATTGAAGCTTGTGCAACTCGTTCTGACTTGGGTTCAACAACATAAATTGCATGAAAAGAAGCATTCACAAGTAGAATTGTCCGAATCCTTATTTTAAAGATATGCGACACAATATTTGATTTACGTATTAATTGGTTAATTAATCGATTGATTAAATAATTATTTATATGAAGTAAATGGTTTTATTTTGGGAATGTTTTGGTTTGTATTTAAGTTAATGGCCTGGATCTTTAGAGTTATTTTAGAAATGGGAATAAATAAATATATGGGTAATATATTTGTTTATATGATTTGATTTTGTAAGAGATATTTTCTTTTTTGTAAATATATATCTCTAATACTGTTTAATGACTATTATAAGTAGGAGACTATAAAATTAGTCATTTAAGGGCAGTCATTGTCGAGGTGTTGTGATTGAGATTGGTTCTCAATTTAGGTTATTTTGCAATTCTTTTGGGTTATCAAATAAAATTGGTTTTTGGAGGAATCATCTATGTTTTATATTCTTCAATTCTAATCTCTTCTTAAATCTAATTGTGTAGAGATCCATGGTTAATACTAACAACCGGTATCAGAGACAATTACACAAATTTTTCTTAAGAGAAGTTTCTTATTTTGAAAGATGGACCAAATATTCATGGAAAAATGAAATGGAAGGAACCGGGAAGTTTGGAAGTTGAGGATGGAAGAGTAATTTATCCAACGATCTTTACTAGTCATTAGAGAATAAAGGGAAATTGCCGAACACCATAATGGAGGATAAATGAAAAACAATGGAAAGAAAGATTGCAGGGGCTATTAGATGTTTTTTAATATAGAAAATACAGTGTTTATTGTTGCTAATGAAATATCAACCTTTGGGGTTTGGAAGAAGTTGGAGGGGGTTTATGCCAAAAACTTAGCAACAAATAAAACTTTTCTCAGTGGGTGAACTTAAAGTTTAAGGAAAATGAGTTAATTGGAGAACATCTAAATAATTTTCTTGCTGCTGTAAATCAATTGGCAGACATTGATTGTAAGATTGATGATGAGACGCAAGCTCTTATGTTGATGAGTTCATCATTTGGGAGTTATGAGACATTGGTGGTCGCGCTGAATAACTCAAACCCTGATGGTATTGGTTCTATGGATTCAGTAGTTGATAGTCTACTCAACGAGGAGATGAGAAGAATGAACCTAAAGGATGACAAGTGGAAGGAAGAAATTGAAAATACCAATCCTCTTGAAGAAGTCAACACTCCAAGAAGAGAAAGACGATCAAATCAAACATGAAAATGAATGTCATCTGTTACTACTGTAAAAAACCAAATCACCGGTTGAAGTTTTGTAGTAAGCTAAAGTGGGATAAAGAGATGATGAAACCATTAGAAGAATGTTAAAAAAAATCTAGGAAAGGGTAGTGGTGACGAGGTAAATTTGATATTAGTAATGATGTACTCTATGTTGATAGAAGAAAAGATAATAAACGAGTGCTTGATTTGGGTGCATATTTCAATTTACGCAACCAAAGCATTCAATGATTATAAAAAGCAAGAAAGCAAGGGTGGAGTCCCTAATGATGGAGATGTGGAGGTGAAGGGTTTAGTTCAGTTAGGTTGAGAACGTCTGATGGAAGGATAGTAAAACTTACTGAGGTTAAACATACTTTAGAAATTAAAAGAAATCTTATTTCAATTGGAAAATTGAAAGAAAAAAGATGTGAATTTTCAATTCGATGTGGAATTACAATGGTATGGAAGACAAATAAGTAGGTTCTAGGCGTAAAATGGAAAAGCAACAGTGTGTATGAACCGTTTGAAAAAATGGCGGAGGACGTAGGAAGTTCCCAAATTGGATTTGATGATGCCAATTTACGTGAATCATGGTGGAGCTAACAAAGGAAAATCGCAAAACCTACTGGAGGCCTTTGTGGTATTACAAGCATTTGTGATTTGTTAATGATATGTATGTTCAATTGACGGGCATGCATAATTATGTGATTTGGAGGTTGGTTAAGGTTTATTTAATTTTATTTTTTTAACAAAGGTGGAACTAATTGTATCGAGGTGGAGTGTTGAAGATATGCGGCACAATGTTTGATTTACGGATTAATTAAATGATTGATCTATTAATAGGTTAATTAATTGGTTGATTGATTAATTAATTATGGAAAGTATTTCGATTTTATTTTGGGAAGTTTTGGTTTATATTTTAGTTAATGGCCTAGATCTTTAGGGTTATTTTAGGAATGAGAATAAATAAATATATGGATATTATATTTATTTATATGATTTGATTTTGTAAGAGATTTTCTTTTTTGGAAATATATCTCTAATACTATTTAGTGACTATTATAAACAGGAGGCCATTTAAGGTGAGTCATTGTCTAGGTTTTGCGATTGAGATTGGTTCTCAATGTAGATTTCGTTGTAATTTGTTTGGTTAATCGAATAAAATTGGTTTTTGGAGGAATTATCTGTGTTTTATATTCTTTGATTCTTATATCTTCTTAAATCTATTGTGTTGAAATTATCCTTGGTCAACCCTATCACTCCATTCTAAAGAGTACAGCTTCCACATATGTGTGCCAACAATAAATCGACTGCATACCCTAATTTGAACCAGCAGGTTCCTTTTTCAACAGAAAATGCAGTTATGACTGGTAGCTCTTCAGTTGCAGAAGAAGCTAGAAAAAGGAGAATGGAGCATAAGAGACGGTTATATGCTCTTCGTAGTCATAAAACGAAATGTATTAAGACAGTAAGTGAGGTATAGCAAAAGTGAGGTATATTATTTATTTTGGAACATGTGATTGAAATCAGGAGGATTTGAGGTATAACAAAAGTGAGGTGCAACCGATCCTAGTCCATACACACGTACGTACATACGTGTGTATGTATGTGTGCATGTATGCATTTGTGTAAATTTGGTAATAACTAGTTCTATTTTCACATAATCATGAGCCTGATATGTATATGAACACTTCTCTGTCTAATCAGGTTTTGGCGGACCAACAAAAGCAGAATTTATGTAGTGGAGAAAACAGGTAAAGAGCATTTTTTCAGAGACAACTTCAAAGTTGATATAATAACATTGCATGTGCAGTGGAATTTGTTCGGTCAAACAACCTTCAGGAAGACGATAGTGTAGCAATCTACTTGAATGCCAGGAACAATAGATACGTGAATTCATCAACCCTCAACTAGTATTTTATGTGTGTGCGCATTTTAATATTTGTGGAGCAGGAAAATGAATCATCCCTGTTTGAATAGGGTAAGGTAATGGTTAACAAGTATTTTATTTTTTCATGCTTCAGCTATTTATTTTTGATAAGCAGATGACATATGAGTGTTCTATGCCGGAAATTTAATTTATGTATGTTAAAGAGTTGTGTGCATTAGTTTTATCTTTACAGGAATTCGTGATTGTCATCTAGTCTGTATAAACAAATGTGCTGTCAAAATCAATATGAACATCTTGTTATGTAGTAATGGTGTCGTTTTACTGCTTTGTTTTGGGAACTATGTTATTGGGATTATATTTTGTGTGCTGTTCCATTTCATCATCACACATGAGATGTCCATGTATTTGGTCGTGTTGTAAGTTTTTGAAATTTAATTTGATAGCTTTACTTAATGTTGTTCGTATTCGGATTTGTAGGTGTGTCCAGTGCCAAATGTTATGGTATACGGATAGATAATTAGCCTAGTCTACTTGTTTGGAACACTATTTTTGTTTATGTTGGTTATGTTTACGCGGTATTTGGGTTTGGGATGCCATTGTGGTATAAATATACCTTGGACACCCACTATGACATTAGCGTAGTACATGGTACTATGTAGATCAGTTAGTATAAATATATTGTTGTACCAACTCTTTCTTACTAGGAGAAGAAGCAAGTCGAGTTATATATTTATGTATACCTTATAGCTTCCTATCCTTTGTTATGTACATCGGTATGCTATTTGTATATACAATATTTGTGTATAATTCCGATCATGTCAGGTTTTATGGTTGGTCCGCGTCTCTTTCATTTTATTTTATGGCATCTTTTGGGTACTCTCTCCAATAGTTGAGAATGTTCAGGGATAGAATGGGTAAATTTCAAGATCTTTTAGAGGCATGGATATTCACTTTGCCCATTTATTAGCTTTTCAGTAATATTGTATTGCCATTTAGAATCGACTTTATCTATTTATGAGACTGTGTATTTATCTTTGTTCGTACTTAGTTTATGTATGGGAGCTTACTGATGCTAGCTTACCAAGTTGAAATTACTACTTTATTAGCTTTTCAGTAATATTATATTTATGAGACTATATTTATTAGCTTTTCAGTAATATTGTATTGCCATTTAGAATATTTATTTGACTGTATGTTTAGAATGGGTAAATTACTACTTTAGCTCGTCCCTTATCGATATGTCAAATGTATAACTTTACTGCTCTTCAACTTTTAGTTCTAGGTGCATGATAATAACTAATAAAATGAATTTTCATAAGCTAACTTACCAAGTTGAAATGGTAAACAAAAAATAACTAAAAAAAGAAGTAGCTCTTTTATGATATTGTCTTTAGTGGTAAAGTTTTCAAGGAAAATAAAATATACAAAAAATGAAATTAGTAGAGTTTTCATTATTGAAAGAGTAATGAAAAAGCCTAAAACTGTATGGTTAAAATTAAAAAATTAGTGCAGTGACATTTTTAATATTATCGACAAATTGTCATTCACCATATATAAAAAACAAATATTGAGAATGTGAAGATATTTATTTGTAAAGATATTTTTTTTCCAACACTTACAATAATGAAAGATATTCTTAAAAATTATCGGGTATTTTAGACTAAATATTAGAGTGACACATCGGCAAATATCAAACAATATATCGATATCGATATTTCAAGTAATATTTTGAAAAAAAATATTGATATAGAAGCGATATAAGGTATATCGACGATATATCAGCGCTATCGTCCGATATTAACTACGTGGGAACCATATAACATCGTCACGTTAATATTTCCTATTTGACCTAGTTGTTATCAACCAACAGGAAAATCTCGGATGATTCAATCCTTAATTATTCAATAATTACGGGTACGTGACCTCTTGGTGCTTTTAATAGCCATGAGTAATACACTGTCCACATTTTGGAGAGGTTACATACTCCGATCTCTACGAATGCATCGATATTCTTTCTCGAAAGATCTTGATCAAGAATATTTAAAAACAAAATATTATCTTATATTACGATTAATTGCTCATGATTGCAACTATAATCACATAACATTTTATTTAAGGATTTTCTTATTAACATGCTTTAAATTAATTACTAAATTAATTATATCATAATATGACAAAATATATATATAGGAAAACAAACATCTTTATTATGAACAAGATTGATTATAGAGTTAGTTATATGTAACAAATTACATAATTATTCTTAAGGTATACCACTAACTCTCTCACTAAGGTAAAGAGAGGAGAGTTGGATATTCGTGATCTAGTTGGCTAAAAATAGCCACCCATCTCATTCTCCTTTGAAATTGAGAAAAACTCTAACCCTAGCCTTCATTGTTGATGTTGATGAAGTCAAAAAGGTAGAGTCGTATCTCGTAGCCAAGGAGATAAAACAAGAAGTTCGAGGAAGGAAATTAAGGTGTTCGACAATCAGCTTATCGAGTGATCTCGATAAGGTAACATCCTATTTCAGTCGAGTTATATATGTGTATATATTTTGATGCATGCTCCCAATATATATTCAACCATAAAAAAAGTTAATTCAATATAATTTAGTAATTAAAAGATTAAAATGCATATACAAATTATTCCCGGCTTTAAAAAAATTAATAACATATTGGGATGCACACACTTACATATATATAAACAAGTATTTCATATTTTAAAATTATCGACCAATTATGTTTAATTTTAAAATAATAATAATAAATATATTATTTTCGTCCTAAAAAATAAAAGAACATTTAAAATTTTCTCGAATTTTATGAATACATATATACGTATACTATATATATACATATACATACACACACAAATATGTTGTGTTGTGTGTGTCTCTCTGTGTGTGCTGTGTTTTGCTCACGGAATTTAAAAAAACTATTCACGACTTGCAAAGAATATATTTTTTTACTTGGAAATTTCAAGCATTTTGAATTTGAAATATTTTAAAAAGTCAGAAATATATATTGTGTTATGTATTTACGTATGTATGTATGTGTGTGTGTATAATTCACACATATTATATTTACTAATAGACATCTCTTTTGATTCACTGCTTTGAATTAAAAAATATATCATTTGGTAAAATTACTTTAAAATATTCGACAACATCATTCACCTAAGACATTAAACCTACTTATTAACCATAAATCACAATGGGTAATTGTACACACCTATAACCCATGTTCCCATATTACCCCTAGGTTAGATCTACATACTTAATATAGTTATAATTTTTGCATTGTGAATGCGAACATATTAAAATATAAAAACATAAAATTAAATTAAAATTGAATAATAAATTAAATTAATAACAAAATATCATTATTTAATAATAACAAACAAATTAAATTTTAATATATAGATTAATTAAATTCAAAACAATACCCAAAGCTATTTTATGAACTAATACTAAATATTATTTTGTATAAAATTAATATTCATATAGACACAAAATACGATCATAAACAAATTAATAAAATATATATGTTTTTGGAAACTTGCACTTTTAACCTTGTTGCCAATGACACGAATGTTCGATAATTTTGCTTCAGCATGGGTAGTTATTTCATCATTGAAAATAAAATAGGCAAGATAAAATATAAGTTAAAAATTTATTGGCATTCAACAAGAAGAAAATAATTCAAGTTATGTGAATAATATTTATTTACCACAGTAAATTTTTCGATGACCCTCTGGCGTTAGCACATTGAAGTATTGGTCATAAAATCTTTTAGCACTAATATCAACCCAAAAATAATAAATTTGTCTCATTATTTAACAATGTACGGATAATTAACTTGAGACATCTTTATCAGATGCAAGAAGATTGTACAAATGCACAACTCATTGATGAACGGAAACGGGTATCCTCGTTTCCAACAAAGGACGTGGAAATGACTTGAAATGATATAACCAATCAGAGATAGTTTGTATGGTGAGATGTGGATACACTTTGTTGGTGGCAATTAGACTCGATTGGATGTCTCTCAGTTCTAGACGAGTTGGGTTTTGTTCAGTCTAAACTATACATTTTAAAACATAAACTTGACCCGATCCGATCTTTGGTTCGGTTCAGTTCGGGATCAGTTGGATAATAACGCTAAAACTGTATATATTTCTATATTTTTTCGATCGGGTAATTTGGATCGGCTCGGTTGGGATCGGGTTTGATCGGGCCTTTATGGTATTTTTCATCACACAGACCTGACCCGAGACATATCGGGTACTGGTCTTTTCGGGTCGGTTCAGTATGGGTTACGGGTATGCGATCTCGGTTCTATTTGCCAAACCTATTACATCTAGTATACTTAATGAAAAATCATGAAAAAAATAGAGTAGATATGCATTTCACCGCTATGGTAATTGTGCCATGTTATGGATGGTAACTTCGATTGAGGAAGGATAACGGGAAGTACTAATAGATTTAGTTACCGTTGGGCCCCATTGTTTATCACGTTTTCCTTCTCCGTGCGTTCAATACGGCAACCGACTGTTTCCCTCAATTGATCGGTTGTGGAAAATGGGAAAAATGGTACGTTGGAGGGTTACATTCGACACGTAATGCTGTTTTGCCTTCAAGTGCTCCGTTCAAATTCAAATGTCCCTTTTGCAACATCAACCATGTTTTTCTTTCAATCAACTTTTTCATTCAAATACTTTGCTCAAATGTCCCGTTCAAATTTTCCGACGGCTTCGTAAAGATGGACTTTCATATTTTTCCTTTTCTTGTTCCTACTTATTGTCAACCTAAAATACTAATCATCAAGAAAATATTATAAAGTTTATGATTTAGTTATAAAATGGAACTAAGTTTCTCGAATTGCGATTTACTCGATTTCTAATCAAGAAGGAATGACATTAATAAGGTTATATAAATAATAAATAAGTTATTCCATGCTACCTACTGTGTGCTCCTGTATATGGTTCATCAATATCAAGAAAATTCAAGTACTGTTTCTTTTAAATAACTATTTACTGCATTTTATTAGATAATCCATAACCACTCGCGTATTGTATTCTTCTACAAAAACTGCATCACTGCACCAAGAATTAGCTTTTCTTACAGTTTCATTGTCACTGTTTCTTTCAGACCACATATATTTTATAGAACCATATTAATGGTTTCTTCGATTAAATTGTGAATTTATTTCGCGTTGTTAATATAACAAAAGTTCAAACTCAAATCAACGCTTTTGTATATCAGCATGCTACATATTGTAGTCTGGATGGTGGATGGAGACATGGAAATATTAAACTGTATTGTTCACTACACTAATTACCTTTGTAAAAAAAAAAAAAAATCATAAAATAACAACAAAATCTGCTGATATTTCCAATTCCAAAGAATACATGCATCCACTGGAAACAATTTGGACTCAAATGGACCTATTTGGGACCTAGTGGACCTTACATGTTGTCTTATGCTTGATACCGTAATACATCTACCATTTTTAATAAGATATGAGACATGCTTCAATAGAAACAAAATTTAAGTAAAACTATTAAATTAAAGTTGCGTGTAGGGCAACTCCATTCACACAAATCAAAACTTAAACATGAAGTACTTCATAGACATGCAAAACCGCAAAACGTGGGTAATGAATAAGAAAAAAGCTACAGTCCTGTTGTTATAACAAAATTACCTATAGAAATGAATATGTAAATTTAGTCTCTATTTTTGAAAAATAGAAAACGGAAGGTGTTTTGCAGTTTTCTAACAAAAAATAAAAGATACCTTGCAATTAAGAAAATAGGTGCAGCAAATGTGGTGTTCTTGGTCATAAAAAAAATCGTTGCACTACAGCAACTTAATGTTTTCATTTTAGTTTGTTTGTAATTTTAATTTGATTGCATTCCAATTTGTTCGAGAACAATTGTTTGTGTAATCTAATTTCGTACGCAAAGTTTATTGTACACGTATTTATTTCGACGAAATTATTATGCACTTTACTATAACTGCAGTGCTGGCTATGTAGGGGAAAAGTTGGCGGAACTGCCAATCAAATGCATTCAAAGCTGTTCGAGAAGCCTTCTCCTACGGCATTTGAGATGCCGCAATCTATTTTTTGGCTAGCGCCATTTGAAATGCCGCAGTCTGGCGGCATTTGAGAAAACGCTTTGTTGTTTGCCATTGCATCACAGTATCAGTTGCCGATTTTGGCAAACATTTAGAATGATTTTTCATAACAACAAAGTTCAATTCAGTATAACATAGTTCGAACATACATAAATTATTTCGAATAACGTTTCAGTACAGTAGCATAACTGTGAACATCATCATACAATAAGATTCAAATATCATTACGTCACATTTCAATTTTCCTTCAACGATCTGCATGGCCATAACACTGAATACTTGTAACCATGGACCAACAATTCGTTTGCATATTCAAGATTCAACTTTTCCAAATGACTAACCTCCGCTTGCACCTTTAAAGCGTATTCCACCCCCCTATGGCACATTTCAGGACCGAGCCACTTAAAAAATTTGCAGCATTCAACTTGATGAGACCGAATCTTATTATCGTTGTACCCAGCGCAGTGGTAGAAACGACGTCCTTGTTTCTACAAACAACTACTTCGCATTCCTCTCCACAATCACAAACTAAACACGAAGAGCTTGCGCGCTTGAGCTAGCACGATTTTGACGACCAAGGACGTCTAAAAGACGTGCATGGAGCGATTGTTCCTCCGTTCTTTCATTCGCGGCATCTCCACGTGATGTTTCACCATCCATAACCGTAGGTACTTCTTCAACTTGTGTCTCCAGTACAAAATCAACATCAAGGTCGGTCCCACTTGAAATCCCCTTTCCTTTATTTTGTTTGAATTCGTCGTACATCTTCATCATTGTTTCGTCATCAATTTCCCAATTGTCTATTATCAACCTATGTATAAAAGTAAAACATACATCAACAAATCACAAAGTTTGGATTTTGTTGGACAAGTTTTGGGATGAAAAGGTCGGATAAGGTAAAATTTAAAACTAGAATTGAACGAGATTAGTATCATACTTATCTTAGAGCCGCCTTGTTGAAATAAATAGAAAATTGATAGCAATCAGAAACTTGTGGGTTTTGCTGAAATAGATTTGGTAAAGTTAGGGTGAGAGCGTGGTAGTAGAAATAACCCAACAAATATATAGGCAACAGAGCGCCATTTCAAATGCCGCCTATGTGCGGCATTTCAAATGCCGCACATAGCGCGATTCAAATACCGCACGTAGGCGGCATTTGAAATGGCGCTCTATTACTTACCCTAAAATACAGCAAGCCCAAACAATATTACGACAATAATTCACTACCAAACTAAACAATTTTCTGCACATACACTACTGCACTGCCGATAGACAAAAATGAACACAAGACTCCATTCGCTATCAACAAATACAAGTCTACATTCATTACCATTCACAACGACAACAAAATACTATAGTCACAACTACAGCCACAAGGACAAACAATAGTTTACATTAGTTTTCAACCCAACATCCCAAACGAACATATACAAACTACGATCAACCAATACTACAATCAACATTAGTTTTCGACCCAATATCCCACACGAACATATACAAAAGTACGATCAATACCTGAGACAGTCCACTAGGATCAATTTTAAATTTCATCTCAAATTTTTTAATTCCCGAGGAGTTTTCTTCTTCGCTCTTCTCGGCTTGAGCATGAATTCCTCCTCTAACGGCGACAGTTCGTCACTGCCCTCCTCTTGCGTCCCTTCCATTGGGGGTTGAGACGGCCCAACAGGTTGTGTATGCTGGGAAGTTATCACTCCGGAACTCTCACCCCCGCCTTTCTTCCTTCTTTAATACTTTCTCTTCGGTCCGGGGGCCGGTGGGACTGATGCAATGTCCTCAAATGGTGCGGGAGTGGCAAGGTCCTCGATAAGTGGTGGCTCGGCAGGTGGAGGAGGAGGCGGAGGTGGGATTGGTTTTGACATCTTGTTCTTCGATAAACAAGATAGTAGAATTTGTTTGAGAGAGAAGTATTTCGCCTTGCTGTTTTCAGGAACCTCCTCCACAAGGTCATCAACTATGTCCAACATATGATACATACCATCCGCCTGCATATAACACAAACCATTATGGGTTTTCTAACTACTGTACAAGTTATCAATATAAATACGTACCACATTCCGTTCAAGCGGAGCTCTTGGAGTGTAAGGTGCAACCTCTTACTTTGGTGCTTCCTCACATCTTCTTAGCACATAACGCTGAGTGATATTCCAATACCATCTAAGAACTCATCATCAGTCAGCGTAACTTCATGCTCGTCTTCCCTAGCTAGGAAATTGTTGTTCCATAACTCAATCATCGTTTCAAACTCATTTTTACCGTATGGAAGAGTGTAATATGGAGCAGGATACGGTAAGTACTGGCAAAGACCAAACTGTCTCATGACTCTATCTAGCAGATGGTATGCTAGATCCCCAAAATAAAATATCATAAGTCTTGCCCGCCATAACGGCCTGTCCACTATACAAATAGCCGGAAGAGCATGAAGCTTTGCCTCAGTATATGGATTCCATGTGACTGCATTGTAGTTTAAGATATCAAACTCATTCCGGTAGAGGGTCATTTTGGTATTCTTGTGGCCGATCCACCTGTAATAGCAAAAAGTTATACTACATATTCAAAGTTACTACGTGTAGATACAACCATACTAACAACACTGTTTTACCTTGCTCCGTATGGTTTTGAATTGTCGATTATTTGCCTCTTCATAGATATATGACCAACCAGAAGATAAGTCCATGACCATAGCTGCAAGAGTGTAACTTATATTTAGTTACGGTTTACGACAATCTCAAATATGCAACAAAGAATAACCATGTTCATACCTGAAGTAGAGTCATACAACCTCCAGCAGACCGTTGTTGTACCAACGCAACTCCCGTAAGCTCTATCTACGTGAAAGCTAGCACCGCACTACCCCATGAATATTGCCGACGTGAATCGAAGTCTTCTAACAATGGGAGCCATTGAAGGGCCACTCTAGTCTTCGATCGATCGCAGAATAGGCATTGTGTGATGATGTGCAACATAATAGCGCGGGCGCGCTAGGTTATCTGCAAAGGAGAGGCATGATGGAGAATATCATCGGCCAATTGCTCCCTAAACCATATCGCCACCATCGACTCATTTCCCTACCTCACGTCTTCTGGAGGAGACAAGCCGAGCAAGGGCTTACACAAATCCATATAATTTCTTTGGAAATTCAGTTTTAGGATGGGATCCCCGTTAATCAGCAATCCGAGCAACACAACTACGTCTTTCAAAGTGATGGTCATCTCACCTACTCTAAGATGAAATGTAGATATCTCCTGTCACCATCTATCGATCAACGCTGTTGGAAGATTCTGGTCGAGCTGTGCATATCCCAACTTATTAATAACACTGAATCCAGCTTTGTCTAAAATTTCCAACGTGCCAGGATGTGCTGACTTGACGAGCTTTAAAGTTGAAGAATGGTCAATGAAGCCGTCCGGCTCAACCACCTGTCGATAAATAATAACAAATGAAAGCTATTATGGTATTTACCAACACTTTGCAAAATGATAGACAAATTATATCAACATGTACCTCCATCATATCGTTGTTGTTTGTGCAGTGTTGAGACTGTAGGTAAAGCATGCTAGCATCGATCGGTCCGGGCGCCATTTCGTCGTATTCTACCATAATAACATAACAAAATCATAGTCATACCAGAATACATCCTTATATCAAATCAAAAACCAATTAAACATGTGCTCTACCCGCCCAATCTACTTCGTTGTAGTATAGAACCATAGATTTGGAACTATAAAACAAGTTTAGCCCAAAACCTTAATTTCATAAAATCATAATTAGAGAAAAAATCGATAGATTTCAAACCTGTAGGAAGTGCTTGAGAGGATGATGAAGGCATTCTTCAAATTCTCGCTTGATTTAAGGAGTTTTCTAGTCAAAATTTTGAATTTTGGTGATTTGGGGGGTTGGGTTTGAAATTTTTTTTAGTGGATTTTACGAGAAAGTTGGAAAATGGAGGTAAAGGGATGAAGGGGTTACAGAAAGACAGAGAGTAAAAATTTGGACGGTATTTTGGATGCCGTGAATTGGCCGCATTCCAAATGCCGCCAGTGTTGTTTGCACATTATACATGTACTGGCTGCATTTGAAATGCCGCCAGTACACGTGGCGCCAACGTGGCCAGAATTGACATACTTTTGTAATTTGTTTAAACTTTGGCTTAAACTTGAAACTCGTTTGCAAATTTGGCCCAAATAAAAAATTTATCCTTATTTCAATACTATTTGAACTTGTTTATTGCAATAAGCTTTTCCTATATATTGATTCTTAGAATATTTCGTGTGAAATGGTATATTTTGGATTATTTTATTGCAATGAGCTTCTAATGAACATATACATTTCTACTACTTAATAGGCAAGAGCTCAAGTATCTACTCCTATAGTTTTCATTTTATTTAAGTATATTGGGAAATCAGCATTGCTGCTGTACCTTTGACTACATAAATTTTCCCATCAAACTATATGTGAACTTTGCATGCTCTATAAGGTATGTTTTTAGTTATCACATAACCAAAAAAACATTTCAAAAATATACGTTTTGATGCAATGCATGTTTCATGGCTTCACTCCAGCTCTGAATTTTTAGAAAAGGAGAAAGAACATAAGGCATAAGCTTAACTAATATACTTCTTTATTCGTAAAACAGTGTCAAAACTTAGAAATGGCTTATGTTACTTAACATGTTTACTCCTATTGATTTTTAAATACAAATATAGTAAAACATCATTATTTTTTTAAGAAAATAAATGTAACTATTATTTGTTAAATAATATAATTCATGATGCGTCGTTTGTCGATCTTAAGAAATTTAGAGTATTTGATTATGTCATTAATATTTTAAACAATTTTATATGTTTTCATATATGTTAAAGTTATATTATTGAAATGTGTAGAAACATATGCAACCTAACACTTTTCATATTGATTTGAATGCATTGCCTATATCAGACAATGATGAACAATTTTTCGGAGATCATGCTGATCATATGCAAGGAGTGTCATCATCGAAGTTAGCATCTTATGTGGTAATCATTTTTAACTTTTTACACTTTTTTGTTTTATTTTAAAATTTCATTTAAACAATAATCTAAGTATAGCGGCTAAAAGTAACATTTTATAGTTTGAAATATATATATTTGTTATCTAAAAAGTTTTCTACTTTATTTTATGGTATAAGTCACCCTCGATTTCCTATGTTACGATTCCTCTAAATTGGGTTATTTGTTGACATAGAGAGGCAATAATATTTGTCGAAAAATAATAATAATAGTAAGGTTTAATTATTTCCTAATCTTTTGAACCGGAGCATGTCAATTGGCTTTGTGATCCAATTTACTCAAGTATACATTTATTTTCTTGATCATCATTCTAAACTAAAATTTAACAACTTCCAATTATTTTTTATTAATCCAGATATTTTTCTTTGTAGTTTTAAGCATACTAATTTGATTACTTGAGTTAAGGAAATGTTAACTGGGCTTTTAACCAAGCAAAAGTCAATAGGAGTTTGACAAATCGGTCAAAAACTTGGCAAAGATACTTGGAAGGACAAATGAAAAGGCATGAAAAAGTATGGATCCAAAATATGCTAAGTGTTATATATTCGACCCGAATTGACCTCTTTAATTCGGTACCGAATATAGATGCTAAGTCTTGACACATTCACACTTTGTACAAGTAATTCACTAGTTTTCCTATGTATATTCGTGAAGTTTTGTAGATTTCCAAAAAGTTTATCCTCAAGAATGAAGACTTGACGATCCAAACTGCATGATAGTCCAAGTCAGGAAAGAAGGAAGTTCAGTGCACATTAACAATCTACCAAATTATATGGAGAACATCTAAATGAAGTATTAATCTCAACTCAGAAGGACTTGGCCATCCTATGACTAAGGAGTAGATTCGGTACCAAATCTAATGGCTAGATTCGGCATCGAATTTAGCCCTTTACTCGGGAGGCCACGATATTCTTGTGTTGTCTTGGACTGGTTTTTGGATTTCATTGGTAGCGGGCTTCAAATCCAATATGACCACTACCATTATAAATACAAACCAAAAAGAAACTAAGAGAGGGGTTGGTTTCTGCCATTATTACGTAGAAGCCATATCATTTCTTCAACTGTTTCTCCACTCAAAAATCACCAAGGTAGTTCCTTTAGGCAATTCTAGGCCTTAGAATATGTCTAACACTTGTACTTGTGACTAATTCTTCTTTAATCACTTTGTAATCATACTCTATCAAGATCAAATCAATAAGAAAAGCTACAAAGTGGACGCAGCTTAGTTAACAACCGAACCACTGTAAAAATCTCCATGTATCATTTACTTTTCTACTATTTTCTATTATGTTTGCTCTGTTCTAACAGGACTGTGATTTCACATCGTACTTGAGGGTGTTGATCCATTTTTTTGGGTTAACATTTTGGTGCTTTTCACTAAGAACAAAGAACCCGTGCACAAATCTAGCTATCTACTTTGGATTGGATAGATTCAGAGATTAGATCAAGAAAGTTTGCTTGAAGAAGATTAGATATTTGTTATTCTAATAGCTCCTAGAAGGAGGACAACATTTGGAAGATCCGTTGGACAACACTTGGTGTTGACGAAACCAATCTCCAACAAATGGAGGTGAACAATGCCAACAATCATTGAATAAAGATTAATGCTGAAAACCTAGCACCAGGCACTTGGTTAATAAACTTAGTCAGAAGATGGCTGATAGTCAAAAGGCTTCCATGGGCAAGATTGATGCTTTGATAGCGTTACAACCACCAACTGCCCAAGGACTAGACTGGAAACTACAGAGGCTATATAACAGGAGAATTCCTCTATCTCAAGCTTGAATAGAAGGGATGACAAACAAAAGCACAAGGAGATAGTTGGTGGAGTGATTCGAATTGTTATTGAAGGTAATGGAAGTACCCTCCTGCCGGAGGACAACCTACTGCAACCCCAACCTTGGAGCGAAGGTTCCACAAGGAAATGTTGCGATGTTCTCTCTGATTTTGAAGATGACATGCAAATTGATGCTAAAGAGCTAGAATTGAATATTGATATAAGCAGACAAATGCCAGAAAAGAAGTTCAAACTGCCTCTATAAAACCAACCACGCACCAACGGAATTCTACAGGAGTGGCTCTCCCGGAGAATGGAGAACCTAGACTTAAGTTGGTAAACCAAGGCCATTTATAGAGTCAAATGCTTAGCGTATCCCTTGATAGATGACATGTGGACTACTGGACTAGTAAGCTATTCATTGTGGACATGGTTATACGTTTGATGGAAGAAAGTATGGGCATGAAGGACGATGATTGGGGTTCTGCACCAAGCTGAACTCCATTCACAGAAAACATTTTAAGGGAAGAGTACGACTAGAAGTTTACAATGCCTACTATGCCATCTTACAATGGGATGACAAACCCCAAACAGAACTTGTACAAGTACAGTTGGCACATGGATGGAGCATGGGTAATGAGTGCTATCTGTTGTAGATGTTTCTCTATCTTCCTGGAAGGTGTTGCTTCTATGTGATTTACCAGACTCCCACCAAAATCCATTTCTACATTTTATGAGTTGGTGAGGAAATTCAGAACAGTTCAGGCTTCACATGGCACAGATAAAAGATGTGATATTACTATCTGGCCCAGGGACCAAATGAGTCATTAAAAACCTTTATGAATCGGTTTAATACTTTGGTTACTGAAGTGAGCAATCCCAATGAAGATATGGTATTCATGGCTTTAGTCTGAACTATCCATACGGTCACAAACTTTGGAGGATGGATTAAGATGAAACAACCAACCACCATGAAGGAGTTCAATCGAAAGACGAGTCAATATCTGAGATTTAAGGAGGTAGACGCATTGAGGGGCAAGACCACCAGTGTGTAACCAAAGGATACAGTTCAGGGCAATGTAGCGGTCATCCAGGATGGAAACAATTCTGGAGCTGTGATAGAAAATGCAGAGAAAGATGGAAATCATAAAAGGAAGAACACTAGTAGGCGTGATGGGAATGGAAAGCGGATCAAGGACCTAAGACTTGAGGAGTATGTGCCATTGAATGACAGCCTGGAGAACATCTACCTTGTAATTTAGGGAACTGAGCGATACAACAAGCCTCCTAGGAAGGAAGAATATGAATGACGAAAGAAATCAGGTAAATTCTACTGCTTCCATGAGACTTACGGGCATGGCACGAACGAGTGCCGACATCTAAAAGATTTAATTGAGGAATTGATTAGGAACAACAGGCTCTAGCTGTACGTAAAGAAATCGCAAAACTGCGACCAGCCTATTGGACCTGAATTTACAAGTACTCAAGGGAACCAATCTGGACCCAGCGAAGACAGATCCAAATGGACGGAATAGAGACTGGTTATTGGCCCTATTTTCGGAGGACCTCACCTAACACATAAAAGATAAGGGGATATTGAGCGATACACGAGTTCACTAAAGCATGTTTCAAAAGAAACTTGTTACGCGATTGAGAATGGTGCCACAACCAAGCAAAAAAGGACACTCAACAATGATATGGTGTTACATAATCGAGATACTAAAGGAGTAGAAGCGCCGACTCTTAACCCGATGATGGTAACCATCAGAATTGGGCCGGTAGGTATACGCCGAGTCCTAGTGGATAGTGGAAATTCTATTAATATCTTGTTTCGACATACGTTCGATCAGATGATGATCAGCATGAAGGTTGTATCTGCTTACCCAATGAAAATCCAAAGCTTTATGGAAGAAATAAGACAACCAGTTGGGATGATTGACATGCCTTTCGAGCTCAGAGAAGGAGAATGATGGGTAGTCCTTATCCAAACCTTCGTGATCGTGGATGAAATGTCAGCTTACAATGCATTCTTGGGTCAACCAGCCCTTGCCGATTTTAGGACCACTTTGCCTACCATACTATGAAATTCCCGATGGAGAATGGGGTTGGAGTTATAAAGGAAGATATAAGCATCGCTAGAGAATGTTATGTCGCTGAGTTACATGAATCAAAACAAAAGGAAAAGGGAAAGAATGTGGGGAAGTCTTTCACGTTCACGAACTGCTAGCATTGCAATTACAGAACCGCCCATGGCCTGAGGACCATAGTTATTTCGATAAGGCTTTGGATGTAACACCCCAGATTTTTGATAACATTATTAAGGAGATTTAGTTAGATAAACTAAATAAAATAATGTGTTGATAAGGGGATTGAGATTTGATTGGATTAAGGTAGTCGTGCCTTTTTGACTAATAAATTAAAAGAATGGTTTAAAATGAATTAGAGGAGGGGTATTATTTGAAAGAGGCCATTCCTTATTGTCTTCCTTAGGCCATGTATCTTAAACACACTTTCATTTCTCATTTTAAAATTTTAAAAAGCTTGGCCAGCCACCATTAACAAAGAAAAAAGAAGAGGAAACAAAAGAAAAGCTTAAGGAAAGAAAATTCAAATCAAACTCATATAAATCTCAAGCTCCTTAATCACTAAAACAAAGGTGAATAATGTTTACATCTCTAAATTTTTATGGTTTCGGCTTTAAGATTAAACCCAAATTGTTTTGCAAAGGTTTGCCATGTATTGAATGACAAAGTGATTATATATACATGTTGATGATTTATGTATGTTCATATAGATTTTATGACATGTTTTAAGATGAAAACCTTATAAAATGACATTTGTTAGCCTTGCCAATTTTATGATGATCTAAAAAGTTATTTTAGAGATGGTTGCAATTTTCTGAATTTTTGTGGAATTGTTATGAATTTTCTAAGGAAGAAAATGGTATTTTGAATTTTTGAATTTTTTAATTATTTACGGAAAAAATAATTATTGTTTGGGTCAAAAAATTTTATATGTTGAAGAGAACATATTAATTGATTTTTTGGGATTTTTTTAGAATTTTTCAAGGTGTTTTAATTGTTATATAAAATTATTTAAGGTGTGGGACTTAAATGTTTTATATAATTATAAAGGAGGAAGGGGATTTTTCAAAATTATCTAAATTTCCAAATAAGGAAAGTCGGCAGCATTTTAGAATATAAAATTCTGGCAACCAATCAGATTTAGACAAACACAACAGGTTGGGTACAAAAGAACCATTTTAACGTACAAACAAATAGTTTTCTTCTATTTCAACCCTTTCGGCAAGAGCTTCCGCCTTCATTCCAAACCTTCCGACAGAGTCGAAAGGTATCAAACCTTCCAACTAGGTCAAATACCAATGCACATGGTATCAACAACTGGTACATAGTGAATTAGATGAAGTCGAAAGGTCTAGGGACGAAAGGTTAGAGCTTTCGAAGGAGATGAAGTTATGTTTTGGTTTTAAAAAAAATATGCCTGCTAGCTTCGACATTGTCAAATGGTTTAAAAGGAAAAAGTTTTGATTGGTTTGCTTTCTTGTTTTAATTGAAACCTTTCGACAAAGTCGAAAGGTATAGTTTTCAACCAGGTTGAAAGCATAGTTTCCACTTCCAAACCTTTCGACACGGATGGAGTCAAAGGTTCTCTTTTGTTTTCTAAAACTTGCCGCCTCCCTCCATTGTTTTTGAAGGGTTGGTTCAAACACTAACACTTCATTGTTTTCGAATGGTTTCGAAAGGTTTCCACTTGTTTTAAATTGAACCCAATGTATTCGAAAGGTTTTGAGTTACATTGCTTTCGAAAGGTTTATAAATGTTTTATAGAGGAAGTACCCTAAGCTTTTGACAAAGCGGAAAGGTAAAACCTTTCGACTAGGTCGAAAAGAAACCTTCCAACATGGTCGAAAGGTAGGACCTTTTGACAAGGTCGAAATGTATGGTTTAATGTTTTCGAAAGGCTAAGTTTTAAAGGATTTAAAGGCGGATGTCATATGTTTTAAAGCTTGTAAAAAGAAGGCTTTTTAGAAGGTTTTGTAGGAGTTACCTTCATTGTTTTCGAAAGGTTTATCAAAAGATATGAAGGAGTTACCTTCAATACTTTCGAAGGGTTTTATTAATGGTTTTGAAGGAGTTACCTTCTATGTTTTCGAAATGCTGTATAAAGGTTTTAAACAAAGGTTTCGAATATAAGAACTAGGCAGATAGTCTAAGTGTTTTAAGTTATAAAGGACTTTAACTTATTTTAAAAGGATAGATAATCCTTATTGATCATCATCAACATTATTTTGAGTAAAGCATATGTATACCATGGCAAAAATGGCTTAGAGTAAAGCTGAAGATATATTTCCCTTGTATATATATATGATTTGATGGACTAAATCATTTTGAAATGGTTTTCAAGGAAAATTTTGGAGGGCAGTTAGCCCAAATATTTTGAAGGGTAGTTAACCCAAAAGAAAATTCGGGCAGTCAGCTCATTTAAATTTCGGACAGTTAGTCCATTTTGCGGGCAGTCATCTCAGAGGAAAGTTAGTCCAAGACAGTTAGTCCAGAAAGAGCAGTCAGCTCTGATATGAACAGATAGTTCATTTATTAGCATAACCGATCTAGCTATTTTTAAGGACAGTTAGTCCACTCTTTTTTCCTATTTTGGGCAGATGGCCCATTATTTGCATAAATGAATATTGCTATAATCATAATTTAGGTCAGGTAGTCCAGCATAGAGCAGATAGCTCAGATTTTAGACAGATAGTCTGTTTTATTTCCTGTTTTAGCATAATGATTATTACTATATTATTATCATAATCAGTTGATTAACCAGTTTGGTTGTAGGAAAGGATTTGCAAAATATATATTTTGAAAAGAGATATTAGTGAGGAGAATCCTGTTCAGCTAAGCAGCATGGTCTCACTAATTATTAGTAAACTGAGATGTAACATATATTATTCATACCAGGCTTTATGTCTGACTTGAAGTTTTTATTTCCCCTTAAACTCTCGGGTGCTCAAATTTTGATTTAAGTAGGCTGAGGGTTTAGGTTTTTAGGTTTTAGCAGATTTTGGCGAATAAAGCATCCGACAACGAGTAGGTGGCTGATGGATAGCTAATTTAGGAATTCCATTTTAAAATTGTTTCCACTGTGTATTAAGACAATTATGTCTATAGTGCTTTGATCATCCAAGTGGGCATCTTCATATGTCGCTCTTGGCATATTGTTGTAATTATATTTGATCATTGCCTGGGAATACGTTTGGGGATTTTTGTAACTTGAATATGATATTATTTGAAATGTAATCACTGTAAATTGATTGTTTTGGAAATCTGTGATTTTGTTCATATTCAAATGTTTTCGATATTATGGATATCATTAACGTTACCGTATTTCGTCACCAAAAGTTAATACTGTGGATGACTACAACATTCGCAGCACTTTGCTTTTGGCCTCCAAAGACGGGATGTTACGTTGGACCTTAGGAAGAAGAGTTCAGGGGAGGAATGGGCGGCATCGATAGAGATTACATGTCAGTCCTTGTAGATATGGATGACCTAACTCTTGTCTGAAAAATAGGGTCACAGTTTGGGATCAAAATGCAACAAGAATTGATCAAATTTCTTTGCGCCAACCTGGACGTGTTTGCTTGGACGCATTTCGATATATGTGGGACATTGCCAAAGATAGCATGTTACGCACTCATATCGATTTCAAGTTCACTCCAGTAGGGCAGAAGAGATGCAGTTTGGGTCCGTAGCGATCTGCTACACTAAAAGAGGACGTGGATAAGTTATTGGCTAATGGCTTCATCCGTGATGCGACTTATCCTGAGTGAGTATCAAATCCAAATATGGTTAAAAATTCAAATGGCGAGTGGCAAACTTGTGTTGACTACTGAGATCTGAACAAAGCCTTACTGCAGGATAGCTTCCCGCTACCCAGAATCAACTAGTTAGTTGACGGAATCGTATGACACGAGCTGCTCTTATTCATGGACGCTACTCAGGATACAATGAGATTATGATGCATGAACCCAATTAGGAAAACACTAGCTTCATCGCCGACCTTGGATTGTATTGTTACCGAGTAATGCCATTCGGCCTAAAGAACGCCGGGGCACATCAACGATTGGTGAACAAAATGTTCGGGGATCAGATTGGACGAATAATGCAAGTCTACGTAGACAACATGCTAGTCAAATCATATATGTCTGAGAATCATTTGGATAACCTCTTGGAAATATTTGAGATTCTCCAAAAGTATGGAATGAAGCTTAGCCCGCTGAAATGGTCTTTCGGTGTGGCTTATGGAAAATTTCTAGGTTTCATCATAAATGCTAGGGGCATTGAAGCTAATCCCAAACAAGTTACTGCCTTACGAAATGTCATAGCCCCTACAGCAAAAAAAGTTACAGTGTCTGAATGGAAAAGTCGCAGCGTTGAGCCGATTCATTTCCAAAGCAACAGACAAGCATATACCGTTCTTCAATGCATTGAAGAAGGGTAAGAAAAATTTCGAATGGAATCAGGCCTGCCAAATAGCTTTTGAGGAATTATTATGAAATATGGAGACCCCTCGGTTCTATCCAAACCAGAAGACGGGAAAGACCTATTTGTATACTTGGCTGTGTCAACTTATGCTCTGAGTTCAGAGCTTGTACACAAGGAAGCTAGGATCCAGCGGTTGTGTACTACATCGGTAAGCGATTCACTAGAGTCGAGAAAAACTATCCAAAGTTGGAAAAACTAGCCTATGCCTGCTAATCGCATCAAGAAAGTGTTGAATCATGAGTTTTGATTCATGACAAAAAGCTTAAATGATCAGTGATGAGACTATACGATCGAACGACAAAAAGAGAATGAGATATGCAAGCTATTAAACTATAAATGATATGAGACTACAAATCTAAGTATAGTATGTTTATTTACTGTAGTTTTAGTCTTAGATATGGTTCATAATTATTAAAATTTATCCTCAAGTAGTTTGCACATACTCAAAATAGTTCTAAAGTTCAATTTCTTTAAAAAAGGTGCAAACTGTGCACTGACAACCAGGTCAGTCGACTGACCGAAAATGATCAGTCGACTTAACCTGTTCAGTGCACAGATATGCACCGTTTTACACTATCTTTAAATATTCATTTGACTGGTCTATTTTTCTCAGTCGACTAACCGGCTCTAACGACTATTTTTTCCTAAAGAGACACTTCTATTTGCGGATAGATACGTATATGGCTGCACCTTTTGGTTAAAACTCTTTGTGAATAGTTGTAGCTATTTGTCTTCTATATAAACACAGTAGAATCACTTCTCAAATCACCGAATTATATTTTGATTTCTTGCTATATTCTCTACTATCTATCTCTGCAATCTAAAAACAATCACAATCTATATATTGCTTGAATCTCTGAATTAATTAATATATTCTTCGATTCTAAGCAATGTCTTCCTTTCATATCTTCACACACGCAATATATACTTGAGGATTTGATTATAGGAAGGGTGTACTATTAAAGACATATCTGTGTTATTCTACACACAATTGTCAACTATTTACTTGTACCAGTAGAAGTCTAGTTCGGTTGTTCAAGCGGTAAAAGTCTTCTTCGGCTGTTTGAGGCGGAAAAATCCTGTTCGGCTGCTCAGGTGTTGTATACCTATTCCTTCGGGTTAAGAGAGGGGTTTATAGAGTTTAAATCCAGAGTGTAGTCTGGGACTGGACGTAGAACGGGAAGTTCGAACTAGTATAAAAAGTCCTGGTGTGCTTATTTCATTTACTTTATTACTATTATCTATTATCTAGTTTATATTTCCACGCTATTATAATATTCCATATTACACGATCCTAAGTGTTAACTAGTCACACAGCTTACACACTTTCATTTGGTATCAGAGCACGGACATCCTATAACCGTAACATAGTTATTTGATATATTTAGTAATATGGAAAATAACACCAACATTAACACTAGTTTCATTGAAGGACAGTCAACTGCACGACCACCACTATTTAATGGTCTTAATTATAATTACTGGTCTACTAGAATGAGAATATATATGCAAGCTAATGGTTCTGAAACCTATAATATTACCCAAAAAGAATATACCATACCAACAGAATGTTGAGTCACAGATTCTATGAAGTTTTGATTTCTGACAAAGAAATAAAGGCGATCGACAAAAAGAAGACATCATGGCTATAAAGAGGCACAAAAGAGCTACATATGGTACTCTAGATTATAGGTTGATTATTTAATGTTTTAATAGTGATAAACTTGTTAAAATCTATCCTCAAATAATCATGCACCTCAATATAATCAATATATATACGTTTGAATGGCATTGCACATTCATTGTGCAATTTGACAGGGACCAGTCGACCGGTATTAAACCAGGCGGTCGACCGTTTCTGTGTAAAATGCACAATGAACATGCACACATGCACATAACATCTATATATTTGAAATCCTGTCTACCGGCCATTTTTGACCTGTCGACCGTTTTTAAACAGAGAGCAACCTTTCTCAAAAGACACTTCTTTCACCAATGGTTGCATCTCTTACCTTTCATCAATGATCACATCTGTTAATGGCTACTCTTCACAAAGAGTTACAACCATTTATTCTCTATATAAACATATCTAAATCATTGATTGAAATACAACAATTCTTTGCTTTAAAATTCTGATCTTAATTTCTAAATACTCTTGCATTCTAAAAGCTCTCTACTTCAAATTGCTTATTGAATCATTGAAATTATTTCATATCTTTTGATTCAAATAAGTAATATACTTCCTTCAATCTTCACAAACATCATTCACATATTTTGAGGATAAGATTATAGGAAGGGTGTACTACAAGTGACAAATCAGTGTTATCAAGAGCACAAGTTGTCAACAGCAATTGTATTTGTTTTTTGTTGAAGTCCTCGGTGTTGTAAGAGGCACGAAATCCCGTTCGGCTGTTCGGGTATTGTAAACCTGTTCCTCCGGGTGAAGCGAGGTAGTTGGTAGTGAAAATCCAGATAGAAGTCTGGGACTGGACGTAGGACGGGAGGTCCGAAACAGTATAAAAATCCCTGGTGTGATTTTTATAGTTTACTGCATTTACTTTTCTATATCTGTGAATTGCTATAGTTAGTTTATTGAATATTTATTTGTATAGAAATTGTAAATAACATTCCGCATATATTGTTAGTCCATATTACACGATCCATAATTAGTGTGCACAAGCATACTCACTTTCATTTGGTATCAGAGCAAGGTCATCACATAACCGTAACACAGTTATTTGATATATTCTTGTAATATGGCAAATAACGTTAACACCAGCACTAGCACTTACACAGAAGGTCAATCAACACAAAGACCTCCATTTTTTAATGGCATCAACTATAGCTATTGGGCAACACGTATGTCATTTTTTATGCAATCAAATAGCTATGATGCTTGGAATGCTACACAAAAAGAAATAGTGAATCCAACAACTGAATATTCAAAATGGACAACGGCTGAGAAAACGGCAGCAGCCGTAAATGTAAAGGCAATAAATATGTTGTTTTGTGCATTAGACCAAAATGAATATAACCGTGTTAGTATCTGCACTACTGCATATCAAATTTGGCAAATGCTGAAAACCACTCATGAAGGTACTAACAAGGTTAAACAAGCCAAAGTAGCCATGCTGAAAAGTCAGTTTCAAAATTTCAAAATGAAACCGAATGAGACAATCAATGATATGTATTCAAGGTTTCAAACTATTCATCATGCACTTATCAGATTAGGGCAAAAATATTCAGATTTTGATGTTGTTTCAACAGTCCTACATTCTCTGACTAGTGAATGGGAAGGAAAAGTATTAGCAATTGAAGAAGCTAATGACCTTTCCATCATGAAGCCAGATGAATTGATAGGAAATTTAATGTCCTATGAAGCAAATTTGCAGGCTAGAAAAGAACAAAAAGAAGAAAAGAAAATTGTAGCATTTCATGCTGAGAAAGATGAAAATGAATCAGATTCTGAAGATGAAGACCTAGCATTCATTGCAAAAGGATTCAAAAAATTCCTAAAATATCGAAAAGCCAGTCGTTACAACAAAAGGAAACCTGGATCAAACAAACCATCTTCATCAACTATAGAATGTTTCAACTGTCACAAAAAGGGGCACATGCAGAAGGATTGTCCAGAACAGAAGAAGAAGTCAGAAAATGATAAATTCAAACATAAGAAGGACAAGTCAAAGAAACGAGCCTTCTCAGTAACATGGGATGATTCAGACTCATCCTCATCTGAAAGTGAAAGTGATCAGGAGAATGAACAAGCTAATGTTTGTTTTATGGCAACAGAAGATGAGGTACAAATTCCTACATTTGATGAATTACTTGATATTAATGCTGAATTGATAGTCAAATATAAAGACATAAAACATCAATTAAAAGTAGCCAAAGCAGATTTGAGTAGAGCAGAGTTTGAACGAGATATGTTAAAAGACGAGAAGAAAATATTAGAACAAGAACTTGAAAAACTTCAAGAATCATCATCTAATGTTGACTCTCAATTATCTCTTTTGAGTCAAGAAATAGAAGCTCAAAAAGAGAAAAACGATGCTCTCACTACTGAAAATCATGAGCTTAAGGTAAAAGTCAAAAATCTGGACCTAGAAAAGGCTAGTTTACAAACTAAGTTAGATGACATAACTCAAAATGTTTCTAACTTTAACAAAGGTCGAGAAAATTTGACAAAAATCATTGAAAGTTCACAATCTATTTCAAATAAACAAGGTTTGGGATATAGGAAACAAGAAACCAAGAAACATCTTGGTAATGAAAGGAAAAAGAAAGTACAAAAGACTGAAGCTAAGAAAAATCTTAGTTTATTATATTCCAAACCAAAACCAGTTGTGAAATTTCAGAAGAAAAATGTCAAGACTATCAAAATACGGGTTCCTAAAACAAATAACAATTTGATTAGGAATAAATATATTCAGAATTTCATGAATACTGTGCATTATAATTCTAATTATGTATATAAAGGGGATACCGGACCCATATGGGTTTGGATTCCTAAGATCTAACTCTTAGGACCCCATAAAAAGTGGGTACCATGGTCTTAATTATATTTTTTGCAGGTCCCACTTAAGAAAAGAGGAAAGTAGATATTCTGGTTAATACAATCCTATATTATTCCATTATCTATTACTCCTTTTTGTCGATGACAAAGGGGGAGAAAGAGCTAACAATTATTTGCAGGAATATCTATATATATAAAGAAGTACAGACAAAAATCTCAGGGGGAGATCATATATTCAGGGGGAGATTTAGAACTTCAGATATATGTTGTCATCAATCAAAAAGGGGGAGAATGTTGAGTCACAGATTCTATGAAGTTTTGATTTCTGACAAAGAAATAAAGGCGATCGACAAAAAGAAGACATCATGGCTATAAAGAGGCACAAAAGAGCTACATATGGTACTCTAGATTATAGGTTGATTATTTAATGTTGTAATAGTGATAAACTTGTTAAAATCTATCCTCAAATAATCATGCACCTCAATATAATCAATATATATACGTTTGAATGGCATTGCACATTCATTGTGCAATTTGACAGGGACCGGTCGACCGGTATTAAACCAGGCGGTCGACCGTTTCTGTGTAAAATGCACAATGAACATGCACACATGCACATAACGTCTATATATTTGAAATCCTGTCTACCGGCCATTTTTGACCTGTCGACCGTTTTTAAACAGAGAGCAACCTTTCTCAAAAGACACTTCTTTCACCAATGGTTGCATCTCTTACCTTTCATCAATGATCACATCTGTTAATGGCTACTCTTCACAAAGAGTTACAACCATTTATTCTCTATATAAACATATCTAAATCATTGATTGAAATACAACAATTCTTTGCTTTAAAATTCTGATCTTAATTTCTAAATACTCTTGCATTCTAAAAGCTCTCTACTTCAAATTGCTTATTGAATCATTGAAATTATTTCATATCTTTTGATTCAAATAAGTAATATACTACCTTCAATCTTCACAAACATTATTCACATATTTTGAGGATAAGATTATAGGAAGGGTGTACTACAAGTGACAAATCAGTGTTATCAAGAGCACAAGTTGTCAACAACAATTGTATTTGTTTTTTGTTGAAGTCCTCGGTGTTGTAAGAGGCACGAAATCCCGTTCGGCTGTTCGGGTATTGTAAACATGTTCCTCCGGGTGAAGCGAGGTAGTTGGTAGTGAAAATCCAGATAGAAGTCTGGGACTGGACGTAGGACGGGAGGTCCGAACCAGTATAAAAATCCCTGGTGTGATTTTTATAGTTTACTGCATTTACTTTTCTATATCTGTGAATTGCTATAGTTAGTTTATTGAATATTTATTTGTATAGAAATTGTAAATAACATTCCGCATATATTGTTAGTCCATATTACACGATCCATAATTAGTGTGCACAAGCATACTCACTTTCACAGAAGACTTTTTAACTTGGACTACTGCACAAAAAACCGATGCTACTTCAAATGCTAAAGCTATGAACATGCTATTCTGTGCATTAGATAAAAATGAGTTTAATAGGGTTAGTATGTGTACAACTGTTTATGATATATGAAGAACTCTAAAAGTAACTCATGAAGGGACTAACAAAGTCAAACAAAGAAAAATCTCTATGTTGAAAAATCAGTTCCAGAATTTCAAAATGAAACCAAACGAAACTATAAATGACATGTACTCTAGATTTCAAGATATATATCACTCACTATTGGCACTAGATCAAAAAATTTCTGATTTTGATATTTTTACAAAAATCCTCAATTCTTTAATGGACGATTGGGAACGAAAAGTCTTAGCAATTGAAGAAGCTAATGATTTATCAACCATGAAACCAGAAGAATTGATAGGAAATCTAATGTCATATGAAGTGAATTTGCAAGCAAAGAAAGTACAGGCACAAGAAAAAATAATCTAGCATTTCAAGTAGAAAAAGATGATTCAGATTTAGATGAAGAGGATATGGCACTTGTTGCTAAGAATTTGAAAAAGTTTTTGAAATTCAAAAAGAACAACAAATTCAGGAGTTACAAAAATAACTCCAACAACAACAATAATAGCAGTAAACCATCATCCTCTGTCATGGAATGTTATGAATCTCATAAAAAGGGTCATATGAAGAAAGATTGTCCAGAGAAAAAGAAAAAGAAATTCAAGAAGGAAAAATTCAAGAAGAAAGCATTTTCAGTAACATGGGATGACTCAGATTCTTCATCATCATCAGATAGTGACAGCGGCAGTGACACAAAGCAAGCAAATGTATGCTTCATGGCTACAAGTGATGATGTAAGTGAATTAAGTTTTGAAGATCTTGTTGAAATTAATTCAAAACTAGTAGACTTAGTAAAACAAATTAAAAAGAAAAATAAAGAGTTATAAGGAAAACTGAATAGATCTGAATTAGAAGTTAGTATGCTAAGAGATGAAAAGAAAATTCTAGAAGAAGAACTTGAAATGACTCAAGAATCTATTCTAATTTAACATCTCAACTTTCTATGATAACTCAGGAATTAGAAATTCAGAAAAATAAAAATGATGATTTATTAGTAGAGATTAATGATTTAAAATCTAACACTAAAGTATTAGAGTTAGAAAATTCGAGTCTCAAAACCAAGTTAGAAAATATTAATATAAATATTTCTAACTCCAATAAAGGACGAGAGAATCTTTCTACAATAATAGAAAATTCTCAGTCTACTTCAAACAAAATGGGACTAGGATATAAGAAAATTGAAAATCCAAAGAAATCTGGAAAGTTTAAAAATAAGATTAAAAACAAAATTAAGAAAGATATTAAGAAGACAGTTTCTAAAGGTATTAAAACTATTAAGATATGGATTCCTAAAACAAATAACAATTTAGTTAGGAATAGACATATTAAAACATTTATGGAAATTGTTCATAAAAATAAGAATTATATTTATAAAGGGAATTCTGAACCCGCTTGGGTTTGGTTTCCTAAGACCTAACTCTTAGGACCCTAAAAGAAAAGTGGGTACCAACTTAATCTTTATTTCTTGTAGGTACCACTTAAAAAGAGAGGAAAATGATTCTTAGAAAATGGTTGCTCAAAACACATGACTGGTAATAAGGACATGTTAACTAACATTGTCTGCTCAAATGGAGGATCGGTCACTTTTGGAGATAATTCAAAAGGTTATATCATCGGCAAAGGCGATGTGAGCAATAGCGGTATCTCTAACTTACCTCTCATTTCTGATTTTTTATTAGTTAAAAACTTAAAATATAATTTATTGAGCATAAGTCAATTATGTGATAAAGGTTTTAATATATCGTTTTCAGAAAATAAATGCAATATTTCTGATAAAAATAAAAATTTAATTTTTGAAGGTATAAGAGATAGAAATATTTATATTTTGAATATGAATGTAAATCATAACACAAACATGTGTTTTGTAGCTACGAAAAATGATTCTTGGCTATGGCACAAAAGATTTTGTCATATAAATATTAGTACTATTAATAAAATAGCTAAAAATAAACTTCTTAAAGGACTACCTGATATGATATTCAAAGTTGATAATATTTGTGATGCATGTCAGTTAGGAAAATTAACAGAATCTTCTTTTAAATCTAAGAAAATCATATCTACAACACAACCACTTGAACTACTACATATGGTCCTCTTTGGACCTACTCAAGTTCAATCTATTAATCACAATAGATATGTGTTTGTTATTGTAAATGATTTTTCAAGATATACATGGACTATTTTCATGAAACATAAAAGTGATACTTTTAAAAATTTTAAAAAATTTTCTCAAAGAATTCAAAATATAAAGAGTTTAAAAGTTAAAAATATTAGAAGTGATCATGGAGGTGAATTTGAAAATGAAGTTTTTGACCATTTTTGCAACAAGAAAGGAATTAATCATAATTTTTCTTTTCCTCGAACACCATAACAAAACGGAGTTGTAGAAAGGAAAAACAAAACATTACAAGAATGTGCAAGAACTTTATTAAATGGAAGCACTCTACCAAAACATTTCTGGGCAGAAGCTGTTGCAACTGCTTGTTATGTTTTGAATCGTATTTCTATTCGACCATTAACAAAACACACCCCATATGAACTTTTAAATGGTAGAAAACAAAATATATCTTATTTCAAAGTATTTGGTTCAAAATGTTTTATACTTAATACTAAAGATTAGCTTGGCAAATTCGATCCAAAATCTGATGAAGGAATATTCATAGGATATTCGGAGAGAGGCAAAGCTTATCGAGTTTTTAATAAAAGAACTAAAGTAATCGAAGAAACTCTTCATGTTTCATTTGATGAAAATTTCAAAAAATTTTCTAATATTACAAACTTTGAAGATAATTCTAATAAAATAATAACAAATATTTCAGAAGATGATGATATTATTTTTCAAGATAATAACATTAATACTAGAGAAGATGAAAACATTGTTCAAAATGAAAATATTGAAAGATCTCCTCCAAGATTCCTTAGAGATCACCCTGTTCAAAATATAATTGGAGAAGTAAATTCAAATGTAAGAACAAGACATCAATTAAATAAAATGGGCCATATAGCTTTTCTCTCTAATATAGAACCTAAAAATATTAAGGAAGCCTCCACTGATGACTATTGGATTATAGCTATGCAAGAAGAGCTAAACCAATTTGAAAGAAATGAAGTTTGGGAATTAGTTCCTAGACCAAGTGATCAATCGGTCATTAGTACAAAATGGGTTTTCAAAAACAAAGCTGATGAACAAGGTAATACAACTAGAGATAAAGCTAGATTAGTAGCACAAGGATATAATCAAGAAGAGGGAATAGACTATGAAGAAACGTTTGCTCATGTCGCAAGATTAGAAGCTATACGTATTCTACTGGCCTTTGCATGTTTTCATAACTTTAAATTATATCAAATGGATGTTAAAAGTGCTTTTTTAAATGGATATATAAAATAAAATGTTTATGTTGAACAACCTCCTCTTTTCGCTCATGAAAAATTTCCAAACCATGTTTATAAACTTAAGAAAGCCTTATACGGTTTGAAACAGGCACCCCATGCTTGGTACGACCGACTGAAGAGCTATCTAATAGACTCTGGCTTTGAAATTGGGAAGGTTGATCAAACTTTATTTATTAAGAAATCTAAACAAGATATTTTAATTATACAAATATATGTTGATGATATATTTGGTTCAACTAATGAAAAATTATGTCAGGAATTTGACTATCATGACAAATGAATTTGAAATGTCTCATATGGAAGAACTATCATATTTTCTTGGATTACAAATTAAACAATTACAAAATGGTATTTTTATTAATCAAGAAAAATATTGTAATAATCTAATTAAACAATTTGGTATGGAAAACACTTCTGCCAAACCAACTCCTATGGGTACAACTATACATCTTGATAGAGATGAAGATGGTAAGAGTGTCGACCAGAAACTATATCGTAGTATGATTGGATCATTACTTTACTTAACTGCTAGTCGACCTAATATAATAGTGAGTGTTTGTTTATGTGCTCGATTTCAAGCGAATCCTAAAGAATCACATATGCGAGCAGTAAAACGTATAATTCGTTATCTTAGCAAGACCAAGGATTTCAGACTATTTTATCCAAAAGAATGTCTTTTCGAATAAGTATCCTATAGTGATGCTGATTTTGAAGGAAGTCGGACGGATAGAAAAAGTACAAGTGGAACTTGTCATTTCATCGGACGGTCCTTAGTATCTTGGTTTAGCAAGAAACAAAACTGTGTTTCATTATCGACATATGAAGCAAAATATATATCTGCAGCTTTAGCATGTGCTCAAGTCATCTACATGCAACAAACGCTACAAGATTTTGATATAAAATTAAATAAATCTCTAATATACTGTGATAACACAAGTGCAATTAATTTATCTAGAAATCCTATCAATCACTCATGAACTAAACATATTGACATTCGTCATCATTTTATTCGTGATAATATTGAAAAGAATATAGTAAATTTAGAATTTGTAAATTCTAAAAATCAATTAGCTGATATTTTCACTAAACCTCTCAATGAAAATGTTTTTGTAAAATTAAGAAGAGAACTAGGTATAATTTCTTTTAAAGAATTATAATTTTTTTAAATCATGCAAAAGTCTGTTTATTCTACTCCTTTCATTATTTACTGGTTATTCCTTGTTTAACCAATCATTTACACTATTTTTAGAATACCTATTTTATATAAATTTAAGGGTTATTTGCTTATTTTCTCTCCACCTTGATTGTTTGAGTCAAATATTTCTTATTCCTTGCAACAATGTCTTCCCAAAACAACTCCCAGAATGACTCTACTTACTCTTCTTTAGATTTTTTCACACCATCCTCGGATTCTTCTAGTTTACCTACACCTACTCCATGTTATGAACCTGCCAGACCATCAAACTATCATACTGGTTATACTCCAGAAAAGAAGAAGGCACGTCGTTTCTTATTCTTTGGTTCTCCGTTAACAAAACAAAAGATTGATGATATACATCATTATCAACGGGAATCAATAGAAATACAACGAGAAATGTACTATGAACAAAAACTTAATTCAAAACGACTTAGCTTTCTGGAGCAATTTGGCTGGAAATTCTGCGGGACATCTACATCCGACGTTCATCAACCCACAACGTCTTCCTATCGGAATCCATAGGATCAGTCACCACAACCTCCTACTGTGTTTCCAAATTCATGGGAGCATGGAAATCACTGGTCTCCATTGAAACCATGCTAATAGAAAACTAAAGTTGAATCGAAAGATTGCAAGACTCCGCATTCATCTACTTCTTCTTCATCCAAATAATTTTTGCATATTTTTTTATTTATTTTATTTCAACCTACCCTGTATACATTCTATGTTTAATATATTACATATATATTTTTTAATAAAAAAAAGACTGATAATGCTGCAAAAGAGCATTCAGTCGACTGAACGAGTTAGGTCAGTCGACTGAATCTAGAAACAGAAAGTTTCGGGAGATTGATCAGTCGACTGACCATATACGACCAGTCGATTGAATGCTTATCTGAACCTATTAACTTCTGTTTCACCTACCTTTTACCCATATAACCCATCTTCTTCACTTTTACTCCTCACTTTTACTTTCTACCATCAAAATTTCAAAACCCTAGCCCTCCAAATTTTCAAATTCCTTTACTCAATTATTCATTCAAATGGCTTCAAGACAACCAAAACGCTCTAGACAAGCTTCATCCTTAGCCTCTGAACCTATTGACACCCAAATAGCTCAATGGCTTTATGATGCCACTGCTATCCAAAGATGGAACAAGATGAAGGAAGTTTGCTTTCTAGAAGGATCATTTGTTGTGTTTCCTGACTTCGCTACATATAGAATTCAAGATCTTGCTAGAAGAAGTCATTTAGAATCTCTCCTTGGCTACAACTGGAACAATCTCAAGATAAATCATACAATGGTAAAACTCTTATACGCTAACTTGAATTTAGCTCATCAAAATCCAAGAAACCGTGACAACTGCGTATGGAGTTTATTTTGTGGTCAACAAGTCTTCTTTTCGTTAGATAGAATTGGACACATTCTTCAAACACCAACAAATGGTATTTCACTAGAAGATTTGAATGTTGCTTTAGGCGAACGAGATGAAGTAAGTCATAGATTTTTGGAGGACGACATGACAGAATTAAAATCTATCGCCTTACGCCCTACAGCTCGAATTATGCATCGAGCCTTAATGCGTACAATTATTCCTCGTACCAGGTCTTATGAGCTTGTATACCAAGAGAATTATAAAGCTTTATATGCAATTTGGGGTGATGTTCAAATTAATTAGTCTAAGCTTATACTTGACGAATTCCTAGCCTTCAACCAAGGACGGATAAACATCATTTACTATAGCGAATATATTATGCAGCTCCTAATGAATCTACAAGTTCCAGTTCTAGAATCCGACACTTCCACAATTAAGACTCTAAATAGCCGCACAATTAGTTTAATGAAATTGCCTCCAAGACCGCTCACTATCATGTCATTCCAAGAATGGAAATCAAGGCCTCGCCAACAAGCTGCTACTCCACAACAATGAAGAGATGAAATTCATACCACAACCCCATCCCAAAGCACCCGAGAGTCCATTGATCTAATTGCACGTAATCAAGTAATTTTGGATTCTTGCATTAAGAATCTCGACAAGAAGATTGACATGAAGTTTGACAAGATCAAAGCTTCTTTGGGATTCTATGGGATGCAATTTCTTGTTCTTCCTCTTCTACCACTGCAGAACCTTCACATCGCGATCCAGGAAAACGCCCGACACCTCATTTTACTTGGTCTACATCCGAAGAACATACAAGTTCTGACACTAGTGGAAATGGTGGTGGCAGACAATATATGGAAAGCTCTTCACGAGGCAAAGAACCAAGGCAAGAGGAAGAGGAAGAAGAAACAGATTCAGACTTTGATGAGTGATGACAGTAATTCATGATGGTGGTAGTAAGTTAATTTTTTTTAAGTTAAAACATTCTAGTATCATTTAATTCCTTTGATGTTGATGGGCTTGTGTAAATAGCCTGGCAGAATTTGAAAAAACATTTTTTTTGTGACTGTTATTTAATATGTTGTTAGTTCACAATGCTTATGTGATAACATATTATATGGTTGTTTATTTCCTTTTTGTCGATGACAAAGGGGGAGAAATTTGAATGACTTACCAACTTTTGCAGGATTAGATATGTCACCACATATTCAGGGGGAGAAATATATATCTTTCGGTATATAATTCTTAATATATAGCATCATCAAAAACAGGTTGTCATCAATCAAAAAAGGGGAGAATGTTGAATCATGAGTTTTGATTCATGAAAAAAATCTTAAACGATCAGTGATGAGACTATACGATCAAGCGACAAAAAGAGAATGAGATATGCAAGTTATTAAACTACAAATGAGATGAGACTACAAATCTAAGTATAATATGTTTATTTACTATAGTTTTAGTCTTAGATATGGTTCATAATTGTTAAAATCTATCCTCAAGTAGTTTGCACATACTCAAAATAGTTCTAAAGTTCAAATTCTTTAAAAAAATGTGCAAACTGTGCACTGACAACCAGGTCAGTCGACTAACCGAAAACGATCAGTCGACTGAACCTGTTCAATGCACAGATATGTACCGTTTTACACTATCTTTAAATATTCAGTCGACTGGTCGATTTTGCTCAGTCGACTGACCGGCTCTAACGGCTATTTTTTCCTGAAGAGACACTTCTGTTTGCGAAGAGATACGATCCAAATTGAAGAGATATGGCTGCACCTTTTGGTTAAAACTCTTTGTGAATAGTTGTAACTATTTGTCTTCTATATAAACACATTAGAATCACTTCTCAAATCACCGAATTATATTTTTATTTCTTGCTATATTCTCCACTATCTATCTCTGCAATCTAAAAACAATCACAATCTATATATTTCTTGAATCTCTGAATTAGTTAATATATTCTTCGATTCTAAGCAATATCTTCCTTTCATATCTTCACACACACAATATATACTTGAGGATTTGATTATAGGAAGGGTGTACTATTAAAGACATATCCGTGTTATTCAGAACACAATTGTCAACTATTTACTTGTACCAGTAGAAGTCCTGTTCGGTTGTTCGGGCGGTAAAAGTCCTCTTCGGCTGTTTGAGGCGGAAAAATCATGTTTGGCTACTTAGGTGTTGTATACCTATTCCTCCGGGTTAAGAGAGGGGTTTATAGAGTTTAAATCCAGAGTGTAGTCTGGGACTAGACGTAGAACGGGAAGTTCAAAACAATATAAAAAGTCCTGGCGTGCTTATTTCATTTACTTTATTACTATTATCTATTATCTAGTTTATATTTCCGCACTATTCTAATATTCCGTATTACACGATCCTAAGTGTTAACGAGTCACACAGCTTACACACTTTTAGAAAGTTACGACCATATTTCCAAGATCATCCAGTAAAGCATTGACAGATCAACCTTTGAAACAAATACTTTATTGACCTGAGACTTCAGGGTGACTTCTGAAGTGGAATATTGAATTAAACTAGTATGACGTGACTTATAACCCCGAAAGGCAATTAACAGACTGGCATTGGCTGATTTTATTATGGAATTCACCATTCGAGATGGAGAAGAGCAGGAGGCAAAGGAAGTGGTATCACAATGGATGTTGTTCGGGATGATGCATCAAATGAATTCTGCTTGGGAGCAGGAGTTGTGCTTGAGAATCCCGAAGGATGATCAATCCACTATGCCCTAACACTGGAGTTCCCTGCTACTAACAATAAGGTAGAATACGAGGCATTGATAGCGGGATTGAAGATTGTGAAGGAACTGGGAATAAAAGCTGTGCATATCTGTAGCGACTCTCAACTATTCATTTTTCAAGTAAAGAGGGAATATCAAGCTAAAGGGGAAAATCACGCTCTCTACTTGTTAAAAGCATGGGAACTACTCAACGACATTGAACACTGCATGATAACTTATATTCCCAGGGAATATAATGTGAAGGATGATTACTTAGCCAAACTTGCCAGTTCTAAAGAGACACAATTAGTGAGATTGGTTCCAGTTGAAGTGTTAATAGCTCCAAGCATATATCAGATGACTGTAGATTGGGTTCAGGAGACCACAAAAGAGAAAGAATCATGGATGACGCCGATTAAGGATTATCTGCTCAAAGGAATACTCCTATAAACTGGAATAAACGAAAGAAGCTCCTTCGAAAGACTCTACGGTTTGTGCTACAAGATGGAGTGCTATATAGGAGAGGCTTCTCTACCCCTACTAAGATGTGTACTCAAAGATGAAGCCAAGAAGATGCTGATGAAAGTCTATGAAGGCAGTTGCGGCGACCACACCGGGAGGTAAATACTGGAAAAAAAGGTTTTACATTACGGATATTTCTAGCCCACAATCAATCAAGATGCAGCAGATTACACAAAGCGTTGTGATCGGTGCTTGAAATTTCAAAGATCCCGATAACCCCATCCTCAGAACTTAAGCAAATAATTAGCTCTTGGCCATTTGCAATCTGGGGAATCAATCTAATCGGTGTATTACCGATAGCTAAAGAAGGAGCAAAATATGCTACCATTGCAGCTGATTACTTTAACAAGTAGGGTGAAGCATAACCACCCACTACCATTACTACTTAAAAAGTGATTAACTTTGTAACAAAAATCATTATTTTGCAAGTTTGGGGTACCACAGGAAATCATCACCGACAACGGAACTTAGTTCGAGAGTGCTAAATTCAAAGTCTTCTACAAGCATTATTATATCGAGAAGATTTTTTCCACAGTAGTGTATCCGTAGGCATCCGAGTAAGTGGAGGTAGTGAACAAAATCATCAAGTCCACCATCAAGAAGCGATTGACGAAAGTTAAAGGAAACTGGGCAAATGAACTCCTTCTTGCACTATGGGCTTATAAAACACTACATAAATCTACGATCGGGCACTCACCATTTGCCTTAGCATATGGTTCACAGGCGATGATCCTAGTGGAACTAGAAGTCCCCTCTCATCAAAGATGACACTTCAATCAAAACAAAAATGAGTAGCTTCTACTCGAGTCACTTGACCATATCGATGAGAAGGAGAAGAAGGAAAACTAAGGACCGCTGCTCACCAAAAGAGGGTAGCATGACACTTCAACACCAAAGTTCGCAAGCACACCTTCGAAGTGGGATATCTCGTCTTAAAGCTGATCTTCTCGGGTACAGAAGCACTTGACCAAAACTAGAAGGGACCCTATGTCATCAGCCATAAACTTGGAGATGGAACGTTCAAGCTCACGACGGTCGATGGAATTCTGATTCCCTGTGCTTGGAATAGCGACTCCCTGCGGCACTATTTTATTTATTACTTATCTATGTATATCCTATTTCCACAAACAAGCTACCTAGAATGCTGGAGGCATTGTAAATAGGGAGGATTCGCCTTTCCATTTATTTTATCAGTAAAGTCATTTCGCACCTTGAACCAATGGAACCGCATTCATACAAACAACCCGTTGAGTCGATGGTATCAAATCAAGTCAAACCGTTGAATCTACGGGGAAAATCGATCCCAGCCTTCTGAGAACCAATGTTACTCCGATAATATTGGGAAGGCTCAATCTTCGCGCTCATCCATAACCCACGGCTTTCTTCTTGGACCGATGGAACTGCATCCAAGTAAGCATCCACTCTTTTGCCATTTAAACCAATGGAACTATATTCAAGTATGCTCCATTTCTTTGCTTCTTAGACCAATGGAACTGTGTCCAAGTAAGCATCCATTCTTTTTCCATTTGACCCGATGGAACGACATTTAAGTGCACTCCATTTCTTCATTTTTCTTAGAACGATGGAACTACGTCTAAGAAAGCATCTATTCTATTGCCACTTGAACCAATGGAACAACGTTCAAGTGCGCTCTGAATCATCGATGTTACCCCGGTAACATTGTCCATCTATTAAAATCACCTAAGTACCGATGTTGCTTTGGCAACATCGGGAAATTCGTCAATTGCAGGATTGGTGGAAATCAATGCTCACCTCCCAAAACTGGAAGTATCTCGACAATTAAAAGAGAATCCAAGGGATTGGGCTTTCCATTGGTCTCTGTAAGTAGAGACTGATGCGCAGATATAACCTCGGTACCAAGTTTGGAGAGAATTAACCGCAATTAAAGTACATGGTGCTCAGAATCAAGCATCCAAATTACAAGTTTCCAAAGATAGGAGCTACAATACATCGTAGACTAGGGGCAATCAGAGAGTTGCCCAGAGCATCCAGTCTCATGTCATGTGTTCGGAGTAACCAACCCCATGGATTAGGGGGCATATAGCACACTAACACTTGGTTAAAATAAAATAACTCCATAGTTTTGTTATGCCGAACAGAGAATTTTGGCAACCATACCAGAGCTAAGTAAAGTGGTACGCTAAATAACTGCAAGTTACACTACTTACACTATTTACATGCACAGAAATGCGGTAAATAAACACATCATATATCACACGATACAGCATTATATAATATGGAAGTTGCGGGAAAAGCAATCGTATTATGTACACATACAGTGATATATAAACAGGCATAGTTATTGTAACGACCGGGTGGTTTTCGACCCTGAAAGTTGACACTAATACGTTCACTGTATAGAGTGCCGAGCAATCGAGTGCCAGAAATACCAGGTTGTTAGGGTTTAAGAAGAAAAGCGATAGAAGTAGAAAAACAGAAATAACAACACAGAATCTCACATCGCAGCGGAACAAAATATAATATACAATAACAGCATTTATACAAAAGAAAGCTATAACTGTTATTATACATACAAGTTATCAGAGTACGATCATCAATATATAAGACTGGACAGTTATAATAACTTGTCCTCAAATGTTGAATATACAGCCTACAGTTCGCGGCGGAAAATACATTTAATACGTCTCTGCCATCTAGCTCGTCTCCTGAACTCCAAAACGTCATAACCTGTAAACTGTAATACTCGGTTTGACCCGAGCATTACAATAAAGTAACATCCGAGTCTGGCTGGAAACCAGCGTGAGTAAAACACCCTTAATTTGAACTACTAGAGACATAAAAATCTTTTGAAAAACTAGGGTAACTCGTACAACCACGACGAGTTTTTATCTTATTATACTCAAAACACCTTTCTAGAAATCCATCGATATTTTAATAGTGACTAAGTATAAAATACTTGCTGCAACAACCGAATTTGTTAATCAATTAAATTTCAGCATATTGGACTCTATAATCGAACCGTAAAGGTTTGTGGTGCTTATCAAATCGAAGTGGTTCCGGATAACACTTTTATCCGATCCCGGTCTCTTCGAGCGGTCAACGATTTTGGTCAGAATTTGGTAGTCGGTTATTTAACTATCAATTTACGCACCTAAGCAATCACTAGGCCCTTTCTATAATTCTTTCAAAAACATTCATTTTAGAATACATTTATAAGGACATACATATATAAAAATCTAGGAACTCCAATTTCATATAGATTATTAATTCAAATCAGCGATTAATGACCAATATTAAATAAATTTACAACACAGACTGGATTGGTTTAAATTCACTTAGTTGTGTTATATTTTTAAACCTAAGTTATTTATCAATTAAATAAATAATTTATTCTTAGTTAATTTAACAGTCCAATTTGAACTTAGTTTATCGAATAATATATAATTAAAGTGAAGAGGTTTATTATTCATTCACTTCAATTATTATAATCACCAAATTTTAACATTTTCGAAACGCTTGCCAATATTAGTTCATATAAGAATATCCCGCGTTTGGGTCTCGATGCCACAACTACACGTCGACTAAATTTAAAATGGGAGAGAAATATATATATATATATATATATATATATATATATCTTAAGGTTATTAATAAATTTAATGAAATAGTTGATTTAACCAAACCAACCACTTCCCTTTAACCCGGCCCACAGCAAACAAACAAGCCCAAACCTTTCTTCCCCTCTCAATTTTCCTCCTTCCTAATGAATGAACTAACCCAGGAGTACACGAGACATGCACATGTGCACGCATACATCACCGTCGACCACCTTTCTTTGCCGCCGTCCACTTTCACGAGTCACCCTCGACCTCCCTACCACATTCCTCCACTTGAAACCATGAACGAGACTATCGTTCGAAATTCGAACACCCAACCCAAAAACTGGAACCACTGTACTCCCACGAACGCCTCGCCACGGCACTACATACCACCGGCCACCACCAGATCATGCCCAGAGCACCACCATCACATCCTCCTCTATTTCCCCCTGGACCGCATGCCTCTACCACCCTCGTCACATTGCCACTTGCCTGCAACCGAACCCAAACACAATGCACCTTAGACCCTAGTCTTTCCTCGACAACCCAACACACCAAATTAGAAACCACCACACTATTTTTCTTGCATGCGCCATTCCCTGCACCTCCTCCCTGCCTAGTTCCCCAGGCACATGACACTGTAAATCCTCCTATCACTCTTAAAAAACATCTCTTTCAATTGCGAACGTAGCTACATAATCCATTCATATAATTATGATAGATGAAAACATGACCAAGTTGATTCACTTGCGGTTATAAGGAGATTCCTCTCACTCTGCTTGATGGATCTTAATGAAATAAATTTAAAATCTTTTATACTCAAAAACAAACAATTTTTGTTTTAAAATCAAAGTCTAAACTAAATGGACAAGGAGATATTAATTTTTGAAGTGGATGTTTAGCTGTTTTTAACTAAAAACGATGAACAGGAAGGGAAAAGGAATATAGTGTTCGACTATAAGTGGAACTAACCATGTCGATCCTACATGTACATACACACATTAACGTAACAAGGTATACACTCTTGACACAGATCAAGGATTTAACAAAATCATAGTTATATAAAATAGGAAATACCCAGTAAACAAGTAAAGGCTGTATACTCACTGTTTACAGAAATGATGAACACCGCTGCCTCTGTTTTTTGTTGGAGATTGAGTATTTAGCTTTATCTATAGTTTTAATGGCAGATTTCCTTTTTTTTGTGAACAAAGCATGGCTATGCAGATATATATAGAAGAACATGGAAGTGTACAGAGTAAGCCATAGGGTGGCTAAAGCCTTCCTTTTCATGTACAATATTTTTTTTTCTACTTTTCATTGATTTGATTTTAATTTTATGCTTGACTTGATTTTGATTTAGGTGTGACTTATTGTATGCTTGAATTAAATGTTTGCCATGATGATGTTTCCTTGCATATATACATCCTTTCATATATGTATATATATTTCTTCATATTTTACATCTTTATATATACACTACTTTTATAAACATATATAGCTATTCGTATAAATATTGTTGTCATCATGCACACATATATTTATACTCATACATATTTTCATACATTTATATATAGTTATACATACATATATATTTACATATTCATCTATACATTTTGATGTACACAAGTTTACCTATATATAGAAATTTATTTTCCATATGCACTTTTATATACATGTATACATATTCTTATACTTAATTATTATTGTTCAAATTTTCATATACATTAGTTTATAAGGCATATATACACATATATACACATACTTATATGCTTATATATATATATGAACATCATTAACTTGTATATATTTATATTTATATACAAATATATGGATATCCTACCTTGAATTCTAATGATGGAGTTTATATATATATATATATATATTATCATATCCAGAATTTATCTTTTATAATTAACATAGTTTTAATCAATTCATATATATTCAGATATTTAAAACATCAAAAAAATTATTTACTTGACTAATGAAAATTTATATTTCAATAATTAAAATCAGTTAATTACCCCAGTAACAGATGGCTAAAAATCCGGATCGTGACATTCTTCCCCCCTTAGAACTTTTCGTCCTCGAAAAGGAACGAAGCGAGAATTTAATTTTGATATATATTATTAAATAAATCGTTCTTTTAATCATTTAAACTCCTTACTTTTTATTATTATACAATTTAAAAAAAATAGATACACTTTAAATTACATAGTATTACCAAGCTAGTTTGATAATAAAACATTTTTCATAACTCGATGTCTTAACAAGTCCATCCTTGTTCTTACAGAAATTTAGTCATACGTTGATTAGGCGTAGGACTGAAATCTATAAGTACTTAGTAGACCCGTTTCAACACCTAGTGAAAATACTTGAAAAATCCTTTTTCAAAAATGCTATGGAAAGTATCACCCTCCTTTCCCACCATGGATCGCAGTTAACCCGATGATTGCGTCGCCATCCCGGCGAAATCATAAGAAAACCGTAGGCATCCGCACCTCTCGACTAACGCCATGGGAACACCATAGTCCGCAGTTACAACAAGGTTGTGTTGCTATCACAATAAAACCGTAACTAGTCTGTAGGAAATCACTACCCCTCGAATTACGCTACCAAACAAAACTATACCACATAGATCGCTGAAGGTTTAGTCACTATCCCAGTGAAACTCAATGTAGACTATAGGCACTCACTACCACTCGAATTATGCTATGGAACCAAACCACATAGATCGCAATCCACCGATGTTACGTCGCTCTCACAGTGAAATTAAACGTAGATTGTAGGCAATCAATGCCACCCGAATTACGTTATGGAACTGCGGTAGATCGCAGTTACACAAAGATTACGTTGCCATCACAGCAAAACCCAATGTAACTGTAGGTATCAACACCTCTCGACTTACTTTACCCTACAAACGATTACCAGGAACTCATGAGTTTTGTCCGGACATCCTCTAGGATCCCAATTCTCATTGAACCCACCATGTGGATTCCTAAGCAGAACCACCCAATGGATCTCCTTCTCTAAGTTTCGACTTTCATGGGGTGCCTTTCCATACTTTTGTCTCAAAACATATCATACTATATACATAGTACCTTTCAAATCATACTCTTTATATGTATCACATATAAACTTTATTTATATAAAATCAATATCTTCAAAATCGATAGTTTTCAAATTTGGTTTACCAAATTTCCAAAATTGACTTTTTGCCAAAACCAAAAGTCTTTAAAAATCAGTGGATTCCAAAACTATTTCAGTTTCATTCTCATATGCACATAAAATCATCCTTTCCAACTCGAATAATTTTTGGACCAATAATTTCCGAGTCAACCTCATACTTATATAAACTCCATTTAGTATTTCAAATATCTTTCAAACTTCATTTCTTTCTGGTTATAGATTCAATAAGGGGAGTTTGAATATATAACTAATATTTATAATCTTATTTATACCAAATCAAATGTTTCCAAGTTCGATATCTTTACAAAGTTATTTGTCACATTTCTTACCTCTTATAGAGTAAGTTTCAGTTATAGTAACTACTAAGTCTTCACTTTTAAAATCATCATATTTACTCAAAATGTACTATTTCACTACAAAATCATTTTTTCCTTAATATCTCGATTCCGGTTCCAATTCAAACTGCTTCGAATTTCCATTTGGGTTATGCTTTAGTTTTACCCAATTTGTATTTTAATCTATAATTTAAATATAATTAATTTCCACTCTGACCAGTTTGAATTTAGAAAATAGCTTGAATAGTTTTAAAATAGCTAAATAGTTAATATAAGATAGTTTGAGTTTTAAAAAGAATGGTTTGTATAGTAAATAGCTTGAAAAATCAAAATAATTGAATATTTAAGAAGATATATTTTAAACAGTTTATATTAAAATAATTTATTCGAAAATAGTTTCAGAGTCAAACTGATTCAATTCCCAAACTTCCAGTTCAAATCAATTTCAATTTCCACATTAGTAATTAAATAATTACAATTTACGTCCAAATTAATATAAAAAGTGATTTTATATTAGTTCATATTTCTACAAACTATTTCACAACATCAATAGACTACAACACTAGTGAGTTCAAACATTACATCCATTTATCCATACAAAAACCTTACAAAAGGTCATAAACCTAGATGCCTTAACAACTACCTAGGGGTTTAGAAAAGAACAAAGCCCTAGCATCCTTCATAAAAACTTCCTTAAGGACTTCTTATCAACTTGCCAAACCCGTCCATGCAATCCGTATCAGGGTGTCCCCACTTATTGCATTTGCCACAAAAGAATTTTACACTCCCAACTTCCTGGATAATTTTCGCACTTCCCGCGGGGCGTTCCACAACTTTCTCTTTCTTCTGTCTCTTGGGACAATCCCTAGCGATGTGTCGCGTCATTTTACATGGTAGCAAATGATTGATCCGTCGACTGGTACTATTGGTTTACGTTTCATCTTCAACACTTTAGGGCAATGGTTTAGAAAATGTCCTTTCTTTTGACACTTAAAGCATAAAATCTCAGAGCGAAACCATTTGACTTCTTCATTTTTTTCCTTCCTTGGTTTACTGCACTTAGCCGCATAATGTCCCTTACTATGACATCTATAACATATAACATTATCATAAGGACCAGGTCCAGCCCTTTCCCTAACCCGTTTCTCGTGTTCCAGTATTGCTTCTTCCCGTGCCTTACGTGTAGCTGCTCTCCGTTCCCTACGCCTTGCCTTCCATTCTTCTCCTTTTGCCATCTCTTACAACTTGGACTAGATTCTAGTAGGACTTCCTAACCTATAATTAAAACCTTGATTAGTCGAATTTCAGCTTTATTCTTATTTCCAAATATTATTTTATTTGTTCTCGGTCATTTTTATAATTTAACCCACTAATTTGATAATCTGGTTCATTTTAATTTTCAGAATTCAAAACCCGTTTTATTTCAAAAATCATTTTGAAATCATTTATACATACTTAACTTCTTTTTCAACTTTTCTCAAATATTATACCCTTCCTTTTACAATTTAATTTATTTAACTTCCATAAGTTAAACCTTAATTTCACCTTGAAATTTCCAATTCATGTTATAAGTTCAATCCTTATTTAACCTGGCCTGAGTTAAATCCCAATTCGTTCAATCGATTTAACTTACTCAATTTAAATTTTTACATTCCAAATTTAAATTTCTTATCAATATCACTTCCCACTTATAAGTTCAAAAACTTACCTTTCTTTTGGGTTATACGTCTCATTTTCAGGGGGATTCCTAGAATTCAACACCCAGTATTTATTTCAAAACAATTTTGAAATCATATATATATATAGTCCATTTATATACCAAATCACCCTTTTTAAATTTAATCCAACCTTGGTTTTTATCCATACCAAATTCCTTTGGAATTTTCTAAACAACTCTTGTTTTAAAACAAAAATTTTCATATTCCAAAAATATTCTAAATAATATTATTCCTTCAAACACTCTGAAATAAATTTCAAATTTTTTTCGAGATTTAGATTCAAAACCCCTCAATTAAGATCCATTTTTAATTTATAAGTCACATCTATAACTTATGCTTATATAATTTCACTTCCTTAAAACATTTCACACTGTTTTATCATTGTTTATTTTGCAATAAACATCCTTTATTAAGACACACCAACCAATTTATGATAATAATCAATAGTATCATACCAAGAGACCAAACACACTTTATATTCCATAATAATTTCCTGAAAGATTATTTCTATATATAAAATATAATCAGGGTAAACCTACTTCATTTCAAACACTTTTGAAAACACCTCCGAAATTTACGGAATTTAAATTCTGGTTTGAGTCTACTTAAACTTATGGTTTTTAGCTTAACTCATTTGCATAATTTATTCTTACCCAAATTTCTATTTGGTTATATATATGTTACCACTTAAATTTTATAATCTTATTTGATTATAATAATAACAGCTAATCATCTTAATATACTATAATAATTTAGAAAAATTATTTCTTTTCATATCAAAATAAAATCTTATATAAAAATCATTTTTAAAATCAGTATATAAGAAATAACAAGTACGCCCTCATATTATAATACACTCAACTCATTCTAGGGTACTACTGACCCTATTTCTAATGAGTAATTCCCACCAGAGCCAAGGTTCTCGCTTAACCTTCAGGTCTGATACCACGTGTAACGACCGGGCTGTTTTCGACCCTGAAAGTCGACACTAATATGTTCACTGTATAAAATGCCGAGCAATCAAGTGCTAGAAATACCAGGTTGTTAGGGTTTAAGAAGAAAAGAGATAGAAGTAGAAAAACATAAATAACAACACAGAATCTCACATTGCAGCGGAACAAAATATAATATACAATAACAACATTTAAACAAAAGAAAGCTATAACTGTTATTATACATACAAGTTATCAGAGTACAATCATAAATATATAAAACTGGATAGTTATAATAACTTATCCTCAAATGCTGAATATACAGCCTACAGTTCGCAGCGGAAAATACATGCAATACGTCTCTGCCATCCAGCTCGTCTCCCGAACTCCAAAACGTTCTAACCTAAAAACTGTAATACTCGGTCTGACCCGAGCATTACAATAAAGTAACACCCGAGTCAGGCTGGAAACCAGCGTGAGTAAAACACACTTAATTTGAACTATTAGAGATATAAAAATCCTTTGAAAAACTAGGGTAACTCGTACAACCACGACGAGTTTTTATCTTATTATACCCAAAACACCTTTCCAGAAATCCATCGATATTTTAATAGCGACTAAGTATAAAATACTTGTTGCAATAATCGAATTTGTTAATCAATTAAATTTCAGCATATTGGACTCTATAATCGAACCGTAAAGGTTCGTGGTGCTTATCAAATCGAAGTGGTTCCGGATAACCCTTATATCCGATCTCGGTCTCTTCAAGCGGACAACGATTTTGGTCAGAATTTGATAGTCGGTTATTTAACTATCAATTTAAACACCTAAGCACTAGGCCCATTCTATAATTCTTTCAAAAACATTAATTTCAGAATACCTTTATAAGGACATACATGTATAAAAATCTAGGAACTTCAATTTCAGTATAGATTATTAATTCAAATCGGCGATTAATGACCAATATTAAATAAATTTACAGCACAGACTGGATTGGTTTAAATTCACTTAGTTGTGTTATAATTTTAAACCCAGGTTATTTACCAATTAAATAAATAATTTACTTTTAGTTAATTTAACAGTCCAATTTGAACTTAGTTTATCGAATAACATATAATTAAAGTGAAGAGATTTATTATTCATTCACTTCAATTATTATAATCGCCAAATTTTAACATTTTCGAAATGCTTCAGATAAGAATATCCCGTGTTTGGGTCTCAATGCCACAACTACACGTCGACTAAATTTAAAATGGGAGAGAAATACATATACATATATACATATATATATATATATATATATATATATATATTTATCTTAAGGTTATTAATAAATTTAATGAAATAGTTGATTTAACCGATCCAGCCACTTCCCTTCAACCCGGCCCACCACAAATAAACAAGCCCAAACCTTTCTTCCCCTCTCAATCTTTCCTCCTTCCTAACAAATGAACTAACCCAGGCGTACACAGGACGTGCACATGTGCACGCATACATCACCGCCGGCCACCTTTCTTTGCCGTCGTCCAGTTTCGTGAGTCACCCTCGACCTCCCTACCACATTCCTCCACCTAAAACCACAAACGAGACTATCGTTCGAAATTCGAACACCCAACCCAAAAACTGGAACCACTGTACTCCCACGAACGCCTCGTCACGGCACCACATACCACCGGCCACCACTAGATCACGCCCAGAGCACCGCCATCACACCCTCCTGCCATTTCCCTTGGATCGCATGCCTCTACCACCCTCGTCACATCGCCACTTGCCTGCAACCGAACCCCAAACACAATGCACCTTAAACCCTAGTCTTACCTCGACAAACCAACACACCAAATTAGAAACCACCACACTATTTTTCTCGCATGCGCTATTCCCTGCACCTCCTCCCTGCCTAGTTCCAAGTTAGGAAATCGAGTCGATGGCCGGAATTTGACAAATCACCCAATTACGTTCATCTTCCCAATTCCCCAGGCACACGACACTAAAAATCCTCCTATCACTCTTAAAAATTATCTCTTTCAATTGCGAACGTAGCTACATAATCCATTCATATAATTATGATAGATGAAAACATGATCAAGTTGATTCACTTGCGGTTATAAGGAGATTTCTCTCACTTTGCTTGATGGATCTTAATGAAATAAAATTTAAAATATTTTATACTCAAAAACGAACAATTTTTGTTTTAAAATCAAAGTTTAAAACTAAATGGACAAGGAGATATTGATTTTCAAAGTTGATGTTTAGCTGTTTTTAACTAAAAGCGATGAACAGGAAGGGAAAAGGAATACAGTGTTCGACTGTAAGTGGAACTAACCATGTCGATCCTACGTGTACATACGCACATTAACGTAACAAGGTATACACTCTTGACACAGATCAAGGATTTAACAAAATCGCAGTTATATATATAATGGGACATACCCAGTAAACAAGTAAAGGCTGTATACTCACTATTTACAGAAATGATGAACACCGTTGCCTCTGTTTTTTTATTAGAGCTTGAGTATTTAGCTTTATCTACAGTTTTAATGGCAGATTTCCTTTTTTTGTGAACAAAGCATGGCTATGCAGATATATATAGAAGAACATGGAAGTGTACAGAGTAAGCCATAGGGTGGCTAAAGCCTTCCTTTTCATGTACAGTAATTTTTTTTCTACTTTTCACTTTTCTTTGATTTGATTTTCTAGTTGATTTGATTTTCTAGTTGATTTGATTTTAATTTTGTGCTTGACTTGATTTTGATTTAGGTGTGACTTGATTTTGATTTTAATTGTATGCTTGAATTAAATGCTTGCCATGATGATGTTTACTTGCATATATACATCCTTTCATATATGCATATATATTTCTTCATATTTTACATTTTTGTATATACACTACTTTTATAAACATATATAGCTATTCATATAAATATTGTTGTCATCATGCACACATATATTTATACTCATACATATTTTCATACACTTATATATAGTTATATATACATATATATTTACATATTCATCTATACATTTGATACACACAAGTTTACCTATATATAGATATTTATATTTCCATATGCACTTTTATATACATGTATACATATTCTTATACTTATTTTTTTTTTTCAAATTTTCATATACATTAGTACATAAGGCATATATACACATATATATACATACTTATATGCTTATATATATGAACATCATTAACTTGTATATATTTATATTTATATACAAATATATGGATATCCTAACTTGAATTCTAATGGTGGAGTTTATATATATATATATTATCATATCCAGAATTTATCTTTTATAATTAGCATAGTTTTAATCAATTCATATATATTCAGATATTTTAAACATCAGAAAATTTATTTACTCGACTAATGAAAATTTATATTTCAATAATTAAAATCAGTTAATTACCCCAATAACAGATGGCTGAAAATCCGAGTCGTTACATTTATGAATATGGAAAAGTACACATAAGAGATTATAGTGGAAATGCTAATCTTTTTCATTAGTTATTTCATTTTATGTACAACCTCAAACAGTAGGGGCTATACCAATACAATATCGGCCTGTTTTGTACATCAAAAGGCAAAATTACAGACATTACTAATGCTACAACAAAAGGAAAGAAATGACGTTAAGTAAAAAATCTATACTTGCATAAGCTCTGACACTACGAAAACACACAAAAGGACAACGAGTACCCTTACTACCTCTACTTGGGTGAATCAGGAGCTTCTTTCTGCTATTCATATCAGTCTACCCTCCCGTGAGGGAGCCAGACCCTTCCGTCGCTCTGGTAGCCGAACTTCCCTCTTTCGACACCTTTAACGTGATGGTTGTGGGAGTCTTATGCTTCCACTCTTCCTTATCCTTCTTTGCTTACAGCCCCTTCTTTTCTTCCTCCAATCTCTTGGCAATCGACGTCTTGTCTATCGACCCTGACTCACTAATAATAACCACCTCTTCCTTGATAGACACTAAAACATCCTCCAAGTTTTTTAGCGTCTTTGTCTATTAGGAATCGGGCCTAGGACCGAAGCTAAAGACATGAACTATGCCAGAAGCCGCTGTAGAGACAACGGTGGAAGCAATGAAAATAATAGCAGGTCATAAATCCTGAACAGTAGGAGGAAGAGGCGGGAGAGTTGGCTGGCCTATAAGTTGGGGGAGAGAGATGCATAATTTAGAAAAAGATTCCAGAGAAAATAGAAGTGTATGGAGCATCAGAGAGACTAAGAGAAATAACTAAGCTAGGGGTTTGGTCATAAATTCAATCTCGAAGGCTTTACCGCTAATCCCCATCTCTGAAGGTCGTACTACAACTAGAAAAGGGCGTGGCTCCCTAAGGCCACGGAAGTTGCATGGGCATGAGTAGCTTTAGAAATAATAGTCGTGGATATGGGGATGGTCGTTGTTTTCCTTTGAAAAGTATAAATAAGTGTTTGGTGCTAACCCAAAGAGCTTGGACCAGCAAGAGCTTTGGCTGTAGCATCGGTATCTTTCTTCTCTATCTCTTCACTAAGGATCTCTCTATCGGCAGTAAGAAGTCTGTATCTTCAGGACTGAGATAAGCAGCCTTCAGTTCCTCCTTGGAGCACGTATCTTTAGCCTCGTAAGACCTAACCAATACCTCCTCCCAAACAATGGCAAGAGTCTGGGGACAGTTATTACCAAGCTATTTCATGCTGCCCTTATTCATCATGCGGCTACTATAAGATGAAGCACACTAGCGTGCATTTGGCTTATTACATCGTCGTATTCCAATCACAACCCTATAAGCTCCGACTTAGTACCTTAATACTTCAATTTCCTCCGCCAGTTTTCTAGATGCAACCTCTTTCTTCTCTTTCACCAGTCTTACATTCTCCTCACGAAGATGAGTGAGCTCAGCCGCCTGCTCGACGATGATAGCAGCATGACTAGCGATAATTTGATTTCGAGATATAATGGTGTTTTCTTCTTCGGTAAGCTACTCTTTTAGTTTCTCAAATTCAATATGAGCATCTTTGAGTTAATCCTTTATCATGATAATGGCTTTATCGTGAGCCCGGTTGGCCTTAGTCAACAACTTATCGCTAGCAGCCCTTCCATTTAGGGTTGCGTCCCTCTCAACTGGACTATCTCATTATCACGATCTTTGATTGCCTTAGCATGGTTTTCCCTTTCAGCCTCAAACGAGAGGATTTGCTGATAGTTAATGCGATTGACATATAAAAAGGCTTTTACCAAATGCTACATGTCACTCTCGTCTTCCAAGTCCTCTTAGGGAAATGGCCCTGTTAAAGGGCTTTATTTTCTAGTCAAACTTGGCTTCCATCAAGAATAGATTTGGAAAGTTAGCTTGAAGCATAGGTGGACCCGTCGGAAGCACGAAATTTTCAGTTTGTCAGGAAGAAGTGGGGGCCATTGCGATGTTTATTGTCTGAGAGAATGGAATTGTTGGCATTTTTGCGGTCCAAGGGTCAGTACAGGTGGAGTAATTGATAATGAGGGCTCGTGGTGGTAGTGAAAGTCTTTCTGACGCTTGAATGCATCACTAGGGGCACTACTCTCATTATCTCCTTTTCTTTTCTCTCCTCTCTCGTGCTCTCGATCCAAGTGACGAGACTCATCTTCTTTTCATTTTCTTCTCTCCTCATCCATTTTGGGAGGGGGTAATAAGCCAGACCAGGATTTCAATTTTGTGGGAGCTGGTGTTTTGACGTAACTGATGGTATAACCCATATCCAATGGTACCTGAAATGAAAAAAAGAATGAAGTTTATACTCGAACTTCAGAACTTAACGCAATGCCTAGATGTGTGTTTGTGATCCTAAATTGAAGTGTGTAGTGCTAATGACCCCTTATATGCTCTACCAACCCTATCGGCAAGGTTTGAGAGTCAGAGTCTTTTGACCACTACTCACAAATTTGCTTGAGGAAATGTCAATTTGCGAGCCAATCTTAGCTATCATTTTGCTAAGGGAGATATCCCTATGTTCATCTACATAGATGGCGACATCTTTCATGAAATTGGAAGTAGATGAATCTCCAGTAAGGGTTCTTGTAACACCCCATAAAATGAACCATAATTAAATAAAGTAGATTAAATAAAATATGATAAGGATTGGATATGGAAATTTTATAAAATTTGGAATTCGACCACGAAAGTTATTCCGTTGCATCCGTGGCGACATTTTAATCTATTTTCATATATAATATGCTGAGAACGAAGCTCAAGCAAAGAAGTTGTGAGCATTTGAAGTTCTTAGATTTAAATTAATTTAGTTTGAATTCAAATTCAAATAAGAAATCAAATTTAGGGTTTAAATTTTAAAAATTAGTTTGGGGTCTAAGTAAATGTTTAATTAATGTTTAACGTTATAATTAAACGTTAGAAAAGTTAATAAAGGAATAAAATAATCGTGCAATAGATATAAATAATCATTCCCCGAAATAGAAGAGCGGTCGACCTATATAGGTCCACCGTAGCGGCCGACCGGTTGTCTAAAGGCGGTCGGCCGCTTGGCAACAGAAGTTGCATGTGGTGGCTAGGGAGTGAAGCTATGGTTTATTCGATTGTACGCTCCATATTTACACGTTTCCAACCTACTTCCATCATATGTTTCTGCTGTGTTTCAACTCCTATAAATAGAACCATATCCTCTCCACTTTCATTCATATTATTTTGGGGAATAAATGAAATTCCGCCTCTCTCTAATAAGATTCGAAAACTCCATAGAGAATTCAGGTAAGAATTCAACTTATTTCCTATTTGTTTCTTCTTCCTCCAATCTATTCTTCTCAAATTATTCTAAATCTAATGAATACATATACCTCTTCCCTATTGTGTGTGTGTATATCAAAAGAGAGAGATTCCGGAAGAGATCGGAAGGCTACAATTCCATTTGAGTGAAGCAAAGGCTAATCTGTGAGTGTAAACCTTAGTATTTCTTTTCAGCATTTGTTTAGTGTATTTCTTTTTGGATTTGAATATGCCTTAGAAATTTTGGGATTATGAAAATATGATAGATAAAATCTGCTAAAATTCCTTTTTATTTCAATATGTCAATTCTATGCTGAGATTCCCAATTATTTACATTAATTTGATAGGATTTGTTTCGTTTGTGGAATTTTTGATAATTTCATATTCTATTCCACTTCTCCTTCTTCTTTGGATCAAACTGTGATCCTTCAATAAAATAAGGGGTTTAGATTATGAATTCTATTCTTAGTTTACACCACTTATTCTTATCTATTTCTTTATAGAAGAGGAGTTGAATAGAATATGGATTTTAGATTGCAATTCTTATTGTTTAAGATATTCTAGTCAATTGGTGTAATAAATTGAGTTTCTATTTTATTTACAAGTCTGTTATTGCAATTTGGTTATGAGTATTTATTCCTTGTTTTGGATATTAGGATCCCATGAAATCTTGGGAATTTGAAGAAAAAAGACTTGTAATAATAATTGGCCAGGATATTGACATTTAATGCTATTTTAGGCGTGAAAACTTATTTACGTTTGTTTACGTAATTAACGAATAATTATTGCGTATATGCATAATTAATTAGACATTTATTTCTCCCATTAGGAAGGTAATTGATTTTGAGGCGAAAATAAGAGGAAACTCTTATATAGCCTAATTATTATTTTAAAGCATAGTAAGGAAGATTCCTTATAAGACCTTATTTATGAAATGGTGAGATGAGTGTGTGTGTGTGTGTATGGACAGTAATTGATTTTCGGCTAAGTTATAGGGATATGAGGTCAATAGAGTTACATGACGGAAGTCTGCCCTTCACTTTGAGGCTACTAGCAGTTGTGTATACTTTTGTTAATGTGACATATCCTTATAATAAATATTTGTAATGACACGAAGTTAGATCCAAATCTTGTAGGAGAAATCTGCCTAGCTAATTTGGCTACCAGTTCTTACGAATAACAGACTAATGTAAAATGTTATTATGAGTATGGGCCATAAGACGAAGAGCCTGCTTCGTTGTTTTGAGGTATTAAGTGGTTAGACCCACCTCTTTTCCCCTGATGAAGTATTAAATGGCCAATGGGTTACATTCGGTGGTATCTCTACAGGGGTTTGCTTCTTGAAATAGATCTTAAATGATGGGGTCTGCCTTATTTAAGGTCTTAAATGACCAAAGTCTACCTATTTTCCACTTAGAAGTATTAGGTGGCACATGAGATTCCATGTGATATCAGCTAGATAGTACCATTGAGGAGCACGCTTCTAGAAATAAGTCTTAAATGATGGGGTCTGCCTTAATTAAGGTCTTAAATGACCAGAGTTTGCCTATTTTCCACCGGGAAGTATTAAGTGGCTTAGGTAGCGTCTCTCACATTACTAGCTATACGTATGATTGGGATATGGGATTCTAGAAACCTACTTCTGGAATGAAGGTATTAAGTGGTTAGACCTGCCTACTTTCCTTATAAAGAAGTATTAAATGACTTTAATGGTTTTTGTTCGTAGACATATTCCTATTTTGAAATATACTACTCAAGTACTAAAATGTAAGACTCGAGGTTTTTATTCATCATACACTTGTTCTGACTCTCTCCTTATTACAACACAGGTTAAGGACAGAGTGATGGCAGTGATGATGCTTAGAGATGGAGGAGCTTGGCTAGTGGCAACATTTATTATTATTTGCTTTTATGTGTACCCATGGATTTGGACAATTGTTGTAACAGATATTATGTTACGGTTTTTATAGGATTTTGTGTTATGACATTTTTATGGTTTTGAAATAAATGGGTACACTTTATTATTATATTTTGTCCCATCCCTGTGAGTTCTAAAAGTTTAATTATGGCTCTACAATGTTATTTCTCTTTACTACCAACAACTTGTCTTAAAATGGATCTAAGTTTTGATGGGTCTTTTATGGATCAAAATTTAGGCCTGTTTCGGGATGGGTTGTTACATTTGGTATCAGAACCTTGGTTATCCGATAAACGAGGAAAACCTATATGTATGAGAGACATATTTGTTATTTTGAAATATGTTTTTCCAAAATAATTTCATAGAATTCTTATCATATATATATATATATATATATATATATAGACACACACCCCTCTCTTCTTAAACATATGCACATATACTAGGCAAACTTTTCTTTTCTTTCAGCATGTAAATACTATCTTAGGAAATCATCACTAAAGGTTTAACCTACAGATAGTTGATATGGCTGATAATCATTTCTTCTGAACAATGGAACCCTACCCATGGAAGACTACCCATTCGTGGAATGTCCGTATGGTTTAAACAATATCTTAGGGTGATCGAGCAGATTCCTATTCCTCCAACTGCACCGGTAACACCCACTACCCCAGCCGCCAATGCAGCACCCCATCCTGTCGAATTTCCTAAGTTAGCTTGATTGGGATGATAGGAAGCTAAAGCATGGATTAGTAACTACAAGAAGATATTTAGAGAGCCTAGTTTTGATGGTCAACTAAGAAGAAGAATAACAGCTTGGCACCTCAGGGAAGAAGCCTTGAATTGGTGGAACTTTGTGACTGATAAGCACTCAAGAAGGATATTCTCTTAGGATGAATTCAAGAATCGACTTGAGATGAGATTCATATCTACACCAAAGGTTAGCTTGCAATTGGAAAATTTCATCCAGTTGAGATAAGGAGATCCTACCCTTAGGGAGTACATAGCTAAGTTTATTGAATTGGCCAAATTTTGGATGAGCCTCATAGATACACCTATAAAGAAGTCCATGAAGTTCATAAAGTGCTTAAATTCCCCACTAAGAGAAATGTTATTGATCCAAGTCCTATGAGGGCCACGTATTAGATGTTGGTAGAAAACGGCAATGTTGAATGTGGCCAATGAGGAAGATAATAGAAGAGAGAAGGAGAAGTCTGCACTAACCCAAAAGCAAGGAGGGTCCAAGAAGGAGAGTTTTTGGGGTAATATGAAGTCGAAGGGGAAGTTTAAGAAAGATGTAAAGGTGTGTAAGAAATGCCAAAGGAAGAGTCATGAAGCTAAAAATTGTAGGGTGAGTCTGATAAATGAAGCCTTCAAAGGAAGGTACTTTAACTGCCACGAGGAAAGGCATCACAATAATCAATGTCCCGGGATGGCTAAGGAAGGACTAAGCGAATAGGCTTACGCTATTGATGCTATTCCTATTGCCAGTAAGCCACAAAAAGACAAAGGAAAAACAGCTCTAGAAGACATAACTCTTATTTTGGGGTTACTATTCGTACCCTATTGATTCGGGGGCATCACATTCCTTTATAGCTAGAGATGTAGTAAATCCTTTAAACCTTCAAACCTAGATGGTCAACAGCCCAATAGAGGTTTCCAATCCCATTAGGGATTCAACCCATCTTTCTCTTATTTGCAAAGATCTAGTGTTAGACACACGGGACGTTAATTCATATGTACTGCGTACATTCTAAATTTAGAGGGTTTGGTTGTTATATTATGGAGCCATTCTTGATTAAGAGGGTAGTATGATTAAGGAATCGTGGAGGTCGTGGCCTAGAAGTTCTTTGTACACCCAAATCTTTAGTTGAGTTAATCCATTTATGCTCACTAAATCTATCTGTTGTTCGAGATCCATTATCTGTACTCATAGTTTGTGAATTTCTTAATGCTTTCGAGGAGGTCTTGGGTCTATTGGAGAAGGACGCAATGTTAGTCCTTAAGATGATGGTTTTGATGACAACAACCTTAGAATAAGATTATAAAATATAAATACTAACATTATAGTTTAGATATATATGTATATGCAGGATTTAACCATGCAGGTACCAAGAATGAAGACTGTACAGTATAGAGATTCAAGATATCAAGATTGAAGACTCATGAGTATCCAGAATATCAAGATTATCAAGACTTCACGAGTTCAAGATAAGTATTGAGTCTAGAATTATGTTAAAACTTCATAATAGCACTGAAATCTTCACTCCATTTTTCTTTTGGGATGGAACCCATTTCTACCTTTTTAGTGGCTTACAAACCCACGACAAGTAGCTTGCAAACCTACGACAAGTGGCTTACAAACTCACGAACATCCTGGTTTTGTACAAGTTCTCGAGTCCTGATATGATGAGATATTCTGTAGGAAGAAGCTTGCAAAACTACTTCAAAATGATTTTCAAAACTACTTCAGAATGATTTTCAAAAATGCTTTTCAAAATGTTTTAGCCTTAAAATTTATCTTTTCAAATGATTTTCAAAAAGATGTTTTAGCCTTAAAATATTCTTTGTTTTTGTTAAACTCTTGTTTTTAACTTCGTTTGTTTTTAAACTATCTTTTAATTAAAATATATTTATACTTAGATTTAAATATAAAACTATAGTAAAATTATATATATATTATTCTCTATATTTATCTATGTATTTTATCTATAGTCAAGTATATTTATAAAGTTTAAATAGTTTTTATATAAGATAAAGGTTATTTCAAAGAAAATCAAATCTTCAAAAATTGCTTTGGGATGTCGACATGCCCTAGTACCCCATGTCGACATAGTGTCAGTTAGGACCAAAAATTTGAATTTCAATAGAAGTGTCTATTCGCCATAACCTTTCACGAATGGACATGACTGTTGTTCTTCTATAAATAGGGGTTAGTTTCAACGAATTTTATATCATATTTTCTGGTTTTTCACTTCTCTTCTTCTTCCACATTTTCTTATTCAAAATTCTATCATCACTCTGCCAAAATCAACATTGAATCTAACTAGATTATCTCTGGTTTGATTCTCTATCACTATCTCAACAAGATCCAAGTGCTATTCAGAGATATAGGCTTCTTTGTAATCTATCTAGCGAGAAAAGGTGTGATTGTAGCCTTGGAAATCAATCAAGCGAGAAAAGGTGTGATTGTAGCCTTGGAAATCAATTGGGTGAACTTGTTGCCCCGGAAATCAAGTATCTCTACCCAGAGGATTATGATTCTGGAGGGTGTATGTCGTAGCCTTGAAACCGAGGGTTGTAATTGTTGAATTGCTTTTAAAAGGAAATCCTTACTTAGTTGTGCGGGACTGGATGTAGGGTAACTCCGAACCAGTATAAAATCCGATGTGTTCTTTACTTTACTGCATTTACTTTATTTCTGCATTTGTGTTTGATTCTGTGATTATATCTGTGTCTGAATATTACATACATCTGTGTACAAATCAACAATAACTCAAAAAGATTTAGTAATTTCTAATAAACACTATTCACCCCCCCTCTAGTGTTATTCCTAGCCTTAAGATCTATAATCCGCATTCCTCATATTTGGTATCAGAGCAAGGTTTTCAAAGTTTTCATAATCTGAATTTTGAAAATTTTTAAAATTGCAATTTTTTATAAAATTATTAACACTGTTTTCATATGAATATGTCACAGAATCATCATGATATTGTTGTTTGAAATTATATTTAGTTATTTTGAAAAGTCACTTGATTATTTAAAAAGTTATGTTGTTTTGCAGGAGAAGAGTTATGTCTAATGACCGTTGGTTAAAAGATACCAGACAATCATTCATCGATCAAAAAGAACTAATGGATATATAATGACAATCGACAATGAAATGGGTACCAGATCAATACAAAACTTTTGGTTCTCATCTACAACTTGACTTGATACTGTACTTCTCTCCTTCTGCTTCGCAATGCCACTGGTTTTGTGCGAATCCGTCAAGAAATGACCAAGTTATGGTCAAATGAAGTGTTGGTGAACAAAAAGAAAAAGAAAAACTATCAATGGAATTCTTCAAATTGCATCCAGAGATTTGATTATTTTGTCCCAACTCCTTTTCAAATTGTAGTACTTGTTCCCACGATCGTTTTGATGGGTGGATCTTCAAATTCCGATCAAAATTGAGTGAGATATGACAGTTTGAAGTTGGCTATCCAAAACTGAAAACTGTGTACGGGATTTCCTGCATTTCTCTTACTGTTCGGCCTGTTGCACCACAATACCATCCAAATTCGTCACCAAACTATTACAGGATAGTATCCCTTGCCTTCCTCTTCGATTTGCCGCTGGTTTCATCCAATTCCGTTAAGAAACGAAGGAGATACGCCTTCTAGAAGTTTGATAGTATATAGAAAAACGGGAAGAAGTAGAAGAGAAATTTTTATGAAAAGTGGTGACTGTTGAGCCTATTTATAGTGGTTGAAGTGTCCATTCATTCAAAATTCGAATTCAAAGTTTTGGCACCAAGTTGGTTGATCTACTAAATTATCTGTATCTTTCTCATACGGTCTTCAAATTCAGCAAATGAATATACTACACTGATTAGAAAAACGAGCCCATCGTAATAGAACAGATCTCGTCGTCAAATTCGAAAAGATATAAATTTGTGGTTCACGACAATGGAGGAACTGCAAAGTTAGAAAGATGGTGCAAAAATTGGTACGCTTTACTATTATTTCATCTTTATTGTTGCATTTAGGAATATATACTTATGCATTTAGTTTGGTATAGAAATTTATATCTTTTATAAGTTTTGATATTTTGTTCCATATATCGACACACCAGAGTATAAATATCGATATACCAGTCTAAATTTAAAAAAAAGGTCTTTCAAAATCTGTTTTCCTTTAAATAAAATCTTACTACTAATTTATTACAACTATACTAAGTAGAAAAGCATACCTTCATTCATGGTTTCAACTTTTCTAATGTTACTTTTACTTCTCATACTCTATTTCTTTTAAGATACTAATTTTATATCTTTAAGAAATTAATAGAATGAATTTATAATGTTAGAATAAGGCTCTATTTATATATTTCTTCAATTAATAAGATTGTACTACATCACATGACTGGAATTTTAGATAGCATCTCTAAAATGCTTCTTTTCTTCTGTAATGTTTTGTAAGTACTGCAAATTCGTTTTTATAGCATTTCTGTGCTTTGAAACGCTGTAGAGTTTTAGAAACTTTACACAGCATTTGGTAAAAGCTGCAGTTTCATTTTTATAAAGTTTCGAATATATTTTACTACAAAAACTTTTTATAGCATTCTTTAAATGTTGTTTTTCTTTATGAAACTTTAAACTATGTAAAAATGATATTTAAATTAAGTATTTTTTCTCTATTCTTTTTAGAGTTAGTTTCTAACTTATATTAGAATATTTTAAAAGTAATTTCATGTTTAAATGTTTTTTTTAATTAACTAAATTTTTTAAAGTAAGAGGCCTTAATATAACACATATTTATTTTAGTTTTTCAATCTTTATTATTTTACTTAATATTTCATTATGATATTTTTTTAAAAAAAAGTGCTTAAACATGTTTCTAAATATTTTAAACAATAATAATTTAATATAAAGGTTTTAATTAGTAAGTTAAGTATTTTATAAACATGGATGTTTGGATTCTTAAAAAATCAACCAAGTTATAAAAATAATTTTAAATAAATTAAATCATTAGGGTATTAATGTTTATAAAAACCATAGTTGATCATATATACAGTTTAAATCCATATTTCTTAGCAATTTGACTTTGATATTAAGTTTGATTACTACCTTTCATGATTATGTTATAGTTTTAATATCATTTATTACCTTTGTTTGGTTGAAAAGATAAATACTTTAACATACGTATACATACATATACATATATGACTGTCAATTAGATATTACTTATCACTCATGTTTATCTTATAATCTGAATGTCACTTACCGTAGTATATATATCATCATATCATTCTGCATATTATTATTATTTTTACTTCATTATCATTTTGTTTCATATTACATATCATTATGCATCCTATTTCATATCACATTTCATTGCATATTACATCATAAATTACAATGCATAAAATATCATAATAATTTGCATCACAAGGTGCACTTCATTCTGCATATCATATCATGCTATATTGCATATGTCGTACATGTATACATAATGAGTGTATTTTATTTAGGATGAGTTTGTAGTATTATCTTATAGTATAGGATTATTAGTTTTTAATTTGTTTGGTATGTTTTAATTGACTTGATTGACTCGTTTAACTTGATTAACTTGTTTGACTTGATTAACTTGTTCGACTTGATTGACTCGTTTAACTTGATTAACTTGTTTGACTTGATTAACTTGTTTGACTTGTCTGATATGATTGGTTTTGATGTGTGTGTTGATTGTATTGCCTGAAATATATTTTTACATATTTAGGTATTGAATAATTATAGTATAATTATGTTAATGTCTTTCACATTCCATTTACTATACTTTGTTCTAGTATTAGTTTAAGGAGGAGTTTTAGTGTTATATAGTTTGGAGTCAGTTTGTTTTTGTTGATGACAAAGGGGGAGAAATATAAAATAGGGTAGTTAGGCATAGATTAAGGTGGAGTTATTAGATTTAGGGGGAGTTATTAAGATAGAAGTAATATTTTATAAACAAATGTTGTCATCATCAAAAAGGGGGAGATTGTTAGTCCTTGAGATGATGGTTTTGATGACAACAACCTTAGAATAAGATTATAAAATATAAATACTAACATTATAGTTTAGATATATATGTATATGTAGGATTTAACCATGCAGGTACCAAGAATGAAGACTGTACAGTATAGAGATTCAAGATATCAAGGTTGAAGACTCATGAGTATCAAGAATATCAAGATTATCAAGACTTTAAGAGTTCAAGATAAGTATTGAGTCTAGAATTATGTTAAAACTTCATAATAGCACTGAAATCTTCACTCCATTTTTCTTTTGGGATGGAACCCATTTCTACCTTTTTAGTGGCTTACAAACCCACGACAAGTAGCTTACAAACCTAAGACAAGTGGCTTACAAACCCACGATCATCCTGGTTTTGTACAAGTTCTCGAGTCCTGATATGATGAGATATTCTGTAGGAAGAAGCTTGCAAAACTACTTCAAAATGATTTTCAAAACTACTTCAGAATGATTTTCAAAACTGCTTTTCAAAATGTTTTAGCCTTAAAAATTATCTTTTCAAATGATTTTCAAAAAGATGTTTTAGCCTTAAAATATTCTTTGTTTTTGTTAAACTCTTGTTTTTAACTTCGTTTGTTTTTAAACTATCTTTTAATTAAAATATATTTATACTTAGATTTAAATATAAAACTATAGTAAAACTATATATATATATTATTCTCTATATTTATCTCTGTATTTTGTCTATAGTCAAGTATATTTATAAAGTTTAAATAGTTTTTAATATAAGATAAAGGTTATTTTCATAGAAAATCAAATCTTCAAAAATTGCTTTGGGATGTCGACATGCCCTAGTACCCCATGTCGACATAGTGTCAGTTAGGACCAAAAATTTGAATTTCAATAGAAGTGTCTATTCGGCATAACCTTTCACGAATGGACATGACTGTTGTTCTTCTATAAATAAGGGTTAGTTTCAACGAATTTTATATCAAATTTTATGGTTTTTCACTTCTCTTCTTCTTCCACATTTTCTTATTCAAAATTCTATCATCACTCTGCCAAAATCAACATTGAATCTAACTAGATTATCTCTGGTTTGATTCTCTATCACTATCTCAACAAGATCCAAGTGCTATTCAGAGTTATAGGCTTCTTTGTAATCTATCTAGCGAGAAAAGGTGTGCTTGTAGCCTTGGAAATCAATCAAGCGAGAAAAGGTGTGATTGTAGCCTTGGAAATCAATTGGGTGAACTTGTTGCCCCGGAAATCAAGTATCTCTACCTAGAGGATTATGATTCTGGAGGGTGTACCTCGTAGCCTTGAAACCGAGGGTTGTAATTGTTGAATTGCTTTTGAAAGGAAATCTGTACTTAGTAGTGCGGGACTGGATGTAGGGTAACTCTGAACCAGTATAAAATCGGGTGTGTTCTTTCCTTTACTGCATTTACTTTATTTCTGCATCCACGTTTGATTCTGTGATTATATCTGTGTCTGAATATTACATACATCTGTGTACAAATCAACAATAACTCAAAAAGATTTAGTAATTTCTAATAAACACTATTCACCCCCCTCTAGTGTTATTCCTAGCCTTAAGATCCGTAATCCGCATTCCTCACACGCAGGACCCATCTCTCGGCCATTGAGACATATAGTCCACAAAGAAAGAAGGGAATTGGATAAGAAAATATAAGAGCTATCGAAGAAAGGATTCATCTGTAGGAGTACTTTTGATGGGGAAGACGCTGTGGTTTTTGCTGCTAAGGCAGACAGTTTTTTGAGACTTTATGTTGATTATAGGGAGTTGAATAAGTTGACAATGAGGAATAGGTACCCTCTACCTAGAATAGGTGACTTGTTCGACCAACTTGTGGGGGCCAAAGTCTTTTTCCAATTAGACTTAGCAACGGGATTCCATCAGTAGAGGATTGCAAAGGAAAGCAAGCCGAAGACCGCACTCCATACCAGATAGGCTCTATGAGTGGGAAGCAATGCCTTTTGGACTAATGAACGCCCCAGCGTACTTTGTAGATTTGACGAGTAGAATATTTAGAGGGCTACTTAATAAATTTTTCATGGTGCTTGTTAATGATATCTTAGTTTTCTCTAAAGGCAAGAAGGAGCACGAGGACCACCTTAGGGAGGTATTGGAGACCTTAAGAAGAAACTAACTCAAAGCCAAGTTTTCTAAATGCTAATTTTGGAAAAATGAAGTTAGGTTCTTTGGACATATTGTTTTGGAACTAGGATTGGCGCTAGACCCCGCTAAAGTGGAAGCTGTCAAAGGATGAAAGACTCTTAGTAATGCATCGGAGTTTAGAAGTTTTCTAAGATTGGCTGGCTACTATAGTAAGTTCATCAAGAGCTTTGCACAAATAGCAGCCCCTTTAATCCTATTGACTAAGAAGAATATAATTTTTATTTATAATGGTAGATTAATCAAGGCATTTGAGAAGCTTAAGAAGTCACTGACTAGTGCACTTGTGCTTACTATTCCAGATGGAACTAAGCCGTTCAGTGTTTTCACAGATGCATGTGGCACAGGATTAGGGGCAGTTTTTATGCAAGAAGGGAAGGCAGTTTCCTATGATAGCAGACAACTAAAGGACCATGAGAAGAGATATCCGGTGCATGATTTAGAATTGGCAACCACTGGTTTTGCCTTAAAGATGAGGAGGAATTATCTCTTGGGGAAAATATTTGAGTTATTCACTGATCATAAATCACTCAAATACCTATTTTTCCAAAAAGATTTTAACCTTAGGCAGAAGAGGTGGATGAAGCATGTAACATCCTTTGACTTTGGTACTCAGTATATCGCTGGAAAAGGGAACGTAGTTGTCGACACCTTTAGTCGGAGACATGCTACCCTAGGTGCTATATGTGAATAGAGATAGTTAGAGTTTCTCTCGAATTTTAACCTCCAACCATCAACAAGACCCATCCAAGGTTTTCTATCAATTATGGAGATTAGACCACCCTTGATAGATCGTAGAGGGCACGAGCAAGTAAAAGATGAGAAGTTAGTAAAGATTGTGGAAAATTAAGAAAAGGAGAGCATTTTCCCCATGCTAGGAGGTAATTAGTTTATGATAAGAGATGTTTGAGAAGAGATGGATGTCTTTACATCCTAATGATTAATGATTTGATGATATATGTGCTTATGGGGGTCACCACCCAAGGATGATTATTCATCCCAGAGGAGATAAGATGTACAAGGACATGAAGAGAATTTTCTTTTCGAATGGAATGAAGAGGAGCCTAGCTGAGTTTGTTGCTAAGTGTTTGACATGTCAAAAGATAAAAGCTAAGCAAGGAAAGCCCAGTGGATTATTATTACCTTTGAAAATTCCGACTAGGAATTTGGAACATATTTCAAAGGATTTTATGGAAGGAATGCCTAATACTCAGAAGGGCAATGAGGCTATTGGGTTGTTGTAGATAAACTCAACAAGAGTGATCATTTTGTGCCAATTAGGAGAAATAGAACTAGTGCCTCTCTCACCTAGATTTATATTAAGGAGGTAGTTCGTCTAGATGGAATTTTTGTAAGTATAGTTAGTGATAGGGACCCCTTGTTCACTAGCGAGTTTTGGAGGAGCCTGCAAACAGCTGTGAGTACTTCTTTGAACCTTAGCATGACATATCATCCACAAACTGACACACAAATAGAGAGGGTGAATAGGATTTTGGAGGACCTGTTGAGAGCTTATGACTTGGATTTTGGAGGACATTGGGAGCAGCATCTATCTTTGGTTGAGTTCGCGCATAATAATAGCCATTAAACAAAGATTGGTATGACCCCTTTTAAAGAACTTTATGGACGACCATGTAAATTTCCTAGTTGTTGGTGGAAAACCACCGACAAAGTATTTCTCAGACCTAATTTGATCCTTGATACCATGAAAAAAGTAAAGATGTTCAGGCAAAGGATGAAGGTAGCGCAATACTGTCAGAAATCTTATACAGATAAAAAAGGAAAGAGCCTGAATTTGAGATTAGAGATGTGGTATTTGTTAAAGTCTTCCCTCTTAGAAAAGTTGTTAGGTTTGCAAGTCTAAAAAAATGGCGCCTAGATTTATTGGGTCATTCAGAATTCTGGAAAGAATAAAAAAATTAGCATATCGTGTGAAGCTTCCTGACAAGTTAGCTGGAGTCCATAATTTTTCCATGTTACTCACCTTAGGAAATACCTTCATGACACCGCTGGTAGAATAAAGCCTGATCGGTTGGGGGATTTTGAGATGGAGCTGACAATGCCTTATGCCACCATGCACATGTGGAGTACGGTTCTTAGAGACTCCACAATAAAATAATTAAGTTGGTCCGAGTACAATGGGGAGACAATCCGGTGGAAAAACATATGGGAGACTGAGGAGATGATGGAAAACACTCACCTAGAGGTTTTCACTGATAATTTTTCTCTCGAAATTAGGATTTTGATTACATCGCGATTGCTAGATTGGATGGTAGGAGATGGTTATTACACTTTTACACAATCACTTTATACTTATGTAAGAATATTTATGCATGTTTAGGATATTTGCATACATACTCACATGACACGATTACACACTCACACATAATTGAGCTCATTTTAGCATGGATACTTTACATAATCACATTGCACTATTGGTCGAGTAGATGGTTGTATAGAGAACTTGGTTGTATAACATGAATGTTATTGCAAGTTATGCTGTTCGCTCCTTGGAAGATTTCGGGACGAAATCCTTTTTAAGAGGGGAAGAATGTAACACCTCATGAAATGAACCATAAATAAAGTAAATTGAATAAAATATGATAAGAATTGGATATGGAAATTTTATAAAAGTTGAAATTTGACCACGATAGTTATTACGTTACGTTCATCGAAAAATGCCGATCTGTTTCCATATATAATATGCTGAAAACGGATCTCAAACAAAAAAGTTATAAGCATTTGAAGTTTTCAGATTTAAATTAATTTAGTTTCAATTCAAATTCAAATGGAAAATCAAATTTAGGGTTTAAATTTCAAAAATTAGCTTGAGGGCTAAGTAAATATTTAATTAATGTTTAACGTTAAAAAGGTAAACTAAGGAATAAAATAATCGTGCAATGGGAATAAATAATCGTTCCCTGAAATATAGTAGCGGTCGATCTATATAAGTTAACCGATCGACCACAGCGGTTGACCGGTCGCCCAAAGGCCGTCGACCGCTTGGCAATAAAGGTTGTCAGTGGCGGCTAGGGTTTGAAGCTATGTTTTATTCGGTTGTACGCTCCAAATCTACTCATTTCCTACCTACTTTCATCCTACGTTTCTGGTGCATTTCAATTCCTATAAATAAAAACCAATCCTCTTCACTTTTATTCATATTATTTTGGGGAATACAACGAAATTATGCCATTTCTATCTCTCTTTAATAAGATTCAGAAACTCCACAGAGAATTCAGGTAAGAATTCAGCTTATTTCCTATTTGTTTCTTCTTCCTCCGATCTTTTCTTATCCTATTCCTTTTCAATTATTTTTAATCTAATGAATTTATGCAACTCTTTCCTATTGTGTGTGTATATATCATAAGGGAGAGATTCTGGAAGTGATAAGAAGTCTACAAATCCATTTGAGTGAAGTTAAGGCCAATCCATGAGTGGAAACCTTAGTATTTCTTTTCAGCAATTGTTTAGTGTATTTCTTTTTGGATTTGAATATGTATTAGGGATTTTGGGATTCGGAAAATATGATAGATAAAATCCCCAAAATTCCTTTTTATTTCGATATTTCAATTCTATGCCGAGATTCCCAATTATTTACATTAATTCGATGGGATTGGTTTTTTTTATTCAATTTTTGATAATTTCATTGTCTTTTTCAATTCTGCTTCTTCTTTGGGTCAAATTGCGATCCTTCAATAAAATAAAGGGTTTTAGATTACGAATTCTATTCGTAGTTTACACCACTTATTCTTATCTATTTTTTTGTAAACACTACTAGAATTTTGTTCATAGGCATCACATCTTTTACATCAGGTAGAAAAACACATGATGTTAGAAATCTTTATAGCATCGTTATTTTTATTATCGATGTTGTATAAAACACACATCACATTGATTTTCAGGGAGATGTTAAAAATCTTTTTATTATCTTTATAACATCGTTCTTTTACATTGATTTTCAAGATGATGTTAAAATGTAAATTCCAATTTTGTAAAAAGTACTATTTGTGAGCACAACCGTCGCAACCCGTACTATTTGTGTACAATTGTTGTTTTCTTGAAATTTTAATTAAAAAATATGGAAAGTTGAGCAACAAGCCCCTTTCAATAACTAAAACAGAAAAAATGTTGTTTATCAATAATTATATGCACATCAAGTCTCACATCTCACATACAAGGTGCAAAGCGCCGCAGAAGATAGAAAAATGTTATTTATCAATAATTATATGTAAATTAAGTCACACATCTCGTGTACGGGGGCAACATTTTTTTACAAACACGTATCAAAAAAAATTTAGGATAACATTTTTTTTAACATATGCATCTCACGATTTGCTTCCATCCAGTCCACAAGCTTCCATGCATCTCCCTTTAGTCATCCACTTCTCACGATTCTCTTCCATTCAGTCCACAAGCTTACATGCATCTCCATCTAGCCATCTACTTCTCATGATTCGCATGCATAGCAACTCGCCCACCATCTTCTGCCACATCACCAAAATCCACATCCAGCATCTCGATTTCAATTTCGACATCTCGATATCAATTCAGCTAAGGAGAAGATGCAGCAGCATGCCCGATTTCAATTCATCAACGTCTAGCTCGGTCATGACTTCACTAAATATTCTTTTAGTTCTAGTTTTTCCAAACCAATTTCAATTTATTTTGGAAGAAATTCTACTAATTCTACACAAATTGATTATACATACTTATCTAGGACTCCAAATATTCAAGTTGTATTTTAAATGCATAAGACGGATCCTCAGAATTCTGATTATGTTATAGAGTCGGGAGCAACGCAGAATTATGAGCCTTGGCAAGCAACTGATGAGGTGAGAAATGTTACTTATACTTAATGGTTTGTTCATACGGAATTAATGTCTAACATATGCAATTTCAGGCAGTAGAAACTGAAAAGAGAAATATAGAAGTAGAAGAAATGGGAGATGCAATGAAATTATTAGAGAATAGGGCATAAAATTCAAAACAAGATATAAACATAATGGCTAGCCTTGAAGAAATGAGATAAGATGAATGTTTTGACAGATCATGCTTAGAATTTACTTGTTACAATCTATCTTTGTAAACCTTATGTTACTGTAACTCATTGATGTTTTTATTCATTATTACAGGCATGCAACTATGAGTATAAATGATGAACTAGCAACATTGCATCATATAAAGCAGAAAAAGGTTGGTATACCTTTATTCATGTTAAAGTAAACAATGTAAGCTTGTTTTCCTTGTGTTTAGGCCTGTAAATTTTTGGATGAGGGTTGGAATCCAAAATTTATTTTATTAATATCCGATTTGGGTCATTATTTTTTATACATCACCTTGTACATGCTAATTCCATTTATTCCATTTGATACTTACTTTGGTAATATTGGCAGTTAATTACATTACCTTATACATGCCTGTTGTACATAGTATTTGATACTTACTTTTATAATTTGATTGGAGAGATTACATAGTTCCTTAAAGAACATGTTTGTCCAATTCCCTTATTGCATTACTTCATTATGGACGAGTTTCGAAAGATTTTTATGTGGATTTAACAACTCAAGAGATCAATAGTGTAATGGATGTAGATTTACAGAAACTCTGCACTATTGATCTCTTATGCTGTTAAATCTATCATAATCTTTGATGCATAATTTACTCACTCATTTTTAAGCAATGCTTCTCACTAGGCCATGGGTGAGCAGTGAGTTTTATGAGATGTACCTTTCATGGATGTACACGCTTTGGCTTTCGGATATCAGATCAGGTAGTATATAATTCATCTTGCTACATACTATTATTGTAATGATTTTATATATCATGTTACAATATACTATCAGCCTATACTCTTCTATTTTTCTCAACGTATTTACTTTATGGATCACGGTTAGAAATATATGGTTACTTTCTTTCAGTATTTTACCACTGTCTAACATTTGTTGAATAACTTTATGTAGGGAGTCCTTGATGTCGATCCATCGTAATATAAAGAATTATGCGCTCAGATCATCCAGGTTAAATACTATTCCTTTTAGCTCCTTCTCCATCAATCTACTTATCAAATAGCTTCTACCCTTTGCATTAATAGTTTTCCTACAAGTTATATTAGAAAATTCAGTATATGTAGAACCATTGTTAAATATATTGTTGAAGTATTGTATAACAATCAATTCCAACTCCTCTTCTAAATTTTATTTAGTCCTATTACCAAAAATGATGTTATGGAAATTATTGTGGTTTCTCCTTTAGAACATTTCTGTATAAAGGAATTGGAGCACTCATCGTCTTCCGTTAACCAAAACTCTTTGGTTTTCTGTTTTCGGAGCATGCGCTTGAATATCCAAATTAGTGTTTTTTCACTTGCTTTTCATACAATTCCAACTTAATGCAGTCGCTAGGCCTTTGTTTTGGCCTGCTTTTTTTTACTAAAAATTATGTGTGTATAAATGCATGGCTTTGTGATGCGTTTGCTAGTGCAAATGCTTTGGTAGTTCTTGACTAATTTCGAAGCAAGTGAGTGACTAAGAAAGATGCTATTGTTTGTCTATATATTCCATGAAAACAGTGAATGTTATGCAAGTGTTTTCCATTGTTTTTGAAGTTTATTTAGGTGTGCGAACAAAATCAATACTTTGTGGTCTGTAAACATGTACAATGTTGTTTCTTGCTAACATACAATAAAATGTGTTCTAATATCGCATTTCTTATATTTATAGTGTCCTCTTACTTCAAGGAAACACTTGCCATATACCAAAAAGGATCTTGATGAAATCCGAATAGAAGTTGCGTGTGTTATTACGAACATGATCGATGTTCAGAAAGTGGGAGAAGTGTGTTCGTTTGATGTTTATGAATATGATGTGTAGTCTATGAGTATAAATGTTTAACAATATATATTATGTATTATATTTGTACTATGAAATATTATGTGTTTATACTATAGGTTGTTGTATATATCATCGTTTTTAACATTATTGATTATTATATAATGCTCTTAAAATAAACTAACATCACAAATTATAATTATAAAATTGATTAGAATTATAACAAACCAATGAATATAATATTCAGTAACATCATGTCTGATAGAATAAGCGATGTGTGGCTAAATCGATTTACATCACTAATAAGTTTAAAAATGATTTCGGATGTACATACAAACATTAGCTATAAACCGATGTCTAAACTTTGGCTATTTTAACATCACCCACTAACTCATCTGTACATTTTTTCATAGACATCGGTCATGGTCCGATATTCATGAACAAAATTCTAGTAGTGAAAAGAGGAGTTGAATAGAATATAAATTTTAGATTACAATTCTTATTATTTACGATATTCCATTGAATTGGTGTAATAAATTGAATTTCTATTTTATTTACAAATCTACTGTTGCAGTTTGGTTATGAATATTTATTCCCTGTTTTGGACATTAGAATCATGAAATCTTAGGAATTTGAAGATAAAGGACTTGTAATAATAATTAGTTAGGGAATTGACATTTAACGCTAGTTTAGAGTATAAAATCCATGCATTTAGAACTTATTAAACGTGAATATTTATTTATCTCTATTTACATAATTAACGCAATTTACATACATGGCGTAGTTAATTAGGTATTTATTTACATTTATTCCCCCCATTAGGAAGGTAATTTATTTTCAGGAAAAAAAGAAAGAAAACCCTTATATAGCATAGAATCCTATGAAATCTTAGGAATTTGAAGAAAAATGACTTGTAATTATAATTGTTTAGGGAATTGACATTTAGCATTAGTTTAGAGCATAAAATCCATGTGTTTAGAACTTATTAGATGCAAATATTTATTTATCTCTATTTCCATAATTAACGAATAATTATGGCATAGCTAATTAAGCATTTATTTACATTTATTCGCCCCATTAGGAAGGTAATTGATTTTGAGGCGAAAACAAGAGGAAACTATTACATAGCCCAATTATTATTTTAAGGTGTAATAAGAAGGATTCCTTATATGGCCTTATTTATGAAACGATGAGATGAGAGTGTGTATATACACACACACACATATGGAGAGTAATTGATTTGCAGTTAAGTCATATGGATGTGAGGTTAACAGAGCTACATAACAGAAGTTTGCCCTTCACTTTGAGGCTACTAGCAGTTGTACACTTTTATTGATGTTATATATCCTTATGATAAATATTTGTAATAATGTAAGGTCAGTTCCAAATTTTGAAGGTGAAATCTACCCAGCTAATCTAGCTAACAGTTCTTATGAATAGCGGACTAATGTGGGATGCCATTATGAGTATGGGCCATAAGATGAAGAGTCTATTTCGGGGTTTTGAGGTATTAAGTGGTCCATGAGATTCTGGAAATATTAAATGGCCAAGGGTTGCATTAGGTGGTATTTCTACAGGGTTCCACTATGGAAAATAGGTCTTAATTGATGGGATCTGCCTTATTTAAGGTCCTAAATGACCAGAGTTTGCCTATTTTCCACTTGAAAGTATTAAATGGCCTATGAGATTCTATGTGATGTCAGGCAGATGGTATCATTGAGGAGCACGCTTCTGGAAATAGGTATTAAATAATGGGGTTTGCCTTAATTAAGGTCTTAAATGACCAGAGTCTACCTATTTTGTACTAGGAAGTATTAAGTGGCTTAGGTACCATCTCTCACATTATTAGCTATTTATGATGTATGATTGGGATATGAGATTCTAGAAACCTACTTCTAGAGATTCTCGAAACCTACTTCTAGCATGGAAGGTATTAAGTGGTTGGATCTGCCTCCTTTCCTTATAAAGAAGTATTAAATGACTTTAATGGTTTATGTTCGTAGACATATTCCTATTTTGAAATATACTGCTCAAGTACTGACACTGCAAGATTCAAGGTTTTTATTCACCAAACACTTGTTGTTCTAACTCCCTCCTTATTACAACACATGTTAAGGATGAAGTGATGGCAGTGATGATGCTTAGAGATGGAGGAGCTTGGCTAGTGGTAGTATTTATTATTATTTGCTTTTATGTGTACCCATGAATTTAGACAATTGTTGTAATGGATATTACGTTATAATTTTTATGGGATTTTGTGTTATGATATTTTTATGGTTTTGAAATAAATGGGTACACTTTATTATTATATTTTGTTACATCTTTGTGAGTTTTGAAAGTTTAATTGTGGCTCTGTAATGTTATTTCTCTTTACTACCAATAGCTTATCTTAAAATGGATCTAAGTTTTGATGGGTCTTTTCTGGGTCGAAATTTAGGCCTATTCTAGGGTGGGTTGTTACAGTCCTGGTAGCTTCTGGCAGACTGTGGTCTTAGTAGCTGGTTGTTCTTGAGGAGGAGAAATTGGGAGTTAAAGGCTTAATGCCTCAGTAGTTAACAAGTCTGGGGAAGGCAGCTTAGGAAGATTAGGACTCATTCCTAGTGACTCGTAGAAAGATCATCTGTTTTTGCGAAAATATGAAAGTCCACTGTCATCACCGTCTGAGCCCTCTTCCTCTCCTTCCTCAACCATAAGCTGCTTCCCATCTCTCCTTCAAAGCATTTCATCATCTTCTTCAAGGATTAGGGACATCCTTTGGGTTTCATCATTGTCCCTCATAAAGTCCTCTCTGGAGGGTTAGTCTTTGTCAGCTCTAGGAATCTCTTTGGGTTATGCTTCCTTTGACGGACCAACCATGTCTTCTTGAGCCTTCTCATCAGAGTCATGAGCGTATGTTGAGAAACGAGTATGTCTCCTCGGGCGACTCGAAGTTGAGGGCTTATCATCTACTGCAAATCTATTAGGATGAAGCAAGTCAAACTCTCAGAGATTCTCATTCATTGGAAGAAACTCAATTGAGTGCTCGGAGCCTTCACAACCTTGAGAGTTTCAAGCATCGCTTTAAGCTCATCATTGCTTTCTCGCTTCGGGATGACCTTAACAAAAGATAAGAAAAGTTATGAAGTTGAAAAATCATTCGGAATGGAAAACGCTAGGGAATCGAGACTTACTTCCAGATAGCCAGAAGCGATTGTAGCCCTCTGGACGCCTAACAAAGAAAAACTCATTCTTGAAAGCTGAACGCTTATTTTGGAGGTCTTCTACAAGTTTACATCCCCTCCAGGCTTCGATAATTATAAAGGATAGGAGTCCTGCCTTCTCCTGAAGTGTAAAAGAAATGCAAGCTTGTTTAGCCTTGGAGGACGCATGAGTCTGCTCATGAATATAATGTATAGGGAACTTAGGAGCGCATAACCATTGGGATGGATTTGAAATGGTGCCAATCCTAAATCTTGAAGAACTACAGACAAGAACCGATTGAATGGTGGTATACCACTGCTCAAGCACATGTATCGATTACAAGCCATAAAACCTTCTAGAGGGTTATGAGCAAATTTAGCTAGAGTGGGCAGACGAATGTCACCCTTGGGGATGCCATGCCATACACATATATTCCTAAGCATTTTAGCTGTAAGAATTGAAGGCGCTTGCTCTGTTGAGTCAATTAGAATTTTCAATTCAGGAGATAATAGGTCAAGTACAGGTCCTACCGAAACTATCGGGCCATAGAAATCAGAAGCAACAGGTTAACTTGGTCCTACAAGAATGGATGGAGAAGCCGGGGAAGTTATTTACTTAGCTTCTGAAGGCGTGGATGATCCACCAATGTACTTGTGGCATGTCGACTGGCACGTCATTATAGACAATAAAACTTGTTGATTATGGTCTGGTACGCTCTATTTCTAATAAGGATCCCAGTGCGATTAATGCTTGAAATCCAAAGAAAGTCAGCTTGTGCAGACCAATCGGATTCCAAGTATTGAACGGGGTAGGTGCAGCGTGCTATCCATATGGAATGAGTCAAGTGTCTCGAACACAACAAACGGTCCATCCCATGTAGATAGCTTGCTCGTAGTTAAAAAATGATTTATATTGTTCTTTGAAATCACTTTTTCTGTACTTACCATCGATCAACGATCGATAATGGATCCGCTATCTGAAGTGACACAGAAAGTTATATTTTTCAGAGACACTGGATGTGCAAAAATGCAATGCAATGTAGCTACCCGATATGTCCAAATCTGTGGTGAATCGTCGTATCTAAGTCAGTAAAATGATCCAACTTAGTCAATTCCATGGATAGTGATGGTCAAAACTAGGAATTGCGTTTCTCTTAAGTCAAACACATCCAAGATGAGATTAAATTCTAACTACATCACTAGCTAACCATATTCAATTTCAATTATCTCCATTTCCAAATTACAATCAAATAGAACAGAACGTCATCTCCATCACCACCAAAGCATGAATCACTACCAAAGCCAACCATCAAATCAAGGTAAAAAGCAAACTCGGCCTAGGGTTTGTACTTGAATCGGGTCCGAATCTTCCATGTGGTGGTTGTAGCGGTAGCGATTAGAAGAGGCGACAGTGAGTGAAGTGAGGAGGCGACGGATCTAGGTGGCAAGATCGGAGGACGAACGACGATGGAGCTAGGGCTTGAATCGACATGGATAGGCTTAGGGCTTGTATCGGCTTGAAGGTTTCTAAACTCGGGCTAGAAATGATACAAGTGAGGAGTAGTTAAGGGGAAAGGTATAAGTAAGGAAAGAATTTTCTAAAATATATTCAAATCCTTAATTCGGGATGAATAAACACCCTTAATTCGGTACTGAATTTACCTCCTTAACCTAGATCAACTCCAACTCATTGTAATGGACCCACATGCTGACTTAAAGCCTTCGGTAAATTTCAGAGTTAAAATTGCATCGTCAGTATAAAGAATTAAAATTCATGTTGAAATAAAAAACGAATAGCTGGTCAGAAGTCAATCAGTTGAAAACATCATCTCAAGATAGAATTCAACAATCCACTGAAATTCACAGGATAGTAATCTGAAACTTGTCTTGTTCCAGAGCACACTTTATTTCTAATGAAAACGTACTCTAAAGGGCAAATATTAAATGGATTTTCAACTAAGCAAAATTCATTAGGAGTTAGATCATCAATACGAAGACGGAACAACCTAAAACTTGGCAAAGATACTCGGAAGGACAAATGGAAAGGCAGAAAAAATATGGATCCAAAATATGCTTAGTGCTATATTCGGCCCAAATTAACATCCTTAATTTGGTATCGAATATAGGTGCTAAGTCTTAGCACATTCACACTTTGCACAAGTAATCCACTAGTCTTTCTATGTATATTGGTGAAGTTTCATAGATTTCTAGAGTTCATCCTCAAGAATAAAGATGTGACGGTCCAAACTGCAGGATAGTCCAAATCAGGAAAGAAGAAAGTTCAATATTCATCAACAATCTACCAAATTACATGAAGAACATCTAGATGAAGTATTAAGCTCAACTCAAAAAGAGTTGACCATCATATGGCTAAGGATTACGTTCGATACCGAATGGCTTGATTCAGCATCGAATTTAGCCCTTAACTCGGGGGGGGGTCACGATAATTCTTGTGTAGTCTTGGACTGGTTTCTGGACTTCATTAGTAGCGGGCTTTTGATCCAATATAACTGCTACTACTATAAATACAAATCAAAGAGCAACTAAAAGTGGGGCTGGTTTCTTCCATTACTACGCGGAAGCTCTATCATTTCTTCGAATCTTTCCCTACTCCATAGTCACCAAGACATTTCCTTTAAGCAATTCTAGGACTTAGAATCTGTCTAACACTTGTACTTATGATGAATTCTCCTTCAATCACTTTGTAATCATATTCTATCAAGATCAAATCAATAAGCAAAGCTATAAAGTGGACGTAGGCTTAGTTAATAGATGAACCACTATAAAAATCCATGTGTCTCATTTACTTTTATGCTATTTTCTATTATATTTGCTTTGTTCTAACAGGACTGGTGCTTTCACATCATACTCCAGGATGTTGATCCATTTTTTGGGTTAACAGGAAGCTTGTTAGGTTTATATGTTAAATTTATTGGTAAATAACACAAACCTGTTTTTATAATTCTGATAATACATTATTTCTCATTAACCTAGCATGCCATTGATATATTCCTTGTATTAGATATCATGCATGGAAGTCACGAGATGAGACGTGATTGAAATCCAAAGTCAGAAACCTTGTTTGGAAGTATAGACTATAATATACCGAACCTTCCATTGTAGATATGTTTGTTAAATTTCCTGTTGATTGGAGAGGCAGAGCCTGTAAATCCAAGCATAGTAGTACGCGGGCTGCTATCTTTGTGCTAGGTATTTTTCCTCTCACTTGTATTACTGCATTATATAATTTTATTACATCTTCAATCTATGTCTGGGCACAAAAGATTAAGATCCATATAAAACTTTGACAGTCTGGGGTAAGGATCCAAACTTTGAAATCTTACATCAATTGTCCACAAACCTGTATGTTTTAGGTATTTTACAGAAAGTGCATGTCAATAGTAACAGCCAAAGCAGTACTTTATTGAAAGCTTTTTCATGAATATTCAAGAATTCAAAGTATTTGAACACTACAAGAAAACGTATGATTTCCAACGCTGAAAACCGTCAGCGGCTATCGGAAGTCGTTGGAAACAGATGCAAAAAACAGTTGCAATTTGTCCGGTCACCACATAGTTTTTCCGATGGCTTCCAACAGCCTCCATTGTAAACTTTTTGACGGCTGCCGACAGAACACTCGATGGCTCTAGATGGCCGTCGAAGACACATGGCCGATCAAGAGGAAGCAACAAAACACCGTCGCCAGCCATCGGAAGCCGTCGCCAACCGTCGAAAACCGTCGGAATACCTAAAGCATTTTTCCAAATTTTTGCTACAAGGTAGCCTCACATACACAATTCAGAAATATAATATAGGCACACACAAGCACATATCGAATTCAGATATTCAATATAATCTCAAATCACACAAATATACTCAAATCACATAAACAAAATTAAACCAATCATAACTCACATAACATCAAACCAACCAACATTTTGTTAACATAATATACATATGTGTCATCATACATTATATACACCGTGAAACACCAACAAATCTCGCACCATGAACAACTCAAATGTCATCATCAATAACTCACCACCATCCACTCACAAATGTCAAACTGACCATCACCAAAAGTACCATCAAATAATATACAAAACATCTCAAAGAATCCAACCGCACCATCTCAATGTATGATCAAACAATGCTAAACAATGTCGCATAGCAAAAAAGCATATCTATTACTCCTGTCAATTATCTCCAGAACCTCCAAAACCAGCTGAAGATGGAAAGCGGCCGCCATACTGCTGCATGTACTTAGCAATACGCTGGTCCAGCAGTAGTGTCAACTCAATGACCTGCTGACGGTTCTGCTTCTCTAGCTGCGCCACCCTAGCTCTCAATTTCTCGATCTCTGCAAGATTGATCCGAGCTTTGCTTTGGCTAGCTCTCCTCCGTCTACCCTACAAAACTTATTTAATTTAGTAAAAGTTCAATTACTATAATCTTACTATCGAAGCTACAACATAATATTTTAATGGTTATATCTATAAACTTATTATCGAAACTAAAGCAATGTGAAGTTCTTTAGAACTGAAAAATTACTAAATTTTCGTATCTAAATATATTATTCATTACCGCTTGATTGCCAAAATTGTATTGCCTATTCCGTGAAGGTGAGTCCTTGACTGACTCAAAAATGACATCCTCCTCGTTCGTAGTCAGCTGATCTCGACCTCTTTCCTACAGGTGTTTCTGCCTTTGTTCCATAAACCGTGCTTACGTGAACAAATAAAAATACATCTGAAATTAATAACATAATATCTTAACTCATTATACTTTAATAATTAAAACAATTACTAAAGGTATATAAACTAAAATATGCTTACATGGCTCTCTCGTGATTTATCGTCATGCTATGTATATGAAACAGTCCCGTCTGGATTTACATGCTCGACGGCATGAGTACAGGTAAATACATCCATGTACGACATGGGACCTTGCGCCTCCACTTCTTGAAATTTATTATTATGTATTGTTATTGTATATTCAAAATTATACGGCATAATTACTATTTACAATTCATAGTTAATAAATTTACCAACTTCTGACGATATTGTTGGAACGACTCGGGCCCTTCTCGATGAGTGACAGGATTCTTGTTCCTACTTGCAGAGTTTCTCTGCGACTTTGTCTGTACATTTAAATAAACAATACATTATTTACTTGCCAAATATATTTTTATATTTACATATCAATCAACTAATTAATAAAAGATTATTACACTTACCTTTGCTTCGTCACTCTCCCAATGCGCCAACCAACCCTCCCACACACTCGCTCCCATCCAGTTTGGCTTTTCCCCTTTATGCTTCATAGCCGACGTAGAATCCCTGTAATTCTTTCTCATCTTCTACATCCACTAGTGTCGTACCAGCTGCATGTCGTCCGCTTGGACGTCGACCGTGGCCTGTAGTTCATAATAAACAAGCGACTCTGCAGGAGTATGTGCTATAACTTCTCCATGACGATCCCAAACATAATACTCCGGTACGAAACCGTTTTTTCACAAATGAACTTTCACAATATTTGGTAACAAATATTTCAAATGTTTACACCTCCTACACGGACAACGAATTTCTACATTGTTTCCGTTATTACTTAAAGCGAATTCAACAAATACGTTTATACCGTTATAAAAATCATCATTTATAGAGCCCCTTAGCCCCCGTCGTTGACACATCCATCTCCTCCGATCAACAAAATAATCGATCAATTTTCCTATTTAAAAAAATGTGTCACAAATTCAAAAATAAATATTCACCATTTTTACGAATTGACAATTTATTTTTCAATTTATTGATATATAATCTTATACGCGTCAATTTAACCCAACTTAAGAATACAATGTTGAAATGTTGGGTTATCGTTTTTTATTTTGATGGTCAGTCATCCTATTTTCCATTATAAACACAGTAAACAATTACATTTCGTAAATCATTTCATTTTAAACGATTCAACATAGTTTCGGCAGTACTTCCCCATTGTTTCCTGTATTGTACACAAATGCATGTACACGGGAAACAAAAAAGAAAAGTGACGGCGAAATTTTGTGAACCGTTTAAAGTGAAATAATGTACGAAATGCAATTGTTTACTGTGTTTATAGCTTGTCCAATATAGGGACAAATTCAGCAATTATTGTACCAAATGAATAAAATGTCCGTTTTATGACAAAAACGAAAATCTATATAACGATCATATACTACACTTGTCAGACGGGGGTAAAAACTCTCTAAGGGACGTAATAAAAAAGTAGTTTATACAAAAATTGGAAGTTTTATAGTTTGACTTCTTATTTATTATATAATATATTATTATTTGTAAACGGTTGAAAATTTACTATTTTATATATTTCAAAAAATTATTAATTTACCACATTCTGCATATTTTATCGAATAAGGTTAATTCAACGTATTATAGTAGATATGTAAATTATTTTTTTACGACGTTTTCGATAGAAAATAATTTGTTTAATTATTAGTATGCATGTGTGTATAATGATTAATACACACACACATATATATGAATACGTAAATACCAAAATTAACACAAGACGAGGTTAAAAATAACACATATATAATTGTTTACACATATACACAAATTCACGAATTATACCTACTTTTCATAATTTAAAGCTAACAAATGAAATAGGTATTCCATGGAATACTATAAATCATCATTAGACTATTAGAAACAATTAGAATCACTAATTATCCCTAATTTATCAAATTAGGCAAATCTATATTTATGTTAAAAATTTGGTTTTTCGCAGAAATTAGAGATTATACCTGAAATTGAAAGCAATAGAGAGTGATTAAGGAGCCATGCAAGATCTGGAAGCTTGAAAATGGGTTTTAAGGGTTTTAGAATTTTTTTTCCGTTCAGCCTGAATGAGGAAGAAAGGTCTCGGCACGAATTTCCGACGTTTTCCAACGACCGCTGGTCCGTCGAAAACCATCGCATCTGGGCAGTTGGAAGCCGTCGCCAAGCGTCGTCGGTATTTTATGCTATTCTTGTAGTGGAAAAAATGGCAATTGGAGCAATAGGGAACAACCTAATAACGCATGCGTTCAATGATATGCACTTCCCTCTGTCAGAAGCAGCAAACGATGTGACTAATTTTGTGGGCACTGTATTTCTCTTATCTCTTCTTGATGGGTTCTTATCTGATTTTTATCTTGGGAGCTTCTGGACTACGCTTGTTTTTTTTCATTGAGCTATCAATAGGTTTACAGTGTTTAATTTTTTTATTATTACATTTCATTTCAATATAACATAGCTCACTGTAGAATTCTATGATAAGCTCATGACACTTCCCCCCCTCTTTTCTTGCATTTTTTGAACATGCAAGCAATCTAGATAAGGTTTCAAGTTCTCGTGAATGTACACATTTCAGATTATAACCAAAAGAATTTTATCAACGTCACTGAAATTTAACTCATGCAAATTCTCATTGACATTCAATTATAGGTTTACGTTTAAAAAACAAAAGAGAACCTCTAGAATGGGTCTATCATTTTTTTTATAAATGCTTTGCAATAAATCTGCCATTTATTAGATTTTGACATATTTGGTGGATGCTAAAGAATAAATTTCCTGTAGGTATGGACCCTAAATCCTTAATCGTTTAAGTTTTAAAGGCACCATGAAAAAAGATAACATTAGCTTCCAACTTCTAATTGTATTATATATTTGTCAAACCTAAAAGTAGTACAACCTTTTAGAAAAATATCGTTTGCATTCTTAAAATTTGAAAAATTAATAAAAATATAGTATTACCTAATTAAATTGCTTGCCCCTGCTCAAGGAAAGCTACATAAATTTTATTCTATATCAACCCTCTTTTCGGTTACTAGTGGAGAAAATAGAAAAGAGAAGAACAATTTTTCGAAATGAACTTGCACAAATAACATATTATGGATTCAGGCTTCAGCAAAAACTTATTGCAAAACTAGGTCTCTTTTCGAATATTACTTGCGCAATTATGGATTGCACAAGTAATAATTTTTTTTATACATAGAGCTTACGCATTCCATAATTGCGCAAGCTCTATGTATAAAGCTTGCGCAATCCATAAGTGCGCAAGCTTATTTTCGAGCATAAAAAAGATAGAGAGCACAGAACTTTCTCAAAATTTCCAATTTTTTACTTTCTTCCCAAAACCTTCCCTATTTCCCATTCCAAACCCATTCCAAATCAAAATCAAAAGCATCAATAACATTATTCTCCATCTATTCCTTGAAACAACCACTTGATTACGCATAAAATGGAAGCAAGCTCTTCATCTACATTGATTAGAGGTAATAATAATTTGATTGTAAATTGATTACTACTTTACAAGTAATTGTTGTTGTTAATGGAAGAAGTAGTCTTGATGATGTCGATGACAATTCACTCTTATGGTTGGTTTCTTTGTTGAAAATGCAAAAGGAATTATAGCAATCCTAAAACCAAAACCCTAAATGTTGAAATAGATGTATGATTTCTAATTGGTTGTTGTTGTTTATAATGTAGAATTGGCTCTCGGACCCGAAGATAGAAGTGTTCTCTATCTTCAAGAACATCATAGAAGCCAAAACGATGCGCTAATAGCGGTAATTTTTCTATGCACAATGCGTTAATGGTAAACCAAAATGCAAGTATGAAACACTAATTTAAATTCGTTGATAATTATCAGGATGTGGAAACAGTTAAGCTATGCGACCATTCAAGCAAGCTTAAGGAAATCGATTTTAAAGATCCAAGGTTGGAGAAGAACCTAAGAATCGTCGGATTTTGGAAAGCTATGAAAATTGACTACATTCGACTCGATCATTACCTTATTACGGCTTTATGTGATAGATGGAGGCCGGAGACAAATGCTTTTCATATAAGAGTCGGTGAAATGACGGTAACTCTAGCCGATGTTTATTTTCTTTTTGATATTAACGGAGATGGCTTCCCGATATGTTCACAAAATTTGGATATCGATTATTTGGAATTGTGTCATGACTTACTTGGTATTTTTCTGCCTAAAGAGGCTGTTAAGTCTAAAAGTGAACTATTAATTACGTGGTTTAAAAGCAAATTTTCTGAACCACTACCTGAAGGTGCGACCGATTTAGATATACTTTATCGCGGTCGTGCTGTGATATTGTACTTTTTAAGTTGCGGACTTTTTCCAGATCATTCGAAAAGTAGATTAAATTTAAAGTTTTTACCATTTTTGGATGATATAGCAAACTGTGATTACCATTCTTGGGGCAGTGCTGTACTATATTATTTATACAGTGAGTTGTCAAACGTTGCCTTTCAACGAAGAAATTTTTTAAGGGGTTCTGCAACATTGTTGCAAATATGGTCATGCTCGCATATTGCTATTGGACGGCTGTCTGTAAGAATTCCTACCGACTTAAATCTGTATCTTCCATTCGGGTGTAGGTGGAATTGTGCTAGGAGTTGGCGTCAAACGCCAAAAAATGTACAGTTTTTCCGAAATGAGTTGGACTTGTTGGCGGATGACGCCATTACATGGGAACCATATTTGTTGGTGAAAAAATTTGGGCATCCAGGCATTGACTGTATGTTCGCTGGTTGGATTGCTAAGAGCCGACTGATTCTATTTTTGGACTTTGAATTGTATGCTCCTGACCGAGTAGACAATTTGCCTTTGACTACCAGCACATTCACGATCATGTTGTGCCCTTAAACCAGAACCCCTTAGTTGGATGACATTTCTATAGGAAAGTATTGCTATTTGGAATTCCAGAATAGATCGTGTCGAACGAGCACGTGAGACCCCAACACCGTTGAGTGAGTACGAGTATTGGTATTGGCAAATTACTCGCCGTTATATTCTAAAGAAGTCGGCAAGGAAGTTGGTTGCGTACATTCCCCGTGCACCTCTCGAACATGATGTGGTAAGTATTGTAATTTCTAAATTTTGATAGTTCAATTTTTTAGCTCACATTCGTTGATACATTATTATGAATTATGGCGTAGGTAAGCAGGATATACAGCGCTTTGGATGTGGCCAACGAAATTGGAGATAGTCGTATGGAGCCGGACAAGGTGAAAAGCAAGTGCATCGACCTACGAAATTGGATTATGTTGCAGCAGCTCTCTGTTTTTGACAGAGAGCAAATACTGCTTGCACACTTGTGGAATGCCAAATAGTATTTAGCAATATAGCTAGCGCATTTTAAAAATGCACAAGCTATATTGCTAAATACTGCTTGGCATTCTATAAGTGTGCAAGCAATATTTGCTCTCTGTCAAAAACAGAGAGCTGCTGCAACATAATCCACCCCACAAAAATCATAGAAGAGGAAATTAGCAATGTAAAGAAAATAACAATGTATAGACATAAAGATTTGTAGTTAAAAATTAACATGTGAAGTAAAAAACAAACATGCAATAGAAAGTTAACACACTTCTTCTGTTACAAATACGTAAAAATATCGAATAACAAAGACATACAACAACTCATACAATTCAACGCAGACAAGTTTTTTTCTTATGGCCAATAGAACCACATTTGCTACATTTGTTATGGCCGGATGAAGATGATCGATTCATGAAACCTTTGATTCGAGTAGACTGCGGACGTCCTAAATTTCTGCGCACTAGCGGTGGTTATATAATTGGACCATCGTAGACATCCCAATGTCGACTATCTGGTACAGGGTGGAATAAAGGAGCATAATCTGCGGCATACTTAGCTATCATGTACCACGTTGAGATTGAGTCAAAATACGCTATATTAGCACCACCCGAACCACATGAACAAGCTGCTCATACGTGGAAGTATGTAAAATGATCTAATGTTGGCATGTTGCACGAACATTTAGCAACATTATCTTCGATATTCACCGTATAATCATACATATGAACATATTTCACCTGCTATTCAATGAAGCTATATCTCTCTATGGACATGAGCCTCGATTCTTCCATTCTTCTCTGCGCTATTGCTTCCTACCTCGGTGCGAGCTGTGACGTCCACTCTTCTCCTTGAGTTCGATGTTCGACAAAGTAACTGTTTAATCGATGAAACGTATGTGCAACCAATGATCTAACAGGTAAATCCTAGTTTCTTCCAGCACAATGTTAAAGCTTTCGGAAACAGTAGTCATCGTCATATTGAATCTTACTTCGCCGTCGTGACAAAGAGTCCAGCTTGATTTCTGGTTTTCAAACTTCTTTCAATCCACGCATCGGCATCTCGATTTACATCCTTCAACTGTTTTCGAAGTTCATTACATTTTATAGCCTACGATGCCGTGGCACATGCATGTAACACATTTTGTAGCTCATCCGTGCCAAACCCCGCTTTCTTGAAATTTGCTTTAATATAACGAATACAAAAGCGATGATGATGTTCAATTGGCCAAGCTTCTCTAAGCGCACGTGTAATTCCTTTCATACAATCTGAGGTAAAGGTAATACATCTGGTACGTACAGATGGAATATAATTCCATATGCAACAAATAAACCAACTCCACGTTTCCCACGACTCTGTTTGTACAATAGCAAAGGCTAACGAAAATAGACCTTGGTTTACGTCCACCCCAGTAGCTACTAGTAATGTAACCAGATACTTCCTGTATAAATGAGTGGCATCAATAGACAGTATAGGTCGACAGTGGTTGAAACCATGAATAGAAGGTATGAAAGCCCAAAACGCACCATCAAAAACACCACGACTATGAATAACATCATATACGGTTCCGGGTTGGTACTTTATAGGGCTCGAAGATATTTTGACAATTCCGCCTACGATGATTCCCAGTTTCCATATATCATTGCAACAGCTTTCTGTAGTCCGTGCCAGACTCGAGAATAACTCACTTTAATATGAAACATATTAGACATTGTCTTTTGAATAGTTCTTACGGTCATGTTTGTTTCAGCTTTAACCAACGGAAGTATTTTACTGCATATAAACTTTGAAGTTGTCTGTCGATGGTTTGAGTTGATTGTTACATTTAAACAAGTGTGATCGCCGCCATATGTAGTTATTTTCCACCAATTTGAATTTTTTCTAACCGAAAGGCTTGCATGCACTCGCTAAGGACATGTTTCATCCACATCACAACGGACCGTGTACTGATTTGAATGGGATTTCATAACTTGAAATGAAACTGAACATTTAATCGCCCATTCACATAACTGTTCAACAAGCTTCTGCTTACTTTCAAAAACAAACCCAACTTGTGGTCCTTTCTCAGCACATTCTCTTCCAAACACTTCGGCATCCAGTTGACAATTTTCCATTATTGATTTCACCATCATTGATGATGTGCATAAATCATCGGCTAGAGCCTCTTCATAAGTGACTTGTTCTTCTTCGACATTACATCATCAGCCTCCTCAATGTCTGCATATATGATTGCATCATTGTTAACTTCCATTTTATGGGTCCAAGTTCTATCTACATCATCCGCACAAGCTACTTCCATGCTATCCAATTGCACTCCGATCTCGTTTGTAATATCAACATGATCGTCATCGTCATCACAACCAATTAATGCTTCTTCGACACTACGAATACAAAAAATAACGGTAATATATTTTTCATTAACGTAAATCAAAATACAAGTGCCAGAGCATAATATTACCCACTTTTCGAACGCTTGCTGTTGATTTGGATGTATAGAGTTATGCATCATATTTTGTTCCTGACTAGAAGAAACTCCAACCATTCCGCTGTACTTGTGAAGTAAGTTTGTAAACTCTCCACCTTGATGGCTTGGAAGATACGAAGGATACGTCGACCATTATGTTTCTTGTAACTATGTGGTGGGTACATACTCATCTGTAGAAATTACTGTCGGTTGTGTTTCGACCACATTATCATGTTCCGCTTTCGCAACATATATTTCTATCACTCTCATTCCAACCAAAAATGTAGAGTTCAAATCATCGTCGTCTTCCAAATCAATAGCGGATGCACCATCATCCCGAACTCATTTCACCGCTAATTCCAAATCATACATCACACAATTGACTTTTGTCACTTAAAATGCCCTTTGTTTAACCTCTTCAAAACTACAATGACTTTTTATTGTCCATGCTTTCTGCTTTCCGCCAATATATATAGTTTCGCCTTCGTCATCAACCAACAGTTCCCCATCAAAGTGAAATATAGTCGGAACCTTTGACATTATCTACAAAATCAATTGCAACACCACATTCACAATCTTGATTTTGTAACATAATTCTAATAATAGAAATTGTTGAATTAATACCTTCTTTTCCCAAGTAGATTTAGCTACCGTAGCCAATCTTCAACCAAAAGCAGTCAAATCAATCTTTAAGAAAAATCAAACAAGAAAATCAATATAATAACATAACCAACATAATTCAACAACATAATCAACAATACCAAATGTACTTCACCAACATATTCAATTGCTTAGCTAGCACACAGTACGAGTTAAAACAAAAACAAACATTTTCGGAATATCATATTAAAAATACTACATTTCAACATTAAAACCAAATATGACAACGTTAACCTAGTCCCAAACATCTACCAAAATGTTTGCCTCCTATTGCTTTCCCTTCATTCACCTTTTTCAGACGACTGATTTCGGCTTGCAATTCGTAGGCATACTCAAGTCCCCTTTCGCACAATGGTTGATCAATCCATTTAAAATAATTACAAGAATCCACTTCACGAGGATTCAGTCTGTGTTCGTTGTACGAACTACAACCAAAAAATCTTTGCCGGTATTCTTTTTCTTTCCGCAAACGACCACTACACACGTATCTCCACAGTAACAATTTTAAAATGGTCGGTTCCCCATGGCATGGATGGAGCAACATGATGTATATGCGTCAGCATATTTCCATCAACTTGAATTTGATGACCTGGTCATTCGGTAGAAACAACTTCACATAAACGAGTGTGTAAAGTTGATGGTCCAGAATAGAATTTACGCGGTATTGTTTCGAACTATGTTTCCGAAACATGATCAACATCAACGTCAATATGACTTAAGCTTGCAACATCGATTTTCGCTTCAAGTTCATCACAATGTTTCATCAACATTTCATCGTCTATCTCCCAAACATTCACGTCTACCGTCAAAATAAACAATAAAACATTAACATATCAATTAGGGTTTCCAATTTACTAGTACTTAAGAGCAATTCCAATAGAGTGTGAGATCTCACATAATCGGAGATGTGCAACAAAAAGCAGCTCCAACAGAGTGCGAAAATTTATGTAGTGTGGAAATGAGGAGCGATAGTGTGGAGATCCCGGATCTATTAAGGCGCCTGTTCAACAGGCACCTCATATTGAGGCTGAACAGGCACCTGGTTCCCAGGTGCATGTTTAACATGCGCTTCAATTCCCCTCTCCCCAATGCCACAAAGGCTACCCCCAACTGCTATGTGCAACGGTCATATTCCACCCAACCCCTCTATTCCACCTTCAAATACAACCCTCTCCATCTTCATTCCTTCAACAATCCAAATTTTTTACTCTCACTTATCGCACCTTAACATGTATTCCGATTTCGAAGTTGACGCTGCAAGGTGTAGTTTTGAAGACTACGATTTACAAGATGCTATGGTTCCGATTGGCGGAGCAGTAACTAATGCAAGTTGGACCACTGCGGAAGACTATGATCTTTGCTACATTTACAGTGCACTCTCAGTCGATCCTATTCGAGGTGCCGATCAAAGTGGTTAGACTTTTTAGGGCAAAATTACTAATTGCTAATATCGGAAGAACATCGATTAGAAAAGAACGTAATCTTCAAACAAAGGTCATTATGGAAAAATCAATCGTCAAACACAAACATTCGATTCTCAAATTTTCAAGTTGAATCAAACGAATCCTAGTGGATTTGGAAATGAAATGCATTTGGTAAGATTTAATATAATTTCATTTTTCTAATTTTTATCATAGTTCTCTAATTATACTAGTGTTTTTTATTATAGAGAATGGCCACAAACAAGTTGTTTAAACAAATCTATAAACCTGATAGTAAACAAGCACCACATTTTTATTAGTTCATGCATGTTTATGACATGTTGGTTGAGCATGTTAAATGGAAATCATCACTTCAGAAAACCGTTCAAGAAGTCCAATAGAACAGTGGTTGTGGAAAAACGCCTAGAGTTGAAGAAAGCTCTTGTCCTAGGGAATCGCTGGGAAGCTACGGTTTAGGATCAAAAGAAGACCTAATACCTACCGAAGATTATTTTGTTAGGCCACATGGAGCAAAAGTGGCAAAAAAGAAGCAGGTTGTTGGAGCGGATCAGGCAGAAATTAAAAAACTCCTACTTGAATTTGAAGATAGATATAACCGTGTAATGGAGACTCGAGCAATTCAACACCAAGAAAAGTTGTCAAGAATGGATCTACTTCTTGCTGGAAACCGACAAAGAGATGAAGATGCAGTAAAGTTCATGGATACGTCGCACATGTATGAAGAACAACTGGAGTATACAGAGCATAGAAGGAGAGATATTATGAGACGTAGACGTGAAGAAGGTCATTAAGTGTTTCTGTTTTTCTAAAACCTTTGTATCTTTGAATTACCATTAGTTGTATTGTATTATGAGTGTAAGCAATTATTTTATAAATACTATCATTGAAATTGCATTAAATTGAGAAAAGATTATAACAACATTACGTTAATTAAACATAAACAGATTACCATAACAATAATAATTAACAACAACATAAACAACAGTAGCAAAAGTAACAACAGAAATATAGTTTCACTGATTTCTAGAAAAGTTCCAAAGACAATCTATGAGATCATTTTGCAGTCTTCGATGCAGTTGAACACTACGGTAGGATATTTGGCTTTCTACATGAAACTCGAGTTCTAGTGCACTTCCAATCATATCGTTGCGCGAAACAGGCGGTGGTGTTGGAGCACCATCGTAAAGTAATCTTCTTCCATGTCTCTTTCATCCTCTATAATCATATTATGTAAAATAACACAAGTGTACATTATTTTTGTCATTTTAACTGGTGACCAAAGTCTACATGGATTAGTGACTATGGCAAATCTAGATTGAAGAACCCCAAATGCTCTTTCAACGTCCTTCCTCTGGCCTTCTTGCATCGCTGCAAACATTGATTGTTTATTGTTTTGTGGGTTAGGAATTGTTTTGACAATGGTACTCCATTTAAGATATATATCATCGCCAAGATAATATCCATGATCGTACGTGTTACCTCCTAAAGTAAAGGTATAAGGAATTGATCTACCGTTTGCTAAATCATTGAACAACGTAGATTGTTCGACTACGTTAAGATCATTGTTCGAACCCGGCATTCCAAAAAATGCATGCCATATCCATAAGTCATACGACGCTATGGCTTCAAGAATAATAGTGGACCTACGAGACTTACCCTGATAAGCTCTAGCATACGCCTTTGGACAATCTTCCACTCCCAATGCATGCAGTCTATACTACCTAACATTCCAGGCCATCCTCTACTACCATGCATATTCAACAACATTCCTATATCTGCCTCGTTTGGTTTGCGTAAGTATTGATCACCGCAAATATCCATGATAGCTTGACAGAAATGCTCCAAACACTCTAATACCGTGCTTTCCGCCACATTCAAATTTTCATCAAGAGCATCTACCGATCCTGCGTATGCAAGCATTCTTAGTACATCTTTCATTTTTTGAATTCCAATCAATCCCATCGTACGAGATGCATTGGGTTTGAAGACAAAATGTTTATCATGTTGCTTGACACATTGTAGAATTCTAAGAAACAGAGGTCGCCGCATGTAGAATCTTCTCCTAAAATCAGCATCTGTGTAAGTAGGATTTGGAACAAAATAGTTTTCTATCAGTCTGTCATTGTTCCATGAATGTCTACGATTTTTATACCAATGACCAACAACTGATCCACCATGTTGCCCGCTGGATTAACCAACTTGTAGTGCTGCCATAGTTATTAGCTCCTTCTCGCGACGAAAATGATCTTCCATCATTTCATCAAATTCGTCGTCACTATCATCGAAAAAAATATAATATTCAGCAACCACTATTTATCTTTGAATTGTATGAGATATGAATGAGCAATAAAACTTCTAGCATTTAACAAGCTTTTTATAGTTTAGATCACATGCTGGCCTTCATAACAAAATAAATAATCATGACTAGTTGGCAGGTAGCATTAATTCAATTCAACTACTATCTATAAAGTAGATTCCATTTATGTCACGTCTATAGTATCCCGTTCCATCTACACACTGTTGACTATTGGTGTAGTGTCTCGTCCCATCTAAACACTGTAGCCACGTCCTCACTAGCCAACAAGGAGATATGACTGAGCAATAAAACTTATAGCATTTAACAAGTTTTTTTATAGCTTAGATCACATGCTGGCCTTCAAAACAAAACAAGCAAACATGACTAGTTGATAGGTAGCATTAATTCAATTCAACCACCATCTATAAAGTAGATTCCATTTATGTCACGTCTACAGTGTCCCGTCCCATCTACACACTGTTGACTGTTGGTGCAGTGTCTCGTCCCATCTATACACTATTGACTGTTGGTGCAGTGTCTCGTCCCATCATACAACTGTAGCCATGTTCTTAACGACTTTATGACACTACCAAACAATAATACACTGAAAACTTTCTACGGCAATAATACAAAAAAAACAAGACAATATTACTGAAACACACAAACATTAATACAGTCAACAATAATACATAAAGAAAACAATAATACATTCAACAATAATTCACTCCACAATAATACAACCAACAATAATACCCTCACTAGTACTTAAGACTGACATAAAGAAACTACTGGTTACGGTCAAATTGCAAGTTTTCCAGGACATTTCTGAGACGTCTTATTTCTTGTTCCAACTCGTTGGCATATGTTATGGCCCTTGGGCACAGACGTTCATCAACCCATTCTACGTAATTGCACCCTTCAAGTCAGAAGGGACACAACTGGATTCGACGACCAATATTTTCGCCATCAGCTCTAACCACAACTTCAACCTTATAATCACAATGGCAGCATACTGCGTAAGAGCCAACCTCTTGTTCAACTGAAGGTTGCAAATTTGGCACTTGATCAACCTCCCGTTCTTGTGGCCGTTGATGAACCAACTGTTCGTGTAGAGGTTGGACAACCGCACGTTCATACAGTGGTTGAACATATTCCTGAAGTGTCAGTTGGTCAAGATTTGGGAATTTACAAGCAATGTCCTCGTAATGCTGGTCTTGGTAATTGATATTCCAATCTTCATCAGTGTGTTTCGCTTTCCATTGGAATGTAGCTGAAATCAGAGTTATTTGATGATGGCCAGGAAGGCATTGGTATGAGGAATAGAAGCATGACGAAGTGGAGGACTGAATTGTGTGTTTGGGAAGAAAAGCTCTTATGTATATATAGATGCGTGTGAATGCTTAATTTTTTTATGTTGAAATGTGAGCATTGTATTTTGATTTGACAATACACTAGAATCTGAGTACTGTTTTTGATATGTCTGTGAAATCTGAGCATTGATTTTGATTTGACATTACAATGAAATTGGTTTTATTAGACACAAACAAACAAGACAACAATACATATGCATACACAGAAACAATAATACACTCAACAATAATACACTCACCATAAGCCTCATTACGTAACTCAAATAAAGGTTATAACTAAACGTGTCATTACAGAACTCAAAATATGGGTATCCAAATCGTTCTAGCCAATTTTAAAGTATGATATAAGCCTCATGTCCAGTGAATGTGGTGTGATATTTGAGAAAGTAACGACCTTCAAATATGGAACGGGTTGGTTCGAACAAATTTTAAAATATAAACTCATTGATAACCGTACTGTACTGCGTACAGACATTGTAGAAGTTGCCATAAGCAGTCCTCAACTCTTCCTTTGTACGTCTACTGTTATACTCAACATTGCTATTGTAAAGTTGAGCAATAGTGTCCCAAAACTGAGTTACCATTATCTCCTCATCGTCGCACATCTGATCAGTTTGTATACAAGAATTTACTAGCAGTTTCAATTCTTTAGTCGAAAATATTACTGCAACGACCCAAATTCGATGTCCGACAAGAACATCAAATTCATATTGCCGGAGCTTATAACAACATCAGATGAATATAAAACAGCGGAAATAAACTGAATATCATACATCACAGGTACAACATCATCATAATATCCATTACTACATCAGAGTATCATAATACATATGTCATCCATACTAGAGCACTACATATAGATACAATAACAGAATGATAATAACTCCACAGCGGAACAATAGATACTCCAAAAGTTTCCAACATACTTCAACTTGGATAAGGACTTCAGAACTCTAAGCACTTCAAAAGATATCCAAGACAAAAGCTTCCCAAAATCTGATAGCTTCTAAACCCAAAAAGACTCCAAAATCCAGATAACACCAAAGCATGAAAAACCTGCTTCTAGGCTGCCCGTGTGTAAAATTATGGGCACCCAGAGTTTAGGAAGGAAACAATAAACTCCGGGTCAGTCATGGGACTGGTATGAGTAAACAAAAGCAGTTGCTTTAAATAAAACAGATTTTAAAAAAAGAATCGTTCATGCTTTTGGAAAATGAAACTACCATAAGACCTCCCGCCACACACACAATGCAAACGCAGAATTGGAGGAGATTTCTTCTTATGATAGTCAAATATGCTTAATACGAGAAAACTTCTTTGATATTATTACTAGTGCATAGTGTAGAAAGCCATTTCGATAATATAATATAAATCTTAGCCAGCATACAACCATTATTGTATGCCTACTATAGCTACCATCTAAACAGTGGTGACCACCATAAGTAAATGGCAGGTTCTACAACCAAAACCGTACAAGGTTCGTATTGGAAATTGGATTTCCAACAAATAGTCAGGCAAAGGAACTTCCTTACCGAAATGGAAACGCCTCTGGAAAGACGCCCCGAGAACCTAACCGGATCTCTGCTAAACAAGGCCGACGTTACCTCACGCTTTAATCAAGCTGTAACTAGGTAACTACCACACGAGTATGCCATTCCCGTCGTTACCGACCTTTATCCGAGGGGCCCCTCAACCAACAAAGCAACATCACACAGTGATAAATGTATAGTGTCCACACAAGTTAAGTATATGGGCTCCATACCATGATACCACCCTTTATCTAGAAGAAAATGGACATACCCTAGGGGCGCGACCCCTAAAAACCTTGCCGCAACTTTCCTGTTTCGATCATTACCAGGTTGTGAGGCTCGACGAAGTCTCGTCCACAAAGCCACCCTTTGATTAACAAATGATCAACAACACTTCTATGCCACATTACCAAATTGGGAATGTATCACTAGTAACCATCAACTACATAACCTCTGAGCTCGTACGTCTCAGAGAAGGGTGTTAAGCTAAGAGAATAAATTCTCCGCCACCAACATAAATGTATTTGATAGAAACCAGCTTTACATCTCAAAGTGTAATGTCAGACACACATCCATACAAGTCTGTTCCGGGTTCGAACAGAACCGAAGGCACTTCCGAAGAAGCCCTTGCAATCCGGGTATTCACAATCCCGATCGGACTTCCCATCACTTAGGGAATCTCTATACCGTAGCTACTCAGTGCAGAGACAATCGATAGGTCATCCTATCGCTCTCGCAAATACCCGGTCTTTACCACCGGTCTTCAAATGCTATCCATATCGTCGTATCACTATTCGGAATGGGTTATATGACATAAAGGTCATTTCCCGGCTAAACCGAATAACGAGCGCAATTAAAAATCATATGGATACTGGGGTCTCAGTTAAATCACAGCTTAAAGCCCAAAACTTTTCATTCGAATGGTTAAAACAAATTACCATTTGCAATCCTTTAAACAAAAAGATTCAATTCACAAAGTTCACCCCATTCATAAAGATCCATTCATGGATTTCAAAACAATTTCCATTTTAACTGAATAGGTTTACTCGTTAAATCTTTAAATCAAGATTTAACTTATAGCTTTCAAAACTCATTTTCAAAGATTCATTCATAGTCAACAATTCCATTTCAAGTTGGATTAACTTGTCCGATCTTTGAATTAAAGACTCATTTCATAGTTTTCAAAATACTTCAATTCCATTTCAAACTTGAATTCAAATTTAAATCAAATTATTTAAATTTTCAAAACTCAATTAAGTTATTTAAAATAACTTTTATCTTTGAAACTCATTTACAAAAGCGTTAACATTTAACCCAGATCCATTTCCAAAATCAATTGAAATTAAAATTTCAATTTCAAAAATATTAAATTTAAATCATCTGTGACTTAACCGATTTCCACGTGAAATCCATATTGGTGTGTGTAAAAGTGTGGTCCAGGGGTTTTACACACAATAGTGCAACATTACAAATCATCATAGATTCAAATCAGCAATATATTTGATAAGCGATATAAACTATAACGCTTATCCTCATTCACAGATTCACAGATAAAGTAAATTTATCAGTCACAAAGATTCACCATTGCAATTCGATGTGGGTTTCGGATAACCAACTGGAATTCGACTCCCTGTCGCATCGAAGTTCAAATGTCGTTTTACGGTCAAGGGGTTTTCAGATTCATACAGAAACAAATCACAAATCACAGTTCAGCACAAGGCAAGTCACATCACACAGTATTATAATCACAAACAGAAATATCAATCTAGTACACAATATTTGATGATAGTCAATCATCTCCAATTTGGGTGAATATGATTAAGTGTATTAACCACACAATTATTTTATTAATTCCAAATCAATGATTAATTATTCTTAACTATGAATTAATTAAATCTTAATTACTTTCATAAATTAATCATTCTTTAATTTATCAACTTTTAATTATAAAATAATTACAATTTTAATTGTTCAAATCATCATTTAATCATTATAAAGAATTTTTTTGTTTTAAGTTAAAAATTTAAATGTTTGATTTACTCTTCAAATATTTTATCAAGTTAATTTCTTAAACAATTTTACTTTTAAAATTTAAGTTTTTAAAATACTTTATTTATTTCAGATAATTATTTCAAAAACAAATTTTAACTCATGTTTTCAAAATTTTCAAAAACTTGAATTTTTTACTGTTTTTAGGCCTGACTCGAGACCTTCCCCGAGTTACCCCCGAGAAAAACACTCCCCTGTTTCGAGTCCTAGCCAAAATCTACCCGTGACACATTTTTTTAATATTTTGTTTAAGTTCTCACATTCGACCCGATACAACCCCAAATCGGCACGAGCTAAGCTTCGAGTTTTCCACTATTTTCCTCGCGTACTGCTTCGGGTCGTTGGTCTTCGTCCCCCAAAACATTGCAACTGACACCACACCAGATTGTACACGTGCACAACCCATCGCCAACATTCTGGTGAACTTCAGCACCTCCAACAAGTCGCGATACCCCCCGTACGTTCAAAACCCAAATTCGACTCGAAGAAAATAATTCGAATCGAATTTTTGGCATCTCGAGTCGAACTGTAACCCAGACGCCACCACAAACTCACCTCGCCAGCGTTCCTTAGACCTTCAGAGGAGCTCCGACCCCGTCCACACCATCTCAACGCCGCGTTCGACCATTCCCCAGAACCTCACGCAGCTCGATGCATCGGAGGAGACGAACTTATCTCGTTTCTGACATGTCCAAAAACTCGAACAAAACCCTAATCCATCCTCGTACCATTAATCCACGCAATAGAAAAATTATTGGATAATTTTCCTAAAAACATTGTTGATCAAACTTGCTTCACACCAAATCTTAGCATTTAAAACTTTTTCAATCATCGGAAATTGATCAAAACATGGATTTCGTTCAACTGAGAACTGCACATAGCATAGGTAATTAAAAATTCCCATTTTTGTCTTAAAAATCATAATTTGCAGTGAAGATTCAAGTTATGAACTTGAGTTAGCATTTTATGACATTCGAGTTTAACCAAAATAAGACATGTTCACTGTAAAAACCATTTTTTTCAACTGTGTATCATTTTTCTTTTGAAATTTATTTTAAAATCATAGTTCATCCTTAAATACGCAAGTTTTATTTTGAGATCGAAGTCTAATAATGATCACATGATTAAAGATGGGGTTTTGAATAAGTGTGGTACTCTGAAAACAAAGACAGGGATGGTTTCAATCATGACAGGCATTCTACTTTCAAATGTTTACACACAGAGGAATCTATATATATACATACATGATAATGTTACTTCAAATCTCAGATTAACAGCAACAATTTAGATATACTTAGTTTTATCTTTAAATTGTTACTCACCTGATATAGTTGAAACAGAAAACAAGGTTGTTGAAAAGCTACAGTTTTGTTGATTGTCCCTGAAAATCTGTTTTGCCTTGTTGAATGAAATTGAGTTTGTGAATATGATGATACTTATATTTTCCTTTCCTGACTTTGCTTTTTTTTTTCTTTCTCAGGTTTCAAGTGAACGAATGGGAATGATGTATATAAAAGAAAATATACAGGCTTTGTTACATCCACTGGTACAAGATTTTGAATAAAATACTAAAGAAAGATTTTTAGTTGTACAAATTATAATTATTTGCTTCCTTCATTTTCGGCTGAAATCTTGCTTTGGCAGCTGAAGTGATATTGTGTCTTGGTGGCCATATTCATTACTTTGTACAAATATATATTTTATTTTCTTCTTGTCTGCATACAACTCCCAGCAAACCACTTATGCTATTTGATCTTTGTATGTATTATTGTTTCCTGGTTTGCATAATTTACATGCAACTTGTATGTATTTCATATGTCATTTTATAACCATGTGACCTTATTGCAATCATATATTTATTTGATTCTTGAATGTAATCTTATTACAACATAATTTGTTTATGTTATTTTCATTTGAAGTTTTACTATCAACATTTAATTTATCACATATAATTTATTTTAGAGTTGAGCAATGTATATACATTTTGTTTGTAATATTTTTTTCTTTGTAGATTTTGTGGTGGCTGATATTATATGCTATGGTGTTCTAGCATTAATTAAACTTGGCTTGTACATATTTGAGTATATTCTCTTTTCTTTAGCCTTGTTGCTTTGTTTATATTTTTGTTTACAACCTTTTTAAAGAAAATTCATTTTGAGTACATTTTGAATTTCCAATTTAAAAATTCTATTTAGAATCATATATATATATATATTTATCTATTTATATTAATAAACAAATATCTGCTTACTTTGGAGAATAACAAATAAATTCACAATTAAATTCCAAAAATTTAATTAATTACCAATTTGAATTTGTTTTAAAATTGGGATCGTTACAATTACATTGGACATTGATTGAATTTACCAAAGTTTTAAATGTTCTGACCTTTGAACATAACACTTTCTCTTAAATAGAGAGGTCGTAATCCACGTCAAAAAATGAAGCATGAGATGAACGTCCACGTGTCAAACATCCATAAACTTTTTGACAAACAAACACAACTGTGTTTGTTACTCCAATAGTTTTGCATCATATAAGTTTAGTAATAAATAAGCATAAATTATAATCAACACAATGCCATACTCGCTGAAAATAATGTACACAATGCCATACTAAACACAATGCCATACTCAACATAAAATATAATCAACACAATGTCATACTCAACATAAAATATAATCAGCACAATGCCATAAAATATAATTAACACAATACCATACTCAACATAAAATATAGACAAGCACATATAATAATAGCATCATCACCAACATAATATGCAACCAACTAACGTAATGCATGAAAAATAATAACATAAACTGGAACATCTATATGCAGTACATCAGTCTATGTGATCGGAACCGCTATCAATCTCCTCGTCGTCGCCATTGTCGTCGTCGCTGTCATCGTTAACATCATCAAAGTCAGGTCCCGCCTGGAGCTGCTCCTGAAGCTGCTAAATCCGGATCTGTAATCCCTGTATCTACGCATCATACCGAGTCTGCTATGTTGTACCACAGTCTAGTAACTTTGATACATCATCTGTGTATAATCAAGCATCATATGCTCAAATCTAGCAATCATCCGTCTATCATAATCCATGTACTGAGAAAACTGATATGTGCACAAGAAAAATTATACATAGGTGGAGAATATAAGGACAAGTAATTTCAACGAAATTTAAAATTCGTACAAACCTAATGAGGCTGATACAATCCGACGGATGGTACACCCATAATAGCGTCATTTGGAGGATATTGCAAAGGATACTGCACTACCTGACCATGTACATCATACACTCTAAATGAATAAAGAGGGGGGTCGAACGTAGAAGGCTGCGTGTACTGAGAAGATGTAGGCTCAAAGGTGGCAGGCGGTAATGGAACTCTACCCGAAGAGGTATGCTGACCAATATGATCGAAGTTCAAACCCTGAATATAATTAGGTAACGCGTAAGCAAGTGGGGCTACTCGAGCCCAATATGAATCAAAGTCTCCCGGAACTGTAAAGACTCACCATCCACCCATCCCGCACCCCTCATCACAAGAATATAAGCTGGTCCAACCCTAAATCACCATACATATCATCCCATGGTAGCGGATCTGATGGAATGCGAACTACACCATACAGCTGTAGCCAACACCGCTCCCCTAAATACCATATGAATGGACATGTAGGAAACTGAAAGCAAACCCTGCGTCGCGACATAGCAAACTGGAAAATGAGTGGATGACCAGGACCGGGCTCTAGGAATTATAAGTACTGATCGCAGGGACGAACGATAATGTTACCATGCCGCCTCATATCCATCTGCTGTCTAACCTCCATCAGCTCATTGTGCATCCCTTGTGCAACACGAGACAAATGCATAAGAGGACCTCAACGACGTAATCTAGGGAAGTAAATATAAGGGGTAGCATTCTCTTCTATAATAAGTCAGGGGTGCATATTGGCAGTATACTCGTAGTACCAAAATGGTAGAATGTACCAAAATCTGTACATCTGTCTAGACTGCTGTAGCGCATATGTATCCAATTAACATTTAATGTTAAAATAAATAAACAATTAACATTCATATACACTTACAAGGTTGTTCATCAAACAATAAAGAATTAAACGTATACTTGTGACGTCGCTATAGCTGCAGTAAGTCGATACAAAACAATGGAGGGCGAGTCGTGTAAGGATCGAAAAACGTCTGGAGTCACAGTAGCATTAGAAGGGACATGAGCAGGACCGATATTGGCATCTGTCGCATATCGAACGGTCCGTCTACCTGTTTTGACCAGACGGGGTGGCATTTTGGCGCAAAGTGAATTTAAAATAAAATAAAAGGAGAGGTTAAATGTGGAAAAAAATGAGAAATTAGAGGGTGTTTGCGCCTGATATAGGCGCTTAGCCTCAGGCGCCTGAACCTCAGGCGCCTGACCTGATCTCTGTTGGAGAAATTAGCTCTCCAACATTTCAGAGTGTGGAAAATCGTATATCCACACTCCGAACTGTTGGAGATGCTCTAACTAGGGTTTTCTATTTCATTAAACATTTACTAATTCAATAATAACAACAGCATTGCCTAGTAATTAACATTACTAACACCAATAACTCTTCATTTTCAACACCATCAAAAATAGCAAAATTTGATCTTAGTTTTCATCAACATTAATTATTACCTTTGTTTTGTAACGATGAAGAAGAGTATTCCATATATAGTTTAGCAAGTATTTGGTTGACAAGGTGATTGAGGATTTAGATTTGGTAAAAAATGGATTTGGTATGGGAAATGGGGAGAGTTTTGGGAAGAAAGTTGAAAATGAAAATTATGAAACAGATCTGTGTTCTCTATCTATTTGATGCTCGAAAATGAGCTTGCGCAATCCATAGGTGTGCAAGCTTTATAGGTATAAAAAAATTATTACTTGCACACTCACATATTTGCACAAGTAATAGACAAAACGAGGCCTAGTTTTGCAATAAGTTTCTGCCGAAGCCTAAATGCATAATTTGTTTTTATCGGGGGTCTCTTATGAAAAATTATCCAAAAGAGAAAGATAAACATTATATTTAAGTTGATTAAACTTTCATTTTAGCATGCTGTATGAATAGAAAATATATTTGTTTGCAGGGATTTGTATTACTTTTAGCACAAGCACATTTACCACAACTAAGACCACCACAATGTAACATGTTATCTCCAGATGAAAAATGCATTGAAGCAAAAGGATTTAAAGCAACAATATTTTTTCATGGCTCTATATTTAGTTGCATTAGGCAGCGGATGCGTGAAGCCTAACATGATATCTCATGGAGCTGACTAGTTCAGAGAAGACGATCCAAATCAATCTAAAAGGCTCTCAACTTATTTCAACTTTGCATATTTTAGCTTCTGTGTTGGTAAGTTTATCGCGCTCACACTGCTTCTGTGGCTGCAGACATGGTCTGGAATGGATGTTGGTTTTGGGGCGGCTGCAGCTGCAATGGCCATGGGACTTGTTAGCTTGATTGGTGGTATGGTCTTTCGCAGAAAGTAGCCTCCCCAGGAGAGTATATTTGCCCCAATTGCAGGAGTAAGCTTATCTTCTCATCCCAGTAGTTCAAAAATATGACTATACATCAAAAAGTGGTAGTCTACAGTACGTGTTTAAATAATCAAGTGCAGAGTTTGGCTAGCTAGAAATGGCTTTAAGTAATCTAGAAATCTGATCAAGGAATCTAGAAATGTCTTTGGTCTTTTAAGTAATCTAGCAATCTAATCAGGAAATGTTATATACTTGTACACTTCGTGCACAGACCTTTCCATTTGAAACAGTAACTTATCCTTAATGTTTGAGAGAAATTCATCATAAATACCCTATATTTATAGATATTGTTGGAGTCGAGATTCCAACTGGAGACCACTCGAATCGAAACCCCACAAGCACAGCGGAAGACGGGATCGTGGTAAGAAGTGTAAAAACAACCAACCAATAACTCAATTCTAATCTCAATCAATCCAAAGACAATCACAATCCTAAACAAGCAATTCAGAAATCAAAGCAATAACGAAAAATAAATCACACAGCGATTTATAGTGGTTCCACTAACGTTGTGTTAGTGTACATCCACTTTAAGAGAGAGCTTTATTAATATTGATGAGAAGAGTACAAGAGATTGAATACAATGATCAAAATTCGAATAAAAAATTGATTTGTGGAGGAGAATTGAAGAAAATTAGGTTTTGATAAACCCTAATTGGTAGAGGCTAATCTCTTGCAGTCGCTTGCACATTTCTTCTGGAACCTGAAGCTAGGTTATATGGGAGAATAGCAACCCTAGGCAATGTTCCGAAATTGCCCCTGCAGTTGTCACAATTCTTCACGTCGAGTCTGTAGAGAAAAACAGGCAATAGACGCCTCAGACGTCTGACCAACATGGTCAGACGTCTGAATGAAGCCTCTGGAATAAGTTACACTTCAGCTCAGACGTCTGACCATTTGGTCAGACGTCTGATAAATGTCTCTGGAACCAACACTGCTCAGACTCAAACGTCTGACCCTTTTGGTCAGACGTCTGAGCTCATTCTTTGGAACAATGATACAGATTTCCACAGGGGCCAGACGTCTGGCCATTTTCCTCAGACGTCTGACCCTGCCCAAAACAGCCTACTCCACCTTTTTCCATATAACTTCCACCTCCGAACTCCGATTTGCGAACCGTTTTCTCCGTTGCGAAGCTACTTCTGACCTCTACAATTCTCCATACAGTGTTGCCAGAATTTAACACTCCACCTCGACACTATATCCATCTCCAACTCTAATAGTACCATACCATCAACAACAACAACCGATAGCACCGACTATCACTTCTACCTTCAACCAAACATGAATGCTTTCCCATTGAGCTCCGGCTAAGCCACCACCCATTGCACTCCACCAACGAGCTCAGGCAAAGCCCCCGCCCGCTAATGAAATGTTGAAAACATCCAAATACTAAGCTATCTCACCAAAGACTAGCACTTACCAAGAAGATAGAACCTCAATCTCTCACCGATACTCTTTCTCATCTACCACCAAGCTCCTCCCTTAACCATGCCACCCCGTGGCACCTAGCACTTCTCCAAGCGAATCAAGTTTGAGTAATGCTTGAACTTCCCAACCGACAATGCCTTAATGAACATATTCGCCGCGTTATCCTTTGTGTGCACTTTCCGAAGATATACTTGCTTATCCTCATCTATGGCTACTAGAAATGACTCTCTCACCTCAATTTGCTTAGTCCGTGAGCTAAACGCCAAATTCTCTGCCAAGTGAATAACACTCTGACTATCACATCGAACATCAATACTATCATGCTCGAAACCCAAGTCACACAACAATCGCTTCAAATAGAGTGTCTCCTTTGCCGCCTCCACTGCGGCTATCAACTCCGCCTCCATAGTGGATATAGCAACTATGGTCTGCAATCTGGATCTCCAACTTATGGCTGTACCCCCAAGTGTGAAGACATATTCGGAAGTTGATTTTCTACGATACCTATCACCGGCGTAGTCCGAATCACAATAACTAACCAACTTGCAATCCATCGCCTTACTACCACAAAAAACAAGACCATGAGATGATGTGCCTCTAAGGTATCTTAATATAAGCTTCACAGCTTCCCAATGCGATTTCCCCGGATTAGCCATGTATCGACTAACCATCCCGACGACATTTGCAATATCGGGCCTTGTACACACCATATCATACATTATACTTCCAACCACACTAGCATATGGCACCTTTGCAATATAAGCCTTGTCTTGCTCCAAGATAGGCGATCCTTTACTCGAAAGCTTCATATGCAAAGGTAAAGGTGTATTTGTCGCCTTTGCATTCTCCATGATAAACCGGCAAAGCACTTTCTCAATGTATTCCTTTTGAGTTAGTTTCAACTCAAAATGCTTTCGATCCCTTACAATTTCCATGCCCAATATCCTTCTTGCTTCTCCAAGATCCTTCATTTCAAACTCCGATTTCAAACTCAGTTTTAGCTTGTTGATTTCATTCTTATCCTTAGAAGCAATGAGCATGTCATCCACATACAAGAGTAAATACACCCAACGATCATTTCTCAACTTCTTGAAATAAACACAAGCATCTTTGATGCTTCTATCAAAACCATTTTCAAGCATAAAATGATCAAACCTCTTGTACCATTGTCTAGGTGATTGCTTTAATCCATATAGTGATTTCTTCAACTTGCAAACCAAGTTTGACTTACCATCCACAACAAAACCTTCCGGTTGCTCCATGTAGATGTCTTCATCCAAGTCACCATGCAAGAAGGCGGTTTTCACATCAAGTTGCTCCAAGTACAAGTCGTGAATAGCAACTATAGCAAGTAATATCCGGATAGAAGTATGGCGCACAACCGGTGCGAATATCTCATCATACTCCTTCCCCTTCCTTTGTGCAAACCCTTTAGCCACTAGCCTAGCTTTGTATCTTCCATCGTCCTTCACCTTGTATATCCATTTGCACCCAATAGCACGGTTTCCTTTAGGAAGTGGAACCAAATCCTAAGTTTGATTCTTCAACAATGACTGCATCTCTTCCTCCATGCCACAAATCCATTTCGAGTTATCACTCGACTGCATGACTTCATCAAGGTCCATCGGCTCATCTTGGACTACATGAAGAGCATAGTCCAAATTATCACAAAAACTAAGATAGTTCCAATCACCATATCTTTCGGATGGTCTTATAGTACGACGACCAATCCGAGTAGCAATACCATCACCCAAACTCCCTTCGGCTCCACCTTGAACCGAATCTTCTCTAGAATCATGCACATCACCAACACTACTAGAGGCACCTTGTGGACTATGTAATGTAACATCAACCGCTATCTCCTCGCAAACATCTCCAACTACTCTAATCTCTTTACTCCTTGGACAAAACGTGGAAATAATTTTATTCCCCTTTGATTCATCATGAATCAAGTTCGGAATATCCGATGAGCTTCCATTCTCCTTGAACATCGTCGACTCATCAAAAGTAACATGACGAGAATTCACTACCTTCTTCGTTTCCGGATTCCAAATCCGATAGCCTTTTACTCCATCCATATAGCCAAGCAAAATCCCCTTGAAAGCTCTAGGTTCAAGCTTATCATTTCCCGGATCATGCACATAAACCGAACTTCCAAAGACACGAAGATAACTCAAGTCAATGCTCTTTCCCTTCCACACTTCCTTCGAAATTTTGTTACCAATAGCTGAGCACGGAATTCGATTAATAATATGCACTGCGGTTGACAAAGCTTCAGCCCAAAATCCCTTCGCCAAACCTGATGTCAATCTCAAGCATCGAGCTTTCTCAAGTAGAGTACGATTCATCCTCTCTGCAACACCATTCGACTGCGGATCTCCAGGTGTAGTAAAATGCCTCCGAATACCATGATGCTTGCAAAACTCCAAAAATTCTTTGGAAACATACTCTCCGCCACTGTCATACCTTAGAACCTTCAAAGACTTTCCACTCTCATTTTCAGCAAGAGCCTTCCATGCTTTGAACTTTGCAAATGCCTCAGACTTGGCCTTCATTACATACACCCAAACTTTCCGAGAAAAGTCATCTATAAACGAAATATAATAGCGAGCTCCACCTAAAGAAGCTATAGCTGCCGGTCCCCAAACATCCATGTGAACATACTCAAGAACCCTTCTCGAATCATGCTTTCCTTCACCGAATGAAACTTTAGTTTGCTTCCCCATGACGCATTCTTCGCAAAACTCTAGCTAGTTGAAACTTTCTCCATCGATCATCTTCCTCTTCCGAAGAACGTCCAAAATCCTCTCCGAGACATGACCTAACCTCAAATGCCACAACCTAGTCGCATCCAAGCCACGAGAACTATCAACTCCTATACAAGTTTCGCCTTCCACGGTCACTCCTTAAAGCAAATAAATACCATGAGTCCTAGCACCCTTCATCACCACAAGCGCCCCCTTCGAAACCCGCAAGCTATCACTCTCAATAGTGATCTTACAACCTAAAGAATCCAGCTGCCCCAAAGAGATAAGAGACTTCCGAAGTTCCGGAACATAGCGCACATTAGTGAGAGTACGAACCACTCCGTCAAACATCCGAATTTGCACGGAACCAATGCCTTTCGACTTGAAAATAGCACCATTTCCCATAACAATTGAATTTCCTTCCTTTTCTATGTAAGAAGAAAAACAATTCCTATTTGGCGTCATATGATAAGACGCTCTTGAATCGAGCACCCAATTACTACCCGAAACATCCGATGCTACTGCCGACAAAACATCTACATCTCCCTCACCAACTCCACTCTCCACCGCTACAGATGAAGATGCTACTTCCTTCTTTGCCTTCTCCTTGTCCGGACACTCATTCTTCCAATGACCGGGCTTCTTGCAAATATAGCACCTGCCTTTTCTTTCCTTCGACTTTCCTCTCCAACCGGGGTTCCTTGATTTAGAATGCCCCCGGTTCTCCTTCTTCACATACCTCTCCTTCTCCACAAATAAACCATGACCACTACTAGCACCACTACTTCATTCACCTAACTCCTTCATTTGATCCCGCAACTTCTCGCTAAGAAGACCCGTCTTGACATCATCAAGAGTCAATGTATCTCGGCTATAGATCAAACTATTTGAGAAACCTGTATAGCGATCTGGCAATGAACACAACAATATCATCGCCTTTTTCTCTTCCTCAATCTTCAAATCTAACGCCTTCATCTTCATAGCAAATCATCAAAAGTATTCAAGTGCGCCTTAAGTGAAGTACCTTCCTTCATCTTATAGGTGAAGAACGTTCACAATAAGATCAAACGATTTGTCAGTGACTTCTTCATATATAACTCCTCCAACTTGTCCTAAATACCCTTAGCGGTTGTCTCACCGCTAATTTCAGAGATAACTTTCTCTCCCATAGCAAGTTGAAGTGTAGTGAATGCCCACTCTTCCATCTCCTCTCTCTCAACATCCGAGATGTCCGCTGGCAACAAATGTGTGTCAAACACTACCCGATGCACCCGATTCCTCCTTAGAACCGCTTTCACCTTCCATTGCCATTTTTCAAAATCATTATCGCCATTCCACTTGTCTATTACCAATTGTGATCCTGAAGATGCGTATGAACCACGTACATAAGGAGCTACACCACTTGGATTACCTATTGAGTAACTACTTGAGGTATTATCTGATTCTGGCATTTCTACAACCACCTACCAACACCAATGCTCTGATACCAAATGTTGGAGTCGGGATTCCAACTGGAGACCACTCGAATCGAAACCCCACAAGCATAGCGGAAGACGGGATCGTGGTAAGAAGTGTAAAAACAACCAACCAATAACTCAATTATAATCTCAATCAATCCAAAGACAATCACAATCCTAAACAAGCAATTCAGAAATCAAAGCAATAACGAAAAATAAATCACACAGCGATTTATAGTGGTTCCACTAACGTTGTGTTAGTGTACATCCACTTTAAGAGAGAGCTTTATTAATATTGATGAGAAGAGTACAAGAGATTGAATACAATGATCAAAATTCTAATAAGAAATTGATTTGTGGAGAAGAGAATTGAAGAAAATTAGGTTTTGATAAACCCTAATTGGTGGAGGCTAATCTCTTGCAATCGCTTGCACACTTCTTCTGAAACCTGAAGCTAGCTTATATAGGAAAACAGAAACCCTAGGCAATGTTCCGAAATTGCCCCTGCAGTTGTCACAAATCTTCACGCCAAGTCCGTAGAGAAAAACAGGCGATAGACGCCTCAGACGTCTGACCAACATGGTCAGACGTCTGAATGTAGCCTCTAGAATAAGTTATGCTTCAGCTCAGACGTCTGACCATTTGGTCAGACGTCTGATAAATGTCTCTGGAACCAACACTGCTCAGACTCAGACGTCTGACCCTTTTGGTCAGACGTTTGAGCTCATTCTCTGGAACAATGATACAGATTTCCAGAGGGGCCAGACGTTTGGCCATTTTCCTCAGTCATATGACCCTGCCCAAAACAGCCTACTCCACCTTTTTTCCATATAACTTCCACCTCTGAACTCCGATTTGCGAACCGTTTTCTCTGTTGCGAAGCTACTTCCGACCTCTACAATTCTCCATATAGTGTTGCCAGAATTTAACAGATATTTAATCTGTTATAAGCCTAGTTGCATAAGCTCTACACGATGTGAGTATCTTCGGTAAAATATTGTTGTGGTCGTCAGAATTTTTCATATCTACCTACTCAACCAAAGGTTAGCATTTATACAATACATTTCAAAACCATCAAATGTACCCGATAAGTAATACAAACATTGCATTTGATACAATTTTTTAAAATATATTTTCAATTATTATTTTGTTTGTTAACAAAAAGTTACAATATTTTATTTTATATTTTATATAGGATTAAAACTGTCGGTTTTCCACCGTTGTACGATTGTAGTAAATTGTGTAATATCTGAATTTGTATCTAAAATCATCACCGATTATCAGATATCTCTATCCGTGAATAACAGATATCTATCCATGAATAACGGATAGATATTAGAATTTTATGCATCCATTAACATTTTGATAAATTTTGAAAATTAAATAAAATTTTAGTTTAAGATGCAGAAGAATTGGTATTGTTAATAAAAGATATAAAAAATAAATATGATGACAAAAAACTGTTTTGAACCGGAAATACACATTTGCATACACAGTATAATTATTAACAATAACTACTCATTCGTTGTATTTAAATACTAGCATGTCAACAATTATTTCGACAAAGATCAAAACGGATGCACGTCCACGTTCATGGTCGTTCATCGCTTATTGTAAACCTGGGACCGACACATGTTCTACATAGTGTGAGTAAAAATTAGTTGACACTACGCAAAAGAAGCTTCTAGAAATTCAATCTTTGGGATAAACGATCGAAGAACAAAGTGATTGAGAGAGTGATGTCAATTTTCTTGCGCAAATTGAATATAGTTGATGACAGCTGGGAAGGCAGATGTTCAAAAATTAATCATATAAGACGCCTAAGAATTAAAAAAAGGTAACAATGCAAATATACATGCTAATTAACACTTCCTACTGATATTAACTGGCTCCGCATATACCCATATCATTTATTTATACGAGTACTATGGCACGCGCTTCGTCCGTGAATTGTTTTTTACAAATTGCATATGTTTCAACACATTAAAAAAAGCATAAATATTTAATTATTTTTTGCATTGAAATCATGTGTACTTCGTTTGAATTTTTATTTCTAAGTTCGAATATCAAATTTTTTTTGGTAGTTTAAATTTTTATTTTTTTATTAATTAATAAAAAACGAATTTGTAAAATAAGTTTATTTGTTGAATCATGTTTTAAAGTGGTTAAGATTTAATAATATTTACAGAGGGATGTTTTGAATTTATAAAAAAAAATTAGTATACTGATTTGTATTTTTGATTAACCGTTTGATGCGGTGCGGAAGTAGTTTGGGCTCCAAACTGCACCAAACCGATCTGTGTCCACCTCTAAATAATACTACAAATTCTTAGAAATCGATATATCTTTTGAATTGTCACCAGTTAGGATTAATTTAAATAATGAAAAAAATGATTGGTAAATTTATTGTTACCATTGGTTTTGACTTTTTTTACCGCTATATTTACCGATAACGTGCCGATAACATTATTATAACGACGAGCATTACGGCACGCATTTCATGCAAGATGAAGACACCTCAATTGTTTTTGTACAAATTGTAGTTGTCTAATACATTTAAAAGAAAATGTTTTCCACAAATATTTCATCACATGTTCATGTTGAACCATACGTAGTTAATTTGAATTTTTATTTCTAAGTTGCAGTATCTTTGTTAGTTTAAAATTTTATTTATGTTATTAGTTTATAAAAAAAATTTTGTAAAGTAGTTTATTTGTTAGATCCTATTTTTAAGTAATATGAAGACTTGGTAAATATTTATAAAGGAAAATTTGAATTTGTAAAGAAAGTTCACTTGTCAGATCCTATTTTTGAGTTATACTAAATTTTGATAATATCTGTAAAGAGATATTTTTTGGTATATCACGCGAACTTCAAAAGAGTATTACACCAAATGTATTACAATATTTAATAAAGAAATACATATAGGGTATTTTTTAGAACTTCATCGTCGGACCAAATTTTTTGTTTCTATTCTAACTATTAATAAAGATATATTAGTACAAAAGTTGAAAACTCATCCTTTAGACTGGTAATAAGCAAAATTCATATATGTAAAGTAATTCCTTATTTAAAAAAAATAAAATGTGAAAATTAAAGTTCATTCTTTTATAGAATACACAAATTAACAAGCACATTTTTTCAAAAAGATATATCCGAAGAACTCTATAAATTTTTTGTAACGGCGAAAATAATGAAATTATTAGATAAAAACATACTTAAGTAATCGTTATAAGCAGATAGGATTTTTTTTCTTTTTTGTTTTTAATTCTTGAGAACTTTTCGAAAAACACAAATAAACCAATATTTTCTATTAGAAAAGTGCAGTTTTGTTTTCTTTTTTAGGGAAATAGAAACCTTTACTTATTTATTGGTACATGAACTTCAAACTGCGGTCTAGTTGTCTGAAAGTAAGTTTTCTTTTAAAGAAAATTGATACTTTCATTACTACAAATATTCATATACTTGAACTATATGCGTTGTCAAAGCTGTTACATCGGAAAATTTTAAGCTATCGCAGGTTAAGAAAACTATCACAATTTGATGGTTGCAAGTATTATCGTCAATTAAAGGATGTTGAATGTTGATATGGATGAAGCTATTACAAGTTAGTGCTAGTAGAGCCATCGCAAGTTGATGATTAGTAGAGTTATCGCATGTTGATGATTAACAAAGCTATTACATGTTGATGACTAGAAGAGATGTCGCAAGTTGATGTATTTTAAAGCTATCTCAAGTTGATGTGATGGGAAGCTACTGCAAGATTATGTAATAGGAAGCCGTCACAAGCTTATGATATTGATGAAGCTATTGAAAGTTTTTTTTTGAAATGGTACTTAGATACAACATGTCACTGGGACAACATAACACAAATCACATGTCAATATATGTTCGAATCACGGTATGCAAATTTCGAACTTGTGACCTCTCGCACCAAAGCTGAATCACTTAACCATTGGGACAATGATGCTTGTCAATTGAAAGTTAATGATACCAATAAAGCTGTCACAAATTGATATCCACGAAGCTGTCGCAAGTCAATAAAATTCATGAAGCCATCGTAGATTGACAATTGAAGCTATCGCATGTTAAAGAATTCATCTGAAATCAACACTCCTACTAGCCATGTTAAGTCCTCTAATTGGATTAGCTATGTCATGTCATCATGAAGAAATTGAAGTTGAATTATGCTATATTTCAAACCGAGTATGTGCCATGTCAGCCAATCATGATCGTTTATTTTGTACAAGCAACACGTGCCAAAAATTCAAGGGTTTTTATTCTCTATAAGTAAACATGTACCCCCTTGCTAAAGGGGATGAATTCCAAATTTTACTTCTCCCTCATTTTTCTTTTTTTCTTTAGCATAATCAAAGGCTTGAAATTGGGATTTTAATGGACAATAGATCAAATTGAAATTGAGACTTCATGACCAAGGACTTGAACAAAATGTTATTTGCATAAATGACTCTTGTGAATTACGGACAAGCATACCTGACTAAGAAACTTGTCTCACTCAATGCGTAAATTAAGTCAGCGATTAATATTGAACAACTCAAATATTAACATTCACACGTCATCTTAGCTAGTAGTGTGGCAATTTGGCCACATTTATCGCTTACGCATCTTTTGATAAAACCCAATTTTACTTATTATAAGTGGTCCTAGTAGTAATAATTATTTACATCAATTCTCTTCGTCAAAATTATATCACATTATGACTTATGCAATTTGGTTTTGGTCAAAATTCTCATATCGTCCACATTTTAATTTGTAAGTCTAAATACAAAGTCCTTAAATAGCACTTATTGACCTTACTACTCTGGCTAAAGATTTTGACTTTGAATTGACTACAGTTGATCGTGATACTGACCCTATATAACCGAGGAGAAGGATTATCTGTTGAATAGTGTTTTACTTCCAATGCTTCAGTTCAAACTCAACTATAGTTTTTCAATGGATGTCATACCATGATTTAACTATAATCAAAGCGAAGCTTTCAAATTGAAGTTCAATAGTATTCTTAAGTCAAAAAAACGTGCAACATCGTGTTCTCAAGATTCTCTATTTGATCTTAGTTATACTAACCAAAAAAAATCTTGAGTGGGTCATTATATAGTTATCTAATAACTATCGTTACGTAATCGCTTGATGCCCCTCAACAGCCACAAGACATACACTGCTCAATATTTGAAAAGCGTACGTACTCTACTCTCAATAGATGAATTGATATCCCTTCTCGAAACTTGTTGACAAGAAATAAACTACCCATCAATTGCACTGCGCTCTCTAGCCCTTCCTTCCTCACTACCAACCACTCTACTAATTTTCATTCAAAGGACCTTTATTGAACCCATTTGATCAGTTCTTCAAGTAGACATAAATTAAATCTAAATAACTTCAGTGATCAAGCCCGAGTTCTTTCTTAGTGAAAGCGGCGAAAATTGTTTACCTTAAAATTTATCTAACAACTGCAATAACCAACGATTTGGCATATGATCGTTGGTTGTAGTTATATTATGGATGTATTCTCTAATTTACATTGTTTGTGATTTCTAACTTTAGAATCTCATATTTATATCTGTAGAATACGAAAACACATAGAAATATGAAGGAAAATGCAAGTAAAATAAGTAAAATTGTCGCAAAGATTTATAATGTTTCGAACTTTTCTTATGCCACTTTAGTACGAATTTATTCCCTTTTCCCTAGTACCCAGAGCATAATACGATCAAAATCTCCAAATCAAGACTATGTTTGAGGTTTGAAAGTTGAAGAACCTCATGTCAGCAAAAAATAATTCGTTCATTTTCTTGTTTGTTGTTCCTCTGTATTTACAGGCATAGAGGGATGACATTAGGACTTGAAGTCGAGGTCATCTTTTGGAAAGTCGTCTAAAATATCTCCATTTCAGATGCACATCCATAGAGATGTATTAGGGATATTTTTGATTTTATACATCGATTGATACTAACCGATACATAGATCAGTGCCAATCGATAGACTTGTTAAACTTCTTCTGCTTTGCTTCTATTTTATGTTGCATTTGTCCTTCAATCCAATATTCCATGCTTCCAAGCCTAAAATATATTAAAGATTACCTAAGAATTTATGGATTAGTATCGATCGATTGACTTAACTTGTTTTTTTACTCTTTCATGTATCATCTTACACTCGATCACCCATGATACTGTACACATTCCTTCATCTTTTTGAAGTCTGATATCACGTAATCACCGTGTGTGAGAAATCATGGATAATAATTTGGACATCTTGTAAGTTTTCCGAATTATCAAAATCTTATTTTTGTTGACTTGTAAGTAGTTCGCAACAGTTTTAAAAGTGGTGATAGTGAGGATTTTAGCATCATCTTTCTTTGCAAATGAGCTTAAAAATTCTTTATTTGAATTTTTATCTAAATATGAAAATAAACCAAATGAAGGCAAGAAATTCTAAATTTATGTAAGTTGGAAAATTAAGAAACACACTAGCTCGACTCTCTTCCTATACTACAAGAATTTGCTTTATGTTGAAATATCAAACTTGATTTGTTATGGTTAATTTCTAAAAGCTTTTTGTTATTATAGTTTCTAGAGTCTTCTTGCATTTACTGTAGAAATAAGAATTATGTATAGAGTCATATTTCTAGAATTGTTTAGAGAGTCATGTTTCTAGAATAGTCTATGGAGTTCTATAACTAGAAGAGCTCTCTCATCATTTTGTATCAAGCAATCATTACAAAACAGGCTTCGTTTAGCGACAACAGCTAGCGATGACTAGCGACGGTTAAAAAAAGCGGCCGACGTTAGCCGTCGCTTAACGCGTATATAATAGTCGTTGGCGGCCGTCGCTAAAATCCATTGCAAAATATCTCGTTGCAACTAAAGAAAGCGATGGCCTTAGCGACGACTCCGTTGTTCGTTTTGCAATGGATTGTAACGGCTAAGTGTCCACGTGGAAGCAACCGTTGGGGTTGTTGTTTCCCGGGTTGTTGATGCAAACCGTTGCAAAGCGTTGCAATATGGCCATTGCTAGCCGTTGCAAAACTGGAATATATTTGCTACCACATTGCAGCACCTTCAACCCTCAATCCCAATCAATCCAAATAATATAATTTCATCATTCCACACATATAATACCATTCCATCATACCATATAATCAATATCAACACAACCAAATCATCAAATATTGCGTATTCCAACATATATTCACAAAATCATATAAGAAAATCAACATAACCAAATATGAAAATCCACCAAACCAAACCACATAACTAAATTAAACGACCAGTACATATCAAGTGCCAAAGTATCAATCACAACAATCAAAATACCAATCCACCAAAACACTAAGTATCAATCACAACATCCAAAGTACCAAATGTCAAACCCATTATAATATGTACATATATATATAAAGCATACCCATCAAAACAAACCAACTAAGCATCATCATCATCATCATCAGCATCTGCACCTCCTTCCCCGGGCATTGACCCATGCTCCTGATAGAAGGCAGCAATACGCTCATCTATCTGCATCGCCAACTAACTCTTCCGCCAATCATTGAGCTAATCCAATTGTGTTTGCATCCGAGCAATCTCTTCCTCATCTATGGATATCCTATATGCCCTTTGGAAATTAAGAGCCCGTGAAATAATTCAAGTGAATAAGAAGTTCATGGCATACAATAACAATAGGAAAACTCAAGTTATTGGTAATAAACTCAAGTGAATAAGAAGTTCATGGCATATAGGTTTCTACTATGTAAACGTTGAGTACATACCATATTGCCGAAACTGTAACGCCTGTTTCGACTTGCCGGTTCAATGATTGAATCCCATATCCGATTAGACTCATCAACCGTAAGCGACTCCCGTCCACTCACTTGTATCGCTCGTGCATGCTCTGCTTTATATCTCTTCTACAATTATGAACAGATATTTGACACAATTGCTATACAATTTACTTATTTACTATGAAATAAACGAATATGAAATATTTTCAATACAGAAATAAACATATTTACCATTACAGAAGCAGCTTTGTCGTCCGACCAATCATATGAAACATTCCCATCCTCATCTGTATGCTCCACTACATGTGTGACTCTGAAAACCTCAGCCGCTGTAGGCTCCCTTTCATACTTTGCCCATTGAATATATACAAGAATAGATTATATTGATAATTTGCATGAGTATATACAAGAATAGATTATATACAAGAATAGAATATATGGTAAAGAGACACTAGTAAATATATACATCAATAACATAAATATTGGTTAATTTATTTACCAATTCCCTCCTATGTTATTGGAAGGATTTCAAGCCACCACGATGTAAAGCGGGGTTTTTGTTCCTATTAGCCTTGTTTCTTGCCGATAATTCCTATTAATTTATACACACTATTAAGTAAAATAATTCAACACATTTAAATGTAAAAATATAGTGATAATATAACTTACTTTGAATGCTTCAGATTCCCAATATTGTTGGAATCCTGCCCAAATATCATCCCCCATCCAACTTGGCTTTTTCCTTGAACTAACCCTTGACAGAGTCTCTTTGTGATTTTTCCGCATCTTTTTATTCCAATGATTTATAAAAACATCCATATCCTACGGATCCACACGTACAGCTGCCTGCATATTGATCCTTTCATACCTTTTCGAGGTTCATACATCAACCTACAATCAAGAAAATAATCAAACATATTTCCTGATTTGTAAAATGTAGGTTAGAAGATTGAATAACACACTTCATATTAAAGTCTTGTAAAAATTCATATATAACCCTTTACTATTTTAACAAATTCAAATAAATACTGCATTCAAATTTTCAATTCTTAAGTTTATTGTTTTTTTACTTTGACGGCCGGTTATCCTACTTCCCATTACAAACACAATAACGTAATCATATTTTATAAATCATTTCAAGTTAAACGATTCTAAAAAAATTCGGCAGCACTTTCCTTTATTCCCTGTATCGTACACAAATGCGTGTACACAGGGAAAAAAGGAAGTGCCGTTGAAATTTTTTGAACCGTTTAAACTGAAATGATTTATAAAATATGATTACTTTGTTGTGTTTGTAACTTGTCCAAATACTAGGACAAATCCAAAAAATGTTGTATCAGATGAATATAGATGTTCGTTCTGGGGAAAAACGAATATCCATATAACGATCATATACAACACTTGTCAGACGGGGCCAAAAATTCTCTAAAGGGTTCACATAAATAAAGCACAAATTAAAAAATATTAATATTGAAGTATTAGTGGTCTATAGTGAAATAATGATCTTAATTTTTTTTTAGTAATGTAGCCAAATAGAATTCGTTTAATTATGAATCAAAATCCATGGGAACAATCAGTAACTCGGAAAATATGCCTTATCTCACAAATGGAAACTATGAGTTACTATTTTAACAACTACAAAAACTATTTTATAATTCATTTAACTATTTAAATATTTATTAATTAAATCAAAATTTTAAAACGTATTTTAACTTTTGTTTAACTACATAAATTTTAATTAACGATTTTGTGAACTAAATAAGTAGTTAGCACTTATAACAGTATAACAAACATTCTCGTAAACTTATCAATAAACATATTATTCAATAATCATGGACTATTTTTTGGATTTTAAATTAGCCATAATTTTTAACAACATAGTAAACAATAAATTCACTAATTAATACCACCAAATCAACACTAATTATCATCACCTAATACGCAATAATCACCATTTTCAAACACATTATCAACAAATTTCTAAATTAGGTTTACCATTATATACCCAATTCAAATAATAAACTATATATCATAAACTAATAACATATATTCATCAATTCCAAAACCCTAAATCATCCAATTCCAAATCCCTAAATCATCAACTAATTTAATTTAAACCTAAATTAAACAAAGATAATGGAAAAAATGAGATACCAGCAAGTTTGGAGAGGTTGAAATTAGCGACGGAAGGTTGCGACAGCTTCTGGTGGCGGAGGGCGGCGGCTCGTTTGGGGGGGGGGGCGGCGGATCTGAGTGGATTTTGGGAGAGGAAAATGAAATGTTTTCTCTTAGGTAGCAGGTTTGTATAACGCGATAAGCGACGGCTAGCAATGGTCGCTTTTTTTAGCCGTTGCTAGCCGTCGCTAGGCTATGTCGCTTTCTGAAGCATTTCTAGTAGTGCTTGGTTCAATAATAGCAATTATTGACCTTACTACTCTGGCTAAAGATTTTGACTTTGAGTTGACTACAATTGACCATGATACTGACCCTATATAACCGAGGAGACGGAGTATCTATTGAATTATGTTTTACTTCCAATGCTTCAGTTCAAACTCAACTATAGTTTTTCAATGGACGTCATACCATGATTTAACTATAATCAAAGCGAAGCATTCAAATTGAAGTTCAATAGTATTCTTAAGTCAAAAGAACCATGCAACATCGTGTTCTCAAGATTCTCTGTTTGACCTTAGTTATACTAACCAAAAAAAATCTTGAGTGGGTCATTATATAGTTATCTAATAACTATCGTTACGTAATCGCTTGATGCCCCTCAACAACCACAAGACATACACTGCTCAATATTTGAAAAGCGTACGTACTCTACTCTCAATAGATGAATTGATATCCCTTCTCGAAACTTGTTGACAAGAAATAAACTACCCATCAATTGCACTGCGTTCTCTAGCCCTTCCTTCCTCACTACCAACCACTCTACTAATTTTCATTCAAAGGACCTTTGTTGAACCCATTTGATCAGGTCTTCAAGTAGACATAAATTAAATCTAAATAACTTCAGAGATTAAGCCCGAGTTCTTTCTTAGTGAAAGCGGCGAAAATTGTTTACCTTAAAATTTATCTAACAACTGCAATAACCAACGATTTGGCATATGATCATTGGTTGTAGTTATATTATGGATGTATTCTCTAATTTACATTGTTTGTGATTTCTAACTTTAGAATCTCATATTTAGATCTGTAGAATACAAAAACACATAGAAATATGAAGGAAAATGCAAGTAAAATAAGTAAAATTGTCGCAAAGATTTATAATGTTTCGACCTTTTCTTATGCCACTTTAGTACGAATTTATTCCCTTTTCCCTAGTACCCAGAGCATAATACGATCAAAATCCCCAAATCAAGACTATGTTTGAGGTTTGAAAGTCGAAGAACCTCATGTCAGCAAAAATAATTCGTTCATTTTCTTGTTTGTTGTTCCTCTGTATTTACAGGCATAGAGGGATGACATTAGGACTTGAAGTCGAGGTCATCTTTTGGAAAGTCGTCTAAAATATCTCCATTTCAGATGCACATCCATAGAGATGTATTAGGGATATTTTTGATTTTACACATCAATTGATACTAACCGATACATAGATCAGTGCCAATCAATAGACTTGTTAAACTTCTTCTGCTTTGCTTCTATTTTATGTTGCATTTGTCCTTCAATCCAATATTCCATGCTTCCAAGCCTAAAATATATTAAAGATTACCTAAGAATTTATGGATTAGTATCGATTGATTGACTTAACTTGTTTTTTTACTCTTTCGTGTATCATCTTACACTCGATCATCCATGATACTGTACACATTCCTTCATCATTTTAAAGTCTGATATCACAGAATCACCGTGTGTGAAAAATCATGGATAATAGTTTGGACATCTTGTAAGTTTTCCGCATTATCAAAATCTTATTTTTGTTGACTTGTAAGTAGTTCGCAAAAGTTTTAAAAGTGGTGATAGTGAGGATTTTAGCGTCATCTTTCTTTGCAAATGAGCTTAAAAATTCTTTATTTAAATTTTTATCTAAATACGAAAATAAACCAAACGAAGGCAAGAAATTCTAAATTTATGTAAGTTGGAAAATTAAGAAACACACTGCTCGACTCTCTTTCCATACTACAAGAATTTGCTTTATGTTGAAATATCAAACTTGATTTGTTATGGTTAATTTCTAAAAGCTTTTTGTTATTATAGTTTCTAGAGTCTTCTTGCATTTACTGTAGTTTGTTGAGAGCTCTTGAATTTTCTTATAGAAATAAGAATTATGTATAGAGTCATATTTCTAGAATTGTTTAGAGAGTCATGTTTCTAGAATTGTCTATGGAGTCCTATAAATAGAAGAGCTCTCTCATCATTTTGTATCAAGCAATCATTACAAAACAGGCTTCGTTTAGCGACAACAGCTAGCGATGACTAGCGACGGCTAAAAAAAATGGCCGACGTTAGCCGTCGCTTAACGCGTACCGCGAACAGAAAACACATTACCTTCTTCCCCCCCCAAAAAAAAATTAAGCCGCTTTCTCTCCTTCTCCACCGACGCTCCAGCCGCCGCCCCACGACGCAAGCCGCCAATCTCTCCATCGCGAAAGCTACAACTCCCCAAAGCTCGAAGGTATGTTATTGCTCACAATTTCTACTTAATCTAGGTTTAATCAAAACCCTAATTTCGAAAATTGTTTGATTATGTGATAGAAATTGATGATTATGCAGTACTAGTTGTTTGTAGTAGCATATTGATCGATTTGGGGATATGTTGAGAACCATAATTTGACAAATTAGTTAATTATGGGTTTGTTATTGTGTATTAGTTAATGATAATATTGTATTTGTTGAGTTGGTGATTTTAATTAGTAGTTTGATTGTTTAATTTATAATTAAAAATTAGGGTTTATTTATAATCCAAAAATTAGTGTATAATTACTGATTGATATGCTAATGGATATATAAGTTTACGCGAATATTTGTTATAGTTAATTAGAACAATGTTTGTTATAATTTGCGCAAAAATTAGTGTACAATTATTGATTAATATGCTACTAGATTGGTACTGTTAAATAAGTAATATTTTTTTATTAAATTAGCGCGTGTACATTATAAGTACTAGTCGTTAGTATAAAATAAAATAAATTTAATTCATTACAAGTGCTAACATCTTATTTTTGTTTACAAAATTGATAAAAAAAAATTAAATTGTTAACTGAATTTTAAAATACATTTTAAAATTTCAAATGTATTAAATAAAATATTTAAATGGTTGAATGAATTATATAATTTTGAAATGAGCATAATAACAACAAATATTATACTGAAATCATTTATTATAAAAAATTAAGAAATGAATATAACAACAATAAATATTCTACTAAAATCGGTTTTGTAAAAAATGAAGAAATAAATATAATAATATTAAATATTTTTCTAAAATCGATTTTCTAATAAAAATTAGGAAATGAATATAACAACAACTAATATTGTACTAAAATCGATTTTGTAAAAAGATTAAGAAACAAATATAACAACAAAAAATATTTTACTAAAATCGATTTTGTAAAAAAATTAAGAAATGAATATAAGAACATTAAATATTCTTCTAAAATCGATTTTTTGAAAAAAAATATTAGGAAATGAATATAACAACAACACATATTGTACTAAAATCGATTTTGTAAATAAATTTAGAAATGGATATAAAAATAACAAATATTCTGCTAAAATTGATTTTGTAAAAAAATTAAGAAATGAATATGAGAACAAATATTGTACTTAAACCAATTTTCCAAAATATGAGAAATAAATATAACAAGAATAAATATTATACCCAAATCGATTTTCTAAACAATTTGAAATAAATATAATGTTGATTTGAAAATAAGCATTAAATATTATTTTAACAAGTAATTGATGCTAAAAAATTAAAGCCTTTAGTCCCAAAAAGTTTTAATTTAGTTTAGAAAATACAACAACAAAAATACACCCCATGGATGCAAAGTTATGCGTAGAAGAGAACTGAAGTGAAGTGTTGTCGAAATTAGACAGAAGTGTGGTGTGTGAAGCCTTTAGTCCTAAATGGCTTTACTTTATTTTAGAAAATACAACAACAATATACCATTTGAGTGCAAGTTATGCGTAGAAGAAAAGTGAACTGAAGTGCTGTCGAAATTACTAACATATATTTTTAAATTCGGGACAATGTTCGATTATTTTCTTGACCGTACATGGATGTATGAAGTCAGAATTGGTATGAAAGGTTCGGTAAAAAAACATTTCTACAATGGTGTACACAAATTTATCAGATTCGGTACATCTAATAATCGAAATAACGAAGAACTTCGATGCCCTTATAGTAAGTGCCAACATTTGAAGCATTGGAAACCAGACAGAGTTAAAGTACATTTGTATAAATCTGGGTTTGTGTCAAATTATTATTTGTGGGATAGGCGTGGAGAACATGCTGCACCTACACCTAATTCTATAGCATCAGAGGATGATCATGTTATGATGAACCCAATAGAAGATATGGTGGAAGATGTAGTATGATCATTGTTCCCTACCGTCCAAGTTGACGATCAAGACGTAAACATCAAAGAAGAACCGAATGTCGGAGCGAATTTTTTTTATGATTTACTGGATGTTGCAAAGAGGCCGTTGTAGGATGGTTGTAAAAGTGGAACCGAATTATCATTAACCGCTGAGTACATCACTATGAAATCAAAATTCAACTTTACAGAATCTGGATTTACAGCAGTTGTATAAGATGCAAAACGACATATGCCACCAAATAATCTGATGTGCAATAGTTATTATAAAGTGAAAACACTTATGTTGGCTCTCGGTCTGCCGTACCAAAAGGTATATACATGTATAAAAGTTTGTATGTTGTATTGGAAAGATGACATTAACCTTAGAAATTGCAAAATATGCAATGAGGAAAGATACAAACCAAGAAAAAAGAAAGGAAAGGAAGTTCCGTACAATAGAATGCATTATTTACCCATCACTCTTAGACTTCAAAGGTTATATGCGTCTTCAGCTACGGCATATCATATGCGATGACATAGTGTGAGAACACAGAAAGGGAACTTTGACACATCCTTCTAATGGAGAAGCATGGAAACATTTCAATAAAACATACCATACGTTTGCTGTAGAGAGTCGTAACGTGAGACTTGGTTCATGTACGAACGGATTTTCACCATTCTCTCGGTTTGGTAGTAAATATTCATCTGGCCCTATTATCGTTACTCCGTATAATTTACCTCCATGGATGTGTATGAAAACTCCATATATGTTTCTGACCATTGTCATCCCTGACCGTGATGATCCAACACAAGGAATCGATGTTGATTTACAACTATTGATAGAGGAGTTGAAAACACTATGGCATGAAGGAGTTAAAACATACGACATTTCGAGAGAAAAGAATTTTCGTATGTTCGCTTCTTTGTTATGGACTATTAGTGATTTCCCTGCATATGGGATGCTTTGATTGTCATCGGTGTTTTCTCCATCCCAATCATACTTTTAGAAGAGATAAAAAACTTTAAAGCTAACAGAAAAGAGAATATGCAACCACCAAAGGTTTGGTCAAGCGAAGAAATATGTGAGATTGTGAAGGACTATTTGAAAATACATGAAACTGGAGTACAGACTGAAATTCCAGGTAAATCGGACATTCATAATTGGTGCAAACAAAGTATGTTTTGGAAGTTACCATATTGAAAAGATCTCTTACTCCGGTATAATATTGACGTGATGCACAATGAAAAAAACATGTTTGATAACGTGTTTAATACTGTTATGAATATAAAGGGTAAAACTAAGGACGATTTGAATTCGAGACTTGATATAGCACACTTTTGTAAATGTCCCAAATTTCATATGAAGCTCGATGGTAATAAAAAAACCCAAAGAATGCTATGAACTAGACAGCAAGCAAGTAAAACTCGTGCTAAAGTGGGTGGAAGGACTAAGATGTCCTGATGGGATTTCTTCTAATCTCCATAGATGTGTTGACTTTAAAAACAATAAACTTAGTGGGATGAAAAGTCACGATTGTCATATCATGAAGGAATATTTATTACCGGTGGTTTTTAAAGAACTGTTGCCCATAAAATTTGGAGTGTTATAACATAATTAAGTATGTTTTATAAACAGTTTTGTTCGACGACGTTAAAAGTCAACCGTATACGAAAACTTTAAGTAGAAATCCTTATACTGCTCTGCAAACTGGAGAATATATTTCCATCGGGTTTCTTTAATGTAATGGAGCATATACCTGTTCATCTTCCATCCGAAGCACTTCTTCGAGGTCCTGTGCAATATGGATGGATATATCCATTTAAGAGGTAATACTGACTATCCGTAATATTTATGTTATTCTAAATTGAATTGAATTAATTTTCTAATAGGTCTTCGTTTGAGAGGTAATTCAGATTTACATAAAAAATTTGAAGTGAATTAATTTTCTAATAGATACTTGAATCATCTGAAGAAAAAAGTTAGAAAAAAGCACGAGTTGAAGGTTCGATTTGCAAATCATATCTTGAAGAAGAAGCTTCAATCTTTTTCCCTCATTACTTCAGTGACCATGTGAATTTATCATTTGTAAGTGTTCGTCGTAATGATGAAGCTGTTGAACAAGATTCCTCTCAAACAATGTTATCTATTTTTAGACAACATGGCTGACCAGTTGGAAAATGTATGGAAATATGGTTAGACGATAGTGATTACCATATAGCGCACACATATGTTCTTCTTAATTGTGCTGAAGTTGCACCATTTGTTAGGTAATAATAAATTCATACTTATTTCAATTATACTTACATGTTACTTATAATGGAACATATCACATATATGTTCGCAGTATATACGAATCACGACATCCATGATCTTAGTAAAGACTTTGCTAAACGGTTTTCGAACTACGTTTATGATCCAAGAAATAGTATCATTGATGAAGGATTACAACATCTTGCACTCGGACTAAAAAGAAATGTCAAGACTTATCCAACATTCTTCATTAATAGATTTAAATTCAACACCATAGATTATGGTGCTGATAAATTAACATATAACAGCGGTGTATTTGTCAAAGGTAGTAATAATCCAAATGAGTATATAAAAGATTTTTATGGCGTCTTAACACAGGTTTTAGAATTGACATATTATATGCAACCCCTAGAAAAAGTTTTTTTTAATCAAATGCAATTGGTTCATAAATGTTCCTGGTTCTGGAATCAATGTGCACAAAGATTATAAACTTATTGAAATAAATCATACCTCACATTATTATAAGTATGATCCTTTCGTATTAGCCAAACAAGCATTACAAGTTTGTTTTCTTCCGTATCCATCCTTGAAAAGAGATAAAGTAGATTGGTCGGCTGTTTTTAAAACAAATGCAAGATTTACATTTGATGGAATTAATATTCCAAACGAAGCAGCGTATCAAGCGGATCTTGAGCCGAATGATGAAATAGTAATAACTGATGATATTGATGTAGGGTTGTTGAATGATGAATCGAATGAATTAATAAAAGTCTTTGATAGCATAAAAGAAAACGACGTAGAGTACAAGGCCGAGTCTGAATCAAAAAACGACGAAGACTAATAATTCTAAATGATGACTATGTTGTGAGATATGTATCGGTCGTTGTATATTGTGTATTCTGAGTTTCCGATGTTATATGTTAGTAATGATGACTATGTTGTGAGCTATGTATCGGTTGTTGTATATTGTATATTTTGAGTTGTCGATGTTATATGTTAATAATGATGACTATGTTCTGAGCTATGTATTGTTCTGTTTTTTGAATTCTACGAAATGATATATTTTATCACTGTATGAAATGATTTGTTTATAGCAGATGTGCCTTTTAGAAGACATTCCAGCAGATCTCAGCCTTCACAGCCTTCTCCTTCTCCTTCTCTGGAGCAGGTGCCAGTGGCACAGCGCCAGATGTACGTCCAGTGGTAGAGGTTTTTCCTAAGAGTGCGGGGTAAGTATCAAATTTATTGCTTGTTTTAATTTTTAAAATTATACTAATTAAATTACTACATTAAAATTTATACAGGGGTTTTGAAGTTGAGCCTTCAGACTACATCCTACAGGTATCCATAAAGGCCTACATGAGTCGGATGTCTGGATGCTGGCCTTATTGGGATGACATCCCAAACCATGTTAAGAACGCTATATGAGCCGACTTGATGGTAAGTATAAATTTACAAGTCATTTGAAAAATAATATAATGTACATAATTCTAATTAATTTCAATATACAGGCCACCGTCCGTGTCGATCCGAAGGATATGGATGTTTTTGCAAATCACTAGAACCAGAGGATGCAGAAAATTTTTAGGTACACCATCTCCAAAGCAAAGAATGCGAGAAAGAAACCGTCATGTATGAGCGCCGATGTTTGGGCCGAATTTCTCCAACTGTGGAAAACCCCTGAAATGAAAGTAAGTTATCTAATTTCATATTGTTATTATAATTTATTTAAATTTCGTATATTAGTTGCATTAAATTAGTTAAACATGTTTTTAAATTTATAGGAACTATCAGCACGAAACCGTGCAAACAGGAATAAAAATCCTACTTTGCACCGTGGTGGATCTAAATCCTTTCAGCAACATCGCACAGAGTTGGTAAGTTTAGCAATTGCATTTATAAACAGATGTAACATTATTTAATCATATTTATAACATTGTTCGTTAACATTGTTCATTAATCATATTTGTAACATTATTTAATCATATTTGTAACAGTGTAGGAAGTTAAATCGTGAGCCTACAATGGTTGAGGTTTTCACAGTGGCGCACGCCGTCGAGCAGAAAGATGAGAAAGGCAATGTTTCATATACTTGACAGATGATAAATCTCAATCAATAATGGTAAACATGCTTAATTTTTTTACTTCAAACTTAAAAACTTTTAAATTAAATATTTATTATGGCAAAATTTTGTTCATGATCGTAGGAAAGCTTTTACACAGAGCATGCTCGAGTGACGCAATCCATTGGCCGTCTGTTGACCTTAGAGGAGTCAAACTGTATATGGGATGCTTTGATTGACCCTCCTTTGTGAAATAGGTATTACGGTTTCGAAAATCAGGAGGCAAAATGCTTAATTAACTAATATATAAGAAATATTTAATATTGAGCATAATTATAACCCGCTATCAATAATTTACAGGCGATGATGATCCAATCGCCCTACAGGAGATCCCAAACTGAAGAGGAGATAGCTCAATTGAAACAACAGCTAGCGAAGATCAATGATTGGCGAAAGAGTGGGGCATTGGCGCAGCAGCTAGATGAGCATATTGCGGCATACTTAGCTGAGCATGGGACAATGCCAGGGGAGGATGACGACGATGGGGATGATGAGTAGGTATGACTGTGTTTCTGATGGATTTTGATCATTTTGTTTTGTACATATGTCACTTCTGTTACATTTATGGATTTGATACTTGTTTGTTGGTTGGATTGTTTGATGGATTAGTGGATGTTTTGTTTGATGTACATGAGTTGGTTGTGATGTACTTGTTCATAGGTATGGTTTTGTAGTTTGATGAAATATTGGTGTTGGTTGATGAAATGGTTGTGTAAATATTGATATTTGAATTATATATTTGATTATATGTGATATGTATGAGATTATACGATTCTTGCATTGGTAGTAGTTCTGAAATTAAGTATATATGTGTTCTAAATAAGGTGGATGGAGATTTGTGCGTTTGGATGGCTAAGGAGGAGTTTGGTGCAGGAAATTGGTCTCAGATTAGCGACGGCTAGCGACGACCATCTGGTCTCAGGTTAGTGACGGCTAACGACGACAAATTGGTCCCAGGTTAGTGACAGTTGGTGTTGGTTTGCGGCAACCCTTCAACTTCTAGGATGTTGCCACGTGTCCACTTAGCCGTCACTAACCACGTGTCCACTTACTTTGTATTGGTGACAGGGTAAAAAGCGACAGCTTTTAGCGTCGGCGGCCGATGCCATTTAGCCGTCGCTAAATGAAGTTGCTCTTATAGTGAATCAAGCAAGAAATCTACCATTAATAAAAGAAAAGTTTTCAACAACAAAAAAGCTTCTTTCTTATATTTTCTCCCTCTTTCTCATAAAAAATATTCAACAAAGTGGTATCAGAGCATTAAGATTCTTTCAAAAAAAAAGATAGAGATGGCGAATAACGGCATTCCCTTAAAAGTTTGAAAGCTTACCAAGAACAATTATGACAATTGGAGCATAAGAATGATGGATCTCCTTGGAGCACATGACGTGTGGGAAATAGTGGATAATGGCTATACTTAACAAGTAAATGAAGGTAGCTTATCTCAAACTCAAAGGGAAAGTTTGAGAAACTCAAGGACGAGAGACAAGAAAGCTCTCTATCTAATCTATTAAGCATTGGATGATGATACTTTTGAGAAAGTTTCGTGATCGAAGTCAACAAAAGAAGCATGAGAGAAGCTTCTAACATCTTACAAGGGAGCTGATCAAGTCAAAAAGGTACATCTTCAAACTTTAAGAGGAGAGTTTGGAGCTTTGCATATGAAAGATAGTAAGCTTGTTTCTAATTACTTCTCAAGAGTTTTAGTAATTAATAATAATCTAAAACGAAACGGTGAGAAGTTAGATGATGTTAGAATTATGGAGAAGATTCTTAGATCATTAGATTTCGAACATATTGTCGTCGTCATTGAAGAAACAAAAAACTTGAAGACCATGAGAGTAGAGGAACTTCTAGGCTCATTGCAACTTTATGAAGAAAAGAAAAGGAAGAAGGAAGAGTCCGTGAAGCAAATTCTTAAGACATGGATTGATTCAAAAAAGAAAGAAAATAATCGAAGCCAACAAAGATGGGGTTGTGGCCAAGAAAGAGGAAGAGGTCGTGGATATGGACATGGACGAGGTTGGAGACCCAACAATGGAAACAACAACAGCAACAACAATAAAAGAGGAGAAAGCTCAACAAGAGGTTGTGGAAGAGGAAATTCAAGGTATGAAAAGTTACGTGTTAAATGCTACAGTTGTGAGAAATTTGGACGTTATGCTTCCGAATGTAGAGCTCCAAGAAACAATAAAGTTGAAGAGAAGACCAATTACGTTGAAGAAAAAAAATCAAGAGGCTGGTACATTAGTACTGACTCACAAAGAAAATAAAAAAGGTGAGGAAAATCAATGGTACCAAGATAGCGGTGCAAGCAACCATACGTGTGGAAGAAAAAACATGTTTGTAGAGCTTGATGAACCGGTGAAGGGCAACGTCGCATTTGGAGATGAATCAAAGATAGTAGTGAAAAGTAAAGGAAAGGTTCTTATCCGATTGAAGAATGGAGAGCACCAATTCATTTCTAATGTTTATGGAAAGCCTAGAACAACTCTTAGAGAAAGGTTATGATATTCGATTAAAAGATAATAACCATTCTGTAAGAGATGGTGCAAGTAAATTCATTGCTAAGGTACCAATGTCAAGAAATAGAATGTTTGTGCTCTACATTCAAAATGATGTCGCACAATGCCTTAAGGTGTGATACAAAGATGCCTCTTGGCTTTAGCATCTTTGTTTTGGACATCTTAACTTCAGAGGACTAGAATTGCTCTCCAAGAAGGAAATGGTAAGAGGATTACCATGCAAAAGCCATCCTAATCAAATGTGCGAAGGATGTTTACTTGGAAAGCAATTCAAAATGGGGGTTCCAAAGAAGTCATACTCAAGAGCTAAAAAGCCATTGGAACTCATACATACGGATGTGTGTGTTCCAATCAAGCCAAGTTCACTTGGTAAGAGTAACTATTTCCTTCTTTTCATATATGATTTTTCAAGAAAAACATGGGTTTATTTTTTGAAGGAGAAATCAAAGGATTTTGAGAACTTCAAGAAGTTTAAGGCCCAAGTTGAGAAGGAAAGTGGCCTTGTGATTAAAGCCATGAGATCTGACCGTGAAGGAAAGTTCACATCAAAAGAATTTCAAAAGTATTGTGAAAATAATGGAATCAAATAACAGTTGACAATGCCTAAATCCCCCCAGCAAAATGGAGCAGCAAAGAGGAAGAATAAGACAATTCTTGAGATGACAAGGAGCATGCTTAAAAGTAAAAGGCTATCGAACGAATTTTGGGCGGAAGCTATGGCATGTGCGGTTTATCTATCAAACCGATCTCCAACAAGACGTGCGTGGGGAAAGATACCATAAGAAGCATGGAGTGGAAGGAAGCCTGGTATTTCTCATCTAAGAGTCTTTGGAAGCATAGCTCATGTATATATATCGGATGAGAAGCCAAGCTAATTGAATGACAAAAGTGAGAAGTAAATTTTCATTGGTTACGACACCAACTCCAAAGGCTATAAACTTTACAACCCCGATACGTGGAAGATAATAAGTAGTCGCAGTACAACAAAAAAGATCTTTCGCAGCGTTTTAAAAATGCTGCCATAAACATTAGCAGCATTTCGAAGAACGTTGCCGAATGTCGTGCTACAATAGAGTAAGGAAATACCACAGCGTTTTAAAAATGTTGCTAACAAGAAGGCTACAGAAACTTTTTCAAAACGCTGTAGTAAATTAATTTTGCAGCATTTCTTAAACGATGCAAACTCATTTAGCTGTTGTGTTTTGATTGCTGCAGCGTTTTCATATTGCTTCAGTTTGTTTTTCTGCAGCATTTTAGTACTTTTTAGTATTGCAACTCTTTTGAAATGCTACGGTATATCACCTTTTTGCAACATGTTGCACCTATTGCAGCCTTTTTGAAATGCTAATGTATATCAACCTTTTTGCATCATTTTACACCCATGGTAGCGGTTTTAAAACAATTATTAAAACCATGTATAATATATTCAAATGGAAACTGCTAAATTTGTAAAAAACCAATAGATATAATATGATATTATAAGAATTATGAAGATTAAACATAATCAAAGCTACATCAATTTCATACATCATAAAATGTAGTTATATATAATATTTCATAAACACAGTTTTAAGCAAAAATGTTAGCAACATAAAATCTTACAAAAAGACCTTTATCAGGATAATTAGTCTTGTATCTCTCTCTAATGATAGGGTTTAATGGTTTGCACTATTTACAGTCAATTGAAGCATAGCCAGATGCTGCAAATGCTGCAATGTGAAGAATCCTTATTAAGTTATTTCCCTGGACAGATAATAAACTGTTTTCAACTTACCAAACATTTATAAGAGTATGACTGTGGAAGCATATTATGACGTGAAAACCAAAGCTCTATAGCAACAAATGTCGAAAGAACACGGATGAAAAACATACCGTATATGATGAATGATGCATGATACATTCGAATTCAAAGAAATTGTATATGCAAAAGGTAGCACCAAGAATTATTTTTAGACAACCAATATTTTATCACTCATTCGAAACAAAGATATATATATATATATATATATATATATATAATTTCCAACCAATAATAAAATGTAATTTATATCACACAGTCTTAAATTAGGGTCTCAGTAGTAAACAGTTCAACGAAAAGAAGGTATGCTCTTGTAGGTAATTATGACAGACTTTCAATATAATGAGCAGGTAGTAAATAGATCAGTGGGGAAAACTTAATTTTGTTATATCATTAAACAAAAAATAAAGAGTGTAAGTGAAGATGAATTGAATATATTAGTAAATGTGGACAGAATAAAGTTGGAACTTTATCCTCATATGAATCTCATTTTCATAAAGTTACAAGAAAATAACATACAAAATGATACTGAGTGTGCAATTTAAAATTATGTGTGTCCTAATAGCATGCGGGTGACAATCTATGGTTAAAACAATGCAGAACAAATCATTTATCCAATTTTTTCCAGAAGTAAAATATATTTGACAGTCCAAAAAAACATACTTCAATTATGGAAACATAGAAAATCAGTTATAATAGCACGAATTCGACTGTACTGTGTACGAAGTCAAAAAAATGCAGGCATAAGGATTAAATTTTACACATCATAATTGTAGTAGTTATCAAACATGAAGTACATGAATGGATTTGAAATGATAGCTATTGTCTAACGGCTCTATGTTAAAGCCAAATTTCCACCACTGGGAATCGATCAGCAAAATCAAATAGTGAATGACCATGGACGACAATCAATGGTGAATTGATTGTTGGGTGAGGATTATTTCTTCAGGTTTATGAATTATGTAGCATATATTGGTCAAAAATAGCTCAGATAACTTGTTTAAAATCTTAATCAAACAAATTTGGATAACTTGTTTTATGATTTTCTTTTGCAAATTCCTATAAGTTGCTTAATCAACTGGTTTGATACATGCTATTACAAAAAAATTCCAGTAAAACAATAAAAGCCAAGTCAAATACAAAACAAAGGATATATACCTTGCCAGTATGATGTAGAATTTTTTCAACCAACATATAAATCATAACAGTAATAACACAAACTGAAGCCACAGCCCATGTTGTCGTTTGGTCTAGTTCTCTTGAGTTTGCTCCTCTTCCTCCTGCCATTTCTTTTATCTTTTAAGGTTTGTTTAATTTCATAACCCAACTTCTTTACACATTATTTATAAATGTCGTGTTGAATACTTAAATGTGACTATTATATTAACTTGTGTTTATAAAGGTGAGAGTTGGAAAAAAGAGGAGGATAGATTTAGCTAGATTTTTAAATATTTAAAGTATTAAACCATCATTCTTTGTTTCTTTTTTAATGTAGATATCATTTTTCTATTTTTTGAATAATGAGATTAAAGCTTGAAATTTAATGCTAGTACTGGAGATGCATATTGTAACGTCCTCTTGGAATAGACAAATAAATAAATGGATTTGTTACATAAGCTATCTTTGTATTAGATCTGTTGTAATAGAGATAGGCTTTGTGATAAGTTGACCTCAATGCCCAATTGTTTAGTACCATTGATAAAGTTATGGCACTGCATATTATAGTCCATAAGTTGAATTTTTAACACTTGGGGTAACTTCTGAAGCATAGAACCATACAGTGAATATCATTATGTTGCCTTTCCATCCTCGCTTCAACATAGAACCATACAGGGAACTAAATAGGGTCAGGATATATCGTTTGTACAAACACAACCTCAGATATTTTTATAATACTTGGTTAATTTTTATAAACTAATTTAAGTTTAGTATTTATAAATCTAGTTAACTTACTACTATTATTATAAATCTTAGTTAATTTTTATAAAATTATTTATTATTATTATTATACTTAGTTAACTTTTTTACAAATTATTATTATTATTATACTTAGTTAATTTCCTATAAAATTTATTATTATTATTTAGTTATATTTTTATAATACTGAGTTAATTTTTATAAACTTATTGAATTTTTATAAACTTATTGAATTTTTATAAAACTTAGTAGTTAATTTTTATAAACTTAGTTAATTTATTATTATTATAGACTCGTTTAATTATTATTATTATTATTATTATAAATCTTAGTTAACTTATTATTATTATACTTAGTTAATTTTTTTACAAATTTTATTATTATTATTATTTTACTTAGTTAATTTTCTATAAAATTTATTATTATTATTTAGTTATATTTTTATTATACTTAGTTTTTTATAAAATTATTAAATTTTTATAAAACTTAGTAGTTAATTTTTATAAACTTAGTTAATTTATTATTATTATTATTATTATTATAGGCTCGTTTAATTATTATTATTATTATTATTACAAATCTTAGTTAACTTATTATTATTATAAATCTTAGTTAATTTTTATAAAATCATTTATTATTATTATTATACTTAATTAATTTTTCATAAAATTTATTATTATTATTGTATATTTATATTTTTATAATACTTAGTTAATTTTATAACTTATTAAATTTTTACAGAACTTATTATTATACCTAGTTAATTTTTCATAAAATTTACTATTATTATTATTTAGTTATATTTTTATAATACTTAGTAAATTTTTATGAACTTATTGAATTTTTATAAAACTTAGTTAATTTTTATAAACTTGGTTAATTTATTATTATTATTATTAGTAGTAGTAGTAGTATTAATATTAGTATTAGTATTAGTGTTACTGTTATTATTATAGACTCGTTTAATTTTTATAAAACATAGTTACCTAGTTATTTATAAACTTGTTATATTTGGATGCTCTTACAAGTGCAAATTTATAAACTTGTTAGCTTATAAAAATTAAACTTATTAGTATATACAAGTTATTTATAAACTTGTTATATTGGGATGCCCCAAAAGAATAATGACATCTAGAAAAGAACTGCAAAAAATATCCTCACTTTGTTTGTGTAACGTTTTCGATCTTTCGACGCTCGAAAGTCAACATTAATACGTCCACTGTATCAAATGCCGCGCAATCGAATGCCGAAAAACCGAATCATTAGGGTTAAAAGAAGAGGTAGAAGAAGACAGAAGAAAAAGAAAGAAGAAGCAACAGAAACAATATCAGAATCTCACATTCGCAGCGGAACAACATATAATAGATAAATGAATAATCTTTAAATCAAAGAATTTTATCAGTTTATACATTACATCATCAGAGTTTACAACAACAATACATCAATGGACAGTTATACAAACTTGTCCTCATACAGAATACACAACGGAACAAATAATATCATATACAAGTAATACGCCTCGCCATCCAGCTCGTCACTGAGCTCCACAGCATCTCCTGAATCCAGAATAACCTGAAAATCTGACTCTAGACTTCCCGTGTGGAAATTGGTGGGCACCCAGAGTTTAGGAAAGAAACAATAAACTCCAGGTCAGTCATGGTGACTGGTGTGAGAACTAAAAACAGTTTATCTTTAAAACAACACAACAAGGGAAATGGAAAATATCCGCAATGCTTTTAGAAAATGAAACTACAATAAGACCTCCCGCCACACATACAATGCAAACGCAGAATTGAAGGAGATTTCCTCTTATGATAGTCAAACATGCTTACTACGCAAAATCATTTGATTTGATATTATTATTAGTGCATAGTGCAGAAACCATTTCGAAAATAAAATATAAATCTTAGCCAGTATACAACCATTATTGTATGCTTACTATAGCTACCATGTTCAATAGCAGGTTACCGTCACATTCCATAGCAGGTAATACAACTAAAACCGTACAAGGTTCGTATTGTTTCTTTGGATTTCCAACAAATGGTCAGGCAAAGGAACTTCCTTACACCGAAATGGGAACGCCTCTGGAAAGACGCCCCGAGAACCTAACCGGATCTCTGCAAACACAAGGCCGACGACCTCACGCTTTAACCAAGCTGTAACTAGGTAACTAACACACGAGCTATGTCATCCCCCGGTCGTCACCGACCTTTATCCGAGGATCCTCAACCACAAAGCAACAACCACAAAGTATAATAAATTTGCAGCATCAACATAGGTAAAATATCTGGGCTCCATACCATGATATCACATTTTATCCAAAAGGAAATGACATACCCTAGGGGCGCGACCCCTAAAAACCTTGCCGCAACATTCCTGTTTCGACCATTACCGGGTTGTGAGGCTCGACGAAGTCTCTTCCACAAAGCCACGCTTTTTCACAAAGCCACGCTTTGATCAACAAATGATCAACAGCACTTCGTATGCCACATTACCAAATTGGAAATGTATCACTAGTAACCATCAACTACATAACCTCTGTGCTCGTACGTCTCAGAAAAGGGTGTTAAGCTAAGAGAATAAATTCTCCGCCACCAACAGAAATGTATTTAATAGAAACCAGCTTTACATCTCAAAGTGTAATGTCAGACACACATCCATACAAGTCCGTTCCGGGATCGAACGGAACCGAAGGCACTTCCAAAGAAGCCCTTGCAATCCGGATATTCACTAATCACGTTCGGACTTCCCATCACAAGAAGAGTGATATAAATCTCTATACCGGAGCAACTCGGTGCAGAGACATTCGACAGGTCGTCCTTTCATTTTCGAAAATATCCGGTCTTCAACACCGGTCTTCAATACGATCCATATCGTCGTATCACTGATTCGGAATGGGTTATATGACACAAAGGTCTTTTCCCGGCTAACCCGAATAGTGAGCACAATATTTAAAACATATGAATATAGGGATTTCAATTAAGTCACAACTTATTACCCAAATCCTTTCCTTTAAATGGTTTAAACAAATTACCGTTTTAAATCTTTAAACAAAAAGATTTACTTCACAAAGTTTACCCAGTTTCACAAAGATTCATTCATAGATTTCCAAATCAATTTCCATTTCAATTGGATTAACCCATTAAATCTTTAAATTAAGATTTAATTTATAACTTTCAAAACTATTCACAATTCAAGTCTTTTTATAATATAAAAGATACACCTTTTGAAATACTCTTTTATTTCAAAATAAAGTTTAATTATCGTCACAAAGGTTAATTCATAGTTTTTCCAAACTATTTACAATTTCATTCCAACTTGAATTGTTTTGACACAAATTTGAAATCTTTTCACTTTATGAAAGCTATTATCATTTGAAAACAGATAGTTTCGTTTTGGGAAAAACTGGTTACAATTACATAGGTTAAAGCCATTCAAGTATAAAACTTGAATATAAATTTAAATTTCCAAAACAATATTTTAAATGGTTAAAAACCCATATAAACACCTTTTACACTTAAAAAATCTTTTAAACCAAAATTCCCAATTCATTGAATTCAATTTCAAAATGTTGAATTCAAAATTCAAATCAAATGATTTAAATTCCAATTTTTTTATTAAGTTATTTAAAATAACTTTTATTTTTGAAACTCATTTTCAAAAACTTTCAATTCCAATTCCAAAACTATTTTGGATTCAAAAATTCAATTTTCCAAAATTGATAAAATCTGTGACTTAACCGATTTCCACGTGAAATCCACATTTATGTGTGTATTGTGTAGTCCACGGTTTAACACAATAGTGCAACAACATTCAACCATCACAGATCAAATATGACAATATAATTGATAAGCGGTATAAACTATAACGCTTATCTTTCATTCACAGATCACAGATATATATATCACAGATAAATAGATCACAAATCACACACAAATCAGGATATATCACAAAGCATCACACATCAAAGATGTCAAACAATTCAACATCCAATATAATCCAAACATCCATAGATAGGATTAATTAAATTATCTGATTGATTTAAATCAGATAAATTTCAATAAATCAATTTTACTGGTTATGGTAAATAAAAATCAATTAATTACCAAAACATTTTCAAATTTATTTCAAAACACCAAAATCAATTTTTCAACGAATTTCCGAAATATTTCCTTTTTTAAAATAAATTTCTTTATCTCTTCAAAACTATTTGAAAATCCAAATTTTAAATAAATTCTTCAACTTATAAATAGTATTTCCGAAATCCATTTATTAAACCCTTTTTCCATATTTTGAAAATTTTATTCAATAAGATAAAAATAAAACTTTACCCTTTTCAAACTTCTTTTAAATTTATCCAATTATCAAAAATAAATTTTTCGATAAATTTTCAACTTAAATTTCAAAAATCAAATTTTATTTATTTCTGGTATCCATCGATACCAAAAATATCTTCGGCTAATTTATAGCCGTCTACAGATTCAATCACAATATAATCACACGGCGATTATAAATAATCAACACACAACATTGAAATAAATTCAAATGTTTGAGGAATCCAGTTGGATCCCTCCAACCTGTTTTCTTGCATCCACAGATGTTAGCACAATACCAATTCCACATCAAAGTGAACTATCGCGGCATATAGGATTTATAAATATTATCTGCTATTATGCGACGCAATAGGGTCTCATCCGCTATATAATGCGGGAAATCAACTCCAAAAGTCCAAATACATATATAATACCAATTCTACTTCATGGTAGAATTATCGCAGTATATATTTTTAATAAATAACATCCGTTTAATATACGGCGTATAGGGTCTATTTAACACAATAAATAGCAATCATCATTCAATTCACACAATTAACACTATCAACAATTTTAAGTCTCAACTATTTAAAATTTAAATTGAAACACAATATTCGATTGAGTGAGGAGTTCTCACCTTGCTTTCAATAACGGTTGTGGTATTTTAAATTTTAAATTAAATCGATCCGTTCGATTTAATCCAAAATTTCCACTTGCTCTGAATGTCTCCGGATCTGCGCTGCAGCGTAGATCGCGTCGCTGCGATCCCGACGCTTCCTGTTTCGTCGAATTTCGACAACGTATGCAGCAGTTACAACATTTTAAAGTTTATACGAATTAAAAGATTATTAATTTTCAATTTAAATTTACTTTTCAAACCCTACATCCATCGTCACCGTTCGTTTCTGCTTGATAGCATCAGGGCCGCACTTATTTTCTTCCATCCCTGCCAGGCATTTCACGTTCGTTTGAACCCATAGCCGCCCTCCTTCATACAATTTTCGCAACCACTACGGGATATTTGAAGATGATCGGAGACCATAGTCTCGAAGCCCAACTCGTGAGCCACCATCGCCGAAGGTCTGACCACGCTCGGTCGTGCCCCCTTCTCGAAAAACACGCACAAAGATAGCACGAACGGAGGCGAACTGCTGCCACCTCGCGAGGTCGTGGACGATCTCCACCGTTGGATTGAAACGTCTCTCCATCCTCTACATTTAGTTAGTTGGAAGTTTGTTGAATTGATTCACGGATTGGAAGATATTGGAGGAAGATTGAAATGAAATTCTGGCCATTGAAATATCAGGGCCGGCTGAGAGAGATAGAACTAGGGTTTTGGCCTTGTTTGCAAATGAAGAAATAGAGGGCCTTATATAGAAAATTCTCCAAAACACTATTCACTCTGAAAATTTTCGAACTCGAAATCAAACATGCCGGCTGGCGTTTCTAGGGTTTTACCCACGTTCCGAACACAATGGAACATGTTTCGGAAGCTAATTCGATCGTATGTGAGAGTTACGGAAATAAATGATCAATTTAAAATTAAATCGATTAAAACGATTTCAATGCGTTTTGGCTTGCCCCGGACAAACCGTAAATCCGATTGACACGAAATTTGAAATATTACAATAATTTAATATTACAGATCCGATGAAACTAGTTTCGTCAAAATCCGAGACTGTTTGAAAAATGGTCATTTTTACTCGTCAATTAAATATTAAAATATTCAAATTTTCACAATTTAACTTTAAATTCAATTTTAAAAGTTTACAAACAACATTATAACTTCAATATGATTTAATATAACTTTATAAATCATTTTTAATCACATTTGATCCACTTATCAATTATTTCTGGAATTTCAAATATTCATTTATCGATTTAATTAAACAATTAAATCTCTATATTCGAAATTAATTTTATTCGACTTACAATTCTTACTTATTAATATTTAAAATCAATTAAATCTTCGAATTTCAAATGACAGAAATTCTGGGTCGTTACAGTTTGTGAATCTAAACAGCACCACTTGCACGCCTGTAATATATGTTTGATTCACTTAGTTAAATTCAGCATAATTAAAGATTATTCAACACACTTGTTTCAAATACACAACGACTTAGTATGTTAGTTCATATTGCATTAGTGTGATATTTTCCAATACACCGGTAAGCCATTATTATATGCAGTAACTACCTCATGCAGTTTATTGGGTAGTGTAGAATGATTCGTTAATTTTTTTAACTAAGAGGTCTGCTATAGCAAAGTAAACCTTATTAAAAAGGACTAGATTCGGATTGCACATTAATATAGTTGTTAATTTGAAACAAGTGGTTTTCGGCACTTGTAAGAGCATCCCAATATAACAAGTTTATAAAAATCAAACGAGTTTTATAAGCTACAAGTTTATAAATAACTAGTTTATAAAAATTAAACTAGTTATCCCAAGAAGAAAACGCAGCAAAGAAATGCAAATTTAACCTCGGCTTCATATGGATCTGGAACAATCTCACCAAATAGCTCAGTTTGCATAACTGAGCATAGCTCAATTTCGATTAACTGAGCATAGCTTAGTTTACATAACTGAGCATATGCTCAATTTCCTCAACTACGCTGTGCTCAGTTTACACAAGTGAGCCGAGCTCGGTTTGCACAATGAGCTGGTACATGCTCAGTTCGTACAACTGAGTTGTGCTCAGCTTGCTCAACTGGGCTATGCTCAGTTTGCAAAACTGGGCATGTGCTCTGTTTGCATAAATGATCATAAAACTGATAGTCGACTGGATACCGCCTTTGCCGCCAATTATGATAAACGGTTATAAAGGGTAGTACCCTGATTGGGTAAAATGAAGTAACAGGGAGGAGCATACCTGTTGCCGCCAATTGGTACAGCTTGTCAAAATTGCATGAACATGGTATAGCACCAAGCAATAACAACTGGAATTCCAAAAATATAAAATGCATCGAGGTTAGAATGCGAATGAGTTAGTTCACTTTGAGCAGATGGGAAAGAGAAATAAGATAAAAGGGATTAAATAAAGTTTAACTGATGATGCACTTGTATGGCTTTTTTTGATATTTATAAAGTTTCATTGGTTTGAGTGGGGTGGAATACAGAGAATGTGATTTGTGTTGGTCCTAGCTTATAAGTAAACCAAGGTCAGAATAACAGGCTAACAGTTCAAGGAAATAACAGAATTCCAAATAAGAGTCTAGAAAAAACCCATAACCATTCTTTCTAAAACCACACTAGGTACCCAACCTGCAAGGATATAGCCAATGAGGTAAAAACAGCATACAACTGAACATAAAATTTATATTGTTAATAACATTTGGAGTTTATAATAATTGAAAATGAGGTAAAAACATCGTACCACTATGAGGGTATAACCAATAGTGTCCTTAGGTTTTTTAGATGAAAATGGTAAAGATGATTACATAATGACGTTGCCGGCAAGCCCTTGAGCTGTTTGTAATTATGAGCAGCATTTTAACCTAACACAACATCACTGTACTGTGAAGTTTAAATGTACGTTTATATTACAGGAATTGCAAGGCTAGCCAAACCATTTGATTTGGTTTTGATTTGGAAAATAACCTATTTAATCATGTAAAATTATTTGTCAATTGTTGATACGTATTTTCCACCTTAAATCATAGAATCATTTCTAGGTTTACTTATATCACTTTTGATAAGTACTTGGAAAATATAAGGATTTCAAGTAGAATGGAAGAGACATATCATCTAAATCTGTCAAACTTTTAGTAGTAAACATTTTCTTTATATGTAAAACTACATGCAAGGTGAAAAATACCATTAATTTATTCTAACGCAAAGCCACAAATGGTCTGGTACCTTAGGTAGATCCAAATCATACTTGTAGTCATTCTCCCGACTTTTACCGTACTCTGAATACTTCTTCCTATTGAAGTAGAACTTCAAGACAGAACTATCCTTATTTGGCTAGCTGCAAGGACATATTACGACGTTAAGACCGTAAAGCTAAAATAGTTTGTTGTTTTCACATGGCTACATTTAAAAGTTTTACCCCTTTTAAGAAACTATTGAGTCGTGAATCGTTCAAATAGTTTAAACAGCTATGTAGTCCTTGTTATGAGTCTCTGATCTAAAACCAATATCGAATATATATATATATATATATATATATATATATATATATATATATATATATATATATATATATAAGGTGCATGTATTTTAATCACTGGATTCAGTTGCATGAATAATAGCATTGTACGAAAAAATAAAAAGCCGAATTGTGAACAAAAGTGCAAGTTTACAAAAAAAGGCGCTTAGAGCTTAAGGTGTATTGATATACTAACCGTCAGAATGTCACAGTCTTTCCTTTCTTTATCTCATCAAGTAATAGATATCTTGATTTCTTTTTTTTTCTTTTTCTTTTTTCATATTTTGCAATAGTTTGCATGTACCCAATGTGATGGTTCTACCGCTTTCATGAGTAACTCCGCCTACAAAACTATGAAAATCTCTTACCAGCAGCTTCAATCTTCTCTTTTGCATTCATTTCATCAATCAATTTTCCCTAACAAGAGAATATAGTACATACTTGGTCCTTTCACACAAGAACCTCAATCTTCCTCAATCATAAGGTCCTTTCACATAAGAACCAGACCTGTGGCACGACTTGGCGGACAACAGCCCAAAAGCTACCGCCATCGGTAAGTGGAAACACCAAGAATCAAGAACAAGGCTTTGGTACCGCTTGTGAGAATTGAAGTAACAATCGTACCGGTGGAAAGACAAAGCAATAACCATTTTATTCATTGAAAATACAGCCTGTTATATAGGCTTGTACATGTATAGTAAATAAACATAAAAATAGGATCTTCTAGCACAAGACTCGGGTAATAAAACAGCAAACTATAAATAAACATGCTATAAAACTATGCAATACCCTATGGATTAGAACAAACAAAGGAATGACGACAAACTAAAAGGACACCATTACTGATCCTAACAGCGAATTCATACATTTGTAAATGCATATATAATTCTTATTTGATTGATCAACAACATAAAAGAACGATAAAATTGTTCATGACTGTATCATACAAAATCAGGATCAGTTAAACACAAAACACGACAAGATAATAATAATAATAAATGAATAAATAAATTATTGCAAGTGGAATTGTAAGCGTATCCCAATCTATTTGTGCTGACTTATAAAAGCTGGTTTTTGATTAACATTCAGGTTGGTTCTCATGCTTGGTAACTGAACATTTTACTAATGAATCGTAAATGTACCCTACCAAAGATATGTAATTCTGAGGTGAAATAGCCATAAATTTATGAAATAGCAATAAATTTAGGCTACAAGTGTCTCCGGTTCTATCTGCTTCAACAAGTTTATGAATGTCTTAAAACTGAATGTAAACCAACAAGATAGTTGTGTGTAAAAATGAGAAAATGTATATCCAGTTAACAAGAAAACAAAACATCAATCATGGACCCCAATAAATAATAACAAACTCAAAAACACGTGTCATAAGAATACAAATGACAAAAATAAAACTAGAATAGCCACAATACCTTTGGGAGATCTCATCTTCACCTTCCATATACAGGCAATTTTATGCTTATTGAACCATAGTCTAATTCACCACATAAAGCTAAACTTTCTCTCTGGAACTTCTACACTTGATTTAGAAGTATCAATTCAGTTACTTCACACCCTCTATGCTATTCGCATGTTTTCCAATAACCAAATTCCTTTTACATGTTGTTCCGTCTCCAAATTACCACAAAAATTGTACTACTCCACACCCCTAATATCAGCAGTGAATAATAGCAGCGTATAACATTTCTTAGCTGAACTTTTCATTACACGTCAAAGAATATGAAATATTATGATTCTGCTCTAGGTATTTTGCGAGCTTACACTAGTCTGGTTCCTATTACCACATTTTTGTGCAAACTCGCTTCTTTTCTTTTGCATTCTGGCATGCCAGTGTAAAGAAAACTATCTTTCAGTGATAGGTCACACCATGGTTTTATAATCCATGTTACAAGTTCACTTTTTATTATTTTCATTGTGCTCTGCACACCTTTTCATCCATCAATATTGATTCATGCTTTTTTAGCAAAGACCGATCCCTTAGGTACTGGAAAGTTCTAAGGATTGTGATAGCATGACAGTCGGTTTTAAAATCTAGATTGTGAATTTTCTTTTTTGCTGCAACATACACCATTTTAATTTTAAAGACATGAATCTATTCAGCTTCTATCCTCTCAGCTTTATCCCTGTCTATCTTATATTTGTATGCCAATGTTTAAACAATCATTGCTCTGTCCCACATGCACCAGGAAACAGGGAGTCGGACACTACCCCAATAATGGCACATCACATGACCAAGGTGAATGTAGAGTATTGGCCTTTAAGAAGAACAACCTTAACCTGGGAACATAAATACATTATCATTAATCAATCAGAAGTTCCCAAAAATACTCCCAACGTGAAATAAAATACTGTGTATAAAATGGCTATATCTACTGACTTCGCCAACATTAATAATGACTTAGTACACTACCAAAGATATTCACTTGTCCTGTTGTCCATTAAAAAGGAACATGTGAAGGTTTTTCAGTTTTGGCACAATGCATTCATTCATCGGTCAATTTACAGCAGTAAGAATATTTGTCAATGAGTCTGAAAATCCTAAGTATTTAAACGTGTGGAATGGTGTAGATCTAAGTAATACTGTGATACGGTACTAACAAGTTTTATAGGAATTTAGAAAGAAAGAAGTAGAAGAGGAATCAGTAAGAGAGCAAAAGGGAAGAATGACAAAGAACAGTACAGATATTTCATTAATTCATTGCTTCCTTCTTTCATATTCCACTTCACTATATAAAGCAAATTCCCAACAGACTGTACAGCTGGCACCATATTAGCCATACAACGATAACAACTTGTAACAAAGCAGCATTTCAAAATAAGAAAATAAAGTAGAAAAAGGTACACTTGCATAACTAATTTGCAGCAACCCATGTGCACATGAATACCAAGTTTCATAACCGTTACTGCTTGTTGGCCTAAATTTAAGTGCAATGCGTACAACGACTTCCTTGCCTCTCACCTTGCCTCTCAATTACAGCCGTTGTATTCGGATCAGTGTCATTCCGTATCATTACCGACCCCTTCAAAACGACCTTGTCCTCAAGGTCGAAGATGCTTTTCATGTTGAATGTTCCACCGGGATCGAAGACGAGAACTTTGCTTTCACATCTTAACTTGTTCATTTCAGCAAACATGTTGGGTTCATCAGCCCATTCCAGCACCAGTTTGTTCATTTCAACAAACACGTGTGCGACATTCCCTTTCTGCTCAGTATGCCATAATGAATTCTGTATGGCACACAAAGCCTTGAAAAGTGCAGCTCTTGAGTAGTACACATCAGACTGGTAATGAACACTCTCTTCCATAGGTATATCCATATTAAATAATTCATATAATTCTAAAGCCTTAGCTTCTGTATACTGGAATGTTGCACCATTGGCTGAAGTGTTGATTGTATGTCGAGAAGGAGGATCCAACTGTGATGGAGGGGACGAAGTGTTGATGGTGGAGTTAGGTGATAATATGGTGATAGAAGCTGCTTTCATGGGTGAAGGTGAAGAAACCGTAGAGGCCACAATATGAGGGGAAGTCAAAATAGCCGGAGCAACTGAGATTTTTGCAGTAGTAGTGATGGTATCAAAAGCTTTTGAAGGATGTGATCCAGGTTGTGTTGATGTTGGGGTAGAAGAGAGTTTGGAAGATGTTATGGCATAGATAGAAGTTGAATTTGCTGGAAAGGGGGGTGCATTAGCAGCACCAGAGGTCAGAGGAGGAGCTGATGTTGACGATCCTATAGCAGCTGCATATAACTGTGTTGGAGGAGTGCTAGGAGCAGTAGTGGCAGAGGTCAGAGGAGCAGCCGCGGTAGTGGTCAGACTTGAAGAATTCCTTGCTTTCATTCTATCTTGCATTCTCTCTATAATAATCATCATCTCATCATCTCATGAAGTTTATTTTGTTGGATTTATTTTTATTAATCTAAACTAATGTTAAAATAATGTGCTGTTATTAGAAAAGAATAAGTCATATAGTGGTAGAGTATTTTTAAGAAAATACTGGAGTTAGAGTCGGTAGTTGATTGAGTCTAGGAAGTTATTTATTTTGTTCCTATTTTATTGGATCACCACATTTTGTGTGTGAACTGTTAGTCTATATATATTCATGTACTGTTCAGTTTAATAAGATAAGAAAAGTACTACGTTTTTTCCTTCAAAAATATATCAAGTGTTTTAAACTTTTTCTAATATTTGGTATCAGAGCGTTCAGGTTGTGAATGCCAAAGGATTCTTGTTATTTGAAGGCAGCAAAAAGGATTCTTCGCTATGTTAAAGGCACAACAAACTTTAGCTTGTACTACTCTGTTTCTGATAATTACGAGCTTGTTGGATATAGCGATAGCGATTACAGTGGAGATATGGATGACCGAAAAAGCACTATTGGCTTCGTATTCTACATGGGAGACACAGCCTTTACTTGGATGTCGAAAAAACAGTCGATTGTCACTCATTCCACATACGAAGTGGAGTATGTAGCTGCTACTTCATGTGTTTGTCATGCAATTTGGTTACAAAATCTGCTAAAGAAGTTGAAATTACCACAAGAGGAGACGACCAAGATTTTTGTGGACAACAAGTCTACAATTGCATTGGCAAAGAATACAGTCTTTTATGATCGAAGCAAGCATATTGATATACGCTATCACTATATTAGAGAGTGTGTCCCAAAAAGGATGTGCAACTAAAGCACGTGAAGACGCTTGATCAAGTAGCCGATATCTTCACTAAGTCTCTTAAGCATGAGAAGTTTGTCAGGTTGAGGAATCTGCTTGGAGTCACAAATCAAGTTTAAAAGGAGGTGTTGAAATATTAAACTTGATTTATTGTGGTTAATTTCTAAAAGCTTCTTGTTATTATAGTTTCTAGGGTTCTTTTGCATTTACTGTAGTTTGTTGAGGGCTCTTGAATTTTTTAGTAGAAATAAGAATTATGTATGGAGTCATGTTTCTAGAATTGTTTAGAGAGTCATGTTTCTAGAATAGTTTATGAAGTCCTATAAATAGAAGAGCCCTCTCATCATTTTGTATCAAGCAATCAAGTAAGAAATCTACCATCAATAAAAGAAAAGTTTTCAACAACAAGAAAGCCTCTTTTTTATATTCTCTCCATCTTTCTCATAAAAAATATTCAACACTTTATTGATTTTTCTGTGATTTGTAGAATTGGTTTTGAGGATTAATAATTTTGAAATATCCATGGTTCTCGGAAATACAATGCATTGTATTTTGAATAATGGCAATATACATGTAGATCACAAATTGATATTTTATTTACTTTGTCCTGTGACAGCGGAGTGGAATCTAAGATGGGTTCCACTTTACTCTTGACTTCATCAAATGTAAAATCATCCATATTTTAAGCTTGTGTGAGCAACTCAAATGGCGAAGACAAATTTATTGAGATTAGTTGATGATATGTTAATCGTAGTGGCCGAAGTGGTGTAGAATGCCATGAATTTGACGAATTAAGGTTGAAGTTAGGAGTGTTTATGTGGAGTGGTTCATAAAATTAACGGTTGAAAGTGGAATGCTCAATTAATAGATGTTTGCTCAAACGCTTATTCAATAAACGTTCAAAAGCTAGATGTTTATCAATAGACGTGCGAATTCGAACCTAATAAACTGACGCAGCGGATAATTCAAGACGATCTTCAATCGATGAAAATAGCAATCTGTGTATTGATGGATACTGAAATGCCCGAATTCGTTGATCCGAAGATACCGAACTCTAGCTATCTCTGACTCGTTGATCCGAAGATACCGGGAAAGAGATCTACGATTCTTCAACGTTGATCTTGCGCACAAGATTCCGTGAATCGGCTTCAGCAAACGATGATTCGAGCGCACTCGAATGACGTAAGTGGAGATAGGAGATACACTCGACTACCAATTGAAATTGAAAGCAACAAGCTAACAAAAGAGAATTTTATTCAATATTCAACCACCTTTACAAATGATATAACTCGCCTATTTATAGGCGTACAACACAACACTTACATCACCACTCATAGGTCTTAAATGACCTAACACTTAGAATATTTACAACACTCAACAATACGATTTACAAACGAATTACAAATGACATAAGAAAGTAGTACCGACTTAACAAAAATATTTGACGACCTAGAGAAACAAATAGTCTTCCGACTTAAAGAAATTCACGCGACTTAAAGAAATTCACTCTCGACTTATCATCTTTGATTCGCGACTTATCAGAACCTCCTCACGAGTTATCATCTCCACTTCCGACTTATCAAATCTCGTTCGCGACTTTATAACTCGGCAGCGAATCAAGTAAGGTGGCAGGTGATTTAGGGGACGCTCGAAGGAAATTCTGCGGCATAGGGTTAGGTCGTAACTTGTTAACGACATATGGTTGCTTAGGTCGTAAGTCGTCACTGACATAGGGTTTAGCTTGTGGTGAAAAATTAGGTCGCGGCGAAGTTAGGTTTAGGTCGTGGAGGGGTTTAGGTCGTACGCGACTTAGATTTAGGTCGTTGAGTGATTTCGTGGAAGAAGTTAGGTCGCGGAATGGTATTGAGGCGGAGTTGGGTCGTTGCCGAGCTTCTTTAGGTCGTTGCCGAGCTTCGTTAGGTCGCGCAACTTCGCCTTTAGGTCGTTGCCGAGCTTCGTTAGGTCGCGCAACTTTGCCAATCAAGGTATGCACTGCATCATCCTTCCCAGGTTGAGAAAGATTCGTCCTCGAATTTAAAAGTTCTTCCCCTTTGACACTCTTATCCTCGTGAAATGGAACCAAGTGTTTGATATTGTCAACGTTGGCAATAGGAAGATGACCCGACAAACTCAACTTACAAACATTCTCATTAATTACCTTCACAACTTCCAAACAACCCATCCCTCCAGCATCTAGCTTGTTGTAAGTACCAACAAGAAATCGTTCAACCATCAAGTATATAGATTCGTTGCCACTTTGCGTCTTCATCAAACTCCATACAAAGTCCATACTTTTGTCCACCCATGAACTAGTATGTATAGGTAATGACATACATAATTCTGACTTCGTCGCAGTCTCTTTTGAAATTTGATAACTCTGACTCTTCTGAACAAGCCTTTCAACCACTTTTCCTATTGAAGGTCCAAAACAAAACATTGTAACCAACTGCTTGGTATGATAACTGTCCACGTGTCTTTCTACACGCACATCTTTGATAACTTTTTTTCGCCAACTGTGATCAGGAGTATACAATTGCTTTCCTTCGAACAGAAACCCATCAATCAATCTTCTCAATTTTACCTGCTCTGTCGGACACATATGTTTACGTGGCATACACGGTACAATAGCATTTGACATTTTATTAACATGACGTACGTTCCTCAGTGGCAGTAATTCTTTGAACATTTCTGCAGAAACTACATCTTTACATTCATTCACCATTGGCTTAACCTCTTCGATAATTTCAACACTTTTGCTGGTTTCAATTTCATTCAACAAGAATACTTCTGCACTACCCTCCAATTCTTTAACAAGCTCTTTTGTAGATTGTAGACTAGTCGAATCCACCTCCTTCATCAACAAATTACCCTCTTCATCTCCTGACTTACTTTCTTCACCTTCATCCAACTTTGCTGACTGTGAATTTTCAACCTCATGTTCATCGGATTTTGTTGGTTGAAAATCAACAACTTCATCTCCGTCAAACTTTGGTGATGGAACACTATCGACTTCATCCTCTACATCAACAAATTCCTTTAAAGACAACAAAGTTTTTAGCTCCTCGATTTCCTCCAATTTGTTTTCACTCTGTTGACGCCTTTTAGGAACCAAAATGATCCGTGTATCCTCGAACATAAAACTGTAGCTGTTGGTGCGACCATCATGCTGCACAGCTCTATCGTATTGCCATGGTCTTCCCAACAACAAATGGCAAACATCCATATCAACCACATCACACCAAATTTCGTCTTTGTATTTCTTCCCAATGGAAAAATTAACACAAGCTCTTCGATTAACCTTCACTTCCCCTCCTTTCCTCAACCAAGCTAACTTGTAGGGGTTTGGATGTTTCTCTGTTTTCAATGACAGCTTCTTTACAGCTTCTGAAGAAATGATATTATCACAGCTTCCTGCATCGATGACAAATTTACAAACCTTTCCCAGAATAGTGCATGTTGATTGGAAAATATTGCTCCTCAACCATCTAGAATCATCTTCTTGCTTTGGCGTTAAACAAGATCACCTCATCAACAAACTACAACCCTCATCTCCAGACAATAATTCTTCTTCTTCAACTGGTATTGAATTGACACACCCTTCCTCCGCATTTTGATTCTCAATCTCCGCAATCATTGCTCGCTTTTTTGGCTTTGTACATTCATTGCTTTTGTGGCCCAACTCTTGACAATTAAAGCATTTGAGACTACTATTGACCTTTGCTTTGTTGGCTTCATTAATAATCGGCTTACTGACGACTTTGGAAACATCCACACTGCTACTAACATCCTTGTTCTGGTTGTTGGAATTCGAAAACACACCACCTCCTCGTCTCCCTTGCTTTTCCCAAGCTAACGCTTTCTGATGTGCTTCAGCAACAGATCTGGGATCAAACATATTCACCATATCTTGAATCTGCATTCTCAACCCCCCAATGAATCTAGACGTCAGTTGTTCTTCTGTTTCCATAATATCATTCCTCGCAATAAGCTGATAAAACTCATCCGTGTAATCATTAACAGTCTTTGTGCCCTGCCTCAAATTCTGCAAACGTTGATACATCAAAGATTGATAATTGTAAGGTAAGAACGTTGTTTTCATCAATTTCTTCATCTTCTCCCAAGATTCAACTTTTGACTTCCCCATTCGTTCACGTGTAAGTTTAGTTTGCTGCCACCATGCCAAAGCTCTACCCCTCAACCTTGTAGCAACCAACTTCACTCTACGACGTTCTGGAACTTCTTTGAAATCAAAAATTTCTTCAACATTAGCCACCCAATCCAAAAACTCCTCAGCCTGCATACCACCTTTGAATTCTGGAATTTCTGTCTTCATCCCAGATTCCCACTTGTGATCGTATTCCGACTGATTCCTTCCTCGTCCACGTCTTCGTCCATGAACACTACCACCATCATACTCTTCTTCACCATCCGATGTATATCGATGTCGATCCTGACCACCAACATCTCTACCACCACCATTTCTTCCACCAACATTCCTACGATCCACATTCCTCCGATCTCGATCAGTCACATTTCTATCACGACCTCGATCATCAACATTTCTATCACAATCTCGATCCACGCTTCTATGATCACTATCAACACTTCTCTCCCGATTAGAATGTGGTGAAATCCTACTTCTTCCATGGCTCGATTCAGGTGAAACCCTTCTCTGATTTTGACTCATTTCCAACATCATCCTCTCTAATCGACCAATCCCTTCCATAAGCTTCTCATTGAAATTCTCGTTGATTCGTTGCTCCATTTCGTCGGCCTCTTCTCTTCCGTACAAAGCATTAATATTGCGATGACGTTGAACTCGTCTTGGCGGCATGATTGAATTCTTCATAAACACTTCAACAAATTCACACTTCAAGTTTCAAACACCTTTCGAACTTTGATCCAAAATGAAATGGATCGAAAACTCCAACTTTGTTGCAAAACACGATGAACACGATGAACACAACTTCAACACTTCAAATTCTCGGCTCCAAGACTCGATTTAGCTATGATTGGCTAAAACAAGCTCCGATACCAAACTGACGCAGCGGATAATTCAAGACGATCTTCAATCGATGAAAATAGCAATCTGTGTATTGATGGATACTGAAATGCCCGAATTCGTTGATCCGAAGATACCGAACTCTAGCTATCTCTGACTCGTTGATCCGAAGATACCGGGAAAGAGATCTACGATTCTTCAACGTTGAACTTGCGCACAAGATTCCGTGAATCGGCTTCAGCAAACGATGATTCGAGCGCACTCGAATGACGTAAGTGGAGATAGGAGATACACTCGACTACCAATTGAAATTGAAAGCAACAAGCTAACAAAAGAGAATTTTATTCAATATTCAACCACCTTTACAAATGATATAACTCGCCTATTTATAGGCGTACAACACAACACTTACATCACCACTCATAGGTCTTAAATGACCTAACACTTAGAATATTTTCAACACTCAACAATACGATTTACAAACGAATTACAAATGACATAAGAAAGTAGTACCGACTTAACAAAAATATTTGACGACCTAGAGAAACAAATAGTCTTCCGACTTAAAGAAATTCACGCGACTTAAAGAAATTCACTCTCGACTTATCATCTTTGATTCGCGACTTATCAGAACCTCCTCACGAGTTATCATCTCCACTTCCGACTTATCAAATCTCGTTCGCGACTTTATAACTCGGCAGCGAATCAAGTAAGGTGGCAGGTGATTTAGGGGACGCTCGAAGGAAATTCTGCGGCATAGGGTTAGGTCGTAACTTGTTAACGACATATGGTTGCTTAGGTCGTAAGTCGTCACTGACATAGGGTTTAGCTTGTGGTGAAAAATTAGGTCGCGGCGAAGTTAGGTTTAGGTCGTGGAGGGGTTTAGGTCGTACGCGACTTAGATTTAGGTCGTTGAGTGATTTCGTGGAAGAAGTTAGGTCGCGGAATGGTATTGAGGCGGAGTTGGGTCGTTGCCGAGCTTCTTTAGGTCGTTGCCGAGCTTCGTTAGGTCGCGCAACTTCGCCTTTAGGTCGTTGCCGAGCTTCGTTAGGTCGCGCAACTTTGCCAATCAAGGTATGCACTGCATCATAAATAATCGCCAAGTCCAGTTTATAACTTTAGATCCCAAATTGAATATTAACCACGATCTTAAGACCGAGTTCAGTGTGGTTTGAAGTTGCTTTAAAACACACACATACACGTACACACATGTGTGTGTATGTGTGTAGAAGTATTTATGTATATACACATACATATGTATGTGTGTATACGTATGTATGTATACATGTATATACACACATACATATGTATATGTGTGTGTTTAATACAAAAATCAGATTTGATTCTCTTTGAAACTAGAAATGGTAATGATGCCCACAGGTTGGCTTATATTAAAAGAAACACCGCAGCAAATGAAAGTTATGCGTCCTAAACAACAAGTTATTAATTTTCTATTGTTTGGACTTTGGAATTAAGGCGTTCAAAGCTGGTTTGTTTGTTCTTTCCTGATAAAGGGAAGAAAAGAATCAAGCAGTGAATTGTTAAACAATTTTTGTTTTTGTTTTTGTTGAGTTGTTAAAATAAGCAACTGGAGAAAGTGGAAGAAAATCACAATGCTGCAATTTGAATGTAGATAGTATATTAAACTGCCTAATACTTACTTGTTAATCAGTCAAAACCTAAAAATCTAACGAAATTTCCTGGATAGCTCCTTTCAAGAGAACCAGTCAGCATATGCGTATCTGCAAAGGCGGCCTACTGTCGGAATTTGTAATTATACGAGCAAAAAGCAACCCTCTTGACTTTGTCATCACCTGGGCAATGGGAACATCATATGATATCTCAATCAGATACTGTCAAAGAATCACAATAATAGCTTCTCGCTTGTTGTGTGCTTGCTCCATCCATTTTCATTGGACCTATATAATATTCGGAATTTAAATATAAATTTAAAGCAATGCTGGTTCGACAGGAAGAATAGAGGACGGTAAGTACAAAATAATACGTGTAAGGTGGATTTCAAGGGGTGGAAGATCGCTATTTCGGTCAAAATAGCATTAACCTACAATTTGTTTGGATATATAGCGCAATTGTATGTCTGATATATTTACTTGTTACCAATCAACTTATAATCTAACGAAATTTCCTGCAGAGCCCCTTTCAAAAGAACAAGTCAGAGATCATGCACATGATTATATAAGCGAAGAAAAAACAACCTACTTTTGGTAATCTACAATGGGAACACCATATGATTAGTCGATTGGTCGATACAGTTGTTGTCTGCGCTACTTCAGTCCATTTTCTTTCCTATATTAATTAATTTCGGAATCTAAACATACACTTGTCCGTGTGGATAGCCCATTCCACGTGTGATCGATGACGTCCCTTCTTCATCTGCGGCAGGTACAGTAACCTGATCTTTTTCTGGAATCTAGCGAGAATTAGAAGAAGATTGTTGACATTCTTTTTCAGAAATATAAAATAGATTAGATTATACAGATGAAAGATTCTTCTTTCTCTCTCTATATATACTTTTAATGCTCATGGAAAAGAAATCATATTTCTTCATTCATATAATCAGAGAAAGAAAAAACAGAGAGAGATAGAGAATGGCGAAGGGTAATGGTGCACGTGAGATAGCTATAATGACAGCGATTGGAGCATTCGGAGGCTAATCGGAGCAGGCTACATCACCACTCAACAAGGCCAAATCGGTTTAAAAGCTGCAACGGAGGCCCGTTACATAGCATCCACTGACGTCTTTGTTTTCTCTTCCCTTGCGGCCTTGTTTTTTGAAGTCATGTCGGACAAGTTTCTGACGTTGAAGGAATACCCTGCTGTTTGTATGATGTTGGCTTCCTCCTCCATTGCACACATCATTCTGCAGTGCCGTGGTGGCTTTGCATTGATGTTATTATTAGAGAAATATCAAAAAGAATTGTATTGCAAATACTTTCTCAGTACATTACAGAATGATATAATACAAGTCACTACTAGAAAACACTGCAGTTTCCTATACAAAATTTCCGACGTCTTCCCTACGCCAAAAGGCGGGACGTAGGGTAGGCGTAGGAAACGGGTAGAAAGAGGTAAAGGCGTAGGGAAAACGTAAGGAAATTTCCTACGCTTCTCCTACGCCAATTTCAACACGTAGAAAAAAAATCGAGGCGTAAGTAAGGTGTAGGAAATCGTCTACACTAAAATGATGCTGTAGAAAAGGCGTAGATAATTTCCTACGCCATTTCTACGCCTTTGTTAATTTTATACAGTTCCACATTGGCGTAGGAAAGACGTAGGAAATTTCCTACGCCATTCCTACACATTCAATTTTTTTTTTCCCGTTAATCACCTTTACTTCCTTCTCCTACCCTCAGTTTTTCACGAATAAAAAAAAAACCCGATGCTTGAACCCAAAAAAACTAGGGTTTCAAAAATCAACGCCTTCTAAATAATCATCGCTGCATACTCGGCTATTCCATCAGCCATCGTCGCTTCATCCTTGCCTCCTACGCGATATTTTCTACTGTTGGTTTGAAGTCCTACTACAGTCTCTTTATCTGCCACTGCTAATTAGGTATGCGAATTTCTTGTTCTGAGTTGTCTAATTTTCTAAAATTGAGTCGCCCTTTTACTGCTTTAGATTTCATTAACATTGAAAACGCCTGAAGCTAATAACTTATTAGTATTTAGTTATAAACAACTAGATTTCTGTAAATAATCGTTTAGGAATTGAAATTGTTTGATTTGATTTTGGTTTGCTCGCGGGTGGTCGTGGATTGACGCGGTTAGTGATTGTGGTGGTTTGGATTATCGATTATGGTGGGGGTTGAGTTGCACACAACATCTGTGTTGATGAACTAGCATTATTAAAAGTGTACCTTAAGCCAGTTCTTAATCTTGCTTTTGTACCCCGTGGCTAAAATTATGGCATCAAAATGATGAACTTTTCCATCAGAAAATGTTGCACTATTGCCTTTTATGCTTTTCAGAGAAGGTAGTACCTGCATTTAGATGAACTTTCTCAATCTTTTTTTTCTTTTTTCTTTTGGAAGCAACGACTTGATAGTACATAGTTCAAGTATTAATATTTGATTAATTAGACGTATAAACATTTAAAGAAACCTGGATTTCTCCTGTCTTGATTTTCTGAAACGTTCCAGTGTCGATAACGGGATAAACAGGAGTGTTTGCTTTAAGATAAAATGGTCCTTGGACAGGCCTTCGAATGCCAAACTTTGATGTATCTCCATACTTCAAATAACAAAGAAAAAGTGCAATCTTATCAATTGTCTCCAGCGAAAAATACTTCATAAGCTTCATGCAAAACAACCATATGTATCTCGACACTATATGCATCTGCGTTCACAAAACAGACATCAACTCTTGGCAATTAATCACAGATACATTCAATTATTTTTATTTCTTCCTAATATTACCTTTCTCTTGTACTCCATTTCATACCAGATTAACGTCTAGGAAATGTATGATACCGAAAATAAGAACTGAGAGGTACAATGTGCATGTAAATCACAAGTGGATGACCTTCAAATTATAAGAATTAGTTATTTCTATGTGCAATATCATATTTTGATGCACGCACGTACAGTTTGAAAATATCCTACCACTACATGTACAGGAGTCATTTCAATGGACAGATGATGCTTCACCAACAATTGTGAAGCAGATATGGAATAGAAAAGCAAGTTTGAAGTATCGGGACTGGATTCACAGTATGAAAGAGTCAGGCAAGAAGCATCCGAACCTACCCCAGGAGATATATGAGCAGTTTTTGGCATATTGGGAGCTTCCTGAAGTAAAAGCTCAGGCAGAAAAAGCTGCAAACTCTAGGGCTCAAAACCAAAAGCGACATTGTGGTGGTTCGAGATCCTTTGCGGATTATCGAAATGATTTGGTTTGATCTCTAAAATCTTGTTTTAACGTTAATTTACACCAGCTTATCACATTTTTACTCTATTTTTATCTTTATTTTCTAGACCGATGAACTTAATAGGGAGCCAACTACTTGGGAAGTGTATTGTAGGACTCACAAGGTCACTTCGGACAGCGGATCTACCACTAGTGGATGGATTGATGAAGCATCGATGGAATTTGTAGTAAGTGATTCTTATATCTTGGTTTTAATAACTGGTTAAATAATCTCCTAAAATATCGATGGAACAGTTGTATTCTCAACTACTGGTATAAAATCTAGATTACTTGATAGTTTCGTATTGCAACATTTACATATTTTGGTGTCATCTGCTCTCTTAGTTAGGCACCAGTTGTCCAACCAATACTAATGTTTATCAAATTGAGCTGCGAATCTTCTCTTTTTTTCCTTTCAAATTAAATTTTGATTCTTTCTTCAAAATCAAATATTAATTTCAAATTCGCTGTCGTTCAATGGTGCTGGATTGTTGCAAGTTCGAGGGGATCGAGGCAGTGGGTTTGATCGTTGGCGAAGTTGTTGCGATGGATTTAAGAGAGTTGGAGTGTGGTCGCGGTGGTTGTTGTTGAAGTGAGCTTTGAGGCGGTGACTGGTGGTGGTTGTGTTCGTGGACAATTGGTGGTGTTGTGTTGACATGGGGATTGACTGAAGTTGAAGTGGCTGTGCTTGGTTGTTTGGAATGACTGGTAGATAGTGAGAATTTGAAGTTGTAGTGGAGTTTTTGGTAGTTGTATGTAGAGGCAACAAAGAGATTTTTTTGTTCAGTGGTGAAATGAAAGCAGAAGTTGATATTTGATGGATGGGTAACAAGCAATGTGGTTAATGGCAGTGAATTTTTGTGAAATGCAGCAGTACAGGTGATAGTGGATGCAACTGAGGACAAGCGATGTTTGTTAGTGGGTGGAGTTGAATATGTAAGTGACTGAAGTATGATTAGGGATCAAGGCAGGGGGAAAAACTAGGGTGAGAAGGTAGTTTAGTACACTGTTTTGTGGGGTTGTTATGTGCACAGGCAAGTTCGATTTATTTCTATAACACGAGATGCATGAAACGTAAGGGTTACGTCTGTATAGGTCATTCGAACAGTTAAAAATTAAAGATCACAAAGAACGTACCTTTTTCTGTATGTTCAAGGCTTACATTTAAGTTTACCTTGTACCAAACCTGTTTCAAATTTTTCATTGAACTACCGTTTGTTGATAATGGATCGTAAGCCTTGTATTGTGGCGGTGTTGTTGGAGATGAAAATGGTTGAAGGGTTGAGGTTAAAATTGATATCGTTACCATTGACTTGACTGCAAGGTAATTGGCATGTATTTTCGCAAGAGTAAACATTGGAATAAGTGCAGCAGAATAGTATTCATTGATTCAGAGGTCTGGAATGGCTATGTGGTATCAGATTGTTTTGAGCATGCCACTTCACAAACAGTACTTTGCTGCAAAAAAGTTTATGTTTTAATTGGCTTGGCTCATCGTACTAATGACATTTAAGCGCACAAACCAACCAGGCTACAGACTCTAAAAAGTATGAATAAAGCAATGCAACAAATATTTCATATCATAATATAACACTAAAGCAAGCCCATCACATCCCTAACGTACAATCAATGATCTATCGATAGTATTAAATATATAATATATAATACCATATACTTCCTTTGCTGAGTGGGAATCAATAATACAAACCACCAAACTTCCTCCTTTACATTTTTTAAAAAATAAATCAAAGAAATAACAAAAAACAGTAGTAGAAAGTGTAATCAGCCAATGATGGTGGTTAAACTCGTCCATTTATCCCATTTGAGCCATCTGATAATTTGGTTGATTTTTTGGATCTTCTTTTAAGGACAATAATCCAAGTAACGACTTCAAGCAATGCAGCAATGCCACCCAATAAAGATATCACAATAATGTACGCTTCCTTCCATTTGTGTTCAGGGCTCAAGATTTGCAAGCCTTTGAATACATTTATTTCTATTTATTGCCTGACAATGAAATTCCCTCTGCCTGTTACACAATAATATATATATAAATAAATAAAAGTTCAAAACTCGGCCAGGCACGATTTTGATTTCAGTTATTTGCATCATTATTTGCATCATACTGGTCTATTTTATCTGTTACACAACCAACTTGAACCTGCATCATATTTTATCTGAAACTGCACAGTGTGAGCATGTATTTATGTTTTTGTTCTTGTATTTGAAAAATCACAAATACAGGCACAATATCAAGCTAGAATTGAAGAATTGAAAAGTCAGGGCACAGTAATTTCGTATGATGTCGAGGAAGAAGTATTCGACAAGCTTACCGGTGCTATAGCTAAAAGAAAGGACCGTAGGCTATATTATGACAATATCCCTGGAGTAAGTATTTAAACTTTCAACAAAACATTATTTTAATTAGTTTAAAATGCAGAAATTGATGCAATATTTGATAAAATGCAGAAATACAAATACGCCACTTATAGCATCAATATGGGAGAAGCACAGACTAGAGCCAAACTAGAGGAAAAGGTAGAGCGTCAAGAAGGGGAGATTCAAATGCTGAAGATGCAATATGAACAACTCACCGAGATGCTTCGATAGCGATTTGAGGAAAAGCCGAATGATCGTCGTGAGGGATGAGGGTATTGAAAACTTTTTAATGGTATTTGTATGATGTCATGTATCATGAACATATTATCATATTATTTTAACATGTAGGAACTTGATTAATATTGTTTGACTTTGTAATATGAATGAAATATTTGTTTTTTGAATTAAAGATGAATGGTTTGGCGTTAATCTTTTTGTTGGAATGTGTATATATATAAAATAAGTTGATTTTAGTTTCTATTTAATGTGGTGAAATGAAATAGAAGAGTAATATATCGAAATTGCTTCAGAAAAGACGTAGGGAAGGTGTAGGGAAGGCGTAGGTAAATGAAATATTAATGTAGCAAAAAGTCGTGTGTATGGCGTAGGGAAAGCGTAGGAAAACTGGACGTAGGGAAGACGTAGGTAAACAAATGACGTAGGAAAGGCGTAAGCACTTAAAGAAGTAAAAATGTCGTAACAAAACCGTAGGTACAACATGGCGTGGGGAAGGCGTAAGAAAATTATGGCATAGGAAAGGCGTAGAAAACAACCCAACGGATGGCGTAGGTAAAGCGTAGGTATTTTATTAGCTACGCAAGTTTTACCCACGCCAAAATTGGCGTAGGTGTTACGTAGTTAATGCATTTACCTACGCCCCGCCTACGCCAATTTGGCGTAGGTAAACCGCAGTTTTCTTGTAGTGAGTATTTATACAAAACAGAATACGGCCCAAGGCCCAGACTTGTAATCCATGTACAATATGATGAGTAGATCACGGCTGTTGAAATGGGTGGCTGAGATGCTGCAATGTGAATGACTTGGATAGATAAGAGGGAAAGCACATTACGGTGTATTCATAATATCCACCCTCAATACGAGCTAGGGTTTCCACTTCTTTCTCTTCAGCCGCCATGAAATTTGCTACCATCGATAATATTCATCTCCTCTCTTAATCTTGTGAAATTTTTAAAAGACAGAGGTTTCGTAAAGATGTCAGCTCGTTGGTGGTAGGAGGGAACATGTCTGATTTCCAGCTTTCCAGTGGATGTTCTTTCACGAACAAAGAATAGGTCAATTTCGATATGTTTAGTTCGCGAGTGCTGGATTGGGTTTGAAGATAAGGAGATGGTGCTCATACTGTCACACCAAATCAGTGACTTCCCTTTTAGCTCGAACCCTAATTCATGAATTAGGGTTTCTAACCATGTAATTTCAGCTGCTGTGCTAGCAACTGACCTGTATTCAGCTTCAGTGCTCGAACGCGAAACCGTTGACTGCTTTTTGGTGCACCAGGAAACTGGGTTGGCGCCCATATAAACACAGTAGCCTGAGGTTGATCGTCTGTCGTCGACGTCGCTAGCCCAGTCAGCATCACTGTAAGCCTGTATATTTACCTCTTTATTTTGAGTCAATAGTATGCCATAGGTTTGGGTGCCTTTTACATATCTTAAAATACGCTTAACCGCCCTCCAGTGACAATCTAGGGGGTTTTGCATGAACTGGCAAACCTTATTTACGCTGTAGCATAAGTCTGGTCTGGTAATTGTTAGATACTGCAGTGCTCCAACTATGCTACGATATTGCTTAACATTATCGATGGGTTCTCCCTTATTTTTGGATAGATGTAAATTACTGACCATGGGTGTGGGTAGAGGTTTGGCTTGATCCATATTAGCACGAACCAAAATTTCATTGGCATATTGTTTTTGAGATAAGAACATTTCTGTTTTAGATGGCCTACTGATTTTAATACCAAGGAAATAATCAAGTGTCCCCAAATCTTTTATTGCAAAGTTTTGATCCAGTAATTGGATGACGTTAACGATGTCGTTCTCATTGCTCCCAGTGATGAGAATGTCATCTACGTACACCAGTATGTAGGTTACTTCATGGTTGGTAGTTTTGATGTACAAAGAGTTATCTGCTTTGGTTGGGTTGAATCCCAATTTACCTAATGTTATTTTGAGCTTTTCGTACCAAGTTCTTGATGCTTGTTTAAGGCCATAAATAGCTTTTCGTAATTTGCAGACCTTTTCTTCATTTCCTTCTGTTATGTATCCTTTTGGTTGATGCATGTACACTTCTTCCTGTAAGTCTCCATTGAGAAAGGCATTTTGTACATCTAGTTGTCTAATTTTCCATTGATTGTTTAATGCTATGGTGAGAACGATTCTGATGGTTGTGGGTTTAACAACAGGGGAAAAAACTTCATTAAAATCAAAACCAAATTGTTGAGAGTACCCTTTTGCAACTAGCCTTGCTTTCAGTCTTGTTATTTCTCCACTAGCATCCTTTTTGACTTTGTAGGTCCATTTGCATCCAACGATGTTTTTATCCTTTGGTGGTAACACAAGATCCCATGTTTGATTTTTTATTAATGCTTCATATTCATCTCTCATGGCATTTCTCCAATCAATGTTTTTAACAGCTTGCTCATATGTGACTGGTTCTATGATTTCAGTGCTTGCATTATATATCTTGGACTTAAAAATTCCACTTTTTGATTTGTCATCATATGATGGCCAGTTTCTTCTATATTTTGCATAACCTCTGTGATAGCTGGTGTATTGTTGCTTGATGTTGATATATCAGATGTTTGTGCTTCATTATTTTCTTCAAGTTGTTGTGTTGGCCACTCATGTATATCACTTGTAGTGTGGTCAGATTTTGTTTCCCTTTTAGACTGGGGTCTTTCAAGTTTCCCATTCTTGTTCTGTTCTTCTTGAATGGTTAATTCTGGTATGGTAGGCAAGCATACTTTAATATGATCAGTACATTGGTTTGCTGTGTTTTTGTCTGCAAGTCTTTTATCTGCAAAAGGAAAATTGTTTTTGTTAAACATAACATGTCTTGATATATAGATCCTACCACTTCTGTCAAGACATTTATATCCCTTTTGGTTTGTAGCATATCCTAAGAAAGTACAAGGACTTGACCTTAAACTTAACTTGTTTTTGTTGTAGGGCCTAAGACAGGGAAAACATAAACATCCAAATGTTTTAAGAATGTCATAATCAGGTTTAATATCATATAACTTTTCATATGGACATTTATGATCAAGTACCTTACTTGGCATCCTATTTATAAGGTAAACAGCTGTAGTAAATGCCTCCTGCCAATATTTTAGTGGTAGAGACCCTTGTGATAATAAAGTTAGACCAGTGTCAACTATATGCCTATGTTTTCTTTCAACGAGCCCATTTTGCTCAGATGTGTATGGACAAGTAACTCTATGAATTAGACCTTGCTTTTGAAAAAAAAAATTGAGTGGGTAAAACTCAGAACCCCCATCAGTTTGCATGATTTTTACATTATAGTTAAACTGTTTCTCAATTAGTGTGATGAATTGAACTAAAGTATCATAAGTTTCTGATTTAGATTTGAGAAAAAATACCCATGTGTATCTACTATAAGCATCAACAAAAGATAAGTAGTACCTGTGTCCTTGAATGGAATTCAGTGGGGCTGGTCCCCATAGATCTGCAGCTATCAATTCAAAAGGTTTTTCGTACTTTGTTTCAGAGTTACTGAAGGATAATTTGTGGCTTTTTCCTAATTGACAGTGTGTGCATATATTATGAATATCATTATTTGAAAATGAAATTTTATTATCCATCGGAAATCTTTTTACAATTTTCATACTAGGATGCCCTAGCTTATAATGCCAATGATCTAAAACATTTTCTTTATTTTGAACATTGGCTTGAACATTGTTGCACCAGTATTCCTTCATAGTAGGTTCAGGTTTCTTCACAGCATTAAATTTGTACAGTCCCTTACTCAAACTACCCTGCAACAATATATCTTTATTTAGTGAATCTCTGACTAAACAAAAGGTAGGGTGAAACTCAAAGTATACTTTGTTGTCATTAGCAAATTGAGATACACTAATTAGATTCTTTTTAATCTCAGGAACTCTCAATAGATTGTTTAAATATAATTCTCTTTTACCTTGAATAGTTCCTATGCCAATATGTGATATACTTATTGTTTCACCGTTACCTAAGTGTATAGCTTGCATACCTGCATAGTTCTTGTTGCCTAAGTTGAGATTCTGGAGATTGCTTGTCACATGATTGGTTGCTCCTGAGTCTGGATACCAATCATCCACATTTGTGTTGTCTAACCTGACTTCATCTGAACCATTTGACTTTTCTCTGGAACTTTCACTCTTGATTTTCTGCTGTTGATCTAGTTGTGTCATGTTGATATTGGGATTTGTTTGAGTCTGTTGTGCAACAGTGAAATCTTTATTAAATCTGAAGTAGCTTTTGCTAGCTATGTGACCAAACCTTTTACATATTTGACATTTTACTCTATTGCTGTTGTTGCTCCATCTTCCTCTTCCCCTTCCTCTTTGTGTGTGGTTCAGCTATTGTCCCTTTGACATAGTCTTGGAGACCATATCCCTTCAAGGCTGTTTCAATCTGGTATTTCCAGAGTATATAGTTATCTTCATCGAGTGGGATGGAGATGATCTGACTCTTGGGTTTGATTAATCCTGCATTTGATACAACAGTTTGTCTTTTATTGTTTCTTGAAGTGGTTGATGATCTTTCATCATCTGTTTCTTTGTCTGACATCTTTGCAGTTGATTAAACTGATTTCTTGAATGTGTAATGCAGCCAAATCAGATTTGGCAAGGCACTGCAGATACAGAGAAGTAAAGGTGGGGGGGGGGGTGAAATAACTCGATGATGATTCAGATCTGAGGGTAATCTCCAAGAATTGTTGCAGCCAGTCAAGAATCTGAATCTTGTTCGGGTTCTTGCTAGGCGTGGCACAATGATTTGGTAGGGAAGGTATTGATGGTGTTGGGATCAACAAGGGAAATAACTCTCCGATGATGAAAATTAACTGAGGAGAGAGTAAAAGAAAACAATTTTGAGAATCAAGATCCAGAAAATAGCCGATCTTGAAACTTTATGCCGTTAGGCTGTTAAATTGCTCTGATACCATATTAGAGAAATATCAAAAAGAATTGTATTGCAAATACTTTCTCAGTACATTACAGAATGATATAATACAAGTATTTATACAAAACAGAATACGGCCCAAGGCCCAGACTTGTAATCCATGTACAATATGATGAGTAGATCACGGCTGTTGAAATGGGTGGCTGAGATGCTGCAATGTGAATGACTTGGATAGATAAGAGGGAAAGCACATTACGGTGTATTCATAATAGGTATACCTTCCTCCTGCTTTTGTTCTCTTTGTTTTTTTCATTTCAGAATGCGTTCACGATTATCTTTCCAAAGGTGTCGCTGCTATTATTCGTCGTTGGGGATGGATATTTGGAATCCCTTCTCCTGAAATAGCCGTTCCTGACCAAAATATACCTTTCTAAGTCCTATACATATGACACCTTTGAATCCTATAGTACAATTTGCTTATATTCTGAAGACAGAGAAATAAACCCATCGATCTGTGGGCAATCATGTGTGTGGTCTTGGCTGCAGCGTCTGTTGTCTTGGCTGTTCTCTATTTTTACTTATGTGTGTGAAAGAATGCAATATATATATTTGCCATGTATTTAAAGAGGTTAATATTATCATCCTCCTTTGTAATGCCACCGAGTACAGTTTTTTTTTGGTAGTTATACTAATACAAAACAGCATATTGATGCAAGAAATAAAACAGTGCAACTTTGGAAGTAGATGATAAAGTTGGAATTTGATTAGTAGAAAACACTCCACTGACAACGCAGTCTTTTCATTCAGCTCACATCAAGAAACCTCATTACCAAAATAATTTAAGCTTTTGAGCCCCAAATGGACTGTTATTATTGTTCAATAAAGTGCAATGAGGGGGTCTACTGGCTGAGTTAATATGGATTTGCCTAGTTTTTCCTACGTTTCTCAAAATGAAACAAATGAAGCAGTTGTGCACTTTCGATAAATATTCTAAAACTAAAGTTTGCTTTCCACGAGTACAGCGTTGTTCATGTGCCGTTACTTCTTCTAAGTGCAAGATTTTCACATGATATGTATCTCTACTAATAATAATTTCTACTACTCGTGATAATGAAAATACCCAATTTTGTCCGTGCGTCATTTGGAATTACACCGTCGGATGCTACATCCCTCGTCTGTCTCATTGTAAGTTTTTAACAAATATCACACTAAAAATCAAATCCCTAATTTCCAAAGCTCTCAAACACTACAAGAAAAAAATCCTACTACAACAGCGGATAAAGATTGTGAAAACACTTTAAAGACTTTTATATTGCCGTTGTAATATCCATAGTTGCATAAAATATGTGTATTTCATAACATTTATTTAATGTTACATGAGTTTTGTAGATAATATATTCACCACAGTTCCTGGTCGTGGTATTTATTTCATACGTCGATTAGGAAAACTTTACACGATGGTTTTGAATTGTTGTAAAATATTAGTTTATACAACGTATTATAAACATTGGTCCATCTTTTCTACTTTGTTAATAAAACGTAGTATTTTGTTTTTTCAATGTTTTTACATGATCTGCATATAATTGAAAAAAGAAAGAAAATTGTAAAAAAATAACATACATATCGTTTAAACGAGCAGTGTTTAAATTTCATACAATAATTTTTAAAATTTGTAAAATTGGTAAATATAATTTTTTTCAAATATTGTGTTTGTAATTTCAACCATGTTTGGCAAACCTTGTAGTATAATTTTGATTGCTTATTCTAAATGTTATAAAAAAATATATTAACAACATTCAATAAAAATAGTATATAGTTTTGATGTAACATCATACAAGGATTGTAAATATTATCTTTAACAATATGCAATAGTGTTAATAAAGATTACGCCAATGCTATATTATTATTCTTGACATGGCATCTACATCTTTTAGCAAACAGCCGTCCACTAGTGTTATTAAAATTACAAGAATGTTACCATCTACAAATGCTTAATGTAATTTCATACACACACATAATGTATCAACTTGCAGCTACACATATATCAATATGGAACGATTACATGAGCTAAATATAATTTCACCGGTGATTGGGTAGTATAAAATTCAATCTGTGAATACAACAGACTCTGTAGGATGGATGCTTCGAAAAGTAAAGTCATGAAATCCAAATATGCAGCGACTGTAAATATGAAGTAGCATTAATGATGCATCTTCAAATCTGAAGGAATTTTAATAACGATATATGAGATTGTGGCTTACAGTTTTAGCTCCAATAGCACTAATGATGAACCGAGATAGATCAGCAATGTGGTTAATAGAATGGCAGGTACTGGGATAATCTTGTAGCATGTTTGTTCAGTCTATATATACATATAAACAGTATGGGTTAGTTGCAAGAAATTCCGTTGGCACCTAGTTGAGCTTAGAATCAACAAGATAACCTATAAACATTTGACCTCGTACAATACATAAATGGCTTGGTTTTATATCAAATCTTTTTGTCCAACTAGCACATCAATATTCTATTACTACATTCAATTATTCATGCTTTATCCACTTCACAAAAATCATTTAAAGGGTAAATGGTCTAAACTAACAGTAAATGACTCAAAGATGAATGACAACTAACTAAACTAAATTCGTTCTCCGGTTTTTCCAATTTTGCTTACTAAGACTATTTACCTCAAAAAAGAAATAATCAAGTATGCAGTAAGAATATAATTGGCCTGGTCTCTCTGTTGTTCGAGCAAGATGAAGGGAAGTAGTGAAGCGTAGTGTCATTCCAACTAATCCACAAGAAGATGATTTTTCTTCAGCCTGCAACTTGTACAGTGACAAAATTAGTGTTAAATATCTAATAATAATGCAAGTACAACAAGAAACTGGTCTTAACACATAAATGTATTGTTAATAAGAAAACGTGTCAACATTCCCAAAACAATGTGATTAATAAGAAATGTTGTTTATGCTACAAAAGAAGATTATCAGAAGTGATCATTTCCTTCATAGCCCCCTTTCGACTGGGTTGACTTGGACAAATTACGTTTGGAGTGTTGCTTAATAATAGATAACATATCCTATCAACCCTATTGAAATGGAGCTTAAGGAGTAAGCACCTCTTTCGAAATCTCTTTTCTAGGTGAGTCGAAAGTGGTTACTTAAAATGCGTATATCCGTATTGTTAAAGAACATTATAAATAATGTCATCTAATAATACGGAGAATATAGCTTGTTAAGGGTGACCAAATAAACACATCGGTTTCTTAAAATCAGAACAGTTTATCATATGAAACAACAATCACATATCACAACGGAATAATATACATCACATACAAGACATACTGTAAGTTTATAAACTGTGATGCTAGACTCACATAACATACAAACAAAATAAGTCACTTTCTTAATAATACATTCCATGGTCCTACATGTAAATATACAACAGAAAATAAACTGAAAGGCCAAAAATGTCTATCATCTACTAGCACACCTACCCAAAAGCCTGCAAGTCCTAATACCTAAAAAGCCTCGGACTGACCCGAGTATTATAAAGTAAATGGGTAAGGCTATTTCTAAATATCAAAGAGGTAAGAACAAGATATAACACAAGAAATATGACATTATAATAAATGCAAATGTCATAAATATAACCAAGGCACTAGGATAATTTAACTTAGAATCCATTTCAAGATATATAAATATTTCAATCGCAAAACACGAAATAACCCATGAAAATCCATAAATTCCAGCATAAAAAAAATCTCCAAAACTCTAAGAAAACAAAGTCATATCGATCTCAATGATCATACACTTACCTTGGAAAACAAAAGATGGTATCACTCATACTGATCCGATACCAATGATCATCTATACCATGAAAACAAAATCTTAAATCCATGAAAACCAGACCAGAGAAAATATAACTCATTCTGATCATAAGGATCGTACAAAAATCCAGGAGTATACTTCTTAAGGATCATCGGTCCCACCGAACACCAAAAGAGAGTAAACTCTAAAGTGTCAAATACAACCATCTTTAGTAATCACGAGAAATTAACCAAAACGTCACCGCCTGGTGAAAATAAAGCATTTACTATAAGTTAGTAAATCCCACTCATTACGGATACCATAGGAAAACCTAAACTATATTCTCTTATGGATCTATCAGTCCCATCGAACACCAAAAGTGAATACAACTCTAAAGTGTTAATTACTTCCCTATAGCAATCACAAGAATTTAACCAAAGTATCTCATACTATCTGGTGAAATTCGAGTATTCGCTAATGGGCTAGTAAGTACCACTCAAACATTCTATTTAACGAGTGTACCATATTCGACGAAGCATTATTTAAAAGCATCTAAACCAATTAATAACACTAAGTCGATTATTATTATTCTCCAAATTATATAATTAAGGTTCTCAAAACATTTTATTTTTAAAATCTTCTCCAAATCCAAAAGTCATATGAAAATGTTAAAATAGCATATAAATAACCAAAAGTTAAATCCAATAAATACCAATAAGAATTTATAGTTTGAAAACGGATAATATCATTTTATCACATAAGAAATAATTTCTAAAATACTTATATATGAACCTATTTTTAAACTTCTTCTTTAAAATCCATAAACACATTTATTTCTCAACTATATATATATCCTTTGATAAAATATACCATAATTCCACTTTTAATATTAAAATGCTTTTATATATATAATTATTCCAAATTCTTATTTGAAAGTCCCATAGTTCACAAATTATATTCCAAAGTACACACACACACATATAAGTAGTCATCTATTTTATAAAACCATAAATATCTACTTTCAAACCCATATTGTTATTAAAACATTTTCTTTAAAAGCGACTTAGAAGTTTATTTCCAAACCATTCCAAAATAATGTTGTATATATAATTACTTATAAAATCACTGATATAAAGGAAATTAGATTATTATAGAAATTTGGTTTGAAATCTATATATATTATAATAAACCAAAGTTCATAAAACACAAGGAATTTAGTTATTTCAAAAGTCCCAAATTCATCACAAAACCATATCGGCAAATTTGATCCATAGAGATATGCTCAACATCATCTCAAAGCACTCTATCATGAAAACAAAATCCATATATTCATAATTCAAAATCCCGAAATAGCATTGAAATCAATCATGCAATAGATCACATAACAATGGACACAACATAAAAGAAGAGAACCAAGCAAACAAATGGTTGAATGGGCGAACGGGAGTTACATGACCATCACTTGGGGCTCTGCCCAAGTGCATGACTGGTGCACCGATCCCTTAGGACCGTTCCACCGGTTGCGTCGCCTGGGTGAAGCCCTAGGCAATTTCTTATGCCTTCCAAAGTCTGTTGGCGGGGGTATTTCGACGGTCGTTGCTTCTAAATCCTAGGGCATTGTTTTAAACATCATGCAAACCTATATTCATTCACATAATCATGATTCAAAGGATCATATGGCAAGGGTTTTCAGTAAATAGTGAATAAATTAACAAGATATGTGAATATCACTATCAAATTGAAAGCAATTCAACAATAAATCATTCAAAATGAAAACAAGAATCCATTAAACATTTAGAAATATTTGTGTGAGTGTTAACTCACCTTTAAACTTTAATTGATGTTTTAAAGCTCAGATTCACCTAGGCCAATTACATTCAGCTACAACCTAAAGCAAATTCCAGAAATTAAAAAAGAAAAGATCACAACCCTAGACCAAAACTGAAATTAATCAATGAATTAAACCCATTAGAAGATAGAGAAAATTACCTAAGATTGATTTCTATAATTATTGACAAAAGCCCTATGTTTTGCAGCTAGAATTTAGGGATTGCTTGAGCTGGGGTTAATGACAGCAAAAGAGTACTTGTTTTTTATTTCTGGAATGAAATATATTGAGGAAGGATGTATACGTACTTTTATTTCTCTTTTCTAACTATTCTAAATGGGCTATGAAGGTGAGATGTGGATCCAATACGCCAAGTGTTACTAATTTCATTTTAAAGAGAAATGGTGCTAATTTTAATTTTTGCTTAATCACTTATTAAAACTCCAATTTATGCCAAACAATGATTTATTTAACCTATTTGATTTCACCAAAATTTGACAAACACTAATATGTCATAAATTATCATTTTAGTAAAGTTGGATTATAAAATTTCAAAAATCTCATTTTAACAATAATCTCGATACTAGCAATTTACTCAAATGTCAAATTGAAATAATTGGTTTAATCATATTTCAAATTTAAATTGAAATTCTCTTTAAGAAATGAAACTCATTTCTTCATTAAATTAAATCAACTATTCTAAAAAACTAGATTAAATTTCACAAATCATAAATAAAAATTAATTATCCATAATTTAGCTTAATTAATTAGGTAATTAATAACGGAGTTGTTACACAGGTGTTTCACGAACATATATATATTCCGAGGAGGATGTCGAGATATTCAATCATGACGCTAGCACCAAAGAGCTTCATTCATTGGTCTTACTTCTTCTACACTAAATGTAGTATGCACATAGTGGAGATGCGAGGGGGTACCGTATTTCAACATGGTATCAAATCAAATGGTTCGAGGGAACCAATATGATGCACCATTGACCTAAGTATACTTCAGGACGTGGCTTGAGCTCGGGATGCTTATTAAGATGGAGTTATATGTTAGAACGCGATCTGCTCCAACCGTGGAAAAGATGACTCGTTGTAAACAGCTTGGCCTAATTGCTGAGAGGTGGTAGTGACCAGATCTGAATTCTTGAGAGGTGTAAGCGACCTTATCCAAGTGTTGTACGAACTATGACATAAGTTGAATTGAGAAATTCTCACCAAGGTGGAAATCTATAAGTTGTGGCTTGCATTGTACTAGAGTGGATGCGTAGATTGGATTGTGATTAGTCCCATATCACAAGATATCCAAAATGAGATAAGCATAAACGTGGTATTAGTAACACATAACAACAAGGGATCCTTTTATTCCAACAAGTGTTCCATGAACATATATGTGCCCCATGGGATGTCGAGATATATAATCATGGCGCAGGCACCTAATAGCTTTGGTCTTGGTTCTTCTACAATATATGAAGTGCGTGCGTAGTGGAGATGCGAGGAGGTGCCAAAAATTTCAACATTTTGCTAGTTAAGGTCGAAAAAATGAATTATTTGAACATTCACGTAGAATTAAACAATTGTTTAAGTAAGAATTTTGACAATATCATATAAATATTACACGAAATAAAGCTATTATCCAATGAGGAAAATATATCGTTGAAATAGAATTGTATAAAGCATTTGGCATGATATTAACCATAATAACATAATAGTATATATAAGCACATCAAGTATACAGTAATTACTCGATCGATCGTTTATCATTGGGAATTACATGTCATGTTGAAATGAGATGGATTAATGGTGTTAGATAGGGTTTAGAGTAAATATACAAATAATGTTGTAAGAGCTCAACATAGAAGAGTTTTAAGTGTTAAATAGACTTCATTGAATGATGCTTAAGGAACTCGATCAAATGAAAGAGTACATTGGGTACTAGTCAAATTACAACAGTCCAAGGACCCGATCACGTGGAGTATGGGATAATTGCTCATACAAGGAATGAGACTAGAATGAATTAGGGATAGCTAAACCAATTTCAAGTTAATTAGAAGGGACGATCATGCAAAAGGTATTTGAACTGACTCCACCATAGCTAGGAGAACTGACCGCAAGCATAAATAGTCAGACATATACTAGGTTATGTGGTCAAATGGAATTTTATTTAGTACCAGAAAGTGACTTTTTTTATAGCAACTTAATAGGAGACCGATTCTTGCTCTGAAGCCTATGGATCCACAACAAATACTCTTAGAGTTTGAATTCCTTTATATGGCGGTATATTTAATATATTTTTGAGATCTTTTGACTCTCTTCTACAACTATAAGTACCAAGTGCTCATATGGAAAATAGGTTCCTTTTCTAACTTCTAATCATGAAGTACTATCAAACTCTCAAGAATTCCTCACTTATGTTGAATTATATTACTAGAAAACTATTGGTGATATATTATTCATTTTTTGTTGTTGAATAAATCAAGAATAAAAGAAATATAAAGTAGACATTAATTGAATTACCGAACCATTACAAAAAAATTGATTGTAGTCTCTTTTACTTATTGTTTATATTAATAGTTACTCATTTATAATTATGATCGATATTACGTACCATCCATAACAAAAATAAATAGTTAAATTCCTCTTAGATCATAATTTTGGTTACCATTTTGAAGCCAAAGTTCCATGAAATTCAAATTCAAAACTTATAACTAAAAATATTTATAAACGCAAATTTTAACAAAAATAAACAAACATTATCAATCATGAGTAGGTATGCCATGTCAATGAAATGTTGTTAATATAATATAGTTTACAATATTTCATACATGTTACGAAACACATCTTATTGCAATTTGATAATATGTATTTTTAACAAAGAACCAAGATTTTTCCGCAGGTGTGGTACAATAGAAAATGGGTGTTTAGGTCTACTAACAAACCCAAGTTTGAGTTTTGCCTTGCACACACTTCTCACAAAAAAACAGTACCCTGGGGGATATAATTAAGTGCCATGAGTTAAAGCGGATATGCACAATTTAATCCCCCTTCGGAGTTGGTTGGTCCACCGTCCCTTCCGGAGGTCCTCTGTATCTAGGAGTTTCTAGAAAATAAAACAAAGAACTAAGATTTGATATTATGTATAATTATACGTATAGTGTAATTGGCAAGAATCGAACTTCAACCTCACCCATGGAAACCAGCTACCTCAACTAAGTTGACTATCCATATAGGTCATGATTTGATTATATTATGATTTTATTTAACATAAAATTATTTTTTAAAAACCCTACTCCACAGAGTAGAGCTAGGAAATTTAACCGCCCCGACCGACCCCCCGTTTAAACTGGGCTCTCACAGATGAACTTTTTGATCTCGAGGTTTTATAACATGAAAATTATTTTTACAAATGGCGGCCGAAATCCTAATCTAAATATTTTTCTACCGCCTGTGTCTTCTTTAACGTTCGTTCCGGCTTCCTACCCTCCTTCTCATCTCTCCATCGCTTGGCTCTCAATCCTCTCTCGTTGCCTCACATGTCCTCCGACCTTCGATCGTCTCTTCCCCCAGTTCCACCGCCTCGATTCCCCAACCCACCTCCTGGTTTCCCACCTTTGGATAGCTCGGCTCATACGCCTGATATAGATGATGAATTCATCACTGTCCGATCAAGGAAATGGAAGCATCAGCCCAATTTCGCCATACAAACAAATAGATCTAACCCCGCTCCTATTGGGTTATAGAACAATAGCCTTCAATCTACAATTCCACATAAAGAACCACTAAACCATATTCGTAATCTAAGTAATGCTAATCCCCTAATGCAAACGGAAAAAAATTTCGCTACAAACAAATGGAGTTTCTCCTCCTCTTCTAGTAGAACATGGAATGAAGTCGTTAAGGGCAATAATATTCCAGTTTCCATCCCACTAAAGTTTTATCAGCCATGTGAATTTAATTCATTGAAATGTGCCAAAATGCCCGTTGAAGTAGTTCAGGTTGCTAGGAAACAATGGGATAATGCAATCGTAATTTATGTTGTTGGCCCTAAACCGTATCATCCATATTTTAGAGACTATATCACTAGAGTATGGAAACCTGAAGAAGAATTTTCTATTTTCTCCAAGGAGAATGGATTTTATGTTATTAAATTTCAGCATAAAAAAGACTGTGATAGAATCTTAGAAGGGGGCCCTTACTATTACAACAAGAAGTTGATGATGATGAAACGATGGTCGCCTGGTATGCAACTTAATAAAGAACTCCTAAATTCAATTCTGATTTGGGTTCGATTTCCTAACCTTCCTCTTGATTACCGGACGGAGGAGGGGATTAGTCGTATCGCCTCGGTACTAGGAACCCCCATCAAATTGGACAAATTTACTGAAGGTATTATTAAAATTGCGTATGTTAGAGCTTTAATTGAAATCGATAATTCCTGTAAGTTTCCTACTAAAATTCCTATTTTATCGGAGAATGATGAAATTATATGGCAAGAAATGTATGAGTGGAAGCCAAATACATGTGCTAACTGTCATAGCTTTGGTCACATTGAAACACATTGTCAATTCACTAAAGCTTGGAGACCTAAAGTGCATACTTTTGATAATTTGAACAATATTAATGATATGCATGTTGATACCAATCAGAATAGCACAAATATGATAGATCTTTCGAATGCAACTGATATGCATCATGACACAGATAAAATAGAGCAGAGTAAATCAGTTTGCAATCCTTCTAATGATAGTTCTAACTGTGATATGGAAATCAATTCCAAGGATACATCTAACAGAGTCTAGTTGGTGAACTTATCCACACCCAATAATACAAACACACTTCAGAACACTTTATCAAATAACACAGACACGATCATACAAGCTTCTGATAATTATATTACTGAAGATCCAAATCCCTCTGACATTCTGCCTGATGCAACAATTGAATCTCCTCCTTGTGCTGTATATACTGGCCAAAGCTCGGCTGTCCTTAGGGCTTCCAGAACAAAATCCATCATGAAAGTTAGACCAGAAGAGACACCTTATGAATTTAAAGCTACTGCTACAACTGATGTCATAGATAACCCTGATTGGATAAATCTGGTTAGTCAATTGAAAGGCAAAAACAAAAAATCGAAAAAACATAAGACATCAGGATTCACCGTGCTTCGACAGACATGCCTTTGCAGCCATTGAAGTCTTGAGCTTTTAATTTTTAGATCTGGACCTAACAAAGTTAAGTGATGAGCTCTCTCTCCTGCCACCGCACTTGTGAAGATTTTTATTTTCTCCGTGTCTCTTGTTTTGTGTTTTCCAGTAAGTACACGTGTATTAGCACTTTGTTTGTTTTTTCCTTTTTCTTTGTTTTCTTGCTCTAAGTTGTTCGTATGGGTGGTTTTGAGTGTATTGCTTTGATATCTACTCCTCCATCTATTTGACAACTTGAGTAATGGTCTGCAGTATCCTTTGTACTATTCATATATGGACATGATATGTACTCTTTTTCCTGGTAAGACACCCATTTAGGTTAGGGGGATTGCTAGGTTTTAACGAGGCATATCATGGAAGTATATGATTCTATTCTATTAATAAAGTACTTTTTTTCAAAAAAAAAATTACAATAGGGAAAACATTTTCAAAATATTATAACCTGCAACATTTTTTACATGTTTTAAAATAATTTATTTTACAACAAATAAATGTGTCATGTAGTTAAACAACAATGAGAAAACGTTATAAAAGAAGGAACTTATTACAATGGTAAAAGAATGTTATGGAAAATTTCTTTTTATAACATTTTATGATAACGTCATGGAAAATATGAATCCTACATCATATGTTCAAAAAATGTTGTTCCTAGAAATATTTTAGAACATTTTATTGAACAAATGTTGCAAAATGTCAAATTTTCTATTGCAGTTTCATGAACCGTTGCAAATTCTATGTTGTAAAAAGCATTTTTTCTTGTAGTGTTAAACTCGTTGAACAAAATAAAAATAAATGAAATTCGTAGTTGAGTTCCGGCAAAGCTACAACTGCGACTGATGGAAGATCAAATGAAGAGGACAAGTGAGCAAACGAACATGTGTATGAGGTTAATGACAAGAAATGCAACTAGATGCTTGAGAGTTGAGGACTTTTCATCAATGCATCGGGTTCTAGACGTTCGATTGATTCAACACTCATCTCACTATAAATAAGATTTATCTCTTCGATCAAAATACTCATCGAAGAGCATGTTTAGCATCTTAGATTCTATCTCGGTTGAAGTTTTCTTCCATAGCAAATATATTTTTAAAAAAGATAGACAAGAGGTTGGAGAAGGAAAAAAAACTATATTTTTTTCTTACAAGGAGGGAAACTTTGTTACAAAAGTTCATATTTTTTTCTACCTTTTTCCATACATTTCTTCTTGCATTTGAATCCATCTCTATTTATAGGAGTTTACATCTCAAATAAATGGTGAAGATTCACTTAATCTAATAATTCTCCATAACTCTCTTCTAAATATTCTCTTATACAATTTTAAATATATTATATAAATATCTCCTAAATATTTTCTTATACAATTTCAATATATTCCATAAATGTCTAGCATATATCTTAGATATTTCTTATATGGAAAAATCTAGATGAACAAAATCAAGTTTATTTCGAACACCCCCTTATAATCTTGATTTTGTAATACCAAGTAATGCTTGAAATCTTTAAATTTCATGTGCTTCGGTAAGAATAGAGATATTATCCAAACTTTGTTCATTGCGTTGATTTTCTTACCAAACATCGAGATCTTCAGTACAAGTTCACGGATTCTTGTTTTACCCCTTTCATTTCGTCATCCATCATTACAATAGAATTTTCCAAAAAGTAAACACTCTAACTTTCGCCTTGTTCCAGTGTCATAAATTTTGAATGAACCATATATTTTATTTTTGCATTCTTTCATAACATCGCTCTTGCAGTTTTTGACCAATCCAATTTCTATGTATGTTTTCAAAATTTCACTTTTGCATGTCATTTCAGAGAACATTACTTGAAAAACAAGTTTATTCAAAACTATATAAGCTTTGCACACCTCTATATTTTTATGATTATGAAATTCATCGCTTGTCACTTTTACTCCCTCTTTAAGCATTTCTACTTTTATTTCTTTAACATCCCCTCTTTCCATTTCTTCAAAATTTTGCTTGTGTTTCAAATCTCTTCCAAGCGCTTGAATTCCATCTCCTTGATTTATGTCTTCTTTATTTTCATCTCGTTTGCTTCTGCACTTTCCATCGTTTGCGTCATATTCGCTTACTTTATTTTCTTCAACCTTTTCTTTTTCATCTTCTACACTTCTTTTCCTTTCAATTTCTCCTCCTCTAACTTCTCAAATTTCAGCAATTTTTCCGCCTCTTTCTCTTTCTCATCAATCAGATTGTCTTCTTCTATTACTTTTGCTTCATTCTTTCTATATACTTCTTTCAACAAATTCCATGAATCTTTTGTGGAACTTTCTTCAAAAATATGATCCACGCTACTTCATCGACCTTCACACTCTTCACAACACGAGTACGATGATCATTCCATCATAATTTTACGAAAGCTTTCTTGTCCATTTGCGACATGCTCTTCAAATCTTACGGCCATTCATAACCATCTTCGACGGTCTTCCATAATCCTTTGCAGATTAACTCCTTTTTTCTTCCTTATAAGCCAGTAGTAAAATACCATCTTCTTGACTTCTTTCTTCAATATAATTGGCATTCTCTTCAATTTTATTGTTGCTTGGAGCACTACACTCAGAAATATAATGTTCAAAATTTTCACAATTGTAGCATTTGATGCGTGACTTATCATGCATTAACTTTGAATTTCTTTCCAAGACCTCTTGTTGATCTTTCTCCTCTTTGGTTATTGTTATCATTGTTGTTATCGTTATTAGTTCTCCAACCTCGTCTGTATCCATATCCATGGCCTCGTCTTCGTTCTTAACAAAATACCCTTTTTTCAATGGGCAAAACCTTTTGTTATAGGGTTTTCACAACGGGCCAGTACCCATTGTATTATGCGATGTTGTGGTAGAGGCAAAATATTTTACAACGTTCTAAAACCACTATAGAAGCCCGTTGTAGTAAACATTTTTTACAACGGTCCATGACTGTTGCAATAGGGTCTTTTACAACTGCTTTTTCCCGTTTCAATAAGATATTTTTCAACTATTTTTGCATGTTGCAACAGAGCTTTTTACAACTATTTTTGCCCTTTGCAATAGGGCCTTTTACAACTGTTTTTGCCCGTTGTTAAAAAAAATAAATGAGAAAAAAAATACAATTACATTGCACTTATAAATTTAAAATTAATTTGCTATTTAAACCAAAATACTGCACCAATAACAAACATATTTAGTTGTATCCACTAAAGATAAAAACGATTTATATTTCTAAATGCCAAAATGATTCATGTATTCTCGGTCTCTTATAATACCAAACCTATAAAAGAAATACATATACCTACCAATATAATAAAAACATAATGAATATAGGATTCATCCAACTTTATGTACGTCATGATTCTTGAAATTTAGTGGCTTGAACCCTATCATCATCTCTTTCAACAACCACCTATTCATACAAATCACGATCCAATACTTGTTTGGAATACATAAATAATGACCAGATATGTTAATTAGGGTGAGCTACTTTGAAAGATGCAACATAAATGAACTAACAGAAAACATAAACTTGATCAAAGATAAAACTGTTTAAATTTTAGAGAAGACACAAGATCGAGATTTAGAATGTCCGTTGAGATGCTGAAACGATTGCAGTAACATCGCTGAAAAAACAAATTATGATTTAATGAAAATGAGCTGGAAATATAACCATGTTGAATATAACAAGAAACAAAGACTTGAAAGCATAGAGATATAATGATACTGAACTAAAAATTTAATCAGTAGCTGTTGTGGAATCTTGTTAAACTGCATTCTTCTGGTAGTTCTCTTCCGCACTACATGTGAAACTAGCATGGATACTTTCTTTACTCTTGCACTCTTCTTATTATAATCAATAAGAAGTCAAAAAGAGTCCCTAATGAAATAAGATTTAATATTTGATGGATCATTTTCATACCGACAATTTGTAATAATATGAATTAGTAAAGTTGGTTACGTCTAATCCAATATATATGTGTAAATCCATTGGATAGAATAATATATGTGTAAATCCATTGGATTCGACCCATTGTGCAGCACGTTCTGTGTTAAGTAATCAACACTGGTATTAAGAAGTCCTTAGTTAAAAGCATGTCAAAAGAACGATGACATGGGCGCAACAGTAAAATAGTGAAGTCTTTCTGCTCTTGTAGTTTTCCATAATATGAAGTAAATTTTGTATGTTAGTTTTGTTATGTTTCAGTTGACAAGAAGGGTAAACCATAGTTACTAACTTAACAGGTTAAACAACCAAGTAAACTCAAAACATAAAAAGAGGAGAACTACAAGAATGTGGAATTGGACTGCACCTTAACCTCTCTCAACTGCCCATCCAAAATTCTTTACATGGTAGTCCAAGAACTTATCCAGGACCAGTCCTTCTATATTAACTACCTGTTTGATGAAGAAACAAGTATTCATAAAAAATAAACTATTTGTACAACAAATATAATAAGGAAAACAAGCCCAACAATTTCAATATGTCAACGATCTCACCTCAGCAAGCACTGATCTGGGCACTTTCTAATATGTCAACGAAAGTAAATGTACTGCATGACGTTGAATTGCTTGGTCGAAACCTACAGAATATGGAATCAAATTAGAATAAGTTGGTGTAAGGGGAAAATAAAACGTGCATGTTAGCAAGAAAAAATGAAGGAAAAACACTTCTATTACTAAGCAACTTAAGTTAAGAGACAAACAAGCATACATTACAAACATACTGGCATTGCATACATTACAATTTACCAAAGAACAAAGACTTACGTATGTGTAATATTATAAGTATCTTAAATAAAGAAACCGATGATATTTAAAACAGTTTCAAATGTAGGTAAAAATATCAAGAAAAAAAGTAATATATTGAAAACCCCTCAAGGTAGTGCAGTGGTTAGGACATGCGGCGCTCACCTTAAAGGTCGATGGTTCAATCCCCACCAACTACATATCCTTGTGATTTACTCGAAGTATGTGTTGTGAGTTCGGTGCATACTTCCTTAGCGTTTACAAGCAAAGCTTGGTTCTTCAGGTCTTCAAAAAAAGGTAATACATGGAAGAACAAGTTCTAACTTTCAAACAGTTTCAAATGTATTTTAAAACAATTTGGCTTTTCTATATATGTTAACCGACACATTCGAATGATTAGTCAAAGTTAGTCACATGGGTGGAAACAAATATTTTGGAAGCTTATACTATATACATAAATATAAACCTAGAGAATGATTTAAAATAGAAAGCCAAGATCAATACATCCACTACCATTACCTCTGCTTTAGTAAATATCTTTGCATAGACAACAAGTATTCCTCGTCCTCCTGGCTTTTGCATTTTTTTAAAGGCCCTAGTACATAAAAATAATAATATAAAATTCAAAACATAACTGGCATATCCTTGTTATGAATAATAAATATGCATATTACATGAAGCATCTAAAGATTAAATTATATGCAACATTCTACATTAAACATATGCATAAAAGAAGATCGTCTCCCCGTAAGAAGATAAGCTCAAAATTAAGATAAGCAGAGATTTTATATTACAGCAAAAAGGTGAAAGTGAAAGGCAAGGTAAACCAATGCCATATTTAATACAGAAATCGACCTTTAATTAGCGTTAATGGTATAAATTATATAATTTAACTTTTACTTACTTATAAGAAGCATTAGATTACAGGAAGTCGTATTATTTTGATCTTAGCACCATTCAACTTGACCATTTGCACTAGACGCCCTGTGTTTTTGTAACAATCCAAAAACCCGGCCTTCGAAAATCGGCATCCGTACTTCACTTGTACTCAAAATGCCGTAGATTCAAACGCCGAATCTGGCTTGCCGGAGCTTATAACACAATAAGTATAACAACACAGCGGAAGAAAAAGAATATATCAATATATATATATAACATTGATACAATGACAGATACAAAATCTGATATAATATGATACAACAGAATGATACAACAGATATCAATGTACATCAGAGATATGATACAAGAAATAGCAGCGGAAAGAAAATAGATAACACCAGCAGCGGATGGAATATCTCCAATAGAATGCTCCAATCCATAGCTAGCGGAAAGCAAGGTCAGTCGTCCAAGGACTGACTAGCTCCAAATAATTTACTAACCTGAATATCTGAAAAACCCAACTCTAGACTGCTTGTGTGGAAAATTATGAGTACCCAGAGTTTAGGAAAGGAACAATAAACTCCGAGTCAGTCGTGGGACTGGTGTGAGTAACAAAAACAGTTTATCTTTAAAACAAACACACAAGAACTTTAAACATTGAAACCCGCAATGTTTTTGGAAAATGAAACTACCATAAGACCTCCCGCCACACACACAATGCAAACGCAGAATTGGAGGAAATTTCTTCTTATGATAGTCAAACATGCTTACTACGCGAAACAAATCATTTTTTTGATATTATTACTAGTGCATAGTGCAGAAACATCACGAAAATATAATATTAATCTTAGCCAGCATAGGTACCATTATATCATGCCTACTATAGCTGCTATGTTAAATAGAAGGTTCTACAACTAATACCGTACAAGGTTCGTATTGGAAGATGGATTTCCAACAAATGGTCAGGATAAGGAACTTTCTTTCCTACTGCCGAATGGGATCGCCTCTGGCTGGACGTCCCGAGAGACAACTGCTCTCTGCCAACACAAGGCCGGGTTACCCCTGTAACTAGGTAACTCACGACTATGCCATCCTCCGGTCCTTTGGGACCTTTATCCGAGGCGCATCGATAAACACACAATCACACAATAAATGAGATCGGAGTATCCACATAGGTTAAATACCAGGGCTCCATACCTGATACCACCCTTTTCCAAAAGGAAATGACATACCCTAAAGGGCACGACCCTCATAACCTTGCCGCATATTCCTGTTTCGACCATTTTCAGGTTGTGAGGTCCGACGAAGTCTCGTCCACAAAGCTACGCTTTTTCACAAAGTCACGCTTTGATCACAAATGATCAATAAATGATCATCAACACACAGCAACACTCAGCATGCCACATTACCAAATTGGGAGTATATTACTGATAAATTTCAACTACATAACCTCTGAGCTCGTACGTCTCAGAGAAGGGTGTTAAGCTAAGAGAATAAATTCTCCGCCACTAAACAGAAATGTATTTGAAAGAAATCAGCTTTATATCTCAAAACGTAATGTCAGACATGTAACCATACAAGTCTGTTCCGGGTTCGAACAGAACCGAAGGCACTTTCGAAGAAGCCCTTGCAAATCCGGGTATTCACAATCCCGATCGGATTTCCCATCACTTAGGGAATCTCTATACCAGGAGCTACCCAGTGCAGAGACAATCGATAGGTTATCCTATCATTTTCGCAAACACCCGGTCTTCAACACCGGTCTTCAAATGCTATCCATATACGACGTATCACTTATTCGGAATGGGTTATATGACACAAAGGTCCTCTCCCGGCTAAACCGAATAGTGAGCGCAATACTTTAAAACATATGGATATTGGGATTTCAGTTAAGTCACAACTTATTATCCAAAATTTTCTTCAAATGGTTTAAACAAATTACCATTTTAATCTGTTAAAAATAAACAGATTCAATTCACAAAGTTCACCTAGTTTCACAAAGATCTATTCATAGATTTTCAAATCAATTTCCATTTCAATTTGATTAACTCGTTAAATCTTTAAATCAAAGATTTAACTCATAGCTTTTAAAACAATTTCATTTCAAATGGTTTAAACAAATCACCATTTTAAATTTGTTAAAATAAACAGATTCAATTCATAGCTTTCAAAAAGAATTCACTCATAACTTGGAAAACCATTTTTTAATTCAAACATGAAATTCCTTTACTTAAATTGGAATTTCATTTCTTATATGAAAGCTTTTATTCTTTGAAAACAAACAGTTTTCATTTTGGAAAATCTAATTCATTTATACGAGTTAAAGTCCTTGGGTTAAATTCAAATTCTCAAAATTATAGTTTTAAATGGTTTAACTTCATATAAATATATTTATAACATCTTTAATCGTAATTTCCAAACATGGAATTCAATTCCAAATTCTGAATTCAAAATTCAAATTAAATTATTTAAATTGGAAAACTTTATCAAGTTATTAAAAATAGCTTTTATCTTTGAAAACACCTTTTCAAAAGCTTTAACATTTAATCCAATTTCATTTCCAAAATCAATTGAAATTAAAATTTCAATTTCAAAAAAATATAAAATTTAAATCATCTGTGACTTAACCGATTTCCACGTGAAATCCATATTTGTGTGTGTATGGTGTAGTCCAGGGGTTTAACACACAATAGTGCAACATCATTCAATCATCACAGATTATATCAATATCGATAAGCGGTATAATCCACAATGCTTATCTTCATTCACAGTTCCACAGATAAAATAAATTTATCAATCACAAAGATTCATCATTACAATTTGATGTGGGTTTCGGATAACCAACTGGAATCCGACTCCCTGTCGCATCAAAGTTTAAATGCCGTTTTACGGGCAAAAAGTGTTTTCACCTAATCACGAATCACAGTTCAGCACAAAGTAATTCTCATCACACAGTTTATAGCACAAAGCATATCATATCAGAAATATCTAACAGTTCAACAATCGATAGGATACAAACATCCATAAGTAAACTCAATTAATTTAAATCAAATTTGATTAACAAATTAATCAATCTTTAATCATTAGATGATTAACTCTTTATTTTAAATAATTACTTTTAATTATTCAATTATTCTTTAATTAATTATCTTTAATTAATTAATTAACCCCTTAATTGATCATCATTTTAATTAATTAATCCTAATTAATAAATGATTATCCTTGATCAATAATTAATCTTAATCACTTGATTTCTTAACTTAAATCATTAGTTAATTCCTTTTGATTAAGTGTTTAATTACCTTAGTTTAATTAATCTTATAAATTTATTTTAATTTTAATTATTAACACATCAATAATAATCCTTTAATTATTTCCTTGATTTATCAAGATAAATTCTTTATCTTAACGATCACTTTAAAATAAATTTAACAAATAATTCAATGTTAAACCTTTAAGTTAATCCATAATCAAAACATCGTTTAAGATAAACCATTTATCTTTTAAAGTTTTATTTAAATAATCCTTGAAAATTAAATTATCATATGAACTAACTTAAAATTCTTCAGTTAATTAAAACCATTATCTTTTTAACTAAATAAACCTAAGAATTCATTTTAAACAATAAGGCATTAAACATTTTTAACTTGGTTTATAAAAGACTTTAACTAATTCTATAGCTAGTATAAAACTTTTATTATTATTAACTAAGAAAAGGTTTAAAATTCGATTTATTAAGTTCCAAAACCTGGAATACTTTGTTTTTAAGTTTAAACCTATTGTTATTTAAAACTGGGTACATAACAAACCCGAGACAATTGATCCCCTCTCGAACATCCCTTCAAACCTCCCTCCTTCTTCTTTCTCTGTTCTTCCAGATCCAAGGGTGCACTGTGCATGTGCACAACTTCGCTGGCCGCCTCTGGTTGAATTGCTGGTCGTCAACACATCATCGACGATGTGCTCGAGCCTCCCAAAAACTCAAAAACTCGAACAAATCACGATTTCGAAATTTCGTCTTCAAACCCAATACTGGAACGAACAAACGTCTCAAACAAGTGCCTTGCTCCCCCTCTTTAGATCATCAGAGTTCGCGACACCCCGTCCAAAGCTCCCCTAGCATCCCATGCTTCTGATGGTCCCGGTCCGATGATCTCCGGTGGCCTACAGATGGCGCGGAGATCTCGTTTCTGCCCTCGACTCAATTTAGACCTTAAACCCTAATTCGCTCTCGTCCCCAAAATTCTTGCCATAATTATTTTTTTTAACATTTTTCCTGGGATCCCTGAGGATCAAATAAGCTTCAAGCATAATTTCAAGGTTCAAAGATCCTTCGATTATTAGGAATCGATAAAAAAACAAAATTTGTTCAAGTATGAACTGCGCCTAAAATACTAAATTAAAAATCATCAAATTTAGTTTAAAAATCCTATTTTCGTATACTTATTTGAATTATGTAATCAAATCAATGATATAACATGCTTGAATTTATCATAAATTTTGCTTTACTGTAAAGTTTGAGGTTGCACAGATAAACCCCTCATGACAAAGCTTTAAAACAAATTTTTAATTGCGATTCAAGTTGAAACAAACTTGTTTGTTTTCAAATCCTAAGCTAAAAAGGATTGTGTGATGTTTATTTAAATTCCTTCTTCAATATGCTCTGTCCTGGAACTAAATATTAAGAACAACTGTATATATATTTCCAGTGATGCACAAACATACAAACAATATTTTCTTTCCAATATATAATTAAGAATACAAGATTCATGAAATAAATATTTAGATTCCAATTTAAGGAAAACAAGTTTACTCATCGGCATTTCAAAACAAAGAAGGTGAAGTTTGCTCACAGTTGTTTTCCAGAGAAGAAAGAACAGAGCTTGATAATGTTGAACAGCTTTGAAATTTGCAAGCTGGAGTCTTTTCTTGATTCTTCGATTCACTTCTCTGGTTTGAATTGTATGATTGTTTAAATTAAAATTTTGTTTTAGTTCAAAGATGATGTTAACTTCGGTTTTACTTGGCTTTGAATAAACGAACTGAAATGGAGATAAGTAGATATACGAGAAAAGAAGTGTACAGGCTGATAAAAAAAATGAATTTGTACAAATTTTGATCAATGATATTTTCGTTTGGGGGCTATGCAGATTTCTTTGAGGCTGAGACAATAATATTCATGCGTGCATTAATTGTGTTGTACAACTTAGAGATGCAAACCTTTAATGCATATGTACCCTATGTCTTCATGCTTATCTTGGTTGTACAAAAGATGTTTTGTTTATTACCTTGTCTATTATCCTACTTTTTACTTGCTTGCATAACCTTTCTTTACTTGTTTTCCAGTTCATACTTACTTCATTTGCTAGCTTAGACTTATCTATATTTTTTTTATATTTGCTTGCTTTGACTATGCAAATTTGATTTCGGCTGAAGATATTAACATTAAATAACTCTTGTTTACTTGTTTTCATATTTGCCTATGTATGTCTTTGTTTCATTTTTCTTCCAAGTGTACATGGATAAATATATGTTAGTATCTTCTTATACTTACTAATTTATAATATAAGTGAATTTTCTTATATACATCTATTTCCATTTCTATTTTAATTTCTGCTTTACTTTATATATTTACTTTTATTTCAACTTAAATATTTATTTATAGAAGTTTATAAGTTTATTTTCATATTTTATATAACCATAGATTTATTCGAAATATTTGTTTAACATCAACACTTATTTTGAATTCCTTTTAAATTTTTATTACCCAACATTTTATTATTTATATTTTAAACCATTTATCTAAGATTTTAAACTCAAAATCAACATATATATACATATACATATATATGTAATTTCAAATTTACTCATATATCACATATACATATATATTCACATATATATAATATTTTTAAATTTAAATGATTTATACAAAATATATTTGGATATCGGGAAACTCGCATCACTTAATCAATTTAATTTCACAATTTTTTTTATTCAAAAATTTGTTTAATTATCAATTTAAATGTAATTAAAATTCGAGGTCGTTATAGTTTTATTTTCCAACTCCAATCTCTAGCATATAACATTTTCATTTTTTATTTTCATTTTAATTTTGCAGTAATTAATTTTCTTCTACAAGGCCCTTTTTTTACGAGGAAAAAACACAGTGAAACTCACTTGGAAGTGCCAGAACACTTCTAGTATTATGTGATTTTACTGTTATTTTCCTTTTAGAAGAAACTAAGAACTGACTGTGTAGTTACTGTAATGGATGTCTATGTAACTTTAACTAAGACGATGATGATATGGTATACCTCTCAACATCACCTTCGAACTACAACATCATTATCTTATCCTCATCAACAACCAGAACCGCAACAACACATCGTTCATCTCAGGCAAATAGTTCAAGCGGCAGTTCAATTCAAGGTACCCGTAGATGCAATTAGGCAGTCAGATCGACACTCATCTCCAGATCAACGAATGATGCAACACTGTAGCATTTGCAATGCACATATTCTGAATAACGCTGGCTTCTCCTCAATCAACGTTAGATTTGACAAATTCAGCATAATCGATATCGAGTAGTTTATAGGCAGCAGCTTCACCAATCCACAACATCGACACAACATAAATCAACCGTAACTTCCAGCAAAGGGGAGATAACCGAGACAGTGGCGACCTCGGGATAAACTCAGTAGCTTTGTGGAGACATCGGAACATCTCCTTCGGGCGACGTTTTTTGGGGTTTTTTCCAAACGACCTTTCCATCGATAACAAGAATCATGACTTCCCAAGTGACACTGAAAAGCAAGGCTGGCTGGAGAATTCCATTCGTTTGTGGTGGGATTGAAATTGCGATTAGGGTATTGTGGTACAGAAAGTGGGGAAAGGGGATTTTGTGTTAGAATTGAAACCACGATTTAGGTATTGTGGTGGAGGAAGGGGAGAGATGGAAATTGATTTTGATTTGGGATATAGCAATGGAACTTAGTTAAGGAAAGAGGGTGAAGCGGAAAATGAAATTTTTCCAGAAAAGACGGGAACGTTTGTTAACCATTAACCTCGGATTACAAACAAGGAAAGGAACAACAAACATTATTATAAATTTTTAATTTAGAATTTAAAAAAATTTAAAATTTTATTTCTAGATTTTATGAAATTTTTAATTTGGAAAATTTTAAATTTTTATATTTTCTAAACTATTTAATATGATTATTAATTTTAATTATTAAACATCAAATACTAAATAATAAATATTATTTCTTAATGATTAAATATTATTTCCACAGAGCTAGTAATTATTAAAAACTAATTACTAATTATTAATTATTTTTAAATATTAATATTATTAATAAAAAATTATAAAATATATATTAATTATTATTATTATACCTAAAATAACGTTGTAATTGTTAATTATCAAAAATTAATTGTTAAATATTAAATATTACTTCTTAATTATTAATATTAATTATTAATGTTAATATTATTATTTCTTAATTATCAATGGAAAGTAAAATTAAATCTGTTGGAATACTGATTAAATCCTCCTACGATGTCTAAAATATTCAAATATAATGATGATCAGTTAAGAGTTATGGAAAATTAGCATCTATTACAAGTGGTAACTAAAAAGATTGTAGTATGTATTATAACTAGTAAAAAAGAGTTGTTAAAATTAACATCTATTACAACTAACATAAAAAAGAGTTGTTAAAAGTGAAATCTATTACAATGGGAAAAAGAAAATGGTTAGGCATCTATCACAATGGGTAAATAGGGATGAAAACTGGTATCTATTACAACAGGTAAAAAACAGTTGTAATATGAATATATTACAACGGGAAAATTTAAAACATTATAATAGGTGTCTAGTACAACGTGCAAAGAAAAATAGTTGTTGAAAAGTGGTATATATTACAACAGGCCTGAAAAAACCGTTGTAACAGGTTTCTTTTACAACGGGCATTTAAGGACCGTTGTAAAAATGGGGTTATAATAGGGTATTTTTTTGTAGAGTTAATCATAACCTCGTCTTTGTTAGCTTTGATTGCTTTCTTTAGTTTTTGAATCAATCTGTGTCTTAAGTATTTGCTCCACAATCTCCTTCTTTTTTCTTTTCTTTTCTTCATAAGCTTGTAATGAACTGCGAAGTTCCTCTACTACCATGGCCTCTAAGTTTTTTGTCTCTTCGATGATGGTAATAATATGTTCGAACTTCGGATCTAATGATATAAGAATCTTCTCCATAATTCTGACATCATTTAACTTCTCACCATTTCTTTTTAGGTTATTAGTAACTATTAAAGCTCTTGAGAAGTAATCAGAGACAAGTTCACCTTCTTTCATATGCAAAGTTTCAAATTCTTCTTTAGTTTAAAGACGTACTTTTTTGATTTGATCAGCTCCTTTGTAAGATGTTTTAAGCTTTTCCAATGCTTCTTTGGCTGACTTTGATCTCGAAACTTTTTCAAAAGTATCGTCATCCAATGCTTGATAAATTAGAAAAGGAGCCTTCTTGTCTCTCATCATTGAGTCTCTTAAACTATCCCTTTGAGTTTGAGATAGACTATCTTTATTCTCTTGTTCGGTGTAGCCTTTCTTGAATATCTCCCATACGTCGTGTGCTCTAAGGAGGGCCATCATTCTTAAACTCCAATTGTCATAACTGATCTTGGTGAGCATTGAGACTTGTAAGAGAACATCATTATTCGCCATCTTTTTAGGAGGATCTTCAAGCTTTAGTAACACCTTGTTGGAAGTTTTTTTCAATAGAAAATAGATTTGATTTTAGAAAAAGATAGATAAGAGGTTGGAGAAGAAAAAAACGATATTTTTTTCTTACAAGGAGAAAAAATTTATTACTAAACTTTATTACAAAAAGTTCATTTTTTTCTTCCTTTTTTCTTACATTTATTTTTGCATCCAAGATTAGTGAATCCACCTCTATTTATAGGAGTTTACATCTCAAATAAACGATGAAGATTTACTTAATCTAATGTTTCTTCATAAACATCTCTTAAATATTCACTTATACAATTTTAAATATATTGCATAAATATCTCCTAAATATTTTCTTATACAATTTCAAATATATTCCATAAATATCTAGCATATATTCTAGATATTTCTTATATGAAAAAAATCTAGATTAACAAAATCAAGTTTATTTCCAACATTAGATTCTCTCCCCTCTCAGGTTAAGTTATTATCTCGGATGGTTTTATTCTTGCAAGAGAAGGTGAGCATATATGATGATTATTTTTAGATATGAGCATATTCTCTTGCTTCCACTACTTGATACAACGCTCTGCTATACTTACATGGCATTAAATAAATGGTAAGCAATATTACATCCATCGAGAATTTGAGGAAGCAAATATACAATTGTGAAAAAGGTTATGACAGTATTTTATGAAGGTTTATGAGTTTGGTCTCCCAGGGTATGTGAGTTTTTCATGTTGAATGTGAGATTATACTTAACATTATTTACAATTTCTTAAACAAATGTTTGAAGTGCGTTGTATAAATTATTACCTTGGGTAAAAGAAATGCCTCATTATGATAATAGAAGTTAAAAACCGGTCCGATGCTTACTTGCACTCAAGATTTACTCCATCTTCAATATAAATACTTTAGGAAACATTTTATACTCTTCCGGTTCGAAACATTAGAATAACCATAAGTATTACATGAAACTTTTTTCCTGTAAAAAGAAAATTTATTTTGTGTAGTGTAATACTTCTTAAACTATCATATTTTCACCAAAATAACTTCAAATAATAATTCTACAAGTATGTATTAATATGCACAATATAGACAAAGGATTAGAAGTCAAAAAATATACCGCTCGTATTAATTACTCAATGCAATAAAGAATGAAATATATTATGTTACATGTGTAGTTTATATTAAGTATAGAACAAGATTATGCCTCTAGAGTAACGATGTAATGAGCTAATCAAATACTAGATATTGTAAACATGTAAACCATTTACTCTAATATATTATTATTTAAAATTCAATTTAGGTTTCTATCTTTTGATATTTGTGAACACTCCACTAAAAAAACATAGCCCAAGGACTATACTTTCAGTTTTGTCTGTGTATCATTATTCATAGTTCTAATTTTGGATTTTCAAGCTCAAACTTGGTTTCATATGCACCTTTGCTAGAATCGACCGAACTAGATGTTTTAATATTTAATCGTATTTAAATTTGTTATGATTAGAGTGAGGCAATTGTCGTCGAGGTCCCTCGGAGAATGCAAAGACATTTGAAATAATGTATACTGAATTATTCGCCCAATTGGTATGTTATCTTATCTATACAATTGATTGTTAATGTATTCATGAATGCCATAGGCGTGAGATCCTACATCTTGTATAAACATAATTTTTCAGTTTCAGATCAAGTGAGTAGCAATGAAAGATAATTGTTTGGTCATGAGAATTATATATTTTTAACGCTATGGTCATTAGTCATGTACTCATTTTATGTTGTTATTGTAGCTCACCTTGAAATGCCCTTAATTGACTGGAGATATAACAATGAAAAAATATACATTTGTCATATGTTCATATTAGTAAATAATAGGACTCGTCTTAAATATAAGCTTGTAGAAAAAACTTATTGCAATAACAGGCTTGTTTGAAAACTTATTATACAAATAAGCCTCATTTCATTTACTATATTTATGCAGTTTAAAATTGCACAAATACAAATTCTAATTTTGAATTTGAGCACATACAAAGGTGAAAATGTTTTTGCACAGTTTTAAAGTAAGCAAATGCAAATTCTCAAACAATGCATATTTTCGTAATAAGTTTCTATATATGCCTATTCTTGAAATAAGTTTTCAAAGTTAGCCTTGTTTTATGATTAACTCTAAATAATATTACTAAGAATATTTTAACTATGTTATAGAGTTATATAAAGTATTGTCTAATTGAGCTGGGATGGAAGACGTAAGTGGGAAGGAGATTTTGTGTTAAAATAATTGTTCATTTTTATCACTCAATATTTCAAAATTTGAGCTACTTATGGTTTGAACTTTGGAGTGCTGCAATTTGGTTACATAGGTACTGATATGCATGTATGAGTCAATTTGTTGAATGCAACTTTGGAATTGGATGAGAAAAAATTGATGTTGTTGCAATCACCTTCTCCCTATTTACTTTTTAGAACAAACAAGTATTAATCATTACACAATTTATATTATGATGCTTTCAAGATTTAGAAGGTATGAATTTTGAATGGTCTTGAAGGCATGTGTTTGGTGTTATGGTAGGACAAGTTTGTCAACTTTCAGTTCTAAGTCAGACTTAAAAAAAAATTCTTGAAGAGTAGCAGATTTTGTAGTCATATATTTAATGCTTAAGTCTTTCTTTGGTGTTAAGTGTTGTAAATAAAATAGGACAACAATCTTCTAAATTTCATAAAAAAAATTAATCTTCTAAATTTGTAATAATTACAATAAAGATGCATTGAACATGATTTTCATCAATTGGACATTATGTGATCAACACACGTATCTACGTGCTGCTAAACTAGTTAACTAAATGAAAATGTGCAGAAAATGACCACTTGCAAGAAACGATTGCCTATAGACGATTTCCTATGAAGGTATTATTTAAATTTAAAATTACTACATCCCTATCCCACCATTCTATTTTTTTTTCTAAATTTTTACTAACAACCACCTCCCAACTAGCACCGATAAATTAAACTGCCTCCTTCCCACTACCTCCCTTGAAATTGATGTTCTCTAATCATCGGTCGAAAGGGAAGAAAATGAAATAAAATGGCCTATATACTACACCAACAAGGAGTTATCTAGAGCATAACCGAACTATTCTGCTATAGAGAAGTTCATGTACAAAATTCTACTGGGAGAAAGAAAATTACATCCATACTTTCAAGTTCATCCAATTAAAGTGCCAAAAAACCAACCGATAAGATGAATATTGAACAAGCTGTAAACTTTAGGGTGGCTACTTAGATGGGAAGTTGAGTGCAACCAATACATCTCATACGTTCTAAGAAACGAAGTTAAAGGACAGGCATTAACATGATTTATAGTGGAATGCGCATAAAAAATCGATCATCAGACTGAGGATGTAAAGAAGCACCAACATTATAGTAGTTGTGAATTGATAGGTCTTCTAATGAGCATGGAGCGGGAGTTAGCCATGTTTAGGTCACATCTGACAATCAAAATTTATATGGAGTAATACATGGATTTACGACCATAAATAAAATCGATATGTACGAAGCATTGATAGTTGGATTGAAAAAGACACAGGTTAACCCACATAAATATTCGTTGTGATTCTCAATTAATAATCAAACAAGTACAAGGAAACCACTAGGTAAAAGAGCCAACACCGATCAAATATGTTGATCTGATGAATCAAGTATCAAGGAAGTTTAAGAAATTCACACTAGAACAGATCCCACGCGGAGATAATGCATTTACTGATGATCAGCAAAACTGGCTTGTACTAGAGGGTTCCAAAGTGTGAAAGCTATCCTAATAATATATATAGAAGAGCCCAGTATCACATAGAACAAGAAGATCTAAGTACTGACTACAGATCAAAAACAAAGAACCCTATTATATAAAGGAGTAAGCAGATAACTAGCTTCTGCAATAGAAGATTCACAATTTCAGCAAGGCCGAGGTGATCAAGGGGAAACTTGGACAACGCTAGTTAAATTGTTTTTAATTAATGGAACCTTACCCACAAGCAAAAGTTTGGTGCATAGAATTAGATACCAAGCTCCATTTTTTACTTTATTTGATGGAGTATTATAGAAAAAAGGTTTTTAGCTCCTTAATTCAAGTGGGCCACCAAGGAGGAAGGAGTTCAGTGAAAGAAGCTATGCGGTAGGATCGTATAATATGGAATAGTGGAATGGTCTAGATATATAGCAATAAGCAGTAAGTAAAGTAGACACCAAGACTTTATACTGGTTCGGACCTCTTGTCCTACGTCCAGTCCCTAAGCTCCTCTTAGGAATTCAACTAACCAACAACCCTCACTTAACCCGGAGGAATAGGTTTACAACTTACCCGAACAACCGTACGTGATTTCTTGCCTCGATTACTGAAGAGGACTTCAACTAGATTCAAAAAGTATTTCTGACTTGTTGTGTTCTTGATAACACTAATGAGTCTAATTGAGTACAACTTTCCTATAATCTTATCCTCAAGATTATGAAATGTGTTTATAAAGATTTAGGAAATATAAATTGCTATGAATCAAAAAGAGTATTTAAGGTAAATCAGAGATTCAAGCAATTGAAGTGGTTTGAGATTGCTTTTTGATAACTTAAGAAATCTGAAAGTATGTTCAAGATAATAGAGAGATTAAAGCAATTAGAATTAGTGATTTGCAAATGATAGAAACATGTATTTATAGGTGTAGAAGAGATGTATCTATTTGCAAAAGATTCAGGTAAGAGATGCATCCATTACCATTGGAGAATGTTTGCAACTCTTGGGAAGAAGAAGGTGTCTTTTCAGTAAAAATTCGCAGTTTCAAATTCAGTCGACTGAACAGGGAATTTCAGTCGACTGAAACTATGCATGTTGTAATTCTGTAACAGGTTCAGTCGACTGGGATTTCCTGTTCAGTCGACTGAACTGGTAGTTTTTGCATAGTGAACACTTTAACTAAAACATTAAGTCATGAAATGTGTTCTTGTATTTGTGCAAGCTTCTTGAGGATAGATTTTAACAATAAGACTAAGACCTAAATATACTAAGTACTCATGATATCCTTGGTCTTCATAGTCCTTCCTTTAGCCTTGCACATATCTCTTCCTTTTTGTTGAAGCACATTGTCATTGATCAAAATATAGCGTATCAACATTCTTCCCCCTTTTGATTGATGATAATACCTATGTTTGTAGATATGTAATTATCTTTCCCTCCCCCTGAATATATGCACTATCTTTCCTAAAAAACAAAGTTAGTAACATAGATTTCTCCCCCTTTGTCATCGACAAAAAGGAAGTAATAATATGTAGAAGTATATAATTTGCAAGCAACAAAGCAACCACATGCAAATCTAACCACAGAGCGAATAATAGAAACCATAGAGTATCACAAATAAAAGAAGGCTATTTATACAAGCCTTTGCAGAAATTGTTAGGAATAAATAAAGAGTTCCGGAAATAAAACCATCAAAAATGATCAAGGATCCCTGTCCCAATCATAAGAGCCTTCACGATCTCCTTCTGGTTCACGAATAACGGGTCCACCTGTGGGTGGTCTATAAGCTCGTCCTCCTTGACCACCGCTAGTTCCACTCGTGCTGATGCTTGGATGTTCTTTGGATGACGTCCATGTGAAAGTTGGTGCCGGACGCTTGTCGCGTGATGTTAAAGCTGTAGTGGAGCTTGTGCACGAGATGGCATCCCATAATTTGGTGAAGAAGCCTTTAATTTTATCAATTTTATGATCTACCTTTTTGAGACGATTATCAAGAATTTGTTGATTCCTTGATAATATACCTAATGATTGATTGGTAGTAAAACTTGGGTCAATGATGCGAATTTCATCATCTTGTTCGAAAGGTTCTTCTTGTTGGGCTTGAGGAGGATGTTGCGACTCCTGATGTCTTGCTTTCCATTCGGCAAGAGATATGATAAGAGGAGGTCTTGCTGGAAGTTGCATGAGGCTTACAGTCCGATGATTAATTTGGTGAACCATTGTGTTTTCAGACTCAGGTATTGTCGTATCAACGTTGAGAAGTAGACGCATGATATACTCACCAAAATATATTGTTTGCATTTTGCCATTGTTGAAAGTAAGAAATTCATCAAGAATTAGTTGGACCCAATTAACTTGAATATTACCCCAAATTTCATAGAGTGCTCGATAGTTGGTAGGGTATACAAGTTCATATGAACCCGTTCGAGGAGTGATTGTTCTCATAAGAGCTTTGTGGAGAATTCTTGCTCTTGGACGTAAGGAAGTGGATTTAATATCCCCGCTGTTGATGTTATCATCCAAAAATTGATGATTGATGTTGTCACGAATATGAGGGTTAAAGTCGATTTCTTCAAGCTTGCTTCCAAAGTTAGGAGATCCTAAAATGTGTGCAATTCGGTCTAGGGAGAACCATACTTTCTTCCCGCACACTATACTCCAAACACTATCAGTTGGAGTTCTTGGAGTTTGGTGCCCAAGGTTAAGGTTTGCATAGAACAACTTGACCATAATATGATTAATTGCATGATCATTTCGTTTTATGTCTAAGAGAGAGGTTAAACCTGCCTGATCTGTCAAAGCTTGTATGTTGTACGTTTGAAGACTCTGAAAATCAACGAAGGAGTGTTCAAAGATACGAGAGTTCTTCATTTTTTTCCACCTTGTTACAACCACTCCATCATAGAGCCATTGTGCAATCTGAGCATCAATTGGCTCGGAGGAGGTTGAAGAAGAAGCCCTTGATCTTTTTGGAGCCATTGTTTAGTGAGTTTTGAAGGAAATTTAAAAAAATGATTGGGGGCTAGGGTTTTGAAGAATAATGGGGAAGAAGTAACTTTTAGAATGTGAAAAACGAAGGGTAAAGGTAAAGATTGGTGGTAAAAAGGGAAAAAAATAGCCTGGGAATCAGCGTTCAGTCTACTGAATCTAGAACCCGAGAGTTTTCTGGGTATTTTCAGTCGACTAAACAGAGTTTTCAGTCGACCGAACTATTGACTGAAAGTCTCTTTTTGTAAATTTAGGCGACTGTGCAGAGAGGGTTAATCGACTGAGCTATTGTAGCTTTTTCTGTTTTTATGTTCAGTCGACTGAGTAGTAAGATTCAGTCGACTGAACCTTGTAATTTTGCATTTTAATATGAATATTTTATTGAATAAAATGATTACAATTACATACAAAAAAATTACAATAGAACAATATTATTTTGACCGAAAAAAAATCATCATTTCTTGGATGGAGTATTGTTCTTTGGTGTTTTATAACCCTCATTCGCCATATAGTTCTTGTTCCATGAATTTGGGCTATATTGAGGAGTTTTTGGCGACATCTAAGGATTAACCAAATCGATTGGTGTACGATATGATGAAGATGGATCGAACGTACTAACTGGTTGAGGTAGGGGCTCACTCACATCATTTTTCTTTGAGCTACAAAATCGTAAACCAATTTGCTCAAGAAAGCTTAGTCATCTTGCCGTTACTTTTTGTTCAAAATATAATTCTCGTTGAAGATCAATTTGTTGTTGTTGAAAGTGATGAATCTCATCAATCTTTCTTTTCGTATCAGGTGAGGTAAAAAGTCCACGTTTTGCCTTCTTCGATTCCGGTGTGTAGCCAGTTCGATATTTTTCCCATTTATAAACTGGTTCATGCTTTGGTGTTGGCGTAGGAAGTTTTGGTGATGTAGGTGAGTTATCGACTGAGGAGGTGATGTTGATTGGAGAGTATGAGTTGTTGGAAGACATTTTTATATAGAATTTTCAAACTTTGTAATTTTTGAAAATAATTATATGTATAAAAGTATATTTATAGTATGAAAATGCTAAGAAAATTGTGGTGGTAAATTAATAAGGTTTTAGAACAAATCATTGCTTTATTGGATTAAAAACATTGGTTAGAAATGGATGGATTAGAGACATCCTTTAATCTATTATGTATTATGTAGCTGAATTGAAACATATACATTGAATAATTTTGTTTATTCAGTCGATTGGGAAGAGTTGTTTAGTCGACTGAGTTTATAATTTTTATAATATTTGCTATAAAACATCTTTAAAAGAAATTATTCCTAATTCTCGTCGAAATTTTATAAATGAGTTTTCTAATAAAGGTTTAGTAAATATATCGGCAATCTGATTTTCAGTAGAAATATGTTCTAAATTTATGATTCCTTTTTCGATATTGTCACGTAGAAAATGGTGACGAATATCAATATGTTTTGTACGAGAATGATTAACCAGATTTTTAGATAAATTTATTGTACTTGTATTATCACAATATATTGTAGAATTTGTTAAATTTATATTAAAATCTTTAAGTGTTTGTTGCATATAGATAACTTGAGTACAAGCTAAAGCGGCTGATATATACTCTGCTTCACACGTGGAAAGTGAGACACAATTTTGTTTCTTACTAAACCAAGATACAAGTGATTTTCCAATAAAATGGCACGTACCACTTGTACTTTTTCTATCAGTTCGAGATCCACCAAAATCAGCATCACTAAATGACACTAACTCGAATGGATAATCTTTTGGATAGAAAAGACCAAAGTCCTTAGTATTATTAAGATATCGCATAATTCATTTTATGGCTCTTAAATGTGATTCTTTAGGGTTAGCTTGAAAACGTGCACATAAACATACGCTCATCATTATGTCTGGTCTACTAGCGGTTAAGTATAGTAAAGATCTTATCATACTTCTAAACAACTTTTGGTCTACACTTTTTCCATTTTCATCTCGATCAAGATGAGTTGTGGTACTCATAGGAGTAGGTTTTCCAGAAGTGTTTTCCATTCCAAAACGTTTAATTAGATTAGCATAATATTTTTCTTGGTTTAAGAAAATTCCATTCATTAATTGTTTAATTTGTAATCCTAGAAAATAAGATAATTCTCCCATGTGTGACATTTCGAACTCCTTAGTCATTATATTTGAAAATTCTTTACACAAGTTTTAATTAGTTGAACCAAATAATGTCATCTACATATATTTGAATTATTAGAATGTCTTTAGTACTGTTTTTAATGAATAGAGTTTGATCTACTTTTCCGATTTGAAATCCTGAATCTAGTAAATAGCTTTTAAGTCTCTCATACCAAGCACGAGGTGCTTGTTTAAGACCATATAAGGCTTTCTTTAATTTATATACATGATCCGGATATTTTTCATGTATGAATAAAGGGGGTTGCTCTACGTACACATTTTCTTTTATAAAACCATTTAGAAAAGCACTTTTAACATCCATTTGATAAAGTTTAAAATTGTGAAAACACGCGAAGGCCAATAGAATACGTATTGCTTCAAGTCTTGCAACGGGAGCAAATGTTTCTTCAAAGTCGATACCTTCCTCTTGATTATATCCCTGTGCTACTAGTCTAGCTTTATTCCTAGTTATATTTCCTTGTTCGTCTACTTTATTTTTGTAAACCCATTTTGTTCCTATAATAGATTGATTATTAGGACGAGGAACTAAATCCCAAACATCATTACGTTCGAATTGATTTAATTCTTCTTGCATAGCAACAATCCAGTAGTCATCTGTTGATGCTTCTTTAGGATTTTTAGGTTCTAATGTAGAAATAAAAGCAACATGTCCCATTTGGTTTAGCTGACTTCTGGTTTTAACTTGAGAATCAATTTCACCGATTATGTTTTGTACAGGGTGATCTCGTAAGATTCTAGGTGGAGATCTAAGTTCGGTATTATTCATATTTTCAAGATTTGTATTGTCTGTATTTATTATAAATTCATCATCATCTTTTATACTCAAGTTTTTATTAAAGTTTTCATCAAAAGATACATGTAAAGTTTCTTCGATTATATTTGTTCGTTTATTAAAAACTCGATATGCCTTACTTCGTTCTGAGTATCCTACAAAAATTCCTTCATCAGCTTTCGGATCGAATTTTCCTAGTTGGTCTTTTGTATTTAAAATAAAACATTTTGATCCAAATATTTTAAAATAAGAGATATTTGGCTTTCTATTGTTAAAAAGTTCATATGAAGTATTTTTAGTTAATGGTCTAATAGACATACGATTTAATACATAACATGCAGTAGCTACGGCTTCTGCCCAAAAATATTTTGGTAGAAGGCTTCCATTTAATAATGTTCTTGCATATTCTTGTAATGTTCTATTCTTTCTTTCCACTACTCCATTTTGTTGAGGAGTTCTAGGAAATGAAAAGTTATGATTTATTCCTTTCTTTTTACAGAAAGATTCAAAAGCTTCATTTTCGAATTCGCCACCATGATCACTTCGTATATTCTTAATTTTCAAATCTTTAGTGTTTTGAATTCTTTTGACAAATGTTTTAAAGTGCTCAAATGTATCACTTTTATTTTTCATAAAAATGGTCCATGTATATCTTGAGAAATCATCAACTATTACAAATACATATCGATTATGATTAATGGATTGAACTTGTGTTGGTCCGAAAAGATCCATATGAAGTAATTCTAGTGGTTGTAAAGTTGAAATATTTTTCTTAGATTTGAAAAATGATTTTGTTAATTTTCCTATTTGACAATCATCACAAAGATTTTTTATCTTAAAGTTTATCTTAGGTAAACCTCTTACTAATTCATTTTTAGAAAGTTTTCTAATAGTTTTGAAATTAATATGACAAAATCTTTTATGCCACAACCATGGATCATTATCTTTGGCTAGTAAACACATATTTGTATTATGATTAATTTTCATATTTAGAACATAAATATTCCTATCTCTATTTCCCTCAAAAACAAGATTTTGGTTTTGACCAAAAATACTACATTTATTTTCCGAAAAAGTTATTTTAAAACCTTTGTCACAAAGTTGACTTATGCTTAGTAGATTATGTTTTAGATTTTTAACTAATGAAACATTTGTAATAAAAGGTAAATTTGATGTATCGTAATTGCTCACATCTCCTTTGCCAATGATATAGCCTTTTGAATTGTCTCCGAAGGTAACCGAGCCACCATCAAAGTATGTGATGTTTGTAAGCATATCTTTGTCGCCGGTCATGTGTTTTGAGCAACCACTGTCTAGTATCCATTTCTTCTTTTTGAGTGGGACCTGAAAATAAATACAAAATTATTGGTACCCACCTTTCAATAGGGTCCTAAAAGTTAGAACTTAGGAAACCAAACCCAATTTGGTTCAGTATCCTTTTTATAAATATAATTTTTATTATTATGAACACTATCCATAAATGCTTTAATATATTTATTCCTAATTAAAATATTGTTAGTCTTTGGAACCCAAATTTTAACTATCTTAGTTTCTTCTTTTGTTCTAATAGGTTCTCTTAATAACATTTGTTGTTTTGAATCAATATTCCTCTTAAAATTTGTATTTATCTTTTTAGGAATTTTTGGCTCCTTTTTATATCCTAATCCATGTTTATTTGAGGAAGATTGAGAATTTTCTAAAATCTTAGATAAATTTTCTCTTCCTTTGTTAAAGTTAGAGACATTTTTAGTGATGTTATCTAATCTATCTTGAAGACTATTATTTTCTAACTCAACTTGTCTAATCTTATTTTTTAACTCATGATTTTCAAAAACAATTATATCATTTTTTGTCTTTTGAGTTTCAATTTCTTGACTTAAAAGTGATAATTGAGTTTCCGAATTTAAAAGAGACTCTTGAACTTTTTCAAGTTCTTCTTCTAGAATTTTCTTTTCATCTTTTAACATATCCCTTTCAAACTCAGCTTTGTTCTGATTTTCACGAGTTTCCTTAAGTTTCTTTTTAAGATTTTTTATTGTACTCAAAAGTTCAGTGTTTACATCAATTAAATCGTCGAAAGTTAAATTACTAACCTTAGATTCTTGAGCCATAAAGCATACATTCGCTTGTTCATTGTCGCTATCATTTTCACTTTCAGATGAAGATGAATCTGAATCGTCCCATGTTACAGAGAAAGCCTTCTTTTTGAATTTTTCTTTCTTGTTTTTGTTCTGATTCTCCTTCTTTTGCTCTAGACAATCTTTGTGCATGTGACCTTTCTTGTGACAGTTGAAACATTCTATATTCGAGGATGTAGGTTTGTTCAAGAAATTCTTTTTGAATCCATTTTTATTTCCTTTTCTATATCTTAAGAATTTCTTGAAATTTTTGGCTATAAATGCTAAATCCTCATCTTCAGACTCTGATTCTTCCTTTTCCGCATGAAAAGCTACATTTTTTCTTTCTTGTGCTTAATATTTCTTAGCTTGCATATTTACTTCATACGACATAAGATTTCCAATTAATTCTTCTGGTTTCATTGTAGATAGATCATTTGCTTCTTCGATTGCTAAGACTTTTCTCTCCCATTCATCAGTGAGTGAATTTAGAACTTTAGATACAATATCAAAATCCATGTATTTTTCTCCTAGTCCTATTAAGGCATGATGAATGTCTTGAAACCTCGAGTACATGTCATTGATGGATTCATCTTGTCGCATTCTAAAGTTTTGGAACTGGTTCTTTAGCATGGAGATCTTTGTATGTTTGACCTTGTTTGTGCCTTCATGTATGGTTTTAAGTGTACTCCATATCTGATGTGCAGTAGTACAAATGCTAACACGATTGAACTCATTTCTATCCAAAGCGCAAAATAGCATATTCATAGCTTTGGCATTTGCACTAACTTCATTCTTCTGAGTTTGCGTCCATGTAGAATAATCAGTTGTGGGTACAACGAGTTCTGGTTGAGTTGCATTCCAGGCTTCAAAGCTTGTTGCTTGCATATAAATCCTCATCCTTGTAGCCCAATAATTATAGTTTAGTCCATTGAATAGAGGGGGTCTTTGGGTAGATTGTCCTTCCGCAAATGTAGAGTTATAGGCAAATGTTGTGCTTGTGTTATTTTCCATATTATCAATATGTCAAATAACGGTGTTATGGTTATAAGACGGCCAAGCTCTGATACCAATTGAAAGAAACTATGCGGTAGGATCGTATAACATGGAATAGTGGAATGGTCTAGATAGATAGCAATAAGCAGTAAGTAAAGTAGACACCAAGACTTTATACTAGTTCGGACCTCTTGTCCTACGTCTAGTCCCTAAGCTCCTCTTAGGAATTCAACTAACCAACAACCCTCACTTAACCCGGAGGAATAGGTTTACAACTTACCCGAACAACCGTACGAGATTTCTTGCCTCGACTATTGAAGAGGACTTCAACTAGATACAAAAAGTATTTCTGACTTGTTGTGTTCTTGATAACACTAATGAGTCTAATTGAGTACAACTTTGCTATAATCTTATCCTCAAGAGTATGAAATGTGTTTATGAAGATTTAGGAAATATAAATTGCTATGAATCAAAAAAGTATTTAAGATAAATAAGAGATTCAAGAAATTGAAATGGTTTGAGATTGCTTTTTGATAACTTAAGAAATCTGAAAGTATGTTCAAGGTAATAGAGAGATTAAAGCAATTAGAATTAGTGATTTGCAAATGATAGAAACATGTATTTATAGGTGTAGAAGAGATGTATCTATTTGCAAAAGATTCAGGAAAGAGATGCATCCATTACCATTGGAGAATGGTTGCAACTCTTGGGAAGAAGAAGGTGTCTTTTCAGTAAAAATTCGCAGGTTCAAATTCAGTCGACTGAATAGGGAATTTCAGTCGACTAAAACTGTGCATGTTGTAATTCTGTAACAGGTTCAGTCGACTGGGATTTCCTGTTCAGTCGACTGAACTGGTAGTTTCTGCATAGTGAACACTTTAACAAAAACATTAAGTTATGAAATGTGTTCTTGTGTTTGTGCAAGCTTCTTGAGGATAGATTTTAACAATAAGACTAAGACCTAAATATACTAAGTACTCATGATATCCTTGGTCTTCATAGTCCTTCCTTTAGCCTTGCACATATCTCTTCCTTTTTGTTGAAGCACAATGTCATTGATCAAAATATAGCGTATCAACATTCAGATATTATGAGAAGTTCATAATGAAGGAACTGGGTCATCCCGCAGTGGAAGAAATGGGTGAATATCAAAAAATTTACCATTTTGGATCATTAATGGGCCTATGAAGTCTAAATTCATTTAGAACTTTTCTAAGTTTCTTTTAAATAAAATTAATATTTTATTTAATTTATAAATAAAGTTTTACCTAAATTTAATGTGTATGTAAATTAGATTATATCAAATATACTCTTATTTACATATTCATGTGTAATGGAATGAATGTATCAAATACATTCATGTTTTGAAATATAAATGTAACATATAAGAAGTGTATATTTGTGTAACTAAGCATGAGAACTTTTAGAGAAGGAAAACCTTTGGTTTTCTTTCTCTTGACATGTATAATAAATTGAGGAAAGATAAGACTATAAATGTAGAGAGAGAAACCCTTATGTTTCCTCTTTTTAATTACATCGAATGACATATTAAATGGCATTTACAATAGAATTTGCAAATGCCTTTGTTGTCCAAGTTTTTTTGAAGTAATAAAATATACATGTATAATAATTAATAAGTTTACACATACACATGTTAAAATAAGTTATATATATATGAGTTTGTCCAAACAATAATTAACAATTGTAATAGAGGTTTCAATTAAGGAAGAGCTTGAAATTAATTTCTACAGTTTCACAAACAAAGGTCCATTTTGATTTAGATTAAAATAACATAAACACATGTATATCTATATGTATAAATAATTGCAAGTTATGTATTCATTTTAAAATAACACATATATTTATATACTAGTGCGAACTCGTGCTTCGCACACGGTTATTGAATAATGACATTACATTATTTATGTTATGATAAAATTGATCCTAAACCAAATCCTTACATATGCATATATGCAGGACAGTAAACTAAAATAGCAATAAAATAAAAAAGACAAATACCCTAGTACTATTATCAACAACAACAAAATATTATATGATAGAGCATAAACTGAAATGAATTCGTCTCCATGTGATCAAATGCCTTTAATTAATGGTGTATGGCAAAGAAGTATAATGATTTAGGTAATGTACACAGAAAATGGGAAAAGAAATAGAAATAATATAATTTCATTTGGTTATTTTACCTATACCCTCACACCAAAAGAATCTAATTATATTCTTGGAAACACATACTTCACGACATAAGTTGTATCACGGAACCTTATATATACAAATAACCAATAGATTCTAAATACCTTCCAAAAACTGAGCATTTATCAAATGATTCTCCAATCAGCTCTCTATTGACACTCATCAAGAACATAGTAATTGATAGGTTCTACACGGACTGGGGACTTCGAACACTTTGCGGATGGACGGCAGCCTTGCCGGAGTTCGTTGACAGAGTGTAATGGGTGATGGCATTGTCGAAGCTCATTGGGTAAGTATCCATTGCTTGAAGCATGAAGGACTAGATGAAGTTGGAAGGCTTGCTTGGAATTCAGTATTAAGGTAGAGATTGTTGAATTTGATATCTGAATTCAATTCAAAGGAAGAGGCGAAACCCTAGCTCAGATTTGTCGAACGTAGCAGAAGAAGTGACGCTGCAAAGAGAAAGCACGGAGACAAAGTACTAGGGTTTGGAAGGGTCTTGGATCGATGTTGAGGAAGAGGGACCTACGTTCTTTAAAGTGTGACGTATGAAAAATCTTGTCCGGTAATTATGGAGCGGCGTTAGTTTTTGCCGAACGAAGTCTTCTTTGCCGAACAAAATGTTAATGAGGTTAGAGGAAGAAGTCACAGTGTTTGGAAGGATTTGGAGCGGTGATTTACCGAACAAATTATTTCGATCGGTAATTTGCCGAACGAGATATTTCGTTCGGTGCATTGTCAAACGAAATCTTTCGTTCGGTATTTTGATGCTGGTCCAAATTTTTCGCTCGACGTTTTGCCGAACCGAACCAAATGCCCGAGCTGCTATATAGTAGCTTCCACTCCTCATATCTTCACTCTATAAATAAGGGAGCTTCTGGACAACAATGACAGCCGAAATTGAGAGCTAATTTCCGCCAATTTCAGGGCCATCCTAGAGAGCTGAAACTCTGTAGAATTTTGTCCGTATTGTAAATTATTCTTATATATAGCCTCCAAAAGTGAATTAATCTTGTAACCCTAATCTTTCAGTGATTAATAAAATCTCCTCTCTCCAAGTAGACGTATACTGCCCAGTGGTAGTGGAACCACTATAAATACTAGTGTTATTTATTTTTTCTGCATTGTATTGATCTGTGACTGTCTGTTCTGGTGTTCATCTTTTGTTTGTTCTGTCTCCCTACAATCACGATCCAGTTGTTTTCTGCTATGTTGGGTTTTTAGTTCCTTAGACTGATCATCTGAAGGGATTTGACAAAATGAAGGTACAGTGAGGATCGAGATGTTTGACGGAGTGATACGCACTTTGATAGGTGTCTGGTATGTTCCAGGTCTTCGGAAGTCCTTAATTTCTTTAAGACAATTAGCATCTTTGAGATGCAAGGTAACTATCGAGAAGGATAGTCTGAAGGTTTCGAGAGGTGCACTAGTTCTAATGAAAGGAGATGTGTTCCGAAATCTGTATTTGCTGAAAGGAACCACAGTTCTTGGAGAGTCGTGTGTTGGAGTGGACAGTTCTCGTGCATTGGATGCCACAAAGCTTTGGCATCTCAGGTTGGGTCATATTTCAGAGAAGGGCTTAGAGTTGCTTCGAAGATGGAAGATGATCAAAGGAGAAAGCTTCGACAAAATGGACTTTTTCCAAGAATGTGTGTTGGGCAAGCAAACTAAAGTATATTTTGGAGTTGGACTCCATAGATCGAGGCGAGTACTTGAGTACGTGCATACAGGTGTCTATGGACCAGTTGCCACTCCTTCTCTTGGAGGAGCAAAGTATCTCATCTCTTTCATTGATGACTTTTCTCAGAAAGTATGGGTGTATGTGATGAAGGCCAAATCAGAGAGATTTGAGAAGTTCAAAGACTGGAAAGCGCTTGTTGAGAACCAATCTGATTCTAGGTTGAAGATGCTGAGATCTGATAATGGCGGTGAATTTGTCTCTAGGGAGTTCCTCGACTTTTGTAGACAACATGGCATTCAAAGACGTTTCACTACACCCGGAGATCCACAATCCAATGGGGTTGTAGAAAGGATGAACATGACTCTACTGGAGAAGGCTCGTTGCTTGAGATTGACGGCGAGCTTGTCTAGAGGCTTTTGGGCTGAGGCATTATCAACTGCGGCGCATATCATAAATCGAATTCCATGCTCAACCATAGATGGGAAGATTTCAGAGGATAAGTGGAGAGGTAAAGCAGTTTATCTTAGTTACTTCCGAATTTTTGGTTGTCATGTGTACGTTCACCATACAGGTGATGGTAAGTTGAAGGCTAGAGCATACAAGGGTATACTAATGGGATACACTGATGGTATCAAAGGGTATCGAATTTGGAACCATGTTGATCGAAAGATTGTTTATTCTAGACATGTTACCTTTGATGAGTCTGCTATGTTCAATCCGAAGGAGAAGCTACCTACCAAATCAGAAGATTCTGATAGGCCTAAGGAGATGGAAGAAGTTCCCCTATTCTAGCCAAATAGCAGAGTTGTTGTTGATGCCGTCGAGGAAAACACAGTTAATGAAACATCACAGGATAGTCCACAGGTACCTTCTAGTAGTGCTGGTGATGTGCATGAATCTAGAGGAAGTTCAGTTCAAGGTGGAGCTGAAAGGAGTTTAGGCGAAGCAGTACCTACCCGGGTCAGTCGTAGGACTATTAGGCCACTCGAAAGGTATGGTGATTGGCAGTTTGCGAATCTTAGCCTTGGTGATCAGTTTGACTATGCCTTACATGTGGTTCATGAGGAGTTGCTTAACCTTGATGAAGCTTTGAAGTCATGTGACAGTTCGAAGTGGATGTGCGCTATGGAAGAGGAGTTAGAGTCATTGAAGAAGAACAAGACTTGGGATTTGGTACCACCTCCTCAAGGAAGCCGAGCCATAGGTGCTTGGAGAAGCAAAGAAAATTTTGGGTATGGAAATCCAAAGGGATAGAAAGCTAGAAATTTTGATCCTCACTCAAAAGGAGTACATTCGAAAGGTGCTTGCTCGGTTTAGCATGGAAGGGGCAAAGGCAATCAACACACCCATGCCTTTGCACATACAGCTTTCTAGTAAAGTCTCTCCGATCTCGGAAAAGGACAAGGCTAATATGATGAAGGTCCCATATGCAAGTGCAGTTGCCGGCTTGATGTATGTCATGGTTTGCACTAGGCCTGATATTGCACAGGCGGTTGGATTGGTGAGTAGATTCATGGCGAATCCGGGAAAGATGCATTGGGAAGCGGTGAAGTGTATCTTCAGATACCTTAGAGGAACTCCAAACCATGGACTTGTCTTTGGCGGTAGAGGAAGAGATTTCAGCATGGTTGGATTTTGTGATTCCGACTATGCCGGTGATAGAGATCGAAGGAAGTCAACCACTGGATATGTGTTCACCATTGGTGGGACAACAATCAGTTGGAGAGCGAGGGTGCAGACGATTGTGGCTTTGTCTACTACAGAGGCAGAGCTCGTAGCAGCGGTTGAAGCAGCAAAGGAAGCGCTTTATTTGAGGCGACTGTTGTGTGATTTGGGCTTCGTATCTGAAGGCGTGGATGTGTACTGTGATAGTCAGAGTACAATTCACTTAGCTGAAAATCTGGCGTTCAGCTCGAGGACGAAGCATATTGAGGCGAGAGAGTCGTTCCTTGTCTCGATGAGTGAAGAGAAACTAGTTCGTCTTCAAAATGTTCACACAAAGGAGAATGCAGTAGACATGTTTATCAAGTCGTTGCTTGTTGCTAAGTTCGAGCATTTCTCAGACTTGATTCGCTTATTGAAGTGCTAGGTGCCACGGGGTAGCATCGGGGGAAAGTTGAGATGGTCCATGAAGACATTTGTTTTCATGGTGGAGATTGATAGGTTCTACACGGACTTGGTATTTCGAACACTTTGTTGATGGACGGTGGCCTTGCCAGAGTTCGTTGACAGAGTATAATGGGTGATGGCATTGCCGAAACTCATTGGGTAAGTATCCATTGCTTGAAGCATGAAGGTGTAGATGAAGTTGGAAGGCTTGCTTGGAATTTGGTATCAAGGTGGAGATTGTTGAATTTGATACCTGAATTCAATTCAAAGGAAGAGGCGAAACCCTAGCTCAGATTTGCCAAACGGAGCAGAAGAAGCGATGCTGCAAAGAGAAAGCATGGAGACAAAGTACTAGGGTTTGGACGGGTCTTGGATCGATGTTGAGGAAGAGGGAGCTACGTTCGGTAAAGTGTGCCGAACGACAAATCTCGTCCGATGATTATGGAGTAGCGTTAGATTTTACCGAAGGAAGTCTTCTTTTCCGAACGAAATGTTAATGAGGTTAGAGGAAGAAGTCGTAGTGCTTGGAAGGATTTGGAGCGGTGATTTGCCAAATGAATTATTTCGTTCGGTGATTTACCGAACGAGATATTTCGTTCGGTGTTTTGCCGACGAAATTTTTCATTCGGTATTTTGATGCCGGTCCAAATTATTCGCTCGGCGTTTTACCGAACCGAACCAGATGTATGAGCTGCTATATAGCAGTTTCCCCTCCTCATATCTTCACTCTATAAATAGGGGAGCTTTCGGAGAACAATGGCAGCCAAAATCGAGAGCTAATTAGTCAATTTTAGAGTCATCCTAGAGAGCTAAAACTCTGCAGAATTTTGTCAGTATTTTTAATTCTTCTTATGTATAGCCTCCAAAAGTGAATCAATCTTGTAACTCTAATCATTCAGTGATTAATAAAATCTTCTCTTCCTAAGTGGACGTACACTGCCTAGCGGTAGTGGAACCACTATAAATACCGGTGTTATTTATTTTTTCTACATTGCATTGATATGTGACTGTATATTCTAGTGTTCATCTTTTGTTTGTTCCGTCTCAATACAATCACGATCCAGTTATTTTCCGCTGTATTGAGTTCTTTATTCCCTTAGACTGATCATCTGAAGGGATTTTCCTCAATAGTAATAATAATTGCTAAAATGCATAGTACTTCAAACAACCTCTTTCCATCCCATTGAGCCTATACAAATGTTCAACTTGCAATCTCTAAAGTGCATTCATTGGATCAATATCTTGGAATGACTTTGTTGACACGCCTCTTTAAAGTCATCAAAGTAATAGGAGGAAAAACATTTTAGCTAAAACAACAGAAGTGAAAATATTAATAAATACATAATTTGCATGAGTGCACTAAAAAGAAAATAATGGTATATGGTAAAGTTAAATGGTTTGTTCTATTGTAATTACTTAAAAATATATGATGAGGGGAAAATTAATTAAAGATAAAGCTTACTCTATTCACTACTAAAACCGGTTGGCATAGCAACGGACAGGGGCGACGGTTTGCGACGGCTAAAAAAAGCGGCCGTCGCTAGCCGTCGCAAACCGTCGCTCGACCTGTATATCAGCCAGAACCGAGCCTTCTTCTTCTCCATTCCACAAAACCTAAAAAAAATAAGAAACCCCCCCCCCCCCCCCCCGTCGCCCCGCCGATTCGGTGCTCAAACGTTCGCTCTCTACTCCCCAAATCTATCCGGTATGTGTTCTAACCCTATTTTCTATTCAATTAGGGTTTAATTAGGGTTTATTTGCATGTTTATTGGGTTTAAAAATTGGTTGTTAATGGCATGTTTATGAGTTTGAGATTGGTAGTTACGTGGTATACGTATGGTGATAGTAGTATTGTAAGTTAATTTGAGAATAAAATCATTTTATTTCGACATTGAAAACGATGATTAAAGCATACTATTATGATGCTGGTTATTGTAGAATTAACGATTGATGATGTGATTTGGATTAAGATGGTGATAACATTTTAAGATGCTTATTGATAAGTTTATGCAATGTCGGTTGTCGATTAGGTGAAAATTTAATTATTTAGCATGCGTTAGTTATAAGTGTAATCGTGTTAAAATGTGAAATTTACTTGACAAATATTTATTGAACGTATTATTAAAAAATTTATAGTTGTTAAAATATAAATTAGAAAATTTGTTTTATTTGTGTGAACCCCTTAGACAATTTTTGGCCCCGTCTGACAAGTGTTGTATATGATCGTTATATGGATGTTCGTTTTTACACAGAACGGACATCTGTATTCATCCGATACAATATTTGTTGGATTTGTCCCAGTATTGGACAAGTTACAAACACAATAACGTAATCGTAGTTTATAAATCATTTCAGTTTAAACGGTTAACGAAATTTCGATGGCACTTCCCTTTTTTCCCTGTGTACATGCATTTGTGTACGATACAGGGAATAAAGGGAAGTGCTGCCGAAATTTTGTTGAATAGTTTAATCTGAAATGATTTATAAAATATGATTACGTTATTGTGTTTGTAATGGGAAGTAGGATGACCGGCCGTTAAACAAGTATTAACAAGTGTTGTATATATATGATCTGTATTTTATAAAACAATCAAATAATTTATTAAGTGCAATTTACTAAAGTAATAAAATTTAAAAGTTAGTTTGAAACTAATAAATTTGTTCAGTCTAATTTATTAAAATTTACTAAAGTTAGTTTAAAATTTACCAAATTAATAAAGTTAGTCTAGTTTACCAAATTATTAAATTTACTGAAGTTCAGTCTACTTTGTCAAATTATTAATAAAGTTTCAATGAAGTGTTTGTTTGAATTTTCTAATATAATTTTTGCAAATCAGGAGATATGTTCGATTATTTTCTCGATCGTAGTTGGATGTATGAATCCCGAAAAGGTATGAAAGGATCAATAAAGGAACATTTTGTTAACGGTGTACACGAGTTTATTAGATTTGCTAAATCTAATAATGGAAATAACGTAGACATTCGTTGTCCGTGTGCTAAGTGCAAACATCTGAAGCATTGGAAGGCAGATGTAGTAGAAGTTCATTTGTATAAATTTGGTTTTGTACCGAATTATTATTTATGGGATCGTCACGGAGAGTTTGTTCAATATACACCTAATCCCGTAGTGGAAGAGGATGATAATACAGCGGCAAATCCAATAGAAAATATGGTGCAAGATGCAGCCCGATCAATGTTTCCATCCATTGATCAAGACGACATTGAAAACGAAAATGGTGAAGAACCGACTATGGAAGCTAAAAAAATTTATGATTTATTGGATTCCGCTAAGAGACCATTGTGGGATGGATGTGAAAGTGGAACCGAATTATCTGTAACCGCTGAATACATCACGATGAAATCAAAATTAAATCTTACAGAAGCATCGTTTACAGCAATTGTACAAACTGCTAAACGACACATGCCACCCAATAATTTGATGTGCGATAGTCATTATAAAGTTAAAAAACTTATGTCTGCTTTTGGATTGCCATACCAGAAGATAGATACATGTGTTAAAGGTTGCATGTTATTTTGGAAAGACGACGCTCACCTTAAAAAATGCAGAATATGTAACGAGGAAAGATACAAACCAAGGAAAAAGAAAGGAAAAGAAGTCCCTTATAAAAGAATGCATTATTTACCCATCACTCCCAGACTTCAACGGCTATATGCTTCTTCTGCTACAGCATGTCATATGCGATGGCACAGCGTGAGAACACCAGTAGAAGGAACATTGATACATCCATCTGATGGAGAAGCATGGAAACATTTCGATAGGACGTATCCTGAATTTGCTCGAGAGAGCCGTAATGTTAGGCTCGGTTTATGTACAGATGGATTTTCGCCATTCTCTCAATTTGGTAGTAAATATTCATCATGGCCTATTATTGTCACTCCTTATAACTTACCTCCATGGATGTGTATGAAAACTCCATATATGTTTTTAACGATTGTCATTCCCGGTCCTGATGATCCGACTCAAGGAATTGATGTTTATCTACAACCGTTGATCGAAGAATTGAAAACACTATGGCGTGAAGGAGTTGAAACATATGACATTTCGAGAAAAAGAAATTTTCGTATGTTCGCTTCTTTATTATGGACTATTAATGATTTTCCCACATATGGCATGCTTTCAGGTTGGAGCACAGCTGGACGTCTAGTTTGTCCATATTGTATGGAAGAATCACGAGCATTTTCATTAAAGTACGGCAAGAAAATTTCCTGGTTTGACTGTCATCGGTGTTTTCTACATATTAATCATAAATTCAGAATGGATAAAAAGAACTTTAAAGCTAACAGAGTAGAGAATATGCTACCACCTAAAGTTTGGACAAGTGAAGAGATATATGAAATCGTGAAAGACTATCCTAAGATTCATGAAACTGGAAAACAGGTCGACATTCCGGGTAAATCGGACATTCATAACTGGTGCAAGCAAAGTATATTTTGGGAGTTACCTTATTGGAAAAATCTCTTACTGCGACATAATATTGACGTCATGCACAATGAAAAAAATGTGTTTGATAACGTTTTTAATACAGTTTTGAATGTAAAGGGGAAAACCAAGGACGATGCAAATTCGAGACGTGATATATTACATTTCTGTAAGCGGCCCGAACTTCAGTTGTACGACGATAACAAAAAACCCAAAGCATGTTATGAGCTAGACAACAAGCAAGCAAAACTCGTGCTCAAATGGGTGGAAGGACTAAGATGTCCTGATGGGATTTCTTCTAACCTTCGCAGATGTGTTGACTTGAAAAACAATAAATTGAGTGGGATGAAAAGTCATGATTGCCATATCATGATGGAATATTTCTTACCTGTGATATTCAAAGAACTGTTGCCAACAAAAATATGGAGTGTTATAACAGAATTAAGTATGTTTTACAAACAGCTTTGTTCGACCACGTTAAAGGTAGATCATTTACGTAAACTTGAAGTAGAAATTCCTGTATTGCTCTGCAAACTCGAGAAAATATTTCCGCCCGGTTTTTTTAATGTAATGGAGCATTTGCCTGTGCATCTGCCATCCGAAGCACTTCTTCGAGGTCCTGTGCAATATGGATGGATGTATCCATTTGAGAGGTGATTTTAAACTCCTCAATATTCTTGTTGATTAGTTGAAAATGTATATTTTTGTACCAATATACTAAATTAATTATTTTTGTTATAGGTACTTGAATCATTTGAAGAAAAAAATTAGACAAAAAGCACGAGTAGAAGGTTCGATTTGCAAATCGTACCTTGAAGAGGAAGCTTCTTTTTTTTTTCTCACACTACTTTAGTGACGATGTGAACTTATCGTTTGTAAGTGTTCCCCGTAATGAAGAAGCTGTTGAGCATGATTCTTCTCAAACAATGTTATCTATTTTTAGACAACATGGAAGACCTGTCGGAAAATGTGTGGAAATATGGTTAGATGATAGAGACTACCATGTGGCACACACATATGTTCTTTTAAATTGTGTTGAAGTTGGACCATTTATCAGGTAATACTGAATGATTGTACAGTTCAATTATACGTGTATTTATATATTAATAATTAGGGGAATATAATACATTTATTTGCAGCATATACGAATCACAACATCCATCTGGTGATTTCAGTAAACAATTTGCTGGGTGGTTTGCAAGCTATGTTCACGATCCGAATAACAGTGTTGTTGACGAAGGAATACGACACCTTGCTATTGGACCAAGAAGAAATGTCAAGACCTATCCTATATACTTCGTCAATGGATTTAAATTTAACACCAAAGATTATGGAGCTGAAAAATCAACGTATAACAGCGGTGTATTTGTCAAAGGCAGCGATGATCCAGAAGAGCATATAAAAGATTTTTATGGAGTCTTAACACAAATTTTAGAGTTGACTTATTATACACAACCGCTAGAGAAAGTTTTTTTATTCAAATGCAACTGGTTTAGCAACGTTCCCGGTTCTGGAATTAACGTACATAAGGATTATAAGTTAATTGAAATAAAGCATACGTCACATGACTATAAATATGATCCTTTCGTGTTAGCTAAGCAAGCATTACAAGTTTATTTTGCTCCGTATCCATCCTTAAAAAAAGATAAAGCAGACTGGTGGGCTGTTTTTAAAATAAAGGCAAGATTTACATTTGATGGAAATAATATTCCAGATGAAGCAGCGTATCAAGCAGATCTTGAGCCAAATTCCGAAATAATAATAGCCGATGACATCGATGTAGGATCGTTGAATGATGAAGCGAATGTTTTAATAGATGCATTTGTTAGTAACGAAGAAAACGATATAGAGTACGAGACCGAGACGTCTGAATCAGAAGATGATGAAGAATGATCACAGATGGCATCGTTTGTTGTATTATGTGATGTACTATTCTGAGTTATGTCATGTGTTATATTGAGCTATGTATTCACTTATTCAATGTACTATTCTGAGCTATGTGTTCACTTATGCAATGTACTATTATGAGCTATGTAATATTCTGAGCGATGTACTATTCTGAGCGATGTATTATTCTGATTTATGCGTTATTGTTTTATTGTATGATTAAGTGATGCTCATTTAATCATTATGCTTTTATATATAATATATGATTGTGGCAGATATGGCTGGTAGAAGACGTAGGAGTACATCTCAGCCTTCTCCATCTCAGTCTCCTGGAGCTGCAGCGGGTCCTAGTAGCTTAGAGGCAGATACACGCCGAGTTGCAGAGATTATTCCGAAGAGTGTTGGGTAAATGTTAAATTTATTTCAATTATATTATTTAAAATATATAAACTATATAAAATATGCACGTTAACAATCACAGGGGATTCGAGGTGGAACCATCACAGTTTATTTTAGATGTCTCGAAGAAATCATATAAGGGTCGGATGTCAGCAGTTTGGCCGCATTGGGATAGCATTCCAGCTCATATTAAAAATGCTATATGGGCCGACTTGATGGTAATTACAATTTATATATTTCTATTGAAAATAATATGCTGTATGTAATTCAAAATAAATTCAATATGCAGGCTGTTGTACGAGTGGAGCCGCATGATTTAGATGTTTTTAGCAATAATTGGAACCAAAAAATGCGGAAGAATTATAGAGAGACAATATCAAGAGCGAAGAAGGCTGGCAAAAAGCCAGGTTGGATGAGCGATGAAGTCTGGAACGGATTTCTCACATATTGGGAGTCAGAAGCAGCTAAAGTAAGCTATGATGAGAATGCTTACAATTATGTTAGTTGCATTATTTTAATCGTGTATCTAAATTAATATAGGAAGTAGCAGCAAGAAACCAAGCCAATAGGAATAAGAATCCGGGTTTACATCGAGGTGACTCTAAATCTTTCCAACAGCATAGGAGAGAATTGGTAAATATAAAATATATTTAGCATATGGTGATGCATATCTTCATGTATAACATTTATGTTTATTTTCAATATATCTTATTTGTGTATATCTTCAGTTTGCAAAGTACGGAAGGGAGCCTACAATGGCTGAGGTTTTTAGAGCCACACACGCAGTTGAGTCTGTTGATGATGAGGGGAATGCGACCTATGATTGGACCGACAGCAAAGCTGAAGCAGCGATGGTAAATATGCTAATTCGTGATTCAAATTGTATATATGTAAATTTTATACCAATTATTTTAAAATTATGTTTGTAATTGCAGGGGCGATATGAGACAAAGGCATCGGCATTGACACAGGCGAGTGGAAGAGCAGAGCTTACAGTTGAGGAGTCCAACAGGATTTGGGATTCCGTTATTGCACCGCCTACTCGAAATAGGCGTTATGGTTTCGGCAATCAGGAGGTAAACCATTTCACTAACTGCATATTAAAAGATCCACATTATTCTCACATCAAAAGAATTATTTATATACTATCCAATTCATTCAAAATTCATGTGAAATGCTATCGTATTAACTTCAGTTATTTCACAAGCTGTTAATTTTCAAAGAGCTTATGGAAAATCGATGGAGGAGGAGCGTATTGCTCAGATGCAGAGGCAGCTGGATGAGCTCAACGATTGGCGAAGGGGCCAACTGGCACAGCAGATAGATGAGCGCATTGCAGCATTTTATCAGGAGCACGGCTCTATGCCTGGGGAGCAAGGAGATGGATCTGATGATGCCGAGGAGGATGATGATGCATAGTTTTACTATTCTTGTGGGTATGTATTTATGTACGTATTTAGACTAGATTTGATACTTGGGTTTGGATACTTGGCATTTTGGATGATGTTTGGGTTTGGTTTGGTTGGTATTTTGGATACTTGGTTATATTTAGATTTGATCCTTGTACCTTGATACTTGGTTTGGTTTGGTTGGTTTTTGTGTTTTTTTTGTTATATTGTTGAATATTGATGTTGTGGGTATTGTTGAGATGTGTTGTTGTTGATATTATTGAGGTTTGAAAAGACGGTTTGAGGTTTGAGAGGAGGTTTGATGGAAGGATAGCTGCTGTGTGCACAGCAGATTTTGCCCAGAATAGCGACGGCTAGCGACGGCTACTAACGGCTTACTGGGCAAAAATAGCGACGGCTAGTAACGGCATATAACGGCGAGTAACAGACTTGCTTTTGGAATAACTACCTACCACGTGGCGTTGACACGTGTAAGATACCGTCGTTTGTCGTCGCTATATTAGCGACGGAGCCGTCGCTTATGCCGTTGCTTTTCCTGATGGCAACGGATTAAATAGCGACTGCAATTAGCGAAGGCTAGCAACGGCTAGCAACGGCCGCCGACGCATTTTTGCCGTCGCTATACGCTGCCTTTGTTGTAGTGATTGCACTAAGCAGAAACTAATCTACATTTGATTGATTGGCAAGTGCTCTAAACCAGTGGGTAAAAGAAGATGAAATGATCAAAAGTGCTGCAAATTTATTTTGGATTGAGTGGCCACACATAAAAATCTACGATAAATATGATAATATATATGCAGCAACACTATTACAAAACTAAATGTGGGCAAATGCTATATGCTAAGAAAGTATTTGCTTATTATCACTTGCTTAACTATGTTCCGTATATCTACCGAATATTAGAAATGGGCATATTAGGCAACTAAAAAATGCTTTACTTTTTGAGTCGTTTTGTTTTATAATAAGAGAGAAATGACGAAAGGTATCTATTATATGGCGCACTACATGATAATATTCAATTTGATATTATGCAATATTAGTTGCTTCATAATGAATATAAATGTGATAAAAAAATATATGATGTAAATGTCTCCTATTACCCCTAGTGAAAGGCCTATTATTAGTTCTATCATAATATTAGGATTTACAGTGTACTGTTAGCTTGGTATAAAGCATATAAACTAATGGTAAGGCCATCAGGAAAAAAGTATCTTCCGATCAAGCAAATACCAAGAAAAACTATGAACTTACCTTATTGATTTGAAATATCATAATATGTGACAAATGTTGTTGTTTTTCTATAATACCGACAGTACATGGAGCTAAAAGTTAACTTAATTCCTAAAACATGTATATAAAAGATGATAATTTTTTTTACAGTATTATGCTTCCTACATTCTAACAATTTTTTTAATACAAATTAAATTGACTACTGAAATAGAAACTAAATATTGCAGTAAATTGATAATGAAATTTTTTTATGTAGCTAATAGTCAGTGGTTCAAGATAATATACCCAAGTAACACATAAAAAGAAAGAGTGAAAAATAAGCAATACTTACATTGAACAATTCACAAATCACATCCATAATGGATTTTCTCTTCCAGTTGGAAATTTTGTGAAAGAAGAAGCATAGGCAATATCATAGTGGCAACAACAAAAGGGGCAGAGAGAGTGCAAAGGAAAGTGTGAAATTGTAAATTGCACATAGGAGCAAGACAATAGCTTAATCACTGAAGCATATATACATATATATACATGTATATGTATGTATGTGTATGTATAGGTACATATATGTATGTATGTATGTATATATACATATATGTATGTATATGTATATATGTATGTATGTATATGTATTTATGTATATATATCCAACTTGTATGATATTAAGCTTCCTACACTAACAAAATTATCGATTAGATTCAAATTTTAATACTCGAAGATGCACAAAATAATGCACTAAATTAATAACTGAGAATTATGTATTTATCTAACAGCATCCACTAAATATTTTCATAAAAATGGAAAACAATTGTACCTTAGATGTTAAGGAAATCAATGTGAAATAAGAAATCAAATCTTTTGAAGTAGGGGATGGGGACGAGGATGGCCGGAGAAAAGAGTGAAAACGGAAGCCAAATAAAGAAAATTAGAGGAAATCGATGTTGATTTGAATGAGCTAGTGTATTTTCTTTGTCATTGATAACAACAATAGTGGAGAAAATTTGAAATGTGAGTAGGAGAATGTGGCAACAGAATGACAAAAATGCCCTAATAATTTGGATTTTGCTTACATGATAACCATGGGCTATTTTTTCCAACATAAGCTTCAGTTTGACCTGTTTGAGCAGGTAATTTTTTGATATATAAGATGATTAATAAATCAATCACGGTGATAGTTTTTGTGCCTTCCAATAGTAATATAGCACGAAAAATGTGTGTAAAACCAAAGATCACTGATTGTTTAAGATAAAGCGAATCAAAGTAGTATGAATGGTAGAACTAAATAGCCAAATATATACATCTATGTACATTATTAAACACGGTGACTGTACACTTTAAGCAATTGCACTATTTTCCATTTTGGTCAAGCATGTTTAATTTTTAAAATTATCTCTAAAGTTCTTGGTAGGCTCATCGTATTGCATCATAATGTTACTGTCCCACTATCCTATGTATGACACTATTCAATAATTCTTTGCAACAATGTCAACTTGGATGTTATCAAAATGACACACATCCTATGTATGACACTATTAAGAAGATAAAAAAACTTTTCAATATGAAATAAATAGTTTTGAACTATTTACTTGGTTTGAAGTTAGTTCGTAGGTCCGTCCAAGTATAATGAAAATGTAGTAATTTGGTAGACAAACAACGCATTGCAAGAACTTCGGGTTTCGCTATAGACCATCATGCTAGCTATCAATATTGACATGTGCCTATCATTCTATTTATTCATGTTTGCAAACGTATTGTAGTCTATGGTAGTCATTGAGATGTAAAGTTAGTTTAGAAATTAACTTACTCTTGCAAGTCCAGAATAGCTCATCAATGTAAGGGATATGGTCCTTACAATCCAGTATATGCCTTCTGAATTCCAATTTCTTTACATGGTAATCCCAAGCTTACAATAAGATATGGAAAGTGTTAGCATGCATTCCAAAGATAATTTTTTGAAATACTTGAAAATTCTAACCTAGGATCAGACATGTACGTGTGTGCTTTTATTTTTCTCAGTAGTGTATTAGCTTCCTTTTGGCCTGAATCACTTAAAGTTTTGAACAATAGCGAACATGTATTCTTCTAGTTGTATAGCAAAAATTTGGGTGCTTGTTGGTATAGTAATGGAGTTAAACGATTGCAGTCTTTGGAAACTACTATCTGTCATTGTTGCTTAGTGTTTATGAGCCATGAAGCATTTAATTTGAGAAGCATTGTTAAATGATAGAATTTGCAAGTGATTGGATGATTTCAGAAGTGTTATCGGAAGAGAATAGAAAGAGTTTGCTTTTATTAATGCAATAGAATTGATACATTCATTCTACAGTATGCTGGTCTCTTTATATAAAACAGAGAAAGATAAAAAAAGAGTAAATGGGCTTTATAAGTCCAGCCCAGTACAATAATACAAGTGAGATATATCATGGCTGCGTCTCATTTAACTCCCCCTCTCAACCAGAAGCTAGAGTTAGGGTTTCATGAGCGATTCAAAGGCTTGGCCGAAATGGTTCCTATTAAATCCCTTCTCTCTCTTTTACTCTTTAATCTCTGCAACTTGATATCAAACTAAGATGTGATCTGCTGTGACTTTGCAGAGCTGAAGTAAGAATTATTGCTTCCTCAAATCGTCTGCGAGAATTGATCTGAAGATAGATGATGTTGCAGATCTGAAGTCGAGAGCTTAAAGATGGAACCTTTATTAGATTCTTCACTGATTGCTTTCACTTTCAGGTCTTGTCTGAATCGATGAAAATTCTTAGCAGATAACGCCTTAGTAAGTATGTCTGCACGTTGGTAAGGTGATGGCAAGTGATTCACTTGAAGCTTTCCTTTCTGTACCAATTCACGAACAAAATATAAGTCAATCTCTATATGCTTTGTCCTTGAATGCATGATTGGATTAGCTGCCATATATACTGTACTTTGATTGTCACACCATATCGTTGGTTTAGTCTCTGTTTTGATGTTCATTTCAAAAAGTAATAATTGAATCCAAGTGATTTCTGCGGCAGCACTAGCTATACTCCGGTATTCAGCCTCTGTGCTGGATCTGGAAATAGTAGTCTACTTCTTTGAGCACCAAGAAATTGGATTGTTGCCTAAGTAAATGTAGTAGCCTGTTACTGATTTTCTGTCATCCACGTCTGTTGCCCAGTCTGCATCTGCATATGCTGTGATGCTAAGTTGTTTGCACTTCTTTAGCATAATACCATAATCTGTTGTGCCATTAAGATATCTGAGTATCCTTTTAACTGCTTTTCAGTGTTCTTCACGTGGTTCCTGCATAAATTGTGAAACTTTGTTAACACTGAAAGATATATCTGGTCTGGTTATGGTGGAATATTGTAGGGCTCCTACAATACTTCTATATTGTTTGATGTTTAATATTGGTTCTCCCCTGTGTTTGGATAGATGCTGATGACTGATCATTGGTGTGGGTTGTGATTTAGCACCTTCCATTTTAGCTTTAATTAATAACTCCTTGATATACTTCTTTTGGCTTAGGAAGATTTCTGAATCTGACCCTTTTTTTCACTTCTATTCCCAGGAAGTAGTTCAGTTCACCTAAATCCTTAATTGAGAATTGCCTATCAAGATACTGTATTATGCCTTTGATTTCATTCTGATCATTACCTGTTATAATTAAATCATCGACATATATTAGTATATAAACAATAAAATTACTGCTAATTTTGATGAATAAAGAGTTATCTGATTTGGTAGATTGATAGCCCAAATGAATTAAAGTGGCTTTCAATCTATCAAACCATACTCTGGGGGCTTGTTTTAACCCATATATGGCTTTGTTTAGCGTGCACACAAGATTGGTGCCTTGTTTGTATCCCTGTGGCTGCTCCATATATATTTCTTCCTACAGAACACCATTTAGAAATGCATTGTTTACATCTAACTGTTTCAAGATCCAGTTATTATTTAAGGCAATTGTAAGAACTATTCTAATAGTAGTTGGTTTCACCACTGGTGAGAAGATTTCACTGAAATCAAAACCATATTCTTGTGTGTATCCTTTAGCAACAAGTCTTGCTTTATTTCTGGACACTGTTCCATATGGATTACTTTTCAATTTATAGGTCCATTTGCATCCTATGATGTTTTTGTTGCTTGGTGGATGAACAAGACTCCATGTATTATTATTCACTAATGCCTGATACTCAGCATCCATTGCTGCTTTCCCGTCTTTGTCTTTAAATGCTTGATCAAATGCTTGTGGCTCTGTGGTGCATGTAGTTGCAGTATAAACCTTTGGTTTATAAATTCCACTTTTTGATCTGGTTATCATGTGATGGCCTGTTCTGGTCTGCAGTTCAATATCAGATGATTCTGAACTGCTGTCCTGATTTGTAGTATCATCTAGTTGATCTTCATGATTATTTTGATCTTGATTGTTTGATATTACAGGTGACTGGGGATGTGTAGTAGGCTGATCAACTGTATCATGACCTGGTCCAGATGACATAGTGTGTTGTGATTCAGTTGCTCCTGTTCTTTCCTCTGTTTCACCAGCATGCCATATATGTGGCATTACTGGTATGTTTGATATGGAAACCTTTGGATTATAAATTTTATGTGTAGTTCTAATACTAGCATTGGAAAAAGGAAATATTTTCTCATTGAAAACAACATGTCTGCTTATAAATATTTTTCCTGTCCCATCTAAACACTTATATCCTTTCTGTTTAGTTGGATAACCTATAAATGTGCATGGTTGAGATCTAAAGTTTAGTTTATGGTTGTTGTATGGTCTTAGATAGGGAAAGCACAAGCATCCAAAGGTTTTTAGGTTTTGATAGTCTGGTTTAACACCTAAAAACTTTTCTAAAGGACTTATTCCATTCAGTACTTTGGTTGGAAGTCTGTTTATTAAATAAACAGCAGTACTGAAGGAATCTGGCCAGAATTTTAAAGATAGTGATGCTTGTGCTAGTAAAGTTAGCCCAGTCTCAACAATGTGCCTGTGCTTTCTTGCAACCATGCCATTTTGTTCAGATGTGTAGGGACATGTGAGTCTATGGACTATAGCATTATCAAGAAAATATTTACTAAGGGACTTGTATTCAGTACCCCCATCACTCTGAATGATCTTGACCTTATGATTAGTCTGCTTTTCAACTTGAGTGATAAAATATATAACAGCATTATAAGCTTCTGCCTTGGATTTTAAAAAGTATATCCAAGTGTACCTTGTACATGCATCAACAAAGGATATGTAATACTTATACCCATAATCTGAACAGATAGGTGTTGGACCCCACAAATCTGTTGAAATCAATTCAAGAGGTACTTTGTATTCTGTAACAGAATCTGCAAAAGCTAATTTATAGCTTTTGCCCATTTGACAGTAAGAACATATATATGGCAAAGTTATATCATCAAAAGAAATATTATTTTCTTTAAGAACCTGTTTTACAATACTTGTACAAGGATGACCTAGTTTGTAGTGCCAAAGGTTAAAAATATTTCTACTGGTTTCACATGACTGCAATTCATTGTTATTACAATTTGTCATTCTTTGATTTGAACCTTTGCTATTAGTCAGGGTGAACTTGTATAGACCATTTACTGCATTACCCTGCAAGAGTATTTCCTTAGTTAGTATATCTTTAACTAGGCAATAATTTGGGTAAAATTCGAAATAGACATTATTATCATGAGCAAATTGAGAGACACTCAATAGGTTTTTCTTAATGCTGGGTACTCTTAACAGATTATTGAGATATAATTGTCTTTTACCTTTGATATGAGTATTGCCAGTGTGTGTGATCTCAATTGCTTTGCCATTTCCCATAATAATAGATTGTTTACCTCTGTATTCTCTGCAGCCCAAATTTAGATTCTCTATGTTGCTTGTTAAGTGGTTTGTTGCCCCTGAGTCTGGATACCATGACTCATCTTGAATGTGATCTGCTTTAGCAGTTTCATCCTGATTTTGATTTCTGTTTCCACTGGGTTGTTTGCCTGAATCCAGTTGTGCTTGTGCCATGTTTGCATTGTAGTTGTTATCTCTCTGATTGTTTGGTCCCTGACCTGGCACATAGTTTGCATTAAATCCGAAATAACATTTTACAGCAGTGTGTCCAACTTTTTCACATATCTGACATTTTGGTTTGTTATTGCCATTAAATCTTCCTCTGCCTCTTCCCCTGGCTGTCTGACCTCCCCTCTGTGATTGCTGATCTGTTCTTCCATAGTTCTGATTTCTGTTTTTACTATTTGAAGCATAGTTGATAGACATATCTGTATCTGAGGGTTTCTTGTAGTCTAGCCTTCCTTCATGAGCCAAGAGTATAGAGTGGACATAGTCAATAGTGGGCAGAGTTTCTTGTGATGCAATAACTGCCACCACTGCCTCATATTCATCTCTTAACCCACTCAGTATTGTTAAAACATGCTCTGTATTGGACATCTTATGTCCTGCAGCCTCAAGCAGATCACAAGTATTCTTGATTTTGTAGAGGTATTCCTTCATAGGTTGACTGTCTTTCCTTATATTATGTAACTGCCTTTTGTAATGCATTATTTTGGATGCTGACTGTGTATTGAAGATTCTTTCAACTGTAGTCCAAATTTCATTTGCAGTTTTGCACCCTATAACTTGTGGTAACAACTTTATACTGATTGAATAAAGTAACCAAGAACTTATTAAACTGTCTTGCCTTTGAAATTTGACATATTCCTCATTACTCACTGTTTTGTTTTCTTGATTAGTGATAAACTTGGGTGGAGTGGCTATCATGCCTAGAATGTATCCATCAAGACCATATCCTCTGGCAGTAGTTTCAACTTGCACTTTCCAAAGAAGATAATTGTCATCTTCAAGATGTGTAGTGATGAGATTGGAGTGTGGGCTAATTACAGTTTTGATCAAACTGTCAGTGACATTTATAGATTGCGGTGAAGTGCTGGTATCATTACCTGATGTTGCACTGCTTCCTTCAGCCATGAAGAAACTTCTTTAAAAAAATGGAATTGAGAAAGAAAGAACTTAGAAATTGGATGAAATCAAGAAATTCTTCCTTCAACAGGTATGTTGCAACCGAGCAATATGATGAGGCTTCTCTGATTGCTCTTGGTATGGCACTTACCTTTTTATTTGATTGATGAGTTTCTGTTCTCTTCTCTGACTGGATTTTTGATTTTCTTTCTTGATTCTTGAATCTGTTTTTTCTTTTTGAGGATTCTCTGCAGCCGATTATTGATCTAGGCAAGGCAATAGATTCTTTGAACAGATTCTTTACCCAAGTGACGATGAAGGTATTCTGATGGGTAAACTGATCCAAATGATGAGATTTCTCTGATGGATCAGTTCTTGCATAAAGCTGTTAAGCCTATATGTGATTTTTCCTACGCTCCGATACCAAGATAGAATTTGTAAGTGATTTGATGATTTCAGAAGTGTTATTGGAAGAGAATAGAAAGAGTTTGCTTTTATTAATGCAATAGAATTGATACATTCATTCTACAGTATGCTGGTCTCTTTATATAAAATAGAGAAAGATAAAAAAAGAGTAAATGGGCTTTATAAGTCCAGCCCAGTACAATAATACAAGTGAGATATATCCTGGTTGCAATACTATCGTCTCATTTAACTTTAAATAGTCATATTACAAGGCGGTTTAATTAAGGTGTAGGAAATTTTTTAGGTAAAAAGAAATTTAGCCAACATATGAAATCTAATAAACATAGAGAAAAAGGAAGCGAGCCAAATATTGTAATGCTTTAGTCATTACGGAACAAAACAAAATGCAAGATATGCATTAAACAGCAGAACTTATATATGAAGTTAATAACAATGCCCTAAATCATATAATGTCCATATGCCTTTTTTTCTTCCTAACCCGTCGAGCTTCCAGCCCTCACTTCTTCACTGTTTAGAACTTATCAATCAAGTGGATACTTGTTAGCCAAGACTTGGATGGACATCATAATGATCATTTATTGATTGTTTTTTAGTTATATAATACTTTTTCCTAAAGTGCATAATAAGCTAAGGTTCATAGTTTATTGATGGAAACATGACTTTAACGCCAAAACCGGTGGATAAATATTTTTGTACTTGATCAACCTATTATCCTGCATTTTGTATTAACATTGGTTGACGTCACTTGGTGTTGATCAAGAAAATGTTTGTAGTGATGAATAAGAAAACTTCTTATATTTATCTTTAATAACATGGAAATTGTATCTCTAGCAGCGTGACATTCTGTTTAAGGTGAAATTCATCCTCTGTGTCAAATGTAATAGCGATTACACCAGTTGTGTGATCAAATATCTAAACTAAACAAAGTAATATTTCAATCACTAATATAATTAGTTAATTACTCTACACGGAAACTTGATTTCAATCATCTTACCTAATTTTTTTCCATCTATGGCCCATAAGAAAGTTATAAGCTGTATACAGATAGCATTATAATTAAAATATTCCATTCATGTAATTGAAAACGATGAATTTTTTTTGATGGCTATATGTTCCATACCGCCTTCACATTAAAATTGTTGGTGATGACAACTCCGAATTGGTTGTGTAATAAAGAAAATCTAATAATTATTATAATATATGTAAATATAAAAGTGAATATGCTTTTGCGTTTTTCTATTTAGTCCCACATCATGAGATATGTTCCATCTCATGCTCTAAGGCCTATATATAAAGGAGCCTCTGTAATTTAATTGAATTAATCAATCTCTATGTAACAGATATCAGTGTGAATAACATTTTCTCCGCTCTCTTCTTTTTTAATGGCTTCTTATCTCATTTTAGTTTATAACACGTTATCAGCACGATCTCTGAACAAAAAAAAATATAGATTTGAATTGTGATAATCTAGAAGATCGGATCTACTTTGTTTTTCAGATCTAATTATAGTTCTCAAGATGGTAATCAATTTTTTTAGATTTAATTATATTGATCTTATTTTTTCAGACTGATTCTATGAGTTTTATCTTCTTAGATCTCATTAAATCATAGATTAATTTTTTGGATCTTATTCAATTGTAGATCTTATGTTCTAATTTTTTTTATAGATCTTTTGTAGATCTTGATATCATTCTCAAATGATTTTTTTTTGAGCAAAATGTGTGATCCTCTAATAAAAGAAGAGAGCACACATGAAACTATATATATAAAACATAATAAGGTGCTGCCAACATGCCTGACAGGTGACAATCTATGAACTGATAACAGGGTAAAAAAAACAAGTATCCCTAAAGTGAGCTCCGGCACAGCCACCGCCCATTTCACCCCAATACCGAGCTCCGGCAAGACCACCGCCCGATAATGAGGTGCTAGAAGTACCTGGAAAACTGAAAAAAGGATCTAAATCCAGAAAAACTAGAATCAGCACCATCTAAAAGAAGCTGCCTCTGAGGGAAAAAACTAATCTGAAGAAGAAAACTGATCCCTAAGAAAGAAACTCCGCTCTGAAGACACCATAAAGCTGAATGTAACGCCTGGTGTAATCAATACTCCTGGAAAAAGCTATCATGTACACCTGCACGAAACCTCAAGCTATCCTGCAAACCTGAAAAGAGGCTCTAGCAACCTATCTAATCCAGACCTGAAACAATACTAGGAAACAAATTAGCAGAAAACACATATATGTATATAAATAGAATTTATATACATATATGTTTGAACAAAAATCTAATAAGATAAACATAAATGAAGAGACCCTTTATGGACCCTCAATAGAAAGCAGATTATTATACACCAAATTATCATCATTTAAGATAGAAAAAGTGTTAGTATAATATTATTAAAGTTAAAATTCTTATTGTTATGTTTGAAGATATTAATATTATCTCCAATCTTACTAATATATTCCTTAAAAAAATTATTTTTGGCTAATTTATATTTAGGATTAGATATCCAATTTAAGCAGAAAGATGAAATTAAAAATATCAATTTATTAATGTGATTATTGTTATTATTAAAAATGCTTTGATTTCTTTCAAACCAAATAAACCAACTAGAAATAGTGAATAAAGTATCAAGCAAGTATCTATTATTCTTATTAAACTTAACTCTAAAATAATTCCAATAGAAAACACAATCAGTAATTCTAGTACTTATATAAAATTCAAATATGTGAAGGGTATTTATAAGAATAAAATGAGTGTCCTTACAATCATAGTAAATATGATTAATATCTTCTAAATGATTATTACAAAAATAACATTTATTATCAATACAAATATTTTTCCTTTTTAACAATTCTATAGTATTTAATTTACCATGAATAATAAGCCACATGTGTAATTTAGATTTTGGAGGAGCGTTAGATTTCCAAATAAACTTAAAAAAACTATCAGTTACCCCTGAAAAGTTGATAAACCTATAGAATGAATTAGTGGAATATTTCATACTCTTATCCCAATCCCAACTAATATAATCATTTTCATTATCGATATTATAAAGATTTAATCTAGCATAAAGCAAAATGAGCTGTCTAAGAGTAGAACCTACTAAAATTCTGTTAAAACTAAACTTCTAAGGAGGTTCATTTTCAGAATAAAAAACTTCAGAAATAAAAGCATACTTGAAGTTACAAATATCAAATAAATCTTCAAACTCAATCCTAAGAGGAGTAGCGGAAATCCAACTATCATTCCAAAAAGTATTATTACTAGAGTGAACTATAATATTAATACCTAAGTTGAAAATTTCTCTACAATTTAAAATGGATTTCCAAAAATAAGATTGCTTACGAGAAACCGATGGACTAATCTGATAAAGATTATTATTACCATTATAATAATATTTAGAAATAATCTCCTTCCAAGTGGCATTATCGTTGGTATCTCTAAATTTCCATAACCATTTACCTAGAAGAGCCAAATTCATATTACGCAAACTAATGACTCCTAAACCACCATCCTTTTTGGATTTACAAATAGTTTCCCAATTAACAAGACATTTGATGCTACTGTTTGGATTATCTCCACTCCAAAGGTAATCTCTTCTAATTTTATCTATTTTATCTATTACCCAACCAGGAAAAAGATGCATAGTCATCCAATAAATTGGAAGAGCTGATAAAACCGAATTAATTAAAACCAATCTACCAGCTCTAGATAGAAGTCTCCCATTCCAGTTAGAAATCCTTTTTTTGATCTTATCAATTATTATTAACCAATCATCATGTTTAAGTTTAGTGGGTCTAATGACAAAACCTAGATACTCAATCGGAAAATTCATAATTTTACAATTTAAAGTATTAGCAACTAAATTTTCAACTTTCTCGAAATCATTAAGAACTAAAACAGAACTTTTATCAAAGTTTATTTTTAAACCCGATAAAAGCTCAAAACTGTAGAGAATAAACTTAAGAGTAATAATGTGTCTAGGAAGATGAGAGGAAAAAAGCAAAGTATCATCTGCAAATTGTAGGACTGATACACCATAACTCGATATATCATTACCTATATTTCCCAAAGAACCATTGCTGACTGCTTTTTTAATAATCTTAGCAAAAACATCAGCAGCTAAGTTATATAGTAGGGGCGATAAAGGGTCCCCTTGCCTTAAACCTCTCTTAGACTGAATTTTATTACCTAAAATACCATTAACCATAATACTAGAGTTGCCAGTTTTAAGCAAATTCATAATCCAGTTAATCCATCTATTACTAAAACCTCTAGCATGAAAAATATCTACAAGAAAATCCCAATCAACCGAATCAAAAGCTTTAGCGAAATCTAATTTTAAAATGGCACAAGTAATGTTATTCTTACAACAATAATTAATATATTCTTGAACAACAGCCACGCCATCTGTGATATTTCTTCCTTTTATGAAAGCTGATTGTGAACAATCAATTAGGTCATTCATTTTTGTATTAAGTCTATTATCTAAAACTTTAGAAATAATTTTAACGGAGCAATTAATCAATGAAATGGGTCTAAAATCTTTTAAATTATTAGCACCTATTTTTTGTGTAATAAAATAACATTTGCAAAATTAAATCTACCTAATTGAAGATTTCCATTATAAAAATCATTAAACATGTAGATTAGGTCATATTTTAAAACATCCCAAAAGGTTTTATAAAAGAAAATTGGAAATCCATCCGGACCCGGGGATTTATCACCCGGTAAATCAAAAATGGCTTTATGGATTTCTTCTTCAGTAAAAGGAACATCTAAATCAGAAAGATTAATATTGGAGACAGCCGGATAAAGATCATTCCATCTCACATTAATTCTGCATTTATTTTTATTGCCAAGAATATCTTTATAATAATCTGTGAAAGCCCTATTAAGATCTCTTTGGTCAACTAGTTCAACATTATTAACTAAAATTGAATTAATAGTATTACTACGCTTCCTACAATTGGCCATATTATGAAAAAAATTAGTATTATTATCACCTTCATTAATCCATTGGATTCTAGATCTTTGTTTCCATATAACTTCTTCCTTTTCAAGAATAGAGATAAGTTCTTCTTTTAAATTAGTGAGAACATTTCGCTCACCTATATTTAAATGCCTAGTTTCTTCTATTTTGTTTAATTTAAACATCTCATTGAGAATATTTTCTTTTTTAATTTTAATATTACCAAAAATATTTTTATTCCAAATTTTAAGAGTAAACCTAAGTTCTCTAAGTTTTAAAACAAAAGCTTTAGCAGAATTATCTCTATATTTAATATTATAAAACCACATACGCATCCATTTATTAATAATTAAATTTGATAAGCTAGGATCAAGTAACCACATTTTTTCAAATTTAAAAGATCTACAAATAGCTCTATGGCGATCACAAGTGAGGATAATAGGACAATGGTCTGAGAAAGTGTAAGGCAAACCAGACACTTTACAGATAGGAAAAATATCCTCTATTTCATCGCTAACGAAAAATCTATCAAGGAGAGCCATGGAAGGAGATTCCCTATTATTACTCCAAGTAAAAACTCTATTAGAAAGAGGAATTTCAATCAATTTAGAATTAATAATAAAATTGTCAAATTCCTCCATAGCAGAATAGTCACCCTCTCGAGGAGTACGCTCCCCTAAAAATCGAGTAACGTTAAAATCTCCCCCCAAAATCCACGATCCCGGGGCAAATGATCTAAACTCAAGACATTCATTCCATAAGGACCGTCTATCTATTTTTGTGTTAGGTCCATACGCATTAGAAATATTTAATAAAGAATTATCAGAAAGATTAACTAGAATAATGTGTAAAGAGTGTAGTTTGTAGATACACTGAAGTAATTTAAAATAATTATCTCTCCAACCAATCATTAAGCCCCCAAACGAGCCTCTAGAAGGTAAAAAAACCCATTTTTTAAAATGATAACCACCTAATCTTCTATAAAAGCGAAAATCGGGGCAATCGATTTTAGTCTCTTGAAGAAGAGCAATGTCAATAGAATAGTCTTTAAAAAAGCTTCTAACCTTATCACATTTATTTAGGTCATTCAAACCCCTAATATTCCAACTAATGATCCTCATGTACCAATAGACCTAGCCCTATCAATTTCCTTACTTCTAATGAACTCACGATCAATCTCAATATCAGTAAAGATGAATGCGGTGTCACTAGCTAACTTACTAAACTCTGAAGAAGATAAGTTACCTAAGGCGTAAGAAGAAAAAGTACTACCCAAACTGGAAAACATACCTGAGCCTGAATTCAAAGTACCGCTCTCGGTACTCGAATCAGGAAGCTCACCTGAGGACTGAGAGTGGCTACCCTAAAGTCTAACACTACGACGAACAAAACCTCTAGTAGACACGCCCTTCCTCCGTCTACGCCTCTTCCGTGAAGAAGAATAAGGATCAGAGTTGTATGTAACAATATCAGCCTCATTCAATGATAAATGAGAATAATCTCTGTCATTCCCAAGCTTTTCCAAGACAGACGCACCCCCACCTATAGAAGAACCATCACACAAAACACCAGAACCAACCACTGCCTTATGCCCCATAGAAAAATCAACCATGCTATCAACAACACCCTTTCTCTCTTCTGTATAAACAACTAACATACTATTAACAGGCATTTGCAAGTTCTGTGCAGCATTAACATGTACTCTCTGTGCATCTTGCACACCAGAAACTGCATGATCAACTGCCATAATGTCAACAAAAAATATGCGATCTTCCAACACTGATTCCTTGGCTTCATCAATGTGATTATCTGTTAAGATCCATTCATGATAATCTCTAAAATGCCCCAACCAAATGTCACCTTCTGGAACAAGCTCAACCATAATTAGAGATATCTCAATTGCTACCGAGAATTCATCAATCCAATTACTAAAATTAACTATAACATTGCTAAGCTTAGAATCTATAACCAAAGACAAATCCGCATCCAAAACTTTCATTCTCAAGTCAATACCACTACTATCAGAAACACTATCTGATATTAGGTTCTGTTGATCAAGATCAACATCAAACATCAATTCGTTTACAAAATAAGATTTAATTCATGTTGACATTGATTTATAAATAGAAATTAATAGTTTGGATCCTTGTAATAGTTTGTTCTAAGAAAATCACTAATTCAAATGTGAAAGAATATGAAAATTTATAATATATGTATAATACGTGGATGCACGTATACATCCATATATGTAAATATTCAGCTAACAACCTGAAGTTTGTTATGAGCTCATCTTATAGATTATGCATAGATATTATTTAGTGATTTAAATTCAATCAGCATAAATGTTGAATGACCTGAAGTCGTGTATGTATTCAAATGATCTACACAATAATTAAATTCCTCTAATTGGCTAGATCAATAAATGAGAACTACCTCTAATAAGAAATATCAATTGAATGCATTTTATCAATTGATAAAAGAATTATCCTCCTATTATTAATATGTATGGTGTATTTGCTAGTAGCAATATCATAATGGATCAAAATAAGAATCCAAAGATGATTATTATTTAATGTGACAATGTTTGTCAACATTGAGGGGGAGGATAAAGGGGTACAAGCTCATTTTGATCATCAGTGTTAAATATTTGTTAAAATATACAATGATGCAAAATATTAAGTAACTTGAATAAATTATCAATAATATCCCTAGTAGACTCACCAATATAGATTTGAATCCCTAAAGGATCAAAATGTGTAAACCACATCTGAAATGTGGTTCAAAAGTCAGTTCAAAATATTTTTGGAGTAAGTAATAAAGATGCCAAATAAAGGAGGAGGGTGTTCTTGAAGAAACACTTAGGGTGCTCTGAAAGAGATCCATGACATGATTGTCATATAACCCTAGAAGTGGTTTAGGTACCTAAAACATGATAATTAAAGAGATCTCAATAAATCATGTCTATAACTGACAAGAAATAATCATCGATGATAAATTTATAAATAATAAAGTGCTTATGTTTATAAACGGATTAAAGATCCTGGATTAGAGAAAAACATGATTGGCCATCATGAAATTCTCCTAAATAAGAAAAGTGGACATGTAGTCCACAAAATAAAATTCGAAACATATATATAAAGTGGCAAAAGCACACTGAAATTATTGAAGTACACATAGTGTCAACAACATGTTAAGTTCCAAGGACATATAGTCCGTAAAGTAGCGAAAGTGCTTGAAATGCTTAATATACCCTGAAGGTATAAATATGGTTTAAATCATATTAAATGATGAAATTATACATATTCCTGAAGAATATAAATAACTTTGGTGGTTATAAAGAAGGCAAGGAGCATAGATTACAACCTACTTTTAAGTATTGTTGTAATGAAAATCTTGATATAATTCATGATGAGTAGATTACTTTCTATTTTTAAGTATCATTGTAATGAAACTCTTAATATTCATTGAAGTGATAGTTGCGATATGCAAATACTTATTAAAGTATACAAATTTCTGAAGAATATATATAACCTTTGTAGTTATAAAGAATGCAAAAGACATAAAGTGTAGATTACAAATTTCTTCTAAGTATTGTTGTAATGAAAATCTTGATATACTTCAAGACGAGTAGATTACTTCCTTCTTTCTAGTAATGTTGTAATGAAATTTTTAATATTCATGAAAGATGTATAGTTGCAATGCGCAAAACTAATTTGAAGCACAAAAATGAAAGTATATGAATTGTTTTTCATAAAAGTAGCATACAAAATGCATAAAATGCAAATCATATTTGGAAGAAACAATCTTAGAAAATTTGATTGTATCGAAGGAAACTATTAATAAATTGTATTATTAATGAGATTCATATTTATAGATCCAGAAGTATCTATAACCAATTTGAGTTATCGAAAGACGAATATGAATTCAGAGGAAAAATTTTAAATCAGGGGGAGCATCCATAAGTATTTTATAATGCACTCTTTTTCCTTAACTAAGATTTTTCTCACTGGGTTTTTATTAGTAAGGTTTTAATGAGGCATTATCTTGATCCAGAAGTATCAACTCCCCAGTAACATTTGAAAATAAGTTATAATGTACTCTTTTTCCTTATTTAAGATTTTTCCCACTGGGTTTTGCTTACTAAGGTTTTAACGAGGCATTATCTTGATCTAAAAGAATCAAACGTCTTTTCAAGAAATAACATCTCAAATATGTTATTTAAGTAAATTGTGTTTTTATCCTTGACTAAGATTTTTCCCACAGGGTTTTTCTTAGTAAGGTTTTAACGAGGCATTAGTTTGATCCAGAAGTATCAAGCTTCATTTGAAGAAATAAGAAAATAAAATATGTTATTGTACTCTTTTTCGATCACTAAGATTTTTCCCATTGGGTTTTTCTTAGTAAGGTTTTAATGAGACATTATTTTGATCCCGAAGTATCAACCTCTTTAAAAGGAATATCATTTTATGATATCTATGATTTCAAGTTGCACTCTTTTCCTCGTTCAAGGTTTTTCCATTAGGTTTTCCTAACAGAGGTTTTTAATGAGGCAACGGACAATATTCATAACGACTGAATGGATGTATGAAAGCAAGATAATAATGAGGGGGAGCAATTATCATAGACGTTTCAAAGGGAACAATTTCTAGCTACCATATGAGCATCCAAGATTTTGAAGACGCATATTCAAGGGGGAGTGTTATAATATATGTAAATATAAAAGTGAATATGCTTTTGTGTTTTTCTATTTAGTCACACATCATGGGATATGTTCCATCTCATGCTCCAAGGCCTATATATAAAGGAGCCTATGTAATGTAATTGAATTAATCAATCTCTATGTAACAGATATCAGTGTGAATAACATTTTCTCCGCTCTCCTCTTTTCTAATGGCTTCTTATCTCATTTTAGTTTATAACAATAATGAAATAAATTAAGAAACTAAGCAGTTAGAATGAAAAAATAATAATTAAAAGGTTAAAGTTTCAACCAATGTTTTCTTTTTTAAACTGAATAATCAATTTACATTTAAAAGGGAACAAAAACCATAAAAAGTACTAAGCAAAAATCTTCATTTTTTTATATCCCTATAAGCAAAAATAAGAAAATTAATTTGAAATTTTAACCCTAGTTAGTTAGCCCTAACATGCCTTTCCAATTAAGTAACATTTAAAGCACAAAGCCGGTAATAATTAGACACTGTGTTTTTGTTATCTTTGTTAAGACGCTTTGTCCGTGCATTCCAAACTAAAAATTCACTTCTTATATTGATCTTTTTATAACTTGTGCTTTCATCTTTTTAAAAATTGGACTCACCTAAATTAATATTGTATAGTCAGGAAAATAATAATAAGCAAAAGTACCGATCAAAAAGAAACAACTTGATTCTTCCAGAGTTTCTTTTTCTTTCCTTTTTGATGTATTGAGAAAGTCATTGGTTTTGACTTTAGTAGGGCAGCTACTAATATGAAAAATCCAAAGTGATAGCATTTCCACAGGCTTGTCTATAAAAACAGAAATTAATATTCTTACATTTATGACATTTTGGTAAGAAATGGGTAGGATTACCTTTCTAAGATGAGTGTCTCATCCAAATTGCTAATATTAACTAACGAATGATAAATATTAATAGGTTATCTTTGTGCAAAGATTTGTATAAAGATACATATACAAAAAAGGTAACCGAAGTTCAAAATTCAACTTCATAGACTTGAAAGTTTCCTAAATTTCTTAAATAACATAGCATGGAAAACTAAGTACACCTAAGATTCGGTAATAGGTGCTTGAACCGAAGGAAGTGGTAGTGAGGGAATTTAAGCAACTATATTAATCTTCAGACAAATAATATAAAATTAGTGAAACTAAGGCAAAAGATAATTTAATAGCAATGAATCTGAAAAAACAATCTGGATAATATGAACAAAGGTTGATGTATGAGTGGATCTCCATTAAAATTGCGATATTGGTTTGGAAAATTGTTATAATCAAATAAAACATGATAATTGTTGGGGAAAATCCCTTCAGATGATCAGTCTAAGGGAATAAAAACCCAACGCAGCAGAAAACAACTGGATCGTGATTGTAGTGAGATGGAACAAACAAAAGATGAACACCAAAACAGACAGTCATAGATCTATGCAATGCAGAAAAATAAATAACACCAGTATTTATAGTGGTTCCACTACCGCTAGTCAGTGTACATCCACTTGGGGAGAGGAGATTTTATTAATCACTGAAAGATTATAGTTACAAGATTGATTTGCTTTTGAAGGCTATACATAAGAAGAATTTACAATACATACAAAATTATGCAGAGTTTCAGCTCTCTAGGATGGCTCTAAAATTGGCTGAAATTAGCTCTCAATCTTGCACTACAACAAAAAGTTTCTTTTATAGCGGCATATAGCCGCTATTAATCACAACCATAGCGGTTTGATAAGCGCTGTATATCGACATGTTATAAAAAACTGTTGAATATTTATAACATAAAATATGCCGCTATGGTTGAGCTTAGTTTTATAACGCAAATTCGCCGCTATGGTACATTAATTCAATAGCTCATTATAGCCGCTATAATACAGCTAAATCTCAATGGAACTGGAAATCTTTATAACACCATTTTGCCGCTATAAAAATCGTAGATAGAGCTATGCCTATATATTACATTTTAATAATAGCAATCAAACTAAATCTTCATAAACGAATAAAGATTATAATCAACCAATATAACACAAGAGCATGCTCAGAAAGAAATGTGATATATTTTTCATTACAGTGTACAAACATTAAAGCAAGTGCATAACCATTGAATAAAACATAAGCCTGCAGCCAAGTTAACACAGAGAAACAAAAAATAATGTCAATTTAATAAGTGTACAAACATTACAGAGTACAAACATTAAAGCAAGTGCATGAACTGCATGAACTAGAAACTACAATTGATTATTTCTACTGATCTATTTTCCCAATATGGAAAATAGATTAAAGTAATGTTAACCTCACTTTTCTCAGTTGCAGCAACCATCTGTTGAAGCATTTCTAACACTCCAACATTTTGCCATACATTTCTCCAACCATCTGCTGCAGCAACCGCTCCAACAGCCACCAGTGACTACAACTCATTCAACTGCCATAACTCAGTCAACTGTAAGATTCCCTGAATCAATGCCACGTTCATAAAAAATGCAAACCCCATATAAAGAGTTGGCCTTACTAAATCCCTTAAGCAACAACTTCATCAATTCATTTTTTAACCTGCATTTATACAAAAATAAAAATACTATGAAAAGAATGACAAAGCTTAAGATATTTGTTGCAGCTGAATTTCATGATAAGAATGGTGATTGAGTAGAAGTAAACATACCTTGTAATGTAAAATGCATGTTAGGCATAGTCAATTTCTACAGATCTATAATTGTGCACCTGATTAAACTTAGAACAATTGAGGGACTCTTGGTGGTCATACGTATAAACTTTTCATGCAGTTGTGTACTACTGTTTACACTTTACAAAGTACTCTAATTAGCACTATTTTAAAGAAGAAGAAAATAATATACTCGAACTACTAGAGTGGTTCAATTGAAATTTGTAGTTGAGTAGCCTTGGCAAACAAGTGCTTAAACTTTAAGTACGATGTACTAGCACTTAAATATATACTAGAAAGTTCCAAATATATAATTTAAGGATAATTAGACTGCATTGGCAAACCTAAACATGACACGTGCAATAAAATTGATTTACCACTTGTTCATTATTACAATCAATATATCGTCGAATTGAGTGAATTGCATTTGAAAAATTAAAAATCATCATATACACACATCACACACGGAAAAATACATTTGAAGCAACAATGTTCAGATTCAGATGATTCCTCTCACACAAAATTTGTTACCTATAGGACCACCAACTAGTATCCAAATTCTAACTAAGAGTGAAGAAAATAGACAGAACTGTATGCAGATAGATACCCTGATTCCTTATGATTGGAAAACCAAAGTTGCATTTGGTTCATCAATTCAACTATTTAATAATAAAAAAAAAATACGAGTGTAGTTATTCACAATGACTAGAATAATTAGTTCAATTGCCTATGAACTTCATAAACCAAGTATTCTACTTAAGCTAAAGTAGAATAACTTATAAAGAAAATATTTCTACTATGGTTGGATGCGATAAATCCAACAAACAACTAAACTAACTCCCAAATTAAAAGGTTAAGTATAGCGCTTTTACTATTTTCATTGACCTATTTTTTTTTTAAATGTAACAGACTAAAAATGATAAAACAAAATCTGTACAATCCACAAACCCCTACACTGTTAAAAACATTTTGCCATACATTTAATAAAGGACATGACTATAAGATTTGCGTATAAATACTTATCTTTCTCTTCTCTAGTTTAGATTTTGGTTTCTCACTTTAAGTGCTTGGTCAAAATTTAATAAATGAGTTAATGAAACCTGTAGGCATATAACATATATTGTACCCACATAAAAGGAATGAATCACAATTTATAAATGCTAGTTAAATTGCAATGACAGCTTTATATCAACAAAATAATTAAACTATCATGGCTGGAAAAAAATGCACTACAATACTAATCTAAATTCTCATAATATATTCAACAGAAAGGCATATTGCTTGAGGGTTTACTAACTCATACGCAACACCACACATGAATTCACACTCTCGCTCACACATATAGAGGCATACGCACTAATGCACAAATACCCAAATACTCTTATCTAAACACATCACATTAACACAAAACACATACTCACATAACTCTGTCCACGCACGCAGTTATCAAAGAAGAAAGCACCCAAAGCTAAAAAGCTTCTCCAATATCATTAGGTATATAAAAAAAACATAAAACAAAACAAAATAAAGATTATAGAATTAGAGTAGCTGATTTGTCTATAGGGAACTAAGTACCTAGTTTCAATTGCAGATATCCAATTGCATCTTTCCTCTACACGCTCAAAGATAGTCACGTGTCTCTTGGTTAAGTCGCTAGTCAAGTCGGCTACCTATGTCGCTCGACCTTGCCTCAAATCACCACTTGCTCCCACTCTGCTCAAGAACGCACTCACATGGCTCTCCAAAGACAGAGCAAAATTTGAATTTGCTTCTAAATATAGATGCTCATTGATACTGAAAAGTACATACTGAAATTTCATTAATTTCGATAACTTATTCTCCTTGATTTTAAATTTATAAGACGATGGAAGTTTGTTTTTAATTGCTTGCCAACATTTTGCCATACATTTAATAAAGGACATGACCATAAGATTTGCGTATAAATACTTATCTTTCTCTTCTCTAGTTTAGATCTTAGTTTCTCACTTTAAGTGCTTGGTCAAAATTTTGGCTACTCATTCTTGGCACTTTCAATGTGAACACGTTCAAGACTCATTTTCTCCCATCTATGCATCCTTTCATCATATTTTTCTCACTCCCAAAATGCCTTTCGCAAGGATCTATGAAGTCTTGCACCATGGAAAAAAATATGCTCGATAAATCTTGGTTCAAAGATCTAATTCAAAAGAGAAGAAATGAGTCTTCTTCTTACATAGAACAAAATGTTAAAAAATTCAATAACCTAAATATAAAAACTAAAAAGGAAAGGAATGTGGTTCTCACATCTCCAAGTCATTAGAGTCTAAACGATATTCTTGTTGGAACTAAACAATTATTCACCATAGCTCGAGCATTTGATGAGTTATAGAGTCAAATCATATGGTAAGAAAAGTTAATACGATTAAGGAGAGTCATTTGGTCATGCGAATGATCTTCAATTCTTAAGCTGAAGGAATCATTTTCAACACTAATTGGCACCACAAACTAGATAATATCCGAGAAGGTAAATGGTGCAGAAGGCTGGAATAATAAAACAGGGCAAGATTATATCAATTCATGTGTGCAGTGCACTGATAAATTTTGTTCAAGTTCTAATAGACTGAACTTTGGGAACATTGAAACTAAAAAGGTAAGATGATGCATTTCAAGTTCAAGTTGATTTGTATTTTTTTCTTGAATCAAAACTTGACTCACCCTTAGGTTATTATTTTTCATTTCACGTTAGCTGATGTATTGTTTTGATTTATGAAAAAAATGAGATTCACCTTAAGCTTGGAGTGGGTCGTAATACCTATTTTGTACAATCCAGGCTGCATTGGCCTACGACAACCAAGGTGGGTTGCTTTAGCCCTTCAAATATCAATGTTTTCGGTGTGCCCTATAAATTTCTAAATCATACATGTTGAATATGTATAGAACCTAAATCGGAAATATTGAAAAGATAATTAAGTAAAGTTGACGATAATTTTGAAGGTACAAATGTACTAGTGTTGATTGTTGGCATATATAATGGGAACATTGGAAGTAAACATGTAAGGTGATGCATTTGAAGTTCATGGTGATTTTTTCTGGATGTACTCTTGCTTATTATGTTCATTTCACGATGATGTATCATTTTGATTTATTGAATGAAAAAAAATGAAGTTGAATTTGCTTACAAGCACCGTAATGAAACCAGGATCAGCATGCTTGCTCGTTCCAAGTGTTAAATGTGGCTCTGGGCATGCTGGGTAATAATGCATCAATAAAGAAATACCATCTGCACATCCCAGTTTTTCCAAGTAATCACTGTTCAGTCCCAATGCTTCAGAAAGCAATCCTAATATTCTCTTACTTAGCTTTTGCACTTCATTTGTGTACTCGATCATTATATCCCTACATCAACCACAATCGATGAGGAACTGAATTTGTATAAACCATAGCTTACAAAGTATAAAGTTTGCAGTACCTGCATGAGTAGGGCAACTCTTCGGGTTTAGGGCCATCAGGTGCCATGGTACAGAACAAAGTGTCTCGCCAGTTCGGTGAAGCAACCCTATAGAGATCGAAATTACTGCTGAGCAGCACCTTCTTGCTAGGATCGCGTGTATAGAACTTCTTTCTGGTTTCTGGATCATCCTCGTTGAACTATTTGAAGTCTCCGTGTATTCGATCGATTACGGATTGATTGATATGAATTATAAAAAGGAGCAAGAAAATTTATAGCGAGATTACCAGAATCGAAGATTATATCGCTTACCAGAATCAAAATCGAAGATTATATCCAAAACGCAAAGCCCTAGCTTCGATAGATCGGAGCTACACGCAAAGCCCTAGCTTTGAAATCGAAGGAGTTTGCTTTCTTCGACAAAACTTGAGAGGGTTTCTGCTTTCTTCGAATCGTTAACGTAATTTGGAGGAGGGAGCTGCTCGCGTTTTGGAGTCTTCGAATCGCTAACGTAATTTGGAGGAGGGAGATGCGTGCGTTTTGGAGGGAGGTGGAATGGTTTTGGAGGGAGAGGGAAAATAATTTGGGAAGTTGGAGGGAGATGTTTTGGGGCAGCGTTACACGTGAAGGGGAAGGGAGATGCGCGCGTTACACCTGTAGGGAGAACAAAAATCAACCGGTAACCAGATAATTAAGGGTCAATAATAACACTTCAGAATAACGCGTTATTAAATAGCTTTATTAATATCATATTTTGTTGTAGTGTCGGCTACCATTGTTGTCCAGAAGCTCCTCTATTTATAGAGTGAAGATATGAGAAGGGGTAACTGCTATATAGCAGCCCTAGGTTTTGGTTCGGCATGCATCTGGTTTGGTTCGGCAAAACGCCGAGCGAAAAAATTGGGCCGACATTTCCCTTATTGGAGCGGCATGCTCAAATACCGAACCATAATCGCCGCTCCAAAGCTTCTTCTTTCCAATAACCGAACGAGACTTCTTCTTCCTCAAATATCAACGCCAATCCAAAATTTGATTTCGGCAAAACCTAGCTTCAACACTACAGCTCCAAATTCATTTCCAACATTTGGTTCGGCAATCACTGCTTTACCTCCTATGCGAGCTTTTCAATGGCTTCTTCAAGCTTCCTCAAATTTGGGTATCAATTTCAACAATCTCCACCTTGATACCGAATTCCATACAAGCCTTCCAACTCCATCTACACCTTCATGCTCAAAGCAGTGGATACTTACCCAATGAGCTTCGACAATGCCATCACCCATTACACTTTGTCAACGAACTCCGGCAAGGCCATCGTCAGTCAACAAAGTGTTCGAAGTACCCAGTCCGTGTAGAACCTATCAATCTCCACCATGAAAACAAACGTCTCCAGGAGCCATCTCAACTCTCCCTCCATGCCATCCCGTGGCACCTAGCACTTCATTAAGAGAATCAAGTCCGAGCAATGCTCGAACTTAGCAACAGGCAATGACTTGGTAAATATGTCTGTTGCGTTCTCCTTTGTGTGAACTTTCTGAAGACGAACTAGCTTCTATTTACTCATCGAGACAAGGAACGACTCTCTCACCTCAATACGCTTCGTCCTTGAGCTGAATGCCAGATTTTCAGCTAAGTAAATAGCACTCTGACTATCACAGTACACATTCACTCCTTCGTATGAGAAGCCCAAGTCACACAATAATTGCCTTAAATAAAGCGCCTCATTAGTTGCTTCAATCGTAGCTATGAGCTCTGCCTCTGTAGTAGACAAAGCTACAATCGTCTGCAACCTCGCTCTCCAACTGATCGCTGTCCCACCAATGGTGAACACATACCCGGAGGTTGACTTCCTTCGATATCTATAACCGGCATAGTCGGAATCACAAACTCCAGCCAAGCTGAAATCTCTTCCTCTGCCGCCAGTTTGGAGTTCCTCTAAGGTATCAAAAGATACACTTCACTACTTCCCAATGCGTCTTTCCTGGATTTGTCATGAACCTACTCACCAATCCAACCTCCTGTGAAATGTCAGGCCTAGTGCAGACCATGGCATACATCAAGCTGCCAACTACACTTGCATATGGGACCTTCATCATATAAGCCTTGTCCTTTTCCGAGGTCGGAGAGCCTTTACTAGAAAGTTGTATGTGCAAAGGCATGGGTGTGTTGATTGCCTTTTCCCCTTCCATGCTAAATCGAGCAAGCACCTTTCGAATGTACTCCTTTTTAGTGAGGCTCAAAGTCCTAACTTTCTATCCCTTTGGATTTCCATACCCAAAATTTTCTTTGCTTCTCCAAGGTCCTTCATTTCGAATTCCGCTTTTAGTTTTCGCTTTAAACTATCGATTTCAATCTTATCCTTGGAAGCAATCAACATATCATCCATGTACAAGAGTAGGTACACCCATCAACCATTCTTTAAATGCTTGTAGTACACACAAGCGTCTTTGATGCTACGATCGAAACCAAGTGAAAGCATAAAAGAGTCAAACCTCTTGTACCATTGTCTAGGCGACTGCTTAAGTCATACAAAGACTTCTTCAATTTGCAAACCCAATTTTCTTTCCCATCTACAACGAATCCTTCTAGCTATTTCATGTAGATGGTCTCATCCAAGTCTCCGCGCAAGAAAGCAGTTTTCACATCCTGTTGCTCCAGCTCCAAATCATGAGCTGCAACGATAGCGAGCAAAATGCGGATGGACGTATGCTCACTACTGGAGAGAATATCTCATCATACTCCAATCCATTTCTTTGTGAAAACCCTTTAGCAACTAGTCTAGCCTTGTATCTCCCATCATCCTTCACCTTGAATACCCATTTGCAACCTATGGCTCGGTTTCCTTGAGGAGGTGGTACCAAATCCCAAGTCCTGTTCTTCATCAACGACTCCAGCTTCTCTTCCTTAGCACACATCCACTTCGAACTTTCACATGACTTCAAAGCTTCATCAAGGTCAAGCGGCTCCTCAAGAACCACATGTAGGGCATAGTCAAACTGATCACCAAGGCTAAGGTTCGCAAACTGCCAATCACCATACCTTTCGGGCGGCCTAATAGTCCTATGACTGACCCGGGTAGGTACAGCTTTGCCTAAAATCCTTTCAGCTCCACCTTGAACTGAACTTCCTCTAGATTCATGCACATCACCAGCACTACTAGAAGGTACCTGTGGACTATCTTGTGATGTTTCATCAACTGCGTTTTCCTCGACAGCATCAACAACAACTCTACTCTTTGGCTGGAACATGGGAACTTCTTCCATCTCCTTAGGCCTATAAGAATCTTCTTATGTGGTAGGTAGCTTCTCCTTCGGATTGAACATAGCAGACTCATCAAAAGTAACATGTCTGGAATAAAGAATCTTCCAATCAACAGGGTTCCAAATTCAATACCCTTTGATACCATTGGTGTATCCCATTAGTATGCCCTTATATCTTTAGCCTCCAACTTGTCATCACCTGTATGGTGAACGTACACAGAACAACCAAAAATTCGGAAGTAACCAAGATACACTGCTTTACCTCTCCACTTTTCTTCTGGAATCTTCCCATCTATGGCTGAGCACGGAATTCGATTTATGATATGCACCGCAGTTGGTAATGCCTCAGCCCAAAAGCCTCTAGACAAACCCGCCGTCAATCTCAAGCAACGAGCCTTCTCTAGTAGAGTCATGTTCATCCTTTCTGCAACCCCATTGGATTGCGAGTCTCCGGGTGTAGTGAAATGTCTTTGAATGCCATGCTATCTACAAAAGTCGAGGAACTCCCTAGAGAAAAATTCACCGCCATTATCAGATCTCAGCACCTCGATTTATGGAGTCCAACTCCAAAAGATACTTTAGTTTTCTTTCCTAACACACACTCCTGGCAAAATTCCATCTTGTCGAAGCTTTCTCCTTTGATCATCTTCCATCTCCAAAGGAACTCTAAGCCTTTCTCTAAAATATGACCCAACCTGAGATGCCAAAGCTTTGTGGCATCCAATGCATGAGAACTATCTACTCCAACACACGACTCAATAAGAACTGTGCTTCCTTTTAGCAAATATAGATTTCGGAACACATCTCCTTTCATAAGAACTAGTGCACCTCTCGAAACCTTCAGACTATCCTTCTCAATAGTTACCTTGCATCCCAAAGATGCCAATTGTCCTGAAGAATTTAAGGACTTCCAAAGACCCGGAACATATCGAACACCTGTCAAAGTGCATATTACTCCGTCAAACATCATGATCCTCACTGTACCTTCACCCATTGCTCTACAGCTAGCATCATTGCCCCTAAGAATAGAGCTTCCCTCTCGTCCAACAAAAGAACTGAAGTAATCTTTATTATGCGTCATATGGAAAGACACCCCCGAGTCCAGCACCCAATGGTTTGAGACATCCGACACTATTGCAGACAACACATCGTCAGATACAGACTTCTCCACCGCGAATGATGAAGATCCGTCTTCTTCCTTCTTCTTCAAATCTGGACAATCCTTTTTCCAATGACCAGGTTTCTTGCAGATAGAGCACTTCCCATCCTTAGACTTTTCTCTCCTGCCATTACCGGGCTTCCTGGACTTGGAACGCCCTCTAGAGTGCCAATTCTTCTTATGTTCTCCACCTCTTTCAACAAACAGGCCGTGATTACTACTTCCACCTCTACTTCCTTCACTTATCTCCTTCATCTGATCTCTCAAGCCCTCAGATAGAAGGCCCGACTTCACATCTTCCACCGTCAATGTGTCTCTAGCGAAGATAAGGCTGTTAGCAAAACCTGTGTATCGCTCCAAAAGAGAACACAAAAGAACCATTGCCATTTGCTCATCATCCATATTCAAGTCAACAGTCTTCATCTTCATCACGAGATCATCAAAGAAATTAAGATGTTCCTTTACTGAAGTACCCTCTCTCATCCGCATGGTGAAAAATGTCTTCAGCGATATTAGACGATTAGTCAGAGATTTCTTCAAGTAGAGGTTTTCTAGCTTGGTCCAAATTCCCCTAGTAGTGGTCTCAAGTTAACATTCTCTCCCATAGCTAGCTGTAAAGTAGTGAACCCATTTCTCCATCTCCTTCCTTTCCGCGATTGAGATGTTAGCCGTCAACTCCTCAGGGGAAAACACTACTGGATAGACTTCATTCCTCATTAGAACAGCCTTCATCCTCCATTGCCACTTCTCGAAGTCTTTATCCCCATTACATTTCTCAATTGCCAACTATGATCCTTACGCGATATACATCCCTCTAGTATAGGGTCTTGTAACAACTGGAGTTGCTTCATCTACCGCCATAGCATCTAACACTCCTCGATCAACCTTGCAGCTTTGATACCAGATTGTTGGGGAAAATCCCTTCAGATAATCAGTCTAAGGGAATAAAAATCCAACACAGCGAAAAACAACTGGATTGTGATTGTAGTGAGACGGAACAAACAAAAGATGAACACCAGAACAGACAGTCACAGATCTATGCAATGCAGAAAAATAAATAACACCGGTATTTATAGTGGTTCCACTACCGCTAGGCAGTGTACTTCCACTTGGGGAGAGGTGATTTTATTAATCACTGAAAGATTAGAGTTACAAGATTGATTCACTTTTGGAGGCTATACATAAGAAGAATTTACAATACAGACAAAATTCTGCAGAGTTTCAGCTCTCTAGGATGGCTCTGAAATTGGATGAAATTAGCTCTCAATCTCGGCTACCGTTATTGCCCAGAAGCTCCTCTATTTATAGAGTGAAGATATAAGGAGGGGTAGCTGCTATATAGCAGCCTTGGGTTTGGTTCGGCATGCATCTGGTTTGGTTTGGCAAAACGCCGAGCGAAAAAATTGAACCAGCATTTCCCTTATTAGAGCTGCATGCTCAAATACCGAACTATAATCGCCGCTCCAGTTATTTCGTTCGGCATAGCTCAAATGCCGCTCCAAAGCTTCTTCTCTCTAATAACCGAACGAGACTTCTTCTTCCTCAAATCTCAACACCGATCCAAAAATTGATTTCAGCAAAACCTAGCTTCAACACTAACGCTCCAAATTCATTTCCAACATTTGGTTCGGCAATTACTGCTTCACCTCCTCCACGTGCTTCTCAATGGCTTCTTCAAGCTTCCTCGAATTCGGGTATCAGTTTTAACAATAATTTCAAATGAATTGAATATGAAATGCACAAAGGTTAATTAGGTTATACCTCGTAACGTTGTGATTTTCTATTCAAAACTACCAAAGCTCGATGGAATCATCAATGCTTGCAAGGTTAGGGTTCAACGATTTGTGATGAACTGGAAGAAAAGGCATAAGCTGAAGGGGAATCGATGGGATTATAGAGGGATAAGGGTTAGGCGGTCAGTAGAGAAGAAGATAGAGGGATAATGACAGGTGATATCAAAAATTGGATATAGGGTTAGGGTAATGTGAATCCAAAAAATTTTATGTCTGGATGGAGATCCGAAGTCGCGACGGTGGAAGGAGGAGAGGCCAATGTTGATGGTAGGTAAAATGCTCCAATTTGAGGAGGACGTGAATATCCAGGGATTGGAGGAGAAGGGAAGAAAGGAGAGCTGTGAATGGAAAAAAATATATTTAAAAACATGACTGTTGAGTTTTAAAATTGGAGGATGCTTCTGAGGACGTGAAACATAATTCAGTAATAATATTATAGTATAGATATGTATGAAGATTGCAATTTAAGTAACATATGTGTTTAAATTTAATGCTAACAAAATGATTCAATTTTTTAATCTTAGATATGAAATAAGTGTATAACTTTACATAAATGGCCACTTATGAATTCTGAAACAAAAGGAAAATTTTGCTTTTATGACTAAAACAAGTAAAATTAAATCATTTTGGAAATAAACTATGCAACATTGGAAATTAATTTTACTGTATTAAATCACCAACAAATATAGTTAATTAATGTTTATGTATACAGATTTTACAAAATTTATATACAACATTACAACATAATAAAATATTTTGGCATTCCCTTTTTTATAACTCCAAAACAATGACAGAAAAAAATATCGGACAAGTTGGGCATATACAAATTTGTTGTATGATAAATTAGATCTGACTATACAAAAAGGACACACAATTAAAGAGATAAAGGATTTGAAGTCAACCATAATAAACATATAGTCAATGGATATGTAAATAAGGAGAGATTCAAATTAAATCTCCATAATGATCATATAATTAAATGAGATGAACAAAAGGAGATCTAAGTTATATTACAAGATGAATACACAAGATAGAAGAGATATAATGTAAATAAATCTAAACCTTTTAAACATGATGAGATAGAAGATATATAACATGAATAAATCTAGACCATTTCAACTTGATGAGTATACAAATAAATAAAATTAGAATTACCAAAAATGAAGCGAATGATTTGCACCTTGAATGATGAATCAAATCTCCTAGGTTCAGAAATCAGCCTCCAGATGTTGCAAGGATCAAGAGAAATAAACCACTTTTCATAATTGATTTTATTTTTATTTGATTTTAGGAATAATTGAAGCCATGGAATATCTCATATTTTCAGCCATTAGAGAATGAGAGAACCAGAAAAGTTACAGAAAGAAAAATGAAAAATGAGAAACTCAATTGTACGTACATAATGAATTAGAGAATATATTTTATTTGAAAGAAGGAAACCTTTCCCATTCTTTAATTAAAATTTCTCTAATTAATTCACTTGATTAACTTTCTCTTTTCACTCCTATTTCTTTACATGGTATGACTGAAAATTACGTGCCATCAAATGACATAAGATTCCATAAATTAACGCATGTAATTGTCTTTTATTTAATTACAATGATATCATATATCAATACATGCAAATATATCTTTTATAAATGCAGTAAAATAGTTACAAGTAACTCCCAAACATCAAAAAAATAAATAATAATTAATATTTCTTAAATACTAATTAATTTAATCAATTTACAACTTTTTATAAATTAATTAAATCATGTGGTTTTTCGGAGAATTCATCATTACGGTTGTGCAACTTAAAGATGTAAATTCAGTCAGCTATTAATATTGAATAATTCAAATATTAACATTCACACATCACTTAGCAGGTGGTGTGACATTTTGGCTGAATTCATCGCTTACACATCATTTGGTAAAATCCAATTTTACTTATTATAAGCGGTACCTAATAGTGACTATTTATTTACATCAATTCTCTTCGTCAAAACTATATCACTTTGGATTTATGGAATTTGATAATGGTTAGAATTCCAATATCATCCACATTCAACTTTATAGTCTAAACACAAAGTCCTTGGTTCAATAATAATAATTATTATTAACCAAAATGCTCTGGCCAGAGACTTTGACTTTGAGTTGACTTAAGTTGACCAAATACTAACCCCAAATAACCGAGGAGAAAAATCCTCTCTTGAATAGTGCTTCTCTTCTAATACTTCCACTCGACCCAACTATAGTCACTCGATGGAATGCCATGCCATGATTTGACTATAATCAAAGCAGAGCTTTCATATTGAAGATCCGTATTATTCTCAAGTCGAGAGAACTATGTAAATCAGTCACATCGATATTTTCTGTTTGACCTTAGTTATATTAACCAACGTAAAACTATCGAGTGAGTTGTTCCATAGTTATCCAATAACTATCAGTACATAACCCCTAGGTGCCCCCAACAGTCATGAGTAATACACTGCCCAATATTTGGAGAGCGTTACATACTCTAGTCTCAACGAATACTTTGATATCCATTCTCGATGCATCTTGACTAGGAACATTTAAAATGGTATATTTGTTTTATTATGATAAATTACTCACGGTTACAATACTTTGTAACTACTATCACAAAATATGCCATTTATGGATTTTCTATTTAATATACTTTTAATTAAATTAATATAACCACATTATATCAAGTATATAATAGAAAGAAACACCTTTATTATGAACAAGATTGTTCAACGAGTTAGATATATGTAACAAATTACATATTTGCCCCTAGGGCATACCGCTAACTCTATCAATCACCCACTTGCGCTTGGGGTCAATTATGGAATCTTATTCCAACTTCTCCAATCGGTTTCTCAAAACCAGTTGGGTCAGTCCCTTTTTGAATGGGCGTGCTATTATGTTTCAATTATCTACTCTGTCAATCAACTATCTTCGACGGTGATAAACTGCTTTATCATGTGGAACAATTCGAAGTATGTCTCTCGACCTCTAATATGTTGTAAGTTATATTACGAACCATATTGCAACATTGTATCATATAACAATATTATGAGATTCTCAAAATTTGAAATCAGCTCAGTTATAAATTTGTGCACTTATAATTTTATATACATTATTTTATTGTGGAATATTCAAGGTGATGTACGTAGCCTTTTTTTCATTGAATAAGCCACGGTCTTTTATTCAGAACATTTCCAACTTAAAGATTCTTAACTTGAATTTATTATTGACATACTACACTCAATATGACTTATGAAGTTTGAGTTCGAACACTCCTTCATAAGGAGTTTTTGTTTATGTAAACAATTATCTAGTATTTCATAAATACACGAGAACACTTCAAACAACCATTTAGTGATATCAATTTGGATTTCATATTTGCTTCATTTATCAAATACATAAGCAAATCATGATATCATAGACAACACAACATGTATGATTTTTCCTTTTGCCAATATGAAGGAATCAACCTTACATGTTCCGTATTAAACATTTTAATAAGGTGTCCTTGCATATCAATTGGGATATTCCCGACCTCTTGCATAATTACTATAAAAGTCATCATTTATTAATCCAATGTTGAGTATTAAAACAACTAAGGCTGATTTTAACACAAGTACATCGTTAAAATTAACATATTTACTTATAGTTTAGAAATATCAATGTACCTTTTAACGTTCTTTCTTATGAACATACGCTTCCCCTGCACTTTGATTGAAAATCAAACTATTTAATATTTCTATCAAAATACTTATTCAATCTTGATGCTTATAAAATGATACTTTCATATCTTTTCTTGGATCATATCCAAAGATTCACAACTCAATATCGCTCCTACTGACTTCGAAACATTTTTTGTTATTATGTGTAATAGCTTATTCTAAATCGTTATTTAGAATTTTCTGTTTCAATACATATATACCAAAACACTAAGTCTTATCAAGTGAAATTTTGTGAGTAAATCCGGATTAACTTGAGCATGTTGAATACCGAATCTATTATGTTAATTTCAACAATTGAAATTTGCAATGTTATTCTTATCAATGTTGCTTATTTAGTTCCAACTGTATTAGTCTTTCTCATAAAGACACAATCTCAACCGATGGATCACATCCCTTCGATTACGACCACCGAAATCTATATTTTGATAGTGTACTTGGAATTATTTCAGATTTGTGCATTATACCATATAGAGTTAACACTCTTAATGGTTTAATTAAGAAAACCGAGGATTATATATTTTTGATATTGATAAGAATCTCATATTTTCTGTTCGATGTGCGAGAATACTTATTAAACATTCTAATGCTATGTGTTAATTTAGGTTAGTTAATTCATTTCATCTCATATAATCAGTTCTATCTATGGATCGTATCCAATTCCGTTTTACTACCAATAATTCCTCAAAGAAATTTCTTTACAATGAAGTTGGTATATCTTGAAACAAAAATTATTTCTCAGTGCAATAGAATAGGTATTCATAAACATTTTATGAATTTCTTCATTTATAAAATAGATTTGGTTTTAGTTTACAAAAATTATGTTTGAAACATAAATATGTCATCCAATGACGGTCTTTTCAAAATCCTTTTGGGGAGATTCATACAAGATCCCTCATGAACAATTATTACGTGCAATCTTTTGACTCACACAACCTGCCAATTCCTTGGCCTAGGATATGTTAGAGTTTCTTAGAAACCCTTATCTTGTAAAATTTTATAAACTATTATTCAGATGAAATAATATTAACCTTGTGTACTACCCTTGAGTACATTACCTAATAGAAAGAAACTAACTCAGCTTCACTTACAAGTAATCGTACATTGTCCAACAAAGTTTGATTACTCAATATCGATGCATCATTATGTATCACATGGAGGAGTAATTTTGAGATTGAATCTTTATTCATTTTAGGTACGTTCAGAACATTTTCCAATATACTCACTCATTCGATCAAATCAAATCATTTATATCGCATGTTATTTTATTTACTTCTATTTTATATTCTATAAGTTTACCATAGATATACTACATGCGTATCAAATACACATGTCATGTCGACGATAACTCATCGATGAATATGACAAAGTACATGTAACTGTTTTGTTATTTATAGAATCAAGATTGCATACATCTATATGTGCCAATTCGAAGAGTTCATCAACTCTTATGATTCTCCCACTAAATGGGTGCATAGCCCTTTATTGTTTGAGATGTAATTAACAATTATCATATGATTCAAAATCATACAATAAAATTATTTCTCAAAACTACGGCTTAGTCTATAATTTCATGACAACCATAAATAATATTAGATACTTTTGTATTTTCCAATGCATCACTCTTGTTATAAAAAATTACCACATTATAGTTTTATTTCACAAATAATATTCATAATACTCATATTAAAATATAGCTATGTTCACTTTTTTTTCAGTCGATACCGAAAAATAATCATTATTTCATAAATAATGTATGGTAAGTTTTACAGAAACAATTTTCGTACTATGATGCAATTAATAAGTGTTATATGGCATGCTCCCACTATTTCCACCATTACTATAATAGTGTACTAAATTCGGAGGTCCATCATTCACTTAATACAATTTGTTTATTTCATTCACTGCAACTATTTACATTGGAGAGTTCGTTGATCAAATATCTTGAGCTCAAAGAAATAAATCTCATAGAAAACAGTTTTCTACATGAAAATGCATTTCGGAATAGAAATCATATTTCGTATTCCAATATTAAGTATCAATTATTATTATAATTCTCGTTATCAATGTTTCTCTATGAAGCAGAAGTGACTATTCATTCTCTTCATCCCAACTGTACCTTAAATTTCATCTATTCTTATACATTCATTTTCCTTTCAAACTGTCAAACTATTCAAAAGAAAACCTTACTACAATATCATAACAAACTCTTTACAAAAGCGCATTCGATTATCCTTAACATTTAAGGACATCAAATATGTTGCACTTTACGTAAACCGATCAAAATGACATTTCAACGATCGAGTTCTTATATCTATCTTGTAGTTTTTTGGTCTTATGTTACATTAACACAATATGATCCCTTTTGTAATCAATCAGATTGAATACTCGATCTTGCCCTAAGGTTTATTTGGTTTTTCGGATGAACTAATTTCATCGAAATATTGTACATTACAAACTTTGACCATTCACCATATAACATTTGTATGAAATTGTATATGGATCAAATATCCATAGTCTTGTATTGCTTATAGAGTTCGAAGCTCATATAATGCAATACATGGTCTTGACCAAATAAATGCATAAGTGACCAAACCATGAATGTATTCAGTATTTTTAAAATTAGGCACTTGCATGGGTGTTGAAACGTTAACATGCAATAGGAATTTAATAGTGGGCATTGTATTTCCATTTGTCAACTTCTAATTCAGTTCGTTTGTATATGTTAATTGATAAACATTTTATCAACCATATTAAATGCACAAATTTATCATTGTAGATAATTATAACATTATTTAATATATGTTCTTACAATATTAGAAAGGTTAAATGTTACCATTTCATTTTTCTAATAAGGCTCCTACTAGTCTTTTATGTTTCTCCAAACCGTAAGATGAAACATAGAAGTCTCTTGACTTCATTAGTGGGTGTTAGGACTCGTCTGTCTTGGTATTTTGACCTTGAGTTTGCTCAACAAATCATAGCTCCACAAACGATGGATAACTCCTTATCGGTTGTATTACATACAACTCCTAACCCATGTTTTCTTGTCTTAGTCTCATTTCAACCTTGAGTTTGCTCAACAAATTGAAAGAGATTATTCACTCATACCTACCATATCGTGACAGCCTAAGTATAATATATGTACCTTGAGTTTTCTCAACAAATACATATAGTTATCTTACCTCTTCTATTCAATATATTAATAATACTACACATAACATCCCTAGCTTGAGTTTGCTAAACAACTAAGGAGTATGCAAGTAATTTATTAATATATATGGTAGAGGATAACATTATATTAAAGATTCATAATATTTGATAATTATATCGGGTGATATCGACTTATGAAATAATGTATTTCTCATGAAGTACCCCCATGATTCAAGTGTCAAACACATCAGAAATCACGGTATACGTACATTTACGTATGCATTTATTCCTTAAGTCTATTTGGGTTTCTTTAATGTTCCACCTTTACTTTATACATTCATATCATATAAGTTTTATTGTTATATAACTTTGATACTTCATATTACTTATATGATAGTCTTATGTATAATATTTTACTTAATTAAATCTTATTTAATTAATTTAAATTAATTAACTCAGTTAATTTTATATTAGTATTCCAATACAACATTTATATTGGACATATCTACTATAACCTTTATAACGTATACTATAACCTTTATAATATAACACATATATCTTACATATGCATATTTTTATTTAATTAACTAATCTTTAATTAATTTATTTAATTAAAAAATTTAATTAAATTATATCAATTTCAAAATTTATCTTACATACATGTATACTTATGTTATCTTAACACTTTAAAATAACATAACATATATCAGCATATATAATATATGCATATAAGTATTAATTAATTAACTCATTTAATTAATTTATTTTATTAATCTTATTAATAAATTTTAAATTTTGAAATTAACAGTTTCATACATTTCAAAATTTTCATAACATTTTCAAAAAATTTGAAAATTTATGTTATATTATAACCTTTTATAATAAACATGTTTTTATTTTAAATTTAACTTATAAATTTAAAATCATGTCTTAATTTTCAAAACTATTTTGAAAATTAACCCAAGGCCCAATTTAAATTGGATCTTTTCTATTAGGGACAAAGTTTGGGCTCACATCACCTTTCATGCCATGCAAGCAACCAGGTACGACATGGTACTTGATTACCCAATTCCAATCCTAGACATCACCTTTCTAGACACCGTACTAAGTGCACAAGCTTAATTAATTAGCCCCAACATGACTAATTTAGACCGCATATGCTATTGGGCTCTGATACCATTGAAGGAAATAGGTCATCCCGCAGCGGAAGAAATAGGTGAATTTCAAAAAAATTACCATTTTGGATCATTAATGGGCCTATGAAGTCTAAATTCATTTAGAACTTTTCTACAAGTCTTTTAAATAAAATTAATATACTATTTAATTTATAAATAAAGTTTTACTTACTTAAATTTAATGTGTGTGTAAATTAGAGTATATCGAATATACTCTTATGTACATATTCATGTGTAATGGAATGAATGTATCAAATACATTCATGTTGTGAAATATAAGTGTAACATATAAGAAGTGTATATTTGTGTCACTAAGCATGAGAAATTTTAAAGAAGGAAAACCTTTGGTTTTCTTTCTTTTGACATGTATAATAAATTGCGGAAAGATAAGACTATAAATGTAGAGAGAGAAACCCTTACGTTTTCTCTCTTTTTAATTACATTGAATGACATATTAAATGGCATCCACAATAGAATTTGTATATGTCTTTGTTGTCCAAGTTTTTTTTAAGTAATAAAATATACATGTATAATAATTGATAAGTTTACACATACACATGTTAAAATAAGTTTTCCTATATATATATATATATGAGTTTGTCAAAACAAGAATTAACAATTGTAACAAAGGTTTCAATTAAGGAAGAGCTTGAAATTAAATTCTACAGTTTCATAAAAAAAGTCCATTTTGATTTAGATTAAAATAACATAAACACATGTATGTCTATATGTATAAATAATTGCAAGTTATGTATTTATTTTAAAATAACACATATATTTATATATATGTATGAAGATTTCAATTTAAGTAACATATATGTTTAAATTTAATGCTAACAAAATGATTCAATATTTTAACCTTAGGTATGAAATAAAAGTCTATAACTTTACATAAATGACCACATATGAATTCTGAAACAAAAGGAAAAAATTACATTTATGACTAAAACAAGCAAAATTAAATCATTTTGGAAATAAACTATGCAGCATTGGAAATTAATTTTATGGTATTAAACCACCAACAAATATAGTTAATTAATGTTTATGTATACAGATGTTACAAAATTTTATATACAACATTACAACATAATATAATATTTTCACATTCCCTTTTTTTACAATTCCAAAATAATGACAGAAAAAAATATCGGACAAGTTGGGCATATACAAATTTGTTGTATGATGAATCAGATCTGACTATACAAAAGGGACACACAATAAAAAAGATAAAGAATTTGAAGTCAACCATAACAAACATATAGTCAATGGATATGTAAATAAGGAGAGATTCAAATTAAATCTACATAATGATCATATAATTAAATGAGATGAAGAAAAGGGGATCTAAGTTATATTACAAGATGAATACACAAGATAAAAGAAATATAATATGAATAAATCTAAACCTTTTAAACATGATGAGATAGAAGATATATAATATGAATAAATCTGGGCTATTTCAACATGATGAGTATAAAAATAAATGAAATTAGAATTACCAAAAATGAAGCCATTGATTTGCACCTTGAATGATGAATCAAATCTCCTAGATTCAGAAATCGACCTCCAGATGTTGCAAGGATCAAGAGGAATAACCACTTTTCATAATTGATTTTATTTTTATTTTTATTTTATTTTAGAAATAATTGAAGCCATGGAAGATCTCATATTTTCAGCCATTAGAGAAGGAGAGAACCAGAAAAGTTACAGAAAGAAGAATAAAAAATGAGAAACTCAATTGTACGTACATAATGAATTAGAAAATATGTTTTATTTGAAAGAAGGAAACCTTACCCATTCTTTAATTAAAATTTCTCTAATTAATTCTCTTGATTAACTTTCTCTTTTCACTCCAATTTTTTGCATGGTATGGCTGAAAATTGCGTGCCATCAAATGACATAAGATTTCATAAATTAACGCATGTAATTATCTTTTAATTAATTACAATAATATCATATATCAGTACGTGCAAATATAACTTTTATAAATGCATTCAAATAATTACAAATAACTCCTAAACATCAAATAAATAATAATTAATATTTCTCAAATACTAATTAATTTACAACTTTTTATAAATTAATAAAATCATGTAGTTTTTTGGAGAATTCATCATTACGGTTGTGCGACTTAAGGGTGTAAATTCAGTTAGCGACTAATATCGAACAATTCAAATATTAACATTCACATGTCACTTAGCAGGTGGTGTAGCATTTTAGCTGAATTTATCGCTTACACATCATTTGGTAAAATCCAATTTTACTTATTATAAGCGGTACCTAAAAGTGATAATTTATTTACACCAATTATCTTCGTCAAAACTATATCACTTTGGATTTATGGAATTTGATAATGGTCAAAATTCTAATATCATCCACATTCAACTTTATAGTCCAAACACAAAGTCCTTGGTTCAATAATAACAATTATTATTAACCAAAATGCTCTAGCCGAAGACTTTGACTTTGAGTTGACTTCAGTTGACCATGATACTAACCCCATATAATTGAGGAGACAAATCCTCTCTTGAATAGTGCTTCATTTCCAATACTTCCACTCGACTCAACTATAGTCACTCGATGGAACACCATGCCATGGTTTGATTATAATCAAAGCAGAGCTTTCATATTGAAGATCCACAGTATTCTCAAGTCGAGAGAACTGTGTAAATCAGTCACATCGGTATTTTCTGTTTGACCTTAGTTATATTAACCAACGGAAAACTATCGAGTGAGTCGTTCCGTAGTTATCCAATAACTATCAGTACGTAACCCCTAGATGCCCCCAATAGTCATGAGTAATACATTGCCCAACATTTGGAAAGCGTTACATACTCTAGTCTCAACGGATACATCGATATCTAGTCTCGATGCATCTTGACTAGGAACATTTAAAATGGTATATTTGTTTTATTATGATAAATTACTCACGGTTACAACACTTGGTAACTACTATCATAAAATATACCATTTGTGGATTTTCTATTAAATATACTTTTAATTAAATTAATTAATTAATATAACCACATTATATCAAGTATATAATAGAAAGAAACACCATTATTATGAACAAGATTGTTCAATGAGTTGGATATATGTGATAAATCACATAATTGCCCCTAATGCATACCCCTAACTCTATCACATAAGGGATACTATAGAGATTGCTCAAGGCGATTCAAATTAGCAAACAAAGTGCTGAGATAGGGTTACTATTGGAAAATCATGCATAGAAATGCTCATGAATTTGTAGCCAAATGCGATTGTTGCCAAACATATTAGAGTATCCCAATGCTGCCAATACTTGAACTTACCCCTCGACCAGCCCAGGACCCTTCGATGTATGGAAAGATTGACTTGATTGGACAACTCCATATGTTGAAAGGTGGAAAAAAATATACCATAACCACTATATATTATTTCACAAAGTGAGTTGAGGCTAAATAATTTGCAACCATCAACTTTAAAAATATCATGATTTTTTCATAAGGAACATCATCACAAAATTTGGCACATCGCATAAGATCATCATGGACAAAAAGAAATTTTAGAGCAGAGATTTTACTTAGCTATAGAAGAAATAGGATAGTAAAGTGCTTTTCCTCAGTGGCGCACCCTTAACTAAATGGTCATATGGAAGCTACCAACATAACTATAAAGAAGCTGCTAAAGAAAACACTGACCAAATTGAAAGAGAAGTGGAAAAAAGCTCTTCCATAAGTGTTACGGGCTTATCAAACTTCAAAAAGATTACCATAGAGCATATGTCATTCTCCTAGTGTTTTAGCCATGAGGCAATGCTACCCATAGAGGCAGACATCCACTCACATCGTTGTCTATCATGTGTTGCAAATCAAATCGCAAACTTAGAATAGTCTCACTTATTTGACTCATGAAAAATGGAACAATGAAGCGTTACGATTAATCGTATACCAACAAAGAATGATAAGGTATTATAATAATAGGGTATCAATAATGGAAATTTTCACAAGGGAGACTTGGTACTTAGGAAAGTAGTGGCAAACACAAAAGACCCACTAATCATCTCTAAAGCATTATCGAACGACGCATATAATTTATCCAGACCGAATGATAGTATGGTATTTGATACACATGTAGTAATCTATGATAAGTTCATTGAATATAAAACAGAAGTATAAAATGTAAAATTCAAAAGGAAATAAGAAAATTCAGTTTGATCGAATAGGTGAATATATAGAAAAATGGTTTCAAAAGTACCTAAAAATGAATAAAAATTGAATCTCAAAACTCACATCTTCCTATAACACACAATGACGTACTGATGAGGAGTAACCAGACTCTATAGGACAAAGTACGAATGAGTGAAGTTGAGTTTACTTCTTTCTGTATGGTCATAAACTTAAGGGTAAGTACATAATGTTAAAATTTCATCTAGAGAATAGTTTATAAGATCATACCAAAGTTATCAAAGAGCACACTACAACGCGCTATAGTGGAAAATAGTGCATGGTGTGTGCTATTTGACTTATAGTAGCTCATGTGTTATCTATAGTGCAAAATAGTGCTATTTTGTCAAAGTGCAAAATAGCGCATAGCCCAAAATATAACGCTATTTTATTTTTTCCGTTTTAGGTATGTATAAAGAATAAAGTCCAAACTGACCAAAAATATATTTTTGAATTAGATTCATAGCAAGAGAAGGAATATACTTGAATATGAAAGACTACAAAGCCTTGTCTTTATCAAGTATAATCAAATTTGAAAAATCATTTCGAGGAAGGGATGTGGTGGTTCCTATTTCTTTAGAAGATATAGACGATTTAAATGAGTGGATGACCAATTTCATGAAATAAGATCATTCAGACATAGAAGTTGAGTTAGCTTTTGAGAATGATACACTGACTTAGGGTAATGTATCACGGATGTCGGGAGTTGGAGAAAGAGTACACAAGACTAGACAACACCAAACTAAGTTGAAATGAAAAGAAAAGGTTTTAGCTTCTAGTTCAAGGCCTATGTATATTGATGATGAAGAAAAGACTAACTTTGAAGATAATTCGAAGGAAGACAACATAGATTTAGGCCTGTCAATGGATACCTAAAATATCCGAAATTTGTCCACATTCGTATTCAAAAAGCAGATAAATATACGATATCCAGAAAAATAGATGCGAATGCGAATACAAAGGTATCCATATCCGAAAATTATCCGTTCGGATTTTGTTAAAATTATAGTTAATATTTTATTTATTTTAGTATAACGATAAACATGTGTTTATTTTTTTATAAGATGAACTACCTTGGATCATATAAGATGAACATTTATAAGGAATCCCTACATATCCTAAGTCAATGAGTTGATAGGTTGTGTGACTCGACAAACTGCACACAAAATTCATGGAGGATCTTGTGCGGACATCCCAAATGATTTTGGACCGATCAATGTTGATTGACCAATTTATGTTATGAAAATTAGTTCATAAATCTAAAACCAAATCAGTTTTATACTTATATTTAGCTAGTTTATAAAATGGTTATGAATATATATTCCATTGCACCAAGCAATAATTGTTGTTGCAAGAAATGCCAATTTCATAACAAAGGCGTTTCTTTTAGAAATTACTAGTAGTAAAATAGATTTGGATACGATCTAAAGATAAAATCGATAATGAACGATGGAATAAAATTAACAAATTGAATAAACAACAACAGTTGAGAAGGAGGAAGATGGAATACAGTAGTCAACAGCATATATTCTACACCAACAAGTGGTTATCTAGAGCATAACTGAACTAAGTGGCTACTAGCTCAACTGGTTAGTGGTATGATATTTTTATTGGGGCTTTGCACGAAAGGTCCATATTTCTGATGTTGCTACAAGAAAAGTCCATTTTGAAATAAGTATGTAAATTAGGTCCTTGTTTTTTCTAAATTAGAAAGTGCAAATTAGCTTGCGCTTTTTAAAAATTTCAAAATTAGAAAGCGCAAACTAGCTTGCGCTTTTCTAATAGAACCTTGCGCTTTTAAAAAATTTCAAAATTTTAAAAAATTTCAAAATTTTAAAAAATTTATAAAAAAAATCAAAATCAGAAAGCGTAAACTAGCTTGCACTTTCCTGGTAGAAAGTGCAAGATAACTTGTGCTTTTCGAAATTTGAAGATTTCGTAAAAGATTTCAGAAACAGAAAAGTGCAAGTTACCTTGCATTTTCTGTCAAATAAGTGCAAGGCATCTTGCATTTTTTATTTTAAAAAAATAAGGAATAAATTTACATATTCATTTCTGGAGGGACTTTTCCTATAACATCATCAAAAACATGGACATGTGACTCTTTCCTTGTATTTTAAATTCACCTTCTAGAGATTATGGGTTTGAACCCCTGAGATATCAAAAATGAGTGCTCTGTTTAAATAAAGTACCACTCTTACTACATAAAAAAATCATAAGTTATAGAATTATAGCATACCAATGGACTATGGCAATCAATCTGTTACTGCAATTATTGCTTCCGAAGTTATGCGACATAGCTATGACACCGTATCAATAATTAATGCCGAAAGAGTAGTAATGAGTCAATGCCGAAGTCCTACGATGCCGCCTCTCATCAACTTCTGTTAATGTGCACTATCACATGCTGCTAATGAAGCCAAGGGCATCAAATAACATCAATGCTGTATACCATCTATAGAGTTGGATGATTAATTTTGAATCTCTTATATCGCTAAGCAATGCCGAATAGAATCAATGTCGTAACTCATCAGTGTTACAATGGAATGATCTATGCCACATCTTATCTATGAAAAATCATATACAACATTGCTACTTAGCAATACCGTATCTTATCGATACCGCTCATCATTGATACCACCTATTACCGATGTCGCTCCTCATCAGTGCTACTTCACACTAATATCACTTTAAACTGATGCCGTCACCTACATGTTAAGAGTATTGATCGTCACAGAACTCATGAAAGAAGAGCAAATGTTTTCACTTTACTATTATTCTATTGATTTGCTAAATTTTACATTCTTTAAATACAAAACTTTCATTTTGGATGTATGTTCAGAATATCTTTCAATTATTTCATTTTTGAACTTCCATAATTACTATAAAGAACTTCTATAGTTATTTCTTTATAAAGTAATATTTATAACTAATACTTTGGCATGTGCGTCCGCAGGTGTGGTGCAATGGAAAAGGGTGTCTAATAACAAACTCGGGTTCGAGTCATGCCTTGTACACATTCTCGTAAAATACCGGGGGTTAGCTATAAACACAACTTAATTCCTCTTAGTAGTTTACCGATCCACCAGGTTCTCTGGAGTATATTCCAAAATAAAATTATAATAGTTTGGCATGTGCAATGGATATATGCATAAAAACTTTCGAGGAAAAAATGATTTTGAATTATCTGATTTTAATTTTGCATATTGTGTTCAACATGAGAATTATGACATGATAAAATAAAGAGAGAAATAGTAGGATTCTGAATTGAAAACAAAACCTTGTATGATGATATTATAAAAGAAGTATATTGCAAATATAATAAGCATAAAGCAAAGGTCCCTATTTTCAAAACTCATGCACAAAAAGTCCCTGCTCATAAACCCATGTAAATTAGATCCCTATTTTGTTATTTTTTACCAAACTATCATCTTTCAAAAAATCGACTTAGCATCCTTTTCAGGGGCAAAAGCAGTATAAATTAGTCAAAATCTAAAAATATGGACCTAATTTTCATAACTTATCCGGGAGGGACTTTTCTTACATCATCTTCCAATTCTAGGGAGTTGACAGTCATTCCTTGTAAATAAAGAAAGTATATATGTAAAAAAAGATATTTTTTGTTGAAACTGGAATTCAAGCCTATAACCTTGTTTATGTACCAACATTTTCAACTAAAAATAAATGATAGTTTATGTTAAAAATAAAACTTGAACTCATGATCTCATTAGTATACACCAACATTTTGGAAGGCTTTTGGTCAAAATAAAATATTACAAAGTTGCATAACTATTAATAAAGATATATATTAATTAATATATTTTAATTAAGACGAATTTGATTTTAACGTATCAAATGCAATATATATTTGCTTAAGTGTCGCATTAGTGGTTATTGCATATTGAATGGTGCTTTTTTAAACATCATTATCACAACAAACTAACACTTGGTACATCGGGCTTCTTTTTGTTAAAAAATGAAACTATTATTCTAAATATATTCCAAACATGTACTTTATCGTATTTTATTATATGTTTAAGTTTACCCCAAGTAGAACTATGCGTTTCCATGTATGTTTTAACCAGGGGCGGAGCCCCCTTGCAAATGGGGTAGGCACGTGCCTACCCCAGTTTTTGAAAAAATTAAAAGTACAGATGCTATTTATACTGGATACTCTTTATAGCATTCAAAGAATAAGTAAAATTCTATTTATACACAATATATGGTGGCCATTGGATACTCTTTACAGCATTACACTTTACTTTTATATATATTTTCATTACACTCCTTCAATGACATAAAAAAATCGCCTAGCTTCCGTCGCCTTCGAACCCCACTTCATTTTGTGCCTACACCAACATTCTGTCCTGCCTCCGCCACTGGTTTTAACTATTTAAATTTAGAAGATAACATGGATATCTCATTTCAAGAAGGGGAACTTTATTTCTATCCACTTGTTTAGTAAGTTAATCCGCATTTTGACATTGTTAAGTTAATCCATAATTATATTATCAATTATATACTAAGAGTACATGATACAAGTTATATGACTCTTTTGCTCTTCATCCCATTTGATTATAAAATAAATGGCTTAAGTATTGATTTCCAAGGCTTGTCTAGTTGCGGTTATTGATTTTCAAGGCATGTGACGTAGAAAAAGAGAACTGAGAGAAGAAGATGGAAGCATACGTTATGTGGATTAACTAATCAGTCTTCAACAATTAAAAGGGACCAAAAAAGTAGGAGGTAATTTGAAAAATTATGGTGGACTAAGTAATAGATTGCACAGATATGAATAAAATCATCCTTTCAAAAATTGGTAATATATTTTAGCAAAAATTGCTCCCAAATTTTATGTTTTTGTTCACCATAGTTACAACTTATTTAAGAACAATATTTATTCAGTATTATGTTATTTATGTCACTAGAACAATAAATGCAATGTAGTTATTGCAGTTTTATAGACATTATCACATACTAAAGTTCTAAATATGTCAGTTTTAGAACAAAGTGCTGCACTTCTGAGCTGGTTTGTGGATCCACCATTTAAACCATGGAAGAAGATGGTTAATTGGTTTTTTTATAAAAAGTCACATCTTGAACGTTCAAAATCATAGAACTTCAAATACATTTTTCCATCTTTTACATACAAGATGGTAGTTTTGTTTAGAAATATAGTTCCATATTTATAAGTTAAAATTGACTGTTAATTAAGGAGAGAATTTTACAACTAAACATACAAAGACAGCTTTAATTGTTGTTTTACCTCTGTGCCGTTGAAAGGTTTGGATTTTGAACAAGTACAAGAAATTTGAATTTTTTTTTGTTTTGATGATAATTAATATGGGGTCCTATGGTTTTCGTTGTATAAAAACTCACAATTCTATATTTATTTTGATTGGAGCTGTTGTGGTAATGGTTACCGTTACCATTTCTTAAATGTCGTTACCGAACCGTTTTTACTGGTAAGCTAAAATTGTTTATCGTTACTGATAGACAGATATACCGTAGACCGGTATACAAATAATCTTGTAACCGTTACTCCGATAATAGTAAATTACTGTTTTGCCTAAAAAAGTCAGTGATTTATAATGCTGCTTTATGAAAGACATAAATGAAAAAGAAAATAAGGTTATTTAGCATTATTTCATCTGATCATCAAACTAATTTTAATCAGTTACTTAGTTCTAAATTTAGTAATAAAACATATTACATGAATATAAATGTGTTATAAATTGATTGGTAAAATTACCGTTACTTGATGGTTTTGAAGAAATGTTACCGATGATTTACTGTAGAAAATGTTAAATTTACCGTTACCATACCGATTAAATCGGTGTATCGATTTTACTTGAAAATGATAACCGATTGACTGATAATGGTATACCAATGGTAATTTACCGTTAACATAACAGCCCTAATTTTGATTCTATCCTTTATTCCATTAATGCAAACTATAGTGGAAAAAATAAAAAATGGTTGGTTAATAATCCACATTAAATTATTTCCAAAGGTAAAGAGCTAAGATTTCGAATACCAAATCTGTGTCTTGTTTATTAGTCGATAAGACGAATTTTGTATTAAACAAATAAGAATATAAATACATACGTTTGCCATTTAGTTTTAGTTCAACAGATGCTTATTTCACCACCGACTTGTCATCTCCAGTTGTATACTCCCACTAAGTTCAATCTGGCTATCATTTGGTTTGACACATGCAACTCCAAATATTAAAGAGTCACAACCTTCAATTTGGCCAAAGCCACTAAGTTCAATCTGGCTATCATCTGGCTATCATTTGGATTAGATACATCAACTCACATGAGGAGATAAAGAGGGAATAGCGGTTGCATGTGGCTACGGCCGTCGACGACCCATCAATTTTCTCCGACTGCTAGCCATTATATTAATTATCCATATTAAAAAAATCAATTTATTTTTCTAAAACATAAAAAAGATATTTTAGCACAAACATTCAATCCAATGACGTTCTGATCGGTTAAATTAGTATTTTAGAAATCCGTCTTCGCATAGTTCGAATATTTAACGTAAATCATACGGCCAATCTATATGACTTTTAGTCGGTCATTAAGCAACTTCGATAAAGTTGATTATTTGTAAAATTTTTACAAATTAAAATATTTTTTTAAACCATTGGATAATTAATTATGAATTTTTAACCGTAGTTAGCATGATAAAATTATATAAAATAAAATATTAAGTAGAAAATTAAATTTATTGGATCTTATATCGATCTAAAGTATATTTGACCTATTTTAGAAGATGATGAAAAAATAAATAACTATACAGTGTCGATCTTGAATTTTAAATTTATAGATGTTCATTGATATTCGGACTAAAACCCTTCATTCGAAGGCCAAAAGATCTTGGAACGAGACCAAATTTGGACCGCTAATGTTGGGTAACGTGGTAATCCAATCTATATAGTTTGAACGTAAAAAAATCCATCAGAAAAAAATTTAAGCTCAAAACATATCAATTTGCCGAGAGTTGTATAACATTTATACAGGATTGTACAACACTTTTAACACTTATAATATGACAATTGAATTAGTTTTATTTCCCTCTATTGCCTTATCCACTTAGGTGCATAACTTACCAATGTAAGTGTAAGTAGCACCTAATGCAAATCAAGATATTGAAAATGATAGGTTGACAAATGTATTTAGAGCATTCCCAATCGATTGTCGGTTGGGAAGCAATCGACCCCCAATTGTGCTCTTCTGAGTTGCTTTGACAATCCGGAAGGTTACCAGAGCAAACCGGTGGTTGCATGCTTAGCCAGCCATAATAAAGCTGGCTAAGCTGGCTTTATTATGTATGGCTAAGCATTTATTTTCGCAACGGCCATTTACATGACCGTTGCCACTTAGCCGGCTAAGTGGCAACGGTCATGTAAATGGTCATTGCCTATCCATCTCCTTTCCTATCTATATAACTTACCAATCACAAAATTTTACTCAAAATGAGCACACCGGGGGGTCTATAGGTGCGGGTCTGGGGCGGGTTTAAAAAACTCAAAATGGGACTGAGGCACAAAAAACTCATCCTAACTCGCTCCATTGTCATTCATACTTCTCTACAAAACTATGTAAATTGCACCTTACCTTTTAAAACTCGTTTAAATCATGAAAACATAGAATATCAACATGCAATACCACTACTTGTTTTGATTTGTTTTTTTATTCGCATACCTTACAACTTAGCGTAAAAAAATAAAAATAAATCAAAATCAAAGTATCAACGTAGAGTTCTACAAATATATCCATAATTTACTACGAGTATTTACGAAAAAATACAAATATTTGAGAATAAATATTTGGTTTTAAGAAAATATTGGTAGAAAACGACACAATTATTAAGGAAAAGTGAAGTTTTTAGAAGATATATGTAAAAAAATACAAATTTTTACCGTAATTATTTGTAGTAACAACTGAAAATTTATTGAAAAAATCAAGTTAGTTTTCGAGTGGGCATTTTTTGGAAAAATATCAAATTAGTTTTTCGAACGGAGATTAGTCGCGAGAGTCTACATAAGCATATATAAGTATCATCTTCTTAAACTACATGTTTCATCCTGTATTGAATATACCTTAGAAATGCAAATAACTACAGTTTATAGTATAGTTAAGTATATGCCTACCTTTACGTACACATAAAAAAATCCTATTTACAACGGTAATTAAAATATTAGATGCAACTATCACCTGACATCAGGGCTATTAATTAAAACCAAAACTCGTAAACCCGAACTGATCCAAGAGAAACCAAACCCGACTCGAAACTCGATGGGTCTTGGATTTGGTCTGGATAATGGAAACACTAATTAGACCCAAACCGACTTGAAAGAACCAACAAAAAAGGTTTATTTTAAGTGTAATTACCAAACCGGAACCAAAAAGACCCGAACCAAACCTGGATCAGGTCTGGATTATAAGATGTATGGTTTAGGTCCTACAAAACTTGATCCATCTAGAATCGAGACCATCAAGTCGAGTCACCCAACGGCGCAAAGTAAGGATGCAACAAAATCAAATTCCTTAAATTCATAATTTTTTATATCCATATTGCATGAGTCTGTTGCCTTTTCTCCATTACTTCTGATGGCAATTCAATAATTTGCACTGTATGATAAATTGGAACACAAAACAAAATTTTCAACCAAATTTGTAATGTATTTATTTTCTTAAGTTATGTACAGTTTTACATCTAAGAACGTTGAAGTCTGCAAGATTACAGCTCCCCAAACCTACTGTTCGTATTATCTACAAAACGGTATAAATTCGTAACCCTACAAATTTTCAGACAATTATATAAATCAATCCATCTAGTATCCACCTAACAATACTCCAACTCTTGTTGCAGTGGTTTTCCCTCTTCTTGTCCTGAAAATGCCCGATTCGGTTATTACCTACACTGCTTCTTTGATTTTCTACATAAACAAAACTCACATAAAACCATTACAAAGTTTAGTAATATATATGTCTGTTACATATCTTCACAAATTCTAGTTCTTTCAAATCTGAATGTGAATGTTTTTCCAACTGTTAATATAAGATTGATGACCACCAAGTATGAGAACATGCCAAGTCAAAGCAGCAAATCCAATTGAGCACAAACTACCAGCACTTCCTAAAATTCGCTATTTGAAAACGGACTACCTCTTCTTTTTTAATTTCAATTATTTCGTTTTCTCTGTTTAAGCTCTTCTCCCCTTTAAAATAATCATCTTTGTACTCATCCTCACTACAGTAATATATTTTCTTAGCTAACAAATTTTCGGAGAATCTAGCTTCTTATTGACGCAAATTCATCATCATTTAACTTCTTGACTGAAACAATAGGCGGTAGTCAAGTATGAATAACATGTTTATATGAGAACTACAATCAGTAAAAACATATGGCTCATAACTACTATAATTCAATTTTCTACCATACACAAAAAGGAATTTTTAAACCTAAATATCAATACGTAAAATGCAGCTCATAAAATTTAAACACTTTAAAGTTCCAGTAAATAAGCTTTTTCTATTTGGTAAATACGTATGCTCTATTTAATACATAAAAGAGTGATGATGAAAATAAAATGTATGAGTAATGTAAGTAAGAAAAATAGTAAATATCAGGCAATTGATTTGTAGCATCCGTGAATGTACAATTCCCGTTGAAAAATAAACAATAAATTTTAGTTTGATTTGATTGTTAAATGAACAGAATTTAAAATAACAATTAGTTTATTATCTAATTAATGTAGCTATGTTTTTGTAGATGTTTGTTTTGTAATATTTCGTTTTTCTACCAATGATGAGTGGATATGAAACGCCGCCAATCACTTCATATCCGTGTATTCTTATAATGTAGTAACTCAAACTTATATATGTCTATATCAAGTACTAATAGTAGACTTTGTGGTAAATACATTTTCATGTATAATACTATCAACTTTCATTTGGTTTAATTATTAGATAAGAATGAGAATGAGTGAAACATGGTATATTTGCCTTAGTCGGATGTGGAAAATACGAAGTTAAAAAATGATAGCTTCTCTTCAAAATATTCACGCCCATGTGGGCGTACATCTAGTCACTTAGGTATTTAGACTTCATATATCATACTATCAATACTACCATATTCAGAAAGCATGTTGTTTTCTTCCCTTCGTTACAAACTATTTAATAATTACTTTGGTTATTGCCTTTGATTTAAATCAAGGTTCGAGAACTCGGTTTTGGTCTCGGTTTCGGTCAGTTGAAATTTTCTAAGTTTCGGAGGATTTCAGAAATTTCGAAAGTTTCGTTTTCGGTTTCGGTCCCTTTTTTATTTTTAACGATTTGTTAATGAAGATGTACCAATAATCATTGTAAATAAAATATAAAATATTGTATATAAAGAAATAGAATACAAAATAGTATATTATAAACAAGTAAACTGATTTTGGAAATTAATTGTAAACCCAAACAAAGTCCAAATCCAACACATGATTGTTATGCCTCAACTCATCAAAAAGTCCAATACAATGTAGCTCACAGGCTATTGAAGTCTTTTACTGTTATCTGAAAATACAAGTCAAATAAAAAAGTTTGACCACTTAATAAAGAGGCCTGTAACATTTCAGCTCATCACCTTCTTCCAACGTTTCAGCTAAGCCCTAATTCTCATTCTTAGCTACACTGCACAAGACACAAACAAATCGACTACTCAAAATAGAGATGAAACTAGTAAATCGACAAGCCCTAGCTCTATTCAATTAACAAAATCGACAGGTTGAATGCCGAATTAGGGTTCTTCAGGTATGTTCTGTAAGTTCGGTTCATACTGATTTCAAATTAATGATTATTTTGTATTTTTCTTACGATTCTTCCTTCTCAAGTCCGGTTTATTTGATTTTCCATTATAAAATTCGATTTTTACATAACGAATCAAACATTTTGACCGAAACGGTTTTAGCCTAGGGTTTCGTCCCGGCGATGGTCGGGACCAAACCGAGATGGTCGGAATTTCGAGGTTCCGGCTGAAATCTCAAACCAAGATTTAAATGTTAAATACTTTTTCTTTCTTGCCTCAATATTTCACTGTTAAAATTAATCATTTTTTCCATTTGCTTAATTTTACCAGTAATACTTATCAATATTTTTCCCCTGTTTTTTGTTATTATTTTGGCATATTGGCAAATTTTAAGGAAATGGACCATGTAAATTGTTTTAAAAGTTGGCTTGCATATTCCTTCTATTAGTATACCTATCAGATTGGCTTTAAATGAAAAGAAAGAGGAAAAAACATTCACAGGGATATAAAATTATCTTAAATTTTGTTTCCTTTTTTTCTAGGAATAAAGCTAAGAACCAACACAATAATTATTAGTTTTTTTACACATTAATAAAAATTACAACATCACATAATACTGATTTGTAAGCATATAAAAACAACAAAGGTATGGAGATAAAAAGTACAGCACCTCATGTTTTAACCATAGAAGAATAGCTATGCAAACCATTTTCAGGCCATTATTATTGTTCTTTAGCTTTATCACTTCCACAGCCTTCAATAATTAATCTTTCAAAGTGACCCTTTTTGTGAATGGCATCAGCAATGTACAACAACAACCAAGTTTGTTGAAATCAGAAACAAAATCAAATGAAGCATACAAAGGACTACATAGTCCCATATTGCTACCATGTATTCAAAACATACATGTTTACCAGAAGAGAAACCAAATAAGTTGAACAGTGAGATATAAGTTTGATGCAATTAGAAATATCCAATTTACAATACATATTATCTATCATAAGTTATTCGTCAGGTTATTAAAAAAATTACATAATAGCTACTTTTAAACTTAGCTATAAGGTTATTAAACATAATTCACTAAAACTATAATTTGAATTCTTTGCTTGGAACAGGGTTAATTATATAAAAAACAACAACCTATTTGCATTGTCAATAGAGATAAAAAAGCAGACTATTGTAAAAGGCATAGGATGCACATTTGCGCATTTCGTTAGGATGACCATAACTCTTTATCTACATTAAATCAAGTTAATTCCATGGTTAGTCAATTAGCCGATAGTCGAATCGAAGTTTCAGTTCTAACCTTGTTCGAGAATAGATCAGAATGTAGCAGACTAATGTTGGTGGTTAATCGATCGATTGATAATCTTCCGATCTGAAGTCAAGTTGGAGAAGAAATCGATGATTGAAAGTCGATAATCGAAGTTGGAGACGCTAGATCTGCATTCGTGGTCGAAGACACGATATCTAGAATCACAGTGAAGTAACCCAAGTCTGGGTCTGCGAAGAAGGCGAAATCGATTTAGGTTATTTTGCACTGATGGAGGTATGAGAGTTGCATTTTTTTAGTTTTGGGAAGACGGTTTAAGTGATAAAAGAAGTAAAAAAAATTATGAAGGGTATTATGGGAATTCCAAAAATCACGGTTGATCTCATATTCATTGAGTTTTTATTACAGAAAATTATTGACAAGGACAAAATTTCTCAGCATTTTAGCCTCAAGGACAGACCTTCAGTATTTTAGCCTGAAGGACAACTTTCTTTAGGTATCGGTTTTTACAGTTTTAGGTATCAGTTTGTAGTTATTGGTAGCAGTTTTTAGGTATCAGTTTTTAGTTCGGTAGCAGTTTTGAAAGAATGTTTGTCCTTATAAATAATTTTGAAAGAATGTTTGTCCTTATGGATAATTTTTAAGAGAATGTTTGTTGGTTAAAATATTGAGGTCGTGTCCTTGAGGCTAAAAATATACAAATTTTTGTCCTTTAAATTAATTCCCCTTTTTATTATTATTAGTAGAGATAGTTGAGGGTTTCTCAGACTTAGGCACAAGTGTTATAAAAGTATGGTTTAGGCCCTCAGGTATATCGGCAGTAAAATATAAGTAGTTAATGGTAGAAGTCAATTCATCTTTCATTTGCTCCCTATGCAATTTGTAGAATTTTGATGTGAATCCATCTGGTCCTAGTGATTTTTCATCTTTAATTGAGTAGATGGCTGATTTTATTTCTTCCATAGTTACTGTCTGTAGTAAAAATGCTTTTCCATATCATTGATAACATGAGCTCGATTGTTAACATCTGTAGGCCTATGTACTTCTGTTGCATCCCCATTATAAAGATCTTGATAGTATTGAACTGCTTATTGTTTGATAAGGAATTCATCATAGATAAGTTGTCCATTTTGGTTGCAAAGAGCTGATATATTGTTCCTACATTTCCTTTTTGACATTCTAGCATAGTAAAACCTAGAATTGGTATCCCCCTCAATTAACCAATGGACTTCTGATTGCTGGGGATTAAAAATATATTTCCCATGCATTCTCTGTTTTAGTAAATTTCCAGCATGTAGAAGATCATCATATTCATATGCATCTTCAGGATGACTATCAACAGCTAATAATTTGTCATTATATTGTTGTTCTAAAATAGTCAAGTCTGAATTGTCTTTTGGTGTTGTTTTGTTCCAGTCTTTTAAATTTTGCTTTATCCTTCTGAGTTTGATCATGAATTTTTGGATAGTAGTGCCCTAAGTAAATTCTGATAAATAGATACTGCATGATCATTATAGTCATCTAACATATGCAAGCTGTTGACATATTTGAAAGGCAGCCTCTTTATTTGAGTCCTTTGTGCAAGCAGGTTGATGATGATAGGTAAATGATCACTTAATAGTAAGGCAGTGGCAGTAACAGTACAATGTTGGAAGTGTTGTAGGAACAAATAATATGCCAAAACCTTATCAATATGTGTACCGACCCATTTTCTTCGCTAAGTGAACTGAAATCCTTGAATATTACTCTCAGCAATGCCACATATAGCAGGCAATTGTTAAACCAACTGAGATGAGAAAAAGGGATAGGAAGTCCACCATTTTTGTTCTTAGGGTTAAGAACATTATTGTAGTTCCCCATTAATAGCCAAGCCTTGTCTACAGCACTTGTAATGTTTACTAATTGTTGCCATAAATTTTCCCTGTCTGAAACGATGTTGCTTGCATACACAGTGGTTAGGTACATAACGAACCCACCCAAATTTTCTAATTTACATGTAATTTGTTGAGTGGATTTGTGTGTAATAGATAAATTCCAAACTGATTTATCCCATAAGAGTATAATTCGATCCTTTGAACCATAGTCATTATTGTGTATGAGGTCCCAGTTTTGATTTAATTTTAATAAGGCTGTGTTCATTTTCTCAATACTCAATTTATTTTCCAATAAACCAATTACAGATGGTTTAAAGGAATTTAGGAGAAATAACACTTGATCTAATCTAAAATCAGTGCTAATTCCCCTCACATTCGAGGAAATAAACATCATTTACCTGATTTACTAGTCTTGGTTGTCATTTTAGGGGGTTTGGTTGTAGTTTGTTGTAGATGATGATGCTTTCACTTCTTGTTCATATAGTGGATTGACTAAAACATAATCTGGGTGAGTTGTTTTCTGTGCAGACTCTATGGGGATTTCTGAAATATTCTGTGCAACAGTTCTAACAAATTCTGATTCCTGAATAAAATCCTCCTCTGCAGGTATAAACTCATTCTTATCACTTGTACCACTAGAATTCTCCTTCCCATTATCCAAATCATCTGTTAGAATCTAAAATTTATTGGTAGTTGTAGTTTGCAGACTCATCCTCTCCTTGCCTTTTGCTGTCCATTTATATGCCATTGAAATTCACTTTGTTTTTGCTTATTGCTGTCATCAAAGTGGATATCATCTTTGGTGAAGTCTGTATCCGCCAATGGTGGATATGATGAGGAAGCTTCCTTGTCATTGTTCTGAGTAGTGTAAGTATCTCCTTTTGGTTTCCATGAGTATTCTTTGCAGTTTCCTTGTCATTTTCTTGTGTAGTTTGTATGCCACATTTATCTGTTTAATCGCCAATTGAAAGAATTCTTATGAATTGATGAAATGAAGTTAGTAATTGAGATAGATATATAATTGATTTGTAATGAGAATATTATTTCAGTAAATCAGTATGCTTTGTTACACTAATACAACAGTTTATATAGTTGAATATAGCAGAGATGGGCCGGTTTAGTATACAAGCCCGAGCCCATATTACAGAGATAAAAGTATTATCCTTGTATCATTATTTCATTCTAACTCTCCCCTTCAGTTTCATCTAGGGTTTCCTTCTCTCGTCCCCATTCTTGCGCCGCCGTCTTCAACTCTTAAGTCCAATTTTAATCGACTGAAATTCTTTGTTGAGAGAGGCTTAGTTAGGATATCGGCTTTCTGAAACTGAGCTAGTACATGATTAACTTTTAGCTTCCCTTCTAGCACTTTTTCATGAACGAAGTGCACATCTACTTCGATGTGCTTCGTTCGTTTATGCTGAACTGGATTTGATGAGAGAGACAGAGAACTTAGGTTATCGCACCAGATTATTGGAGTGTTTGTGGGATCGATTCGAATTTCAGAAAGTAGAGACATGATCCAGGTGATCTTTGCTGTAGTACTGGCAATTGCTCTGTACTCGGCCTCGGTACTAGAGCGTGAAATTGTGGCATGTTTCTTGGAGCTCCATGAAATTGGATTGCAGCCAAGATAGATGCAGAATCCTGTAGTCGATCTCCTATCGTCTGGATCTGAGGCCAAATCTGCATCACTGTAAGCTTGTATATTCAAACCCTTTTCATTATTGAGATGTAGACCATGACTCATAGTTCCTCTCAGGTATCTTAATATATGCTTTACTACTTTCCAGTGGTGACTAAGTGGTTTATGCATGAATTGGCATACTTTGTTTACACTGTAGCTTATGTCTGGTCTTGTTATTGTGATGTACTGTAGTGCTCCTACGATACTTCTGTATTGCTTTTCATTTGTTATGGTTTCTCCTGAGTTTCTTGATAGTTTGAGATTACTGGTCATAGGAGTTGGGAGTTGCTTTGCTTGATCCATATTTGCTCCTTTTAGTAAATCCTGTATATATCGTTTCTGACATAGGAACATTTCTGAATCTGACTTTCTGATGAATTCAACTCCAAGGAAGTAATGTAAGTCCCCTATATCTTTTATATAGAATGTTTTATCAAGATGGTTGATAGTCTGATTTATTGTTTGATCATCATTACCAGTAATTATGATGTCATCTACATACACCAGGATATAGGTGATCTTTGCTTGATTGTATTGCATGTATAGGGAGCTGTCTGACCTTGTTGGATTAAATCCCAAGTCTATTAGTGTTGATTCAAGTTTTTCGTTCCATACACGTGGAGCTTGCTTCAATCCATAAATGGCCTTATGTAATTTTCATACTAGATTGCTGTTTCCCCCTTTTCTGTAGCCTTCTGGTTGCTCCATATATACATTCTCTTGTAAGTTCCCATTAAGAAATGCATTATTTACATCTAGTTGCATGATTTTCCACCCTCTATGAAGGGCTAAGGTTAACATAATTCTTATTGTTGTTGGTTTGATGACTGGTGAGAATGTTTCATTGAAGTCGAACCCATATTGTTGATTATACCCCTTAGCCACTAGTCTTGCTTTGAATTTTGCAATGTTTCCATCTGGATTTCTTTTAACTTTGTAGGTCCATTTGCATCCTACTATGTTGTTGTCTTTGGGTAGAGGCACTAGACTCCAGGTCTTGTTTTTAATAAGAGCATCATATTCATTGTCCATTGCTTGTTTCCAGTTGTTGTTTGTAATGGCTTCACTGTAATTTCTTGGCTCAGTTGTATCAAGTTGCACAGTGTATGTTTTCGGTTTAAATATTCCACTTTTTGACCTTGTAATCATATGGTGCTTTGACATTTCAGGTGGTGACTCTTGAGTATGTGTGTCCTCATCATTATGCTGAGACACTGATGGAGGGGATTCTCCTTGACCTGAGTTGACATTACTCTCCTGATTTGCATTGTGAGAGGAGCTGAATAATTCAGGTGAATCATGACCTGATCCAGTAGCACTGCTGGATAGAGTGTGTTGTGACAGCCCTTGATTTCTCTGCACACTTTCATCATATTTGTCCCATTCAGATACAGTTGGTATAGAAGGTATTGAAAAGCTGTTTTTGCTGTGAACTTTCTTGGTTGTTTGTATATTTGTATCTGCAAAAGGAAAAATAGTCTCATTAAATACTACATGTCTTGATACATAGATCCTACCATCATTACTTAGGCATCTATATCCTTTCTGATTATTTTCATATCCTAGAAAAGTGCATGGGGTATATCTAAGACTTAATTTGTTCTTGTTGTATGGTCTGAGACATGGAAAACATAAACAGCCAAATGTCTTTAGACTTTTATAGTCTGGTTTTACCCCAAGTAGCACTTCTATAGGGATCAGATGCTTAAGGACTTTGGTAGGAAGTCTGTTAATTAAGTAAACAGCAGTATTAAAGGCATCTGGCCAAAATTTCATAGGTAGTGATGCCTGAGCCAGTAAGGCTAACCCAGTTTCCACTATGTGCCTATGTTTTCTTTCTGCTATTCCATTTTGCTCAGATGTATGTGGGCAAGTTGTTCTGTGAATAATGCCCCTTTTCTGGAAATATTCCTTTAGTGGCTTATATTCACTCCCACCATCTGTTTGTATAGTTTTGACTTCATTACACAGTTGTTTCTCTACTTGAGTTATAAATTGTATTACAACCCTTTGAGTATCTGATTTTGACTTTAAGAAATATATCCATGTATATCTAGAGAATAAGTGGACAAATGATATATAGTACATGTATCCATATTCTGCATTTATAGGGGCTGGACCCCATAAATCTGTAGCAACCACTTGTAGAGGTTTGTTTATAACTGTTGTTGAATCTGCAAATGGCAATTTATGGCTCTTGCCTAGTTGACAATAAGTGCATACAAATGGTAGAGAAACATCAACAGAGATATTATTACTCAATAGTACTTGTTTTACAGTGTTTACATTGGGATGTCCTAGTTTATAATGCCACTGAGTAAATATTTCTTGATTACTTGTGGCATGACACTCAGTACTGTTACAATGCATATTTCTAAAGTTGCTCTTTCTTGTATTCCCAAGATTGAATTTGTACAATCCCTTGTCCAGTTTACCCTGTAACAATATGTTTTGACTTAGTAGGTCCTTAACTACACAAAATTTAGGGTGAAACTCGAAATACACATTATTATCATTAGCAAATTGAGATACACTCAATAGATTTTTCTTGATCTGTGGTACTCTCAATAGATTGTTAAGGTAAAGGATTCTTTTACCTGGAACACTGCTGGTTCCAACATGTGTGATTTACAGAGCTTCACCGTTCCCCATAAGAATAGAGTGCATACCTGTGTACTCTTTGTTGCCAAGGTTAAGATTCTGCAAGTTGTTTGTGAGGTGATTTGTTGCACCTGAGTCTGGATACCATTCCTCTTCTGCCATTTCATCAGATCTGGTAAGTCTTTCTGAGTTTAAGCTTTGATTTCTTAAACTTTCTATATGACTGCCTTGTCTTTGATCAACATGTGCTATGTTTGCACTGGGATTTTGATTTCTCTGACTTGACTGATTTTGTTGATTTGGATAATGATCAGTGTTGAGTCTGAAGTAACATTGTCTGGCTATATGTCTTGGTCTTTCACAGATTTGACATCTTGTTCTGTTGTTATTCCATCTACCATTTCTTCCTCTGCCTCTCTGAGTGACATCGTTTCTCTGATTGAGATTGTCTTGTCTGGTATTCTGATTTTCTTGTTTTCTCCCTTGACTTCTGTTTCTTGAGTTTGAGGCATAATTGAGGGACAGTTCTGTGTTATTTTCTTTTCTCTGTTCAATTCTTCCTTCATGAGCTAACAATGTTGAATTGACATACTGCATGTTGGGTAGATCTTGGTGTGATGAAATGATTGCTACTATAGACTCATATTCACTATCCAAACCATTTAAGATGGTTAGTATCTGCTCAGTTTCAGATGCTTTATGACCAGCTGTATCAAGAATGTCGTAGTATGATTTTGCCTTAGTCAGATATTCTCTCATTGACATGTTTTCTTTCTTGAGATTCTGTAATTGTCTTTTGTAATACATAATTCTAGCAGTTGATTGTGTATTGAAGTTTTGTTGAATTGCAGACCATATTTCGAATGATGTTTTACATCCAACAATCTGTGACATCAGATCTGAACTAATGGATGACAGTAGCCATGCTGCCAATAGACTGTCCTGTCTCTGATGATCGATGAACTCTTTGTTGATAATTCTCTCTCCTGTGCTATCAGTTATCATCCTTGCTGGCACAGTAGCAGTTCCATAAAGAAAGTCTTCCAGTCCATACCCTCTTATACTGGTTTCAACTTGATACTTCCATAATATAAAGTTGTTTTCATCAAGAGTTATTGTCACTAAATTGTTCTTTGGTTTTATGATCTTGAAGGAATTTGTTCCAGTAGTTGATGAATCTTGGTTTCTTGATCTTGACCCTTCCTGATTCTTCACTCCACTGGTTGCTGATGATGCAGTATCATCGTCTCCAGCCATGGTGGATTATAAGAGGATGCAGTTGAGATTATCTGAAGCTATTGAACTGATGGTGCAGCCAATGTTCTTGATTCAAGAATCCTGGCGAGGCACTTTTACTGGGTACAGGGAATTCTTGATACAGAGATAGGTATGCTTTAACCCTCAAATGATGAGATAGCGATGATCTGAGAGCAACCAGGATGGTGGATGATGAGAATTCTCTGACACCTCCTTGGATGGCTCGGTGATGATGCTATGATTCTCTGATGAGGAACTGAAGATTGTTTGAATCTGAATTACTATTGTTAGACAGATTTTACTGCTCCGATACCATGAAAGAATTCTTATGAATTGATGAAATGAAGTTAGTAATTGAGATAGAGATATAAATGATTTGTAATGAGAATATTATTTCAGTAAATCAGTATGCTTTGTTACACTGATACAACAATTTATATAGTTGAATATAGCAGAGATGGGCCGGTTTAGTATACAAGCCCGAGCCCATATTACAAAGATAAAAGTATTATCCCTGTATCATTATTTCATTCTAACTCTCCCCTTCAGTTTCATCTAGGGTTTCCTTCTCTCCAATACATTGCATTTTGTGCATAAATATGGTTTAAAATCATAGTCTACTTGAACATAGCATATGTCTCCCTTGCTATCCTTAACCGCTACTTGTGAAGGAAATGTAGATGCGGTAGTTGCATTTACCAAAATACGGGCATAATTAATTCTTTCCATACTTGCAGTTATACGATCTGGTCGAATTGGATGTCCTACAACGCTGCTAATACAATTGAGTGCCCCAGCATCCCAATGTTCAAGATGTAAGTTGCTGAACTTGACCCATGGAGGAATTTGCTGAAGCTTGTCCTTAATCAAGTTCATGCCCGGGGTCTACTTCTTAAGAACAATGTGGCGAGATTCATAAGTGTATGGCGCCACACTCTTCCCATACTCCTTTGCCTAGACCACCATCCGCCTCCTCTTCAGATCCGCCTTCCACCACCTCATCCTCAACCGCCACCCTTAGCCTTAGCCTTAATCTACTTTCCCTCTTCCTGATTTACGCATCCTCTCCCTGCTCCATCCAAACACCACCACCCAAGCCTCACTATCCAATCCCAAACCCGCCACCAACCGCTCCTCCTTGCCAAATCCTCATCCAAACTTCTCCACACCTCGCAACCGGCACCCACATGCAAAGCCTCCCTCTATCCATGAGATCCAAATGCCAAGCCACCCTCCTCTACCCAAATTGAAACTACCAAGGCTCCACTGCTACCTCTAGCCAAGACTGCTACCTACCCAAAACTGCCACTGCCCACTCATCACCTACGCACAACTTGTCACACCTAGTCACCATATACACTCGCAACAACCGCTAATATTTCATGTTTGTGTTCGTTTATCCGTGTCTGAAGTGTCCATGTGTGGTTAGATCCGTAGTTGAATCATTGTTCGTGTCATGCGGTATTCAGTTTGTGTACGTAGGTGAGCATTTAAACTAACAAAATATTAAAATCTATTGCAAATTAAACCAACGTCGTAATGTGACAAATTTAAATTATATGATTAAATTAACATTGAAAGTTGAATACCATTGCTAGTTGAACACCCCGATATGTGATAACTAATTATTATTGTGAAATATGTTTAATTAAGTTGATATAAATTTTAATTGCATGTGTAGGTCTGTAAGTTGTTAATAATTGATGATATTGTGATTACATATGTTAGACCATTGATTGTGATATACACCCGTTACAACCGTATTAAATTATTAAAGTTATATTAATTATCATATGGATAATCTAAACGTTGAATAGTATGATAAAACCCTTGGACATCTTATATTGATATGTGGAAAAAGTTAGAATATATAGTTTTATCATTTTGGCCAAAAAATGTGATTTTGACAACTAAATTGCTGTTTTGTCTTTATATTGAATTTTTTTTCCATATATGAATGATATTGTGATTACATTTGTATTAAATTCAGTTAACTATGTATTTTTGTAATTTAATTTTGGAAAATAGATTTTACTGGAAAATGTATTTTTATAAAAATAATTATTTGGCTTGGAAATTTTTCTGTAACTTATTTACATTATAATAAAAATATTTAATGAAGGAACGTATATCTAATTTGACATTCAAAGTATTTTTATGATTTATTTCCAAATCTGACTTTTATGGAAAATTTAGAAATTAGTAGAATAGTTGATATGATTATTTGGATTTATTTTGGAAAATGGTACTTTATTAACAATAGAGAAGAAAGCATATATTTCCATGATATGCCTCATTAAAACCTTGCAATCCCCCTAACCTAAACGGGTGCCTTACAAGGAAAAAGAGTACATATCACTTCCATATATTAACATTACAAAATCATGTCTATTGAAACCAAGGTGTTGAAAAGATGGAGGAGTAAACTAACACAAGACGCACTCAAAATCATCCGTAAAATCACCTTGATCTATAGACACGAGAATACATTTAAAAGAAATAAAAAAACCAAACACATGAAACCAACAAGAGGACTACACGTGGGATAAGGCATCAGCTCCAGCAGAATGATGAAAAAGCTATCTCAGGGAATTAGCATCATCCAGGAACGAGAAAACATGTAACTAGATCTTAAAAAAATGGATCTAATAAAAAATCCGAAAGCAACCACCAACTCCAGAATCCAGATTCGTCGATGAAGTACAGAGGCAAGAATAGCAAGAGCTAATGCAGAAGCATTTGAGATGAGATTGAGTATCATTCATGGAGGTTGCTGATGAACTTCGAAACTTAGATTATCCAAGATAAGTCTCGTCTCTGAATTCATCACTTGATTTTTCAATATATACTTCAAAAGTATTTTAACATCTTGTAAAATTAGGGTGGTTCTGACAGACTCCGCCATCTCAATTCCTCTAAAAATTCTGCTGTTCCTTTCACACCATATGTTCCAGATCAGGGAAGTGAAAGTTAAGTTGGTAATTTGTCTAAGTATAGTGTCCTTTCCTTGTCTTTGACTAATGCATTCCAGAATTTGATTAATGTTGCAATTACGATTACAGTCAATCTTAATTTTCTGCATGATATTGTCCAGTAATCTTCTCGAATATGGACAGTTAAAAAAAAGATGATCCCTGTCTTCTAAATGATTTGAGCATAGAGTACATTGTTGATCTATATTAGAGTTCCATCTGCTAACGCGCTCCTTAGTGTTCAACTTATTCTGTATGGCCATAAGTGCACAAATAGACATTTTCGGCGCACACCCTTTATCCCATATAATTTTGGTCCAGAAATGTTCTGTATGCTTGTTTCTGACATGGTTCCATGCTGATTTCATTGCTATTCGGGTTCCAGACCCAATAGTCTTTTTCCTTTTGTGTTTGAATGTTAATATTATGAATAATATGATGAAATTGAGAAGGAATATTGTCCATGCTTTGTTTCCAGTTATTATTAGAAATTAACACAGAAACTGTTGTATTATGCTCATTTACCACATCCATGGCATTCCTGCCAACTTTATTAATTAATGTAGATCCATTGATCCATGGATCAAACCATATATTTGTGGTTTCTCCATTAAAAATATTCTTATTTATGAGACCATTGCACCACTGTCTAGCACGAAGTAATGTTTTCCAAATGAATGAAGCAGTTGGATTCATAGTAGCAGACCAGAAGTTATCTTTTTTATTGTATCTATTTTTAGTCCATTTAGCCCATAGCGATTCACTATTAATAAATTTCCACAATAGGTTAACAGCCACTGCTTTAGATAAATCTTAATTTTTCCTTATACCAAAGCCTCCTTCGTCCTTAGTTTTACACACATCTTCCCAACTCATTTTATGATTTTTAGATTTCCACAAGAAATTAGCACACAATGAGTTGATTCTTTGTATAATAGTTACTGGAAATTGTGAAAACTGCAGCCAAAACTGAATCAAAGGGTGAATGACAGTTTTTATTAATTCAGCTCTACCACTTATATTTAGCATCTTACTTTGCCAGTGGCTGAATTTTTTATTTATTTTGTCTATCAGCAATCCGAAATCCCTTGCTCTTAATTTATTATTCGATAAAGGGATGCCCAAGTAAATTATTGGCAGACTGCCAATGCTCAAGTTTAAAATGCTAGCTATTTGATTTTTTTTCATGGCACCTTTACTAAGAAATAGCGTAGATTTATTGCTATTTAATTCCAATCCTGCAATACTATTCAAATCTTTAAAGATATGCTTGATACACTCGGTATTTTCAATAGAAGCTTTGGCTATAATCAGAATGTCATCTGCATATGATCAGGATGTCATATTATTTGGATTTTAGATATGAAATCACATAGATGGTTAATAGATGTTATGTTGATTAACTGTATTGTTAATTGATATGATTGTATTGTGATGTTAGTGATTTGCTATTCTGTGTCATTCAAATTTATTGAATATTATGACATCCTATTGACACTGTATTACACCTTTTCATCATTGATTATTTATGGATGTTATATTGATTTACTGTATTGTTAAATAGTGTAATTTAAATACCCTTGACATTTAGTATTGGAATAAAAAAGAATTGAAATTGAAATTCTACTGTTTTGGCCTTGGAATAGAAAATATAAACTGAATGTTGTTTTGTCCTTATTTGAAAATATTTCACAAATGAATATGTGTAATTCTAAATTTTTGATATGTTACAATAAAGGAAATTTTGAATAGGATAGTCTAAAATTGGGTAGGAAGTTTATATGTAGATTTTTCAGAATAAATTATTTAACTAAATACGAATAAATCGGTGATTTGTGAAAAGCATCATTTTAACTTGAAACTTTTCATGTAACTCCATTTCAACAAAAGAAATAATTTTGTTAAGAAACCTATACCAAAATCTGTCATCTAATAATTTCTATATTTTATTCTTTGAAAATGGGATTATTGGAATGTGGAGAATTTGTAAAAACATTAAATTTACCTGAAACTTTTTCTATAGCTCCTGCATATTATTTAGAGAATAAAATAAATGGATCTATGTTTATTTCAGCCATATAATAATTTAAATAATTTAATCATTGAAATTAGCCGTTTGGAAATCTGGGAAGATTATTAAATTGATTTGGAAAAATCTAAGACTTTAATGGAAATTCGAAAAATGTGTTTTAAGAACTCTAAATTTTAATTTGGAATTTTTATGCTAATTTTTAGGCTTTTTATAATTTATTTAATATAAAATATGATGTATTTTGACTATGACAAATAATAAATATTTCTGTAAATTTCTTAAAAAAATTTGTGGATTCTTGAGGTAAAATGAAGAACTTTTATGTTAAACACTTTCTGAAATACTATACGTATTTTTCTATAAAAATTAAAAGGGACAAAACAACATACTTTTATAAAACGAACAATTCGTTATTAAAGAGACCGGGACAGGATAATGGCACTCTTTGTTATTTACTAGAATCACTTTAATAACCGTGTACGCGGTGGATGTTATTCAAAATGTAGAGGTTGAATTGGTGAACGTTTGCTGGAATGAAATAAGAAAACGATGATGGATGACCCCGGCACTTTTGTCAATTTGAAATGATTAAACATGAGCCCTATGAACTGGCTAAGGGTTAGCTACCTTTAGCGGACATCTTTTCCTTGTATTACTATCTTGATTTTGAACTTGATTGGTGCACCTTTGATCTTGGATTGATGGACGCGGTCGGTCGTTAGGGGTTATGACCAGCCATAACGGGTAAACTGGTAGTATCCTATCTTGGGCATTTCCTCAGATGCCTTGTCGTACAATTATCCCTATATGAGACCATTACCACTTTGTTTTAGTATTGTACCTATAGGGGACTCACTGGCTACCGATGTTACTGGTTGTGTTACAGGACCTGCATAGACTACATGCTTAAAAATGTGTTAAGGGGGATCAATGTAAAGCCTTAATGCTATTTTAATATTTACATTACCGATAAACATTACATATGTATCACATCTACTGCATATAGATAGTTTAACAGATCCTTAGGAGATGGAAAATCTTATAACATCTCTTAAGTTACTTGCTCCCATATTTCACATGATTTTGAGTTAATTTACATAAGAATTTTTAGTTCTGACTTGAATTTGTGTTTTTTTCATTATGCTCGGGTCAGCTTGAGTGTTTCAGTGATTTGGAGACTATTATTTTATGGAGCTAAAGATGGATTTGAAGACTTTAGTTATTTCCTATATTATGTTGTTCTTGATTAGTAACCATTTGTATTTCCACCATGCTATTTATTTTTAAACTCTGATGTAATAATATTAATTAGCAACTTCATGAACTGCTATTTTATTATATCTTTTTATTTCACTACGAGATTCTGTATTTTGTTCTTCTGTATCTTATTTCTTTAAAATAAAACCTTATTGATAATTTGTCATTTGGATTGTTGATATATATATGTATGTATGTATGTATGTATGCATGTATACTCTTATATAACAACCATCGGCATGTGACAATCTATCAATATACGATTCGTGATATTTCTAACTAACATCTTATGGAACAATAAATATATAAAAATTATTATATAATAATAGACCAGCAAAGTATCTTTCACCAAAGCCTAAAGTTTGCATGTTGAAATAAAGAAATCGACTCCTAAAATCCGATCTAATCCCAAAGTTGATAGCTTTTGAATTGCCTTACCATTGACGATCGAGTCGAAGCAAATTGATGTGAATTAGTGCTTGGATTTTTGGGGTTGTTAAGGTGATGGCGGCCTGATGTGAGAAGCAAAAAAAAAAAGAATGAAAAAGTCCCTAGAGAAGTGAATGCTTGAGGGAATAAAATAAAGGAGGGATAAGAGAGTGAAATAAGGATCAAATTCCTTGTTTCTCTCTTACTGGATCTCTCCTTTTGAATTCAAAGTTCGTCCCTCTAAACTATCTTATGTCGACATCAATTTGTTGTCCTATAGCTACCTAAACCATGTCCAAATTTGGCTTTAAATCTATTTCAAGTCCAAACAATATTTATTACATTCAAATTCAATTTAAACGTGTATCGATATCGTGTATCGATTCGTGTTTATATAACTATTTTTGCACACTCTTTAATATCATTCAATACACATCAAATAAAATTTTATAATTAATATTTCATAAATATTAATTAATCTAGTCTATTTATAACAATTGTAATTTAATTAAATTCAGTGGTAACATGAGTATTTAACGTTTCGGTTGTGATTATTAGGTGTAAATTTGGTCAGCAGTTAATATCGAACAATTCGAATATTAACACTCACATGTCACTTAGCAGGTGGTGTGACATTATAGTCAAATTTATCGCTTACTTGACATCAGTAAAATCCAATTTTACTTTGTTAAGCATTACCCAATGGTGACAATTTTTTACACTAATTCTCTTCGTCAAAACTATATCACTTTGGACTTATGAAATTTGGTAATAGCCAAAATTCCAATATCATCTATATTCAACTCTATAGTTCAAACACAAAATCCTTGGTTCAATAGTAACAATTATTATTAACCAAAATGCTCTAACTAGAGACTTTGACTTTGAGTTGACTTCATTGACCGTGATACTAACATCATATAACCGAGGAGATGAATACTCTCTAGAATAGTGTTTCACTTCCAATGTTTCCACTCAACCCAACTATAGTTGTTCGATGAATGTCATGCCAAGATTTAACTATAATCAAAGCGGAGCTTCTACGTTGAAGATTACAGTATTCTCAAGTCAAGAGAAATGTGTAATTTTGTTACATCGATATTTCTATTTGACTTTAGTTATATTAACTAACGGTAACCTATCGAGTGCGTCATTCCATAGTTATCCAATAACTATCGGTATGTAACCCCATGGTGCCTCTATCAGCCATGAGTAACACACTATCCAACATTTGGAGAGCATTATGTATCTGTAGTCTCAATGGATATATCGATATCTAGTTTCAATACATCTTGACTAGGAATATTTAAAACGGTATATTTATTTTATTGTGATAAATCACCCATGGTTACAGCGTATTGTAACTACTATCACAAAACGTACCATTTATGGATTTCCGATTAAAAATACATTTAACTAAATTAATTAATTAAGATATAACACATTATATCAAGTATATAATAGAAAGAAAAAAGCTTTTGTTTCGAACAAGATTGGTTATCGAGTTAGATATATGTAACAATTATATAATTGTCCTTAGGGCATACCTCTAACTCTATTAATCTCTCACTAGCACTTGGGGTTAATTTATGGAATTAAAATATCATCCCTTCAATCATTTGGATGAGAACTAATCGTGTTAGACCCTTCATGATTGAATCTGTTATGTTGTTTTAATTGTCTATTCTATCAATCAACTATCTCTGATGCTGATAAACAACCTTTCATGTGGAACTATTTAGAGTATGTTTCTCGACTTCTAGTGAGATCTTAACATTAAATTGTTATAATATAACAATGTTGATATTCTCAATACTTGGAATCACCCCTAACTCGGTTATTTTTTGCATTTATATTCGTACATTGCTTTTATTATGGCACTATTCAAGATAATGTTAGCCTTTTCGCTGAAGCAGCCATAACTTTTTTGTTTGGAACATTTTCAACTTAAAGCTCCTTAATTAAGATTTGAACATGAATCTAATATCGACACATTATAATCAATATCACTTATGAAGTTTGAGTATGAATACTCTTTCATAAGGAGTTCGTTGTTTCTATAAATAGTTATCTATTATTTCTTAAATACTTAATAACACTCTAAACTACCATTTAACGATCTTAAATTTTGGATTTAATATACGCTACATGTATCAAATACATTAGTTAAATATAATATTGTAGATATTACAGCGTGTGTGATAACTCCTATTGTCAATACATAAGAAATCCATCTACATGTTCCATATTAAACATTTTAACATGATGTTTGTGCATGTTTTTCAGGACACTCCCAACATCCTTTATACTTATTATCAAAAATATAATCTACGATTCCAATATCGAGTATTAAACAACTAAACTATTACTGATTTTAACATAAGTACATCGTTAACAATTAGCAATATGTTGTTTACTTATACTCTAGAAATATCTATGTACCTTTGTAGTGATTCTTTCTTGTGGACACATGCTTCCTCTTTATTTTGACTGAATATCAAACTATCCGATATTTCTATCAAAATACTTATTCAATTCCGATGCTTAGAGAATGATACTTTTGTATCATTCCTTGGATCATATCCGAAAACCCACAAACTCAGTATCGCTTCCACTGACTTCGAGACACTATGGTTGTTCTGTGAAAATAGGCTATTCTAAATCATTATTTAGAATTTTCCATTTCAAAACATATGTACCAAAACACAAGGGCATACCAAGCGATAATTTGTAAGCAAATCTGAATTTTCTTAAGCACACTGAATGACGAATTAATTACAATTTCAACAATTGAAATTTATGATTTTATTCTTATCAATGTTACCCATTTTATTCCAACTGCATTAGACTTTCTCTTGAAGACATATTTGCTGCTGATGGATCATATCTCTTTGGGTACAACTGTCAAAATCAGATTTTGATAACGTACTTAGAATCCTTTCGGATTTGTGCATCATGTTATATGGTAGAGTTAATACTCTTACCGGTTTAATTGACAACCGAGGATTTTCTATTTTTGACACTGATAAGAAATTCATAGTTCCTCTTTAATGTGCAAGAACACGTATTAGGCACTCTAATGCGATGTGTTCATTTAGGCTAGGTTAATTTCATTTCATCTCACGTTGTCAGCTTTATATTTGTATCGTACCCAAATCCATTTGACTACCAATAAATTTTCAAATAAATTCCTTCGCTGTGAAGTTGGTATTTCTTGAAACAAAATTACTTTCTCAGTGCAACGGAATATGTATTCATAAACACTTTATGATTTTCCTTGTTTACAAAACTGATTCGCTTTTGGTTTACGATACTTATGTTTAAAACATTAGTTGGTCATCCAATGACTATCGTTCCCAAACATCTTTTGGGCCAATTCATACAAGATACCTCACGTATAATTATTATGTGCGGTCTTTCAACTTACACAACCAAAAACCCTTATCGTGTATTATAATTTTGTAAACTATTCTTTGGATGAAATTAATTTTAACCTTGTGTATTATTATTAAGTACACTACCTTATAGAAGTTAACTCAACTTCACTCATCATTAATCAGACTTTGTTCAACAAAGTTCGATTACTTCTTATCGATAGATTATTATGTATCATACGGAGGAGTGACTTTTGAGATTGAATCTTTATTCATTTTTAGATACGTTCAAACTCTTTTCGATATACTCACCTATTCGATTTAAATCGAATCAATTTTATTTTCAATCGCATGTTATTTTATTTACTTCTGTTTAATATTATATAAACATACCATTAACATACCACAGGTGTATCATATACACATGTTCATAATTATGATAATTCATCGATGAATATAGCAAAGTACGTGGAACCGTTTTGGAATTAATAGATTTTTTATTGCATACACCTATATGTACCAATCCATAAAGCTCATCAAATCTTATGCACCAAATCGGTGCTTTTTCCTTAATTGTTTGAGATATAACTTACTAGTACCATAGGACTCATAATCATATAATCAAAAAAATTATTTCTCAAAGCTATGGCTTAGTCTATAATTCCAAAATCATTGCAAATAAATTTAAATAATTATGTATTTTCTAATGCATCTCAAATACCAGTATTGTAGTTATATTTTATAATGAATATTCATAATACCCATGTTGAAACAAAGCTATGTCTATTTTCCAGTCAACATGAAAACAATTATTATTTCATAAATAATGTTTGGTATGTTTTACGAAAATAATTCTCATAACTTGATGCGACTAATAAGTGCTATATGGCATGTTCTCATTATTTCCGCCATTACCATAATAGCGTATGAAATACAGAGCTTCATTCAACCACTTAATATAGGCTATTTATTCCATCTACTCTAGCTAGTTACAGTTGAGAGTTTTCAGATCAAATATTTGAACTCAAAGAAATAAATCTCACAAAAAATAATTTTCTATATGAAAATACATTTCGAAGTAGAAATTATATTTCTCATTCCAATGTTAAGTATCTATTATTATTTTACAATTCTTATTTCCAATATTTCTTTATGAAGCAGAAATGATCATTCAATCTCTTCATCCCAACCATGCCTTAAGTTACATCCACTCTTATATGGCCGTTTTCCTTTCTAAATAGTCAGACCATTCAAAGGAAACCATTACTACACATGATCATAACGAAATCATTACAAAAAATGCATGTGGCCATCCTTAACATTTAAGGATAACAAATAAGTTGCATTTTACATAAATAGGTCAAACCAACATTTCAGCGATCGAATCTTTATATCTATTTTGTAGCACTTGGTCTAGTGGTACATTTAACCCAACGAAATTTATATTGTAATTAATCATATTGAATACATGATCTTTTACTATGATTTACTTGCTCATTTCAAATGAACTAATTTAATCGAGGTTTTCGTGCATTATGAGTTGTTACCATTCACCATATAATATTTATATGCTATTGGATATGGATCAAATATTCATATTCTTGTATTTCTTTTAAAGTTCGAAATTCATTGAAGAAAATACATAGTTTTGGGCTTGCAGACACGTAAGTGACCAAGTTACGAACTTATTTAGTAGTTGTATTATTAGACACTTGCATGGGTCAACATGCTAAAATTTACTGGTAAGTATATTTTATATTTCTATATGTCAATATTAATTCAGTTCATTTGTATATTTTAATTGATAAACACCTTATCAATTACATTTAACACACAAATTTATCCATGTAGATTAGTTTAATTTATACATGGTATATGTTCTTACTATATTAGAAATGTTAAATTTTGCCATTTCATTTTTCTAATAAAGCTCCCACTAGTCTTTTATGTTTCTCAAAACTCTAAGATGAAACATAGAAGTCTTTCAACTTCACTAGTGGGTGTTAGGACTCGATTGTCTTGGGATTCTGACTTTGAGTTTGTTTAATAAGTCATATCCCCAAGAACGATGGATAACTCCTTATAGGTTGTGTCTTATACAACTCCTGACCCATGGTTCCTTGTCCTAATCTCATTTCGACCTTGAATTTGCACAAAAAATTAAAAGAAATTATTCATTCGTACGTACCATTTCGTGACGGCCTAAGTATAATATATGTACCTTGAGTTTGCTCAACAAATACATATAGTTATCTTACCTCGTCTAGTCTATATATTTACAATATTACACATAACATCTCTAGCTTGAGTTTGCTTAACAACCTGAGAGTATGAAAGTAATTTATTAATATATAAATGGTAGATGACACTTATATTAAAGATTCATAATCTTTAATATATTTAGTTGACTGATATAGACTTATAAAATAATTTATTTCTTATGAAATACCCTTATGATTCAATTGTCGGACACATCAGAAATCACAGTATACGTACTATACATATGTATTTACTCCTTAAGTCTATTTGGGTTTGTTATTGTTCCACATTTAATTTATACACTCATATCATATAAGTTTTAATTATTATATAACTTTTATAATTTAATTAACTTATATAATAATCTTAGTGGAAAATAGGCAGAATGATAAACTATGAAATTTTTTTAGGCTGAAGAACAATAAGTTTCATTTTTGGGCTGAAAGATAAACATTTAATTAATACATCTAATTAAAACAATTTTAATTGATTAATTAATGTCAAAAATTATATTTATATTGTCTTAATATCTTAAGATAATCCTTCTTCTACAGTGTCTAACTTGTCGTCTTTTCAAACCCACGTCCTATCATCTATTCATGATCCTTCTTCTACAGTGTCTAACTTGTCGTCTTTTCAAACCCACATCCTATCATCCCCGATTCAACCTTCAGTAGCCCCTACTCCTCACTCGTCCCACATCCTACCGTCTCCTCCTTCCCCTCCAGTTGCCTGGTCCTCCCTGTTTAAGTCCAGACCTAACAACGCTGGTAAGTATGTTCCGCGTTCTATCAAGTTAGTGTATGATGGTGATGCTATTGTCCCCCCACCTGAAGTTTTACAGGCTGGCAATTTGAAGTGGAAAGATTTTCTAGTTGGTTTTTTTCTTGATAACCCTCTTCCTTATACTGCTGTCCTTTATCATCTTAAGAGAGCTTGGAAATTGCAGGGAACAATTAGTGTGAAATCTGACGGCTTTCTTTTCTTATTCAAGTTTTCTAATGATGAAGATAAGAAAAGAATTGCTGAGTCTGACCCAATTGTCATGAAGAATAAATTATTTATTGTAAAACCGTGGGACGAGAATGTTGGAAACTCCTGTAGTACTATCAAAGCTGTTCCAGTTTGGATCAAACTATCCAATATTCCTTTGTTTGCATGGTCCGCAGTAGGGATCAACTGGCTTGCTTCCAGGGTGGGGAAACTCTTATGTCTGGATGCTTCAACTGAAAATTTTGAAAGAATCTCGTATGCTAAATGTATGGTTGAGGTATCCCCTCTTTCTGAACTTCCTGATTTCTTTGCTGTCAAGCTTCTTGATGGTACTGAGCAAATAGTTGAAGTGGAATATTTGTGGAGACCTGCTATCTGTTCTAATTGTAAAGAGTTTGGTCATATGATTTCTGGATGCAATAAAATGGAAATAGAAAGTGAAGGGATAACCAATAGGAGGGGAAGTGATGGTGAACAAATTCACAGCGAGCATATACAGAGAAAGGAGCCACAAGGGAAAAAGTTGGAGAAGGAAAGTAAAGTGAAGCAAGTATGGCAAAAAGTGATAAATAACAGAGGGAAAAAAAGAAATGAAACTGTGGATGACAAAACAAAAACAATGAATAAGTCCAGTGGAAAAGGGATGCTACTATCTAACTTGGATAAGGAAGAAAATATTTCTTCTTTAGTTGTTAAAATGACTTGAAGTGATGGAATCAAGGATTTAAACCAATGTACCAACAACAATAGGTATAGTCTGCTCCAAGACAATGAAAATGACCAAGGCATAATTGAGATAGTGGAGGTTGAGGAAGGAGAGATAAATAAAGATGACATCTCCTTAGAAACTGATGTAGCCCTGTCTTTGTGTAATGGAAATTTGGTTGAAAGTAATGCTGCAAAAAACCTTGAATTATGTCAGACAAAAGATGGGATGGAACAACATCCTTCAACTAGTACAAAGAAAATTGCAAGTAAAAGTGGTGTGGAAACTGTGTCTCCTGAGCAAACTGTGCACGTGCACACTGGTGAAACTGACATTGACAAAATCTGGTGTCATTCCTTTGAACAACTTATAAAGCAAATAATCCTAAGCAAGCGCCAATCTATTGTGGAAAACCCCCCCATAGGTCTCTCTGGTTACAATTTCAATATTGATTTACCTGGTTGGCCTGACAGTGTCCCCAATACTGTTCATCTTGCATCACCAAGTCCTCCCACCAAAGTTCTCAATACTCCAGAAACATCATCCCACCCCTCTCAATTCAATTCAGGAATTGTCACAAGATCTCTTTCAGCAAAGAGAGGAAACAGAACACTTCAATCCCTTTAATCCATCAATGTATAAAAAACTAGCTTCCTGGAATGTTAGGGGTGCTCATTCAACCTTGAAACTTGACCAAGTTAAAAGCCTTATCAACATGTATGATATTTGTCTATTTGCAATTCTAGAAACCAAGCTCAACCTACCTTTATCTATTAAAGCTGCTAATTACATAAATCCTTCGTGGGATTACCACCATAACCTTGATTCAGCAACTTATGGTCGAATACTAGTTGTATATGACCCTGCTGTCTTATCCTTATCTCCTATCTACGCCTCTAGACAATCTATCCATTACCATGTCCTCCTATCTCAAAATCAAACTTCTTTCTACCTAACCATAGTTTATGCTGACAATTCATCCCACTCCAGAAACTCTCTTTTCAACTCCCTTCCTCCTCTACGTCAGAACACTCATCCCTGGGTTGTTCTCGGTGATTTTAACTCTTGTTTCAGCATTGATGATAAATTGGGAGGATCTCCCATTCTTCCTAATGACATTGCACCAATCAATCTTGCAATTTCTGACTCTGACCTGATCTTAGTTAACAAAACTGGTGCTAAATTTTCCTGGAACAATCGAAGCCGAAGTGGAGTTCGTACGTTCACTACTATCGATCATGCTTTCTGTAATATTCCTTCCTTACATCAATGGCCTTCCTTATCAGTTTATCTTCCTCACCCAATTATGTCAAACCACTCGCCCCTTATCCTATCACTTGATCCCCATTTAAGAAGAGACAAAAGAAGTTTTAAATTTTTTAATGCTTGGGCAAAACATGCTGACTTTCTTGATTTAGTAACAAATGTTCACAATACCTACTGCTGTTTTGGTAATCCAATGTACAAGTTTTGCAGGAAATTGAAAAGTATAAAGCTAACTCTCAAAACATGGGCTTCCTCCACCTTCGGGCATGGTAGTCTGCTCTCAACTACTCTCATTGGACAACTCAAGGCCTTACAGGAGCACATGATGGAATTTCCTGATGACATCAATGCTGCAAATGAAGAAAGTCGGTTATTCCTGGAAGTGAATAAAGCCCTGCAGCTGGAAGCAAGTATGAAAAGCCAACAACTTCGCAACAAATGGTTTGTTGAAGGTGATAAAAACACAAAATTTTTCCATGACTCCCTTAGGGTCAAGCATTCCAGAGAAAACATATACAAAATAATGGATGAACATGGTAATGAATTCTCTTCCCCTGAAACAGTTGATAAAGCTTTTGTTGATTATTTCAGTAAAATTTTTAGCAATTCCTTGAGTTTCACTCCAGACCTTAGCCTTATCTCTTCCCTCACGCTGCCGTGTATTACTGATCTCCAATCTGAAGCTCTAATAAAACCTGTTACGGATGAAGAAATTAAGTCTACCCTCTTCTCCATGAACCAACACTCATCTGCTGGACCTGATGGTCTAAATGTTACCTTCTTTATTGCAACATGGTCCGTGATTGGCCAAGATTTTTGTACAGCCATCCACAATTTTTTTAATAAATGCAAAATGCTGAGAGAGATCAATGCTACGAATATTGCCTTAATCCCTAAGGTTACTCCTCCAGACAAAGTTTCTTCATTTAGGCCAATATCGTGTTGCAATGTTCTATACAAATGTATTTCAAAAATTCTTGCTACTAGGTTAGTCTGTGTTCTTCCTACAATTGTGTCACACAACCAAGCTGCTTTCATTCCATCTAGGAACATCCTTGATAATGTTCTAATTGCGCATGAACTAATGAAAAGTTATGGTAATTGTAATGCCACTCCTGCTGCTGCGCTTAAAATCGACATATCAAAAGCTTATGATTCCATTTTCTGGGAATCAATTGTTAGGATTATGGCGATGATGGGGTTCCCCAAAATCTTTGTTTCTTGGATATATACCTGTATTTCTTCCTCTACTTTCTCTGTTATGGTCAATGGTAGGCCTGTTGGCTATTTTGGTAGCCAAAAAGGAATAAGGCAGGGTGACCCAATTTCATCTTATATTTTTCTTTTAGTTATGGAAGTTCTCAATGTTTTACTGCAGAACAAATACTCTCAAAGACTCATAAAGTACCACCCGAAGTGTTCTCTGCTCAACCTATCTTCCATTATGTTTGCTGACGATGTGATGATCTTTTCGAAACCGGAAGCATCCTCTTTAAGTGAAATCCTGTGTGCTCTCCATTCCTTTTACCTTATGCCTGGTTTGTCCATCAACAAAACCAAGTCCTCCTTGTTGTTTGCAGGTATCAATGATGTTCAAGCAGCTAGCTTGTATCAACAAAGTGGATTCTCTAGTATGCTTACTGACATGAAGTACCTTGGCCTACCTATCATTACTAAAAGAATTTCCATAGTTGACTGTATTCCTCTTTTTAATAAAATTACTTCTGTTATGTATGCATGGGAAAATCGTAGATTGTCCCAAAGTGCAAGGCTTGTGCTTATTAAAGCAGTTGTTTTCCCTTCCTTGGTATACTGGGCTCGTACTGTTATTCTTCCAAGCAAGCTGCTTGGACTTGTTCGCTCTGCTATGATCAGATTTTTCTGGACAGGCTCCATTTTCAATAAGAAACTTATGCCTTGCTCATTTGCTAATTGTGAAACTACGCTTCAGTTAGGAGGCCTGGGCATTATAAACGCAAAGAATTGGAACAGAGCTGCTTTTAGTAAACATTTCCATGATGTAATATCTAAGAAAAACATTCTATGGGTCAATTGGACATGGACTTACAATATCAAGCATAGGAAGTTTTGGGCGATGGATATTCCTCAAAACAGTAGTTGGACATGGAGGAATATCCTTAAGCTCAGGGAAGTGTTTCTGCCCATGATCCAGTACCATGTTCGCGATAACACTGATACTAGTTTTTGGGATGAACCCTGGGTTAGACCGGGTATGATTCTATCCTCTTACTTTGATCATGCTATGATAGTTCAATCTGGTGTTAATCGTGAAGCAAAAGTCAATGAGTATCTTAATGAAGGAAGAATCCTACTTCCTTACAATAGTAGCCAAGTTGTTAGGCAACTGTGGAACACAATCCAGAGTATTAGTTTTAGCCCTGACCATCATTCCTATGTGACATGGAATAAAAAACCACATTGTGTTAAGTGGGTTTACAAACTCTTAAGCAATGACAATGTCTACCCTGCTGCTAAATGGTGCACTGTGCTTTGGAACAATGATTCCCTGCCGAGAGAAAATTTAATGTTCTGGAAGGTTGCTAGCAGTGCACTCCTTACCAGACATGTTTTAAACAGGTATGGTATAAGTAGTATCCCTGATTGTGTATTTTGTGAGCAGCATGATGAAACAGTTGAACATATTTTCTTCGAATGCCCAAGACTAAAAGACCTGGTTGTAATGATTGTGAGTTGTCTTCAAAGAACTGTTGCTGTTCCCTTCTCAGCAATTGATTGGAATATTATTCTGATGGCTACGAAGTGGAAGAATAGTGGTAGCAGAGTTTTGTTCATATGCATTAAAATTTATATGGATGTGATATGGAAAGAGAGAAACACTATAGTCTTTGAAAATAAAAGGAAAAGCTGTAGTTCGCTATGGTCTGAAGTAAAGAATAGAATTTACATGCATTTGAAAAGAAAGGAGTGCCATATCCCTGGCATCATGATTGATTGCTGGAAGTAATTTTTGTTTCTGTTCCTTGTTATTTTTGTTGTTTTCTTTGTTTTTCCCTGTACTTTTTCTTTTGACTCAAAGTGTGTTTTGAGTCTTTTTATTGTATTTGCAATAAACTGGTAGGGGACCAGTTAACCCCGCTGGCTTTGCCAAAAAAAAAATATCTTAAGATAATGTTACATATATCAATATATATGTTATTTAATTTAACTAACTAATTGATTTAATTAATCTAATTAATTAATAATAATTTTTGAAAATGATTATTTTATTTTTAAACAATTTTTTGAAAATTATTTTATAACATTTATAAAATTGTTGCTTATTTTAAATTTAACTTTTGCATTTAAAATATTACTTTTATTTATTTTAAATATAACCTTATAAATTTAAATTTATTTTAATTTCAAAACAAATTTTGACAACTAGCCCAAGACCCAAATCAATTTGGGCTTTTATATTTGGTTTAACTTTTGGGCTTACCTCATCCTTTTGGATCAAGCCAACAGCCATGTATGGTAGAGTACTTGATTATCCAAATCCAACCATAGACACTACTTTTCTAAACACCCTACTATATGGGTAGGCTTTAATAAGTTAGCCCTAATACTACTAATATAGACTACATAGGCTACTGGGCTCCAATACTATTGTTAGAATTAGGGCAACATGTAGTGGGGTAAATGGGTACGTTTCAAAAATGTTATTCCATTTTGGATCTTATTGGGCCAATGAAGTCTAAATTTATTTATATCTTATCTAAATTTTGTTTTAAATAAAATCACTATTTTGTTTATTTTATAAATAAGGTTTTATTTATTGTATAATTTGTATTGTATAATATGTATATGTATACACATATGTGTGTACATGCACCTGCAACATAGTAAAGTGTACATGGTTTAACATGCCAGTATATAGATGTTGGGATTGCACCGCAATGGACATGTTATTCCCTCTGTATACATGTATGTCGTCAATGTATATATGAGTACATACAAATAAAATATATATATATATATATATATATATGTCTAAATATAATTTTGTATAATATGAAATATGGTTTATATATAAAATTCATATAATACATTTATATAAATAAAATAATTATAATTACATTTATCATGTCAATATATATCAGTCCTGTCTTTTTGGCCAAGATGGCAATCTCTCTCCAACCCATCTCTCTTCCCTTCTCTCAACTGTAGCTGCCTCTTTTGGCCATACCTCTTCTACCGTCACTCCTGTCCTTCCTTCCCCTCCTCCTCCACCCGTCCCTCCTCCTGTCCCACCTGACCTTTTCCCGCCTCTCCCTTCATCCACCTCTACTTCTGCCTCCTCTTCCCATTCTTCTCTTCCTTCCTCCTTTCATGCTTCTAGTGATGTAGACATTCTATCTATCGTTCCTCCTTTGTCCTTTCTAAAATGGACTTCTATTTTTCAAGGCAAACCCATGAATGCAGGGGCTTATGTTCTAGTACATTTCAATCTTACCTACACCGGTAAACCCCTCCCTTCTCTTTAGGAGGTTATTAATGTTGGTATCTCAACATGGTCAAATTACCTGCTCGGGTTCTTTCTAGGTGGATCGGTGAACTTTATGGCAGTTAAATCCCATATTGAAAAAGTTGGAAACTAGAAGGCTCCTTTGAGATACTAACTGATAAACAAAACTTTTACTTCAAATTCTCTTGCTAAGAAGATAGGCAGCCAGTCCTGAAAAGAGACCTGATATTCATTAGGGGTCAATTGTTTATAGTTACTACTTGGAACCCTTCTTTTGGATCAACTCAATAAACTACTAAGCCTGTCCCAATATGGGTACATCTATATAGGATTCCTTTAATGACATGGACCTTGGTGGGAATCAATTGGCTAGTTTGCCATTTTGGTAAACTAATTTGTTATAATGAAAACACAGAAAAAATGAAGAGATTTAAATATGCTAAGTGTTTGATTGAAGTTAAGCAAGATAGAGAGCCACCTGAATTTATCTGTGTAGGTGACGAGAACTGCCTAAATGTTATGATTGAACATTCATATAAACCTACTAGCTGCAAGGTGTTTGGTCATTCCACTACTAGTTGTGAAGTTTCTTCAAGTAATAGTAATGATTTAGACAATTTAAAGATGGCTGATGGAAAAAATGAAAAGGAGGTAATTGTTGATGATAAAATTGAAAATGGGGATTTTATTGAAGTTAGGAAGAAGCATAAGGATGTTCAAAAAGTTTAGAGAAAGGTAAAGGAGCCTTCAACACTTGCTCATGCTTCAGCTGGGTCTGCTCAAGTGGATAATGTGAATGCCGGCATAACTGGTTCATATTACTTAAATCTTAATAATCCTGGTGCTCTTATTTTTGAGGAGATAGAAGTTGATATACTATATAAAGGAAGTGTTGAGGCCTATGAAATAACTGTTGATATGAATATGAATGAGGTAGTAAATATCTCTACTATTGATGCTGATGCTATTGGAAATGTAAATGATTCAGTCCCAGATGCAAATTTGGATGACAATGTTATGAAAGCTACAATTGATAATACTGTTAATATTAATCTTGTTTCTTCAGATTGCCCGGGAAAGCAACAACACGTATTTACATTTGGGTCTGATGCAGCCAACCCTATCCCTAAGTTTTTAGAATGCAATGACCTAATGTTCAACCTTCAAACAAATTCTCTTCTATCTCTGACATTGAAGAAGGGGAATTAACTACATCTTTTTCTTCTAATCCCCTTCCATCCTCTGACTTAATCTCCTCCTCTTCCTCGTTGTTTGACATCTCCTCTATCCCTGCTTCCATCACTATTCCTTTCCTTGTTGTCAACAATGATTTTATCTCCTCAAATCTAGAAACTATTATGTGCACTGACCTCCACACTGACACAAGCATGCACACCGATATCCATAGTATTAAAGCTCCTCCCCTTGTCAATCTCCATGCTTCACAACTTACATTCTCCTTGGCCTCCTCTTCTAATTCACCTCTTTTCTCCTCTACTCATCTCTCAATCCCCATGCTGACATTTTCCCTAACCTTTCTTCTCATAAACCTGTATTGGCAATCACACTCCCTCCTCTAAGAATAAGAGAGGTGGACCTAAGAAACTTCCCTCCATTCCCACTGACCTAGACAAAGGTATATCCTTCGCATCTGATCAATTTAATCCTTGCAAAGCTTATGCTTCTAATATTGCTTCCCCTGGTTTTAAAACCAGATAAGTCACCTTCTCCAAAAATTCCTTATGATGGATAAAATATGCTTTTGGAACATCAGAGATGCAAATTCCCTTGCAAAACAACTTGAAATCAAAAACTTAATCCTCTCTCATAAAATTCAACTAATTATTATTGCTGAATCTAAGCTCATTCATGCTTCTACCTATAATGATGCTTCTCTAATTGCTCCTTTGTGGTCATTTATACATAACCTTGCTCAAGCTCCTTTTGGTAGACTTTTTTTTTTGCTTTGGAATCCCTCTTTTTTCACTGTTAACCCTATTCAAATGCACAGACGATATATCATTCCAAGGTGACTCATTCATCCTCCTCTCAATCTTTCTTCCTCACCTCTTTCTATGCTAAAAACAATGTTTCTCATAGGCAAATCCTCTTAGATCTCATTCCCTCTCTTAACCCTAGTTCTTCACCCTAGCTTTGTTGGGTGACTGGACCTGTATGCAGTTATCTTGTGACAAGTGTGGTGGTGTCCCCTTATCTCTCAATGCTACTAAACCTCTTAACAATACCATTCACACATCTGAGCTCATCCCCATTAAGGCTAATGGTTGTTTCTTTACCTAAAGTAATAGTAACAGGTCTGGGGTTCGTACCTTTTGCAGACTTGATATGGCTTTTTATAACTCCCACTCCTTGAATATATAGCCAAACCTTATCACTCAAATTCCTCCCCCATCTCTTTTTGATCACTCTCCCCTTATCCTGGATTGGGGCACAATTGCTATTAGAGGCCCCTCCTCCTTTTCATTTTTTTAATAACTAGTCTGATCATCCTAACTTCATTAACATTGTTGCAGGCATGTGAAGTAAATTTATTGTTGGAAATCCTATGTTTGTTTTTTAGGTGAAACTAAAGGAACTCAAAATCAATCTAAAACCCTAGGCTTCCTTTACCTTTGGTGCTGGGTCAAAACTATCCTCTGATGTTCGAGAAAGGCTCTACATTGTTCAATCTAAAATCTTATCCAATCCCTTAACACCTGACCTTCATGTTAAGGAGCATAGGTTGAATGCTAAACTTTTTTAAGCTCTTAAGGACGAGTATAAAAGGTATAGGAAGAAACTGAAAATTTATTGGCTACTTCATTATGATAAAAACTCTTCTTTCTTTCACAATTTCCTGAGAATCAAACATGTTACCTCTGATATTACTGAAATCCTTAATAAGAATAACCTTTCTTGTACATCTACTAATTCCATTCAAGTTGCCTTCCTAGATTACTATCAATGCCTACTTGCCAACCCATAAAACTATGCCAATTTTCTTCAATCAATTTCTCAATAACAGATGAGGCTGGCTATTCTTTAATTCATGAAGTCTCCTTTGAGGAAATCAAGAACACTATCTTCAGTATAAGGTCTTCTAGTTCCCCTGGGCCTGATGGATTCAATGCTCATTTTTTAAGGTATCATGAGAAGTCATTGGTTCTAATGTAATAAAAGCAGTAAAGAATTTCTTCAATCATAATAGGATGTTGTCAGGCACTAATGCTACTAAAACAACCCTTGTCCCTAGAATTCCTTAACTTGCTTCCATTACTGATTTTAGGCCCAGTATTTGTTGCAACGTGATTTATAAATGTACATAAAAAATAATGGCCACTAGAATGAAAATGGTGTTATCCAATATCATTTCCCCCAATCAAAATGCCTTCCTTCCCTCAAGAAATATATGACAATATCCTCCTTTGTTAAGAGCTTTTAAGGGGCTATAACAAAAAGTTCATCTCCCTCAGGCATGCTTTAAAGGTTGACATCCAAAAGGCTTTTGATTCAGTCCAATGGAATACCATTGTTTATATCCTACACTGCATGAACTTCCCTGCTCCAATTCTGGCCTGGCTATACACTTGTTTGCCTATAGTTAATACTCTATTATCATGAATGGTGGCATGTTCGGCTACTCTACAGGTACTCAGGATATTAGGTCAGGGGATCCTCTGTCCCCTACCGCTTCATTTGTGTGAGAGAGCTACACTCTTCTATGATTATAAGGATTTTTTTATTGAAATCCATTGACCTTCACCCTATGTGCAAATCTCCTCAAATCTCTGCATTGATGTTTGCATATGACTTGATGCTCTTCACTAAATCTAACTTTAAATCCATTAGTAGTATCATGAATACTCTGGTCAATTTTCACTCTTTGTCAGGGCTAACCATTAACAAGTCTAAACAAAAAATTCTTATTGTTGGATTATCCGAGCCTCTCCACTCTGACATCCTTAGTTTATCTTCCCTAGCACCCATGAATGCAAATGAAATTTATCTTAGAGCTCCTCTTGCTTGTGCAAGAATAAAGACTAATCAGTGTCTTCTTCTATATGAAAAATCATGGATGGACTTTCATTTTGTCCTGCTTCTAAGATCTCTACAGTTGGTAGGCTTATTATAGTCAAATCTATTGCCTCTTCAATGTGCTTTTATTATGCTACAATCTTAATTTTTCCTACTAAATTGGTCATTATGATTAACTCGGCCCTTAACTATTATCTTTGGCATGGTAACCCATATTCTAAAAAGCTCATCCTTATTTATTTCAAGTCCGTAGCTATCCCTCAAAGAAAAGGTGGTTTGGGAATCATGAATCTGAAATGCTGGAGTACGACAACGTATTCCAAACTTGTCAATAACCTAATGGAGAACGATGTTAAAATATTGGTTAAGTGGGCAAGATGTAATCCTATCAAAAAATAGAACTTCTGGTGTATGACTATCCATATTCATCGTAGCTGGACATGGAGAAGCCTTCTTCAACTCAAGCCAACATTTCTTTCCTTTTATCTCAAAACGTTAAAGAACCCTCACTTAATTTCTTTTTGGCATGATCCATGGGTTGCTGAGGGTTTCATCCCATCTTCATGTATTGACTTCAATCCTCACAATATGACTGTATCCCTGATACGGTAGTTGTCTTTTCCTATTCTCATTGTGATTCTATTACTTTGCCATATTCCAGTTCTCCTATTGTTAGGGCTGTTTGGTTGCAGATTGGCGGTAAAGTGTTTGCTCAGGATCTGACCTCTTCAAGATAGTGCGGCAAGACTCATTCTATTGCTGTTGTGTATAATAATTTGTTGGGTCTCTCTACTATGTATGATTTCCCTTGGAATTCTCGTATACGGACTACTGATTCTACTCCTAAACAAAATCTCTTGTTGTGGAATCAGAAATGGATTACACATAGAGGATAATTTGGTATATAAGTTGTTGTAATCTTCTCTGTGTGTTGTACAGTGGCTCCTCTGAAAATACTTCACACTTATTTTTCTCCTGTACTTTTTCCTCATTTATTTGGAAGGGAATACTCAGACATTTTGATTTACATGATCCTAACATTGTTTCTAAGATTAAATGGTTTAACATTTTTAAAGGAATGAGATGGAGAAATTCGAAAGGTATTCTGTTGTTGAAGATTTTGAAAGATTTTATCTAGTTGTTGTGGGAGGAGAAAAATGCTAGGGATTTTACTGGGAATTCAAAGTCTAGCTTTGGCCTTTTTTCTTGTTTCTTAAGGAATTTTCCCTCCCAAAATTAAAAATCATGTAAATTATTATTTTGTGACTTTAGCATTTGGGATGGTTGGTTAGCATGTTGTTTGGCTATCTTTGTATTTTCCTTTTATTTATTTTTGATGGGTATCCCATCCTACTTTGTATTCCTTGTTATTTCAATAAAATGGTAAAGGGTCGATTCAACCCACTGGCTTTGCCAAAAAAATATTCTAAAGTTTAATTTAACAAACTAATTTTTAACAAACTTCAGTATAATATTATATATGCATATTTCAAAATCAAATTTTTTTAACATACATATATACATACATATATATAATTTTAAAGTTATTATAAATAAAATATATAAGTATATTATATATACATGTAAATATATATTGTAATATAAATAATAAATAAAACAAAATTACATACAAACATTCCATGCCCATGGCCAAAAAAATAAAAAAAAATAATTCGGCTTATTGTTAATTTAATTTTTAAATTTCCATTTGAAAATCCTTATATATATATATATATGTTTATTTATTTAATTTCCAAAAGCAAAATTATTAACACACTTTTGTCCTAAAATTTTCTTATCAAATATTTTATGTTAATTATAAATATATATATATATATAATAATTGCATAACAAAATTTAAATTAATAAAATACATATATACATACATACATATATATATATATGAAATTTTTTATTAAATCTGAAAACATTGTAAGTGTAAACAGACATTTTGGAAATTAAAATCTTATATTATTTATTATTATTTGAAATCAATACTTAATTATTAAATCAATTATTATTAAAATAATTTCAAAAAATGTTTTTTAGTTTATTATCATGAGTACCTAAGCATGCATAGAATTTTTTTTAAATTTATGTACACATTTATACCTTTCATCCAATGTGACGACGCCAACATATACAGATTTGTTTTAATAATTGACTAACTAATTAACTATACAATATTATAAATATAATAAAATTTTGTGTGTGATTATGAATAAGGAATTGTACCTTTCACCAAATCCTAGTTGTTACACCTTAAAACGAAGAACAAATCTCCCTGAATCAAATCATGTATCCAAAAGTTGCTAGCTTTCCGTACACAGCAACCACCAACAATTGAATTGTGTTTAATTTGATCTTTTAAAGCTTGATAGCTAAAGGTACGGAGAGGGAATATGGTTGGCCTAATCAGGTCTAGAGGAGAAGCAAAAGTCTAGAAAGAAATGTAGGGTTAGAGGTCATTAAATAAAGGAGACCTCAAGGAGAAAAACAAGGATCTAGATCCTTATTCTTCTCTTACCAATTCTACCTTTTTTAATTCAAAACCTAATCCCTTTAGCCTATAATAGCCAGTCTTCGTTAGCCTATATATAGCCAACTATTACAAGCCCCAAATGGACCCAAAATCCCTTTAAGCTAGATTAATATTCACGCTCTAAAATCCAATTTAAATGCGTATCGATATCGTATATCGCTAAGTGTATTTATAACTATCATATACACACTATTTAATATTGATCAACACATATCAAATCAATTTTTATAATTAATATTTCATGAATATTAATTAATTTATAATAATTATAATTTAATTAAATCGGTTGGTAACATGAGTATTCAACATTTTGGTTGTGTGACTCTTAGATCTAAATTTGGTCGGCGATTAATATCGAACTAGAACTATTCAAATATTAACGTTCACACTTCACTTAGCAGCTAATGTCACATTATGGCCAAATTTATCGTTTACTTGGCATCAATAAAATATAGTTTTACTTTATTAAGCTTTACCCGGCAGTGACAATTATTTACACCAATTCTCTTCGTTAAAACTATATCTCGTTAGGACTTATGGAATTTGATAATGGTCAAAATTATAATATCATTCATAATCAACTTTATAGTCCGACACAAAGTCTATGGTTCAACAATAACCATTATTATTAACTATACCGCTTTGGCCGGAGACTTTGAATTGAGTTGACTTTAGTTGACCGTGATACTAATCTCATATAACCGAGAAGACGAGTACTCTCTTGAATAGTGTTTCACCTCCAATGGTTCTACTTGACCCAACTATAGTCATTTGATGGATGTCATACCATGATTTGACTATAATCAAAGCAGAGCTTCCATATTGAAGATCAACAGTATTCTTAAGTCAAGAGAACTGTGTAATTTTGTCACATCGATATTTTCTATTTAGCTTAGTTATATTAACCAATAGAAAAGTATTGAGTGAGCCATTCAATAGTTATCCAATAACTATTAGTACGTGATCCTTTGGTGCCGCAATAACCATAAGTAATACACTACCTAATATTTGAAGAGCGTTATGTAGTCTAATCTCAACAGATGTATCGATATCTAGTCTCGATACAACTTGACTAGGAACTTTAAAACGATATGTTTACTTTATTGCGATAGATCACCTATGATTACAATGCATTATAACTGCTATCACAAAACATACCATTTATGGATTTTCTATTAAAAATACTTTTAATTAAATTACTTAATTAATATACAATATATTATATCAAGTATATAGCTGTGCAATTAATGCTCCGCTATTACCCCGCTACAACCCTGCTATATCTCATAGTGTAATTCTACCGCTATGATTTTTCCATATAGCCCCAAATATAGCCTTTCCGCTTTAAGCCCCGCTATTTCCGCTATATCCCGTTAAATTCGCTATTTCTGCTATATCTTCTTCAAAGGAAATGAATTGAAAAATGTTATTCATACATTACAAAATTATAAAATTTATTTATTTAATTGAATTTTTAATATATTTTCAGAAATGAAAATACTCTAATATTCTACTCAATTCAATTATGTTATATAATAGTTTTACGTTTATTTATAATATATTCAGACATGTTTTTATTTAAAATTATTTATATATTAATTATAATTCAATTGAATGTTAATTTTATATTTAATTACCATTTTTATATTTGTAAAAATATTAAGTATGAGTTTTATATGCTATTTTGGAGTCATCCGCTATATCTCGTTATATCCTCGTTGTATCCCCGCTATAACTTTTTGCACCTCCGTCGTATTGAATCTGTCGAGCGCTTTAACTACACAGGTGTATAGTAGAAAGAAAAAACCTTTTATTTTAAATAAGATTGGTTATCGAGTTGGAAATATGTAACAATTACATAATTTCCCCAGGGGCATATCCCTAACTTTATCACCAGTATTAAACAAAGTATGAATAGGAGAATCGAATAAAATCAACACACCTTCCATTACATTATGCTTTTCTTTCTCTTAAGCCAACGGTGGTGCCTTACTGGAAGTTGGAACGACATTCAGAGCATCTTCCTTCACAATCTGTTCTTTACCCTTCAAAGCTCGATAATCTTTCTTTATGTGTCCGATCTGATCACAATTATAGCACTTTAACTTCTTCTGAGCTTGGCCTGCTTACAATCCTTAGCCATGTGTCCTACTTGTTTATAGTTATAACATCTACCCTTTGAGAGATTTGTCTTACAATTCATTGCAAGCTGTCCCATCTTCTGACATCTGTCATAGGTAACCATCTATTTTTTACCCTACCCTCCTCGTAGTCCATTTCCTTTGCATTTTCCCTGCTAATGTCCCTCCACTTCTTTATTCTGGTCTTTACTCGTATTCCCATTTAAAGAATACAATAATGCTGCTTCTACCAATCCCTCAAATGTTGCTCCATATAGTATCTGATTCAATGCTAACTACCTCAACGGTGAACTTAAACACTTTGCAAACTTTAATGCCTTCTTTACCAGAGTATTTGCTAATTCGAATCCAAATTGAGCCAACTCATTAAACTAACTGACATACTCTCCAACTATCATTTCTCCTTTTTTTAAATGGATAAATTATCCAACAATAAATCTTTCTCAGCACCAAAAAGAAACTTTGTCTCGAATCTTGACTTGAACACCCTCCATGTAATAGTATTCTCTTCCACTTCTTTTATCATTACCTCCCACCAACATGTCGCTTCACCATTTAAATGCCAAGTCCTAACAAGTTGAAAATCATATTATAATCATTAAACCATGTTAGAGTCAACGAGCTGGTTCCATCCCATCAAATGGTTTTCCACCCAGGTTGGAGAAATCTTTACACAACTTAGGAAAGTCAATAATTGGTGGTGATAGGGCCGGAATCACATCTTGATTAGTAGTGGTAGCGATGGCTGGGGGTTTGGTGGGGTTGGTATTAGCTTTGCTCGTCGCTTAAGTGTAGTGTCTGAACCATACTGGAATATTAACTAGGAGGATATCAAGTGTATCTATCATATTGCTAGTCCTTGCTTTGGTTTTTACCCCACTAGCATTGGTTATGTTAGTCCCTGTTCTAGTTTCGACTAAATTACTCATTTAAGCTATCTATAAAAATGAGATTCATCAACAACTCCCCAATAGATAGTACATCTTTTATTATGTATGTTTTTTAGTTCAAAACCCTAGACAGTAAAGGCATATGTAAATAGGAAGTTGGTTTGTTGCGATATAAATCCCGACACCTACATACGACACATTAAATATGTAAATTCTTATCTATTTCACTTACACAATATTCACTGGAGTATATTTGGATATACTGACAATTTATGTTTTGTATAAATCGCTCATTAATGACATTTAAAATCAATCAATTTAATTAACGATAGAGAAATGAAAGGTTTCTCTCTTCAATTAAAGAAAAATATTTCCTTAATTAATTTCATAAGTTTTAGAGAGAGAAACGATAGGATTCCTTCTCTAAATTAACTTTAACCCGTAAATGCTACACATATGGGTGTATTTGATACACTCATATTTCCAAATTTAAATAAAATTCAAACTGTTTTAAACAAATTAAATAAAATAAGATTTTATTTGAAATATTTTATATTAGATCTAAAATCCATATAGGCTTTATGGACTTAACAAAGTTCTAAAAACAAAAAAAATTATAATTCACTCATTTAACCCGCTTTCGATTAGACCGGTTCCAACAATGGTATCAGAGCTAAATGGTCTATATGGTCTAAATTAGCAATGCTAGGGCTAACTGATTAAAGCCTACCAACTTAGTAGGGTGTTTAGAAAGGTAGTGTAACCCCTTAAAAAATATTTATTCTTAAAATATTTCTGTTACTTTCCAAATGAAATCATTTCAATTCAAAAGATAAAATATCTTTTATTTCCAAAATCATAATAAACATCTTTTATTATAATTCCCGCTTACTAATATTTTCATCGAACAACTTATAGTCAACTGTGAAATTCTAATCACAAGGTGTTCGTATTTTATCATTCTTCATTCATTGTCTACCAAGCCCGTGCATATAAAAAGGGCCATTGCTCATAAACTGGTCAAGCCTAATTCAAACAATCAATCAATAAACACAACAATAAATGATAATCAACACTTCATTCTATCAACCATATTTAAACATTTTTCTTATTTCTGAACATTCGGGCTTTCCCTTCGACATATTCTATCCCTCGGTCAAGTCTCCTTGACTCTCACAGATAGAATACATGTACTAGTCGTTTCTGCATACTCGGTGTATTAATATTTAAAAGAGATAGCTTGTATATGAAGTTAAGCATATATATAACTTTATATACTAGCATATAAACTTTCAACTTTGTATAGCTATTATCAAACATTTATTTACTATCAATAAAGTAATACTTCATGACTAAAGAGGTGCATAAGTGGATGCAGCTCGACCAAACTTGCATATAAAGTTATAGAAGTCAAACCATCCAAACAAAGTCAAATAAGGAAATCAAACCATTGTTTTAGCAAACAAAGTAAACAAGCAATCAACAAGGGTTTTCAAACAAAACTTAACCCTTAAAGTTTCTTCAACTTAGCAATGGTTTTAATGAACTTAAAGGAAGAAATCGCTCACTTTGGATTCCACTCCGTCAAACTCTAAGGCAAGGAACTCAATATCTAAACCATAGTTCCTACCATGCTTCAAAACTAAACCAAAATAAGCCAAATTCCTCCTTCCTCTCCTCATAACTCACGGCCATGGGTGGTTGGATCCCCTAATCTTCTTGCCTTGACTCTAAACTTGGCATATAACCTTCTAATGATGAACTAATGACTTTGGAAAAGTTTGAAGCTGTTTTGACTTCGTTTGATATTATTTTGAAAATTTTAGTAAGGAGAGAATGAAGAAAGCCATGGAAGCCATGGAAATAATTTAAGAAAGGAGAGTGAAAAAGGTGAATACAAATGAAGGCAAAGGGTCTCTATTTATAGGCAAAGGAAAATATGGCTAAAGACTTTTCTACCCTTCCTTAAAATTACCTTTCTATCCCCATTCATCAGAATATCACTTATACAACCATCACATCATCAAAAGCAAACTTAACATCACATTTTCCTTACTTAAAAACAAAGTAAAACATGCATTTACGGTGATTTGATGTTTGCTTTTCATTACTTAACTTTTAAGTATTCTTAATTTATAAAAAAAGAAACATATATATATATATATAATCTATGTTTGATGTGAATAAAGGTATACCTAGGTTAAAATATGTATTAAGATGTGTTGAAATCATTTTAACAATATTGCAATAAATCGAAACAACTTTCGTTCGACGAACGGTAGAAAACCCGAAAAAAGATCGTCGGTCACATTTTTAGTTTTAAATCAAACTATTTATTTATGTAAACAAAACTTAAAAATTGATTTTTTTATCATCTTTAAATAATTAAAATAAGAATATTTAAGTTATAAAATCATATTAAATAATATTAAAATCCAATTGTAAAAATACAACGTTGATTTGTCAAAGTGCGACGAAATTTATAAATCATTATAAAACAATTATATATATAAAAAACTTTTATCAATCAATTATTATCATTTTATAACAATTTAAAAGGAATTATTTATCATTGAAAACAATTATTTGTCTGTGTATCCAATTTTATCGAAAACCGGCTTTTATCACTTTTCGGCGAAAATCCAAACTTCTTGATTTTGTAATCAAATTCTAAAAATAAGTTTATCGTTTTTATTCATCACATAAAACATGATTATTTAAGTTTGAAAATTTTGTATCTAAACATTAAAGTTAATTATATATTCCATTTAAAAGTGATAAAATTACGGGTCGTTACAATATATAACACTAGTGTGCACAACAAACGAATAACATCATTATAACAACCAATAATCAAGGATATGCAACTCCTTCATACTCTCTCAACTACAATGGTCAAACTAATGGGTATATCAAGGGAAGGCAAGGTTTGCGTCAGGGAGATCCAATTTCTTCTTATATTTCCATAATTTTCATGGAGGCTCTATCTAGTATGATAACTTGTAAATTTGCTGAATCAAGGATCCAATATCACCCTCAATGTAAAGAACTTCAAATTACTTCCCTATTCTTCATGGATGATATTATGATATTCACAAAGCCTACTGTGCAGTCTATTGCTTGTATTCTAGAAACCTTGCATGACTTCTATTTATCTACTGGTCTCAAATGAATTCCAAAAATTCACACATCCTCATCTCTGGTCTATCTCCCCATGCAAGGTCTGCTATTGAAAACATGTCTAGCCTACAACCAATGTCTGGTGATATGAAATATCTAGGCTTGCCTCTGTGCACAGCAAGGGTTACTAAGGCATACTTTCTACCTCTCTATGATAGGTTAACAAGCACCATGACTTTATGGACCACTAGGATGCTTACTCGGGCTGGAAGACTTTGTTAGTTCCTAAGATGATGGTTTTGATGACAACAACCTTAGGACTTGATATAAAATATAAATACTAATATCTTTGTCTAGATATATATGCATATGCATGATATATATATATATATATATATATGCAAGCACTGAGAGTGAAAACTGTATAGTATAAAGATTCAAGACTCATGAATTCAAGATTGAAGAAATCAAGACCGAAGACTCATGAGTATCAAGAGTTCAAGAGTTCAAGATATCAAGATAAGAATAGAGTCTAGATTTATGTTAAAACTTCATAATAGCACTAAAATCTTTATTCAGATTTTAATTGTGGACACCTTCTCGCTTGAATAGTGGGATGGAACCCACGACCTCTTTAGTGGGATGAAACCCACAATCTTCTCTAGTAGAATGGAATCCACGAAATATTCAAATAATTTATTTTAACTATTTTTTTAAAAACTATCCTTTTAAAAGTCATCTCTATCAATTTAAATATTTTAGTCTTAATTCAAAAACTATTCTTATCATCTTTTAATATTTTGATCTCAAAATCATCTCTTGTTTTTTAAACTATCTCTTAATTTTAATATTTTAGCTTTAAATCTAAAAAATATATTTTAAAGAAGTCTATACTTAGTTTTTAATATTACTTTTATATTATGGATTTTATATTTTAAGATTACTTTCTAAAACTCTTTTATAAGTTTAAACTATATTCAAAATGGTTTAGAAAGTTTAGAAATTGTTTTGACAAGTTTTAGAATAGAAATCATTTTAAAGCAAAATCAATTTTCAAAAATAACATAATCATGTCAACATCCCTATACCCCCCATGTCGACATGGTAACAGTAGATTTCAAATTTCAAATTTTTTAAAGAAGTGTCTATTCGTCATAACCTTTGGCGAATGGACATGGCCATTGTTCTCCTATATATACCAGTTGTTTTCAATGAATTTTAAGTTAGTTTTTCTTCATTTCTGCACTCCTTCTTCTCCACTCAAATATTTTCTTATATTTTAAATGCTTTAACAAAATTCCATCGAAATCCTTAGTAAATCAAACTCGATCGTCTCTAGTTTGATTCTTTGCCACTCTCTCTCAAAGATCTCAGTGCTATTCGAAGTTATAGGATCATTTGTAATCAAAGATCGAAGTGTATCAAGTCTCTCTATCAAAGTGTGATTGGAAACGGTGTGATTGTGGCCCGTAAATCAATTGGGTGTGATTGTAGCTTGTAAATCAATTTGGTGATCATGTTGCCTAGTTAAATCAAGAGAGTTTGCCCTGGACTCGGAGATAGGAGGGTTAATCTCGTGGCCTTGAAATCGAGGTTGTAATATCGACATTATATTTGAAAAGAAATCTGCACAAGAAATTATGTGGGACTGGATGTAGGGTAACTCTGAATCAGTATAAAATTCTGATGTGTTCTTTCCTTTACTGCTTTTATTTACTATTTGCATCTGTGTCTGGTTTTGTGATTGTCTCTGTGTTTGTGAATTGCATCTGTTTGTGTTTAATTTGAAAAGATTTCAAAAATTCCATTAAATACTATTCACCCCACCTCTAGTGTTAATCCAGCCTTAAGATCCATAATCCGCATTTCCAAAATTTGGTATCGGAGCATTGATTTTCGGGATAACCATTGAGCCAAGCAGATTGCCAGTTTTCATAATCTGATTTTGAAATGTTTTCTATTGGCTTCCAACATTGTTAATGTCGGCACTATCACTAGTTCATTTGTAGAGGGTCAGTCTACTGCCAGACCACCACTTTTTAATAGCAGTAACTATGCATATTGGGCATGTAGGATGAAAATCTATTTACAATTAATAGGATTAGACACTTGGAATATCACACAAACTGAGTACATTGAACCCACAACTGATTTTGCACAGTGGACTCTTAAGCAAAAGACTGTTGCATAAAACAATTCCAAAGCCATGAATATTCTATTATGTTCACTTGATGGGAATGAGTTTAATAGAGTGTTTGTCTGTAAGCCTGCATATGAGATTTGGAAAACTTTGCAAGTTACTCATGAAGGAACAAGCAAAGTTATAACAGACCAAAATATCTATCTTGACCAATCAGTTTCAATTATTCAAGATGAATCAAAATTAGTCCATTTCATGTATGTACAGTAGGTTTCAAGACATTGTGCACTCACTAATTGCATTATGAAAGAACTTTTCTGAAGAAGATCAAATTAGAAAAACTCTGAATTCACTCACTCCGTAATGGGATTAGAAGACTCTAGAAATTGTAGAGGCTAATGATATTACTACTCTAAATATTGAAGAATTGATTAGGAATTTTATGTCGTTTGAAATACAAATGCATGGGAAAAGAGAAAGTAAGGCCTCAGAAAAGAAGTCAATAGCGTTCAATGCAATAATAGATGGTTCAGACTCAAACAGTGATGACGATGAAGAAATAGCCTTGATGACAAGGAATTTTAAAAAGTTTTTGAAACACGGAAAGAAGAACAATTACAAGAGAAATGATCATAAGAATTCTAGAAATAGTAACGAGACTCAAAACAACGTCAGATGCTACAATTGTGATGAGCCAGGCCACTTAAAAAGAGATTGTCCGCATCTGTATAAACAGAAATTTTCTCCAAGTAATGATTCGTCAAAGAAAAGAAAGAGAGCATATACTGCTACACTAGACGATTCAGAGTCATCCTCTAGTGATGAAGATCAAGAGACGGAAAATTCGAACATGTGCTTTATAGCTATTCACGAGTCTAATGATCTCGGAAATATGGATCTAAAAATAGGTATGCATTTAAATTATATTAATTGAAATTGCTTGTTTGAATGTTTGGTTGTTTGCATTTTTTGAAATTGCTTATTGTTTGAATTTAAAATTTTGATTTTCAAAATAATATTATTTTAATATTAAAATATTAATATTAAACTGTTATTATATTTAATATTATTTTAGATAAAATATAAATTAGATTATAGGATATATAGATATATATATTAAATAAAGTAGTAAAATAAGTCACATGATTTAGGGGACCCATGTCGACATCCCTGCTAGAAATTTGAAGTTCAAATTTGAGTTCAAAATTTTGAATTTTCCTCGACCTTTTCACCAATCCCAAAGCTCTGAAAAGGTATTTCTTGACCAGAGAACATGGCTCTTAGATGTCTATTTATCTCCTAACTTTATCCTATCTTTTCACTTTCATTTCAAAATTCAAACTTTCTTTCAAACTCCCAAGCTCTCTACTTTCTTCAAAAATGGCTTCCTCAAGCACTCCATCCACCATGAGACTGTCCAAGACCACCAAAGAGTTCCTTTACAATGATCTGGAAGCTATCAAAGCTTACATTAACTATGTAAACTTTGGAAAGGCCCATATGGGAAAATTTGCTATCTTTAGTGATTTTCCTTCATATGATATCAATATTCTTTTCAAAGAGAATCAAATTCTTAGCTTAATTGATGATTCTCAAAATGATTTTGTTTGTTATCTAAATCTTGTCAAAATGTTTTATGCAAATTTGAATCGTGGTTTTTTACGAAGGAAATAAAGGGGAAGTGTGGAGAAGCATTAAAGGAACATGTACTGTTTTAAATAGTGAGATTTTGGGTAACATTCTTGGTTGTAAGAGTACGGGAATGGATCTTTCGGATTTTAAAATTTATGAACATGATTGTGAGATATTTCATCACATTTTTGAAGGGGATGATAACTTTAAGTTTATAAGCCGAAATTTCCGTCCTAAAGCTAGAATCATAAACCTTCTTTTGCAACATACCATAACTCCAAGATCGGGAAATTTCTATCACCCGACCTTAAAAGTTTGTAAGTCACTTTTTGCTATTTTTGGGCACTATGACATTAATTGGGCGCAAGTGATTTTGGATGAACTTCGTCCCAAAATTTTTACTTTAGGTGAAAACATTTTATACCGTGGAATTTACCTCACTCGGATTTTCAACTACTTGGTGTTGATTATAAGAGAGAGGAGTTCATTTCTAGAAAAGTGTTTAACCATGCTAACATCTCTCTCATGAGAATTCCACTTGTGTTTCAACCATATGAAACACTTGCAAAAAAGGATGGGAGAATGGTTCATGAAGAGAGGGAAGAAGAAGAGGAGGAGGAAGGGGAGGAGATGAAAATTGAAGAAGAAGGAAAGGAGGAGGAAGATACTTCATTGGAAAGCATCGAATACCCTATCACTCCTACCAATCCATCCAACAAAACGCTTCTCAAGAACCAAAAGATTATCATGGAAAACGAATGAATTCTCAAAAGTGGAAATTATGTTGAAGGGCTTCTATTTTCAGGGTAATAAGTTTTAAGGACAACACTTCTAAATAATTAGTTTTAAGGACAATTTACAGGATAATGATAAATTCATTTATCTTTTTAAGTTATACAGAAAAATGATAAATCTTTTTATCATTATTTCTGTATAACTGAAAATGATAAATTCTTTTATCTTTTTCCTGTAAAATGTCCTTAAAAATTTTTTTTTAGAAATAGTGTCCTTAAAATTTATTACCTGCAAAAATAAGCCCTTGAAGTAAAAATCCCCTTCTCAAAAGGTCTGTTAGTAAAAAGTTGGACAATATTTCCACCAGAATGAACAAGTTCTTTGGGAAAGTGAATAGCAAGCTTGGATTATCATCATCTTCATCATCCTCTAACTAAAACTAGTTTCATTTAATGTTGTATTAGTTTGTATCTCTCTTTAGTTAATGTTATGTATCGTTTTATGTAATGTTAACTAAAATTATCAATGAAAATCCTTTATTTCTGTTTATTAGCGCTAAAATATTGTAACGACCCACTATTTTGGACCATTCAAATAGACAATAATCCACACATGTCTGGCTTGAATAATTCAAAATGACAGATTGTAAATAAATTTGGAGCAAATGAAATCAAATACACAGAATCACAGACACAAAACATATCAGAATAACTCGCAGCGGAATATAAAAACCATAGTAGTTCATGAAGCTACTATAACAAACTCTCAAAACATAATACATAATATCTGTAAAGACCCGCAAATCCGTCTTCCGAAAACCCGACACTGCTACGTCCACTGTAGCAACTGACGACCAATCGGATGGCGGAAACGCGAACTTTAATGTTTAAAAGAAGAAGAGGTAGAAGAAAAGATAGAAGAAAAAGAGAAGAAGAACAGCAGAACAACATCAGAAACAGAAACAATATCAGAATCTCACATATCGCAGCGGAACAATATATAATAGATAAATGAATAATCTTTAAACAAAAGAATTTTATCAGTTTATACATACATCAATCAGAGTCAATATACAACTCAATACAACACAGCACATCAATGGACAGTTATATAAACTTGTCCTCATACAGAATACACGGCGGAATAAATAAACAAAGTATATGTGATACGTTTCGCCATCCAGCTTGCTTCCAAAGCTCCAGAATATCCAAAATATCCTGATAACATAACTCTAGGCTGCCCGTGTGGAAATTGGTGGGCACCCAGAGTTTAGAAGGGAAACAATAAACTCCGAGTCAGTCATGGTGACTGGTGTGAGATCGTAAAACAGTTATTTTTCACAAAGAAAATAAAATTTATTCGCAATGCTTTTGGAAAATGAAACTATCATAAGGCCTCCCGCACACACACAATGCAAACGCAGAATCGGAGGAGATTTCTCCTTATGATAGTCAAAGATGCTTGATACGCAGAATCAAATCATTTTTGATATTATTACTAGTGCATAGTGTAGAAAACATTTCGAAAGTATAATATAAATCTTAGCCAGCATAGGCATTTCGCACATATGCCTACTATAGCTACCATCCAAACAGTGGGGCGCCACCATAAGTGAATGATAGGTTCTACAACTAAAACCGTACAAGTCACGTATTGTTTCTTTGGATTTCCAACAAATGGTCAGGCTAAGGAACTTCCTATGCCACGAAGGAACGCCCCTGGAATGACGTCCCGAGAACTTAACCGGATCTCTACCAACACAAGGCCGGGTTACCTCTGCAAAAATAGGTAACTACTGACACGCGTATGCCATCCCCCGATCGTAACCGATCTTCCCGAGGATCCTCGATTCGCAATAACCACATAATAAGCAGTATCAACATAGGTTAAATATCTGGGCTCCATACCATGATACCACCTCTATCCAGAAGGAATGACATATAGTAAGGGGCGCTACTCCCTAGAACCTTGCCGCATCCTTCCTGTTTTGACCATTTCCGGGGTGTGAGGCTCGACGAAGTCTCGTCCACAAACTACGCTTTGTCACAAAGCCATGCTTCGGGTCAAACAAAATGATCACAGAATTGATCACAAAGATAAATGATCAAACAAATGATCCTATCATAAATGATCAAACAATGATCATTTCACAGCAACACTCAGTATGCCACGTTACCAAATTGGGAGTATATCGCTGATAAATTTCAACTACATAACCTCTGAGCTCGTACGTCTCAGAGAAGGGTGTTAAGCTAAGAGAATAAATTCTCCGCCACCAACAGAAATGTATTTGAAAGAAATCAGCTTTATATCTCAATTTGTAACGTCAGACACAACCATACAAGTCTGTTCCGGGATCGAACATAACCGAAGGCACTTCTCACGAAGCCCTTGCATATCCGGATAATTTTCTAATCACGTCCGGACTTCCCGTCACTAAGGGTGATAAAATCTCTAAATCGGAGATCAGCCAATGTAGAGTAACTCGACGGTAATCCTTCCGTTTTCAAAAATATCTGGTCTTCAACACCGGTCATCAAATGCGATTCATTTACGACGTATCACATATTCGGAATGGGTTATATGACCCCATGGTCCTTTCCCGGCTAACCCGAATAGTGAGCGCTTATTCAAAAATAAGTGTGGCATTCAAATTCATCCAATTCACAACAAATACCCATTCAAGGTAATTATTGATAGTCGGTTATTTAACTATCAATAAAGATGCGCAACATCATCAGATTCCAAATAATCTTCCAAATTATTAATTTTTCAAAATATCCTTACTAGATATATAATTTCCACACTTCAAAAATAAATCAATATTTATTTTTAAGCAGATTCCCATTTCTTTTATAAATTCCATAGTGAATTTGTATTTTCAAATATCTACTGATATACGATTTTTTTATCGATTTCAAATATTCACTTTCAATTTATCTTTAAGAAGATAAATTCTCAAAACGTTCATTTCATATTGGAAAAGCAATTCCATACTTATTTAATAATAAGTAATTCACAAATCATATTAATTTTCAACACTTGGAAAATATTCGATATACTCAAATCAAATTAAGTATATATTTCATTCTTTAAGGAAATCAATTGAGTCAAAACGAATGTTACGTAAAACATCGTTACGACGACTCAAAATCACTAGTATAGGGATTCGGAATTAAGATAGATGTATAAATCCCAATACTACATAAAACATTTCCTTTCGGAAATCATTTACTATAACAACAGTGTTATAGCCCACCATTTCCTTATTTTCTCGAAAACGTCTATTTCAACAATGAATGTTGAAATCTATGATTTCGATATTTAACACATTTTAAAACATCGTTTAAAACAATTAACTTCATTTTAAAATATTCATTTTCCCAAAACATATCCATTTTATTCAATAATATATTCACTGTCCAAAATCGTGAATATAATTCACTTAACCAAATTTCAATCATCTCTACACGTTTTATTTCAATAAAAATTCGCTATCCAAAATCGCGAATATATCTTCTTTAATAATCTTCTATATTTAATTTATCAAATTCAATTGATTTCGAATTTATAAAACAACGTTTATAAATTCTATTTCTATTTCTTCTTTATTAACAATTCGATCAATATTCCATTTAAAGGCAAAAATCCAATTTATAAGTAAATTTCTTATAAATCTTTTATTCTACAATTTCATTTATTTTATAACTTCACAATTTATAAATCCATAAATTTCATATCTTCACAATTTATATTTATTTCATTTTTAACACTTATAAAAACTCGTTTTAAAATTCCAATACTTTTAATTGACAAATATCAATTTTGTACATCTTTTATAAACATCGTTTTTAATAATTCAAAAATCCAAATTTAAACTATTTTATAAATTACTTAACTATTTATTTCAAAAGAATTACCTTTCGGTTATATTTCACAAAAATTATCATTTTCATAACTTTAAATTTATAACATTTATTTATTTAAAGTAAATCAATTCAAAAATTCAATAAAACATCTACTTTCAAAAATCACTTCAAAATCCTTTTAAAGTAAAAATCGTTATTTTTAAACTTCAAAATTGAATCCGATGATGCAACAGCACCAATTAGTCAATCACACCATTCAATATCATATATCAATATGATAACAAGATACATCACAATATCTGTAAATAATTAAATACTGGTGAGGAATCCAGTTGGATCCCTCCAACCTGTTTCCCTGCATCCACAGACGTTAGCACAATACCAATTCCACTTCGAGGTGGAATATCGCGGTATATGGGTTTTATAAAAAGCATCCGCTTACTAACGGCGCAATAGGGTCTCATCCGCTATACAGTGCGGGAAATCAATCAATCCAATATATACATATGCCAATATGTATATATTGTTATATATATAGATATATCCTATTATATCTAATATCACAAATCCAAACAGTCAATCATCAATCAATAACTGTAAAATCCAATTTCATTTGAGTGAGAAAAATCTCACCTTAGCTTTTTATTTTGCAATCCATTTTCCCATTCCAGCTTGATTTTCTTGATTGTTTTAGATCTTGTATAAATAATTATACACTTTATTAATATTCGAAATAAATCGAAAAATCGATTATCATTATATTTATTTTTTTATTTCGATTCATCGGTGATTTCATCTTAATAGTTAAATTAACTGATATTTAAATTCCTCAAACCCATTTTCCTTTATAAATCTAACTATTTAAAGTTCTTACTTTAACTTCATTCAATCTTACTTTATATACAGGGATATCTCTTTTTACTGTATATATATTTAAAACAAAACTATTTTTAAAAAAAATTCTTTCTGTACATAAAAATCTACAAAATTGAAAAATAGATAGATTATATTGTTTACTGTGAATAAACTTGACAAGAAACAAAATTGTATACCTTCAGCCTCGACACGCCACAAGCCCATTTTCCGTCTACAGGGGCCACTCGATCGCTGCCTCGCGTTCTCGCGAACGAACTCACATCGCGTCGCATCTCCGCCGTACCCATGCCTCGATTCGCCTTTGCCACGCTTCATTCCCCTGCGACGAACACGCCGCTGCGCCTCGCACGCTTGCGCCACCAGCGTCAACGAGGTCACGTCGTTGTTCACGCGCCGCCTCACGCGCGAAACCCCAGTTGCCGCGCCCCTACTCCACATCGATCGAACCACCTGACTGCCTCTCGCCGCTGCCCTACGAAATCTCACGATCCCCTCTACGTGAGCCACCGATCTACGTTGTTGCTTGCTCCTTCGCGAATTCGAACGCGATTTTCTTTTTTTCTTTTTTTTGAATGAAGAAAGGAAGGAGACTACTCGGTTTGGAGGAATTGAATTTGGACGAGAGATGAAGACAATTATATTTTGTTTTGAGTTCGGCCATTGATTGTTTTTTTTCCTCTTTGATTTTCGTTTGAACTGAAGAACAAATTGTTATTTAAAATTAAAACTGAGGCATGCATGCACGATCTCTAGCGTGATGGGTGCCGTGATTTACGAAAGAGGAATAGTTGATGTTGACCAAATAAAATATCAAATTCAAATTGAATCTCGATAAAACTTCAATGCGTTTACTCACCGTGTGCTCACATATCAACTCCAAAAAATACGAAATTTGAAATCCGGTAATAATTCAATATTACGGACCCAATTGAACTGGTTTCGTCGAATTCCGAGACTGTGCCCCGGAACATTATTTTTAAATATCAATTCGAACGATAAAATTTCGAAACCGAACAAAACAGTTTGAAATTAAATTTTGAAGCTTCTATTATCTTCAGTATCATCGATATAAATTTAAAAGCTTTTGAAATATTTTTCTTCCGCTCAAAACTGAAGATTTAAATTATTATTCAACTTTCAATAGATTAAATTTTAAAATTCAATCGCCAATTCATTTTGATAATTTGAAATTCAAGTCAAACCATCATTCAAATATTTAAAATTAATTAAATATTTCCATTTTAAATTGTTCAAAATTCTGGGTCGTTACAATCTTCCCCCCTTAAAAGAATTTCGTTCCGAAATTACAAGTTAGGAAAAATGGTCCTTAACTCGTCTACTATTTTTCCACAATCCAATAGTTTTATCAAATTTTCAAAATAAATCTTTCTACTAAAGATTCATTATTATTCAACTAAATTTCCAACTTCAACTATAAGTTTCAAACAACATTGTTTCACTTCTCAATTCAAATTTAAATTTAAATTCAAATTTTAAACTTTCAAAATTTCTCAAAAATTTCCTAACACTCGAAATTTTCGAAAAATTTCGCCAGCGTCTCCTTTGCGCGGCTAACACGGCACAACTACAAAACGTTCCTACGGACTCTCAGATTTCAAAAAGAAAAGAAAAAGCCAAGCGGCTAGACAAGAAAATCATCAAATCTCATATTGAAATTGAAAGACATACCTTTTGTCGAGCAATTCAAAATTTATCTTTGAAATCAAAATTCCAATTCCTTTATAACCTGTATATTCTACTAGCATAATATCTAGTTACAACATTCAAACTATTTTGCACATTTCATTACAAAATTTTCAATATAAACTGCTTATATCATTTTTAAATTCACTATTGAAGTTATATATCTATTTTTATTCAATTTTACATTTTAAATTCATTTGAATTCAATTTACAATTTCAATTCAATTTGGATTCAGTCTATCCTCTAAATATTAAATTTCTTCAACTATTCTTTATTCACAATGCACTATTTTAAATTAGTTCCGATTACTAATTTATTACAAATTCTAGTTTACTTTATTCAAATTTGTTTTCAACATTCAGTTTCAATTCCAGTTTTATCTTCATTAAATCATCAACTTAGAATAATTTCAATATCAAATTTTACTTAAGAATTTCACTCTTCATTTCTTAGGTTCAATATAAATATTCCATATATACATTATATTCATTTTCAATTTACTACTTCGGTTAAATCTACTTACATTTAAATTGGATTTCAAATTCCATATGAATTTTAATTTCTCTTTCAATTCACATTTATAATTATTCAATTCAATTCTATTGCTTACAACTTCAAAATGAATCTCAACTTTCAATTTCACTTTCATTTATTCAAATTTATTCACTTATACTTACATTAATTTAACTCCATTCTTTTAAGTTAAATTTATTCTATCAAAATTCAAATTGTATAAGTTATCAACTTAATAATATTTCATAAATATTTTTATATGGTATTCCAGAGTCTTTTCAACCTTTCAAAAACCATTTTGAAATCAATTCAATTTATCCTTTGAATTTCTAAAACCAAATCCAAATTTTTCAAACAACTTCCATTTAAAACAATTTGGCAGCAATTCCTCTTTTGGAAACCCGAAAATGAACACCGATGCTGTCGCGATCACCATCGGAATTATTTTCCAGCGACCGAAAAGAGTTTAGAGCTTTTATCTCTCCAAAATACTTTTCAAAACCTTTGAATTCATTTTCAACTCCAAAAAGGATTTAAACTTTCCAAATCTCCAAAATTTTCAAATTCTTTTCAAAACCTTTCCAAAAACTTCTTTGGAATTCTGTTTCAAATTACAAATCACATTTAAAATTTATATTCTTAAATTTCATTTGTATGTGAATTTATTTCTTAACTTTGGAGTTACGATTTGAATTTCTTATCCAATTTCATATAATAATGATAACATTTCAATATTATCACTTTCCTAACAACCAAACATCCATATACTATGATAATTCATAGAAAACCATTTCTTTTCTATACAAAAATAGTTTTTTTGGGCAAAATTATCTCATTTACCCTGTTTAAAACAATACTGTGTCAGTTTATCTTGTTTAGAGTTTAGAAACTCCTATCAACACAGTTAGCTAGACTGCACCGACCAGAATCTATAAACAATCAACCGATAAGTCAACACAATACAAAACAATTTCATATTCACTAACAAATACGTGCTCGTATCTATTATTACATTCACACTCATTCTAGAGTACTACTGACTCTATCTCTAATGAGTAACACCCAACAGAGCAGGGTTGTCGCTTAACCATATGCTCTGATACCACCTGTAAAGACCCGCAAATCCGTCTTCTGAAAACCCGACACTGCTACGTCCACTGTAGCAACTGTCGACCAATCGGATGGTGGAAACGCGAACTTTAATGTTTAAAAGAAGAAGAGGTAGAAGAAAAGATAGAAGAAAAAGAGAAGAAGAACAACAGAACAACATCAGAAACAGAAACAATATCAGAATCTCACATATCGCAGCGGAACAATATATGATAGATAAATGAATAATCTTTAAACAAAAGAATTTTATCAGTTTATACATACATCAATCAGAGTCAATATACAACTCAATACAACACAGCACATCAATGGACAGTTATATAAACTTGTCCTCATACAGAATACACAGCGGAATAAATAAACAAAGTATATGTGATACGTTTCGCCATCCAGCTTGCTTCCAAAGCTCCAGAATATCCAGAATATCCTGATAACATAACTCTAGGCCATGTGGAAATTGGTGGGCACCCAGAGTTTAGAAGGGAAACAATAAACTTCGAGTCAGTCATGGTGACTGGTGTGAGATCGTAAAACAGTTATTTTTCACAAAGAAAATAAAATTTATTCGCAATGCTTTTGGAAAATGAAACTATCATAAGGCCTCCCGCACACACACACAATGCAAACGCAGAATCGAAGGAGATTTCTCCTTATGATAGTCAAAGATGCTTGATACGCAGAATCAAATCATTTTTGATATTATTACTAGTGCATAGTGTAGAAAACATTTCGAAAGTATAATATAAATCTTAGCCAGCATAGGCATTTCGCACTTATGCCTACTATAGCTACCATCCAAACAGTGGGGTGCCACCATAAGTGAATGATAGGTTCTACAACTAAAACCGTACAAGTCACGTATTGTTTCTTTGGATTTCCAACAAATGGTCAGGCTAAGGAACATCCTATGCCACGAAGGAACGCCCCTGGAATGACGTCCCGAGAACCTAACCGGATCTCTGCCAACACAAGGCCGGGTTACCTCTACAAAAATAGGTAACTACTGACACGCGTATGCCATCCCCCGATCGTAACCGATCTTCCTGAGGATCCTCGATTCGCAACAACCACATAATAAGCAGTATCAACATAGGTTAAATATCTGGGCTCCATACCATGATACCACCTCTATCTAGAAGGAATGACATACAGTAAGGGGCGCTACTCCCTAGAACCTTGCCGCATCCTTCCTGTTTTGACCATTTCCGGGGTGTGAGGCTCGACGAAGTCTCGTCCACAAAGCTACGCTTTGTCACAAAGCCATGCTTCGGGTCAAACAAAATGATCACAGAATTGATCACAAAGATAAATGATCAAACAAATGATCCTATCACAAATGATCAAACAATGATCATTTCACAGCAACACTCAGTATGCCACGTTACCAAATAGGGAGTATATCGCTGATAAATTTCAACTACATAACCTCTGAGCTCGTACGTCTCAGAGAAGGGTGTTAAGCTAAGAGAATAAATTCTCCGCCACCAACAGAAATGTATTTGAAAGAAATCAGCTCTATATCTCAATTTGTAACGTCAGACACACAACCATACAAGTCTGTTCCGGGATCGAACAGAACCGAAGGCACTTCTCACGAAGCCCTTGCATATCCGGATAATTTTCTAATCACGTCCGGACTTCCCATCACTAAGGGTGATAAAACCTCTAAATCGGAGATCAGTCGATGTAGAGTAACTCGACGGTAATCCTTCCGTTTTCAAAAATATCCGGTCTTCAACACCGGTCATCAAATGCGATTCATTTACGACGTATCACATATTCGGAATGGGTTATACGACCCCATGGTCCTTTCCCGGCTAACCCGAATAGTGAGCGCTTATTCAAAAATAAGTGTGGCATTCAAATTCATCCAATTCACAACAAATACCCATTCAAGGTAATTATTGATAGTCGGTTATTTAACTATCAATAAAGATGCGCAACATCATCAGATTCCAAATAATCTTCCAAATTATTAATTTTTCAAAATATCCTTACTAGATATATAATTTCCACACTTCAAAAATAAATCAATATTTATTTTTAAGCAGATTCCCATTTCTTTTATAAATTCCATAGTGAATTTATATTTTCAAATATCTACTGATATACGATTTTTTTATCGATTTCAAATATTCACTTTCAATTAATCTTTAAGAAGATAAATTCTCAAAACATTCATTTCATATTGGAAAAGCAATTCCATACTTATTTAATAATAAGTAATTCACAAATCTTATTAATTTTCAACACTTGGAAAATATTCGATATACTCAAATCAAATTAAGTATATATTTCATTCTTTAAGGAAATCATTTGAGTCAAAACGAATGTTACGTAAAACATCGTTACGACGACTCAAAATCACTAGTATAGGGATTCGGAATTAAGATAGATGTATAAATCCCAATACTACATAAAACATTTCCTTTCGGAAATCATTTACTATAACAACAGTGTTATAGCCCACCATTTCCTTATTTTCTCGAAAACGTCTATTTCAACAATGAATGTTGAAATCTATGATTTTGATATTTAACACATTTTAAAACATCGTTTAAAACAATTAACTTCATTTTAAAATATTCATTATCCCAAAACATATCCATTTTATTCAATAATATATTCACTGTCCAAAATCGTGAATATAATTCACTTAACCAAATTTCAATCATCTCTACACGTTTTATTTCAATAAAAATTCGCTATCCAAAATCGTGAATATATCTTCTTTAATAATCTTCTATATTTAATTTATCAAATTCAATTGATTTCGAATTTATAAAACAATGTTTATAAATTCTATTTCTATTTCTTCTTTATTAACAATTCGATCAATATTCCATTTAAAGGCAAAAATCCAATTTATAAGTAAATTTCTTATAAATCTTTTATTCTACAATTTCATTTATTTTATAACTTCACAATTTATAAATCCATAAATTTCATATCTTCACAATTTATATTTATTTCATTTTTAACACTTATAAAAACTCGTTTTAAAATTCCAATACTTTTAATTGATAAATATCAATTTTGTACATCTTTTAAAAACATCGTTTTTAATAATTCAAAAATCCAAATTTAAACTATTTTATAAATTACTTAACTATTTATTTCAAAAGAATTACCTTTCGGTTATATTTCACAAAAATTATCATTTTCATAACTTTAAATTTATAACATTTATTTATTTAAAGTAAATCAATTCAAAAATTCAATAAAACGTCTACTTTTAAAAATCACTTCAAAATCCTTTTAAAGTAAAAATCGTTATTTTTAAACTTCAAAATTGAATCCGATGATGCAACAACACCAATTAGTCAATCACAACATTCAATATCATATATCAATATGATAACAGGATACATCACAATATCTGTAAATAATTAAATACTGGTGAGGAATCCAGTTGGATCCCTCCAACCTGTTTCCCTGCATCCACAGACGTTAGCACAATACCAATTCCACTTCGAGGTGGAATATCGCGGTATATGGGTTTTATAAAAATCATCCGCTTACTAACGGCGCAATAGGGTCTCATCCGCTATACAGTGCGGGAAATCAATCAATCCAATATATACATATGCCAATATGTATATATTGTTATATATATAGATATATCCTATTATATCTAATATCACAAATCCAAACAGCCAATCATCAATCAATAACTGTAAAATCCAATTTCATTTGAGTGAGAAAAATCTCACCTTAGCTTTTTATTTTGCAATCCATTTTCCCATTCCAGCTTGATTTTCTTGATTGTTTTAGACCTTGTATAAATAATTATACACTTTATTAATATTCGAAATAAATCGAAAAATCGATTATCATTAAATTTATTTTTTTATTTCGATTCATCGGTGATTTCATCTTAATAGTTAAATTAACTGATATTTAAATTCCTCAAACCCATTTTCCTTTATAAATCTAACTATTTAAAGTTCTTACTTTAACTTCATTCAATCTTACTTTATATACAGGGATATCTCTTTTTACTGTATATATATTTAAAACAAAACTATTTTAAAAAAAAATTCTTTCTGTACATAAAAATCTATAAAATTGAAAAATAGATAGATTAGAGGGAATTAGACAAAAGGACAAACTTTGAAAAAAAATTAGGCTGAAGTACACAAAGTTTCATTTTTGGGCTGAAGGACAAACTTTGAAAGAAAATTAGGCTGAAGGAAAATGCTAAATATAGTTAGCATTTTGTACAGTGCAAACATTGTCCAAAATGCTAATTATAACTAGCATTATATCCAGTTTTACATTGTACAAAATGCTAGTTGTATTAGCATTGTCCTTCAGCCTAATTATCTTCCAAAGTTTGTCCTTCAGCCTAAAAATAAAACTTGTTGTCCTTCAGCCAAAAATTTTATGAAAATTTGTCCTTGTGCCTATTTTCCACGATAGATTATATTGTTTACTGTGAATAAACTTGAAAAAAAACAAAATTGTATACCTTCAGCCTCGACACGCCACAAGCCCATTTTCCGTATACAGGGGCCACTCGATCGCTGCCTCGCGTTCTCGCGAACGAACTCACATCGCGTCGCATCGCCGCCGTACCCATGCCTCGATTCGCCTTTGCCACGCTTCATTCCCCTGCGACGAACACGCCGCTGCGCCTCGCGCGCTTGCGCCACCAGCATCGACGAGGTCACGTCGTCGTTCACGCGCCGCCTCACGCGCGAAACCCTAGTTGCCGCGCCCCTACTCCACATCGATCGAACCACCTGACTGCCTCTCGCCGCTGCCCTACGAAATCTCGCGATCCCCTCTACGTGAGCCACCGATCTATGTTGCCGCTTGCTCCTTCGCGAATTCGAACGCGATTTTCTTTTTTTCTTTTTTCTGAATGAAGAAAGGAAGGAGACTACTCGGTTTGTAGGAATTGAATTTGGACGAGAGATGAAGACAATTATATTTTGTTTTGAGTTCGGCCATTGATTGTTTTTTTTTCCTCTTTGATTTTCGTTTGAACTGAAGAACAAATTGTTATTTAAAATTAAAACTGAGGCATGCGTGCACGATCTCTAGCGTGATGGGTGCCGTGATTTACGGAAGAGGAATAGTTGATGTTGACCAAATAAAATATCAAATTCAAATTGAATCTCGATAAAACTTCAATGCGTTTACTCACCGTGTGCTCACATATCAACTCCGAAAAATACGAAATTTGAAATCCGGTAATAATTCAATATTACGGACCCAATTGAACTGGTTTCGTCGAATTCCGAGACTATGCCCCGGAACATTATTTTTAAATATCAATTCGAATGATAAAATTTCGAAACCGAACAAAACAGTTTGAAATTAAATTTTGAAGCTTCTATTATCTTCAGTATCATCGATATAAATTTAAAAGCTTTTGAAATATTTTTCTTCCGCTCAAAACTGAAGATTCAAATTATTATTCAACTTTTAATAGATTAAATTTTAAAATTCAATCGCCAATTCATTTTGATAATTTGAAATTCAAGTCAAACCATCATTCAAATATTTAAAATTAATTAAATATTTCCATTTTAAATTGTTCAAAATTTTGGGTCGTTACAATATATGCTTGAAAACATATACAATAGACATCTCAAATAAATAGAAGTTTATGAATACCAGAACTGAAATAGAACAACTGAACTGAAAGGAACAAATAACTAGACAAGCAGAATCTCCAGCGATTCCTAGCTCCAGAAAGAAATCCAAAGCTAAGCTGTAAATACTCAGGCTGACCCGAGCGTAAAGTAAAACACAAAACAATCGAGTCAGGACAATATATACTTATATAATGTAAACCAACTCAAGTGAACTGTAGTAGAAATGCACAATAACTCAAAGGATGCTTGGGATCGCCCATCCTTTAAGGATCATTTAAACTATAAATTAAATACATCCCGTGGTAAAAATTTCAAAATGGTATTTTATACTTCGAAATCAAATATCATTTCAAAATTCAATATCCTTCAAAAATCCATTTCAAAATATCAAAATATCATATTTCAAAATAGTTTATATTTCGAAACAAATTACTTTATTTTAAATCATAAAAATGAAGTTATTGTATTTAATAATTAAATTATTAAATTTCCAAAATTTTAATCTTTCAAAGTTCATTCGTTCACTTAAATTAATTAAAATAATGAAGATTCAACTTTCGCAGCATTTAGAAAATGCTACGGAAAGTCACATTTAAAACAGCTCAATTTAACAAAAGACAGCTTCTAAAATGTTGTAATAGGGTTACATTAGTTTCAAATAAACTTAGTTAAATTCAACCATTATAACATTTACAAAAATGCTATAATAGCCTTTAATTAAATTTAGCCATTTGGTTCATTATTATCAACTACAGCATTTACAAATGTTGTATTATCATTTACATTAGAATTTATAGCATTTCAGAAATGCAGTTAATTAACTTCAAATATTCAGTATAATTTCACAAACAATTATATTTTTATATAAATCATTTTTAACTTATAAAATCATATAATTTCACTTTTAAAACAATCATTCAAATACCCTTATATTCATGATTTTATAAAGTTAAACCTCCATTCAAAAATCAAAATTTAATAATAATTCACTTATTAAATTCCAATATTAAATTATAAATTCATTAAATTAAATTAACTTAACACTTAAGTTTAAATTTTCAAATATAACTTAATTCCATTTTTATTTACTTAACTTAAAATTCACTTTTAAGCCAAATTCACAAACTTCCAATTTTAGTTATATTTCAAAATTTCAACTTAAATATTCATTCATTTCACATTTTTAACTTTATTCCAAATCATTAATATAATATAAAAATCATTTAAATTCACTTTAATCCAAATTATCATGAATTTATCACATTTCATATTTAATTTAAATTCCAATTATCACCAAATTAAAATTTCCCAAAATAACTTACATTTCAAATTTTCTAATTTTACCATTAATTTATTTCACTTATAAATTTTAAGAAAATCAATAATGCTTTACAAAAATCATTTTTATTTAGTTTAAATCAAAATATTATAATATTTACATTTCTAAAATATTTTAAAAGAATTTATAAAACATATTTTAACAACGGGTCCGTATTTCATTTTCTAGCCTAGGTAAAGTGATACGGGTAATTTATCATTTCAACCCGAAATTTACAAAGATAACCCGGGTTTGATCATTTCAAACCCGCAATCCCAAGTATATGAAATAATTTGAAAACCGCTCAGGCCTATCATTTCAGCCCATAACGATTTTCCCTTATTCTAAAGTCCGTTCGGGTATGTATCATTTCAACCCATAGTGATTCTAATCTAAAGGGAACTTGCAGTGTGATAAACTGATAAAAATAGCAGAACAACATAATATAACAGTAAAATATGATATAACTGGTGTTTAAGCATGTGTGAACATCATATAATAGTGACATAGCAAATATAATATGGTGATGCAATTTACAGATTCACATGTGATCGATTTACTATTAATATAAGTATAAAACTGTCTGGTGAGAATAACTCACTTGTTTGAGCTAAAGACACAACGATGAATTGCACAAATGGGATCTACACAAGCACAAAAGCACGATACAGATTCGAATGGAGGAGCCAAATGTCAAATTCTTTGGATACACATCAAACAAAAACAATATAACAACGATGAGTTTCAAAACCAAAATACGATAAACTGCGCTAGAATAAACTGCACAGAATCAAATAGAAATGCTTGCACTTGCTTTTAACCTTTACTAGGCTCAGCCATAAGGGGTAATACAAGGCCATGGCAGGTGTTTGGGTCAGGTTTGGATGAGTATGGGTTCGGCCTAAATGGTGGAATGATGGTGCAAAAGTGGTAGAGGGAAAATACAACACAAGCATGCATTCACATGGATTGGGTCAAGGATTTGGGCTCGGCCAAGGCTCTAATGGTCACGGCCAGAGAGGAAGGGTCCACTGGAGTGATGTGGAAGAGTTTGCTGGAGGTGATGGTGGTGTGGTAGGTGGCAGCTAGGGGATTGGTGAGGTGATAGTGATGAGGTGGTGGTGGTTAGGCTAGGAATTTGGAAGGTTTTTGAAACTTCTGTGCAATTGCATCACCAAGGGGTTTATGGCTTGGATTTTTTGTGAGGAGGAGGTGGTGATGATGTGCCATCAGGTGGTGGAGGCGGCTAGGAAGCAAGGGAAGCATGGTCGAACCTATAGAGAAGGAGCAAGTGCAACCAAAATCAACTAGAATTAGATAATATAATTGAAAAAGGAGATAAAAGAAACAAAGTTTTTACCAATTCTTTCAAGATGATGGCCGAAAGTTTTTGTTCAGGAAATGAGAAAAAAAATATGCGTGAATGATAAAGGAGTGGTCGGCTGTAGATGTGGGGAGTTATGTCAAAAGATATGAAGAGTTAGGTTGAAAATGAAGAGGTGGAATGCAAAAAGGCAATGGGCAAATCAAAAGTCAAAACCTCTTCACATTTCTTTAATTCATTTTTATAAATTTATATTTCTGGTAATAACAATAATTCCAGTTAAAAATTCGAAAATTTATCAAAATATAAGTATATATATAATATTTATTAATTATATAAAGTTAAATTAAGAAAAATAGCTCAAAATAGTGAACTAGCCTAGAAAATTTGAAATTAAATGAAATAAATTTTGGAAAAATTCATATGAGCTTGTAAAAATTTTTAGACATAAATAATAACATAAAAAAATGCATTCACAAAATAAATATATAACATTTAATTTAAATATAATTTTAATGAAGAAAATAGCAGAAAATTAGGAAACAGCCTTTAAAAATAGGAAATCAATACAGTAAATTTTGGAAAAATTGTATTATCACCTTAAAAATAATAAAAGATAAAATATACATAAAATAACATATTGACACATATTAAAATAAAATATAACAAAGAAAAATATGATTTATATAATTTAAAATAGGCAAAATTGCAAAATAAAACAAATTATACTAAAAATTGAAATGTACATAACTTTTACATTTTAACTCTGTTTTTAACGAAACGAAAAGCAGTATTCATGTTATTACATCTATTTTCATAATAAAAGATAAAATTTAAGAATTTAAATAATTTAAATATAAAATTTAAAAGTCAAAGTTTGACCAGTTTGAATAGAAATCCACTTTTTAGTAAAATATTCAATTTACCAGTTTGAAATTATAATTCACATAATAATCAACATTTATATTTAAAATGAAATATTTGAAATAAAACAAGTTTAAAATAGTTTTCAAAATATAATAAAGTCAAATAAAATATATACAAAAATCTAGGGCTGTTACACTCTCCCCCACTCAAATCTTTTCGTCCTCGAAAAGGAAGGGAGCGGAGAAACAACTAGAAAGAACAATAGGTTGGAAGACATCCCGAAAGAAGGTAGGGAAGAAAAGTAGCTAGGAGGGAAATCAGGTTGAAAGAGAAGAATGAACCATTTTTTTAAAATTGTTGGTTAAAGAGGTAAAATATTTAAAACACTTTAAAATCCTTTAAAAAAGGAAATAACTGATCAAAGTATCATTTATATAATATTTTATCAAAATACTTTTATAACTCGATGTCTTAACAAGTTTATCCTCGTTCCTGCAGACTCTGGCAGTGCGTTGATCAGGCGCAAAGCTAGAATTCTCCACGTACTTAGTAGACTTGTTTCAACATCCAGTGAAAATACTGGAAAACTTTTAAAAATAGATATGGAAAGTACAATCCCAAAAAAAAACATGTCGATCATGGATCGCGGATACACAATGGTTTCGCCTGGATCCCCCAGGAAACATCCGTACCCTTAGGCCGCCCCCAACCTTGTGATTACGCCATGAAGACTGGTAGTACTGCAGATACACAATGGTTACGCCTGGATCTCCCAGGAAACATCCGTACCCTAGGCTCTCGCAGCCCCTGCTGATTACGCTACCAAGCGACTCAATAGATTGCAGATACACAATGGTTACGCCTGGATCTCCCAGGAAACATCCGTACCCATAGGCCGCCCCAACCTTGCGATTACGCTATGAAGTCGCGCTCGTAAGATCATGGAGATTGCCATGGAATTCGATGGAAACTCGAGTATCATATCCGGAAAACCAAAAATCAGAGAAATATCGATAGAATGAATCCACAATGTGGCCACAAAGCTGATATCAAGCAGAAGGCACTTTCCATATCTTTACTTCGAAAATATGTATCATATAGTACCTTTTCAAATCACTTTCAAATATCATACTTATATAAAGTCCATTATATATAAGATTTCATTTTCAAATCAAATACTTTCCAAAATCAATAGTATATCAAATCACACTTATATAGACTTCAATTATATAAGATTTCACTTTTCAAATTGAGTACCTTTTCAAATCCATAGTTTTCGAATCAACATCATACTTATACAAACCAAATTTTATATAAGTTCGATAACTCCCAAATCAAGTATTTAGTAACATAAGGTTCTCAAATTTCAATTTTGTTTCAATATCAATATAATTTTCAAAATTATATATGCTTTCACCAAATTATCCTCCCAAATCAAATATCTTCAGTTCCAAAGTTTCCAAAATAATAAATTTAGAAAATAAATCCAAATTTCCAAATTAATATAGTTCAAGTCAAACAATTCATTTCCAAAATCATCTTATATTTACATAAAGTCCATCTTATATAAGGATCAAAATTTTCAAAAAAAAAAATACAGTTTGGCTTCCTGTAATTAAATGGGTTTAATGGTCGCCGTTCCTTCTTGCGTCCTGCGATTTGGCTTCCTGTAATTCCCGTCTTCGACATCTCTTCACAGTGCTTTGTCGTCGTGGTTGCTCGATATGTCTTTCCCTCCATCGTCTGGTCTTGGCGATGTTGACTCTTCTGTTCCGAGTACAGTGACGTTGGGTGATGGGTGCGCCTCTGTTGTTTCTTCCGGAGATAACCCAATTGCTAATCTATTGGATATATTAGCCTTTCCAGTGCCTCCATCTTGCCATTTTGACCCTGTCTGCCCGCTTGTTCCGTCTCCTATTTCGCCCATGCTCTTAAATTGTGGTAAGTCTGCTTGGTCAGTTTCTAAGATTGGGTTGGAAAATTGTGTAGTGCGGTCTGGCAGTGCAGTACCAACTGGTAATGATGAGGACGCAGTTCATTGTGTTAGCCTGTCTGATGCTCGAGGTCTCTCCAATGCTTCTGTTGGGGTTCTGGTTGGTGGCGCACCAGGTGTTTGTGGTAATGCTTCAGAAAAAAATTTCCACTCTACAGTATCCAATGCTATATTGACCGATGCTCCTCCATCTCGGCCTATCCTGAAGTGGACTTCCTTGTTTTCCAAACTACCTAATAATGCTGGTATGTATACTCCTCGCCTCTTTGATAAAGTGGAGTCTGAGGGTGTGATTATCCCGCCTTCGGTTGTTATTGACGCTGGTGTGGATTTTTGGAAAGACCACTTGGTGGGTTTTTTTCTTGACAGCAATCCTCCTTTTCAACTTGTTAAGGCGAGGTGCTGCTCTGTGTGGAAGCCTAGAGGTGGTCTGAGTGTCCACTTTGATAACAAAATGTTCTTTTTTAAGTTTTCGCGTAGCGATGAAAGACAGCGAATTCTTGAGGCTGACCCCATTCTTATTGATGGGAAGCCATTTATTATTACTACTTGGAGCCCTTCTGTGGATCGTGCAAAGGAGCAGGTGCTTTCAATCCCTGTATGGGCCCACTTTTCTCATATTCCCTCTGTTCTGCAGCCTTTAATAGGTATTGACTGGCTAGCTGGTCTAGTGGGCCAGGTGATATGTTATGATGCAAACACTGTGGCCAGGAAGAAGCTAGTCTATGCCAAAGCTCTAATTGAGATTACCCCGGACAAGCCGCTGCCTAGTGTTTTATTGGTCAGATTAGACGAGAGCCATGTTGCTGAAGTCAGAGTTTGCTATAGTTGGAAACCTGAGATTTGTTCATCTTGTCAGTCTTTTGGCCACCTAGCGGATTCTTGTTCTTCATCGGTTGTTCCTCTTGTTGTTCGGTCTCCTCTACCTCGTCCCCCTCTTCGGATGTGGGTTCCGAAGGTCACTCCTGTTGTCCCTGCTGTTGTTGCAGTGGTGCCTCCTGTTTCTGTTGCTCCCGATATTGTACCTCCGTCTGTTACTACGGTTAGTGTTGACCCTTCCTCTCCTTCGCCAGAAATAGCTCCTTCGCCAGAAAAAGCTCCACCTTTTGTTTCTCCTCCATTCGCCTTGGAGGAGTCCCCTCCCTCGTCTGATATTATTTCCTGGAATTCAGACGAACGTGCTTGGATTCATGCTCCTTCTGATATGAGATATTCCCCTGAGAAGGACATCTTTTATGCTTTTATTAGTGAGACTAAGGGTGAGAGTCGGTTTCTTATATACCATAATGAGGGAGATGGTTTGTGCCTTACTAGGGTTGGTGCGATTGGTGAGGAGAATAAAAGTAAGTTCTATGATGTTACTTGGGATAGGAAATTTATCTACTCTCCTGATTCTGTTGGTTATGTTCCGCACCTGGCTGCTCTTTTTTCGGGATTTTCTCATGTTACCGGACCTTCTTTGGCAGATGATTGTGAGTGTTCTCCCTCTCCTGAGGAAGCATAGTTATGTTGTATTAGTAGTATAGACATCTTTGTCTATCTCCTGTGTTTTATTCTGTTTTTTTCTGGCCTTCTTGCCTTTTTAGTTGTTTCTGTGCATGTGCAGAGCACCTGTTCGTTCATTTTATAAACAGTGGCACGGCCCACTATAAAGCCGGCTAGCTTTGCTAAAAAAAATTTCAAAAATAAATTTCACTGTACGAAGAGCTATATGGGATTGAACATCTTTGCTTACTAAAAGGTTTTGAGTTTAGAATAGTTTTATATACAAATTAGTTTGTGAAATAGTTTTGTACATAAAATAGTTTTGAAAAATAGTTTTGTATATAAAATAGAATAAAATAGTTTGTTTAAGAAAATAAAAGAAAAATAGAAAAGAAAAAAAATTGGTTTTAAATTGATAGTAGTTTTTCATAATGGAAAAATTCCAATTAAATTACAAAGATATCCAACCCAACAACTTCCAATTTCAGCGTCAAGTATATCAATGATATTAGAATATAAGATGTACATATATCATCATTTCGCAAAGTCACATTCGATCGCTCGCTCGATCACACAAGTTCGCTTTCGAGCTAGTATTGTTCATTCGACTTCTCTAATGCGGATCTCAATATGGTTTCTCGACTAGAAACCATCAGTCTCCTTGCATAGCCATATACTATGATAGAGAATTCTAGAATCAAGCCCAAAATCCATATCAAATATTCGCCATCAAGAATCAAATGAAAAATCCTAACACGAAATGGTGTAATTCACCTCGAACTTGTGTACTCAAACTTGGATCAATTTAATTATGCGAATAAAACAGCATACGTACAACTTATGTATCTATTCCAACTTTTTAAATATATAGTTTCATAAAGATGTTACTAAGTTAAACATTTAAACTATATTTTATTCAAAATATTTTGAAGACTAAATTCTTCTCAAAACATTTCAAATCTAAATTTCATATTAGAAAAAATTCAAAATAGCCTTATTCATTTACTTAACAAAATAGTTTCAACCTATTTAAATCATATTACTACATACTTTAAACATACATACCAAACTTATATACTTTATACTTTTCAAAATTACTTAGCTTTGAAAAGTTAACCTTGATTTGGAAGTGCTCGAACCTTCAAAATAGTCGAAGAAATCATATTTCAATCCAAGAGTTGGAAATCACAATTAAATCAGTAAATCAATTCCAAAAATAGGGTTATATCAAATCAAATCCAAAACTCAAGGACTGAACACCGGCTCATTTCAAATTTTACAAATATATATACATATATCTTTCGAATATCACATCACACTTCGAAATTTGAAATCAAAATTGGTTTCACAAATCAATCGCATAGCAAAGCTACCGAAGTGGTCTCTCCCTCACTCAGAAACTCGAAAATCAATGTCGATGATGCGTGCACTCATCACCAAAATTATTTTCCAGCGACACAAGTGAGTTCTGGACTTCCATTTACTTTGAAAACTTCTTTGAAATTCCTTCGAAATCATTAAAACCCATTAAAATCATTGAAACATTACTTATTCGGAAAAATAATTTCAAATCATATTATTTATTATTTCAAAATCCTAAAACCAGTTCCAAAATGCCGGAGTTCAATCACTTAAATTCAGATTCAAAACCTTCAGTTATAAATCATTTTATATGAAACCATTTCTTATAAAATTTTCACAAATTTCAAATCCTTTCAAAACTTCAAATTCTCATTTTTTTAAAAGGTATATAATCCTTATCAAAAACATTTCATCTTTATATAAAAATATGGTCATCCTTATCAAAATAAAAACTACGATGAATACACAATTTTCAAAAGACAATCAACCACAAACTTTCCAAGGAACGATTCAAGGATGGATTTCAAAGCAAATCAGAGATTCAAATTTAGAAGGCTCTAATCAAATAGAATTCTAATTCAAAGATAGGCTCAAACGAAGATAAGATAATTAAATTACCAAATAGAAGATGGATAAGCCTTTATGAATCGCGGGCGACCTTAACCGGTCAACCGTAACTTCAGGAATATAATCGATGCGAAAATCTAAGGCAAATCGACCTTCGATTGCCAGAGATAGAATCTAAATATAGCAGAAGATAGAAAACATCGTAAACCGAGGATACAGAAATCTCCGGTGAATCAATGCTAATTATAATCATTCAAAGATTGGCGGAATCGCCACCCTATAAAGGTCATACAAAGTGGAGTGATGCAATGCTCCAAAATCAAAAGAATACAATTAGGGGAGACACGAATGGATTTCAGAACAAGTGGGAGCATTCAAAAATTCAAAGGAATCTTATTCGATAAGAATCCAAACGAAGATTAGAGATATATAACCTATATCGATACAGAAAAATTCCCATTCAAAATTTGGAAAGACTCGAATTCATAACATACGAAAACAGAAGCATAAATATCTTTAGTTGGACAACTTTAGCTAAGCAAAAGATACAACAGAGTTTACTCAAAGCAACCTAACAAACTACTGATTTTGCCATACCCAAAATAGATTCCTATCAACAATGGATCTAGATCAATCAAGAGAGAAGTTCAAAATTTTAGAGGATCCTAATCAAAGAAATTACTAACAAGGTGGATACGAAAGGAATGAAGTTTAAGAAATATTTTACTTTCAAAGCAAGAAAATTTATATCAAATAATCTTTGAAAATTCTTTAAAAATCATTTAGAAATCATTTTATACTTCGAAAATACGTTCTCTCACAAAGAAAGGATTCTGAGATTGATTTCACTCATTCTAGGGTTTTTAAACCCTATCTCTAATGAGTTTTTGCTCCGCAGGCTATGGTTTGCCTAAAACCAAAGCTCTGATACCAACTGTAACGACCCACTATTTTGGACCATTCAAATCGACAATAATCCACACATGTCTGGCTTGAATAATTCAAAATAACAGATTGTAAATAAATTTGGAGCAAATGAAATCAAATACACAGAATCACAGACACAGAACATATCAGAATAACTCGCAGTGGAATATAATAACCATAGTAGTTCATGAAGCTACTATAACAAACTCTCAAAACATAATACATAATATCTGCTTGAAAACATATACAATAGACATCTCAAATAAATAGAAGTTTATGAATACCAGAACTGAAATAGAACAACTGAAGTGAAAGGAACAGATAACTAGACAAGCAGAATCTCCAGCGATTCCTAGCTCCAGAAAGAAATCCAAAGCTAAGCTGTAAATACTCAGGCTGACCCGAGCGTAAAGTAAAACACAAAACACTCGAGTCAGGACAATATATACTTATATAATGTAAACCAACTCAAGTGAACTGTAGTAGAAATGCACAATAACTCAAAGGATGCTTGGGATCGCCCATCCATTAAGGATCATTTAAACTATAAATTAAATACATCCCGTGGTTAAAATTTCAAAATGGTATTTTATACTTCGAAATCAAATATCATTTCAAAATTCAATATCCTTCAAAAATCCATTTCAAAATATCAAAATATCATATTTCAAAATAGTTTATATTTCGAAACAAATTACTTTATTTTAAATCATAAAAATGAAGTTATTGTATTTAATAATTAAATTATTAAATTTCCAAAATTTTAATCTTTCAAAGTTCATTCGTTCACTTAAATTAATTAAAACAATGAAGATTCAACTTTCGCAGCATTTAGAAAATGCTACGGAAAGTCACATTTAAAACAGCTCAATTTAACAAAAGACAGCATTTAAAATGTTGTAATAGGGTTACATTAGTTTCAAATAAACTTAGTTAAATTCAACCATTATAACATTTACAAAAATGCTATAATAGCCTTTAATTAAATTTAGCCATTTGGTTCATTATTATCAACTACAGCATTTACAAATGTTGTATTATCATTTACATTAGAATTTATAGCATTTCAGAAATGCAGTTAATTAACTTCAAATATTCAGTATAATTTCACAAACAATTATATTTTTATATAAATCATTTTTAACTTATAAAATCATATAATTTCACTTTTAAAGCAATCATTCAAATACCCTTATATTCATGATTTTATAAAGTTAAACCTCCATTCAAAAATCAAAATTTAATAATAATTCACTTATTAAATTCAAATATTAAATTATAAATTCACTAAATTAAATTAACTTAACACTTAATTTTAAATTTTCAAATATAACTTAATTCCATTTTTATTTACTTAACTTAAAATTCACCTTTAAGCCAAATTCACAAACTTCCAATTTTAGTTATATTTCAAAATTTCAACTTAAATATTCATCCATTTCACATTTTTAACTTTATTCAAAATCATTAATATAATATAAAAATCATTTAAATTCACTTTAATCCAAATTATCATGAATTTATCACATTTCATATTTAATTTCAATTCCAATTATCACCAAATTAAAATTTCCCAAAATAACTTACATTTCAAATTTTCTAATTTTACCATTAATTTATTTCACTTATAAATTTTCAAAATCAATAATGCTTTACAAAAATCATTTTTATTTAGTTTAAATCAAAATATTATAATATTTACATTTCTAAAATATTTTAAAAGAATTTATAAAACATATTTCAACAATGGGTCCGTATTTCATTTTCTAGCCTAGGTAAAGTGATACGGGTAATTTATCATTTCAACCCAAAATTTACAAAGATAACCCGGGTTTGATCATTTCAAACCCGCAATCCCAAGTATATGAAATAATTTGAAAACCGCTCAGGCCTATCATTTCAGCCCATAACGATTTTCCCTTATTCTAAAGTCCGTTCGGGTATGTATCATTTCAACCCTAGTGATTCTAATCTAAAGGGAACTTGCAGTGTGATAAACTGATAAAAATAGCTGAACAGCATAATATAACAGTAAAATAGGATATAACTGGTGTTTAAGCATGTGTGAACATCATATAATAGTGACATAACAAATATAATATGGTGATGCAATTTACAGATTCACATGTGATCGATTTACTATTAATATAAGTATAAAACTGTCTGGTGAGAATAACTCACTTGTTTGAGCTAAAGACACAACGACGAATTGCACAAATGGGATCTACACAAGCACAAAAGCACGACACAGATTCGAATGGAGGAGCCAAATGTCAAATTCTTTGGATACACATCAAACAAAAACAATATAACAACGATGAGTTTCAAAACCAAAATACGATAAACTGCGCTAGAATAAACTGCACAGAATCAAATAGAAATGCTTGCACTTGCTTTTAACCTTTACTAGGCTCAGCCATAAGAGGTAATACAAGGCCATGGCAGGTGTTTGGGTCAGGTTTGGGTGAGTATGGGTTCGGCCTAAATGGTGGAATGATGGTGCAAAAGTGGTAGAGGGAAAATACAACACAAGCATGCATTCACATGGATTGGGTCAAGGATTTGGGCTCGGCCAAGGCTCTAATGGTCATGGACAGAGAGGTGGGGTCCACTGGAGTGATGTGGTAGAGGTTGCTGGAGGTGATGGTGGTGTGGTAGGTGGCGGCTAGGGGGTTGGTGAGGTGATAGAGATGAGGTGGTGGTGGTTAGGCTAGGAATTTGGATGGTTTTTGAAACTTCTGTGCAATTGCATCACCAAGGGGTCATAGCTTGGATTTTTTGTGAGGAGGAGGTGGTGATGATGTGCCATCAGGTGGTGGAGGCGGCTAGGCAGCAAGGGAAGCATGGCCGAACCTATAGAGAAGGAGCAAGTGCAACCAAAATCAACTAGAATTAGATAATATAATTGAAAAAGGAGATAAAAGAAACAAAGTTTTTACCAATTCTTTCAAGATGATGGCCGAAAGTTTTTGTTCAGGAAATGAGAAAAAAAATATGCGTGAATGATAAAGGAGTGGTCGGCTATAGATGTGGGGAGTTATGTCAAAAGATATGAAGAGTTAGGTTGAAAATGAAGAGGTGGAATGCAAAAAGGCAATGGGCAAATCAAAAGTCAAAACCTCTTCACATTTCTTTAATTCATTTTTATAAATTTATATTTCTGGTAATAACAATAATTCCAGTTAAAAATTCGAAAATTTATCAAAATATAAGTATATATATAATATTTATTAATTATATAAAGTTAAATTAAGAAAAATAGCTCAAAATAGTGAACTAGCCTAGAAAATTTGAAATTAAATGAAATAAATTTTGGAAAAATTCATATGAGCTTGTAAAATATTTTTAGACATAAATAATAACATAAAAAATGCATTCACAAAATAAATATATAACATTTAATTTAAATATAATTTCAATGAAGAAAATAGCAGAAAATTAGGAAACAGCCTTTAAAAATAGGAAATCAATACAGTAAATTTTGGAAAAATTGTATTATCACCTTAAAAATAATAAAAGATAAAATATACATAAAATAAAATATTGACACATATTAAAATAAAATATAACAAAGAAAAATATGATTTATATAATTTAAAATAGGCAAAATTGCAAAATAAAACAAATTATACTAAAAATTGAAATGTACATAACTTTTACATTTTAACTCTATTTTTAATGAAACGAAAAGCAGTATTCATGTTATTACATCTAATTTCATAATAAAAGATAAAATTTAAGAATTTAAATATAAAATTTAAAAGTCAAAGTTTGACCAGTTTGAACAGAAATCCACTTTTCAGTAAAATATTCAATTTACCAGTTTGAAATTATAATTCACATAATAATCAACATTTATATTTAAAATGAAATATTTGAAATAAAATAAGTTTAAACTAGTTTTCAAAATATAATAAAGTCAAATAAAATATATACAAAAATCTAGGGCTGTTACACTCTCCCCCACTCAAATCTTTTCGTCCTCGAAAAGGAAGGGAGTGGAGAAACAACTAGAAAGAACAATAGGTTGGAAGATATCCCGAAAGAAGGTAGGGAAGAAAAGTAGCTAGGAGGGAAAGCAGGTTGAAAGAGAAGAATGAACCATTTTTTTAAAATTGTTGGTTAAAGAGGTAAAATATTTAAAACACTTTAAAATCCTTTAAAAAAGGAAATAACTGATCAAAGTATCATTTATAAAATATTTTATCAAAATACTTTTATAACTCGATGTCTTAACAAGTTTATCCTCGTTCCTGCAGACTCTGGCAGTGCGTTGATCAGGCGCAAAGCTAGAATTCTCCAGGTACTTAGTAGACTTGTTTCAACATCCAGTGAAAATACTGGAAAACTTTTAAAAACAGATATGGAAAGTACAATCCCAAAAAAAAAACATGTCGATCATGGATCGCAGATACACAATGGTTTCGCCTGGATCCCCCAGGAAACATCCGTACCCTTAGGCCACCCCCAACCTTGCGATTACGCCATGAAGACTAGTAGTACTGCAGATACACAATGGTTACGCCTGGATCTCCCAGGAAACATTCGTACCCTAGGCTCTCGCAGCCCCTGCTGATTACGCTACCAAGCGACTCAATAGATTGCAGATACACAATGGTTACGCCTGGATCTCCCAGGAAACATCTGTACCCGTAGGCCGCCCCCCAACCTTGCGATTACGCTATGAAGTCGCGCTTGTAAGACCATGGAGATTGCCATGGAATTCGATGGAAACTCGAGTATCATATCCGGAAAACCAAAAATCAGAGAAATATCGATAGAATGAATCCACAATGTGGCCACAAAGCTGATATCAAGCAGAAGGCACTTTCCATATCTTTACTTCGAAAATATGTATCATATAGTACCTTTTCAAATCACTTTCAAATATCATACTTATATAAAGTCCATTATATATAAGATTTCATTTTCAAATTAAATACTTTCCAAAATCAATAGTATATCAAATCACACTTATATAGACTTCAATTATATAAGATTTCACTTTTCAAATTGAGTACCTTTTCAAATCCATAGTTTTCAAATCAACATCATACTTGTACAAACCAAATTTTATATAAGTTCGATAACTCCCAAATCAAGTATTTAGTAACATAAGGTTCTCAAATTTCAATTTTTTTTCAACATCAATATAATTTTCAAAATTATATATGCTTTCACCAAGTTATCCTCCTAAATCAAATATCTTCAGTTCCAAAGTTTCCAAAATAATAAATTTAGAAAATAAATCCAAATTTCCAAATTAATATAGTTTAAGTCAAACAATTCATTTCCAAAATCATCTTATATTTACATAAAGTCCATCTTATATAAGGATCAAAATTTTCAAAAATAAATTTCACTGTACGAAGAGCTATATGGGATTGAACATCTTTGCTTACTAAAAGGTTTTGAGTTTAGAATAGTTTTGTATACAAATTAGTTTGTGAAATAGTTTTGTACATAAAATAGTTTTGAAAAATAGTTTTGTATATAAAATAGAATAAAATAGTTTGTTTAAGAAAATAAAAGAAAAATAGAAAAGAAAAAAAATTGGTTTTAAATTGATAGTAGTTTTTCATAATGGAAAAATTCCAATTAAATTACAAAGATATCCAACCCAACAACTTCCAATTTCAGCGTCAAGTATATCAATGATATTAGAATATAAGATGTACATATATCATCATTTCGCAAAGTCACATTCGATCGCTCGCTCGATCACACAAGTTCGCTTTCGAGCTAGTATTGTTCATTCGACTTCTCTAATGCGGATCTCGATATGGTTTCTCGACTAGAAACCATCAGTCTCCTTGCATAGCCATATACTATGATAGAGAATTCTAGAATCAAGCCCAAAATCCATATCAAATATTCACCATCAAGAATCAAATGAAAAATCCTAACACGAAATGGTGTAATTCACCTCGAACTTGTGTACTCAAACTTGGATCAATTTAATTATGCGAATAAAACAGCATACGTACAACTTATGTATCTATTCCAACTTTTTAAATATATAGTTTCATAAAAATGTTACTAAGTTAAACATTTAAACTATATTTTATTCAAAATATTTTGAAGACTAAATTCTTCTGAAGACATTTCAAATCTAAATTTCATATTAGAAAAAATTCAAAATAGCCTTATTCCTTTACTTAACAAAACAGTTTCAACCTATTTAAATCATATTACTACATACTTTAAACATACATACCAAACTTATATACTTTATACTTTTCAAAATTACTTAGCTTTGAAAAGTTAACCTTGATTTGGAAGTGCTCGAACCTTCAAAATAGTCGAAGAAATCATATTTCAATCCAAGAGTTGGAAATCACAATTAAATCAGTAAATCAATTCCAAAAATAGGGTTATATCAAATCAAATCCAAAACTCAAGGACTGAACACCGGCTCATTTCAAATTTTACAAATATATATACATATATCTTTCGAATATCACATCACACTTCGAAATTTGAAATCAAAATTGGTTTCACAAATCAATCGCATAGCAAAGCCATCGAAGTGGCCTCTCCCTCACTCAGAAACTCGAAAATCAATGTCGATGATGCATGCACTCATCACCGAAATTATTTTCCAACGACACAAGTGAGTTCCGGACTTCCATTTACTTTGAAAACTTCTTTGAAATTCCTTCGAAATCATTAAAACCCATTAAAATCATTGAAACATTACTTATTCGGAAAAATAATTTCAAATCATATTATTTATTATTTCAAAATCCTAAAACCAGTTCCAAAATGCCGGAGTTCAATCACTTAAATTCAGATTCAAAACCTTCAGTTATAAATCATTTTATATGAAACCATTTCTTATAAAATTTTCACAAATTTCAAATCCTTTCAAAACTTCAAATTCTCATTTTTTTTAAAAGGTATATAATCCTTATCAAAAACATTTCATCTTTATATAAAAATATGGTCATCCTTATCAAAATAAATAAAAAGATGATCTCTACCCTTAACAAAGAAGAACTTGAAGTGAATCTAGAAGTCTATACTTAATTTTTAATATTACTTTTATATTATAGAACATATATGTTAAGATTACTTACTAAAACTCTTTTATAAGTTTAAACTATATTCAAAATGGTTTACAAAGTTTAGAAATTGTTTTGACAAGTTTTAGAATAGAAATCATTTTAAAGCAAAATCAATTTTCAAAAATAGCATAGGCATGTCGAAATCCCCATACCCCCAATGTCGACATTGTAACCGATTTCATATTTCAAATTTTCAAAAGAAGTGTCTATTCGTCATAACATTTTGCGAATGGACATGACCGTTGTTATCCTATATATACCAGTTGTTTTCAACGAATTTTAAGTCAGTTTTTCTTCATTTCTTCACTCCATCTTCTCCACTTAAATATTCTCTTATATTTCAAATGCTTTAACAAAATTCTGCCGAAATCCTAAGTGAATCAAACTCGATCGTCTCTAGTTTGATTCTCTGCCACTCTCTCTTAAAGATCTCAGTGCTATTCGGAGTTATAGGATCATTTGTAATCAAAGGTCGAAAGATCGAAGTGTATCGAGTCTCTCTCTATCAAAGTGTGATTGGAAATTGTGTGACTATGGCCCGTAAATCAATTGGGTGTGATTGTAGCCCGTAAATCAATTAGGTGATCTTGTAGCCTGGTTAAATCAAGAGTTTTCCCTGGACTTGGAGATAGGAGGGTGTATCTCGTGGCCTTGAAATCGAGGTTGTAATATCGACATTATATTTGAAAAGAAATCTGAATAAGAAATTGTGTCGGACTGGATGTAGGGTAACTCCGAACCAGTATAAAATTCCGATGTGTTCTTTCCTTTACTGCTTTTATTTACTATTTGCATCTGTGTCTGGTTCTATGATTGTCTTTGTGTTTGTGAATTGCATCTTTTGTGTTTAATTTGAAAAGATTTCAAAAATTCCATAAAATCCATTAAACACTATTCACCCCCCTCCTAGTGTTAATCCAGCCTTAAGATCCGTAATCCGCATTTCTAACAGACTTGTCCTTATCAAGTTAGTGTGCTCCTCTATGATGGTCTATTGGGCTAGGAAATTTATCCTACTAGCTAAGCTGTTGAACATGATCTGAGGTGCTATGATAAGATTTTTCTAGTATGGATCAATTCATACTAGGAAGGTGGTCCCTGTTTCCTTCTCTAAGTTGGAAAGGCCTAAAAATAGAGGTGGGCTTGGTATAATAAACATGCAAATATGGAATAGAGCTGCTATGAGTACCCATGTTAATGCAATCATGGCAAAGAAGGAAAGTCTCTGGGTGGAGTGGACTTGGAGACATCATTTACGGTCTAAGGATTTCTGGACTATGGATGTTCCTCATGGTAGCAGTTGGATATGGAGAAAAATTCTTAGTCTAAGGAGGGAGATGCTGCCTCACATCAAATACACTTTGTCAACTGGTAGTGCTGTTAGCTTCTGGAGGGATCCTTGGGCGGATCATGGTGTTGTTCTGTCTTGCCATTTGACTACCCAGGAAGTCCTTCAAACAATGATTGGTCACAATGCTAAGGCAGTGGATTTCTTTGAAAATGGAAAGTTACATTTACCCTACTCCGGCAATCAGGTTGTCACTGCCTTTTGGAGTAGTTTAGCTCTTCTATCTATTCCTGTTCAGCAGCATGAAACTATCAAATGGAAAGGAAAACCCATAATATTGATGTTGTTTATAATCTCTTATCTAGGGTTGAGTCAATGCCAAAATCTCAATGGTGTAAGGTAGTCTGGACTTCTCACTCTCCAAGCAGAGATAACTTAATGATTTGGAAGACAATAAACAATGCCTCATGACCAAAGATAAGCTGGTCCATTATGGAATGCACATAGATCCTCTGTGTGTGTTTTGCAATGTTATTCCTGAAAATGTTGATCATCTTTATTTTGAATGTGTTTATTTGAAGAACTTATGGATCTCTTTAATGCATAAGGTTGGTGTTGGGGGTTTCTCTGGTGTTAGTGCTGCTGACTGGTAGATTATAAGAAGGGCTACTAGGTGGAGGTAAACCAATGGGACATTCTCTTTTTTGTTCTCAAGAAATATATGAGGAGGGAGTGGAAGGAAAGTAATAATATATGTATTCAGGGAAAGTCCAATACTGTAGTGTAAGTGTGGAATGGGCTGACGGGAGATATTGATTCAGGGCTGAGAGAAAGCAATCATTGTTTCTCTAGTCACCAGCATGATCTCTGGAGTTAGCAGTGTTTTCTTTTCTACCTCTTTTTTTCTATCTTAGTTTTCTCTGTGTGAATGTGTGTTTTTCTTTTCTTCCTTTCTTTGGCATAAAGCATGTTTTATGTCTTTTTTATTGATCTTTGCAATAAAAACTGGAAGCAGACAAGTCAACCTCGCTAGCTTTGCTAAAAAAAATAACAAAATCCAATCAAAACTCCACAAGTTAGGCTATATTAGTAAAGCGCTATAATTTTAATTAATTTTTCTTCAAAACTCTAACCTTAAATTTTAATCTCATTTCAACTTAAATTCTCCACTTTGAAAACAATAAAATTATATAAAAGCACCTAAAACAAAGTTTTATTTTTGGGAATTATTATTACTACTGTTTTTAATCCCTTTTCAAAAGAAATTTTCAAAACAACTACATCCTACTCAATTACAATTCAAAATTTCATTTTGTGCCTCATAATATTTATACAACATACATACAATACTTCCATTTGAGAAATCCTTTAAAGATTTCAAAGTAATTCTTCAATATATATTTTTCAAATGCAGTAACACCGTTTTCTTTTGATTTTTTTTCCAAATTATATTTCACAAAGTCCTCTGCAAAAATTCTTTAAACAACATTCTCTTAAAAAATGATTTTATTCCTCAATACATAATTTAATATATTTACTCTCTTATATCTTTCCCGAAACATTTATGATTCTATATTTTCTTATAAATGATATAACAATTATCATTATTTAATTTAAATTAATTTTTTCCTCTAATCCATACTTTAGAAATGTTGGTTATAGTTAATTTTAGTTTGGGGTCCACAAAACACATATTTTCTTTGCTTGTTATATTTCAAATATAATCATACCTATAAATATTTTATTTTATTTTACTAAAAATCAATCCCTTACTAAAAATAATTGAACGACAAATTTACTTTAAATTTACTTTTTAATTGGGGAGCTCATATGCTTTTTATTCCTCGATACACACACATGCATGCATGCATACATACATATATATATATATATATATATATATTTATATTTATATATTCTTATAAATTTACTTATACCATTCATTCAAATCACACCAAAATGATCATTGCTTTCTTATCTTTGTATATTTATCACCATAGATTTTCTTTTTTAGTTTTGTTTTTTCCACTTGTAAAAATAATTTACTTTTTTCATATCAAAATTCCATTATAACATTTTCAAAATATCACACTTTTCAAGATATTGTTTAACTCATCCCAAAATATTTCCCTTTTCAAAACATTGCTTATAATATTTATCAAAGCATTGCTTTCTTTCCAAAACATCGTATATGTTTTAAACATGATATTATTTCAAAACATTGTATTCCTTATCAAAACATTATGTCGAAATGTCTCGTCTTAGTGTTTAGGAATCTCTATCGATACGTCGGTTATGCGCATCGACCAGAATTCTTAAAGCATGGAATGTACAAATTAACATGAATGAAACACTAAAATTATTTACAAACATTTATAAAAATAATTTTTCTTACTTTTTAAAATAATTTACTTGCTTTTATTATAACATATTCTCTGTATATTTTTTTAAATATAAATATAATCAACTAATCACTCAACAATAACAATACAAGCAAACATACATCAATCATTTAATCACATCATCAAGCGAGCATTCACTTAGGGTTTTTTCCATTCGATGTCTTAGTTATATATATATATATATGTGTGTGTGTGTGTGTGTGTGTGTATTCTTTTACAAATTTGTTTCCCAAATTTCATTGCTTTTTTGCAAAAATCACTGGCTTTAATAATTTTGGCCTCATCCAGACTTTTGTGGGTTCACAGCTTTGAGTGAATATTCCTACTTAGTCTCGCATTCTGGACTGGCCCTAAATAAAAAAAAATTAATTATTATCACAACAGAACACACATCAATCAAAATAAACACATGTGCTCAGCAGAAAGCAATATTTAAGCTTTCGACGTGCCACTTTGAACATTATTGGAGCTTTCAAGTCAAGCTCGCATCATCACAACTTATTTATGTGACATATCCAATGTGCAAGATTCATGTTAGAGCCTTCTAAAGCTTCTTTAACCAAACATCTTCATTCTTACTCCAAAGCCACATTGAGGTCCAATGTTCATCATCCATGCCAACACCACTGGTGGGATAATTTACTGCTACCTCTACAACCTCCATCAATTTCTCCGTATATAATATAGAGGCTTACACTTAGAAAGAGGTAGAAGAAATATATTATATAGTAAGAAAAATACAAATACATCCCTAGGTGATTACCTTATTAATCAACGTATTCTTCTACTTTCTCTTAAGTATATACGGTAATCTACCACACACCCAAAGGATAGGGACTCTAAGTCTCATCTAAGGCTAAGACTTATGTCTCTTATATTGTGTATTGTTCTAAACCTTTTCCGATACCAACTGAAACATCCCACCTTTATATCCATACTACGAAAGAGTATTACTGGGTAATACCGTCTGATAATATAGAGAATGAGGCGATATTGGGCTATCACAGGTGAATATTCCCTTAGGCTAACTTCAGTACGTATTTCAAAAATCATAAACTACTCACCTATATATACCAGGAATCGGCATAAAGAAATAAACTCGTGCTTTGACAAGATCGGACAATACATAATATAAAAATCACAGATAATACAGAGTCATCAATATAGCGATAACATATAATAGAAAATATATACAAGTCCAAATGGGTCTAAACAAATAGTCAAATGCTTACTATCTATCAAATAAATACAATGTACATACCCAATACATACATCTCATCATCATCAACAACAAAATAAATGGGGCAACATAAGTAAATAATGATATACTAGTCAACTAATAAACTAGTCACCAACTATGCACCACAATCACAAGCTGGTCACTTTGTCCCTTAAATTGAAATGTCTTAGATTGACTCGAATATTATAAAAATAACACACATGTCAGATTATGTCTAGATGTGATGTCAATATATAGCATCAGGCATGTATACTCATGTATGACTCAAAGTGCAAAGTGAACACCTCAAATATAACAACATATCTCTAATCATGCACATATCGTCGCCCAAATCAATGCTAAGTTAGGAACACATCCAATAATCTAATTTATAAAATGAGTGAAACATCTAAACATTCAAAAACCATTAATACATAAGAAATCATCAAGTTCCATAGGGAGAGCACACAGCAATGCCCTAAATTATCTCTTAGATAAAGTAGACATATCTTGGGTCTGTCATACTCATATTAGTGAATAAACAAACATTCATATAATAGTAATAGATGTTAATACAGAATAGACTAACACCTTAGTGTAGCCTCGATTATACTCCTGGATAATCTCATGTATGGGGATTGACCTTATACTGGACACATGGTCTCAAGTACAATCATCTACTCATCATCACACTACATCAAACTCAAAGAGTTATACAAATGTCGTATGTCTATCTATTACACATCATAAGCATACGGGAGGATGATAACCAGTTTCTTGCTCTAAGAGCCTACACATATGCCCGTCTAGCACCTTTCCTATAGTCTTTAGTTACCTCGACGGCCATCATGACCCAATATTCATCAGGTGCAAGTCTACGTTATGCAATGGTCACGACCCTACAAGTGCCCCCAAATGGTAACAGACTGCTGGCATATGTGACACATTGAAAAGGTGCATAGCAATAACACACAGCTATATAACACAAGGCGTGTCATGGATTCGGGGCTCGACCCCGCAGTCAGACCGCTAGGATGGATACTAGCCTAATCTGGTTTACTCCTCCATGTATAATAGGAGTACACAGCACAACACAGTGATGGACATACCTATATTGGCACACAACCTTGCTCGCCATAGCGAGCATCACCTCTTATACACATCATATGCAATACCAGTATCGTTATCCCCATTCAAGTGTCATCTACTCACAAGGAATAACCAAATGAATATCAACTCCGCTATCCCATACCATTTAGTGCTACTCGCTCATTTACACAATGTCTATATACTACACTCTCTCCATCTCTTAATATTCTATGCAACAAGTCCAAAGAATAATAAGAGAAATATTACCATGATACAAATCGGTTTTCTAACTCTGTTTACTCGATATCCTCATCGTAGAGAAAATAAATCAAATAAAGCACATAATACAACTATTTATTGATTCGAAAGGGGTTTTATTATAAAATACAGTTTTCCAAAATCTTCGGTGTAATTTCAAATATCAATATTGAATTTAAAGAAGATTAAGTTATAAAATTCCAATTCTTTCTCAAAAATCCTTTTATAATTCCAAAAATAAATATTCACAAACCTTATATTTAATTACATGGAAATCTAAATAAACTTCCATCCAATTTCAAATCTCTTAAATCCCTTTTAAAACTAATTCATAAACTTTTAAATCCTTCTTTAATAATTTTAAAATAATAGTATCAAAGAAAGTTTATAATTCATGTTTTCCTTTAAATAACAAACTATGTAACTACTTCGCATAGGTTGTCCTACAATTTCCTTGTAGGAATAAATTTCCCACGACTATGACTACACGTATCCCAGCTACCATTAAGGGAAGGACTCATAATGCTAATTTGTCAAAGTGACTCGTCATTTGCTTCCGTGTTTGCCTCTCAATTTTAGAATATGCCTCTTATTGCACGCATCGAGATCCATCAACAACATAACATCACACGTGTCAGAATTCGTGAATACTAAGGAACTCCCATTGTGCTGGACTCCCTCACTTCATTTAGGCATTAATCAGTGTTGTGCGTCCACTGTAGAACCTCCCGTGAGTGCCGTTTGCGATAGAATTGCCCCAGTCAAATAATCAGACCCCGTTAGGTAAATTTCATTTACCCAGTCTGCAATGTCCTAACGTCGTCTCATAGGGAACTAGCTTTCCTACTATCTCTAACATCCACACATATGTATACGATACGATTATACATATAAATAATAATTTTATTTCCAACCTGGGCATTAGGCCGAGGTTCATATTATGCATTTCGGTCATCAACCGATCAACCACTATACCCTATCGGTCGACCGCTTGTAGTTAACCACTTAGGTGAACGGTTGATGGTAACAGTGTAAATTTTAGGATTCTTGATTTTTAATTATTCGATTTTAATTATTTGTTAATCTGATAAATTCTGGACTTACATAGTGAACCCTAGACATCAATTTACACTAACCAGTTTTTGCAATTTTACCCTACTATTTATTGATATCAAATTCATAGATTTATACCTGTTTAATTATGCTTGTTTAGTCTAGGGTTAACCAATTTTTAGGCTTTCTATTCAATTACAGAAATGGGTTTAACTTACGTAAAAATTAAAATTAGCCAATTTATACCAGTTTCAATTTCTAATTCAATTTTAGATTTAAACAATTAGGGTTTACAACTTGATTACTAACATCGTAGATCGGACAGAATAAGTTAAAATTAATCGTAAATAATCAACTTATTAAACTTGATTCCACTCAACTCAGATCCAAGCTCTAGCTCTAAACTCTATCAGAGAATCGTCGTCGGTTGACTCTTTTACTTTGTTTTTAATTTATTTTTCAAAGAAGTTCTGTAAGTGGAGAGAAGAAATTTTCACAAAGTTTCAGTATGTAGTAAGTTTTCTAACGAAATCAGTGTTAGGTTTGGTGTTTATTTATGGAGATCAATCCGGAGCGTTAGATTTACCCTGAATAACCTTTAGTATCATCTTAGATGCACATCAATCACTTGAAAGCAAAGAAAAATAGTTGGTTCAATTTACTTCGTCCAAATGCACGCTCTAGATCCGAAAATCAATGTTCATCAGTCGACCGCTTCATGTCGATCGGCACACCCTAGGGTGTCGACCGGCGACAATGTTTTATTAGGAAAGTTTTTATTTTTATTTTATTCTATTTTCAAATTTTCAAACGTCCTTAACTTCTCCGTATTAACTTTGATTTTGAAGTGTTATATGTGAAAATTGTCCAGAAAATCGCTACAAACGCAATGGTACAAGTACAAGTTTCTGGCCAAATTCAGATATTTGTGAAAATTTCATTTTAACCCTTATTGTGTTTAAATTTAATTTTATTATTAAATTTCCTTCTAAGTTTTTAGGGTGTTACATGTAGACTTAATTGCATATATGTAATAAATTTTAGAACCTTGCCTATATATTCTATAAATTTTTAACTTCAATTAAATATTGTATATACATAAATTTGAAAAGTAATGGTGAAAATAGTCCCTAAAAGTTATGAATAATTCATTAAGTAGATTTTGTGTAAATTTCAGATTTGTTATTTGAATGGTATATGTTATTAAACATGAATTGAAGATTGTATAAATTGGATTGGGTTTAAGTAATATTTTAATTCATTGGAATGAAGTATGTTGCTATGTAAATTTCTATAAATTATCCAACTTGACAATTATGTATGAAGGTGTATTATTTGGAATAATGAGGAATGCGATTAAAAGAAAGAGGTGTAAGAAATAGAGATGCTTACCGTATTTAATACTGTCTATTCCAATAGTAACAGAAAAGATAATTCCTTGTAGTTCCAAACAAAACACAAATCCTCTTTTAGGTAATTTATGGGAAATAACAGTGTTAAATTTTCCTTTTGGTAAGATGTAGTTCTAATGCATTAAAATATAGAAATCCCTAAATGTAAAACCATAATATTATAAATAAGAATAATAATAATAATAATTCTGTTGTTAATTTAATATACGCGTTTTAAGAGAAGTTAGGAATAATAAGAAATGAAAGTTGCAAAAAGACAACAGAGTAAGGAATTATGAAAGTTATGATAATCAAAGAAGTGTAGATATTAGTTAAAAAGGAACAGTAAAATAAATCTAATTGGAAATCCAATAGTATAAAGTATTTAATCTATTGAATTAGAAAGAAGTAGTAAATGACGCTTAATAGCATTAATGAAGTAAGAAGTAAATTTTTGTAAAAATATCTGAATACTAATAATTGAACTTAGGAGGCATAGCAATTCCACAGCTAAATTTATACAGCCTCAAGCATACGTTGATAATGGGTGTGACTGATTAGATCTAGCCAAATATTTAAATTAACTATGAATGATGTAGTCATTAGTAAGGGTTAGGATGTGCAGTCAGTAATGTTGCACAATTGTAGTCTGCCATCCGAAATGGGCTACCAACAGTTGTGTATACATCGTACTGATGTGGAACTTCTCCAACTATAGAACCCATGGGGGTACACGTTCTCGTATAGGTGAAGGAAAAATACCAAAGGGGGTTCTCCTTGGGTTGAAGTCTTAAATGGCCAATTAGGGTTTACTTCAATCCTTATGGTGGGTAGTAAGTAACCATTTGGGCATTTCCTTGATTTGCATTAGGCAATCTATGGGACGGTGGACGAAAGCTCGGCGCTATGCCAGCAATGTTGGTACCATATATGCAAGGAGTAGGGTTGTACACATAGGTCAAAAGCACCAATGGTCTTGGAGTGATCATTAGAAAGACTTGGGTTACGCCTAGACGGACTACATCTCCTTGTAGCAACCCAAAATTTAAGTTATAATAATTAATTAACGAATTAAATAAATGATAAAATAAGTTTGTGAAATTATCAGAATTAAGCTATGAGAGTTGCACCATTGTGTCCGTGGTAATTTTCTGATCAATTTCCATATATAATTTGTAAAAATCCGAGTTAATATGAAGAAGATACGAAAAAAACAAGAATTCGGAACAAAACGAAAAAAAAAATAAGGCATGGGGTCGACCCATGCCATAGCCAGGTCGACCTAGGATTGCTTAACGTCGACCCTAGGGTCGACCCCCAATGTATTAAGGTCGACCCACCTTATTATTTGGACGTAGAAGTGTCCAGGTGCGTGTCGAACGAACTGTTGCAATTTTCTTCAAATCCTGTGTGTTCGTGCTTCCATCCGACGGTTCCCTACGGGTCTATGACGTGGTTGCACCAGATTTAATTTTCAAATCCAATGGTCTGAGATCCCTAAGTGACACCATAAATAGAACCCTAGGCCTAGCTATTTTTCTCATTTAGATTTTCTCCTATTTGGGTTCATTGCCAGAGGCTGGACCCTAAATAGAAAAAAAATTCTAAGGAGGAAATCTTTCTGATAATAATATTCTACACTTTAGAAGTGGATCAAGGAAGACCAAGGACTAGAGCTAAGGACCACAGGTGAGTGTTTTGTAATTATTTTAGATTTTTAAGTAATTTAAAATAATAGTGTTCTCAATAGTTGTAATTTTTCTACAATTTTGAGACGGTTTTTATATAGGTTTATTTGCAGTCTATTTTTAAGCAAATTTCAGAAGTTCTTTTTAGTTTATTTTATTCAGCTATTTTTTAGTTATTTACCGTTATTTACAGTTATTTTCATTTATTTACATCTATTTTTAAGTTGGAGTTTAACCTATAAATGTCAGTTTTGTTTTATTCCTTTTTGACGCGAATAAATATTAAAAAGAGAATAATTCGCAAATATGGATTAAAATAGAAAAACACTAAATTTACAAAAATTAGATGTAAAATAAGAAAAACTATAATAAAAAGAAGATAGACTGAAATAGGAAAATTTGAGACATTTGCAAGCATAATTATAACAAATGATTATAACTAAAAAGAGAAGATAGAAGAATAACAGAAGAGGCTTATTTTATAACTTAGATATTGATTAAGTTAATAAGCAAAAGAACAGTTATATCACACAGGTTATAATTTGAAAAGAAAGAGATAGCATAAAAGGCTTATTTTAAAACTTAGATTATGTTAATAAGCAAATATAGCAGAAATAACAGAAGAGACTTATTTTAAAACTTATACTAAGTTAATAAGCAAACATAGAAGAAGGGCCCGTACCAATAGCATTCCCTTTCAGTCAGGAACTGATGGTCTCATAATAGTTAGGTGAGGCTGGAACACGCTTATGCTAATTAGGGTAAATAATTGGCCAATAGATAGAAGCTCACTCCTCTATTTCCCCTTTCCCCTCCCCCATAGACCAACAGATGCAAGGACAGTAGATTCAGATTTCTTGGAAATTCATTCCCAGAGTTCTTCATGTATTCTTCTTCTTTTCAGTTTTCTTTTCATTTGGCTTTTGATATACTATTACTTATGAGAGGGATGATTATTTTTATTGTACTCTGATTTTATGAGACTGAGATGCATTTTTCATAAGACATGTGTATTTGGTGTTTGAGACATGTGATGTTTTTCAAACTTATTTATGAAGTTTTATTTTGAATAATAAGTTATCATTTAAATGTTTCCGTTGTTTTTACTTATTTGTCTTGTGAATCTTAGTCTTTGTAATGTTTTAGCTATACCTATAATACACCGTATCCTTTAGTGTGCCCTTTTTGGGTATACTAAGGGGTGTGGGGTGTTTCACTTGGTATCAAAGCCTAAGGTTACAGGATTCCTAAAAACTTGTTTTAAAAGTAAAGTATTTTTCAAAGGTAACATATTTTCAAAGTATTTTTCAAAAAGAAACTCTTATTATTGAAATAGTTTTCAAGTATAAGAGAGTTTTTATAAAAATCCCCTCAAAGTCCAGCTCAACCTTCTTTCGATTCTTTCAAGCCTAAATTTTCTTTTCTTTTCATAAAATGGCGGACGCCCCAAATCTTCCCAAGGGTGTCCAAGTCCCTGGCTGGTTCCGTAGATACCTCCAAGCTACGACACTAGAGGTGCAAGGGAAAGCGCCCAATGCAGCACTGGTGGGTGGAGATCCCATTAATCCACTTACAGCAGTTAATTTTTCTAAACTATGCAAGGACTTCGCTAGGCTAGGAGGCAAGACGTTTTCTGGCATGGGGAATTTCATAGAGGCATGAGCTTGGTTGAGGAATACGAAGCAGATATTTGGATTGTTAGGATTGGAGGACCGACAAAGTTCAGCTTGCATCTTGGCACCTGAAAGGAGAAGCTTCTTACTTATGGGAGATTATAGAGATGGAAGGTAGTGACGTTGGTTTGTTAGGATTTAGGGAAAGGTTTGAGAGAAATTTCTTGTTGCAAGTTGAGGAAAGCATGCAGTTAGAGAAGTTCATTAGTCTGAAGCAAGGGGGTCTTTTGGTAAAGGAGTATATAAATCAGTTTAATGAGCTATCGCAGTTTGGAATGGAGCTTGTTAATAAACCTCATAAGAAGGCCATCAAGTTTGCTAAGGGTTTGAACCAGCCCCTCCAAGGGTTGGCCTTGACACATGTACCTATGGGAGTGAGGTATGAATCACTTGTGGAGATGACTTTCATGTCAGATGTAACTAAGAAAGAAGTGGTTAAGGAGGTCCTTAAATCAAAAAACTCTAAGAAGCAGTTGTGGAAGAATAAGAAGGATAATGACAAGTAGAAAGGAGGAGGACCTCAAAAGGGATAGATCAAGAAAGGCGAGAAATGTCATAGTTGTGGATTGCTTAGTCATTTCACAATGGACTGTAAGAAGGACATAATGAAGGGGAGGTGTTACAACTGTGTGCAGCCTGGACACCTTAGTAGAGCTTGTCCTCAGAGAGCAGGCACACCTACAGCGCAAGTACAGGCTTTGGATGCAGCATCTTCTAATAGTGGACCGGAATGAGGTAGGAAAGTCTCTGTAGAAGGTTTGATCTCTATTTCAGATTTTCCTATTCGAACTCTTTTTGACTCTGGAGCATCGCATTCTTTCATTTCTAGTTCCTTGGTTGATTGTTTGCACTTAGATATTTCTCTAGTAGTAGACCCTATAGTTGTTTCAAACCCCATAGGAGGATTGACACATTTATCCATGATTTGTAGGGGTTTGAAAATTTTTGTACTAGGCATAGAATTTGATTGTGACGCCTATGTACTGGGATTTTCGAGATATGGGATGATTTTGGGGATGGACTGGTTATCCACTTATGGTGCGATATTAGACTGCAAGAGGAGAGTCGTCAGACTAGAGACATGTAGTGGAAGGACTCTCGAGGTTTCTTGCAACCCACAGGGGTCAGTCATGTTGAGCTTCCATTATTCCCTTGATTCATCACTACGAGAGTTAGATTCTGTTCCAGTCATTAGAGATTTCCCGAACGTTTTTGAAGAGGTTAGGGGACTACCCTCTAAGGGAGAGATCGACTTTAGGATCTATCTGAATGACAATGCTAAGACAGTGGCATTACTTGTGAGACATATGGCTCCTAGGGAGAGGAAGGAGTTAAGTATGTAGATTGGTGAGCTATTGGAGAAAGGCTTCATCAGACGGAGCATATCTGAGTGGTTGGTTATGCCATTTGGGCTGACCAATGCCCCAGCCTATTTTGTAGATTTGATGAGCCGTGTTTTTCGAGATGTCCTAAATAAGTTGTTGTAGTATTTGTGGATGAAATTTTGGTGTTTTCCAAGAGTATGGAAAAGCACGCTATTCATCTTGAGGATGTTCTTCATACACTTCGTGTTTATTAGTTGAAAGCAAAGTTCTCGAAGTGTCACTTTTGGTGTGAGGAGGTGCATTTCTTGGGGCACATAGTCTCAAGAGAGGGTTTAGCTATGGATCCCACTAAGATAGTAGCAGTACAGGATTGGAAGGCCCCCAAGAAAGCTACCGAAGTTAGAAGCTTCCTAGGTTTGGCTGGTCATTATAGGAAGTTTATCAGAGATTTCAGCATTTAAGGTTAAGCCTACCCTCATAGATCGGATTAGCTCAAGGCAGCGAGAGGATTCAGAGCTTATTGATATTTTGGATAGGATTAGCAGAGGAGAGCTCTCTAGACATCTCCAACACTGTTCCATTGATAGTAAAGGGTGGCTAAGGAGAGATGGAAGACTTTGTGTCCCTCGCACTAGTGATTTGACGAGAGCAGTTCTAGAAGAAGCACACCATTCTCGAATGACTATTCATCAGGGTGGTGATAAGATGTATAGGGACATGAAGAGAGTGTTTCATTAGAGCAGCATGAAGAAGGATATGGTAGAGTTTGTAGCTAAGTGTCTTGTGTGCCAAAGAGTTAAGGTGGAGCAGCAGAGGCCCGACAGATTGCTTCAACCATTGGATGTACCCAAATGGAAGTGGGATAGTGTTTCGATGGACTTCATAGATGGTTTACCCCGATCTAGGAAGGGGAATACCAGTATTTGGGTGATTGTAGATCGTTTGACTAAGAGCGCCCACTTCATTTTGGTCAAGAGTAAGAGGACGACACCTTATTTGGCATTTTTATATGTTCGTGAGATAGTCCGACTTCATGGGGTTCCCTCTAACATAGTGAGCAATAGAGACCCTATCTTTACTGGCAAGTTTTGGTGAAGCTTGCAAGAGGCTTTAGGGACGCAGCTTAGATTGAGTACGACCTATCACCCCAGACAGATGGCCAAACGGAGAGAGTTAATAGAGTTCTTGAGGATTTGTTGAGGATGTGCATTCTTGATTTTGGAGGAACTTGGGAGGAGCGTCTTCCTTTAGTGGAGTTCGCATATAATAATAGTTTTCAGGCTAGCATTGGGATGGCACCTTTTGAAGCTCTTTATGAAAGACTGTGCAAGTTACCTTCATGTTGGTTGGAATCTACAAAGAGATTGCTACTAGGTCCCGACATGGTTAGAGAGACTTCAGAAAAGATTGATTCGATTAGTAGGAGAATGAAGACGGCCCAAGATAGACAGAAATCCTATGCAGATAAGCGGAGAAGGGATATTGAGTTTGAGGTAGGAGATTTGGTTTTCATTAAGGTGTCTCCACTAAGAAAGGTAGTGAGGTTTGGATCAAGTGGGATACTTGCTTCCAGATTGTAGGACCGTTCCTCATTGTGGAAAGGGTAGGGAAGATGGCGTATCGGATAAAGCTACCAGAGAGGCTCGCAGGAGTTCATGATGCTTTTCATGTTTCGCACTTGAGAAAGTGCTTACATGATTCAGCAGAGGTGGTGGAACCTAGCCTACTTGAAGAAGTTGAAGTGGAGAGAGAAGCATCGGTTCGTCGCATTCCTACCAAGATCGTTGGACAAGATATAAAGAAGCTTAGGAATAAAGAAGTCCCTTTGGTTAAGGTAGTATTGAGGATGCTACGTGGGAGGTTGAAGAGAAAATACGTACCTCTTATCTGCATCTTTTCGATGGTACGTTTTGAATTTCCTATTTCTATCTTTAGTTTTGAATAGGTTCTTTCCTTTAGTATCCTTAGGGAGGGTAGATCTTTGGATTTAACCTATGGATGGTAGGACTGAATGTAAACATGTTACTAGAACATGTTATGTATGTTGGACGTTAGTGGTTGTAAGTGTTTGCTAGTGGATGCTAATGGACGCATACACACACACACACACACACACTATGCACTATTATCTCTTAGGGATCGGCCTAAATAGGTCACTGAAGCATATGCATATGGATGTGTGTACATTTGCATCTTTATTTTTATTTCATGGTTGCTATAAATGGATGATTCTCATATGATTGTTGCATTTGGATGATGATTGTAGCACGCATATAGAACTATCAGTTGTCATTAGGGAATTTGCATTCATTTGAATACATGGCACGGACATGAACGCATAAAAAGGTGGTTGACTGAATCAGTAGACCGCCTAATCTTTTGCATTAGTTAGGGAGATTGACACTACACTATTGCATATATCATAAATTGCATTAGAAAACTTAAGAACAATGGATGTAATGGATGGTGGTTGAATATGTGGTAGTAGAATTTGGATGAAAATATTTATTTCATTCTTTTATCCTTGGAGATTTCGTTGACGAAATCCTTTAAGGAGGGGAGAATGTAACAACCCAAAATTTAAGCTATAATAATTAATTAATGAATTAATTAAATAATAAAATAAGTTTGTGAAATTGTTAGAATCGAGCTACGGATTGTGTCCGTGGTAATTTTCAGATCAATTTCCATATATAATTTGTCAAAATCCGAGTTAATATGAAGAAGATACGAAAGAAACAAGAATTCAGAACAAAACAGAAAAAAATATAACAAAGCATGGGTTCGACCCATGCCATAGCCAGGTCGACCTAGGCTTGCTTAAGGTCATCCTTAGGGTCGACCCCCAATGTATTAAGGTCGACATGCCTTATTATTTGGACATAGAAGTGTCCAGGTGCGTGCCGCACGAACTGTTTTGTAATTTTCTTCAGATCCTGTGCATTTGTGCTTCCACCCGATGGTTCCCAACGAGCCTATGACGTGGTTGCACCAGATTTAATCTTCAAATCCAGTAGTCTGAGATCCATAAGTGACCCTATAAATAGAACCCTAGACCTAGTTATTTTTCTCATTCAGATTTTCTTCTATTTGGGTTCATTGCCAGAGGCTGGACCCTAAATAGAAATTTTTTTAAGGAGGAAATCTTCCTCATAAAAATATTCTATGCTCTAGAAGTGGATCAAGGAAGACCAAGGACTAGAGCTAAGGACCACAGGTGAGTGTTTTGTAATTATTTTAGTTTTTTAAGTAATTTAAAATAATAGGGTTCTCAATAGTTGTAGTTTTTCTACAATTTTGAGACAGTTTATATATAAGTTTATTTACAGTCTATTTTAAAGCAAATTTCAGAAGTTCTTTTCAGTCAGTTTTATTCAGCTATTTTTTAGTTATTTACAGTTATTTATAGTTATTTACAGTTATTTGTATTTATTTACGTCTATTTTTAAGTTGGAGTTTAGCCTGCAAATGTTAGTTTCTTTTTATTTCTTTTATGATGCGAATAAATACTAAAAAGAGATCATAAATATGGATTAAAATAGAAAAACATTAAATTTACAGAAATTAGATGTAAAATATAAAAAACTGTAATAAAAAGAAAATAGGCAAATTTGATACATTTGCAAGCATAATTATAACAAGTGATTATAACTAAAAAGAGAAGTAGAAGAATAAAAGAAGAGGCTTATTTTATAACTTAGATCTTGATTAAGTTGATAAGAAAAAGAACAGTTATATCGCATAGGTTATAATTTGAAAAGAAAGAGATCACAGAAAAGGCTTATTTTAAAACTTAGATTAAGTTAATAAGCAAATATAGCAGAAATAACAGAAGAGGCTTATTTTAAAACTTACACTAAGTTAATAAGCAAACATAGAAGAAGGGACCGTACCAACAGCATTCCCTTTCAGTCAGGAACTGATGGTCTCACAATAGTTAGGTGAGGCTGGGACACGCTTATGCTAATTAGGGTAAATAAGTGGCCAATAGATAGAAGCTCAAATCTGGGGATTTGGGCAAGGGGCGCAACTAGAATTTGTTTGTTAGGACCAGTACCGACAGCATTCCCTTTCAGTCTAGGTTTGATGGTCTCACAACATTAGGTGAGGCTGGGCAGCATTCCCTTTCAGGTCTAGGTCTGATGGTCCCACAACAGATTAGGTGAGGATGGGCACGCTTATGCTGATTAGGGTAAATAAGAGGTCACAAGAGGGAGCGACAATTAGCATGTATCAGCGATGACCGAGCGTGCGACATTGATTAGGGTAAATAAGTCGCTACTGCGTTCCAAGCGCTAAACAGGTGTCTTTTGCTGTGGGACCAACATGATTGGACTAGCTCACAGTGGCAAACAGAGATAAAAGGCCGATCAATGGGTAGAATTAGGATTCCATCCTAATTAAAATAGGATTAGGATTTTAACCTAATCACAGCAGTTTAAGACAAGTGCAAATAATCCAAACAAACAGTCAAACAGAATCAGAAACAGTATTTTACCCCAGTTTTATCTTTTCAGTATTTCTTTTCATACTAGAACTATTGCTTAGTCTATTATCTTTATCTTAATGCTAGTACTTACTTTCACTCACCAGACTTATTTTCTGACCCACTCCTCTATTTCTCCTTTTCCCCACCATAAGCTAGCAGAGGCAAGGACAGTAGATTTAGATTTCTTGGAGATTCATTCTAGGAGTTCTTCATGTATTCTTCTTCTTTTCAGTTTTCTTTTCATTTGCCTTTTGATGTACTAGTACTTATGAGAGGGATGATTATTTTTAGTGTACTCTGATTTTATGAGACTGAGATGCATTTTTCATAAGACATGTGTATTTGGTATTTGAGACATGTGATGTTTTTCTGACTTATTTATGAAGTTTTATTTTGAATAATAATTTACCATTTAAATGTTTCCGCTATTTTTACTTATTTGTCTTGTGAATCTTAGTCTCTGTAATGTTTTAGCTATACCTATAATGCACCATACCTTTAGTGTGCTCCTTTTGGGGTATACTAAGGGGTGTGGGGTATTTCACTCCTACTAGTGTAAGTCTGTATAGTACATGCACCGCCGTAAAGTTGTACGTTAGTTTGTTTACCGTTAAGAGGCAAGGCTAGATAACCTCTAGATGAGTGTTTAACATAAAGTAGAATACAACTAAATAGTTGTAATACCGATATTAGGCACTAATGGGAGGTTCCTTGGTGTACGTAGAAAATTCGGCCTAGACACGGATGGTGGATGCCCGATGTGGTGCAGAGTTATGGTACGAGCAGGGAATCTATCCTAGTCCATGGAGGATTATGATACTTATATATAGACATTTTTTTGAAAGAATATATAGGCATATATATACACATATATATACAAATGTAGTTGTTGTATACCTTGAGTAGGTTGGGTGTATCGTACGCGTGCATGACTTCAAAATTTCTAAGCTTTAAATAATAGACATAACACGTAATGGAAAACAATCCGCATAAACTAGTTTATGGAATAGTATGCAATTTATCAGTCACAAGAATGTTGTTCTGACCCCCTCCTCATTACAAACAATAGTATAGATCTAGAGGCACAGGTGCTGGTACAAGACGAGAATGGTGGAAGGACAAATTTCCTTATGCATTCTCTGCATGACAAGGGTACTACATACTAGAGGTATTAACCTTGGTTAGTATATGTTTTATTATTCTGTTATGAGTTCTTATCAATGGTTTTTTGATATACTTTTGTTTATTTATAGGATACCAACACCAACAATCCGTACTCCAGTGGACTTGGGTTTTCGATTTAACGAAAATTCATGCCCACAAAGGTGCAGGTTGTCGCATTTGGTATCAGAGCTTAGGTTAAACGAGCATAGGAATTTAAATACGCTGAGTGAATATATATATATATATATATATATATATATATATTTACTTATAAATATATATATTATATGCCAAAATCTACAATTCCTACTATAAAGGTAGTTGCAACCATATTATGAAAAGATGGATAAGGCGGCCATGAGTTGGAAACAATAAATAGAGTTAAATATATACGCCTATCTCGATCACCCCATGGGAGATAGATTGTATTGAAATACGTTGACTTAAGAAGAGCATGAAAGTGACATATAGGAAGATCCACGAAGCTGGATAGTACTGGACTCCCTTGTTGGGCCTAGACTGCCCTATGATTGTAGATCCCCATAGGATTGTCGATTAGTGATGTATGTTAGATCCAAATAAATGAAAAATAAAGATTCTATATGTTGTAGATATTCGGAAGTAAGAATTAAATAAGTTCCCGAAGGAAGGTGTAGTAGTCACTTCAAGAGATAGCCGGATTTTTAACATATCATGAAAGACGATAAGTCAGAAAGTAAGTAGAAAAGAAGAAAAGTCCAAAAGAAGGATAGATAAACCCCACTCTGAGTCCGATCGCATATGAAAGAATTTAATAAAAAGTTTTCAAATTTTATGAAAAATATTTGGAACAGTTTTCAAAAGATTTAACTAAAAGTAATAAAACCCTATTTTTGAAAAGTAAATATTTAAATTTTCCACAAAATTAGATATCATTTTGTATTCCATTTAAGTAAAATTTCTCATAGAAATTAAAATTTCAGTTAAAAAGGGTTTTAATAAAGAGATATTTCTTTTGAAATAAATAGAGAATTGAGCGTATGTATAGCTCGTCGATTTTTCTGAGTATGAAAATTTTAAGTTTTAAAATTCTTTTAAAGGGTGGATAATAGAAAATGGTACTGGTTTTAAATGGGGTAAAAAGAATGGGAAAGAAGACAAGAACCTTAAAGCAAAGTGGTAGGCTAGTGCATTGCTATGGGTAAATTGGAATTTCTCAAAAGAGTCAGAATGAAGAAGAAGAAGGCAGAAGTGGAAAAGAATAATGTTTAGTTAAATTAAGTAGTTTATATTTAATCCGTCCTAAATAGGGTCCAGGTTCAACTTGGGCCAATAGGCCATGAGCGATGGACCGCTTGGGTTCCATAGGCCGACGAAAATGACCAACTGCCCTAAATCTAGCGATTGACCGATTAGCGGGTTTAGGAACGATCCGAACCTCGAACGCAACATATAATCACGTCTAGGTCCAGTCACCCCTTATTTCCTCTCATCCCTCTTCCTTTTCACCTCCTTCCTCCTTCTTCCACCTCCTCAAATCGACCGACACCACTTTCCCCGCCCCAAGAAATAAATGGTTTAAAAATAAATTTTGAAAACCAACTTTCAAAATCAATTTGAAAATTTCCCATATTATAGAGAATAACTAGATTTTACACTTGAAAATACTTGAAAATATTATATAATAATCTTTTTGAAATGATTTTTAAAATTAGTGGGTATTTCAAAATAATATTTATATAATATTTTCAAGTGTAAAATCTAGTTTTTCTTTATAATAAGGGAAATTTTCAAATAGGGTTTTCAAATTGATTTCGAAAATTAGTTTACAGTGACAACCGTAATGACGCCGGCACCTCCGACACTCCAAAGATAACCAACGCTCCACCAACAACAGCCCTCGGTTCCAGATATAAACCATGACCAAATCAAACATGACACCTCCCCGAGGCATAGTCTCCTCTCGCCACCCAAATCCGACCCTGTAAGAGATCGCTGGCTCCAAGGCGACAAAGAAAAAATAAAAGGCTACGAAGTAGTGGCGAACTTTGCATTTGTAAACACCCTCACTACTATACCCATACTATCCAAGATTATTACTGAATAATACTATCAAATAATAAGGAGAATGAGGCGATGTGTACACATGAATATTCTCTTAGGCTAACACAGGTACTATTTAAACATCAAATAAATAACTCACATATATGTACACAGTATCGGCATAAAGCAATAAACATGTGTGCCTCTAGGATAGAAAAATATAGAATATACAGTAAATATAAGAGAACACAGAGTCAAAATTGTGGATTAAAATATAATATAAAATATACAACATTTATCCAATGTAATCACAATGATTTACATTCGAGAAACTTTATAATAGGGATGTAATGTATAATACTGAATATCTAATCTCCTCTATGCGTAGTAAATACAAGCCGGTCTCATCATCCCTGTACCTACATCACAATGATTTACACACAAAAAATATACAATATAGGATGATAATGTATAATATTGAATATCTAATCTTCTCTATGCACAATAAATAAAAGCTGGTCTCATCATCCATGTACCGGAAATATCTCAGACTGACCCGAGTATAGGACACATGAGTCAGACTATATCTAAATCTAAGGTCAATAAACACATAGAACTCTGTATATACTGGGTATTAATATATTAATGTCATCTATAACAGTCCTAATATCGTATAATGTAGAACACCACAAAACCCAACATAAAAATGTCATCACCCATATAAAACTCATCAAATCAAAATAAATCATGAAATAATATCAAAGGGGTGAATCATCCATATCCAAAAATTATCATAAATCATCAAATATGAGATGTCATCAAGTATGTCTATCAATCTCAAATAATAAAATACTATCATCAAAATAATGTAATAAACCGTTTAATTGTAAAATTTAGGGCACCTACCCATCAGTCGAGTATAACAAAGATATGAGAATCAACTATACTTTGGACACATATCCCGATATACTCTCGTATCTTTACATGTGAATAAATCATGATAGGGAATAACTGTACAACAGATATGAAGTCCCAAGTAGAGTCATATCAGTATGTGGATTACCTAACCCTGGGTGGCCTAACCCATATTTATACTTATTTACAGTGTATCAATAAAATATGCCAATCTACCACTTTGTTAGAACCACAGGGAGACTAATGGCAGTTTTCCCGCTTCAGAAACCTAGGGTCACCTAACCGGATCTGCTCCTACTGTCTTTAGCACCTCGATGGACATCATGACACATATCCACCAGTGGCTCATCAAAGCGTAGTCTCTTAGTCATGACCCTGCTTTGCCCCCAATAGGTAATAGACTCCTGGCCTGTACGACATAACAAAGGGGCTATAGGGCACCTACCCTATGGGTCACCTAACCAAATCTCACGATGTAGGGCACCTACCCCATGGTTCACCTAACCCAAACCATGTGATGCACATCAAATAAAATATCCAACAACGGTGATGTGGATCTGGGGCGCGATCCCAGAATCAAGCCGCTAAGGTGGATTCTAACCATCTGGTTCTCTCAAATGCCAATAAAAGGAGTACATCATGATAGTGGCATACGATATCAATAAATATAAAAGCACCTACCCTGCTCGCACTTACGAGCGCCACCACGCATCAGTATAATCTCGTAATACTATTCTCGTCACGTGAGTGTCATCTACTTATAATGAATAATGAATAAATACCATAGCAGTGTTCCATACCACTGCGTGATACTCATATGTTTATTCAATGCTTATAGACTACAATCAATCTCCAAATATTCTATACAACGAGTCCAAAGAATAACCGGAGAATTATTACCAAATGCCCTATCCCAAATGGTATTATAACTCCATTTATTCAGATTTCTCATCAAAGATAATAGAAATCATCAGAAAATCACATAAAAGGATGCCATCACCATATCATACTAAACCACTAAATAAATCAACATTAACGATGAATCATTCATATAATCCAATCAAATATAAAAGGAAATAGAAATCTGAAAAGTAAGATAAAATAGATTAATCAAATATATATATATATATAAAACAAACAAACAAATCAATCTATTCAATAATAAATCAATCGTAACATATAACCTTAATATAACAAAATTAAGTACTCTAGAAATGGATAATATATGCGAATAATATATATACTCTAAGATTAAACTGAATAACCAATTAAAACCAAATATAAAACATACTTTTCAATAAATTACTGATTTCTCAACCTTTAATAATAAATTAAACTTCACCAAAACATTAAAAACTCGTTCCTTTCTTTTAAAACCCCAAAAATAGTGTGTAAATCTAAATAATACGCAACACTACTATTTCATAATTTTCTATAATTAAATACAATTTTTTTAAAACAAAATTTAAAAACCTCTAAATAATTTCTTTCCATTTCAAACTAAAGGATATAATCCAAAATCTTCACTTTATACACAAAGTAATTAAAAATAAAACATTTTCCTTTATACAATACTATATTTACAATTCTTATATTATAGAAATATAGATTTTTTATACATTCAAAACATATCCCAAAATCACATAATTATATCATAAAATAATATTCTATATTTTTCAAGGTTTGACAGCTCCTTCAATGATATTTCAATAACCTTTATAATAAAAATCACTTAAAATAATATTATTATTTTCATATTGTATTTTATAAAATAGCAATATATTATATTTTCCTTTAAGACAATTCCAAAACTTATAATATATCATAGTATTGATTTTTAAAAGAGTTTTATAACCAATGAAAGCTATATTTATATTTGTAGCTCAAATTATTTTTGAAGGTATAAAAATAGCTAATTGAATAAAAATGATTAAATTATTTATAAATACTTTTAATAAAACTTCAAAAGCCTTAAATAAATTTTCCAATGCTTTTTAAAATATTTTTAAACTAGAAAGTAAATTAAACATTTAAATTTATATAGTACCAAGAAAAACCCTTTAAAATCATCAACTATCAATATAAATTTTATCGAGTGCCCGAATTCCACTACATTGAATTCTGGTCATTAAAACAATACTCACACAACATATAAATAAACAACACAGATCAAAATGCAAATGGACGGCATCTCCTTGCATTTTGGACAATTCCAACATACACGCAATCTCAACATCAAGTCCAATATCACCACTAACAATTCCATATCCAAACAAATATAACCAAGTAATTCAATTGATAATCACATCAATTTAACTAAGCTATGTCAACCAATCATTGGGCAAATTAATATAGATAACTTTCAAAGGGATTTAAATATGGTTGTGAGTATAATGATCACCGGATCAATGCTCAAGTTGCCTAATCGTCATCAAATTCGTGCCTTGAAACAACCGCCACCTAACATCATAAACAAACTTGCCAGAATCAACATCACCGCCGCCCTATCTCATGTGTGCTCTAACACCATATGTTTCGCCATCGCAGCCAAGCTTTACACCTAAAAGCATATCCTCATAACATAGCTCGCGACACCAGCCTTGCCACTGACCACATCACACCATCGCTCCGCCCAATATAACATCGACCTCCCAAGCATCGGTTCCTTTGTGTGCGACATCCAATCATCATTGCCTGAAGCCATATCGCACTCCCCCATATCGGTCATCGTGCATCGCAGGTCGTGTGATCGTTTTTTTAATATCGGAAATATGGATCAGGTGATTTCTGGAAGAAGGCTAGGGCAGAATGGAAATAAAAGGGTTCATGTCTCTTTGTTGTGAACAGGCATTGGGTTTAAACATAGAAATAAAAGTAAATAGGTATAAAAGGACTTGAACTTAATGGTTTTGGGCTAGTTAAATTTACTTTGTTTTCTTTCCTTTCTTTTTATTTTTAAATAGCTCTTATAAATTATTTGTAATTCATTTCAATTCAAACTAATTCACAACTCATTATATTGAATATATTTTCAACAATTGAACAATTTTATTTATTTCAATAAATTATTCAAAAAGAATTTATTAATTTGTTTCAATTTATTAAGTCAAATTCTATTATTAAATAGAATTTAATTAGCTAAAATTTATTTCAAAATATAAATGATTAGATATCAAATTCGAATAATCTTATTTCAATTAAATTTATTTATTCATACATCATAGAAAGCAAGGTTGTTACAGACTCCCCCTTATGAAAATTACATCCTCGTAGTTTCTTATAAGAAGACGTTAAACAGCTTATACCCAGACTTTCTTCATATCTACAATCCTCTAACAATCATAAACTACTCAATCCACTATGTGTCTCTTTCTCAAATTTCACCTATCGTATGTTATAGGTTCATTTAACAGCTTTCTATTTTTCGCATATGATAATTTTGTAAAACAATTTTCTTAGTGTTAGATTTTCAGAAATTTTTGGCAAAGTCCTTTGTACAGAGAGCATTCCGAAAAGTAAAAACAAAGTATATCATAATATATATACATCACAATCAATGGGGCATCCCGAAACATGGGAAAATGGTATAATATCACATCTTATATCAGTATACCATAAAAACATACCTTTATTTAGCATTTTAAAGCAAATTTTCTTATTATAAAGTAAGCAAAAGCATGCCATCACCGGATAGTCCAAGCAAACTTCATAAGTATATATACTTAACCCAAGTTTTGATATTAGTGATATATGAAAAAGTATAGTACGTATACATTCATATAATAAATAAGTAATACAAATTTTTTGCTTTAGGTCATTTGTCGACAAAGATTTCAAGTGTCAACCCACAAAATTATGAATGGGTTTCAAAAGTAAAGTTGTAGATTAGTTAAATAGATTTCTGAAAAATCTTTCTGGTTATGAAAATATGGTGCATGGCAAAAATGATGGCCAATTTATTAAATGTAACCATCTTAGGATATCCAATATACATAGCAGATCCACCTTACAAAAATGCATTTTTTAGCCTAACAAACGTCAAAATTTTGTGAAACGCTTAAAACAAAAGTTGTTGCTTATGTTTTTAGCTTTTCAGAATAGGAAAAATCATTGAAATTAGATAAAATTTTTGAAAGATATGATCAGATAAATATAGCTATGTTTATATGGAATTTGCATTTCAAAGCAGCAATAAACTTCATTCTTAATTTCATATTTCAACAATTGCAAACCACATGATTATGCCCTAAGAATTGATAATCTCAGGTACCATGCTGAATGTGGCATAGCAAAATTTGAAACTTGATTCTTTATTGTTTCTACATGCACCCAAGTGGCTATCTTGTAAATAGATATGTTTTCATTTCATTTATTCAAGACTAGGAAAGGTCGGACCTAAATTGAACAAATGTAGTCACGATGATCACCAGCCTTTATACCTGAATTTGAATTTTTTTTCAACTATAACTTAAACTTTTGATAACATAAGTAAAATTACGCCAACCAATAAAATGTTGAATTTGATAACTAAAGTAGGTATTAAGACAAAAACCAATTAAAAAACCCTAGTGGCTTGTTAAATTTAGAATGCACTAACACGAGCCTACATACTTGACACAACAGTACATAACAAATAGCTAGAAAGTAAAAACCAGACTCTCACAACACTTCGATAATATACAAAAACAGACAAAGACATGAAACGAGAGCAAAGGGTAAAAGAAGATTAACCAACTTCTTCGATTTTAAGGTCCTGAAAAACCATTTGCACCACTATTTTAACATCTTGACATTGGATGTAGAAATTGATTAAAATACTAACTTGAAGTTATTAGGATTAGATTATGTATATTTATTTATTTTTTACTTCCGAATTACAAGGAACGTAATTTAGCACATACACATATGTTTAGTTTTGCTATACTTAAAAAAGATTGATGAGCTATTTCAAATATTTGGACTCAAATTATGTAATATTAACACTTTCAGATTCTATTATGTAGGTTCTACCTATAAGAATAACTTACAAGCATGCAGCTCATATATCATTCGACTAAAATACTACAAAAACAACAACATTTTACAAATAAAAACTACCAACATGTCAATATATTTTAGATAATGTTAAGTAGGCAAAACTGATTGAACACTCGGTATATATCAAGTTATACAATTATTGCTAAAATGAATCTAAATAAATATACAAAGCCTAAAAGAAAATAAAAAACATATTATAATTAGTAAATAAATACACAATGTTATCATACCATAACATTTAATGATTCATTTCTTCAATCGGCTATAATATTGACTACCTAGGATAATATATCAACATTGCCTCGCCATTGATCTCAACTTCATACTAATATTCAATGGCTTCGTTCGTTGCTCAAAATATATACAAATCCAGATAAATAATATTTTCACACTCCAAATAATATCGTATTTTTCAAAACAATATACAATTCTCAAAAAAATATTGCTTATATTTTTCCAAAATATCGTGCCAGATTTGCCTCGGTTAAGTATTTTGGAATCCCTATCGAATACGTGTGCACCCGGATCGACCAGAATCCTTAAAGCACTCGACGGGTAAATTAACACTAAAAAAACTACTTAAAGTAATTCCAATCTCTTTACAAAACCAAATTCATATTTTTACCAAATTATTTACATATTTCCAATTCATCAATCAATAACAATAAAGCTTATCACATGTCGTCTATAAAATCAAGCAAGCATTAATACAATAATACACAAATTTTCAAACAAGCAAATAAACGCCTTCAGCGGAAACCTATCTATCAGCATTTGCTACGCAATCTGATCTCTGTTGGATCAGACTACTCTATTCAAAGCCATATAGAGGTGTATTCACCTTCACCAATGCTGACACTACTGGTCTGGCCAACCGCCTTTTACTTCAGTAATTCCATCAACAGCTAAAATTCACATGGAGCCAAAAACACAAATGTGATAGGGATAATATATATATATATATATATATATATATTAGGAAAAATAACAAATAGATCCCCAAATGACTACCCCAGTAATCAACGTATACTCCTATTATCCCTTTAATATAGGGCAACTACCCAACACATCCAAGTGGACAATGACTCTAAGTCACTCTAAGGTCAAGACTCGTGTCTCTTATATATAATGTATTATTCTGAACCTGCTCTGATACCAGATGTAAACACCCTCGCCTCTATAGCCATACTACCCAAGAGTATTATCGAGTAATACAATCAGATAGTATGGAGAATGAGGCGAGGTGGGGGTACATACATGAATATTCCCTTGGGATAACACTGGTACGTATTTAAACATCAAGTAAATAACTCACATATATGTACAAAGTATCAGCACAAAGAAATAAACACATGTGCCTCCAGGATAGGACAGTACACAATGTACAGTAAATATTAGAGAATACAGAGTCGAAATCGTAGAGATAATATATAATATAAAATGTACAACATTTATCCAATATACATCACAATGATTTACACACGAGAAACTATATAATACATGATGATAATATATAGTACTGAATATCTAATCTCCTCTATGCCCAATAAATACAAGTTGGTCTCATCATCTCTGCACCTGAAATGTCTCGGATTGACCTGAGTATAAAACACACAGGTCAGACTGTTTGATTCCGTGGTCAATAAATATACGAACCACTGTATATACTGGGTATAAACATAATAATGTCACCTTAAATAGTCCCAATATCATATAATGTAGAACACAACAAAATCCAGCATAAAGATGTCATCATCCATATAAAACTCATCAAATCAAAATATATCGTGAAATAATATCAAATGGGTGAATCGTCCATATCTAGAAATTATCATCAAAGTCTATAAATCATCAAGTATGAGATGTCGTCAAGTATATCTATCAATCTCAAATAATAAAATAATATCATTAAAAAATGTAAAATAGACCGTCTAATTGTAAAATTTAGGGCACTTACCCATCAGTCAGATATAATAAGGATATAAAAATCCACTATACTTTGGACACTTTCCAAATATAATCTTATCTCCTCGTATATGAATAAATCAAAATAAATCATGATGGGGAATGATTGTACGAAGACATATAGTCCCAAGTGGAGTCATATATACATCAATATGCGGGTAACCTAACCCTTGGTCACCTAACCCATATCTATACTTCAACGAGCTGTATCAATAGAATATGCCAACTACCACTCCATTAGAACCAAAAGGGAGACTGGTGGCCGTCTGCCCACTCTAGAAGCCCAGGGTCACCTAACCGGATCTGCTCTTATAGCCTTTAGTTATCTCGACGGACATCATGACACATATCCACCAGTGGCTCATCAACGCGTAGCCTTTTAATCATGACCCTATTTTGCCCCAATAGGTAACAGACTGCTGGCCTATGCAATATAACAAAGGGGCTATATGGCACACACCCTATGGGTTACCTAACCTAAATTTCTTAATGTGGGGCACCTACTCCATGGGTCACATAACCCAAATCATATTATGCATATCAAATAAAATATGCAACAACGGTGTCATGGATCAGGGGCGCGATCCCATGATTAGGCCGCTAGGGTGGATTCTAGCCATCTGGTTCTCTCTAATGCCAATAAAAGGAGTACATCATGATAGTGGCATACGATATCAATAAATATAAGCACACCTACCCTACACGCACCAACGAGAGTCACCTCATGTAAGTATAATCTCATTATATTATTCTCGTTACGTGAGTGTCATCTACTTACAATGAATAACCGAATAAAATCACAACAGCATCTAATACCACTACATGATACCCAAAAATTTATTCACTGCTCATAAACTACACTCAATCTCCAAATATTCTATATAACGAGTCCAAAGAATAACCGGAGAAATTTTGCTGAATGCCCCATCCCAAATGGTATTATAACCCCAATTATTCAGGTTTCTCATCACACAAAATAGAAAGCATCACAAAACCACATTAATGGATGCCATCACCATATCATACCAAATCAACATCAACAGTGAATCATTCATATAATCTATTTAAATATAAAAGGAAGTAGAAATTTGAAAAGTAAGATAAAATAGATTAATCAAATATATATATATATATAAACAAACAAATCAACATATTCAATAATAAGTCAACTGTAACATATAACTATAATATAACAAAATTAAGAACTCTAGAAATGGATAAAAATATATGGATAATATGTATACTCTAAGTTTAAACTGAATAACCAACTAAAACTAAATATAAAACATATTGTTTAATAAATTACTGATTTCTCGACCTTTAATAATAAAGTAAACTTCACCCAAAACATTAAAACTCGTTCCTTTCTTCTAAAACCCCAAAAATAATGTATAAATCTAAATAATACGCAACACAACTATTTCATAATTTTCTATAATTAAATACAATTATTTTAAAACAAATTTATAAATCTCTAAATAATTTTTTCCCATTTCAAACCAAAGAATATAATTCAAAATCTTCACTTTATACACAAACAAGTTAAAAATAAAACATTTTCCTTTATATTATACCATACTTAAAATTCTCATATTATAGAAAAATGATTTTTATACATTCAAAACATATCCCAAAATCACATAATTATTTAATAAAATAATATTCTATATTTTCCAAGGTTTGCAACTCCTTCAATAATATTTCAATAACCTTTATAATAAAAATCACTTAAAATAATATTACTATTTTCATATTGTATTTTATAAAATAGTAATATATTATATTTTCCTTTAAGACAATTCCAAAACTTATTATATTTCATAATATTGATTTTTAAAAGAGTGTTATAGCCAAATGAAGGATATATTTATATTTATAGTTCAAATTATTTTTGAAAGTATAAGAATAGCTAATCGAATAAAATGTATTAAATAATTTATAAATACTTTTAATAAAACTTCAAAATCCTTAAATAAATTTTCAATTGCCTTTTAAAATATTTTTAAACTAGAAAATAAATTAAACATATAAATTTATACATTATGGAGCAAAATCCTACAAAATCATCGACTATCAATATAATTTTTATTGTGTACCCGAATCGAATTACATCGAATTCCGGCCATCAAAACAATACTCACAAATAAATAAAAACACAGATCAAAATGCAAACAGACGAAACCTCCTTTGCATTTTGGACAATTCCAACATACATGCAATCCCGACATCAAATCTAATATTATCATTAATAATTCCACACCCAAACAAATATATAACCAACCAATTCAATTGGTACTCACTGAATTGATGTTCGAGTTGCCTAATCGTCATCAAATTTATGCCTTACAACAGCCACCTGACATCACTAACACACTCGCAAAAATCCACATCGTCGCTGCCCTATCTCATGTGTCCTCCATCACCATCTGTTCCACCATTGTAGCCAAGCTTCATGCCTAAACTCATCTCCCCAGAACGTAGCTCACGATACCAGCCTTGCCACTGACCACATCACACCATTGCTCCACCTGATACAATGTCGACCTATAGGGCATCGACTCCTGCGTGTGCGACATCCAATCACTGTTGCCTGAAGCCACATCGCACTCTCCTATATCGTTCACCGTGCATCACAAGTCGCACGTTCGTTTTTTTTATATCGCAAATTCAAATCAGGTGAATTCTGGAAGAAGGCTAGGGCACTAATGGAAATAAAAGGGTTCGGGTTTCTTTGTTTTGAAAAGGCATTGGGTTTGAACATAGAAATAAAAGTAGATGGATCTAAACGGGCTTGAACTTGATGATTTTGGGCTAGTTAAATTCACTTTGTTTTCTTTCCTTTCTTTTTTATTTTTAAACAACCCTTTTAAATTATTTGTAAGTTTATTTCAATTCAATTCAAATTAAATCACAACCCGTTATACTGTATATATTTCAATAATTGAACAATTTTATTCATTTGAGTAAATTGTTAGAAACAATTTATTAATTTATTTCAATTTATTAAATCAAAATCTTTTATAAAATAGAATTTAATTAGCAAAAAATAATTTCCAAAATATTAATTATCAAATATCAAATTTGAACAATTTTATTTTAATTAAATTTATTTATTTATACGGCGTAGAAAGCAGGGTTGTTACAGCTTTTCTACAAGCACGACCGGTGATGTTTGGGGACTTCGCCATTTATGGTTTGGAGGATTTGTTTGCGGCTACATGATTATTTCTAATCCTTAACCATTAGGCGTTTGCTTCTTTCTCTATTTTTGTCCAACCTTCCTAATAGCTTCCCTGTCGATTGGTTAGGCTTTAAAAAACTAAAAATGGCTTCCTCTCCCTCTCCTCTCCCTCAGCCTCCTCCTTCTTTTGCCCCCTCGTTATCCTTTTCTGATATCTCCTTCGTCCCCCCTTTTTACCTTCGCCACTCTCCTCCTCACCATGCACATGCTCCGCCCACTGCCTCCCCCCGGAACCCTCCTGGCCCCCTCCGTCCATCGTCCCCTACCCCCAAAACCTATGCGCAAGTAGCGGCTATCCCGCCCCCCCCCCCAAACAGAAGCCCCTTCTTCCGACCCCTCGTAACCTTAACCGTAGGCGCTTAATTCCTATTTTCAAATCCTGCCGCCAAATTCTCGATTTTTTAAAAAATAATAAGAGGTGTTTCCGTTGTGCCGGTTTAGGCCACGTGGCGACAAACTGTAGGGAACCAAAGATTTGCTTTTACTGTGGATTTTTTGGGCATCATTACGCCAGCTGTCCAGCCAAAGCTCCTATATCGGGACCCGCTAATATCTTCCTAGATAACCCCTCGTTTCCCCCACGCACTCATTCCCCCCTCGATTCCAATGCTGTTAAAGTACCTTTTGTCGTTTCCTCTGCCCCACGTGCCCCTTTTTCCAAGCCGTCTTCTCAAATCCCCTCCAGTCACATCGATAATACCACTGTTCACCACATATCCAACAGATTTCCTTCCCGCTCTCCTCCTTTTTCTCCAAACCATTCATCTTCTCCTCTTCCCAAAGCTACTCCCACCCTCATTCCTATGGCCGACTACTCACTGTACATCACTGCCACTATTATCGATGGTGCATGGACAGTCGAGGTCCTCAGCAGAGTCCTAGAGTCTGCCTTCGATCACTCGGACTGGGCTATCTGGCTTCTTGACAACAGCCGCTTCCTCATCGCCTGTCCCTCTGAAATCCTAAAATACAGAGCTCTTAACCGAAAAATCCTCACTAAGGCTGGGGGCTCCATATATCTTGAAGCCTGGCCGGACTACGAACGACCAGCTCCTATCGACTTAGAGCCGCCCAGTTGGGCCACAGTCAAAGGAATCCCTGAGCCCTTACGAGACAACCCGGATGCAGTGCAGACTGCTATCAACCCGGTGGGGAGATTCACCGAGTTTGATAGATGTGAATGGTCTGAACTCGACCGTAGGCTTCTTTACATCAAAATGCAATTCTTGGTAGGGGTTCCCTCTTCCTCCTCCTATAGGGTCCAACTCAACGACGCTGAATACCTCATAACCGTTTCTAGATGGGATCACTCTCACCCGCGGAGTAGACCTGAAGCTTTCCTCCTGGGACTGGACTATGAAAGAGATATGAAGTGCTTTAGTGACCCGATGAATGTGCAATCAGATGAACTGGATTCAGACGACCGCTTCGACGTTATGAACTATGAACCGGCTTCTCCAACCCCGCCCTTTCCCGGACCCCAACTGCCTAACATTGAGTTTGACGATGCAAGCATTCCGGCCCCCTTTGCAGATCCAGCTCCCCAGCGCTGGGACCCCTTTTTTGACTTGGACCTCTCGGTGCCTCCTCAGTACCAAGCTCCCAGCATTGACCTTGCGTCCCCCCCCCCGTCCCAAATGCCAACCTGGGCCCGAACCCTAACCTGACCTCTCCCCCATCTCCGCTGCCGTTGCACCTTGCGAGGCAAGACCTAACCCCAGCTCGGGTGAGGAGAAGTGCGCGGAATTCCAGATCCTTGCCTGGACATGCAGGTAGCATCTATAAAACTGTAGTATTTTCTTCTGCTAATTCTAGACTTAACAGAAAACTAACGCGTTGCATGGGAGTTAATATTCAAGACGAACATTACACTGCCATGCAAACCCTAGAACAGGAGAGATTGTCCTTCTCCCAATGAAAATCATCTCATGGAATATTCGCGGGCTTGGGGACCCCTCTAAAAGACACTCAATCTTCCTTACACTGTCCCCCCTAAAAATCGACATTCTCCTGCTCCAAGAATCTAAACTGTCTGATCCAACCCCCCTCATCATCAAGCAACTAGGTGGCTCTCATCTCATAGGCTGGGCCCATTCCAACTCTATTGGCTCCAGAGGAGGCCTAATCACCATGTGGAACGAATCTGTTTGGTCCCTTTGCCAAATCATTCCTCACTCCTCCGTCCTCCACGTAGCTCTCAGACACGTGCAGACCAACACTATCTATTTTTTCTCAAACATTTATGGTCCCCAAGCAGCGCAAGAAAGACGGAACCTTTGGTCTGATTGCTCGAATTTTGCGTCATCTATCCAGGGACCTTGGGTAGTTGGTGGTGATTTTAACACAACTAGATACTCAGATGAAAGGAGCTCGGGATATATTTCACTTGACTCGGAGGACTTCAATGCTTTCATTAACTCCTGCTCCCTTATCGAACCCCCAATCAACAATCGTCAATTTACCTGGTCCAATAAGCGCCTTTCACCTGCCTTAGCTAAACTGGATCGCTTTCTTTTTAGTCCTGCCTGGGAAGACATTCACCCCCTCTCTTTTTGCCTTGGCCTCGCTACCATTCTTTCAGATCACTGTCCCCTCTGCCTTGATTCCGGTACCCCCCCGACCTCCAAGCGACCATTCCGTTTCGAGAGGCTCTGGCTCCTAGAACCTTCATTCGATGATTTTATCAAACTGGCTTGGAGTCAGCCTTCTAGATCCACCTCAGCCACCTCTCGGGTTGTTTGCAAACTCAGATCCCTTAGAAAACTCCTCCGGCCTTGGGCTAGGTCGATCTGGGGTTCCATCCGTACTCGCATTGCCACCATCCAGAATGACATTCTTGCTCTAAATATCCAAGAGGAGTCTCACCCCCTAGACGAAGGAGACTCAGCCACCCTTGCAAACCTTGAATCTGAACTTGAAAGACTTTTGAAACAAGAAGAGATTGGTTGGAAACAGCGGTCTAAAGCCAAGTGGTTTAAAGATGGCGACAAAAACACTTCTTACTTCCACAAATTAGCAAATGGTCGGCGCAGGTCCTTATCCATCCCGGAAATTGTGCACAATAACAACGCTATATCTGATCCTACCTCCATCCTGAACCTCTTTTCCGAATTCTACCGTTCTATGCTAGGAAAGCCTTCACCTCCACTTCCCGTCATCGATTGGAACCTTCTCTATCCTAATCCATTGCCCATCCCCATAGACTCGTCTTTCACGGAGGAGGAAATTCTGGCCGCCCTCAATGATATGGATGACAACAAATCCCCAGGACCAGATGGCTTTGGCCCTTTCTTCTTTAAGCATTTCTGGAGAGTTGTCAGAAATGATGTCCTAGACATGTGTGCCGAATTCTGTTCCAACCCTATGACCATATCCTGCCTTAACTATGCCAACATCGTTCTCCTTCCCAAATCTGATGGTGCCAACTCCCTCTCCGCATTTCGACCCATTAGCCTGCTCAACACCACTTTCAAACTGATAACCAAGGTGCTCGCTAACCGTCTCCAAACCCATATGGATTCACTGGTGGGAGTGGAGCAATCGGCCTTCATCAAAGGAAGGAGCATACTGGACTGTGTTGCGGCAACACAAGAAGTCATATCCCTCTGCCATTCTTATAACATCCCTGGGGTCCTTCTAAAATTAGACTTTTCCAAAGCCTTTGACTCAGTCAACTGGAATTTCATCCTTGAACTCTTAATGCACAGGGGCTTTCCACCTAAGTGGTGCAACTGGATAAAAAGTATACTGAACTCAAGCCTTTCCTCGATCCAGATAGGCGGTGTCTCTGGCGGTCTCATAAAATCTGCAAGGGGTCTCAGGCAGGGAGACCCTCTCTCCCCACTTATCTTCGTTCTCGTAGCGGATGTGTTTAACAAAATGATCAAACGGGCGACTGCAGATAACTACTTAGCAGGTATCCGTCCTTCCAATCCCAACTCCAACTCCCCTCCCAGCCCTTCGATTTCTAACCTTCAGTTTGCAGACGACACAATCCTTTTCGTCTCCCCTTCCCCTGAACACATCCATTGTCTTAAGGTCCTCCTGTACACCTTTGAACTCATTTCTGGCCTCTCTATTAACTTTAGCAAAAGCTCTGTCATCATGCTTGGAAATGCTGACCATCTCGGTCCCTCCATTGCCTCTGCCCTCAACTGCAAACTTGACACATTTCCCTTATCCTACCTTGGCATCCCTCTGCGCCCCACCAAGCTTCATCGTTCGGACTGGAATCCCCTTGTATCCAGAATTGAATCTAGACTTGCAGGTTGGAAAGCGAACTCCCTATCGACAGCTGGCAGACTCGTCTTGGTAAAAGCGGTACTCTCTGCAATCCCTCTCTACTGGCTCTCCTTTCACAAAATTCCTAGTTGGGTATCCAAAAAAATTGATTCTATTAGACGATCTTTTCTCTGGAATGGTGGGAGAGCCAAAAGCCTGGTCAGCTGGAAAATCATCTGTTTACATACGGAACATGGCGGCTTAGGCATATCTAACTTGATTACCTTCAACCAATCTCTTCTTGCCAAATGGCTTTGGCGTCTCCTCTCTCCGGGTCAGTTTATCTGGAAAGACTGGATCCTGGCCTATTACTATAATGCGGACCCTTCCCTTGCCCTCCACTTCGCCCCACTCTCCAAACCCTCACCTTTTTGGTCAGGTGTTCTCGCTTCAGTTAATCGCATCAAACCGCTCCTTCATGTGGAACTTGGAGCTGGCACCAACTGCCTCTTCTGGTTCGATCACTGGCACAGCCTCTCCCCACTTCACCGCTCCCTCCCTTCCCTCTTCTCCTCCTCCAATCGACCTCTCTTATCAGTAGCGGACGCTGTCAACCTCGGCCTACCCGGCCTCTGCCCCCCATCTCTTTTCGACACTGACACCCTCTCTGAGCTCCTCTCCGCCCTTAACATCCTGCGTTCGACTGTCCTGACCCCTACCCTGCCTGATCTTCACTCCTGGGCCCTTGCTCCTTCCAGTGGCTTCTCTGTCTCCCAATGCTACTCCTTCCTAAACCACCCCGGTAGACTTTTTGCCTTCCCCCGTGTCTGGAAATGCCATATCCCTCCCCGAATCAAATTCTTCCAGTGGTGTCTCATTCATGGCCGGATTAACACCAAGGATCGCCTCTCCCGCTTCAACATCACTTCAGATCAGATCTGCGTCTTCTGCAACACTGAAATCGAATCTATCAGACATCTATTCCTTGATTGCGATTTATCCTTCTACATTTGGGTTTCGGTCTGTGTCCACAATCTTGGGATAATCTACTTCTTAGAAGACTTCTTTGAACACTGGCAGTATGGCTCACCTAACCCTCATCTCGACTCTCTTCTAGCTATCTTCTGCTGGGTCATCTGGAAAGAGAGAAACGCTATCATTTTCAACAAACCCACTAGCTCGCGTCTGGCATTATGCATTAAAATCTCTAATCTGTTCGATTATTGGGCAGGTCCCTCATCTTCGGCGCCCTTCAGATTTCGCCTTCCAGCGGTGAGGTCCCCCTCGGAAGAATCGGTGGGCAGCGCTTCCTCCGCCGCACCGACAGGACCGCATGGAGCAGACTAAGGGATCGACTGTCCTCTCTCTCTCGCTTGAACCTACTTTTACTTTTCGCTGCAGTCATTTTAATAATCACTGGCTTAGTATGTATATTAATCTTTACCTATAACCTGATGCAATGTCTGTAATCTAAACACTTTTTTGCTGTAATGCCGCTTTAGCTATCGATCAGGCATGTTGATCGAACTATCACTATATATTTATAATTAGCCTAATCGGCTGTGTAGTCACCTGCTACACAACCGTTCTTCTCAAAAAAAACCATTAGGCGTTTGAGCGAGAATGCTACCCATGACGTATGCGTCTATTCGACGCTAAACTGGAGTATGCATTTGACAAGCACATCAGCAGCTTTACATCCCGAAGTGAAGGAGGGTGGAGATTCAGACGACCGACGAGCAGTTTAGGGGCATTCTTTACATCTCTGTAGCAGAAGAAGATTTGGAGGATATCGAGACCTTCGATTCAGCGATTCTATAGCAGATCTTCCATAGGGTAGTAGGTGTTTGGCGATCAGACAACACATAGGACCAAACCCGTTTTATCAACCGCATCATTCAGCATAACATCATCCCAAAGACGAGGAGTTTCGACCAGATCTACCCTTTGGTACAGAAGGCTACCTACACTATTATAGGTGGTATTGAGGAGAATTAGACATATGTCATTATGTGGCATCACGTAGGTCCCGGAGTTGGACCCCCAAGGAGCTATATTATGCATTGTCATCTTTTCACCCGCATCTTCAACCAGTAAGAAGTTATTCTCCGAGGAGAATGGGTGGGGACAAAGGCACTTGCTCCATCGGATAGGTCCTCCCTTAGGACAATGGAGGTTAGAGAGGCACAAGTAGAGATTGGAGCATAGGAGGAAGTAAGGAAAGTGCATGTTAGAACCTTGAACTTTGATGTTTTGTTTGTGATAACTATATAAGTAAATATTATATAAACTAACCAAGTTTGAAGGAGAAGAAAATCAAAACATATGAAGACCAGATTCAGATTCCAGAATGTTGCTAAAATGTTTTTGGTAAGCATAGAGTCTGAGTCTAGATATAGATAAATGTTAAAAAATCTCTCCAAAGTGGTATACACATACACTCAAAACAAAAATTAGCAAATCAAGAAAACTACATAAAAACATTGCATTCAACCAGCTGAATGACCCCTTTCAGCCGACTGAATGTTGAACATGTTCAAAAATAAATAAGAACATTTAGCTGGCTGACTTACAATATTCAGATGGTCGAATGGTATCATTTTTGTGCTATTTCTTTGCTATTTTCATTTTCAATAGATTCAGCTGGCTGAAACGTTTAGTATAAACGGCTGAATATCTATAATGGCTAGTTTTTGAAAAGGTGCTTCTCTTTCATGAACAGGAACAACTCCTGATTCAAGAGTAGCTTCCATATCTCTTCATGGCTACTCTTCATGAACAAATGCAACTTTTAATCCTAATAAATTGCAAAGAATTTCAACGTCTTACGATTCAATTTTTCTTAATTCTTGCTATTTATACCCAAAAGATGTCTACGCACAAGAACTCTATTTGATCATTTATGTATTCAAGTTTATTCTTGTTTAACCAAATAAACTTCCTTTCTTCACGAAATACACGACATACCACAAAGGAGAAGATTATAGGAAGGGTGTACTCTAAAGACTTATCAGTGCTATTAAAAGAGCATAACATGTCAGATATTTCTTTATTATTGAAGTCCTGTCCGGTTGCTCAGGCAGTTAAAAGTCCTACTCTGTTGCTTAGGGGGTTGAAGTCCTGTTCGATTGCTCAGGCGGTGTAATACCTATTCATCCGGGTTAAGAGAGGGTTGATAATTAAATTCCAGAAGGAGTCTAGGACTGGACGTAGAACGTGAAAATTTGAACCAGTATAAAAATTCCTGGTGTTATTTACTTTATCACTTTAATTTTATACTTACATTTTGCACAAGTAGATAGATTGTTTAATATTCTGTATTATACGATCCATAGTCACTTTCATTTAGTATCAGAGCAAGGTCATCATATAACCATAACATAGTTATTTGACATTCAAATAATATGGAAAATAACACTAGCACAAGTTTTATTGAAGGTCAATCCACTGCACGACCACCACTATTTAATGGATTAAACTATAATTATTGGTCAACTAGAACGAGAATTTATATGCAAGCAAACGGATATTAAACTTGGAATGTCACTCAAAATGAATACACTGTACCTACTACACCATATGCACAATGGTCTAACACACAAAAATTAGATGCTACTGCTAATGCTAAAACCATGAATATGTTATTTTATTCATTAGACAAAAATGAGTTTAACAGAGTTAGTATGTGTAATTTGGCATATGAAATTTGGCGTACACTTAACTTATACATGAAGGTACTAATAAAGTTAAACAAAGCAAGATTTCTATGCTTAAGAACCAGTTCCAGAACTTTAGAATGAAGCAAGATGAAACTATAAATGAAATGTATTATGGGTTTCAAGATGTATATCATTCACTTTTGGCATTAGGAGAAAAATACACAGATTTTGATATCGTTTCAAAAATCCTCAACTCTTTAAAGGATGAATGAGAACGAAAAGTCTTAGCAATTGAAGAAGCTAATGACATTTCAACCATAAAACCAGAAGAATTAATAGGAAATCTAATGTCATATGAAGTAAATTTACAGGCAAAAAGAGCTTAGGCATAAGACAAAAAGACAATAGTGTTCCAGGCAGAAAAGGAAGAATCTGATTCGGATGAAGATGATATGGCATTTATAGCTAAAAAAATTCAAAAAAAAAATTAGAAATTTAGAAAAAGAAATAAATTTGGAAATAACAAGAACACCAAGAAACCATCAGCTTCAAATCTCGAATGCTATGAATGTCACAAAAAGGGTCACATAAAAAAGGACCATCCTGATCGTAAGAAAGACAGGTACACAAATAAAAGGGACAAATATAAGAAGAAGCAAGCTTTATCTGTTACATGGGATGATTCAGAATCATCTTCCTCAACAGACAGTGATAGTGATAGTGACACAAAACAAGCCAATGTATGCTTTATGGCTACAAATGACGACGTAAGTGATCTTTCTTTTGATGATTTAGTTGGTATAAACTCAGAACTACTAGATACACTAAAGATTATCAAAAGAAAATATAAAGATACACTTGGAAAGTTAAATAGAGCTGAAATTGAAGTAGATATGTTAAAAGATGAGAAGAAAATTTTAGAATAAGAACTTGAGTTCGCTCAAGAATCTTGTTCTAATACTACCACTCACCTTACTATGCTGAGTAAGGAAATAGAAAAAAAGAAAAGAATGATATCTTTTTATCTGAAAATCATGAACTAAAATCTACTGTTAAAATATTAGAATTAGATATCTCTAGTCTTAAAACAAAATCTGAAAATATTACTAACAACATTTCTAATTTTAATAAAGGAAGAGAAAATCATTCTAAAATTATAGAAAATTCACAAGCTACTTCAAATAAAAGGGGATTAGGATATAATAAGACGACAAAAGTTCCCAAAAATAATAGTTCTTTATATACAAACTTTTAAAAGAAAGATAATAATTTTGTAAAACCTGTTTTAAAAGGTTTTAATCATCCAAAATCTATTAAGATTTGGGTTCCAAAAACAAACAATTATCTGATTAGAAATAAGTATATAAAATCTTTTATAGATATAGTTCATAAAAGTGAAAATTTTACTTATAAAGGGAATTCTAAACCCTCTAGGGTTTGGCTTCCAAAGACCTAACTCTTAGGACCCTAACAAAAAGTGGATACCAACATCATTTCTATATTTTTTACAGATACCAATTAAGAAAAGAGGAAAGTGGATACTTGATAGTGGTTGTTCAAAAACATGATAGGAAATAAAGACATGCTTACTAACATTATCTACTCAGATGGAGGATCTGTCATATTTGGGGATAATTCCAAAGGATATATCATCGGCAAAGGCGATGTAAGCAATGACGATACATCCAACTTACCTCTTATTACAACTGTTTTACTAGTTAAAAATTTAAAACATAATTTTCTTAGTATAAGTCAACTATGCGATAAAGGTTTTAATATATCTTTTTCGGTAAATAAATGTAATATATTTGACCAAAATAAAAATCTTATCTTTGAAGGAACCAATGAACGTAATATTTACATCTTAAATATAAAAGTTGATCATAGCACAAATATGTGTCTAATAGTCAAAGAAAATGATTCTTGGTTATGGAACAAAAGATTTTGTTGTATAAACTTCAAAGCAATAAGCAAATTATCTAAAAATAATTTAGTAAAAGGTTTACCAAAAATGAATTTTAAAGTAAACAGCATTTGTGATGCTTATCAGTTAGGAAAATTAACTAAATCTTCTTTTAAACCAAAGAAAATTATTTCTACATTACAACCACTTGAGTTATTACATTTAGATCTTTTTGGACCAACTCAAGGTCAATCTATAAAACATAATAAATATGTTTTGTAATTGTAGATGATTTTTCGAGATACGCTTTGACAATATTCATGAAAAATAAAACCGATACCTAAGAAAATTTTAGAAACTTTACAAAGAGAATTCAAAATATTAAAAATAAAAAAATAAAAAAACATTAGAAGCGATTACGGTGGTGAATTTCGATAATGATATTTTGGAAAAATATTATAACAAGAAAGGAATTTTTCACAATTTTTCATTTCCTAGAACTCCATAACAAAACGGAGTTGTAGAAAGGAAAAACATAACACTTCAAGAATGTGATAGAACCTTATTAAATGGAAGCACTCTACCTAAACATTTTGGGCAAAAGCTGTAGCAACTGCTTATTATGTTTTAAATCGAGTCTCGATTAGACCATTAACGAAACATACTCTATATGAACTTTTTAATGGAAGAAAACCTAACATATCATATTTTAAAATTTTCAATCAAAATGTTTTCTATTAAATACAAAAAACCAACTTAGCAAATTCGATCCTAAATTCGATGAAGGAATATTCATAGGGTACTCGGAACGAAGCAAGGCATATATAATTTATAATAAAAGAACTAAAGTAATCGAAGAAACACTTCATGTGTCATTCGATGAATATTTCAAACTTAATAATAAAAATGAAGATGAAGATATAATTTCAAAACCAAATATCATAGAAAATGATATTGAAAATATTGAAAATAATACTAAAATTGAAAACAATAACTTACCTAATGAAAATGAGATTCGATCTCCCCTGAGATTACTAAGAAATCACCCAATTGAAAATATTATTGGAGAAATAAATTCTAACGTAAGAACATGAAATCAATTAAATCAAATGGGTCATGTAGCTTTCCTATCGAACATTGAACCTAAAAATGCTAAAGAAGCCTCAACTGATGATTACTGGATTATAGCTATGCAAGAAGAGTTAAATCAATTTGAACGAAATGAAGTTTGGGACTTAGTTCCTAGACCTAGTAATCAAACAGTCATTGGTACTAAGTAGATTTACAAAAATAAAGCCGATGACCAAAGGAGTATTATTCGAAACAAAGATAGATTAGTTGTTCAAGGCTACAACCAAGAAGAAGGAATACAAAGAAACGTTTGCTCCTGTAGCCCGGCTAGAAGTAATACGTATTTTTTTAGCTTTTTCATGTTATCACAAATTTAAACTATATCAAATGGATGTAAAAAGTGCTTTTCTAAACGGATTTATAAAAGAAAATGTGTGTAGAACAACCACCTCTATTTAGACATGAATAATTTCCAAACCATGTCTGTAAATTAAAGAAAGCTTTATATGGTTTAAAACAAGCACCTCGTGCTTGGTATGATTGTTTTAAAAGTTATCTTATAAATTCTGGTTTTAAATTTGGAAAAGTAGATCAAAATCTATTTATAAAACAAGATAAAAAGGATATTTTAATAATACAAGTTTATGTTGATGACATCATTTTTGGTTCTACAAACGAAAAATTATGCCAAGAATTTTTGAATATTATGACAAAAGAATTTGAAATGTCTAATATGAACTTTCATATATTCTTGGGTTACAAATCAAAATAAATAAATAATGGTAGTTTATTAATCATGAAAACTATGTTTTGGTATGAAAAATACTTCTGCTAAACCGACACCTATGAGTACTATGGTACATCTCGATAAAGATGAAAATGGAAAAAGTATTGAACAAAAATTATATCGAAGTATGATTGGGTCTTTACTTTACTTATCTGCTAGTCAACCTCATATAATGATGAGTGTTTGCTTATGTGCACGATTTTAAGTAAATCCCAAGGAATCACATTTACGAGCAGTGAAACGAAGTTTACATTACTTAAGCAAAACTAAAGACTATGGCCTCTTTTACCCTAAAGAATGTCCTTTTGAGTTAGTATCATATAGTGATGCTGACTTTGGAGGATGTTGAATGGATCGAAAAAGTATGAGTGGTACATGTCGTTTTATTGGACGATCTTTAGTATCATAGTTTAGTAAGAAACAAAATTGTGTTTCACTTTCGACGTGTGAAGCAGAATACATTTATGCTGCTTTGGCATGTGCTCAAGCAATATATATGCAACAAACACTTCAATATTTTAATATAAATTTATCTAAATTAAATAATTTATTATGATAATACAAGTGCTATAAATTTATCGAAAAATCTAATAAATCACTCAAGAAATAAACATATTGACATCCGACATCATTTTCTTCGTGACAACATAGAAAAAGGTCATATCTCTCTTGATTTTGTATCATCGGAAAATCAAGTTGCTGCATTTTTACTAAACCTTTAAATGAAAATATTTTTCTTAAATTAAGATGTAAACTCATAATTATGTCATTACATGATTTATAATTTGATAATAAAGTGTAAATAAAATGTTACAAAATAAATAAAAATATAATAATAAAAATAAACAAAAATTGGAGCAGATGGCATTCGAACTCTATACTCATGGGAGATAGACATATGACTTTCCAGTGTTCTATTTTATTATTTGCATTAAGATATTTCCTCCTTTCTATTTTATATACAATACTAATTATATTATATTTTTTACCTTAGAAACTTATAACTATTTATAACTTGAAGATACTAAAAGGATTGGCTGGAGTTTAGAGAATAATATTAACCAGAAAATTTCAAACTTCATAAATAGCAAATAAAATAAATAAATATATATATATATACATGAAAAGGATGTTTTAAATTCATTTGAAACAAACAACCATCCACTTCATCTTATAAAATGTCGTCTCAAGAAAATTCCGACCTCTCACCAATTGTATTCAGCACTCCAACTTTGGATTCGTCTAATAAATCTACTCATGTGTATGTTCCAGTAAAGATTACTCCATCTCCTAATCATCATACCGGATATACACCAAATGGCAAAAGAGCTAGAAGAAACTTAGAAATTGGACCACCTTCTACCAAGGAGAAAATCGATGATATTCATAACCAATAGCGCAAAACTTTAAGTATAAAACATGAGATGTATTATGAGCAAAAACACCATGAAAGATGTTTAAATTTTCTTAAATAATTTGCTCTTAAATTCTGTGGAACTACTCCTAAACAAAGTGTGCACAGTCCATCTCCTCAACAACCTCACGTATCTCCAAATTCTTGGGATCAAAGTGCTCCTATTCAACGCAATACTTGGTCTCCTATTAATCCATTACGAGATGACACCAAAGTTGAACCAAGCTCGTTCAAAATTTCCTCTTCAGACGAATCCAAGACTTCTAAAAAATAAAGTCTATGTTTTCATAAATTTATGTTCATAAAATCGGTATTGTAATTTGGATATATAATACGTTTGTTGAAATAAAATTATATTTTTTTTAACATTAGAATAAAGCTCCCAAGAAAAAATATATATATGGCATTCATTGTTAACCAAAATAGAAATGACTGAAAATACGCTAAACAACAAAAATTCAACAGATTCAGTCGACAGAATCTAAGGATTCAGAGACCGAATATTCAAATATATAAAAAAACTCAGAATTCAGCTGACTGAACTCATCCATTCAGCCGTCTAAATCATACCATTTTTCAACTGTTTTCTTGCGGGTTCAATCTTACCAATTTTAGCCAACTGCCATAATCAATTCAATAGGCTAGTTAAACATTTTTCTATTTTTTTATAGAAATGCACGTTTTTCAAAGCAAAAATCCTACTTATTATCATTTATCGATTCATTCACCCTCTACCCATCTATTCACTCTCCAGAACCAAAAGAAAAAAAACCCCAAATCCAAAAATCAATCTCTCTTCTCTTTCAAAACAAAAATGCCACCAAGTTCGAAAAGAACATGAGAATCATCTGTTGGTCCATCTCAAAGCCAAATTAGGTCATGGCTCCACAACGATACGGCTGTCAATAGATTCAATAACATGAATAATTCCAAGCTTTTTGAGGGTGCATTTATGAAATTTCCAGTTTTTAATGAGTATGCTAATAAAGAATTCACAGAAGCGCATGGTTTCAATTCTCTTATTGGGTGTGATGCTAATAATGTTAAAATTTATCCTCTATCGATCAAGATTTTTTATGCCAATATGAATCTAGACCATCCTAATCCTCAAAACAAAGATCGTTGTATTTGGACTTTGGTCTATGGCGTTAAAATTTACTTACCTTTACAAAGATTAGGACATATTTTAAGATGTCCATCCTATGGTTTAGGCATTGGAATGGTTGATGTTAATATGTATGAACGTGACGAAGTGTCACATATATTTTTGTCCGATGATTTAACCGAACTAAAATCAAGTGCTTTGCGTCCTAAAGCAAGAATTATTCATCGCAGGCTCATACATTCTCTTCAACCATGTACGGGAAGCTATGAAAAGGTTTAAAAACATGACTTCCAAGCCCTCTATGCTATTTATTCCTCTCAGAGAGTTAACTGGGGAAAAATTATATTGGATGAATTTCTTAGTGTAAATCATAGGAGAAGCTACAAAACCATTCATTATGGAGCTTATACAATGCGAATACTACAAAATTTTGGAGTTTCTTTGCCCAATTCTTATTTCATGACTATAGGTGAGCTTAACTCCAAATCCCTTAGTCTCATGGGTCTTCCTAAGCGTCCCGAAAGTCAACAAACCATTAGTTTTCAAGAATGGGTCGCCAATCGTAATCAAGGAATTCTACAACCTCGACACATGAATATTGCCTCCTCTTCTCAAGACCCTCAACAACAAGAAGAGGGTGATGAAATTCATGAACTAAATACTGACGTGCCTCCTAAGCAAGCTCTTGTCACGTTATCTCGGAATCAAAGAAAACTCAATCGATGTTTAGCTAACGTTGAGAAAAACGTTTCCAAGACAAACAAGAAGCTAAATTCCATAAAAAGTTTTTTGAATAAAATTTGGGAAAAAGTTTCTTGTTCTGGTTCCACTTCAATGGGTATTCTTGAAAATCCGGCACCATTTACTTGGAAAAGCTTGGAGGAAGAAGGAGAGGAAGAAGAAGAAGGTAGCGAAGATTGATTTGGTATGCTTTTCATAATTATCTAAACTCTATTCTTTTTATGACTACTTTGTTTTAAGCACAAATTTATGTACTATTTTTTGTGCTCCTATGATGTTTAATTCGTGACAATATGTTTTATGATTATTTTGTGTGGTTAGGACATGTTTCTATCTTGAAATTTGTGATGTTTATGTGTTTATGATATTTTCTTCAGTCATTACTATCATTTCTATGTATAATATCTTTATGCATTACTTGTCAGCGTCTATGTGAAATGTCTGCCTATTTTATTTCTCATATCAATTTATTTTTCCTTTTTGTCGATGAGAAAAGGGGATAATAAGATTGATAGGGGAAGTATCCAGTTAGAGGGAGAAAAATTACTCTATATATTTAAAACTTACATAGTTGTCATCATCAAAAAGGGGGAGAATGTTAGAACCTAGAACATTGATGTTTTGATTGTAACAACTATATAAGTAAATATTATATGAATTGACCAAGTTTACAGGAGAAGAAAATCAAAAACATATGAAGACTAGATTCAAATTCCAAAATGTTGCTACAATGATTTTGGTAGGCATAGAGTTTGAGTCCGGATGTAAATAAATGTTAAAATCTCTCCGAAGTGGTATATACATACACTCAGAACAAAAATGGAAAATCAAGAAAACTACATAAAAAAGTTGCGTTTAGCCAGCTGAATGACCCCTTTCAGCCGACTGAATGCTGAACATGTTCAAAAATAAATAAGAACATTCAGCCGGTTGACTTACAATATTCAGACGGCTGAATGGTATCATTTTTGTGCTATTTCTTTGTTGTTATCATTTTCAATAGATTAAGCTGGCTGAAACGTTTAGTTCAGACGGCTGAATACCTACAACGGCTAGTTTTTGAAAAGATGCTTCTCTTTCATGAATAAAAACAACTCCTGATTCAAGAGTAGCTTCCATATCTCTTCATGGCTACTCTTTATGAACAAAAGAAAATTTTAATCCTTATAAATTGCAAGGAATTTTAACATCTTACAATTCAATTTTTCTTAATTCTTGCTATTTATACCCAAAAGCTTTATATGCACAAGAACTATATTTGATCATTTATATATTCAAGTTTATTTTTGTTTAATCAAATAAACTTTCTTCACGAAATACACGACATACCACAAAGGAGAAGATTATAGGAAGGGTGTACTATAAAGATTTAATAGCGCTATTAAAAGATCATAATCAGTCAGGTATTTCTTTATTATTGAAGTCCTAGTCAGTTTCTCAGGCAGTTAAAAGTCCTAATATGTTTCTTAGGTGGTTGAAGTCCTGTTCGGTTGCTCATGCAGTGTAATACCTATTCCTTCGGGTTAAGAGAGGGTTGATAGTAGAATTCCAGAAGGAGTTTGGGACTCGATGTAGAACGTGATGAAAGAGTATACGGATCGTGTAATATGGATATATGATAATACAGAGTATAGTGATGATAGTAATACTGTAAATTGTAACGACCCTGAATTTTTGACATTTGAAATGTGAATATTTAATTGAGTTTAAATATTCTAATGATTGTTTAATTTAAAATTCAAATATTTGAATGAATTTGGTAATTAAAATTTTGAATTTAATTATGGCAATTGGGTAAAAATGTTGAATCTTCAGTTTTAAGCTGATTAAAAATATTTTCAAGGCTTAGAAAATTCATATTGATGATTGTGAAGGTAATGGAACTTTCAGAATTGAATTTGGAACTGTTCTGTTCAGTTTTGAATTTATATCGTTTAAATCGATAGTTAAAAATAGCGTTCCGGGACACAGTCTCGGAATTCAGCGAAACCAGTTTCATTGGATCCGTTATATTGTATTATTATCGGATTTCAATTTTCGTGATGTTTGGAGTGATTATTTAGCCGTACGATAAGCAAACGCGCTGAAATTAAATCGAAAATTTAATATTATAACTGGTCCAAAAAGCTATCTTCTCCATACGATCGAATTTGGACCCAAAACCTTTTCTATTGTGTTTGGGATAGGCATATAACATTACGAACGCCTGGCGGTACACCTTGATAGGAATTAGAAATTTTGACTTCGTTTTCGAGTCGATTCGAATTTGAATTTAAATTGAATAATTTTATCCTAGTTGACTTCAGTTGAAATTCCCTCACATCAAAACTTTTCTCTGCACCTCTGAAGCACTGCAGCCTTTCTTCATACGCCAATATCAAATCGTGTTCCCCTCAGCCTCATTTTAAAACTCATGCAACAGTTTCAAATCTGAGAAAAAAAATCGATGGCTTCAGTTATAAATCACTATCTCCAGTACTCCGCTCCCATCCCCATTCTTCTAGTTCCAGGATCTAAGTCATTCCCTTTTCTCAATTCAAAATCAAAACGGAAAAATGATTGGCGACAGAAACCAAATCGGGTGCTCATATTCGAACGGAATTAAGGCTTCATCAATTCGATCGCGACTGGTTAGCTTCAATCGGCAGCGCGCGTAGAGGGTTAGTCGTCGACAGGGACGGTGAAGCAACGAAGTGGAGTTTGATGTTCAGGCAGTGGGGATCTCGCGAGTGCAATCTAGGCGACGACTGGAAAGGAGGACTTCGCGATGGCGTTCGCGAGAAGAAGATGATGGTCGCGACTCGTCTTCGACAAGGCAGGCAGTGGCGTTCGATTTATGGGTTTCTCGTTCGAGATGGAGCGTGAGGCTCGCGTGCGTAGTGGGTTTCGCGTTTGAGGCGGCTCCGTTCAAGGCGTGGCTGGCACGAGGAGTCAGTAAGGTATTGTTTTAAAATTTAAGTAAAGAAATAAATGTTTATATGTATAGAAAATATTTACAGAAAGAATTACAGGCTGCTTATTTGTAAATTTAGTCTATATACATATATAATACATAGGAAAAGAGGAAATTATATATGGAAAAGATTTTGAATATATATATTAAGGATGAAAAGATTTTACAGTAAAGTAAATTTCTGATTATGGGGTTTACAGAAAAGAAAATATTTTGTTAAAGTGGGATTTAGTTTTAAATTTAACTTTTAATTAAATCAATTTATTAAAAAGGAATTGGTTTAAAATTAAAGGGTTTAGTTTGAAAAATGAAATCATTAGTTGTTAAAATTGTTAAAATGGAATAAATTGTTCGATTAATTCAAATATTAATAAATTGTATAAATTGTTATACAAGGTTTGAAAACGTGAAGAAATTGTCAAAATGGAAATGGATTGCAAATTAAAAAGCAAAGGTGAGATCTTCTCACTCAAACAAAGGGTTTTGTTTAATTTTAAATAGTTATATTTAAAATTATTGATTGTGTTGATTGTGTGCTTGAATGATACTATATATAGTAGTATATAGCAATATATATATATATTGAAATATGTATATATTGGTGATTGATTTTCCCGCATTATATAGCGGATGAGACCCTATTGCGCCGCATAATAGCAGATGATATTTTTATAAATCCCATATACCGCGATATTCCACCTCGAAGTGGAATTGGTATTGTGCTAACATCTTTGGATGTAGGGAAATAGGTTGGAGGGATCCAACTGGATTCCTCAAAATTATATGAATTTGTTTCATATGTTGTATGAATTGGTTTCATATGTTGTGTGATTGATTATTTATAATCTATGGATGATTATATCTGTGATTGAATTTGGTTAAGGCTAAAATTTAGCCGAATGTATTTTTGGTATCGTTGGATACCAGAAATAAATAGAATTGGATTTTTGAAATTAAAATTGGAAATTTTAAGTAAATTCTTTTGAAAGAATTGAGTGAATTTAAAAGAAGGAATTTTAAAGCATAAAGTTGATTTTTATAAATCTTGTCGAATTATTTCCAAAATATGGAAAAGAGTTTTAATAAATGGGCTTTGAATAATATTGTTTAAAAGCAGAAGAATTTATTAGAAATGGAATTTTGAATAATTTGGAAGGGATAAAGGAATTTATTTTAAAAGTGATAAATTTGTTTGAAATCCAATTGATAATTGATTTTGTATTTGAAAATAAATAATTTGGGAAATCGATATGAAAATTTATTTGATGTTGAATGAAAATAATTTTGTGTTGAAATAAATTGGGAAATCGATTTGTAAAATGATTTGGGATTTGAAATAAACTTAGAAATCAATTGGAATTTGATTTGGGGTTTGAAATAAAATTGAAAAATCAATTTGAAAGTTGATTTGGTGTTAAAAGCGAATATTTGGAAATGTAAATTCAGGATAGAATTTATAAAGGAAAGGGAAATTTGTTTTAAAAATAAACATTGATTTATTTTTAAAGTGTGGAAATAAATTTACTGATTTGGATGTAAATTTGAAATAAATCGATAAGAATTTATTTAATTGGTTTAAATGGACCATTTTGTGATTTGAAATTGGTTTTCAAATGTGAAGTGTGAAAATGTGATTTGAAATTGGTTTTCAAATGTGAAGTGTGGAAAATATATATCTCGCGAAGAGATTTGAAATTTAATAGTTTGGGAAAAATTATTTAAATTGGTTGATTGTTGTGAATGTTGTCGATAGTTAAATAACCGACTATCAATATTTGCCTTTGAAATGGCACTTGATTTGTTTTTAAAACAAACGCTCACTATTCGGGTTAGCCGGGAAAATACCTTTGTGTCATATAACCCATTCCGAATTAGTGATACGACGATATGGATCGTATTGAAGACCGGTGTTGAAGACCGGATATTTTTGAAAATGAAAGGACAACCTGTCGAATGTCTCTGCACCGAGTTGCTCCGGTATAGAGATTTATATCACTCCTTTTGTGATGGGAAGTCCGGACGTGATTAGAAATTATCCGGATTGCAAGGGCTTCTTTGGAAGTGCCTTCGGTTCCGTTCGATCCCGGAACGGACTTGTATGGATGTGTGTCTGACGTTACACTTTGAAATGTAAAGATGGTTTCTATCAAATACATTTCTGTTGGTGGCGGAGAATTTATTCTCTTAGCTTAACACCCTTCTCTGAGACGTACGAGCTCAGAGGTTATGTAGTTGATGGTTACTAGTGATACATTCCCAATTTGGTAATGTGGCATACGAAGTGCTGTTGATCATTTGTTGATCAAAGTGTGGCTTTGTGAAAAAGCGTGGCTTTGTGGACGAGACTTCGTCGAGCCTCACAACCCGGTAATGGTCGAAACAGGAATGTTGCGGCAAAGGTTTTTAGGGGTAGCGCCCCTAGGGTATGTCATTTCCTTCTGAATAAAAGGTGATATCATGGTATGGAGCCCAGATATTTTACCTATGTTGATTATACTTTGTGGTTGTTGTTGCTTTGTGATTGAGGATCCTCGGATAAAGGTCGGCGACGACCGGGGGATGACATAGCTCGTGTGTTTGTTACCTAGTTACAGCTGTACAGCGTGAGGTAGCGTCAGTGTGTTAGTTACCTAGTTACAGCTGTACAGCGTGAGGTAGCGTCGGCCTTGTGTTTGCAGAGATCCGGTTAGGATCCGGGGTGTCTTTCCAGAGGCGTTTCTATTTCGGTGTAGGGAAGTTCCTTTGCCTGACCATTTGTTGGAAATTCAAAGAAACAATACGAACCCTATACGGTTTTAGTTGTATTACCTGCTATGGAATATGGCGGTAACCTGCCACTGTATGTAGTAGCTATAGTAGGCATACAAAAATGGTTGTATGTTGGCTAAGATTGATATTATACTTTCGAAATGTTTTCCACACTAGACATTAATAATAATATCAACTGATTTTGCGTAGTAAGCATTTTTGACTACCATAAGGGGAAATCTCCTCTAATTCTGCGTTTGCATTGTGTGTGTGGCGGGAGGCCTTATGGTAGTTTCATTTTCCAAAAGCATTGCGAATCTGTTTTATTTTCTTTGTGAAAATAACTGTTTTATGATCTCACACCAGTCACCATGACTGACTCGGAGTTTATTGTTCTCTTTCTAAACTCTGGGTGCCCATAATTTTCCACACGGGCAGCCTAGAGTTATGTTATCAGGATATTCTGGATATTCTGGAGCTTTGGAGATGAGCTGGATGGCGAAGCGTATACTCGTACTTGTTTATTTATTCCGCTGTGTATTCTGTATGAGGACAAGTTTATATAACTGTCCATTGTTGTATTGAGTTGTATATTGACTCTGATGATGTAATGTATAAACTGATATAGTCTTTTGTTTTAAAGATTGTGGATTTATCTATTATATATTGTTCCGCTGCGAATGTGAGATTCTGATATTGTTTCTGTTTCTGTTTATCTGTTCTTTCTTTTCTTCTGTCTTCTTCTACCTCTTCTTTTAATCCTAACGGTTCGGTTTTTCGGCATTCGATTGCGCGACATTTGATATAGTGGACGTATTAATGTCGACTTTCGAGCGTCGAAAAATCGGGATTGTTACATGTGGTATCAGAGCAGCCGGTTAAGCGACAACCTTGGCTCTGTTGGAAATTACTCATTTGAGATAGAGTCAGTAGTACTCTAGAATGAGTGTGAGCATAATAATAGATATGAGCGCGTATTTGTTAGTGAATACCAAATTGTTTTGTATTGTGTTGACTTATCGGTTGATTGTTTATAGATTCTGTTCGGTGCAGGGTGGCCAACTGTAATCGATAGGGGTTTGTAAACTCTTAAACAAGATAAACTGACACAGTATTGTTTTAAATAGGGTAAATGAAATAATTTTGCCCAAAACTATTTTTGTATAGAAAAGAAATGATTTTCTATAAATTATTATAGTATATGGATGCTTGGTTGTTAGGAAGATATAATATTAAATTATTATCACTGTTATATGGAATTGAATAAGAAATAATGGTATAATTAAAGATTTGGAGATAAATTCATTTAACAAATGGAATTTATAAATATAAATTGAAAGTATAAGGAAATAAATTCATATACGAATGAGATTTGGGAATGTGAATTGTAAATGTAATTTACAAATTGAAATGGGATTCTAGAGAAATATTGGAAAATAAAATTCATTAATGGAATGTAAATAAGTTGATAACTTATAAAATATTTGAAATCTGATTGGAATGAGATTCAAATTGAAAATGAATGAGTTTGTGAATGAATAAATAAATTTGCAATTGCAAGTGCAAGAAAATGAAATTGAATGTTGAAATTCATTTTGAATTTGTAAGTAAATAGAACTGGAATTGAATTTGATTTATGAAAAACAAAGTGAAGTATTAAACTAAAATTAGTAAGTGAAGCTAATTGAAGATTGACCAAATGAATAAGGTTTGAAACGAATTGAATTCAATAATTATAAATGAAAGATTGATTAAATTAAGTTAATGTAGTAGTTGATGTGGCTTGATTAAATTCAATGAAAGAAGATCAGATTTAAAGTAGCAGTTATGTGGCTTGGATGGCAGTCCAACACTTTGATTCACTACTGTTTATTTACTGTTGATGAATTCACTAATATGAAAATTTCAGGAAAAAAAAAGAAAAAGAAAAAAAAACTCTAGAGTTATTAATTATTTTACCATAAATGACAATGATTATGCAAAGACAAGTACATAAAATATGCTCAAAAGAAAATTGTTGAAAATGAAAATGAGTAAAATAGGTGCTGAAACATTCAATGCAGGAATCACATTTATTGAATCCGGTTCTTCTAGTCTCTGTTCGAATATTTATTATGCCAGTTTTCAATTCCTGGCCGGCATGCTAATAACTTTGTAACTCACATGACCAAGCTTGCTCTAGCCTTTTGTTTCTAAAAGTAACTCATTTCTCTATGTATTTGCTATTAAAAATAAGTGAAATGTAAATGAATTTCTTATATATGTCACTAACGTGTTTAAACTGAGTAAGTGCAGGGTTTTGGAAGCCGTTTAGCTGCATTTTGGTTGCGTTAATAAGCTAAAAAAATAAACTGCTTTGCTTAAAATGCTAAAAGGTACGCCTACGCAACACAAAATAGGAAATATGAACTGTTTTTGCTTTTTTGACTGAGTGGGTCGATGTATATATATTTATATCTTTTGTCATATTGCAAAAGCTCCTCCGTACAAAGGAGACTTCGCCAAAATTTTCAGAAAATTTTGGGAGTTAGAAAAAAAATTGGAATTTTTTAAAATTTTCACTTAACGACAAGTGATTTCAAATTGAATTTGAGATAAAGGTAAATGAAACTCAATATTCAGAAATAGAAGATGAATCGAATTCAAGTAAAATTCGAAATGAAAATCTGAATGAAAAAATTTGAAAATAAAAGTATTAAGATTTGAAATGAATTCCAAATAGAATTGAAATTGTAATTGAATTCAAATGGAATTGAAAATACAAAGTTGAATGGAAATGAATATATAACTTTGTTAGTGAAGTGAAAATAAATATAAGTATGTAAATACTTATACTGAACTTAAGAAAAGAATGGTAGAAATTCTTAAGTAAAATGAGTATTTGGGAATCCAATAAGTGAATTTAGACATTGTTGTTAAGTAAAATATACAGGGTATTTGGAATTGGATTTAGATTTTGAAGATAATTTGAATTTCTCAACAAAAGGTATGTATTTGAATTTCGGTATGAAATTTAATTAGTTTCTGATTTTGCCACTTGGCATTTTGTTTTCTATTGGGATTAGGGAGTCCGTAGGGACATTTTGTAGTTGTACCGAGTTAGCCGCGCAAAGGAGACGCTGGCGAAATTTTTCGAAAATTTAAAGAGTTAGAAAATTTTTGAGAAATTTTGCGGTAATTTAAAATTTGAATTCGAATTTGAATTTGAATTGTGAAGTAAAATAAAGTTGTTTGAACTTATGAATAAGTTTGGAAAGTTAGAAAAAGATTATTCTGAAAAGTTGTTTAAAACTATTTGGATTTGAGAAAATAGTTAACGGGTATTGGAACATTCTTCTTACCTTGTAATTTCGGGACGAAATTCTTTTAAGGGGGGAAGATTGTAACGACCCTGAATTTTTGACATTTGAAATGTGAATATTTAATTGAGTTTAAATATTCGAATGATTGTTTGATTTAAAATTCAAATATTTGAATGAATTTGGTAATTAAAATTTTGAATTTAATTATGGAAATTGGGTAAAAATGTTGAATCTTCAGTTTTAAGCTGATTAAAAATATTTTCAAGGCTTAGAAAATTCATATTGATAATTCTGAAGGTAATGGAACTTTCAGAATTGAATTTGGAACTGTTCTGTTCAGTTTTGAATTTATATCGTTTAAATCGATAGTTAAAAATAGCGTTCCGGGGCACAGTCTCGGAATTCAGCGAAACCAGTTTCATTGGATCCGTTATATTGTATTATTATCGGATTTCAATTTTCGTGATGTTTGGAGCGATCGTTTAGCCGTACGATAAGCAAATGCGCTGAAATTAAATCGAAAATTTAATATTATAACTGGTCCAAAAGCTATCTTCTCCATACGATCGAATTTGGACCCGAAACCTTTTCCATTGTGTTCGGGATAGGCGTATAACATTATGAACGCCTGGCGGTACACATTGATAGGAAGTCGAAATTTTGACTTCGTTTTCGAGTCGATTCGAATTTGAATTTAAATTGAATAATTTTATCCTAGTTGACTTCAGTTGAAATTCCCTCACATCAAAACTTTTCTCTGCACCTCTGAAGCACTGCAGCCTTTCTTCATACGCCAATATCAAATCGTGTTCCCCTCAGCCTCATTTTAAAACTCACGCAACAGTTTCAAATCTGAGAAAAAAAATCGATGGCTTCAGTTATAAATCACTATCTCCAGTACTCCGCTCCCATCCCCATTCTTCTAGTTCCAGGATCTAAGTCATTCCCTTTTCTCAATTCAAAATCAAAACGGAAAAAAGATTGGCGACAGAAACCAAATCGGGTTCTCATATTCGAACGGAATTAAGGCTTCATCAATTCGATCGCGACTGGTTAGCTTCAATCGGCAGTGCGCGTAGAGGGTTAGTCGTCGACAGGGACGGCGAAGCAACGAAGTGGAGTTTGATGTTCAGGCAGTGGGGATCTCGCAAGTGCAATCTAGGCGACGACTGGAAAGGAGGACTTCGCGATGGCGTTCGCGAGAAGAAGATGATGGCCGCGACTCGTCTTCGACAAGGCGGGCAGTGGCGTTCGATTTGTGGGTTTCTCGTTCGAGATGGAGCGTGAGGCTCGCGTGCGCAGTGGGTTTCGCGTTCGAGGCAGCTCCGTTCAAGGCGTCGCTGGCACGAGGAGTCAGTAAGGTATTGTTTTAAAATTTAAGTAAAGAAATAAATATTTATATGTATATAAAATATTTACAGAAAGAATTACAGGCTGCTTATTTTTAAATTTAGTCTATATACATATATAATACATTGGAAAAGAGGAAATTATATATGGAAAAGATTTTGAATATATATATTAAGGATGAAAAGATTTTATAGTAAAGTAAATTTCTGATTATGGGGTTTACAGAAAAGAAAATATTTTGTTAAAATGGAATTTAGTTTTAAATTTAACTTTTAATTAAATTAATTTATTAAAAAGGAATTGGTTTAAAATTAAAGGGTTTAGTTTGAAAAATGAAATCACTAGTTGTTAAAATTGTTAAAATGGAATAAATTGTTCGATTAATTCAAATATTAATAAATTGTATAAATTGTTATATAAGGTTTGAAAACGTGAAGAAATGGTCAAAATGGAAATGGAATGCAAATTAAAAAGCAAAGGTGAGATCTTCTCACTCAAACAAAGGGTTTTGTTTAATTTTAAATAGTTATATTTAAAATTATTGATTGTGTTGATTGTGTGCTTGAATGATACTATATATAGTAGTATATAGCAATATATATATATATTGGAATATGTATATATTGGTGATTGATTTTCCCGCATTATATAGCGGATGAGACCCTATTGCGCCGCATAATAGCAGATGATATTTTTATAAATCCCATATACCGCGATATTCCACCTCGAAGTGGAATTGGTATTGTGCTAACATCTGTGGATGCAGGGAAACAGGTTGGAGGGATCCAACTGGATTCCTCAAAAATATATGAATTTGTTTCATATGTTGTATGAATTGTTTTCATATGTTATGTGATTGATTATTTATAATCTATGGATGATTATATCTGTGATTGAATTTGTTGAAGGCTAAAATTTTGCCGAATGTATTTTTGGTATCGTTGGATACCAGAAATAAATGGAATTGGATTTTTGAAATTAAAATTGGAAATTTTAAGTAAATTCTTTTGAAAGAATTGAGTGAATTTAAAAGAAGGAATTTTAAAGCGTAAAGTTGATTTTTATAAATCTTGTCGAATTATTTCCAAAATATGGAAAAGAGTTTTAATAAATGGGCTTTGAATAATATTGTTTAAAAGCAGAAGAATTTATTAGAAATGGAATTTTGAATAATTTGGAAGGGATAAAGGAATTTATTTTAAAAGTGATAAATTTGTTTGAAATCCAATTGATAATTGATTTTGTATTTGAAAATAAATAATTTGGGAAATCGATATGAAAATTTATTTGATGTTGAATGAAAATAAATTTTGTGTTGAAATAAATTAGGAAATCGATTTGTAAAATGATTTGGGATTTGAAATAAACTTAGAAATCAATTGGAATTTGATTTGGGGTTTGAAATAAAATTGAAAAATCAATTTGAAAGTTGATTTGGTGTTAAAAGCGAATATTTGGAAATGTAAATTCAGGATAGAATTTATAAAGGAAAGAGAAATTTGTTTTAAAAATAAACATTGATTTATTTTTAAGTGTGGAAATAAATTTACTGATTGGGATGTAAATTTGAAACAAATCGATAAGAATTTATTTAATTGGTTTAAATGGACCATTTTGTGATTTGAAATTGGTTTTCAAATGTGAAGTGTGAAAATGTGATTTGAAATTGGTTTTCAAATGTGAAGTGTGAAAATGTGATTTGAAATTGGTTTTCAAATGTGAAGTGTGGAAAATATATATCTCGCGAAGAGATTTGAAATTTAATAATTTGGGAAAAATTATTTAAATTGGTTGATTGTTGTGAATGTTGTCGATAGTTAAATAACCGACTATCAATATTTGCCTTTGAAATGGCACTTGATTTGTTTTTAAAACAAACGCTCACTATTCGGGTTAACCGGGAAAAGACCTTTGTGTCATATAACCCATTCCGAATTAGTGATACGACGATATGGATCGTATTGAAGACCTGTGTTGAAGACCGGATATTTTTGAAAATGAAAGGACAACCTGTCGAATGTCTCTGCACCGAGTTGCTCCGGTATAGAGATTTATATCACTCCTTTTGTGATGGGAAGTCCGGACATGATTAGAAATTATCCGGATTGCAAGGGCTTCTTTGGAAGTGCCTTCAGTTCTGTTCAATCCCGGAACGGACTTGTATGGATGTGTGTCTGACGTTACACTTTGAAATGTAAAGCTGGTTTCTATCAAATACATTTCTGTTGGTGGCGGAGAATTTATTCTCTTAGCTTAACACCCTTCTCTGAGACGTACGAGCTCAGAGGTTATGTAGTTGATGATTACTAGTGATACATTCCCAATTTGGTAATGTGGCATACGGAGTGCTGTTGAGCATTTGTTGATCAAAGCGTGGCTTTGTGAAAAAGGTGGCTTTGTGAAAAAGCGTGGCTTTGTGAAAAAGCGTGGCTTTGTGAAAAAGCGTGGCTTTGTGAAAAAGCGTAGCTTTATGGACGAGACTTCGTCGAGCCTCACAACCCGGTAATGGTCGAAACAGGAATGTTGCGGCAAAGGTTTTTAGGGGTAGCGCCCCTAGGGTATGTCATTTCCTTCTGGATAAAAGGTGATATCATGGTATGGAGCCCAGATATTTTACCTATGTTGATTATACTTTGTGGTTGTTGTTGCTTTGTGATTGAGGATCCTTGGATAAAGGTCAGTGACGACCGGGGGATGACATAGCTCGTGTGTTAGTTACCTAGTTACAGCTGTACAGCGTGAGGTAGCGTCAGTGTGTTAGTTACCTAGTTATAGTTGTACAGCGTGAGGTAGCGTCGGCCTTGTGTTTGCAGAGATCCGGTTAGGATCCGGGGCGTCTTTCCAGAGGCGTTTCTATTTCGGTGTAGGGAAGTTCCTTTGCCTGACCATTTGTTGGAAATCCAAAGAAACAATACGAACCCTGTACGGTTTTAGTTGTATTACCTGCTATGGAATGTGGCGGTAACCTGCTACTGAACGTAGTAGCTATAGTAGGCATACAAAAATGGTTGTATGTTGGCTAAGATTGATATTATACTTTCGAAATGTTTTCCACACTAGACATTAATAATAATATCAACTGATTTTGCATAGTAAGCATTTTTGATTATCATAAGGGGAAATCTCCTCCAATTCTGCGTTTGCATTGTGTGTGTGGCGGGAGGCCTTATGGTAGTTTCATTTTCCAAAAGCATTGCGAATCTGTTTTATTTTCTTTGTGAAAATAACTGTTTTACGATCTCACACCAGTCACCATGACTGACTCGGAGTTTATTGTTCCCTTTCTAAACTCTGGATGCCCATAATTTTCCACACGGGCAGCCTAGAGTTATGTTATCAGGATATTCTGGAGCTTTGGAGATGAGCTGGATGGTGAAGCGTATACTCGTACTTGTTTATTTATTCCACTGTGTATTCTGTATGAGGACAAGTTTATATAACTGTCCATTGTTGTATTGAGTTGTATATTGACTCTGATGATGTAATGTATAAACTGATATAGTCTTTTGTTTTAAAGATTATGGATTTATCTATTATATATTGTTCCGCTGCGAATGTGAGATTCTGATATTGTTTCTGTTTCTGTTTATCTGTTCTTTCTTTTCTTCTGTCTTCTTCTACCTCTTCTTTTAATCCTAATTAGATTGCATATAGATTCTCATACGTGTAGCCTAGTAATTGTAGTTCATGCCATTGAAGAATGGAGGTCGTGCTGTAGATTGACCTTCAGTAAAACTAGTGTTAGTGACAGTGCTAGAGTTGCTTTCCATATTAGCAAAGTATCAAATAATTGTGTAGCGGTTATAGGATGCCTTGCTCTGATACCAAATGAAAGAGTATACGGATCATGTAATATGGATATATGATAATACAGAGTATAGTGATGATAGTAATACTGTAAATCGTGCGGAATATAAAAGCAGTATAGTAAAATGACACCAGATATTTTATACTGGTTCGGAGCACCGTCCTACGTCCAGTCCCAGTCTCCTTCTGGAATTTAACCAACTAACAATACCCTCACTTAACCTGGAGGAATAGATTTAAACAACCCTGAGCAGCTGAACAAGGACCCGAGCAACAGAACAGGATTTTGCCTCAGCAACAGAAGAGGTCTTTACTTAACCCGAGCAGCAGAACAGATCAATAATAAATACAAATTAGTTTCCGACTTCTTGTGTTCTTAATAACACTAATGAGTCAATGATGTACAAAACTTCCTATAATCTAATCCTCAAATTTGTGAATGTGAATAAGGATTAAAGGAAGAATATGATAGCCTTATAGAAAATAATATTAGAGAGTAAGATCAGAAAGCAATAATTGAAATTAATTAAATTGATGTAGAACTAATGTGTTTATATAGTTGTTTAAGAGATATAACCATTCACGAATAGTTCTCATCAAAAGAAGCATCTATTTAGAAGAGATATGGATTGAGACTCTTCATCAAAGGAGATGTCTTTTCAGGAAAAATGACAGTTGGAATACAGGAGTCGACTGGTCAAAATATACCAGCCAACTGGTCGAAAAAGATGTGTGCACGTTTATGTGCATGTTTGCATATATATGAGCAAACCGCTGAACCAGTCGACTGGTTGAAATGCACCAGTCGACTGCTTTGGCTGTTTGTGCATATATATGCATATTTTCCAACTTATTTAAAATTACGATGAAGGTGGATAATTTCTTGATGTTTGTGAGAGATTTTGAGGATAGATTTTAACAAAAATAACTACTCTACAAACACAATATACATGTACTAACACATTTATACAATGTGGCCTTGAGATCTCCAAAGTGCTAGCATACCTCCTTCGGTTAGTAGTCGCATCTTCTTTGCTTCTTCTTGTTAATTATTGTACGTTGTCATGAATCAAAATCCATGATTCAACATTCTCCCCCTTTTTGATTGATGACAACCTGTAAAAGAAGAATATATATGTCGTAGCAAAAGAATATAAACTCCCTCTGAATTTATTATTCTTCCTTAATAAATGGTTATCGTTTTCCTGCAAATAAAATGTTAGTCCACCTATGTTTCTCCCCCTTTGTCATCGACAAAAAAAAGTATAAGCATTGCATAACCAGGTAGCATACAAAATATGAAGTATGACTAGATACAGGTAGCGGTAGTAGCAGTAGTTATAGAGAGACGAGTTATACAGGTCTCTTAAAATAGCAAAGCAGTGAATAATATTCAAAGAAAAACAACACCAGAGATAACCATGACTGATTAGTCGGAATCTGTTTGCTCATCGTCTCCTTCCTCTTCTTCTTCTTGAATTTCTTTCCCTTTGCTTTTGTGTTGTGGTTCAGAAGTAGGTCCGCCAATACTTGGAGAAGAACTAGTAGCTTCATCTGAAGGGCTCCATGTGAATTGAGGTGCAGGACGTTTTCCCGGATCTTGAGTAGCATGAGGACTTGATGAAGAGTAGGAGATTGCATCCCATAATTTGACAAAGAATGGTTTTACCTTATCGAATTTCTTATCTATTTTAGCATCCATTCTTTTCAAACGAGCTTCTAGAAGGAATTGCTTCCGAGCAACTATATACATTGATTCTTTGGTTGAGAGAGTTGCAGAGGGAATACGAACATCGCTTGGCCTTGAAGATTGAGAAGTAGCAGCTGGTGGTTGTTGAGGTTGTCTTGAATGTGCACGAGCAAGCCAATCTGCATAGGGCATAATGCGATGAGTGGGAGGAGGCAGCTTCATGAGCTTTATAGTCTTTGCATTAAGAATGCCGACAGTTGAAATTTCGGAATCTGGTTCTGGGACGTCACAATGTTTAAGTAAACGCATTATGTACTCAGCATAGAAAATACGTTTCATAGCACCTTGATTGAAGCCGAGTAACTCGTCTACTATGAGTTGAATCCAATTAATGTCTTTACCATCATATATAGCATACAAAGCACGAAAATTTTCTTGATAAACCTGATCAAAAGTGCCGGTTCGTTGAAGAATAGAGCGCATCATTGCCCGATGAAGTATCTGGCGGTGGGACGAAGACCAATCGACTTTGTACTGTTTGAATTATCTTCTATAAAACGGTGACTGACTTCATTTCGAGTATGGACTACACAATCAACTTCTTGAAGATTAATCCCATATGTTGGTGTGTCAAGAATATGACCAATACGATCAATTGGGAGAAACACCTTCTTGCCACATACTAAGCTCCAAATGCAATTATCTCGGTTACCTCTTGGATCTTGGTGACCCAAATTCAAGTTAGCAAGAAAAAGTTTAACCATGATGTGATTTATTGGTAGCTTGTTCTTTTCATAGTCGAGTAGAGATTCTAATTTGCCCTGCCTAGCAATGTTGAGAAGACCGTAGGCTGAGAAATCCGGGAAAACAACAAAGGAGCTCTCTAGAATTGGAACATTTTTCAATTTCCTCCATCGTTGTATGGCAGTAGCATCGTACAACCACTGAGCAATGTATGTATCAATGGGATCTTGAGTGGAAGAAGATGAAGTTTTTGATGTTTTGGTTTTGGGAGGTGCCATTTTAGTGCTATTTGAAAATAGTTGAAGGGGTGGTAGGTTTTTAATTTTTGAAACTGAAGAAGAATGAATCGGTTTTGAAGAGAAGCAGATGAGGTGTCAAAAAACTATTGGGTGGAAGAGTGAAAAGGTGTACCGGTTTGAAGAAAATTCTTAAACATGTAGTCCAGCAGTCGACTGGTGAATGATATCCAGTCGACTGTTTAAGCAAACCAGAGAAGTGCTTAGGTAAACCAGTCGACTGGGTAAGGAAACCATAGAGCAAACAATGTTAAAGCAGTCGACTGGTTGAAGCTGGGCAGTCGACTCCTGGAATAATTTTTGTACAGAGATTCTGTGACTTGTAAAAAATCTATATATCTAAAATGTATACTAATATATATATATATATATATATAATAGGAGATTTTCATACATAATAACAGTATGACCAACACTTATTTCATCTTTGGTTGAGATTTTTGACCATTAAGAAAATATATATTATTTGAAACAATGAATCAAAATATATAAAAGATAACTTAGGAACAAAAAATACAAATAATGTAAGAAATCATTTGGGAGATTTCTTTGGAGTCTTCCTTTGAGACTTCTTTGGAGTTGTCTTCGGTGTGGTTTCCTCTCCTGGTTCTATTTTGGTATTCTCAATATATGGTTGGAGAGGAGACCAAATGTTATTCCGAGACGTATAATTTGGAGAGACTGGAGGAGGTTGAGGACTTGGTTCCCATGGATTATAATGAGAGGAAGACGGTTGAGAAGAATGAGGATGAAAAGATGTTGGTTGATGTACGTTAGATGTAGAACAACCACAAATTTTCGATCCGATATCTACAAGAAACTGAAGACGTCTTGTATTTGTTTTCTGCTCGTAATACATTTCACGGTTAAGTTCAACTAGTTCCCGCTGATAGTGATGCATATCATCTATCTTTTGTTTAGTATCCGGGGAACCGAAGAACAAAAACCGCCTAGACTTCTTCTTTTCCGGAGTATATCCGGTATGATTTCTAGTAGTTGGAGTGGGTAAAAGAGAATTAGAGGAATCATATGCAGAAGATGGTGTTGAAAAATCTTCGCATGATGGTTCATCAGAAGGGTTGTGGTTAGAAGCCATAAGAATGATAATATTTGCCAAGAAGAGTTCTAGAGTCATTGTTTTGAAATAAGTGAAAGAAGACTATAATTTTGTTTGTAAAAGAGAGTGTGAGGATAATATATAAATAGAGAGTATATATATAGGGGAAAGCTTCAGAAAGTATAGATGGTTAGAAAGGTTAAAAAGTTTTCTACCAGAAGAAAAGGAGTGATGGGGAGAAAATAAAGGAACAGGTAGTTACAAAATAACTGAAAGATGTTATAAAATAGAAAACATAAGAAAGCAAGAAATACACATAGCTTAGTTGGTAAGTATATTTTTAAGAGAGACGATACCAAGTTCTCGTCTAAATTTAATAAAAGAATTTTCATTTAAAGGTTTAGTAAAAATATCAGCCAGTTGATTTTCTGTAGGAACAAAATCTAAATCTATTAAATTCTTTTCAATACAATCACGAAGAAAATGGTGACGAATGTCAATATGTTTTGTTCGTGAATGATTAACTAGATTTTTGGATAGATTTATAGCACTGGAGTTATCACAATATATTGTTGATTTAGATAGGTCGAAACCAAAATCTTTAAGTGTTTGTTGCATATATATGACTTGAGCACATGCTAAAGCTGCAGATATGTATTCTGCTTCACAAGTAGATAGTGAAACACAATTTTGTTTTTTACTAAACCAAGATACAAGAGACCGTCCAATAAAATGGCAAGTCCCACTTGTACTTTTTCTATCCGTTCGACTTCCTCCAAAATCAGCATCGCTATAGGGTACTAATTCGAAAGGACATTCTTTAGGATAAAAGAGTCCAAAGTTCTTGGTTTTACTAAGATACCGTAAAATTCGTTTCACTGCTCTCATATGTGATTCTTTAGGATCTGCTTGAAATCATGCACATAAACAAACACTCATCATTATATCTGGTCTACTAGCAGTTAAATAAGGTAATGATCCAATCATGCTTCGATATAATTTTTGGTCAACACTTTTGCCATTCTCATCTTTTTCTAAATGTATTGTTGTACTCATAGGAGTTGGTTTGCCAGAAGTATTTTCCATATCAAAACGTTTGATTAAATTATTACAATATTTTTCTTGATTTAAAAAGATACCATTTTCAAGTTGTTTAATTTGTAAACCAAGAAAATAATTTAATTCACCTATATGGGACATTTCAAATTCTTTGGTCATTATGTTTGAAAATTCTTTACATAGTTTTTCATTAGTAGACCCAAAAATAATGTCATCAACATATATTTGAATAACTAAAATATCCTTTTTATTTCTTTTGATAAAAAGAGTTTGATCGACCTTCCCAATTTCAAAACCAGAATCTATAAGATAACTTTTGAGACGATCATACCAGGCACGAGGTGCTTGTTTAAGACCGTATAAAGCTTTCTTTAACTTATAAACACGGTCTGGAAATTGTTCATGTATAAATAGAGGAGGTTGTTCAACATAAACATTTTCTTTTATAAAACCATTTAAAAATGCACTTTTAACATCCATTTGATAAAGTTTAAAATTATGAAAGCATGCATAGGCCAATAAGATACGTATTGCTTCTAATCTAGCAACCGGAGCAAACGTTTCTTCATAGTCAATTCCCTCTTCTTGATTATATCCCTGTGCAACTAATCTAGCTTTATTTCTAGTGATATTACCAAGTTCATCAGCTTTATTTTTGAAGACCCATTTTGTACCAATGACTGATTGATCACTAGGCCTTGGAACTAAATCCCAAACATCATTTCTTTCAAATTGGTTTAGTTCTTCTTGCATAGCGATAATCCAATAATCATCAGTAGAGGCTTCTTTAATATTTTTAGGTTCAATTGAAGAGAGAAAAGCTACATGACCCATTTGATTCAATTGACTTCTTGTTCTAACAGTTGAATCAATTTCTCCAATCACATTTTGAACAGGATGATCCCGTAAAATTCGAGGTGGAGATCTTATTTCTGTTTGAACAGGATTATCAATTTGATTTTCATTATGAACAGTATTTTCAAAATTCTCAAAATTTGTAGTTTCAGTATTTGTGATATTTTCAAAAAATTCTTCATCATCTTTTCTACTTGGTTTAGTAATAAAATTTTCATCAAAAGTTACATGTAATGTTTCTTCAATAATTTTTGATCTTTTATTAAAAATTCGATATGCTTTGCTTCGATCTGAATATCCAATAAAGATTCCTTCATCAGATTTTGGATCAAATTTGCCTAGCTGATCTTTAGTATTTAAGATAAAACATTTGGAACCAAAAACTTTAAAATAAGAAATATTTGTTTTATTCTTGGTTAGTGGTCTAATAGAAACACGATTTAATACATAACAGGCTGTTGCAACTGCTTCTGCCCAGAAATGTTTTGGTAGCGTACTTCCATTTAACAAAGTTCTTGCACATTCTTGTAAAGTTCTATTTTTCCGTTCTACTACTCCATTTTGTTGAGGAGTTCGAGGAAAAGAAAAATTATGGATTATTCCTTTCTTTTTACAAAAATGTTCAAAAGTTTCGTTTTCAAACTCACCACCATGATCACTTCTAATATTTTTTATTTTTAAATCCTTGAAATTTTGTATTCTTTTGACAAAAGTTTTGAAATACTCAAAAGTATCACTTTTTTTTCCATAAAAATAGTCCAAGTATATCTAGAAAAATCATCAACAATTACAAACACATACTTACTATGATTTATGGATTGTATTTGAGTTGGTCCAAATAAATCCATGTGTAGTAATTCTAGTGGTTGTACTGTTGAAATAACCTTTTTAGATTTAAAAGATGACTTAGTTAATTTTCCTAATTGACATGCATCACAAATATGATTTACTTTAAAATTCATTTTAGGTAAACCTTTTACTAAATCATTTTTAGAAAGTTTATTTATAGCTTTGAAATTAATATGACAGAAACGTTTGTGCCATAACCAAGGATCATTTTCTTTGGCTATTAAACACATATCTGAATTATGATTTATTTTCATATTAAGAACATAAATATTTCTGTCTCTATTACCTTCAAAAATAAGATTTTCATTTTGATCAAAAATACTACATTTATTTTCTGAAAATGTGATTTTGAATCCTTTGTCACACAATTGGCTAATGCTTAAAAGACCATGTTTCAAATTTTTAACTAATAAAACATTTGAAATAAGAGGTAAATTAGATGTACCGTTGTTGCTCACATCGCCTTTGCCGATGATAAATCCTTTGGAATTGTTTTAGGCTTTGGGTTGTAAGCATTAGTTGTATTTGTTTGTATAAAAAGTGCACGATGTTATTAGAAATGTTTCTTTTTATTTGTTTTCTAGATTAATCGCTATATTTATTGGTAAATGGTATAAATAAAGAAATGTCATTAAAGATACTTAACTAATGCAAAAGAAAAGAAATACACACACACACATATAAAAAGCTGGAAGATCATAAAATGAATTAGAAAATTTATCAAATTAGCTAAAAATAATATAAAGTTAAGACATAAAAAGTATTAAAATTTTGAGAGATAAATTTTAGCGAGCGAAGGATATAGAAAGGTTGTTGTGAAACCATAGGTCATTATCCCTATGCTTTAAAAGATGAAATTTATAAATGTACATTTGTGTTGATTATTGTTCTAACATAAAAAAAAGTTTTAAAAATGTGAAAATTTACTATATAATAGGATAGAGTTAATCGTAGATGTTAACCCAATGATTAAACCTCCATTGCATGAGATGTGGCTTAATTTGTTTTGAAAAGTTAGAAACAAATACTTTCGAAAATTTTATTCAAAATTCTTTGATTTTTAAAATATAAACTACTTTTGTAAAAGTTTTGAAAAATACATTTTTATTTTTAAAAAATTTCAACTATTTAATAAATTCAATTGAAACCGATTTAAAAAAAATTGATGCATTCATACCGGAGGCGTCACTTTAGTATTATTTAGCATGCATATCATATGTATTATGATACACTGTGCACTTGTACATGATTGACTGCAAAATTAGTTGCACGATAATTGATTGGACAGCTTAGAATGGTTGCTCTATGTTACATGATGTAGTCCTTAAGGAATTTTGGAGAAGAAATTCTTTTAAGGAAGAAAGAATGTAACATCTCTGAAATTGAATGATAATTAATTAAAATGAAATTTATAAATAATTATTAAAGCCTGAAAATGGAATTTTCACAAACATCAGAATTTAGCTATGAAACTTGCAACATTGTGTTCATGATGATTTTCTTATCAATTCTCATATATAAAGTTTTACGATCAGAGTTCAAACAAAAAGTTATTAAAGTTTGAAGAATTCGAATCAAAAATAATTATATATGTATTATGGAAATAAATATTATTCATTAACGTTAAATTAATGTAAAATGAATACTTAACGATTAAGTAATGTTCACGTTAATTAGATCAAATTAAATCAATTTTATTAGGAAACAAAACAAATGAAAATCAATTGTTAACACAAACAGTGATCGGTCAACATCTTTATTGGGCCCGGCCGACCACTAGTAATCGACCGGTGGAAGTAAAGCAATCGACCGATTATCGAATGGCGATTAATATTAAACCTAGACTGAACAGGCCAAAATTAATATAATCTAATATAACGTTCTGAATTAACGGTAAAGCTCTACCATTTTCTTTTCTCCACAAATTCTAAAAATGGGATAAACTATATATAGTGGAGAATAGCAGGAAATAATAGAGAAGAAGAATAAGGTCGAATCGAATCGCTAAAGCTAAGATAAATGGTATCTAAATCCAAATATACGTTTAATTCAAATCTCTTCTCGGATCTATAATTCTAATAAATATGTATATACTTTTGATACATGTTTTGGTAGAAAGAAAGGGAGTCAATCTGGTATAATGAATTTAGATATGAAGATTTGGAAGCTTAGAGGTGAGTGGGAAATTATATATTTTTATATAATATTGGATTTATATCATTCTAAATCTGTTCCTTGTATGCCTAATTGTAAATTTTGGATTCGTAAGCTTAAATATATGTGTGCAATAAATTTTAGAAACTTGCTTACATATTCTGAATTGTTAACTTTGATTAAATATCGTATATACCTAAACCTAGAAAGTAAGGGTGAAAGTAGTCCCTAAAGGTAATGAATAATTCATTGAATAGTTTTTGTGTAAATGCCAGGTTTGTTATTTGAATGTTATATGTTATTAAATGTGAATTGAATATTATATAAATTGGATTGGAGTTTAAGTAATGTTTTTATTCATTGGAATGAAGTATGTTGCTATATAAATTTCTATAAATTATCCAACTTTATAATTATGTATGATGGAGTATTGTTTGGAATAACGAGGAATACGACTAAAAGAAAGAGATATACAAAATAGGCATGCTTACCGTATTTAATACTGTCTATTCCAATAATAATAGAAAAGATAATTCCTTCTAACTCCAAACACAACACAAATCCTCTTTTTGGTAATTTATGGAAAATTACAGTGTTAACATTTCCTTTTGGAGAGATCTAGTTCTATTGCATTAAAATATAGAAATCCCTACATGTAAAACCACAATATTATAAATAGAAATAATAATAATAATTTTGTTGTTAATTTAATAGTGTGCTTTATGAGAAGTTAGAAAATAAACAATAAGCGATGAAAGTAGCAATTAGACAAAGGAATAAGGAATTATGAAAGTGTAACGACCCGTAAATTCATCACTTCAGAAAAATTCCAAAATAAAATAAGATTTTTGAACATAAGTGATGATGTTTTGAATAATAAATAATTCTGGTGATCTTATTTTGAAGAAATATTTATAAAAGATACACTGTGTTAAATATCAATAAAATAACCGAAAATCGTTTTATCGATAAACAGCTCTTCGGCCATCCAACAACGTGCGCCAAGCTGGATATATACACTCATTTGTATATATGAATGCAAATATGAAATAAAATAATAGGAAAAATTAAATGTATGTATGACATCATTAATGATGTTATCATTTCCAATTAATTGATATTTGAATTTAAATTTAGTTTAAATGATTTAAAAATTATTTTAATTATTAAATAAGCTCTTTAATTTATTATATAATGATAGAAATATTATTTTTAAACTTTGTTTACAAATATTTGCATATTAACTAAAAAGTAAAAATATGATCGAAAATCGAAATTGGGATTCGTAATGATACAACGTATAGAAGCTGTGCAACATTGTGGAGATACATGTGCACATATACATGTGCATACATGAAGATTCTCATGTACATGATCATTCATATATGCACACATATACATATAAATATAAAAACATATATGCATAAAATATCCAAGATATTTATCTTTTCCTTACTTCCTAAGCTAACCAAAAAGTCCACCATGGTACAAGCATCATTGCAAGCACATGGGGAGAGTCCTTTCAGCCATAAATGTGATGGAGATGGTGCATGGTGATGGGTAATGATGCATATGTGTAAAATATCTAAGATATTTTCTCCTCCTTTTCACCTATAAATACCACCCCTCTTCCCTCCCATTTCCTTATTTCCACTCCTTCCATTTCCTAAGCTTTCTCTTTTCTTTTCATGTCTTCCAACCTAAAGAAAATAATGCCAAAATATTTCTCAAAATAAATTTTAATTATAATATATACATATATATACTTAGCACCTCAAACTATAACAAAATTCCACCTTTTCCTCTCTACCATCTGCAACCTCCACTTCCTCCACCATAGGCCGAGCCTTCCTCCTCCCCAACCCTAGGCCGTGAGCTCGACTAGCCATTTCAAGCCTAGGCTGAGTCATCTAGGAGCAATAATCAAGGTGATCGTGAGCTAAAAGTTCGAGTTAGCAAAGCTATAGCCAAATTTTAGTTAGCCGTTTAAACCCGAGGTGAGAATTCTATTTATATGTACTATATATTGGATGATATATATATTTGGCTATGGTTGTTTATAATGATTTTTTATCATGTTTGGATGTTGTGAAAATATTTTTGTTTGGATACGTAAACGAGTCACGATAAATACACGTCGATTTTACACAAGGAAATCACTTTTCTTTTTGTAAATGAAATGGTATACATGAGTTATTAGACCTCTTTGAAAATGGTTTAAAATGATTTATAAATATTTTATAAACATTTAAAAGAGTTTCGGCAAATTTTGAGAAGAAATTAGAAAATGAATTAAAATAGGCGCATCGCGTAACGGTAGTTCCCGATTTCGCGCCGTAGAAAGTTAAATCCATTTATAAGATGGATTCGAAGTCAGAATTGTTTGTAATAAAAATTTTCCGAAGTCTTATAAATATAGTTTTCAATCAAAGTAAGAAAATCAAGATTTTGATATGTAGATGTTGAAATATGAGTAAAACAAGTTTTTAGAAAAATCGCGGTTTTGCAGTTCGAAATCCATAAAAGGATTTCTTTAAAATGATATTTAAAATATTTTAAAAATATATAATAAATTATAAAAATCTTTTACAATATTTTAAAAGTGATTTAAGTTATAAAAATTAATTTCCAAATGATTGAAAAGTCGTTTTGATCAATATAGCTTAGAAAAGCACTTTCTGCAGCACTTTTCTACAACTTTTGAAATGTAGTTTTAAACGCAACGTTATTTTCCAAATCTTTTGTAAATGATTTCAAATGATTAATAAAGTATTTTAAAGATGATTTGAAGGATTTATGGAATGGTTAAATATTAAATGATTTAGAGTCGATAAAATTACTTGACCACCTTATGGTGTAAGAGAGATAGTGTCTAGGCTGGGTTTGGAAAACTAGTTTCCTACTCTCCCTGGATATCCTAACTGGCCCGACGGATGGGATAGTAAATTTGATTTACTTGGATCAAAATTTTCCAAAGAATAAGGGATATAATCCTCCAAATATAAATAACTTGGATTTTATGGAGATAATCTTCTTGTGCTCGGTGTTAAAGCCCAAAGAGGGAACTCGTACTGTTCGTGGAATTTAAAAGGTGCTTTCACCATTATTCCGTCTATAGTATTTGTTGAATACGGGAATTGATATTGAGTTGAATTAGATGATTTCTACAGGTTCTGGTCAATTAATATTTACTGGTTTTGGATTAACATCCTAGATAACATGGTTTTAATTCAATTAAAATTATGAGTTTTGAATTAAGAAATCTTTGTTAAGACTTAAATGGAAATGTTTTCCTAAGTGGAAAAATGAAATGGTATCGAATTTAATCCCAATTCAAAAAGGGTTTAAAGTAATCAAAGGATTTGATAAGAGTGGTTTAATGATTCTGTATGTACCAAAAAGAATGTTCTAGAAATATATATCTCAAAAAGAGATTTTGACAAAAAGAACTTAACCAATTAAAAAATGATTCCCTATTCATAGAACATCTTTTTATCGATGATTGGATTCGAAGGAACCGGGGTCGGATTTGGGTAATTCCTATCCGAAAACCACTTCGAACCAATTTGCTTATTCGGAGTGAAGACATGGATATGATATTTAGAAATTTCATAATGAAGGATTGCTTGTCGATAATTTGGGGATAAACTCCCAATATACATATAGTAGCAGTAGTCTCATCGTTATGAAATATCCAATGCAACGACTAATCGTTACTAATCCTAGGAATAACTCCCGACAGGATGTGGTAGGAGAGTGCCTTCGGTTTGTCCTGTTCCTAGACAACTTGCATGGATGGATGTCTGGTGTTGCAATTGTATCATTGGTTGATATCTATGAACGTATCATCTGATTGGTGGCAAAGAAGGCAACTTCTCTTAGCTTAACACCCTTTCCTGAGACTTATGAGCTTAGGAGTTATACGTTTGTTGAAATTAGTTGTGTGATTATGGATTATCAATGTGGAATTCAAAGTGGACTGTGCTATGAGTAAGGTAATTGTTACATCGAGCCTCATCATCCGGAAATGACAAAAACAAGGTAGATGCAGCAGAGCTAAGTGGGTCACTCCCAATAGGATATAGTCATCACCTTTCTAGATATATTTATTCCTGTTATGGCATTAGGTTTTAAATTAATGTGGTTTATGCAAAAAGAGCTCTCGGATAGGTCGGGAACGACCGAGGTGATGGCATATTTGGTACTATCTATGGTAAAGGTAGGCCGGTTCTGTGTTGGTAGAGGTTGGAGCCTCAGGTACATTTTTCTAGAGATGTACTGTCGAAAGGTATTTCCTTACCTTGTCATTGTATGGAAATCCATTCTCCAATAAGTGCCTTTGGATTTGATTGTAGAGCCTAGTATGTTGGAATTTAAAAATGTAACAATTTTGGCTAAGATTATGTATATTTACTTGAAAAGATTTTTCAAAAAGGATGTCATTAAAAATAATATCCACATATTTTGCGTAGCAAATGCTTTGGTTATCATAAGGTAAAAACCCCTTCCATGTTTATGTGCGGCATGATCTTATGAGATACCTTTTGTTTTCAAACATCGTATTTTGAGTTTCTCACACCAGTCCCATGACTGACCCAGAAAAAAAATTTCCCTTAAACTCTAGGTGCCCTATTTCCCCGGGCAGCTAACTAGTTAGGTAAGCTTGGAGAATTTTGGAATAGAGCATGGAGCATTTTGGGTCTTTTGTTGAAGTCATCTATCACTTTCCGCTGTGTCTATATTTGTATTAGTATCTATCAGCACTGTAAGGATAGGCCATTATAACCATTCTAGTTAGGTTAGTACTTTTCATAACTTTGATGGATCATATGTTTAATTATGTGTTAAATGTGATGTGAAATTCTCTTACTTCTATCTTTATTTTTTTACCACACGATAATCTCCCACTCCGGCACTTGGATTTACGGCACGTGAATACTATGGATGTATTAGTATCGATTTCTGAGGATCGAGGAGGTGGGTCATCACATGTGGTATCAGAGCTTATGGTTGAGTGAATACATAAGCTTAGATGAGGTCAACTAATTTGAGATAGGGTTAGTATTGCCCTAGATTGGGTTTAGTCTGAGAGAGTGCATATTTGAAATTTTATCCAAATAAGTTTATTTGAGCTTATACCCTTCCCTAAAATAATTTCGTCTATATTTTACAACTATATGAAGATAGTAGGAGATGAGTAATAGAAGAGGATGAAGGGGTGGCAACAACACTACGACCACTAACGGTCAATCAAATGCTACAGTAATGGAGGAAGCGGTAATTCTTGTGCTACCTCAAGTTAACTTTGCCACTCTTTGCAAAGATTATACCAGCTTAGGAGGAAAGCCATTCCAAGGCACAGAATCTATTATTGAAGTTCAAGCCTGGCTCAGATCCTATGAAAAAATCTTTAAAGGATTAGACATTGATGATAACCGAAAGAGATTCTTGGCCTCCTAGCAATTGAAGGATGGGGCTCTAGCTTGGTGGGAGTCCGTTACTCTTAATGAATCTAAAGATAATTTCTCTTGGGCAAGGTTTAAAGAAGTTTTTGAAGACCAATACATACCCATCGCTGGCAAATCCGGCCTCTATAGAAGTTTCATGGATCTAAAACAAGAAGCAATGTCTATGGAAGAGTATTTGCACAAATTCAATGAATTGTCTCGCTTTGGGCCTGGATTGATAGACATGCCTCTGAAGAAAAACGAGATGTTCATTTCTAGGATGAAGGAGCAGTATCAGGTTAGGATGACCGCCCATGTTAAAGGAACCTTTGTGGATTTAATAGATATGGGTTTTCGTTATGAAGCTTTGGATCAGAGGAATCCAGTCGCAACCCAAAACAACAACAACAAAAGGAAGTTCAATAACAATGAAAAGAAGCCATGGCAACGCAAGCCCGGAGGAGGATCTCAGGAATACCGTTTTAAAGACGTTGAATGTTTTAACTATGGAAAGAAAGGCCATTCTTCAAAGTACTGCAGGAGTCCCAAGGTTCAAAGGCAGCAGTAAGGAATCGTCTCTCCTATGGTGTAGAATAGTCTCTACCATAACTGCTATCAACCCAGCCATTGGAAGAACAAGTGCCCATTAATGAAGAAAGGAGAGCAGGTTAAGGTCTATGCTATCAAAGACGAGCCTTCAACCTCTACTGATGTAAAAGGCAAGGGAGTTCTTGAAAGTAATTTTTATGTCAATGATGATTTAGTTAAAATATTATTTGATACTAAGGCTTTCCATAGTTTTATTGCTAAAGGATTTGTTGATAGATTAAAACTGATCACAAACATAGTAGATACCCCTATTTGCATGTCAAATCTCATAGGCGGTACAACTAATCTTTGTATGATTTGTGAAAACGTCCGAGTTACTCACCTCTCCCAAAAAATTTCATGCGACCTAATTGTTCTTGACTTTATTGGGTTTGAAGTTTTGCTCGGTATGGATTGGTTATCCAAGAATAAAGCTGTCCTTGATTGCGTTAAAAGGACGGTAACTTTATGGACCTGCTTCGGGAAATTTATAGAAATATCTTATGAAGAACCTAGTCCGATAAGGGATAGTTTCATGTATGCACTAGACTCGTCTCAAAAAGGTTTGGAGACAATAACAGTTGTCAAGGAATTTTAGGATGTTTTGAGGAAGTTAAAAGTTTACCCCCGCATTGGGAAATTGAGTTCCAAATTAACTTAATTCCCGGTGAAAGACGTGTTATTCACCCTATTCGAAGGATGGCCCCAAAGGAAAAGATTAAGTTGGCAAACCAAACTGATGAGTTGTTAAAAAAGGACTAATTAGACCTAGTCACTCAAGTTGGGGCGCAGCGTTAGTTTTCGTAGCTAAGTCTGATGGATCCCTGAGGCTTTGCGTAGACTACCGGGACCTAAATAAGCAAACAGCTAAAAACAAGTATCCTCAATCCTGCATAGATGACTTGTTTGATCAGCTTCATGGTGCCGGAGTATTCTCATAAATGGATTTAGCCACAAGATTCCATCAACTAAGAATAGCTGAGAATAGCATTCTATTAACTGCATTTAGGGGTCCAGATTGCTTTTACGAATGGTTAGTTATGCCTTTTGGGTTGACTAATGCACCCGCCTATTTCGTAGACCTTATGTATAGAGTATTCAGAGATGTGCTAAACAAATTCATGTTGGTTTTTATTATGATATTCTTATCTATTTCAAAACCAAGGAAGAACATGAAAGGAATTTGGAGATTGTGTTGGAAATATTGCGGAGAAATGTACTTAAAGCTAAATTCTCGAAATTTCACTTTTGGGAGAAAGAAGTAAGATTCCTTGGGTATATTGTGTGTCAGGAGAAGGGATCTCAGTAGATCCATAAAAGATTTCAGCTATATAAGATTGGAAGCAACCACAAACCCCAAAGGACATCTGCGGCTTCTTAGAATTAGCAGGATATTACCGGAGATTCATTCAAGACTTCTCCAAAATTTCCTCCTATCTAACAATGTTGACTATGAAGGATGTTAAATTTGAATTGAAACTAAAATATGAAGAAGCTTTCAAGGAACTCAAGAGAAGGTTAACTACCGCTCCAGTGCTAGCTATTGCTGAAGAAGGCGGCGGTTTAACTGTATATACTGATGCTTATGGGGAAGGAGTAGGTGTTGTTCTAATGCAACATGGAAAGGTCATCGCTTATGCAAGCAGACAAGTAAAGACTCATGAGAGGAAATATGCAACACACGGCTTAGAATTATTAGCCATCGTGTTCGCATTAAAAATATGGAGGCATTATCTACTGGGTAAGAATTCCTTATAGTTTATTACAAATAAACTTTGATTGACCTTAGTAAATAACGTTCCTTCTTTAAATAGGTGAAAATTTTGAGCTCTTCACGAATCACAAATCTTTGAAGTATCTTTTCACTCAGAATGACTTAAATATGAGACAACAACGTTGGTTAGAATTTCTCGCATCATATGATCTTGACATCTTATACACACCCGGGAAAGCCAATGTAGTGGCGGATGCGCTAAGCAGAAGGCATGCCGTTATAGCTTATTTAGTGGTACGTCCAACCTTGATTAATCATATAAAAGAGAGTCAGTTCAAGGATTCAATCATTTCAAGAATAGCCAGGGAAGTAGAGGAGAATATAATACCGGGAAGATGGATAGAATTCAAAGTAGATGAGCAGGGAATCTTAAGAATGAATGGAAGGATGTGCGTTCCCAATGTCGATGGGATAAGGCAAGAAGTTTTAACAGAATGTCATAATTCTCGACTTTCTATACATCCAGAGTTACTAAAATGTATCGGGATATGAAGAGAACTTTTTGGTGGGATGGCATGAAGAGGTATATCTCGATCCATATTAGCAGATGTGCAAATTGTCAACGGACCAAAAGTGATCTGCAAAAGACCGCTGGATTACTCCAACCTCTTGAAATTCCGACTTCGAAATGGGACCAAATATTGATGGATGGCTTACCACGATCAAGAAAGGGAAATGAAGGCATTTGGGTTATCATAGATCGATTAACCAAGAGGCACATTTTATCCCAGTAAAACCAACGAGAACTGCTGCAAGTCTGGCAGAAATATACATGAGGGAAGTAGTTAGATTGCATGGTGTCCCCAGTAGTATAGTCAGTGATCGAGACCCTATCTTTACCAGTAATTTATGGGAGGCATTGCAAACAGCTTTAGGAATGAAGCTAAACATAAGCATCGCATATCACCCCAGAGTGACGAGCAAATTGAGAGAGTAAATCGGGAGTTGGAGGATTTTCTAAGAGCTTGCATCTTAGATTTAGGAGGTTCATGGGAAAGCTAACCTCATCTGATAGAATTCTCTTACAATAACAGTTATCGGTCTAGTATTGGCATGGCCCCGTATGAAGCTTTGTATGGTCGTCCATGTAGATCCCCAGCATGTTGGATCGAGACCGGAGATCGATTAGTACTAGGTCCTGACTTGATTAGAGAAAAATGAATGAATCCCAGAGTAGGCAAAAGATCTATGTTGATCAAAGGCGAAGAAATTTAGAGTTCTCAGTTGGAGATTATGTATTCTTGAAAGTTTCTCCAATGAGAGGAGTGGTAAGATTTGGTTGGGCAGGGAAGTTAGCATCTCAATTTATTGGACCTTTTCCCATTCTTGAAAGGATTGGCCCATTAGCTTATCATGTGGAATTGCCCGAAAGGTTATCTGGTGTACACAATGTCTTTAACGTATCTCACCTATGAAAATATGTACATGATCCAGAGCAAATTATAGAAACGAATGCCCAAAAAGATTTAGATGTTGAACCTAATTTGGAAGTTATCAGGTGGCCAATGCGAATCGTAGATCACGATAAGAAGCGATTAAGGAGGAAAGTTGCAAGATTGGTTAAAGTCCAATGGAGTGGTGATGTAGCAGACTGCATATGGGAGACAGAAGAAAGAATGCATAAAGCCTATCCTGAGTTTAGAATAGATACATAGTTGTAGGTGTATGGTGTACTCACCGGCTTGTGGTGATGTTACTTGCTATATCTTATACATATGTATCACTTCGTTATATATATTTGTCTTTGAGTTATCTTCTTTTTATCCTTAATTTCGAGGACGAAATTCTTTTAAGGGGGAAGTATGTAACGACCCATAAATTCATCGCTTTAGAAAATTTCCGAAATATTCAAAAATAAGATTTTTGAACATAAGTGATGATGTTTTGAATAATAAATAATATTTGTAATCTTTTTTTGAAGAAATATTTATAAAAGAAATATATACACCGTGTTAAATATCGATAAAATAACCGAAAATTGTTTTATCGATAAACAACTCTTCGACCATCCAACATCGCATGCCAAGATGGATACATACACTCATTTGTATATATGAATGCAAATATGAAATAAAATAATTTATTTATTTATGGAAAAATTAAATATATCTATGACATCATTAATGATGTTATCATTTCCAATTAATTGATTTTTGAATTTAAATTTAGCTTAAATGATTTAATAATTATTTTAATTATTAAATAAGCCCTTTAATTTATTATATAATATATAATGATAGAAATATTATTTTTAAACTTTGTTTACAAATATTTTCATATTAACTAAAAAGTAAAAAATATGATCGGAAATCGAAATCGGGATTGGTAACGATGTAACGTATAGAAGTTGTGCAACGTTGTGGAGATACATGTGCACATACACATGCGCATACATGAAGATATATTCTCATGCACATGATCATTCATATATGCACACATATACATATAAATATAAAAACATACATGCATAAAATATCAAAGATATTTATTTTTTCCATACTTCCTAAGCTAACCAAAAGTCCACCATGGTACAAGCATCATTGCAAGCACATGGGGGGAGTCCTTTCGACCATAAATGTGATGGAGATAATGCATGCTGAAATGATGGGTAATGATGCATATGTGTAAAATATCTAAGATATCTTCTCCTCCTTTTCACCTATAAATACCACCTGCCTTCCCTCTCATTTCCTCTCCTTCCATTTCCTAAGCTTTCTCTCTTCTTTTCATGTCTTCCAACCTAAAGAAAATAATGCCAAAATATTTCTCAAAAGAAATTTAAATTATAATATATACATATATATACTTAAGCACCTCAAACTATTCCAAAATTCCACCTTTTCCTCTCTACCATCCGCGGACTCCACTTCCTCCACCATAGGCCGAGCCGTCCTCCTCCCCAACCCTAGGCTGTGAGCTCCACTAGCCATTCCAAGCCTAGGCCCAGCCATATAGGAGCAATAATTAGGGTGATCGTGAGCTAAAAGTTCGAGTTAGCGAAGCTATAGCCAAATTTTAGTTAGTCGTTTAAACCCGAGGTGAGAACTCTATTTATATGTACTATATATTGGATGATATATATGTTTGGCTAAGGTTGTTTATAATGATTGTTTATCATGTTTGGATGTTGTGAAATATTGTTGTTTGGATATGTAAACAAGCCACGATAAATAAACGTCGATATTACATAAGGAATTCACTTTCTTTTTTGTAAATGAAATGGTATATATGAGTTGTTAAACCTCTTTGAAAATGGTTTAAAATGATTTAGAAATGTATTATAAACATTTAAAAGAGTTTCGGCAAAGTTTGAGAAGAAATTAGAAAATGAGTTAAAATAGGCGCGTCGCGTAACGGTAGTTTGCGATTTCGTGCCGCGGAAAGTTAAATCCATTTATACGATGGATTCAAAGTCGGATTCTTTGTAATAAGAATTTTCCAAAATCTTATAACTATAGTTTTCAAATGAAGAAAGACAAGATTTCGATAAGTAGATTTTGAAATATGAGTAAAACAAGTTTTTGGAAAAATCATGGTTTTGCAGTTCGGAATCCATAAAAGAATTTCTTTGAAAATGATATTTCAAAATTGTTTAAAAATATGAAATAAATTCTAAAAATCTTTTAAAATATTTTAAAAGTGATTTGAGTTATAAAAATGAATTTCCAAATGATAGAAAAGTCGTTTTGATCAATATAGCTTAGAAAAGCACTTTCAGTGGCACTTTTCCACAACACTTTTCAATAACTTTTGAAATGTAGTTTTAAACGCAACCGTTCTTTTCCAAATCTTTTGTAAATGTTTCAAATGATTAATAAAGTATTTTAAAGATGATTTGAAGGATTTATGGAATGGTTAAATATTAAATGATTTAGAGTCGATCAAATTACTTGACCGTTTTATGGGTGTCAGAGAGATAGTGTCTAGGCTTGGGTTTGGAAAAATAGTTTCCTGCTCTCCCTGGCTATCCGGACTGGCCCAATGTATGGGATAGTAAATTTGATTTAGTCGGATCAAAATTTTCCAAAGAATAAAGGATATAATCCTCCAAATATAAATAACTTGGGTTTTATGGAGATAATCTTCTTGTACTCGATGTTAAAGCCCGAAGAGGGAACTCGTACTCTTCGTGGAATTTAAAAGGCGCTTTCACCGTTATTCCGCCCATAGTATTTGTTGAATATGGGAATTGATATTGAGTAGAATTAGATGATTTCTCTAGATTTTGGTCACTTAATATTTACTGGTTTTGGATTAACATCCTAGATAACATGGTTTTAACTCAATTAAAATTATGAGTTTTGAATTAAGAAATCTTTGTTAAGACTTAAATGAAATAAATTGGAAATTTTTTCCTAAGTGGAAAAATGAAATGATTTCGAATTTAGTCCCAGTTCAAAATGGATTTAAAGTAATCAAAGGATTTGATAAGAGAGGTTTAATGATCCGTATGTACCGAAAAGAATGTTCTAGAAATATATATCTCCAAAAGAGATTTTGATAAAAAGAACTTAATCAATTAAAGAATGATTCCCTATTCATAGAACATCTTTTTATCGATGATTGGATTCTAAGGAACCGGGGTCGGATTTGGGTAATTCTTATCCGAAGACCACTTTGAACTAATTTGCGTATTCGGAGTTAAGACATGAATATGATATTTGGGATTTTCGTAAAGAAGGACTGTTTGTTGATAATTTAGGGATAAACTCCCAATATACATATAGTAGCAGTAGTCCCTTCGTTGTGAAATATCCAATGCAAGGACTAATCGCTACTAATCCTAGGAATTACTCCCGACAGGATGTGGTTGGAAAGTGCCTTCGGTTTGTTCTGTTCCTGGACAACTTGCATGGACGGATGTATGACGTTGCAACTGTAATTACGTTGGTTGATTTCTATGAATGTATCATCTAATTGGTGGCAGAGAAGGCAACTTCTCTTAGCTTAACACCATTTCCTGAGACTTATGAGCTTATGGGAGATACGTTTGTAGAAATCAGTTGTGTGATTATGGATTGGCAATATGGCATTCAAAGTGGAGTGTGCTATGAGTAAGGTAATCGTTACCTCGGGCCTCATCGCCCGAAAATGACAAAAATAGGGTAGATGCGGCAGAGCTAAGTGGGTCGCTTATATTAGGATATAGTCATCACCTTTCTATATATATTTATTCCCACTATGACGTGGATTTTAAATTAATGTGGTTTATGTAAAGAGAGCTCTCGAATAGGTCGGGAACGACCGGGGTGATGGCATATTCGGTACTATCTATAGTAAAGGTATGCCGGTTCTGTGTTGGTAGAGGTTAGAGCCTCAGGTACATTTTTCTAGAGATGTACTGTCGGAACGTAGTCCCTTACCTTGTCATTGTATGGAAATCCATTCTTCAATAAGTGCCTTCAGATTTGATTATAGAGCCTAGTATGCTGGAATTTAAAAATGTAACAATTTCGGCTAAGATTATGTATATTTAATTGAAAAATGTTTTCAAAAAGGATGTCATTAAAAATAATATCCATATATTTTGCATGGAAAATGTTTTGGTTATCATAAGGTAAAAAGCGTTCCGTTTTTATGTGCGGCGTGGTCTTATGAGATACCTTTTGTTTTCAAACATCGTATTTTGAGTTTCATACAACAGTCCCATGACTGGCCCGGTGTTTTTTTCCCCTTAAACTCTGGATGCCCTATTTCCCCGGGCAGCCAACTAGTTAGGTAAGCTTGGAGCATTTTGGAAAGGAGCATGGAGCATTTTGGGTCTTTTGTTGAAGTCGTCTATCACTTTCCGCTGTGTCTATACTATGTACTAGTATCTATCAGCACTGTAATGATAGGCCATTATAACTATCCTAGCTGGGTTAGTACTTGTCGTAACTTTGATGGAACAATTTGGAGTAATTGCATGTACTACTCATATGTATAATTATGTATTGAATGCGATGTGAGATTCTATTATTGTCTTACTTCTATCTTTATTTCTTTACCCCCATGATAATCTTCCTCTCCAACACTTGGATTTACGGGACATGAATACTGAGGATGTATTAGTGTCGATTTCTGAGGATTGAGGAGGTGGGTCGTCACAGAAAGCTATAATAATCAAAGAAGTGTAGTTATTAGTTAAAAAGGAATAGTAAAATATATCTAAATGTATTAACTAGAAATCAAATAGTAAAACGTATTTAAACTATTAAATTAGAAAGAAGCTGTAAATGACACTTAATGGCATTAATGAAGTAAGAAGTAAGTTCATGTAAATATATTTGAATACTAATAATTGAACTTAGAAGGCATAGAAATTCCACAGCAAAATTTATATAGCCTCAAGTGTATGTTGATGACGAGAGTGAATCATTAGATCTAGCCAAATATTTAAATTAACTATGAATGATATAGTCATTAGTAAGAGTTAGGATGTGACGTATGTAATGTTGCACAATAGAAGTCTACCCTCCCAAAGTGGTTACCAATAGTCGTGTATACATCGTACTGATGTGGGGACATCTCCAACTGTATGACCCATGAGGATACACGTTCGCGTATAGGTGAAGGGAATATACCAAAGGGGGTTCTCCTTGGGTTGAAGTCTTAAATGACCAAATAGGGTGTATTACAATTCTTATAGTGGGTACTAAGTAACCATGTGGCATTCCCTTGATTTTCATTAGGCAATCTAAATGGAACGGTTGGCGAAAGCTCGGTGCCATGTTAGTAGTGTTCGTACCATATATGCAAGGAGTAGGGTTGTGCAATAGGTCGAGAGTGCTATCGATCCTGGAGCAGTCATTAAAAAGACTTTGGTTACACCTAGACGAACTACATCTCCTGCTAGTGTGGGTTCTGTATGGCACATGCACCGCCTCAAAGTTGTATGTTAGTTTATTTGTCGTTAGGAGGCAAGGCTAGATAACCCTTAGATAAGTCTTTAAGACGAATTAGAATATGGCTAAATAGTTGTAATGCTATTATTAGCACTAACGGGAGGTTCCTCGGTGTTTGTAGGAAATTCGATCTAGACACAGATGATGGATGCCTGGTGCAGTGCAGAGTTATGGATATGAGGAGAGATCTATCCTCGTCTATGTGGGGTTGAGTGAAATGACCCTCCTATTTCCACACTAATTTCATTAGTGATTTTTTTTTTAGAGATGATATATAGATATATCATCCATTACAAATATATTTCCCAGGGTCATTTTCTTTCTCTAATAAACAAAATATATCCAGGATCTTTCACAATATAAAAATATTGTTTTAATTCTAAATCATTTTTAACATACATATATGAAGATATCTATGTTATATTCTACTTGAATCAGAGCATGATAATAAGTAGAAATCCTTTTTAAATTTGCAAAAATGTGATAAATTCCCTTTTTAAAAGAAAACTTATTGTATCCTGATTTTTGACTATAGTGTCCACTGGAAATATGTACCTTAGGCTGTTATTATAATTAAGAAATGATCAAGCAATAATCAGTGGAAAGTAAGCTTATAATATAGATGATTGTCTTAAAGTCTGAATATTATCAAACTCAGGTTAAAAGAAAGTGGATCATAAGTGAACACAAGCAACATCTAGGCGTAATGGAAACGCGCCTAACTTATACATTCAAGGTCACGAGTTCGAGTACTATGCTGGTCGGTTCAAACACAATTTTTGTTTTTCTTTTTATTTTCTCCTGTATGGTTTGAAATCTGATACCTACCTAAATATAAACATAAGCATACAAACATTTTGCTATGTTAGTTAAAACATAGCTCTGATACCAAATGAAATGACCCTCCTAAAAAATCACTAATGAAATTAGTGTGTAAATAGGAGGGTCATTTCATTGAGATACTTATACACACACACACACACACATACACATACACATATATATACATACATATGTAGTTATTGTATACGTCGAGTAGGTTGGGCATACGCGTACATGATTTCAAAATGACTAAGCTTTAAATAATAGACATAACATGTAATGGAAAACAATCTGCATAAACTAGTGTTATGGATAAATTATGCAATTTACCAATCACCGGAACATTATTCCGACCTCCTCCTCATTACAAACCACATAATAGATTTAGCGGGACATGTACTGGTACAAGGTAGGAATGGTGAAAGGACATATTTTCTTATGCATGCTCTGCACCGACAAGGGTACTACATACCAAAGGTATTAGCCTTGGTGTAACAACTTGGAATTTCACCACATTAATTTCTGAATATTTAATTAATTTTAAATATTCAAATAGTAGGTTTTATAATTAAAATAAAAACACTTTTAAATAATAAATATTGAAGATAAAATAGTTATCAAATTTAGTTTACAAAAATATTTAGTTCGATAAAAAACAGAAAATGTGACTGGAAACTATTTTTCCAAATTTTCAACGTTTCATCGTATAAAAGTTGTTTGAAATGTTGTGAACCTGGTTTATATATGAAACAACATTTAAATGATTAAGAATGTAAATTAGTTATGACATATTGGTATATACATAGTATGTATACTTTAGTATATACATGTATATACTAAAAGATGCCTTAAGAGACTTGATTTGACATTTTGGCAACTAAGTACAAAACATGTGTAAACATGTTCTATCATGAAAAGAGGGGAGGGGGACAAGAAGGTGGCTGAAGGACATGATGTTTAGGAGGCGAGGTGAGGTGGCAAGAGAGTAGTGGAGGGTAAAGGTCATTGGGTGTTTAGGTAATTTACACTTTCACTTGCTTATAAATATCCCTTTCACTTCTTCAATTTTACCACTTTTACTTCTGCCATATCTTTTTCAAAACTTAATCAAATGGAGCATTTATTTTTTTTCAAACTATATAAAATTCCAGTGGTTACAACTTTTATTTGTACCAATTCTTTTAATTTTGATCTTAACCATGTCCAAAGCTCATTCCTTTACAGAGCATTTTCGGACCTAGAATTTCAAGTCCGAAAATGGTCCTTCCTCTTTTGACCATATCTTCTTCAAAACTAACTGTAATTGAGTGATTCTTTTTTTGAAATTATATAGAAAATAATTTTTTAAAACTTTTCTCTTGACCACTATTACAAAATCCGAGAGTAAGTAGTCCAAAAACCACTTGTAAAATGACCTATTTTCGGGTTCATTTTTGAGAGTTCGATGATTATCCAAAGTCACTCCACCTTACCACAACAAGTTTCACTTCCTTCATCTTTCAAGGCCAAGCCTACCTAGTGTATTAAGGGTCCAAGGCTTCATCTTTTATTTAGAAATGGAAGTGCTAGGTTATACCCTAATTTAGCAAAGGTTTGGATAGCTTTTGGTGAGTAAAACTCTTAACTTTTTTTTTGGGAAATATTTTTCTTTAGTTATTTTATGATATATATTGCTTGTTTGGTTTGGATATGATGTGAATTTATTCATTTTTTGTTTGGAAATGTAAATCTGTGATGGATGCAAACATGTTAAGTAAATGTTAGTTAGCAAATTAGTTAGTAAGTAAGATTTTATTCTCAAAAAACCAAAGCTTTAAAGGTATGTTCATGTTCATAATTGTTACCTATGAATGCTTGTTGTATGTATGCCTAAACCATTGCAATGTGACGTTTGGTTGTGTTGATAATATTATAAACTTGTTTGTCGAACTGCCCATATAGCGATAGTCGCTATATCGGCACTTTCGAAAATCACTTCTTATAAACCATTTGGTTTCATCTTTGTGCTTGAAATTTTTTTACAAGTTAAGCAAGATTTTGATTAATGACATTGTCAAAAATAATTAATTATTTTAATAATGATTGTTTAATTTAATTAATTATTTAATTAATAAGGATTAAGGTTAACTAATTAACTTATTAATGATGTGTTTTAAATTTAACTAATTACTTAGTTAATGATGTTTTAAATTTAATTAATCATTTTATTTAATGATGTTTAAGGCTAATTAATCCTTCGAAAATGATGGATTAAAGTTAATTAATCAATTAATTAATGTTGCTTTAAAATTAATTAATCTTTTTAATTAATGACTTTTAGAAGGAAACCAACTTGCTTTAACTTTAATTAATCTTTTCTTAATGGTGGTTTAAATTGATTAATCATTTTAAAATATTGATATTTAATTATTAATTAACTAATTTAATTAACTATATTTAGATATTATTAATTAATTAAATTAATGATGTTTTAAAGGTGATATACCCTTTTTAATTAAAGGTTATTGGATTAATTAATCAACTTAATTTATGAAGTTTCAAACTGAATTTGTCAAAGTAACAAGGATGTTTTGACTTTGTTATTCATTTAAAAAATGATAATTAATTATTCATTAATTTAATTAATTATATTTTACTAATTAATTGGATTAATAAGGTTTAAAGTGGTTTATCTTTTTTATTATTTGAAGTTCAAAAATCAAATTATGTGATGAAGTTTAAAGTTAATTAATCAATGAAATAAAGATGTTTTAAGTTATTAAATCCTTTTTAAATTGCTATTTTGAAGTTAGTGAACTCTTTTAACAAAGTGTTTTAAAGCTAATACTTGTAATGTGAGGCCAAACACGAATTCGGGTTTTTAAAAGAAAATGTTTAATTCGTTTATGGAAATGAATTAATTTTTGTAAAGCGATTCACTTATATGGGAACGATTTATTTGTATACTAGCACTAAACATCGAAGAAGTAGACTCATTGCAATTCTGAAAGTTAAGAATAATCATGAGACATGACTTTGAGGTAACACTATCTTGACTTATTTGGTATTATTGTTAACTAAGAAATAGTACAAGTTGGAATTTGATGAGTAGTGATAAGTATACCAGACTTAATTTCCATATACGATCATTTTATATCCTTGATAGTTGGTTTCTCAACTGTCGGTTACTTCAACTTTTTTATTATCGTCATTCTAAGACGATGTGTTGCTCACTAGAGCTTTATTATCCTTTGCTGGAAATGACTAAAACCAAAGAGTGAGTGGGGTCCAAGCTATGTGGGGTTGCTCCCATTAGGGTATTTTCATATCCACTCTAGATTGTATTCAGTGTTGTGCATTGAGATGTGAAGTACTCGGATTCTCGGTAACAGTTGGTGAGGTCCGGCTTGGAGGTTTCCGAGAGCCATCGGAGTTCTCAAGTATATTTCTAGAGGTATACTTTCGGTAAGGGGGCGCACCCTCCTAGACATTGTTAGAAAATTTTATTTTCTTATTTGATTCGAACCTTTGAATCTGTTTTCTTTAATTACAACGGGAAGAGTCGACTACTCTTCGCGGTGTTCAATTATTGGTTTTGTCCGTTCTATCGAGTTTGGACTGTTGTCTTGTTTTATCCATTCTATCCAGTTTGGATTTTTATTCAGACTATTTCCATTCTTTCAAGTCTGAATGTTATACTAATTGTACCCATATCTATGTTTGGATTTGTTTCCTATTGTTCATTTCCATTTTTGTTATGTTTGGTTGTTGTTTATGTGGGAGAAAACCCATTCCGCGTTAGCGGCGTGGTCCCACATATTATTATTTAAATACACCCCATTTGTTTCATAGTTTTACTCATACCAGACATTTTGTCTGACCCGAGGTTTATTTTCCCTAAACTCTCGAGTACTCAATTATATTTGGGTAGTCCAAGAATAACAGGTTTTCTTTGGAGCTTTTTGAAGATGGTGATCGAGTAGGCGGCTCCTTAGTTATCTAGTTATTTATTTCCGTTGTATGATTATGTAGTTGTATTTTGTATCTTAATCATGTAAAGTCAGAATGTATAGCTGCAAATTTGTTACATGTAGTACTTTTTTTTATAACTCTGATAACTCCTTATAAGGAGTAACCTTTTGTACTATATCATTTTATATTATATGTAACCATCCCGATGTGAGGTTTATCTATTTTGTCTTGTTCTGTTCTTTATTTTACCTTGAAACAACTTATATTTTGGATTTTTGGGCGATGGCACATGGATACCGAGGATGTATTAAGTGTCGTTCTCAAGGATCAGAAAGGTGGATCGTCACACTTGGTTAGTATATGTATACGTTTTGTTATACTTCATTATTCCACTGTGAATTCTTATCAATGGTTCTTTGTTGTGCTTTTGTTTATTTACAAGATACTAACACCAACGGTTCGTACTATAGTAGACTTGGGTTTTTGATTTAGCAAAAATTCGACCCCACAAAGGTGTGGGTTGGTACATTTGGTATCAGTGCTTAGGTTAAACGACCATTGGAATTTAAATACATTAAGTGAATGTATTTGTATTTATTTATAAATATATATATCATATGCCAAAATCAACAATTCCTACTATAAAAGTAGTTGCAACCATATTATGAAAAGATGGATAAGGCGACCAATAGTTGGAAACAATAAATAGAGTTAAAAATATATTCCTATCTCAATCACCCCATGGGAGATAGGTTGTATTGAAAGACGTTGGCTTAAAAAGAGCATGAAAGCGACATATAGGAGGATCCCCGAAGCTGGATAGTACCGGACTCCCTTGTTCGACCTAGACTATCTATGATTATTAATCCCCATAGGATTATCGGTTGGTGATGTACGTTAGATCCAAATAAATGAAAAATAAGAATCTATATGTTGCAAATATCTGAAAGTAAAAATTAAATAAGTTCCTGAAGGAAGGTATGTAGAAATCACTCCAAGAGATAGCCGAATTTTTAACATATCCTGAAAGAAGATAAGTGAAAAAGTAAGTAAAAAAGAAGAAAACTTCAAAAGAAGGTATGGATAAAACCCACTTTGAGTCCGGCCGTATATGAAAGAATTTAATAAAAAATTTAACTTTTTGAAAAATATTTTGAACAATTTTCAAAAGATTTAACTAAAAATAATAAAACCCTATTTTTGAAAAGTAAATAAATATTAAAAATTTCTACAAAATAAGATATCTTTTTATATTTTATTTAAATAAAATTGCTAGTAGGAATTAAAATTTTAGTTAAAAAGGGTTTTAATAGAGAGATATTTCTTTTGAAACAAAGAAAGAATAGAGCGTATGTATAGCTCGTCGATTTTTCTAATTATGAAAATTTTAAGTTTTAAAAATCCTTTTAAAGGGTGAACAATAGGAAGTGGTACTAGTTTTAAATAGGGTAAAAAGAATGGGAAAGAAGACTAGAACCTAGAAGCACAGTGGTAGGCTAGTGCATCGCTATGGTAGATAGGAATTTTTCAAAAGAGTCGGAATAAAGAGAAGAAGGCATGAGTGGAATGGAATAACATTTAGTTATAGTAAATAGTTTATATTTAATCCGACCTAAATAGGGTCTTGGTTCAATTTGGGCTAAATAGGTCATGAGCGGTTGACCGCTTGGGTTCCATAGGTCGACCGAAAGTAGTCAACCTCCCCAAGTCTAGCGATCAACCGAATAGCGGGTTGTAAGCACGACACACAATATATATATATATATATACATATATATATATCTGTGTATGTGTGTGTGTGTGTATGTAGTTATTGTATACCTCAAGTAGGTTGGGCGTATCATACACATACACGAAGTCAAAATGACTAAGCTTTAAACAATAGACATAACACGTAATGGAAAACAATCGGCATAAACTAGTGTTATAGATAAAGTGTGTAATTTACCCGTCACCAGAACATTTTTTTGGTCCACTCCTCATTACAACCCACATGATGGATTTAGAAGGACAGGTACTGGTACAAAGCGAGAACGGTGGAAGAAAAAGTTTCCTTATGTATGCTCTGCACTAACAAAGGTACTGGATATCGGAGATATTAGCCTTGGTCATTATATGTATATGTTTTATTATACTTTATTATTCCCTTGTGAGTTCTTATCAATAGTTATACGATAAACTTTTGACCACTTACAAGATACTAACACCAACGATCCGTACTCTAGTGGACTTAGGTTTTCAATTTAGCAAAAATTTGAGCCCACTAAGCTGTAAGTTGTTATATTATAGCATGATGATTGCTTTGGGACTTCGGTGATGGTAAAGGTTCTAATAATGGGGGTTCAATGTTGAAAGGACTCGTGAGATGATTATCCACAAAGGGGGGGTTCTAGGAAGGGTGACTCGTGGATAGAATGTTGAATGGTTCGATCGTGGAAAGAAGGATTGTGGAATGGTTCCTTGGGGATAATGGAAACTAAAAGGAGCAAGGAAAGGGCTTGGATATGCGTGCTAGGGGATCGTTGATACTCGGAGTGTTTTCTAATTTACTTGAAAGTAGGGTTATTGTGAGGACGCTCATGGGTACTTTGTTTGGCTACCCCGGATTGTTTGAATGGATCTGTGTACCCTAGACCAGTGGAATGGGTCTAGTACCAGCTTCGGGCTAAAGGCGAGTACACTGAAAACCGAGATTTATCCATTAATCCTAAGTAGAGGAATGGTCATACAAGTTATCATATATCTGAGGCACACTGAGTGATGGTGAGGATTGTTTGATGGATGCTATGTTTTCTTTGGTTTCTTTCTTCCGTAGTCTATCACTCTAAGGATGTCACTTGAGATAGGTATTATGGATATGGATACCTGGACACTCATAATTGTACTTAGTTTGCAGTACACCTTATGATGTTTGTAGAGTAGCATATTATGATCATTATGTGTTAACTCCTTGGCTGTAGGGACATGTCAGGTATGGTTCGTATACCCTTGTTCGTTACTATATCAACTTGTATATATTTTAAGATTCATTTATCGCCCACACCAGACTGTTGTCTAACTTGAGTTTTTAAGCTTTGCTTCTTATTGTCTCAAGTACTCTTAAATGAGTAAACTTGTTAACAGGTCTAGGTGTATGTAGTGGTAGTGCAGAGGACAAGCAAGATGGAGCTTTCTCGTATTATATATGGATACTTATGCTTATTCTGCTATGCAACACTGTAGAGCATAAACAGTATTTTCTTCACTATAATGAAACAGTTTGTTTGAGTTTATTTTCGCTTGGTATAAACTATATTACCATGTTGTATAACTCTATTGATATGTACTCTGATATTTGGATCACTTAGTTATTACTATCTCTTCTGTTTTATATCTGTGATGATTATTATATTTTATTCGATGCACTATGAGATATATGATAGGTTCTGTGATGCTTTTATTTTCTTTTCAACCATTGGCGATCATTCAACATTGGTCAGGCACTACAACAGCATACCCTTTCATTATATTGGGTGCCGGTGGTGTGGGGCAGTCATCACAATAGCTCTTTTGGATTCTGTTGCTTATTCAAGTAGTTTTTGGATTCAGCATTTTAAGGTATTTCATCTAAGCTACAGAGAAAGTAAATTCTTTATTTATATATACATATACATATACATATATATATATATAATTGTTCATATGTCATTATAGGCTTATATAGTACTTGAATTATCATTAATCTCTATATATATATATATTGGTGCTATCTTCATTAGAGGAAATTATATATACGTAAAATAAAAAATAAAAGATTTTTACATATAGTTACATACATATTGCTCATGGCCTGACAAAAAAATTCGAAAACAAAATTGATTTTAATAAAACATTATTATAAGGAAGTTTTATATTTATTAACATATGTATATATGTTTATAATTTTCGTAAATAATATATATATATATTAAAATCCAAATATACTATATATTTTTTATTCAATTTAATTATTGTATCTAATTATATATTATACATATATTTATATATATATGTATATCAATATTTAATATAATATGTATAAGTTAAGAAATGTTTTTGAAAATTAAAAAAAAAAGTGTATTGATACTAAAAAATAATAATTAACACAAATTTAAAACCACAAAAAATGGATTTTTTATTATATATATATATATCCTGTGTATATATAGTTTTCATTAATATTATTATAATACTATATATTTATGTTTTAAAAAAATTAATTTTGAAATATATACCTATAGATATTTATTTATTTATTTAAAATTAATATATTAATTTAAATTTGAAATTACTAGATATTTATTTTATAGGTTTAGATCTAAATTTAAAATTTGAATTTGATATTCATAGTTATTTATATTAAATTTTTAATTATTATATATTATGGTGTAAAGTATATACATATGTAAATATTTATGTAAACGCTTACATTTACAAGCAACATTTTGTAATAATATAAAAAAAATTGTGTATGTGTCTATATATATGCATGTATGTATTAGACATCACATATGTATATAGAGGGGCATAAATACTACCATTTATACATGGACATGTTAAACCATGTACACCATTTATGTTGCACATGCACGTATACACATATGTATATATGATACATATATTAAAAAATACAATATAAACGTAATGATAAATAAAAGTTTACTTCTAAATCAAATAAAATATTGATTTTATTTAAAATGAATTTAGATAAGATCTAAATAAATTTAGTCATCATAGGCTCGTTATGGTCCAAATGGAACAAAAAAATTAAAACTTACTCATTTACCGCGCTGCATGTTGGCCTAGGTCCAATAATGGTATCATAGCCTAATAGCTTCCGTGGTCTAAATTAGTCCTGTTAGGGCGAACTAACTAAGTTCACCAATTTAGTAGGGTGTCTAGAAAAGTGGTGTCTAGGCTGGGTTTGGGTAATCAAGTACCCTACCCTACCTGGCTGTTGGCCTGGCCCGAAAGGTGAAGTGATCCCAAAGTTTGCCTCTAGTAGGAAAGGACCAATTCGAATTAGACTTTGGACCAAGTTTCAAAACTATTTTTAAATTAAAATAAAATTTAAAAGTTCAATACTTTTAAAATAAGAAACATATTATAAAAGTGATAATATAGTTTTCAAAATGTATTGAAAACATTATAAAATTAATTTCAAAATTTTTAATTATTAATAAGATTAATAAAATACATAAATAAATGAAAATATATTTACATATAATATTCATACATGTATAATGATATATGTTATGTTGTCTTGTTTAAGATAATGTAAGCATATGTGTATATAAAAGAATTCTTGAAGTTAATTACATTTAATAAAAAAAATTAATTAAATAAATTAACTAAAATTTAATTAATAAATAGTAAAATACATATACATAAGAGTGTATGTGTATTTAAAGATATATATGTATAAGTGTAAAGGTTATATATAGTATACATATTCAATATAAAATGTTAGAATTTAATAATATAATAATTGATTAAAATGTTAATTAATTAAATTAATTAAATAAAATTTAATCAATATTATGTTATGCATAGTGGAAAGTTGTGTTTCCTGTTAAATCCAACAAAAATGGTTGGGAAACGAATGCTTCCTACTGGGCAGGCTAACCTCCTATTCTTGACTCTGGTCGGACTAGCTGGGTTGGGCTCTACTCTTCGGAGTAGAGTTTATAAAAAAATTATATAATAATAAAGCTTACATAATAAGAATTAAAGGTGGAACATTAAGAAATCCTAAATAGACTTAAGAGATAAATACATGCATAAAGTACGTATGTCATGTTTCTAATGTGTCCGACACTTGAATTACGTGGGTATTTCATAATAAATACATTATCCCATAAGTTGATATCACTCTAAATATATATATATATATTAAAGATTATGAATCTTTAATATAAAATTGTATCTTTAATATAAAATTGTCCTCTACCATTTATATATTAATAGATTACTTACATACTCCTTAGTTGTTGATATTCCTCAACCTGAGGATGTTATGTGTGGTGCTATTACTATATTAAATAGACGATGTAAGATATATAAACTTTTTTGTCGATATTCCTCAAGGTATGTACATTAATACTTAAATCGTTGTAAAATGGTAGGTATGAGTGAATAATCTCTTTTGGTTTGTTGATATTCCTTAAGGCCGAATGAGATTAGGACAAGGAACCATGGGTTAGAAGTTGTATATGATATAACCGATAAGGTGTTATCCGTCATTTGTGTGAGTATGATTTGTCGATATTCCTCAGGGTCCGAATCCTAAGGCAAACGAGTTCTAACACCCACTAGTGAATTCGAAAGACTTATATGTTTCATCTTAATGTTTGGAGAAACATAAAAGAATAATGGGAGCTTATTACTAAAATGAAACATAAAGTTACCTTACTAATACTATAAGAACATCTACTATGAACTTGCCCTAATGTACTAATTTAATACTTGTACAAAAATTTCTATACCTAAATTATTTTTTGAAAGTGACAAACCTACTAGATCCAACTATGTCGATTGGCTAAGAGAGATTAAGATAAATTGATTGATGAGTGTCTTTGATCGTTGATAACTGCACTTCCAAAAGAACAACCCACTGATGATGTGGACCTCGAACTAAGACTTGCTTATCATAAATGAGTGTTGGACCTAGAGATACCCCAGGTTTCTGTGTTGTCTACGTTAGACAATCTATTGTAAAGGAAACACGAAAACTTGTATGTCCATGAGATTTTTGATAGATCAAAGCTCTATTGTTGAACAGTCCCATTGTGTAAGGTATGAACTTTCGAAGAAACTGTTCCATACCAAAACGAACAAGGTACTGAAAGTGGACGAATATGTTCTACCGATGAAAAGTTATGTTGATAGATTACACAATTAGATGTAGCAATAAGCAAAGGGATGAAACTAGACTTGATCCTTGACTCTTTTACTCCTCAGTATTAACCATTCATATTAAACTATAATATTAATACCAGTTGAACATAAGCCTTGTGGAGCTCCTTAATATGTCTAGGTCAATCGAGTCTTCATCCAAGGATCAAGGGACCGTACTTGCTATTAAGGGGAACACGTCATCTTCGAAAGGTACAAGAAGGCGGAAAAGGGTTATCAGGAAAAATATAAAGACTACTACTACTGCAGAAAAGGGTGAATGTCATCATTGTCACAAGAAGGGTTATTGAAAAAGGAATTATCTTGAGTAATTAAATATTGTTAAAGAGAAGAAGCAGAATGGTTCTACCGCTCCATCGGGTATATTTATGATTCAAAATTGTTTTGTAATCAATAAATTATCTTGGGTTTTAGATATTGGATGTAGAAATCACATCTACAATTCGTTATAGGGGCTTAGAAACCGAAGTCGAGTGGAAAAGGGAGAAATGAGGCTTTAAGTTTTTGATGGGTCTATTGTAGATACAACGATGGTTGGAGATTCTCATTTGAGTTTGCCAAATGGATTTGTTTTGATATTAAATAATTTTTTTATGTAAAAGACTTTATTTATGGAATTATTTATGTGTCGAGATTGTATTTTTCACTATGCTAGTAATGTTATGAACATTATATTAGAAGGTAATAAAATATGTGATGGTATTTTAGATAATGGCATTTATGTGATCAATACAAATTATGTTTGTTCTATGAGTAGTTCTTCAAATAATGATATAAATAAAAATTATCTTTGGCATTATAGGTTAGGTCATATAAGTGAGAAATGACTATACAAATTGAGAACTGAAGGTTTTCTACCATCACTTGATTCTAAATCATTTGATACATGTGATTCATGACAAAGGTAAGACAACCAAGCACCCCTTTAGTGGGAGCAATTAAAGAGTTAATGAACTTTTGGGTTTTGTACATAGTGATGTTTGTGGCCCAATGCCTATAATTACTAAAGATAATTGTTCTTATTATATAACTTTTATTGATAATTTCTCAAGACTAGGATATGTGTATCCTATGAAGAACACATCTGTTGTCTATGAGAAATTTATTGAATGTAAGAATGAGGTTGAGAATTAGACGAACCGAAATACTAAAATATTGTGATCCGATCGAGGAGGTGAGTATGTTGAATAAGAACTCCAATTGTGCTTGAAAGATAATGGAATTATCTCTCAGGTTACTCTAGCATATACTCCACAACATAACAGTGTTTCGAAGAGAAGGACTTGAACCCTATTAGATAAGGTTCGTTCAATGATGAGTAAGGCTGAGTTACCTTTGTCCTATTAGGGATATGCACTAGAAACCATAGTGTATATGTTGGATTTTTCACCCACTATGTAATGCCTAAGACGTCATATGAGATGTGGCATGGGAAGAAACCCTACCTCAATTATTTGAAAGTGTAGGGTTGTCCATCCTATCTTAAGTGCGTCGGATCCAATAAGCTTGAGACAAGATCAATCTTGTGTAAATTCATAGGATATCCTAAGAAATTCATGGGATATATTTTCTACAACATCGAGGAAAAAAATATGATTATTTCTCAACATGATATCTTTCCAGAAAAGGAATTTTTATTGAAGGAAATTAACGGTGAAGTTGTAGGATTGGATGAGTCTAATATTCGAATACGGAAACCGAACCAGTGGGAGAACCAAGTTCATCCATATATGAATACATGCAACCAATTAAAAAGCCTAGTATGGAATCTCATGCACCAGAGAGATGTTATGGTTTTCGCATGGACAGCTAGAAGAATGCATGTTTCGATGATGATACTCCTCTATCATTCCAACAAGCACTGCAAAGTAAAGACTTTGCACTTTGGCTTAAAGCAATGAAATCCAAAATAAATTCCATGTATGAAAACAAAGTGTGGATTTTGTCTAACATACCCAAAGGGATAAAACCCATCGGCTACAAATGGACTTTTAAGAAAAAAAAATGAACGTGGATAGACAAGCAGAAACTTATAAGGTTTGGCTAGTTGCGAAAGGATTTTGTCTGATTCATGATGTTAATTATGACGCGATATTTTTATCTGTAGCTATGCTTAAGTACATTCGAATAATGTTGGCCTATTATTTCATTCGATGACTACAAAATATGGAAAATGGACGTAAAGATGACATTTCTAAATGGTGATTTAAAAGAGACCTTCTACATGTCTCAGCCGAGGGTTTCATGGATAGTGGGAGTAAAGGTAAAGCTTGCAAGTTGCTAAAGTCCATTTTTGGCAAGCTTCACGTAGTTGGAATAAGTGTTTTGATAATGTGATCAAAATGTTTGGTTTTTATTAGAATATAGAGGAAGCATGCGTACATCGAAAGGAATAGGAAAATGCTATTATATTCTTAGTGCTATACGTTGATGAAATTCTGTTGATTAGCAATGACATTTCGATATTACAATCCGTGAAAGCTTGGCTTTCCAAGAACTTCTCCATGAAGGATTCGGGAGAAGAAGTCTATATACTAGGTATAAAGATTTATAAAGATAGATCTAAAAGGATCTTGGGATTGTCCGAATTCCTGTACATAGATACCATATTGAAAAGGCTTGGTGTAGAGAATTCCATTATGGAAATGTTCCAACGCAATCTAGAATCTTCCTTTATAAGAAGGACTCTCATTGTACTGATGAGGAAAAAGAGTGTATAAAGAGGGTATCATATGCTTCGGCAATCGGTTCCATAATGTAAGATACACTATGCAATGTACTAGATTGGATATAGCATACGCACTAGGATGCATAAGCCGATACTAGTCTAATCCTGGAGAAAAATTGGATGGTTGCAAAATGTATGTAGAAGTACTTGAGAAATACTGAGGACTTATTCCTAATATATAGGAATGGAGACCTCCTTATGAAGGGGTATACTGACTCTAGCTTTTAGAGCAATATCGAGGATAGTAAATTAGTGTCAAGTTATGTCTTTACTTTGAAAGGTAGGGCTATTAGTTGGAAAGGTTCCAAACAGGGAATAATATATGATTCCATGATGGTGGCCGAGTACATCGCCCTCAATGAAGCAGTTAAAGAAGCTGCCTGGATGTGCAAGATTTTATGTTGGCTCGGAGTGATTCCCGACATGGAGAATCGCATGGCATTATTCTATGACAATAATGCAACGATGAAGATCGCAATGGAGCCTAGAGCACACAAGAAGTCATGACATATTCTTCGAAAGTTCCATCTAATCAGAGAATTCACTGACAAGAAAGAGGTTGTGATACAAAGGGAAGAAACCAAGGACAACATAATATATCCATTCACGATGGGTCTAGCTCGATCGATTCTCGTAAAGCTGATCGAAAAGATGGGATTGAGATTTCATAATTGGCCTCAAGTGCAAGTGGTAAATTGATAGAGTTAGGGGTATACCCTAGGGGCATTTCTATCATTTATTGTAAATTATTAACTTTATAATAAAATCTTGTTCAAAATATAGGTGTTTTTCTTTCTGTTGTATGCCTATTATAATATGTTATGATTGATTATTATTTTAATTTAAGTATATTAACAGTAAATCCATAAATTGTGCATTTGTGATAGTAATTACAATTGTTTTAATTATGAGTATTTTATCACAACATAATATTAAACACGACATTTTAAATATTCCCAGTCAAGATGTATCGAGACCGGATAATAATGCATCCGTTGAGGCTAGAGTACGTAATGCTCTCCAAATGTTTGGCAATGTATTATTCATGATTGGTGAGGGGGCAACAAGAGGTTATGTACTTAAGAATGTTGTTGATCTTCAAAGTGAAAACTCTGCTTTAATTATAGTTAAATCGTGGCATGGCATCCACTGAACGACTATAGTTGGGTCGAGTGGAAGCATTGGAAATGACATACTATTCAATAGAGGATTAATCTCCTCGGTTATATGAGGTTAGTATTACAGTCAACTGAAGTCAACTCAAAGTAAAAATCTCTAGCCATGGTAGTTTAGTTAATAATAATTGTTATTATTAAATTAAGGACTTTATGTTTAGGCCATAAAGTTGAATATGGACCGGTGGTTACTGCTTTCAGATTGGTATCTCTTTCTGCATTCTGGATACCGATTCAAGGAGTTATTGGATTCAACATTTCAAAGTGTTTCATTTAGGCTATATAGATAAGGTAAATTTTTTATTTACATACGTATTATTGTTCATATGTCATTAAATGCTTAGATAGTACTTGAATTATCTAGAACCCATATATATTGGTGCTATCTCCTTTGGATGAAATTAAATATGTGTAAAATAAAAATAATTTTTCTGTACATATATTTACATACATATTGCTCACAACCTGATAGAAAATTTGAATATAATAATATTAACATGATTTTAAAATAAAATTTATTTTACTACAAACATTATTATAAAGTATGTTTTATATTTTATTAACACATACACACACATATATAAGTTTATAGTTTTCATACATACATACATACATATATATATATATATATAAATCTGAATATAATATAATATATATATTATTCAGTTTAAATATTATATCTAGTTATATATAAAAGATACATGTACGTAAATGCCATAAAATATATGTATATAAATATTTAATATAATATGTATAAGTTCAGAATTATTTTCGAAAATTAAAAAAGATTTGTATTGATTTCCATGGGGAAATCAATATTAAAAAAATAGTTAAAACAATTTTAAAACTACGAAAAAAGGTTTATTTTTGTGGCCGAATATGTATGTATATATATACTTGATTATTAATTTACATTAAACATATTTGTGTGTGTTGGTCTTTTAAATATATTGGTTTTCTAAATATTACTATAATATAAATATTATACGTATATATTTGAAAGAATTAATTTTGAAATATATACATATATATTAGGGGCATTTCACCAGAAGGACAAACTTTGCAGTCCAATTAGTTTCTAGGACACACATTCAAAGCAATTACTTTCAAGGCCAAAGTCAGCAGAATAATTACTTTCAAGGACAAAGTCATCAGTCCAATTACTTTCAAGGACATAATTTCATAGGTTTTTAGGCCATAGAAACTAATTATTTTACGTTTTGTCCTTGAAAGTAATTATTTCAGTTGTGTGTCCTAGAAACTAATTCCACTTGCTAAAGAAGCCCTTGTGGCTAATTTCCACTATATATTATATATATTAATTTAAATTAATATATTAATTTAAATTAATATATTAATTTGAATTAAATTACTAGATATTTATTTTACAGATCTAGACCTAAATTTAAATTTGAATTTAATATTCATAGTTATCTGTATTAAATTTATAATTAATTTATATTACAATGTAAAGTGTGTGTTTATCTATATATGTGTGTATGTAAATATATCTATATAAACACTTACATTTATAAAAACTATTTTGTAATAATATAGAACTGTGTGTGTGTGTGTATTTGAAAATTGGTTCTTTATTGATTTCCATAAAGAAAATAATACGGGAACAAAATTTTAAAATAGTCAATAGTATGGTCTCTAATGGCAACCCATACCTCCCTCACCTCCAGTTCCCTCTGGCCTTACATTTCCCTCTTCCCCACCTCTTTTATCTCCTCCTCACCCTCCTGACCCTCCACCTCCTCCTATTCCTCCTCCTCCACCTCCGGACCACTTTGTAACAACTTAGAAACATTTTAGCAAATTCAAAACTAACTTAGTGTCTTAATTATAGTTTTAAAAATAAAACACCGATTTATTTTTGAATTTGCTAAAAAGTTTCTAAGTTTTTAAATTTGGTATCAAAGCTTAGGTTAGTCGATCATGACAAATTAGGAAACGTTGAGTGAATGTATTTGTATTTTACCTGTAAATAAAAATATATTATACGCCAAATCCTATATATTCCAATTATATAGTAGTTGCAACCATATAGTAGGTTGCGGGTTGTTACACACTTTCCTCCTCTTCCTTCCTTTTCCTCTACTCTTTTATCTTCTTCTACTTCTCATTCTACTACTTCTCTTCCTCCTTTGTTTGTTATAACGTCAATCATGTTTTTTTAGAAACTCCCCAATATAGAGGACCTTTGGGAGGGACGGTGGACTGACCAACTCCAAAGGGGGATTAAGTTGTGCATGTCCGCTTTAAATCATGACACCTATAATCCCCAGGTTACTATTTTTTAATGTCAATCATGTTAATGTTGCTCACGATGATCAACAATCTCAAATTCCTGCTCCCTCTTCTAAACGGTCTTCTCTATTTCATGGCAAGCCCAGAATGTTGGTGCTTATGTTCCAGTTCATTTTTATCTTTCTTACTCTGGTAATTCACTCTCCCCTCCCCCGGAAGTTATTAATGCGGTATATAGACTTGGTTTGATTACCTAGTGGGGTTTTTTCTTGGTGAATCTATTAATTATATGGTTATTAAGTCTCACTTAGAAAAGACTTGGAAGTTAAAAGGCTCCTTTGAGATGTTGTCTAATAAAAAAAATTATTATTTCAAATTCTCATGCCATGAAGATAGGTTGAGTGTGCCAAAAAGAGATACAACGTTCATTAGAGGTCAAATGTTCATCATCACTTCATGGAATCCATCTTTTGGATCTGCTATTAAGAGTGTTCTGATCTAGGTTCATTTATATAGAATTCCTTTGATGACTTGGACCCTTATTGGAATCAACGGGTTGTCTTGTCACCTAGGAAAGTTAATACATTATGATGAAAAAACTGAGAAGATGAAGTGATTTGAATATGCCAAGTGTTTGATAGAAGTTAAGCCAAATAAAGAGTTTCATGATTTTATTTGTGTTAAGGATGGTTCTTGTCCTAATGTGTTAGTTGAATATTCCTGGAAACCTTTGATTTATACTCAATGCATGATCTTTGGTCATGCTACAGCTAATTGTGAAGCTAGCAAAGATAGTAGCAATGTTATAGATAAGAATAAGGTTGATTGTGATGGTTCGAGAAACTTAAAGGTGAATGCAGATAAGAATGTATCTTCCAATGGTAAAGAGAATGTTTCTAATGTAGATTCTCACTTTGTTGAGATTAAGAGAAAATAGAAATCTCAATAATAAGTATGGAGGAAAGTTAAGGAAGCTTCTGTAATTTCAAGCTAGAACAAAGATGTAAATCTTGATGAAAATTTGGTTAATGCTGGCAATGATGACGTGGTTGTATTTCCCAAGATTCTGGAAATGAAACTGTTTTCGAGGTGGATGTGGTATTTAATCATGCAAATGATAATTCTGATACTACTGATAGGTCAAGTGAGCACATAATTGATTCACCAAATCTGTTTGTTACACCATACCTAAATTCAATTATTTCCTTTTATTCAAAACAAATTTTCAGTGCTGAAGGACATTAAAGAAGGGGAATTTATGTCTCAAATTGTTACTGATCTTTGTATAAATTCTTCCAATTCCTCTTCCGTTATCCCTAATTCCACTCTGTATGATTAGTCCTATAAAACTTTGATTTCTCCTACTCATCCTATTTCAATTTTCCAAAATATCTCCTTGCAATCTTCTGTATTGTGGACTTGACATTGTTAACCGATGGAATTTCTATCGAATTAGAAAACCGTCGAAAAATTTCAAATTAAAAATAAACCGCAAGCGCACGGCGTACACGTGTAGTACGTGGCGAATACGGGTCGATCCACAGGGAATTGATGATTTTAAAAATCTATTCAATCAAATTAAACCAAAGTGAGAGATTGTCAAGCTAAAAAAAATGAGAAAACTAACAAACTAACAACAACAAATGTGAATGAAAACTATGAGAATAAATTGACAATTTAGAGATAATTCCACTCTCTAGATCACATAAATCAACAAAATGAAGTTATGATCTCTCTCTTTTCTTGTCATTAGTGTAATTAGTTGATGTGCTTATCATAAGTATGGTATATTTGTGTTATTAATTAGCACAATATAAACCATCAAACTATAACACAACCACTATTACACATTTAACACTCATGAAATATGACAACAAAGTTGAAAGCAAAATCTATTTTAAGCATGACCTATTAACTATTGTTTAGAAATATAGGCCATCAAATTTTAATTTCAACAATCACTTCATTACCATCATCATATGTAGATGAAGAGGTAATCATTGTTTGTGATTGTTTAAGCATAGCCTATTTGGTGTCAACAATATAGGCTATCAAATTCACATCAAAAACAAGTTAAACCACTTCATTTTAAGCACAAAAAGAGAGCATAAACATCAAAATGTTGAAGCTACATGATTAGAGGCTTCATTACCCCTAAATTAAAGGGATTAGCCTCTCATTTGTGTTATCATATCAACACTTGTTGCTTGCAACATGAAACTAAAAAAGAAGGAAAATGAAAGCTAATGAAAAAGAGAGCTAATTAACAAGAATTAGAACTATTCTACTTGCATGAAAGTAAATGTACACTACAACATGAAAGGAAATAAACAAGAAAGGGAAAAGATCATATATTAAATTGCATAAAAAAGAAAATTTACATGAAGATAAAAATGGCTAAGTAGCCATGAAAAGAGAAAGAGAAGAGCTTGTTTATTTGTGAGCCTAAACTAAACTAAGAGAGTATAAGGAAAGAAGGAGAGGATTATATGAAACATAAGGGGATTTTATAAATGTGTTAAACCCTAATTCATATTTTTGGGGAGTGCCCAAAATACCCTCTTTGGAAGTGTGGAGGCCAAGTAATCATTAACTTTAAATAATCCTCATTTAGATGTGCATGAAGCTTTTAAACTCTATTAGCATGTGCTTTAGCCTCTAATTTGTACATGAAGGTATGTGGGTAGGTGGGGTCCTCCATTATCATGTCTTTGAATTATTTCCATCTTCATTTGTTCTCTTCACTCTTATGCATGCATATATCATCATGTAACCACTTGTAAAATTCACCAAATTTCCTACAAATCAACATAGAAAATTCCAAGTAAATTTTCAAAATTTAATAAATGCATAAAAATGACCATTTTTCCCCTATATGAAGATGAACATGTGACAATTTCAAATAATTTGAATTTTGGTTTAAACAAGTTAAAATACCCAATATGATCATTTATTTAATTTAAATAGATTAAATATGATAGTAAAAATATGCACATTTACATGCACATCAAATACCCCCACACTTATCTTTTTATTCGTCCTCGAATAAAGGAAAAACTAATATAAATCCATTTTCGTAAGGTGCACGATTGCATTGAGCGTATGCAACAAGCCGTTAAACCTCTGGGTGTCCCCAGTAGGACCAGTGTTGTCTTGTGAGGGTTTTCAGCGGATACTACCTATAAAATCCAAATGCAGAATGAAAATATTTACAAAATGCAAGATTTATTTTCAAAGATGTGAATGCAAGTTTTTGGAAATATTTACGAATGAAGGATTTACTTTTAAATTAACACAAATAAGTTAAATATAGGTTTGGTTATTATCTTGAAAATTTAAGTCATTTACTTGTCAAAATTTCCAATAAAAATGAAGTTATTATAACAAATAGACTATAGTTTAACTCGTTGTTTCGGTTGATAACAAAGTGTAATCTTAAAATGGATCCTTAGTTGATTATGAAAGTTTATCAAAGTGGTAATTTTATTTCTTTTCAATAACAAGTAAAATCAAATAAGTTAAAATAGTGCTTGGATTTCAATTGCTTACCCTCTCCATTTTTTTGAAAATTTTATTGATATTTACAATATTTACATATGTCTAACTCAGATAAACTGAGGCCAGATATATTACCCATGCACTGCCTTGCGGACTGATGTGAGGGGAATACAGAGCATGGCAAGTGAATACACAAGTGTGAACACTTATTGACTGTAGGCGTTATTAGTAAAATTATTTTTATATACACACCTAACTCAGATAAACTGAGGCCAGATATATCGATCGTGCACTGCCTTTCGGGCTTACGTGAGAAGGGTACAGAGCATGGTGAGTGAACACACGAGTGTGAACACATGACTCTAGATGTTTATTAAAAATATATACATATATACAAGAAATATTTTTTTTTTTTGTATTTTTTTAGAGAGAGAGTTTCGCAAAATCATCTTAGCACTATTTAACTTAGAAGACAAAAAAATGTTATATCCTTTACTTTAAATTCAACCACTTTTTAAAACAAAGATTTTCAATTAGGATATATTTCATAATTATTACGTATGAATCTTCCTATATACTAGTTAAACCATTGTTATTTGTAATCAAACTTCATTTTTAGTTTTGTTAAGACAAATAAATTTTCAAAATTTCAATTTAGTAAACCAAAACCATATATTTATCCTATAGTGTTTCTTTAAAAATAAATCAAAAGAAAATTTGCTTTTGGGATTTTGTTTTAATAATTATTTTTTGAGTTTTTTTTTAAAGAAAAGGAAAAAATAAACCATGAAAAATTAAAAATGAAGATGAGTCTCCCCCCACACTTGATTTTGACTGTGTCCCCACAGTCAACCCAAGTGAAAGGAGAAAAATAAAAATAAAAACATGACCTTTATTTATATGAAAATGAACGGTATTTACACGAGATCAGAAAATATATCGTCAAAAAGTAAATGAAACGATCTTCCAAAGACCGATTCATTTGTCTCGTCAAGCATACGAGACACAGCTTAAGCTTGAAAAACCAAACCATAAAAGATTTCGAAGTTGAATGTTGATTTGGAAAAACGAATGTTGTTTTATTAAAAATCGTATGAGTTGTTTTATTTTCGATGATTTTTGGGGTTGATAAAACAATTGATTGAAAATCAAGTTCATTTTCACTACATTGACATTCAAATTTATCATTGAAAACTTCTTCAAAATTATTGATTTCAAAATCAAAATGGTGATTTAAATATTTCCCGTCAGAATTTAACAACTCGTCATCCAAAAGTCCAAAAAATTCGTGTTCATTAAATTCGTCTTCCTTTGTTTGATTATCAACAACTTCATTACATATGTCAAGTTCAAAATTGAAGGTTGTTGTATTCAAATTTTCAAAATCAGAAAAAGGAAGATCACATTTCAAATCACGTTTCTCACCCTCAAAAGAATTGAAATCCAACTCAATTACCAAAATTTCCACAACTTCATTAAGATCATTATTTTCAATTTCAAAAGTTGTTATTTGAAAATCGTCGATTTGGGTAAAAGATGGATTATTGTTTGACTCGTCACACGTTGGAATTTGATTTTGTTTTTCACATTGTTTCATATATGTTTCAAACAATGAATCTATGTGATCATTGTAGATTTCGTTCATTTGCTCAACAAAATTCAATTTATAGTTATTAACTTGAGAATTTTCGATTTGGATTTGTTGAGAACAAAGATTTTCAATCGTAAAATGGTTAAGATTATTCCCATTGCCAAAGTCGTTTGAAAAGTTGTTTCCATTTTCATTTTGAGTTTGAAATTCATTTTGGAGTTTGAAATTGAATTGGCATGGGTTATAATCAAAATCGTTTGAATTTTGAAGTGAATTCAAATTTTGATTATTTTGAAAACTTTGATTTGAATCATTGCCCAAATATGAATTACACAAATCATTTATCTCTTGATTTTTTTGTGTAGAGATTTCAAGTAAAGACGAAATGCTCTTTTCAAGATTTGAAGGTTGGTCATTGTTTTGAAAACTTTGTTGTTCAAAATTCGATTTGTTTAAAGAATAGTTGTCGTTAAAATATCCATACGAATTTGGAGTGAAATCATATGGATTATATTGATTTTCACAACTATTGTAAAATTCAAATGAGTAGGGAAACTCGGACATTTTCAAGAATGTTTTTGTTTTGTTTTGTTTTGTTTTTGTTTTTTGTAAAGGAAAAATATTTACAAATAAAATTTATTTTTCAAAAGGGAAATTGATTTCTGTTTTGTTTTTTGGTTTTTTAATTTTTTTCTTTGTTTTTGAGATGGTTTTAAAAAAAATTGGGTTTTGGTTTTTTTTTCTAAATTTTTTTTGGATTTTTTAAAATTTCAAAGAAAAATGATTTAAAAATTTCAAAGGAAAAGGAATATATACAAGAATTTTATTTTTAAATATGCATGAACTAATGCAACTAAATGAATGCAGGGGTTAATTGCAAATGATTTATCCTAAGTTAACCCAAAATTGTATAATCACACATTGTCTTAAATCAACAAGATAGTTCTCAGTCAGGTAACAGGCAGGAGTTATCGGTGCACCACGAATCACCGTAGCAATGCAGCCGAAGGTTTAAGTACCTTCAGAGAAACAATTCAGTATAATATTTACGAATCACCGTAATATTTATAACTGATTATTGCTCTGTCGTAGCCTAGACACCAAGAAAATAAATTGTTCAAAGAAGACAATTTGTCAATATACAATTAAGAGCCATCGTTATTATTAATCAAAATTCTAAATGAAATGCAAAGCAGAAATTAAACGTGTATTAACAATGCAACTACGAATAGATTTTGTTTTTTTTTTTTTGGTTTTCTAAATATTTTTTTTTAAATGCAAGTAAACAACAATGCAAGACAAACAAAAACAATAGATATATACAATGCAAGGCAAATAAAGAGAAAATTATAAATAAGCAAGCAGTTTTTTTTAGCAAGCTCAGCACGCAAGCAATTTATTTTAGAAAGCACTTCTGCTCCTTCTGCAATTCTGCTTTGGCAACCTGAAATAAAAACAAAATATATATACAGTTTTTTAAATTTTTTTAAAAGGAAACAAATTTAAATGTGACATTTTACTTTAAAAAAAATTTCTTTTTTTTATATCAAACAAGAAACTAAAATAAATGAAAAACAAAACAATTGAAACCAAGTAAAACAAATGATAGAAACAACTGAAGCCACAAACTTGTATATTAATTTTTTTTAGGAATTTTATTAAACAAGCCCAACAAAATACTTATCAATCAAATAAACTTTAAAAAAAAACTCAACTCAAAACAAAACAAGGGATTACACAAAAAAAACTAAAAAAAACTAAACTAAAGCAAAACTAATAATTAAAATCAAAAGAACATATTTAACCCGGCCCAGTCTCTTTTCTTTAAGAACTTACACAACAAAATTTCACACCTGCCACACATAATTAACAAATCTGGCCCAACACTTATCTCAAATTCCTTTTCTTCTCAGTAAAAAAAGAAAATTTTATATGCACGCACTCCTCTTCTTCATGAAATAACAAAAGGCAGTTTTCGGAAATCCTCAAACTTGAAATTGAACTTTACCGTGCAAATTCTCGAAGGTGATAACTTTCTATTGCAGTTCGCCTTGGGTTTCGAGGTAAATGAAATTTTGGTTTTTGTAAATTGGTGGAGGGTGGGTCACGGCGGAGTCAAGGGGGAGATGCGAACTGGTTCGTTGGCAAAAATGAGGCAGAGGATGAGCAGAATTTCGATGACTAAGGCGGAGTTGTGGTTTTTGATCAGGCAATGGTCGGAGATGATTTTTTTTGTTGAAGATGAACTGTTGTGAACTATTGAAGTTGCGAAAGATGATGGTGGAGGAGTTTGTTGAGGTAGTGTAGAGGCTGTTATTGGTCAGCAGTGGCTAGTGGTTTTTTGATTGTTGTTGTAGTTCGAGGCGTTCGAGAATTTGCAATTCAAGAAGTGTTTGGGTGAATGAGGTATGTCGATGCTTTGTCTCGTTTTTTTTTGGGTATTGCTTGGTTTGGTAGTGGTATTGTAGGCTATTGCGTGAGAGTTTGGTCGAAGTTGTGACAGATACGTGAGTTGCAGACTGTGTTTGTTGTTGTGGCCAGAAAGCAGGGTGATTGGCTTTTGATGAGTGAAGTAAGGCTTGCTTACAACCGAATCAACCATGCATATCAGTGTGAATGTTTGGAGCAACTGTGCTTTGAAGGCTGCTGTAATGGTTCAGTGAGTGAATGGGGCAGATGTTTGAAGAGAGGTGGTTGAATGGTTGTCTGGTAACAGTGGAAGTGATGGGATAGATGTACTGTGATATGCACTATTCACTGGTAATGGTGGTAGGTATTGAAATGTGGTGATTTAAAGGAGATTGTCAGTGGGAGACTGGAAGGTAGAAATATGCAACTGTCTGTTTGAAGTCCGTGATTAAATTGACACAGTGCAGTATTGATGTAGTAAAAGGATGTTGGCAGGAGAAAGTGATATGGTATAGTCCGTCGAAGTGGAAATGGATTGTGATTTTTTTATGTATGCTCAGTAGGAAGTGGCAGTGGGGTAAGGTAATGCGCAGAAATATGTTATGGTGGTTTTTGGGGAGTATGCAGTTTGTAGTTGATAGCAGTATGAGAATGTGGTCGTAATGTTTATGGCAATGAAACAGTGGTTCTGTGTATGGTTAGTCGGGGTGGATAACAGTTTGGTTTCTGGTGGTATTGTCGTTGTTTGTGATATGTTGAATGGTTTTACAGTTGTGATGAAATGCAGGAAGACTTGGTGACAGAGGCAGAAATGCAATTGAGTGTGGACAGTGAGAATTTGAAAGCATTGCACAGGAGTGATATGGACTGGGTGTGCATAGGTAGTAGGAAAGGAGGTTTGGGAATGGTTGAAGGGATGTATCAGTTGTAGGCAAGGCAGTGGTATCAATAAATGGTAAGGAAAATGTGATATGAAACAAAGTGTTCACAGAGGTTAGTGATGGTAATGAAGTGATGTTTTATGGTCAGAAGTGGTTTGGTGATTGTATGGAGATGATGGAAGGCAGTAGGGGTGGCTGCAGTGTTGTAAGTCTGTAAGAACAGAGATATAAAGATGCACAGAATTTCAAAAATGAGTGTATAGGAAATGAATTTTTTTTTTTGTAAATTGTAAACAAAAATAAGAAAATGCAATTGTAATTGACAACGAAATGGAATAGAAACACTTTTTTTTTCAATGATGAAAATGCAAATGGAAAAGGATAACTAGAAAACAACACACACAAAACCAAAATGCAATCAAAAATCACACGAACACACAAATTTTTTTTTGTTTAAAAATGCAACACACAAAATAAAAATCACACACAAACCAAACAAAACTAATCCGAAGAATAGAAAATTGAAATCAAAACAATTCCCCGGCAACGGCGCCAAAAACTTGTTCGGACGGCTAAGTGTCTATGAACTAGAAAATAGCCGAACAAATTTTATAATAAAATTAAACCGCAAGCGCACAACGTACACTTATAGTACATGGTGAATACGGGTCGATCCACAGGGAATTGATGATTTTAAAAATCTATTCAATCAAATTAAACCAAAGTGAGAGATTGTCAAGCTAAAAAATGAGAAAACTAACAAACTAACAACTACAAATGTGAATGAAAACTGTGAGAATAAATTGACAATTTAGAGATAATTCCACTCTCTAGATCACATAAATCAACAAAATGAAGTTATGATCTCTCTCTTTTCTTGTCATTAGTGTAATTAGTTGATGTGCTTATCATAAGTATGGTATATTTGTGCTATTAATTAGCACAATATAAATCATCAAACTATAACACAACCACTATTACACATTTAACACTCATGAAATATGACAACAAAGTTGAAAGCAAAATCTATTTTAAGCATGCCTATTAACTATTTTTTAGAAATATAGGCCACCAAATTTTAATTTCAACAATCACTTCGTTACCATCATCATATGTAGATGAAGAGGTAATCATTGTTTGTGACTGTTTAAGCATAGCCTATTTGGTGTCAACAATATAGGCTATCAAATTCACATCAAAAACAACAAGTTAAACCACTTCATTTTAAGCACAAAAAGAGAGCATAAACATCAAAATGTTGAAGCTACATGATTAGAGGCTTCATTACCCCTAAATTGAAGGGATTAGCCTCTCATTTGTGTTATCATATCAACACTTGTAGCTTGCAACATGAAACTAAAATAGAAGGAAAATGAAAGCTAATGAAAAAGAGAGCTAATTAACAAGAATTAGAACTATTCTACTTGCATGAAAGCAAATCTACACTACAACATGAAAGGAAATAAACAAGAAAGGGAAAAGATCATATATTAAATTGCATGAAAAAGAAAAATTACATGAAGATAAAAATGGCTAAGTAGCCATGAAAAGAGAAAGAGAAGAGCTTGTTTATTTATAAGCCTAAACTAAACTAAGAGAGACTAAGGAAAGAAGGAGAGGATTACATGAAACATAAGGGGATTTTATACATGTGTTAAACCCTAATTCATATTTTTGGGGAGTGCCCAAAATACCCTCTTAGGAAGTGTGGAGGCCAAGTAATCATTAGCTTTAAATAATCCTCATTTAGATGTGCATGAAGCTTTTAAACTCTATTAGCATGTGCTTTAGCCTCTAATTTGTACATGAAGGTATGTGGGTAGGTGGGGTCCTCCATTATCATGTCTTTGAATTATTTTCATCTTCATTTGTTCTCTTCACTCTTGTGCATGCATATATCATCATGTAACCACTTGTAAAATTCACCAAATTTCCTACAAAACAACATAGAAAATTCCAAGTAAATTTTCACAATTTAATAAATCCATAAAAATGACCATTTTGCCCCTATATGAAGATGAATATGTGACAATTTCAAATAATTTGAATTTTGGTTTAAATAAGTTAAAATACCCAATATGATCATTTATTTAATTTAAATAGATTAAATATGGTGGTAAAAATATGCACATTTACGTGCACATCAGACATGCACACTAACCTGCACAATGACTTGAACAACTTTGAATCATCTCCCAAAGTTATTATCTCTCCTTATCTTAATCGTTTGCAACATCCAATTTATCTTCCATCCAATCCAATCTCTCCCCTTCTAACTTCTCCTTATTCTTCTCTTACTCTTCCTTATGATATTTTCCCTGCAACAAACTTTTCCTCTTCTATCCCTTCTGGTTCCAATGCTTCTACTTCCTCCAAGAATAAGAGGGAAAGACCTAAGAAAATTCATTTTCAGTTGTCCCTTCCTACTGATCTTGATAAGGGTAATTCTTACAGTAAGGATAAATATTCTTTATGCCAATCAAGTACAGAAAAAATTGCATCTCCACGTGTTAAAACCAGGTCAGTTTCTAACTCCCTAATTTCCTCATGATTGATAAAATTGGATATTGAAATATTGTGGGTGCTAATTTCATTGCCAAGCAACTTGAAATCAAGAACTTAATTCACTTCCACAATATTCAATTAATAGTTATTACTGAATCAAAACTCAATTATGTGTCAACTTTTAATGCTACTTCTGTTATTGCTCCAGCATGGTCTGTTATTTACAATTTAGCTCAAGCTCCTTTTGGTAAACTATTTATTCTTTGAAATACTATTATTTCTCTATTTCACCTATTCTCATGCATAGGCAATGCATTCATTCTAAAATCTCCCACTCTGCCACAGTCTTCCATTTTCCTTACTTCTATCTATGCTAAAAATAATAAATCTCATAGGAAAATCCTCCTTGACTTAATTCCTTCTTTGAACCCTGGTATCTCCCCATGGTTCTTCATAAGGGACTGGAATTGTATTTAGTATTCAAATGACAAATGTGGAGGTACTCCTTTATCTCTCAATGTCACAAAGCTTCTTAACAATGCAATTGGCTTCTTTAAACTTATTCCCATCAATTCTACCTATTGTTTTTTCAGCCGGAATAACAGTAGCAGGTCAAGGGTTAGAACCCTATGCACACTTGATAAAGCTTTCCACAACATTCATTCCTTATCATTATGGTCTAACCTTATCACTCATATTCCTCCACCTTCACTCTCTGATCACTCTCCCAGTATTTTGGATTGGGGCAAAAAATTTCATTAAAGGCCATCCCTCATTTTCATTTTTTGTTATTTGGTCTGATCATCCTGATTTATTTAACATTGTCGTGGATAGCTGGAAAAACAAAGTTGTTGGGAATCCTATGTTTATTTTGTAAGTTAAATTAAGGAACCTTAAAGTTAAATTAAAGGATTGGGCTTCTTCTACTTTTGGTGATGGGTCTAAAATTTCTTCTGCTGTTAGAAGCAGGCTTCTCTTGGTCCAATCTAATTTTTTATCTAATCTTATGGATGCAACTCTGTCAAATGAGGAACATAGATTGAATTATAATCTTTCAAAGGCCTTTGTTGAGGAAAATAGAATGATTAGACAGAAATTAAAATCCAAATGGCAAATTCCAGGAGATAAAAACATTTCCTATTTTCATAACTCCTTGAAAATAAAACATACTGCATTAAATATTGTTAAAATTAATGATATGAGTGGCCAGTCTTGTAATTCTCCAGATTCTATTCTAAAAGCTTTTCGGGATTATTATCAAAGTCTTCTTGCCAATTAGAACCAAGTTCCCATTTTTTTCTCTTCTATAACTCAATTCAACCTTCCCAGTATCTTGGATGCCGATGCCTTCTCTTTAATTAAAGAAGTTTCCTCAGATGAAATTAAGCAAACAATTTCAGCTTGAATTCGTTTAGTTCTTCTGGGCCTGATGGGTTTAATCTCTTTTTTAAAAGTCTCTTGGGATATTATTGGTTCAAATGTTGTCAAAGATGTTAAGAATTTTTTTAAGTATAATAAAATGTTGTCTGGTATTAATGCTACTAAGCTAGCTCTGAACCCTAAGATACCTCAACCATTAAGTGTTTCTGATTTAGGCCTATTGCTTGCTGCAATGTAATATACAAGTGCATTTCAAAAATTATGGCTGCTAGAATTAAAACTATTTTATCTCCTATTATTTCCTCTGGTCAGAATGATTTTCTTCCTTCTCGAAATATCAATGATAACATTCTTCTTTGTCAACGATTAATTACAAGTTATAATAAAAAGGTTATTTCTCCTTGATGTGCTATGAAGATTGATATCTAGAAGGCATATGATACAGTTCAATGGAAGTCAATCGTCTATATTTTGCAAGGAATAAACCTCCCAATTCCTATTCTAGCCTGGTTGTACACTTGCTTATTTACAGTCAAGTACTTTATAAGTTTGAATGCAACTATTATTCGATATTTTTATGATACCCAGGGCATAAGATAGGGGGACCCTTTATCCCCTTGCCTCTTTATTTGTGTTATGGAATTTTTTACTCCAGTGATTAACAAGGCAGTCCTTATGAAAACCATAGACTGCACCCTATGTGCAAATCTCATAGAATTTCTACCTTGATGTTTGTTGATGATTTAATGCTTTTTTCTAAGCCTAACATCAAGTCCATTACTAGTACCATAGCTACTTTAGATAATTTTTATAATATGACTGGATTATCCATTAGCAGGAGTAAGTCAAAAAATTTAATCGTTGGTATCTCTGATCCTCAAAAGGAAAACATCATTCTCTTGTCAACTTTGGCTACTTTGGCTACAATGAATGTTAATGAAATTTACCTTGGTGCTCTACTTTCTACTGCAAGGGTTAAAGCTAGTCAGTGCTTGCCCCTATATGATAAAATTATGGATAAGCTTTCTTTATAGCCCGTTTCCTAATTTTCTGTGGCTGGTAGGTTGATGCTGGTGAAATCTATTGCCACTTAAATGTGCCTTTACTTTGCTAGAATTTTTATTCTGCCTACCAGACTCATTAGTATGCTTAATTCTATTCTAAACCACTTTCTTTGGCTTGGTGATCCATATTCTAAAAAGCTCATTTGTATCACCTTTAAGTCTATTGCAACACCCTTTGACTAAGGTGGTCTGGGTATTATGAATCTTAAATGTTGGAATAAGGCAGCCAGTGATAAAATATTATGACAATCTTTGGGCTGATTGGACAAGAATTAATCTCATAAAAATTCTAAATTTCTGGTTTATGCCTATTCCTATGGATTGTAGCTGGACTTGGAGAAGTTTATAATTAAACCTTAGGCATATCTTTCTTCCATTGTTTCAAAGAATTATGAAGAACCCACACTTAACCTTATTTTGGCATGATCCATGGCTAGCTAAAGGTACCATTCTCTCTTCAGTTCTGGACTACAACTTGGGTAGTTTAACTGGAATCCCCAAAAATGTCAATTTCGCTCTTTATCTTTACTACTAATAATGTAAATTCAATGACTTGATTTCAACCACGTCTTTCTGAAATACCCGAAATGCCCTTACATTTCTCATCTTCTTGCATGCATGCCTCCCCTTTTCACTGTCGATTCATAAACCCAATTCTATTTCTCCCCAAATTCATTTACATCCCTAAATTTAGTTCCTAAAACCTTGATTCCATTCATCACTATCAACCGATCTGCAAATTCTGTTTATATTACTTGCGAATCGCTACTGGAAATGTCATCGGATGCATAGCGTCCATGACAAGCGATCTGGAAACGTCATCAGATGCGTTTTCTGTTTGTAAAGCTTTGATTATTTTCATGGAAGACGAAGAGAAGTTGTATGATAAGAATATGTATATCTAGATTTTGGCTGCGAATTTGTGTAGAGGCGAAGGCAACTGGGTCTTTTGTGAAGTGCAGAGAAGGACGGGGGTTTCGGCTGTGAATTTGGAGTGCTAGAGAGCGCAGTTGAGGGTTCTCATGGGATACAACAGCTGTGTCGACAATGGCCAGAATTTGGTAATGTAAATAGGATCTGTTCTATATTTTTTTCCATGAAATAAGGTTGAAGTCGTGTTTTTGTATGTTTATGATCTGAGTTATGATAATTTTGAGGCTATAAACACGAATGAGAGAAAATGTACCATATTTCATAGTAAAGAGTAAGGGACCCATCTTGAGCATGTATACCAATAGTTTGTAGATTAGGAACTTTTTTACACTTACTTTTGGGGTTCCTATAGTCAATAGCATGGACTTTAGTTTTCTTTTTGTTACAGTCATAATTATCTTCTAGATAGCTCATACTAAAATCTTTGGGAAGTACAAATTCAATAAAAATGGGAATTATCATAAATAACCTTTGATGGCATGGTTTGTACAGAACTAAGGAAGTGATTTAGTCCGATTAATTGCCAAATTCACACATTTATGAGTTATAGAAATGAATTCAATAGTTATATGGTTGAACAAGAACACGATGAAAAATCTGTTAAAGAGAGGATTCCTTACTGTAGTGTGAAGAACCCAATGTTTAATAATTCAGATCAAAGAATGTTTGATGATGTATTCTAAAGTGGGAAAAAATCGTGTTTGGATATAGTTTTGTATAAGAATTTACACATGGATATGCATAACAAAGAAAATGTATTCTAAAATGAGATCCTCCATTCACAGAGCCTGTAATTTGGATATCGCTAATAACACTAGACTTGCTGCTGCAAAAAAGAAAGAGAAAAGCTACTATAATCAACAACCGATTAAGTAGTTTACTTATAAGTTGATACTTGCGCTCGAGGATTGTTGTTGAATTCATGGAAATGTATTTGTAAATTTTATAAGTTCCGTTGAACTGTTATTTTATAATGTTTTGAGGTTCCAGTATTTTTGTTTTTGGTGCAAGGATATGTGGTTTGGTGTAAACATGATTTTATAGGCTCAGTGTAATTAGATGTTACCTTAAATATTGTTTATGAATTATTAATGTAATTGTTGGGCATATTATTTATCTACGTCCAATTTTTGTTCCGTGACACATGCTTTGTATTATGCTGCGTTTTCTATCTGTAAAGCTTTATTTATTTTCATGGAAGACGAAGAGAAGCTGTATGATAAGAAAGTGTCTGTATATCTGGATTTTTGCATAGCGCAAATGTATTCTAAATTTTGTACGAGGGATGGTCCATTATTGATAAATTTAGTTAATGATGCTGATTTTAGAATCTTTTGTAGCATGTGCCATTTATGTTTGGTTTTTAGTGTAATTTTGTGAAATAGTTTTGATGGCATATGTTCATGTGGTATGTTAGGAATTCTAAGTCACAATCAAACTCCTGAGAATTCTTTGCGTGCCTTCCCTAATCTGAAATGAACTTAGTGCATGTGATGGATCTTGCATACCAACTTCAGTGACATGGTTATACAAGCATGCATTTTGTGTGCTGCTATACTAGTTTTAATAGTGAAACTGTCAATCTTCCATATTCAAGCTCAGCTATAGTGATATCTGTTTGGTCTCTGGTTGATAATAAAGTGTTTAGTAATGATCAAATTTCATCCTTGTGGCGTGACAAGGCCTACTCTATTTCTACAGTGTACAAGAATATTTCTGGTTTTTGTCAACTACCTATTTTTCCATGGCATTCTCAAATTTGGACCCCTGAATCATCTCCTAAGGAAAACATTTTGTTGTGGAAAATTATCTAAAATGGTCTACACACTCAAGACAATTTAGTTCTCAAAGGCATGCTTCAAAATTCAGTTTGTGTTATCTGCTGTAATCATCCTGAAAATACTTCTCACTTATTTTTCTCTTGTGACTATTCCTTCTATGGATAGAATCCTTAGGCATTCAAAGTTGCATAGCCCGGTTGTTGATTCAAAATTGGAATGGTTTAACATCTTTAAAGGTACAAGATAGAGATCTACAAAAGGAACTTTACTGCTGAGGTTTATTTGGCATGTATGGGAAGAGAGAAATTCAAGGGTGTTTAGAGGCAACTTATCCTCTACTTGGTCTCTTTTTAGTACTCTTTCGAGATGCTTTCCTAAATTCATATTAATTACTATGATATTATTTGATTTTAGCCTTTGGGTAGATACTGTTGCAATGTAGTTTGGATATTTTGTGTAATTTTCTTTTGTTTCCTTTTGGTAGGTTTAATCCCTACCACTCCTTTGTACTCTTTGTATGTTCGATAAAATGATAGCGGTCTATTCAATCCCGCGCTGACTTTGCCAAAAAAATTACAGGTACAAGATGATACATACGGTAAACCCGTACATAACTACTTCATAATACAAATAAAATAGTAAACATTAAGACTAGACTTGAGCCTTATAAGTCCTATCTGTAGGAATGAGATTCAGTGAAACCTTAAAGCCCATGTCACTTTATTCAGCCCAACTGGGTAAAACTTAAAGCAACCTTTCCTTCTTTTCTCCTAGCATTTTCCAAGTAGTTAATGTAAATACTCCCCACATTTGCAAGAAGAAATAATCCACAACCGTCTGTCACCAGTTGAAACAATCCCTATCACATAGCTTGCAAGATGCCAAATCGCGACATCGTTGTTTCACAAATCGTGGTGTTCACCAAAATTGAGAAATCATGCCCTAATCTTTAGCATTTTTAGTGACTGAAGGATCTGAAAACTGCGTGCTTAGTACCGCGACATCGACCATCCTTCTGCTTTTCTGTTATTAGATCTGGAAAAAATGGGTACATCCAAATCAGTTTACATTTTCCTAAATTGGAGTGGCTTCTCATCATCTTTTTCCTATGAACCATGCATTTTAACGAAAGGTTGATATCTTTGCCCAGAGTAAACACAACAGTAGGAATGAAACTTGTATTTCACTACTTTGGAATAATGAATTATGTTTCTAGCAAATAAGACTGGGATAAAGTGGCAAACTCAAACTTGATCACGTCTAACTTTATTAAAAAATTGTAGATCCGAGGACATTCAACATTAAAGGGGGAAAACTGATTCCCTATCTTTGTACATTCCATTGAGGAGTTCCTCTTATATATATATGTATATATATATATATATATATATGTATATATATGTATGTATATATATATATATATATGTATATATATGTATGTATGTATGTACGTATATGTATCTATCTATATATGCACATATACATAAGGCAACACATATGTATATAAAGGTGCTAATATGCCTTTGCGATGTAAATCCCAACACTTACACACGTGCATATTAAACTATGTACATCATTTATGTTGCACATGCGTGTATACACATATGTATATATGATACACATATTATAAAATACAATATAAAGATAATAATGAATAAAACTTTATTTGTAAAGTAAATAAAATATTGATTGTATTTAAATAAATTTAGTTATAATATAAATAAATTTAGCCTTCAAGGGTCCAGTAGGATTCAATTAAAACAAACTTTTGGAATTTATCCATTTATCCGATTGCATGTTGGCCCAGATCGAATAGGGGGCACGATCCCGGTATCAAAGGGAAGTTGGTACTATTGATCAGATCTACTCATTAGAATCTCGGACGTCCAAAGCACCCCAACTGGAATCAAAGCGACCAATCAACTTAATAACCAAAGACACAGAACCTGTCTCCTACCCTCATCACAACCCCTGGTCATCACTCTTGCCTTCGCCAACTTCAATGTGCATCGGGCTTTTATGGATGGGGACAGCTCAGTTAACGAGATGTTCAAAAACATCTTTGAAGCTCTCAAACTTCCTACCTTCAACCTTACCCCATGCGCCTTGTGTAGCACACCGTAACACTAATAGGAAATTAATTAAGAAAAATAAATTAACTAATAATAATGCTAAAATGGATATTTAGAAAACATCGGAATTTGGATACAAAAACTTGCGCAATTGTGTTCATGGCGATCTTCTAAGCACCTTGCATAAATAAAGCTTTTCAATCGAAATTCAAACGAAAACGTTATCAACGTTTGAAGATTTTGGATCGAAAATAATTCAAAAGGAATTAAGGAAATAAATATAATTAAAAGAAAATGACATTAATAGCGGCTGGGACCACACCAATCGACCGCCTCTATGGGCCGGTCGACCGCTCATATGAGACCAGTCTTGTAACGACCCACTATTTTGGACCATTCAAATCGACAATAAATCCACACATGTCGGACTTGAATAATACAAAACAATAGATTGTAAATAAATTTGGAGCAAATAAAACCAATCACAGAATCACAGATACTGAATAGAATAACTCGCAGCGGAAAATAAAATAAATAGTGGTTCATGAAGCCACTACAAAACATAGTCTCAAAAAAAATACAAAATACCATAGTCTGAAAAACAGATACAACAGAAGTCTGAATACATAAGTTCACAATTACGTAAGTAAAGCTGAATGAAATAACGGAAATGGAAAGACAACTAGGTAGACAGATAAACTCCAGCAATCTCTAGCTCCAGAAGGTGAATCCAAAGCTGTAATACTCAGGCTGACCCGAGCGTAAAGCAAAACACAAACACTCAAGTCAGGACATACATACTTATACAATGTAAACCAACTCAAGTGAACTGTAATAAAAATGCATCAATAACTTAAAGGATGCTTGGGATCGTCCATCCTCTAAGGATCCGTTAAACTATCTACTATGTAGTAAGATACGCTATTATAATAATGTCTAAAGTAAAGTAAACTATCAAAGTAGCGTTAAGGCTTTACATTTTCCACCTTAACACATTTTTATATTCCTATAGTATATACAGTACCATAATCTCCCCCGTACTGGGCGTCGTCAGAAGGCACTCCATAGGTATGGTACAAAACAAACTCGTAGTAAAGCTCGCTAGGGTAGGTGACACGGCACGACTAGGCAATGCCAGGGTAGATATACCAATTACGCATCCAGGCTGGTGGTAACGCATAGCAGCCACTACCGCCCACCTCGAGCCACACTCCCAAAATCAAAGGGGTGCACCCAATCAATCAAAAAAGTAATATAATGTTATCGAAGAAGTGTGTCTGATCAGAGGAGCTACCTCATTGGCCCGTCAATCGCTCCTGTTTTAGCCACCTTATGCCAACTCACGGGAGTCGGGTCCAAGTATATACCTCAATAGGATCGTCGCCACCATCCTACTTCATTCTGGAATCTCCACCGCGTACACAGTTGTTAAAGTGGTTTTCGGTATCGACAGAGAGTATGTCCATATCCGATCCCGGTCTCTTTAACAATCAATCGTTATTATAACCCGTGGTTATAAATTTCAAAATGGTTTATATTCCAAAAATCAAAATATCATTTCCATTTCAAAAACCACCATTTCAAAACCCAAATCAAAACGATATCATTTCTATTTCAATATATATATATATATATATTCATTTGAATCATTTAAATATGAAGTCATTATCCTTTCAAATCAATTATTCAATTTCCAGAATTTTTTACATTTCTAAGTTCATTCATTTAATTACAACAATTTCAAAACATTGTATTTTCAGAAAACAGCAGCACTTATAAAGCGTTACGGTAGATATAGTAGTATTTCAAAACATTGTCAAATTTCAAAAAACAGCAGCACTTACAAAGTGCTACAGTAGGTATATTAGTTTCAAAACATTTAAGTTCAGCAACAACAACACTTACCAAGTGCTACTGTAGCCCTTTAGTTATATCAGAATATAGTTTACTTACAGCAACCACAGCACTTACCAAGTGCTCCAGTAGCTTTATTGCTTCAGATTTTAGTTAGCTTCAGCAACAACAACAGCACTTACAAAGTGCTGTAGCAGCCCTTTATTTATTTCAGAACTTAGCTATATTTCAGAAACTATGGCACTTAGTAAATGATGTCTTAATACTACAACATTTCTGAAGTGCTACCAATACTAATTCCAGATTTATTATTAAATTTCAGAAACATTAAAACTTCAATTTTTAGCCATTTAACTTATAAAATCATATTTTTTCGCTTCAAAAATGTTCATTTGGATATCATTTAACTTGTGATTTTATAAAATAAAAAATTTCATTAATAATTATCCAATTTTTAAACGATAATTCACTTATTAAGCCAAAGTGCACTATTTTCTTAACTTTTGTATTTTAACAATTAACTTAATACTTTACTTTAAAATACCATTTCATATAATAAAACTAAGTTTCCATTTTATTTACTTAACTTAAAATTTCCCTTTTAAAAGCCAAATTTCCCAAATTATCAAGTTAAGTCATATTTTCAAAATACATTTCTCATTTATTTACATACATTTTAACTCATAGAAAATCACTAAAACTTTATTTAAATCATTTAAATCCAAATTTAAGTTAAAATATCATATTTTACATTTGAAAATACTTAATAATTTTCAGAAAATATATAAAATAACCACGGGTCTGTATAATATTTTCTAACTTAGGTCAAGTGATACGGATAATATATCATTTCAATCCGTAATTTAAAAATAAAAATCCGGGTTCTATCATTTCAAACCCGCAATCCCAAGTCAAACAAAATAAATAAAAATCGCTTGAGCCTATCATTTTAGTTCATAACGGTTTTTCCTTATTCTAATGTCCGTTCGGGTATGTATCATTTCAACCCATAGTGATCCTATTCTATAGGGAACTTGCAGTGTGAGAAACAGAAAATAAAATAAACAGTATAGCATATAATATCAGATCAGGTGATGTAACAGGCATATAATCAGGTTATACATCATATAATAATATCACAGGCATATATGAACATAGTATATCAATTATGACACATTCACTTGTCATCGTTTCATAATTTTATAAGTACAGATGTCTAGAGTGAATAACTCACCTTTTAAAGCTAGAGATTAAGAAGTAGAGACACACAACAAACACTGAAAGGCACGACTAGATTCGAAGAGGAGTAGCACCCAAATCCAAATCTTGTAAACAAATATAAATATATGTTTCAACACAACAAATAAATTAAAACAATGGAAAATTTGTGAAATAAAAATGACATAACCATGCTTTAAACACAAGAGTGCTCGGCCACAATGGACATAGGCTCGGCCATGACATTTTTGAGGCAACTAGGCTTGGCTATGGATCAAGTACACACGGCTAAGGCTTGAGGAAGTGGAGAAGTGGTGAGTTACAACATGGAATTCATAAAGTCAAGGCAAAAGAGGGGGTTTGGTTCACACATAGGCTCGGCCATAGGTCTGAATGGCTCGGCCATGTTGTGTGTTTGGGTCAAGTGGTCAACATGGCACGGCTTGGCAAAGGTTTTGGTCACGGCATGTCAAAACAAGGTGGAGTTTTAGGGTGTGGCCGAGGCGAAATGGAAGAGGTGGTGTAATAATGGAAGGCTTGTGATGGTTTTGGTCAAGTTTTGGTGGTCGATCTAGATCTAGGGGTCACGGCCATGATTGGAGGGGGTGATGGACGGTCATGGAGGAGGTGGAGAGATGGTGGTCGGAAACATAGGTGGAGTGGCCGAGCATAGGAGGAAGAAAAACAAAAGAAAATAAAAGAAAAAGGAGAAAGAAAGAGAGGAGAAGCCATGGAAACTTACAATATTTTTCTTCAGGAGAATGCAAATGAGGAAGTGAGGTGTTTGAGGAGTTTTGTATGTGAATTTATGAGAGAAATACACGGCTAGAATAGGGGGGAAACGACTAGAAAATAATAAAGAGGCTAGGCAATAAAAAGGCAAGAGTTAAAACAATGTAACGTATGTCTCCTTGATTTTCTCCAAGCCATAAATAAAAAGATATACATAAAAAAATCCAATAAATAAAATAAAGTCTAGACAAAACAAAATAGGAAATAAAATAAGTAGATGGACATAGGAAAAAATATAAAATAAAATACAGAAATTAATTGCGTGTAAAACACTGTATTTTATCCAATTTTAAAAGTATAAATCAGAATTTAACGAAACAAAAAGCTGAACGGATATCAGAATTATGTCCAGCTTCAAATAAAAAGATTAGAATTTTAAAATTTTAAATTTCAAAATTTTCAAATGAAAGTCAAAGTTTGACCAAAATATAAAATTTTCAGAAATTGTTTATTTTATTGTATTTGGAAAATAAATTGCAAACAAAATCCAAAATTACATTGGAAAAATTCCAAAATTCAAATTTTAAATAATTAAAAATCAAAGTTTTCAAATAAATAAAATTTAAAAATATTTACAGAATTTTGGGTTGTTACACTCTCCTCCACTCAAAACTTTTCGTCCTCGAAAAGGGAACGAAACGAGGAAAACAAAGAAAGGTAAGATAGAAAAGCAAAAGTACCTGAAACAAATAATTTCGGATTCGAAGCACGCATGCTCTCCTCCGTCTCCCATGTATAATCCCGATCATCAGTACTCCATTTCACTTTGACCAGGTTGACAGATTTTCTTCTTAGCTGCTTCGTACCTCGATCGACAATACGAAGCGGCTTCCTCTTGACAGTCAGATTAGGCTCAATATCCAAACTATCAAGAGCAGATGGCTGAACAATAAGAGATGGATCATGAAGATACAAACGAAGATGCGAGACATGGAATACATTATGCACTCCAGAAAATTTCTCGTGCAAATCCAGACGATAAACCAAAGAACCAACTCTTTCCATAATGCGGAAAGGACCAATGAACCTAGAAGCAAGCTTCCCTCTACGACCAAAACGAATCACATTCCTTAAGGGAGAGACCTTAAGGAAAACCTGATCACCAACAGCAAACTCTAAACTCCTCCTACGACGATCAGCATACTTCTTCTGCCTATCCTAGGCTATTTTCATCTTCCTCTTAATCTCCTCAACTCTCTCAGAATCCTCAAGAATCATATCAGGACCAAGAACCAAACGATTATCAGATTCTATCCAGCAAGATGGAGATCTGCAAGGTCGTCCATAAAGAGCAGCAAACGGAGACATCTCAATACTAGCCTGAATTCAAAAGATGAAATAAGCTAGATAAAAGATTAAGACAAGATTCAAATAAAAGATTGAGATTATACCTGATAACTATTGTTATAGGTGAATTCGACAAGATGGAGATGATCTTCCCAAGATCCTCCATAATCAAGAACACAATTACGAAGAAGATCCTCTAGAATTTGATTCACTCTTTCCTTTTGATCGTCTGTCTGAGGATGGTAAGCAGTGCTCAGATTCAGATGACTACCCAAAGATTCCTGAAAAGCTCTCCAAAACTGACTGGTAAAGATGGGATCATAATCACAAACAATATTGACAGGAACACCATGGAGACGAACAATCTCCCTCATATAGATCTCAGCCAAACTAGAAGCAGAACGGGTAGACTTGACTGGAATGAAATGAGAAGACTTGGTCAGTCTATCCACAATAACCCAAATACTCTCATTACCCCTCCTAGCCCTCGGTAATCCATCAATAAAATCCATAGAAACTTGTTCCCATTTCCAATTGGGAACCTCAAGGGGCTGCAACAAACCAGGGGTCTTCTGATGATCGGCCTTTACTTGCTGACAAGTCGCACACCTACTAACAAAAATGGAGATATCATGCCTCATACCTCTCCACCAATACAATTTCTTCATATCTTGATACATCTTCGTCACACCCGGATGAATAGAAAGTCTGGATCGATGATTTTCCCGAAGTAACTTCTGTCTCAATCCATCAACATTCGGGACACAAATCCGATTATTAATCCTCAAAATCCCTCTATCATCGATCAGAGCTCCACTACCATCAAGACTACTACCACCAACCCTACTACAGACATTCTCCTTAATAAGCCTAAGAATCTGATCCTCATCCTTCTTAGCCATGATATGATCCAAGAGAGGAGAAGAAACAACAAGCTGACACAACATCGCCTTCTTCCGACTCAAAGCATCGGCCACAACATTAGCTTTACCGGGAGTATAGCTAATATCAAGGTCGTAAGAAGCAAGGAACTCTAACCACCTAACTTTTCTTTGATTCAAATCCTTCTGGGTGAAAATATGTCTCAAAGACTGATGATCTGTGAAAAGTTCACACTTAGTTCCCAAAAGATGATGCCTCCAAAGCTTCAAAGCAAAAACCACAGCAAGCAATTCCAAATCATGAGCATCATAATTGGCTTCATGGGTCTTCAACTGACGACAGGCATAAGCAATGACCTTCCTATCCTGCATCAGAACAGCTCCCAAACCTTCGCGACTAGCATCAGTGTATAGCGTTAATCCCTCATTTCCATTTGGAACGGTAAGAACTGGTACTGAAGTAAGCTTGTGCTTTAACTCATTAAATGTAGCCTTACGCTTATCATTCCATATAAACTTAGCATTCTTTCGAGTCAAAGCAGTGAGAGGTGCAGCAATCCGAGCAAAATTCTCAATGAATCTCCGATAATAACCGGCAAGGCCCAAAAAGCTACGGATATCAGATAGAGTTCTAGGAGTTTCCCAATCCTGTAATAGAATGGGGAAAACTAAGAACTACAGACAAAGATAGAAAGATTAGATTACAAAAGAAATATGAGAATAAGATAGACTTACATTGATCGCAGCGATCTTGACTGGATCAACAGAAACTCCATTACCATAAACAATATGTCTGAGAAATCGGACTTCATCCTTCCATAAATGGCATTTAGAAAATTTATCTTTCAACTGATGACTCCTAAGAGTCCCCAGAACAAAGCTCAAATGGGATTCATGCTCCTCCTCGGATTTAGAGAAGACAAGAATATCATCAACAAAGATAAGAACAGACTTTTTAAGAACATCACGAAAAACATGAGTCATCAGATCAACAAAGAAAGCAGGAGCATTGTCAAACCAAAAGGCATGACTAATCATTCATAAAAACCATTCTCAGTACGGAAAGCAGTCTTGGGAATGCTTTTCTCAGCAACCCTGAGCTGGTGGAAACCTGTGGCAATATCAAGCTGAGAGAAAATAGTAGCACCATAAAGCTGATCGAACATATCATTGATGCGAGGCATTGGATATCTGTTCCTCATAGTGAGATTGTTCAGCTCCCTATAATCAACACACATCCTCAAAGAACCATCGGACTTAGTGACGAAAACCATAGCTGCTCCCCATTCGGAATGAATAGGTCTAATCGGACCCTTAGAGAACAAGTCCTCAATATGCTTTCCCAACTCAACCTTCTCACGGGGCGCCATCCTTCTAGGAGGAAGAACTACAGGTCGAGCTCCAGGAATAAGATCAATACGGAAATCAATTTCCCACTTAGGAGGTAAAGAAGAAACTTCACCAAAAACATCGGGATAGAGCTTAACCACAGGAGTTGAATCAAGATCAATAGGAGAAGAATCCAGCGAATAAATAAAGCTGCCAGCATAATCATGAGGCATACGACACTGAATCACCAAAGGATTACCCCGATCATCAACAAGAGAAACAGTTCGGGATTTGCAAGAGATAAAAGCATCATGCCTCTTCAGCCAATCACCTCCAAGCAACAAATCAAAAGCATCGAAACCAAGAACATAGAAATTACCAGAAAATTTATGGCCAGAATAAAAAAGTCTCACTTGATTACAGATCCTATTAAGGTTCGCGGGACCCCCAATAAGATTGGTAACACACAAAGGTACAACAGCAAACATAGGAGAAAGAAGATGCTCAAACTTATCACAAAGATCCATAGAAATAAAACTATGCGAAGCTCCAGTATCAAATAAAACACGAACATGATGATTAAAGAAAGAAAAGGTGCCCTGGAGAGTGCCTTGATTATCACTAGGAGCAGGTGTAGGTGGAGCAGGTGAAGAAGCAAAGGTAACAACAAAAATACCAGATGGCTTGCCCTTCTGATACCAAGGACAATCTTTCTTGAAATGACCAGGCTGCAGACAGACATGACAGAGGTTGTTCATGGTATCCTGAGGTGGAGGAACAGCAGCACCAACTGAATTAGGGCAACTATTAGCATAGTGTCCCCTCTGATCACACTTGAAACAGGTAATGGAAGATAGGTCGACAGGCTGCCTCTGAGAAGGAGAAGGTGAAGATCCCAAACCTGGATTCTTGAGCCAGTTCTTCTTCTGCTGAAGGAAATTAGGCTTTCTCTTCCTAGAGTTAGCAGAGGAAGACTGAGATGAAGGAGCACTGGCAACAACAGGACCCTTGGAAGTAGGGTTCTCATAACAAATAGCCATATCCATAAGCTCGGTGAAAGTGCCATGAACATGAGAAATGAGACGATCATAAAACTCTGGGCGAGCACCAGCTATGAACTTCTCATTCTTCTTAAGTTGGGTGTCGATGAGGCTAGGACCGAACTTGGAAAGTTCATTGAACTTCCGCTCATACTCAGAAAAAGACATGGTACCCTGCTTAAGATCCATAAACTCACGATAAAGCTGAGATTTCCCAGCTTCGGGCATCCATTTTGCCACAAAAGCCTCCCTGGAAAAGAGATAGATAAGCTTAAGATAGATTTTAAGAGAAAAAGCTGAACAGAACACAAGACAACACAAGAAGATACCTAAACTGATCCCAAGAAATGTCAGCCTCGGCAGTGTTAGCCGTAACAGACTCCCACCAATCCAAGGCTACTTCCTTCAACTGCCAAGCTGCCAACTGACGCTTCTGAGCATCAGTAATCTCCAAACCAGTAAAAATCCTCTCAAGACTCCTCATCCACTAATGAGCCTCTACAATGCTCTCAGATCCAGTAAACTTGGTACCACCAAGCTGAGTGAATTCCTTGCAAAGAGTAGTGAACCTGATGGGTGCAACAGGCTCGAAAACTGGGGTAATACCACGACCCCTACCTCTGGCATTCCTACGATTCATCCTGAAAAATCAAGAATGAATTTTAGGACAAAGGTAAAACAGAAAGACAAAGATAAGATTCAACTAGAAATGGGAATCCTAATCCAAGAATTCAAATAAACAGGGTGGATTCGAAAGGAATGAAGTTAAGAAAATGGGATTTTAAAACAAGAAAATTTTTATATCCAAAATAAACTTTTAAAAATCCTTTAAAATCATTTGAAAATCATTTTATACTTAAAAATACGTTCTCTCACAAAGAAATGATTCTAAGATTGATTCCACTCATTCTAGGGTATTTCTACCCTATCTCTAATGAGTTTTTGCTCCATAGGCTAAGGTTTGCCTAAAACCTGGCTCTGATACCAAATGTAACGACCCACTATTTTGGACCATTCAAATCGACAATAAATCCACACATGTCGGACTTGAATAATACAAAACAATAGATTGTAAATAAATTTGGAGCAAATAAAACCAATCACAGAATCACAGACACAGAATATCAGAATAACTCGCAGCGGAAAATAAAATAAATAGTGGTTCATGAAGCCACTACAAAACATAGTCTCAAAACAAATACAAAATACCATAGCTTGAAAAATAGATACAACAAAAGTCTGAATACATAAGTTCACAATTACGTAAGCAAAGCTGAATGAAATAACGGAAATGGAAAGACAACTAGGTAGACAGATAAACTCCAGCAATCTCTAGCTCCAGAAGGTGAATCCAAAGCTGTAATACTCAGGCTGACCCGAGCGTAAAGCAAAACACAAACACTCAAGTCAGGACATACATACTTATACAATGTAAACCAACTCAAGTGAACTGTAATAGAAATGCATCAATAACTTAAAGGATGCTTGGGATCGCCCATCCTCTAAGGATCCGTTAAACTATCTACTATGTAGTAAGATACACTATTATAATAATGTCTAAAGTAAAGTAAACTATCAAAGTAGCGTTAAGGCTTTACATTTTCCACCTTAACACATTTTTATATTCCCATAGTCTATACAGTACCGTAATCTCCCCCGTACTGGGCGTCGTCAGAGGGCACTCCATAGGTATGGTACAAAACAAACTCGTAGTAAAGCTCGCTAGGGTAGGTGACACGACACAACTAGGCAATGCCAAGGTAGATATACCAATTACGCATCCGGGTTGGTGGTAACGCATAGCAGCCACTACCGCCCACCTCGAGCCACACTCCCAAAATCAAAGGGGTGCACCCAATCAATCAAAAAAGTAATATAATGTTATCGAAGAAGTGTGTCCGATCAGAGGAGCTACCTCATTGGCCCGTCAATCGCTCCTGTTTTAGCCACCTTATGCCAACTCACGGGAGTCGGGTCCAAGTATATACCTCAATAGGATCGTCGCCACCATCCTACTTCATTCTGGAATCTCCACCGCGTACACAGTTGTTAAAGTGGTTTTCGGTATTGACAGAGAGTATGTCCATATCCGATCCCGGTCTCTTTAACAACCAATCGTTATTATAACCCGTGGTTATAAATTTCAAAATGGTTTATATTCCAAAAATCAAAATATCATTTCCATTTCAAAAACCACCATTTCAAAACCCAAATCAAAACTATATCATTTCTATTTCAAAATATATATATATTCATTCGAACCATTTAAATATGAAGTCATTATCCTTTCAAATCAATTATTCAATTTCCAGATTTTTTTTACATTTCTAAGTTCATTCATTTAATTACAACAATTTCAAAACATTGGATTTTCAGAAAACAACAGCACTTATAAAGTGTTACGGTAGATATAGTAGTATTTCAAAACATTGTCAAATTTCAGAAACAACAGCACTTACAAAGTGCTACAGTAGGTATATTAGTTTCAAAACAGTTCAGTTCAGCAACAACAGCACTTACCAAGTGCTACTGTAGCCCTTTAGTTATTTTAGAATATAGTTTACTTTCAGCAACCACAGCACTTACCAAGTGCTGCAGTAGCTTTATTACTTCAGATTTTAGGTAGCTTCAGCAACAACAACAGCACTTACAAAGTGCTGTAGTAGCCCTTTATTTATTTCAGAACTTAGCTACATTTCAGAAACTATGGCACTTACTAAATGTTGTCTTAATACTACAGCATTTCTGAAGTGCTACCAATACTAATTCCAGATTTATTATAAAATTTCAGAAACATTAAAACTTCAATTTTTATCCATTTAACTTATAAAATCATATTTTTTTCGCTTCAAAAATGTTCATTTGGATATCATTTAACTTATGATTTTTATAAAATAAAAAATTTCATTAATAATTATCCAATTTTTAAACGATAATTCACTTATTAAGCCAAAGTGCACTATTTTCTTAACTTTTGTATTTTAACAATTAACTTAATACTTTACTTTAAAATACCATTTCATATAATAAAACTAAATTTCCATTTTATTTACTTAACTTAAAATTTCCCTTTTAAAAGCCAAATTTCCCAAATTATCAAGTTAAGTTATATTTTCAAAATACATTTCCCATTTATTTACTTATACATTTCAACTCATAGAAAATCACTAAAACTTTACTTAATCATTTAAATCCAAATTTAAGTTAAAATATCATATTTTACATTTGAAAATACTTAATAATTTTCAGAAAATATATAAAATAACCACGGGTCTGTATAATATTCTCTAACCTAAGTCTAGTGATACGGATAATATATCATTTCAATCCGTAATTTAAAAATAAAAATCCGGGTTCTATCATTTCAAACCCGCAATCCCAAGTCAAACAAAATAAATAAAAATCGCTTGAGCCTATCATTTTAGCTCATAATGATTTTTCCTTATTCTAATGTCCGTTCGGGTATGTATCATTTCAACCCATAGTGATCCTATTCTACAGGGAACTTGCAGTGTGAGAAACAGGAAATAAAATAAACAGTATAGCATATAATATTAGATCGGGTGATGTAACAGGTATATAATCAGGTTATGCATCATATAATCAAATCACAGGCATATATGAACATAGTATATCAATTATTACACAATCACTTATCATCGTTTCACTATTTTATAAGTACAGATGTCTAGGTGAATAACTCACCTTTTAAAGCTAGAGATTAAGAAGTAGAGACACACTGAAAGGCACGACTAGATTCGAAGAGGAGTAGCACCCAAATCCAAATCTTGTAAACAAATATAAATATATGTTTCAACACAAAAAATAAATTAAAACAATGGAAAATTTGTGAAATAAAAATGACATAACCATGCTTTAAACACAAGAGTGCTCGGCCACAATGGACATAGGCTGGGCCATGACATTTTTGAGGCAACTAGGCTTGGCTATGGATCAAGTACACACAGCTAAGGCTTGAGGAAGTGGAGAAGTAGTGAGTTACAACATGGAATTCATAAAGTCAAGGCAAAAGAGGGGGTTTGGTTCACACATAGGCTCGGCCATAGGTTTGAATGGCTCGGCCATGTTGTGTGTTTGGGTCAAGTGGTCAATAGGGCACGGCTTGGCAAAGGTTTTGGTCACGGCATGTCAAAACAAGGTGGAGTTTTAGGGTGTGGCCGAGGAGGTGTAATAATGGAAGGCTTGTGATGGTTTTGGTCAAGTTTTCGTGGTGGATCTAGATCTAGGGATCACGGCCATGATTGGAGGGGGTGATGTAGAGATGATGGTCGGTCATGGAGGAGGTGGAGAGATGGTGGTTGGAAATATAGGTGGAGTGGCCGAGCATAGGAGGAAGAAAAACAAAGGAAAATAAAAGAAAAAGGAGAAAGAAAGAGAGGAGAAGCCATGGAAACTTACAATATTTTTCTTCAGGAGAATGCAAATGAGGAAGTGAGGTGTTTGAGGAGTTTTGTATGTGAATTGATGAGAGAAATACATGGCTAGAATAGGGGGGAAACGACTAGAAAATAATAAAGAGGCTAGGTAATAAAAAGGCAAGAGTTAAAACAATGTAACGTATGTCTCCTTGATTTTCTCCAAGCCATAAATAAAAAGATATACACAAAAAAAAATCCAATAAATAAAATAAAGTCTAGACAAAACAAAATAGGAAATAAAATAAGGAGATGGACATAGGAAAAAATATAAAATAAAATACAGAAATTAATTACGTGTAAAACGCTGTATTTTATCCAATTTTAAAAGTATAAACTAGAATTTAACAAAACAAAAAGCTGAACGAATATCAGAATTATGTCCAACTTCAAATAAAAAGATTAGAATTTTAAATTTCAAAATTTTCAAATGAAAGTCAAAGTTTGACCAAAATATAAAATTTTCAGAAATTGTTTATTTTATTGTATTTGGAAAATAAATTGCAAACAAAATCCAAAATTAAATTGGAAAAATTCCAAAAATTCAAATTTTAAATAATTAAAAATCAAAGTTTTAAAATAAATTAAATTTAAAAATATTTACAGAATTTTGGGTTATTACGAGTCGACTGGTTTTGGGGTGACGGATAGGGTTTGCCCGGGCCTAAATGGCATTGATTTGACATTTTAAATCTGAAGGGCCTGGCACATCCAAGCAACTATAAATAAGAGGCCACCCCCTTCATTTTTCTTTATACAAACCTTAACCTAATAATGGGATTCTACCTAATTCTCTTCCTCCGCAAAAAATATCTAACTCTCAAAATCAAAAATAAAATATATGCATTTAGAGATTTAGGAAAGAATTGAAGAAAGCAAGTTAAAGGAAAAAGTATTAAATCTTATATGTATAAATATATATTCTAAAACTCCCTAATCCCTAATTGTCTAAATCTAATTTTTATATAATATATAAAAAGGAGATAAACCGGAGGAAGAGATTGTGATGACCGGAAATCGACACCCTCTGAATCCGACAATAAACCACACATATCCGACCCAGAATGCACCGATTGCAGATGATCATGAGAAAGAAAAGAGAAGGTTAGAAGAAAGAGAGAAGAAAGAAGAAGAGAAGAGAAGAAGAAGAGAGAAGCAGAACCAAAACAATACATAATCTCACATCGCAGCGGAATAACATATAATATAGATCAATAATCTTTACAAAGAGAAAGTGTAATTTACATAAATCAATATCAGAGTACACAATAAATAATCATCAACTTGGACAGTTATAATAATCTGTCCTCATTAATGCTGATAATTTACAACAACAACAATGGAAAACAATGCAGCGGAATAATAAACAGATACGTGTATATGACATGAAGATCTCTAGCTCGCCCGCTGAAGCTCCAAAAGCACTAAATCTAAATCTATAAATATACTCGGTCTGACCTGAGCAATGAAAGGAAAGAACGCCCGGATCAGTCTGGTAAACCAACATGAGAAAACACATCTCAACTAAATTTATAAAGTTACAAAAACTTTTCCTTTATCAAAACAAAAGGTATCTCATAAGACCGAGTCATAAATAAATACCGACAAGGTTTTTACCTTACAATAACCAAAACATCTCACATCAAATTCTCTTATATTATAATAGTGTCTATTGCACACAAATAATATTAAAATAGCTGAAATTGTTACATTATTAAATTCCAGCATACACCTTGTAATACAAGACTTTCTACAATAGAAAATGGCAGGCACGTATTGGATTTTGGATTTCCACACAAATGACTAGGTAAAGGAACTACCTTTCCGAAAACTCGGTACACCTCTAAAGGGATGTACCAAGGGTCGAGATACTCGACGCCTAAACCAACAAAAGACTAGCCCACCCCTTCCTGGATAGTACCGAATATGTCATCACTCCGGCCATTACCGACCTAAAATTCATATCCACAAGCATACACAACAATATTCAGATACACGACGTTATAGTGTGTAAAGATATATCTAGTGATGACATCTCCTAATGGGAGCGACCCATTTTAGCCTTGCTGCTTCAATCCCTGGTTCAGTCATTTTCCGGGGAGTGAGGCCAAAGAGGTATCAATTACCTTTCACATATCACATATCACAAAACGCATCATCTTTGAATGCCACATTGCCATTTCCGTTGACTACTAATTGCCCTTCACAAAAATACAACCCTTGAGCTTGTACGTCTCAAGGAGGGTGTTAAGCTAAGAGAAGTTGCCTTCTCCGCCACTACTGAGGTACATTTGTAAAAACCAATGTACGTAATCATAGAAATGCAATGTCAGACACTCGTCCATACAAGTTGTTCAGGAACAGGACAAACCGAAGGCACTTTCCTACCACATCCTGTCGGGAAATCTCTAGGATTAGTTGCGATTAGTCCTTGCATTGGATATTTTATAACGAAGAGACTATTGCTACTGGATGTATATTGGGATTTTAACCCCAAACGATCAACAAGCAGTCATTCACTATGAAAATCCTAAATATCAATATCATCGACCAACCTACACAATCGTCATATATATGTTGGTCCGAAGTGGTTTTCAGATAAAACTGATCCCGGTCTCTTCGCACCAACAACGCAAAAGCATTTCTCAACTACACACAAAAACTAATTCTCATAGACTTATCACATCTCCAACTTTCAACTTGCTATCCTTCGACCAAGAAGGAAGCTCGATAGATTGGAGTAATCACCTCGCACTACACGAAACCACATTCTCATCACAAACGATAATCAAGCCTACACAGTGAGTTACGTACTAAGTGTACGACTAAATAGTTCCTCCATCAAGTTAAGGAACAAAAATGGCCAATTTTGATAGTCGGTTATTTAACTATCAAAGCAACAAACAAAATCTAGCACTTAAATAATCACTGGGCCTAGTTTTTATTAATCGTTTATAAATCAAAACACTTCTCAATTATTCACTTCAAAATATCATTTAGAAAGATAATATTCACAACCATTTAACTTATTGGATATTTGGAAAACATTTCCTTATACTTATTTTAATAATAAGTAAATTAACAAATCATCTTATTTTCAAACCATTTAAATTCCCTTTTTATAATATCACTTTCCAAAAATATCCGTTTATTTCTAAAATATTATTCACTGTCCAAAATCGTGAATATAATTCCTTTCCCAAATTCATTACTTCTACACAATTAATTTAAAGGAATATTCACTATCCAAAATCGTGAATATAATTTCTTTAATAAATTCATTCTTCTACACATTAATTTAAAAGATTATTCACTGTCCAAAATCGTAAATATTCTTTCTTTATTAAATTCATTCTTCTACACATTAATTTAAAGGATTATTCAATGTCCAAAATCGTGAATATACTTTCTTTACCAATTCATTTCTAAATTTCAATTGCTAATCTATATATAAATTTGATTACAATTCCATTTCTAATATTTATAAAACACTTTTATAATTCCATTACTTTTATTTATAAAATATCAATTTTATAAATCTTATATATAAACCATTTATAATAAGTCCAAAAATCTCAATTTAACTTAATTTACAAAATAGTTAACTCCATAATTCAAAAATCATATTTTGATTATATTTCACAAAGCCATAATTTTTATAACATAAAAATTATAACTTTTATTTATTTAAAATAAATCCATTTCTTTAAAAATTATATATTTTCCAAATCACTTTGAAATCCATTTTAAATTGAAATCATCATTTTAATATTTTAAATTTCCAAAATATGGCCCAATGCTGCAAAAGCGCTAATAAAAGAATTCACATCAATCATACAATCATGGCGTCCAAATATCATATATCACATGATAACAGCATATATAACAATATCTGTAAATAAAAATCAACACTGCTGAGGAATTCAGTTGGATCCCTCCAACCTATCACTTTCAACAAATATACATATTAGAAAATATGTACAATGTCCGTTTCGAGGCAGACGCGCGTACAAAATGTCATCCGCTCATACACGGGAACATATAGGGTCTCATCCGCTAAAATATGTATGAATATATCCAAACCAATCAATATATATATATAATATCATATCTTATCCAAACAATCACCAATCATCATAAATAAAATTTATTCTCACTTATATAAAAAATATAAGCGAGTCAGAAAGAGTGAGTTTTAGTCACTTTGCTTGCAGTCGTCGCTATAGCAATTTATTCCAATTAAAATTAAACAAGCATTTAATTATAACTAAAATTTTCACTAGCTCCAATCAACTCCAATCCAGCTCTAAAATGTAGTGCTTGACAATACGAACCCAACGCAATTTGTTTCGTGCGAAACGGACCTCGTATGACAAAGTTATGAATTTTTAAACATTCAAAAATTAATAATATAATTAACTATGTCATTAGCAAATAAAAATTAACCTTAATTATCATCTCCCTTTCACCACATAACCTAGGCCACAAAGAGCCCATCACGCACGCCATTCTCTTTGATGGTCGCTCCTCACTCGCTCGCCCATTCGGCGATCGAACTCCACCACGTCAAAGCCCCACCTCGCCTTTACCTACGGCCGCGAGCATGCCGAGCTCGGCCTCCCCCTTGCCGCGAATTCATCCCCCAAACGCCGAACGGAGGCCCTTTGCCGATGATCCATTGCTCGAAATTCGATCATGACCATTGAAGATGAAGATCTCGCGATGCTCTACAACTTTGTAGTTGAACGTTTTTGCTAATTATTGATGAATTGAGAGAGATCGGAGGGGGAAAGCATGGAACATTTTCGGCCATTGAATAAAAAATGGCGGTTAGGTCATGAACAATTAGGGTTTGAGTTGAAAAAGTGAGATTTAGATGGCCTTATATAGAAAATTTCAAAACACTATTCATCTGAAATATTTCCGAACTCCAATCGAAGCGTGTCGCCTGGAGTTTATAATGTTTTGTCCCTATTCTGAACACAATGGAATATATATCGGGAGCCAATTCCATCGTATTTGGAAGTTAGGTTTCCGAATCGAATTATTTTAAATAAAATTTACTTAAATAAATTTCTACGCGTTTCAGCTTCCCACGACCAAACCGTAAGTCCGATTGACACAAAATTTGAAATCCTATAATAATATAACATTCGGATCTAATGAAACTGGTTTCGTCGAAATCCGAGACCGTGTCAAAAATGGCTATTTTTATACATTAATTAAATATTAAAATTTCCAATTTCTGTAAATTAACTTTTAATTCAATTTTAAAAGTTTACTATCACTATTCTAATCCAAATAGAATTTAAAACAACTTTATAAATTATTTTCATTCACATTAAATTAAAATTTCGATTATTTACACAATTTCAAATATTAAATTAACAATTTAATTAAACAAATAAATCACTATATTCGAAATATAATTTATTTAACTTGTAAAATTTACTTTTCAATATTTAAATTCAATTAAATATTCTAAATTTAAACGACCAAAAATCTGGGTCGTTACATTCTCCCCCCTTAAAAGAATTTCGTCTCTGAAATTACTAAGTAAGAAAAGATGCCACAACTCCATTAACTTTTCAAAACCAATTCTAGTTGAAATAGATTATCAATTCTTTCAAGTGTTTAACTTTCACAAAATCAATTAGTTAAAACTTTTTCTTAAGTCTTCAAATTCTTTCATAGTCATTAACTAATACCATTTCAAAATCAACTAATATCATTTCAAATTATAACTCAAGATCAAGTTTTTAGTTATTAAAAATTTTCCAAAATTCCCAAAAAAATTCTAACGTCTTAAATTTTCAGAAAAATTCGCCAGAGTCTCATTTGCGCGGTTCGATCGGAAAAATCACATTATATATATGATCACAAATATACATCTCATCTTCAAGAATGAGGCATCCCATAGGGGAAAAGGTGTAAAAGTACGATATGTAATCCGAGATATGTACCTTATATATTATTAGCAAGCATATACGGCTAATATAGCGCGAAAGCGAGCTCCAAATGCGAAGCAAGCGCCATCCGCACCTACTAAACACTCAACAAACCATAACACCATGTATACGGAAAGTAATATCAACATATATAACATATACTATACAATAATCATATATGCAAATGAAACACATGCCACATGAGAAGTCACCAAACACTAACATCCAACTAACAACCACCAACAAATTTACAACCAAATTGATTCATAAACAAATCAATATACATTCCAAATTTTATTAATATTCACTTGATTTGGTTTTTCAATTTATTTGCATTCATTAATCACAACTGATTATATTCAATTTAGATTGGATTCAATTTAGCTACATTCACTTTAGATTCAATTCATATTTACATAGTCTGCATTCAACTAATTTATATCCAATCCAATTCAAATTTATTAACATTCATTTGTTATTTACCTTCAACTTCATTTACATTTACATTCATTACTTAGTATATTTCTTATAATACTAATAACACTTATGATTTATTTTCTAAATCACTTACTTAAGTTCAATTTACATTTTCAATTTTATCAAACAACATTTCAACTTATATTCAATTCATTTTAATACCTCATTTCAATAATTCACTTTGTTAATTTACTTCGATATCAAAATCAACTTCATTTAGTCTTACTTAAGTTAACTTCCTTTACAACATTCATTTTGTTTAACTTATCTTCCAACTTATAATTCAAATTTAGATTTCTCATTTTTTACATTCTTATTCAACCAATTCAAAATTTGTTTTCAACTTAACATCTCTCAAATTATAAGTTATAAACTTGTTTACTTAAGGTTCATGAATATTTACTAAGGTTTACTTCATCTTCTATGAATTAAATTCATGGTTATATAATCACTTTACAATCTTAAGTGTATATTCATTTTTATTTAATTCATTTCAAATATCTATCTAATTCATTTCAAATTCAATTAGATTTATTTAATTTTTCTTTAGTTAAACTTCAAATCATATATTTTATTACACTAACTCAAATTTATTTAACTTTACTAAAGTTAAATTCTTATTTCATATTGTAAGTCCAAAACTCATTTCACTTATATTTATCAGTTTCAAACTGGATTTTAAATTCAAATTTAACTAGTGTGTGGCCCGTGCTACGCACACGGGCAGTGTTGGTAGTTAAATGGGTATTAAAAGCAATTTTAGACTGATGTGTTGATGTATCGCGAATTTATGTAGTAGTGGAATGTAGAGTTCAAGAATATGATGGTGTGTAGGAGTACCTGCAATATACATACATACATACATACATACATACATAATGATGTGTGTATATGTATGCAGTGTTAACTATGTGGGACCGGTAAAGGCTTCTAAAATGTTGAATTTCATGGAGAAGTAGTAGAGTTAAGCGATGAGTGTTTAAGCGTGCGTAGTGTGTGCGTGTATGTGAGGGGTGTGAATATGAGCAACAAATTACTACGGATGGGCAGTGAGATATTTTGTTGTAAAGAGGAAGAAATTGGTTTGTAGTGAGAAAGGTGTTTTTAGTAACAAAATATGCTCATTTTATGTTTTAAGTGTGGATGGTTGGTGAGCAATTTTTTAAGTGTATGTCTAGATATATCGCCTTGCTTACCGCGTTTATATATATGTATATATATGTGTGTGTATGTGTGTGTGTGTGTGTATATGTATATATATATATGTATGTCTAGATATATGCATATGTTTGGGTTGTAGTTGAATTATATTTGGACACACACAGATATATGTATACGTATGTATGTATATGTATATGTATGTATGTATATGTATACATATATATATATGAGTGTGTGTGTGTCTATATGTATATGTACATGTGTATGTATGTATATATATATATATATATATATATGTATGTATGTATGTATTTATATAGAGGTATGATGTTTAATATAGTGGAATATGTATGTAAATTATTGTATTTAATTTTTAAATGAAAACCCGTGTTTATTGTAATGTAATAACCATGTAAAATAGTAAGGGGTGAAAATATGGAAACCAAAGTGCATGCTTCATTGTACATCTAGTAAAGATGGGTTTTATATTTCATTTCGTACACCACAAAATGCCATAGATTGGAATAACATTGCAATTAGACATTTACATCTATGATAGTCAAGTTGTAATTTGAGAAGGAATAGGGTGAACATATGTGCCATTAGTGGACAGTAAGCTGGTGCACTGTTTTCAACAATTTCTATCAGCGCCATTGGGGATGGAAATAACTTTTTGGTGGAGGTCGAATCGGACAGGGTGTTAGAAGTGCTATGGTTCAAAATAGCAGAGTCGGAAATCATCTCCATAAGGGAAGTTGTAGGAAAATGTAAATTGCATGACAGACTAAATGACTAATGCTTATGTCAATGCAGATGGCAGATAGTAGCAGTCATCATTTAGTCATTAGTTTAGTCAGGATTTAATGAAAATACGTTATCTGATGAAACCAACCGTATAACTGACCGCATTGAAGTTCGACTCTGTCAGTTGTTCATGGGATGAGTACGCAATATAAAATGTATCAAACAATGAGACATTGGTCAAGCAATCTGCTGCAGTAGTAAAAAATTACTTCCATTTCGTATAAACAAATTGAAAACAGAATGAAGGATAAGAAGTTCAGAAATCTATCAAATTTGAAAGATGCCCGACTGCGTAGCTCGCACCAAGTGATAGAGGGTGGAATTGTTATTTGTATGGTGTACAGAGGGAGGGCGCTTATGTTGATTCAATATGGTGCTTGAGATGCATTCAGTTTTCATAGCTGTGGCTAGTAACCGCAACAAAGTGGGATAGGGCATAGGTAAACTGTCGCCTTCCACCATAAGTATGAGCTTGAAAAAAAATTTGGAGGAATATGCAAGCAGAACACGGTGTATATGATATGCAACTGTCATGGTGTAGCAACAGTGGGTACAGAGACCCAACGCACTAAGCGATAAGTTGACGGAGGTTTAGCTTTGGCACATGTACATCAGGCAAAGTGAGTACGTCAGTCTAACCCTTTTTTGCACCAGTAGCGTGGAAAACAAACTGTTGAAAATGATATCGGTAGTGAAGTATATGTCATCCATCTCCTTGATGTTGCATTCGAACCAAAGACTTGTTTTGACTTTAGCAGATCCTGGCGCAATAGAATGTTTGTGTTGTAGCTCCTATAGAATGTGGATGGTGACCTTGTCTGAAGTGAAGCAGCCATTGGGATGCCTTTGGCGTGAAACAGAGAGGGTGACAAAATAGGCATGTAAAGGAGGGGAGGAGAAGCAAGAATAAAAGCTCAATGGGTGATGAGCTATGATGAAGTCTTTGAGAACATTAAGAGGAATAGAATACAAAGGTGGGTAATATATTTATATGAATCCGCACTAATAAGTAGAAATTGGGATACATATCTGTGTTTACATTGCATACAGGACATACAGTTGGACAACGTAATAGTGTGATATTTATTACAGCGAACACTGGTTGAAAATAAAAGGGTACAAACAGTAGTACACAAGGTTTATCATACATAAACTAAAGTACGAAAATAGAGTAGCCTTTTCTTTGCAGAAGGGGAGAGAGAAATAAGTACAGGAGTAAATAAAGAGGGGAAAAGTGGAAAGATAACAGACAACTAAGGACAGGGGAATATAGAGGTAGGTTGGTGTTGTGGACAGAAGTTGCTTCGTCTTGCGCTTGTCCATGGGACTGACTACTTCTTTCTCTTCTTGTCTGTCACTCGTCCATGTTTTATGTGCTTACCATCAGTAAGCATGTCACATTTAGGTTCATTCTTCTGTCCAACGGTGTCTTCGGTCATGTTGCCATCGTGTAAAAATTCTTCATTCTCCTACATAAACGCAGAGTAGATATGTCAGTTAGTTTGTTTGTTATGTGAAAATCAGTGCGGACTACGCATTGAAATATAAACCTGCTTAACTTTCTGCTTTCCTTTGTTCCCCACACTTAAGTAAAGGAAGAACATCATTGGTAGTTAGATTAAAGTATAAGATATGTGATGCAAAATTGAGAGAACTATGGCAAAGATTCGTACTCATTGTTCGAACATTGCTTGACTCGGCAGTTAGTTGTGTACCGTCAACTTCCTTTATATCGTTTGGTTCCACGGAGTCAGGTTGATCGGTCAAGGAGTTGTAAGGTTGGTGAATATTTGAAATTCTACTCACAGTCAATGTTTTGCCATGATTCATTATGTAATAGTTTGAAGGTCTGAATTCAAACCGAGCTTCTGAACCCATCAAGTTGTTGAACAGTTTACCAATCAGTTCATCACCGTTGCTCTAAATGAACATAAACAGTGGTGTTAGTCAGTTTGAGATAATTGAGGTAGGAGTACTGGGACAACAGTTGTATGTTATGGTTAGACGGTTGGAAATTAGGAGTGTAAATTTAAAACCTAGTGAAGGTATAAGATGTGTACCTTTCTGGATAGTTCCATCATCTCATCGACTCTCCGTTTAATTAGATGGGCAGCATCTTTATCAAAAGTAGTTACAGTCGCAGAACCAGTATGGTCAAAAACTTCTATAGATAACCAATACCTGTGTACATATAGCAGATAGTAAGGGAGTGCAAACTTTATGACAAATTGAATTACACAGACCTGTTAACTGGATGGGAAATATTGTTATTGCATTTAGGGTAGGTAAAATAGGTTGCTTCCTTTGTAACCATCTTTCTACAAATTGGACAGGAAAGATAACTCCATCCGGATGATGTGTTAATCTTCATCAACGTTGCGTTTACGACATACTTTTTAGACTGCAAATGGGAGAGGTAGTGAAAAATGTTAACCAAATAATGAAGGTATTATAGCGGCAGAACTAAACGATATTTAATTACGTGGCAGTCATTAGATCTTAGGTCTTCTAACATATTAGCTATGGTACTTCTAATTTCCTGATCGTAAGTTGTTGAAGATGTAGGTAGTTGATGCTCAATTGATGTAACGGTACTGCCTGCGCTCTCAGTGGCACTGTAATGTAATACAATCAGGGTTAGGATGAGGACATTGTGTAGGCAGCAGCAGTAGTTGATAGAACTAAATTAGAGTTATACCTAAAAATTAATTTAGCTACCTCTAGACAGTCAATGTTGGAGTATATTTGTGTAGCATTGGTGGATGAAAATGTAAACTCTCCTATAATTATCACTATGGTTATAAGGTTGAAATTAAAAACTGAAATATAATTTAGTACTAACAGTTTACCTTTGAAAAGTTTTATACCATAGAAGTGAATATCAGTGAGGGTGGATGGTTTTCCGATTCAATAGCGGACACATCTATGAGGTTTGTTTTGTCGGCCCACAAAGTAACAGATATAATTTTTTAACTGTATAACGACGAAATGGAGGGTGTTAAGAATCAAATAAGTGTACGTAAATGTAATATAGTGGTAAATGTGAAACCTTCCAATGCAAACAGTAATCTCTCTCTTCGATGTTTGACATCAGGTCCTCGTTATGAGTTGCACAACATCGGAAATTCCTCTTAGAACACCACCAACATCTGGTAGAAATATGTAAAAAGCGGAAGCTCAAAGAAATATGTGGAGTAGTGTAACTGGAAATGGTAGACTAATATTATATGGCGTATAGTAATACAAAAATATTGTTCACCTGTAAGTTGAGCCACTTTATCTATGCGTTGAGCGAGAGTTTCATTATCAACAGAATCAAATTTGTATCTAGGAATATTGTACAGTGTAGGTGGCAGCCGTTTTACTTGGGTTTCATTACGGAAGATGATCATCAAGTCCTCATCTATAGGATGGTAGGTAGTCTGCGAAGGGTAAACGTTGAATGTTTCAATCTCATACAAACATTGTTCTTCAAACGTCTGTGAGTATTTGTCCACCAAACTCTTTGGCACGACAGTATGCTTTTGGTTGCCTTACGATACAATACAGTGTGATCCAATTGCAGCATAACATTAATTAGTAAATAAAATGTGCATATATTAAGTGGGTTTAAAACGTACATTTACGTCAAGAAGTTCAAGATTTGTCGGGTAAACCTCTTTGTGGCTTTGGAGATTGAATTCCACATCCTAGACAATCTTACATGGATGTGATCCCAGTTAGGATCGATGGTTAAGTCAGAAAGTGGTTGATATTGGTTGGCCATTCCGATATCTGTTGAACAAAACATATGAGTTAATAGCAGCGAGAAACAGAAAGATAGTATAACAGGTGGAAATTTGCTCAGTTGTAGCGAGCAAGGTGACATAGAAGGTATAAGGGCATAGGGAGTTGTATTTTGTACAGGGAGTGGGAAGTAAGTGTAGTAGACTGGTAAATGTGAACGTACCTGGGGAGTAGTAGAAAGTTGGAGATAACAATTTGGTGATGAAGAGGGTATGGAACAAATGAACAGTTTGAGTTATTTATAGTGGTAAACTGAAGAATATAACTGATGCACAGTTGTACCCTGCAATGTTGTAAACACGTGTATGTATGTGTGGTTGCATGTACATGTAGTGGGTGTAGTTATTTAAGAAAATGGGTTTGAGCAGTTGACCAGGGGGAATAACTATATCCAAAGGACAGTTGCGTCCATCCCCAACAGAAGGTGCAGTTAAATAAATTTTAAAATGGTTGATAACAGTCGTATGTTTATGACACAGTTCCTGTGCTAGGCTGGCCTACGAAGCTACTTCCTGTAAACCATATTCCCAGGCAGTTATATATTTAAATTTTTACAGTGTGAAGGTAAATGACCACATCACAGCACAGTGTATTAATACCTCCATATATTGAAAAGAATACCTGTACTTAATGTTAAGCAATGCAGATGTCCGTACGTAACAGGGATACTTTTCTTCCTAGTAAACAAAGTATGCACCGTCAGTAAACAAACTACATATATTTGTAGGCACTGAAACACAGTTGTTTGAGATAAAGACCAATAGAGCAACCGCTCTGTTTACCGTGTTAGTCACTGGCACTTAAACTTTGCTGCCTGATGTATCATTTCAGATTGCGGAGTGATAAAAAATGGCACGTATATGACTCCATCTATATACGTTCAGTATATGAGGAGCAATGAAATAGCGTACATAAGTTATATTGTAATAATACTGTACATAAAGTAGTGAAATAGAAGTGTAGTTATATATTCTCCCTGAATATAGGTTAATAAATACAGAGTAAAATGCCACACAATTTGGATTCAAAGAATATAAAACTAACCACAGACAGCTGGGTTTCAAGCCAATATATGTTAACTGTAGCATAACAATGTGCTCGAAATTTCAGTGCGATAACATACAGGTAGAACTGTGTCACACTGTATATATTAGGCCAAATGCGCATATGTTATTACACTATTGGTTTTGATGACAAAGATTGGTAGTAATACAAACATGCGGTGATGTTCAAACCACAATTAGATGATAGAAAGCAAAAGTTACAGGTTTGAAACAACTGACAGCTCAAAGTGAATAAAACAAACAGGTTGCAAATAGAAAAAAAATTGGACAAACAGCAGGCACTGTAGACGTTGGTTGACAAAGTGGTTTTCCATAGTGGTCTACTGTCTGGACGCCTACTTCTTCCTTTTCTTCTCCGAAGTTCTTCCACGGTTCGTTAGTGTACCATTAGTCTTTTTTGAATCAGCCAGAAAAGGACAGTAATATGTAAATAAATTTGTATCTATGTTATCAGACAATAATGTGGTAAGGTCAGTATCCCAACCTCCTACGCCACGTTCAGATGTGGTTCCAGGTTCCATAACGTAGTCTGTTCCCATTTCTGTGTGCAAAAAGTCGTCGGTTTTTTGTGATGTTCTGGTTGTAGACACAGACAGTATAGCACTGACAGCACTAATTGGCATAAAGTGTTGCATCTGTTTTCTTGAAAAAACCTGCTCAACTTTCTGCTTCCCCTTAACCTCCTAAAAATCTGAATAAATTATTAACAACTTGATTAGATAGAAGACAATGTAGATTGTGTAAGATAAGAATGTCAGGCAGTCGGTGGTAAACCTTATTACGCATGTCATGACATTTACTGCAAAGTTGAAATAAAGAGAAAAAATTGGGGAGTGCAGTTGAAGAATATAACTCAGAATATATAATATTCCACTGAAGCGTATTGACACATGTAGTTTGGAAAAGTAGAAAATACGCATGTGAACTATGATGACAGCAGGGAGGCTTCATGTTCCCAACGTTCTCTACACTTTTTGTAACACATCCGTTGACAATATTATTCAAATTAACCATGGACAGCCTCGCTGTAATCCAAAACATATATATTTAGTAGTAATAAAGAGTAAGAGTAAGGGTAGACAAATGCATATTTGTCCATTATAAGTGTATAATAAGTGTCAGCAGTTAGATAAATTTAGTTTACACGCCACCGTGTTTATGATTAATACTGTGTTCTGGTAATAATATCTACATCTTTAAATTGGCAAGAGATGGGATCAGTTTTCATGTTAGAAGTACGTTTGCTACATCAACTCATTCGTAATAAGCACACGAGCACCGCTACTTAATATGTTCTGGAGTTACGTGGAGCGGAGAGTACTGTCAGTAACCTTTAATTTGTAACTATATTCAGTGATAGTTAAAATCAATTACAGAGAGATATATATACACACACACATATACATATGTATATGTGTGTGTATGTATATATGGATATGTGTGTGTATGAATAAATTAGGTGGAAAATAGAGTTAAGCGCGTCCATAATATTTGTATGACAATTAGGGGGAAATAAAATCAACATGCAATCGATTGATTAACATAGCATAACACAATAAAAGTTGCAATCTCTTTTCTGAACAGTTGGGCATACATAAGGAATACGAACTCCTATTGATGAACATCAAATGGTACTATAAAACTTTATTACCATAAGCTGGTAGGAATGCAGATGCAGTATTTAAAATTTCTTTCTCTTCATTGATCGGGTAAATCAAATGTCTACATTATGGATGTAAAGTTAATATACACAACAGCCAACCAAATTGATGTACATAATTAGCCTCAATTAAAACATGGAGATGCACATAATAATAAAAAGTGAGTGAAAGATGATTTTACATAAGCTAATTTTCAAAAAGGATGCATTGAAAAAGTATCAGGTAGAAATGTAGTCCATAATAATTTGTACGTGAAAGCAAACTGCTGCTAATCAGTCAGTTAACAAAGAGAGATAATTACTGAGCTCTAAACATACCTTAACATGAGACACGTAAAAAATGATTTGGAAAATTAAGATTTACATAAATTTTGAGTCTTTGATAGCAGATGGCATAGAAAATGGGCATGGACAGGTGATAATTTAGGACAATGAGGGCAGTAATATAAGAAGAGTTAAAAAATGATCATGTAACTAAATATAATTGATTTTGGTTTCATTCTTTCACTGCCCTGATTCTCCTCAGATAATGGCAACAACATTTGGGTTACACAATATTATTTCAGTAGTATGAAATTTAATACATTTAATGTACTACAATATACCTTTGTTTGTTAGATTTTTCCTTTCTGCGCATATACAGCATTGACGAACCCTTTGTTGTCAGTCATAATTTCATACTACCTGATGAAACAGCATACCTAAGCTCCAATTCAATAGCCTCCGACCTAACTCCCACTCCAGTTGCCGACCTAACTCCAATTGACGATCTATTCCCTAATTGCCGACCTATTCCCCAATTGCCGACCTTACTCCATTTCCGACCTAACACTCCACCACGAACTAGCAAGCTCCAAGTCCATAACCTCCGACCTAATCACCTTGTTACCCATTTCCGACCTTGCCCTAACTCGCGAACGAGTTATTGTATCTCCGACCTAACCCTCTCTCCGATCAAACACCATGTCGCGACCGACCTAATGCCTCTGAGTTTCCATAAATCGCAGGCACTTGATTAAGTCGTTGCCGAGATAAGCTCTCAGAGATCGTTGCCGAGATAAGATCTATAAGTCGTTGCCGAGATAAGCTCCATAAGTCGCGGCCATTTCATAAACTCGTTGCCGAGTTATCTGGTAAGTCGCGAAGAAGAAATAGCTCGTTGCTGAGTTATCTGTAGATCGCGAAATTTGTTGCCGAGTTATCCATAAGTCGTCACCGAGTTAGCATTAAGTCGTGCAGTTTTTTTTCTTTAAGTCGTGTGACCATTGTACTTGTAATTTTTTTTTAAGTTTTTCTGAAATGTTGTTAAGTCGGCTGCCGACTTAGGAGTTATATTTTTTTCTGCTTGCGTGTTGTAGCCTATAAATAGGCGAGTGTTTTCATTTGTAAAGGTTGTTGAATATTGAATAAAATTCTCTTTTGTTAGCTTGTTGCTTTCAATTTCAATTGGTAGTCGAGTGTATCTCCTATCTCCACTAACGTCATTCGAGTGCGCTCGGATCATCGTTTGTTGAAGCCGATTCACGGTATCTTGTGCGCAAGATCAACGTCGAAGAATCGTAGATCTCTTTCCCGGTATCTTCGGATCAACGAGTCAGAGATAGCTAGAGTTCGGTATCTTCGGATCAACGAATTCGGGCATTCCAGTATCCATCAATCCACGAATTGTTACATTCACCGATTGAAGATCGTTTTGAATTATCCGCTGCGTCAGTTTGGTATCAGAGCTTGTTTTAGCCAATCATAGCTAAATCGAGTCTTGGAGCCGAGAATTTGAAGTGTTGAAGTTGTGTTCATCGTGTTCATCATATTTTGCAACAAAGTTGGAGTTTTCGATCCATTTCATTTGGATCAAAATTCGAAAAGTGTTTGAAACTTAAAGTGTGAATTTGTTGAAGTGTTTGTGAAGTATTCAATCATGCCGCCAAGACGAGTTCAACGTCATCGCAATATTAATGCTTTGTATGGAAGAGAAGAGGCCGATGAAATGGAGCAACGAATCAACGAGAATTTCAATGAGAAGCTTACGGAAGGGATTGGTCGATTAGAGAGAATGATGCTTGAAATGAGTCAAAATCAAAGAAGGGTTTCACCTGAATCGAGCCATGGAAGAAGTAGAGTTTCACCACATTCTAATCGGGAGAGAAGTGTTGATAGTGATCATAGAAGCGTGGATCAAGATTGTGATAGAAATGTTGATGATCGAGGTCGTGATAAAAATGTGACTGATCGAGATCGGAGGAATGTAGATCGTAGGAATGTTGGTGGAAGGAATGGTGGTGGTAGAGATGTTGGTGATCAGGATCGACATCGATATACATCGGATGGTGAAGAAGAGTATGATGGTGGTAGTGTTCATGGACGAGGACGTGGACGAGGAAGGAATCAATCGGAGTACGATCACAAGTGGGAATCGGGAATGAAAACTGAAATTCCTGAATTCAAAGGTGGTATGCAAGCCGAAGAGTTTTTGGATTGGATGGCTAATGTTGAAGAAATTTTTGATTTCAAAGAAGTTCCAGAACGTCGTAGAGTGAAGTTGGTTGCTACAAGGTTGAGGGGTCGAGCTTTGGCATGGTGGCAGCAAACTAAACTTACACGTGAACGAATGGGGAAGTCAAAAGTTGAATCTTGGGAGAAGATGAAGAAATTGATGAAAGCAACGTTCTTACCTTACAATTATCAATCTCTGATGTATCAACGTTTGCAGAACTTGAGGCAGGGCACAAAGACTGTTAATGATTACGCAGATGAGTTTTACCAGCTTATTGCGAGGAATGACATTATGGAGACGGAAGAGCAGCTGACATCTAGATTCATTGGGGGATTGAGAATGCAGATTCAGGATATGGTTAATATGTTCGATCCAAGATCTGTGGCGGAAGCACATCAGAAAGCGTTGGCTTGGGAGAAGCAGGGACGACGAGGAGGTGGTGTGTTTACGAATTCCAATAATCAAGTGAAGGGTGTTGGTGGAAGTTCTAATGTGTCTAAACCTATCAGTAAACCAGTGGTGAAGGAGGTTGAGAAGGCAAGGGTTAACAACGGTTTCAAATGTTACAACTGTCAGGAGTTGGGTCATAAAAGCAATGAGTGTCCAAAGCCAAAGAAGAGAGCAATGATTGCTGAGGTTGAGGATGAGGATGAAGAAGCTGAATGTTCTAATTCTTTACCAGTTGAGGAGGAAGACTTACTGTCGGGAGATGACGGATACGCATTGATGATGAGGAGAAGTTGTTTAACACCGAAGCAAGAGGAGGAAAGTAGTTGGTTGAGGAACAATATCTTTCAATCTACATGCACTATTCTGGGAAGAGTTTGTAAATTTGTTATTGATGCTGGGAGTTGCGATAATATTATCTCTACAGAAGCAGTGAAGAAGTTGGAATTGAAAACCGAGAAACATCCTAAACCATACAAGTTAGCTTGGTTAAGGAAGGGTGGTGAAGTGAAAGTTGGACGTAGAGCTTGTGTGAAGTTTTCAATTGGGAAGAAATACAAAGATGAAATCTGGTGTGATGTCGTAGATATGGACGTTTGTCATTTGTTGCTGGGGAGACCGTGGCAGTTTGATAGAGCAGTACAACATGATGGACGGACCAACAGTTACAGTTTCATGTTCGAAGGTACAAAGATTACTCTGGTTCCGAAGAAACGCCAACAGGAAGAAAACAAAGTGGAGGAAATCGAAGAGCTGAAAACTTTATTGACTTTGAAGGAGTTTGTTAAAGAAGTTGAAGAAGAGCCGGAAGTATTCTTGTTGATTGGACGAGAAAGCAGTGAAGAGATTGAAATTCCAGAAGAAGTTAAACCAGTTCTGAAAGAATTTGACGATGTATTTCCAGAGGAGTTACCAACGGAGTTGCCACCGTTGAGGGATATACAACATCAGATAGATCTTGTTCCCGGTGCTGTATTGCCACACAGACCACATTATCGAATGAGTCCGAAGGAACATGAAGAATTGCGGAGGCAGGTAGAGGAATTGCTTGAACAGGGGCGTGTGCAGGAGAGTCTGAGTCCTTGTGCTGTACCAGCTTTATTGGTACCCAAGAAGGATGGGACATGGAGAATGTGCACTGACAGTCGAGCATTGAATAAGATTACCGTGAGATATAGATTTCCAATGCCGAGGTTGGATGACTTATTGGATCAGATAAGCGGAGCTACTATCTTTTCTAAGATTGATTTGAAGAGTGGATATCATCAAATTCGTATCAGACCAGGAGATGAGTGGAAAACTGCTTTTAAAACCAGAGAGGGTCTATACGAGTGGGTGGTTATGCCGTTTGGTTTATCAAATGCACCGAGTACTTTTATGAGGGTGATGAATCAGATTTTTCGACCGTTCATTGGGAAATTCGTGGTGGTGTATTTCGATGATATTCTTATTTACAGTGGGAGTCCAGAGGAACATTTGAATCATCTTAGAGAAGTGCTGATGGTATTGCGACAAGAACAATTCTATGCTGCAACGAAGAAATGCGTGTTCATGACGCATAGTGTTTTATTTCTGGGGTATGTTGTTTCAGAGAAAGGAATACAGGTTGACCAAAGTAAAGTTGAGGCGATCAGAAATTGGCCGCAGCCCAAGACGATAACGGAAGTTCGTAGTCTTCATGGGTTGGCTTCATCTTATCGAAGGTTTATTCCACACTTTAGTAGTGTGATGGCGCCTGTTACAGATTGCATGAAAGGTAAACAGTTTGCATGGACAGAGGAAGCAGGGAGTGCTTTTGGGAAGATCAAGGAATTGCTGACGTCTGCACCAATTCTAGTGCTACCTGATTTTCAATTGGTGTTTGAACTACATACTGATGCATCCAAGGTTGGGATTGGAGGGGTGTTGAGTCAGAAGGGGCGTCCTATTGCAAGCGAAGATGCGATACAGTACATATGATGTGGAGTTTTATGCTGTTGTACAATCTATTAAACACTGGAGACACTATCTATTTCAGAAGGAGTTCGTTCTTTACACTGATCATGAAGCATTGAAGCATTTGCAAGGGCAAGACAAAATTTCAGCAAGACATGCATCGTGGATTGCTTATTTACAGCAGTTTACTTTTGTCGTAAAGCACAAGTCAGGGGTAACCAATCGTGTGGCTGATGCTTTGAGCAGAAGGAGTCATTTGTTGACGACAATGAAAGTTGAAGTGACAGGTTTTGAAATGTTGCCGGAATTATTTGTTGAAGATCCTTACTTCATGAAGTTTGTTGACAAAGTTAAGGAGGGAAAGACGGATGAGTTTTTGATGGTAGATGGGTTTCTTTTTAAAGGAAGTCGATTGTGCATCCCGGAGGGTAGTCTGAGAATGAAGATTATCAAAGAGTTACACGAAGAAGGACATGTTGGGAGAGACCATACCTTACAGTTGATTTCACAATCCTACTTTTGGCCTTCGATGAGGAAAGAAGTGGAGAGGTTTGTTGAGAGATGCCATATCTGTCAAGTTTCGAAAGGAACTGTGACTAATGCGGGTTTATATATGCCGTTACCCGTGCCTACCAAACCATGGGTTGATCTCAGCATGGATTTCGTGTTGGGATTACCGAGAACTCAGAGGGGAAATGATTCTGTATTTGTTTTGGTGGACCGGTTTTCGAAGATGGCACATTTTATAGCCTGTAAGAAGACAGCGGATGCAGTTCGAGTGGCACAGTTATTCTTTAAAGAAATATATCGTTTACATGGTTTACCCGAATCTATTGTTTCTGACCGAGATACTCGATTTTTGAGTCACTTTTGGTTGAGTTTGTGGAAAATGGTGGGAACGAAGCTGAAATTTAGTAGTGCTTATCATCCGCAAACGGATGGACAGACTGAGGTGGTTAATCGATCGTTGGGAAACTTGTTGAGGTGTCTTGTTCAAGATAACCTAAAGAGTTGGGATGTGAAGTTATGTCAGGCAGAATTTGCCCATAATCATGCTGTGAATCGAAGTACTGGGTTCAGTCCATTCCAGATTGTTTATTCGAGCTTACCGAAGGGACCTTTGGATTTAACGGTAATACCACAATCAAAGAAGACAGTTAAGAAAGCTGCTGATTTTGTTGAAGGGTTGACGGAGTGCCATAGAATCGTTCAGGAACGATTGGAAAAGACAAATGAGAAGTACAAACAAATGTCGGATAAGAAACGAAGGAGTGTAGTCTTCAAAGAGGGTGATTTTGTTTACGCGGTATTGACGAAAGATCGTTTTCCAGTTGGGACTTACAACAAGTTGAAAGCTCGAAAGATTGGACCAGTAGAAATCTTGAAGAAAATCAATGACAATGCTTATCAGTTAAAGTTGCCAGATCACATTCACACTGCTGACGTTTTCAACGTTAAACATTTGATTCCGTACCATGGAGATGAGCTTGTTGAAAAAGAGAGAAGTACAAATTCGAGGTCGAATTTTTGTCAACAAGGGGAGGATGATGAAACAGCATACCTAAGCTCCAATTCAATAGCCTCCGACCTAACTCCCACTCCAGTTGCCGACCTAACTCCAATTGACGATCTATTCCCTAATTGCCGACCTATTCCCCAATTGCCGACCTTACTCCATTTCCGACCTAACACTCCACCACGAACTAGCAAGCTCCAAGTCCATAACCTCCGACCTAATCACCTTGTTACCCATTTCCGACCTTGCCCTAACTCGCGAACGAGTTATTGTATCTCCGACCTAACCCTCTCTCCGATCAAACACCATGTCGCGACCGACCTAATGCCTCTGAGTTTCCATAAATCGCAGGCACTTGATTAAGTCGTTGCCGAGATAAGCTCTCAGAGATAGCTAGAGTTCGGTATCTTCGGATCAACGAATTCGGGCATTCCAGTATCCATCAATCCACGAATTGTTACATTCACCGATTGAAGATCGTTTTGAATTATCCGCTGCGTCAGTTTGGTATCAGAGCTCTCAGAGATCGTTGCCAAGATAAGATCTATAAGTCGTTGCCGAGATAAGCTCCATAAGTCGCGGCCATTTCATAAACTCGTTGCCGAGTTATCTGGTAAGTCGCGAAGAAGAAATAGCTCGTTGCCGAGTTATCTGTAGATCGCGAAATTTGTTGCCGAGTTATCCATAAGTCGTCACCGAGTTAGCATTAAGTCGTGCAGTTTTTTTTCTTTAAGTCGTGTGACCATTGTACTTGTAATTTTTTTTTAAGATTTTCTGAAATGTTGTTAAGTCGGCTGCCGACTTAGGAGTTATATTTTTTTCTGCTTGCGTGTTGTAGCCTATAAATAGGCGAGTGTTTTCATTTGTAAAGGTTGTTGAATATTGAATAAAATTCTCTTTTGTTAGCTTGTTGCTTTCAATTTCAATTGGTAGTCGAGTGTATCTCCTATCTCCACTAACGTCATTCGAGTGCGCTCGGATCATCGTTTGTTGAAGCCGATTCACGGTATCTTGTGCGCAAGATCAACGTCGAAGAATCGTAGATCTCTTTCCCGGTATCTTCGGATCAACGAGTCAGAGATAGCTAGAGTTCGGTATCTTCGGATCAACGAATTCGGGCATTCCAGTATCCATCAATCCACGAATTGTTACATTCACCGATTGAAGATCGTTTTGAATTATCCGCTGCGTCACTACCATTGCCAGCACTTGCACCCTTCTTACCCAGTGGTGTATATTGCAGTTACAAATGATGTTTCTGCCAAACATATTACAGACATAGTTTTCATACCCAAGATATAATAACATTTGGCTGGTTACCTCCTACTAACTGCCAAATGATCGGTGCAAAAACCTGGATAATTATGTGTACTGTGAGTTACGTAATGGAAAATCAACTCCAAGCAGTTATAAACTAAAAGTGAAAGTACGTTGTAAATTTTAGGTATGGAAAGGAAAAAAAATTGAAGAAGAAAAACCTGTGCGCAGTGTACACTGTGTTTTTATTGCAAACTTGAAAAGGTAATCTTTAGAAAAGAGTTTGGTCCATTATCTTCAGTCAAACTGCCTAGGCAGACCTAGGCGCCGAGTAGGCGGGTTTGACTGCCTAGAAAGCTCGTGTAGGGCCTAGGGGAGGTGGTACGCACCGGCACCTAGGCGGCCGTCTAGCCCCATTTTTGCACCGCTGGTAATAGTACAAAAATAGAACCAAGGTAACATAAATTATTTGTAACAACTAAATGTTAACGAAAGGACTGTCATTATCATCCACCAACAGTTTGTCAGAAGGTATAAATGTTCAAATACATAACCAAATAAACATAATAAATACTATTAAAGTGGATAATTTATTAGGTGGTCATACATCTATTTTTAACTTGGATGTAACAATGTGTATACAAAAGCAAACAAATGGAATATGAGCGAGGCCGGAAATGAAGCATATGGAACACAGCTTCACTTTGTTCCCACAAATTTGCCTTCGTCCAAAACCGGTGTACCAAGATTATTTCAAATACCATATACCGCTGACCATTTGCTGTTCACAAAGAAAATAAATTACATGTTTGACAAACACCGCGTGTTTGTCTATGCAATTAAGATGACCAACCTTTGCTGCAAGTCAATGTATCTAATAGTTGCATTTTCTACCAACTACTTCTACATCCCATTTTCACTATTCTACCATAAAGTCAGATATTTATGCTCCACCTTTCGTACATTTAAGTCCACATTTGTACAGAAAATGGTGTAATCAGCAACGTCATACCCTTATTATGAAGTACACATCCGTTCAAATTTTACACAGTATGATTATATAAGTATAACTGTTCTAGCACAAAACAGAAGGTATACCTCAAATTCCTTGTAGCAAGTTACATACTCCGCTTTGGATCAGGGAAGCATCTTCCACAGGCAGACAGATAGTTGACTTGGTTTTGTATCATCACGATAAGGACTAGACTTGAAAACCTGTTGATGTACAGGACAAAAAAAACACGGGGTAGGACTCAAAATAATCGTAAACAGAAGGATATTAACATAAGCAGACAAACATGTGGACGCAGTAAAACATATTTGCGTGATCTTACGAAAAATGAAAGTGGGGAGAGAAGTCAGAACCATCAAACGGGAAACAAAGGGCAGGGATAAACGATGAAAAGATATAGCTAACATTGAGTCAGTACTGACCGGTCGCCCTAATCGTACTGAAATTTGTCGGAACATACTGTTTGTGTACTGCTACATAAGCTAATGGTTTTGTTTGCATATTTAGTATTATCTCTCACACAGAATAGTAGATTCCGATCTGTTGTTTATGGGTTCCGCATGTTTCGAACTCCCGTACATAAAACCTCACTGTATGCTACCGTTCTGTTAAATTCATATATGGTATGCCGTATGCTTGCAGCCAGGGTAAAAAAATTAAAAGAAATTAAAAACAGCAATTCAATACTGTTCTTGTCTGCGCGGCAGTGGAGGTGGTCGAGGCAGATTCACTTAACAGAGCATAAAAGCTTATAACAGTTTGCCAAATAGATGATAGCTAAACGGTAGAGGTCAGTACATAACATAGTAGCCATCACAAATCATTGTCAGCTGTCCGTATCAAATAAGCATTAATTTACAGTCGAACATATAGTGGTAGACAAAGGGGTTGCGCTAACATATGGTAAATGGTGGGAAGTATGAGCGTGCAGTGTGTTTCCAGTTATCGTTATGAATAACGTACTGGATTCACAGGACAGGAAACGACATCGCGGGTGGAGATTAAGTGGTAGATACGGCATGTAAAACACCCAACTTAAATACAACCACTAAACCAATACAGAGGAAGCGAATAAGGTCGGAGGAACAGGAACGCATTTGCTGTGGGATGTAAAGACGTGACTATGGCAGTAACCAATATCGTGTCAAACGCTGACGGCCGTATAGGAAGCCCCAAAGTACGGAATGAAGATAAAAAAATTACTGACCTATTTGTCGGTAAATTCCCAAGCCGCCGCCAAAAACGAATCAGAAGGTATGAATATCCGGTTTGAACAGGACTGCGGAGTAAGAGGCGGTTGGAGAGTAAAAGTGGAAGAGAAGGAGAAGCGACCGGGGTGTGTGGAAAAAAACGGTCCGGTAAACTCCCAAATCGAAGACAAAACTGATTCACTCTGTACGAATAGCCGTTGTGAAGAGGACTGGTGTGAATGAGTGGGGCGAAGAGTGAAAGTGGAAGAGAAGGAGAAAAACTGGGGTGGGTAGAAAAAAGGGGCGGGATTTGAAAAGGAGTTGATGAACAATTAAAACTGATGCAGTTGAAAATATAAGGCATACCTAAAAGAAGGACACGTGGCATCATTTAACTGATCTGGTTTCTCCTTTCCTATTTAAGTAATAGATAGATTATCACAACAAAATTTAAATTTTCAATTTACTAATGGTAGCAACTCCATCACACAGAAACTCGAAAACGATACTGATGATGCTGCAGTCATCACCTTATTATTTTCCAGCAACGATAGTGAATTCAGTGCTTTATATTCTTTCTTTTAAAATCCATTTATTTATAAATCGCATTTATAAATCTATACTTATATAATTTCTTTTATTCACTTTACTTACAATCAGATATTACCATTCATTAACCAATCAAACAACTTATACACTACTATGTAAATTATAATCAAGGTAAAATTATTTCATTTACCCAATTTCAAAAATAATATTATGTCCAATATCCATGTTAAGTGTTTAGAGATCTCTATCGATAACGTTAGCTAGATGCAACGATCATAACCCATAAGCCACTCAACAGCTTAATCAACACAATATAAAACATTTTTATATAGCTAACAAATACGCGCTCATATATATATTACACTCAAACTCAATCTAGGGTGCTACTGACCATATCTATACTGAGTACACATCAAAGCCTAAGAATATACTAAATCTAAGCTCTGATACCATATTGTGACGACAGGAAATCGACACCCTCTGAATCCGACAATAAACCACACATGTCTGACCCAGAATGCACCAATTGCAGATGATCATGAGAAAGAAAAGAGAGGGTGATAAGAAAGAGAGAAGAAAGAAGAAGAGAAGAGAAGAAGAAGAGAGAAGCAGAACCAAAACAATACAGAATCTCACATCGCTGCGGAATAACATATAATATAGATCAATAATCTTTACAAGGAGAAACTGTAATTTACATAAATCAATATCAGAGTACACAATAAATAATCATCAACTTGGACAGTTATAATAACCTGTCCTTACTAATGTTGATGATTTACAACAACAACAATTCAAAACAATGCAGCGGAATAATAAACAAATACGTGTATACGACATGAAGATCTCTAGCTCGCCTGCTGAAGCTCCAAAAGCACCAAATCTGAACCTATAGATATACTCTACGACATTGAAAGGGAAGAACGCCCGGATCAGTCTGGTAAACCAGCGTGAGAAAACACATCTCAACTGAATTTATAAAGTTACCAAAACTTTTCCTTTATCAAAACAAAAGGTATCTCGTAAGACCGAGTCGCAAATAAATACCGACAAGGTTTTTACCTTACAATAACAAAAACATCTCATATCAAATTCTCTTATATTATAATATTGTCTATTGCACATAAATAATATTAAAATAGCTGAAAATGTTACATTATTAAATTCCAGCATAACAATTGTAATACAAGGCTTTCTACAACAGAAAATGGCAAGCACGTATTGGATTTTGGATTTCCATACAAATGACTAGGTAAAGGGACTACCTTTCCGAAAACTCGGTACACCTCTAGAGGGATGTACCTAGGGTTGAGATACTCGACGCCTAGACCAACACAAGACCGGCCTACCCCTTCTTGGATAGTACCGAATATGTCATCACTCCGATCGTTACCGACCTAAAATCCATGGCCACAAGCATACACAACAATAATCAGATACACGACGTCATAGCGTGTAAAGATATATCTAGAAGAGTGATGAAATCTCCTAATGGGAGCGACCCATTTTAGCCATGCTGCTTCTATCCCTGTTTCAGTCATTTTTCGGGGAGTGAGGCCAAAGAGGTATCGATTACCTTTCACATATCACATATCACAAAACGCATCATCTTTGAATGCCACATTGCCATTTCCGTTGACTACTAATTGCTCTCCACAAAAATACAACCCTTGAGGCCGTATGTCTCAAGGAGGGTGTTAAGCTAAGAGAAGTTGATTTCTCTACCACAAATGAGGTACGTTTGTAAAAACCAATGTACGTAATCATAGAAATGCAATGTCAAACACTCGTCCATACAAGTTATCTAGGAACATAACAAATCGAAGGCACTTTCCTACCACATCCTGTTGGAAAATCCCTAGGATTAGTAGCGAATAGTCCTTGCATTGGATATTTCATAACGAAGAGACTATTGCTACTGGATGTATATTGGGATCTTAACCCCAAACGATCAACAAGCAGTCCTTTACTATGAAAATCCTATATATCAATATCATCGACCAACCTGCACAATAATCGTATATTTGTTGGTCCAAAGTGGTTTTCGGATAAAATTGATCCCGATCTCTTCGCACCAACAACGCAAAAGCGTTTCTCAACTTCACACAAAAACTAAGTCTCATAGACTTATCACGTCTCCAACTTTCAACTTGCTATCCTTTGGCCAAGAAGGAAGCTCGATAGATTGGAGTAATCACTCCGCACTACATGTAACCAAATTCTCAACAAAAACGATAATCAAGCCTACACAGTCAGTTATGTACTAAGTGTATGACTAAATAGTTCCTCCATCAAGTTGAGGAACTAAAATGGCCAATTTTGATAGTCGGTTATTTAACTATCAAAGCAACAAATAAAATCTAGCACTCAAATAATCACTGGGCCTGATTTTTATTAATTGTTTATAAATCAGAATACTTCTCAATTATTCACTTCAAAATATCTTTTTAAAAATAATATTCACATCCATTTAACTTATTGGATATTTGAAAAAAATTTCCATGTACTTATTTTAATAATAAGTAAATTTACAAATCATCTTATTTTCAAACCATTTAAATTCCCTTTTTATAATATCACTTTCCAAAATATCCATTTATTTTTAAAATATTATTCACTATCCAAAATCGTGAATATAATTCCTTTACCAAATTCATTACTTCTACACAATTAATTTAAAGGATTATTCACTGTCCAAAATCATAAATTTAATTTCTTTAATAAATTAATTCTTCTATGCATTAATTTAAAGGATTATTCACTGCTCAAAATCGTGAATATACTTTCTTTAATAAATTCATTCTTCTACACATTAATTTAAAGGATTATTCACTGTCCAAAATCGTGAATATACTTTCTTTAATAAATTCATTTCTAAATTTCAATTGCCAATCTATATATAAATTTGATTACAATTTCATTTCTAATATTTATAAAATACTTTTATAATTCCATTACTTTTATTTATAAAATATCAATTTTATAAATCTTATATATAAACCATTTATAATAAGTCCAAAAATCTCAATTTAACTTAATTTACAAAATAGTTAACTCCATAATTCAAAAATCATATTCTGGTTATATTTCACAAAGCCATAATTTTTATAATATAAAAATTATAACTTTTATTTATTTAAAATAAATCCATTTCTTTAACAATTCGAAAATTATATATTTTCAAAATCACTTTGAAATTCTTTTTAAATTGAAATCATCATTTTAATATTTTAAATTTCCAAAATATGGCCAATGCTGCGAAAGCGCTAAATAAAAGAATTCACATCAATTATTCCAATCACGGCGTCCAAATATCATATATCACATGATAACAGCATACAAAACAATATATGTAAATAAAAATCAACACTAGTGAAGAATCCAGTTGGATCCCTCCAACCTGTCACCTGCAATAAATATACATATTAGAAAATATGTACAATGTCCACTTTGAGGCAGACGCGCGTACAAAAGGTAATCCGCTCATACACGGGAACGTATAGGGTCTCATCCGCTAAAATATGCGGGAATATATCCAAACCGATCAATATATATATAATATCATATCTCATCCAAACAATCACCAATCATCATAAATAAAATTTATTCTCACTTATATAAAAATATAAGCGAGTCAGAAAGAGTGAGTTTTAGTCACTTTGCTTGCAGTCGTCGCTATAGCAATTTATTCCGATTAAATTAAACAAGCGTTTAATTATAACCCAAATTTTTACTAGCTCCAATCAACTCCAATCCAGCTCTAAAATGTAGTTTTTGACAATATGAACTCAACGCAATTCGTTTCATGCGAAACGGACCTCGTATGACAAAGTTATGAATTTTTAAACATTCGAAAATTAATAACATAATTAACTATGTCATTAGCAAATAAAAATTAGCCTTAATTATCATCTCCTTTCACCACGTAACCCAGGCCACAAAAAACCCATCACGCACGTCGTTCTCTTTGATGGTCACTCCTCCCTCGCTCGCCCATTCGACGATCGAACTCCACCACGTCGAAGCCCCACCTCGCCTCCACCTACGGCCGCGAGCACGCCGAGCTCAGCCTCCCCCTTGCCGCGAATTCGTCCCCCAAACGCTATTTGAAAGGAGGCCATTTGCCAATGATCCATTGCTCCAAATTCGATCATGACCGTTGAAGATGAAGATCTCACGATGCTCTACAACTTTGTAGTTGAACGTTTTTGCTAATTATTGATGGATTGAGAGAAATCGGAGGGGGAAAGCATAGGACATTTTTGGCCATTGAATAAAAAATGGCGGCTAGGGCATGAACAATTAGGGTTTGAGTTGAAAAAGTGAGATTTAGATGGCCTTATATAAAAACTTTCAAAACACTATTCACCCGAAATATTTTCGAACTCCAATCGAAGCGTGCCTCCTGGCATTTATAATGTTTTACCCCTATTTCGAACACAATGGAATATATATATCAGGAGCCAATTCCATCGTATTTAGAAGATAGGTTTTCGAATCGAATTATTTTAAATAAAATTTACTTAAATAAATTTTTACGCGTTTCAGCTTCCCACGACCAAACCGTAAGTCCGATTGACACGAAATTTGAAATCCTATAATAATATAACATTACGGATCTAATAAAACTAGGTTCGTCGAAATCCAAGGCCGTGTCAAAAATGGCTTTTTTACACGTTAATTAAATATTAAATTTCCAATTTCTGTAAATTAACTTTTAATTCAATTTTAAAAGTTTACTATTACTATTCTAATCCAAATAGAATTTAAAAAAACTTTATAAATTATTTTCATTCACATTAAATTCAAATTTTGATTATTTACACAATTTCAAATATTAAATTAACAATTTAATTATCCAAATAAATCACTATATTCGAAATATAATTTATTTAACTTGTAAAATTTACTTTTCAATATTTAAATTTAATTAAATATTCTAAATTTAAACGACCAAAAATCTAGGTCGTTAAAGAGGTAGGCAATAGCACAAAAGGCAAATCCAAGGAGATTGCAATTGGGATTATCTGTGGGTGGAAATCTTAATTTTTTTCCTAATAGTATATTGTGTAGTTTGGTGTTTGGATTTGTAATGTGCCTTGGGAGATTTTATATGCAAAAATTTAGTAGTCTAAGACCCCAAAATCTCCCCATAATATGTAGATCTTGAATTGTTTCGAATCCTAGTTGTTTTATTTCAATATGGTAGAATTAGATCTATTGATATTTATAAAATAAATATTTTGTATTATGTTTGATCCACTTTTCAATTTGTGATTTTAATGATAAAGAATTCCAAAACAAGGAAATAGAAAGAGGTGTACAAAGTAGGGAAAAGGAGATTTTTCATCTTATTCGTAGTTTGCACCGCATATTTCCATAATTAAAATAAACTATGATGTTTTGTCGTTTCAACATTATTCGTTTAAAAGTTGAATGGAATATAAAAGACTTGTATTGTAAATCCGCTTCTTTGGAAAGAAGGACCATAATTCTATTATACTAACGTAAAATCAATTGTATGTTTTGGATTCCATTTTGAATATATATACAAGTCTAGTTTGTATAGCTAAATTATTGATGATATTTGCTTTTATGCAATTGCTGTATTGAATTGAGACTTGTATAGAAATTGCAGTTGTTAACATTAAAATAATATAACACCCGAATAAGAAACAGACAAATTACCTAAATACGTGTAAAACTAATTAGGCACAATTTAATATCCAGTAGAAATTTAATAATAACAAACTCCTTTAAACTTCGAAACTAACAATTATAATTGTAAACTAGTAACATATATAATAATTATGACATTAAATAAAGAAACCGACAAATAAATGGTAATTAATAGTTAACAATCAATCTAATAAAATTAGTTAGGGACAATTATAGAAGTTAATCCATAAATAAAGAAGATATAGGAGTTTCCTTTATGAGGCCTTTAATGCGTAAATGCGGGTGAAAAGAGTGTGTGTGTATGTGTGTGTGTGTGTTGCTGTAACTTTACAATAAATGTTGGAGAGTGGAAATATGGCTAAGTTATAGGGATGCGAGGCCAATTGGAAGTACACAGAAGTCTACCCAGCTAATCTGGCTACCAACGATGTGACAATTGTAACTGATATGGGACATCGTCTATAAAAAGTACCCATGATGGACATGAGGCTAGTCCCAATTTTGTAGGATAAGTCCGCCCAGCTGATCTGGCTATCGGCACCTACAAATAATCAGACTAATGTAGGAAGTCATGGTTGGGTTATGGGCCATAAGGACTAGGTAATCCCAAGAAGGGCATGCTTCGGGGTCGAGGTATTAAATGGCTATGTTACGGTCTGCCTCTCCCTATTTAAAAGTATTGAATGGTCGGGATTATCATTTATGTGCATTAGTAAAATCCCTTTGGGGAGATCTGCTGTGGGATTGAGGTATTAAATGGTTGTTGGAGAGTTTTCCCCTTCCCTATCTAAGGAGTATCAAGTGGCCTAGAAGAGATTTTATATGTTGTCGGTTAGGGTATACCAGGAGGGGTTCGCTTGGGGTTATGTATTAAATGGCTATAGGGTCTTCCTATTTCTCATTTAAAGGGTATTAATTGACCCAGGTACTTCCTCTCTCATCGTTAGGATATAACTGGACGGAAGATGGGTTGTTGAACCTAATATACTATATAGTTGTATTGCACCCACTTTTATAATCATGAAGTAGGACTTATAGGGCCATTATCCTATAGTTAGAGATGTACTTGGAGAAGTCTAATAAATACGTAAGACATAATACTTATCTAAATGCTTACTACCCATATACTATTATTGTAAAAATTGAGGTTTTAATTCACTAGACTTTGTTGTTCTGTCTCCCTCCTCATTACAACCTATAGGTTAGATACGATGATGAGTGTGGAGAAGATGGTGAAGACTTAGTGGCAATTATCCATTATAGCTATTTATTTATGTTGTTATGATGTACCTAAACTATGTATTAGACATGTTTTATGTACCACTATGAAAGTGTACGTATGTGATTTGGCTTTATGAGATGGGTAATTTATTTTATTATTATATTTTATTCCTTCCACTTTGAGACCCTAAAAGCATAGATAGAAGCTCTACATGTTGTTTTATTAATTATACCAACCAACAGCCAACTTCGGAATGGACCTAAGGTTCGATGGGCTTTTATTGGATCGAAAATTAGGCTCGTTTTGAAGAGGGTTGTTAAACCTTGCCCGTTTACAGCTTTAGAGGTGTAAGCATTGTTTCGATGAGCACTACCCCACTTATAATGACATTTGGTCAAGAGCCCCTCGTTGTAAAAATCCAGGTAAATTTTGTGGTGTTTAATTTCCCATTTGCTTAATTATAATTTGTTAATTAAACGCCTGACACTCACTGAATTGGATGTCATCATCTCCTACAATTGCCTCATCATGAAGTTCCCCATCCAAAATGGGGTCAGTGACTCATAGGCAATCGGCAGAAGGCAAAGAAATGTTATGAGAATTCCTTTAGGCAAGCAAAGAAGGGTATTCTCATGCTTCAGCAAGAGCTTTCGACAACCAATGGAGGGTACCTCAAGAGATCCACCGGCCTGACCAGAACCCCGGTTCTTTCTGAGACCATCCCCAACTTTGAATCACCAATAGCCACTCCAATCCTCTTATAGCCGGTTGACTCATCTGGAAGTGCTAGGGGCATCAGTACTTTGACTCAAAGAGGCCCGTGCCTTGGGGTCCATCAGAAGATCGAGCTCCAAATGTGCAGATGAGCACCACAGGCACCGATCGATCATTATTTTGCTATGCAAGTAGGGGTGCATGGCCACCTTCAAAGCCTTCCACATTGAATCTCATAAAAGGCCCAAAAAACTACTTGTTGACAATGTCAAGGAATAAAGCAATACTTTAGCTATGACATCGAAGACAGGGGCAACAGCTACTACTCTTTCCAACAAGGTGCTGAAGCGTCTAAGCCGGCCTAGATGCAGAGTAGCTAGAGCCGGAATAAGAGGAAATCCACCAGCATCGGCTTGACCATGGACATGTAAACGATGGTCGAGCACCACGAGAAAGTTGGCCATGTGCGCAAGCCCATACTAAGCAATGAAGCAAGATCCATCTCAAGAAAAGTTCCAAATAGCAGTTTAAACTACGATAAAAAAAATAGTTTGGCATCAAGAAAGCTTCCTCCTTTCCTATAACAAAACAAGTTTGAAAAAATCAAAGAACGTTCAAAGACATTTTGAGAGGAAGACGTAGTTAACTTCTTTTATTAACAAAGAATCATGAAAAATCTATCAACTATGAAGGAGTTCTATAGTAAAGATTTGGTGGGTTCAAAACTAAATAGAAGGGAGTATTTATATACCTACACCTTCGGTAATGCACGTTGGATTCAAAAGAAAAAAGAAATCTTCGTCGTCCAGATAAGATAAGCATTATGTCACTTTAGGCACGTGGGAGATATAGCACATCCCTGCTACATTTGGAAAAATGAACCATCATAGCTGATAGCATAATGCCACATGGAGAGTGCATTAAATGTGTAACAAAGTGTTAGATCGACAATATCTTTGTGACTTAACAAGCCCGCAGCCGTATATGGGTACATACTTAGAGGGAAAATATCGCTCAGTTTTCTCGCTAGTAATTAGAAGACAGATAAAGGCGGTCTATCCCAATCAAATGGCCCACCTATTCTATGATCAGCCCTCGTATGTCAGCCCGAACTTAAGTTGGTCCAAAACCAACCCTTGTACTCAACAAAGCATCACGATGAAGCATGGCTGTCCTATCCCTAGATAGTCTTCACAAACTTCTCGTGAAAGAAGACCTAAGCCCAGCAACTCTCGGTCCATTCCAACCCGGCTCGATGATGATCGGCTCCTTCATGTCGATTTGCTCCCATCCGGACCCTAAAATCAGCCCTATACTTCAGCAACACTTCAACCACCAGCCAACATTATCTGCATGACTTCGAGGTTTGAAGCTCTTGATATTAAGGAAGGAGTCCAAAAGGGAGTAGGGACATCAGTAAGTGCCCAGCTTTTATCAGTTACACTAGTTGGAGGCAAGCCAAGCTTCAAGCGTAAGTCTATAGGAAAGAAATAGTGGGCAAGAAAGAAACTCGAAGATGGGGCTCCACCTCAGAAGAAGCAGCTCAACTTGGCCCATATTCTTTGTTATAAGTGCAACAAAATGGGCCATTTTGCAAATCCATGCACGGACGCCACTAGTGAACCAATCTACTACAATTGTTACCAATAAAGACATACAAAGAATGAGTACCCTTTTCCATCAAAGGGGTCCCAAGGACAGTCTTTTACCATTGAAGAGATATCATCCACTTCTTCATGTTAGAAAGGGAAGCAGATGTTGCTACATTATCCATCTATGATATTCTTGTAAGGGTGTTATTTGATACAGGAGCTTCCCATAGTTTTATTTCTTATGTTATGATGAACAAACTAAACCTTAAATATGTTATTGTAAGTAATCTCTATGTGTATCGAATCCAATTGGAGCCTAACAAATCTTGACACTATGTGTTTAAATGCGCCTATTTATTATCGAAAACATCCTTTTCCTTTCGATTTGTTCGTTCTTGGGTTCACGTATTTTTGAGTGTTGCTGGGAATGGATTGGTTATCTAGGTCTAAAGTTGTCTTGGATTATGGTAGAAATATAGTTGTAATAAGGGATGCGGTAGGAAGAAGCATTTATGTACTTTGTGAAGAGCCTAACAAGTTAATGAGCAGCTTTCTCTATTCACTCCAATTGGCTAAAGTGAAGCTAGGAGATGTATAGGTTGTTTGGGATTTTACCAATATTTTTGATGAGGTACAAGGTTTATCTCCTCACCAAGAAGTGGATTTTCATATTGATTTGGTTTCGGGAACCAGACCTATTGTACAACCCCTATGAAGGATGGCTCCGAAAGAGAAGAAGGAGTTAAAAAGGCAGACTTATGACTTGTTGCAGAAGGGTTTGATTCGACGCAGTACCTCGAGTTGGGTATCGCCAGTCGTTTTTGTTACAAAAGCAGACGGTTCTCTAAGGTTATGCGTAGACTACTGGGAGTTCAACAAAAGGACTATCAAGAATAAATATCCTTTGCCAAGGATCGACGATATGTTTGACCAACCCAATGGTGCTCTGATATTTTCTCAATTGGATCTTGCCTCTAGTTTCCAATAATTAAGGGTGGCTAAGGAGAGTGTGCCCTTAACAGCTTTTCGGACTCCAGAACATTTTTACGAGTGGTCAGTTATGTCATTTGGGCTGAAAAATGCACCCACTTATTTTGTGGACTTAATGAATTGAGTATTTCAATATATTCTTAATAAATTTGTTCTTGTCTTTATTGATGACATTCTTATCTATTCGAAGATGGAGGAGGATCACAAATACCATCTTTATGTCGTACTCAATACCTTAAGAAGCCATGTGTTGAGAGCTAAGTTTAGGAAGTGCCATTTCTGGAAATCCAAAGTTAGGTTTCTTGAGCATGTATTTTTGGGAAAAGGCATATCAGTGGACACAACTAAAGCAGTTGCGGTTCAAGACTGGAAGAAGCCCGAAAGTGTGACGGAAGTTAGAAGTTGCTTGGAATTGATGGATTTTTACCGTAGTAATGTGCACGTAAATGTGCATATTTTTACTTCCATATTTAATCTACTTTTAATTTAATAAATGTCATAATTAGGTATTTTTACATGTTTAAAACCAAAATTCTACTTCAAGTCATTGTCCATACATCAATTTGGGGGTAAAATGATAATTTTGTGCATATATTAATTTTGAAAATGTTCACTTGCACATTTTATTTTTATTTGTAGAAATTTGGATGGAAATATGAAGAGACTTTCATGTATTCATGCATGCACAAGAGAAGAAGGCAAATGAAGATGCAATTAAATCAACTCATACATCATGGAGGACCCCACCTACCTACTTACCTTGATCTACAATTAGAAGGTAATGCACATGTTAGTGAAGATTAAAGTTATATGCATACTTAATGGAGGATTAATTAGAGGCTAATGGTAACTTAGTAGCCACACTTTCTAAGGGGTATTTTGGGTAGTCACCTAAAATATGCATTAGGGTTTTAGGCTTGTATAAATACCCCTCTTATGTACATGTAATGGAGTTTTTAGTTTTTACATTATCATGCAAGTTGTAGCCTCAAATTAAAAGATAAATAAAAATGGCTTCCTAAGCCTCTTTTTTTCTACTTGCTTTTATTTCATGCTTACATGTTCTTTTATGCTTATTTTCATTTATACGCTCTCTTTTCTTTCATGTTAATATATTAGCTTTCTTTTTATGCACTTGGTTTAATTTTATTTTTATGCAAATAGCTTAGTTCTCTTTTCTTTTTATTAGCTCTTACTTTCCTTGCTTTTAATGTTGCAATTTACATATGTTGAAATGATAACACAAATGAGTAGCTGAACCCCTTCAATTTAGAGGCAATGAAGCTCTCTAAAATTATGTAAATTCAGTATATTGTGTGATTTATGATCTCTTTTATGCTTCATGAAGAGTTTGATTTTGATGTAAGTTTATAAAGTGAATTTCATAGCCTATGTTGTATTCACAAATAGACTATTCTTATTCAAACATAAACACAATTTACATCATCATTTTACTAATTAATTTTTTATTACGAAATTAAAGTAGAATCAAAATTTGATGATCTATGTTACTAGATACAATAGTAAATAGATCATACTTAAAATAGCTTTTGCTTTGACTTCATTTTCATTACAATCGATAAGTGGTTTTATGTGTTGTCTTATAGTTTGATGGTTTAAGTTATGTTAATTAATAACATAAATAAACCATACTTATGATAAATACATCGTTAATTCCACTTAAAATCAAAATAGAGAGATCATAAATTATTTTTGTGTTGATTTATGTAAAAATATGAGAGTGGATTTGCCTCCACATTGTTTTCTAATCTCATATTTTCAATCACTTTTGTTCTAGCTAGTTTTATATTTTTCTTATCTTAAAACAATATCATGTTTGGTTTAATTTGATTGATTAGAATTTTTCAATCATTCAATTCCCTGCAGATCGACCCGTACTCGCCACGTACTAAAATTGTAAGATGTATGCTTGTGGTTATTTTTATCACATAATTTTTCAATGATTTTCTAATCCGATAGAAAATTAGCCGTTAAACAAGTTTTTGACGCCGTTGCCGTGGAAATGAACTTGATTTTAATTTTATTCTTCGAATAATTTTTGTTTGATTTTAAAGTGTGTTAATTTTGTGCGTTGAATTGCATTTTAAAAAAATATTTGTGTTCAGTGTTTGTGTGTTATTTTTGTGTTCATTGTGTTTGTGTGCTTGTTTTCTATTTTCATTTTCATATTAAAATATATATACACAATTTCATTTGAAAAGAAAAAAAAAATTATTCCATTTCATATTAAATTACATTTGCATTTACATTTCTATTTTGATCATATACATTTCCATTTGCAACATACATTTTCTAATTTTTTGCATACATTTTTTTATCAACATAATGCATTGTGCACTGCTTCTTGCCCATCACAAACCAGACAACCACCACTACTCACAAACAAACCATCACTGACCACTGCCTGCCAACCTGAACATCAACTTCCATCCTTCTTGCTACTTCTCTAACACCATCTTGCTTTAACACATACTCTTGTTACACTACCCCTGTTAAATTGCCACCAATTCAAACATTTCAACACTTACTGCCGACCCACTGACCTTTGTCACATACCATCTTGCTCTGTCCATAACCATCCAACTGAACCACCTGATCGACACTGTCACTCCTTACATACCATATACTGCCATTGCCATACATCAACCACAAACTGCTTGCTGCCTTCATTCCATCTCCATACATTGTCATCCCAAACTCAAACATTAAACATTGCCAAGCCTTCCACAGTTCTACCACAAACAAGCAGCCACCATCACCACCTATCCACTTATCTGAATAAATCATGCAACCCATATACAACTATCACCTCATCAACATACAAAGCAACCCCACAATAAGCTTCATCACCTACTTAACACATCCTCCCTGTACCAAGCAATTTATGCCTACCCTGTCACAACTGCACAGTGCACTGCACATAACTATGCATCCTATTACATACCCTTCTATGTTCCCCACTGCCTGTATACCAGAGACACACTCCTCTACCCCTGACCAACACCAATACAACCAACTTTTGTTGGAACCCGCCTTCTTCGATTTTAATGCGACAACTATATATTTCAATCTATATACTATAATGTCAAATATTCTTGCAGGAATCTACAAAAGAAGCTATTATCATATCATCAACAAGATTAAAGTTCTCAAAATTCTATTTAGATATTTATGTACAATCTCTGATATGATGATGAAACACACACACACACAAATATACTTTTGAAAATCATGTTTTAAAATAAATATCTTTTTTTATTTAAAAGATATAAAAAGGTATTTTCAAAATTATATATTATCTCAAGTTCAAAAGTGCTAAAATAAAGGAAGGAACAAAACAGTACAGAATTAGACGTCTGTATATTAATTTAGACGTCTGACATCAATATCAGACGTCTAAAAGTAATATAACAGACGTCTGAACTCTATGCTTTTAGTGCCTCTATTTCTATATGAAATAGACGTCTGTCAATTTAATAACAGACGTCTGTCATCCTAGACAGACGTCTGAATTAAAAGACAGACGTCTAAATTGACTGTTTTTGTCTTTCTTTTATTTTTTGAATTTCAAAATTTATTCAGACATCTGTCACTTTTATCTCAGACATCTGAACTTGACGAACTGAAGCATCTCTTCATGAAATATCAAAATCTGAAGAGTTGTCTTCTTCACCAAGAGTTGCACTTCTTCAAATAGTTGCAACTATTAAATTAAGACTATTCAATACTATAAATAGAGATGAAAATTCACTATTTCAATTACTAATTCTTTCTATCTATTCTGATCTTATATTGTTATAATATAAAGTGATTTTCAAATCTCTACTTCCTATCTTTGCATATTCAAATCATCATATCAAGAATATTATAGGAAGGGTGTACTACATTGACTATATTCGTGTTATTCAAAGAACACACAAGTCAAGAAACAATTTTCAAATTGTATTTGAAGTCCTATTCGGTTGCTTAGGCGGAAAGTCCTGTTCGGTTGCTCAGGCGGTGTAATACCTGTTCCTCCGGGTTAAGTGAGGGTTGTTAGAGAAATTCCAGAAGGAGTCTGGGACTGGACGTAGAACAAGAAGTTCGAACCAGTATAAAAATCCCTAGTGTCATTTTTTACTGCTATTTACTATTATTTATAATTCCGCACTTGCTAGTCGTAGTTTAACTATATTATCGATCCATATACACTTTCATTTGGTATCAGAGCAAGGTCATCACATAACTATAACACAGTTATCTGATATTTAAATAATATGGACAATAACACTAGCAACAGTTTTACTGAGGGACAAGCCACTACACGACCACCATTGTTTAACGGATTAAATTATAGTTATTGGTCAACTAGAATGAGAATTTTTATGCAAGCAAGTGGATTTGAAACCTGGAATATCATTCAAACTGAATATCATATTCCTACTATAGAGTATGCTACATGGTCTAATACCCAAAAACTAGATGCTACTGCAAATGCAAAAGCAATGAACATGTTATTTTGTGCTTTAGACAAAAATGAATTCAATTGAGTCAGTATCTGTAAAACTGGATATGAAATTTGGAATACTCTTAAGGTTACACACGAAGGAACAAATAAAGTAAAACAAAGCAAGATCTCTATGCTTAAAAACCAATTTCAAAACTTTAGGATGAAACAAGGAGAAAGTATTAGTGAAATGTACTCTAGATTCCAGGATATTTATCACTCGCTTTTAGCTTTAGAAGTCACTTTTACTGAATCTGATGTTGTATCAAAAATCCTTAACTCTTTAACTGATGAATGGGAACGAAAAGTCTTAGCTATCGAGGAAGCTAATGATATTTCAACCATAAAAACAGAAGAGTTAATAGGAAATCTAATGTCCTATGAAGTAAATTTGCAGGCAAGACGAGCACAAGCACAGGACAAGAAAACTATCGCTTTTCAAGCAGAAAAAGAAGACTCTGAATCAGAAGACGATATGGCATTTATAGCTAAGAATTTCAAAAAGTTTTTAAAATTCAAAAAGGGTAATAAATTTGGAAATAACAAGGGTTTTAATAAGCCATCAAGCTCATCTCTTGAATGCTACGAATGTCACAAGAAGGGCCACATAAAGAAAGATTGTCCTGATCGGAAGAAAGAAAATAATCTCAAAAAGGACAAATATAAAAAGAAACAAGCCTTCTCAGTTACATGGGATGATACAGAATCTTCTTCATCAGACAGTGATAATGACAGTGATTCAGAACAAGCCAACGTTTGTTTTATGGCAACAAATGATGATGTAAGTGATCTAACTTTTGACGATTTAATAGAAATAAACTTTGAATTGTTAGATAAACTTAGAATCCAAAAGAGTAAATATAAAGATGCTTTAGGAAAATTAAATATAACTGAAATAGAAACTGACATGTTAAAAGATGAAAAGAAAATATTAGAGGAAGAGTTAGTAAAATCTCAAGAATCTTATGTTAATATAACATCTCAATTCACTGATTTAAGCAGTGAAATAGAAAGACAGAAATATGAGAATGTTAAATTAGCAAAAGAGAATTATGATTTAAACTCTAATGTTAAAACACTTGATATAGAAGTATCAAATCTTAAAACAAAACTGGAAAATATTTCTAAAAATGTTTCTAAATTTAACAGTGGAAGAGAGAGTCTCTCTAAAATAATTGAGAATTCTCAAACTTGTTCAAATAAAAAGGGGTTAGGATATAAAAAACCAATACAAAAGTACTCTAAAAATAATGATTCTTTATATACTAATTTTAAGAAAAAGGAATCTATATCTGCTCAAAAATCTTCTTCAAAAGTTATTCATCCAAAATCAATTATGATTTGGGTTCCAAAAACTAATAATAATTTGATTAGGAATAACTACATTAAATCTTTCATTAAGTCTGTACATAAGAATGAAAATTTTATTTTTAAAGGGAACTCTAAACCTAACTGGGTTTGGCTTCCTAAGATTTAACCCTTTGGACCCTAACGGAGGAAGTGGGTACCAACAGAATTTAAATATTTTTTGCAGGTACCGATTAAGAAAAGAGGAAAATGGATTCTAGACAGTGGTTGCTCAAAACACATGACAGGCAACAAAAATATGTTAACTAACATTATCTACTCAGATGGAGGATCTGTCACTTTTGGAGATAATTCCAAAGGTTACATCATCGGCAAAGGCGATGTGAGCAATGACGGTACATCTAAATTACCTCTTATTACAAATGTCTTATTAGTTAAAAATTTAAAACATAACTTACTAAGTATTAGTCAATTATGTGATAAAGGTTTTAACATAGTATTTTCTGAAAATAAAATGCAATATTTTTTATCATAACCAAAATATTATTTTCGAAGGAGTGAGAGATCATAATATTTATATTTTAAATATGAAAATAAATCATAATACAAATATGTGCTTATTAGTCAAAGAAAATGATCCTTGGCTATGGCATAAAAGATTTTGTCATATAAATTTCAAAGCTATTAATAAATTATCCAAAAATAATTTGGTAAAAGGATTACCTAAAATGAATTTTAAGGTAAATAGCATTTGTGATGCTTGTCAACTAGGAAAGCTAACTAAATCTACTTTTAAATCCAAGAAGATCATCTCAACTTTGCAACCTCTTGAATTGTTACATCTAGACTTATTTGGACCAACTCAGACTCAATCTATTAATCACAATAGATATGTTTTTGTAATAGTTGATGACTTCTCTAGATATACTTGGACTTTATTTATGAAAAACAAAAGTGATACTTTTGAAAATTTCAAAATCTTTGCTAAACGTATTCAAAATATTAAAAATCTAAAAATTAAAAATATTAGAAGTGATCATGGAGGAGAATTTGAAAATGAAATGTTTGAGAAGTTTTGTAATAAGAAAGGAATATTTCATAACTTTTCATTTCCAAGAACGCCTCAACAAAATGGAGTTGTTGAACGTAAAAATAGAACACTTCAAGAATGTGCTAGGACTTTATTGAATGGAACCACTCTTCCAAAACAATTTTGGGCAGAAGCCGTTACTACTGCTTGTTATGTCCTAAATCGTGTCTCTATTCGACCTTTAACTAAACATACTCCATATGAACTCTTCATCGGTAGAAAACCTAATATATCTTACTTTAAAGTTTTTGGTTCTAAATGTTTTGCCTTAAATACGAAAGATCAATTAGGAAAATTTGATCCAAAATCGGATGAATGTATATTCATCGGATATTCAGAATGAAGCAAAGCATATAGAATCTATAATATAAGAACTAAATCTATTGAAGAAACACTTCATGTATCATTTGATGAAAATTTCAAAATTAAAATAAATGATGATGAAGACATTGTAATAAATTCAAACTCTACTTTTGACAACAATACACCTGACAATATCACTTCTATAAATCAAATTGAAACTGAATTAAAATCTCCACCAAGAATTTTAAAAGATCATCCAATTCAAAATATTATAGGAGAAATTGATGAAAGAGTTAAAACAAGAAATCAACTAAATCAAATGGGTCATATAGCGTTTCTTTCTAAAATAGAACCTAAAAATATAAAGGAAGCCTCAACTGATGATTATTGGATTATTGCGATGCAAGAAGAACTAAACCAATTCGAAAGAAATGACGTTTGGGATTTAGTTCCCCGACCGAATGATCAAACAGTTATTGGCACTAAATGGGTTTTTAAAAATAAAGCTGATGAAAATGGTAATATCACTAGAAATAAAGCTAGATTAGTTGCTCAAGGATATAATCAGGAAGAAGGAATTGACTATGAAGAAACATTTGCTCCTGTCGCAAGATTAGAAGCAATACGAATTCTATTAGCCTATGCTTGCTTTCATGATTTCAAATTATATCAAATGGATGTTAAAAGTGATTTTTTAAATGGATTTATTAAAGAAAATGTTTATGTTGAACAACCTCCCTTGTTTATACACGAACAATTTCCAGAACATGTTTATAAACTTAAAAAGGCTTTATACGGTTTGAAACAAGCACCTCGTGCTTGGTATGATCGTTTAAAAAGTTATTTAATCAATTCTGGTTTTGAAATTGGAAAGGTTGATCAAACTCTTTTTGTTAAGAAAAAGAAACATGATATCTTAATTGTTCAAATTTATGTAGATGATATTATTTTTGGATCAACTAATGATAAATTATGTCAAGAATTTTCTAAAATAATGACAAATGAATTTGAAATGTCTCATATGGGAGAATTAACATATTTTCTTGGACTTCAAATTAAACAAGTTAATAATGGTATTTTTATAAATCAAGAAAAATATTGTAATAATTTAATCAAACGCTTTGGTATGGAAAATACTTCTGCCAAACCAACTCCTATGAGTACAACCATACATCTTGAAAAAGATGAAAATGGCAAGAGTGTAGACCAAAAATTATATCGAAGTATGATTGGATCTTTATTATATTTAACCGCTAGTAGACCCGATATAATGATGAGTGTTTGTTTGTGTGCACGATTTCAAGCCGATCCTAAAGAATCACATATTAGAGCAGTGAAACGTATTTTACGTTATCTCAACAAAACCAAAGATTTTGGACTATTTTATCCGAAAGAATGTCCTTTTGAATTAGTATCATATAGTGATGCTGATTTTGGAGGAAGTCGGACGGATAGAAAAAGTACAAGTGGGACTTGTCACTTCATTGGACGGTCTCTAGTATCTTGGTTTAGTAAGAAACAAAATTGCGTATCACTTTCTACTTGTGAAGCAGAATATATATCTGCAGCTTTGGCATGTGCTCAAGTAATTTATATGCAACAAACTCTTCAAGATTTTGGTTTTAACTTATCCAAATCTACAATCTTCTGTGATAACTCTAGTGCTATTAATTTATCTAAAAATCCAGTAAATCATTCACGGACAAAACATATTGATATTCGTCATCATTTTCTTCGTGATAATATTGAAAAAAATATAATCAATCTAGAATTCGTATCTTCGGAAAATCAATTAGCAGATATTTTTACCAAACCATTAAATGAAAATACTTTTGTAAAATTGAGACGAGAACTTGGAATTATCTCTCTCAAAAATTTATGAAGTTTACTTCAACTCAATTCTGTTTTTATTTAACTTGTTTCTATCCACACATATTGTTTCTGGTTAAAATTAAATTTTTCTTCTTTTAATCTTAACCATTTATTTTTTAGCCTTCAGTTTTCTATAAATTCCTTCTTTCCGAAGAAAATTGTCATTCAGCTTATCTATTTTATTTTTTTTAAAAAGGTGAAAGAAAAAATTCAAATATGCTTTTTAACTTTGCATTATTCATATATACCATGGCTGGTTCATCCTCAGATGAGCCTTCCTATTCATCTGAATATTCGTCAATTAATTTTGAAACATCTAGTTCTGGGTCTTCCGAACTTCCGACTCCAATTCCAGCTTATATTCCGATATGTCCACCACAAAGTCATCATACGGGGTATACGCCGGAAAATAAATGCACGCGAAGAAATTTATTTCCATCTCCAACTACTAAGGAAAAGATAGATGACTTACATCACTATCAGAGGGAAACACTTAATCTTCAGCGAGAAATGTATTTTGAGCAAAAGAGTCATGGAAGACGACTCAGTTTTCTTGAACGGTGTGCTGCAAAAATATGTGGTTCATCTCCGATCAACACAAATGCACATATTCTTTCACCTCAACGTCCTCATGTTTCCCCAAATTCATGGGATCGACAGCCTCAATGGTCTCCCATTAAACAGTCTGATGAACAAAATCAACATGAATCATCCAAAGGGAAGTCTCCGAAGTCTCCAAAAACTCCAAAGACTCCTAAGTAGAAAATATATATATGATTGTATGTTGATTTGGTTATTCATATTTGCTTTGTTTTTATCAAAATAAATAAATAATTGAATATTTTTTCTTTTCTTTAAACTTAGCAAAAACATTCATCATCAGACATACAGACGTCTACATCTTTCAACAGACGTCTGTAAAACAACTACTTTTACTGTTTTCAGCCACACAGACGTCTGAATCATTTATCACAGACGTCTAAATCAAAGTATAAATTTTTTGGTTACAATTATCCGTCTGTTTAAAAATAACAGACGTCTGTTATTCAATATAGACGTCTAAACATAAAATTATCAGACGTCTGAATTTAGTTCAAAATGTTTTTTACTCTCTGTTTCAATTTAAACCTTCTGAGCCGTCTGTCAATTTTTTTTAGACGTCTGTCATACCTCTTAGCCGTCTGTTATAAATTTTTAGACGTCTAATCTTTTCGTTCTTGATTCTAATCTACAGAACCTCAGACGTCTGTATATTTTTTAGACGTCTGAAACTCTGTTAAGAAGAAAACTATATAAATCATACCAACGGTTTATTCTTTTCTTCACGTCTATTTTCTCTCAAACTCAAAACCCTAGCCTACTTCAAATTAAACAAATGGCGCCCAAATCAAAGAAACAAAAAGGAGATTCATCTCAACAACCTCCTCATATTCTTCCTTCGGAAGATCAAATTGCAGCTTGGTTATACCACGAACCCCGAAGTATGGCTCGTTACAAGCATTTATCTTCTCTACAATCTTTTCATGGTATTTTTCATGATCTTGATCATTTTCCTACGTACAAACTTAGGCTCTATACTGATAGATCTCAGATTACAAGTCTTATTGATTTCAAATATAATCAAGTCAACATTTGTAGACTTAGTGTCTTATTATTTCTTGCAAATGTTAACAATCCAAAAATTAGACTTCATCGAGATAAAGGAACGCTTTGGACAAGCGTATTTGGAAACATTTTGCAAATAACTCCTTCTGACATTGGACGAGTTCTAAAATGTAGCTCGGATGGAGTCGACTTAGATGCCTTTAAGTTAGAAGGAGAGGAACTTAAACAAATAGAATATTATCTTTTTGAACCTGAAAAGTCCACAGATAGATCAAATCATCTTCGTCCTCGACCTCGATTATTGCTTAGAATGCTAATAAAAACAATTTTTCCCCGGCAAGGAAGCCATGAGGTCATTTACGATGATGAAGATAAGGCGCTTCAATCAATTTTATCAAATACTCAAATCAATTGGGCTCAATACTTTTATGATGCTTTTCGTACTTATCATGACTCCAAGAAACGTTCAATTGTCTATGCTCCTTATATTACTCGAATTCTATCTGCCTTCTCTATTCAAAGTCCGTCAATTGAATTTGAAAAGATCAAGGTATCCAACATTCGCTTCTTTAGTTTGATGGGATTACCGGAATCTCCTCTGACATTTCCAACATATAATGATAATAAAGCGGAACAACTAGCTTTACAAAAAGAAAAAGGTAAAACAAAAGTAGGCAGTTCCGGAAATGTTGGAGATGAAGGAGATACTGAACAAGAAAGGGATGATGAAGAAAGGGAAGATGAAGAAGAAGAAGAAGATGAAGCTTTTGAGCAAGCTTTTATCCAAAGCTCAAACTCAGAAAATTACGAAATTGAACTAATTTCTGGTACTTCACGCACTTATACTAAAAATGAAAAGCTCAAATCCGACATCACTATCTCTAAAAATCAAAAGAAAATTTCTCAACAAATAGCACAAGGCTTTTCTTCCATCAATTGTAGATTCGATGATTTAGATGCCAAAGTCGAAGAGAATGCACAAGAATTGAAAAATATCAAGACAATTCTTCGTCAATTATGGAAAAGGTCTCATAGATCTTCTCCTCCTTCTTCTCCAACTTGGGGAGAATGGTGAATGAAGATGGTTTTCTTTTGGTTTGTCTTTTGGTTCAAACAAATTTTCTTTCATAAATTTTTTTTTTGTTGTGTTTAAAACTTCTAAGTTGATTGTATAATTTTATCTGTCTTTCTTAGTCAACTGTGTTGGGTAAACAAATGATGTGTCTTAAACATTGATTTGTTATTATCATTTTGGTACATGCTTGGTTTGTTTACACTTCTTAATTATTTTGTTATTCACAGCTTTGTTACTTTTTTTTTTATCTAAACACCCCCGACAATTCTTTTTGTTAATGACAAAGGGGGAGAAATAATAACATTTCTGCTATATATTATGGTCATATTGACAGGAGGAGCAAAAGGTATGGTTATACTAATCGTTGAATTATATAGTTGTCATCATCAAAAAGGGGGAGAATATTGGAACCTGCCTTCTTCGATTTTAATGCGACAACTATATATTTCAATCTATATACTATAATGTCAAATATTCTTGCAGGAATCTACAAAAGAAGCTATTATCATATCATCAACAAGATTAAAGTTCTCAAAATTCTATTTAGATATTTATGTACAATCTCTGATATGATGATGAAACACACACACACACAAATATACTTTTGAAAATCATGTTTTAAAATAAATATCTTTTATTATTTAAAAGATATAAAAAGGTATTTTCAAAATTATATATTATCTCAAGTTCAAAAGTGCTAAAATAAAGGAAGGAACAAAACAGTACAGAATTAGACGTCTGTATATTAATTCAGACGTCTGACATCAATATCAGACGTCTAAAAGTAATATAACAGATGTCTGAACTCTATGCTTTTAGTGCCTCTATTTCTATATGAAATAGACGTCTGTCATCCTAGAGAGACGTCTGAATTAAAAGACAGACGTCTAAATTGACTGTTTTTGTCTTTCTTTTATTTTTTGAATTTCAAAATTTATTCAGACATCTGTCACTTTTATCTCAGACATCTGAACTTGACGAACTGAAGCATCTCTTCGTGAAATATCAAAATCTGAAGAGTTGTCTTCTTCACCAAGAGTTGCACTTCTTCAAATAGTTGCAACTATTAAATTAAGACTATTCAATACTATAAATAGAGATGAAAATTCACTATTTCAATTACTAATTCTTTCTATCTATTCTGATCTTATATTGTTATAATATAAAGTGATTTTCAAATCTCTACTTCCTATCTTTGCACATTCAAATCATCATATCAAGAAGATTATAGGAAGGGTGTACTACATTGACTATATTCGTGTTATTCAAAGAACACACAAGTCAAGAAACAATTTTCAAATTGTATTTGAAGTCCTATTCGGTTGCTTAGGCGGAAAGTCCTGTTCGGTTGCTCAGGCGGTGTAATACTTGTTCCTTCGGGTTAAGTGAGGGTTGTTAGAGAAATTCCAGAAGGAGTCTGGGACTGGACGTAGAACGAGAAGTTCGAACCAGTATAAAAATCCCTGGTGTCATTTTTTACTGCTATTTACTATTATTTATAATTCCGCACTTGCTAGTCGTAGTTTAACTATATTATCGATCCATATACACTTTCAACTTTAACTTCACTGACCAAATACCATCATACACTGTTACAACAGTCTACTTCTACAACAACTGCTCAATACAACTTCAACCACTGCAAGCCACACTGCATCACTACAGTTCCAACCTCCTTTGCCACTAACCAGACATCCCCTATCAACAATAAGCACAACCTTCATCTCTATACAAAACTGCCATCTCCACATCCCTTACCACTATACAAACTTCCAGCCATCACTGCTTACCTGCATATCCTTACAACAACCCTTACATGTATATCCTTACAACATACGCACATCCACTTCTGTCAACTCCAAACCTGCATATCCTTACAACATCCATCACTAACCTCTGCTTACCATATATCATCCTCCTTACAACACTTGCATCAACTCCTCCTCTTTACCACCAAACCATCAAACTGTCACCAACAGTCTACCCTGCACATCCAACATGAAAACTGTGCACATATCACCATAAACCCCCATCAACTACTGCCTACACTGCTGCTCCCCTCTGCTTACAACATATTTCATTCCATCATATCAACTAGTCATCCATCCCTCAAATAGTGCAAGTGCACCTCAAACAGTTTCCATACACCTTGCCCACTTCACCATCACCAAACCACTGTCATACCCTTACCTCTGCCCCAAATCCACCTCTGCATCTACTTACTTAACCACATTATACCCCACTGCAAAGTCCTCCTTCATCAAACAGCCCATCACAAATCTGCACTACCCAAACTACACCACGTAGTCACCTTCTTCCTCTACAACCTCTTTACTGTCTGCAAATACTCAGTTACCATATTTCAACAACCATTCAACATACGTACACCATAACGTCAAAACTGCACTGCACCATAGCAACTCCATCTTCTCTTCAATCACCTGACCCGCCACTCCAACTTCCTACACTAGAAACTACAAACCCCACAACTCACCACAAACATTCATTCACCTCTACAACCCACTGCAAAACCATTCGTCCCTGCCACTTCACTTCTTCAACCTCATCGCAACCTTCAAATCACTACCATCCAAAAATCAGAAAATCCGAAAAAACAAATCATCGCAGTGCCTCGCCCAACCATCCACAATCCACTTTCGCAAAACCCGATAACCTCACCTATGCAGTCGCCAAATCAAACCGAGCCACCTTTGTTACAATCGCAAGCGCTTACTCCAGATTAATCGAATTGCCGAAAAGAAGTATCTGATTTTTGATTTGTGAAGAATTATTTGATTTGCGAGTTTGATTTTGTATTTGAAAAAAAAAGAAAAAAATTCCTTCAATTGAGAAGTTTATCTAAGTTAGGAATGAGAAGTTTGATTTAGGAAGTCAATAGTAAAAAAAATTCTCTCTTCTCTTTTAACTGGGTCGGGTCCTAGTTTTTTGTTTTTTTTTTGTTTGAGGATTTGTTAAGTGAGTATTAGTTTGGGGTGAGAAATTTGTAATTGGGCCAGGTGGGTTTACTTTTTTTAAAATTTCTTTTTGGTTCCATTTTAAATTATTCTGTTTCCTTTTAGTTTTTCCATCTTATAAAAAATTGTTTCATTTTCATTTACTTTCATTTGCGTTAGTTTTTTCTCATTTACAAGTTGCAAAAGCAGAAGGAAATAAACAGGAATTGCTGCTTTTAACTGCTCTGCTTGCTTAAATCTATGCTAAAAAATAGTTTGCTGCTTTTAAAATAAATTGCTAATAATTCTACATGCTCTGGTATCATGCTCTCATCCCTTGTTTTTATTTGCATTGCATTGTTGGTTGCTTGCATTTTAAAAAAAAATCAAAAACAAAATCCATTTGTAGTTGCATCGTTAATTCACGTTTATTTTCAGCTTGCATTTATTTCATCTTATTTTTATTTTCTAAGGGCAACATCCAAATTCACATAAGGTGGGGGATTTCATCACCCCTTCCTTGGCCCACAAATTGCATTTCATCTTAGAAAATTGACTAATAATAACGGTTAGACTTCATACTTAAGGGAGCCGCGAGCTCACCTAGGGCTTAATTGTACCTTGACAGTTGTCTTTTTTGAACAATATTATTTCTTGGTGTATAGGCTATGGCAGAGCAATAGTCAGTTATAATTACGGTGATTTATAAATATTATACTGATTGTTTCTCTGAAGCTAGTTAAACCTTTGACTGCATTGCTACGATGATTCGTGGTGCACCTATAACTCCTGCCCGTTGCCTGACTAAAAAATATTTTGTTGGATTAAGACAAAGTGTGATTATACAATTTTGAGTTAGGATCTATTAAGGACAGAAAATTGTAATTAAGTCCTTTGCGTTCATTTAGTTGCATTAGTGCATGCATACATAAAAAAATCAATCAAAAATCCAAAACTAAATAAAATTGTAAATTTAACTTAACTTATTTTAAAAAAAAACAAAAAAATCCTTTTAAATCTTCTCCTTTGAAATTTTCAATCAAAATATAAAAAACAAGTATTTTACTTTTGAAAAATCCAAAAAAAAAATTTAAGTTAGTTTTTTTATAAGTAAAACAAAAATCCAAAAAAAATATATAATCTTTCAAAAAAATAAAAAAATCAAATCTCTCTTTTGAAAAATAAATTCTTTTTGGTAAATGTTTTTCCTTAAAAAAATATATAAAAAAACAATTTCTCACTTCATTTCTAAACCTTGTTTCTTTCTTAAACTCGATTCTAACTTATTTCTCTTCTCAATTTTTACTTGTGCATGAGTACTTAGACTCGTGACACTTCTATGAATACTTGGATTCGAGACCCTTCTACAAATCGTTTAACTCGTACAAACGATCCTTCTGAAATGGCGAACAAGAAAGCCCCTCGAACTCTTATGGATATAATCTTTTCCGATAGAGTTTATATTCCTTCTTGTATCACGTTACCCTCCCTTATGGGAAACCATTTTGAAATTCATTCAAACCATATTGGCACGCTTCCAAAATTTGGCAATTTTGAGCACGATGACCCATACATTTTCTTGATGAAATTCGAACAAGTTTGCGCAACCATTAAACTCCAACAACTTAGTGATGAGTCTGATGACGAAACCAAACTCCGATTAATTCCATTTTCTCTTACGGGTTATGCTGAAAAATGGTTGTACAGCTTACCATCTAATTCGATCAAAACTTGGGAAGAATTCGTTAAAGTTTTCTTGAAAATGTTCTACCCATTGGAAAAAAACAACTAAAATCCAAAACGAAATCATCATTTTTCATCAATTTAGGGGTGAACCATTTGGAAAATATTTTGAAAGATTTAAAGAACTTTTGATAAAATGTCCCCACCATAATTTCGAAAGATGGACGCTTTGCCAAATCTTATACGATTGACTTGAAAACAACTCACGAACCATGCTTAAATCAATGTGCCAAGGCTTTCTTGCCCAACATCATGATGATGCTTGGCAATTTCTTGAAAACCTAGCCGAAAAATCGTCCCAATGGGAGCATTTTAACGAAAAATCAATTTACTCACGATCGAGCGCACACTCGATAGGATCATCTTTGGCTTTGGAAGCTAAAATCGATGTAATAATTAATAAATTCGACAATGTTTTCTCATCGAACGAAATGAACCAAGCTTCCCAACCCATGTGTTATAAATGTAACGATCCTAATCACATAGCTGATCAGTGCCCTAATTCGGTCAAAAAACTCGATGCTTTCAATAAAGTTAAAAATGACCCGTTTTCTACAGCGTACAATCATGGTTGGAGAAATCATCCAAACTTTGCATGGAACCAAAATAATCCCAACACGAATTTGGTTAGTCCTAATTTTCAAGCATTTCTGAACAATGCTTCGAATCCTCCTTTTCAATCCAATCATTTTCAACAAAATTTTATGCCTCCGTCTCAAAATCAACTGCAACAATCTTTTGCTTCCTAAGATGATAAATGATTGTCTTCTCTTGAAAAAAGTATTGAAACGTTAAGCAACTATTCAAAGCCTCCAATCAAACAACAATTTGCAAAATCTATTGATCTTATATACGCAAAACACGAGCTAATCTATCACTAAACTTGAAATGCAAATGAGCCAATTAGCCACATCTATAAGTGAACGTAAACAAGGCACGTTCTTAAGTCAGCCATTTCCAAATCCCAATTTTCAGAACACGAATTCAAATCAAGCCCATGTTGTTCAAGATTGCAACATAACTCAAATGAATGCTATTATAACTTTGCGTTCTGGAAAACAAATCGAAAATCAAGTCGTTAATCCAAACGATTTACCAAAAACCCCTCTTAACACTTCTAAAACAACAAATGAAACAAAATGTGGAGATAAACACCGAATCAAATGACAATCAAAATTCTTCTTCTACTCAAGTAGACCCGCCTACTGAGTATCGTGTTCCATTTCCACATCGTCTTCGACCCAAAAAACACTCGGACCAAATGGAAAAGATGTTGGAAATTTTTAAACAAGTGAAATTTAACATCCCGCTTCTTGACATTGTTCAACAAGTTCCAACTTACGCTAAATTTCTTAAGGACTTGTGTACCCAAAAGCAACACACTCAAGTGCCCAAAAAGTCTTCTTAACGGCCAGTTTGAGTGAAGTCTTGTCCCAATCCATTCCTGTTAAATATAAAGATCCTGGCTGCCCCCACAATCTCGTGTACAATTGGAGACAAGACGATCAACGAATGCTTGATAAACTTGGGTGGAAGTGTCAATTTGATTCCATACTCCGTGTATGAACAATTAGGCTTAAGTGAGCAAAAACCAACAAAGGTCACACTTCAATTCGCTGATCGTTCCATTAAGAAGCCCGTGGGAGAAATTGAGGATGTGATCATTAGAGTAAGGCAATTCATATTCCCCGTTGATTTTATCGTTCTCGAAACACAACCTGTGACCAACCCTACGAGTAAAATCCTTTTGATATTGGGCTGACCATTCTTAGCCACCTCAAATGCCTTAATCAATTGCCACAACGGTTTGATGAAAATTTATTTTGGAAACATGACTTTGGATCTTAACATTTTCAATCTTGAAAACCAATCGAATGAACCACGTGACCAAACATTGGAAGTTAGTGCAATTCACGAAAACAAGACGATTGACCTTAAAGATGAACGTGAGTTCAAGTATGAAAAATTGTTTCATGAAATACCCAACGATATTGAATACATGCTCCCATTTGAATCACATCCAGTTGAGTCCGAATCTCAACCTAATTCTTTGATTGTGCAGCACCCAAAGTTGGACCTCAAACCCCTTCCCGATCACCATAAGTACGAATACTTAGGTGACAACGAAACGTTTCCCGTCATAATTTCTGCAACTCTCTCACTTGATCAAGAAACTTCCTTACTTTCAATCCTTTCAAAAAACAAGGAAGCAATTGGATGGTTGATCACCGATATAAAGGGAATTAGTCCCGTTCTTGTTCAACATCGCAATCATTTAATTGACGATGCCAAGCCTGTTCGTGACGTGCAAACGAAGGCTTAATCCAAAAATGAAGGATGCGGTTCGCGAAGAAATTCTTAAACTTCTTGACAATGGTACCATATACCCAATCTCTGATAGTTCATGGGTTAGCCCAATTCATGTCGTGCCAAAAAAGTCTGGGCTTACCGTTATCAAGAATGACTCAAACGAACTTATTCCAACTCGTACTCAAACAGGTTGGCGTGTTTGCATTGATTATTGAAAAATAAATGCTGCAACATGTAAGGATCACTTCTTCCTTTTATCGACAAAAGGCTCGAACGTTTAGCCGACCATGAATTCTATTGCTTTCTTGATGGTTATTCCAGCTATAACCAAATTCCAATTGCTCCTAAAGATCAAGAAAAACAACTTTCACATGTCCCTTTGGCACTTTTGTGTATCGACATATGCCTTTTGGCCTTTGCAATGCTCCTGCTATGTTTCAAAGATGCATGGTCAGTATCTTTTCTGATATGATCGAACGTTTTCTTAAACTGTTTATGGACGATTTTTCAATATTTGGAAACTCTTTTTCCGAATGCTTGCACCATCTTGAGTTGGTTCTTAAATGATGCAAGGATAAACACTTAACGCTAAATTAGGAAAAATGCCACTTTATGGTCACTCAAGGTATAGTACTTGGACATGTCATTTCGAATAAAGGCATTGAGGTAGATAAAGCGAAAATCGATGTCATTGCAAATCTACCCATTCCCAAATCTGTGAAAGACATTCGCTCTTTTCTTGGACATGTGGGTTTTTATCGATGCTTTGTGAAGGACTTCAGTAAGATTACTCGACCTCTTACGATTCTTCTTGGAAAAGATGTTCCATTCGACTTTAATTCTGATTGTGTTTTTGCTTTTGAACGTCTAAAAAACAAACTTATTTCTGCTTCTGTAATTTGCTTACCGAATTGGGATCTTCCATTTGAAATAATATGTGACGCTTTGAACTTTGCAGTTGGTGTTGTCTTAGGACAACGCATCAACAAGATCCTTCACGTTATCTACTGTGCTAGTATGACTCTGAATGATGCTCAACTTAACTACACAACCACTGAAAAACAACTTCTAGCAATAGTTTTCGCACTTGAAAAGTTCAGACAATATCTGATGGGCTCACACATTACTGTTTACACAGACCACTCTGCTCTTAGATATCTCTTCGCTAAAAAGGATGCTAAGTCTCACTTAATTCGTTGGATCCTTTTACTACAAGAATTTGATCTTACAATCAAGGACAAAAAAGGATCTGACAATGTCATAGCTAATCACTTGTCTCGTCTTACTAACGCACTGTTGCCTTTACTAATCAGTGAAAACTTCCTAGATGAACAACTCCTTTCTGTTTCTATCGATCCATGGTATGCCGACATAGTGAACTATTTAGTCACTAAAGAAACTCCTTCATTTTGGTCGAAACAAGATAAATATACATTTCTTTCCCAAGTCAAGTACTTCTATTGGGATGATTTGTACTTGTTTAAATACTATTCCGACCAAAACATTCAACGTTGCATTCCAGATTGCCAAAATAAGACTGTTCTCTCGTTTTGTCACGACCAAGCATGCGGTGGACATATCGGTCCTCGAAAAACTACTTAAAAGGTGCTTCAATGTGGTTTCTACTGGCCTACTCTTTTCAAAGACTCATTCAAATTTTGTAAAACTTGCGATCACTGCCAAATGGTAGGAAGAATCTCACGACGAAATATGATGCCTTTGAACCCTATTCTTACGATCGAAATCTTTGATGTTTGGGGTATTGATTTTATGGGACCGTTTTCCAATTCTTTTGGAAATTTGTACATTCTTCTTGCTATTGACTACGTCTGCAAATGGGTTGAAGCCGTTCCATGTAAAACCAACAAATATAGAATTGTTGTGAAATTCCTTAAAGAAAACATCTTTTTGAGGTTTGGAACACCTCACACAATAATAAGCGATAACGACACCCATTTTGCAATCGTTCATTTGAAACTTTAATAAAGAAGTACTCGATAACCCACAAGTTATCCACTCTGTATCATCCTCAAACTTGTGGCCAAGTTGAAGTTTCAAATCGAAAAATAAACCAAATTTTGGAGAAAACTGTTAACAAAAATCGAAAAGATTGGTCTTAGAAATTGACCGATGCACCACTACGCCATAGATTGCATACTGCAACACCCAAGAAGTGATGCAGGAAGTGCCAAAAATGTTGCTGTAGGCTAAAAAAGGGCAAGGGCAACACTTTCTCGGTGATGCATTTTGCCGCGTTGCCCTAGAGTCAAAGGCAACATCTTTGCGGCCCTAGGACAACATCGGTTCTGTTGTTGCCACATGTACCAAATTTACTAAAAAGTGGGCCCCACAATCTGGGCCCCAACATGTGGGCCCACATTATGGGGCCCACTAATTATGTGGCCCACCTTTACGGAACCCTGTTGTGGGGCCCATATTCATTAATCTATGGTAACACTTTTACCATCCAATAGCAACACTTTGCCAGTTTATTACCACATTTAACATCACATACTACAACATTATATCATATCTATGGCAACACCTTTTGCAATTTAAATTGGAAATGTACTTCAACATTATACTACTGCAACATTATATCATATCTATGGCAACATTATACTTCAACATTATATCATATCTAATGGCAACATTACACTGCAACAAAGAACTTTTCATTTCAGAATAACTAGCAACACAAGTTTTACTTAGTCAAGTACAAAATAACAAACATACTTAAAAACATAGCCAGTGTATTCATAGTTACAGCCAGTACATACTAAATTCTACTTATTAACAGTACATTCATATTTGCAAGCCTCCAGTGCCATCAGTGCCTCTAGTGCCTCCAGTGCCATCACTGCAGACGGTCGCACAAAGATCCCCAACATCAATTTGCATGTCAGGGTTTGCTTCGCCTAATTTCTTAAACACCCATGTCAAGTTCTCCTGAACTTTTTGGTTCACCTTTGCATCAAATTCATTTTGGACCTTCTTGTTCACCTTTGCTTCGACTTCGTCAGCTATATTTTCCCTTATCTTCGCTGCCAGCTCCTGTATGTATGTGCTTGTTGTTGGGGCATATTTTGAAACTTTTGTAGACTTTGTGTGTCGTCCTATAAGCCAAGATGGACCGTGCGACTTTCCATCAGAAATCATTTCTTGAACAACTCCATCACTTCCTCCATCACCTATTGCTTTTTCAATCTTATCCTGCAAAATAAAGCAGTTTCAAAATGTGACATTAAATAAAATTAACAATTCTGAAACAAGTTTCTTAAACAAGAATTGTTTTGCAATATCTATTAACAGTTTTAAAATGGATTCAGAAAATATCCTGCTATAGGTTTTAACAAAACAGGATCTAATTCTACAAAAATGTCAATGCGCAAAATGAAGCATTTTTTTGGCATCTGATTGAAGAGAAAATAAAATTCTTACAATTCTGTACTTCATTACTGAAGTATCAGTCTTGTACACCTTTCCTTCTTTCCGCTTGCGAGTTTTAACAAAAAGTTCTCCATCTGATTCGTTGGACTGATACAAATTAAATGAAAAAAGTTAGACAGCAAAAGGATATCAAACTAATTTTTCCAGAACATATATCACTAATCAATTCAGAAATTATACTCAAAGTCAAAGCAAAACTAAGGTAAATATGATCGCCTTTACATAAAAACAAATCTTGGTTCAAATGAAGAACAGAAACCACAAGTGCACACAAGCTAAAAGTCTCGAGCAACTCACAGATGCAAAAATGGAGCAACAGTAAGTTCTCAAGCAGCTTACAAGTGCAAAAATAAAGAAACAACAAGTATAAAATCACAACATATGTAGCAACAATATCAGAGCTTTTTCAAGCATAGTATCAAGTGATGTATCAGTTTTGCAAAATTCAAGGCTGAGGTAAGGAAAATTTGCATAGTAAATATCCCATATGTCTATGCTTTCAGATTATTAACTGTAAGCACAGAGATAATAAATATCCCATGATTCATCTTAGATTCTGATGCAAAACTAAGATTACCTCGTGATTAACCCATGAGCAATGAACATATATATAATACTAAAACGATTTAAGCTTAGCAAGGCAGTAAAGCCATCAACATACAGCAGACAAAAGACAGGCATCAACTTGACATCCATATGCTTAAGAGTTAAGAGTGTATCCAATAGTTTACAAATTACTTAATTTCCACAGAGATGGATTAGACTCATATTTAATGTTTAATATGCATCTAACTTGCAGACATATATTGACCAAATGCGTACAAATGCATGAGCATGACGGACACTGGTTTGGAAAAGAAGAATTGAGTTTTCTATGCAAAAGGGGGCAAAGAAAGGCTCGTTTATATTTTTATAGATTTTATGTACTTTTTTAGCAAATGTTATTAATAGCTATTGAGTCGTAAATTAATGTGAAAATGCAAAAATAATAAACAGATACAATAAAAATTAATACATTAAAATTGAAATAAAAACATTTGCTGGATGATTAATGTGACAGATCAGATTATATAGCCTGCTTGTTATTCTTTTAGTTACAAACTTCTATATCATAAACAGAACATATATCACTAATATTTATTTTGCTTATTCGTTTGAGTGAGGTGATATTTTATTTTGGAACATATACGTAGTTATTTTAATTTTTATTTTGGAACATATATCGCTTTGCTAAATAAGGAGAGGAATTTCACATAATAGTTGTCATATGTTAGAGACGATTGATGGGTTTATAAAGCATATATGGAAATGGTATACTTACACCATTAGCCAAGTTCCATACTTTTGTTCATTTTTGTCATTCCAATTTGAAGTATCATGTAATGAAAATTTACTTTGCATACAAAACATGACTTGTGACTTGCAATCTAAATTTTTGACTGCATGTACATGTGTGGAATTGATCGATCTAGTGGGAATACAATAAAATAGAAAACTTGGAAGAGATAAATTAGGAAACTAGAATTTGAGTAAGGTAATTTAAAGGCTTCTTCAGTGAGCAAAATATACACTATGAGAATAAGACAAATACCTTCCTGTAATCTCTTGGTAGGTGCTTGTTACAATAAAATCAGCATGGTTCATTGCAATCAAATCAACAGTGAATTGACATGAGAAATGATGAGAGTCGTCAAACTTTTTCCAAAATATATCGGAATCTGGGTACTTGGTCTTCTCCAAGGCATGTGCAATGTTACACTGTCGAATTAATTTAAGAATCTGTTGACTTGGTTTTCTTAATCAAGGAAAAAAACAACTATATCAGTGAACTGACCTGAGTAATTCCTAGTTTGTATGCTAAAAGTGATGCAACAAGATTTCCATCGCTATAGTTTCCGATAATAAAATCTGGATTTCCTTGTAGTTCTGCTGCAATTTCACTTGCTGCATCCTAAATAAGAGAACAATAATAATAAAATTAACATCTTTAAGTGAAACTGTTGGCTTATTATCTATGGATATAAGTTAGGTGAAATAGATTTTAGTCTCTTCAATCATGTGCGATAATGAACAAGCATACAGTTCTGCTCAGTTGTATGCCATTAAAAATCCATTCAACGATTATACATATCCAGATAAGAGTGGGAAAAAACTAAATAATCAACATTGAAGGGTCCAAGTTCCACCATGAAATTTATTAAGTTTTAAGTGAAAATTACTCGTTTTTGTGCCAATAAGTAAATAATATTCCATTAAACTGATTGTTCATTACATAGGATTTGCAACTGTAAGAAGATGGAATAATGCTTGTTAATTCTCATTACAGGAGGTAAGATTTTTTAGCACCAGTACTACAGCACGAAGAATCTTGCAACAGAATATCACACAACTTGATTATGAATGTCCTAGAGGTTAAAAATAGATCAAGTCCAGAAATGGTCAACCATCTATATAAATTTCCAAAACTGCAAAATCATATTTAATAGGTAGGTGAAACAGCATATAAGTTATAACAGAGTAGAGTCATTCTAGGAAACTGATAAAAAATTAGCAAAGATAAATTTTAGACATGAGAATATTTTCATTCGAAAAATGTTACCTCTGCAAAGTTCTCCAAGTAAGACCAGACATCAAATCTTGATATCCACTTACGAAGAATTCCTTTCTCGGTCCTAAATGGAACACGCAAGATATGAGTATGAGTTGTTCCACTCACCCTTTCAAGTCGTTGATTGCACATAGTGCCTTCGGCATCTGGTATCAACCTAGTCACCTTAATCAAGTGTGACATTTAAAGTAATACAATCAGCACACAAACAAGTGAACGGATCCCATGCAAAAGCAAAGGATAGCGAAATGCCTGATAATCATGCATTTAAAAAGAGGAAATAAGCACGTACTATGAGGATTTTAGGATCAAAATTTAACCCTTTCTTTTTTATTCTCAAAAGCATCTCGCTCTCTAAAGCACGATCTTGGTCCAATATATAAACAACCTGTGCATGGTAAATTAAAGCATTTCAAAGTAGACTTAAGAAAATGTAGCAAGTATTGTAATGCAGTTGAGTTCCAAATTGAAGGGCGAAAAGGGTATTGTTGTATGGTTCTAGGTAGAAAAACAGATACTCTATCATGATAATGAAAAAGGGTAAGTGCATAAGATTGGGGGAACGATGTGAACATATCGAAATTACCTGCCCACCAGTGTCTGGCAAACCTAATACATTAGCTTGGCCAAAGTATCCATGTGGGGAAAGAATTACTACATTGAAAACCATAGGAATCCTTCCCAGAAACATTTGAAGAGCCAATGGATCCGGAGCCTGAAGGATATCCAAAAGAAGATGGATTGTTTCTAATACACGCAGAGTTGTATCTCCCCAGCCTTTCTCCATTCCCATCTCTTGAAATCTGCTTGTCAAACATTGATATCATCTTCAGTAATTTGATGACAAAAGTATTTATGTAGTATTGGGATTCTTTAGATGGTTTTCATAGACCTAATTCTTAGCACACATAGAATAAGTCTTCTATAAAGTTAAGCTCTTACCAGTGGCTTATATTAACAGTGTATTCTAGCTGTTAGCTATAAAACTTAACATACTAGCTGTATTTCAGAGGGGAAATTTGGGTACCACCCATATCAACATGGCTATAGAATGAAGAGGTACTTCTAACATGATTTATAAACCCTTGCTGGTTTCTACCAAAAACTATATCTGCAAGTGCTAGCGAAGAATCCAGGAACAATGCAAAGGCTGGTTTATGCAATATACACACAATCCAGGAACAATGGTATGTATATTTCCCAAATATGTCAAATAAAAAAGACTAGCTTACACATAAGCAAATTCCGAGAAAGGAGTATCAAGCGGACGCTTCTGCAAATACTCTTCAGCTTTAGCTAATATTGATTGAAGCTTCGATACACTCTGAATCCTATCATTCAACATCATCACTTGAATAAATTAAAATACAGACATCTTATTTAACACTAAATTTGCTTTTATAAACTTCGGAAATGAATATCCTTAATTCACCAACATGTCTTTTATGTTTGTGATCCCGAAGGAAATCCACTAAAGGCTGTAAACAATCTTTATCCCGAAACATTATCGAGGATAGATGTCTATTCAGGAACTGGACACCATTTCCTATTGATGAAGATCGATTTAGTCGAGGGAAATCAGCATTAAACGGTTCAAAATCCAGTTCGAGCATGAAAGGATCATGATGCCTGTAAATTGCAATAAGATCAAAATAATTTCTCCAGACATGGCTGGTTTATAATTCTTTTGATAAAAGTAATAATATAGTTTGTTATGACCAGACGGTGATGACCTATATGTTAGCTTGCAATGTAAGTTTCACTTACAAATTATTTAAATTCTGGGTTAGCTTAGTTTGACAACTTCAATAAGAACTTCATATAAGAAAGAAATAGAAAAACATAAATATTTTTTAAAACTTAAATAGCGTTCTTTGAATAGAAGAAAAATATGCTACAAAAACTTCTCCAAAGCAGTTTATTAATTAGTTGACAAACAGCCTCTAGAAGAATTCTTACTGCCCATCAACAAGCTCTTCTTTAAATTCTAAATACTCTGTAACAGTTAACTGCTCAACCATCAACTCATAAACATTGACCCTCACATAATCCCAAACCTCCGGCCTCGGTCTAAATGCGATCGCCACAAACGGTGGCAGAATAATTGCTTCCTATATAAACCACCAAAAAATAAAGTCAACTAACTTTTACATGCAACATCCTTATTCGTAAAGATTTTTAAAAGAACAAACCTTCGCAGATTTGAGAACATCAAAAAATGGTCTTTCCAAAAGAGATTGGTTTGTTGCAACAACAATGTCAAGGCCATCCATAAGGTGGTGAGGTTGGAGTATACATTTGCCATGCCCAACAAATCTACAACACATTGAAATATACAGAGTACATCATAATAAATTGTTTCAGCAACATGCATGTCATGGTAGTATGTTACGGTAGTGTCCCATTTCCCTAAATTCAAAACCCTAACTGAAATTCGAAACCCTAACTGAAATTCGAAGCCCTAACTGAAATTCGAAACCCAAACGAACCCCAATTGAAGACCTAATTGAAACACCGAAGCCCTAATTGAACTTAAACTCGAACTTGCCCTAATTGAACCCCAATCAAGCTTGTAAACTTAGAACTTTTAGCCTTAATTGAAATCGCAGAGTGTTTGAGTGTTTGAGAGGTTGAGCGGCGGAGTACGTATTTTGTTAAGTGTTGGAGTGAAACCCTTCAATATTTTGTTAACTTTTGCCGCTTTGTTTTTGCTTCCCGCGTTAAAAATTATTTCAGCCCGCACTCATTTTTTATAATATTTTTATAAGTCTATAGCTACTGCAACATAGTGTTGATATCTATGCAAACATCCTGAAGCTAATGTTGTAATAGACAAAAATCAGCATAGCTATCGTTACATTGTAGCTAGCAACATCTTGTATTTTCGTTGCAATAGGCCATCTATGGCGTAGTGCGCTTTGGGCTTACCGTACTACTTTTAAAACTAACCTTGGGATGTCCCCATTTCGTTTAGTTTATGAGAAAGCATGCCATTTACCCATTGAAACCGAACACAAAGCATTGTGGGCAATAAAGAACTTAAACTTTGATCTTGAAAAAGCCGATGAAAACAGAAAATTGCAAATCAACGAATTAGAAGAGATTAGGAACAACGTGTATGAAAATGAAAAGATTTACAAAGAGAGAACAAAAGTTTTCATGACAAGTAAATCCTAAGAAAAACGTTTTCACCAAACCTAAAAGTTCTTTTATATGACACTAGACTTCATTTATTCCCTGGGAACTAAAATCCAGATGGACTGGACCATACATTGTACAAACTATTTTTCTACACGGTGCCATAGAAATACAAAACCCCAGGGATGGAACAATTTTCAAAGTCAATGGTCATCGTTTGAAACCCTTCTTTGAGTTGCCGTGTGATCGAGAGGAGGAGCTTATGATTCTTCTTGAGCCATGCAACGTCTAATAAGAAATGTTAACCTTCTTTTGTAAATATGTACATATTTTTCCCCGTTACACTCATTATACGTGACGCCCTACCTCTATACTCACACTAGCCAATAACACTACGGGGTAATTCTGTCGACTAGCATGAAGAATAAGGCTGTTGAGGAGCGACCATCTGTGTAATTGCTTTGTGCGAGTACCGATATGTCAGATAGTATGTCATGCATTTCATTTCAAGAGGAAATCCGACATATCAAATACAACCTCAAAGCTACTACACAATGGCTATGTGGCCTTCGGAAATAAATATAAAATAATCATAACATAAATCAGTCACAGATATTCATATCACTAAGGCCGAATTAGATATAAATATAACACATAGAAGTGTACATCAAAGTAGTGGTCATATAAGATCCACTACATCACAAAAGAATAGGTACAAGTGCTAGACAAAAGAATATGTACATCAATGAGTCTCTATCTCGAATGTATAAAAAAACTACAAAGCTAAAGTAGTTAGCCAAAAGTCAGAAGCTAATCCCCGCTAAGAAGTCAAGTGGGAGCACCTGAAACATCTCGGTTTAACCCAGTATTATTTAAGAAGAAAAATAATAAACGGATCATTCTAGCTATAATTATCATGTAAGATGAGATAGGATAAGGGATATGACAAATATATATGATAACAATAAAACCATGATGTGACAAGTATATATTTGATAACAATGAAAATCATATAATATCTCAAGTTTTCTCAAATACCCAAAAAAGAATATCATATTCTTTAGCTTATTCACCAAACCTCAAATATTGACAAAACATATCAATGCAAATCGCAAAAATTGGTGAAACACAAGTTCCAGAAATCATCAATTAGAAATCTAGAAAACATAAAAGGGGGGCGGACTATCGTAAACGGGAGCCTGAAAACTCACCAACACGTGTATCATAAACGGGACTTTATCCCATGGGTTGCTAACCCATAGAGCCGGTGCAATGACGTAGTACAATGATACGCCCGAGGAACCTGAAACTTAAATAAGCCAGAACAACGATACGCCCGATGAACCGAACTTCATAAAACGATTAAAAAACCATGGGTCGCTAGCCCATAAAAATGAGATGAAGCTTTACAGAACGGGGTATAGTCCCCCACACGAACAAAGAGACATCGCATATCGCTAGTCTAAACTATAAAATGATCATCATAGATCAGTATGTGTAAATTACACTAAGCTAGTAAATAAATGAGTTAGGCTTCATGTCTTATAACCACTGGCTTAACTTAAATATTTATGAACAAATTGTAGACTTTCACTTGAAAATAAGTGTAAATTACACTAAGCTAGTAAATAAATGAGTTAACTTCATGTCCCATAACCACTAGCTTAACTTAAATATTTACGAATAGATTGTAAATTTCCACTCGAAAATACTAACGAGATTTCAATCGAACAAGTCCAAGAATTAACCGACGAAGTAAACGCAAGCGTTTCATACCACTTGTTTTGCTAAGTCGTTTAATTAGATTTCTCATACGAATGAGGTAAAGGTTTGTATATACTAATAGATTGGAAAGCGATTTTAAAAACGAGATTTGTATTAAAAGTAATGTTGAAATCATTTTTGTGAAAGAGTTTGAGTATTTACTACTAGTATAGAAACCTTTGTATTTTAAAGTGACAAATCATAAAAACGATTGTAAAAACAATCTATCACCAAAAATCCACATTTCAATAACGTGAATCAAAACCATGGAAATCGATATCAAATCCATCAAATGGAAATTCCCAAAAATCTAGAAAAGAAGTCATCAAAGTCGGTATTGATTGAAAGTAGCTATTTAGATCGTCAAAGATCGATAAAAATTGGAAATCCAATCAAAAATAGGCAAACAGGCAACCAGACGTCTGGTAGGTTTAACCAGACGCCTGACCCTGGCTTCTGGAAAGTTATAATTTTCTTTCTCATTTTTCTTTTTATTTCCTGAAGCCTCCCTGACGTTTGGAAATTTCAACCAGACGTCTGGTCTTGGACTCTGAAAATTTATTTTCGTTTTTATTATTTATTTTTTTCTCAGAATCCCCTACCAGACGTCTGGAAATTTCAACTAGACGTCTGGTTGCCTGAGCTGGGCAGAAACTGCCTAGGCCAATGATGGCAAAATTAATTTGGAGGCGATCGGATGAGCGATGGAGGTTAGGGATTTATGCCAAATGACAACCCAGCCTTATAAGCTCTTCGATACACCCAAAATATCATGTCCAAACATTCAAGATACGATCTTTAAAGATTTTGACTTCAAAATATCAAAATTGGGAAATTCACCAAACCAATTCAAATCAAAAGCAATTGAACATGAAATAGATGTTAGGAATTCATACCTAACAACAATGAAAGCTATAGACATAGATGTGAGTTCAAGAACTCACCTTTAAACTCAAAAACAACAATTGAGAAGCTCTAAAACAAGGAAAGATCAACTCCACTTCAATCACAACTCTAGAAGCTCCAATCTATGATCATATGCAAATATTTCCTAAGTTAGGTTATAGGAAATTATGAAAATTGGAGAGGGATTGAGATGGAGAAGATGAAGAGGATACTTACTAAAGCTTCTCTTTGATTTTAGAACTAGAACTTGAATTCCTAAGAGAAACTAAGGCTTAGGAATTTTAGTTTCCTCTTCCCACCATTCTTCCTAGGGCTTGAGTGTTAGGAATTTAGAAAATGGAATAAATGAATGAATGAAGAGGAGTGGAGTAGGAGCTATTAGGTAGAAGAGTTTTGGTTCTTTTATTGGGTTAATGGGCTAGAACACAACCCAAAGCCCAAATGAAAATGCCAAAATCCTAATCAACTCCAAACATAGCAATGTTTATACTTAAACAAGTTGTAAATTTAATGGAAGTGGTCTCGAGTCCGGATTCGACTGTTTACAAAAAGTCACATTTCGGAATTTAATCCAACTAACGATGCTATATTTAAATAAAATATTTTAATATATAATCGTAAAATTGCGGGTTCTTATAGACTCCCCTCCTTAAAGAAATTGCGTCCTCACAATATTTAAGAAGAAAATAAAGAGTAACAACCACGCTAAGGTATAATAACACAAAAGGAAAAAAACTGAAATGAGAAGTTCACCTTAAGGAGCATGAGAGAGTAAATCCGGATGTGTTCGCTCGATGAATTCTCTGGATTCCCAAGAACAATCCTTAGGATTTGAGGACCATTGAACTTTCACATGCGGAGCATCTTTATTTCGAAGGCATTTAACCCCCGTAGGAACGATACGAATAGGATGTTGCTCATAGGTCAAATTAGGTGAAACCTCAATTTCTTCAATAACACCGAGCTCAAGAATAGAATTGGAATCTCTAAGGCATTTCCGTAGTTGAGAAACGTGGAATACGTCATAAATAGCAGAAAATTAAGCCGATAATATAAGGCGATAAGCCATGGAACCAGTGCGTTCGGTGATGGGAAATGGGTCAATATATCGAGGTGCTAATTTTCCCGAACGACTGAAACGCACAACATCCTTCATAGGTGAAACATGAATAAATACCAAATCTCCCACAGAAAATTCTAATTTCCTTCTTCGGTTATCGGCATAGGATTTTTGTCTACTTTGAGCTTCTCTCATCCTATGACGAATAAGGTCAATTTTTCTGTGGAATCATGAATAAAATCTGAACCTAAAACCAGCTTCTCACCGGCTTCAAGCCAACATGAAGGAGATCGGCATGGCCTTCCGTAGAGTGCCTCGAAAGGTGCCATACCAATACGAGATTGGAAGCTATTATTATAAGAAAACTCAACAAGAGAAATAAAATCCTCTTTCCCAAAAAGCTAAGACATTCAAAATTACAATTAATTTTATGTAATCATCTTTTTCGAAAAATTTACTTATTACAAGTCAATTTACTGTGTCTGACTGTCTCATCATAGCGTTTAGGAGACTCCTATCGATTACCTTGATCAGGCGCATCAACCCGAATTATTAAAGTACTCAATGGGCAATACAACACAAAATCATCACCTATATGATAAACATGTCTCTTAAAAATTTTACGAATATTCTTTGCTCATTTTAAGAACAAAATCCAATTATACTTATAAATATATCTTATTAGAAAGATTTGCAATTTTAAATTGCTGTTTTCACCCATAATCAATGAATACAAGGACGGACTCATCGAGATATTGGCAGAATACTCGATTCATAAGATGGATGAAATAAGATGGGGGGTTCATCAAACCGAATGACATAACGAGCCACTCATAAGAATCATAACGAGTGCAGAATGCGGTAAGTGGAACGCTATCCTCCACAACTCATAGCTGATGAAAACCGGTGGCAAGGTCGAGCTGAAAACATCTTAGCACCACTCAATTGATCTCTTAGGTGGTAATCCTAAGACAGGCTCAAAGATATTGGGAAATTCACGAACTACTTGAATGAGGGAAATAACATCTTCCTCATCATGTGTTTAAAGAATAAAATGATGCCAACGAATTGGAATTGAAATCATTAAGAACAATAGAAATCTGCTTAACAGTTTGAGGATGTCGAAGATGTATAGTCCTCTCGAGATATAGGATATGGGCTTCATAACGATTAAGCCAATCCTTTCCCAAAATCAATTCCAAAACCTAAGTGGCGCATAACATGCAAATCGGATCGAAAAGCATAATCACATAAAATAATCTCGACATTTTTACAAAGTAAACTGAGTGTTGCGGATCCACCAACCGGATTCGCAATTCTTAGTGAAGTCATCAAGCCCATAATATTTAAAGAAAAAGTATCAAAAAGTTCTTTTGATATAAAAGAATGAGATGCACCCATATCAAAAAGAATTCAAATATGATAATCACGAAACAAAATAATGCCATCAAGGACTGAATGAGGAATACCTTGACCAAGAGAAGGGTTATTAGAAGCTTGCGCAATATTCAGCTTTCCATCTTTCTTGCTTTGAAGTTTGGGACATGAAGATATATGATGACCCGAACTTTTGCAATAGCGGCAATAAAGGGGTCTCGGATGCCTATTTGCATAATGGTCCTTAGAACCACAATTGTAGCATTCTCCGTACTAGGGATTGGAGTCTTTGCTACTGAAGTTGCTTGCTTTCCTTTCTTGATGGGATTAGGGCTTTTGAACTTAATATGTCTTTTCTTGTTGTTATTGAGGCCCTTCTTGGCACCTCCAACATCACTATCACTTCCTTTATCGGCCTCTTCAAGTCGAAGAGTGATATCTACAAACTGGTCGAAAGGCACTTCTAATTTCAGAGGTAAAACCTTTTTGGGGTTCTTATTCAAAGCACGGATAAACCTTTGATTCTTTACAAGATCCAAAAGTTGTTGGGCAGACATGAATACGCCATTCAGAGGAGGACCACTGGATTGACCAGCGCTAGGACTGCCAGGTCTAACCATCTCTTCCTCTTTAAGAAAGAAAGAAAGAATGAAGCGGAAAAAGGTTATTCTCAGAATGAATTCAAATAAGCTTGATTGGTAAAACAAAGCATCATAAAAGAAAATAGGATAGAACGGGTTGTAAGACTCGGATTAAATCCTAAGGCACGATTTCTAAGAGAGACTTAGGACAATGATCCTTGTCAAATTTTTCTATATTGTTCCGAAGTTTGGCTCCGATACCAAGCTATGGCGCCCCACCTCTATACTCACACTAGCCAAGAACACTACGAGGTAATGCCATCGATTAGCACGAAGAATAAGGCTGTTGAGGAGCGACCATCTGTGTAATTGCTTTGTGCGAGTACCGATATGTCAGATAGTATGTCATGCATTTTATTTCAAGAGGAAATATGACATATTAAATACAAACTCAAAGCTACTACACAGTGGCCATGTGGCCTTCGGAAACAAATATAAATAAGCTTAACATAAATCATTCATAGACATTCATATCATTAAGGCCGAATCAGATATGAATATAACACATAGAAGTGTGCATCAAAGTAGTGGTCATACAAGATCCACTACATCACAAAAGAATATGTATACATCAATGAGTCTCTATCTCGAATGTATAAATAAACAAAAAAACTAATAAGCTAAAGTAGTTAGCCAAAAGTCAGAAGCTAACCCCCGCTAAGAAGTCAAGCGGGAGCACCTGAAACACCTCGGTCTGACCCAAGTATTATTTAAAAAAAAAATAATAAACAGATCAGTCTAGCTATAATTATCATGTAAGATGAGATAGGCTAAGAGATATGACAAAAATATATGATAACAATAATACCATGCTGTGACAAGTATATATTTGATAACAATGAAAATCATACAATATCTCAAGTTTTCTCAAATACCCAAAAAAGAATATCATATTCTTTAGCTTATTCACCAAACCTTAAATATTGACAAAACATTCAATGCAAATCGCAAAAATTGGTGAAACACAAGTTCCAGAAATCATCAATTAGAAATCCAGAAAACATAAAAAGGGGGTGGCCTATCATAAACGGGAGCCTGAAAACTCATCAACATGTGTATCATAAACGGGACGCTATCCCATGGGTCGTTAACTCATAGAGCCGATGCAACGACGTAGTACAACGATACGCTCGAGGAACCTAAAACTCAAATAATCCGGAACAACGACATAATACAATGATACGCTCGATGAACAAAACTTCATAAAACGGTTAAAAAACCATGGGTTGGTAGCCCATAAAAATGAGACAAAGCTCTACAGAATGGGGTATAGTCCCCCATGCGGACAAAGAGACATCGCATATCGCTAGTCTAAACCATAAAATGATCATCATAGATCAATAAGTGTAAATTACACTAAGCTAGTAAATAAATGAGTTTGGCTTCATGTTCCATAACCACTGGCTTAACTTAAATATTTACGAACAAATTGTAGACTTCCACTCGAAAATAAGTGTAAATTACACTAAGCTAGTAAATAAATGAGTTTAGCTTCATGTCCTATAACCACTAGCTTAACTTAAATATTTACGAATTGATTATAGATTTCCACTCGAAAATAGTCACGAGATTTCAATCGAACAAGTCCAAGAATTAACCGATGAAGTAAACGCAAGCGTTCCATACCACTTGTTTTGCTAAGTCATTTAATTAGATTTCTCATACGAATGAGGTAAAGGTTTGTATATACTAATAGATTGGAAAACGGTTTTAAAAATGAGCTTTTTATTAAAAGTAAAGTTGCAAACATTTTTGTGAAAGAGTTTGAGTATTTACTACTAGTATAGAAACCTTGTATTTTAAAATGACAAATCATAGAAACGATTGTAAAAACAATCTATCACCAAAAATCCACATTTCAATAACGTGAATCAAAACCATGGAAATCGATATCAAATCCATCAAATAGAAATTCTCAAAAATCCAGAAAAAAGTCATCAAAATCGGTATTGATTGACAATAGCTATTCGGATCGTCAAAGATCGTTAAAAATTGAAAATCCACTCAAAAATAGGCAAACATGCAAAAAATAACAGAACCAGACGTCTAGTAGGTTTAACCAGACGTCTGACCCTGGCTTCTGGAAAGTTATAAATTTTTTTCTCCTTTTTCTTTTTATTTCCCGAAGCCTCCCAGATGTTTGGAAATTTCAACCAGTCGTCTGGTCCTGGGATCTGGAAATTTATTTTCGTTTTTATTATTTACTTTTTTCTTAGAAACCCCTACCAGACGTCTGGAAATTTCAACCAGACGTCTGGAAATTTCAACCAGACGTCTGGTTGCCTGAGCTGGGCAAAAATTGCCTAGGCCAATGATGGCCAAATCAATTCGAAGGCGATCGGACGAGTGATGGAGGTTAGGGATTTATGCCAAATGACAACCCAGCCTTATAAGCTCTTCGATACACCCAAAATATCATGTCCAAACATTCAAGATAGGATCTTTAAAGATTTTGACTTCAAAATATCAAAATTGGGAAATTCACCAAACCAATTCAAATCAAAAGCAATTGAACATGAAATAGATGTTAGGAATTCATACCTAACAACAATGAAAGCTATAGACATAGATGTGAGTTCAAGAACTCACCTTTAAACTCAAAAACAACAATTGAGAAGCTCTAAAACAAGGAAAGATCAACTCCACTTCAATCACAACTCTAGAAGCTCCAATCTATGATCATATGCAAATATTTCCTAAGTTAGGTTATAGGAAATTATGAAAATTGGAGAGGGATTGAGATGGAGAAGATGAAGAGGATGCTTACTAAAGCTTCTCTTTGATTTTAGAACTAGAACTTGAATTCCTAAGAGAAACTAGGGCTTAGGAATTTTAGTTTCCTCTTCCCACCATTCTTCCTAGGGCTTGAGTGTTAGGAATTTAGAAAATGGAATAAATGAATGAATGAATGAAGAGGAGTGGAGTAAGAGCTATTAGGTAGAAGAGTTTTGGTTCTTTTATTGGGTTAATGGGCTAGAACACAACCCAAAGCCCAAATGAAAATGCCAAATCCTAATCAACTCCAAACATAGCAATGTTTATACTTAAACAAGTTGTAAACATCGTTTTAAACTCAATGGACGTGGTCCTGAGTTCGGATTCGACTATTTACAAAAAGTCACATTTTGGATTTTAATCCAACTAACGATGCTATATTTAAATAAAACATTTAAATATATAATCGTAAAATTGTGGGTTGTTACATTATATCATGCATTGACTGTGGGGACACGGTCAAAATTAAGTGTGTGGGGGAGGGAGTCTCATTTCATTTTTGATTTTTCTTGGTTTATTTTTTTGCATTTTCTTTTCAAAACTCAAAATTTTTATAAAAAAAATCTCAAAACAAATTTTCTTTTTAGCATTTTGATTTATTTTTGAAGAAACGCTATAGGATATGTACAAGTCTTGGTTATTAATTTGAAATCTTTAAAAGTTCATTTGTCTCAACAAAAATAAAAATAAACTTTGATTACAAGTAATGATGGTTTAACTAGTATATAGGAAGGTTCATGGGTGATAATTATGAAATATATCCTAATTGAAATCTTTGTTTAATAAGTGGTTGATTTAAAGTAAATACGATAGCATTTTTGATCTTTTAAGTTAAGTGGTGCTAAGATGATATTGTTAAACTCTCTCTTCATAAAAAAATCAAAAAAAGAGAAAAATACATATAAAAATAAATAAAAATAATAATATTTTTTGCATATATGTATATATTTTATTAACACCTAGAGTCATGTGTTTACACGCAAGTGTGCACACTTGCCATGCTCTACACCCTTCTCATGTAAGACCGAAAAGCAATGCATGATCGGTATATCTAGCCTCAGTTTATCCGAGTTAGGTGTATGTATATAACAATTCTTCATTAATAACACCTACAGTCGATAGGTGTACATACTTGTGTGTACACTCGCCATGCTCTGTATTCCCCTCACGTAAGCCCGTAAGGCAGTGAATGGGTGATATATTTGGCCTCAGTTTTCTAAATTAGGCATATGTAAATATTGTTACTGTCAATAAAATTTTGAAATAAGAGAGAGTAAGCAATTGAAATCCAAGCACTATTTTCACTTATGTGATTTGACTTGTTATTCAAAAGAAATGAAAATACCACTTTGAAAAACTTTGATAATCAACTAAGGATTCATTTCATAGTTGCACTATGTTATCAACCGAAACGACTAGCCAAACTAGAGTCTAATTATGATGATAGCTTAATTTTTGTTAAAAGTTTTGACGAGTAAAAGGACTTCAATTTCTTGATAATAACCAGAAATTATATTTAACTTATTCATGTCAATTTGAAAGTAAATTCTTCATTTGTAAATATTTTTAAAAACTTGCATTCATCTCTTTGTAAATAAATCTTGCATTTAAGAATTTTTCATGTTCGATTTGGATTTTGTGGGTAGTATCTGCTGAAAACCCTCACGAGACAACACTCGTCCTACTAGGGACACCTAGAGGTTTAACGGCTTGTTACATACGCTCAATGCAATCGTGCTTCCTATGAAAACGGATTTATCTTAGTCATAGTTTATTCGAGGACGAATAAAAAGATAAGTGTGGGGGTATTTGATGTGCATGTAAATGTGCATATTTTTACTTCCATATTTAATCTACTTTTAATTTAATAAATGTCATAATTTTGTGTTTTTATAAGTTTAAATCCAAATTTCAAAAATGTTTTCAAGTCATCATTCATACATCAATTTGGGGGTAAAATGGTAATTTTGTACATATAATAATTTTGAGAATATTCACTTGCACATTTTATTTTTTGTAACGCCCCACTCCAAGTCCCTCATTAGAAAAGAGAATCACGGAGGTGATTCCGTCTGCTAATGCGGAGAATAGAGTATAATAGGAGCGACCAAATGTAACTATGCTATAACTATCTACTGAATACGTCGGAAGGTGGAATCTATTTAAAAAAAATTTCAATCAGGTGGTTCGACATATTCGATAAATACTTATAACGAAATTACAAATGGCTAAAGATCTATCATAATAAAGCATAATAACATAATGAAATAGCATCACAGAACAGTATCACATAACAGCACAGAGTCTCAGAACAATACATCATCAATACAGATCCAAATATATCATAAGGTGGGTACAAAGCCACCACTCACACAAGTGAGTCAAAAATATGTACATAAGAGACTGAATAATCAGAGTATCAAAATAGTGGACAAATATAAAGAGCTATCTATCAGCAAAGCAGATAATGTCCAAGCGGAAGCACAGAAAGCTAAGTCCAGAGACCTAACCTGAAACAACTCGGTTTGACCCGAGCGAAAAACACTCGGGTCAGGCTAACTAAACAATCAGTTAATAAACTGAGATAAACATGATAGATAATGAGGCGATATATAACATAGTACTATAGACCACAAACTCTCACATAGAGACGAAATAAACATCTAAGTAGAGATGTATAGCAAGCCTTGTATCATGGGCATAACATAGTCACAAATGTCAAAACAAAACATCTAAGTAGAGATGTATAATAAGCCTCATATCATCGGCATGACGTAAGCACAAATGCCAAAACAAAAACATCTAAGTAGAGATGTCAAAAACGATACATCTAAGTAGAGATGTATAACAGGCCATCTAAGTAGAGATGCCAAAAATGATACATCTATGTAGAGATGTATAACGGCCATCTAAGTAGAGATGCCAAAAACGATACATCTATGTAGAGATGTATAACGACCATCTAAGTAGAGATGCCAAAAACGATACCTCTAAGGGAGACAGTCCGAAGACACTATCCCAAAGGTAATACAAGGAGTGTTAACGTGAGTCTCATACCCCACGTTAGCAAGGAACCCGTAAAGTGTTAACGTGAGTCCCATACCCCACGTTTGCACTAAACGGTTTACTAACCAATCGTAAGCTTCCACACTGAAAACAGTACAAAGTTCACCTCATGTCATCGGTAAACTAGGCCGAAAGGCCAAAACGATCAATCAAATAGGTCGGGGATTAACCGGAAAGGAAATACACACGGTTTCATAGGCCGGAGTTTTTCCCAACCGTTTAAGCACCTTTCCACATCGCTCGAAGTGCTAAAGTATGAGTGTGGGATTTTATTATAGAAAATAATACGGAAAAAGGATTTATAATTGGTTTGAAATCACTTTAAAACGGCCTTTGAAAACTCTCCTATTATGGAGTGATTAATTTAATAATTAAAAATGATATTATATAATAATTTCGAAAGCCATTTCGGAGCGAAAAATCCTTTTAAAACCTTTTTATAAGGCCCGTGTACGAAATCCAGAGACAAATCTCAAAGAAATCGATAAAACTAGAAAATCACTGAAAATATTCTAAGTGTTGGAAAATAGTCCAAAACTGACGCAAACCCAAGTTCGGAAAATTATTCGGACCAGCAGACTGAATTCGAATGGCATGAAAATTGGTACGAACGTAGTCCGACTTTCCTACTTCAGAACGCAAAAAGAATTACTCGATTCCGACTTGAAACGAAGTCACAGCGACGCTCCAAAGTCGGACCCGAAAACAGTGAATACACTGTTTCAGGCTGAGATCCGGGTCCCTCTTCGACAGCAATTTTGAAGAGTCAAATGAACTCGGATATTAATCGAACTTTCTAGAGATGGAGTTCGGAACTCCAGCTTTCCAACGAGTCCAAAAATGTTGGATTCCGACCACGGATGCGACCGTGGCGGTGTCACAAAGTTTCAGTTTCAAAACTGGAAACAGGGAGTAAGAAATCGATAAAACCAGAAAATCACTGGAAATATTCTAAGTGTTGGAAAATAGTCCAAAACTGACGCGAACCCAAGTTCGGAAAATTATTCGGACCAGCAGACTGAATCCGAATGGCATGAAAATTGGTAGGAACGTAGTTCGACATTCCTACTTCAGAACGCAAAAAGAATTACTCGATTCCGACTTGAAACGAAGTCGCAGCGACGTTCCAAAGTCGGACTCAGAAACATGAAATGCACTGTTTTGCACAGCGATCTGGGTTCAACTCTGACAGGAAATTCGAAGGGTCTAATGAACTCAGATGATGACCAAACTTTCCAGATATGCAGTTCGTAACTCCATCTTTTTAGAAAGTCTAAAATAGTTAAATTCTGACTAGCGGCTCAAAAGTTATGACCAAAATAGTTTCAGTTTCATCCATAGAGCTAATATGTGTATCGCTCTCGGGAAGATAGTAGGAAAATCAATTTTTGACCTAGTTAGCCTCAAAATTACAAAAACTCACTGAACAAAAATTGTAGCAAATGTTTTAAGCTTTCCGGAACATCCAAAATTATCTAATTCGGATCAGAAACGAGAGAGATACAGGCAAAACAATATCAGATTGAAACTCAAGATAACTTGTTAAAGACAGAATTGGTCTTCTGTCTTTGAATGCATTTCAGGTCATCTAAATGGCAAAATTATAGAAAACTCACTGAACAAAAATTGTAGCATATGTTTTAAGCATTCCGTAACATCCAAAATTATCTAATTCGGATCAAAAACGAGAGAGATACAGGCAAAACAATATCAGATTGAAACTCAAGATAATTTGTTAAAGACAGAATTGGTCTTCTGTCTTTGAACGCATTTCAGGTCATCTAAATGTCAAAATTACAGAAAACTCATTGAAAAAAAATTGTAGCATATGTTTTGAGCTTTTCGGAACATCTAAAATTATCTAATTCGGATCAAAAACGAGAGAGATACAGGCAAAACAATATCAGATTGAAACTCCGGATAATTTGTTAAAGACATAATTGGTCTTCTGTCTTTGAATGCATTTCAGGTCATCTAAATGGCAAAATTACAGAAAACTCACTGAATATAAAGTGTTCCTTATTGAATCTAGTTTGTAACAAAAGAAACCTGACCAAAAACGGATGAGAAATGAAGAAGTTATGCCTGATTTCGTTTCAGCTACAATTCCAAAACGAAAATTACAGAAGCATCAAGTAAAAAAAGGGATTTAGCTAGCAATTTTACCTCAACCAATGCAAGAAAATTATGCACAAACACTTGATGTGCACTCCAAAAGCTAGAGAGAGGAGATCAAGAGGCTTCATAACAAAATAAACCAAAAACCATGTATTAAAAAATAATTTCAGAAATTAGAATGAAGATTAGAGAGTGATTAGAGAAGGATTGCTTTACCTTTTAGCTTGTATTAACCTAGATTAGCTATGTGGAGAGGAAAAATGGATCTTCTACCAAATGGAGGCCATTAATTAGGTTTTTAGGAGGTGTTTTAGGGTTTGAGGAAATTATGAAGAGGAGGGTTAGGGTTTAGGGTGAGTTTAAGATAATATATAGAGGTGGGCAATGGGTTTGGTTTCACTAATTGACCCAATAAGAGAAGTGACATCCTAATGTTCACTAAAACTATTTAATGCTTCATTAGCCAACTAAAACCCACCATTATAAAACCACCCGTTTTTTTTCAAATTCGTCTATAACCTCTAATCCACCGAAGAAACAACAGAAGATAAATATAGATGCTCACCCGTACCCGAAGATGAAAGAAAACCAGGATAAGTACGCTCGATAAATTCTCTGGTCTCCCAAGTGCAGTCCTTAGGATTGGGTGACCATTGAATTTTCACAAGCGGAACCTCTTTGTTTCGAAGGCGTCTGACCTCCGAATCAAGCACACGGAGTGGTTGCTGCTCCCAAGATAGATCGGGTGAGATCTCCAAATCTGGCACGATATGCGGCTCGATAATAGGATCAGGATCGCGCGCACACTTGCGAAGCTGAGAGACATGGAACACATCATGAATTCCAAAGAAATGAGCAGGTAGAGCCACACGATAAGAAACAGGGCCAATGCGTTCCGTGATAGGAAATGGTCCGACATAGCGAGGAGCCAATTTCCCTGTAGAACTGAAACGCACAACCCCCTTCATAGGAGATATCCGAATATAGACAAGATCACCAATAGAGAACTCAAGAGGCTTCCTACGGTTGTCCGCGTAGAATTTCTGGCGGTCCTGCGCCTCTTTCATTCTCTGACGGATAAGAGTAATCATCTCAGAAGATTCCCGAACTGAATCTGGACCAAGAATGAGTTTCTCGCCAGATTCTAACCAACACGAAGGAGAGCGACATGGTCTTCCGTAAAGAGCTTCGAAAGAAGTCATGCCAATACTGGACTGATAGTTGTTGTTGTAGGAGAACTCCACAAGTGGTAAGTGGTCCTCCCAACTACCCCCGAAATCAAGAATACAACAGCAAAGAAGATCCTTCAATACACGATTCACCCTCTCAGTCTGACCGTCTGTCTGAGGGTGATAAGCAGTAGAAAAGTTCAGCTTTGTGCCCAAAGCTGACTGTAGACACTTCCAGAAGTGGCTAGTGAACAAAGCGTCTCGATCACAAACGATAGAGCTAGGAATGCCATGAAGTCGGACGACTTCTTTCACATAGAGCTTGGCCAACTGAGGTGCAGTCCGAGTGGACTTAATCAGAATAAAATGAGCCGATTTGGTCAAGCGATCAACAATAACCCAGATAGAAGTATGGCCCGACCTCGATCGAGGTAGACCGTCGATGAAATCCATAGATATCTGATCCCATTTCCACAATGGAATCTCAAGAGGCTGAAGAAGACCGGATGGACGCTGATGCTCGGCCTTGATCTGTTGACAAGTCATGCAACTGCTCACATAACTTGCAACATCTCTCTTCAAACCTTCCCAATAATATAACCGACACATATCGGCATACATCTTACTTGAACCGGGATGAATGGTGTACTTAGTGCGATGACACTCGTCCAGAATGTCATGCCTAAGCGATAGATCGGATGGTACCAATATACGGTTCTTCCTACGAAGACACCGATGAGAATCAATAGAATAATTCAGCAAAGCCTCATCACTGGATCCCGACTCAAGAAGATGGATAAGATGCAACAAGTCTGGATCCTTCCGCTGAGCATGGGCAATGCGATCCAGTAAAATAGGTCGAGCTTCCAAACTGGACAATAAGACTGGAGAATCAGAAGACGGAGCTCGATCTCGAATATCGCACACAGAAAGACTCTCAAGAATATCCCACTCGGCTATCATCATAGAAACTACCGTCGAGTGCTTGCGACTGAGCGCATCTGCAACACGATTACCCTTGTCAGGGGTATACTGAATATCTAAATCATATGAGGCGAGAAACTCAAGCCATCGCTTCTGCCTCATATTGAGATCCCTCCGACTGAATAGATACTTCAGCGACTTGTGATCGGTGTACAGAATGAAGCGTTCGCCTAATAGAAAGTGACGCCAAGTCTTCAAGGCAAAGACGATAGCTGCTAACTCAAGATCATGAGTAGGATAGCGAACCTCATTCGGACGCAGTTGCTTGGAAGCATAAGCAACTACCCGATCCTTCTGCATAAGCACAGCACCTAGCATGCTACCACAAGCATCGGAGTAAACAGCAAGATCATGGTTACTCTCTGGAACCACTAGAATAGGAGCATGAGTGAGAAGTTCCTTCAGTCGTTGAAAGGAAGCTTCACACTTATCAGACCAAATAAAGCGAACACCCTTACGAGTCAGCGTCATAAGGGGAAGTGCAACTCGAGAGAAATCCTTGATAAACCGACGGTAATAACCCGCCAAACCAAGGAAACTGCGAATATCATGAACGTTCTCGGGCTGCTTCCAATTCTGAATAGCTTCGATCTTGGCAGGATCGACAGAAATCCCCTCAGATGATACAATATGGCCCAAGAACTTGACCTTGCTCTCCCAAAAATGGCACTTGGAGAGCTTGGCCTTAAGCTGATGCTGACAAAGAGTATCCAAGACGATCCGCAAATGATGAGCATGCTCTGCCTCGGATCTAGAATAAATAAGAATATCGTCGATGAAAACCAGAACGAATCTATCGATGTATTCCCGGAATACTCGATTCATAAGATCGATGAAGAAAGCCGGTGCGTTCGTCAAGCCGAATGGCATGACCAACCACTCAAAAGAACCATAACGAGTGCGGAAAGCGGTAAGAGGAATGCTATCTTCCACAACTCGGAGCTGATGAAATCCGGTGGCAAGGTCGAGCTGGGAAAAGACCTTCGCACCGCTCAACTGATCAAACATATCGTCTATCCGTGGCAATGGATAACGATTTCTGATGGTCAACTCATTAAGCTTGCGATAGTCAATGCAAAGCCTAAGAGAGCCATCGGGCTTCTTAACGAAGACCACAGCAGCACCCCATGGCGAAGAACTGGACCGAATGAACTGCTTCTCCTCAAGCTCTACTAACTGCTTCCTGAGTTCCTCATTCTCTTTAGTAGACATCCTCGTGGGAGGATGCCCAACTGGGTGGGATCCTGGAATGAGATCGATGTGGAACTCAATGGCCCGCTTTAGCGGCAGGCCTGATACTGGCTCGAATATATCGGGGAAATCCCGAACAACAGGAATACGGGATATGTCCACATTCTCATCTCATGAATCAAGAGCAAATAAAGTAATAACAGAAATCCCAACATCCTGAAGAGCAATAGCTAACGGAGCGGACGAGTCAGGATGATGAAGAAATAATATCCGCTCCGAACAAATGATTTTGGCGTCGTACTGAGCGAGCCAATCCATACCAAGAATCATGTCAAAGCCCAAATACTCCATAACGTGCAGATTCGCACGGAAAGAAAATCCACAAAGATCGATATCTATATCCTCACAAAGCAAGCTAAGGGTCGTGGATCCGCCGATGGGATTCACAATCCTTAGTGAAGAAACCAAACAAGTAACATCCAAAGATAAAGTATCAACTAGTTCCTTTGATACGAATGAGTGAGAGGCACCCGTATCAAAGAGAACTCTACAAGATCTACCATGAAATAAAATAGAACTTTCGAGAACGGAAGGATGCGTACCTCGAGGCTGAGCTAAAGATGTAGGAGCCTTGGCAGCATTAAGCTTGCCAGATCTAGGAGGTGCAGTGGGACAAGTGGAATTAAGATGACCCTCCTTCTTACAATAGCGGCAGAAAAGAGGCTTGGGACACTCTTTAACCATATGATCAGTAGATCCACAGTTGAAACACTTCCGAATGGAAGGTGTTCCACTAAGCTGAGTAATAGACTAAGGCTGAGTCTGAGAAGTAGAACTGCCTGTCTTCTTCTTCTTATGCCAAGACTTGGACTTTTGAAATGGGCCCCGCTTCTAATTGGGATTTTTGGAGCCCTCACCATCCCCATCAATGTCTCTCTCACGCTCAACCGCTTCAAGGTGAAGCGCTGCGTCAACTAGCTCATCAAAAGGGAGCTTAAGCTGGAGCATAAGCTGTTTCTTCAAATATTTCTTCAGGCCTTCTACAAACTTGAGATTCTTCTTATAAGGAGAAATAATGAGCTCGAGGCCATACTTGGACAGGGCCTCGAAAGATGATGAATAGTCTGCAACAGAGGCCTTCCCTTGCTTAAGGTCAATAAAGTGGCGTGCAAGGGTTATCTTCTCGGACTCGGGGACAAACTTGAGCAAGAAGCGCTCTCGGAACTGGTCCCAAGTGAGTGAGGCCTCATCGGTCTCGGATACAAGCAGCTCGTACCAATCCAAGGCACGACCCTCAAGATGGCTAGAAGCAACAAGAACTTTGTCGTGGTCGGGGATAGCCATGCGAGTAAAGTTACGCTCGCAAACTCTGATCCAAGCCTGGACCTCCAGAATAGTCTCGGAGCCACTGAACGGCTTCCCTCCGAGATGAATAAAGTCGCTGCATAGACGCGCAAAAGCAGACTTGCGCGGTGCATCAGAAACTGGTGCAGGAGACTGAGAGTGCGACTGAGAGTTACGAACCAGCTCCATGATCTGGTCCGTGGTCATGTATACGCCCTCTGGGTGAGGTTTGCTGGACTGTCCAGCATCAGCAGAACGGAGGTTCCTACCTCTCCCAACCATACTGAAAGATAAGGTAAGATTTAGTTAAGCATGATTCAAAGATAGATAATTCATTAAGGAATATTACGGAATATAGATGATTCAAAGGTGGATATGTTCAATTTAGATCGTATTATAACGTATTGTACTACGTGTCTGTTCTGTGTTTGTTATGCTTAATTCTGAACCTCGCTCTGATACCAAGATGTAACGCCCCACTCCAAGACCCTCATTAGCAAAGAGAATCACGGAGGTGATTCCGTCTGCTAATGCGGAGAATAGAGTATAATAGGAGCGACCAAATATAACTATGCTATAACTATCTACCGAATACGTCAAAAGGTGGAATCTATTAAAAAAAAAATTTCAATCAGGTGGTTCGACATATTCGATAAATACTTATAACGAAATTACAAATGGCTAAAGATCTATCAGAACAAAGCATAATAACATAATGAAATAGCATCATAGAACAGTATCACATAACAGCACAGAGTCTCAGAACAATACATCATCAATACAGATCCAAATATATTATAAGGTGGGTACAAAGCCACCACTCACACAAGTGAGTCAAAAATATGTACATAAGAGACTGAATAATCAGAGTATCAAAATAGTGGACAAATATAAAGAGCTATCTATCAGCAAAGCAGATAATGTCCAAGCGGAAGCACAGAAAGCTAAGTCCAGAGACCTAACCTGAAACAACTCGGTCTGACCCGAGCGAAAAACACTCGGGTCAGGCTAACTAAACAATCAGTTAATAAACTGAGATAAACATGATAGATAATGAGGCGATATATAACATAGTACTATAGACCACAAACTCTCACATAGAGAAGAAATAAACATCTAAGTAGAGATGTATAGCAAGCCTTGTATCATGGGCATAACATAGTCACAAATGTCAAAACAAAACATCTAAGTAGAGATGTATAATAAGCCTCATATCATCGGCATGACGTAAGCACAAATGCTAAAACAAAAACATCTAAGTAGAGATGTCAAAAATGATACATCTAAGTAGAGATGTATAACAGGCCATCTAAGTAGAGATGCCAAAAACGATACATCTATGTAGAGATGTATAACGGCCATCTAAGTAGAGATGCCAAAAACGATACATCTATGTAGAGATGTATAACGGCCATCTAAGTAGAGATGCCAAAAACGATACCTCTAAGGGAGACAGTTCGAAGACACTATCCCAAAGGTAATACAAGGAGTGTTAACGTGAGTCCCATACCCCACGTTAGCAAGGAACCCGTAAAGTGTTAACGTGAGTCCCATACCCCACGTTTGCACTAAACGGTTTACTAACCAATCGTAAGCTTCCACACTGAAAACAGTACAAAGTTCACCTCATGTCATCGGTAAACTAGGCCGAAAGGCCAAAACGATCAATTGAATAGGTCGGGGATTAACCGGAAAGGAAATACACACGGTTTCATAGGCCGGAGTTTTTCCCAACCGTTTAAGCACCTTTCCACATCGCTCGAAGTGCTAAAGTATGAGTGTGGGATTTTATTATAGAAAATAATACGGAAAAAGGATTTATAATTGGTTTGAAATCACTTTAAAACGGCCTTTGAAAACTCTCCTATTATGGAGTGATTAATTTAATAATTAAAAATGATATTATATAATAATTTCGAAAGCCATTTCGGAGCGAAAAATCCTTTTAAAACCTTTTTATAAGGCCCGTGTACGAAATCCAGAGACAAATCTCAAAGAAATCGATAAAACTAGAAAATCACTGAAAATATTCTAAGTGTTGGAAAATAGTCCAAAACTGACGCAAACCCAAGTTCGGAAAATTATTCGGACCAGCAGACTGAATTCGAATGGCATGAAAATTGGTAAGAACGTAGTCCGACTTTCCTACTTCAGAACGCAAAAAGAATTACTCGATTCCGACTTGAAACGAAGTCACAGCGACGCCCCAAAGTCGGACCCGGAAACAGTGAATACACTGTTTCAGGCTGAGATCCGGGTCCCTCTTCGACAGCAATTTTGAAGAGTCAAATGAACTCGGATATTAATCGAACTTTCTAGAGATGGAGATCGGAACTCCAGCTTTCCAACGAGTCCAAAAATGTTGGATTTCGACCACGGATGCGACCGTGGCGGTGTCACAAAGTTTCAGTTTCAAAACTGGAAACAGGGAGTAAGAAATCGATAAAACCAGAAAATCACTGGAAATATTCTAAGTGTTGGAAAATAGTCCAAAACTGACGCGAACCCAAGTTCGGAAAATTATTCGGACCAGCAGACTGAATCCGAATGGCATGAAAATTGGTAGAAATGTAGTACGACATTCCTACTTCAGAACGCAAAAAGAATTACTCGATTCCGACTTGAAACGAAGTCGCAGCGACGTTCCAAAGTCGGACTCAGAAACATGAAATGCACTGTTTTGCACAGCGATCTGGGTTCAACTCTGACAGGAAATTCGAAGGGTCTAATGAACTCAGATGATGACCAAACTTTCCAGATATGGAGTTCGCAACTCCATCTTTTCAGAAAGTCTAAAATCGTTCAATTCTGACTAGCGGCTCAAAAGTTATGACCAAAATAGTTTCATCCATAGAGCTAATATGTGTATCGCTCTCGGGAAGATAGTAGGAAAATCAATTTTTGACCTGGTTAGCCTCAAAATTATAGAAACTCACTGAAAAAAAATTGTAGCAAATGTTTTAAGCTTTCCGGAACATCCAAAATTATCTAATTCGGATCAAAAACGAGAGAGATACAGGCAAAACAATATCAGATTGAAACTCAAGATAACTTGTTAAAGACAGAATTGGTCTTCTGTCTTTGAACGCATTTCAGGTCATCTAAATGGCAAAATTACAGAAAACTCACTGAAGAAAAATTGTAGCATATGTTTTAAGATTTCTGGAACATCCAAAATTATCTAATTCAGATAAAAAACGAGAGAGATACAGGCAAAACAATATCAGATTGAAACTCAAGATAACTTGTTAAAGACAGAATTGGTCTTCTGTCTTTGAACGCATTTCAGGTCATCTAAATTTCAAAATTACAGAAAACTCACTGAACAAAAATTGTAGCATATGTTTTGAGCTTTCCGGAACATCCAAAGTTATCTAATTCGGATCAAATACGAGAGAGATACAGGCAAAACAATATCAGATTGAAACTTCGGATAATTTGTTAAAGACAGAATTGGTCTTCTGTCTTTGAACGCATTTCAGGTCATCTAAATAGCAAAATTATAGAAAACTCACTGAAGAGAAAGTGTTCCTTATTGAATCTAGTTTGTAAAAAAAACCTGACCAAAAACGTATGAGAAATGAAGAAGTTATGCCTGATTTCGTTTCAGCTACAATTCCAAAACGAAAATTACAGAAGCATCAAGTAAAAAAAAGGATTTAGCTAGCAATTTTACCTCAACCAATGCAAGAAAAATATGCACAAACACTTGGCGTGCACTCCAAAAGCTAGAGAGAGGAGATCAAGAGGCTTCATAACAAAATAAACCAAAAACCATGTATTAAAAATTAATTTCATAAATTAGAATGAAGATTAGAGAGTGATTAGAGAAGGATTGCTTTAACTTTTAGCTTGTATTAACCTAGATTAGCTATGTGGAGAGGAAAAATGGATCTGCTACCAAATGGAGGCCATTAATTAGGTTTTTAGGAGGTGTTTTAGGGTTTGAGGAAATTATGAAGAGGAGGGTTAGGGTTTAGGGTGGGTTTAAGATAATATATAGAGGTGGGCAATGGGTTTGGTTTCACTAATTGACCCAATAAGAGAAGTGACATCCTAATGTTCACTAAAACTATTTAATGCTTCATTAGCCAACTAAAACCCAACATTATAAAACCACCCGTTTTTTTTCAAATAACTTTATTTTAAAGAAATTAGCCTATCCAAAAAAATCCTTTTTTAGCTCCATTTAAATTAAAATCATAATTTTAATTTATTATTCGGTAATTGCAATCCCGGGTTGTTACATTTTTATTTGTAGAAATTTGGACGGAAATATGAAGAGGCTTTCATGTATTCATGCATGCACAAGAGAAAAAGGCAAATGAAGATGGAATTAAATTAACTCATGCACTATGGAGGACCCCACCTACCCACTTACCTTGATCTACAATTAGGAGCTAATGCACATGTTAGTGGAGATTAAAGTTACATGCATACTTAATGGAGGATTAATTAGAGGTTAATGATAACTTGGTGGTCACACTTCCTAAGGGGTAATTTGGGTAGTCCCCTAAAATATGCATTAGAGTTTTAGGCTTGCATAAATACCCCTCTTATGTACATATAATGGAGTTTTTAGTTTTTACATTATCATGCAAGTTGTAGCCTCAAATTAAAAGAGAAATAAAAATGGCTTCCTAAGCCTCTTCTATTTCTACTTGCTTTTATTTCATGCTTACATATTCTTTTATGCTTATTTTCATTTATATGCTCTCTTTTCTTTCATGTTAGTAGGTTAGCTTTCTTTTTATGTAGTTAGTTTGATTTTATTTTTATGCAAATAGCTTAGTTCTCTTTTCTTTTTATTAGCTCTTACTTTCCTTGCTTTTAATGTTGCAATTTACATGTGTTGAAATGATAACACAAATGAGTAGCTAAACCCCTTCAATTTAGGGGTAATGAAGCTCTCTAAAATTATGTAAATTCAACATATCGTATGATTTATGGTATCCTTTATGCTTCATGAAGAGTTTAATTTCGATATAAGTTTATAAAGTGAATTTGATAGCCTATGTTATATTATTCACAAATAGGCTATTCTTATTCAAACATAAACACAATTTACATCATCATTTTACTAGTTGATTTTTGATTGTGAAATTAAAGTAGAATCAAAATTTGATGATCTATGTTACTAGATACAATAGTAAATAGATCATACTTAAAATAGCTTTTGATTTGACTTCATTTTCATTACAATTGATAAGTGGTTTTATGTGTTGTATTATATTTTGATGGTTTAAGTTATGTTAATTAATAACATAAATAAATCATACTTATGATAAATACATCACTAATTCCACTTAAGATCAAAATAGATAGATCATAGATTATTTTTGTGTTGATTTATGTAAAAATATGAGAGTGGATTTGCCTCTAAATTGTTTTCTAATCTCATATTTTCAATCACTTTTGTTCTAGCTAGTTTTACATTTTTATTAGCTTAAAACAGTCTCAAGTTTGGTTTAATTTGATTGAGTAGAATTTTTAGATCATTCAAGTCCTTGCGGATCGACCCGTACTCACCACGTACTAAAATTGTACGTCGTGCACTTGCGATCATTTTCATCACATAATTTTTCGGCGATTTTCTAATCCGATAGAAAATTAGCCGTTAAACACGTAGTTTTATCAAAGATTGCTTCTCATCTGACAAAGTTAACAAAGAAAGATATTAAGTTCGTTTGGACTTCTAAGTGTGATCAACCATTCAACGAGTTAATGGAGAAGTTGACTAGTGCTCCTATGTTAACCATTCCAGATGGAAGCGAAGGTTTAACCATGTATACGGATGCTTATGGAACCGAATTAGGAGCAGTTCCTATGCAGCATAGGAAAGTTATTGCCTATGAGAGTCGAAAGTTAAAGCCGCATGAGAAAAATTAAGCTACGCACGATTTGGAGCTTTTGACTGTTGTTTTCGCACTTAAGATGTGGAGTCATTATCTTCTGGGTGAAAGGTTTGAGTTATTCACGGACCACAAATCCTTAAATATGTCCTTACCCAGAAAGATTTGAATTTGAGGCACTAGAGATGGCTGGAGTTTCTTGCTTCTTATGATCTGGAGATTCTTTATAAGGCTGAAAACAAATAACATTGCTGATGCGCTGAGTAGGAATGTAGTAATGGTTGCAAACTTAGAAGTTAAGCTAGTCATAATGGAAAGGATTACATCTAGTCAAGAGCAGATCCTATTTTTGCTCGATTTAAGAAGGATGTTGAAGAAGGTGTTGTTTCTAGCTTTGAGATTGATCCTCGAGGCATATTGAAAATGAATGAGCGTATTTTAGTTTTGGGCTTTGATGGACTTAGACAAGAAGTGTTAGCCGAATGCCACTGCTCAAAGTTATCTTTTCATCCAGGAGTGACCAAGATGTTCAAGGATATGAAGAGGGTATTCTAGTGAAAGGGGATGAAGTGAGATATTTCGATCTTTGTGATTCATTGTGCAAACTGCTAGCAGATTAAAAGTGACCAGCAGAAGACAACTTGTAACGACCCCCTTGTAATACCTAAAAGTTGGCGCCTTACAGCATCGCTATCATCAAAATCGTATATGACTCGCTACTGAGGAACTCCATGTCTCAGCCCGCTATCATCACAAATCATATATGACTCGCTACTGAGGAACTTTAAGTGTCGGCCCGCTATCATATAAAAACCTAGATGACTCGCTACTTGGTAACTCTATGTCCTAACCCGCTATCATCAAAATATAACTCTTTACTGGGGAACTCCATGTCTCAGCCTGTTATCATCAAAAATCGTATAGGATGGCCATGCAAGGCTCCAGTCACCACGGCCAAAAACCTACCGGAAAACTCTAACAAAATCCCATACTAACCTAAATCCCATTCCAAAACAAACGCATGACCCCAATGTCATAATACTATCTCGGTATATCCTCCCGGTTTACCAAAAATCTACGGTTTTGGAATACGTGTCGGGGTGGGTCCAGCATAGGGCCCAAAATAAAGTACTCTAAAACCTACCAAAATTACCTAGATTATACCTCTTGAAAAATGATGAATACCGGTCCAAACGGTACCTCAATCCGATTTTGTATGCGTAAGTTATCGCATTTTGAAGTTTCAGTTGAATGGGGCGACACAACCGAACAGTCGACTGGAATAATGCTGACCAGTCGACTGAGGTCGGTCGACTGAATCCCACCTGCTTCTCTCTTGTTAAAATTTGGCTTGTTCAGTTGATTGGTTGGTCCCACCAGTCAATTGACCTGCTACTAGCCAGTTTTCCCATTTTCTTCCAATACTTCAAACACACATAACTTTTGATTCGTAGCTCCAAATGGCTCGTCATTACTTTTGTTGCAACCGTGGCGGAGTCCTCTTCAGTCTATAGACTTCAAATCATAAATTTACATAACTTGAACTTCTATCCATGTGCGTAGCTCATACATGTGTTGATACACTCATTCATGCACGCCTATGCACACGCGTTCATACGAATACACATTAACTTAATAATTCACATTTCCGGACTTCACCAGGGAAATTACTCAACCCGGTATATTCTCACGTAACTTAGCGCACATGGGGGCCGCTATGGCTACATGAAATTCCCGTAATGAACTTATCTTCAATAATATTTCTATATAACTAAACAATTGCAAACGAGCTTCACCGGGTCGATTACTCGACTCGGCACTTTCCCATGCAGCTTAGCGCATCAGGTGGTCGCTATGGTTACATGAGATCGCTTATAACATGACCATATACACATACGGACATTCCCGTATGCATATACAATCTATTACACAAATATTCACCTCTTACAAACACAACTCTCATCACAATTCTAGCTACAACACTAGAGTTGGTTCAACTCGTGCACATATACACATGCGTATATCCAATAGGCAATTCACCTATTTCTTGTTCAAATATTACTTGTTTTAGTAATCTTTCTAATAATAAGAGTGAAACATCTCTTTATACCATTTTATAAAATCATAAATCATTTTATAAAATGTCATACCAGCTTATAATCACTTTATTAAAATCAAGTATTCACCTTTTTACTATTTTATAAAATCTCAAACTCATTTTATAAAATATATTCTTCATTTACAAAATCATGAAAACATTTTATAAATACTAATGAAGGCTTATAGGTTATAGGGTCTTTAAATATTTTAATAAGGGATATAGAACTCTCAAACCCCTTAATTAGCTTACTAACCTTTTTGCAAATCAATTCAAATGGATTAATTAGTTATTACTAATGATGTGCATATCATTACACTATCTAATTAATCCCAACTCAGACAATAACATCACAAACAATCACCCAATTAGCCCAAACCAAATCTGGGGCTTACTAACTATTTTCAAAACATAGTATTACAGTCTTAAACAATTAATTAGCTAAGGGAAACATTTTATAACATGAATACAAGTCTAAATTGACACAATCATTCTCCATATCACTTCATATGATTCAATATTAAGTAATAAACGAAAATATGAAGTATAACACATAAACTGATAAGAAGAATCATCCACTCACCTTCTCTTTCCCTAAATCAAGCTCTAATCGCCAAAACCCATCTCCAAGCTAACTTTAAATTAAGATCTCTCCAAAACCCGATTCAAGCTAATTCCTTCGCGGATTTATAGAGAATTGGAAGAGAGAAATTATGGTGATTTTTATTTGAATTTAGGAATTTTATTTAGAGGTGTAGGGTCAAAGGATTAGAAGGTGATTAAGAGGGGATTAGGAGACCATTAGAGAAAGAGGAGAAGGAATGAACGTGAATGAGAGACAATGAAGGGAGTTAGCCACATATAGGCAAGTAATGGGCTAATCCCCAATTCTCTCCATCCTGTACTATTCATTCCCGAAAATTTCGAACTTCAAACATGTCAAACCTTACACTCAAACAAGCTCTGAATGTCATTCCGGACCCAATGGAAGAGGTTTCGGGACTCAATTCCATTGTATACAAAAGTTATCCTTTTGGATCGATTTATGAACTAAATGTAAGCTACCAGCTGAAAATCCATCGGTCGAAATATATCGATGCTTATACTCAAACAAATTTGGCACATCGATTCGGACTTAATAAAAGTGGTTTTGAGTTCTAATTCGACCATATGCGAAAAGCCATATTTTGGATTTCCAATTCAATAACGATTTAATATTTAAATTAACCATTTAAAATATTATCGTTATATATGCGGGTTGTTACATTCTCCCCTCCTTAAAAGGATTTCATCCTTGAAATTTACATGAGTACGAGAAAGTAACAAAACTGACCATAACTTCTTGAATCTCAACTTCGGAAAAATTCAACAGTACATTGCGTTGTGTTATCAGCACTACGGAACTCCCAAATTAGTATGCATCACACACTATGAAATATGCGATAACCTTTGTCATCCCACATTTCCCAAAAATCCATACCTCTTTTACGAAAGATTCTTACTATTTAAATGTAAATGTAATAAAATAAGCATTTAAACAGCTATACATCAGCTCTCAAGTACCTAATTGTACTTTAAAAAGAGGATTGTGCACTAACAAAAACATATTCAAACATGTATAACCTCAGTGCAGTAACCGGTACTACTATAGTAATACATGACAATCAATTGGAGAGTAAGCTCAAGTGAGTCGGTATCAAAATATATCACTGACTCCAAGTAACATCAAAAGATAGTAGACTCGTATAGATCATATCTTGCCCCATAGAAGACATGGATGATATTCGATCCATTCCAAATAGCTAAGGAATACAAATCAATATCCGTCATTACTAAAGGGTGGAGTCGACAATGGACACTTACCACGATCCAACAAATCCAGACAAACATAGCCAGTACACTAACGTACTCAGACATCTATCTCGATTTAATAATAGACGTGGCCACTAATACAAACCAATGATCTACAAGGCCACCAATACAAGGACAATACAATGTATGATCACTAATATAAGATCAATATTGTAAATGGTCACTGATATAAGACCGATACAATATACAGTCACTAATATAAGATCGATACAATTTATATAACTATACATACCTCGGATTAAACCCCCGAAGGTAGGAATCCATTATTGTCAATCAAACGACATGCACTTAATTATCTCATATAATTAACCTCTAATCAATCAATGACTATAAGTGGCAAGAAACCATCAAACAATAGCCAATAATGACAAGCAATAATAACTAGCATTCAAAATATTAAACACGCAACCAATAAAATAAGGAATAATAAAGATTAGCCATCGTCAAAGTTAAAAAACTACAACAGACAAGATCAAACGGTCACTATAAAAGCGAGCAACAAGCAATAACAAACAACAAATAAATTACAAAAAATTCAAATAATGAAATATTTAAAAGAGTCTACACCAACATGCTCGGTATACATTAAGAGTCAAACGCGCATGTTGAACCATAAACTCTAATGAGCCCATTCGACATTCAAAAGGAATAAACGCCTAAGTGGTGCAACTCCTTTCGTGAAGACAACACACGAATGACAACTACACCTCTCGTCTACAAAGAGGAAAACCTATACTATATAAAGGATCATCGGGTCTATAAACTCTCGAACAGATCCAGCAATCAACGCCTCTACTTTCCTTTTTTTCCAAACAAACCCATTCTCCAAAGGAGAAAATTATAATAACTAAATCATCATTAAATGAAGATTTACAATTGTTTGGGTTTGCTCGGGTTCAGATCCACCTCGTGAAGGAACTGGACCAGCCCGTAGTGGAAGAAATGGGTGAATTTCAAAAAAATTACCATTTTGGATCATTAATGGGCATATGAAGTCTAAATTCATTTAGAACTTTTCTAAGTTTCTTTTAAATAAAATCAATATTTCATTTAATTTATAAATAAAGTTTTACCTTTAATTTAATGTGTACGTAAATTAGAGTATATCTAATATACTCTTATGTACATATTTATGTGTAATGGAATGAATGTATCAAATATATTCATGTTGTGAAATATAAGTGTAACATGTAAGAAGTGTATATTTGTGTAACTAAGCATGAGAAATTTTAGGGAAGGAAAACCTTTGGTTTTCTTTCTCTTGACATGTATAGTAAATTGAGAAAAGATAAGACTATAAATGTAGAGAGAGAAACTCCTACGTTTCTCTCTCTTTTTAATTACATTGAATGACATTTACAATAGAATTTGCATATGTCTTTGTTGTCCAAGTTTTTTTAAGTAATAAAATATACATGTATAATATTGATAAGTTTACACATACACATGTTAAAATAAGTTTTCTTATATACATGAGTTTGTCAAAACAAGAATTAACAATTGTAACAAAGGTTTTAATTAAGGAAGGGCTTGAAATTAAATTCTACAGTTTCACAAAAAGGTCCGTTTTGATTTAGATTAAAATAACATAAACACATGTATATCTATATGTATAAATAATTGCAAGTTATGTATTCATTTTAAAATAACACATATGTTTATATATATGTATGAAGATTGCAATTTAAGTAACATATATGTTTAAATTTAATGCTAACAAAATGATTCAATTTTTTAATCTTAGGTATGAAATAAAAGTCTATAACTTTACATAAACGACCACTTGTGAATTCAAAAACAAAAGGAAAAATTTACTTTTATGACTAAAATAAGTAAAATTAAATCATTTTGGAAATTAACTATGCAACATGGGAAATTAATTTTACTATATTAAGCTACCAGCAAATATAGTTTATTAATGTTTATGTATACAGATGTTACAAAATTTTATATACAACATTACAGCATAATAAAATATTTTCACATTCCTTTTTACACAATTCCAAACAATGATAGAAAAAATATATCGGACAACTTGGGCATATACAAATTTGTTGTATGGTAAATCAGATCTGACTATACGAAAGGGACACGCAATAAAACAGATAAAGGATTCGAAGTCAACTATAATAAACATATAGTCAATGGATATGTAAATAAGGAGAGATTCTAATTAAATCTACATAATGATCATATAATTAAATGTGATGAACAAAAAGGGATCTAAGTTATATTACAAGATGAATGCACAAGATAGAAGAGATATAATATGAATAAATCTAAACCTTTTAAACATGATGAGATAGAAGATATATAATATGAATAAATCTGGACCATTTCAACATGATGACTATACAAATAAATGAAATTAGAATTACCAAAAAGAAGCCAATGGTTTGCACTTTGAATGATGAATCAAATCTCCTAGATTCAGAAATCAGCCTCCAGATATTGCAAGGATCAAGAGGAATAAACCACTTTTCATAATTGATTTTATTTGTATGTGATTTTAGGAATAATTGAAGTCATGGAAGATCTTATATTTTCAGCCATTAGAGAACGAGAGAACTAGAAAAGTTACAGAAAGAAGAATGAAAAATGAGAAACTCAATTGTACGTACAGAATGAATTAGAGAATATGTTTTATTTGAAAGAAGGAAACCTTTCCCATTCTTTAATTAAAACTTCTCTAATTAATTCTCTTAATTAACTTTCTCTTTTCACTCCTATTTCTTTACATGGTATGGTTGAAAATTACGTGCCATCAAATGACATAAAATTCCATAAAACGCATGTAATTATCTTTTATTTAATTACAATGATATCATATATCAATGCGCGCAAATATAACTTTTATAATGCATTCAAATAATTACAAATAACTCCCAAACATCAAATAAAATAAATAATAATTAATATTTCTCAAATACTAATTAATTTACGACTTTTTATAAATTAATTAAATCATGTAGTTTTTTGGAGAATTCATCATTACGGTTGTGCGACTCAAAGGTGTAAATTCAGTCGGCGATTAATATTGAACAATTCAAATATTAACGTTCATACGTCACTTAGAGGGTGGTGTGACATTTTGGCTGAATTCATCGCTTACACATCTTTTGGTAAAACCCATTTTTACTTATTATAAGCGGTTCCTAATAGTGATAATTATTTACACAAATTATCTTCATCAAATCTATATCACTTTGGATTTATGGAATTTGGTAATGGTCAAAATTCCAATATCATCCACATTCAGCTTTATAGTCCAAAAACTAAGTCCTTGGTTCAATAATAATAATTATAGTTAATCAAAATGCTCTGGCTAGAGACTTTGACTTTGAGTTAACTTGAGTTGACCATGATACTAATCCCATATAACCAAGGAGACTAATTTTCCCTTGGATAGTGCTTTACTTCCAATACTTCCACCCGACCCAACTATAGTCACTCGATGGAACGCCATGCCATGATTTGACTATAATCAAGGCGGAGCTTTCATATTGAAGATCCACAGTATTCTCAAGTCGAGAGAACTGTGTAAACCAGTCATATCGATATTTTCTGTTTGACCTTAGTTATATTAACCAACAGAAAACTATCGAGTGAGTCGTTCCATAGTTATCCAATAACTGTCCGTACATAACTCCTAGGTGCCCCCCAGCAGTCATGAGTAATACACTGCCCAACATTTGAAGAGCATTACATACTTTAGTCTCAATGGATACACTGATATCCAGTCTCGATGCATCGTCACTGGGAACATTTAAAATGGTATATTCGTTTCATTGGGATAAATTACTTATGGCTACAACACTTTGTAACTACTATCACAGAACATACCATTTAAGGATTTTCTATTAAATATACTTTTAATTAAATTGATTAATTAATATAACCACATTATATCAAGTATATAATAGAAAGAAACACCTTTATTGTGAACAAGATTGTTCAACGAGTTAGATATATATAACAAATTAAATAATTGCCCCTAGGACATTATACTAAGTGCTCTACAATGCTCGCCTAGGAAAGTATCATCTCGTCGCTTAGGAGATTATCCGAATCACTACAAAACTAGTCGAGAAACCCTTCCCAGACTATCCCATGCAATAATTATGCTACATTAAAATTCTATAATTTCTCAAAGATCATTCCAAACAATATGATACCCATTCTGACCCTTCGTTTGCTCGTAAGATTTCTTCGTTAAATTAGGGTCGACCACCTGACTCAATCCGTGCAAACTTCAAACCGGTTCTATGATCCAACAACTAAAATCTCCTTGCATGACCAAGGTCATGTTTCAGAAATCTCTCAACCATCCCAAGAATCTGACTCAAGTGCTCATCTGTTGGAATCAAGTGAAAAACCCTATTCTAACTGGTGTAAATCACCTGAAAACTTTACACTCGAACTATAGGTTAAGAATTGGCACGTGATTGGACAAATCTTTAAAAATATCCTTTCGACACATGGGATTTCTCTTATCACCTAAGGTTTACTGACACAAAGAAAAACAATTATAATGCAAATGATTCTAGATAAACGCCTAAATTCATCTACTTGGTCTCTGCTCATTACTAGGCATCCATCGAATTCTACCTAAATATAAATCCAAGTCACACTTCATTAACCGAACCTACTCAACTTGAAAGCTCATGTATCAAGTTCGAATGGTAATACTTCAGTCGCTTCACCTCAGTTTTGCAACTAAAGTGACCCCTATAAGGTTTATATCTACCGAAGAATGTACCTACTATGAAAGGTGTCAAGTTTAGCCTATCTACCAAGTAACTAACAATAGATAAAATATACCGCTCAAGTGTCAGAAGGAACAGAAGTGAGTTTCCAAAAATAGGGCCTACCTCACTATATAAGCTCCTTCTGATTTTCCCAAGCCCTAAACTTGCTAGGGCTCGGTAATGCTTGAGAGGCACAAGTCATCATCACTTGCACATGCTTCAAAAATATAGGACAGTCATTCTTCAAGTGATTAAGCCGAACGCAAAGGAAGCACTTACGCTTCACTTTATAAGGATGACATTTCATAGCGAAATGCCTCTCATATGCCAAAGGAGTGACATACTAAGCCAGCTATACTTTTTTGAACAAGCCCGATCTTCCTTATATCATGGCCATTCTTCCTTGGTTGGAGTTTCAGTTGCTTTCCGCTTTCGCTACTTTAAATGGTATTTCATGGGCATTCCCACAAAGGAGATTCATTCTAATAAGATATTCAAAAGTGAACCATAATATGGATAAGGCTAAACAATGAACCCCAAGAAATGCTTAAAACCCAGGGCAAATCTTTTTGCCCACAACAACGAAGTACTGACTACTCAAACTCCAAAACAAAAGGTTGAACCGGTCAACACTCCCATACTGATAAGCTATCCTGCTCAAGATGGATGGAATACTCAAGCTATATGCTCTTCTGAATCTCATAAATGAGCTGAGAACTTAAAGCGACGCCTGAACAAATTCCGAATCACAAGTCTTCTTATCAGCTACAAAAACACAGCATCCTACCCAGCCAAAATTTCCTTTCCCTAATTATCGAGAAACAATATCACTTACGAGAACATTCCCTAGACTTATATCGATGGAAGTCTTCCCATGCATGTGTCCAAGACTATGTCTTGGCAACAGTCTCAGGACCTAGATATTGCTCCCCTCCAAGGCTAAGGAAATTCTGACACTCTTTCAAAGAGCCTAAAGCTGGTGGAGCTAAGAATACTGATGCCCAAAGAGCCACACCACTTATGACACGAACCGCAATCATTGGAAATATTCATGGGTGACGAAACATCTTTTGCGGTAGCTGAATAGTCTTTGAACAAATCATACATCTCAGAATGCCCACCTGTAGTCGTTCCCATATTTCATCCGCTCATATGGATAACCTGACAAAAATACCTTAACAAATAATGGTAGAAATAATTTAAGTTCAGAAGACAAGTGGTGTATACAATATTATATAGTAGAAAAATATAAGTACGCTCTTTCAACGTATCTCCTTTGACCAGATTGATTAACTCAAACTGGTCTACTTGGTCCGAGTGTTGAGCCTAAGCTCTCATAGCAACTGCAATGACCTACCTTCGTAATACCTAAAAGTTGGTGCCTTACAGCATCGCCTTACTTTCAAATACCATAAAAGACAGATTGTTGGGGTAAAACTAGAACAAAACACTAAACCAAGACATCGATAAGATCCCACAATGGAATAACAACATATAATATACTGAATATACATGAATAGAAATAGAATAACAATATATATAAGAGATCTTACTAGCGAAAGCAACTGACAACTAAATATCAGTACATAATAGTCAGAATATATCAACTCCAAAAGCACGGAGTTCCGAATAAATATCTGATACAACAGTCTCATATATAAATAACAAGTCTGTCATGTACAATAAAATAACAAGTATATATATCTCTCGAAACATCGATGCCATGCCCCCAAAATGCTCTAGCTGCGCACTCTGCTAACGTATCCCTGAAAGCACCTGACTCCCAAACTACTCAATCGAGTACCCGAGAGTTGTCATGACATAAGAAGACAAAGACAAAACGCGGGTCAGACATAAAGCCTAGTGTGAGGGGAACTATCTTAAAATACTATATATTAAAACTATATACAAATAGATAGCAATAAAAAAATTGTGGCCGACCCTCTCCACAAACGTGGCTCAAGGGAAATCTGAACTGCCTATAAACAAGTACAGTAAATCCATCTCAAAAGTAGGGGACATACCATAACCCGCTCTTCTCCTGTAATAACAAGTTAGCACAATATCTTATTGCACTATAGTAGCCCAAAAACTACAATAATACAATACCAATATACCATTATCAAACCATGATCCTAAAGTAATGATCACTACCGCTAAGATCGATAAGATATGCCGCAACGCGTATAATCCCTACGGCTAAAACCAAATAGGTACACCACAATGCGTATGGTCACTACTGCTAAGACCAAAACGTAGATGACTCGCTATTGGGGAACTCTATGTCCCAACCCGCTATCATAGATGACTCGCTACTGAGAAACTCCATATCTCAGCCCGTTATCGTCGTAAATCATATATGACTCGCTACCGAGGAACTCTAAGTCTCATCCCGCTGTCATATAAAAATCTAGATGACTCGCTACTGGGGAACTCTATGTCCCAGCCCGCTATCATCAAAATCATGGATGGCTCTCTATAGGGGAACTCCATATCCTAGCTCGCTATCAACACAAATCATATAGGATCACCATGCACGGCTCCAGTCCCGATGGCCTAAAACTCATCGGACAACTCTAAAAGAACCCCATACCAACCCAAATTGCATTCCAAGTCAAATGCATAACCCCAATGTCATAATACCTTCCCGATATACCCTCCCGGTCTACCAAAAATCTACAGTTTTGGAATACGTGCCGGGGTGGGTCCCGCGTGGGGCCTGAAATCAAAGTACTCCAAAAACATCCAAAATTTTCCGGATTATAGCCCTCAAAAAATTATGAAAATTAGTCCAAACGGCACATCAATCCGATACACGAAAGTTATTGTGTTTTGAAGTTTCAGTCGAATAGAGTGACACAACCGAACAGTCGACTGGAATAATGCTGACCAGTCGACTGAGGTCAACCGACTGACTAAGAACATTTAGTTGACTGAATCCCACCTGCTTCTCTACTGTGAAAATGGGCTTGTTCAGTCGATTGGTTGGTCCCACCAGTTGACTGACCTGCTCCTAACCAGTTTTCCCATTTTCTTCCAATACTTCAAACACACGTAACTTTTGATTTGTAGCTCCAAATGACTAGTCGTTTCTTCCATTGCGACCGTGGAGGAGTCCTCTTCAATTTATAGGCTTCAAATCATGAATTTATGTAACTTGAATGTTCTTCTATCCTTGTGTGTAGCTCATACATTTGTTGATACACTCATTCGTGCATGTCTATGCACACACGTTTACGCAAACACACATTAACTTAGCAATTAACATTTTTGGACTTCACCAGGGCAATTACACGACCCGGTATACTATCACGTAACTTAGCACATACGGTGGTCCATATGGCTACATGAAATGCCCATAATGAACTTAAATTCAACAATAATTCTATATAACTAAACAGTTGCAAACCAGCTTCACCGGGGCGATTACTCGACCCGACACTTTCCCCCGCATCTTAGCGATCATGTGGTCGTTGTGGTTACATGAGATCGCTCATAACATGACCATATACACATACAGACATTCCCGTATGCATATACAATCATTTACACAAATATTCACCTCTTACAAACACAACTCTCATCATAATTCTAGCTACAACACTGGAGTTGTTTGATCGTTGCTTAACTCCGAATACAGTTATACGTATACCCGCGTGTGCACGTATACACATGCGTATATCCAATAGGCAATTCAACTATTTCTTGTTCAATTATTACTTGGTTTAGTAATCTTTCTAATAGTAAAGTGAAACATCTCTTTATATCATTTTATAAAATCATAAACCATTTTATAAAATGACATACCGGCTTATAATCACTTTGTTAAAATCAAGTATTCACCTTTTTACTATTTTATAAAATCTAAAACCCATTTTATAAAATATATTCTTCATTTATAAAATCATGAAACCATTTTATAAATACTAATTAAGGCTTATGGGGTCTTTAATTATTTTAATAAGGGGTATAGAACTCCCAAACCCCTTAATTAGCTTATTAACCTTTTTGCGAATGAATTCAAATGGACTAGTTATTTATTACTATTGATGTGCACATTATTACACTATTTAATTAATCCCAAATTAAAGAATAACATCACAAACAATCACCTAATCTGCCCAAATCAAATATGAGTCTTGCTAACTATTTTCAAAACACAGTATTAGGGTCTTAAACAATTAATAGCTAAGGGAAACATGTTTATAACATGAATACAAGTTTAAACTAACCCAATCATTCTCCAAATCACTTCATATGATTCAATATTAAGACATAAACGAAAATATGAAGTATAACACATAAATTGATAAGGAGAATCATCCCACTCACCTTCTCTTTCCCTAAATCAAGCTCTAATCATGAAAAATCATCTCCAAGAAAACTTTAAATTGAGATCTCTCTCCAAAGTCCGATTCAAGTTAATTCCTTAGCGGGTTTTGTAGAGAATTGGAAGGGAGGAATTTTGGTAATTTTTATTAGAATTTGGGAATTTTATTTAGAGGCGTTAAGGTTAAAGGATTAAAAGTTGATTAAGAGGGGATTAGGAGACCATTAGAGAAAGAGGAGAAGGAATGAACGTGTATAAAAAGTGAATGAGAGATAAGGAAGGGAGTTAGCCACATATAGGCAAGTAATGGGCTAAGCCCCAATTCTTCCCATCCGGCACTATTCATTCCCGAAAATTCCAAACTCAAAACATATCGAACCTTGCACTCAAAAAAGCTCTGAATGTCATCGCGGACCCAATGGAAAACGTTTCAGGACCTAGTTCCATCGTATACAAAAGTTATCATTTTGAATCGATTTACGAATCGAATGCATGCTACCAGTTGAAAATCTATTGGTCGAAATATATCGATGCTTATACTCAAACAAATTCACAACATCGATTCAGACTCAACAGTAGTGGTCTCGAGTCCTAATTCGATTGTATGACAAAAGCCATATTTTGGATTTCCAATTCAATAAAGACTTAATATTTAAATTAACTATTTAAATATATTATCATTATGTATGCGGATTGTTACACAGCTGGACTGCTTCGACCACTTGAGATCCCAAAGTGGAAGTGGGAGCAGATCTTTATGGATTTTATTGATGGGCTTCCTAGGTCGAGAAGAGGTAACGATGGCATTTGGGTTATAGTCGATCGACTGAACAAAAGTGCCTATTTCATTCCTGTTAAGCCGACTAGGACTATAAGTCTGGCAAGTTTGTATGCAAGGGAGATTGTGAGACTCTATGGGATTTCATGTAGTATTGTAAGTGACCCAAACTCGATATTCACTAGCAGGATCTGGGAGGGGCTGCAAACTGCTTTAAGGACTATGCTGAGTACAGCTTACCATTCCCAGACGGATATGCAAACGAAGAGAGTGAGCCGGATCTTGAAGGATTTATTGCGATCATGCATTCTAGACTTTGGGGTTTCTTAGGATGATCATTTACCCTTAGTCAAATTCATTTACAACAACAGCTACCAGGCAAGCATTGGTATGGCCCTTTTTGAAGCTCTTTATGGTCATCCATGTTGTTCTCATTCGTGTTGGGTTGATTTTGGAGATAGACTAGTTCTTGGACGTGACATGATCTTAGAAGCCAATGAGAAAATTCCTGATATAAAAGGAAGATGAAGGAAGCGCAAGAGCGGCAAAAGTGTTATGCAAACCGAAGAAGTAAGGATCTAGAGTTCGGAGATTTGGTGTTTGTAAAAGTCTCTCCTCTGAGAAGTGTTGTGAGGTTTGAGAAGATAGGAAAGTTAGCCCCTCGGTATATTGGCCATTTTCTTATACTGGACCAGATTGGTAGACTTGCATATAAAGTGGAGTTACCAGATAGACTATCATATTTGCATAATGTATTTCACAGATCTCATTTACATAAGTATGTACATGTCCCTTTGATGATAGTGGAACCAGCACAACAAGTTGATTTGGAGGTTCGGTCTAACATAACCATTCTTAGGCAGCCCATTTGTATCGTCCCTTGAGATATAAAGCGACTGAGGACGAAGGTTGTGAATCTTGTTAAGGTTCAATGGAGTGGAGATGATAGGGATTGTACTTGGGAAAATGAGGACTATATTAGGGAATCTTATCCTGAGTTGATGTAGTAATTATTTGTATTTTATTGTTTCTCTTTAATGTACTCACCAGATGTGGTGAAGTTACTTTCCTGGGATTTATGTATGGTATTCAAGATATCATTTGGGTTTCTTCGACGTCTTGTGTTTATGTGATTAATTTCAAGGACAAAATTTCCTTTAAGGAGGGGAAGATGTAACGACCCGTAATTTAATCACTTTGAACTTTAATATTTAATATATTTTTAAATATTTAAATAAAGAATTTTATAACACAAATAAGCATATTTTGTGTAATAAATAATAGTGGAAAACTTGTTTTGAAAATTTGTTTTGCATAAATAACACATTTGTTACTTTCATTGGATTTACAAAACTAACACTTCCTTTCCACTTTTTCATTTTAATTCATTTTCCCTTTCCATTCTCCTTTTGCTTTCATATCTTTACCTTCTTCCTTCTTGCTTTCTTAACTAAAACTAAGTCAAAACAGACTCGTTCTCCTTTAAATTATAAAATAAACCTAGAATAATCTTGCAAATATCATCACCATCCCAAATTCATAGGTTTTGAAGTCCAAAACCCATTTCCTAGCAAGATGCGTAACCTTTGGGGAGCATTTCTCAGAGTTTTGTGTTGAAGTCGAGCATAAGGGGTAATGTCTTAGGGTGTTGCTAGGTCGAGGAAGGCTTGTGTTGCATGGTTTGGTCGTAGCTTGCTTTAAGGTGAGTAAACTCACTTTAAATTAGTTTTAAAAAATTGACAAATTACGTAAAACATAAAATGTTGATTATATTGTTCATACCCATGTATGTTTACATGTTTGGGTTTGATTCCCACTTGAAAGCGGATGGCATAAGTAACCATTATTTTACAGAGGATCAAAAGAGGAAGTCGAAGTGTCTTCGTAGTGAATAGGTCGCTACGGAACACTTTGAAATGCATATACACATAGAAGATTAACAAGGGACTTTTGTAGAGAAACCCTAAGGTGTTTCTCGTCAATGTTAGTTCACTTTCATATTTATGGTGGTTGTGAAATGTTTGGATGAATATGACATAAAATGATTTATGGAAGTATCATTATAGCGACTATCGCTATATTGACACTTCGAAAACATTATTCTTTTCGAAAATCTTTATGTTGATCTTGTGCTTGGGTTTTTACAAAACAAATACTTGGTCGCATTTTTGCACTTTTAGTGCGAAAGCGCAATGATTGGAAAATAGTTAGAACCCCTAGAACTAATGTCTTTGAAAGTTTGAAATGGATTTTTCTTTATTGATTTCGTAAAAAGTTAACTTTTTACAGAATTTTCAAATGTATTTATTTGATTTCAAAACCCTCTATGTTTTGGTGAATGCATACTAGATCTATAGTATGTTGTTCTAAAAATAAAATAGAGCATCCATATTTCAAAATGTTTTGGAGAAATTTACATTTCAAAAGAGATTGATTTAAAGAAATTTTCAATACTATTTAGTGACACTTTTCGCAACATTTTTCTAATTTTTTTTAAAAATGGTTCTAACTTATTTTCTCTTTCTAAGATTTAATATGGATATTTTTAACCTATTTGTAAGAATTTTAAATGGGTTTTACAAATGTTTTATGATGTGAAAACCAAGCAAAAGTTCGATTTTTAAAAGTTTAAAAGTTCGATTTGGTTATGGAAATGATAAGAAATTTAATTTTTCATAAATGATATCTCTTATATGGAAAGGATTTAGTCATATTCTTAGCACTAAACGTTGAGGTATGGAAACTCGTTTCTATCTCGAAGGTTAAAAATATCGTCGACGCAAGGCTTAGAGGTAACACTACCTTAACTGACCTGCCTTTATTTTTAATCAGGGGATAGTACAAGTTTTAATTCAGCAAGTAGTGATAAGGATATGAGATTTAATTTCCATACACGACCATTTTGATTATTCCCGATAGTTGATTTATTGACAATCAATTCCGCTATCTTTTTGTGTTTGCGTCAATCTAAGACGATTTGTTGCTCATTTGAGCACTGATATCCTTTGTTAGAAATGACTAAAACCAAAGAGCGAGCGGACGTCAAGCTATGTGGGGTTGCTCCCATTAGGGTAGCTTTACATCTACTCTAGATTGGTTTTGGTCGTATGCATGTGGAGATGTGAAATACTCAAATACTGGGTAAAGTTGACGGGGTTCGGCTTATACATTTCTAAGAGAGTCATAGAGTAAATGACCCTCTCAGGTATATTTTCTAGAGGTATACTTTCGGTAAGTTGGTCGCATACTCCTAATCATTATTGGAAAATTACCTTTTCCTTATTTTTGATTCAAACCTTTGAATTGATTCTTTTTAATTACATCAGGAAGTGTCTTGCACTCTTCGCAATGTTTAATTATTTATGTCCATTCTTTTATGCTTGGATGTTATTCTTATGAGAGGAAACTCATTTTGTGTTTTGTGGTGTGGTCTTACATATTTTTTTGCGTATTCCTCTTTATTTTGAGTTAACTCATACCAGACTTATTGTCTGACCCGATTTGTTTGTTTTCTCTAACTCTCGGGTACTCATTTCTATTTGAGTAGTCCAAGAGTGAAAAGTTTCTTTGGGCTCTTTGAAGATGATGGATGAGCAGGAGGCTCCTTATTTATCAGCTATCTATTTCCACTGTTACGAGATGTTATAAATGCATAGGCCGATAGTAGTAGTGCTTTTGTTGTAACTTCGATAACTCTATATTGGAGAGTAACCTTATGTATTATCTTATTGTTATATTATATTTAACCGTTATGTTGTGAGAATTCTGTTATGTTCTTTTATTTTACCTCATGGTGTCTCGCTTTTCAGATGCTTGGGCTACGACACACAAATACTGTGGATGTATTAAGTGTCGTTCCTAAGAGTCGGAAAGGTGGGTCATCATAGTCTGTGTATGATATAGAGGGGAAATGAGTATATTTTGTCAACCATACATACACTTTCTCCTCTATAACTGTCTTCCATCTGCCCGCATCACCAGATCAATGGATAGGAACTCTCCAAGCCTGTTTTATAACATAATCTGAACCATCTATTATCTATTCCAACTATGATAAGTACCCTATGCATTACCTCTTTAAATGAGTTGAAAAACATAAGAATCCAGAATACTACACATGATCCAGAGCTCTTCGCATAACAAATCTAGCCCTAAGAACTTTAGATTAGCTAGCTTTTTTAGTCTTAAGTGCTTTATTTTCTTGCTATTCTCTTGAAATTCCCAGTAATTGTAAGAGAAAGATATAGTAAGAGATTCATAGTGGACGTAGGCAAGCTCGTCGAACCACTCTATATTGGTGTCATATAATTTAATTGCTCATGTTCTTCCTTATTTTCAACCTTTTAACCCAGTGTTAGTAAGTAATATTTGCACATTAGTCTAATTTCGAAGTGGGTTAAATCTCCAGTCAACAGCCTCCATCACCGAATCAACTACTGCCTATTGCTTAGAACTTTTATAACTGACTGATCCATCGTTCAATGTGAACACATAACCGGACATCGATTTACTATCATCGATACAATTTTGAAAGCCTTAATCCGTATACCTCTTTTGTTTAGTTAAAAATTAACATGACATCCTAGATCAATTAAGAACTAGAGAAAATATATCAAAAATGAAATTGAAGATCACAACACATGAATTTTTAGAGTGGTTCGGCCTCAAATCAACGCCTACATCCACTTTATTTTTATTTCAAAAAATTTAGCTCGATTATAAACAACCTACGCACTTTTAGATCTATAAAATCATGTAAATCCAAGTTTGACAACAATTTATGGCCAAATTAGATTAAGGGAGAGAATAGAAATCAAGATTCTTCTTTTTATTGCTCTAAGGTGGTTATTTATAGACGAAACCACCAACTGAAGTCACCAGCCCATGGAAGACCGGTTAAGTACTCAGACATATGTGAATAGAAAGGAAGAATGAGCAAATTCTATGCCTAAAATCATGGCAGCATCGATCATAATTATGTCGGTACTGACCACGATTTTCTCGGTGGTAGACCACTTTTCCTTCATGCTTGCTCATATCTTTAAGTTTCAAAACTTCATTCCAAAAATTGCTTCATCAAGTCATGTTAGTACTGACATGATTTGTTCTATGTGAGATTTGTGTTTTTCTACAAAGTATTAGAGTAGTACACCTACTTGCTCAGCAATGGGTCCACCCAAAATCACCTCGGTACCGACTATAATTGTGATCGGTACCGACCATAATTGAGTTGCTTCAATTTATCCCAAATGTTTTGTGCCCATTATTCTAAGCAGCCCTTAAGTTCTTGATCAATTTTGTTCTCGTCTCCAGATTCACTAAGAAGTTGCTCGGTTCAAACAATGGATAAATACTTTCATCCAAGGTGGCTTTCATGAAAAGAAAGCATGCTTTGGATCAAGACAAGTGACACGGTGTTAGTTACAAGATAGTTGTTAACCAAACAACCATTATCTTTGAAGCATCATGTCTATTCTCAAAGAGTTTGTTCGTTGCTTTAAATAGTCGGGGGTACCATTCTTTTTTTCGTAAAAAAGTTAGAACCTTTAAATTTCTGGTAGCTATGTCGTGTCATGATCAGGTAGGCATTCTTTTTATTTCTCTTTTCTTTTCTTCCCTGTTTTTTTAATTGATGATCAAAACATGTATGTACCGTCTATGATCATGTCGGTATCGACATGATTCCCGAATCATACTTATATATTCCAACACTTGGGAATTTTTCCCTACTTTGATTCATTTACCTACACACCTTATTTTCTTTGCATCTTAAATTTCTAGTATTCGTTGCCGCTTCCTTGCCTTTGCCACTAGCTTTGTCACCAATCATCGCCTTTCCTAACTTAACGTTGTCGCAATTCAATCTATCCCAACGGTTTGGTACCGACCTAATACCTTTCTAGGTCTTGCATTTTACGGTTAGGTGGGTTCCTTAACTGTGGTGGTGATATTGCTCCCACCACCACCAGTCACTAGTTAGTGCTCCACTTTACATAGCTGAATTAGGAAAAAGGTTTAGGGAGAACTCGAATTTCATGAGGTGGACACTAAGCAACCCTGGGTTTGCACCTAAGTTTTCCAATATCTCCTTGCTTCGTGTTGGCTTTGAGTCCCAAATCCCTTGCTCCAAGTCCTTCCCATGGACAGTTCTTTACTTTTCATATGTGATAAACATTCATGAAAAATAGTGGTGTGATCAACCTTCATCGATCTTTGATCAAAAGTGGATCGATGGATCAATTTTGGTGAGATGGTTTTGAGGAATAATCGCATCAAATGCATTATATCATCCAAATAGAAAACGTGTGCCAACTCTTCAAGTTGAACATCACAATTATGTGTTCCTGTAAAGAAAACTCCATGTAACTCCAAACCATGGTTCAACTATCGTATATTCTACGATAATAGATAAAATCTGACACACATTTCCATAGTACAATGGAGCTTGTTTGCCAGTGCGAGCGAGCCATTTGCACAGAGTGTTCACGTACACTATGCTCTAAACACAGGACACACACTACATAGCCTGACATTTCAACCTTCCCCGATCAATGTGCAGAATCCAATTGGTCAACACACATCGACATCCATTGATTTTGTACATCGACTACATGGATTTTGATTAAAGTAATCCATTAAAGTAAAACATACCTAATCGTGTTGGCCATCAAGCTTTTCAGTTCAAAATGACCAGACGATCTCCTACCTTAGAGTAAGCACTGGCCCTTCTACCCTTCCAAAGGCGAGCTCTTCTACCACTCAAGCCTCTACGTCCACTCTGGAGCTAGACATTCCATAACTCGAAAACTTCACCTCCAGGCCCTTTACACTACATAACCTCATGTTCTTGCCCCTTATATGGAAGAACGACCTATTTTGGTGGTTTTGGATAATCCCCAAGATCAGACACCATCTAAGTTGATCGTCAAGGAGCTCTAATCAATCTGCCTTAAACACGAGATTCCTAAGGATGAGGTCCAACTACCAACACTTGACCAACAGACTCATCTCCCACCTTCAGGCTACACAGCATGCAATAAGTATATGTGCATATCTAGAGCCATGCCACTGTTCAACGACTCTTAAATTTTTTCTTCAAAAGGCCGGGCTGGCTCCCATTCAAGTTCATCCCGATGGCTATGCCTTGCTTTAGCTCACTGTACATTATTTTTATTATGCAATTAGCTCTTCCTCCAACATTCGGAGAACTCTGTTACCTTCTAAGCTTCAAGAAGAGGCAAGATTCACCTTCTCTACTAGTAGTTGAAGCTTGCAACTGTTGCAAGGTTATCGAGGCACTCCATAACAAGTGTAGCTATATCAAGAGCGAATATTTCTTTGTTTGCTGCCTCGAAGGCTTCAATGGTTTCTTGTTGTCTGGCCGTAAATCTTCTTACCCAATATCATCTCCATACATGAGCTTTCTTTACCCAAGCATCTGACACCATCTCTGTGTCCTTCATATATTTCCCCAAACGAGAAATCTCCAATGTTCATGCCCAAACTTTGGAGGTCTTAAAGGGGATTGAGTTTAACATTGCAAAACTTCCTATCTTCTCATGAATGCTCGGATGTGCCAGTATCACCTTCTATACAGTGGTAGGAGCGTAGTTCCAAATAGACTTCCTACCAAGAGAACCGAGCCATCACCGATCCCTCTACCCCAGCCCGCGATTTTGATGATGAAGACCAAGGGGATGAAGAGGGTCAGGAAGGCGAGTAAAATATAAAAGAAGAAGAGAGGGGAGAAAAATGAAATATAGTCGAAAGAGAAGATGAAGGGAGATAGGAATGAGGAGATGAAGAGGAAGATAAGGAAGGTGGTGATGAAGATATGGTCTTGGTAGGATGAATCATACAAAGATACATCTCTTGAGGGCACCATAGTCACAGTACCTCCTAGACCGAAGTGACTAATTATTAAGTCCTCACAACCTATACCCAGTCCAAGCCTTGAATCAATCAAAGAATTAACTCCTCTTGTAGGCTCCTCTGATAACATTTTTAGCTCCCTGGGTGATCTTGGGAACTTGTCTGCTTTTGGTTTTTGGGGAATAACCTTCGAAGACATCCTCAATATTAGTCCCATAAAATCAGCTTCCCTTTGAAGGATATTCTTGTAGCCATCGAGGGTGACGAAACTCCATCTCTGGGACCAATCGAATAAGATCCATAGTTAATTAGGGAAATGTTAACACTTCACACATTTCTAGAATCATGAGCACAAGCAATTAGCTCTTATTCTTAATCCATAGTTTTAGTTCTGACGTAACCCTTCTTCTTTTCAGGTGCTATGGGCAGGCAACGCTTCAACTAACCCCATGAAGGTGTTGACCAACACCGCTCTTCAACTTCCAAAGCCCATTATCGATGTTCTAGCTCTTACCAAGAGTCAAATTCTAAGAGGAGGACAAGAAATGATCAATGGTGCCAAGATGCAGAAGAAAGGCAGCACTATTATGATGAATAGGAGCAATGTGACATCGAGAGAAAATAACACCGCTAAGATGAACAATGGGGACCACGTGGCCACGCCAAGCATGATTTTGATCTCCAAGAACATACTCGCTCCCACTCTTCATTATAAAATCATCACCTTATCAGGAGCCTTCCTCATTGTCTCAACCTCTCACCAATGTTATTTCTGTCTTCTAACAATCCAAAGCCGTCAGCCTTATGCAATCACTGCAATCTCATAGGATCGAAAGAGGAACTTCAAGTCAGGTTTCTCCTCCTCTACCCCCAAAGGCCAATCTTCGGCTATTACTACAAAGATGCAGGCAGCTCCGTCCGGCTTTTTCTAAAGGGGATAATGTTCGATTGCAATATCAGGATCATCTTAAGAAAAAAAGCTAGCAAAGGCCTTGACAAACATAAAGAGGTCATGGAGCAGGTGTTCGAATGGCAAAAGCTTTCCAAAGGCTTCTTTATGTCAATCGGGATAGCCAATTGAGACGTTCATTCGACTTAGAGAGGGCCAATTACAATAAAATATGTGAGGCATATAAGCAAGAGTTGGTTGAAATTATAAAGAGAAGGGATGAAGCAACAAAATTAGCCAAGGATTTTAAAGAGAGAATAGCCGAGCTGTCTAAGGTTCATACGCAAGCGACCACAGTCATCAATGACTTGAAGACTTCTCATGCCACAAATGTTAAACTTGGGAATGACTCAAACCAAAAAAGGAATAAATCACGGTGCTTCAAGCTGAAGTTGAAAATCTTAAAGTTGCCATAAAAGCTGAAACATAATCCAAAGTTCAAATTCAAATTAAGCTCATCGACGCCAAAGAGGAAATCACTGCACTCAAAGCAAATGCCAGCTACTCTTCTATAATTCTTTGCCAATGTCATAGAAGAAAAAAATTTGAAATGAATTGGAGATAGCTAATCTGATAACACTGGCTGATGATTGGGAAGAAACCTTACGTAGGGTCGAAGTATATCTTTAGTCTCTTCGATCTTTGAAAAAAAATCAGTTATTGCCCGAGGACGTCACTGATCTATACCTTTCTCTCTATTAAGTTACAGGTTATACATCAGTACCTCCTTTGCCACAAGCTACTTAAGCTTTAGGCCCAAGTGTTATCACAATGATGTCTACTTCTATAACCATGACGCTCATCACTCCAATTCCTCCCTCCAGCTCTAGCCTTAGCTTAGACTCAAAAAAGATAGGGGCGTTGGATGGGTCAGAAATCATTGATCCATCTTTAGAAGAGGAGGTGACAATCTTCAACATGAAGGACCCATATTCTATTTCAATGGTGGATAGGCCGAAGCTCAACTTTACCGTGATCAAAGTTAAGATGGAGCTGGGAACAGAGATGCCCCGACCGGTTTTGGCAAATCCACACATACTCCCAAGGTCCTCCCTTTTAAAATCAAGCCCCCCAAGGTCGTGGTGTCGGTGCCTTAAAGACCTCTGATCCTTCCTCCGGAAAACTTGAAGACCCTCTCTATTGGAAGAAGGAGAAGGAAGCTTCTCCGTCCGAGGAAAGTTCTGTAGAGAAGGAGGAGGAGAAAGAGAAAACTAAGGCTATCACAAAAAAAACACCACGCCAAACTAGCTATTAAGAGCAACAAACGAGGAAGAGGAAAGTAGACGACCACCCGGGTTTTGAAGACACTTTCTTTTTTCCTTTAATGTATTTTGTTCATTTTGGCACTTTATGAATATAGGCCGTTTTTCTACGGGAATGCCCTCGCAACTTCTATAGAAAAGATATGTAAACAATAGACTTTTTTTCCAATCATTTTCGTATTTACATTATGGATCCTTTTATTTCATTTTCCTGTATACCTGCCTGCATATATAACATATTCATCCATAATTCAATTACATTTACACTATATGTGTGTGTGTGTCAATGCAATGCCATTATTTACTGTAACTCTACACATATAAATAAATTTTAGCAATTGCTTGGTATTTTTTTCATTACTTAGCTCCATTTATTGTTGCTAATATATTTCTTTCTTGGATAAATAACACTATATTTCTTTGGCCAACTCCATGGGCAAACTTGTCTATCTTCGGCCGAGCATATTCCATGCAATTGTAAACAATGCTATATTTATAAAAGTTTTTAACTTCGCACCGTCTCTTATCTCTAGGAAACAGTATTTTTGACGTCTATGTTTGGATATCCACCCTTGTTTCACCTATCTTTGGGTAATAATCAAAGATGTCTCGTCAATCAACCTCATTTATTTCAAGCCAAACATATTACTTTGGGCTATAAACGTGGCTGTATCTGCAAAAGATTCAACTATACACTGATTCCTATCTCTGAGAATGAGTATCTTAGATTCCTATCTTTGAGAATTGGTATCTTAGATTCCTCTCTCTGGGCATCCATCTTCGACCTTGTTTATCTCTAAGCGATGGCCAATAATAATCATCGACCATCTTCGCTTATTTTTGGCCAAGCGTGTCTCGCTAGGTCGTAAGCATATTCATTTCTGCAAAAAGATATAATCCTACATCGGTTCTTATCTTTAGGATCCAGTGCTTTCATATGCATATCTCTGGTCATCAACTTTGACCTTGCCCATCTTCAAGCACTGGTCAAAGGATAGATGTATAAGGGCAATCATCCGATCGACCCCCGGTATGATTATACTCTTCAACTGATCACGGATCAGAGTAGTTCATCAGTATCCACCTTCGGGTACCTAGACATCCGGTTTTCTTAAACACAAAATGCCTGATTCTACCACTAATCATGCAGCGAAAAGTCAAACTTTTAAGAATGTGGTTTTATTGATTCCAGAAGCTAACTTTATTATAAACAAAAGAATGGCATGCTCTACCTTATTACATTTCATCCCATCAATCAAGGTGTCTTATTTGCAAGAAATAAATAAATCTAAGTGAAATAGCATTGTAGGTGCTCGCTACTCCATGCCCCTAGAATTGGGATCCCATCAACAGTTGATAGCTTGAAAGTTACATCTTTAAGCTTATGTTCAATTGCATAGGGACCTTCCCAATTCAAACCAAGTGCCCCTGTACTAGGAAGGACCCATCTCAAAACAAAGGCCTACTTCAAACGTTTAAATTTTGACCTTGGCCTTAAAATATCTTGCTATTTTTTTTGGTGAGTCCCTTCAAAAGAGCCGATGGGATTTCCCAAGTAAGCCACTAATTCAAAAGAATGATTAAGATGGTTCTGAATTCTATTAATAGCTAACTAAATCCCAATTCATCACCATCTAATTATCAAGCTCTCAAACCAGCACACTCGCTCGCCAACCTGTCATGTCCCTTTATTCGCCTAACTAACTTTACTAACACTAATCTAACTTGCTTCTTCATTCTCGCCCCATCTTAAGCTTTCCCTCCGAAAGCTTACTTGTCTTATCCATATAGTTAGTAAGCCACCCTCATTTTAGCCTCTTCCCATCTTTTGTCGACCAAGTCGAGGGACTCGAGCAAGAGTTCCTCATTCAACCTAGGATCATAATGCAACCTTCAATGAGAATGGACTTCCAAATCAATCGGAACCATGGCCTTAGCTTCATAGGCCAAAGCGAATGGAGTATGCCTAGTCGCATACTTGTGGGTCATTCTATAAGCCTATAATGCTAGTGATAACTCATCAACATAGTTGCTCTAGGCTTTTGTCCATCTTTTCTTTAGGATGGATTTGATTATCTTATTCACTACCTCCACATGTCCATTAGTCTATGAGTATGCTACAACTGAAAAGCTCTTCTCAATCCAATACCGGTTAAAGAAGTCATTGAATTTAGCACCCTCGGATTGAGTTCCATTTTCAGCAATGATCTTTGGTAAATCTCCAAATCCATATAAAATATTTTTTACAACAAAGTTGATCACTTTATTGGTAGTGATTGTGGCTAGCAATTCCACTTTAATCTACTTTGCGAAGTAGTCCATAGCTAGGATTACATACTTCGCTCTACCCTTTGACATCGGTAGCACACCAATTATATAGATTTCCCACATTGCAAATGGCCACGGGCTAACCATTTGTGTAAGCTCTATAGACAGTGATCCTGGTATCTTCACAAACCTTTGCCATCTATCATATCGTCTGGTGTAACCAGTTGCATCTCAGTTGACTATTGGCCAAAAGTATCCATAACAAAGAACCTTCTTTGCCAATGTCTGCCCCCAGTGTGATCACTACAACTTCCTTTGTGTACATTTGAAAGAATTTTCTTAGCTTCGTCTTTGGTGACACACAGTATCAAGGGGGTCAAGAATCCTATCCTATATAGCACTCCTTCTTGCATGATAAATTACGTACCTTACGTAGGAGCTTTCGCCGTTCATTCCTTCCATTCGGGAGGGTTTCCTTCGTCAAATACTCTTTTATTGGAGTCATTTATGAACCCTTTTCTTTCTTGGTCTCCAGGATTGAATCAACATCGATTTGGTCGATTCTTAGGACTGACAAAACATCTATTGGAATGAGTCCCATAAGCTATGCATCCCTAGAGCTGGCCAGTTTGGCCAATGAATAAGATTTCATATTCTCTTCTCTAGGGACGAGCGTTATCATGTAGTGCTCAATGTCGTTCAGTAGTTCTAAAAATTTTGTCAGGTAAGTAAATCTAACACCCTTAACCTAAAATTCCTTCTAACTTAACAGACCACCAACTGAGAGTCTCTGAATATATGCAGTGTCTTAACTCCCAGTTCCTTTGCAATCTTCAGTCCCGCAATCAACGCTTCATACTTGGCTTCGTTGTTTGTCGCTGGAACCCTAGCTTCAAAGCAAAGCATATTCTCCATCCTTTCGGGGTTACAAGAATCACTTCTACCTTGGAACTTCGTCCATTGGAGGCTCCATCTATGTAAAATTTCCATTAGAGCGGTCAGACTGCATCTTTCTTCATTTCTCCATCCCAGACGGTGAACTCAGTAATTAAGTCAGCCAATGATTGTCCTTGTATCCCCTCCTAGGATTGTAGGTTATATCATATTGACTCAACTTGATATTCCACTTTAGTAATCTCCCTAAGATCTCAGGTCGATATAGTACTTGCCTCAACGGCTAATTAGTCAGTACTTTGTTTGGGTAAGCCTGGAAGTATGGCCGCAACTACCTTGAAGCAATCAACAAGCGGTATGCTGGCTTTTTAGCTTTAGATAATTCATTTCCACTCCAATGAACTAAATGTTGATGTAACATATGGGCCATTAGATTTGGACTCCTCACATACTAAGTTTGCATTTAGTGCATGAGCAAATACCACTAAGTAAACGAGTAGATCTTCTCCTTCGATAGGCTTTGACAAAACTAGGGTCTCTCCATATGCTCTAGCAAATTTTGGAAAGCTTCCTGGCATTTCTTTATCTAGAAAAACTATCTTTTTTCCTTCTCTAGGGCATCAAAGAATGACATACATTTGTCCGTCGCTCTTGAAATGAATCTAACCAGTATAATGACTTTTCCGTTCAAGCTCTACATCTCCCTCCTAGTCCTTGAGGTAGTAACCTCTTTTATTTCCTTGATATGTTTTGGGTTAGCTTCGATGCCCCTTGAGTTTATAATAAAACCCAAAACTTGTCCAATGTGACTCCGAAAGAGCACTTCAATGTATTAAGCTTCATTCCATACTTCCAGAGTACATCGAACATCTTCGAGAGGTCATCCATGCGATTCAACAATCGCCATGACTTCACAAGCATATCGTCTGTATAAACCTCCATTGTCCATCCAATTTGATCTTTGGAAATCTCATTCATCATTCATTGGTAAGTGGATCCAACATTCTTTAAACCAAAAGGCATCACTATTTAACAATATAGCCCCAAATCAGTGATGAAGCTCGTATGCTCCTGATCTGAAATGTGCATTACGATTTAGTTGTAGCTAGAGTATGCATCCATAAAGGATAGCAGTTTATGTTTAGTTATCGTGTTTACAAGTTGGTCAATCTTTGGTAATGAGAAATTGTCTTTCGGGCACTCTATATTCAAATTTGAGTAATCAATGCATGTTCACCACTTTCCATTTGGCTTCTTGATCAATATAGGATTTAATACCCTTTTAGGGTATAATGCATCATGGATGAAGATGTTTAACTTTAGCTTCCACTTCCTCTTTTAGTGTAGTGGATTGCTCCGAACCCAGACTGTGTCTTTTCTATTTTATAGGAGGGCATCTAGGGACCACTTTAAGTGCATGGCATATTATCTCCACCGAATTCCATACATATCGGAATACATCCAGGCAAACACATACACGTCCAGTTTTTCCAGAAGAAACCCTACCAACTCCTTCTTCATCTTTATGCCAAACTGAAATATTACCTTGAGAATCTGAGTGTGATCATCATCGTCGATCGGAATGTTAACCGTCAGCTCCATGGATGCCACCCTCACATCTTTTGGCTCTTTTCGAGGGTACACAGATTTATAGAACTTACTATAAGACCCGAGCCAGTGATTGGGTGGTGGTTGCTATGCATCAACAGTTTTGATGCAAAGGACCTTCTTTGCATCCTTTCCTTTCTCGTGTCACTTTACCTCTCCGAGCTCTACGACATAGCATTTTTGACCAGTACTCTAGTCGCCTTAAATAATTCCTACCTCATTCTCAATGGGGAGCTTCATCATTAAACACCATGGAGCAAGCGCTATTATGAAACTAGCAAGGGTCGGTTGGCCCACAAAAGCATTATAGGTCGAAAATCCATCGACCACCACAAATGTCTGAATGCACACTATCTTACGATCTCCTTCGACCAATTCAACAAACAAGTCAATGTAACCAGTAGGCTCCTTAGCCTCTCCGGTAGATGCCTAAATACGAGATTTACATGGCTTTATGTCATTCGGATCGATCTTCATCTAATCAAAGGTTTTTCTTAAACAACATGTTAACCGAACCTCTATAATCAATCAGAACTCGGTGCGCTGTAGCTAACCCAATAACCATAATAACCATATGATCAAGCGTTGGCACCTTGATCCCGCATCCCTATTTTGAAAAACAATGTCATCATTTAACTTTCTTTGTTATTTGGTTAGCATCCCATCTCTATGGTAAAGCACATTTCCTGAGGTACATGCAATGAACTGCCATATCTCTCCATATCATTTCAACTCTTTTCTGTTATATGGGGTCCCCTAGATATAGTGTTTATAACAACTCATGCTGTCTTGGTCCATCTCCACTGGATCCAACCTGATCCCTTTGGAAAATTTTCCCTTGGGGTCTATCATTCATCTGTTTGCTAGATTATGGATACCTCACATACTGCTGTAGATTTTTCTTTCTAATCAAGTCTTTGATTACATCCCACAAAATGACGATGCTCGTTGGTATTGTGCCCATGAGTTTCATGGAAGCAACAATACTTCCCCGATCACCGTTCTTTTTCAGTTGCCTCCTAACGAGGTGGCTTCTTATAGGTTTTAGTTCCCTACATAGAAAGATAGATGTTTTCGATAAAATCATTTAAGGAAGTGCAATCTTTGGGTCTCATGTAACTCATGCGCTTCTTGGTATCATACTTCTTCCCACCAGCGCCTTGGTTTTCCTATTTGGATTATTGTTCCTAACATTAGCATCAACATTTCTAGAACTAACACCACCCTATTTGATAGCAAGCACCACATCATTTGATACTCTACCACCAATCAGTTATATGGCCGGTCATCCTCTTCCAAGCACATAAACTGGGACGTCTTATGGTAAAACTCTTACATGGAAGGCAACTGCTTTCTTTTTAACCATCTACCAAAGTCTATATCGAGGTGAAGCCCTCGGATCAATGCCATCAAGACAATCTCTTCCCTCCAATTACTAACTTTGGTCACTACAATATTGAATTGTTTCAAAAAATCTTTCAGAGTCACACTGGAATTATGATAAACATTCAACAAGAACATCATCCTTTGGTCGATCGGTATAGAGTCGGAACTACTCCATAAACTTATTTGCTAACTAATCAAAGGATGATATGGAGTTCGGTGCGAGTAGAGTGAACAATATCATGAAAATTCTATTTAAGAATATAGGAAAGCACCTACATCTTACTACATTGGTAACTCAGGCACCATCTATGTGTCATCCATACTTCAGTGGATGTCGTCTCAAATCAGTTGTTCCATCATAAGATGACATCGGTGGCATTATAAACTTTCTGAGGTAGCTCTCTTATAGAATGTTATCAAAGAATGAGGTCCAACTTGGTAATGAACCTCATTTGTCATTACTCCTACATTCAACGGTCTCCTTATCATATCTGTTATATATTCTTCATTGGTTTAGGCAACTGGATGGCGATCATCGGGAACAACCACGATTGTTTGACTCTATTAACGCTCTTGGTTAGTTGCATGATGTTTGGACTCCCCTGTCACTAGGAGACCCGTTCATCCTGATTCTCTATGATGCCTTACTGCTTCTGTGGCGTTCACTTGAATATCATTAGTTTGTGCACCATATCTTGTATTTCATCGATGCCAACATCCTACAAGTGTCCACTATCAGACAAATTCACAGCATCAAGTGATTGCTTGCCGCCCCACTTCTAAACAACTCGGTACCGACCTAATTATGGTCGGTATTGACCATGTTGGTCGATGTCAGAATCACACCATCTCCTCCACTTTGGTTCTTTTTTGCTCCAGCGGCTTTCCTCTTCATTTTTTTGCTTGCCTTCTTTCTATTCTAATCTGATGAAGATGAACTTTCCTCCTCAGAACTTGAAGAAGATGAATCACTGGGGATCTTCTTATGCCTTTGTGGTTACTAGAACAATATAGTAAAGATTTTCTCCATTTTTTTAAAGTCGGAATTCTAGTTATCCAACATGCTTTTGTTCATCTCAACCATCATCCTATCTAGCTTAGCCTTTGTCGCCATCTCCTATGAGGAAGAAGGTCCCGACAAAGCATTTGTTGGCTAAATAACCTCTTTATTATAATGAGAAGCTTTATTTCTCCAGCAGCAAATCTGAATCTTATGGAAGTCTTCCTAGGGGCCATATCCTTCAGATTCGATCTAGATTCTTCTTCAAATCTAAGTAACTTGAAATCCACTGCAATCAACTTCTTAATATAACTTCTAGATGCTCGAAATCCAAAGTTCTAAGCTAGATCTTCACCTGAGAATCTCATTTCCTAGCGAAAACACCAAAAGTGTTAAGTTAAAAATTGACACCACACCCTAAATCAATCACGAACGAGAGAAAATATATCAAAAACAAGATAGAACAACAACAACACACAAATTTTTACAGTGGTTCGGCCTTAAATCAACGCTTACGTCCACTTTAATTTTATTTCAAAAGATTTGGCTCGATTACAAAGAAGTTACACACTTTCAGATCTATAAATCATGTAAATCCAAGTTTGATAGCAATTCGTGGCCAAATTAGATTAAGGGAGAGAGTAGAAATCAGAATCCATCTTTTCGTTGATCTAATGTTGTTATTTATCGACGAATCCACTAAGTGAAGTCGCCAGCTCATGGAAGTCCAGCTAGGAACTCAGACCCATGCAAATAGAAAGGAAGAATGAGCAAATTCTATGACCAAAATCATGGCGGTATCGACTATAATTATGTTGGTACCGACCATGATTTGCTCGGTGGTAGAGCACTTTTCCTTCATGCTTGCTTGTATCTTTAAGTTTCCAAGCTTCATTCTAAAAATTACTTCATGAAATCATATTTGTACCGACATGATTTGTTTTATATGACACTTGTCTTTTCTATAAATAACTGGAGTAATACACCTGCTTGCTCAGAAGTGGGTCCATCCAAAATCCCCTTAGTACCGACCATAATTGCGATCGGTACCAACCATAATTGAGTTGCTCCAATTTAGCTCAAGCTCTTATGCCCATCATTCTAAGAAATCCCTTAAGTGCTTGATCCATTTTGTTCTTGTCTCGAAGTCTGGATTCACTGAGAATTCACTTGGTTCAAATGTCGGATAATGCCTTCAAAAGGAGGTCTCCATTCCCATATATGAGAAATAATTCTTTAGTATTTCTTAAATACTTAAGAATACATTTTACTAATGTCTAATGTTATTCTTTGAGATTAGACTGATATCGGCTTACACACCCTAATGCATAAGCCACATCTATATATAGGGATTGAGACATTCCCAGCAACCTCTTGGATTTATCTCTATAGACCCTTATACCAAGTATACAGGTCGCTTGTCCCATATCCTTCATGGAGAATTTCTTGGACAACCATGCTTTCATAAATTGCAACAATGCAATATCGTTACCAATCAGCAGCAAATCGTTGACGTATAAGACTAAGAATACGATTGCAGTGTTTGTTCTTTTCGGTATACGCACACTTCCTCTATACTTTGATATAAACAAAACAATTTGATTGCTTTATCAAAGCACTTAGTCCAACTCCTTGAAGCATGTTTAAGACCATAAAATAATCTCAACAATTTGCATGCTTTTTCTTCGCTTTCACTGACCTCGAAAGCCTCGGGTTGCGACATGTAAACATTCTCTTCTAAATCACCATTTAGAAATATTATTTTCATGTCCATTTGCCATGTTTTGTAGTCATAAAATGCGGCCATGGCAAGTAATTATTAGAATGGACTTAATCATGACTATGAGAGAAAATGTTTCATTATAATTAACACATTGCATTTGAAGAAATTCTTTCACAGCTAACCTTACCTTATAGGTCTCTACCTGTCCATTTGCATTTAGCTTGTCCTTAACAATCCATTTACAGCCAACAAGTTTTATCCCTTCAGCTATATGGGCCAAATTCCATTTATTTTATACATAAAATCCATCTTGGATTTCATAGCATTAAACCAAAGTGCAAAGCCATTACACTACAGTGCTTGTTGAAATAAGAGAGGAGCATCATCTTCTAAGATAAGTTCCTCTACCTTGCCATCCATGAGAAAACCATTGTATCTCTCTGGTGCAGGAAATACCTTATTAGACATTCTAATAGGTTGCATGTTCTTATATAATGGTGAATCTGATTCTCTCACTGGCTCAGCTTCTGTGTAGTTTCTCGGATCCCATAACTTCGCTGTTAATTTCTTTAGATAGAAATTCCTTTCTTAAAAGACAGCGTATTGAGAAACAAATAACCATTTGTTCCTCAGGGTTATAGAAAATATACCCTAACATATTCTTGAGATATCCTATAAGCTTACACATAGCCGATCTTGCCTCAAGTTTATTAAGGCCAAGGTTCTTAACGTAGGTTGGACAACCCCATACCTTCAAATGATTAAGGTGTATCGCTCCCTGTGCCACATCTCATATGACATTTTAGGTATAGATTTAGTAGGTGTCAAATTCAACATATGCGCTGTGGTTTCCAGGGCATATCCCCAATAGAAAAGAGGTAACTTAACCTTATTAATCATGGAATGAACCATATCTAATAGGGTTCAATTTCTTCTTTTTGAAAGAGCATTATGTTGCGAAATATAAGGTGAAGTAACCTGAGAGATAATCCCATTATCTTTTAAGTAATGTTGGAGTTTTCGTGCAACATACTCACCTTCTCGATCTAATCGAAATATTTTTATTTTATGGTTCATCTGATTTAATTTCTACCTCATTATTATACTATTTAAATTTCCTGTAAACAACGGAATTATTCATCATAAGATATATATATATATCATACTCTCAAGAAATCATCATTAAAAGTTACAAAGTGTATCCAATAATTCTTTGTTGCCATAGGAATTAGGTCACATACATCAGTAGGTACAAGACCCAAGAGTCATTAACTCTTCCATTGCTCCCACCTAAGGAGTGCTTGGTTCGTTTTTCCTTTGAGACATGACTCACAAGTGTCAAATGATTCATAATCAAATGACGGTAAAAAAAATTTGATTTCAGTGTATGCATCACTAATATAACCTAGCATACAGTGCTATAAGTAACTATTATTAATGTCAATGGAAGATTTAGTCGTACTACAAATATGATTCAAATTAAGTATATAAATGTCATTATCTAAATCACCAAGCAAATATTATTTCCATCAGAACATTATTCATAATATCGTCTTTACAATGAAAACCAAAACCTGTCTTAGACAATCTAGAAAAATATATAATACCACAAGCAATTTTTTTTACATAGTAACATTTGTTTAAAACTAAATCAAATATATTCGATAAACTCACCTTCATGTTGAACAATTTCTTAGTAATCTCGTACTATGTGAAGTAAGATTGCTCCTCAAATAAAACTTTGAGGATTTCAAAGATTTTGTTGACATACGTATGTTTGTGTTGCCTTTGTAATTATTTGCCTAAAACTTACAACATAAACACTTAAGCGATTTCACAATCGATTACCCAAGTATTATAAATCTTAACTGCCTCAAGGTTAGTGCCGTCAACGGGTTTCTCTTTTAAAGGTTAATGTAACGACCCGGAATTTTCGAACCCGAAAATTCCAGATAGTTAGAAGAAAAAGAAAGAGATAGAAGAAAGAAACAGAAAGAAGAAAGAAGAATAGAGAACACAACATCTCACATTCACAGCGAATTAAATATAATAACAAATAATAGCATTTTATAAAAGAAAGATGTAATGGTTACTTTACATACAATTCATCAGAGTTACAATCATTACAATAGACTGGACAGTTATAATAACTCGTCCCAATAAATAACAATATATCACACTCCATACGTTCCTGCCATCCAGCTCGCCTCCTGAGCTCCAGAACGTCCTTACCTGGAAATCTGTAATACTCGGTCTGACCCGAGCATTACATCAAAGTAACACCCGGGTCAGGCTGGAAACCAGCGTGAGTGAACTCATCTAATATGAAATTTCAATCCATAGAACTTATTTAAACCCGGGGTAACTCGTACTTTACTATAAGTGAACAACTTATATATCAACACTTATTTTCACAAAACAATATCTAAGTATCCAACTTAGTTTAAATGGTCCATATTATTCAAAACCGGCCTATGGATTTCACATATCAATCTAAAAAGAATTATAGAAGATTTCAAATCGAAGTGGTTTCGGGTATTTACTAATACCCGACTCCGGTCTCTTCGAATTCAATACCCTTTTATCTCAAAGTATTCAAATGAAACACAATTCAAACTTCAAATACAGAGTGTCACCTATGCTCTTTAACTCATATCAATAGATAACCACATTATCTCAATTTAAACCCAACATTTCATAACATATAGCATCAACAATCACATATCCGAGATATCAATCAATCTAAGGCATGCAATATTATTCAATCATAAGCAAGATAAATTAGTTACACCATTTCTAACTAAATTAAACAAATTAAATTTATTACTTAAATCACCTTTTAAAATCCTGCTTACTTAATCATTAATTACTTAAAACCCAAGTAGTATAAGATTCCCCTGTCTAGAGGTCCCTTCTTTTTATTTCGGCTGTGTGGGCGGTTGCTAGCTACAACGGGGTTTCTTATGCGGGAATTATCCAGTAAGGGATGTTCCGGCCTTGTGTTGCAGGGGAGCGGGCGTACTCCTCGGTACGTTGATCTAGGCCACGTACTGTGACGGGCGGTACCCCAGTAGCCCTGCCATTGTATGGAATCCAATTTCCAATAAGTGCCATCGGTCTTGATTGTATAACCCACTTTGTTGGCTAGTATGCTGGAATTTAATAATGTAACAATTTCAGCTATTTCATATTTATTTGAAAACCCTAGACCCTATTATAATATAACTGGATTTCCTATCAAATGTTTTGGTTATCGTAAGGTAAAAACTTTTCCGTGTTTATGTGCGGGAAGTCTTACGAGATACCTTTTCTTTCAAAGGTTTTTCAAAAGTTAAACAATTTTTAAAACCGTTTACTCACACCAGACCCATGTCTGACCCAAGTGTTTATTTTCTGTTTTATTAAACTCTTGGGTACTCATATTATATATGAGTAGTCAAGTGATTCAGGTTAGCTTGACGAATTCTGGAGGAGATTTGGGGCAGGAGGCTTCACCGTGTAGATATATTATGATTCCGCTGTGTATATGTTGTGTCTGTATCTGTGATACTTGAGTTGTATGAATTAGACAGATGTTTATAACTGTCTAATATGTGTTGTATAAGTTGTGTACTCTGATGTAATATGATACTATGCAATATTTTATGTGATATATTATATTTTATTCGTTCCGCTGTGAGATTCTGATGTGTTGTTCTTTCTTCTTTTCTATCTTTTCTTTTTCTATCCCTTTCTTTCTTAATTAACGATGCGACTTTCTGTGGAGAAAAAGTCGGGTTGTTACAGTTAATTTGTAGACGACCATAAACGTTCATACATTAATGCTATCTTGATTTCTCTTGACTAGTCTATATAGTTTGGTCCAGTGAGCTTATCATTTTCGAAAAATAGTGTTAGATTTGTCATTTTTCTGCAAATTTGATTTAATTTGATTAAGACACATTAAACATAGTTGATGTTCTTATAATATTATATAGGTTAAATTATTACATTTAATTTATCTAATATAAGCTCCATTGTACTTTTACGTTCCTCAAAACACTAAAATGGAAGATAGGAATCTTTTAATTTCTCTATTGAGTGTTAGGACTCACATGCTTTGAGATTTTGACTTTGAAGAAGGTCAATAAATCATAGGCCCACATACAATGGGTAACACCTTATCAGCCGTATCATATATAACTCCTAACTGCGGTTTTTATCCTAATCTCATTTTGACCTTGAGGAAGATCAACAAATCGAAAGAGATTATTCACTCACCCTACCATTTATCGACGACCTAAGCATAATGCATGCACCTTGATGAAGAATAAATACATGCATGTATCTTACCTTATATAGTTAATATATTAATGGTATTACACATAAGGTCTCTACCTTGAGGAAGATCAACGACTAAAGAGTATGCAAGTAATTTATTGCTATATATTGGTAGAGGTCAACTTATATTAAAGATTCATAATCTTTAAATATGTGTGTGTGTGTTGAGTGATATCGATTTAGAGAAAAATATATTTCCCATGAAATACCTTTGTGATTCAAGCGTCGAGTACATCTGAAATCACGAAATACGTACAATACGTATGTACTTGTTTCATAAATCTAAATTGAGTTTATTGTAGTTCCACCTAAGTTTATACGTTCATATTACATAACTTTAATTTATATAAATAGTTTTTAATTTCGTTAACTTGTATAATATTCTTATGTGTGTGTGTATATATTAATTAAATATTTTTTTTTTTTGGAACTAGGGAAACCTGGTCAATCGCTACCAACATGCGATTCCTGAACAGTAAACCTAGGGAATAGATGGCTGGCCCGTCACAACCACTATTCCAGGCTAGCTAGACCTTTCGGTTGACTTAGTGCGGAAGGCGCGAAAATGAACCTCAAACCTCCCATGTGAAAGGCATATCTCCTCCCACACAAAGGTGGGACTCGAACCTCGAACCTCACACTTGGGAGGCGTATCACCCCACCACCCCGCCACAAGCCCGAAGACATTTAAATATTATTTAATTAAATTTAATTTATAAATTATTTATTTAATTAATCTAATTAATTAAATTATTACATAATTTTTGGAAACTATTAATTTATTTTCAAAACATTTTTGAAAAACATTTTATAATTTTTATAAAATTTATTTTATATTTTAAATTTAACTTTTAAATTCAAAATATAATTTAATTTTCAAACTGAATTTTGAAAACTAGCCCAATGCCTAAAATCAATTTCGGCCTTTATATTATGGATAACCTTTGAGGTTATATCATCCTTCGGGTTAGGTCAGTAGTCGGGTAGGGTAGAGTACTTGATGACCCAAATCCAACCTTAGACGCTACCTTTCTAGACACCCTACTAAATAGGTAGGCTTTAATAAGTTAGTCATAATATTACTAGTTTAGACAACATGGGCTATTGGGCCCTGATACCATCGAAGGAACCGGGCGGAGTCCCAATGGGCTAAAGAGTGAATTTCAATTTTTTTCCGTTTTGGATCTCTGTTGAGCTTATGAAGTTTAATTGATTTTAGATCCAATCTAAACTTATTTTAAATAAAATTTTATTTTATTTTATTTATTTAATAAGTAGTTATTTAATTTCAATTAAATATATTAATATTAACATAACACTCATATGTGTATAGTGCATGTGCAATATGTAAATAGTGTACATAGTTAATGTGTACGTTTATAAGTGTTGGGATTTACACCGCAATGAACACACCGACCCTTTATAAATGTCTTTGTTGTCCATAGTTTTGTTTGAAATTATGTATAAAATAATAAATATATGCATATTTACTTATAATTGATTTTGACCGATTCAGTTTATTTTGAATAAATATTTTAAAACTAACTTTAACTTTGAAAAAATCAAATTCGATCTATGTTTTAAAGAAAATATCTATTTTAAATTTTGAATTCAAATAATATATATATATATATATATATATCTACTATTAATAAAAAGAATTTAATGAATGGGATTTCCAACGTGTCTTGTTGAAATTTCGAAAATACCCCCATCCATCAATGAAATTTTACCACCGGTTTGCAACCTCCACAGCCTCTTCTTCCCAAATACCTATCAATAGAATTTTACTACCAATTTGTCATCGACACTACTAATAAAACAACTTGAAATAAAACTATTGTGACTACTAAAATATTTACACTGACAACACACATCCGTCCACTCATTTTTTATATTAAATAAAATGTAAATATACCCACTCAATAGATGTATGTACACGCGGTTTATACTTCTCTACTATTAATAAAGAGAATTCAACGAATGAGATTTTCACGGTGTCTTTTGAAATTCTGAAAATAACTCATCCATCAACGGAATCTTACCACCGGTTTGCAACCTCCATCACCTCTTCTTCACCACTACATATTAACGAAACTTTACTACCAATTTATCATCGATACTACAAACAAAACAACTTATAATAAAAGTGTTGCGACAACCAAAATATAATTTACACTTACAACACACGTCCGTCCACTCATTTTTTATATTAAATCAAATGTAAATATATCTACCTATTAGTTGCACATACATGTGGTTTATACTTGTATATATAATCTATTTTTTTGAAATCTAATTATATATAAAATTACTTATATTTTAATTTGTAAAATTATATTTATTTATATAAATTATTTTGTAAAATAAATAAATAATGTTTTTTTGGTCGAAAGAGTTTATATATATTTAAAATCCATACAAATTTGGTTTATTATTATTAATTATATATATACATAAATAATGATATTTAAAATAATTATTAATTATTATTTTATGGAAATAAATTTTTTATACATAAACCGAAAACGTATATATTTATAAAATAATTTTTAAATAATTTGATGTGTATATATTATATATAAAATGTATCTGATTTGTTATTGAATTGTTTTAGCTAATTAAAATTGGTGGTTAATGTTTAAAAATAGTAGTTAATTTGTTTAAAATTTTATGGTCAAAAATCATTTAAATAATGATGTTGTTTTGGTTTTCTTTTAAAATTTGTATACATATATTAAACCAGAAAACATATGCATATGCAAATTCGTTATAGTACATGTATAAAATTTAGTCCACACCAATATTATATAATATGTAATCAAAATATGATTAGATTATTAACTGAATATGTGGCCTAAGAAAAATAACTCCTATATTTGTTTAAAACCCCTTCAGAAATTGTAACGATCTAAAGATGGATGCCACCTTTTAATTTAATTGATTTTTGTTTGGATTTGCTCAATTTCTGGACATGGGGTTCAAAATACATAGCCAAGAATGCAAAAGAATGAGCAAAAAATGAATGGAAAGTGGTTTGTTTAAGCAGCATAAAAGAAGTGGTAAACGTGAAACAAAGATCTCATTCCTTTTCTATAATTTCAAATCCAATTTGAACACTTAAACCCTCACACCTACCGACCCATGGTTGGTCATCTTTAGAGGTTAGTTGGGCCTTCAAAATTCTCAAGCCCATTTAGTAAATAATTGTTTTAAATCAAATTTAATTTCTATTTATATCGTATATCGATATGTACATATATAACTTTTATATAAGCAATCAATTAATTAAAAATGTCCTCCAAAAATCAATTAAAATTTAATAATTAATATTTTATAAATACTAATTAATTTAATTAATTTACAACAATTATAAATTAATTAAGTCATATGGTATTTTAGAGTATTCATCGTTACAGTTGTGCGACTCAAAGGCGTAAATTTAATCAGCGATTAATATCGAACAATTCGAATATAAATATTCACGCATTACCTTAGCCAGTGGTATGATAGTTTGATCAAATTTATCGCTTAGACTTTTTTTGGTGAGATCTAATTTACTATTTTAAGCGATACCCAGTAGTAACGATTATTTACACTGAATTATCTTCGTCGCTATAACACTTCAGGTCTTATGGAATTTGATTTTGGTCAACATTCTAATATTATCCTCACTGAACTCGTTTATTTCAAACACAAAGTCCTTGGTTCAACAATAATATTTATTATTATTGATGCTAAAAATGGGCATCAACACCCAATAGAATCTCGTAGAGATTAAACGATGGATGAAATTAAAACATAGCAGAAAAAGCAAATGAACACACAGATTTTTATAGTAGTTCGGCAATCTTGGCCTATGTCTACTTCATATTTTTATTGATCTTCCATTTGATTTTGATTACAATAATGTCTAGATAAGCTGGGATCCATTAATACAAGGATGAATAAATAATAATGGCAGAGCCTAGGCATAAGAAAAAAGGATCCTCTTTATAAAGAATGGTTGTTGTATTTATAGGGGAAGATGTGCATGATCGGGCTGAAAATTCGACAGAAGAATCTCTAGATCCATAGGGCCCCACCATAATGATCAGTGGCCCTAACTTGATATCTTGGAATGATCGGCCTAAGTTTCACCGATCATTATTTTTACCACCAATTTATGTGTGATCGTTTTTGTGGGCTCCACTCTTCAATATACTGATGCTTTGAAAGTTTCAAGTGAATTGACCTTATAAATTTTGAGATGTCGATTAATCTTTACCGATTTGAGCTGCTCTATGGATCGTTCCCAATTGATCCATATAAATCCTTGCTTCGTCCGTAACCCGAGCATATGAACCCCGATCGACTCCAAATTTGAAATGTAACTTCACGGGGCTATGCTAGTCACTTCATGCTAATTGCACCTCGATTGGGACCCAATCTGAATCCTCTCGACCATCATCCATAGTCTTGTATATCATTGATTCTCAAGGTTGGTAACCACCCATTTTAGCCAAATCTACGGTATCACGGCCTTGCCAAAAGGCGGGATAACATTTTACCCCCCAAAGTACGTCTTGTTCGAACATGACGTGCTTTGAATTGTCGCAAGCTTCAATTGTCGAAAAGGATTCCATTCAGTTTATTGAAAGGGTATTATGCTTCCGTTGAGTCACTTTTGTCGATAGTTGCATTTCTTTTTGTTCGTCATAACTCTTGGTCGATTTCCAACAGTATAAATTCAGGATTGTATTCTATCAGCTATTATTTGTGTCCAGTTCTACGAGGCTAGTAAGCTTTGACTATCTGATCCAGTCTTTTCTCTAATAACTCCAGGTGAAAATTCAATTTTTGACAGTTTCAAGAGATTGAATTTTTAGAATATACATGTGCACGTTCAAGTACACATTCTTGTCATTGGCTCCCAGATGCATTTGTATGCTCACGAGTTATCACCAATTCCTTATAGTTTAATTGCAATTGGATTGCAATTCCTTATTTATTTTTTATAATGAAATAAGGGTCGTAATAAGTTACTCGATGGGAAGGGACTTCAAGTTCTACAGGGATGACGGCCTTAGAGTGATAAGCAAGGGCGAATGGAGCATGGCTAGTCGTGGACTTATGGGTGGTTCTGTAAGTCCATAATGGTGTTGGGAGTTCATCCACCCACTTACCTCCAACTATTTCCAAACGTTTCTCCTGAATGGACTTTGTGATTTTGTTCACAGCTTCAACTTGTCCATTTGCTTGAGGGGGAGCAACTGCCGCAAACCTATTTTCAATATGATGCCGATGGTAGAAATCTTTGAATTCAGCATTGTCGAATTAGGTTCCATTATCAGTTACAATGGTTTGTGGAAGGCCAAAACGACAGATGATGCTTTGGACAATGAAGTTGATTACTTTCTTCATCGTGATCGTGGCTAAAGGTTCAGCTTCAGCCCATTTGGTGAAGTAATCCACTGCTACGATGACGTACTTCGCTCCATCTTTAGAGATCGGTAAGGAACCGATAATATCAATGCCCTAAGTGGCAAATAACTATGTGCTGACCATTCATGTAACTTCCATCGGCGGACCTCTCGGAATTTTTTGCAAACATCTAGCACTCGTTACATTGTCTAGCGTGATCAATTGCATCTCGATTGACAATTGGCGAGTAATACCTTTAGTAGAATATTTTCTTTGTCAGGGTTTGCCCCCCGGTGTGATCGTCGTGTTCTCCTTCATGGACTTCCCTTGAGACTTGTTTTATTTCTTCATGAACCTTTTCTATACATGACTCCTTCTTGTATGATGTAGCGTGAATCTTTGTGGAAGATTTATTGTTTTTCATTCCTCTATTCAGGAAGGATCCCTCGTTGCAGATAACCTTTGATAGGAGTCATCCATGATTCCCTTTTCGGCTCCATCTCCAGAACCAAATTAATCTCCATCTAGTTGATGCTTGGAACATTTAGTACTTTAATAAGGACAAAGTCTATTTGTTGTGCATTCCCGGTCCCCCAGAACTGGCCAGCTTGGCAAGTGAGTCACATTTCTCATTTTGTTCTTTGAGGATGTGTGTAATGGTGTAATACTCGAAGTCGGCCAGTAGCTCTTGGACCTAGCCGAGATAAGGAGTAATTCACTGCCCCCTAGCTTGATAATCTCCCATGACTTGGCATACTACTAACCGGGAATCGCAAAAGATTTGTAAAGTTTTCACTCCTAGTTCTTTGGCAACTTTGAGCCCGACAATCAAGGCTTCATAATTAGCTTTGTTATTTATTGCAGGGAAGTCAAGTTTTAGGATGTAGCAAATCGATTATTCCTTCAAGAGTCGCTAAGACGATTCTGGCACCAGAACGCCGATCGTTGGATGCTCCATCCATATATATTTTCCATCAATTGGTTGGTTCTCCACTGCTCTCCAGAGAGTCGTCTGGTACAGTGAACTCAGCTATAAAGTCCGCCAGTGTATGTCCCTGGATAGCTCTCCGAGGAAGATAAGTGATATCGAATTGGCTTAGCTCGATATTCCATTTGAGCAACCTTCCAAACATCTTAGGTCGATGTAGGACCCGTCGTAACGGTTGGTCGGTGTAGACGTTGATGAGGTGAACCTGGAAATAAGGGCGAAGCTTTTGCGATGCAATGAACATGCACTACGCGAGCTCTTCCAACTTCGGGTAGTTTCTCTCAACACCTGTCAATCGCTTGCTAACATAATATACTTGCCTCTGGATCCGATTCTCTTCACGTAATAGAGCGACACTTATGGCATGTATCGATACCGCTAAATAGATGTATAAGTATTCACGATCAAATGGCTTGGATAGGAGGTTGCTCTAAGTGATTTATCAGAGCTTGAAATGCATCAACATAGCCCTGCATCCATTCAAAGCTTCTCTTCCCTCTCCTGGTTAGGTCGAAGAAGAGAATTCACTTGTCGATGGCCTTGGAGATGAATTGATTTAGGAGAATGACTTTCCCATTAAGGCTCTGTACCTGTTTGATAGTATTTGTTACCTAGATGTCCCCGATTCCCTAAATCTTCATAGGATTAGCTTTGATTCTATGAGAATCTGTGCAGTTAAAGTGCTCGGCAGATTCAATGCGGTGGAGGTGCAAAAAGTTATAGCGGGGATACAACAAGAATATAGCGGGATATAATGGACGACTCTAAAATAGCATTAAAACTTGTATTTCATGTTTTTACAAATATATAAATGGTAATTAAATGAAAAATTAACATTTAATTGAATTATAAGTAATACATAAATAATTTTAAATAAAAACATGTGCGAATTTACTGTAAATAAACGTAAAACTATTATATAACATAATTGAATTTAGTAGAATATTAGAGTATTTTCATTTATGAAAATATATAAAAATTCAATTAAATAAATTAATTTCATAACTTTTATAATGTACAAATGTAAATTTTCAATTTATTTCTTTTAAAGAAGATATAGCGGAAATAACGAAATATAGCGGGAATAACGGGATATAGCGGAAATAGCGGGGCTTAAAGCGGAAAGGCTATATGGAAAAATCATAGTGGTAGAAATCCGCTATGATATATAGCAGGGTTATAGCAGGGTAATAGCGGGACATTAACTGCACATGCAAGAGTTGACGATGAAACCTCGAAATTTCCCTGATGCAGCGCCTAAAGAGCATTTCAAGGGATTGAGCTTCATTTTGTGTTTTTGGAGAAACTGAACATCTCCTCCAAGTCATCGATGTGGTCGTTTGATTGTCATTATCTCACGAGCATATCATCCACAAATACTTCCATTGGTTGCCCGATCTGATCTTTGAACATCCGGTTGACTGGTCTCTAGTAAGTAGCTTCGGCATTGTTTAGTTCAAATGGCATCACAACATAACAATATAGCCTTAGATCAGTAATGAAGCTGGTGTGCTTCTGGTGAGGGATGTGTATCGGGATCTAGTTGTATCTAGAGTATGCATCCATAAATGAAAGGAGTTCATATCTAGCGGTTGAGTCTACCAGCTGGTCGATCCTCAAATGTGGAAAGTTATCTTTCTAGCATGACTAGTTTAGGTCAGAGTAGTCGACGTATGTTTGCCACTTTCCATTAACTTTTCTTACAAGAACTAGATTGGATACCCATTTCGGGGAGAGGGCGTCGTCGGTAAACCTATTGTTATTGAGTTTATCCACTTTCACTTTAAGTACAGCAGATCTCTTTGGATCCATGCCGCGCTGCTTTCGCCGTGTCGCTTTTGTTTCACCAAGACATGGCTCGGGTCGCTCACGATAGTTGGTGAGATCACACACATGTCAGAATGGGTCCAAGCAAACACATCAAGATTCGTTCGAAGAAAGCCAGGTAATTCCTTCATTATCGCTGCACTAAGCTATGATCTGATCTTTCGTACTCGTGATGAGTCGCCATAGCTGACCGTAATGTCGATCGTTAGCTTAGCGGGTACAACTTTAGATTCTTTAGGCTCCTCTTCTCCATCTTTGTGGTCTATACCTTTATAGTACCGACTGTGTTGTTGCTGCTTGATATTGGCCTTATATTGTAAGTTGAAAAATGCTTAAATGGATTTGCCTAAGCAATGGGATCGGTTCTGATCCCTTGTTTTAGTGGAACTTAAGCAGTTTTTGATTTAACATGAACATATTAGACCATATGAACTTGAAATCGAACAATGGGATATGTCATATATGACTTGCACACTTGAACTAGCATACGACCTTGAATCAGATGTTTACCACTTCCGACTTGAATAAATTAGCATATTTGTACTTGTACTGATTGTAACATATGCCCAATCAACGTGAAATCTGATTGGGACGTCAATGATGATAGTTACTCTAGTCGAATCCTAGAGTCTTGTCATGAGTTATTGAGTTCGATAGTGAAGGGCTCTAGACGCTTTGAGCGATTATCTGCAAATAGCCGAAGATCAGGCTTAGAAGCACATTGAATCAAATGTCGAGTATGGTTCAGCCTCATGTTGCACGCAACTACATAACTAGCTCTTGCTTTGAGTTTGAATCTGATTATATATTCAAGTGATGCACTTTCCATTTAATGTACTCATGATCTGTTACTCGTCGTTTGGGTTGGAGTGATGGTCAGTTGCCCATGAGCTTAGGCATCGATTTGACGATTCTATCTCTAGGCATCCATTCGGTCGTAGCCTCGAGTCATTGTAAACACTAGGTATGGGTCACAGTATTGAGCTATCATGGTCAGTCTTTGGATGGTCACACTTCTACCCCGGTCTCGGGTTGATAAATGTACTGCATGGACGGTCAGTCTCGTCCTAGTCGTATTTATGCTCCCATCTAAGCTCTGAAGACTTAGAGTTGATCAATGAATGGTAGGTTCACATTCATCTTGTTTCTTGCTCGTGTCCCCAAGTCTGGGGCATGCGTCGATGAGTAGGAAGGCAAGTTATGTCCACTTTAGCTTTATACTCTTTCTCGTTGAATCATGGGACCGAGTTATTTAATTGAAGGATGAGTCGCACCTATTCTGGATTATATTATGTCTTTTCCTTCCAAGAGGAAGACTTCAATTCCCCATCGGATTTCGGACATGAGTTGTGCACTGGGTGGTCGATCACGTCTACTTTTAGTGAAGATGTCGTCATACTCTAGGAAGGACCAAAGAATAAATGGTCAAATCACATCTAGTTGGTGATTGATGCTCTCCCCATCGAACCAAGGGCAAGGATCAGTGTGCGGACGGTCAAGTCACGTCCGTTTCGTATCGCACTTTTAGTCAGATCATGGTAAGAGTCAAGAATGAATGGTCGTGTCGCATTCATTCAAAGCTGGACGGTCAATCATGCCCATTTTTATTCATATATTCCATCAAATATAGGGACAAAGTTGGCTAAGGAGTGGTTGAGTCATGCTCATCTAGTTTTGTACTCCTCCTGACGGATCAAAGGAAAGTGATGGAGAATGAATGGTCAAGTCACACTCATTCATGGTTTATTCTCCTATCCATGCTCTAGTGATCGAAATTATTCGACGAACGTTTGAGTCATATCCATTTGTGGTTGGTACGGATCGATATTGACCCTCAATCCGATGGTATGGTATAGTCGGTCACTCGTAACTTCGGATGTCGTTCTGATTGGTTTTGTGTTAAGGCCTCCCTATAGTCGTTGCCTTGAGTCGTAAAGAACACCAAGCTAGAGCTATAGTGAGCTGTCGTATTCAGCTTTCAATAATTTTCACTTCTGCCCCTAGTCTTGGGTTAGCAGAGTTAGTTCATGGATGGTCGAATTCCATCCGTAGTGAGTTTATACTCCTCTTGTTGAGTTCAAGTTGGAGTTTATGAAATAGTGAGTGGTCGAACCACACTCATATATATATTTATACTCATATCCGCACTTTGGGGATAAGAGTTTGTTGGCTGGTGGTCGAACCACACCCAACTTGTGTTTATACTCATGTCCACACTCTGGGAACATAGAGTTATTCCGGAAAATGGTCGAACCATATTTTCCTTAGACATTTTTTCTGCCCCCAAGTGAGGGGCGGTAGTCGAAGAGTGGTCGGGCGTATCATGTTCACTCTTACTTGGAGCTCTTCATGTTGAATCGTGGGAAGGAGCTGATTAGCAGATGGCCGGGTCGTATCCGATTTAAACTTGGTCTCTCAAACTGCTCATTGCATCCGGGGCAGGAGTCGATGCATGGACGGTCGTACTGCATCCACTTTCATTTAGATCTTACTTCTACCAAACCTTGGGAGTGAGATGAGTGTTTTGGCAAACTCCGTGCCCGAGCAAGGGAGCGGATGTCAGGCCGCATCCACTTTGAGTTGTGTCTTTGCCCCCAAGCTAGAGGGAAGAGTTAGGAAGCGGACAGTCGAATCGTGTCAACTTTTTTATGGTATTTATATTCCTGGTCATGCTATGAAGACTAGAGTTGGTTGGTGGACGGTCGAACAACATCCATATTTTTGTGTTTATACTCTAGTTTGCACTCTGGGAACTAGAGTTGATCGATGGACGGTCGGACCGCGTCCACCTTTTTGTGTTTATACTCAAGTACGCTCTCTGGGAACTAGAGTTGATCGATGGGCGGTCGAACCACGTCCATCTTTTTGTGTTTATACTCAAGTCCGCTCTTTGGGAACTAGAGTTGATCGATGGACGGGCGTCCATCTTTTTGTGTTTATACTCCAGCCCGCACTCTGGGAATTAGAGTTGATCGATGGATGGTCGGACCGCGTTCATCTGCTTGTGTTTATACTCCAGTCTGCATTCTGGAACTAGATTTGATCGGTGGATGGTCAGACCGCGTCCATCTTTTCGTGTTTATACTTCATTCTGCGCTCTAGGAACTAGAGTTGATCGATGGACGGTCGGACCGCGTCTATCTTTTTGTGTTTATACTCCAATCCACGCTCTGGTTACTAGAGTTGATCGATGGATGGTCGGACCGCATCCATCTTTTTATGTTTATACTCTAGTCCGTGCTCTGGGAACTAGAGTTGATCGATGGATGGTCGAACCACGTCCATCATTTTGTGTTTATACTCTAGTCCACGCTCTGGGAACTAGAGTTGATCGATGGACGGTCGGACCGCGTCCATCTTTTTGTGTTTATACTCCAGTATGCAATCTAGGAACTAGAGTTGATCGATGGAAGATCGAACCACATCCATCTTTTTGTGTGTATACTCCAGTCCGCAGCCTGGGAACTAGAGTTGATCAATGGATGGTCGGACCATGTCCATCTTTTTGGTGTTTATACTCCAGTTCGCACTTTGGGAACTAGAGTTACATGATGGGTGGTCATTCGCATCTGTTTTTGATTTATTATCCACCTGTCAAGTCGAGGTAAGAGTTGTCAAATGAACAGTTGAATCACGTTTGTCCCCAGCCTAGAGGAAGGGAGTAGGCGATGAACTATCGGATCACATCCATGCTTGGGTTGGATGGTCAGGTCTCGTACAATTGCTTCGTACCCTTCCTGGCAAGTGAAGGTAGAGAGTTATTGGGTGGACAGTCATGTCGCATCCACCTCAAGATGCAGTCATGTCCTCGTATCGAGGGAGGTGGTTGATGAGTAGATAGTCAGTCGTGCCTACTCTTAGTCGAGCCCCCAAACTGACTCATGTATCCAATGTAGGAGTTAATGTGTGGACGGTCAAATCACATCCACTTTAGTTAGACCTTGGTCTTGCTAAGCTTTAGGAGAGGCATAAGTAGTTTGGCGAACTTAAAATATGAACTGGGGAGTGGATGGTTGAGTTGCATCCACTCCAAGTGTTTTTCCGGTCTTCAAGTCAAGCGCGAGGAGGCTAATGAGTGGACGGTCAGTCGTGTCCACTTTGTATTAGATTCTTACCTTATCGGGCCTTTTCATTTCGAGTCCTTGCCCCTAAGTCAGGGGCAGATGGTAGCTGATGAGTGGTTGAATCACACTCGTCTTGATGATCCTCCAAAGGTCCGATCATGGTCCATGGAGGTTGGTTGGTGCCCAACTCTCAGTACTTGGTCACCTACATCATTTGGAAGTAGTTTAGTTCTAATTGGTCATAGTTCACAACATAAATGAAATTGAAATAAATCTTATTGATAAGTGAAGCAGCGTCATATGCTTGCTATTCCACTTTGCCAAGCCCTTCTCAGTTGGAAGTCGATCGTAGGTGGTCCAATTGGTAATCAAAGTTCTTTATTGTTAGGGGTGGATGTTCCTTGCCTTCTATTCCGTGGGGGTTGCATATATTGCTGAAACTTTCCTTTCCGGATTAGGTTTCCGATCACATCTCGGAGGCGTTTGCAACTGCAGGTGTTATGACCGTGTGTATCTTTGCAACATTTCTTGGAATTTCCTCTGGATTTCGATGGACTCTCTCGAGGCTGGTTTTCAGTACTGCTCTGAATCGTGAGTCTCCAAGTAGATGTTATCGATTGAATCGTTCAAAGGAGTATATGAGTCGACTTTTGAGATTCTAGATCGTCTCTAGAATCCGAGTCCTTAGCTAACGGGCCTGCATTGTTCTTTCTCCTAGTTTGTTATACCTCCTCCTTGCTTAGGTTCTGGTTCACTTTGTAATGGAAATGATCCAAGGTCGTAGGAGGCTCTCCAGCTTACCAGTCGCCAAAGTCTGTCTCAGGGTCAATTCCATTTATCAATGCCATCAGTATGATATTCTCGCTGGGATTGCTCGCTTTAGTGACGATGGCGTTGAATCTCTACAGGAAGTCTTTGAGCGGCTCATCCGACGTTTGGAATAAATTGGATAATGACATCACATCCATGGGGTGATTCACATGCATTCTGAATTGCTCGACAAACTTCTTAGCCAAATAATTGAACGAGGAGATGGATTTGGGTGATAATCACATAAACCGCATGATCGCTACACCTTTGAGGAACGTAGGAAAGCATTTGCATTCGATGGCATCTATCGCTTTGGCGGAATTCATATGCCACTCAAATTTCATGAGATGTATTCCAGGGTCGGTTTTTCCTAAGTAAACCGATATGATTGGTACATTGAATCTCCTCGAATATTCTACACATTGAACGGCTTCAATAAATAGGCTTCGACTGCGGGAGATGCTTCAGCCGCCGTCAATCCGGTTCATTTTCAAGTTACAGCTACTTGTTATGCTTGTTAATGATGTATGCATGGTTTTCTAACATTTGAAAAGTTGGGAATGTCGGTCAAATGGCAGATCAGTTAGGATAAGGTCGTTGATCGGTGATGATCCCCAAACTTTCACCCAAATAGGGCGCGATCCATATAAGGCAGTAAGGAGGGCCTCTTGAGGTTGAACACCAAGTTTCAAGTCATTTGGAGTCCGTATGCCCGAGATATGAGCAAAACATGATGGATCGGTATTGATGGATTGATGGCAATTTACTTGGAGTCAGACCCTAGAAAATCTGCTATTTGCTTGGAGTTAAGCAATTGGTTTACTTGGAGTTACTGAATTCGAAGTGCTGGGTCAGTGAAGAACGGTGCTTGAAGTCAAGTTGGCGTTTGCTTGGAGAAAATCTTGGTTTTACCCGAGTTTGGCTTTGGACCAAAGTTTCTTGGGTTTTCTTAGAGTCACATCAACTATGTTCTCCAATCTTTAGGAGTATCGTTTGAGTAGCGGTTGCTTGTCCGTTCCTTGGTTACAATTCAGAAGCTACCGCTTGATCCTCTATGTCCCAGTCAGTCATAGGACATAACGGAAGTGGATAGTATGCACCGTCTTTAAGTTGAGTTTCGAATGCAGAATGTAGGGGCACTGCACCGCGACACGAGTTCGGGTGCATTGCAACCGAAATTTTTTTAGAGCCTTTTTCTTAAAATTAGGATCGTACCCGATTTTTTTGGAAATACGATCAGTTGCAATAATAATTGGTTGAAAATGATCGGTTGGAATGCCAAAGCAGTGGAACGATTAGTTGTAGTAACAATTGGTTAGAATACCAAGGCAGTTCGAACGATCAGTGGAAACGTTAATCTGGAACGATTGGTGAAAATGTTAACTGGAACGATCGATGAAATCGTTAACTGGAACGATCGGTGAAATCATTAACTGGGACGATCAATGTAAGTGATGTTATGGGAACGTTAACAACGATTGGTTGAAAACGATCGGTATAAACTGTAGGCTGGAACGATCTTATAAGAACGATCGTATAAAGATGATCGTATAGAAATGATCGGTATGGAATGATCGTACAAAAAAACGATCGGCCAAATTCACGTAGGAGGAACGACCAATGAGAAATGATCATACAAAAAAATGATCGTACAAGATGATGCAGCATATGGATTTGTAGGGAGCGATCGTTCATTGAGGATGTATGGAGCATGGACGATGAAACACATGACCGATCATACACTAGCATCAAGATTTCCTTCTTGCAGCGGGGAGTAGACTTGGCTCCTCCGGCCATGGCTGATAGTTTCCTTGGAGATTCTCTTTTTCAAATCTGAGTAGAATAGGAAACTTGTTGGTAGAAAGCTGGATCTATCTCGCGAATAGGAAAATCCACAAGTAGAAGATGAGATCCAATCAAGCTAAGAATTCACTTCTCAGTGAAAGCACCAAAATGTCGATGGCAAAAATGGGTATCGACACTCAATAGAATCTCGTAGAGATTAAACAATGGATGAAATTAAAACATAGCAGAAAAAGTAAATGAATACACAGATTTTTATAGTGGTTCGACAATGTTGGCCTACGTCTACTTCATATTTTTATTGATCTTCCATTTGATTTTGATTACAATAATGTTTGGATCAGCCATGATCCATTAATATAAGAATGAAGAAATAATAATGGCAGAGCCTAGGCAGTAGAAAAAAGGATCCTCTTTATGGAGAATGGTCGCTGTATTTATAGCGGAAGATGTGCATGGATGAGGCTGAAAATTTGCTAGAAGAATCTCTAGATCCATAGGGCCCACCATAATGATCGGTGGCCCTAACTTGATATATTGGAACGATCGACCTAAGTTTCACCGACCGTTATTTTTGCCCTCCAATTTATGTGCGATCGTTTTTATGGGCTCCACTCTTCAATATACTGATGCTTTGAAAGTTTCAAGTGAATTGACCTTGTGGATTTTGAGATATCGATTGATCTCTGTTGATTTGAATGGTTCTATGGATCGTTTCCAATCGATCTATATAAATCCTTGCTTCGTTCGTAACCCGAGCATACAAACTCTGATCGACTCCAAACTTGAAATATAATTTCATGGGGCTATGCCAGTCACTTCACGAGCTGATTACACCTTGATTGGGATCCGCTCTAAATCTTTTTAACCATCATCCATAGTCTTGTATATAATTGATTCTTAAGGTTGGTAACCAACCATTTTAGCCAAATCTACGGTATCACGACAATGCTAAAAGGCGGGATAACAATTGTTAACCATACTGCTTTGGCCAAAGACTTTGCCTTTGAACTGACCACGGTTGACCGCGATACTAACCTCATATAACCGAGGAGATGAGTTCTCTATCCAATAACGTTTCACTTTCAAAGCTTCAACTCAAACCCAACTATAGTCATTTGATTATTACCATGCTATGATTTTACTATAATCAATGTGGATTATTTATATTAAAGTTAATAGTATTCTCAAGTCGAGAGAACTATGTAATATCATTACTTCGAGATTCTCTGTTTGACCTTAGTTATATTAACCAAAATAAAACTCTCGAATGGGTCATTCCATAGTTATCCAATAACTCTCAATACTTAACCCCTTAGCACCCCAGTAGTTATGAATACACTACGCAATATTTGAAGAGCATTACATACTCTAGTCTTAAAAGATGTATCGATTTTCTATCTTGAAACATCTTAACTAGAAATATTTAAAAAAATATTACTTTAATATGATAAATTTCTCATAATTATAACACATTGTAATTAGTATCACATAATATATCATTTAAAGATTTTTCATTAATTACACTTAAATCAAATAATTAACTAACATAACACAGTATGAAAAATATATTATAGAAAAAAAGTCTTTTATTTTTAACGAGATTTCATTATAGAGTTAATAATTTATAATAAATTACAGAATTGTCTCTAAGGCATACCCCTAACTCTATCATAATGTTCCATAGAAATGTATCGAGTAACAGAATCGTTTATGTAGATTTGAACATGGTCGCTTGTCTCGATCTAAAGCATGCTTTGTATTCACAGAAGCATACTTTGGAGGCAAGTTTTATTCGGCATTTTACCTAATTGACATTTCAATAGAACTGGACTACAAAATAATGAAGAAATTGATTTTGGACTCATGGACGATCAAGTACAAAGAGTAAAGGAAGAAACAAGAGAAAGTTGATTTAGTCCATGTATCGGTACCGACCCATCCATCAAAATTACCAAATAACACCCACTCAAGTGTAATGGATCTGTAGCCAAAATGAAGAAAAAGACAGATTTTGGGAATGAGCTATGGATCAATATTGATCCATCATAAATACCATTTTGCTTCTCAAACTCAAAAGCAATGAAGAATAACGCATTTTGGAGCAAAGTGCAAGATTTTGAACCAATGCCATGATTGATACCGACCTATGATGGAACAGTACCAATCCATCGAGCCTAAGGATTTGGTTAATCTCTGACCTGATCTCTTTTCTGATATCCCAAATCCGATCGACCGACCATTTCAAATGAGATCCGACAAATCTAAATAAAAGGCTATTTCCAACAAGAAAATTGCTTTTGATCTTTCGTTTACTTTTGCTAGGGAAAACGCTGCCATTTTTGTACCTAGAGATAGAACTTTGAGAATTCATTATAAAAGTTGTAGATCTACTATAAACAAACAATTAAATTAATAAAATGGACGTAGGCCATCGATTTGACCAACAACTATAAAATATCGCCTCTCTTCTTACATCTCTTTTAGTTCTCTATATTTTTAAATTTCTTTTTGAATTTTGATCATTTGAGGGCGTTAGATCAAAAATAAAAGCTAATATTAAGAATTGAGGTCGTATCATGAGCAAACTTGTGGAGGTGTTGAGGGTGATTTGTGTTGCATGACACTTGAGTGATATTTGAGCCTCATGATGGGGGGAGGATGACGTGACGGTTTTGGCTTGTTCCTGTAAGGTTGATTTTGGGTTCAACCTGTTTATCGAGTTAAGAGTTTTTTTACAAGGATATCTGAACGTGGGCGTGTGCACATAATTCGTGCAACTACGTCGATGGAAGTGTTATGTACAACATCACCTCCCTTCCGCGTCCCACTCCAAACATCAACTTAGTGCTTCTAGTGCGTCCCAAGAATACACAGATTGAGATTACTATATATACGGGTTGATATGGGCCAAATCAGTTGCCATGGGCTGAAACTTGCACGCGATGCATCTGCCAGCAGTTTTGCAAATAAGCAAAGTTGTAGGGGTTAGAAAGACAATATAAACACGCTTGTTTGTTTGAATCCGGTTATTCTCCAATCGTTATTTCATTTTGCAACGAACGCACTCATAGAGGAAAGTAGGTTAAAGTGAGAGAAAAGAGACAGAGGTACGCCGATCCGCCGTCAATTTACCGAAAAATTCCGTCAAATCCAACGCCGACGAACTTTTGAAGCTAATGGAGGTAGAGTCACGTCTGATTCGAAGCCTGCTTGCGTTCCCGGGAAATGAACCTTGAAATTTCAGCCGTACGATCAGGGTTTGGGTCAGTCAGCGGCCACTATTTCGAATACGAATGGAGGGGAGTGTCTGCCAACTAGGATTTTCTTTGTCTCTGGTAATTTTACGTTGAAAGTCGAAATTTTAACTCATTTTTAGTGTATTTTTTTTTGTGTTAAAACACTAGATTGGTTGGCAATCATTGATTTAGTTTAGGGGTTTTTGTTTGGTTTCTGTTGCCTGTGAGCTGGTAGTGTTTTTTTTACCGTTACTTTGAGTTTGAGGATATTAGGTTTTCTTTTCTTTTGTGGAATTATTGAACTTTGCTTTGATGCCCTATGCAGCAGTGATATTGCAGCTGTAGGAGTTAGTATGAAATAAAAAGAAATAATTTTTGAAGTGTCCGCCTTCACTTTGATGACGTTTGGGGATTTGGTTGCTATCACTTGATACAAGCTAGTATAGCTTGTTTGGCTCCTTTTCACATGTATGTCGTATAATGGTTTTTGGTTGTATATTACTGCACCACATATGGTGCCTATTTGCGTTGGCTGTTTTGTACATGTGATTGAAAATTATATACTTCTGAAATTTTTTAAATAAACAGGAAGTTCTTAGAGTGTGATACTTGTCACAAGGTTTCTCAAGTAGTTCTGGTTTGAAGTACATCAAATAAAAATATTCATGCCTGCCACCTTCTATTTGTTCCCAGGTCCCATATCCTAAAGTTGATGCAAATATTCTTTTTTTGGGGACAATGTGTACTTCTCACAAGACTCACAATATTATCATTTAAGAAAAAAATGTCATATATTGCAATCTTCTTGATATTGACCATTTGGCTAGTATCACTTAATCAAGGAAGCTACTTTTGTGTTTTTACCATGTACATGCCAATTTACTTTTAATTCAGGAAAGCCTAAATTTCTCAATATTTATTTTATTCTGGCTCGTTCATCCTATTCAGTATTACATGCGCTGTTATTCTGGACTGCACTTATATGGTTTACAAGTGTGCAAATAGGATCTGCTGTCAAAGGCTCTACCTAAGCTCTGTTTTCTAGCTTTAGGGACCCGATGTCTAATGGTATAATAATAAAGCTATGTGTTTTCTTTTAATATGTCATTTGTTGGTGTCTCCAAGCTTTAGAAACTTCAGCACTCCGCTCTGCCCCTAACAACATTTCAAACTATCATATACATCTATTACACAAGATTTGCAGTATTATTTTGTCAGAAAATTTAACAGCTATTGAAGATCTTGATTTTGATCATTTTGTCAGAAAATTTCAAACTACAATGTATATACTGTCCCTGAAATTGTTCTACATGTTCCTTCGCTTTTTATTCATGAAAGCTCAAATTTCTCAAAATTGTATTTTCTAATATCATTTTCAGTATTAGTGTTTGGTAAGGATAATATGTATTATTAGTCCTTTTGAAATTCGTGGTATTTCACCTGGCTGTTTGATCCACTAAGTGAAGCAAAATGTTTAGAGTTAGTGTTAAATAAGTAACTAAGTTATTATTTAGTAAAATAAATACGCAGTGCAGAGTTACTGTAGGTATTCAACTTTTATCTGTTAATAAATTGTTAACCTAACCTATTCAAAGCCACTATTGGTTTTTGGCTAATATACATCCTTCCAGGATCATTGGTTGGTAACCACAGTACAAAATATATAGTTAGATTGTTTCAGATCTGTTGTTGCTAATTTATTTTGATATGATATACAATTACGCAGTTAGAAGTTATACCTGTTACCTTGTGTATAACATTATCTGGAATTTGAAAAGCAGGCAAGGCGTTCACAATGTTGACCATAGTAATTAAATCCAATGATAAAAATCAAAATAATGAAATATTGTTTATTAATCCCTCTAAAATTAAAGTAACACGTGCACATGTGTGCATGTGTGTGATCGTGCGTTCATGCATGCTGAATTTAAACCATTGAATTTTATAATCTAATGGTTCATATTCAAACTTCTTCTCTATTTTTTTTTTAAAGTAGAGAAGGATGTATATTCCCATTATCTAAGGTTACTATCTTGGAAGTGGTTCATTTTACACCTGTTATCCTTTGGGGTCATGGTATTTGGGTTGACTCCAATTTTATAGTAAAACAAGAAATCATATATATGTGTTAATAGGTTCATATGTAGAATTTAATGATACATATAGTGACCAGACTTCGGTAATTTTTACTGTATATCGGTCTTCTTTGAGAATTGTAAATTTGTTCATTTCTTCTTTTTGTAACTTGGAATAGATGAAGTTTTTGAGTGGCTTCTCATGGAATATTTATTCAGCAATCTTGGCACTTGAACTTTTCACATATTTATTTATTTTCTTAATTTTATTTCAGCGATACACACATGGATTATGATGATAATGATTTTCAAAGTCAGAATTTCCAGCTAAGTGCAGACGACAACAAATTTCCTCTTCCAAAATTTGATATTGATGAGCATCTTCAGGTTAATCTTAGGTTTGATAGTTTAGTTGATACAGACATTTTACTAGGAATACAAAATCAAGACAACAATTGGATTGAAGACTTTTCTTCAGGAACTAGTGCAATCGAATTCAACTCTAGCGCTGCTAAAACTCACACGATTTCTAGGCATACCAATGTTTGGTCTGAAGCTACTTCTTCTGAATCTGTTGAAATGCTATTGAAATCTGTTGGAGAAGATGATATGAATAACAATAAAGCCATTGCCATGGAGTCTGATCTTCAAAATGCTTCAAATAACCTAATCAATCCAGCGGATCCCACTCTAGAAAATGATAATGACAGCTCTGTGATGGCGACTTTTGTGCAAGATGATCAATCTTTACAACCTGATAAAGTAGAAAGAAATATATCAGATCAAAATACAGATGCAAGTGGGGAATTGCTATTGAAATCTGTTGTAGAAGATGAAATGAATGACGATAAACCCATTGCCATGGAGTCTGATAACTCTGATCTTGAAAATGCTTCAAATTACCTAATCAGTTCAGTGGATCCCACTCTAGAAAATGATAATGACAGCTCTGCGATGGCGACTGTTGTTCAAGATGATCAATCTCGACAACCTAATGAAGTAGAAAGAAATACATTAGATCAAAATACAAATGCAAGTGGGGAAATGCTATCGAAATCTGTTGGAGAAGATGAAATGAATAACAATAAACCCATTGCTTTGGAATCCGATCTTCAAAATGCTTCAAATAACCCAACCAGTCCTGTGAATCCCACTCCAGAAAATGATAATGACATGGCTACCATTGTGCAAGAGAATCCATCTCTGCAACCTGATAAGGTAGAAAGAAATATATCAGATCAGAATACTGATGCAAGCGAGGAAATGCTATTGAAATCTGTTGGCGAAAATGAAATGAATAACAATGAACCCATAGCCATGGAGTCTGATAACACTGATCTTGAAAATGCTTCAAGCTATCTAATCAATCCAGTGGATCCCACTCCAGATGATAATGACAGCTCTACGATGGCAACCTTCGTGCAAGATGATCCATCTCTACAACCTGATGAAGTAGAAACAAATATATCAGATCAAAATACAGATGCAACCGAGGAAACTAGACAATGTCCTGAGTCTGCTAGTGATGTATTCGTGTGCCATAGTGATTTGAATAAAAATGATTCACAGACAGTAAGTCTGCCCTCTGTTGAGCCAACTATGGATTCCTCTGTTTTGATGAATGATGGATGTGATGTATCTAAAATTTCTGAAAATTGTGATGGTTTGCTTGAAGTTGTTGCCTGTCAAGTTGAAGTTTCTAATGAGAGCGAAGCAATAGAAACTGCTGGAGAGAAACACACTGGAATAATGAACCAAAATGAGAAAGAATTTGGAAATATAGAAGCAGCGAGGGAGGTGAATTCTCCAGTTGATAGAAATAATCCTAAGACACCAGAGAAATCTATAGTAATTGAAAATATCACTGGCTGTGGTCATTCTAAGATAGATATGCAGACTCATGAGACTGGTATTGCCATTGAAAAGAGAGTTGAATTCAATATTGTTGAAAATGACGAGGAATCTGGGTCTAAATCGATTCTACAAGAAAATGCTGCACAAAGTATATTGTATGAAAGTGTACATAACACAACTGAAGATGTTGCAGCATCGGTCAGCACTGTTACTGGAAATTTGAAGAGCAATGTTTCTCTAGTGGATAAGGCTGAAGTTACCATATCAGAGTCAGAAGATAGGACTGACTGTGATCACTCTGAGATAGATATGCGGACTCATGGGACTGAAGCTGTTGTTGAAAAGAGCGTTGAAGTCAATATTGCTGAAAACGACGAGGAATCTTGGTCCAAATTTATTCCACAAGAAAAAGCTGCCCAGAGTGTATCATATGAGAGAATACAAAGCACAACTGAAGATGCTGCAGTATCAGTTAGCACTGATGCTGCAAATTTGAAGAGCATTGGTTCTCTAATGGATAAGACTGAAGTTACCACATCAGAGTCAGAAGATGCGCATATGACAGATGTTGGATCAGGTAGGTCATAATACTAAAATATATGTAATTTATTCGGTTAAGGCATTGGATTTTTCGAACAGTTGGTGAATTACCTTCTTAAGCTGTTGTTTGTCACATTGGCTTGTAGCACAACACACATGTTCTGCTTAATCATTTACCTTCCACAGTTAACTATTCTTTTATAATCCTTACCTTTTGCTTTGTACATAGGTGCATGTATAATTTTTTTTCCTCTTCTTTTTTGTTGATTTAGGAAATCCAATACCAAGTATGTATTGGTGCCAGATTTCGAAGTCATTTTTGACTTGGAAATTAGTAGGCCATATTGTCTCAGGATAGGCCAGATTTCAAGTCAATTTAGTACACATGCTTTCTTTTTTAAGCTAATTTTGGTTCAGTGTGTAACCATTGCATATCCTATGTTTTGGTTTACTAGGTTTTGGAGTGCCTTCTGCTGAGGAAAGTACAGATAAAGTTAAATCACATATTGATGGTCCCCTCTCTGAGAATAGATCCAGTGAACAGAAAGAAACGACTTCACCAAAATCACTAGCATATGATTTCATTGATGCTGATGCGAAGGAGATAAAAAATTCTGAAGGTGAGCCAAACACTTGTTGGATTTGATTTGATTTTTTTTTACAAGAGCACAATTGCTGAAGTACATGTTTTACTGTTCACTTTATAGATGTTCAGGTGTCTGCTTTTAAAAATTCAACTGCTGCAGATTTGGTTCTAGAACAGAGCACAAGTGAAGTGTCAGATCATCTGTCATCAGAGTGCATGAACTTTAATGAAAGAAAAACTAGTATTATTGCAAATTCTGAGTTTGCCCATTTGGAGGGTAATGTGGACAATAGACGATCAGAAGGTCCCAACATTTATGAAAATAAGTTGCCCGACATAAGTCAACTAAATACAATGGAAGTTCAACATTCATGTCATGTGGAAAGTTCTGATGGATCTCAGTGCAAGTTTGAACTTCAATCTTTGCCTGATAAATCAGATGCCTCCCCCCATGCCAACCTTAGGACAATCTCTGGTATTACTGGTTGCAACGATTTTAACTTTGGATCTTGTACAATTGCATTTTAGTTTCTTTTGAAAGTTTGCTAACTTTGATATAATACATACTTCGTCCCTTTTCCAATATTTCCACTTCAGGTGAGTTTTCGAACCATAGTGAGGAAAATATCCTGTCAACACCTTCATCATCGGCTGTAAAACCACCAATTACACAAGGAGGTTCTGCAGTGGTTGAAGAGCATATTGTTTCTGAACAAGAGAAGTATGAGAAGTTTGATAAATCAGCCTCTCCCAATGCCAACATGCAGACAGTGTCCCGTTATTCTAGTTATGGTGATGATTTTATCTCAGGATCTTCTACAATTAACTTCGATCTAAGACATAATTCAATTGTTTTACTTAGGTTATTTTTACTTCAGGTGAGTTGCCAATTCATAGTGAGGAATTTATTCTGCCAACACCTTCATCATCTGCTGTAAAACCACCAATAACACAGGTGGATTCTCCAGTGATTGAACATATTGTTTCTGGAAATGAGAAGTGCAGGTCTGATAAATCAGATGCCTCTCCCGATGCCAACGTGCAGACAATATCCAACATTTCTGGTTGTGGTAATGATTTTATCTTTGGATCTTTTACAATTACATTTTTGTTACTGTTGGAAGTTTGTTGACTTTTAACTTAAGTCTAAGACGTGTTTCTCACTTTAAATATTTTTTCTTCAGGTGAGTTACCAAGCCATAGGGAGGAAAATATTCTGTCAACGGCTTCACAATCAGCTGTAAAACCACCAATTACAGAGGTAAATTCCCCAATGGTTGAAGAACATATTGTTTCTGAAAAAGAGAAGCATAAGTCTGATAGAGCAGATTCCTCTCCTGATGCTAACATGTGTACAGTTTCCAATATTTCAGGTTATGGTGATTACTTTATATCTGTATCTTCTAAGTTTTTGTTGGAATTTTGTTGACTTAACTTTAATCTGAGACATATTTCATTTTTTAAAACTTCAAATATACTTACATCAGGTGAGTTGCTGAGCCTTAGCGAGGAAAACATTCCATCAACACCTTCATCGTCAGCTGTAAAACCACTAATCACACAGGGAGATTCTCTGATGGTTGAAGAACATGATGTTTCTGAAAAAGAGAACCGTAAGCCTGAAAAATCAGATTACATTTTAGTTTCTGTTGGTAGTTTAATTGCAATATTTTTACTTCTAATATTTTGCTTCAGACGAGTTGCCAAGCCAGAGTGAGAAAACTGTTATGTCTGAATCTTCACCATCAGCCGTAAAACCACCAATCACACAAAGGGATTCCCCAGTGTTTGAAGAACCCATTGGTTTTGAAGAGAAGTATAAGTCTGATAAATCAGATGCCTCACCCTGCTCCAACATGCAGACAGTCTCCAGTAATTCTGATTATGGTGATGATTTCATCTTTGGATGTGCTACAGCTACATTTTAGTTTCTATTGGAAGTTTGTTGATTTAACTTTGATCTAAGACATATTTCAATTCTTTGGTTCAAATATTTTTATTTCAGGTGAGTCGCCAAGCCAAAGTAAGGAAAATATCATGTCAACACCTTCATCATCAGCTGTAAAAGCACCAATTACGCAAGCTGATTCTCCAATGCTTGAAGAACATATTGTTTGCGAAGAAGAGAAGTTTAAATCTGATAAATTAGGTGCCTCTCCTGGTGCCAACATACAGACAGTGTCCGGTATTTCTTGTTATTGTGATGAATTTATCTTTGGATCATCTAGCGTTTTAGTTTCTATTGAAGTTTGTTGACTTTACTTTGATCTTTGACATATTTCAATTGTTTTAATTTTTTTTTTACTTCAGGTGAGTTGCCAAACCATATTGAGGAAAATATTCTATCAACACCTTCACTATCAGCTGTAAAACCACCAGTTACACAAGATGATTCTCCAGTGGTTGAAGAACATGTTTGTGAAAAGAAGTATAAGTCTGATAAATCAGATGCCACTCTCGATGCGAACATGCATACGATCTCCAGTATTCATGGTGATCATTTAATCTTTCAATCTTCTATAGTTCCATTTTGGTTTCTTTTAAAAGTTTGCCTATTTATCTTTGAACGAAGACATCTTTCAGTTGTTTTACTTCAAATATTTTACTTCAGAGTCGCCCAGTTATAGCGAGGAAAAGATTATGTCAACACCTTCATCATTGGCTGTAAAACCACCAATTGGAAAAGGTGATTCTCCAATGGTTGAAGATCATATTGTTTCTGAAGAAGAGAAGTATAAGTGTGATAAATCAGAAGCCTCCCTCGATGCCAACATGCAGACTGTCTCCAGTATTTCTGGTTATGGTGATTTATATTTTAATCTTCAACAATTACATTTTAGTTTCTTGATCTAAGACATTTAAATTATTTTTTTATTTTATTTTTCCACTTCAGGTGAGTTGCCCAGCCATAACGAGGAGCATATTCTGTCAACACCTTCATCATCGGCTGTAAAACCATCAATTACACAAGGAGATTCTCCAGTGGTTGAAGAACATATTGTTTCTGGAAAAGAGAAGTATACATCTGATAAATCAGAAGCCTCTGCTGTTGCAAACAAGCAGATAGTCTCCAGTGTTTCTGGTTTTGGTGAGTACATCTTTGGATATTTACAGTAACATTTAATTTTTTTAATCTAAGACACATATTTCAGTTGTTTTCAAATATTCACTTCAGGTATGCCGAGCCATATGGAGGAAAAAATTCTTTTGACGCCTTCATCGTCGACTGTAAAATTAAAACCACCAATTGTACAAGGAGATTCTTCAGTGGTTGAAGAACAGATTGTTTTTGAAAAAGAGAAATATAAGTCTGATAATTTAGAAGCCTCTCCCAATGCCAACATGCAGACAGTCTCCAGTAATTCTGGTTATGGTGATTTTTTTAATCTTATGCAATTGCACTTTTGTTTCTGTTGGAATTTTGTTGACTTATCTTTAATCCAAGACATATTTCAATTGTTTTACTTGAATATTTTTACCCCAGGTGAGCTGCCAAGCCATAGTCAGGAAAATATTCTGTCAACATCTCCATCAGCTGTAAAACCACCAAATGCACTAGAAGATTTCCCAGTGGTTGAAGAGCACACTGTTTCAAAAAGGGAAAAGGATAAGTCTGATTATTCAAACGAGTCTCCCGATGCCAACAAGCACTCAGTCTCTGTCATTTCTGGTCAAGATGATGATTTTTGTTTATATGATCTTATGCAATTACATATTAGTTTCTTTATGAAGTTTGTTGGCTTAACTCTAGTCTAAGATACATATATTTTTTTCCATTTTTTTTTCAGGTGAGTTTTCAAGCCATAGTGGGAAAAGTGTTATGCCAACACCTTCGCCATCAGATGTAAAACCATCTGGTAATGACTAAGCTTTATTCAACTAGTAATTTTTTCTCCTTGAATTAGTATAAAGTGTCAAGTATCACACACTCCACACCCATACACACTCACACACAAACTCACACACACACACGTTCCAGGAGATGTGATCTCGTGATTACAACTCACAATTGTAGAATTTGTGGCATCTTTGTGTATTATATTTGTGTCCCAAGCTTTGTAAAATGCATGGCAGAAAGCTTGACTTTATATGTGAAAACCACTTAGCTAAAAGCATGATATTATACTCTTAGGTTGTCACTGTTTTCCATCATCCATGTACCATAGTAGAAATCAGCATCTGCTGGAGGATATTGATGCATAAAATGTTTATAGCTCTATAACATACTGTTAAGGTAGGGTTGAATGAATGATTCTATGGGAGTGGATCGGTTATGTGCTTTACATGATCACTCCTTTTAATTGTGTTTATCAAAATTAATCTGTATTTTATTGTATTGGATCTGCTCTTGGAGTCCTGTGTATTGATCACCAAAACAAATGCCCATTAATGCACCTTTAACCGAATATGCACTTGTTTTATTGTAGCATGTTTGTTAGAGTTTTAAGTAAGATAACCTCGAGTCTAGAATACCTTTCCTTCGGTGCAACCCTAACTCTTTGTACAGCTTTGATTAACGGATCCACGTGTGTGAATCCGTGACGGTAATCATCTACAAGTGAACGGCGTACAATCGTAAAACGTATGTGTACGGATCGATTTTCATAATTTAAAATTTGTTTTGGAATATTTGTTAAATCTTTTAACCGAGTTATATGAAAAATGGGGGTTTCAAAGGTTTTGAATTAATTATACAACCGAACTTGTCGATGTCAGTTGTATAATCAACTGAGATCCAAAACTACACTACAAAAATCAAATGGCAAAAAGACTTCTAAAATTTGAAAATTGCGGAAAAGAAGTACTGAAATTTTAATCCCAGTTGCATATAAATTAGAGAGACTAATATCAAATGAACAAACATTTATTGGCTGTCAAAACTGGCAAAACTATAGCTGAACCAAACTGCGGTTCATCTACAATTATCAATATTAGTCCGACTCATAATAATAATTCTGAAAGTAGAAAGCTTAACACTTCATTCATATAATTTCTCAGTAAGTACCATTAATTTTGTCTGAAATAGGGTATAAAATTGATGCGATCAAGCACATCATTCCTGATTCAAATAAAAGAATTGCAACTGAAGATGATAAAGGTTTTTCATTTGAAATTAGAAAGGGATCAGATATGCCTGACAATAATACAGTCAACCAAATGAAATCTTTCCCCGACGTGTCATCTTCTGAATCTCCTAAGGTAAGTTTGATAATACAGTCTACTAGATAACAATTTTTCAAACTAAGGTCAACAATAATGGGAATTTATTGATTTCAGACTCCAATAGAAATAACTAAGTGTACTAGTGAAAAAAAGTCAACCAAACCTAGAGCAAAGCCTACCAAAGGAACTCCAACCCGTAAAAAGTCTACTGAAAGTGCTGGGATATCATGTACAAATCCTTCTGCGTCAGTTGGAACTGTTAGTAGTGCTTTTCAGTTGGATGAAGTAAAGCTGAAGGCTGAAGGCAGTCGCAAGAGAAAATTTGGTTCTCCTATTATTCAAACATCTAGCTTGCCTGACTTGAATTCTTCAGTGTCGGCCTCAACGTTGGTGCATCAACCATTCTCTGATACACAGCAAGTGCAATTACGTGCCCAGATATTTGTTTATGGATCTTTAATGTGAGCTGCGTCCTCTCTCTTTTTTTTCATTTATTTTGTGACGGTATTTTGTCTTAATTTCTTATTTCAGTCAGGGTATCCCACCAGATGAGGCTTGTATGCAATCAGCCTTTGGAGATAAGGGTTAGTCTTTAACATTGTATGGCATTTCACATAGTCAAAGAAAAGCTGTTTTTTTCTTTAATTGCATTCATACTTTACATGTTTATGAAGTCAATGAGTGTTAAGGTACCTGCTATGATAGCCTGTACACCTTGTACTAACATACTTTTTGCAACTTAGAAATTGACAATTTCTCAAAGGGTTGGAGTGAGATAAGGTTTGAGAACTTGGTTCAAAATCATTTTCAGTCCGTTTATGTTCTGAAAACGAAGTTCCCAACATGACTGAAATTTCAATGTTACATCCAGAACTGTAAAGCATTAGAAAATTGTTCACGTACTTAAGTTGAAAATTTTATGGTAGAATAGGATTGAAACATATTAAAACCACACCGAGACAACTGAAACTTTCGAGTTCTGGCTGAAGCCACAGTCCAAGTTTCATCTTTCTAGTAGTTCACTCCTGTATTGATGTGAAACGTCAACAATTTTATTCAGCTGATAGCCTGATACTATATCATTCTTTTTAAATAGATGGTGGCAAGAGCTTATGGGAGACTGTATGGCGTAAGTCAGTTGATAGATACCAGACTCAGAAGTCACCTGCTAACCAAGAGACTCCTCTTCTTTCTCATTCAGGTACATACTATCACATCATTTTGCATTTATTCTAAGTTGCATCTTAAGCACTATTTTCTTCACAGTTGTTCGAACACCTAACCAAGAGACAAAGTGCAGTTCATCACAAAGCAAAGCGTCAGACACATCTGCTAGTAAATTTGTTGGCAAACCTATAGCCCCAGCTATTCCAAGCACCCCTTTATCGGCTCAATCACCTGTATGGAATATGACCCCTAATTTTCCTAGGGCCATGCAACTCGACTTCAATAAAGCTTCAACTCCTTTACATCCTTATCCATCTTCGCAAACTAGGCAGTTCACCAACAATAGTACACCTTGGCTACCCTCAAACCCTCGACCAGCCCAATGGGCCATTTCTTCCCAAAGCCCAGTTCTTAAATCTGCAACTCAATATTCGTCAGTACTGGCAGTTGACACAGTTAAAGTGACCCCTATTAGAGAGTCATCTATGCCACATAATTCCTTTATTCCTTCTCCAGTGCCTGTTAGCATTCCTTTAGAATCACAGGGCAAGACAGCAAGCGCCCAGAAGTCTAGAAAGAGAAAGAAGGCTCTTGTAATTGAAGATATATCCAAAACTATTTTAGTTTCTCAGACTACACCTACTTCCATAGTCCCTAGAAGTCTACCAACCTTATTACCCATTGCACCATTAACTACTAACACACCTTTAAAAGTTACTACAGAGCCAATCGTTGAAACCGTTCCTCACATATATCCGCCTACTGCTAGTAGCAGCTGCCAGATAACAAGCACTGTTAATGATGCACAAATAGCGAAATTCTCAGAAGAAACAGGCAATAAGGTACAGCAGGCTAAACTGCATGCTGAAGAAGCTGCTTCAATAGCTGCTTCAGTAGTTAGTCATGGCCAAGGGATATGGAATCAAATAGCTGCACATAAAAATTCTTCTGTACCCATAGAAGTAGAAACCAAACTTGCTTCAGTGGCGGCGGCTGCTGCTGCAGCTGCCTCTGTTGCAAAGGCTGCTGCTTCAGCTGCTAAGGTTGCATTTGAGGCTGTTGTACAAGCAAAAGTTATGGCAGATGAAGCAATAAATGCTGCTAAAACAGGTGACTTTTTTCTTTTTCCTTTTCTGTTACTCATGTAAAAGTGCAGGTCATTTACTATTACTCATTTTTCTGAGTTTTGCGAACTGTTAAGAGTTTATATAGTTCTATGATGGGCATTCTGATAAAATGATCATACTGAACTACTTTATGTTGAAATAATGTTAAACAGGCAACAACGTGCAAAATACAGGAGCCAACTTTGATGCGACAAAGAATTTGGCAATGCTGACTCCTGGATCAATTTTGAAGGGAAAGGACAAAATGCATGGTTCTAGTACGATCATTTCAGCTGCATGTGATGCTGCTCAAAAAAGGGTTGAAGAAGCTTCTGCTGCCTCTAAACGAGCCGAAAATCTTAATGCAATTATGAAGGCAGCAGAACTTGCTGCAGAAGCAGTTTCTCATGTAGGGACCATAATTGCAATGGGAGATCCTTTGCCTTTTAAACTAAGTGAATTGGTAGAAGCTGGTCCTGAGGGTTCTTGGAAATCTTTTAACAAAGCAAACAAGCTGAAAGAATTGGAGCAGCCTGATAAGGCATCTGTTTCGGACCAGGAAACACAGCAGACTGCTTTGAAAGATGTAGAGCAGTCTGTTGAAGCTGAGGACAACTGTGACGGTAATAGTAATCTCGTCACTTACATTTCTTTTTTGTTTTTATCTGAAAAACAAATATTAAGGTGACATAGTTGGTAATGTACTTGTTTTATTTCAGCCATACCATTATATAAAGTGGGTTCAACTAAGATATTTGTTTGCATGGTGGATTTGATGATACCAGATCTAAATATTCATCGTGATCCTGAATACTAATAAAAAATTAACATGTGATAGGATTACATATTCTTCTAAAATGATAATTTTTAAAGAGCTTTTGGACCAGTTGCGTGCTAGATATCTGATAATGGATTTTGATAGGCTTGGAAAGGAGAGTAGGAAAGTCATCAACCCTTTCAAATGATGGTCATGAAAAACGCCCAAGTATTCTGGAAGAAAATGCTTTTCGGAAGGGATCTCTTGTTGAGGTATGTTTTTCTAATTTTGGATTTATTTGTAGGTTGATTATGTATAAAAGATTGCCTTATTTTAGTGTTATGTCCTTGTTCTGCTTTTGTTTACGATTTAGCGGATCTAATCCTATAAGTTTTTTTACATCAAATTATTTGTCTGATCTTTAAGGTTATATCTGATGAAGACGGGCTCAAAGGAGGCTGGTTCTCTGCTCGTGTCCTTGATGTGGCTGATAAGAAAGTTCACGTGTGCTACAATAATTTGCTTTCTGATGATGGTAGGAACTTTATATTCTGATATTTAATTTAAGCACAACATCTTTGATTTATTTGAAGAACTTTACTCATTATTTCATGCGAAACATGCTGTGTTTATTCATTTTATGTACGGGAAGCTAATTTGATCTAGAATCCCTAAGGAGCTGCCATAGGTATATTTCTACAGCAGGAAATTTAGTTCCTTCTAATTTTAATTGAACATGCATGTTTCATGGCGGTCATTCTTGTTTGTCGTCCTTGACACCTTGTTACAGTCAGAAGCTATTAAGACTTTTTACAATTGTTAGCTCTAACATTAGAGAAATGAATTAAATACATGTTGTGATATTCCTCTGTTCAACTGAATTTAATTAGTTTGGATTTTTGCTAATGAAGTTAGATTACAATTGCAACTGTGGACTAATGGAGTACTTGATTAGCATATAATAGAGCTGGATATGACATCATTTTAGTAATTCATTGCCCTGTTTTGATGTTTTGATTTGTCAAAGTTAGCTGTATTCCATGAATTATGATGACCTGATTGAAAGTGCAAGTAGTGGACAGACTCATGAGGAGGGATGTTAAAAGCTTTGATAAGGATAACAGTGTTGATTGAGGTGGGAATGAATGATAATAAAGTATGACAGAGAATAAAATATCATGCAGATTTTGCTCGAGTATTAATATCATGTTATCCTTATGACATTTTGTTAGGGCTGCATTTCGTGCTAAGCTTAAATTTTTATGCAATTATTTAGACTTTTTTTTAAAACTAAAATAGTTCAATTTTCAGGCCCAGAACAGCTTAAGGAATGGGTGTCACTTAACAGTGAAATTAATGGAGCCCCTAGAATTCGTATTGCACACCCAGGTATTGTCACAAAAAATGAAGGAACAAAGAAACGGAGGAGGGAGGCTACAGATAACTATGTATGGGAAGTAGGTGATCATGTGGATGCATGGATGCGTGATGGGTTAGTATTACAAATACTTTAACACCTTAATTTTTTATGCTGCCTTGTAAATGATTTTTTTTTTCTAAAAGAAATCTTGCAACGTATAAGCATAGCTTGTTGTTCACTTCATTATTTTACCTCTAGAAGTATGTGAAATCTATGTCTTTAGTTCTAATGATTTTTTTTTTCTAAAAGAAATCTTGCAACGTATAAGCATAGCTTGTTGTTTACTTCATTATTTTACCTCTAGAAGTATGTGAAATCTACGTCTTTATTTCCAATGATTTTTTTTCTTTCTAAAAGAAATCTTGCAACGTATAAGCATAGCTTGTTGTTTACTTCATTATTTTACCTCTAGAAGTATGTGAAATCTATGTCTTTAGTTCTAAGCAATATTGATGAGGTAAACATCATGTGTTGAGACATTTAAGTTGCATGTTCTTGAAACATTTCAGGTTTGTTTGAAACTTTAAATTGCCATTTTTCCTTTTCCTTAAATCCTTTTCCCTTGTAGTTTTCTGAAGGCTAGGGTAAAGTCTAGAAGGCTTGCAGACGCCTTGCATCATCTTTGTTTTTCCTGATTTTATTCTGACATGTGGTTCATTGCTAATTCTTAAAGATGGTGGGAAGGGATCATTACTGAAAAGAACCAGCTAGATGAAACAAAGCTCACTGTGCATTTTCCAGGTTTGAATATTCATATTAGGGCATTGATGCTAGACTTTTCTATACCACAATTATTTCTTACGAGATTTTTTTGGCACGTGCATATAGAAGCCCCTTGTAAAATTATTAAATTTAAAATTTCAACGTTGTTTGATAAAACTGAACAGAAAAATACAAATAAAAAATATAATCGTTTTTGTTGGAATAGTGTTTTGAACTTGTAACATTGTTTATATTTCAAAATTTCCAATTGAAGATAGATGTTAATTTTTGTTCACAGTGGGATCTGAATTCTCGACCTCTTGTTTGCATATAAGAGTATCTTTAGAATTTCACGGTCGGACCAAACAATTGTGTTTCTATTCCAACTATTAATAAAGATATCTTGTTTCAGTACTTTTTAATTGTGATTAGCATGCCAGCATGGAATATTATTTCTGTATTGTCGCAATTTCTGTATCAAGAACTAGAAGAAGAAACATCTAGTGATCTATCAATAGCTACTACTATTGATAAAATAAAAATTTATGTACTATAATGGAAGTAGCTTATTACATGGAACTACTTATTACTAATGAGCAGCAGATGATTAAAATAATATGGAGGCGTGGAATGTTTGTTTCAAATGTTCAGATTTGTCTCTAAATTACAGTAGTTAATTATTTCATTGACGTGATTGTGAGCAAATGTTCTGATTATACAGCTGGTGGTGATTCCTCACTAGTTCGAGCTTGGGACCTACGCACGTCACTTTCTTGGAAGGATGGTCAATGGACAGAGTGGTCCCGTGCAGAAGCAAGCAAACCACATGAGGTTTGTTCTGAATGTTTGTTTTGCACTTGAAAAAAAATGCATACTGCCATTAAGGATTTATTTCAATATGTCGTTTGTAACGGTATATAAGTTTTAAATATTAAGCACTTTCACTCTTATTAAGTTCTAAAATCATTCACTTGAAATTAATCAATATTCAGCCATTAGACTTCAAACACGATTAATTTGCATTTTTATATTTTCCTTGTTATAATCTTTATTGATAATTGGAATAGCTCCACAATGTTTTGGTCCAATCGCGAAATTCCCAAAATGCCTTTTATACGCAAGTGATGTCATGAGTCCGAATCTCAACAACAACAAAGTCACAACTTCGAATCTCCATCCCAACAAAAAGTTCATATTCCTTTTAGTTATATTTAATCATTTTATCTTTGTTCAAGCATATTTTATATGCTCATGCCAAAGATCTCGTCTAAATAACTTTTTTCTCTTATACTTCCAGGGTGATACTCCACAAGAAAAGCGCAGAAAAGTGACCCAACTTGAAACCAAAACAGATGCCAAAGCCGATGGCAAAGTTGCAAATAAGGAACCATCTTCTAAAATTCCAGAAATGGCAGAAGCATCAAGGCCACTAAACTTATCCACGAAGGACACTATTTTCTCTCTTGGGAAAAAAGAGGATAACAAATCAGAAGCCTTTAAAGGGAAGAGGATTGGTCCTCACAAAGAAGGACCAGGAGTTGTGTTTGGAGTCCCAAAAGGTCCTGGAAAGAAACAGAAATTCATGGAAGTAAGCAAGCATTACAGTACCGATAAGTCAAATCATGGAAAAGAAAAGGACTCTCTGAAATTCCCCAAGTATTTAATGCCACAACCATCACAGTCATGGAGAAACACTTCTAAGGTCGACTCAAGAGGAAAAAGGGCTGTTGATTCTAAATCCACTAGTGTAAAACCTACCAGAGTTTTAAATAGTAATGCTAGAAATGCGAAGCATAAAGACAGTAGTAATAATACATCCGTAACCTCTGCTTCAAATGATGAAAATCCAGATAAGAATTACAGGGAAGATTCTGTTTCTAGTAGGCCTGGGTCAACTGATAGCTTGGTTGCTGCACCCAATACATCGAAAAAGAAACCTTCGTCTGTGAATGAAGGGGATAGAGGGGTGAAAAGACGGTTTACTCCTTCCAATGCTGGTTTTAGAAGTGAGAAGAAGGCGGAAGCTTCTGAAGGTGAAACTTCTGATGCTAATGAACCAAGGAGGTCTACTAGGAAAATTCAACCGACATCGAGGGTAATTTTCTATAAGCTAGCCTTCTTTGAACTTATAAATTTAGTATATTTGGCTACCTATGGTATTTCATTATGTTTGAAAGCTGGAATGTTTTACACTAAATTTATCGTACATGTTACAAATGGTCAGTTTAGATTGGAATTACTAGTGAAGATAATATTAGAAGAGCGTAAGAGCGACACCTATAAATGAGGAAATTATGGAATATAGATTTATGTGGTATTAAACATGTACAATGTAGATCAAACGATGCGCCAGTGAGGAGGGAATATAATATTTATATTGTAGTAAAAAGATAATAAAAAAGGAACTAAAATTAGTGCTTTGAATGCCCAATATATTGCATTTTGGCAAATTGTAGCATCAATTTCGACATACAATTCATAGTTTAGTTGCATATATTTTCGTAGATTTCTGTCATCCACAATCAAAAGAACACTAGAGAGGAAACACAATAAATAAACAACTTTCTTCTGTTTTATTGTTCATGTGAGATAATATATGATAAAATCTGCCTTCCGACATTTTTACCTTTGGGTTTATTTATTGGTTAAATGCGGCGTTATTTGGACACGAAATAAAACACACAATGGAACACAATATAACCAGATGCACCGTTGTATCTCGTTATGATTGCATGAGGATGAAATCAGGGGAAAAGATTGAATGGTTGAGATTTGTTGTGTCATCAATCCTGTCATCTATTTGTGTTCAACACTTCAACTAGACTTTCCCTTGGTTAGGGAGCGGCTATTCGGACACAAAACATAACAAAAAATTGTGTACAATATATGTAGACTGTTAGATCTTATTATATTATAAATGAGGTTGAAACCTGGAGAAGATCCAATGATTGAGATATATTATGTAATCTGGGTTAATAACAAGACAAGTATGGTTAACATTTGGAAGTAAATTACATCGTTATTCAAATGCTACTATGCAGCTATTGGAAGGGCTGCAGAGCTCCATGATGATGTCACGAATCCCCAGCTTCTCACACGGCAAAAGTTCAAAGACTCCTCACAGAAGCTCTTCTTCTAGAGGTATGTAATCTAATTAGAGTAATTTTATTTAATATTTTCACAGGTTTTTTAATCGTTTATATAATAAATTCACAGGGAAAACTCGTGGTTGACAAAACATGCATAAGTCAGTTTTCGAGGTATTGCAGTGACAGTGCAAAATTCTTGTTATGTAGGATTTTGTGCATAAAATATATATATAATATATATTTACAGTTTTTAGTGTTCTGGAAATTGGAACTTAGAAAGCTTATGATTTCTTAACAGTTACTACTATCAGATGTAATGTGTTATAGCAGTTTCCAATTAATTTATCCATCTTTATGCCCTGTTGTTATGATGCAAGTAGTGTATTTTGTTGTGCAATAAACTATATCAGGTTGTAATATTCTAGTGTTAATCTTGTAATTTTAGCATGTATTTTTCCTTAGATTCAGAGCTTAGTATTTTCGCCGGTGATTATGCTGATGTTTTTAGTATATAATCTTATTCTTGGTTTTACCAACTAATAATCAGCTTATTGAGAGTGGCTGGGATGCTATTTTTCCCAGCTGCGGTTTGCAACTGTGACTTTAAAATTTGCTGCTTTCTTGATTGTTCTTTGCTCGATTTGTGTAATCAACAACTATTACCGTTAAGAGGAACTTGATTTCTAAAACAACCTTAAAATGAAAACACAATCGGAGTGAGAACAAAATATTCAAGATAACAGAGGGAAGAAACAACAAATTTAAATTTTATAGTTCGGGTAAAGAAGGTTTATGTCCATTTCAATTTTTTTTATTGCTATATGATTACAATGTGAATATGATTCAGATGATTGCAAAGAGAGAGGAGAAAATAATCTAAATAGTGGAGTTTCCCCTTGTATTTTCAGTTCGGCAGTGTTTACCTCTTAGGAACCCAATCCCTTATCCATAGTACGCAGGGTAGATCTCCGTTTGAATGCTTATTTAGGTAGAACTTTATGTTCTGCTACAGTTTTTGGTTTAGTGCAGGTTAGATCGGTACTGATCTCAACTGTGATACTCTCTTATCGTTATCAGAAAATATACTAAATTTGACGATCCAACGTTTGGAGGTTATTTTAAAATTTACTTTTAAGTTCAATGCAATATCCTTTTGTGGTTAAAACAAATCGAATAACCGATTATAAACTAAATGTCCACATTTGAATTAAAGTTGACAAATTCGATGGATTATGATGTTGTAATGACTCGTCTTTTATGATACAATGAACGTATATCGATCAACACTTATGTTTAGAATATCGTAGTAGTGTAACGTCAATTAAATTTAAATTAAATTTTGGCATGATCTTTGTGCATAACTCAAAACAAGTACACAAGTGCATAAAGATGTGATTAATGCATAATGACATGATAGTCAAATGTTCGAAGGCATATGATAGTCAAATGTTTGAAGGCATGACACACACACACACAAGACATGATATGTACATCAAACAGATAAAGTCATGTAACACTCCTAATTTTAAATAACATTATTCAAAAGATTTAATTAGATAAATTAAATAGAATAATGTAAAGATTAGAGTGATAAGAGGATTGAAATTTGAAAATTTAGTAGAGGTCGTGCTTAACTAAATATATTTTTTATTTAAAAAAGAATGAGTTTATGGAAATGGTTTTATAAGATAACTAATAAGAGAATAAGACAAGGGTATTATGGAGAATAGCCGTCTAGCATAACCCTTAACCTCTAAACCCTTATTCCCATTTTCATTCCATACGTTCATAATTTAGAAAGCATAAGAAAAGAGGAGCTCAAAGCCGGCCATAACCCGGGGAAAAGAGGATTAAAAATCAAGTAAAGCTAAGGAATCAAGCAAAGAGAATTAAGCAAGATCAAATCTCAAGTTCCTTATCTAAAGCAAGGTGAATAGTAATCAAAACCATCTCATTTTCGATTTTAAAGAGCATTTGATTTCTGGTTTTAAGTTTAAAACATTTATGATGATTTTAATGATGATATGCTTGGATTACATGATATGTTTGATCAAACAAGCATGTTTGATAATTGTTTTATACGGATTTAAGGTTGAAATCTATTTATATTGGGTTTCGAATGCCATGAGGATTTAATATGTTATGTAAAACATTATTTTGGAGATAAGTTTAATTTTTCATAATTATCCAAGCTATGGATAATTTATTGTGAATTTTTGAAGAAAGAAATAAATAATTGAGTTTAAAATTTATTTTGGCTATTATATAAAGGATTTTGGGTACGAAATATATACTTGTTAGATAACATAGTAAAAGTGAATTATAATGATTTTTGGGGATTTTTCCTAAATAATTTACTATGGAAATTAATTTAATTAAGTTGAAGGACTTAAATGTCTTAATTGTTTTATTAAAGGGAGGGCTTCTTTTTTTATTATTTTAAATTAATTCTGGATGAATTCGGCAGTCTTTTAGAAAAGATTTTAGTAAAGTTTATGGCAACCAATTGTATTTTCATAAATAGACAAGTTAGTTGAAAAACATTTACTTCAAAAAGTAACAAAACAGTTTTGTACAGATTTAATGTTTCGCCACTTTCGTTTGCCACCTTTTGACCCCATACGTCCACCCCTAAACAAGTCAAAACCAATACACATGGTATCAATGCTTTGGTACGTAGTGGATTGGAGAAAGGCGGTAGGTATAGAGTCGAAACCATGCTTTCGAAGGGATCGAGACCATTATAAATAGCTTTCGAAGTCTTTGTTTTGCTTTCAAAGGAGATGTCGCCTGCCTAGTTTTTACTAGATGCTTTCGAAAGGGTTGAATTACTTTTATATAGCTTTCGAAGGGGTTGCCGCCCTTTTGTTTAAAGGGTAGCTTTCGAATGAGTTGCCATATAATATGTTTTAAAGAGAAACTTTCAAAATGGTAGTTTTGAACCAAGTCGAAACCTTGCTTCCGTCTTCATACCTTTCGAATAGATTGAAAGTCTTCAATGAGTTCGAAAGGCAAACTTTTGTTTTATAAGTATAACAAGCCGCTTCCCAATGCTTTCGAAAGGGCTCCGGTAGCCATTTAAACTAAAGGTTTCGAAGATAATGACTTCGAAAGGTGTTTCGAAGCTATCCTTCCAATTGTTTTACTTAAAAGATTAAAGCTTTCGAAAGGATGGTTTTGAAACCATCTGTTTTCCTCAAACTCTTTTACTTGAAGGTTAATGGTTTCGAAATGGGTGCTTTCGCTTATGTTCACTTTGACCCAAAAGATTATATTCAAGGTTAAACCAATGGTTTTGAAAGAGGTACTTTCAACTGGTTTCGAAGCTATGTTTCTATAAGTTGGAAAATATGCTTTAATACTTTCGAAAGGAATATTTTGATGTTTTCGAAAGAAAGGTTTTGATGCTTTCGAAAGAGATATTTTGAGTGTTTCGAAAGGCATATGTTTGAGTGTTTTGAAAAGAAGATTTGAATGCTTTCGAAAGATATATTCTAATGGTTCCGAAAGTAAACGTCTAAGGTTTCGAAAGCCTTAGTTTTTAAAACAAAGAACCCAATCTCATTTTTAAAGGAAAAACCCATGACAATATAAAAATGCTTTGAAGTGGCTTTTAAATTTGGAGTTTTTGAAGAAGCTTTCCTTGGTAAAAATGATGGGTTAAAGGGATTAACCAAATTTCATGTGGAAAGGATTTCAAGGATGTTAAACCATAAATGTTGGTATTGTTATGTTATTGTATATGCTTCTTCTATAATTATATTCACTATATAATGGACCCACAACTGTATTTTGGGGAGGAATGGCAGAATAACCAGCTAGGTTGATCCAGTAGTGAATATAAGTCGAGTTAACTCCTGTACAAGTAGAATTGCATCTAGGAGGTCAGGTAGACCAGAACTTAGGATACCTAAAGACTGATCAAAAAGTTGTCAGTTTAGACAAGTTCATGGTAAACCCATGAAAACTATGTTTGGAGGGAGTTATTGGTAGGGGCCAATAGGTTCATAGTGATCCCATCAAAACTATATCCAGATAAAGTTATTGACAGAGATCAATAGGTTCATAGTCAATCTATGAAAACTATGATATAAGAGAAGTTATTGGAGATACCAATAGGTTCAGGGAGAACCCATGAAATAATTGAACAAAGTTATTGGCAGGGCCCAATAGGTTCTTAGTAATCCCATGAAAACTATGAGACCGGACAGATAGTCCATAAGCTTTAAATGGGTTATTAGTCAGCCCATGAAAACTGATAGGTTAATAGTGACCCTAGGAACTATAACTCTGACAAATAATCAAATGAATGGGGATGGGAAATCCATGATATTTTGCTCGTTTGCATATCATCATGATATTTTAAATTGCTATATTTTTAACCATTGTGGATACATGAGCACAGTATATGGTTATTATAAATTTTTGGGTGAGATACTAGTGAGGGGAAAACTCGTTCCGCTAAGCAGCGTGGTCTCACTAGATATCTAAATGGTTTGAGATGGTAGGTTATTATTCATATCAGGCTTTATGTCTGACTCAAAGTTTATGTTTTCTTCTTAAAATCTCGGGTTCTTAATTGATTTTGAGTAGTTTGAGAGTTGAGGTTTTTAGGTTCTCCTTTAAACGAATAAGCTTCCAGAGGCGTGCAGGAGGAAAACTAGCTATTAGGAGTTCTTTTCTTTTTGATTCTGCTGTGTTTTGATGTAAAGACAAAGTTGTTTAAATTGTCTATGTTTAGACTTTGATAATCCAAGGGGCATTTTCATATATCACTCTTGGCGTAGTTTGTAATAATTATATTTCCTTTCAACGTGGTTATCGAATTTGGGATTATGTAATGAATTTGAAATATGATTGAAATGGAATGAGAAATTTTTTTAATGGTTTTTTAATTTTTTTCATATCCATGTCTTTCTGTTATATCAATGTATCTAACATTACCGCATTTGGTCACCGAGAATTAATAACTATGGATGACTGCAGCATCCGTAGCCATTAGTTTTGGTCCTCCAAGTGGGGAATGCTACAAGTCATAACAGAAATAAATCAGTTTACATACTTCATACATAATACATAGTCTCACACACGAATATAATATCTGATACACATAGGCACACATGGGCTAAATATAAGTAAATGTGCAACGTTTCTAAATCTCCAAAACTCTAGCTCTCCAACTAGCGCACCTCCAATATAAACCAAACGCTCAAACTACTCTAATTGGAGTAATCTGAAAGTCCATATAGGAAATAAAGAGAGAAAACCAAGGTTAGATAGAGTCTGGTAAGGGGAACTAGCCTTGTAATGTTATAGTTAAATATTGACATATATTCTAGCATGAAATGGATCTATGTAGAAATATCATAATTTAAAATAACACATGTTCTAACCATATAGGGTATCAACAACATGAATAAACTACTGTGGGGTAATACCGCACCACATTGTCGAAGATGTCATAGTTCTTCTAATCCCTGTCAAACCCGCAATGTAAAGTACATACAACAATGCAATATCCAATCATTCCCACACAAAAAAACCCATTATGAATCACGCGTGTACTCCTATATATGTCGGAGGATAAACCAAATTGGCTAGTATCCATCTTAGCGGCCTGATTACGAGGCCGCTCCCCAAATCTGTGGCAAACCTATTGATGTATATGGACGAGAGCCATGGTTGAGAGCCACTGCCCCTGTGTCACTTAGGTGAACAGTCTATTGCCGTTAGGGGCACTTGTAAGGTTGTGACCATCACATAACGTAGTCTTGCACTTGATGGATATTGGGTCACGATGCCCGTCGAGGTAACTGAGATGGTAAGAGTAGCGCTGTGAGTGCATAAGGAAGGCTCTTGGAGCAGGCTGAGAGCTGTCAGTCTCTCATCAGGTTATTATTGTTTAGATGGCATGAGATGCTATAGACACTTACTTATTCACCTTTATGAGATCATTGTGTTTATAGCTGATAACCGATCTGATCATTTTTCGAGACCGATACTAAAGGTCTAATAGTCCGTATGGTTATTTCTTTGACTAAGAGGCAAGTCGAATTCTATGAGGTTGAAAGTCTAAATGATTATTAATTGGTTATCGATCACTTTGATTATTTATGAGACTAAGAGTCTATGAAGTTATGTAACCCCCTACACATCGATTATACTGCCATCGAGGATAGATAGAAATGCTCGGAGCATGGAGTTGGACCTTGTACCTATCTTTTACGTGGCTATATGAGAGATGACCCTGACTACCGATGGTATGCCATATTTATATTTCGTGAATGTTTGATGTAGGTGATTGCTATGTGTTATATAAATATTTACCGAGTGAGATAGACCCCAGGTATATCCACTTTATGATTATCTGAGATAATCTTGAATGTTTCTAAGAGTATGTCCTATATAGTTTGCGATTGTTATACTTGATGATATTTGGATGCTTGGATTGGTTCATCCATTTGACATTATACACCTAGTATGTGGTTTGACCTAACTTTTATATGGGTGATATTACTTGTCTATGGTTCTATGATGTGATGCTATTATATATATATGTGTGTGTGTATATATATATATATTAATAGTTGGTTTGGAAGTGTAAACTTTGGTCTGACCACGAACTTCGAAAATTGCCCTTTATATGGGACATGGAAAAAATATATGTTAATGTATAATTATTTTAAACAAACGAATATATCTTGATTTGTTGTATACCATATATAGATATTTATGAATTTCAAGATTATACATTAAACACTCATTGGTCCTTTCCTTGTCCAAGCAAATAGGTTACTAAGGGTTTTAGAGAAGTTTATGTACGTTGTTTGGACAGAGAGGAACAATTGGGTGTTTAATGGAATTATTTCTTCTAAACACTCATTGGTCATTTCCTTGTCTAAGCAAATCTAGATATAGATTTTGTGTATAAATTTTGATGTTGTCATACATGTACGTCAAGATGGTATGCCATCTTTGTTTGTAGTTCTTTTTTCAATAATATATGGTAGGGGCCATTCAACCCTGCCGGCTTTGCCAAAAAAAGATTATGCATTAAACTGTGAATAAATGATAAAAAATATCAAAACGGAAATGTTTTTACAATGTTGGAAACGATTTAATTAGTTGATTCTGATTAATTAATTTAAACAAATGAATATATATCTTGATTTATTTTATACCATATCTGGAGATTTATGAATCTCAAGGTTATGCATTAAAGTGTGAATAAATGATACAAATATCAAAATGTAAATTTATGAGAAACTTAATGAGTGCAAAAATTGATTTAAGGGAGGAGGAATAAAATGTTGGAAAGTGGAATTAATAAGCATTAATTTGCATTAGTTCAATAATGTCATTATTATATCAATTTACTTCACCATCAAACTAATGGATGATATAACACTATACAATTATGAGAATAAATGTATAGCAAAATTAAGGGTAGCAACATATACGTTATACAACTACGGGTGGCAACCATATAACGTTATACAATTCTGTTTATAAACTGAAAAAATATAACATGTTATATGTATAACAATGATACCGCTCTATTAATGTTTCAATAAAAAACCTATTAAAGTATTTATGACCATCAGATATCACTCGCTAGCATATACCATGTATAACGTTACATAATATTTGACCATATCAGTCGGTTAAGATTTTTCTAGACTGTAATTTTTTTCCCACCCTCATCCAAAAATTTCTGAATCAATGAACAAGTTAAGATAGTGCAGATGAGTTAAAATAGATATGGCATGCATATCAATAATCCTTAATCAGTCCAAAAGAGAAATAATCAAACTTCATAACACAAATATAACATTCTAGAAATATCTACCAAATCCTATAAGTGCCACTCACTTTATCCATCCATATTCACATCTCTTTTCACCCCTATTCCTTTTCCACTTCTCTTTTATGTCATCTTCATTCAGATCTCTCACCACCATTGTTTCTTCTTGAACACGCTTCATTGAGTTACCCGCCATCGTTAATCTCCGATATCCCAGCTTTAGGTTAGTGTAATTATCACTAATACTGTGCTTTACGCTATAGTAATCTTATTATATAGGAAAAAAAGATCATTTCTACGACTGCAACTTCTGCACTTCTGTTTTATATTAAAAAGTTAATTTGCACTTTTTAGAGTCTGTTTGTATTGTTTTTTAAGTGCATTGCTCCGTGTATTCTCAAAATAATATCATGATTACATGTTATTTACGGACATAAAATCAACTGATCGATGAAAATTTATTATTTTTTCATATTATTTATTATTTTTAAATATGCATAAAGATTATGCTTCTTATAAAAATTGTTCAAAAGTACATGTTAGTCGTCACATTATTATTACTTTAACCTACATATTAAAAAATTAATTTCAACATACAACATAATTGATCAGCCAACCGATGGATATTAAACACTCTGATAAGGAAAGGTCGACTCAAAAAGATGATATATCTGCAAAAGCATCTTCAACGGAAGGTAGTGTACGTGTTCAGAAATCAACAAATGACGATCAAAAGATGATTATGGCCGGGACGATAAATTTACTTATGAAGTGCTAAGTGATATATCATTCAAAATTTTTGAAAAAATAATCTAATTAAATTTTATTATCTTATTGGTTTTCTCTTCCTATTTTTGCTATCAGCGTAAACTTCCACAAACGCATCTCTATAGATATTACCAAATGTTACTATCACCTAAAAATAGGATCTAGCAACCATACTTTTTTACAAATTAAATATGCTCTCCTACATATATTACCAAACTTAGTGTCACTTAAATATATGATCTAACAATTAAACTTCCTATATGTTTTCGTTCTTTATTAATTGATAACAGGAATAAATGTTCAACCTAACAAAAAAAATTAAATGTTACAACTTAGAAGTGAAATTCAAACTAATTATACATGATTCCAACGCAAAAACACAACTACATATTTCAATTATTTCTCTTAAATATGTTAAACATTATAATTTTAAAAAAAATCAATTTACTCATGGAGCATGTACTATCACCATGCGCGAAGCGCATGCCATAACACTCGTATATATATTGACACCTGCATTCTGGACATAGTATGACCTGTGTGTTATTTATATAATACTCGAGTCAGGCCGAGATATTTCAGGTTCATGGACAAGTTGACCGGTTGTGGATGTTGGGCATAAATGGAGGATAGAGTATTTATATATAATTTGTATATTTGTATCTACACGTGTTTGTTTGTTGATGAGATGTATAGTTTGGACATGTTATGTATATATTTGATGATAGTGGGCATTCATTTGACTATTTTTGTTGATCCACTTGGACTCGATTATACTTTATATTATATGTTATTGCTACGTTGATGACTCTGTGATCTCCGTGATTTATTTTATATTGTATATTGTTTTATCCTGAAGGAACATTTGTTTATTATTTTGTGCCGATACTATGTACGTATATGTGAGATGTTTATGCTTTTTGAGATACAAACCGATGTTAACCCAAGGGAAAATCCACATGTGTACCTCATACCACTTCATTCTCCATATTATCTAACAGTATTACCCAGTAATACTTTTGAATGGTATAGGTATACAGGTGGGTTGTTACATTTGGTTTCAGAGCAGGTTTAGAACGATATAGAGTATAAGAGACATGGGTCTTATGTTAGATGAAACTTAGAGTCCTTGTCCCCATGGATGTGGGATATTATTGTTTATACTTACATGATAATAGGAGTATACGATGATTACTGGGTAATTATCCGAGGATATATTTGTATTTATCTTGTTATATAATATATTTCTTCTACCCCTTTTCCTGAATGTAAGTCTCTGTATGAGATGTAGAGAAATTGATGAGGTTATGAAGGTAGAAGTGATCAATCCGGCCGATAGTGTGGGTATTGATGATGAATGTTGGACCTCTGTGTAACTTTGAAGTAAGAATGAAGTTGTTCGATTATGAAAGCGATAAAAGACCCTAATTTGAATCTCGTATTGAGTACTTCACAATTCCAAATTATGATGATGCAAGATGAGTAAGAAGATCCAAAAGTGATCAGAGTGGCGTAGCAAAAGTATATAGATTGCATTTCACTGAGTATCTTGGTTGTTTGGTTGTTTTGACTGGATGATTAATGTTTTGATTTCTTTGTATGATTGCATTGATTGATGATGCTTGGTTTGGGTGATCTGACTTGAGTATGGTATTCGTTAGGAACTATTACCCAAGGTCAACATCTCATTCAAATCTTTATATTTAAAACCCAATGTTGTCTTCGGTTGCGAAGTTACCACAAGGGATAATGGAAATTATTTTCACATAAAATAAAATATTATTTATAAACAAGTAATTAAAATATAAAGGGTTATATATTAAATTGAATGCTTGCTAGTGGATGTATATGATTGGTTTCGGGATGTTTGATTGCTTGATCATTTCTTGCTAGTGGTAGATTATTTGATCATTAACATAATCACCATTAATATAAAAATTACGTAAAGCAACCATATGATTTTGATAAAGTAAGAAAATTATTATATATTAAAATACTTGAGAAAATTTTTGTAATTAAATTCGTGTTAATTTTTCCGTTGAGTGCCTTAAGAATTTTGGTCGATGCATTTGGCCAACGTTATCGATAGGGTTTCTAAACACTAGGACGAGACATTTAAAAACTATGTTTTTAGTAATATTATAGAATTATGGAAAGTGTCCAAAATAATATTTAAAAATAATAATAACAATAGTGCTTTGAGAAAAATTAAATATTATTGTGAAAGACGTGATGTTCTAAGGAAAAGTATTAGTAATAATATTTTGGAGAAGAATAGTATATTTTGAAAAATAATATATATATATATATATATATACATACAGATACACAATATTTTGGAAAGAGAGCAATGCTTTAAGGAATATTATGAAAAATATTTTGAAAAAAAAGTGTAAGATGAGTTAAAACAATAAAAGGTATAATATATTGAAAGTGCATAGTCGAATTTTGATATGAAAATGGTAAATTATTTTGAGAATAGAAAATAAAATAAAATAATAATAAATATAGTATGCGATGATAAATATATAGAGATGAGCGAGTTGAGATTAATTGATGAATTTGAATAAATGATATAAGTGTATATTTATAATATGAAGAATATGTGTTAAGGTATTGAATGCAAATGTATGAGTTTCCAATTAAAAATTTAGAATTATAAGTATTTTGATAAAATATAATAAGATGAAGTAAATAATATGATTAGGATATATTGAGGTTGAGATGATTTTTTCTAAAACTTTTTTTATGTATTGTGCTTGTCGATAAAGTTTTCTTTGAGATAATGTAAAAAATATAAAAATTTGATAAGTAAACTTATTAATTGGTGTATGTGTAGAAAATAAAATAAAAATCAAAGAAATATGATTGTGATAAAGGATAGTGTACTTATTCTACAAATTGATGAAGGCTCCTTGCTAAAGTAAAATGTAAAAACGATGATACGTGTAGAAAAAATGCTTTTGAATTAAAATTATGTGTAGCATGTTTGTTTTTAAAAAATTTATTTTCAATGAAGTTAAGAATGTGAATTATTTTTGAAGTATAAATATAAGAGTTTGTAACCACTTCCATAACACAATTTGTTACTAAAAGATTAGATTTTTAAGATTATTGATTTTTCAAAAGGGAGATTGAAAAGAAAACAACTTTGTTGTTGGAAGTTGGACCTAAATTATATAGTTTTAAAGGAGAAGTTTGTGTTGATTATGTTAAAAGGGTGAGAGTTTGTGAAAATTTTAATTTGAAGTGTTGTAGTAAAATAGACATAACTTCTGATTATATAATCAAATTCTATTGATTTTTTTTCATCGAAAAGGCGCTTTCATAAATAACAACTTTTACGTTTATCACTTTTCAAAATTTTTGAAGTTTGCTAATGTTAAAAAATTATTTTAAATGGAAGTAAGATTTGCATATTGCACATAAATTTCTGAGTTGGATTACCAAGGTGTTTTAATCAAACTCTCTAACCACTTATCTTAATTTGACGATTCAACACTCATTTGAAAGCTATGATGATAAGAAATGACTTTTATTTTGAGTGTCTTGCGAAATTTTGATGTTTGCTAGGCCAAAAACAGCGTTTAACATGGTGGACCTGCATTCAATATCATTTCATAATTAGTGTTGCTTAGTAAAATCCCTATAAATTTTTTTATGTTTCATATTTTTAACTTTCGAAAAATGTGGATACATAATTTATTATGCTTCAACTTTTCTTTTGAAGGCTTTACATGATTATGTGTTTTCGGCACTTTAAAGTTAGTCGAAAAGTGGTCTAAAATGAAAATGCAACATGTTTCTTTTGCTATATAATGCCATACTACTCTATGTTACAAAATACCGTCCCATATGTTTTATATGATCCTAGCATAGGTGCATGAAGCTGCTACTGATTGGTTTTTGGATTGAAAATGAGGAATTAAGTTGGATTTCAATTCTTTTGAGAATGTGGAACCAAATTTAAAATTCGATCTTTCTTTTTCCGATTTTGAAAAATTGAACACAACAACTTTGGATTTTGAACATGATATATGCAATGAAGTTGTGAATAATTCAACAAAGGAAGATGAATTTTGTGAACACAGAATTTTTTGACTTTTTGAAGATAAGTGGTTGAATTTTGAAGGGGAAGATTTAAATCACCATTTTGATTTTGAATTCAATAAATTTGAAGAATTCGTCAATAATGAGCTTGAGTTTGAATTTGATGAAAATAAACTTAAACTTCAACCAATTGTTCTATCTACCCTAAAAATCATCGAAAATAAAACAACTCATATGATTTTTAATAAAACGAAATTCGTTTTTCCAAATCGATATTCAACTTTGATATCTTTTATGGTTTGGTTTTCTGAGCTTAAGCTATGTCTCTCATACTTGACGAGACATATGAATTGGTCTATGGAAGACCGTTTCATTTACTCTTTGACGATATATTTTCTAATATCGCGTAAATAATAATCGTTTAATTTTCATGTAAATATAGGTCATTTTATTTTATTTTATTTTATTTTTCTCCTTTCACTTTGGTTGACTGTAGGGACACAGTCAAAATAAAGTGTGAGGGGGAGTCTAATCTTCATTTTCGATTTTTCATGGTTTATTTTTTGCATTTTCTTTCCAAAACCAAAACTTAAAACAAATGTCCCAAAACAAATTTTCTTTTTAGCATATTGATTTACTTTTAAAGAAACACTATAGGATAAGTATAGGTTTTTTGGTTATCAAATTGAAATTTTTAAAAAATTGTTTGTCTCAACAAATATAAAAATAATGTTTGATTACAAGTAATGAAGGTTTAACTAGTATATAGGAAGGTTCATGGGTGATAATTATGAAGTATATCCTAATTGAAATCTTTATTTAAAGAGTGGTTAATTTAAAGTAAAGACTATAACATTTTTGATCTTCTAAGTTAAATGGTGCTAAGATGATTTTGCAAAAGTCTCTCTTTATTTAAAAAACAAAAAAACAAAATAAAAAAAGAGAACAAAAAATAGTATTTTTTGTATATATGTATATATTTTATTTTATTAACACCTGGATTAATGTGTTCATACACAAGTGTGTACACTCGCCATGCTCTGTACCCTTCTCATGTAAACTCGAAAGGCAGTGCATGATCGGTATATCTAGTCTCAGTTTATCCGAGTTAAGTGTATGTATATTAAAAATCTTTTATTAATAATGCTTACAGTCGATAGATGTACATACTTGTGTGTACACTCACCACGCTCTGTATCCCCCTCACGTAAGCCCGAAAGGCAGTGCATGGGTGGTATATCTGGCCTCAGTTCATCTGAGTTAAGCATATGTAAATATTGTTAATATCAATAAAATTTTCAAATAAAGAGAGAGTAAGCAATTGAAATCCAAGCACTATTTTTACTTATTCGATTTGACTTGTTATTCAAAAGAAATGAAAATACCACTTTGAAAAACTTTGAAAATCAACTAAGGATCCATTTCATAGTTGCACTATGTTATCAACTGAAACAACCGGCCAAACTAGAGTTTATTTGTTATGACAACTTAATTTTTGTTGGAAATTTTGACAAGTAAAATGACTAAAATTTCTTAATAATGACTAGAACTTATATTTAACTTATTCGTGTCAATTTGAAAGTAAATCTTCATTTGTAAATATTTTCAAAACTTGCATTCATATCTTTGAAAATAAATCTTGCATTTAGGAATTTTTACATTTCGCATTTGGATTTTGTGGGTGGTATCCGCTGAAAACCCTCACGAGACAACACTCATCCTACTAGGGACACCTAGAGGTTTAACGGCTTGTTTCATACGCTCAATGCAATTGTGTTTCCTACGAAAATAGATTTATCTTAGTTTTAGTTTATTCGAGTGCGAATAAAAAGATAAGTGTGGGGGTATTTGATGTGCACATAAATGTGCATATTTTTACTTCCATATTTAATCTAATTGAATTAAATAAATGAGCATATAGGGTATTTTAATATGTTTAAATCCAAATTTAAATTATTTCCAATTCACCATTTATTCATCTTCATATAGGGGTAAAATGGTCATTTTTGTGTATGATTTAATTTGAGAAAATTTAGTTAGACATTTTTATGTTATTTTGTAGGAATTTGAATTCAAATATGAAGAGGCTTCATGTATCCATGCATGCACAAGAGAAGAAGGCAAATGCAGATGGAAATAAATCAACTCATGCATCATGGAGGACCCCACCTACCCACATACCATGATATACAATTAGGAGCTAATGCACATGTTAGTGGACATTAAAGTTGCATGCACACTTAATGGAGGATTAATTAGAAGCTAATGACAACTTGATGCGCACACTTCCTCAAGGGTATTTTGGGTAGTCCCCTAAAATATGCATTAGGGTTTTAGGCTTGTATAAATACCCCTTATGTTTCATGTAATAAGCTCTTAGCACCGCCTTGTTATTAGTTTAGTGGTAGCTACAAAAATAAACATAAACTCTCTTTCGCTTTTTAATCGCTTCTTACCCTTTTTTTATGTAATTTTCTTGTACAATTTAATTTCATGCTCTTTTAATTATTGTTCTTATATGCAATTAGTGTAGTTTTTATTTCATGCAAGTAGATTAGCTTTTATTTTATTTTAATTAGCTCTCTTCTTACTTTGCTTGCATTTTCTTCTTGTTTATGTTTATGTTGCAATTTACTTTTGTTGAAATAATAACAAATATGAGAAGCTAAACCTTTTCAATTTAGAGGTAATGAAGCTTTCTTAATCATGCAGATTCAACGTATTTGTTAATTTTCGATCTCTTTTTGTGCTTAATGGATATGTTTGATGTGGTTAAATTTTGTTGTTTAGCTTTGAATTTGATATCCTATGTTGTTGACACTAAATAGGCTATGCTTAAACAAAAATAAACACAAATTATCTCTTCATCTACATATGATTATGGTAATAAAGTGGATTTTAAAATCAAAATGGTCTATATTACTAACCAATAGTAAGTAGATCATGCTTAGAATAGATTTTATTTTTGATTTCATTATCCTTTTCATGAGAGTTAACAAGTGGTTTAGTGGACGTGTTAAAGTTTGATGGTTTATATTGAGCTAATTAATAGCTCAAATATGTCATACTTATGATAAACATATCAACTAAATTCACTAGTGACCAAAAAATAGAGATCATAATTTCATTATGTTGATTTATGTGATCATGAGAAGGAAATTACCTCTAAATTGCCTTCTACTCTCATATTTTTATTCACTTTCTTTTGCATTCCTATCGGTTGTGGTGCTTCCTCCATCAATGTTAACTCTTCCATTTCTAGCATCCATATCTTACGTCTGTAAAATCTACATTCGAGTCTTTGTAAGATACAGAAGAATAACCTAAGAGATATGGGAGAATAGAGATAAAGCGTATACTTATATATAACAAATACAAGTACGTTACTATAGCGTTATCCCATACCCCAATCATTTCTCTAATTCCTTTGGATTATGCTTTCGAAGTCATTTTAAATTTGAAATTTCTTTTAAGTTTTTCATAAACCTATGCTCTGATACCAAGTTGTAACATCCCCTATCTTAAGGCCCGAAGCTAAGCACTACAGATGCTGCAGTCATCTATAGTATTAACTTCTGGTGATAAAATACGGTAATGTTAATGGTATCCATAATATCATAAGCACATGAATATGAAACAAAATAATAGATTAAAAAAACAACTTTACCAATTACATTGCAAAACCATGTTTCATATTCCATTACATAATCCCAAATGATTCTCAGGTTTTGATCAAATATAATTATTACAAATTACGCCAAGAGCGACATATGAAGATGCCCCCTTGGATGATCAGAGTACTAAATAGACATATTAATCTTAATACATCACAGCGGAAATAATACAGCAACTCCTAAATAGCTAGCTTTGCCTCCTGTATGTCTTCGGAAGCTTTATTCGTCCACCTACTAAACCTGTAAACTCTTAACTCTCAATCTACTCAAATTAATTTTGAGCATCCGAGAGTTTAAGGGGAAAACATAAACTTCGAGTCAAACATAAAGCCTGGTGTGAATAATACTATTACATCTCGATTTACTGATATTAAGTGAGACCACGCCGCTTAGCGGAACAGGTTTCACCTCACTAATATCCCTTTAAAACATATCTTTTTACAAATTAGAATCCTGTAATCAAACTGATTAAAACAATAATATCAATATCATATATGCTCATAAATCAGGTAACAAATGGACTATCTGTCCGAACAATATAGTTTTGTTTGGCTAACTACTAACCATTGGCTGACTCGGGCCTACCAGACAAAATAAATAATCTAACATCTGTTAGACACACTTCTGAACGGTCTGTCCTTAACTTACTTCTCCCAGGATCAACTGATCCTTATGGTTTTGCGGGCTCACCAATAACCTATCCCTTTTCTCTGTATATTCATTTCTATGTGTTACATCATTTAAGTCTTACCTATGACTAAGCCCTACACACTGTAATTTTGGACTAAATTAGCTAGGGGTTATAACTAATGTATAGGACGTGACCCTATACCGGTCCCATCTGGTATTCAAATATCTGAGTCATTTACTTAGGGTTAACTACCCTTCAAATTTTCCTTGAAAATATTTCTTTCAAATTGATTTAACCCTTTAAAATCATATTTAAACAAGGAAAACATATTTTTGCTTTACTCAAATCTCTTTGCCATGATATATGCTTTACACAAAACATAGTTGATGAAAACCTTCGAAACCCTTGTTTAAAAGCTTTAAACAATATTTTTCGAAACCTTTAATAGTACCCCTTTCGAAACCAATCAACTACTTTACTTTGAATTCTATGCCGAAAGGCCAAAACATACCTTTCGAATTCATTTATAATAGACCTTTCGAAACCATTGAAGGTGTCCCTTCGAAAGCTTTATAAAATCTTAGACATCCTCTTTTAAAACACTTCAAATTTGCCTTTCGAAAACATTAGAAACCTTCCATTCAAACAATAAAGGTAAACCTTTCGAAAACATTGGAGAATCACCCCCTTTGAAACCTTCATTAGATACCTTTCGAAAGCATTAAAGTCCTTTACTTAAACAAACCTTTCGAAAGCATTGGGTTTAAGTGAAAGCTTGTGGAATATAGTTTCGAAACCATTTAAAACATTCCTTTCGAGACCTTTGGGTTCAACTTTTAAAATATCAAAACGGGTCTTAAAAGAACTGGGACGAAAGCATCTCTTTCGAAAGCATTTTCCTAAATAAAATAAAGTGGATGATGTCGAAACCAACCTCTTCGAAAGCATTGGAGAAGCGGCTTCTAAGTTTAAAGCAATAGAACCCCTTCGAAGGCGTTGCTTCAAAAGGTTGAATGCAGCAGCAGGGGTTTCGACCCCTTCAAAAGCTTATTCTTTAAAATAAAGGCGGCAACCTCTTTCGAAAAGATCTTTTCTTTAAAATAATTGACCAAGTCGAAAGCTAGTTCCTTCGAAAGCCTCATTTGTAACCAAAATGGTTCTAAGTTTTCCAAAGCTACTTCAACCCCTTCGAAAGCATGTTTTGACTCTATACCTTTCACCTAACTCCAATCCACTACGTACAAGGCCGATACCATGTGTATTGGTTTTGGCTTAGATAGAGGCGGTAGTATGAGGTCGAAAGGTGCTATTATAAGTGGCGAAGCAATAAAACCTTATGAAACTGTTTTTTAACTTTTTAAAGCAATTTATTTCTAACTAACTTGCCTTATTTGTCAACATATGATCGGTTCCTAATTCGTTTTCAAAATATTTTATAAAAGTGCTGCCGAATTTCAGAAATTAACATTAAAACATTTACAAATTGCCCGTTCTCCTTTTATAAACATATAAAACATTTAAGTCCCATACCTTAAATAATTTTATATATTTAATAAAACACACGAATATTCTCCAAAAATTCCCATATCACTTTTAATATGTTTTCTAACATATTTAAATTTCTGACCCAAAGCTAGCATATAATAGCTGAAATTAATTTTAAACCCAATTTAACAATTTTCTTTACTAGAAAATTCAGATTAAATCCACAATAATTCAGAAAATTATGAAACTTAAAAACCATCTCTAAAATAATATTTCCAACTTCATATCAAAAACACAAGGAATTTGGATGTCATTTAGTAGGTTTTACAAGTTAATCCTTATCATAAAATCTATATGAAATAGCATAAATCATCAATAAGCATATATCATTTGCAAAATAAATTCGGATCTCAATTAGAAATTGAAAATCATATAAATGAGATGTAAGCTATTATTCACCTTAGCTTGTGATTAAGGAGTTTGAGATTTACTCTTAAATGAATTTGATTAAGCTTCTTCCTTTTGATTCTTGCTTATCTTTCTCTTGCTTTCTCATAATGGTGGACGACCTTATTTGATTTAGTTTTGTTTGTGAACGTGGAAAATGAGAGTGGCATGAGGGTTTAGAGTATAAGAATATAACCTATTCCTATTTTGCCCTTATCTTATTACCTTTATTTATTTCATTTTAATTCTCTTTTGTTCGTTGTTTAATTAGGCATGGCTACCCTCTAATTAGACAAATCTCAATTCTCTTAACCATTTACATTATTTCATTTAATTTATCTAATTAAATGTCCTAATTAATGTTAATCAAAATTAGGGTCGTTACAGACTCCCCTCCTTAAAGAATTTCATCCTCGAAATTACGATAAGGTACTCATCAAAATCAATCATAAAGGTAAAACATACCATGAAACAAGTTAGGATAAGTATCTCGAATCCTGCTCTTAGTTTCCCAAGTATAGTCTCTCTCATCGTCACTCCATTGGACTTTGACTAATCTGACTGTCTTGTTCCTTAGCTTCTTCTCATCTCTCGCGACTATACGAACTGATTTTTTAACTATAGTCAAATTCGGTTCCACTACTAAGCATCTAACATAGTCGGTGCTTTAGTGGTCTCTGGATCTCGAATACACTTCCTTAGATGAGAAATATGAAAAATATTATGGACTCCTACCAAATTACTTAGTAACTCCACTCTATATGAGAGTTTCCTAATCCTTTCTATACTTAGATTATTTTCATTCATTGACAAAAAGGTTTTCATTAAAGCGGTATAAAGTTGTGTGGTAAAGATGTATTTTTAAATGAGTATGATGTAAGTGTTTTGGAAATTTTTTTTAGTAAAGCTAGCCGATATTTCTAGTGGGTCGTCTACATGAATAAAAGAATTAGAAACAGGTGTTCGGTACATGCACCAAAATAGCTATAAGAAAATGAAGCATATGAGTTTGCTAAAATAACCAAACTACTAACACCAAAAAAGCAAAAAAAAACTAGTCCCCCTACTTAGATGAAGAACCACTCTCCTTATCCTGAGAAACATGCCCAATAACATGATACCTTGAAAACGAGTAGCTAAAGTAGGAACAAAATCCACCGAATTAGGGCAGTAAAGGAATTTCCTATCCTATGAGACATCCAACATAAGTGTAGGATTCCATTCACCACACTGACCAAGCACTGTGAGGGATAGGCCCTCTTCCTCAACGTGATAAAATAGCCTCCTATCTTCATCGTCTCCACCAACGAACTTACAAAAACTTCCATCCTTAGGATCCAACCTCATTTCAAAAGTCATATAAATCCATGCCTGATCAGACGAGTCCCAAGAAAAATCAGAAAGAAGGAAGAGCCGCATCAAGTGTAACTATGGAAACATCAATAGCAACATCGGAGTGATCAACGATCTCGGGAGGAGAGACGATAGGAGCTGGGCTAACTTTCGAAACCACTTCACGGAAGGACGAGGGAGAGGAATCCTATCAAAAATCAAAATAGGGGTAATGTCAGACTCCAAAGTACAAGCATCAACGAGGTGACCAAACGAGTGATAAGACGTGCATATATCAAGCTTCCAACTGTAATGGACATCAAAAATAAAAACATACCCCCCAGCAATGCGAACATGAATCTTAGAGGGTAAAGGCTTGTCTGGAGTAACTTCAATGAGAGCCTTAGCATACACTAGCCTATTCTGAGCTACTGTGTTAGCATCAAAACATTTGAGCTTGCCAACAAAACTTGCTAACCAATTTAGCCCAATCATGGGCTGCAACACATAAGGAATATGAGTGAAATGAGCCCAAATAGCTTTAGCTACTATTGGACTCCATGAGGTAATGATGAAAGGCCATTCGACAACAATAGAGGGATCCACCATAAGCACACGGAGCCTTTCGACTTTTCTACAGAACTTGAAAAAGAACATGTGACTATCAAAATGAACTTGAAGTCTTTCCCTAGTATTCCAACGTTGACAACAATGGTTACGAACTTCTTGATAAGGAGGTTTAGAATCAAGGAAGAAACCAACTAAAAACTCCGACCAAAATTTAGCCCCAACTTCCAAAATCTCCGCCGGAGGAACCATAGCATCGTCATCCTCCACAATATCAAAAGAGCGGGTACGCATACACCCGCATTTCTCGACAACATGTTAAAAAACTGACGACCACTTGCAAGAAGGCTTTAGAGGACCTAGGACACATGAACCAAACCTTTCACAAGAGAATTATCATGCAAGCCAGAGCCGAGAACAGCATGAGGACAAACATGGCAATTAACACAACCAGAAACATTAGTTTGAGGTTATGCACTTACACAAGCACTTGGAGTGCAAATTGCAGATGCATGTTTCTCTACTAGAGATGCATCATCCAAAACAGCACGAACACCCAAAACTTGTCATCCAAAGTACCGCCGCATGCAACCACACCACCTAACCTACAATTAAATTCTTCAACCAAAAGACCAAATACAGGCATTACAGTTTCCAACTATTGGCCAACACTACCAATAGCAGCAGCCGCCAATAATGGAGGAATAGGGGAAGTTACATGCTCAACGCTGGCAACAATACCTGAAACAGGAGAAGCATCCACAACACAAGCATTCGAAATATCCAAAGCAGCAAATGGGTTAGGCAAAATCAAACGAGCAGTAGAGGAGGATGCTGGAGACAGGGGACTGGACGGAGGGGTACCCAAAAGAGTGAATTGACTGGCTGAATCGAAGATCAATTAAGAATGAGGAGGAAGACCATCTTCAGGATGAACATTGAGGCACTGAATCGACGTTCAGATCTAGTCATTGAACGTTCCTTAACAATAGAAGACTTGAGCGATGCAATTGGCAACAAACATGAAGGGACAAGAGAACATCAGCTAGGGATGAATTCAGTAACTCGCTTTTATTTTATATTCAATTTTTTTACTAAAGGGATGGATTTTTGGTTACTCATTGTTTTTTGGAAAGCAGGTTTAAAAAACAAACAACTTTGGTGCAGGGTGCTTTTGCCTGATTGTGTTGTATTCAAAGAGAAAAGTTGATTTGAATGGAGTTAAATTTTTTGGATAGAAGTTTGAAAATCTGGAACTTTAACGGCCGTACTACAACAACCATAAGTTTTGATCTTATGATCGTACCTTGTGATTTTTATTTGATCAGAAAGGTATTTTTGTATGGAATAACTTTTTTATTAATCGCTTCTTGAAATTTAGCGATTTTCTAATGCTAAAACTTATTTTGTGTAGAAGCTTATTTTTGTCCTATTTTCTGAGTTGAAACATTGAATGGTTCTAATCAGAACTTTTAAACCCCGTATTCATTTTCATTGATTTTGTGCTTTCTTGACAGCTATGATTGTAAGGAAGAACTTTTTTTAAAGTGTTTTGAAAAAAACTAGGTTTATTATATGGAAAATAAAATTTAAAGAAGATGACCTACTTTATAAAAATAAAGTTTTCTGATTTGAAGTATTGAGTTTTATATTTATTTTGGGGTCCTCAATATTTTTCTATATCCAAGAAGAGTTTTGGGAAGGAAGAGAAATCTATGGATCATTTTACATCCATATTTTACAAAAGTGTTGAATAAGATATATGTTTTAACACCCTAAAATGTTCTAGATCTATGAATATTTACGTGTTTGTTTTGTGAATGGATGTAATGTGTTTGTGTTTTATATGGCATGAACTAGTTTTCAAAATGTAAAATAAAGTATGTTTGAAGTAGAAGGATATGTTTATAATTATGTGTCTTATGTGTTGTACATTTTCGGAATACACTTTATAATGTGGAGATTGCTCCGAAATTTTTCGAACATTTTGACGTCTTTGATACATTTTGTTATATGTACGTGAGTTGGCAATTCCCTAAATGAGTTTATTCAAACACATAGCTTTTGGCATTATATGATAGACTTGGGAGAAGTCATTGTTTAAGGGAAAGCCACATAATAATATACTTTTTAGAAGGTATGTTGGTGGTGAATTTTGATGAGCATGGTTAGCTGGCAAGGAATACCATTGATGTGTGAAGAGTTACTCTTTTTGGTAGATGATTGGTAATTCGACACGATGTGTAATATATGCCTAAGTAGATGCTAGAAACCAATTATCAAATATTTTGGTGTGTTGTTTTATGCAACTAATACTTGAAGAGTTAACGGAGAACCCTTTACATGCTATACATGAGAAAGTAAATAGAGAGCATTATGTGTTTTTATTTGTTGATGGCAGTGGAGAATCTTTCTCTCGGCATGACTTTTGTATTTGAGTTTTACCACTTTGTAAGTTAGACTTTTTTATGATATGTGCATATTGTAGTGGCTGAGAAGAATCCCGAAGACGTTATACGGGAGACCATAGAGCTTGTGCCATATTTGGGTTCCGAGTTGATAATACTCATACATAAATAACTTGTGACGCATAACTTATTTTAGATATATTATTGCCTTGTTGTGTTTGTCTTCGATTGTTTGATTTGTTTTGATGGATGTGTGTGTGCATTTGTTTAAATTGAAGATGGGTGTAGAAATGATAGAATATATTGGCTAGTTAATATTTTCCCTAAGGAGAAATTGCGATGATATAATTTTTTTATGGGGCAAAGTCTGTAATACCTGGTGTTGAGAAGTAATTATTTGAAATTTTATAATGAAGTTAAACGAACTAAATGGGTTAAAAAATGTATATTGGAATTTGAGTTGATTTGGAAATATAGTGTCGGGTATTTTGCTAAAGTTGGATAGATTTTGATAGTAAAATATTTATTGCGATTGAAGGTAAATATACTGGTTTGAAATATTTAATTGAAGTGAAAGGAATTATTTTGTAAAGTGATTATTAAATGAATTATTATGGTACTGAATATTTCAAAACAATAAATTATATATAATGGTGATTTTGGGTATTTTTAAAGTAAAATTGATATTTTAAAGCTAGAAATTATTTTAAAATAAATAATACGTTGTTTAATTATTTTGGTAAATAAAAGAGTTTTGGATTTTATTATAGTAAAGAATGATTTTTATTTAGTTAATGAGGCCAATATATGATTTTCACCAAAATGTGCTGAATATTGTATTTAGAGATAATTGTTTTAAAAGTGAGTAATTTGCGAAAATATAATTGTTTAATAAAAATATATAAAATTGGGTAAACACTATTACCAAATACATACGATTTTTATTTGGGATTTAGAGTTACTTTGATTTGGTAGAAAAATTGAATGGTAAAGGAGAACGGAGAAAACCAAATAAAAGTTGATTTATTTTAAGGCCTATAAGCCCAAGCCTTAGCCTAATAATGAGAGAAGTAGCTCATTTTCTTTGCTTCCCATCTCTTAAGAACTCTAGACTCTTCTTTGCTCACATTAAAATTATCTCTCGTAACTCATTTTTTTCATTTTCCATTTCCTGTAACAAAAATTAACCCTAACTTACATCTTCAAAAATATCTAACAGTTCAAATAAATTCCAAAAATGATGAAACCTGAATATGTGCTTCTTAACAAGTATCTACACCTAGGAAATATCAAAATTGAGTTTTGGCCAAGTTAGAATCAAAATAAAATTTGACCGTGAGTGGAAAAGAGGGTTTTTGAAGGAATTGTGAAGTGCTTGAAAAGTATTTGTTATTGCTATACTAAGGGGGCAATTCTCACTCACAAATATGCTAGAATAGAATTTATTTGGCTTCGATAGATTAAACGATGATACTATGTGAAACATTGTGCTCTGCTGATTTATTTTTGTGCATGAACTCAACTTTGTTGCTTTGATTCACACATTATTGAATGCTTAATTATATGCTAATGCATGTTGTGCGACATGGTGTTGGAAATTGCATTAAAAATAGTTGAAATAGTTTCATAGAAGCAAACATGGGGATAAGAGACGATGACCTGAGTAAATATCTCTAGGTTGCATCATTAGGGGTCCACCTCTTACCCCAACCGGTCGACCTATCAAGGATGGGCAGTCAACCGGTTGTAGTTACCCGGAGTTATTTAGCTAAAGTTATGTGTGTATGCTTAGAAAAAGGTTAAAATAAATTTTAAAAAATGTATTAAAGAATGAACATAATGTTTTACTGAATAGTAATATTTGGTATGAGAATATATTTTTTATTTAGATATTATTTGTCTAAGGAATTTGGAATTTAACAATAAACAGAAATTGAATTTGAAGCCTAAAAATTTATTTAAAATCGTATTTAATTACAGAAAATCATGGGATGATTTTCGTAAATAATAAGTGTTTTGAAATGAGTTTTCTACGATTTTAAATATGGGAAAAGAGATTTTGAAATTTATTCTAAGATTTAATTTTTTTATTTTTTGAATTAAATAGAAGGAAAATTGTGTTTTGACAAGTAAATAATTTAAAAGCTTTTGAAATAAATGAATATATTCTCCTATAAATAAATAAATATATTCCCCTTGTAATTTTGTTATAGTTGAAGATGATGGTGTATTGATTCTGCCGAAAGACGTGATTCAAGCTGGCAAAGAGTTTGGGTCTGATTACTTGGTAGGATTCTTTTTGGATTCGAATCCTCCACATTACACCATTCAGGAGCATTCTAAGCATGCATGACATTTGCGAGGTGGTCTCAAAGTCCATTATGATAATACCATGTTCTTCTTCAAATTTACCAATATGGAAAAAAGAGTATGTGTTTTACAAGCAGAACTACTTCCGTTCAAAGCAAACCCTTCATTATTACTCCATGGCCCCCTTCTGTCGACATAGCGAAATCGTAGATTCTTTCGATTCCTGTTTGGCCCACTTTACACATATCCCTTCAATTTTGCAACCAATGGTTGGGTGTTTGCCTAGCTAAGGGTCTCATTGCAGTGGTGGGTGTATCTTACAGTTTGAAACTAGAAATCTACACATATTGTTAGTTATTTGGTCATATTGCAAATTCTTGCATGTTCAGTTGTCCAACCATTCAGGTTGTGGGTATAGCACCAATTCCTATTCCCTTGAAGAATCCACTGCCTGGGCCTCCTGTTATGAAGTGGATTCCCACGGCCACTCTCCCTACACCTCCTATTGCAGATGGTGTAACTGATGTTTCCTCTCCTTTGACTCGCATTCCTGTTTCAGTTACTCCTGATGCTTCAGCAACCACTATAGTTGCTCTTGCTTCCTTCGAAGCTCCTGCTTCATGTCATGTGACTCCTTCAAGTGATTTTATTTATCAGGACTCCGTCGAGCATGCTTGGATTCATGAGGCTACACAAATGAGATACTCTCCTATGTGTGACTCCTATCAAAAGTTTGTAGGAGACGATGAAGGCGAGACCAGATGATTATATTACCATACTATAGAGGAAGGTCTTTCACTGACTGTCGAAGGTGAACTTGGTAATTTGAATAGGATTACTTTTTCGAACGACGCTTGGGATAGGAAACTAATCTACAGTAGTGGTTCTTCAGATTTCATTCCAAACCTTGCTTCACTTTTTTCTTGTTTTGTTCATGTCCTTGAACCTGATTCGTCCGACGATGGTAGTAGTTCATCCTCCTCTAAGGGGCCTAGCCTAGGTCTTTTAGTAGTTTAGGCATGAGCCTAACTCCTATGTTGTAGCTAGTTTGTTGTTTTTAAATTAGCTGCTGAGGGCTTCTCCCTCACACGTTATTATTTGTTAAAGTGGCATGACCAATGTAATCTGGCTTGCTTGTGCAAAAATAATAATACCTTATTTTGCCTTAAAAAAACTCTTTTCTAATTATTTTTGTGCATTGTTTGGTCATAATTTTTATGTAATGAGAAGATTGAATAACAAAGTTATAATATCATATGGTATGGGACGTTTGGTAATATTTCTCTGGTTATTCTTTTAACTTGTCATATAGAATAATTGAGTGTTTGGGTGTAATTTATGAGCATTGAGTAAACGAGTGAATGACATCAGATGGTATGGGACGCTTGTGTATATATTTATTTGACTACGTTTTGTAAGTAAATGTCACTTATCTTTATTTATGTGGTTAAGAAATGGGTTAATGTCCAGAGGTACCGTAACATCCCATATTTTGGAGGGTCGATAATATGAGAAACTAATTTAAATTAAATTAAATTAATAATATGAAGACACCACTAATTAAATTATTGAAGTGATTTAATTGCAAGAATTGCCTAAAGAAAATTTAACTAATTAAGTGAGGATCATTTTAGAAAGTTAATTAGATGGACCAAAGGTAACTAGAGCAATTTTGCTTGCCTTGATTAATGAAAGAAAACAATTTAAATTTTAATGGAAATGATTTAAGTAAGGAGAATAACTTAGAAAGGCCCAAACCAACTAACACATATTCCTAAGCCACATTCCCTCGTTCCATCTTCATTTCCATTTCCATTTCACAAAACAAAAGATTCCTAATAACTCTAAGCAAGGCCAAAACTTTCCAAAGAGGAATTCAAAGCTAAATGACCAATGCTCTTAAACTCAAAGAAAAGGGAAGATTTCTTAAGTTAGAAGAGATCAAGCTCTCAAATTAAAGAAGAGAAGAGATTAAATCAAGTTTAATTAATCAATGTGGGTAAAATCTTTCTCTAAAACCTATCCTATCCTATTCGGTTCAAATTTGACTTTCGTTTGAATTTTTTGATGATGTTAAACATGTTTGGATATTTGAATATTAGTTTAACTATGGTTTAAAATTTAATTAAAGTGGATTAATTCATTTTTGACTTTGATATGATATGCCTAATGATGAAATAGAGTTGTGTTTTTAATTTGATAATTTTTGAAATTAACAGGAATATTTTATGAATTTCATAAGTTGGGAATAATGGTTAATTTCGATTAATTAATTATTAAAAATAATAAAATTAATTATTTTGGCCTGAAACTTTTACCGAAGATAATATAACAAAAGAGATTTTTAGAGAATTTTCAAGATTTTTCCTATTAATTTTCTATTATATTTGAATTATTTAGTGAAGAAAAACACTAATTAATTAAGGGAAATTAATCAATTAATTATTTAATTAACTTGGATGTTTAACCTTTTCTGAAATAAAACTGCAAAAGTAAGAAAAGTATTCAATAAGAAATTGACAACAAATTTGGTTTGGTAAAAAGTTATTGCTTAAGTGGGTGGTAAATCAATTTTTAGTCTAATTACAAAATTGTCACCGAACCATTTTTGACCAAGTAAAATATAATAACATGGACTAAACTTTGCATTGAGCCAAAAAATTCTATGCATAAAAGCTAAAATAGAAAAGTGGACACCACATGGAGACCCAGTATTTTAATTTTAAAATAAAGGAAATATCAGGCTTATGTTTGAATGGGAAGGCTTATTAACTAGGGGTGGCAACTATGAACTACTAGTGAAGACTATAGGGGGTGATAGCACACCAATGAGAACAAGTCAAAGCGATGACTATATATATTTCTAAGCGATGCCAAATGTATTTACCACGACGGCACATTTGCAAGCTTGAACAACTTCGTACACATATATATGGCGACAGCAATATCTCGCAATGACTTAGCATATCAAAACGTGGAAGCATGCATTAAGTGTTAACGTAAGAAGAGTGGACACTGTATCCAGGGTTTAATCTTATCCGAGGTCCTCCCTGCTAATTACATCATTCAATCAGGTATACATTTAAATGCAACCGTTGGCAGGTACCTATGTAATGGGCTAATTAATATTCCCCACTCAAGTAACACTATTATTAAAAGCTTATGGACTTGTATCCATGACAGTTCTTGTCAGTGCAATGATGTTAACTCTACTCATTGGGGAAGGAAGCTTCGGTCCATTAGGCATGTTTATAAGTTGTTAGCTGCTGATACTTCAACTAAATTATTTCCTTGGCACAACAGAATCTGGACAACCAGTGATATACCAAACATAAATTCTTACTCTGGAAGATATTGAGGAATGGTATACACACCAAAACCAAGCTAAGATCTAGAGGAATCATATTGGACTACACTTGTATGCTATGTGAAAAGGAGAAAGAATCTACTTAGCATCTGTTCTTTGATTGTGAATATGTTAACTATATATGGGGAAAGTTATTCTTATCTCTGATAGTAGGCTGATAGTAGGAATTTCTAATGATGAATGGTTTTCTATTTTTAAAGCTACAAGATGGAAAGGAATTAGGGGTAGTTGTATACTAACTGTTGTTAAAATGGTGATTATCGAAATCTGGAAAGAAAGAAATGAGCGGTCTTCAATGATTGGAAAATCTCCTCTGATGTTATCTTACGTATTTGTAAAAGAAACATCAGCAGATATGATTTATGTTTTCCTTTCTTTTTGTAGTTCTCTATTCTTTGTTTGTACCCTTATAATTCTTTTCCATGTTTAATAAAATGGAGGGGTCCATTCAACCCAGTTGCAAAAAAAACCAACCTAATTCAAAACCAAATATATATTTCACATGCACCGCACATTAAATAAAATATAAGGGTAACTAATGTCTGCACGGAAAACAATTGATGACTAATGAACTAGCAAACGTATTATATTACACGAGGACCCAAAGTAACTATCTTTTTTTACGAATGCTGAAACATATTACTTCTCACTAAATTATAGCATGCGAACACAAATGAAATGAGATTGCTCTGAAAATTTACAGGCGACGGCTCATGGAAATAAAGACGAAAACCTGTATACGTGTGTGTGTATATCTTTATTAATACTTGGCTTGGAAGCGCAACCGTGAACTTTTCAAAATACCCTTTACTCATTTAATTATGTGGAAATTAGCCACAAGGGCCTCTTTAGCAAGTGGAATTAGTTTCTAGGACACACAACTGAAATAATTACTTTCAAGGACAAAACGTAAAATAATTAGTTTCTAAGGCCTAAAAACCTATGAAATTATGTCCTTGAAAGTAATTGGACTGCTGACTTTGTCCTTGAAAATAATTATTCTGCTGATTTTGGCCTTGAAAATAATTTCTTTGAATGTGTACCCTAGAAACTAATTGGACTGCAAAGTTTGTCCTTTCGGTAAAATGCCCCTTTAATTATTATCTATTATTCCACGTACAAGTAACTAAAAAATATCGGTAAAATCCTAATCAAATGCAGATGTTATTCATATTATTTTTAGCCTATTATTTCTAGACTAGACTGAAACTATTCAAACTAAGTTAAAACAGTTAAATTTCTTTACAAATTAAAACTATCCCTCTACGCTTAAGAATATGATCTAAAAAATAAATAACATTTAAACAAATAAACATCATTTAAAATTCTTATTTATTAATTAATAATATAAATAAAATTCAAACTAACAAAAAATTAAATGTTACAACTTAGAAATAGAAATTTAAATTAACTACACATGATTTCAACATAAAAACATGACTAAATATTTTTGAAAATTATTTTCTCTTGAATGTATTAATCATATATAAATTCACGCGCAAAACACATGCCATCATCATGCGCGAAGCGCTTGCCATAACGCTCGTATATATAGCGACAGTATGTTAAAATTGCAATTTAACGCGATGGCATTTGCTTGGAAACAGCTCGAATTACATCACTTGTAATGATGACACATAGGCATATTTAAATATTAGAACACATAGACCAATTCATGCAAAGATCAGCATTCCAACACACGAAATATATATATATATAAAGGTGCCAAATAAATAAACACACGAAGGGCATAAATGATAGCACGCAAAGTCTAAATCTCACGATGACAGTCGTCCTATTGAAATTTAATGCGGTAACCAAATAGAAAATTAAACGCGATGACGTATTAATCTGGAATTTACACGCGACGTTAATATTGTTTAATTAAATGCAATGGCTATGAGATAGCAAATATACAACGAGTAAAATGTGACTTGTAATAACTTGAGTAACTATATTTTTCTAAGTGAAATACGAATAATTATGGCGCTTTGGAAAACAGTTTTCAATTGCTATTGAACTATTTCATAGGAATGAAATAAATGAAAGATTTTATAAGTTAAAATTGTGTTAACTTATTTTTAAAATAGAGGAAGATTATAATAATTAATAAATAATAGGGTGTCATTTAAATGATGGATAAAAACGTTTCGTTTAAAGAATATGCAGGGGTACACAATTAATTAATGAAAGAAAAGAATTGAGTTATGATCTTAAATATATACCAACCCATAAAGTTATTGGATGACAAAGTGCCTTGACTATCAGTCTAAATCCAACGGTATATGGTAGGGTGCTATAATAGGATTCAATCTAAGAACGTTTTAAAACTCTACAAAGCAGTTAAGGCAGAGTACCAAAACATCAGGATACTGTTATAATTAAGAAAATAATTGGCAAGGTGCTAAAACATCAGGGTGATGTTATGAATTAATCCGACAACGTGAACGATAGTGGTTCAGAGACTAAGAGGGGCTACCGGTGCTTAGTAAGGACGCTTACTAGAATGTACTCAGGGTGTTTATATTCGGCCTCTCAGGAGAGCCAGAGTGACTCTAGTCATGGTGGCTCCCATGGGGAAACGAGTCGACGTTTTCATCAGATGATGTTGTACGAGCAAAAGATTAAATTAGTAATAGACATGTCTAAGGAGGTAATCGCTAATAATAGTTAACGATAACTAATGAAGAAAGCCTAAAACAAGAGATTAGGTGATGGATGAATGAATAATGGATGATTATATGACTTGGTCTATGTTTGGATGACAAGTATAGGGTATACCTAACTTAAATTAATGTATTACATGGTTCACTATTGGAAGACAAATGTAGGGTACGCTTATTAATCGAATATATGCACATGGCTGCATTTGTGATATGTTGTTGTTATATATATACACATATATATATGTATATATATTGATGTATATTACGCTATGATGATGAAGTGAGGGGAAACCCCGTTCCGCGTTAGCGGCGTGATCTCACTATGGATGCGTATGGGTAAAGGTTTTACTCATACCAAACTTATTGTCTGACCCGTGTTTTTATTATTTCCATAAAGTCACGGGTACTCATTCGGGTAAGCCGAGTTTATGGATTAGACGGGTATCTCTTTTGAAGACGAATAAAGATTCCTAAGATGAAGCAAAAGGCGTGTTATTTAAAATTAAAGTATTTTGTGATTCCACTATGTAAACCAGAATTTATAACTGGTTAAGTGTGGTGTTGGCATTTTCATATGTCGGACACACACTACTCTGATTTTCATATTATATATTTACCCCCTGCATGGGAACGATTTGGGTTTAATGATGTAGTGGATCTTGTAATCCAAATTAATGTAACGGAAAAGATATTTAGCTGCTCTGTTTACTTATGTTGTGAAAAAAATACCGAACTCACTTTGTCATTGGAAAATGATTTCGGTGATGACTGCAGCATCATCGGCATCTATTTTTGGGTCTTGAGGTGGGGGACGTTACAAGTACGGTTTGTTACATGCATACCAGGCTCATTGTGTTCTCGCAACATACTATTGTGCACAAGTTGGTTATGTGCCTCATGACTAGATTGCATGTGTCTGTTGGTTGTGTGCCTTGTGATTAGTTTGAATGTGTTTATTAGTTGTGTGCCATGTCTAATGTGTTCTATTACCAGATATGCTAGAATCCATCCTAGCAGCTGACTGTGGGATCGTGCTGAGAATCCATGACATCACCTTTAGATTATATTTGATGTGTGCTCGTACTTCTTGTGTGCTCGTATTGTTGTATGCTTATACTTGCTGTGTTCTTGTATTGCTGTGTGCTAGTATGCCCAGATGTCACAAGGCCAAGCAGTCTATTACCACTAGGCAGTAGGCTCTTGACTTGGCATAACGTAGGGTTGCAACATGCTACGATGTGCAGATGGATATAATGTCACAATGACTGGGAGTAACTTAAGACTGTAGGGGTAAGATATGTGCTACACTCTGTGCAATAGACTCCTGGAGAAGTGTTGTGTGCATATCAGTCTCTTATATGGATTATGTATAATTATATGGACATAATATGTTATTTTGTTTATACCACATATGGACAACTATTCTATGGCATAAGCTACTTAACCCATAGTGTTTGTTGTGTGCCCATCCATACCTATGATTATCTATGTGCTTATGTATTACCGGGATTTCTTGTGAGCTCGTCCATTGTATGTTATTATTGTGTGATTGTTTACTAGATATGGCAAGTCATGAGCTCACCTTTGTCTAGACTTGATGTCTTCTTGTTTATTATTAGTACCTTATTGCTTGTTCGTTCATTGGTTTAATTTATGTGCTCTTGTTTGCTAGATAAGGCAAGTTGTGTGCTCATCTATTAGTATGACTTGTTGTGTGCTCGTCTACCTCATATTATATTTGATATATGACTTGTATTCAGTTCAATGCTTAGTTTGCCGGATGTTGTGTTTGAGTGATTATATTATGTGTTAGTTTCATCTAAATTTTTGATGCATTTAGGTTAAGTACACTTATTCTATATATTGCCTTTTTATGCTAATGTCCTCTATTGTGTAAGACTTGATGTGAACTTGTCTACCATTACTATTGATTCGCTATGTGATCATTCCTTGTTACAGATTTATTGTAAGTTATATGTTTTTAAAGACTTGTTATGTGCTTGTTTATGGTGTATGACTTATCGAGTGCTCGTCTACACTACATGCTTAGTTTCTTAAGTACTTTTATTGCTTATTTCACCATAATATATTTGTATGATATGCGATGCTAGTATGTTAATAGGGGACAATGGGTGATTCTACTATGCATGGTATTGGTGATTCTACGTTATGTTTTATGTGAACATCCTGGTGCATCTCTATTATATATATTATACCATGCTAGTCATCATATGTTCTGACATTTCTACTATAAACATAGTCTGATCCAATTATTATGTATAATACTCGAGTCAATCCGAGGCATTTCAGATTCATGGATGAAGTGGCCAACATGTGGTTGTTGGGCATAGTTTTGAAGACTAATTTAATAGTCAGACTAGGTATTGTATATGTATTTGTGTAGCCTAATGTATGTGCATGTTGACGTTATGGTGGATTATATTTATTGGACTTATACTATGTTGAATATATTTTAAAAATAGTAGACGTTTGATTCTTTTATGTAGACCCACTTGGACTCATGTATGTGATGTAGTAAGTTTTGTCGCTATGTTCTGATGAATCTATGTTATATGATATATATATTTATATTGTGTACTATTCTATATTGGAGATGTACGTGTTTATTGCTTTATGCCAATACTAGGTACATATTGGTGAGTTGTATATGATATTATGATACGTATCAGTGTTAGCCTAAGGGAATTTTCATGTGTGACAGCCTAACATCGTCACTTTCTTCGTATTATCAGATAGTATTACTAGTAATACTCATTAGCGGATGGGTATTGTAACGATAACCCTCAAAAGTCGACACTAATACATCCGGGGTATTCACATGTCGAGCTTCCAAATGCTGCAAAGACAAATTGTTGGGCAAAAAGAAAGAAAAGACAGAATAGAATCTCACATCGTAACCAATAACATATAATATACAACGAATCTTTATAAAAGAAAACTGTAATATACATACATCAATCAGAGTTAACTAACAAATCAACAGCCTGGACAGTTGTAACAACATGTTCTCACAAATGTTGATAAATACAAACAACAAATACAGCAGAAATAAAATATATGTGAATATGTCTTGGAGGTACCTAGCTCGTCTTCTGAAGCTCTAAAGCATCCATCACTAAATCTAGAAATATGCTCGAGCTGACCCGCTCATTATAAGAAAATAACGCTCGGATTAGTCTGGTAAAACCAGCATGAGAAACACAATCATGTGGATTTTTTTAATATTATAAAACCCTTTAAAAAACAAAGGTATCTCATATGACCATGTCGCACATAAATACGGACGAGTTTTTACCTTACGATAACCAAACCATTTTATTAGAAAATTCGGTGATATTATAATAATGCCTAGGGTTTAAAACAAACATTGAGTCATAGCCGAAATGGTTACATTAATTACATTCCAGCATAATAGGTATATAGCTAAATCCGTAAAGGCACGTATTGGAGAATGGATTCCAACAATGACAGGGTAAGGGACTACCTTCCGTATAGTACACCAGTAGATAAAATGTACCCGAGGGCCACACATGGACCTCCGTGAATACAGAGCCGACTGCCTCTTTAACATGGCATACCAAATTACATCATCCTTCGGGCACCGAGGCTACAAATGTTTCCCCATGGTCGCCCCGTGCGCACACCAAAATCCAAAGATCTCGATTTAGATCGAGGAATGATGCTCATAATGGTAGCTCACCACATAGCTCTACAAGCATCCCTTGTTTTAGCCATTACCGAGATGTGAGGCTTGTGAGGTTACGCTTTTATCTTTTCCTCCTAGCAATTCCAACTTAGAATGCTAACATTGCCCTCTAGGTAATAATGTTATGCTAGCATTCATCCATATAAGTTGTTCAGAACATGAAAAAAATCAAAGGCGCTACTTCTACTACATCCATTTTGGAATCACCCTCGGGATTAGTATCAAGTAGCCCTTGCACTTCAAAGAACTCCATCTTCAATCCTATCATCTTGAACCAGTCTTGAATCTCTTCCAAAGCGTCGAACACGTATATGGTTTTGGAGTGGTTACAGTTTCGAGTCATCTCATATAAGTACACTCTCCCGCTTGGCGGTCGCTCCAAAACCAATCGATAGATTCCGGTAAACACAACTCTGGTTCTTTTGGAAATAATCAAACAATACATAAGAGTGGAGATCGCCTCCTAACCGTTTAAGTGGGTGGATTTCCTTATCATTTGTCCTAGGCGAACAAAATAAGATTTATACACACAGTATAGCCTCATTGAAGATAACTGTATCATATAATCCCTTTGTTTCTCCTAGATATTTCCAGAGTTATATTCTAGCCAAGATTTGATAGTAGGTTATTTAACTATAAAATAAACAAACAATCAAACATAGATTTTATCCCATATGGAATCCACTAAGCCTCTATCAATTAATCTTTCATTAATTAAATGTCTTTTCAATTATTTGATTCAAATATACCTTCACGAAAGATATTTTCACAAACCTCTTATACTCCTTTCATTACTTGGAAAAACATTCATATATTTATCTCACTGGTATAAGTATATTAACAAAACGTTATACTTTCAATACTTAGAAAATATATCCATATACTTATCTCAATGGTATAAGTATATTAACACAACTTAAGAAAGATTTCCTCTTTTCCAAATTCATAATTAAATGGGCCAGAAACAAATATCATTTAAAACATTGCTTACTCTAAACTCACCACTTTTCCTTCGGTGTTAAGTATGAAAAGAATGCTTCCAAACCATCAAGGATTATTTATCAAAATCAAACCTCATTCCTTTTATAAAATTCCCTTTTTATAACCCATTCCATATTTACAAGTCCTTTGATAAATCTCCGATTTAATTTATAAAACTTCTTTTATAAATCTCTAAAATTATTTATAAAACTCCTTTCTGTTTATAAAACTCTTTTCCATATATAAAACTCTTTCCTATTTATAAACTCTTTTATAAATCTCACTTTATAAACTCCTTTAAAAAATTCTTTATAAAATCCTTTAATAAAATCCTAAACTCATTTTAAAAAATATTATATATTTAATACAAACTTTCGTTATTTATAAAATATCACTTACAAATCCATTCCTTTATTTATAAATTACCATTTATAAATCTCTCCTTTATTTATAAAATATCATTTATAAAGCTCTCTTTTATTTATAAAATGCCATTTATAAATCCACAAAATATCATCTATAAAACAATTGATTATTTATAAACATGTATATTAAATTAATTACTTACCTTTAAACATCATAAGTAAATAATTAATTAACTTTTAAAATATCAGTAATAAAATAAGTAATTAACTTTAAAACATCATTAATAAAATAATTAATTAACTTTAAGACATCATTTCTCTCTATATTTAAAACATTTGTAATTATCTAATACTTAAACTCAACTTTTTTATAAAATTTAAGTTAATTTAAATCCATAACCTTCCAAATTCATAAAAAGGCTTAGCGATCATTATGGTACTTAAACAAGCTACCATTTATTTTTAATTTACTTTCCAAGTCATATCACTGGTATTTATATAAGCAAGCATATATGTAAATAAAATCAACAATTAACAATCACTAGCTAATCCATCACTTATCCAATATTAATTAACCCACGTATTTATTAATTGGCATATGAATAATTTCCAAAGTAATACAATAGCAGAACCGAGATTTATTCTACTAGACCGATGTCATTAATAATCTATTCAATTTATATAGCAGAACTGTGTTTTATTTTGCTAAATAAATATCCAAAATAATCTATTCAATTAAATTTAACAGAACATAATTATGTTTGACTAAATATATAACACCAATGAAGTATACTCAATTTAACTATGTTATTATTTAAAATAATGTAATTATATTCAACCATAATTATTTATTTTAAATTTATACTTCATCCAAACTATCTACAAATTATACTAAAACGTTATACTCGTCAATACGAGTCAAACGCAAAAACCAGCGGGCTAATCATATTTAAAGCGAGCAAAATATGGCCATTTTAAATTAAACACGTTAGTTTATAAAATTTAAAAAATGATCTATAATTTAACAAATGACCTATAATTTATCTCATCCTAATCCAAGCCAGCCCAATATCTCATGTCCCAAACCCGTATGCACTTCCAACACGATCCATTTGCTATAGGTTCGTCCTCAGATTATAAATCACACGTGCCTTATTGGAATTCAACACGCCTGCTTGGGTGAGTTAACTCACCATTTAATTTGTATATGATGTGTATATATTTAGCGTTGTTAAAATATAAGTCAAAATAGAAAAAAATGCAAGTTATTAGTTTTGGACCCCTCCTTACTTTGGAAAGCAAGTGATAACACTATATGTAGTATAATCTTTCTAATAACACCAACATGTATTGTGGCCAAAACTTGTTGTTTACATGTTTGATATTTCTATTGTGGAAAGTTGAAGTGTGTTGTGAATGTTTGAAGCGAAATAGTCGTTATAAACACACTTTGAAATCCCTTGTATTTAACATATGTTAAATTGGTTAAATTGTGAATATATTGTGAAAAAATATATTTGGTTGTTCTTGACACATGTTTTGATGTGTTTGACAGCAAGGAATTGATTTGGAAAATTATAGAAATTGTGAAACGAAGTTGTGAAAGCTAGAAGCGAAAAGGTCACTATAGATATAATTGGAAAATGCCTTGTGTTCAGCGATTTTCAAAGTGAACATTGAAAAAAATCCTAGGGTTTTCTTTACATTTTTAATAAGAAGTATGAGTGTACTTACTAGAAAAAAAATATCAAAGTTTAAATATATTTTAATAATTATTTTTGAATTTTTAAAGTAAAAGATTTTAAATTATAAAACATGCTTTTATGGTTTTTAAATAAATTATAAGATAAGTATTTTTAATTAAAAATTTTAAAAAATATTTTAAACCATAGTACAAGTATTTTTAAGTGTGTGTGTGTATAGTTTTTAGAAGATTAGTTAAATTTTCTATTAAAAGAAAAATAAGCTTATGTAATATATTATCTTTTCAATTGTTTTTATTACTAAATATTTAATCTTATAAATAAATTAGTATACATACACACACATACATACATACATACATACGTACATACATACATATATATGTATGTATGTATGTATGTATGTATGTATGTATGTATGTATGTATGTATGTGTGTATAATTTTAAAAATGTTTTTAGTAAATATATAAGTTGGAAAAAAACAAGGTAAATCTTTTATAAAGAAATAACAGAAGATTTGGATTATAATACTTTAGTTAAAGTGGATGGTTTTGGGTTGTAGTAAGCTCTGTTTAAGTAACATTTGTTTTTAACCCTTATAAAAATATAATTAAATCTTTAAAAGAGAGTTTTGGAGATAATGATGAAGTGTGAAGTGCTTTGGGTTTGTAGTAAACAATGTTTCAGTAACATTTGTTTTTAAACCCTTGAGTTATATTTTAAAGTGGAAAAATATTGTTTAAACGATTATGAATATACTTAGATCTTTAATAATGTAATTTTAAACATAATAGCAAATATTGGATCTTTTGGAGTAAAGATAGAAAAAATAAAAGTTTAACTTATAAAAGAGAAGGGGCTTATAGTAAACAATGTTTAAATAACATTTGTTTTTAACCTCTTCGATTATATTTTAAAGTAGGTAAATCTTGTTAATAATTTGTGAATATACTTATACAGTTGAGATAAGTATATGAATACTTTTGAAGTATTGAAAAGAGTATAAATGAATAGTGAAATAGTAGAATACAAGTATATATCTTTTATAAAGAGAAATTAAATATATATACAAGTATATAAAGGAAGTTTAATCAATTAGAAGTTTTGATTAATGAAAGAAGTTTTGTTAGATAAAAAGGAGTTTTACTAATAAAAGATGTTTAATCAATAAAGGATTAATTCAATAAAAATGAGATTAAAAGTTGTTTGTGTTACTTAATCGTGTTTTGTGTGACTTAATAGGGCATTGTGTGAATTAATCGTGCTTTGTGCATTTACTTGTTTATGGAAAGTATTTAGTCGTGTACTTCGCACTAAAGCCGACAAAGTAGACTTGTTCTATGTGTGATAGTTAAGAATGATGATTTGAGTAGGGTAGAGAAGTAATTGTGCTCTAACCTATCAGGCTTCACTCTTGACCAAGGGATAGCGGGAGTTGAGAAGGTTAGAAACATGATAAGTATACGAGACTTAGTCTCTGTATGCAATCATTCTCATTGCTGTTGAAATTGACCAAAATTAACTTAAAAATATCTAAAAGAAACACGAGGATTATACAGTACGGTTATTCACTCGGTGATGGTATAACCTACGTATAAACTCATCTTGCTCTTCTAGGACAAATGATAAGGAAATCCATCTGGATAGGAGATGATCTCTACCCTTATATATTGTCTATTTATTTCTGAAGAAACCTGGATTGAGTTAACTAGAAATTTATCGATTGGTTTTGAAGAGCCCGGTAAGCGAGGGAATGTAGTCCTATGAGATGACTCGAAACCGTAACCACTTTAAAATCATATACATGATCTATGCTTTGGAAGAGGTTTGTGATCTGTTCGAGATGTTGGAATCTATGTGAAGATTCATGATCTATTCGATATGATGGAATTTATGTGAATATTCGTGGTCTGTTCGAGATGTTCGAATCCATGTAGAGATTCATGGATTGTTCGAGATACCGGAATCCATTTAGGTATCGTGTACTGTTCGAGATGCTAGAATCCATATGTGGTTCTGAGATCTATTCGAGTTGTGACTCGTGCATTGGGATGCCGAACGTGACTACATCATCGGTAATGATAGAAATCAGAGGTATGATGCATAGTCAAGGGATTTAGCTAACCCATAGGGTGCAGGCGACTCCATCTAGTGTTACTTACGAATATGCATGCGGGAGTGATGCATTCGGAGCCACGAGTGTTTGTGAGTGGGCCAGCTATGTGTTTTCTATGGTACATTCCCTAGAGATGTACGTTGTTTGGAAGGATATCTCTGATCCTTATGTAGGAGGACCGTTCTCGCTGTATTGAGGGCATCTCCACGAAAAACCTATACAATTATAGGAACGTGCCTTGGCGGGTTTTTATTGTATAACTGTTATTGTTGTGGTATACACGCGGCACGACTATTTTTTTTTATTCTACACCCTAGACATCATCTATTATATCATCATATGTACTTATTAGATATGTGGTTCTTTTAAGAGGGTAGAAGTTACGGCATTCCGTACGGTCTCAAAAGTACCGTTACATGTTGATCGCATATTTCTTGAGTTTTCCATACCAAAATTAGGTCTGGCACGCGGTTTTTGTTTTTCCTAAATTCTTCGTGTGCTCGTTCGAGCAGTCTGAGTAAAGCAGGTTTCAGTTGAATGTTCATTGGAGCTCGAGAAGACGAGCTGGATGTTTCACCTACCGTGGTGTTCTTATTTCCACTACATTACTATTATGTATATATATCAGTATTTATGAGGACCGGTTGTTATAACTGTCCAGGCATATGATAGTATTTAGAATTGTAACTTTGAAATTCTTTGTATCTTTAGAGTGACAGTTTTGTACTGTCTTCTGATATTATATGTTATCATTCCGCTGTGAGATTCTGATATTGTGTTCCTTCTTTCTTGTTCAATTTCTTTTTCCTTTTATTTTACGCTAACAATTTGTCTTCTTATTTCGGCATGTGAATACCGTGAATGTATTAGTGCCGACATTCGAAATCGAAAAGACAGGTCGTCTCAGATGCTATAATTGTTTACAAACTGCTACTGCCATTTTAAAAAAACTATTACAGTTCAGAAACTGCTAATACAAAAATACTACTATAAAATAGCATTTTGAACAGAAATATACATAATTATATTTGTTAAATAAACAAAAATGATATTATGCAATATCATTAGTACACATCAAAAAATATGCTACAAATTGTTTATAGGCTGCTACTACAATTTAAATAAAAAACTATTACAATTCAGCAATTGTTACAACAATTCATAAGCTGCTGCTATAACGTAGCATTATGAATAAAAATATACATAATCAATTTGTTTAAAAAAATGATACTACACAATAAGATTACTTTATATTATCTTTAACTTTTCGAATTTGTTGCTTTTTTTTCCTGAATTTGTCGCTACTTCTCTAACCCAACTGTTTCACCATATTGTTGCTGTCGCTAGAGCAATCTCTTCTCCATCATTACTCACCACCACAACATCGTCAAAACACTTCAGCTTGCTCTCCTTCAAAAACCATAGTTGAAGCCTATCTCGCTGCCACCTATCACGTCGATGTCCACCACATTGTGTCCACCTATCTCGCTGCCGCCACCACCAAAGCCTATCGCATCTTCACTGAAGCGAGCTGCGAACATCCTCCATCGACCACACTACATCTGTCGCGTTTTGTTCTTCTCGCCAAAAAATTATTTTTTTGTTATGTTTATCTGAAAATTTTGTTCTCAACGCTAAAAAATTGAACGCGTGTCCTTGAAGTTAAAAAATTATTCAAGAGAAAGTGATATCCTTCAAATAAATATAATAAAACACCACTTTCGCTTCGCTTTTGATGAAAAGGGTGAAAATTTTGAAAGAGGAGAGCTTATTTTTTACTCAAATTTTGTTAAAATAATAATGTGAAGATAGAGAGAGCTATTGTTGTTTTAGAAAGTGACTTTATGCCAGACCACGTTTGAAATGGCTTCTAGAGTGGAGGTTATACTAGCACGTTTTGAAAGTCGCCTAGCATTTTTCAGTTTAATAAAAAAAACGTAATGGCTTACCGGTAGCATTTCAAAATGCGCAAGTATTATTTTATTGAAATCTAGCTTGGATATTTTAAAATTCACCGGTAAAATTAATAAAATAAAATACAAAAAGTAAAATTGGCGACATCTGAAATGTCATTTGCCTACATTTTTCCAATGTGGCGGTGACATGGTCAAAAATGACATATTTGTAGTTAGTTTGAAAAGTACCATATTTGCCTAATAAGTTTGTAAAATTTGGAAAATTGGCAAAAAAATTCCTTTAGATATTGGTTTAGTAAGACATGCGGAGAAGAAAGCCTACCGTGAGTTTGTTATTTATAAGCGTTTCAAACATTTTTTTTAACAATAATGTTTTCGAACCTTTCAATTTACCTTACTAGCTAAAAGAACAACATCTTGGTTATAAGAACTATATTCAGAACAAAATTTGAATTAAATTCACCCATTTAGGCATGCTCACCGTTTATACATGAGAAGCATTAACCTTCCAAATCAACTACTTGCATTTACGAGGAAAAAAGAAAAGGAAAAGAAAAGAAAAAAAGACATTTTATACATGAAATATAACATGCCCAGGTCAAGTAAAAAAAATGCTGCTTTGCAGAAACATGGAGGTTCAATGCTTTACAAAGACATATACTAGCTCAACTCTCTACCAAGTCTCCTGTTAGCAAAAGTTAATCCGAGAAACTGAAAGCAGCTTCTTTCTTCAATAATTTGTTGACTGGCAAGTAGTCAGTTTTGTTTACTTAGATTACGACATACACAGGAATAAGGGAATTCGTGAAATTCACCTCGACCGGGTCTCATTTCATCTGGCTCTCCCATGAAACCTCTCTGAGACGACTTCACTTTTGCTGAGAAGTTTACCCAGCCCATTTCTTCTCTTGCTTTGAATAATGAGCTGAGCTTCTTTGCATTTGGTCGTATCGTCCTTTTGTGACCCATGTACCTTCTGCATGCGCATATTATTCAAATTTTGATGTAATATGATGTTAGATATATGTTTATATTTTCAGTAATATTAATGATGGCTAAAGTTTTTAAAATGCATCCCGTATCGTAAGTTCAAATCAGAGTAATTACAAAATTTCGCATTTCCAGTTGAAAATTTTAACATGCAGGCATAACAAAATTCTGTACAAATTATAGTAATGTACAAATTACACACACACATGTCGTTAATGCAAATATTTGCAACTGCAAAAACAATTTTAAAAAATGTAAATTCATAGATTTTTTTTTTCATAATTACAGATATCGCAAAACTATGTGTACAAAGCATATGTTGTTGTTGGCCAAATGTTTTTTGTTGTTTATATATTGAAGTACAAATATTTTACATCCTTGTGAAGTGCAAATGTTTGCAGTTAATGCATTATTGTATTGCTATGATTATTAAAAAATATTTAAATACACCAAATGGATATGATTTTCATTAGGTCTACAGCGATCGGATACGCATACAAATAGTAACATATCCCCAACCCTAAATCAGATATCTGTATCAGCGGACAGCGGACAGCGGACAGATTTTTGTCTATCCGCTTACACTTAAAAAATAAATTGAAGTATAAATAAAAAAAATTTGTTGCAATATAAAACTGTTTCAGTACTGATACTTATAGAAAAATATGATGACAGAAAAATAGATTCCAGCAATAAAATTAGTTTATACATACATAATATAAAGTGGAAAATAGGCATAAGGACAAACATTGAAAAAAATTTAGACTGGAGGACAACAAGTTTCATTTTTAGGCTGAATGACAAGCTTTGAAAAAAATTAGGCTGAAGGACAATGTTAAATATAGCTAGCATTTTGTACAGTGTAAAACTGAATATAATGCTAGTTGTAACTAGCATTTTGTATAGTGTAAAAACTGAATATAATGCTAGTTATAACTAGCATTGTGCTTCGGTTTAATTTTCTTTCAAAGTTTGTCCTTCTGCCCAAAAATAAAACTTGGTGTCATTCAGTCTAGTTTTTTTTCAAAGTTTGTCCTTGTGCCTAATTCCCTCTAATATAAATTATTACTGTAATAAAAAAGTAAATACCAATCGTCGTATGTACTAAAATATACAAAATATAAACTACTAATTTGATTAGAGCCAGTGGATAATTGTCACATCTATATCAGTTTTTTCAAATGTTATATAATTTCTCCAATTTTTGAACACCGAAGACAGATTTCGGATATTTCATGTATCCGTTGATAAGTTTAATTTTCATTACTATAACGAAGTGCACAAAATTTTTGAATGACCAAAATTTTGCACAATGTGTTTCAAAAAACAACATTTGCACTGTTTATTTCAAAGTGCAAGTAACAGTGCAAATATTTGCGCTGTTGTTTCAAACTGCAAATATCTACACTCTATTCCAAAGTATAGATAAATGTAAATATTCACACTAAATAACTAGAATTTTGCATTATTACTTCATCATTATCATAAACTTTTGTAACATTTTCAAACCTTTAACTCCTTTAGAACTGTAACCGAATATGTGCTGTCGAAAATATTTATTTTAACCGTTAATTTGAAATGTCAATCTGAAGGAGTAAAAGGTTTTGAAACGTTGCAAGATTTCAGTACAAATTTTCTACATGATAATAAAAATAATATGCATATATAAGCTTATTTTAATACGATCTTATTTTATATGAAAAAATCGAGGAGAAAAAATGGGATCTAGAAACTCCTTTACATGTAAATATCAGAAAATATTTTTCTCCTGCACAAAAATATTTAAGGTAACAAAAAAGAAGCATGGTTTGGACGAATACCTCTGCCCAGCAAGAATCCTCGCCATATTTCCATTATTATTGGCAACAAATACATCACTTTCTTCACAAACAATATAATCAACAGCGGCAAGGCGAGATGAGAAGGGAAGGAAAGGCCTTAAGCTGTCTCCAGAAAGTATTTCTTTTGTGTATATTTTTGGAAATAGATTTCGAAGGGGCTTCATAGTTTCATTTCCTCCATATATTTCTCCAGAAGCAATATAAATGTACGAATCATTACCAAAGCCAAGGGCTCTCAGCATCAAACCAACTTCAAATGGAGTTAGAGGGCATTTTCTTCGATTTTGTTTGTCCTCAGCACTTGGATCCTGTAAAATGGTCAGACTATAAATTTGGAAAGTCAAGAGTTAGTATGACACCTACTCTAGGACAAAAATGAAGGCCCTGTGGTCTATATGATATGAATTATTTGGAATATATCCGAAGAGCTGGTGTCGGACAGGAGCGTGTGGAAGTTAGCAACCCACGTACCAGAACCATGAGTTGGGATTTTTTTTTAAGGGTTAGTTTAGGGGTATAAGTTTTAGATTATGGGACTAGCGAACAGGAGCCTAAAACGTAGTGTTTGGTCTTTGATACCTATTACTATTAGTACCATTATTGCTATTATTATTAATTACTATTATCATGGTTTTTTGTTATTTTTTTAATAATTTTTGTATTTTTATATTTTATTTATTAATTAGTATTATTATTATTATTACCCAACTTGTTTGGGAATAATGACTTAGTTGTTGTTGTATAAGCTTTTAAATAGCATCCTCAAATGGTCCAAGAAACATGACACGGTTATATATTTATTGGGTTCATTAACTTCAAAAGGAAAAAAATTAATAAGAAAAATTTAAGATGAACAAATTTCATGATTTGAAGCCTCGTTGACGGTTCACAAATACTTCAGTCTAGGTAAAGTCCAAAAATATACCACTCTATTTCAAATGCCTCTTAATGCAGCATATATAATATATTAATATATGTAGTGGGAAGAAGGAAATCATACTGGAAGTGTTTCCCAACGCTTTCTGATTTCACCCAGCTCCTTGCGTTCCTTTTCTCCACCACCATAGTAACAACCAGAAAATGCAAGCATATCCGGCTCAAATCTGTGATTTAGAATAACATTTGCGATAATATATATATAGTAATGTAAATTCTATCAGAAAAATATATAGTACTGTAAAGAAAGATATCGTTTTAATCAAATCGCATAATGTAAAACTTTGCTCTAAAAAACATGGGAGGAGAGGATTGAATGGAAGAAAGGTAACATGTTCTTGTAAAACACAATATCAGCACGGAAAGACTTTAAAACCACAAAAGGTTGTGGATCCTCAAAATTGAACTATGTGAAACCAAGCCATTATAATTCACACATACAACAACTATCATTACACACGTTTGACATGAGATCATTCTAAACATATGAGCCCATGAATTTTGAATGATATATATTAAAGAAAAGGATTAAAGAAAGATATCATCCCGTGATAAGCACTCTTTAAGTTTGGCTTTCCGCTTTTCTCGTTCACTACTTTAGTTACCATTCTTCTTCTTCTTCTCGGTCTTTCTGCCCATTTTCCAATGCTTTAGCGTGTCTTGGGAAATGGAACCACCTCTTATCTTTCAAAACTTTAGTTGCTATTCTTCTTCTTCCCCGTCTTCCTACCTTTTTTCCAATGCTTTAGTATGTCTCGGGAAATGGAAATACGAAGTATGTATAAGAGTTGAGATGAAAAATAATGTAGTTTAATCACAAACCGTCTCCTTCTAATTGGAGCGGCGAGAGACCATATGCAAGGTTCAAAATTCCATTATTCGTTTCCATTCGGGTCATTGATGGATTTTGAAATTTCGGTTTCGTTTTGAAAATTCCGCTTTTCCGGTGTGCGAATTCCGATATTTTTTTATGTAAATACGTTGATACATATTCAGTATTAACATAAATTTATATTATGTTCTTCCGAATATAAAAAAGGTACATGTTTGGACGAAAAAGTGTGCCTTTAATATGAATTATTAATCTAAGTTCATTCATACAGTAACTTAAAACAAATTATTTACACTAATTAATCTACATCAAGGTTCGAGATTTTGATTCCCAATTTCATTTATAAATTTTGATTTTTTTCATCAATTTTTAAAATTTCACTTATGATTCCGTTTTGGATTTTGGTATTTTCTATAGAAATACATCAATAGATAGTTTATACTTATATTCGAAAAAATTATATATTATAAATGAAAATGTTGATTCAATTTTTTATTTTTAATGTTTTTTATGCTATTTCTGCTTATTTGGGTTGGAATGGACAGAAGTATTACAATCTTTTTTGAAACTATTTGATCATTTGTCTATTTTTATTATCTTGTTTGATTTGTTATCTTTTAATTCTTTTAAATATTATTGTTTTTTCTGCTATTTTCCACTATTTTTTAGTATTTGAAAAGCTAAATCCGGAATTTGGACCGAAACCGGAATTTGAACTGAATTTCGTCATGGTTATGGCTGGAACCGGAACGAAATTACCGAAATACCACCGGAATTTTAAACCATGGTCGTATGGTTGCATTTCAACTAGCGTCGTCTTCATATTAGACCAAGGAGATGTCATACAATGGCATTCTAAGTGTCACCTTTTATTGGACCATCCATGATTAATTTCTATGTTTCATCGTAAACCTAATTGGCTATTTACAATTACGTCATGTCATACAATTAGGATCTAAGTTACGTATTTTGATTTGACCAAGTATAGGTTCAATACTAACATTCAAAGAGTTGTCTACTGACAAGACCAACAAGATGTCCGATAATAATATTTCATTTGTCGCCTTCCGCATGGAGAAATGAAAGGTCTTATAGTAATATTTTACATGTTATTTTCTTATTGGACCGATGAAATATACTACAGCTATATTCCAAATGTCGCATAGTAGTGCCAATGACATAGTTAATAATGGCGCACGACGCAAAAAGACGCAAACCCTCCCAGGAGCCTTGATGCATAACGCAGCAAATGACGCGAGCCGTTTTAATTTATTGCGCATGTTCGAAATTTTATTTATTAATTTAATATATATAACAATTAATTTACAAAAGTTCAATATAATTAGATGAATTCAACAACAAATGCTTTCCAATGTGGAGACTGGGTTTATTCACCTAATTAAGATTGATCAAATATGTGATACACAACAAGCATGAAAAGTATAAATCAAAATTATTATTTCCAAAGCACGCTCAACATTAAATAAATCATACAGGCTCTCATGGTGAGTAACAGATCAGTAAATAACACAGGAAAAGGCCAATAATTCTTCGTAACCATTACAATTTCAGACCATATCGCAGGTCAATGGAGTATTAGTTGAAATTATTCATGTGCAGTGACAATAGAGACTGGATTTATATTAGACAATAAAGACTACCCCTTCTAAGATGTGTGCGTGCACCTGCATGTATGAGTGTGTGTAACAAGCATGTTGCTCAAATGCACATACACACACTATAATGTAATTACTTACAACGTATAAATTGTATAATAGACAAGGAAATCTAATGTATAATGTAACTGATAGCAATTTCATATGACTTGTATACTCTGTTAGTTGAACACAGTGCACAGAATCTTAAGTTGCATCAAGTTGCATCAACAGTATAGTAGTTTGCAAGAACATTACGAAATATTTGAAGTGACTGTTTCTATGGAAGAAAATAAGTATACCTCAAATGAATGGCAATGAAATGGGAACTGAACCCTCGCATTTTCTTCACTTTGCAAGAACATTACGAAATATTTGAAGTGACTGTGTTTCTATGGAAGAAAATAAGTATACCTCAAATGAATGGCAATGAAATGGGAACTGAACCCTCGCATTTTCTTCACCAGCTTTTGTCCAAGCTGTTGTATTGGCATTGTGAATCTTAATGCATGATAATTCACACGGCACCGTAGTTTCTGCAACTCTTCATCAAGTTCATTTGCAAGCCTATAGTCAAACTTTGTCAACTGCAAAGCCTGCATATATTAACCAGTCAAACATGTATCATGGTGAAATCCCTCCTTTAGTAGAGAATTATGTATTAATTAGTGAAAGCATTGGATTAAAAAACCAATAACACTATAAATTCTAACAAATATGAACTTAAATATTTAGTAAAAATAAACCTCGTAATAATTATTGTTTTCTCTTTAACTATTTATGATAATTATTTATTAATCATGACAACATTAAAAATATAACAAAATTGAAAACTTAATAAATAACGATATTGACAAGTATTTCTTTTTTACTAGAATATGTTTTTATTCCGTTTCCATATTTAACTTCTTCTTCTAAAGTGGAGTTCCCCCATTTTTTTTCTCTGTCCCCATACCCTTCCTCTCTGGGCATCTAAGACACTGACACTGCAAAATATCATTAGTGCATTTAATTTATTATATAGAAATCAGTAGATGGTCTGTATGGCAACCCATGTGATGCATAGAGCACACGGTAAGCATGTGCAATCTACTGAATTATGACTATGATACAGTAATGATATTGATATTTTTTGTTCCGGCAGACAAAAAATATAGGTAGATTTTCCATTGAAGTTGCATTCTATGATATTTTCTTGAAAATCAAAGTCACATAGCACTTCAATCATATTTAGTAACAGTGCTGTATAAATTTGCATTGCCATTTAAATGCATGCATATAGACTGAAATTTTCGTTCGCAAGGTACTAGTTAAGCAAAACCATGATTAGCTGCAACAATAATAAATTTATCATGTGCATGAGTATACAACGATCGTTAATAAAATTAAGAAAATAAATGTTATATGATAGTTAAAAAATACTTTATGTTTGTGCTATTCACTGAGACTTTTTCCTTAGGCTGTTTATCATCTTGAAGTACAGTATTAATCTCACACGCAATATATTCTCATTTGAGTTGTACGAGGTAAATCTTACGTGAATCAAATTCATCTGACAAAAGTAACAACACATGAAAAAGTTAAGAAATATATTTATATAACTTCGGGATGGGCCGCGAGATGGAGCCTAGGCACAACGGTTAAGTCACCCGCATGGTAATCTGAGCGTCCAGGTTCGAGTCCGGAAACAGCCTCTTCGCAATGCGAGGGAAAGACTGCGTACATTATCGACCTTCCCAGAGCCCACTATCGTGCGGGAGCCTCGTGCACTGGGTTTCACCTTTCGGGATGGGTCATCCATTCGAGCTTTCATATAGTCTCGTAACCCATGGTGTAGTATAACATTGGTTTGAAGATAGTGCAACAATACAAGAAGTAGTCAATGACTGTTCTAATCAAAACGTTGGTTGGCTTGGTTCATTCCAACATGACTCAAAATGCCATTTTTGTTCCTTCAATTAGAATAGCAAAATCATTCCTTAATCCTTCAATTTTTCCATGTGTCATTTTTATGGTCCACACATGTTCATGTATTAAATTAATTGAAAGGTTTATCTGCAAACATGGATAGTAAAAATATTCATGCGATAAATTGTAAGACTTAAGGGAGAAAATTTGCTCCTCCAAGTGAAGCAAGGAAAATACCTCTGAAATGGATTAGGCTTGTGCAGAAGCAAAGCAATAAAATAGAAATTGCTAATACAAATATGATAGTTCACATCTATATGCACAAACAGCAAAACTAACTAAAAAGTGAATGGGTAATCAAAAAATATGGTGATGGAAAACAATTTGAGCTCAACAAAATAGGGGGCAATGGAAATTTACTTACACGTCTTCGCCGAAGTATTGGTAGTGAAACATCAAGATAATATTCTGGAGTAGATTTTCTTGGTGGACGCATTGTGTAAGGAATTTTTTCCATATTTCTCATTACTTTGTCTGGAATTCTTTTAACAATAGGTACATCTTTTGATAGAAAACTTACGAACCAGTTCACATCGAATATGTCAGCGAATTCACTGCAAATTATTAAAAGAAAATCAGACACAAAATGCCTTTATAAACTTTTAATTGAGTCAAGAAAGTGGAACCTTGTATCATATATAGAAAAATTAACCTTTTATCTTTCCAAAATGAATTATGATCAAGCTGAGGAACTACAAGAGTGGCATTTAGGATCCGGGCAACAACAACAGCGTCTGTAATCTATCCTAGATATATACCAAAAGATGGTAAGAACACAGTATAGAGAACCTTGTGATTTAGTCCAATGCCTGACGAACTGATGAGTAAGACACGAACTGTAACAATTTCTCATAAACTTCTTGTATATCACACTGTAATTTAGTATTTCATGAAAATTCAGTTCAGCATATTACTTGGTATCTGACGGAGCCATCATTTTCATTACAGAGTAGCAGGATATCTCATTTGAAGATGATCAGAAAGAAGGAAGAAGAAGAAACTGTAACTAATTAAGCAAGTGAAATTGTAGTTGTAAAGGATCCTTTGACATGTTAACGATGGTTGCTTTCAAGGAGAATCGGGATGGTTCCATACAAATAAAAAAATAAAAAATAAAATAAAATGCATAGAATATGCAATTTTATACTTCAGAGGGCATACTTACTTAATATTAACACATTGTAGTTAAGATAGTATTTTCACCATATATGTACAAGTTCCACTATAGTGAATGTTCATTTATTGCTAACTATAAAATCTCGATTAGATCGATGGCCTTTAAAATGTTTCTCTACAATACTTTAAATTGGTTCTATAAAATCTCGGATTTTGTTGGAGAGGTTGGTGTGATGTTAAAGTTTAGATAGACACTTACTAAATCATCATTGTGGTTATTCATGTGAAACAATTGCCATCAAAAAATAGGGGGAACAACAAATGAGAAAAAGATAAACATACTCCGGTTCTCTGCTGATTTAGTCCTCCACTTGCTGCTATTAGTAAATAACCAGTAGAATTAGCTTCAGACACGCTAGCTGAATTCAAAAACATAGGCATTGAAAATAATAATCAGAAACTGCATTATCTAAGCTCTACGCGGATAGGTGCCATCAATACAAACAAAGAATATAACTTAGTAAAAGTTCAAACTTCAAAGTCAAGTCGTCATTGTCATCGTATACCCCCAATTACTGTGGAGATTGTTTCTGAAACTTGGTTAATAAACCAAGTACCTATGATAAAACCAAACTTCAAATTCAAGTACTTCAAGAAAAATATTATGATAGAGCATGCATGGCATGGGGTTAGCAAATCCAACAGCGAAACAAAAACACACTACTACATATTCTACTATTGAGCAGGAATGGCCTCAGTTGAATATAAATATATCTGCAGTACTACGAACTAAATTAAGTGATAAATAATTCAACACAGAAGTCACAACCAAAACTAGTATAAAAAAAATCATTATGCAGATATATATTACAAGATAAACGGCTTGCAATTAATATATAAATAAATGGGTTAACAGACCAATTATAGCACGTATATGAACATGCATAACAAAATACAGATTTTGGTAAATCAATTTGATTTAGCCAAAGTTAGTTTCATATGTCTGGATGGATACTTTCTCAATATTAAATATTGCATATCTACTTTGGGATGTGTTAACCATTAAGTAATTAAGTTATGTTACACTAGTCATGCATGGTGTAGAAGATTTATTATACATACATACTTCTGACATCAGCCATCTTACAACAAAATAATCACAAAAGCCAGTTCTTTATTGCATATCTACATGAACAAATTAGACGTTGCATGGGGAGTAGAATTTAAATATTATAGGGGTTCATATTAAACTTGACTCATAATCTAAAAAAAAGTATTTAGTAATGTTTATAAAATGAAGAACCCCAAGTATAATGTCATCTAGATAAGAAAAGATTTTCTTTATAAAAAAAAATGTAAAGAAGATTAGCATGTAGCTTTTTATTGGGATATTTTGGATAAGGTGCTTGTTAGAAAATGATTAGTCACACATTCTGATATTGTTTCATAAAAACAATTTAAGCCACATCCCTTTTATTAAATTTGCGAAATTGTTGATTAAGTTGATTTATTCAAAATTTGCCGCATTACGTTGCAATTTCAGCATTCCTTGTGCAACAACATTAGAACACGAAACAAATGAATATATTCAATTTTGTTCCTCATTTAGAATTTCAAATATTTATGTCGAACGTTCAAACTAATATTCTACAAAAAAAATACTAATATTGTAGATACTTGTGATACAAACATTTGCAGTGTGAAAAACTTCCGTGCAAATAATTGTAGTTAAAAAAACAAAGATCTGGAAAATGAAAACAAAATAGAAGGGACCGGCAAAAATAAAAATAAAACAAGGACCCAAACAAAATTGCACCATTTTATATATATGCGTGCACAACTTAATAGTGCTTAATGTCCCTAAGCACTTATTGGAATAAGGTGGAATCCGGTGCACGAGGATCCCGCACGATAGCGGGATCTGGGGATGTCGATAATGTACGCAGTCATTCCCTCACATTGCGAAGAAGCTGTTTCCGGACTCGAACCTGGACGTCCAGATCACCATGCGGATGACCTAACTGTTGTGTCAAGGCTCCACCTCACTTATTGCAATAAGTGGTTTCAACTTAATCAAACCGACCGTTAGGGAGGTTTGTTCATGGCTTGCAAAAACCAAATTGTGTGAAACCAAAAAATCAAGGAACATGTCTATTAACATCTCTTTAAATCTCTACAATGCTATTTGTATTGTTCTCTCCACGATTGTCTCCTTAAATTTCTCCAATTTAATTTTTTTTCCCAACATATTATCATTGAGTTAGGATCAATAGCACCCTTGGTACAATTAGTCATCGATATCAGCCATAAATTTATTTTTAAATATTTTGTCCATGTGACAGAAGAGATAAAGAACAGATATTTAAATAGAAACTTGTGGCTGGTATCAGGGGCTACAAAATGGTGCTAGATAAAGTGTGCTATTAATCCTAGCTCATTATCATTTGATATTTAAATAAAATCGATGAAAATCTACATCAATTTTAATAAAATTATATAATTGGACGATCGGTTTTCTCACCATTATGCGGTTGTACTAGTTATAATTATGCATTTGTACTAGTTATAATACACCATTTGTGATGTAGTCATTATTACATTGTTAAAACATTTAGGTTGCGTTTGTTTTTAATAAGAAATTCTGAATTCAAATTCTGATTTAATAATCAGAACTTCTATGTTGTTTGTTTTTTATCAATGTTCTGAATAAATATATCTATTCAGACAAAATAATTCAGAACTTTTTTAGTGCTTATTATTTGTTCTGAATGCTGAACGTTGTTTTTGTTCTGAATGCTGAATGAAAACAAACAAGTAAGTGATTATTCAGCATTCAGCAATCAGAATTCAGCAATCAGAATTCAAAATTCAGCATTTTAAACAAACGGAGCCTTAATAAGCGTGAAATTCTAATAAACAAAGACACTTAAAACATGGATTGGTATTCACCAATTAAACTTTTTTTCTGAACAAACACAACCTTGTTAAAATATGATCAAAGTTACTTTGCTTAAAATAAAATTCTGATTTGAAAAGTGAAATACCTACTTACGTCTGAAAATAGGCCCTCTATCACTACAGCCATAGAAGAAACTTGAAAACTCAGATTTCCAAATATCAGCTGGCAGTCGATAACCACCCTGTACATTTATTTATATAAAGTGTCAACACATGACAGAATATCGATCAAGTGCATGCACATATTGAGTGGAAAATAACACACAATGCTACGTGATTTGCAATTAACAATGCAAGGTGAGACGGCGATGGCTGCATAATGCTACCGATAACTGATTCAAAATTGAGCCAAAATTAACCGGAGGATGGAGAAAAGCAAATAATCGTAGGGATTATAGTTAAAGACGTACCCGATTCGCTTTCCATTTCGCTCTAAGTTGCGACCACTCCATATCGGACGCGATTTGGCCGGTAAACAATGATATTAACCCTAGAAAGAAAAGCAATGACCCGAATATCAATCGAGAGAATTTTGACTTTTTGGAGGAGGAAGAAGAAGAGATCGACGATGCCTTTTTAGGTGAATACATCTTTATCTTTATTCAATTCCAGTTGAACGTAATTGGAGCATGTTAAGGTCAACTTCTATTAACCCGCCGGTTATTTCCTCCCACTAATCAGCAAAATTACAAACAGTAAATTTTTCTCAAGACACTTTTTAGGTTTTTTTTTGGCTGAAGGACCGCCTGCTATTATTTTTCTCCAAAGCACAAATTATCGTTCTTCCCTTTCCAGTCCAATTTCGCACGCTTATTCTTCTTCTTTCTTTCCATCAAATTTTTCAGTCGCGATCAAATATCTTTCTCCCAGTTATAATATCGATCATTTTCGTGCGTTTGTTGATCTCGTTCTTTCAATTTCATATTTGTACCGTGATCTCGTTCTTCTTAGGTATGCTTATATTATTCCGTTTTTTGTTGTTTTTCTATTCGACTTAAAAAAAATTGTCTGTTCTTTCTTTTTATGTTCATTTTTATGAATGATTTGCAGTGTTGTTCTTCTCATTGTTTGTTCGTTCGTCGATGGAAAATTGTGGAAGTAGCAGCATGTTTTTTATTATTATATGTGTTTATTTATGCAGTGTTGTATTGTAGTTAGCTTTTCATTTAATTTATCTTTCATTTTCTTGCATTGATTTTGGGATGATTGGAAAAGTATCGTTGCTTGGGTTGTATATAAAGTTGTGATAGAATGGAAAACTATCGTATTTTAGGTTCAGTTTCTGAGTATCATTTTTATTTTTTCTTAGTATCAATTTTTTTATTGTCAGTAACTAGGTATCAGTTTTTTATACTGTAGGTATCAGTTTTGTGAAATTGAATAATTAATGTTCTAAATTGAATGTATTTTTACTAAAGTTTATTTTATATTATTTTTTTTGACAATGGGGATAACAGTCTTCTTTGTCTGTTTGTGTTGAATAATAACACTTTTAGCACTCGATTGTCTATTGATTGCTCTTTGTATGATTTGAAGAATGAGATATGTCGATTTTGGTCTCAATTAACTCCCTCTTCTATTCAGATTTCTTATGTACTTGAGGACAAAGTTATTATGGTTGACGCTGATTCTGATATTCAGAGTATAATTTGTTTTCAGTTATACAAGAAAAGTTCTTTCTTTGGTTTTACTGTTAAGGTTAAGGGTTCTGAATTGGAATATGTTGATGGTGCTTCTATTTCAATTTCATCCGTTGTTCGTGCTTCTTCATCTTCTATTGTATCTGTCTGTTCAAATGTTGTTGTTAATGGTAAAAGATATGTTGAGGAGAGGGTCGACTTTAAGCATTTCCAATTTTGTTGGTTTTTGTTTTGGAGGAGCTGAACATTTTAGAGATTTTTTGATGGCATATCAAATTCAAAAGGGGCATGAATTAGTATTTTTAAAGAATTGTCCTACAAGAGTTACTGTGATTTGCTTTTCATATAAGGATGGTTGTCTTTTCAAAGTCCATGGTTCCTGTGATTCTGGAGAATTGAAAAGGTTCTTTATGAGAAGTTTGGTTCCTGATCATTCTTGTGGGGCTGGTCTTAGACATGTGAATAATCCACATATATCTAGTTCGTTTGTTAAATCGATGATTATTGATGAGATCCGCGATTGTCCAAGTAAAAAGCCTAAGAATATTATACTTGATTTTAAAAGAGAATACAATTTTCAGTTGTCTTATGGTTATGCTTATCATGGGAAACAACTTGCATTGATGGAGTTGCACGGTAGTGATGCTTTGTCTTATAACGATTTGAGTTGGTATTTGGAAGCAGTGAAGAAATCTAATCCAGATAGTTATGTTGATATGGATGTTGATCCTTGTAGTAATGAATTTGAAAGGGTGGTTATTGCTTTTGGCGCTTGTTTACTTAGTTTCAAGTCTTGTCGTCCTATGATATTCTTAGATGCTACTCACTTGAAGGGACGTCCTGGTGTGTTGATGGGTGCTACTGCAAAAAATGGTGATCAAGGTATGTCTTTGTTTTCAGATTTGAGTTATTTGTATTGAGATCATAATACTTGGCATAATCATTAATATACATTTTTTTTATCATAATTTGTATTCTGTTGGTATCAGTTTTAAGAAATGTAGTTTATAAGTAGCAAGTTTCTAGTATCAAAATTTTCATTGTATTGAATTGTAAGTTTGTATTTGGTATAATAATTTCATACTGCTAAACAGGAGATTAGTATCAGTTTGTGTATAATCTTAGTATCAGTTTCAAGTATGTTCATATATGGTATCATTTATAGTTATGTAGTATTGAAATTTCCTTTGTATCATAGTATATGTCAATTTTTGTTTCTTTGTTGTTTTAGAATGAAGATTAATGTGCATAATGTTGTGGTTATCATTATTTTTATAATGGTCATATCAGGTTTTAGGTATCAGTTTTGTTACTGTCAGTATCAGTTTTATGAATTGTTTTTTATTTATGGTCGTAATTACTTTTAGTTTTTTTGTCTAATTATTTTTGCATTTGCAGGTTTCTTCCCTTTAACTATGAGTGTAGTTTCTATAGAAAATGTGGATAACTGGACATGGTTTTTGAACCATTTAAAACAAATGCTTCAGGAAGACCGTACTTTAGTTTTTATGTCAGATCGCCACCAAGGTTTGCTTTCAGGTGTTCGTGATGTTTTTCCTTCAGATTATCACAGTTATTGCTATTTGCATATGGAACAAAATCTTCTTTCAGCAGTGAAAGCCAAAAATGCAAATGTGTCTATTGTTGATCTATTCAAAATGTGTTCTAGAGCTTCAAATCTATATGAATTTGAAGGAGCATATTCTAAGTTTTGTCAAATTGGTGGTGTTGCTGGTGTTAATTTTTTAAAGGATAAGCTATTTGATAAGTGGGTGGATTTATTTTTTTCAAGGAAACGTTATGGTGAATATAGTTCCAATGTTGCAGAAAGTTTTAACAGTTGGATTTTAAATGAACGAACATTGCCTATTACTTTGTGTTTAGATGGTATTCGTGTTAAGATTATGGAACAAATGGCTAGAAGAAGAGAAGAATGTCGTTTGTGGAGAACAAGTCTATGTCCTTCTATGGAGTTACGTTTAGATGAATTGATTGAAGAAGGATTTGGATGAGATGTATATAAATCTTCTGATTTTGCTTTTGAAGTGAAATCTCCAAACTCTCATTGTGTTGATTTGAAGGAGTGGGTTTGTAGTTGCAACCAATGGAAAATTACGGGATTTCCTTGTGCCCATGCTATAAAGTGTATGAACAAGTCTAAGTTGTCTGTATATGATTTTGTCGAGAAGTATTTCACTGTTGATGCTTATCGATGTTCTTATGCCAATACTATAAATCCTATTCCAAATTATGATAGGCCTATTGTTGATGGTAGCATTCAAGATGTTATCAAGCCACCAAAGGAGAAACGTGGCGCTGGCAGACCATCAGTGAAGCGCAAAGGAGGATTTTCATATTTTCATAACAAGCAAAACAGATGTGGCGAGTGCAAGCAATTTGGTCATAATAAACGGAATTGTCAAGCTTCAAAGAGGATATGATTTGATTTTACATTTTTAATTTGTTCAGAGTAATAAGTGTATGTGAGACTTGTTTCAGTGGTCTATAATAATTGAACCTTTTGTTATTAAATTGTATTTAGTATAGCAAATTATGAGATTGATTTTAATTTCAGCTATTTTAGTATAGATGATAGTATCAGTTATTTGTTTTTGCGGTATCAGTTTTGTTGTTTGTTTTTACAAGTTCTTTTACCGGTATCATTTTTACAGTATCATTTTTTACAGTACCATTTTTTATAAGTTTTTACACGTATCAGTTTTCATAAGTTTTGGTATCATTTTTTACAGTTTCGGTATCAGTTAGTTTGGTTGGAGATAATGTTTGGTTGATTGGATATAAATGGCTTTATTATCAGTTTGTTTTTAGTATCAGTTTCGTGTATTATAATACATGCTAGAATTGACATCAGTACTATTAAATAATTAGAATGATATCTGTTGTTTACAAAACCTGATAGCTGCACTAATTGTTGTTTCATAAAGTATGTTGAGTGTAAGTTTTAACAAAATTGATACTATCAGTCATAAGAACTGATGCCCAGTTACTGTTTTGTATTGAAATATTATATGAAATTTGATAATATCATTTTACAACTGATAGTTGCATCATAAAACTGATAATATTATGTGGGATCCATAGTTGGATGATAGAAAATACAGTAGTTAATTTTTTTATAATATAAACAACAGGAAAAGAAAAGAACATCAACCACAACATATCATTCCAGGAGATCAGTATTGTTTTTACAAGTAAAAGCAGCATTGTTTTAATAACAGAACAACATTACTTCATAAGTATGAGATTGCAACAGAACATCATTACTTCACAAGTACACATTTCAACAGAACAACATTACTTTACAGGTACCAAATTTAATTGTGAAATAATGCAATGTGAATTCATTTCCTTTTTTTCCTCTGTTCTTCAAGGCTTGACATGTATTTAGACAGATTCCAGCAGTGTTCATCATCTGTTAATATTGCATGTACAATCCTTGCTCTTGTTGATAATATTTCTTTCTTTTCAATTTTTATTGGTATCCTGCTTTTGTTCAGCGAGATGATGAATATTTTTACAAATATCCCACAGTCAAGCCTGTTGAAACCAAAATGTAATATTAGTATCAATTTTCATCTGCTATGTTAACAGCTTTATAATTAATACAAAAATTTGAATTTCAGAGATAATGGTACAAGCATACATTATGCTTTGAATTAAAATACTTAGCAGTTTTACTAGGACACTACGTATTAATTTCTACAGGTATCAGTTTCTTTTATGTAGGCGTCGGTTTTGTTTCTGTAGGTATCAGTTTCTTTTATGTAGTTATCAGTTTTGTTTCTGTAGGTATCAGTTTCTTTTATGTAGGTATCAGTTTTTTCCTGTAGTAACTGTTTATCTGAATTAAAAGTTTATTTGAATTTAGAGATAATAATTTTCAATATTTTTATTAAGAATCAAATTCAATTAAATATAAAAGGTATACAATGATGTATAGAAGTATGTATGGAAAATTATAATGCAAAAACATAGATTATAACGAAAAAAACTTACGAGTCTTCTGCTTGTTGTGCACACTTTATTTGATGCATATCATCTGGTTTTACCACCATGTCTACTATGTTATTGCTTTTCCAGATTTCTTGGAGCATGTCCTCTATTTCATGTCTCTAAAACAGGTAATATATTAAAATTTTAGGTCATATTCACCGTGATAAGTATTTTTTAAAAGAAAGATAAATCTCATACCAATTTTATAGCTTCTTTTAAATTGGAATTGTTTCTTTCGTTTGATCTTTTAGGGCGGTTAGAGTCAACATGGCACCATTGCATTGTTGGGTATGTTAAAGTCACTAATGTCCAATGGTTCTCACAATGCAAAGGAAAACATATACTTTCAGCATATTTGTCCTGTACAATAGATTCTAGCATAGGGAGGACAATACTTTTTTTCACCCCCTTCATATCACACACAATTGCTTTTTGTTTAATATGAAAATAAGTTATGATTTAATAATTGAATCAATTATTATGTACTTGAATATTAAAGTTTTATTTCAATCATTGTAGTTGTGAAAGCATAGTTGTGTTCTTCCAGTCCACATTTTGAAATATACCAATCAATAATCTGTATTAAAATCAGAAAAGTATAAGTTTTTTTATTGGTGAAGCAATATTAAATTGTTAATAGTATCAGTAATGTTAATAGTTGCTGTGTATGTTGATAAGTATAAAAATAATAAAGCATCAAGTCAATTTAAGCATGTTGTGGATTTGGGTATCCTTTTTATTTTTATTTTGTTATTATTGTTGATGTAAAGAAAAAATATATTATGTACCTGCCCGTCTGTGTCGTTTCCTTCTAGTAGATGTTTTAGTGCATTCTTTGTTATGACACAACCTCCTTTGATTGTGTCATTGTCTTCCCATGCCACTACACTATTTTGATAAAAAAAACAAGTTATATATGTTAGATAAACTTAATTTCATATTTAAAATTAATATACATATTTGTACACTTACTTTTGTGATGATATCGTTAATGAAAAGAAAGTTTTGATCACATTTTGTTGCTCAACATTGAGATAGATCAAACATTTGCAATGTCCAAGCCCTATCTCTGAAAGTGTTGGCTCTATTACTGCAAGTGGCTTTGGACTGTTGTCTTGTTCACTTTTGTTTTCAACATCTTCTTTTTTTCTAGGTTTTTGCTTATTTGCAACTTTCTTTTGTTTCATCCCATATTCAAAGCTATGACGTTGTTTTTTCACTCTTTTTCTTGCCTGTAACCTCTGAATATAAGAAGCTGTCCCTTTTTGTGTTGCTTTGATTTTTTTGTCACTTGATTTTGTGACTGTTTGTTTCCCTTTTCTAACAGCTGTTTGCACATTTTCTTCTGCATCTTTTTTTTCTTCAGTTTTTTCACTTTCAAAGTCTTGTGTGTCGTAAAGTTTGAAAGATGGAGGGGTAAATTCAAGCACTGAAGCGGCATATGGTATACTTTGGTTTTTTACATCTGTATACTCTTGAAGATTTTGATTATCTTCTGAGTTGTCTCTCTGCACTTTACTTTGTTTTTCCAACTCTTCTTTTTGATGCACTTCAGTTGGAGTCTGTTTTTTTTCTTCATGTTCACATTGTATTTCTTCACTGCTCGTTTTTTTACCCAATTCACTTTCTATTTCAATGGGCATATGTTTCTTCATTTCTTCTATTTTATCTTCTCTTTTTTGTACACACTCTTCAGCTTTTTCTTCATTTTTTTCTATTTCCATTTCTTTTTTATTTTCACCGTTGTCTTCAGCCTGTGATCTTTTCTCTTCATTATCTTTCAGCTTCAACTTAATTTCTTTCAACTCTTGTTTCAACCCGAAAACTTCTTGTTCTGCTTTAATTCCTTTCTTTTTTTCTACATCCAATTCTTTTTTGGTTTTTTTTGTTTCTTCTTCCAAATCTTTTATATGCATTTGGAAGATCTTGATGCTTATGTCTTCTTCACATGAATGTGCACTTTCTTTGGTTTCTTCAAACTTTCTTTTCTTTCCATGCTTTTCTTTTTGAATTTTGGGGAAATTGCATTCAACAGTCTCTGTTTGAAGTAGACATTCTTCATATGGGCTGATATTTGTGATTTCTTTCACCTAGAAAATTGGTGTTGGAAAATTTGTTTCAGTTTTAAGCTATGATACCAATTTGCAATGATAATTGAATTTTTACTGTAATGAAAAAAGAAAACTATATGCAATAAAACAAATAGCTATTTTTTTTATTTTCTGATACTATTAGTATCAGGTTCAATCATGTAAAACTGGTATCAGTTTTCGAATTCTAGTATCAGTTTCTAATACTATTAGTATCAGTTTCTTATAATATAAGTATCAGTTTCAAAGATGTACAACTATGGTATCAGTTATTGGATTGTAGTATCGGTGTAAATTATTAAATTTTAAGGTATCAGTTTTTTGCATTCTAGTATCAGTTTGAATACATCCACAATTAGTTTCAAGTATGTACTCATTTGGTATCATTTTTTGCATTTTTATACCAGTTTATGATACTATTAGTATTCGTTTTAAGCAAGTAAACATATGGTATCATTTTTTGCATTCTATTTTTTGTTTTTGATACTATTTACTACGTAATGATATGGTATCAGTTTTTAATCATTGTAGTATCAGTTTTATGTTGTAGAAGAAAGGATAGACAATAAAACTTTATTCTACATTAGAGTTAAAGCATATTGATTAACAAAAAATGAAATGGAATTTTTACTTACATCACCCTCTTTCACGTTATCAAAAATTGCTTTGATTGCTTTGTCTTTGAGTTTCCTTAAATCTCATTTTGCAAATCTTGGTAAAGCTGGAGTATAATATTGTCTTTGTTGAATGAGATTCAGTTTCTCACAAATGCAATATTGTTAACATAAGAAGAATTGATTAGATATGTTTGGTAAAAAAAATTAAGTAATAAATTTTTGATTAACTTATCTTACCAGTGGAAGCATGGAGCATCTCGACATATTTCTTGGATTATGGATGAACTTCTTAACAAATTTATTGAAATTCTTTTATATTGTTAGTGGCCAAGAAACCAATTCCATTGACTCTACGTTAATTAAGTATGGTAGAAGTCCCCATCTTAATTTTTGTTGGTTATTTGGAAAGAAGAATGTTAATAGTATTTTAATTACTATTAACATTGGCAAGTCTTCTTCATACTCTTTTTTCTTTTTTGCAACTTCTTGCTTGATTCTTTTTTCCACAACATTTCTTGTTATATAAGTGGAATTGCCGAAGTTTCTGTTTGCAAATTCCCTACACTGCATTGGAATTGTTCTGTTTGTCATTTTCTGAGTTGGCTCAATGTTAATTCCTTTAAGTGGTAGGCCAAAAATCAAACTTATATCCGTTGTTGTAACTTTCATCCTTTCTTTGGAAAATAAGAATGCATCTTCCCCAACTGAGTAGCATTTGTATAAAGCATCCAAATTGTGTTGATGCTTTTTGCATTCTTTCATCAAAATTTTCTCTTCATAGAAAACTCTAAAGAAGTTGTAGAAAGGGGTGCTCTTCATTATGTTCATTTGCTTCTTGGATAGAGCATTTTTTTGTTTTATCATTTTTACCATTTTGAATACTACCTGCAATCCACATCTGTAAGCAGTTTCATGCTTTTTATCTTTAGATTGTTGTTTTGTTTGTGATCTTTCTTTTATGCATTTTGGATGTGGATCAACAAAATCATCATCATCCTATTATTTCAAAATAAAGACAATAAGTTATTTGTGAAACAAATTATGTTTAAAAACAAAAATAGATTTGGGTATTAGTTGCAGTGAAATATGTTCTGTCAAATATGTAACAATTTCAAGTTTGCAGTAACTAGGTATCAGTTTGCAGTAACTAGGTATCAGTTTGTAGTAACTAGGTATCAGTTGGTACTAAGTAGGTATCAGTTTTCTATAACCAGGTATCATTTTTTCAAGTAGGTATCAGTTTTTTATAACTAGATATCAGTTTTTTGTAAATAGGTATCTGTTTTTGTTTGTATCATATTTCAACTAAATGATACTAGCTATTATTTTATCAAACAATTTACTCTTAATGATAATGACAATTATTACTTGTAATTAGGTATCAGTTTGTTGTACTTATCAGCCTTTTCTTTTACCAAATGATTTACAGGCAATATTTTTGAAATATTTATCATGGTATAAAGTTATGATGTTTTTTATTTTACCGAATGTAGTTGTTCTTCGTCTGATTCTTCATCCGCAGCTTTTTTCCCTTCTTTTTGCTGAGATTTTTCCTGTTTAACATTTTTGATAACATTAGAATACATTTAACAGAATGAAATTATTAGTATTAGCTTTATAATTTTGCAATTTCAGTTACCTCTGTTTCTTTTTGTATTTTGTTCTGAATCATTTTTTCATTTCTTCTTTTTGTTCGTTGTTCTCTTTTTTGCATATTGTCTTCAACTTTTTTCTCTGCAGATATTTGTTGCTGCATGTTCTCTTCTTTGTTCTATGCAAAAAAAATTCAATGTTACTATAACAAAACTATACTAACTTTGTTATGTTTGATTTTATATTATCAGTTACCTTCTTTGGTATACTTTCGCTTATTTCTGGTCTGCTTCCACTTGCTGTAATATTTTCGTCTCTTCTCTTTCTTCTTTTTTCAATATTCTGCTTTTTCTCTTCTGTTGACGTAGGTTTTTTAAGCTTTAATTTGTTGCTTTTTCCCTTTACTGCCGACGCTAACGTTTGCGCTAGAGGTAGGTTTTCCTCTTCTATCATTGCATTTTCTTCTTGAACATCTGCTGCGTCGACATTTCGATTTTCATTTTGTTGATTCACTTCCGACTTAGTTAGGTTTTTATCGGCTATCGATTATTCATCTACAGTCGATTTCTGAGGTTCTGTTGGAGATGTAGACTTGTTTCTAGTTTGCGGTGCCATTTTTTCTTTCGAGCAAAATTTTCATAAAATTCTGAGTGTAAGGATGGAGGAGGAAGACGAACAGAAAGCTTTGTTTTGTTTTAAATTGTAATCGGGCTTTGGGCTTTGTCCTTACGGTAAAAACTTTGTGCGCGTGCCTTTTTAATGAATTATTTACATTAATTTGTCCTTTAAAAAAAAAATTCCCAATTACAAACCTAATTTGTTTGGCTACTTTTATCCAGCCCCATTTAATGGCTACACACTCCATTATACATGAAAATTTTGCACGGACAAAATTATCATGTAATTTGTAACCACATGAACAGCCTCAATATCATCAAATACAATACATAATAATCTTCATCCCCATTACACCACTTCTTCCTTCCTCTTTAGGGGATTCAATTCACTTCACCGCCTAGATTTTCTTGCCGTAATTTAAGCATGTCTCAACTTATTAATCAAGTTATCCGACTATCCGAGCAAGTAAAAACAAAAAAATCTGGTTAACACGATTTTATTTAAAATTTAACAAGTTTTATTATCCACTCCATAATTTCCACTGAAAATTACCCAAAATAAAGTTCAACATAATTTCCGCTGAAAATTACCCAAAATAAATTTCAAATCAATCGGCAGCAAGTTATCGACCGTCGTTCATTGAGATCGGCAACTTGCTAACGACTATAATGAAGAATGCTACCAACTGTAATCAAGAAATTTAAAGTTTCTTCATTACAGTCAGCAGCAAGTTGTTGATCGCAATGAACGACGGTTGTCAACTTGCTGCTGATTGAAACCAAATTTTCTTGTGGTAAAAATAAGTACAAATCATAGGGTGGATAACAACACTCAATTTAATCCTAATAATTCTGGAAAAAATTGATCAAGCCCTATGAAACAAACAATAAAAAGCAATGGTAGAGTGCTTGAATTTGTGAGCTAAAGTAGCATGTATTTGTGGTGTGGGAAGATGAAGGGTGATAAAGGAATAAGTGGGGGGTTAAGAGTAATTAGCGGGGTTCGTTCTGTCTTTTGAAAATTTCGGGGCATGAAAGGCAGTATGAAGGATGTTAACAGCCTAAGCCAGTTTGTTTTTCTTACTCTTGATCCGTTGTACATGGTAATTTTATTAAAAAATAGTATTTAAAATTTAACAATTGTTAAAAATAGAATTTTTTAAGCAATATATGATAAATTTATTAAAATAAAGGAATTTATAATCTAAACTGACACGCGACGCTTAGATGTAACGTAGATGATTCAATCCTCGCTAATAATATATTCTTGTTTGAATCATTGTCTTACCTCTATATATATATATATATATATAGTTATTGTATATGTAAATAGTTGATGATATGTGATATGTGTATCTTTTCTTTATATGGAAGTAAAATAACTTTACCATTTCTGTTAATATGAATGTTGTATGTATATTTTTAAGGATTTATAAATGAATTAATGAAAATTATGTAACCGAATATATTTAACTATTTTAAATCAATGATGAACTTAATTGATTAAATATAAAGAACTGAATGTTAGAAAGTAGAGGAAAATGAGAAGAGCTTTGTATGTAATTGTAGTTGAGAAGAACATCTTATGATCAACTAATCTGCTCATGAACTTTTACCATTATCCGAGATTTCAATTATTAAGCCTTTTTAATTTTGCAGTTAATTATGAATTTCACATTGTTGTATGAGGGTCATGTTTGCAACTTCGATATCAAAAAATATTATGTAGCATTAAGTTGAGTTATGAGTTGGATAAGCTTTAATATATGTTGAAAATGAGAATGTCTACATAACCTATTTTTTATTAGTGTAATCCGTGCGATGTTGTAAAGCATAAATTATTTTTTGAAAGTTGCAAAATATAAATTTTTGTAATGCAATGTATGATTTTTTTTTGAAATAAATGAATTAAAAATTAAAAACTTATTATTTTATGTTTACATTTTATGTTATGCGATTTATATATCTTTATATTCTTTATAAATAAATAAAAATAATAATTTTATCATCTTTGTTTATATGTATGAGAATTGTATACATACTTAAAGTGGCTTATTTTAGGATTTATTAAACGAATTAATGAATATTAGTTAATTGAATTTATTTGAATAATTTAAATTAAATATTACATAATTAGTTAAAGATAAAGACTTGAATAAAAAACATTATGAGGGAACTGAGAAGAGTTTGTAAGTAACCATGGAAATTTTAAAATATAGATATTTAAAGATGAAAATATAATATTTCAGTGCGATGCATGATAACTTCATTGAGATAAACGAATTATAAATAAATTTGTTAATATTGTTGATGTATATAACTCATGCTATGTGTTTTACATATTTTTGTATCCAAATGAAACTTTATTTTACCCGTTTGTTGATGCGACTATGATATACAATTGAAATTGTCACATTTCCAGATTTACTTGACGTATTGAATATTAGTTAACCGAGTTTATCAAATGCTTTAAATTTTGGATAATGCAATTAATTTAAATGTATGGACTTAAATGTATAATATTAAAAATGAACTAAGAAGATATTTGTGAATAATCATTGAAATTTTAAAAGTATGTATTTGAATGTGTATTGGCATGAGAAGTTTAATAGAATAACTATAAAGTAATAAATTATGAATATTTAAAATAAAATATCTATAGAGAATCAAGGAGAGTGGAGAAAGCATCTACAATTAATAAGAAAGCTATAATTTATTCTGCTTTACTATTATTTAATAAATCTTAGAAATTATTTAAAAGGATTACAGTACAAAAGGCTTCATTACATAATTTCAGAAGAAAAAAAACATTTAAGATAGTTTTTCATTAATTTTAGTTAAAAGTCAATTAAGAATATGTTGGAAAAAAATTGAAAAACATATAGATTTAAGGAGACATTTGTGGAGAGAACAAAGTAAATAACATTGAAAAAACATCGATTGATAATATGTTGGAAAATTTTGAAAATTTGAGGGTTTTAAGGAGACATTTGTGGAGAGAACAAAGTAAATAATATTAAATAGAGGTTTAAGGAGATACGTTAAAGACACTTTCCTTATTTCTTTGGCTTCATACTATTTGGTTTTGCAAACCAATAGACAACCCCCCTAATGGTCGATTCAATCAATTTGGCAGGAATAAAAGAAGTAATTTTTTCGTTAGGAATTTTTTTAAGGGTAGATTCTCCTTCTTTAAAAACTAGCACGAACTCACGCTACGTATAGGGGGTTTTCTAAATATTATATAAAACTTTACATTCTCAGAACAAATTATATGCATATAGATCATTATAACTTTAGGAAAAATAATTAGACCTTAAATGTTTATGTTGCTCTGATTTCTCGCTATAGATAATGGGCTCGTTACATAAGGGTCTGACAATACAGGCCTTGGTTCAGTGGCCATTCTGTAAATGCATGAACAGCATGCACCTCATGGTTTGGTTATGACTGGCTAGACTTAGTTTTCGCCATCAGATGCATGATTCAAACTTGAGTCAAAGCAAATAATTTACGAATATGATTGGGACAAGGGAAGACAACCTACAACCTGGAATTTCCTTCTTGGTTTCTTGGTTGAGCTAAAGCTTCAGCCTTTATCATTCCATTCTCGGCTCATACCCTGTGCCGGCATTGACTCGTCAATTAAATCTCCCAGCTCTTTAGAAGAACTCGTTCAAAGAAGTACATCTTGTCTTATCAAATCCTTCTAGAATGGCATATTTTTCCATAGTCCAAAAGTCATAGCTAGTAGTTATCTTAACGATAATATCGTTGAATTTTCTACAGTAATCCTCAAGGGACCTTCTCTTTCCTTGTTGAATACCAGCTAATAAACTTAGCCCAGTTCGGGTATCTCTAGAAGCAACAAACTGGGTCAAAAACTCTGTATTCAATTATTCTCATGAGTTCGAGGGGGGTAGTGCTAGAACCACTTCAATGCTAATCCAAGAAAAGTTGCATGTAAAAGTATACACTTTACTTCATTCGAGGCTCGAATAGCATGCATCCGAATGTCATACAAAACTAGATGGTCTTCGGGATCAGTGAATCCGTCATAAGATAGTTTAGGAATTCGAAATCTCATCGGTAGTGCGTAACGACCCGCACCTCCAAACACACCAAAACCAAAGCCTATGGTGACTTTCGGTCTTGCATTGTGCCAAGAAGTATGAGCTCTTAGTTTATAAAACATTACAAAGACTAAAATAATATCTAAAACATTTTACGCTTTCAAATATCACATCGGAAAGAATTAAAATATCAGTATTGAAAATAAACATTTCAGAAAAATAGTCTTCAAAAACACTTAGTTCATATACAATGTTTTCAAAGTATAATATAAAGCCTGATAGACATTTAATACAATAAATAGCTATATAAGGAACAACGAAGAATAACGGAACTCCAGTGCTTAGCTCCTTTCTCCACGTATTATGACAAATCAACTTATGTCTTGTTTTCCTATGTGGGGGGAAATGAAAGGAGTAGGTCAGACAAAAGTCTGGTGAATGAGTTGTGTTAGTAAATAAATGGTGATCAAAAGAAATTTACTTCATTTATAATCTATGTACCTAGGGTGTCTACTTGTGTTTGTGAACTACTTACTAAGGTTGGTTTCATTAATCTAAGGGATATAGTTCTAAACATACCTACACCCAACATCTTGTGAAGGTTTACACTTAGGGTTGGACAACTAATCGAACCTCAACGGGTCGGGCTAATGTCCTTTGGAACAATTTTAAATATAGGATTGCATGTAGTATCATCCTTGGGACTACGTTTGTAACAATCCGCCCTTCGTAATATTTTGAAATCAGCACCAAATGAAAACGTCTGACTTCTGAATACCACAAAAGATAGATTGTCAAGAAAGAAAAATTTGAAACAAACATTACACTAAAGCATATCGACAGAATCTCACGTTAGAATGATAAAATATTGAATATACATGAACAGAACATGATTACGATATATATAAGAGACTGCACTAGCGGAAGTAACTGATAAGTATCAATACAGAGAGTTAGAATAGAACATCTGAAACAATAAGTTCATATATGAATAACATTTGTCATGTGCTACTGCAATATCAGATATATATTGTTGGAACTCGGCCAGCCCGCAACGGTAATGGTGGGTGTATTTTAAATTTTTTATATCCTATTGGATCTTTATTGGGCCTATGAAGTCTAATTCATTTAGAACAATTCTAAATTTGTTTTAAATAAAATCATGTATTTTATTTAAATTTAAATATTTTGTAATGTAAACTTAATTTGAATGATTTAATTTATATATATACATGTATCATATAAATATACATATGTGTGTGCGTGTGTAACATGATAATCCGTGAAGGGTATAACAAGCCCGTATATAGATGTTGGGATTTACATCGCAGCGGACACATTAGCTCATTTCGTATGTATTGTATATTGTCTAAATATGTGCATAAATCTATAATGCAAAGTATATTTATATAAATACGTATACATATATTTAAAATATATTTTATAAATAAAAGTCTCAAAATTATATATATATATATATATAATTTAAAACATTTGTAAAAATATATATACATAATTAACATATAAAATTATACATACATATATATAATAAATAATTAAAATTATATATATATATATATAAGGTTAAATAAAATGTATATATATGAATAATAAATTACATTCAAATACTTAAAATATAAATATATATTTTAAAATTATTTCCAGATCGAAATTAGCATAAAAAACATAAAATAATAACTTTATAATTTTATCATTATTATATATATAATAAATAGTTTCGATCATAATAATTAAAAATATTAGTAAGAAATACTAAAAAACCAAATTTTAAAATTTACAAAAATTTAGAATCTTAAAATACAGGTCTAAAACAAATGTCATGATTTTTTGAAATAAAATATTATTTTTAATAAATAAAAGAAATATTCAACCAAAGTAATTTAATTACTAAAAATATTAAATATTAACAAAAAATTCTGAAAATTATTTCGTGGGTTACTGCATAGATGTAGTAATTTTAAAAAAAATATAAAATCGATTTTTTAGTGCAATAATTATTTTAGATATAATAAACAATTCAATAATCAATAAAAGATAATTTAAAATTATTTATATGTATAAAAAAATTATTTTCAAATTTGATAATTCATATAATGTATAAGGTGTAAGGAAAAATTCTAAGCTATTTATACATTATAAATATACATATGTGTAATTATATGTTTAAAATATACATTAGTCTATATTTAAATTAATATATAAATATACATAAAATAATTAATAATGACAAAATTTAATTTTTTTTTCAGGAAATTAGATTTTTTATACATAAATTAATGCACATACTATATAACCATGCACATAACCAAACTAATTTGTGACAACTACATATACCTACGAAATTCTCACCTAACTAGATATACAACATTAATATATATACAGATTTGGGATTAATCAATATTAAATCATAAAATATGATATGATTATGTAATATATAAATAAAATACCAATTGATGATTCCTTTGAGTCCACTTGAATCAATGAATTCCCTTCTCTAGTTATGCTCGATCGTCAGATTGCAAGTCTGGAATCGTCGACCTTTTCTATCAAATAGTGCTTTTACTTAACTTGAATTGATTTGAGATTGTTAGAACTGATGTGGGGACTAATTTCGACCAGCAAACTTGATAATTATGGCAGCCAAAAGTTGTTTTTGATTAAGGGTTTAGAGATCCATATATATAGCCGTGTACAAGAGAGATATTAGGACAATCTCATTACTTATTCTCTCTTAATCTTAGCCATCCATCTCTAGGTATAATCCTAAGTTTTAGCCGCCTCCAATAACTTATCAAAACCGAAATTTGCAGCCCTAATGATGGGCTTTAAACCCATTTAAGCCCAAGCCAAAATGCTATGCAATTAAATCTAATTTAATCGCTTATCGATATCGTATATCGATTGGTACATTTATAACAATTATAAACTAATTAAATCATTCGGTCTTAAGAGAATTCATCATTTCAGTTGTGTAACTCTTAAGTGTAAATTTGGTCAGCAATTAACACTGAACTATTCGAATGTTAACGTTCACACGTCACTTAGCAAGTGGTGTGAAATTATGGCCAAATTTATCGCTTATTCATTTTCAGTAAAATCTTATTTAATTTAATAAGCATTACCCATTAGTGACATTTATATACACCAATTCTCTTCGTCAAAACTGTATCACTTTATATTTATGGAATTTGGTAATGGTCAAAATTCCAATATTGTCCATATTCAACTTTATAGTCCAAACACAAAATCATTGGTTCAATAATAACAATTATTATTAACCGTGCTACTCTGGCCAGAGATTTTTACTTTGGGTTGACTTGAGTTGACCAAGATACTAACCTCGTATAATTGAAGTGACGAATCCTCTCTTGAATAGTGTCTTCCTTCCGATGCTTCCACTCGACCCAACTATAATCACTTGATGGATGTCGTTCCATGATTTGACTATAATCAAAGCAGAGTTTTTTATATTGAAGGTTGACAGTATTCTCAAGTCGAAAGAATTGTGTAAATTAGTCACATCGATATTTTCTGCTTGACCTTAGTTGTATTAACCAATAGAAAACTACCGAGTGAATTGTTCTATAGCTATCCAATAACCATCACTATATAAACTCTAGGTGCCCCCAGCAGTCATGAATAATACACTGCCCAACATTTGGAGAGCATTACGTACTCCAGTCTCAACGGATGCATCGATATCCGGTGTTGATGCATCTCGACTAGGAACATTTAAAATGATGTGTTTTGTAACAATGTGATCAAATACTCATGATTACAACTAATTGTAATTACTATCACAAACACGTCATTTATGGAGTTTCTGTTAAATATATTTTTAATTAAACATTTAATTATTTATAACAAATTGTAACAAATATATAACAGAAAGAAGAAACACCTTTATTTCGAACAAGAATTGATTTCGGAGTTAATAAATTACAGAATTGCTCCTAGGGCATACCCCTAACACTATTAATTTCTCACTTGCACTTTGGGCCAATTATGGAATCTCAATCCCATCCTCTCAATCAGTTTCTCAAGAACTATCCAAGTTAGACCTTTAGTGAATGGATCTGCTATGTTGTCCTGGGTATCTACCCTTTGAATCACAACTTCTTTCTTCTCAACGACTTCTCTAATCGGGTGGAACTTTCGAAGAATGTGTCATGACTTCTTATGTGCTCTTGGTTCCTTTGCGATCTGTATCGCTGCATTGTTGTCACAAAACAATGTTATTAGATTCTCAGTATCGAGAATCACTCCGAGCTCACTCAAAAACTTGCGCATCCATACTGCCTCTTTTGCTGCTTCATTAAGGGCGATATACTAGGCCTCCATCGTGGAATCAGCAATTGTTTCTTGCTTGGAACTTTTCCAGCTAACAGCTCCACCATTTAGTGTAAAGACATAGTCGGACACTGATTTACTATCATCTATATCACTTTGAAAGCTCGAATCCGTATACTCCTTCATAAGGAGGTCTCCATTCCTAAAAACGAGGAATAGGTCCTTAGTATTCTCAAATACTTAAGTATACATTTTACGGCCGTCCAATGTTTTTCTCTGGGATTAGACTGGTATCGGCTTACACATCCTAATGCGTATGCTACATCCGGTCTAGTACATAACATAACATACATTATAGATCCTATGGCTGAAGCATAGGGAATCCTCCTCATACGATCTTTATCATCATCGGTATGAGGAGCGTCCTTTTTAGAAAGGAAAATTCCAGATTGCGTTGGAACACTTCCACACTTGGAATTCTACATACTAACCGTTTTAGTATAGTGTCTATGTACAAGGATTGGGACAATCCCAACAGCCTCTTAGACCTATCTCTATAGATCTTTATACCAAGTATATAGGCTGCTCCTCCCAAATCCTTCATGGAGAAGTTTTTGGAAAGCCAAGCTTTCACTGATTGCAATAATGAAGTGTCATTGCCAATTAATAGATCATCAACATAGAGTACTAAGAATACGATATCATTTCCCTATTCCTTTCTGTATATGCATGCTTCCTTTGTGTTCTGATAAAAACCAAACTGTTTGATTACTTTATCAAAACACTGGTTCCAACTCTTTGAAGCTTGTCTGAGTCCATAAATGGACTTTAACAACTTGCAAGCTCTGCCTTCACTCCCACTGACTACAAAACCCTCTGGCTGTGACATATAAACGATATCTTCTAAATCACCATTTAGAAAAGCCATCTTTACATCCATTTTCCATATTTCGCAGTCATAGAATGCGGCAATGGCAAACATAAACCAAATAGAAATAAGCATGACTACGGGCGAAAAGGTCTCGTCATAATTAACACCTTGAATTTGACGAAATCCTTTTGCAACTAGCCTTTCCTTATAAGTCTCCACTTCTCCATCCGCATTTAGCTTTTTCTTAAAAATCCATTTGCAGCCAATGGGTTTTATCCCTTCGGGTACTTCCGATAAAGTCCAAACTTTGTTTTCGTACATGGAGTCCATCTCAGATTTCATAGCTTCAAGCCAGAGTGCAGAGTCTTTACTTTGCTGTGCTTGTTGGAAAGACAGAGAGTGTCGCCATCTAAGACATAGTCCTCCTTTTCGACATCCACGAGAAAATCGTGGTATCTCTCCGGTGCGCGGGATTCCCTACTAGATCTTCTAATAGGTTGCGTGTTTTCGTATATGGATGACCTTGTTTCTCCCACTGTTTCGGCTTCAGTGTTAGTTTCTCGGATCTCATCCAAGTCTACAACTTCGCTGTTAATTTCTTTTAATAGAAAGTCCTTTTCTAAAAAGATAGCGTGTGAAGAAATAATGACCTTTTGTTCCTCGGTATTGTAGAATATATATATCCCATCGAGTTTTTAGGATATCCTATAAACTTACATAGTACTGATCTTGCCTCTAGTTTATTTGGGCCAATATTCTTAACGTATGCCGGACAACCCCATACTTTCAAATATTTTAGTTGGGTTTTCTTACCACACCACATCTCATATGGTGTTTTGGGCACAGATTTAGTGGTAACAAGTTTAACATATGTGCTGCAGTTTCTAGCGCATATCCCCAATAGGACAGAGGTAACTTAGCCTTACTCATCATGGAATGAACCATATCTAATAGAGTTCGATTCCTTCGCTCTGACACACCATTGTGTTGCAGAGTATAGGGTGGAGTAACCTAAGAGATAATCCCATTATCTTTTAAGTATTGTTGGAAATCCTGTCCAACATACTCACCTCCTCAATCTGATCAAAGAATTTTAATTTTACGGATGGTTTGATTTTCTACTACCTTTTTGTACTTCACAAATTTCTCATAAACGTCGGATTTGTTCTTCATAAGGTATACATATCCTAGTCTTGAGAAATCATCAGTGAAAGTAACAAAGTAAGAACTATTATCTTTGGTTAATATTGGCATTGGGCCACATACATCACTATGTACTAACCCTAAGAGTTCATTAACTCTTTCATTGCTCCCACTGAAGGGGTGCTTGGTCATTTTACCTTTAAGACACGCCTCACAAGTTTCAAATGATTCAGAATCAATTGACGGTAGAAAACCATCGATTTTCAATTTATGTAGTCGTTGCTCACTAATATGATGCCAAAGATAATTGTCGTTTAATTTATTAGAAACTTCATTCAAAAAACAGACATAATTAGTATTAATCACATAAATGCCATTTTCAAGGACACCTTTGCAGACTTTATTTCCATCCAAACTAATGTTCATAACATTATTTAAACAATGAAAAATATATCCAGTCTTAGACAATCTAGAAACAGAGATAATTCCACAAATAAAGTCTTTTACATAATAGCAATTATTTAATACTAATACTAATCCACTTGGAAAATCTAAATGATAGTCTCCTACTGCCGTTGCATCTACTATAGATCCATCAGCAACTTGGACCTTCATTTCTCCTTTTGCCACACGATGCTAGTTCCTAAGCCTCTGATGGAGCTGTAGAACCATTCTGCTTTCTTTCCTTGACAATCTTCAAGTAGTCGGGACAGTTTCTCTCCCAATGACCTTTCTTATGGTAATGGTGGCATTCACCTTTATCATCGGTCTTCTTACTTTTCTTTTTTTACTATCTCTTTTCCGCTTCTTCGAACCTTTCGAAGATGATGCATTTCCCTTCACAACACGTATCGCACCTTGATCTTTAGATGTTGACTCGGCTGACCTCAACGTATTAAGGAGCTCACGAGATTCACATTTAATTGGTTCATGTTGTAATTCAGTATGAACATTTCATACTGAGGAGTGAGAGAACCAAGGACCAAGTCTAATTGCATTTCGTTGCTTATCTCCATGTCTAATTGTGCAATTCTACCAATATAGCCTTTCATCATTAGAACATAATCGTCCACTTTCTATCCCTTGGTCATTTTGGTGTTAAAAAGTTTTTTCGAAAGATCGTACCTTGCGAAATGGGACTGTTCACCAAAAAGAGCTTTGAGACTATTAAAAATCTCATGGACAGACATGTTCTCATGTTGCCTTTGCAATGGTTTGTTTAAGGTAGACAACATGAAAACTTGGACAATCTCTAAGTCAGATTGCCACTTTAAATAAGCAAGTCGTTCTTCAGGGTCTGCACCATTAGCGGGTTTTATTTTGGGTTCACATGTAACAGAAGTCCAAAGGCGCTCGTAAGTCAATGCTATTTTAATTGCTCTTAGCCAATCGGTATAGCTAGGTTCGGTGAGTTTGTCACTTTCAGAAAACAGTTTTGGAGTTGACAATTTCTGCAAGTTTAAATGGTAGATTACTAGGACAAAACATAATAGATGTTCTTATAATATTAGTAAGGTTAAAAACTATGTTTCATTTTACTAATAAGCTCCCACTAGTCTTTTATGTTTCGCCAGACCCTAAGTCAAAACATAGAAGTCTTATGACTTCACTAGTAGGTGTTAGGACTTGTCCATCTTGGAATTCTGACCTTGAGTTTGCTCAACAAGTCATAGCTCCACGAACAATGGATAACCTTTTATCGTTTGTATCATATACAACTCCTAGCCCTTGGAACCTTGTCCTAATTTCATATTGACCTTGAGTTTGCTCAACAAATCGAAATGAAATTATTCACTCGTACCTACCATATCGTGATGGCCTAAGTATAGTATATGTACCTTGAGTTTGCTCAACGAATACATATAGTTATCTTACCTCATCTATTCAATATATTAATAATACTACACATAACATCCTTAGCTTGAGTTTGCTCAACAATTAAGGAGTATGCAAGTAATTTATTAACATGTATATGGTAGAGGACAAGATTAAACTGAGTGATATCGGCTTATAAAATAATGTAATTCTGATGAACTACTCTTGTGATTCAAGTGTCGAATACATCAGAAATCACGATATACATACGATTACGTATGTGTTTATTTCTTAAGTCTATTATGAGTTTTATACATTCATATTATATAAGTTTTATTTATATATTTTTTATATTTCACATTACTTATATAATAGTCTTGTGTATAATATTATATTAATTAAATCATATTTAATTAATTAACATTTTAATTAATTTTATATTGATATAACATTTATATTTATTATGTACTATAACCTTTATAGTATAACACATATATCATATACATGTGTAATTATAATTTCAATTAATTAACCTTTTAATTAAATTATCTTGATTTCGAAAATCATTATTCATATGTATGCATGCATATTTATGATATCTTAAACGTTTTAAAATATCATAACATATTTCATAATACATTTACTACATGCACATACATTTTATTAATTAAATTATTAATAAAATTTATAATTTTCGAAAATTATGTTATTTTGTTTTTCAAACATTTTGAAAAATATGTTACATTATAACTATTATAATAAACATATATTTTATTTTAAATTTAACAATTAAATTTAAAATCTTTTACTTTATTTTCAAGACAATTTTGAAAATTAGCCCAAGGCCCAAATTAAGTTGGGCTTTTTCTATTAGGGGAAACCTTTAGGCTCACTTCACCTTTCAGGCCAGGCCAGTAACCAAGTAGGACAGGGTACTTGATTACCCAATTCCCATCCTTAACATTATCTTTCTAGACACCGTACTGAGTGGGCAAGCTTAATAAGTTAGCCCTAACATGACTAATTTAGACCGCATATGCTATTGGTCCTGACACCATTATTGGAACTGGGCCAGCCCGCAGCGGTAGTGGTGGGTGAATTTCAATTTTTTTTATCCTATTGGATCTTTATGGGCCTATGAATTCTAATTCATTTAGAACAATTCCAATTTTTTTTAAAATAAAATCATGTATTTTATTTAAATTTAAGTATTTGTAATGTAAAGTTAATTTTAATGATTTAATATATATATATATATACATGTATCATATAAATATACATATGTGTGTGCATGTGTAACATAATAATCCGTGAAGGGTATAACATGCACGTATATAGATGTTGGAATTTACATCGCAAAAGACACATTAGCTCATTTCGTATGTATTGTATGTTGTCTAAATATGTGCATAAATCTATAATGCAAAGTATATTTATATAAATACATATACATATACTTATAAAAGTGAGAATTAGCCAGAAGGGCCTCTTTAGCAAGTGAAATTAATTTCTAGGACACACAACTAAAATAATTACTTTGAAGGACAATACGCAAAATAATTAGTTTCTAGGACCTAAAAACCTATGAAATTATGCCCTTGAAAGTAATTGGACAACTAACTTTGTCCTTGGAAGTAATTATTCTGCTGACTTTGGCCTTGAAAGTAATTATTTCAGATGTGTGTCCTAGAAATTAATTGGACTGCAAAGTTTGTCCTTCTGGTGAAATGCCCCTATTTAAAATATATTTTATAACTAAAAGTCTCAAATTTAAATATATATATATAACTTAAAACATTTGTATAAATATATATACATAATTAAACATATAAAATTATACATACATATATATAATAAATAATTAAAATTATATATATATAAGGTTAAATAAAATGTATATATATGAATAATTAATTACATTCAAATACTTAAAATATAAATATATATTTTTTAAAATTATTTCTAGATCGAAATTAGCATAAAAACATAAAATAATAACTTTATAATTTTAACATTATTATACATATATAATAAATAGTTTTAATAATTAAAAATATTAGCAATAAATATTTTAAAATCAAATTTTAAAATTTACGAAAATTTAGGATCATAATATACAGGTTTAAATTTTTTTTCAAGCTTTTTTGAGATAAAATATCATTTTTAATAAATAAAAGAAATGTTCAACCGAAGTAATTTAATTACTAAAAATATTAAATATTAACAAACAATTCTGAAATTTTTTCCATGGGTTACTACATAGATGTAATAATTTTAAAAAATATAAAATAGAATTTTTAGTGCAATAATTATTTTAGATATAATAAACAATTCAAATAATCAATAAAAGATAATTTAAAATTATTTATATATAAAAAAAAATTATTTTCGAATTTGATAATTCGTATTATGTATAAATAGGTGTAAGGAAAACTTCTACGCTATTTATACATTATAAATATACATATATGTAATTATATGTTTAAAATATACATTAGTCTATATTTAAATTAATATATAAATATACATAAAATAATTAATAATCACAAAATTTAATTTTTTTTCCAGCAAATTAGATTTTTTTATACATAAATTATAACACATAATAATATAACCATGCACATAACCAAACTAATTTGTGACAACTACATATACCTACGAAAATCTCACCTAACTAGATATACAACATTAATATATATACAGATTTGGGATTAATCAACATTAAATCATAAAATATGATATGATTACTATAATATATAAATAAAATATCAATTGATGATGCCTTTGAGTCCACTTGAATCAATGAATTCCCTTCTCTAGTTATGCTCGATCTGTCAGATTGCAAGTCTGGAATCGTCGACCTTTTCTATCAAATAGTGTTTTTACTTAAATTGAATTGATTTGAGATTCTTAGAAAAAATATGAGGATTAATTTCGGCCAGCAACCTTGATAATTTTGGCAGCCAAAAGTTGTTTTTGATTAAGGATTTAGAGATCCATATATATAGCCTTGTACAAGAGAGATAATTGGACAATCTCATTACCTATTCTCTCTTAATCTTAACCATCCATCTCTAGGTATAATTCTAAGTTTTAGCCGCCTCCAATAACTTGTCAAAATTGAAATTTGCAGCCCTAATGATGGGCTTTAAACCCATTTAAGCTCAAACCAAAATGCTATGCAATTAAATCTAATTTAATCGCTTATCGATATCGTATATCGATTGGTGCATTTATAACTATTATAAATATATAACAATTTTTATTTCTCAAACCATATTCAAATTTTTATAATTAATATTTCATAAATATTAATTAATTTAATTTAGTTATAACAATTATAAACTAATTAAATCATTCGGTCTTAAGGAATTCATCATTTTAGCTGTGTAACTCTTGGGTGTAAATTTGGTCAGCAATTAACACCGAACTATTCGAATGTTAACGTTCACACGTCACTTAGCAAGTGGTGTGACATTATGGCCAAATTTATCGCTTATTCATTTTCAATAAAATCTTATTTAATTTAATAAGCGTTACCCATTAGTCACATTTATATTGTAACGAACCGTATTTTTACGGATCGACAAGTTCGACAGAATCTGGAATTTTAGAGTTTTTGAGCCATTTCAGATTTTAGGCGAAAATGGCTAAGTCCTGAGTCGTGAACGACTTAGTGTAAGTCGTAAGTCGTATACGACTTAGGGGATAGGAGCGACTCAGGGATTTGGCTAGTTAAGGGTGTAAGGATAAGTCGTTTGAACGACTTAAGGGGTAGGCGCGACTTAAGGACTGGGCGAGATAAGGCTTAAGTTGTAACAGTTAAGTCGTGACCGAGTTAAGGTGATGAGTCATACCCAAGTTATCTGATGAGTCGTATCCGAGTTAAGGTGATGAGTCGTACCCAAGTTATCTGATGAGTCGTATCCCAGTTATCTGATGAGTCGTACCCAAGTTATCTGATGAGTCGTATCCCAGTTATTTGATAAGTCGTAGAATGGGTTATCTCGTCTAACCAGTTAAGTCGTGGACGAGTTAAGGGATGAGTCGTAAGCTGTTGAGTCGCGCGTAGGTGATAACTCGCGCAAGTGGATGAGTCGTAGCCTTTGTGTTAAGTCGTATACGAGTTAGTAGTTGAGTCGTCTAACCAAGTAAGGCGTGCGCATTTAAGTCGTAGACAGGGGGTCTGGTGAGTCGTAGGCGCATGCTATAAGTCGGAGACGACTTAGGAGATAGTTGTTTTGTCGTAAGTCATAGGCAGAAGTTAAGCCGTAGGGTGTTGAGTCGTAAGTCGTAAACGACTCATGAGGGCAGACGAGTTAGGGGTTTCAGCTATAAATATAAGAGTTTCTCTTCATTTTTGGGATCCGGATTTTGAAGCGACGAAGTGCTGCCATTTTGAGAGCTCGACTTCTACACTTCTTCACTTCTTTTCTCCACTCTAATCTAGTGCTTCCATCCATCCAAATCGAAGATCAAGATTCAAGATTCAAGAGCTTAGATTGAAGATCTTCGTCTTTTCAAGAGAGATTTCTTCGTTTGAAGCGGATTCTTGATAGATCAAGATTGATCCCTCGCTGTCCAGATCTGAAGTGTGTTGATTTGGGTTTGTTTTGGTGATTTGGTGAGTGGTGATTATCTCTCACACGGATCCAAAGGAGTATATCGGATTGTTGGCTCGATTTGGTGTTAAAATAGAGATTTCCATGCATTTTCTTCATCCAAAGTGTAGATCCATATAGATCCATTGTTCATGATGATGTTACATCCATTTTATCATATGTTAACCTATGCAAGTTCATTCATCAAGTTTGTAGAGATATAATTCATGTTTTCATGCTTATTGGACTTTCAACTCTTTAATTACGAAAATGCCATTATTGTTATAATTGTCTACTTAGATCATATTTGAATGCTTGATTGCTTGGATTGATGTTTGATTTGATTGATTGCTATGAACTAGATGATTGATGATTAGATTTAGATCGAAGATGATTCAAAAGCTAAGGGAAAGGCTCTTGAATTGGGAAAGCTGCTCGTGGCATATGTAGCGGGATGATGAAGCTCTTATGCATAGATTTGATGATGTGATGTGGAGATGAGGCTTTGCGAGGATGTAATGAAGCGAGGCATCATGTGATGAAGACTTGGTCTAATCCAGACGGGATCATTCCAAGCATGTTGATAACTCGGTGATATGATTCGAGTTGAGGATAATGAATGGATATGAGAATAGTCGTCGAGGAGGATGACTAGGAGGCTTGGATAGCATCGTTGTTGAAGGTTCTAGCATGCTCTAAGCAAGAGTACGTTTGGGCAGATTCGATAGTCCCAACGGCTAACTGTTGATGGTCGAGTACTCTGGGCAGATTTGATAGTCCTAGGCACGGGTTGCGACGACGTGCGGGAGTTATGTCTAGAACCGGGGTTTCCATTAGCCCTTGACGGACGGCTGAAAGAATGTGCCGGTCATTCAATTAACGGTGAAATCGAAGCAATGATAACAGTGATAGCCAGAGTCATGGATGTTTGGTTGTATCGTCATTCGGACTCGAGAGCTGTATTTTTTGGGTGCTTATCTGATTTAGGCCTTGGTACTTGGAAAACATCGCCCTCGACTCGAATGATAATTACTTTACTTTAAATTGTATGCTCTGCTATGTTGCTTCTGTTTAGTGTGTGTCTGGAGGCTATCACTGTAGAATGAGGTTGGAGTGGGAGGGTTGTATTCCTATTCCTTTTCCTTTATGCTCTTTTGGTATGTTGTTAGTTAATTTACTGCTCACTAAGACTGTTGTCTGACTCAAGGCTTTATGTTTTAATTCTTATTGCCTTGGGCTGTTCGTCCATTTTGGGACGGGCAGACTAGGTAGCAGGTGACAGGTGCTGTTCTCTTCTCACGATGCTGATATCGAAGACGAGCCGGAGGGTTGCATATTATCTTCTTATTATATGTACTGGATATTCCGCTGTTTTGTATTCTCTGAGAGATATGTAGTGAGGCTTGATGTATTGACTATGTGGATGCTTGTATTCAACTATTATGGAGTTTTATATGATGTCATTTTGTTCTGTAAAGCTTCACTATACATATGTTCTATTGTATTTTGTCCATGCGCTGTGAGTAATACGATAGATTCTGTTGTTTTAATCTTACCTTGACAATCGTCCATGGTCGCCTGGCACACTTTACAGCGCTCTATCTTTAGATTCGGTGCAGGGGTCATGGGCGGTCGTCACATTTGGTATCAGAGCATTGGTTAATCGATTTTACCCAACACTCGCTGTCGTAACTACGTATGAGAGACGTAATTATATTTTGATGGATGATTACTATATATAATATAGTAGCTTAGTAGAATTTGAGTCCTTTATGCAGTTGTTTCTCTAGATGTTCTAATCATTCCTTTTTATAGATATTGAGAATGAGTCGAAGAGGGAGACCAGCTGCTAGGGAAGGCCGTGCTACTGAAGAGACTGCTGATTATGCAGCCATGTTCGAAGCTATGATGACTTCAATCATGAGAAGGATACCAGTTCCGGGGGTGTTTCCTGGGGATTTGACCAGGCAACTAGTACTCGGCAATAAGTGCTCGGCATCAGAGAGCGACCGGCATCAAGGAGTGTTCGGCGAAGCAACTGACATCCATGAGTACTCGGCATAGTACTCGGCCTCCATTAGTGTCCGGCATCGAGACTACTCGGCATCAAGGGTACTCGGCATCAAGGCTGCTCGGCATCAAGACTGCTCGGCATACAAGGTCGCTCGACATACCAGAGTACTCGGCATCAAGACTGCTCGGCATACAAGGTCACTCGGCATACCAGAGTACTCGGCATCAAGACTGCTCGGCATACCAGGGTACTCAGCATCAAGGCTATTCGGCATCAAGACTGCTCGGCATACAAGGTCGCTCAGCATCAAGGCTGCTCGGCATACAAGAGTACTCGGCATCCCATGGTGTTCGGCGTAATACTCGACATCCAGGAGACATTCAGCACAACTAACCAACATACCGTTCGGCATAGAAGGGATGGTTCGGCGCAAAGCGTTCGGCCTCGACAGACAACCATCCCACATTTCCCACGACACCAACATACCGTTCGGCTTAGAAGGGATGGTTCGGCGCAGAGCGTTCGGCGAACCTTGCTCGGCATACGGCGACCACTGTACTCGGGCTGGAGCGTTCGGCAATCAGCCCACTTGGGAAGTCCAGCCCATCTTTGCCTATAAATAGAGGGGCAGGGTCACAGTGAAATGGATCCTTTTTTGGAGAGAAAACACCGGGGAGACTCTGCCATTTTCAAGACTCATCTTTTCTACTTAACAACTTCATTCAAGCATTTGATTCACGAATTGTATTTGTAATCAACTATAGAGAAGATCAATAAAGTTTAACCTCAAAGTGGACGTAAGCAATTACGCTGAACCACTATAAATTTGGTGTTCTTACTTTCTGTATTTAGATTAGCACTGTCTTCTCTGTTTAATTTGATTTCACCACTTATATCTCTTCACAATCTTCTTCTACGAGGTTAGTGACCAATTTTGGTGCTAACACTTTGGTGCTTTCACCGAGAATCGAATTCTCAGACCTCAAGGATCTGCTTTGAAGCTACTGGATTGAACAAATCCCCCAAAGAAGATCCGACTTACTGATAGAACATCCGTTGATTCTACTCAGAGTTCATACCAATAACTCTACAATGGCGAGACCACGTACCAGGTCAGCTTCTCTTAATGCGGATGCCCGAGAGACTGCTAGCGTGCAACAAGCAGGACCTAGCAATCAACCTGCGATCCCGAATGCAGGGATTGCCGCTCAAGAACAGACTCCAGTTGTCACCAGAGTAGAGTTCAATGACTTGATGAGAGAACTTAGGGAAAGCATGAGACAACTGGGAGAACAGATGCAAGCTAATGCCAACCTGATGGCACAACTCACTCAACAGCAGCAACAGAATGCTGGGGGCAATCCAGCTGCTTATTCCTCATCTGACAGCTCTACTTCTTCTAATGAACCACACAGGCGTAGACGCCGTAAGACTGAAGCTGCAAGGGCGGATGCTGCTGTTCGAACAGCTGGAGACCGCGACCAAGCCAGAACTGGAAGCTTCCGAACCGGAATACAGATGGAGGATGGAGCTCCAGATCATCAAAATGCTAACAATGTTGAACCTCACGACGCACGATTGGCAGATCGCCAGGAAAGGAGGCATCAGCATGGACAGGCGCGTAGAACTGACTCCAACCTCCCAGCTTCCATACAGACACCCGATCTGACAGCCATGATCAGGCAACTGATGAAAGAAAATCAGGGCTTATCAAATGACGACTGGGGAGTGTCAAGAAGTCATACTCCGTTCACGGATGTTGTGCTGCAAGCAGCGTACCCCAAGAAGTTTAGCATGCCAACCATTCCTGCATACGAAGGAAAGACTGACCCCAGACAACATGTAATGAGGTATGAATGGATGATGGATTCAGCCAGAGCAAATGATCCCACCAAGTGTAGGTGCTTTCCGATTACTCTATCTAGGATCGCTACTATGTGGTTCACCCGACTTCCTCCGCGATCCGTATCAAATTTCGAGGAGTTGGCAAAGAAGTTTATTGAGCAATTCAGGATACACACTACACGCCCGAAGGACGTGATGTCTCTGTCGAGTGTAATCCAGAATCCGGGAGAGTCGCTGAAGGAGTACTTACAAAGATTCCACGTTGCGGCAACTGAAGTCAGTAATCCCAACGACCATGCAATCCTAATGGCTGTAATGAGAGGTGTAGATCCGAATTCTGAATTTGGAGACTGGCTGGCAGGAAAACCTCCAGCCACGCTAGAGCGTTTCTACTCCAAGGCACACCAGTTCATAAGAAGAGAGGAAGCTAGGTGGGTACGACGAGATAAGGCACCGGGACCTGCCCAAGAGTCAATCAAGAGCAACATTGCTGTGAAGCAATCTGGAGACAATTCGGGAAAGGTCCAAGTCAATGTCCAGAGTAAGCCTGTGCAGCCCAAAGAGTCCGGAGGAAGAAGTCAAGGAAAGAGGAAAGAAGCGGGAAAGTGGAAGTCGAGAATTCCAAGCTACAGCGAGTACACTCCGCTAAACGCCCCACTTGAGAACATTTACCTATCCACCTGCAATACTTTCCAGTACAGAAAACCACGTCCAAAAGAATCAACTGAAGAATAGAAGCGGACTGGGAAATATTGCCGCTTCCATGAAACTTATGGACACAACACGGAAGAATGCAGACACCTGCATGATGCTATCGAGAAATTGATCAGACAAAAGAAGTTGCAAGAATTCGTAAAGGATACACAGGAAGGAAGACAGGCAACGTCCAACCCAGGTCGTGCACCAGCTCCACGTCATCCTGAGGAGCCTGCTCGGACTGTTGGAAGACTGGTCATAAATACAATTATCGGCGGACCTCATCCCGCAGATAAGAACTGGCAAGAGATGGAACGATATGCAAGCTCCTTGAAGCATGCAGATTTTGAGTGCTGTTCAAACGTAGAGGACGGGGCCCCTGCTAAGCAGCAGCGCGTGATGACAGACGATATTGTGTTCAGGAACAGAGACGCTGATCAGGTAGAGGCTCCGACCGTCGATCCCATGGTCATATCTGCAACGATCGGACCAGCATATGTAAAAAGAATTTTGATTGATTGTGGAAGTTCAGTCAACATCATCTTCAAGAAGGCCTATGATCAGATGAAGCTAGAGACAAAAGATTTGAAACCATCCAAAGCTCGTATCCACGGCTTTAACGGCGCTGCGACTGATGCGGTAGGATATGTCGAGTTACCAGTTGAACTGGGACAAGGCGAGCGTTGGAGGGTACGAATTCTACCCTTTGTAGTTTTGGATGTGGACTCTCCGTATAATGTTTTCTTGGGTCGGCCGACCTTGGCTGAATTTAGGGCGGCACTAGCCCCGTGGTGTTTGACTTTGAAGTTTCCGACTGACAAAGGAGTAGGCATTGTTCACGGTGACCAAGCAGCTGGTCGTTCTTGTTATGTGGCCGAGCTCCGAGAGGCCCACCGGAGGGAGAAGGGAAAGGTAGCGGACAATCCCGTCCGCATCCTCAATACGAATAATTGACAAGTAGTGCTCGAGCCCTGGCTCGGGCATAGTTCTCGGGTCTACGGAGATATAGATCCGAGAGACGACGATGAGAAACCCAGGGAAGAGAAGGCGGCACCGGCTGAATTAACAATTGACATCTCAATTAGCCGTGACGACCCTTCGCGAATACTGAAGATCGGATCACAGTTAGGCCCCGCAATGACTGAAGACCTTAGCGACTTCCTCCGGGCAAACCTTGATGTTTTTGCCTGGACGCATTCTGATATGTGTGGGATTTCTCCCGCCATCACGAGTCATATGTTGAACATAGACCCGAAATACGTCCCAGTCAAGCAAAAAAGGAGAGGAATGGATCCGGAGAGACCCGCCGCTCTTAGAGAGGAGGTGGACAAACTCAAAGCAAATGGGTTCGTCTGCGACGCCCTCTACCCAGAGTGGGTCTCCAACCCTGTGCTAGTAAAGAAGGCGAATGGGAAATGGAGGACTTGCATAGATTATTCCGACTTGAACAAAGCATGCCCTAAGGACAGTTTCCCGTTGCCTAGGATCGATCAGTTGGTCGATTCCACAGCAGGACACGAATTATTGTCATTCATGGATGCGTACTCAGGATACAACCAAATCCCAATGCATATTCCGGACCAAGAACACACCAGCTTCGTTACAAATGTCGGGCTGTATTGCTATGTAGTGATGCCCTTTGGATTGAAGAATGCTGGAGCAACTTACCAACGTCTGGTGAATCGAATGTTCAAGGACCAGCTGGGCAAAACCATGGAAGTCTATATGGATGACATGCTCGTGAAGTCACGACGGTCAAACGACCACATTCAAGACTTAGCTGAAATGTTTAACATACTCAGGTTCTATGGAATGAAGATCAACCCGCTGAAGTGTTCTTTCGGCGTTGCATCAGGGAAGTTTTTAGGATTCATCGTCAACGCTAGGGGAATCGAAGCCAACCCAGAAAAGATCCAAGCCATTCGAGATGTACAAGCGCCCAAGACTATAAAGCAGGTACAGAGCTTGAACGGAAAAGTAGCTGCGCTGAGTCGATTTATATCCAAGGCAACTGACAAGTGCATCCCGTTCTTTGACATAATAAAGAAAGGAAAGAGAAATTTTGAATGGACGTCTAGCTGCGAGGAAGCATTCCAGAACCTGGTAAGGCATCTGGAGAGCCCACCAATGCTATCTAAACCAGTTGACCATGAGATGCTGTACGTTTACTTGGCTATATCCCCTCATGCGATAAGCGCAGCTTTGGTTCGTGAGGAGGATCGAGTCCAGAAGCCGGTATATTATGTTAGCAAGCGTTTAACGGGGGCAGAGAAGAATTACCCTAAAATCGAGAAATTGGCTTATTTCTTGGTGATTGCATCACGCAAGCTGCGCCCATACTTTCAAGCGCATTCAATCGGCGTTTATACCGATCATCCCCTGAGGTAGGTACTTCAACGACCGGAAACTTCTGGAAGATTGCTAAAATGGAACATCGAGTTGAGCCAATTCGATATCGCGTACTTACCACGGAGAGCCATCCGAGGGCAAGCGTTAGCAGACTTCATCGCTGAATTTACCATACCCATCAAACCGGACGATCACGACATCATTCCCCCCATTCGATGGAAATTATACACTAACGGTGCATCAAACGACTGTTGCTCCGGCGCGGGCGTAGTTCTTATAACTCCGGAAAACCGATCAATCTGTTATGCCCTGAAGCTCGATTTCCCGGCTACGAACAACGAAGCTGAATATGAAGCACTGATCGCTGGCTTGAAGCTCATCAAAGAACTCGGGATCGAATCAGTCGAAATCTTTTGTGACTCGCAGTTAGTGGTTTACCAAGTACGAGGAGACTACCAAGCAAAAGGACGAAAGCTTGCTCCGTACCTCGTTCATGTCCAAGAACTACTATCAAATCTTGAGCGTTATGACATTTCACATATCCCACGAGAACAGAACAAAGAAGCCGACTTGTTAGCTAAGTTCGCAAGTACCAACGATGCTCAACAAATGGGATTGTATCCCGTTGAAGTCTTGCATGCCCCGAGCGTAGACGAGATGAAAATCGATCGCGTGTTGGAAACAGAGATCGAGAAGGACTCGTGGATAACCCCATTCAAACTGTACCTGACAACCGGGGCTTTACCAGAAAAAAGAAGCGAAAGACGACAGGTCCTTCGAAAGGCTGCGCGGTACGTAATGCAGGGTGGATCCATGTACCGGAAAGGATTCTCAGTCCCATTGTTACGGTGCATCGCTCATGATGAAACAAAGCGAGTCTTGAGGGAAGTTCACGAAGGGGAATGTGGCGACCATACTGGGGGGCAAACGCTAGCAAAGAAGATCCTCCGCTATGGATATTACTGGCCCACCGTAAACCGGGATGCCGCGGACTACGCAAGAAAATGCGACAAGTGTCAAAGATATGCAAAAATCCCGAGGGCTCCGTCAACGGAACTCACACAAATGATCAGTCCTTGGCCATTTGCGATCTGGGGAATCAACATAATCGGCTCTTTGCCTCTATCCAAAGGTGGTGCGAAATACGCAATAGTTGCAGTCGACTATTTCACGAAATGGGCTGAGGCAGAACCTTTGGCCACTATCACCTCTAAGAAGGTCATTAACTTCGTTGTACGAAACATTATATGCCGCTTTGGCCTTCCACGCACCATCATTACAGACAACGGAACGCAATTCGAAAGTAGAGAGTTCAAAGAGTTCTGTTTAAAGTACGGCATCGAGAAAAAGTTCGCCGCCGTTGCACACCCAAAAGCTAACGGACAAGTCGAGGCCGTTAACAAAATAATCAAGTCCATACTAAAGAAGCGTCTGGAGAAGGTTGGAGGCAAATGGGTAGATGAACTCCCGACAGCATTATGGGCGTATAGAACTACCCACAAGTCCGCGACTGGCCACACTCCGTTCGCCTTGGCATACGGCTCTGAAGCCGTTATACCCGTGGAACTTGAAGTTCCATCGCACCGAGTGACATACTACGATCCCAAGACGAACCAAAACCTCTTGCTGGAATCACTGGACTGCATCGATGAAAAACGGGAAGAAGCTGAATTAAGGGCGGCGGCGCACAGACATCGAGTCAAGCGTTACTATGACGGCAGAGTCCGCCCAAGAATCTTTGATGTGGGAGATCTCGTTCTGAAACGAGTCTTCCCAGTACCATCACGCATGAATCCCAGCTGGGAAGGTCCATACGCCATTGAACGGAAGCTTGGAGAAGGAACATTCAAGCTAGCGACCGTTGATGGCGCGACACTCCCCCGAGCATGGAACAGTGAACATTTGCGGCACTATTACATTTAGCATGTTTCCCTTTCTTGTTATAGGCACTATTGTTTCCTGCATGTTTCCATTCAATAATGACTTAGTTTCCTTTTAAAGTTGTAATCGAGCAATTTAGTTGATTTTCATTAATAAAGGCTTGAAGCCACATTTTCTATGAAGTTTCTATATCTCTTAATTGGATGATAAATTACATTATTCTGCGCGACATACAGGCTCATACGAACGATTCCAAATCTCCGAATCGCCAGAGCGCGGATCGGAGTACTCTAAGTCCCCGGAGCGCGGACTAGAGTATAAACAATTCCAATCTCCGAATCCCCAGAGCGCGGATCGGAGTACTCTAAGTCCCCAGAGTGCGGGCTAGAGTATAAACGATTTCCAATCTCCGAATCCCCAGAGTGCGGAGCGGAGTACTCTAAGTCCCCAGAGCGCGGACTAGAGTATAAACGATTTCCAATCTCCGAATCCCCAGAGTGCGGAGCGGAGTACTCTAAGTCCCCAGAGCGCGGACTAGAGTATAAACGATTCCAATCTCCGAATCCCCAGAGCGCGGATCGGAGTACTCTAAGTCCCCAGAGCGCGGACTAGAGTATAAACGATTCCAATCTCCGAATTCCCAGAGCGCGGATCGGAGTACTCTAAGTCCCCAGAGCACGGACTAGAGTATAAACGATTCCAATCTCCGAATCCCCAGAGCACGGATCGGAGTACTCTAAGTCCCCGGAGTGCGGACTAGAGTATAAACGATTCCAATCTCCGAATCCCCAGAGCGCGGATCGGAGTACTCTAAGTCCCCGGAGCGCGGACTAGAGTATAAACGATTCCAATATCCGAATCCCCAGAGCGCGGATCGGAGTACTCTAAGTCCCCGGAGCGCGGACTAGAGTATAAACGATTCCAATCTCCGAATCCCCAGAGCGCGGATCGGAGTACTCTAAGTCCCCGGAGCGCGGACTAGAGTATAAACGATTCCCAATCTCCGAATCCCCAGAGCGCGGATCGGAGTACTCTAAGTCCCCCGAGCGCGGACTAGAGAATAAACGATCCCAAATCTCCGAATCCCCAGAGCGCGGACTAGAGCATAAACTATTTCAAGCCTCCAAGTCCCCGGGACACAGAGTCTGCAAGAAGTCCAAGTACTCGAAAGATGAGGGACGAGAGGTACGCCACGTCCAAAAAATGTTTGAACAGCGCAAGAATGGACTGGGAGATAAAAACAATTACAAAGCTTAGTCAGGAAACTTGTTGAACAAGTGCATCGATTACTTCTTTGACTTCTTCTTCTTGTCTGCCTTTGGTGTTTCCGACGACTCCTCTCCCTCACGTTTTTTCTTGGACTTTTTGCTTGCTAGAGAGACGGAGTCAGGAGTAGGAGACGGAACATCTAGTGGTTTGGACCTGCCCGGGAGAATGATTTTCAGAGGTCTGTTCCGCGGGTCAGTGAGTTCCAGGACTTCAGATTCAACTTTGACTTTGACCTTTCTCTTCTCCTCGTCGGCGAGACGGTCCTTCATGCTCATCTCTGAAGTATGTTCAGAGGCGCCAGTGATTTTAACTTCGTCGCTTCCTTCGGCAGGAGACGAAGTATCAAGTTTGTCATCATCAAGCGCCCCGATCATTTGAGCGTCTGGGCCGGGAGTTACCCCTGCGTGAGCAACGTCGCTTGTTTTCCCCGCTTCCTCCTTGGCGTCATCTCTCCTCGGAGTTAGCTCAGCGTCAGAACAACCTGCACGAGAACATAAGAAGTGGGCATTAGAACGAATAACCACTGCTGAAAAATGACGGGATCTCTTCGACTTCTAGAGAAAGAAGAATTTCCTACCAGGATCAGGTTGGCTATCGGTGGCGCGCGGGGTTTCACCCTCCAGGATAGGTGACAGCACATGAACGCCGAGCCCGGGATCTTCGGGATCGTAACTGGCATGCTGCTCGAATGGATCAAGCGTCGACCGACCGGCCGATTGAGCAGCATAAGGAGCGGCGATGTGAGGAGTAGTAGCGTCGGCCTCTGACGGGCCAGCCTCGTCATTCTTCTCTTTCGAAGCGGAAGAGCCTTTGCCATAAAGAGCCAATGCTGCGGATAAATCCGATGGCTCATTCCCCCTCAGGAACTCCTTCACCAATGCATCCTCGTCGATTTCTTCGGAGCCTGATTCGACTTTCTTGATCTTTATCAGAGTTTCCCATGCCTCAGCCAGGGATTCGTGGTAGCCGTCGCCCAAGAAAGTTAGGTCGCGGTGCATAAGGACGCGGGCTCCGTACTCGGCGATCAACGGGTCAAACATGCTTTTGACCTCTTCCCTGCCGGCCTCTGCGGCCGCCTCAAGGCGAGAATCAAGCTCCTCCACAGCCATTCTTTTGCCCTCCTCACGGGCCTCATCCTTCATTTTCTCAACCCTGGCAAGTTCACCGTCGAGCTTTGCCTTCAGGAGTCGGGTAGCAACAATCTCATCACAATACCGCTGTGATTCTTCCTGAGCGGCTATTTTGTCTTCTTTCTCCTTGGAGAGTTGTTCTTTCAGCTCTTTGACTTGAGTAGCGAGCGCGTCCCTTTCTTTTTGGACAGAGTCTTTTTCTAGGGCAAGGGCGCCGCTGCGCTGAACTGCTTCGTCAAGCTCCTTTTTGTGAGCCACCTCTAAGCGAGTAACTGCCTCAGCAGTATCTTTTGCACCTTGTTCAGCGGCTTCTAGCTTTGACTTATAAGAGGCGAGTTCTTCGTCTTGGAGTTTGATGATTTTCTTATCGCTGTCAGCCTCCAGATTTAGACGGTCAATCTCGTGTTGACGCTCGACAGATACTTCTGAGATCTTCTCCACCAAGTGCACGAATGCGTCATGTTGAACATAGACGTCATTGTTGCAGGCAATGGCACTTTGCTTCACGTGCCCAGGAATGTGATGGATGGCCGGGAGGAATTTCAAACCGTCAAAACAGATTTTCGGAAACTTGGCCTTAAGGTCGACCATCTTTTCCGCAACAGTTGGGTCCACGGCAGGAGTAGGAGGAGGAGGCTTAGAGAATTCCGTTCTTTTACGCGGCTCTCGAACTTGCCTCGTACTCGATGAACTGGAATGTTGTTCTCGAGCAGCATCAGACTGATAACCCTTCTGCAAGGACTTCTCTTTATCCGGCTCAATTGTAGGAGGAAGATCGCGGGACTGGGAAGATTGGTAGTGTGCTTTCTTGCGGTGAGACGACTCGCGCGGACGATTGTCCCTATCTTCATAATCACCTCGGTCCCGGCGTCTGCCTGAACCGGAATCCCGTCCGGAGTGATGGAATATAGAAGACCCCTGAAGGCGATCAAGTCCGTGTGAGCGGCCCATATCACCTGCAAAGAAGGGAGATAACAACGAGTTAAGGAGAATTCACGAATTAAAAAGACTTGAAGTATATTATGGAATGCGCATGTGCGTGTGTGTCCTAAGTGTCCCCCCGACGGACCCGTTCGTTTATCTTTGCTAATCGGAGTATTGTCTCTTTGAGCCGGGAGTTGAACTCCTATATTGCCTCTAGCGGGCGAAGAGAATTTGAGAGCTTCAGGATCATCGAACCCGTAATTAAGTATGCCTTCGGGAATAGAAAGGTTCGATAGACCTCTCAAGGAACTTTCCAGATGCAGCGAAGAAGCCTCTTTCTCAGGAGGGGTAGGCGTAACTTTTGAGGTGCCACCAACTTTCTCCTTTTGAGCCGTGTATTTCAACTTCTTCTTTCCCTTCGAAGGGGAGGATGATGTCTCAATATCCTGAACTTCGATTGCCGGATTCCAAGCGGGACCCACGTTCTCGCCCTGAGTTTCGGGGGCATCATCCTCTTTGCGCTCGCCTTCTTCATGCGCGTCGGGAGCGCGACGCGACGACGGTCCGGCAAGTTTTTTCCCTTTACCAGATAAAGGTTTGGGAATTGTAACACCTTCTGGAAGGCTGATCCGACGACCAGGAGCTAGCAAGCCGAACCCCGACAGCGAGTCATTTGAAATGATAGCTCGGATATCTCGATCCTCGGCCGGAAGAGCTCTAATCGCATCGACAGCATCAGAATATCCTCGGCCTTTCGGGCGTGGGCTGATACCTGAAAAGATGAAACGGGGAGTTAGGAAAAACATGACTCCAATTAAATACGAATAACGATTCAGCAGAGAGACTTACTGCCTTCAACCCATCTCCTAGCAAAACCAAACGGGCAGCGCACATAGAACCATTCCTGTTTGTACAGGGCGAATTTGCTACAGGCCCCTGTCAAGATCTGGCACTTGTGGTATGGCTCGAGGAACATGAAGGAAGGGCTATCTTTCCGTCTCTTGAACATATAAATGTATCGGATATCACCGGGGGTTGGAGGTCTGGAGAAGACAGCCATGAAAAGTAAATAAGTCCCATATAGGAACGCATGGCCATTCGGGTGCAGCTGCGACGGAGCTATGTCTATATACTGCAGCACATCCCGGAGAAATAAATTGAATGGAGGCACGCTGCCCATCCAACACATGAACTTGTTGCAGACTGTGTACCCGACTGGGGGCAGATGAGGGCGGTCGTGTCTCGAAGGAACTAACACGTCAGCAAAGGGAATCCCGTGAATGGAACATATCCGTCGCAGAGCAGCCTCGTTGATCTTCGAGGCTTGAGAATCGATCGGATTGTCCAGTAAGATGGTTGACTCCAGAGCATCGGGCGCCAAGTTATGGGCGGGAGAGATTGACGGGTTAGAAGAATCAGCGGCTCCTTGCCTTGCTGACGGCCCAGGTCTGTCAGATATGGTGGCAGAACTAGATTTTCTCGACATCCCGAATAAATAATGAACCTGGCTAAATGCTTGAGAAAGCTATACTTGAAAAACGTTGAGCGTTAGAATTAGCAACACGAGTTTTCCCCCCACGTGGTGTGTGAACTAGTGCAAGCAATTGTGTACAGACAATAAGAATGTTTTAAAAGATATAATAATTAGTTTCGAATCATCGCCTTCGAAGACCGTCATCGCTGACCGTCTCAAAAGCCCGCCTTGAGGTGATTACAGTTCCAGGTTCAAAAGACATATGATTTCTAAAGTAACCGGCCTAAGTGTAGTTTAACATTTATACTGATCGGCATTTAAGTAATGTTCGTCGTCCTAAGTATAGTGTTCGGCTGTGTTAGGCTCGGCTTAAAGAGTGTTCGGCAATTGTATTGTTCGGCATGTCAAGTGTTTGGCAATTGTATTGTTCGGCATGTCAAGTGTTCGGCAATTGTATTGTTCGGCATGTCAAGTGTTCGGCAATTGTATTGTTCGGCATGTCAAGTGTTCGGCAATTGTATTGTTTGGCATGTCAAGTGTTCGGCAATTGTATTGTTCGGCATGTCAAGTGTTCGGCAATTGTATTTGTTCGGCTAGAAGACATTGTTCGACCTAGGGAATGTTCGGTGATTGTTTTGTCCGGCTAAAGTCACGGGTCGACCTAAGGATTGTTCGGCTGGACTCAACGTTCGGCCTGAAGTCAATGTTCGGCGTGTCAGTCGTTCGGCATTTGGGCATTGTTCGGCTTTAGTTCGTTCGGCTCAATTATAGTTTGACATGTTAGTGAGCGTTCGGCCTGGCATTGTCCGACCAAGGTACCGTTCGGCAACTAACCATTACACCGTCCGGCACATGACGACATGCGCCGGAGCAGCGAACGGCGCCATTACCCCCTCCAACACCTTCTTTCTTTTTCTTCCCTTTAACCCCGATTCAACACGAGGAAACTAAGATGATAGGTGGACATACTCCTAACTCCTCCACGCTATGTCGTTCGGCAATGCAGACAAGCTATACAAAAACCCTCTACACGACATCGTTCGAACATCTCGTTTGAATATACGAGGAAAAATACCTAAGTTTGCAGATCAGAGATTGAGATGGTGTAGTTAAGTCTCAAATTCGGACGATTGAACAGAATTGCGAGAACGGTGGAAATAAGAAGTAAAAGGAGAGAAGAAGAAAAGGACCTGGTTTTATAGAGGGGAATGGTGGAAGTCGAAGGGGCTATACCCGGTAGAACCGGTCAATACCGGAGCGCCCGGCATCAAGGTGGAATGACGTTCGGCACGCTAGGAACGTTCGGCTCAGAACGTGTCGTTCGGCATCCCGAGCCTGTTCGTCTTGCACCTCCCTTCGCTAGCATTCTCGAGAGGGTACCTCCGAGGTAGATTGTACCAGATTCAAAGCGCACCACGTTTGGCCACGAGATACACTTTGGGAGGCAAGTGTTTCCTGGGGATTTGACCAGGCAACTAGTACTCGGCAATAAGTGCTCGGCATCAGAGAGCGACCGGCATCAAGGAGTGTTCGGCGAAGCAACTGACATCCATGAGTACTCGGCATAGTACTCAGCCTCCATTAGTGTCCGGCATCGAGACTACTCGGCATCAAGGGTACTCGGCATCAAGGCTGCTCGGCATCAAGACTGCTCGGCATACAAGGTCGCTCGGCATACCAGAGTACTCGGCATCAAGACTGCTCGGCATACAAGGTCGCTCGGCATACCAGAGTACTCGGCATCAAGACTGCTCGGCATACCAGGGTACTCGGCATCAAGGCTGTTCGGCATCAAGACTGCTCGGCATACAAGGTCGCTCGGCATCAAGGCTGCTCGGCATACAAGAGTACTCGGCATCCCATGGTGTTCGGCGTAATACTCGACATCCAGGAGACATTCAGCACAACTAACCAACATACCGTTCGGCATAGAAGGGATGGTTCGGCGCAGAGCGTTCGGCCTCGACAGACAACCATCCCACATTTCCCACGACACCAACATACCGTTCGGCTTAGAAGGGATGGTTCGGCGCAGAGCGTTCGGCGAACCTTGCTCGGCATACGGCGACCACTGTACTCGGGCTGGAGCGTTCGGCAATCAGCCCACTTGGGAAGTCCAGCCCATCTTTGCCTATAAATAGAGGGGCAGGGTCACAGTGAAATGGATCCTTTTTTGGAGAGAAAACACCGGGGAGACTCTGCCATTTTCAAGACTCATCTTTTCTACTTAACAACTTCATTCAAGCATTTGATTCACGAATTGTATTTGTAATCAACTATAGAGAAGATCAATAAAGTTTAACCTCAAAGTGGACGTAGGCAATTACGCTGAACCACTATAAATTTGGTGTTCTTACTTTCTGTATTTAGATTAGCACTGTCTTCTCTGTTTAATTTGATTTCATCACTTATATCTCTTCACAATCTTCTTCTACGAGGTTAGTGACCAATTTTGGTGCTAACAGGGGGCAACAGTAGATGTTGGAGTTCAAGTCCAAACTCCGAAACCAGTGGATTTTGCTAAGTTGTGCAAGGATTATACTGCTCTTGGAGGAAAGGTTTTCTTGGGAACAGAATCAACTATTGAGGTTCAGAGGTGGATGGATGCTTGTAGAAGGATCTTTGGTGATTTGGGAATTGATGATGCAACTAAGAGGAAGTTGGCATCAAGGCAGCTTCAAGGAAGAGCCTCTGATTGGTGGAACTCTATTACCATCGATACTCCGGAGGAAGAGATTACTTGGGAGCAATTCCAAGCTAGATTTGAAGCTAAGTTCATTTCTACAGCTCAGAAGTCTGTTCTGTTCAAGAAGTTCGTGGAGCTCAAGCAGGGTGGAAGATCTGTTCTTGAGTATGTTTCTGAGTTTGAAGCGTTGTCCAAGTATGCCCGGTCATATATTGAATCTGCATATTAGAAGAATGAGAAGTTTGTTACGGGCTTGGATAGTTATCTTGGGAGGCAGTTGGTGGATCATTTGGACGATTCGTTTGAGAAGCTTGTGGAGAAAGCCCTCAGGCATGAGAGTCTGTTTCCTAAGGAAGGACCTGTTGTTGCTGTTACCAGGGGAGAGTCTAAACCACAGCAGGGTGGAAACCAGAAGAGGAAGCAGCAGCAGCAGAAGGGTAAGGATGGCCAGAAGAAGCCGAAAGGCGAGGTGACTTGCTACAATTGTCAGCAGAAGGGCCATTTCTCTAAGGATTGTAAGAATCCGAAGGTGCCAATGAAGTGTCACAACTGTGACAAGCCAGGGCACATCAGGAAGAATTGTCCAGAACCGAGGAAGGACAAGCAGATTGTGCAAGCTTATGCTTTGGGAGCTGTTCCGTCGTCTTCGAAAGCTCCTACCGCAGAAGAGAAAGGAAAGAGTGTGGTTGTTCAAGGTACTCTTTTCCTATGTGGTGTTCCAGTTAGAGTTTTGTTTGATACTGGAGCGTCGCATTCGTTTGTTTGTAATGAACTCGTAGGCCGGTTAGATTTGAAGCCGGATATTGTTGATAGACCATTGATTGTGACTAATCCAGTTGGGGGTTCGTCTTGTTTGTGTATGTTATGCCGTGGTCTAGTGGTATCGAGTCATGGTTGCTCTTTTGTTTGTGATTGCTTTGTTCTGAACTTTGCGGGGTTCGGAATTATTTTGGGTATGGACTGGCTTAGGAAGTATGCGGCAAAGGTTGATTGCGAGAGGTTGGAAGTGACAGTCGAGAATGTGGAGGGGCGAAAGGTTGTGATACGATGTAAGCATGAGGAAGGCGTCTTCATGAGCTTCATGTGTTCGCTGGTTGTTCCACGGGATGGACTGTCATCAGTGCCAATCGCTAATGGATTCGAGGATGTCTTTGACGAAGTCAAAGGGTTGCCGCCGCATAGAGAGATCGAGTTTCGTATAGATCTAGTTGAAGGAGCCAGACCTGTTGTGATGCCTCTTAGGCGGATGGCGCCTAGGGAACAGCAGGAGTTGAGAGTGCAAGTTGATGACCTTTTACAGAAAGGATTCATTCGGCGTAGTGTGTCCGAGTGGGGTGCACCAGTTGTGTTTGCAACCAAGGCAGATGGGTCGTTGAGATTGTGTGTGGATTATCGTGAGCTGAATAAGGTGACTAAGAAGAACAAGTATCCATTGCCGAGAATAGATGACTTGTTTGATCAGCTTCACGAGGCCAAGGTGTTTTCTCAGATGGATTTGGCAATGGGATTTCACCAGTTGAGAGTAGCTAAGGATAGTGTGCCGAAGACTGCTTTTAGGACACCATCCGGTTTCTTTGAGTGGCTGGTAATGCCGTTTGGATTGACTAACGCGCCAGCATATTTTGTGGATCTTATGAATAAAGTGTTCAGAGATCAGTTGAATAAGTTCGTACTTGTGTTCGTGGATGATATTCTGATTTATTCCAGAACGGAAGAGGAGCACAAGACGCACTTGCGTATGGTTTTGGAAATCTTGCGGAAACATCAGTTGAAGGCTAAGTTTTCGAAGTGTCACTTCTGGAAGAGTGAAGTGAGGTTCTTAGGCCATGTGATTTCTGGAAGTGGAATAGCGGTTGATCCCGCTAAGGTGGCAGCAATCCAGGATTGGGTTAGACCTAAGAATGCATCTGATGTGAGAAGTTTTCTTGGATTAGCAGGATATTATCGACGGTTTATCAAAGACTTCTCCAAGATAGCTGCACCATTAACAGGATTGACGAAGAAGAACCAAGTGTTCAGTTGGGATGCTAAGTGTGAGCAAGCTTTCGGAATCCTGAAAGAGAGACTGACGAGTGCTCCTGTTTTGACTATTCCAAGTGGGAATGATGAGATGGTGGTTTACACCGATGCATGTGGTACTGGACTTGGAGCAGTGCTGATGCAGAGGGATAAAGTTGTTGCGTATGCAAGTCGACAACTGAAGCCGCATGAAAGGAATTACCCGACTCATGATTTGGAGTTAGCGGCGATTGTATTTGCTCTGAAGATGTGGAGACATTATCTGTTGGGAGTTCGATTCGAGTTGTTTACGGATCATAAGTCATTGAAGTATCTTTTCTCCCAAAAGGATTTGAATCTTCGGCAGCAACGTTGGCTAGAGTTTTTGGCATCATATGATTTTGGTATAGCTTATACTCCGGGAAAAGGTAACGCAGTGGCAGATGCGTTAAGTCGAAGACATGCAGGATTAGGAGCCATGTTTTCAGAATGGAAGAATATCGAGTATTTAGCTGGATTTGACTTCAGGTCTAGATGTGAATTGGAACCTGAGATGTTGGCAAACTTATCGATAAGACCTTCTCTTGTGGAAAGGATTGGCGAGAGCCAAAAGCGAGACGATAAGCTTGTCAAGATTATCCGTGAATTGGAGTCTGGATTGGATCTAGAAAAGGATAAAGGATTCGAGGTCGATCGAGAGGGTTGGCTTCGGAAGCAAGGACGACTAGTTGTTCCCGATATAGATGAATTGAGGAGTGAAGTTCTGAAGGAAAGTCATCACTCGAAGTTGACAATTCATCCAGGTGGAAATAAGATGTATCGGGATATGAAGAGAATCTACTACTGGGAAGGTATGAAGAAGGATGTTGGAAATTTTATTTCCAAATGTATGAACTGCCAGTTGGTAAAAGCCGAACAGAAGAAGCCAAGTGGATTGCTTCAGCCATTAGAAGTTCCTACATGGAAGTGGGAACAAGTGTCGATGGATTTTATCGATGGATTGCCTAGAAGCAGAACGGGAAATGAAGGGATTTGGGTCATTGTGGATCGTCTGACTAAGAGTGCACGATTCATTCCTGTTCGATCGACTAGGACTGCATCAAAGTTGGCTGAGTTGTATGTTAAGTGGATAGTTCGATTTCATGGTATTCCGAAAAGTATAGTGAGCGATCGAGATCCATTGTTCACTAGTGGATTTTGGAAGAGCTTCCAGGAAGTTTTGGGAACCAAGTTGTGTTTGAGTACAGCTTATCACCCTCAAACAGATGGTCAGACCGAGAGAGTCAACCGAGTTTTAGAAGATCTTCTTAGAGCATGTGTTTTGGACTTCGGAGGATCATGGGAAGATCACCTTCATTTGGTGGAGTTTGCATACAACAATAGTTATCAGTCAAGCATTGGTATGGCACCGTATGAGGCATTGTATGGAAGGCCGTGTAACTCTCCGACATGTTAGTTGGAAACTGGAGAAAAGCTGATACTTGGGCCAGAGATGATTCGTCAGACTTCAGATTGTATAGAGATCATTCGGCAACGAATGAAGGCAGCCCAAGACCGTCAAAAGAGTTATGCCGATAAGCGTCGAAAAGATTTGGAATTCGACGTAGGAGATATGGTTTTTGTGAAGATTTCTCCACTGAAGAATGTTATCCGATTCGGGAAGAAAGGAAAATTGACTCCGAGATTTGTTGGACCATTCCCGATTATCGAGCGAATTAGAAAGCTCGCTTATAGATTGGAATTACCGGAGAAGATGTCGGGTGTGCACAATGTTTTTCATGTATCGTATCTACGGAAGTATGTGCACGACTCGAATACAGTGGTTTCTGTCGATAGCTATGAAGATTTCGAAGTTGATCCAGTCGATAGAAGACCTCGTAAGCCGCTTTGTGTGGTTGAAACCGACACGAAACAGCTTAGGAGGAAGGTAGTTAGGTTGCTCAAGATACAATGGAGTGATGATGATAACGACTGCATGTGGGAGGTGGAAGAGAGGATGAAGGCAGCTCATCCTGAACTCTTCAAGGTATGGCCCTAAAGTGTCGTGTCATCTCGCGATATTGTAACTTGTTCTAGTTTTAGAATTCTGTACGCTAAGCTAGAATTGGATGCATGGTTTGCTGATTGTTATGGTTGGTAGGCGTACAGAATAGTCTTCGATTGCTTTGTTTGTTTGGAATTTTGAGGGCGAAATTCCTAAGGGGGAGAGAATGTAACGACCCGTATTTTTACGGATCGACAAGTTCGACAGAATCTGGAATTTTAGAGTTTTTGAGCCATTTCAGATTTTAGGCGAAAATGGCTAAGTCCTGAGTCGTGAACGACTTAGTGTAAGTCGTAAGTCGTATACGACTTAGGGGATAGGAGCGACTCAGGGATTTGGCTAGTTAAGGGTGTAAGGATAAGTCGTTTGAACGACTTAAGGGGTAGGCGCGACTTAAGGACTGGGCGAGATAAGGCTTAAGTTGTAACAGTTAAGTCGTGACCGAGTTAAGGTGATGAGTCGTACCCAAGTTATCTGATGAGTCGTATCCTAGTTATCTGATGAGTCGTACCCAAGTTATCTGATGAGTCGTATCCCAGTTATCTGATGAGTCGTACCCAAGTTATCTGATGAGTCGTATCCCAGTTATTTGATAAGTCGTAGAATGGGTTATCTCGTCTAACCAGTTAAGTCGTGGACGAGTTAAGGGATGAGTCGTAAGCTGTTGAGTCGCGCGTAGGTGATAACTCGCGCAAGTGGATGAGTCATAGCCTTTGTGTTAAGTCGTATACGAGTTAGTAGTTGAGTCGTCTAACCAAGTAAGGCGTGCGCATTTAAGTCGTAGACAGGGGGTCTGGTGAGTCGTAGGCGCATGCTATAAGTCGGAGACGACTTAGGAGATAGCTGTTTTGTCGTGAGTCATAGGCAGAAGTTAAGCCGTAGGGTGTTGAGTCGTAAGTCGTAAACGACTCATGAGGGCAGACGAGTTAGGGGTTTCAGCTATAAATAGGAGAGTTTCTCTTCATTTTTGGGATCCGGATTTTGAAGCGACGAAGTGCTGCCATTTTGAGAGCTCGACTTCTACACTTCTTCACTTCTTTTCTCCACTCTAATCTAGTGCTTCCATCCATCCAAATCGAAGATCAAGATTGAAGATTCAAGAGCTTAGATTGAAGATCTTCGTCTTTTCAAGAGAGATTTCTTCGTTTGAAGCGGATTCGTGATAGATCAAGATTGATCCCTCGCTGTCCAGATCTGAAGTGTGTTGATTTGGGTTTGTTTTGGTGATTTGGTGAGTGGTGATTATCTCTCACACGGATCCAAAGGAGTATATCGGATTGTTGGCTCGATTTGGTGTTAAAATAGAGATTTCCATGCATTTTCTTCATCCAAAGTGTAGATCCATATAGATCCATTGTTCATGATGATGTTACATCCATTTTATCATATGTTAACCTATGCAAGTTCATTCATCAAGTTTGTAGAGATATAATTCATGTTTTCATGCTTATTGGACTTTCAACTCTTTAATTACGAAAATGCCATTATTGTTATAATTGTCTACTTAGATCATATTTGAATGCTTGATTGCTTGGATTGATGTTTGATTTGATTGATTGCTATGAACTAGATGATTGATGATTAGATTTAGATCGAAGATGATTCAAAAGCTAAGGGAAAGGCTCTTGAATTGGGAAAGCTGCTCGTGGCATATGTAGCGGGATGATGAAGCTCTTATGCATAGATTTGATGATGTGATGTGGAGATGAGGCTTTGCGAGGATGTAATGAAGCGAGGCATCATGTGATGAAGACTTGGTCTAATCCAGACGGGATCATTCCAAGCATGTTGATAACTCGGTGATATGATTCGAGTTGAGGATAATGAATGGATATGAGAATAGTCGTCGAGGAGGATGACTAGGAGGCTTGGATAGCATCGTTGTTGAAGGTTCTAGCATGCTCTAAGCAAGAGTACGTTTGGGCAGATTCGATAGTCCCAACGGCTAACTGTTGATGGTCGAGTACTCTGGGAAGATTTGATAGTCCTAGGCACGGGTTGCGACGACGTGCGGGAGTTATGTCTAGAACCGGGGTTTCCATTAGCCCTTGACGGACGGCTGAAAGAATGTGCCGGTCATTCAATTAACGGTGAAATCGAAGCAATGATAACAGTGATAGCCAAAGTCATGGATGTTTGGTTGTATCGTCATTCGGACTCGAGAGCGGTATTTTCTGGGTGCTTATCTGATTTAGGCCTTGGTACTTGGAAAACATCGCCCTCGACTCGAATGATAATTACTTTACTTTAAATTGTATGCTCTGCTATGTTGCTTCTGTTTAGTGTGTGTCTGGAGGCTATCACTGTAGAATGAGGTTGGAGTGGGAGGGTTGTATTCCTATTCCTTTTCCTTTATGCTCTTTTGGTATGTTGTTAGTTAATTTACTGCTCACTAAGACTGTTGTCTGACTCAAGGCTTTATGTTTTAATTCTTATTGCCTTGGGCTGTTCGTCCATTTTGGGACGGGCAGACTAGGTAGCAGGTGACAGGTGCTGTTCTCTTCTCACGATGCTGATATCGAAGACGAGCCGGAGGGTTGCATATTATCTTCTTATTATATGTACTGGATATTCCGTTGTTTTGTATTCTCTAAGAGATATGTAGTGAGGCTTGATGTATTGACTATGTGGATGCTTGTATTCAACTATTATGGAGTTTTATATGATGTCATTTTGTTCTGTAAAGCTTCACTATACATATGTTCTATTGTATTTTGTCCATGCGCTGTGAGTAATACGATAGATTCTGTTGTTTTAATCTTACCTTGACAATCGTCCATGGTCGCCTAGCACACTTTACAGCTCTCTATCTTTAGATTCGGTGCAGGGGTCATGGGCGGTCGTCACATATATACACCAATTCTCTTCGTCAGAACTGTATCACTTTGGATTTATAAAATTTGGTAATGGTCAAAATTCCAATATTGTCCATATTCAACTCTATATTCCAAGCATAAAATCCTTGGTTCAATAATAACAATTATTATTTACCGTACTACTCTGGCCAGAGATTTTGACTTTAGGTTAACTTGAGTTGACCATGATACTAACCTCATATAACTGAAGTGAAAAATCCTCTCTTGAATAGTGCCTTCCTTCCAATACTTCCACTCTACCCAACTATAATCACTTGATGGATGTCGTTCCATGATTTGACTATAATCAAAATAGAGTTTTTCATATTGAAGGTTGACAGTATTCTTAAGTCGAAAGAATTGTGTAAATTAGTCACATCGATATTTTCTGTTTGACCTTAGTTATATTCACCAACAGAAAACTACCGAGTGAGTTGTTCAATAGCTATCCAATAACTATCGGTACATAATATCTAGGTGCCCTCAGCAGTCATGAGTAATACACTGCCCAACATTTGGAGAGCATTACGTACTCTAGTCTCAACGGATACATCGATATCCAGTGTCGATGCATCTCGACTAGGAACATTTAAAATGATGTGTTTTGTAACAATGTGATCCAATACTCATGATTACAACTAATTGTAATTACTATCACAAACACGTCATTTATGGATTTTCTGTTAAATATATTTTTAATTAAATATTTAATTATTTATAACACATTATAACAAATATATAACAGAAAGAAGAAACACCTTTATTTCGAACAAGAATTGATTTCGGAGTTAATAAATTACAGAATTGCCCCTAGGGCATACCCCTAACACTATCATATATATGAAGTATCGACCTCGTCTCCATAGAATGCTCGAACTGTCCTGAAAGCGTATCGCCAAAAGCACCTGACTCTCGGATTACTCAATCGAGTACCCAAGGGTTGTCATGACAGAAGCAGACAAAGATAAAACGTAGGTCAAACATAAAGCCTGGTATGAGGGGAACTGTCTCAAAATACTGTATATTAAAACAATATAATAAACAGGAATTACCTAAGGGACAACCGATCCTCTCCATAATCATGGCTCGGGGGTAATATGAAATGTCCACAATCAAGTAAAGTAAGCTTATCCAAAACATAGGAAATCATACCATAACCTGCTATTCTCCTGTAATCAATGAGTCGACATAACCAATATAATGTGATTGAAACGTAACAATCATACTATGATAAATGTAACCCAACATCCAAAAGATAGGGTGATCATAATAAAAGTCTATCGCGAAGTACAAAATGTAGTAAATGCAGCAACAACAACAACATCCAACTAACAACATGCATAACGTAACAGTGAAAGACAAATAAGAAATATATATCAATAACAACATGCATAACATAACAGTGAAAGACAGCTACGAAATATAAATCAATAACCATTATTATTGATGGGTGGAGTCAACTACGGACATTTATCCCGATCCAATGATTCAAGATAAATAGAATTAGTACACTAACATACCCAGACATCTATCGCGATCCAATGATTCAAGTAAATAGAGTCTGCACTAACATACCCAGACATCTATCGCGATCCAATGAATTAAGATAAATAGAGTTAGTACACTAACGTACTCAGATATCTATCGTGATCCAATGTTTGAAGATAAATATAACCAGTACACTAACGTACCCATACAACTATCGAGATCCAATGATTCCCTTCGAGAGTTCGAGATAAATAGATTCGGTATCAAAATATACCATAGACCTCAAGCCACAAGTCTAGTGTAGATCTCACCGTACCCCTATAGCAAGCATACGTTATGATCTACTCTATCTACTTGAAACTTAATCCTAGTAATTACACTTGGGAAATCATAGAATTTATCGAGCAATCTTATCTTGGTTTTCTATCATCATGTGTTGAGAGTGAGAAATTTTAAACTCGAGCTTATCTATTTTCTTTTATTTGATGAAATAATTGTGTTGAATACAACTCTTCTCTAGAAATTGCGAGGACGCAATTTTTGTAAGGGAGGAGTCTGTAACAACCCTGGTTTTGATGATTACCTGTAATATTAAATTATAACGATGGTTATAATTTAACATTGAGAAATAAAAATAAATTGGAGATTTAAAATTGTTTATTTGGAATAAAATGGATTTTAAATATAAAATGTGAAAATAAAATGTGAAAACTTTATTTTGGTTGTTTGTGTTAATAATGAGTGAAATATGATTTTAATTTGAGAAAATGCAATAATTCTTGTAATTATTGCCAAATGTTGGATTTATTGATTTATAAAAGGAAGAATTTGATTTAATATGTGTATATTATAAATAAAAAGATGAAATTTGATTTAAAAATAAGTTTTGGTTATAAAATTGGTGTTAAAATGGTTTGTTCTATTTTATTATACACGAAAATAATTTTTGTGTAATTTTTGGTATTAAAAATGGTATTTTGTGTAAATTATAGTGTAAATTGTGTATTTAATTAAAAATAAGAGATTTTAATAATGAAAAATATTTTTATAACTAAATTATTTTTTTATTTGTTGTAAAATGTTTTATTAAACATAAAAATATGTTAGTACAATTTATAGAGATGAAATCATGTAAATACACATGTTGTAATTATGTAAATAAAAGAGTGTTAGTGTTATCATGGATAATTAGGTTAATATGCTAATTGTTTTGTTATTGGGTCTAAGCCCATTACCATTCTAACCAAAATAAGAGTAAACTTCTTCCTTCTCATTCTTGTACATACGGTAAAACTTACAACCAGAAAAAATTTAAGAGAAAGCTTCCTCTTTCAAAACCTAGGCTCCAAATCTCCAAATTAATCCACTTATTTGTTGAAATTAATCAAATTGAAGTTAATAAACTCAGGTAATCATTCTAAAAACCAAAGCTATCTCCATCAAATTCTAATTTTGAAATGTTTGATTGTCTGTATATTGAGTTTTTGTTGTTGCATGCCTGTATACTGTCAGGTTACAGGTTCTTGAAGCTCTCTTTGGCCAAAATCTCTCTGCTTTCTTTGGTTTTATCCAAGTTTGATCTTCAATTTGCAAAGGTGAGTGCTAAACTCATAAATATCTAGCTAAGACAAGAGTTTGATAGCCATAAACTGTTAAAATTCATTTACTGTAATGTTGATATTCTGAGCTTCTACAAACATAGCCTGAGTCCATGTTTGAGACAACATATCTCTTTCATCTCCTGTCGGAATCCATCGATTCCTTTTCTAATTTAAAGTATGAATGTTGAAATTTATGCATGCCAAATTTCAGTTCATTCCGACCTCTGTAGCTTATAGAAATTTGCTGCCGAACTTTGATTCGCAGCATGTTTTGCTCCAGATTTTTACAGTGAAATCATTGTCTGGGTTCAACTTTGAGACATCGTAACTTTCTCATACCTTGTCCAAATTGTGTGATTCTTTTTTTAGTTTAAATTATAGTTGTTGAACTTTATGCATGTCAAATTTCAGGTAATTCCGACCTCTGTGGCCTATAGAAACGTGCTGTCAAACTTTAAATTGGAGCATGTTTTGCTCCAGCTGTTGACAGTGAAATCTGGCTGTGAGTCCAACTTTGAGAGCTTATATCTCTCTTGTTTCTTGTCGGATTGTGTCCATATTTTTTTTGATAGTATTGTTGTTGAACTCTATGTATGTCAAATTTCAGGTCATTCCGACCTCTGTAGCTGATAGAAACTTGTTGTCGAACTTTGAATCGGAGCATGTTTTGCTCCAACTGAAAATTTGAGTTGTTTTTACATGGGTTTCTAAAACAAATTTTGATGTTGATTTCTAAAGGCTTTGATTCTATACGGACAAGCAAATATTATACTAAATCCATACATTGGATTAGTAAGGTTATGTGTGTATTTTGAATGTTGATTTCATGAAGAATTTTGTGCATTTGCTGACACCGTGCACATTTTATAAAATAATTTCTATAAGAGGCTTTTATATGTATAAACTTCTATCGTTTTGGGACAAACGCTTTTTCTGGATTTGTTTTAAAAATGAAATCGCCTCAAAGCTATATAATATACAATAATATATAGAGTTTTTCAAAGAAAATATTCAAAGGATTTCAATTTTTTTATAAACTCGTTTTCTCAAACAAATTATTTTCTATATAAAATACACGTTTTTGCACTCTTCGAGCATATGAGAAAGATAATTAAACGATTTAGTAAAACACATGGTATGAGACACGTGCGTTTACTTTTTCGGTTAATTCCGGACTTGTTCGTTTGAAGCTATTGTCCTTCGGGTCATATTTGCCGATGAGATGAGGCAATTGTTGTGATTTAGATGATTTGTTTTCTAGTGTGGCATTGACTATCAGTTAGTAAACTGATAAGTGAGAACGTGTGGTATGGGATGCACTGTTACCACTTTTCAGGTTTCTATCTGAGAGTTTGTGACACATTCACGATGTTATTGCCAGTACTTAGGCTGTTGGGCCACTTATTGGACTGTTGGGTTCTATGTGTATATATAACCGTTGGGCTAACCATGGACTGTTGGGTCCTATTGAGACCGTTGGGTCTCTTGTACACTGTACTTGGCAGGCTGTTGGGCCACTTATTGGACTGTTGGGTCCTATTTTTATATAGCTGTTGGGCTAATTTTTGGACTGTTGGGTCCTATATTTTGCATTGTTGCTTTTCTAGATTTCTTTATGTTGATTTCTAGAATTTTGATGATTTATAAATGTTTTCACCATAGTTGCCTTTTGTTGGATTATTTATATAGCCTTAGTGCTATCATGTGGATTATATGGTGATTACATTTTTGGAGTTTTGAACTCTTTGTTGAGTTCTATATATTGTGATTCATTGTTACCATCCTTTGGCCTTTTTGAGATTTGTAATCTCCTATTTAGGAGTTGGAGTTGATGAATGCCATTATCTTGGCTATTGTTATGCCGATGATATGAGGCGTACATTTGTGACATTTGATGTTGTTGTTTAACTTAGCCATTATATTGGCTATTGATTATGCCGATGATATGAGGCGTACATTTGTGGATATTTGATTATTGTTGAACTCGCCTCTTTCGAGAAACTCTTATGATATACATTTAGAGTTGCTTCTTCTCTTTCGAGAAGAATTGTTATCATTTATCCTTATACCTTACTTATCTCATACTAATCAGTTGTTTAAGCTAGACTGACCCGTGTATTTTTATATACTTGGGTAAGACCGAGTTGTTTCAGGTTAGTTACCTGTTATAGGACTTTGCTATGCTGCTTCCACCTTGGATATTCTACTTATCTCCTTTTGTGTAGTTTTGTAGTCGTTTTGTATGACTCCGATATGTATCTATTGTTTTGACTCGTTGTATATTGTGTGGTCCTTGTACCACTTATGATGTATCATTTTGTATTGTACTCGGATGTATCAGTGTATATGTATGTATATATATATATATTTATGTTTGACTGTTGTTCTATGTGTGTTGTACGTATTGTTGTTATATTTTATTCTGATAGATCCGTTAGCCACTGTAGTTTTGTATTAAGCATTTATTGAATATGTCGATCCACTTGAGAAAGGGAAAAAAATTAGAGCACTAAATTGACGTATTTAATAGATGTTTAAGACAAAGTTATAGATGGTCGCTCCTAACTAGCCATATTCTCCACATTAGCAGACATTATTACCCAGTAATACTCTTTGTTAATGTGGGTCTCAGGGTGCCCCTATACTGAGTATAAGTGTTATTCATTCTATTCTAAATACCTAGGACCTTTGTAGATCACACCGTACCCCTATAATGAGCATAAGTGTTCTATAATCCCATAGTAGATGATTGTCATCATCTCCCTCTAGGACATCAAGAATTTCTAAAATAAATTGCATACACCTCTCTCTAAAAAGAGAACGACGCTCGTATCTCGTGAAATGCGCAATCTAACTACAAAGAAACACTGATGTCGTATAAATATATGCACACATTAAATATAATATTGCATAATCAAATACGCCTATCAAAAATGAAGACCGATATCTCGTCAATGACCGCACACGTATCATTAAACATTGCATCCAAAACCCAATCTTTGCCTTGCATCCCACTTTTCCGAGTAGCTCGAAGCCTTTCCAAAGTCATGCTAAAGCCTCACATTGCTCTACATCCAAATCCGAGAAGAAATCCCGATCGAATTGCGCCTGACCCAGGCATATTGCCCAGGTTTGTGCACCTTCAGTTGACTAAGAAACCTTCAGTCGACTGACCTCATTTGACTGGCGGCACACACCAGTCGACTTAGACTGGTCGTTCTTGGGCAGTAAGCCCAGACCAGCAAACCAAGTCAGCCACCGCTCGCCAATTCAAGTCTCGTTTCTTCCTACGCTTCGTCCGATGAGTCGCTTAGCACTCCTAGCATGCCTCAACCCTATCGTACCTCTTTCAGAGTTGATTGGTTGACGTTTTGGAAGTGGTTTCTTAAGCAATTGAAAATTGATTTCGATACCAAACTCCTTCCATTACACGTATAGAGTTCTACGGGCGAATATATGGACCCGGTCTTCTCTAACATGCCAAAACGAACTTAATTGACTCCTACACCTCATGTGATGTTTACACGTGTGCTAATGCACACATTCGTGCATGTTTGTATGCATTATGCACATAACCACATATTTACTTCACGAGTCGTATTTCGAGCTTCACCGGGGTGACCGTTCGATTCGGTATTCTCTCATGCTACTTAGCGCACCAGATAGCCGCTATGGCTACATGAGATTGCTCACGACTTGATGATATACCCGTATGGATATTTCCATACATGTATGCATACATTAAAATAAATAATTCGATTATTTAATAATCAAATCTTACTTTTATTTACTAAATCATTTCAGTAAATATCAAATCTCTTTTCACTATTTTATAAAATCAAATTAGCTTATAAATCATGTTTTTAAGCCCTTTAATTTATTTTTCAAAGTCGTATTCTTATTTTCGATTAGTAATAAAATATACAATAATATTTCTATTACTAATATAACAATAAATTTAGAGTCTAATTTGTTGGGAACTGGGCTGGCCCGCAGCGGAAGAAATGGGTGAATTTCAAAAAATTTAACCATTTTGGATCTTTAATGAGACTATGAAGTATAAATTCATTTGGAACTTTTCTAAGTTTCTTTTAAATAAAATTAATATTTTATTTAACTTCGTAAATAAAGTTTCACTTTAATTTAATGTGTATTTAAGTTAGAGTATATCAAATATAGTCTTATATACAAATTTATATGTAAAGTTTACTTTTAGTTTATTTAGAGAAATAAATATTCCATTTCCTTTCTCTTAACTTATTCAATTAATGATGGGCCATAAATTTATTTAGAGAATGAAACTTTTCATTTCCTTTCTCTTAAATTATTCAATTAATGAGGGATTATAAATTTAGTTAGAGAAGGAAACTTTTCATTTCCTTTTCTTAGTTAAATTAAATAATTGGTTAATAAAATAACATTAATGACTAATCTAAATATGACAAGGACTATAAATATATCCATGGTAAATATTGTGCAAGTGCAACAAATAGAGAGTGTGCATAATCAGTGGTAATTGATATGTATACGTAAAATAAAGAAGAACAATTTGAATGATTATTACATAGAAATTGAAATGGAAATAAATAAGGATGCTAAGGATGATTGATACAGTTTCCCTTTTAGTAAACTTAATTAATGCAAGATATTAATGACAATTAATAGCTGTCATAATGTAAGAATGTAGAAGGTAAACAATGAATTATATGTGTACATTATTGTCTTAATTAAAAAACAGAAATGATTTCATACTATAACAATATATATGTAAAGAAAAATAAATTTTATATGAACACATACAAGTAGATCCAAATATGTATATATGGAACTCAATCAAAACTTTCTAATAATATAAATTAGATAGTTATTACAGTCAATTTCAAAAAAAATATTTGTTGTTAAAATTCCTTTTAATCATATGTAAATATCTAATGCAATAAAAAGTGTAAGTAATACATGCATACATACATACATACATACATACATACATACATACGTTAACATTCAAAACTAAAATTACACTTTGTTATGAAAGATTAAAACATAGATCTATAATTGAAACATTGTATCGATTCCATATAAGTTTCATTTTTAACTTTAAATATAATTCAATCAATCAACATGAAAATGTAAATTTCCAAATTTAAGGAAATGGATTTTAAATTAAATGTTAAAACATAGAACTAAAATAAAACGTTGTATTTTAAAATATATATATTTAGTTTCAATTTACAAAGTAAAGAAAAGCAGCTAATCAATTTAAACATGTAAACATTCAGATATGAAGAATTACACTTTAATTAGAATATTTGAAAACATATTATCTACTCTTTGTCAAAACCAATTAGGTCAGTCCCTTTGTGAACGGGTATGTTATTATGTTTTAATTATCTACTCTGTCAATCAACTCTCTCCGACGGTGATAAACTGCTTTATTATGTGGAACAATTCGGAATATGTCTCTCGATATCTAGTGAGCTATAAGTTCTGTTACAAGCTATATCGTGAAATTGTTACCATATAACAATGTTATAAGATTCACAACATTTGAAATCGGCTTAGTTATAAATTTGTGCACTTATATTTTTATATACATTGTCTTTATTATGGCACTATTCTAGGCGATGTACTTAGCCTTTTTCATTGAATTAGCCATGGTATTTCATTTGGAACATTTCCAACTTAAAGATTCTTAACTTGAATTTATTATTGACATATTATACTCGATATCACTTATGAAGTTCGAGTCCGAACACTCCTTCATAAGGTGTTTTTGTTTCTGTAAATAATTCTCTAGTATTTCATAAATACATGAGAACACTTCAAACAACCATTAAGTGATATCAATTTGGAATTGATATTTGCTTCATGTATCAAATACATAAACAAATATGATATCATAGACAACATAACATGTATGATAATTCCTATTGCCGATGCAAAGGAATCAATCTTACATGTTCCGTATTAGACATTTTAATAAGGTGTCCTTGCATATCATTTGGGACATTCCCGACATCTTTTATACTTACTATAAAAGTCATCATTCATTAATCCAATGTTGAGTATTAAAACAACTAAGGCTAATTTTAGCACAAGTACATCGTTAAAATCAACAACATGTTTTTTGCTTGTAGTTTAGAAATATCAATGTACATTTAACGTTCTTTCTTATGAACACACGCTTCCTCTGCACTTTGATTCAAAATCAAACTATTTGATATTTCTATCAAAATACTTATTCAATCTTGATGCTTATAAAATGATACCTTCGTATCATTTCTTGGATCATATCTAAAGACTCAAAAACTTAGTATCGCTCCCACTGACTTCGAGACATTTTTGGTTAATATGTGTAAACAACTTATTCTAAATCGTTATTTAGAATTTTCTATTTCAATACATATGTACCAAAACACTAAATTTTATCAAGTGATAATTTTGTGAGTAAATCCGAAATGACTTGAACATGTTGAATATCGAATCTATTACGCTAATTCCAACAATTGAAATTTGTGTATTATTCTTATCAACATTGCTCATTTAATTCCAACTACATTAGTCTTACTCATAAAGACACAGCCGTGGTCGATGGATCTTATCCCTTCAGTTACGACCACCAAAATCTATATTTTGATAGTGTACTTGGAATTCTTTCAGATTTGCGCATCATACCATATAGAGTCAACACTCTCAATGGTTTAATTAAACAATCTCGGATTAAATATTTTCGACATTAATAAGAAACTCATAGTTTCTCTTCGATGTGCGAGAACACTTATTAAACATTCTAATACTATGTGTTCGTTTAGGTTAGTTAATTTCATTTCATCTCATATAATCAATTATATCTATGGATTTTATCCAATTCCATTTTATTACCAATATTTCCTCAAAGAAATTTTTTCACAATGAAGTTGGTATATCTTGAAACAACAATTGTTTCTCAATGCAATAGAATAGGTATTCATAAACGTTTTATGAATTTCTTTATTTATAAAACTGATTCAGCTTTAGTTTACAAAAATTATGTTCAAAACATAAATATGTCATCCAATGATAGTCTTTTCAAAATCCTTTCGGGAAGATTAATACAAGATTCCTCATGAACAATTATTACGTGCAATCTTTCGACTCGCATAACCTGCCAACTCCTTGGCCTAAGATATGTTGGAGTTTCTTATAAACCCTTATCTTGTAAAATTTTATAAACTATTATTCAGATGAAATAATAGTAACATTGTGTACTACCCTTAAGTACATTACCTTATAGGAAGAAACTAACTCAACTTCACTCATAATTAATCGTACATTGTCCAACAAAGTTTGATTTTTCCATATCGGTGCATCATTATGTATCACATGGAGTAATATTGAGATTGAATCTTTATTCATTTTAGGTACGCTCGGAACATTTTCCAATATACTGACTTATTCGATCAAATCAAATCATTTCTATCGCATGTTATTTCATATACTTCTATTTTATATCCTATGAGTTTACCATAGACATGCTACATGTGTATCAAATACACATGTCCATGTTGATGATAACTCATCGATGAATATAACAAAGTACGTGGAACCGTTTTGGTATATATAGAATTACGATTGCATACATCTATATGTATCAATTCGAAGAGTTCATCAACTCTTATGATACTCCCACTAAATGGGCACATAACCCTTTATTGTTTGAGATATAATTAACAAGTATCAGATGATTCAAAATCATACAATAAAATTATTTATCAAAAGTACGACTTAGTCTATTATTCCAAACAACTGTAAATAATATTAGATACTTTTGTATTTTCCAATGCATCACTTTTGTTAAAAAATTACCATATTATAGTTTTATTTCACAAAGATATTCATAATATTCATATTGAAATATAGCTATGTCTATTTTTTTTCTATCGATACCGAAAAATAATCATTATTTCATAAATAATGTATGGTAAGTTTTACGAAAACAATTTTCATACTATGATGCAATTAATAAGTGCTATATGGCATGCTCCCACTATTTCCACCATAATTATAACAGTGTACTAAATTCGGAGGTCCATCATTCACTTAATACAATTTTTTTATTTCATACACTGCAACTATTTACAATGGAGAGTTCATTGGTCAAATATTTTGAGCTCAAAGAAATAAATCTCATAGAAAACAATTTTCTATACGAAAATACATTTCGGAATAGAAATCATATTTCTTATTCCAATATTAAGTATCAATTATTATTACAATTCCAATTTTTAATGTTTCTCTATGAAGCAGAAGTGACTATTCATTCTCTTCATCCTAACTGTACCTTAAATTAATATATTCTTGTACATTCGTTTTCCTTTCAAATGGTCAAACTATTCAAAAGAAAATCATACTATAGTATCATAATAAACTATTTACAAAAGCGCATTCGATTATCCTTAACATTTATGGACATCAATATGTTGCACTTTACGTAAACCGATCAAAATGACATTCAGCAATCGAGTTCTTATATCTATCTTGTAGTTTTTGGTCTTGTGTTACATTAACATAATATGATCCCTTTTGTAATCAATCAGATCGAATATTCGATCTCGCACTAAGGTTTATTTGGTTTTTCGGATGAACTAATTTCATCGAAATATTGTACATCACAAACTTTGACCATTCACCATATAACATTTATATGCAATTGTATATTAATCAAATATCCATAGTCTTGTATTGCTTTTAGAGTGCGAAACTCATAGAATGCAGTACATGGTCTTGATAAAATAAATGCATAAGCGACCAAACCACGAATGTATTCAATAGTTGTAAAATTAGGCACTTGCATGGGTGTTGAAACGTTAACTGCAATAGGAATTTAATAGTGGGTATTATATTTCCATTTGTCAACTTTCAATTCAGTTCGTTTATATGTGTAAATTGATAAACATTTTATCAATCATATTAAATGCATAAATTTATCCTTGTAGATAACTATAACATTATTTAGCATATGTTCTTACAATATTAGAAAGGTTAAATGTTACCATTTCATTTTTCTAATAAGGCTCCCACTAGTCTTTTATGTTTCTTCAAACCTGTAACAACCCGGAGTTTTATAACAATTGATTGTCGTCGAATGACGATTAAATTGTTGGTTAATCGCTGTTTGGAATTTTTAATCCGGTTTAAATTCTTTTACAAATTATTTAAGGATTGTGGGCTTTAGTCTTATCTTGACCCAATTGTTTGATGCCAAAACACTTATCTTATTCACCACCGTTTTCCCCCTTCATTCATTTTTGATTCGCAACCCTAAACCTAAATAAACGAGATAATGGCAGCCTCATACATCTTCTTTTCGTTCGTCTTCCTCTTTGCTCCGAAGCTAGGGCTTGGTTAAATCGAAGGCTTCGATTTCAGTAGCTCGATCGCTCTACACATGGCTGCTCAATTTAGGGCTTGTTCATTTTTCGTCCCGCTGTGAAGATTGGGGCTATCGATTTGTGAGCATCTCGTTCAAAGTTTTGGTGGCCGCCGAGCTCGTCTTCGCCTTAACAACGGTGAGTAATTCTTAATTACTCACATCTAATTCGAATTCATGTATTGGTGATTTTTGTTTCGGCCTTGAATTTTTGGTACCTGACTTCGGTCGTGATTTCTTGGCTTGTTTTGAGTTTGCTGATGTTGATTCTGTTTTTGTTGTCTTTCGATACTGAGTTCGTTCGTAGTTACCATGATTTCGATTCTTGTTGTTTTCGGCATTGACGTGAATTCTGTTTTCTGCTTCAAGTAATTTATTACCTGACTTTGGTGTGATAAGGTTGTCTTCGATTTTGATTATTCACTGTCCAGTACTTATGCTCGGCAGTCGATTAGCTCGTGTGATTCTTCCTTGACTTCGGCATTGCCATTGCTAGTTTGGAATTCCCTCTGTCTTTGTTCGAAACTGCTATGACTTTTTTTTGCTTTAGATATACAGGTGTGACCTGTTTGCAATGTTGTTTCATTTGTATTTGTTGTTGAGACTTTCACTTGACTTTGGCATTCTTGCGCTTTCATATCTGTAGCAATTGGCTGCAGCTCTTCGTGACACTGTGGCATACATGTTTTTATATCATCGTATGTTGCAGCCTGTTATGCTTGTAGTCATAACCTTATCTGATGTTCTAGCTGAAGCTTGTACATGTGCGTTGTGAACTTCATGTTCCCCAAACTTTTGCTTCACTTGAAATAGCACTGTCTATGTTGTCATATTGGATTTACACATGTAGTCAAGTCTGCATTGATGTTGTGGTTATGTTGAAGTCACCTTTGATGTCGTGGCATTCATACTTCATTGTTGTGCATTCGACATTGCCATGCTATCTCGACTTTGCAAACACCTTGCTTGTACTTGGATACATCACTGTAGTCACTCTTATTGTAGCATACTTGACTATGATATTTCCTTATCACTGTCTGGTTCATCTTGTCGTCACTTGGGCTTGTAGTTGATTCATCTTTGTTCATCGGTTGTGGTTACTGTCTGGTTGCATTTACTTCAAATATGTTGATACTGGGTTGTTTATTCTTGCATACTGCACTTGTATATATTATCACTTGCTCTTTGATAACACTGACTGTTTCATTGAGCTTGATTTTAGTTGTATTGCTTGAAGTCTTCATACTAGTGGTCTTTTGTAGCATTGAGTTGCACTGTTCTTTGAGTTGAAGTGCTTCATATTGTATTCATCTGGCTGGTATACATTTGTAGGTGTTTCCCTGTGTACATGCTTTACTCACTTGAACTTGAGTCATTTCATGTTAACCAGACTTGTTCATATTACTTGTAGCTTGACCATTTGTGGTTGTGTAGTTGCCATTTTAGTTGCAGTTGCACTTCTTTGACTTCACTATGTACATGCTAGTCTCTGATCATGTTAGCTTCACCTGTGATATTGCTTTACTTCCCTGTTGCCATCTTTTAGTTGCACTGGTCATTTCCAGTTGCTTGAACTTCACTTGAGCATCTGATGACCACCTCTGTTACTATTGATCATTTCTATTGAATCTGGGTTGATGTACTTGATCATGTTGCTGTGTACATGCACATTTCATTGTTGCAGTGATCATTGATATTTTGGTCGAGACCATTTGCACTTGAGTTGAATCTGATTTGGATTTGATCTTGTGAACATTTGTGAATTTTTAATGTGTACATGTGTGCACATTGTCCATGTCTGCCTGCTTTGACATTTGAGGCCGTGGCATTGAGATTTGAATCTTCATTTGATTTTGGTTCGTTGATCTTTTGTGTACTTCGGGTTGTAGTGGCGAGGCAGTATACGTGTGCGTATACTGCAGCTCTACCAGAATTGATGCTTTAAATTGATTATTTTGTGTTGTCTAATTATCTTCTAGATAATCAGATTATGAGTTTCTAAATATTTATTTAATAATTAGATTTTGTTATTAATTGTCGTTTAGACAATTCTGTTGTTTTTCTGAATTATCTGCATTGGTAATCCTTTATCCATCTTGGTTGGTGATTTGGATTAGCTGATTTATTGTTTAACACTGTTTAGTGTTATATCTGTCGTTATCCGATTCTCTTACCGAGGAGTCGGATATACGAGATTTCTGTGACTGTCGTCTATTTGATGTTTGATTATTATTGCTTTTATGCACTAATAACTGAGTTTGAATTAGACTGACCCGTGTATTACTTTCTTTTGAATTCAATACTCGGGTCAGACCCGAGTTATTTCAGGTTGTAGATTTACTGCTTTGAGTTGTTGTTGAGCTATGAAGACTTTTCACATCTTTTGAAGTGGTCTTCGTCTTGTCGTAGTAGTCAGTGTGTCTGTTTTAAGTTGATATGTATTCATGTATATTAGTCGATAATGTACTTGTATATATAACTTCTTGAGTCGACAGTTGTAGTTGTATCATATGTATTGTGTCAACTGTATTGTAACTGACATCAGTTATATATATATGAGACTTTTGTTATTTGTGTTCCGCATTCTTTCTGTATCTGTGTTATTATTATATATAATGTCCTAAACTATTATGAACCATCGTAGTTCGTTTTATACTGGTAATTGGGTATGTCGATGGGAGTAAATAAATAAGCGATGAAAAATGAAAAATATATACCACTCCTATCGAGGTAACCAATACTAGTGTAAGGCCAACTATGGATGGCCGCTCCTCTCCAGCCTTATTCTTCGTGATAACAGACAGTATTTCTTTTAATACTCTTTGTTATTGTGAGCATAGAGGTGGGGCGTCACAAAACCCTAAGATGAAACATAGAAGTCTTTCCACTTCACTAGTGGGTATTATGACTCGTCTGTCTTGGTATTCTGACCTTGAGTTTGCTCAATAAATCATAGTCCCACAAACAATGGATAACTCCTTATCGGTTGTATCACATAAAACTCCTAACCTATTTTTCCTTGTCTTAATCTCATTTCGAACTTGAGTTTGCTCAACAAATCGAAAGATATTATTCACTCATACCTACCACATCGCGACGGCCTAAGTATAGTATATGTACCTTGAGTTTGCTCAGCAAATACATATAGTTATCTTACCTTGTCTATTCAATATATTAATAATACTACACATAACATCCTTAGCTTGAGTTTGCTCAACATCTAAGGAGTATGCAAGTAATTTATTAATATATATGGTAGAGGACAACATTATATTGAAGATTCATAATCTTCAATATATTATATTGAGTGATATCGACTTATGAAATACCCTCGTGATTCAAGTGTAAGACACATTAGAAATCACAATATACATACATTTACGTATGTAGTTGTTCCTCAAGTCTATTTGGGTTTCTTTAATGTTCCACCTTTAGTTTATACACTCATATTATATAAGTTTCATTATTATATAACTTTTATATTTTAATTAACTTATACAATAATCTTATGTATGACAATTTATTAATTAAATTTTATTTAACTAATTTTAATTAATTAACTCTTTAATTAATTTTAGATTAGTATTTCAATACAACTTTAAAAAGGACATACCTATTATAACTTTATAGTGTATATTATAACCTTTATAGTATAACACATATATCTTATATATATATATGTATTTTTTTATTTAATTAGTTAACCTTTAATTAGTTTATTTAATTAAACAATTTTAATTAAATTATATCAATTTCAAAATTTATCTTAAATACATGTATACTTATGTTATCTTAACGCTTTAAAATAACATAATATATATCAACATATATAACACATGCATATAAGTATTAATTAATTAACTCATTTAATTAATCTATTTTATTAATCTTATTAATAAATTTTAAATTTTGAAATTAATATTTAAACAGTTTCAAACATTTTGAAATTTTCATTATCTTTTCAAACATTTTGAAAATTTATGTTATATTATAACCTTTTATAATAAACATGTTTTTTATTTTAAATTTAACTTTTAAATTTAAAATCTTGTCTCAATTTTCAAAACTATTTTGAAAATTAGTCCAAGGCCCAATTCAAATTGGGCCTTTTCTATCAGAGGCAACCTTTGGGCTCATTTCACCTTTCAGACCAGGCAGGTAACAAGATAGGACAGGGTACTTGATCACACAATTCCAATCCTAGACATCACCTTTCTAGACACCGTACTAAGTGCACAAGCTTAATTAGTTAACCCTAACATGACTAATTTAGACCGCATAAGCTATTTGGCTCTGATACCATTGTTGCTCCTACCTAAACTCCTTTGAAGTGACACAACTAGATACCTCACTAGTGAGTTTTACATGTAGCCTCTCAACTAGCACAACCATCATAGGACATGTAGGGGTAAGAGGCATTGCTTCGTCACAAAGCACAATGTGAGAACTCCCTATCATGTTAGTTGTAGGGTTCAAACCGGGGACATCCAATGTGCCAGGTGAACGCCTCAACTAACCTCGCTCTGATACCATTGTTGGGAACTAGGCCAGCCCGCAGCGGAAGAAATGGGTGAATCTCAAAAAATTTAACCATTTTGGATCTTTAATGGGCCTATGAAGTCTAAATTCATTTGGAAATTTTCTAAGTTTCTTTTAAATAAAATCAATATTCTATTTAACTTCATACATAAAGTTTCACTTTAATTTACTGTGTATGTAAGTTAGAGTATATCAAATATATTCTTATTTACAAATTTGTGTGTAAAGTTTACTTTTAGAATTTATTCAGAGAAGGAAATATTTCATTTCCTCTCTCTTAACTTATTCAATTAATGAGGGGTCATAAATTTATTTAGAGAAGGAAACTTTTCATTTCATTTCTCTTATATTCAATTAATGAGGGATTATAAATTTAGATAGAGAAGGAAACTTTTCATTTCCTTTTTTTAATTAAATTAAATAATTGATTAATAAAATAACATTAACAACTAATCTAAATATGACAAGAACTGTAAATATATCTATAGTAAATATTGTGCAAGTGCAACATATAGAGAGTGTGCATAGTCAGTGGTAACTGATATGTATACATAAAATAAAGAAGAACAATTTGAAAGATTATTACATAGAAATTGAAATGGAAATAAATAAGGATGACAAGGATGATTGATACAGTTTCCCTTTTAGTAAACATAATTAATGCAAGATATTAATCACAATCAATAGGTACGATAATGTAAGAATATAGAAGGTAAACAATGAATTGTATGTATACATTATTGTCTTAATTAAAAAAGAAATTATTTCATACTATAACAATATATGTAAAGAAAAATAAATTTTATATAAACACATACAAGTAGATCCAAATATGTATATATGAAATTCAATCAAAGCTTTCTAATAATATAAATTAGATAATTATTACAATCAATTTCAAAAAAATTATTTGTTGTTAAAATTCCTTTTAATCATATGTAAATATCTAATGCAACAAAAAGTGTAAGTAATACATACATACATACATTAACATTCAAAACTAAAATTACACTTTGTTATGAAAGGTTAAAACATAGATCTACAATTGAAACATTGTATTGATTCCATATAAGTTTCATTTTTAACTTTAAATTTAATTCAATCAATCAACATGAAAATAAAAATTTCCAGTTTTAAGAAAATGGATTTTAAATTAAATGTTAAAACATATAACTAAAATAAAACATTGTATTTTAAAATATATAGATTTAGTTTCAATTTAACAAAGTAAAGAACATCAGCTAATCAAGTTGAACATGTAAACATTCAGATCTGAAGAATTACACTTTAATTAGAATGTTTAAAAACATAGATCTACACTTAAAAATTGTTTTAAAACATAAACAAATTTAATTTTGATATATCTAATGAAAACTTAATCATATCATTCAACAAATAATACAATCCTCATAAACAATTTTTTAATTAAGCAAGACAGTAATACATCATATAAATTATGAAAGTCAAATTAAATCTACATTAAACATTGCAAGATCACTATCTATATATAGAAAATGACATACCTTGCTACTCAATCCTTAAAACACACCTTGTTGATGTTGCCTTTGATTTGCACCTTGAATGAAGAATGCTTCTAGATCTGATTGAATCTCCTTAGGATGTTGCCTAGAAATTACACCTTGAATGATGATATCTCCTCAAATCTTCAAGATCTCCATCCTATCATTGCAAGAGATGGATGAACCACTTCTGTTTTATTTTATTTGATGTTTTATATAAAGTTGAAAGATTTTTGAAAATTTTATTTTATTGTTTTTGTTTTCTGCCATGAAAAGTTAGGAGGAGAGAAAGAAACAGTCTGAGTGAGAAAGAATGAATTGTCCGTACAGAATGAATTAGAGAATATGTTTTATTTGAAAGAATGAAACTTTTCCCGTCTTTAATTAAAACTTGCCTAATTAATTCACTTGATTGTCTCTCTCTCTCTAATCCTTTCTTTATATGTATGTCATCAAACGACATAAAATTTCCACAAATCATGTCATCAATCAAATGACATAAAATTTCCATAAATCATTTCATGCAATTATCTTTAAATTACATCGATATCGTATATCAATGCACACAAATATAACTTTTATAAATGCACTAAAAATAATTATAAATAAAACTTCCAAACATCAAACAAATAATAATTAATATTTCTCAAATACCAATTAATTTAATCAATTTACAACATTTTATAAATTAATTGGATCATGGTTTTTCAGAGAATTCATCGTTACAGTTGTGCGACTTAAAGGTGTAAATTCAGTCAACGATTAATATCGAATTATTCGAATATTAACATTCACATGTCACTTAGTAGGTGGTGTAACATTTTGGCCAAATTTATCGCTTACATCTTTTGGTAAAATTCAATTTTACTTATTATAAGCGGTACCTAATAGTGAAAATTATTTACACCAATTCTCTTCGTCAAAACTATATCACTTTGGATTTATGGAATTTGGTAATGGTCAAAATTCCAATATCATCCACATTCAACTTTATAGTCCAAACACAAAGTTCTTAGTTCAACAATAATAATTATTATTAACCAAAATGATCTGGCCAGAGACTTTGGCTTTGAGTTGACTTCAGTTGACCATGTTATTAACCTCATATAACTGAGAAGACGAATCCTCTCTTGAATAGTGTTTCACTTCCAGTGCCTCCACTCGACCCAACTATAGTCGTTCGATGGACGCCGTGCCACGATTTAACTATAATCAAAGCGGAGCTTTCACATTGAAGATCAACATTATTCTCAAGTTGAAAGAACCGTGTAAATTAGTCACATCGATATTCTCTGTTCGACCTTAGTTATATTTACCAATGGAAAACTATCGAGTGAGTCATTCCATAGTTATCCAATAACTATCAGTACGTAACCCCTTGGTGCCCCCAACAGTCATGATTAATACACTGCCCAACATTTGTAGAGCGTTACGTAAGTCTTAATGGATACTTTGATATCCAGTCTCGATGTATCTTGACTAGGAACATTTAAAATGGTATATTTGTTTCATTGTGATAAATTACTCATGGTTACAACACTTTGTAACTACTATCCCAAAACATACCATTTATGGATTTTCTATTAAATATACTTTTAATTAAATCGATTAATTAATATAACCACATTATATCAAGCATATAATAGAAAGAAAACACCTTTATTTCGAACAAGATTGGTCAATGAGTTAGATATATGTAACAAATTACATAATTGCCCTTTGTGCATACCCCTAACTCTATCATAATTACTTCATAATCATGATATAAATTAATATCATCGCTATTTAGCTCTATTAAATATGAATAGAACATGACATAAATATACAGGATTTCAATCAATTATCCCCAATTTCTACCCAAATAAATCATATCAAATGGAGAAACACTTTCGTAGATATATTTTCTACCACTACTAGGTAATACTTTTCAATATATAAAATTATGAGAATTTATACTAAAATACAAATTCAGCGTTATAATTCTGCTCACATAAGCCATAAATTCACAAGTGTTCGAATCTAGTCCAAGTCCACACTATGCCGTAACTAATCTCACTGCATGTGCAATGGCAAAGACCGCATCTCGATTGGACCTCGTATGCAAGAGATATGGATTAAATATGAAACAAAATTTAAGTAAAATAATTAAATCACTAATTGTTCCAATAATTACCTCATTTTCTCTAATACTCTTCTTCCTCAAATGTCTATATATGTCGTGCACGGGACAACCCAAATCCACTTGCTACGCCCATCGATTTCTCACTCAATTCCCCATGGAACGATGAACTATCTTTTTCATCACGTTGTACTCCGTGCACTCTCCATGACAGTCACCACCACGCTAAGCTCGCACCCCTCGTCGACTTTTGACCTGCTACTTCTTCAAATATCGCGCATCATGTGCCTTAACCAGAGATCTCCAAACTTTGGGGAAAAGTGCACTTTGCCGAGAGAAACATAACTGTGCTATCCGTTTTGGTCCGTAACGCCTCAATCGGCTTGGCCCTCAACCCTAGGTCTACGGCTACAATAGCATAACCATCTAAATGATACCGTAACCCTCCAAGACATAATGTATGTGAAGCTCCTCTCCCTATAAGTCCAGTGGATCCAACTTCATCAATTATTGTTGCCCATAGCTCCTGGAATCGACTTAGTCCCAATATCCATTAATGTACCTATTTTCGTTTTTGAGCAGAGAAGGGGAAAGAAAAGTATCAGTGAGAGACGTGTGAATGAGTGTGTGTGTGTCTATATATATGTATGTATGTATGTATAATTTATCAAATAAATAGCCATATGTTTTGGCCTCGCATGATCACATAGCACATCAGATCGCTACCAAACTCGTCGGTGCATGTCACCTTATTTTTTCGGTGCTAATGGTATAAACTTCATCGCTATCTTAGACAGTGCTTCGGGATAGTACTCTCATGCATCTCAATGTCTTTTTGGCTTTGGATCTCCAGATTCCAAATATAGTGATATTTACACTCATTTTGATTCACAATGTCGATTCAGACTCAACGAAGGTAGTCTCGAGTCCTAATTCGACCATATGCAAAATGTCATATTTTAGATCTTCAATTAAATAACGATTCAGTATTTAAATTAACTATTTAAATATCTTATCATTAAAAACGCGGATTGTTACATTCTTCCCTCCTTAAAAGGATTCCTTCCTTGATACTGCTTAAGTAATAAAATGTCTTCCAACCCTTAGGCTTTCAAAGCACTCTTGTTTCGGAAAAATTTGGCAGCACCTCCTTTGCGCGGCTAGCTCCGAAAAAATCCCAAAACAACTTATATATATATATATATATATATATATGCATCTCATATCTGAGGCATCTCACATCTAAGGCATCTCATTTTTAAGGACATACAAGTATATATACCCCAAATCTATTCTACATATCTTGCATACCTCTTTCATAGCAAGTGCATGTCATTTGAGATGCGACTACAAGCAAATAAGCATCCCAAATAGTGCATAGTTGCTTCCATGTACCTAATCATATACTCAAGAAAGATAATTAAACACAATTGCAATATTAACCATAAATTTATGTATGATAAATCATATATAGCAATCATTTCAAGTGGATATGCCTTACCAAACCATGTAATTTGCATTTCTAATGCAACAAGCATAAAATGTAAACATGTACAGTTTTAGTGTCGTAACCGATACTATCAACACCATACATGACTATCATTTAGAGAGTAAGCACAAATAAGTCAGCATCTAAGTATACTATTGACTCTGAGTCACATCAAAAGGTAATAGACACATATATCTCAACTCGACCCCTAAAATTGTCGTGGATGACATGTGATATATTTTAGATAGTTATCGCTATCTCTCCAAACATACTTTTATAGGAAATTTAAATTATGATACAAGCAACCAAACACACAACAAGTAGAAATACAAGTTAATAACAAATAATAATCAAACAACAGCAAACAACAATAAACAACAATACACAACAACCAATTAGCAATGAGCAACAATAAACGATCAATAAGAAACAATAAATAGCATAAACTACCAATCATACAAAATAAGAAACAATAATAAATCAACAAAAATCAATCAACAACAAACAACAGCAAACAATAGCATGCAAAAACAAGCAACAATCAAATAATAGCAAGCAATGATAAACAACAATCAAATAGTAGCAAGCAACAGTAAACAGTGGTAAACAAAAAGTATACAAAACAATGAGACACACTAAAGGTTCTATATCAACATGCACAGTGGCCAACAGCAATCGAAACGTGCATGGAAAACTATAAACTCCAGTGAGTCTGTCCAACATCCAAGATGGATAAAATTCTTAATGATGAAACTTCTTTCATGAATGCGATACATGAAAGACTATTACACCTCCTACTACGAAAGGGAAAATTTACACAATATGCAGGATGATCGAGTCTCAAACTCTCGAATAAATCTAACGAACTAAGTCTCAATCTTTCCTTCTCTTCTGTAAAGAGCTCATTCTTCAAAAGAGAAAATTCTACCAATTAAATCATCATTCAACGATGATTAATAAATGCATGGGTTTGCTTGGGTTCAAACTTATCTCATCCGCACAATCCTGAGCTACAATCTGGTTCCTTAGTTGAACCACTAAAATATCCTCGCACAACTGGAATCATGCTTCAGAAATCCCTTAGTCACCTTAAGAATCTGACTCAAGTGCTCGCCTTTAAGAATCGAGTGAAAACCCTTGCCTAGCTAGTGCAAATCACCTAGAAACCCTATGCTTAAACTAGTGATTAGGAACTGGTACATGAATGGATCAATCTTTAGAAAATATACGTTTTAGCACATGGGTTTATTCCCATCACCTAAGGTTCACTAACATAAGACAATCAATTCCAATATGAATGACTCTATGTAGAATGTATAGGTCACCCGACCGATCTTTGCCTATTACTGGATAATTACCAAACTTTACCTAGATACCGAATCCAAGTCATCATCGATCAACCCCACTCAATCCGAACGCTCGTGCATCAAGTTCGAATGGAAGTACACTCATCGTTACCTATGTTTAACACTAAGGTTATATATACAAAGTTTTAGCTTTACAAAAGAATTTACCTACTACGACGGGTGTCAAGTTTAGCCTGCCTACCAAGTGACTAGCAATGGAAAAATATATCGCTCAAGTATTAGAAAGAACACGAGCAAGTAACTTACAATTTAAAGCACACCTTACTACGTGAACCTCTTTCCTTTCTCAAGTAGTAGGCTTGCAAGGAGTCGGTAATGCCTATGAGGCGTAGGTCATCATCACTTACTCACCTATTGAAAATGTAGGAAAATCCTTTTTTAAGTTACCAAGCTAATCGCAATTGAAGCACTTACACTTCTCTTTAGTTGGATGATATCTCATGGCTCAATGCCCCCATATGCCATGGGAGTGACATACTAAGCCGACTTTCTTCTTCACATAAACTCAATCTTCCCATGTATCATGGTCTTCGCACTTCAGTTGGGGCTTCGATTGCTTTCCACATTCGCTACTTCAAACGGTCTCTCGTGGGCTTTCTCAGGGAGGAGAACCATCCCAATGAGACTTTCAAAAATATCTCTTACATGGATAAGACTAAGCAATGAATCCCCAACTGATGCGTTAAGACCCAAGGCAAACTCCTTTACCTACAAAAATGGAGTACTGACCATCTCAATCCCTAAATGCAAAAGATTGAATTGGTCAACATACTCCTTCACTGACAAGCTGCCATGCTTCTAATGGACGAAACACTCAAATCGAACGCCTCTCTTGAACTCAAAAATAAACCTAAGCTCAAGGCAACACTCAAAACCAATCCAAGGCATGGCTTTCTCATTAGCTCCTTCTACTATTATATCCCACCGAGCCAAAACCTCGCCATTAAGATGCTAGAAAACCATTCTCTATAAGAGAACATCCCATAAATCATATTGGCGAGAGCCATATCACGAACACATGTCTTAGCCGATGTCATGGCACAGCCTCAGAACTCGGAAATGGCTTTCTGCCATAGCTAAAGGAATCCTGGCATAACTTTGGGAAGTTATAAGCTATTGGAGCTAGAAATACTAGTGCCTCTAGAGCTACACCACCTTCATCACATACCCTAGGTAATGGAATATTCACAGGTGACGGAAAATCCCATATGGTAGTCAAATGGTCTCTAAACAATTCAGGCATCCCATACTACTTATCTGTAGTCGCTCATGCACTCCGTCCGCTCATAATGATAGCCGGAATGATTGTATCCTAGCAACTAGCGGTAGAAATAAATTAAAGTCCAGTGTATAAGTGGTGTGTGTGGTATTATATAGTAGAAAGATATAAGTACACTCTCTCAACGTTTCTCCTACTGTCAAATTGATTAACTCAAACTGGTCTACTTGGTGCGAGTGTTGAGCCTAAGCTTTGATACCAACTGTAACGACCCGCCCTTTGTAATATCCTGAAATCGGCACCGAATGAAAACATATGACTTTCGAATACCACAAAAGACATATTATCGGGAAAGAAAATTTTAAAACAAACATTATACTATAGCATATTGATAGAATCTTATAGCGGAATGATAATATATAATATACTGAATATACATGAACATAACAAGATTACAATACATATAAAAGACCGCACTAGCGGAAGCAACTGATAAGTAAATATCAATATAGAGAGCCAAAATAGAACATCTGATACAATTATTCTCGTATATAAATAACATTTTCCATGTACTACTACAATATCAGGCATATATATGACGTATGGACCACGTCTCCATAGAATGCTCCAGATGTCCTGATAGCATATCCCTAAAAGCACCCAACTCCCAAACTACTCAATCAAGTACCCATGAGTTGTCATGACATAAGTAGATAAAGACAAAATGTGAGTCAGACATAAAGCCTGATGTGAGGGAAACTATCTCAAAATACTGTATATTAAAACTATATAAAATAAACATGAACTACTAAGGCAGAACCTATCCGCTCCACATCGTGGTTCAGGGGGTAATCCGAACTATCCACAACCAAGTAATCATATCCAAAACATAGGAAATCATACCATAACCTGCTCTTCTCTTGTAATCAATGAGTCAGCACAACCAATATAATGTGGCTGAAACGTAAGAGTCATACTATAATAAAGGTTAGATGGGGTGATCATAATATAAGTCTATTGCGATGTACCAAATGATAGTAAATGCAGTAACAACAACAGCCCACTAACAACACACATAACATAACAATGAAAGATGACTAAGAAATATAAATCAATACCCATCACTACTGATGGGTGGAGTCAACTATGGACATCTATCACGATCCAATGGTTCAAGATAAATAGAGCAAGCACACTAACATACCCTGACATCTATCGCAATCCAATTATTCAAGATAAATAGAGTCAGTACACTAATGTACCCAGACATCTATCGCAATGCAATGATTCAAGATAATATACCTAGACATCTATCATGATCTAATGATTCAAGATAAATATAGTCAGTACACTAATGTACCTAGACATCTATCGCGATCCAATGATTCCCTTTGAGAGTTCAAGATAAATAGAGTCAGTATCTAAATAACTTACGTAGGCCTCTCTCTGGGACATTAAGGATTTCTCAAATAACTTACGTAGGCCTCTCTCTAAAAAAAGAACAATGCTCGTATCTTGTGTAATGCGCCATCAAGACCACAAAGGAACACCCATGCCGTATAAATATATGCACACATCAAATATAACATTGTGTAATCAAATACGCCTATTATAAACAAAGATCGATATCTCATTAATGACCGCACACGTATCATTAAACATTACATCTGAATCCAGAGCTTCGCCTGGCATCCCACTTTCTCGAGAAGCTCGAAGCCTTCCCGAAGTCGTGCCGAAGCCTCACGTCGCTCTGCATCCGGATCTGGGGAGAAACCTCGATTGAATTGCACTTGACCTAGGCATATTTCCCAGGTTTGTGCATCTTCAGTCGACTTGGAAACCTTCCCAGTTGACTGGTGGCACGCCAGTCGATTGAGACTGGTCATTCCTAGGCAGTAAGCCCAGGCCAATGAGCAAAGTCGGCCACCGCTCATCGATTCAAGTCCCAATTCTCTCAACGCTTCACCTAATGAGTCTCCTAGCACTCCTAGCATGCCTTCGCCCCATCGGACCTCTTTTGGTTGATTGGTTGGCATTTTAGAAGTGGTTTCTTAAGTATTCGAAAACTGATTTCGATACCAAATCCCCCCTTTGCACATATAGAGTTCTACAAGCGAATATAACAACCCGACCTTCTCTAACATGCCAAAACAAACTCAATTGACTCCCACACCTAATGTGTTGTCTACACGTGTGCCGATGCATTCATTCGTGCATATTTGTATGCTCATACACACATTCTACTTCACAAGTCGTATTTCGAGTTTCAACGAGGTGATCGTTCGATTCTCTATTCTCTCTTGCTACTTAGCGCACCCGATAGCCACTATGGCTACATGAGATCGCTCATGACTTGATGATATACTCGTATGGATATTTCCATAAATATATGCATACTTTAAAATAAACATTTCGATTCTTAAGTAATCAAATCTTACTTTTATTTACTAAATCATTTCAGCAAAAGTTAAATTTCTTTTTTATTATTTTAAAAATCAAACTAGCATATAAATCATTTTTTAAGCTCTTTAACTTATTTTTCAAAGTCGTATTCTTATTTTCCATTAGTAATAAAATATATAATAATATTTCTATCACTAATATAACTATAATTTAGAGTCTCTTAATTTATAATCATGATATAAATCAATATCATCATTATTTAGCTTTATTCAATACCAATAGAACACAATATAAATATACGAGACTTCAATCAATTATCTCAAATATCTACCCAAATAAATCCAATCAAATGGAAAAACAATTTCGTATATATATTTTATACCTCTACTGGGTAGTATTTTTCAGTATATAAAATCATAGGGATTTATACTGAAATACAAATTCAAAGTTATAACTCCGCTCATCTGAGCCATAAATTCACAAGTGTCTGAATTTAGTCAAAGTCTATACTATGCCATAGCTAATCTCACTACGAGTGCAACCGCGAAGACCATATCTCGATTGGACCTCGTATGCAAGAGATATGTATTAAATATGAAATGAGATTTAGTCAAAATAATTAAATCACTTATTATTCCACTAATTACCTTATTTACTCTAATACCCTTCTTGCCCAAATGTCCGTACATGCCGTGCACGAGACAACCCAAATCCACTTGCTTCCCTCGTCGATTTCTCACTCAATTCCCTATGGAACGATGAACTATCTTTTCAATCACGTCGCACTTCATGCGATCTCCGCAATAGACACCCCTATGCTAAGCTTGCACCCCCATCAATTTTCGACCTACTGCTTCCCTAAACGTAGTGGTCACTTGCCTCAACCGTAGATCACCAAACTTTGGGGAAAAGTGCATTTTGCCGAGAGAAACACAACCGCGCTATCTATTTTAGTCCATAACGCCTCAACCCTAGGTCCACGACTATAGTAATGTGACCATTTAAACGAGATCACAACCCTCTAAGATGATAGAGTTAGGGGTATGCCCTAGGGGCAATTATGTAATTTGTTACATATATCTAACTCGTTGACCAATCTTGTTCGAAATAAAAGGTATTTTCTTCCTATTATATACTTGATATAATGTGATTATATTAATTAATTAACTTAATCAAAAGTATATTTAATAGAAAAATCCATAAATGGTATACTTTGTGATAGTAGTTACAAAGTGTTGTAACCGTGAGTAATTTATCACAAAGAAACAAATATACCATTTTAAATGTTCCTAGTCAAGATGCATCGAGATCGAATATCGATGTATCCGTTGAGACTGGAGTACGTAACGCTCTCCAAATGATGGGCAGTGTATTACTCATGACTGTTGGGGGGCACCTAGGGGTTACGTACTAATAGTTATTGGATAACTATGGAATGACTCACTCGATAGTTTTCTATTGGTTAATATAACTAAGGTCAAACAGAAAATATCAATGTGACTGATTTACATAGTTCTCTCGATTTGAGAATACTGTGGATCTTCAATATGAAAGCTCCACGTTGATTATAGCCAAATCATGGCATGGTATCCATCGAGTGACTATAGTTGGATCGAGTGGAAGTATTGGAAGTTAAGCACTATTCAAGAGAGGATTCGTCTCCTCAGTTATATGCGGTTAGTATCACAGTCAACTCAAGTCAACTCAAAGTCAAAGTCTCTGGCCAGAGCATTTCGGTCAATAATAATTGTTATTATTGAACCAAGGACTTTGTATTTAGGCTATAAAAATGTGGATGAGGTTGGAATTTTGACCGTTACCAAATTCAATAAAGTTTATTATTTTTAATAATTAATATTATTTTGGAAAAACTGTTTATGATTTATTAAAAATAATAATTTAATTGAAAAATCCTTCAAAATTTTTAGTAACTTTTCATTCATGATCCTAGAATTTCTGAAATTTTAAAATTTGAATTTTTAGTAATATGTTATTTTATATTAAATAATTATTGCCGAAATCAATGTATTTGTTTTTAAAAATAATAATTCAACTTTGAAAAATCTCCAGATTTTTCTCTATTTTATGATCATAGATTTTCGAAAATTGTAAAATTTGAATTTTCATCAATAAATTATTTTATGTTAATTATTTATGTATGAAAACATTATTTTATTCATAATATTTACAAATTAAAATACTAAAATTATTATGTTTGCAAAACTAAGTTAATTTTGAATTATAAATAATTTTTAATAATTGTCCTCTCTCTTTCTACATATATATTTATCTGTATATAAATGTTTTATGTTCATATATTTATACATACATGTGTGTGTGTGTATTTCGTAACACATATACATGCACATATTTGAACAATATACATGACATACAAAATGAACTAATATATATGTTGCGATGTAAATCCCAGCATCTACATATGGGCATATTATACCTTTCACGGATTATTATGTTACAGATGCACTCACACATATATGTATATGATACATTTATGTATAAACTAAATCAAATAAAATTAATTTCATATCTTAATATATTTGAATTTAAATAAAAGAAATGATTTTATTGAAATGAAACTTAGAAATGTTCTAATTCAGTTAGACTTCATAGGCTCAATAAAAGATCCTATAGGGTAAATTTTTTGAAACTCACCCATAACTTCCACTGCGGGCTAGTCCAGTTCCAATATAAGAAACAATGGATGTGAAGCTCCTCTCCCTACGAGTCCAATGGATCAAACTTCATCAATTATCATTGCCCGTAGTCCCTAGAATCAGCCTAGACCAATATCCATTAATTGACCTGTTTTCGTTTTTGAGCAAAGAGGTAAAAATAAAAGTATGAGGGAGAGACGTGTAAGTGAATATGTGTGTGTATTATTCCTCAAATAAATAGCGACACGTTTTGGTCTCGCATGATCACACAGCACATCGGATCACTACTAAACTTGTCGGCGCACATCACCTTAATTTTTTGGTCTCAATGGTATAAATTCCATTACTACATGAGACAACGCTCCGGATGGTATCTAACGCATTTCGATGTTGTTTTGGCCATCGGATCACCCGATTCCAAATATAGTGATATTTATACTCATTTTGATTCGCAACGTCGACCCGGACTCAAAAAAGGTGGTCTCAAGTCATACTTCGGTCGTATGCGATATAAAATGAAGTTAAATCAATTTAAATCATATCTCAGCATTACTTCAAAATAATCAATTTCTATATACTTGCAATTGTTAAATAAACAATATATTAGATTTCAATGATCATCAAATAAACTTTTATCTCCATATAATTGCAAATAAAATAATCTCCAAATTCAATAAAATTTTCATTTCAGATTCAAATCCGTTGAATTCCAAATCAAATAAATATATAAATAAATCAAATTACTTGTTACTCTTCATGGTTTATCAATCTTCCTATTCATCTTGTATAAGGTTTTTCCCTCTTAAATGCAACTCATACATACCAAAACTACAATCATCTACTCAGCTATCAACCACTTACAACCATTGTCCTTAATTTAAAATTTCTAATGCAACATGTACATATAGGTATGGAATGCATATGAACATATAGCTAATGAAAAAATTAGGTAGCATTCTGAACTAGTCGACCTCCTTAAATACAAGTGCTTATGCCATGTATCCAAAATGTATTCGATTCCTATACTTGCAATTCTATATGGATGAGAAACCATTCAGTACATATGAAACATGAAACAACCATATGCATATGGCTAATATAATAAAGTGAGTAAGGTGGTGTGTGTGTGGGCTAACAAAAAATATCTACCCGTTATGTGCAATTCTAAATAATAAAATTCATTCATTAGCAACCATCATCCTGATAGAGTTAGGGGTATGCCCTAGAGGCAATTATATAATTTTTTTTACATATATCTAACTCGTTGACCAATCTTGTTTGAAATAAAAGGTGTTTGCTTTTTATTATATACTTGTATAATACGGCTATATTAATTAATTAATCAGTCAAAAGTATATTTATTAGAAAATCCATAAATGGTATGTTTTGTGATATTAGTTGCAAAGTGTTGTAATCATGAGTAATTTATCACAATAAAATTTAATATACCATTTTAAATTCCTAGTCAAGATGCACGTAGACTAGATATCAATGTATCCATTGAGACTAGAGTATGTAATGCTCTTCAAATGTTGGGCAGTGTATTACTCATGACTACTGGGAGTACCCAGGGGTTACATACTAATATTTATTGGATGACTATGAAATGACTCATTCAATAGTTGTAGTTTTCTGTTGGTTAATATAGCTAAGGTCAAACATAAAATATTGATGTGAATAATTTACACAGTTCTTTCGACTTGAGAATACTGTGAATCTTCAATATGAACGCTCCACTTTGATTATTGTCAAATCATGGCACAGCGTCCATCAAGTGACTATAGTTAGGTCGAGTGGAAGTATTGAAAGTGAAGCACTATCCAAGAGAGGATTTGTCTCCTCGGTTATATGAGGTTAATATCACGGTCAACTCAAGTCAACCCAAAGTCAAAATCTCTGGTCAAAGTACTATGGTTAATAATAATTGTTATCGTTGAACCAAGGACTTTGAGTTTGGACTATAGAGTTGAATGTGGATGATGTTGGAATTTTGATCATTACCAAGTTCAATAAGTCCAAAGTGATATAGTTTTGACGAAGAGAATTGGTGTAAATAATTATTATAACCGGGTAACTCTTAATAAAGTAAAATTCGATTCTACTGAAGCCGAGTAAGCGATAAATTTGATCATAATATTACACCACCTGCTAAGTGATGTGTGAACATTAACATTCGAATAGTTCAATGTTAATCACTAACCGAATTTACACCTAAGAGTCATACAACCAAAATGATGAATTCTCTTTAGACCAAACGATATAATTAGTTTATAATTATTATAAATTAATTAATATTTATAAAATATTAATTATGAAATTCGAATGTGATTTGAGAAATAAAATTGTTACATATATTTATAAAAGTTAAGAATATATTGACCGATATGAGATATCGATAACAAGATAGGTTAAATATGATTGTACATATTTAATTTTTGTTAAATGGGCTCACAACCCATGATGTTTAAAGATGATAGGCATTGGTTTGGAGAGAGATAGTAGGCGGTTACAACATATGATCAGGGTTTGGAGATGTGTAGCTAAGATCTAGTGAGAAACTTACATAGTTTGCTCTCTTATCCTACCCATATAAATACTAATCTCAAAACTCTCATCAAAAGCTGATTCATTTTTGTAGCCTCCACCTTCTGCTTCTTATTATTCTTTATTTTAATGGCAGTAACTATCCTATAAAAATATCCCAAAATCTCAAATCCAATTCAAATTAAAACAAAACTGTTTATAAAAGTCTAGACTAGCAATCTCACGAATCAAAGAGTTTTAGAGAAAGTGATCTCATTATTTCAAAGTGGACTTTAGGGCATCTTTTCCATGTAATGTATTTTTATATGTTAATCACATTATTGTGATTTTAAGATTTGTTAATCATTTAATTTTATGTTTATAAATTAGATTATTGTTATTTCATTAGTTATGTGATATTTTTGTATGTATTGTTGTTGTCACAATAAAAATTGGATATGTGTATAAAGTTTATAGATATTACTCATGTTTTACGTTTGCAATCTGATGTTAAACATTAAAATAAATTTTAGTTTAAAATTATATATGTTTATATTTATATATATTAATTTATGATTTAAATATTCACATACAATTTGAATTAAAACATATGTTTTCATTTTTATTGTATAACATTGGTGTGAAATTTTATTAACACTTTTTTATGTCTATTATGAATTATAAGTGCTGAAAATAATTTTCTATAATTTATTTATATATTATTACTTTTATTTAATGATTATTTGATTCAATAAATTCATGTAAAATAATATGTGATTCTAAAATTCAATTTATATTTTTTTGAATTAAATCATCATGTCAAGTGCCTTAAAAAAATTCATCTTTTTCAACTTTATTTTATATTTTTTAAAATTAATTTAATTTATACCTATTAACAATTATTCAATTAAAAATAATATATTAATTGAGAAAATTCTAGATTTTTTCCTAAGCTCTAAAATAAGTTTCCTAATTTTCAAATATTATAAAACTTGAATTTATATTATATAATTAATTTATATTAATTTATTATGGCCGAAACTTCTTAATTCAATATAATATTTATATATATTAAATATTTGAAATTATTGTAATTTTAGATCCGACTTATTCCTAATTAGTAAATTAATACACACACACATATGTATATGTATATGTATAAATATGTATGCGTATGTTTCTTTATTGTTATTTATGGTACAATATATAGTTATATAAATAAGTAAATGTTTTTTGCAATATTTGAATGATAAAATATATTACATATATATATATATATATGATCATATGAAATTTGTAAATATATGTTCATGCACATATTTGACAACATACAATACATATAAAATGAGCCAACGTGTCCATTGCGATGTAAATCCCAACATCTATATACGGGCATGTTATTCCCTGCATGGATTGCTATGTTACACATGCACACACACACATATGTATATGAAACATACATACATATATATACATATATGTATACTTATATAAATAAAAAAAAAATTAAATAAATCCTAAACTGCAATTTATAAATTTAATAAAATCTTTGCACACAATTTGTAAACTGCAATTTGTAAAGTTAGAATAAATATGGACATAGTAATATTCATGCCATAAATAAATTATTAATTAATGACATTTTTGAATCAATCAATTCAAATTGAAGAGAGAAAATGAAAGGTTTATCTCTCCATTTAATGCAATTAATGCTCTCGGTTAGTTACTTGTTTTAGGGAAAGAAATGAAAGGTTTCATTCCCTATATATATTAACTCTTATAAATACTCTAAACAATATATCTCAAGGCTTGGCCTGCTCCATTAGCTATTCAGTCAATTTGGACTTATTTGACTAGCAGCAGTTTATGAACTTTATTCAACCGCTACTTTATTCAACATGAGCTATATTCAGTTTGCCTCTCATTGCCATATTGGTAATTGTACAAATAGCGCCTACTGCTTATCAGTTTCACGCACCTCGCCTTACAGTAGCTACGCCTTCTATCCATGCCATGATATCTCTGACTGCAATTTGCACAAACGTGAGCTATATTCAGTTTTTGCTAGTGTTTTATATATATAATATTTGTTTCTGTACCCTTTTAACTTTTATTTGATCACCACAGTGATGATCTTTGGCTTTTGTAATAGCTTTAAACCAAAAACTATTGTACTTATTCTATTTTTACGTAATAAAATGAGTGGTCTCCTCTTAAGAGGACCACTCTTTCGTAAATAAAACTCTTACAAATAAATGTTAGGTGTATTTGATACACTACTAAATTTAATTAAACTTCCCTTTGACTAATTTAAATAGAATATATGATTTTATTTAAACCAAATTCAGAAACGTTCTAAATGAAATTTAGACTTCGTAGGACCATTAAAGATCCAAAATGGTAAATTTTTTTGAAATTCATTCATTTCTTCCAATGCGGGCTGACCTAGTTCCTTCACATCCAAAGCATGTCTTAGTGACATGTTCGCAGCCATGCCTAGAACCCAATCATTCCTACCTATGAAATATAGTAAGCTAAATACTAAGCATACAAATAGTTATACCAACTAAAATGGAAATGTTACAGAAAAAGGCTTTGGAAGGGTAACCCAGATCTTTTCTGCTAGCTCCCATGTACTCTCAACTAGGTCGTCTCCCCTCTGGACTCTAACCAGTTTAATTACTTTATTGTGAAATCAGTTTGTCTCATTCTCAATAATAGGAAAGGTGCACGATGAATAGGTGACTCCTTATACTTCAACTTCTTCTAACTGACATAGGTCGACCACAGTAGCTACATCATATAAACACTTCCACTAATGTTACACATGAAAAATATTTTGAACTCTCACCAACTGTTTGCGCTAAAAATGGTCACAAACACCCAGTTGTATGTGAAAGCACCAATTTCCAACAAAAATATCCGAATAGAAAGATAAGCACGTAAATCATAGAATAAATAGCAGAAAAAGTAAAGGAACACACAAGTATTATAGTGGTTCGACAAACTCCGGCCTACGTCCACTCCAATAATCTTTTATTTATACTATAAGATTACAAGTACAGTTGTTTTTTGCCTTCGAAAATTAATGGAGGAAGAGATAAGAAATTATGTAGGAGATCCAGTCGAAAAGTCCCTTGCAATGAGCCAAGTCCATTGTATTTATAGGTGGAAACGTGCATGGAACGGGCTGAAATTTCGGCAGAAGAACCTCCAAACCCATACGACCCGACCCACAAAATTTAGGACCGATCGGACATCAAAAAATAATTTAGGCTGATCGTCCCATACTAACTTCAATGGGGCTGTGACCCTTTTTATGGGGTCCCACATGCCTCTAGTCCATTCTCCCAAAGTTTTGCTCCATTCCGACTTACCTTTTGTAGGACATCGATCGATCTTCGCTGTTTTGACTAGAAATTGGATCATAGGCAATCCTTTTATGCTTCACCCTTTTGAGCTGCGATCGGTCATGTGGGTTTCCCCTGATATTAGGTACTTGCTCTTCAAATTTTGTGCAATTCTAACGTATTGTTTTTGAGATGTCGCAATTTCCATAAACTATGGATCGTTATGCTGATTTTGTACGATCGTTATTGGAACGATCCATACGTTTTCTGATATTTGTGAGTTTTGATGTGCAATCGATTTTAGGGACTCCTTTCTTTAATATATTGATGTTTCTAAAGTTTCATGGGTAATGGAGTTGTAGATCTTGAGTTATTGATCGATCTTTGTCGATTTATGATGTTTTGTGGATCGTTCTATATGGATCATGACCAATAGATCCAACTTTATCATGGGGCCCGGTGATCGTTGATGTGGATCCCTTGTGGTATAGGGTAGTTGTCCTCCAAATTTCATTTCAATTGCCTTTGTAAATTTTGAGTTATAGATCGATCGTCGTCGAAAATCGCCAAAATGATCGTCGAAAAACCCACTTCAGGGTTGAACCGAAGCGAGACCCGAAGTAATCACCTTTCTGACTCGAAGCAGGTGCTGAACATTCTGGCCCAGGGTTAAAATCGGGTAAAATCGAAATTTTCCCAAAGCTAATGTGATTCTGACTCTAAGCACGAAAAACGATCGGGACCGATCATTTTTCCCCAAGCATAGATCGTTATGACTCCAAGAATAGCCGATCGTTTGTCCCAAAGCACCGATCGTTCTGACTCCAAGCACGAAAAACGATCGGGGCCGATCATTTTCTCCAAGCACCGATCGTTATGACTCCAAGCCGACTCCAAGCAATCATGTGTCCGACACCAAGCACGATCCAACACTTCAAATTCCTACGACTCCAAACGAACCATGCGCCGACTCCAAGTAAGTAGCAAATTTTCCCAGGTCCGACTCCAAGCAAATTACCACTAATCTGTCGATACCGATCCATCTTCTTTTGTCTATAACTCGAGCATATGAACTTCGATCAACTTGAAATTTGAAATGTTGCCTTATGAGGCCTTCCTTGTGACTCTATACCAATCACACCTTGATTGGGACCCAGTCCGAATCCGCCCTACTATTGTCCATAGTTCCAAATATAATCGATTTTCGAGCCTGATAATCATCACTCCGGGCTTCCCGCCTTGATGATCACAGAAGCCATTAAGCCAACTTTTATGATATACTGCCTGGTCAGAAGTCGATACGTGTTTTGAATTACCTTAAGTCCAATGTTCGAAACCCGTTAATGACCTGTGAACAAATCTGTGATCTTGCCTGATTGTCAGTAACGGCTATTCGGGACCATTAATCAAATTCGTAGCTACCCCAGGCTGATGATGATCGTACGGAATCGTGTATGTTCGAGGCGAAATACAATCATTCGAGATAAAATGTTTGTTTGAGGCGAAATGCGATCGTTCGAGATCGAGTGCCTGTTCGAGGCGTAATGTGATCGTTCGAGATCAAATGTCTATTTGAGGCGAAATGTGATCATTCGAGATCGAGTACCTATTCAAGGTGTAATGTGATCGAGTGCCGTTCAGGACGAAATGTGATCGTTCAAGATCGAGTGCCTGTTCGAGGCGAAATGTGATCGTTCGAGATCGAGTGCTTATTCGAGGCATAATGTGATCGTTCGAGATCATGTGTCATTCGGGGCGAAATACTTGTTTTTCACATTCAAGTGAGTTCCAGAATCATTTGTTATGGCAGCTTATTGACATCTTAGAGCATGCCTACGGATTGACCTCGATCCTGTACATGAGTAAGTGACTTAGCCGTTTTAATGTGGAGTTTCTTTTACTTCATGCCATCTCGATCAAGAGATGACGACTTATGTCCTTAAGCCAGGCTCGCTTTAATTTGTGGCAGATGATGGCTGCTCCTATTCCATCACCACTATCCATTTCTTTAAAAAGCCATCCAAATTCATGCCCCCGGTTCCATGGGGAGTAGTGTCGATCCATGTAAATAGATGCATGCTAATCCATCTTCCTCAATCACGGCTTGTCCTTAGTTTGTTCCAATCCATATCAAGCCAGCTAGTTTCCGCTCCAAGTCCTGATTATGGTTTTCCTCGGCTCCTGCTACGCCAACTCCGTGATCTATATTTCCAGCGTTTCCTGCTACTCCATTCCCATGGTTTTATGCTCTAGCTTGTCCCATCTGCTTGAGGAGATTATGGATCATCTCCTCATGTCTCTTTAGCATCATTTCCTGCATAGCATCCATCATCGTTTCCATCTCGTCTCTAGTGATGTAGACTGAGGTTTTATTAGCTCCTGAGGAAGCCTCCTAACTCCCTTCATTATGGCTCCTATCCATTATCTGTCTCTTTATTAATGGTTTCACCATTGCTCTAATTCCAAGTTCTCTAGTTGATTCCAAATCTGAACTCCAAATTTATGGGGGCTAGCTTTCTCAGTGAAAGCACCAAAATGTTTGCGTCAAAAATGGTCATAAACACCTAGTTGTATATGAAAGCACCAACAAAAACAATATCCAAATAGAAAGATAAGCATGCAGATCACAGAATAAATGTAGAAAAAGTAAAGGAACACACGATTTTTATAATGGTTCGGCAAACTCCGGCCTACGTCCACTCCAATAATCTTTTATTTATATTGCAAGATTACAAGTACAGTTGTTTTTTGCCTTCGAAAATTAATGAAGGAAGAGATAAGAAGTGATGAAGAAGATTCAGCCAAAAACTCCCTTGCAATGAGCCAAGTCCGCTATATTTATAGGTGAAAACGTGCATGGATCGGGCTGAAATTTCGACAGAAGAACCTCCAGGCCCATATGACCCAGCCTACAAAATTTAGGATCAATCGGACACTAAAAAATAATTTAGGCCGATCGTTCCATACCAACTCCAATAGGGCTGCAATCATTTTTATGGGGTCCCCCATGCCTTTAGTCCATGCTCCCAAAGTTTCACGTCATTCCGACTTACCGTTTGTGAGACATCGATCAATCTTCGCTGTTTTGACTAGAAATTAGATCATAGGCGATCCTTCAATGCTTCATCCTTTTGAACTGCGTTTGATCATATGGGTTCCCTCTGAAGTTAGCTAATTTCTATCCAAATTTCATGCTATTCTGACGTACCGTTTGTAAGATATCGCGTTTTCCATAAACTATGGATTGTTATGCTTATTTTGTACGATCGTTATTGGAACGATCAGTATGTTTTTCTGATATTTGTGAGTTTTGAGGTGCAATCAATTTTGGGGACTCCTTTCTTCAATATATTAATGTTCCCAAAGTTTCATGGGTAATGGAGTTGTAGATCTTGAGTTATTGATCGATCTTCGTCGATTTATGCTGTTTTATGGATCATACAATATGGATCATGACCAATGGATCCAACTTCATCGTGGGGCTTGGTGATCGATGCTGTGGGCCATCATGGTATAGTGTGGTTGTTCTCCAAATTTCATGTTGATTGCCTTTGTAAATTTTGAGTTATAGATCGATCGTCGTTGAAAATCGCCAAAACGATCGTCGAAAAACCCACTTCAGGGTTGACCAGAAGCGAGAGCCAAATTAATCACCTTTATGACTCGAAGTAGGTGCTAAAAATTCTGGTCCGGGGTTAGACTTGTGTAAAATTGAAATTTTCCTAAAGCAAACGTGATTCTGACTCCAAGCACGAAAAACGATCGAGGCAGTCCCCAAGCACCGATTGTTTTGACTCCAAGCATGAAAAACGAGCCGGGCCGATCGTTTTTCCCCAAGCATCGATCGTTCTGACTCGAGCATGAAAAAAAATCAGGGCCGATTGTTTTTCTCCAAGCACCCATCGTTCTGACTCTAAGCAATCATGTGTCCGACACCAAGCATGATCCAACACTTCAAACTCTTGCGACTCCAAGCGAACCATGCGCCGACTCCAAGCAAGTAGCAAATTTTCTTAGGTCCGACTCCAAGCAAATTACCACTGATCCATCGATACCGTTCCATCTTCTTTTGCCCATAACTCGAGCATACGAACTCCGATCGACTTGAAATTTGAAATGTAGCCTTATGAGGCCTTCCTTGTGACTTCATACTGATTGCATCTTGATTGAGACCCAGTACGACTCCGCCCAACTATTGTCCATAGTTCTAAATATCATCGAGTTTCGAGCCTGATAACCGTCTCTCCGGGCTTCCTGCCTTGATGATCACAAAAGCCATTAAGCTAACTTTTATGATATACTGCTTGGTCAAAAGGCAGTATAACACCAACCCTTCAGGAAGCTCCACTCCATAGGCTAACTTCCCTACTCTATCTAAAATCAAAAAATGCCTTACAACCCTTTGTGCTGACTTTTTCGAACTAGCAATCCAATAATGCATCTAAGCGGCGAGATGCTCACATAGACCCTATTACACACCGTGGACTTTCGCTCTATGTGTCTACTGTCAGCATATGTTTGTTGCCTACCTTGTGTAGTCCTTATCCTTCTACAGATCTAATCCACCTTCTAATACTTCTAACTGGATCGTTCTTCCAACCTCAACTTATTAACTTTACTACCAACATATAAATCAAGCCAAATTCACATGCCTAGGCAAACCTTTGCAATCCTTACTACCAACTCAAATAAAGTGATGTCTACATGCACCATAATAGATAACTTGAGCGTAAGTATGCTCTACGGAAATGTAGCTTTATGTAACTTATAATGCATATACCCAACGCCTTAAACCAACCAGTAGTACACTGATTACTTCCTCTTCTATATACTAAGGTAAGAATACTTGAAAGTAGACGTTGTTCCCCCAGTATATATTAACTTAGATCTTTTGCTATTCCTCTATTTCACCCAGGGATATCCAAACTTAGTGATATCTTAAATTGCTGAAAATAGCATAACTTCTTTTCCAATTTGATTCCACTTAACCTATATCATTTTACTTCTGATCTATTTCTCTGATCCTTTAACAATCGTGATACTAGGCATCACATTTATAGCCTGCAAGGATTTATCCTAGGTTCTTCATCATACAAGTAGGTAAATACTCAAGTATTCTAGTTGGGTAAACTTGGTCTATTTTCCTATTCAAACCTAAAAATTAAAATCCTAAGTCTAATTAAAGTCCTAAATTTTAGCGAAATTATAACCTAAAATTATTTTAGCATTGACAGTAATCGACTAAGTGATACATCGTTCTTGTGCAACTGTTATGCAAGACAAATATGTATCTTAAGTTAGTATTTCATGAACTTCCTTAAATAAATAGCCATCTTCCAATCCGAGGGATGATTAAAGAAAATTATATTATCCTTTCCTCCAAATCTTACTTTCTATGAGAACTGCTTTCGCAATCTCAATGTTTGCAAACAATAATACTTTTTCTTAACGGGAACCTAAATCCTTGAATTAATCATTCCTTCTACAATCTTAATTCCAACTTTATTTAGGAAATCTTTTATAGTTTGAGCATCCAAAATTTACCATTCTTTAATGCCATCTCATTAATGGGATATTTTTCCCAAATGTAACTTCTCACCATTTTATTCCAAGATGGAATAGTGCCTTACCAAAGGAAACTTCCCTAAAAGCCGTAAAATAAATACTAAGATATGTAAACAACACACTAGACTATAGATTCTTTTATCCAAAGGAAGATTTCTTCGACTTAATTTTATATAGTGATGCTGACTATGATGGATGCAAATTAGACCGAAAAAGTACAAGTGGAACTTTTCATTTTTTAGGACACTTTTTTGTTTCCTGGTTTAGAAAAAAGCAAAATTCCATGCCTCTGTCTACAACAGAGGCAGAATATATCTCAACTGCATTAGCATGTTCATAGGCTATCTATATGCAACAAACCTTAAGAGATTTTGGTGTAAATTTAAAAATGCACCAATATATTATGATAATGCCGGTGCAATAAATTTGTCTAAAAACCCAACACATCATGCTAAGACCAAACATATAGATATAAGACATCATTTTCTAAGAGAAAACGTAACTCGAATTTATAAATATTGAAAATCAAATAGCCGATATATTAGCAAAACCTTTATCTCGGACATTTTTTATTAAATTTAGAAGAGACTTAGGAATATGTTCTTTCTCTAAAATATAAATATAATAGCCTTTAAATTCTAAATTTAAAAGAGAATAAAAATATCAAAAAATATCCTACATATGTCGACATACTTACTTCTTATATGTCGACATACCCTGCAGTTTTCTAAAAACTGCTTTTCTTTCTTAAATTCAAACTTAGAAATATCATTATATAACCGCCAAATTTTGAATTCAATCTTATTTTTCTGTCTACTTTTTCCTGTAAACTCCAAATAAAATAAATATTAATGGATTATTCAAGTTCCAAGAGACCAAGAGAAGGGACCACCCCTTTAAACTTCCATACCTCCACTCTAGACCCCTTTCAAGACACCACCATGGGCAAAGTTACCAAAGTAGAGGATGACCTGAAGCATGTCCTCAACATGCTTCAAGAAATAGAGGTCATCCATATATGTCTCTTAAAGAAACAATAAAAGCAAGGGCGAATACTTCGAAACCTTCATACACATCTATTAGATAGCGAGGCTAATCTAATAGTAATTGAAGAGGAAACCTCCAATCTTGTCATTCACAACCCCATAAATGATGAGGAAGAGGAGGAAGATAATGCTGAAGACGACGAAGAAGTCAAGTGTGTATATAAAGTTTCGTTTGATCGTGATGGAAATCTTGTGGAACAAAAAGGAAATTTTTGTCTCCACTATCCTTATTGCCCCATCCATAAGTCGTCCATGATCAAAAGAAGCATTGATTCATATATTTAGTTAGGCTTGTCTAGATTTGGATTGTTAGTGTTATTGTTACGTCTTGATTTGACCTGGCTTGTTTAGGTATGTATGCTTGGATTATTAGTTTGGTTTGTACAGTTTGGACTGTTTAGTTAGGCTTGTCTAAATTATTGTTACGGAGCTCGGATATTTTATCAACAAGATCTTGCCACTGGTTTTCACCAATTAAGGGTAGCAGAGGAGAGTGTACCCTTAACAGCTTTTCAAACCCCTGATAGTTTTCACGAGTGGTTAGTCATGCCGTTTGGATTGACTAATGCACCCGCATATTTTGTGGATTTGATGAATAAAGTGTTTCAGGATTTTCTTAACAAGTTTGTCCTAGTCTTTATTGATGACATTCTCGTTTATTCTAAGTCGGACGAAGAGCACAAGTACCATCTTCATGTTGTTCTAAGTACTTTAAGAAGTCATGTTTTAAAGGCAAATTTTTCTAAGTACCATTTCTAGAAGTCCAAAGTTAGATTTCTGGGGCATGTAGTTTCAAGAGAAGGTATATCGGTGGACCCAACTAAAGTAGTTGCGGTTCAAGATTGGAACAAACCCGTAAATGCGATTGAGTTCAGAAGTTTCTTGGGATTGGCTAGTTTCTATAGAAGGTTCATTAAATATTTCTCTAAGATTGCTTCTCATTTGACGAAGCTGACGAAGAAAGATGCTAAGTTTGTTTGGACACCCAAGTGCGGTCAAGCATTCAATGAGTTAAAGGAAAAATTGACCAGTGCTCCCATTTTAACTATTCTAGAAGGGAGTGAAGGATTAACAGTTTACACGAATGGGAGCTCTTTTGATGCCGAATGGAAAAGTAATAGCATATGCGATTCGACAGTTGAAATCTCATGAGAAGAATTACGCTACACATGATTTGGAGTTGTTGGCAGTTGTCTTCGCATTAAAGGTGTGGAGGCACTATCTTTTGGGAGCAAAGTTTGATTTATATACAGATCACAAGTCATTAAAGTATCTCTTTACTCAAAAGGATTTGAACTTAAGACAGCAAAGATGGCTAGAATTTCTCGCGTCTTATGACCTAGAGATTCTTTATACACCAGGGAAAGCAAATGCCATTGTAGATGCGTTGAGTAGGAATGTGGCGACGATTGCAGATTTGGAAGTTAAGCCAGCATTAATGGAGAGAATTGCATATTTCCAAGAAGAAGACCCTATTCTAGCTTGGCTTAATAGGAGTGTTGAAAAAAGAATTGTTTCTAGTTTTCATATTGACTCCCGAGGCATTTTAAAAATGAATGGAAGGATTTATGTTAATGGAATTAGGTAGGATGTGTTGAGAGAGTGCCATCAGTCAAAGCTATCTATCCACCCAGGAATAACTAGAATGCTGCAGAATACGAAGAAGACCTTTTGGTGGAAAGGGATGAAGAGAGACATTTCGATTTTCGTAAGCCGGTGTGCGAATTGTCAACTGGTCAAGAGTGACCAGTATAAGACTGTTGGGTTGCTCCAACCATTGGAGATACCAAATTGGAAGTGGGAGCAAGTATCCATGGCCCGAACAAGGAAAGGTATTGAAGGTGTTTGGGTAATAGTAGATTGATTAACAAAAAGCGCCCACTTTATTCCGGTGAAGTCAACAAGAACTGCATCTTATTTAGTAGGGATTTATCTGAGGAAGATCGTTCGACTGCATGAAATTTCAGTAAGTATAGTTAGTGATCAAGATCCATCTTCACCAGTCATTTTTAGGGAGCCTTGCAGGCCGCTTTAGGGACATAATTGAATTTGTGCATGGCATATCACCCGTAGACAGGCGGACAAACCGAAAGGGTAAACCGAATTTTGGAGGATCTCATGAGAGCATGCATTTTGGATTTTGGAGGTTTTTGGGAAGATCATCTACACTCAGCGGAGTTCTCTTATAATAACAGTTACCAAGCTAGCATTAGCATGACACCCTACAAGGCCTTGTATGGACGACCATGTAAATCACCTTCATGTTGGGTTGAAACTAGCGACCTATTAATTCTTGGACCAGAGATGATTCGAGAAGCAACAAAGAAAGTGGATATGGTCAAGAAAAGGATGAAATAAGCCCAGGATCGATAGAAAAGCTATGCCGATCAAAAGATAAGGGACTTAGAGTTTGCGGTTGGGGATTCAGTGTTTGTGAAAGTTACCCCGATTAAAGGACTTGTATAATTCAGGAAAACTGGAATGCTAGCACCCAGATTTATTGGACCATTTAAAATCCTAGGAAGAATTGGACCATTGGCCTATAGAGTAGATTTTCCTGAAAGATTGTCTGAAGTTCATAATGTCTTTCATGTATCTCATCTGAGAAAGCATGTTCATGATCCATCTTTGATTATTGAGGCATCTGCTCAGGAAGACTTAGAGATAGAACCGAACTTGACAGTAATCCGACATCCAGTTCATATTGTAGATCAGGATGAAAGGAGATTAAGAAACAAAGTGGTGAAGCTTGTGAAGGTTCAGTGGAGTGATGACCCCCGTGATTGTACTTAGGAGACGGAGGATCATATTGAAGAAACTTACCCTGATGTAATGTCAGGTTAGTTGTTTGTTGTTTAAATGCATTATGTATGTTCTTTTATGGCATAGTTGCTTTCCATTGTTATATGAATTTCTTGGTATAATATATACCTTTTGGATTATCTTTTTGTGTATTAATTTCGAGGATGAAATTCTCCTAGGGGGAGAGTGTAAAGGCCCATAAATTAATCACTTTATATTTAAATATTTAAATCATTTTTCTAAATATTTAAATAATAGATTTTAATAACTAATAAATATCTTTTAAATAATAACTAATGTTGTTAAAATCATTTTCAAAATATGATTACTAAAATAGTTAGTTTAAATAAAAACAGAAAATGTGACCGAAGAACGTTTTCCAAAATTTTTATTTTTCGGCATCAGAAAGTCGTCGAAAAATTGTGCATATTTTGTATAACTCATATACACATGCACACACATACACATATTTCATTTGATAAGTTAATTATAGTGTTAAAATAAATAAACCATGCTTAGATTAAAATAAAACAAGATTTCACTTAAAAATATAAAATAAAACCTAATTGACCTAAGAAAGTACATAACCCATAACCTAAATTACCTAGGTAAGTACTTAAGGCATGGAGGAGGTTGGACATAGGGGGACTAACGTGTGTGCCTAGGGTAGGGGAGGCATGGGCTTCCATATTTCATGATAAAGAAATCATTTTTTAATGCTAGAAATCATTTACTAAAATGCCCTTCTCATTTTTCTATATATACCCTCATTCCTACACCATTCTTCACTTTGAAATCTTCATTTCTTTATCTCCACCCTCTTCATTTCTTCATCCATGGCTCCCCATAATTTTTCCCAAGTCAAAAAGTTTGCTTTCATACTTCAAAACCATAGTCTAAACTCCCTACATCCATTTAAAACCACTCCACTACCAATATAAAGCTCCACCACCCCCATAGGACCATGGCCGAGCCTAAATAAGTCCTAGGCCAAGCCATTCATGGCTTAATGGGCAACAAAATTTTGTTTTTTCCAAAGCTAGGAGCTAGTGCTAGGTCGAGAGCAAATTCGAAGAAGAATTGCTCATGTTTAGTTGAGTTAAGGTGAGTAAAGCTTCTACCTTTGAACCATAAAGTTTAAACTATATTCATGCTTGTATTTGTAGCTATTGAACGCTTATTGTATAGTAGTAGTAATCATTTGGTTGTTGGATTGGTTTATTGCTTTGAAAATTAGTCGCTTTGGAAAGTTAGTAAGCGAATTATAAGTTATATGAAAATCTAGTTGTTAAACTAATTCTGTTGTTAATAAATGGTTATTACATGTTGAATAATTATAAACTATCATGTATGTTGTTCATCCCCTTGCTTTGTGATGGTTGGTTGTATTGAAAATGCCATATACTTGAATTCTGAACTGCCCGTACAGCGATAGTCGTTATATCGGCACTTTCGGAAAATCACCTTTTGTCGAAACTGTTTGTTTTCATTATCGTGCTTGGAATTATTTTACAAGTTAAGCAAGTTTTGATTAATGATGTTTTCAAAAATAATTAATTATTTTAATAATGATTATTTAATTGAATTAATTATTTAATTAATAAGGATTAAGGTTAACTAAATAACTTATTAATGATGTGTTTTAAATTTAACTAATTACATAGATAATGATGTTTTAAATTTAATTAATCATTTTATTTAACGATGTTTAAGGCTAATTAATTTTTTAATAATGATGGGTTAAGATTTGTTAATTTATTAATTATGATGTTTTTTTAATTAATTAATCCTTTTAATAAACGACTTTTAAAAGTTAATAAATCTGTATAACCTTAATTAATATTACCTTATAAAGTTTTAAATTAATTAATCACTTTCAAATAATGATATTTAATTATTATTAAATTAAATTAATTAATTATATTATCAATTAATTGAATTAATGATGTTTTAAAGGTGATTTACCCTTTTAATTAAAGGTTATTGAAGTTAATTAATTAACTTTTTCAACAAAGTTTTAAAAGTTAATTAATCGAAGTAATAAGGATTTTTTTAAGTTGTTAAATTCTTTTTAATGATGTTTTATAGTTAGTAAACTCTTTTAACAAAGTGTTTTAAAGCTAATACTTTTAATGTGAAGCTAAGCACGAATTCAGTTTTAAAAGTAAACATTTGATTCAGTTATGGAACTGAATTAAGTTCCGTAAAGCGATATCACTTATATGAAATGATTTATTTGTGTACTTAACACTAAATGTCGATGAGGTAGACTTGTCCTTATTTCGAAAATTAAGAATGGTCATAGGACATGACTTTGAGGAAATGCTATCTTGACTTGTCCAACATTATTGTTAACCAAAGTACAAGTTTGAAATCGACGAGTGGTGATGGGTATACAAGACTTAATTTCCATATACGATCATTTTATATCCTCGATAGGTGGTATCCCGACTATCGGTTACTTCAGCTTCTTGATTTTTCTTCATTCTAAGATGATTTGTTGCTCTTTTGAGCTTTGTTTCCTTTGTCGGTAAATGACTGAACCCAAAGCACGAAAGGACGTCCAGCTATGTGAGGTTGCTCCCATTAGGGTATATTCATATCTCATCTAAATCGGATTCGTTTGCGCATTTGGATGTGAAATATTCGGATACTTGGTAAGGTTTGGCGGGGTCCAGCTGGTACATTTCCGAGAAGTTTCATAGAGTATATGAGCTTCTCAGAAGTATATTACTAGATGTATACTTCAAGGGTGGTGCACCTTCCTAGTCATTTGTTGGAAATTTTCCTTTCCTTATCTTTGATTCGAAACTTCGAAATTGTTCTACTTTAATTTATAATGGGAAGATATTATCGCTCATTGCAATGTTTAATTATTTGATCTTGTTCTTTATAGATTGTTATTATTTATGCAAGAGAAAACCCATTCCACATTAGCGGCGTGGTCTCACATGTTTGTGTTTAATTACGTACCTATTGTTTAAAGTTTTACTCATACCGGACATATCGTCTAACCCGAGTTGATTGTTTTCCCTAAACTCTTGGATACTCATTTTATTTGAGATGTCCGAGAGTAGTAGGTCTTTGTTGGGCTCTTTTGAAGATGGCGTCTGAGCAGGAGGCTTTTATCTATTAGCTATCTATTTCGCTGTTTATCTAATTTGTGTATGTATTTTGTTTCAGCATTTGTAAAGGCGGGATGTTATAACTGCCTAAGCTTTTTTGTAGTATGTTTGTGTAACTCTGATTACTCCCTGTTAAGGAGTAACCCGATGTACTATTTACTGTTATGATCTATTTAGCAGTTTTGTTATGAGGTTTTCTATTTTGTTCTTTTATTTTTACTCCATGATGATTCATCTTTCCAACGCTTGGGCAACGACACACGAATATCAAGGAGGTATTAAGTGTCATTCTCAAGGGTCAGAAAGGTGGGTCATTAAAGTTGGTATCAGTGCCAAGTTGAGTGAACGCCTTAGCCTGATTGGGGTATTACTCATTAGAGATAGGATGAGTAAAGCCATAGAATGAGTTAATCTCGGGAGAGCATTTCTTTTTCTCTCCTAAAAGTCTGGTTTTAGATACTTTATTGCAAGTTTCCCTTTTTCCATCTTTGACCCTATCTTTGTATTCTAATGTTACCTATCACTTATCCAAGTTATTGAAAATGAGTACAAAAGGAAGAAGAGGAAGGGTATGTGGAAACAACATGGCTATAAATGGCAGAGCTTCTAGAAACGAGCCAGTTGTAGAAGCGGTGATGCAAGTTCAGCCGCCTCAGAACTTTGCGACCTTGTTCAAGAATTACACTACTTTGGTGGAAAACCTTTCTATAGAACTGAAGATATTTTGGGAGTTCAGACATGGCTCACTCTTGTGAAAGGATATTCGGAGATCTTTAGTTGGGAGATGCTAGAAAGAGATTGTTGGCATCGTGTCAGCTCTAGAAAGAAGCAAAGGATTGGTGGGATTCAATCACCATGAATACACTAAAAGAATATTTCTCTTGGGAATAGTTTAAGGAGGTTTTTGAAGCTCGGTTTATCCCAGAGGTACGAAAGACTTAGTTGTTCAGAAGTTTCATGGATTTAAAACAAGGTGAGATGACAGTGGCGCAGTTTGAGCATAACTTCAATGCATTGTCCCGCTTTGGACCAAGATTGATTGATACACCACTCAAAAAGAATGAAATGTTTGTGACAGGAACGCAACCGGAATTCCATCAGGAAATGACCAATCACCTCAACTGTACCTTTACCAATCTGATCAGTACAGCTTTAAGGTTTGAAGCTCTTGATATTGAGCAAGGAGTTTAGAAAGGAGTAGTGCCAGTAGTTAATGCCCAACCTTTACCAATGTTACCAGTTGCAAGCAAGCCGTTTTTCAAGCGCAAAGGGAAAAGGAAGTGATCGAGAAAGAAACCTGGAGGGGGATCTCTAGCATCGGAAAAGCAGATCAACTTCTCAAAGATTCTTTGTTATAAGTGCGATAAGATGGGACACTTTGCAAATAGTTGCCTGGAGACTAATATACCGTTATGCTACAATTGTCATAAACATGGACATATGAAGAATGAATGTTCATTTCTGAAGAAGGGGGCTCAAGGAAAAGGTTTTACTATTGAAGAGATACCATCTACTTCAACAGATCCAAAAGGAAAGTAGATGTTGCAAGGTACCTTATCCATTTCTGATATTCCTGTTAGAATATTGTTCGATACTGGTGCATCCCATATTTTTATTTCATATAACTTAGTGAACCAGTTAAACCTTAAATATGTTATTCTTCGTAATTCTCTTTGTGTTTAGAACCCCATTGGAGGTCCGACAAATCTTGACACTATGTGTCTGAATGTGCCTATTGCTTATCGAGATTGGCATTTCTTGTTCGACTTATTTGTTCATGGGTTCATGGATTTTGGTGTACTTTTGGGGATGGATCGGTTATCTAAGTTCAATGTCATCCTAGATTGTAGTAGAAGAATCGTCATGATAAAAGATGCAGTAGGCAGAAGCATTGATATCTGATGCGGAGAGCCTAATAAGTTGATGAGTAATTTTCTTTATTCTCTTGAAGTACCCAAAGAGGAGATAAGAATATACCAATTGTTCGGGATTTCAAGGATGTTTTTGAAGGAGTGTAAGGTTTACCTCCTCACTGAAAAGTGGAGTTCCGCATTGATTTAATTCCAGGAACCAGAGCTATTGTGCAACTTCCTCGAAGGTTGGCTCCAAAGGAAAGAAGAGAATTGGAGAAGTGGACATTTGATTTATTGCACAAAGGTTTGATCAGACGTAGCACATCGAGTTAGGGATCACCAGCAGTTTTCATTACCAAGGCAGATGGTTCTTTTAGATTATGTGTGGATTAGAATTATATAAAAGGACTATCAAGAATAAGTATCCTTTACATAGGATTGATGACATGTTTGACCAGCTCCACAAAGCTTGGATATTTTCTCAATTGGATCTTACCACTGGTTTTCACCAATTAAGGGTAGCAGAGGAGAGTGTACCCTCAACTTCTTTTCGAACCCCTTATAGTTTTTACGAGTGGCTAGTCATGCCGTTCGGATTGACTAGTGCATCGCTTATTTTGTGGATTTGATGAGTAGAGTGTTCCAAGATTTTCTTAACAAGTTTGTCCTAGTCTTTATTGATGACATTCTTGTTTATTCTATGTCGGTGGAAGAGCACAAGTACCATCTTCATGTTATTCTAAGTACTTTAAGAAGTCATATTTTAAAGGCAAAGTTTTCTATGAGCCATTTTTGGAAATCCAAAGTTAGATTTCTGGGGCATGTAGTTTTGGGAGGAGGTATATCAGTGGACCCAGCTAAAGTAGTTGCAGTTCAAGATTGGAAGAAATTCGTAAATGTGACCGAGGTCAGAAGTTTATTGGGATTGGCTGGTTTCTATAGAAGGTTCATTAAAGATTTCTCGAAGATTTCTTCTCATCTGACAAAGCTGACGAAGAAAGATGCTAAGTTTGTTTGGACACCCAAGTGCGATCAAGCATTCAATGAGTTAAAGGAAAAATTGACCAGTGCTCCCGTTTTAACTATTCCAGTTGGGAGTGAAGGATTAACAGTTTACATGGATGCTTGTAGGACCGGACTGGGAGCAGTTTTTATGTAGAATGGAAAAATAATAGCGTATGCGAGTCGACGATTGAAACCTCATGAGAAGAATTATGCTACACAGGTATTTGGAGTTGTTGGCAGTTGTCTTTGCATTGAAGGTGTGAAGGCACTATCTTTTGGGTGCAAAGTTTAAGTTATATCCGCATCATAATTCATTAAAGTATCTCCATACCCCATGTTATATCCGCATCATCATAAATCATAATGGCTGAATTTCTCACGTCTTATGACCTAGAAATTCTTAATACCCCAAGGAAAGCAAACGTCGTTGAAGATGCATTGAGTAGGAATGTGGCGACGATTGCAAATTTAGAAGTTAAGCTAGCATTAATGGAGAGAATTGCATATTTCTAAGAAAAAGACCTTATTCTAGCTCAGCCTAAGAGGAGTGTCGAAGAGTGAATTGTTTCTAATTTTTAGATTGACTCCCGATACATTTTAAGAATGAATGGATGGATTTGCGTGCCATATGTTAATGGAATTAGACAGGATATGTTAAGAGAGCGCCATCGGTCAAAGCTATCTATCCACCAAGAGTAACTAAAATGTTGAAGAATACAAAGAAGACCTTTTAGTGGAAAGGGATGAAGAGAGACATTTCGATTTTCGTAAGCCGGTGTGTGAATTGTCAATAGGTCAAGAGTGACCAGTAGAAGACTACTGGGTTACTCCAACCATTGGAGATACCAAATTGGAAGTGGGAGCAAGTATCCATGGACTTTATCGATGGGTCGCCTTGAACAAGGAAAGGTAACGAAGGCATTTGGGTAATAGTAGACCAATTAACAAAAAGCGCCACTTTATTCCCGTGAAGTCAACAAAAACTGCAGCTTCTTTGGTAGGGATTTATTTGAGGGAGATCGTTCGACCGCATGGAAGTCCAGTAATCAGTGATTGAGATCCCATCCTCACAGGTCGTTTTTGGGGAGCCTTGCAAGCTTCTTTATGGACATAATTGAATTTGTGCATGGCCTATCACCCGTAGACAGACAGACAAACTGAAAGGGTGAACCCAATTTTAGAGGATCTTTTGAGAGCATGCATTTTGGATTTTGGAGGTACTTAGGAAGATCATCCACACTCTATTATAACAACAGTTACCAAGCTAGCATTGGCATGGCACCCTACAAGGCTTTGTATGGATGGTCGTGTAAATCACCTTCATGTTGGGTTGAGACTGGCGACTATTAATTCTTGGACCAAGGATGATTCGAGAAGCAATAGAGAAAGCAGCTATGGTCAAGAAAAAGATGAAAGCATCCCAGGATCGACAATAAAGCTATGCCGATCAAAGGAGAAGGGACTTAGAGTTTGCTGTTGGGGATTTTGTACTTGTGAAAGTTTCCCCAATTAAAGGAGTTGTAAGATTCAGGAAAACTAGAAAGCTAACACCCATATTTATTGGACCATTTAAAATCCTGGAAAGAATTGCACCATTGGCCTATAGAGTAAATTTGCTTGAAAGATTGTCTGAAGTTCACAATGTCTTTCATGTATCTCATCTGAGAAAGCATGTTTATGATCCATCTTTGATTGTTGAGACATCTGCTCAGGAAGACTTAGAGATAGAACCAAACTTGATAGTAGTCCAATATCCAGTTCATATTGTAGATAAAGATGAAAGGAGATTGAGAAACTAAGTCGTGAAGCTTGTGAAGATTCACTGTAGTGATGACCCCTATGATTGTACTTGGGAGACGGAGGATTATATTAAAGAAACTTACCCTAATGTAATGTCAGGTTGGTTGTTTGAATGCATTATGTATGTTTTCTTATGGCATAGTTGCTTTGCATTGTTATATGAATTTCTTGGTATAATATATACCTTTTGGATTGTTTTTTATGTATTAATTTCAGGGACAAAATTCTCCGAAGGGGGAGAGTGTAACGACTCATAAATTAATCACTTTATATTTGAATATTTAAATCATTTTTAAATATTTAAATAATAGATTTTAATTACTAAATAAACATCTTGTAAATAATAATTAACAATGTTAAAATCGTTTTCAAAATATGTTTACTAAAATAGTTAGTTTAAATAAAAACAGAAAATGTGACCAAAAAACGTTTTCTGAAACTTCGACTTTTCGACATCGGAATATCATCGAAAATGTTGTGTACATTTTGTATAACTCATATACACATGTACACACATGCATATATGTCATGTGGTAAGTTAATGATAGTGTTAAAATAAATAAACCATGCTTAGATTAAAATAAAACAAGATTTGACTTAAAAATATAAAATAAAACCTAATTGGTCTAAGAAAATACCCAACCGATAACCTAAATTACCGAGGTAAGTACCTAAGGCATGGAGGAGGTTGGACATGGGGGGGCAACGCGTGTACCTAGGGTAAGGGAGGCATGAGCTTCCATATTTCATGAGAAAGAAATCATTTTTTAATGCCTCAAGTCATTTACTAAAACACCCTTTTCATTTTTCTATATATACCCTCATTCCTACACCATTCTTTACTTTGGAATCTTCATTTTTTATCTCCACCCTCTTCATTTCTTCATATCTTCATCCATGGCTTCCCATAATTTTTCCTAAGTCAAAAGTTTGCTTTCGTACTTCAAAACCATAGTCTAAACTCCCTACATCCATTTAAAACCATTCCACTACCAAAATAAAGCTCTACCACCCTCATAGGACCATGGCCGAGCCTTAATAAGTCTTAGGACAAGCCCATTCATGAATCAAGAGATAATAAAACCTTGTTTTTTTCCCAAAGCTAGGAGCTAGTGCTCTTCGGCCTAGGCTTTTCCTAGTCGACAGTGCTCAAGCGATCAATTGCTTAGTTTGGAGCTATCAACTACTAGAGGTCGACCGGTCCCTACCAGACCATTGACCGTTGAAACTTATCCAATTTAAAATACTTCCTTTTATATATTTTAATTATTTTCTATTTGAAATCTTTAAACTTTAATAACTTTTCCATACGAACTTCGATTACGAAACTTTATATATGAAAATGATTTCGAAAATTGCTACGAATGTAAGGTGCAAGTTTCATAGCCAGATGCGAAAATTCTATTTTTACCCTTATTATATTATTTTTTATTTCTTTAATAATTTTTTGGTTAATTTTTGTGGGGTGTTACATTCTTCTCTCCTTAAAAGGATTTCGTCCCTGAAATCTCCAATGACGAAAAAATGCAGCTCATACATACCGAAATTACAACCGTCTGATCAGCCGTCAACATATAAGTGTGAAATGTACATATAGGTGTGAAATGCATACGAACATATAACTAATGCAAAAATTAGACGGCCACCTGAACTAGTCAACCTCCTTAAATACAAGTGCTTATGCCATGTATCCAAAATGTATGCGATATCATTTACTTGCAATTCTATAGGGATGAGAAACCATTCAGTACACATGCAAAATGAAATGGCCTATGCATATGGCTAATCGAATAAAGTGAGTAAGGTGTGTGTGTGGGCTAACAAAAAATATCGGCCAGTTATGTGTAATACTAACTGGTGAAATTCATCCATTAGAAACCATCATCAAAAACATGTCTAGTGACACGTTCACAGCCATGTCTAGCATCCAAATATTCCTACCTATGAAAACTAGTAAGCTAAATACTAAGCATACAAATAGTTATACTAACTAAAGTGGAAACGTTGCATAAAAGAGCTCTGGAAGGATAGCCTGGATCTTATCCTCTGGCTCCCATGTACACCAACTAGGTCGTCTCCCCTTTGGACTCTAACCAATTTAATTACTTTGTCATGGAGTCGATTTGTCTTGTGCTCAGCAATAGGGAAGGTGCATGACGAACATGTGGCTCCCTATCCACTTATACTTCTTCTAACTAACAGCTCAACCATAGTAGCTGCATCATATAAACACTTCCGCAAGTGTGACGCATGAAAAACATTGTGAACTCTCGCTAGCTCTTCAGGAAGCTCCACTCCATAAGCTAACTTCCCTACTCTATTTAAAATCAAAAAATGCCCTACAACCCTTCATACTAACTTTTTCGAACTACCAATCCAATAACGCATCTAAGTGACGAGATGCTCACATAGACCCTGTCGCCCACCATGGACTTCAACTCCGCGTGTCTCTTGTCAGCATATGTTTTCTGCCTATCTTATGTAGTCTTAATCCTTCTATGAATCAAATCTACCTTCTAAGTATTTCTATATGGATCGTTCTTCTAGCCTCAACTGATTGACTTTACTACCGGCATATAACTTCAAGCCAAATGCACATTCCTAGGTGAATCTCTACAATCCTTGCTACCAACTCGAATAAATTGATGTCAACATGCACCATAATAGATAACTTGAGCATGAGCATGCTCCAACGGAAATGCAGCTTTGTGCAACCTATAATGCACATACCCAATGCCTTAAGCCATACAGCAGTATACTGATTAATTCCTCTTCTAGATACTAAGGTAAGACAACCCGAAAGTAGATGGTGTTTCCCCTAGTATATATTAACTTAGATCTTTTGTTATTCCTCCATTTTACCCAAGGATATCTAAACCTAGTGATTTTTCAAATTGTTGAAAATAACATAACTTCTTTTCCAATTCGATTCAACTGAAGCCATCTCATTTTATTTCTGATCTGTTTCTCCGGTCCTTCAATAATCGTGGTACTAGGCATCATGTTTATAGTTTGTAGGATTTGTCCTAAGTCCTTCAGTATACAAGTTAGTAAATACTCAAGTATTCTACTTTGGTAAACTTGGTCTATTTTCCTATTCAAACCTAATAATTAAAATCCTAATTCTAATTGAAGCCCTAAATTTAAGTGAATTGTGACTTAAATTTATTTTAGCATTAACAGTAATTGACTAGGCGATACATCGTTCACGTGCAATTGTTATGCAACACAACTATGTATCCTAAGTCATCCTTTTATGAACTTCCCTAAATAAATAGCCTTCTTCCAATCCAAGGGATGATTGAAGAGAATTATATTATCTTATCCTCTAAATCTTACTTTATATGAGAACCGCCTCCACATTCTTAGTGCGTGCAAACAACAATATCTTTTTCTTAACGGGAACCCAAATCCTTGAATCAACTATCCCTTGCACAAGCTTGACTCCAGTTTCATCTAGAATATCTTTTGTAGTTTAATCTTTCAAAGTTTATCATTCCTTAATGCCCTCCCATCAATGGGATATTTTCCCCAAACATAACTTCTCACCATTTTATTCCAACTGTTTTATAGTCGAATCAACTTGAGATGGAACAGTGCCTTGCCTTTTTAATCCAATAGACATAATGGTCAATACATAAATAACATCATACCCAAGAACTCATCTAGGAACATCTAAAATGGACAATGACTTAGCCTAATAACCATCTTATGGAACTCATGTCATCTCAGCCCAAACAACATACTTGTAGGATCGACGACAACTCAAGTATCAATTGCTTTATAAATATCACCATATAACGTATACTATAAGATGACAACCTAATTGCTTGGTTACCTATAATTCACCAAATCAAAACAAAAGAGCTTGGTACGTATAACTTCCCAAGACAAAAGCAACATGTGTGGCATTATGTTACCCAAAATGTCGGATCGGCGACACTCATCCACAAATAATCCAAATCATCTTCCTCTTTCGTCGATGTTAAAAAAACTAACACTTTAGGGACCTATCACTTAAATCACCTCTAAGACTTAAGAGCAAAACAATAGCTGTCATCTCAAGATCATGGGTAGGATAATCCTTCTCATGCACTAGCCAATAACTCCTCTAAATAAAAGCATACTCAAATTTTGAGTTCCATGGAAACAAAATTCTTCTTATAGCAGCCAGCCAAACCGAGAAAACCTTTTGCATCCGTAGCATTCTTCGATACAGTAAAATATCTTGCCTTACTCTTTCTTTACTTTAAAAATATGTTTTACCCAATTTATACTTACCAATCTTTCTTGGTCAAAGATTATACAATTCAAACTATAATTGGGTAACAACACCACATGGTGTTTACTCTTCGCTATTACGGGAAGCATGATTTAGTACTTTATCCTCTAAATTCAAACGTTGATTGAAAAGGTCACTAAGTCTCCATGTTGCTTTTGTTAGAACCTTCATTATTAGTTTCAATGACAACAACTATATAAACACACATATACAATATAAACATCATCAATATGCAAGTACACGTAATAAGATCATGGCTAGAAGACAAGCAAGGATAGATTATTACTAGTAAGGTCATATTTAGTCTTAGATAAAATATGTAAAGTCTCCTTGAGTGATTCCCAAAACACAAATTCATGTTTTCAAATTAAAACATAACTTATCTTAAGAACACTGAATTCATAGACATCTGTGAAAAACCACAGACGTCAGTGACATTACATGAGAAAACTAATCCCTGTAACGACAGACGTCTGTGATTTTCCACAGACGTTTGTGATTTTCCACAGACATCTGTGACGTTATTTCTGAAACATAACGGCTATTTTTATGAAAGGTTGCTTCTTTTCGAATTTTTCAATACACTGAATTTACTCAAACATTGTAACTCTTTGAAAGGTAATGGTTGCTTCTCTTTGAGAAACAACTCTTGAATCTTATAAATAGCACTAAATGATTGAGGCTAACATTTACCTTGATTTCTATACTCTTATTCTATATTCTTACTTCTGTGCTTTCACTAATTCAATTTTTCAACCATTCAAATAACCAGAATTTATATTTTGGTTATATTGCTTCCTAAAAATCAAAGTGCACATAAACAATATCGCTCAAAGGAGATTATAGGAAGAATTGTATTATACAGTCAATATCTGTGTTATTCAGAACACACAATTGTCAACAAAATACATTTGTATTAAGCCTGTTCCTCTGGGTGAAGTGAAGGTTTTTTGGATAGTAAATACCGAATGGGAGCTTCGAGACTAGACGTAGGACGGGAGATCCGAACCAGTATAAAAACTCTGGTTTGCACGCTTTTTATACTTTACTATTTATTGTCTACTATAGCATTAGCTCATACACTTGCATATTATACACAAGTTAGATAATATACGATCCACTAGACATTCATTTGGTATAAGAGCAAGGATTTTTCATTTTTACAGTAACATGTAATTGAATTTTGGTTAATATGGCAAGTACATTTCAAGAAGGACAATCAAATGCACGTCCTCTACTATTCATTGGATCAAACTATGCTTACTGGTCAACACGTATGAAATTTTTTATGGAAGCTAATGGTCTAGAAATTTGGCAAACTACACAAACTAGATATGAAGCACTCACAACTGATATTAATACTTGGACCGACGCACAAAAGAATTTAGCAACCAATAATGCAAAAGCTATGAATGTTCTATTTTGCTCATTTGATAAAAATGAATTTTCATGAGTCATGCTTTGTACTACTGCTTATGATATATGGCGTACATTACAAATTACTCATGAAGGCACAATAAAAGTTAAGCAAACAAAAGTTTTTATTCTACAAAATCAATTTTTATCTTTTAAAATGAAAACAAGTGAATCAATTACTGACATGTATGCTAGATTTCAAACTATACAACACGATCTTATGGCACTAGGAGTTAAATTCACTGATTTTGATTTAGTCACACGGATTTTGAACTCTTTGACGAATGAATGGGAAAGAAAAGTTTTAGCCATCGAAGAAGCTAACGAGCTTTCCCAATTCAAAGTCGAAGAGTTAATAGAAAATATGATGTCGTATGAAGCTAATTTATAGGCAAGAAAAGAACAAAATAAAGGAAATAAAAACATCGCATTTCAGGCAAATAATGACAACTCCGACTTGGAAGAAGATAAGATTGTTTTCATCGCGAAAAATTACAAAAAGTTCAAGAATTTCAAAAGGATGACAAAATTTCGAAACAACAGCAACACAAATTCCTCAAATCAAACATTAATGAAATGCTTCGGGTATGATAAATTTGGCTATATGAAGAAGGACTGTCCACTACTCAACAATGATAAAAAGAAAAACAAGTTCGAAAATTTCAAGAAAAAGAGAAGAGCATTTCAGGTAACTTGGGATGACTCTAACTCTTCCTCTTCATCGGATAGCGACAGTGATTCAGAACAAGCAAATATTTGCTTCATGGCTAGCAGAGATGAGGTACGTCTTGAATTAGCATATGATGATAATTTTGAAATTAGTATAGAATTAGGTGACAAGTGTAGTGGATCAAAAAAATGTAGGAAAATTAAATAGAGCTGAATTGGAAACTGGGTTGTTAAAAGATGAGAAAACTATTTTAGAAGAAGAATTAGAATTAGCACAAAAAGAACGTAAAAAATTATCATCTCAAAATTCTTCTCTAACACATGATATAGAGAATAGCAGAATAGAGAATAATAAATTTGAAAAAGAAAAGTGTGAATTAACAAAATTTAGAATTAGCTAATATAGAAATTTCTGATCGCAGGAATAAATTAGATAAAATTACTAATAATGTTTAAAAATTTAATAAAGGAAAGCAAAGTCTGGAAAATTTGATAAAAGTTTCAAAACCATCAGGAAATAGGAAGGGATTGGGATTTAACAGAAAAAACGTAAAGTATCAAGAAATAATTTGGTTTCTAATAATAATCGAGGATCTAAGAAGTCTAGTACATTATATACTAATTTAGAAAGCCAAAATCTAAATGTAAAAATAAAGGATCGAAAATGATTACAATATGGATTCCTAAAACAAATAACAAATTGCTTAGACAAAAACACATAGATGTATATTTAAAAGATATAGTTCATAATGAAAATTACATCTCTAAAGCTCTCGAACCCTCATGGGTATGGCTACCTTCTCCTACTAACACGTAGGACCCTAACGGAGGAAGTGGGTACTAATTAAGACTTTTATTATTTTGCAGGTACCCAAAAACAAAATTAAAAATAAGGAGAAATGGATGCTCAATAGTGGATGCTCCAAACATATGACGGGAAGTGCATATGTTATTAAACATCACTCACATGGATGGTGGCACGGTGACTTTTGGAGATAATTCCAAAGGATATGTTATTGGGATTGGAAACGTCATCAATGTCGGTATATCTACTTCTCCTATTATTTCAAATGTCTTATAAGTTAAAAACATAATTTACTAAGTATAAGTCAATTATGTGATAAGAGATTTAGAATCGATTTTGAAAAACATAAATGCAATATCTTTGATCAAAATAAAACTTTAATTTTTGAAGGAACAAGAAATCAAAATATTTATGTTCTAAACATGAACATTAATCATAATAATGATTTATGCTTAGCCGCAAATCACGATGATCCATGGATATGGCATAAAAGATTTTGTCACATAAATTTCAAATATATAAACAAATTAGCTAAAAACAACTTGGTAAGAGGATTACCCAAAATAAATTTCAAAGTTAAAAATTTATGTGATGCATGTCAACTTGGAAAATTAAAGAAAAGCTCATTTAAGTCTAAAAAGAAAATCTCTACTAAACAACCTCTTAAATTACTTCATTTTGACTTATTTGGTCCAACTCAAGTACGTTCGATAAATCACAATAAATGTGTTTTTTTAATTGTAGACGATTTTTCAAGATATACTTGGACACTATTTTTAAAACATAAAAGTGATGCATTTGAAATGTTCATAATTTTTGCTAAACGAATTAAGACTCTAATGGATTTAAAAATCAAAAGTATAAGAAGTGATCACGGTGGAGAATTTGAAAATGAACTATTTACAAATTTTTGTAATAAAAAGGGAATTAGCCATAAATTTTATTTCCACGAACACCACAACAAAATGGAGTAGTTGAAAGAAAAAATCGCACCTTGCAAGAATGTGCGCGAACGCTTCTAAATGGCGGTGGCTTACCAAAGAATTTTTGGGCCGAAGCAGTTGCTACTACATGTTATGTATCAAATCGTATAACTCTTAGACCTATGACTAAAAATACATGTTATGAAATGCTTTTCAAAAAGAAACCGAAAGTATCATACTTTCGAATATTTGGATCAAAATGCTTTATTTTAAATACAAAAGATAATCTTGGTAAATTCGATCCAAAAGTCGATGAAGGAATTTTTATTGGTTATTCCGATCGAAGTAAAGCATACAGAATTTTTAACAAACACACAAATGTTATAGAGGACAGTCTTCATGTCTCGTTTGATGAAGACTTTAAAAATACAATGAATAAAGACGATGAAGAAATTTTTGACACTAATCAAAATAAAGCTATTGGTATTATAGTTGAAAATAATAATGATAATCAAAATAACAATGTTTTGAAATCACCACCCCATATTTCAAAAAATCATCCTATTGATAACATAATTGAAAATTTAGATAACAAAGTTTCGACTAGAAGTCATATAAATCAAATGAGTAATGTAGCATTTATATCTAATTTTGAACAAAAAAATTACAAGAAAGCATCAAATGATGATTTTTGGATTTTAGCAATGCAAGAAGAACTTAATCAATTTAAATGAAATAACGTTTGGGAACTAGTACCAAGGCCAAACGGTCAATCAGTAACAGGAACAAAATGGGTATTTAAAAATAAAGCGGACGAAAATGGAAATATTGTATGTAATAAAGCAAGATTAGTGGCATAAGGATATAATCAAGAAGAAGGAATTGATTATGAAGAAACTTTTGCACGCACGTCTTGAATCCATAAGAATATTACTTGCTTTTGCATGTCATCATAATTTTAAGCAATTTCAAATGGCTGTTAAAAGTGCTTTCTTGAACTATTTTATAAAAGAAAATGTTTATGTTGAACAACCACCACTATTTGTTCATGAAAAATATTCAGATCATGTTTTTAAGCTTAAAAAGGCGTTATATGGTTTAAAACAAGCACCTCGCGCTTGGTATGATCGATTAAAATCACATTTAATAAATTCCGGTTTTCAAATTGGTAAAATAGATACAACATTATTTATTAAAAGAGAACGAAAGGATATATTAATTGTTCAAATTTATGTTGATGACATTATATTCGGATCTCCTAACGAAAATTTATGCAATGAATTTCTAAAATAATGACAAACGAGTTTGAAATGTCTCATATAGGTGAATTAAATTTCCTTTTAGGATTACAAATAAAACAATTAAATAATGGAATCTTTATAAATCAAGAAAAATATTGTAAAGAATTACTAAAAAACGTTTTGGAATGGAAAATACATCAAGTAAACCCACTCCAATAAGTACTAGTATTCATCTAGACAAAGATGAACATAGAAAAGATTTCAAACAAAAACTATATCAAAGCATGATAGAATCTTTACTATACTTAACAGCTAGTAGACCAGATATTATGATGAGTGTTTGTCTATGTGCAAGAGTTCAAGCACAACCTAAGGAATCACATCATCGGGCGGTCAAATGGATTTTACGATATTTAACCAACACTAAAGATTACGGTCTATTTTATCCAAAAGGAAGTTCATTTGAACTCGTATCTTATAGTGATGCGGATTTTGGTGGATGTAAATCGGTTAGAAAGAGTACAAGTGGCACATGTCACTTTATTGGTCAATCCTTAGTTTCGTGGTTTAGTAAAAAGCAAAATGCATTTAGACATGTGAAGCCGAATATATTTCTACTGCCTTAGCTTGCGCTCAAGTAATACATATGCAGCAAACACTTAAAGACTATGGAAAAATAATAGACAAATCTCCTATATATTGCAATAATACTAGTGCTATATACATATATAAAAATCCACTTAATCACTCACGAACAAAACATATCGATATTCGTCACCATTTTCTGAGAGATAATGTTGAAAAAGAAATAATCACTCTTGAATTTGTAAATATCAAAAATTAAATAGCCAATATTTTTACGAAACCATTATGCGAAATAACATTTATCAAACTAAGACGAGATTTAGGAATTTGCTCATATAATGAATTAGTAAATTAAAACTATATAATTCATAACATAACCTCCAATATACTAGGAATACAAACATAAAACACTTCTGTATGTTAGTTAAGCTAAAAATAAACTTTAAACTTTCTAACCACTAATTTTTTAAACAAAATTATGTTTAAAGTTTTTAGTGGTCATAATGATTTTCATCACAAATATTGTATACCTAAATTTAGTAAACTTAAGAATATTTAAGGAACAAAGGTTGGTAGTTATAGATATCAAACTACTTCATTTGTAAATATTCTCTAAGTTCCACCATCTATATTATGAATTCAACATGTATCGGAATCACGATTCACCATATTCTGCTTTAATCTTTAGCTCACCGTTATCAAAAAGTGTACATGTCTCTTCAACAACTGTGACTCCCCCATCGAATAAATCCATGTCTAAAAATGTCTATCACAACGGACATTCACCAAAAGGAAAGAAAGTGAAAAGAGCCATTAATCTAGAATCATCATCTTTGGAAAATAAAGTTGATGAAATCTTCCACTATCAGCAAGAGATAATAGGACTACAAAGAGAAATCTACTACGAACAAAAACGACAAGGACGCCATCTAAATTTCTTAGAAAGATGCATACTGGCTATTTGTGGCCGCTCTCCAACTAAGGTCTGTCTCCAAAAAAAATCACCTCGACTAATAGAAACATCAGTTAGACCGCACAATATTACTCCTCGAAATATATGGGGAGAAGGTCCGTCTAATCAAGAGCAAGCACAATGTGCTCCATCTCACTCATTTTGGTCTCATCTCCGTTCGTTTGTTGAAAATACTAAGATAGAGGGTACATATGATACTCTGAGTTGGTCACCAATAAAATATGAACCAAACTCTTGGGATTTACAAGAACAAAAAAAATCAAACTCAAACGAAGACAAATAAAATATCTCTGCAGTCTCCTACCTCTCCAATTACAATTATTTAAATAATTCTAAAATTATTTTTTATTTTTATTTACTTTGAACCTTGTATCATGATCATTTACATAAATAAAAAGTGATTGTGTCCTAACAAATATTCAAAAATTAATCACAATCTCATACAGACAGAGCTCAGACGTCTGTGGAAAACCATAGACGTCTGTGGCAAGGTTTAGGAAATATTTTTTCTGTAACCACAGACGTCTATGAAAATCCACAGATGTATGTGGTTGTGCTCGAGCAACTGTTCTACCTTCCTCTATATAAATGATTTTACCCCCATCCTTTTGTTTTTTACCAGCCTCCACTCATTCTACTCCAAATCTAAAACCCTAAAACTTCAAAATCCCTAAATTTTCTTCAATGGCTCCCAAAAAACCCTTTTCAAAAAGATCAAAACACGCCCAATCTTCTTCCAGAGCTACTCAAATTGCGAATGAAGTTCAAATCACAAATTGACTAAGAAATGAGGAAATTGCCATCAATAGATTCCAAGCTTTAACCAACAAAGGATTTCATACAGGTTTGTTCTATAACATACATGCCAATATAGAATATGATATCTATAGCTTGGCTACCGATGCGAGTTGCAGAAATCTTATTGACATTGAATCGAATAAGGTAATAATAGACCCTTTAGCAATTTATCTCTTCTACTCAAATCTTTGTAGTGAAAAGATTTGGAAAACTGAAAATGATGATGGATGGTTATGGATGAGCGTATATGGAAAAACTATAAAAATTGATGTATTTAGCTTAGGACGGATCCTAAAATGTTCATACGAAGGTATAGAGTTAAAAGAAATTCCCGACTATAGTGTGCCACCTAGAAACAAAGTAACTCATCAACTTTGGGAAGATGAAATGCCCCAATGGAGGTCAATCTATCTTCGACCAAGAGCTCGTCTACTAACTAGAATGATAATTAATACCATTATTCCTAGATTAGGTAGTCATGAGAAAATTCATGAAAATGAGCATAAAGCATTATATGCTATATATGCTCAACTTCCTATCAATTGGGCAAAATTCATACATGATCAAATAAAAAGTTTTTGGAGTCAACACAAAAGGACTATTCTCTATGCTCCGTACATAATGAGAATATTAAAAGATTTAGACGTGCCTTCGTATATGTCACAGTATGAAGAAATACTATTCAAGGATAGTGGGAAGAAAATTGTGTCGTTAATGCAACTCCCAACAGCTCCTCCTCCCATTATTCCATTTGAACAATGGAAATTCCGAAACCAATGTCGATAAGAAAAAGGCCTGTATCTTCTTCTCAGCCTTCTGCTCCTCATTCTTCTCAGGAATACCATTCAGATCCTGACATCTTAGAAGCTCGAACTTCCCTTACTTACAATCATTCGGGTCGCGATGCAATTTTACAGAATCAGGGAATCATTACCAAAAATAAAAAACCTGGAGAGGAGAATGATTGGATTAGAACGACTTTTTCGACTCTTATGACTAAGGTTGAAAATACTTTAGTAAAAGTCATTTCTGGATTAGGAAAAATTATGAGAAAAGTTCGAGGTTGGTCTGCATCTTCATCGCCATCTCCAACACCACCTCCTCGTCAACAAACACCACTCTATCGTTTTCAACATTCTCCCCCTCAACCATCGCACACAAATATATGAAAAATAATTATGGTTTTGGAGGATGTAGAAGAAGAAGAGAGTGATGGGATTCCATGGCCAAACCCAGATGTCGACCAGCCTACATCTCAGCAGGATTATATGGCAATGCAAGGATTGACTGTACAAGAGAATGTGGAGTACACCGATCAAAATCATTGACCCGGAGATTTTCAAACAGATCCATCATCACATTGGGAGTATTATGAGAACTATGAGGGCTTCTCTTATTCTTCTCATTAAGCCATTTTTTTCTTTTTCAAAACTCTTATTTGCTTCACCTTGTTTTTTGTGTTTCTTTTTTTCAAAACTGTAACGACCCCGAATTTTATATGAGTTTAAATTGTTAATTAAATTAATTTTTGAATAAAATTTGTGAAATAAATCGATTAAGTGATGCGAGTTTCCCGGATTTAAAATAAATTTTGTATAAATCATTTAAATAAATAAAAAAATATATTGTATATTGTGTATATATGTGTATATATGAATATATATATATAATAATGATTAAGAAGATGTATTTATAAAATAAGAAAAAAAATGTAGTATAAAATTTATTTAAAAGCTTTTAATTAATGAGAAACACAAGTGAGTCATTCGAATTGAACAAAACAACAAGTGTATGCAAGAAGTAGATGAAACAAAAGAATGTAAGGCAAAAGAAAAATATCTGCATACAAATACAAGATCAAATGAAAATATAAGTAGACTTAGAAAACAAATCAAAGTATATACGAATATGAGGCTATAAGCAAAAATAGAAACATTTGTACAAATTAAAATGTATCAGCCTCCATTGCTCTGATACCAAATGTAACGATACAGATTTTTCGCATTCGAAAATCGACACCCATACTTTACATCGTACTCGAATGCCGTAGATTTGACCGTTCAAATCCGAGTCGCCGGAGCTTATAACAACATTAAGTAAACAACACAGCGGAAAAGAAAAAGAATATAGATATTCATTGTATCATCATTGTATCTGGATATTGTATCAGATGTTGTATATCTATATTCTTTTTCTTTTCCGCTGTGTTGTTTACTTAATGTTGTTATAAGCTCCAGCGACTCAGATTTGAACGGTCGAATCTACGGCATTCGAGTACGATGTAAAGTATGGGTGTCGATTTTCGAACGCGAAAAATCTGTATCGTTACAAAAACACTAGTTCGTATATTGTGTTTGTTCTGTATGAAACATGTCTGTGATCTTGATTACGTTTTGTCAATGTTATCGTGTTTGTGGTTATATTTTTTGAGATTCTTTGTGTAATAGTGATGTGATTTCTGTGTTTATTTCGTATATCTGTAGTGTTCTTTTTGATAATGTCAAAGGGGGAGAAAAAGATATGCATATATACAGGGAGAGATCACATACTTAGGGGGAGTAAAATTATATTTGTACATAGTTAGTAATTGTATAGTTGTCATCATCAAAAAGGGGAAGAATGTTAGAACCTCCATTCTTATTTTCGACGACGACAACTATACAAACACACATATACAATATAAACATCATCAATATGCAGGTACACGCAACAAGATCATGGCTAGAAGACAAGCAAGGACATACTATTACTAGTAAGATCGTATTAAGTCTTAGATAAAATATGTAAAATCTCCTTGAGTGATTCGCAAAACACAAATTCACGTTTTCAAATTAAAACAGATGATATCTTAAGAAAATTGAATCCACGGACGTCTGTGAAAAACCACAGACGTTTGTGACATTACACGGGAAAATTAACCACTGTAATGACAGACACCTTTGATTTTCCACAGACATCTATGACGTTATTTCTAAAACATAACGGCTATTTTTATGAAAGGTTTCTTCCTTCTGAATTTTTCAATATACTGAATTTACTCAAACATTGCAACTCTTTGAAAGGTAATGGTTGCTTCTCTTTGAGAAACAACTCTTGAATCTTATAAATAACACTAAATGATTGAGGCTAACACTTACCTTGATTTTTGTGCTCTTATTCTATATTCTTACTTCTATGCTTTCACTAATTCAATTTTTCAATCATTTAAATAACCTAAATTTATATTTTTGTTATATTGCTACCTAAAAATAAAAGTGCAATAAACAGCATCACTCGAAGGAGATTATAGGAAGAATTGTATTGTACAGTCAATATCCGTGTTATTTAGAACACACAATTGTCAACAAAATACTTTTGTATTAAGCATGTTCCTCCAGGTGAAGTGAGGGTATTTTGGTTAGTAAATACCGAAGGCGAGCTTCGGGACTGGACGTAGGATGGGAGGTCCGAACCCGTATAAAAACTCTGGTTTGCACGCTTTTTATACTTTGCTATTTATTGTCTACTATAGCATTAACTCATACACTTTCATATTATACACAAGTTAGATAATATACGTTCCACTAGACTTTCAAATTCCTATCTCTATCCTAACATTTAAATGCTTTTGAAATCCATAATCAATTCATTCCTTGCAGGCTATGTAATCCTATTTATATAACTTCAATTTGACTCTTTTCTTTTAAGTTTAAGTGATAATCATAATAATACTTTCACTTTATTTACTTTTATGCAAAATCTTTGCTATTAACATCATTTCTATGAAATTAATAAGTTTTCAAAACTGTAAAATATTCTGTTTAATTTCAGTAGACATTTTCTTTTTACAAAAATTATGACATCTTTCTTAATTAATTTTTTTCCAAATGGTTCAGTTAACTTAGAAAAGTGGTCATATAAGCATATCTTTCTTAACTTCTCGTTTAAAAATAAGAAATTTTCACAAAAGTGTGTTTTAATAAAAAATAATATGATATTTAACTTAGTATTATTTTTATTTTAAAGTGTGGTAGAAATACCGATTAAAGACATTTTCAAGCACCGACCATTTCTTATTTATAAAAGAGATCCAAAAGTTGAGTTATACATACTTCCTAATTTACTTTTCAAAAGTTTCATTATCAAAAGCAAAGTACACATTAAGGGTAAGTGCAACAATATGCCTAAAAACAAAAACTTTAAATCAGTTATTGAAAATTGTTTTTTATTTCTTTTTATTCTACTTTTTAAATAAATTTCATTAAGCTTGTCTGATCATTTCATAGAAAATCATAAACCAACTTATTTTTCTTTAAAAATATGAGACCTTTATTGTTTCTACTTTTTAGAAAACATTTACACTAGTTTATATCACTTAAATTGTGGTAGATAAAAGCAACTAATTTACACAAGCCCAATTATACCCAATAATGCTTTAAATGTATAGGGTTTCCGTCTGTCTTGTTCAAAAATGGTTAATTCAAGTTTATCTTTCAATACAGATTCCAACTCCAATATAAGAATTCCACTTTAATGGGAGAGGTTTGTTCTAAATTGTGAAGTCCTTCTTTCATGTTCCCTTTACGCCTTATCACATCACACTTTAACTATACGGGTTTGATGGTACTAATCTTCTTCCACTCACCCTTAAATCCATAATTTACTTTAACTCACAATTGTTTGTTTATATAAGGGAACAACTACCGTATGAGTCAAATATGCCAACCTACCTTAAATACATTGTTTACTTTAACTTATAATTGTTTGCTTATATAAGGGAACAACTACCTTACTTCAACTATCGATGTTTAGGATGTCGTGTATTAGTAAATATACATATTAGAAAATTACAGATATGCCCCCTTAGTCGGATTAGGCTCAATTTGTCCCCTCACTTGCAATACCAGCAGAACCATATAGGGATGTTCACGCTCTGAATCTTAGCTGCCTCTTTTGAGCCATTTCTAGCATAATTGCTTATTTATATTATTAGTGATCAGGAATTATTAGCAACTTTCATGCGGACAATATTAAATAAGAATAGAGCGAATATGTTTTTCATGTATACTTTTATATGTGTATAACCCTTGAATTTTTTTTCCATATATATATATATATGAAAACTCTTTGGAAAGCTTTTTAAAAAAACCTTTCTAAAATATACAAGTACGTTCTCTACATACATAGCTAGTCCCTAAGGAACCCTAGACCTAAGCTATGATACCAAATAAAATGACTAACACCTTCGAACACACCAAAATCAAAGCCTAGGTTGACTTTTGGTCTTGCGTTGTGCCAAGAATGGTTTATAAAAGATTACATAGACTAAGATAATACCTAAAATGTTCTACACTTTCAGATCTCACAACAGAAGGAATTAAAATACAAGTACTAAAATAGACATTTTAGAAAACAATTTTCAAAAATACTTAGTTCATATACAATTTTTCCAAAGTGAAATATAAAGTCTAATAGACATTCAATACAATAAATAGCTACAGGAGGAACAACGAAAAATAACGGAACTCTGATGCTTTCCTCCTTTCTACATGTATTATGCCTAATCAACTACTGTCTTGTCTTTATGTGGTGGGGGAAAATGAAAGGAGTGGGTTAGACAAAAGTCTATTGAATGAGTTATATTACTAAACATATGGTGATCACAGGTAATTTACATCATTTATAATCTATGTGACCTAGGGTGTCCTACTTGTGTTTGTGAACTAGTTACTAATGTTGATTTCATTAACCTAAGGGATACAGTTCTAAAGAAACCTGCACCCAACATCTTGTGAAGGTTTACAATTAGGGTTGGACAACTAGTCGAACCTCAAATGAACCACGTGTCAGAGTAATTTCCTCTGGAACTATTCGTAACATAGGATCGCATACACTATCATCCTTGGGACTACATTCCCAATCTACGACTACACGTATCGTACTTACTCATTGAGAGGAGCTTGCAATGCCGACTCTAAAGACGTCTTAGGTTCCGCTACATCCATGTCCAATCTCAATGGTAATGCTGCCACCTATTGCACCATGTCGGGCATCCACCAACAGTGCTACATATCCACCGAGGAACTTCCCGTTAGTGTTGGGCCCCTACACTCTGCCAAGCATTCACCAATATTGTCATGCATACATCGAGAAACCTTCTATTAGTGCTACTAGCAATTGAATCACCTTATGCCAAATAAATAGCATCTAGGCCTAATTGCCTACGTACATCTCTATTCGGTCCCATAACATCTAAAAGTCAAGAATTAGGAAACTAATTTCCCTACTAACACACTGGTGTGTGTGTGTGTATGTTATATATATATGTATATATAATCTAGAAGTTGAGCCTTTGGCCGAGGTTCTACATACGCTAAAAACACGTCTACTGGTCGATCACTAGCCATTGTAGCAATTGATTGCTTGCTATTGACTGCTTATAGTATGGTGGTCGACCGGTCGGATTTTCGATTTATGAATTTTATTTTATTTTCTTCTTTCAATTAACGTTAATCATAATTATAGTAAATCAAATTTTGTTTAACAACGACTATATTTCTAGTTCCTAACTAGATTTCATCTATCCATTCAGGCCTACTGCACGTAATTCAAACAATTTCTGTGATTAATCTACAATTCCATTTATACGGTTTCAACTTAACAATTTTTATAATCATGCTTGTTTATCCAAAATCTGTCCAGGATGAAATCAATGTGGTGTATACATTTTAAATCTCAAGTCCAATTCAAATCAAATAAAAGGTGTAAATCATGTTAAATCAATTTAAATCATATCTCAACATTACTTCAAAACAATCGATTTCTATGTACTTGCAATTATTAAATAAATAATATCTTAGATTTTGTGATCATCAAATAAACTTTTATTTCTATATAATTGCAACTAAAATAATCTTCAAATTAAATAAACTTTTCAATTCAGATTCAAATCAGCTAAATTTCCAATCAAATAGATATATAAATAAATCAAATTACTTGATAATCCTCATATTTTATTAATCAACCCACTCATCTTGTATAAGCTTCTTCCCCTTAATTCACTTTGAATCGCCTCCGCTTTGATTTGTTGATTTCTCCCTTCTGTTTGATTTTGTCTTTAATTTGGTTGTCTCCTCCTCTTTATAATTTTTAATTTTAACCTTAGATTTTGTTTTTATTCTTATTTTTGAAGAACCGGTTGATTTGAAGAGGAAAGGAGAGTTTTGGGAGAGATAGGGTTTCGGTACAGCAAACATTCTCAGGAAAAGTTTGCAGGGTTTACAATGTTATTTATAGGTGCAGGAAACCATCGTGGCCATTTAATTTTAATTAAATAAAATTCGGGCCGTTTAGCCTAGGTTTTTCGTAGCCGATAGTGCCCAAGCAGTCGACCGCTTAGTTTGAAGCGGTCGAGCACTAAAGGTCGACCGTTCCTCACTAGATTATGGACGGGTGAAACTTTCCTAATTTAAAATACTTCCTTTTATATATATTTGAATTGTTTTCTATTTCAAATCTTCAAAATTTAATAACTTTGCATACGAACTCCGATTACAAAACTTTACATATGTAAATTATCCATAAAATCACTACGAACGCAATAATGCAAGTTTCGTAGCCAAACTAGGACATTTGTGAATATACCATTTTACCTTATTATATTTAATTTAATTTTTTTATTAAATTTTCAGTTAATTTTGATGGGGTGTTACATAGTGGGGCTCTCATGATTTCTTCAAAAAATGGTTGGATTTTTCTTGCTTTTGGACCTCTCTTCTTGTAGTTACTGCATTTGTTCGGTTTGCTTCGGTCGTAGTCTTTCAGTGTTTCATTCTCCACCGAGACTCAAGCTGCCAGTATAACCTAAATAACAACTTTTCTTATCAAGCTGAACCTTATTAAGCCCACCAAGTTTATCCTTTTGGAACTCAGAGTTTAGGCCTTTTTAGCTCGACCTTTTTTAGCCATCCAGGAAACTTCCTCCTAAACTCTAGTAGCACCAATTCTACCAAATTCAATTTCATTTTCCTCCCTGGCCATTGGTCGCTTCCCAGGGTTTTGTCCAGTTCTTGATGCCTGAATTTCTTCATCAATAAGAAAATAATAGTTTTCTCCATACTTTCAATTGTCTTCTTCATTGTCGCTTGGTATTCATCCAAGCACGTTATGGTAATCTCTATAAAAGCTAGCATCATCTAAAGATGAACACAAGTGATTTTCTTATATATAAACATAGGTGGGATGTAGTACGCCATGGCTGGATGATTAAAAAAGTAAATTTTTATTAATTGTAATTTTTCAAAGTTAATCACTCCCTAATTAAAAAATGTGAAATACAAAAGTATTCCAAATTAGATATATTATATATCAAAATTGTAGTCCTCGATGACATGATCCACCAATGGAGTTTGTTTGTCAATTAGGTGTATGAATTGGATCAGAAAATGCACTAAAAGTTCGATAAACGTGGACCGTCCATTTCAATCCAATAATGAAATAGTGATGATATGATGATTAGAAAGTATAGATATGTAGAGGAGGATGAACAGGTCCTTGAGGTGGTCGCCGATCAACTCAGATCAACAAGAGACGGTTGGAAAATGAAGCGAAGTCGGTAGCGATGGCGTTAGCTTTTGCGGCAGGCATGACGTGGATTGTGTATTTGAACTTGATGGAGTTAAGGGTATGCCTTATGTGCAATTATATAATTTGTTACATATATCTAACTCGATAACAAAAGTTAGTTAAAATAAAAGGTGTTTCTTTCTATTATATACTTAATTTTGATATAATTAATTAAGTATCAAGTTAAAGTATATTAAATAGAAAAACCTTAAATGAATGTTATGTACTATTAATTACAATGTGTTGTAATAATGATAATTTTATCACATTAAAAAATAACATATTGTTTTAAATATTCCTTTCGAGATATTTAGAGAAAGGATATTGATTCGTCTATTGAGATTAGAGTATGTATCGCTCTCCAAATGTTAGGTAGTGTATTACTCATGAGTGTTAGGAACACCAAGTGGTTATGTACCAATGGTAATTTAATAACCATGGAATGACTCGCTCGAGAATTCTCTGTTGGTTAATATAACTAATGTCATACAAACAATCTCAAAGTGATGATATTACATAGTATCATCGACTTTAGAATATCGTGGAACTTCAATATGGACACTGATGTGCATGTAAAAGTGTATATTTTTACTCCCATATTTAATCTTCTTTTATTTAAATAAATGAGCATATCAGGGTATTTTACATATTTAAACCAAAATTTAAATTATTTTCAAATCATCATTCATTCATCTTCATTTGGGGGAAAAATAGTAATTTTGTGTATGAATTAATTTTGAGAAAATTTATTTGCATTATTCTTATTTGTAGGAAATCGAGTGCAAATTGGATGGAGCTTCAAGGATATATACATGCATAAATGTTTAAGGCCAAGAGAATGTAGAAAATAAAAGAATTCATGCAACATGGAGGATCCCACATGCCCATTAACTAATGGTCCATAATTAAAATCACATGAACATGTTAATGGAGACTTAAAGGCATGTTAGTGGGGACTAATTAATTCTCTAATGATTACTTGGAGGTTACACTATCTCAAGGGCATTTTTGGTAGTCCCCTAAAAATGAATTAGGGTTTTAAACATGTATAAATACCCCTTATGTTTCAACCATCTTCTTCTTTTTTATGCAAGTTGTAGCACAAAGTTTATAATAAATAAAATATCTCTTTAATGGCTTCTTAGCCTTGTTATTTATTTTCATGCAATTTTTATGTCATGCTTTCTTTTATTGCTATTTTATTTTATGCTCTCTTATTTACTTTATGCTCTCTTATTTCATGTTAGCAGCATAGATTTAATTGTTACAATTAGGTTAGTTTTATTTTATGCAAGTAGTTAGCTCTCTTTTCTTTTAATTAGCTTTCATTGTCCTTGTTTTTTTATGTTGAAATCACTTTATGTTAAGATGTATTCAAATATGAGTAGCTAAACCCCTTCAATTTAGGGGTAATGAAGCTCTCATAAAACATATTAAATTAACATAATGATTTCATTTGTGATCTCTCTTATGTGCTTAATGGAAATTATGAATGGTGGTGGTTTATTTTTATTTTTTTTAGTGAATTTGATAGTCTATGTTGACATCTCAAATAGGCTATGCTTCATACAATATAACATAAACTATTTGATCATTTGCCTAAGTGATTTTGATAATGAAAGTCAAACTAGAATCAAAATTTGATGGTCTATGTTACTAATTCATAGTAAATAGATCATGCTTAAAATAGATTTTATTTTTAATTTCATGTCATTTTCATGAGAATTGACAAGTGGGTATGAATGGTGTGTTAGAGTTTGATGGTTTAAGTTATGCTAATTAATAACACAAATAATCATACTTATAATAAACACATCAATCATTTCTACTTAATATTTTAATGAGAGATTATAAATGAATTTGTGTTGATTTATATGAATGATTGGAAATGGATTTGACTCTAAATTGCTCCTTAATCTCATAGTTTTATTCACTTTTGCTCTAGTTATTTTATACAATTTCAAAGTTTAAAATAATTTTAAAAACTTTGAGCTAATTTGATTGAGTAATATTAGAATTTAATTCTTTCCTTGTGGATCGACCCAAACTCACATATGTACTATGATTGTATGTCGTGTGCTTGCGGTTTTTATAATGATTATATTTTTCGTCGATTTTTTAAACGATAGAAAATCTATCGTCAATCAAACACTCCACTTTGATTATAGTTAAATCATGATATAACGTCCATTAAATGGCTATAGCTGGGTCTGAGTTGAAGCATTGAAAGTGAAACACTATTCAATAGGGAATTCGTCTCCTTGTCATACGAGGTTAGTATCAAGGTCAACTATAGTCAACTCAAAATCAAAGTCTTTGGCCAGAGCAATATGATTGATAATAATTGTTATTATTGAATCAACATTTTTACGTTTGGACTTACAAAGTTAAACGTGAGGGATGTTGGAATTTTGGCTAAAACCAAATTCTATAAGTCCTAATGTGATATAGTTTTAGCGAAGAGAATTGCTGTTAATAATCGTTATGGCCAGGTATCGTTTGTAATAAGTAAAATTGGATTTTTCAGAAAGATGTGCAAGTGATAAATTCAGCCAAAATATCACAGTACTAGATAAGAAGACAGGTGGATGCTAATATTTGGATTGTTCGATATTAATCACCGACTGAATTTACACCTTTGATTCGTACAACCGAAATGACGAATTCTCCAAATGAACCACACAATTTAATTAATTTATAATCCTTGTAAATTAATGAAATTAATTAATATTTATGAAATATTATTTATGAATTTTTTTGATTATTTAGATATCATTAGTATTTAATAAAGTATGTGTATAAAAGTTATAAATGCATGTATCGATATACAACGTCGATAGAATATTTAAAATAGATTTAAATAGGATAAATACTAAGTGTGATTTTGAATTAATTAAATTAATTTATTAAAAAATTTGATATATTTGAATACCATTGGTATTTAATAAAGTGCATATATGAAAGTTAAAATGCGTATATCAATATACGATATCGATAGAATGTTTTAATTAGATTTAGATAGATTAAATGCTAAGTGATTTTAGAAATTATTGAGGGCCATGTGACACCTGTTATAGCCGACCGTAGACAATAAAGAAAGGGAGAAGATTTGATGAGATTTAGTGGGGAATGAAATAGAGAGAGAGAGTTTTAAAGGAAGGAATTAAAAGGTAATTGTAACGAACTGGCTTTTCGACTCTCAAAAATCGACACTAAAATGTCCACTGTATTATATGTCAAACATTCAAGTGCCGGAAATACCGATTTTTTAGGGTGAAAGAAGAAGGTAGAAGATAGAAGAATACTAAACAACACAGAATCTCACAATGCAGCGAATAATATATATAATATAACAATGATCTTTACAAAGAAACATCTTTATTCATATATACAACATCACAGCACACTAGGTTTATACTAAATTTGGACAGTTATAGAAACCTGTCCTTACATTGACAAACATACAGACTCTACAATACAGCGAGAGAAAAATATACATGAATACGTCTTGACCATCCAGCTCCTCTCCAACTCCAAAGTATCTAGTAACCTGGGAAAAACATGCTCGGTCTGACCCAAGCATTACATGGAATAACGCCTGGGTCAGTCTGGTAAGCCAGCGAGAGTAAAACTCGATAACAAGTAACAACCAAACTGATTTCTATATTTGAAAACTTTTCACAAAAGGTATCTCGTAAGACCACACCGCACATAAAAACAGATGAGTTTTTACCTCACAATAACCAAAACATTTTATATCAAAATCCAGTGATATTATCATAGTGTCTAAGTTTAAAGTAAAAAGTTAAAATAGCTAAATGCTTGCATCTCACATTCCAACATACTAGGCTCTACAATAAAAAATGTAAGGTACGTATTGGAGATTGGATTCCAACAATGGCAAGGTAAGGGACTACCTTCCGATGACACACCTCTAGAGAATGCGTTGATGCTAACACGGAGCCGGCGGCCCCTTTAACATGGCAGACCGGATTACCTCACCCCCTTAACACCGAGGCCTTATACTACCACAGTGTTTGCACGCAAACCAAATATGAAAAGGACATCTAGAATGGGGTGATCGCTCCTAATAGTAACTAACCACATAGCCCTGCTGCATGCCCTGTTTTTGCCATTCCTCCCAGTTGTGAGGCTTAAGGCTACGCTTTACCATCCTGAATAGCAATCCATCTTGGAATGCTAACACTGCCCTCCAAGCGTCAATGCAATGCCAACATTCATTCATACAAGTTGTCCAGGATAAGGACAAACCAAAGGCACTGCTTCTACTACATCCATTTTGGAACCACCCTTAGGATTAGTAGCAAGTAGCCCTTGCACTTCAATGGCTCCGTCTTCGATCCCATGCTTCAAGATGTCTTCATTTCGAAACGCTTGAGTTGGATCGAAGTGGTTTTCAAATAGCATATCCGATCTCGGTCTCTTCAAAACAACTTTCGATATTTCCGGTAAACTCAACCCCGGTTCTTTAGGAAATAAACAGACAAATGATAAGAGCGAAGTTCACCTCCTAACCATTTGTGGATGGATTTCCTTATCATTCATCGTAGAAGAACGAAACGAGTTTATACGTACAGTATAACACCTTCGACGGTAACTGTACCATATAATTTTCATGTTTCTTCTAGATATTTCCAAAGTTACGTTTTGCCCAGATTTGACAGTTGGTTATTTAACTATCAAATAAACAAACATCCAATCATGGTTTAATTTCCATATGGGTTCCACTAAGCCTTTATTAATTCTCTTTAATTAAAAAACCACTTTATAAAACCTGATCGCAAGATCTTTTCAAAACACTATTTCCAAACCCCTTACATTTCCTTTTATACTTGGGAAACATTTATATACTTATTTCAATGTTATAAGTATATTACCAAAATATTTTGCTTTTCATGCGTTGAAACAAAATCATATACTTATCTTATCAGTATAAGTATATTTATAAACTTTTCAAAGTTTTCTTCTTTCCAAATCCCATATTAAATAACCAAACATTTCTTCCAAATAAAACATTCTGCTTACCCTTTATCAAAAATTCCTTTTTTAAAAGCTAATCTCATATTTCAATTAACTTATAACTTTCAAAATAAAGTTATAACCCACTTTTATAAACCTTTAAGTTAATTTATAAACCTCATTCCAAATCTCTGAAATTATTTATAAACTTTTTTTCCTATTTTTAAAACTCTTTATATAAACCTTTTTATACTCCTTTATAAATATCATTTACAAAACATCATTTGTAAAACACCTTAATAACCCTTTTCGTTAGTAAAAACCCCTTTCTATAAACAAGTTATCATTAATAAATACCTTTATAAGAATTATATAACTTGAAAAACCATTTATAAACCCTTAGTCTCAAATTGATTAAAGAATTTAAGTAAATTCAAAACCATACTTTATAAATTCCAAATGAGGCTTAATAGTCCCAATGGTACTGATTTAAGCTACCATTTTATTTTAATTTAATTCCAAGGAACTTATCAATTATTTACATAGGCCAACATATATGTAAATTCAACCAATTATCAAATTAGGGAATAACATGTCAATACAACTCAACTAGCATATACATGTCTAAACAACATAATAGCAGGATAGTGATTTGTCCTGCTAAATAGATGTCCAAAACAATTTAATCAATTAATAGCGAAACAGGGATTTATTCTGCTAAACACATGTGCAAACAATCCAAACAATTACCCTATAGAAAAATGGTGTTTTATTCTGCTAATGAATATCCATACAACACAAATAATCACATTCTAACTTATTCACAGTTGTTTGTCTATTTAATATCATGTACAAGAGATCCTTTGGTTAAAATCAAACCACTTAGAAAAGAACCCAACTTAAAACATAGCCGATAAAGTTTAAAATAACTTTTAATAATTAAATCATAATTTAATATAAATTAAAGCTTAATTAAATCTTAAATAATCAAAATCAAATCATAATTAAGTCTTAATTAATTAAAAGTAAATTAATAATTATACTTTAAACAAATAAACATTTACTTAAAATTAATCCCTAATTAAGCAATAATTAAGTAAATAATTAACCTTTAATTAAATAATAATTAATTAAATAATTCAACTTTAATTAAATAATAATTAAAATAATTAAACTTGATTAAATAAAAATAATTACCCTTTTAACTTAATTAATCATTAATTAAAACTTCTTAGTAACTTATTAATTATCACTAATTAGTCACTAATTACTTAACCTGATTACTGATTAATTAATAAATAATTATCCTTAATTAATAAATTAATTAATTATTAACCATACTTAATCAAGTTATAATTAACTTATGTGTTGCTAATTACATTTGAAAATAGGTTTTCAAATCATTTTTAAAAGAAAACTTTAAAGTTAGAATTCAAACTTTTCCAAACTTCATCCATAGCGACTACCGCTATGGACGCAATAACTTAGAATTTGCTTCTCGAAGTTACCATCTAGAACTTTAACCTTGTTGGATTATCTTTTAATACATAAAAGAAAGGGTTTTGAAAACCTTAACTCAAGTTAGAATTTAAACAAAAACATTTACTAACTCAAAACTAGTAAATGATTAGATTTTCAAATGGATCTCAAGTCCTTTCAATATTCCAAACTACTAATCTTTCCATAACCATTCGACCAAATCCAAGATATCACATACACAAGCATATCGTTTGCATAACATATCAAGTTCACAACTTTATATCCAAACATAGCACTTAAACCATTGTTTTCATATCTAATGCTAACCACATATTAGCACATATATGTCTATCAAAACCAAGTCATGATCCATACAACAAACATCATCCATTTAGCCATAATGACAAATATATAAATAGATAAAATCTTTCCCAAAAAGATTAGGATTTACTCACCATAAATCTTTCCTAATCTTGAAATGTTTTAGAACTTGAAAAGCTTCACAATTCCAAAAGGTAACCCGAAAATAGGTCACCTTGCTCTTGGCTTTTCTCCATTTTACTCCCAGAATTTCGAAAAATAATCAACAGAAAAGTTTTAGGAAATTCTTTTCTCTATCATTGCAAAGAAAGAATCACTCGATTTGGATCATTTTTGAGAAACTTATGGTTAAAAGAAGAGGTGGTATTTTCGGCCTTCAAAACATAGGTCCGATAATGGGTCTTAAAGACAAGCATTTTTGACATAGTTAAACTAAAATCTTGAGGAAGTGGTCAACATAAAAGTTGTAGCCACTAGATTTATATACGGTTAAAAAAGGGGAAAATCATGATTTGAAGCAGAAAGTTAGAAGTTATGGTCGAAGGATGTAGAATGAAAAATGGAGAAGATTTTGAGTGGATTTTAAACAAGTTTTCTAAGGATTTTTTTCCTTTTTTTCTCTCAAGGCTAAAAGAAGGAGCCCTGAAAAACTTTAACAAGGAAGAAGAAGAAGGAAATGGAAGCAAGGAGAAAAGAAAAAGAATAGGTGGTTATATATATAGGCAAAATGAAATAAATAATATAACTTGTCATAATTATATCTAGTCACATCACAAATCTTTTATAATATATATTTGTTACCTGGTGCCTTGGCCCGGCTACAAAGAGGTAATTTTAGGGAGCAAAATTGATTATTAATGGGAGCATGGTCAAAGAGTGAAGGGCACAAAGTATTTGGGATATAGATTTTGGAAAAGGGTGAGTTGCCTATGGTTTACTTCGGGTTAGCATGGCTCATGCTTCGGGTCAATGTAGTATTTACTCTAGGTTAGTACTCGGGTCGGCTGTAAGAAATGCAAGGGATTAGCATACCTATTAGGGATCGGCATAACATCTCTGGAATCGGCATACAACTTGAGGTCAGTGTCACTCCGAATTGGCATAGCTTGGAGGGGTCGACAAAAGAATGGTATAAGATGAAGCCCGGGTCGATATTCCATATGCTTGCACTCGGATTGGCATAAGGCACGAAGGACTTCGGGTTGGTATAAAGGACCAAGGGATTCTGGTCAGCATACTCCGGGTTGGCATGTTTGGAGCATTCGACATGTTTGGAGCGGTCGGCATGTTTGGAGCCTGTTATCCCGCATTTTGGCAAGGCCGTGACACCAAGGACTTGATTAGAGACCAAGGACAATCCGTCCCGAAGATCGGTTGTACACAGGTTTACTATGGATACTGGAAAATTTGGTTTGAGTCCGGATCGATCTACAATCAACATGACAGGACAAGCAAAACTGTGAAAGCCAACATTCCAAATTTCAGATCAATCGGAGTTTGTATGCTCAAGATATGGATCGATCAAGTTTCATGAGAGGCAAGTTTTATTCGTATCCATCCAGTTCGTATCCATCACCTTGCAACCATCCTATTCATATCCATCAACTCCATCTCCATCATGTTTGTATCGATCAAGCACCATCAATCCATAAGTTCTGTTCGTATCGATCAACCCCTTCTTTCTGTTTCGTATCGATCGTTCCAGGGATCGATACGAAGTAAGCAACCAACAAGCATCGATATGAAGTGGCCTTCAAGCATCGATACGAAGCAGCATGCAAAGCATTGATACGAAAAGCAATCCCCAGGGTCGATACGAAGAAGGCGTGGTCAAACATAGGAAGCGATCTGCTAGCGTAATACTTGGATCTCTCCTGAACTATCGCTCTACGTCATTTTGGTGCTGTTACGCCATTACTCTGCCGAAGATCCATTGTAACTTGAGTGTTTGATTTATTCTCTGTTGTAATCAGTTAGCAATCAACAATAAATATCAAATCATTCAAAGTGGACGTAGGCTACAACGCCGAACCACTATAAATCTCTGTCTACTTCTATTTCTGTTTGCTTGAATTAGCGTGTTTGTTAGATTAGACTCTTTTTCCATTTAAATTCTTCATTTTAATCTCTTCAAATACGTCCGAAGAGTGTTGTGCCCAATTTTGGTACAAATACTTTGGTGCTTCACTGAGAAAACCCTATTTTCTCTTGCTCTATGGATCCTCTACCGTCGTTGGATTGCTAAAATCTAAGAAGAAGATATAGATCTGTCATCCAGTAGTTCCTTCCATTCTATTTAGATTTCACCAGATCTGGGAAAGAGTTACGTCGTTCAACATGGTTACTACCAGAACTGTTTTAACTGCTGCAAATCCAGAAGGAAGGGATAGGCAAAATCCCACGCAGCTAGCCACAGCGGGAAAAGCCTCACCCGGAGCTCCAGATCCACAAGGTCCTGTCACTAGGGAGGAGTTCCAGATCCTAATGCAAGAGCTAACTCAGAGCTGTCAGCAGCTCACCCAGCAGATTCGTGCCAACACGGAGCTCGCAAACCAGCTTAACGAGGAAAGACGAAGGAGAACTATGAGGGATCGTACTTCTTACTCATCAACCGAAAGCTCGGCCTCTTTTGATTTCAATCATAGAACTACATGCCAACGGTTGAATGGAAACTATGCACAAGCCTCCGGACATCTGCGTGTTGTGAATCTCGGACAAGCTAGGGATGGTCCTTCTATGGGACACCAAGCTGGGCCCTCCTCCTGAGGAGGGGCACTTCCTTACCATGCTATGGACGACCATGCAACTACTGCCGTTATAGACTTGGATGCTAAGATTTAGAACCAAACAGATCCGACCCTTCGTCAACACATCCATGCTCATGAATATTACATTCCTGAAGATTGGGAGCCAAGGAGGTGAGGCACGGACCGTCGACAGCGCCCGGACCGTCCCCGCAACATGGAACCCGACCATGCCTTGGCCCCGAATGTCCAAATGCCTGACATTCCAACCATGATCCGCCAAATGATCCATGAAAGTCAAGGTTTTACCAATGACGATTGGGGAATCTCCCGAAGTCATACTCCGTTCACAAACGATGTTCTTTATGCTGAGCCACCTTGTTGATTTAGGATGCCTACCCTGCCTGTGTATGAAGGAAGTTCGGACCCTAACCATCAAATATTAAAGTATGAATGGCTCATTGAACGCCGCTCAAGCTGACGATGCGGTTACGTGCAGGAGTTTCCCTATTTCTTTGGGAGGTACCACAACCATGTGGTTTACTTGACTACCACTCAGATCCATTTCGAGTTTCGATCAGTTGGCTACAAAGTTTGTCGAACAATTATGTATGCATGTTACAAGGCCAAAGGATGTCAACACCTTATCCAATGTTACCCAAGCTTCAGGAGAGACACTTAGACGTTATCTGGAAAGGTTTCATGCTGCCTGTGCTGAGGTCAGCAACCCGAATGACAATTCTACCTTAATGGCATTAACTAAAGGGATCGATCCTGATTTCAAGTTTGGCAATTAGTTGGCTGGGAAACCCCCCGCGTCATTGGATCGTTTCTATGCTAAGGCGGCCCAGTTTCTGAGGAGAGAAGACGCTAGACGATCTAGGAAGCAGGATGATGCGGGGCCCAGTGTTGAAGGCATTCGGAGTAACGTTGCTGTGAAACAGACCGGTGAGAATTTCGAAAAATTTCAGTTGAATATACAGAACAAGCAAGGTCAACAGAAAGGTAACGGAGGTCAGGGGAAGAAGCGAGACCCAAATCATGGACCGAGACCCAGAGCTCCAATGTTTGATCGATATACCCCTTTGAATACATTCCCGGAGAATGATTATTTGTAGACCTGCAATACTGGACAAAATAAAAAACCAGCTCTGAAACAGTCATCCGAGAAGCAAATTCAAACTGGAAAGTTCTGCAGATTCCACGATTGCTATGGCCACAACACTAATGAGTGCCGTTACATGCAAGAAATCATCGAGAAGTTGACCAGAGAGAGGAAGTTGGAACATTTTGTTCAGGCACCGCAGGATGGAGGTGCGGGCCCATCTAACCCGAATCAAGGTCAAGGCCATGCTAGGGCCGAGGAACCCGCGCGTACTGGCAAGAGGTTAGTTATAAATACAGTTAGTGGTGGTCCTCATCCAGTTGATCGGAGCTAGAAGGAAATTGAGTCGTATGCCAGTTTGATCAGGCATGCGGACTTCGAATGTTGCAGTAATGTTAATGATGGGGCTCCGGCGAAACAACAGAAAATGATGACAGACGACATCGTTTTTCGAAACCGAGATGCTGATAGAGTTGAAGCTCCCACTACCAATCCGTTAGTCATTTCAGCCCAGATAGGTTCTGCTTGGATGAAGAGGATCTTGGTCGACAGCGGAAGCTTTGTGAACATTCTTTTTAAGCGAGCTTACGACCAAATGAGAATGGAGGTAAAAGATCTAAAACCATGTCAGTCACGTATACATGGTTTTAATGGAAGCGCAACTATACCAGCTGGGATGGTGGAGTTGCCAATTGAGTTGGGTATTGGAGACCGCTGGAGAGTCCGAATGTTGGAGTTTGTTGTGTTAGACATTCATTCCCCCTACAATGCTTTCTTGGGTCGACCGGTCCTCGCAGAATTCAGGGCAGCAATTGCCCCATGGTGTTTGACTCTGAAGTTCCCCACTGATAATGGGGTTGGAGTAGTACATGGTGATCAGGCGGCTGGACACGCATGTTATGTTGCTGAGTTGCGGGATTTGCAGCGTAAGGAGAAAGGCAAGGGAGTAGAGGAATCTCTCTGCGTCCATTTTCAAAGAATTGACAGCTAACGCCTAGGCCTGGGCCTGGGCTCCACAACCAGTTCCTTAAAGATCTTGATCCCTTAGACAATAGTGATGAAGAGGAAGTCAAAGACAATCAGTCTTTCCCGGCAGAATTGACGATCGATGTTCCGATCCATGACAATGATGACTCCAGAATGATAAAGGTCGGATCTCAACTCAGCCCCAGATGAGACAGGAATTGGTTGATTTTCTCCGGACAAATCTTGACGTGTTTGCCTAGACTCATTCAGACACGTGTGGGATCTCACCGGACATCACGAGCCATGCATTAAATATTGACCCGTGGCATGTCCCGGTCAAACAAAAAAGGCACGGTATGGATCTAGAGAGATATGCCGCCCTTAAGGAAGAAGCAAATAAACTCAAGTCGAATGGGTTTATTCGCGATGCATTATACCCGGAGTGGGTATCAAATCCAGTGCTTGTCAGAAAATCAAACGGGAAATGGCGAACGTGTGTGGACTACTCAGATTTGAATAAAGCCTGCCCTAAAGACAATTTCCATCTTCCCAGAATTGATCAACTAGCCGGACACGAGCTCTTATCTTACATGGATGCATATTCCGGCTACAATCAAATACTGATGCACCTGCCTGATCAAGGGCACACTATTTTAGTCACTGATCTGGGACCTTATTGGTACAAAGTAATGTCGTTTGGACTTAAGAACGTTAGGGCAACTTATCAAAGGCTTGTGAACCGAATGTTTGCTAACCAATTCGGAAAAACCATGAAGGTGTACATGGATGAAATGCTCGTGAAGTCACGACTGTCCATTAATCATGTCAAAGATTTGGAAACAATGTTCAATATATTCCGACAATACAGAATGAAGCTCAATCCGTTGAAGTGCCACTTTAAAGTTGCCTCGGGAAAGTCCTTGGGTTCATTGTTAACGCTCCAGGAATTAAAGCTAATCCTGAGAAAATCTGGGCGATTCAGAATCTCGAAACTCCCAGAACTATAAAGCAAGTACAAAGCCTCAATGGGAAGGTGGCGGCCTTAAGCAGATTTATTTCCAGATCCACAAATAAGTGTATCCCTTTCTTTGATCTGTTTAGAAAGGAAAGCAGAACTTCGTATGGACAGAGGAGTGTGAAGGCCCATTCCAAGTACTAGTTTAACACTTGGTGACACCTCCCATTTTGTCGAAGCCGGTTGAGCATGAGAGATTATACATCTATCTGGCGGTTTCAGCAAACGCGATCAGTGCTGCGTTGATTCGGGAAGAGGATCGGATCCAACGACCGGTCTATTATATCAGCAAGCGATTAACTGGGGCAGAAAGAAACTACCTGAAGTTGGAAAAGCTGGCTTACTGCCTCGTCATAGCCTCGAGAAAGATCCATCCTTATTTTGAAGCTCATCCGATCACAATCTACATCGACCAGCCATTACAACAGGTCCTTACATGACCTGAGACATCTGGCAAATTGCTCAAGTGGAATATTGAGTTGAGTCAGTTTGACATCGCTTATACACCGAGGCGAACCATTCAAGGACAATTTCTGGCGGACTTCGTAGCTGAATTCACCATTCTGGAGGACTTGCCCGAAACCAGTGAATCTCCTAAACACATATGGAAGCTATACACTAACTGTGCATCAAACAACTGTTGCTCAGGCACTGGAGTAGTGCTCGAAATCCCCGAAGGTTGACCCATATGCTATGCTCTAAAGTTTGACTTTCGTGCAACTAACAACGAAGCCGTGTACAAAGCTCTACTCGCTGGACTTAGACTTGCCAAAGACTAGGCAATTATTGTTGTGGAGATTTACTGTGATTCACAATTGGTCGTGTGCCAAGTTCGAGGAGCATATCAAGCAAGAGATCGGAGATTAGCCACTTACCTTACTCGGGTCCAAGAGGTGTTGAATCAGTTCGACCACTATCTATCTATTGTATACCCCGAGAGCAAAATTAGAAAGCCGATTCTTTGGCAAAACTGGCTAACACTAGCGAAGCACAGCAAATAGGACTCGTCCCCATTGAAACACTTACCACTCCGAGTATCGATCAATTAGAGATGGACTGGTGCATGAGGCAATACCTAAGAAGGAGTCGTGGATGACACCGTTCAAAAACTATCTCGGGTATGGAGCTTTACTCGAGCACAGAAGCAAGAAAAGGCAGATTCTCCGAAAACCTTCACGATTCATTATCCAGAATGGAGTTCTATATAGAAGAGGGTATTCCATTCCTTTACTTTGATGTATCGCCCATGATGAAATCAAACGAGTGTTACACGATGTACACGGGGGAGAATGTGGCGACCACACTAGGGGGGCAAGCCCTTGCGAAAAAAGATACTCAGATATTGATATTACTAGCCAAACGTGAATCGAGATGCATTGCCTTATGCCAAGAGATGTGATAGATGCCAGAAGCATGTTAGGATTCCAAGAGCCCCCTCTACCGAAATCACATAGATGGTCAGTCCATGGCTGTTTGCCACATGGAGCATTGATATAATAGGGTCTTTACCTCTGGCCAAAGATGGTGCGAAGTTCGCCATCGTTGTTGTTGACTACTTTACTAAATGGGCAGAAGCTGAGCCACTTGCTACCATCACGACGAAGAAAGTAACCAACTTTATTGTCTGCAACATAATCTATCATTTTGGCCTCCCACATAAAATTGTAACTGATAACGGGACCCAATTTGATAGTGTCGAGTTCAAAGATTTCTGTCAATGCTACCACATCCAGAAGAAGTTCTCAGCAGTAGCTCACCCTCAAGCGAATGGGCAAGTCGAAGCAGTCAACAAAGTTATCAAGTCCATTCTAAAGAAATGACTAGAGAAGGCCGGAGGAAAGTGGGTCGATGAACTTCTCATGGCCCTATGGGCATATCAAACTACCCACAAGTCCGCAATCGGGCACACTCCGTTTGCACTTTCCTACGGCTCCGAAGCCGTTATTCCAGTTGAATTAGAAGTACCTTCTCACCGTGTGACCTATTACGATCCAAAGACAAATACCATTCTACTTGTAGAATCTCTGGATTTGCTGGATGAGAAGCGTGAAGAGGCTGATTTGAGGGCAGCCGCACACCGCAGTCGAGTCTTCTGATTATACAACGCCAAGGTTTGACCCAGAACCTTCGAAGTTGGCGATCTCGTACTTAAGAGAATTTATCCGATCCCTTCACATATGAAACCGACATGGGAAGGAATGTATGTTATCAAACAGAGACTTGGAGACGGCACATTCAAACCATCAACTGTTGACGGTCTCACTTTACCAAGAGCATGGAACGGTGAGAGTCTCCATCGCTATAACACATAACAGGGTTTATTTATTTATTCAGTCTGCTTTTTCCTTTTGAAATTTGTTTATGCATTTCGAAATTTGAACTTGTAATAAGGCAACTGACTTTGCCGTACTTTCATATTTCAGCAATAAAATGCAAACTCATCAAGCTAGATAGGCAATCTATGAAATGCATCGCACGACCACCATGATGTACGAAGAGCTAGGTTTCATCTTACGGTGGGACTTATTCAAATAGGGGGTGATCATGATCTGACCGATCACTCGCTAAGTGAAACCCCGAGCTCAGGAACAAATCACACTAAAGTCAAAAAGGATTGAAACACGACGATCCTCCAATAAGCTCTAGTTCCCAAAGTGCGAACTGGAGTACAAATTCCAAATCCAAGCTCGAGGAGGATGGACCCGTCCATCCACAACTTCGCTTGCCAAATCAAGGTGGATGTGATCCGACCATCCACAACCTTGATCAACTTCTTATTCCTAGAGTGCGAACGAGATCCAAATACCTATACAGATGCGATGACCATCTATTAATTAACTCCAGATTCCCAGAGTGCAAACTAGAGTATAAACATAATCGGGTGTGACTGACCACTCACCAACTGACTATGGTCCCGAGAGCGTGGACTAGAGTATAAACACTAAATTGGTGTGACTGACCACCCATCAACTAACTCCAGATTCCCGGAGTGCGAACTGGAGTATAAACACCAACTAACTCCGATCCCGAGAGCGTGGACCGGAGTATAAACAGTAAATGGGTGTGACCGATCACCCACAAAACAATTTATGTCCCCTGAGTGCGAACGCAATCCTAAACACTAACTGGGCGTGACTGACCGTCCATCAACTGACTCTGGCCCCGAGAGCACGGACCAGAGTATAAGCATCAAACGGGTGTGACTGACTGCCAGTACATCAACTCATGTCCCCAGAGCGCAGATATGATTCCAAATAACAAGCAGGCGCGACCGATCGCCAGCATGCAAGTTCAATCCTCAGAGTGTGGATATCGATACCAGCGAATGAGCAAGTGTGATCCGACCACCCAAACTCATCTCCCTTTAACTTTGTTCCGACTAAGTTAAATTGAAATCGGTGAAGGCGAAAAACAATTGCCGACTAATTACTTCAATTTATCTCCAAGACTGTGGGCATAACTCAAGTACTAGCCACTGACCGAGAGAGTGCAACGTTAAAATTCGACTCGACGTTTGGTTATGAACCGAAGCCACGACTTCGGGACTTAACGACCGGACTCAAGTTCGACTCAGAGACTGAAGTATCACAAGTACATTGAATGGAAGTACGATTACTAAAATACTTAAGTAAACAAACGCAGAGTTATGCTGGAAAAAACAAAATGAAGTTTTATTTCCTATCTTCTTTGAAAAAAGACAAGTATAAAAACTTATTCAAAAAATTCCTATAAGCAGGGGTCGAATTTGCATCTATACATGGCCTACGAAAAGCAAAAAGAACATCTTATTCTAGACTATCTGCAAAAAGAAGAAGTACGAGTGCAGGTCTACGCCTTTGATTTCTTATCCTTCCTGCTCTTCTTTGGCATAGACCCACTTGTACCGCCTTCCGATCCTCTCTTCGAGCGTTTACTTCCCCGACCTGCTTTAGCTTATTTGTCTTCAGCTGGGGGGATTACAGTTATCTCCTCCTCAGAGCTCACATGAACCAGAGCATCTTCTATATGCGGGGCTGGAGGGATGCTGGCACTTTCTACGATGGTGGAATGACAAATATCGGGATTGGGCCAGGACCAGCCATGCCACAAACTCCACGATCCAGCTCCGCTTGCGCCATCTCGGTCTTAATCTCTTCCATTATCTCCTCGGCCCGCTCTGCCCGGATGCTCATCGGAATACTGCTGGTTAGGCTAGAGGAGCCTGTAATTGTAACATCTTCATCAACATGGAACTACATTTCGGTGATCGGGTCACTTTGATGGCCGAGGAGCGCTTCCAACATTTGTTCATCAAAAACGCAACTGCTATCGTGCATCTCCCCAGCCGATGCAGCAACCGATGTAGTCGTCACTTCTGTCATTAGTGCCTCCTACTCATAATGCATTCCTTGAGTTGCAGGAGGATCAAGTGATGTAGCATCTATAACTGAATAAAGATAGGAGAAAATATTAGTGACATCTTCCGACAATGCTCCTACATTTGGACGAATGGAAGAACTGTTCAAAGTACCTTCCCCAGGTTGACTCAAGTATTGAGTCGACGTGCCTTTAGAACCATGTTCACGTAACGGAGATAGGCACAGTCTGTCAGGGTCGTACCTCAGAATAGCTGGAGGATCAATTGCAGAAGTAAGCTTGGGTTGGGTCACCGTAGGCGCTTCTGAACTTACTTCATGATGCTTGACTCTGGATCCTTCTCCAATGTCCGGATACTTAGCGGCGAGTTTTTCCTTTTCGAGGGTGGCAATGGTATCGTGAAGAACCTTAGCCTCATCTCCAACTAGTATCTGATTTTCCAGTTCGAATTCATTAATGGTTGAAGTATTGCAGGCCACTTTCTCATCTTCGACCAAGCGACTCCAAGCCTTATACAGATGGAAGGGATGATCTTCGAGCCAGTTGAGATTTCGATTCCTCAAAATGTTGGCATTATATGTCACCATAAGATCTTCGAATTCATCCTCCATCCTCGCCTCTGTCGCTTTAACTTCACTTTCTATTCCGGCCTCGGCCTCCTGGGCCTTCAAGTTCGCTGCATCCCTTTTTTCCTTAAGCGATACCATATGCTTGCATGCCGCCTGAGCAGCTTTATTAGTTTCATCCTTTTCCTTGATGATCTTAGCGAACTTCGCCTTTAATTCATTAAGATCCTTCAGTGCAGCATCCCTTTCGGCCATGACAGTGGTGTTTCGATGGCCCATCTCCTCAACCAAGGCAAAATGCGTCTGTCGCATCCTTTCCATAGACTGATTTGCCTCATCAGCTTTCTTATTAGCCTCTATTTCCGATTTCCTGGAAGATTCGGCCTCATTGTTAAGCACTTGTACTATACGGTCCTTCTGAGTGAGATCTTTCTCCAGTTTCTTGACTGTTTTTGCTCGCTCAAAGGCCACCACTGAAGCTTTCTCTGCAGTTTTTATCCACTCTCAGTACTGATTGTAGACATTGTGCACGTAATTATGAACCGTCATTTCTACATCATTGGGAATTCGCTTCAGATTTAGGGCAAAATAGAAGCCATCGAAGCAGATATTTGGGAAGTCAGTTTTTAACTTAGCAATTCTGATGGCTCCCTCCCCCATGGGCTCCATAGCAGTTGGTGCGGTGATAATTGGAATTTCTGCATCTGTTCTACGATGTTGATCACCGGATGTCGAAGTATGGGAGGCACTACTTGACGCGCAGACTCAGAAGGTTGCCTGCTAGAGCCTGATGGTTTTAAGGGACCTCTAGGTGGTGGAGATCACGACCGGGAATGGCGCCTACTTTGATGTTGCCTCTTCCTCTCCCTTTCATAGTGATCATGCTTCTGGCTGCGATCATGGTCTCTTTCGGATTCATGCCTATGGGATTCGGAATATGATCTGGAAGAGCGACGCGCAAAACGAAGATTCCCGAGCATCGATCCTTGCTTCACCATCGTGTCTGTAAAATGAAAAGAGAAATAGAGTTAGTTATCTCTGAAGATAAAGAAGCATATGATTAGAAATTGTGTGGTGCCGTGAAGTATGTGCATGCATGTGCAAACCCCCTAACCAACTGGTTATGGCAGCCGTGCTTGTAGGAGTTGGGCTCCCCTATATCTAAAGCACGTTGAAGCCCCTCTAGTCCAAAATCTTGGAATGAAGTTAAGTCATCTGGGATGGGGATATCCATCAATCCTTTTAGCGAACTCTCCATTTGTGAAAGAGAAGTCTCCACACTTATACCAATTGTAATGGGCGGAGATATCACGAGCATCTCGTGGCTTTGTGGGCAATAGCCTTGCCTCTTCTTTTCAACTCTGAAGATTGAAGACTCTACGAAGGCACAACTGCAGGTTCATCTCCAGCAGGCACACCCTCATCATCGCCCTGTTCAGTGATTATGATTCCAGGGGCTCTTCTTCCTCCATGCCTTATCGGAGCCTTTCTAAGGACACCTGCTAATCCAATGCTTTGGCCTCTTTCTTTAAGCCCAATAGTGATTAAGTTTTCGTCGGTGAGAACTTCATCAATCACTCTAAGCTCAGCCGACACCGATTGGAGAGTTCGTACAAAATCGCTCTCATTTAGGCCGCGGGATCGAAGCTGTAAAACAAGAAAATTATTAGGCTCAACATCAACTTGAATTACTCAGTAAATTGACGAAGAAGTTAGAACACTTACGTCTAACTAGCCACCGTCTGTCGAATCCCGATGGACACCGAACGAAGAACCATTCGGTTTTGAAGTAACTTAGCTTGCTCCAGGCTCCTGCCACTACTTGGCAATTTCTAACCACTTCCAGGAAGGTTAAAGAAGGATTGTCCCCGCAACTTTTGATGTTGAAAAGAAAATTGATCTCCTCGACAGTCGGAGGTCGAAAGAGATGCTCCATGAAGATGATGAATAGGCTATTGAGCAAAGCATACCCGTTAGGATACAACTAGGATGGAGCAATCCTCAAGAAAAGCAGCACTTCCCGAATAAATTGATTGAAGGGAGCAAGTGTTCCAGCTACACACATGAACCTATTGCAAGCCGTATACCCTTCTGGAGGATTGTGGGCTCTATCTTACGTGCCCGGTACCAAAACATCAGTTAGAGATAGTCCGTGCCTAAGGTAAATTCTGACTAACATGTCTTCAGAGATTTTAGAGCGGATAAAATCCTGTGGATTCATGATAAAAGTTGCACCCGACATCTCGTCTAGAGCGGGACTTATTACTTCAGCTGCAATCTCTGGCATTTCTATAGCTAGAAGTGAAGGACTTTGGATGTCCTGCGACTCGGAGCTTCCGGGATCCATAGCTATTGAACTAAGTAAAAACCATTGTTATATGGCAAGAAACCCGTGTTCCCCCCGTGATTGTGAAGTGAGTGATCGTGTTGTGTAGTGTAGTGCTACATAATACTTTAAATTTCTTCAAGTTCAATAGATGATAAAACGACAAGACTTCGAGATTCAACCGGAGTGACCGTCATCGCTGACCGTCACAACCGTGCCAACCTGACTTTGGAAAATGATTCGTGTTAGAGTTCATAAATTTTATCGAATTACAGTTCCATCGACGAGCTTCGAAGGGTAGTCAAATATGCGGTTAAACAATTAAGTCCAATTATGCAGGGCTAAAGCTCGTCGGAGTCAAATGTTCAAGTATACAAGAATTTCGTATCCATTAAGGTTCAACATAGATCGCTCCTCCAAAAGCCTGCGTTCGTATCGATCAACACCCAAAAGCTTCGTATCGATCACCAGACCCTCGACTTCGTATCGATCACACGACCAAGGCTTCGTATCTATCGCTCCGGATCGATACGAACTTCCACCATTCCAAACCGATACGAAGCTCCTCCCTCCATCGATACGCAGCCCCACCGTTCCAGATCGATACGAACCATATCCCAAAATTCCAATGCTTCCTCCATCCTCTATCGATACGAGATCAAAGTCAGAGCTTCTTTCGATGGCTATTTCGTATCCATCAATAGTTCTCCTTCTCCAATCTTCCACAACGCCATTGTTCCTTCCTCGACCTCACTCCGACCAACTTCCAACATCGACAACGCCGTAATCGACAACAACCAGGGATGGAGCGGTGTTAAGATTCGAGTCTCATCATTTTGAAGTGGATTTTTTCAACTAATTACCTAGTTTAAGGCAACTAGTTTAAGGATTAAAGATTGTTGCTTTGGAGATGAAGACAATTTTCCTTTCCCATGTTCTGGTCGATACAAAATGAAAGTATGAAAGCAAGGGAAAATGTGAAATTTTTCTAAGTACAAATGGTATTTACATGGGTTCATAACCAAGCAAAAGAAACATTTCGTATCCCAGTTGTTGAACCGAGAAAACCGGTTACCTTCATCGATACAAAGACAAAGCTCCATATCCATCAACGCAAGTATATCCAACAAGTTCGTATCCATTTGTATATCGATACAAGAGCTGCCGCATGATTGCACTTGGACCACGTGGCTCCATCGATACAAAACGTTTATTTCGTATCCATAAGTTTGAATCTCGTCGATACAAAAGATACAACAAAGTCTTATTTGAATCACTGAATTTTGTCGTATCCAATTGCTCGAAAACCCATGCTTCATATCCATCGATACGAAGCATCCCAAAAAGACCATCAAGTTCGTATCGATAGCCATCGACACGAAGCCTATATTCCGACATCTCGGATCGATCCAGGAGAGGATCGATATGAAGGGATACCTTAAAACAACCATCAAACATTGTTATAGCTCGAATTTCATATCGATCCAGAAGAGGATCGATACGAAACTCGATCCAAACAAAAAACTAAAGAACTTGACAATGACCCGTGAACGTGCAAATGTGAACGGGAGTCAGGTTAACATACGTGCATGTATGACGAACTAACATTCAATTTTCAAAATTGGCAGGAATTGAATGCTCACCTGATGACAATCAAAACAGTGAACAACAAATTGTTAGAACTCGACACTCGGTTACAACCAAACACTACATGATCATTGGCAATCAACAACTCAACATCTATATTACTGGAGAGATCATTCGAAGGTTACATCTTTTGACGAAAAGAAAACAACTATTTGACGAATCATATAGAACTTTTCAAAATGAAGATTGCATCTTTTCAAAGCACGTCATGTTCACACAAGACGTACTTTGGGGGGCAAATGTTATCCCGCCTTTTGGCAAGGCCGTGACACCAAGGACTTGACTAGAGACCAAGGAAGTCCGTCCGAAGATCGGTTCTACACAAGTTTACTATGGATACTGCCAAATTTGGTTTGAGTCCCGATCGAGCTACAATCAACATGACACGACAAGCAAAGCTATGAAAGCCAACGTTCCAAATTTCAAATCAATCAGAGTTTGTATGCCCAAGATATGGATCGATCAAGTTTCATGAGAGGCAAGTTTTATTCGTATCCATCCAGTTCGTATCCATCACCTTGCAACCATCTTGTTCGTATCCATCAACTCCATCTCCATTCTGTTTGTATCAATCAAGCACCATCAATCCATAAGTTCGGTTCGTATCGATCAACCCCTTCTTTCTGTTTCGTATCGATCATTCCAGGGATCAATACGAAGTAAGCAACAACAAGCATCGATATGAAGCAGCCTTCAAGCATCGATACGAAGCAGCATGCAAAGCATCGATACGAAAAGCAATCCCCCGGACCAATACGAAGAAGGCATGGTCAAACAGAGGAAGCGGTCTGCTAGCGTAGTACTTGGATCTCTCCTGAACTATCGCTCCACGTCATCTGGTCGATACGCATAGCATCGATACAAAGAACGATCGATGCGAAGGAATCGATACGTACGCCTCAGTCAATCTACAATATCAATCTTGGATCGATCATAACTCAAAATCTACAAGTCCAAATGCTACCAAATTTTCATAGGAGCTTACCTACCTCCGTAAGAATGTCTCTGATCGATCTCATCCTAAAAGGACATTAACTTGATCGATACGAATGGATTGACGATCGATCCCAAATGACCTCGGATCGATCTGGTGGGCCCACCCACGTGTGAGAAGGGGTATTCCGAGATCTAAGCCAGATGTTTCCAGATTGCACCTATAAATAGCACTCCAATGCCAACAGAAAAGGGACCTTTTGGTGCTGTTACGCCGTTACTTTGCCAGAGATCCATTGTAACTTGAGTGTTTGAGTTATTCTCTGTTGTAATCAGTTAGCAATCAGCTATAAATATCAAATCATTCAAAGTGGACGTAGACTACAACGCCGAACCACTATAAATCCCTGTCTACTTCTATTTTTGTTTGCTTGAATTGGCGTGTTTGTTAGATTAGCCTCCTTTTCCATTTAAATTCTTCATTTTAATCTCTTCAAATACGTCCGAAGAGTGTTGTGCCCAATTTTGGTACAAACAGAGCCCGGGTCGGCATACTTGGAGCAATGGGCATTATGGGATCGGCCTTGTAGGGTCGACATTTTCAGGTCGGCACTATCAGGTCGGCATTGTTAACATAGCAGTGTTGGACTGAGTTCTCTTGGTGATGGGCCCAAGCGACCAAAGGGAAGTCCAAGCTCCGAGACCTCAGGCTACCTCCATCTATAAATACAGGGGTAGGGGTCCACTTTTGGGGGATCCTTTTGGAGAACTGAAGGAAGACTCTGCCATTTTTTGTACTCACTTTCTCTTTGCTCCAAATTGTATTCAGGCTTTTCCCTAGGAATTGTATCTGTAATCGAGTGATTGATAAAGCAATAAAGAGAATATTTAGAGTGGACGTAGGCAACACACGCCGAACCACTATAAATCCTGTTGTTTTTACTTTTTGTTGTTCTGTCTTGAAATATATAGTGTTATTCCTCTTTTTCCAATTGATTTCTTCATTTATTTCGCTACACAAATCTATTACGGGTGTTTGTGACCAATTTTGGTGCAAACATTTTGGTGCTTTCACCGAGAGACTCGATTCTCATGCTATTAGGGTCGTTTTTGTTGCTACTGGATCGAAGAAATCCCTCAAAGGAGATCCAACTTCATTCTCAAAAGTTTGTAGATACTATCAGGTCTCTCAAGATCTAAGCAAAGGACTCCAAGATGGTAAGGCCACCAGATCTACCTCCCATAACGTTGATGCTAACGAAACTGCTAGTGTCCAACAGGGAGGGCCAAGCAACCAACCAGCTAATGCAGGTGTGGAACCCGTTGTGACCTAGAACCTTGCTGATTCTGTTACCAGGGCTGAATTCAATGATCTGATGAGGGAGTTGATGGAAAGACGGAGATAGCTAAACGAGCAAATCCAAGCAAATGCCAATTTGATGAACCAAATTGCTCAAAAGCAGCGTCAAAATGCCGAAGGAAGTCCCACTTCATACTTGGAGTCTGACAGCTCAACTTTATCAGACAGGCATTATAGGAGAAGGTGCCGATGGATTGAGACAACACACACCAGAGCGTCGGAGTAGCATAGGACAGACCACCACCGGCAACAAGTTCGGGTCGGTGTCGTCCTAAGGGGTCGGTGTCGATCCCTCAACCATGAGGATGGCTCCTCAGCTGCACTTAAGGAGCCATACTCGCCCTGGAACTGGGAACTTAGACGCCGGAGTACACTTAAATGCTGACCAATTACCTCCCCAGAATGATGGCGAGGTGAATCCTCAGGCACGCGTCCGAAGAATAATAGGCCAAGAGGGCGTGAGATGCCCCGGAGACACCGGCCAGAACATTTACATAGGATAGATCCTGACCTGGCACCCTCTGTCCAGACTCTGGACTTATCCGCAATGGTCAGGCAGTTGATGAGGAAGAACTAGCTAGGGCTTGACTGACGATGATCCGGGTGAATCACTGAAAGAATATTTACAAAGGTTTCACGTTGCTGCTACACAGGTTAGTAATCCAAATGACCACGCCATACTTATGGCTGTGACAAGGGGGGTTGATCCCGAATCCGAATTTGGTGATTGGCTAGTTGGAAAACCGTCGGCCACGCTGGAACGTTTCTACACAAAGGCACACCAGTTCATGAGAAAGAGGAGGCCAGGTTGTCCAGAAGGAGCACTGTTACAGGACCAAACGGGGAAGCGGTACAAAGCAACATTGCAGTAAAGTAATCCGGAGAGAGCTCTGGAAAGGTTCAGGTCAATGTCCAAAATATGCCGGATCAGCAGAAAAGGGGCAGAGAAGGAAATTCTGATAGGAAGAGGGAGTCCGGAAAGTGAAATCCACGAATCCCTACATATAGCAACTATACGCCCTTGAATGCCTCTCTAGAGAACATCTACCTGTCCACCTGTAACACTTTCCAGTATAAGAAGCCGCGTCCGAAGGAACCGACCGAAGAACAGAAGCAAACCGGGAAGTATTGTTGGTTTCACGAGTCTTACGGGCACAACACTGATGAGTGTAGGTGTTTGACACTTTTCTATGGGATTAGAAAAGCGAAAATTAAAAATAATACTGCAAGAGCATAGGTGTGTAGTATGAAGGTCGAACACAGGGAGGAAAATTAAATTCTATTGTTTATGTAATTTCGTGGGCGAATTAGATGAATTTGGAGGTGATTTCTAAACTACAAAAGAATGCAGAAAAATAGACAAGTGAAGAAATATTGATTTAAACTCTAATCCTTTTCTCACAGAAGGATCCAACTATTTTTCACGGAAGAGTTGTTAAGAGTTAAATCAGAACTCCTTCACAAGTTCTAAACAATGGAAAAACAGAGAAAACAGAAAAACAAACAGAAATTCAGATAAACAAATAATAAAATTAGGATAGCCGCTAAAACTAATTAATGACCTATCACTAACAAAAAAGAAGAAAAACATAGATAATTATGTCTAACAAAACTAATTGATAGAAGCCACAATTATCTAAGTGTAAATAAAAAAACAGAAAATAGAAGAAGAAGAAGAAGAGCTTTATTCTACACTAGAAATTATGAGATATGAGATATCTTTTACAATGAATACACCTGGGTGTTTATAGAGTACAAGTTGTTTCCTATCAAAAATTTACGAAATATGTTGCCATAAAAATGAATATCTTCTCTTTGATCATGTGAATATAAATATTCCTGAGAGATAGCTTGTCTTCAGATCTTTGACATGTGGCATGATGGGTGATTGAGATTTAAGGATGATTTGTTGATGTGAATCAAATCCATGATAAATTGGCATAGTCATTTGAATGTAATTACTTGATTTGATTGGAAGATTTTGATTGATTGTGATTTGATTGGAAGAAGATTTGTGATTGATTGGAGGATATTATGATTGATTGGGAGGATATTGTGATTGATTGTGAGATTGTTGATTTGTATGTATATAATCAATCACAAGTATGTTCATATGTATATGTATATCTTCTCAAAAATCCTCCATTTTCATATGCAAAATTAATGTGCTTTCCAGGATTCCAACTCAACTCCTTCCGCCATTTAGAAGATGCCTTAACTACTCAGCTACAACTTCTTTTGTTCAATCTTTTCAGAGTAGCTGGTATAATCCAATGCAAATCTCCCTTTTTCTTCTCTTTTTCTCCATTTAACATGAAATCTCCTCAAATTTATATATCTGTAGAAAAACTCAAAAATACCCAGTGTAACGTTTTATTTATATATAATAAAGATAAGATATGAGTGCAAAAATAAACACTTTTACATGTCAATCAAATACCCCCACACTTATCTTTTACTCGCCCTCGAGTAAAACAAAAATAAAAACTAAACTAGGTAGGTCGCATTTTCGTAGGAATCACGATTGCATTGAGCGTATGCAACAAGCCGTTATAACTCTAGGTGTCCCTAGTAGGACGAATGGTGTCTCGTGAGGGTTTTCAACGGATACTACCTATAAAATCCAGATGCAATATGTGATGGTCCTAATGCAGCTATATGAATGCAAATTTGCAAACGAAAACTTGATTTATTTTAGAATAGTTACAACGTAGTAATTTAAATAAGTCTAAGTCAATTTATGGAAATTTTTGGTTCCTCAACTAGTCACAAATTTCCAACATAAATCAAGTTTTCATACGTTCAACTCTAGTTTGGCCAGTTGTTTTGGTTGATGACACAGTCAGCCGTGAAATAAATTCTTTATTTGCTTGTCACAGTTTGCAAAGTGGTATTTTTATTTCCTTTTGTATAACTAGTCAAGAAGTACTTAGGCAACAATTGCTTACTCTCTCTTTATTTGAAAAATAAAAATAAAAATTACAACTAATTACATACACCTAACTTAAAAGACCAAGGTATACCACCCATGCACTGCCTCGCGGGCTTACGTGAGAGTTGGGAAAGAGCTTGGCAGGTTTGCACACAAACGCTAAAGGTATTACCAATGTTGGATACCCTTGGAATTTTGTTATTATGTTTTTTTATTGAAGAAAGAGTTATACAAAATCATCTTAGCACTTATTAACTCTACTGAAAAAAACAAGTGTCAACGCAAGTACTTTAAAGCGACCACTTTTAAAACAAAGAGTACAATTTAGAATAGATTTCATAACCATCACCTATGAGTCTCCCTATATACTAGTTACACTATTATCGTCTGTAATTCGACTTTTCATTACATTTTCGATTCGATATTAGTGATTCACAAAATTTTCCAACCCATGACTAAAACCATAAACTTATTATGTCATGGCTATTTAAAATAAATCAAAGTTTTGAATATAATGGTAAATGAGATGAAATTTTGAAAAGAAATTAGGTGAATTTTGAAAAAAAAAATGAAATAATGAAATGCAATGCAGACCCTCCCTCACACTTAGTTGAGACAGTGTCCGCACTGGAAAAAAAACGTTTCCTAAATGTGAAAGAGAGTACCCAAAGATGGATTAGGTGTGAAATAATTTGAAGACTGAAATGCAGTTTAACAACTATATGTGAATGTGGTTCATAAACAAAATGAGATTTATGCAAATGATGAATGAATTGTGAAGAATGATACCCCTTCCTCCTCCACGGTTATTTCCAACATGAAAGTTGCAAGATGAGTTCTTCTCTTCAGATTTTTGAAACACCCAAGACATGTCTAAAACTTCCCTAATCACAATCCTTCCCATAAATAGTTTTTCCCAAAAATTGTTCAAGTAATTTTCATTGTAATCCCATAAATTTTAGTGTTTGTGCACAATTTCGTTTGATGTTATGGGATTAAGATTATCTTTGAAACATTCGAGAGGTTCAGCTTCATCGTGTCGAAAATTAAGCTCGTCTTCAAATAGCTCTTCAAAAGATAGAGTGGATACATCTATTGAAGTATGTGAAGTTTTGTGAACAACGTGCATCATGTCAACTTCTTTCATTTCCAAATACATTGGTTGTTTATTAAGATTGAAAATGTTTAGTTCAATGGTTAGGTGTCCAAAGGAAAGTCAGAGCTGACCATTCCTACAATTTATGATAGCATTTGAAGTTGCTAAGAAGGGAAGACCTAATATCCGAGGGATTTGAGCGCTAGGATTTGAAACAGGTTCGGTCTCTAGGACTATGAAATCCACAAGGAAATAGAATTTTTCAATTTAGATTAGCACATCTTCAATGGTGCCCAATGGTTTTTTGACAGATCGATCAGCTAGTTGAATCGTGATGTTCGTGGGTTTCAATTCTCTAAGTCCTAGTTGACAGTAAAACAGTGTAAGGAAAAAGATTGACACTAGCACCAAGATCAAGTGAGGCATGGCTAATGTGAGTGTTGCATATTCAACATCCGATTGTAGGACAACCAAGGTCCTTATACTTGATTGGGGCACGATTCACAAGGACAGAGCTAGTATTTGCAGTCCGAAATGCGGTTTTTGGGACATTAGTGGCACGTTTTTTAGTACAAAGCTCTTTGAGACATTTCGCGTATTGGGGAATCTGCTCAATGGTATCAAGGAGTGGTATATTCACTCGAACTTGTTTGAATATTTAAAGAATTTTGTCAAAATTGGCGAACTTCTTCTTTGTGTTGAGTCTATGAGGAAAAGGAGCCTTGGGTTTATAGACTCTTTCAGGAGTTTTTTCGTTTGAGGAAGAGGATGTCGCATCACGAGGTGAAGGCGACAAAGCTATAAAAGATGGAATGTTGGGGTTGCCAACATCCAAAGACGAAGACTGGTCGGGATTGCCGACCTTGGACGAAGAAAGAGGATCGTTTGGATCAACATGAGTGGGTGTCGAATGAGTTTCAGAATTTGGAGCATGGGTAGACTTTGGAGGAATTTCGTGGTTGCCAACTTGGTTGTCTACCTTCTTTCCAGACCTCAATGTGGTGACAACGTTAACTGGATTTATATTTTCATCCTCATAAGAGTGCACTCCTCGAGAATTATACTTTGGGTTTTCTTCGGGTTGACTAGGCAATTTTCCTTTCTCATTACTTTTCATTAGTTCCTTCATCATGTTCATAAGTTGTTCAATTTTAGCATCCTGATTGCTTATTTCTTTCTCTAGTTGAACAATTTCTTGTGAAGGTAGAGGAGACTGAGATGTGAAGGAGTTTGAGAAGGTTGAGCTGAAGAGTTAGGATGCCTATATGGTTGATTCGAAGGTTTAAATCGAGGTGCAGTTTGAGAAGGTTGAGCGTTTTGGTTCGTGGGATAAAAATGCGAAGGGTTCGCAAAATTATTAGGGTTTGACCATGACAGATTTGGATGGTTTTGCCAGTTGGAGGGGCATGGAGAAGTGTAGTCATTATTGTGGGCTAGGGTATTGGCATGTTCCGTAGGGTACACCTGGGGTATTCCTCCTTCGGCCTGGGAATCATCAACGGGAAACAATGAGGGGTCAATTGTGTGTACCCTTCTCGTACGGGATGGGACATGAATCGATTTCCATTTTTGGTCCTTTTCGGCAAAATCTTCGAGGAAGGCCCAAACCTCATCGGTAGATTTGCTCATAAAATCGTTTTGACAAATGGTTTCAAGTTGGATTTGAGTTGGATAGTTGAGCCCTTCATACGCAAGTTGGCATAGAATCGTTTTGGATATTCCATGATAAGGGCAACTATATAAGAGTTCTTTAAATCGTTCAAAATATTGTGAAAAAGTTTCTCCTTCATTTTGTGTGAATTGATTGATTTCATTTCTGATTTTAAGAGTTTTGTGGAAAGGAAAAAACTTTTTCACAAAGATATCATTGAACTTATTCCAACTTTGAATAGAGTGTGGTGGTAGAGAATTCAGCCATCTTTTTGCACTAGCTTGTAGTGCAAATGGAATCAATCGAAGTTTGATGGACTCATCAGACAATTGTTGCATTTTCAGCGTGGAAGTGTAGAATTGGAAATCCTGAAGAAATTTGTACGCGTTTTCCGAACCCGTGAATTTTGGAACTCTTTGGATGAAAGAACTTTTCAATTCAATTTCCTTCGGCCGGTGGAAAGAGAATGGCCAAAGGTTGGACAGTTCTTGTTGGATAGCATAGCTCCCTAAGAGATAAGGGTCTATCTACTCTGACGTTGAGATTTGGAAAGTTTTGATTCATCAAATTCCGTGGATCAAGCTCGTGTGAAATTTTTTATTTTATTCGAGATTCCCTTGGTGAATTGTGGTTGCTTTCACTTATTTTGAAAACTTTTTAGAAGTGGCTCCTACTTCAAAATAGTATAAAATACTAAGTTGTGCTTTATTAGTTGACAGACTCAATTAGAAAGGAGAAGAGGGTCTTATGGTCGTTCACGTATAGTATAAATACTAAGGGATACGATCAATGTTTTACGGGTAGTATGCAACCTCGTTTGCTAATAGTTCAAAAAATTGAACTACTATATATCCGCGATCTAATTGTACGAGACAGTCAATTTCACAAAAACACCCCTTTTCAATTATATTATTTTCTCTTATGAGCTCGTTTTTGTCCTAGGGCCAACGTCTAATGTCTTTTAAAGTTGAAAAAGATGAGAGATGATGATTAGTTATTTTGGAGCCAAGGAAAGGGTACTGACTTCCCCCACCTTATATTTGTTATGGGAAATTGCTCCTAACTAGATTGATTCATAAATTTGCAGCCAAACACAATCAGACAATAATAATTGCAGAATTTAAAATTGTACAAGCAAGTAGCGGCACTTGCAAAAAAAATTTACAAGCAAGTTTTATACGTCGAAGTGGGCACCTGTAGTGAAAGAACGACTTACAGTGGGGTATGGCAGTCCGTCCAGAGCAATTAAATGAGGTTTGGCAGAAATCCGACAGTAGTAGGAGTGTGTGGTCTTAGATTAGGTGAGTGCACAGTTAAAGAGGCGGAAGGTTGTGGTGGAAAAAAAAGGAGAAGAAGAAAAAAAATTGAGAAAGAAAACAAAAGAAAAGAGAGAGAGGGAAACAAAAAGAGAAACAAAAAAACAAATTGAGAAAGAAGAAAAAAACAAATTTAGAAAGAAAGCAAAAGGAAAAACTGCAGATATTTTTTATATTTTTGTTGCAGTAAAAACACTACGATATATGTAGCCTAAAATAAACAAAGAGAGATAGGGAAAGAAATAAGAAAAAAGATTGTGCAATCTAAAAAGGAGATTTTTTTATTAAATCAATAAACAGATTGATATTTTTTTTAGAACGAAAGAAGAAGATAAAGAAAAAAATGTGGAATCAAAAATAAAAAAATAAAGTGCAGAATCTCCTTTTTTGGTATTTTTTCGAAAGGAAAAACAAGAGCAATAAAATAAAAAGGGAAACCAAATCCTAAATAAAAAGAAAAGGAGAATGCAAAAAAATATGGACACAAATACTAAAAAGAGAAAAGAAATAGAAAACAAATGACAAAATCTCTCTTTTTTGCAAAGAAAAATAAGAAAAATAAAATAAAAACTAACACGAATAGGAAATTAAATAAACAATAAAATTTAATTGTTGCCTCCCTAGCAATGACGCCAAAAACTTATTTGACACTTTTCTATGGGATTAAAAAAGCACAAATTAAAAATAATACTGCAAGCGCACAAGTGTGTAGTATGCAGGTCGAACATAGGGAGGAAAATTAAATTCTATTGTTTATGTAATTTCGTGGACGAATTAGACTAATTTGGAGGTGATTTCTAAACTACAAAAAAATGCAGAATAATAGACAAGTGAAGAAATATTGATTTAAACTCCAATCATTTTCTCACAGAAGGATCCAACTATTTGTCACAGAAGAGTTGTTGAGAGTTAAATCAGAACTCCTTCACAGGTTCTAAACAATGGAAAAACAGAGAAAATAGAAAAACAAACAGAAATTCAGATAAACAAAAAATAAAATTAGGATAGCCGCGAAAACTAATTAACGGTCTATCACTAATGAAAAAGGAAGAAAAACTTAGATAATTATGTCTAACAAAACTAATTGACTGAAGCCATAATTATCTAAGTGTAAATAAAAAAACAGAAAATAGAAGAAGAAGAAGAAGAAGAGCTTTATTCTACACTAGAAATTATGAGATATGAGATATCTTTTACAATGAATACACCTGAGTATTTATAGAGTACAAGTTGTTTCCCATCAAAAATTTACAAAATCTGTATCCATAAAAATAAATATCTTCTCTCTGATCATGTGAATATAAATATTCACGAGAGATAGCTTGTCTTTAGATCTTTGACATGTGGCATGATGGGTGATTGAGATTTAAGGATGATTTGTTGATGTGAATCAAATCCATGATAAATTGTCATAGTCATTTGAATGTGATTGCTTGATTTGATTGGAAATTTTGATTGATTGTGATTTGATTGGAAGAAGATTTGTGATTGATTGGAGGATATTATGATTGATTAGGAGGATATTGTGATTGATTGAGAGATTGTTGATTTGTATGTATATAATCGATCATAAGTATGTTCATATGTATATGTATATCTTCGCAAAAATCCTCCATTTTCATATGCAAAATTAATGTGCTTTCCAGGATTCGAACTCAACTCTTTCCGCCATTAAGAAGATGCCTTAACCACTCAGCTACAACTTCTTTTGTTCAATCTATTCAGAGTTGCTGGTATAATCCAATGCAAATCTCCATTTTTCTTCTCTTTTGCTCCTTTTAATATGAAGGCTCCTCAAATCTATATATCTGCAGAAACACTCAAAAATACCCAGTGTAACGTTTTATTTATATACAATAAAGATAAGATATGAGCACAAAAATAAACACTTTTACATGTCAATCAGTAGGCACCTTCATGACACCATTGAGAAGTTAATTCGCCAGAAAAAGTTGCAGCAGTTTGTCAAGGATCCGCAGGATGGCGGACAAGGAATGTCTGATCCCAACCGAGGACAAGCTCCACGCTAGCCCGAGGAGCCCGCCCAGGCCGGTAGAAGGTTGGTAATAAACACAATAGTTGGTGGACCGTACACTGTGGACAGAAGTTGGTAGGAAATGGAGCTTTATGCTAGTTCTATGAAACATGTTAACTTTGAATGTTGCTCGAACACGGAGGATGGGACTCCGGCAAAGTAGCAGCGTATGATGACAGACGATATAGTGTTCAGGAGCAGGGATTTTGATCGAGTGGAGGCTCCTACTATTGATCTGATGGTTATCTCTGCCATGAATGGACGGTTTGGACCCGCGCTAGTGAAAAGAATATTGATCGATTGTGGAAGTTCTGTGAACATCATCTTTAAGAAGGCTTATGATCAAATGAGGATGGAGACCAAGGATTTGAAACCATCTAAAGCCCGTATACACGGTTTTAATGGTACGGCTACTGAAGCAGTGGGTTCTGTTGAGTTACCGGTTGAGTTGGGTGAAGGTGAACGTAGGAGGATACGAATCCTACCGTTCATTGTTTTCGATGTTGATTCGTCGTATAATGTTTTTTTGGGCCGACCAGCCTTGGCTGAGTTTAGGGCAGCTCTTGCCTCGTGGTGTTTGACTTTGAAATTTCCTACAAATAATGGGGTGAGTGTTGTGCATGGCGATCAAGCGACTGCCCGTGCTTGTTACGTGGCTGAACTGAGAGAAGCCCAGCGGAAGGAAAAGGGAAAGGGTGTGGACAAGTTTGTCTGCATCTAAGTTACTGAAGATTGACAAGTAGCGCCTAAGCCTTGGCTTGGGCACCACAGTCGGTTCTATAGAGATATAGATCCGAGAGACGATGAGGAGGAACCCAAGGAGTCCAAGGCAGCGCCGACTAAACTGACGATCGATATCACAGTCAGCCACGATGATCCGTCAAGTGTATTGAAAATCGGATCACAACTCATCCCTTCGACGATGAGGGAACTTACTGATTTTCTCCGAGCGAACCTTGATGTGTTCGCTTGGACTCATTCTGATATGTGTGGGATCTCACCCGCCATCGCAAGACACACTGAACATTGATCTAAAGTATGTCCCTGTAAAACAAAAGAGACGAGGCATGGACCCAGAGAGGTCCGTTGCTCTCAAGTAGGAGATGGATAAACTTAAAGCCAATGGGTTTGTTCACAACGCCCTCTATCCTGAATGGGTATCTAACCCTGTACTAGTAAGGAAGGCGAATGGAAAATGGAGAACTTGTGTTGATTATTCAGACCTGAACAAGGCGTGCCCCAAGGATAGTTTTCCCTTGCCTAGAATCGATCGGCTGGCTTACTCGACTGCAGGACATGAATTACTGTCGTTCATGGATGCCTACTTGGGATATAATCAAATCCCAATGCACATCCTGGATCAGGAGCACATCAGTTTCGTCACGGATGTTGGATTAAACTGTTATGTAGTGATGCCGTTCGGGTTGAAGAATGCGGGAGGAACCTATCAACGTCTGGTTAACCGAATGTTTAAAGATCAAATCGGTAGGACGATGGAAGTCTATGTGGATGATATGCTCGTGAAGTCACGGTAGTCAAACGACCACATTCGAGACTTACCAAAGATGTTCGACATCCTTAGATTTTATGGCATGAAAATCAACCCATTGAAAAGCTCCTTTGGCATTGCATCAGGAAAGTTTCCGGGCTTCATTGTCAACGCACGAGGAATCGAAGCGAATCCAAAGAAGATTCAAGCCATTCGGGATATACAAGCACCCAGGACTATTAAGCAAGTACAAAGCCTGAATGGGAAGGTCATTGCGTTGAGTCGATTTATATCCAGGGCAACCGATAAGTGCATTCCTTTCTTCAATTTGATAAGGAAAAAGAAAAGGAACTTCGAATGGATGCAAGACCGTGAAGACGCGTTCCGAGCTCTGGTGAGTCATCTGGAGAGACCCCATGTATTATCGAAGCCCGTAGACCATGAGGAGCTGTATGTTTATCTAACCGTATCGCCGCACTCCATAAGTGCTGCTTTGATTCATGAGGAGGACCGGATCCAGAGGCCGGTGTATTATGTCAGTAAACAATTGACGAGGGTGGAAAGAAACTACCCAAAGATAGAAAAGTTGGCGTACTGCTTGCTTGGTGATCTCATTGTGTAAGCTTCGCTTGCATTTCCAGGCACATCCAATCAACGTTTACACCAACTAACCTTTGCGGCAAGTACTACAACGGACCGAAACATCTAGGAGGTTGCTTAAATGGAACATCGAGCTCAGCCAGTTCGACATCACCTATCTGCCTCGAAGAGCTATCCGGGACAAGCATTGGTAGATTTTATAGCAGAATTCACTGTGTAGGATGAGCAGAAAACAATGTGGTTCCTATCGTACGATGGAAACTGTATACCGATGGGGTGTCCGATGATCATTGCTCTGGAGCGGGCGTCGTTCTTGTAACCCCCTAGAACCGATCAATTTGCTATGCCTTAAAGCTTGATTTCTTCGCTACGAACAATGAAGCCGAATATGAGGCGTTGATCGCTGGACTGAAGCTTGCTAAAGAGCTCGGGGTGAAATCGATTGAAATCTTGTGTGACTCGCAGCTGGTGGTGTACCAATTTAGAAGGGACTACCAGGCGAAGGGACAACGGCTTGCCCCATACCTTACCCGAGTTCAGGAGTTGTTGGCACACCTCGAGTATTACGACATATTGCACATCCCGCATGAGCAGAACGGGGAAGCTGACTTATTGGCCAAGTTTGTAAGCACTGGCGATGCACAACAGATGGGCTTGGTTCCGGTCGAGACCCTACATACCCCGAGTATAAATACGATGGAGGTTGATCATGTACCCAAGACGAAAACCGAAAGGGAATCTTGGATGTCCCCATTTAAAGAATACTTGCTGCATGGAACTTTGCCTAAGAAGAGGAGCGTAAAGCGGAAAGTCCTTCACAAAGTCTCGCGGTATATTATGTGAGATGGAGTTATGTATCGAAAGGGATTCTCTGTTCCTTTACTAAGGTGCATCGCCCATGACGAGATAAAGTGGGTCTTGAAAGAAGTCCATGAAGGAGAATGTGGCGACTACACTGGGGGGTAGATGCTAGCTAAATAGATACTCCATTATGGGTACTACTGGCCAACTGTGAATTGGGACGCCGCAGATTATGTGAGACGATGTGACAAATGCCAAGTATATGCGAAAGTCCCAAGGGCGCCACTGACGGAAATCATGCAAATGGTTAGTCCATGATCGTTTGCGATATGGGGAATTGGTATTGTCGGCTCATTACCAATTTCTAAAAGTGGTGCGAGATATGCAATTGTCGTGGTTGACTACTTCACCAAGTGAGCAGAAGCAGAGCCATTATCCACGATCACAACCAAAAAAGTCATTAATTTTGTTGTGCGAAACATTATATGTCGTTTCGGTCTCCCGCAGACTATTATAACTGATAACGGAACTCAATTTGATAGTGCTGAGTTCAAGGAATTTTGTAGGAAGTATCATATTGAGAAAAGGTTTGCTGCGGTTGCTCACCCTCGGGCGAATGGACAGGTTGAAGCTGTAAACAAGATAATAAAGACCATCCTGAAAAAATGTTTGAAAAAGGCTAGAGGCAAGTGGGTGGATGAATTTCCTACGGCCCTCTAGGCATATAGGACCACTCACAAGTCCGCGACTAGCCATACTCCATTCGCCTTGGCCTACGGGGCCGAAGCAGTTTTACCCGTGGAACTCGAAGTCCCTTCCCATCGCATAACTTTCTATGATCCTAGAACAAATCAAGATCTCTTATTGGAGTCATTGGACTTTATTGACGAAATGCATGAAGAGGCTGATTTGAGGGCGGCCGCACTTCGGCACCGAGTCGCCCGATACTATAATATGAAAGTCCGACCAAGAACCTTTGATGTTGGCGACATTGTCCTGAAGCAAATCTTTCCGGTCCCGTTGCACATGAACCCTACGTGGGAAGGGTCGTAAGTCATCTAACGGAGGCTTAGAGAAGGAACTTTCAAGCTAGCAACCATTAATGGTGTAACGCTTCCCAAAGCATGGAATAGCGAATATATGCGATGCTATTTTACCTAGTTTGTCTTTTTTGTATTTCCGTAATAGTTGCTTTCAGTATTTGCTTTGTGTCGATTTTGTTTCTGATATGTAATAAGACAAATTATTCTGTCCCTACTTTTTATAATGAATAAAAGCTTGAAGCTCCTTTTTCTATGAAATTACTGTTATTTCATATTATGATGGTTATTTGATGGAATTAATTAATACTAACATCTATGGTGTATGAACGCCCACATAGAACTAAAGATCGACTAATTATACCTGCCCCCGATAAAAATGAACAGGGAGGATTGCTTGGTGAAGTTGGTTGGCTGGCGATCCCTATGAATGGATCAAAAAAGAAATTTTTGGAATGAAAGAATCTCCAAGTCCCCGGAGCGGATTAGAATACTCTGAGTCCCCGGAGTGCGGACTAGAGTATAAATGACTTGAAAAAATCTCCAAGTCCCTGGAGTGTGGATTAGAGTACTCTGAATCCCCGGAGCGCGAACTAGAGTATAAACGACTTGAAAAAATCTCTAAGTCGCCAGAGCACAGATTAGAGTACTTTGAGTCCCCAGAGCGCGGACTAGAGTATAAATGACTTGCAAAAATCTCTAATTCCCCAAAGCGTGGATTAGAGTACACTAAGTCCCCGGAGCGCGGACTAGAGTATAATCGACTTGAAAAAATCTCTAAGTCCCCGGAGCGTGGATTAGAGTACTCTGAGTCCCCGAAGCGCGGACTAGATTATAAATGACATGAAAAAATCTCTAAGTCCCCGGAGCATGGATTAGAGTACTCTGAGTCCCTGAAGCGCGGACTAGAGTATAAACAACTTGAAAAAATATCTAAGTCCCTGGAGCATGGATTAGAGTACTCCAAGTCCCCGGAGCGCGGACTAGATTATAAATGACTTGAAAAAATCTCTAAGTCCCCGGAGCACAGACTAGGGTACTCTGAGTCCCCGAAGCACGGAAAAGAGTATAAACGACTTGAAGAAAAAAATCTCTGAGTCCCCGGAGCGTGGATTAGAGCACTTTGAGTCCCCGGAGCGCGGGCTAGAGTATAAATGATGTGAGAAAAAGTTTCTAAGTCCACGAGGTTGACTAAAAAATGCCAAATGTCCAAATGGGCGGATAGACAAGAGAACTTTCAACTGTCCGCTATCCCATAGACTCCGGTCTAAGATCGACGGGAGATGCTCAAACAGTCGACGGCGGAATACGACCGTTGGCTACGATTCCGACCTGGTACCGAGGGTGACTTTCGAGGAAGTATGAAGAAGGGCTCTGAGATTAAGATAATAAGTTATCAGCAAAACCTGGAAAATTCATCACAAACACTTAAAGCGAAAAAGTTACTCTGTTATTGGAATAGTAATTTTTCAAAGATCGGCTAAGGAACAAGAATTTTATTAACAGTTCCAAAAATTCCTTACAACCCATCTAAAAGTTCGGGGCCCACGCCTATACATGTACTACTAATAAGAAAAGGAAAGAAGGGAAAAACGACTACACAACTCTAATTTATTCAAACTAAGAAAAATATTACAAGGCCGCAACTATTTCTTCGCCTTCCTGTCTTTCTTTGGCTTTTCGAGAGTCGTCTCAGCCAAGCGTTTCTTTTGAGACCCCTTGCTGCATAGGGAAGATGTACTTGAGGAAGGAGGGGGAACTGCCATAGGAACAGACCCGCCAGGAGGGATAAATTGTAAAGGCCTATTAAGGGGATCGTCAACCTCCACCACCTTGGGCTCACTCTTAACTTTGAGCTTTGCCTTCTCTTCCTTTTCAATTTGCTCCTTCAGATTGAACTTGGCGGTGTGCTCAGAAGCGCCCGTAATCATAACATCATCATGCTCCTCCGCAAGTAATGGGTCTTCAGGTTTATCCTCGTCTAGCGCCCCGATCACTTGAGCATCGGGACCAGGAATGTCCCCAAAAGCTGGTGCCTCGGCATCTTTATCCTCCTGCTCTATGGCGACATTGTTTCTTGGAGTTGACTCAGGACCAGGATGATCTACAGGGTTTCATGAAAAGAAAATGTTAGATTACGGTCTATCGTTCATCGAGCATGACAGTTTTTTAGATTGTGAAGAGCTAAGGATAGTACCAGCGTCCGGTTGGCTTTCGGTGGTCATGGGAGTGCTCCCTTTAATGATTGAGGGATAACGAGTGAATGCTGAGTCCAGGTTTCTCTAAGTCATAACCGATGTGTTGCTCGAGATGTTGGGAAGATGAAGTCCTGGCCGGTTGAACGGGAGAAGGACCCTGGGGCTCAGTACCGAATGACCCGACAGTATCTCCTTTTTCCTTAAGCGGCGTGGGAGCCCTGCCAAACTGGAGCTGTGCAACAGCCAAGTCGGATGGCTCATTTCCACGAAGCACTTCTTTTGCGAGTGCCTCTTCATTAATCTCCTCCACGCCCGACTCCACTTTCTTGATCTTAATAAGGGTGTTCTAGGCTTCGGCAAGCGACTCGAGATAGTCGTCGCCCAAGAAGGTTAAATCATGGTGGAGGAGAACCTTTGCATTATATTCAACGATGAGTGGGTCGAACAAGCACTTGATTTCCTCCCTACCGGATTCGGTCGCTGCCTCAATTCGGGAGTCGGTTTCCATGAGTACCACTTTCTTGCCCTCTTTGCGAGTGGCTTCCTTCAGCGCTTCAATCTGGGAAAGTTCCTCGTCGAGTTTCGCCTTCAAGTTTCTTGTCTTGACGATTTCCTCGCAATATTTCTAGGACTCCTCTTGCGCTTCTATTTTCTCCTCCTTTTCCTTAGATAGCAGTTTCTCTAGCTCCTCCACACGGCGGGCTAGAGTGTCTTTTTCCTTTTGCGGGGGGTCCTTTTCTAGAGCCAAAGTGCCGCTGCGTTGGAGTGCGTCGTATAATTCCTTTTTGTGGGTAGCCTCTAAGCGACTAACTGCCTCGGTCGTCTCTTTGGCATTCTTTTTTGCATCCTCAAGCTGGGCTTTGAATGAGAGCAATTCATTATCTAGACACTTTATGATGTCCTTGTCATGGATGGCCTCTAACTTAAGGCGGTCGATCTCATGTTGACGTTCAATAGAAACCTCCGAGACTTTTTCAACCAAGTGTATGAATGCCTCATGTTGTACATATACGTCATTTACGCATGCAAGCGAATCTGCTTTGGTAGTCCTAGGGATGGGATGTATAGCTGGAAGGAACTTTAGCCCGTCGAAGCAAATCTTTATAACGGTAGCTTTGAGTTCGGCTAATTTCTCCGCTGTAGTTATGTCGTGAGCAGGAACTGGAGGAATTTGTTCAGTCGAAATCAATGTTTGCTTACAATGCTCACGAGACTGCCTAGTGCTTGAGGAGCCAGAATGATGGTCGCGGGGAGCATCGGACTGAGAGCCTCGGCGTGTGGACTTGTCTCCACCATGCACAAGAGGATTTGTAGGGTCGCTTTGATGTGAAGTACGCCCTTGGGATTTCCTTTTGGAAGATGAGGATGATTCTCGAGAATGATAATCTCTCTCCCAGCCTTCATCTCTCTCTCGACGTTTTCCGAACTCGGAATCCCGGCCTGAGCGGTGGAAGATAGAAGAGCCACGAAGGCGATCGAAGTCGTGTGAATGAGTCATTGCACCTGTAAATAGGGTTGAACGAGAACATGTTAGTAGGTGCCATATAAAAAGTTGAGTGCAAATGAATGATGGAGTGTAAGTGCTTGTGTGTTTCCTAGTGCACCCCCCTAACGAACCGGTGACGTTTTCTTTACTCATTGGAGTTTGTTCTCCTTAATTGGGAAGTTGTGTGCCTTCACCGCTTCATACGGGAGAGTTAAGCCCTTCGACATCAAGGTTAGTGAAGTCATAGTTTAACAGGTCGCCCGGAATAAAGATGTCGGAGAGTCCCTTTAGCGAGCTTTCCATTTGTTGGGAAGATGAACCCTTCTCAACGGGAATTATAATGAATTTTGGGGTCACCCGGGTTTCCTCTTTTTAATCCTATACGTCGGACTCTTTTTCTTTTCCGGAGGAGGTTGCGGCTGGCTTGTATGAGGAGTATTGGCTGTTGGCATCTGTCCAGGACTTGTGTTTTCATTATTAAGCCCTGAGGATTTTGTTTGTTTAATCTTCCCTTCCTCGATGCCTTCATGGACTCCTTCAACAGGGGGCACCACGGGGCCGACTTATTCTCTCCTCCTATCGGCAATCGCTCTTGAGATTGCTCTACTTCCTGGAAGGCCAATTCTATGGCCATCTGCTAGTAGCCCAAATAGCGAGAGCAGCTCATCAGTGACTAACAGTTTGATATCTCGATCCTCTACCGAAGTAGCATGGATAGCCTCAACTGTCCCGGAATATCTAATGCCTTCAGGCTGAGGGCTAGCACCTAGGAGAATTGAAAGAGTTTGTGTGATTAGAGAGAATGTGATTTAAGTCCTCGAATTAAGGTCGAAAACAGGAATAAAACTTACGTCCTTCCAACCACCTTCTTGCGAAGCCGGGAGGACATCGCACGTAGAACCACTCTTGCTTGAACAGGGAAAGCTTGTTCCATGCACCCATTAGGATTTGGCATCAGGGTAGCGGCTCAAGAAATACGTATGAGAGACTATCGGCTCGTCTCTTGAAATTATATATATATCGGATGCCTTCGGGAGTTGGCGGACGGAATGGGACGCTCATGAAAAGCAAGAAAGTGCCATGGATAAACGCGTAGCTGTTGGGGTGCAATTGAGTAGGGGCAATTCCCATATACTTCAGCACTTCGCGAATAAAGGAGTTGAAGGGTGGCACACACCCAGCCCAGCACATGAACTTATTACACATGGTGTACCCGGCTGGGGGCAAATGAGGCCTATCCTGCCTTGACGGAACCAGGGCATCCTCAAAAGGGATCCTGTGAATAGATCACAATCGACAGAGGGCTGCTTTGCCAATTTTTGAAGCCCGTGAATCGGCCTGATTATTCAGGACAATGGCGTCATCCACAGCATCGGGAGCAGGGCCTATAACCTCTGTTGGAAAAGTTGGGATATCAGAAAAAAGGCCCGACGACGGGCTAGATGCCTCTACTACATCTCTTTGTTGACTAGATTCGGGTTTATCGGACAGAGTGGCAGAACTCGATTTCCTATCTGACCTAGAAGACATCGCGGAAGAACGCTTCGTGTAACTTGATACCTGTGTTAGCTATACTTAATAGACAAACAATGATTAGAAATAATAATGCGTCCCCCGTGCTGTATGTGAGCTAGTGTGATAGAGTTGGGATAAACATGAACAGGTAAAGACCGAAAAAAAACGAGAGAAGAACTTTCAAGCTCAGCGGTTTCGTCCAAAGAGACCGTCATCGCTGATCGTCTCTGACAACGTGGGAGGAGGTCGGCGGCAAAAGCGTTAGGATCAGATGTTGACATTCTGAATTATGAAGTCCGTTGCCCGAGTTGTCGGGCTAGCTTTATACTTAAGTCATGTTGAGTGAATTGAGAATTTATTAGGTTGAGTTGAGTCCATTGATTCGTGTGTGCTAAGTCATGGCATTATTCGTCACTTTATGCTTGGGCAAGGAAGTGTGCAGTTATAATGTTTGGATAACTCGAATTAGAATAGTTTCAGTTGTCAATGCCGATCCCAACTGCCTATGTCGACCCTTGCACCTTATCCCATAGCCGACACCTCCTCTCTACATAAAATACCGATCCCTCTCTCTTTCAACACTATACCGACCCCTCTCCTTAAACCTATATACTGATCCCCTCTCTCTCTAGTCCTATACTGATCCCTCTCTCTCTCTCCCAACTATGCCGATCCCACTCTTTCAACACACATCAGTCCCTAACTATATACCGACCCCGTTTCCCATATTTCCAATGCCGAACACTCGCCAACCACATCACTCCAGCCCACTCGAGCTCTCTCAAACCAATGCTACCTTACGCCAAAGCCCCTTCTTCCACCCTTGTCTTCTCTCACTCCCTCTCCCTCATTTTCACCTCTTCTTCTCGATGAAAAACCCTATGTGCTTACACGACTCTCAAACTAGGTCGAGTTCGAAGGACATGGCCAAGCAATTCAAAGTGAAGCATGAATTCATACCTATGTGGTTGTTTCGAACTGAGTAGGTGGACATCGAGACTTGAAACTAAGGATTGATGGGAAGTTGTGATTGGGAAGAGGGCTTGTTGTTACAATGATATCGGTTCGGCAAAGGAGGAGTGTGGTGGTTCGGGTGGGAGATGAAACTTAGAGAAAAATGAAGGTAAAGAGGGGAAAGATGTGAGTTTGGGTTTTTATATGGAAGGAGGGTAGGAAGTTGAACCGGTCTCTTCCAAGAGAACCGATCGTCACAGTTGAAGGGGTCGACCATTGTGAATTCCCACCCCAACCTATGTGAATCCATAAAGGGATCAGCATTCCTATGCCGAACCCTCCTTTTTATTTAAAAAAAAAGAGATGTTCTCAAATGGAAGGTGATCATAAGATTGAAAAGGTTCATATGGATTCGACCTTTGAAAGGTTAGACCAGGAAAGCCTGAGGTTTCATACGACTAAACTCGTACGTTCAAATGAGACGAGACTTCATCAAAGGTTAGTGGAAAACAACGACCAGTTAATGACTTGAACGAGCTTGCCCATCGGAAACATGGCTTATTCACTGGTTCAAAGCACGTCGTGTTATTCACAAGACGCGCTTTGGGGGGCAAATGTTACCCGGTGCCTTGGCCCGGCTACAAAAAGGTAATTTCAAGGATCAGAATTGATTATTAATCGGAGCATGGTCAAAGAGTGAAGGGCGCAGAGTATTTGGGATACAGATTTTGGAAAAGGGTGAGTTGCCTATGGTTTACTTCGGGTCAACATGGCTCCTGCTTCAGGTCAATGTAGTATTTACTCTGGGTCAGTACTCGGGTCGGCTGTAAGAAATGCAAGGGATCAGCATACCTATTAGGGATCGGCATAATGTCTGTGGGATCGCATACAACTTGAGGTCAGTGTCACTTCGGATCGGCATAGCTTGGAGGGGTCGGCAAAAGAATGGTATAAGATGAAGCCCGGGTCGGTATTCCATATGCTTGCACTCGGATCGGCATAAGGCACGAAGTACCCCACAACGTTCACCTAGGCAAACATCTGATCGTCACTTAGAAGATTATTTTGATCATCACAAAAAAATCAAGACTTGTTCCCCATACCAATCCAAAGATAACACTTATTACTTACACTTTTATTTCCAAAAATTTATACTTAACCCAAATTGGTTTCAAATATTATTATTATTATTTTCCTAAAACCTTGAAAATCATTTTTCAAAAGCACCGGAATTTAGGTTCTCAAGTTTTCAACCTAAATTTCTTCCAACTTAAACGATACATTTTTATAAACCCATTTTATAAATCACTTCTATTAAAAAAAAATCTATCCTAAAATATTCTTACTTTGAAATCAAATCCTACCTCAACATAACATCGAACGCCTTTTAGTCAAATTATGAAACTTAATTCATAAGGTGTTCCTTTCCATATTTTTCTTAATCCTTATTATCCAACCCATATCTTAAAAAGGGAACATACTAACAATAGTAAATGCTCAACTAGACGAGCATGATTAAACAAACCCTAAATGATAATAATAATAACATATTATTATCTCCTAACAACTCAACCAACTATATTACACTATTTGTGAAAATCATTCTTTTATATAAAAAATATACCCTAGGTACAAAATTATTTTATTTACCCAATTCCAAAATAATACCGTGTCGATTTGCTTAGTCTAAGTGTTTAGAAACCCTTATCGATACAGTTGTACACCCTGTATTGACCATAATTCATAAGCCACTAAACCGATAAATCAACACAATATAAAACATTTGATAATCACTAACAAATATGCGCTCATATATATACACTCAAACTCATTCTAGGATGTCACTTACCCTATCTCTAATGAGTTAACCCTACCAAAGGCAAGGTTCTCGCTTAACCTTCAGCTCTGATACCAAATGTAACGAACCAGATTTTCGACCCTCAAAAATCGACACTAATACGTCCACCGTATTATATGTCGAACATTCAAGTGCCGGAAACACCGATTTGTTAGGGTGAAAGAAGAAGGTAGAAGATAGAAGAAAACTAAACAACATAGAATCTCACAACGCAGCAAATAATATATAATACAATAATGATCTTTACAAAATGAAACATCTTTATTCATATATACAGCATCAGAGTACACTAGGCTTAACCTAAATTTGGACAGTTATAGAAACATATCCTTACATTGACAAACATACAGACTCTATAATACAGTGGAAGAAAAATATACGTGAATACGTCTTGACCATCCAGCCCTCTCCAACTCCAAAGTATCCGACTACTTGGGAAAAACATGCTCGGTCTGACCCGAGCATTACATGAAATAATGCCCGGGTCAGTCTGGTAAACCAGCGTGAGTAAAACTCGATAACAAGTAACAACCAAACTGATTTCTATATTTGAAAACTTTTCACAAAGGGTATCTCGTAAGACCCCACCGCACATAAAACAGATGGATTTTTACCTTACGATAAGCAAAACATTTTATATCAAAATCCAGTGATATTATCATAGTGTCTTGGTTTAAAGTAAATAGATAAAATAATCGAAATGCTTGCATCTCACATTCCAACATACTAGGCTCTAAAATCAAAAACATAAGGCACGTATTGGAGATTGGATTCCAACAATGGCAAGGTAAGGGACTATATTCCGATGATACACCTCTAGAAAATGCACCGATGTTAACACAGAGTCCGCTGCCCCTTTAACATGGCAGACCGGATTATCTCACCTCCTTGACACCGAGGCCTTATACTACCACGGTGTTTGCTCGCAAACCAACTCTAAAAGGTACATCTAGAATGGGATGACCACTCCTAATGGTAGCTAACCACGTAGCCTTGCTGCATGCCCTGTTTTTACCATTCCTCCCGGTTGTGAGACTTGAGGCTACGCTTTACCTTTATGAATAGCAATCCATCTTGGAATGCTAACACTACCCTACAGGCGTCAATGCAATGCCATCATTCATCCATACAAGTTGTCTGTCTTCGAACCCATGCTTCATGATGTCTTCATTTCGAAACGCTTGAGTTGGAACGAAGTGGTTTTCAGATAGCATATATGATCCCGGTCTCTTCGAAACAACTTTCGATATTTTCGGTAAACTCAACCCCGGTTCTTTAGGAAATAAACAGACAAATGACAAGAGCGAAGTTCACCTCCTAACCGTTTATGGATGAATTTCCTTATCATTTATCCTAGAAGAACGAAATGGGTTTATACATACAGTATAGCACCTTCGATGGTAACTGTACCATATAATTATCGTGTTTTTCCCAAATATTCCAAAGTTACGTTTTGTCCAGATTTGATAGTTGGTTATTTAACTATAAAATAAACAAGCATCCAATCATGGTTTAATTTCCATATAGGATCCACTAAGCCTTTATTAATTCTCTATAATTAATCAAATCACTTTATAAAACCTGATCACAAGATCTTTTCAAAACACTATTCCCAAACCCGTTACATTTCCTTTTATACTTGGGAAACATTTATATACTTATCTCAACGTTATAAGTATATTACCAAAACATTTTCCTTTTCATGCCTTGAAACAAAATCATATACTTATCTTATCAGTATAAGTATATTTAGAAACTTTTCAAAGTTTTCTTCTTTCCAAATCCCATATTAAATAACCAAACATTTCTTCTAAATAAAACATTCCAGTTATCCTTTATAAAATAATTCCCTTTTTAAAAGCTAATCTCATATTTCAATTAACTTATAACTTTCAAAATAAAGTTAAATACCCACTTTTATAACTTTTAAGTTAAAATTATAAACCTCCTTTGTCCTACTTTTAAAACTCTTTATATAAACATTTCTATACTCCTTTATAAATATCATTTACAAAACATCATTTGTAAAACACCTTAATAACCCTTTTCGTTAGTAAAAACCCCTTTCTATAAACAAGTTATCATTTATAAATACCTTTATAAGAATTATATAACTTGAAAAACCATTTATAAACCCTTAGTCTCAAATTGATTAAAGAATTTAAGTAAATTCAAAATCATACTTTAAAAATTCCAAATGAGGCTTAGCAGTCCCAATGGTACTGATTTAAGTTACCATTTTATTTCAATTTAATTCCAAGGCACTTATCAATTATTTACATAGGCCAACATATATGTAAATCTAACCAATTATCAAATCAGGGAATAACATGTCAATACAACTCAACTAGCATATACACGTCTAAACAACATAATAGTAGGATGGTGATATGTCCTGCTAAATAGATGTCCAAATCAATTTAATCAATTAATAGCGGAATGGAGATTTATTCTACTAAACACATGCCCAAATAATTACCCTATAGCAGAACGGTGTTTTATTCTGCTAATGAATGTCCATACAACACAAACAATCACATTCTAATTTATTCAAAATTGTTTGTCTGTTTAATATCGTGGATAATAGATCCTTTGGTTAAAATCAAACCACTTAGAAAAGAACCCAACTTAAAACATAACCGATAAAGTTTACAATGACTATTAATAATTAAATCATAATTTAATATAAATTAAAGCTTAATTAAATCTTAAATAATCAAAATCAAATCATAATTAGGTCTTAATTAATTAAAAGTAAATTAATAATTAAATTTTAAACAAATAAACATTTACTTCAGATTAATTCCTAATTAAGGAATAATTAAGTAAATAATAAATCTTTAATTAAATAATAATTAATTAAGTAATTCAACTTTAATTAAATAATAATTAAAATAATTAAACTTGATTAAATAAAAATAATTACCCTTTTAACTTAATTAATCATTAATTAAAACTTTTAAATAACTTAATTAGTCACTGATTACTTAACCTGGTTACTGATTAATTAATAAATAATTATCCTTAATTAATAAATAAATTAATTATTAAACATAATTAATCAATTTATAATTAACTTATGTGTTGCTAATTACGTTTGAAAATAGGTTTTCAAATCATTTTTAAACGAAAACTTTCAAGTTAGAAATCAAACTTTTCCGAACTTCATCCATAGAGATTATCGCTATGGACGCAATAACTTAGAATTTGCTTCTATAAGTTACCATCTAAAACTTTAACCTTCCACTTTGGATTATCTTTTAATACATAAAAGAAAGAGTTTTGAAAACCTTAACTCGAGTTAGAATTTAAACAAAAATATTTACTAACTCAAAACTAGTAAATGATTAGATTTCCAAATGGATCTCAAGTCCTTTCAACATTCCAAACTACTAATCTTTCCATAACCATTCGACCAAAATCCAAGATCTCACATACATAAGCATATCATTTGCATAACATATCAAGTTCACAACTTTATATCCAAACATAGCACTTAAACCATTGTTTTCATCTCTAATGCTAACCACATATTAGCACATAGATGTCTATCAATACCAAGTCATAATACATACAACAAACATCATCCATTTAGCCGTAATGACAAACATATACATATATAAAATCTTTCCCAAAAAGATTAGGATTTACTCACCATAAAGCTTTCCTAATCTTTAAATGTTTTAGAACTTGAAAAGCTTCACAACTCCAAAATGTAACCCTAAAATAGGTCATCTTGCTCTCGGCTTTTCACCATTTTACTCCTGCAAATTCAAAAAATAATCAACAGAAAAGTTTTAGGAAATTCTTTTCTCTATCATTTCAAAGAAAGAATCACTAGATTTGGATCATTTTTGAGAAAGTTATGGTTAAAAGAAGAGGTGGTATTTTCGGTCTTAAAAACATAGGTCCGAAAATGGGTCTTAAAGACAAGCATTTTTGACATAGTTAAACTAAAAACTTGAGGAAGTGGTCAACATGAAAGTTGTAGCCACTGGATTTATATACAGTTTGAAAAAAAAAGAAAATCATGATTTGGAGCAGAAAGGTAGAAGTTATGGCCGAATTAAGTAGGATGAAAAATGGAGAAGATTTTACGTGGATTTTGTACAAGTTTTCTAAGGATTTTTTTTCTATTTCTTCTCTCAAAGCTAAAAGAAAAAGCCATAAAGAACTTTAACAAGGAAGAAGAAGAAGGAAATAGAAGCAAGGAGAAAGGAATAGGTGGGTATATATATATAGGCAAAATGAATTAAATAATATAACTTGTCATAATTATATCTAGTCACATCACAAATCTTTTATAATATATATATAATTATGTTTAATCACATCACTCTTATATATTTGTATAATTATGTTTAGTCACATCACTTTCTTTTATATATATAATTATTATGTTTAGTCGCAATCACTTTTTATATATATAATTATTATGTTGAGTCAGATCACTTTCTTATATATATATATATATATAAGTTAAATTATTAATTAAAGCTAAGACGTGATAAGAGATAATGATCGTTAATGATTACAATCTAAGATGTGACGATACTTAACACACACACACACACACACACACACACATATATATATATATATATATATATATATATATATAACCTAAGATGTAATTGTAAACCTATGATCTATTTCATACTTTTATAAAATTTACATACATAATTGTAAATGAATTATATATGTCAATCATTTAGTGGAAATTAGCCACAAGGGTCTCTTTAGCAAGTGGAATTAGTTTCTAGGACACACAACTGAAATAATTATTTTCAAGGACAAAACGTAAAATAATTAGTTTCTAGGGTCTAAAAACCTATGAAATTATGTCCTTGAAAGTAATTTTACTGCTGATTTTGTCCTTGAAAGTAATTATTCTGCTGACTTTGGCCTTGAAAGTAATTTCTTTGAATGTATGTCCTAGAAACTAATTGGACTGCAAAGTTTGTCCTTCTGGTGAAATGCCCCAATCATTTATTATTCCTTAAAAATTGATTTCTATAGGTAAATGGTTACTTTTTGTTACAAACATTTTGAATATTGTCCATGTAAGAATGAAAGTTTTTTTGGTCTACACTTTATGAATGGACTTTTGTACAAATTTTAAATAATTCGTCTCCTTCTATAAGTTTACTGTATATAAAAAATTAAAATTTTGTTTCGTTTCTAAACTATAAGTTTAATCAAAATCGTTAATTTTTAAATCTAACTTATATGTGTGTGTGTTTGTGTCCTAAATTGCAATATTCACAAATACATGTTGTTCTAAAACTAAAATGATAAGTTGTAATTTTATATACATTGAATATTACATGCATTGCTTCAATTCAAATTTATAGAATTGACCTTGTGTAATAACGTAACATTTAATGTCAAATCTTTTTTTAATTGAAATCAAGTTCATTAATGTTAATTTTGGATTTAAAATTTGATGAAATTATCTTATGTGATTTTAATACATATATATTTCTATTATATATATATATATATGATAAATATTATGGACAACAAAGGAATACGTAAAGGGGAAAATAGTCTATTGCGGTGTAAATCCCAACACCTACATATGTTCCTACTAACTATGTACACATATTATCTGTAGCACGTACACTTCACACAAACTAGTATATCTGATATACTTGTGAACTAAAACATAAAAAATCCTTTGAAACATAATTGACTAAAATAAGGATTTTAAAATTCATCCATTCTACCCGCTTCCAACTGGCATGATTCCAACAAGTATACCATGATTTTAGATGTGCTTGACACTTAAATCACAATGGTATTTCATAAGAGATACATCATTCCTTAAATCGGTATCACCATAATGTTTATATTAAAGATTATGAATCTCTAATATATAAATTTGTCCTCTATTACACACACGCATACGGTTTTGACTAAAAATGGATATAGATTTATTTTGTATGAATATTATGAATATTAATTACAAGATAAAGCTATAATAATGATATTTTGCTATCGTAATAGAAGTGATCCATTAGCTGTAGAAAATGTAGAAGTATCTAAAATCTTTAAAATTATTTCGGAATTGTATACTAAGCCAAATCTTTGGGAAATAGTTCTTTAATCGTATGATTATGAATCATTGGTAACTATGAATTATATCCCAAGCGATCAAGGCAAAGCACCCTTGTAGTGGGAGTGGCAAAAGAGTTCAGATTGATATATACATAGATATATGTGATCCAAGGTCGAATGATACCAAAGTGGATCCATTTACTTCTTTTATTTCACCGATGAATTATCATAGACATGAACATATATATTTGATACACGATTAGTATATCCATAATAAATTCATCTTTATCTTTACAATTAATAGTAAGAATTCAGTGAACTATAATCAACCGTGTCTTTTGGAACTTCCTAGAATACCTTTTCACTTAATCTTATGTCTTACCCGTTTCATTTCCTTCCATACCAGCCTAAAAAATACCCTAATCGCCCCCAAATCAAACATCGTTATCGTCAACGATCCATGCCAATCATCCACCTTCATGACCGATAACCAAAGTGATATTGGACATCACGCTCACTCCATCGGGCTTTAATTTGAAATCGAACGATTTTGTTCACTAGGGTTTGCTTACTGTGTTGGGGGATTCCCCCAAATCAAACATCGTTATCGTCGACGATCCATGTCAATCATCCACCTTCGCGACCGATAACCAAAGTGTTATTGGACATCACGCTCACTCCATCAGGCTTCAATTTGCAATCAAACGATTTTGTTCACTAGGGTTTGCTTACTGTTTTAGGAGATTCCTCACCTTCGCTCATCACCACGATCAGTGCTTCAATATCATACATCGAGCTCAACTAAGGTAATGTTAGCATAGCGGAAACGGCCCGTGGTGAACTGTCCTAACGTGAATGTGTTCATGTGGTGACATGTCATATGGGGAGCTGCCTGAAAGAGAGAGGTGAGGAGCTGTTTGATGATAATCCACATATAGGGAGTGAGCGAGCCAGAATCTACAATGAGTGATGTCAGAGCCTATAAATAGAGATGTGAGCCTACTAGAGTGGGGCCAATGGTATGGGGTATCCTTAGGTGAATGGAAGATCAGCAATCAGAAGTTGGGGTTAGCTTTCTTTCTAATCTTATATAATGAATGTGTAGTTACTCAAAAAAATATTAATGTTTAATAGATGTCGATTAGTATTATATCACTCTTCAAAAAGGAACTTAACGGATATGAAAACTTAAGTTATGGTCTCACTTTATCACATGATTAAAATTTGTGAAACTTGGTGGTATTTACCTGTTTATTAAAATGAATATTGTTGGAATCTATGGTTATATCAGTTTCTCTTGGTTTGGGGTCTATGAATAAATACTTTTATGTGTCAGTATATTTTTTATTGGAGATTATAATTGATCTTTTCATGTTGATGCATGTGGAAGAGTCCTACACTGGGATTTATTAGTTGACCATGCTGCAAGCGTTTTAACATTTTGTGGCATTTTAAATCATGATGACCATACTATAACTTTTTCCTAATGCATTATACTATATAATTGTTTGTTCTTATTAGCTTTAAGCAAGCCTCTAATGGATTTATTTGTTCTTTGATTAATGTATCCTCCTATTAATTTCTACTGAATACATACATGGAAACCTAAAACTGAAAAATACACGAAGAAGCTAGAAAAAAATACTCAAGCCAAAGTTCTATAACTGGAAAGACTTTTCTATATGCGAAGTCGGCTATTGATTTTATTGCAGGACTTCTAGAGAGTACAAGTTCATTTGGAATTTTCATATGCACATCAATAAAATGAACAAAAAAGATGTTAGGTCAAACTTATAACTATGTTCACTTTAGATGACAACAATTCGAGGTTTCAATTGTCTTTTTTAAAATTGTTATTCTTCTTAGAACGTTATTGTCATAAAATAAATATTTTTCTACAAGGGTTAAAATATACAAAATCCATGCACACATATTCTGTGTCACTGATTTTGTTCGTGGAGATTCCCAATCAGAAGCAATGATTCCAAAAGATCATTAGTGTCATGTGGGTTTGGTCGTAACTATGTTTTTGTTAATTTCAATTAATTATGAAGTTCTAAGTATATTTACTATATAAGTGCACAGTAACACAGTACTTAGATTATTGTTATATTATTCTTTTGCATGGTACAGAAGAATTATGGTAGTACTTTATTATGCTTTATTTCTTTACCATTTATAAAGTTACAATAGATTGCGCTTCGGTTTGTCTTTTACAAGAATATGGTTCGATTTTAGTTTAGGGTCATTATTATCTAAATTATTCATGTGCTTGAATACTAAACTTATTTTTGCATGTGATTCTAAGGGATTTAGATTAAATCAAATCATTTTATTTCTCTTCCTACTAATTGTAAAGGTTTATTTGCATCTGTTCTTTGGCTACACGTCTTTCTAAAGAGAAGTAGATCAAAGGAGATCATATATGATTAATATTTTTATTTGCTTCTTTTTTTCAGTTTCTCTAATTTTTATTTTGTAATACTGGCAAGTTCAGAAGGCATAAACATTATTTTAATATGGATCATTTAACAAATTGAGGTTTTTTGATTATTTTAGTCCAAGATAACATCAAAAGCTCTTATATGGAATCAGATGATTTTTTTAAATTAATAACCATACAATTAACAACGAATCTTTTATTTTTATATGTAAAGACAATTAAATGCTAGATATACTTAGTATTTATGCATTGAACACTCTTCCAGATTAGTTATTTGGAACTAAAGGTTTTTCTTTGAAATTTAGTACGATTCACGACACCAAGACGAATAATTCTGTAACTTTGCTGCAGCTTTTCATTCAGTTATGAATATCTGCATTTATCACAAAAATGCAGATATTTTTTATTTTGATGCTTTTGATCTTAATCTTCTAAATTCGATTTAGTTATGTTATTTTTAATGATTGTTTTGCTTTTAACATTAGGTGGTTCTACTTTTTACTTTTTATTATGAAACTTCCGTAAGATAACTTTGTTTTCGATTCTTTAGTATCTGATTTCAATTTCTAATATAAATTTTATAAAATTGTTTTGGTTATTATCTTCAATGGGTCTGATTTTGTTTCTTTACTATGAAAGTTTCTAAAATTGTTGATATTTTAGTTCTTAGTTACAACTCCTTAATATGATTGGAATATAATCGTGATTATTTGTAGTTTGGTTAAGTTATATAATACTGAATAATGGTACTTATGATAATGATCTACGAGTAACACTCATACTAATATAGTTTTCATGTTCTATTTCACTCCTTGATGGAGGTTTTTTCCACCTGACCTTGGTAAGTTGTTTAATCCCTATCTTTTTTTCTTTCCAATGCATAAGCCTCTTTCTTTTGTTGTTTAGGATTTTAAAAACTTTCACAACTAATATAGTTTTCAATTGGACCAGTTATGCTTCTTATTCTGTTTGATATATTTTTGTTATTATTGTCGCTTTGATATATAGCTATGCACATATGCAAGTGCCAAACTCATACTAAAAAATTTGTTAAAACATAGTGATTACAATAAAGTTTAGAGATATACTACATAACTGAGTAAATCAAAAGACAACTTGAATCATTTGGGTGAAGATGAAGACAAGACAATATTTTTTTTCTTTCTTCTGTTATATTTGTCTCTGTGAAATTACTGCCAATGTATCTTTTAACTTTAATGCATCATTCATTATGTTATGAAATGCACATCATATTATTCCTTTTTCTTATGAATCAAATGATGAAAAATGTATGCAGCAATCTGTTCAAAATATTTAAAGCTTTATCAAGTAGGAAGAGCTATGTAAAGTAAATGTCCTTAAAAACCAATGTATATGTTTGATCGAACATATACAAACCATGCAAAATTGTACAAATTTATGGATATATACAGTAACCATTTATTTCCTGTATTTGCTCAAAATATTTGAATATTCATATACTTTGAGCAATGTTCCAGAGCAAGCAAAAACAAATATGATCATATTCCACTTTGTTGTATATTCAAACAAAAATAATTATCCTCAAACCCAAGTATTGTTTTCTGTGCATGTGTTTCTTCAATTTTTCCATGGTGTTAATAAAACTGGAACTTTAACTAAAAATTGAGTAGAATCATGATTGTCATGCATGAAATTATATTATCTTATATCATTACTGGAGCATTTACGTCGAAGTTCCCCATTTGATAAATGTATTGTTGTATTATTAGTGCGATATTTGTTGGAATAATTCATCAATTATTGTTTGTGTTACAATTTTCTTATACAGTAGTATTTAAAATGTATCAGCGAAGTCATATTTTTAAGCTACTGTAATATTTCATATTATAGCTTATCTAAGTAACAAAAGCTATTAACTCTACATCTACAAATTTGTTACTGTTAACAGGAGATGCAGCAAGAAAAAAACTGGAAATATGGTCATCGTACTTCATGCATAGGATGTAATGTACAGAGATTCTCTGGAGTTGAGGAATAATTGCATTTGCATTTTGATTGTTGTAAATCATCATACAATATGAATAGTTGAGTACATAAAAAATATATTAAATTATAGAACAGATGTAATTTTAATTCTCGGTTTGTCAACCAAGCAATATATTATATTTTCTTTGGAACCGATAACCATGATGTGTTTATTATCACTTTTATACAAGTCAAAATATTTCTTTGGTTTCTGAAATAATTTTTCTAACGCCAATAGCAAGGTTTCTAATGTGAAAGTCTTCACATCCTGTAGGGTAGAAATGGAACATGTAACTAAAATGTAAGGTGTGAAAGTCTTTACATCCTGCAGGGTAGAAATGGAACATGTAACCAAAATGTAAGGAGTAACATTAAAAAAACGAAATACAAGTTGGGAAAAGCACAGCTATTCTGCTGAGGGCTTCTTCTAGATGGAAAAGATAGTCTCCGTTAGGTCCTGATGGTCCTTAGGCCTTGGCAATTTGACTATTCCATATTTAGATGTTTAATGTTTGTATCAAATAACTCCATACTTAGATAGAAAAGATAGTCTCTATTAGTTCCAGTAATGATATCGCATATCATGATACGAACGCTATTGAACATAACACGCACAAAAAAGTGTCCACTCATATACAAACCAGTATGTATTCATTTAGGATACAGCTCATAATAAATGCAAAGCTTAACTACCATGTCACCATCTGAATTGCTCCCATTTATTTAATTACTGTAGCTGTTCCCTCGACTAACTAAGAGGGTTAGGATGCAGGGCCACGTTGATTTGGAAGTCGGGTAGGTTGCGTTTCCCATGGGGTCTCTGTTTGGTTTGGGGTATTTGTCAGGAGTTTGTTGCAGAATTAGGAACGTGAAGTGTGTCTTACTTTATAATGACCAATTTTTGGATTGGAAGTCTAATAGATTTTAGATGCAATTTAAAATATTTTAAATAAAATATAATTTTATTTAATTTGTTTACAAAAGGTTTAATTTACTTTTAATATTTTAAGCGTATAAAACTACACTTATATGTGTAAAGCGCATGTGCAACATGTAAATAGTTTATATACATTGTTAATGCGACGTTTGTATTTGTTGAGATTTTCACTGCAACTGACACATATATCCCTTGATTTTCTATACACATTCCAATTTAACTAATAGTTGTTTCTAAATCATACTATTATTTAAATCAGAATTTGCCCTTGAAATCAAGAGGCTAAATGGTGCTGCAAAAACAAAAGTGCTATTGGACGTCTCTCATATAAATATATATATATATATATATATATATATGTATGTATGTATGTATGTATGTATGTATGTATGTATATATATGTATATATGTATGTATGTATGTATGTATGTATGTATACGTATACTAAAATTCAAAATCAAATTTTACTATACTTCAAATAATTTGCAGTTAATGAAAATAATAGTAATAATAACTCATTATATTATATGTATGCATATATTTATTTGATTTTTCAAAATCATTTATTAATCATACACCTCACCGCCCTTCGGCCATAATACAAAAAAAACTTTACTCGTGATATATAAAAAAGGTAGAGTTTAGAAAAATTTTGCAGCTTCTGCCTAGGCAGAGTTTAGATATGAGGATGCTACTATCAAATCTACTTCCACAGTCACAACAAAAAATGTATGCACGTTGTGATTAAATGGAGGCCCATTTGGGTGTGTATATGTACTCGTGATATATAAAAAAGGTAGAAAACATAATCTATAAAGGAAATAAAATAGTTTGAGTTGATCGTACAGATAAGTGTAATGACCCGCCAATTTATCACTTTGATAAGTTATATTTTTTTAAATAAAAGGTTGATGATACAAATAATATTGTTTTGAGTGATAATAAGTAATAGTAATTTTATTTTGAATAAGTATTTATAAAAATATTTTTCTCAAAATCTAAATAGATAAAATTGTTGAATTTTTTTATATAGATAAACAGCTTTATAATCGTAAAACGTCGCGCACAGAGCTGGATACATACACTTATTTTTATAATTAAACAAGAATATGAAATAAAATCAATTGATTTATTTTTGAGAATAAAATGTGTTTTTGACATATGTTAATAATGCCCTTAAATATGACAATTGATTTATTAATTTAAATTAAGATTTAATGATTAAGTAGTTATTATAATTATTCAAATAATATTTTAAAAAGTTATAATTCATTTTGAATAGTTATAAAGTGATAATAAATCACTTATAATAGTTTTATAAAGAGATATATTTGATTTGAAAATATAAGGAAAAATCGATATCACTTTATCGGTATAATAGCAATTTTTGTAAATAATTGTTAATGTAAATTTATATGGTTTTATAAATGAAATATAATCATTTTAATTCATTTAAAATAATAAGAAATTTATTTTGAAATTTGTTTACAAATATATGTACGTTAAAGTATAAGTGAAAATGTAACCGGGAATCGGTTCTCTGATCGGCAACGGTTTATCGAACGAAAGTTGTTCGGAATCAATGCAACGTTGTTTATATGTCATGTACACATATATAACATAGAAATGAATACCCTAACATACACATAAACATATACATGTATACATTTACACTTAAACAAATATATATTATAAAATATATAAGATATTTTAAGTAAAGCTTCTTCCTTAAGCCTTCATGAGTCAACTTGTGTATACATGAAGTGGATGGAAGTGATGGGCACATGGGTAAAACGTTTTTTCTGGCCTAGGAAGGAGGGGAGGTGTGTTGGAGAAGCCATGAAGTGATGATGTGTGTATGTCTTCCTTTGCACTCTTCCTTTGGCTATAAATAGCTCACCCTCTCATCGCATTTTTTCACCTTTTTCACTCTAGCCTAACTTCCTCATATCAGACAGAAATGAGGAATTTATTTTATTGAAACCCTTTAAAATTTCAGTGGCTACAACTTTCTAGTTGACCACTTATTCCCATTTCAAAGTTAGCTATGCTCAAAACTCCATTTTCTCCAAAGCATTTTGAGCCCAGTTTTAATGGTCGAAAATACCTCTTTTTCATGCGAGTATAACTCTTCCAAAAAAGATCCAAATGAGATAACTCTTTTTTCCCAAACCGTGTGAAATTCCAGTGTCTATAATTTTCATGTTCAATACATCTTCCAGTTTTGAGTCCAACTATGTCAAAATTCCACTGTTTTACAGTGCATTTTCGGGCTTTGTTTTTATGAATCCGAGAGTATCTCTCTTCTCTTGGCCATAACTTCCTCATAACTAATCCAAATTAGATGATTCTTTTCTTGAAATTGTAGAGAAAAGAATTTCCTACAACTTTCATGTTGACCACATTTTGAAATTCAAAGAGTTGAGTGTCCAAAAACCCGATAAAAATTGACCTATTTTTAGGTCTAGTTTTCGGTAAGTTCAATGATAATCCAAAGTTCTACACCTCATTTCCCATGCTTGGCCGAGCACCACTTTTGGCATGGAATGGTCGAGCATATTAGGAGGCAAGGTGTTGGGGTTTGTGAGCTCGGATCATGAGTTAGTGAATCTATAGCCTTTTTCCGATAGGAAATCAATGTGAGAACTCCTAAACTACTATATTATATTTTGAATGATGATATGATATTTGCAATGGATGTTTAATAATTCTTTAATCATCGTGTTTGGTTGTTTAAATATGAATGTTGAATATATATATATATATATATATATATATATATATGCAAGTCATAAATATACACATCGATAAGCACAAAGGAAATCACTTTCCTTGAATTAAGGAAATGGTATGTGTATGGAAGAGTTAAACCTCTTTAAAATGGTTTGAAATGTATTTGAAATGTTTTATAAACATTTAAAAGTGTTTTGGTAAATTTTGAAAAGAAATGGGAAATTTAGTTAAAAATAAGCCGTCGCATAACGGCGGTTCGCGATTTCGCACTATAAAAGTCAAACTAGTGTAAAAATTGGAATATAGCTCGGAATTCTTTGAGATAAGAATTTCCCAAACTATTATATCCATAATTTTTCAACAAAGGAAGAAAATCGAGATTTCAATAAGTAGATTTTGAAATATGAGTAAAACAAGTTTTTGAAAAATCCTAAATTTGCAATTCGGAATCCAAAACTGGATTTCTTTGGAAATGATGTTTTAAATTGTTTAAAAATGTGAAATAAATCTTATAAATCTTTTAAAATGTTTTAAAAGTGATTTAAGTAATAAAAATGAATTTTCAAATAATTAAAAGTCGTTTTGATTAATATAGCTTAAAAAGCACTTTCCGCGGCACTTTTCTATAACTTTTAAAATATTGTTTCAAACTTAACGATTCTTATCTAAATCTTTTATAAATGTTTTCAAATGGATAACTAAGAGTTTTAATAATGATTTGGAGGTTTTCTAGCTTATTGATGAAAGTTTGAATAAATGATTTAAAGAAAAAGCATTTATAAATAAGTGGTTTAATCTTGGCTCTAAAAGCCGACGAGTAAAGTGTATTTTTATATTCGTGAGATCCGGATGTGAGGTGCTTAAACTAAGGAGATGTTCAGGAGCAACCACACCTGGCCTCTTTACTGGGTGAGGGATAGATAAGGTCGAAATGTCGGAAACGAGTTAAGTATAAAAAGATTTAATTTTTAAATTAAATACAACTTGATTTTATGGAGATGATCTTCTTGTAGTCGGTGTTAAAGCCCGAAGAGGGAACTCGTACTACTCATGGAATTTAAAAGGTGATTTCGCCGTTATTCCGCCCATAGTATTTGTTGAATATGGGGATTGATATTGAGTAGAATTAGATGGTTTCTATAGATTCTGCTCACTTAATATTTACTGGTTTTGGATTAACATCCTAGATAACATGGTTTCAACTAAATCAAATGTATGAGTTTTAAACTAAGAATCTTTGTTAAGATTTAAATGAGATGATTTGGAGTTAATTTAATTCCTATCCTTAAAATTTATTGGTTTGGATTTATTGTAAGCGATGTCTTGAATAACATTGTTTTTGATCCATGTTAAAAGTTATGATTTGGAAATATTTGTTAAGATTTAAATAATTGATTTGGAATATTTTCCTAAGAAAAGATGATATGATTTGGAATTTAAAAAGGGTTTTAGCAATCAAAGATTTGATAAGAGAGGTTTAATACTTCCGTATATACCGGAAAGAATGTTTTAGAAATATATATATCTCTGATGGAGATTTTTGATAAAAAGAACTTATTCAATTAAAGAATGATTCCCTATTCACAAAACCTCTTTTTATTGATGATTGGATTCGAAGGAACTGGGGTCAGATATGGGGAAATCCCTATCCAAAAACCACTTCGAACCAATGTATGCGTTCGAAAAATAAAGATCTGATAGAGAGAATGAAGAATGAAGACCAGGGATTTTTGGGATGAAAAGACTGCTTGTTGATAATTCTGGTTAGCTCCCAAATAATAAAGTAGTAGTAGTCCCTTCATTTCTGAAATCTTTTGGGTTGCAAGGACCACTTGCTACTAATCCTTGGGTTAATTCCCGACAGGATATGGTAGGAGAGTACCTTCGATTTCGTTCAGTCCTAGAACGAACTTGTATGGATGGATGTCTGACATTGCATTCTTGAGATTTACATCGTTGACTTTTATAAACTTACATCTGTTTGGTGGCGGAGAAGACAACTTCTCTTAGCTTAACACCCTTCTCTAAGACGTATGAACTCGGATGTTGTATGTTTGTGAAAGTCAACAAGTGATCGATACATGGTAGTGTGGCATTCAAAGAAAGATGCGGGGCTATGTGAAAAGTTAATCGTTACCTCAGGCCTCACATCCGGAAATGACCGAAACAGGGTAGATGCGGCAAGGCTATGTGGTTCACAACTATTAGGGTATGATCGTCCCTTTCTAGATATATTTCTTCCAACTATGATGTTCAGGATGTAAATTAATGTGGATGTATGCTAGAGCATGCTCGGATAGGTCGGTAACGACCGGGGCGATGACATATTCGGTACTATCTAAGGAAAGGTAGGCCGGTCTTGTGTTGGTAGAGGTGCAGATGTTCTGTTGACCTCAGTACATTCTAGAGATGTACTGCTGAAAGGAAGTCCCTTCACCTGCTAATTTGCATGGAATCCATTCTCCAATAAGTGCCCGCCGGTTTGTTTGTAGAACCCGCATTTGTGGCTAGTATTGATGGAATTTAATCAATGTAACAATTTCGGCTAAGATTATTAAGTTTACTTGCAAATGTTTTCAAAGATATGTCATTAAAAATAATATCAAGTATTTTGATGTAAAATGTTTTGGTTATCATAAGGTAAAAACCCATTCCATGTTTATGTGCGGTGTGGTCTTATGAGATACCTTTTGTTTTCAAAATGTGTATTTTGAGTTCTCAAACCAGTACCATGACTGACCCGGAGATTATTTTCCATTTTCCTTAAACTTCGGGTGCCCTAATTTTTCCCCGGGCAGCCTAGTAGTTAGGTTTAGCTTAAAAGAAGCTGGATAGAGCTCGAAGCATGGAGCCTGAAGATTTTCTAAGGATTTGTTATATATTTCCACCACACTTGAGTAGTATTGTATTCCGCATTTGTAAGGATAGGAATTTATAACCGTCCATGTTTTTAACTCTGATAAATGTATTTTAATTTCCGCTGTAAAAATTTATATTGAGATAATATATGTGAGATTCTGTTCTGTCTTTATTTTTCTTTCTTACCCTTAATGATCTGCTTCTCCGGCACTTGGATCTATGGCACGTGAATACCGAGGATGTATTAGCGTCGATTTCAGGGAGTCGAAGAAACCGGCCGTTACAGTAAGTGTATTTGAAAATATTTCCAAAAGGACCTAAAATGAATAAGATTTAATTTCAAAAGTCACTCTCTCCATGATACATAATGATGTATTTGGGTAATTGGACTTTTTTGTATAAAGTATGATGGATAATGAAATTAGGCTAACTTTTATGTACTTAAGAGTAAGTACATGTGCCAAATGTAATTTCATCTAAAGCGAAGTTTATGTCATATAATATATGAATTGATAACAAATCCCGATCTTAAATAGTTTAAGATGCATGGTTGTCTATTTTATGTTGTAAATGTAAGTTTTATAGACTTAAAACTAAATTAGTATTTATGTAAGAATAAGATACAATTCATAAATTTTTTATGAAAGCTTGTTCCATCGTATTAAGAGATAATTGTTGTTTCAAGAAACATCTACCTTTACGATAAAGGAATTTCATTTAGAAATTAGTGGTAGTACAATGGACTTGGATATGATCCAAAGACTCTAACATAGAAACAGATTACATAAGATAAAATAAAGTCAACCAAGTCGAAAACAGACACGGTTCATTAGAATTTCTAATAAAGATACCCACACATTAAAGAGAAACTATGGATTTCCATCAATATTGAGAAAAAGTATTATTAGTGATAACAATCTACTTAATTGTCAGTAAACCATGAAGAGTATAAACTCTATTATATTCCACAATGCTTAAATCCGGAACAGATTCCAAGTACATTGTTAAAATATGATTTTGATAGTTATACCCAAAGGATATGATCCATTGGCTATAAGGTGTGTCTTTAAATGGAAGACTATGCGGTTAGAATATAGTAAGCGACATTGATGAGAATAACATAGTAATTTTCAATTGTTGAAATTAACATAACAGATTTATCATTCAGTGTACTTAAGTTAATTCAGATTTAACTTGCAACATTATTACCTAATATGACTTTGAATTTGGGTACATCTTTATTGAAACATAAATTCCAAATAATGATTTATAATAAACTGTTTGCACATGATAACCAAAACATCACCATGTCAGAGGGAGTGATAACTAAGTTTGTAACTATGGAACAAACTCGCTTGAGAGTTCTCATTTAATTAATATAACTAAGGTCAAATAGACAATCTCGAAGTGACGATATTACATAATTTCATCGACTTGAGAATATTATGGAATTTCAATATGCACACTCCACTTTGATTATAGTTGAAACATGATACGTCGTCCATTAAACAACTATAGTTGGGTTTGAGTTGAAGTATTGGAAGTAAGACACTATTCAATAGAGAATTCGTCTCCTTATTATATGAGTTAGAATCACGGTCAACTATAGTCGACTCAAAGTCAAAGTCTTTGGGTAGAGCAATACGATCAATAATAATTGTTATTACTGAATCAAAGTTTTTGTGTTTGGACTTACAGAGTGAAATGTGAACGATGTTGGAATTTTGACCAAAATCAAATTCCATAAGTCCTAATGTAATATAGTTTTGACGAAGAGAATTGCTGTAAAAAAATCGTTACCACTAGGTACTACTTATAATAAGTAAAATGGATTTTACCAAAAGATGTGTAAGCGATAAATTCAGAAAAATTGCCACACCACTATCTAATGTGACGTGTGGATGTTAATATTTGAATTGTTCGATATTAATCGCTGAATGAATTTACACGTTTGAGTCGCTCAACCGAAATGACGAATAATCCGAATAAACCACACGATTTAATTAATTTATAATCACTGGAAATTAAATTAGTTAATATTTACGAATTATTGCTTATTTGATTTGTTAAATACTATTTGTATTTAATAAAGTGCGTATATAAAAGTTATAAACACATGTATTGATATACGATGTCGGTAGAATATTTAAATTGATTTAAATAGAATAAATACTAAGTGTGATTTTGAATTAATTAAATTAATTAATATTTATGAAATATTAATTATTAAAAAATGATTTGTTTGAATACCGTTAGTATTTAATAAAGTGTGCATATGAAAGTTATAACCGCATGTATCGATATACGATATCGACGAATGTTTAAATTGGATTTGGGTAGATTAAATGCTAAGTAATTTTGGAAACTTTCGAGGGCCATGTGGCACATGTTATGGCCGACCATGTACTATAAAGAAAGGGAGAGGATTTTATGAGATTTAAATGGGAGTTAAATAGAGAAAGTTTTAAAGGAGGGAGTTTAAAGGTTTTAATATTTCCTTTAAAGGACATTCTCTCTCATTGATTTCAGAAAAATCGTCACACAGTTCACGTTTATTCCTCTCCTCTTCCATTATAGCAAAAAATAATGGCTTTCAAAGCCTAAAAAAATTAAAATTCACGTATAATCAAAACAAAAGGTGGTTCTCATCTGTTGATTCATGCAAATTCTGGAGATTGGTTCCATACCCTCATAGGTTAGCTAAACCTGAAATTGTGCATCCTACTATGGTTTTGGTCACTTTCGATGTCGAGGTTACGTTCAGCATCTTTCACACGAGTCTTTATCACTCGAAATAGCACACAAATCTTTAAATGGATTCCATCATCTCGAGCAGATTATGAATCACTACATGGATTCAAGCATCTCGAACAGATCTCAAATCTCCATATAGATTCTCGCATAAGTCCTCTGACGAAAGCTAACACTGTCCTCTCTCTTAAAATACTCCTCAAGATAGACAGTCTCATACATTAACATCGTTCAAAATGTTAACGTTGACCTCTTCCTTGGAATTAACCTTAGGATAGACAATTCAACACTATAACATTTCACTTCACAGTTGCTTCCAGAACATAGATCACATATATGCTTTTGAAGTGGTTATGGGTACGAGTCATCTCATATAAGTACACTTTCCCTGCTTACGTGACGCTCCAAAACCAATTGATGAATTTTCGGTTAACTTAACCTTGATTCTTTCAGAAATAAATAGACAATACATAAGGGTGGAGATAATCTCCTATCCGAATGGATTTCCTTACCACTTGTCCTAGAAGAGCAAGACGAGTTTATACCTATAGTATAACATCTTCGAAGATAACTATATCATATAGCACTTGTGTTTGTTCTAGATATTTCCTAATTTATTTTTGTCAATTTCGATAGTCAACCAATCGACTATCAAGCATAAGATAGATGATCATAAATGGAAACCAAGTCTCATATACTTATCACAAACGAATAAACACACAAAGCACGATCAAGTCATACAAGCGACCTCTAATCCCCTTTTTATTTAATTAATACTTTTTATTAACTAAAACCTCTTTTATTAGTAAAACTTCTTTTATCTAATAAAATTTCTTTCTTTAAACCTTTACGTTTTCTGTCTTTTTCCAAAAGATCCCATACTTATAATTTCCTTCAAAATATCCATTTTAAGGATCTAAGTACTTTTACAAATCCATTCAAAAGGTTTAAGACTAATGTTGCTTAAACATTGTTATTGCAAACCCAAAACCATTTCACTTATGCTTATCTTTAAAACATTCTTTTAAAGATCTATTTACATTCATAAGTATAATAAAAAAGGGTTAAAGACCAATGTTATTAACATATCGTCGCAACAAACCCAAAATAATTTTGTACTTGTTATTATCTTTAAAAATGTTCATATAAAGATCTAACCTAATATTTGATCAATTTCGATAGTCGACCAATCGACTATCCAATTAAAATGATCGCTTATAGAAATTAAGGTTCGTATACTTAACTCTTTTATGACATTCCAACTTATACTATCCCTCATTCAAGAGTGAAGCCTAGTAAGTTAGAGCACTGGTTGCGTATCAAAGCGTTGCCTAGACACTTCATTTTTGATTCGCACGGATAAATAAGTCCATCTCATTGGCTTTTAGTGTTAAACATATTATTAATGACTTTTCATAAACGAGTAAGTAATCAACATGATTAATACGTTTCCCACATTACTGACTTAACTATTCCACAGTCAAGAGAGAAGTCGGTAGATTAAAGCATTATTGCTTCTATGCCTACTCGAACGTCAATCTTAACACTCAAAGATAAGCCTACTTCGTCGATTTTTAGTGTTAAGCATAGTTAATTACTTTTCAAACAAGTAATTAAAAAAACACGATTTAGCCACTAAGAAATTCCAAACCCCTTTCTAAACCCTTTGTTTATAATTTAAAACTCCTTTTGAAATGATATATATAAGTATAGGAATTTATTTACAAAACTAGATATTTAAAAAAAATTAAAAGATATATTATTACATAATATATTTATACTTTGATAAAATAGTCAATGCATTTTCTCAAAACAATATATATAATTAAAAATAATTGTAAATGCTTTAAAATACTTATAATAGGTTTTAAAACATTCACCCAAAATATTACTTGAAAATAACAAGTTTATAGTTCACTTAAAAACTTAGAAAGACCATGTTTCCTTTATATTTAAAAGTAAACGCTCTTCTTTAAAATTTCATAAAATGTAAAAAAACTTCTAAAATACCCTAATAAGAGTTAGCAGACACAAGTAAAAAGATTGAAACTAAATACTTAATTAATTCCTATCTAAACCTTTAAAGTTAAAAAACAAAGGCTAAACGGGGCAGTTTTGCACAAGTGGAAGTTCGACCACTTTTCCATATATTACTTAACTTATTATCATCCAAACATTTTATAACAACAAGCATACATAATAAGTCATACAAGTTCCATAGAAATTGCCTAACACAAGGCAGTTCCTAAGTGCATCTATAACAACTATCGCTATAAGAGCACTTTTAAACCTAAGTCCAATCTAAACCAAAATTCAACTACAACCTATATGTTTTGTTTCAAGACTATGCTACAAGCCATTTAAGTCCATTCGGGTCCATACTTATGGATTACATAAGCCATTTGCTTTCAAAGCAAAAATCAAAACCAATATTATAACATATGTCAATATCAGTTCAAACAACATTTATACAATCAAACACAATCACATATACCCAATATTTTCATTCAATGTGGTGAGTAAGCTCACCCTTATCAAACAAGCAAGCAAGATCCAAGCCTACACTTCCTACCTCTTCCTTGCAACCACCTAACTTCCTAACTTCACCTTGCTTACACTTGCCCTTTTTGCCCAAAAAGGACCCAATAGCTCACGACCTATTCAAGATGGGGGAGCTTGGCTTCACTTCTTAAAGTATAACTTGTTAGGAGGTGTTGTGAAGTTGTAGTAAGGTTGTGAAAAAGTTTGAGTTAAATTGGAGTTGTTTTGAATTTATTTTTCTTTAGGAAATTATGTAGAGAAGGAGATGAAACGAGTTGATTTTATTTTGTTAATTTGCAAAAAGTGATTCAAAGGTGTGTGCACACTCTTATATAGGTTGTGGGTGTTGTCTACCCTTCCCTTCACCCCCCATCATGCCATGGAAGGCTCACCCCTCCACATGCCCATCACTTCTCCTTTACACTAGAAATGACCAAACTGCCTTTACACACAACTATCTCTTATCTATTAGAAGCTTCTAGAATGTTCCATTTGCTTTATAAATAAAAAGTGTGTTAATTAATGCCTAATGTGTTCATATGTTCATTAGCTTAAAAGAGTTCGAACAACTTATATCAATTAAAAAGTTGTTTATCGATAAACCGATTTTCGGTCACATTATCGATATTTCTTCTAAGTATTTAGTTTTGTAAACAAATTTCAAAAGGAAGTTTACCATCATTAGTTATTATTAAAAGGGTAAATTAATTTAAAGGACAAAAATTTGTATATTTTTAGTCTCAAGGACACGACCTCAATATTTTATCCACAAGGACAAACATTCTTCTAAAATTTGTTCATAAGGACAAACATTCTTTCAAAATTATTCATAAGGACAAACATTTTTTCAAAACTGCTACCGAACTAAAAACTAATACCTAAAAACTGCTACCGATAACTACAAACTGATACCTAAAAACTTAAAAACTGATACCTAAATAAAGTTGTCCTTGAGGCTAAAATACTAAGAAATTTTGTCCTTGATAATAATTTCCTGTTATTAAAAAGGGTGTTAATAAGGTTATTAAATCAATCTAATCTCATTTAATCCAATATTAAAGTATTTAAATAATTCAAATATTTAAATATGAAGTGTTCAAAATTTTGGATCATTACATTATCCCACATTTAGAATATTTCATCCTCAAAATTCTGACACGAGCAACCAAAGAAACAATCACACATCAATACTTAACGGTATCACAATCACTAGCAAACAAAGCTCACGATTTGCTTAAGTTCAAAAATCCTCTTATCCCACAAAGATGAAAAACAACCCACTAAGAGTACCTTACGCTCAACAATCTCCGATTATTACTTAGATGATTATTTATGCCACCTTATAACAAATCGAAGAGTCATCCCCTAAACTCTCCATAAGCCAATAAAATAATTTATGTAAACATACTAAAGCATGCACGATGTGCATGGATCATCCGTACGAAATATCCGACCTGATCACTTGCTCGATCACATAAATTTCTACTTCTAAACTAGTATAGCCCACTTGAACTCTCTACAGCGGACTTCGATCAGGTTTCTAGATTAGAAACCTTCGTTCTTCTTATATAGCCATATGTTATGATAGAAAACTTTGGGATCTTATCAAGAATCTGTATCAAGTGTTCGCCATTAAGAGTCGAGTGAAAAATTCTTGTTTGGATCGGTGTAAATCACCTCGAAACCATGTACTCGAATACTGGATCAAGAACAGCACTGCAAATAAAATGATCTATGTACAACTTTTGTATTCATTTTGTTGGTTTCTTAACTATACCAATATCCTTTAAATCATATTCTTCTATACAAATAGTATCACTCCATACTAAAATTATTTATGAATCAGTTCATAAAAACATTAACTTCGAGTTTATAAACATTTCATAACTTAAGTTCACTTGTATAATACTCCACTATATCCTAAGAGTATATATGAAACATCAAATTAATTTTACTTAACAAGGATGTTCAACAAATTTAAACTTGTTTTAACTTATTACCTTCTCAATTCAAGATTTACAAAAACTCATCTTTATATTTTCACACAACACTTAGCTTCAAGTTCTATAGTGATTCGGAAGTTTCCAACTGTCCAAGATCATCGAAAATATCGTTTCATTTAAAAAAATGAAAACTACCAAATAATATATCATATCATGATGCACATACCATACTGTCCGAATTCATAGGCTACATGTGTCCGTGAAATAACTTAATAAGAAAACTTTAAAACTAAACACCGGGTTTCATTTCAAACCATTTTGAAATAATATATACATATAACTTTTGTATGTTAGATCATACTTTCGAGATTAAATCAAAATCCATTTTTGCTAAAACACCTTTATAGAAAACTACTACGGCAACATCTCCACTTTGAAACCCGAAAATGAACGCCGGTGATGCTGTAGTCATCACCCAAATTATTTTCACGCGAAAGAAGTGTTTTCAGTACATCCAAATCATACTTTCTGGACTTAACCAAAATCATTTCAAAGCGGCATCAAATACTTCGTAAATATTACTAACTACCATATCTCAATTTCATAAACCAATTCCACTACTATTATTTTTCCAAAATCTTGAAAAACATTTCAAAGACATCTGGATTTAAGTTCTCAAATCATTTTAAATCCTCTTCATTTATAAACCATACTTATATAAAACAAAGTTCTTATATAAACCTTTTCACAAATGTTTAGTACAAAATACCTTGCTTTTCTTTAGGTTATACTAAACATCATTTACTAAACTTAACCTTTAACCCAATAATGTCATCGAGCGCCTTATTGTCAAACTGTGAAACTAAATTCACATGATGTTCATTTCACTGTACCCACAATTATTGTCTACCCAACCCCTGAGTGAAACGGAAAAACCGTTCATAAACTGGTTGAGCACAAATCAATAATCAACAAATAATAGTCAATACTCATAAACTGGCCGAGCATGACTAAGCTAGCCAATGGGGGATAATCGATGAACATCATTAATCCTTACATAAATTAGATTACACTATCAACTTATCCTATATATAACTAATACATAGCAAATACATATACGCTCTCATATGTGTAATACACTCGACTCATGTTATGGCATTCCATTAGCCTATCTCTTAATGAATCATACCAAACCAAAGCTAAGGTTCTTGCTTAACCTTTTGCTCTGATACCACATGTAATGAATTGCCTTTTCGACCCTCAAATATCGATGTTAATACATCCACGGTATTCATGTACCGAACACTCAAGTGACGAAAAGACGAATTGTTAGGGTATAATAAAAGATAAAATAATTATAACAACGAAGAGGAGAAGACAACATTGGAATCTCACAATGAAACGATAACATATAATATCAAAAGACAGTACAAACTGTCATTCTAAGATACATAGCATTTCAAAGTTACAATATAAGTACTATCATCCGCCTGGACAGTTATAACAACATATCCTCACAAATTCTAATGTATACAATGAATTAATGTAGTGAAAATAAGAATACTACGATAGGTGAATGAAAGCATCCAGCTCGTCTCCAGAAGCTCCAAAAAACACCAACGAAAATCGACCTTTCTCAAACTAGTCAAAAGAGCACCCATCGAAATAAGGCAAATATAAAACCACGAGTCAGACATAAGTCTGGTGTAAGAAACTCAAGAAATATGTATGACATATAATAGCACCTTTTGAGACCACATGGAATACCATAACAGATATCCCTCCAAAAGAGCCAACTATCTATTAAGTACATATTACGATATAATAGATAATGTATAGAAGGTAGAATATAAGTAAGAAATAGCTGAGGTACATGTACACCACCATAGTAACTAGGTATACAATCAAGATTCGCTAAGGCGCGTTCGCATAAATGTGTAGGATTTCCGTGAAGATTGCTTCGGTCTAGCCAAATCTGAACTCCATGACAAGGACCAGAAACTTCCTTTCGAGTGTCGTATATATCTATATAGAATATACCATAAGTTAAACAAAACCGCCACAATGGTGAAATGCGTGGTACCAAGTATCAACAACTCCCAGTGACCAACAATTGAAAGCATGTCCAGATTTGGAGTTGTTATACCCTCATAGGTTAGCTAAACCTAAAATTGTCCATCCTACTCTAGTTTTAGTCATTTCGATCGTCAAGGTTACGTTCGGCATCTTTCACACGGGTCTTCCTCACTCGAACAACACACGAATCCCCAAATGGATTTTGTCATCTTGAACTGATCACGAATCACTACATGGATTTGAGCATCTCGAACAGATCTCGAATCTCCACATAGATTCCTTCATAAGTCCTCCGGCAAATGCTAACATTGTCCTCTCTCTTGGAATACTCCTCAAGATATACACTCCCACACGATAGCATTATTCGAAATGTCAACGCTGACCTCTCTCTTGAACTTAACCTTAGGATAGAAAGTTCAACTATATAACATTTCACTTCACAACCAGTTTCATAACATAGATCACTTACATGGTTTTGAAGTGGTTATTGGCATGAGTCATCTCATATAATTACACTTTCCCTACTTACTAAACGCTCCAAAACCAATCGATGAATTTTAGATTAACTTAACCCCAGTTTTCTAAGAAATAAATAGATAATACATAAGGGTGGAGAAAATGTCCTATCCGGATGGATTTCCTCATCATTTGTCCCAGAAGAGCAAGACGAGTTTATACGTACAGTATAACATCTCCGAAAAAAACTATATCGTATAGCCCTCGTGTTTCCTCTAAATATTTCCTAAGTTATTTTGATTAATTTCAATTTCGACTAATCGACTATCAAGCACAAGATAGATAATCATAAATGGAAACAAGTCTTATATACTTATCACAAACGAATAAACACACAAAGCACAATCAAGTCACACAAGTGACCTCCAATCCCCTTTTTATTTAATTAATACTTTTTATTAATAAAACCTCTTTTATCGGTAAAAATTCTTTTATCTAATAAAAATTTGTTTAACAATCACCACTATTCATTTGTACTCTTTTAATACTTCAAAAGTATTCATATATTTATCTCAATTAATATAAGTATATTCACAAATCATTAACAAGATTTCTTACTTAAACCTTTACTTTTTCTATCTTTTTCCAAAAGATTCCATACTTATAATTTCCTTCAAACTATCCATTTTAATGATCTAAGTACTTTCACAAATCCATTCAAAAGGTTTAAGACTAATGTTGCTTAAACATTGTCGCTGCAAACCCAAAACCATTTCACTGATGCTTATCTTTAAAACATTCTTTTAAAGATCTATTTATATTCATAAGTATAATCAAAAAGCGTTAAAGACCAATGTTATTAACACATTGTCACAAAAAACTCAAAACCATTTCATACCTATTATTATCTTTAAAAACATTCATATAAAGATCTAACTTAACCCGCCGTTCGTAGCTTGGTTGGTTTGGGAGCTGGGAACCAAAGGACTATGTCCGGGCAGGTTCGAATCCCAGCGCCAAACCATCAGTGGGAGTTTCAACGTTAAGCATCCGTGTGCGACGACTAAATTAAAGCGGGGTAGACACACGGTGTGGGGTTTACTTAAGTGAGTATCAATGAATACCATGATCTTAAGGTTCCCCATGATCTCAAAAAAAAAAGATCTAACTTAATATTTGATCAAGTTCGATAGTCTACTAATCGATTATCCAGTTTAAACGATCGCTTATAAAAATTAAGATTTGTATACTTAACTCATTTTCGACATTCCAAATTATACCATCGCTCATTCAAGAGTGAAGCCAAGTAAGTTAGAGCGATGGTTGCATATCAAAGCCTTGCCTAAACACTTTATTCTTGGCTCTCATAGATAGATAAGTTTACCTTGTCGGCTTTTAGTGTTAAGTATAGTATTAATAAATAAGTAAGCAATCAACATGATTAACACATTTCCAATATTCTCGACTTGGCAATTCCTCGGTCAAGAGTGAAGTTGGTAGGTTAGAGCACTATTTCTTCTGTCCTTACTGGAACATCAACCTTAACACTCACAAACATATAAGCCTACTTCATTGGCTTTTAGTGTTAAGCATAGTTAATTATCTTTCAAACAAGTAATTAAACAAAACATGATTTAACCACTAAGCAATTCCTAACCCCTTTCCGAACCCTTTGTTTATAATTTAAAACCCTTTTTGAAATGATATATAGAAATAGTAATTTTATTTACAAAACTAGATATTTAATAAAACAATTTAAAAGATATTTTATTACCTAAGATATTTATACTTCGATAAAATAGTCAACACATTTTCTAAAAACTATATATACTTAAAAATAATTTTAAAATGCTTTTAAATACTTATAATTGGTTTTAAAACATTCACCCAAAACTTTACTTGAAATTAACAAGTTTATAATTCACTTAAAATCTTGGAAAACTATGTTTCCTTTATATTTAAAAGTAAACTCTCTTCTTTAAAAATTAATAAATAATTCTTAAAAATTCATAAAAATATCAAACTACCTTTTAAATACTCTAATAAGAGTTAGAAAACAATTTAAAAAGGAATGAAACCAAATACTTAATTTTAAAGTCCTTTCTAAACCTTTAAATTTTAAAAACAAAGGCTAAACATGGCAGTTTTGCACAAGTGGAAGTTCGACCTCTTTTCGATACGTTACTTAATTTTTTATCATCCAAAATTTTTATAATAGCAAGCATACATAATAAGCATCACAATTATGGAGAAAAACCCCTAAGGATCTCCCTAAAAAGTTCCATAGAAATTTCCGAACACAAGGAAATTCCTAAGTGCGTCTATATCGACTATCGCTATAAGAGCACTTTCAAATCCAAGTCCAATCTAAATCAAAGTTCAACTACAACCTATGTGCTTTGTTTAAAGACTATGCTACAAGTCATACAAGTCCATTCGAGTCTGTTTAGGTCCATACATATGGATTACATATGCCATTTGTTTTCAAACCAAGAATCAAAACCAATATTACAACATATGTCAATATCAATTGAAACAACATATATACTGTTAACCCGCCTTTTGGAAAAGCGGTACATAGGTGGATTTAACCCAATGGACATCATGTTCATCAAGGTAGGAGGCCCGGAGAAACGGTTACCAAGCACGGAGATCGACTATAAACGAGATTATGGACGATGGTCAAGTGGATTTGGATCGGATCCTTAATTTTTGTCCCAAATATCTTCAGTTCGGAATGCTTGAGTTGGATCGAAGAGGTTTTCGGATAACTTATACTTATCCGATCCCGGTCTCTACGAAAAAACATTCGATAGTTCTGCTAAACTCATTCTCGGTTCTTTTGGAAATAATCAAACAATACATAGGAGCTTGGATCACCCCCTACCGTTCAAGTGGATGGATCTTCCTATCATATGTCCTAGAAGAACAAAACGAGATGTATACGCACAGTACAGCATCATCGAAGATGACTGTGACATATAACTCATGTGTTTCTCCTAGATATTTCCAGAGTTGTATTTTGGTCCAGATTTGATAGTCGGTTATTTAGCTACAAATAAATAAACAACAATAAATTTAGAAATTAATTACCCATAGCAACCACTGCCTAAAAATAAATCTTTCATTTATTTAAATCTCTTTCCAAAAAATTTATCAAAAACATTCATATACTTATCTCACTGACATAGGTATATTCACAAAGCATTTGTGAAAGATTTCTCATTTCCAAATCATACCAAAGGATCAAAACAAAATGTTGTTTAAATTAGAGATTAAGATAACCTCAAACAAAATTCTTTCGGTGTTAAGTGTGGAACGAATATCCATACCACCGGAATTAAGATGGTTAGTTAAAGGAAATCCAATCTCAGATCCATTTATCAATTTCCTTCTATAAATCCTCTTCATAAATCTTTTTTATTTATGAATCTTCTTTACTTAAATTCCAAACCCATTTACAAAACTCTTTATAAATCACCAAGTTAAATTTACAAAACTCTTTTATAAATATCAAAAATATTTATAAAAATTCCTTTATAAATATCCAAAATCATTTAAAAGACTTTTTTTATAAATATTCCTTATTTAAAACAAAACTCCTTTAATAAACTCATTTAATAAAGTATTTTTTTAATAAACAAAACGATTATTTAAAACACTTTTACTAAAATCAATGCTTAACTTGAAACCATTATTAAAAGTATGATTGACCTTAAAAATCAGAAAGAAGCTTAGTGACCACAATGGTTCTCTTTTAATTAAGTTTACTATTCAAGTTATAACATGGGTATTTACATAACAAGCAGATATGTATAAGGAAATCAGCCAATAACAATCAACAATATAAGTAAATGTCTAAGTTACTAAAATAGCAGACGGGGATTTGTTCTGCTAAACACATGCCTAAGTTAATATAGTGGTAGAATGAGTTTTTATTTTGCCTAATAGGTGTCAACATAATCTACTTAGTGAACTATGGTAGAACGGTGATTTATTCTACCAAATAGATGTCAAATACAAGTTAATTAGTAGAACGGTGATTTGTTCTGCTAAGCAGATGTCAAATATAATTTAATTAGTAGAATGGTGTTTTATTCTGCTAAACATATGTCCTTGGATTTCATATTCAATTAGGGTTACTTAAAGGTAATCAACAAAAAAATCTCTTGAATTTAAAACATTCTTTAAAAGAGAGTTGCTTTTTGAAACAAAACCGATCTTAGAAATAAAGTGGTTTATAACTTTAAAACTTTATTAAGAATTAAATAACAATTAAACTCTTTACTTAATAATAATTAAACCTTTAATTAATAATTAACTATTAAAAAAATAATTAAATAATATTTATCCCTTATATAAATAATTAAATAATATTTAATCCATAATTAATCTCCAATCAATTTTTTTGAGAGAAATGTGTGATCCTCTAAAATAGAGGAGAGCACACATGTGTGTGTGTATCACAAAAACAAAGGTTCCGTCAACATGCCTAGCAGGTAGCTAATCATAATACAAAAAACAATGAAAATGGCTCGGGTACAACTAGAATGAGCTCCGGCAAGGCCGTCGCCCATTACACCTCGTTATCGAGCTCCGGCAAGGCCGTCGCCCATTACACCTCGTTATCGAGCTCCGGCAAGGCCACCGCTCGTAATGAGGTGTTAGAAATACCCAAAAAACCATGAAGCAACCGGTGTGGATAATATCAATAGACGGCTCCAGCTGAGAGAGAAACACCTCTTAGCAAACTCGGAAAATCCAGAAAGAACGCCTCACTGCAAATGCGAATGATCCAGAATGAAGAACGCCACAGTGCATAAGCTGAAGGACTAGGAATAACTCCTCACTACGAAAGTGGAAGATCCAGAATGAGCGTCTCACTATAATCCTGTCACCAGCAATCCTGAGAACCTGCAAAAAATAATCTAGCACTATTTCTAACTTAAACCTGTATCTGTAAATGGAACTAAAGAAAAATATAAGAATAATACACATATATATGTATATAAATGAAATTTATATATACATATATATATATATATATATATATTAATGAAGTAAAAGTAATAATACTATACCTAAAATTATAAGACGGAAAAGCAACACAAATAAGAAACAGGCCAAAAAAGAGTCCAAGCTCAATATGCAACATCTTAACCAACACTAAAGATGTAGAAAAGGGATATCAAAATAAGCAAGGTAAAAGATTAACAAAATAAAAAGTTAAAATCATGTAATCTAAAACAAATTAAAAATTATCCTTATGCTCCTTTAGTCAAAAGGACATTATGATAATCTGTAAACTCATCATTCAAATAAGGAAAAATGTTAATGTTATAATTATTAATATTATAAATATTGTTATTACATTTAAATATCTTAATACTATTACTAACCTTATTAAGTTATTATTTGAAATGATTATTTTTAGCTAATTTATATTTAGGATTTGAGATCCAATTAAAACAAAATGATGATATTATAAAAATCAATTTGTTAAAATGACTATTATTATTGTTAAAAAGTCTTTGATTTCTCTCAAACCAAATATACCAACAAATTATAATGAATAAATTATCAAGTAAAATTCTATTTTCCTTTTTAAACTTAAATCTTAAATTATTCCAATAATAATCACAATCGGTAATTTAGTTGTAAGACTAAAGTTAAAGATTTTGAGAGTATTATTCAGAATAAAGCAAGTATCCATGCAATCATAATACACATGTCTAATATCTTCAAAATAAAGATTACAAAAATAACATCTATTATCAATTTGCATATTTTTTCTTTCTAAAAATTCTATAGTATTTAGTTTTTCATGCATGATTAACCACATATGAATTTTTGATTTAGGAGGAGCATTTGTTTTCCAAATAAGTTTAAAAGAGTTACTAGAGACACTTGAGAAATTAAGAAATTTATAAAAAGAATTTGAAGAAAATTTCTTACTCTTATCCCATTCCCAGCTAATATTATCATTTTCGTTATCAAGATTATATAAATTCAATCTAGCATAAAGCAAAGAAAGTTACCTAAGAATTGTACCCTCTAAAATTCTATCAAAACTAAAATTCCAAGGGGGATCATTCTTTGGAGAAAAAACATCAAAAATTAAAGCATTCTTAAAGTTACAGATTTCGTAAAGCTCTTTAAATTCTATCCTAAGAGGAATGACAGAAATCCAACGATCGTGCCAAAAAGAAGTATTATTTCCTGAATGAACAATTGTATTAGTACCAAGGTTAAAAATATCATGACATTTTAAAATTGATTTCCAAAACTTAGACAACTTATTAAAAACTGTAAGTGTAATTTAGTATAGATTATTACTACCATTATAATAATGTTTAAAAATAATTTCTTTCCAAATAGAATTGTCATTTGTATCCTTAGATTTCCAAAACCATTTCCCTATTAAAGACAAATTCATGTTACATAAATTAATAACTCCTAAACCACCTTCCTTTTTCGATTTACAAACCGTTTCCCAATTGACTAAACATTTAAGACTACTGTTGGAATTACCACCACTCCATGAGAAGTCTCTTCTTATTTTATCTATTTTATTAATCACCCAATCTGGAAAAAGATGCATAGACATTAAATATATCGGGAGAGCAGATAAAACAGAGTTGACAAGAACTAATCTACCCACTCTCGATAAAAATCTCCCGTTCCAATTAGAAATTCTATTTTTAATCTTATCTATTATAATTAACCAGTCATCATGCTTAAGTTTAGTTGGTCTAATTGAAAAACAAAGATAATCAAAAGGGAAAGTCACAGATTTACAATTAAGCGTATTAGCAACTAAACCTTCAACCTTATCAACATCATTTAATACTAAAACTGAACTTTTATCAAAATTAATTTTTAGCCCTGAAAGAAGTTCAAAGCTGTATAAAATAAATTTAAGGGTAATGACATGGTTAGGAAAATGGGAAGTAAATAGTAAGGTATCATCCGCAAATTGGAGAATAGAGAAACCATTGCGAGAGATTTCACTACCAACATTCACCAAAGATCCATTACCGACCGCTTTTCTAATTATCGTAGCAAAGACATCTACGGCTAAGTTAAACAAAAGAGATGATAGAGGATCATCCTACCTTAAACCTCGTTTAGATTGAATTTTATTTCCTAAAATACCATTAACCATTATACTAGAATTATCGGTTTCAAGAAAATTCATAATCCAACCAATCCATTTACAACTAAAACCTCTAGCCAGTAACATATCAATTAGAAAATCTCAATCAACCGAATCAAAAGCTTTCACAAAGTCTAGTTTTAGTAAAGCACATGTAATATTATTTTTACAACAATGATTAATGTATTCTTGAACAGCAGCCACTTCATCAGTGATATTTCTACCATTAATGAAAGCTGATTGTGAACAATCTATTAGAACATTCATTCTTGTGTTAAGTCTATTGCCTAAAGCTTTTGAAATAATTTTAACAGAACAGTTAATTAAAGAAATAGGTCTAAAATCTTTTAAATTATTAGCACTGATTTTTTTATGTAATAAAATTACGTTTGCAAAATTAAATCTTCCTAATTGTAATTTCCCATTATAAAAATCATTAAACATGCTAATTAAATCGAATTTTAAAACATCCCAAAAAAATTTATAAAATAAAATAAAGAACCCATCAGGACCCGGGGCTTTATCACTAGGCAAATCATTAATAGCCTTTAAAATTTCCTCTTCAGAAAAAGGATTGTCAAATTCTGAAAGGTCAATTCTAGAATCAGTTGGATAAATAACATTCCATCTAACATTAATTCTTTGTTTATTCTTAGTACCAAAAATTTCTCTATAATAATCGGTAAATGCCTTATTAAGATCCTTTTGTTCGACCAATTCTATATTGTTCACAAAAATAGAATTTATCGTGTTACTACGTTTTCTACCGTTAGCCATATTATGAAAAAAAACTTGTATTGTTATCACCTTCATTAATCCATTGAATTCTAGATCTCTGTTTCCACGTAACCTCTTCTTCTTCTAAAATTGAATTAAGCTCTTCTTTTAAATTAGCTAAAACGTTACGCTCACCTAGATTTAGATGTCTAGTTTCTTATATCTTATTAATTTTAAGCATTTTAGAAAGTAAATTTTCTTTTTTAATTTTACTTCCAGAAACATTCTTACTCCAAATTTTAAGAAAATTTCTAAGACCTCTAAGTTTTAAAACAAAATTCTTTGCAGAATTATCCGTATTTTTGATATCATAAAAATTCATTGAAATCCATTTATTTTTAATTAGATTTGAGAAATTGGATTCTAAAAGCCACATCTTTTCGAATTTGAAAGTTTTATTAACAATTTTATGATGATCACACGTGAGAATTATAGGGCAATGATCAGAATAACTGTACAAATAGGAAATTTATCCTCGATTTCGTCATTGACGAAAAAATCTATCTAAAAGAGCCATTGAAGGGGACTCTCTAGTATTACTCGGGTGAATTCTCTATTAGAAAGAGGTATTTCAATCAAATTAGAATTAATAATAAATTGATCGAATTCTTCCATAGAAGAGTAATCACCTTCCCGTGGTGAACGCTCTCCTAGAAAACGCGTAACATTGAAATCATCCCCCATAATCTAAGAACCAGGAGCTAATGATCTAAATTCTAGACATTCATTCCATAGAACCCGACGACCAATTTTTGAGTTTGGCCCATAAACATTAGATATATTTAAAATAGAGTTATCACAAAGGTTGATGAGAATAATATGCAAAGAATATTGCTTAGAAATACACTGAAGTAGTTTTAAAAAATTATCCCGCCTCCTAATAAGTAAACCCCCAGAAGCTCCAACGGAATGTAAAGAAGCCCAATTCCTAAAGTGATAACCACCTAATCTTCTATAGAAACGAATGTTAGGACACTCAATTTTAGTTTCTTGTAAAAGTGCAATGTCAATAAAAAAATATTTAAAAATATTCTGATTTTACCACATTTATTTAAATCGTGCAGACCTCTAATATTCCAGCTAATAATCCTCATAAACCAACAGATCTAGTCCTCTCAATTTCCCTACTTCTAGTATAAGCAGAATCTAGTTCAACATCAGAAAAAACAAAAGCGGTATACCTAGCTAACCAACAAAACTCAGTGGAAGACAAACTACCTAGTGTGTAAGCAGAAGAAGTGTTGCCCAAATCAGAAATCATACCTGAACCTGAATTCGTAGCGTCACACATGACACTCGAATCAGGTATCTCACCTAAAGACTGAGCATGACAACTACGAATCCTGGCACTACGGCAAATAGACCCACCTGTAGCGATAGATTTTCCACGTCTGCCTCTTTTTTTTTTTTTTCCTTTAACTCAGCGCAAATAGAGATTGCATTAAGATCTGAATTTGAAATACTTGTAATCTCTTCACCACCCTTACTCCCTACAAGCAATGAACTGTCAGTACACTCAGATATAACCACCGCATTCTCGATCACAAGATCATTAGAAGCTGCACCACTTTCAGTCCTAGTCATAAATGCCAATTTTGTTTCATACTGTATTACATTTGTTTCATGTGCACACTGCTCCTCTTCTATTATCACAAAACCATCATAAGAATTATCTACTACCTCATCCACTACAGCACCATGATCTGACAAAATCCACCCAACGTCGCCATTAACTCCAAAAAACCGATCATCCACTACAGCACCATGATCAGTCAGACCATCCTTAAGAACAAAATCTATAGTCTCACTGTCTTTATCACTATATGATAAAGAATTAGAAATATTACATATATGCAGATCGACTACTGCATTATTATTCATGTAAAAGTCATTCACTGTGTCTTTACTCTTGAGCATGTCAACCATCTTAGCACCTCCGAAATCACCAGACTGAAGCACATTAACCATCTCAGTGACTTTCTGACCTCCACAGTAATCTATTTTCCTCAGATTCTCAGTAACTACTTCCCTCTGATTTCCATAAACTTCACTGTATCTATAATTAACATCTTTTGAATCTTTTCCAATTACAACTTCCACACAGTTATCTTTACAGTAAGAAACTTCACTATTATCATCACAATTTCTATCTACTTCTTCCATACATACAGATGGAAACATCACTCCAACGGTTTCATGATTAGAAATATTATGATTAAGACAATCAACTTCTTCAAGTATTATCTTATCGGAATTGATATTGCTCCCATATATCACTAAAGCACCATTATAAATCTGCTCTTCATCATTTATATGCTCACATTGAATAAGTTCAACTAACTTGCTTTCAACATCATCAACAAGCTTCAAAGACTCAGCACTATTATCAGACAAAGGATCAAAAGAAGGATCTACATTAATAGTATCATTACCCTAAATATATATATCGTCTCCTATGAACAGAGCAGGATTCAAACCATTATCATCCAACATAGAACTCAGATAATCAAACCTGTTGTTGGTGACAAGATCAAAATTACCAACATCATAAGATTTTGTCCTGAACTTTTCATTATGAACTAAGACAAATTCTTTGTTAACCTCACAAGATTTTACAGCAGAATTTGGATTCCTCTCATCTTTGTAACTAAATTCTAATCCAAAATCCTAGGCTCTCAAAGAATTAGATTCTAGACTATACTGTATCATGGCAGGATCCAATAAGAATGAATCGAAGAAAGTACTCATCTCTTAGAACGGCATTTGAAATAACAGAATCCACATTCACATCTTCGGAAGGAACCAAAATTTCTTTGTTCTCGACATAAGTTGGCAATAGATCATCAACAGAAACATCTCCGTCCAAAGAAATATTTGAATTACCAAAATAATCCTTAGGGTTACCGAATTTCTTGCTATAATCTCTACCGATATTAACTTCATTGACCATGCTAAAATGAGTGAAAAATTCCTCTAGTAAATTGATACCCTATGATCTTTGAACCCATAAGTGATCAAGAAGAATTCTTTTAAGCTGCATACACTTTAAGACAACCAAGAACCCATGTTCTGAAATCGAAGGATCTCTGCGTTTGATAGGAGTGAATCTGAATTTCATCAAACATTCTGACTTTTTGTAACCAAAAGCACCGCATTTAAAGCAACGAACAGGGTCACGGCAATCTTTTGCAATATGAGACAAGCCCCCGCATCTAAAACAGATCTTCTTTCCTCTTCTGGATTGAACCCAGTTCACAACTTCATTCTTCCTATAGATAGAACGAGGAACAGAAGCCTTCCCTTCTTTAAGAGCCTAAGCGTAAGATCGCTTGGGGAAAGAAGTATGATCAGAATTAAGATTGGGTAAATTAGAGTAACGCAAAGGTGAAGTAAAGGAAAAAGGAAGAGAAAACGAAGACGAATAACTAATCTCCAATCAATTATTAAATAATAATTTAAACTTTCATTAATAATTAAATATTAATTAATCCCAATTAATTAATTAATTATTCCTTAATTAGAACATAAATAATAAATTAAACCCAGATTTAAAATAATTAAATCATAATTAAGCTTTAATTAAATTTTAACTTAAATTTAAGTTGATTAGTAATTAATTAATAATCAAAACCCTTTTTATAAATAAATAATCAATTAATCAAATAATCCTTATAAAATAATAATTAGTTCTTAAATAATTAATTAAATAATAATTAACCTTCTATTAATTAACAAATTATAATTAACTTACATAAAAATAATTAAGTACTAATTACCCTAACTTAATTAATGATTAAGTGTAGATTATCTTACATAATTACTTAATTAGACAATCAATAAATATTAATTTAATAATTAACCTTTAAATAAATAATTAAGTAATAATTACCCATAAATAAATAATTAAATAATAATTAACCTTTAAACCTAGTTAAAGACTTGAAATGGTTTTCAAACAATTTAGTTAAAACACTTTTATTTATAAAGTGTTGATTTTTCCAAACTGCATCCATAGCGATTATCACTATGGAAGCGGTAACTTAAGCTTAGTTACTAAGTTGTTATCATTCAAATTCTTTTACTCTTAACTTTTTTTCAATTTTAAACATAAGTAAAGATTTAGAAAACTAAAATCAAAGTTAAAACTTTGAAAACTTTTATTAACAAAACTAGTAAACTCCATTGATTTTTCGAAAGGATCTTAAGCCCATTAACATGGTAATTTTTTGACCTATAACATACTACATCATATCCAAAGTTTCACATGCAATATTATATCCAAGATTTAAACACACAACATCACATCCATAAGTAAAGTTCACAAATTCACAAACAACACTAAACTTAGACTTCATTTCAAGTTAAATTTTCCATCTCATATCACAATATTAATATATAACCCAAACACATACTAATCCAACAAATTTCAACACATATCATACCACAATTTATACAAAATATCAAAGTTAAAAACTTTATTTTAAATAAAAAGTTTACTCACCGAAAGTTTCCAAAATCTTTTCTAATTTGAAAATAAGACCTAGATCTTGCATAACTTTGGAAAAACTTGATTTTAGCCCTTAAAACTTGGAAATGGGCTTGGCCATGAAGGCTTTAAGTTCGGCCATGGCATGATAAGACACGGCCATGGGTTGTGTAGGGGAATGCTGCTTTGTTTTGAAGTAGAAGTATGTAGAAATGGAAAAAGAGATGTTTTAAAACAAGTTTGAAAACATTTAAAAGGTAAAACTTTGATTTTTTTGTGAAATTTAAAGAGAAGCCATTAGATGGCCATTAGAGCTTAAAGGAAGAAGAAGAGTTAGAAAAAAAATAGAAATGAGAAAGGAAATTATGAAATTTGGTTTTATATAAAATGCCTTAAGAGAATACTAAAACGCCCTTAGGGTACTTACCCTCCACAAAATGAATGCCACTTCATCATCTATGTTCCTCCTCCCTTCCTTAATTCATGATTTCACGTCCCCATGCTTTATTGAAAACATGCATTAATGCCTAAGTACTAATGTTTTAAACATGTTTTGTACTTTTAATGTACTAAGTTGCCAATATGTCACATCATGCTTATCTTAACTTAATTAAATTTGTTTAAACCTTTTTATATCTTAACTAAGATGTTTATAAATATTTAAATGTTGTTTTTAAACATAAAAAAAGGTTCATAACATTTCAAACAACTTATATACGATGAAACATTGAAAATTCAGAAAACGATTTCCAGTCACATTTTTTATTTTTCTTCGAACTATATACTTTTGTAAATAAATTTGAAAAACTATTTCACCATCATTGATTATTATTTAAAAGATTATTATTTTAATGATAAAATCTATTATTTGAATATTTAAAATTAATTAAATATTTCTAAATCAAAGCGGTGAAATTCCAGGTCGTTACATTACCATTCAAACCATAAATACAAACTTCACCATCTCGTTTTCTACATTTTTACTTTCTCAGTCCGCTGTTGTAAAATTTGCAATTAACATTTGCAGAAGTGTGCTACGTAAAAAGACAAAGTTGTCTTTTTTCTACATGTACTTCCTACTCTAATAAAACATACTTATGAAGCATAGACACCACTGCCTCATATTCCTTCACTTTCTTGTCAATTGCGTCTATTTAATGAACATACTCTTCAAAATTGTTGTTCTTTTGTAACATCTCCTATCTGGAGGCCCGAAGCTAAGCGCTACCGATGCTGCAGTCTTCCATAGTATTAACTTCCAGTGACCAAATACGGTAATGTTAATGGTATCCATAATATCAGAAGCACTTGAATATGAAATAAAATCATTACAGATTAAAACACTTTTCTGATTACATTTCAAAACAACATTTCATATCCAAGTTACATAATCCCAAAAGTTTTCTAGGTTCAGGTCAAATATAATTATTACATAAATACGCCAAGAGCGATATGTGAAGATGCCCCCTTAGATGATCAGAGTATTGAATAGTCATAACAGACTTAGTACAACACAGTGGAAATAAAAAAGAAACAACTCCTAAATATAGCCAGCATCAGCCTCCTGCTCATCTCTGAAAGCTTTATTCGTCCACCTACTAAACCTGTAAACCTAAACTCTCAATATACTCAAATTAATTTTGAGCATCCGAGAGTTTAAGGGGAAAAGCATAGACTTCGAGTCAGACATAAAGCCTGGTGTGAATAATACTATTACATCTCGGTTTACTGATATTAAGCGAGACCACGCCGCTTAGCGGAACGGGTTTTCCCTCGCTAAAATCCCTTTTAAACATATCTTTTTGCAAATCAACCATGCAACCAAACTGGTTAATCAAACTGATTATATTAATAATAGCAAATATCATGTATGCTCAAAAACAGGTAATAAATGGACCATTTGTCCAAAACAATGTAGTTTTGTTGGGTTAACTACTAACCTTTTGTTGACTCGAGCCTACCAGACAAACAAAACCAATTATCTAACAACTGTTAGACATACTTCTAGACGGTCTGTCCTTAAGTTACTTCTCCAAGGGTCACCTGAACCTAATGATTTTTCGGGCTTACCAATAACCTATCCTTCTTCTCTGTACATATATATTCCTTTCTGTGTGTAACCATCATTTAAGTCTTACCTATGCCTAAGCCCTACACATTGGAATTTTGGACTAAATTAGCTTGGGGCTAATAGTTAATGTATGGGGTGCGACCCTATACCAGTCTCATATGGTATACAAATATCTGAGTCATTTTGCTTAAGGTTAACTACCCTATAAATTTTCCTTGAAAACTTTTTCAAAATAATTTAACCCTTTAAATCATACTTATACAAGGAAAATATACTATTTGCTTTACTCAGACCATTTTGCCATGATATATGTTTTACTCAAAATATTATTGATGAAAACATTCGAACCTTTGTTTAACCTTTAAACAATTTCTTTCGAAACCATTGAAAGTACCCCTTTCGACACAAGTAAACTACTTTACTTTATGACCTTAGGCCTAAAGGCCAAAACATATCTTTTGAAACCATTGTCCATAGTCCTTCCGAAAACATTGGAAACATCTTCTTCGAAATCTTTATAAACCGTAGACATCCTCTTCTAAATACTTTAAATATGCCCTTCGAAACTATTGGAATCCTTCTATTTAACACTATGGTAAACCTTTTGGAACACTGGGGAATCACTCCTTCGAAACCTTCACTTGTTACCTTTCGAAAGCATTAAAGTATACTACTTAAAACAAACCTTTTGAAAGCCTTAGGTTCAAGTCAAAATATGTGGAACAACCTTTCGAAGCCTTTGGGTTTAACTTTCAAAATATCAAAAAGGGTCTTAAAATAACAAAGTCGAAAGCAACTATTTCGAAAGCAATTTCCTAGGTAAAGAAGTAGATGGTGTCGAAACCCATCCCTTCAAAAGCATTGGAGAAGTGGCTAAGTTTTAAAAATAAAGTAACCTTTTCAAAACCATTTGCTTCGAAAGGTGGCAAGAAGCAGCAAGGGGTTTTGACTTCTTCGAAAGCATTTACTTAAAACAAAAAGCCACAACCTCTTTCGAAACCATTCCTTTAAAACAATTTGACCCATTCGAAAGCTAACCAAGTCGAAAGCATTCCCTCCGAAAGCAAAGCAGGCACATTTCTATTTAAAAACAAAGTAAGGCTTCGACCTCTTTGGAACCTCTTGTTTCGACCATGTACCTTTCGCCTATGTCCAATTCACTACGTAACAAGTCTTTGATACCATGTGCTTTTGTTTCGATGGAGATGGAGGCGGAAGTAAGGTGTCGAAGGCTAGGTACCGAAAGTGGAGAAACATGTAAAAAGCATGTATAAACTGATTTTTAACTTTTTAAAGCAATTCTTTTCAACTAACCTGCCTTGTTTGTCAAAACATGATTGGTTGCTAATTTCTTTTCTAAAAGTACTACTGAAATTTCTAAAATAAACAAATTAAATTATTTACAAAATGCATCTTATCCTTTTATAAATATATAAAACATTTAAGTCCCATACCTTAAATAATTTTATATATTTATTAAAACACTTAGGAAAATTCTACAAAAGTTCACATAAATCACTTTTAATATGTTTTCTAACATATATAAATTTCTGACCCAAAAACAATATAATTTAGCCATAATTAATTTTAAACCCAATTAAACCATTTTCTTTACTAGAAAATTAATAATAAATCCACATTAATTCGGAAAATTATGAAACTTGAAACCCTTCTCAAAAATATTATTTATGACCGTATATTAAAATAGCAAGACATATGGATGTCATTTGATAGGTTTTTCATGTCAAAATTTGTCATAAAATCGACATGAATAAGCATAATTCATCAACAAGCATATATATATATATATATATATATATATATATCTAACATTGAAACCATGGCAATATACTTGCAAAAACAATCGGATCTGATTTTAGAAACTGAAACATCAAAAATATGAGATGTAACAATTATTCACCTTTAACTTTGTTGTTAAGGATTTGAGATTTGACCTTGGATTGAATGTGATTAAGCTTTTCCTCTTAATTCTGGCTTATCTTCCCCTTACTTCTCTTTAATGGTGGCTGGCTTTTGGTTTAGCTTTAATTTGCTTGTGAAAGAGAGAATGATATGGTATGAGGGTTTATGGTATAAGAATATAGCTTATTCCTATATTTCCCTTATCTAATTTTCCTTTTCTATTTCATTTTAATTCTGTTTACTTCATTAGTTTAAGTAGGCACGGCTACCCTTTAAATTATACAAATCTCAATCCCTTAACCAACTTACATTATTTCATTTAATTTAACTAATTAAATGTCCTAAATAATGTTACTCAAGATTAGGGTCATTGCATCTTTTCCTTGTATTTGATTTTGCAAATGAAAGATTCATACAGAGATTTTGAAAGAAATGAAACGTAGTTTTATTGATTGAATGTTACAGACTTGAAATTGATATTTTGATACAACTAAATGAATAATAATCTGCTACATGCACATGTCTGTAATATATACTGATTTATATGGTAAATGGGCTAACAGATTTGCACGGTCAGGCTCTCCATATTACTTTGTAAATGCGGATTGAATTTAGACCGTTGATGATAGATATGTGTGGCTAACAGATGAGAAGGTTATTCGTTATATAGTATTTGCAGCCGCATTTCTGAAGTATTCTATTTCTCCCCCTCAAACCCTACTTCGTTTAGGGTTTGTGGCGATTTCCTCTAATTCTCGATCGATCAAAAATTCTGTGAGACTTTGTCCAAAAATTTGAGAGAAAAGAAAGGATTCGAGGAGATGCTGCTTTGACAGTGAGTTTATGAGTGGATTATCACTACGAAGATCTCGGCAAGAGATTTTCTGATTAAATAGTTGCAATTGCAGTCTTCTCCTTAGTTATTATGCTTGATGGCTTGAGGATCTTCCTGAAAGCCGTCACCTTTTACACACTTTTGCTCGAAATTTTGTAAACTATTGCAATTGCAGTCTTCTCCTTAGTTATTATGCTCGATTGCTTGAGGATCTTCCTGAAAGTCATCACTTTTTTCACTCTTTTGCTCGAAAGTTTGTGAACTGTTGTCAAAGCTTTCAACTTTAAGCCTCTTTCTAACCCACGTGAAGTTCACCTTTGACAAAGGCTTGGTCAGAATATCGACAGTTTGGTAAGTACAAGGTATGTGATTTACTGCCAGTTTTCCTCTGCTTACTTGTTCTCGAACGAAATGTAGATCCAGTTCAATATGTTTGTTCTTGCATGAAGAATAGGATTGGTAGTTAAGTGTGTTGTGCTTAAATTATCACACCAGATGGTTGTTTTGTTCTCTGTCTTGATTTGTAGTTCATTTAGAAGAGATTCCATCCACATAATTTCAGCTGTAGTGTTAGCTACACTTCTGAACTCTGCCTCTATGCCTGACCTTGACATAGTTGGTTGCTTTTTTGAACACCAAGATACAGGATTTTTCCCTAAGTATATACAATAACCTGTAGTTGACCTTCTATCATCTGGGTCTGTGGCCCAGTCTGCATCAGCATAGCCTATAATGTTGATAACTTTGCTTGCTTCTAGGGTTAGACTAAAATTTAATGTACCATTGAGATATCTTAAATTTATTTTCACTGCCTTCCAGTGAATATCTGTTGGACTTTGCATGTATTGGCTTGCCTTGTTGACACTATAACTAATATCTAGTCTAGTGATAGTTGCATACTTAAGACTACCAACTATGCTTCTGTACTGACTGTCATTTTGAATAGCTTCACCTTTGTACTTAGATAAATGCACATTGCTTATCATTGGTGTAGAGATTGGATTGGCTTGATTCATTTTGGCCCTGTGCAGTATTTCTGTGATATACTTCTTCTGGTTCAGTTGAATAGTTGTGTTAGATATCCTTTTTACTTCTATCCTAAGAAAGTAGTTCAGATTACCTAGATCCTTGATTGTGAATTCTTTGTTTAGATGCTTTATTAAATTACTAATTTCCTGCTCACTATTACCTGTAATAATAAAGTCATCAACATATATTAGCACATAAATTATTATATTGCTACTGAATTTTGTAAATAGTGTGTTGTCAGATTTAGTTGGATGATATCCCAATCTGATCATTGTATCCTTTAGCTTTTCAAACCACACTCTTGGTGCTTGCTTCAAACCATAAATGACTTTATGTAATTTGCACACATGATCTTCTTTTCCTTTTTGTCTGAAGCCATGTGGTTGTTCCGTATAAACCTCTTTCTGTAAAACACCATTTAGAGAAGCATTGTTAACATCTAATTGCTTGATGCTCCAATTTCTGTATAAGGCAATTGTTATAACAATTCTAATAGTAGTAGGTTTCACAACAGGTGAGAAAGTCTCATTAAAATCAAAACCATGTTGTTGTGAGTAACCTTTAGCTACTAGCCTTGCCTTATACTTAGAAATTGAATCATATGCATTTATTTTTAACTTATAGGTCCACTTGCACCCTATAATATTTTTATTATTTGGCTTGGAAACAAGATTCCATGTCTTGCTCTTCATTAGTGCCTCATACTCATCAAGCATACCTGCTTTCCAATTTTTGTTTTGCATGGCTTGATCAAGTGTATTTGGTTCGGTTGTATCTAGAACTGCATTGTAGATCTTTGGTTTGAATATACCACTCTTTGACCTTGTAATCATATAATGACTTGTACCATCTGTATCTTGTTGATGAATGGTTCTCTTTATTTCTGAATGAGTATCAGTATCATTGCTTTGTGAATTGACTGGTGTTTGATGAGATGTGAGTTGTGCACTTGTTCTTTGTTGAGATGATTGATCAGGTACAGAGACTGAGTCAGTTTGGGCATCTGTCGATTCATGTCTAAACTCTTGACTTTGAGAGACAGGATGACTTGCTTTCTATCTGATATTCTGATGGACAGATTCTCCCTAAAGCTGTATCACCTCAAATGGTGGACTAGGTATTGGTGGTAAAGACTCTTTTGCATTATATACTTTAGTTGTGGTTTTGATATCTTCTTCTTTAAAGGGAAAAATCTTCTCATTGAAGACCACATGTCTAGAAATAAATAGTTTATCATTTTTATCTAAGCATTTGTATCTCTTTTTGTTGACTGCATAGCCTAAAAATGTACATGGGGATGACCTAAAATTCAATTTATGAGCATTATAGGGTCTGATGTAAGGAAAACATAAACACCCAAACATCTTAAGACTAGATAATCTGGACTAATATTAAATAACACTTCTATAAGACATTTCAGGTTCAAAACCTTTGATGGTAGTCTATTAATCAAGTAAACTGCAGTAGCAAAAGCATCTGGCCAAAATTTTAATGGCATAAATGCTTGTGCCAATAGAGTAAGCCCAGTTTCAACAATTTGCCTATGTCTCCTTTCAATAAGACCATTCTGCTAAGATGTATAGGGACATATTGTTCTATGATTGATTCCTTTTTCTTGAAAGAACCTTTTTAATGGCAGATACTCCGTCCCACCATCAGATTGAAATTTTTTAACCTTGCAATTTGTTTGATTTTCTGCTTGAGCTATGAATTGCAAAACTGCACTATGAGTTTCAGACTTTGACTTTAGAAAATATATCCACACATATCTAGAGTAAGCATCAACAAAAGAGATATAATATTTAAATCTATAATCTGTATGTATAGGGGCAGGACCCCATAAGTCAGTAGCTACCAATTCAAGTGGTTTACTGTATTGAGTTTTTGAATCTATGAATGGTAGCTTATGACTCTTGCCTATTTGACAATATGTACATATGTATGGTATAGAAATATTATCAATAGAAATATTATTCTTATTCAATACATGCTTAACAACTACAATATTTGGATGCCCAAGTTTACAATGCCACTTATCAAATGTCTCACTCATTTCATGTTGTTTCAATTCTGAATTATTACACCAAGTTCTTTTAAAATATGATTTTCTTGAATTATTCAAACTAAACTTGTAAAGCCCCCTACACTGATTACCCTGCAAAAGTATTTCCTTAGTTAGGATATCCTTAACTAAGCAATGGTGTGGGTAGAATTCAAAATAAACATTATTATCTCTTGCAAATTTTGACACACTTAGTAAGTTTTTTCTAATGAGTGGTACCCTTAATAGATTATTAAGATACAATTGTCTTTTACCAATGATGTAAGACTTACCAGTGTGTGTAATTGCAACAGATTTACCATTACCCATATGTATTGTATTCATACCCTTGTACTCCTTATTTCCAAGATTAAGATTAGCCAAATTGTTGGTGATATGATTGGTTGCTCCTGAATCAGGGTACCAATCTTCATCCTGAATATGCTCTGCTTTTGCTATTTCTGATTGAGAAGCTTTCATGTCTGACTGTTTGCTTACATCTGGTTGAATATGTGCCATATTAGCACTACAGTTTATGTTTCTTTGATTTTTGGACCCCTGACCCGGAACATAATTAAGATTCAATATGAAGTAGCATTTTGCTGCTATGTGACCAAGTTTTTCATATATCTGGCATTTGGGTATGTTATTATTATTCCATCTGCCTCTGCCTCTTGACCTATTTGAATATGCTCCCCTTTGAGTAGACCGATCACCTCTGTTGTTATTCTGACCTTTGCCCTTATAGTTTGCAGCAAAATTGGCAAACAGATCAGGTTCTTGTGGCTTCTTTATATCAATTCTTACCTCATGTGACAGTAACATGGAATACACATCATCTATTGATGGTAAATTTCTTTGAGATGTTATAATAGCCACTACAACTTCATATTCATCACCTAGCCCATTCAGTATTGTCATGATTTGTTCTGAGTCTGAGACTTTCTGATTAGCTGCTTCTAATGTATCACATATAGACTTAATCTTGAACAAATACTCTCTCATGCTATGGCTATCTTTCTGGATATTGTGAAGTTGTCTCTTGTGAAACAATACTTTTGCCGTTGATTGTGAATTGAAAACCTTTTCAATTGTTGACCATATATCACTTGCAGTTTTACATCCTATGACATGTGTTAGTAAATTTGCATTTATATATGATAACAACCATGAGCATATAAGTCTGTCTTGCCTGTGATGTTGAACATATTCCTCATTGCTAACAATCTTGTTTTCTTGATCAGTGATACACTTTGGGAGAATAGGAAGGGTTCCTAGGATGAATCCTTCGAGACCATATCCTTGGATGGCTGGCTCCACCTGTAGCTTCCACAAAAGATAATTGTCTTCACTTAAGTGAACTGTAATCAGTTGACTCTGAGGACTGATTACAGTTCTGACCAGTTTCTCTACATTTGTAGTGGTGTGCTGAGATTCACTGCCACTAATTGGGGTTTTTGAGTGAGCTTCTTCATACATGATGGAAAAAAAACGTTCACCCTAATCAGAGGGAAAGAAAGGAGGCAAGGAAAAAACAGTGACTTCTTAATAAGAGACAGACTCAAGAATTTAGAGACTGAGCACAAACAGATTTGTTGCACCCAAAGATCTCAGATGATGATACCTTTTCTGATGAGTTCTTCTTGGAATGACACTTTCTTTGATTTATGTTATTGATTTCTGAATTTCTTGATTCTGATTTCTTTGATTTTTGTTACTGTTTCAACTCTGATTCACTGAGAAATACTCACTACAAGGGAAATAGGCTATTCCAACGGCTCCCAGCCGTTGGCGGCCATTGGGAGCCGTTGGAAACGCCGTTGGAATAGCATACCACGCCTTCCAACAGCTTCCAACGGAAGCAACGGGGTTATTCCAACGGCATTTCCAATGGCTACCAACGGCAGATAACCGTTGGTAGCCGTTGGAAACCGTTGCAATAAACTGACCAATAAGCCGTTGGTAGCCATTGGTAGCCGTTGCTAATCTGGGTGAATTTTTTTATATAGCAGCACGCGATTCACCTTCCAGCCACACACAATCAATATATATCAATTTCCATTCCATTTCTATTCCATTTCCACTCCATTTCACATATATATCACATATTCAACACATTATACCACAAACAATATAAACAACCAAAAATCAACATCAAACATTACATATTCAAGTCCAACTCCATATTCAAACATTACAACCAAACCCTCACCAACTCCAACTCCATATTCAAGTCAATATATACAATGCAAACACTTAAACCTCACCACCTCAAAGTCAATACATACACAATAACCATCAAACACAATCCTCACCACCTCAAAGTCAATATATACAATAACCAACCACAAAACAATAATCATCATACCTCTCAAGCATCATCATCACCTCCGGAAGCACCAGACGACGAAGGGAAGGAACCATGCCTCTGCGCGTACTCCGCTAAACGTTGATTCAGCTGCTCCATTTGTATAGCGCGAAGACGGTCCTGCTCTTGCAACTGCTCAACCATGGTTCTAAGCTCTTTTATTTCAGCTTTGTCACACGCCTTTTGAGCTGCCCGAACCTGCAAATAGAATATGAGATGTTCACATTTGTATTATAATCATTTTCTTAAGCAATGTATATTTTAAAATATAGAAATGTAAATGACGTGATCTTAAGCAATGCATATACCACAAATAAATGCATATTTTTATTACAATATATAGGTTAACTTATTAAATATATAGGTTAACTCAACTAGAAATCATCATATGTATAGTGTATCTATAGGTTAATTTATTAAATATAATATTGCAATGTTTATAAGATTACCGCTTGGTTTCCATAGCCATAGCGCCTATTCCGCTGCGTCGGATCCATAATAACATCGAAAATATTATCTTCCTCCTCTACCGTCAACTCATCGCGATCCGATTCTGAAAGCAGCTCTGCCCGTGCCTCCTGAAACTTTGCCTAAAATAAAAAACAATTACAGGTTAAAATTAGTAGAATAGGATTTAAACATATCGATATTAATAAAATAAGTTTTAAAATATGCATACATATGCAGCCGTCGCCTTATCATCACCATCCCACTGATATGTAATATTGCCAGCATTGTCTGTTTGTCTTGATGCGTGGGTGCGGGTAAATACCTCCATCATAGACACGCGACGTCCAACCGATCTTTCCTGCAATAAATAATTTATATATTTTAATTTTTCATAGCTAATTACCGAACTAATTAATATACAAAATGTAATAACGGTTTAGATAAATTTACCAAGTCCTCACGGTGATGCTGAAAAGACTTGGATCCGCCACGATGCGTTACAGGATTCCTACTTCTATTGGCAGAGTTCCTCTCCGACTCCATCTGCAATTTTATAAATTGAATATTATATTTATACTAATTGCGAAATAATTAACTATATATTTGGTAGAATATTTACCTTGAACTCATCGGTCTCCCACCAACTCATCCAAGAATCCCATACGGAAGCGCCCATCCAGTTCGGTTTCTTCCCCGATTTTTTAAGAGCTGACATTACCTCCCTGTAATTTTTGGCGACCTTCGAATTCCAGTGGCGCTGAACCATGGCGACATCGGCCTCCGCCAAGTCCACTTGCCCCTGTACAAAGAGAAAACATTACTAAGTGTTCATTTATACTTATTCGTATAGTAAAGTAGTATATATAAACTCACCAGAAAATCCTGCCATATGGCCTCCCTGACATGGTCAGGGATCTTACTCCACTTACGCCAGCAATCTGTCATCCTGCTCATATATGATTGCTTGGAAATGCCAAGCACAACTCCTGAGGGCTCCAAATCAAATCCCCTGTGTTAAATAAAACAAAGCTTTAGACAAGTATATATATGTATGAACAAATTTATATTGTTATCATTTTAATTTTGATACTTACGCTCCATCAGCCTTCGGCTGCAAATATACAAGTGGTCGAGCCGGAGGCTCACCACTACTCTCGCCGGCCGAGCGAGAAGAGCTACGACGTCTGGAGCCTGACATAATACCTGTTGAAAAGTTTCATTTTTAATTATAGACATATATAAAATGATGATGATATGTGGTGCATGTAATGATGATGAGATGATATATATGTGATGTGTGTGCGTGAATATATAATTGTAAAAATTACCGGATATTACTCAGTCCTCGTCGTTTTCTAATTCAGACTCGATCTCGTGTTCTATATCGTTTTCCTCTACACTCTCAAATGCTTCGACTAATACATTTGTCTCATCATTTAATTGTCCAAAATCAGTTTGATCGTCTGTAATTATGGTTTCAACATTTTCTTCGATATCTGCTTGATAGGCTTGTTCTTCTGGAATATTTTTTCCATCGAATGTAAATCTCGTCTTGGTTTTAAAAACCGCAGACCAATCCGCTTTATCTCTTTTTAGAGACGGATAAGGGGCGTAATAAACTTGTAGGGCTTATTTGGCTAGTACAAACGGATCGTATGGCTGATAACGGGAGGTATGTTTTATTTCTATAAGATTATAATTTGGATGCACGTTAATACCAGAACCTGGAACATTGCTGAACCAGTTGCATCTAAACAAAAAAACTTCCTCTGCGGGTCTTATAAAATATGTCAATTGCAAAATCTGGGTTAACACGCCATAAAAATCATGTATATGATTATTAGGATCATCACTGCCTTTAACAAATACACCGGTATTGTTTGTTAATTTTTCAGCACCTTATTCTTTGGTGTTGAATTTATATCCATTAACGAAAAATATTGGATATGTTTTAACTTTCCTTTTCGGTCCCAACGCCAAATGTTTTAATCCTTCATCGACCACATTATTTGTAGGATCACAAACGTAGTTCGAAAACCAAGTAGCGAAATTTTTGCTTAAATCGCTGTTTGGATTTTGTGATTCATAAACACTGCAAACAAAAACAATATATTGCTTTATTATTAATTTACACATGCAGTATTAAATTAAATTTATCAAAACTTGTAATCTGATAATTACCTAATAAATGGTGCAACTTCTGGACAATTAAGAAGAATATACGTGTGTGTTGCATGGTAATCTCTATCATCTAACCATACTTCTACACATTTTCTAGCATGTCGACCATGTTGTTTAAAAATGGATAACATTGCTTCAGAAGAAAAATCTTGTTCGACGGCCTCATCATTACGCGCAACACTTTGAAATGATAAATTCACATGATCATTGAAATAATAAGAGAAAAAGAACGATGCTTCTTCTTCGATATATGATTTGCAAATCGAACCTTCAACTCGAGCTTTTTGTCTCACTTTTTTCTTTAAATGATTTAAGTACCTGATAAAAATTATTTCATATCAATATTGATTTTTAATTATACTTAAATTACATACTCAGTATTAACAACATACCTCTCGAATGGATACATTCATCCATATTGCACAGGACCTCGAAGACGTGCTTCAAATGGAAGATGAACAGGTAAATGCTCCATTACGTTGAACAAACCTGGAGGAAATATTTTCTCCAGTTTGTAGAGCAGTATAGGGATTTCTACCTCAAGTTTACGAAGACGGTCAACTTTTAACGTAGTTGAACAAAGCTCCTTATAAAATAAACTAAGTTCTGTTATAACCTTCCAAACTTTTACGGGCAACAATTCTTTGAAAGCGACGGGTAACAAATTTTGCATCATTACATGACAATCATGGCTTTTCATCCCACTCAGTCTTCCGTTCTTATAGTCGACACATCTACGAAGATTAGATGAAATTCCATCAGGAAATCGTAATCCTTCCACCCATTTTAACAGTACTTTAACTTGGTTGTTATCTAATTCATAACATGCTTTGGGTTTTTTAGTGTCATTTGGCTTCATATGAAGCTCAGGACGATTACATATTTCTTCTATATCACGTCTTGATTTCAGATCGTCCTTAGTCTTTCCCTTAACATTCAAAAGTGTATTAAACACATTATCGAATACATTTTTCTCGTTATACATCACGTCAATGTTATGATGGATTAAGAGATTTTTCCAATAAGGCAACTCCTAGAATATACTCTGTTTGCACCAATTATGAAACGTCGATTTACCTTGGATTTCAGTTTGCTGCCCGGTTTCATGTATCTTTGGATAATCTTTTACAAGTTCATATATATCTTCACTTGACCAAATCGTTGGTGGTTGTAAAGTCTCATGTCTATTAGCTATGAAGTTTTTTTGTCTCTTCTAAAAGTATGATTAATATGGAGAAAATGTCGATGACAATCAAACCATGAAATTTTCTTCCCATGCCATAAAGAAAATGCTCGTGTTTCTTCCATACAGTAAGGACAAGCAAAACGACCGGCCGTACTCCAACCCGAAAGCATTGCATATGCAGGAAAATCGCTAATAGTCCATAACAGAGAAGCGAACATCCAAAAAAATTTCTTTTCTGATATGTCGTATGTTTCAACTCCTTCATACCACAATGTTTTCAACTCTTCGATTAACGGTTGTAAGTAAACATCGATACCCTGTGTCGGATCATCAGGGCCAGGGATGACAATTGTGAGAAACATATATGGAGTTTTCATACACATCCACGGGGGTAGATTGTAAGGTGTGATTATTATAGGCCAAGATGAATATTTAGAACCAAACTGAGAAAACGGTGAAAATCCATCAGTACACAAACCTAGTCTAACGTTACGGCTCTCCGCTGCGAAATCGGGATATTTCTTATCAAAATACTTCCATGCTTCTCCATCAGATGGGTGTGTTAACGTACCTTCTTCAGGTGTTCTCACACTGTGCCATCTCATATGATGCGCTGTTACAGATGATGCATATAACCTTTGAAGTCTAGGAGTGATAGGTAAATAATGCATACGCTTGTATGAAACTTCTTTTCCCTTTTTTTCCTTGGCTTGTATCTTTCTTGATTACATATTTTACAATTCCGAAGACTGACATCATCTTTCCAAAACAACATGCAACCATTTAGACATGTATCAATTTTTTGATACGGCAAACCGAAAGATGACATTAGTTTTTTCACTTCATAATAATTTTCGCACATTAAATTATCTGATGGCATATGGCGTTTAGCAGCTTGTACAACAGCCGTAAATCCGGCTTCTGTGAAGTTGTACTTTGATTTCATCGCAATGTACTCTGCAGTTGCCGATAATTGAGTGCCGCTAGTACATCCATTCCAAAGAGGTTTCTTAGCAGCATCCAATAAATCATATATTTTTTTCGCTCCAACATTTGGTTCCTCTTCGACGTTAACATCTTCGTTATTAAATTCAACAGTAGGGAACATTGATCGTGCTACATCTTCAACCATATGTTCTATGAGATTCGTCGTACTAACTTCATCACTAATGACCTCTATTGACTGTTCTTCGTTACGTGTTATAATTTCTCCATGACGATCCCACACCAAATAATTGGTTACGAAACCATATTGGCGCAAATGAATCCTAACCATATTCGGTACTAAATGCTTCAACAATTTGCACCTGCTACATGGACAACGAATTTCTACGTCGTTTCCAATATTACTTAAAGCAAATTCGACAAACACATTTACCCCGTTGAGAAAATGTGTACTTATTGAGCCTCCCATTTCTCTTCTTTGATACATCCAGCTCCGATCAATAAAATAATTGACTATTTTTCCTACTGTAAAACATATGATCAATAGTAAAAAAACTATTAATCAAATTCGATAAACACATTTTAGATTTTACTGTTTTTTATAATCCATTTTCGTTTATATACAAAGTTATATTTCTTGCTATTTTGTTTACATTTTTGTACCTTTTGTGATGGTCGGTTATCCTACTTCCCATTACAAACACAATAGTAATTACATTTCTTAAATCATATCATTATAAACGATTTCCCAAAATTTCGACAGCACTTCCCCCATGTTCCTTGTATCGTACACAATGCATGTACACAAGGAACAAAAAGGAAATGCCGTCGAAATTTTGTGAACCGTTTATAACGATATGATTTACGAAACGTAATTACTTTATAGTGTTTGTAACTTGTCCAATACAGGGACAAATCCAACAGATATTGTATCAGATGAATATGAATATCCGTTTTGCAATAAAAACGAATATTCATACAACGATCATATACAACACCTGTCAGACGGGGCCAAAAATTCACTAAGGGATTTAAATTTGATTTTTATGTTACCATTTTATTAAATATATAAAATAAAGCATATTATGCATTATTATATGAATTATATTCTACTATTTTACTAAATATATATATAGTAAATTATATGATTTTTACTATTTCACAAAATATATAATTCATGTGTAATTATTTATTTAATGCTAATATATTTTGAAAAAGATATAATTAATGTTCGTAAAATAGTCCACTAATTCATGTTTGTCTAACATTTTACAAAACATACACAAAATAATTTAAATCAATCCTAACTAATCTAATGCTAATTCACATGCACATTTATACTAAATTATAAACATATTTACATATGTGCATAATATATACATACACAAACAATTTGGACATTTGAATGACAATAATTGTAATTAGCATTTAGTTTGGTGTAATAAACAAGCAATATGCCATTGGATACAAATATAACAGCAAATTAACACAAAATTAGAAAAAATAAAAATTGTAGGGTTTTAGGCAAACCTGATTTTGGAGACTTCTAGGGATGGAGAGAGGATGTTGGCGTTGAGTGATGGCGTTGGAGCAGCTGCTGGTTGTGTGGGGAAGCTTGGAGCAAGAAAGGAGGAGGGGAGGAGTAGGGTTTTGGGGGAATTGGGGAAGAAGATAATAATGTTTCAGTCTCTGTCTGTTGCAGGTATACGTAAATTTCCAACGGTTACCAACGGCCGCAAACGGCGTTATTTCCAATGATTATCAACGGCTACCAACGGCAAGTTAAAAAATAACAAGCCGTTGGTAGCCGTTGGAAAATGCCGTTGGCGGCCGTTAGAAAGCCTTCGTGGCTATATACTGTATTTCTAGTAGTGACTGTTGCAGCCAGATAATCAGAACTGGCGAGGCAATGATATTTGTTGGCTGAGTCTTTTTCTCAAGTGATGATATCTAATCTGATGAGAAGAAAAGAATATACTCAAACGATGATTTCTTGGCTCTGATTTTCTGATAAATTGAATCTAGTTGATGCCGTTAGGCGTATTGTGGCTCTAGTACCATATTTGGTTTTGCGAATGAAAGATTCATACTGAGATTTTGAAAGAAATGAAACAGAATTTTATTGATTGAATGTTACAGACTTGAAATTGATATTTTGATACAACTGAACGAATAATAATCTGCTACATACACACGTCTGTAATATATACTGATTTATATGGTAAATGGGCTAACAGATTTGCACGGCCCAGCTCTCCATATTACTTTGTAAATGCGGATTGAATTTAGACCGCTGATCATAGATATGTGTAGCTAACAGATGAGAAGGTTACTCGTTATATAGTATTTGTAGCGGCATTTCTGAAGTATTCTATTTCCTTGAGTTTTTTCACGTATACTCTTAAATATGATGCCACATCGTCGAAGTAGTTTTATTTTTCTATGATTCTGCTGTTCATTTTCTCCAAAAGTAGTAGCTTATTATTTGTTTCTTGAAATGAAAAATAGGCACCTTAAGTTTTGATATACTTATATTTAACTCAAGTTCTTTAAAGGTGTTATACATATTAACTATTAAGCGCACTAATATCAAGTATTAAAGTGAATAGTTTCACTACAAGCGATTGACTATATACAGTTAGACTTGAACATAGGTAACAACCGAAGATAACCTATATTGGTTCCAAATGTTACTACGAGGAAAGCAGGTATCAAACCTGAATTATGTAAGAATGTACAATATTGCATTATATATTGTAAACCAATGTTTTTTGTAATATATTTCTGTTAATACTAAGTAATAAAATAAACCATTAATGATAACGTTATTGAAGTGAAGTTTTGCATTCTATAGGATTAGTGAATAACTGGTAATTTCATGTATATTTAGCATATAGAAGGTTTTGGGTATTACAAATAGTGAGCAGATGCTTAGCTTAGTCAACCTTTGGGTTCAATGACCAATTTTCAGCTTGTATGATGTTCATGCGTCTAGTTATTTTTTATGTGGTTATTAACAGAGTTAAATTATATTTTTGCTGCAGGGAAAATGTGTACTTCTTATAGGAACCTGACATATTATATTAAGTATAATATGAATATAAAGAAATGTTGTAAGGATGAATAGTTGTATTATGTTGTCATTTTTAAAGTCTCACATCAAGAACTTGTCAATTTAGAAGGAGCACTGAATTAGAGCTAGACAGAAGTAAGTCAATGTTTGTTGTTTTTATCCATACAATTAGATTTAAAGGTTCAAGTTCACATCTAATTAGAGGGTGAAAATGATAACTGCAAACCGTAACTTTCTTTTAAGCTCCACTATTAATTTGACATACCAAAACAAAATATCCAAGCTTCTGGACAAAACCACCTGAAACAAAGATGAAAACATTTTTTATGCCAACTCAAAGAAAGATTTATGAGTGCACCTGATTAGCTCTAATTATATAGTAAGAAATAAAGTGTGCTGCTTCTGTCTATCAAGAAGACTAGTTATGCTTTGATTATTAGCATTATTCAACCAAAATTCACATATGTTTTCTTTTTAAGGTATTTCAAAACTCAACCATTAAAATTGAATATATTTGTGGTAAATTCTATAGGATCTCTTTGGGAAGAACAACTTCTTTCCCTTTTCTTTTAGCATTTTTAAAAATATCAACACTTGTTATTTTATATTTAAGTATTTTTGGGGATTGAAGAATGTTTATATGTAGAAAACCACTTTTATCAGTTTATGAACATGCTGAATTGCAGGATCGACTTCTTGATAAAATAAGATGCATCAAAATCTAGTTTAGCATCCACAAAATGGTGTACAATATCAGTAGTTAGACATGCCTCGCTAAAGCAAAAGAGCAATAGCGAAAAATGAAGGTCCCGTTTGGTTTGCTGTTTTTTGTTTTGTGTTTTCGTCTAAACAAAAATTCGCATTTCTTATACATTGTTGGAAAATACGCAATTTTGAAAAATGAAATTAACATAGAAAATAGAAAACAAGTTTATTTGATTTTTCGTGTTTTGAGGCATTACAAAAGGACGGAAAACAAATTCATCCCCTTCATTTCCCGTCGATCGTCGTAATGGCTAAGAATTGTAAAAAGATTTCCCTCATTTTCTTGTATTTTGTATTGTATGTTGAAAACACAAAACGCAAAACTAAAAACGAAACCAAACAGGCCCGAAGATTTCACCACTGTTGATCAGCTCCTACATTTGCTTTCTACGTTGAATAAAGCATCAAATTCATTCCCTGTTTCCAAACTATACTTCAACAAATTAGTACTAAGCAACAAACTACTGATCGCAAATTTTATTATGTACCTTGCATTGGGAAGTACTCATTTCTACATAGTAAGAAATCAAGTGAAAGGCAAAAAACAATTCTAGTTCTTGATTCAGTGTATTTCGTGATTGTCACAATGGCCACTGTGGGTTATGTAGACCTTGTTTCTAATAGCGTTGCTCTAGCTTATGCTTTGGTATTTTTAGGCATGGCTATCATTTCTTTATTATTGAGTAAAGTAGCTGATTGCTTGGAAAATAAGCAAGAAGCCCTGCTAGTCAGAGCAATTAATATGAAGGAAAATGTAAGTGATGCTAAGATCCTTAAAGAGGCCGAAATGAAGAAATCAAGGTATAAATTTGTTATGACCGTGGCGACTCTTTTTGTGCTCGTAGGATGTAGGACTATTCTTCTGGTGAAAGTTGAGAATGTGAGTTTAGTGGATGCTTTTTAATGTGTGTTGTACTATGATGACATTGGGATATGAAGATGTGAGCTTTGAGAAGGAAAGAGGAAGAGTATTTGCAGTATTTTGGACTGTTTGCTTGGTCTAGTTCTTTCTTTACCTTGCTGAAGTCTACAGTGGACATGGGCAGAGGCAGTTGGTTAAGTGGGTTCTTTTTAGATGGATGCGCTTTCTAGATATTTAAGTTGCCAATTTGGATGATGATGGCATAGTCAGTCAAACTTTTCATTTATCTTCGTTCATCACAAAGTAACAATACTAATAATAATATGTGCTTTTGGCTTTTCTATTTTTCATTTTTTTTTACAGCCTTGCAGAGTTTGTATTGTACAAGTTAAAAGAGAATGGGAAAATCTATTGGATTTTGAATAGACGGATGAAATTGTAGTTGATATGAAGTAGAAAGATTAGAGGATAGTAGTAAAGTATGATAAAATGTATGAGAGTTTTATTATCACAACTTGAATACACTCTTGTACAGCAATACAAGTATTTATAATAAAATACAGATCAAGTGGGCTGCTAACATAAAGAAGCCCAAAGCCCAAAATATCAAGTAAACTATAATGAACCCTAGAAGGGAACGACACATTCATTCTAACTCTCTCCTTCAGTTCCATCTAGGGTTTCCTTCTCTCGTCCCCATTTCCACGCCGCCATCTTCAATTCTTAGATCCCTCTTTAATCGGCTGAAATTTTTTGACGAGAGGGGTTTTGTTAGAATATCTGCTCTCTGAAATTGAGCTGGTACATGATTGACCTTTAATTTCCCTTCTAGCACTTTTTCACGAACGAAGTGTAGATCTATCTCGATATGCTTCGTTCGTGTGTGTTGAACTGGGTTCGACGAAAGGGATACTGAGCTTAGGTTGTCGCACCAGATAATTGGAGTATTTGTGAGCTCGATTCTGATTTCAGTGAGAAGGGATGTGATCCAGACAATCTCGGCAGTAGTGCTGGCAATAGCTCTGTATTCTGCTTCAGTACTGGAGCGAGAGGTAGTAGCCTGCTTCTTTGAGCTCCAAGAGATAGGGTTGCAACCGATATAGATGCAGAATCCTGTGGTCGATCTTCTGTCGTCTGGATCCGAGGCCCAGTCTACATCACTGTAAGCTTGTATGTTCAACTCCTTTTCATTGTTGAGATGTAGACCATGACTCATAGTTCCTCTCAGGTATCGTAATATTCGCTTTACAGCTTTCCAGTGATGACTAAGTGGTTTGTGCATGAATTGACATACTTTGTTTACACTATAGCTTAGATCAGGTCTGGTTATAGAGATGTATTGTAGTGCTCCTACAATACTTCTGTATTGTTTTTCGTTTGTTATGTTTTCACCTGAATTTCTAGATAGTCTGAGACCACTTGTCATAGGAGTTGGAAGTTGTTTCGCCTGATCCATGTTGGTTCTGTTTAGTAGGTCCTGAATATATCGCTTCTGACATAGAAACATCTCTGAGTTGGATTTTCTGGTGACTTCTACACCAAGAAAATAATGTAAGTCACCTAAGTCTTTTATAGAGAACATTTTATCGAGATGGTTGATTATCTGGTTTATTGTCTGAGTATCATTGCCAGTGACAATAATGTCATCTACATATACCAGAATGTAGGTGATTTTTTCTTGATTGAATTGTACATATAGGGAGTTGTCTGACCTTGTTGGATTGAATCCCAGATTTATTAAGGTAGACTTAAGCTTCTCGTTCCAAACACGTGGGGCTTGCTTTAATCCATAAATGGCCTTGTGAAGCTTGCATACTAGATTGGCATTACCACACTTTTTGTAACCCTCTGGTTGATCCATGTAGACATTCTCTTGCAGGTCTCCATTAAGAAATGCATTATTTACATATAGCTGTCTGATTTTCCATCCTCTGTGAAGAGCTATGGTTAAGATAATTCTTATTGTGGTTGGTTTGACCACTGGTGAGAAAGTTTCATTAAAGTCGAACCCATACTGTTGGTTGTATCCCTTAGCTACCAGCCTTGCTTTAAACTTTGCAATACTACCATCTGGATTTCTTTTGACCTTGTAGGTCCACTTACATCCCACTATATTGGTGTCTTTTGGTGGTGGTACAAGACTCCATGTCTTATTTTTGATAAGAGCCTCATATTCATTATCCATTGCTTGCTTCCAGTTATTATTTGTAATGGCTTCATTGTAGTTTCTTGGCTCAGATGTATCAAGTTGCACATTGTATGTCTTTGGTTTGAATATTCCACTTTTAGATCTTGTAATCATGTGGTGTTTTGGTATCTCAGGTGGTGGCTCTTGAATATGAGTGCTCTCATCAGTTTGTTGAGGCATTGATAGAGGTGATGCTCCTTGATCTGGATTGACATTACTCCTTTGACTTGCATTGTGGAAGGAGCTGGAAGATTTTGGTGAGTCCTGACCTGATCCAGTATCACTTCTGGATATAGTGTGTTGAGATTCCTGATCTTCCTGCACACTTTCACCAGAGTTGTTCCATTCAGCAACGGTGGGTATGGAAGGTATTAAATAGTTGTCTTTACTGTAGACCTTCTTGGTTGTCTTTATATTTGTATCTGCAAAAGGAAAGGTAGTCTCATTAAATACCACGTGTCTTGACACATAGATCCTACCATCGTTGCTTAAGCATCTGTATCCTTTTTGATTACTCCCATAACCTATAAAGGTGCATGGGGTAGACCTGAGACTTAACTTGTGTTTGTTATTTGGTCTGAGACAGGGAAAACATAAGCAGCCAAAGGTCTTTAGACTTGTGTAATCTGGTTTTACTCCAAACAATACTTCTATGGGAATTAGATGCTTAAGAACTTTAGTAGGAAGTCTGTTAATTAGATAAACACCAGTATTAAAAGCTTCTGGCCAGAATTTCATAGGTAACGAGGCCTGAGCCAGTAAGGTTAGACCAGTTTCTACTATATGTCTATGTTTCCTTTCTACAATTCCATTTTGCTCAGATGTGTGTGGGCAAGTTGTTCTATGAATAATGCCTTTTTTCTGAAAGTATTCTTTCAGTGGCTTGTATTCACTCCCACCATCTGTTTGTATGATTTTGACATCATTACCCAGTTGTTTCTCTATTTGTGTTATAAACTGTATTACAGTTTGTTGTGTCTCTGATTTTGACTTTAAGAAATATATCCAGGTATATCTAGAAAACAAGTCAACAAATGATATGTAGTACCTATAGTCGTAGTCTGAATTTATAGGGGCTGGACCCCATTAGTCAGTAGAGATGACCTGTAGTGGCTTGTTTATAACAGTTGTAGACTCTGTAAATGGTAATTTGTGGCTCTTGCCTAGTTGGCAATGAGTACATATAAATGGCATAGAAACATCAACAGAGATATTATTATTCAAGAGTACTTGTTTCACAGTGTTTACATTTGGATGACCTAGTTTATAATGCCAATGAGTAAAGACATCTTGATTACTTGTAACATGAGATTCTATATTATTACAATGCATATTTCTAGAACTGCTCTTTCTTGTATCACCAAAGTTGAATTTGTATAATCCCTTGTCCAGTTTACCCTGTAATAATATGTTCTGACTTAGTAAGTCCTTAACTAGACAGAATTTGGGGTGAAACTCAAAATACACATTATTATCATTGGCAAATTGAGATACACTCAATAGATTTTTCTTGATTTTTGGTACTCTTAATAGATTGTTAAGGTAAAGAGTTCTTTTACCTAGAACTCTGCTGGTTCCAACATGTGTGATTTTTAGAGCTTCACCATTTCCCATAAGGATAGAGTGCATACCTGTGTATTCTTTGTTGCCAAGGTTGAGATTCTGTAAGTTGTTTGTAAGGTGATTTGTTGCACCTGAGTCAGGATACCAGTCTTCTTCAGTTATTTCTTCAGGCCTGGTAAGTCTTTCTGAATTTAAGTTCTGAGTTCTTGAGTTTTCTGCATGACTGCCTTGTCTTTGATCAATATGAGCAACATTTGCACATGAATTTTGGTTTCTCTGATTTTGCTGATTTTGTTGGTTAGGGTATTGGTCAGTGTTGAGTCTGAAGTAGCATTGCCTGGCAATATGTCCTGGTCTTTCACAGATCTGACATCTTGCTCTGTTGTTGTTCCATCTTCCATTTCTTCCTCTACCTCTCTGAGCAGTGTTGTTCCTCTGATTGAAGTTGTCTTGTCTAGTGTTCTGACTATCTTGTTTCCTCCCTTGATTTTTATTTCTTGAATTTGAGGCATAATTGAGGGATAGTTCTGTGTTAATTTCTTTTCTCTGTTCGATTCTTCCTTCATGAGCTAGAAGAGTTGAGTTGACATACTGCATGTCTGGTAGTTCATGTTGAGATGAAATGATTGCTACTACAGATTCATATTCACTATCCAGTCCATTCAAGATAGTTAGTATTTGCTCTGTTTCTGATGCTTTGTGTCCAGCTGTGGCAAGAATGTCATAGTATGATTTTGCTTTAGTCAGATATTCTCTCATTGACATATTTTCTTTCTTGAGATTCTGTAATTGCCTTTTGTAGTACATGATTCTTGCAGCAGATTGAGTATTGAAGTTTTGTTGTATTGCAGACCATATTTCGAATGATGTCTTGCATCCAACAATTTGTGACATTAGATTTGAACTGATGGATGAAAGTAGCCATGCTGCTAGTAGACTGTCCTGTCTCTGGTGATTGATGAATTCTTTGTTGGTGACTCTTTCTCCTGTGCTGTCAGTTACCATCATTGCTGGTACAGTTGAAGTACCGTAGAGAAAATCTTCCAAACCATATCCTCTTATACTAGTTTCAACTTGATACTTCCATAGTATGAAGTTGTTTTCATCAAGTGTTGTTGTTACTAAGTTGTTCTTTGGTTTTATGATTTTGCAGGAATTTGATCCAGTATTTGATGAATCTTGGTTTCTTGATCTTGATCCTTCCTGGTTCTTCATTCCACTGGTGGCTGATGATGCAGTGTCATCATTTCCTGCCATGGTGGATTAAAGGGAAGCGCAGTTGAGATTATCAGATATTCTTGATCTGATGGTGCAACCAATGTTCTTGATTCAAGAACCTTTGCGAGGCACTTTCACAGAGGGATCTTGACGAGGAAATGTAGGAACTTTAACCCTCAGATGATGAGACAACAATATTCTGAGAGCAACCAGGATGGTGGATGATGACAGTGCTCTGACACCTCCTTGGATGGCTCAGTGAGGATGCTAAGAATCTCTGATGGGGATCACTGTCGTGAGACAGATTTTCTCAGCTCTGATACCATATTGGATTTTGAATAGACTGATGAAATTGTAGTTGATATGAAGTAGAAAGATTAGAGGATAGTAGTAAAGTATGATAAAATGTATGAGAGTTTTATTATCACAACTTGAATACACTCTTGTACAGCAATACAGGTATTTATAATAAAATACAGATCAAGTGGGTTGGTAACATAAAGAAGCCCAAAGCCCAAAATATCAAGTAAACTATAATGAACCCTAGAAGGGAACGACACATTCATTCTAACTAAATCAAACATGAGGATATTGCACTTTTGATGCGTGAATTTAAGAAACTTGATATGGATCGGTCTGATGTCATATCAGCTGTTGATGTTCTTGCACAATCTGAGTACCGTTTTTCAAAGACATGTAAATCATTGTTTGACCTACATCAGTCCAACAAGTCAAAGATATGAATCTAAGTCTTGCTAAGCTTGCGCCTTCTAAAATTGCAGCCATCAGATTCTTCTGGATTCATTTGGTATGAATATCATTTCTCATATTACAGTCTGTTACATTGTAACAATGTAAGATTATGAATCAATTTATAAACAATCATGATGTCTAGTGAATTGAATAACAGTAGTTCACAGGAAACTACCATTTTTAATCTTTATTTGCATAAATGCATCAAAACAAGCAATGTTTACCAACGAATATGTTACTTATGCAAAAGCTTTACAACCATGACATATTGAAATGAAGTTTTCTTTCAATCTGTGGGGAAGTTAAGCCAAAAAAGTAGTTTTCTCAAGTAAGCTTTCTCCATCATAAAATTTAAGTAAGATACTAAAAATATCTTTAGGTGAGTAGGCATACACCATAATTTTTACTCTTATTTTATTAGTTCACTATCTACAAGTGTATCCTTAGTTAATAGAAGATATATATACGCGAGCATGATTTATGACATGTTTTGGCTGTAAATCTATTCCATAAACATGAAATAGAACAAATTTCTTTATCAGTTATGGTTTTTCATTTTATTTCCTTTTCATCGCAAAATTCTAATCTATTTATCCCATATTAACAAATATATTTAAAGAAGACCATCATATTCATTTTTTTGTCGGGATCCAAGTTGTTAATTATATGACATTTATCTATTTTAATTAATATTCTACTATATAGGAACTTATGTCGTAATTACTATTCTGGTATCACAACGGTTAAGTATAATGTTGAGAAAAAGAAATTTCATAAGGTGATTATTCGTTTGAAGATGTTCTTCCCTTTGCCTGGGTATGGAGCCCTTATTTACTTGTTGATTATTTCTCACTTGGATGTATCTTATTCTGGTTTTCTTCTCAATGCAGTTCAAGGATGATATATCCAGAGAATGATGTTACTGAAGTATTTCACAATTGACGCAGCGGAAATAACACTTGACGACGAATTGAAAAATTCGTGTCAAACTAATCGATGAAACGATTAGATGAAGCAATATGAATCGATGAATTAATAATACCAAACGCCCAAATCCGTTGATCATGAAGATACCGGACTTTAGCTATCTTCGACACGTTGATCGCGCACGATGCCGTGAGAGAAGATCTGCAATTCTTCGACGTTGATCAAGCGCACTTGATTCCGTGAATTGGCTTCAACAATCGTTGATTCGAGCGCACTCGAATGCCGAAGGTGGAGATAGGAGATAACACTCAACTACCAATTTTAATGGTGGCACAAAAGCACACAAAAGAAATTTTATTCAAATTCAACCACTTTACAAATGACCAACACTCCCTATTTATAGGGTTACAACTCAACATACATGACTCACGAAACTTACAACACTACCCAACAGCACAGTACAAGCGACATAGCAGTCGCGACCTACGACCTAAGTACAAACGAGTTACGAGCTATAACCAAATACAACAATCATTCGACTTACGACCTAATCAAGTTTTGCGACCTAAGAAAACTGTTCTTGTTTGCGGCATAGATTTGTTCGCGATCTTCTGGAGCATGAGCGACTCAGGAAATCACTTTGGAATTCTGGAACGACTTAGTGAGGTCGTTCGCGACCTAGAGAATCAGAGTTGGGCCGCGTAGTGTATGTCGTATTTGAGTTAGGTCGTGGGCAAGGTTAGGTCGCGGAGGAGTTAGGTCGTGGGGAAGGTTAGGTCATGGAGAAGTTAGGTCGTGGGAAAGGTTAGGTCGCGGAAGTGGATTTAGGTCGTGATGTGGATTTAGGTCGCGATGTGGATTTAGGTCGCGATGGTGGTTAGGTCGGAGAACATTAGGTCGCAGAAATGTGGATAGGTCGCGGAGCACTGGCGATAGGTCGGTGATGGAATTAGGTCGTTCGCGTTCCTCGCGTTCGTCTTTGGTATGTGCTGCATCATCCTCCTCAGGCTGAGAAAAATTCGTCCTCGAATTTAAAAGTTCCTCCCCATTGGATTGTTCATCTCCATAATAAGGTATAAGATATTTAACATTAAACACGTCAGAAGTGTAAACATCCTCTAGCAGCTTCAACTTATAAGCATTTTCTTTGATCCGTTTTATAATTTCTACTGGACCAATCTTTCGGGCTTTCAACTTGTTATAAGCACCCACTGGAAAACGATCCTTTGTTAACACAGCATACACCCAATCACCCTCGTTGAACTCCACACTTCTTCTCTTTTTATCTGCAGCTCGTTTATACTTCTCATTCGTCTTTTCCAAACGTTCCTGGATGATTCTATGATAATCTTTCAACTCATCAACGAAATCTGACGCCCGCTAAATCACTCCTTTCAGTTGTGGTACTACCGTTAAATCCAACGGCCCCTTTGGCAAGCTTGAATATACAATTTGAAATGGACTGTAACCAGTGCTTCGATTAACAGCATGGTTATGAGCAAACTCTGCCTGACACAACTTTAAGTCCCAACTCTTCAAATTGTCTTGCACAAGACATCGCAACAAGTTTCCCAACGATCTATTCACCACTTCCATTTGCCCATCTGTTTGTTGATGATAAGCACTACTGAATTTCAGCTTCGTTCCCACCATCTTCCACAAACTCAGCCAAAAATGACTTAGAAATCGCGTATCCCGGTCAGAAACAATGGATTCAGGTAGCCCATGTAGTCGATACACTTCTTTAAAGAATAATTGAGCAACACGGACTGCATCAGCGGTCTTTTTACAAGCTATAAAATGTGTCATTTTAGAAAACCTGTCCACTACAACATATATTGAATCATTCCCTCGCTGAGTTCTTGGCAATCCCAAAACAAAATCCATGCTGATATCAACCCATGGTTTAGTAGGCACGGGTAAGGGCATATACAATCCCGCATTCGTCGCTGTCCCTTTGGAAACTTGACAAATATGACATCTCTCCACAAATATTTCAACTTCTTTTCTCATAGAAGGCCAAAAATATGATTGTGAAATCAACTGCAATGTACGATCTCTGCCCACGTGACCCTCTTCATGCAATTCTTTGACAATCTTCATCCTCAAGCTACAATTCGGAATACACAATTGATTTCCTCTAAACAAAAATCCATCTTTCATCACAAAATCATCAGAACTCCCTTCCTACATCTGATCCAGCACTTTCGCAAAATAAGAATCTGAAATAAACAATTCTGGCAACAAATCAAATCCCACTACTTCCACTCGCATAGTTGTCAGCAAATGATTTCTACGGCTCAATGCATCGGCAACTCGGTTAGTAACTCCTGATTTGTGCTTCACCACGAAAGTAAACTGTTGTAAATAAGCAATCCACGAAGCATGCCTTGCTGAAATTTTATCTTGCCCCTGCAAATGTTTCAAAGCTTCATGATCAGTGTATAGCACAAATTCTTTATGAAATAGATAGTGTCTCCAATGCTTTATGGCTTGGACTATAGCATAGAATTCCAAGTCATAAGTACTGTATCTTGTTTTAGCTCCCGTCGGTTTCTCACTAAAGTAGGCAATAGGATGACCCCTTTGACTCAACGTTCCCCCAATTCCAACTTTGGACGCATCAGTATTTAGCTCAAAGAGTAACTGAAAATCTGGGTATCTAAGAATGGGCATTGTGGTCAAGAGTGTCTTGATTCTCTGAAAAGCAGAATCAGCCTCTTTAGTCCAAACAAACTTCTTCCCTTTCATACATTCCATAACTGGTGCCATCACGCTACTGAAGAGTGGAATGAATCTTCGGTAGAATGATGCTAAACCATGAAAACTCCTCACTTCTGTTATTGTCTTAGGCTGTGGCCAATTTCGAATAGCTTCAACTTTACCCTGATCAACTTGAATACCATCCTTCGACACAATATAGCCCAAGAATAGAACACTTGTAGTCATGAAGGTACACTTCTTCGTTGCAGCATAAAATTCCTCACGTCGTAAAACCAACAACACTTCTCGCAAATGCTGTAGGTGTTCTTCAGTGTTTCCACTGTAGATCAAGATGTCATCAAAATATACCACTACGAACTTCCCGATAAATGGTCGAAAAATCTGGTTCATGACTCTCATGAATGTACTCGAAGCATTTGACAAGCCAAACGGCATCACCAACCATTCGTACAGACCCTCCCGAGTTTTAAAAGCAGTCTTCCACTCATCACCCGGTCTAATACGGATCTGATGGTATCCACTTTTCAAGTCAATCTTCGAAAACACAACAACACCGCTCAACTGATCCAACAGATCATCTAGTCTCGGCATAGGAAATCGATATCTCACCGTAATCTTATTCAATGCTCTACTATCTGTGCACATTCTCCACGTTCCATCCTTCTTCGGTACCAACAAAGCTGGCACTGCACAAGGACTCAAACTCTCCTGAACACACCCTTGTTCCAGTAATTCCTCCACCTGTCTTCTCAACTCCTCGTGTTCTTTTAAACTCATCCGATAGTGCGGTCTATGAGGCAATGCAGCACCTGGCACCAAGTCAATCTGATGATGTATGTCTCTAAGCGGTGGTAACTCTTTCGGCAACTCCTCTGGAAACACATCTTTGATTTCCTCCAAAACTGGCTTCACTTCCTCTGGAACTTCAGTAACTTCACTGCTTTCATGCCCAATCAACATAAAAACTTCAGGGCTCTCATCTACCTCTTCCACGAACTCCTTCAAGGACAACAAAGTCTTCAATTCCTCAATCTCCTCCAGCTTTTTCTCATTCTACTGTCGCTTCCTCGGAACTAAAGTGATTTTTGTGCCCTCGAACAAGAAACTGTAGCTATTTGTTCGACCATTATGCTGTACTTCCCGATCGTACTGCCACGGCCTTCCCAACAGCAAATGGCAAACATCCATGTCAACCACGTCACACCAAATCTCATCTTTGTATTTCTTTCCAATAGAAAATGGAACATGAGCTCGCCTCTCTACCTTCACTTCTCCTCCTTTCCTCAACCAAGCAAGTTTATAAGGACTAGGATGTTTCTCCGTTTTCAACTTCAATTTCTTCACAGCCTCGGTAGAAATGATGTTATCACAACTCCCAGCGTCAATGACAAATTTACAGATCTTCCCTAAAATAGTGCACGTTGACTGAAAAATGTTACTCCTCAACCAACTCGACTCCTCTTCCTGCTTCGGGGTTAAACAAGATCTCTGTAGCATCAGATTACATCCCTCGTCTCCCAACACCTCTTATTCCTCCTCATCACGGTGTGAATTGAGATATTCTTCTACATCCTCATCTTCCACTTCAGCAATCATAGTTCTCTTCTTCGGTTTCGGACATTCGTTGCTCTTGTGACCCACTTCCTGGCAATTATAACATTTGAAATTGGTATTGATTTTTGGTTTAGCCACTTCATGAACAACCGGCTTACTCGATGCTTTAGGAACATTAGAACTACTACCTGCTCCTTTGTTCTGCCCCGTAAAACTTGGAAACACACCTCCCCCACGTCTACCTTGTTTCTCCCAAACCAACGCTTTTTGATGTGCTTCTGCCACAGATCTAGGGTCGAACATGTTCACCATATCTTGGATCTGTATTCTAAGTCCCCCAACAAATCTAGCGGTCAATTGTTCTTATGTCTCCATAATGTCATTTTGAGCAATCAACTAGTAGAACTCATCTGCATAATCAGCAACAGTCTTCGTCCCTTGCCTCAGGTTCTGTAATCTCTGATACATCAGTGATTGGTAATTGTAGGGTAAGAAAGTAGCCTTCATCAATTTCTTCATCTTCTCCCAAGCAACAATCTTTGACTTCCCCATCCGCTCTCTAGTAAGTTTGGTTTGTTGCCACCACGCCATAGCTCTCCCCCTCAGCCTAGTAGCAACCAACTTTACTTTACGATCTTTCGGAACCTCCTTGAAGTCAAAAATTTCCTCAACATAAGCTAGCCAATCAAGAAATTCCTCGGCCTGCATACCTCCCTTGAATTCCGGTATTTCAGTTTTCATCCCGGATTCCCATTTATGATCATACTCTGAATGATGTCTTCCTTGTCCTCGTCCTCGTCCATGAACACTACCACCATCAAACTCCTCTTCAAAATATGATGTATATCGATGTCGATCCTGACCACCAACATCTCTACTACCACCAATTCTTCCACCAACATCCCTTCGATCTACATTCCTTCGATTACGATCATTCACATTTCTATCACTATTTCGATCATCAACATTTCTATCATAATCTCGATCCACACTTCTATGATCACTATCAACACTTCTCTCTCGATTTGAATGTGGTGAAACTCTACTTCTCCCATGGTTAGATTCAGGTGAAATCCTTCTCTGATTTTGACTCATCTCCAACATCATTCTCTCTAATCGACCAATCCCTTCATTAAGCTTCTCATTAAAGTTTTCGTTAATTCTTTGCTCCATCTCATCGGCCTCTTCTCTCCCATACAAAGCATCAATGTTGCGATAACGGTTAGCTCTTCTCGGAGGCATGATCACTCTTCAACAAATTCCAACAAAACTTCACTTCGATCTAAAAATCTTCAAATCAAAACTACCCACTTGTTGAAATCTTCAAAAGTCACCAAACGAACAAATCTATTCAAAATCTCGAGAACCCAATTCTCCAAATGATGCAAATCTCGCACAAACTCCAAAAATCTACGCAAACTCCTTGCGATCTAGCTCTGATACCAAATGATGCAGCGGAAATAACACTTGACGACGAATTGAAGAATTCGTGTCAAACTAATCGATGAAACGATTAGATGAAGCTATATGAATCGATGAATTAATAATACCAAACGCCCAAATCCGTTGATCACGAAGATACCGGACTTTAGCTATCTTCGACACGTTGATCGCGCACGATGTCGTGAGAGAAGATCTGCAATTCTTCGACGTTGATCAAGCGCACTTGATTCCGTGAATTGGCTTCAACAATCGTTGATTCGAGCGCACTCGAATGCCGAAGGTGGAGATAGGAGATAACACTCAACTACCAATTTTAATGGTGGCACAAAAGCACACAAAAGAAATTTTATTCAAATTCAACCACTTTACAAATGACCAACACTCCCTATTTATAGGGTTACAACTCAACATACATGACTCACGAAACTTACAACACTACCCAACAGCACAGTACAAGCGACATAGCAGTCGCGACCTACGACCTAAGTACAAACGAGTTACGAGCTATAACCAAATACAACAATCATTCGACTTACGACCTAATCAAGTTTTGCGACCTAAGAAAACTGTTCTTGTTTGCGGCATAGATTTGTTCGCGATCTTCTAGAGCATGAGCGACTCAGGAAATCACTTTGGAATTCTGGAACGACTTAGTAAGGTCGTTCGCGACCTAGAGAATCGGAGTTGGGTCGCGTAGTGTATGTCGCAGTTGAGTTAGGTCGTGGGGAAGGTTAGGTCGCAGAGGAGTTAGGTCGTGGGGAAGGTTAGGTCGCGGAGAAGTTAGGGCGTGGGAAAGGTTAGGTCGCGGAAGTGGATTTAGGTCGCGATGTGGATTTAGGTCGTGATGTGGATTTAGGTCGCGATGTGGATTTAGGTCGCAATGGTGGTTAGGTCGGAGAACATTAGGTCGCAGAAATATGGATAGGTCGCGGAGCACTGGCGATAGGTCGGTGATGGAATTAGGTCGTTCGCGTTCCTCGCGTTTGTCTTCGGTATGTGCTGCATCAACAATCTCGCAAAAAAGTTACTACATAGTAGTTTTGAGGTATATTATTATAGGAGTATATTACTATAAGGGTATATTACTATATGATATAAGCATAACTGGCACTACTTCATTATGAGCTTCGTGTAAATAAAACTATAGAATACATAATGCCAATGGACCCCTTGTTTTGATATTGAATTGATGATCCAACATACCGTTATTTAGGTATGGATAATCATTGATCCAGTATAACCCTTGAGCTTCATATAGAATTATTTTTAGTACATTGGTTTGTAATGATGTTGGCATGGCAAAAATTAATAATGAGAACTAACGACATGTTCAAGTTAGTATAGTCATTGATTACATGGTTCTGATTATCTAGTTGTATGTGCAAATGAGTGTTAGATTCTGTTGGAAACATTGAACCTAGTATGCGAGCGCTATCTCTCTCTACACACACACCCCATATGTGTGTGTAAACTTATCATCTTGATCAATAAAATATATAGTTCTATTTAATAAATACCCTTAGTACAAAACAAACTTAAGTAATAGTAGAACTAGGCATACGTAAATCTAACAAAATGTAATGTATAAGAGATGAGAAGAGTTGAAACATTGGGGGTTGATTAATATTAGTGGCTATGAGAAAAAGTCTGATGTGCCGCAATTGCACTGGAGACTTGGATGGGAAGTGATGAATCATTGAGGGTGAGAAGTGTTGCAACAATGGGGTACTGAGAAAATTCTGGCAAGCCAGTAAGCCAATTAGTTGTAGTTGTTGGGGAAAATCCCTTCAGATTCAGATGATCAGTTTAAGGAAATAAAAATTCCAACGCAACGGAAAATAATTGGATCGTGATTGTAGTGAGACGATACAAACAGAGATAAACACCAGAATAGACAGTCAGAGATCTATGCAATGCAGAAAAATAAATAACACCAGTATTTATAGTGATTCCACTACTGCGAGGCAGTGTACGTCCACTTGGTGAGTGGAGATTTTATTAATCATCGAAAGATTAGAGTTACAAGATTGATTCACTTTTGGAGACTATACATAAGAAGAATTTACAATACAGAAAAAATTCTGCAGAGTTTCAACTCTCTAAGATGACTCTGAAATTGACTAAAATTAGCTTTCAATTTCGGCTAACATTGTTGTTTGGAAGCTCCCATATTTATAGAGTGAAGATATAAGGAGGGGTAGCTGCTATATAGCAGTCCTGGGGTTTGGTTCGGCATGCATCTGGTTCGACACAATTTGGTTCGGCAAAACACTCATCTGGTTCGGCATCAACACCGAGCGAGTGAATTGATCCGGCATTCCTCACGAACTAATCAGTTGGACCGGCATGCCCAAATGACTGAACGAAATATTTCGTTCGGCAAATTTCGTTTGGCATTTTGTTTTCTTCCGTTCCTCTATTTTACCGAACGAACTCTCTATCTCCAAATCACCGCTCCAAACTCCTCCGAACTTCTTCTTTTCCAAATAAGAAATCTGGGTCGGCTTCCTCCTCTTCTTAGCTTTCTCCTCTTTGTTCGGCAATTCTTGGAGCTAGGGTTTCATGCTCCAATTTTGGAATCTGCGGTGTCAATTTCTAACAATCTCCGCCTTGATACCAGATTTCCAAACAAACCTTCCAACTCCATCTACACCTTAGTGCTCAGCAATGGATACTTACCCAATGAGCTTCAGCAATACCATCACCCATTACACTCTGTCAACGAACTCCAGCAAAGCCACCACCCGTCAACAAAGTGTTCGAAGTACCCAGTCTATGTAGAACCTATCAATCTCCACCATGAAAACAAACATCTTCATGAACCATCTCAACTCTCCCCCTCATGCCACCCCGTGGCAATTAGCACTTCATTAAGCGAATCGAGTCCGAGCAATGCTCGAACTTAGCAACAGGCAATGACTTGGTAAACATGTCTGTTGCATTCTCCTTCATGTGAACTTTTTGAAGACGAACTAGCTTCTGTTCACTCATCGAGACAAGGAACGACTCTCTCACCTCAATATGCTTCGTCCTTGAGCTGAATGCCAGATTTTTAGCTAAGTGAATTGCACTCTGACTATCACAGTACACATCCATGCCTTTATATACGAAGCCCAAATCACACAACAATCGCCTCAAATAAAGCGCCTACTTAGATGCTTCAACCGTAGCTATGAGCTCTGCCTCTGTAGTAGACAAAGTCATAATCGTCCGCAACCTCGATTTTCAACTGATCGTTGTCCCACTAATGGTGAACACATATCTGGAGGTTGACTTCCTTCGATCTCTATCACTGGCATAGTCGGAATCACAAAATCCAACCAAGCTGAAGTCTCTTCCTCTGCCGCCAAAGACAAGTCCATGGTTTGGAGTTCTTCTAAGGTATCTGAAGATACGCTTCACTGTTTCTCAATGCGTCTTTCCTGGATTTGCCATGAACCTACTCACCAATCCAACAGCATGTGCAATGTTAGGCCTAGTGCAGACTATGGCATACATCAAGCTGCCAACTACACTTGCATATGAGACCTTCATCATATAAGCCTTGTCCTTCTCCAAGATCGGAGAGCCTTTACTAGAAAGTTGTATGTGCAAAGGCATGAGTGTGTTGATTGCCTTTGCCCCTTCCATGCTAAACCGAGCAAGCACCTTACAAATGTACTCCTTTTGAGTGAGGCTCAAAAGTCCTAACTTTCTATCCCTTTGGATTTCCATACCCAAAATTTTCTTTGCTTCTCCAAGGTCTTTCATTTCGAATTCCGCTTTTAGCTTTCACTTTAAACTATCAATTTCAGTCTTATCCTTGGAAGCAATCAACATATCATCCATGTACAAGAGTAGGTACACCCATCTACCATTCTTTAAATGCTTGAAGTACACACAAGCGTCTTTGATGCTACGATCAAAACCAAGTGAAAGCATAAAAGAGTCAAACCTCTTGTACCATTGTCTAGGCGACTGCTTAAGTCCGTACGAAGACCTCTTCAATTTGGAAACCCAATTTTATTTCCCATCTACAACAAATCCTTCTGGCTGCTTTATGTAGATGGTCTTATCCAAGTATCCATGCAAGAAAGCGGTTTTCACGTCCAGCAGCTCCAAGTCATGAGCTGCCACGATAACGAGCAAAATGCGGATGGACGTATGCCTCACTACTGGAGAGAATATCTCTTCATACTCCAATCCCTTTCTTTGTGAAAACCCTTTAGCAACTAGTCTAGCCTTGTCTCCCATCATTCTTCACCTTGAATATTCATTTGCAGCCTATGGCTCGGCTTCCTTGAGGAGGTGGTACCAAATCCCAAGTCTTGTTCTTCTTCAACGACTCTAACTCCTCTTTCATGGCGCACATCCACTTTGAACTATCACATGACTTTAAAGCTTCATCAAGGTCAAGCGGCTCCTCAAGAACCACATGTAGGGCATAGTCAAACTGATCACCAAGGCTAAGGTTTGCAAACTGCCAGTCACCATACCTTTCGGGCGGCCTAATATTCCTACGACTGACCCGGGTAGGTACTGCTTTGCCTAAACTCCTTTCAGCTCCACCTTGAACTGAACTTCCTCTAGATTCATGCACATCACCAGCACTACTAGAAGGTACCTGTGGACTATCCTGTGATGTTTCATCAACTGCATTTTCCTCGATAGCATCAATAGCAACTCTACTCTTTGGATGGAACACGGGAACTTCTTCCATCTCCTTAGGTCAATCAGAATCTTCTAATGTTGTAGGAATCTTCTAATGTGGTAGGTAGCTTCTCCTTTGGATTGAACATAGCAGACTCATCAAAAGTAACATGACTGGAATGAATAATCTTCCGATCAACAGGGTTCCAAATTTGATACCATTTGATACCATCGATGTATCCCATTAGTATGCCCTTGTATGCTCTAGCCTCCAACTTCTCATCACCTGTATGGTGAACGTACATAGGACAACCAAAAATTTGAAAGTAACCAAGATACACTGTTTTACCTCTCCACTTCTCCTCTGGAATCTTCCCATCTATGGCTGAGCATGGAATTTGATTTATGATATGCGCTATAGTTGATAATGCTTCAGCCCAAAAGCCTCTAGACAAGCCCACCGTCAATCTCAAGCAACGAGCCTTCTCCAGTAGAGTCTTGTTCATCTTTTCTGCAACCCCATTGGTTTGCAGATCGCCGGGTGTAGTGAAATGTCTCTGAATGTCATTCTGTCTACAGAAATCGAGGAACTTCCTAGAGACAAATTCACCGCTATTATCAGATCTCAGCACCTTCAACCTAGAACAAATTGGTTCTCAACAAGCACTTTTCAGTCTTTAAACTTCTCAAAACTCTCTGATTTGACCTTCATCACATACACCCATACTTTTCGAGAAAAATCACCAATGAAAGAGATAAAATACTTTGCTCCTCCAAGAGAAGGAGTAGCAACCGATCCCCAAAATATCTGTATGCACGTAGCCAAGTACTCACCTCGATCTATGGAGTCCAACTCCAAAAGATACTTTAGTTTGCTTGCCCAACACACATTCCTGGCAAAAGTCCATCTTGTCGAAGTTTTCTCCTTTGATCATCTTCCGTCTCCGAAGCAACTCTAAGCCCTTCTCTGAAATATGACCCAACCTGAGATGCCAAAGCTTTATGGCATCCAAAGCACGAGAACTGTCTACTCCAACACATGACTCTCCAAAAGATGCCAATTGTCCTAGAGAAATTAAGGACTTCCGAAGACCTAGAACATACCTGACATTTGTCAAAGTGCGTATAACTCCGTCAAACATCATGATCCTCACTGTACCTTCACCTATTGCTCTACAGCTAACATCATTACCCATAAGAATAGAGCTTCCCTCTTGTCCAACGAAATAACTAAAGTAATCCTTATTAGGCGTCATATGGAAAGACGCCCCCGAGTCCAACACCCAATGGTCTGAGACATCCGACACTGCTGCAGATAACACATCGTCGGATACAGACTCACCACAAATGATGAAGATCTGTCTTCTTTCTTCTTCTTCAAATCTGGATAATCCTTTTTCCAATGACCGGGTTTCTTGCAGATAAAGCACTTCCTGTCCTTAGACTTTCCTCTTCTGCCATTACCGGGCTTTCTGGACTTCGAACGCCCTCTAGAGTGCCAATTCTTCTTATCATCTCTACCTCTTTCAACAAACAGGCCGTGACTACTACTTCCACCTCTACTTCCTTCACTTATCTCCTTCATCTGATCTCTCAATCCCTCAGATAGAAGGCCCGAATTCACATCTTCCACTGTCAATGTATCTTTATCGAAGATAAGGCTGTTAGCGAAACCTGTGTATCGCTCCGGAAGAGAACACAAAAGAATCATTGTCATTTTCTCCTCATCCATCTTTAAATCAACAGTCTTCATCTCCATCACGAGATCATCAAAGAAATTAAGATGTTCCTTCACTGAAGTACCCTCTCTCATCCGCATGGTGAAAAATGTCTTCAGTAATATCAGACGGTTAGTCAGAGATTTCTTCAAGTAGAGATTTTCTAGCTTGGTCCAAATGCCCCCAACAGTGGTCTCACTGCTAATCTCAGAGATAACATTCTCTCTCATAGCTAATTATAAAGTAGTAAACGCTCATTTCTCCATCTCCTTCCTTTCCGCGACTGAGATGTCAGCCGTCAACTCCTCAAAGGCAAACACTACTGGATGAACTTCATTCCTCATTAGAACAACCTTCATCCTCCATTACCACTTCTCTAAGCCTTTATCCCCATTCCATTTCTCAATTGCCAACTGTGATCCTGACATGATATACATCCCTCTAGTATAGGGTCTTGTAACAACTGGAGTCACTTCATCTTCTTTCATAGCATCTAACACTCCTCAATCAACCTCGCAGCTCTGATACCAGACCGTTGGGGAAAAATCCCTTCAGATGATCAGTCTAGGGGAACAAAAAACCTAAAGCAGTGGAAAAACAACGAACTGGATCGTGATTGTAGTGAGATGATACAAACAGAGATAAACACAAGAACAAACAGTCATAGATCTATGCAATGTAGAAAAATAAATAACACCAGTATTTATAGTGGTTCCACTACCGCGAGGCAGTGTATGTCCACTTGGGGAGAGGAGATTTTATTAATCACTGAAAGATTAGAGTTACAAGATTGATTCACTTTTGGAGACTATACATAAGAAGAATTTACAATACAGTCAAAATTCTACAGAGTTTCAGCTCTCTAGGATGGCTTTGAAATTGGCTGAAATTAGCTCTCAATTTCGGCTACCATTATTGTTCGAAAGCTCCCATATTTATAGAGTGAAGATGTGAGGAGGGGTAGCTGCTATATAGCAGCCCTGAGGTTTGGTTCAGCATACATCTGAATCGGCACAATTTGGTTCGGCAAAACACTCGTCTGGTTCGGCATCAACACCGAGCGAGTGAATTGATTCGGCATTCCTCATGAACTAATCAGTTGAACCGGCATGCCCAAATGACCGAACCAGCATGCCCAAATGATCGATCAGACATTTGAGTGTGTAGCAGTGGGCAACTATCTTAACTGAAAAGTTTTAGACATTTGAGCATTTTAGTGCACCCAAAATGAGTGTGCAGCCTAAGTAGCTAGAGAGAACGGACTGCTTTTAGGAGAAGAAAGATAAGGGGACAAGTGTGGTTTCATGCTTTCAAGATTAGCACTTGGTGGACTTAATTCTATAATAATGCCTTATGGATTGCATTTGATTCCAAACCATTTGCAATGGTTGGTTGAAATTTTCTATGATGATAATGAATTAAATTGAGGTAGATTTTTCTTTCATGTAAGCAGTGTATCTGATTTAGAAGTTGATGCTTTTGTTTTGTAAGTGATGAGGAACGGGAAGAAGACAAGATGGAGATATTGTTTCATTAGCAAATGATAAGCGAATGAAGATAAAAAAAGATAATGTGAGGTCAAGCAATGTGGTATGATTAATTATATTAATACCGCTATACTAGAATTGCTAGAATTGGTTCATATATATATATATATATCTGTGTGTGTATAATGCATAACGAATTTGAAATTGTATCTGAGCATCCTTTTGTTTATTGACTTTGACTTAGAAGATATTTAGGTGTTTTACCTTCACATCAAATGGAGTAGTCTTAATATGATCAATTTGATTTGAGTTTTAACATTTTCATAGAAACGTACTGGATGAAAACATTATGCATCTTTCTTTAAGCTCTTTTCATTAAAAACCATATGTACAGTGCAAAATTATATTCCAGATTATCATTTTGTTGAAATATGAAATGATTATTTCACATAAAATTATTATGTCATAATTATTAAGTATTTGCAAGTTAGATGTGTTACTTTAAATTTGTATTTGATCACTAATTTTTAAATTTCTTTATTATAGGTAATCAAAGACTTTTGGTGCAAAAATATGCAAGACGATACATTCTTCGGGTTTTTGAAGCCAATTTTGGCGTAATAAGCATATGGAACTTTTTGGTATCGTATTTTATTTATGGTATTTGATGCAAAGTTGTTTTACAGATACTGTGTCTTTGTCTGTGGATGTTGTACCTTTGTTTATGGATATTGTGTGAAGTTTGTTTATAGATGTTATCATTGTTTAAGGATATTATGTAAATTTGATTTATATATGGATGTTGTCCTTGTTTATGGAAATGATTAATAGTGTTGTTTAAATGATAGTTTTTAATTTGAATATGTTATGTATACTAGTCGGTTAAAATATATTCAAATGCAGTTTAATTATATGTATGTATATAAAAATTGTGATAGTACAGTAAAATATAAATGCTGTAAAAATCACGACATCAAAAGACAGCATTTAATTCGTGTTGTCATTACTTTTAAGAGACAATAATAGCATTTATCAACCGATGATGAAAATGTAAAACAGAACCGTACATATTTTGACTACAAAATATAAACGCCGTGACAAATTGTAAAAGCTGTTAAAATTGCAAACCACGAGTTTATAACAACATTTACTATTTGCCGAGGAAAATGCAAAACAAAACTATAACCATCTTTTTACAGCGAAATATTAACGCTGAAGGAAATTATTAACATCTCGATAAAAATGTTGTCAAATTGAGTATTTAACAACGTTTATCATTTGCTGTTGAAAGTTCTGTATCTATGACAGCATGTCGTTATACAATATTTCTAATAAAGTTGTCGTATCCTATTACACCATTTTTTGAACGCCGTGAAAAGATATTTTTATTATAGTGAGGTACATAGATATTTCTCAATCATAAGTTAATAACACACTACTGATTTTTAACGATGTACTTGTATTAAAATCAATTTTAGTTGTTTTAATACTTAACATTGGATTTGTAAATGATATCTTTTACAGCAAGTATAAAAGATATTGAGAATCTCCCAAAACGATATGCAGGAACACCTTATTAAAATGTTTAATGCAGAACATGTAAGATGAATTCTTACGCATTGAAAATAGGAATTATCATACATGTTATGTTGTCTATGATATCGTGATTTGCTAATGTATTTGATACATGAAGTAAATATCAAATCCAAATTGATATCATTAAATGGTTGTTTAAGGTGTTTTCATGTATTTTTGAAATATTAGAGAATTGTTTACAGAAACAAGAAACTCCTTATGAAGGAGTGTTCGGGCTCAAACTTTCATAAGTGATATGACGATAAAATGTCAATAATAAATTCAACTTAAAATCTTTAATTGGAAATGTTCCAAATGAAAGATGGTGGCTGATTCAATGAAAATGCTAAGTATATCGCCTTGAATAACGCCGTAATAAAAGAAATGTAGATATAATAAATGCACAAATTATAGCTGAGCCGAGGGTGATATCAAATGTTGAGAATCATATAACACTGTTATATGATAACAACCTCGCGGTATAGTTTGTAACAAAACTTAGAGTTCAATGGAAGTCGAGAATCATACTTCGAATTATTCCATACGATAAAAGTAGTTTATCAACGTTCGGAGGGAGTTGATTGACATAGTAGATAATTGAAACATAATAACATACCCGTATGCTGAGGGACTGACCCAATCGGTTTGGAGAAAACCGATTGGAGAAGCTGGAATAAGGTTCCATAATTGACCCCAAGTGTAAATGAAAGATTGATAGAGTTAGGGGGATACCCGTAGGGGCAATTATGTAATTCATTACATATATCTAAGTCATTGTCCAATCTTGTTTGAAATAAATGTGTTTTCTTTCTATTATATATTTGATATAATGTGTTATATTAATTAATTAATTTAATTAAAAGTATATTTAATAGAAAATCCATAAATGGTATGTTTTGTGATAATACTTGCAAAGTCTTATGACCGTGGGTAATTTATCATAATGAAAACAAATATACTATTTTAAATGTTCCTAGTCAAGATAAATCGAGACTAGATATCAATGTATCCGTTGAGACTAATATACGTAATGCTCTCTAAATTTTAGGCAGTGTATTACTTATGACTATTGTAGGCACCTACGAGTTACATATTGATAGTTATTGGATAACTATGGATGTGACTGATTTATATAGTTCTCTTAATTTGAGAATACTATGGATCTTCAATATCGCTTTGATTATAGACAAATCACGGTACATGTCCATCGAGTGCCTATAGTTGGGTCGAGTGGAAGTATTAAAAGTGAAGTACTGTTCATGGAAGGATTCGTCTCCTCGGTTATATGGGGTTAATATCACGGTCAATTCAACTCAACTCAAAGTCAAAGCCTCTGACCAGAGCATTTCAGTTAATAATAATTGTTATTATTGAACCAAGGACGTTGTGTTTGAACTATAGAGTTGAATATGGATGATATTGGAATTTTGACCATTACCAAATTCCACAAGTCCAAAGGGATAATAGTTTTGACAAACAGAACTGGTGTAAATAAATGTCACAATTGGGTAACACTTAATAATATAAAATTGGATTTTACGAAACTAAGTGATAAATTTAGCCAAAATGTCACACCACCTACTAAGTGACGTGTGAACATTAGCATTCGAATAGTTCGGCGTTAATCGCTGACCCAATTTACACCTAGCGAGTCACACAACCGGAATGATGAATTCTCTTTAGACCAAACCATTTAATTAGTTTATAATTATTATAAATTAATTAATATTTATGAAATATTAATTATAAAATTTTGAATATGATTTGAGGAATAAATATTATTGTATATATTTATAATAATTATAAATATATCGATCGATATGTGATATCAACAAGCAATTAAATTAGACTTAGTTAATAATATTTATTTGGGCTTAAATAGGCTATTAGCCCATGATGTTAAGATGTTATTTCAACAACAATAGGGCTTGTAGGAGGCGGCTAAAAAGGATAGAGGGATTTGGAGATGGATGGTTGAGATTTGATGAGAAATGGTATGAGATGTGATCTATATTTCTCTCTATTTTTTCCACTATAAAAGAACCCCTAACCCTAATGCTAAAAGGACCTTTGGCTACCATTTCCCATCATTATTGGCTAAACTCATCAACAAAGAGCTCCAACAAATTCATCTCAAATCAATTTAAAAGGCGACAACTATTGGATAACTAAAGGTACACGGTTCAAGGACCAATAATCTACCGAATCAAGAAGATTTCAAAGAAGGGAGAATTCATCACTACAAGGTGTGCTCTAAGACATTAGTATTAGGTATGCATTTACTATAATATATGGTTTATAATTTTTGGATAATATTATATTATTCGTATATATATCATTATTATATTGCTAGTTATGTGAGATTCTTATATGTATCATCAATGTAGTCACATTTTAGATTGGTTATATGTATGTTTTAATTTATTTATTAAAAACACATTTCTTATATATATATATATCTGAATTGCATAGCCAAATAATTTTTATTTTAATTATTATCATTTTATTAATATATATAATAATAATAATAATATATTATCTAATTTTAGTTATATGACTTGTATTTAATCGTATAACCATATCATGTTTATAGTTGAACCTATATTTTATAGATGCATATCTACATAGATTATATTTTTAGGTGGATGCAAATTAATTTGTAATATTTATATACTATTATTTACTATTATTTAAATCCATATACTAATTAAATAAATCATATAAAATTAAATATATTTAAAAAATTAAATTTTAAATTTTATAAAATTCAGTTATTATTAAATAAACTCTTGGCCAAAAAATCATAATTTAAAAATCATTTTTTATATTTTATAAATATCAATTTAATAAATGACCGAATCAGTTAATTAAATAAAAATATTATTTTCACTCAAAAAATTCTGGAAAATTTTTCTTAACTTTAAAATATCATGCTTGATTTTATAAAAATTTAAAATTCAAATAATATAACACAAAAATATTCTTTATTATTATTTATTGTATTTTGAATAAGTAATTGCCATGCCCAGTCTACCTAACTCTCAAATGATACATTGCCATGCCCAGTCTACCTATGATAATTCCTCCTTTTATTTAACCTTTGTCTATGCCTTTAACTCAGCAACAGCCAGAGCTCCCCTATTTGATGTCTTTTCAGCGCTAAGGCAAAGCTCTCATCCATGGATAATTACAGGAGACTTCAACTGTAGTTATAAGCTTTCAGATAGAGCTGGTGGCAATCCCCTATCCCTGAATGAGATAAAACCTCTTGCTGAAATCCTCAATCACTCTGAATTAATTCCTGTTAGATCTGTAGGAATGCAATACTCTTGGAACAATAAGAGAAGGAATGGTTGTAGGACTTTCTCCAAGATCGACCACACCTTTTCCAATCATACTGCTCTTACCAAATGGCCCCTCCTCTTCAGCCTTCTTCCCCCGCCTCTGCTTTCGGACCACTCTCCTCAAATTACCCATTTACGTGGAGCTGACAAGAGAGGAAAATCAAATTTTAAATTTTTTAACTCTTGGATTAAAGAAGCAGACTTTAAAAATATTGTTTTAAATGCTTGGAGTAAAGAAAAGTTTGGTAACCACTTATTTATATTGCAGGAAAAATTAAGAGAAGTTAAAGATGTATTGAAGCAGTGGTCGTTCGAGAGATTTGGTAAAGGAGACAAATTGAGCTCTACAATTGGTGAGAAGCTTGCTGAGGCACAAACGGAAATGATGGCCAACGTTACCAACTCTAACCTTTCTGCTGCTGAGTATGATTTAACCAAACAATACTGCGAAGCCTTATCTATAGAGAGTGACATGATCAAACAGAAGTCCAGGATTAAATGGCATGAGCAAGGTGATAGAAACAGTGCGTACTTTCACGCTAGCCTCAGAAATAAACACCGTAGAGAGAATATTGCTACCATCATAGATAAAGATGATCAGCTCCATTCATCCTTTCCTGCTGTTCAGGATGCATTTGTGCAATACTTCTCTTCAATTTATGGTAATGCGAGCAACTTCAAACCCGGCATTGAAGATATTCCTCCTAACATTCTTCCAACTATATCTGGTGAAGACTATACCTTCCTATGCTCTGAAGTAACCTCTGACGAAATTGAGAAAGCAATGTTTTCGCTCAACAGCAACTCTTGCGGTGGCCCTGATGGTTTAAACGCCAAATTCTTCATAACTTGTTGGACTGTTGTCTCAACGGATGTCATCAATGCCATCAAGTTATTCTTTAAAAAATCTAAGCTTTTCAGGTCGTTCAACTACACTAACATAGCTCTTATCCCCAAGTTACAAAACGCACATCATGTCCATGAGTACCGGCCTATATCATGCTGCAACACCATATACAAATGCATCTCCAAAGTCATAGCTTCTAGATTGAAACTCATTCTTCCTTCCCTGGTCTCCAATAATCAAGCTGCGTTCATACCTGGTAGGAACATTCTTGACAATGTTCTACTTGCTCATGAGCTTCTAAAAGGTTACAACAGAAAGAATGTATCCCCAAAGGCTATGTTTAAACTTGATATCATGAAAGCCTTTGATACGTTGCAATGGGATAGCATTATTCGTATTATGAGTTACATGAACTTCCCGCCTCACTTTCTCGCCTGGATATATGAATGCATCTCAACACCAACTTATTCGGTCATTGTCAATGGTATTCCCTCTGGTTTTTTTCGCAGTAGGCAAGGAATAAGACAGGGAGACCCTATTTCGGCTTACATCTTCATTATTGTGATGGAGCTCCTAACTAGAATGATCAACAAACTTATTGATCGAGGAGAGTTCACGCGTCATCAAAAGTGTAGTCAACCGAATATCTCTGCTCTTATGTTTGCTGACGACCTTGTTGTTTTTTGTACGCCGGATATTAATACTGTCAACAACTTAATGAAAACTCTAGATCAGTTTTATTCTATGACAGGTCTGAAGGTGAATATTCATAAATCTGAACTAGTTCTCTCTGGTGTCAACTTGGAACAGGAAGTAGCAATATCTCAGGTCACTGGACTATATCATAACCCAAATACAATTTCATACTTGGGTCTTCCTCTGGCTTCCTCTAGAGTCACTACAAATCATTGCCTCCCATTATATGCAAGGATAACTACGAGACTAAACTGCTGGACTACGGTGAATCTTAGCCAAGCCGGTAGACTTACCTTAGTTAAGTCTGTGATATTTGCAATGCAGGTTTATTGGGCGAGAACCTATGTGTTGCCAATAAAGCTTATGAAAATGATCACTAGTGCATTTATGCGATTTCTTTGGACGGGAAGAACTTCTGGAAGATATATCGCTCCTGTAAATTTCAGAAGGGTTGAGCTTCCGTTGAATAGAGGGGGTCTGGGTATCATCAACTTACAGCAATGGAATAAGGCTGCTTTTGCGAAGCACGTTGATACCTTCTTCAACAACGCTGACAGCATATGGGCTAAATGGTCTCGACATAATGTTGTTAAAAACGGTAACTTTTGGAATATGAACAAAAAGCAGAATCTGAGTTGGACTTGGCAAAGTATTCTCAAGATAAGGGAAATGATTCTCCCTCTCATACAAATGAGCATAAACAATGAGTTCGGTGTTAGCTTCTGGGACGATCCTTGGCACGATCTGGGCATGATTCTTAGAAGGCAACTTACGTACACTGAGATAATACAAACTGGCATTCATCAAGCTGCGAAGGTTAGGGATGTTCTCAATATTATTCAAAATTCTAATACCTTCTCCTCCAATCAGAGAATACAATGTATTTGGAACATGATAAGAAGCAATTCTCCACTGTTTTCTTCCAACGTTAAGCTGGTGTGGGGTGACAAAAGGGCCAAGTTCAGAATTGGAATTGTTTATGAACATTTGATGAAGAACAATGCTCAGCCAAGGTGGATCTGGAGCAAGCGTACTTGGCATAAAGACAGTAGTATGCGACAAAATCTGTTACTCTGGAAAGTGCTCCATCGGGCAATTCTAACAAAAGCTAAACTGGTGTGCATGGGGATGGATGTCAATATTTCGTGCGCCTTCTGCACGGACCAGGTCGAGACTGCTGAACACTTGTTTTTCGAATGCACTAATATCAAGCGTGTATGGCGGCAAGTTAAGGCTAAACTCTGTCTGAATGAACCTTCCCAAGATAACTTGGATGAGTGGAAACTAATATACGCGAAAACTGGGCTTATGCGTAAAGACAAGAGATTATATCTTGCTGTCTTGAAAAGCTTTATAGCTACGGTTTGGAAGGAACGTAACACTAGGGTGTTCGAACCGGCCAAAGCAAAATCTGAAGCAATATTTGAGACTTGGGTGATGCATGAAACCAAGAATGCTCTGAGTATGCTCTCCTTTAGCATTGATCCAGGCATCTATAACTCATTCTAAGTGTGTGTTTTTCCTTTATATGTTTCTGTCTTTTTTCTTTTAGTTTCCAGTTTTTTTGTAGCGCTTGGTTTTCCTCTGTATTCTCTGAGCTTGCTCACTGTTATCTGTTTTGTAAACTTCGTGGTGCTGCAATAAAATGGTCGGGGACCATCCAACCCCGTCGGCCTTGCCAAAAAAAAAAAAAAAGAATAAGTAATTAATATTATTTTTTTAATGCAATGAAATATAAATAAGTTTATTTTGTGTTGTGCATTCATTCTGGAAAGGTTTAAAAATATATATAATTTAAATACATAACTAATATACATATTATACACACACATTAATACATATGCATATTTAGATATTATAAATATACTTATATATATATATTTAAATATAATAATAATTTCGTTATTGTAATCCATGCGTATATAGGTTTGTGTGTAAAATGATCTTAGAACAAATCTTTATATAGTATATATGTGTGTGTGTATTTATTTATTTAATATTTAATGCAATAGTGTGTTTGTGTATCATTAATATTTTTACACATAAGATACACACACACACATACATACATACATATATATAATTTTACATAGTTTTTAATATTTATATAAATAACAAGTTTACATACGTACATATATTTGGATAATATTCAATACGTATAGGATGAGCTAACATTTTCATTGCAATGTAAATCCCAACATTTATATACATACATGTTATACCTTACATGGATTATTGTGTTACACATGCACATACGTACATATATGTATATGATACATATGTACACTATTATATTTAATTGAAAATAAGTTAAATAATATTCTATTTATAATTTATAAATTTAAAAGAAATAATAGGTTTTATTTAAATTAAATTTAGAAATGTTCTAAATAAATTAGACTCAAAGGCCCAATATAGATCTAATAAGGAAACTTTTTTTGAAATTCACCCATATCTTCTATTGAGGGCTGACACGTTTCCAACAAATACTCTACGAGATCCATTAGTGGATCCCCTTCTAGTGCAATTTTGAATTTGGTCTTGCTCGCAACTCCAGACATTGCCGCCTCAGGATTATCGATCAATCTGACTTGTCGACTGCGGCAACTTCCATATTTAATCTTGTCAGATAGCTTCTTAAGGTCTCTCCGAGCCTTTACTTTATGCTTGATAGCATCAGCACATTCTTTGGTCGAGAGATATGAACTCTGAACTGTCTTAAGAACCTATTCACTAACTCAATCTATGTGCTTATGGACCCATTCTCCAGCTGTTTGAACCATATTGCTACAAAATCAGTCAAATATAATGGGAAGCACCGTCCTATCACCTCCTTGGAAGCGCCCGACACTTCTATGTGTCGGAAGTATCTCATTAGATGAACCGTTGGATCTGTCTGCCCATCGTACATTTCTAACATCGGAAGTTTGAAATCGGGAGGATTCCTCGCATTACAGATGTTAGAGGTAAATAGATTCATGTTTACGTCCTCCAAGCTTTGGTTTGGCGGTCCACTTTTCACTATCCTTCTGACCAACTAAACTATTCGGTTGTTTTTGTCCAATGAATGTCTTCGATCAATAGCTGCATTCTACCCCCCCCCCCCCCCCACCCACTCCTATGAGGGAAGTCCGACACATACTCCTTTGGCTGTGCGCTTGCATTCTGATCCGCACCTCTGGCTTCATTCTGCCCCCCGTTCCCATAGGGAAACTCCGATACATATTCCTCCGATCGTTGTAGATTTGCATTCTGACTTGCGTTTCTGGCTCCAGCATCGTCCGTCCTCGACATCCCAGCTCGTCCTAAGCCTGAACCAACATTGCCCCCAAGTAAAATCCTCTTGCTGTTGAGAGAATTGGGACTGGTACCAACGGGTCCTGTTAGTAGGGGAATTGTTCAAACTTGCTCCGCTTCGACTCCAAATGATTCTGCATTAGTTTCTGATCCTTAGTTCTGAATTCCAACATCTCTAGCTATTCCTTGTTGTCATAACCTTTAAAAAAATCCATCTAGCCTCTCCTGCTGTCTAACCATCATTCCATCTTGCATTTCTTTCGTTATTCTTTCCATCTCCCCTTCGGTTACATAGATGGATTGATTGAAATTTAAGGATGCTTTCTGGTTTTCCCTATGCTCTGGTTGACTTCCTCCAATCATAGATCTAGTGTTAGGCCTCTTTATCTTCTCCAAACTTCAGATCCAAGCTTTAGGTTATCAAATCTAGCTCTTTCTCGGTGAAAGCACCAAAATGTTGAAGCCAAAAATGGCACCAACGCCCAAGTATCAGACGAAAGCACCAAAATGTAGAAATCCAAATCAAACAAGGAAAAACAGGAAGAAAATAAGAGAACATACAAGAATTTTTATAGTGGTTTCGGCAATCTTTTGGCCTACATTGTAACAACCCGTGATTTTGGTCATCTAATTTTGAATATTTAATGAATTTTAATTATAAAAATATTGGTTTAAAAGCTTTAAAACTCGAATTAAATTACAAAATTATTTAAAATCTTTGAATTGTGAATAAATATTTGAATAGTTATTTAAATGTTGAAACCATGGACTTATTATTTGAATGATTATTTAAATATTTGGATTTTAAATTGAATATTAATTCTATGGATTAATTGGACTTGTTAATTTCTTTTAAATGATAAATAATATCGGTAAATTTAATTTGTAACTTATTTACAGTAATAAATGGTTCAAATGAATAATCAGAAAATTTATTTATATTTTTACGAACTGAATTCCATTGAAGTATTTTTAATTTATTTTATTTGATTTTTCTGTAATTTTTAATTTGAAAAATATTTAAGATGTCGTTTGATGATTTTTTGGCAAACGACAGTGTTTTGTGATTTTTTAGAATTCAATAACCAGTGTATATTATTATTGTTTTGGGATCGTGCTGCTATCCTGAGCACGATCATATTTTTGTTTGGTCAATTCAGAGTGCGTACATGAACAGAAATCTAGGCGGCGAGATGCCGAAAAATTTGAAATAATTATAATCCTAGCTATAGACATACATACAAAGTAAGCCCTCGCTTTCTCTGACCTGCCCCTCTCATTGTCTTCCCTGTACCTATAGTCTCTCTTCTAAATCAAACAGAGAAGGAGAAAAAAAAAGGAATTTGAATTATAAGTATACTTGCTTGGGACAACTAGTACAAACACGCACACAATTTTGTCCTATTTTCATACTCCCCCATTCGTTCTTCTCTGTATTTGGAAACATGAACATGGTCGATTAATTTAAAATCCGAAAGCAATTCAAAACAAAATCAAAACAAAAGAAAATAATAATAATAAAAATGGTATCTTTAGTTTTGTTTGAGGTATATTTTCTGGTTGCTGGGTGTTGGTGTATGTGTAGACAGTGATGTCGTGAGTGGGTTTGGTAATAGGGTTGGCAAATTTGTGGATTTAAGGAGGAGATAGGCGAAGGCGAGGCCGGGTTTGAACTTAGGATGACTTGGGGAGGCGACGGGGTTGATTTGGTGAGGTTCGGCATCTAGGAGGTGATCGCGACATTATTGAGTCGCGTGTAGGCCCTGACGTCGTGAGGTGGTGGTAGAGGCCGAGTTCAAGTTCTTTAGGTCGAGGCGATGGAGTTCGTGGAGGGGTGAAGAATGGTGAAGTTGGTTTTGATTTTAGCAGAGCAGAGACTGTGACATTGGTGATAAAGTTTGGCAATGCTGGAGGAGTAAGTCCGATGGGGGCGGGAGTTTATTTTGAAGAAGATGATTTAATGGTAATTAGTGATTATAGAAATGTAATTAGTATATTTAGTTTTAATTTAAAAATATAAATCTTATAATATCAATAACTTCTTCATACGAGGTCCAATTGAGATGAAACTTTTTGTATTGCACTCGTATTGACGAAAGCTTCGCAATGGAACTGGCTTGGTTGAGTTTGGAGCAAGTTGAAAATTTGGACTAAAATTGAACTCATTCGATTTTAGTTCAAAGTGGAACACTTCAGTGGGTTAAAACTCACTCTTTTTGGTTAATTAGTATGTTTATAGTAAATAAATTTTATTTATGCCTATTTGGATAGTTGAATTTGCTGGTTGTTGAATCTAATCTAGGATCACGATATAGCATATTGAAATGCTATTAGATTGTTTGAATTTGATCTAGGATCACGATATAACATCTTGAAATGTTATTAGATTGTTTGAGTTTAAGTTTGTATTCAGAACTTGTTTTAAGTAATGGATCATATATGAGGTGATATATTGATATTGATGTTGATAAATTTAATTATGTTGTTTAAAATTATAACGTAGTTAATATAAGCATACTTCTTGGTGTTATCTATTTGGCCAAATAAACACCACATTATTAAGTAAGTTGGATAGTGTAATTTGGATACCTATGTAGCGGAATAAAACACCGTTCTACTAATAAAATTAATTGATCAATTAATTAGCAAAATAAATCCCTGTTCTGCTATTTTACCGACTTAAACGTTTAATTTTATATCGTTAACTGATATGCCAACCTGAATAATTGATATGATAAACAATGATAGTTATGTGTTGAATTTATTTATATAACCGTTGATTATGTAAATATCAGTTATTAACTGGGAATTTTGAACTAAATGATATGGTAGCTTATTTAAGTACCATGATGATCGTTAAGCCTCCTTCAAATTTGAAAAATACGACGTTGTCTTGAATGTTATTTTAAGGATTATTATTATTTAGTAATGAGATTTATTAATAATAGTATAAAGATAATTATTATTTGTTTTTAAAAATGATTTAAGTTAATTATTTTATAAATATGATTCTTAAAAGTTATTTCTTAATGTTATTTAAGAATATTTAGTTATTATTTTAAATTTGTTTAAAAATGTTTTAATTATTTATTTAAAGTTATTTAACTGTACTTTAATTTTTGATTAAAGCTATTTAATTATATTGATTTAAGTTATTTAAATTATATTCATAGGTCAATTAATTTTCATATTTATATTAGTTGAAAGCTAATTGATTATTTTATTAAAAACATTTTAAAGTTAATTAATTATTATTATTATTATTGTTTGGAAGTTAACTTATTAATACAATGATAGTGCTTAAAAATTATTTAATATATTATTAATGAGATTCTAAAATTATTATTTTGGATGAGATTTAATTAAAATGAAATAGAAGGCTGTTTAAATAATAACTTGAATTTTAAAGTTATTTTAAATAATTATGGTTTATCAAGGGGAACTTACGGACTTAAGGAGTTTATTAAATATGTTTGTTTTAATATGGCAAGAGTTTTACAAATGGCTTTGGATATTTATAAAAGAATTTATAAATGAGATTAAAGATCCAAAAGAAGAAGTTTTATAAATAGAGTTTTGAGATTTGTAAAGAATATTTATAAATAGATTTGGAGATATTTATAAAATAAAGAGATTTGGAAAGAAATGGTAGATTTTCATGGCGTAGTTCTAGGGATAGGGATTGCCTACATTTTAATATGGATTCGTTGGAATAGTGACGTAACCATTGGGTAAACTACGATCTATGATGTAACGACCCACCTTTTTAGACGATTCAAATCGACAATAAACCACACATGTCAGACTCAAACCATTCAAAATGGAGGCTTGTTAATGGGGTAAATAAGAAAAAAAGGAAAAAAACATAAAATCTCGCAGCAGAACGACAAAATATAATAATCAAATAAACAGTTCATGAAGCTGTTTTACAAATAACATTTGATTACACTTTTACAATTCAAATCAGAGTTATACGTACATCAGAAATAAACAAATAATGCAGCGGAACACATAATGCAGTGGAATAATAAATAGCAATAATAAGCTGAATCTTCGTCTTCGTCCTTCAGAAAATAGTCTTCAATACACTGAAAAAGCTCAGACTGACCCGAGCGTAATGAAAAGGCAAAACACTCAACTCAGAACTAAAAGATCTTATCTAAATTAGATCAAAATAAGTAAAATAGAAATATTAGTGCAATGGTTTCATAGACGTTGCGGGATTTTCATCTCCTATCAAGTGTACAATGTGAATATAATTATTTAAAGGGTTTCAAATAATTCAAAATATCAATCTTAATCATCTAATTAAAACAAATCTGAAGTTTGAATTAACTTAAACCCTTCAAATAATTCAATTCCAAATAAAATCCAAATTTAAGAAATTATATGGATATATGTCATTTCAACCAGTATCAAAAATCAACATTTCCAAATCAATGAAAACCGCTCGGGTTTGTCATTTCAACCCATAATGATTTTCCCCCAATCTATAAGATCGTTCGTGTATCTATCATTTCAACCCATAGGGATAACAGAGATATAGACCTAAATAACATCCAATCATCTAAAATGTCAACCAATAACATCCATCCAATCACCCAAATATCAACAATTGAACATATAACACAATCATCATTGAAATCAACCAATAACTACCAACAATTTACTGGTTATCATTAACAGGTATTTAACTGGCAATTTAAATTTTTCAATACTAAATTAAATGACAATTAAATTCAATAAAAGTTAGATTTAACCGGAATGACAATTTGAAATATATTAAACAGCAATCATTCAATTTCTAATCACATCATAAATTCAATTTAACTAACATAAGAAAATCTAGTAGTTGTGAGTGTTTGCTCACCTTTCGTGGCTACAAAGGTGATGATAAAAATGGAGCAATATGGAGATTCCTAGCAAAGATACAAATGCAAAACAAATCCAACAAAGCTTAGACACGAACACAAATCAGTAAACAAGTTTCAACTACTTCCAACTTCGAAACAACCCAAGATCCAAACTACGGACAAACCTGAAACTAGGTCATCTTTAAAAAAAATATTCGGACTAGAATATTACTGAATTTGTAAAAGTGACTAACTAGAAAGTTGTTACAAAATATTTTCTCTCCACTTTTAAAAGAAGAATCACTCAAAAAGATTCAGTCTTGAGGAAGTTATGGTCAAAACAAACAGAGGTGTTTTCTGAGTTCAAAAATAGTTCGAAAAGATTTGAGTTTTTCGCATGGCAAATTAAAGAATTTGAAGACCTGATCTAAAAGAAATTGAAGCCGTTGGAAAAATAAATGGTTTGAATAAAAGAATCATATAATTTGGTTCATTCCCGAAGGAGATATGATTGATACAATATGAGTCATTTTCGGCCAAAACTGGACCCGAGAAAGGACTTAAAAAAGGAGTTTTTGATATAGAAATATTCGGAATGGGAAGAAGGGTTCAACAACAAAATTGTTTCCATTGAAATTATACACGGTTTCAAAGAAAAATTATTTGATTTGGAGTAGTTTAGTGGAATATTTAAGCCATGGAAATAAGAGGAAGAAAGAGGGAAAATAGGGAAGGGGAAATGAGAAAGAAGAGGAGAGGGAAGGTGGAAGGAGATGGCCTTGGAGATGGTGGATAGGGCGGCAGCTATAGGGGAGGAGGAAGGGTTGAAGGAGAGGAGGAAAGGAGTTTTGATTTGTGAGGTTTTTAGAGTTTTAGATTTAGAGTTCTCTGTAGATTTTGAGGAGAAAGAAGAAGTGTGCAGAGAAAGTTTCTCAGGAGAAAAATTATGTACGTAGATGTTATCAGATAAGAAACATAAGGTCGTAGGCAAAAGAATGGTCACACGACTGACTAGAGTCTCTTGGTTAATCAAGGCCCATTAGACCAAACAAACCCAATATGCCATAGGCCCATAGCCAAATAAAACACAACTACACACTCCAATTCATGTTAATTTTTCACAGTAATTCAAATTTTTAGAGCAATGAAATTTGATTTGACGAAACGAAAAGTGGACGGAAGATCATAATTCGGTCTAGTATCATATAAAAAGAATAAAATTTTAAAATTCAAATTTAAAATTTTCAACCAAAAGTCAATCTTTGACTAAGTTTGACCAAAATTTAAAATTTCACAAAAATATTACTCTATTAAATTTGGTCAAATAAAACACTCAACATTACAAATTCAATTTTTTTATTTAATTTTTATTTAAATTCAAAATACTGTCATTTTAAAGTTGTTAAAAGTTACGGATCATTACACTTTATCTTAATTAAAAGATGTAATATCAATTAATGCAATATTAATTTGTTTCCCCTTATCATATTTAAAAGGTTAAATGCCATTAACTACGCATCCGATTCTCATCCAATTACATTCAAACCTATGTTATCATCCTTATTATTCAATCAACAATACCCTATGAATTATATTAACATAAGTTTACATTTTATTACATTCATTATTTTACCGTTGACATCTTTTACCATATTAACTGCAATAATTAATTACATAAATTTAAATTGATTTTCAAATTAATTCCAAACAGATTAAATAATGAGAAGATAAATGAACAATTGTTACCTTTAAGTAATTTAATCATATTTATAAGTTTATTGTCTGCAACAAATGTTATGACTACTTACACATCACTGATTATATTCAATTTCAATTAACAACATATAATTCCGACATTCAATTGCCTTAATTCCATTAATTACCCATTAAATATTCAAACAGACAAATTAATGAGAAGATAATTACAACCATCGTTTATAATAATAGTTCATATCCATTATCTTATCATTTACAACCAAGGGTTATAACAAAATGATTTTATATTCTATATTAACTTATTCCGATCAATTACATATAATCTCATCATTAAATGCATCATTTATTTTATTTCATCATTTACAATTATAACCAAATAACCTTACAATTATATCCATTGATTGAAATTGGATTAAAATGGTTATCAATTACATTAAATCAACATTACTATATTACATTCTAATAGTTTTATCATTACAAATCATAAATTTTAATTTCTTACAATATTAATATTTCAAATCTTATTAAATTTAATATTTTAATTACCGAAAAATACGGGTCATTACACTCTCCCCCGCTCAAAACTTTTCGTCCTCGAAAAGGGAAAATGAGGAATTAAGGGATTAATATGTTTTATTCAAAGTGTTCAATTTATAAATAATTAATTTACATAATTGAGTATTTTAAATAAAATATACTAATTAATAAACAATCAAATCTTCATATTCAAGTTTACTAAAGTTTGAAAAATTATTTTCGCTTCCACAAAAATTTTCTAAGTCTAAAAGTCATGGAAACTTTCGGCAGAGTCTCCTTTGTACGGAGAGGTCCGGAAAATAATAATAATATCAATAATAACCATATATATATCATATTTGAAAATAAAATATCCCAATCACGGGAAAACAATATAATATCGCTAGAAAACCGTAATCTGAAAATGTACCTATTTGTTAGGCAAACAACGCTTATAATTCATAACTTCTCACAATATTTACAACACTAATAATTTACTACTAAACCATGTTGTACATAAATAAACAATATTTTAAACATTTTAAAGTATTTAGAAATGAAAAAATGACCAAAATATCTTTTATATAATACTTTATCAAAATACTTATATAACTCGATGTTTTAACTGATTTATCCTCGTTCTTGCAGACTCTGGTCGTACGTTGATCAGGCATAAGACTATAAATCTCCAAGTACTTAGTAGACTCGTTTCAACACCCGGTTAAAATACTGAAAAACAGGTATGAGAAGTACCACTCAAAATCTGATGTCAAATGATGATGTTACGATAGCAGTGGCCCGCTGTTGATCAAGTGTTTACGCAATGGACACAAAACTTTCTAGAAGATCCTTCCACCTTCCGGATTCCAGAAAAATATCATAGCCATTTCGTAAACAATGGACCATCGACCCCTGTTGCAGTGGTAACTGCTGATTCAATGATTTACGCAATGGATGCACTTCCTTTCTGGAAGATCCATAAACAACAGATCTCAGGATCGAAAGTGCCTCCATTGGGTAAACTAAAGAACCATCTACCCTAAAAAATCAAGGAACTCATGAGTTTAAGTCCGGACAGCCATATCGGTTCGAATCCACTTTTGAATTCACCCAAGTATATTAGGGTTTATCGGTCGAATCCATTTCTGGATTCCCCAAGTCCATCTGGGTCAAAGCATATCATACTATACTTCTTCGCGGAGGGTACTTCCCCATTCCTTTTACTTCAAAATAATAACATACTATATATATTACTCTTTCAAAATCATAACTTCAACTATCACACTTATATAAATTCCATTATATATAAGATTTCATTTTCAGATAGAGTACTTTCCAAAGTCAATAGTCTCGAATATATCAAATCATTCTTATATAAATTCCGTTGTATATCTTCAGATCAAATACCCTCCAAAATCAATTGTCTTCCAAATCACCATATACTTATATAAAGTCCATCTTATATAAGAATCAAATTTTTCCAAAATCAATTTCGCTGTATGAAAAGCCATATGGGATCAAACATCTTTGCTTTATAAAAGGTTTTGAATTTAGAATAGTTTTGTATATATAGAATAGTTTGTAAAATAGTTTTAATATAAAATAGTTTGAAAAATAGTTTGTAAATAAAATAGTTTGTAATATAGTTTGTAAATAAAATAGTTTGTAAAATAGTTTTCTATATAAAATAGAATAAATTAGTTTGCATAAGAAAAATAAAAGAAAATAGTTTTGTAAAATGGTTTTAAATTAATAGTAGTTTCGCATAAAAGAAAATTTCCAATTTAAATTACAAAGAATATCCAACCCAAATTTCAACATCAAAACATATCGATAATATTAGAACATAAGAAGTACATATGTCACCATTTCGCAAAATCACATTCGATCGCTCGCTCGATCACACAAGTTCGCTTTCGAACTAGTATTGTTCATTCGACTTCCCTAATGCGGACTTCGATAAGGTTTCTTGACTAGTAAACAATCATTCTCCTTGCATAGCCATACACTATGATAGAGAATTTTAGAATTAAATCAAAAATCCATATCAAATATTCGCCATCAAGAATCGAATGATAAATCCTAATATGAAATGGTGTAATTCACCTCGAATTTGTGTACTCAAATCCAGATCAAATTAATTATACGAATGAAATAATATACGTACAACTTACGTACTTATTCCAATTTGTTCCATCACCGTTACATTTTGATTTAAATTCATTATTAATCTCATTGATTAACACAAATATCACTTCATACTTTAATATTTGTTTCATAGAATTTCTCCATTTAATATAAAACATTAATATATTCATTCTCATAACATTGCTTGTATTTCTCTTAATTTTTAAATTAAATTCAATTTCACATGTAATATTTCTCATTTAATACTACATTTATTGCAACATCCATTTATTTCATAAACAATTTACAAGTCGTGACTTTATTTAAAATCATTTCACTTTTAGTTCATATTCGTTTATCCAATTAGTTTTCACTTACTTTTCAAATTTATTTAAGCCACATTTCATAAATTTAATTAAGCTCATAACACTTTTTTTTAAATCTCATCTACAGCTTTTCCTTAATCATAATTTTGATTTAAACATGCCAAGGCTTAAAGTTCACACTTGTATTGCAACGACCCACCTTTTTGGACGGTTCAAATCGACAGTAAACCACACATGTCAGACTCAAACCATTCAAAAAGGAGGATTATTAATGGGGTAAATAAGAAAAAAAAGGAAAACAAAACACAGAATTTCGCAGCGGAACGACAAAATATAATAATCAAATACAGTTCATGAAGCTGTTTTACAAATAACATTTGATTACACTTTTACAATTCAAATCAGAGTTATACATACATCAAAAATAAACAAATAATGTAGCGGAACACAGATTGTAGTGGAATAATACATAGCAATAATATACTGAATCTTCGTCTTCATCTTCGTCCTCTAGAAAATAGTCTTCAATACACTAAAAAAGCTCAGACTGACCCGAGCGTAATGAAAAGACAAAACACTCGAGTCAGAACTAAAAGATCTTATGTAAGTCAGATCAAAATAAGTAAAATAGAAATATTAGTGCAATGGTTTCATAGATGTTACGGGATTTCCATCTCCTATCAAGTGTACAATGTGAATATAATTATTTAAAGGATTTCAAATAATTCGAAATATCAATCTTAATCATCTAATTAAAACAAATCCGAAGTTTGAATTAACTTAACCCCTTCAAATAATTCAATTCCAAATAAAATCCAAATTCAAGAAATTATATGGGTATATGTCATTTCAACCAGTATCAAAAATCAACATTTCCAAATCAATGAAAACTGCTCGGGTTTATCATTTCAACCCATAACGATTTTCCCCTAATCTATAAGATCGTTCGGGTATGTATCGTTTCAACCCATAGGGATAATAGAGGTATAGACATAAATAACATTCAATCATCCAAAATGTCAACCAATAACATCCATCCAATCACCCAAATATCAACAACTGAACATACGACACAATTATTATTGAAATCAACTAATAACTACCAACAATTTACTGGTTACCATTGACAGGTATTTAACTGGCAATTTAAATTTCAATACTAAATTAAATGGCAATTAAATTCAATAAAAGTCAGATTTAACTGGAATGACAATTTAAAATATACTAAACAACAACCAATCAATTTCTAATCACATCATAAATTCAATTTAACTAATATAAGAAAATCTAGAAGTTGTGGGTGTTTGCTCATCTTTCATGGCTACGAAGGTGATGATAAAAATGGAGCAATATGGGGATTCCTAGCAAAGATCCAAATGCAAAACAAATCCAATAAAGCTTAGACACGAACACAAATCAGTAAACAAGTTTCAACTACTTCCAACTTCCAAACAACCCAAGATCCAAACTACGGACAAACCTGAAACTAGGTCATCTTTAAAAAAATATTCGGACTACGATATTACTGAATCTGTAAAAGTGACTAACTAGAAAGTTGTTACAAATTATTTTCTCTCGACTTTAAAAAAAATAATCAATCAAAAAGATTCTATCTTGAGGAAGTTATGGTCAAAACAAACAGAGGTGTTTTCTGAGTTGAAAATCCGAGTTCAAAAATACTTCGAAAAGATTTGTGTTTTTCGCATAGCAAATTAAGGAATTTGAAGAACCGATCAAAAAGAAAGTTGAAGCCACTGGAAAAATAAATGGTTTGAATAAAAGAATCATATAATTTGTTTCATTCTCGAATGAGATATGATTGATACAATATGGGGCATTTTTGGCCAAAACTGGACCCTAGAAAGGACTTGGAAAATGGAGTTTTTGATATAGAAATATTCAGAATAGGAAGAAGGGTTCAACAACAAAGTTGTTGCCATTAAAATTATACATGGTTTCAAAGAAAAAGTATTTGATTTGGAGTAGTTTAGTGGAATATAGAAGCCATGGAAATAAGGGAAGAAAGAGGGAAAATAGGGAAGGGGAAAAGAAGGGTAAAATGAGAAAGAAGAGGAGAGGGAAGGTGGAAGGAGATGGCCTTGGAGACGGTGGAGAGGGCGGCGACTATAGGGGAGGTGGAAGGGTTGAAGGAGAGGAGGAAATGAGTTTTGATTTGTGAGGTTTTTGGAGTTTTAGATCTAGAGTTCTTTGTAGATTTTGAGGATAAAGAAGAAGTGTGTTGAGAAAGTTTCTCAAAAGAAAATTTATGTACGTAGATGTTATCGGATAAAAAACATAGGTTGTAGGCAAACGAATGATCACATGACTGACTAGAGTCTCTTGGTTAACCAAGGCTCATTAAACCAAACAAACCCAATATGCCTTAGCCAAATAAAACACAACTAAACACTACCAATTAATGTTAATTTTTCATAGTAATTCAAATTTTTAGAGTAATAGGAATTTGATTTTGACGAAACGAAAAGTGGAGGGAAGATTAGAATTCAGTCGAGTATCATATAAAAAGAATAAAATTTTAAAATTCAAATTTAAAATTTTCAGCAAAAAGTCAATCTTTGACTAAGTTTGACCAAAATTTGAAATTTCACAAAAATATTATTCTATTAAATTTGGTCAAATAAAACACTCAACATTACAAATTCAAAAAAAAAATATTTAAATTCAAAATACTGTCATTTTAAAGTTGTTAAAAGTTACGGATCGTTGCACTTTATCTTAATTAAAAAATGTAATATCAATTAATGCAATATTAATTTGTTTCCCCTTATCATATTTATAAGGTTAAATATCACTAACTACGCATCCAATTCTCATCTAATTGCATTCAAACATATGTTATCATCCTTATTATTCAATCAACAATACCCTATGAATTATATTAACATAAGTTTACATTTTATTACATTCATTATTTTACCATTAACATTTTTTACCATATTAACTGCAATAATTATTTACATAAATTTTCATTGATTTCCAAATTAATTCCAAACATATTAGATAATGAGTTGATAAATGAACAATTGTTACCTTTAAGTAATTTAATCATATTTATAAGTTTATTATCTACAACAAATGTTATGACTACTTATACATCACTGATTATATTCAATTTCAATTAACAACATGTAATTCCAACATTCAATTGTCTTAATTCCATTAATTACTCATTTAATATTCAAACAGACAAATTAATGAGAATATAATTACAACCATCGTTTATAATAATAGTTCATATCCATTATCTTATCATTTACAACCAACGGTTATAACAAAATGATTTTATATTCTATATTAACCTATTCCAATCAATTACATATAATCTCATCATTAAATTCATCATTTAATTTATTTCATTATTTATAATTATAACCAAATAACCTTACAATTATATCCATTGATTGAAATTGGATTAAAATGGTTATCAATTACATTAAATCATCATTACTATATTACATTCTAATTGTTTTATCATTACAAATCATCAATTTTAATTTCTTACAATATTAATATTTCAAAATCTTATTAAATTTAATATTTTAAGGACAAATTTTCAAACCAGACTGATTTCTAAAACTATTTGCATCAATAGGCTGGTTGTAAAACTATTTGCAACTATAGGCTGGTTTTGGCCAGCTCAGCGTTGAGCTGGCCTTTTTTTAAAATAAAAAAAACGGGGCGCATTTCAGAAATGCACCCCTTATAATTTACACTGGCGCATCTGCCAGATGCGCCAGTGTAAATTTTTCTAAACAAAATACAAACAGAAGCCATATGCCAGTCAATTGTTTTATACCCAAAACAAAACATTCTTTCACGTACAAAATCCAATTCCGTACCTTTCTTCCATTCAGCTCAAAAATTCATCAAAATCTACTCAAAAACTCAAAATTACTAGCCGGATTACTTCTCACTACAAGAAAATAACCTATTAATGGCAAACAGCGATAGCATCAAAACGTGTCTTGCTATTGTTAACTATTTAGTAGTCATTTAGATAAAAAAATATAGCTTATGTTCACGCTATCATTAATAAAACTAAAAGGTCGGCGGTAATTTTTTCTTTCCCTCTCTTTTTTTCCTTTTCACGTATCCCTCCTTCCACCCTTCAATTCTAAAATCCCTAATTAACGAGCACTCTTGTTCACTCTAAAATCCATAAACTTCGCTGAAGCTATGCCACTCTCTTCTCACATCCAGCCTGCTCAACTTCTGATTGGTATTTACGAGGTACGGGGATCGATACCCCGCATCTCCATCTTTTTCCCTCTGTCGTTCTTCGGCGCCATGATCTTTTGTATGAAGATAAATAAACACGGCTGCTTATTTCTTTTGCTCACTTCTCTGGTCCACTGATTTATCAATCCAGGTAACTGCTTGTCGTCTCTTAAATTTGTATTTTCTAATCAATCCGGAGTAGGAATTGATTTGATTTCTTACGCTACATTCTTATGTATAGATTAAGGGTTAAATAAGTATTGTGTAGCCGACTGAAAGGAGACTTCTTCACCATTCAGTTCGAATTTTTATGCAGCTCATTGATGGCCTCTAATTGTGAAACAATGGAGATCGATGTCTGAAATAGAGCAACAGCAATATGTGGTATTGTTTTCCATTTATGTTTCTGACCTTGTTGTTTTTGGTGTAGCAGTTGAGGGGGGCAATTTTGATTAACATATAAAAAGTTTAGAATCCATCTCTAGAGATATAATTTTATTTATATCAACTAAAACTGCATATATAATGAAAAATAGAAACAGTTTCATATTTTTATGAATGAGTTCATTACCATGCCTTTAAATGTGGAAACTTGCTTATAATTTAAATTCATTTACTCTGCTGTTTGTGATTACATAGGATTTGTATCCTTCATTGCTGCTGTTGTAGAATGCAAGTCTAAATTGTAAGGTTTGTCATAAACTTGTATACTTTTGTATATTATATTGAATGTATAGGTCTTAAATATACTTAAATCACCTTAATGGTCCTTGCGCTTTTAGATTTTACAGTTTATGTTTGATCTAACTTGCTTTTAAAGAGCAGCTGATGTCACCTATCAAAAATCCTTTATTCAAAATGTATGCGTTGAGTTTTCTTCATTTGAATACTTAGATTATTTCTCTATATTGGAATTGGATTTATTGTCAGTCTCATATCCTATCATAACATTGCACAACTTATAAGTTTCATTTGAAGTTGAAATGTTATGGATCTTGTTTCAATTGTGTTCTTCAACTGTTCACTACCAGCATCAGTAGTATCCACACTAAAGATGGATCTGTGACGAATACAAGTTGTTTGTCGATGAATACAAGTTGTTTAATGCAATGAACATGCATGATTAAATAAACTATACAAACCAATTTTTCAAAGTTACTCTGTTATCATCACTTTTTAAGGCTGCTGCACGTAATCTTTCTTTATGTAATTGTCATTTCTTATGCAATTTTCCTTTCTTTAATTAATAGACATTCCATCTTCTATTTTAATTCTATCTGATAATTACTTAAATACTTGTTCAAGGTTTGAAGACTAATATCAAAATTTGGATGTAAGGTAAACTTACTGTAACTTTTTTATATGTAAAAGAAATTAAGATTAACCAACATTGCAAATGAGCATATAGAGTTGGACACTATTGTGTAAATATACAAAGTAATAAAATAACATTTTCTCCTCCAAGTTTTACAGTGTACTGAATTAATTAGTATTGAATGTTATAGGTATGCTTTTCATGTTTCAGTTAATGGAACGTTGAGTACAATTATCCCAGACCTAAAAGTGATTAACCCATAGTTACAATATATGTTCAGTTTTACAGGAACTTTCAACCATGCTATAAAATATACTTGCTATATCATATTACATATAAAGTTATTTATAGTTTCAGTTCTTACATGCCTATAGTCAATCATAGTTTTAGTTGAACATTGTATTACGTTGTCACTTATAGTTTCAGTCCTTACAGATATAGTTATATACAGTATGAATTCAACAATATAGTTCAGTAACCAGTTATTATATATATAATGTATGTTGTGTGTGAGGGCGTAATTTTCTGCGAGTGTGGATTTGTTCATGTATGTGTGTCAGGGGTGTGAGTTAATGCAAGAGGGAATGTGTTCATTTGTGATTTGTGAGTGGGTGCGTGTGTTCCAGTTGGATATGTGTGTGGTTGTGTGAAGGGCTTTCTATGTGCGTAGTGATGGGGAGTGTTCAATTTTATGTGAACACACACACATAAACATACTGATATATGCCAGAACTAGTATAACACACGCGCAAGACGGTCCCTTATGCAACTTATCAATTGGATTAAACACTAGATATATAGCCCTTTGGTTTTGATTAGTACTAACGCTTATAAGATCTGTATAAAATATATATTTGCTCCATTTTGTATGTATTTTAAATAAAACACTGCTTATTTGTAATGACTCTTTTGCCCTGTAATGCTATTTCTAGATTCCAGGAGAAAAAAAAGAATGTAACAGGTTGATCATACAAATGTACATATAAATAATACTGGATTCTTATGTAAATTGTACAATTACCATTTATGTCAGAACATGAGCTTTTTATCTCAGAGATTCATTAATCCGGTTATAATCTGTTAATGCATGCAATTAATTGTACAAAAACAACAGTACTAGAGTAAACGTGAGTGCATGGTATACTAAATGGTCAGAGCAATTAAAGGACTCCGTAAACATCGTCAAATTTAAGTGGTGCATAGTATATAAGTAAGTCTCTTAAGGCATTAGTCAAGTTCAAGTTGCAATCAGGAAGATACATGGTGAGTTCCACCTTTCGATTAATTTTCTTTTCCTTCTTTCCCTACTATTTTCTTTATTCCACAAGTTTGTTTTGGGGCTACAAATGGGTTCTTCACCAAGCTTATTTCTTTTATATTCTTGTTTTTTTAGGCAACGATGCTTCCTTTGACATATTGATGATTATCTTTGCTCCTGTCTTACTATTTGGGCAACTGCGGCAATATTACACTCACTTTCGGGTATTGCTTTTCTTTTTCTCCCTTTCGTTTTCATTTCATACAACATAGTATACTGAGTTGTTAAATATAATATTATAATTTGACAAATAATACTGTACAAAGATCCTGAGTAGATTCGATTACATGTAGTACCAAACTTATCTTAAGGAGAGAATTCATGATATGATATGTCTAATATGCGACCTTTGAACATGGAACAATGGGTACAAAATTTACAGGTAGAATGAGTCAGATTTTTAAAAGTGACATTATTTATAGATGAAGTCATATGTAAGTAGGCATATTTATTGATTGCTTGTCAAAATACTGGTAATATACATTCATAATGTTCGGGCGTCCTGGTTATAGAATAAAGTAAGCACTACTTTGTTGTGACTAATGACTGAGATTTCCTGGGACATAGAGGAACGAGAAATAAGGAGATCCAAGATTTGGTCTGCTGTTTATGCCCGTAATAGGTGAAATTAAATTTTCTTTTACAGTTATAATCTACTTTCAATGAAGATTATCTTCACAAGTTTTTGCATCATTTGTACTTACCTAAAATTATGTTTGAGTTCAATGGTGAAAAGAAAATATTTTTGATGTTTTTTATAATTAATTTAAGTGAAATAAAAGTTTTACAGATATAGGAATTTTTGTGGTTCAATATCATATATACAAACCCTCATTTTTTTTTCAGCTTTGCATTTTTAGATATGTCAAAATTAAATACATTTATAGTATGTTTTTATGAACCAGACTTTGATGAAATCTTTTTTTTTAATTTTTTGTTTTTGTTTTTTTTCCATTAATAACCAAAAAGTCAAATTTATCCTTGTAAACTATGAAGAACTATGCACCTAACACCTTATGTACACACAATCCACACGAGTCACAAATCTGATAAGAAAAGTAGCACCAGTAAGGTTTCAAGAAGTGATATATTTTTAAAATAAAGAAGGTACATCAAATTTCTAAGCATACACACATGAATTCATATATTTTTAAAATAAAGAAGGTCTTATAACATCGGTTAGTAATTTTTGTAACTGCAGATAACATGTATATTAATATTGGTGATAGTTGGGCTAGTTACAAAGGGGAAATGTATATATTATAGAGAAGCAGTAGGATGCAGGGCAAATGTAGTGAATCTGAAGTAATATGGAGGGGTGGGTGATGGGGTCACCTCCAACACAAAGGCGTTCAATGCTGCAGTGGATGATCTGAACAGATACTCAGTGTTGTATGTGTCGAGTGGGAAGTTGCTCACTGCATCCTTCTATGTCACTAGGCACTGCACCTTGTTTCTGGAACATGGCGCCGAGTTGCTTGCCACCACCGTAAGTGTTTTTATTTTGCTAAATATGATAGCATTAGAAGAATATTAGAAATGTGATTTGTGAATTAATACCATCTGTCCATTTATTGTTTGTCCCAATGTGCCATAAAGAATCTTAATTAGTTATTTATCGCAATAAATTTAATAGGACTTATCATATTTGATGAATGAATGATGATACAAAATGAATGACCGACATATATGTGGCATACAATGGATGAGCCCTAATTTTATATAGACAGCTATGATTCTATTAGTATAGGTGTTGATTCAGGGCTGGGTACTAAATTAGTTGATCTCAGGGATGTGTTTCATTTTGATGAGATTTCTACTTAAATAATACTTGCAGAAAGATTTAGAAAAATTAATAAGTTTATAAAAATTGACGTGCAATGTATGCTTTAACTTTAACATGCTCACGTTTAGAAAAATTTATGTCACCAATGTATGCTTGCATTCAACACACACTCAAGCTATGAACACGAGTTTCAGTTTCCGTATAACATGTTTGAAACTTTAATGATTTATTCCACGATATGCACAAGCTTGTCTACTGGCTCATTTTATTGCAGGTACCCTATATACAGGATACCAATAGGTCAGACATTGAAGGATTTGGATGCTTGCTTTCTGACCTTTCACTTGCCGTCCACTCCTACGAGCAGCAGTAAGCTTTGTCTCAGTTCATTTGTATTTGATCATTATGAATTCGAAAGCAATCAATCATTTTACCCCCAAAACTAAATTACTGGGCCATGTGAGAAAATTACAAACTTTGGTTTGAAAAGCTATTGGAATTCAAAATAATACATATATATTGCAAACTTATGTAGATGCGACCCATTTGAGCAATGGACATTCTCTGTGTAATGGTAGTCAGCGGAATGCCCCAAATGTCAACTAAAATGTCAGTTCCTGTATTCTGGTTAGCGTCATATAAGCTTAAAGATCCGATTTGGACATCAAATGGGTCAAACGAACAACAACATGCCGAGTCATTATTGCAAGCAGCAGATGATTGGGTTAGTCGTTTAAATGTAGATCACCCTGATTTTCAGTTCTTTTTATCTCGCTACAATTCAACGTGGAGGTAATCGATGTTAGTTAAAATAGCATTTTTTAGTATTTTACTGTTGCTGATTTTGCCTTTTGTATTCTAGATTAGTTATTTTTAAGCCCATTATGTATGTACATTTTCGGGTTGATATAATTATATTGTAGATAACTCACCACTTCATCATGTCGTGTTCTTTTTGAAAGAAAAACGGAATGAAGGATGGATATTATAGAATGAGTATGGGTATGAATTATTTTGTTACGTTGTTTGTTTTTGCATTCTTTTAGAATAAAACTGAAGTAGAAGGCACGTTGAATTTGTTGTTACTTTTAAACCATTAATCCATGCACCTGCTTTTCATATCTGTCACGTTTTCTGCTATACAGAGAATGATGTGCTTTACAAATCCACCAAACATGTGCAGTTTTTTGTATACGATCATTGATTTTGCTCAATAATTGGTGATGCCCATCTTTACTGGTTATTCCCTTTATTTTGCTATATAGGTACACAAAACATTCCTTTGCTATATGGAAGATTGCTAGCTAAAGTTGCTAATAAAAGGTATGTTTTTATACATTTGAATGCGTACGCTACTATGAACTATATTTTGTTATATATGATATAAATACGATCTTGTTTTGATCGTGTAAATGTATATCGAATTGGGGTGTGCGGGAAAGCATTAACCGCACAAAGAACTGGCAGTTTATTTAGTTAAACTGATGTACTGGCAGTCTATTTAGTTAAAATGATGTACTAACAGTCTTTATCTTTTTTGTTATGAAAAATTATATAACTTGCGAATGATGTTTGGATTTGAAAAATAACTTATGTGCTTCGTTTTGACAGGTGCTGTATGATGATACCGGAGTTACTACAAGCTGGAAGGAAGGAAAAATTATTTTGTTGCTTTCATTCTCTTTCAAATCGGTTATGCTTGGATTAACGTATTTTGTATTGACGTTCATATATCTTTGCTTTTAGTATGTATCGTTTTGGTCAGCTATGGTTGTATGTATTGTTTTTTTTTAAGATCACAAATATTTGAAACTTTGTGTACGAATTATTATGGATATATATTTAAATATATATTGTGGTTTGGCTTATGTCTTCATTTGATTACGTACATCATTATGTGATAATTGTGTTTTTTGAAATTTTATAATATATTAGTAGAATTGTAACAACCCATTTTTTTTGGACCATTCAAACCGACAATAAATCCACACATGTCGGACTTGAATAATTCAAAATAACAGATTGTAATAAAAATTTGGCAAAGCTCAGCATATGTAGTAAATAAATCAATCACAGAATCACAGACACAGAGTAATACAATAATACGCAGCGGAATAGATAAAATAGTAGTTCATGAAGCTACTATATAAACATCAGAGTTAGAAATAAAATACAACAGAATATCTCAAATGTAGTGAAGTCTTCAGTACAACAGATGACTTCTCTGGACAAATCAACTAGAAGAGCTGAAAGCTGAGGCGATAGTTGGATCTCCAAAGGAAGCTCCAAACTCCAAGGGTGAGTCTCAAATGTTGTATCACTCGGTCTGACCCGAGCGTAAAGCAAAACACAGAACACTCGAGTCAAGATTAACATTCTTATATAAATAAATCCAACTCAAGTGAAATATCAACTGAAATACAAGTAACTTAAAGGATGTTTGGGATAACCATCCTCTAAGGATTTTAGAACTATCTACAAGGTGGAAATATACATTATAACACCGTGGTCATTTAAATTTAATTTATACTTCAAAACCCAAATATCAATTCATTTCAAATATAACTATTTTCCAAAATAGTATATATATATTAAATGATTTAAAAAGTAAAGTATTTATAATTTCCTCAAGTCTCGCAAATTGCTTCACATCAACTTCAAATTCCAAATTCAAATTTTATTCATAGCTCAATTCATCAATTCAATTTAGTTCTAAATATACCATTTAAAATTTCAATATATTTCAAAGCTTTAATATTCAACATTTTCAAAGTTAAATTTAACAGTTTCATATAGCTCTTGATTTAACTTTATTATTATTTAATCAGGAAATATTCACTTAATAAATTCAATATCATTTAACTAGCCTTAAATTTCATTTTTGCTAAATATTTTCTTAAATTTATTTAAACAAGAAATATTCATTAAATTATTTAAATCAAACTCAAGTTATAAATCATATCTTAAATTTCAATAAGTTTTAAATCGGTTTAATTAAATAAAATTCTTTACTAAATTCAAATTATCTTCCCAACCTTAACTTATTCGAATTATTACTGAAATCTATTTTTTTGAAACATAAATCTAAATACTCAACCATATTATATGTATTAAATCAATCATTCCCTTTTATATATAATAATTTAAGGCTCAACATTTTAAACCATATATTTCTTTCCAAAACCATAGAATTCATTTTTCAAAATATTTTTATATATGGACCAACGGTGTCTGTATATATTTTTATCAGATGGTTAAGTGATACAGATATTTATCATTTCAATCCGAAATTTAAATATATACGGGTAGATATCATTTCGACCCGTAATCCCAATTTCAATTCAAATGAAAATCGCTTGGGTTTATCATTTCAACCCATAACGATTTTCTCCTATTCTAAAGTCCGTTCGGGTATGTATCATTTCAACCCATAGTGAATTCTATACTAACAGGGAACTTGCAGAGTGATAACAGATAATATAAAATATAACAACAGGCATATATCATCAATATAAATAACAGATACTGGTGTCAGATGTCATAGGTGAACATATACAGATAATAGTAATAACAGGCATATAAATACTAGATACTGGTGTCAGATGTCACGGGTGAACATATACAGATAATAGTAATAACAATTTAAATAACTACAGCATCATATTTCAATTGTCGTTTCAATTGAAATCAAATTTAATAAATACAAGAACTTTAATCGTGAGTGATTGCTCACCTTTCGAGGCTAGGGAGATAGACAAAGAAGTGAGTTACGAAATCCAGGTCCAAATTCCAAAACAAAGCTAGATGGACACGATTCGATGATCAAAGCTGATAATAGGAATAGATGAATTCAAATCAGGATTGGATCGATGAGAATACATAGTATGAATAGTATAAGTGGACTTATGTATATAACTATATATAACTATTTATATAAAGTTACATTCTAAATTTCAAATACATATTAAATTAAATATATGTGTATTTTGCAATTATTATTTAAATTGAAACACAAATATTAAACTCAATATATATATACATAATATATTTACAACAATCAATATTTATCTTATATTCATTTCAACCTAGACTCACGCATACCCATACATATACTTTGAAAATATATATATAAAGACTGGTATAAATAACTTACTGTAAACAACAAATTTACCCACAACATATTAAAAAAAAATACTTCTAATTTAAAAATAAATAATAACTCCCAAAATCTAGCATATAACTACAAATAAAACCCGCAGCTTGTAATATAAACTATTACACTTAAATCTAGTCTATACATATACTGTTAACATCCTCATCTATTATATAATCAACCAGATGCATAAAATGCTTACAAACAGGTTACTTACAAAATATGCTTATAACAAATCTATATATATATGATATAATACAAAGCTGCAGGCAAGTAACCATATACCTGACTTTTTTTTTCAAACAAATGATGATATATATATATAATTATTAGAAATCAATATTTCTGTATATATATATATATATATATATATATGACACAACAGCCTTATGTAGAACTGTCATATACTTAAAACCCAAAACTGTTGTATGCCTACACTTAAAATGTAAAAAAAAACTATGGTATACAAACATTAAAACCCATACTGTTATATATATACATTTTAAATAGTAACAACTATTATATACAAATATACTTTCAAAATAAAATGCACGATATTATATTAACGGCACATATATAACTCAAAAGAAACTTATATCTATAATTGAACATTACAAATAAATCTTAATACTGTAACATAATGAAATTTATACAGTAACATACAAAACTATATCATCTATCAATATGGAAAAGTTATAACATATTATATGATCAACTAATATAAACTTTATATATTAACTAATATAAACAGGTTTACAAATGTATATTTAAATCTCATATAAATAGATTATATATATAATAACAATATACAAATGCAGACAGAGGGAGAGAAGCCTGATCTTAATATATTCAAAGTACTCATATTTTATGCGTATACTTACTTTAATATATATGTTATAAAATATATATGTAGATAACGTATCCCATACCTTATAAAACATATAGTATCCATATATACCCTTTTTCTTCATTGACAACACACATGAAAGTAAGATATATATACACACACAAATGAAAAATATATACATATACCTATCGAGAAGAGGATGCCTGTAGGGAAAATGGAGATCTGATGTAACTTGAGCAAGCTAGTATGGCGAGGAGGCAAGGGGTTAGGGAGGTGGCCGTGGGTTGCTCGGTGAAGGCAGGGGAGGGGAGTTTGCAGGCCGAAGTGAATATGGGAAAGGTGGTTTGTGCTTGAGTGGGTCGGATGCAAGGGCAAGAGGGGAAGGCTGAGCACGGGTTCGCGGCAGGGGTTGCGTGACAGGCTATTGGCGCCGAGATGAGTGGATGGGTCTGTGCTAGCGGAGGGAGATCGAGCATGGAGGCGGAGGTGGTGGGATGAAGGGGAAAAGGTGGAGCACGGTGGTGAGGGTGGAATTACGGCAGAGATGAAGAGGAAGGGCGGAGATAGGTTGGGAAGTGGTGACGAAGCCGTGAAGGATGGAGCGTGGGTTGTGTGGATCTGGGGAGAAGGGGATGTGGGTTTCGTTTGGGTTGTGGCTTCGGTTGTGGTGCCTGGGCTAGCTGCGTGGAGGCTGGGGTGGTATGACGTGTTGCATGCTTGGGGAGGATGTGAAGTGGGAGAGGCGTCAGGGGAGAAAGAGTTTGGAAGAGGAAAGGAATTTGGTTGCTGTATTGTGTTATTTGTGAAAATGGAAGAGGAGAGGAAGATGATAGTCGTGAGTAAGGAATGGATGACAGCAAAGGCAAATAAAAATGAAGAATTGAACAGGCACTTTTAATTGAGTGAATAAATAAATAAAGTAAAAGCAATGGTAACGGTGACGTCCCTCGATTGAGCTAAGCAATTTAAAGCAATTAATTATTTTTGCTTGTAGTGGGCTGCACGTTTCAATTTTTAAAAGATATGAAAGTGGAAAGTCACCGATTTTTGATACCATTACAACGGATCGTTATCATCGATTCCGTCGCATACCAGACCCTAAAATAAAGAAATAAATATACCGCAGAGATCAGCTCAACGAAACAATCAAAACGGTATACAGATATTGGTGGCACGATCATCCGATCAAAAGTCGATAATCGGTACCGAAAATGCTGCTATTCTTCCAGAATTAAGATAAACGGAGCAATATAAGACCAAATTTGGAAAAACGAATTTCATAGTCTAATTCAGAATGATCTGAATAAATTTTCTCCTGTTGACATATTTTGGTTTCGAAAAACTTTTAAATTCACTATTATTAACCAGTTTGATTTGAAATGAAATTTCACAGGAAAATAAACTTCAATATTATCAGATGAAAATTTACCAGTTGCTATATTAAAATAGACGTATTCCAAATAATAAATTTTTAATTTCAAATTTTATTGTTTAAAATTTCACAAATTTCCAGTTAAATATACTTTTAAAACCATTAAATTTTACGGGTCGTTACACTCTCCCCCACTCAAAACTTTTCGTCCCCGAAAAGGAAGGAGGTAGAAAAATAGAAACAACCCGACGGAAAAGATAGATTGAAAGTCAAGATTAAACAATTAATTTAAACTATATAAATTTTACTTAAGATTTGAAAACTTCATTTGCAATTCAATTATCTTATATACTTTAAGCTTTTCAAAACCCATTTGTAAAATTTCTTGCTTCCTTTATAAATACCATTTATATGTTTAAATGACACCTTTATAAATGTATGAAAACCATTTGAAAACAATTATTTACATTATTACTTATATTTACAAAGAAACTATTAAATCCATAATTCATAAATTTCTTAATTTATCTCAAGATACTTTTCAACATTATTAATAAATCAATAATCATTTCTTTAAATATGTTGTATTTAATTAATAGCTTCTAAAATATTTATAACACTAAATTTTTCTATTAAACCATAGTATATAAATAAACAATATTTAAAAAGGATATAGTCAACAAGGAAAGGAGGTGGATTCAGAAAATAGGATAAAGGTGAATAAATAAAGCTGAATGGATAAGGTAGATTTAAAAGAATAAAATCGGGCACGAATAATTAATTTAAACCCTGAGAATTTCAATTACGAATATTAATACAGAATTTCTTTGTTGGAAACACTTTTATAATAAATTGCCTTTATATCGAAAAAAAATTCCTTTCGAAAATACTTTTATAACTCGATGTTTCAACAAGTTTATCCTTGTTCCTGTAGACTCTGGTAGTGCGTTGATCAGGCGCAAAACTAGAATTCTCCAAGTACTTAGTAGACTTGTTTCAACACCCAGTGAAAATACTGGAAAAACTTTTAAAAACCGATATGGAAAGTACAATCCAAACAAAACGAATCAAATCATGGATCGCAGATACACAATGGTTACGCCTGGGTCCCCCAGGAAACATCCGTACCTTTTAAGCATTCACTGCCTTGCGAATTTCGCCATGTAACAAAACTATGGACCGCGGGATACATAACAATGGTTACGCCTGGATCCCCCAGGAAACATCCATACCCCTTAAGCAATCTCTGCCTTGCGGATTACGCCACTAACACGACCATAGATCGCAGATACACAATGGTTACGCCTGGATCCCCTAGGAAACATCCATACCTTTTAAGCAATCACTGCCTTGCGAATTACGCTATGCAGTCGAGTTCGTAAGACCATGGGTAACGCCATGGAATTCGAAGGACACTCGAGTATCATATCCGGAAAACCAAAAATCAGAGAGAATAATATCGATAGAATGAATCCAAGATGTGGCCACAAATCGGATATCAAGCAAAAGGCACTTTCCATATCTTTACTTCGAAAATATGTATCATATAGTACCTTTTCAAATCACTTTCAAATATCGTACTTATATAAAATCCATTATATATAAGATTAAATTTTCAAATCAAATACTTTCCAAAATCAATAGTATATCAAATCATACTTATATAGACTTCAATTATATAAGATTTCACTTTCAAATTGAGTACCTTTTCAAATCTATAGTTTTCGAATCAATTTCATACTCATACAAATCAATTTTATATAAGTTCGACAACTCCCAAATCAAGTATTTAGTAACACAAGGTTCTCAAATTTCAATTTGTTTCAATATCAGTTCAATTTCAAAATCATATACAATTTCACCAAATTATTTCTTCTCAAATTAAATATCTTTAGTTTCAAAGTTTCTAAAATAATATATTTAGAAAATAAATCCAAATTTCCAAATCAATATAATTTAAGTCAACCAATTCATTTCAAAAATCAAAGGTTTTCAAAATCAATCTTATATTTACATAAGGTCCATCTTATATAAGGATCAAAATTTTCAAAATAAATTTCGTTGTATGAAGAGACATATGGGATTGAATATCTTGCTTTTATGGGTTATATATCTTTGTAATTTAAATTGGAAATTTTCTTTTAGTAGGCAAAGATATTCTAACTCGACAGCTTTCAATTTCAGCGTCAAAATATCTCAATGATATTAGAATATAAGATGTGCATACGTCATCATTTCGCAAAATCAAAATTGATCACTCGCTCGATCACACAAGTTCGCTTTCGAACTAGTATTGTCCATTCGACTTCCCTAATGCGGATTTCGATATGGTTTCTCGACTAGAAGCCATCAGTCTCCTTGCATAGCCATATACTATGATAGAGAATTCTAGAATCGAGCCCAAAATCCATATCAAATATTCGCCATCAAGAATCGAATGAAAAATCCTAACACGAAATGGTGTAATTCACCTCGAACTTATGTACTCAAACTTGGATCAAATTAATTGTGCGAATAAAACAGCATACGTACAACTTATATATTTATTCCAACTTGTTAAATATATAGTTTCATAAAGATGTTACTAAGTTAAAACATTTAAACTAAATTTTATTTAAAATATCTTGAAGACCAAATTCTCTTCAAAGCATTTCAAATCTAAATTTCATATTAAAAAATTTAAAATTGCCTTATTCATTTACTTAACAAAACAGTTTCAACTTATTTAAATCATATTACTACATACTTTAACATACATACCAAACTTATATACTGTATACTTTTAAAAATTTCTTAGCTTTGAAAAGTTAACCTTGATTTGGAAGTGCTCGAACCTTCAAAATAGTTGAAGAAATCATTTTCAAATTCAAGAGTTGGAAATCAACAACAAATCAGTAAATCAATTTCAAAAGATAGGATTCAAATCCGAAACTCAAGGACTGAACACCGGCTTACTTCAAATCATTTCAAATATATATACATATATCTTTCAAATATCAAATATTACTTCGGAATTTGAAAATCAAAACTGGTTTCACAAAATCACTCGTGTAGCAATGCTACTAAAGTGGCCTCTCCCCCACTATGAAACTCGAAAATCAACGTCGATGATGCGTGCACTCATCACCGAAATTATTTTCTAGCGACATAAGTGAGTTCTGGACTTCTATTTACTCAAACTTCTTTTGAAATTTCTTCGAAACTCATTAAAATCATTTGAAACATTTCTTATTCGGAAAATATTTTTAAATCATATTATTATTATATTTTTCAAAATCTTAAAACCAATTTCAAAATACCGGAGTTCAATTCTCGAATTTCAAATTTAAAATCCTTTAGTCATAAATCATTTTTTTTAGATGAATCAAATTTGTTATATAATTTTTCAAAATTACAAATCCTTTCGAAACCTCAAATTCTCATTTTAAAAAGGGTTTATAATCTTTATTGAAAACATTTCACTTTTATATATAGAATATAATAATTTTGATATATAAAACAATTTCTAAATACGAATAAAGCCGATTTTTCAAAAGGATGATTCAAAAATGGATTTCAAAACAAAGATAGAGATTCAAATTAGAGGAACTCTTAATCAAATAGAATTATGATTCGAAGATAAGCTCGAACGAAGATGAGATAATTAAATTTCAAAATAGAAGATGAATATACTGATATAAATCGCGGATGACCCTAGTGTCAACCGTAACTTCAGGAACAAGATCGATGCAGAATTCCAAGAAAAATCAACATTCGATCGCAAGAGATAGCGGCATCTAAACCAAAGATATAGAAATCTCCGGTGAATCAATGCCAATTGTGAAGGAGTTTCACCCTTTCACAAATCATTCAAAGATTGGTGGGATCCTATTCTTATAGAGATCATTCGAAGTGGAGTTATGGGATACTCCAGAATCAAAAGAATACCAATAGAGAGAGACAAGAATGAATTTTGGAACCGTAGGGAACGTTCCAAAGTTCAAAGGAAATCGAGTCAAAAGGAAGAGATTAAACTCAAACGAAAGTGATTCTGTAAATAAATTTACTATATATGCTAAGTTTTGCCTAGAGCCAAAGCTCTGATACCAACTGTAACAACCCATTTTTTTTGGACCATTCAAACCGACAATAAATCCACACATGTCGGACTTGAATAATTCAAAATAACAGATTGTAATAAAAATTTGGCAAAGCTCAGCATATGTAGTAAATAAATCAATCACAGAATCACAGACACAGAGTAATACAATAATACGCAGCGGAATAGATAAAATAGTAGTTCATGAAGCTACTATATAAACATCAGAGTTAGAAATAAAATACAACAGAATATCTCAAATGTAGTGAAGTCTTCAGTACAACAGATGACTTCTCTGGACAAATCAACTAGAAGAGCTGAAAGCTGAGGCGATAGTTGGATCTCCAAAGGAAGCTCCAAACTCCAAGGGTGAGTCTCAAATGTTGTATCACTCGGTCTGACCCGAGCGTAAAGCAAAACACAGAACACTCGAGTCAAGATTAACATTCTTATATAAATAAATCCAACTCAAGTGAAATATCAACTGAAATACAAGTAACTTAAAGGATGTTTGGGATAACCATCCTCTAAGGATTTTAGAACTATCTACAAGGTGGAAATATACATTATAACACCGTGGTCATTTAAATTTAATTTATACTTCAAAACCCAAATATCAATTCATTTCAAATATAACTATTTTCCAAAATAGTATATATATATTAAATGATTTAAAAAGTAAAGTATTTATAATTTCCTCAAGTCTCGCAAATTGCTTCACATCAACTTCAAATTCCAAATTCAAATTTTATTCATAGCTCAATTCATCAATTCAATTTAGTTCTAAATATACCATTTAAAATTTCAATATATTTCAAAGCTTTAATATTCAACATTTTCAAAGTTAAATTTAACAGTTTCATATAGCTCTTGATTTAACTTTATTATTATTTAATCAGGAAATATTCACTTAATAAATTCAATATCATTTAACTAGCCTTAAATTTCATTTTTGCTAAATATTTTCTTAAATTTATTTAAACAAGAAATATTCATTAAATTATTTAAATCAAACTCAAGTTATAAATCATATCTTAAATTTCAATAAGTTTTAAATCGGTTTAATTAAATAAAATTCTTTACTAAATTCAAATTATCTTCCCAACCTTAACTTATTCGAATTATTACTGAAATCTATTTTTTTGAAACATAAATCTAAATACTCAACCATATTATATGTATTAAATCAATCATTCCCTTTTATATATAATAATTTAAGGCTCAACATTTTAAACCATATATTTCTTTCCAAAACCATAGAATTCATTTTTCAAAATATTTTTATATATGGACCAACGGTGTCTGTATATATTTTTATCAGATGGTTAAGTGATACAGATATTTATCATTTCAATCCGAAATTTAAATATATACGGGTAGATATCATTTCGACCCGTAATCCCAATTTCAATTCAAATGAAAATCGCTTGGGTTTATCATTTCAACCCATAACGATTTTCTCCTATTCTAAAGTCCGTTCGGGTATGTATCATTTCAACCCATAGTGAATTCTATACTAACAGGGAACTTGCAGAGTGATAACAGATAATATAAAATATAACAACAGGCATATATCATCAATATAAATAACAGATACTGGTGTCAGATGTCATAGGTGAACATATACAGATAATAGTAATAACAGGCATATAAATACTAGATACTGGTGTCAGATGTCACGGGTGAACATATACAGATAATAGTAATAACAATTTAAATAACTACAACATCATATTTCAATTGTCGTTTCAATTGAAATCAAATTTAATAAATACAAGAACTTTAATCGTGAGTGATTGCTCACCTTTCGAGGCTAGGGAGATAGACAAAGAAGTGAGTTACGAAATCCAGGTCCAAATTCCAAAACAAAGCTAGATGGACACGATTCGATGATCAAAGCTGATAATAGGAATAGATGAATTCAAATCAGGATTGGATCGATGAGAATACATAGTATGAATAGTATAAGTGGACTTATGTATATAACTATATATAACTATTTATATAAAGTTACATTCTAAATTTCAAATACATATTAAATTAAATATATGTGTATTTTGCAATTATTATTTAAATTGAAACACAAATATTAAACTCAATATATATATACATAATATATTTACAACAATCAATATTTATCTTATATTCATTTCAACCTAGACTCACGCATACCCATACATATACTTTGAAAATATATATATAAAGACTGGTATAAATAACTTACTGTAAACAACAAATTTACCCACAACATATTAAAAAAAATACTTCTAATTTAAAAATAAATAATAACTCCCAAAATCTAGCATATAACTACAAATAAAACCCGCAGCTTGTAATATAAACTATTACACTTAAATCTAGTCTATACATATACTGTTAACATCCTCATCTATTATATAATCAACCAGATGCATAAAATGCTTACAAACAGGTTACTTACAAAATATGCTTATAACAAATCTATATATATATGATATAATACAAAGCTGCAGGCAAGTAACCATATACCTGACTTTTTTTTTCAAACAAATGATGATATATATATATAATTATTAGAAATCAATATTTCTGTATATATATATATATATATATATATATATATATATGACACAACAGCCTTATGTAGAACTGTCATATACTTAAAACCCAAAACTGTTGTATGCCTACACTTAAAATGTAAAAAAAAACTATGGTATACAAACATTAAAACCCATACTGTTATATATATACATTTTAAATAGTAACAACTATTATATACAAATATACTTTCAAAATAAAATGCACGATATTATATTAACGGCACATATATAACTCAAAAGAAACTTATATCTATAATTGAACATTACAAATAAATCTTAATACTGTAACATAATGAAATTTATACAGTAACATACAAAACTATATCATCTATCAATATGGAAAAGTTATAACATATTATATGATCAACTAATATAAACTTTATATATTAACTAATATAAACAGGTTTACAAATGTATATTTAAATCTCATATAAATAGATTATATATATAATAACAATATACAAATGCAGACAGAGGGAGAGAAGCCTGATCTTAATATATTCAAAGTACTCATATTTTATGCGTATACTTACTTTAATATATATGTTATAAAATATATATGTAGATAACGTATCCCATACCTTATAAAACATATAGTATCCATATATACCCTTTTTCTTCATTGACAGCACACATGAAAGTAAGATATATATACACACACAAATGAAAAATATATACATATACCTATCGAGAAGAGGATGCCTGTAGGGAAAATGGAGATCTGATGTAACTTGAGCAAGCTAGTATGGCGAGGAGGCAAGGGGTTAGGGAGGTGGCCGTGGGTTGCTCGGTGAAGGCAGGGGAGGGGAGTTTGCAGGCCGAAGTGAATATGGGAAAGGTGGTTTGTGCTTGAGTGGGTCGGATGCAAGGGCAAGAGGGGAAGGCTGAGCACGGGTTCGCGGCAGGGGTTGCGTGACAGGCTATTGGCGCCGAGATGAGTGGATGGGTCTGTGCTAGCGGAGGGAGATCGAGCATGGAGGCGGAGGTGGTGGGATGAAGGGGAAAAGGTGGAGCACGGTGGTGAGGGTGGAATTACGGCAGAGATGAAGAGGAAGGGCGGAGATAGGTTGGGAAGTGGTGACGAAGCCGTGAAGGATGGAGCGTGGGTTGTGTGGATCTGGGAAGAAGGGGATGTGGGTTTCGTTTGGGTTGTGGCTTCGGTTGTGGTGCCTGGGCTAGCTGCGTGGAGGCTGGGGTGGTATGACGTGTTGCATGCTTGGGGAGGATGTGAAGTGGGAGAGGCGTCAGGGGAGAAAGAGTTTGGAAGAGGAAAGGAATTTGGTTGCTGTATTGTGTTATTTGTGAAAATGGAAGAGGAGAGGAAGATGATAGTCGTGAGTAAGGAATGGATGACAGCAAAGGCAAATAAAAATGAAGAATTGAACAGGCACTTTTAATTGAGTGAATAAATAAATAAAGTAAAAGCAATGGTAACGGTGACGTCCCTCGATTGAGCTAAGCAATTTAAAGCAATTAATTATTTTTGCTTGTAGTGGGCTGCACGTTTCAATTTTTAAAAGATATGAAAGTGGAAAGTCACCGATTTTTGATACCATTACAACGGATCGTTATCATCGATTCCGTCGCATACCAGACCCTAAAATAAAGAAATAAATATACCGCAGAGATCAGCTCAACGAAACAATCAAAACGGTATACAGATATTGGTGGCACGATCATCCGATCAAAAGTCGATAATCGGTACCGAAAATGCTGCTATTCTTCCAGAATTAAGATAAACGGAGCAATATAAGACCAAATTTGGAAAAACGAATTTCATAGTCTAATTCAGAATGATCTGAATAAATTTTCTCCTGTTGACATATTTTGGTTTCGAAAAACTTTTAAATTCACTATTATTAACCAGTTTGATTTGAAATGAAATTTCACAGGAAAATAAACTTCAATATTATCAGATGAAAATTTACCAGTTGCTATATTAAAATAGACGTATTCCAAATAATAAATTTTTAATTTCAAATTTTATTGTTTAAAATTTCACAAATTTCCAGTTAAATATACTTTTAAAACCATTAAATTTTACGGGTCGTTACAAGAATTGTAAGCTTGGATGTACCTAGTAACAAAACCACAGGGATAAAAATTTATAGCGTTTTAACTGTGCTATGGAAAGGTTGTTTTTTCCAGTTTTATATACTACAGCATTATGATAGTGCTATAAACAATTTTCATAACAAAAAAACAACGCAATAAAAGACAGCAAACCGCTATAGAAAGTAGCTGTACTTATACATACAATGTACTATTGCAGCAGATAACGCTGTAAAATATTGTGTTCTATAGCGTCTATAGACGCTGTTGTATATTTCATATGTGTGCCAGCCTGTTTTTACATAGCAGTCATGAAAACGCTATAGTTTCACTTCATAGCGACTTTCCAAGGCTATTAAAAGTCATGTTTACAGCACTCATAAAACGCTATGAAATGGCCTTGTCCATAGCGTCTCTTATAGCGTTTTGTATGTTGCTGTTATAGGTCATTGACCTATTACAACATGTTAATATACAGCGTAAGAAAAAACGCTATAATAGCTTCTAATAGCGTTTTTTAAACGCTATTAAAGGGTGTTTTTGTTGTAGTGTCTATCAGCTATTTGGCATCGATTTGAAGGTAAAATACTAACTTAAACTCAAACCCTAGCTCAATTTTTTGGGTATTTTAGTATTTGTGTAGCAATTGATTGTTCTAAAATCAATAATGTTTTCCTTTGTAGAAGTATGTCGGATTTCATCCCAATTATTTGCTACTTTGATGGAAAATTGACTATGAAAGAAAACAATACACCGGTATATGTTGGTGGTAAACAAAAAGGTTCAAAGGTTAAAAAAATTTGCTCCTATCATGAACTAAAAGAAACGGTGTATAGGGTTACAAAAATTAATTCACAAGAGTATGATGTAAAACTAGTAAGCAAGTGGGTAACGGATTCTGGGTCTTCTGCTATCGACGTAAATGATGATGAAGATGTCGATGCTATGTTTTCCGTTAATATGAAAGTGATCGAATTATTTGTAATAAAAGAGGAGTTGAGACATTTTGAAGAGGCAATTACCACTAATTTAAACCAACATTCTACTCAAATTGTTGGTACTATTCCGAGTTATCCTTATCAGAGCAATCCAAGTCCAGCATTTCCTACTTGTGTGAATACAAAGTAAGTAATTTGTTAACGTATTTACAGTCGAGTAGTTGAAATTTATAGTGTTTTGATCTCATACTCTTTTTTTCACAGTTCTACGGTGCATCCAGGTGGTTCAAGCTCTAGATTGGCAAATGATCAATTTTTACACTCCGTTCCTTCAAATGCTAGAGAGGTTAACCAGATGCTTCAGATGTAGAAATTGAATATCATGCGAGAGCTGTTATTCTACATTTGATATCTTGTCGTCTATTTCCCGATCATTCTAAAGGACGACTAAACCTTTTTTGGTTATTGTTTTTGCGAAATTTGGATGAGTGTGCACGATATTCTTGGGGCAGTGCTATATTGGCAACATTATATAATGAGTTAACAAATGTTGCACTAATGAAATCCAAATCGATAGCTGGTTGTCTTCCGCTTTTACAGGTATAGTATGCATAGATATATTTGTTATAAACTCATATGTAATATTTAATTCTAATGTATTCAAAAATTTTATTTATTTTACAGCTTTGGGCATGGACACATCTTCCCATTGGTCGTCCAAACGTGACTTCATACATGCAGATTGACAGAACATTGCCTTACAGTGCAAGGTAGTTAATTTCCAACTACATTTACATGTGTGTATTCTTGTACTAATAAAACTCTAATTGTATAACTATTTATATAGATGGTTTGGTTCAAGGAGTTGGGTTGAGTCTCCAAAGCAGGTGGCCACTTACTACCGCGACCAGCTCGATATGTTAACAGATGAAGCTGTTATATGGAATCCGTACACACAGGATGTGCTAGTCGATCTTCCGCAGATATGTCTAAGTGGGATGCATAGTTGGCTTTGTAAGACACCTATCATATGCATGCGAGATGTAGAAATGTATAATCCTGATCGAGTGATGCGACAGTTTGGTCTTCAACAACACATACCTGATCCATGCGAACCAAAGCCGGATTTGGAGTTTGCTATCGTCCAGTGGAACGATAGACATAACCGTATCGTACACCAACAGTTTCCTACCATTCCTATTTCGAGATACATGACTTGGTACTGGTCGATTACTCGAAGATTCATTGTTGCAGATCGGACTTCTCACGAACGAGCATACACCGCTCGTGCACCGCTTGAGCAGGATGTGGTAAATCTTCACATTATCGTGATATATTTAGTTCGTTCACTTGAATTATGTTTCTAATGTTGAATAAATAACTACAACTTGTAGGTCGATGTACTAGAGACGGTAGGAAGAGGGTTGGACGATATCGGGCATGGTAGAGTACCCGAACGAGAAGTCCAACCACGGTGTCTTGATTTGAAGAAACTTATTGACACACTCCTTTTTAGAAATCGATTAACACGACCAAGCTCTTCCGAACAAGCTATGAAGACTAGAGAGCGAAGAACTAAAAGAAGGCAAGATACACACCAATCGCAACTTGCTGGACCTTCTCAACCCCCACCTACTCAAGACGATCCGACTCAACCATGAGTTTTCCTATTTTTAGTTTACTATTAGTTTGCTTCTGTAATCTAACTATAACTTCTACTTTAATTCGAATGTAATCGACTTTTAATTATGTAATGCTAGAATTTATTTAATGGTAGTTTTATTTGTTGGCTTTAATGTAGATAAGCGTTTGCTATCGTTTAAGATTGTGCATTTGGATTTGGAGTTTGTGTATTTGAATTCGAATTGTTTGATGAAGCTTGCAGTCCAGGTTTGGACCTGAGATTTACATTGGCGCATCTGGTAGATGCGCCAGTGTAAATTATAAGGGGCGCATTTCTGAAATGCGCGCCGTATTATTTTTTTATAAAAAAAGGCCAGCTCATCGCTGAGCTGGCCAAAACCAGCCTATAGTTGCAAATAGTTTTGCAACCAGCCTATTGATGCAAATAGTTTTAGAAATCAGTCTGGTTTGAAAATTTGTCCATATTTTAATTACCGAAAAATATGGGTCATTACATATAACTTTTGCTGAACGGTATTTTCCATATCCATTTTTAAGTGTTTCAAGTATTTTTGAAATGAATGGTTTATGAATATACTTATTCCGATGAGATAAGTATTTGAATGTTTTTGATAAAGAGATTCAAATTAATGAAGATCTAATTGAATGAGGCTTAGTTGTGTCCATGAGAAATGTAATCTTTCTTTGAATTTTTTTTATTTGATAGTTAAATAACCGACTATCAAACCGGGTCAGTTTTAAATTATCGTTGTCAGTTCGGAGAGAACGGGATCAGATATATTATCTGAAAACTGCTTCGAACTATCATAAATGTTCAAATTGGAACATCTTGGAGATGATTGATGTTGGAGATTTTGAAGTGCAAGGGTTTCTTGCTACTAATCCCGAGGGTGATTCCAAAATGGATGTAGTAGAAGTAGCGCCTTCGGTTTCGTTCAGATCCAAAACGAACTTGTATGGATGAATGCTAGCATTGTAATTCTACCTGGAAGACAGTGTTAGCATTCCAAGTGGAATTACCATATAAAAGGCAAGTAGACTCAAGCCTTGCAACCCGGGAAATGGCTAAAATATGGTAGATGCAACAGGGCTATGTGGGTCGCTCCCATTAGGGTGTGTCATCACTTTTCTAGATCATCATATTATGGATTTGGTTATGCATGAGGACTCTCGATTAAGGTTTGAAAGCAACCAGAGTGATGACATATTCGGTACTATCCAAGTTCAGGCATAAGCCAGTTCTGTGTTGGAAGGGGTGGACAAAGTTCAGCGTCTGATTCCAGGTACATTTTATCCAGAGGTGTACTGTACGGGAGGTAGTACCTTACCTTGCCATGGTTGGAATCCATTCTCCAATAAGTGCCATGCAGACTTGCTTGTAAATCTATTATGTTGGAATTTAATAATGTAACAATTTCGTCTATGATTAATATGTATTTGTATCTTAAACATTATCATAATATCACTAGATTTTCTATAGAAATATTTTGGTTATCGTAACGTAAAAACCCGTCCGTGTTTATGTGCGGCGGGGTCTTATGAGATACCTTTATTTCAAAGATTTTTATAACTTTAAAAATCCAATTGGATGTGTTTTCTCACGCTGGTTTACCAGACTGATCCGGACGTTATTTTCCTTATAATGCTCGGGTCAGACCGAGCATATTTACAAGTACAGTTTGGATACTTGGAGTTTCAGGAGACGAGCTGGTGGCCCATAAACGTATTCACATACATTCTATTTTCCGCTACATTAATTGTTTATTTAACAGCATTTGTGAGGACAAGTCGTTATAACTGTCCAAGCTGTTGATTTAATTGGTTGACTCTGATTGATAAATGTATAATAAACTTTAATTTTTCTTTGGTAAAGATCCATTGTATATTATATGTTACTCGTTACGATGTGAGATTCTGTTCTATCTTTTCTTCTTTTTCACCAACAATCCGTCTTTCCAGCACTTGGAAGCTCGGCACGTGAATACCGTGGATGTATTAGTGTCGACTTCTAAAGGTCGAAAAGACAGGTCGTTACATACATCCACTTTAATCTTTATTATTAATCGTTCTCTCTCTGTATTACAACTAATTTTATCAGATCTGATCATAATCTAGTGGATCTCATATTTACAATGAAATTTCTAGAGTATATTTGAGGAAGGAGATAAAAGTAAAGAAGATGCAAAGTGTAAATCAGAGTGAAGATGAAGCCGATCATTCTTTAATTGTAGTAGGGTCGGTATTTATAGAGAAACTAGTCAATAGTCTCGGAATTCCATGAAGTACGAAGCCTAGATGTAAGCCCATGGTTTACAAGAGAGCATGCCGACCCAATATGATAAAAAGGCCTCTCGGTACCGAGAGGTTCATCTTGGTATCGAGTGGTTTTTACTGGTGAAAATCCAACTCTTTTACTTATCTTGTCTTGCTATATTTAATTCAATGCTCTTCAAACTCATTTCTTTGAAGATTAAATTTTTTTCCAATGATCTACTCAATATCGCTTATCTTGTTCCACTTTCTTCTCATTGATCCATGATATTGCTTGTTTGTTCTCCGAGAAAAGCACTTAATGACGATAGGTTGAGGTTGCTTATTAAGTGTATAGAGTTTTTGGAGATCAAATCACATGAAAATACCTCTCGATACCGAGTTGTCTACTTAGCCTGTTTATCACTCCAAACTTTTTGAGTTTATTCTCTTGTTCTTTTGATCATGATTCCAAGTTCATGATTTATCATATCTTCATTTTGGCCTTCTAATTCTAGTTGAAATTTGCTTAGCTAAAAAGTGGGTTAACACACATACTAATAAATGAGTTAATTTAGCAAGGACATTTTAAATGCTAAATACCCAAAGTCCAAATCATGCAATCATTTGGTAAGAACTATACAGCTATATCAGACAGTGTACCTCAACATCATAATCGTAATCCACAAAGCTTCTGTTCTTTCTCTTTTTGGATTATTGGAACTTAAAACGAGCAAATTGATCATTCTTCAAATTAAATAGAAAGGATAAAAAAAGTACACGGTAAACATAAAAAAGAAATTGCACATAATTTAACAAAATTCATCAATTTGAAATTTTAAGTTAACTTCTAATCAAAACACAATACATATATAACTACATTAAGAACAATTTGCAATTTCCTTGCCATTTATAACATAAAATTTCTGTATGGTATTAAAATAAAACTAACATTAAAGTCACATTGATTTGGAAATACTAATCGCTCTGAAAGCTGAATTCGCACATTAAAATCAAAATGATTAAAAAGAGTTCGTGATATTAGTGAAAGCCATTGCGTAGTATATGAATATTAATCTCAGTGTTTTACAGAATCCTACGAAGTATAAAAGTACCAATACATACTAATAAATAAGTTGATTTAACAAGAATATTTTTCGTACTAATTTAGTGGAAGTCTATAACACTTTCTTTCTCTTTCTGGATAAACGGTGGTTAACACTTGAAAATCACTATTACTTAAAATGAAATTAAAAGGATTAAAAAGGAAAACTTATAATAGAAATTACCTTATAACATAGAAGTCTCATCTATTGATCCATACTTCATTTCCTAAATTTTTTTGTAAGGCATCTTCAAAGCCACATATTGAATATTAGTAGAGAAAAATATCAATTGCATATCTATTTTAACAGTACTTTTGAACTTTCTTAGCTAGATGTCCAATCACATCATCGTATGAGATTTACAACAATGACACCAAAAAAGAAAAGAAGTTTCCTTGTTACTTAATTGTACCGATAAGAGAATAAGAAAAATTAAAGTTGTAACTATCACTGAATGAAGAGAATAAATGAAATTAGAATTATGTAATTGGAAAAAATTAAAGAACTATTCTTATTTAACCATGCATAAGGTTGATAGGAGGAAGAAGTATAATGGTAAGATGATTTATAAAACATCAAAGAGGCCATTGGTATTTCATTATGAAATAACGACAGTAAGAAAAAAGTTTAAGACAATTAAATTACTGGGACACACGGTAAGACATAGAATTATTGAGAAAACTGAAAACGTAGAGGCACACAAATTTAAGTCGAGCTTTCATATTAATTGATAATTGATTGGTTGATTGATTGATAGATAAACAAACTATTTTTCGTTGCTAACAAAGTTTGATAAATTCTCTTTTTTTGATTGGACTCGGTAATGTTGTTACTTATTTTTATTTTATTTTACTCCAAGGTCACGAACTTCATCCTATAAAATATTAAAATTAATTTTCAAAATGCTCATTTCATTATATGATTCCACATTCTCATTTCAAAACATTATTTATGTTTTCAAGCTCAAATATATGAGAAGTAGAATCACTATGTACTTTTTTTACAATCATCCTAACTCTTATTCTATGATTACATCTCTTAACATGTCCATCTCAAGTTCGGCTTGGTTTGCTTTCACTAGCATTTCTTTTTAAGTATTATTAGTAGTTTTGTATCTAATGTACATGTCCTGTCTTGTTTGAAATAATCATCATAAGTGAACTCAGAATGTAACTCATCATGTGTTGTAATGTAACTCAAGTTAATCTGCCCATCATCACCATCACTATTGTTTGGTGATTCATAGTCATTCAATATTACATTAGAAGCTTCCTTTTCTTTTTAGAGCACCTACTTTGGAAATTCATTTCCTCTTTGCCGCCCTTAAGGAAATTTCTTTTCAAATGTCTGGTTTTGTTATGTCTGAAGCATTTAGAGTAAAACAAAGATTATTTGAAAAAACTCATGCTTTGTATCGACTTGAGCAATTTAAAGAATATAATGTCAGGTTTGGCATTTTGTTTGATTTAAAGAAGTTAACTTTTGTATATGATAGGAAATTAAAAGATCGACCATTATTTAAAACTTGAGAGATATTCAAAACATGATATACACTTTGATATCGATGGACAAAGATTATTCTTAGAGATAAGAGTATTGAAATTATTTTACCAGGGGAAAAACACACTACAAGAAAAATGACTTTTAACAACCTCTGATTGCAGCGTTTTAATGCATAATGATGTTTTTGTTGCACTATTAACTTTCTACAATAAAATAGTAAAAACATAAACGCTGCGTCATACCAGATTTTTTCCAAAATTTTGAGCGGGCTACTTCTGTTTTTCACGGCCGCATTTTTTACTACTTTCACTATGCCCCCTCTTTCATTTCATTTCATTTCCAATTTTTAGAAACCCTTTTCCTTCTCGCATTCCTAATTTAATTTCCCCCTTTCTTCTTCATCTCTGCTAATGAATAAGGTCAACTGATGGTTTTGGCCTATTAGGCAACGACCTAGGGCAAACCTCACTACGCGCAACCCCCACGTCAAAGTAATTCGCATCGCTCACGGAAATTTCTCCTCCTACCACCTTTAGCTTCAAGTAGTTGAAAATTCCGCAAAACACGCCACACCCCAATCAACTATTGCACCCCATCCTACTACAGTGTAGCTAAATGGAGCTCTAATCTGATTCTTCTTCAATCTTGAGTCTGCAGACCAAGGTAAGTTTTATATAGTCAAATTGAAATATTAAATATCAAATGGAAAGGCAAGAGGATGCTGGAGGCAGTGGGGGAGAATTGCTATCTGGAGATGGAGGAGGCCATGAACATGGTGTACAGGTAGGCAGGGTGGCGGACGGGTCCATTGGGCCGTTGGAGATTAGGGTTACGAGGAGCGGGATGCTCGAGGAGCTGATGGATTACGGGATTTCCAAAGGTGCACGTGCCATTAGAATTGCTTTTTCCCCCTTTTTTCCCCCTCTTTTGTCCTTTTTTGCGTGTTTTTTTATTTTTTGTTTTGTTTCTGTTTTTGCTGAAATGGACCCAAGGATATAGTAATTTCACAATGTGTCATGATAGAGAACGAAAACATCAAAGTCTAAGATCTCTTGCATGGTGATCCCTGATATAGTAACTGATTACTCAAATGAAATATGTTAGGTTCTCAGTTTGACAAATCAATGATTGTAAAAAACAATTACATCCAGGATCACATTCCATCGACGCAATCATAAAAATAGAAAACTGAAAAACAAAAACCAACTCATGATTTCCGAGATTTGATGCCGAAACCTTTAAATTCACAATCCAGAAGTCTTACCACTATAATTTGTGGGCATTGACTTTGCAAAAACTATGTAGATAGAAAATATTTTTATAAGTCAGTTCATTTATCTTGTCAACTATTTGAATATAAGTTGATGTTGTAGTTGATAAGATAGTTGAAATATCGTGGACAAGAGAAATCGGTGAGGGAAAGATATTTGGTAAGCATTTGTTATCTTACTTGATAGTAACATCTTCAGCTTTATTTGTTTTGCTTTAAATTTAAACCCAGTAGCTAAACGAGCATGGCATCCTAACCCAACTGCACCACAAGTAAGGGTTTTCCTTTAAGCCTAAAAGTAATGTTTTTATTTCCTGATGATGCAGTGATAGCGGTTTTAGATATTATAAGAGTCTGAACTGGTGAGTAAGCCTTCCACTTTATTATGAATTTTACCATAAAGCTACATGTTTCTTACTGCAATACAGTCCTACAGGAAAATCAAGCTACTTTATTTCATTACATATATTGGTAAAAAAAATATGTATGATCTGTACGTTTTGTGTGTTATAGGTGAACAGGTTGCAGAGGCTGAAGGAATGACTGGCTGCCGAGCAGATATGATATCCACGTCCAATAACTAGCAGTAGAAATATGATTATTGTTGTTAACTATGAATAAACCTTTTGTCAGAAACCGAGTAATGTAACCGGTAAATCCATTTATCCATAAGGAGTGGAAAAAGCTTTTCCTACCAGTCAAATTTAGGTTGAGTGATTAGAATTTAGATTTTATGGCTCATTATGTTATGTTTATATTAGGTTTCTTAGATGTATTTGTTAATGAACTTACTTGTCTTATTTTTAGGGGTTGAATATTTGCTAAGAGACATGAAAGACACAACCGTAAGCACCCTTGCAACTGAGGTATTAATTAATTAACTATATTTTAATTTTAAAGTTTAATTATTAGCATTGTATAGACTTCTTGAACTGTGAACATCCCCGCACTTAATAGGGTACTGGGAAACTTGCAGCATTCTCGTGAATGCGTCAACAATGTCATGTAATGAAGTAACGACATTTCCAGCTTACTTTAGCACTTTTTTATAGCATTGCTTCTGTCTAAACATGTCGCCTTAACCATAAAACAGGAAATCATTAATTTGCTTTAATACCCATTATTTCGATATCGATAGTAAACTAAGCTTCAAACCTTCATCTTGAATATTTCTTCTATGTTGGTGTTCATCAACTTAGCCACTGAATTTCATTTCACATGTTTGTTAAGCAATAAATCTCTAATTACTGAAAACTTATTTTATGTTGGTGTTCATCAACCTTGCATTTCATTTGTGGACGTTGCATTCTTTGGAAGTGACCTATCCTAAGTGGCCCAGAGGTGCTAGAGGGGATGATTTTTATTAGTGTTAACAAAGTTTTATAGAAATTAAGCAAGTTTTTAAAAATTAACTAATTTTTACAAAAAATAATTACGTTAACTAAGTTTTATAGAAATTAAACAAGTTTATAAAAATTAATCGAGTTTTATAAATTTTTAACTAAGTTAATTAAGTTGTATAAAAAATAACCAAATTATAAAAATTAATGGAGGTGTGAAATATATTACTATTAACGAAGGAATTAGTGTTTATTTGGTCAATAGTGAATATTATACATGTATTCATACATAGCAATAAGTTTTTTTCTTCTGATTACATGTATTCATATATAGTAAAAGTTTACTGAACTTGCATAAAAGGTAGTAAATAAGGTGCAATAAAAAATATAGTTAACTAGTATAGTTAACTAGTTATGCATACATTCATAACTAAATCATTAAGGTGCAATAAAAAATGTCACAATCCAATTAAAATCCATAAATTTAGAAAAAGTTTATTCATACGGTCCAAATTTGTGAGATTAATTAAAGCCATAAACATCGTCTCCCACACAAAGAAAATTTGCAATGATCTTTAATTGGACATGATCTCTATATAAGAAGTTGATGAAACAAATCATTGCCATAGTATTTCAACAAATCTAATTTTGAAATGAGGTCTTAGCCCCTCTTAGCTTTATTTCTTCTTCTCTCTATTGTTGCTTTTGCTAGGGAAACTCACCAAAAATCAAGGGTAGAATCATGCATTTGATAACAATTTACTTAATTCAGTTTTTGTAGGATATCCTTTTTACTTCATATATTAGCTTGTTGTGTTACAAAAATACAATGTTATTTTTACATATTTTTTCTAGCTAAAAGAAAATCAAGAAACTATCATGAAGGCATGGAATTAGCCTCATCCAAAACCCAATTCCGTATAGTAATCCTTCATTATCCGTCATACTTGACCATGACAATCTCAGTGTTCATTCACTTACAATCGCAATTCTTAAGAAACCATCTATTGTTTCTATTGAAAGTTCCAGGAACACTGATATATTCACCTCACTTTCTCCAGGCGCTTCCTTTGGTGTTGGAAATTATGTTACTGTCATCAAACTTGGCACACCTTTAAAATCATACGCTATGGTCGTAGACACTTGCAGTTCCCTCATTTGGCTACAGTGTTCCCCTTACAAAGTCTCTTGCCATCACCAGGTAATGTTTAAGTGGCGGGTGTCAGTTAGTGCTTGTATCGTGTTTTAGGTATTGTTAATTATTTACAGATTTGAAGTCAATTTGCTTGTGTTTACTGAAATCGTTAATTGTTTATTGACTTGTATTTACTGTAATTTTTTTGCCAGTTACATGGAAGATAGCGTCAAGTCATGATATGTGACAGTTTCCACCTTTGTAATGATCATGTGTACAAAAGTACAGTAGTCTTCTACTTCATGGCACATTGACAATGATTTGATTACTGATAAGAGTTCAATAATTGGCTGATGAATGTACAACATGATATATATGTATAAATCACAATATGATTGCATAAACAAATTTTGACATGTTACATTGATGTATTTGTGGCATTTGTACACTTATATTACATTACATTCGTTCTTGTTTTCCATGTACATCTTGTTTGTTCATTTGCTGCTTTTGTACAGGCGATATCGATGATTGTCTGAAAATGAAAAGAAAAGGGAAAAATACTTGTTAGCATTATTAGATTAATCGGTATCAATGTCCCAGTAATATATGTCACTAACATATGCATATTGTTTTTCTATTAATTTTTGTATTTTTTTCCATGCAGGTAATTGAAAATTTTCTATGCAAATTATTAGGAATGATGACATTCTTCTATTTAGGTAATTTCACGATTTTCTAACTTTAATACAAAAAAGACAGCCGATGTATGTGACAGACTGATTTTACTTCGTTCTTTTGAAGTGGTTCAAATACTGTAACCAAATCTTCAAGCTTGACAGGTATGAGGAATTCTTGTATTTTAGTCTTTCTTGACCTTTTTTACTAAAAAATATTGTTTTGTAGCATAAATGATTCATCTGAACAAAATCCTTAAAATGATATAATTTATGATTTTACTTATCAATAATTCACTATTTTTCTTAACAAATCACCTGAACCTATACACACACATATACAAGTTCAAATTCAATAAGCATATACATATCAATATTACTTGACACTTCAAGCTTGCCTTTGTTTCTCAGGTTTGCGCTTCTTCAAAATGAATTCATTATCATGTGTATCCTCTTTTCTCTTTTTCTCTATGCCTGACTCCGAATACTTTATTTTCAAATAGTCCTTTGACTCTCTTTTTAATTGATGTCGACTCCAAATACTTTTCTTTTTCTGAATTTTCCATTTTTGTAATGGTTAACTTATCATTATTAGCAGTATTCTTGCTATAGCTATCACTCCCTCTCTTACTGACTATTTCATGTACAACTTTGGCGATCAAAATTCTCTTTGTAATAGACTCGCCTCAATTTTCTAAAATAATAGATGTTGATAATGTACCTTTATTGTTTTTCAATGAATCTTATTCTAATGCGTTCTCTTTCTTTACACTACCACATACTTGGCTTTTCTCGATTACAACTCAGCTTGAATCTACTTTTCTCTCCACATTTATATCCTCATGTCCATTTTCACCAATGTTATTCTTTGAATTCAGCAAAAGAACTACTTGAAAGACGATTATGACAATGAGCTGCGTTTGAGTAGTTGCTAGGAATAACTGCTAGTAGTTTGGAAAACTATAGCACTTCGGAGTTTTAGTCTCTACCTGATTATATGAACATAGCATGAGTTCCTTTTTATCTGGTAGCTGAACTTAAATGATAAGATTGTCATCTGTCATCATTTTCTATACATATTTTTCTTTATCTATTCAATTGCAAAGTTAGTATTTCAAAAATAGTACAAATTACCATATATGTTTAGTTTAATCTAACAGTGAAAGAAATTATTAATATATGTTTTACCAACATTTGGGTCAAGCCTTGCTCCATAAACTTTCTGATTTATGATAAAAAAGTATCGTCTTTAGATTTATGTTTCGCTACTAAGTAGCCCCCTGATAACAATTTCTTTGTCCAGTATTTGCAATTGTGGATGGATTCGTGCATCGCTGCCAGTTACCTGCAGTCCTTAAATTGTAAATAATACAAAAAATGCCTAGGAATTTACAGGCTTTCCTACATTTTTCTACAAATTTCATCCTTTACAAATTGTACTAGGCATGTAATGCCTAGAAGTATTCCTTGAATTGTAAATAATAATTGATCTAAGGAGTCTACACTCAGATGAAACGAACACTTATAATGCTACCGCTTAATTCTTTCTACAAAATTTTGAATTATCTTGTCTTTCGAGAGAATTTATCACTATATAGTTTCTTATTTGTATGGCAGTATGCACTACGGTAGAATTATAGATAGAATCTTCCAATGTGTTATCGCTTATATTTGTTGATCGATGATTTTTTTATTATAAGTAACTAAAGACTTTTGGAGCAAATCATCATGATGTTGCACAATCGAAGTGTTTGAAGTCCTTTGGGCATAATAAGCATATAATATTTTTAGCTTTATGCATTTTGTCATGGAGTAGTATTTATGAAAGTTGACTTATGGATATTGTGCAAACTTGGTTTACCGATATTGTGCAAACCTATGTATGTTTATTATATACAATGTGTTGAATTATTTAAACGTGTTTATATGATTATTGTTTGAGTTTTATTTGAATACGTTTTATATATTGGCTAACTAAAGCATATTTATAAAGATATTTCTATGATATTACAGCATAATTAACGTGTAGAAAATCAACAAAACAATATACAACTTTCTGCAGCGTTTCATCTATGCTATGAAAAAGACCTTTTGCAGCGTTTTAAAAACGTCATCACACAATTTTGCAGCGTTTTTGAAAATGTCAGGTTCGGGACATATCACAACATTTTAAAAGGCTGTAATAAATGTAAAACGCTGTAATATGGAATTTTTTTTGCAGCGTTTCTAAAGTGTTGCAAAAAGGAAAATGCTGCAATAAGATATGTTTTCTGCAGCGTTTTCAAAATGTTGTAAGATATCCTGACTCTATTACAGCTTGTTGTTAGAAAGCGTTCTTTAAAACGCTGCGAAAGGGTTTAACAACGTTTTTAAAATGCTGCGGAAGGTCTATTTTGTTGTAGTGACAAAAGTATTTGATTTGACCAATATCATATATTCATGTTAGATAGACTTAAAATTTCCAATATATTGTTTATAAGATTATTCTAACCATACCAATTATTGTTGCCTCAACCAAAAGAAGTTTTTACAAAGTTAAAGTTGATAAAGTCTTATCTCTAGTTCACCATATCATAGGAAAGATTGAATTATGGTATCATTGCTTGAACAAGATACAATTAATAAACTTGTATCCCATTGTCAAGGGTAGACTTATGTTGGCTAAGGGGAAGGATTTCAAGGGGAAAACTTTAGAAATATCCAAACTTTTTAGGGGGAGAATCTTCTAATTTGTAGCCATTTTTAGTGTTAAATTATCATGCTTATTTTTCCAATAACGCCCTCCTACATTTTAAAATATGCCACCTCACCTCTCAAAATAAAAAGAGTAATTCTATTCAAACATTGAAAATTACTTACCCCACATATGTATTTTCAAAATTAATTTTAGGATAAATTTATTTTTCTTCTTCATTACAACACCGATAACCATTTTTTATAACAATTATATTAAAACCATAAGCTATATAAAAAAAACAAACTTAAATATTTTAAATTATGGATTTCACTATAAGCTTGAAATATTATAAAACAAAAGGAGATGATAATTTTTTTTCAAAGAAAAAAGGATGTGTATGTGAAACGCCTACACAACCGCCAAAAGGATTATCATAAAATATAAATCATAGAAGGTGAATAGCCTCTATACCAACCAACATGCCTCACTACTAGCAGTAAAAAATGCTAATATTAGTTTATAATTACATAACAGTTAATACACCGCACAAAGAGAGACAAAAGAACGTAGAAAATATAGAATACATAAAGCCATAATGGCTGCCTTATAGATTTGCAGACATATTCTCCCAAGTAGAAGACCGCTAGTAGGCCAGTCTAGCTTAAGCCTTGCTACCCCATAGAAAATTCCCCCTAATGTTATCAATCTTTTCAATCACTCAATCCAAGTGCTTAAAATGGACAACTAGTGCATGTGGAGAGATGACAGAACCGAGTTAACAAGTACCAATCTATTGGTCTTGGATAGAGAACTACCTTTCCATGTCAATAATATGGAGTTGAATTTATCGATTGGTTTGTTCCAATCATTATGCTAAAGAGATGTCGGCCTTAAGATAATCCCCAAGTAGGTTAGGGGGAAGCATTCAAGGTTACATTTAAGAACTAGAGTGATTTTGAGGCCAAGCTTGTTGTCAAAACCCACCATAATAACAACGCTTTTACTAAAATTTATGCTAATCCTCGAAATAAGTTTAAAATAGTGGATCATAAGATTTAAAGCAGTCATATGCTAAGGGTGTAGTGAACTGAAATTTTAAACTGATTCTTATCATTATGTTCCTTTCCTTTTTGCTTTTTTTTTCAAATTAACTAAATTAAGATAATAATTTCTCAAGCATATTTGACCGATCTCTTAAAATAAGGACGGACATAAATTAAAAGATATGAAATTTTACTTAGCATATAGAGTTGAATTTGGCATAATGTACTCTATTATGGGAGTTCGTTTGAAAAGATGAAGAACAAAGTAAGAAAATGTAATTTTATTGAGAGATACAAGTAATATTGTAATTTATTTTGGTTTATATAAAGCAATTTTGTTTTGTATATTGATTTGTTAAGATTTTTGGTGTGAGTATAATATATTTCGGTATTTGAATAAAATTAGCTAAATAAAAACCAGTGCACCAATATTAAAAAACCAAAACAAAACAACAAAAACAAAATTATATTTGTCAATTGTTTGGGTTGTTGCATGCTACGTTGCACGACTTCCACCCCTCCATAGGTTGATCTCCCTTTGCCATATTCTCTCCTCATTCTCGTCAAAATCCAAAACTCTAATATACATATAAGCTCTATTGTTAATCAAATTAATTTGAAGATGCTCATGATATAGAATGTTAATTTTGGAATTTTTTCCATCTGAATAACATGGTTATAATTTTTGTTCTTTAACTTAGTTTTACATTTGAATCATTTTTCTATTAAAGTATGTATTATCGTAGAAATTATTTGAAGTTGTTGTTAATAATATAGAAATTAATGTTGAAGATGTAAATGAACATTGCGAAAATGACAATTGATACAGAGAGCTAGATGGAGTTGAGATAAATTCTCTTGCATGAAAAAGTAATTTAGTTAGAGGATTAAGGGTGATTTGAAGCTGAAGAGACCAAGATGTGAAGAAAAAAGTAGAAAGAAAAGAAAACTAATAATATTTATAAAGAGATCAAAGCAGTAATTTTCATTTGTTTCTATGAAGGGAGAATCACTAATTTGATCCTCCCCCGACAAAATTTTTAATTCAAAATATTGACTTGTTTTTAATTCTTACTAGCCAAAATGATTCTCTGTTTAACCATTAGTTAACTATGTTATATATATGACTTAAATTCTCATTAAAGTTGGTATTCATTCTTCTATTTTTTAATGATAACCTATGGTTTAAGTGCCAAAACTCATAGGATTTACACTAAAAAACATATATTTAATGACAGAAATGACAGGTATATAATTCGGGGGCAACAACTAGCAACTTGGGATGACATTAATAAATTGGCAAAGAAGGTTAATCTTGCGAAGGGTAAGAAAGATCAATTTGAAATAAATGAGAAATCACCATCATTAATATATATATTCTAAAAGAAATAAATTACATTCGCCAATCTTACAAAAGGCGACGAAGAAGATTGACATGTATAAACAAAATAGATAAATGGATTGAATGCATCATGTTGTATAAACGTGAGAATAAATCAACAATTAAAATGTAATAAACTAGGCACCATTATTGAAAAGAAAAAGGCCCGAGAGGATAATCCTCTTAAACTAGATAGAAATAATATATATAATATTATTATGTAGAATGAACGAGTACTGTTTTCCACTTAAATTTTCTCAATATATAGAATGAACAAATACTATTTTCCACTTGATTTTCTCTATCAATTTTAAGCCATGTTTTTAAATTCTTTTCATTATCTATTTTTAGTTTAACAAATAAATTCCTTATCAATTTCATGTATACTTACATAAAATGGTTTTCCTCTCATTACTATTTTTCAATCCATACTTTTTTTCAAAATAATTTTTAATCTCAGATTTTCCTTGCTAATTAATTTCTCATTTTCTTCCACTAAAAATCATCTGCGTAAAAATGTTATCTCGTCGTCATTCAATCCATACCTTTTTGACGATGATATTAGGAAGAGGAAAACGAGACGCCCTTAACAGTACACATGTATTACTTAGGGCATCCAGTTTCCTTATTCCTAATACCATAGAACAAAATAATAAATGTAATAAAATTTGCGTGCTTCATAATACCAAAGTCATTTCACATGACAATCAATCACCGTATAAAATCATTTCGCACGACGAACAACCGTCAACCAATATCATTTTTCCATGATCGTCAATCACCGAACTACTTTTGTTCTGTGCTTGATCGCCGTGAAAAATGATATTAATCGGCGGTTGTTCGCCATGAAAAAAAAAATCGAAAATAATGTTTTTGATAGCCCCTTAAAAAGTATGGTATTAGAAAGAGTATAATGTAAAAATTAAGGTTTTTTTAGCGAGGGTATTAGAAAGAGAAAAACGAGATACTCTTACCAACACACTTTTTTTTTCTCAAACATATGCTCAAGCATTTACCTCTTTCATCATTAATCTATTTTCATTCACTTTTCTATTTAATGATAATGGATGAGTTTCATTTTCTTTAACATCTTTCAATTAGTAAACTAATTGTAATCAATGCTTTTTCCAAAACGGAATATTAAGTTTTGAATCAGATTTTGCTCGACGCCTTACACATTTAAAATAAAATAAACTAAAATTTTAATTCACATAAATTAAAAGTTACTTCATTAAATTCATTATTCTTAATACGACATCTATACACTAGGTTTTAAAGGTTCATTGAGCTGGCCTAAATCCATATTTCCAACCAAATTGATATTCAAAGCCCAATCCATATATAGTCCCTCTTTCCCAAATCTGCGTTTTCCTCACTTTATTACCATTAAAGACGATAAACAAATCAAAACCCTAGATATCTCCAGTTACGTCAATCATGCTCCCTGTTTCCACCACTATCTCGAACCAGATCAGGTTCCTCCTCAATGGCGTCAATGATTCCAATTTCGATTCGACTAGTCGCGAGTTCTTTCAGGTTACTTACGTCACCTCAGCTTCTTACTTTTATTTTCGTGTTGTTGTTATTTGTACGTATTTCAGTAAATGCATATCTGTGAGTGAAATTTTCGGACGTTGATGCAGTTTGCTGAACATGGAAGCGAGTTGAGCACTTTGGTGCTTCAGACTTGCTTGAGTGAGTTGAATTCTAATGGGGCGGATGCTAAGAACGGGCACCTGATCGGAGAAATCGTGTCTTCAGTATTCAAATTTTTGTTGAATAAGCCGAATTTCTGTACTGTATTCTGTGAGGCGATTAGAGATCAACCGTTGAATGGTGTGTTTTTAGAAGATCTTGCAAATAGGCTTAATTTATCAGTTGCGGAGAAAATTGGCGTTGGTCTCGCATTGTTGGAGTCTGAAAATACCGCTATCAGGGCCAAAGGTAATTCAGTTCTTTTCTAAAACTGCTGAATGATAGATATTTAAGTGTTTTCTGTAGCAATATTCTGGAAGTGTTATTCTCTATGTGAACATCGTGCTTAATTTTTTGTGAAATGGTCAAAAGATATGCTCAGGTAATGCTTAACAATGAGATTGAGACAATCGAAAGACACACATGGGTTAAACTTGTTTAATGTACTGTAGCTACAGTACCCCCCTGGATGGTCAGGTGCAATATATAAATGGGGTGGGTTTTAGACCCCTTTCTTATAAATTCCCCTCAAATGCCCTTCGCCCTTTGTGCAACAAATTTCCAAATCAAAATAATTTTTCGTAGACATGTTATATTCATTAGCAAGATTATGTATGTAAAATTTGGAATCGTTTAGAAACTTTTAAGCTCCTTCAAAATTGCATGCCAATATGAATCACCGATAATATTTATTTTAACCGTCAATTTGAAATATAATTTTGAAAGTTATAGAATTTCGGGAGCGATTCCAAATTTTGCATACATAACATATGTGCAAAAATTTACGTTGATCCTCTACAAAAAAACGAAAAGGGGAATAGAGGTGAATTATACAAAAGGGATCTAGATCCCTACCCTTTATAAATATCATAAATTTTAGGATACAAATGTTGAATAAAGGTTTTTAAGTGGACTTGTGACCTGTTTTTGTTTGAAATTCTCTTTACAGTGTATCTACTTTTATTAGGTCACAATTTATGCATTGCCGAGATAAATAAATTGAGCGCGAGCACAAATATAAGAAGAAATCAAATTGAAGATATTGTTTTGTTTATCTATCGGTCTGATGGGCTTTCTAAGCATATAGATACTCTAAACAAAATCTTATCATTTGTCCCGCAAGATGAAAGCTTTTGCATTGCAGCAAATTTGATACTAACAGACGACATTTCCTCAATCAACTATTCAAGGTATATCGCTAAGAAGTCAGCCCCTCTATACTTTTTTTGTTATGCACGTAAAATTGATCTTAACCCTTTTTTTACTTTTATCTTATAGGCAACTTGATTTCTTCAATGAAAGTTTAGACAATGATTTTGAAGCTATTTTAGCAGATTCTGAGCAGGAAATTAGTATGCCTGACATTTTAAGAGAATTAGGCTATGGATGTACGTTTAACATTGCTCACTGTAAAGAAATATTATCCTTTTTTATGCCTTTAAATGAAGTAACAGTTTCAAAGTTGATTGCCACTATCGCTCGATCTCGTGTCGGCCTTGATGATTCTCAGAATGTTTATTCATCATTTTGCTCTGTTCTTGATAAGAATTTATCCACTGATCAATCATTATTGAATTCATGGAATGTGGATGTGCTTGTTGATTCCATTAAGCAAATGGTTAGAGCTTTATTTATTTGGATAGTTTGTTTTGTGCTAATTGCTAGAACATAGTACATAATTATCAGTGTCTTGATCACAGGCCCCAAAATTAAATTGGACATGTGTTATGGAAAATCTGGATCATGAAGGATTCATCATACCTGATGAAACAACATTTTCTTTACTGATATCGATTTATAGTAAATCTTGTCAGGTGACTTTTGAGTATTTGAATATTATGTACTACGTACTGAATAAAGCTCATCAATTATATGGCCACTTAACATGATCAAAGGTAATTTTTTGGGTTGTTTAGGCCCCTTTTCCATTGCATGCTGTCTGCGGATCAATTTGGAAAAACACGGAGGGCCAATTATCTTTCTTGAAACATGCTGTAGCGGCCCCACCAGATATATTTTCATTTTCTCATTGCTCAAGGCAGATGGTAATGTTTTCTTACCTGCATATACATGTATTTTACATATGTGGTGAAGATAATTAGGTAAAAATCTATGTTGTTAATCTTGTATGCAGTCAATTTAAATTAAGAGAGAAACGATATTGGTAAGGGGTAAAAAATTGTAATCTTTCAATTATTATTTTGTTAAAAGAAGACTCTTCCTATGTAAAAATAGCACACAACTACTGATATACCGTTACCTTATTTGTTTTTTCCTCCTTTTTCGCATAGTATCGGCTTCATCACATCCAAATCTTCTTCTCCATCGTTTCAATTTCAAAACCCTAATTTATAATCCAATAATTTCAATATCAAGAAAAGTTTTTAAAGTTATGATAGAGGAGAATTTAAATCTCCATCATCCCATTCTCCACAACTATAAAATTAGGAAGTTGGGTATCGGGGATTGTAGTTTGAAAGAAATTAAAGTTTAGGTGACATTTGAGGAGGAGGAGGAGGGGGGGGGGGGTGTAGGACCTTGATTGAAAGTTGAAATAGACGAGTGAGCAATTTTTGGGATCATGAGATATATTTAATTCGATGTATACTAGGTTTGAGATAAAAACACACACACACACACACACATATATATGTTTATCTCAAACCTAGTATACATCAAATTATTTTTCCCTTATACATCTCCTTGTTTTCATCAACTCTCCCATATCCAGTGGTCACCTTAACTGTTTTGATTTTTTCTTTAACGAATTCCAACAAAAAAAGCATGTTGTAAAACTGTTATATCTCTATACCGTTCTGTAAAATTAGAAAATGGAAAAAATACATGCATTATAACATGTAGATGCTAAGATGTACCCAATCAACCATTTCGACCAATAAATAAGCAAGTATATTTTTTAAAACATTATTTTGTGGTGGCTTGTGGCTTCTCAACCTCGTTTCCATGCTGTGCCAGTCTGGAAGTAACATCGGTAGAATAGTTTAGACATTTTGCTAGATATGCTTCTTGTCTAACATTTGCATTGCCATTTTGCTCTCAGAACTATGCAGATATTGGTCACATGTGTAGTGAAAATGGCAATCAAGCATGGTCTTGCTTGGACCTTTTGAATGTTCTATGTCAACTGGCTGAAAGGGGCCATGCTAGAACTGTCCGTTCAATTCTTGAGCATCCTATTAATCACTGCCCTGATATTCTACTTCTTGGGATTGCTCATATTAATGTATGTATCATCTGATTAAGCATCAAATTTCCATCTCATTTTATGTACGCATTCAATTTAATATAGTACACACCTTGATTTCATTGCAGACCGCTTATAATCTCATAAAGCATGAAGTACTTTCAACTGTTTTTCCTAAAATATTAAACGACCAAACAAAGAGCAGTGTCATACATCAATTATGGCAAGTTGATGCTAACTTGGTCTTGCGAGGATTTACAGAAGCTCATACAGATCCAAGTAACATCCTTAGAATTGCCGATGTCTGTCAAGAATTGAAGGTAATTATGTAAAATGGTTCACATCTTTATAAAGAATAATATAACATTTAGTGTTCATCAGTAAATTCCTAGTTAATGCTCTTTCATGACTTATGTCATCTTATATAGAGTTTATGCAAAGTCCAATTCTCTTGAGTACCTTTTTATTTATTTATGATTTATGATCTAGTGTTTCTGATTTGCTGTGATAAGTTCAGTGTAATGGCATACCTGTCTTCAATACCATCATTTGTGTTATACATACACTAAACCCAATCTGATAATTTCTGGAGATGAATGATTTTCAAGAAGTTCTCTAAGTGATCTTTGATCCGAACTTCTCTAATTTATGTTGTTTCACTATCTATATGTACATTGTATAATCAGATTAAGTTTTCTTCTCGATATTTATGATATTGTGGTATTGCAATTGAGTTTGATTTCTAGCCCATATTTGCACTTCACAACATACAGAATTTTGTTGTTCATGCGCATACTTAGTCTGTGTTCATATGCATATTTACCGTGTTTTGCGCACAGACTAGTCAATATCGTCACCCCTTTTTCTGTTTATTTAAAGCACTTCAAGTATTTTAAGCATATACATATATGTACCGGACCATTTTAGCCTTAATGTGTAGCTGTAAGATGATGCTTAACATTTGCAATATGATTTATTGAAGTTCAGCAAATTACCCTGTGCTAGAAAATTCTGGTATGTGTTAAGCATGGCCTGCTGATAAAATAATTTCATATAATTTCGGTCATATCGGATTATTTTACTCAATCGATAACATTTATTTAAACACTAGTCGGTACTCCAATATATACTCTTTCAGTTGTTAATTCATATAAGCTCGATGCTTGAACTCTGCGATAACCGTTTTCGTTCTAACTATGCAATCCTTATTTCTTATGCTTTTCTTTTGATTGGGACATATATTGATATTGTTTGGATGTTGGTTCTTATTAGATCATTTATTGACATCTTGCAGATTTTACCTGCAGTGTTGTACTCAACAGTACTTCCAGTCAGTCTTAGACTGGCAGCTTGTGCATATAGTAAGGAACATGCACATCTTGAGAAGTGGTTGAATGAAAGTTTCAATATGTATAAAGATGTTTTTTTTGAGGTAACCTAATTTTCATCTCCATTTCTCTCTCATACATGCTTTTTCTTTTTGCAGCCGGAAGTCTCCAAAGCATGAATTATTAACGCTTTTTTTTCCTTTTCTTTGCAGCATTGCCTTGCATTCTTGGAAGAAATATTTTTACATGGAACTAATGATATTCCTAATAGCTCCCTGAAAAAATCACAAATTGCTGTCTTGTTAGTTTATCAATTGGCTTGTCCTATATTCTTACAGGTTTGTCCTACATTGTGTATGATTGTTAACCTTACATGCCAACAATAATCGTAACCTGTATCTTCTTTTACTTCCTTCTACTGTAGGTTCTCCAAGCTAATTCTGCGCATATCAAATCACAAAAGCTTTTAGATGAATTGAAAATGCTGCAAACCACGTCTACCACAAAAATTCAGAGTCCTAGTATTAAAGAGCCCACAAATTCAGAAGGAAATACGGATGATATTGAAACAGAAGCCAATGCTTACTTCCATCAAATGTTTTCAGGACAATTGACCATTGATGCAATGGTTCAAATGCTTGCTAGATATAAAGAATCACCTGAAAAGAGGTGCAATACTAGATATCTTTTGAAATTTGGTTTTCTTTTAGAGCATTTATTGGTACAACAGTTACCATTTTTCTTATAACATTTTAAGCATAATGGGATTCTATGTATTGGTTGGGTCTCTCTCTCTCTCTGGTGTGGTTTAAGCGGTTTTAGAAACTGCATGTGCATAACATACAAAGCATGGTGGTTTTTTTGTAAAGTTTTTGAGTGCATTAATTTCATCTCCTTTAATAAAATAGAGTGAAAATGAAGGAGTGAGGAAAATTCGAAGTGACACATACGATAAAACTGGATAAAATAGACTTAGATGTGATGAACACATACAAAGAAGACCAAATGATACACCGGTATGGAGAGTATAAAATATTGACATTGAAGGAATTAGACAAAAAAGGAGAGTAAAACTAATGCCTACAGATGACACACACCTGTACTTATATGACACGAAAAGTTATTTGAAATCAAAATTACATCTGCCATTTTTGTTCTGAAAAGAAATATGTTATGTGTCGCAAAGGCATGGTTTTGATTGCGTATTTAAAAGAAACTAGTCGCTGATCTTGATTGGCTGCTTGATCCACCTACATCCATTCACCTGCATATCTCAGTAAATTTTCTATTATGAAACAAGACAACATAGTGCTTGTCATTGTATACCAAGTAATAAATAACGTAAATTTAGTTTTGTAACTGCATTGGATCAATATTTATCTTCAAATGCATTATTACGCATACAACCTATAAATTACCAAGCTAATACCATCTCCAGTTGTTCTCCCTATGTGTCCCTTGGCTTTCCAACCATTCTCCAATTTTAGCTAAATGGAGAGCCACATTTGCTTTACTTTTGGGTCCTTCTGTTCCTTTGCTTCTCCATTTTGGCTAAGTGGAGAACAACTGAAAATGTAATTTCATATTGGAGGACAAGTGGAGATGCTCTTAAGTGATTGATATTAGTGCATTTTATATGAGAACATATGAACACTATGACTCATCTCTCTTTATATTTGCGGTTCGAGTGTTGCATACCCTAACACGATGATTCTGTAAATTTTATCGGTCTACTTACAAAAGATTACTCATTTAGCATTCTTTTTGTGTCTTTGAATGTTTTTTCAGGGATCAGTCGATCTTTGAATGTATGATTGCTAATCTTTTTGAGGAATATAAATTTTTCCCCAAATATCCAGATAAACAATTGAAGCTGGCTGCTGTTCTCTTTGGTAATTTTCTGTTATACTCTCCCAATTATTGTATGTATACGTCCAAAGAGAATTTATTGCTTGATGGTCGTTTTGCAACAACTACTACTACTACTAAGCCATTATTTCTAAACAAGTTGGGGTCGGCTAGAGATGGAACCCAAAACTAAATGATAAAGTCAATTTAAAAACCATGATAATAATAACAAAATAAAGTAAAATAATTAAAATAATAATAATAGTAGTAGTAGCAGTAGTAAATAAGTAAGATAAAAATACAATAATAAATAAATAATATATAAAGAAATTAAATAAATAAAAACACTCATAGCTCATGGTTCTGGTATGTAGATCGTTAACTTCCACGCGCTCCTGTCCGACATTAGCTCTTCGGATATATTTCAATCCCTCAAGTCTCCTTTTGCTACTTCCTCCCATGTCAATTTTGGTCGACCTTTGCCTCTCTTTGAGCATTCGATGCGGCTTATAATTCCAACGTGCACGGGTGCCTTGGGAAAATAGAAGCTGAAATTAATCAAACATGTTCATCATAAGTTATCGGGTTTCTTTCATACAATGGAGAACACAATTAGAATCAATTACCTTTGCGCATCTCTGAATTGGTATAATGCCGTTAATTTGATTTACCACGGATACTTCAAATTAGGCTGTAAAATCTGTACGTTATAACTATCCATATTGTTTCCATCATCTTCCATTTTCAGCACTCAATTTAAGGGAAATGTTGCGAGCTCAATAAATATTGTAAAATACGAAGTATGGTGGTTATGTTATGGTTTCTACGCTCAGCTCTTAATGCAATGCAATATTCTTGTACAACTATAATGCATTTAGTGGATTAAGAGCATCTCCAAGTGCTGTGTTTCATTCTCCATTTTGCCAAAATGGAGAACAAAGTACAAATCTTTATTCATCTTTTCTATTCTATTAAACTGGAGAATTCATTCCCTATATTCTCCATATTTAATAAAATGAGGATTTATGTTTGCTAGAATAGAGAATCAAATTTAGTTTGAAATCCACGATTGGTGGTTAAATTCGTACTCCTATTACCCAAACTATTGGAGGTGCTCTAAGAGACTCGGTTGACCTTCTTTCTCCCTCTATTTTTTTTTTGGTTGTCGAGAAATTAAGGATTTGAACTACTCAAAATCCTCAAAAAGAAGCAAAAGAAATGTCTACCTACTTACTTTGAGTAGTTGGGAACCTTGACTTAGATAAAATAAGCACAAACAAGAAGCTGCTAAGCCAAACAACCTTTATGAGTCTCTTTGAATTGTAACGTTAAAATAATTGCTGCTGTCTAAATGAGGTTTCTGTATGTATATTTTTTCACCATGATTTATTTGTAAATTTTATCAAACTGCGTCTTCTTTCGTAATTTTCATACTGAGCATCTTACTTTTGTAATATTTATGTCTAGCATATGTAGTGGTTATGGAATACATTTTTTGTTTATGTCATCAATTTTAAGTATTTTGTTTGCTCAGGCTCTCTTATTAAGCATCAACTCGTGACTCACCTTGCCCTTGGTATTGCATTACGCGGCGTTCTTGATTCTCTGCGAAAATCTACTGATTCTAAAGTGGGTTAAGATTTCCACATTATTTTATAGACTGTTTTATGTTGGAAATATTTGCATCTGGTATTCTAGTAAATATGCTACATTGCAGATGTTCATGTTTGGAACCAAGGCTTTGGAACAATTTATAGACCGTTTGGTTGAGTGGCCACAATACTGCAATCATATCTTGCAAATATCTCATTTGCGGGCTACACATCCTGAAATGGTTTCTGTCATTGAACGAGAACTGGCACGCATTTCTTCAAGCCAAACCGAACTTTCTGGTGGAAACAACGTCCCTACCGAGCTGCAACGTGGTTCTACGCAAGATTCTATAGAGAATGTTGAGGTGTAGTTGATTTTTTTTCTTATTTAAAATTTGATGCTTTATTAATATAGAATATGCGATGTTGAATTTGACACCCGAGTTAGATTTGCTTAAATTATTCGACCTATTAAATACTCTGCAATGTGAGTTGCAAGTCTATGCAAAGCATGTGGACGTTAGTTAGATACACTACAAAAGTATACTGTTTATGATTGTGCTGCAGGTAGTTATAATTAGGTAGCTAACACTTTATATACTGATTTTGAATTCAAGCTAAATTATACTTGTAGATACAAAATTGAGCTAAAGCACAACTAATCAAACGAATCTTGCTGCTTTGCATATGAAATCCAACATCTAGACTTTCTTATATATTGAATAATGCATGCTTCTTAAAAGTGCGAATGTAGACAATCTGGCTTCTTATCAGAGCTAAAGCACAACTAATCAAACGAATCTTGCTGCTTTGCATATGAAATCCAACATCTAGACTTTCTTATATATTGAATAATGCATGCTTCTTAAAAGTGCGAATGTAGATAATCTGGCTTCTTATCAGAGCTAAAGCACAACTAATCAAACGAATCTTGCTGCTTTGCATATAAAATCCAACATCTAGACTTTCTTATATTGAATAATGCATGCTTCTTAAAAGTACGAATGTAGACAATCTGGCTTCTTATCAGTGTAAGATGTACTTATTTGTTTCCAGGCATCTGATGCATCATGGCAGTTTGTTAATTCAAATTCTACACAGCTTAGTCAACTCTCTCCTTTTCAGCAAAAACATCAAGGCTTCCTTGGTGACAGGATTAAACACAATGCATCATCAGTTAATATCTCAAAGACTGTATTATCTCATGGCACATTATCTTCTTCAGTTCCCACACCAGTTGAATCTGTCCCTATTCCGCCTATCCCAAAGGTAGTCTACCTTTGTTAAAAAAATAAAAATGAATGGATGCCCTCGATTTTTTGGTTAATAACCAAGATCCTCTTTGTCATCCATTTGTTAGCAACTATCCTCATTTATTTTACCAAAGCTGTCAGTTGGCTATTAATTTTGTAACCACCATACTCCTAGTGAAAATAGATACATTTTATGCTTCATAGCATACTTTATGTTTCATAGCATACTTTATGTGTTAGGCTAGGTATGAGATTTCGACCTGAACCCTGAGATTCAGGCCACTTGGTTTGGCTACGACTGGTTCCAGGATGGGATCCGACGAGAATTTCGGTTCCAGCCAATTAACCCTGAAAAAATCGACAACAATTGAAACAGAGAAGAAACATTGAAAATCAAACAAGAAAGCATTGAATCAACAAATCATAGAAGTTAAACGATAAATCGACAAATCGATGCAATAAAACCTTATCTCGATTAACAGTATATACCTCGAAGTAAGTTTCGAGCAAATTGTATTCTTGCAAATCTGATTTGGTCTCTCGTTAATCGACTTCACTGAATCCCTAGTTTTTTCCTTTACTGCATTCCCCAATTTTTATATCTCTACTAATCCCGATTCTCGTGAACAACGAAAGAGAGAATGGCTTGGGCTTGGTTAGTGGTTGATATTTGGGTTGGGGTTGATAAGTCAAGTAGGGGTTTCAAATGTTATAATGCTGAGTGAGTAGGCTTCTAAAATTGTCTGTAATTAGCTAATTCGGGCTTAGGTTATGTTAACTAGCAATTTGTACCCAACATTTACTGCATCAAATTTTGAAACCGAAACAAAATTTTGAATTGATCAAAATTTGTAAACTTCGAAAAGGCCGAACCCAAGATTGATACCAAAGCCTTGAACCATGGCGCTAGAAACCTTGACTAGTGGACATAGATGCTTTGGTTTTGAAAAATATCAGATGGTATTTTTTTCACTGTACTTTTTTGAGTGTGGACAAGTAACTGTATCATCTCAATTTTCTTTATATATATGTATGTATGTATGTATGCATGCTAATTATGTTTGTGTAGCCAACTACTCAATCCTTACAAGCCCCACCTTCTCAGCAGTCTGCCAATCTGCCAACTGCTGTATCATCCTCTTCAGGTTTTCTCCGTTCTTCTCGTAATTTAACCACAACAGGTAAACATATAAAACTAAGATTGGACACATGAAATTTCCCTTCATGATAATTGCAACTGTACTCTTTTTTTAGGTATGCTTCGACAACCATCTTATGGGACAGGGTTTGGGGCTGCCTTAAACATAGAAACACTTGTTGCTGCTGCTGAAAGAAGGGATACTCCCATTGAGGTACTTTAATGCTTGCTTTGCATTTAAGATTCATCGTCTCTCTGTGAGATTTGCTTTGATTTCTGGTCATACAAGCTATTGGTGGCCAATATCAATCATGACTTTTTCGATCTTAAACGGATACGCCTACATTGTTAAGTTTGTACATGTCTTTTATGCATTCGTTATAGACTCCTGCACCAGAGACTCAGGACAAGATATTATTCATGATCAATAACATATCAAGCGCAAATGTGGAATCTAAGGCAAAGGAGTTCACTGAGGTTCTTAATGAGCAGTACTATCCTTGGTTTGCACAATATATGGTGATGAAAAGGTAGTTTCTTTTTGAATGTTGTGTATCTATAAAAAAATAAATGATATAATATCTGTGGCTTCGAATGCTAATAGACCCTTTTCTGCTACAGAGCTAGCATTGAACCAAACTTTCATGATTTGTACTTGAAGTTTTTAGAAAAAGTAAATTCTAAAGCACTGAATGCGGAAATCATTAAAGCCACTTATGAGAATTGCAAGGTGCTTTCTTTGTTTTTTAGTTTTTAAGATGCTCTTGAATTTATTGTATAATAACTGTGCTTGCCTTTTTGTTTATCAGGCTTTGTTAAGGTCAGATCTTATAAAATCTAGTTCAGAGGAGCGTTCATTGCTTAAGAATGTTGGTAGCTGGCTTGGAAAATTTACAATTGGGAGAAATCAAATGTTACTTGCCAGAGAGATTGATCCAAAATCCCTTATAATAGAGGTACAAACAACAATTGTGCATGCTATAAATTTTTTTGTTTGAAAGGGTTAATAATTTAGAATCTATCACGGCATATGCTTGTAGTCAAATCTGAATTTTGTGTGATTCATGAAATATAATTTTTAAAAGGAATACAGATTAGAAATGGTTGAAGTTGAGATTTGAAAACAAGAGGACATCACTATTTGACGTCAGTATTTAGCAGTTAGGAGAGTTTTGATTTTAGAGTTCTCTCAGTAAGCGGCAAGAAATCTATTGGTTTGAGAAGAAAACAACGTCAAAAAGAGGAGTTCCAATATGTACACAAGGAGTGAAAAAGCTAGGTTGGACCAATAGTGCCTGATGAAATGGGAAAATAAGAAAAATCCTTTATGAACCGCAATGACATATACAGCTGCATTATTCATCATGCTAATAATTTTTGGATATACATTCTTTTATATTCAACAATAGTTAATTCTTCTGTATTCTAGCAATTTTGGATTCATTTTTGGCGCTTCCTTGCTACTGCATTAGCTTATGTGTCTACCTTATCAAATTTTACTATGTATTAATGTGTAGTTACCCATATGATTTGCTGTTAGTTCACTTCATGTGAAGCTTTAGTGTATCAGTTTTGTACAAAATTTCATTATGTTCAACAATCGATTACGATGATTGCTGTCTCTTATTACTTGATGTGTGGCACTAGATAATTGGGAATCAAAGTCATGATTCATGCACACCAATTTATTTGTTTGAATTGCTTTCTTTTTTCACCGTTGCAGGCTTACGAAAAAGGAAAAATGATAGCAGTGATTCCTTTCACTTCTAAGGTTTGACTAATAATGCATACATCTATCTCGTCATTTGACTGGTATCTTAAGAAATCACTTAATGTTTCCATGACAACAGGTTTTGGAACCTTGTCACACTAGTATAGCATATCGGCCTCCCAATCCTTGGACTATGGGCATCCTTGGTTTACTTACTGAGATATACAATCTGCCAAACCTTAAAATGAATTTGAAGTTTGATATAGAGGTGTGTGTTTTCTAATCTCAATTTAACCCAAGTTTTATTTTTAATTTTATTTTGTGACGGTAATATTTCTTTGAAACATTTATTTTTCTTTCAGGTTTTGTTCAAAAATCTGCAAGTGGATATGAAGGATGTTAAGCCGAGTTGTCTTCTTAAAGACAGAATTCGTGAAGTAGAAGGCAATCCAGATTTTTCAACCAAGGAGATCATTGTGCCTCAACCTCCAGTTATGGCCGAAGTCAACTCATCAACAGTATCTGCAATGGCTCAAACAGAGTTGAAACATGAGGTTAACAACATTGGTCATCCAAACTCAAAGACACAGGTTAGGTGTTTAGTCTGCATTATCTGAATGGGATAAATGATTGACACATCTTTTTTATACATATATACCGGTGTTGAATTGCTGGACTGCCTAGAATTGCACATATATTTTGTAGTTTCACCACTTTGCTGCTTTTTGGAAAAAATGTACATTCATGATTCTTAAAAACAATCGTTTTTTTTTCTAGACTACAGAAAATTTGACTTGTCTGCCTTTTCAGCCAAAAAGGTAAATATGTGCATGGAGTCAAAGATAGTATTTTAAGAGACACTTTCCGATTATTTTCTTTCACCACACAAAAACAATAATTTTATAGTGAGAAATATTAGAGCATGTTAGTTTTGTTTTAAATGATGGATAAAATGAAGGCTTATATTTGAGGAAGGAATTGAGAGAATATGGCAGGCAAAGATGTCTTGGGTATCTTTTTGACTACTGTTAGATGCCAGGGCCACCTTGGCCATACAGTATGGAACTATGTTGGATTCATTTGTAAATTCAATTGAGTTTTGTTTTGGTCTCTAATCAAACAACTCTTAAATTACTACTGCTTTAGTCGTGTCATGCTCATTTACATACAATTCCAGATTTCTCATCATTGCTGTAAAGGTTTAGAAAAACCGCTTATATGCCTTTTCTATTTGACCATTAACATTTTTTCAGATGTTACTAGATTAAGGCTTGGACATTTTAGCTTTCTAACACCGATATGTACAATAACACGGATGCATAAATACAGTATGCATACAGTTTACATATGTTTAGAAAAACTGCTTATAAACCTTTCTTATTAAACCATTAACATTTTTGCAAACATTATATATAAGATTAAAATTATCATCACCGTCATTCTTGCCTTATTCCCAAATGACTTGGGTCAGCCAGGTCCCCGAATTCTTAATTTTTGATCATAGCTTTCTATCTTGAATCATATTATTAGCAAGGTTTTAAATCTCGGTAATCTCGGCCGATATCTCGTTTTCGACCTTGAGCGATTCGAAACAGCAAAATTCGGATTAATCTCGGTTGACCTGAATCTCGGCCGAGATATTCAAATCTTGGTCGAGATCTATTTGCGAGATCTCGACCGAAATGATGTATTTTTAAAATTTTGATTTTTTTAGCGGACTTGGCGCAAAGTACATAAAATTATTTCCTTTACTTAATATAATACATTCTTCCATCCTCTTCGGTCGCAAATGCATTTTGTTGCCGTTTAATTCATAGTATTCTGTTAAGTTACTTAATATATTTCATTTCATGTGCACAAATTAATGGTGTTTCGATCTTTTTTTAGTTTAAGCTACATTTCATATGGTTAAATTAGTCACTTTTATAATTAAAACATAACTAGTGGAATGCTTAATTTAATTTTGTTGACTAATGACTACAAAGATCTTTTACATGTTTGGAGCTTGGAGTTTTAATCACATGTTTATGTGTAAATGCAGGATAGTTCTATATTTTGTTTCTACAATGAAATATATACAATGTAATTAGAAAACCATTAATAATGTTATTGACAATTATTTGTTTATAGTGTTGGGAAGTCAAGTAAATATTTGAACAATTGAAAGTGGGGGTGCCTATGTGGCGTTATGTTTCATGTTTGCTTCATCTTGTTGTGATATTATATGTTGAATTCATAAATCCTCATTATTTATTTACATTATATAGCGTGGATGTTTTTTCAAGCTACTCATGACGAATGTTATTACTACAAATCAAATCAATTAAATTATTATTTTAATTAGCATTTATACATTTAGTTGTATGCAATTTAATATTAAAGATACCAAATATTCCGAGATTGCTCCGAGATAAACTTTAGGACCCGAGATGTATATCCGAGATGGATGCCCGATATACATTTATCTCATCCGAGATCTCGCCCGATATAAGATTGGGTTACTAAAATCTTCGAGACGAAACGTGACGAATCCGAGATTTAAAACCTTGATTATTAGTTAAATTTGACCTTTTAAGATCGTTTTTAATACTCTTTGCCGATGTTCCTTTTTGTCCTTTCCTTCGATATAAATATTATCTTCTTTCCGCATTATCTTGTTTTCTCTATATGTGTCCATACCATCTAGATCTACTTTTTCTTAATTTCTTAATTCACTCATAGTTTCTCTCACACCCTCTCATTTCTAACTCTGTCTTTTCTTGTAATTTTGACCATTCCTCTTAGCATTCTCTTCTACATTTAGCTTATTCTTTTGTTTCTTTTTTAATGATCTACATTCTGCTGTACAGTATGTCTAATCGTTGTTAGATAAAAAATTTCTTCTAATTTCTCTTGTACTCTTCTACAAGGTTTTCAAAATGGGATTTAAATCGTAAATCGCAAAGTTTAAATGTTACATCGAAACGAGATTTAAATAGTACATTGTAGATTCAAAATATCCACATTTTAAGGTTTGTATGCACTTTGAAGTTGATTTAGTTGTTTGAACTTCTACTTTTAAACTTAAAACTCAATTTTCTCTCTAATTTCTTTTTTTATTTTGTTTTAAAAACGTTATAATGGGAATTGTGAATCTAGATAAGTATATTAAATATGTTAGCATGGGTTGAATGTGTTTTTGATTGTGGTTTTAACTAAGTTTGAATCACAATGTAAATCGATCGTAAAGGGAGGGATCCGATTTGAATTAGAATTTAAATTGTAAGATTTTAAGATTTTTGACAATAATGCTCTTCTATCACGTAAAACAACTCTGACTTGTCTTTATTTTTTCATCCACCACTAATTTGGTTTTTTATATCTCTTTTTATCTTTTCCATCATCTTGTATTATTGAATCTAGATATTTCAACATATTTTTTTTGTTAATTATTTGATTTTGTACTTTATTGTATCACCTTTTCTAGTTTGGTTACTAAAATTGCATGACATATACTTCGTTTTAGTCCTACTAAGCTCAAGCCTTTTTGGTTCTAGTGCATTCCTTCAATTTTTTCTAATTTTTGTTCTATCTTTTCTTTTGATGTATCAATCAACATAGTGTATCGACAAGCATCATGCGATGTATCTCATCCTAAATTTTCTTTGTTATTTTCTCCAAGATTAAGGTAAATAGTTATGGATCTAATGGCTCGTTTGAATGGACTTAGATAAGCTACTTTTTTATTTTTAAAAGTCCAAACCAGTTTATTTTGGCTTTCAAAAAGTCAAAAAATAGCTTATTTAAGTCGATCCAAACATGATGTAAAATCGATTCCTTATGTAATCCTACCTTTGCTGGGAATTCCCTAGTCTTTCCACATATTAATAGATTAACACATGGGCATTTTAGTTAACACTAATATGCACATAGGGCCGACAATTGGAATCGTGAATTGTAAATCCGAACAGAACCAACCCAAGAAGAACTGAACTCCTCGGATCCAGGTGACTACAATACCATTTATATTCCATCAAATTCGGCTTGAACTGACCCAATCTTCAAGATTCAACCAAAAAAACATAAAAATATGTGCATATTAAGTGTTATTACCCAATCTGATCCAATCCGCTTCAAACCTAGGTCGGATTGGGTCTATGTTGTAAAATGTATAGTATAGATCTGTCCGACTTGTCTAGAATTGGAATTCGCCGGCTAGGTTCCGGGTCCGACCCGACAGGTCTAGTAATATTGCCACCCCTACATGTACAACAACACGCATGCATAAATACAGTATAAATACATTTTGCATATGTTTGCCTGCCCCAACACATCTGTTTATGTCTTTTTCAGATGGGAACGCTTTTTTACTTTTCTATACCACCTGATATTAAATTTAAATCATATGAAACTCGTCCGCTGTTGAAGATAATTTTTGTTTAGTACTTAATTTGTTAATAGAATTAGGAAGTAAACTGTAAGTAAATGATTGTAGTATACTGCTCCACTGCATCCCGTTCCTACTCCAATGATTGAGGAAGCAAAAGGTGGACCATTAGTTGTACCTGAGCGTGTTCCTTCTGCTCAAGGATTGACTCAAGTGGCAGCATCACAAGCACCATTTGCTCAGGATCAGGTTGTTTGTCTTTTTAGTATGTTCTTGTTTTCTAATTATGTCACATACCTGTTTATTAAACTAAGCGCCATAATTTGATGTTCTTGCAGCTTTTGCCTATAATTCCTAATTCTGAATCTTATATTAAAATTAACCCCAAGCTTATGACTCTGGGCCCTCAAGTTCACAGGTTCTCCATGACATGTTAAATTTATTTATAATATCACAGCTTCCGTTACACTTTTATCTTATCATATTTTATCCTGTATGCATGTATTATTTTGTTTGTGGCAGGATCATGCAAACGGCTATGGATAAGGCAGTCTCAGAGATAGTCTCTCCTGTTATACAGAGAAGTGTTACAATAGCAAGTCGGACCACAAAGGAGTTAGTCCTAAAGGTCATCTGCTTATTACTTTTTCTTAGACTGCATTTAGGTGCTCTTAGTGTTGTTCTTGAAAAACAACTTAAATTACAGGATTATGCCATGGAGACGGATGAAAATGTTGTATCTCGAGCTGCACGCTTAATGGCTGCCACTCTAGCTGGGAGTTTGGCGCATGTTACTTGCAAGGTATATACATATATTGCTATATTTCACCTCTTTCTTTAATTGTTATCCCAACTTTAGATTTTGTAAAATTATCGTTTTCCAATTATTAAGTAATACTCTTTTAGTATATTTACTCTTAATGTATATAGTCTGAATTTATAATAACCTCAATAAAGCTAAAAAGAAATAATTACAATACATGGAATAAAATACATGGAATATTTAATATCTTTAGTTTGTTTTATATCATCAGCCTGCTTCTAATACTTTTATACACACACATATGTCATATGTATGTTATATGTAATATTCGTGTGCTTTGCAGGAACCTCTTCGAGTGGCATTATCAAATCATCTTCGTATTTACCTCCAAACCTTCAATGTGAACAACGACTACATGGATCATATAGTGCAAATTCTAATAAACGAAAACCTCGATCTTGGATGTGCAGTGATTGAAAATGTTGCCTCGGAAAAGGTAAAGACTTTATCATTCCATTTTATCACTAGTTTCTATCATAAATTTCAGGGGTATCATCAATAATGGGGCCACAGAATTTTCATAATCTAAAGTGTCACGCATTGCAGTGTGCATACGTGTGTAAGAGAGAGTGTGTGTGTATCATATGCATACACCATGGTTTGAGGTATCAGACGGTACCTTGAAATTTCGGTGGTACCGTAGCACTGCCAATTGGTGAGCGAGCCGAAACCGATGAAAAAAATCGGTTTCAGTAACATTGTAAAAAAAATCAACCAAAATAAAGATCGACATCAATACAATCAAAATCGAAAGAACAAATTACCCGAGTAAGATCGACCTCAACTTCAGCTATAGCCTTCATCCTTAGGATCGACCTCTGCGGCAGTCAAGATCGACATTGATTATTATTATTATTATATTTCTTATTTGCTTCAGCGTGTAATTCCTTTCGATTTTCCTCTAGCCCTAGCTTCTGTTGGCATGAATTTGAGCAAGTGGGAGTAAACTTTTGTGGCAGATTTTGCCTTGCTGTATTTAATTTGTTGTGTGGCTGTGTTGGGCTGAAATTAGTTTAATTTGCCCTAGTTTAACTGTTTTGGGTGTAAGTTATATTTCTGTTATATATTGTACTGAATTTATTTATTTTGGGTTTAAGTTGTATTGGGCTGTGTTGTGTACTGTTAAGTTTTAAATTAATTCAATTGTTAATTTTAATTTAATTAGGATTTAGTATAATTTAATCTAATTATCAAGTTTTAGTTTGATTGAATCGTTATAATTTAATATAATTATTACAAAAACCGAGACCGAAACCAAAAACAAAATTTTCGAAATCGTCCGAAACTAACAAAATTTCTAATGACCGAAACCGAGTTCTCGAGCCTTGGTATACACATGCATGCATGTATAAGGGGGCATGTTTTATTAATCAGATCAAACCACCTTGATTTACATATAACTGATGTTATGACAGGCCATATTTTTGGCAATTCGGATACATTTTCCTATGCGATGACCGCAAGTTCTATACCTTTTATCATCCATGCATGAACCAAACAATGGTCAGTAATGGTTTCAGGTTCTGGTAACTGTTATTATTACCATGGATCTGCAAATGCAGAAATCCAATGTTCGAAACGATTTCGGATACAGATGCAAATATGATTATTCATATCTGTTTGTAGACGTTGACAGGTCTAACCAAAACTACGATTCGGTACAATGCTATAGATCCATAATTTTCAACTATATCCCATCAATAAAACACGAGTCTTGAGATCACATTCCCCCCCCCCCCCCCAGCATATGTGTGTAAGAGAGAGTGTGTGTGTATCACATGCACAAGTGTATGTAAATAACAACTGCAAATTTAATTCTATAGTCAGGATAAATTGCATTTTGACTACAATAAAGTCCATGTTGCACAATACTGTAGATGACAGTCAATTCACTGAATGAAAGTACTCAGTACTATATTAGTTATCATATGCTGATGATAGACAGGATAGATTGTTAGGAAATAATCAAAGTTAGCGAAGTATAGTGCATAATCATTTTTATCAACTTGGTAAAAGATCCCATTGGCAAAAAATACATCTACTTTATGCTTAATTGGAGCATTTTTTTAAGACTCCGCAGCATACAATACGTTTTATGTTCCTTCTCCATGATATATAAATGTTAAAACATTTCGCTCTTACAAACATGAATATGCTAAATAGAAGAAGTTGATGCACCTAACTCTTAAGTTTGTATCTTTATCATATATAAATCAAATACTTCATCCCTCTGCCTATGCGATTCTATTTTAATTTGACAAAACATACTAGTTTATTCTAAGGTCGTGGGTCGTAGAGGTGCACTATATGTGCATGTGCAATACATGTGCATGGGTACTGGTCATAAAACTAGCCTAAACAAAATTTCTACCACCAGACTTTCGTTTGAATGACCCTCAATCATTTAGCTAACACGTTGACTCAACACTACAGGCTGTGGAACTAATTGATGGAGAGATAGGTCCTGCATTTGCTGCTCTACGAGAACAAAGAGAGGCAACTGGATCCACATATTTTGAGGCAGCTATGTGTTCTCAAGGCCCATTTTCCCGTGTTCCTGAAGCACTTCGCCCTAAACCTGGGCGTTTATCTGCTGGACAACTGCGTGTTTATAGTGTAATTTCTGTGCCTGGTTTGATTCATGTTCAATGTTCCTTCCAGTTCCATCACTTCTTTAAATTTAAACTTACAATATTACTTCAATTGTCACATGCAGGATTTTATTACAAATATATGGCAAAATCAGTCAAGTCAGAGTTCAAGCGTTGTTCCTAGTACTTACGGATTAAGTTCTGGCCAGCTGAACTCTAATATGTATTCAACACCACAAGTAGTTCCAGGATTTAATACGTCACAATCATTAGATTCAATGCAGGAAGAGGCGGGTCGTACACCTGTCCAAATCAGGTTTTGGTTCATCATCTTATGATCTACAAAATGCGCACACATCACATTTGTTCATTTGTTAACATGTGTATATATGTTTGTTCATTTGTTCATGCGCACACATCACATTTGTTCATTTGTTAACATGTGTATATATGTTTTTTTCTTTCATAAATGTTATATCTCTTCAATATCTAGGGCAAGTGACGGTGCTGAACTTAGTTCGACTTTATCATCGTTTCCTCCTAATGTTGCAACACCTGAATTGCATGTGGTTGACTCTTCAGCCGTAAATAAGGTGAGACGTGTAGTTTATCACAACCATTGATGTGTGCATAGAATTCTAATATAATTATTTTGTTGACTCAGGATGTAGGGAATGTTGCTCCACGTCCTACGACACCAAGTTCAGAACACATAGCTACTTTATCGGAGCCATTACTGACTACTGGGGATGCGCTGAATAAGTATCACAGTGTGGTGCAAAAGGTATTGTTAGATATATCATTTGAAATTTAAGCGAAACAAGAATCAATGTAGCCAAGATCGATCATTTTGAAAAAAAGGAAAGGATAATGATGATCATTTTAAATTTTGAACATAATTTTCTTGTACTTCTTATTATTTGAATAGCAACCACTCACTTTATTCCTCTTTTGATATACTCGTCTACATTGTAACTGTATAATGCATTCAATAAGCACATTTCAATTTATGAATGCTGTTAGAATTAGACTAAGTAGAGTGCTTTTATTTTTGCAGCAATTTATCTTTATAACATTTGGTTAATTTAGGTGTTACCATGATGTTTATAACCTAATGCATATTATTTTTTTCAGCTTGAGATTTTGGTTGCTAAAGACAGTAGAGATACTAGAGATGCGGAAGTTCAAGTAACTTGCTACTCTTTGTATCGTCCTTAATGCATATTTTATATTTTTAATTTTTAGAAAGGTAAAGGGATAATTAATTATAATATGCTCATAGGGAGTTATTTCTGAGGTACCCGATTTCATACTGAAATGTATAAACCGAGACGAGGCTGGGCTAGCCATAGCACAGAAGGTTTGTTTGCATTTGCCACTACATGAACATTTTGTTTGTCATTTGTTTGCTAACACGTTATATCTTTATATTGTACAGATCTTCAAAAGTTTATATGAAAATTCATCAAATAGTGCACTTATTTCTACATACCTTTCCATGTTGGCTGCTATATGTGAATCAAACAAGTTTTTTGTCAAAGAACTCACAGAATGGGTATGTCTTCTTCACCCCCCCCCCCACCCCACCCCACCCTACACGCACACCCCCCAAAATCATTGTCCATAATATTTATTCTAGAAACTGTCACATATATCACAACACTTTACCCTGATGATAATAGCTTATGCTTCTGACCAGTGTAGTTTAGGTATGTATGTATGTTGCTTTACGATTGTATGTATGTTGCTTTACGAGCTAAGTTTAAGAGCACTCCTAATATGATACTTCATTCACACATCGATCTAGTCATTTGGTACATGCATGTATATGCAAGACTAAATAATTAGTACAGATCACACATTTCATACATGCAACATAAAATGATTAATATAAACGTCAGACGCTCCATTTATAAATGACAAAATGAGTAGTACAAATGACATGTGCTCTGCGTGTGAGACATAATTATTGTTACAAATGGAACATAATCAACGTGTGGACAAAAGTTTACAATTTGAAATTCAAAAGCTTAAATGTCAGTTAACATCATAACCTTAACTCAGTATATGTAAAGTCTAAAGAGAAGTATAAATGTAACCATAATATGGTGGTTCAATACATTAAATATTGTTAAACAATTTTTTATTTTTTTTGGTTTTGACGCTAACGTATATGGCAAAAATAAATAAATATGGCAGAGTTGAAAATGTTACCAAAGAATATTTCAACACAACTCACAATCCTAATTAGACTATTAAAGTTAATGATTGTTTTTCTATCTAACTTACCTCATAATTTGTCATTATTTATTGTCGAAGGAAAACCAATTTAATTGGACTATGTTTACAAATGAGGTTGCAAGTTATGTCAATTTCTATTAGGTTGCGACTATTTTGGCACATGCGTATGTATAAAAAGGTATCTTTGAACATAATCAAAATAACCAAACTTTTGCATGTTGTATTGGTTGATTTCCAATTTTATAAAGAAACTGTAAAAAATGTATCTTTGAGATACATAATACGTATTTAATCAAAATAACCAAACTTTTGCATGCCGTATTGGTTAATTTCCAAGCTGGTTTAAAAAAAAACTGTAAATGATGTATAGAAGAAAAGATTTCAAAATATTGAATTTTAGATCAATAAATAAAAGACTGCGAATACATACAGATATATATGTAAAATCTACATTTTCAGCTGCATTATTTCTTTTAAATATAGCTTGTAAGTTTAAGAAAAAAAATTGAATGGCATACAAAATGCTATTTGGAAAGGGTAATTTTATTTAATATTAGACGAAATTGTCTTCTATTTTTAAATATTAGAAAAGAGGGTTTTTTCTTCATAATTGTAAGGTAAAATTATACAAAAATCAAAATAAAGAGTGCATTCGATATGAATCCGAAATAAGCGAAGAGTTGATAATGATTTATTGATAGTTAATAATAGAGAAAACAGTAAATAAATGAAAATAATAATAATAAATAAATAATTTATAAGGGTTGAGATTTAAACCTATGACTTGATGTCATTACAAACTTTCGAGACATTCTTGGAACGTTGAAGTCGGACCAAAAAATTGCAACTCTACTCCAACTATTAATATAATAATGTGTGTGTGTGTGTGTGTTTTTATATTATATGCGTGTGTATCAGATGACTAGATTGATATACATCTTTGTTGAATTATTGTCATATTACCATCATGACCGTTGATCAAGTGAAGGACTATATTAGGGGTGCATGCCAATAACCACAGGCAAAAGCGGTGGCACTTTTGGCATGTAGTCGCAGATCTTGTTTCAAATCGTTGAGGCATATAATTTCATCATCAATATTTTTTTCTTTTATCAAAGTAAAAAATAGAAGAAATTGTGTCGCTTGCTTTTATGTTTGTTCGTGTAATAGGCTACCAGCGACAGAGAAGTGAATTCACAATGTGCTTTCAGTCTATATACTTCATTGCGTTGAAATTTTGCCATCTTTAGTAGTGTAATAGTGTAAAATTAAAATTGAAAGTTGTATCATTTCTTTAACTTTGAGTAATCCGTTTTCTCACAGTTAATTTTCTCTGAAGAAGAGCAAAAGTTGAATATGGATGTAGCAATTGGACTCATTCGTTTTGAATTAGTCAACCTTGCTGATTACAGTGTTCATTTGGTAAAGCTTATTGACGGGGGTAGAAATAGTATGTGAACAACATTTCTGTTTATATAATTTCTTCATTTTGCATTATTATGAGCTGCTGGTAACTTTAAATTTTTCTTCCCTGAATCCTATCTCTTATTCAGAAGCTGCTATGGAATTTTCTCTCTCTCTTGTTCAGACCTTGATCATTCATGGAGTTAGCTTGTCAGATATGCACAATGTTATTGATGCCCTTGGAAAGGTAAGTATGATCTTTTGGGGTGTTATTTTTTATAGTTCATAATCAATTATTTGTATAACTATATTTAAACTGGTCATACACGAGGTTCTGAGAGTTTCAAATATTCAACTGTACATCATAATGTTCAACCTTAAGTGGAAATTGAATTTTGATTGTTAATGTATATCTTAATTGTGGATTCACATGATTCATATTTTAATAGGTCTACGTACATATATGCTAGAAATTTTGCTCGATGTCTGATATTAAATGGCATTTAAAGTATTTAAAAGCATCAATTCTTCTTTGTATAGTAATAATTTATATTTGGAATTGATTTTGATGCTTTAGCTTCTCAATATAAACCTGAATCTAAACATTAAATTTTGAGTTGTATTTCAAGTATCTTGATAAAATAACAACTATAGTAGTAGTAGTACTAATGATGATGATGATAAAAGCATAGATTGAATGTGACCCTCTCAGCTGTAGTTGTTTTATTTGATTTTGAAAAGTTATTTGAATGATTTTGTGAAGTTATACCAAAATTGAATATTAACCCGCGGAGATGGATAATGAATATGGGCTATAGCGTGGATTGAATTGCTGAAATACTTGTATATGATTTTGTAGCCCCTCTAAATAATTTCAGACCTTTATTTGAAATTATTTTGTTGTATTCATGACTGTATCAGAGTCTGTTTTTACTTTTACAAACCATCTTGAGAGAACTCTCAACCAGAAACATATCATCTAATCGAAAAAACATGAAAAATGAGAATAAATTATATCAAATTTGATTCAAGGTGTTCTTTTTAACTGATTTTATTTCCAACTTCCTCTTTAACATTTTTTCGTCTAGGTTCTTTATTACATGCAAATCTTCAGGCTGTATTTTACACCACTCCTTTATACCTAAATCAATAATTTTAATTAATTTATGATAAACTAATTAAAATTACCACTATATAAAGAAAATCACACGTTTTTGCTAAATTTTACTATATAAGCAAAGGTTTTATATGATTTGCTATTTCTTTAGCTATTGGATATGTATGTATGTACACAGACAAGCGCTTGGGCATGTGCGATGCATATGCTTATAAAAGTATTTTTGAAAAAAATTAAATTATATGATCTCAAATCTTTAATTTCTAATTCTGTATATAAATTTAATAACCATAAATCGGAAATATATTAAAAGAGAAATATTATTGTTGAGATTGACATTTAAATTTATGACCCCATTTATATATTTGAATTTTTAAGTAAAAACAAATGAAAACCTTTAACATTGGTGAGATTCGAACTTGTAATCTCATTTACATACAAGGGCATTTTGGAAATTTTATGGGCATTTTGAGAATTGTGCGGTCAAACCAAAATATTGTAATTCTATTACAAATATTAATAAAGATTTCTGTGTGTATGTGCGTGTGCGTGAAAGGGGGTACGTGTGTGTTTATGTTTACGTTGGTGTATCATTTCAATTAGCCTGGGTCAATGTAAAATTTTGGCTCCGCCTTTGGTAATCCATGAGATTCAGAATTCAAATCGTGAAATTTCAAAATTTTTGATAACATTTCGTACACGTGAAAATTCAGATAACTTCACCAGAGTCACTGCAACAGCTTGTGGAAGCTGCAAGGAACAATACTGCCGATGCGTCCTCGCTTGCCAAATTTATAGTTAACAAGGACGATAAATTACTACTTAGGGATAGACCGGTTGGTTTTCATGTCTAAAATATTCTGCTATCTTTTCATTACAAATTGATGCTACATTGTTCAGATGTTATATGATGATTGTTTTATTCCATTTAAACAGCAGAAACCATCAAATAGAGAGGATTATTCCGTTGCTGATTCTGCTCCTACAGATCCTTCTGGATTCCGTGAACAGGTACTGAACATTATGATGATACACACACGCACATCTCTCTCTCTCTGTGTGTGTGTGTGCGCGCGCTATTGAATTGTACAAGCGAAATTTGTACTGTGGGTAGATGAGAATATGCAAACAATGCATATTTAATCAATCACTTGTTAGATTATTCAAAAGCCTTATCATGGATCGTATCATATCATTTTTTATTTTTGTTTCAAATACTGCTCGACAGAACCTCAATATTTTTATGAAGCTTAAAATTTGTTCTAAAATCTGTGAAAATATTGATGACACTGGATTTGGTATGATAACTTGCTTTATTAATTAGACTGCATAACAACAGTGTATGCATCAGTTCAATACGCATTTCATTTACATAATACTTACCTTGTGTAGGTTACTATTCTTTTCTCCGAGTGGTGTCGGATATGCGAAGTTCCCGCTACAGGTGATGCAACTTATAATCATTACATTTCTCAGTTGCATCAAAATGGTTTTCTCAAGTGTGACGAAAATATGGATCGCTTCTGGTGGATTATAACGGTAATTTTACCTTTTATTCATTCTTCATATCACAAAGTAGAAATTTGGATTTCATCTATGATTTTAATGTTTAATTTTTTAAAGGGTCGTACCCTTGTACTATTGTAAACCCACCCTCTACTTTTTCATATGGTGATTCCGTAGGAACCTACATTGTTAAATGTTTCTTCTTTTGTTTCTTAATTTTAAAACGAGGACATTTTTTACATTGTAAGGATCCGGTTTGGAATATGAAAAGGGCCAGGTCCTTTTGGCATTAAGTCAGGGATGCAGTACAGAAAATCCTCAATTCCAAATATTGTATTTGTTTACACTGTTTTGCTAAATACTTGTGCAGGAACTATCTGTTGCACATTGTCTGAACAGTGAGCAGGCTACAGCTCCCGTTTCCTTAGCACTTCAATCGACCCAGCAATTTCAACATTTATCATATGCAGCAATTGATGCATATTCGAAACTTATAGTTTCAGTTTTAAAGGTATATGTAACAAAAATGCTATGGATGTTGGTCTAATTGTTGCATACTTGCTTACATGTGTTCCGCTGCTATACTGCATCTAATACTCATCACTTTTTTTTTAAAATAGTATCCATCGATGGATCAAGTTAAAGTACCTCTTCTAACAAAGGTTTGATCTTAAATATCAACTTAATCATGTACATGAATATGTTTGTATGCGACGAAACTTATTTTCCACTCACATTTTCTTACTGGAAATTTCATTTCCTCTACAGGCTCTTTTGGTAACGGTGAGGATCATTCAGAAGGATGCAGAAGAAAGAAAATCAAATTTTAATCCGAGACCATATTTCAGACTCTTTATCAACTGGATCATTGATCTTACTTCTGATCCTTCTCTGGAGTCATTGAACTTACAGGTAAGCACTTTATAACTGGGATTTGTAAATAAATGGTGCATATTTGTATTCATGCTTTCCTTTTGTGTTTCAGATTTTGATTTTGTTAGCAAATGCTTTCCATGCATTGCAGCCTCTGAAAGTTCCTGGATTTAGGTGGGTATCATTTAGCTTCACATCATTTGTAATTTCACCAGTTTATTAGTACTGTTCATTTTTCGTTAGAGGTTTACAGTAATATTTTGCAAAGGAATGGTTTAAGGTTATTTTTAGCCATTTTAATACTACTGAAATATACACAACCCAAACCCTAATACATGCACGCACGCACAAACATCTGTAGATCTGGACGGCTGTAATTCCATATTCGAATTAAAATAAATGTGGATGAAGGAGCATAACAAGATGCACAAGGCTAATTATTATAGTAATGTTTGGGTGAATTCAAATAGGAAGGAATAGATCTACCAAACAGCAATTCAGATTTCGAACCCTTGAGTGGTAAAATATCTAGATGAATATGGATTGTGCTATATTTTCTAGATGGAAAAATGTATTTTTTTTATCTACCGAAGAATTACAACTTGATATGTAAAAAGGATTTATCCACTATATAACCATTGCACTATCAATTCCAGGATATTAAAAAAAAAATAAGAATGCAAGAATACAACATTAGTATTTAATTTTTTTACACCCAAGATGAACCAACATGCAACATATTAAATTTTAACTGTCCTTTTCTACTGAAATAACATAATGAAAAGTCTTAATTTAGTATATATGACTAACTATACAAATATATATGCACCTGTTTTTTGAATTTCAAATAATTACACTATTTCATACGAATCAATTTGGACTTCTAAATTTTTGGTTATCTGTGCATGAAATGTCTACCTGTGAAAAGTTTGCACTGTTGGTGGTTATCCACGGAGTGTGCATATGAGAAAAGCTGAGGAAAAGGGAATGGAGGTTAAATTGTAGATGCGAACCATTAGTGAAGATCCTAGATATGTCAGGTCTTGGTTTATCAAAGGAAAAAAAAAGCTCTCTAGGAAAAAAAATTAAATTTAGGCTGAAATAGTTGAAAATATGTATTGAATACTCAGAAATAATTTCCAAAAACATTTCACACTACTGAAGCCAATTTCTTGATTATGTTTGTTACTCGCCAAGAAAGTACATTTCTCCTTTCCATATTCCGTTCTGGCTACTTTCCCACCTAATTGACGTGAACAACATACTCAAATATGTGCCTTGTTCTATCAGATGGCCACTTAAATAGTTTGAATAGGCAAAAAAATTTGTGTCATGCATTTAAATTGCCCCACACCAAAGTTAGAAATCAAATATGTAGTGCTTGTTAAGCTACTGATGCATTGAAATTAATCGCAACAAGAAAGTATTGTTGATTCTCTATTAATTATTACTTGAATTATTTTTGCTCTTTATTCGGTAGTCTGATTGGTTCTGACTTATATTCAATTCTCTCCTGCGCTTTTTTTACCCGTTCTTTTTTGCATGTCTAATTTGGTTATGTTGATTACAGCTTTGCATGGCTTGAATTAGTTAGCCACAAAAGTTACATGCCAAAACTACTGAATATCAATCAGCCAAAAGGATGGCCATTTTTCCAGCGCCTGCTTGTTGATTTATTCAAGTTCATAGAACCTTACTTGAGAAATGCTGAGCTTGGAAAACCGGTATGTTGTTTAATTTACACACATACAGGAAAAATTCACGTCCTCTTTCTTTTAATTCCCCTTTAAATCCCTCCTCAAGTTTGATGTATCTGTAAGTTTAAAATGCAAAAATATCTTTTAGATATGATCTTGCTACTATCACTAAAAAATTTACGCCATTTTGAAACTTTCATCTCACTCAAAAATACAGGATATTTAAAGAAATATTTATGTTAAATTTTGATTTCAAATGTAATTTTGAATGAGTTAATAATTTCAAAGTCATATAGACTTATGAAATTTGTGTAGATGATCTTGGTAATGAATTTATCGTATCTACAGAATTCAGATTGACTTCCAATTTTATTTTGCACAAAAGAACAAAGATGGGATTTCGGGGGGATAAATAAGAGGAGGATGTAGGATCCACTTCCCCTTTCCTTTAAACCCCGTTAAATCCTTCCCCACACACACGTTAGATTTAAGGAGGGATCTAAGGGGATTTAAAGGAAATGGGTATATATCATTCCCCATATGTGTGTGTGTGTATAGGTAGGAAGAGAGAGGAGAGAGTGAGATAAAGAGAGTGAGATGAATTCACGTTACCTTTCTCAAATGAATCAGTGGTTGGATCATATGATGATCTAAGGAAGAGAATGATGATAAAGTATGAGAGATTACCATCAAATCCAACAATTAATTAACTTCAATGACTAATATGAAGGGACTACAAAGGGGTTAGAAATAAAGAGGATATTGAAGCCCCCTCCCCCACACACGTGCATGCATACATACACACATATAGGGAGGGAGGGAGGGATATGCCATGTTTATTTTTTAACAGTAATTGTTCTTTTTTTTGTCTTTTGCCAGGTTTATTTTTTATACAAGGGCACATTAAGGGTGTTGCTCGTATTATTGCATGACTTTCCAGAATTTTTATGTGAATACCACTTTAGCTTTTGTGATGTTATTCCTCCTAGCTGCATTCAAATGAGAAATGTTATTCTAAGTGCATTTCCTCGGAATATGAGACTTCCTGACCCGTCCACACCCAATTTAAAGGTTCAGTTACAATATAAATTTCATATAGTAGCATACTTTATGTTTGATTTCTTTCTTGAAATGCTTTTCCTTTCGATGCAGATTGATCTTTTACCTGAAATTTTACAGCCCCCACGTATTCAGTCCGATGTTGACAGTGCTCTCAGAAGCAAACAACTCAAGACTGATGTTGATGAGTTTCTAAAGGTCATTGATACAGTCCATTGATACCATTTAATTACATAACTACAAATCACACCTTGTTCGCTTACGCATCTAAAGTCTTTTTGAAAATGCAGGCAAAGACTGAAAATTCTTCCTTTTTAACGGAATTGAAACAGAAGCTTCTCCTACCACAAAATGAAGCAAATCAAGCAGGCACTCGCTACAATGTTCCTTTAATTAATTCACTTGTTCTTTATGTTGGAATGCAGGTAATAGTACTACTGTTAATATTTCATTATACTAATTCTTTAATGATAGCTGTACTAACATTATAATTTTTTTGGGCCTTTCATAAACTTTTCAACTTCCCCTTGAGGTAACGTGCTTGAATCTTGGTTCTAACTTCCATTGCTATTTATTTTACTTTTGTGTGTGTGTGTAATACGAGAACATTTATTTTCAGCTGAAAATTTTGGTATATAATTAAGATTATGAGATCCGCATGCTAATGAAATGTTCATATTTGAATCTTAGTTCTAACTTTCATTGCCATTTATTTTAATTTTACTTTTTTTTAATATAAATGAGAACATAAGTTCATGGCAATGCTAACATTTATTTTCATCTGAAAATTTTGGTATATAATTGAGATTATAAAATTGAAATGCTGACAAAAAAGTTAATATTTTTTCTTTTCATTTCTCCAATTTATTTATATTATATTGTCAGTATTTGTAAATACATTTTCTAATATATCCATAAGTATTCTCCTGTTTTTACACTCTATTTTCATATTCAATAATTATCTTATAAAAGACCATATACAAAATCAGAATTGGATATTTTTCATCCATATGTGCTTGGCACAGTGTAGCTGGGATCATTAGCATATATGTTGAATTGATAAACCCTGTTGATTTCTTTGACATGTTATATGAATTAGAAAATGAACTGTATAGCTTGGCTATTTACTGCAGGCTATCCAGCAAATACAATCTAAGCCCCCTGCTCAACAGCAAATGTTGATTTCTCCTCCTATGGATAACTTTCTAGTGGGTGCTGCCATGGATATTTACCAGTATTTGGTTGCCAACTTAGATTCGGAAGGCCGTTACCTATTTTTCAATGCTGTGGCTAATCAATTGCGCTACCCTAACAATCACACTCATTATTTTTCCTTCGTGCTGCTTTATATATTTGCAGAAGCCAAACAGGTTAGCAGCGAACTTTTATTATTATTAGTAATTACTGTTTGGAACTTATTTCTTCCTGTTGCGTTCTGATCATCTGGTGATACGATGATGCATGCTTTGATATGTGGTGAATATATTTGTAGTTATGCTAATAATTATCAAAGTTTTAATTATTGTTAAAGACATGGGAAATGCTAGAGTTTCTACACTTGTTTGTGAATCTGAAATATGTTTTGAGGTGCAAAATCTCAATGACGCCTGTCTATTATGCTGCCATATTCATTTATTTGATATGTGGTGAATATATTCATAGTTATGTTAATAGTCATCAGAGTTTTAATTATTGTTGAATATATTCATAGTTATGCATATTCATTTATTTGATATTTCAATTCACTAACATTCATCTTGTATTTCATCACCTGTTATAGTTAATGACTACATTGTGCAATGCAATCATATAATTAATTTCTTATTTTTGGGGTATATTGAAAAAAGATGAATAAAAAACCCTCATGTATGTACTTTACCTTCGACGAAGAATGGTTTTGGACTTCTTAGTAATGGATGTGACCTTATCTATGCTTAAAAGACCATGGATATTTCTTGTTTTATACAAAACCTGTAAAATGGAACAAAATTAGCACTCTGTAATTTCCGGACAGAAACAGATTTAGTAACAAAGTTGAAGCATTTATAAACATACGAACAAGAGTCTAGAAAACTGTTGAAGTAAAATCTTTAAAGCCTAACCAAATCTTTATGCATGCTAATTTATGCTGATCACATGTGTAACTGCAGCAAGAGAACATTCAGGAGCAAATCACAAGAGTGCTATTGGAGCGGCTAATTGTAAACCGCCCTCATCCTTGGGGACTGCTAATAACTTTCATCGAACTTATCAAGGTAAAAAGGCTTTCTTTTGTGTATATGCAGGAAGAATTTGTTTTTTGTAAGTATCTAAAATCATTGTAATTTTTAATTTTCTCTTGATATTTTTTCGTTTCAAATCTCTATAATTTATCATCTTTACCAATTTTCACTATGTTCTGCTAATTATTTCCCACTATTTAACATTACCTACATTTTATGACTTCAACAGTTATATAAAGTTGTTCTCAGTTTTCTTCTGCTATTTATATTCAAATTTATATATTTAAATAAATTCATTTAAATTAATTAGATATTCTTAAATTTAAATTAATTTAAATAACATCCATTAACGTGTCCAGTGAATCCTAAAATATTGGCAATTTTGTATACCATATTTATATTGACAAAAGTGGTAAACTTTATTTTTCATTCAAATATAAAAAATATTAATTATGTAAAAACAATATAAATATAAATAACAATAAAAAGTTTAATTTATCATTTGTTTATCGCAATAAATCTATCATACATTGCATAACAAATGTTTCGACTTTAACAATATTTAGAACTATAAATACTATGTTTTCACTACTTTAACTTCCATTAAAAATTATCATAAATTGGCAACTCATTTTACCGTTTCCTCAAAAGAGTCGTGCATGGACAACATATTTTACCAATTTATCTTTTAAATTTGAAAAAATGAATTTCGAAATTTTAATTCCAGGTTTGAATATTTGAATTTCATATTGGCCTTGTTAAAGGGACTCAAAAAATCGATAAGGGGGTTTTAATGGTTTGGAGTCCCTTTAAAATGTAGTTATAAAAATACCGAAAAAGGTCAAGGATAGTCCAAAATATGCCCCCCTTGTCCATTTTTAGAGTCCTTTTAACAGTGCTCTTTTTATATTACAATCTGAATCTGAATTTATTTAATTCACACTTTTGAACTTGACAATACGAAAATTAGTTAAAAATTAAGGCTATGTTTGGCTTGCCCTTTTTAATTGTGTTTTCGTCCAAAACAAAAACGCACGACGCATGTATTTTTTGAAAAACAACCAATTTGAAAAAGGAAGTTAATATAATATACAAAATGGAAAACAAATTTATTTTGTTTTCCATGTTTTGGAAAATAACGAATGCACAGGAAACGATTCATTCCTCCATCGTCCCTCCATTCCCTTTACCGTCCTTCGACATCCCTCCATACCCTTCATCATCGTCATAATAACTTGAAACTTTAAATATTTTTCTCTGCTCTTTCCGTATTTTGTAATGAATTTTGAAAATGTAAAACATAAAACTCAAAATGAAACCAAACAGGCTCTTAAGATTTTGAAATTTTTGGGTCAATAGTTATAATGGATATTTTCAACATAATATAGCTATTAGTTAACTTTAGTAGGTTAAAAATGTTTGAATCAGATAGTTTTTCATAGATGATGTTGATGATACATAGATCATATCCGTAAATAAAATTGAGACCCTGACAACTAAAACAATACGGGTGTGTGTGCACATATTATATGTTTATGTATGTATGTATAGTCAGTCTCTCAGTGTTTTAAACAAAGGTGTAAATGCAGAATCCTAGGTACAGCTTTTGGAGCAAATCATTCACCCGGTGCGCTCCAGAGATAGAGAAACTGTTTGAGTCCGTGTCCAGAACCTGCGGCGGTTCAAAAGGAGCTGATGATAGCATGGTTTCTGGTATTCCTGACGTCAACCACTGATTATTATTGTTCTCTTTAAAAACTACCATAACATTCATCTGTACCATAAGCAAATAATTATATATTTTGATTCAAGGATGCTACTGCATCTAATGTAAATATTTTGAAGATTGTCGAAGGTGTGTTGATTCTTGGACAATGATCGATCCTTGCTCCTAGTGAGTTTTTGTAGAGTTGAATGTATAAATATATATTTGCTGACAACCTCGTGTTGTGGATATATATTTACTCCTACGTTTATGATTTTATTGGGATATTATTTACTCGTACATTCCATCAGCAGCAATATAATTCTTTTAGTATTGCCCGCTTAGATTGCTTTGTTTGCATTTTGTATTTATGTCCGATAATAATGTGGTTTATATTTTCACATTATTAGGGAACATATAAATTTATCTTATAACCATGGTATGTTGATTTGGGCCTTATACATAAATATACCTGTAGATGGGAAAAGAAAGTTTGTAATCACCTTTTATTAGGTGTCTGCAAAATTTAATTTGCATTTGTATTTGAAAAACATATATGTTAGTGGGCATTCAAAATCACTCCACATTCATTTTTGAAAAGCGGATAAATATTTTATATTAAAGAAGAATGGAGAATGTATTTATTTGTTTTCATCAAGATTATAGTTTATATTATTTATATTAAAGTACGAAAAATATCTATTTGTTGTTTTATTAAAGTGATAGTTTATAGTATATGCGTCTATTAGTTGTTCAAAATTATTTATTATCATCATATTTATTTATTTTTCGTACTTCTATAATGAATGAGATTTAAGAAAATTGCGTTTAATCAAATTATGTTATATCTATCTGTTCGTATTCGTGGATGCGGGTGTTCAATAACTAACAATGATTTTGGATGCGGATGTAGATATAACTTTACCCACATTTGAAAATATGTGTTGACATGTTTAACGGATGTTGATGTGAAGGTGTCCGCATTTGAAAATTATTTATTCATAGAGTTAATGATTTAAACTGTATATTTTAGCATTTCAATTATGTGTATATAAGGCATACACATTGAATTACTTACTATTTCTATCAAAGGTAGTAATTAATTGTGTATAGTAGTGCACAATACCATCCTTATTATCGTAAATTTATAGTGTGCTACTGTTAGCATCTAGGATAATACTTTTGCCTACTATTAAAATTTTATTACATATCAATTTTTTTTTCATGCTTATGACTGCCAAAAATTATTTTCTCATTTAAGTGTGAACAACAATAGCATCTTCATATCCTTCAGAAAAACCCACGTACCTTGTCTCAAAACATCATTAGAAAATGAAAATTTCAAACTTTAAAGGCAAGAAATAAAAAATAAATCTTTTTTATTTCTAGTAGATAAAGCCAAGTGATGATTTAGTGGGAGAATCTAATTTTTATGAACAAAAAGAGATTAGTTTACCTTTTATTTTTTAAACTTTATTTTATTTCAACTTATCGATTTTAGATTTTTTTAGTTTTTTTATTTATGGTTTTTTGGTTGTTATTTTAGAACGAGCAACGATCACATGACTCCAAGAATTCGAAGGACATAAAGTTTGATGAAGTTGTAACTGAAAATCTCAATGTAAGTTATTGAATTGTAATGTTTTATTCTGCAACATTTAAGCTTTTTTGTTCTTATTTTTCTTTCTTTCTATTTTTTGATTGTTAGATGGAGGATACCGATCATAATAAAATTGAGAATGTTCTTTTTGTTGCAAATGAAAATATTCGATAATGAAATATGACGATCAATCAAATGCTTCAAAAGATATGCAAGTTAATTTGACAAATCATTTTCAACCGATTCAACCGATCAAGCAAGTATTTATTTAAGTTTCATCATCTTAAATACGATCAAAATAAATAAATTTATTCACTCTATTTTTGATTTTTTGCAGGACATGTGACTTTTGTTGTGTTTTGAAAAGAGTTGAATTTGGTTAGAGAATAGGAGAAATAACGGTTGTGTTTTGAAATAGTTGGGTGCCTATTTATTGAAAATAAAATAATGGTTGGTGTTAAGAAGAGAGAACCAAACTTTGTACGGTGACATTTAGTTTTAGAAGCCAAAAGCATTTTTCTGCATGCCAATAATAGCACACCTATTATATTCAGTATCTCTTTGGTGAATATTTGATATTCGAAAAGGATATGGTTGCAGACATGATATTGTTTGCTATCGAATGTAATCATTGATGACTTTGTAATTTTGCAACCAATAGTTGGTAGGGGTGAACCTTATTCGGTTGGAACTGAACTAATCGACCAAACTAGTTCATTTCGATCGATCACTTTGGTTATGAAATTAAATCGGTCCGAATTCGATTTGTGATTTATTTATTTTTATAACAAGAATGATACTTTGTTTAATCAGAACACTCATTATGATGTCTCGGGATCTCGAACCCTTGACATATAGAACTTATGTCTGAAACGTCATATCTTCAACCACTTAAGGTAGATGTCTTTGACGTCAAATGTTTTTTTTATTATAGTTTTAATCAAAGTAATCGAACTTTTATTAGGGGAATTAATTTAAATTACAAAAATTTGTATATTTTTAGCTTCAAGGACACAACTTCAATATTTTACCAAGGACAAACATTCTCCTAAAAATTATTCATAAGGACAAACATTCTTTCAAAATTATTCACAAGGACAAACATTTTTTCAAAACTGATACATAACTACAAACTGATACCTAACAACTGAAAACTGATACCTAAAAAATGTTGTCATTCAGACTAAAATACCGAAGGTCTGTCCTTGAGGCTAAAATGTTGAGAAATTTTGTCCTTACAATAATTTTCTGCTTTTATTATATGTATTGTAGTACTTCTAATAACTAGTTTTAGTTATAAAAAAATAAAGTTTATACATTGAATATATGTCAATCTTTCTTATATACATAAAATAAAATACTCAACAAAGTTTCTCTACACATAAATTTTTGTTTTTTATAATAAAACAATTATTTGAATAATAACAAATGATAATTTCTTTTGCCTTTTTTGTTCAGTTTAATTGCTTACTGATCGAATTAACTTAAACTAATTCGGTTTGATTCTATTTTTTTTTTTGTTAATTTGATTTGGCAATTTTTACCTTGACACCAACCGAATTGGCCCTCACCCTTAGTAATTGGAAACGTCTAAATGTGAAAAAGGGATGGAAAAAAAAACTTGGGTCAATTGTATATAGAAGCGATTCTACTTCTAAATCATTCTCTATGTATTTGCATTGAATATGAGAGGAAAAATGCATATGATGGCAAACATGAGATTTGACAATGCATTCAATGGTTCGAGAGTTGATCGTCTGGTCCAAATTTTCGTGGTCCCGTGGACCACTTGAAAATCTAGCCTTCAATTTAATATTTTCTAACATTTAATATCTGCCGAATGGTTGAAGTTAGACCCTGAGGAATATCTGCCGAATGGTTGAAGTTAGGTAGCATTTAACTAGTTTTAGATGTGAGGTAGTAGGGCCATAAGCGTTATGACGTGAAAACTAATTCCATTTAAAACCGTCACAAATGTAACCGTTGTCCATAATAGACTTTGAAATTTGAATTTGCTGCACGATAAACATCATAGTATAATGATTAAGGTTCCACCAAATCGTACGTCCCCACTTAAATTTAAACTGCAATGATAATATACTCAAAAGATATTATGGGTCCTTATTGTTTGCCTTCTGTACAGCACAAAAACCAAATAAGCACAAATTTGGATTCATTCTTTGATTGTTTTGAATCCAACTTTAAAAAGTTTTCATATATTCAAATAATGTGGGGGTACGCCCTTTAAATTTCCCCGATATTTCGGTTTGTTCCAATGTTAGACCTCTCCTTTACCCTACTTTCTTCAAATAGAAAACGGAGCTAAGAATGCTGAATTCATCATCCGATCTTTAGCTAGGGTTGTCAATGGATATCCGAAAAATTCGAAATCCGTCCGCATCCGCATCCGTAAAGCGGATAAATATTCGATATTCGGGAAAACGGATGTGGATGCGGATACGGAGACATCCGCATCCGAAAATTATCCGTCCAGTTTTTGTCAAAATTATAGTTCAAATTATATGTATTTTAGTACAGTGAAAGATATTCATTTATTATTTTATTAAATTAGTAGTTTATATTATATGCGCTTAATACTTATTAACTGCTCGAAACTATTTATTATCATCATATTTGTTAATTTTTAACAGTTTTATGAGCAATGGGATTGAAAAATATTTATGTTAAACTAAAATTTTTCTTTTACAATTCTTGATTTGTTGGTCGTTAGCGGATATGATAATTATCCGATATCCGTCTGTATCCGCGGATGCGGATATCCGATATCCGAAAATGATTTCGGATGCGGATGCTGATATAACACTATCCGCATCCGAAAGCATCCGTTGACATGCCTATCTTTAGCTTGAAATTTAAGTAATTTCATACTTTGAAAATTTCAGAATTGGATGATGACTAAATTTATTTATTTGATTTAGCTGAAAGTTTATACAATTTCAGTCTAATTTTATTGGACTAAATTTAAAGCTTTATCACATTTGACATAAAAAAAGATAAACCCGAAAAACGTGTTTCAATAATAAATTCAGATGGATTCGGATGACGTACGAATGAACGAGGCACAAAGTATAGACAATTCAAACGAACTAGTGTGTAACTCGTGCGTTACGCACGGTATGTTTAAAAATAATAATTTTAAGCAATTAAATTTATTATGCAATATAGGGTGAAATTGCATTAAAAAATAAATTGTCATTTTCTGTAGATAATAATGAGTTAAATACTGATTTATTACTATATAACATCTAGTATTTATTAAGACAATAAATGAAAATTGTTATTCTTAAGATAATTGAGTTACAACATCAAAAATAGTTATATTGTATTATCAAAGTAATAAAAAATATTTATTTAATGATTAAAAGAAATGTTGATTAAAAGTAACGTTACAAACCATTTTTTATTTTAATTATTTAAAAATAATAACTTGGTTTTTAAACCATTGATTCATACTGAAATAACTATAATTTATAATAAAAAATTTCATAAAATAATTAACATCGGTTCAAAAAGACAGTAAAATATGCTCTACTCAGTATCCATTAATTAACATAAATTACGAATTTACATAAGTAAATTTTTACATTTTCACAAAACGTATTAACTGAAAATATTCGTTATTATTCAAAATTAAGACTACAAGTTCATCACTTACCATTAATTTGATGTCATTTTTAGCAAAAATCAATTTTATTAACATGAAGAATTCACTTGATGTACCAATTTTATAACGAAAAAACTTAGTTTATGTGTAATAATATATCTAATATAGAATGAATTTTTTTATTTATGCGTAATAAGGTATATCTATTGTAGAAAGAACAAACTATTTATATGTTTGTTTATAATGAAATACCAACTTTAGGAATAAATTTTATAAATATTTTTCTTTGTAATAAAATACACATAATTGACAAAAAAGAGTTATGCAAACTTGAATGCATAATAATATACGAGAAATAAAGAAATTTTGTATATAATTATGTAAATTTTAGGTTATATGCATTTGAATGAAATATTAGTTTAATTTACAATTTTTGTCAACATAAGTGTGGTACAAATACATTAAATTGCAATTTTCAGGAGGTATTAGACCAAATAATAAATATTAGTTAATTTGTTTTATTCTAAAAGTTCAAGTTTTAAATCACTTAATTAATTTAAATATATGGACTTCAATATAAAATAATATAATAAAACCTAAGTGAATTTTGTAAATAATTGTAGACATTACTAAGTGTTGATATTAAAATGTAAAATGATAATGGAGAGAATTAGTAGAACTTTTTAACAATTATTATAATGATAAATGATAGAAAATTTAAAATAAAATATCTAGAGAGAATCGAGGAGAGGAGGAAATTCCTAAAGTTAACAAGAGAGCAGCAAATTCTTCTGCTTTACTATTATTTAATAGATTTGGATTTGGTGAATTTTACAATTCTAACTTATGTAATGGTGGACCATAAAGTTGGAGTAAGATGGACTTCAAATTAAACTTGATTTTAATGTAGTTAAATTTAATTAAATACAATTGTCGTATCTAGTGTGTCCCCTTTTAAGTTTTATTTTGTGTTCTAGTATATTCAATATTTTGATTGCCCTAACAGACAAAAGCTAAGATAGCATTTGGTTTAAAATGAGTTTTGTGTTTTGAGTTTTTAACATTAATTACAAAATAGGAGAGAAGCGGAGGGACAACAGATAGGATGTAAGAAAGATGGAGGGGACCACAGAGGGGATGAAGGAGGATTGTTCCTCGTGCTTCTCTTATTTCTCAAACATGAAAAATAAAAAAAAGTTGTTTTCTATTTTGTATGCTAACTTCGTTTTCTTAATAGGTCGTTTTTTCATAATATACATGCGTTATGCCATTTTTGTATGGATGAAAACCCAAAATTAAAAAGGGTAAACCAAACACTACTAAGGTTGTCGAACATAAAGTCAAGAAAGAAGTTTGAATATCTTGCATGTATTACAAATTGCTGCATCAAACTCTGTTAAAAAGAACTCGAACCCTTCGATGTGTAAAAGCGGTTTGGAATTGCTCACTAATCACTGAAATGATTTGGTAAGTATTCTAAAATTATATAAGTTATATAATAAAAAGTGCACATTTTTCTAATTTTACAATCTTTTTCGTAATTTTATGACCTTCATAAAGAGCTAACCGTGTATAAGAGGATGCTTAAGATTGATAATATAGTTGAGGTGGATTATTCCATCATGTATGACTAGATGGTGATAAATTGATCCCATTTACAATGCATCATGTATATAATTGAATATTTAGTTCAAATATTGTAACAACATATTTTCGAGTCTTTGTAAATTCGTTGTTGTATTTGGACATTCGACTAACACTAAAGGTTTGATTTACATTAAATTGACATTTAATGATCTCACTGAAAAGTTATGTGATAAATAATTAGTATGGCTCAATAATGAGATTTGAGCAAACGATAGAATTTGACCATGAAACTTAAAACATTGTATCCGTAGCAATTTTTGAGCAAATTTCATATATAGAGTTTTGTGATCGGAGTTCAAACAAATAAGTTATCAGCGTTTAAAGTTTTTGGAATGAAAATAATTGAAAAGAAACAAAATATAAAATAAATAATAATAATAATCATTTGGACCCCACCGATCGACGCTTTACTTGGGCTGGTCCATCACCTGTAGAGTGCGGTCGACTGGTTCGAATGTGGTGGCAAGGATTGAACCTTGGCCTAGCGGCCCGGATTTAATTAATTTGAATCGAACGGATACGATTAATTCAAGCATCTATAAATAAAGACCTAGTGCCTCACTTTTCTTCTCATATTTTCTGATCAGAGCTGCGGAGCTCCACCATTTTTCCTTCTCCACTATTTTTATTGATCATAAAATATTTTTTATACATAGAAAATCGGAGAAGGGTAGAAAATAAAAGCAAAAAAAGAGAAGGAGCGAATCGACACTGCAGAAAAAAGTAAATTTTTATAATTGTAAATCTACATCCCAGTTAATTCAAATCTCCTCTCAGATCTGTAATTCTAATGAGTATATATATCTTGGTTTACATTATTTTTAGATTGAAAAGGAAAAAAATTGAATTAAAGGGATGAATTCGAATTTGAGAGATTTGGAAAGCTTGAAAGTTGGTTGGAAATTTTATAATTTATATATAACGCTGAAATTTATATCATCGAATTTTATTTAATTATTATGCCTATGTAAGACCTATTGAGTTGTAGGCTTAAAATGAACCTATCTAATTGTAATATCACATACATATTCTATGAGTTAGGTAATTGGAATGGAATGATATTTACACCATAATCTGGAAATTTTAAAATCAATCCCTAAATTTATTAAGTAGAATGTTGATAAGGTTGTAGGTTTTATTCCAAATTTATGATACTTGGGTTGTAAATTTTAAGTATTAATTTGGATTGCCCTAATTCGACTTGAAATGTGAATTTCTACGTTTTAATTTATTTAGAGCATCGTGGGTATAATTTAGTTGGTTCCATTATCGTGTAAATTTTCGTAAATAATCCGTTCCATAACTACGTAAAGTGTGACATTTGGAATAATAATGAATATATCAAATTGAAAGAGACATATAAAGTACGGATGTTCTTATCCATAAGTTGCACTGTCTATTTCAAAATAAAGAAAAAAGATATTTCCTTGTAATTTCAAACTTGATAAAAGTCTCACTTTTAGATAATTTATGGAAAGTTATAACGGTAATCCTTTTTTGGGTAGGATAGCTCTAATATATTAAAACATGGAAATGAATGTTCTTTATAGAATGTACATATAAATGTATATTTTGAAATTCCTAAACGTATGAATTAATGAGTTAGAAATAGAAATACACACACGTATAACCGCGCCTATCGGTTAAAAACATAAATATACATAAGGTGACAAATAAAGCGTAATATACGTCGGTGTTTGTATTAGTTATAATTATGATTACTGGTTATTAATAGCTTAGTAAATCATATGACTAGGAGGTTGAAATGGAAAAGAGATGGTAACTCCAAAATTTATGAACAATAATTGCAAATTTAGCGGCCAATAAATGTGTAGTTAATAGGGACTTACAGGAATTAAATGGGGATATAAATGCGTTTAATGTGATCAATTAAAGAATTTAATATGACATCTATGGAAAAGCGAAATATGTGTAATAAGTTGAATTTGAATGAATAAATAAATGTCATTAATGATTGTCCAATTTTAATAATAATGATCATTTATTGTGGATAATTAACATATATGAAACACAGAAGAAAGTGAGGAATATAGGAAATAAGCGTATAAAATAGGAATAGGTTCGCAGTGAATAAGTGAATAAAATACTAGTAAATAAACTTAGGAGGCAGTATAATTTTCATACTTGGAAATTATATAGCATCAATAATACATTTAGAACTAGCGTGAATTAATGAGTCCAGCCCATTATTTAGGTCTAGGATAATTGGTTTGGTTTAGAATGGGTTGGGATGCGAAGTCAATAGAGTTGCACAACAGAAGTCTATCAACTCAGTATCAACTGTTGTGTATATGTACTACTAATGTTGGACATCTCCAACATAGGACCCATGGGGAAGGGATACACATTTGCATATAGGTGTGGGAAATTATACCAAGGTTTCGCCTTGGATTTGAAGAATTAAATAACTCAGTATCTTTACAGATGTCAAGGGGTTTACTTCGAGTTGGAAGGTATTAAATGGCCAAATAGGTCTGCCTCCTCCTTATATAAGAAGTATTAAATATCCTACGGTGGTACCTAATAGGAAAATGAGGTCAGCTTCATTTCTAACAAGAGGTATTGAGTTATTAGGATGGGTATCTTCCTTGATTTACATTAGGATAGTCCAAATGAGATTTCAGCTATAGGAGGTCGGCGGGCTATGTTAATGTTGTTGCTGGACCGGTATTTAGTAGTAGGACCGACATTTAGGCTTTGATCGCCAACAGTCCTGAGTGGTTATTGGCAAAGACTTGAGTTACACCCCGACATATTTCGCTTCCTACTAGTGTAGAATCCGTATGGGATACGCCTAGACCTCAAAGTTTAATTAGTTATTTGTTTGTCAGAGGTGGGCTACTCAACCCTTAGATAAGTCTTTGAGATACATTAGTAATATGAAAAATTAAATTATAGAGTCGTATCTAGGGTTCATCCGTGTTTGAAGCTAAGAGCCGGTTGACCAGCGATTACATTATGGGGCCTGCTTCGAGGTTGAGGAATTAAATGGCCGTTGGATCTGCCTTCTCCCTATTAAAGAAGTATTATGTGGCCGAGGTTTATTTTCGGGCAATGAACACTTTTATACACGAAAAAAATATAGTTGTATCTCAGAGAAGGTTGGATATATTGTACTAGCATACGAAATTAAAGGATAAGTTATGAATAGTGGACATAACATTTAAATAGAAATCAATCGGCATAAATTAGTGTTATGGATAAAGTATGTAATTTACCAATCATCAGAATGTTGTTCTGATCTCCTCATTATAAACCACATGATAGTTTTAGATGGACAAGCTACTGGTGCAAAACGAGAAAGGTAGTTGAAGAAGTCTTCTCATTCATGCTCGGTACTAACAAAGCGGCTAGATATCCAAGGAACAATATTGGTTTCAAGGTAGTAGAATTAGTCACTATATATGTTCTATTAAAAATTTCTATTTCGTTGTGAGCTTATGTAGAAACTCTTTGATACATTTATGTTTATTACATATTACCAACGCCAACGATCCGTACCCTAATGGACTTGAGTTTCGATTTAGTTAAAATTCGGACCGTTAATGTGCAGGTGGTTACATTATGTACACCAAAGATAATATATCTTGAAGATAATCCGAACGGGAGGACCCCCGTTCTAATATTTAATATGTGTAGTATATTACTATTATATATTTAAGTGCGAAAATGATAGTCGAAAGTAGCCTTGTGACCAAGAAGGTCCTTTACCAAAAGTATAGAAAAACACCAAAGAATATGGATAAGGATTAGGAATATGAAAGCTATCAACTCTTGTGCAGTAATAGTTAAGCTAAAATGTAATATCCTATACATTAAACACCTAGAGACCTAAATATTAAAACTTAATTTAAATCCAATGTCCAAAAAGCTAACTTTGAGAGATAAAAGAATTCATTCGAGACCTCTTTCGTTGAATGTGGAATATTGTTTAAAAGAGTTTTGGGTATAAGTATAAAGATCGATAATAAGGTTTTTTAGGGATATATTTTTATTTAAACATATTTTACGGATATACATGCACTATCGAATTGGTGGACTCTTGGTTGATGGTTTATGTTTATAGGAAGAGAAAAACAATACGAGTTACGCTTCAATAAATTTCTAGGATCAAACAATTTGATGGGCATAACAGTTTCGAAACACATGCAAATACTCCATCTCGAGGCTCTATCATGAATGATGTCATTTTATATATCACCGCGAAGAGAAAAATGAGACGATATGCATTGTCGAAGAATCATCCTGATATGACGCTCTTAGAAGTTGAAAAATCACTAATGTAAGAATTAGTTAAAATAATTAATTACCCAAACCTAATCTCCTTCTCAAATATCATTTTTAAAACCTACATCCACCTCAAAAAATGGATTGATTTGTCCCTTTCTCTCGCTCTCCCTCCCTTCCTTGCCATCATATTCAACCCCTCATCGCGAGTGGTGTCATTAGGGTCTGATGGGAAGCACTGGAGGGGACACGATGGACACCAACACATGCACCTTATCCAGAGGAGCAACTTGGCATTGGTGGTGAAGGTCGACGATGGCTGCGATGGCGTGTAAGCATAGTTAAACGACGATCATCAAGTGTTTTTAATGAAAAGTATGCTTTGGCTATGGTTGACTGGAGTTGTGGAGAAGGGTACCATTGGACGCTCTCGGTGAGAGCCCATGAATGATGTCGATCGAAGGTGGTCTAGATGTAACAACCCGCCAATTTATCACTTTGATAAATTGTATTTATATTTAAATACACGCAAACAAAAGATTGATAATTCAAACAATATTGTTTTAAGTGATAATAAGTAATAGTAATCTTATTTTGAATAAATATTAGATAAAATATATTCCTCGAAATTTATATCGATATGATAACATTGAATTTAAATAAAGCTTTATGAATTTAAATTAAGATTTATTGATTTAATAATTATTTTAATTATCCAAATAATTATTTTAAATGATGATAATTCATTTTAAATAGTTATAAAGTGATAATGAATCATTTATTATAGTTTTATAAAGATATATTTGATTTGAAAATATAAGGAAAAAACGATATTGCTTTATCGGTATAATGACAATTTATGTAAATAATTTTTAATATTAATTTATATGGTTTTATAAATGAAATATGATCATGCTAATTAGTTTAAAATGATAAGAAATTTATTTTTGAGTTTTGTTTACAAATATATGTACGTTAATAAATAAGAGAAAATGTGACCGATAATCGGTTCTTCGGATTTCAATGATTTAACGAACAAAAATTGTTCGAAGACATTCGAAGTGTTATGCACCTACATACACACACACACACACACACACATATATATATATATATATATGTCACATGCACATAAACATATATATACAAAAATAATTAAGTATAAAAGTATAATATAAAATATATAATATATTTTAAGATTTCTTACTCCTTAAGCATACATAAGTCAACATATGCATACATAAGAAGATGTAAGTGATGGGAACATGGGAGAGGGGGAGGGGCTTTTGCCATGTCTAGTGAGGGGGAGGTGTGTTGGTGAAGCCATTTAATGGCGATGAAGATGATGATGTATGCATGGATACTTTTACACTCTTCTTTTCCTATAAATACTCTACCCTCTTCTCTTCATTTTCATTCAACTTCATCTTCATATTTCTAAGCTTTGTCTTCCACTTTAATGGCTTCCATCCTAAGAGAAATAATGTCAAAATTTATTTAAAAAAGAATTTAAATTATAATATATATTTATATATACTTAAACACCTCAAAACAAACCCGAAACTCCATGTTTTCTCTTTGTTCTTCACAATCTCCACCCCACTTCATCATAGGTCGAGCCACTTCCTTGCTCCACCCTAGGCCATGCACCCCAAAGCCACCCCAAGCTTTGGTTAAGACATCTAGGAGCTTAAATCTGAAGAATAGTGAGCTTCGGAAACCGAGTAGCGGAGCTATAACGAATTTTTAACTAATCGTTTAAAACTTAAGGTGAGAACTCTTAAACTATTATATTATATTTTGGATGATGATATGATGTTTTGCAAATGGATGTTTAGTTTGCTTTGACCATCAAGTTTGTATTGTTTCATATGAATGTTGAAAATATATGCAAGTCATGGAAATACACGTCGATAAATACAAAAGAAATCACTTTCCTTTATTTTAATGAATTGGTGTATATGGAAAGTTAAACCTCTTTAAAAACGGTTTAAAATGAGTTTAAAATGTTTTATAAACATTTAAAAGTGTTTTGGTGAAGTTTGAAAAGAAATGAGAAATTTAGTCAAAAATAGGCGCATCGCGTAACGGCTGTTCGCGATTTCGCGCCATAAAAGTCAAACAAGTGTAAAAGATGGAATATAGCTCGGAATTCTTCGAGATAAGAATTTTCCGAACTATTATATCTATAGTTTTCCAACGAAGAAAGAAAATCGAGGTTTCGGTAAGTAGATTTTGAGATATGAGTAAAACAATCTTTTTGAAAAATCGCGGTTTTGCAGTTCGAAATCCAAAAATGGATTTCTTTGAAAATGATATTTTAAATTGTTTAAAAATGTGGAATAAATCTGATAAATATTTTAAAATGTTTTAAAAGTGATTTGAGTAATAAAAATGAATTTTCAAATAATAAAAAGTCGTTTTGATCAATATAGCTTAAAAAAACACTTTCTGCGGCACTTTTCTATATTATTTGAAATATAGCTTTAAACTTAACAATTCTTTTCCAAATCTTTTATGAATGTTTTTAAATGGATAATTAAGTGTTTAAATAATGTTTTGGGATTTTTATGGTTTATTCAAAAGAGTTTAAATAAATAGTATAAAGAAAATCTATTATAAATAAAGTAGTTTAATCTTGGCTCTAAAAGCCGACGAGTAGACTAGATTTTTTCTATTCGTAAGATCCAGATGTGAGGTGCTTAAACTAAGGATATGTTCAAGAGCAACAAGTGCCCTGGCTCACCTGGCCTCTTCCCTAGGTGAGGGATGGATAAGGTCGAAATGTCGAAAACGAGTTAAGTATAAAAAAGATTTAAATTTTCCAAATTAAATTCAACGTATAGAGATGATCTTCTTACACTTGGTGTTAAATCTCAAAGAGGGAACTCGTACAATTCGGGGAATTTAAATGGTGATTTCGCCGTTTTTTGCGCCCATAGTACTTGTTAAATACGGGAATTGATATTGTGTAGAATTAAATGATTTCTATAGATTCTGCTCACTTAATATTTACTGGATTTGGGATTAACATCCTAGATAACATGGTTTTAACTCAATTAAAATTATGATTTTTGAATTTAGAAATCTTTGTTAAGACTTAAATGAAATGATTTTAGAAATGTTTTCCTTAGTGAAAAATGAAATGGTTTCGAATTATTCCGACTTTAAAATGGGTTTTTAAGTAATCAAAGGATTTGATAAGAGAGGTTTAAAAATTTTGTATGTACCGAAGAGAATGTTTTGAAAATGTATATCTCTAAAAGAAATTTTTGATAAAAAGAACTTAATCAATTAAAGAATGATTTCAAATTTACAGAACCTCTTTTTATCGATGATTGGATCGAAGGAACCGGGGTCAAATTTGGGGTAATTCCTATCCCAAAAACACTTTGAACCAATGTATGCACTCAAAAAAATGAAGACTTGATAAAGAAAATGAAGGATGAAGACCAAGGATTTTCGGGGTGAAAGGACTGCTTGTTGATAACTTTGGCTGGCTCCCAAATACTAAAGTAGTAGTGGTCCCTTAATTTTTGAAACTCTTTGGGTTACAACGACTTCTCGCTACCAATCCTAGGGATAAATCCTAACAGGATGCGGTAGGAGGGTGCCTTCGGTTTCGTTCAATCTAAGAATGAACTTGTATGGATAGATGTCTGGCACTGCATTCTTGAGATTTCATCGTTGACTTTTATAACCATACATTTGTTTAGTGGCGGAGAAGGTAACTTCTCTTAGCTTAACACCCTTCTTTGAGATGTATAAGCTCGGAAGTTGTATGTTTATGAAAGTCAATAGTGATCGATGGAATGGCGATGTGGCATTCAAAATGAAATGTGCAAAATAAAAGGTAATCGTTACCTGAGGCCTTATACCCGGAAATGGCCAAAACATGGTAGATGCAACAAGGCTATGTGGTTCGCAACCATTAGGATATGATCATCCCCTTCTAGATATATTTCTACCTGCTATGACGTTCGGATTTAAATTATTGTGGATGTATGATGTGAGGGCCCTCGAATAGGTCAGGAACGACCGAGGTGATGACATATACAAACTATCTTGTGAGAAAGGTAGGTCGGTCTTGTGTTGGCAGAGGGCAGATGTTCTATGCCTCGGTACATTCCTCTTGAGATGTATTGCCGGAAGGTAGTCCCTTCACATGGTCATTTGTATGGAGACCTATCCTCCAATAAGAGTATGTACGATTTTAGATGTAGAAAGCCTTGGATTAAAAGGTGGTATGCTGGAATTTAATAATGTAACAATTTCGGCTAAGATTAATAGTTTACTTGCAAATGTTTTTAAAGATACGTCATTAAAAATAATATCAAGTAATTTTACATAATAATGATTTGGTTATCATAAGGTAAAAACCCGTTCCGTGTTTATGTGCGGTGTGGTCTATGAGATAACTTTCTGTTTCCAAAACGCGTATTTTGAGTTCACATACCAGTCCCATGACTAACCCGGATTTTATTTTCCTTTTCCTTAAACTCTGAGTGTCCTAGTTTTCCCAGGTAGCCTAGTAGCTAGGTTTAATTTAGAAGAAATTTGGATGGAGCTCGAAGTGTGGAATCAGAAGATTTTACTGAATATTTTGTCTATTTTCACCACACCTTTGTACTATAGTATTCCGCATTTGTAAGGATAGGAATTTATAACTGTCCATGTTTTTAACTCTAATAAATGTACTTTAATTTCCGCTGTAAAGTTTTTTTGTATTGAACTAACATATGTGAGATTCTACTCTGTCTTTATTTTTCTTTCTTACTCTTTTGAATCCGCTTCTCCAACACTTGGATTTACGGTACGTGAATACCGAGGATGTATTAGTGTCAATTTTCGAGAGTCGAAGAAACAGGTCTTCGCATCGTGGTATTAGAGTTTAGGTTGGGTGAATACCTGAGCCTGATAGGGGTAAAAGACTCATCAGAGATAGGGTTAGTAATGCCCTAGGATGAGTAACTCATTAGAGATAGGGTTAGTAACACCCTAGAATGAGTTTGAGTATATATGGGTGCATATTTGTTAATACATACACAAATGAATTTGGTTTTATATTTTTACTTGATATATATTATATATTTGAAAAGAAAGAATATTTTGGTAAAATCTTCAAAGAGTTTTCGAAATGATAAACATTTTGTACAAATAATCTTAAAAGCCATCTTTAGACATAAATCTAGAAACATTTTCTGAGTATTGACCAAACCTCTCTACCTAAGAATACACTAGCAGTTACCTACTACTTGTGTCTAAAAGAATAATTGTTTACCTTGTAAAAACCGTATGGGGGAAGTTACGCGAAATGGGAGTCTTTTAGAGCGAGTTGAGGCAAGAAGGATAGCCTTATTATTCTCTCTAGCGACGAAGAGGTGCAACCCGAATATCCACCTAGCAATGATGGGTTTCCGATCGAAGAAGAATATGCCCCATACACTCGAAGGGGTGAAGATGGATACCCTTTGGTCGGAATGCTTATACCGCCTAGCTCCAGAAGTAATTATGATCTCTAGCGACGATGAAACCAGGTAGGCCTCAGGGGAAAATTGGATAGCAGATCCCGCTAGCTCCATTCTAGAACCAATAGATGAGATTGAGCCAATGAAAGAAGAATCAGAACCCATGAAGAGGAAATAGATCCCATAGAGGAAGAATCAGAGTCGATCGAAGACCTTGATGCTATCATATCAAGCGAATGTAGCAATGTAATATGGGATATGAACGGGGAGCATGTCATATGGCAAGAGGGATCATCCAGTTCATATATAAACCGGAACGAGATAGAAAGAAACAATGAAGATGCAACAAAAAAAGAAGAAGAGGAGGGGGTCGAAGAATTTGAGAACCTTTGGGAGAAAAACATGTAAGGCTTCGAGGAGTTAGAAGAAGGAGGAGTCATCCTTGGAATACTAGTCGGCATAGGACATGTCCCATGGAACCAGCCATTGCTACCCTAGGTAATAGGAGAGATACCAGAAGAAGACGACAATGAGGCCGACGACGAACTGGATGGTAATGAAGAAGGAGAAGGTGAAGTGATGATTGACCTAAGAAGTTGGAGTCCACCATTATCTTCAAACTCAGAAGAATAGGAGTAACATTTGGGGAATTAAGGATAATTCTAGTATGTATGAGTATGAATGGGATGTTTATTTTTGATTTAGTGTTTTGAATTTTATTAAAGTAAGGAAGGGAGGGGAATTTTTCTTTTCGGACCCAAGCTTCGAAAAATTTAAATGATGTAAGCATGTGAGAATTTATAATATGATGTTGTCCTAACTTCTCATTAGTACCGATCTTTAAAATAAATATTTAAGTTATTAATTAATGGTTTTGGGTTTGTAGTAAACTACGTTTTGCAACATTTGTTTTTAAACCATTAAATGACACTTTGGAAGAAATTTTAAAGGTATATTTAAATCTTTAATAATGGGATTTTAAAGATAATAACAAATATTTGAATCATTTATATAAAGATAGAAATGTTACGAGTTCAAATTATAAAGAAAAAGAGAAGATCATTATAACAATATTGTGGTAATAATTGATTTAATTGCTTTGATTTTTTTTTAAACAAAACTTATTAAATATACTTATAATATTTGAATAAGTATATAAATACTTTTTAAGTATTAAAATTGGTATAAGTAAAGAGAGAATATATATATATATATATATATATACACACACACAAACATCTATAAAGGAAGTTTTAATTAATAAAGGAGTGTTAATTGATAAAGAAAGCTTTAACCAAATTAAGAATGTTTTAAAATTTGATATTAACTAAAGGAAGTTTATGGTGATTTATCAATTTAATGAATTATTTTGAAAATGAGTTTTCCAGAAACCATTAAGATATGTTTAGAAATGTATTATAATAAAAAGATATTTATCTTTTGAAAAGAAATGCGTTTTTAAGTAGGATTATTGGAAAAAAAAGAAGTATGAATAAAAGATAGAAGTTTTATGAAGTATTTTCATAAGAATTTTTAGAAAAGTTAATAAATACATATGAAGTATGTGGATTATTTCGTCGCACGATTTAATCTAAGATTTGAGTGCAGAACTTTGAGGTGTTTTACATCGGTCCAAAAAAAGGATTTATCGCTTGATTCTTGACGACGAACATTGATGAGGGTTTATGGTCAGATACTTGAGTTTTCTATTATAGTTGAGAGCTATGCAAGGAAATCTAAAGTTCTGATCAGAAAGCCTAGTCAGAGTCCACACTAGAGGATTGGGGGATCAATACTAGTTCGGAAGTAAATTTGTGGATTCAAATAGAAGATCGAATCAGATATTACGTGCAAGTGATCTATATACATCGTACGAGTGTAAATTTAAAAATAAATATTTTTGGGCAAAACCTTTGGGTTTTTGTTTTGGGTGATTTCAAGGACGAAATTCTTTTAAAGAGGGGAGTCTGTAACGACCCGCCATTTATCACTTTGATAAATTGTATTTATTTTTAAATATATGCAAACAAAAGATTGATAATTTAAATAATATTGTTTTAAGTGATAATAAGTAATAGTAATCTTGTTTTGAATAAATATTTAAGTAAAATATATTCCTCGAAATTTATATCGATAAGATAACATTGAATTTAAATAAAGATTTATGAATTTAAATTAAGATTTATTGATTTAATAATTATTTTAATTACCCATATAATTATTTTAAATAATAATAATTCATTTTAAATAGTTATAAAGTGGTAATGAATCATTTATAGTAGTTTTATAAAGATATATATTTGATTTGAAAATATAAGGAAAAATCGATATCGCTTTATTGGTATAATAGCAATTTTTGTAAATAATTTTTAATATTACTTTATATGGTTTTATTAATGAAATGTGATCATTTTATTTAGTTTAAAATGATAATAAATTTATTTTTGAATTTTGTTTACAAATATATGTACGTTAATAAATAAGAGAAAATGCGACCGATAATCGGTTCTCCGGATTTCAACGATTTAACGAACAAAAGTTGTTCGAAGACGTTCGTAGTTTTATGCACCTACATATACATACAAATATATGTCATATGCACCTGAGAACATGCACATAAATATATATGTACATACAAAAATAATTAAGTATAAAAATTTAATATAAAATATATAAAATATTTTAAGATTTCTTACTCCTTAAGCATACATAAGTCAACATAATCATACATGAGAAGATGGAAGTGATGGGCACATGGGGGGAGGCTTTTGCTGTGCCTAGGGAGGGGGGAGGTGTGTTGGTGAAGCCATTCAATGGTGATGAGAATGATAATGTATGCATGTATACTTTTACACTCTTCTTTTCCTATAAATACCCTACCTTCTTCTCTTCATTTTCATTCATCTTCTTCTTCATATTTCTAAGCTTTGTCTTCCACTTTAGTGGCTTTCATCCTAAGAGAAATAATGTCAAAATTTATTTCAAAAAGAATTAAATTATAATATATAGTTATATATACTTAAACACCTCAAAACAAACCCGAAACTCCACCTTTTCTTTTTGTTCTTCACAATCTCCACCCCACTTCATCATAGGCCGGGCCACTTCCTTGCTCCACCCTAGGCCGTGCACCCCCAAGCCACCCCAAGCTTTGGTTCAGGCATCTAGGAGCTTAAATCTGAAGAATAGTGAGCTTCGGAAACTGAGTAGCGGAGCTATAGCGAATTTTTATTAATCGTTTAAAACTCAAGGTGGGAACTCCTAAACTATTATATTATATTTTGGATAATGATATGATGTTTTGCAAATGGATGTTTAGTATGCTTTGATCATCAAGTTTGGATTTCTTCATATGAATGTTGAAAATATATGCAAGTCACAGAAATACACGTCGATAAGCACAAAGGAAATCACTTTCCTTTATTTTAATGAATTGGTATATATGGAAAGTTAAACCTTTTAAAAAATGGTTTAAAATGCGTTTGGAATGTTTTATAAACATTTAAAAGTGTTTGGTGAAGTTTTAAAAGAAATGAGAAATTTAGTCAAAAATAGGCGCGTTGCGTAACGGTAGTTCGTGATTTCGTGCCATAAAAGTCAAACAAGTGTAAAAGATGGAATATAGCTCGAAATTCTTCGAGATAAGAATTTTCCAAACTATTATATCCATCGTTTTCCAATGAATAAAGAAAATCGAGGTTTCGATAAGTAGATTTTGAGATATGAGTAAAACAATTTTTTTGAAAAATCGCAGTTTACAGTTCGAAATTTAAAACTGGATTTCTTTGAAAATGATATTTTAAATTGTTTAAAAATGTGAAATAAATTTTTTAAATCTTTTAAAATGTTTTAAAAGTGATTTGAGTAATACAAATGAATTTTCAAATAATAAAAAGTCATTTTGATCAATATAGCTTTAAAAAAGCACTTTCCGTAGCACTTTTCTAGAACATTTGAAATATAGCTTTAAACTTAACAATTCTTTTCCAAATCTTTTATAAATGTTTTTAAATGGATAATTAAGTGTTTAAACAGTGTTTTGGGACTTTTTGGTTCATTTAAAAGAGTTTAAATGAATAGTATAAAGAAAAGCTATTATAAATAAAGTAGTTTAATCTTGGCTCTAAAAGTCGATAGGAATTTTTTTATTCGTGGGATCCGGATGTGAGCCGCTTAAACTAAGAATATTTTCATTGTGATAAATTACTCATGGTTACTACACTTTATAACTACTATCATAAAACATACCATTTATGGATTTTCTATTAAATATACTTTTAACTAAACTGATTAATTAATATAACAAATTATATCAAGTATATATTAGAAAGAAAACACCTTTTATTTCAAACAGGATAGGTTGTCAAGTTAGGTATATGTAATAAATTGCATCATTGCCCCTAGGGCATACCCCTAACTCGATCAAAAATGACACTAAGAAAACTTTGCTTTCTATTATTGTTTCAATGTATCCAACATCATTCTAAGATATACTTCATGGTCTCACTCATTCTTAGAGTACACCAAAATATAGTCTATGAAGAGCAATAAAATTCTATCCAATTGATCGTGAAAGATTCGGTTCATAAGATCTATAAAGAACCTAAGGACGTTGGTTTGTCCAAATGGTATGAGTAACCACTCATATGAATTGTATCTAGTTCTAAATGTTGTCAAAGGAATACTATCTTGGGCCGCCTTTAACTGGTGGAATCCAATCACCAAATCTAGCTGCAAGAATATTGTAATTCCACAAAACTGATCAAAGAATTCATCTATCCTAGGTGGTGGATAATGATTTTTACATAGTAAATTCATTCAACTTATGGTAATCGATACGATTTTGAAGTCATCCATCAGAGTTCTTCATAAATACTAAGGACGCTCCCCCGGCGAACTACTCATTCTAATGAAACTTTTATGTTCAAGTTCTACTAGTTGCATCTTAAGTTCCTCCATCTCCTTGGATGGAATTTAGGTGATCTACTAATAGGTTGTGCCTCCAATGTCAAATCTATTCAGAATTCAATCGCTCTCCTAGGTAGTGATCCCGTCATTGGCTTGAAAACATTCAAAATCAAACTACTAACACCTTATCGATCTCATCTTCTTTAGTCTCTAACACAAGCAAAGAAACTCCAGTCTTTTTCTTCAACGTATATAGTGCTAACATAATCCTTTCACCTTTGCTCAAGTGTCATAAGGAAATTATTATATCAGCATAATAAATTCTAGCGTCATTATGAACCAGCTAATCCATACCCAAAATACTGTAACCTACAAAGTAAAATATAATGGGTCGCAAGAAATGGTTGTCCACAATAAAAATCTCTAAATTATTGCTTCTTGATCCAATAGTGACATATCCACCAATCAAATTAATCACACATAAAGATGCGACCAAATAGGTAACATCTAACCTAAGTTTATTAATCCAATCTTTCGAAAAGAAAGAGTGAACAACACCAATATCAAATATGACACTAATCGAAATAATGGAAATCAAAACCATACCTTGTAGAACTGCATCCTTCCCTTTCTCCATAGCAGATGGTCCAGCGGTTAACTCTTCTAAAGCATAAATCTTTTCTTATCTCAAATCAGAGCTATCCTTCTTCTTATGCCATGGCTTATCGCAGTTAAAGAACTTAAGCTTGTCCTTTCTAACTAGATTTGGGCACTTTGACATATATTGTTCCCTTTGATCACAGTTGTAGTAAGTGGTTTTGAAATATCTTTCGGTGCTCCTCCCATCATAGGTTTTCCCTTTAGTTGTTGGCCTTTCTTACACTTGTGATACAAATCATTTGCTCTCTTGTTTAAGCTTTCAACTCTACATTTTTCCTCATCGTATACATATGATCAAGTGCCTAGTCATGTCTACCACTTCATTTAACGGAAATGCAAGTCGGGCCACCGTCCTATCGTTTAGCCCCGGCTTCAACCCCATGATAAATTACTCCACCTTCTTCCTTGGAGTTCTAATCAAATCAGCTCTATACTTGGAAAAAGCTTTAAAATTTTGTAACTATTCCACCATAGTCATATTCCCCTGTTCCAGCTCTATAAATGCTCAAGACATCGCCGATATCTTCGATCTTGGAATGAATTGTTGTTCTAACACCTCCTTGAACTCATCCCATGTTATCTCCGGCTCATGGATTTTACCTCTTACGAAAACCCACCAATTACTATCCAAGCCTATAAGCTGTCTTGACACTGACTTCATCTTTTAGGCATTTGTAAATCCCGAGCCCTCATAAATACGCAGTCGCTTGCCTTTAGATCCTACTTTGTTCCATCAAATATCTCTCCCCGAAGACTTTGGTAATCGTGGTTCATCTTAGTAAAGTCTTTTCTTATAGCTTGCACCGGGCCTCCTAATAGTTTTAGGGCTTGTAGTGATGCTTGTTGCTGAACTTGATGTTGCACCGAGTTTGCTGCAAATTGTTGAAAAAGTGCTTTCACATCCATGCCTCCCACTGCTGGAGCAGACATATGAACATCCACATTCATGGCTTTATTTTGCACTCTCTTCCCTCTTTGTTAATTCGTTTGCGTACTTGTGATTCCTTTACTAGCGTTAGATCTCGCACCTCCTAACATCTTTCATCCGCTTCTAGTGTTCAGTATTTCTATGTGTGTAAGCTAGTTCTCGTAAAAAATGTCAGTAGAGAGACAGAAACAATGGTAAAAGAGTATATATATCCTCATACAATATATATCTATAGAAAAATAAAAAGTATGTTATATATAGATTTATATGCCTTCCCTATGGTGTTTATTGTCAGTTATCGAGATTCAACCAAGGTTTCTACTTAGCTCTATTAAGCTTAGTGTCCCCAAATCTAAGCTCTGGTACCAAGTTGTGACATCCTCCATTCCGAGATCCGAAAATGAACTTCGATGATACTGTAGTCATCGCATGAATTGTTCTCAAGCGACAAAATGAGATCAATTTTTTTTCCACAACAATAAGTAAACAAATCAACTAAAGAAATTTCCATCACATAGTTTTTCTTTTACATTTTATTTCCCAAAATGTTGCTACGCCGGGGAAAATATTATAAAACATAAATAAAAGCGACATGCACGACATTTGAACATGCTAGAATGTTCTAACTAGTTATATACCATAGTTTACGTACAACATAAACAAAGTAAGAAAATAGCTACTAAGTCTATTATCTCATCTTCGTAGATCTATTCCTCCTCAAAGGAACCTGTCTAATCCATTAAACTTAAAGTACTGAAAATAATATCCGTGAGTTTATGGGAAAACAATATAAACACATGAGTTAGGCATAAGTCCAGTATGAGTAATACTATATGCTAAAACATACATCCAAGTGAGGCCATGTTGCCAAGAATAATAGGTTATCCTCTCACTATATCATAAGAGCAAAAAATTAATCATAACTAATGCATACAATATACAATCAACCATTTTTAGTGTCACCTATTACTATAGTTTAGGTATTATTCTCGTAATCATCATGGTACTCAATGTTCCCTAGCATTAAAGTACTAGTTTTACATTATTAAGGTTTACATTAAAGGATGCCACATAGGCTTTATACACTCATTCATCGTTATTGTAGTGGTTTCACACTACCGGTTGTCACCAAGGGCTTACACCTTCATTCATATGTAATGTAGTGGTTTCATGTAACAAACCATATTTTAATGCCTAGTAATTAACATGACAACTTGTTTTAATTAAATTAAATGACTTAAATAGAAGCTTTCTTATATTGAATGAATCGGGACTTAAAGGCTATTTGATTTCGTTTGTAATGTTGTTTATATATTAAAAGCATATAAGGTTTGTCAAAATCGAATAATACGATAAAATGAGATGAAAAGAGAAGTTAGGGGCAATGGTAATTTCGCCAAAATTGGATCTTTATATTTCTGACATAAAAATCCTCTTCATTCATTTCTTTCTTCTTCTTTTTCCTCTTAAAGAGAAATTGAGTTTCTCTAAATTAAAATCTCCATAACTTTCTCATTTCTTAAAGAAAAATTCTAAATAAAATATCTAATTTCAAGCTAGAAGATTCTATATTAATCTAGCTATACAATTCAAGGTTTTTAGTGAAGATTGAACCAAGGTTTCTAAAATCAAAAGTGCTTTAAGATTGTGTTGATTTGAAGCTTGGATTTCTTTGGATTTGGTGAGTGTGATTTATATTCTATGCCCTATGATTACTAAAATGCTATATGTTAGTGTTAAATGCTAAAGGTTGTGTTAGGATTTGATTAGTATGATTTGTTCATTCAATTCATTTCAAATAAGTTATTTCTTATTCAATCCAATCAATAGAGCTGGATTTATAGTTGAAACAGCCAATAAAAAAATAGAAATAACTAGTTACAATAGGCATGAAAGAGCTGAATTAGATATCTTCTTTTGCTACATACATTGATTAAACACTTACCTAAGTTTCCATTTTTCCAGATAAGACCGTAAGAAAAAATTAATTGAAAAAATAGTTCTAATTGGAAGACTAAAATTGAGATTTTAGAGATAAGAATCCTTATTTAACGAATATTTATAAGTGTCAAATCATAAAATGAAAGAAAGCTCGAGAAATGACATGTTGATTGTTGATTTGTTTGGATTGATGTTTGGTTTGGAAATTATGTAATGAGTTAAGAAATTTAGCTAACAGTGTTGTTGGATGAATGTAAAAGATGGAATGAGAATCAAGCAGTTTAACTTGAAGATTGGTTGAAATGTTTCATCTCTCCAAAGTCATTCGTCGAACATGATGCAATACTCGTCCAGTTGTCAAACGACTCGTAACAAGGGCATGAATCGAGTACAAAGACGTTAGTGCGAAACATTTCACTGACATAAATTACAACGTTGAAGGTGGGAAGAGAAGGACGAACGGATGAAGGTGGAAAGAATTTCCGCTAAGGAAATTATTCCATCAAGGTTCGACCTTGACTATAATAGGCATTCAAACATATGAACTTTAAATTTAGACAACATGATTTTAGAAAACTGAATTCCGCACTATTTTAGCGTAAAAATGAGGAGATTCAAGTGTTCGGCTTTTTGGGTCAGATGCCTAGAGTCAATGTTAAGCGTCTGAATTTCTTGTTTAGACATTTAAACCACAATGTGTTTAAAAGGCTGGTTTGAATTTTGAAACATCAAGGTTTAGGGAGTTCAGGTTTTTTTTGGAGACCTACAAGATGCTTGGAAGGTCCAAAGTGTCTAAGGAGCAATATGATGAGTTTGGGAATGGTACGCTAGTCTTGGAAAATATGTGATGGGTGTTAAGTGATAAAGAGATTATGATGATGGTTCAAGACATGATTCAATTCGTATGGGGTTTTTATAGAGTCACCCAGTGGCTACGAGACGAAATGACTGGGGTATTTTGGTATACAATTTCATACAACGTTGCTTACACAAAGTAAGTTCGTATCCCTTGGCTAGGACTCTAGGATTTGATATTTATAGACCATTTATAGAATGAGGAAAGGTTCTATTGATTTCTTATGTTAGGCGGCATCGTTTCAGAGATAGGAGATGTTTTATCTTGGTAACAAGGGCGCTTTACCTTGAGCTACATTGTAGCATGGGTTATTGGCCTTTGGTTACTTGTCCTATATTATTGTGACAAACAAATGTTAGCGATTAGGCTTATATATACCGATTTGAATTCAATGTAGTTTATAGGAGGTGGATGATGGTAAAGTGTTGTGGTATTGTGGTATATTGATGACCATACTTAGTGGATCTTGGCCTTACCGGAAGACCTGAGGCCCACTAGACTAGTGTGTGGCGGTTAAGACACTTTTGGGTGCCATGATGATTAGTAGTTACTAGACTTATCATGTATGACATAACACTATTGTAGAAATGTGCTAACCTATTAGATGCGGGTGAAGAAGCAGGTTGAGGTATGGTTTCCTCACCTCATATTATGCCATTTGGTATTGTGCATGATATAGTAGTGATTGGTAATCATACTGACTAGTGGTACTCCTTTTCATCGGACTTTATGTCGTATCCTCCCTTTTATATATATTCCTTGAATATGTTGGCTATAAGAAAGGGATTTTGCAAACTAGAGGCGAGTACAGAGCTATAATTATTACTGCTATGATTATATTTATCTAGTATTTTTTTTGTAGACATGTTAGACAATATTCATTTTGAGACATGTTGTACAGGGTATTCCCTTTGATATGATATGCATGTAGTCGTTTACATTCTTATGCTGATATTATATTTATTCCTTCCACCTTAAGATAATTAGTTTGTATATACATTGTGATAGTTATGCTAGGTTTGTTTTAAATACTGTCCGATAAACTATCATCCATGATACTTATGTAATTCAAGTATCTTCATGCATGGATTATAGGTGTCATGAATGACAAATCGTTACATTTTATGTTATTGATTTCCACACAGGCCTTACACAGTCATTCAAAGACTTATTGTGATGACCCGCCATTTATGACACTTGTAATCCACGTACACAAGCAATTAGATTCCATTAGTATCACATATGATATTCTGTTAAGGGTAGAATATAAAATAACAACATATAGCATATTTGTCACATTTACACATATACAAAGTCTTAAAGCGGAAGGAAAAATATAATATCAACATAAATATGTAACAAACTAAGTGCATATCATATCAACAGAAATGAGATTTAATGTCATAATACATCGTGCAAATGGTAAATCGAATCTCATATACTACATATCTAAAAATGAATATATAGTCCAATGTGTAATATTCTAAAAATACCAGATAGGTATAAACATAGCGGTAAATAGCTATGGCCCTATAAATTGTCTCCAGCTAGCAGAATCCCCACCTCTATGTTAACCTACTTAAAGAATATATAACAAAAGAGGCAACCAAGTGAAGGTCAAACGTACAGTCCGGTGAAAAGGAAATATCATAGATATACATGATTACCAGTACGCTACTATATTATACATAATACCAAATGGTATATACGAGGTAATATATATCATATGCTAAGCATCGTGGCTCCAATCATGACTCAACTGTCATACAGTAGGCTAGCGGACCTAGAGTCTTTTGGTAAGGCGAGGACCTGCTAAGACAATCACTAATGTAAGACCAATACTATGACACTTCAATACAACGTCCACCACCTACCATCATATCGAACTGGAATCGAAACGTGCTTAACCACTACCATCTTTTTAACAAGAGGACATAGGACAAGCAACTTGTGGACAATTACCTTTTTCTACCAAGATATAATGTTTTCTATCTTCGAATCTATGCTGCCTAACATGCACAATCGAAACAACCATGTCTCGTTCTACAAATTGAAAAAAAAATCAAATCCCAAAGCCATAGCTAAGGGATACCAACTTATTCTATATATGCAATATCTTATGGAATCATATATTGCAATACCCAAGTTACTTTTCGAAGCCACTAGACAAATCTATAAAAGCACCATATGAATCAAATCACATCTTGAACCTTCGCCATCATCTCTATCTCGCCTGACATTAACTGCACATTTCTTGAGACAAGTCATATCATCCCTGAACTCATCATATCACTTTATAATCACTATGGACCTTACGAGCATCACATGGATCTTCTAAATGAACCCGAACTCCCGAAATATCGAATTTCAAAACACAGTCAAAATTCAACTATCAGTACTTTAGATTCCGACTTTGGGACTCAAAAGTTTGAACTTGATTTCTATGTCTGATCTCTAGATCTAAACATCTGAATACATCAAATAACACATGAATATTCTAGGATAAAATCCTTGGATTTAAGTTGTCTGAATTTGTAATTCATACGTCTGAAAGTTTCTTATTGAAGGTTGATCCTGGATGAGAGAATTTCCCTTAGTTGAAAATTTTCCCATCTTTTCTTGTTCATCTTTCTTTCTCTCATCTTTAACGTTTGGCTTCGTGTCACCAAGATACTTTGCACTAACATCTTCAACATGAGCTCACGCCCTCGTTATAAGTTGTTTGACATTCAGATGAGTACAACTTCGCACTCGACAAACGTCTTTAAGGAAATGAACCATTTTCATAATCATTCAAGTTCAACCACTCATTTTCCATACATTCATTACGCCTATTTCATGAATCATCTCCTTATCATTCTATCAACTCCAACCAACAACCACTCAATTATCCAAACCAAGCACACAATAATTCATATCAAGTTATTTAAAACATTTATTCTACAATCAATTTATTTTAAAGCATTCATTAACGATGGTAAAACCTTATATTTTTAGTTTGTGTAGTTGTTTATCGCTTATATGACCAGCCTGCAATTCCATATATAATTATTATTAATGTCATAATCAAAAGAATTATTCACAGCACATACATAAATAGGAATAATAACATTGATGCCACTATCCAAAACACCATTTGATTTTATTTTCATCCAATATAACATTCATAACATTATCAACATAATGAAAATTATATATGGTCAAAAAATCCAGAACGTAAATTATTCCATATAAAGTTTTTTTACATAATATAATTATTTAAAATTAAATCTAATCCATTCGGCAAAGCCAAGTGATAGTCTCCAACTACAATTGCATATACTTGAGTTCCATCGGCAACATAAAGTCTCATTTCACCCTTTATCACATATTGACTATTCCTAAGTCCCTGTAACGAATTACAGATATTATTTATAGATCTAGTATCTAAAACTCAAGATATTTTATTGATTGCAAAAAAAATTTGAATCATAAATATACTTGTAGGAGCGATAAAATTATTTTGTTTCTTCATTTTGACAATCTTTAGGTAATCCAAACAATTTCGTTTGAAGTGCCCCTTCTTATGACTTCTTATGACAGTGATGACACTTACCCTTGTCATTTAGAGCACTTATTTTACTTTTATTGTTAACCCATTTTCTCTTCGCCGAACCATTCCAAGAGGATGCTTTTACTTTTACCGCAAGCATCACACCTTGATCCTTGGATGAAGACTCGATCGATCTCAACATATTGAGTAGCTCAATGAGGCTTACATTTAACAAGTTGATAGTGTAGTTCAATATAAATGGCTCAAACTATGGAGTAAGAGACACTAACATCAAGTCCACTTGCAGGCGTTGCGTATCGTGATGTCCAATCGAGAAAGTCTATCAATATAGCCTTTCATTAACAAGAAGTACTCATACACACACATCCTTTATCATCTTTATATTGAAAAACTTCTTAGTAATCACGTATCTTGCGTAATGAGCTTATTTCCCAAACAACGCCTTGATGCTATCAAACATTTGATGGATAGACATGTTTTAGTGATGTCTTTGCAACATTTTGTCTAATATAACAATATATAAACTTGGGTGATTTATAGGTTCACAATCGATTTATAATAAGTAATTATTAGTTTCAAGGTTAGAATTTTAAGCGAGATTTCTTTTGGAGGTTCAGTTATTGACGACCATAAGCGTTCATAGGTTAGTGCCATTTTGATCGCTCTTAGCTAGTTTATGTAGTTAGATCCAGTGAGTTGATTGGTTTCAAAAAACAACTTTGGCGTGGACATTTTTTTGCAAATTTATTTTAAGTATATTAGGACATTTATACAAAGCAATTGTTATTATTTATTAGCAAGTTTAAACATTATATTTCATTATACTAATAAGCTCCCACTATACTTTTATGTTCTTCAGAACCATAAAAGGAAAAGAAATTTTTTCGATTTCACTAGTGGGTGTTATGTCTTGCTTGCCTTGGAATTTTGACCTTGAGTTTGCTCAACAAGTCATAAGCCCGTAAGTGATAGATAACACCTTATCGGTTGTATCATCTACAACTTCTAACCTATGGTCCTTGTCCTAGTCTCATTTTGACCTTGATTTTGCTCAACAAATCAAAAGAGACTATTCATTCAAACCTACCATTTTGCAGTGACCAACATATAGTATATGTACCTTGAGTTTACTCAACAGATATATATAATTATTTTACCTTGCTTAGTCAATGTATTAATAATACTACACATAACATCTCTAGCTTGAGTTTGTTCAACAACCGGAGAGTATGCAAGTAATTTATTAATACATAAATGGTAGAGGACAACATTTATATTAAAGATTCATAATCATTAATATATTTATTTGAGTGATGTTGACTTATCGATAATGTATCTCTTATGAAATACTTACATGATTTAAGTGTGAGACACATCCGAGATCATGGTTATGTATTATACATATGTATTTATTCCTTAAATCTAATTTGGGTTTATTACGGTTACACTTTATTTAATTAAATCATATTTAATTTAATTTTAATTTTATTAATTAAATCATATTTAATTAGTTAATTAATTAACTTTTTATTTTATTTAAGTTTATTCATTTTAAACATTTTAAAATTAAATGTACACATACTATAACATTTATAGTAATATCTATTACAAGCATATTCCTCCTCCACAAGCATACAAGCCTCCAGTGCCTAACCTAGCAGCCTCCTTTTCCCCTCCAGCCAAGGATAAGAATCCACCAAGCACCAATGCTCATGAATATCCTACTAGGAGCAAAGAAAAGAAAGGCCGTAAAAACATCCAGTTTAATCAATGATTGAAGCAATAGGAGCATGGAACATTAGGGGAGGGCACAATGACATTAAGCTCTCACAATGCAAAATGATTATTGCTGAATATAAATTGAAAGTTATGGCCATTTTGGAAACTAAACTTGATCAAGATGCTACTGCTAGAGCAGCTAGGCTAATCAATCCTTCATGGAGTTTCCTCCACAACTTAGACCAAGCTCCATATGGTAGGATTCTTATTCTGTATGACCCCTGCTTAATCACCCTCTCTATCATAACCTCATCTCCTCAATTCATCCATTGCCATGCAGTTTCTCCCACAACTCACCTTTCTTTCTACCTGACCTTTGTTTATGCTTTCAACTCTGTGAATGCTAGAAAGTCTCTTATGCACACTATTCCCTTCTTTAGACAAAACTCCCATCCATGGCTGATCTTAGGGGATTTCAACTGTTGTTTTGAGCTCAATCAAAGGATAGGAGGGAATGCCCTATCTAACAATGAAATCAAACCATTAAAATCCTGCCTTATCAATTCTGAGCTTATCACATTTAAAAATACTGGGATGCAGCATACATGGAATAATAAAAGAATCTCTAGCCCAAGAACTTACTCAACCATTGACCATGCTTTTTGTAATCAAAATGCTCTTGATTATTGGCCAGCCATTTCTTTTCACACTCCTCCCCCTCTTTTATCTGACCACTCCCCTATAATCCTAAGCTTGAGTTCAGTTGCTATGATAAATAATAAAAGTTTTAAATTTTTTAATGCTTGGATTGGTGAGCCTGATTTCCAAGATGAGGTAAGGAAAATCTAGCTCACACCTTTCTTTGGTAATCCACTTGTTATTTTGCAGAGGAAACTAGGAGCCTTGAAAGCACATCTTAAACAGTGGGATGGAGCTAAATTTGGCAAAGGAGGAAAGCAAAGCAATTACTGGAGAATCAAGCTCGAAGAAACTCAAACTCAACTGATGAATGATGTTCAAAACCCTACCCTAGCAAGCTTAGAGCACTATATCTCTGAACAATACCGACAAGCATTGATCAAGGAGGATTCAATGTTGAAACAAAAAGCCAGAAACAAATGGTTTGGAGATGGTGATAGGAATTCTGCCTTCTTTCATGCTACTCTTAGGGCCAAGCAGAATAGAGACAATATCAAGATGATTGAAGATAATGTGGGTAATACACACAACAACAAGGCTGATATTGAAAATGCTTTCATTAGTCATTTTAGAACAATGTTTGGTAACTAAAACAACTTCATCCCTAGCATTGACACAATTGACCCGCAAATTATACCTCAAATTAGTGAGCAGCAGAAAAAAACCCTAGGCATTGAAGTTCTCCCTTCTGAAATTAGGAATGCTATGTTCTCTTTAAAAAGAAGTTCAAGTGGAGGCCCCGATGGTTTTAATGCTTTGTTTTACTACACTTGCTGGGATATAGTCTCTGATGATGTTATTTGTGCCATTCAACACTTCTTCAAAACTGCAAAGTTAGTGCAGTTTTTCAATAACACTAATATTACCCTTGTCCCCAAAGTCCAATGCCCTAGTAAAGTAGCTGAGTTCAGACCTATCTCTTGTTGTAATACTATTTATAAGTGTATCACCAAAATCATAGCCTCAAGACTTAAAGCTGTCCTACCCTCCATTATCTCTCACAATCAAGCAGCATTTCTGACAGGAAGAAGTATACTAGACAATGTGCTGTTATCTCATGAACTATTGAATGGTTATGCCAGGGATAATATATCTGCTAGAGGTATGTTAAAGCTTGATATAATGAAGGCTTTTGATTTGTTGCAATGGGATAGTATAGTCAGAATCATGGGATATATGAATTTCCCCCATCATTTTATAACATGGATTTATGAGTGTATTATAGGTGCCAAGTTCTCTATTATTATTAATGGGGCTCCTGTGGGGTTCTTTAATAGTAAACAAGGTGTTAGGCAAGGGGACCCTATTTCAGCATACATATTTATCATGGTCATGGAACTCCTTACTAGGATGATTAATAAGTTGGTTGAAAGTAATTTGTTTAGCCTTCACCCAAAGTGTAAAGACCCTAGGGTAACTGCCTTAATGTTTGCAGACGATTTGGTTATTTTCTGTAACCCTAATCTTCCCACTATCAAAGCAATTCTAGACACCCTTTCTGAGTTTCACAACATGACTGGTCTTAAGGTAAACCTAACAAAGTCTGAGATGCTACTTGCTGGAGTTCCTCAACACACCATAGATATTTTGGAGGATTACACTGGACTGAGAAGCCCTAATGATACAAGTTCTTACTTAGGTCTTCCTCTTACAACAACCAAAATCACAGTAGCTCAATGCATGCCTCTTTTCCATAGGATTACTAATAAGCTGAATTCTTGGACAAATAGATTGTTAAGTCAAGCAGGTAGAATTACTTTGGTTAAGGCAGTTATGTTCTCTATGCAAGTGTATTGGTCCAGAACCTTTCTACTTCCCTCAAAGCTAACAAAAATGATCAGAACAGCGCTGATGAGATTTATATGGAATGGAAAAACTGAAGGAAATTACTCTTCTCCGATTGCTTTTAACGTTATAGAAAGGCCAATCAAATTTGGAGGCTTAGGTATAATTAATGTGGCACTTTGGAACAAAGCTGCCATGCTGAAACATCTTGATAACTTATTAAATGAAATGGATAATGTCTGGGTTGTCTGGTCCAGAAAGAATGTTTTAAGAGGTAGAAATTTCTGGCTAATGAACCCTCCTCAAAATATAAGTTGGACCTGGCGTGCTCTTTTTAAGTATAGGGAAGTGATCATGCCTCATGTGCAATACAAAGTTGGTATTGAATATGACACCAAAGTTTGGTCTGATCCTTGGTTGGATAAGGGATTAACTCTAGAAGCTTCATGTTCTTATCTTGAAAAAGTGTTGAGTGGTATTGGTCATAGTGCTGAGGTTAGAGATTATATCAATTTCAATACTATTCTTTTGCCACCTTTATTGTGTAATGGAAATCTGCATTGCAGTGAGCAAGCTTGTAGTATAAAAGTACACAATGGTATGGATAACAAAATCATGTGGGGTTCTGGTAGCAATGCTTTCTCTATATCTTTGTTATACAGCTCTCTAGCAGGTTTCGAAAATCTCTCAACATGGAAATGGTATAAAAGGGTTTGGAAAAAGGACAATCCTGCAAAAGAAAATATCAATCTTTGGAAAATATTAAATAAAGCTTTATTTACAAAGGACAAGCTAAGGGATAGAGGAATGCTCATTGACACTTCTGTACCTTTTGCAATGCTTATGAGGAAACAAGGGACCACTTGTTCTTCTCTTGTCCTATCATTTGTTCTCTATGGACTGAACTAATGCAAGTAACAGGAGGGCATCTCGTGTCTGGTACAAACTCAGTCCTATGGGATCAAATCTATAGACTGACAGGAGATAATGGTGATAGAAAAAGATCTTTCCTTTACATGCTTAAAAAAGTGGTCAGAGTAATATGGGATGAAAGAAATACTAATGTGTTCAGACAGGAAAGCAGGTTGACCCCTATGCAGCTAAGGTTTAAAGTATATGCAGCTATCAGATCAGACATTTCATGTCTTGGGTTCATTTTCGATCCTGGAATTAAAAGAGCTCTTGATGTGTTCTCTTGAGATTTTATTTTGTGTTTTGTTTTGTTTGTTTTTTCTTCTTTGGTGTGCTTTGTGTATCTTTGTACTCTTGTATATATGTGTGTCTAAGGTGCTCCAATAAAGTGGTAGGGGACCATCCAACCCCGCTTGCCTTGCAAAAAAAAAATACATATATTATAAAGTTTTTAGTAATATACATATATCATTCTACATGCATATTACTTATTATTTATTTATTAATTAACATTTAATATTTTTATTTAGATTAATTTTTTTTTATTAATTACCTTAAACGTTTTAAGATAAATACACATAAACCATTATGTATGTTTTTAATTTAATTAGTTAAGTTTTAGTTCTTTATTTATTTAATTAATCCAATTAATTATATTAAAATTTTTGAAAATAATTAATCACTTTATGAAACATTTTTGAAAAATATTTTAAAAAATTTATGTAATTTCTTACATATTTTAAATTTAATCATCCGGAATCACGGTATATGTACTATACATATGTATTTATCCTTAAATCTGAGTTTATTACAATTTTATTTATTTGATTAAATCATATTTAATTTCATTTTAAATTTATCAGTTAATTCATATTTAATTAATTTAATTAGTTTCTTTTAATTTTATTCATTTTAAACTTGAATGTACATATACTATAACTGTTATAGTAATATACTTATATTATTATATATGTATATTACTTATTATTTATTTAATTAATTTTTTTAATTAAATTCAAATATTTAATCATTAATTACCTTGTACATTTTAAGAAAATACACATATATATCATTATATATGTTTATAATTTAACCAATTAACTTTTATTTATTTATTTAATTAATTTAATTAATTATATTAAAATTTTGAAAATAATTAATTATTTTTCAAAACATTTTGAAAAATATTTTATACTTATAAAATTTCTTACATATTTTAAACTTAACCTTTTAAATTTAAAATATTATTTATAATTTCAAAACAGATTTTGAAAATTAGCCTAAGGCTCAAAATAAATTTGAGCCTCAATATTGAGGATAACCTCTGGGCTTACTTCATCCTTTGGGCCATGCAAGTAGCTAGGTAGGATAGGGTACTTGAATACCCAAAGTCAACCTTCGACACTTCCTTTCTAGATACCCAACTAAATGGGTTGACTTTAATAAGTTAGCCATAATACTTCTAATTTAAACTGCATAGGCTATCGGGCTCTGATATCATTTAAAGAACTGAGTTTGGTCGTAGTGGTACAAATGAGTGAATTTAAAAAATATTTCATTTTTAGATCTTATTAGGTTTATAAATTCTAAATCAGTTTAGATCCAATCTAAACAATTTTACATAAAATCTTTATTTTATTTTATTTATTCATATAAAAGATTAGATTTTATTTATATAATATATATATATATATATAATGTATATGTGTATCAAATATATATACATGTGTGTGGTGCACGTGCAACATATCGAAGTATACGTGGTTTAATGTGCCCGTATATAAGTCGTGGGATTTACACCGCAAAGACACATTTGTTCGATTATATACGTATTTGATGTCAATATATAAAACATTTATTTATGTTTATATTGTTTGTTTCAAAATGTTAACCAATTCAAAAGATTTAAATTAATAACTAAAATATCTTAAGATTTGTTTAAATTTAAAAACCAGATCCAGATCTAATGGAAAAAATCTATTACAAATTTTATATTCAAATTTCAAATGTTCATCATGATTATATATATATATTATTTAAATAAACATTTGAAATATTTTAATTTATTTTAAAATATTTATTTATATAACATTAATTTATAAACATAAATTATATATGTTAAAAATTATAATATGTTTAATATTTATTTCAACTGAAACATTTTATTAAAATAAATAGAATTTTTTATATTATTCCAATCTGTAAGGATTTGTATATTATAATTTATATTCTAATAACATAAAACTATACGGATTTGTGTAAAAAAGTTGTAATACAAATCCGCATGAATTTATATTAGAAATTTTCTATTTAATAGGCATTTAATAATTTAAAGTTTAAAATATATTTATATATCACTATGGTTTGATCCTTGTATCAACTAGATCTTTAGTTGCTCTATTGGGATGACAAAGGGTAGCACTTTTGACTCAACTGATTACAGGGTGAATCGTATAATAGTTCATAATTAGTTTGTCATGGAGTTACTACCATAGACCAGAGAAGTTAAATAAGAGATTCAGTTAATCAATATGGAAGATGACAAATAGAATGACTACTGGGAGGTATGTGGGGATACTCGGGTTTTGTTTTCTATAGTATATGATCATATACGTCCTAAAAATCCCACTATAACGACCCGGATTTTTCGACGTTCGATTTGAAATATTTAAATAGTTTTAAATATTGAATTTGAATTATAGATTGATTTTAAATATGGAAAATTTGGGTTTTTATTTATAAAATAAATTCAGAATTTAAATATAGCGATTTATTTAATAATTTAATTATTGAATTTTATAATTGAATATTGGTTAAATTATTGTATCTGAGTTTTAAGGCCGATACAAATTATTTAAAGGCTTGTAAAATTTATATTAATAATAATGAAGATAATAAAAGTTTTAAAATTGAATTTAAAAGTGATCTGTTCAATTTTAAAAAATAGCTTGTTTAAATTGACATTTAAAAATAGCCTTTTGAAGCACAGTCTCAGAATTCGATGAAACTAGTTCCATTGGGTCCATAATATTGTATTATTATCAGATTTCAAATTTCGTGGTGCTTGGAGTTATCGTTTGGTTGTACAGGATATAAACGCATTGAAATTTATATCGAAAATTTAATATAATAATTGGGTCCAAAAAGCTATTTTCTCCATACGATCGAATTAGGACTTGGAACCTTTTCCATTGTGTTCGGAATAGGGGTATAACATTACAAACGTCTAGTGGCACGCCTTGATAGGAGTTTGAAATTTTAAGATTTCTAAAACGGGATATTTTTGAATTAAAATAATTTTTTTATAATCAAATCAGGGGTAAAGTCGTAGCCGTCTCTCTGCAAGTTAAAATGTATACGCTACCCAAATCACACGCAACCTTTCCTTTTTAAAAATCCAGTCTCGTTCAAAATCAAATACCAGAACAAAAAAAAAGAACAAAAAAAACAATACTTCCTCTCCAAATCAAATAATCAGAACGAAATCAAATCGATTTCATTTCCTTTAAAAAAAAAGAAGAGAGCGTGCTCGTTTTCTTCAAGAGCGATGTGGAAAGCAACCACGAGTGGGCAGGCAGTGATCGAAGTGTGGAAGGCAGTGGGTCAAGACACAGTTAGGGGTTCTCGATGGCAGACGATTGCAAGGTGAAGTCACGACAACACCATGGTCGCGTGGACCTGAAGCTCGCATTTGCATTCGACAACAATAATTCACTCGCGATCGAGCAAAGGGTACGAATGAGGTGAGCGGTGTCTTGGCGATCGTTGCTTGGAAGGCGACTTGCGACCAACGGCGAGGCTAGGGTTTCGCATGAAGCAGGCGAAGGGTGGAGTTGTTGGTGCTTGGCCGAGTTGTGTTCGACCGTAGGCTTGATGGCTTAGAGGCGTGATGTCAGAGGGGTGCCCGGAGATGCTGTTTGGAACGCAAGGGCCTAGGTGAAGGGGGCAGTGGCCATCAGTGGGCGGCAGTTTGATTTTGGGGATGATGTTAATCAAGAGTAAATGATTTGTTTTGAAATTTTAATTTAATTTAAGTTAATCATAAATTAATTATTCTAAGCTCTAAAAATTCATAATTTATCTATACGAGGTCCATAATGAATATAACAAGTTGAGAGGGGTTCATAGCTGGAATTTTAAAATCTGGGTGTTTGGCAATAGAGAAAAAAATCAAGGTGAGAATTTCTCACTCATTTTGGATTGCTACATTTAAATTTAAATGTTAAATTTAAATTATTGGATGCCTGATTGGATTGATAAATTTTAATTATGGATTGGATGATTATATAATATATAGTAGTATATATATTAGTAATTGGAGTGATATTCCCACACATTATAGCGGATGAGACCCTATGCGCCCCGCATAATAGCGGATGACCCTATATACCGCGATGTCCCCCTCGAAGTGAGATTGGTGTTTTTATGTTGAATTAACATCTGTGGATGTAGGGAAATAGGTTAGGGGATCCAACTGGATTCCTCAAATATATTGTTTATTTTTCATATATAGTGATGTATGATTTGTGTAGAATAATCTATTGTAGATTATTGTAGTGATTGGAATTATTGGATGCTTTTGTAGCACTAGCCTGAATTTTGATAATTGAAGTACTATTTTTTTTTTAAATATATGGAATTAAAGGAAATTTGATATAAAAATATATATTAGAATTGGAGTTATTTTAAAGAAATTGAATCAGGAAATATATTTGATTTTGGGTATACTTAACTGTTGTGAATTTTTTAAAATGGAGATTTTAAAAATGACTTATATAAAAGAATTTATAAATGGTATCTGGGAATATGAAAAGAAGTTAAAATCAATGTTAAAAAAATAGATTGGAAGTATATATGGGATTTATAAGAAATGAATCTATATAATGGAATTTTATAAATAAGATTTCTTTTATAAATAAGTGAAACTCAAAGGAGTCATGAATTTATAAACGATGTGAAAAAGTAAGGAAATGATGGTCAGTTGATAAATTGGAAATATAGATTCACGATGTGAATTTATATCAAGTTATGAAAATCATTAGGAAAGAAATAGTGGAATCTATTTTTGAATGTAAGAATGGTGACAAAAATTGAGATATAATCGATGTGATATGAATCGAGAGGGATTTATAAATTGAAATTAGCAAATGTTGGATTTTTCTAAAATAGATTTTTATCAAGGAATTAAAATTATTTTAAATGGGATTTTAAATTACTATACTATGTAACTAAAATTACTATTTATAATATTTCTGTATAGTGAGTTATTCTAATATTTAATATTTATTGAAATAAATTCTAATTTTATAAATCAGCTTTGTAAATTAATTAGTTATTTAAAAATGATTTGGAAATGAGTTATCGATGTTATCTAAAATATTTGGATATTTTAAATCTACTTAAAACATATTTTAAAATAAACTATTATCCTTTAAAATACTTATTTTGTATATTTATAGTTTTAAAAAAGGTTGGAATTTATTTATAAATCCTCTCGAGAGTGCGAACGAAGTTATTTAATGGATATGATTTTATAAAGGAAAATCTTATAATAAAATTCTTGGAACTTAAGGGAGGTTCTAAAATTTTAGAAATAAGAACTTCGGGGTTGAATCTGAAGTCATAGAGAAGTTATAGATAAATAGAAGAGATTAAAGTAGATATAATTAAATTTTGAAAAGGAAAAGGAATAAATGTAAATTCCGAAGACTTATGAGATAAGTCGCGAAACATTCTCTTAAGTATTGATATTTGAAAGGATTTTGGAAAATAAGACTTATAATATCTTCCAAAGTATAGAAAATGGAAATTTGGGAATATTCTAAGTGTTAAGATGTTTGGAAGTATCCTGTTATGGATTTAAGTATTTGGAAGTTGTTTTCAAATGTTGGAAGAAATTGATATATCGTTTAAAGATATTTTGGAAAGAAATATTTTGGGAAAAATTTATAATAAGGCCTAGTGACTGCTTATGGATGTTTTATTGATAGTTAAATAATCGACTATCAATATTGGTCAATCTCGTTAATCGTTTCGAAGAGACCGGGATCAGATTTAATTATCCAAAAAACCACTTCGATCCGGTTTGAACGTAACGAATGAATACGGTGAAGATGATGAAGACGGTGATTCGGTTTGTCCAGACCCAAGACAACTTGTATGGATGAATGCTATCAGAACATCGTCATTGGAGGACGATGAGAATTCTAAGTAAAATTGTTCTTGAAATGTAACGCTTAGCCTCGAACCTCATCAACCGGGAATGACTAAAACATGGGAGATGCAGCAAGGTTAAGTGGGTCGCACCCAAGTAGGGTATGTTATCACTTTTCTAGATGTCCTCGGAACCCTATTTATCTTAGATATGGTTATACATGAAAGAAGAAGCGCTCGATAGTAAGGGTGGGAGTACCCGGGGTGATAACATATTCGGTCTATCCAGGTTAGGGGTAGGGCGGTCTTGTGTAGCAGGGGATCCCGGCGTGGTCCTTGGTACATTGTTCTAGAGGTGTATTGTGATGGGCGGTACCCCAGTGGCCCAGTCATTTGTTGGAATCCATTCTCCAATACGAGTTTACGGTTTTGTTTGTAGAGCCTAGTATGCTGGAATTTAATTAATGTAACAATTTCGACTATTTGAATAAGTATTTGTATTTAGACACTATCATAAAATCACTGGATTTTCTATAAAATGTTTTGGTTATTGTAAGGGAAAAACCCATCGTGTTTATTTGTGACGCGGTCTTACGAGATACCTTTTATTTCAAAGGATTTTGATAACTCTAATAATTCAAACTGAGTGTACTTTTCTCATGCTGGTTTTCCAGACTGACTCTGGTGTTATTTTATTATAATGCTTAGGTCAGACCGAGTATTATAGATTCAGGATAGAATGCTATGAAGCTCAGGAGACGAGCTGGATGACAGAGACGTATCTCCATACTTAGCTTATATTTCCGCCGTGTAAGGACAAACTATATAAATTGTCTAGTTTGATGTATTGATTGTTGTACTCTGATGATTGTAAAAATAAAACAGTTACAGATTCCTTTGTATAAAAATCTGTTATTATATATTATATTTGTTCCGCTGCGATTGTGAGATTCTGTTTTGTTGTTTTATCTTCTCCTACCTCTTTCTTCTTCTTTACCCTAGTTATTCGCTCTTTCGTACACTTTGGGTGGAGCGAGGAGGTATTATTATCAACTCAAGGGGTACAGAAATGCGGGTCGCTACATGTTTATTGGCATCGAATTATTTGGAACAACTTAAGTGTAAAGAAATGTCAGTGTGTGCATATAAAGCCATAAACAATAGATTACCCACTTCGAATCAACTGTCCAACTGGGGTATCCAATTAGATAGTCGATGTCACCTATGCCGCAGCGAACTGGAATCACATGACCACCTTTTTTTAGATGCCTCTATAGAAAATACTTGTTGTCCTTTATCATGCTGAAGCTTGGTTGCCTGTCCTCGACAACAAGTGATCTGAACGAGGTGTTACAACTATTCTCACAACTTTTTTGATCTGAAAACATTCAACATCGAATGGCTTTTGTTGCGATTGCCACTACTATTTGCCAAATATGGTCAGAGCGCAATCAGAGAATATACGAGAAGAAGGATTCTAGCAAAATGCAGTGAGCTTTGGTTTTGGAGAAGGATTTGATTTGTCAAGCTATTCGAAGTAGAGATAAAAGACATTATAGAGAAGAGGAGATAACATTCTTAAGCAGATTGGGGTAGAGCTATCAAACAATGGATGATGGCTAGGGTTAGACCCTAATTTTGTGCGTGTTTATGTTTTTGAGCTTGTCTTGGTGGGCTTTGTATAGGTCGATGATGTTTTGTTGTATTTGGGTTGAATATAAGTGTAAGTGTTGTACTGTACTTGTATCGATAGGATGTCGCACTCTTTTTTCTTACCATGCTGGTAAGGTTTTTTAAAAAGGCGAATCCTACGATGTTCTTTAAACAGCACTTAATAAAGAACCAACTTTCAAATATATATATATATATATATATCTATATATTAAAAAAATGCATATGTATATATTTTAAAAGATTAGCTTTATAATATATATATACACACTGATTACAAAATCATATTAAAATTTCAATAATTAGTAAAAGGCATTATAATTTTGAAATTATAATTTTTTTAACATTGCCGAATATATATATATATATATATATATATATATACACACACACATATTTTCTTTGAAGGATAAAAACATCATTCGGCTTACGTAGCCTAAAATGTGCTCGGCCCATATATTTGCCGAATACAAAATACACAACTAGATAATATACACTTTATAACACATCTTACAATCAATTTGACTCCCCAATCTCCAAATCTAACTCCATATCCTTTAATACATTTCACCTTCCTTTCTTACGCATTCATGGTGGCTAAAATGATGACCTTAGGTTTCTACCTCTCCCGGCTGCAAATCCGCTTTCGCAAACAACGCTCTTGCTAATTCCTACTCTCTAGCAAGTAGAAAATGTGTGTGTAGATACATATACATACATGCATACATACATATATTTCTATATGTATGTGTGTTTTTTTAATCGGTTAAAATGTTTATATATATATATGTATGTATTTATGAAATCAGATAACAATTACATATATAAATTCGTTATAATAATGGAGATCTAATCTAGACTTGCATACTGATATAAATGATCATATATAATTAAAATAAAGTTTAGAATTTACCAATAGATGGAGCCTAGGTTTAGCGCCTTGAATGATATGAATAAATTCCGAGTTTGTAATGAAACAACTTCTAGAATTTGTAGAAGATTGCAAAGCCAATTGCCACATTTTTGTTTTAATTTTTTTTCTTCTGGAATTTTCGGCCAAGACCCCTTGAACTAAGGTTGGAAATGGAGGAAGGATGAAGCAAAAATGATGACTAAAAACAAAGTGTGGATGTGTTGTTTAAGTAGCACTTGAGAAGAGGTAAAAGTGGAGCTCCATTCTCCAACATTTACTCATTCTTTGCAAGCCAACTCAAAACAAAATTTGATGACCTAATCCTCAATCTCGACACTCCCTTAGCTAGTTGAACATAGGGCTAGATAGGCATTCAAAAAACACTAAGCTCATTTAATAAATAATTGATTTAGATTGAATTTAAATTTCCTTTGATATCATGTATCATGACATACATATATAACTTTTATATACGCACATAATTAATTACTGATGGAAACAAAAAAATCCAATAAAATTTAATAATTAATTTTTATAAATATTAACTAATTTGATTAATTTACAATAATTTTTAATTAACCAAATCGTGCTGTATTCGGAATACTCATCATTACTATTGTGCGAGTCAAATGTGTAAATTCGATCAACGATTTATTTCAAACAATTCGAGTATTAATGTTCATACGTAACCTTATATAGTAGTGTGATATTTTGGCTGAATTTATCGCTTACACATTTTTTGGTAAAAATCTAATTTCCTAATTTTTAAGCATTATTTGGTAGAAACGATTATTTAAATCAATTCTCTTCGTTAAAACTATATCATATTAGGACTTATGGAATTTGGTTTTGGTCAGAATTCCAATATTGTCCATATTCAACTTGTATAATCCAAACACAAAATCTATGATTCAACAATAACGATTACTATTAACCGAACTACTATGGCAGGAGACTTTGAATTTGAGTTAGCTATAGTTGACCGTGATACCAACCTCATATAATCGAGGAGATGAATTCTCTATTGAATAGCGTTTACTTTAGTGCTTCAACTCAAACCAACAATATTTTTTCGATGAACGCCATGCAATGATTTAACTACAATCAAAATGGAGTATCCACATTGAAGTTTAACAGTATTCTCAAATAGAGGTTAGTGTGTAGTATCGTTAATTTGATATTCTCTGTTTGACGTCGGTTATATTTACGAAAAGAAAACTTTCGAGCGAATTATTCCTTAGTTATTTAATAGCTATCAGTACACAACTCCTTGGTGCCCCCAATAGCCATGAGCGAAACATTGATCAACATCTGGAGAGCATTATGTACTCTTATCTCAATGGATGAATCAATATCCTATCTTGATACATCTTGACTACAAATATTAAAACCATATGTTATTTTTAATGTGATAAATTTCTCATGATCACAACACATTGCAATTACTATTATATAACATATTATTTAAGGATTTTCTATTAAATATTCTTAAATTAAATAATTAATTAACATAACTTAGTAAGAAAAGTATATAACAAAAAGAAAATTACGTTTTATTTTGAATGAGATTTCATAATAGAGTTAATAATTTACAATAAATTATAGAAGTACCCTTAGGGCATACCCCTAACTCTATCAGATATTATATATGTTAATCGTTAACATGCTCACTTTTATGTTACATGTTGTCACTCAACATTTATGACCTTGGGGACGGAGTATTGATGACAGATTAGAGTTGTTCCAGTAGTGGGTATGGTCAGACTTAACACCTATATGAGTAGAATTGCATCTATGAGTTCGTAAAGATCAAAATTTATTAGGATGCTCGAACTGATAAAAAGACATGGTTTATTAACATTTTAAAACCATATTTAAGGGTGGGGACTGGTGTAGGGTTATGCCTTACATTCCAACCATTAGGTCCCCAATTTGGTTGGGTACGTGATTCCAATGCATAGTGCTTTGCCAATATTAAGGCTGAAATTTGTAGTTATGCATACGAAGGAACTCATAGCCGTACTCACCTATATTTTCTCTTGCCGAATCTAGGGGACCATTTTTATTTTTTCCTGAAAGGACCAGAGGACTATTTGGATTATATTCTTCTATCATGGGTGTAGCGAACAAAAGACCATTGGATCATCTGATAAATTTTTGGCCCGAGTATGCCCAGTAGGTTTCTATTTGACCTGTGAAAACTAATAGGTTCACAGTGATCTTGGGAAACTATGTCGTTGAATGAACTATTTTATGAGATTGGATGATTATGGAAATTTGGGACGCTTTAATCTAGTGAATGACGGACTATTCATTTTGACCCATCATGCACTATATTGATGTTACGATTATGTTCTAATCATTTTGGTGGCAGGATATGTTATGGTTGACGTATAGATTATAAGAATAATAGTAAGAGGAAACCCATTCCGTGCTTCAGTGGAGTTGTCTTGGTAATTATCCATTTTTGATTTGTGATGGTATAATATTATTCAAACCAGACTTTTTCCCAACCCAAAGTTTTTGATTTCTTCCTAAACTCTTAGATACTCATTTGAGTAGGATAAGAGAAGGGTATTTCTAGTTAGATAAATAAGCTTCTAGAGACATGCAGTAGACAAGATAATCTTAGAAGTATTTCTACCATGCAGCTTAATTGCGTTTATTGTTGTTGATTGTATGTAATGGTTGGATTTATATCCTTGCATGTGATGATTTTGCAACATCTCTCAACCAATGAACGCTATTCACCACATTGTTTCTTATATATGAATTAAGTTTTCTTATGTAGTTAGTCGATCATGTATGCGATGATCTTATTTATTACAGATTACGCTTATTCTATAAGTCACCCATCAAACTTATTGATGTTTTTTGATATTGGTCTTAATATAATAATATAATAATAATGAGTGCTCTCCTCACATTGCGGACCACTCTTTCATAAAAAAACATATATAAGTAGTTATGACTCTGATCATCTAAGGGCACATCTTTATATGCCGCTCTTGGAATTATATTTTTATTTATTTTATTTTATTTTATTTAAATGATGAAATCGTGAAGTTATGTAACTGAAATGTAATGAATTTTGCAAATGAATGGATGAAAATATTTTATTTAAAATTTATAAATTCTTGCGCTCTTGATGTTAATGATAAAATAATTGATTTTATTTTTTTATTGGAAAATAATGCTAAGGATGACTGTAGCATCAGTATTATCTATTTTTGTGCCTCAAAATGGGGGATGTCACACCCATGGTCAGTAATATATGGACATGTCTACATATACCAATGTTGTTACACCCAAGTTCATTAGTATCTATTTTCAATAGCAAGGTAACTAAAAAATGGACGCCCCAAAAACCAATTTAGAACGATTCTTGTTCATTTCGTGACCTAGTTCCATTTCATCGTCTACTCTATTCTCGTTGTCTCCCCTTTCCCCTCCAACTTTTCATTCCACCTCCCCATCTTCCCCCCTTCCACTCATCCTGTTGTGGCCAAGAATTGGAAATCGAAGCCAAGACTGGTAGATTTTTCTTAGCATTGCGAATCTGCTACCAGATCTGGTTGCATCTTTGCGAATCCACCTATTCTGACACTTGATATCTCATCTTCAGTTGATGTAGTTCCACAATCTGTTCCATGTTCTTTGGATGCTCCAGTCGTTAATGGAGTATCTTTAGGAGACCTAATAATATATCATTACTTGATGTGCCTTACGACACCGTTGATTCATCTATTCTTAAGTCGGGTGATAAAGCTTTGGACTTCTTCTTGAAATAAACTCTATTACAGAAGGCATGGTTGTTTTTTCTCCTACTACCAAAGAAAAGTCCATAGTGGATCTGTATAACTTCTGGTGGTTGTACTTCTGCTCTACCTATGTTGTAACGACCCACCCTCTTGACTCTCAAATGTCGACACTAATACATCCATGGTATTCACGTACCGAACATCAAAGTACCGGAAGGACGAATTGTTAGGGTGAAATAAAAAGGAAAATAAATAGAACAAGGAAGAAGGAACATAATACCAGAATCTCACTAATAAAATGGTAATATATAATATCAAAAGAACAGTACAAATGGTTGCTCCAATACAGAAATTTCGGAGTTACAAAACCTAAGTACTATCATCAGCCTGGACAGTTATAACAATTTATCCTCACAAAAGTTGAGATGTACAATATGGTAATGCAGCAGAAATAAGAATACTATGGTAGATGAAATATCCAGCTCATCTCCTTCAGCTCCAAAAAACATCAATGAAAACCTGCCTTTCTCGGACTACTCGAAAGAGCATGCGAGTAATTTAGGGAAAACAAAAACCAAGTGTTAGACATAAGTCTGGTACGAGAAACCCAGGAAATATGCGGCCAACATATAAAAGTACTTTTGAGACCGCATGGAATGCCATAACGAATATCCCCTTAATAGAACCACCATCTAATAAGTACATAAGGTGATATAATAGATAATGTCTAGGGTGTAGATTATAAATATTATAACATAGCTAGAATGGTTACACTAGTTAAACTCAACAACATATTATGAGTACAATCAAATCCGATAAGGAACATTCACATAATGGACTTTCCATTGAAGACATCTCCAGATATATTGAGACCAACCTCCAGACAAGGGTCAAAAAGTACCTCCGAATGACGTATATCTCTAGATAAAATATACATTAAGGTAAAGGAAACTAGCCTATGCACGAACGAGCAATCACGAACCACGTGGAACCAAGTACCATCAACTCCCACATACCAACAATCAATAAGTATCTCTAGATATGTAATTGGTGTACCCTGTCGTGGGTTAGCAAAACCTCGGGTTGTGCGTCCTACTCTGTTTTCTGTCATTTTTGATGTCAAGGCCATGTTCGGAATCTTTCACATGAGTCTTCATCACTTGAACAAAACACGAATCCTCAATTGGATTCCCACATCTTGAACAGATCTCGAAACCACACATGGATTCCCATATCTCAAACAAATCTCAGAATCACACATGGATTCCTACATCTTGAATAGATCACAAACAACTACATGTGCTCAAGCTTTTTAAACAGATCTCGAATCTCCATATAGATTCCAACATCTTGAAAAGATCCACTTCCAAGAGATATAACACATATCTTAGCCTTGAAGTGGTTTTCGATAATTAAAACACTTATCAATCTTGATCTCTTCAAGACTCATCGATGAACTTGGAGAGTCAATGCTAATGAGAGCGGTCACATATGGAAACCAAGTCTCTCATATACTTATCACATTTTCGATATTCTCATCTCACACTATCCTTCGATCAAGAGTGAAGCCGGTAGGTTAGAGCACTATTGCTCATATCCCTACTCGAACATCAGCCGTAATTCCCATAGATAGACAAGCCTAATTAGTTGGCTTTTAGTGCTAAGTATACGACTAAAGGTATTCCATAAAAGAGTAAACATACAAAGCACGATCAAGTCATACAAAGCATGACCAAATAGATTAGCGACTTCTAATCCCTTTTTTGTTTAATTAATCTTTTATTAATTAAAACCTCTTTTATTAGTAAAACTTCTTTTATCCAACAAAACATTGTTATCAATTTTACAATTCATTTGTGCTCTTTCAATACTTATCTCAAATAGTATAAGTATATTCACAAATCACTAACAAAATTTCTTACTTTAAACCTTTACATTTTATATACTTCAAAAAGTATTCACATACTTATCTCAAATGTTATAGGTATATTCACAAATCATTAACAAGATTTCTTACTTTAGACCTTTACTTTTTCTATACTTCAAAAAGCATTCATATACTTATAATTTCCTTTAAAATATCCATTTTAAAGATCTAAGTACTTTCACAAATTCATTTAAAAGGTCTAAGACAAATGTTACTTAAACATTGTCACTACAAACCCAAAAATATTTCACTTATGCTTATCTTTAGAACATTATTTTTAAAGATCTATTTACATTCATAAGTATAATAAAAAAGGGTTAAAGATGAATGTAATTAACACATTGTATGTAACGACCTACCTTTTCAACTATCAAAAGTTGACACCACATACATCCATGGTATTCAAATGCTGAACATCTAATCGTCTGAAAGGCAGATTGTTAGGGTAAAATAAAAAGAACAACATAGAAAAGAACAAGGGAAAAAAATCTCACATCGGAAACGACAACACAAATATAATAATGACAATATAATTTGTCACTCCAAGATATAAGGTACATCAGAGTTAAAAACAAACCTTATCAACTGGACAGTTATAATTTTCTAACCTTATAATTGCTGATGATAAGTATAAATAATACTGCGGAAAATAAAAATATTACAATAGGTGAACATCCAGCTCTACTTCACGAGCTCAATGTCCCACCAATGACAACTTGGAGAAATACTTGGTCTGACCCGAGCGTTATAATAAAATAACATCCAGATCAGTCTAGAAAACCATCTTGAGAAAACTCAAGTAATATAAGGAACTTATAATAATTCTGTAAGATTATGCCACTTAGCGCGGAACGAGGTTTTACCGCACTAGAACCACTTCCATACATGAAGAGATGGGAAACAATCAGAATAATAATCCAAACAATAAAGGATGTACATAGACAAGATCAAAATCCAAACTTAAAGAATGAACAAAAATAACTAAACATCGAGAAGAGCTTCAGACACTTCCAGATGCAAATTAAGAAAACAATTCAAAGATTTGAATCAAATAAGGAAAGGGAAAATTTCCAACAAATTACTAGGAGGGTGCTCCCCCCTACCGAAAGTATACCCTTAGAAATATATATGAGAACCACGATGGCTCTCGGGAACTCCAAACCGGACCCCATTAACCTTTACTGAGAATCCGAGCATTTCACATCTTCGAAGCATACAACCGAATCTAATCTAGAGTAGACGTGAAGATATCCTAATGGGAATAATCCCAAATAACTTGGCCCCCACTCGTGCTTTAGTTTTAGTCATTTCCAATAAAGAATAGCAATGCTCAAATGAGCAAAAAATCGTATTGGATTGAAGAAACACAAAAGATGAAAAGATCAATTCCAAGGTTTGAGAAAGAAACAAGGGAAATGAATTTATCCAAAATAACTAGGAGGGTGATCCCTCCTACAGCAAAAGTACACCTCTAGATAAAATATACTTTAGAGCCCACACCGCATGAGCAACACTCTCGGGAACTTCCAAGATGGACCCTGTTAAATCCACATGCATCCGAATATACTCACATCAATGCATGCATGCTACTGACACCACTGGATAGATGTGAATATACCCTAATGGGTGCAACCTACATGGCTTGGTTCCCACTCGCGCTTTGGTTTTAGTTTCCATGGTATTGGATGCCAACGCTCAAAACGAGCGAAAAATCGTCTTACAGTGATGAAGCACCACGTTGGTATCAAAACCGATAGTTGAGAAATCAACTATCGAAAGTAAACGAATAATTGTATATGGGAATTAGATCGCATACATTTTTCATCATTAAGCAATTCAAGATTCAAACATTTGATTCTTTCTTGTGCTTGATTTTCTCATCACAAATATCTGTAAACACTTTTAAAAATACTCTTTAAAAATATTCATTTTAAAGAGCTAATTATATTTCTCTTTTATAAATTATCATTTAAAAATTTCAAACAACGTTTATTATCTTGGAAGATAATAAATAAAAATACTTTTATAAAATAAAAACCACAATAATTATCTCGAAAGAGAATTAATCAACATCATAACTCTTTAAATAAATCAAATCAATTTTCTTTAAAGACCTTTATTAAATCAGATAATTAATTTTAAGCACCTTTATTTAAACCAATTAATTACTTTAAGCACCATTTATTAAAATGATTAATTAATTTTAAACATCATTATTAAAATGATTTATTAAATTTATAAATCCTTTTATAAATTTCAATCAACATTTATCCTTTATTTCCAAAATTCCCAAAATATTTGAAAATATAGCTTAAACAACTTCCAAAGTGTAAAAAAATGCGACCAAACATTTGGTTTTTTAAAATACCAGCATAAGTTCAATACACATAAGAGTTTATGGAGAAGATATTTCATAAGTGACTATATTGAAAATTGCTATAACGACGCTTACACAATTCAAGTAGTATGGCATAAATATTTTTAACTAAACATCAATATAAGCAATAAAATAATATAAATAAGATGCGGATAATAGTAAATAAATAAATAATGGTTGGAAACCCCTTAGGATCTCTCTATAAAAGTCCTTTGTATAGTACACATATGTATGTGTATTTTTCCAAAGTGTTCCGTAGCGACGTATTTGCTATGAAAACACTCCGACTTCTCCTTTTTGTCCCTTGCAACAAAATGGTTATTTATATCATCCGTTACTAAGCGGGAATTCAAAACCAGAACAAACAGTCAAATAACAGTAATATTTTTACTTTACAAGTATAAAATGATGACTTATTCTATTCGATAGATGTCTGAACAATCTATTAAATTTTATTATAGCAGACAAGATTTAATTATGCTAAATAGATGTCCTAAATGAGGTATAATAAATTTAACTACGTTAAGCGCAATTAAATTAAATCAGGATAATATTTTCATTTATCCATCTTTTGTTAAAACTATCAATTACCATTCAAGCATTCAACAACAATCAACAACAACATAGAAATCATATTGTTTATTTAAAATTGAGTTAACTCACCGAAATTCTAGTTGACGCCGAAGAGTTCCAGTTTGAACTAAAATCGAACGGACATTCGATGTTAGCCTAAAATTTCACTAGCTCCAAATTCATCTAAACTAAATCCATCGCGTAGCTATCGCCATTACGTATGCAACACAAAAGACTGCGTTCGAATTAGACCTCGTACGAGCAAGAATTAAATTTATAGGTTATTGATTTAATTAAATTAATTAACAACTTAATTAAAACTATAATCACCTAATTAATGATTTATAAGCTTCTTCACCAAATCAGATAATAACTTACTGCTTGATACACTGACCCCGATCCTTCCATACTCATACACGCACATCGATGCTTCTTCCATAAGCCACGAAAACCACCACTGTCTTCATCAACAAACTCGCCTACTCGAGAGCTCTGCATCCATCCCCGTCTCGACAAGCTCGAACACCCCAAACCCAAAACGACCTACTCCTCAACCCCTACCGCCCCAATGCGTCGGACCCACCAACCCACAACCGAGCTCCTTCATACTCCTAGCACAGCTGCTCTTTGACACAACTAAACCAATGCAAACAACCCTAAGGCCTCTCATCGCCTAAATCACGATCAAACCTAAAACCCAATCGATGCCAAAATAGTCAAATGCCACTAATCTCGGCCGCACCCATCCATAAGCATATTGGGCTAAAGATCTCATCAACACGAATTCAACGAGACCGACCTCAAGAATTTTAATGGACTATTTGATTTGATTTTTGGGTTTATATCGAATGACCATTAGTTTACTTAACTGGAAATGAGATAGAGAAAGGAAAGGAAATGATGAAAATGTTTTAGATAATGAGGTTAGGTTTTCTTTTTCTTACTTTATACAAGAAAATCACTTTAGTTCAATTTCAAGCTAAACTAATTTTCAAGCAACAATTCATTTCAAAAATCAAATCCAATACATCATTTTACCCAAAATACAAACAAGGTTTCTCAGGTTAGATAATATTCCCAAGCAACATATCCCATCAAAATCAATTCAATTTCAAAAATTTTGATATTAGTTTAATTTAAAATGTTTTGGAAAGAAGGTTTTGCGGTACCCCACTACACAATATTCCGTCCACGTTCGGACCATGAACGATGGGAATAGAAAACGGTCGTGCACCAAAATGTGACACAATCACAAATCAACAATAAAATATACTAGTTATTTCATTCTGTGAAATCAAAAATTACCATCGGTTTTCGAAAAATCATCAAACGTCAAATTTAAATAATTTCCAAATTAAAAATTATGGAAAATATTATAAATTAAATTAAAAATATTACAAAGAGAATCAAGTTATTTTATTAGCAATTGATTTTATTATTATTATTTATTTGAACTATTTATTTTTGTAATGAATTTACCATTATTATTTATTTATTAAAATGGAATTAAATAAGGTTATTAAATCCATTTAATTAATATTTAATCCCCAATTCAAATATTTAACTCACAATTCAAATACTTAATTCTCAATTCAAATATTTAGGCATTCACTATATTTGAATTCAAGTCATCAAAATCTAAAACCAACTATTTAATTTTTTTAAAATAGATTAATTATTAGAAAAAAGTCAAAATGGTAAAATTCCCAGATGTTACATTGTCACAACAAACTCAAAATCATTGCATACTTGTGTTATCTTCAAAACATTCTTTTTAAAGATCTAAGATAATAATAGGTTAAGTTCGATAGTCAACTAATCGATTATCTAGTTAAAACGGTTGCTTATACAAATCAATATTCATATACTTAACCCATTTTCGACATTTCAACTTAACTTTTCCTCATTCAAGAGTGAAGCCAGGTAAGTTAGAGCTCTGGTTGCATCAAAGCCCTACCTTGATACTTCATTCTTGAATCTCACAAATAGACAAGTTGACACATCGGCTTTTAGTGTTAAGTAGAGTATTAATGATTCCTAAAAATGAGTTATAAAACAATATGATTAACCCATTTTCGACATTCCCAACTTAACTATTCCTCATTCAAGAGGGAAGCCCGGTAGTCTAGAGATTTATTGCTATCCCTCTCAACATCAATCTTAACTCCCAGAAATAGATAGGCCTACTTCGTCGGCTTTTAGCATTAAACAAAGTTAATTACCTTTTAAACAAGTAAGTAAACAACAAGATTAACACGTTTCTGACATTCAAACTTAACTATTCCTTGTTCAAGAGGGAATCCTGGTAGGTTAGAGCTCTGTTGCTCCGTCCCTGCTTGACATTAATCTTAACTCTCTGAAATAGAAACATCTACCTCGTCGGCTTTTAGTGTTAAACCTCTTCATTACTTTTTCGAAATTTATATATAATTATTATAAATATATTTAAACTTCAAACCAAATTTTAATATACTTCAAATTATTTTTCAAAACATATAAAAATATTAGAGAAAAATACCAAATTTAAATATCATTTTTAAACACCTAAAACCATAAGCAACTTACTACAACATTTATAAATGCTGTTAAAAGTCCTTGTTAAAAAACGTTGAAAAGCACGATCTTTATGACTACATTTAACCACTTTAACAAATGATTTAAGGCTTGAAATATTTATAGTATGTACTACCCTTAGGTACTTAAAAACCATGGAAAGAAACTCCTAATATTATCTTTTCATTTATTTATAAAAATTCCCAAAAACAGGGGATCCAGAAGTGCAGTTATTACGACTATTCTCGGTTCAAACACTTTCAAACTTACTTCAATTTAACACATAAGTTAAACAACCATTTAAACATCAACTCAAGGTCATGCCACATGTTTAAGAGGTTAATAAAAGTGATGTTATACAATATAAAGTTATCATTTTCTTTCAAAAGCAAGAGGGGTCCAAAGTTTATAACTTTACTTGGTTAATGTCACTTTAACTTTATACTTTGCACACAACATATACACACACAATATATACTAATAAGATAGTGAGATAACTCACTTAGGTCCATGAAAACCCCAAGCACAAAGCCACAAGAACAAATAATCACCTCCTTCCATCACCAAAAGCCTAAAGATCCAACCTTTAGCACTTCCAAACCAAAGCCACACCTCTCTTCCTCCTCCCATGCGTACGGTCCCTCCTTGATCCCCCTCTTCCTCTCACCATCTCCAAATTTTTACTTGCTAACCATGCTTCATGATGTCTTTGGCCCAAATCCAAAGTTTAAAAGAGATTGGAGATGATTTGGTTATGCCCTTAAAAAGTTAGAGAATAATTAGTAGATTAGTGCTTATGCACTTCCGCCATTTTTAATTCTCATACTCCATCTTAAGCTTAGTGAATTAGTGATTTATTATGTATGGTATGCCTCTACTTATATAGAGTTTTACAAGAGGTCATAACCACCTTTTGCCTTCTATAAAAGGTCACAAAGGAGCCTCCTTTTCATATGTTCACCTCTTTTCTTTTGCTTAAAAGTTAAATATTACCATAAACGATCCTTTCCTAAATATCTTTGATGACATCACCTATGACATCATCAAAAAAGTTTATTTCCATCAATAGCAAAAGTTTTTGTTTCATTTTCTTTAATTCCTAAGAAAATAAGTGTATGCAAAAAAAATCTAAATAACTACTGACAGTTAAAAACTGTTTATCGATAAAACGATTTTCGGTCACATTATCGATATTTTTTCGAAGTATTTATTTTAGTAAACATTCTTTAAAAATAAGTTTACCATCATTACTTATGATTTAAAAGGAGGTTAAAAATCTAATTAAATCATTTTAATAACATTTAATCCAAGATTCAAATATTTAAATAGTTTGGGTATTTAAAAACAAAGTGTCCGAAATTCCGGTTCGTTACATATATTGGCCAAACCCTCACCCACTATCTAGTCCAGTAGGGTGACTCCTGGCTGCACACCGATTGAGAATATTTCTATGGAAGATCACAATAATTCTCAACCAAAGTTTTGGTCTTCTTTCTTCTCCACTGCACCACGTAACATAGGAGTTTACTCTCTAAGACATTATCAACTTGTTAGTTAGTGGTATCAATATCCCTCCTCTTGAAGTTGTAGAAGCAGGTACAAATTTTTGGCATTATCAACTTGTTGGCTTTTTTCTCGATGGAAACCCTCCGTACGTAGGTATGAAATCCCACCTCATGAAGTTTTGGAAAATGAAAGGTAAAATTACTATGTGGTATGACAGTTCTATGTTCTACATTAACTTTACATGCTCTAAGGATAGGCTTCGCATTTCAAATCCGAACCTATCATTATGATGGGAAAACATTTCGTTATTACCAAATGGTATCCCTCTGTCGACTCTACTCATGAAAAGGTACTCTCTATTCTTGTTCGGGTTCATTTCTCAAACATATCTTCCGTTTTTTCAACCTTTGTTTAGTATTGATTGGTTGGCTAATTTGATTAGTGAGTTGATATATTTTGATGAGGCGACGGTGAGGTGGGATAGATTGGGTTATGTGAGATCTTTGATTGAGGTAAAGCCTAATAGGTTATTACCGTCGGTATTACCAGTTGAACCGACTTCTGGTAGATGTTGACTATAAGTGGGAACCATCGATATGCGCTAATTGTAAATCATTTGTCATCTTATCTCTTCTTATAAACATTCCCCTTATCCTTTGCCAATGTCAGATGATTAGAAATATGAAGTTAAGCTTCCAATCCCTAAAAAGATCCTTCTTCCAAAAGTCTTGAAGCAAGTTGGGTTCCTGAATGTGTGTATCCTCCTCCATGAAAAGGTACTGCTCCAAGTAGTCCCATGCCTTTTCCACCAAGTTGTTGCTGTAGCTCTATCGCCGATCCTATTGCTTGTAATTTTATGGAGAAGACCTGGGTCTATGATGTGATGTAGTTTTTCTATTCCTCAATGTTTGGCACGTACCTTAAGTATGTTACAGATCAGGATGGCGAGCGTAGATCTTTGTTTTATCACATTTATGGTGAAACGCTTACACTTTTTATGCATGAAAAATATGAAGAACACAGTTGTGAGATTTTAAAGGATGAAACCTGAGAAAGACGATTTATTTTCAATAAGGAGTCTGTTGTATTTGATTCTAACATTGCATTTCTATTTAGAATGGTAATGTCATTTGGTATTAGGACAAAACCTTTCAAGGCATGGTATGGAATACCTTATAAGTCGCCAAAAACGTTGGTGTGTGTTAGTACCAAAATTAGTCACTAACACCCTTGAATAGAGTTGTGTAGAGAGATTAATGAAGAAAGTAAATTGAAAAGGAGAAATAACTCAATTAGAAGCAAAATAAACAGAAAAGGAAACACCAGAGTTATAGTGGTTCGGCGTAACTGCCTACGTCCACTTTGAATATGATCTTTATTACTTTTCTGATCAATTGAGTACATATACAATCTGTAAACAAACAGCTTGAATGCAAAAAATGGCAGAGTATCCCTGGAGTTCCCGAAAAAAGGTCCCCTCAACTGTACCCATGCCCCTCTATTTGTAGATGAAGATAGGCTGGACTCCCTGCGTAGGCCCAAGACCAAGGTTGCTCGGCCCATAGTCGTAAGTCAAGCTGACCGGACGAGTCTTGCCAAGCCTCTTCCACCAATCTACCTGTGTCGAACCAGGGGTTATCTTATTGTTGACTCGAAACAGGCCTTCAAGGGATCAGAGCAAACGGTAGTGTAACTCAAAGTATGGAAACACTGGTCGCATCACTCTATTGTAGTCCAAATAAATTATCGACCTCCTCAAGTTGCACCAAACCAGATACACCGACTCGCACGTGCCGAATTGCTCCTGACCGAACGACAATAGCTTTCCTACCATGACCGAACGATACCTACTGAACCATCTAGGTCGAACGACATATGCCGAACCATCTAGACCGAACTGTCTTGCCTTTCCTTCCTTGGCCGAGCGAAACATGATTCAGTACCTCTAAGGCCGTACCACAATTGGTCGAACAACCAAGGCCGATTCCATCCACACCGACCCACTAAGTCCAAAACCATATTGACTGAACCGCTTTGTCTCACCCATCTTGGGTGACCCACCATGTATACATTCCAACGCCGAACCACTTCGGCCAAGCCAGTGCTAAGCATACGACCCAGGTGTATAGGATGATCCAAACTTAAGCTACTTGGGTCTCTTATACTTTCCATCCTTTCTTAACTTGAGTACCGTTTAGATTCATCCATAGGCTCTATGAATATCACCATGTAGTCGGGCTAAGGTGCCGGGTAAAATTTGCCCCCCAAAGTGCATCGTGTGAATCAACACGACGTGCTTTGTATTAGCAATCAGTCCTTGCTTTAAGGTGCTATTCCAGTCAGAATGATAATTATCTATCGCTTAGATCCTGTCCTTAATTTTTTTTAAAAGCTGATTGTATACGATCTTTCGTAGGTTGAACCATGGTGGATTTTCGTAACATAACATGTGCACACGTAACATAAAATGGATAGCTCAACGTACGAACACCTAGCCATACGTCCGGTGTACTCAATATCGCTCGTCATGCTCACTCACCGACCCACTGTGGTGCTCTGACCGGTTCCATAGGGTAAGGCCTGTTTGCCTCCCCTTTTCCACATATAAAGGCCACATTCCTGTGTTTTCTTCTCACTTCCATTTTTACAAGCTTACTAACCCATTTTATTACAACCCTTGTTTACCATTACACCTGTCCTTCCTCCTTTTAAACTCAAACCTCCTACTTTGTAACTCCAATCGCCATCAAATCTGATCAATCCTCAACTCGTAGCCCTGCAATCCTCAAAAGCTTCCAGCTTCTCTTATAGGTACAGATTCCTCATTCAACACACCCACCTTAGTTCAAAGTCTCATTCGAAATCCGAGTATATAGGTTCAGTAGGAGATGGTGGTGAGGAGTGAGTCGAAAGGGATATGGGAACGTGGTTTAGGATTACTAGATGAAGTAGTGTAGTATTAACTTCAAGGTCAGCAACGTATAGAGCAAGGAAGTGGAGTAGGCAAGCTTTTGGAGTGGAACTGGGTCGGTAAATCTTTGGTGGGAGGAGGTCAGTTATTAGAGAAAGTGTGAATCGATATTTTATATGAGAGCAGTGTGGTTTTGGTAGGAGTTATGCTATAGAGAGACTCAACACTCTGAGAGGGAGTGTCGATCGTTTACGAGCGAAAGAGGGAGAAAGTGTGGGTCGGTCAGTACATATTAAGGAGTGTGTGTCGCTCGGCATTGAGAGAGTTGTTATGGTTGGCAGGAATCTAGGGTAGTGGCTCGATATAGATTGAGATGTGTGGAGGAGAGAAGTATAGTGAGTATGGCTCGGCATCTGATGAAGTGATGTAGGTCGATAGAAGTCCGAGTGAGGCCGTTCGGTAGTTAGGGGGAGATGGCGAGTGAGTGGATCGGCATTGACAAGCAAAAGTGTTTTAACTTGAACATAATACACATTTGGGTAACTTACCTCCACAATTAATCATAGCATATCAGACAATGATAATTAACAAAGCACATAAGCCCAAGGACTCAATTTGAACTGACTCCCCTATAGCTTGAACAATCTTAAACGCAAATTTAATTCAACAAATGCGAACAACAGGCTTCACACTCTACGATGCCAATGTTCGATTCCAAGACTTCTACTGCCAATCAAATGACAAATTGCAGGAGACGGTCAGTGATGACGGTCTCCGAGGACTACAACTTAAAGCTCTATCACACCACACTTGTGTTTAAAACTTTAATATTTTCTGCACTCACGTTTGAGTCGTCGCACTAGTTCACACACAACACGGGGGGATATATTATTGTCGTTATATCTGATATCGATTATCTTTCAAGTATAGTTTAAATAGGTATCTACCCATACTAAACGCTCATTGAAGATGTCCAAAAGATCAAGCTCTGCTATAGTTTCTGATAAGCCTGAGCCAAGTTCTCGGCTGGAGGTAGTAGGAACTTTGAATCCACCGACAACCTCTACACAGGGTATTCTAGATCCATCTATTGTAGTTATAGGCCTAGCTCTTGATGTTATTGAATGAGCCGTTATTCTGGATAATCCTATTGATTCACAAGTTTCAAAAATCAATGAAGCCGCTCTTCGTCGGTTATGCTCAATTCATGGAATCCCTTTCGACGACGTTTTAGTTCCGTCAGGACAAGATCGGCCTCACCTACCTCCAGCCGGGTATACAGCGTGCAACAAATTTATGTGCTGGGTCGGAAGTGTGCCACCTTTCAATTCATTTCTTCGTGAAGTGTTACGGTATATCGAGATTGCTCCGGCACAACTACACCCTAATAGTCATGCGATCATTCATGGCACTTGTGTCCTCTTTTTGAGCACCTAATTCAAACTCCCCACCCCCGAGAATATCAGTTATATCTACTGCTTCGAAAGACGGTCCGACAGTCCATCCTTCATATTTCTCAAGCCACATTCCAAATGTCAAATCCTGACGGGGGCGTGGAGTAAATTTTCCTACTATAAGCAAGAGTGGTTTCATTCCTAGACTAATATTTATCTAAGTCTACAAGCTAAAAGAAAACAGTAGGTGGAACTTCAAAAGTTACAATTACTCCAGTTGAAAGAGAGTCGTCTCTCCAAAATTTAGAGGGTTTACTAAAAGGTCTATCAGACCTGACCATCTGACGACTTGCTAAATTATGACTTCAACGACCCAGAGGCTATGGGACTTAATTCGCCAGCGAGAAGTGATCAAGGCGATCAGGCTTGTCATCAAGGAGAGAAAACTCCAATAAGTAAAGAAAAAAACACTGGTACGTCCGGGGGAAGCACCATGACACACAAACACTTACACTTCATCCTACACTTAAATTTTAGTTATCATATGATTCCCACTAACTTGTCCATACTTCGTTTCTGTTCAGGCGATATGGTGCGTACACACGGCATTGACCATCTTCGCGGATCCTTTATCTTTTACCATTCCAGTCGGGATTCAGGATCAGGTAGACACCGAGATAGGGATGACAGCGACGATAGAGACTACAGTCCCAGAGATTCATCGTCTTCCAAAAGAAAACTTACATTCATTCCTCATACCCAAACAATCCTTCCTCTCAGTAAGAGCACAGTAGGGAAAAATCTACTTAGAAGGGATCCCAATCCGAAACTCCCCGCGACCAACACTCTGGCTCGTTGAGCACCAAGCAATCTCGTGAGCCCCGTAAGAAGTCTTTGACTCCAGCTAAGCAGACTTCCCCAGCCTCTGCACATGATCCATCGACGGCAGGAAAATTAGCCAAGCTCAAAGCCACATTCCCGAAGATATGTTTCGATGGATTGAAATTTCTCCTTGCAATTCATCCCATTACCGGACATGTCAAACAAAGCGCCATCGCCAGCAACAACGACGTTTATGTCCAGCATGATGCGTTTGTACATTTGGCGGAGATAGTTTCAGAGGTTTCCATGGAATTTCAACACGAAATCGATCGCCTGAAACTTGAAGCCATTCATGACAAAGATATCATCTAAGCCCAAGGTAAAGAGCTATCCTTGTACAAGTCTCAACTTGAGGCCACCCAGAAAAATGCCAAGGAAACGGCTGAGGCAGTTAGTCGCTTGGAGGCCGCTCACAAGAAAAAAATCAATGAGGCAGTCCAACACAGTGGTGCTTTAGCTTTAGAAAAAGGCTCTATCCAAAAAGAAAAAGATATTCTCGCTCGGCGAGTTAAAGAACTAAAGGAGCTGCTTGCCAAAGAGAAAGAAGAGAAAACTGCCTCGTAGGAAGAGTCACAACGATATTGCGATGAAATTGTCGCAACATGACTCTTAAAGACGAAGCTCGATGAGGAACTTTCCAAGGTGGAAGCGCTAAAGGAGGCAGCTCGCGAGGAGGGTAAGAAAATGGCACTCATAGAAGTCGACTCTCGTCTTGAGGCTGCTACTGAGGCTAGCAGAGAGGAAATTAAATGCTTATTTGATCCGCTCATTGCCGAGTATAATGCACGAGTTCTCATGCACCGCGACCTATCTTTTCTAAGTGAGGGTTACCTCGAATCATTGGCCGAAGCGTGGGATACTTTGATAAAAATTAGAAAGGTTGAGCTGGGCATCGAAGAGGTCGATGAGGGAGCTCTCGTGAGGGAAGTGCTTCGAGGAAACGAGCCTTCAGAATTGTCTGCAGCAAAATCTTTCTTCGGTAGAGACTCCTCGTCATCAAAGGGTAAGGACGATATTACTGGCCCGTCTGGCACCGAGTCTCCAGTTCCTCCTCCCGCTCAGCTGGGCGATAGCACGTTACTCGAACCTCCCGAGCAGCATGTTGGTTATGATCCGGAGAAGCCTAGGCTTGGTGTCCACATTCTGTCCCCTATTCTTGAGGGTGAGACTCCCAAGACAGCTGAGAGTCAACTGGAAGCCGGTATGTAGTTTTTCCTTCTAGAGCTCAAGAAATCACCGCTTTTTGGCGAGTAATAGATGAATTCTAACATTTGTCCTTCGTGACTTCATGTAGGCCATTCTGATCCCGAACCACTCCAAGGAGCGACGTCGCCATGGAGAGGGAAGAGAAAGTGGTTGAGACACTCCACGTTGGGGATACCCCTAGACCCGATGCTCAAGTGATCGGAGCGCTAGATGATGATAAACTTGAAAATCCCTCGCTTGGAGATGAACATGACGAGGTCGAAATCACAGGCGCCTCCGAACATACTTCGAAGCTTAGCATGGAGGAAAAAATCATAGAAGAGGAGAAAAATAAAGCCGAAGTTAAGGTTGAACCTCAGGTGGTGGACCCTGATGACCCTTAAAATAGGCCTTTAAAGATAATTCTCCCCGGGGGGACCACACCTCTGGATGTCTCCCTTCCTCCCTCGGATACCACCTCACTGGGAAGCAGAGGGTCCAGGAAGAAGCGCTCGGCTGAGGAGCCTTTGGAGAAGCCGAAGAAGGAGAAAAAGTCAAAGAAGTGGTTATCATCTTGTCATACCTCGCTCAGCCTGAATAAACCTAAGTCATGTAGTTGTTTATTTTTTCTTTTTTATAGTCGTCGTAGATAGATTTTAGTTCTGGACCTCGGAAAAGTAGTAATGGAACTTAATTTTTGATTAGTGAATAAAATTTTGTTTCTTTTGCGTACATAGACTCTCATCGTTTAGCTTATCACCTGACTTGTAGTTGAAATTCAAAGTCCTATGGGTTGCGCAAGTTCCAGTCTGCTTCCACATGACTTGGAGATTTTTGAATTATTTATACTTTAGTCTACGCTCCGGGGACTTAGAGATTTTTGAATCGTTTATACTCTAGTTCGCACTCTGGGGACTCAGAGTACTCTAGTCCGCGCTCCGGGGACTTAGAGATGTTTGAATCATTTATACTCTAGTTCGCACTCTGGGGACTCAGAGTACTCTAGTCCGCGCTCCGGGGACTTAGAGATTTTTGAATTGTTTATACTCTAGTCCGCGCTCCGGGGACTTAGAGTACTCTAGTCCGTGCTCTGGGGACTTAGAGATTTTTGAATCATTTATTCTCTAGTCTGCGCTCCGGGGACTTAGAGTACTCTAGTTCGCGCTTCGGGGACTTAGAGATTTTTGAATCGTTTATACTCTAGTCCGCACTTTGGGGACTCAGAGTACTATAGTCCGCGCTTCGGGGACTTAGAGATTTTTGAATCGTTTATACTCTAGCCGCACTCTGGGGACTCAGAGTACTCTAGTCTGCGCTCCGGGGACTTAGAGATTTTTGAATCATTTATAATCTAGTCCGCACTCCGGGGACTCAGAGTAGTCTAGTCCGCGCTCCGAGGACTTAGAGATTTTTGAATCGTTTATACTCTAGTCCGCACTCCGAGGGCTCATAATACTCTAGTCCGCGCTCTGGTGACTTAGAGATTTTTGAATCGTTTATACTCTAGTCCACGCTCCGGGGACTCTCAGAATATTCTAGTCCGCGCTCCGGGGACTTAGAGATTTTTGAATTGTTTATTCTCTAGTCCGCGCTCCGGGGACTCAGAGTAATATCGTCCGCGCTCCGGGGACATAGAGATTTTTGAATCGTTTATACTAGTCCGCACTCTAGGGACTCAGAGTACTCTAGTCCACGCTCTAAGGACTTAGAGATTTTTGAATCATTAGCTGATGACTTTTAGTTTTGCGTGCACGTTCGTATGCTAGACAGATTAATGCAACTCTATTTTGCCATGGAATTACAAAATACAAAACACTTATAGCACATAGAAAAACAACTTCAAGCCTTTATTGATTTAGCAAATAAGGACAAATTGAATTGTCTTATTACATTTTGGAAACAAAGAACAACAAAAGAAAACGAATTCTTGAAACAATTGCTACTACAATGCAAAAGAAACAAACTGAGTGTAATAACAACGCAAATGCTCGCTATTCCATGCTCTGGGGAGTGTCATGCCATCAACAGTCGCTAGCTTGAAGGTTCCTTCTCCAAGCTTCTGTTCGATGATGTACGGACCTTCCCATGTGGGATTCATATGTGACGGGACTGGAAAAACTCGCTTCAAAACAAGGTCGCCCACATCGAAAGTTCTTGGTTGAACTTTTTCGTTGTAATATCGGGTGACTCGGTGCCGATATGCAGCCGCCCTTAAGTCAGCTTCTTCACGTTTCTCGTCGACAAAGTCCAATGATTCCAGTAAAAGATCCTGATTCGTCTTAGGATCATAATGAGTTACCCGGTGAGAGGGAACTTCAAGTTCCACGAGTACAACAGCTTCAGTGCCGTATGCCAAGGTGAATGGAGTGTGGCCAGTCATGGACTTGTGGGTGGTTCTGTAAGCCCAGACTGCTGTCGAAAGCTCATCCACCCACTTGCCGCTAGCCTTCTCCAAACGTTTTTCAATATGGACTTGATTATTTTATTTACGGCTTCAACTTGACCATTGGCTTTAGGGTGAGCGACACCCGAAAATCTTTTCTCAATGCAATATTTTTGGCAGAATTCCTTAAACTCCCTACTCTCAAATTGAGTTCCGTTATCCGTAACGATAGAGGCCAAAACGGCATATAATGTTTCGCACAATGAAATTAATGACCTTTTTGGTGGTGATCGTAGCTAAGGGCTCTGCTTCCGCCCAGTTGGTGAAATAATCGACCGCAACAATTGCATATTTCGCACCACCTTTTGAGATCGGCAAGGAGCCGATTATATCGATCCCCCATATTGTAAATGGACATGGACTAACCATTTGCATGAGTTCCATTGGCGAGGCTCTTGGGACCTTTGCATACTTTTGACATTTGTCGCATCTTCTTACATAGTCCGCGACATCTTGATTCATGGTCGGCCAATAATATCCATAGCGGAGGATCTTTTTGGCTAGCGTCTGCACCCCAGTATGGTCGCTACATTCTCCTTCATGAATTTCTTCTAAGACCTGCTTTATCTCGCCATGGGCAATGCACCGAAGTAAGGGAACATAAAATCCTTTTCGATACATTATTCCATCCTGCATTATATACCGCGATGCTTTGCGAATGACTTGTCGTCTCTCATTCTTTCTCTCAGCCAAAGTTCCATGTAGCAGGTATTGTTTGAATAGGGTCGTCCACGACTCCCTTTCAGTTTCCGTTTCTAAAACAAAATCTACTTCCATTTCATTTATACTCGGGACATGTAAGGTTTCGACGGGAACCAAACCCATCTGTTGTGCATCACCTGTACTTGCGAATTTTGCCAATGAATCGGTTTCCCCAATTTGTTCACGCGGAATGTGCGAAATATCGTAATACTCAAGATCCGCCAGTAGTTCTTGAACCCGAGCAAGGTATGGGGCAAGTCTCTACCCCTTTGCTTGATAGTCTCCCCGTACTTGGTACACCACCAATTGTGAGTCACAAAAGATTTCAACCGATTTTACTCCAAGTTCCTTGGTAAGTTTCAAACCAGCAATCAATGCTTCATATTCGGCTTCGTTATTCATAGCTGGGAAATCGAGTTTCAAAGCATAACAAATTGATCGGTTTTCGGGAGTTACAAGAATAAACCCAGCCCCAGAACAGCGGTCGGTTGATGCCCATCGGTGTATAGTTTCCATCGAACGGAGGGGACTATAGCACTACTGCTTGACTCGTCTGATGTGGTAAATTCTGCAATGAAGTCTGCTAGCGCTTGCCCTTGGATAGCGCTTCGTGGCAGGTAAGTGATATCAAACCGACTCAGCTCAATGTTCCATTTGAGTAGCCTTCCAGAAGTTTCTGGTCGTTGGAGCACCTGCCGTAGGGATTGATCGGTATAAACACTGATCGGGTGTTCCTGAAAATATGGACGGTGCTTGCGTGATGCGATCACCAAGCAGTAGGCTAGCTTCTCAATCTTAGGATAATTTATTTCTGCCCTCGTTAAACGTTTACTGACATAGTACACAGGCTTTTGAATTCGGTCCTCCTCGTGAACCAAGGCTGTATTGATGGCATGCTGAGATATGGCTAAGTAAACATACAACTCCTTATGGTCTACAGGCTTTGACAGAATCGGGGGCTTCTCCAAGTGTCTCACCAAGGCCCTGAACGCATCCTCACAGTCCAGCGTCCATTCAAAATTTCTCTTTCCTTTCCTTATCACATCGAAGAAAGGAATACACTTGTCAGTCGCTCTGGATATGAATCGACTCAACGTGATGACTTTTCCACTCAGGATTTGTACTTGTTTTAAAGTTTTGGGTGCTTGTATGTCTCGAATAGCCCGAATCTTTTATGAGTTGGCTTCGATTCCCCGTGCATTGACAATAAAACCCAAAAACTTTCAAGATGTAACGCCAAAGGAACATTTTAGTGGATTGATTTTCATTTCGTAGTACCTGAGTATATCAAACATCTCCATTAAGTCTCGAATGTGGTCGTCTGACTGTCGTGACTTCACGAGCATGTCATCTACATAGACTTCCATTGTTCTACCAATTTGGTCTTTAAACATCCGATTCACCAAACATTGATAAGTTGCTCCTGCTTACTTCAACCCAAAAGGCATTAGTACATAACAGTACAGTCCAACGTCTGTGAAAAAACTAGTATGTTCCTAATCTGGAATGTGCATTGGGATCTGATTGTATCCCGAATACGCATCCATAAATGACAATAATTCATGTCCTGTTGTCGAGTCGACCAACCGATCAATTCTGGGTAAAGGGAAACTGTCTTTATGGCACGCCTTGTTTAGGTCTGAGTAATCAACACAGGTCCTCCATTTTCCATTTTGCCTTCCTTAGCAGTACAGGATTAGATACCCATTCAGGATAGAGGGCGTTGCGGACAAACCCATTGGCTTTGAGTTTATCCACTTCCTCTCGGAGAGCAGCAGACCTCTCTGGGTCCATGCCACTCCTTTTTTGTTTCACTGGCACATATTTTGGGTCAATGTTCAATATATGACTTGCAATGGCGGGAGAAATCCTGCACATATCAGAGTGGGCCTAAGCGAAAACATCCAGATTCGTTCGAAGGAAATCAGTAAGATTCTCAGTCATCAAGGGGTTGAGTTGTGATACAATCTTAAGCACCTGTGATGGGTCATCATGGCTGACTAGAATGTCAATCATCGGTTTAGCCAGTGCTGCTTTATTCTCCTTGGGTTCTTCATCATCGTCTCTCGGATCTATGTCTCTATAGGACCGGCACTGTTGCCCGAGCCAAGGCTCGGGCATTACTTGTCAATTTTCAGCAACACAGATGCGAATTGAGTTGTCCACAACCTTTCCCTTCTCTCTTCGCTGGGCCTCCCTCAGCTCAGCCACATAACATGTGCGACCAGTTGCTTGATCGCTATGCACTACACCAACTCCTCTATCCTTCGAAAATTTCAAGGTTAACACCATGGGGCCAAAGCTGCCCTAAACTCCGCCAAGGCTGGTCGGCTCAGAAAAACATTATATAGGGAACCAACATCCAAAACAAAGAACGGTAGGATCCGTACGCTCCTACGTTCACCTTCTCCTAACTCAACCGACAATTCAACAAAACCTATCACATCAGTGGCTGCACCATTAAAGCCGTGAATACAGGTTTTATATGGTTTTAGATCCTTCGCCTCCATCTTCATTTGGTCATACGCCTTCTTAAAGATAATGTTAACGGAACTCCTGCAATCAATCAGTATCCTTCTCGCAAATGCCGGCCCAATCGTGGCTGAGATGACCATCGGGTCGATGGTAGGTGCATGCCTCCACCTGGTCGGCATCCCTACACCTGAATACAATATCATCCGTCACCATCCGCTGCTATTTCGTTGGGGTCCCATCTTTTGTGTTCGAGCAACATTCGAAATCCGCATGCTTTAAGGAACTAGCATAGCGTTCCATTTTCTGCCAACTCTTGTCTGCCGGGTGGGGCCCACTGACTATCGTGTTTATAACCAGTCTACCTCCAGTCCGAGCGGGTTCCTCAGGTCGATGTAGAGTCTGCCCGCGATTTGGGTCGGAGGTCCCCAGTTCGCCTTCCTGCGGATTCTTAACAAACTACCGTAACTTCTTCTGTCGAATCAGCTTTTCTATAGCATCATGGAGGTGTCTGCATTCTTTGGTATTGTGCCCGTAAGTCTCATGGAAGCGAAAATACTTCCCAGTCTGCTTTTGTTCCTCAGTGGATTCTTTTGGGCACGGCTTTCGGTATTGGAATGTATTACAAGTTAATAAATAAATATTCTCTAGAGATGTGTTCAGAGGAGTGTATTCGTTATAGGTAGGGATCCTTGGTTTCCACTTTCCTGCTTCCCTCTTTCTTTCAGAATTTCCTCCTCCGGATTCTTTAGACTTCCCCGGTTTATTCTGAACATTAACTTGGACCTTGCCAGAATTTTCACCAGATTGTCTCACGGCGATATTGCTTTGCACCACTTCCTTGCTTGGCCCTAGCACACTTCTTTGCCTCGTCCACCTGGCCTCTTCTCTCCTCATGAATTGGTTCGCCTTTGAATAAAAACGTTCCAGGGTAGTTGGTGATTTTCCTGTCAGCCAATCACCAAACTCTGAGTCCAGATCTACCCCGCGCATCACAGCCATAAGTATAGCATGGTCATTCGAGTTGCTAACTTTGGTAGCAGCAACGTGAAACCTTTTCAAATATTCCTTTAACGATTCCCCCGGGGCCTGTATCACACTGGATAAAGACATTACGTCCTTTGGACGAGTGGTATGGATCCTGAATTGCTCCACAAACTTCGTTGTTAACCCGTCAAACCTGGAGATCGATTGCGGTGGAAGTCTGGTGAACCACATGGTGGCGATTTCGGATAACGTTATTGGGAAACATCTACATTTAGTCGCATCATTTTCCCTAGCCGAGTCCATCATCCACTCGTATCTCATTATATGCTGTCGGGGATCAGTTTTCCCTTCATAGGTTGGAATAGTCAGCATGCTGAACTTCCGGGGGTACTCAGCCTGTAGGATAGCATTTGTGAATGGAGTATGACTCCTAGATATTCCCCAATGATCATTGAATAAGCCCTGAGTTCCCCTTATCAGCTGTCTGACCATAGCTGATAAATTCGGGGTCTGGATTGGAGGTGGCAAGTCAGAACCCGTCCTGCGTGATTGCTCCGGTTGATGCCTCCTTGGTAGGCGATCTCTCGAATGCATGTCCTGGGGATCCGCTTCGCTACGACCCTGGCGAGGTGGTGGACCAGCTTCCACCTATGCTCCAGATCTTAAGTTTCCCACTCCAGTTTGAGTGCGATTTTCTCGGTGCAAGTGAGGGGCCGCGGTTCCAGGTAGAGAGCCTGAACCATTTCTGTTGGATTGTTCTGCTGCACCTGTTTGTGTCATTTCAATCCATAGGCGTCTACGCTTGTGATGTTCATCTGATGAAGCGGAGCTGTTAGATGATGAGTAGGAAGCGGTGCTTCCTCTAGCATTCTAATGCTGTTGCTGAGCAATCTAGGTTATGAGATTTGCGTTACCTTGAATTTGCTCATTACGTTGTCTCCTGCTTTCCACGAGTTCTCTCATCAGCTCATTAAATTCTGCCCTGGTGACAACTTATGACTGGTTTAGGACGGTAGCGGTCCTTGCACCTGGGTTAGCTTATTGATTGCTGGGTCCTAATTGATAGACGCTGGCGGTCTTGTTGACATCCGCGTTGTGGGAGGCTGATCTAGTACATGGTCTTCCCATCCTAGAGTATTTTGTCGGAACTCTGAATAGAATCTGTGAACTCTTGAAAGTGAACTTGGATCTCCTTCGGGGAATTTCTTCAATCCAGTAGCGACAAAGTAGATCCTAACAGCCTGATTTCAATTCTCAGTGAAAGCACCAAAATGTTAGCACTAAAATTGGTCACTAACACCCTTGAATAGAGTTGTGTAGACAAATTAATGAAGAAAGTAAATTGAAAAGGAGAAATAACTCAATTAGATGCAAAATAAACAAAAAAGGAAATACCAAAGTTATAGTGGTTCGGTGTAATTGCCTACGTCCACTTTGAATATGATCTTTATTACTTTTCTGATCAATTGAGTACAGATACGATCCGTAAACAAACAGCTTGAATGCGAGATGGATGCAAAAAATGGCAGAGTATCCCTGGAGTTCCTGAAAAATGGTCCTCTCAACTGTACCCCTGCCCCTCTATTTATAGATGAAGATAGGTTGGACTCCCTGTGTAGGCCCAAGACCAAGGTTGCTCGTCCCATAGTTGTAAGTCAAGCTGACCGAACGAGGCCTCTTCCACCGATCTACTTGTGCCGAACAAGAGGTTATCTTTTTGTTGACTTGAAGCAGGCTCGGAGCAAACGGTAGTGTAACTCGAAGTATGGAAACAATGGTCGCATAACTCTATTGTAGTCCAAATAAATTGTCGACCTCCTCAAGTTGCACCAAACCAGATACACTGATCCGCACGTGCCGAACTGCTCCTGACCGAACGACATTAGCTTTCCTACCATGACCGAACAATACCTGCTGAACCATCTAGGTCGAATGACATATGCCGAACCATCTAGACCGAACTGTCTTGCCTTTCCTTCCTTGGCCGAGCGACACATGATTCAGTACCTCTAAGGTCGGACCATAATTGGTCGAACGACTAAGGCCGATTCCATCCACACCGACCCACTAAGTCCGAAACCATATCAACCGAACTACTTTGTCTCATCCATGGTGGGCGACCCACCATGTATACACTCCAACGCCGAACCACTTTGGCCGAGCCAGTGCTAAGCATACCGACCCAGGTGTATAGGATGATCCAAACTTAAGCTACCTAGGTCTAGATTCATCCATAGGCTCTATGAATATCACCATGTAGCCGGGCTAAGGTGCCGGGTAACAGTGTGAGACATGAGATAAGTCTTTCTAAGGCTGGATCTTATAAGAGAAGCTTTGGAGATGGTTAATTTGATCCTAAAAAGGTTGAAAGATGTTCAATTATGACAAAAGTGCTACTTCGATAAGAGGAGGACAGATTTTGAATTTGATCTAAGGGATCATATGTTTGTTAGAGTATCACCAGTGAGAGGCACTGTGAGGTTCAGAAAGGCTGGAAAGTTGCATCAAAATTTGTTTGCTGATTTTTGATACCAGAGAAATTTGACAAGGTATCTTATACAGTGTAATTGCCATTTGCTTTTGTTGGGGTCCATAATGTGTTTCATGTATCACATCTAAGGAAGTGTGTGCGACACCCTAGGAATTTTGTAGTTTCCAGAGCTATGGAAGATTTGGTTGTTGAAATGAGCATGATATGTAAGGAAACCCGTTCAAATTTTAGATAAAGATGCAAAGAAGCTTCGGAATAAGGAAGTAAAGCTAGTTATAGTCTAGTAGAGTAAGGACCAAGATGATTGTATTTAGGAAATAGAGACAAAGTCAAAAGGACTTATCCCGAGTTGTTTGTTTAGCTGAGTATGTACGGTTTCTATGTTTTGTTATAAACCATGTATATGCAAGATACTATGGTTGATTTTTTTTAATGTATTAGTAGATGTACTAGTCCACGTTTTTGAGATACATGGGTAAGGAAATTATGTGTATATGCTAGGCATGTGGAAGCTTGTGTATCACTGTCACACATTACCTAAATTTCGAGGATGAAATTTCTAAGGGGAAGCCAATAACACCCCTTAAATTAATAAATAATTAATTTAAGAATTAATTATTAGAATAACGATTTATAGGGTTAAATCATAAGAATAACTGATATAATGTGGTAAGAGCTTGAGTGGATATTTACTAATTAGGAACTATTGTTTAAATAAAATTTAACTAAAATGAATTAAATGAAGAAGAGGATAATAGGCCAGCGACCCAATTATCCATTGAGATACAGGCAACTACTTTCATCTATTTATTTCATCACACTTTCATAAATAAAATATAAAGCTTTGAAGCTTGTTAATGGTGATCGTGGCTTAATTTAGAAAATAAGGACAAGAAGAAGATTAAAGTTATGGAAACTAAAAACGTTAATTAACAAAGGAATATGGGTAAGTAATATATTTTCTAATCTCATTTTCTTTCCTAAATTTGCTCAGGGTCAAATTAATAATGAATTTTTCGCATGCTTCTTGTGACATATTCGGTCCAAAAACTTAATATGACGTTAGGGACATATCATGAGAAGTGGGTTTTGATTTATAAAATTTCCCAATAAGAAAATAAATTGATACAAATTATTTAGGAGTCGTATATTATGAAAATGGTTAGAAGTAAAGAGTTTGAGAAATTCTATGTTACAAAATTCATATAAATATTATTTTTTGACTTTCTGGGATTAAAAGTAGTAATTTCAAAAGAGAAATCTTGGCTGAAGGATAAATAATTAGGGCCAAAAGGTAACTGGATTAAATAAAGTATTTAATAATTGGTCAATGGACCAGATCCACAAATGGTGTTAGTAATGTTATAAAAGTATGTAATAATGGTAACATAGGAATAAGTCTAACGAATCATAAGTGGAACATGGAAAGTTATTGTCAGACGTGTAGAAAATGGTTCCTAACATGTATTGAGAGGCAATGGAGCTGAATTAAGAATAATGAACCAAAATCTCTGTAACAAGGCTTAAGTGAGAAAGCTATGGTGGTAAGTATGATGATAGGGTCACTAAACTGAAGGGTTACTCGAGGTCTAAAAGCAGACAGAGGGAGTAAAGGTGGAAAATTGTGTCTTGCATAGAGGAGGTAATTTCAAAACCTTAAAGGGTAAGTTATCACTAGATAAGAAAGTTAAGTTGAAGCAGGTATCCCTATATGAGACCGAGGGTAGTGATTACCTAGAGTAGTGTAGCTCTTGGTGAGATGTTGAAACCAAAACTAGTAACTTCCAGATGTAGAAATGTATGCTAAGGCTTAAGATGTTAGGTAGGTATGTTTTATTCGGTAGATGATGTAAAGCCTGAGGTGAAATCAATTAACCAAATACATAGGAAAAGGCCTTTGTGGCATCCAGGAAAGAAGGCATATGTGTAGGGCTATGGTGGCAACCAAAATCGTAAATGTAGGTGTGAGGCTTGAAGTGGCAACCAAAATGTGAAAGCTTTAGTGTAAGGTCTAAGTGGCAACCATAAATGAAAGTGTGGAGTAAAGCCCATGATGGCATCTGAGACACGAAAGAAATTGGTGTAAGGCCTGTTGTGGTAACTGAAGATTCGATAGAAGATGTATGGCTTGAAGCAAAAGTTAAATACTGAAAATGAGGTAGGTGTAAGTGCTGAAATGGCAATCGAAATATGAAAGCATAGGTGTAAGGCCTGAAGTGGCAACTGAAATACAAAAGCATAGGTGTAAGATTGGGTGTGGTAACCGAACATGTAAGCGAAGTAGGCATATAGCCTAGAGCGAAAGCCGATATCAATAATGAATTTAGTAGAATTAAGTGAAGGCATAAGGTCTTGATGGCTGCCAAATAGTAACACATAAACCTTCCATCTATATTAGAAGAATTAAGGCCTCGATGGCACTCTAGGATAGACTGGTTAAGGTTTTGGGTAGAAAAGAGAATCACAATTAATGGAAGATGGCAAGAAATGGCTATTTAGCTAAATTAAACAACCATGATCATATTGCATACTAAGTTGTTTAAAATGAATGCTATATTATAGTGAAGGGAAACCTTATTCCTGCTTTAGCAGCGTGGTCTCACTGTCTTTTATATTTATGGTAATATATTGCTCATACCAGACTTTATGTGTGGCCCATATTTTTATCATTATTTTTCCTATGAACTCATAGGTTCTCTTTCGAGTAGGTTGAGTTCATGGGTTTTGGATAGGATGCTTTTGGGTAGACGAATAGTGGAACCAAAGACAAAACATGAGGGTTGGATGTATTAATTGTTATTTTAATTCTGATGTACTAATTCATATGTTGGATGTAACACTATTATCTTTCTTGAGTTATATTTTTAACCTCTACGTAGGTACAAATTTTGGGAATTGAATTGATAAACTTAAATTGTAATGATATGTTTCTTGATTTTAGTTGATTTCCTTTCTATTTACTTAAGACTGTTTAATATAATGGATCTCATCTCTATCTCCGAAAGATAATTCCAAGGTGAATGCAGCATATTAGAGCTCCATCTTTAGGTTTTGGAATGAGAGATGTTAAACCTACATGTGGTTGTAGAATAGTGGATCTTAAGGCTAACACTAAAGGGATGGTGAATAGTGTTTTTTAACTTATGTAAATCTTTTCAAAATTCTTTCAAGGTTAATATCAAATCACAGATTAACAACACATATTTATACTTACAATCAACCATGGATGTAATCATGGATAAACCTTTAGCAATAAAGTAAAGTAAGAGAGAAGATACTAGGAATTTTATACTAGTTCGAATTAACCAATCCTACATCCAGTCTCATACAATTGCTTGTACAGATTTCTTTTCAATCGCCAACTTTAAAACAGCTAGAAGGCAAACCAAAATACAATCTCGATTTCAAGGCTACGAGACATACCCTCATGTACCACGCATTCGAGGCAAACTCTCTTGATTTGACTGGGCAACAAGAGCACCCACTAGATTTACCGGGCTACTAAGCACACCCAATTGATTTGAATGGACTAAAAGCAACCCACACAAATAATAGTAGAGTTGATGATTTTCCAAAGACAAATAGCTGTACTTTGGATACAATAGACCCTTTTGCCCCTTCGGTAGCACTTTTATCTTTGAAATGACAGAGAGATGCTTGCAAAACAGTAAGTAGTAGTGAATAAATACAATGGAGTATGAATTGATTCTATATGATTTAAGGAGTATAGAGTATATTTTTCAGGAGAATTTTCAAGAGAGTGAGAAGCAGAAGAAAGTAATTTATTAATTAATTAAAAATTCATTCGCATTCCCGTTTATATACTGAATGAGCAGATGTATCCATTCATGAAGGGTTGTGTCCAAAAGGCACCTCCACTCCAAATTTAATAAACAAACTAACGGTCTATATGTCGACATATCAAAATATGTATGTTGACATATGCTAGTTGAATTTGAAATTGTTTTCTTTTTAAATTGTTTTGAAAATCCGGTACTTCTAAAATAACTTAAAATTAGTTTATAAATATTTTGAATTCTTAAAAAACTTATATAAAATATTTAAAAATAAATTTTGAAATTAAAATAATTTTTTTGTTTAAAATATTAAAGATCAGAAGTTGGAGATAAAGATCAAAAATTGCTATTAAGGACTTTAACAATATATTCTAATGACTCTAAACACTAAATTATAACCTTGAGCTCTTTATATCTTTATCTTTGAACTAATGAGTCTTCAAATCTTTATCTTGAGTCTTTATACTGAATAGTCTTTGATTCAACACCTGTGTAATATTTTGCACTATAGACTATATAACTTGGGAAAACATTAGTATCTATATTTAATATGGTTGTTGTCATCAAGATCAATGTGACGCCCCATCTCTATACTCACACTAGCCAAGGACACTATGGGGTAATGCTGTCGACTAGCACGAAGAATAAGGCTGATGAGGAGCGAACATCTGTGTAATTGCTTTGTGCGAGTACCGGTATGTCAGATAAAATAACTTACATTTCATTTCAAGAGGAAATCTGACATATCGAATACAAACTCAAAGCTACCACACAGTGGCTATGTGGACTTCGGAAACGAATATAGAAATAAACATAACACAAATCAATCACAGATATTCATATCACTAAGGCGGAAGCAGATATGAATATAACACATAAAAGTGTACATCAAAATAGTGGTCAAACTAGATCCACTACATCACAGAAGAATAGATACAAGTGCTAGACAAAAGAATAAGTATACAACAAGGAGTCTCTATCTCAAATGTGTACTAACAAAAAAACTACTAAGCTAAAGTAGTTAGCAAAAAGTCAGGTGAAGGGCCCTGATAAGAAGTCAAGCAGGAGCACCAGAAATACATCGGTCTGACCCGAGTATTATTTAAGAAGAAAATAATAAACCGATCAGTCTAACTATAAATATCATATAAAATGAGATAGGATAAGAGATATGACAAAAACGTATGATAACAATAATGCCACACTGCGACAAGTATACATTAAATAACAACAAAAATCATATAATATCCCAAATCATCTCAAACATCCAAAAAGAATCGCATTCTTTAAATTATTCACCAAACCACAAATAATTGATAGAGCTCATCAATGCCTATCATCAAAATTGGTGAAACACAAATTCTAGAAATCATCAACTAGAAATCCAGAAATCACAAAGGGGGGAGGCCTATCACAAACGGGAGCATGAAAACTCACCAACACGTGCATCACCAATGGGTAGCTAACCATTGGTCGCTAACCATAGAGCCGGTGCAACGACGTAGTACAATAACGGTATGCCCGATGAACTTGAAACTCAAATAAGCCAGAACAACGACGTAGTACAATGGTACACCCGATAAACCGAATTCCATAAAACCCATAGGTCGCTAGCCTATAAAAATGGGACGAAGCTCAACAGAACGGGGTACAGTCCCTCACGCGGACAAAGAGTCATCGCATATTTACGAACAAGTTGTAGATTTCCACTCGAAAATTGTCACAAGATTTTCAATCGAACAAGTCTAAGAATTAATCGACAAAGTAAACGCAAGCGCGATGTCTCTTTGTCCGCGTGGGGGACTGTACCCCATTATGTTGAGATTCGTCTCATTTTTATAGGCTAGCGACCTATGGGTTTTATGGAGTTCGGTTCATCGAGCGTATCGTTGTACTACGTCATTGTTCCGGCTTATTTGAGTTTCAGGTTCATCGGGCATACCGTTATTGTACTACGTCGTTGCACCGGCTCTATGGTTAGTGACCATGGGTTAGCGATTCGTTTGTGATGCACGTGTTGGTGAGTTTTCATGCTCCCGTTTGTGATAGGCCTCCCCCCTTTGTGATTTCTGGATTTCTAGTTGATGATTTCTAGAATTTGTGTTTCACCAATTTGATGACAGGCATTGATGAGCTCTATCAATTATTTGTGTTTTGGTGAATAATTTAAAGAATGCGATTCTTTTTGGATGTTTGAGATGATTTGGGATATTGTATGATTTTTGTTGTTATTTAACATATACTTGTCGCATTATGGCATTATTGTTATCATACGTTTTTGTCATATCTCTTATCCTATCTCATTTTATCTGATATTTATAGCTAGACTGATCCGTTTATTATTTTCTTCTTAAATAATACTAGGGTCAGACCGAGGTATTTCAGGTGCCTTTCTTGACTTCTTATCAGGGTCCTTCACCTCACTTTTGGCTAACTACTTTAGCTTAGTAGTTTTTTTGTTAGCATACATTTGAGATAGAGACTCCTTGTTGTATACTTATTCTTTTGTCTAGCACTTGTATCTATTCTTCTGTGATGTAGTGGATCTAGTTTAACCACTATTTTGATGTACACTTTTTTGTGTTATATTCATATCTGTTTCCGCCTTAGTGATATGAATATCTGTGACTGATTTATGTTATGTTTATTTCTATATCCGTTTCTGAAGTCCACATAGCCACTATGTGGTAGCTTTGAGTTTGTATTCGATATGTCAGATTTCCTCTTGAAATGAAATGTAAGTTATATTATCTGACATACTGGTATTCGCACAAAGCAATTACACAGATGGTCGCTCCTCAACGGCCTTATTTTTCGTGTTAGTCGACGGCATTACCCCGTAGTGTCCTTGGCTAGTGTGAGTATAGAGGGGGGGCGTCACAGCTTGGTATCAGAGCCAAACTTCGGAACAATGTAGAATAATCTAGCAAGAATCATTGTCCTAAGTCTTTCTTAGGAATCATGCCATAGGATTTAATTCGAGTCTTTGTACAGTTCTATTCTATTTCTTTTTATGATGCCTTGTTTTATCAATCAAGTTTGTTTGATATTCATTTTGTGAATAACCTTTTTCCACTTCTTTCTTTCTTAAAGAAGAGAAATGGTTAGACCAGGCCGTCCCAGGGCCAGTCAATCTAGTGCTACTCCTTAGGACGGAGTATTTATGTCTGCTCAGCAACTTCTAGATCTTGTGAAAAATGCTCAAGCTATCGGACCCATTCCAGAGCCCACTCATCCTAAATCTGGGTTTGCACGCTTGTGCAGTGATTACACCAACTTGGGTGGAAGGCCTTTCAAGGGTTCCGAAAGCGTTATAGAAGTCCAAGCTTAGCTTAGAACATGCGATCGCATCTTTTCCCGCATGAATCTTATTGATCTACATCGAGTCCAAGTGGCTTCTTGCATGCTCCAGGTGAGAGCATTAGATTGGTATGAGCTTTTGATTTCCGAAATTATTGAAGCGGATCTTACTTGGGAGCAATTCCGGGAAAGGTTCGAGTTAAAATTTATGCCAGAAGCTGAAAAAGTATCTTTAGCTCGACGTTTTATTGACCTTGTTCAAGGTGAATCTTCTGTGATGGATTACGTCGCATCTTTTGAATCTCTTCCTAAGTATGGGGTCGAGTATATTAATACCCCATTGAAGAAAAATCAGAGATTTGTTAAGGGTTGAATAAGAACCTCAAAAAGCCATTACTTCTTAAATTAGAAGTTTCTTTCGATCAGCTTGTTGATATCGCTCTTCGACTTGAAGTGGCCGATAAAGAAAGTGATGTTAAAGCCAAACAAAACATCAATAAGAAGAGGACTTTTAAGTTCAAGCCTAATCCCAACAAGAAAGGGAAGCAAGCAACTTCGGTAACAAAGAATCCTACCTCTAGTCGTGGAGAATGTTACAATTGTGGTTCTAAGGACCATTATGCAAATAGGTGCCCAAAACCTCTTTATTGTCGCTATTGTAAAAGTTGGGTCATCTTTTATCTTCATGCCCCAAACTTCAAAGCAAGAAGGAAGGCAAGCTAAATGTTGTGCAAGCCCCTACTAACACTTCTCTTGGTCAAGGTAATTCTCATTCTATCCTTGATGGCATTATTATATTTCGTGATCTTCCTATTCGAGTTCTTTTTGATACGGGTGCATCTCACTCTTTTATATCAAAAGAACTTGTTGATGCTTTGTCTTTGAATGTTATTGGCTTGATGACTTCATTGAGAATTGCGAATCCGGTTGGTGGATTCGCAACACTCAGTTTACTTTGTAAAGATGTCGAAATTATTTTATGTGATTATGCTTTCCGAGCCGATTTGCATGTTATGCGTTACCTTGGTTTCAGAATGATTTTGGGAATGGATTGGCTTAACCGATATGAAGCTCATATCCTATGTCCTGAGCGGACTATATATCTTCGACATCCTCATTCTGTTAAGCAGATTTCTCTTGTTCTTAAAGATTTAGATTCCAATTCGGGAGCATCCTTGTATTCTCTAAATCTTCATGATGACGATAATGATGATGAGGAAGATGTCATTTCCCTCATTCACATTGTTTGTGAATTTCCCGACATATTTGAGCCCGTTTTAGGATTACCACCTAAGCGAGTAATTGAGTTCAGAATTAATCTAATCCCTGGAGCTCTAGCTATTACTCGTCCTCCTTATCGTATGACCAATAAGGAAAATGAGGAGATGCGTAAACAATTATCCGAATTGGAAGCAAAACAGTTTGTTCGTTCTAGTTCCTCTCCATAGGGAGCTTCAGCTATTTTTGTGAAGAAATCTGATGGTACACTTAGGCTTTGTGTTAACTACCGCAAGCTTAATGATGTCACCATTAAGAATAAATATCCCTTGCCTCAGATTGTTGATCTATTCGATCAACTTAGTGGTGCTAGAGTCTTTTCACAGTTAGACTTAGCAACCGGTTTTCATCAGCTTCGCATTGCAGAGGATAGCATTCCTTTGACATCGTTCCGTACTCGTTATGGATCTTATGAATGGCTTGTTATGCCATTTGGTTTAACGAATGCTCCAGCTTATTTCGTTGACCTTATGAATCGAGTTTTCAAAGACTTCCTCAATTTATTTGTTCTCATCTTTATCGATGATATTCTTGTTTATTCTAAAACCGAGGAAGAGCATGAAAGTCATCTTCGGATTGTGTTGGAAACTCTTAGGAGCAACCAATTGAAAGCAAAATTTTCTAAATGCCACTTTTGGCAATCTCGTGTTAAATTTTTGGGACATATTATTTCTGAATCCGGAATTTCTGTGGATCCTTCAAAGATTGAAGCGATTCAAAATTGGAAGAGACCAGAGAGTTTGACGGAAATTCGTAGCTTTCTCGGATTGGTGGGTTATTACCGTCGTTTCATAAAAGACTTTTCTAAAATTTCGGTACCTCTCACTAGTTTGACAAAGAAGGGAGTTAAATACATTTGGTCAGACAAATGTGAAGCTTCATTTCAGAAATTAAAAGAACTCCTTTCCAATGCTCCTATTCTTGTGATTCCCGAAGGGAACCAAGATTTTATTATTTATACTGATGCTAGTCGTGTTGGTTTGGGTGCCGTTCTCATGCAAAGAGAACGTATTATCGCTTATGCTTCTAGGCAATTAAAGCCTGCCGAGACAAGATATGCCACTCATGATTTAGAGCTCGCGGCTATTGTTTTCGCCCTTAGAATTTGGCGTCATTATCTTTTGGGAGAGAAATTTGTTCTCTACACCGATCATAAATCTTTGAAGTATTTATTTTCCCAAAAGGAACTTAATTTGCGTCAACAACGTTGGCTCGAGTTCCTTGCATCTTATGATCTTGATATTCTTTATACTCTCGGAAAGGGCAATCGAGTTACCGATGCCCTTAGTCGTCAACAACAAGCGGTTGTTTCCATGATGATAGCCGAATGGAATGATCTCGAGACTTTGTCTACTTGTGAGATTCGAGATCGTGAATCCGATTTATGTTCAACTCTTGTTTTGTGTAGCCTTGAGGCTCATCCTTCTCTTTTAGACCGCAAGCTCAAAAGCATGATCCCGAATTGGTTCTTCTTAGCCAAAGTTGTAGGGATAAAATTGATATTGAAGGTTTGAAAGACTTTGATATTGATGCTCGTGGCGGTATTCGAAAGTTTGGTAGACTTATTATGCCAACCATTTGTGATCTTCGTAAGGACATTTTAGAAGATTCTCATCGTTCTAAATTTACCATTCATCCCGGTAGTAGTAAAATGTACGCGGATTAAGCTGATATTGCTAACTTTATTAAGCGTTGCATGACTTGCCAACTCGTAAAGGCCGAGCATCAAAGGCCCGGTGGGTTATTGCAACCTTTGGGCATTCCAGTTTGGAAATGGAATCAAATTTCCATGGACTTTATTGACGGTCTTCCCCATTCTCGTTCAGGTCATGATAGCCTATGGGTGATAGTAGATAGACTTACAAAGTCCGCCCATTTTATTCCCGTTTGGTCCAATCGGACCGTACCTATTTTGGCTAAACTCTATGTCATGGAAATTTTTAAATTGCATGGAGTTCCTACTTCTATTGTTAGCGATCATGATCCATTGTTTACCAGTGGATTTTGGAAAGGTCTTCAAAAAGCTTTGGAAACAAAGCTTAATTTTAGCACCGCTTATCATCCTCAGTCCGATGGACAAACCGAGCGTGTGAATCAAACTCTTGAAGATCTTCTTCATGCACGTGTTCTTGACTTTGGTGGTAGTTGGGAGGATCATATCTCTCTTGTTGAGTTTTCTTATATAATAGCTTCCAATCTAGTATTGATATGGCACCTTTCGAGGCACTATACAGAAGGCCATGCCGATCTCCTTCGTGTTGGCTTGAAGCCAGTGAGAAGCTGGTTTTAGGTTCAGATTTTATTCGTGATGCCACAGAAAAGATTGACCTTATTCGACATAGGATGAAAGAAGCTCAAAGTAGACAAAAATCCTATGCCGATAATCGAAGAAGGAAATTAGAATTTTTTGTGGGAGATTTTGTGTTTATTCATGTTTCACCTATGAAGGATGTTGTGCATTTCAGTCGATCGGGAAAATTAGTGCCTCAATATATTGGTCCATTTCCCATCACCGAACGCATTGGTTCCATGGCTTATCGCCTTTTATTACCGGCTCAATTTTCGGTTATTCATGACGTATTCCACGTCTCTCACCTACGGAAATGCTTTCGAGATTCCGATTCCATTCTTGAGCCCGGTGTTATTGAAGAAATTGAAGTTTCGCCTAATTTGACTTATGAGCAACATCCTCTTCGTATCATTGCTACAGAGGTTAAACACTTTCGAAATAAAGATGTTCCTCTTGTGAAAGTTCAATGGTCCATAAATCCTAAGGGTTGCTCTTGGGAATCCAGAGAATTCATCGAGCGAACACATCCGGACTTACTCTCTCATGCTTCTTAAGGTGAACTTCTCATTTCAAAATTTCTTCTTTTTGTGTTGTTATGCCTTTGTATGGTTGTTACTTTTTATTTTTATTTCTTAAGTATTGCGAGGACGCAATTTCTTTAAGGAGGGGAGTCTGTAACAACCCGCATATTTTACGATTGTATATTTAAATGTTTTATTTAAATATAGCATCGTTGGTCGGATTAAAGTCCGAAATGCCACTTTTTGCAAACAGTCGAATTAGGACTCGAGACCATTTCCATTGAGTCTAAAATGGCGTTTGTGACTTTTCTGAGTATAAACATCGATATGTTTGGAGTTGAGTGAAATTTGATATTTTCATTTAGGGCTTTGGGTTTGGGTTTCAGCCCAATAACCTAACACCCAACCCATCTAATACCCTAACTCCCACTCCAATCCTCTTCATTCCTTCATAACATTTCCTAACACTCAAGCTAAAGCAAAAATGGGGGAAGAGAAAGGAAATTAGAATTCCAAGCCCTAGATTGATTAGGAAACACAAATTCTAGCTCCAACATCAAAGAGAAGCTTAGGTAAGCATCCTCTTCTTCTTCTCCATCTCAGTCTCTCTCTAATTTCAGTAATTCCCTATAACCTATACTTAGGAAATAATGCTTATGATCTTAGATTGGAGCTTCTAGAGTTGAAATTGAAGAGTAGTTGATCTTTCCTTTGCTTCAGAGCTTCTCATTTGTTGTTTTGGGCTTAAAAGGTGAGTTTTTGAACTCACATCTATGTCTATATCTTTGATAGTTGTTTGGTAGTAATTCCTAACATCTATTCCTTATTCATTTGCTTTTGAATTGAATTGGTTTGATGAATATTCCAAATTTTGGTGTTTTGAAGTCAAATCTTTAAAAATCCTATCTTTGATGTTTGAACACGTTTTTGGGAGTGTATCGAAGAGCCTATAAGGCTGGGTTGTCGCTTGGCTTAAATCCCTGGTCTCCGTTGCTCGTCTGATTGCTTTCAATTAGGATTTTTGTCCCATTTGGGGGCTAGACTGATAATACTGCAACTGACAGTTCAGTCGACTGAACCAGAGGATCAGTCGACTGAATCTAGGGACAGAAAATTCTCTGTCCCTGTGTCAGTCAACTGACCTTCTGGTTTAGTCGACTGAAACTGGGGACAGAACGTTCCTGTCCCTATGTCAGTCGACTGACCTTCTGGTTCAGTCGACTGAATCTGGGAGACGTGCTTTTTGCCTATTTTAGACAGTTTTGTGTGGGATTTCCAGTTTTTAATCGATTTTGATGATCTGAATTGTTGTTATCATTTATCGACTTTGATGACTTCTTTTTCGGGATTTTTGGGAATATCCATTTTGATGGATTCGACATCGATTTTTATGGTCTTAATTCACGTCGTCAAATGTGGATTTCGGTGACTGATTGTTTCTACAATCATTTCTGTGATTTGTCACTTTAAAATATAAAGGTTTTCTATACTAGTAGTAAATATTCAATCTCTTTCACAAAGATGATTTCAACTCTATTTTTAATAAAAATCTCGTTTATAAAACCATTTTCCAATCTATTAGTATATACAAACCTTTACCTCATTCGTATGAGAAATCTAATTAAACGGCTTAGCAAAACAAGTGGTATGAAACGCTTGCGTTTACTTTGTCGATTAATTCTTAGACTTGTTCGATTGAAAATCTTGTGACAATTTTCGAGTGGAAATCTATAATTTGTTCATAAATATTTAAGTTAAGCCAGTGGTTATGGGAAATGAAGCTAAACTAATTTATTTATTAACTTAGTGTAATCGACACTTCTTGATGATCGATGATGATCATTTTGTGGTTTAGACTAGCGATATGCAATGTCTCTTTGTCCGCGTGGGGGACTGTACCCCGTTCTGTTGAGCTTCGTCTCATTTTTATAGGCTAGCGACCTATGGGTTTTATGGAGTTCGGTTCATCGGGCGTACGGTTGTACTACGTCGTTGTTCCGGCTTATTTGAGTTTTAGGTTCATCGGGCGTACCGTTATTGTACTACGTCGTTGCACCGGCTCTATGGTTAGCGACCATGGGTTAGCGACCCGTTTGTGATGCACGTGTTGGTGAGTTTTCATGCTCCCGTTTGTGATAGGCCTCCCCCCTTTGTGATTTCTTGATTTCTAGTTGATGATTTCTAGAATTTGTGTTTCCTAATCAATCTAGGGCTTGGAATTCTAATTTCCTTTCTCTTCCCCTATTTTTGCTGTAGCTTGAGTGTTAGGAAATGTTATAAAGGAATGAAGAGGAGTGGAGTGGGAGTTAGGGTATTAGATGGGTTGGGTGTTAGGTTATTGGGCTGAAACCCAAACCCAAAGCCCTAAATGAAAATATCAAAATTTCGCTCAACTCCAAACATGTCGATGTTTATACTCAAAAAAGTCGCAAACGCCATTTTGGACTCAATGAAAGTGGTCTCGAGTCCTAATTCGAATGTTTGCAAAAAGTGACATTTCGGACTTTAATCCGACTAACGATGCCATATTTAAATAAAACATTTAAATATACAATCGTAAAATATGCGGGTTATTATAATCAATCTCCCACTTTTTGATGACGACAACCATTAAATATTCTTGTATATAAAATATGATATAACTCCTCCTGAATATATGCATGCGTATATTTTTAATTTTTCTCCCCCATTATCATCAAAAAATGGGTAAATAAAATAATACTCCTCATAAATGATATACTTATAAACTATGGAGTCAGAATCAGCATTTTACAATTTAAGTGATATGTTAATCAATTCGGATTTAACTATATAATTGTGATTGGACTAAAATAATTAAAGCATAAAATAAGGGCATTAAATGTGACATATCAAGATGCAATATGTAAGACATAAATGAAGAAAATACTGGATATTTTATATGATGTAATCATGGCATATGTTAAGAGATATAATGATCAATCTTTAAGTTACATACTAAGTATTAAGGACAATAAATAAATAGGATAATGCAAACTTTATTTAATTAATTAATCTATATTATACACACTATAATACAATCAAAGTCAAATTAAAACCTAATTCAATACTTAATTATTTTACAATCCACAATATATAATTACACTAAGTCAAATCTCTAGTAATCAATCCAAACCCAAGAGTATTAATTATTTACATATTAATCAAATTGAAATAAATAAGTTTTTAATACACATACGTAGAAATTAAAATAAAAAGAAACCTACATATTCCTAGGGACTTCAACCCAACTTTTAGATCCAAAGATTGGATTTGCGTTGATGGCATCCCAATCTTCATTGTCTTAGTGTTTGAGCATTTTGGGTTGTTGGTTTGATCATCTTTGATAAGGGAGGAAACTAACCATCGAAGAGCATCAAAACGCTTCTCTTGCTCTTTAATTATTTGCATTTAGATTAGTTCCAAATGCCTTTGATTACTTAGTATTAAGGAGAGAACATCTTTGGACGATTGGAGTGTCTATTCAAGGTTTTCATAAAGTTTTTAGTGTGGAGAAGTCATTGTTATAAAGGAAAATGTTGAGGATGGAAGGAGATGGAAAGAAGAATTAATGATTGAGTTTTTATAGAAAAATAGGCTTAAATAAGAGTGGAAAGACGTTTGAAATAATTGAATTAAAAGTAGATACAATATTTCAAAAATTAAATTTTTCGCCAAATGTCAATATACATAAATATGCTTGTTGACATATGCGCCTGAATTTGCATTTTTTTAAAGTTTTTGATATAATTTTTGTTTCTACTTAATACCATTATATTTCAATGATTTCCATAAACTAATATGACAATATATAATAGCAAGAATCAATTTTCATTGATTAAAACAAGATGATCATAGAAAAAAGGAAAATATAAGAAGATTACATAAAATAAACTAAAGAAATAAAAGTTAGAAAAGATACAATGGATAACTAGATAGAATAAAAGATAACTAAGGAGATGAGCTCCTATTAAGCTTCTTCATAATCCTCCTAAAATACTTATCCGCTTTGTTGGAAAGATTATTAAATTTCCTACTCAGGTTCTTTTAATTTCTGATTATCTTCTATTGATTTTTGAGGATTTCTTTGTTCGAGCTTTGAGATGGTCTCTCAAAACTTTCAAGGGAAGTCTCTACTTCCTCCTTCTCTTCTTCTTGATCTTCTCTTTGAATTCCATTGATTTGTCTTCAGTTTCAAGTTTTTCTTCCCTCACCGGTCTTTCTTCATTTTGGGGAATAGTCTCATAAGGTTCAAAGTAAGAAGGAATATGCATGAGAGAAATATTATGTTTATTAAAAACTTTTCGACGCAAAGCGGGTTCTCCTCGTAAATTGACACCAAAGTATTCAAAAACTATAGTGAGATACACACCATGGTAAAGTGTTTTCTCATGTCTAGAAATATTCTTTTAAACAAAATCATCTAAGATGACTTGTGCCCAATTGATGTCATAATTTCCATAAATGGCAAAGAGGGCCTTAAAAACCTTTTGAGTTGGGTTATTTTAATTACCTATCCTTGGAGTGATGTTTTGTTGTAAAATGAGACTCATAAGTCTCGATTTATGTCTAAGATTTTTATGTTTGAATCCAAAGTCTTCATCGTTTTCAAAAATATTATGAAAAACTTCTCGATTTTGTTCATTAATTTTAAAAGTGGAGAGGCCAATTGCATTATATTTGCAACCAAGTATTTGACCCAAAATTTCACAATCTAAAAACACACAAATCGAAACTTGTCCCTCTTCTCCTTCCAAAAATTTTTCATTTAAATTTTCATAAAACATTTTTACTAAATTCGAATAACAAATGAAATCATTTTGAGAAGAGTCGACTTAGCCAAGAATATCATATTGAAAACAAAGATATTGAAGACCATAAGAAGAAAAATCATCAAATTTTCCAAATCTTTTGGGAAATGCTTTTATGGAATTAGCATATTCAATATAAGTGTCAATGCCTTCTTTGTTACTGAAAAGAAAGCCTTTAATTCTTTTTAAGAGCCTAGTGTTCTTTAATGGTTGGCTTGAGGAGGCCATTTTGAGTAGTTTAGGAGATAAGGGAGTGAAGAGATATTTTAAATTTTGAAATGAAATGAGTGAATGAATGGATAAAATTGTATTTATTTATAGGGTATGGACTGACCTGTTTTAGGTCAAAAGGCGCTTTTTCAGATCTTCGGAGTAAATGCAAAAGAGAAGAAAATTCAAAATTTGAATTTGAAAAGGAATTTCAAAAATCAGGCCGGTATGTCGATATATGGATTTAGGTATGTCAACATATGGGCCAAAAAATCAAAAAAATAAAACTAAGGCAAAAGATTCCTATATAAATCTATATATTTGTATGCATCCAATATTACTATTAATCTATATTTTATTTTTAAATTTAATAATTAAAAAAAAGTATCGCTTTTTGCTGCTTTTTTTATATGTTCTGATTAATCTACTATTGTTGTGAAACACATATTTGCATCCTCGGTGTCTGGTTCATTGTCACTTGAAGTAGTATCTGAATCATTTAAAGTTGCTATATAAGCCCTCTTTATTTTTCTGGATGAATAAGTGATTAGCGAGATCCTTGATTTCTTTTGATGTAGAACAGTCTCTTTGTAGATGTCCAGGTTCATCACAGTTGAAGTATTTAATTGTAATTCCATTTCCCAGAGTTTACATTTTAGGTTTTCGAAGGTTGTTCATCTTTTTATACTTCAGGAAATTTGAAATTCCTAGTCATGAAGACAATCTCCTCATCGTTGTCATTGTTTGAATCGTAATCATTAGTTATTGTGTTGAAAGCAATGGATTTCTTTTCCGTTGCCTTGCTTTCTCTTATGCCCTGCAATTGTGCTTCATAGGATATTAAATTACCTATTGACTCTCAATTTTTAATTAACTGATGTCATTAGCTTCTTTTGTCGCTAATGACTTTTGATCCCATTCTGGAGAGAGTGAATTAAGGACTTTCCTAACTTGGTCCTCTTCAGAATTCTTTTACGTAATAATACTAGATAATGTACTATATCTTGAAACCTACAATACATGACAAAAATAGACTCATTATGATTTGTTTTAAACAATTGAAACTGGTTAGTTAGCATGGAAATTTTAGTATGTTTAACTTTACTAGTTTCCTCATATGTAAGCTGCAGGATTCGCCAAATTTCATATGCAGACTTACAAATAGAGACTCTATTAAATTCATTTTTATCTAGTGAAAAAAATAAAATATTCATGACTTCGGAATTATTAAGTGCTTGTGTCTTTTGGTCTGGTGTCCATATTGAGTATTCAATTTGGAGTTCAATATACTCTTTCTGTGTAGTACTCCAAATATCTAAACAATTAGACTATAAATAAATTTTCATCATACATGACCAATAAGTGTAATTACTGCCATTAAAAAGTGTTAAAAGGTGAACTAGCAGTGTTACTAGCCATTTATAGTTTTCAAAAAAAAATCAAACTGCGAGTTTTTGAAAACCTAGTGCTCTGATACCAAATGTGGGTTGCAGAATAATGGATCTCAAGGCTAATTTAACACTAGAGGGAGGGTGAATAATGTTTTCTAACTAATGTAAATCTTTTTAAAATTCTTTCAAGATTAATATCAAATCGCAGATTAACAACAAAGATTTAAACAAACAATCAGTCATAGATGCAATCATAGATAAATATAAAAGAAATAAAGTAAGAGAGAAGACACCAAGAATTTTATACTAGTTTGAATTAACCAATCCTAGATCTAGTTCTGTACAATTGCTTGTACATATTTCTTTTCAATTGTGAACTTTAAACCTGGTAGAAGGCAAACCAGAATACAAACTCGATTTCAAGGCTACGAGACACACCCAGCCATATCATGAGTCCGGGGCAAACTCTCTGGATTTGACCGGGCAACAAAATCACCCACTAGGTTTACCGAACTACTAAGCACACTCATTTGATTTAAATGGACTACAAGCAACCCATCCAAATTAGAGTAAAGTCGATGATTTTTAAAAGACAAGTAGTTTTACTTTGGCTACAATGGATCCTATAGCCACTTCGATAGCACTTTTATATTTGAAATGAGAGAGATTCTTGCAAAACAGCAAGTAAGTAATAGAAAATCAATTCAATGGAATATGAATTGATTCTACATGATTTTGAAGAGTACATAGTATATTTTTCAAGAGAATTTTCAAGAGACTAAGGAGTGAGAAGAAAGTAAGTTATTAATTAATTAAAAATTTGTTTGCACTCCCTTTATATAATGAATGAATAGATGTATCCATTCATGAAAAGTTGTGTCCAATAGACACCTCTTTTTCAAATTTAAAAAACAAACTAACGGTCTATATGTCAACATATCAAAATATGCATGTTGACATATGCTAGTTAAAATTGAAAATGTTTTTCTTTTTAAATTGTTTTGAAAATCCGATACTTTATAAAATAACTTAAACGTAGTTTTTAAATATTTTTGAACTCTTAAAAATCTTATATAAAATATTTTAAAATATATTTTAAAATTAAAATAATTTTTGTTTAAAATATCAAAAGATCAGAAATAGGAGATAAAGATCAGAAATTGCTATTAAGGACTTTAACAATATATTCTAATGACTCAAAACATTCTAATGACTCAAAATACTAAATTATAATTTTGAGCTCTTTATATCTTTGTTTTTAAACTTAGGAGTCTTCAGATATTTATCTTGAGTCTTTATACTGCACAGTCTTCGATTCAGCACCTGTGTAATATTTTGCACTATATACTATATAACTTGGCAAAACAATAGTAACTATATTTTATATGGTTGTTGTCATCAAAATCAATAATTGAGGTATTAACACTACACTCGTTTATCGTGTTATCAACATCACAGCTTATTATAGTATGTACTATTTTGATAACAGAACAACTATTATGGATTTTCTTGACTTGGTGTATGGATAAGGCAGGACAAGGTATGATTTTATTACCTATAAATCTTTATACACGTTTTTTAGAAGTATATAGCTTATCATGGTAGTATATGACTTGCCTTATGCATGTGTCAATGATTGCTGGCTTGCTTGTTTACTGATATGCATGACACAGTAGTATAGGGCTAGTTGTTAGTCATTTTGGTGGTATCTTGAATGCTAGTGTTGATAGGTGTTAATATTAAATTAGGTTTGTGAGTTCTAGGCTAGTCGGGTTATGTTGCTGTACACTATAGGATTTCGAGGAAGAAATTATTAAGTGGGGAAGAATATGGTCTAAGGATTTACTAATTAATAGGAATATTAATTTAAACTGAAGGTCAAAAAAGCTAACATTGGAAGATAAATGAATAAGGAATTAAGACGCTTCCATTGAATCAGGATATTTGTTAAGAAGAGTTTTGAGTATAAACATCAATAGGTTTGATATTGCGTTAGTTTAGAAATTGATTTATAGCTTTACATATTTTATGGATATACATGCACTGTTGGGCTCGATAGAATCATGATTGACAGTTCTTGTTGCTAGAAACAAAAAAAAATAAAAACTATGTGATCGAAGTGTTTCTAGATTCGGGTGATCCAATGGCTAGTACGACTTCGAAACACGTGAAAATAGCATCTTAGAGCTTTGTCGTTAATGGTGTCATATTATATACAATTGCAAAGAGAAAAATGAGACAAAGAGTGACGTCGAAGTATCGTCATGCCACGATGCTTCTATAAGTCGTACGAGCTCGCAACACGAATTGAATTTTTTAAATGAATTAAGTAAAAAGATACCCCTTCACTAATTTATGCTTAACGAGGTGTTTGGTGGGAGTCGACATAGGCCAATATGGTTTTACGGTGTTAGAGGTGCCATAAGTCGAGCTAGGCCCTAGTGGCGACGCCATTAGCTGCTGAGTGGAAGATGAGGTTGGTTGCATGCTCTAGTGAGTGGTGGTGGTCAGAGATACATCGTGCCACTTGTGGAGGGGCTAATTGGGTTTCTCTAGGATTAGATGGAGGTGGTGATGTTGGTACCATTGGACTCAACATCGGAAGAGAAGAACGATGGTGGTAACCAAGGCTGCTTTGGTGGTTAGAATTGAGAATGATGAAGAGATGAGTTGGTGTGGGAGTGGGTTCAAATGCATGAGATTTTTTTCTGAGAAGAAGTATTAAGGAGGTGAATATATTAATTAGTAATTAATTATGTTAATTAATTTATAAGTTAATTTATATAAATAAATATTTTAAAAAATTTGTCATTTGCATATGAGGTCCAATTGAGACATGGTTTTCACCATTACAATCGTCTGATTTTCTACAACATGACATAACTATTATTAAGGTTTGGACTATCGAGAGATGTTTATAAGGTGAGTGAGAATAATTATTTATATTTTGCATATGAGTACAAATCCCCGTATTCACATGCATTGTATTACAAGACCATAACGATATGAAATGATATATATATAGTACATACATATATATACATATATGTACACACACATACACAAATATACACACACATACACACGTTTGTGTTTTGTAAGGATCAACTCAACATAGGCTTATTATTTGAGATCCTAGGTAGATGTCTAATTCATAATTTGGGCATATATGCTTATTACCCTATTGATAATTGGTTGAGTTGTTTCTATAATTGTATGTGTGAATTATTGTTGATATTAAGATGATGGATTTTTCAACTTGGTTGTTGGTTACCTATATGTATGTATTTGTGCACAATACATTTGTGTTGGCTTCATATTATTGTATTTGGCCACATATGTATGCATGCATGCATGCATGTAGGTATGTATATATACATATGTATGTATGTATGTATGTATGTATGTATTGTTGGATGGATTGTAATATATATATGTATGTATGCACGTATGTATGTATTTGTATGTATGTATATGTGTGTAGAGTTTATGTGATTTATATATACGTATTGATATGTAGTTTAAGTGTTTATATACAGTTTTGATATGCTTGACTTGGGGCTACCCGAAGGTGCATAGAATACTATACTTATTTATTGATACACGGTTTAGGCGTTTTTATATAGTTTCAGTATGCTCGACTTAGGGCTACCAAAAGGCGCATAGAAAATAATATACATATTTATTAATCGTGGTTTATGTGTTTATATATAGTTTCGGTATATCCGACTTTGGGCTACCAGAAGGTGCATGGAAAATATTATATAACTATTGGTATGCAGTTTAAGCAACTTATACATAGCTTCGGTATGACAGACTTAGGGATGTCTATTAGCGCACAAAATGTACTATACATATTTTTAGATGCATGGTTTAAGCGATCTAAATGTAGTTTCGATATGCCTGACTTAGGACTACCAACTATTACATGGGATATTATATATACAAATAAAAATGTATATATACACACACGCACGTCAATAAATATGCAGTTTATGCTATATATATCTGTGTGTGGTTTCGTTATATATGGTTTGGGGCTACCATTTTTGCAAGGCACTTCAAGAAAAATTCTATGATCCGCTCGATGACACCTTGGTGTCATGTATACGTGTGGGAAAGAGTGTATGCATATTTTGGCGGTTACATACGGCTCTGGTAGGTCGGCATAGAAAATTGGAGGAAAACGATGCTAGTGAGTGAATATTGCATCATAGAGACGAAATCATAGAGTAGGAGCGAAGATAGACCGGGACAACTTTCTAGAGTAGATCATTATTGTCCATAGCAATGGGTGTTGAGACTGGACCTGAACGAGGCAATGCTGACTGGATTCAATGGTAGAATTGACTCCAACAAATTTTCTATGGTAGCTGATGGATGTTCATCGCACAGATATCAGTTCCAAATATCTAAATAGTGTTAGCTTATGATGCAGCGCGATCTACTAGCTCGTTTGATTTGAATTGTTCAAAGCCTTTAGGTCGCTCACGACCTAGTGATTCTTTAGGTCGCTCACGACCTAGTGAAGGTCGCTCACGAGTTACTGGATTCAGCGTAAAAGCAGGCAAACGACCTAAGGAGATAGACAAACTAATGCGCATTTTATTAGGTCGCTCGACCTTATGTTGCGGAAAGAAAGACGAGTTACGACCTAAGTTAGGTCGCGGGGAAATATTACGACCTATGTTAGGTCGCGGGGAAATGTTACGACTTATGTTAGGTCGTTGGAAGATGGGTCGCGTGAAGATAAGTCGCATGAAGAAGATGCCGTTGCTGAAGAACTTAGGTCGCTATCCTTTAGGTCGCTCAAGGGCCGCTTCTTTTTAGGTCGCTCGACCTTATGCCGCTATCCTTTAGGTCGCTCAAGGGGGCCAACGACCTAATACTGCATATGCTGCTTTGACTTAAGTCGCGTGGAGTTTAGGTCGCGTGTGTTGTACTTAGGTCGCGTGATGTAAATATTGTAAGTCGTGTGTTCTTGTTGTAACTTGTATCCATTAAGTCGCTATTTGTTAGGTCGCATGGCTTTGTTTTTAGGTCGCGTTTGGTTAGGTCGTTCACGACCTATGTGTTGTGTTGAATCGTGTGGAGTTGTAAAACGCCTATAAATATGGGGTTGTGTCATTTGTAATAGGAAGTTGATTTTGAATAAAATTTGTTTGTGTTTTGTGCCACTTCTCCAATTGGTAGTTGAGTGTGATCTCCTATCTCCACCTTCGGTATTCGAGTGTGCTCGAATCAACGATCGTTGAAGCCGATTCACGAAATCTAGTGCGCTAGATCAACATCGAAGAATCGTAGATCTTTAAACACGGTATCGTGCGTGATCAACGTGTTTGGGATAGCTAGAATCCGGTATCTTTGGATCAACGGATTTGGGCCATTCGGTATCTTCTATTCCATCGATTGCTACTTTCATCGTCACATTCACTTTCAGTTATCCGCTGCTGCATCATTTGGTATCAGAGCCAGACTTAGACAATCATAGCTAAGCCGAGTCTTGGAGCCAATTCTTATTGAAGAGTTTGAGGAGTTAGTGAAGCCGAGCTACATTAAGCAAAGCCGAGCTAAGAGAAGAGTGAAGTTCATTTTTTTGATCAAGGCCGAAAGTTAAAGTTGAAGTTTGTGAAGTTTCAATTATGCCGCCGAGAAGAGCTAACCGTCATCAAAATGTTGAAGATTAGTATAAGCGAGAAGATGCTGAACAAATGGAACAACGCATTAGTAATAAATTCAATGAGAAATTGGATGAAGGTATTGGGAGGTTAGAGAAGCTCATGATGGATATGAATCAACCCCGAAGAAGAACATTGCCAATTTCAAACCAAGGTGGAAACAGGGTTTCGCCATCGGTTTTGGGTGAAAGGAGAATGTCGCCACAATCTCAACAAGGTAGAAGAAGTCATCGGGAATTCGAAGATGAACCATTTCGAGATGACGAAAGACAAAGTAGAAGGGATATGCGTGATCATAGAGATGTGGATGGACGAGATCGTTATCGAAGTACATCTGTTGTTGATGAAGATGGTGATAGAGGAAGTTTTCCTTATCGAGATCATGGCCAAGGACGGAATCGAGATCGAGATTTTGAAGATGATCGTCGATGGGAGTCGGGGATTAAAATGGAAATTCCAGAATTCAAGGGTGGAATGGTAGCAGAGGAATTTTTGGATTGGTTGTCTAACGTGGAAGAAATTTTTGACTTTAAGGAGGTTCCTGAGCATCGAAGAGTGAAGTTGGTTGCTACACGATTGAAAGGAAGAGCCATGGCATGGTGGCAGCAAACTAAACTAACACGGGAGAGAATGGGGAAGTCAAAGATTGAATCATGGGATAAGATGAAGAAATTGATGAAAGCTACTTTCTTACCTTACAATTATCAATCTCTTATGTATCAACGTTTGCAGAACTTGAGACAGGGAACAAAGTCAGTGAATGATTATGCGGATGAATTTTATCAATTGATTGCGAGGAATGATATCATGGAGATGGAGGAGCAATTGACAGCTAGATTTGTTGGAGGGTTGAGAATGCAGATTCAAGATATGGTGAATATGTTTGATCCCAGATCTGTCGCTGAAGCACATCAAAAAGCTATCGCTTGGGAGAAGCAAGGAAGGAGAGGTGGTGGTGTGTTTACAAATTCCAACAATCCAATGAAAGGGGCTAGTAATAATGCGAATGTTTCGAAGGCTGTTGCAAAACCGGTTGTTAATGAAGTTGCTAAGACCAGAATCAATAGTGGTATCAAATGTTTCAATTGTCAGGAGATTGGTCACAAAAGCAATGAATGTACGAAGCCAAAGAAGCGAGCAATGATTGCTGAGGCAGAGGAAGATGAGGATGTAGAAGCTGAATGTTCTAATTCACCACATGATGAGGAGGAAGAAAATGTGTCGGGAGATGAAGGGTATCCATTGATGATGAAGAGATTGTGTTTAACACCAAAGCAAGAGGAGGAGACTAGCTGGTTGAGGAGTAACATCTTTCAATCAACATGCACTATCTTGGGAAGGGTTTGCAAGATTGTCATCGATGTAGGAAGCTGTGATAATATCATCTCTATAGAGGCTGTGAAGAAATTAGCATTGAAGACTGAGAAGCATCCGAAACCTTACAAGTTAGCTTGGTTGAGAAAAGGCGGGGAAGTGAAGGTTGGACGAAGAGCTTGTGTGAATTTTTCGATTGGGAAGAAATACAAAGATGAAATTTGGTGTGATGTTGTGGATATGGATGTATGCCATCTGTTGTTGGGGAGACCATGGCAGTATGATAGGGCTGTGCAACATGATGGTCGTACTAACAGTTACAGTTTCATGTTTGAAGGTACTAAAATCACTTTAATTCCTAAGAAGCGACAACACGAAGAAAGCAAGTTGGAGGAGATTGAAGAACTTAAAACTTTGCTATCTTTGAAGGAGTTTGTTAAAGAAGTCGAAGAGGAGCCTGAAGTATTTTTGTTGATTGGATGTGAGAGTAACGAAGTGGTTGAGATCCCTGAAGAAGTAAAACCAGTGCTAGAAGAAATTGACGATGTATTTCCTGAGGAGCTACCAACGGAGTTACCGCCGTTGAGAGACATTCAACATCAAATTGATCTTGTTCCAGGAGCTGTGTTACCTCATAGACCACATTACAGAATGAGTCCAAAGGAACACGAGGAGTTGAGAAGGCAAGTGGAAGAGTTGCTTGAACAGGGGCGTGTACATGAAAGTTTAAGTCCTTGTGCGGTGCCAGCTTTGTTAGTGCCGAAGAAAGATGGAACGTGGAGGATGTGTACTGATAGTCGAGCACTAAACAAGATTACAGTGAGATATAGATTTCCGATGCCGAGGCTTGATGATTTGTTGGATCAGTTGAGCGGGGCTACTATCTTTTCGAAGATTGATTTGAAGAGTGGTTATCATCAAATTCGAATCAGACCAGGGGATGAATGGAAGACAGCATTAAAGACGAGAGAAGGATTATATGAATGGTTGGTCATGCCGTTTGGTCTTTCGAATGCACCGAGTACATTTATGCGGGTGATGAATCAGATCTTTAGACCATTTATTGGGAAATTCGTGGTAGTGTATTTTGATGATATACTGATATATAGTATAAGCTCTGAAGAACACTTGCATCATTTGAGAGAAGTGTTGATGATACTGCGACAGGAACAATTTTATGCTGAAACGAAGAAATGCGTGTTCATGACGCATAGTGTTTTATTCTTGGGGTATGTTATATCAGAAGGAAATATACAGATGGATCAAAATAAAGTTGAAGCAATCAGAAATTGGCCACAACCCAGGACGATAACAGAAGTTTGAAGCTTTCACGGTTTAGCATCATTCTACCGAAGATTTATTCCACACTTCAGTAGCGTGATGGCACCAGTTACTGATTGTATGAAGGGGAAACAATTTTCATGGTCGGAGGAAGCAGGAGTTGCTTTTGAGAGAATCAAGGAACTTTTGACAACAGCACCAATTCTAGTGTTACCGGATTTTCAGTTGTTGTTTGAATTGCATACTGATGCATCGAAGGTTGGAATTGGACGGGTGTTAAGTCAGAAGGGACGTCCTATTGCATATTTCAGTGAGAAGTTATCGGGAGCAAAGATGAGATATAATACTTATGATGTGGAATTTGATGCTATTGTGCAAGCTGTGAAACATTGGAGACATTATTTGTTTCATAAAGAATTTGTTTTATATACCGATCATGAGGCGTTGAAGCATATGCAGGGACAGGACAAGATTGCAGCTAGGCATGCTTCGTGGATCGCATACTTGCAACAATTTACATTTGTGGTGAAGCATAAGTCGGGAATTACAAACCGTGTGGCAGATGCATTGAGTCAAAGGAATCATTTGTTGACTACAATGAAGGTTGAAATGACGGGTTTTGATGTGTTGCCAGAATTGTTCGTTGATGATCCTTACTTTGCTAAATTTGTTGATGAAGTCAAGGAGGGAAAGACTGATGAGTTGGTATTGGTGGATGGTTTTCTTTTTAAGGGAAATCGATTATGTATACCGGAGTGCAGCTTACGAATGAAGATTGTAAAGGAGTTGCATGAGGAAGGTCATGTGGGTAGAGATCGTACTTTATAGTTGATTTCCGAATCATATTTTTGGCCATCTATGAGAAGAGAAGTTGAAAGATTTGTGGAGAGATGTCATATTTGTCAAGTTTCCAAAGGGACTGCGACGAATGCGGGATTATATATGCCATTACCTGTGCCGACTAGACCATGGGTTGATATCAGTATGGACTTTGTTTTGGGGTTGCCTAGAACTCAAAGGGGGAATGATTCTATATATGTGGTGGTAGATAGATTTTCCAAAATGGCACATTTTATCGCTTGTAAAAAGACAGCCGACGCCGTCCGTGTTGCTCAATTATTCTTTAAAGAGGTGTATCGATTACATGGGCTACCTGAATCTATTGTTTCTGATCGGGATACTAAATTTCTAAGCCATTTTTGGTTAAGTTTGTGGAAGATGGTCGGAACGAAGCTGAATTTTAGTAGCGCCTATCATCTGCAGACAGATGGGCAAACGGAAGTGGTGAACAGGTCGTTGGGAAATTTGTTGCGATGTCTTGTACAGGATAATTTGAAGAGTTGGGATATGAAATTATGTCAGGCAGAGTTTGCACATAATCATGCTGTTAACCGTAGTACGGGTTTCAGTCCGTTTCAAGTTGTATACTCAGCAAGTCCGAAGGGTCCATTGGATTTGACGTCAGTGCCATATCAGAAGGGAGTTGTTAAGCGGGCTTGTGATTTTGTAACTGAGTTGCAAGAGTGCCACAGAACTGTTCATGAACGATTGCTTGCATCAAACGAAAAGTATAAACAACTGGCGGATAAGAGGCGAAGGAGTGTGAACTTCAGAGAAGGTGATTTGGTTTACGCCATCTTGACAAAAGATCGTTTTCCAGTTGGAACTTACAACAAGTTGAAAGCGCGAAAAATTGGTCCAGTAAAAGTCTTGAAGAAAATCAATGAGAATGCTTATCAGTTGAGATTGCCGGATGATGTTCATACTTCTGATGTTTTCAATGTCAAATATTTGATTCCGTATCATGGGGATGAGCTTGTTGTGGAAGAAGAAGGTGCAAATTCGAGGACGAATTCTTGTCAACAGGGGGAGGATGATGCAGCGCGATCTACTAGCTCGTCTGATTTGAATTGTTCAAAGCCTTTAGGTCGCTCATGACCTAGTGATTCTTTAGGTCGCTCACGACCTAGTGAAGGTCGCTCACGAGTTACTGGATTCAGCGTAAAAGCAGGCAAACGACCTAAGGAGATAGACAAACTAACGCGCATTTTATTAGGTCGGTCGACCTTATGTTGTGGAAAGAAAGACGAGTTACGACCTAAGTTAGGTCGCGGGGAAATATTATGACCTATGTTAGGTCGCGGGGAAGTGTTACGACTTATGTTAGGTCGTTGGAAGATGGGTCGCGTGAAGATAAGTCGCGTGAAGAAGATGTCGTTACTGAAGAACTTAGGTCGCTATCCATTAGGTCGCTCAAGGGCCGCTTCTTTTTAGGTTGCTCGACCTTATGCCGCTATCCTTTAGGTCGCTCAAGGGGGCCAACGACCTAATACTGCATATGCTGCTTTGACTTAAGTCGCGTGGAGTTTAGGTCGCGTGTGTTGTACTTAGGTCGCGTGATGTAAATATTGTAAGTCGTGTGTTCTTGTTGTAACTTGTATCCATTAAGTCGCTATTTGTTAGGTCGCATGGCTTTGTTTTTAGGTCGCGTTTGGTTAGGTCGTTCACGACCTATGTGTTGTGTTGAATCGTGTGGAGTTGTAAAACGCCTATAAATATGGGGTTGTGTCATTTGTAATAGGAAGTTGATTTTGAATAAAATTTGTTTGTGTGCTTTGTGCCACTTCTCCAATTGGTAGTTGAGTGTGATCTCCTATCTCCACCTTCGGTATTCGAGTGCGCTCGAATCAACAATCGTTGAAGCCGATTCACGGAATCTAGTGCGCTAGATCAACGTCGAAGAATCGTAGATCTTTAAACACGGTATCGTGCGCGATCAACGTGTTTGGGATAGCTAGAATCCGGTATCTTTGGATCAACGGATTTGGGCCATTCGGTATCTTCTATTCCATCGATTGCTACTTTCATCGTCACATTCACTTTCAGTTATCCGCTGCTGCATCAGCTTATGATATCACTAATGTACGATTCTTACAGGGTTATGGGTATGTGATGTTTGATTATATAAAATTGTTACATAGTTGCATGTTATTTACATTTCGGGTTTGATTGGGATTATGAGATCTATGACATCATTGATCAATGTGTGTAGTATTACCTCTACACTTGTTTACCATGTTATCAGTAGCGTAACTTGTTATAATATGCACTATTTTAACAATAGAACCACTATTATGTATTATCCTAACTTCTTGGTGTATGGATAGGGTAGGATGAGGTATGATTAGCATTACTCATAGATCATTGCTCGTTCGGTGATTAGAAGTACATATGTTACATGTATGTCCTCTACCTAGGGATAACCCCCTCACTAGACTTCTGTGTGACCCTCATTTTCTCTATTTTTCCTTCTGGAAAACTTTGGGTTACTCTTATAAGTAGGCCTAGAGCCAGGTATTTACGGCATGTTAGTGGGATAGATGTGTTGGAACTGGGTCAGCCTGCAGCATAAGTAATGGGCGAATTTCGATTTTTTCTTACCATTTTGGATCTTTATTAGGCCTATGAAGTATAATTTATTTAGAACATTTCTAAATTTCCTTTGAATAAAATCTTTATTTTAATTAAATTTATTAAATGATTTTATATTATTTAATTTATAATATATATATATATATCGTGTACTATATAAACACACACACACATATATATATATATATATATATATGTATGCATATGTATATATGTGTGTGTATATGTGTATATATATATATATGTATGTATGTATATGTATATATATATATATATATATATGTCGGGATTTACACTGCAGCGGACACGTTAGCTCATATAATATACAAATATATTGTCCAAATGTATGTTTATATACTCATATATATATATATGGAATGTTAGAAATACTATTATATATAAGCTATATTTTTATTTAATTAATTTTTCATAAATAAATATTTATTTATTTATAAACATAAGAATGAAATATTAACATTATATATAACTATATGAATAAATTTAAATCATTTATAAATTATATTAAATTATTATTTTTTGCTGTAAAAACCAAAACACTATCTATATAAATATAATTATTTTTAAATATATATAATTATAAATATAAATATATTAAATATTTATGTATGAGTGTGTGTGTATCCAAAAAAACCCTCCTATCATGATGGACAAGACTCATCTCATTGAGGCAGTTACGGATGCAGATGCACCACCGAAGCCTCCAAATCTCCATCCTGATCATCTTTCGGCAAAGAATCCCACTACAGGCTTTGGCTCTTAGACATGGGCAGAAGCAGTGCATCAGTTTGGCAGACTAACAACGCAAGACCAAAGTGATGATTTGCAATTTTGTTGACCCAATTCAGAACGATGAAGAACCCAAAATCTTTATGCTAGATGAAGCGATCGTAGAAAATAGAGGTAAGTGGTCAAATGCAATTATTACGTATATCATAAGAAGATGGCCAACATACAGTGCCGGCCCAATAAGATATGCGGCCCAATATTGAATAAAATTCTCTTTTGATTGCTTTGTGCTTTCATTTAAATTGGTAGTTGAGTGTAATCTCCTATCTCCTCTTTCGGATAATCGAGTGCGCTCGATTCAACGATTGTAGAAGCCGATTCGCGGAATCAAGTGCGCTTGATCAACGCTTGAAGAATTGAAGATCTTCGAACCCGGTATCGTGCGCGATCAACGAGTTCAGGATAGCTAGAATTCGGTATCTTCGGATCAATGAATTTGGGCATTTCAGCATCTTCCAATCCACCGATTGCTACAATCAACGATCTACATCATTTTTGTAATATCCGCTGCGTCACATGTCGTCTCCTTCAATTTAACCTTCATATTTTGATTTGATTAAGTAAATCAAAACCCTAATTCCAGGTTCAATCCATGTTGCTCAATTCAGTTTCCAGTCTTCACTCCACTATCCAGACCTAATATGAAAAGTTAAATCAAAATTTCATATTTGTTCTACGGTTGTAGGTAATTATCCTTTTAATCTTGTCAATCATGTTATTTTAATCCGTTGATTTGTTCTCTACTTGATTTATTTGATTGGATCATACAAAAATTGTCTCTTAAGAAAGCATCCTAATTGTTGGATTATCCTTAAATTAAAAAAGCATCCTAATCGTTGGGTTATGTATTTTGTATGTAAGTTTATAAAATTATCAGTATTATGCAACTAGTCAAATTTTATCATTTTAACGTGTCTCAAAATGTACTACACTAAAACACTTCGGTTGAATTTCAATTTTCGTGATATATATTTGACTATCTATACGATTCTGCCCAACGCAAACAAAAATCCTGGTTTCGTCGCTGTCCAAATGTACCAACAACTAATAGATTCGAATGCTTGCATGTTGAAGATGGTCCTTCTAGTTCAGATTGAACATTGAATTAGATCCAGTTGATGTTTTAAAAAGAGCAATCTACTACAGATCCTAATTTATCTCCTGAAAAACATGATGGCAAACACTTGGATCCTGCTGTTGCTGTACCACCCGCAAAGTCAAGTGTTGCTGATTTTCAACCTGAATAACATTCAACAACAAATGTGGATGAAGTAATAGTTGAAGACTGTGATAGTGAGGATTCTAGTGCAGAAAATTATTTTGATAATTCAAGCGAACAGTTTGTGGAAATTATTGTAGCACAAGTACAAGAAAAACCAACTGTTGAAATTAAAAGAAACACTACTAAAATCGTTTGGCATAGCGTCGGATTGGGGCGACGGTTTGCGACGGCTAAAAAAAGCGGCCGTCGCTAACCGTCGCTCGACCTGTATATCAGCCAGAACCGAGCCTTCTTCTTCCCCATTCTACAAAACCTAAAAAAAAAAGAAAATCCCCCCCCCCCCCCCGTCGCCCCGCCGATTCGGTGCTCAAACGTTCGCTCCCTACTTCCCAAATTGATCCAGTATGTGTTCTAACCCTATTTTCTATTCAATTAGGGTTTAATTAGGGTTTATTTGCATGTTTATTGGGTTTAAAAATTGGTTGTTAATGGCATGTTTATGGGTTTGAGATTGGTAGTTACGTGGTATACGTATGGTGATAGTAGTATTGTAGGTTAATTTAAGAATAAAATCATTTTATTTCGACGTTGAAAACGATGATTAAAGCATACTATTATGATGTTGGTTATTGTAGAATTAACGATTGGTGATGTGATTTGGATTAAGATGGTGATACCATTTTAAGATGCTTATTGATAAGTTTATGCAATGTCGGTTGTCGATTAGGTGAAAATTTAATTATTTAGCATGCGTTAGTTATAAGTGTAATCGTGTTAAAATGTGAAATTTACTTGACAAATATTTATTGAACGTATTATTAAAAAATTTATAGTTGTTAAAATATAAATTAGAAAATTTGTTTTATTTGTGTGAACCCCTTAGACAATTTTTGGCCCCGTCTGACAAGTGTTGTATATGATCGTTATATGGATGTTCGTTTTTACACAGAACAGACATCTGTATTCATCTGATACAATATTTGTTGGATTTGTCCCAGTATTGGACAAGTTACAAACACAATAACGTAATCGCAGTTTATAAATCATTTCAGTTTAAACGGTTAACGAAATTTCGATGGCACTTCCTTTTTTTCCCTGTGTACATGCATTTGTGTACGATACAGGGAATAAAGGGAAGTGCTGCCGAAATTTTGTTGAATCGTTTAATCTGAAATGATTTATAAAATATGATTACGTTATTGTGTTTGTAATGGGAAGTAGGATGACCGACCGTTAAACAAGTATTATCAAGTGTTGTATATATATGATCTGTATTTTATAAAACAATCAAATAATTTATTAAGTGCAATTTACTAAAGTAATAAAATTTAAAAGTTAGTTTGAAACTAATAAATTTGTTCAGTCTAATTTATTAAAATTTACTAAAGTTAGTTTAAAATTTACCAAATTAATAAAGTTAGTCTAGTTTACCAAATTATTAAATTTACTGAAGTTCAGTCTAATTTGTCAAATTATTAATAAAGTTTCAATGAAGTGTTTGTTTGAATTTTCTAATATAATTTTTGCAAATCAGGAGATATGTTCGATTATTTTCTCGATCGTAGTTGGATGTATGAATCCCGAAAAGGTATGAAAGGATCAATAAAGGAACATTTTGTTAACGGTGTACACGAGTTTATTAGATTTGCTAAATCTAATAATGGAAATAACGTAGACATTCGTTGTCCGTGTGCTAAGTGCAAACATCTGAAGCATTGGAAGGCAGATGTAGTAGAAGTTCATTTGTATAAATTTGGTTTTGTACCGAATTATTATTTATGGGATCGTCACGGAGAGTTTGTTCAATATACACCTAATCCTGTAGTGGAAGAGGATGATAATACAGCGGCAAATCCAATAGAAAATATGGTGCAAGATGCAGCCCGATCAATGTTTCCATCCATTGATCAAGACGACATTGAAAACGAAAATGGTGAAGAACCGACTATGGAAGCTAAAAAAATTTATGATTTATTGGATTCCGCTAAGAGACCATTGTGGGATGGATGTGAAAGTGGAACCGAATTATCTGTAATCGCTGAATACATCACGATGAAATCAAAATTCAATCTTACAGAAGCATCGTTTATAGCAATTGTACAAACTGCTAAACGACACATGCCACCCAATAATTTGATGTGCGATAGTCATTATAAAGTTAAAAAACTTATGTCTGCTTTTGGATTGCCATACCAGAAGATAGACACATGTGTTAAAGGTTGCATGTTATTTTGGAAAGACGACGCTCACCTTAAAAAATGCAGAATATGTAACGAGGAAAGATACAAACCAAGGAAAAAGAAAGGAAAAGAAGTCCCTTATAAAAGAATGCATTATTTACCCATCACTCCCAGACTTCAACGGCTATATGCTTCTTCTGCTACAGCATGTCATATGCGATGGCACAGCGTGAGAACACCAGTAGAAGGAACATTAATACATCCATCTGATGGAGAAGCATGGAAACATTTCGATAGGACGTATCCTGAATTTGCTCGAGAGAGCCGTAATGTTAGGCTCGGTTTATGTACAGATGGATTTTCGCCATTCTCTTAATTTGGTAGTAAATATTCATCATGGCCTATTATTGTCACTCCTTATAACTTACCTCCATGGATGTGTATGAAAACTCCATATATGTTTTTAACGATTGTCGTTCCCGGTCCTGATGATCCGACTCAAGGAATTGATGTTTATCTACAACCGTTGATCGAAGAATTGAAAACACTATGGCGTGAAGGAGTTGAAACATATGACATTTCGAGAAAAAGAAATTTTCGTATGTTCGCTTCTTTATTATGCACTATTAATGATTTTCCCGCATATGGCATGCTTTCAGGTTGGAGCACAGCTGGACGTCTAGCTTGTCCATATTGTATGGAAGAATCACGAGCATTTTTATTAAAGTACGGCAAGAAAATTTCGTGGTTTGACTGTCATCGGTGTTTTCTACATATTAATCATAAATTCAGAATGGATAAAAAGAACTTTAAAGCTAACAGAGTAGAGAATATGCTACCACCTAAAGTTTGGACAAGTGAAGAGATATATGAAATCGTGAAAGACTTTAAAGCTAACAGAGTAGAGAATATGCTACCAACAGCATAGGAGAGAATTGGTAAATATAAAATATATTTAGCATATGGTGATGCATATCTTCATGTATAACATTTATGCTTATTTTCAATATATCTTATTTGTGTATATCTTCAGTTTGCAAAGTATGGAAGGGAGCCTACAATGGCTGAGGTTTTTAGAGCCACACACGCAGTTGAGTCTGTTGATGATGAGGGGAATGCGACCTATGATTGGATCGACAGCAAAGCTGAAGCAGCGATGGTAAATATGCTAACTCGTGATTCAAATTGTATATATGTAAATTTTATACCAATTATTTTAAAATTATGTTTGTAATTGCAGGGGCGATATGAGACAAAGGCATCGGCATTGACACAGGCGAGTGGAAGAGCAGAGCTTACAGTTGAGGAGTCCAACAGGATTTGGGATTCCGTTATTGCACCGCCTACTCGAAATAGGCGTTATGGTTTCGGCAATCAGGAGGTAAACCATTTCACTAACTTCATATTAAAAGATCCACATTATTCTCACATCAAAAGAATTATTTATATACTATCCAATTCATTCAAAATTCATGTGAAATGCTATCGTATTAACTTCAGTTATTTCACAGGCTGTTAATTTTCAAAGAGCTTATGGAAAATCGATGGAGGAGGAGCGTATTGCTCAGATGCAGAGGCAGCTGGATGAACTCAACGATTGGCGAAGGGGCCAACTGGCACAGCAGATAGATGAGCGCATTGCAGCATTTTAGCAGGAGCACGACTCTATGCCTGGGGAGCAGGGAGATGGATCTGATGATGCCGAGGAGGATGATGATGCATAGTTTTACTATTCTTGTGGGTATGTATTTATGTACGTATTTAGACTAGATTTGATACTTGGATTTGGATACTTGGCATTTTGGATGATGTTTGGGTTTGGTTGGTTTTTGTATACTATGTTGGTTTGGTTGGTTTTTGTGTTTTTTTGGTTATATTGTTGAATATTGATGTTGTGGGTATTGTTGAGATGTGTTGTTGTTGATATTATTGAGGTTTGAAAAGACGGTTTGAGGTTTGGGACGAGGTTTGATGGAAGGATAGCTGCTGTGTGCACAGCAGATTTTGCCCAGAAAAGCGACGGCTAGTAACGGCTTACAGGGCAAAAATAGCGACGGCTAGTAACGGAAGGCAACGGCGAGTAACAGACTTGCTTTTGGAACAACTAACTGCCACGTGGCGTTGACACGTGTAAGATACCGTCGCTTGTCGTCGCTATATTAGCGACGGAGCCGTCGCTTATGCCGTTGCTTTTCCTGATGGCAACGGATTGAATAGCGACGGCAATTAGCGACGGCTAGTAACGGCTAGCAACGGCCGCCGACGCATTTTTGCCGTCGCTATACGCTGCCTTTGTTGTAGTGAAATGTTTCTCATATGGTATTGGCAAACCTTATGTACATTTCAAAGCATAAAAAAACCCCCGAAGTACAGCTCTTCCTAAAAGAACTACAAGGAGCACAACTACCAATAAATGAATATCATGTCTTAGAATATCAGAGGTATAAATACTGATGAAAATATTCACCATGTATTCATATTTCTGAATTTCCAACAACTCACGGTAATGGGTTTGTTGGAAAATAAAATGGATACTGCTAGCCATTTCAGATTGCATACATTTTTACCAAGATAATGTGAGGTTATACATAATGATGATCTTGGGTGCAAAGGCTGAATTCTTATTTTACTAGACACTGCAGTTTGGACATTCAAAGTTATTCACAAAAGTGAACAACATATTACTAGCCATATTAAAAATATTGGTGGTTTTTAATATATTATCACTTTTGTATATGCAAGCAACTTATATAAAGAAAGGGATTTACTTTGGGAGCATATGGGAATGAATGCCTCCACTATAGAGTTGCCTTGGATAGTGATGCGAAATTTTAATAATGCTTCAAGTCCGAAGGATAAAGGGGGGGTTACCTATCCCTTTCTCTTATATTATTAATTTTAAAAATTGTATGCTAGAGTGTGGTTTGGTCAAAACCATTTTGCAGGGCTGCAAATTTACTTAGAGAAGAAGAGGTGTTGCAACTAATATTGACAAAATATTAGTCAACTATGAACTGTTAACTAAATTTCCATATTTAGTAACGGTTGCATTGCCTAATCAACATAATGATCACACCCCTCTACTTTTGCAACTGTCCCTACATTAGCATCAACCAAAAGGGAAACCCTTTAGATATGTGAATTCATGGCATCAAATTGAGGGTGATTCTGACTTTATTTAGCAAGGACTTAAAACAGATACTTGGGGTACTTATATGCATAAAATTATAAATATCCTATAGTCTATTAAAAAGTATCTCAAGAACTAGAATAAAACAAGAATCAGATCCAACTCAATTCAGCAACTTGAAGAGGAGTATAATAAAGTATTTCTCAAGTTAGATGTTAATCTAGAAAATGATGAGCTAAAATTTTAAATCTACACCTTCGGTTAAAGGGACAACGCAAACAACAACATCAGTTTCATAAGCAACAGAGTAAAATTACTTGGCTGCAAAGTGGGGACACCAATTCAAAAAAAATTAAAAGCAAAAATGGCTATAAGGAAGCATATAATAAAATTCATGGACTGTTGTGTGGAGGGCAATTTCATATATAATCATGAGCAAATTAAAAGTCAGGCCATTATTTATTTTTCAGATTTATTTAATGTTCCAAATCGAGAAGTTTTCCCTATTACTCAACCACGAAAAATTATTAATAATCAGGGGAAAAAATACTTATCTGTTCCTATTACTAAAGTTGAAGTGAAGTCTGTTGTTTTATCCATAAAAGACTCTAAAAGTCTAGGCCTCAATGGTTTCTCCTCAAATTTTTTTATACTGCATTGGGAGGAGGTTCAGGAGCTCCTGTTTGCGGCAGTAAGTGTTAGAGATGATACCTGAATTCGGGAAGAGGCCATTGGAGAAGCTCATGAAGAAGGAAGCCGAAGCCCTAGGAGCAGGAGCTGAAGACCGAACCAGCAAAGTGGTTTGGTGGAGGAAACTGATTTGACGGACCAAATCAGTGGTCCGGTATTGGTTGGATTTGCCGCTCCAGAGTTTTGGAGCGGTGGCGACTTCGTTCGGTGATTGAAGAAGACCGAACGAGAAACTTCGTTCGGTAAAGAAGGGAAGTGGAGCGACATTGGTTTGGAGCTATGAAGGAAGACCAAACCAAATTTGTCGTTCGGTGATCTGGTAATGCCGTACGAAATATTTCGTTTGGTATTTGTCGAACCAAGTAGGTGAAGAGGAAGACCGGTCCAGATTTCTTGTTCGGCAATTGGGAGATGCCGGTCCAGACTTGAAGTGTACTATGCCGAACCAAATGCCAAGTGCCATATGCCGGACCAAACTTGCCGAACCAAGATGTCGAACCAAATCCTGAGCTTCCATATAATAGCTACCCCTCCTCATATCTTCACTCTATAAATAAAGGAGCTTCTGGACAACACTAATAGAGAAATTGAGAGCTAATTTCAGCCAATTTCAGAGCCATCCTAGAGAGCTAAAACTCTGCAGAAATTTGTCTGTATTCTTAATTCTTCTTGTGTATAACCCCAAAAGTGAATCAATCTTTTAACTATAATCTTTCAGTTATTAATAAAATCTCATCTCTCCAAGTGGACGTACACTGCCTAGCGGTAGTGGAACCACTATAAATACTGGTGTTATTTATTTTTCTGCATTGCATAGATCTGTGACTGTCTGCTCTGGTATTTATCTCTGTTTGTTTTGTCTCACTACAATCACGATCCAATTGTTTTCCACCACGTTGAGTTTTTTTCCTTTAGGCTGATCATCTGAAGTGATTTTCCCTAACAGTCTGGTATCAGAGTTGCAAGGTTGATTAAGGAGTGTTAGACGCTATGGTAGGAGATGAAGTGACTTTAGTTGTTACAAGACCCTATATTAGAGGGATGTATATCGCGACAGGATCACATTTGACAATTGAGAAATGAAATGGGGATAAAGACTTCGAGAAGTGGCAATGGAGGATGAAGGATGTTCTAATGAGGAATGAAGTCCATCCAGTAGTGTTTGCCCCTGAGGAGTTGATGGCTGACATCTCAGTCGCGAAAAGGAAGGAGATGGAGAAATGGGCGTTTACTACTTTACAACTAGCTCTGGGAGAGAATGTTATCTCAGAGATTAGCAGTGAGACCACTGCTAGAGGCATTTGGACCAAGCTAGAAAATCTCTACTTGAAGAAATCTCGTACTAACCGTTTGATATTGCTGAAGATATTTTTCACCATGCAGATGAGAGAGGGTACTTCAGTGAAGGAACATCTAAATTTCTTTGATGATCTCGTGATGAAGATGAAAACTGTTGACTTGAAGATGGATGAGGAGCAAATGACAATGATTCTTTTGTGTTCTCTTCCGGAGTGATACACAGGTTTCGCTAACAGCCTTATCTTCGCTAGAGACACATTGACAATGGAAGATGTGAAGTCAGGCCTTCTATTTGAGGGCTAGAGAGATCAGATGAAGGAGATAAGTGAAGGAAGTAGAGGTGGAAGTAGTAGTCATGGCTTGTTTGTTGAAAGAGGTAGAGAAGATAAGAAGAATTGACACTCTAGAGGGCGTTCCAAGTCTAGGAAGCCCGGTAATGGCAGGAGAGGAAAGTCTAAGGATGGGAAGAGCTTTATCTGCAAGAAACCTAGTCATTGAAAAAAGGATTATCCAGATTTGAAGAAGAAGGAAGAAGATGGATCTTCATCATTTGCGGTGGAAAAGTCTGTATTTGACGATGTGTTGTCTGCCAGCAGTATCGGATGTCTCAGACCATTGGGTGCTGGACTCGGGGGCATCTTTCCATATGACGCCTAATAAGGATTACTTCAGTTCTTTCGTTGGACGAGAGGGAAGCTCTATTCTTATGGGTAATGATGCTGGCTGTAGAGCAATGGGTAAAGGTACAGTGAGGATCAGGATGTTTGACGGAGTGATACGCACTTTGATAGGTGTCCGGTATGTTCCAAGTCTTCGGAAGTCCTTAATTTCTTTAGGACAATTGACATCTTTGGGATGCAAGGTAACTATCGAAAAGGATAGTCTGAAGGTTTCGAGAGGTGCACTAGTTCTTATGAAAGGAGATGTGTTCTGAAATCTGTATTTGCTGAAAGGAACCACAGTACTTGGAGAGTCGTGAGTTGGAATAGACAGTTCGCGTGCTTTGGATGCCACAAAGCTTTGGCATCTCAGGTTGGGTCGTATTTCAGAGAAGGGCTTAGAGTTGCTTCGGAGATGGAAGATAATCAAATGAGAAAGCTTCGACAAGATGAACTTTTGCCAGGAGTGTGTGTTGGGCAAGCAAACTAAAGTATCTTTTGGAGTTGGACTCCATAGATTGAGGCGAGTACTTGAGTACGTGGATACAGATGTCTAGGGACCAGTTGCTACTCCTTTTCTTGGAGGAGCAAAGTATTTTATCTCTTTCATTGATGACTTTCCTTGGAAAGTATAGGTGTATGTGATGAAGGCCAAATCAGAGAGTTTTGAGAAGTTCAAAGACTGAAAAGCGCTTGTTGAGAACCAATCTGGTTCTAAGTTAAAGGTGTTGAGATCTGATAATGGTGGTGAATTTGTCTCTAGGGAGTTCCTTAACTTTTGTAGCCATTCAGAGACATTTCACTACACCTAGCGATCTGCAATCCAATGGGGTTGCAAAAAGGATGAACATGACTCTACTGGAGAAGGCTCGTTGCTTAAGATTGATGACAGGCTTGTCTACAGGCTTTTGGGATGAAGCATTATCAACTGCAGTGCATATCTTAATTCAAATTTCATGCTCAGCCATAAATGGGAAGATTCCAGAGGAGAAGTGGAGAGGTAAAGCAGTGTATCTTGGTTACTTCTAAATTTTTGGTTGTCATGTGTACGTTCACCATACAGGTGATGACAAGTTGGAGGCTAGAGCATACAAGGGCATACTAATGGGATACACCGATGGTATCAAAGGGTATCGAATTTGGAACCCTGTTGATCAGAAGATTGTTCATTCCAGACATGTTACTTTTGATGAGTCTACTATGTTCAATCCGAAGGAGAAGCTACCTACCACATCAGAAGATTCTGATAGGCCTAAGGAGATGGAAGAAGTTCCCGTGCTCCAACCAAAGAGTAGAGTTGCTGTTGATCCTGTCGAGGAAAAAGCAGTTGATGAAACATCACAGGATAGTCCACATGTACCTTCTAGTAGTGCTAGTGATGTGCATGAATCTAGAGGAAGTTCAGTTCAAGGTGGAGCTGAAAGGAGTTTAGGCGAAGCAGTACCTACCTGGGTCAGTCGTAGGACTATTAAGCCACCCGATAGGTATGGTGATTGACAGTTTGTGAACCTTAGCCTTGGTGATCAGTTTGACTATGCCCTACATGTGGTTCATGAAGAGCCGCTTGACCTTGATGAAGCATTGAAGTCATGTGACAGTTCGAAGTGGATGTGCGCTATGGAAGAGGAGTTAGAGTCATTGAAGAAGAACAAGACTTGGAATTTGGTACCACCTCCTCAAAGGAAGCCAATCTATAGGCTGCAAGTGGGTGTTCAAGGTGAAGGATGATGGGAGATACAAGGCTAGACTAGTTGCTAAAAGGTTTTCACAAAAAAAGGGATTGGAGTATGATGAGATATTTTCTCCAGTAGTGAGGCATACGTCCGTCCGCATTTTGCTCGCTATCGTCACAGCTTATGACTTGGAGCTGGAGCAACTGGACGTTAAAACCGCTTCCTTGCATGGAGACTTAGATGAGACAATCTACATGAAGCAGCCAGAAGGAATTGTTGTAGATGGGAAAGAAAATTGGGTTTGCAAATTGAAGAAGTCATTGTATGGACTTAAGCAGTTGCCTAGGCAATGGTACAAGAGGTTTGACTCTTTTATGCTTTCACTTGGTTTTGATCGTAGCATCAAAGACGCTTGTGTGTACTTCAAGCATTTAAAGAATGGTAGATGGGTGTACCTACTCTTGTACATGGATGATATGTTGATTGCTTCCAAGGATAAAGCTGAAATCGATAGTTTAAAGCAAAAGCTAAAGGCGAAATTCGAAATGAAAGACCTTGGAGAAGCAAAGAAAATTTTGGGTATGGAGATCCAAAGGGATAGAAAGCTAGGAATTTTGAGCCCCAATCAAAAGGAGTACATTCGAAAGGTGCTTGATCGGTTTAGCATGGAAGGGGAAAAGGTAATCAACACACCCATGCCTTTGCACATACAGCTTTCTAGTAAAGGATCTCTGATCTCGGAAAAGGACAAGGCTTATATGATGAAGGTCCCATATGCAAGTGCAGTTGGCAGCTTGATGTATGCCATGGTCTGCACTAGGCCTGACATAGCACGGGCTATTGGATTGGTGAGTAGATTCATGGAGAATCCAGGAAAGACGCATTGGGAAGCAGTGAAGTGTATCTTCAGATATCTTAGAGGAACTCCAAACCATCGACTTTGTCTTTGGCGGCAGAGGAAGATATTTTAGCTTGGTTGGATTTTGTGATTCCGACTATGCCGGTGATAGAGATCGAAGGAATTCAACCTCCAAATATGCATTGGTAGGACAGTGATCAGTTGGAGAGCGAGGTTGCAGACGATTGTGGCTTTGTCTACTACAGAGGCAGAGCTCATAGCTGCGGTTGAAGCAGCTAAGAAGGCGCTTTATTTGAGGTGACTGTTGTGTGATTTGGGCTTCGTATACGAAGGAGCGAATGTGTACTGTGATAGTCAAAGTGCAATTCACTTAGCTGAAAATCTGGCATTCAACTCGAGGATGAAGCATATTGAGGTGAGAGAGTTGTTCCTTGTCTCGATGAGTGAAGAGAAGCTATTTCATCTTCAAAAAGTTCATACAAAGGAGAATGCAGCAGAGATGTTTACCAAGTTGTTGCCCGTTGCTAAGTTCAAGCATTGCTCGGACTTGATTCGCTTAATGAAGTGCTAGGTGCCACGGAGTGGCACGGGGGAGAGTTGAGATGGTTCATGGAGATGTTTGTTTTCATGGTGGAGATTGATAGATTTTACACAGACTGGGTACTTCGAACATTTTGTTGATGCACGGTGGCCTTGCCGCAGTTCGTTGATAGAATGCAATGAGTGATGGCATTGCCGAAGCTCATTGGGTAAGTATCCATTGCTTGGTGCGTGAAGGTGTAGATGAAGTTGGAAGGCTTGTATGGAATTCGGTATCAAGGTGGAGATTTTTAGAGATGACACCTGAATTCGGGAAGAGGCCATTGGAGAAGCTCATAGAGGAGGAGGAGGAAGCCCTAGGAGCAGGAGCTGAAGACCGAACCAACAAAGTGGTTCGGTGGAGGAAGCTGATTTGCCGGACCAAATCAGTGGTCCGGTGTTACTTGGATCTGTGACTCCAGAGTTATGGAGCGGTGGAGACTTCGTTCAGTGATTGAAGAAGACTGAACGAGAAACTTCATTCTGTAAAGAAGAGAAGTGGAGTGGCATTTGTTTGGAGCGGTGAAGGAAGACCGAACCAAATTTGTCGTTCGGTGATCTGGTGATGCCAAACGAAATATTTCATTCGGTATTTGCCAAACCAAGTGAATAGAGAGTTCGTTTGCTATATGCTTTTCTCAATGGGTTTTCTAGCTTCTCTAATAAATCTGATTTATGAATGCATTAGCACCCCTACATTTTCCATTATGGTCGATGGTACACCCTAAGGATTCACTACATCAAATAGTGCCAACATCAAGGGACCCTTTATCCCCATATTTATTTTCTGTTGTTATAGAATATTTTCACTTTTAATGGAAGATGCAGCGGTTTCAAATCAACTTCATCCTATTTCAGCTACTCAACCTCTTGTTTCACATATATTATAAGCTAACTATGTTATGATATTTCTTATTACTACTGTTCCTAATGAAGTTGATATGAATAACATTTTTCAACAACTTGTTATTACTATTGGGCTACATACAAATAAGATAAAATCAAAAGTATACTTCAGTGGAGATGTTCCAGATAAAAATCAAATTTTATCTACATTGGGAATGATTGAAGATAGTTGCCTGTAAATACCTTATTATGCCTTTATCTGCCGACTATATTCATGCTTCTAATTGTACTTCTTTATTGAATAGAGTTTTCTCAAAATTTGAAGGGTGGGACAGTGGCTTGTTATCAACTTCAGGCGGATCTGAACTAATACAAAGTACTTTAACCCCAATAGTGTTATATTGGTTGAAAATTTATCATCTTCCTACTTATGTACTTGATAAAATAGAAAAATGTGTGTCGACTTCTTTTGGGGGTCGAATACATAAAATTGCATGAATCTTTTATGCAGACCTAAATTAGAGGGTAGTATTGGTCTCAGGCCACTTAACAGTTAAGAGAAACTGCTTTATTAAAACTGTTGTGGGTACTTCTTACAAAAGAATGCATGTGGAGTAAATGGATAAGGAAAAAGTATCTTCAGAATCAACATTTTTGGACTATTGCAGTTTATGACAATTATTCTTGTACTATACATTTTTCTTGCCAGAGATGTAGCAGTAAAGATAATACATAGGATCATTGTTGTAACGACCCGGAATTTTCGAACCCGAAAATTCCAGATAGTTAGAAGAAAAAGAAAGAGATAGAAGAAAGAAACAGAAAGAAGAAAGAAGAACAGAGAACACAACATCTCACATTCGCAGCGGATTAAATATAATAACAAATAATATTATCAGTTATACAAAGAAAACTGTATTTGTTAATTACATTTTAATACATCAGAGTTACAACATTCACAAATGTACTAGACAGTTAGAATTAACATGTCTCAGACAACTATAATATCACAGCGGAATATACTCCATACGTTCCTGCCATCCAACTCGTCTCCTGAGCTCCAGAACGTCCTTACCTGAAATCTGTAATACTCGGTCTGACCCGAGCATTACATCAAAGTAACACCCGGGTCAGGCTGGAAACCAGCGTGAGTAAACTCATCTAACATGAAATTCCAATTCATATAACTTATTTAAAACCGGGGTACTCGTACTTTACTATAAGTAAACAACTTATATAGTCAACACTTATTTTCACAAAATAATATCTAAGTATCCAACTTAGTTTAAATGGTCCATTTTATCCCAAACCAGCCTATTGGTTTCACATATCAATCTATAAAGAATTATAGAAGATTCCAAATCGAAGTGGTTTCGGGTATTAACTAATACCCGACTCCTGTCTCTTCGAATCCAATGTCATCTTAACCCAAGTTATTCAAATGAAATACAATTCAAACTTTAAATATAGGGTGTCACTGTTTTAACCCAAACATATTATATCACATAGCTTTCCATATCACATACCAGAGATATCAACTAATCTAAGCATACAATATCATTCAATCATTCATAGCAAGATTAATCAACCATACCATCTCTAATTAATTTAATTAACCACAATTGAATTAAATTAATTACTTCATTTACTTTTAAACCTTGCTTATTAATTACAAACCATTTAATTAATCATCAAAAAAAATCTATTTTAATTAATCATCCTTGATTGATTATACTTTAATTAAGTAATTAACCGTTAATTAATTTCACAAATTAATTATCCTTAACCATTTATAATAATTATCCTTAATTAATCACTTAAATTAATTATCTTATAATCACTTATATCGATTAAATATCCTTTAATTAATCACACTCATTAATTAGCTAACCCTTAATAAATTAATAAATTAATTATACTAAGTAATTAATCCTTAATTACTTCCATTTAGGTAATTAACCTTTTATCAATTTATTCCTCTAATTACTTTCATTAATTAACCTTTAGTTAATTATCCTTTAATTTATTTATATTAATTAATTAACAAATTAACCTTTAATTTAATTACATTGAGTAATTATCCTAAACCACTTTCATTAAGTAATCATTCTTAATTAATCAAAGATAAACTACTTACTTAATCACCATAGTTTTCATTAATCAATACCTTAATTAATTAAAGATAAATCCTTTATCTTAATTAATTACCTAATTTCATCATTTAAAACTTATTTTTTTAAATACACTTTAAAAAAAAACTTGGCTAAGCATTTTCTTTTGCTTTAGAACCCGATTAAATTTTCTTTTAAAAACCTGGTACCTGTTTTATTTTTAAATTTAAAAAAACTGGTTAAAACAAAAGCAACCCGAGCCCAAGACAAAACTAGCCGAGTCAACCACACATCTACTCGCGTTCGACTTCGAGTCTGACCCGATGTAACTTCCTTCTTTCCCCAAGCTCGAACAACACAGCAACCAGATACGAACAGGACACACGTGCACATGCACCGGCGATCCAACGCCCTCTGACCATCGCCGAGACCCACGACATGTCGACGACAATCATCTCGTACCGAACGACCACCCAGATTTGCGAATACGCGAGCAAGATGAAATCGAACCCATCGTTCCAAAAATCTGGAACGAACCCCATCGGAAATCCATCTATCACTGACGAACTCGTCCCTTTGAACCCACGCCGACTTCACCAAAGTTGCCTCGACCTCCAGTCTTTGATTTCCCCTCCATGCGAACAGACCTGAAGCTCCATCGTTGCCACAATCACCTCGTCAACAATGACGAACCAAACCCATCACTAAACCCTAAATCATCGCCGTACGACCACCAAAACCATCTTAAAATTCTACCACTATTTTTCCCACGATCGACAACCTTCACACTTCCCCCAGCCATGATCACGACCTCTCACTCCTCGCCGATCGCTAGAATTCACTCCAAAATGAATTCCGTTCAACTCGAAAATTCCCATCAAATACAATCTTAAAAATCATGATATGATTATCAAAATTCACCATTCTTCAATACGAATCAGATCATATAATTTAAACGTGAAATTTGGATACTTGATTTTCGGACTTTAATTGATTTTTCACTGTAATTCTCTTCTACCAGTAAAACTACCTTCAAATTTTACTTGAAAATATTTTTAAAACTAATATCTTGTTATTCCAAACATATTTGGTTTATACATCATAACCTATAGAAGATTAGGGGAAGAGAAATTGATTTTTGAACTTGTTTGGGTCTGTAAAACCAAACAGAGGTCTGTTTATATATATACAGACATGCACATCTAAGTCTACACATATATATACACATGCAAGCCTATTTACATTCATACAAACATTTTCCACAATTTTACTTCAAGTATTTATCACATACAAATCAAGATATAACAGGTTTAAACTTTTTAAAAAGGTTAGTTTACTCACCTGTTATGATGTTGAACAGAGAACAAATTCCCAGTTATAAAGAACAGAGAAGTAAGCTCAACTTTGATCTGGAAATAATTGATCTGAAACTTCCTATGATTTGAATTACTTGATTGTTGATGTAATATTGGATTGGTCTTAATTACTGCATGCTTTAATTCAGGTTGAAGATGAATATAGATGAAGTTGTGGCATTTGCTTTAGAACAGGATTTTAGTTTTGGTTTTTAGTTTCAGGTTTGGAAATGAATTACAGGGTTTTAAGTTTTGATCTGAGGTTTGCTTTATAAGATTCGATTTTGTTTTCTTTGCTTTAGAAATTATGAAGATAGGAAAAAAAAATGAAGAAGGTAGATGTTTGTTTATATAATGTAAATTAGGATTTATTAAAATTAGAGAAAATAAAAATAAAAGAAATGACACTTGTCTCTACCATTGTTTATTATGTTAACACATGTTACTTAAGAGGTTTAGAACTTAACACTTGTCCTAATTCATTTTTATATTATATTTAAAAGATTTTAAAAGCTTTTAAATTAAATTTCTTAAATAGATAAATACATATCTTATTTAATAAATACTTCCCAAATTTATATAAAACAAATCTTATTTTAAATAAAAACCTTATCCATATATTTTATATCCAAAATATTTTAAAGATATATATATCCTTTAAATTCAAGTTTAAATCCAAATTCAAATGCAATTTAAAAATCCAATTTAAAATCAACTCAACATATATATATTTAAACACACATAAATTAAATTTGCAAACAATAATTCTATTAAAAATCTATTTATATTCATATTTAAAAACATCATATTATTATTATTGTTTGAAAACAACAAATTTACCAATTTTAAATAATTTATAAAGGAAATTATTGCTTGAAGTTCTGGGATATCACAATTGTGATTGAGGATACAACATCCTTGTGGTTAGATCCTTGGTTAAATCACAAGTCTATGGTGGATTTACTAGAATGGCACAGTTTTACTCTATGTCGTACTACTAATGCAAATGTTAACTACATCATATCGGGCGGTTTATTTCATCTAGAAATACTAACATCTACTAGACAATTGTCAAAGTTGGTGCATGCAGTACACATGGATCGAGATCAAAATTCAGACTATTGGAAAATTTTAGGTAAAACATTATTCACTTTTCCTGCTATATGGAATTTTATCAGACATAAATCTCCTACAGTTGGTTGGGCAAAAGTGATATGGCATCGAACTATGGCGAGAAAAATGAGCTATACGGCGTATAAAGTTTATTTGGGTGGATTACAGACTAAAGACAGGTTGTTTTCATGTGGTTTATTAGACGCAACATCTAGCCCTTTATGTAATCATTGGATATAATCACATAATCATTCATTTATATCGTGCGAATTTAGTACTTCTTTGGAATCAGATGAGATGTGGATTATCCCTTCCACCAGCGATCGAGTCTAAGTTGATAGAAGAGCTAGAATTCATTAGCAATTGCTTCTTCCATAATGGAGTATCATAGGATATCGCTTTTATCACAGCAACCACAACCATCCATCATATCTGGCTAGAGCGTAATCAGCGGGTTTTTAAATCATAGAGTCTTTGGAAAGTGCAAAGACTGAAATTAGTTGATAATGATATTCGAACTCAATTTTACGAAAGAACTACAAATGCGAAAAAAGAGAACACGAATTTACTTCTTTCATGGAGAGTGGTTTTTTTATCCAGGATGATATGTCAGTGTATTTTTAGGGTTTGGAGATTAGTATTCGTCTTTCTGGTTTGGGTCGATAGGGCCGGGTTGTTAAAAGTGCAGCGATGGTGTTTTATGGTTAAATTTTGAATTCATTTAAGTGTTGTGTTGTATTACGGTTGTGAAAATGTTTAAAGATCGCCGTTCTCTTTTTTCTTGCTACATTGGCAATGTTTTTTAAGGAGGCGAGATCTTTAGTGTTCTTTTCGTCATTAATAAAGAACCTATGTTCAAATATATATATATATATATTAATGTTTTAAAATATAAAAAATATATATTTGAGATTCATGCATACTTGGTCATGCACATGGCATTGTTTTTTTTTAATTTCAAATTTTATAATACATTTTAAAACAAATGTCTATACATATATTGTTTAAAATTAATAAAATAATTGTTTTCGAAACCAAATTTTAAATTCTAAATTTTAGTAGGTATATAAATGATATTTTGTAATTTTAAAGCTATTTTTACTTTCAACTATTAATTAAATATTTTAAGCAATAAAACTTTTTTTACTAAGAGCTTATAAAGTGTTAATTTAATTTTATAAAGTATGAAACATAATTTATACGATAAATATATATTATTATAATTAATTTACATAATTAGTTGAATTAAATAATATTTAAATAATATATGTATTTATGTATTTATGTATGAAAAATATTTTTTATTTATGTCAAAATTATTATATCTTTGAAAATTTAAATATAATTTTTTTACCCATATATTGTGTAAATATGATGTACGGTTAAAATTTATAAACTAAGCATATATGTAAATGTGGAATATTAAATAAATTAAACATAAAAGTTAATTTTTAAGCCGTGCTGATGATAGGTGTTAGCAAATTTCTTTGCTAACCTAATATGCAAGGCAGACAAAGGCTTGTTGGAATAAGGGCTTAAGTGGCCTTATCCAAATTTAGGAGACTATGCAAGTCCAAGCTCAAGTTTAGGTCTGAAGATAAGTCATAAGTATTATGTATGTCCATAGTTCAATAATAGTTGAGTAAACACATTCGAGAGAAGTATGCGATGCAAGGTTTATTATCCAAGTCCTTATATGTAAAAGTTCAAGAGTTACAATCCTCCAAGGAGATATGCTATCCATGGTTAAATGTCCAAGGCCTTATGTGTAGTTCCAGCGTTATAATCGGCTCTAAAAATCCCCAATCAATTTAGGGTTTACAGCTTTAAAATTTGAGAAATAAGGAAATAATCCATCACTCCCTTTAGGTGTCGATGGGTGCTTATTTATAAGGATGTCAATTATGCAGGATGATTGACACATGGCACAACTTTAAATCCAAGGGATCCGATGACACCATCTTGATGAAACATCGGCATCCCATTGTTGAGATTCGACATCACTTGCTTACAAAAGTTCGACCTCATAATCTCTCTTGTAGAAACTCGACATCCTCTACATCTGTTGTATTAGACAGAATTGACTCGAAGCCTTCATTATATTCTTTACAAAATATTTTTACAATAGTCCTATAATTGTAGCTCATATATGATAGGTCCAGAGGTGCTCTATGTTCCAAGTGCGGTGTATGTGTGTTCCATCCATGCGAGAGAGGTTGTGAGCGTCGTTTGACAAGGTAGCACCGATGACATACGACTCTCCCAATTCGGGTCGAGCCTGCCTTTAACCAAGTTCTTGGTGTTTGCAAACAGTCGGCCCAGTATTAGATCACCAATAATTAATTGCCGGAGCTTCGCTCTGGAATCATATTGCTTGGCTATCTTCCTTTAGTAGGCGTTAGTGCAAAGTTTAGCTTTAGCTCTTCGTTCAACAATAGTGTCGAGCCCAAGCTTGAGTAGCTCATCATTTTTGAATTAAATTATTAATCAATTAAAGTCTATTTAACAAGGGATTTTGTTATAATAAAATTTAATAGTTAATAAATTCTTACACTTAAAAATTTTCAATAATTTTTCATATGCGAAGAAATGAAAATCAATAAACGAGTCTATTTAAAATTTATAGCATTCGATAAAAACTAACTTTAGTATTAACTATTTAGAGGATTGAGTAAGTTTCAACTTGATTGTACAATACAAAGAGGGTTAATGTTTGGGTTGCGTGTGACATCTTCCCACAAGGAACTGCAAGGATGCAATTTTCATAAGGGAGAGGTCTGTAACAACCCTGTTTTCGAACCCGTAATATTATATAAATCTACTTAGAATAAAAATGTTTGAATTCGATTTTGGTAATTATTATATTTGGAATTAAATTATTATTCAATTAAAATATATTTTTCAAGGGATTTTATTACAATAAATTGAATTAGTTAATAAATTCATTTTTTAGATAATATATTGAAATTCAAATAAAATGTTTTAATGGACATACAATATTTTTAAAATGTAAATAATTTTTATATCATTGGAATAGTATGAAATTAAATTCATTTGTATTAATATATCAAATAATTAAATAAAGTGGAACAATATTGAATTTAATGGAAACCAAGCGATTATCGAAGTATATCGAGTGCAATGAAGTGTAAATCAATTTGAAATAAATTGGAAGTTATTTACAAACAAATAAATGAACTATTTAGAAGTAATGAAAAAAATGTATATATAATGGACCAAAATGAAAAGAAAGTGGAAAGGCTAGCCCATAAGAAAACTAGACCCATTCCCTTTCTCCGGGATCTCAAACCCGTACCCTATTTCCTCCTTATTTGCTAAAACCCTAAATAAATTCGGATGCATCAACGAAAAAAATTAAAAATGGTGCGTTTTGAGACGCGACTTCAAGCGTCAGTGGTTGAGGCCGACTTTGGGAGCAACGACAGTTGATGGTTGGGAGGTCGCGTGCTTCGAAGCACGTTCTTGTTGGCTGACGCATGCTGCAAGTGGAGGTGATCTATTGGGAAGCATGGCACGACTTGACAAGGTGGAGAGAGGAGTGCAACTTTCTGGCTTAGGCCGATGGGGGAAAGCGCAAGTGGGGCTGGAGCGATGGTAGTGGCTGATGACATTCAGGCGAGCGATGATGGTGAGGGCTGAAGAGTTGGGAAAATGAATGGTTAAGGTGAGTTGTTAAACTCACAAAGCTTATCTCTCTTCAATTGCTATCCCTTGTTAAATTGGTTGAAATGAATTGTTGTTCTCTTTTGTATTTTGTTGTTAATCCATGTAGTGTATTCTAGTTATTGCATATAATTTTGGAGGTAGTTGATTAATTTGGTGTGATGTTTCCTTGTTTGGATTGATTGGGTAAAGTTGCAAACAGAATTCCATCCGTTTGTGAATTAAATTTTTATAGTATGTCGATAACTATAAATCATCGTGTGATTGGAGTTGTCGAAAAGCAATTCGAGTCATTAAATAATTTCACATTATGGAATTATATTTTTCAGAGCGATGTTGGCTCTAGAAATTGCATTTTTGATGGGTTTATTGTTTGAATTGTTTAAATGTTTTTGAAAGATTTTCGAAATGAGTTATATCTATTTTGATCCATATTGGAATTTATTTTATATAATATAATAAAATTATATTATATTCTTAACTTATATCTTATTTCAAAATTTCTAAGCTTTTAAAGATGAGTAATATTTATGCACAAAACCTTTTCAACGTTACTATTATAAGTGTATTATAATTTTGGAAATGTTTTAGATGCAACCTTATTATATTTTATTCATCTTTGTTTATTTTTGAATTTTTGATTTCTTTCTTCTTCCGCTTCTTTAATTTCTGGAATTCTAATGATTTCATATTTGGGGAATTTCCATTATTCTAAATTATTTGGAATAATATATATATATATATATATATATATATTAAACATGTTGTATACGAAAAGAAATCACCTTTAAACTAGTTATATTAAATATAATCTTAAGAAATCACTTATTGAGCTTATATAAAATATATTACTGATTTAAAGTTTGGGATTCGAAATATGGTTTTGAATCTTATATTTAAAAGTATTTTGATGAAGAAAGATTATTATAGAATTTTTTAATAATAATAGTGTTTTTAAAGCTGAAAAATAAATTACATATATATATATTAGTTTTCTATATGTATATAATAGCATATTCTATAAATACAGCTATTTTATGGTCATTAGACCAATATTTATATGATTTCAAAAGAAGTAATTTCTATATAAAAATATTACTTCTATTAGATGAGAATTTTAGTTAAACGATTTAGTAATGCTAGTGGTATGAAACACTATGTACCACTTTATCGGTTAATTATTTGACTCTTATGATCAAATATTTTATAGAGTGGAATTTTCGATCATTTAGTAAACATTCGAGTATCACTTAGTGGTTAAGGAACATTTGGGGGTGACACTAGTTTGATTACCAATTGAAAGTATTTAACACTTAATATTTTTGCTGAGTGGAAATTATGATCTCTTAGTAAATATTCGAGTATCGCCTAGTGGTTAAGGAACATTTGGGGGTATGCAAGTATCACTTAGTGGTTATGGGACATTTGGGGCGACACTAGTTTGATTACTAATAGGAAGTACTTAACACTTATTATTTTAGCTAAGTGGAAATTACGATCTCTTAGTAAATATTCGAGTATCGCCTAGTGGTTAAAGAACATTGGGCGACACTAATTTTATTAATAATAGAAAGTATTTAACACTTTAGGTCAAAAATGATCTCTGAGATACCACGCATCTAGACATGTATGGCAAGTATCGGCTTGTCTTTTTATGGCATGCATCCAGGCGTGATCGACGGGTATCGGCTCATCGTTTGGTTGACTTGCTTTTATGCTTGTCTTTTGGTTGACTCGCATTCACACTTGTCTTTTGGTTGACTTGCTTTAACACTTGTTAACGTAAAAATCGAACACTAACACCCCAGTGTGAGTATTAGTAAAGTGAAAGCACCACCCGTTGGTACGGGAACTAAAAATAAGCAGAGAATAGCAGAAAAGTAAAGAGACAGCAGTTTTATAGTGGTTCAGCTCAGAATTGGGCCTACATCCACTTTATCTTCTTTATCACAGGTTCGATTACAAGTTTTACAAGAATTCCTTCGATTATTCAACAATCGATACAAGTAATCAACACTTCAATGCAAAAGAGATTCTGGAATCCATCTTGAATGTAGCTGATCTTCTCTTTAGGTAGTTTGAGATGTTTTCGGTAGTAGAGGTGTTGTAGAGGTCGTGAATGCAGCAGAGTTTCAGCGCTTCAAAGTCTCGAAAAAAGTCCCCCTCAATGTGGAGTAGGCGGAGTATTTATAGGAGGAGCCTGGGCTTAGGTCGTTGGGTTTTAGGTCGTGAGCAACCTAAGGGTCCTTCCAAGTTAGCTTAAGTCGTTGGCGACTTAATGGAGCCATTCTGGGTGAGATATTGGGTGTGAGCGACCTAATGTAGTGAATTCAGAAGTTATCTCGGCAAGATTAGGTTGTGAGCGACCTAACAGAAGAGGTAGTTCGTGTGGCTTTACTTTGGAGCATGTTGAGTCGTTCCCTTTTCCTGAATTGCTAGGTCGCTAGGTCACTAACTCGTTAGGTCGCTAGGTCACTTTCTGGAGTTAGGTCGCAGGAGATCTTCTGGTGTTAGGTCGCAGCCTTCTTATCTCATTAGGTCGCTAGCTTGTGGATCGTTGAGCCGGTGGGTCTCTTAGCTCGCTAAGTCGTTAGGTCGCTGAAGCCTTGAGTTGCTTAAGTCGCTTGAGTCCTTTAGATCGGTAAGTCGTAGACCGCTGAGTGTTAGGTCGTTGAAAAAGTGGTGTTAACACTTGCCCCTCGAAGTATATGCCTAGGGACTAGGTCATGTGCTTCGACACTTTTTAACTCGTGCCATCTGAGTTGCTAAGTCGTGAGTCGCTGGAGTTGTTAGGTCATTTAAGCCGATTCGAATTCCACCTTTCCCGCCTATAAGTTGCTCGGCTTCTTCTTCCTTTTCCTCACTTGCCCTATTATCCGAAACTACCATTGGCATTTTCTCCAAGCTTTTGAAGACAAAATCCCAACCTTCTCGTCGTCGATCAATCCTCCGTCCAACTACGTAAGTAATTCTGGCCATCGTTCACCTACATTTGTTGTCAAATCGCCGATTTCCACATTCCGACTTCGAATCACTTTCTTTTGCTGCATTTCATCGAGAATCATGTTTCGACCAATTTGTGACCGTTGTCAATCACGTAGTGGCTGCGATTCATGATAAAACAGCAATATTGAATTTGTGGCGAATCTGAGAAGATGTTAATGGTTTTTTGGGTGATTTGGTGGTATTGGAGAGACGAGGGGAGATTTTAGGTTAACGGGTTAGTGGATAGCGGATTATGTTGCGGTGTTTCTGGTGAGGTAAGGGGGATGGACACGCGACAACATGCGAGTGGAGAGCAGAACTTAGGGTTTAAACATGAATCACACGACATAACTCAACAAACGGTTTAACCAAGCAAACGACTTAACCAAGCAAACGACTTAACCAAGCAAACGACTTAACCAAGCAAACGACTTAACCAAGCAAACGACTTAAAGAATTCATGCGACCAAACCAATCAGATGACTTAATTTTAACCTGTGGAGCAGTTTTAACTCGTAGGGTTGATGAACTTTTATAACCCAGGCAGAGCGACCTAATGGAGGCCGACTTATGTTAGATCGCTGAACATGATTTGGACGACCTAAGTAATCCCGAGCTAGTCTTAAGTCGTTTCTACGACTTAAGGACCTGAACACTTGCAAAAATTTTACAGAACTTGACTGAATTGCCAATTCGAACTGCTTGGACTTGTTGTACTTTTTCACAGATTGTACTGACTTGATTGCTAATAACCTGTTAAATACAACATTTGCAGAAAACTGGGACGAATATACTCATCATTGACTGCCCACATCGAATGATGGTTTAGATCAAGAGACAATATTCTACTTAAGTAAAATAACTTGAATTCAATCGAGTGTGAAATGATGCGAATCAACTAACTTGAATGCAGTGTCAACACAAAATTCTCACAATTAGAACTGCTTACTATCGAATGTTATCTGCATTGACACTACTCTCAGTTTTAATTTAATTAACAAGTCTTGAATTTTCCTGAATTGACGTATGCCAACCAGTATTATTATTTTTATTTACTTGTTATTTTATTAGCTTCGCACAACACTTCACACACTTTTAGGAAACGTGCACCTTCATATTTGAACATCCAGTTCCTTGTGTAGAATGACTTCTCATCAAGCACAAGAAGTAACAATAGAACAGATTGAAGAAGTCTTCCCAATAGCTGACCCTCTGGAGAATCCTCCGGAAACAGTCTCAACCACTCTAACCCAACGGGCTTTCAGCCAGCTTTGCGTCCAATTTGGCATTGCTGAAACCGAAGCTTTACTTCCTGGAGTAAATGATACCGCCGACGGGCCACCTCATGGCTTTATTGCGGTCAACCGTCAGATGTGCTTGAGCGGAGCTATTCCTCCTTTCAATGACTTTCTCAGAAAGCTGCTTCTTCGGTTGACTATCTCTCCATTCCAATTGCACCCCAATGGCTATGCCATTCTGATGGGGTTGTGTGTGTTGTTTGAGAGAACACTTAATCGCCTTCCGAGCTTCGACGAAATTTGTTACTTGTGTTCGTTTGGGAAGAATAAAGATCATCCTCCCATCACACTTATAAGGAGCGCTAGAAATCATAAATTGATTACAGACTTGCCCGATAGCTCTCACGGGTTCTTAAATCAGTTTTTCTTCGTTCGTTGCCCTTCAGAATTCTATGGCATCTGGAGAGTAGGAAGTAAGATTGTCTATCTCCATTTAGTCTATTTCTGAGCCTTTCAGAATTCGGGTTGTCAAGTATTAACTTCATTTTTACTCTTGTAGCACTTCCTTCCCTTTCTAAAGACTCCAGTCACAAGTCAAATTTTGAAAGGCTAAATGTTGTAGCCGTCGAGGAAAGGAGTATCAAATTTCTTTTGAAAGATGAATTTCTACATCAATTTGGCCTGTTACATCCTTCACGCTCCCTTCAGCTTCGCGATGCCCCTGCTCCTCAACCGGAAACATCTGATGCCCCAGCCCCCGCAAAAGAACTTGCGTTGAAAGAACTAGTTGCAGAAGCTTCATTGATAAAATGCTCCGGTTCTGCTGAGGGTGCAGAGTTTTCCGGCAAGTCTAAGCTTCTTCCAGTTATCGAAGAAGAGGAACTTCAACAATGTCCCGGGAAGACCGCCACGAAAGCTGATGAGGGGACGGAGAAGGAAAGTTCTGCCACAAAAAGTGCCGAACATGCTGAAGAAGGAACTGCTGATGTGACTCACTCGGCTGGGCATGACGGTGACGACATCTTCGGGGGGTTAAGCGATTTTATGGTGACTTCTCAAGAGCTTTTTAAAAACGATATCACCGCTCCTAAGCTTGTCTCTCCATCGGTTGAAGTAACATCTATCTTGCGATCACTTCCGTCAACCCAAGATTTGACCCTTATTGTAAAAGCCGACATCACTCCTAGGCTGAAGAGTGGTTTGTAGCTTGACGCGCGTAGTTTGCACGCCACACACACTTAGGATTTTTAGTAGTTACTCGCACTTAACTTCCTTTTTCTAGAGATTTCTAAATTCTATCTCTTTTTCATTTTCATATTCTCCAATGGGATGAAGCGGCTCGTATTATGATGATTTTATACGCTACGGAAGGCGTGACTTTTATAATCCCCGGTGCTATCTCTCTGCCCCTAGGGAAACTGATGAAGAACGAGCGGCTAGGAAAGCTCGTGAGAGGCAGGCTAACGAGGAGCGGTATGGAAGAAAGGATGACCGCCATGACTCCTACCAAAGAGATGACGATTCCCACAAAAGAAAATCTCACGACGACAGGGGAAAAAGTCACACAACCGAGGATCCAAGCAAGCGGGCCAAACTCGATGACAAGTCTTCATTTGAAATCTCTAAAGTGCCTGCTGCTTCAATCTCTTTAGACATTCCTCCCAGCTCTCCTGCCCTCAAAAGAACTGATATCCAATCAATCATCAATAGGCCTCCCTATCAAGTCGAAAAGCCTTCGCCTACACTCCACAGCCGATTCCCGAACTGGTGTCTGAAAGGAGTGCGCTTTGATTTGGATTTGGTACCGATCGACAAACAAGCCATGCTGCGAAATCTTGATGCTGTAAAGCTTGATATCGAAAGAATGTCCAGCTAGCAAAAACTGGTCGATGAACTCCAAAGAGTAAACCGTGCAAATCTTGAGGCTATGCTGACTATGGAAAATGATAAGTCTGAATGGCAGAAAATTCTTGATCAGCACGATGCAGAAATGAAGAGCATCACTGCTTACAATGAGGAGCTTGAGGCCGAAGTTAAGAAACTTAAAGAGGACCTTGCTACCTCTTCCACTTCCCATTTTCAAAAGGAAGAGGTTTTTCAAAAGCAAGTGAGAGATGCGCATGCTGCTCAGAGATATGCCGAGACCAAACTTGAGGCGGAACGACATGTTGTTGAAAAATACCACAACGACACCGTCCAGCTGCGGGAAAAAGTCAGCTCCCAAGACTTGGAGATTACCATGTTAAAAGCTCAACTTTCAAAAGCAGAAAAGGAGCGTGATGAGGCCATTGCTGGAAAAGCGGCTGGTGAAGAATTGCATGAAACAACTAAGGCCACCATCAGCTCCACTCTTTTTGAGTTTTACGTTCTCAGCGTCTTAGGGAAAGGCAGCCTCTCTTTCTTGGGCCCGAAGTATGAGATTACATTGGTTGAAGTGTGTGAAGCAGCGGTTGAAGCGTTCAAAGATGCCGGTTACACCGAAGAGGATTTTGAGGCTAACTATTTGGACGACGAGAGTTGTGCCGCCCTTGCGAGGGGGAAAGAGCAGCTTGCTAATCAGCGAGCCGAAGTAGCGGAAGGAGAGCGTACAGGGAAGGCACCTTTGACCGACCCAGCTCATCCTTCGTCTTCGGTCGTCGTTGACATTATTGGCTCAAGTTCCTATTCTCTGCCTCCTGCTAAAGCCGAAACCGGAGCTAAAACTGCTCATACTGAAGAAGAGGCCAAAGAAAGTACTGAAGCCCAGGATTATGAAATCGAAGTGATCAAACCAAGTTCTCTAGGTAACTTCAATTCCGATCTGGCTCAAGTGGACTGCTCGTTTGCTTTACATGAGCTTGATTAACTTTTTGCCTATTACTTAAGCTTTGACGTGCCACTATCTCCTCTCTTTGTAGAAAATACTGATGTTTTTAACTTTTCTTCTTCTGTAGCAAAAATAACAAGTGCCGCACAGGCTTCGCCTCCCCCAGCTGCTGCTCCTCCACCTCTTCAACTTACTCCTCCTTCTGCTTCTCAACCGGGGTCGCAAGAGGAACAAATAGAAGCTCTCCAAGGTTTAGACGACCCGGCGGCTTCTCAAGAGCAAAAAGCCGAGGAACTTGAGGAGGGCGAGAGGACCTCGAAGAGATTCACTGCCAATGATACAAAACTTTCTGATCTTATCTCTTTAGGCAGCGAATCTTCCTCGAAGAAGAAGGGAAAGCGCGGAGCTTCGAAGAAAAAGAAAGGCGCTTCTGCTGATGATGAAAAAGCGGACACTTCCGCTGGTGACCAGAAAACAGAAGATGACCTAATTGCACCTCTTTCTCCTTCTTCCACAACTCGTCCAGGCCGGCCTGCGAAGTTAGTCATTAAGCCAGGTGAAGGCTCCAAAGGCGGCTTGAGGAAGAAGAAATGAGTTTGGTTCTATCTTTCTTGTTTTGTTATTTTGTCTTTTGTCTAGAGACTTGTATCGACCGGATATTGTGCGGGTACCGGCCCCCGCTTTTTGAAACCTGTACATGTATAAAAAATTTGATAGTATGGAATAAAAATGACTCTTTTTACTTGTACAATCTCTTGTCAGTATTTGTGAATGCATTTATTCCTTGTTTTTGCACAAATTTCTTTATTTTCTTTGTACGATACTGTAGTGAGCTCGTGGTATGCTTGTTTGAGCGTTGTTTTTATTAATATAGCTATATGCCCTCATACCACGGCTCATTGCAATATTTTGAAAAGACTTGTACTCTTATTCTAGAGAATAATTCTTCCGTTTTGAGGAAATATTATTCTGCTTTAATAGAGTGTGCTTTGTATCGGAGAAGTTTTTTTTTCTTTTCTTTTTTAAAAAAACACTTCGACTTTCGGAGATGGTCACTTTCATTTTTGAAAAGTAGATCCCCCTACGCAGTGAAGCGGTCTTCCGAAGAAAGCTTTGATCTATTTTGTCAGAAAGTTATATTTCATCGTTGAATGGGCCCACGGGACAGACGTCAGCTGTTTTTATCGAATATTTGTTTGCAAAAATGATCACGAGTATTTAGCTGCGGCCCAGAACCTTCTTTTTGAGAAGGTGCCCCTTCGGTGGTTCCATCAACAAATTTTTGGACGTGCCTCGTTAAAGGGCTTTATTTGTTTAGTGCTTCCGAAGAAGGCTTTGTGCCTCCGAAGAGGGCTTTGTGCCTCCGAAGAGGGCTTCTTGTTTTGCCTGAAAGTTATTTCTCACAGTTAAATGGATCCACGGGGCGGACGCAAGCCGCTTAATTGGATGTTTGTTTGCATAGACAATCATAATTAAGCAGCAAGGGCCCGGTGCCTTCACTTTGGGAAGGTGCCCCTTCGGTGGTACTACCAACCTTTTTGGTTGAGAAAAACATTTCATTTTACAGCGTGCCTCGTTGGAGGGCTTTATTTTGCACTTCAACTTTTTTGGGGAAGAACGTTCCCATGATAGTAGAAGAGTGCCTCCGAAGAGAGATTTATTTGTTTGCCTGAAAGTTATTTCTCACAGTCAAATGGATCCACGGGGCGGACGCAAGCCTCTTAATTGGATGTTCGTGCACAAACGATCGCAATTAACTAGCAATGGCCCGGTGTCTTCCTTTGGGAAGGTGCCCCTTCGGTGGTACCATCAACCTTATTGGTTGAGAAAAACATTTCATTTTACAGCGTGCCTCGTTGGAGGGCTTTAAATTGTGCCTCCGGAGAGGGCTTTGAGTTGTTTGTCAGGAAGGTTGCGTCTCACAGTTAAGTGGTTCCACTGGGCGGACGCAAGCCACCTAACTGGATGTTTGTTTGCACAAACGATCACAATTAAGCAACAAGGGCCCGGTGCCTTCACTTTGGGAAGGTGCCCCTTCGGTGGTTCCACCAACCTTTTTGGTTGAGAGACAAGATTCTGTTTTGGCTGTTTTTTGTCTGCTTGCCAATATATTTTCATCATCTGTTCCTCAGAGATCCCTTGTTATCACTTTTGAATACATGTTCCTTCCTTTTGCAGGTTGTTTGATTCTTCCAGAGAAGCGCACTTCTTTGTTAAGTGAATCCACGGGGCAGACGCAAACTACTTAATCAGATGTTTGTTTGCACAAACGATCTCGATCAGTTAGCAAGGGCCTGGAACCTCCACTTTTGGAAGGTGCCCCTTCGCTGGAATCACCAATCGTTTGTGAGAAGTACTACTTATGTAGGAATTGAATCTGGAATTTTTGTGGCTTGACATTTGTTTGTTGAGTGATTTATGGAATCGCTTGGGTTTGTGACGTGTTGAATAGGTAAGCTTTGCTTTGATTGCCTACAATATTAAATCGATATTTTAGCAACATATTTAAGATATTTGCACATCGAAATGAGGCAGGCATTTTACAGTAGTAAAAGACACAAGATTTATAGTGGTTCGGCCAAGAATTGGGCCTACATCCACTTTATAGTTCTTATTGCTGAGTCACACTGATTTTACAATGGCTTACAATACAAGAATGATACATCCAGAATTATTTTACAAATTTAAGCATAGCTTTTAAGTAAAATATGGATGCAAGTGGTTGCTGTTCCAGGCTCTCGGGATTGGATCTCCTTCGACAGTTGTGAGTTTGAAAGTGCCATCAAGAAGTTTTTTGTCTATGACATACGGCCCTTCCCAGTTTGGCCCAAACACTCATGTTGCTGTCATGATCCTTTTCAAGACTAGATCCCCAATTTCAAAGCTGCGTTGACGAACTTTAGAATTGAAGTGCCTGGCTATCCTTTGCTGTTGAGCTGCAACTCTGAGTTCAGCTTCTTTCCTTCTTTCATCAAGCAAGTCAAGTGTTTCAAGTTGCAGCTTTTCATTTTCAGCTTGGTTGAAATGAATTCTCCTGTGGGAAGGGACCTCTATTTCCACGGGAATCATTGCTTCTGATCCATATGCTAATGAGAATGGATTGTGCCCAGTCGTAGTTTTGTGGGTAGTCCTATATGCCCATAGTGCTAGTGGCAGCTTATCGACCCAACCACCTTTTGCTTTTTCCAGCTGTTTTTTGATGGTTGACTTGATAATTTTGTTCACTGCTTCCACTTTCCCGTTTGCCTGCGGATGAGCCACTGCTGAAAAGCTTTTTCGGATCTTGAATCACCTGCAAAATTCCTGGAATTCTTCGCTTTCGAATTGGGTACCATTGTTTGTTATTATCTTCTGAGGCACACCATGCCTGCAAATGATATTTTTAGTCACAAAATTTATCATCTTTTTAGAGGTAATAGTAGCCAATGGTTCAGCTTCAGCCCATTTAGTGAAATAATCAACAGCAACAATGGCATATTTAATTCCGGATCTGGCAATCGGCATAGGCCCAATGAGATCTATTCCCCAAATGGTGAATGGCCATGGAGTGACCATCTGTGTTAGCACGGTGGAAGGTGCTCTTCGGATTTTTGCAAATCTCTGGCATCTGTCACACTTTCGGGAGTAGCTAGCAGCATCTCGATTAATATCCGGCCAAAAATACCCATAGCGGAGAATTTTCGTTGCAAGAGTTTGGCCACCTAAATGATCCCCACACTCTACTCCGTGCACTTCAGCCAAAATTGTCTTAGCCTCTTCTTTGGTTACACATCGGAGTAATGGCATCGAGAATCCTTGTTTGTACAAATGGTCGCCTTGAATTACATATCTCGGGGCTTTTCTTAACAGCTTCTGGCGTTCTTTTGAGTTTTCTGGCAAGGAACCGTTGAGTAGATATTCCTTGATCGGGGTCATCCATGACTCCTGTTCTTGAGATACATCCATGATCCAGTCAATATCCATCTCATCAATACTCGGAGCTATCAAGACTTCTACAGGGACCAATCCCAATAATTGAGCTTCGCCAGAGCTTGAGTATTTCGCGAGAGAATCTGCCTTCATGTTCTCTTCCCGGGGTACATGGTTTATTGTATAATGATCAAAATCATCGAGAAGCTCACAGGCTTTTGATAAGTAAGCAGGCAGATTTCCTCCTTTAGTTTGAAACTCTTTCTTGACTTGGCATACAATAAGCTGGGAATCACTGAAGATCTGCAATACTTTAATGTTTAGTTCCTTAGCAATCCTCAGACTGGCAATAAGAGCTTCATATTCGGCTTCATTATTTGTCGAAGGAAATTCTAATCTCAATGCATAACACAATGACCGTCCTTCGGGGGTTTCAAGCACAACCCCAGCTCTGGAACAATAGTCATTTCTTGCACCATCAACATATAATTTCCATCGGATCGGAATGTTATCAGTTACCTCTTCCTCACTGCCACCTTTATCTGTGTATTCTGCGATGAAATCTGCTAAAGCTTGTCCATTGATTGCTCTTCGGGGATGGTAGGTGATATCGTATTGACTGAGTTCAATATTCCACTTCAAAAGACGACCCGAAGTTTCAGGACGGAATAGGACTTGCTTTAGAGGTTGATCAGTGAGGACTTTAATAGGATGAGCCTGGAAATATGGCCTCAACTTTCTGGATGCGATCAATAGACAGTAGGCGAGCTTTTCTAACTTCGAATAATTCATCTCTGCCCTAGTGAATCTTTTGCTGATGTAATAAACCGGGTGCTGAACTTTTACATCTTCCCGTACCAATGCTGCACTGAGAGCATGAGATGAGACTGCTAAGTATATGAAAAGATCTTCACCATTGCTGGGCTGAGAAAGTATTAGAGGCTTTTCCATGTGACGAATCAGTTCTTCGAAAGCTTTATGACATTTGGGAGTCCACTCAAGATTTTTCTTTCCTTTCTTCAGAGCATCAAAGAAGGGAATGCATTTATCAGTGACTCTCGAAATAAACCGACTCAAAGCAGCGACTTTCCCATTGAGGCTTTGCAATTCCTTCTTTGTTCTAGGGGCTTTGACTTCTCTTAGGGCAGTAATCTGAGCAGGATTAGCTTCGATGCCCCTAGCACTCACAATGAAACCCAAGAATTTTCCAGACTCTACTCCGAATTAACATTTCAGAGGATTTAACTTCATCCCATACTTTCGGAGAACCGCGAACATTTCTGCCAAATGATCCATGTGGTCTACTGCCTTTTTCGATTTCACCAACATATCATCAACATACACTTCCATAGTCTTCCCAATCTGGGGTTTGAACATGGCATTCACAAGTCTTTGATAAGTTGCCCCCGCATTCTTTAGTCCGAAGGGCATGACTTTATAACAGTAAAGACCAACATCAGTGATGAAGCTCGTGTCCTCCTGATCTGGCTCATGCATCTTGATTTGGTTATATCCTGAGTAAGCATCCATAAAAAACATTAATTCATGCCCGGTTGTTCCATCCACCAACTGATCAATTCTGGGCAACGGGAAACAGCCTTTGGGACATGCTTTATTCAAGTCTGAAAAGTCGATACATACTCTCCACTTTCCATTTACTTTTTTAACCAACACTGGATTAGAAACCCAATTTGGATAAGTGGATTCTCTGATGAAGCCATTCTCCATGAGCTGATCTACTTCTTCTTTTAATGCTGTTGACCTTTCAGGACCTTGGGTTCTTCTTTTCTGCTTTACGGGTGTGAACTTCGGATCAATATTCAAAGCATGCACTGCGATTTCTGGAGATATTCCACACATGTCGGCATGACTCCAAACGAAAACATCCAGGTTTGCTTTCAAGAATGCTACTAGTATATTCTGAACCGTCATACCAAGTTGTGAACCCACATTCAGCATCTTGTTTGGGTCATTCGGGTCAACAGGTATTGGCACCGTTACTTCTACCGGCACCACTATATTCTCCCCTGCACTGGTCTTTCTGGGATCAATTTCTTTTCGCGCACCACTATGCTCACCAGTGCAGGGACCACCCCGTAATTGCTACAAGGTGGGTTCTTTGATGCGGAGCGGAGCTGCCGCACCCTTTCCCATCTCTCTCTTCTTTGCCTCCCGCAACTCTATAAGATAACATTCCCGCCCAGCATTCTAGTCCCCTTTCAAAACACCAACGCCATTATCAGTGGGGAATTTCATAGTTAGGCACCACAGGGCGAGAATAGCTTTGAATGCAGCAAGAGTTGGTCGTCCCAAGAAGGCGTTATAAGCAGAAAATTCATCAACAATAACAAAAGTTTGCTTACGGACCACTTTTCTTTCCCCTTCACCAAGTTCTACAAATAAGTCGACAGTTCCGATGGGCTGTTTTGGTTCACCAGTGAACCCAACAATTTTTTGCGAAGAACCTTGAACATCAGCCATCGGAATTTTCATTTGATCAAAGGTTTTTTTGAAGAGGATATTACAAGAAGCGCCGCAATCAACAAGCACTCTTCTCACAATAGCTGGTCCGATACCGGCGGTTATTACCAAAGGATCCATGGTGGGAGCCTCAATTCCCGCAGAATCTCTAACTCTGAATACGATGTCATCGTGACAAGTTCTTTGCTGTTTTGAAGGCACAACATCTTTCAAGACAAAAACAGTTTCCTCTTTCGGGGCGTGTCTCAGAGCATGAGCATACCTCTCCATCTCCCCCCAACTTCTGCCTGCTGGGTGAGGACCCCCTGTGATTACATTAATAACAGGCCTTTCAGATTCCTGTGAGAATATGATGTTTGAATTGAAAAGGGGGCAGAGACGATAAGAAGAAAAAAGTTACATACGGAAATAAGGTTTAAATTATCAAACGGAAAGGAACGACCTATTGTTCACAACCTAAGTAAAGTGTCCATTCAATTTGTGTTGTCTTATCCCATTTAAAATTCAAATTTTTGAATTGAAAACACATTGGTATCTTTATCATACTATTTCAATTCAAACAAATATATAACGCGAATAAAATAAATGAGACGGTCGCAATGGTTCAAGTTTCGACTCCAAATTTATTTGTTTAGAAAATGACAATTTTGCTCTTCAAGTCAAAATTATTGATCTTTTTTTAATTTTTTTAATTATAAAAAAACATAGGTTATTACACTCCCTCCTTAAATGGAATTTCATCCACGAAATTACTAACGTTGAATCCAAATAAAACAATCACAACAACCATTCATCGATAAACATATTAATGTACGCATAGCATATAAATGAACATATAAGCACGCATGATCATATAATATATATACTTAGCTAATGCAAAAATGCATTTGGCGGTTGGCCTCCTTAACTAGTCAGCCTCTTGATTGTATGCAAGATATATGGCATATAGGCATGATGTAATACAATCCTAGTATATCAGCGTAGATGAAAAATACATGAAACATAACTGTCAATATCATAACATATGTCAAAAGTTCAATCATCCTAACATTATGTACTAGTCTAAATCAACCACGAAGCAACCAAATCTTAAGAATCCAAGATCTGGCATCCAAAGCTTAATCTTATGAAAACAAATCTAATCTAATCTAAGGAACGTACTGGTAAAGAGATTAGGATGATAAGCCCTCGTCTTCTCCTCAAGCTCCCATGTGCTTTACACCAGGTTGGTCTCCCAATATACTCTTACCAACTTCACTATTTTAGTTCTAATTTGCTTCACTCTATGCTCGACGATATGGGATGGACCATGAGATGAACTTGGCTCAGGTTCCAACTCAATATCCTCCAATTGACATGGCTAGATTACGGCGGCTGAATCATTTACAAATTTTTTCAAATGTGATACTCGAAACACATTGTAAAATCCTACCATCCTCTTCAAAGCTCCACTCTATAGGCTAGACTTCCAGTCCGCTCCAATATTAAAAAATCCAAACAACTCATGGTGCTAATTTCCTTGGGTTTCCAAATCTCATTACTCTCTTCAACGGTGACACCTTCACGAATACCAGATCTCCCATCACTTACTCTACCTCAATCCTCTTCTTATCGACATATGACTTCAGCCAATCCTATGTGTCCTTCATTCTCTTCTTTATCAATTGTACCTTCTCTAAAGTATCTCATATCATCTCCGATCCAAGAACTACTTTATCTATCGATTCCCCACAACATAAGGGTGACATGCATGGCCTTTGGCACAGTGCATCATACGATTCCATCCTTATACTGGCTTGGTAGCTATTATTATATGAAAACTCAACCAAAGGTAGACGATCCTCTCAAACTCCTCCAAAAGTCGAGTATACATGCTCTAAGTAGATCCTCCATACACTATTCATCCTTTCTATTTATTCATCTGTTTGAAGGTGTTATACCGTACTTAGATTCACTTTTATCCCCAAAGTATCTTGTAAATTCCTCTAAATATGACTCGTGAGGTCATGATCACTCATTAACTAACCAGAACTACATGTAGCCGAACTTTCTCCTTTATATACAACATCGTCAATGTCACCACTATCCATGTGCTCTTCACCAGTCAAATACATAAACAAATCATGATATTGAAGACAATATAACATGTATGATAATTCATATTGCCAAAGCATTATGAATCCATCTTACATGTTTCTTATTAAACATTTTAATAAGGTGTTTCTGCATATTGTCTGGGACATTCCCAATGTCCTTTATACTCACTATGAAAGACGTCATTTACAAATCCAACATCGAGTATAAACACAACTAAAAGCTGATTTTTAATGCAAGTACATCGTTAGCAATTAGAATTGTGTTTTTTTCTTATGGTAAGAAATATCAATGCACCTTCAACTTTCCTTCTTATGGACACATGCATCCACTGAATTTTGACTGAAATCAAACAACTCGATATTTCTATCAAAATACTTATTCAATTTTGATGTTTGTCAAACGATACGTCTGTATCAGTTCTTGGATCATATCCAAACCCACACACTAAGCATCGCTATCACAGACTTCGAAACACTTTGGTTATTATATGCAAATAGTCTAGTCTAAATCTTTATTTAGAATTTTCTATTTCGATGCACATATACGAAAACACAAAGTCATACTAAGCGATAATTTTGTGAGTAAATCTGAATCAACTTGAGCACATTGAATGACAAATCTATTATGCTAATTTCAACAATTGAAATTCATGATGTTATTCTTATCAATGTGGCTCACTACATTTTAACTGCATTTATCTTTCTTTTAATGACACATTTATGATTGATGGATCATATATCTTCGGGTACAACTATCAAAATCATATTTTGATAATGTACTTAGAATCTGTTTCGGATTTGTGCATCATACGATGTCATAGAGTCAATAATCTTAATGGTTTAACTAAACAGCCAAGGATTATTTGTTCTTGACGTTGATAAGAAACTCATAGTGTCTCCTTCAATGTGCAGAATAATCATTAGACACTCTAATGTTATGTGTTCATTTATATTTGGTTAATTTCATTACATCACTTGTAATCAGCCTTATCCTTAGATCGTATCCAAATTCATTTTACTACCAATAATTTCTTACATAAATTCTTTTGCTATGAAGTTGGTATTTCTTGAAACAACAATGATTTCTTATTGCAACGGAATGGGAAGTCACAAACATTTTATGGATTGCCAAGCATAAAACTGATTTGGTATTAGTTCACAACATAAGTTAGACTACCATCCCCAAACCCCTTTGGGGCGATTTCTTATGTACAAATATTACGTGCAGTCCATGGTCTCACACAACCCATGAAACAATCCACACCTTGATAGACTCGAATTTTTGCTAAATTGAAAGTCCAAGTCCCCTAGGGTACAAATCATTCAAGTTGTTAACCTAAAATAAATAAGAGTATATTAAAGAGCTATCGACAAGAACTCATAGTGTAATAATAAAGTATAATAAAACACACATACATCCCAACCGATGCCAATACCTCAGGTATCTAGTGCTGCAACACCCCGTAATTTTTCGAAGTTAAATGATAATTTTTTTATAAAAGCTGGAATTAGGTCACATGACATCTTCCATTGTGCCCAAAATGTCGTTTACAATCAGAAAACATGTATAAATTTTTGAATTTGGTTAAACGGGCTATAAATTAGAAGAAGTCAAAACTCAATGGAATACGTATATTTATATTTACGCACATGTAGGTTAGGTATGTAAAGTAAAAAAGAAAGGAATGTTCATGTGTACAAAATGACAAGTGTAAATAAGCTTATGTGTTACCTAAATTTATCACATGCATACATTCGTCAATTTAAGAAGAAGCTTGAGATGGAAGGAGTTAAGTGGCTTATGGTGGAAGAAATTAGATAGTTTAAGATGGAAGGAGTGGCTTTATTGCAAATAAGATTATAAGGGTTCTAAATGAAAAGTGTTACACTTATAAATAAGGGAGCATTCTCCCTTCTCTTAGTTTTAAAATTTTTTCATCACAAAAATAAATTTAGTTAAGGCATGCATAGCTAAGGAAAATAAAGAGAATGAAGAAGACTAAAGACCACATTCACACAACAATGGGATGATAAAAACTATTTAAGTATATGTTTTCATGTTATTTCATGATGTGATAATAAAATTATTTAGTATAGATTGTAGTAGCTCGGAATTGATTGAACACCCCTCAGTAATTTGGCCATAACTTTTGCTAATCTATACGAATTTTAGTTTTCTTTAATGGTGCGAAAAGATAATTCAAAGATCTAAAATTTTCATTTCTACGCCTTTTCCAAATTTGAATGTTTTCATAACCGAAATTGAGTTGCAATATCTGGTATGTTCTCTAGCCGAAATGAATAGAATGACCATAAAAAAACACCTTGTTGTATATTGACTATAAATTTTGACTCCATAAATGGATTTTAATGAAACTTATCTTGTTTGAAAGATAATTTAAATATCTACAACTTTTGCTTAATATAGTTTGTAAATTTCGAATATTTACTACCTCAAATACTTATTGCGTAGTGACTTATGTTTTCAGGCAGAATTTTATAATTCAAATTAGATATCCTTCAGTGCAGGCATCATAACTTTTGACTAATGTAATATTATTTTTTAGATTCGTAAAACGATTTAGAAATATAATTTTATTGTCTAAAACTTTCATACTTAATACCTCCTAAATGGTTTCCTAAATTGAAAGTTTAGGTTGAGCTTTTGGATCTTATGTAATCATGATATTTGAAGATATGAATGTATAATAGTACTTCTGCTAAAAATCATGTACTTTGAGTGATTTATATTCCGATATACTTTTGTTAAGTTGTGACACAATAGTGATAGCATCATGAATTGGATATAGCATCCTCAACTCCGGACAAGGGTGCCAGAGCACGGTGCTACATCTTAAAAGTGCCTTGTTTTGTAGGTTCGATATATGAGTGTACTATTAGCAATGTTTTGATACACATATAGGGAAATTAGTCTTCAACTGTACTAGTGACATTTTTGGCATTCGAGTTGGGATTTTGGGCTCGGTTGTTTGGATACATATTCGACATTCGAGCTGGGACTTTGGGCTCGGTCATTTGCATATGTTTTGGCATTCAAGCTGGGACTTTGTGTTTGGTCGTTTGCATATGCTTACGGCATATGAGCCAGGTCTTTAGGGCTTGGTTGTATGCACATGTTTGTATTTGGAATTTGGGCTTAATCATGGAATAGTGTTTTAGTATAATAATTAAACCATAGATATTGTTAATGAGACCTTAGCTCATGATGTCATTATATTATTTTATTGCATTTAGTTGACTGTTGGGTACAAGTGACACGCGGTAAGGTATGGTTTCCACGCATAAGTGTTGTTTTACTAGCTTATTAATATTATCGTTATGAGACAATATTGTGTTATTACATGCTATTCTCATATATTTATATTATTGTATATGTGCTAACTCTAAGATGCGGGAGAAGAGAAGGAAATCATACAGTATCGAGCTTTCTAGCTCAATTGTTCGTTATCTACTTAGATGTAATGGTATGTTTCATTATTGTTATATATATATATATATATATTATGGATACTAAATTTATGATTGCAGGTACCCATTTTATATAGTTACCCTTAATTGAGCATTGTTAGTAGTATTAAAAGAACTACATTAGGCTTGATCTTGTAATGGGTACATGGGTTGTTACATTGGTACCATGACACAGTCCACTTTCCATTCCTCCATTTGTATATATATTCGTTTAATTAGATTGTAGGATGATTTAATATTGGTTCTATATTGGGAAATAATAAGCAGGATTAAATTATGAGTTTTAATTTTGATTATATATCACAATATGATTTAAGTACGTCTGTTAAGTCAATAACTATACACCACTCTAATAACTATTTATGTTGTTGACTACACTCATCTTATCGCATCTTCCCCGATTACTATATAAGTACTATTACATTACACGGTTATATTACACTATTTATGGGTAGTTGAGTCGTTTGTTTTGACTGATGCTCTCGGTTTCCGACGCTTCAAACGAGCGTCAAAAATAGAGGTCGTCACATTTGGTATCAGAGCTTAGGTTAGCGATTCCTACAAAATTAGGACGTATGAGAGAGCGTATTTGTAATTTTTATTATTCAGTTATATATATATTGTGTGTGTGTATTATTACACCACACCCCATATATGTTGACTTGTAGTGGTAGTTATTGACTTATCACTTATTGAAGTAAACAACTGCAAGCTAAATAAATGTTGGTATTTAAATAGTTTATGGTGGTATATAAATCCATCATATCTGTTTTAATTTACTCCATAGAATATTGCTAAAAGAGGTTTATAGGCCAAGTAGCAATGGAGTAAATTGTGGGACTAGGGATGAATGAGAGGAAGAGTAGTGTCCTTAATTCTATATGATATAATGTGATGTTTATATGGTGTAATGAGGGTACTCAACCATTTTTTCAGTTGGGTTTATTTATGTTATGATCTACTCCAATTAAAGTATTTAAATTAATTAAAAAAATTCCCTTATAACTTAGAAATAATAATGTTTTTGATTTTGGAAAATTATAAAAGTTGAAGTTTGTTTAAAATGCTAAAATGTTAACCCCATCTTAAGTTTTAAATATGGAAAAAATATTACACTTACCTTACAATTTTTTGAAAATTTCTAATTTATAAAGTTTAAAAAGGGTGTGATTTATAAGTTTATTTTTCGAAATCAAATTTGAACATTTTAGATAAATTTTAATTATAAAATAAAATAAAACAAATTTGAAATTGTTATTCTAAAACTTGTGAATTTTTCAATCGCAATATGTATGTATTTTTGAGTAGAAACTAAAGGATTTTTGATATAAACTTTTGAAAACATGCATTAATAAATGGTTTAAATATTTTTGAATTTTCGAATTCGATATGAATATAGTTAGTAGCCAAAGTGAATTTCAAAATATTTTTATGTGTATATATGATGTATTAATTAAAAGGTGTTGGAAATTGACTAACTATAGAACAAAATAGAATTTGAAAATAATTTTTTTTTGTGTTATCCCGCCTTTTGGCAAGGCCGTGATACCAAGAACTTAACTGAAAACCAAGGACAGTCCGTCCCGAAGATCGGTTATACGCAGGTTTGCTATGGATATCGATAAAAAAAATTCCAAGTCTGGATCAAGCTACAGTTGACAAGGCATGACAAGCAAAGCTATGAAAGCCGACGTTCCAAATTTCAAGTCAATCGAAGTTCGTATACCCAAGATATGATCGATGCAAACTAAGGAAATCAACACAATCGCATCATTTCGTATCCATCATCATGCGTCCATTTGTTCGTATCCATCCACAGAAGAGCCTTGTTCGAACCCATCAAGCTTCGGTAGTTCATATCCAAGAAGCCACTGTTCGTATCCAAGGCCAAGCAAGGCCGCTATCTGTTCGTATCCACCACATCCTCCGTCATTCGTATCCATCAAGTTGGAACGACTTCGATCGATACGAACAAAACCACAACACTCGATACGAACAAGGCAAAACATCTGATTGATACGAATAAAGCAGTGCATCCGATCGATATGAACAGAGCAGTGCGACCAATCGATACGAACAAAGCAACAATGATCGAGTCGAACAGATCCACTCTGATCGATTCGAACCAAGTAATTGTGAATCGAGTCGAACAAGAATAGATACGAGGAAAACAGCATACGAGAAGCCCATACTTGCATCGATTCGAACTAGTCGATACGAAGTTCATCGATTCGAACTGAACAGCCTACCGAAGACTTGAATTCGTATCGACCATAACTCACGACCCATAAGTCTAAATGACACCAAATTTTCACAGGAGCTTGCGTACATCATCAACAATGTTCATGCAATTTCGGCTCGATTGGGCCAAATCTTGATCGATACGATATTGGTTCGTATCGATCACGGACCGAGTGCAAATCACGTGGGATAGATCGCGTGGGTCCGCCTACGTGTCAAAAGATGTCTCCCGGGATCTGAGCGAGATATTTGCATCCTACGCTTATAAATAGCACCCCAGAGCTTATAGAAAAGGGATCTTTTGGCTCTCCAACGTCCAGACTCTGCTGAAAGCATTTTTGCACTACAAGGTTGCTGTTGTACTCAAATTTCATCACTGTAATCCGTTGTAATAAGTTGTAATCAGAAGGAAAACATCAATAAAATCATCAATTTCATAGTGGACATAGGCAACACGCCGAACCACTTTAAATTTCTGTGTTTCTACGTATTTTCTTATTTGTTTTTGAAGTGTTTGTTAGATAATCCTCATTTTCCATTTAATTTCTTCATTTTATCTCTTCAAACTCTTCCGAAGAGTGTTGTGCCCAATTTTGGTACAAACACTTTGGTGCTTTCACCGAGAAAAAACCCATTTTTTTCCTTCTGCTTATTGGATCTACTGCCGATATCGGATTGCAAACATCCAAGGAGAAGATCCAGATCTCAATTTCAGAAGTTCTTCCATCCTATTCAGATTTGCTACAAGTCTAGGAGAGAGCTTCATCATCCATCATGGTTAACACAGGGACTACTTCCACATCTGTAGATCCTGAAGGACGGGACAGACAACATCCTATGCAACTGCCTCCAACTGATCAGGATGCTACCGAACCATTAGATCCGCAATGCTATGTCACCAGGGAAGAATTTCAAATGTTGATGCAAGAATTGACTCAGAGACGCCAACAGCTTACTCAACAGCTCCGTGCTAATGCGGAACTAGCCAACCAACTGAGCTCAGCCCGAAGTTGGACCTGAGGAAACGCTTGGAACCGAACCCAACAGGGGAGGTACCGGGCGGAGGTCAACTATAGCTGAGCATGTCATGCTGCCTAACCACGGAAACGCCAATGAAACGGGCCGATCTAGAGTCCATCCCGAAGGTGGACCCAAGGAAGTGCTTAGAAAAGAACCCAGCAGGGGAAGATCAAGGCAAGGGCCAACTGTTGCTCCCAGAAGACCAAAGACAGCCACTGGAAAATATTAGGAATAATAGACGATACCACCCCTACATGTCATCTGGACGGAATCAATCCCACAGAGAAGAACCGAACTCATTTTTATCTGCTCCAAATTCTGATGAAAGGATGGCACGCTTGTTCAGAGAGTGCGTCCAACGGGATCAAAGAGACCGAGGGATAGACGCTAGGGTAACCAGCCCTTTCGCCCGCAATATTGAAATTGCCATCACCCCCCGAGAATGAAAAATGCCAATAATGGAACCGTACAAGGGAACCTTTGACCCAGTTGTACACTTACAGAGATACACACAACATATGCTCATGAGCGGGGCAACAGAGGGAGTACTGTGCAAATGCTTTCCACTATTCTTAGCAGATCTAGCTACCTCCTGGTTCTGCCATCTACCCCAAGGATCCATCAGCTCATGGGAGATGTTGAAAGAAAAGTTTATCAGCCAGTTCCGCATTCATGTGGAACAACCCAAGGACGCTTATTCCTTATCCAGTATCAAACAGAAACCTAGAGAGAAGCTGCAGCAATATCTAACCCGATTCAATGCCGCAGCAGCCGCAGTCCAAGATGCCGACGAGAAGCTTATCTTAATGGCCCTATGTAGTAGTGTGCATCCGGATACTAAATTTGCTAGAAGATTGACAAAAGAAAAACCAGCTACTTTACCCGATTTCTTCCATGAAGCCGGGAAGTATATGAGGCTTGAAGACGCTGCCACTGAGGGGCAGTCAGGGCAACAAAATAAGGCAGCTCACGGCAACACACCCGCTGCAGCAAAGGACGTTCGAAGAAATGATTCTAAAGACAATGCTGGGGGCAAGAAGGGAGAAAAGCGCTTATATCGGCCGGGACCGAGATTTGACTCTTACACCCCTTTGAATGAAACAATCGAAAACATCTTCCTCGCCACTCAAGAGGAAGTTAAATACAAACGCCCCCCGCATAAGAAGGAATCAGATAACACAATTAAGTCTGGAAAATTCTGTCGCTTCCACGAATCCCATGGGCATGATACCAATGAATGCCATCATCTTCGGGACTTGATTGAAGAACACATCAGAAGAAGGAGACTAGAACGCTATGTAAAAGGTCAGAACAGGACTCCAGCTCCTACCAATGAGGACCCAAGGTTACCCTCCCCAGAAATAGGCAGAGGAAATCGTAACACCAGCGGTTCCAGTCAAGAGAAAATAGTGGTCCATACCATCTCAGGAGGGCCACACGTCGCCGACGGGAGTTGGGCAAAGATGGAAAGATACGGAAAGTCACTTAGGAACGATGAAGAATACGTTAACTCTATTATAGAAGAACGCCACCCGAAGCGGATAGAGAATGATGACATCACATTTAGTAGGCATGACCTGGAGGGAAGACAGTACCCTCACGCGGATCCCATGGTTATCTCTGTCCGACTCGGTCCAGCCAAAGTTTTCCGAATTCTAGTGGACACTGGAAGCTCAGTGAATATCCTATTCAAGCATGCATTCGACAAAATGAAGCTGTCATTAAAGGATCTTTTCCCCTGCAATAAACCACTACACGGTTTCACTGGAAATGTGAAGATGCCCCTCGGGCGACTGGACCTCTTTGTTGAAATTGGAAGTCATCCCCGCTCCGTGGTGCGGAAACAAACATTTGTGTTGATAGAAAACCACTCGGCCTACAACGCCTTCTTAGGAAGACCAGCCTTGTCTGACTTCCAAATTGTCCTGGCCCCATGGTGCCTAAAGATGAAATTTCCAACGGACAATGGAGTAGGGGAAGTAGAGGGAGATCAGGACATCGCTCGAGATTGCTATGTAACTGAACTCCGCAATAACCACAGGAAGGATATAGGGAAGAGTGCAGAGACTGCCCTCTGCACGAAAAGTTTTGAAGCATAGCAACTAAAGAAAGCCCCTCCTCTTCGATATACCAGTGACCCTTTCAATGAATTAGACCCCAGGGACAAAGAGGAGGAGGCCACCGCCGAGCCTGCAGAGGCTATGGAATTGGTATCTGTGGACAAACATGATTCGAGTAGACTATTGAAAGTCGGGTCCCAACTAAAAGCAGAATTGAAGGAACAACTCATTGATTTTCTCCGCCACAACTTGGATGTATTTGCATGGTCACACGCTGACATGACTGGAATTTCCCCAGACATAACATGCCATGCACTAAACATCGATCCTACCAAGGTGCCAGTAAAACAAAAAAAGAGAAGAATGAGGGCAGAACGATCAGCAACCCTCGATGAAGAAGTAAAAACCCTACTTGCCAATGACTTCATACGAGAAGCCATCTACTCAGAGTGGATCGCTAATCTGGTACTAGTAAAGAAGGCTAATGGGAAGTGGTGAACGTGCATTGACTTCTCCAACTTAAATGACGCCTGCCCTAAAGATTACTTCCCACTTCCCCGAATCGATCAGCTTGTGGACAACACAGCCGGGCACGAACTCTTATCTTTTATGGACGCATACTCAGGATATAACCAAATTCCTATGCATGCTCCCGATCAAGACCACACTAGTTTCATCACTGACCGGGGATTGTACTGCTACAAAGTAATGCCTTTTGGACTTAAAAACGCAGGAGCCACCTATCAGTGCCTCGTCAATAAGATGTTCGCGGGGCTAATAGGACAAACTATGGAAGTTTATATGGATGACATGCTGGTAAAGTCAAGAAAAGCCGACGATCACGTAAGCCACCTGGGTGAGATGTTTCAAGTACTTCGCCAATATGGAATGAAGCTGAATCCTCTAAAGTGCTCCTTCGGAGTATCATCAGGAAAGTTCCTGGGATTCATCGTCCATGCCAGAGGAATTGAAGCAAACCCTGAACAAGTCCGAGCTCTGAAAAATATCAGGATACCTTTTACCCGAAAAGAAATGCAAAGCCTAAACGGGAAGGTGGCCACCCTGAGCAGATTCATCTCTAAGGCAACCGACAAATGCATCCCTTTCTTCGAAGCTCTAAAGAAAGAGAGAGGAAAATTTGAATGGACTGACGAATGCTTAACAGCTTTCCTTAACTTAATCGAACACCTCCAGAGACCACCAGTACTCTCAACTCCGAGCAAAGGCGAAGAGCTATACCTATACCTTGCTGTGTCATCTCATGCTCTAAGCGCCGCCTTGGTGAGAGAAGACAAACGCACGCAGCGGCCAGTATACTTTGTGAGCAAGAAGTTTACAGGGGCGGAAGCCAGATATCCTAAACTTGAGAAACTAGCGTACTGTTTACTAATCACGTCGCGGAAACTGTGTCAGTATTTCCAATCTCAATCCATTAGAGTTCTGACCGATCAACCACTAAGGCAGGTACTCCATCGTCCCGACACTTCTGGGCGACTACTTAAATGGTGCATTGAACTAAGTCAATATGATATCACCTACCATCCTCGCACCGCCATCAAGGGACAAGCCATGGCCGATTTCATTGCCGAATTCACTACCAACAAAGGTAAGGAGCAATCGGAAATAGCAGAAGACATCAAGTGGAATCTCTTTGTGGATGGTGCGTCAAACGATCAAGGCTCAAGGGCAGGTGTGGTAATAATCACTCCCAGGGGAAATAAGCTACACTATGCTCTAAGGCTGGAATTCGCTGCCACCAACAACGATGCAGAGTATGAAGCAGTGATAGTTGGATTAGAACTTGCCTTAGAAATCGGAGCCAATTCTTTGTGTCTTCATAGTGATTCTCAACTTATTTTAAATCAAATACTAGGAGAATTTCAGGCTCGAGAAGAAAGACTCATAGCATATCTAAAGAAGACCAAGTTGCTCTCGATCAATTGGATCGCTATTTAATCAAGCACATCCCTCGGGAAGAGAACCAAGAGGCCGACGAATTGGCGAAGCAAGCTAGCATGAGAGACGGCACTATTTCCGGAGCAATGGCCATCTCAAAGCAACTGACCCCCAGTTTCGAGCAGGTGAATCTGATAGCTACAATCAAAGAGGAAACTTGGATGACTCCCATCCAAAAATACTTACAAGACGGCACACTGCTCGACAAGCGTAACGAAGTCAAGAAAATCTTGAGGAGAGCTTCCCACTACACAATACAAGAAGGCACCCTTTATCGGCGCGGCTTCTCTAACCCCTTATTAAGGTGTGTCGCTGAAAGGGAAGCAAAGGAAATCTTATCCAGTATCCATCAAGGAAGCTGCGGAGATCACACTGGAGGGCAGACTCTGGCAAAGAAAATACTCTGATATGGATACTTCTGGCCCACCTTAAACAAAGACGTCTTAGATTTCGTCAAAAAATGCGACAGATGTCAGAAATTTGCGAAAATTCCACGGCTACCCACAACTGAGATTACCCAAATGACCAGCCCTTGGCCCTTTGCAGTATGGGGAATTGACCTGATTGGCGAACTACCAATGGGCCGAGGCGGGGCCAAATATGCTATAGTGGCAGTCGACTATTTCACCAAATGGGTGGAAGCAGAACCCCTAAATATAGTATCTTCAGCAAAAGTTATTAACTTCTTGATCAAAAATGTTCTATGCAGGTACGGGGTCCCACTTAAAATCATATCGGACAACGGACTCCAGTTTGACAGCGAAGAATTCGCCAACTGGTGCCAAGAGCACGGAATTCACAAAAGCTTCTCATCTATAGCTTATCCCCAGGCAAACGGGCAAGTCGAAGCTGCCAAAAGTCAAAGGGCGCGTGGGTGGATGAACTTCCTACGGCACTTTGGGCCTATCGCACATCTTTCAGAACATCAACGGGGCATACTCCTTTCTCTTTGGCATACGGATCAGAGGCTATGCTCCCAGTTGAAACTATAGTGCCTTCCCACCGTAGGATCCACTATAACCCAGAAGAGAACGAAGAACTCCTTCATATGTCTTTGGATCTAATTGAGGAAAGAAGAAACGATGCAGCCCCCAAAGCAGCAGCTCACAAGCAAAAAGTGGCAACGCAATACAACTCCAAAGTCAAGCATCGTAGCTTACAAGAGGGGGATCTTGTCCTCAAGCGAATCTTCCCGCGCCCCGGAGCACTAGATCCAATCTGGGATGGGCCATATGTAATTCATAAAGATCTCCACAACGGAGCTTATATTTTGTCAACAGTGGACGGAGAGGTGTTCCAGAGGGCATGGAACATCCAACACCTTCGTCGATACTTTTCTTAACTTGTACTGCCCATATGAAGTGAATTAACAAAGAGAATCAGTGGACGTAGGCATTTTCGTGCCGAACCACTTTAAAAAACTTGTCTCTTGTTTAACTTGGTCCTTTGTGTCTTGGCTACTTGTTAACTTTATCTTTTTCTGTTGGACAAAATCCTGTGCATATAGCATTTCCATTCAAGGCGCTCCACAACACGACTTCACCTGGACAAGACCTAATAGGTACTATGCGAATCTATGCCCTCGCCAATGAGACACTTTGGCTCCGGCATCCCTCTGCTGCGGGTTAACTCATTGCTCACGACGACCCTTAAAGCCAACTGTAATGAGCCGATTATAAGCCACCGAGAAGGCCGACTATAGCCGAGGCAGCTCATTACGGCGTTCGGCTCGCCGGCAGCCGTGAACCTACTTTAAGCCCCAACATAAGGTGTGGCTAGCCAGGGGTAGTTCACGGTTGACGATCGGCACCCACGCTAGCCGGCCACAGTAAATCGAATAATACCCACGATCATGGGCCATAATGGCCCGGGTAGTTACTGTGCGCGATCTCGGCTCCGATGTGTCTTAAGTATGGCTGTGGTAAAAAAGATAAACTCCCCGCAGAGGCGTAAGATGGGTGACAAATGTCTCCAAGACCCACAGCTAGGGAAAGTGACTACAAAACCCGTTTGCCATGAACTTAAGCACATCGAAGGCCTTCCGTGATTGGAAGTTTTACTATTTCTTATATTTCTATTTTATTTAAAAACTTTCCTCATATCCTCTATGACAATCCCTAAAGTACAGGACACAAGATAGGAGACACTCACTAAGAACTCACAATTGGATGGCGAGTCAATCAACTGCATTCCATACTCAGTCATAAAAGACATTCGAAGCAACCGTCTATAGCTAAAGCATGAAGGGCGGTACTTTCCTCTTTTGTGTATAAATACGTAGCTATAAATTTTTCATACATCACATTAAACATCGCAAGGTATGAAATTACAGTTTAAGCAAGAACTTGACATCAAACATGATCGAATCATAGGCATATGCACAACTATACTTCTTATGCAACACATCAAGATAACGAAAGAATTCAAATACAACTGAATCAACTTAAGTTAAAAATTACACGCCACGAATAAAGTCGTTTGTTACAAGCAACATAATTACAGCCTAAAAGTTACGTTGCTGATTTAAGACTAACATAGACAGCAATATCAAGTAAACAAAGAATATCCAGGTCAAGTCATGGAGCCGGCTGCATCGGAGTTGTACCCTTGTCCTACTGGCCCTCCGGGATCTCTTTAACTGTGGGGTGGGAACTCTCAGCGTGTTGATCAGAGGAAGTTGGCGCTCTGGAGGTCCCGCCTGTCCGATCAAGGAAAGAATTCATTAATAATAAGCAACCAAGTTACGGAAAGCTAAAAGGGAAGACTTACCAGCATCTGCTCCTTGATCATCATCCTCTAACTGCACACCTACCTCCTCAGCAGTAAGCAGCCGCATACCCTCCTTCACCGCCGCTTTCTCCTCCTTGGAGAATTGAGCCGTAACCACATCCATTCTGAAGGCCACGCCGCCCTCCTTATCTGCTTCGGCCTTAGCCTCCTCCAGGTCCCTGAGATAAATCCTAGCCATGACTCGGGGATAATCATCCATCCAAGATAAGTTGCCCTGTCTCCAAGTGCGAAAGTACATATCTTGAAGCATCTCGTCCATTATCCCCTCATTCTCTTCAAACTCCCTTATTCGGGCCTCAGAAGCCAACAGCTGTGCAGTGGCAGCATCCCTCTCCGATCAATATCGCACGCAGTCAGCCTGGAAGGTTTTCCTCATTGCATCCATCTCCTCCTTCAGCCTGGTTTGAGCAAGTTCCGCGGCTTCAAGTTTCCCGGACAACTCCTGTATCTGCTCGAGATCTGCTTTCCGAACCTCATCCACCGTTGCAATCGCCATGTCAATCCGTTCCTTACAGACAGCTTCCATTTTTCGTAGCTCTTCTCTACTAGCCTCTTCCATGGTTTTCTTTAGTCGCCTGGAGGCGGCCTCATGCTGGGAGATCTAGATGGCCTGATCAGCGAGCTGCTTGGCCTGGTCGGAAACTATTAACCGCAGTCGAATATTAGCACTCCCGATTTCTTCTCCGGACTTGGCCAGTCGGGCATGATGCCCCATCAGCTTCCTGGCTTCCTCGGCAACCCGGTCGATTTTCGCCTTAGCTTCGTCCCCCAAAGTTGCGACCCGAGTAGTAAGCAAATCAAGGTCCAGGGACTTAGCCTCATCAAGCACCCTCACCATAGGATTACGAGGAAGAAGGTGCTCACCAGTAACCTTATCAAAGGAAATGTCATGAGAACCCGGATCCAGATCCGGATGACCCGCGAATGGATTACGAGCCAAACCAGGGTGATCTATCGGGGTAACAGTAGGATTTTCAGACGGGTGCGGGGAAGGAATAAGCTCAGTATTCTCCTCCGTGACATCCTGAGGAGGCTGAGTCGGGGGCAGAGGGCCAGGTGAAGATTCAAACAAGGAGTGACTCCTCTTCTTCCTTTGAATATCCTCTTCGATAACTCCAAGAAGGGGACGGTAGCCGACTACATCTCCAGGACGATTAGTCGGAGGCTTTGGTTTAGTAGAAGCCTTGAGAAGTTTGTACTATTCAAGACGGTGCCGAACATCTGACACCTTGGCCACTTTACCCGCTCCTGTAATAAAAGCCAAGTGTTACGAGCATACATTGAGCTATAATTTAGGAAATACATCAAAAAAAAAGACGACGCATTTGTTATACAAACCCTGGGGAGGCGTGGGATACTGCAATAAGTCCTGAATCTGATTCCAGGATGGGAGTAGGCTGTAAAATACTTCTAAATCCTTATCATAAATGGAGTCGGCAGAAAATTCACCTTGAATCGCAGGAATTGCCTTAGCTGAAGCGCTCTTAGAAGAATCAGCACCGATCTCGGCCTTGTCAGCTTTCTTAGGCCTCTCCACTAAAACCGATCCTTCTTCCGACCCTTCAAAAGCTAGACGGAGATCATCATCTGTCCACTCCTGGATCACACCTACTTGCTTAGAAGACAAAGCCCCAGTACCACCACTGCTCTATCCGTCGCCACCATCATCGCTATGACCATCACCTTCTCCACCACTTCCACTCTCCGCCTCACCTCCTTCATCCTCGCCTCTTTCCTCCTCCACATCTTTCTCCTCCGGGACATCTGGACATGTGCTGGGGGAGGGTCCATCGGACTTCTTAAGTTTCTTCCCCCCAGGAATTGGATGTTTCGAGAAGGGTTTCGTTTTGCTGCTCTTCGCCGTAGCCCCTCCTTTAGCTTTGGTAGCCCTCTCCTCTGCCGTGTCTCTCTGCTTGACCACGGACTGATGTGGTATAATCAGGTTGTGCCCCAGAAGTGTAGCATTCCTGATCAAGTAAGAGGCCGACCTATCCCTTCCCGAAATGGCTTCTATTTCCGCAGCCGTCTGAACCAGGCGATCGTTCTCCACGACCGCAAAGCCACCTGTCGCTAGCAAGAAATAAAAACACATAAGAAGAAGCATTGCAGTCAGAACGGAAATTATAAATAAGCTTCAACTTACAGCCAGAGGTGAAGCGACGGATAGAAACAGAGTCATCCTTGATGAAAAACCATTCCTTCTTGAACATGCCGAACTTTGAATATAAATCCAGGACTGGCTTGAAGGACACGGCCGACTCCAAGTTAATATACGGAGACCCCTTCTTGTAGCCTCTTAAGTTGTACAGATACCGGATTTCCCGGTTGGAAGGAGGACGCCCGTATCTCCTCTGGAAGATAACAAACAGGCTCACCAAAATGGCGTAGGAGTTAGGCTGAAGCTGGAATGGAGCCACCTTCAAGTAGGTGATGAAGCTGACTATCCAAACATTAATCGGGGGAATGGCCCCACACATACAATGGTACCTACTATAAGCGAAATATCCTTCGGGGGGATTATATGGCATCACTCCTTCCCCCGGCAACAGCATACGCGCTCTATCAATCCCAAAAGAGCGAGAAATAGCATCGAGCTGCTCATCTTTGAGGGAGCTATGAAAGCAGTCAGGCGGTGAGTTCAGGAGCTCTTGAGGACCGTACCCATCCACTAGCGATCTCGGGGTGGGTCCACGTCGTTCTGGATTCGGCTGAACTAGGGGCACGACGGGGGACTCTCTTTTGTCCATAGACTTCTTTTTGTCAGAACGAGTTTCGACTTTATGAGACATTATCTGCAACACGAGAAAACACATTGTTAGAACAAGGTGTATAGAAATATGAACAAACAAATACCTAACAGTCTGAAGCCTCATCCATGGTTCAAGACATAAAAAGCTCAAAGGCCATCCGGCATTCGAACTCAACCGGTAGTTCAAGCATGAAGCGTCATTCGGTTGTCCAAAGGCTTCGAATTCATTCGGTCATCCTAAGACTTCGAAGCTCATTCGGTAGTCCAGAGACTTCGAGTTCATTCGGTACTTAATGTACCCCGAGTTCATTCGGTAAGTCAAGTCTTTGAGTTCATTCGGTACTTGGAATCCCCGAGTTTGTTCGGTAGTTCAAAACAAAAACTCATTCGACAGAAGAGGGCCTCACCTGATCCGGCAGTTAAGGTCTAGTTCGATAATACGTTAGATTCGGCAAAGACAAGAGTTTGGTTCGGCTGATAAGGAATAACGAAAGCATTAGGCCCATACTTATAGGCAAATATAAACGACCGGACCAACTGGTTCGGCGTTTGGGACCGGATGAGAGTGTTCAGGATTGAATGGCCTAAAAAAAAGCGCGACATATGCAGGCATATGCCCCACTTTGGGGGGAAAATGTTGGCCAAGTTTCCACTGGACCAAGACCATCAGATCACTGATGCCGAATCAAGACTAGGAAAGACCCTGCCGAACCAACTCCCTTCCCATGCCTGCCGAACCAGCTATCTCCAAGACCCTGCCGAACCAACTCCCTTCCCATGCCTACCGAACCAGCCACTCCGCTACCTGCCGAACCAAACCCAAAGTATCACTACCGAACCAGAACCAATCCCAACCACTACCAGACCAACCAATCACCGAACCATCCCTTTTCTCCGCTCTCCACCGGACCAGGGGATCACCGAACCAACGTTGTCGGGCTAGATTACATCAGCCCAGGCCCACCAGTAGCTACATACATCCAAGACCCCTACCCCCAGCCTCACTCTATAAATAGAGGGGTAGGGGTACAACAATGGCGGACAAGTTTGAGAGCTCAAGCACGGATTGAACTTTCAAACAACTTTTATATACTTGTATCAAAGCTTTGTACTTGTAATCTGAACAGTAAAAGAGAATAACATATAAAGTGGACGTAGGCACATTCTGGCCGAACCACTATAAATTTGTGTGTCTTTTACAGTTTAGTCCCTGCTTTCCACATATTTGCATAAATCACCCAGATCACTAAAAACAACATAAAATCAACTAAATCATACGACTTGGAGGTGTTTGTCCATTTTTTGTGCAGACACTGGCCAAACAGCAAAGAACGATGGCAGATGACATCATATTTCGAGGTCGGGATGCCGATAGGGTCGAAGCCCCCACTATTGATCCGCTTGTCATATCAGCTCAAGTAGGTCCTGCTTGGATGAAGAGGATCTTGGTAGACATCGGAAGCTCTGTGAATATTTTGTTTAAACGAGCTTATGACCAGATGAGAATGGAGACTAAAGACTTGAAGCCATGTCAGTCTCGCATTCATGGTTTCAACGAGAGTGCAAGTATACCCACAGGAGTGGTGGAATTGCCAGTGGATTTGGGAATTGGTGAACGCTGGAGAGTCCGGATACTGCAGTTTGTTGTGTTGGATATAAACTCCCCTTATAATGCTTTCTTTAGCCGACCAGCCCTAGCCGAATTCAGGGCTGCCATCACCCAATGGTGTTTGACTTTGAAATTCCTTACCGAAAATGGTGTCGGGGTTGTTCAAGGGGATCAGGACACATGGCGAGCATGTATGTTGCTGAGCTGCGCGAGGCATAGTGGAAAGAAAAAAGAAAGGGTGCAGAGGAATCTCTCTACGTCCGCTTTGCTGATAATTGACAATTAGTGCCTGGGCCCGGGCCTTGGCACCCCAACCAATTCCAAAGAGATCTTGACCCAAGAGATACCGAAAGTGAAGATGAAGGTAAAGATAGTCAAGTTTCCCTGGCCGAACTGACGATCGATGTTCCAATCGACGATAATGATGACTCGAAAATGATAAAGATTGGATCTAAGCTAAGCCAACAAATGCAAGAGGAATTGGTTGAATTTCTCCAGGTAAACCTTGATGTGTTTGCCTGGACGCACTATGATATGTGTGGGATCTCGCTGGACATCACGAGCCACACATTGAACATTGACCCGCGGTACGTTCCAGTCAAGCAAAAAAGGCATGGTATGGATCCAGAGAGATCTTCAGCCCTTAAAGAAGAGGTAGACAAGCTTAAGACAAATGAGTTCATTCGAGATGCATTATACCCGGAATGGGTGTCCAATCCTGTACTAGTCGGAAAACCAAATGGAAAATGGAGAACATGTGTTGACTACTTAGACTTGAATAAAGCTTGCCCCAAAGACAGCTTTCCACTTCCACGAATTGATCAACTTGTAGACTCAACGGTGGACATGAACTTTTATCCTTCATGGATGCGTACTCTGGCTATAACCAAATACCCATGCACCTGCCCGACCAGGAGCATACCAGCTTCATAACCAATATGGGACTCTATTGCTATAAAGTTATGCCTTTTGGACTCAAGAATGCTGGGGCCACTTATCAACGGTTAGTTAATCGAATGTTCGCTAACCAGATTGGAAAGACCATAGAGGTATATGTGGATGACATGCTAGTCAAGTCGCGATTTTCCACCGATCACATCCGAGACCTGGAGTCAATGTTTAATATCCTCCGAGAATACAGAATGAAGCTCAACCCATTGAAGTGTCATTTTGGGGTAGCATCCAGCAAATTCCTTGGGTTTATCGTCAACGCTCAAGGAATCGAAGCCAATCCTGAAAAGATATGGGCAATCAGAAATCTTGAAACTTCGAAAACTATAAAGCAAGTCCAGAGTCTCAACGGAAAAGTTGCAGCACTGAGCAGGTTCATTTCAAAGTCCACTGACAAGTGCATTCCCTTCTTCGATCTGATCCGAAAGGGAAAGCGAAACTTTGAATGGACTACGGAATGTGAGGGCGCATTCCGAGCACTAATTCAACATCTCTCCACACCGCCAATCTTGTCAAAGCCTATCGATCATTAGAAATTGTACATTTACTTGGCGGTATCAGAAAACGCAATCAGTGCTGCCCTACCGGGAGGAGGACCGAATACAAAAGCCGGTCTACTACATAAGCAAGCGGCTAACCGGAGCTGAGAGAAATTATCCGAAGCTAGAGAAATTGGCTTATTGTCTTGTTATTGCCTCGAGGAAGCTCCGTTCGTTTTTCCAGGCTCCACCAATCACCGTTTACACCGACCAGCCGTTACGATAGGTCCTTACATGGCCTGAGACGTCTGGTAGGTTACTCAAATGGAATATCGAGTTAAGTCAGTTTGACCTTACTTATACTCCACATCAAAGGACAAGTCCTAGCCAATTTCATAGTTGAATTTACCATCCCAGAGGACTTGCCCGAAACCAGTGAATCCCCCAAGTATATTTGGAAGTTGCATACAGATGGTGCATCAAATGACCGTTTCTCAGGTGTAGGGGTTGTACTTGAAACTCCTGAAGGTCGATCTATATGTTATGTTCTAAAGTTCAACTTCCATGCAACTAATAACGAAGCCGAATATGAAGCCCTACTGGCTGGATTGAAACTTGCAAGAGACTTGAGAATCATTGCAGTGGAAATTTATTGTGATTCGCAATTGGTCGTATGTCGAGTCAAAAGGGAGTACCAAGCCACAGATCGAAGACTGGCCGCTTACCTTGCTCAGGTTTAGGAGACATTGAATCAGTTTGACTATTATGCCATCTATTACATACCACGAGAACACAACCAGAAAGCTGATTCGTTGGCAAAGTTAGCCAGTACAGGTGAAGCACAGCAAATGGGACTTGTTCCCAAAGAGACATTATCTTCCCCAAGCATTGATCGGGTGAAACCGATTGGATATTTGATGTCGTTTTTGAGAGGGAGTCATGGATGAATCCGTTCAGAAATTATCTCGAGCATGGAACCCTGCCAGAGCGCAAGAGTGAAAAGAGATAGATTCTTAGAAAAGCTTCGCGGTTCACTATTCAGAATGGAGTCATGTATAGAAGAGGATACTCTGTTCCTTTACTCCGATATATCGCTCACAATGAAATCAAACGAGTATTGCATGATGTGCACAAAGGAGAATGTGGCGATCACACCGGGGGGCAAGCTCTTGCCAAAAAAGTACTTCGATATGGATATTATTGGCCGACTGTAAATCGTGATACATCGGATTATGCCAAGAAATGTGATAAGTGTCAGAAGCAAGCTCGAATTTCTAGAGCCCCACCTATCAAGATAACACAGATTGTTAGCCCATGGCCATTCGCAGTATGGGGCATCGATATTATTGGCTCTTTACCTCTAGCCAAAGGTGGTACGAAGTACGCCATCATAGCAGTTGATTACTTTACCAAGTGGGTGGAAGCCGAGCCCCTTGCTACAATCATGACGAAGAAGGTGATCAACTTTGTAGTGCGCAACATCATATGCCGATTTGGCATCCCACGTACTATCATCACTGACAACGGGACCAAATTCGACAGTGCCGAATTTAAGAATTTCTGTCAACGATTCCACATTCAGAAGAAATTCTCCGCAGTCGCACACCCTCAAGCGAATGGACATGATGAAGCTATTAATAAAGTTATAAAATCCATTCTGAAGAAACGACTGGAAAAAGCCGGGGGAAAATGGGTCGATGAACTTCCAATGGCCCTATGGGCCTACCGTATGACCCACATGTCCGCAACCGGTCACACTCTGTTCTCTCTCTCTTATGGTTCAGAAGCTGTTATTCCAATCGAATTAGAAGTACCTTCTCATCGTGTGACATACTATGATCCAAAGACAAATGCTATATTACTTGCTGAATCTCTCGATTTTTTGGATGAGAAGCATGAAGAGGCTGACTTGAGGGTAGCCGCATATCGAAGTCAAGTCGCCCGACTATACAATGCCAAGGTCCGACCCCGAACCTTTGAACTTGGTGATCTCATCCTCAAAAGAATTTATCCGGTCCCCTCGCATATGAAGCCAACTTGGGAAGGACCATATGTTATTGAACGAAAGCTCGGAGATGGCACATTCAAATTATCGACCGTTGACGGTCTCACTCTTCCGAGAGCCTGGAACAACGAGAGTCTTCGTCACTACTACACATAACAGGCTCTGTTTATTTATTCAGTCTATTTTTCATTTTCAATTTGTTTCTGCATTTCAAAATTTGAATTTGTAATAAGGCAACTGACTTTTCCGTATTTTCTTATTTCAGCAATAAAGTGCAATCTCTTCGAGCCAGAGTTGTGATTTACTTGAAATACTTCATATGACCATCACTATGCACGGAGAGCTAAGTTCCATCATACGGTGGAATTTATTCAAATAGGGAGTGATTGTGATACGACCGGTCACTCACTAAGTGAAACCCGAGCTCGGGGACAAGCCATCACACTAAAGTCAAAAAAGGATTGATACACGACAATCCTTTACATAACTCCAGATTCCCAAAGTGCGAACTGGAGTATAAACTTACAAATACAATTTCGAAGAGGGTGGATCCGTCCACCTAACGACTTCGCTCGTATTCGAGCCAAGTTTGAGGAGGATGGACCTGTCCATCTAACAACCTCACTTGTTAACTCAGGGTGGATGTGATCCGACCATCCATGATCCTGATACATCTTTCGTTCCCGGAGTGCAAACGAAATCTTAAAAACTCACAACAGATGTGATTGATCGTCTATTTACCAACTCCGGATTCCCAAAGTGCGAGCCGGAGTATAAACGTCAACTGACTCTAAGTTCCCAGAGTGCGAGCTGGAGTATAAACATCGCTTAACTTCGGGTTCCCAGAATGTGAACCGGAGTATCAACATAAACACCAACTCCAAATTCCCAAAGTGCGAATTGGAGTATAAACGTTAACTTAAAATCCCCGGAGAGTGGATTGAAGTTTGGACATGAGCCGGATTGGCAACGACCATCCGTAAGATAACTTAAATCCCCAGAGCGTGGATATAGTCATCGATAAAAGAGCGAGTGTGATTCAACCACTCGAATTCTCCGCATTTTGGCAATCGATTCAACGATGCTGAGCATGATGCATTAAAGGCGAAGTACGACCACTATCCGATCTTTTCAACTCATCCCTGAAACTGGGGGGAGAACTTAAGTGTTAATCGCTGACTGAAGTAGTACAACATCGGAGTTCAACTTAATATCCAGTCATGACTTGTGGTCGTGACTTCAGAGCTTGATGGATAAATTCAAACGAGATTCAAAAGTTGAAACTTCATAGGTATATTGAACAAGGAATTCAAATGCTGGAACACTTAAGCAAATAGATACACATCAAGTTCAAAGCAAAATAAAGTTTCATTTCAACTATCTGTGAAAAGAAATAATGTACAAGTTGATCCCAAAATTCCTACTAGTGGGGGCCAAACTCGCATCTATACACGGCCTACGAAAGAAAAACGAAAGAAGATTCCTATATATCTACCAAAAATAAACCGAAGAAGCACGTCTACTCTCTCTTCTTTTTCAGCTTTTTCTTCGGTGTGGACCCACTGGAGCTACCACTTATTTTTCTTTTCGAGCCTTTTCCCTTCAACGGCTGATCTCCAGGAGGGGGCATGATATCAACTTCCTCATCCGAGCTCAAGTGAACGGGAATACTCCCTGAAGGTGGAGTCGGAGGAACTAGATCGATTATAGGAGGCGGGATAGGTACACTGGTATCAATAACTATACCACCAGGTGATATCATCCTTAACGGGGCTGGACCAGGTGCCGCCATCCCACCTCCAAAACTACCACCACGAGCCGCTGCCTCCATTTCAGCATTAATTTCGGCCAATATTTCTTCTTCATTAATTACTTGGGCCTCGCTGGGAGCATCAGTGGTTGGCATTGAAGAGCCAGTAGTAGGTGCACTTCCACCCATAACAAATGGTAGGTCCACAAAGGGGTTGCTGTGATGACCGAGGAGTTCCTCCATCATCTGTTCGTCAAAAATAAGTGTGCTCTCCTGCGTTCCATCAGTCGGTGTAGTTGTAGTTATGGTGGTCGCTTCAGTGATGATGGCCTCCTGTGCTTGATGTGATTCTTGAGTTGCAGGAGGCACGATTGGTGTAACTCCAGTCACTGGATAGAGAAAAAAGGAGAACTGTTAGTAACTACTTCGAATGACAATTCCGATTTCGGATAAACATAGAGAATGTTCAAAGTACCTTCCTCAGTTTGACTCATGGACAGCTGAACAGCTTCAGAAACTTGTTCTCTAACTGGAGACAACTGCGGCTGATCCGGATTGTAAGCAGGACCTGATTGGGAATCAACCACAGGTGTAGATTCAGGCTGGGTTGGCACAGGAACTTCAGCACTTACCTCATGGTGCTCAACACTTGAACCTTCTCCGGCCTCCGAGTGTTGGGTGTCGAGTCTTTCTTTTTCATGCGAAATCATCGACTCCTTGAGAATCTTTCATTCATTTTCATTCAGCATACGATTCTCAAGCTCAAACTCGTCGATTGATTCACCCAGATGCATCGCCTTCTCCTCCTCAACCAATCTGCCCCAAGCATTGTACAAATGTGCCAGGTAGTCGTCGAATCAGGCTAGATTTTTGTGCCTTAGTACGTTAGCGTTGTAAGTTATCAAGAGATCTTCTATATCCGTCTCTAGCCTGGACTCAGCTGATTTAATTTTCTCCTCGACCTCAGTCTCCACCACACGGACCTTAGCCGTTGCCGCGTCCCGTTCACCCCAAAGCACTACGGCCTGTTCACAAGCCTCTTGGACTGCTCTATTTGTGTCATCTTTTTCTTTGATGATTTCGGAAATTTTAGCTTTAATCTTAGCAAGTTCTTTCAGAGCAGCGTCCCGTTCAGCGGTGACCGTGGTGTTTCGGTGGCCCATCTTCTCCACCAAGGCAAAGTGTGTCTGCCTCATCCTCTCCATGGCCAAGTTCGCCTCATCTGCCTTTTTGGTGGCCTCTATCTCTGATTTTCGAGAGGACTCGGCTTCATCATTAAGCACTTGGACGATGCGGTCCTTCTGGGCGAGATCAGATTCTAACTTTTCGATAATTTTAGCCCGTTCGAAGGCCACCTTCGACGCTTTCTCTACAGCCTTTGCCCACTCTTTATACTGGGAATATATATCATGAATGTAATCATGCATTGTGTTCTCCACCTCCGATGGAATTCTCTTTAAGTGAGGGGGGAAAATGTAGTCGTCAAAGCATATGTTGGGGAAATCTTTCTTTAGCTGAGCAATTTTAATAGCCCCTTCCCTAGTGAGCTCGGTGATGGCTTGTTCAATGACGACTGGAGGCTCAACCTCAGTTCTATGGCATTGCAACTCGGACTGAGAAGCATGTGAAGATGGTTTGTGATGAGGGGGCTCTATCAGCTGTTTTCCTTGGCCAGAAGGTTGTGTAGGGATTCTAGGAGGAGGAGAGCGAGATCAGGATCGCTGTCTGTAGTCCTTATCCCTATCTCTCTCATGACGTTCCTGGCTAGAGTACCCGTGATCACGGTCTCTATCTTCCTCTCTCCTACGTGACTCATAATATGAAGAAGATTGGCGAGCTGAGCGAAGACTCCCTAACATCGACCCTCGTCCGGACATCGTACCTATAAAAAAGAAAGAGAAGTAGACTTAGTGGTTTCTTGAATTAAACAACTTATGATTGGAAATCGTGTAGTGCCGAGAAATGTGTATGTATGTGCAACCCCCCGACAACTGGAAATGTCGGCCGCACTTATAGGAAGCGACTCGCTTAGGTCAAGAGCACTATCAAACTCCTCCAACCCGGTGTCGTGGTGAAGTGACACGTAATCCGAAATCAGAATATCGGCAAGCCCTTCAAAAGGACTCTATGTTGGCGAGGAAGGAGCCTCTGAGATTCTAATGCCGGGAACCGGCAAGGAAACCACAACTGATTTCCACCTCGAAGACTTAGGACGTTTGTAAGAAGCAGCCTTGCCTTTTCTGCTTCCTTTTGTCGCTTGAAATCCGGCCGAAGACCCAGCAACAAGTTCATCGTCCGTGGGCGTTCTCTCTTCATCACCCCCTTCAGTTATTACGACCTTGGGTGTTTTGCATTTCAACTGCTTCTTCGGGGCCGCCCTCAGTGTTCCTTCAAGCCTTATGCTTTGATTCCGCTCGATCAGTCGAACGATTCTCAAATTTTAGTCAGTTAGAACCGAATCGATGTCCTTCATTTCACTTGGAACTTCTTGAAGGATCCATACTATTTCTTTGAAGTGCCCGCCTTCAGGTCGTGAAAATGCGGCTGTAAAGAAAAGAAGATATTAGTTTTACATCAACTACTATTATCTTGATAACTCTTGGAGAAGACTGCAACACTTACGTCTGACTAACCATCGGCTGGCAAATCCTGGGGGGCATCAGACGTAGAACCATTCTGTTTTAAAGTAACTCAGCCTTGTCCAGGATCCGGCTACTACTTGGCAATTTCTGACCACCTCCAGGAATGTGAAATACGGACTATCCCCCCTACCCTTGAAGTTAAAAAGATATCTGATCTCTGTTGGAGCCGGTGGCCGAAAGAGATGCTCTATGAATACAATAAATAGACCGTTCAGCGTAGCGTATCCGTTGGGGTGTAGTTGTGATGGAGTGATTCCGAGAAAAGACAACACTTCCCTAATGTATTGATTGAACGGAGGAAGTGTTCCTGCTGTGCACGCATGATGATTGAAGGCAGTAAACCCTTCTGGGGGAGCATGTGGTCTATCATTTGGTCCCGGTAATAGTACATCGTCCAATGACAAACCATGCCTTAGGCATATACGACCCAACATGTCTTCGAACACGTTAGACGGCATGGAATCCTGTGGATTCATGATAAACCTGGCCCCAGGCAGCTCGTCGGAAGCAGGGTCTATAACTTTGACCGCAATGGCCGGAATATCTAGGACAAAAGGAGATGAATCCTGAAGCTCTTGCTGTTGTGAACTTATGGACTCCATAGCTAATCAACTTATTAGAAACCATCATTAGACAACAAAAACCCAAGGGTTCCCCAGTGTGATGTGCGTGAATGTGAATGTGCAAGTGCAGTGCTACATGTTACTTGAGAAATTCTAAAGAGTTAAAGAAAATATGCAAATAACAAGACTTCGAGATTTAACCGGAGTGACTGTCATCGCTGACCATCACAGCCGTGCCATTCTGACTTTGAAGACCGATACGAGGTCAAGTTCGTTAAAATTGTGTTAAGTTACGGTTCCATCGACGAGCTTCGAAAGGCGGTCAAATATGCAATGAATTGCTTAAGTCTGATTATGCAAGGCGGAAGCTCGTCGGAAGCTCCTGAAACTACAAGGGATTTCGAGTTCGATAAGATTCTACTCGTATCGATCACCCCGGCTCAAATTCGTATCGGTCAAGGGGGGTCGTTTGTATCCATCAAGTATACGTTCGTATCGATCTCCTGACAAACACTTCGTATCGATCAAGTACGACACCTTCGTATCGATCAGCAAGTCCAAGCATTCGTTTCGATCACCTCGAATCGATGCGAAGCACTATCATCAATCGATGCGAAGGTCTCCACTTCTTCGTTACGAAATCTCATCACCCAGATCGATTCGAACGCTCCTACTCCGGGTTGATACAATTCATCCTTCCTACACCTTTGACACGAAGTGAAGGCCAAGCCATTCATCCACAAATCCTTCGTATCCCAAACCCCATCTTCTCCAAAAGCTTCGAAGGAACTGGCTCTTCGATTCTCGACCTCGCTCCAACCAAATTCTAGCGTCAGCGATGCCGGAATCAGCCACGACGATGAATGAAATGGCATCAAGCCCCAAGTCTCGTAATTTTAAAGTCAATTTAACTAGTCAATTACCTAGTTTAGAGAGTCGGTTTGAAGGATTAATGAGATATTTGATTTGGAGACGAAGGTATTCTTTCTTCTCGCGTTCTCAATCGATACGAAGGCTATGGAAAAATGAGCAAGTAAAATTTCTCTAAGTGTAGAGTCGCGTATATATATGGAAGGTAAAAAAAATGATTCGACTCCCAGTCATCACGACCGCTTCCAATCGGTTCCTCCCAAGGTCGATACGAATTGTCTATTCGTATCCAACAGTTGAAGCTTCATCGATACAAAATGTGCAACGAAGATGTTCCTGAAACGTTGGATTCCATCGATACGAAGCACTTAGTCGTATCCACTGTTTTCGACTCCATTCGAGATGCATCGATGCGAATTGCATTGTTCGTATCCATCAACATACAACCTATAAAGGCTCATATCTATCGATACGAATAGTGTACAGGGGACCAGTCGATCTGTTCGCATCCTTCATCGGTTTATCAATATGAACTGCAACTTCGTATCCATCATCTACAAAATTGCAGGAAAGTTCACAGCCATCGATGCGAAGATCATCATAGAATAATGCTTGGATAATTCGACTCTATCAATATGAGAACAATCTTTCGACCTTTTACGTCGATCCAGGAGAGGATCGATACGAAGGGAGAATCCAAAACAACCATCAAGCATGGTTACAACTCGAATTTCACATCGATTCAGGAGAGGATCGATACGGAATTCGATACGAGAAAACTGACAACAACTTGTGAACGTGCAAACGTCAACAAGAGTCAGGCTAATGTATATGCTTGTGCGTCGGACTAATTTTCAATTTTAGAATTTCACAGGTCGAATGCCCACCTGATGTTCAATTACAACTACAAACAACTAATCTATATCATACAACAATCAGCTACAACAGCACACATTACAACAGTTAGCGGTCTACAATTCATAATTTATGTTTCTATGGATCAATCAAAGATTACAACTTCCAACGAGGAGACGATAACTGTTTAACAAGTTAGATGGAACTATTCAGAGTGAAGATTGTAGCTTTTCAAAGCACATTGTGTTCTCACAAGACATACTTTGGGGGGCAAATGTTATCCCGCCTTTTGGCAAGGCCGTGATACCAAGAACTTAACTGGAAACCAAGGACAGTCTGTCCCGAAGATCGGTTATATGCAGGTTTTCTATGGATATCGATAAATTTTTGTCCGAGTCCGGATCAAGCTACAATTGACAAGCCATGACAAGCAAGGCTTTGAAAGTCGGCGTTCCAAATTTCAAGTCAATCGGAGTTCGTATGCCCAAGATATGATCGATGCAAACTAAGGAAATCAACACAATCATGTCATTTCGTATCCATCATCATGCGTCCATTTGTTCGTATCCATCCACAGAAGAGCCTTGTTCGAACCCATCAAGCTTCGGCAATTCGTATCCAGGAAGCCACTGTTCATATCCAAGGCCAAGCAAGGCCGCTATCTGTTCGTATCCACAACATCCTCCATCGTTCGTATCCATCAAGTTGGAATGACTTCGATCGATACGAACAAAACCACAGCACTCGATACGAACGAGGCAACACATCTGATTGATACGAACAAAGCAGTGCATCCGATCGATACGAACAGAGCAGTGCGACCAATCGATACGAACAAAGCAACAATGATCGAGTCGAACAAATCCACTCTGATCGATTCGAACCAAGTAATTGTGAATCGAGTCGAACAAGAATAGATACGAGCAAAACAACATACGACAAGCCCAAACTTGCATCGATTCAAACTAGTCGATACGAAGTGCATCGATTCGAACTGAACAGCCTACTGAAGACTTGAATTCGTATCGACCATAACTCACGATCCATAAGTCCAAATGACACCAAATTTTCACAGGAGCTTGCGTACATCTTCAACAATGTTCATTCTCAATTTCGACTCGATTGGGCCAAATCTTGATCGATACGAAATTGATCACGGACCGAGTGCAAATCATGTGGGATCGATCGCATGGGCCCGCCTACGTGTCAGAAGAGGTCTCCTGAGATCTGAGCGAGATATTTGCATCCTACGCCTATAAATAGCAGCCCAGAGCCTACAGAAAAGGGATCTTTTGGCTCTCCAACGTCCAAACTCTGCCGAAAACATTTTTGCACTACAAGGCTGCTGTTGTACTCGAATTTCATCACTGTAATCCGTTGTAATCAGCAAGAAAACATCAATAAAATCATCAATTTCATAGTGGACGTAGGCAACACGCCGAACCACTCTAAATTTTTGTGTTTCTACGTATTTTCTTATTTTTTTTTAAGTGTTTGTTAGATAATCCTCATTTTCCATTTAATTTCTTTATTTTATCTCTTCAAACTCTTCCGAAGAGTATTGTGCCTCGAAAACAATTTATGAAAACCTTTATATGCATTCAACGGAACTGTTTTACCTATTTATAATATATTTCAAATTTTGTTCATTAAAACCTATATATCTATACTATAATAAAAAACCCTGGTCAAAGCAGTCAAAGTGAAGCCTTTTTGGCATTTCCCATAGCGCCCTTCTTGCAAACACTAATTAACCAAGGCTGTTAGGGCACTTTTGTCTTCGTACCACCGACTGACCCACGTCCCAACAACTACATCTTCCCACATTTCAAAACCTGCCTTCCTCCTTTTCTTCCCTTTTCTGCTCCATATTCCTTTTTCCTCTTCTTCCTTTTTATTCTACCTCGAAAAATTGGTTCTTCAACTTCTCCCTTTTTCAACACTATAGAACTATTTGCCAACTTTTCGTCTTCTCTCACTATGATTACGCTAGATGCGGAGCCGCTCCCTACCGCGACGACGCTGCCCTTTTCAACGCTGCGCGGAAATCAATGGCAAACAATTTTGAACAAACGCTGATTATATTACTCAACGTAAGATCTCAAACTTACTCTGTAGTATTTCGTACGGTTTTGATTTCGCTCTCTTTACCGTAACTGAGTTGTTTAGTAATATACAATTGTTCATCAATTATGTCAACCTACCCTGGATTGTTGTTTGTTTTAGCGTCCGATAGTTGCTCCACGAAGCCGCCCACATTGTCCATGTCTTTCACCTCTCTTGTCTCGAACAGCAACTTTTCTTCTTCCTACAGTTTAAACAACGATTTTGGAAAAAGGGAAAAATCAATAGAAAGAAATAAAAATCCTTTAATTGACACGTCTTCTAATCGACCATCAAGAGGAACCTCGACCTTTTCTTCTTTAGTCAATATTGATGATACAAACTACGTTACTCCACTCTAATCACATATCTACTTTAGGTGTGTATGAATTTTGTTTTGGTTGCTTTCCGCTTTGAATTCGCCTTTTTTATGCTGATGTGTAGGAAGAAGAAAGGAGAAACAAGTTCTATAATCCTCACCTCACTGTCCTACTCGATCACTGAAAAGGAATATGAGAAATTGTCGAAGCGGGCCTTCAATATTTTATGTATGGTGCATTATAGTCGTCTGGGTTGAAGTTTGGTGGGAAAGGATCTAGGTGCAGATTCTTTCCTCCTTTTCCTTTAATTTCAACAATTATTTTCTTTTAATGATAAATGATAGACGTGGATTTGCGACAAAATTACCATAGGGCTAAACACACACGATGCCCTAGGAAGACGAAGTTGGAAAAGGAAAAGGATTTATGCTTGCATACAGTGGTTGGGTTCAAGTGTGGAAGTGGAGGGTTTGAGTAAGCTTTATCTACCTTTTATTGTTTAATCCATAATTTATGTTTCTTTCTAAAGCTACTGGCACTGTATGGCTTCAGAGGAAATTATCATTGATGTTATTTGGTGATTTTATGCCTATATATTCTCTTATGTTCCTACGAGTTTGTATCATATGATTTTGTTTTCAATTTTTTACGTTCAATTTAGATGATTATCTTGCTTTCAAGTCCATTTAAGAAGATGGAGATAAGTTGTTTGATTGTTGAAGAACATTAATTTGCTTATGGCGTTAATTTCTTATTTGGGTTGTAGAGTTTTTAGGTGCAAGTTTTGATTTAAGAAGTTAGTAAATACAGTTTCTGATTACATGCTTTGAACGTTGAATAGCAGCGTGGCAAAGGGAAACGCCAGGTGTGTTAATCATGTACTGATGCTAAAATTAATTGAATGCATTAAATGTGTAATTGAATATTTTTAACCGGAATTGAATGTTTGAGTTCCTAAGTACATTAACTTTTATGAAAAAAGTTAGCTTCGTTAATGTTTTAATGAATATGAGTCATTGGAAATGGAGCTGATTCCTCCATAGAATTTCACTATAGTGGATCTAAGAATTTGCAAATTCAAATTCATGAATACTAATAATCTTCGGTTTTTGAAGAATTTGTTTCTCAAATTTTTTTTGTGATGTCCATTTTCTATTTTTCTACATGTTATTCAACCTTAAGGTAAATTATTAATTTAATTGCAGTTCAGTTGGTATTTGTTTCCGAATAAGTAATTTGAAGCGAACTAGGAGTTTCTAATATGAAGTGGAAATCTTTTATGTATTTCTCATTTGCATTGATAATCATATTATCTTTGTAACTTTTTAACCTATGCATTTTTTTCTTTTAACTTTAAGCTTAACCGTATGTTTTCTCATTATTTCTTCTTACGCTTTTTATTTTTTTACATATTCAACTGGACTAAACTATGAAATGAATGGATGATATAATATTGTCAATTGGAATTCTAAGAGTTCTTTCAAAGCTATAATAGTAAGATTCTCAAATTCTCGAAATGATGTTTGCTTTTACTTCTTGCTTTTTTTATGTTTATTATTTTGATAGTTTTATCTACGTTTTTATGCATCTATGTTTTGATTTTCATGCTATTTTGATATGTGAATGATGACCTTAAATATTCAATTCATGTGAATCATTTTTCTTATGCTTTTTATTTATTCCGTTCACTACCATATCAAAGTTACAACTTATAAATTTCTCATATAACAGTACAAAACTCCATGTAGTAGCTCTTTTTTTAAGTAATTGCGCCTGCTCGGGAAATGGTTTGGGTAAAACGTTACTGATATATTTATTTAGAATAAAAATGATTCTTAATATATATTGCTTTAATAACAAAAATTAAACTTCTTATCACAGCTAATTTTGAAACAGTTTTTCGTGGACATTCATTTTCTATGAAATTGAGTAGGGATCCTGAAGTATTGGAAGTAAATTCAAACCCAAAGCTTTAAGTTTGTGAATCATTTTCAAGGTTACCACTACCCCAATAGATGATTCCCAAAAGATGTGCCAATGACTCAGCAATTCTGTCTATTTCTGATGAAATTATATGCATAAACCATATGGTAAGTTTCACATCCTTTTGCCCTCGCTATATGCGTGTATGTGTTTTACTGTTGGTAACTCATTTAGTTAGTAAATGGTTATGCTCGCTTTGATAAAAAATTTTTATGCACAAGCATGTTGAATGTGTCCTGCTAGATGTTCAAATTTTATTTTCTGTTCCAAAAAGTGTTTACAGACTACTGTATTGACCTAACGTGAGATATAGCGCCTAATTAATCACCTACATATGCATGCTTCCAACAAATTCAAAAACCAATATATTTTAAAGAGTGGGATGGTCTGATATAATTTCAAAAAATCATGTTTTAGTTTCTTTGTTAACATCAGACTAAAAATTGCTTAAGCCAAATATGAATGCAAGATATTTCTTAAAAGATACTAAAGAAATATTGCTTTGAAACATAAGAAAACATCTGTGCCTGTTTGTATTTATGAACCATGATATTAGAATAATGTTGTGTTGATTTTATCTGTTGTTCATCATTATTACCTTTATTGTAGAGTTGCAATTTAATTGTATATATTTTGGAAGAATATAGTAGGCAATTGAATAAGTTTTTGTTTGTTTTTAATTTAGTGTTGCTTATTTGTCTTCTCTTATTTCACTTTATTATTAGTTGACGGACTTTATTTCTAAGTGACTGTTCACATTCACATTCATGCCAATAATCTTGCTTGCACTAATAAAGTCTACTGTCATGGTAATTAATTCAACATACAAGATTACAGTTAGATTTTGTTGTTCTAATATCTCAGCATTATGCAAACTACCAAATACTTCTATCAAGCAAAAAGCTACCACTCTTTGTTACAATGTTCCAAGTACAAATACTACTGCCTTTAATTACAACACCTATCATACATTAAACTTATTAATCGCCAATAATTATGAATATGGAAGACAACCTACTGTCCATTGAAACTGAAAATTTTACTAAAGGATTCAATTTCATGCTTTCAACTATACTCAACAATTAAATTAAGTAAATTAAGAAGGTTTGTAGTATTAAAGGCACAACCAATGAATTTTATGGCATTTACTGTGTCATGTTTCATTTTGAGTTGCTGATGCATTATCAAGTTTGGTTCAAGAGTGGTGAGCATATGTCTAACAAATCAAAGGTAATTATCGACAATGCATGCATATGAAAATATATTAAACTAATGTCATTTCTGGGACTTTAGAAGTCAATGGATGTATGCATACTTTTGGTGTCGATTTTTCATTATTAGAATTTCTATAGTGAGTGTTATACTCGAATTCTGACTGCAAAATAATGGTTATCCTTTTTTGCAGTAAGGGTGATGGGTAAGATTAGCAGCTCTAGGAGATAAAGAGATCCATCACCTATATTCATATTTATTATATTACTTTATAAATAAGGTTTCTTATGGAAATCTACAGAAGTCTTATTATTTTTTCATATTCAACATTGCACAAGCTAACTTCGTAAGAATGTGCAGATCAATAAATAATTCTGGCCCAGTGTAACTCTACTTCTCATTTTGAAGCTTCGTGAAACATTTAAAAAAACGAGGTAGATATGGATGTTTACTTCCAAATTTATTTGGATGTAAGCATTTTTTTAGCTTTTAATTTACTTAGCTGTTTCCGTTTGTAGTTCAGTTTGAACTTATATGATATTAAAATTCAAATTTCTTTAGTTGTGCTTTTTTGGTTGATGTTTTGACGTTACCTTACTATTGCTATCCTTTTTTGTCAACAGAGTTCTCTTACACCCAATACGATATTTGTAGAAGCTTTACACTCATTTCCTTAAAGAACTTCAAATGCATTAATTGTAGGACCGGGTTGTAGGTTTTGTTGAGTACAATTATAAAACAAGAAATACCCTTTATATTATTGGTACTTCATTAAATGACAAAGATGATGACCACTTCAACACTGTGCACTCCTAAGTTATGTTTGAATCTTTTTTATTTCTTATTTTTCAATATAGCCATTGACTCTTCTGATGTATAAGGCTACTGTTCTTCACATGTGAATACTTTGATCCATCAACTAATTCATTTGAATGTGGTGAAAAAGTAATATCTAAACTATATTGTTATCAAACAAAATGGCATTCTATTTGCAGATCAAGTACAAACTAAGAAGAGCAAGGAGCATGCATTACTTGCCAATTTCTTATAGGTAAAAACCTACTAATTTGTATTTTGGGTTTGAGATTCTATTTTCCATATTCCTTATATATTGTACTCTTGCAACTATGGAATATAAGAACCACAACAACAACTGATACATCAACATTTTTATACCAAATATAGTAAAATTAGTGTAATTCCCTGATACTTAGCTTTAAATGGTAGCACGGCTGTAATTTTCCTTTATTAAAATCATGTGCATGTGAATAAATTAACATAAATATTCATTTTTATATCAGCAATCCTTATGTTGTTTTTGGTTTTGTGTTTTAGGGAAAGTGATCTACGAATTAAATTTTTATAACTCATGTTATGTCTTCTGTGCTGAATTCCCGCAATGCATGAGTTTTTATTTTTGGGTTATCAAATTTTTGATTATTTGTGTATATAAATTAAGTTGTTTATATTTGTTTATAGTGATGGAAGATTCAAAAGAGTTTGCAGTGGAGTTCTCTGATGAATTAAGTAGAAAATGGAGGTTGAAAATGAATGTTTGATTATATACAAATTAGTAAGCATGAACCTCATGCTTTTTTTTATGAATTTGACTCAGAAAAGTAATGTACACTGATATTCCCTTTTTGTACTGCTTATATATAAATGTCCTTTCTTAAATAGTGAATAGAAAAGAATAGATAATACACCTTCCATCTTTTACATTTTTTGATTTAAAGTCTTCTAAATCGTACATTAACTGTCTTATAACTTGATTCACTGTTCTTTATTTAAACATAACCAGAGGTTAAGAAATCATTGTACTTTATTTATTTTATTTTAGCTTTATTAACCATGCTCTAACTGATTTTGATATCTGCATATAGTTTTCAAATAGTTTCCAGTTTCCATCCTTCCTTTTAGAACTGTCATATATTATGCGCTATTTGTCATCATGGTTATTAGTTGGGGAGTGGAGCCTAAGTTTTTGAAGAATAATTCTCCATGCATCATGTATAATTGTGCACTCAAAGAACAAATGTTCGATAGTTTCAGTTTTGTTTTGGCAGAAAATACATAAGGCATTTTGAGTGAGACAAAGAAATAGTAGTCTGTCTTTGGTGAATAAGCCCTTATTGAGGACTTTTCAGAGCGACTGATTATCGCATTGCATGTTGGCATGACACCAGATGCGCTTGGCCCATGGATACTTCGGATGATGAGGTTTTGTTTTAGGGCTTTGTATATATCTCTGATAGAATGTAATTTGTTCGCAGCAGTCCTAAGTATTGTGTTTTCAGTGGTTCTGTATTGTTGTTGCATAATATGGTTCCAAATGTGTTGAACCTGAGTGCTGCTAGAGTTAGGAAGAAGGATCTTTCCATCATGAATGAGAGACCAGACCTTAGCGCTGTTAGGTATACCTGTCATTATATTTTGGTTGTGACTGAAAGTTTGTTCCAGGACTAGGTCACCCCATGAGTCAGCATGGATAAGTGGGGGATGGGTTGTGGATAATGTGTGGTATGATGTTTGATCTTTGTTTAAGAGGACCTCTGAAAAGCCAACTGGAGTTGGAAGGTGGGTCCATAGTCCAAAAACGTTTGGTCTGTAGATAGTTCGAAGTTATCCATTGAACAAACAAGGTGTCTTTGTGGTTGAGAATGTCATCTAAATGTTTGGTTGCAGCTTCTTTATTCCATGTAGCCAGGTCAAGGATTCCCAAACATGAGAGTATTCAAATAGTTTCACATGCATATAGTTTTCAAATATGTATACATGATATTGAGAATACATTTGGTTTCAATGTATATAAATTTTGAGCATATACCTGTTTTTGTACAAGTAAATGCATGTGCATGGATTCAAAGGTATCCTGTTTTCGGTGATACTAAGCTCTGTAAATAGCTGACTTTTCAAATATATGTTGAGTTTGGAATACAAGTTTTCTTATATACGAGAATTAGATATGCATGGACGCAATCATAAGCAATTTTTCAGATATGCAATGTTTTAAAAAGTTTCAAAATACATAGCATGATGTCACAAAATTACATATATATGGCTTCAAATACATATAGATTTAAAGCAGATTTTAAGTACTTCCGTTTTCAACAGAAAATGCCATCTGAGATTAAATCCCAAAGATTTTGTGTACACATGACGCCTTCAAATATATCAAGTTTTAAATATCCATAAATTCAAATTCATAAAAGCCTTGAATACCCATACTGCTGTATATATGAAGTTTTGAGTAATAAAGATTCCAAGTCTATATGCTTCAAACTTTGGGGGTGCGAGATTTCAAATTACCAGGTTTCAGAAATAAATCTGATGTTAATCTCATATGATATCATTTTATACTTGAAAAGGATAATTTTTGTAAACATGCAATTTTGTACACATCACTCTAAAGTTCCATCGACTTTTGAGAATTGTATAAGTTGTTAAACCATACCATCTTCATAGTTTTATAGATGTTTGGGAATATGTTGGATTTCACATGAAAATATTAGCTCAACACTGAAAAGGTGCGCTGATTACAAATGAATATATAGTTCCATGTATCAATTTTGAGACACATCAAGTTTTTCCACATGTTTACAGTTTTCGACTGGACGCAACTTCATATGTAGAGTTTGAGTTTACTATTTCATGTACCAAATTAATGTTAGTTACTTTTTTTTATACTGCCAAAGCAAATGGTGGTGGGACATGCTGCTCTCGGACGTGCATGAATACTGACGTTGTATAGAAACTTTGCTTCTACAGGTTATTCACTCACTTTTGGAGTATAGATGGAATTTGGAAAGACTGATTTAATTTTGATTTGTTTCATGTTAAATTTAAAGGAAATTATGCTCAACTTAATTAAAATAATACAGTTTTAAAGTATTTATTATGTAAATTATGCGACTTGGTAGTACAGTGCAAAAAAAGATGACAAAAATGGCATGAGATACAGAAAACATAATCCTTGGTTCCAAAGCTCATGTTATGATATTGAATCAACATCAGGATACAATATCAAACATTCAGAATCAACGGTGGACTATATTTCATCATTATCGAGTTTACCTATCGTCTTTCTTACAATATATTATTTCTATTTATTTGTCATATCATCTTCCTCTTTTTTCTCGTAATTAACGAAAACATTACTATAATATCTCACAATATCATAATTGTAACAAAGACAAAATACGTCATTTCCTTCTTCGCACACGTCCAACGGACGTGCCACCATACTTGTATATATAATATAAAATTTGAATGAAATAAATTACTTTATATCTTACTGTGCTTACCGATATCGAGCACTCGATCGCCCAAGGCCCGACTACGATGTTGCTGCTTCTGCCATCACGTCAGACTTCGATCGAGTCGCCTCTTTCGCATTTGCCCTTCTCAGCCTCGTCGCGGCCAACCACCCAAGCTCGAAAAATGATAAACGAATCGATGAAGCCAAACTCCAGCTCACGAAGCCCTGTCGAATCCCCAATAGATCGATCGCGAAATCAATTCGTGAAGAGATGCGCGAATCTCGTTCTGATTTGATTCGACTTAGTGCCGAGAAGAGGGTTTTTCGGCCAAGAGATTGATTTCGGCTGCTTCCAATCTTTTGTTTATAGGGATGCGATTTGAATTGTAAATGGAAAGGGAAGTAAAGGTTCTGGCTTGTTTGATTTTTTTTTTTGTGAATTAGAAATAGGGAAAGAGGGAAAGACTTTTGTTTGTTCGGCCATTACTTTATTTTGATGAACGAGATATTTTCTTTGTTTCTGCTTTTGAAACTGAGGAAGTTGCATGGAGTTATAGAAAAGGAGGAGACAAGATTACGCGATGTTTCAGGGAGAACGTGTTTTGGCAGAAAGTAGGTCGGCAAAAATTTAAATTGAATTTGATTTAATTTCGACGCGTTTAAACGTCATATGTTCACATAACAACTCCGATAAATATGAAATTTGAAATCCGACAATAATTCAATATTACGGACCCAATGGAACTGGTTTCGTCGAATTCCGAGACTGTGCTTCGGACCGCTATTTTTAAATTTAATTTAAACAACAGAATTTAAAACTGAATAAAACAGTTTCAAATTCAATTCTGAAGCTTTTATTATCTTCAGTATTATCAATATGAATTTTCAAAGCCTTGAAAAAATATTTTTAATCGGTCCGACATTAGCAATTCAGCAATTTATTCAATTTTCAATTATTAAATTCAATTATTTAAATCGCCAAATAAACAGAGACATTTGAAATTCAGGTTAAATCAACTTTCAAATATTTAAATTCAATTAAATATTCTATTTCAAATGTTCAAAATTTCTGGGTCGTTACAATTAAGCCCAAAGTCCAACCACAAGCACGAGCATACGACCAAGCCTTAAAGTCCCAGCTCATATGTCATAAGTGTATACAAACGACCTGGCCTAAAGTCCCAGCTTGAATGCCAAAAACATATGCAAACTAATGAGCCCAAAGTCCCAGCTTGAATGTCGAAAATGTATGCAAACGACCGAGCCCAAAGTCCCAGCTCAAATGCCGAAAACGTATGCAAATGACTAAGCTTAAAGTCCTAGCTCGATTTCTGAAAACGAATGCAAAAGACCGAGTCTAAAGCCCTAACTCGAATGCCAGAAATGTCACTTGTACAACCGATGACTAATTTCCCCATACATGTACCAAAACATTGCAGATAGTACCCTCATATACCGGATCTACCAAACAAGGCACGTTTTAGACGTAACAGCCTGCTCTAGCACCCTTGTTCGGAGTTGAGGATGTTATATCCGAATCTTGATGTTATCATAATAATGTCTCAACTTAACAAGAGTATATCAGAATATAAAATCATTCATAGTACAAGATTTTAAGCGGAAGTACTGTTATACATTCATATCTTCATACATCATGGTTACATAAGATCCAAAAGTTTAACCCAAACTTTCAATTTAGGAAACCATTTAGGGGATATTAAGTATAAAAGTTTTATCATACAACATTATATTTTTGAATCATTTTATTTATCTCAAAAATAGTACATGAGTCAAAAGTTATGCTGCCTGCACTGAAAGATATCTAATTTGAATTATAAATTCTGTCTGACAACGTAAGTCACTTTGCAATAGGTTTTTAAAGTTGTTAATATTCAAAATTTACAAAATGTTTAAAACAAAAGTTGTAGATATTTAAATTATCTTTCCAACAAGATAAATTTCAATAAAATCCATTCATGGGGTCAAAAGTTATGGTCAATATATAGCAAAGTGTTTTTCGATCGTCATCCTATTCATTTCGACCAGAGAACATGCCCGACATTGCAACTCAATTTCAGTTATGAATACTTCTGAATTTGGGAGAAATATAAGTGAAAATTGTAGATATTCAAAATAGCTTTCCGAAACATTAAAGAAAACTAAAATCCTTCTAGCGAAAGTCATGGCCAAATTATTGAAGGGTGTTCAATTAATTCCGAACTACTAATATCTATACTAAACAATTTTATTATCACATCATGAAATAAGAAAATATATACTTAAATAGTTTTTCTCACCCCAATATTGTGTGAATTTAGTCTTTGAACTTCTTGATTCTCCTTATTTTTCCTTATCTTTGCATGCCGCAACTAAATTTATTTTTGTGATTCAACGGAACTGTTTTACCTATTGGGGTGAGAAAATTGAGAAATTAGAATCAATTTGAAATTTGATTCGGTGTTGGAATAAATTTAGAAATCGATTTGGAATTTGATTTGGAGTTTGAAATAAAATTGAGAAATCAATTTGAAAGTCGATTTAATGTTGAAAATGAATATTTGAGAATGTAAATTCCGAATAGAATTATAAAGGGAAATTTGTTTTAAAAATAAACATTGATTTATTTTTAAAGTGCGGAAAATATGATTTGAAATCAAAATTTCAAAGTGATGAAGTGTGGAAATAAATTTACTGATTGGGATGTAAATTTAAAATAAATCGATAAGGATTTATTTAAGTGATTTAAATGAATGTGATTTGGAAATTGTTTTCAAATGGTTGAAGTATAAACCATATATCGGGAAGATATTTGAAATCTAATAATTTGGGAAAATTATTTAAATTGGATGATTGTTGTGAATATTGTTGATAGTTAAATCACCGACTATCAATATTGCCTTTGAAATGGCATTTGAATTTGTTTTTAAAACAAACGCTTATTATTCGGTTTAGCCGGGAAAGGACCTTTGTGTCAGATAACCCATTCCGAATAATAATACGACGATATGGATCGTATTGAAGACCGGTGGTGAAGACCGGGTATTTGTGAAAACGATAGGATGACCTATAAATTGTCTCTGCACCGTTAGCTACGGTATTGAGATTTCCTTTGTGATGGGAAGTTTTATCGAGATTGTGAATATCCGGATTGCAAGGGCTTCTTCGGAAGTGCCTTCGGTTCTGTTCGAACCCGGAACAGACTTGTATGGTTACGTGTCTGACATTACATTTTGAGATATAAAGCCGATTTCTTTCAAATACATTTCTGTTGGTGGCAGAGAATTTATTCTCTTAGCTTAACACTCTTCTCTGAGACGTACGAGCTCAGAGGTTATGTAGTTGAAATTTATCAGCGATATATTCCCAATTTGGTAATGTGGCATGCTGAGTGTTGCTGTGATGATGATCATTTATTGATCATTTGTGATCAAAGCACGGCTTTGTGAAAAAGCGTAGCTTTGTGGACGAGACTTCGTCAGGGCCTCAACAACCCGGAAATGGTCGAAACAGGAATGTTGCGGCAAGGTTATGAGGGTCGCGCCCTTTAGGGTATGTCATTTCCTTCTGGAAAGGGGTGGTATCATGGTATGGAGCCCAAATACTTACTCATGTGGACACACTTTATTTATTATGTGTGATGATGGTTACCGAGCGCTCGGATAAAGGTCCCAAAGGACCGGGTGATGACATATTCGTGAGTTACCTAGTTACAGGGGTAACCCGGCCTTGTTTGGCAGAGAGCAGTTTGTCTCTCGGGACGTCCAGCCAGAGGCGATCCCATTCGGCAGTAGGAAAAGAAGTTCCTTAGCCTGACCATTTGTTGGAAATCCATTTCCCAATACGAAACTTGTATGGTTTTAGTTGTAGAACCTGCCATTTACTTATGGTGGTGCCCCACCGTTTAGATGGTAGCTATAGTAGGCATAGTTCGAAATGTCTATGCTGGCTAAGATTAATATTATACTTTCGAAATGTTTTCCACACTAGACATTAATAATAATAATCCAATGATTGGCGTAGTAAGCATCTTTGACTATCATAAGAAGAAATCTCCTCCAATTCTGCGTTTGCATTGTGTGTGTGGCGGGAGGTCTTATGGTAGTTTCATTTTCCAAAAGCATTGCGAATCTATTTTATTTTCTTTGTGAAAATAACTGTTTTACGATCTCACACCAGTCACCATGACTGACTCGGAGTTTATTGTTCCCTTCTAAACTCTGGGTGCCCATAATTTTCCACACGGGCAGCCTAGAGTTATGTTATCAGGATATTCTGGATATTCTGGAGCTTTGGAGATGAGCTGGATGGCTAGACGTACTTCCGTACTTGTTATTTATTTCCGCTGTGTATCCTGTATGAGGACAGGTTTATATAACTGTCTATGATTGTATCGAGTTGTATATTGACTCTGATGATGTATTGTATAACTGATATAGTTCTTTGTTTAAAAGACTAGTGATTATCTATTATATTTTGTTCCGCTGCGAAATGTGAGATTCTGATATTGTTTCTGTTTCTGTGTTTTTCTGTTCTTTCTTTTCTTCTGTCTTCTTCTACCTCTTCTTTTAACCCTAATGGTTCGGTTTTCCGGCATTCGATTGTGCGGCATTTGATACAGTGGACGTATTAATGTCGACTTTGAGCGTCGAAACATCGTGATCGTTACATTAATCGTGGAATAGTGTTTCAATATTATGATTAAACCCAATAGATATTTTTTAGTGAAACCATAGCTCATGACACCATTATATTATTTTATTGTGTTTAGCTGGCTTGTTGGGTGTAGGTGACATAGGGTAAGGTATGGTTTCCGCGCATAAGTGTTGTTTTACTAGCTTATTAATATTATCGTTATGAATTAGTATTGTGTTATTATATGCTACATATGTGCTCTTCTATATTTATATTATTGTATATGTGCTTACTCTAAGATGCAGGAGAGGATAAAGAAATCATACAATATCGGGCTTTCTAGCTCAATTGTTCGTTATCCACTTAGATGTTACGTTATGTTTCATTATTGTTATATATATATATATATATTATGGATACTAACTTTGTGATTGTCGGCATCCATTTTATATAGTTACCATTAATTGGGCTTTGTTAACTAGTAGTAAAAGAACTGCGTTGGGCTTGATCCTATAATTGGTACGCAGGTAGTCACGCTACTACCGTGACACTGTCCGCATTCCATTCCTGTATTCGTATAATGAGATTACAAGATGGTTGAATATTAGTTCTATATTGGGAAAGAATAAGAAGGATTACACTATGAGTTTTAGTTATGATTATATATCACAAGATGATTAAAGTACATCTGTGAAGTCAATAACTTTACACCACTCTGATAACTATTTACGTTATCGACTACATTCATCCTATCACATTTTCCCTGATTACTATATAAGTTATATTACATCTCGTAGTTATATTACGTTATATGGGTAGTTGAGCAGTTTATTTTGATCGACGCTCTCGGTTTTCGATGCTTCAAATGGGGATAGAAAATCGAGGTTGACACAAGTTCCCTTGTTAGCAGAGCATGCATGAGGAAATCTATCCCTCTGCCATTCTCACCTTGTACCGGTACCTGTCCTTTTAAATTGATCATGTGGCTTGTAATGAGGAGGGTTCGGAACAACGTTCCGACGACTGGTAAATTAAATGCTTTATCCATAACACTAGTTTATGTCGATTGTTTCCCATTACGTGTTATGTCTATTATTCAAGGCTTAGTTATTTTGACTTCATATATGCATACGATAAACTCAACCTACTCCGAGGTATAAAACATATGTATATACGTGTGTATATATATAAGCATCACTATCCCCCTATGGACAAGGATACATTCGATGCTAGTATCTGTAACTAGACATCGCACCCTTACGATCAAACCACTTCGTATCGAATACCCAATTTGAAATCCCAAACTACGACTATAATATATCGTACTAACGCATTGAGAGAAGCCCGCAATGTCGACTCACGCTAAAGAAGACTTAGGGTCCGATGCATCCGTGTTTAAAACTCAATGGTAATGCCACTTATTACATCGCATCGGGCATCCAACAACAGTGTCTAGGTCGAATTGCATGCGTATACTGAGGAACCTCCTGGTAGTGTCGGGTTATAAAACGGTCAGGATCGATGGTGCTCTCGACCTATGTATATAGGCCTAAAATATATGAACCAACATTGCTAACATAGCACCGAGCCTTCGCCCACCGTCTAATTTAGATTGCCTAATGTGAATCAAGGAAATTTGCCAAATGCGAATCAAGGAAATGCCCAACTGGTTACTTAATACCTCTTATTGGAATTGAAGTAGATTTCAATTGGCCATTGAAGACTTCAAATCCAAGGCGGCCCACTTTGGTGTATTCCCTAAACCTATATGCGAACGTATATCCCACGGGTCCTATAGTTGAAGATGTCCCACATCAGTACAATGTATATACAACTGTTGGTAGCCGCTTACGTAGGGCAGACTTCCATTGTGTAACATTACTGACCTCACATTCCAATCCATACTAATGACCACATCATTTATAATTAATTTAAATATTTGGGCTTAACCCAATAGTGCACACCCATCATAAACGTATACTTATGGCCATATAATTTCAATTGGATAATTATTATGCTTCTTAAGTTCAATTATTAATGTTTACTTATTTACCATGAACTTACCTCTTATTTCAATTTCACAATTGTCGTTAAGTATCATTTACCGCTTCTTTCCAATTAATACAATTAAGTATCATTTGCTAACACAATTAAGTATCGTTTATTGCTTCTTTTCAAATTATACAATTAGATATCATTTACTATTTCTTTTCAAATTATACAATTAAGTATTGTTTACTAATTCTTTTAAACTAATGCTTATTTTAATCTGATTACAACAACCTTCCCACTATTTCAAATCTCATCTGTCTCACCCGACATCTTGCTCAAGATCTAATTTTCAAACTTGAGCGAGATGTGATTTAACGAAACGAGACATTAAATATTGTTTATACCTTAATTAATACTCATCTCATTCAACATATTTAGATCTAAAGGGAAATTTCCACTAAGATTTTATACAAAGTTATGTATTTTCATTTACATATTTCTTTTACTACTTTCGTAGGTTAAATAGAAATTCCACTCTAATGAATTTTTACTTGTCTTCTAATTATGTTTTTATTTTCTAAGCAAGAATAAAAGACTTTTTAATTTGTTATTTATATTTATTATTATAATGAGTAGAATTCATTCGGTCAATACCAAATCTATCATGCTACCATTCTCCTTTAAAAAAACTATATTATTTTATATGTAATACATATGTCAAAAAACTTATAATTAGATAACATTTATTACAAAAATCTTTCAAATGTCAATTCTATATGCTCAAGTTACTCTGTGATAGACGTTAAAATCTAAGGCATCAATCCGAATTGTATAGTCGAGATACACATATCTCATCTTAGATCTCGTCCGGTACGAGATATTGTGTGTAAAATTCTCGAGACGAAACGCGATCGAAATCCGAGATTTAAAACCCTGAACCTTCCTAACTCTTCAATTAATTGTCTTATTCATATTTAGTGCTTCTAATTTACTTCTTTACTTATATTTAATCACATATATTTAGTCGACGATGGAGTTATTATTATTTTTATTTATAACACATTTAGTTCTACATTTAGGGATTTCTACATTTTAATGCATTGGAACTATATCTTATCCCAAAAGGGAAACGTTATCACTGTAATTTTCCATAAACTATCTAAAAAGAGGAATTGTACTGTGTTCGGAATTACAAGGAATTTCCTCTTCTGTGTTTATTGAAATATACAATACAAAATACGGTAAATATCCCTAATTTGCACATCTCTTTCTTTTGGGCATATTCTTGTTATTTCAAATGATAGACCTTCATTTATTATTATAAAGTTATATAATTTATAAAAATTTAATAGAAACATTCTTTATTCCATTGAATTAAAATATAAACTTACCGCAATCAAATTTGAAACAATCTTCAATTCATGTTTAATAACTTATAACATTAAATAACAAAATTTGGAATTAACATAAAATCTTATTAATGATTATCTAACAAATTTTAGAGACTACTTTCACCCCTTCCATTAAATATTTTGGTGAATGCAGCATTTAATCAAAATTAACAATATACTGAATATGTAAACAAGAATCTTAAGTTCATTTTATATATTTAAGCCTATAATTCCATAATTTATATTTAGGCATAAAATAAATAGATTCATAACGATATAAATCCAATATTATGTAAAACATTTAATTTCTCACTCATCTCTTAGCTTCCATATCTCCAAATTTAAAATTGTTCTCCTTATTTGACTTCCTTTCTTTCTACCTAATATGTGTCAAAGTGCATACATATTTATTAGAATTATAGATCTGAAAAGAGATTTGAATTAATTGTAATATTAAATTTAGATTTAGAATTTACAACTTATTCGCGAAATCAACTTACCCTTATTCTTCTTCTCTTTTATTTTTCCACTATTCTCCACTTATATATATATATATAATATTTTATAGTTTCAACAATTCCTAGAAGTAGCGAAGGAAAGAAAATGGCAGAGCTTCGCTCCATGATTTAGAAAATATGAGAAGGAAAGTTAGGATATGGGCCTGGATTTATAGGCGCATGAATCATTTTTATTCATTAGATTAAATTATATTAAATCTAGACCGTTAGGCCAAGGTTCATTCTTGCCTGCCACACCACCACCGTTCGACCGATCATTAGAGGGTGGTCGACCGTAGGAGTCGATCAGTCATGTATTAGTGTCGATCGATTAATATTAACTAATTAAGGTTGTATGTTTCCTTTCTTATTATATTTCCTTATGTATATTTTTAATTATTTTCAATTCAAAATCTTCAAACGTTAATAACTTTTTCATTTTAACTCCGATTGTAAAACTTTATATATAAAAGTTTATCAGAAAATTGCCACGAACATAATGGTGCAAGTTTCGTAGGCAAATTCTAATGTTTGTAAAATTTCTTTTTTTAGTCTTTAATAATTATTTATTAATTCTTTTTAATTAACTACACTTTAATATACGGGTGTTACAACTCGCTAACCCCTTGGCTTAGGACCCATTGGGGTTTCTTATAAACCCATATCTTAGACGACTTTATAAACTATTCCTCAGGTGATATTAATCTTAACCTTGTGTACTACTCTTAAGTACACTCCTTATAGAAAGAATTTAACTCAAATTCACACATTATTTATTCGTCCTTTGTCCAATAAAGTTCGATTACTCCTTATCAACACATCATTATGTATTATAAGCAGTGGACTATTGAAACTGAATCTTAATTCATTTTAGGTAAGTTTGGAACTCTTTCCAATAAACTCACCCATTTGATCAAATCGAATCATTTCTTTTGCATATTATTTTATTTTACTTTCGTTTTATACCCTACGAACTTATCATAAACATGCCCCATATGTAACAAATTCATATATTCATGTTTGTGATAATTCATCGGCGACAAATTGTGTGAAACCATTTTGATATTTTTAGACTTGTGATTGCATACACTATATGTATTAACTCGAAGAGTTCATCAACTCTTATGGCGCTCCCACTGAATCGGTGTTTTGCCTTTAATTCTCCAAGATATAATTAACCAGTATCATATGATTCATAAATCATATAATAAAAATTATTTCTCAAAACAACGGCTTAGTCTATAATCCCAAATATTCGTAAATAATTTTAGACACTTTTGTATTTTCCAATGGACCTCTTTTGTTATGAAAACAAATATCAAATTATAGTTTTTTTGAAAGAATCAAATTGTAGTTGTATTTCATAATGAATTTTCATAATATTCTCATTGAAATATAACTATGTTTAATCTCAAGTCATCGTCGAAAAATAGATATTATTTCATAAATAATATATGGTACGTTTTACGAAAATAATTTTCGCAACTTGATGCAATCAATAAGTGCTATATGGCATGATCCCAATATTTTCATCATTACAATAAAAGCGCACTGAATATGGAGGTCCATCATCAACTTAATATAGACTATTTATATCATATATTGTAACTAGTTTACAATAGGGGGTTCTTTGATCAATTATCTTGAACTTAAAAAAATAAATCACATAGAAAACAATTTTCTATATGAAAATACTTTTCGAACTAGAAATCATATTTATTATTCCAATGTTAAGTTCAACTATTATCTTACAATTTTCATTTCTGATGTTTCTTTATGAAGCAGAAGTGACAATTCACTCTCTTCATCCCAACTGTACCTTAAAGCATGTCTACTCTTGTACATTCATTTTCCTTTTTAAATGGTCAAACCATTCAAAGAAAAACCTTACTACAATATCATAATTAACTCTTTACAAAAGTGCATGCGATCTTCCTTAACATTTAAGGACATCAAATATGTTGCACTTTACGTAAATTGATCAAACTGATATTTCAACGATCAAGTTCTTAGATGTACCTTGTAGTTTGGTTTAGTGTTACATTTAACACAATACGATCTTCATTGTAATCAATAAGATTGAATATTCAATCTCACGTACAGTTTATTTACTTAATTCGAATGAACTAATTCCATTGAAGTATCGTATAATACAAACTGCGATTGTTCTCCATATAAGATTTATATGCGATAGTATATGAATCATATCCATAGTCTTGTGTTGCTTTTAAAGTTCAAAACTCGTAGAAAGAATTACACGATCTTGGGCAAACAAACATGTAAGCGACCAAATTACGAATGTATTTAGTAGTTGTAAAATTTGGTACTTGCATGGGTATAGTAAACATTAACATGTAAGAAGTATTTAATAGTAAATATATATTATATTTCTATTTGTCAATATTTAATTCAATTCATTAGTATATTTTAATTGATAAACTTTTATCAAACATATTAGATGCACAAATTTATTAATGTAGATTATTTAACATTATATAACATATGTTCTTACAATATTCGAAAGGTTAAATGTTACCATTTCATTTTTCTAATAAGACTCCCACTAGTCTTATATGTTTTTCCAAACCACAAGATGAAACATAGAAGTTATTTGACTCCACTATTGGGTGTTAGGAAAAATCTATCTTAGGATTCTGACCTTGAGTTTGCTCAACAAGTCATAGCCCTATAAATGATAGATAACTCCTTATCGGTTGTATCATATACAACACCTAACCTATAGTTCCTTGTCCTAATCTCATTTCGACCTTGAGTTTGCTCAACAAATCAAAAGAAATTATTCACTCATACATACCAATTCGTGACTGCCTAAGTATAGTATTTGTAACTTGAGTTTGCTCAACAAACACATGTAGTTATCTTACCTCATCTAGTTAATATATTAATAATACTATACATAACATCTTTAGCTTGAGTTTTCTCAATAACCAGAGAGTATGTAAGTAACTTATTAAAATATAAATGGTAGAGAACAACATTTATACTAAAGATACGTAATCTTCAATATATTTAACTGAGGGATATCAACTTATGGAATAATGTATTTCTTATGAAATACCCTCGTGATTCAAGTGTTGGACATATCAGAAATCATGGTATTTGTACACTTGCATATGTATTTATTCCTTAAGTCTATTTGGGTTTCTTTAACGTTCCACAATTGGCTTATACATTCATATTATATAAGTTTAATTATTATATAACTTCTATATCTCATTAACTTATATAATAATTTTATTTATAACATTATATTAATTAAATCTTGTTTAATTAATTTTAATTAATTAAATTTTTAATTAAATTTTTAATTAAATTTTTAATTAATTTCATATTATTCTAGTACAACATTCATATTGAATAATATACACACACACTATAACCTTTATAGTCTAACACATATAACTTATATATGTGTACTTTATTTAACTAATTAACCTTTAATTAATTAATTTAATTACACACTTTTAATTAAATTACATTAATTTCGAAAGTCATTTTATATATACGTACATGTATATTTATACTATCTTAAACATTTAAAGATAATATAACATATATCAATATATATATATATATAATACATGCATATATACAAATATTTGATTAATTAACTTATTTAAATAATTTATTTTATTAATCTTATTAATAAAGTTGTTTTCAAAATTAATGTTTAAATTTTAAAATTTAAAATTTTGAACACTTTGAAAATTTTATTATCTTTTCAAACATTTTGAAAACTTTATGTTATATTATAACTTTTATGATAAACATATTTCATTTTAGATTTAACTTTTAAATTTAAAATCTTTACTTTAATTTTCAAAACAATTTTGAAAATTAGCCCAAGGCCCAATTTAAATTGGGCCTTTTCTATTAAGGACGACCTTTAGGCTCATTTCACCTTTTAGGCTAACTAGGTAAGACATGTTATTTGATTATCCAATTCCAAGTGAGTAAGCTTAATTAGTTAGCCTTTACATAGCTAACTTAAACAGCATGGACTATCGGGCTCCGATACCATTGAAGGAACCGGACCTATCGAAAGCGAGTGAAATAGGTAGATTTCAAAAAAATTGCTATTTTGGATCTATTGGGCTTATGAAGTCAGGGATTTTAGATCCAATCTACAATATTTTTAAATAAAATATTCTTTTTAAGATTTACATGAATTTAATGTTTAGATAAATTATAGTATATCAAATATACTCTTATATATGTATTTGTTGTAACCGTTACTTATTAAACTTAATTTAGAGAAGGAAACCTTTCATTTCCTTCTTTTAAATTTTTTAATTAATGAGGGGATGTATAGTTTTTATAAGAGAGAAATTTTTTCATTTCATTCCCTTTAATTAAATTGAACAATTTATTACATGACATTAATGACCAAAAGTATACTAGGTATATGTTGTAAGTATATCCAAATATACTAAAAAGTGTAAATTGTGTAAGGGCAACATATCATATTGTGTACATAGTTAATGTGTATATATTTGGGTGTTGGGATTTACACCGCAACGGGCACATTTTCCATTTATATATGCATTGTCTATCCAAAACATCGTTTAAAATTATGTCTATGTGTGTGTGTGTGTTTAAATATATTTCAAATATATATGTGTATTGTTAATGAATCTTTAAAAAATCTGAATTAATTCAACTAAGTCAACTATATGAATTCAAGATTTAATACCAAACATGCAATGGTTTGATTTAGTAAAACAATTTAAAAACAAATCTTAATCTATAAATTCAAATATAACCTATATGTATATGTTAATAATTTAAAGTAAGATAAAATATAAATATTTTATAAGTAATAATAATTTGCCAAAAGTATAGTTTATTTAATAAAAATATTATGTTCATTTATACATCAATACAATTCTCCTTTATTATTAGTCTGTACAGATTTAAAATATGTAAAAAAAATATTATGTGTGTATATATATATATATTTCTAATGAAACCTTTATTGTATAATATTTTAAAATTATTTTAACATACATATACATACACACACGTTTGTGTGTGCGTATGTGTGTGTGTGTCTTAGAATAGAAAACCAATTTTGAATCAATAGAAACTATCATTAACGATTGAACAAATAAAAATACAAAACAATAAATTAGTTACCGGATCTATATTTAAATCAAAATCAATTGAAATTATCAATGAAAATCATCGATAGAAATTATCAACATCAAATCAAAACCTATTTAAATGATAACAGGTTATAATACTTTAAGATCTACACTTGTATATTTATAATGGACAACAAATGCATATACAAATTCATCAGAATGAATCAACCACTTAATATAAAATATTATGGAATATATAGATAAAAACTAATTGAATTTAATTTGTTGATGTTGCCTTTTGATTTGCACCTTGAATGAAGAAAGCTCCTAGATCCGATTGAATCACCTCCAGAAATTGCAACAATCTGAAGCACCACTTTGTATTTATTTAATGCGATTTCATTTGATCTTGTTTTGGGAATTTTTTATGGCTTTGGAGGCCATGAACTTTCGGCCAAGAATGTTAAAAATTGAAGATGGAGGTTAGGGTCTAGAAGGAGAGTGATTAAGAGAGGCAAGTGAATGAAAGGTAAGGTATTTATAGAGGGAACTTTCCTTAACCTCCTCCATTCATTTTCTAGATCCAACCATTGGATTTCAAACCTCATTTTACTTATGGCCATTTATGAATGAGGCTAGATGGGCCTCAAAATAATACTAAACTCATTTCGTAATTAATCTATTTAAATCCAATTTAAACGTTTTACAAATATCACATATCGATATGTACATATATAACTTTTATATACGCACTTTATCGAATACAAATGGAATTCAAACAAATAAAAATAAAAAATGAATAATTAATATTTCATAAATATCAATTTATTTAATTAATTTGTAACTATTTTAAATTGATTAATCATGTGTTTTTTGGGAGCATTCATCATTATGGTTGTGCAACTCAAAGGTGTAAATTCAATCAGAGATTAATGACGAACAATTTGAATATTAACGTTAATACGCCACCTTAGTTAGTGGGCAACATTTTGGATGAATTTATCGCTTACACATCTTCTCGATAAGATCCAATTTTACCATTATAAGCGGTGCCCGTAGTAACGATCATTTACACCAATTCTCTTCGTCAAAACTGTATCACTTTAGACTTATGGAATTTGGTAATGGTCAAAATTCCAATATCTTCCATATTCAACTTTATAGTCCAAACACGAAGTCCTTGGTTTAATAATAACATTTATTATTAACCAAACTACTATGACTGGAGATTTTGACTTTGAGTTGACTTCAGTTAACCATGATACTAAACTCACATAACTGAGAAGATGAATCCTCTCTTGAATAGTGTTTCACTTTCAATACTTCCACTTGACCCAATTATAGTCGTTCGATGGACGACATGTCACGATTTTACTATAATCAAAGTAGAGCTTTCATATTGACGATCACCAGTATTCTCAAGTCAAGAGAACTATGTAACTTGGTTACTTCGATATTTTCTGTTTGACCTTAGTTATATTAACCGACAGAAAACTATCGAGTGAGTCATTCTATAGTTATCCAATAACTATCAGTATGTAACCCCTTGGTGCTCCCAGCAGCCATGAGTAATACACCACCAACATTTGTAGTGCGTTATGTACTTTAGTCTCAACGGATACGTCGGTATTTAGTCTCGATACGTCTTGGCTAGGAATATTTAAAATGATATGCTTTATCTTATTGTGATATAATACCCATGGTTATAACTATTTGTAACTCTATCATAAACACATCATTTATGGACTTTTTGACATATATACTTAAATTAACTAATTAGTTATTTATAACAAGTATATAACAGAATGGAAATAGCTTTTATTTTGAACAAGATTAGTTATCAAGTTAGATTTATTTAACAATAACAAATTACATAATTGTCCCTAGGGCATACCCCTAACTCTATCATCTTTTGCTTTGGGGCAATCCGTCGATAAAATCCATAAATATATTCTCCTATTTCTACTATATAATCTCTAATGGAAGTAGTAGTCCCTTCAGCATTTTCTATTCAACTTTAATCCTCTGGCATGTCAAACGCTTAGTCGTACACTTTGCCACATGCCTCTTCATTCCTAGCTAGTGGAATGTCCTCTTCGTATCCTAGTATATCTTGTCCCTACCCAGATGAATGGTAATCCTTGAATAGTGACACTCTCCTAAGACATCCTCTATCAACTCATTGATCTGTGGTACACACAACTAACCATCATGCCTTAGATATTCCTTTAGTTCTTTGGTGTAGCAGTCCAAAGGACTCGACCGTTTACCCAATTCTAACTACTCTAAGATTCCAACTAATGATGCGCCCAGTCTCTAACTAAGTCCAATTCATTCCATTAATGCGGGTTTAACTTCCATTGTAGCGAATAATCTAGAGTATGCTCCGATGAAGGTTAAAAATCAAAATTAGAAACAAACTATATACACTTTCATTCGAATAACATATAATTCATTGTGGCATGCTTTCTACTCAACACATCAACAGCCACTTTCACTTTTCCTTGAGTATAGGCAATCCCAAAATTTTATGACGAAAGAAACTCAATCCATCTTTGATGCCTCAGATTCAAGTCCTTCTGCATGAATAGGCACTTAAGGGACTTGTGATTAGTGAACTACTCTAATCTCTCTCCCAATAGATAGTGCCTCTAGAATTTAAGTGCAAATACGATGGCAACTAAATCAAGGTCATGTGTCGGGTAATTTATATCATAGATCTTGAGCCGTTGACAAGTATATGCTACCACCTTTCCTTTTTGCATTAGGACAACAACAAGACTGGTTCGGTAAGAATTGGTATAGATGGTAAATTTTTGGTACCATTAGGAAGGGTTAAGATAGCTATGCTCGTCAATAGCTTCTTTAATTCAATGAGTGCCTTCTCGTAATCTGGATTCCAAATAAACACCAGATTCTTCTTAGTAAGTCTAATTAGGGGTACTGAGATCTTTGTGAAGCCTTTGATGAAATTCCTATAGAATCTAGCAAACCTTAAGAAGCAACAAACATCTGAAGCATTCTTCAATGTCTTCCATTTATTCATTACTTCCACTTTTCTTGAGTCCGTGGCTAACCCTACTCCAAATAGGATGTGTCCAAGGATCTGACCTTCTTCTTCCAAAATTGGAATTTTGAAAACTTTGATCTCAACCGATTCCTTCTTGGTACTTCAAATACTTCCTTCAAATGATGTTTGTGATCCTCTTCACTTTCGAAGAACACCAAGATATCATCTACAAAACACTATAACAAACCTATCCAACTGCTCCTTGAAATTCTACTCATCGGGTCAACTTAATATGTTGGGGCATTAGTCAATCCAAATGACATAACTACCCTTTCAAATAATTCATTTAGACTTAGAAATGCAGTCTTTGGTATATATTATCCTTTGCTACTCTCAACTGCTAGAATAGAGTAGCTAAACTAAGCTGAGAGAAAACCTTAGCCCTGACTAACTAATCAAAGAAGTCATCGATATGAGGCAAAGGGCATCGTTTCTTTCTCGTCAATTTGTTTAGCTCTCTTCGATGCAAAACCTAAAGCTTTTGAAATATTTCTCTGTATAAAGCCTTTATCTTATATTTTGAAGATTTACTTATCCAGTTCCATTCTTTCTTTGAGAGCCATTTGCCTAAGTGGCTTTATGGGCCCAGCTTCTTTCTCGAAATCGACTTGGTATCTCTTCGGCATCTGGAAAATCTTACGCAATGGAGATCAAAGATAAATCGTCATGTGACATACCGAGAGAACACAGGTAACTCGATATCGTGGAATCAATGGACCTATAATAGAAAATAAGATCCTGCTCTCCATCCTTTCTCAGTCTTACCACTCTCCTATATCAATCCAACATCACCCCATAATGCGTCATCTAGTACATTCCTAAAATTAATCTGTACCTAGAAAAATTAAGTACATTTGTGTTACATATGAAAACCACACTATGCATGACCAACTTTAGGTTTGTACTAACCATTAATAGACGGGTCGATCCCCCAACACGATGCGACATCGAGACGGAATCATAGATAGTTTGGGGTCTAAGGCTTAACTCGTCTACTGATGCAAGACTGATGAATGAATGCAATGCACCAGTGTCAAATAAGCTTCTGATAGGTAATCCAGATAAAGAGAACCTACCTTTCATGACTATCTGCTTCCCCTTCTCTTTTGTAGACGGCCTAATAATACTAGTTAGAACCGCCTCCAATGCATACGCCTTCACTAGTCGCCCTTCCTTCTTCTGCTCAACTAGGTAGTTGTTCTTTAATTAACCAATCTGATGACAATTATAACATTTAATCTTCGATTTGTTTGTCTTACACTACTTCATCATGTGTCCTTTCATATGGCATCTCCTACAGATAATGGACTACTTCTTGTCCTATCCTCCATAAGGTCCACCTTTGTGCTTATTCTGATTCTAGTTCATGCCCTCCTTTGGTTCATCTTCTTTAGCCATAATAGCTAGCTTCCTGTCAATCGAGTTTGATAGTGCTACTTCAACCGATCCCTCAAATGTTGCTCCATATGGTATCTGTTTCAGTGCCAGTTCCTTCAATGGTGAGTTAAGACCTTTGGAAAATTTCAACACTTTCTTCTCAGGAGTATTGATCAAATCAAATCCAAACTTCGCCAACTCATTGAGCTGATTGACGTACTCACTCGCATTTAACTCCCTTTGTTTCAGAAGAATAAATTTATCTAGCAGTAACTTTTTCTCTCGCCGGAGAAGAATGTGACTTCGAACCTCCTCTTGAAGTCTGCCCATGTGATAGTGTCCTCATCCACTTCTAAAGTAGTCATCTCCCACCAATTAGTTGCCTCTCCTTATAGATTCCATGTAGCCAACTGCCTCCTAGTGATATCACCTGGACCCAATAGATTGAAAATCTACCTATAAAAAGTAATCCATGCCCTTATCACTAAACAGGGTTTTGCATACGCAAGGTTTTGCGCCCAAACTTGTGAAATCCCTACAAAGTATTGAGAAATCCACCGCTGGTGTTTGCCAGATGGGAACTAACCCATGGTTGGTAGGTGCGGGCTAAGTGGAGTTTTCAACATGGACCGGTTGCATGTAGAACCTTCAAAAACAAATAGAAATATTCACTCCCTGGATGTTTATAGTCTTAACTCTAGTGGTGCTACCATCTGTAGTCTCTATCCCATCGGTGTTGATAATTTGGGTCTTTGTTCTTATTGAGTTAGTTATTTTTAACTATTTGCGAAAATGGGATTCATTAGCAACTACCCAAAAAATAGGAAAAAATCTAGAACTGTTAATGGTGTGCATATATGTACTCAACTCTAATATATAAATATGTAATAGAAAAATATAAATACAGTCTTTTGATACATTCTTAGACTTTATTTTAAGGTATATTTTGGTTTGATACCAATGAAAAAAACTACCATTTTTGACCCTTTGGTATAACACAACTTACGTTATGTAAACTCCAAAAGCCGAAAACGACGAGTTGTTGGTGAATGATAACAAGAGACAAAATAAATATATTATATACTCTCTTTCTGAACTCACAGCAGAAGGTCACAAACATATAATATAATCAAATTATTAATTTTTTCAAATCAATAGATTAAACTATATACATAAGTCATATATATATATATATATATGTATGTATATCCAATCCAATCTAGGCACACTTAATACAAACCAATATCAACATCAAATGATTATTTATATACATCGGTAACAACATTACCATCTTCACTTTCAAACATTACTTGATACAACATACTGAATTCCATCGACCAAGTGATGAAACAAAAGGGAAAAACTTAGAGAGGGTCAGACTATTGTCTAGTGAGTGATATACACCTAATTTGCCACATACTCTAATCATTCCTAGGTAACACTAATATTAATCTAAACATCACTTAGTCATGTTTCACCCATAACAACCAGGTTAGTCAAATGATATAACAAATATGGTTGACTCATGAAACAAGATATTAGTCAAGAAACATTTACAATGGTCAATGACATGGTCTAACCTACGTACGAATCCAAGCCTACCCTATTGCATTAACATATGGCTGAATCACTGAATAGACGCAGTTCCATATATGGCTTACGAACCCATTTTCACACTACAACATGCACCTCGGATAACCCTTGGATATCTGAGTGATCGTGTTACCGTGATAACTAATAGAGGATACAATAATTAATCGTCAAGCAATCACTATCAATACCAATCAACTATCTATACACAAACACATACACACATACATATATACTATATATACATTCAATCATTCAATTCAATAAAGCTGAGAAATCACATTAGAACATTGTCTAAATGTCACCTAAAGAACCCTAGAAAAACCTCAAGTCAATACCCCTTCATTTGTATAATTTGACCTTGTTGGGTCGAGCTCAACCGAGCCAACAGTCAACCATCAGTGGATCGGTGGTTGCACCATCGATGGATCGGCGGTTGCATTATTGATGGATCGGTGGTCGCACCACCGGTGGACCGGTGGAGGCCGTGTGTAGGAGTTTGAAGGCACCTTCTTATTTTCTGCTCTTATATTTTTTTTCTAATTTTTATTTTCTTTCTTTCTCACTACTTTTTAATCAGATTTACGGTCTATGTTCTTTTATACATAGATATGTTTCTCTACAATCTTTCTACTTTAATTTCATTAAAAAATTTGCATCAAAATTATTTCAAATTGCACTTGAAATATGTGTTTATAAAAATAGTTTTCAAAAAATAAAATATAACTTTATCACATATATACTTCAAAGTACCTTTAATATTCATAATAAATTCAAAATAAAATTATATCATCATTTGACATACCATAAAAAACAATTTAAACATTTTTACATATTTTTATATAATCTCTTTTCTTGCTTAAAACATTATTTTGCAATATATTATCAAATATTGCATAATAAATCATTTTAAATTTATTTTAATTCATATTCATCTTGCAAGGTATTAACTTACCTCTAACATTATTTTATAAGTTTTTATTATCAATACCTTAGTTATTGATTTTGATGATAACAACTTTGGTAACAAAAATACATTCGTATAAAATATGGATACTAATAATTTTGCCAAGTTATATAGTGTATAGTGCATGATATTATACAGGTATTGAATCGAAAACTGTACAGTATAAAGACTTAAGAAATGAATATAAAGAATCGTGAGTATAAAGATTGAGATATGAAGGTCTCAAGACTATGGTATAGTATATAGTGTCATAAAATATTTTTAAGTCCCTGGTAGCAATCTTTGATTTCCATTTCTTATTTTTCTTATCTTTCAATTTTAAAAATATTTTATAAAACTTTTTAAGTTTAAAATGTTTATAAACTATGTTTAAACTATATTGCAAAGTATCAAAATAATTTACAAAGCATATCATTTTCAAAAAATACTTTAAACATAAGAGTTATCAAAATACACATGAGTATGTCGAGATATACCATGTATGTATGTCCACATAAATGCCAAAAATTTAAAATTCAAATTTTGAAATGTAGTGTCTATTTGTCGTAACTCTTCGTGAATGGACATGTCTGTTTATTCTCTATATATAGGAGGTTTTCAACAAATTTTTGTTAACTACTTGCTTATTATCTTCTCTCCCCTTACTCTGCCAAAATTTATAGTAAAAATTCATTCAAATCTTCTCAAATTCGAACTGGAATCTATTCAATCTTCATTGTATTGATTCTCTATTATTTACTTTCTGATTTCAATCATCTTTCTCTTAATCAAAGATCAAAGTGCTATCTAAGAGGCTATAGGATCAATTATAACCAAAGATCAAGAAATTGTCTTTGGAAACCATTAAACTCTAGTTGTGTTTAAGTGAGTGTGCTTGGTGTCCCATAAATCCAAATGGGTGTGCTTGTGTCCTGTCCAAATCACGTGAGTGTGCCTAGAGCTTGGAAAACCTAAAGGGTGTGACTAGTAGCTTTGAAATCGAGATTGTATTAGGTTTTCCTTCTGTCTGTTGAAAGGTTGGCATTTAAAAAGAAATATGTACAAGCAATTGTATGGGGCCGGATGTAGAATAACTCCTAACCAGTATAAAATATTTCGCATGTGATCTCTCTAATTCTCTACTTTTTACTTCACTCATTTATACTTACCTGTGCTTGCATTTGTGATTGTTCATTTTGTGTTGATTAATAATAACCTTGAATTTTTTTTAAAGGATCCATAAAAAATTAGAAAACACTATTCACCTCCTTTTAATGTTTAATTAACCTTAAGATCCACCATTCCACAATTTACACTTGGTATCAGAGCACTAGGTTTTCAAAAACTCGTAATTTAATTTTTGAAAAGTTTTAATGGCTAACTACATTATTAATAAATTTATTAACACTTTTGTTGAAGGATAATCTATTGCTAGACCCCCACTTTTTAATGGCAGATAGTCATGTAGGATGAAGATCTATTTGCAACCAAATGGTTAAGATATTTGGAATGTTCCACAAAATGAGTACACTGAACCCGTGACCAATTTTGCATAATGGATTGTTGATCAAAAGGCACTTGCACAAAACAATTCTAAAGCCATGAATATTCTATTCTTTTCATTAGATAAGAATGAACTTAATATAGTGTCTATTTGTAAGCCTGCATATGAAATTTGGAGAATATTACAAGTTACACATGAGGACACAAGTAAAGTGAAACATACCAAAATTTCCATGTTAACTAATCAGTTTCAGTTGTTTAAAATGAATCTAAATGAGTCCATTTCTGACATGTACTATAGATTTCAAGATATAGTTCATTCATTAGTAGTATTAGGGAAAAACTTTTTTGAAGAGGATCAAGTTAGAAAAATCCTCAATTTCACTCTCTTCGGAGTAGGATCAAAAGACACCTGCAATTAAAGAGGCTAATGATATTAGTACTCTTAAAATTGAAGAGTAAATAGGCAATTTAATGTCCCATGAAGCACAAATGTAGGGCAGAAGAGAAAGTAAGGCAACGGAGCAGAAATCCATTGCTTTCAATGCAATAAATGACGATCAGGATTCTGACGATGACAGTGATGAAGAAATTGCTTTCATGACCAAAAAATTTAAAAAATTCCGAAATATAGAAAGATGAACAAATTCCGAAAACCTAAAAACAAGACCAGTGGAACTGGAAATACGATTAGATGCTTCAACTGTGATGAACTTGGTCATTTTTAGAGTGACTGCCTGCATTTGAATAAATAAAAGACCTCACCGGCAAATGATTCCTCCAGAAAAAGAAAAAGGGCATATACAACAACTTTGGATGATTCCGACACTTCCTTTAGCGATAATGAACCCGATACTGAAAATGTGAATATGTATTTTACCGCAACAATTGACTAGTCAAATCTGGTCAACAAAAAACAGCAAAAATCAGTGCGCTTTTAATTTAAATTTTAAATTTTTTTCTTGTTGCTTTTGGTTGATAGGAATAACCTATTAATTAATAAAATTAGGATAATTAGAAATATATATATATATATATATATATATATATAAGTATATCGGAACATTTTATCCAAAATATAGTTTTCAAATTTAAGGGATGTATGTCGACATATGCCTCACCTATATGTCGATATATGCACTAGAAATTTGAAATTTCCTTTTAAACTTTTGAACTTCCATCCACTTTTCACTTACTTCTATGTTCTAGAAAAAAAATGCATTTTTGATCAGAGAATAGTCCTTTGATTCTCCACTTATTCACTCCATCTCCATTCAATCATTTCACTTACTTTATTTTCAAATTTCATTTCACTCTCTTATCTCCTCAAAAACTCAAAAATGGCTTCCTTTAGTTCAAACCCAAAAACCATTAGGCTCTTTAAGAAAATAAAATGCTTTCTCTTTAATGAGAAAGAAGTAATTGAGGCCTATAGGGAATGCACAACTTTTGAAAACGTTTCCCCAGGAACGTTTGCTAAATCTAAAGGTTTTGCTTCTTATGGTTTGTTTGATCTTTGCTTTGGAAATAATATTATTAGTTTAATTGAATCTTCCCGAAATCATTTTGTTTGTTACCTCGATTTGGTAAAAATGTTTTATGCGAATTTAAATGGAAAGTTTTACCAAGGGGAAGGAGGTCAAGTTTGGAGTAGAGTTAATGGCACTCAAATAGTTTTAAATTGTCAACTTTTGGGTCAAATTCTTGGTTGTAAATCTAGTGAAATCGACCTCTCTATTTTTCAAATGGATGTCCGAAACTATGAAGTTTTTCATGATCTTTTTGAAAATGATGATGATTTTGAATTTAAAAACAAAAATCTTCGTGCAAAATTGAGACTTACGAGTCTCATTTTACAACAAAGCATAACTCTGAGGACGGGTAATTATAATAACCCTACTCAAAAAGTTTTTCAAAGCTCTTTTCTTTATTTATGGTCACTGCGACATAAATTGGGCACAAGTCATTTTAGATGATTTTGTTCAAAAGAACATTTCCAGACACGAGAACACGCTCTTTCATGGTGTGTATCTCACTAGAATATTCTTATATTTTGGTGTCGATTTGAGAGGAGAAAATCTATTCCTCGAAAGGTTTTTGACAAAGTCAATACCTCCCTTGTGAATATTCCACCATTTTTCGAACCTTATGTGTAACGATCCCGGATTTTATATAAGTTTAAATTTATAATTAAATTAATTTTTGAATAAAAATTGTGGAATTAACAGATAAACTGATTCGAGTTTCCCCAATTTAAATAGAATATATATATATTAAATCATATAAATTTAAAAAAAATTGTATATATGTGAATATATATATATATATATATATATATGGGTATATATGAGTAGATTTGAATTTATATTTATACATATATATATATATATATATTGGATTTGAGTTAAATCTTAAATAAATGGTTTAAATATTAAATATAAAAATATATACTTTGACACAAGAAAGAAATACATTCAAATATGAACAAATTGGATAAGTGTGAAACTAGACAACAAAAATAAAAATATATGTGTGTTAGCTTGCAAAAGAAGAAAGAAGTATATTCAAGAATGAACCACAAAATTTATAAATATCTATGTACTAGCAAAATTAGATAAGTATGCTATCACTTCAGCCTTCATAAAAAGAAAAAAAATCTCTGATCAATTGTATAAACACATTTTATCACCCAGTACTAAAACAAATCAACACACTATAACTTCATTTCTTTATAATCATCTTCCTTTTCATCAGTTCGTTCCATTCAAAACTGAGAAGAATCTAAAGTAAAATATCATTCTCATATCAGTTATTGATATTCTGATTTGGTAAGCCAAATGCAAAATAGATGTTCAGTTAATTTGATGAAATATTCTTCATCTATCTTTGTGTCTCCCTGGCAAATTTCGGGGACGAAATTTCTTAAGGAGGGGAGTATGTAATGATCCCGGATTTTATATAAGTTTAAATTTATAATTAAATTAATTATTGAATAAAAATTGTGGAATTAACTGATAAACTGATTCGAGTTTCCCCAATTCAAATAGAATATATATATTAAATCATATAAATTTATAAAAAAATTGTATATATGTGAATATATATATATATGGGTATATATGAGTAGATTTGAATTTATATTTATACATATATATATATATATATACATATTGGATTTGAGTTAAATCTTAAATAAATGGTTTAAATATTAAATATAAAATTATAACTTTGACACAAGAAAGAAATACATTCAAATATGAACAAATAAAAGATAAGTTATAAATAATAAAGTAAACATTTGATAAAATCTAACAACAAATTTAAAATAGAAATTTATTTATATTATAAAGTAATATTACAAAGTATAATTCAAGAAAGAAAAATAGAATATATTCAAGTATGTAAACAAATCAAATTGATGTGAATAATGAAATGAAACAAGTAAGAAACAAGTAAACAAAAATATATATATATATATGCATTAGCTTGTAGAAGAAGACACTAGTATAAATAAATATATTTGTACAAAGTTAATTAATGCAAGACACCACATTTTATCATCTCAGCCACCAAAGAAATCTGCATAGCCCCCAAGCAAGAAAAAATCTCTGCGTATATTTGTACTGGAAAGAAAATATCCCTGGTCAACAAATAAAAATCTGGTACTAACATCACCTTGTATAAAACCATATCAACTTGTACAAATTTTATTACCCTGTATACTTCATTTCTTATATACATCAACCAACTTCACCTCAATTCGTTCATCAAAAATCTGAAGTAAATACCATTTCCAAACTCAAACAAAACATTCAAACTAAAACAACAACACAGTCAAATGCAAACCAGGGAATCAAAGAAAAAAAAGAGGAGCTTCAGCAACTCTGTTCTTCTTTTTCTTGGAAATCAAGGTGAGTAAACAATCTTATAATACACAAGTATCATTTAATCTTTGCATAGACATATAGTGTTTTGTGTATATATTTAAGTATAAATCTCTGCATATATATATATATATATATATTCATATTTACTGTGCTGAGGAATTATTTGTTCTTCTTGAATTTCAGGGTAGAAACCAATAAGAAATCCAATTTCCTATTATCTAATCAGTATCAGGCTTTGGTGTTAAAAACAAATATGTATGTTTAAGTATAAGTTAATATCTAAAAATTGTTTCAAGTATAATGGTTGGGTATTTATCTCAAAAATTTATATATTACAGTGAAAATGAAAGCATGGGTTAAAATTGATCAAGTTAATTTCTATCTTTGATTGCATAATCTGAAATATTGAGCAAAATGATGAATTTTGAGATAAATATCAAGATTTTTAGTTGAGTAATTTGGGTGAACTCGTGAGTTGAACGTGAAATGAGTTTCTGGCAAACTGCAGTGATCGCGTGGATTGTTGGTAGCGGGGTTGTAGTAGTAGGTTGCTGGGGGGTCAGAGAGTTTGGGAAAAATGCTCGATTCAATTCCAGATCATCGTAGTGGGCGATCGGAGTCGAATTAGGGTTTTAGCTAGTGTTTTTGTTAAGGTCGGAAAACAAATCACCGCGGCGTCTTTGGTGAACCGAGTGTCGCAGGACCGGGGGAAAAATGACACGTAGGTTGTGATGTTGCTTTGGCCAGGGCGGCGTGGTTCCAGGTAGTCTAGATCGTCGGCGAAGGGAGATTGGGTTGATCGGATTTTGGTACCAGGAAGTGTTGGGTATACTCAATTTTGATTCCAGAGGAGTTCGACGTTTCTGAGTGCTCGAGTCGATGGTCGGGGTCATCGGTGTCATGTGGAGGATCTCGGCGACGACCGGAGATGGTCGGAATAGTGGTGCACGTGCACGCATGTCATTATGTATCTAGGTTGTTTTGAGTTGTGGAAGAAGAAGACTCGGGGTTGGGGTCGAAGTTTGCATGTGTTTGTCTCGAGGAGGTCTTTGGTTTGCCTCGAGTTGTTTTAGGATTGAGTACCAGGTTTCAAGATATATTAATTATGTTTTAAAAGCCAAAATGATTTTTTAAACAAGTTTTTAACAAAATTTCAAAGTTTGATTTTTAACTTAAATGTTAAAAATTGATTTGTTATTAAAAGTAATTGTTAAGATTTGAGAGAGAGAGCGATAACTTTTGAGTTTGATTATTATTTGACTTAACAAAACAAACCAGCAGATACAAACATATATAATAGAAGAGAGTCTTCTATTTGAGGAAAGAAAAGATATGGGCCAACATAAGTGGGCTTTGATAATAAGCCAAACATAAGAAGCCCGAACAAAATACGAAAGACACACAAAGCAATGGAACACAAAGCAATGGAAAAATACTACTCTAACACTCCCCCTCAAGTGGAGCATATAGATTTATCATGCTCAACTTGTCATTTAAAGCTTTAATTCTGGCCCCATCCAATGCCTTGGTAAAGATATCAGCGACTTGATTTCCAGTTCTAACAAAGCTTGTACATACAATCCCTTGTAAAATCTTTTCTCGTATAAAATTGCAATCAACTTCAATGTGTTTTGTTCTTTCATGGAATATAGGATTCGAGGCAATGTGTAAGGCTGCCTGATTGTCACAAAATAGCAAGGCTGGTTTCTGAACCTCTAGACCAATTTCAGACATAAGATGAAGTATCCACATAATTTCGCAAACTCCTTTAGCCATAGCTCTATACTCTGATTCTGCACTAGACCTTGCAACTATACTTTGTTTCTTACTTTTCCATGATATGAGATTTCCTCCAACATACACACAGAAACCAGATGTAGATTTCCTGTCTAATTTGGATCCTGCCCAGTCTGCATCCGAGAAGCATTCTACCCTAGTGTGTTCATGATTTGTATATAATATACCCAGACCTGCTGTCCCTTTAAGGTACCCTAGGATATGTTTAATTGCCTTCCAGTGATGAATACAAGGTGCAGACATAAATTGACTAACAATACTTACTGAATATGAGAGATCTGGCCTTGTGACAATCAAATAGTTTAGTTTACTAACTAATCTTCTATATCTTTCTGGATCATTAAATGGTTCTCCATTTTCAGCTAGATTGTTATTGGGTATCATTGGAGTAGAATTTGGTTTGCATCCAAGCTTTCCTGTTTCAGTTAGGAGATCAAGCACATATTTCCTTTGTGATAGGAGAATTCCTTGTTTACTTCTTGCTACTTCTATACCAAGAAAGTATTTTAAATTTCCCAAATCTTTGGTATGAAACTGTGCTTGTATAAATGTTTTCAGAGACAAAATACCTTTGCTATCACTTCCAGTTATAATGATATCATCAACATAGACAACCAAGAGAATGATTCCATTTTTAGTTGTCTTGTAAAATACAGAGTGGTCAAATTTGCTTTTATTTATACCAAAACCTTCTAAAGCTTGACTAAACTTTCCAAACCATGCCCGAGGAGATTGTTTTAGGCCATATAGTGTTTTCTTGAGTTTACATACCTTATTTTTCTCCCCCTTAACACTGAAACCTGGAGGCTGTGTCATGTAGATTTCCTCTTGAAGTTCTCCATGCAAAAAGGCATTTTTAATATCCAATTGGTGAATTCTCCAATCATGTGTAGCAGCCAGAGATATGAATAATCTAATTGAGGTAAGTTTAGCAACTAGACTAAAGGTTTCTAAATAATCCACCCCATATACTTGTGCATATCCTTTTGCCACAAGTCTAGCTTTAAATCTAGCAACTAACCCATCAGGATTGACTTTGATAGAGAATACCCACCTGCATCCAATTGCCTTCTTCCCTTCAGGTAGAACTGCTAAGTCCCATGTTTTATTCAGCTCCAAGGCATTTAGTTCTTCAATCATTGCCTCATGCCACTTTGGGTGTGAGATAGCCTCATTAACTGTCTTTGGGATAGAAATGGATCAAGTGTTTTTATGAACAAACATGTGGTATGTGGTAAATGATTATAAGTAACATAAGATGTAATAGGATATGTGCATTGGCGTCTCCCTTTTCTTAAAGCAATTGGAAGGTCTAGCTCTGGATTATGATAGAGTACTGGCTCATGAATAGGTGGAAGGGGTGTAGATTCATCATTATTTCCTGCTTCTTCTGTATGTGTGTTTATAGAATAGATAAGAAATTCACTCTCTTCATCTGGATCAGACTCAGTTTGACTTGCTCTATTCTGAAAATATGGTATATCTTCATGAAAAGTTACATCAATAGATACTAGGTATTTATCAAGACTTGGGCAATAGCACCTATAACCTTTTTGCAACCTTGAATAACCAACAAACACACACTTTAAGGATTTAGGGTCTAATTTAGACACTTGTAGTCGAACATCTCTAGCAAAACATGTGCATCCAAACAGTTTAGGTTTAACAGGGTAGATAGCTTTTTCTGGAAAGAGAACTTTGTATGGGATATCACCATTTAAAACACTTGATGGCATCCTATTAATTAAGAAACAAGCCGTGGCGATTGCATCAGCCCAAAAAACTTTTGGCCATGTTCATTTGAAATAAAAGAGCTCTAGTGGTTTTTAACAAATGCCTATTCTTCCTCTCTACTATTCCATTTTGAGATGGTGTGTCAACACATGAAGTTTCATGCATAATGCCATTAGCAGCCATAAAATTATGAAAAAGACTAGAAGTGTACTCCTTAGAATTATCACTTCTTAGCACTTTGATCTTAGCAATGAATTGTGTTTTTATTTCAACACAGAAATTACAAAAAATAGAGTATAGTTCAGATCTATTTTTCATAAGGAATAGCCAAGTTAGTCTAGAGTAATCATCTACAAAAGTAACAAAATATTTAAATCCTGGTTTAGATGTTACTGAAGATGGCCCCCAAATGTCTGAATGAACAAGATCAAATGCAGCATTAGCTCTTTTATTATCTCTTGGAGTTGAACTTTGACGGTGGTGTTTGGCAAACTGACAAGAATCACACTCCAAAGACTTTATTGAATTAAACTGAGGACATAGAATTTTAAAATTCTGTAGGGAAGGATGACCAAGTTGGCAGTGAGACTTGAGAGCCTGATTAATACTAGTACATGCAATAGAAGTTGATGGCAAGCCATCAAACATGTATAGGCCCCCAAGTTCATGACCTCTACCAATAATCTTCTTGGTGGTTAAATCCTGAAACACACAATGATTAGGATAAAAAATAACACAACAGTCGAGTTTTCTTGTTATTTGACTGATAGAGATGAGGTTAAACTAAGCTCTGGTGTATATAAAATAGAATTTAATTTCAGATAGGAGTTAAAGTTGATAGACCCTGATCCATGAACAGATGATAAGGATCCATCTGCTAATGGTATGCTCTGTGCTTTGTGGTTGGCATGAAATTCTGAGAGAAGCAGTGAGTTACCAGTCATATGATCAGTGGCACCTGAATCTATGACCCATTTATTTGATTTGGCAACAATTGAGATACTAGATGATTGATTGTTTGATTACTTCTTCATATTATTTTGATATTCAGAGAATTTTGCATATTCTTCTCCAGAGATCAGCATAGACCCTTCTTCTTGAGTTCTTGCCACATTTGCTGCTGCTTGATTATAAGGATTTTTCCCCTTGCCTTTATCAAAGTTTTTCTGCTTGTTTCGTTCCTGTAATTTCCAGCATTGTTGGTACCTATGACCATCTCTTTTACAAAAGGTACAAAAATTTGGGTTAACAGTTTGATTTTCAGGTTGGCCACTTCCTTTCTTAGTGTTGTATTGGTTAGGTCTCCACTGTGCATTATTATGTGCATATCTTGGTTGTGCACTGCCTTGGCTAATAAGAGCACTTGTATTTGGTGTGGTATTTTGTTCATTACTTGAATTGTCTGCTCTCAGAATTCGACTAAAAACTTCTTGCAATGAGTTAACATTAGATCCAGATAGAACTTGTGCTTTTGCAGAATCAAAATCACTTGACAATCCCCCCAAAAAACTCATAATTGCCATTTGTTCTCTTTGTTGTTGCTGAACCTTCACATCTGTACTAATTGGTAGCAGCATGTTAAATTCTTCATATGTCTTTTTGAACTTCATAAAATAGTTCATCAGAGATAGGTCTTGTTTTTCAGATCGATAAAATGCCTTACAAACATCATACATCCTACTCAAGTTCCCTTTTCCAGAATACAAAAATTCGAGGTAATCCATTAATTCTTTTACAAAACTGCAATGATTCACTAGACTGATTACACAACCATCAATAGTATTCCTGATCTGAAGAAACAGCCGCGCATCATCCCTTAACCAGATTTGATATTCCTTGTCATCAGAATTTTCCTTTGGTGGATCTCGAGAGAGGTGATCTTCCTTATCAATACTTCGAAGATATAATCGAATTGTTTTATTCCAATCAAAATAATTCGAGTCTCCCAATTTGTGTTCTATGATCTTTGACATCACTGGCATAACATCCATGATAGCCTTATTCTCTGCCATAGCCTTAGAGTTTAGATCTGAATTGAAGAAGAGATAGAAGCGGAAAATGAAAACGGAATTTAGATCGGATCTGATTGCTCTAATACCATGTTAAGATTTGAGAGAGAGAGAGCGGTAACTTTTGAGTTTGATTATTATTTGACTTAACAAAACAAACCAGCAGATACAAACATATATAATAGAAGAGAGTCTTCTATTTGAGGAAAGAAAAGATATGGGCCAACATAAGTGGGCTTTGATAATAAGCCAAACATAAGAAACCCGAACAAAATAAGAAAGACACACAAAGCAATGGAACACAAAGCAATGGAAAAATACTACTCTAACAGTAATATATGTTAGGTTAATTGTATAATTGATCTCTACATGCTTTTCAAATGGAATTTGATACTTAATTAATTAAAGTAAGTGATTAATAAATGGATAATTTATCAAGGTAATTAATTAATCAATGTGATATATTAAAGGCTAATTTGTTTTAATCAAGGTGATTAATTTATTTATGTGATTAATTTAAAGGTTAATTAATTAAGATAATCGAGATTTAATTTATTAATATGGTAAATTAGAAAGGGTAATTACTTAAAGATAATTACTTAATTAAAAGTAATTAATTAATGGTTAAAGTTGAGTAAGTGATTAAGAATAATCACTTATTGTAATTAATTAAGGATAATTAATTAAATGGTAATTAATTAAGAATAAATAATTCAGGGATAATTATTTAATGATTAAAGGTTAATTGGTTTATTAACTAAGATTAATTTATTTATTTTTAAAGGTTAATTAATAAATGATTAAAGATAATTAATTAAAATGATTTGTAATTAATTAATATTAATTAACCAGGATTAGTGATTTATTCATAAGTAATTAATCTGGTTTAAATTAATCAGATGATCAATTAACCTTACTTATAGATGTTTGAAATTTTGTGAATTGTTTGATATCTCTTGTATGATGCTTTGTGATGTAAATTTGTTTTAATACAAGCTGTGATGAATGTAATTTATTTTATCTGTGATGAATGTATATTATTTATCTGTGAATTGGTAAATGGAAGATAAGCATTATAGGAATATACCGCTTATCGATATTGATATGCTTGAATCTGAGATGATGTGATGATTTGTAATGTTGCACTATTGTGTTAAAACCCCTGGACTACACCATACACACACAAATATGGATTGCACGAGGAAGTTGGTTAAGTCACAGATCTTTGAAATAGTTTTAAAATTGAATTTTTGAATCCAAATGGTTTTGAAAATAGATTGGATTTAAAGTGGTAAGCTTCTGAAAAAGGGATTTCAAAGGTTTAAGTTATTTTTGAATAACTAGATTTAGTTTTGAAATTTGATTTAAATTTGAATTCAAAATTTGAAATTGAATTCTACGTTGGAAATTATGGTTTAAAAATGTGATACAAGTTATAAATGTGTTTTATATGGGTTTTTAAACCATTTTAAAAGTATTGGTTTGAGAATTTGAATTAACCCAAGGACTTTAACTCGTATAAATGAGATCAGATTTTCCGAAATGAAAACTATTTGTTTTCAAATAATAGAAGCTTTCATATAAGGAATAAATTTCCAATTTGTGTCAGAAGAATTTCAAGTTTGAATTGGAAATGGTTTTCCGAGTTATGAATAAATTTTTGTGAAAGATTGTTGAACTTTGTTTTGAGATTGGAAAGGTGTACCTTTTGTATAAAAGGTCGAAATGGAATTGTTTTGAAAGCTATCAGTTAAATCTTTGTTTTAAAGATTGGACGAGTTAATTCAATTGAAATGGAAATTGATTTGGAAAATCTATGAATAGATCTTTGTGAAACTGGGTGAACTTTGTGAGATGAATCTTTTTGTGTAAAAGTTGAAAATGGTAATGTGTTTAAACCATTTGAAAGAGAAGTTTTGGGTAATAAGTTATGACTTAACTGAAATCCCAATATCCATATGTTTTTAAATTTTAGCGCTCACTATTCGGTTTAGCCGGGAGAGGACTTTGTGTCATATAACCCATTCCGAATAGTGATACGACATAAATGGATAGCATTTGAAGACCGGTGTTGAAGACCGGGTGTTGGCGAGAACGATAGGATAACCTATCGATTGTCTCTGCACTGAGTAGCTACGGTATAAAGATTTCCTAAGTGATGGGAAGTCCGATCGGGATTGTGAATACATGGATTGCAAGGGCTTCTTTAGAAGTGCCTTCGGTTCTGTTCGAACCTGGAACAGACTTGTATGGTTGTATGTTTGACATTACACTTTGAGATATGAAGCTGATTTCTTTCAAATACATTTCTGTTTGGTGGCGGAGAATTTATTCTCTTAGCTTAACACCCTTCTCTGAGACGTACGAGCTCAGAGGTTATGTAGTTGAAGGTTATCAGTGATATACTCCCAATTTGGTAGTGTGTCATGCTAAGTGTTGCTGTGTGTTGCTGATCATTTGTTGACCATTTGTTGATCAAAGCATGGCTTTTGTGAAAAGCGTGGCTTTGTGGACGAGACCTCATCGAGCCTCACAAACCGGAAATGGTCGAAACAGGAAAGATGCAGCAAGGTTTCAGGGGTAGCTCCCCTAGGGTATGTCCATTCCTTCTGGAAAAAGGTGGTATCATGGTATGGAGCCCAGATATTTACCTGTGTGGTTGCTCCAATCTCATTTACTGTGTGATTGTTGCTTTGTGATCGAGGCGCCTTGAATAAAGGTCGCAAACGACCGGGGATGGCATATCTCAGGTTTACTTCCCGGGAAGGGGGTAACCGGCCTTGTGTTGGCAGAGAGCCAGGTAGGTTCTCGGGGCGTCCCTCCAGAGGCGTTCCCATGTGGCATAGGAAGTTCCTTAGCCTGACCATTTGTTGGAAAATCCAAAGAAACAATACGAGCCCTTTACGATTGCAATTTGTATAACCTGTCACCTCAGGTGGCAGCTATAGCAGGCATAATATAATGGTACCTATGCTAGTTAAGATTAATATTATATTTTCGAAATGTTTTCACACTATGCACTAGTAATAATATCAAAAGAGTTTTTTTTACATAGTAAGCATGTTTGAATATCATAAGAAGAAATCTCCTCCAAGTCTGCGATTGCATTGTGTGTGTGGTGGGAGGTCTTATGGTAGTTTCATTTTTCAAAAGCATGTCGAATTTCTATTATAAACTGTTTTTACACAAATAGCTATTTTTGTTGCTCACACCAGTCCCATGACTGACCCGGAGTTTATTGTTCCCTTCCTAAACTCTGGGTGCCCACAATTTTCCACACGGGCAGTCTAGAGTTGGGTTTTTCAGATAGTCAAGTTTAATAAATGATTTGGACCTAGTTCAGTTTTTGGAGATCATGACTGCCCTTGCTTATCTTTGTGAAACGTGATGATGGTTCGAGCTTGATGTTGGAGTTGTTGGACTCATTCTCTTTTAAAGATCGTTTGGAGTTATCACTTCTGTTGTTTCCGTTGTAACATTATTATTTGTCTCTGATATTGTTGTATCATATTGATATCATTATTGTATATCATTCTGGATATTGTATTCGTTGGAGTTGTATATCATATCATTCATTTCTTTCTTCCGTTGTGTTGTTATACTTACCGTGTTATAAGCTCCGGCACGAGTCGAATTTCAACAATTGAATCTGCGGCACACGAGTACAAGTGAAGTACGGGTGCCGATTTTCGAAGGCTGAGCCAGGATCGTTACATTACGAAACCCTTCCCGAAAAGGAGCAAAGGTTAGCATAGGAAGAAGAGCAAATTCAACAGGAAGAGGAGGAAGAAAGAGATGAAATGGAAGTGGAAGAAGAAGAGGAAAAGGAGGAAAAAATGGATTCTTCTTTGGAAAGTTTCGAAAAACCATCCAACCTTACCAACAAAGAGATACTAAGGAACCAAGAGAAGCTTCTTAAAAACCAAAATAAGCTTTAACGTTCTTTTAGTAAAAAGTTCACTTCTCTTTCCAACAAAATGGATAAATTCTTTAAAAGGTCATTCGCAAGCTTGGTGGCTCTTCATCATCTTCATCTACATCCTTCTAAGCATGTCTAGGTTGTTTGCTTATGTTATCTATCATTGTATCGTGTATTTTTAGTTTAAATCCATGTTTTTTACTATGTTTTTCCTTTATTTATCATTAAAAACCATGTATCCTTCAAATTCTAGTAATGAAATCTATCTATTAATGTTCTATATTGCTTATTAATCTCCGAAAGTCATAAATGTATAATAGTATAGGATAAAAACGAAAAAACTATAGCAAATAAATCAGTTTTAAAAATTTGGGTATGTAGGTCGACATACATACATATGATAGGTCGACATATACTGGTCAGAAATCATTTTTTTTTAATTTCAAAATAAAAACAACTGCCATCCATCCATTCATTCCAAACAACTTTCTACTCTTATATAAGCCTATATCTTCCAGAAAACTCATTTATCATTTCACTTTATACTTTATTTTCGTTCTTAATTATATATTTATAAACGTCTTCTCCACGGAAAAATTATATGAAAATCATGAACGAACTTTCAAATCCTTTAAAGATATTCTCTTCTTTATCATAAGAAATCAAAGACGTTTAGAATTGAGTCAAATGCAGATGATAAAGTAACAAGAAAAGCATTTTGACGCTATTCGATGGATGATTTCTTCTCTAATCAAAGATGAACCATCTAACAACCTAGAGTGTAATGTTAATAAGGATAATGAAGATTGGAATGCCATTAAAGTGGATCCAATCTTTGGGGCTGACGGTTGGGTTGAAGTTTCTCGAAATGTCTATTATTAGGTGTGTATACACATACACACTCTTAGGATTTGATTTGAATGTCTTGGTGTGTATTTTGATTGAATTTGATTGGTTTGGATTGTTTGAAATTGTGTGTTTGAATTTGATTGGATTGGACTGGATTGTGCAAGTTTGTGTGTGTTAGTTTCGTTTGATTTAGATTTTTGGATTAGTATGTACTGAATTTGTTTATGTATAGTTTGAAATTACATTAATAAAATTTACTTTACTACCATATTTAATAGTATTATGTATCATATATATCATCAATTTTTTACTTGGATTATTGATATTGAATTAGATACATCATATGTTTCATTTAGGAGGAGCTGTTTGTTTTTCACCTATTTTTGTTGATGACAAAGGGGGAGAAAAATATAAAATATACATTTTCACATATTAAGGGTAAGCTATCTAATTCAAGAGGAGTTGGGGAGTTATATCATATCATATATATATATATATAATACTAATGGTTATCATCATTACAAAAGGGAGATTATTAATACCTTAGTTATTGATATTGATGATAACAACTTTGGTAACAAAAATACATTCATATAAAATATGGATACAAATTATTTTGCCAAGTTATATAGTGCATAATGCAGGATGTTATACAGGTATTGAATCGAAGACTGTACAGTATAAAGACTTAAGAAATGAACATGAATACTCATGAGTATAAAGATCAAGATATGAAAATCTCAAGACTATGGTATAGTATATAGAGTCATAAAATATTGTTAAAGTCCCTGGTACCAATCTTTGATTTCCATTTCTAATTTTTATCATCTTTTAATTTTTAAAAATATTTTATAAAAGTTTTTTAAGTTTAAAATGCTTATAAACTATGTTTAAACTATTTTGCAAAGTATCAAAAGAATTTACAAAGTATATCATTTTCAAAAAATATTTTAAATAAAAGAGACTTTAAAATACACATGGGTATGTTGACATATACCCTATATGTATGTTGACATATATGCCAAAAATTTGAAATTCAAATTTTGAAATGAACTGTTTATTCGTCGTAACTCTTCGCGAATGAACATCTCTGTTTATTCTCTCTATATAGGGGGTTTTCAAAAAGATTTTTATTAACTACTTTCTTATTATCTTCTCTCGTCTTACTCTGCCAAAATTTCTAGTGAAATTTTGTTCAAACCTTCTCAAATTCGAACCGGAATCAATTCAATCTTCATTGTATTGATTCTATATTATTTACTCTCTGATTTCAATCATCTCTCTCTCGATTAATGGTCAAAGTGCTTTCCAATAGGCTATAGGATCAATTGTAACCAAAGATCAAGAAATTGTCTTTGGAAAAACCATCAAACTCTAGTTGTGTTTAATTGAGTGTGCTTGCGACCCGTTTAAATCAAGTGGGTATGCTTGGTGTCCTAAATCCAAGTGGATGTGCTTGTGTCTCGTCCAAATCAAGTGAGTGTATCCAGAGCTTAGAAAATCTGAAGGGTGCATCTGGTAGCCCTGAAATTGAGATTGTATTGGGTTTGCCTTCTGCCCGTTGAAAGATTTGCATTTGATAAGAAATATATACAAGCAATTGTATAGGACTGGATATATGGTGACTCTGAACCAGTATAAAAATCCCTAACGTGGTCATTCTAATTCTCTACTTTTTACTTTACTGCATTTATATGTATCTGTGTTTGCATAGGTTATTGTTCATTCTGTGTTGATTAATAATAATCTTGAAAGAACTTTAAAAAGATTCATAAAAATTACAAAACAATATTCACCCTTTCAAGTTTTAATTAGCCTTAAGATCCATAATTCTGCAACCCACACTTATATGATTGAATATAATGTTTTCTACATATCATACTTATATGTCCCTCTAAACTCTCCATTTTGCACTTCCTTTATTTGTATCAATAATATATATATATATATAAATATATATATATATACATACATACATACATATATATATATTAACACATACATACATATGTATATATTGTTATCGACATATTGTCCAAAGGGAATGAACGTAGAAGCAAGTAAGTATGTTGTCATTACAAGCACACATGTTGAACTAATAAGTCTATGATTAAGCTTCCAAGATAATAATGTAACAAGCGTAAGGATGTCAAAACTAAAAATATGCCATGACCAAAGGCAGAAGGCATATCGAAATCAAAGGCGACATAGGTTAACATAAAACAATTGCAAACAGTCGATATCGAACTTACAAGAAGAAATGTCAAACTTACTATTCGACATCTTTTTTTAATATAATGTCCCTTGATCTAAACGATATGTTTGGCATCTCTTTTCTACTTCCTTTTCAACTTGCATCAAGTGATGTCGTATGGCTCCAGCAATGTCATATGGATCATGTGATATCCACCACCAGTTATTTCATATGTATATCAGTGGTTTTGCATGTCATACACATCTGGATTTCATATATATATATATATATGTATGTATGTATGTATGTATATATGTATGTATATATATATGTATATATATCAAGTTTCAGAGATAGCTGCTTTGAATATATATAAAGTTTTTGTATATATGGATCTCGAATATATATTTGTTTCGAAAATATAAGTTTTGACATAATGATTTCGTATATACAGGTTCCAAACATATATAATGTTTCATGATCTCGAAAGTATAAAGCTTTAAGTTCATATATGAGCTTCGAATATGGAATGTTTTATATATGATTTCATAGTTTCATATATACATGGATTTCGAATATATATATACTGATCAATTTTGAATATATGTATATATAGCTTCATATACATATATATATATATATATGGTTTCCAACATGTATATGGTTTTAAGTTTATATAGTTTCATATATATTGATTTTGGATATATAAAAGCTTCAGATACCTATCAGCTTTTGAATACAAAGTTTCTCATATATCTGGGTTTTGGGGATATGAGCTTTTGGACATGTGTCAACTTCAAAAATATGTATTTTGAAAAAATATGCAGCTTTGAATAAGTATATGATTTCGAACATACGAAGGCTCCAGATATATATGTATGCATGGTTTTGAATGTATAAAATTTTATATACATGTGCGGTTTCATATATAAGTTTTCAAATATATATGAGTTTTCGAATGTATGTTAGTTTCATGTATATATGTGTCGGTTTCAAAAATATATGGAGCTTCATATATATATATATATATATGTATGTATGTATGTATGTATGTATGTATGTATGTAAATTTCGAAAATACACATATGGTTTCAAAAAAAATAAAGTTTTAACGTATATGTCTGGGTTTCCATATCTATGAAAGTGTCATGCTTACTTGAGCATATCGAGACAAAATGCGTTAAGCGTAGTACAACATAAAGTTAGTAAGTGTATTGATAAATCACATGCAGAAGCTTCCTATCTTAAAATACACACCACCCATGCCTTTGTAATACGAAATCATATGCTTATTGTCAGATATAACTATTAAAATAAAAGAATAAGCTATTGAGATAAGTAATATATGGTACGGACTAGGCTAACACGTAGCACATGAGTAAGTTGACTATGTAAATTTGAAATGAATAGCTAACATTTTGCATTGGAGCATGCATGAAGCATCAGCATTTTAAAAGCAGTAGTGGTCTAAGCTAGAAAGTTTCTCCCAATGATGTCGGACATTTGTGTGTGCAATAATTTATTCTAGTTATAAATTTATTTCTCTTTACATCACATATTTTTGTGAAGGGTTGGATATTTAATTTTCTACCACACTTGGTTTTAGAGATTTAGAGGCACATGATTGCATAAATATTGGAATACTAACAGCTTTTGTATTGAGAACAATTTTTTTTTATTTGTGACAAGTACTTATTTATCCAATATTGATATGTAGAAACATTTAGAATTTTCAGGAATGATAGTAGCAGTTAAATGCGTACAGGATATTAGAAAATTTGCAAGTATTATAACATGCATTAGGCAGTAATATTTGTATCAAATATATACCTTATTTTTCATCCTCTTATTCTACCACTATTAGACTATCATTCTATAAATTTCCAAACCACTTTTAGTTAACACTTGATTTTATTTTGCAGCCGCCGATGCATTTAGAAAGCTATCTTTAGTACGTTAAGTTATCAAAGATGATGCTTATTTTGTAGGAAAATACGAAAGCTTTAGAAAGGAAAAATCCAAAAAGAGAAGTGATTCTTACAACTTCTAGTTCAGACTCCGGCCAAACCATGAAATTTATGGCAATTGGTTGTCTGAACCAACTCTACTCAATGAAATTTCTGATTCATTTTTTACATGGAATTCACCATATACTAACGCAAAATTCAAGATTCATTACAAGGCGAAACAAGAACCTATCTACCATGAATAAACATCTAACAAACTCTGAATTTTCGGAAATTTCTATTATCAGATAAATTTTAGATTTTCTGTACCAGAAGGTTTTTTGGATTTCTTACATCAGATGGAATTCTGGGTTTCTTATGCATCGGATGGCATTTCGGTCTTCTTATATATCAGATGGAATTCTAGTTTTCTTCTAAGATGGGTTTCAAATGGACTTCTGGATTTCCTTATACCAGATGATTTTTTGGCCTCCTTATGTCAAAATGAAGTTTGGGAAGATTCTTTCTTTTTTGGCCGGGTTTTTAATACCAAAGTGGAAATTCAAGTTTTCTTATATGGGACAATGGATTTTCTTCGGATTTTTAGTATCAAAAAATTGACTCCTACAACCATGTTCATCATTCCCAACTTAACAAGTGATTTGAGTCCTTGGATCGAAGGTGCCACTAACTCTTCCTATTGGATCAAATCCCAAAAAGGTTATTTTTATGGTTATCCAAAAATCACTTTCTAAAAGTTTCATGATTTTCGAAAATATACTATCTGACCCAACTAGATGGGATAATATATACCATATCTTATTTTAATAAAATAATTTTACTTTTAAAATTTCTATCAAACAGCCTGCTAACCCATGAAAATTTGCATGCCAAAAAGCAGCTTACCAAATGATATATAGATTTTATCGCCATAATTTCAACCCAAAGGATATTCTCGTAAAATAATTTTTAAGATTAGCAAATTACTAATATTAACCAAAAAAGGGAATGACTACTCATAAAGGTAACCAAATGAGATGCAAGACCCAAACTTTGAACTTCAAGCAATCAGAATAGAATCACTTATTATGGCCATCAAAGTACTCTAAGTAGCTTTCAAAAAGTTTTGAAAAGTTGAAAGACGGAAAAGCATTCATCAAGAGTCATGATCATGAGCAACCAAAAGGGACAAATCAGTCAAATCGATACTTATTGAGATAGGAAAGATTCGGGGCCATTAATAAATCACTTCATAATTTTAGCACACGAATGTTTAGAGAGCTAACCTTATTTCGAATAAGGAAAGATTCAAGAGAGGACATGCGATTATCACCATCTGGGAAATAAAGCAGTAATGGAAACTAAATATATAGTCACCGACCTAAGATCAAGGAACACAGGAAAAATAGGAATAATAAATGTATGTTCCCAAATCGAAAATGATCTTGAACCAACAATAGCAAGGCCAAAAGAAATAAGTGAAACCGTGAAAAGAGTCCAGAAAGGATTTTTATATAGATCATCTTAGCTATGTGGAACAAAGTAAAAGATAAAGAGTCATAAGCAAAATGATCAATACTTCGAGATAAAGTAGATATCGAAAGAGAAACAACTAACTGACTAAAAAGGAAAGGAAATTTAAGTAAACTTATAACTCTAGAGTCAAATTATTATCCAATATAGTAACTTTCGAAGCTACAATATTTAGTCTAAAATCTGCAAGGGTTATCCGAGAATAAGACAATAAGTTTTATATCTCCGAAATCTCAAATAATGGCAAGGCAACAAAACCAATCATGGCACTTTCACAAGAATCAACACCTACCATATATAAGTTCAAGAATATTAATTATCATAAGATGACTTTCGGATTAACAATAGAATCACAAAGTACATCTAAACATGAAGTGGATCAGGAAGAAGAATTACCCCTGAAATTGCAAGTTTGTCAAAGAGTCACACATGCACACATATATTTCTAGTCTCCATTAATGAAAAAAGTGGTAAATGGTAAAAACCAAAAAAAGAACCATTGAATAACGCCAAGTGATGAATACTTGAAGAGAGACTAGCAAAGAACATGAAAAGAGGATAAAAAGGATAAGAAAAATAAGTTCCATCTTTTGTTGCATGATTTGTGAAAAGCATAAGAAAATTGGATGGAAAAGCTATCACCTGCACTTTGGGCATATCAAGCTACAACAAAACGAACCTCTTTTTCTTTAACATATAGATGTGAAGCAATGCTTTTCATTGAAGTTGAGGTCCCATCTCATCAAAGAATTGCATATGCATTTGATCCCAGTCAAGAATTGGGAAAGAATCCTTAGGTTTAATCATTGAGTTACGGGATAGGGCGGCTATACTAATGGCCAAATATCAACAAAAGATATCAAAGTATTATAATTCCAAAATTAAAGGAAGATCATTCCAAAAAGGAGATTTAGTACCAAGAAAAATCATGGAAAATACCAAAAATCCATCAGACGAACCACTTGGACCAAATTGGGAAAGGTCCTCTTGTTATTCATGAAGTAATTCCACCAGGAACTTATCAATTATGCCGACTTGATGTCAGTGTAATAACAAAAACTTGAAACGTTGAACATTTAAGGCCTTACTTCCCTACAATGGATGAATAAAGAAGATTGAGATAAGCATATCTACGGAATGGATAGTCAAATGAAAGAAAAGAACTAAAATGAAAACCCTAAATCACTACCTAAGATGGTAGTAAGAGACGAAAAAAGCCTTTGATCCCGCCACAAGGGCCTGATTAGAGCACCTCTTAGAGGGAGGTTAGAGTAAGCCTTTTGTCCCGCCTAAGATGGCCAAGCCAATGCAAGCCTTCATTTCCACCTACGTGGCCTGGCCGGAGTGCCTCCTAGAGAGATGACGAAGTAAGCCTTATGTTACACCTATGATGGTCTGGAAAAGCACCGAACCAGCCTTCGTTTCCAGCTATAAGGCCTGATCGGAGCGCCACCTAGAGGGAGGACAGGTAAGACTTTGGTTCTGCCTAAGATGGCTAACTAAATGCACTGGCCAGCCTAAATCATTACCTATAAGATGATAAGGGGCTCAAGCCTAAATCACTATCCGAAGAGTAGTAAGTGGCAAAGAGAAATAAAGTCTAAACCATCACCCAAAAAGTGATAATGGGCAAAGAGAATTAAAGCTTAAACACCACCCAAAGAGTGGTAAGGAGCAAAAGAAATCAATCGAGTAAGTTCAAATCCACCCTAAAGATGGGTCAAAGCAATCTTCTAGAGGAAGAACAGTCTAACACATTTAATTTCGCATCAAGATAAAGGTAAAGTAAGCTTCAAAGGAGTGTTGAGAACAATCCATTGTTAGATAAGTTTTTGGTCTTCTATTCAGATATTATTCCTAGATAAATTTCCTGTCTTCTATTTAAGTAATATTATTACCAGATGGTTTTTTTGGCCTTCTACTCAGATTATTATTACCATATAATTTTTTGGTTTTCTATTCAAGTGATATTATTACCAGGTGGTTTTTCTAGTCTTCTATTCAAATTATTGACAGAATGGATTTCTGGTCTTCTATTCAAATCACTACCGCCAAAATGGTTTTCTGGTTTTCTATTCAGATTATTGCCAAAATGGATACCTGATCTTCTATTCAAATTATTATTGAATGGGTTTCTGGTCTTCAATTCAGATTATTATTACCAGAATTGTTTTCAGGTCTTCTATTCAGATTATTATTTACCAGAATAGTTTTTTGGCTATTCAATTGATATTATCACCGGATGGTTTTTTGGTTTTCCATTCATGAAATTATTATCGTCGGATAATTTTCTGGTCTTCTATCTAAAGAATTATTATCACCGAATAATTTTTTGGACTTCTATTTGAGAAGTTATTATTATCCATTGATTCTCTAAGATTCTGTTTAAGTAAAGTTATTGCCAAATAAATTTTTGGTCTCTTCAAAAGAAAATTTATAACGTCTAAAGTAGTCTTGGCTTACATGGAAATAGGAAAGATTCTTTACATAAAGAAGAGGACAAACTAGTTCATGATCGTATCAAAGTCCAAGAGGGTTTGCCGAAAATAAAATTTGAAATTTAATAATGAGAATCATCATTTACTTTGTGTTTTACAGAAAAACAGGGTTAGAGAGAAAACCTTGCCGAAATTAGAAGAAATGAGAAAACTTGTTGTAACAACCAGAATTCCAATGGTCCGGATTTTTCGCAAAAATGCTAAAAACCAAGCCCACTGAAGCCCGAGTTGGGTATTTGGTATCCTGCAAATAGGCAAAGACAAATATATCAGAGCTCAATAATTTATCTCACAGTGGGATTGACTAAAATATAATAGCAAGTAAATACTCACCAATATACTAATACTCTCTAAACAAGTGTCTTACAGCTGGAAAGTCTCTGCCATCTACTTAACTTGTAGGGTGTTATGAGGAGGGGTCAGAACTAAAGTTCTGGTAAATGGATAAATTATACACTTCTAAGCTTAATTCTACATATACCGTTTTATTTCCATTTACTGTTATATTATGTTTATTAGGTTTACAATACTCTCGCATCTGTTCGTGAACCATGCCCATCTACTCCATAGTAGATTAAAATCTAATAACTAATGTATACATATATGTAGCTATATGCCCAATGACCATATTGGTCCTAGGTACCACCCACGGTACCTTTCGTATCCTCCTCGAAAAGGGCTCCATCGTCTTGCTCCATAGCTATATCTGTAAAGGACTGCTTTGCAAGGCCTACAATACAGATACTCTATCGTCTTGCTCCACGAGCGTTCCATAGCTACATCTGTAAAGGACTGCTTCGTAAGGCTTACAATACGGATGCTCCACTACCTACTATGAAAACGTAAATCGCATCCTCACTAGTCTATGCCAGTGCTCGGACATCCACAATGTACCACCCAGTGCGTACATTGAGGACTACGCAATCGTTCTATCTACTATCTGAATCCCACCAACAAGGACTACCTTTTACGAAATTAATTCGAGGATTTTCTATATCTGTAAAGGACTGCTTCGTTAGGCCTACAATACAGATATTCTGGTTGGTCTGTCTCTTTTCTCGTCGTGGCTATGGCCCCACGCAGCAACACCTCAACTAAATCGAAAGACCTCTAAAGAGTTAAGTGGTCGTGCCTTACTGCAAACAATCAAACATCCAATTGGCGGTGCCTCCCCCATCCAATGTCTCGATAGTGAAAGAATCATTGACCTGTTGGTTTAACTCTAGTCTTTTCCGTAATCACTCTTGGTCTTGATGCTGGCCGATATCTGCATGTGACTATCCTTAAACTTACTTACAAGTACTGGACATACGAATACCCTACTTTGAACACCAAGCCCTTCTGACTGCCCACAAAGGTCTGCTTCGTTAGGCCTACAATGCAAATGCAGTCAAGACATACTCTCTTGATGGAACACCTACAGACCTGCCTCGGGGGGTGCAGCTTCGTTAGGCCTACCTAGAGGGCCATCCTAGAGTATCCTCATGTCCCGTTGAAGTCTCGTACTTCCTTGAAGCCCAAAAATACTAAGTTGGACGTGCTTCTCCATTTTTGAAATCCGTGATGAACTGCTTCGTTAGGCGCTTCATCCTTTGGGCTGCTCCAAACGCATCTCAATTCTTTTATTAGACCCTAAGTCTAATCTTTTAATTTACGTTTAGTTTACTTTTCTTATTCTGTTGGCTACTTATTTACCCTAATTAGCATATTCTTGCCCTCATCTCGCTTCTAGCTATTGTGAGACTACCATTGATCTAATAGAGAATGTTATTGGTATTGCCACTTCTTGCTTATTAACTTAATTTAAGTCTTAAGTTTATTAAATAAGCATCTTTTGTTCTATTTGCTTATTAATTTAACAGAAAATTAAAATAAGCTTTTACTATTTATCTTCGCTATCATTGCTTATTTATTCTAAGTTCCCAAATAAGCCTTTCTATTCTTTTACTTAATTATAACTTATGTTATAATTATACTTGTAATTGTTACTATTGTTTGTTTTAAAATCTGTATATAATTACAAGTGTTTCTTTTCTGTTCTAGTCTGTCTTCTTTTATTATGATATAGAATTCTTTTTAATTCTCTTTTATTATATAATTAACATATCATAATAACTGTCTTTTTATATAGTCTGCACGATAAATGCAGACCTAGGTTCGTTTACTGTTCACAGCCTTAATTTCTTATCAAATAATTTATTTGATTCATTTCATACTCTACTTTATTTTCTTTTATTCTAGGAAGTAATTTAATTTTATTTGGTTGGTTGTGAAAGCTATACTAAAATCTATTTCCATAATTTAATACTAAATAATATTATAAACAATAATTCGTAACTGCAAGATATTTCTTTTATTATTTTGGGCTAGTGTAAAATACAACGGTCCCTCTATTTTACACCAATTCCCTTTTTCTTTCTTTTTATTCTTGCAGTTACGTTTATCGTTATCTTTTAATTATTAAATTATAGAAATGTATTCTAGTTTCTAAACCAACCAATTAATCTATTACTTACTCCCCAAATTAAATTATCAGATAATTTTATTGTTTCCATTCAACGTAATTTATTGCAAGTTCCACTTTTCTAATTTTATTCCAATTTTCCAATTTTCTTATTTTACATCTACTTCTATAAAGTCTAGTATTTTAATCCATAATCACGAATTCTCTTTCTAACTATATTATTCGCGTAAAAAGAGAATAAAAAGAACCAGTATTAAGGCTAAATTATGACTTTTAAAATAGATGTAAATAACTGTAAATTTCTTATTTTAGGCCTACGCCTTCTTTAACTATCAAACCTAATTAAATATAAATAAAATTTACAGTGTTTGCATAACTAATAGAATTAATTACTGGAATAAATTATCTAACGGAAATTCAATGATAATATATATTATAAACATAAAAGAATATAATTAAATCCACTCACATGTCATCCTTAGCTTCAATCTCTATCCCTTTTAATTTGCTACACTTTTCTCCGCTTTTCCCCCATTTTAATTCGCTGTAAATTCCCTGATTTGTTTGCGCAATTTTCCGATTTGCCTGTATGCATATCCTTGCTTAATTTTATTTTTTGTTTGGGGAAAGATTTGATTGATAGAAGAGAAAGGAATAGGGAGAAGAGAAGAGGAGTTTATTGTAAATGACAGTAGCTGATTCAGAGAAAATATTGTGGTCTAGGGTTAAGTTATGTTCAATTTATAAGTGTGAACAACTATGAACCATCCAATTAACCCTAAAAACAATCCTCACCAGCATTTATTGATTTGTTTACGTTAGCTTATAACGTATAATTCTCCAATTTTATTTATTTATTCCTTTGTTATACGATCCTATTAATTCACGTTTCCTTCTAAATAAGATTCTCTCTTTAATTACCCAATTAATTAGATCATACATACATACATATACATATACATATACATATACATATACATATACATATACATATACATATACATATACATATACATATACATATATATATATCCAATATTAATTGATTCTTATACATTATAATTTCTTACCTATTCGAACACGTCAATTAATACCTCTATTAATTGATTGTATATAAAAGTTATACTTTATTAATTTATTCTTATTAACTTAGCTTCATCATAAACTTAATTACTCCGTTTGATTTTTGTACGCATTCCAATTCTTTTTTTTCTTTTTAACTTGGAAATAAATAATCCTATAACTGGCATTTTCTTCTAGCTAATTAATTTACATTATTAGCTATTGTAAAAAGGGCATATTCTTCGATTAATTGACATCCTTTTTAAAACGCTCAACTGATTGCCAATTAATTAATTGACACATTTTCTCATTTTAATCGATATCCAAATTAATTCATATGCGTCACTCAATCACACATTTATTAGTTGTATATATTTAAACCGCACTACAAGAAAAAATACCATCAACAGCACCTAATGTCAGCGTTTGTGACTTAAGTGCGGTCATTAAGGGAAAATTTTCCGTGTGAACGCTGACAAAAGCTAAATTATACAATTTTTGCGCCATTTTTTTCACTTCCCCTAATTCCTCTTTTCATCCTTCCCTACCTTGAAACATTTTCACCACGTAAAAAGAAGAAAACCTCTCTTCCAATCATCAAAATTCGCCTACATCACCGTCGCTTCATTAAACTTCTCCATTCATCATTCAGAGATCTCGTTCATCGTTCAGATATCGTCTACAGGTACAACGCCATCAATTTTTTAGGTTTAAATGGGTTGTTTGATTCTATATAGGTTTAAAATGGGTTCTTTCAATTTTGAACGTATTTTCAACACGTTCAAACATCATTCATCAATCGCGATTTAGAATTGAAGTATTTCCGTATTTCCTTTTCTTTGTGTCCAATTTTAGTTTTTTGATTTTCTAATATTAGTATTTTCAACATCGTTCAGACCGTCTATATGTAGATTGCATTATTTTAAGCATTCTAGCATGATTATTTAGAGCGGACCGCTAAATTATGTGTTTTGTTTAGATCTTTGTTATAAGTGTAAACTGTCTAACTGTAATTGAATATGTTAACTTCAATTTTTAAATAGTTATTTTTATGTTAGAGAAAAATAATGTTTGTTCCTATTCCTGGACATTTACATTTACAATTATGTTTAACTTTATGTCAGTTGTTTGTATAATCTTATGGATTTCTTATGGCAATTAAATCATTAACACCAATGCCTGTACATGGCTACAAAAAGTCCCTTGCTGTTTGTATCCAAATTCCTGAGCAGCCATATCTAGCAGTAGCAAAATATTTGTATGATGCAAGAGTTTTGCGTACAAATAGACTCTCCTCTACTCTTTTCCTTTCCCTACCATGATGGACACATAACCTTTTGGTGCTTCTTTTTCTTTCCTGCCCATTGCCTTTTATTTATATGTTCCGTTTTGTATGCTTTCTCATGATTCTGCAATCTTTTTATTGGAAACTTTTGTTGATTATTTTGGCTTTTTGAATAACCACAATGTCTATGGTGATTGATTGTCTTTATTTGTTTAGTAACAGCAACTTGAATTTTATTTGCATTAGCCTTTAACACGTTTTTTGCTTGTTAAACTACAATGTTTTGGATTTTGGCTGACTTAGCTCGGTTTTAGTGTGAGCTCTTGAGAAAATTGTCCTATTTCTAATGATTCATCAGTAGAATTATTTGAAAATTTAGAATTATTTGAAAATTGTAGTCAGTGTTATTCTTTTGCCAATAAGAGACTTCATTACATTGAGTTTGGTATATATTTTGATATTAAATCTTGTATGTTCGAATATCCGTTTGATTGAGTTAGTTTGTGAGAGAATTGACTTGCATATCTTGTTTTAAAAAGTTGGTCTTTAATGGTCTTTCCAAAAAGAAGTTTTTGATTAGTTTAGATATCAAGTTGGTTTTATAATCAACAAAAACATGTGTTATGAAAAAAGCTAAACGGTCAAGAATGAAATTTGAGTAGTGGTTGTGTTACATCTAACCAGTATTCTAATTTTAATGATTTACCATACCTATCTGAACAATAAGTTGTTTTGCCATTGTAAAAAGAGTTCAAGGTGGAATTGAACACAAACACATCCATTGTTTAGGGTGGTGTAGGAATAGAGATATATAAAGTTATGTATTTCCTTGAAAATAAATATTGTTTAAGAGGATAAATTTTATAGTGTTTAATTTCAGTTTAACCATAGTGTTAAAATTTGGGATCCTTGAGTTATTTTGAATTATTCTCTAAAACTACTACTGAAAAAATATATAGTATTTTAAAGCTTAAACAACCAAATCTAAAGCAAATAGGTGAGTAAACACGTGCAGTTCTAGTTTTGATTCTCTTGCATGTTGTTGTTTAATGGATGGTGAGTGGTTGAATAATTTCTGGTTGTTGATCTTTGTTGTTGTGCACTATAACATGCATTTGCTTTATTTTGTTTACTATAGCTCATTACCATCATCTCAACAGGGATTGTTGATATATATCATTGTTTGATATGCATGTAATTTAGTCAGTTCCCAAGCTATGCCTGTTTGCTTTATTTTGTTTTTTTACAAGCAGTTAATATTTGCTTTATCATGAAAATATTCCCAATGCTGCAATGGTTTCAATTTTGCCCAGTCGTTCCCAAGCTATGCCTGTTTGCTTTATTTTGTTTATTAAGTCTGAGTGATTAAACACATTTTTTTATGAAGTGAAATCCTTTAAATTATCTTTATTCTGGATTAAAAATCCTAAGCATCATGAACATATGGATGCCCTGAGTTTGATCTTTGCATTGTGCATTGGGTAAAGGGGATCAGATTGTTTTAGCCCTTAAGAGTTTCAAACACTACAAGAAAAGTAAGTTATAACAGCAAATTATTTCAGCGTTTTTCATACAACTGCCGTCTTTCATTCCATTGACCAAAATATATACCAGAAAAACGCCGTCTTTTGTCACAATTTTTTTTTATGGGCGAGCTCTAGTATTATTTTGGCGGCCGCTAATTTTTTCCATTTTTTCATCCCTCCCGCCTCAAAGCAAAAGCAAACAAAAGTAATATAATTTCTTCTCCTTTTCTCTTCGTCTCTTCAAAGAAATATTCATCCTCCGCCTTCGCACTAAACCGTTCCTTTTCTTATCATACCAGATTTCTCTTTACATCCTTTGTCTAACCCTGAAATGAATTCTAGTTTAATGGAAAACACCATCGCTTTCACTAAAAACGGCGATTTGGGGATGTGGATGGTCTATTTTGGGTTGTTGTGGTTGATTTGAGGGTGGCTGCGGTTGATTTAGGAGATGCTTCTAGTAGATATAGGGCAGCAACGATCATTGATTTGTTTAGGGATGGTTGATTCTGGGTGGTTGTGGTTGATTTGAGGGTGGCTGCGGTTCATTTTGGGGATGACTCTAGTAGATTTTAGGGATGGCTATAGTTGATTTTAGGGCAGCATCATTGATTGTATGTATCACATGCATCTTATCTTATCTTCTCTTCATTATGTAATTTTTACTATGTATTTTCATTTTTTTTCATTTTTTATTATACTTCATATTTGGTATTAAACTGAACTGAATGTCAACCTGTCATCAAATCTACGTACTATTTGGTGAACCTTTCCATATCCATCTACCACAAGATATTAGAAATTTTAAGTTTTGCAAATTAGATGTAATAATTTAGAGAAATATTTAATCTTTAAGCACAGTAAGTTTTTAACATTTCATTTTATCATTACAGTTATTTCTTGAATGCAAGCGTTTAGTGGATATTGAATGTGGGATGAGTGCTTTAGTATCATTATATGTAAGTTATTTTTTAGTATCATTGTATTTACATATACATTGATTATCTTCCATAATCAATATTTTTCTTAACTAATTGTTGAACTAAGATATTGACCTCTTAATTTTCTCATTATAAAACAGATTAGAAGTTTATTATTTTACATTTTGTACTAGCAATATATTGTATGGTCATAATCTTACTATATGGAATCAATATCATACTTGAATTTGTTACATCTGTTATAGATATGCATACATATGGTCATATAATGTCACCTACATTAGTTACACTCATAGATGAGTGAACAAGGAATATCAGCCCATAGAACTTGCCAAAGTGGTGATTTGAAACACCAAAATTAACACCTTTTGCTCAAAGTATTAATCATATTGTACTTATGTTATGTAGGCATAAAAATTTGTTACATGGCAAAGAAATTGAGTCATATGGCATAGAAATTTGTTGCTTATGTGTTTAAACCACAATTATATTTATGGCCTCTTGATTCTAAGAAGTATATAGTGCGAGTCAGCTATTTTACTCCAAATTTCCATAGCTTAACATTGTCTTTCAATATATATTACGTTTACAAAGATTTGAACATTGTTATCTAAGTTAGGTATTTGAAAGAAAAAACAATAGATTTTATATGGGTCAAAATTTCAAACGTAGTCTCAAGGGTTTCGTCTAACTTAAATTAAATTCAATATTAATTATTAGCTATATTATGTGCCTTTTTCGGCATTTCAATACTCTAGAGTATTCATTTGGTAATCCAAATATATTATAATTACAATTAATTTGAAGTCTAATATTGTTCTGAAATTTATTTAATTTCCTAAGGAACATTTGAATTTGATTTAAACTTAGCAATAGATTTTCTTAAAATTTGAATTTATTTTCAACTATGAATTGAAGAGTACCTTATTTCATTATAAATTGTTTCATTTGTGTTTTAGTAACCATTTTAAGTAGTTTAAATATAATAGTTCAATGGGTATTTCAAGTTCAATTAGTGAAATAAGCTTTTTTTTCCTAGAAGAGAAATGATTCTTTTTATGTACTTAGCATTTGTTTTATACTTTCTTTTTAGATTTTAGAAGGATGAAATTATAGGAGGCAGTTTCTCATTTAGGCACAGGGTTCAACTTAAACTTTCTGGACAGTTGGTAGTCTGTAAAGCAAATACCTGTGAGTATGTTTTCCTTTTAGTCATAATTAATTGCTTTAACAATTCCTTTTTGTCTTTTTTAATGAAATCATCTTCTTAATGTTATTTGCATACAAGCAGATGAATCTGGAATAAGTCGAAGTGTCACAACAGTTCCTTCGAGCTTGCTGGTCGCTGAATAGAAGGAGGAAAAAGCTGTTTTATCATTGTTTCTGCGGAAGCAAGGCTTGAGTTATGCTGTGGCAGCAAGAATCATTAACAAATCTGACCAGTTCATTGACTATCTTATATCAAAGCTTCATACCATTCACAAATCTCAATATCTAGAAGGTTTGAATTTATCACCTCATTTTTTATCATACAATTATAAACATAGTAATATGGCACACGGACGAAATCTCCGTATGTTTTAACTTTTTATTTTTATATGTAACATGGCTTCTCAGGTTCTTTCCATACTTGGAGTTTTAGCACAAAGCTTCTAACAGGTTGACATCTTTCAGGTTGTGTTACTTCTAATTTAGGTACTGGATGTGGCACATCTGTGCTTGAAATGGTTGCTGCCTATGAAAAGTCATCTAGGAAGGTGAGCAAGCTATTTACGTATGTCGATTAGAACTGAAAATGAGGCCAATATTGTTGCTGCCCAGTCAATAGGCTTTCAGGGTGGGGAGCTCACTCATGGCAAGACAACTTATGCATATAAATTTAATATTCATATATAAAGCATATATGAAGTGGGTGTTTTGTAGATATTAGCTTAGGATAAGAAAATGTGTTTGTTTTACAGAGGTCAGTAATTAGTATCCATTGTCCACCTATATTGCAATGTCGTGACTTTATTCGTTGTTCAGAGTGGGCGTCTTCCTGATTTGCTTAGTATGAAAATAGTTTACTTTTAATTTTCATGAAATTACAGCCATTTAGCAGCCTAACATTATTGCCAATACTGAATATACATTAATTGGATAAACTACATAGCGCTTTATCCATGTATTACAATAACTAAACTGCTAAATAAATTCAAAAATAATATATATGGGGAAGTACATGGAGAATCATGTAAATTCTGCATTTCACATGATTGTAGTAAGTATTTTAGAATGTTACGTGTCCATCTCTCATCTAAACACTTAAACCAAAGGATGGTATTATGCTGATTTGCTCTCTAGTTTTAGTGTGCTATAACTGAACTATTCTTTGTGGTATTGGAGTTTTGAAACAGTCTCATTGGTTGTTTGACGAGTTCCTTCCCCAGTCATTCCTTAATCTTTGTTACTGCTTGAAGGATTATAGCTGTGTTCATTTGCATTATGATTACAAACGTTCCGTCTCATTTTTTGGTTAGTGATATCGAACATCATGCTAATTATGTATTTATTATGTAGAAAGTCATATGTTTTCAATGTAGTTCAACCTTCAAAAATACTCAGTGATGATATATCAATCAGATAGCTAAACTGCATATTTTTTATCTTGTTTCTTTGTCAAATAAGTTTCAGAGGGGAGAGTGGGTCAATGGATGAAAAGAAGTTTATCTTATGATCTTTTGAATCCTATCAACTGAAAGTTAAAATAAAGAAGTCCCTGATTACATGATTTCAAATATTATGCGAAGCACTGTGAAGAACTGCTAGATATTTTTTTTAGCAGTTTTACATCTCACCTCATGTCTTAATTCTTTTATAGATTGCCTTTGAATTATTACTTTCAGAAAAAGACAATTAGAACCCTTGCGTTTAATGAAATAAATGGTTTTTGCAAATTCTAGATATGTCAAATTTTGACGATGACAATATGCATACAGCATTTTTATTTTCTATTTTCTTTTGGTATTCTAACTAGATTACAGATTTTGATTTTTCATCTAATAATCAGTATATTGCTTCATCATCAATGGATAAAATTGTCCGGGTTTGGGAGTTATACAAGGGAAGTTGCATGCGCATAATTTACGGGACTTCTCAGCTTTGTATTCGTTTCCACCCGGTATGTACTCATTCTGTTTGTTTATTTTCTCTTCATTATCATAAGCAATTGTTGATGCTTAGGTTAGAAATCAATATCAAGATGATAATATCATCTAACAGGCACCCCTCACACACACACACTCAAGCTCCTAAATTAAGATATAGAGGTCAATTTTCTTATCAACTTGACTTTATATATATTCGTGAATCTTCATCTATGCATAATTACCTGCCTTTAAATGTCTGCAGGTAAATAACAGTTTGCTATCAATGGGAAATGCAAAAAGAGAAATCAGTGTACAATGTTTTATTCCCTTAGTTTAGTACCTTTGCTATGTTTGTACATATTATGTATTGTATGCATCTTTTCTTCATACTAAAACCATAAACTCCACAATTCAATTTGGAATATGAAGTCATGAATTTACCCTCCCTGTATAACTTTCAATGTAGGTGATTAACTTTAGCACTGGCCGGGTTGTTCGCAAATAATTGTTCGAAAATGAGGCAACAGCTATGGACGATGCTCACACTGGCCAGCTTATTTTTTCCGCTGACACAGGTATTTCATCGAGTTTACTAGTACCATTTTTTAATTATGAAACCGGGTCATCCTAAAAGGTATTCATTTCTGTATGCTCTCAAGCTTTCTTAACCACTTGCTTATTTTGACGTTCATTTAGTGAAAAAATCTTATTATCTTGTTTGAATGGTATATGCTTAGCCTTTTTAAGCCCAATATTTGCTTTCTATTGTTATAAACTTTTAATCTGTACCATAGTACTAGATTTAATCTCTCAATTTCTTTTTGAAACTATGGTAAACTTATCTGCAATCTTTAGTTGACAGTTTTGAGCATGTTATCACAAGGCCATGAAGGGAAAGTGCATGGTTTATATCCATTGTTCTCGAACAAAGTTTGTGCATGATAGTCCATTATTTGTTGGTTGAGCCATTCACAACCACGTGGTATTTCTTCTTAATTTGGATTCAGTTTTCTTATTGTTTTTTGTCATTGTTTTGTAATTTTGAAAATGGAAAGTACGGTTGAAATTTGTGCAATCTTCAGTAACCTACAAGTGTCATTTTGATTGGTTGTATGCAGTATGTCTGTCTTTTACATTATTTTTACGTTTCTCGCTGGCATTATATATTTGCTACCAAGTTTTAAATTCGACTTTTCTTAAATAATGGCGATTGCTGATATTTCTTTGTTATCTGTATATATACTTAGATGATTCTCCTTTGTACGTTTAGAAAGTCAGTGCAATTCAAAGAGGAAGCAAAGTTTATATTTACAGTAAGTTTAATAGTATTTACAATAACAGTTGTAGTTATAGTGTCCAGATTTGTTTTCGTACTCACACATATTGTTTTCTTACTCACGTACTGTGTTAGGCTTCAAATGACTGCTAAATCAAATGCATCAATGCAGTGTATGTACCGGCGTTTCTAAAGAGGTAACAACAAAATGAATGATTTCAATGTACCGGTGTTTCTAAAGAGGTAACAACAAAATGAATAATTTCAATATTCTTATTTGTATCTTTCAGATAAGAAACAAGGAACATAAGGGAATTAAGTTTTATGTATGACGTTTTTTTTAATTCTCAAGGTTTTTATTTGAAAATTATACATTCTTGGTTAAGACATACTATAAAAATGTATATAGGCATTTGAGTTCTAGCTAAAACCTTGTTGCTGTATATTTTTAAACTATGTGTATGATCTAGAAAAACCTTTGGTACATAGTTTTAGCTAAATGTGCTTTTAAATTTATATTCTGATGAGTTTGAACAGTGTAGAAAATTATTTTTACTATGCATTCGTTTGAACTTAAATATTACTGTGTTTTGTGTGCCTACTTGATTAATTAGGGACGATTTTCAAATGGTGCATAGTTTATACCAAATCTAGTTCCACTTTTTGGTAATGCTGTACACATTCGGTTGTCTTCGGTGATTAAATAATTTTGTGTGCTCTTGTTATCGACTTCCAAATGTTTCAAAATGGTTCAAACGATCTCACATTCTTTTGTTTCCGATGCCATGAGAAGTGGCGACTTTTTTATTTGATTAAAGTGGTTTCAAAATGCTTATCTACTTGGTGCTGATCATTGGAAGTGCTTGACATATGCAAGTCCTGAAGCCATCTAGGTTCATTCTTAATGAATTTTCTATAAAGCCTGTTAGTATATTCTCAATAAATATGACATTTTAACACTATACTTGCTTCTACAGTGAACAGAAGTATATGAATATTCCAAAGTGCTTGGATATTTGAAGCAAAACCTTGTAGATGTTGGGTCTTTGTCTAATGTTATATGAAGATGGTTTATAAATTTCATCGTTGTTTGTAAGTAAGCTTTGTTCGTGGATATATTGTATAGCTATTTTATGGAAATGATCAATTGTTATGCTTTTATTTTATAGTTTTTTACTTTGATTTGTATATTATCCGATTGAAATACAATTAAATGCAATTAGATTACGGATATGTGATTATTGTAGTGGTATGATTTGTCATAAACGACAGCGTTTAAAAAATGCGGTCAGTATTTTGGGACAATAACTCATGATAATACGACAGCGTTAAAGCCTTGTTGTAAGTTATTTAAAAACATAAATCACATTGATACAACAGCGTTTTACAAACGCTGATGAATAAGTAGTAACAGCGTTTTCCTGTCGCTGTTGAAAACTAGTGAGTTTGTTTTAGACAGGGTATTTTAAACGCTGTGGAAATGTAAAATACCACTCTAAACACTTTTCCACAGCAAAATATAAACGCTGTAGAAACTAAATAAACAACAACAAAATAACGCTGTGGAAAATTATTTTTGACAGCGTTGTTTTTTCGCTGTTTGAAATTACATATCAACGACCGCATGTCGTTATACAGCGTTCTTCACAATGCTGTTATATCATTTAACAGCAGTTTTTAAACGCTGTTAAAAGGCTATTTTGTTGTAGTGCCGCCAATTCATTACCCAATTAATTGACATATAAGTTTCCCTCTTTTATTAGTTAATGCTTACTTAATGTATTTAATTAATTTCTTAATTAATTGATTGCGTCAATTATAAATTAATATATGTATGTTATCATTTAATTTATTCCCTACATACATCTCCCTTTATTAGAAGACCCCTTAATTAATTAATGTTATAAAAGTGACATTTTCTCTGACTAATGATGCCTCTATGTCTCTTAATTAATTCTTATTTTAATTGATTGATGCGTTAATTAATCACACACTCATTTCTTGCATAAATCTATGTAACCTCTTAATTCTTAAATGCATATATTTGACATTTATATTCTGTTTTGCAATTATGTTAATTCAATTGATTTTATTTAATTATATAAAAATGTGGTGTGTTACATTTGTGGCTTTACACTAAATTGCAAAGAGCTTCATTTATACAAGGAGGGGGCAAACGTTATCCGCATATTTTCCAAAGAGAATGAACATAAAAGCAAGTGAGCATGATGTCATTACAAGCACGCATGAACTAATAAGTCCATGATCAAGCTTCCAAGATAATAATGTAACAAGCATAAGAATGTCAAAACTGAAGAGATGTCGTGACGAAAGACAGAAGGCATATCAAACCTAATGGCGACATATGTTATCGCGCTTATGAACATAAAACAATTGCAAATAGTCGATATTGAACTTCATTACAAGAGGGAATGTCAACGTTAAGGATGTTGAACAATATCAAATATTATAGGATGCCGCAAATGATCAGTACATCGAATAAATGCAATATTAAGAGAATATTGTAAATCATCAATAAATAAGAGGATGTCGCATGTCACAAGATCAGTAAGGATATCAAACTTCATAGATGTCGTGAATCACCAACATTCAAAGGGATGTTAGAAATCGTTAATTTACATGAGGACAACATATCACATGTCAATAAACGTTCGAATCACGCTACGCAAGTTTCGAACTTGTGATCTCTCACACCAAAGCCGAATCACTTAACCACTTGGACAATGGTGCTTGTCAGAAGCAAAAATTATTAACAAAAGGAGAGAAAATCAAGAGGATTTAGTATATTTTTCTTAATTAAGCTTCAAAGACATTCATACTCCACCACATTCTCCTTGTCGAGGCCACCACCAAGGTAGTGATCCATGTGATGTATTCAACTGTAAAGTGATGACGATAAGTGGCACCATCAAGTCCGTTCATTGTGCCAAGTCATCAATTCATGCTAACTCACATCAACCAATGGAAGCAAGTCTTACCTCCTTCCAACCACTATAAATAGTGTTGCACCCCTCATGTAAAGGGGCCCTTAACTTCTTTCCCTCTTAGCATAAATCATTTTTTGAACTAGAACTTTTCTAAGCTCTCTTAAGAGTTTGAGAACAACTTTAATGGCTATGATAAAGAAGATGACATATGATATTTGCATACAAGGACTTGGAAAATTAGAAATTTGCATATTTGATTTGCTTTGTAACATACCTCATAATTGTATAAAAAATATGACCTGTGCATATTGCCTATTTTGCCCATTGACAATAAATAAAGGACTATTAAATAGTTTGGCTTGCCTATTTTATCATTGAACACATGGTTTGGATTTTAAATAATTTCATGAATAATCATAAAACCAAGAGGTATTATTGGAATTTCTTCGAATATGCCTCCTTGTACAATATCTCGGGTGTTGAACCCATTTTTGGTTTAACGTGTGTGTGTATGTGTGTGTTTCTAATTTTATTCTCTATTATCTATAATTTACCGTTATACATTTCAGTTTCGTTTAATTCATTTATTCAAATGTGAAATTAATCCATAGTTTGTCAATATCCATTTCAATATTCACTAGTCAGTTCACTAGCCTGACCATTATTAACAAATATCATTTTCTTTGATTATAACAATCAAACCACAATTTTATTTCAGATTATATCATTTTTAATTACTATCCAAACTCAGTAATTATCTAATTTAACCCAAATTAAATTTGTAATCGATAAGCACCATTGTCCCAGTGGTTAAGTGATTCGGCTTTGGTGCGAGAGGTCACAAGTTCGAAACGTGCGTAGCGTGATTCGAACGTTTATTGACATGTGATATGTTGTCCTAGTGACATGTTGTATATAAAGTACCATTTCAAAAAAAAAATTAAATTTGTAATCCATAGATTATCAAAGAACTACGTGAGATTAAATAGTTATATGTTAGAGAAGATGAAAACCACTCACATAAACCCAATTTTCTCTTAAATGCTCTATGTCAAGAATTAAGCTTTTCTTCAAATCCAACTATTCATGGCTGTAATTGGTATTAAAGTGTTGATTTTGACTCACTCTTTGATTTGGTACTTGAATTGCTAAATTTAGTGGAGATTGAAGTGAAAATTTGATGTTTGAATTGAAGTAGGGTTTCATGTATTCAGAGACCAGAGGAAGAAGAAAGATACGTATGAAAATAATAATTTAAATTCTCATACGGGAAGGAATGACCTACTATCTATAGCCTAAGTAAAGTGTGTGTTCAATTTGAGTTAGGCTTAGCCCGTTTAAAGTTCAAATTTCCAAAATATAAAAACAACAATATCTTCATCATCCAGACTTCGATTCTGACAACATAAATACAGTGCAAATCAGAAGAATGAGATGGTCGTAATGGCGTAACTTTAAATTCAAATGTTTGGAATATGATAATTTTTCCCTTTAAGACAAAATTATTGATTTTTTTTGAATGATCGAAAAATACGGGTTATTACGTATATGCTGATTATAACAGTATCCAGAAATACTAAACATAATACATATACATACATACATATATTCCTCTTTGATATTATAATATAATAATGGACATATGATTCATTATAAACATCATATGTAATTTAATTAATATAATTACAGTAGAATTAAGTGGAAATTTGGATCAGTCCCTTATTTTCAAGTTCGATACATGAAAACTCTTCATAAAAACATGTTTTAAATTACACGTCTAAAAATATTTTCAATTATTTTCTTCGCTTTTATTTTTCAAAAACCAAATCTACGCTTAATCACATGGTTCTATGATCAAATATTAACCTAAATTCTTTTTGCAAAATTGCAAATATTCAAAGTTTTAGAAACTAAAATTTTTGCAGTTTGGTTGAAACTAGAACAAGGGTGTTTTTTATAATGGATTTTTGAGCAGAGACGATAGTGTATTTTGAAGCTTAACGATGATGTTTTACAAAAGTTCCCATTAGTTTTGGTTAAAACTAAATCTTATTATATCAAATTGAATATTAAATATGATTTACTGTAATATATACTATTCATCTTAACAAATTAGAAAGATCTAGTGCCTAACGAGTAAAAGGATTTTTTTGAGTTTTGCCCTTTTACCTCACTGTTTGATGCTCCTAATCTAATAGTGACTACTTGAAGTTCATATACTTAGTACATTTTTGGTTATTACATACATTCTGTTACGAGTAGATTTTTACCAAATGGTCGAATGATCGATTTCTTTTATGCGGCAATTTTCCATTCATTCCTCGACATTTAGGTTAAGAAATGCATGGAGGGTCATTACAAATGCCTTATACAGGGTTGACATAAAAATATTCAGCGTGTTCCAAAATTCTTATGCCCGTATATCTTTTTTGTTGCTTTGTATCAATATTGATTTCATGTAATCTGAGAGTGAGCTATTATTAGTGCAAAGGATTATGAACATCAACTAATATTAAGTTTTCTACTTCAATGCCTTCAAACGACGATATGCCTTTAATAGTGTTGGTGTAGGAGGATGTTACGTTGGTAATCATCACCGCGGTCAATAATGTTTGAACAATATCCCAATCCGCTTCAGTCTTGTTTTGAGTGTTTCCCACTTTGTGTATTCCTTACAATTAATGTTGTGTTTATTACTTGTTTTGTCGTCCAACGTCAGTTGTTCAATAGCTACCGAAACTTTTTCACCCATACATGTAACTTTTTTCCTACGTAGAAATTCTCCAAAAATCGTTAATAATGGAGCAATCAAAGAGGATGTCACCTTGATCCATATTTCTAGGAGAATGTTTCCTAAGAGACACTAAAAGAAGTATTATTTTGTTGTTTGAAATATTATAATTCAAAGATGAATTTCATAAGAATAAAACAAGATGTAAATTTTACTTTTGAACACGCATGCTTTACGTAAGAGTCAAGGCTTGTGTCTTTCTTGAACTTATCAATTTTTACTCCTTGAAAAACCATATGTGCGGATTAAATCATCTATCTTTAGTTTCACTGTCCTTATGTGGTTGAAGTAACTTTGAATATATCTCAACCATTGATTTATACATGATTAATCAAAATATGATATAGTGGGTCTCAATTATTGATCAGGTCTTTGTAACTAATGAATGAGAAGATAAAGGATTTGAACTTGTATATTCGATCGTTGATGTAATCCTTACGTTCAATGTGCTAAGCCAAGGAGCCAAGTGATCGATCAAACAGTGCATTCACTGCGTCCAAAAATAGATCTTTATGGCATCTCTAGCAGTGGCTAGAGAGAAAAAGAGGGGAGCAATTCTCATCTTTACTTTATTCCTCATGCATCAGCGGTGGGAATTTGAGCGTGAGGAAGAAAAGAGTTAGAATCCTTCTATTTTTTTAATAAACATGGATTCCCTAGAACGGGAATCAGAATATCGTTTAGTTTTTAAATATTTTTTAGAAAACCATTTATGGATGAATAATTTTTTTTAATGTAAAATAGATTAAATGTTTTTTCTTTGAAAATTGTTTAGTGTTTAAATGATTTTCAAAATGTCGTTTAATGCAGAATACATTAAAGGATCATTTGAAAACAGTTTAGTTAAATAATTTTTTTCAAAGTAAATTCACGTTCAACTGCAGGAAGGATGAGAATTCTTCCAACTTTTTTTGTATCTCGCTTAAAATCCACTTTCTGCTGGAGATGCCCTTATAACGTACTAAGTCTCCGAGGAGCCCACCAATGAATGCTGACAACGTCCATTTAACAAAACTTTGTGGCACATATGTAATTATCCTACTAAACCCAACTCCCTCATTAAAAGTTCGGCTCTTTCTTCTACAAAATCCATTTTCTCAAAAACTCCCTTTACCAATTAACTAATCTAAGTGGATGCAGGGTTCTCCCCTCGACCTGTACTTTTATGAGTAGGGAATGTTTCCTAAGAGACATCAAAAGAAGTATTGTTTTATTGTTTGAAATATTACAATTAGATGATAGTTTAATAAGAATAAAGTAAGATGTAAATTTTACATTTAAACACATATACTTTATGCAGGAATTAAGACTTTTGCTTTTCTTGAACTTTTCAATTCGAGGCTTTGCACATCAGATCCCTATTTCTGATGTTGTTATAAGAAAAGTCCATGTAGCAATTAATAGGGGAATTTTTTTTAAAGGACAAATTATTTAAAAAATTTATTCATAAGGACCGGCACAAAAAAATTTCTTCCAAAGGACAGGCCCAGAGCCCATTCGCGCTTCAAAACATATTTCCATTCCGTTCATTCGTCTTCCAGTGCAATTTTGAAATCCACACTCATCTTCATGGTACAAAATTAAAATTAAGAAAAAATGGCGAACGAAACCACATCAAGATCGCTACCTCCATCTCAATCGCATTCATCAGAAAATAAAGAACAAGCAGAGTTTGAGAACGATTCTGATACCTTATCCCCTCAATATGATATTCGACAAAAACCTATACCCTAGCGCCTCGTTTTGATCATCAGCTCGAATCTGGAAACAAAGAAACTAAATCTAAGAATCGAGACGAAATTGAAAACCTAGTGTAACGACCCGACTTCCTAATCTTGTTCCAAAGAAAACATCTTCGGGAACATCCATCGTCACTGTATCTCATCATACAGCTACTATTACCTGAGGTATCAAGGTACCATCACTCGCTTCTGTTCAACCGACAGATCCAACTTTACTCATCCAAACTTCAAAGATAAACTCCGAACCATTACAGTTTCCTTCGGAGATCGATGAAATCCTTCACCATAGCAAAGCTTACTCGAGACAGTATTGGGTTTACAGTCTCGATATATACTTCCAACCTCAAACATTCAAACTCCAACTATTGGTAATTGTGTTACACACACTACCACCTTATCTACCTTTATAACTTATATTGGAAAACCCGAACAGGTAACCCAATAAATAGGTAGAAATACATAAATATATATATTTAAAATGATATATTTTTTTTTATATAGAAATTATTTCTGGGTAATAGTAGCGAGTGATGGTACCTTGATACCTCAGGTAATAGTAGCTGTATGATGAGATACAGTGACGATGGATGTTTTCTTTGGAACAAGATTAGGAAGTCGGGTCGTTACACCTAGCAGTTGAGACGCAGCAAAAATCAACAAAATTAAAACTATCAAAAAGCCTAATGGAAGAAGGTATACAGCAACAAAGGGAAAGAAGAACAAAAAGGAAACATGAACAAAACAGAACAGAAGAAAAGGTAAATGATATTATTAAATGTAGCATAACAAATCCATTGTACATTGATTATGATACTATTGAACTTATTTTACAGAAGAATGAAGAAACCATACAGGGAAAAACAGCTGGTGACAAATTAACTGGACAACAAATGCAAAAAAGAGAATTAAGATCAAAGAAAAAAAATGAGAAAATAATTCAGCAGCAACTTCAAAAGGCAATTAATACCATTCAGTTATAAAACTGATACTATTTAATCTTTAGATGTATTTTAATATTGTTAATATGTATAACAGGAAAAAGTAGAAACAAATAAGGCAAAGCAAATAGCTGTTGAGGAATCTGAAGACGAACAAGCGAACACGGTAAATGTACAAGCCATATCACTAATAAAGATTTTCATGTTCAAAAAGTGATAGTTATAGTTTGTTTGGTAGAAATCAAAGATTAGTTGGTTTAAAAATAGATTTCATTGCTATTTGTTACAAAAGTGATACTAATATATTGAAAATATGATACCAAACATCTGTTAGAATTAATGTGATACTTTGTGTTTAGGAAAATTAAAGTAAGCACACAAATAAAAACTGATACCAACATACTGCAATAGTGATACCTATAGTCTAATTGTGTGTAGCTGTCTCATTTTAGTTTACAAATTATTTAACCATCTTTTTTCTAGTACAACTGAAACTAAATTCTTACAAAATGGAACCCACTGTATAAAATGTTTTAGTTCATTTGACAATGTTGTAATTTTTCAATAAAGTGATACCTATAATTCAAAAAATGATACCCACTGTATAACAAACTGATACCTATATTTCAAAAAATGAACCTATTGTTTGTTTAACTGAAGACAAAACTTCATAATTTTTTTAGAAAATATTATATACTTTATAACAAAACTGATATAGGTATATACATAAAACAATACCCACTATCACAAATATAAAATTGATATCAATGGAATGAAAAACTGATACCTATTGTCTGTTTTTATGGACATCATATCTTAAAATTGGTATACTGTTTGTTAGAACCAAACTGATGCATACACCTTATAAACATGATACTCACTTTATCTGTTGTAAACTTTGTACTTTTAATTATACAAATTACTGTCATTGTAATTTGGAACAAAAATAACACAAATATAAGCTAAAAATTATACATGCAGTATGTTTCTTTTGAAGTTATTATGTACCAATTTTAGAAGTATTTCAACCAGAATTATTAAAAAATTGATACCTACATTTAGCAAAAATGATAGCAAATTTTAGTTAAATAAAAATACCATGTTTTATCTCATGTTTGAAGAAACTGAAACTGGTATATCATGTTATATATTGTTTTGTTTCAATGCTGTTTGTTTCACTAACAACTTAATGACACATTTTCATGAAATAGGATGATGATGATTTTGTCAATCCATGTCATAAAAGCATGCATGCAACATCAGAACAAACAACAAAACAGATAGCAAAATCGGAACATGTTAAGCCAGAAACTGCTTATAGATGTGGCTTACAAGCTATCTTCAAGATATTAAAACTGGTCAAAGAAAAAAATGGATTGACCAAAAAGCAAGTTGACATCTTAAAGAAGACACCATTTTACAACTTCTTCAAAGTAATCTATGAAGAAAAAATAACAATGAAAGAGTGCAAAAAGCATCAACAAAACTTGGATGCTTTATACAACTGCTACTGTATGGAAACTGATACCTTCATCTTAGGAGAAGACAAAATGAAGGTAACTGCCAGAGATATAAGCTTATTGTTCGGTCTGCCATTAAAAGGAATAAACATAGAACCGACAAAAAAATTGACGAGCAGAACCATTCCACCAGACTGCAAAGACTTTGCAACTAGAAACTTTGGCACAAATACTTACATAACAAGAAATGTTGTGGAAAGAAGAATAAAACAAGAAATATCAAAAAGGAAAAAAGAAAATGAAGAAGATCTCCCTTTGTTGATAGTAATGCAAATACTATTGACATTTTTCTTTCCCAACAACCAACAAAAGCTGAGATGGGGAATTCTACCCTATTTGGTTGACAGTGAAACAATGCAAAGTGTCTCATGGCCACAAACAATAGAGAAAAATTTTAGTAAATTTGTCAAGAAGTTTATCTCTAAGCCAAGAAACATATCTGGATGTTCAATGCTTCCATTGGTAAGATGTGTTATGCAAAATATTATTAATTTAAAAAAATTGTTATATTCAACATTCTTATCTAATTATATCTTTAAATTTTTATAGTACTGCATCTGTGAGAAAATGAACCTTATTCAACCAAGAAAGCAACTTGCTGAAGATTTACCCAGATTTGCACGATGGGATGTAAGAAAACTTAAAGACATTGTTGTGAAACAATTGTTGAAGGATATAAAAGTTGGCAATGTAAGTTAAAGTTAATTCTTACTTACAGTAGTATTTATCAGTGTACATTTTATGTTCTCTCTTTCTGTAGTATCAGTTTCAACACTTAGAATAATTATTTGTCTCTACATAGTATCACATATGTCTCTTTGTAGTATCACTTTAACTTCTGATTAGTATCAGTTTCATTTTGTAGCTTTAAATTTTAAAATAAATTACTATTTCAATTACACGGGTGAAAGAAATAAGCAATATTCTTCCACATGAACAGAAGCTACTCCAAACAGGATCGATAAAAGAAGAATCAAGTGACAAAAGAAAAGAAAACCAAAGGAAAAAAAGAAAAATTGAAGAAGCAGAACAAAGTGCTCGATCTTTTGAAGATTTTGTAAGCCTTAATGTTTTGCAAACGCACATTAAAGATTTGGAAGAAGAAGGTAAGAAGACAAAGAAGCAATTAGAAAAAGAAAAGAAGTTGAGGATAAAGGTTGAAAAAGAAAATTTGAAATTGAAAGAACAATTGAAAGAACTCAAATCAAGAATAGAAGAAAGTGAAAAGAAAAATTCAGCAGTTGAACTAGAGAGTAAGCATATGGAAGATGAACCTGACAACATTCTAAAGGAACATGCACATGTAGAAACACAAATGGAAAACAGAGAAAAGAAATCCACAACTGAAAGCAATGAAGAAGAGAAGGAAGACAAAAATGCTGAGCCTCATGTGGAAAAAGTTAATACAGCAAATAAAATAAATGAAGATGAATGTTTAAATATAGAAGCCCAAAATGAAGAAAAAACATTCACAGCGGAAACTATTGAAGAAGAAAATCCAGAGTGTCAAGCAAAAATAACACAAATGGACAGGTACATGATTTTTTACTATTGAAAATAACACTGTTTGATTCAAATTAATGCTTGCTTATATTATAAATATTATAAATAATTCTGAGTATAAGTTAAAGTAAACTGATACCTAAATGTATTAAAAACTGATACCTATGTATATAAATATTGTAAATTGAACTATTTATGTTCATCATCATTTAGTAGAGAACTAATACCAAAATAATGCACAATTTATATGCATCAGTTGTTTGATTATAACTGATGGTTGGTTAATTTACAAACAATTTTCACTATGAAATAAATCAAAACTGATACCTATATGTATGAAAAACTGATACTTACTTTGTGTTTGAAAAACTGATATCTATGCAAAAATGATACCCATAAACCGCCACCATTAACATTATTGATACTAATAATATTATATTCATTCACCAATAACAAAAACTGACAGCTTCTTATTGTTAATACAGATTCTCAACTGAAAAAAATGTAGAAGAAGTTGAAGACACAACTACTGACACTAATACAGAACAAGTTCATCAAACAACTGAAACAGTGTTGAACAAAACAAATGAAACAGTGTTGGAAACAAATGAAGATAAAACAATGAAAAAAGATATAAAAGAGGCTCAAAAATTGGAAGAAGATACCAATAAAGAGAGCAAAGTTGCACAATACAGTGATGTAGTACAAGACCTAACACCTCCATCTTTCAATCTCAATATCACACAACAGTTGCAAGAGGGAATAACAGAAAAGGACAAAGAAAACAAACCAGCAAAACCTTCTGGTCGGAAAAGGAAACAAATAGTTCATAAGTCATCTTCTTATGTGAAAAGAATAAAAGAAAGAGCAAGGAAAAAAAGAGAAAGCCTCAGCTTTGAATATGGTTAGAGAAGGAAAAAAACAGCAAAAAAACAAAAACCTGAAGCAAATGAAAATGATGAAAAACTGGAAGAAAATGATGAAAAAGAAAGTGCAGAAGAGTCAATCCCAATGCCAATTCAAGAATAGAGCCAACACTTTCAAATGTAGGACTAGGACACTGCAGCAAAACTTTGGCATACTTGAATATAGAACAACAAAATACAATCAAAACTTTCTTTCCTATGACATCATCAAAAGAGTAAGTATACAAACATATATACTAATTTTGCTGGTTAAAATAACATTGTATAATTGATATGTAACTTATTTTCTTAAAACAGAGATATAGCATGGACAGATAATGACACAATTAGAGGAGGATGTACAATAACAAAAAAAGTACTACAAGAACTTCTTGAAGAAAATGCCACACATGGATCGGTACACACTTTTTTTTTGTTTAATAATACTGCTACCAATAAAAATAATTACAAAAAATAATGTGTAATAGCTATGTCCACTGCTATTTGTACCAAAACTGATACCTATTTATAGCCAAAAATGATACCTAATTACTATTTATTACAAAGTGGTGGTCTATTAGTTGAATTATGTATTAACTATCATGTATGACAAAATAAATACCAAAATAGTGCAAAACTAATTCCTAGTGGCAGTTGATATAAATTCATACTTTTGTTTTCTAGTAGCAATTGATTTAACAGCATGTACAAAAATGATACTAAGTCAGGGCAAAAATGATACCCAGAAGTTGTTTCATCATATTTCATGCTTAATTATTCTTGTAATTTGTAATATATTTTACCACTATTTAAACAAAAGATACTAATTATCATTGAATATTGTTTCACCAGTAACAAAAAATTACATTTTCTTGTTGTTAATGTAGATAATTGACTGGTATTTATCTAAATGTGGGCTGAAAGAGCACAACTATGCATTCACAACAATAATGACGGTAAATAAAAATGTAATATACAGTAATATGATAAATGCTAAATATATATTGAATTCTAACTTATTTTTTTTATTTAACAGCAAGCTATAGTTTTCAATATACATGGAATTATAAAATCTTTAGTGCTACCTTTCCTTGAACAAATTGTGGATGATGAATACACAGATGCTATATATTTTCCATTGCATTGTGAATTCCATTGGACAGTAGTAACTTTGACATACCCAACAATGGAATGGAGTCATCTAGATTCTAGACGTCCAAGAAGGAATTCTAATGAAAGAAACAACCCCAGTCTAAAGCAGGCAATGATATTGGTATGATATATTTTTGTTAGGAAACAAAATAATTTAATTAAACAAATTGAACATTAACTAACTTTGTATTGTTTTGTCTTTAATAGAGAAATAAAATTTAAGAAATGCTGAAAGAACTTTGGAAAAAGAAAAACATACAAGATAAGCAGGTGAAGGCAAATAAAATGCATCAGATACCATGTGCACAACAAGGATCAGACACGTAAGTTGTTTATGTTGTTCAAAATGATACGTACTGACACTTAAACTGACAAAACTAATATTGCTAATATTCTTTTAAACAGACTTGACTGTGGTATATACGTGATGATATTCATCATATCAATGAACATAAGTCAAATACCACTCAAAATAGCCCCTGAACAAATGCTGAAATCAAGAGCAAGAATTGCACATCAGATATTAACTGACAAAGAGCACTGTTGGAGCTTAGCCAAATTCATGTCAAGTTTGGAAGAAGAAAGATAAATGAACAAATCAAACAACTTGCAAAAAGTGCTAATATTTTAACATGAACTGATGTACATTTTAGATATTTTGTTATATGTAGTTGAATTTAATTTCTGTTTTAATGTTGGTACAATCAATGCTTTATATTAGTACAATTTGTTGTACAAACTATGAACATATTTATGATGATGTTCTGTTCTTAAAACAATGTTGATCTTACTTGTAAAAACAATGATGATCTGGTGGAATGATTTGCTGTAATTGATTTTCATTTCTTAACCTGAAGTTTGGATTATAATAAGATTATACAGTGAATGTTCTATCATGCAACTATTGATCCTACATAATATTATCAGTTTTATGATTCAACTACCAGTTGTATAATAATATTATAAGATTTCATATCATATATCAATAGCAAACAGTAATTGGGTATCGGTTTTAATAACTACTAGTATCAGTTTTGCTCAAACTGACACTCAACATACTTTATGAAACAACAATTAACACCAGTGTCAGTTTTTGCTAACACAAGATATCATTATAATTATTAATTAGTACTAATGTCTGTTATAGAATGTATTATAATACACGAAACTGATACTAAAAACTAACCAAAACTGATACTAAAGTCCTTATATCCAATCAAACAAACATTATCTCCGCCCAAAAGAAAGCATATATCAATTCAATCATCTTCTTCAATCAATTACACAATGATTATCATATCCCATATACTATAATATCTACTTTATTATAAATAACTAAAATATACATAATTAAACAAAACTGATATCACACAAAGAAAAAATGATACCATAATTTATACCAACAGAATGCGTAACATGATACTAAACAACTGAAATTAACAGTATGCAACAAATATCAAAACAAATGTTTGAAATAAATAAATAAATAAACACCAAAACTGATACTGTAAAAACATATAACTAATACTAAAACTGATACTATCATTTATACTACATAGCTGAAATTAAAATCAAGTTGATAATATGCTATACTGAATACAAATTAATAACAAGGTTCAATTACAGTAAACAATCAAAACAAGTCACACAACCACTTATTAATCTAAACAAATTCAAAATGTAAAATCAAATCCTCTTTGAAGCTTGACAATTCCGTTTATTATGACCAAACTGCTTGCACTCTCCACATCTATTTTGATTGTTCTGAAAATATGAAAATCCTCCTTTGCGCTTGATTGATGGTCTACCAGCACCACGTTTCTCCTTTGGTGGCTTGATAACATCTTGAATGCTACCATCAACAATAGGCCTATCATAATTTGGAATAGGATTTATAGCATTGGCATAAGAACATCGATAAGCATCAACAGTGAAATACTTCTCAACAAAATCATATACAGACAACTTAGACTTGTTCATACACTTTATAGCATGAGCACAAGGAAATCCCGTAATTTTCCATTGGTTGCAACTACAAACCCGCTCCTTCAAATCAACACAATGAGAGTTTGGAGATTTCACTTCATAAGCAAAATCAGAAGATTTATATACATCCCATCCAAATCCTTCTTCAATCAACTTATCTAAGCGTAACTCCATAGAAGGACATAGACTTGTTCTCCACAAACGACATTCTTCTCTTCTTCTAGCCATTTGTTCCATAATCTTAACACGAATACCATCTAAACACAAAGTAATAGGCAATGTTCGTTCATTTAAAATCCAACTGTTAAAACTTTCTGCAACATTGGAACTATATTCGCCATAACGTTTCCCTGGAAAAAATAAATCCACCCACTTATCAAATGGCTTATCCTTTAAAAAATTAACACCAGCAACACCACCAATTTGACAAAACTTAGAATATGCTCCTTCAAATTCATATAGATTTGAAGCTCTAGAACACATTTTGAATAGATCAACAATAGACACATTTGCATTTTTGGCTTTCACTGCTGAAAGAAGATTTTGTTCCATATGCAAATAGCAATAACTGTGATAATCTGAAGGAAAAACATCACGAACACCTGAAAGCAAACCTTGGTGGCGATCTGACATAAAAACTAAAGTACGCTCTTCTTGAAGCATTTGTTTTAAATGGTTCAAAAACCATGTCCAGTTATCCACATTTTCTACAGAAACTACACTCATAGCTAAAGGGAAGAAACTTGCAAATGCAAAAATAATTAGTAAAAAAAAACTAAAAGTAATTACGACCATAAATATAAAACAATTCATAAAACTGATACTGACAGTAACAAAACTGATACCTAAAACCTGATATGACCATTATAAAAAATATTAATAACCACAACATTATGCACAGTAATCTTCATTCTAAAACAACAAAGAAACAAAAATTGACATATATTACGATACAAAGGAAATTTCGATACTACATAACTATAAATGATACCATATATGAACATACTTGAAACTGATACTAAGATTATACCAAAACTGATACTAATCTCCTGTTTAGCAGTATGAAATTATTATACCAAATACAAACTTACAATTCAATACAATAAAAATTCTGATACTAGAAACTTGCTACTTATAAACTACATTTCTTAAAACTGATACCAACAGAATACAAATTATGGTAAAAAATGTATATTAATGATTATGCCAAGTATTATGATCTCAATACAAATAACTCAAATCTGAAAACAAAGACATACCTTGATCACCATTTTTTGCAGTAGCACCCATCAACACACCAGGACGTCCCTTCAAGTGAGTAGCATCTAAGAATATCATAGGACGACAAGACTTGAAACCAAGTAAACAAGCGCCAAAACCAATAACCACCCTTTCAAATTCATTACTACAAGGATCAACATCCATATCAACATAACTATCTGGATTAGATTTTTTCACTGCTTCCAAATACCAACTCAAATCGTTATAAGACAAAGCATCATTACCGTGCAACTCCATCAATGCAAGTTGTTTTCCATGATAAGCATAACCATAAGACAACTGAAAATTGTATTCTCTTTTAAAATCAACTATAATATCCTTAGGCTTTTTACTTGGACAATCGCGGATCTCATCAATAATCATCGATTTAACAAATGAACTAGATATATGTGGATTATTCACATGTCTAAGACCAGCCCCACAAGAATGATCAAAAACCAAATTTCTCATAAAGAACCTTTTCAATTCTCCAGAATCACAGGAACCATGGACTTTGAAAAGACAACCATCCTTATATGATGAGCAAATCACAGTAACTCTTGTTGCACAATTCTTTAAAAATACTAATTCATACCCCTTTTGAATTTGATATGCCATCAAAAACTCTCTAAATTGTTCAGCTCCTCCAAAACAAAAACCAACAAAATTGGAAATGCTTAATGTCGACCCTCTCCTCAACATATCTTTTAAATAACTTTTACCATTAACAACAACATTTGAACAGACAGATACAGTAGAAGATGAAGAAGCACGAACAACGGATGAACTTGAAATAGAAGCACCATCAACATATTCCAATTCAGAACCCTTAACCTTAACAGTAAAACCAAAGAAAGAACTTTTCTTGTATAACTGAAAACAAATTATACTCTGAATATCAGTATCAGTGTCAACCATAATAACTTTGTCCTCAAGTACATAAGAAATCTGAATAGAAAGAGGAGTTAATTGAGACCAACATCGACATATCTCATTCTTCAAATCATACAAAGAGCAATCAATAGACAATCGAGTGCTAAAAGTGTTATTATTCAACACAAACAGACAAAGAAGACTATTATCCCCACTGTCAAAAATAAAATAAAATAAACGTTAGTAAAAATACATTCAATTTAGAACATTATTCATTCAATTTCACAAAAACTGATACCTACAGTATACACAACTGATACCTAGTTACTGATAAAAAAAAATGATACTAAGAAAGAATAAAAATGATACCTAGAAACTGAACCTAAAGTACAATAGTTTTCCACTATATCACAACTTTATATACAACTCAAGCAACGATACTTTTCCAATCATCCCAACATTAATGCAAGAAAATGCAAGATAAATTAAATGAAAAGCTAACTAGAATACAACACTGCATAAAGAAACGAGTATAATAATAAAAAACCTGCTGCTACTTCCACAATTTTCCATCGACGAACGAACAAACAATGAGAAGAACAACACTGCATATCATTCAAAAAAATGAAAACAAATAGAAAGCACAGACAAACTTTTTTAAATCGAATAGAAAAACAACAAAAAACAGAATAATATAAGCATACCTAAAAAGAACGAGATCACGGTACAAATATGAAAAGAACGAGATCAACAAACGCACGTAAGAAAAAAAACGATCGATGAAGTACAATTTTCAGAAGGACGGAATTGAAAAAAACGAACGAAGTTGATCGATATTATTTTCAGAAGGACGGAATTGAAATAAACGAACGAAGGTGATCGATTTTATTTTCAGAAGGACGAATTTGAATTAAACGAACGAAGTTGATCGATATTATAATTGGGAGAAAGAGATTTGATCGCGACTGAAAAAATTTGATCGAAAGGAAGAAGAAGAAGAAGCGCGCGAAAGTGGGCTGGAAGGAAATACGATAATTTGTCCTTTTGAGAAAATAATTAGCGGGCTGTTCTTACGGTAAAAAAAGCCCTAAAAATTGTCCTTGAGGAAAATTTCCTGCAATTAATATGTAAAATATGTTTTTATTTTTCTAAATCAAGAAGCGCAAACTAGCATGCAATTTTCTAATAAAAAATGCAAATTAACTTGCGCTTTTTAAAAAGTTTTTCAAAAATTGGAAAATCAAAATTCTTTATTTCTAAATAATAATTGTTATTTAAGTATAATTTTAGGAAATAATTACAGTTTTTCAACATTATCGAATTTTATAGAATTATATTTTTTCTTTCGAAAATTGAAAGTTTTCTTGTATTTTCTATCAGAAAAGTTCAAATTATCTTGCATTTTATATTTAGAAAAATATGAATCTAATTTACATAATTATTTTTACATGAACTATTTTTATAACAACATAAAAAAAATGGACCTACAACTTTTTTCTTATTTCAACTTTTTTTTGAAACACCGTATACGTAGATCAGATTTTCTGTCTTCAATCTCTTTATCCTACGTATCCGAACACATCTCAACCATTGATTTATATACAATTGGTGCGTCTCGATTATTGATTAGATAATTTGTAACCCATGAATGAGATGCCGTTGAAACATTTTTTTTTTTTTGAAGATAAATGTCCGTTGAAACATTTTTTTTTTTTTTAAAGATAAATGCCGTTGAAACATGAAAACACAGAAAAATTTGAAGATAAATGATTTGAACTACTTTAAATGATCATTGATGTAATAATTACGTTCAATTTGTTCATTCAACAAAACTCAGTGGCAACCTTAAAATGTGGTAAAGTCTCCAAGGGGCCCACCGCTGAATGCTACAACGTTCATTTAACAAAACTCAGTGGCACATCCGTAATTATCCTACTTAAACCAACTTTCCCGTTAAAAATTCAGCTCTTTCTTCTTCAAAATCCATTTTCTTGAAAATACCCTTCAACAATTAAGTAATTGCACTCAAAACAAAATCAAACAAATACAAAAATTGCCATGCTCCATCCTCTCGAACTCTCCTCCATCATCTTCTTTCTCCTCCTATCATCGTCGTCATCCTCCCAATGCAGCGCCTGAGAAGCCTGCCGGAAATCCACGCCTTTCCCGAAGACCCCCTAATAGATCCCCCAATCAACCACCATGCCATCAAAACCCTAACCCGAGATTCTTGTACTTCCAAACGCCACTCCCGTTCTCGCTCCCAATCTCACTCCCGCTCTAATTCCCGCTCTCGATCGCACAGCCCGTACCCTTGTCCCGGCCGCGATCACTTTAACCTCCTCTCCGACCAACTCCTCCTCCGCATCTTCTCGTACATCGACCCTGATTCCCCCGATTTCAACCCTCTCTCCCTCGTCTGCCGCCGATGGCTCCGCCTTTCTGGAAGCCTCCGCCGCGGCCTCACTTTGACTGACTGGTCGTCCTTGAACAATGTTCTGGCCCGATTTCCTAATCTGACCCATGTTGATCTCGTCACCGCCTCTTTTTTGCCTGCAGCTTCGAAGAATTCAGCTCTTCTCAGTCGAAGCAGATTTTCCGTGAAGTTCCAAAATAACGTTAGTGAGTGCGAGTTTATCGCGCCTGATTTGATTGATGAAGGGTTGCAGTTGATTGCGAAGAGTTGTGGCAGTTTAAAGAAATTAGCGGTTGTGGCTGGAAATGAAGTAGGGTTGATGACATTGGCGGATGGCTGTTGTGCGTTGCAGGAGTTGGAGATACACAGGTGTGCTGACAATACACTGAGGTCTATATCTGGATTTAAGAATCTACAGGCAAGGTTTTATTTGCGTATTTCAATCATACATTATAAAGTTCAACAAATCCTGAAACCCCCTTAGACATCAACTTCTTTTGAACTTCTTAAAATTAATCTGGGTCCTAACATTATATAGTAATTTTAATTAAACAGTAAAAGATATTAGGGTTTAGTTAGTTAAGTTGAGAATTTGATAAAACATAATTGCATAAGTTTTAAAAACTCAGGAGTTAGTCTGCTTATTTGCCATTACAAGTAAAAAATTAAGCTATTGACAAGTAGAACTAATTTTTAAGCATTTTTCTGGTACATATGATTTATTGCCAAACACCCTCTTAGTGTCAATTTATATACTTCATACAACCCCCTAATTTGTTAGTACGTACAATCTCAAGCAATATGTAAATCTAGAGCTAAAATAAAAATATTAATTATGTACATTATAATGCCCACAATTTGTATATTTTCTCCAAGCACTTGAATTATGGTGACGGATATCAACTCTTTGTAGTTTTTGAGTTGCAAGTTTATAAGAATTTGCATGCTAGGTTTTCAAAGCGTGATTCGAAAGTTCAAATTTTAAACAAGACATGAATTTAGATGGTTAACCGTGGATTTTAAATTTTTTATATTTTAGAGCCTGTTTGTGAACAACTATTTTTACATCTACTTAAAGCTAGTATTGATTTGCAACTTTTGAGTAATTTTAAATGAATAATAAAAACTAGCACAGTTTGAACTTTGGATAGATAAGTAGATGCTTTGAGAAAATGTAGTTGTGAAATATGAAATAAATCATAAGTTTTTATACCATGTTAACTTAGTTATTGCTTTTAGGCTAAAAATTTAAATTGTTGACAAATACTTTCTGTTACAGAAGCAGTTATCTTTCCATCTTATAAGCTGCAATGATGCTTATTTTAATGTGTACTGGATTGAAATTATAATGGATGTCAGGAATTCATATTTTAATGTGTACTTATATGTTGGAATTTCGCTCTGTGAGGGTTATCAGATAATATGAATTTAAGATCTTTGTAACCATTATAGGTGTTAAAGCTGGTTGGGTCAATGGAAGGGTTATATGATGGGCCTGGAGTATCAGACATCGGGTTGACTATACTAGCTCATGGGTGTAAGAGGTTGGTGAAGTTGGAGCTTAGTGGATGTGAGGGAAGTTATGATGGGATTAGTGCGATTGGGAGGTGTTGTTCAATGTTGGAGGAGTTGACTATTTGCGATCACAAGATGGATGGAGGTTGGTTGGGTGGTTTGAGTTTTTGTGTGAATTTGAAGAGTTTGAGAATCGGGAGTTGTAGGAAGATTGATGTGGATCCGGTAGATTTGGAGCATTTGGGTTCGTGTATGACGATTGAGAGGTTGAAGTTGGAGAAGTGTCAGTTGAGGGATAAAAAGAGCCTGCAGGCATTGTTTGTGGTTTGTGAGTCAGTTAAGGAGGTTTTCTTTCAGAATTGCTGGGGGTTGGACGATAGTATGTTTGGGATTACTAGCATATGCAGGTAAATTTTTTTATTTACATCAATTTAGGTTTATTATGTAATTGTTTTGTCTTCTCATTGATAGGGCCTGATTTCAGATTCTTTCCTTTCCTTTCCTTTACTTTACTTTCCTTATATGTATACATATGTATAGAGGAATAGTGTAGCTCAAGATATGATAGAGGTGCTCCAAAATAGGGGTGCCATTGAACCTTCCTTTTGTTTGTGTGTCTGTGTGTGTTTGTGTTTGTGTGTGGCTTTTTATACCCTTTATATATTATATGTTATTACATGCTAGTAAATGTAGCTTGCTTATAGATGATAGTCAGCCCACTTGTTTTTTCAGTGTTTAAATCTGTCAACCAATACATTTTTACATACCCTTGATCTTTCATAGTACCAAAATTTCCATTTAATAGATATGAACTTTTGTGATGTATGCTCTCATGGTGCCTTTATCAGAAATCTTGGTGTAATAAAGCAAGAAAGCTTGTAAAAATAGAATATTGTGAGGGCCAGTTAATGCTCATACAGTTACACTGGCTAGTTCAATTTATATTGTGAGGATCACATATCTTCTTGGGTTTTCCCCTCTGTTGCATATTGTCATGTTTTGCGTTAGTTTTCTACTTCAAAAGCAATAACGTACTCCTTCTGCACTTCATTACAACATGAAACCAATTCTTTTAGTAGCCAATATTCCTTCTATGCTATAACTTCATGTCTTGTGATAAACTTGAGTTACTATTGCTAGAAAAGATTAAATTTGCTGCTTTATAACAACTACATTTAGATGCAATACATAGAGATCTGGTCCATCCAAAAGGCATAGGCATTAGGATCCATCCATCTTACTATATGTGATCACACACGTGATCGCTCTAGGAACAATTAGATGAAATTGTAGTTAGGAACAGTTAGATGAAATTGTAACTCTAATGTAGATCTCTTGGACTTTTGTATATCTATAGTTCAAATGATAGAGATCACGGTAAACAAACACATTAGTCTTTTAGATAATAATAAAACAGAATTATCTGTTATGCTCATCTTATTTCTATTTTTATATTTTCATTTATGTTATTTGTATCTTTTCAGTCTCAATTTCTTTCTCTTAATTCTCTCACTATATTTTCACTTCTCTACATTTTCAAAACCCTCATCCTCTTTGTTTAATGACGTTATCAATGTTTTGACTTGAACGCACTTAAATACACTATTTTCACTTGAATTCTTTATTTATTTAAATTATCATCCATTATAGTAGAAAATTTCTAATTTTAGATCCATTCATCGTTTCACCTAACTATATTTTATACATCTAACAAACACAAGATTTATCTAAAAAAAACTCTCTCAACATTAATATGATTATATAATATGTGTGTGTGTGTAAAAAATAAATAGACATAATTAGTTACCCACTAATTTCATATGACAGAAATTAAATCCTAAAACCAACATATTCAGTATATATCTCCTTTCTGTTAACAAAAGCAACATGCCAACATATTTAACTTATATAAAAATAATGTACAAGACACAACGAAAATATACATTATGTTTGAAATTTAATTCATTTTTAAAACATTGTCGTAAGATACTAGTATAATAGTAAATTGGAAACAAATTTTTTCTTCTTCTTACTTTCTCATTCATATATACGTTTAGCCTTTAGGTCCTCCGTATTTTTAAAATTATTATCCACTTTCTTTAATTCTCTTATGATTTTTTTACAAAGTTATCCATATCTTTGAAGTTCTCATTTAAGTCTTCACATCTTCAAAATTATCATCTATTTTTATAATATTTTCAATTTTACATAATTCCATAATTTATCTTAATAATTTCCTTATACATCGAAAAATTCAAAATTGGTCTACAGACAAATTTATCTCAACAAAATTAGAAAAGTTCCAGTTATAAATTAATTAAGTATAATAAATAGCTATTCGTTTTTTTACGTACAAATATCGATTCCTATATAAACACCTCATTTGTCTTATCAAAAATAACAAAGAAAGGGTCCTTTGTTTTTGGTTTTTTGACATCAAAAAACATGCAAATAATGAAATTATAATCTATAAACAAAAAATTTAAAATTTTAACATCTATTTTTACAAAATTACCATGTTGCAGCACATCTATATGGTTAGATATTACACACCTGTTTTAGTTATACAACAAAAGAAAATTGATCTTGTATTGTTGCTTAGAGGGTCGTATTTCCTTAATTTTTTTCACATAAAGCGTGGAAATACAAAAGGGAAATTTCGAAGTGACCCCATACTAATTGTGATACTAAATTTAGTCTGGGATATTTATTTTTTAGTCACCTCCATTTCCCAAATTTTGTATCAAAAATCATCAATATCAAATCATATATTTGATTAAACATTTTTCTAAATGTTTGCACGAGGGAGCAAGTATATTGAAATAAACATTAGTGGATTAAGAGTAATGCTTCAATTCTTGTGGTTATCTTGAATAACCTGGTCCATACTATTCATGTCAGATTCGTAATAATAGCAGCTAAGTTGATTGATAGTTCATTTTTATGTGATGTTTTTTTTTTCTTTCTATTTTACCTTTTCGTACCGCAGTTAAAATAGCTACTTGGTGAATACCATCTGCATTTTTTTACCAGACATGAATTATAATTCCATCTCATTGTGTGTTAGTTTTTTCTATTAAAATATCACTCCAGAGCTAGTAACCTCCAATTATTATCAGCAATATCTCTAAAAATGTTTTTGGCTTACACGTTACCTATATTTCACAATGTTATCTATATGTTTCCAGTTTTGGTAATATAGTTATTTTAAGCCAGCTAATTTATTCATGAGACCATTTTGATCAAAGAAAAAACTCAGATAATTTACCACACCTATTGCTTGGCTAATGGGCATACCTTCCTTTTCTGCGTGCTCGGTTGTCTCAGTTGAAACTCTGTGAATTTTTGTAAATTATATTAACTATTTTGCTTGATTGATATATATATAGTTCTTTTTTCCCATTCTTGAACGGCCAACAAAGTAAACAAGCATGTTTTGTTTCTTTTATCACACTCAAGGCTCAAGGCTTCGACCGAAACACCGAGTTTTCGGTTGTTCTATTTCAGTTTCAGTAGAGGTCAAAACAAAATGAAACCGAACCGATTCAATAAAAAATAACCACTGAACTTCAAATTTTACAGAAGAAACTTAAAAAAGAATTAATTTGAATTTCAAATATACAAATATTCAAAATTTGAAATTTTAACTTAGAAAACATATAAAATCACAAAATATAAATGATGTAACCAAAAAAAAGTTAAAAACAAAGTAATGAATAAACATTTGTTAATCTTATAAATATTTATGATTAACCTGTATTCTTCGTTTATATCTTATATTTCAATTAAAGATAAATTATACAATTTGTTTTAATAATCAAACAAATACGTGTAATATTTTGAAACTGAAACCGAAACTCTTGAAAGTTACAAGTTAGATCGAAATTACTAAATTTACAAAAGACCGAAACCGAGATCTCGAATCTTGATCCTACACTTACTCTACGTGCTGAAAAAGTCATCTATTAGAGCCATCATCACTTTAATCCTACCGTCCTCAGCCACATATGCACTGCTTATGCATTTTTTAGCCAGCAGCCACATAATTTTGATGCAATATTCTAATTTCCTGCTGTCCACATGTGACCAAGCATATGTAAAACTTTCCAAAGAGCCTACTTAGGCAAACACTTAAATGCAAATTAACTACCCACATAGTAGGAGTTTATTGCCTTTGCGGGGATTTTTATGAAAAATCTTAAACCTTACAAATCAAATCACGTTTTGGATTGGATCTTTTCCTTTATGATTCAAATTATATTCCGATTTAAACTTAGTTTAAAGCACAATTGAGAAAACCATTTAATTCATATTGTTATATTCATTATACTTATTTGGTCAAGAATTCTCATTCTAATATTTTTTAAACAAAATAAAAATGGAACAAGAGAGAAAATTGAGTTTTATGTTTAGATGTAGAAGTTCAAATATCAAAATCTGTTTCAAAGTGTGTATAAACCTTTAAGTATGGATCCTTTTGAATCTACAATTTATGATTTAAATCCTGTGTCGGTTTAGAGTGAACTTTATGATTTACGATTTGAATTCCATTTCGAAAACCTTGTTTGTGGGATTCTTGTGTTTTTGTACTTGAAAGCCTTGGTTTGACCTCTTTTTACTAATCTTTATTAGATAATTCAAAACGTGATGATCAATTCGAGCCCTTAAACCCTAAATATTTTTTTACCAATCATTATGATTTTATTTTTGGTTTTCACTTGAATCGTGAATTTATTTTTGGCTTTCACTTGATTCTTAAACTCATTTTTAGTATAATAAATTAATACAATGTATTCGTATTCGTGCTCCCGAAGCAAGGCATAAGTCTCAATGCATTGATGTGTAAGTTTTTCGAATAAACATTTTACATACCAAATAATTTTACATACCAAATAATTTTACATAAACTCATTTTACATACCAAATAATTTTATATGTAATAATAAATCTTGATCAAGAACCACTAGCTTAAGTGATAAGATTTCTAGACCGTGTTTCTAAAGGTCTTGGGTTCGATCACCAAAACACCAAAATGAGTGCTCTACTTAGATTAAGTATCACTTTATTATCAAAAAAGTAAAACTTAAATAAATCTTAACATTAAAATGAGAAGAGGTAATTCAATCAAAATACAATCAATTGCATTAAAACATTTCATTAACTCTTTTTAACTTACATCACTTTTTAGTATATACATAAACACAACATGACGAGTTTTATAACTTTTGTCAGATTCATTTATTATAGCTGGAGGCAAATGAAATTTGCAATAAGGCAAAACTCTCATCTGCATGAGGCATGCGATGCATATGTTTTGTGTTATCCCGCCTTTTGGCAAGGCCGTGATACCAAGAACTTGACTAGAAACCAGTGACAGTTCGTCTTGGAGATTAGTTACACACAGGCTCGCTACGGATATCGATGAATTTTGTCCAAGCCCAGATCGGGCTGCAATTGATAATACACGTCGAGCAAGGCCGTGAAAGTCAACGTTTCGAATTCCAAGACAATCTGAGTTCGTATGACCAAGTTATCGTCGATGAAAAGTTGAGTAAATGGCCTTAAGTTCGAATCCACAGGCCGAGCCTATGATTCGAATCCAATATGTTTGCTCCGAATCGTTCGGTATTACTTTGTTCGAATCCATCAGATTAAAGAGCTTCGAATCCATAGGCCAAGCCTATGTCCGAATCCATCAGTTCGGCTACATATGGTTCATAATCCTTGACAAGCGTTCGTTCGAATCAGTCAAGTTGAGGCCGCTTCGAATCCACGATGCTACTTCACTTCGTATCCTTCAGATTAAAGGACCTTGAATCCATCAGGGCGAAGTACTTCGAATCCATGAAATTGGATTACTTCGCATCCGTCCAGTGACTTAGCTTCGAACCCATCCTGCTATGATGGCTTCGAATCGATGGGCTACATTGCAACACAATCGATTCGAACAAGCACACGTTCGAGTCCATGAGCGAAGGAGCATACCTTCGAATCCATTACCTCGAACCCACCAAGTCAAAGCAGCTAAAACCATGGATTCGACCCAGTCAACTCGGAGTGAAAGGCGGATCGATACGAAGAAAACGCGCCACGTCAACAATGCCACACGCGAAGCCATCGATTCGACCCTATCGATTCGAAGGGATCGATTCGAACCAAGCTAATCAACCAGAAATGCAATCTTGAATCGATCATAACTTGAGATCTATAAGTCCAAATGTTATGAAATTTTCACAGAAGCTTGAGCACATGTTGAAGAATGTTCACACCAAATTTCAGCTCGATTGGACAATTTCTTGATTGATTCGAACATAGCTTCGAATCGATCCCAAAGTGGGCCCGGACTTCCAGAAAGCGGGCATGTGGGTCCCCTGACGTACCAGAACTGGTCTCCCTTCAGTTTAGGCGAAATATCAGCCTCCTACACCTATAAATAGAGCCCCTGGTCATTCAGAAAAGGGGTCGGATAATTCTAAGAGCTAAAGAGCGTCCAGACTCTGCCAGATTTACTCAGAATCGCCACGGTTGTCTTAAATTCAGACTTAGCTCACAAAACCAGTTGTACTGCGTTATAAGACATTGTAATCTTCGAGTGTCGAGCAATAAAATCATCAAACTTCATAGTGGACGTAGGCTACAAAGCCGAACCACTCTAAATCGCTTGTCTTTGCACTTTACATTTCTGTCATTTTGGAGTTTTTGTTAGATAATCCACAGCGTTAATTTTCATTCTCCGCGTTTATCTCTTCAAAGACTTCCGAAGAGTGTTGTGCCCATTTTTGGTACAAACACTTTGGTGCTTTCACTGAGAAAAAACCAGCTTTTTCTCCTGCTCTTTGGATCTACCACCGATACCGGATTGCATAAGTCCAAGAGGAAGGTCCATATCTCCACTCCGGAATCCTTCTATTCTATTCAGATTTGCATAAAATCTAGGAAAGGGGTCTGATTGCACAAAATGGTTAGCACAAGAACTACTTCCACAGCTGCTAATCAAGAAGGTCCAGATGGACAGAATCCCACCCAGCAGTTACAGTCCAATCAAGACAACACTGCTCACTCCGGTCCATCTGGACCAGTAACCAGACAAGAGTTCCAGACGTTACTCCAGGAACTGACCCAAAGCCGGCAACAGTTGGCCGAACAGTTGCGTGCCAACATTGAATTGACCAATCAATTAAACCGCCAAAGGCGCAGGAAAACAAGGAGGGATGATGCTTTCCACTCGTCCACTGAAAGTTCTGCTTCATCTGACTATCACGGCAGAACTACACGCCCCCGTTTGGACGCAGGTCATACGCTAGTTACCGAGTATCAACCCGCCTTGACTGTAGGACAATTGAGGGTCGGACCGTCAACTAGCTCCCAGGCCGGGCCCTCATCACGAGGAGGTGTTGTCCCACAGCACACCACAGGCGATCGCGCTACAACGGCCGCGGTAGAGACAAGGGTTGATACCCGAAACCTGTCAAATCCAAATGATCAACAACTTTGGCGTACTCCTGAACCATACGTCCCAGAAGATGTGGAGCCAAGGAGGCGAGATATAGGCCGTCGACAACGTCCGATCCAAGCTCGCACTGTGGAACCCGACCACACCTTAGTTCAGCCTACACGGAATGTGGCTATGCCCGACATTTCAACCATGGTACGTCAAATGATTCGCGAGAGCCAGGGACTTATCAACGACGACTGAGGGATCTCCCGTAGTCAAACTCCTTTCACTGACGAAATACTGCACGCTGAACCTCCTCGGCGATTCAGAATGCCAACTCTCCCTCTGTACGAAGGAAATTCCGATCCCAATCAACATATTTTAAAATATGAATGGTCAATGAGCGCCGCAAGGGCTGATGATGCAGTAAAATGTCGAAGCTTCCCCCATCTCTTTGGGAGGAATTGCAACAATGTGGTTCACAAGGTTGCCACCAAGATCCATCTCTTCGTTCGACCAACTGGCTAAGAAATTTGTCGAACAGTTTCGTATGCATGTCACTAGGCCTAAAGACGTTAACACCTTATCTAGTGTCACCCAGGCTAAGGGAGAGACACTCAGGCGTTACCTGGAGAGATTCCACGCAACATGCGTGGAAATTAGCAATCCCAACGACAACTCGATTCTGATGGCGTTAACCAAAAGGATCGATCCTGACTTGGAATTTGGAAATTGGTTAGCTGGGAAACCACCCGCATCATTGGACCGTTTCTACTCCAAAGCCGCTCAATTCTTGCGACAAGAGGACGCGAAAAATTCTAGGAAACAGGGCGATGCGATACCCAGAACTGAAGGAATACAGAGTAATGTGGCAGTCAAGCAGTCCGGTGAGAGTTCCGGAAAAGTCCAGCTAAATATACAGAATAAACAAGCTCAGCCGAGAGTCAGCAGTGGTCAGGATAAGAAGAGAGACCAAAATCGAGGCCCGCAACGTAGGACCCCGATGTTTGACAGTTACACACCATTGAATACATCGTTGGAAAACGTGTATCTGCAAACCTGCAACGCTGAGCAATATAAGAAACCTGCTCCGAAGCAATCATCGGAGAGACAGATTCAGACAGGAAAGTTTTGTAGATTTTACGAAAGTTACGGCCACAATACCAACGAGTGTCGACATCTGCAAGACCTCGTTGAAAAATTGATCAGGGAGAGAAAGTTGGACCGGTTTGTACGGGCACCGCCGTCTGGTGCAGCGGGCCCCTCAAAGCAAAATCATACACAGAATCAAGCAAGACAGGAAGAACCGGGTCGTGACGGAGGAAGATTGGTAATTAATGCTGTAAGTGGTAATCCTCATCCAGTGGTCCGAAGTTGGGAGGAAATGGAGTCATATAGCAACTTAGCTAAACGCTCAAACTTCGAGTATAATGATAACTTGGGCGGTAAACCCTCAACCAAACGAAAGAGAGCGATGACTAACGACATCACTTTCCGGGACACCGACATTGACTACGTCGGGAGCCCGACTACTGACCCACTTGTGATATCGACCCGGGTAGGCCCGATATGGATGAAGAGGATCCTGATTGACTGTGGGAGCTCTGTGAATATCATATTTGTACATGCTTATAATCAAATAAAGACAAAGGCTGAGGATCTAAAACCCTGCCAAACTCGTCTCTATGGATTTAATGGCAGCGCTATCGTACCAGTTGGGATGGTAGAGTTACCAGTTGAGTTGGGAGCCGGAGAATGTAGGTCGATTCGAATATTGCAGTTCGTTGTGTTGGATGTAGAGTCGCCATATAATGCCTTTTTAGGTCGACCTGCCCTTGCTGAATTCAGGGCCATAATAGCCCCATGGTGTTTAACTTTAAAATTCCCGACCGTCAACGGAGTTGGGGTCGTCCAGGGCGATCAAGTTGATTTGAGAACAATCATACACCGAAATCGAGTTGCCCGATTGCACAATGCCAAGGACCGACTTAAAACTTTTGAACTTGGTGAGCTAGTCGCTAAAAAAGATTATCCGGCACTCCCGCCCGTGAGATCAACGTGGAGAGGGTCGCGCAAGATTAAGCGAAAGCTCAAGGATGGCGAATTCAAGTTATCACCCATTGATGACTTAACTTTACCAGGGGTCTGGAATAGCGAAAGCCTTCATCGCTACTGCAATTAACAGGCTATGTTTATTTATTTAGTTTAAATTCCGTTTTAAAATTTGTTTCAGCATTTCGAAATTAGAACTTATAATAAGGCAACTGACTTTGCCATATTTTTTGATTTCAGCAATAAAATGCCATTTCTTCGGGTCAGAGCTGTGATTCATTAAATACAATGTACAACATCACGATGCACGGAGAGCTAAAATTCCATCACGCAATGGGATTTATTCAAGAACGGAATGGCTGTGATACGACCAACCACTCACTAAGTGAAGCCCGAGCTCGGGGGCAAGTCATCACATCAAAGCTAAAATTGGATTGATGCACGACAATCCTTCCTTAACTCCGTACTCCCAGAGTGCAAGGCGGAGTATAAACATTCCTTAACTCCGTACTCCCAGAGTGCGAGGCGGAGTATAAACATTCCTTAACTCCGTACTCCCAGAGTGCGAGGCGGAGTATAAACATTCCTCAACTCCGTACTCCCAAAGTGCGAGGCGGAGTATAAACACCTACTTAACTCCACATTTCCAGAATGTGAGACGGAGTATGAACATACATCAACTCCGTATTTGTCCCCAAGACTGGGGGCATGACCAAAAACAAATATCGAATTGAAGACAGAAGATAATATACTTTCATTTCCATTATCAACAAAAAGAATTCGATTACAAGATGATTCAGAAAAGAAAAGAAAAATTCCTGCTAGTAGGAGCCGAGTCCACATCTATACACGGCTATAGAGAAAACCAAAAGACAAAACACTACAGAGAACTGAAGAAGGAGCTCTGTAATATCCCGGAAATTTTAACAATATCAATTTAATAATCTGTTAAATAATTAAATTGATATTGATGATCTTTGATAATAAAATTTGAATTTAATTTAATAATCTGATTAAATTAGTATTAATTGGTAATTTTATCTTTTAAAAGTTAATAAGATATTTCTATTTGAATATATATATATTTATTTGTATATATTGTAAATAGAAGCTTTGGGAAAATTGGAAATTTAGATTTAGTTTAATCTGGACTTTTCAAAGTTATTTAAATAAATAACATTTTAGTTTTAAATATACTTTAGATAAATATTTTAATTGGTTTAACATATATTTTACTTAAGTTTAAATAATTAAGATTAATAAATTGGTTATTAAGATTTATTAATTTGAAATTAATAATAATTAATCTAAGTTAATTACTTAAGAAAAGTAATTAAATAATTGTTAATGAAGGTCATTAATTTGAGATTATTTAATAATTAATCAATGTGATTAATTTTGATAATTAATTAGATTAATTAATTTAAAGTATTATTTATGGAATTGTTTAAAGTGTAATTACTAAATGGAAGTAATTAAGAAATTAATTACTTATTGTAATTAATTGAAGTTAATTTGATTAGTTTAAATTAATTAATTAAGTTTAATTAATTTAGACTAATAAATGGATTGATTTGTTAAATAATTACTCAATGTAATTAATAAGGTATATTATTTAGGGAAGTAAATAATAGATAATTACTGGAAGTAATTAGTTGAATAATGATTTTATTAATAGAAGTAATTTGAGTTAATTACTTTGAATAATTAATCAAGAGATTAATTAAGGAATTAATTAAGGAGTAATTAATTTAGTTAATGAAAGTAATTAAGGGGAGTTAATTACTAGATGAGATTAATCAAGAGTGATTAATAAATGTTGTTTAAATATGGTTAATACTTAATTAATTAAATAATTTGTAAAAGTTTTAAATTGGTTTAAACTTGGTTAAAGATAAATTGGTATTCATTTTAAATTCCGAATTTAAAATGAAATTTAAAAGTAAAATTTGGGAAATGAACATTTTCAAATAATATTGTGAATGAGAATTGAACCATGAATAAGAAATTATTTTATCTTAAAGTTTAAATCATTAAAATCTTTAAGGTAATTAAAATGGTTCAATTAATTTAATTAATTAATGATTTGGATTAATTAATTTATAATTAAGGATTTAAATTAATTTAAATAAGGTTTAAGATTAAATTAATTAGGAATAATTAATTTGTAATTAAGGATTAAATTAGAATATTAATTAATGATTAAGAATTAATTTAAATATTAATTAAAGATTAATTAAGTATTAACCATAACTTGATTAATCTTTAATTATTTAATTAATTAAGTATTAACCATATTTAAACAACATTTATTAATCACTCTTGATTAATCTCATCTAGTAATTAACTCCCCTTAATTACTTTCATTAACTAAATTAATTACTCCTTAATTAATTCCTTAATTAATCTCTTGATTAATTATTCAAAGTAATTAACTCAAATTACTTCTATTAATAAAATCATTATTCAACTAATTACTTCCAGTAATTATCTATTATTTACTTCCCTAAATAATATACCTTATTAATTACATTGAGTAATTATTTAACAAATCAATCCATTTATTAGTCTAAATTAATTAAACTTAATTAATTAATTTAAACTAATCAAATTAACTTCAATTAATTACAATAAGTAATTAATTTCTTAATTACTTCCATTTAGTAATTACACTTTAAACAATTCCATAAATAATACTTTAAATTAATTAATCTAATTAATTATCAAAATTAATCACATTGATTAATTATTAAATAATCTCAAATTAATGACCTTCATTAACAATTATTTAATTTCTTTTCTTAAGTAATTAACTTAGATTAATTATTATTAATTTCAAATTAATAAATCTTAATAACCAATTTATTAATCTTAATTATTTAAACTTAAGTAAAATATATGTTAAACCAATTAAAATATTTATCTAAAGTATATTTAAAACTAAAATGTTATTTATTTAAATAACTTTGAAAAGTCCAGATTAAACTAAATCTAAATTTCCAATTTTCCCAAAGCTTCTATTTACAATATATACAAATAAATATATATATTCAAATAGAAATATCTTATTAACTTTTAAAAGATAAAATTACCAATTAATACTAATTTAATCAGATTATTAAATTAAATTCAAATTTTATTATCAAAGATCATCAATATCAATTTAATTATTTAACAGATTATTAAATTGATATTGTTAAAATTTCCGGGATATTACAAGCTCAATCTTTCTTCTTTCTTATCTTCTTCTTCGGGAAGTCCCACTAGAGCCGCTACCCAACTTCTTCCTTCTTCTCTTGCTCTTCTCCGGTTTGCCCTCAGATGGCGACATAATGTCCACCTCTTCCTCAGAGCTAGAGGCAATAGAGATTCTTTTGGAGGGTGGAGCCGGAGGAATAGAATCAGTAGCAGGAGGTGGAACAGGAGCACTCGCAATTACCACAGTGCCGCCAGGCGATATCATCATTAGTGGGGCATGGCCTGACGGGTCCATACCAGCGGTCACTGCGTCCATCTCAGTATTAATCTCAGCCAAGATCTCATCTTCACGAGGTACTTGGGCCGTGCTGGATATGCTAATGGTTGGCATGGAAGTACTAACAGCCGGGGTGGTCCCACTCATAGAAAAGGATGGGTCGATAAAAGGATCGTTAGGTTGATTAAGGAGTTCCTCAATCATCTGAGCGTCAAAAGATAACGTATTCACTTCCCCTTCTTCACCAACCACAGAAGATGTCATAGTAGCTTCGGTGACGATAGCCCCATGCGCTTGATAAGAAGCCTGAGATGCAGGAGGCGCGGGGATAACGACTTCAGTCACTGAAATGTGAAAGAACGAAGATTGTTAGCTATGGGTGTTGATCAAAATTCACCACAATAAATGTATACGGGAGACGTTCAATTACCTTCCTTAGCCTGGCTCACAGTATGAGCAGATACAAAGGCAGAAACATCAGCAGAAGATAAATACGGCTGGTCAGGATTATAAGCAGGGACGGACTGAGGATTGACCGCACCGATGTTTTCAGGCAATGTCGGAATTACAGCTCCAACACTCGTTTCGTGACGCTCAATCCCCGAGCCCTCGCCTGTCTCTATCTGTTGGAACTCGAGCCTTTCTCTCGCCACAGAAACCACCGCCTCATGTAGAGCTTTCCTCTCTTCCTCAGTAAGCAAGCGCATCTCAAGCTCGAAGTCATCCAGTGTTTCATCCGGATGCGCCGCTTTCTTCTCCTCCACCAATCTAGTCCAGGCGTTATATAGAATCATGGAGTCATCTCCCAGCCACGATAAATTTCTGTGCTCTAACACATTGGCGTTGTATGTAACCAAGAGATCATCAAAATCAGCATCCATCCTGGACTGCTCCGCCATAATCTTTTCCTGAATTTCTGCATCCACAGACTTGGACTTGGCCACCGCCGCAGCAAGTTCGGCCCGAAGTGACACAGCTTGGTCACACGCATCCTGAGCGGTGGTGTTAGCAGCATCTTTCTCTTTCACCACTTCAGCAAATTTGGCCTTGAGCTCATTTAGCTCCTTAACGGCTGCATCTCGCTCAGCTACAACGTTGGTATAGCGGTGGCCCATCTCTTCAACCGTGGCACAGTGTGCCTGCTGCATTCTCGCCATTTTGGCCACAACATCCTCATGCTTTTTGAGTGCTTGGAGTTTCGAGCTTCGAGACGACTCCATCTCAGACTGAAGAACTTGAATGATGCGGTCTTTCTTGACAATCTCAGCATCTCGCTCCTGAATAACTTTCGCCCGGTCAAAAGCTACCTTTGAAGCTTTCGCGGCTGCTTTGTACCATTCCTTGTATTGGACATAGAAATCACGAATATAGCTGTGCGCAATATTTTCAGCATCCTGAGGAATCCTCTTGAGATGAGGAGGAAAAACGTATGCGTCCATACAGATTTCTGGGAAGTCCTTCATTTGAGCAAGCTGGATGACACCTTCGCTTGTCAACTCAGCCGGAGCCTGCTCAACGATAGCAGCTGCCGGTGGTTCAACTCTAGGCCGCTGAGTCTCGGGCCTTGAAGATTGGGAAGGCTGCTGCTGCTGTGAAGGCCCGGGGTATCTACGGGGGCCCTAGGAGGCGGAGGAGAACGAGATCGTGATCGGTACTGATGGCCCCGATCTCTGTCAGTACGATCATGGCCAGAACGGCCGCGCCAATAATCTCTATCCCTGTCATAGCGCTCCTGGCTAGTGTAACCTTGCCCGTGGTCCCTATTCGATTCTCTCCTACGAGAATCATAATATGGGGAAGATTGGCGCACGTTACGGAGCCTATCCAAAGTAGACCCGCGACCTGACATCTCGCCTGCAATAAGAAGGAGCTACAGATTAGAATCCTACAAAACAGTAATTAATATGCGAAAGTCATGTAGTGGTGTGGAAGTGTGAAAATGTGTAAACCCCCAGACCAACCGGAAGTGTTGACCGCACTCAAAGGAAATGGCTCGCTCATATTTAATACATCTTGAAATTCCTCCAACCCAGGATTACATGGAATTAATATAAAATCCGGGATGAGAATGTCGTCAAGCCCTTTAAAAGTATCTCTCGAATGAGAAGGGGCGGCCTCAGAAATCGTAACTTCGGAAGTGGGAGGAAACACATCCACAGATTTCCACCCCTTAGACTTAAATTTTTTAGAAACGACGGTCTTGCTTTTCCGTCTTTCTCCCAACTCTTCGAAGTTGCCCGAAAGATCAGCCATCGGCTCTACATCTGTATGGGTCCTTTCTTCATCGCTCACTTCGGTTATTGTAATCCCGGGCATTTTCTTCGCCATTGTCTTCTCCTTCTTCTCCTTGTTTTTCTTCTTTGAGGCAGGCTTTGACATCCCCTCGATGACTATACTCTGATTTATTTCAATCAAGCCGAGAGTTCTTAAGTTATAGTCATTCAACACCAAGTCGATGTGTCTCAGCTCGCTCGGAACTTCTTGAAGACTATGGACTATGCCCTTGTAGTACCCGCCATCGGGTCTGGAGATAATGGCTGTAAGAGAAACAAGATGTTAATACCAATGCCAAAAAGCTATCGACCAAGAAAAGTCATCGGCATATGAGGACACTTACGCCTAGACAACCATCGCCTAGCGAAACCAGGAGGACACCGGACATAGAACCATTCATTCTTGAAGTAGCTTAGTCTGGTCCATGCTCCAATAATAACTTGGCAATTTCTGACTGCCTCCAAAAATGTAAAGGATGGGCTATCGCCCCTGCTCTTGAAATTAAATATGTGTCTGATCTCGGTTGGCCTTGGCGGACGAAAGAGACAATCCATAAATATGACGAAGGCACTATTCAACAACGCATGTCCGTTAGGATGAAGTTGCGAAGGAGCAATTCCTAAGTATGACAACATTTCCCTGATGTATTGATTAAAAGGAGGAAGAGTTCCAGCCGCGCAAGCATGGTGGTATAAGGCAGTATATCCTTCGGACGGATTATGCGGTCTGTCATTAGCACTAGGTAGTAATACATCGTTCAGAGATATGTTATGTTTCAAGCATATCCGGCCCAATAAGGATTCAGAGATATTAGACTGGATGGAATCCACGGGATTCTCGATAAATATAGCCTCTGGCAATTCGTCTGGAGCTGGTTCGATTATGTCGGCAGGAATATTGGGAATCTCAAGCACCGGAGGAGGCGAACTCTGTGCTTCTTGTTGTTGGGAGCTCGAAGATTCCATAACTGACTACTTATCAGAAATCAGTATTAAAACAAACAATGAACCCGTGCGTCCCGCAGTGTAAGGTGTATGAATGTGCCATGCAGTGTACGTGCTGTGCATTACTAAAGCAAGTTTTACGAAATGAAACAAAATGTGCGAACGACAAAACCCTGGAAATCGAGGATGGGGATGACCGTCATCGCTGACCGTCATGTCCGCAACATCCAAATGCTACCAACCGACCCAAGTGTAAATCTGTTATGTTTTTGGTTAAGTCATGGTTCCATCGACGAGCTACAAAGGGCAGTCAAATATGCGCAACAAGAACTTAGTCCAAATATGCGAAGATGAAGCTCGTCGGAGTCATGCTAGTAATTATGTGAAATTCTCGTATTCATGGAAGCCCGTTCGTGTCAACCAAGGTTCGAATCCATGAAGCTTCGGATCGGTCTAAGAGGTATGCCTTCGAACCAATACGAGTTCGAGTCGATGCAAGTTCGAATCGATACAAGTTCGAGTCCATTGCAAGTCTATCCTTCGAATCGATCTCTGAAACAACAGCGTGTCGAATAAACGAAGCCTCGTATCGGTTGTAGAAGTGTAATCTTCGAATCGATCGTAGGTGAGTATACCACAATTCCACGTATCGATCACTTCGAATCGATACGTTCGACTCCCCACAAATGATTGATTCGATCGATGTACGTCCACAGATCGATACGAACGCCATGACAAGACTTATTTTCCAAGATCGATTCGGTAACCACCATTCAAGATCGATGCGAAGAAGACGTCTTTCTTTTCACCCCTGGATTCGATCCTGTTCAGATCGACACAAACGCAAACAAAAGAAGTATTCGTCAATCCCAAAGTTTGAAATGCTCAGCCAAATCGCCTACCTAAATAAGGAGTGAAATTGGGAAGGATTAGTTCGATTTGGAGAAGAACAGAAGGCTTCGATTCACGCGAATACTAGATCGACTCGAAGGCACATGAGTTCGGAGCGAAAAGTGAAAAAGTAAAGAATGAACAGTACCCCGGTATATATAGGGAATAGTGAGACGATTCACATCCCGGTCAAGTACAACCGGCCATAGCGGGTCTAACCCATCGATTCGAAGCATATCTCCGACTCGATCACTGAAGGTTTCCCTCGATTCGAAGGAAAAATTCAAATCCATCAACTCGAATTCCAACATACATCCATTCCGAGTCAACTTTGAATCCATTCCTCCGAATCCATCACATCGAGTCGAGCGACACCGTCGAATCCATCACCAGTGAGTTCCATCGATTCGAAGCCCATGATTCGACTCCATCCGCTGCATATCAATACGAACAAGCGTTTCGTATCCACTGACTTAAAAATTCGCCGGTACAATGTCGGTCCTTCAACCTTCTATGATTGGTTCAGGAGAGGATCAATACGAAGGAACTTCCTAAAAAACAACTGAACGGGTATATTCAGCCTGAAAGACTGCAGTTTTTTCAAAGCACGTCATGTTTACACAAGACGTACTTTGGGGGGCAAATGTTATCCCGCCTTTTGGCAAGACCGTGACACCAAGAACTTGACTAGAAACCAGTGACAGTTCGTCTTGGAGATCGGTTACACACAGGCTCGCTACGGATATCGATGAATTTTGTCCAAGCCCAGATCGGGCTGCAATTGATAATACACGTCGAGCAAGGCCGTGAAAGTCAACGTTCCGAATTCCAAGACAATCTGAGTTCGTATGATCAAGTTATCGTCGATGAAAAGTGGAGTAAATGGCCTTAAGTTCGAATCCACAGGCCGAGCCTATGATTCGAATCCAATATGTTTGCTCCGAATCGTTCGGTATTACTTTGTTCGAATCCATCAGATTAAAGAGCTTCGAATCCATAGGCCAAGCCTATGTCCGAATCCATCAGTTCGGCTACATATGGTTCATAATCCTTGACAAGCGTTCGTTCGAATCAGTCAAGTTGAGGCCGCTTCGAATCCACGATGCTACTTCACTTCGTATCCTTCAGATTAAAGGACCTTGAATCCATCAGGGCGAAGTACTTCGAATCCATGAAGTTGGATTACTTCGCATCCGTCCAGTGACTTAGCTTCGAACCCATCCTGCTATGATGGCTTCGAATCGATGGGCTACATTGCAACACAATCGATTCGAACAAGCACACGTTCGAGTCCATGAGCGAAGGAGCATACCTTCGAATCCATTACCTCGAACCCACCAAGTCAAAGCAGCTAAAACCATGGATTCGACCCAGTCAACTCGGAGTGAAAGGCGGATCGATACGAAGAAAACGCGCCACGTCAACAATGCCACGCGCGAAGCCATCGATTCGACCCTATCGATTCGAAGGGATCGATTCGAACCAAGCTAATCAACCAGAAATGCAATCTTGAATCGATCATAACTTGAGATCTATAAGTCCAAATGTTATGAAATTTTCACAGAAGCTTGAGCACATGTTGAAGAATGTTCACACCAAATTTCAGCTCGATTGGACAATTTCTTGATCGATTCGAACATAGCTTCGAATCGATCCCAAAGTGGGCCCGGACTTCCAGAAAGCGGGCATGTGGGCCCCCTGACGTACCAGAACTGGTCTCCCTTCAGTTTAGGCGAAATATCAGCCTCTTACACCTATAAATAGAGCCTCTGGTCATTCAGAAAAGGGGTCGAATAATTCTAAGAGCTAAAGAGCGCCCAAACTCTGCCAGATTTACTCAGAATCGCCACGGTTGTCTTAAATTCAGACTTAGCTCACAAAACCAGTTGTACTGCGTTATAAGACATTGTAATTTTCGAGTGTCGAGCAATAAAATCATCAAACTTCATAGTGGACGTAGGCTACAAAGCCGAACCACTCTAAATCGCTTGTCTTTGCACTTTACATTTCTGTCATTTTGGAGTTTTTGTTAGATAATCCACAGCGTTAATTTTCATTCTCCGCGTTTATCTCTTCAAAGACTTTCGAAGTGTGTTGTGCCCATTTTTGGTACAAACATTTTGTATGCCTCAGATTGCTAAGAGTTAAGTCTTTGAGGTAAAAAGCCTTTTTGCTCAAGCCCTAAGGCGTTTAGACTATGCCTCGCATTATGCACTTAAGACAAGCTTTTTAAAACATACACACACACATCATTTTCTGACATTTTGTACATTTTCATAATTAGATTTAATTTTATTTGATTTATCATAAATTTGAGTAATTTATATTATATATAAATAAGTTTCACGATATTTAGATAACTTGACAACACATTCTTGAAGTAATGTAAAAAAATTGAAGAATATTTTGCATATAGTCATTATAGTTAGCTACTAAATGCATTTGACTACAGTTTCATCTCAGTGATATATGTATGTATATGCATATGTATATCAGTGTGTGTTTATGTGTGTATTTTAATTAGTGAGTAGCTACTTGTATTTTATTTAAACAATTGCTTCCATGAACCAATTCTCAGAGCAATTGTTAATTTAAATAGCAATTGATATTTGATATTGCACATGTATGAAATTGACAATGCACTTGATTGACTCCATAGGCCAATTGATCAATTTGCCGGTGCCATAAGTAGGAATTACAAACTCAATTGCTTGAACAATTAGCATGCTCCACTATCCTTGGTACAAAATTATATTTCAACCTAAACATTTCTTTTAAATGCAACATGATTATGCAAACTTTTTCTTATATAATAAATTAAATGTGTCGCTAAGTGCACCGCACTTTACTTTTACTGATAACATGACAACTTTAATAAAAATGATATGCTTACTAATAGAATCTTTTCTATTATTTCACTCGGTTGAAAACCACCGTTCAATAGCAACTAACCGTAGGATAGTCGTTGATAATTAGAAAATGACTGTATGGTGATTTACAACCATAGTTTTTCACCGTAGACGGCAAAAAACTACCGATCAACAATAAATTGGCGTGGGCATCTAACATGGTAGCCCCTTCAAATTTTGTATTAAGAAGTAAGCAAATCATATTTTAATAATATTATTTACAAAAGAAACTATATTGCCCGTGGTAGCACCACTAAATTAATTAAATTGCTGATCTCACTTAAGTGGTGCATTGTCAATTGTTAGGTTAAGTTAATTGACAACTTAGAATTTGGTTAATAATTACAATTCATGGTAAAGTCTATACAATTGCTCATATGCAACTGGACCTTGACCGCAAGGAACAACATATAGCATTTTAAATCATTATATAAACTAATTTTTTATCAATATTTCCTACTTTATAATTATTGGGAGCGGCTATTGGGACACAAAAATTGACATAAGAAGTATGTACCATTTGATTTGTTTGTTTTTACATGGGAGGTGGAAATCAGAGAGATCCAATGGTTAAGATTTTTTGAGTCAAATTTTGTTTTATCAGTTTTCGTCTAAATAGAATTTCCCATAATTATTTACTATATTTTAGATAGAAACTAAAACAAAGTTTAGAAAGTGAGGCTTATATATAGTCAAAACCGCAACATATGGTAAAAGAATTGCATTATGTGATGGGATGAATGAATTTTTGTAACATCCTTCGATAATGATAATTAAAGTCTGACATCATTAACACAAACATTAATTCGTATTTTAACCACTTTTCCATCTTTGTGACAACCCATTGGTTAGGATGGTTAAACCGAGTGTAATATTTGCATTGTTTGTGGATGTGATTCATTAGAATTGACATCACAATATATTTTTGTTTGGAGTTATGGGTTCAAACTTCAAATTATGGTTCAAGGCTCCGATCGGTATCAATCCACCCGGGCCCGAAATTCAGTGACTACCAAAACGAAATACAGTCTCAATTCCGATTTCGGGTTGAATTATTTATTTATATATTTACCTAAAAAATGGTCTTAGAATTCTTTTTTTGCCTAAAAAACAGTTTTGTAATCTTGTGTCTACGACAGAAAATGTAAAAAATATAAGCATGTAAAAGAATAAAAAGGTAAGAAACTCAACAATACAACAAAAAATGCATAAAAATAAAAAAGATTTAAAAATAAATGCCAAGCTTTTGCCAATCTCAACCAAATTTAGGCAGAAAAACGTAAGAGAACAATGGAAATTAGTAATTTTCAAAGTTCTTATATATTCTATTTTCGCAAATTCAAACATGCACCATCTGGTCGAGTATTTCTATTGAAAAGTCTCGAAATTCGAAAATAGAACCACATCCGACATTATAAGAATCTCAAATAAATGAAAACTACAATTTTAAACCTTGGTTCAGATATGTAGGTGGACTGGGTAGATGGTTGTGATAGATATGCATTACATCAATTGACAAGCTACCGTATCAATAAGCTATGCGAACTTACAAATGTTGTGCTTAATCGAGGCATCTAACCGAAAGGAATATTCATAAATACTTGGTCTTCCCTTTGGATAGGGTCAAAATCATATTTTTTTGATCAATGAAGACGGTTCAACCTTTTAGGGGATCTTGTTAAACCCTTTAACAAATCTTCCATATTATATGCACAATAGTGGGAGCTATGGTATTTAAAATGTTATTAAAAGCGAGAAATATCGCTATGACAAACAAAATTAAGCGTGTGGATTAAACTAAAAATTAAAGGCTACGTGAAACCGAGTGGAGTAGAGACTAATATATTTTTGCATCAATAAAATGAAGTATATGTTTTTTCTTCCTTTTATACGTATATCCATATACATGTCTATATGGTATCTTTGTAAAATATTTTTGGGGTCTTTTAATAAGCACAAATCCTTAATTTGGCCTAATCTATGAGGTGGAGGGTTAAATTAGATAATATATGCGTTATTTGTGGCGTGGATACAATTGTTGGGGATGTTGGCGTTAATGCCTTGTAAAGACTGGTATATTTTCCAATGTAAGATTTCTTTGCTATTGTTGGTATTCTTTTGAAGAAATGAATTATCTCAATTAAAACAGTCAATCTGATTGCTTTAGCTTTACAGAACACTTGTATGCAAAAAAGAACATCACATCTTTTCTCAAGTTTTTTAAATATTACTATTGATTTTTTAATGCAGACTTGCACATTACATATGCAATATGTTATAAATATCAACGAAGTTACAAATTCTAGGAGAATGAACATGTGTTTATGCCGATGTCCTTTGTCTTTAAGTTAGAAATTATTCTTATTAGTAAAAATAGATAAAAGAGTCACCAATTGTTCTTCCTATAATTCTGTAGCCATGGGCTATTATTTTGTATGCTTGAGAGACGAAGAGGTTTTATCTCCTATATTATTTTTCAATAGGGTTTATTGCGTATATGTTTCCAGATTAGCCATACCATGTTAAGTGGAAAAAATGTTGTATATTTAATGAATAGCGTAAGCTGTATGAAATTTCACACAAAAAGTTAAATAAGAGAATCAAGTTTATTTATTTATCAAATATAGTCTATAAGCATGTTGTATATTTGGAGAATAAGTTCACACCCGAAGGCTTTTTTTTTAAGTACAAATTTATCTGAAGAGAGAAGGCAATAACGGAATGTACAATCTCTTAGTTTACCTTTTCTAAGTCTTACTTTTCCTCTTTAGTGCTAGAACTTGATGAGTGCAATTTTGTTTATTCTCTATATATTTACTTCTCTTTAACTCATTTATTCTTGGTCAATTATTTGTATTTTAGAAGTTTTAGATTGAGCCGTTTTCATACAGAAATGGTCTGTTTCACGACATAGAAAATAGAAATATACATACACATATTTCTACTGCTAATAAAGAGAATTCAAAGAATATGATTTCCATGGCTTTTTTTTGAAATCTTGAAAATGCCCTACATCCATTAATGGAATTTCACTATCGGTTTGCAATTTCCATCACCATCCCCTTACCTCGCATCAATGGAATGTCAGGTTCAACTTGCTTGAAATAAGAGTTTTGTGACTAACAAAGCTTTTACACTTATAGCACACATCCATTCATAATTTTTTATATCAAATAGAAAGTAAATATTTCTAGCTATTAGATGCACGTAAGTGCGATTTACACTAGTAGATATACAATATATGTAATATACACATATATCTATTAGCAAGGCAAATACCGTGAATAGGAGCAAGTACTTGCCTTTCCAACCGTTAATCATGTTAGTAACAAAAATTCCTAGCTTTTAGTAACTAACATAAGAAAAGTGCAATTTGAAGATATCAAACTTCGGTTATGCAATATTCTTTTGTGGAGAAGCAAAAAAAGAGAGCTATTTCCACCGTTAAACACTAAATCACGACCTTCTGATGGCATCTATGTAAAGAACTGGTAACATATATGGTTTTCTTAGGTTCGTTCAATGCACATAAATTCTAACACTATATTCTAACACTATATCTTTAAACAAGTCACATTCAACACATGATTCTGATTCAAACTGAAGTAGATTTTTTGTCCTTCAATAGGTGTCGCCATTGTTTACAGGATGATATTTGTAGAGCATTACATTTACATCATAAAATCTATAAAACAACCTGATTTTAAGTATGTCCGTGCGTCGGTTCAAATGTCTGATTTTAAAAATGCATGAAAAGAAATTTCAAACAGTGGTATGAAGCATGTCTATTACCGACTGTAACGAAAAGCAGACACGCTTTGTACCACTGACTGAATTTACATGTCAAATTTTAATATTTGTATGCCTATGTTCGATTACATATTTTCTCTAGGATGATATTTATACAATTAATATCATATCCGACATATTTTCTTTTATCCTTTTCCGAATTCAGGAATGTGAGAAGTCTATCGTTAGAAGGATGCTCCCTAATAACAACAGAAAGTCTCGAGTCAGTAGTGCTATCACTAACCGATCTAAAAAGCCTCACAGTAGTCTCATGCAACAACATACGCGACGATGCTGTCACCCCCGCTTTATCCAACTTATTCACCACCTTAAAGGAATTCAAATGGCGACCAGATTCCAAATCCGTTTTGTTAATGAGCTTGCAGGGAACCGGAATGGGTAGAAAAGGCGGTAGATTTTTCAGACGGGTGTGAACATATCACTCTCTTTCATTTTGCAGATCTTGTGGCTCTCTAGGTAATTGCCAAATTTAGCTTTGAAAGTCTAGCAAAATATATATTCTTTCAGTTTATAAGTCAAAAAGTAGGTTTAACAAGTCTTTTGTTTCTGCTTATCCAAATGAACTTTTTGACTTTTGTTCTTTGGTAGCAAGAAAGCAAAGTATTACTAGTGCATGTTGATTTCAGCCTTTTTTTAATCGGTAAAATTGCCTTTTATGATAAATATTGGTTCAGATGAAATGTTAATCAGTATAGATTTTGATAGATATAATGTACTGTAGTTTCTTCTGTTTGAATTAGTTTATTTTTCTGATATACAACATGACTTGTACAGTGGTGCAAATTGTTTGTCCTATGGTGTTTTTTTTTTTAAATGTCATTTTCAGTATCGTTAGTAGTCTGACTTTTTTTTTCTTGTTAAAATAGAATGACTAGTAATTTTGTTTCACGGTGAGTAACCTAAATGTAGTAACAGCACAATAATCAAAATTTGGATATGCTGAAAAATGAAATTCGTTGTGCAATATACAATCAGTTTGTTGAGAAAATAAGCTACAAATTGAAGAACATGGAAATAATTTTTTTTATAATTACTTTAAAAGCAGTTTTGAGTTTGAGTTGTAATTTTTTTGTACCCTCAAGTGAATGGTAAAAGGTGAAAATCTTTGGATTGATAAGTTGAAATGGTAATAATTGTAAAATTTGAAACAAGACATAAACAAGTATTTATTGTTTATGATTTATCAATTTTTTTTTGAAAAATTAAGTTTGTTGATCAATTAAAATTACGGAAGTAATTTAGAGGCAACTTTTGCTACTTAAACCACACGCACTTTAAATATATAATTTCTTTTGGTGCAATTTATATATCCTTATATTTGAATAAAAAGTAAATTTCACCATTTCAATCAATAAAAGTAAGTTACATACCGTGTTTGGTGGAAAATAGGCATAAGGACAAATTTTGAAAAAAAAACTAGGCTGAAGGACAATAAGTTTCGTTTTTAGGCTGAAGAACAAACTTTGAAAAAAATTAGGTTGAAGGACAATGCTAAATATAGTTAGCTTATTTAGCATTTTGTACAGTGTAAAACTGAATATAATGCTAGTTATAATAGCATTTTTTATACTGTAAAAACTGAATATAATGCTAGTTATAACTAGCATTGTCCTTCAGACTAATTTTGTTTCAAAGTTTGTCCTTCAGTCCAAAATAGAAACTTGGTGTCCTTCAAACTAATTTTTTTTCAAAGTTTGTCCTTGTGCCTAATTCCCTCCTGTGTTTGTTTATTTTTACAATTTAATAGTTCTTAGACAAGGCAATGAATATTAGTTAGTTATATTAATCTAAATAATTTAAATTTTAAGATTTTTAATTTTTGTTTATACAGATATTTAATTAGATAAATTTTGAATTTTGATGTTTAACGTTTAATATATTTTAGCAGATTAATGATGAACAGTTGAATTTCCGATATTAGCGAAGAAAATATTTAAAACTAGAATGGAAATAATTTACATGTCCATATTTACTTTCATAATCGAATTAACCTCCTTCCCCCCTTTTATTTTGCAAATAACAGGAATCCGTACTCTGTACATGACTACTAAAAAAAATTGACGATTTTCGTTTAAAAAGAGTGCGTGTTACATCAATTCATGATCCATTATTTATAGATTTGAATAGGGGTACCGTATAAGAACATTTATTTATAACCTTTATGGTACATAAGTTTTCAAGAGCGTGAAAACCATTTTAAAGTACTTTCTAAAGAAGAATATGGGTGTGAAAGACCATTATTAAACCAGATGCTGCTATGCAAGGAAAAGAAGTGGGACTATCGTTATACACTGTTGAACTTGTTGCAAGCCTTTTCTTTTCATTGTATATAGGGCCAGCTGCCAAAATATGGGATTTTTTCTACGATCCAGTCAACTTCTCTCAACCCTGAACATTCTCAAGGTTTCAATTCAGAGTGTTCGGACAGTTTGAATGGGCCCTGAATATACAAATCAGATTACGTTTTCATATTATGTTCATTCACGTTCTCATTCAATAAACATCATAACTCGGACGCTTAGGCTTCGTTTGAGAGTTTTGTAGTATCGGTTATAAGAGGTTTTGAGATTACCGGTTTGACCGTCAATGATCGTAGCGGTTTTGATTAGTTTACTTGAAGTGTTGTTATAACCGATCAATACATGCTTGGGAGTTTAACATACATCGGTTTTAAGAGTTTTCCACTAAATAAACATTACATATATACCTTTATATTTATTCTTCAGTTTTGTGAAAATTAATTTTCCAATATAACTAGCAGTCTGGTAATTGGAAAAAAAAAGTTAGTATCTCCCTAAGACTCCCCAATTTGATGTGTTGAAAATTACCATTAAAATTACACTACATCGTTTTTCACAGGTTTTATAACCAACAATAACCGGTGTGCAAAAAAATTTGGATTATGACAACACCTTAAATACAGAGCCGTCCAAAATCAGTCGAAACAGGTAAAACAGAAACTCCCAAGCGGAGCCTTATTTTATAAATGTCTGATATCGAGCTTATTGAATAAGTACCCGATATTGGGTGCTTATATAATAAGCGTCCGACTTTGTGTGCTTACTATATAAGCATTCGGATTTAGATTGGACGTTTATTAGGTAAGTGTCCAAACCTTAACAACCATAAACGATCATATTTTTCAAAACTTTTGCTTATTTGCCCTATATCCAACAACTTATTTGTCAGTGTTACACCCCAGTAGTCTTAACGTCTAAATTTAGTGAGAATCGTCGTCAACACACACTTGCACACATCCGTTTTCTCAATAAATAAAAAAATACGCTTGCACACTAACCTCAGATATAAAAAAACAGTGAGTTGTTGGTTATATAATTTAAAATCTCAAACTATGAACAAAAATGGGGAAAATCCCACAACGGAATTAACAATAAAATACATATACTGTCTTAGTAAATGTATACCGTACAAGATCCGGTTCACTAAATATAAATTCACATCTTTATATACATCAATTATTATTAAACTATGATCAACACAACTATAATACATGAGAAATATACAAAGTAAACAACGTGTAGATGTTCCCAACATCTATACCTTTTCCTCTCCTTTATTTTCACATGTAATCTTTTCAAATAGATGTATATATATAATGTAAAAAGGAAAAATTGATCACCTATGTTTGGACCGCACTTTATCCTATACATCCCGATCTCAAGAGAACCGTGAGCTATTGCATGGGGAAAGGTAGTCCACGTACCCTTTGGGGATCAAGACCACGTAGTTCTGTACTTTGCTCTTCTCCTACACCTAAGTAATATAATCTCAATATCGTATCACAAAAGTTCACAACAAAAACTCATGTTGATCCAAACATACTCAAAATAACAATATATTATCACACATACTCAAAATAACAATATATTATCACTACATGAACGTACCAACGAATAACACGTGTAGTAACCTGTGCAGTTAAAGCGTTTAGCGGGTTTATAGCGGTTGAGGTACAAAAAGTTATAGCGATGAAATAGCGAAGGTGTGAAAAAAGCTTTATTAGAAATAAAATTAAATATCCAAAGTTAATTTATTCTCGTTCTCACATCATTTGTGTAGGAAAAAAAATGTATTATAATCTTTTATAACAAAACGAAGAATATCATGATGCATGTAGTCATAACTTGGTAGATTTCTATCTTAGGTTGAGCATTTAGGCCTTAAACTTAGGTATTTACCCTAACTTTGTTGATTTTGTTTAAAAGAGAACCATTCAAATTAATTTTTTACACGATCTGCTGTTATTAGCGTTAAATTGAAAAAGCATAACAGTCGAAGAGCACTACACGCTTTAGCGGGGATATAGCGAGGCTTTAACTGCATATGTGCTAACTCATATACTGACTACGCATCCACTATAATATGTGTATCCTCCAAAACTATCGATGAGTTTCCCAATAATCTAATCCATAAAATAACCGGTGTACCATCTCATACTTACACCCTTCAAAATAGCATATGCATATACTCATGGTTACACTCTCAAAATGGTACATGTGCTCACTCAGGGCTATTCCTCAGAAATATATGTGCATGCATCTTCAAAATAATATGTACCCACTCGTGACTACATCCTCAAAAATAATATGACCATCTACTCATGCTGCAGCTGCATCAATTCTTGATTCCAAATCCACTCAGACGGTTGTGGAGTCTAGACCCACATCGTAAGGTCTTGTACCAAGCACTTTTAGATATATGGTAATTCGTACGATCACTTCGTACAAAGGCTGCTCAACACCACAATCTCATCGGTGCTAGTATCCATGCTACTTCGTATGGTCAAGAAATTAGACCAATTCTGTAAGGTCCATTGTCTCGTTCAAAGCACTCTTGGATATATGATGACATAAATGACCATCCCCACAAGGTTAACTAATATTCACTATTGTAAGAGCATCGCGGCTGCATGAATGCTCAAATCCTTACCACTCCGTACGGTCAGAAAACCAGAGCACCTCGTAAAGGTCCATGGTAACAGATCGCCCCGTATTGATCCGCAATAAGCATATCGATTCCTTCTTCTCAAGCATATATCAAAGGCTTTGGTCATCAAAGATCACTTGGTATACATCCGAATCGGAACTCTTCTTCTTCCAACCTTTAGATCACGTCGAAAATATGATTCTACAATCCTCTTATAGTGATTCTTTCATTTGATGACATGATTGACTCATCCAAAATACTAAAGAGGGATCCGCTTGCCCTTGCTAAGGATGAGAGCTCTAATAATCTTTGAATCAAAACATTTAAGCTAAATATTTTTATTTTCAAATTAAAGCTTCCATGTTCTTTTCAAACCAAAATTTCTTCTTCAAAATATTATCGTGTTTTCTCTTTTCTTTCATTTTTTTTCTAAAACTTCACTTTCTTTAGAATATTTCTTTTGAGACAACACCACTTTATAAAAATTGTAAATAGTGTTAACTTCTTTCAGAATCAACATAAAAGTCCTTGTTGAAATCAAAATACTTACGGAAGCCGGTAATTACTCATATAAAAATAGACTTTAAAATATACATATGTTAAAACTCCATATTTTAGTAAAGATGTAACGAAACTCCCACTCGTTGCTTTGATTCCTCAATGGTACCCAACGAGTCTTTAGTCACTAAATTCTTCAGTCGCTATCACTCATCCTTGTGGAACATCATCACATCTTTTAATCAATCTGAATATATAGTCTTCCTCGGCTTAATTATGTCATCCCACTATGACTAAATCAAACTTGTTCCTTAATACCACTAGTTTCTCCAAAGGATACCCCGCTAAATGTCAACATTGGATAACTACCACATACAATTATCATATATATAACGAGCAATAAAATCTAACATACAAGAGAAATAATCACAACAAGACAAGTAAACAAAACGATACTTACCTAAACAAGCAAGCAACAACAATTCAATGCAAATAGAAGAAGAAATTTTCCTAACATAAGTAATCACTTAACAAACGTAAGAACAATATAATCAATTCAACCAAAGTGAGCAAATACAACTAAACCAAAATAGCTCCATCTCATACATCGAAATGAGCAACCACAATATCATAACCCAAAACAAACACACACACACACTCTCTCTTTCTCTCTCTCGAAGGGAATGATCAGACATCCTTACAAATCGTGAGGGAAAGTCATACATAATAGGCATAAATGTTATATCATATAATGGATATTGGGCAAACTCAAAGCTCATATCATCTAGTCGTCTTACATCCCATATCACTTTGTCTAGTCTCTTTTTTCTCAAAATGTTCTTTAATAGAGTATCTTTTAAATATAAATAAATTTTAACATACACGTCTGTTTCTCAAATCAAATATTTTACTTTTCCAACTATATATTTCTCAATCAAATTATTCACATTTAGTAAAATATTTTCCAAAGTGTTTTAAACTAAGTATATTATAACTCGTTCTTTTTGAATAAAATATTCTTCAAATATATTCCCAAATAAACATTTTTCCAAGTTGAATATTTTCCACACAAAGTTCTTTATCTAAAATGTTTTCTTTCTAAATCATCGTTTATCAAAAAGTATCATTTAAGTACAAATATCTACAACCAACATTAATTCCTAAATAAAATGCTTTACAAACTCAAAGATATTTTTTGAATAAAAAATTTTCCTCAAATAAAAATGTCCTTGCATACTTTAAGAAAGTTATTTCCAAGGAAATTCAAATATATATTTCAATAGAATAATTTTTCAAAATCAATTATATTTCTGTAAAAATAGTTTTTTTCGTAAAACATCTTTGCAATAAATGCTCCTCAAATCATATAGTATTTATTGTAAAGTATTCTTCAACGGAAACATTTCTCTCTTCTCGGATAAGAAATTTTCGCTAAAACGTTCTCTATAAGATATATTTAACAAAACACTTCTAAATCAAAGTACCTAAAAATACCTTTCATAATGTACTTTTTCAAAGGATGTTTTTAAACTAAAAACAGTTTTGAACAATAATGTTTTCTACCAAAATATTTCTCCAAAGACTTCAAACTGCATCCTTTCACAAAAATTATTTTAAATAAAATATTATACATCGATCATCTTTTTTTTCGAAAACATCTTCGTAAAACATATTTTAGTTTTCAAATTAAATGCTAATTTTTACCCATTTGAAATATCCAACAAATCACTTTAAATCCAAAATCATACATTTTCTCTTTATAATAATATATATTTATTTAGTATAACTTTTCAGCAAAATACTTTTGAGTTAAAACTTCGCATAGTAATAATAATAATAATAAGCCTGTTTATTGAGTTAGGTTTATATTACAATTTAATATCGTATATGTGTTACTTGGATTATAACCAACACTTAATCCCTTCTATAAGTGCTCATTCTACCCCACTCTTACCTGCTTCACACCAACCAAAACCAAATAGTAAGTACTAAACCCTTTGAGTAAACTCATAAGCTTTCTATGCTTCGAAATCGAGAGTCGGATCCTCCTTACTTATAAGGAGACAGAAAGAGAATTGTCTAGATTAACATCTAGAAATGACTTGATTTGCATGAGAGTTCATTCGCATAAGGACCTAAGACACAAATAGGGAGACAAATCCTAATCATCACAGCCCTTCTTCGATTGCCTCATAAATGATTCTCGAGTCAGGGACTTGTGTAAAGAAATTTGAAGTGGTTGCTTTGGTTTAGAGGAAATTCTCGTATGTCCAGAGGCCAGGGTTGTGTAATGGAAAAAGTGATTAAGATTCAAGGCAGGCTTGATGTATCCTATAAAGAGAGTGAACTCGCCAACCCCACATAGATAAAGAAAGGACAGACAGAGGTAGTGCTTTATTGTAAAAAAAAGTGTCTTTTCCATTAACTAATTGAATCATGGCTTGTTCGACTAGATAAATAAGGGGGCAGTGAATCGATCAGTATTAAGACAAATCTCATGTGTAACATACTAAGTTCGAAACCTCATATTATATTTCAGTTCACGTGGCTACGGTTTCGCTCGTCAAACTCCACTCCCGCTGGTCGTCCCTTACCGGTTATTGAATCCCGATAATAATCCGCTTTATTTCACAGACAAAGATCATCATAAATAAACATCGTCTCGGGGTGAGGCAATGGTGGTTATACATATAATCCATACACACAAGGCATACAATAATAAATAAGAACGCCATCTGATCCTATATTTAATCAAACTTAAGATGTAAACTAACCCACTATAAACAGTTTAAACCTACCCAAGGTTCGAAGAATCGCTAAACCTAAGTTCTAAGACCAAGTGTGATGCCCTATTAGTCTTAACGCCTAAAATTAGTGACAAACACCGTCAAATACGCTTGCACGTTTATCTCAGATATAAATAACAGTGGATCATTACAGTGGAATTAAACGACAAAATACATATACTATCTCAGTAAATGTATACCACAAAATATAAATAAGTGAAAACATCCCCGTTCTTTTGACAACGTCGAGATCGACGAAGTGATGATTCCTCCCATAGGTGTTTTGCAAGTGGGCATTGATTATTGGCCTGAGTATCTGGTTGGTTTTTTCTTGGATTCTAACCCTTCCTATCATCTGGTTAAATCACGATGTGGTCAAGTTAGGAAACCAAAAGGTAGGTTTAGTGTGCATTTTGATAACAAGATGTTCTTTTTTAAATTTTCAAGAAGTGACGAAAGACGATGTGTTCTAGAAGCTAATTCGATAATTATTGATGGCAGGCCTTTCATTATCACTACCTGAAGTCCTTCAGTGGACAAGGCAAAAGCTCAGGTATTATCGATCCCTATATGGGCGCATTTCTCTCACATCCCTTCTATATTGCAACCTATGATTGGGCTTAACTGGCTTACCGACCTTGTTGGTAAAGTGATTTGTTTTGATACTAATACTGTGGCTAGGAAAAGGTTTGTGTACGCGAAAGCCTTGATTGAAATCAGTCCTAAGAAGCTTTTGCCTTCTTTGCTTAGAGTCAGAATTGTCGAGCCTTTGCCTTCTTTGCTTAAGGTCAAAATCGCTGAGGGGCTGGATGCTAAGGTTGTTGTTCGATACAACTGGGAACCTGATATATGCACTTCTTGTCACTCGTTTAGTCACCTTTTAGAGGCTTGTACCCTAGCGTCTGATGTTGCTCATGTTTCTCTTTCTGATGGGATCCCTCTTCCTCGATCAATCTTGAAATGGGTTTTGAAAGCTTCCCCTGCTACTTTGATCTTGACTCCCGATACCTTGCCTGATGACTTGGTTATTTCCTCTGATCATGTTGCTGTTATTCCTTAAGCTGATGCTATTGTGTCTTTGCCTTTTGGGAAGGTCCCGTCGGTCCCCCTCATAGCTTCGCCTCCTATTGAGGTTGTTGTTACTTCATTTGTTACTTTGGTCGTTGATCCTCCTTTAGATTCTATTTCTTGGGACGCTGAGGAGCGAGCGTGGATTCATCCTCGTTCTGACATGAGATATAGTCCTGAAGGTGATACATATCATACTTATGTGAGCAACGAGGTTGGTGAGAGTAGGTGGCTTTTCTATCACATTGAGGGCGAGGGTCTTTCCCTAACTAGGTTAGGGGAAATAGGTGAAGTGAACGAGAAGTTGTTACTGGATACTAATTGGGATAAGAGATTCATCTACAGCGCTGCCTCCTTTAGTTATGTCCCCAATCTTGCTCATCTTTTCTCTGGTTTTGTTCATGTCACTGGCCTTGTTGCGACAGATGATGGTAGTCTTTCCTCCTCTTCCGAGGAAGGATAGTCATGGATATTAGTAGTTTAGGTGCGTTGTCTAACTCCTGTGCTGTATTTTTTTATTTTAAGTGGTATGACCACTTTAAAACCATCATAGCTGTTCTGTGCATCTGCAGAGCACGTGTTTTTTCGTTAATAATGTGGCACGGTCCACTATAAAACCGGGTAGCTTTGCTAAAAAAATGTATACCACACAAGATTCGGTTCACTAAATAAGTATTCACATTTTTATATACATTAATTATTATTAAACTATGATCAACACAACTTTAATAAATAGGAAATATACAAAGTAAACAACCTGTATATGTTCCCTGCATTCAGACCTTCTTCACTCTTTTGCTTTCACGTATAAACTTTACAAGTAGATGGATATATAAAGTAAAAAAGAAAAGGTGATTAACTATGTTTGGAATACGCCTTATCTTATACGTCCCGATCTCAAGGAAACCATGGGGCTACTGCATAGGAAAAGACTGCCTACGTACCCTTTCGGGATCATGTCCACATAATTTTGTTTCATGCTCTTTTCCTACATCAAAGTACTTGTTAGCACATAATATTGCACAATAATAGCAACCAAACAACTAATATGAGCTATTGCATAGGGAGAAACATCATATTCTACTCAGTCATGACAATCAATCATTATAAACATGGGGTAACAATAATAATTGCAATGCACAACCATTAAACACCACACAAATTCAATAATATTCAATGTTAGTCCCAATCATCAAATAAATTATCAATGACAAATACTGATGAATGTGTACTAATCAACCATCACTAGTAACACAACATCAATAACACAAATGCAATTATAAATATGCAAAATGTGTGCTAACCACTCTATATTAGTAACGCAACATAAGTTCATCAAATGCGTACTTACCATATATTAGCAACACAAGCATCAAACTTGTAACAACCCGCATATTTTATGAGTCGTATATTTTAAATGTTTAATTTGTGTATAGCATCGTTAGTCAGATTTTAGCTTAAAAAGTCACTATTCGTAAAAGAACAGTCGAATTAGTGAAAAGTCTTTGTGGATCGAGATTCGGAGGTGCCTATTTGATGGAAAACTGTCTTACAGGGATTCAGACGTCTGAAATGAAGCATTCAGACGTCTGAAATTGTTCGAGTCAATCCAGAAAGGAAATATGCTAAAATTGCCATTTTCAGACGTCTGAAATGGACAATTCAGACGTCTGAATATTGTTCTAGACAACTCATATTTTTTCAGATTCAGACGTCTGGTTTGGAAATTTCAGACGTCTGAATCAAGAATGAAGTTGAGAATCAACAATTTGGACTCGAGACCATTTCCAATGAGTTCAAAATGTTGTTTGCAACTTTTTTGAGTATAAGCATCGATATGTTTGGAGTAAGTTGAATTTTGTTATTTTCTTAGTGGGCTTTTAGGTTTGGGTTTCACCCAACTCATCCTATACCCTAACTCAGCCCCCTCTCCTCTCCATTCACTCATTTCATTTCTTTTTCTCCAGCTCAACTGAAAATGGGGGAAGAGAATGGGAAATAGAAATTCCAAGCCCTAGATTCAATTGCAAACTCAAATTCTTGCTCCAAAATCAAAGAGAAGCTTAGGTAAGCCTTCTTTTCATCTTCTCCATCTCAATCCCCCTTCAAATTCTCAGAAATTCCTAATATCTTAACTTAGAGAAAACTTCATCTTTGATTATAGATTGAAGTTCTTGAGGTATTGTTGAAGAGAGATTAACCTATTGCTTGTTCTAGAGCTTATCATTTGTGGTTGGGTTTAAAGGTGAGTTCTTTTGACTCACATCTACGTCTATATCTTTGATAGTGTTATGTAGCAATTCCTAACATATAATCCTTGTCCATTTGTTTTTGAATTGAATTGGTTTGATGAATATTCCAATTTTTGGCGTTTGAAGTCAAAATCTATGAAAAATCCTTCTATGGTTGTTTGGGCATGTTGATCGGAGTGTATTGGTGAGTCTTTAAGGTTGGGTAGTCGTTTGGCGTAAACCCCTAGCCATCATCACTCATCCGATTGCTTCTGATATGATTTGGCCATCATTGGCCTAGGCAAAGTATTGCCTGAGCTCCAGTTTCAGACGTCTGAAATGTACAATTCAGACATCTGAATCTGCTTGTCTCGGCCCATTTTGCCTACTTTGTGTGGGATTCTAATTTTAATCGATTCGTGTCGATTCCAATTAGTTGTTATTGCATATTTGACTTTGATGATTCCTTTTTAATTTCATACACGGGTTTTTATAAAATGATCTTTTCAAATTGTAGTAAAAGCTCGTTTCTCCAATTTATAATTTCTATTTAAAACACACACAATTTTGCACTTCAAGCGAAAAGAGAGGAGAATTAAATGATTAAATAAAACGCGTGCTATGAACACGTGTGTTTATCTTTTCAGTTAATTTCTAATCTATTCGTTTGACCATTTTGACCTTTGGGTCTGGTTTACCGATGAGATGAGGTGAACTTTGTACTGCTTTGAGTGTGAAATTGACTAACGGTTAGTAAACCGTTTAGCGCGAACGTGTGGTATGAGACTCACGTTAACATTTTTCGGGTTCCTCTTTGAGAGTTGTGACACATTCCGCCAGTTAGTGGTGTCCAGTACTGGGTCTTCGGACCTTCACCAGTACGGTTTGTTTCCCTATAGTATCACTTTTGGAGTTGGTCTATCATCACCGCTCGAGTGATATTGGGTTTGTTGCCTTCGGGTATGTTGCCTTCGGGTTTGTGCCTTCGGGTTTGTGCCTTCGGGTTTGTTGCCCTATAGTATCGCTTTTGGAGTTGGTCCATCGTCACCGCTCGAGTGATATTGGGTTTGTACCTTCGGGTTTGTGGATCCTTGTTATACAGTACTGAGCTCGAGCATCTTTTGTTTCTTTGACAATTATATTTCCCTAGTGTATCGCCCTTCAGTGTAGGTCCTTTGAGCCACACGATATATAGCGATTACCTTATGGAAACTTGTGTTACCTTTATTGGTATTTGTTATTTGCCTTTTTGGCTTGTTTTGGGATATGATATCCTTGGTTTATTTGAGTTGCCTATGATATGAGTCTTGTTTTGATTCATCTTTTATTAGATGATCTGGTTATCTCTTTTGGAGATATTTGTGGTACTTTATGACCTTGTATGTTCATTATCATTTAGTTTATCTAACTGATATGTTTAGCTAGATTGACCCGTGTATTTTATACTCGGGTCAGACCGAGATGTTTCAGGTTAGGTACATTGGATTTAGCCTATTTTGCTTCCGCATGGACTATTCTGCTAGTTCCTTTTTGTTATAGCTTTTTGTGTAGTCCTTTTTGGCTGGAACTCTTATATGTGTTCTTTTGACTCGCCTGTATATTGTGGTTTGCTTTACCACATGACATGTATCATTTGCATACTATGCAATGTATCTGTATATGTGTAAATGTATGTGATGATCTATTGTTCCGTGATGTGTATTAAATTTGAGTTGTTATATTTTATTCTGATAGATCCTTCAGCCACCTATAGCTTTGTATTTAGTATTTATTGGAGATGTCGATCCACTTGAGTAAGAAGTGGCAATTGTCAGCATATTCAATAGATAATTAAGACAAGGTCATAGATGGTCGCTTCTATCCAGCTCTATTCTTCGCATTAGCAGACGGTGTTACTTAGTAATACTCTTTGCTAATGTGGGTCTCGGAGTGGGGCGTCACAGCTTGGTATCAGAGCCGAGTTCAGAACAAAATATGATAAACATAGAACAGAGACACATATTACGGTACATCAAAGTGTAGTACGAATGTTACGAATCTTTGAATCATCGTGCCTTAATTCTTTCCGTGTCTTTGGGGTAGATAGAATTTTGGGAATACGTATAGGAATGCATTTTATTCCGTAGCATTCCATAATTGAATTAATGATATCTACCTTGAGAATAATATTTTTCTTATCTTATCTTTCGGCTAATGGCCGGAAGAGGCAGAGGATGACGCTCGGATGCTGGGCAATCCAGCAGCTCGCATCCGGACGGCGTTTATATGTCTGCCGATTAGTTTTTGGAGTTATTTAGGAGCACTCAGCCTCCAGCTCCTATTCGTGCATCTCCTCCACGCAAGTCTGCCTTTGCACGTTTGTGTAGTGATTTCTCTCATCTTGGAGGAAAGCCATTCAAAGGCTCTGAGTCCGTTCTTGAGGTCCAAGCTTGGATTCGCACATGCGAACGTATCTATTCTCGCATGGATCTTTCTGACCACGTTCGAGTTCTTGTAACTTCTAGCTTATTGCAAGAGCGTGCCCTGATTGGTACGAGCTTCTTGTAGCCGAACTTGATGAGTCTGTTCTTTCTTGGACTCAGTTTTGGGAACGATTCAAACTCAAATTCGTTCCTGAATCTGAGAAAGTTTTATTGGCCCGTCGCTTTCTTGAGTTGAAGCAAGGAAAGTCCTCCGTTTCTGAATATGTTGCATCATTCGAGGCCTTATCTAAGTATGGTCTTGAATTCATTAGCACTTCTTATAAGAAGAATATGAAGTTTGTCTCTGGTCTTAAGAAATAACTTAAGAAGTCCTTAATGCTCCAGCTTAAGCTTTCTTTTGAGGAGTTGGTTGATTCGACACTTCATCTCGAGGCTATCGAGAAGGAGTGTGATAGTGGTGATGACGTTGAGGTTCGCAAGAACTCCAATAAGAAGAAGTTTCCATTTCATAAGCAGGGATTTCTCCCTTCCAAGAAGAAAAAGCCCGTTGAATCTGGTTCTAACTCTCAATCTGCTGGAACACCTTCCATTCGGAAGTGTTTCAATTGTGGTTCTCCTGATCATATGATTCGAGCTTGTACTAAGCCTCTCTTCTGCCGTTATTGCAAGAATGAAGGTCATCATGTTTCCTCCTGCCCTACTGTTCCTAATGCCAAGTCTGGCAAGCTTTATGTTGCTAAGGCTTCTGGAGGTTCTTCTCAGCCCAGAGGTATATCTCCATCTATTTTGGAAAGTTCTATTTTATTTCATGACCGTAGTATTCGAGTTCTTTTTGATACGTGTGCTTCGCATTCTTTCATACAGAAAAAGCTCGTCGATGATTTGTCTTTGGATGTTTCTTGTATGATTACTTCGTTGAGGATTGCGAATCCTATTGGGGGATCCGCAACCCTTAGTATGCTTTGTGATGATGTTGAGATTGTTTTGTGTGGCTTTTCTTTTCGTGTGAATCTGCACGTTATTTCTTATCTGGAATTTGATATGATTTTGGGTATGGACTAGCTAGTGAGATACGATGCCAGGATTATTTGGTCTGAAAGAATTTTATATCTTCGACACCCAAATTCGTCTACTCAGCTGTCATTTGTTCTTGGGAATGTGGATAATTCTGAAATGGCCTTATATTCTCTTGACTCACGAGATGATGGTGATATATCTCGTATTCCTATTGTTTGTGACTTCTCTGATGTTTTTGAGCCGGTTTCGGGTTTGCCACCCAAGCGGGCGATCGAGTTACGCATTGATCTCATTCTAGGCGCACAGCTAGTTAGCCGTCCTCCCACGAGGATGTCTACAAAAGAAAATGAGGAACTCAAGAAGCAGCTTTTAGAGCTTGAGTCCAAACAGTTGCTTCAGTCCAGTTTTTCACCGTGGGGTGCCGCGGTTGTCTTCGTGAAGAAGTCCGATGGAACTCTTAGGCTCTGCATCGACTATCGCAAGCTTAATGAGTTGACCATCAGGAATAGGTATCCATTGCCTAGGATCTATGATATGTTCAATCTATTGAGTGGCGCTAAGGTATTCTCTCAGCTCGACCTTGCCACTGGTTTTCATCAGCTCCGAGTCGCGGAAGATAGCATACCTTTTACAGCTTTCCGCACCCGATATCGTTCTTTCGAGTGGCTCGTTATGCCGTTCGGTTTGACGAACGCTCCTGATTTCTTTGTTGATCTTATGAATCGAGTATTCCGGGAGTATCTCGATAAGTTCGTCCTTGTGTTCATTGACGACATTCTTGTTTATTCTAAGTCTGAAGCCGAGCATGCTAATCACTTGAGAATTGTCTTGAGTACTCTTCGTCACCATCAGCTTAAATCCAAATTCTCCAAGTGCCATTTTTGGGAGAATACAGTTAAGTTCTTAGGCCATGTTGTATCTTCCGTCGGCATTTCTGTCGATCCCTCAAAGATCGAAGCTATCCAGAATTGGAAGAGGCCTGAGAATGTTCATGAGATTCTTAGTTTCCTTGGATTGGCGGGTTATTACCGTCGGTTCATTAAGGATTTTTCCCGTGTTGTGCTTCCTCTCACTAGCCTTACTCGGAAAGGCATTCGTTATATTTGGTCCGATAAGTGTGAAGCTTCCTTTCAGACATTAAAGGAACTTCTCACTGATGCTCCTATTCTTGTGGTTCCCGAGGGGAATCATGATCTTGTTGTCTACACCGATGCTTGTGGTAGTGGTCTCGGTGCCGTGCTTATGCAGAAAGATCGGGTAGTGCTTATGCTTCTAGGCAACTGCGTCCGAATGAAGTTCGCTATGCCACTCATGATCTTGAGTTATCCGCCATTGTCTTTGCCTTGAAGATTTGGCGACACTATTTATTAGGCGAGCGCTTCATTCTCTATACCGATCATAAATCCTTGAAGTATTTTTTCACTCAGAAGGAACTCAATATGAGGCAACAATGTTGGCTCAAGTTTCTTGCCTCATATGACTTCGATATCCATTATACCCCTGGTAAGGGTAATCGTGTTGCTGATGCGCTTAGTCGCAGACATTCGGCTATCGTTTCTATGATGCTTGCCGAATGGGATATTCTTGAGACTCTATCTTTTTGTGATATTCGTGATCGAGCTCCATCTTCTGATTCTCTGATAGTATTATTCAGCTTGGAAGCTCGACCTTCTCTATTGGATCGTATTGCTAAAGCTCAGCGGCGTGATCCTGATCTTGTGCATCTTATTCAGCTTTGTGAGACTGAATTCCGTGATGAGGCATTGCGGGATTTCAACATTGATCTTTATGGGTGTCTTTGCAAGAAGAACTGTCTTGTTGTGCCTTCTGATTCTGCACTTAGGCATGACATTCTTGATGACTGTCATCGTTCTAAGTATACCATTCATCATGGCAGTAGTAAGATGTACGCCGATATGCATCGCCTTTATTATTGGGAAGGCATGAAGCGCGATTTGGCAAGTTATGTGAGTAATTGCATGACTTGTCAACGTATTAAAGCCGAACATCAACGCCCTTCTGGTCTCCTTCAGCCTCTTGAGATTCCATTGTGGAAATGAGATCAGATTTCGATGGATTTCATTGATGGCTTACCTCGTACGAGATCGGGCCATTCTAGCATTTGGGTTATTGTTGATCGCCTTACCAAATCAGCTCATTTTGTTCCTATTAAATCTAATAGGACTGCTTCTCTTTTGGCTAAGTTATATATCAAGGAAATCGTGAGACTTCATGGTGTTCCTAGTTCGATTGTGAGTGACCGTGATCCTTTATTCACAAGTCATTTCTGGCAGAGTCTTCAGCAAGCTTTGGGAACAAAGCTTAATTTCAGCACAGCTTATCATCCCCAGTTTGATGCACAGACTAAACGGGTGAATCGTATCTTAGAGGATCTCCTCCGTATTTGTATTCTTGATTTCGGAGGTAGTTGGGAGGATCATTTACCCCTTGTGGAGTTCTCCTACAACAATAGTTTTCAGTCCAGTATCGGTATGGCTCCTTTCGAAGCCTTATACGAAAGGCCATGTCGATCACCTTCATATTGGTTGGAATCTGGGGAGAAGCTTATTCTTGGCCCGGAGTTTGTTCCCGATTCTTCTGAGAAGATTGTTCTTATTCGTCAGAGAATGAAAGAGGCACAGAGCCGCCAGAAATCCTACGCGGATAACCGTAGGAAGCCTCTCGAGTTCTCGGTTGATGATCTCGTCTTTATTCGTGTTTCTCCTTTGAAAGGAGTTATGCGCTTCAGTACGATAGGGAAATTAGCTCCTCGTTATGTAGGACCATTTCCAATTACTGAACGTATTGGCCCTGTGGCTTATAGAGTTTCACTTCCAGCTCATCTATCCGGTGTTCACAACGTGTTTCACGTCTCTCAGCTTCGGAAGTGTCTTCAAGAATCGGATTATGTTATCGACTCTCCTGATTTGCAAGGGCTTGAGATCTCATCAGACTTATCTATTGTACAACAGCCTATTCACGTACTTGCCTCGGAGGTAAGACACCTTCGAAACAAGGACGTGTCGCTCATTAAAGTTCAATGGTCCGTTAATCCCAATGACTGTACTTGGGAAACCAAAGAGTTTATCGAGCGATCCTATCCGGGTTTTCTATCTTTGCTTAGCAATGGTGAGAATATCTCTTTTATCTCAAGCTTATTTTCTTTCCTTTTTGGGTGTAAGTATGTAACTGTTACCAATTTCTTCTCTAGGAATTGCGCGGACACAATTTTGTTAAGGAGGAGAGATTTGTAACAACCCGCATATTTTACGATTCGTATATTTTAAATGTTTAATTTGTGTATAGCATCGTTAGTCGGATTTTAGCCCGAAAAGTCACTATTCGTAAAAGAACAGTCGAATTAGTGAAAATTCTTTGTGGATCGAGATTCGGAGGTGACTATTTGATGGAAAACTGTCTTATAGGGATTCAGACGTCTAAAATGAAGCATTCAGACGTCTGAAATTGTTCGAGTCAATCCAGAAAGGAAATAGGCTAAAATTGCCATTTTTAGACGTCTGAAATGGACAATTCAGACGAATGAATATTGTTCTAGACAACTCATATTTTTCCAGATTCAGACGTCTGGTTTGGAAATTTCAGACGTCTGAATCAAGAATGAAGTTGAGAATCAACAATTTGAACTCGAGACCATTTCCAATGAGTTCAAAATGTTGTTTGCGACTTTTTTGAGTATAAGCATCGATATGTTTGGAGTAAGTTGAATTTTGCTATTTTCTTAGTGGGCTTTTAGGTTTGGGTTTCACCCAACTCATCCTATACCCTAACTCAGCCCCCTCTCCTCTCCATTCACTCATTTCATTTCTTTTTCTCTAGCTCAACTGAAAATGGGGAAAGAGAATGAGAAATAGAAATTCCAAGCCCTAGATTCAATTGCAAACTCAAATTCTTGCTCCAAAATCAAAGAGAAGCTTAGGTAAAGCCGTCTTTTCATCTTCTCCATCTCAATCCCCCTTCAAATTCTCAGAAATTTCTAATATCTTAACTTAGAGAAAACTTCATCTTTGATTATAGATTGAAGTTCTTGAGGTATTGTTGAAGAGAGATTAACCTATTGCTTGTTCTAGAGCTTATCATTTGTGTTTGGGTTTAAAGGTGAGTTCTTTTGACTCACATCTACATCTATATCTTTGATAGTGTTAGGTAGTAATTCCTAACATATAGTCCTTGTCCATTTGTTTTTGAATTGAATTTGTTTGATGAATATTCCAATTTTTGGCGTTTGAAGTCAAAATCTATGAAAAATCCTTGTATGGTTGTTTGGGCATGTTGGTCGGAGTGTATTGGTGAGTCTTTAAGGTTGGGTAGTCGTTTGGCGTAAACCCCTAGCCATCATCACTCATCCAATTGCTTCCGATATGATTTGGCCATCATTGGCCTAGGCAAAGTATTGCCTGAGCTCCAGTTTCAGACGTCTGAAATGTACAATTCAGACGTCTGAATCTGCTTGACTCAGCCCATCTTGCCTACTTTGTGTGGGATTCCAATTTTAATCGATTCGTGTCGATTCCAATTAGTTGTTATTGCATATTTGACTTTGATGATTCCTTTTTAATTTCATACACGAGTTTTTATAAAATGATCTTTTCAAATTGTAGTAAAAGCTCGTTTCTCCAATTTATAATTTCTATTTAAAACACACACAATTTTGCACTTCAAGCGAAGAGGGAGGAGAATTAAATGATTAAATAAAATGCGTGCTATGAACATGTGTGTTTATCTTTTTAGTTAATTTCTAATCTATTCGTTTGACCGTTTTGACCTTTGGGTCTGGTTTACCGATGAGATGAGGTGAACTTTGTACTGCTTTGAGTGTGAAATTGACTAACGGTTAGTAAACCGTTTAGTGCAAACGTGTGGTATGGGAATCACGTTAACATTTTTCGGGTTCCTCTCTGAGAGTCGTGACACATTCCGCAGTTGGTGGTGTCCAGAGTTGGGCCTTCGGACCTTCACCACTACGGTTTGTTGCCCTATAGTATCACTTTTGGAGTTGGTCCATCGTCACCGCTCGAGTGATATTGGGTTTGTTGCCTTCGGGTATGTTGCCTTCGGGTTTGTACCTTCGGGTTTGTGCCTTCGGGTTTGTTGCCCTATAGTATCGCTTTTGGAGTTGGTACATCGTCACCGCTCGAGTGATATTGGGTTTGTACCTTCGGGTTTGTGGATCCTTGTTATACAGTACTGAGCTCGAGCATCTTTTGTTTCTTTGACAATTATATTTCCCTAGTGTATCGCCCTTCGGTGTAGGTCCTTTGAGCCACACGATATATAGCGATTACCTTGTGGAAACTTGTGTTACCTTTATTGGTATTTGTTATTTGCCTTTTTGGCTTGTTTTGGGATATGATATCCTTGGTTTATTTGAGTTTCCTATGATATGAGTCTTGTTTTGATTCATCTTTTGTTAGATGATCTGGTTATCTCTTTTGGAGATATTTGTGGTACTTTATAACCTTGTATGTTCATTATCATTTAGTTTATCTAACTGATATGTTCAGCTAGACTGACCCGTGTATTTTATACTCGGATCAGACCGAGATGTTTCAGGTTAGGTACATTGGACTTAGCCTATTTTGCTTCCGCATGGACTATTCTGCTAGTTCCTTTTTGTTATAGTTTTTGTGTAGTCCTTTTTGGTTGTAACTCTGATATGTATTCTTTTGAATCGCCTGTATATTGTGGTTTGCTTTACCACATGACATGTATCATTTTGCATACTATGTGATGTATCTGTATATGTGCAAATGTATGTGATGTCTACTGTTCTGTGATGTGTATTACATTTGAGTTGTTATATTTTATCCTGATAGATCCTTCAGCCACCTATAGCTTTGTATTAAATATTTATTGGAGATGTCGATCCACTTGAGTAAGAAGTGGCAATTGTCGGCATATTCAATAGATAATTAAGACAAGGTCATAGATGGTCGCTCCTATCCAGCTCTATTCTCCGCATTAGCAGACGGTGTTACTTAGTAATCCTCTTTGCTAATGTGGGTCTCGGAGTGGGGCGTCACAAAACTCGTCAAATGCGTACTAACTACTCTATACTCCTAACACAAATATCAATCATCAACACAACGAAACCATAATTAACTACACAACGTCCGCATAGTAATAATAGTAAAATATTGCATAACTCGTCATAATGCGATTGCATCTCCACACAATAAACATACATGATAATCTCAAACAACAATCAATCAAGAATATCACAATAACCCAAAATAGTGTATTTGCACATTTTATCCCCTCTTTATTATAAAATCATGTATTATTTTTTACGATAAAAGTACTTTCTCCTTTTTTTCTCAAAACAATAATGTTTTCTCAAAATGATGATATACTTCGAAAATTCTTTATTACACATTTATTACTTCAAATATCTCAAAATATTGTTACTTAATCAAAAGTACTAATTTACATTAAATTACTTTCAAAAATAATAATATCATTATTGTACGTAATAATAATAATATATACTCAAATTTCTTTATTATTTTTCACAACCAATTTATTATTATTTAACTCAAAAGCAATAATATTCCACGGTAAATATTAAGACTCGTTTTATTGTTGTTTATCTCTAAATAGTAATAACTTACCCCAAAATACTTTGAAAAACACATCTTTTGTTATAATATATGTAAATTATAAAGAGTGAATATGTTATACAATGTTTGTTATATTTTGTTTAGTCCCACATCATGGGATAAGTTCAATCCCAAGCTATAAAATCTTTATATAAAGGAGCCTATGTAATGGAAATAGATTACTAATTTCAGCAATGAATAAAATGTCTCATTCCTCTTTTTCTAGGCTGAATCTATTTAGACACGTGATATTGCTTTGTAACCCATCTAAATCTAAAAAAAATCTATGACAAAATTTCCCATTTGTCATTCAACATCTTTTTACCTTGCACCATATTTTCCTTCATTTATTCCCCTTATCAAATAAACCTTAATAATCAAATTTTTGATAAAATCTCAATTCTTGTGCTTGAATCAATAGATGGTGATGATGATAATATAAACCCAATAGAATAAAAAGTGCTATAGCTTGAATTGTGTTGTTTGTTTTTTTTAATTTGAAAATATGGAGTTTGCAGAAGATATGAAAGTTGAATTTTCTGTTGTTGCATGATTTTATTGGAATGATTTTTCTATGGTGAATTTTTTCTGATAGAATGATTTTTTCTATAGTGAAATTCTTTTGATAAAGTGATTTTTTCTACGGTGAAATTCTTGTATAGGCCGATTCTTATTAAAGAAGGGTATAAAGGGAAAAGTTCAAAAATAAGATAGGTATACTTAGTAAAAACATGGGTATATTGGTTTTTTCAGTTTGTATACTAAAGAAGGTATGTTGTTTACAACACGTTATCAACACGCTCTCTTTCTCAAATATATTGGGTATTCTAATCTAGAAGGTTAGATCCATTTTTTCCTTTTATGTGTATACATCTCTTTCTCTTAATCAGTTACTGAAACCAGAACTATCTCGTCCTCTTATTCAACCAATGAAATCAGGTTTGAAATTTTCTAGATTTGCCTTTCTAGATTTGTTTAATTTAGATCTCGATTTAAGTATTCTTGTTTCACAATTCTATATCTGTTTCCTAATTTTTTAGATTTGGATTTAAGTTTTAGCAGATCTTATCTTTTCAAGATCTTATTTTATTATAGATCTAAATTTATAAATCTTATTCCACTGTACATGTATTTTTTTCATTAGATTTCAGATCTCATTCTACTATAGATCTGATTTTTTTGTTCTTATTTTTTGATCTCATTATATTGTAGATCTTAAAGTCACACTCAAATAATATATCTTTGAGATTTGTACATGGTTTAAAAATAAAATGTTGTGATTTTTTGAATTTGGATTTGAATTGATTTCAAACTTGCTTATTATTTCATGCTTTTTTTTGAGTTCATTATTTTGGAAAGCAAGTTTTGAATTTGACAATTTCTGCTATTGATTCAAATAAATTTATTGAACTTGATTGTGTTTTGGTTTGTGATATAGATCTAAGTAATCTATACATGTTTGGTAAATGAAGTTTTCATTTTGAAAACTCTTTGATTTGGATTTTGACTTTGGAAATGATTTTGATATATATAGTTTATATTTCTGGAAGAAATATTTTATTTTTTCTTAGAGAAACATATACAAGAATAATGTGTATTTAGAAGATCATATTAAGTTTAGATCCAATATTAATATTGATTTAACACACCTGAAGTGAATGGAAACATTAATGAAAGCATTTGAAATAAAAGTTGAGAACCTTAATTTATAGGATTTGAAATAAAAGTTGAGAACCTGCGGTTCCTATAATGTTAAAAGTTTGAATTTCCATAAATTATTAAATTTCAAGTTTTCTTGTAATAAAGAACCAGAAGTTCCACACAAAAAAAGAGCAGAAACTTGAATTATTAAAAGATATATATATATATATATATATAATAGTTATTTTAGAAATTTTGACTATTAAGAAATAAAGTTTCTCTTATGGTATTCATTTTAATTTTATTATTGATTATATTGAACTTAGATTTGAGATGAAATTTTTCTAAGTAACGTTAGTTAGATTGATTTATTTGTTTGTAAAGAAATCAATTCGTTGTGACAATATTTTATATTTTAGGCCACAATAATGGTAAATTGCATTCATTTTTTTAATCATAAATGCATTAAATGTTGTTGTCATAGTAATAAATTAAATAACTTTATCATCATAAATGCATTGGCTATAGTAAATTAAATGATGTTGTATTTTTATGTTTGAAATAAGAATAGACATATGGTTTATTATCTGGTGTATTTATTTTGGCAAATAGTGCTCGATATAATGAAAGAAATAAATTTGAACAACAACCTGAAGTTGTGCAAAGAATTTTTTTTTTAACCAGAAGTTGTATAACTCAGTCCGAGACCTGAAGTCTTGAATTATGTAATGATTTGTTTATAAAGTCCATGACTTGAAATCTTATAGTTATTTTTTTATTAGTCGAAATGTATAAGCTTCTAAACAAGAAGTTTACACAAAATTTGAGAACGTGAGATTCATAACAAATTAATGAGCTTGAAGTTCATGAATTAGAAACCTGAAGCTTTCTTGAAACTGTGTGAAATGTTAAGATTACACTTCTTGAAGAAGTTAAAAGAGATAAATACATCTTAACACAAGATTATGACAGTGCGTTCAAGAGATTTCAAAAATCACCAAATGAGTTATATCTTACTTACATCTTTGCATTTACATATTATATTGATAAAATATCCTGAAGATATTATGCTATATGACATTTCAAATATGCATTAAACTGAAAATTAATTATTAGTTTAGCTTTGAAAAGGGATGTTCATTATCTATAAAATATGAATTCAAATGACATTTTAGTCCATATTTCTCATTTTTCATTTAAGTTTATATGTTGTAGTTAGTTTAAAATGTTTCCCCCATTATATATACTTCTAATTATGTAAAAGTACACATGGTCAATTTATAGGTTCTGTGCAATGCGAAATATAATTTCATTTCAATATGTGCAGCTTTAATTTAATTATTCTCTCTGTTGCTTTCTCATTGATATATCTAAATATAGATCTGATCTTTACTAATTGCACTATGTTATAAAATCTAAAGTTTTGACAAATTAATTTTGGGTGCATTAGTCAAACTATTTAATTGATGAAATACATTTTAGTATTATCCGGAGGAGGAGATAACTCATAGAACATACTGTTTAAGTTTATGGATGTGTGTGTATATTTTAATCTCTTGAAGAGATGTTTTCTTTAAAATTTATATTGCAAAATCCAACATTCCAGAAGAGATGTTATAGAAATTTTATTTTTGTTAGATTGCAATCCCTAAAAAAGAAACACTATATTCCCTGAAGGAATGTCATATAAAACTTTATAAGTGATAACAATAATTTATCGCTAAAAAAGGTATTGTATACCAATACCACACTCCAGAAGTAGTGGTTTTATCTCTTACATCTTACTTTCATTTGGTGCACCTAATTTTGTTACTGTATTTAAAGTTTGATATGACATTTCGAAAGCAGTTGCAATAAAAATCTCCAACAGGGATATTTTATGCTCCTGTAAAAGTAGTAATTATGTAATTTATGTAAAAGAAATATTGTATATTTACATGGCATTCCAATAGTTTGCATATTTATCTCTGGAAGAGATAAGTTTGCTCCAGAAGTGGTGATAGTAAAAAATCTCTAGAAGAGACTTATACATTTGGAAATGATAAAATATCTCTAAAAGAGATTTGTTTATATATTTGGTAATTTTATTAAACCAAAGAAATGTATAGAAATTTGATTATGAAGGATTCCAATTTCGTTTAGATCTGATTCTAACTTAAAATTTGAGAGCTACGTAATGTGTATCATATATTTCATTATGATTATATTAAACCTCCCAAATAGGTAAGATATCAAACTATCTCTACATTAGACTATTCTATGTTCACGTGCCTAGTTATATCCTAAAAGTCATGGTCGTAGTTATTATTTCATAAGAAATATTATATGTATAACCATTTCATGAAGAAATATCTTTGAATATTCTCTTGACGAGATAGTCTATATGTCATATTATACATTTCATGAAAGCTATAAATACCGTCTTGAAGAGATCTGTATGTGCAACTAATATAATTGCATATTTTTATAAAATTCCAAGTGTCCAGAAGCCACTCATATTTTTTTTGTAAGTATTATCTCATTTGTTGAACTCTCCAGGAGAGATATGTAGAAATGTCTATATGTAATTATAACTATGTATTATTCTTTGATAAGTAATTATAATTAATGTTTAAAAGTGATATTTGAGATATAATTGAGGAATAAAACTTAACAACTTGAATTTGTGTATATAATTTATTTGAACCAGAAGTTCAATATGGTTCCAAATCAGATGTTTTGAACATTATCGTGCAGTCTTGAAGGATTCCCATTGACATAGATCTATAAATAGAAATTAATAGTTGTAATAGTTTGTTCTATAACTCAATAACTCAAATGAGAAAGAATATGCAAATTTATAATATATGTGTAATAAGTGGACGCTCATATATATCTATATATGTAGATATTCAAATAACAACTTGAAGTTTGTAATGAGCCGATCTTATAGATTATGCATAGATATAATTCAGTGATTTAAAATTCAATCAACATAAACGTTGAATGACCTGAAGTCATGTATGCATTCAAATGATCTACACAATAAGTAAATTCCTCCAATTGGCTAGATCAATGAATGGGAACAAAATCTAATAAGCAATATTAATTGAATGCATCTTATCAACTGATAAAAGAATTATCCTCCTATAATGTATTTGCTAGTAGCAATATCATAATGGATCAAAATGAGAATCCAAAGAAGATTATTATTAAATGTGACAATGTTCGTCAACATTGAGGGGGAGGATAAAAGAGATACAAGTTCATTTTGATTATCAAGATTAAATATTGGTTGCAAAATATTAAGTAACTTGAATAAATTATCGATAATATCCCTAGTATACTTGCTCCAATATGAGTTGAAATCCCAGAAGGACCAAAAGGGTATAAATTACATCTGAAATGTGGTAGAGAAGTCAGTTTGAAATATTTTTGGAGAAAGTAATAAAGATGCCAAATAAAGGATGCGAGTGTTTTTTAAGAAAAACTTAAGGGTGCTTTGGAAGAGACCCATGACATGATTGTCAAATAAACCTGAAGTGGTTTAGGTACCTAAAATAGAATAAATATTGAGATATCAATAAATCACATCTAGAACTGGCAAGAAATAATATCGATAATAAATTTGTAAATAGTAAAAAGTGCTTATGTTTATAAATAGATTAAAGATCTTGAATTAGCGGAAACATGATTGGCCATCATGAAATAGAAATGTGGACTTGTAATCAGCAAAGTAGCGAAAGTGTTTGAAACACTTAATATACCTTGAAGGTACAAATATTGCTTAAATCATATTAAACGACGAAAGTATACAAATTCCTGAAGAATATAAATAACTTTGGTGGTTATAAAGAATGCAAAAAATAAGGAGCATAGATTACAACCATCTTTTAAGTATCATTGTAATGAAAATCTTGATATAATTCATGATGAGTAGATTACTTTCTATTTTTAAGTATTGTTGTAATGAAACTTTTAATATTCATCAAAGATGTAGTTGCAATATACAAAACTGATTTGAAGTACAAAAATAAAAGCATATGAAGTGTTTTTCATAAAGGTAGCATATAAAATGCATAAAATGCAAATCATACTTGGAAGAAACAATCTTGGAAAATTCGATTGTATCGATTGAAACTATTTGTAAATGATGAAGATCTGAAGAAAGGAAAGTAGAATTATTGTCTTTGGACTTTTAACGCTTGTCTAGGCTATGTTACAAAAGTATTTATAACTGATTTGAATTATAATGACATATATTCAAACTTAAAGGGAAAACTATAAAATCAGGAGGAGCATACATAAGTATATCATAATATACTCTTTTTCATTCACTAAGATTTTTTCCACTGGGTTTTTCTTAATAAGGTTTTGATGAGGCATTACATTGATCCAGAAGTATCAAACTCCATTTGATGTAAATTATTGAAATATGCCATTGTACTCTTTTTCTTTCACTAAGATTTTTCCCATTGGGGTTTTCTTAGTAAGGTTTTAATGAGACATTATTTGATCCTGAATTATCAAACTCTTTAGAAGGAATATCATTATATGATATCTATGATTTCACAAGTTGCACTCTTTTCCTCGTTCAAGGTTTTTCTCATTGGGTTTTCCTAACAGAGGTTTTTAATGAGGCAACAGACAATATCTATAGCAATTGAATTGATATATGAAAGCAGGATAATAATGAGGGGGAGAAGTCATCATACATGTTTCAAAATGGATAATTTCAAGCTACCATATGAGAATCCAAGATTTTGAAGACGCATATTCAAGGAGGAGTGTTATAATATATGTAAATTATAAAGAGTGAATATGCTATACAATGTTTGTTATATTTTGTTTAGTCCCACATCATAGGATAAGTTCAATCTGAAGCTCTAAAACCTCTATATAAAGGAGCCTCTGTAATGGAAATAGATTACTAATTTCAGCAGTGAATAAAATGCATCCTTCCTCTTTTTCTAATGTCTTCTTATTTTTATATTGTTTACAACATCTTTATTATTATTACTATTATCTTCAAAATATCTCTTATTTATATAAATCAAATAATGATATTAATAATAATAATATATTTCGATAAACTCCATAAAAATAATTATATTATTATTCACTCAAAATAGTAAATTTTACACAAAAATCATATTATTATTTATTTAATCCCACTTTACTTTATAAATAATAATAAATTCTCCCGTTTTACTTTAAAATAAATTTTTCTTTAGTATTTATGAATTTCCCATATTAAATTTTCACATCAATTTCAATATGAATTTTTAAAACACTATTATTTGCAAAAATCACTCAGAATTCTACATAATATTATTTCTGTTAATCATTCTATTTTTCCTAAAAATACACAATTTTATTTACTTTCTATTAACTGATTATTTTTTCCCAAATATATAATTATTTATTGTAAAATATCATCATCCAACAATGCAGAATTTCGATAGAAAAATAACCATATCGTACCAAACAACCATAAAAATGCGTGACATCTGTCGGCAGATGTATACTTTTTATCGATGATATCTATTTAATATTCTTAAAATATAAATAATTACGACTATTTAATCTTATCAATGCATTTTTACAAACAACTCCAAAGACCAGTAACCGACATGCCCAATTATCCGGAATTTTGTCCCGAATTCAAAGGAATAAATCACGCATGAAATGGAAGTCGTATGCAAAAGATATTATGTTTAGAAGTTATAGGGGCTAATGTGTAAATATATATTTAATTAGTGGTTTAATTAAAATTTACCTTTCATGAACAATTATCTTCTTCACTCGATAATGCCACCCCCACATGAACTGAACACCATCGTTTGACAACACTAGAACCCCACCGTAAGTTGCCGCCGATCTGCTCTGCCTTCATTGGCTGATGTAACACCCCTAATTGTTGATAGCATTATTCAGGAGATTTAATTAGATAAATTAAATATAATAATGTAAATGTTAAGTGATAAGGGGATTGAGACTTGAATTAATTAATTGAGGTCGTGCCTAATATAATAATTAATGGGCTAAAGGATGGTTTTAGGTTAATTAAATTACATAAGGGTATAATTGGAAATTGCCGCCCAATGACCCTTACCTATATATATGTTCGTTCCTACCTTATTCTTCCCATTCACGTCATTTTAAAAACTAAAACACAAGATAGAGGAATGACCAACCATTAAGAGGAAGAAGAAATCCAAATTAAAAGCTAGAGAGTCAAGCTTAGGGGAAATCAATCTCAATCCAATCTCCTTATCTAGATCAAAGTGAATAGTAATTTCATCTCTATTTTGTTTTGAATCATATATTTTCAGATTTAAGGATAAATTCATTTTTATGATATATTGGATGATGATATGCTTGATTTATGATTATTTGATTTAAACAAGATTGTTTAAAGGAGTTTTTATACGATTTTAGGTCAACACTGAGATTTAATGTTCTTTAAATGCCATGGGAAAATTTTATGTTATGGGAAACATGATTTTGGAGTTGGGTTTCAATTTTGAGAATTTTCCAAACTATGGAAAGAATTGGAAGGGCTTAATTGATTAACTTAACCATGGTTTAGATCTTGATTAGCGGTAGTTATTTTTGAAAAAGAATTTGAAAAAGTTAAGGCAACAAATATGGTGTTGACACGTGGTAGGTTTGTTAGAGAAAAGTTTGCTTAAAGTAGTAAAAACCAGGTTTACATCAGAAAATTGGTTCCGCCTACTTAGGGAAGCACCTTTCGACAAAGAAGCTTCCGCCTTCAACCTTGTTGAAACTGGCTATGTCGAAACCAATACACAAGGCATCACTATGATGGTACGTAGTGGATTGGAGATAGGCGAAAGATTAAGTGTCGAAAGCATGGCTTCCGAAGGAGTCGGAACCTTGGTTTGTTTTAAAATGAAGAGCGCCTGCCTTTGTTTTGGTTGATTTAGCCTTCGACAGAGTCAAAGCGTTTGGTTTAGAAAGAGGATTTATAAGATTTCGAAAGAATTGCCATTAACTTAAGATTGCTTTCGACTAGATTCCTTTACTTATGAAAGAATGTTTTAAAAGAAGGGGTTCCGACCTAGTTGGTACCCTGCTGTCGTTCTTCAGCCTTTCAAAGGTGTTGAAGATATCAATGTAGTCGAAAGGGTATTTTGTTTTATAAGTTCAAGCCACTTCCTATTGCTTTCGAAAGGGGTTAAGGGTTACGAAAGGGGTTTCAACGCCAACCTTCCATTGTTTTACCCAGATGTTTTATGCTTTCAAAAGAGATGGTGCTGATGCCATCAAGTTTCCCTAATGTTTTTATATGAAAAAGGATGGTTTCGAAAGAGTTGCTTTCCCTATATTCACTTTGACCCAAATTTTGTTTTAAGTATAAACCCAATGCTTTCGAAAGGGGTACTTAAATGATTTCGGAAGGGTTACTTCCAATGGTGTTGAAAGGGGTACTTTCAACTAGTTTTAAAGCTAAACTTCTAAAGTTTAATGCTAATACTTTAATGTATTCGAAAGGTTTCGAAAGGTAGTTTTTAAAATATTAAAAGGACAAGAGCTTATTATTTTGAATGCTTTCGAAAGAGGTCATCCTATGAAGTCGAAAGCTAGGTTTTGAAGGTATCGAAAGGTTTTAAAACCTAAACTCTATTTTTAAAGGAAAAACCCATGGCTAAATTAAAGGAATTTTTATAATAGTTTTGAGGAGAAGCTTTCTTTGATAAAATAATATTTAAAGAAATTAACCATGTTTTATATTAAACCCACATGAGTGGTATTGCTAAGTTGTTATATTGCTTCTTCTAATATGAATATGTTCACTTTATAATGAACCCATAACTGCATTTTGGGGAAACAAGGGTAGAAGAACCAGTTAGGTTAACCCAGTAGTGAATATAAATTGAATAAACTCCTGAATGAGTAGAATTGCATCCAGGAGGTCAGGAAGACCAGAATATAGGATGCTAAAATATAAATGAAAGATATTGGCAAGGGCTAATAGGTTCTCAGTAAGCCCATGAAAACCGTGTACAGAAAAAGATATTGATAGGGGTCAATAGGTTCATAGTTAGCCTATGAAAACTGTGTATAAAGGAAGATGTCAGAAAGACAAGTTCATAGTTAGCCCATGAAAACTATGTATAAAGGAAGATGTCAGATAGACAGGTTCATAGTAAGCCCATGAAAACTATGTTTGGATACTGGCAGGGGCCAGTAGGTTTGTAGTTAGCCCACAAAAACTATATCGGATGAAATATTGATAGATGTCAATAGGTTCATAGTCAACCCATGAAAACTAGGGTAAGAAGAAAGGATATTGGTGTTACCAATAGGTTCCTAGTCAACCTATGAAAACTAGGATAAGATTAAGATATTGTAGTTACCAATAGGTTCATAGTGATCCTATGAAAACTATGTAATTGGACATGGAGTCCTTAAACGTTTAACCGGTTATTAGTCAGCCCATGAAAACTATTAGGTTAATAGTAATCCTAGAAAATATTATTGAGACAGATAGTCTAAAATGAATGGGGATAAGTAATCCAGAATTAATTCATCTGTTTTGTATATCATCATATTATACTGTTTTGAATTGTTTTAACCATTGTGGATGCAGGAGCATAGTATATGGTTTTATAAATGTCTTGAGATACTAGTGAGGGGGAACCCGTTCCGCTAAGCAGCGTGGTCTCACTAGATATTTAAATGATTTGAGATGGTAGATTATTATTCATAACTGGCTTTATGTCTGACTCGAAGTTTATGTTTTCCCTTTAAACTCTCGGGTATTCAAATGATTTTGAGTAAATTGAGAGTTGAGGTTTTCAGGTACCTCTTGAGACGAATAAACTTCTGGAGACGTGCAGGAGACATGTTAGCTATTTTGTGTTCTCTTTTCTTTTGATTCCGCTGTGTTGATTGTAATGGCAAAGTTGCTATATTGCCTGTATATACTCTGATCATCCAAGAGGCCATCTTTATATGTTGCTCTTGGACGTACGTTGTAATAAATATATTTTCTCTGAACATGATTTGCGAATTTGAGATTATGTAATGAATTGGAAATATTGTGAGATGAAATGTGATTTTGTTTGAAGTTTAAATTTTTTCCATATTCATGTGTTTCTGTGTATCAATAAATCTAACTTCGCCGTATTTGGTCGCCGAGTATTAATAAATATGGATGACTGCATAATCCATAGCCGTTAGTTTTGGGCTTCCAAGTAGGGGGATGTTATAAGTTGGTATCAAAGCATAGGTTTATGAAACTTTAAAAGAAAGTTAAACTTAAAAGATTTTCAAACATAATCTAATGAAATTGAAAATATGATCGGGGTTTGGGTTAACGCTATAGTAACGTACTTGTATTTGATATATATATATATATATATAAGTATGTGTTCTCCTCTCTCTTAGACCGTTCTTCTGTATCTTACTAAGGCTCGTATGTAGATTTACGAAAAAGAAGACATGGAAGCAGGAAACGGAAGAGGAAATCTTGGTGGAGGAAGTACCACAACCAATGGAAATGCTCAACCCAACACCAGAAGGAATCAAGGTCTACAGGTTAATGCTAATCCAAATGCTGAAGCCAATGTAGGTGCTGGAAATCTGCCAGTAGATTCGGGGATGGTGTATCGGTTGTTGGCCAATCTTTTGCAAGTAGGAGTTTCTGGTAATGTTGGAGGAGCTAATCCTGTGGCTCCAATTGGGAATAACTATGCTAAGCTAAGTAGAGACTACACCAATTCGGGTGGAAAGTCGTTTGTTGGAATGGAGGATGCTGTAGAGGTTGAGAATTGGCTGCTGAGTTGTGAAAGGATCTGTACTGATCTAGGCTTGGATGATGGGCAAAAGAGAAGGCTAGCCTCTAGGCAGTTGCAAGGGGCGGCGCTTCACTAGTGGAATAGTGTGACCGCCGGAGTTCCGGAGGAAGAGCTGACATGGGATGATTTTAGGAGAAGTTTTGAGTAGAGATTTCTATCTCAAGTTGCTAAGTCGGCATTAATAAGGAAGTTTATGGATCTGGTTCATGGAGAGATGTAAGTGATCGAGTATGCTGCTAAGTTTGATGAGCTGTCTTTGTACGGTTATGCTATGGTTGACACTGATGTCAGAAGGAATGAAAGGTTCATTCGAGGACTGAGACTTGAGCTTGCTAGAATGACCATGACCCATATCCGAGAACCTTATAATGTGGTGGTGGAGATGGCCATTTGCCATGAAGAGATGCTTGTTATTTCTGCTAGAGAGAAGACGGTTGAATCCTAGGGTCCTCAGTGAAAGAAGAGGAAGTTCTTTAAGAAGAAGGGAGCCCAGAAAGGGATGCTGCCAAGAAGGCAAAGGCTGATTTGGTATGCTACAAATGTGACATGAAGGGTCATTATGCTAATGAGTGTCGGTCAAGTAAGGGGAAGAAGGCTACAAACAAGAAGAATGTGAAATGCTTTAATTGTGATCAAGTTGGGCATTACAAGAACTTGTGTCCAGAGCTAGTTAGGGCGGACAAGGGGAAAGTTTTTGGTGTTGGATCATCAACTAAGCCTACTACAGCTGATAAAGGAAAGACAGTGATCGAAGGTACATTTTTGATTCAGAGTATACCAGTTATGACATTTTATGTTACTGGTGCATCATATTCATTTATATCCCAGTGTTTGTGATAGGTTATGCTTAGAACCCACATACCTCGTTACATCCTTAAGGGTTGCGAATCCAATAGGAGGGTATGCAACTCTGGGGATGAGATGTGACCAGTTAGAACTTGATTTGTTAGGTCATAAGTTTGCATGCAGTTTGTACGTTTATGATTTCGTAGATTTTGAAATCATTTTGGGTATGGATTGGTTGAGGAGGTATGAGGCCAGGATATTCTGCCAGGATGGGGAGATATCTTTGAGACACCATAATAATCATACCCAAATTATATTCTCAGTAGAGAATTCTGACCGGAGTAGTTGTGCTTTGTTAAGTGCAATGGAAGTGATAAAAGAGCCAAGTCAGGTTCGAATTGCAAGAGAGTTTGCAGATGTCTTTGAGCCAGTCACAGGACTACCGCCGAAACGAGCTGTTGAGATTCAGATAGATCTTGTGCCAAGAGTTGAACCTGTGAGTAGACCGCCTAGCAGGATGACACCGACTGAGATGAAGGAACTGAAAGTGTAGCTAGTGGATCTAGAAGGAAGAAATTTTATTAGACCAAGCAGTTTGCCTTAGTGAGCAGCCGTGGTATTTGTGAAGAAACCAGATGGGTCGTTGAAGATGTGTATCAACTATCTTAAGCTGATCGAAAGGAAGATAAAGAATAAGTATCCTTTGCCAAGAATTGATGATCTGTTTGAGCAGTTGAGTGGAGCCCGAGTGTTTTCCCAGTTGGATTTGGCAACGGGGTTCCATCACTTGGGAGTGGAAGATGACAGTATTCCTTTGACTGCATTTCGAACTAGATATTGTTCGTATGAGTGGTTAGTGATGCCATTCGAGATGACGAATGCACCTGCTTTCTTTGTAGATTTGATGAATCGAGTCTTTCAAGAGTATTTGGATAGATTCGTGTTGGTCTTTATAGATGACATTTTTGTACACTCTAAGGATGGGAGAGAGCATGAAGATCATCTTAGAGTTGTGCTAGAGACGTTGAGGCAGAATCAGCTAAAGGCGAAGTTTTCCAAGTGTCATTTTTGGAAGAAAGAGGTTAAGTTTCTTGGTCATGTGGTTTCAGAGAAAGGATTATCAGTCGATCCAGATAAGATCGAAGCTGTGAACAATTGGAAGAGACCAGTGATGGTGACCGAGATCAGAAGTTTTCTTGGACTTGTTGGCTATTATCGGAGATTCATTAAGGATTTCTCGCAGATAGCAGCGCCTTTGACTAAGCTTACAAGGAAGGACATGAAGTTTGTTTGGTCCGACAAATGTGAGGAAGCATTTCTTAAGTTAAAGAATTTGTTGATCAATGCTCCACTGTTAGTAGTTCCGGATGGAAACCAAGGGTTGGTAGTATACACTGATGCATGTGGGACTGGATTGGGAGCAGTGTTGATGCAGAGGGGCAAAGTCATTGCTTACGCATCTAGGCAGCTTAGACCGCACGTAGTGAGATATCCTACTCATGACTTGGAGTCGACTGCGGTGATTTTTTCCTTGAAGATTTGGAGCCATTATCTTTTAGGGGAGAGATTTGAGTTGTATACCAATCATAAGTCTTTAAGATACTTATTCTCTCAGAAGGAGTTGAATATGCGACAGCAGAGGTGGCTGGAATTTTTGGATGCTTATGATTTTAGTATAGAGTATGCCCCAGGAAAAGGTAATAAAGTAGCAGATGCTCTCAGCAGAAAACAATAGAATGTGGTGTTGGCAGAGTGGAAAGATCTAAAAGCTTTGGCCAGTTGTGGTGTGCAATTAAGATCGACTGCTAGTTCTAGTCAGAGTACTGCCATGTTGTCCTACTTAGAAGTTCGACCAGTGTTAATCAAAAGAATTACTTCTAAACAGAAGGAGGATCCATTATTAGCCAAGAGGATCAGAAGGCTTGAGGTTCGAACTGAGGTCGATGATTTGAAAGATTTTTGTCTTGACCAGAGATCATGGTTGAGAAAGAAGGGACAGTTATGTGTTCCAGATGTGGAGAACTTGAGAAGAGAAGTTCTTGAGGAATGTCATCAATCCAAATTTACGATTCATCCTGGAGGGACCAGGATGTATCAAGATATGAAGAGGAGCTTCTATTGGGAAGGCATGAAGAGGGATGTTGGCTTGTGGGTTAGGTAGTGTGTGAGCCGTCAACAAGTGAAAGCAAAACATCAGAAGCCGAGTGGTTTGCTTCATCCTTTAGAGATTCCAGTGTGGAAATGGGATTCGATATCCATGGATTTTATAGATGGGTTGCCAAGGTCAAGTAGAGGAAATGAGAGTATATGGGTTATTGTGGACAGGTTGACCTAGAGTGCTCATTTCATTCCGGTGAAGTCGACCAGGACGGCACCTATTTTGGTGAAGTTGTTCATGAAGAACATAGTTAGACTTCATGGAGCTCATGGTAGCATAGTCAGCGACATAGATGCTCTATTCACTCGCGAATTCTGAAAGAGTCTAAAGGATGTGTTAGGCACTAAGCTCAAGATGAGTACCGCATATCACCCACAGACAGATGGGCATACAAAGAGAGTTAATAAGGTACTCGAGGATTTGTTGAGAGCTTGTGTGTTGGATCTTGGTGGATCTTGGGAGGATCACCTGCATTTGGTTGAGTTTTCCTATAATAATAGTTACCAGACTAGTATAGGAATGGTGCCTTTTGAAGTTATGTATGGAAGGCCATGCAAATCCCCTGCATGTTGGTTGGAGACTGGAGACAGATTGGTCTTGGGTCCAGATTTGGTAAGAGAGGCATAAGAGAAGATTGAGTTATTCCAAGAACGGATGAAGGAAGCTCAATCCCGATAGAAAAGTTACACAGATAAAAGGTGTAAGGACCTAGAGTTCTCAGTGGGAGACAGGGTTTTCATTAAGGTATCACCGATGAAGGGTGTGGTATGTTTTGGAAAATCTAGAAAGTTGGCCCCGTGATATGTTGGTCCATTCTAGATTATAGAAAGGATTGGAAAGCTTGCATACAAAGTAGAGTTGCCGAGCAGTATGGTAGGTGTGCATAATGTATTTCATGTGTCTGATCTTCACAAATATGTACATGATCTAGAGGCTATCATTCCTCAAACATAGTTGGAGGACTTGGTTGTAGAGCCTGATTTGAATTTTGTTAGACAACCAGTTCAGGTTGTAGCGAGAGATGAGAAAAGATCGAGGAACAAGACAGTCAAGTTGGTGAAAGTTCAGTGGAGCGACAACGAGAAGGACTGTACTTGGGAGATAGAGGACATGATTCGAGATACTTATCCTGATCTGTTTTGAGGATATGTCTATATTAGATTTATATAGATAATTTCTAGTCACGTAAACTAGTATGGTTGTTAGGAGTCGTTACAGATGATTGATATGTCAAGTATTTAGTCCTTACTGAATTTCGAGGATGAAATTCTTTAAGGAGGGGAGCCTGTAACCCCTAATTTTTTATAACATTATTCAGGAGATTTAATTAGAATGTAAATGTTAAGTGATAAGGGGATTGATACTTGAATTAATTAAGGCCGTGCCTAATATAATAATTAATGGGCTAAAGAATGGTTTTAGGTTAATTAAATTACATAAGGTTATAATTGGAAATTGCCGCCTAATGACCCTTACCCATATATATGTTCATTCCTACCTTATTCTTCCCATTCACGTCATTTAAAAAACTAAAGCGCAAGATAGAGGAATGGCCGACCATTAAGAGGAAGAAGAAATCCAAATTAAAAGCTAGAGAATCAAGCTTAGGGGTAATCAATCTCAATCCAATCTCCTTATCTAGATCACAGTGAATAATAATTTCATCTCTATTTTGTTTTGACTCATATATTTTCGGATTTAAGGGTAAATTCGTTTTTATGATATATTGGATGATGATATGCTTGATTTATGATTTATTTGATTTAAGCAAGATTGTTTAAAGGAGTTTTTATACAGTTTTAGGTCAAAACCGAAATTTAATGTTCTTTAAATGGCATGGGAAAATTTTATGTTATGAGAAATATGATTTTGGATTTGGGTTTCAATTTTGAGAATTTTCCAAGCTATGGAAAGATTATTATGAATTTTCAAAGGAAATTATGGTTATTTGAGTTTATAAACTTATTTTGGAAAATATATGGAGAATTTGGGTCTGGAATTTTGATATGTTAGATAACATGATTAAAGTGAATTCCTGGAATTTTTGGGGATATTTCCAAAGTGATTTGCTATGCAGAATAAATTATTTTAGAAGAAGGACTTCTTTGCAAAATTGGAAGGGCTTAATTAATTAACTTAACCATGGTTTAGATTTGGATTAGTGGCAGTTATTTTTGAAAAAGAATTTTAAAAAGTTAAGGCAACCAATCTGGTGTTGACACGTGGCAGGTTAGATAGAGAAAAGTTTGCTTAAAGTAGTAAAAACCAGGTATACATCAGAAAATTGGTTCCACCTACTTAGGGAAGCACCTTTCGACACAGAAGCTTCCGCCTTCAACCTTGTTGAAACCAGCTATGCCGAAACCAACACACAAGGTATCACCATAATGGTACACAGTGGATTGGAGATAGGTGAAAGGTTAGGTGTCGAAAGCAAGGCTTCCGAAGGAGTCGAAACCTTGGTTTGTTTTTAAAATGAAGAGCGCCTGCCTTTGTTTTGGTTGATTTAGCCTTCGATAGAGTCAAAGCGTTTGGTTTCGAAAGAGGATTTAAAAATGTTTCGAAAGGGTTGCCATTAACTTAAGGTTGCTTTTGACCGGGTTCTTTTACTTATGAAAGAATGTTTTAAAAGAAGGGGTTCCGACCTAGTCGATACCCTACTGCCATTCTTTAACCTTTCGAAGGTGTTGAAGATATCAATGCAGTCGAAAGGGTATTTTGTTTTATAAGTTCAAGCCACTTCCTATAGCTTTCGAAAGGGGTTAGGGTTTTCGAAGGTGATGGTTCCGAAAGGGGTTTCGATGCCAACCTTCCATTGTTTTACCCAGATGTTTTATGCTTTCGAAAGAGATTGTGTCGATACCATCAAGTTTTCCCCAATGTTTTTATATGAAAAAGGATGGTTTCAAAAGAGTTGCTTTCGCCTATATTCACTTTGACCCAAATTATGTTTTAAGTATAAACCCAATGCTTTCGAAAGGGGTACTTTCAATGATTTCGGAAGGGTTACTTCCAATAGTGTCGAAATGGGTACTTTCAACTAGTTTCGAAGCTAAGCTTCTAAAGTTAAATGCTTATACTTTAATGTATTCGGAAGGTTTCGAAAGGTAGTTTTTAAAGTAATAAAAGGGCAGGAGCCTATTGTTCTGAATGCTTTCGAAGGAGGTCATCCTATGAAATCGAAAGTTAGGTTTCGAAGGTATCAAAAGGTTTTATAACCCAAACTCTTTTTTTAAAGGAAAAACCCTTGGCTAAATTAAAGGAGTTTTTATAATGGTTTTGAAAAGAAGCTTTCTTTGATAAAATAATAGGTTAAAGGAATTAACCTTGTTTTATATTAAACCCACAGGATTGGTATTGCTAAGTTGTTATATTACTTCTTCTAATACGAATATATTCACTTTATAATGGACCTATAACTTCATTTTAGGGATAAAATGGTAGAAGAACCAGTTAGGTTAACCCAGTAATGAATATAAATTGAATAAACTCCTGCATGAGTAGAATTGCATCCAGGAGGACAGGAAGATCAGAATATAGGATGCTAAAATATAAATGAAAGATATTGGCAGGGGTCAATAGGTTCTCAGTAAGCCCATGGAAACTGTGTATAGGAAAAGATATTGGTAGGGGCCAATAAGTTCATAGTTAGCCCATGAAAACTATGTATAAAGGAAGATTTCAGAAAGACAGGTTCATAGTTAGCCTATGAAAACTATGTATAAAGGAAGATGTCAGATAGACAGGTTCATAGTAAGCCCATGAAAACTATGTTTGGATACTGGCAGGGCCAGTAGGTTTGTAGTTAACCCTCGAAAACTATATCCGGATGAAATATTGACAGATGTCAATAGGTTCCTAGTCAACCCATGAAAACTAGGGTAAGAAGAAAGGATAGTGAGGTTACCAATAGGTTCCTAGTCAACCCATGAAAACTAGGATAAGAGTAAGATATTGGAGTTACCAATAGGTTCATAGTAATCCCATGAAAACTATGCAATTGGACAGGGAGTCGTTAAACGTTAACCGGTTATTAATCAGCCCATGAAAACTATTAGGTTAATAGTAATCATAGTAACTATTATTGAGACAGATAGTCTAAAATGAACGGGGATGGATAACCCAGAATTAATTCATCTGTTTTGTATATTATCATATTATAATGTATTGAATTGTTTTAACCATTGTGGATGTAGGAGAATGGTATATGGTTTTATAAAGGTCTTGAGATACTAGTGAGGGGAAACCCGTTCCGCTAAGCGGCGTGGTCTCACTAGATATCTAAATGATTTGAGATGGTAGGTTATTTTTCACACTAGACTTTATGTCTGACTCGAAGTTTATGTTTTCCCCTTAAACTCTCGGGTACTCAATTGATTTTGAGTAGTTTGAGAGTTGTGGTTTTCATGTACCTCTTGAGACGAATAAGCTTCCGGAGACGTGCAGAAGGCATATTAGCTATTTTGAGTTCTCTTTTTTTATTCCACAGTGTTGATTGTAATGGAAAAGTTGCTATATTGCCTGTATGTACTCTAATCATCCAGAGGGCATCTTCATATGTCGCTCTTGGGCGTATGTTGTAATAAATATATTTTCTCTGAACGTGATTTGCGAATTTGGAATTATTTAATGAATTGGAAATATTATGAGATGAAATGTGATTTTGTTTGAAGTTTAATTTTTTTTCCATATTCTTGTGTTTCTGTGTATCAGTAAATCTAACTTCGCCATATTTGGTCGCCGAGGATTAATAATTATAGATGACTGCAGCACCCGTAGTCGTTAGTTTTGGGCCTCCAAGTAGGGGGATGTTACAGCTGACCCTGATGCCTGTGACCACCAACTACTACCACCCAACGCTGAAACCCCCAACCATCGACCCGATTTCCCGACCTTCTTCCTCTAATTTCGGCCACCTCGTGAAGATCTTAACTAATCTACTTGCACGGGTGAACTCCCTTTGTCGTCCTCTACACAATTATGTCCTCCGATCGTCGCATCATCCTCGTCCGTGAAACCCTAAAACGAATGGTTCAAATTTGTTCATCAATTTTCGACCATCTTGAGCTTTACCTTTGAAAATGAACAATCGACTTCTCTTCACCTCATCAAGTTAGTCAATCTGATATATAATATGAGGGGTTTTACACCGTAGTCCATTTGATGTCAATTTTAAGATTAAGGGATCTAATCTCCATTAAAGGGAAGAGATCGGATCTAAAGAGGAAGAGAAGATCTAAGAAAATTAAGTAGGATAGAGTGGAGGATGCTAGAGTTTCTCCAGGAACAATCTACTTTTAGGCAAAGAAAGGGACGTGTTGGGCCAAAGCGGTTATTAAGGCTGGAAACCCCATTTCCGAATGCCAAGGAAAGATATATCTTGTTATATCGAAATGTTGGTTTTCGATATTTGTACACGCAATGGAAATACCAAAATCCACAAAGAGACAACTCTTCTCGAAATTGTCTTTTTCCACAAATTTAATTTAAACGGTTATTTTTTGTTTAATTAATTATCAGTGTGTCAAATTCACTGGTACATTAGTTCCTAATTTTTCAAAGCAATTAGACACAAATATCTACAAATTCGCTTATCATTTCCTAACTACAATAATATTTTCAACATCTCAACCTTAAATATAAGATTTACATTTCAACAATTTTGAATTTGGTGATAGTTTACCGAAGGAGATCCATCGTTCGTCAAGTGTCACACCACTACTACATCGCTTAACGATGAAAACTTTTACCTTACGTATTGTTGCGCTCATTATTCCAAGGACTCAATCCATGGTAACGACCAATGTTCGAAGGTTTTTTTGTCAAGAACTCAAAAAATTATAACAAAAAGCATCCGACGAGAACACATGCACTCTTTAAGTAGACGGTTCATGAATATAAACCAACAAAATACACTCTACGGATCTCAAATATACATAATCAAACAATCTAATCCAAGTGGCATTGGAGGACAGATGAACTTGGTGGTAAGATTATCTTAGGGAAGAATTACTCTGGTTTACCAACGACAGTCTGTGAAATAGAAGGATATATGTTTATCGTGTACTCGTAATACCAAATCAGTATAATGTACCAAAAGTTAGTCTGGCACGCTACACTGTTTGGATCGTGCAATATACCCTAGAGGGGGGAGGGGGTCTGACACGCTATGCTGTTAGGATTGTGCATTATATCCTAGAGGAGGGATTGAATAAAATATTTAAATTATTTCACAGACAGATAAATAATGCAGGAACGTATATAAAGCACATATATACCAAGCTTTGACCACTAACATACTAGTGTCTATTGCTGCTCATAAAGTTACTGTTAGAATTATATACTTGAGCGCTTATAACATCTATAAACGCGCTCTCTCTACTAGCATGAATATACTAATCCTATGTATAGTAACTCTGTCTCAACTTTATCCTCAAGTTGAGAATCCCCAAACTGCAAAACGCAGCTCAATCTAAATGGTCTGGAGTTCAAATTAACAGAAAACAAAATACAATAGAAAACAGTAAACTAACCCTAATACACTAATGACATAGAATGCCAAATTTAATAGTTTAATGGGTTAAGAATACAAAGTTTTCCCTGTTCAAAAACTTTGACTGGCCTCCAAAATTCTGTGCCTTTTCTTTTTAATTTTCTCCTTTATTTAAATTGGCATTTCCTTCTTTTTAATTACCTGCCTCAATTTTACTTTAAGTCCATAACTTTACTTAGCACAAAACATTATGTTTTAGATATTCAAAAATTTTAATCAAAGAAATTGATTTCAAGTCAAAACGACAAACAATCAAAAATTATATCCAAAATACCACTGTTCGTTTGAATAACTTGGAAATACTTTTCAAGCAATGTGCTGACTTGATTTTTGTTTTTCAAGGTTTAATGAAATGAATAAGCAAAAACTCAAAACATGAAAGTTATTAAGTTATAGTGTTATTTTCAGGCTTTCCGAAGCTTAGAGAATTTCAAAAATCAGAGTTATAGTATTCAAGTTATGATTGATTAAATTCACCTATGCTGAAAGAATTCTATGGTGTTTATTAACCGTAATATCAACTTGAATGAGTTTTATCAAGAATTTCTGAAATGAATTATCGAAAACACTAAGAACAAAATTGTAGAATTTTCTTTAAGGTTTTCAAAACTTCTACAATTTTATAAATCAGAATGCCAGAGTAAAAGTTACGGTCAAAATACTACAACCGTGTCAGAAAGTTTTGTAACAATTTTTCAAACATTGTACTGAATTATTTCCAAATTCAAGTTTTTCAAAATCCTTGATCTTTATAATCTTATTTTCCAATTCATTATTTGTTTGAATAATCCCATAGTTTAAAATTTTTCAAAATCACGTTTTCTTTTCAAGAATTTTGGAAGTTCTTTAATTGTAACAACCCGAAATTTTCGATCCCGAAAATTCCAGATAGTTAGGGAAAAGAAGAAAAAAGGATAGAAGAAGAACAGAAAACAACAACACAGAATCTCACAATCGCAGCGAATCAAAATATAATATCAAATAATAACTGTTATATAAAAGAAAACTGTATCTGTTAAATTACATCAATACATCAGAGTACAACCAATTATAGATAAACTGGACAAATAAACAACATGTCCCAGATAAACAACCATAATATATACACAGCTGAATACACTCCATACGTTCCTGCCATCCAGCTCGCCTCTTGAGCTCCAGAACGTCCTTACCTGAAAATCTGTAATACTCGGTCTGACCCGAGCATACATCAAAGTAACACCCGGGTCAGGCTGGAAACCAGCGTGAGTAAACCCATATAATATGAAATCAAGCTATATAACTTATGGGTTACAAGGGTAACTCGTACCTTTTACGAGTTCTTACTTATTTTAGTCAATCATTTATCACACACAGTAGTTCTCAGGATTAAATGTCCAGGTTACTTAACTTATTTCATTCCAGCCTGATTTGATTCCACATATCAAATTTATAAAGAAGTTAGATTACAGATCGAAGTGGTTTCGGGCATTGCTGATACCCGACCCCGGTCTCTTCAATTTTAATGTCATCTTTTATCCTAGTTGTCAATTTTTAAAACAATACAATTTAAATTCAGGATTTCGATCCACACAACAATTTATCTCACATAGATAAACCACATTATCACTGTCCAACCCAAACCTACCATATCACAGTACGTCACAAATTATCAGTCTAGTTATTAATCCAAACTCTTAATGCAATTCAATCTTCCATGAGCAAGTTTGATTAATTCTTAATCAATTTATTTAATCTCCAATTTGAATAATTACTAACCTTAATCATTCGGATTTCCTTAATCATGCTTACTTAACATTAATTAATTACAACCCAATTAATTAATCATTTTTTATCCATCTTAATTAACCATCCTTGATTAATTAATCTTTAATTACATTAAGTAATTAACCTTTGATTAACCTCATAGATTAATTAGCCTTACCCATTCATATTAATTAACCTCTAATTATTTCTCATTAATTAATTAATTACATTAATTAATTATCCTCTAATTTCTATCATTTATTAATTATTCTTTAATTAATTACTTTTTAACAAGTAATCTTTAATTAATCACATTCATAAATAAATTCTTAAATTAATTACACCAAATAATTAATCCCTAATTACTTCCATGATTTTAAAAAACTTGCTTGATAATTTTGGAAAATATGATTTACATTTCTTTGGAAATCTATTCGTTTTATAAACTTTAAAGCTTGATTATATTATTTATTTTTGAAACATGTTAACAATATTTTCTTACTTTTGAATATGATTTCCTAAAATTTTAAATCCTGGAACTAAATTTACTTCACATTTAAAAACCTGATAACCTATTCCCTATTTAATTAATTAAAACTAGATACATCACAAAACAACCCGAGCAACTCACTTAAATTCTCGAGCAAAACTATGATACACTCGCGACCTCATAAACTTCGAGACAAACCCCAAATGTCACGAGTCTAAACCCTTGAATTTCCACATCTACACGATCTAACTTCACCAGACATCGACGTGCACGCATGCACGTGCACGTCGGTCTGGCCGACTCCGACGCCTCGCCAAAGCTACCTTCAAGTCGACGATCACCTCGTCAACTCACTCGATCACCAGATTCGACAACTTCGCCCTCAAATCAAAATCGAACCAAACGACTCAAACCTAGAACTCACTCCGACCAGAAAACCTCCCATTTGCCATCGCCTCCGACCTCAGAAACACCCGCCGATCAACCTAAAGCCACGCCACACTCTGACAAACCTTTACCCCACCTCGCGATCCACTCCGGCATCCCCTCGGTGACGAATTTGCCTAGAAAACATTAACTACCCAGACGAACGTCGAAACCCTAAATCATCTCCGACTGATCGCTACGATCACCAGAAAAATCTCCATCTATTTTTCCCATGATTCCTAGACTACCCCTCACCTCCAAACCAATTCCCGACGACTCTATCTTCCTCGTTCGTCGGAATTTGACAAAAATGCCATTTCCGTTCATCTCATGATATCACGACGACCACGATCTTAAAAATCTTGAAATCAATACTAAAAATCATGGTTTCCAGATTCGATTATGATTCCATAAGTGAAACTGGAAATTAACATAGTTGATTTTCCTCATAACTTACCATTTCCATTGTAATTCCCAAAATTTCCAAATAACTATTTGTTATTTATACACAAAAAAAGATTTTTAAAAATAGCCTTTAGTTATTACAAACATTTTTCCTTTTAAGATCGTAACTTAATATTGAGTATATGAAGAGAATTTGATTTTCATTTGATTGAGCTTGAACCTGCTGCATAACAGGGACATATATATATATATATATGTATGTATGTATGTATGTATATGTATAAACAGATATGCACAGTTTTTTTTGCACTTAATATACATTAACCATATTAATCTATCCATGCAAACCTTTATTCACATATCACTACAACAGATTATGCATCAGATCTAACATTAAATAATGTAGATTACTCACCGTGAATTAACAGAGAAGCCTGGAATCATAGTTTTTGAAACTAGAAATTGTTTGAACTTGAAAACAGAAGATGCTTTGATCTTAGATCTGATATGCTTTGTTTCTTTACTTAATGAATTAGCTTTGAGACTGAGTTGAACTTGAATTTTTTTGAGCTTCAGGTTTGAAACAATTTGAAAGATTTTGTTTGTTTTTTCTTTGATTTTGTTTACTGGTTTATTACAGGCTTTTGTTTCTCTTTGGTTTTGAAATTGAAGAGATAAAAAGAATGAGATAGAGAGTAGAGAGGTTTATATACTTAGTTTTATCCTTTTATTAAAATAAAATAAAAATTAAGACACTTGTTGAATTAACTTACATTTGTCCATAGCATGTTATAATTAATTTACACTTGTTATAAAGCATAGAGATTTAGTTTACATTTGTAATTTTGTGTATTAATATGTTTTTAATATATTTATAGTATTTTCCATTTAGTTTTATATTTATTCATGTCTTATGTAATTATATTTATACTTTCTCATTTATTTATTTATATATAACTTAAGAGAGAATGATATAAAATTCCAATTATACACTTATAAAAAATTTATAAAAGAAGATTACCACATTATTATTGCCTAAAAATCTGGGTTATCACATTAATGTCATTTTCCTTCTCAAAAATTACACATTTCCCCTACTCAAGATTTCTGACTTTTTTAATCTTTTGGATTTCTTTTTCTCGCTCATCAAGGATCATCTCAATTTTCACTAAATTTTCTTTTCAAAATTTTTACATTTTTCGTATTTAGAATTTTCAAACTTAGTAAAATTCTCTAACCTTTTTTATGAAGTATTATTCTTGCAAATCAGCTCAGTTTTGCTTTCCTTTAAAATAAAATAATTTTCATTGAAGCCAATTTTTTTTGTTATTCAAACATTCTTCGCAATCAAAATTTTCAGTTTTCTTAATGCGAACTCCTTTCCCAATTTATCATTTGTCCGACGTAGTTTAGATTTTTCACATTTCAATTTTTTTTCTTCGGTTTATGACTATTAATAATTCCAATTAGTTCATCATACATGAGAAGTAAATCTTTATGAAAATCCACTTATCTCATCATTTATTGAGTCATCGTCGTCTTCTTTGTCATTGTCTAAGTCTTCTTTTATAAATTCCTTCAAACACAATTTTGCTATCAAATTAACTTTTGGAAGTTCCTCGTTATTGTTGACTTTACCATGTTTTACATTGAGTGTATTCTAGATTTACTATGGAGTTGAACAATGAAAGATTTGGTTAAACTCAGATTTATCAAGTACAGAGATAAGAATATTCATAGCGTTAGCATTAAGCAAAATAGTATTCTTATCTACCATATCCCAACTATTTTCAATAATATCCCAAATTTCAAAATTAACAGATCTAAATAAAATTTCATTCTAGATTTCCAATTTGGAAAATCCGTTCCTTTAAAAGTAGCTGGAATAAAAATAGATCTGGTTAAACATGATATAAGATTTTTTCTAATAATCCACTTCGATACCCTTGATAGGATCGTGCAATATAGCTTTTGGGGTGGGTGAGGGAATAGGGTAATTAAAATATTTCGTAATAAATAAGCAAATACTATGAAAAATAAAAGCAAAAAGTAAATGACAAATAGATAGACCCAGCTTTGACCACTTTCCCATTAATGCCTACCGTTGTCCCTAAAGTTACTGCTAAAATTATATATTCGAATGTTTACAATACCTGTAAACATGCACTTCCTACTATCCTGAATATACTAAAACTATGCCTAGCAACCATGTATCGATTTTATTCTAAGTCGAAAATCAGAGAACTACAAAACATAACTCAATTTAAAGAGTCTAGAGTTCAATTTAAAAAAAACAAAAGAGAACAATAAACTGCGTACCCGTAATACACAAATGACATAGAATGTCAAATTTAAAAGTTTATTGGGATAAGAATTAAGAACAAAAAATTCTCCCATTTTATAAACTCCGACTAGCCTAAACAATTACCTGCCTTTTCTTTATAATTTTATTCTTTATTTAAATTGGCCGATCCCTTCTTTCCAAAAAGCTGCATCGTCAAATTCTGGAATGCAACTGTTATCCCGCTCTTTGGCAAGGTCGTGACACCAAGAACTTGACTGGAAACCAAGGACAGTTCGTCCAGAAGATCGGTTATACACAGATTCGCTATGGATACTAACGAATGTTGTCCAAGTCCGAATCAAGCTACAATTAATATGACATGACATGCAAAGCTATGAAAACCAACGTTCCAAGTTTCAAGTCAATCGGAGTTCATGTGCTTAAGATACGATCGATGCAATTCAAGCAGTCACCTTGTTCATATCCATCAAACCACCAGGAAGAAGCCACGTTCGAATCGATCTGATGCGAATCCATCGGGCGCGCACAGTTTCGTATCGATCAGGAGAGCAGTGTTCTTCATATCCATCAATTATCTGTCGTTCGTATCCATCAAGCCTCAGCTGTTCGTATCCATCAACGAATAGTATTTCGTATCCATCGAGTGCACCACTCTCTTCGTATCCATCAACTAGTAACATCATTCCTAATCCACTTAGTCTACTGTTGCCATCTTCGTATCGATCCATTTCTACCCATTTCATATCGGTCAGCTGAAGGGAACGATACGAACTCAAGGCTTTCCATCGATACAAAGTAGCCCACGGTGATCGATGGGAATACACAAATGCCATCAATATGAAGCTGTATCCAGAGGATCGATACGAAGAGCTTACATAAGGATGGATATGAAGTAGCCTCCAGTTATCGATACGAAATGGCCTGTGATCATCGATACGAACTGAAGCAGTAACGATCGATGCGAACAGAGCAGTGGATCGATGCGAACAAGGCTGGTCCGAATCAACGCAAACAAGGCGCACCCATAGGAAAAACTCGATCGTTCGGCATGAAATGTGGATCGATCCTAAAAGCAAGCGCCACGTCAACTGGCATCACGTGCAGACTTATCGATGCGAACAATATCGATACCAATAGCATCGATACGTAGAGAACAACAATCGAAACACCCAAACTTGCATCGATCATAACTCACAATCTATGAGTCCTAATGCTATGAAATTTTCACAGGAGCTTACGTACAACCTAAAGAATGCTCATGCTCAATTTCGACTCGATTGGGCCAAATCTTGATCGATACGAAATTCGTTCGTATCGATCATGGACCGAGTGCAAACCACATGGGATCGATTGTGTGGGCCCACCCACGTGCCAGAAAAGGTCTTCCGAGATCTGAGCGAGATATTTGCAACCTACGCCTATAAATAGCAGCCCAGAACCTACAGAAAAGGGATCTTTTTGGCTCTTTGACGTCCAGACTCTGCCGAAACCATTGTTGCACTAAAAAATCACTGTTGTACTCGAAATTTACTGTTATAATCTGCTGTAACCAGCAAGCAAAAGTTAATAAAAGTCGATCATTTCATAGTGGACGTAGGCAACTCAGCGAACCACTCTAAATCTCTGTGTTCTTTTGCTGTTTTTCTGATTATTGTTTGAAGTGTTTGTTAGATAATCCTCTTTTTACATTTATTTCTTCATTTTATCTTTTCAAACACTTTCGAAGAGTGTTGTGCCCCATTTTGGTACAAACACTTTGGTGCTTTCACTGAGAAAACCCAGTATTTCTCCTGCTCGTTGGATCTACTGTCGATATTGGATTGCACAAATCTACGAAGAAGATCCAGATTTCAAAGATTAAAGTTCATCCATCCTATTCAGATTTGCAACAAGTCTAGGAAAAAGCTTCGTTATCCATCATGGTTAACACAAGGACTACTTCTACAGCTGCAGATCCAGAAGAACGGGACAGACAGAATCCCGTACAACTGCCTCCAACTGATCAGAATGCTGCCGGACTATCAGACCGGCAAGGCCCTGCCACTAGAGAAGAATTCCACATGATAATGCAAGAACTGACTTAGAGCCGCCAACAGCTCCGTGCTAATGCGGAACTGGCCAACCAACTGAACCGTCAACGACGAAGGAGATCCAGGAGGGATCAAGCTTCCCATTCCTCCACCGAGAGTTCAGCCTCTTCAGATTACCATCATAGATCTACGCGCCCAAGGCTAGATGGGAGTTACACTCAAGCTACTAGACATCAGCATGCACTGAACCTTGGGCAACCGAGAGTTGGCCCATCAACCAGCCATCAGATTGAAACCTCCTCCCGAGGAGGTACTATTCCATATCATGTTACAGACAACCGCACTAACACTACTACTACTGAACCGGGAGATGATGCCCGAAATCGGACAGATCCGAACCATCACCAGCATGAACATACTCCCGAACCATATGTCCCAGAGAACTTCGAACCAAGGAGGCGAGATATGGACCGTGAACCATGACCGGTCCAACCTCGCATTGTGGAACCCGACCACACCTTGGCCCAGTGTGCTCAAAATGTACAAATGCCGAACATCCCCACGATGATCCGTCAGATGATCCGAGAGAATCAAGGCGTCACTAATGACGATTGGGGAATCTCCCGGAGTCATACTCCTTTTACTGATGAGATACTTTATGCTGAACCACCTCGGTGATTCAGGATGCCGACTTTACCCATTTACGAAGGGAACTCTGATCCCAATCAACACATCTTAAAGTATGAGTGGCTGATGAATGCCGCACGAGCTGATGATGCAGTTAAGTGCCGAAGCTTCCCGATCTCTCTAGGGGGCATAGCAACTATGTGGTTTACCTGTTTACCACCTCGATCTATCTCTTGTTTTGATCAGTTGGCAACAAAGTTTATTGAGCAATTCCGTATGCATGTCGCAAGACCAAAGGATGTTAATACTTTACCTAGTGTCACTCAAGCTCCTGGAGAGACACTCAAGCATTATTTAGAGAGATTTCATGATGCATGCGCTGAGATCAGCAACCCTAATGATAACTCCATTCTAATGGCATTGACTAAAGGGATTGATCCTGATTTTGAGTTCGGCAACTGGTTGGCCGGAAAGCCCCCGCATCATTGGACCGTTTCTATTCCAAGGCAGCCCAATTCTTGAGAAGAGAGGATGCGAAACAGTCTAGGAAGAAGGATGATGTGGGGCCTAGTATGGAAGGAATTCATAACAATGTTGCTGTTAAAAAAACTGGAGAGAGCTCCGGGAAAGTACAATTGAACATTCAGAATAAACAAAATCAGGAGAAAGGCAATGGTAAGCAAAATAGAAAACGGGATCAGAATCCTGGTCCACGACATAGGGCTCCTATGTTTGATAATTATACTCCTCTGAATACGTCGCTGGAAAATGTGTATTTACAGACCTGCAATACTATTCAGTATAAGAAGCCTGCTCCGAAACAGTCATTGGAGAAACAGATTCAAACAGAAATTTTTTGTAGATTCCACGAAAGCTACGACCATGAAACGAATGAGTGCCGTTACTTGTAGGATCTCATCGAAAAGTTGATAAGAGAGAGAAAGTTGGAGCAGTTTGTACGGGCACCACAATCTGGAGGTGCGGGCCCATCGAATTAGAACCATGTGCCAAATCAGGCAAGATAGGAGGAACCCGGTCGTACTGGCAGGAGCTTGGTGACTAATACTGTTAGTGATGGTCCATATCCAGCAGATCAGAGTTGGAGGGAAATGGAGTCGTATGCCAGCTCTATCAGGCATGCAGACTTTGAATGTTGTAGTAATTCAGAAGATGGGGCTCCGACAAAGCAACAAAGAACGATGGCAGACGACATCGTATTTCGAGGTCAGGATGCCGATAGGGTCGAAGCCCCCACTATTGATCCACTTGTCATATCGGCTCAGGTAGGTCTTGCTTGGATGAAGAGGATCTTCGTAGACAATGGAAGCTCAGTGAACATACTATTCAAGCGAGCCTATGACCAGATGAAGATGGAAACTAAAGACTTGACGTCGTGTCAGTCCCGTATTCATGGCTTCAATGGAAGTGCTACGATACCCACTGGAGTGGTGGAGCTGCCAGTGGAGTTAGGAATTGGAGAACGCCGGAGAGTCCGGATACTGCAATTTGTTGTGTTGGACATAGCCTCGCCATAAAATGTTTTCTTGGGCCCACCGGCCATAGCTGAATTTTGAGCTGCTATTGCCCCGTGGTGTCTGACTTTGAAGTTCCCTACCGACCAGCCGTTACGACAGGTCCTTACGCGTCCTATGACGTCTGGTAGGTTACTCAAATTGAATATCGAGTTAAGTCAGTTTGACCTTACTTACACTCCAAGGCGAGCCATTCAGTGACAAGTCCTAGCAGATTTCATAGCTGAATTCACCATCCTAAAGGACTTGCCCGAAACAAGTGAATCTCCCAAGTATGGAAGCTTCATACAGATGGTGCATCAAATGACCGTTGCTCAGGTGCAGGGGTTGTACTTGAAACTCCTGAAGGTCAATCAATATGCTATGCTTTAAAGTTCAACTTCCGTGCAACCAACAACGAAGCTGAATATAAAGCCCTATTGGCTGGACTGAAACTTGCCAGAGATTTAAAAATCATTGTTGTGGAAATTTATTGTGATTCACAATTGGTCGTGTGTCAAGTCAGAGGGGAATACCAAGTGAAAGATCGAAGACTAGCTGCTTACCTTGTTCAGGTTCAGGAGACATTGAATCAATTTGATTATTATGCCATTTATTACATACCATGAGAACATAATCAGAAAGACGATTCGTTAGCAAAGTTAGCCAGTACAGGTGAAGCACAGCAAATGGGACTTGTTCCCGTGGAGACATTGTCTTCGCCGAGCATCGATCAGATGGAAACTGATTGGGTATTTGAAGTCGTTCCCGAGAAGGAGTCATGGATGACTCCGTTCAGAAATTATCTTGAGCACAGAACCCTGCCGGAGCGCAGGAGTGAAAAGAGACAGATTCTTCGAAAAGCTTCACGGTTCATTACTCATAATGGAGTCATGTATAGGAGAGGATTCGTTGTTCCTTTACTCCGGTGTATCGCTCACGATGAAATCAAATGAGTGTTGCATGATGTGTATGAAGGAGAATGTGGCAATCACACCGGGGGGCAAGCCCTTGCCAAGAAAGTGCTCCGATATGGATACTATTGGCCAACTGTAAATCACGATGCATCGGATTACGCCAGAAAATGTGATAAATGTCATAAGCACACTCGAATTACAAGAGCCCCACCTACCGAAATAACTCAGATGGTCATTCCATGGCCATTTGCAGTATGGGGCATTGACATTATTGGCTCTTTACCTCTAGCCAAAAGTGGTGCAAAGTACGCCATCATAGCAGTTGATTACTTTACCAAGTGGGCGGAAGCTGAACCCCTTGCTACAATCACAACAAAGAAGGTGATCAACTTTGTAGTGCGCAACATCATCTGCCGATTTGGTCTCCCACATACTATCATCACTGATAACGGGACCCAATTCGATAGTATTGAATTTAAGGATTTCAGTCAACGATTCCAAATTCAGAAGAAATTCTCCGCAGTTGCACACCCTCAAGCGAATGGACAATTCAAAGCTGTTAACAAAGTTATAAAGTCTATTCTGAAGAAACGACTGGAAAAGGTCGGGGGAAAATGGGTCAATGAACTTCCTATGGCCTTATGGGCCTACCAAACAACCCATAAGTCCACGACCGGCCACACTTCGTTCTCTCTTTCTTATGGTTCAGAAGCTGTTATTCCAGTCGAACTAGAAGTGCCTTCTCATCGTGTAACATACTATGATCCGAAGACAAATGCTATATTACTTGCCAAATCTCTGGAATTATTGTATGAGAAGCGTGAAGAGGCCGATTTGAGGGCAGCCACATACCGAAGTCGAGTCGCCCGATTATACAATGCCAAAGTCCGACCCCAAACCTTTGAACTCGGCGATCTCGTCCTTAAGAGAATTTACCCGGTCCCTTCGCATATGAAGCCTACTTGGGAGGGGCCGTATGATATTGAATGAAAGCTTGAAGATGACACATTTAAATTATCAACCGTTGACGATCTTACTCTTCCGAGAGCCTGGAATAGCGAGAGTCTTCGTCGCTACTACACATAACAGGCTCTGTTTATTTATTCAGTCTATTTTTCATTTGCAATTTGTTTCTGCATTTCGAAATTTGAATTTGTAATAAGGCAACTGATTTTGCCATATTTTCTTATTTCAGCAATAAAATGCAATCTCTTCGAGCCAGAGCTGTGATTTATAGAATGCATTGTACCACTATCACTATGCACGGAGAGCTAAATTCCACCCGACGGTGGAATTTATTCAAATAGGGAGTGACTGTGATACGACCGGTCACTCGCTAAGTGAAACCTAAGCTCGGGGGCAAGTCATCACACTAAAGTCAAAAAAGGATTGATACACGAAAATCCTTTAACCAACTCCAGATTCCCAAAGTGTGAACTGGAGTATAAACTTACAAATACAGTTTCGAAGAGGGTGGATCCGTCTACCTAACGAATTTTCTCGTATCTTGACCAAGTTTGAGGAAAATGGATCCGTCCATCTAATGACCTCGCTTGTTATCTCAGGGTGGATGTGAACCGACCATCCACGATCCTGATAGATTCGTCATTCCCAGAGTGCGAACGAAATTCTAAAGCCTGAACAGATGTGACTGACCATCTGTTGGCCGACTCCAAGTTCCCAGAGCGCGAACTGGCTTACAAACGTCAACTAACTCCGGATTCCCAGAGTGTGAACCGGAGTGTCAACATAAACACCAACTTGAAATTCCTAGATTGTGAATTGGAGTTTAAACGTTAACTCAAAATCCTCAGAGAGTAGATTGGAGTTTAAACACAAACCAGATTGGGATCGACCGTCCGTAAAACAACTCTGAGTCCCCGGAGCGTGGTCAGAGTGTTAATGCAAATCGGGTGTGACTGACCACTCGCGAATCTATCTAAAATCCCCAGAGTGTGGACATGGTTACAAACATTAAACGGGTGTGACTGACCACCCGTGAAACAGTTAAGTCCCCGGAGTGTGGACGTATCCTTGAAACTCCAGTAAGCGTGCCCGACCGCCGACGTACGAGTGCAAATCCCCGTAGTGTGGATGCAATCATTGATAAATGAGCGAGTGTGATTCAACCACTCGAATTTCCTTGTTTCAGCATCAATTCAACGACGTTAAGCTTGATGAGTTGAAGGCGGAGCACAATTGCCACTTGATCTTTACAATTCGTCCCTGAAACTTGGGGCAGAACTTAAGCGCCAATCGCTGACTGAGACAGTACATCATCGAAGTCCGGCTTAACGTTCGATCATAACTCATAGTCATGGTTTCAAGACTTAGCGAATAAACTTGGATCCAATCCAAAGGGCGAAACTCAACAAGTGTACTGGGCCGGAGTTCAAATGCTGAAACACTTAAACAAATACATGAAAAATTGAGTTAAAGACAAAATGGAATTTCATTTCAAATATTTGTGGAAGAAAACTAAGTACAAGTTTATCACAAAAATCCTACTAGCAGGGGGCTGAACCTGCATCTATACACGGCCAACAAAAGCTAAAGAAATTCCTATCTACTCAAAAATGAACCAAAGAAATGTATCTATTCTTTTTTCTTTCTCGATTTCTTCTTCGGTGTGGACCCGCTGGAGCTTTCGCTTGGTTTTCTCTTTGAGCCCTTACCTTTCTGCGGCCGATCTCCAGTCGGGGGCATTATATCAACATCCTCCTCTGAACTCAAATGTATTGGAACAGTTCCTACAGGCGGAGTCGGAGGGACAGGATCAACAGAAGGAGGTGGGGCAATCGCGCTCGTCTCAACGACCGTTCCTCCCGGAGATATCATCCGCAAAGGGGCTGGAACGGGTCCAGCCATTTCATCGCCAAAACCACTGCCCTGCACGGCTGCCTCCATCTCAGCATTGATTTCGTCTATGATTACCACCTCATGAAGCGTTTGTGCATCACCGGGGACTCCTGCAGTTGCAGCCGAAGAACTTTTCATTGGTGCGCTTCCACCCATAACGAACGACAAATCAGCAAAGGGGTCACTGTGGTGACCAAGAAGTTCCTCCATCATCTGCTCATCAAAGATAAGCGTGCTTCCCTGTGCTCCATCGGTTGGTGCCGTGGTCGTTGTGGTGGTTGCTTCAGTTATAATGGCCTCCTGCATATGATGTGGTTCTTGAGTTGCAGGAGGCACGACTGGTGTAGCTTCAATCACTGGATAAAAGTAAAAGAAGAACTGTTAATAATCACTTCATGTACGCTTTCGGTTTTGGACAAACATGCAAAATGTGCATAGTACCTTCCTTAGTTTGACTCGTGAGCGGCTGAACGACTTCAGAGATTTGCTCTCTAGCTTGAGATAACTGCGGCTGATCCGGATTGTAAGCATGAACGGATTGAGAATCAATTGCGGAAGTCTGTTCAAGCTGAGTTGTGACAAGAGTTTCAAGACTTGTATCGCGGTGCTCGACACCAGAGCCTTCTTCGACCTCCGAATGCTGAGCGCCAAGCTTCTCCTTTTCATATGAAATCATGGCATCGTGGAGAACTTTCCGTTCATCTTCGCTCAAACCTGGTTCTCAAGCTCGAACTCGTCAATTGATTCAGCTTGGTGGGCAGCTTTTTCATCTCCTACTAATCGGCCCCAGGCGTTGTATAGATGTGTTGAATAATTTTCAAGCCAGGCTAAATTCCTATGCTTCAAGATGTTAGCATTATAAGTAATGAGTAGATCCTCAAAATCAGCCTCTAGCCTGGCCTTCGCCATCTTAACCTCATCTTTAACCTTAGTCTCCTCTTCCCAGACCTTAGCCGTTGCTGCATCCCATTCGCCCCGAAGCATTACGGCCTGTTCACATGCCTCCTAAGCTGCTCTATTTGCATCATCCTTCTCCTTGGTGATTTCGGAAAATTTGGCTTGGATCTCATTAAGTTCTTTCAGAGCAGCGTCCCATTCGGTTGTGACAGTGGTGTTTCGATGGCCCATCTGCTCCACCAAAGCGAAATGCGTTTGTCGCATTCTTTCCATGGACTGAGTCGCCTCATCAGCTTTTTGGGTGGCCTCTATTTTAGATTTCCGAGAGGACTCAGCTTCATCATTAAGCACTTGAATAATACAGTCTTTCTAGGCCAGATCAGTTTCTAACTTCTCAATCATCTTCGCCCGTTCGAAAGCCACCGTAGAGACCTTATCAGCAGTCTTTATCCATTCCCTGTATTGGCTATATACATCGTGAATGTAGTCGTGCATGGTCTGTTCAGCCTCAAAGGGAATTTTCTTCAAATGTGGGGGAAAAACAAAGCCGTCAAAGCAAACATTGGGAAAGTCTTTCTTCAGCTGGGTGATTTTGATCTCCCCTTCGCCCGTAGGCTCAGTAATGGCCTGTTCAGTAACAGTGGGAGCTATAGCTTCGGTCCTGCAGTGTTGAGACTCAGACCTTGGGGAATGAGAAGATGGTTTTTGGCATGGAAGCTCCAGGGGATGTGTGCCATGAGTAGAAGGTTGTGTAGGGAGTCGAGGGGGTGGAGAATGCGATCGGGATCGATATCTATAGTCCCTATCTCTATCCCTCTCATAATGATCTTGGCTGGAGTAACCGCGATCGCGGTTTCTATCATCCTCCCTCCGGCGGGACTCATAATACGAACTCAATGATTGGCGCGCCGAACGAAGACTGCTAAGCATAGAACCTTGCATATTCATCGTATCTGCAAAGTAAAAGAAAAACATAGTTAATAATTTCTCGAAGCAGACAACTTAAGGCTGGAAACTGTGTAGTGCCGTGAAGTGTATGTGTGTGCAACCCCCCGACCAACCGGTAATGTCGGCCATGCTTGTGGGAAGAGACTCGCTTAAGTCTAGAGCACTTTGGAGCTCCTCCAATCCGGTGTCATGTTGAAGTGACACGAAGTCCGGAATCGGATTATCAGCAAGTCCTTCAAAACGATTCTCTACTGGCAAGGGAGGAGCCTCCAAAATTCTAACATCGGAGGCTGGCAGGGACACTATCACGAATTTCCATCTTGAGGATTTGTGACGCTTGTGTGTAACTGCCTTGCCTTTTCTCCTTCCCTCTGAACCTTGAAAACTGTCAGAAGACCCGGCCACGGGTTCGTCGTTCGTAGGCATGTGTTCTTCATCACCCTCCTCAGCAATTACGACCCCGGGCGCTTTGCGCTTTACCCGCTTCGTCGGGGCTGCCCGAAACACTCCTTCAAGTCTTATGCTTTGTTTTCGTTTGATCAGCCCAACAATCCTCAAGTTTCTATCTGTTAGCACCGAGTCAAAATCTCTCATTTCATTCGGCACTTCTTGGAGGATTCGCACTATATCTTTGAAGTGAGCACCTTCGGGTCGCGGAATTGCAACTGTAAAGAAAATACGATATTAGTTTCAACATCGACTATGACTATCTCTTTTACTAAGAGAATAAGTGCAGCACTTACGTCTGGCTAACCATCAACTAGCAAACCCCGGTGGGCATCGAACATAGAACCATTCAGTTTTGAAGTAGCTCAATTTGGTCAGGGCATTAGTCACAACTTGGAAGTTCCTGACCGCCTCTAAGAACGTGAAAGAAGGGATATCTCCTTGACTCTTAACTTTAAAAAGATATCTGATTTCGATCGGCGTCGGGGGTCGGAAAAGATGCTCCATGAATACAATGAATAGACTGTTCAGCAGCGTGTATCCATTGGGATGTAATTGTGAGGGGGCAATTCCAAAGAAAGCCAAGACTTCCCGAATGTACTGGTTAAATGGGGGAAGTGTTCCAGCAGTGCACGAATGTAACGATCGGTATTTTCGACGCTCGAAAGTCGACATTAATACGTCCACTGTATTAAATGCCGCGAAATCGAATGCTGGAAAACCGAATCATTAGGGTTAAAAAGAAGAGGTAGAAGGAGATGCATTTTCGGCCATTGAAAAGTGGAGGTGGCGGCTGACCTAATTCAGATAGGGTTTTTGCAAAAAAGAAAGTGTGAGGTCCCTTTTATAGAAAATCGACGAACACTATTCATCTCCAATTTTTCGAACTCCAAATCTCGCGCGGTGACCGGCATTTCTAGGGTTTAACCCGCGTTCCGAACACAATGGAACGTGTTTCGGGAGCTAATTCAGTCATATGTGCGAGTTACAGAATTAAACGATCAAATTTAAATCAAATCGATTTAACCGATTTCGATGCGTTTTGGCTCGCCCCGGACAAACTGTAAATCTGACTGACACGAAATTTGAAATATTACAATAATATAACATTACGAATCCGATGAAACTGGTTTCGTCGAAATCCGAGACTATTTGAAAAATGACTATTTTCAATCGTCAATTAAATATTAAAATATTCAATTTTTACAATTCAACTTTTAATTCGATTTTAAAAGTTCAATAACATCATTATAACTCCAATATGATTTAATATAACTTTATAAATCATTTTTACACATATTAAATCCAATTATCAATTATTTCTGGAATTTCAAATATTAAATTGTCGATTTAATTATCCAATTAAATCAATATATTCGAATTAAAATCTATTCGACTTACAAATCTTACTTGTTAATATTTAAAATCAATTAAATATTCGAATTTCAAATGACAGAAATTCTGGGTTGTTACAACGAATGTCGATCGAAAGCAGTAAACCCTTCCGGGGGAGTATGCGGTCTGTCATTTGGTCCCGGTAATAAGACGTCATCCAACGACAGACCGTGCCTTAGGCATATCCGTCCCAGCATATCTTCAGAGATGTTGGACGGCATAGAATCTTGTGGGTTCATGATAAACCTGGCACCAAGCAGCTCGTCCGAAGTTGGATCTATAACTTCGGCCGCGATGACCGGAATCTCTATGACTAAGGGAGATGAACTCTGAAGCTCCTGCTGTTGAGAGCTTGTAGACTCCATAACTAATCAACTTATTAAAAACCATCATTAGATGATAATAAGCTCATGTGTTCCCCAGTGTGAAGTGCATGGATGTGTTGTATAGTGCAGGGCTACATAATACTTAAGAAATTCTGCAAAATTTGAGAAAGTTTTCAAACGACAAGACTTCGAGATTCAACCAGAGTGACCGTCATCGCTGACCGTCACAACCATGCCATCCTGACTTCGGAAATCGATCCAAGTTAAAGTTTGTCAAATTTTGTCAAGTTACAGTTCCATCGACGAGCTTCGAGAGGCAGTCAAATATGCAGTTAAACAACTATGTCAAATTATGCAAGGCAGAAGCTCGTCGGAGTCAAGTATTCGAGAATGCAATTCGTATCGGTGAAAATTTAAAACTTGGATAAACCACCAAAGCTCACTTCATTTCGGTCCGAGAAGCATCAATTCGTATCGGTCATTGGGGCTATAATTCATATCGATCAAGAAGCTGTAATTCGTATCGATACTAAGTGACCTACTTCGTATCCATCCAGAGGAAACTTCCTCGTATCGATCGGCAAGCCCTTATGTATCGATCAGATTGTTTGCTTCCAGTCTCATGAATTCGAATTGATCGAGGCGTATCGATACGAACGCTATTTATTGTGAATCGATACGAGCGACATCGTTGGCTAACCGACACGAAGCATGTCCCCCTTTCGATACGAATTACTACCGGTCCAAATCGATACGAATCTCTTCCCTTAACCACTGATACGAATTCGAAACAGAGATTAAGCCAACTCTTCCGCAAATCACTTCGTATCCCTCTGCCTTCTTCCCCAAACGGCATAAACGCCATTCCTTCCTTCCTCGACCTCGCCATGGCCTAACTTCGGCCTCGACGCCACCTGAATTGGCCACGACTTTGGACGATTTGGCATTAGAACTCTAGTCTCATCATTTTAATGTTAATTTATTGATTAATTACCTAATTTAAGTAATTAGTTCGAAAGATTAGCGGGTTGAACGACTTGGGAACGAAGATAATTTCTCTTCTTCAAAGTTTTGGAACAATACGAAAGCTAAGACAAACGAATGAGAGCAAGTGAATTTTTCTAAGTACAAAAAAGGCTTTTATATGAACACGAGATGAAGGGAAATGACGATTCGACTCCATATTGCTTTGGCCAGTTAAAACAAGTATCCTCCAAGATCGATGCAAAGAGAGGAGTTCGCATCCATGCGCTCTTTATCTAAAGCAATGTTCCTTCATATCCATCCATCGGTCATTCTGGAGTGCAAAGCCAGGACTTACCTGAACTGTTCAAAACCATCAAAGATACACTGATACGAAATAATGAGTTCGTATCCATTAAATTAATATCCATAGAGGTTCACGTCCATCGATACGAGCTGCCCTGTTCGCAAAGCTCAATAAGACTCGTATCCATCGATACGAACGACGATGAACCACTAGCCAAATTCATATCGATCACCGTCGATGCACGTATAACTTTTTAACCTTTCACATCGATCCAGGAGAGGATCGATGCGAAGAGACACTCTAAAACAACCATCAAGCGTTATTACAACTCGAATTTCACACCGATTCAGGAGAGGATCGATACGAAATTCAATACAAAAAAAACTGACAATGACTCGTGAACGTACGAACGTTAACGAGAGTCAGGTTAACATACATACATGTATGGCGGACTAATGCTCAATTTTCAAAATTCACAGGAATTGGATGCTCGCCTGATGAAAATTACAACAACAAATGACAGTTTTCTATCATTCAACACTCAGTTACAACAGTGCACAGTAGAACAATTGGCAGCCAACAATTCATTATTTATATTACTAAAGATCCATCGAACGTTACATCTTTCGACGAAAAGACAACAACCGTTCAGACAAGTCAAATGGAAATGTTCAGAATGAAGATTGCAACTTTTCAAAGCACGTCATGTTCTCACAAGACGTACGTTAGGGGGCAAAATGTTATACCGCCTTTTGGCAAGGCCGTGACACCAAGAACTTGACTGGAAATCAAGGATAGTTCGTCCCAAAAATTGGTTTTACACATATTCGCTATGGATATAACAAATTTTGTCCAAGTCCAAATCAAGCTACAATTAACATGACATGACATGCAAAGCTATGAAAGCCAACGTTCCAAGTTTCAAGTCAATCGGAGTTCATGTGCTCAAGATATGATCGATGCAATTCAAGCAGTCACCTTGTTCGTATCCATCAAACCACCAGGAAGAAGCCACGTTCGAATCGATCTGATGTGAATCCATCGGGCGCGCACAGTTTCGTATCGATCAGGAGAGTAGTGTTCTTCATATCCATCAATTATCTGTCGTTCGTATCCATCAAGCCTCAGCTATTCGTATCCATCAACGAATATTATTTCGTATCCATCGATTGCACCACTCTCTTCGTATCCATCAACTAGTAGGATCATTCCTAATCCACTTAGTCAACTGTTGCCATCTTCGTATCGATCCCTTTCTACCCATTTTGTATCTGTCAGCCGAGGGGAACGATACGAACTCAAGGCTTTCCATCGATACGAAGTGGCCCACGGTGATCGATGGGAATACACAAATGCCATCGATACGAAGCTGTATCTAGAGGATCGATATGAAGAGCTTACATAAGGATGGATACGAAGCAGCCTGCGGTCATCGATACAAAGTGGCCTATGATCATCGATACGAATAGAAGCGGTAATGATCGATGCGAACAGAGCAGTGGATCGATGCGAACAAGGCTGGCCCGGATCGACGCAAACAAGGCACACCCATAGGAAAGACTCGATCGTTCAGCATGAAATGTGGATCGATCCTAAAAGCAAGCGCCACGTCAACTGGCATCACGTGCAAACTTATCGATGCGAATAGCATCGATACGAATAGCATCGGTATGAAGAGAACAACAATCGAAAAGCCCAAACTTGCATCGATCATAACTCACAATCTCTAATGCTACGAAATTTTCACAGGAGCTTATGTACAACCTAAAGAATGTTCATGCTCAATTTCAACTCGATTGGGCCAAATCTTGATCAATACGAAATTCGTTCGTATCGATCACGGATTGAGTGCAAACCACATGGGATCGATTGTGTGGGCCCACCCACGTGCCATAAAAGGTCTCCCGAGATCTGGGCGAGATGTTTGGAACCTACACCTATAAATAGCAGCCCAAAACCTACAGAAAAGGGATCTTTTTGGCTCTTTGACGTCCAGACTCTGCCGAAACCATTGTTGCACTCAAAAATCACTATTGTACTCGAAATTTACTATTATAATCCATTGTAACCAGCAAGCAAAAGTTAATAAAAGTCAATCATTTCATAGTGGACGTAGGCAACTCGCCGAACCACTCTAAATCTCTATATTCTTTTGCTGTTTTTCTGATTATTGTTTGAAGTGTTTGTTAGATAATCCTCTTTTTACATTTATTTCTTCATTTTATCTCTTCAAACACTTCTGAAGAGTGTTGTGCCCAATTTTGGTACAAACAACCACTAATGTTTGTTTTCGGTCACTTTGCCTAAAGTGGACTCCTATGCTCGCTTGAATACATGGTTGTTCACTGTTAGCACCAGAATTGGTCACTAACACCTAAGAGCAGATCTGTGTAGAGAGATTAACGAAGATAGTAAATTTAAACAGAGGAAAATATGCAACAGAAACTGCAGAAACGAGAACACCAGAATTATAGTGGTTCGGCGTAACTGCCTATGTCCACTGTTAATGTAATCTTTATTTATTTTCTTGAAGATATGAATACAGATTCAATCTATAAACAAGCTACTCGTATAAAAGTTTGAATTAAAAGAAATGAGTATGAAAAATGATAGAGTGTCCCCAGAGTTCTCCAAAAAAGGTCTCTTTTCACTGCACCCCTGCCCCTCTATTTATAGATAAAGATAGGCTGGACTTCCTTCTCAGGCCTAGGAGAAAAGTATCTCGGCCCATAGATGTAATCTCGAGTCGGCCGGTCCAGACACTCCGAACGACCTTAGGCCGATCGAGAAATGCCGACTCATCATGTCTGATCTGTGGTCGATTATCAAATGACTCGAGGTAAGCCCTCAAAGGACTTAGAGAAACTTGTAGTGGATCTCGGAGCAAAGCAATGTCGACCTCCTCACCTCGATGTTGGCTTCCAAGAATTGGCTAACTCCTTCACCTTGCAACGAACCACTTCTGACTGAACGACACCAAATCCCTTCCTACGAACAACACCTGCTAACCGGTCTAGGCCGAGCCATATGCGACTTACGTTGTTGACCGAGCCACGCGTTCCAATTCAATCTGACCAAGCCATGCGTTCTGAACCACTTCCACCGAGCCACAAGCACTGAAATTGGACTGAGACCATGTATGGCTTCACTTCCTTGACCGAGCGGTGCATGCCAAAGCATCTGGACCGAACGACATATATGGAATTACCCGATCCGAACGAAACCACATCTCCCTCAGCCGAGCGGCTAACTTCTCCTCTAAGTCGAGCGATATATCTGGAGTTCCTACCAACATCTTTCTTAGGCCAAGCCACATACGTTATCTCACAAGACCGTGTGACACACGTCCCTCCTCCCTTGGCCGAACCATACATACAGGCTGACCCATTTATATAGGCCGAACCATACAGATTGGATCCATTCCATACATCTCCAACCCCTTATTAGCTTGAGTCTTGTCCCGACCAAATCAAAACCTCTAGGACTATCATCTTGTAGCCAGACCAAGTGGCCGGGTAACATTTGCCCCCCAAAATGTGTCGTGTGAAACAACACGACACGCTTTGAATTAATCATCAGTTCCTGCTTTCAAAAGCCGAACGTCTACGATCTCACGAAGGTCGAAACATGGCTAACTTCCCGATCATCTTGTACATTTATGATTTTATTTTATTTTCTTCTCTCTTTTATTTTTTTTACAAGAGAGGGAGCGGCATACGAAGGCCGATCCACTCATTCGGCTTATCTGAAATGGTTCGGCATGTTGCCTTGCCGAACCCGTGAAACACAATGACCGGGTCTTTAGGAGAATGCCGATTTGCATCCCCCTCTACATATAAAAGCTCAAGCCTTACTTTCTCTCCCCACCTTTACTTCATTATTCTCCCTCTATCGGTTTTACTCAAAAAAACCAAACTCCACTTCACTTCTGAACTGCTATACCTTTTCTCCCAATCATTCTCTTCGACACATTTTCTGGCCATCCTCAACTCTAAGTTTCAAGAGGCGCTCATTTTGCCCTTAAATTATCGTACAGGTGAGGTTCCATACAATATTGCAAATTCCCAAACCTTATCCTCTAGAACTCGAATTAGAGGACTGAGCCACATAGGAATTCGGTTTAGCATGGTAAGCACGAGAGGATAGAAGCGCAATGAGTATTTCGGGTCCATGCCTCTTCTTTTTTGCTTCACCGGCACGTATTTCGGGTCTATGTTCAATATATGACTTGCAATGGCGGGAGAAATCCCGCACATATCGGAATGCGTCCAAGCAAAGACATCCAGATTCGCTCGGAGGAAATCAGTAAGATCCTCGATCATCGAGGGGTTGAGTTGTGATCCAATCTTAAGTACCCGCGATGGGTCATCGCGACTGACTGGAATGTCAATCGTTTCAGCCGTTGCTGCTTTTGCCTCCTTGGGTTCCTCATCATCATCCCTCGGATCTATGTCTCTATAGATCCGATCATGTTGCCCGAGTCAAGGCTCGGGCATTACTTGTCAATCTTCAATGACTCGGATGCGGACGGAGTTGTCCACAACCTTTCCTTTCTCTCTTCGCTGGGCCTCTCTCAGCTTAGCCACATAACACGCACGACCAGTCGCCTGATCACCATGCACAACACCAACTCCTTTATCCATCAGAAATTTCAAGGTTAAACACCACGGGGCCAAAGCTGCCCTAAACTCTGCCAGGGCCGGTCGACCCAGGAACACATTATACGGAAAATCGACATCCAAAACGATGAACGGTAGGATGTGCACCCTCCTACGTTCACCTTCTCCAAGTTCAACTGGCAATTCAACAAAACCCACTGCATCAATAGCTGCACCATTAAAGCCATGGATACAAGCTTTAGATAGTTTTAGGTCCTTTGTCTCCATCTTTATCTAGTCATATGCTTTTTTGAAGATGATGTTAACAGAACTTCCACAGTCAATCAGTATTCTTCTCACAAAAGCTGGCTCAATAGTGGCCAAGATGACCATCGGTTCAATGGTAGGTGCCTCTACCTGATCGACATCTCTACTTCTGAACACTATATCATCCGTCATCATTCGCTGCTACTTAGCCGGAGTCCCATCTTCCGTGTTTGAACAACATTCAAAACCTACATGCTTTAGGGAACTAGCATAACGCTCCATTTCTTGCCAATTCTTATCTGCAGGGTGAGGCCCACTGACTATCGTGTTTATGACTAATCTACCTCTAGCCCGAACGGGTTCCTCAGATCGTCGTGGAGCCTGTCCGCGATTGGGGTCGGATGTCCCCTGTCCGCCTTCCTGAGTATTCTTTACAAACTCCTGTAACTTTTTCTGTCGAATCAGCTTTTCAATAGCATCATGGAGGTGCCTACAATCCTCGGTATTGTGCCCGTAAGTTTCATGGAAGCGGTAATACTTCCTAGTCCGCTTTTTCTCTTTGGTGGACTCTTTCGAGCATGGCTTTCGATATTGGAAAGTATTACAAGTCGATAGGTAAATATTTTCCAGAGATGCGTTTAGAGGAGTGTATTCGTTGTAAGTTGGGATCCTTGGTTTCCACTTTCCGGCTTTCCTTTTCTTTCCGGAATTTCCTCCTCCGGTTCCTTTTGACTGCTCAGGCTTGTTTTGAACATTGACCTGGACTTTTCCAGAGTTGTCACCAGATTGTTTTACAGCAATGTTGCTCGGCACAATCTCCTTGCCGGGTCCTGGTGCATTGTCTCGCCTCGTCCACCTGGCTTCCTCCCTTCTTATGAATTGGTGCGCCATTGAATAAAAACGTTCCAATGTAGCCGGAGGCTTTCCTGCCAGCCAATCACCAAACTTTGAATCTGGATCTACTCCTCGCATCACAGCCATTAAAATGGCATGGTCATTCGGGTTGCTAACCTCAGTAGCAGCAACGTGGAATCTTTGTAAGTACTCCTTTAACGACTCCCCTGGGGCCTGAATTACACTAGACAAGGTCATAACGTCCTTGGGACGAGTGGCATGAATCCTGAACTGCTCCACAAATTTCGTCGCTAACTCATCAAAATTGGAGATAGACCATGAAGGAAGTCGGGTGAACCACATGGTAGCGATTCCAGACAAAGTTATTGGGAAACACTTACATTTAGTTGCATCGTTTGCCCTAGCTGAATCCATCATCCACCCATACCTCATTACATGCTGTCGGGGATCAGTCTTCCCTTCATAGGCCGGGATAGTCGGCATATTAAACTTCCTGGGGTACTCAGCCCATAAGATAGCATCTGTGAACGGAGTACGACTCCTAGATATACCCCAATCATCATTAGTTAAACCTTGATTTTCCCTCATCAGCTGTCTGACCATGGCTGATAGGTCTGGGGTTTGTATGGAAGACGGCAAGTTGGAATCCGTCCTGCGGGACCATTCCGGTTGGTGCCTCCTCTGTTGGCGATCTACTATTCGTCGATGGAAATTCTATCGGTTTAGAAAACCGTCGAATGAATTTGGAAATAAAAATAACCGCAAGCGCACGGCGTACACTTTGTAGTACGTGGCGAATATAGGTCGATCCGTAGGGAATTGACGATTTAAAAATTCTATTCAATCAAATTAGACCAAAGAGAGATGAAGTTGTTAACTACAAAAAAGAAGCTAAAGCTAGAATTAAAATGTGATTTAAAAACTATTAAACTAGAGAACAATTTAGAGGCAAATCCACTCTAATATTTTTGTAAATCAACAAACATAGAATTTATGATCTCTAACTTTGATATTAAGTGAAATAAGTGTTGCATTTATCATAAGTATGGTTTGTTTATGTTATTAATTAACATAACTCAAACCATCAAACTATAATACAACAATTATACCACTTATAATTCTAATGAAAATGAAGCCAAAGCAAAAGTTATTTTAAGTATGATCTATTTACTATTGTAACTAGTAATATAGATCATCAAATTTTATTTTTACTTTCATTTCAAAATCAAAAATGGATTAGCAAATGATGATGCAACTTGTGTTTATGTTGAATAAGAATAGCTCATTTGCATAAGCAATATAAGCTATCAAACCCACTTGTATAAACTTGCATCAAAGCTCACTTCATGAAGCATAAACCAAATGAGATCATAAATCACAAAATGTTGATATTACATAATATTTGAGAGCTTCATTACCCCTAAATTGAAGGGTTTAGCTACTCATCTGTGGCATTGAAGCAACACTTGTAAATTTCAACATGAAAGAGCAAAGAAATGAAAACTAAGCAAAGGAAGAAAGAGAGATTAACTAGTAACTAATTGCATAAAAATTAAAGCTACACTACTTGCATAAATGTAAATCTAAGCTATGAACATTAAACGAAAGAGAGCATAGAAATAAACATTAACAATAAAACAAAGAAAAGCATGTAGAAAAGAGAGAAGAAAGAGGCTTGGAAGCCATTTTTATTTCATAGAACATTGAGCTTATAATTTGATCTCTTAATTTCCTAAGTAAAATTAAAGAGTAGATGATAGTTTCATGTACATAAGAGGGCTATATATACATGCATAAAACCCTAATTCTATTTTTAGGGGGCTTCCTAAAATGCCCTTTAGGAAGTGTGGCCACCAAGTAACCATTAGCCATTAATTAATCCATCATTTGTTGTGCATGAAGCTTTAACCTCCACTTAGTTGTCCATTAGCTCATAATTGTACATTTAGGTAAGTGTGTGGGGTCCTCCATGATCTTGAACTTGAATTATTTCCTCTTCATTCCTTTGTATTTTACTTGTGCATGCATGTATCTACATATAAGCCTCTTCCATATGCATCCTAATTCCTATAAAAATTATCAAAAAATGTCCAAGTAAAAATTCTTAAATTGACACAAGCACAAAAATGAGCATTTTGCCCCTGAATGAAGATGAAAATATGATGGTTTGAAAATAATTGAATTTTGGTTTTAAACATGTTAAAATGACCAAATATGATGTTTATTTAAATAAAAAGAGATAAAATATGGATGTAAATATATGCACATTTACGTGCACATCAAATACCTCCACACTTATCTTTTTATTCATCCTCGAATAAAGGAAAACTAAGATAAATCCATTTTCATAGGGAGCACGATTGCATTGAGCGTATGCAACAAGCCGTTAAACCTCTGGGTGTCCCCAGTAGGACGAGAGTTGTCTCGTGAGGGTTTTCAGCGGATACTACCCACAAAATCCAAATGCAAAGTGAAAATATTTACAAAATGCAAGATTTATTTGAAATGGGATGAATGCAAGTTTTTGAAAATATTTACAAATGAAGGATTCACTTTCAATTCGACACTCATAAGTTTAATATAGGTTTTGGTCATTGTTTTGAAAAATTTAAGTCATTTACTTGTCAAAATTTCCAATAAAAAATCAAGTTATCATAGCAAATAGACAATAGTTTAACTCGTTGTTTCAGTTGATTACAAAGTGTAACTATGAAATGAATCTTTAGTTGATTATCAAAGTTTATTAAAGTGGTATTTTCATTTCTTTTCAATAACAAGTTAAATCAAATAAGTAAAAATAGTGCTCGGATTTCAATTGCTTACTCTTTCTTATTTGAAAATTTTATTGATATTAATAATATTACATATGCCTAACTCAGGTAAATTGAGGCCAGATATATTACCCGTGCACTGCCTTGCGGACTGATGTGAGGGGAATACAGAGAGTGGCGAGTGAACACACAAGTGTGAACACTTATCGACTGTAGGCGTTATTAAAAAGAATTTTTATTTATATACACCTAACTCAAATAAACCGAGGCCAGATATACCGATCATGCACTGCCTTTCGGGCTTACGTGAGAAGAGTACAGAGCATGGCAAGTGAACACACGAGTGTGAACACATGACTCTAGGTGCTATATATATATACATATATACAAATGTGTTTTTTTATCAAATTTTTTTTTAGAAAGAGAGAGTTTTGCAAAATCATCTTAGCACCATTTAACTTAGAAGATAAAAATGTTATATCCTTTACTTTAAATTTACCATTTTTTTAAACAAAGATTTTCAATTAGAACATACTTCATAATTAACACTTATGAACCTTCCTATATACTAGTTAAACCATTGTTATTTGTAATCAAACTTCATTTTTATTTTCGTTAAGACAAATAAATTTTCAAAATTTCAATTTATTAACCAAAACTTATACTTATCCCATAGTGTTTCTTCAAAAATAAATCAAATTGCTAAAAAGAAAATGTTTTTGAGATTTTGAAATTTTTAGATTTTTTTAACTTAAAAAAATGAAAATTCAAAAAATGCCATGAAACCTAAAAGAAATGAAAATGAGACTCCCCCCCACACTTAATTTTGACTGTGTCCCCACAGTCAATGCATGATATAATGAGTGTAACGGGGAAAACTATGTACATATTAACAGAAGAGGGTTACCATTCTTACTAGACGTAGCTTGGCTCATGAAGGATCATGAGCTCCTCCTCTTGGTTATTTGGCATCCAAGAAAGGTTTCAGACGATGACCGTTGACTTTGAAAATCGATCCATCCCTAGGGTTTTCTATTTCTACGGAACCATGTGGAAAAACAGTTCGTACCACAAACGGTCCGGTCCATCTTGATTTAAGTTTCCCGGGGAATAAATGAAGTCTTGAGTCATATAAAAGAACTTTTTGGTTAGGCAAAAATGTTTTCCTTAGGATTGACTTGTCATGAAAAACTTTGGTTCTTTCTTCGTAAATTTTCTCGTTTTCATACGCGTCGTTCCTAAGTTCTTCTAGTTCGTTGAGTTGTAGTTTTCGGTTTTCGCCAGCTTTCTCAAGATCAAAGTTTAAGTTCTTAATTGCCCACAGCGCTTTGTGTTCAATTTCAGCGGGTAAATGACAAGCTTTACCGTAAACTAAACGAAATAGGGACATCCCAAGGTTAGTTTTAAAAGCACTACGGTAAGCCCAAAGCGCGTCGGTCAATTTCTGAGACCAATCTTTTCGATTTTTATTGACAGTTTTCTCCAAGATTTATTTTATTTGTCGATTTGAAACTTCAACTTGGCCACAAGTCTGAGGGTGATACAGAGTGGATAACTTGTGGGTTATCAAGTATTTTTTCATTAAAGTTTCAAAAGAACGGTTGCAAAAATGGGTTCCATTATCACTGATTATTGTGCGAGGTGTGCCAAACCTCAAAAAGATGTTTTCTTTGAGAAATTTCACAACAATTTTATGGTCGTGAAACATAATCGACAGCGAGGAGGATATACAAGTTTCCAAAAGAATTGGGAAAAGGTCCCATAAAGTCGATACCCCAAACATCAAAGATTTCGATCGTAAGAATGGGGTTTAGAGGCATCATATCTCGTCGAGAAATTCGTCCAAGCATTTGACATCAATTGCAAGTTTTACAAAATTCAAACGAGTCTTTGAAAAGAGAAGGCCAATAGAAACCACACTGAAGCACTTTTTCCACAGTTTTTTGAGGACCGAAATGTCCACCACACGCTTGATCGTGGAAAAATGAAAGAACACTCATGATCTTATTATCCGGAATGCAACGTCGGATGATTTGGTCGGGACAATATTTGAACAAGTATGGATCGTTCCAATAGAAATACTTCACTTGGGACATGAATTTGCATTTGTCCTGTTTGGACCACGCTGAGGGAGTTTCTTTAGTGACTAAGTAGTTCACTATATCAGCATACCATGGGTCGATAGAAATTGAAAGGAGTTGTTCATCGGGAAAGTTTTCATTGATTGGCAAAGAAGATGGTGCGTTCGGAAGACGAGACAAGTGATCGGCTATGACGTTATCGAATCCTTTTTTGTCTTTAATTGTATGGTCAAATTCTTGAAGTAAAAGGATCCAACGAATCAAATGGGATTTAGCATCCTTTTTAGCGAAGAGATATCGAAGCGCAGAGTGGCCCGTGTAGACAGTAATGTGTGAACCTATCAAATATTGTCGGAATTTTTCGAGAGCAAAAACGACAGCTAGAAGCTCTTTTTTGGTTGTTGTGTAGTTGAGTTGAGCATCGTTCAAAGTCATACTCGCGTAGTAAATAACGTGAAGGATCTTGTTGATGCGTTGTCCTAAGACAGCACCAACGGCAAAGTTCAAAGCATCACACATTATTTCGAAAGGAAGATCCCAATTGGGTACGCAAATGATTGGAGCAGAAATGAGTTCGCTCTTAAGACGTTTAAAAGAAGAGATACAATCAGAGTTAAAATCGAAAGGAACGTCTTTTCCAAGAAGAGTGGTCAAGGGACGAGTGATTTTGCTAAAGTCTTTCACAAAGCGTCGGTAAAAACGAGCGTGTCCTAGAAATGATCGAATGTCCTTAACAATTTTGGGAGTGGGTAGGTTTGCAATTATGTCGATTTTCGCTTTATCTACCTCAATGCCTTTATTTGAGATGATATGTCCAAGGAATATGCCTTGTTTTACCATAAAGTGGCATTTTTCCCAATTCAAAGTCAAATGTTTTTCTTTACATCGATTTAGAACCAACTCGAGATGATGTAAACATTGGTAAAAAGAATCGCCAAAGATTGAGAAATCGTCCATAAAAACTTCTAGAAAGCGTTCAATCATGTCGGAAAAGATTACAACCATGCATCGTTGGAAAGTCGCAGGAGCGTTACAAAGTCCGAATGGCATACGTCGATAAGCAAAGGTACCAAATGGACACGTGAAAGTCGTTTTCTCTTGATCTTCGGGAGCGATAGGAATTTGGTTATAGCCGGAATAACCGTCAAGGAAGCAGTAGAATTCATGGTCGGCTAAACGTTCGAGCATTTGGTCAATGAAAGGAAGAGGGAAGTGATCTTTTCGTGTCACGGCATTTAGTTTTCGATAGTCAATGCAAACATGCTAACCCGTTTGAGTACGAGTTGGAATAAGTTCATTTGAATCATTCTTGACAACGGTTAGCCCAGACTTTTTTGGTACAACGTGAATTGGGCTAACCCATGAACCATCGGAGATTGGGTAAATGATTCCGTTGTCGAGAAGTTTTAGAATTTCATCACGTACCGCATCTTTCATTTTTGGGTTAAGCCTTCGTTGCCCGTCACGAACAGGCTTGGCATCGTCGATTAAATGAATGTGATGTTGGACAAGAGCGGGACTAATTCCACTTATATCGGAGATCGACCATCCAATCGCTTCCTTGTTTTTCGAAAGAATAGAGAGAAGAGAAGATTCTTGATCAAGAGAGAGAGTTGCGAAAATTATGACGGGCAACATTTCGTTATCACCTAAGTATGCGTACTTAAGGTGATCGGGAAGTGGTTTTAGGTCCAACTTCGGGAGTTTTTAGATCAAAGAGTTTGATTGAGATTCAGACTCAACTTGAAGCGATTCGAAGGGAAGAGTGTATTCAATCTCGTTGGGAATTTCGTGAAACAATTTTTCGTACTCGGCCTCGTGTTCATCATTAAATCAAGTGTTTCGTTTTCAAAGTTTTCGTGAATGGCACTAACTTCCAACGTTTGGTCACGAGGTTCGTTCAATTTGCTTTCAAGATTGAAAATGTTGAGATCCAAAGTCATGTTTCCAAAAGAGATTTTCATCGATCCGTTACGACAATTGATTAAGGCATTTGAGGTGGCTAAAAGTGGTCGGCCTAGAATCAATGGAATTTGACTTGCGGGATTTGTCACGGGTTGTGTTTCAAGAACAATAAAATCAACGGGGAATATGAATTGCCCTACTTGAATGAGCACGTCTTCGATTTCTCCCACGGGCTTCTTAATGGAATGATCGGCAAATTGAAGCGTTACTTTTGTGGGTTTGAGCTCACCTAAGCCTAATTGTTCGTATACGGAATATGGAATCAAGTTGACACTCGCGCCTAAGTCTATCAAACATTTGTTAATCGTCTTGTCACCAATTGTACACGAAATCGTAGGGCAGCCAGGATCTTTGTATTTTACGGGCATGTATTGGGACAAGACTTCACTCAAACTAGCGGCTAAGAAGACTTTTTTGGGCACTTGAGTGTGTCGCTTTTGGGTACACAAGTCCTTAAGAATTTCGCGTAAGTGGGGACTTGTTGCACGATGTCAAGAAGCGGAATGTTAACTTTGACTTGTTTAAAAATTTCCAACATCTTTTCCATTTGGTCCGAGTGTTTCTTTGGTCGAAGACGATGTGGAAATGGAACACGATACTCGGTAGGCGGGTCTACTCGAGTAGAAGAAGAAGAATTTTGGTTAGCATTTGATTCAACGTTTGGCTCCACGTTTTGTTCAGATTCGTTCGTTGTTTTAGAAGTGTCGAGAGAGGCTTCCAGTAAATCGTTTGGATTAATGACTTGATTATTGATTTGTTTACCGGAATGGAGAGTTGTGATAGCATTCAATTGGGTGACGTTGCTATCTTGAACAACATGGGCTTGATTTGAATTTGCATTTTAATTTCTGGGATTTGAAATAGGTTGGCTTGGGAATGTTCCTCGTTCACGTTCGCTCACAGACGTGGCTAACTGACTCATTTGCATTTCGAGTTTTGCAATTGATTAGTTCGTGTTTTGCATATATGAAGTCAATAAATTTTGCAAATTGCTGTTTGATTGAAGGCTTTGAGTAGTTGCTTTAGCCAACGTTTCAAGAGTTTTCTCAAGTGAAGTTAAACGTTTATCATCTTGGGGAAAATGAACGGAATTCGATTGAAAATTTGATTGTTGCGGTTGATTATGCGACGGACCCGCAAAGTTTGGTTGAAAATTGTTGGGTTAAAAGAAAGGATTTGAAGCATTATTCGGAAATGCTTGCAAATTGGGACGAATCGTATTCGTGTTGGGATTGTTTTGGTTCCACGCAAAATTTGGATGGCTTCTCCAACCAGGGTTGTACGTTGGAGAAAACGGGTCATTTTTGGCTTTGTTGAAAGCATTGATTTGTTCGACGGAAGTGGGACACTGATCAGCTATATGATTAGCATCGTTGCATTTATAACACATCGGTTGGGAAGCTTGGTTCATTTGATTCGATGAGAAAACGTTATCGAATATTTTAATCATTGCGTCGATCTTAGCTTCCAAAGCAACAGAAGATCCTATCGAGTGTGCACTCGATCGTGAGTAGATTGATTTTTTCGTTCGAATGTTCCCATTGGGATGATTTTTCGGCGAGGTTTTCAAGAAATTTCCAAGAATCATCGTGATGTTGGGCAAGAAAGTTGCCTTGGCACATTGATTCGAGCATGGTACGTGAGCTATTTTCGAGTCCATCATATAAAATTTGGTAAATCGTCCATTTTTCGAAATTATGGTGTGGACATTTTATTAAAAGCTCTTTGAATCTTTCAAAATATTTTCCGAATGGTTCTCCCTTGAATTGATGAAAGTTTACAATTTAGTTTCGGATTCTACTCATTTTTTCCAAAGGGTAGAACTTTTTTAAGAAAGCTTTTACGAATTCTTCCTAAGTTTTAATCGAGTTCGATGGTAAGCTGTACAACCATTTTTCAGCGTAATCTGTAAGAGCGAATGGGATTAATCGAAGTTTGATTCCATCATCAGAAAGTTGTTGGAGTTTAATGGTTGCACAAACTTGTTCGAATTTAGTCAAGAAGATGAATGGATCATCGTGTTCGAAATTGCCAAATTTTGGAAGAGTGGCAATATGGTTTGAGTGAATTTCGAAATGGTTACCCGTATGGGCGGGTAACGTGATGCAAGATGGAATAGAAACTCTATCGGGAAAGATTCTATCCATAAGAGTTCGAGGGGCGTTTTCGTTTGCCATTTCGGGAGGATCGTTTGTTCGAGTTAAACGGTTTGTAGAAGGGTCGCGAGTCCAACGATGTGTTGTTGTGTCACGAGTCCAAGTACTCATGCACAAGTGAAAGTCGAGAAGAGAAAGAAGTTAGAATCGAGTTTAGTGAATGAAAGAAGATTTGAAAATCGAAGTGAAATTTTTTTTTAGAGGAAGAAAAATATTTTCAAAAGAGAAGTTTGATTTTTTTTTGTAAAACAATATTTTTTTGTTTTTTTAAAAAGGTTTTAATTTTTTTTGTGGAATTAAAAACTAAGTTAAGAAAAATTTACAATAATTTTTTTTTTGGATTTTGGATTTTTTTTATATATATGCATGAACTAATGCAACTAAATGAATGCAAAGGACTTAATTACTGTTTTCTGTCCTTACTAGCTCCTAACCCAAAATTGTATAATCACACTTTGTCTTAAATCAACAAAAATATTTCTCAGCCAGGTAACGGGCAGGGGTTATCGGTGCACCACGAATCACCATAGCAATGCAACCGAAGGTTTAAGTACCTTTAGAGGAACAACCGATATAATATTTACGTATCACCATAATTTTTATAACTGGTTATTACTTTGCCGTAGCCTAGACACCAAGAAATAAAATTGTTCAAAGAAAACAATTGTGAAGATACAATTAAGCCATAGATGAGCTCGCGATACCCTTAAGTCGAATGTCTAACCTTTATTATTAGTCAAATTCTACAATGAAATGCGTTTGTGGGCTAAGGAAAGGGTGATGAAATCCCTCACCTTATGTGAATTGGGGTATTGCCCTTAGAAAAGAAAATAAGATGAGATGGATGCAAAACAAAAATAAAATGTGAATTTACAATGCTACTAAAATGAAGTTTGTTTTTGTTTTTGGATTTTGATTTTTTTTTTTGTATATATGAATGCAAATGCAAGCAACGAACAATGCACTAGAGATGAAAGCATAATACCAGAGCGTGCAGATTAATAGCAATTTTTTTAAGCAGCAATATTTTTTTATAAGCAAGCAGCAATTATTTTTTTAGGCAAGCAGTTCTTCCTTTTAATCTACTTTGGCAACCTGAAATGAAAAACAAGATATATTCAACAATTTTTTTTTTATTATTTTTTTAGTATGTTTATCAAAGATGAAAAACAAAAAAAGCAAAAAACAAAACAATTGAAAATAAAATAAATGAAAACTAAAACAAGTGAATAATGAAAATTAAACAAAGTTGAATTTTTTTTTGGATTTTTTTTCTTTTTGGAGAGGAAACTAAAAACAATTTAAAACAAAACAAAACAAATAAAAAAAATTTGTTGAATGAAAACAAAACTACAAACAAAGTAAGCCACTCTTTTTTTAGGATTTAAAAAAAAACAAAACAGAAAGAAAAGAAAAAAAAGAAGAAATTCACTTTAAAAAGAAGCTCACTAAACAAAAACAAAAACACTTTAAACAAAACCAAAAACAAAAACAAAGCTCACCCACAAAACTTACAAACCCGACCCGCCAACAGGAATAATAAACAGAAGGAATTTTTTTTTTGATTTTGCCAGCTTCTCACTCGAACACAACAATTTCAAACACTTTAAAATCTCAAATCTCAAAAATCTCGAATCAAGTTTAATTTCTCAAATCAAAAGCTTCCCCCTTTTTTTAGACAGTTCAGGAGTTCGCGGCAGATTCATGTGAGGTTGTTCGTATGTTCAGGCGTGGTGGTTTGGATATCGTTGATTCATGGTTCGAGTCGAGGTTGGTTCGAGTTGAGGTTCGTTGTTCGCCGTTTGATTCAAGCGATTGATAGAGGAAGTATATTTTGGCGTGGTGGGTCACGGTCGAGGTTGGGGCAGTCGCGATGAGTGATTTAATGATTTCGATGTGGTTTGAGGAGGAGTGTGTTCGAGGTGAGTGGGTGGTCGCGTGTATTTGGTCTGATGGTCGCAGGCGGAATTCGCGATTTGACGTCGATGGGTGATTGGGGTTGGCAATTGCAGAGGTCGATTTGGGTTGCTTTGGGGTGATTCAGGCTGGGTTGCGATGATTGGAGAGAGTTTGATGTGAGTATTGAGGAGGAATGGAAATTGATATGTTCAAAGTGGCGTTGTTGTTGTTTGGTTTTTTTTGTGCAGTCAGGGGGTCTGAGTGGGTAGTGGTTGTCGAAGCAGTTAGTGGAATTGTTGAAGGTTTTGGAGAGATGTTGCAGTTTGTGATGGCGGCAGATGTACAGTATAGCAGTGCAAACAGGAATAAAACAGTTGTACGATTAATGCAAGTTGTATGTGTGGAATATGATGGTAGTTTAGGAATGAAATGGGGTTGTTGTAGAAGGAGCAGTGGCACAGTTTTGATCAGATGACAGGGATGGGTTGTTGTGGTTGGTTTACTTGTGGCATTCGCAGTCGAAGTCTGGCATGACAGTGATGTGCAGTTGCTTGTTTATGGTTTGGGTGGTTTTTTATGGAGAAGTGGTAGTTGCTTTGATGGTTGGCAATGTGGAGTGTTAAAGGTTGATGGTGGTATGGTCAGTTGTGTGAAATGATGTTGGGGTGGTATGTTAGGATGGAGGAAGTTGGTATGACAGGGATTTGGGACTTATTGAGGCAGTTGTGAGTCGATGATTGTGGATGAGAGGAGTGAAGGCTGTTGTTGGAGTTTGCTAGAGGCGATTGGTCGCGAATTGAACTTGGAGGCAGTGATAGTATTGAGACAGTGTTGAGATTGATGTGTTGGCTGTTAGTTTGGATATGGTGGAGCTTGTCAGTGGAAGCTGGAAATTGGTAGGACGCTGTTGTTTGATTGATAGTGTGTCGGTGATTGAAGTAGAGGAGTTTGTGGCTTGTAAGTGTGGTTGTGTTGCGAAGATTGAAGTATAGCAAGTTGAAGTATGGCACAGGCAGTTTGAGATGGTGGTTAATATTTGAAGAAGTGATGCAGTGGAGTAGAAACAGGGGGATGAACAGAGCTGGTTTTTTTATAAAAGAAAACAATGTAAAAAAAGAAGGAAAAGTGTAAAAAATGTAATAATTTTTTTTTAAAAATCGTGTATCTTTTTTTTAGAAATGCAAATGAAAATAGAAAGGCAAAAATAACATGCACACAAACAAAAATCACACAAACACACTAATTTTTTTTTAAAATGAACTCAACACACAAACAAACACATAATAAAAATCAAATGACAAATAATCCGAAGAATAGAAAATTAAAACCAAAGCAAATCCCCGGCAACGGCGCCAAAAACTTGTTCATCGACGGAAATTCTATCGGTTTAGAAAACCGTCGAACGAATTTAGAAATAAAAATAACCGCAAGCGCACGGCGTACACTTTGTAGTACGTGGCGAATACGGGTTGATCCGTAGAGAAATGATGATTTAAAAATTCTATTCAATCAAATTAGACCAAAGAGAGATGAAGTTGTTAACTACAAAAAAGAAGCTAAAGCTAGAATTAAAATGTGATTTAAAAACTATTAAACTAGAGAACAATTTAGAGGCAAATCCACTCTAATATTTTTGTAAATCAACAAACATAGAATTTATGATCTCTAACTTTAATATTAAGTGAAATAAGTGTTGCATTTATCATAAGTATGGTTTGTTTATGTTATTAATTAACATAACTCAAACCATCAAACTATAATACAACAATTATACCACTTATAATTCTCATAAAAAAGAAGCCAAAGCAAAAGTTATTTTAAGTATGATCTATTTACTATTGTAACTAGTAATATAGATCATCAAATTTTATTTTTACTTTCATTTCAAAATCAAAAATGGATTAGCAAATGATGATGCAACTTGTGTTTATGTTGAATAAGAATAGCTCATTTGCATAAGCAATATAAGCTATCAAACCCACTTGTATAAACTTGCATCAAAGCTCACTTCATGAAGCATAAACCAAATGAGATCATAAATCATAAAATGTTGATATTACATAATATTTGAGAGCTTCATTACCCCTAAATTGAAGGGTTTAGCTACTCATTTATGGCATTGAAGCAACACTTGTAAATTTCAACATGAAAGAGCAAAGAAATGAAAACTAAGCAAAGGAAGAAAGAGAGATTAACTAGTAACTAATTGCATAAAAATTAAAGCTACACTACTTGCATAAATGTAAATCTAAGCTATGAACATTAAAGGAAAGAGAGCATAGAAATAAACATTAAAAATAAAACAAAGAAAATCATGTAGAAAAGAGAGAAGAAAGAGGCTTGGAAGCCATTTTTATTTCATAGAATATTGAGCTTACAATTTGATCTCTTAATTTCCTAAGTAAAATGAAAGAGTAGATGATAGTTTCATGTACATAAGACGGCTATATATACATGCATAAAACCCTAATTCTATTTTTAGGGGGCTTCCTAAAATGCCCTTTAGGAAGTGTGGCCACCAAGTAACCATTATCCACTAATTAATCCATCATTTGTTGTGCATGAAGCTTTAACCTCCACTTAGTTGTCCATTAGCTCATAATTGTACATTTAGGTAAGTGGGTGGGGTCCTCCATAATCTTGAACTTGAATTATTTCCTCTTCATTCCTTTGTATTTCATTTGTGCATGCATGTATCTTCATATAAGCCTCTTCCATATGCATCCAAAATCCTATAAAAATTATCAAAAAATGTCCAAGTAAAAATTCTTAAATTGACACAAGCACAAAAATGACCATTTTTCCCCTGAATGAAGATGAAAATATGATGGTTTGAAAATAATTGAATTTTGGTTTTAAACATGTTAAACTGCCCAAATATGATGTTTATTTAAATAAAAAGAGATAAAATATGGATGTAAATATATGCACATTTATGTGCACATCGTCTACCAACCATGTATCCTGGGGACCTGCTTCATCATGATCTTGGTGAGCCGGTCGTCCAGCTTCCACTCGTGCTCCAAATCCTAAGTTTCCTGTTTCAGCTTGAGCACGATTTCCTTGGTGTAAGTGAGGGGCCATGGCTCCAGGTAGGAAACTTAGACCATCCTTGTTTGATCGTTCACCTGCACCTGTTTGCGTTGTTTCAGTTCTACGGTGTCTACGCCTGGGAGGTTCATCAGACGAAGCAGAGCTGTCGGACAAGGAGTAGGAAGCGAGACTTCCTCCAGCATTCTGATGCTGTTGATGAGTAAGCTGGGTCATGAGGTTTGCGTTAGCCTGAATCTGCTCGTTAAGCTGTCTCCTGCTTTCCACGAGTTCTCTCATCAGCTCGTTGAACTCTGTTCTGGTGACAACTTCCGTTTGGTTTTGGGCGGTGACGGTCCCTGCGCCCGGATTAGCTTGTTGATTGTTGGGTCCTACTTGTTGGACGCTAGCGGTCTCGTTCACATCTGCATTGTGGGAGGCTAATCCAGTACGTGTTCTTCCCATTGTAGAGTTATTGGTTGGAACTCTGAGTAGAATCTATGAACTTCTTATGAATGAACTTGGATCTTCTTCAGGGGAATTCCTCAATCTAGTAGCAACAAAGGAGATCCTATCGACCTGAGAATGCAGTTCTCAGTGAAAGCACCAAAATGTTAGCACCAGAATTGGTCACTAACACCCAAGAGCAGATCTGTGTAGAGAGATTAATGAAGATAATAAATTTAAACAGAGGAAAATATGCAACAGAAACTGCAGAAACGAGAACACCAGAATTATTGTGGTTCGGCGTAACTGCCTACGTCCACTGATAATGTAATCTTTATTGCTTTTCTTGAAGATTTGAATACAGATTCAATCTGTAAACAAGCTACTCGTATACAAGTTTGAATTAAAAGGAATGAGTACGAAAAATGACAGAGTGTCCCTAGAGTTCTTCAAAAAAGGTCCCTTTTCACTGCACCCCTGCCCCTCTATTTATAGACGAAGATAGGCTAGACTTCCTTCTCAGGCCTAGGAGCAAAGTAGCTCGACCCATAGATGTAATCTCGAGTCGGCCGGTCCAGACACTCCGAACGACCTTAGGTCGATCGAGAAATGCCGACTCATCATGTCTGATCAGTGGTCGACTATCAAATGACTCGAGGTAAGCCCTCAAAGGACTCAGAGCAACTTGTAGTGGATCTCGGAGCAAAGCAATGTCGACCTCCTCACCTCGATGTCGGCTTACAAGAATTGGCTAACTCCTTCACCTTGCACCGAACCACTTCTGACCAAACGGCACCAACTCCCTTCCTACGAACAACACCTGCTAACCCGTCTAGGCCAAGCCATATGTGACTTACGTCGTTGACTGAGCCACGCGTTCCAATTCAATCTGACTGAGCCACGCGTTCTGAACCACTTCGACCGAGCCACAAGCACTGAAACTGGACTGAGCACAAACTCCTTAGCCGAACCATGTATGGCTTCACCCCCCTGACCGAGCAGTGCATGCCGAAGCATCTGGACCGAACGACATATATGGAATTACCCAATCCGAACGAAACCACATCTCCCTCAACCGAGCGACTAACTTCTCCTCTAAGCCGAGCGATATATATGGAGTTCCTACCAACATCTTTCTTGGGCCGAGCGACATATGTTACCTCACAAGACTGTGTGACAAACGTCTCTCCTCCCTTGGCCGAACCATACATACAGGCCGACCCATGTATATAGGCCGAACCACACAGATTGGATCCATTCCATACATCTCCAACCCCTTATTAGCTTGAGTCTGGTCTCGACCAAATCAAAACCTCTAGGTCTATCATCTTGTAGCCGGACCAAGTGGCCGGGTAACACTCACGTTCAAGCCTAGATCTGGAAACACCATCGTCTAGGAGAGTAAAAATTAAGTAGATTTCTATTGTTGGAATCAAGAAACGTGCTGCCACCGTACCGTGACGAAGCTGCCGATGATTTCAAAAAAGCGTCATTGTCCTAAATCTATGCTTAGCAGTCGCTTATCAATTTCTGTGTCGAAACTCCATCCTGGATCTGCAGCTGGGTCGCAGTTCTTTAATTTGATGCTCGGACTGGATGGTCGAGATCCAACTGGAAACCATTGATGATGAAACTTAATGTCTGGTTGAGGAATCGCTTAGATCTGGTTAAGCAAGTGCTGTCGTCGATTCTGAAAGTTGTCAAGAATGCCAGAAGCTTGCATCGTTGGATCTGAAAACGCCTCAAGTCGCAGTGGTGTTGAATTGTATGTTGTCTTCTGTATGTTATGTTTTTTGGGGACTGATGATGCTCCGTTAATTGGTGAGAGACTAACACCTTTGATCTGAAACTTGCCATTGCCTCTCTTGATATTTGATGTAGCTAGTTGTTTGATATGGCAGTACTTAGATGGTGAGATGTTTGAGTGTTGGTGATTGTGATAATGTAAAGTTTGTCTCCGTTGATGTTGAATGCTCGATTTTGGATTTGAGATGTACAAAAAAGTAGTTGGTGCTTGCTCTTTAACCATGCATGGAATCTATGTGAGATAGTATTTAGGAAGAAAAAAAAAACATTTTTGTGATGATTTGAAATTGCAGTTCCTTAGGTAGTGTTTGGTTTAAAAAAGAATTTTTTGTTTTTGGTTTTCAATATCTATCTCAAATATGAGAAGAATGGAGGGACGACGGAGAGGATGAAAGAAAGACGGATGGGAGGATGAAGGGGATAGAGGGACGACGGAAGAATGGATTGTTTCACATGCTTGTGTTATTTTTCAAAACGTGAAAAATAAAAATAATGATCTTTTCTATTTTGTATGTTAACTTCGTTTTCTAAATTGATCGTTTTCGACAATATAAATGTGTCGTGTGCATTTTTATATGGACAAAAACTCAAAACTAAAAATAACAAACCAAATGTACCTTAGTTTTTCTGATTGGATGAAACTAATAGTACGGATTTTGTTGATTTGATATCCAATAAAAGGGTTGCATGAAAGGTTTGTTTATATAAGGAAGGAATAATATGGGAGAGAAAAATATGAGATATTCGCTTTTGAATAATATATAGGTGCAAATATCTCTGTTTATTTTTTTACCTCTTTTGTTTTCTTCTCTTCTCCAAATTCTTTTCCTTCTTTTCACTTGTAAAATTTAAATGGGAATACTTAGATGCTTCTTTTGCACATATATGCGGAATCAATATTTGTTACTGAAGTTTGTGTATTCTGTACAGACACAACATTAAACAAACACATCAAATACAACATATGTTTATTAACATCAAACAAAAATTAATCACACTATCTCACAATTTCTCTTTTTTGATAATAGTAAATGTAGCGGCCCTATCGCTATACCTATAGTATTAAAGGATATTATAAGTAATGTCATTTAATAACACGGAAAATACGGCTGGTTAAGGGCGATTGAATGTGAATATATCTTTGGACCAATACTAACATGTCTTTATGACCATTATGAGGATCTGAACTGGAAATTTGACGTGTACGGTATTAATACAAAGTAATAAACACATTGATTTTAAATATTTAGAACAATATATAATATAAATAAATCACAATCGGAGTCACAGACCATAGCGGAATAATATACATCATATAACATAATAAAATGTGAATCTATAGAATATTAGTACTTGACCCACATAAATATATACATCGCATCAGATACGGTATCAGGTACATAGTAATTTACTAAATAATATACATGACATATCCTCCTAAGTGTCAATATATAGAATGGTGAAGTAAACTAAACAGTCAAAAGAGTTTACTATAGTGTTAGCACAAAATCCAAAGTTCAATGAGTACTTGTACCTTTAGAGTCTCGGCTCGACCCGAGTCTTTTTAAAATAAACGGTTTAGATTATATCTAATAAAGAGGTGCGATACTGATTCATAAATATATGACTTAATAGGAAATAAGCCATAATAAAAATATGTCAGAACAAATAACCATAATAAGACATATTAATTATAAATCCATTTATGACTTAACCATAAAATAACTCATCTCAAATTGTGCATAAAAACCAATTAACCATAATAAGTCATATCAAACCAAATCACCATTTCATAAATCCATGTCAAGTCTCCAATGGACTATCATAAAAAATATGGTGATAACATTTCAAAATTCCCTAGAGCCAAAAGATACAAAATATCTATCCAAAAACCTCTAAACAATCATCACTAATAAATAATCATAATCTCGAATCTGAAAAAGATTATGATAGTCTTGACAAGGACCCTAACACCTCCACAAGCAGTTTCATTAGCTCTACAAGGTCGCCAATACCTCCTCAAGCAGTTTCACTGGCCCTACAAGGTCGCCAACACCTCCTCAAGCAGTTTCGTCCTGAATAACAAGGTCGTTAACACCTCTCTAAGCATTTTCGTTGGCCATGACAAGGTCGTTAATACCTCACTAAGCGGTTTCGTTGGCCATGGCAAGGTCGCTAACACCTTTCTAAGAAGTTTCACCCTGAATAACAAGGTCGCTAACACCTCCTCAAGCAGTTTCGTCAAGCGCTACTCAAATATCGAATCTCAGGTCGATGAAAAAGGAGTCATTGTCTCTCAGGGATCTATCGGCCTGAATCCGAACACCCTAAGATAATATGACTCTAAAGTGTAGATCAGTTTTACTTTAGTAATCACTAGAATTTAACTAACTATCCCGTAGCAAAAAGTAAATTCAAGTATTTACTAAAAGCTAGTAATTTCCATTCAAACTCTATTTAACAAATTATAATAATAAGCGAAATAATTGTACGAAATGTCGCATACCAATCCGACAATTCAATCATTAATTAAAATTCATTTTTCATAGAAAAACATGAATCTCATTAAAATCTCGAATTCATATAAATAAAATAAAAATGTTTTAATATATATATATATATATATATAAAAAGATATAAGTTTCCAAAATCAATTTTAAATCCATAAACTCATTTTAAAGGAGAGTTGCTTATTTACAAAAGTTTTTGAACATTTTCAAAATGATTTAAACCTCTTTTATAACAAAAATCACTTGAAATTAAAATTATTACTTCCATAAACGCTTTTATAAAATAATATCATATTTTATCTTTTTGCCTCTAAAACATTTCCAAAATTATATGCTTAAATAGTAAGTTTAAAAAGGTTTTATAATTAAATACTATTCATTTTTTAAAAAAAGCTTTGAATTGAAATCTTGAAATAAAAATTAAGTTAAGATCTTAATATAATTTATGTATATTCTATAAATTAAATTCCAATGAGGATCAAAATAGATAAAATCTCATTTTGAGAATCTTTTAAAAACATTTAAACAATTCAACCAATAAATTAATCAAAAATTCAACTTTTAGAGCCATCATCGCTCTATAAAATATTATTTCATAATATGAAATTATTTAGCCGAGTTGCTTTCCGACAACTCCAATCACTCAAACAATTTACAATCGTAATATGGTCTAGCTACAAAAATCAATTGCATTTTGATTTTTTTCACATACATGTTTTTTCATAATCAACCAATTCGAGCACTAAACTATTAGAACTGTAGCATGCAATTTTATTTTAATAATATCAATCATTCACACTAAAAATTATCGAAATTCCTAAGTTAACAAGGCATGTAAGAGGGATATAATTATTCAAATATAGATGTGTGAGTTATAAAATAACTCACCATTCATTGCTTGTCGAAACTCCTCTCTTATGCTTCGACCTTCATCCGTTAGCGACCAACGTCCTGAGCACAACTCCAAAATGATGCACCTCCTTCCACCACACAGCCACACGCCTCGGCAATGCCATCGTTGAAGCCACGGCCTCAGTGACTACCACGTGCTACTTATGGATCTCTGTTGTTACCATGTCGATGTCCAATGTGCCCCCCTCCTACTTCGCCCAAATTCATCATGCGCCTCTTGGATGTGACAACATCGCGAGTGAATCCCTTTGCTTTATCTATGTTCGCCTAGTTACCCCACACGAGCCTCCTCCATGCTCGCGCCCCACGTTCGACAGCTCTAGGCAACACATGCGATCTCTTCCTGGCTTCGTGAGCTACCAACGTGGCATCTCTTGATCGTTCCCACTTCACGTTCGAACATCGCTTCCCTTTTTTCTTTTTTTTCTTTCTGTGAATTGATTTTCAAATCAGGGGAAATGTTGGAAATTTTGGGATAATGTGGTATCGGGTTTTAACTAGGAGTAAACCTGGTTTGGGATTGAATAGAAGAAAGTTAGTGGTCTTGGGCTTTGTTTGTTTAGGAATTACCTTTAATTTCCACTTTTATTTTTATTCAATTCTTTTACATTTATTTGTAAATCTAATTCAATCTAGTTTAAATCGTCTTACAATTCTTTTTACAAATTATATATTCAATATCTAGATAACTCACTACAATTAAATACTCTTATTTGTATTTAATTATTCCTTGTATTAATATAAAATAAATTTATTTTCCAACTACTTCAATGATATAAAAATTATTTAAACTTTTTAAAATATTTTATATTGATTAAAACCTTTTATTCGATTTTAAATATATTATTTGAAAAAGAAATTATCAATTAATTCAACCTATTAGACAAAATCTTTTATTAAATAAACTTCAATCAAGTAAAATTCAAAATAATAGTTATAAAAAATCAAGTGCAAACACTTTTATTTCAATTAAATTTGTATAATACTACTGCTTCAAAAATAGGGTTGCTACAGTAAACATATGGTAAAATTACAAAAAAAAAATAGGCGTGTTTGGTATGTGACACATCAATTGAAAAATAATTGATAGCAAGTTAACTGAAAACAAGATGCATACTCCACATACGTAAAAATATATTACTTATCATCAAACATAAAAATATATTTCTTATCATCGAACAAGATGTATACTCCATATACACATCCCAAAACATAGAAGTCCTTGAAGGAATAAAGGGAACCTAGTATAACCATGCTTCAGTCATTAGTCATAGCTACCTAAGATCTGTAATCGAAGCCAATTATCCGGGGAAGATCGTGCTCTTATAATTTGAGAAGAAAGTTGATAACAAGGTATACAAGGAAGTAAAGCATAACAATGTTACCCATCTCCGAAGTATCTCTTTGGGTGCCAATGTTATGCTGCAAATAAGTAGCTTTATAGCTCCACTATCGGTACCGCACCCATCAATGTTTAGAAAAAGTTGATTGTAAATGTGTGCCTACTTGTGGGTGTCATCAAAAGTTATAGCGTGCGCTCATATAAACCTATCTCTATGCCGATCAACATGTAGAAGTCAACTGATGTAAGGCCCAAATCAAAATTTGGGAAGTGAAAGTTGTGGGCAGAGGACCACCATCTCTCTAATAATGCATGAAGCAAATATCGATTGTAGGACTGCACTGGCCTAATAGATAAAAAGAGAGCAAAAGGATTCTCCTATAGCATATTGAATATGGTGCGCGGAAGTGTGTCAAGGACCAATAGATTAAGTTGTAAGATCTCTAAACTGTGGTTCTAGAGATCTTGGGTTTAGTCCCCGAGACAAAAAAGAGTGATTTGCTTAAATTAAGTACCACTTTTGTTCTTGAAAAATACATCATAAATGCCCTCGGGTTATAATTCCAAACAAACTGTATTTCACCTATTTAATAGATATAAATGTCATGGTTGATGTTTAAATGTTATATAGGATATAACAACAAATTCTGCATAAAATTATGACATTGATCCATATAATTCTGTACAATTAATATGTTAGCATCATTTTAGGTCTGTAATAGTATGCTAAAAATTATATACTGATAGAAATAATTTGGTAACTGCATAATATTATATACAAACAAAATACAATAATAACATAAAATATATATGTTGGGTCTGTAAAATAGTAGAAAACTTATGACGAACTCCATGAGCTAACTCATGGAGAACAGGTAGATCGTGATGTGTTGTGCCAAGTGTTGGTGTAGGATGTATTGGGCATCAATATGTGCACGAATGGTTCATCTTCCAGTCTTTCGTGGTCATGGCGACATTGTACAATCTTTTAATAAATAAAAAATTTAAAGTTTTATAATGAGGAATTATGGTAGGAGAGCTATTATATTGGCACCTAAGGTTAGGCAGTAACTCAATAAGCGCACAACTTCAAGCGCTTATTTTATAAGCACTCAATTTTAAGCATTTATTGAATAGGTGCCCGACTTTATAGCGCTTACCACAATTAAACAGTTGAAGTTTCAGAAGTTGAAAAATTAGCCCTTGAATTGGTTGTATGTGTCCTAAGAGTTTAAATGATGTAGGTTATGAAACTAGAGGTTGGTAGTCTTATGGAAAGAAATTACAAATTCAAGAATGAGGATATGAGTGTTACAAAATATTCCTTTAAGCGAATGGTGAACACCAACCAAAGTCGCATTCAAATTCGACTTAGAATGAAGAAGTTATGACCACAATAAATAGTAGCTAGATTAATGGATGCGCAACCTAGGAGAGTGGGTCATCAAAGAGACATGGACCATCTGAATGTCATCAAACTTTGACATATGGTAGGTAAGAGCATTTGAAGTGCTATGGAGAAGGTTTCGTTGCAATCTAGGTTACGATGAAGGAGATATCGTCGTTAAAAGTGTGATTTGATTAGTCGGACTACCATCGAACCAGCTTATCCCTATAGGATAAAAAAGGATTTTGAAGTAGTAAAATGACAAAAATCTAAGGTATAACTAAAAATGTTTTATTTAAAGTGTTAAAGAGGAACACAAAAGACGAAAGGTGAATCAACGGTAAAACATAGAAGATACAAAGGTTTAAGTAGGTGGCTAGGCAACTTGGGGTTGCCTACATGGGTGGCTCAACTATAGGGCTCACTAGTAGCCGACGCAAAAAGTTAAGTCGGTATAATAAAGCGCTAGTCGATTGATTCAAGGGTCTAGTCGACCTATACACATTTTGACCCACTTAATTCTTCTAGTCTCCCAACTCACCAAGCCTCCATCACTACCGAAGCTACTCCATCTCACCTAGCTGAGCCACTCTCTAAGAAAGTAGAATGGGTGAACGAAGATCTGCTCTCCATCCTAGTTTTCAAAATCTGAATTAATCTGAGTTCAAGCAGCAACATGTGATCTTTTCCACCTAAAAATAGTCTCAGGCACCCAAACTATGCCTATAAATACTAAGCGCAACCGAACAGTTATCAAATAGATTTGACCACTAATTAAAGTCTATCAAAATAAAAACTTTTCCATTTTTATTGTATTTGAGGATATTATGTTGTAATCAATCTGAATATAGTGAGATTAGTGATACAAATATAAATTGGACATAACCACCATAAAAATTCTTGTGTTCTTTTCTTTTTCTATTTGTTTTTATCCATGTTGTATTGTATTGTTCATAAATTTTCTATTTGTTTTTCTCCATGTTATATTGTATTGTTCATACATTGCTTGTTGTATTGATTCTAATACTACCGAATATCAATTATCTAAAGATCTAATGATCCTTACAACAACCAAAATATGAGTCCAGGATCATCTACTATATCTTGGGCTCAATGAGCAATCGTACTTTGGGGGTTTTTTCATTTAAGGGCAAACATTTTGGTGTTTTCATTAAGAAATGGACTCATGTTAGATCCGACCACTTATTGTAAGGACCTTCTCCATGCCTTAGCATGAGATCATTAAATCACCATCTAGAAAATTAGGAACGATATAAATCGTACCCTCATTGAGGAATCAAACCATAAAGAAAGGTACTAGGTTGCTTCTAACTTGACTTAACCAATTAATATCATTACTAGAGAGGAGCTCAATGATATGTTCACCGACCTATAGGCGACATTCACTGCCGAAATGTAAGAATGGATGCAATAAATGTTGCAATTCTCCAAACACCGCGGATATGTATGAATGCCCAAGGCAAAGACACTCATGTTGGTAGAAAACAAAGATTAGGTTGTTTAGACTCACTAGAAAAAACAGACCTCCCTAGTATATAATAGAGGTACCCATGTGCTTATACAGATATAACATCTTTGAATCACTCAAGAGAAGGTGGTTCCATAATGTATCAAATAGTGAATCAGAGCAAAAGTGAAAGAGCTGCTAAAAGACAACGCTGACCATAGTGGGGCTAGTCAACCCCACGCTATTCAAGCCAACCCTATCCTAGTTAGGCGTAGTCGAGTCACCCTTAGTCGAGCCATGGATATCCAAGCCTCGTGTAGGCATGGCCAGTCTAGGTGTTATGGGGATGATCAACCCCTTGTTTGGCATGTTTGAACCTATTTGACATTACAATAAGGAATACAATCCCAATCAACATGATAAAAGACGATCTCTCGAAGTAGATAGATAGAGACATCTATTTCCCAAACATGAGAAACTTTTAGGGATGCACAATATATTTCATACCTCATACTTGGATTTATGTGCAAAGCCTATTCATATGTTGTTGTAATCTGTTTATGGCCAAGATCGAGTGGGGTCACAATGAAAACAATTATACTTGAGAGGCTAAAAATAGCATGTACTAGTCTTATCCAGAGTTATTCACGACTTAAAGTATGTAATAAATAATAAACAATGTATTTTCTTTTTTAGCTTAAATGAATTACGAGGATGAAATTATTCATGGGGGTAGGCTACAATATTCCCCTAATTTTATAACAAAAACATATATTTATTTACATATGAAATTGTTCATGGGGGTAGGCTACATTCCCCTAATTGTTCATGGGGGTAGGTTACCTTATCTCATATTTCTTCATCACATACAACTAAATTATAATTTTTCCTTATAAATCAATAAATTTTTAGTTCTAATTAACCTTAGAAGAATCCATTAATCCAATTTATACGAGAAGTTTTAGTATTTGTAACACACAATTTTCACTTGAAAATAATTAGTGTCGACAAAGAAAAGCAAAAGAGCATCATATCTATGACACATGGGTAGCATAGGGTAGAGGTAAACAGTCTTCGGCTTGTGCGGCCAACAGTACTAATTAAACCGGGCCTAGAGCTACATCAAACCAAAATTGCACAAATACATATAGGGCAACATGAACATAGTACTATGATATCCCACGTATGAAGACTATAAGCTATCAACCGGCGCAATACCCATTTGAGCTAACCAACCAAAGTTCGGTACAAGAATGCCATAAGAATATGTAACATCTCCCATTTCGAGATCCAAAACTAACTGCCACGGATGCTGCAGTCATCCATAGTTATCAATTCTCGGCGACAAAATGCAGTTATGTTAAACATATCAATAATCATAAGTACATGAATATGAAAAATTTTCAAACACGGTTTAATAAAAAAATTTACATCTCATTTCACAATTGATATTACATATTCATTATATAATCCCATTCATAATCCCACGTTTAGAGAAAATATAATTATTACAAACTACTCTAAGAGCGACATATGAAAATGCCCCATTGGCTGATCAGAGTCAAATACTTAGCAATTATACAACTTTGCCATTACATCCAAATCGACAAAACCAAACTACACGGTGGAAATAGATAAAGTTCCTAATAGCTAGATTACCTCCTACATGTCTCCGGAAGTTTATTCGTCTAACTGGAACCTAAAAGCCCATACTCCCAACCTACTCAAATGAGTACCCAAGAGTTTAAGTGGAAAAACAAAAACTTTAGGTCAGACAATAGTCAAGTACGAATAATAACCTACTATTTCGAACCAAATAGATATCTAGTGAAACCACACCGCTGAGCGGAATGAGTTTTCCTCTCATTAGTATCTTAACCAAAACATAACAACCATATGCTGTGCTCCTACAACCACATTAATGGTTAGAATATAGAAGATAACATTTGTTATCATGCAACATATATTGGATTACATATCCCAATTTCTAAGATTATCCATCTTAATTTCAAATGAGCACCCTTCACAATTTAAACTGACCATCCGTCTTATAATTATGTGGACTACCCATCTCACATTTAAACATATTCACAGTTATATGGACTATCCATCTCACATATAATTATTACTTGGATTACCCATTCCCTACCACATTGACTACCCATCATATTTGGTTTAATTATTTAAAATTATGTAGATTATCCATCACATATATTCTATTTAACTTATAATGATGTGGACTATCCATCACACATCCCATAGTTTTCCTAGGATGACTATAAGCCCTTCATTATCCTTATAGAGACTATCCATATTTAGCATGATGTGAACTATCCATCTCACATCCTATAGTTTTCCTAGGATGACTATGAACCCTTCATTTCATTCATGTTACCCATATGTTTCAGTCTTAATCCATGTTACCCACATGATTAACATATGTCTATTGATGTCCTCAATAGGTTATCTCCCCTTAAAGTTATAACATTCCAAAGCAACATACATTGGTAGCCCTAAGTTATCTATGTCGAACTTATTAAATTATACTTTGGTATCCCTAAGGTTTTAAAAAACCAAAATCTTAAGTCATATGGCTCGCCACCATTAAATAGTTGAAAATAGATCAATGTCGAGATTCATCCACATTGGTGTCCTCAATGGTGGCGTCGAAGCTTACAATTTAAAATTGCATTGGTATCCTCAATGACTACATCGAAGTAGAATCATAAGGCTCTTCGCCTTTAATAAAATAAAGCATAACACATGTGTTATTAAATCAATGTCGACCTCTATCCAAGGTCGAGGACGAAACTTAAATTCTTTTAAACTTAAGAAAAATTCATGTCGAAATTGATGTTGTCAACCATCAATTACTATAAGCTATCTACCCATTGAAACAAAACTTAAAACCTTTATAAGTTATTTGGCTAACTGCTGAATACATAGGGTCATCGACCCTCTAAAACATAGACCTCTTCACCCCTTATAAAATAATTTTAGTTAACATAAAGGAAAGCCTCTTCGACATACAAAAGATGAAGTGCAATGTCATGGACATAAGGCATCGATCTAAAACATGAGGTCACCGACTTTGATGCACATCAACCCCCAAGACCCTCGACGACATCATAAACCTTTTACATTTAAGTTACTTCGGCTACTATGCCGCTTTTTATATAGAGTTGAAGATATAATAGTGGCGTAATTGCCTTGATTTGGAAAACAAACGAAGTGATGCGGCATCATTTAAAACAGTGATGAAAACATGCAACGCTATCAACGTCGACACTAAAGCTTTTAAACGTTTAAATGAATTACGAGGATGCTTTGCCGTCCCCAATGATTTGCCATCTTGATTAATGTCGACGAGGTTGAGAACACTTCATAACTAACCAAGCAGTTGTTATGTGCTTCTTCTCATCATCGTCAACACTCTTGGGGCGACACTGTATTAGGCGCCACAACATTAAAGTGACATGGCGTTATCCTAATTCATGCAAAAACTATTATATTACTACTAAAAGCATAATTTTTTCACCTAATCTTAGTACTTGTCCAATTTCTATTGGATAAAACAATCTTTTTACATATCCTTTTTAGAAATTACTACCACACTCAGATTTTAAAGTCCCAAATACACTTCAAATTAATTAATTAATATCCTTAATTAATTATTCTTTTAAATGCTTATCTAGCATAATAATTTTATAGTAAATCGAAATCACTTAGGAAAAATATCACAAAATTCACAGAAATTGGAGAATATCCTTCACTTAACCATATAAATTTTTTGAAGCTAGAAACTGTATTTAATTATTTTAAATAATTAAAACTTGAAATTAAGCTATTTCCTCTTTAGGAAATTCATAAAATAATCTATATAACTTGGAAAATTATGAAATTAAGAAACAATCTCCAAAATAATGTTTTATACAATATATCTAAAAATCAAAGCATTTGAAGAAAAAATCTTTGCTTTTACCCTTCAAATCCATTAAAACAATTTTATAAATTTTCCAATAACCGTTGTTCTATCCAAACGATGATTAAACAACCATATCTTAGCAAAACGAACATCAATCATTCGAGTATTATCTATAACTGAATTCAAAAGAAAAATATAAAGATGGAACACTTATTATTCACCTTAGACTAATTATTGGAGTTGAGATTTGTTGTTGCTTTAGTATCCCTAAACTTCTTCTCCCTTAAATCCCTAGATTTCGTCCTTCTTTGCTTGAGTTATGGCGGCCTTGATGTTTTTTCTTTTGGTTGTTTTTAGTTGGTGGAAAATGAGAATGATATGAGGGGAGAGGATTTAAGGCAATGGAGAGGTATATTTTCTAAATTTCCCCTCTCATATATTCTCTTATATATTAAGTTTAAACAATCTTACTTAATTAGTTAAGTATGGCTTGACCTTATTAAGTTTCAAATCTCATTCTCCTTGATCCTTTACATTATTCTAGTTAATCTATCCAATTAAATGTTCTGAATAATGTTCAACTTAAAGTAGGAGTGTTACAGAACACATTAAGGAACAATGCACATTCGAAGTGCTAACAGAACTGCTCTATCATTATAGCACAGAGTAGTGCATCAATAATTACCAAGGAAAATCAGAATGCATCAATGAATATCACAAACATTAGATAGGTAGCAAGCATAAAATGATATTGCACCAATTTCAATAGTTCAAAATCTGATTATATCCCACCGCTAAGCTAAAAAATTATCTCAACCTAATAAAGTTATCTTGCCTAACTCTAACTCAAAAATGCATAGCATACAATCGTAGTCGTGCAGATAGTGGACAAGTTGCAGAATCTAACAACGATAATCAAGTACGAGGAATATTGTATACAATACACGTGATGTCATTTAAACTATAAAAGGAGAGGACTGTAGCATAAGAAAGAGATCATACTTGTTATACATAGAGAACTATTAGCGTAAAAGTTGCTAGTAATATTTTCATTGATTCCGTGCATATATTGAAAGGAATTTAAAAGGATGATTCATTAACATTTGAACCACGTAAATCGCTTGTATTTTTTCTTTTCTGCTACTTTATTATTTTTTTGTTTCACTTTTATTAAATTTAGATATAATTCTCTTAGGTATTTTAACAAACAATTAATCTACAACCTCATAATTGTATAAGCATATCGCAATACAAATATTACCTTATACGAAACTTTACAAATAGTCAACCTGCTAGTTCATAGTTATGTAAGCATATAACAACATAGTTACTTCATGTTGGTGTTTTGAGAATGAAAATTATCACTAATATTTTAGCACTAAAAGAAGGGAAAGCCCCTACCAAACTCATTTAGTTTAGTCACAAATGTATCGATTACATCCCCGCAATATGCATCCATCAACTCCACAAAATATCATTAACTCTCCTACATCTCCCATTGAAGCATCACATTAAGCCATCAAGATAAACTCTAAAAACAACACTTTCTCCTCAAAATTACCCACGGGCCCATAGTTAACACCTCAGAAAACTTATCATAGAAGTTTTCAACCAATTCACGACCTAAAAAAGAAATCAAAGAATGACCGTGTTGGATAGACTTTTGGCCCAAACCCCATCTTTAAGCCACTCCCACTCTCATAACAAATCCAATGCTAGCCGCCATAAACCACCCATTAAGAAAATTACGGAGTTGAATGATAAAATGATAGTCTTAATGATGAGAACAATATAGATAGCCTAAAGTGTACGGAGGTGAACCTCAAAATCTGGGTTAGCCCTAGTAACAATCCACTATTGCTTGAAAAGCTCCATAAATACACCGCACGAGGGGAAGATAAAACCAATTCAATTTCAAAGGATGGCTTAGTAAAAAATAAGAGAAAAGAAGATGAATTAGGGATTTAAAGGTTAAGGTTGAACATCTTGCTAAGTTTTGTCAACAAACTAGAGGGAGAGAGGGAGAAGGGAACCAGTGGACTCACCGTTCAATGTGGAGATCATAGAGTTATACTTCCTTGACAACTTTAGAGCTCTAACAATCGAAAAATACGATGGATCGTCAAACCCTAATGATTCTTTGAGCATGTTCGAATATCACATAAACAACTCAAAGATCAGGAGGCTTTCTCAATGCAAACTATTCCCAGTTTACTTGAATGGGGCAGCTTTGAGTTGGTTTAAGAGATACAGACATAAAGAGGTTTATTCTGTTAGAAATGAATGAAATAGGAAGTGGAAGAACTATGGTGTGAATTGAAACAAAGTCCCACATCATGGGATAATTGTTTCAATATCACCATATATATCACAACCCACTATACTAAATCAAAACAAAAGAGGAATAAGGACAAGGAATGGAAGGAATGAGGCAATATGGCATGGCATGTATGCTTTCATATTAATATTAAATATGTCAAAGATAGGGCCTTGGGCCTTGGGGCTCTTGGGGTCTAGTGATTAAATGGGCCGCCGACTGCCGTTTGGGCCTGCATGCGCCAAAACGTCTATTTTTCGAGCGGACGTGTCCATTCGTTTGAACGGTCACCAGACGCGGCCATTTCCTTCCAGGCGCACACATACAACGGTCACTGCTGTTGGTTTAAGGGTCGCAACCTTTCCAGCAGTCAACGACCGCTCCGAATAGGCACCTCCTCCAGCCTATAAATAGGCGGCCAGAATATGAGAAAATAATTAAGTTCTCTCTCTCAAATTCTGTTCCTTCTTCCTCTAAGACCTCTGTTCTAGTGCTATAATCTCTTCAGTTCGTCGGCGCTCCGTCTGCAACCGCGGGGCTGGTCCGTTTCATCCTGGGAAGCAAATTGCTAACAACCGTAAACCTACTACGGAGGCAATATTGTTTCAAGGAAACAGATACTCTCTGGACTCGGACATCTTAATAGGTATAATACTATTACAACAATTTTTGTAACGGTTCTGCACCGTAAGCATTCTGTACCAGAATTAGCCACGCCTTTTGCTGTTGCTATTTTCGTTCCCCTTGCGAAATTTAGTGGCACTTTCTAACGTGACTAATTGTAAACTGGTTTAGTAACATTTCTTTGGTTACTATCGGTTTCGCGACATTTTTACGTGATTGCGGATAACAATCTTGAAACAATATTGTATTGTTGCAGACGACGATGTCTCAAAATAGCAACAATAACGCTGCACCAACACAGACGGTGACAACCGCTCAGCCTCCGGCTTTGGTTTCAAGTATGGCAATGTCTCATGGAGAAAGGCCAGAAAAATTCAATGTGACAGATTTCAAGCGTTGGCAACAGAAGATGTTGTTCTATCTGACAACATTAGGGCTCGCCAAATATCTAACCGAAGATGCTCCTGAAGTTGGCGAACTCGAACCCGATGCAGTCAAAGTAGAGGCTGCAACTGTTTGGAAAAATTCAGATTTTATATGTAAAAACTATATTCTGAATGGTCTGGATAATAGCCTCTATAATGTTTATTGTACTGTTGCAACATCCAAGGAACTCTGGACAGTCTTGGACAGAAAGTACAAAACTGAAGATGCAGGCATGAAGAAATTCATCGTTGGCAAATTTCTCGACTTCAAAATGGTAGATTCAAAGACAGTGATCAACCAGACTCAAGAATTACAAGTGATCATCCGTCAACTACATGATGAAGGGATGACACTGAGTGAATCTTTTCAAGTCGCCGCAACCATTGAGAAACTTCCTCCATCTTGGAAGGACTTCAAAAACTATCCTTCAACAGTGGAAGGATACAGTGATGCCAATTGGATAACTGGATCACATGATACAAAGTCTACAAGCGGATATGTGTTCACATTAGGAAATGGAGCAATATCATGGAAATCATCCAAACAGACTTGTATAGTTAGATCTACGATGGAATCAGAGTTTATTGCACTAGATAAGACTGCAGAAGAAGCAGACTGGCTTCGAAGTTTCTTAGAAGATATTCCAAATTGGAGCAAACCTGTGCCTCCAATATGTATACATTGTGATAGTCAATCAGCTATTGGAAGAGCTAATAGTACATTATACAATGGTAAATCTAGGCATATTCGTCGTAGACATAAGACAATAAGACAACTTCTCTCTAATGGAGTTATCACTATAGACTACATAAGGTCTAAAGATAACATAGCGGATCCACTAACAAAAGGCTTGCCAAGAGAGAAAGTTCAAACCTTATCGAAGGGAATGGGGTTAAGGCCCATAGAATAAAAGTTTTTCTAAAATGAAAACCCTACCTAGTTGACTGGAGATCCCAAGATCTAGGTTCAAAGGGACAACTAAGTTTAAGAGAAACTTGAAAGCACTGTTACACTCAAACCATTCCTATGATAAGTCAGTGCATTATTTGTTGGAAAATAGGATAAGTATTGATACTTTTAATGATGTTTGTACTTGAGGAATTGTGAATACCCTTTACAGAATCACCTAAGTAAGTGCGAAGGCGCCGCTTCAAAGAGAATTACGAGGCCAAATTCTCTAAGCACTTATGATACCAGGCAGGTGTTCAAGGCAAAAATGAACACATACAGAGAACGAAGGATTATAAGAAACATTTGTCGTGTATTATCTATTGTAGAATTACACAAAAGGTTTACAGTTCAAGGACAATCTATGTCTACTGATTCACCTGTAATTCAAATGGATAAACACTAGGAAAGTTCAAGGCCTCTGTGCTACTTTAACCGATACGATAAATGGTTCGTGAAACTAAGAACAACTATTCATTCATGTGGGGGATTGTTAGAAATGAATGAAATAGGAAGTGGAAGAACTATGGTGTGAATTGAAACAAAGTCCCACATCATGGGATAATTGTTTCAATATCACCATATATATCACAACCCACTATACTAAATCAAAACAAAAGAGGAATAAGGACAAGGAATGGAAGGAATGAGGCAATATGGCATGGCATGTATGCTTTCATATTAATATTAAATATGTCAAAGATAGGGCCTTGGGCCTTGGGGCTCTTGGGGTCTAGTGATTAAATGGGCCGCCGACTGCCGTTTGGGCCTGCATGCGCCAAAACGTCTATTTTTCGAGCGGACGTGTCCATTCGTTTGAACGGTCACCAGATGCGGCCATTTCCTTCCAGGCGCACACATACAACGGTCACTGCTGTTGGTTTAAGGGTCGCAACCTTTCCAGCAGTCAACGACCGCTCCGAATAGGCACCTCCTCCAGCCTATAAATAGGCGGCCAGAATATGAGAAAATAATTAAGTTCTCTCTCTCAAATTCTGTTCCTTCTTCCTCTAAGACCTCTGTTCTAGTGCTATAATCTCTTCAGTTCGTCGGCGCTCCGTCTGCAACCGCGGGGCTGGTCCGTTTCATCCTGGGAAGCAAATTGCTAACAACCGTAAACCTACTACGGAGGCAATATTGTTTCAAGGAAACAGATACTCTCTGGACTCGGACATCTTAATAGGTATAATACTATTACAACAATTTTTGTAACGGTTCTGCACCGTAAGCATTCTGTACCAGAATTAGCCACGCCTTTTGCTGTTGCTATTTTCGTTCCCCTTGCGAAATTTAGTGGCACTTTCTAACGTGACTAATTGTAAACTGGTTTAGTAACATTTCTTTGGTTACTATCGGTTTCGCGACATTTTTACGTGATTGCGGATAACATATTCCTGGTCTCAATTGTCATTGGACTTTGTTAGGCAGTTTAACACCAATAAAGTAGTTTCTCCAAACCTGAAACATTATCCTGCATCAAGAAAAAAAGGAATGAAAGCTTCATAATTTCATAAACAGGTTCAAGTCTAAAGCAATGAGGAATGAAGATAGTGGTGAGGAAGCACTACTGATGGTAGCGCACTCTTTGGTCAGTAAAGTCACAACATCCTGGGACAGAAATCTGTGCAAAAGCATTAAAGCATTCTATGAACGGGAAAGTGGTCACATCAGAGGTGGAGGAGGCCAAAAAGGCTAAGAATGCAAAAGATGAAAAGCCAACTCCATTCAGAATGATAAAAAGAGGGATGGATAAAATTATAACCAACCTACAAAGAGATGAATGTAGTTCTATTTCACAATACACACCCCTCTCACTCATGACGTATAGTACATTTTTGTGGCAACAAAGTCAAAGCTAGCTTACAACTTCTCCAATAAAGGAAAGAAAACTAAAAGGAATGTCACAGTGCCTATGGTTGTTTTCATAGGATAGATGGAAACCACACGAATAAATGTTGTCACCTCAAAAATGAAATTAAAAGACTGATCTAGAAGGGTTATCTGACCAGTTTTGAACAAACTTCATCCGCTACTCCTACTCAGAACTAATCCCTAAATTGACATGTTTACCAAAAGGGAAACCTGGCGACTTCGATAAGCTCAATTCATGGAGGACCTCACTTAGCAAAGAATAATAAAGTCAATGAAAGATATGTTCAAGAAGCCCATGGTGAGAATCGTACCATGTATCTTATGAAGAAACTCCCCATGCCAGAAATAAGCTTCATAGCAGCAGACTTGGCTAGAGTGATTTTCCCACATCATGATCCTCTAGTAGTTACCAGCAAATATTGACTACTCTATAAAAATTTATTCTTTGATTCAGGATGCTCAGTGTCATCTTCAAAGACGTTTTCGATCGCATGTAACTACGAACAAAATTCTTAAAAGTAAGCCCAAAATTGATCTATGGGTTTAACAACACTATGACAATGTAGTTGGCTTAGCAAGGCCTCTAATGATAGTTGGGAATGCATCATTATATAAGTCATTTTATACAACCTTTTTGATCATGGATCAACCCTCACTATATATTGCATTCTTGGGAAGGCCTACACTAATCGACATGTGGGGTGGTAATCTTCTAGAAAGATCCACTCATGAAGTTCCAGACTCATAATGGGATATGAGGCATTAGAGGAGTGAAACTTTTAGCTAGGGAACTTTAATCCATAATAATTAATCATAGCAATAAAATTGTTTCCAATTATACGTTTGTGTCTTCTATTGTGTGTTAAAATAGTAAATGATGAGATAGCCTACGAAACCGTTCCCATAAATTAAACCCCCATTGGTGCTGAAATAACTCAATCTACAACCATAGTGCCTGCACAAGCTAAGAAGGAGGATTATCTTCACATGATAGGTACATATAAGTATGCTATATATATGCGTAATATCTAAGTGACTCATCACAAAGTTCAAGCAGTATAACTTTTTTAGACCAAATAAAAGATGAGTTTGATCTAAGGTTACTTTAGAACTTGAAAAAACTCAAGCTAGTGGATTGAGTTAGAGGAAGTTCAACTATATCCCAATGACCCAACAAAGGTGGTAAAGATAGAGAAATCTAAATGAAGAACTTCACTATGAATTAATCAGTTTCCCAGAAAAGTTGGCTGATGTATTTCCTAGACTCGGATGGATATGATGATTACGATCAATCTATCAGTATTTTTTCATGTGCTAAATATTGACCTAGATGTACATCTACTAAGACAAATAAGGCATTCACTTGATCTAGAAAGGTATAACAGACTGCATGAGGATGTAAAGATGTTGAAAGAAAATATCTTCATTAGGGAAGTTTGTTACCCCATATTGATATGAAATCCAGTTCTTGTAAAGGAACAAAATGGGAAATTACGGAGCTATATAAACTTCATTAACCTCAACAAAGTCCGCTCAAAAAACAATTTATTCTTTCCAAGAATAGATCAGCTTATAGATGCAACTAGTGGCCATGAACTACTCACCTTCATGGATGCATATTCAGGGTACACTCAACCAATTTCCATGTTTAAACTTGACCAAGAACATACTGGCTTCATTATCGATAAAGGGCTGTATTTCTATGCCATTTTGGTTGAAGAATGCATGAGCTACATATCAAAGAATGGTGAATAAAATGTTTTCCAAGAAAATTGGAAGAAATGTGGAAGTATACGCGGATGACATGTTAGTGAAGTCCAAGGGGCACCTAGTCATGTGCAGGATTTGGAAGAAACCTTTGCAACCCTTAGGAAGACCAACATGAAGTTAAATCCATTCAAATTCACTTTTACCATAATCTAGGAAGTTCCTAGGACATATAGTAAGTTTTTGGGGAATCAATATTAACCATAAAAGATAGAAGCAATCGGTAAAATGAAAATTCTAGAAAAACCCAAGAATATAATGAGTTTGAATGGGAAAGTAGCAGCATTAAGCATGCTTATATCTTAAGCAACAGACAAGGCATTTCAGTTTTCAATCAGATAAAGAAGGAAGACACTGTGAATGAACCAAAAAATGCAAAATTATGTTTTAGACATAAAAAATATCATCTGGCTGCTCCACCCATCCTCTCAAACTAGTCACGTTGAGGACTTATTATTGCATTAGGTATAACTAATCAAGCTATAGTCAGCGAGGCAACGTCCAGTATACTTCACCAAAAAGCACATATCTAGTGTAGAAGTGAACTATAACTTAGTGGAGAAGTTTGCTTAAATAAAATCTTCTACTAACCGCATGAAAATTGCAGCCTTACTTCCAATCTCATGCCATCAAGATGTTAACTGATCAACCTCTGAAGCAGATATTGCACAATCCGGAAATCTCTAGGTGGTTATTAAAGTGGGTAGTTGAACTCAACTAAAATAATATCTAATATTTCCCTAGAAATGGAATCAAAGAGCATGCGTTATCGCATTTCATAGTTGAATGCATATAACAAACTGACCAATAGATTGAAGAGTTCAAGGAAAATTTCCCAGTGTGGTAACTATATATAGATGGAGCTTCAAATGAACATGGTGTAGGAATCAAACATGTACCGATAATGCTGGATTAATAAAAACTATTTAGCATAGTTCAACTTGGTTTAAAGCCCCCAATAATATGGTCGAATATGAGGAGCTCATTGTGGGACTGATAATAGTGCATATAATGAAAGTATCCCATATAAAAATTTATTGCAATTCCCAGTTAGTTTAAATCAAGTGCAAGAAAGTTATCAACCGAATGGAAAAACACTCATATACGTGGAGTTATCTAAGAAACCGCCCAGCTAATCGAGCAGTTCAAGATTGAACAATTCTCTAGAGAGAGAACTCATTACCAGATTCCTTAGCAAAATTAGCTAGTGTTAAATCCGCATAAGAAATGAAAGCATTACAAATGGGGCATCTAACTGAGCTAAGCATTACTCAAGAAAATAACCTTGGTCTTGACGTTGGCTGAATAAGCCAAATCTTAAATGAGAGAGAACCAAAGTGCAACTACTCCTGAGCAAGAAAATCCACTAACATTTCTTACATAGGAAGACAAAACGAAGACTTGAATAACACTAGTGAAGTAGTTCTTATTTAATGGTGCACCACCAATGGATAAAATTATAGTTTGAAAAGTAAGATATCAAGCTCCATATTTTGCTTTCTTTGATGGAATATTGTAATATACCGACCTCGTGTCCCAAATGTATTATCAAAGAAGAAGGGAGTAGTATGCTAAGAGAAGTTAATGAGGGATACCATGGAGATCAATCTAGTAAACTTAAATTAGCTAAGGAAGTGCTGAGGCAAGGATATAATTGGTCAATAATGCACCAAGATGCACAAGATTTATTCCATAAATGTGATCGATGCCAAAGTATCTTAATATCCCAAGATTACCTTCGTATGAACTTATGCCAGTGTTCAGCCCTTGGCCATTTAACACAAGGGGAATTGACTTGGTAGGACCACTTTTGATGTCTAAAGCGGGAACTAGGCACGCAATGGTGGCTATTAATTACCTCAAAATGGGTTGAACCAAACTGCTTTCAATTATTACTTCAAAAGAGATAGTAAATTTCATGATTCAGAACATCATCTCTAAATTTGGATTCCCTTATAAAATCGTATCAGACTTGATAGGAATTCACACAACTTTGTGAAAGGAATGAAATATCAAGAGTTGTTGTTCAGTAGCACATCGTTAGACGAATGGACAAGTCAAAGTGGCAAATGAAACCTTAAAAAGTTGCTTAAGAAAACACTGGCCAAAGTTAAAGGAAGATGGGTAGAGAAGTTTCTTTCTTGCCATGGGCTTACCATACTTCAACCCCATCACCTACAAGACTCATTCCATTCTCTTTGTTATATTTCTATGAAGTGAATCTTCCAGTGAAAGTGAAGGTTTCATCTTATAGGAGCCTATCTGTAACAACCCGGATTTTTTTAGAAAATTAAATAAAATCAATAATGATTTAACTTGGAGAATTTAAAATCATAAGTTTGGAATTTGTAGTATTTTATAAATGATAATTTGTTTTGGAATAATTAGTTCTAAAAATTTGTGAAACAGAGAAATTAGAATTTTGGAGTTTTATTTAAAGATAATTAGAATTAAAGTTGGTCAAGCATATTTTTTTTTGAATCTTCTTCTTCTTTTTAAATAAAAGAAGAATTTGAGGTTAATAGACTTTATTATAAAAATGTTGTTTATTGTTAAAATAATTTAAGAAGTCATTTTGTTCATTTGAATATGATTTGATTACTTAATCCTTTGATTTGGGAGGCTATTAGTAAGTAATTAAATCAAAATGGTAAATTAATTCTTATTGGGTTGCAAAAAAAAAAAAAAACTAAGGCCCAAACAAAATCAGTAAAGCAGAAAGCTTCTTCTCATTTTTTCATAAAACAGTAGTATCTTTCTCAATTCAGAAAAAAAAGGAAACCTTATTCCTCTTCAACCAAAGTGCAAATTATCAAATTTAAGATGGGAATAAATTCCTAAAAAATCTAAGAAAATAAGGTAATGACTTTGGAACTCTATTCTATCATCTAGACCATTTAATTTCAGTTTTTACCGTAGTTAAATTTGTGTTTTTGTGTGTTTGTATGAATTGAGCTATAGGGTTTGGTGGTTTGAAACCTTGGGCCGAAGTGATAATTTTAGTTGCTGAATTGAAGGAATAAAGGTGAGTTAAACCTCACAAAACCTATCTCTAATTACTGATTTGCATGCTTTTGATTTCATAATAATTGATTGTAAATTTAGTTGATGAATTGGTGTTTTGTAGTTGCAATGTTATTGTTTAGTCTCTGTTCAAACTAAACACAATTAGTAAATTATGCATATCTTCCTTGTTTCTTGTCGGATGTAGATGATTTTTGAAGTTTCGAAAAGCTTATTTTGTGTGTGACAACTTTCATGTTGAACATAATTGCAAATTTTGAGCTTAGTTTGATCAAAATTCTGTTGCAAACTCTCAGCTCTGTTACAATAATTACTTTATCCAAACTAAACACAGTTAGTAAATTGGGCATATCTTCCTTGTTTCTTGTCGGATTTAGATGATATTTAAAGTTCCGGAAAGCTTATTTTGTGTGCGACAAATTTCATGTAGAATATATTTGCAAATTTTAAGCATAGGTTGATCGAAATTCTGTCGCAAACTCTCAGCTCTGTCACTTTGATAATTACATTATCTAAACTAAATACAGTCAGTAAATTAGACGAATCTTTCTCATTTCTTGTCGGATTTAGATAATTCTTAATGTTTTGGAAAGCTTGGACTATGTTTTAAAACTTTCATGTTTTGAGTTTTGAAATTTTTTTAGGTTTATGTAGTCGAAATCATATTTCTTTGTCGCTGCCTTGAGAATAAACGACAGCGACAGTGACTTTAAAATCTGAGAATTATTTTGACTATAACTTTTGAACCGTAAGTCCAAATTAGATGATCTTTATCTTGTTTAAAAGGTTAGACCTTTTTCTACAACTTACATGTTTTAAGATTTGAAAAATTATGGGATATATAGGATCGAAACTATAGATCTAAATGCTTTAAATTTGAGTTGAAAATATATAAATGGATATGTTTCATATTCAAGTAATTTTATGAAAGAGAGTTTATTTAAATTTATAAATATCAAACTTGTTCTATATTAGTTTGACTTTCTTTTGTAAATTATTTAATATATATATTAATTATTTCTAGTATATAGGGTTATGGATTTGAAGATATGAGTGATTATAGTTTTATAAAATAAATGATAGAATATACAAGTGGCTTTTGGAATATGATTTTAAAAAGGCGAGTCTAATTTATTTCTAAATAATATATATCGAAATGGATTTGTAAGAATAATAAAAGTGGTTTTAAAATAGGGGTAATTAATTTAAAGGACAAAAATTTGTATATTTTTAGCCTCAAGGACACGACCTCAATATTTTAACCACAAGGACAAACATTCTCATAAAAATTATTCGTAAGGACAAACATTCTTTCAAAATTATTCATAAGGACAAATATTCTTTCAAAACTGCTACCGAACTAAAAACTGATACCTAAAAACTACTGCCGATAACTACAAACTGATACCTAAAAACTGTAAAAACTGATACCTAAAGAATGTTGTCCTTCAGGCTAAAATACTGCAGCTCTGTCCTTGAGGCTAAAATGCCGAGAAATTTTGTCTTTGACAATAATTTCCTGTTTAAAATATGGGTTATTAACTAAATGTTTTATATGGAAATTTGAGACATTGTGTACATAAATGTAAATTTGGAATAACTCGGGTTTATGGAATATTTTATCAAATAAGTGAAAATTTATTTTATTCAAAATAGTAAATAAACTTATGGAAATTTATAACAAGTGTTTCTAGACAATAAAATCAAAGAGAAAAAAATATATTTTGAGAACCTTAATTCTACAGTTTGAGGAGTACTAATAATCGACTTAGTATCATCGATAGGTTTAAATGCTTTCGAATAACGCTTCGTCGGATATGGTATAACTCATTGAATAGAATGTTTGAGTGAAATTTACTGGCCCATTAACGAATACTCGAATTTCACTGGGTAATATGGGATGCCTTGGTTAAATTCTTGTGATCGTATTTAGGAAAGTACTTAACACTTTAGAGTTGTATTCTCTTCTGGTGTGCGACAAGTGGTTGTTAGATCCTTAAGATAATATGGTTCAGGTTTTCCAGTGGTATCCGTAAAGTGATATTTACTACTTTTAGTAAATACTTGAATTTCACCATACGGTATGGGACGTATTGGTTAAATTCTAGTGATTACTTATGGTGATAGTATTTGGCACTTTAGAGTTTACTCTCTTTTGGTGTGCGACAAGTGGCTGCTAGATCCTTAAGAAGTTTATTCCTGGATTTCTTTTCAAACATAATAATTTAATATTATTAAACAAATGTGGAATTATCGAGTCATGGTTTCTACGATCACCTTGATCGGTACGGACTATTCTTGAGATCATTATGTGATTCTGTGTTCCCGGTCTGAGTACGATCCTTGGTATCGGATTGGTTCGAGTGATACCAATTTGTTTGTTTGTTTGCCACGGGTTTTGAGTACAATCATTGCAATTGTTTTGGACGATCATTACGATTGGTTTGGATTAAGATCTCTTGGATTCTGGATATTTGGATTCTATAACTGTTCTGTGTTCATGAAATAAGTATATATACTTGTGTCTTGTGTTTGTGAAATAAACATATATTCTTGTGTCGTGTGTTTGTGAAATAAATATATGTTCTTGTGTCTTGTGATGAATGTTAAGTTAATTCTGTTATTTTGTGTTTAGTGACTAGTTCGTGTTGTGACGTAAACTAATAACCCTGTACTGAGTTAATCACTAATATTTGCATGCTTGGAGATATTGTGTTTTGTTCTGTGAATTCAATCCTAAACATCTGTATTTACTTATATGTTGTTTGTTCTTGTGCTATATCTTGTTCTCACCCTATTGGATATTTAGAGATAGTCTGACCCCGGTGTTATCTTGCTCGGGTCAGGCCGAGACCTTTCAGGTTACATGACAAGTTGACCTTTGAATGATTGGGCTAGCAGAAGTTGGATCTTTGATATTTAGTTATATCACTTAGGAATTTTTGTTTGAAATTGAGATGTATAATTAAGATTAGAAAACCATAACTTGTATATTATTCGAATTCAATATTTCATTTTGTAAACTAAATAATTTGTATATGTATAAGTTAAGATTTACTCCGCTGTGATCTGTGATTGTTATTTATATGATATATTGTTCTGGTTCTGAGAAATCGGTGTGTCTATTACTTTGTATTAATACTGTACACATCAAGTTCAGTTCAGATATTAAGTGAAAATGGTAAATGATGTGTCAGTGTTAGTAGAAAGATATATTCACATTCGATCACCCATAACAAGCCGTATTCTCCAAATTAGCAGACGACATTACTTGTAATGTTCTTTGCTAAACTGGGCATCGCGGTGGGGTCGTTACACTATCCTAACTCGCTGGGAAAATCAACATTAAAAGGAAATTACCTGGATTTTATAAATGAAAGGGATGAAGCTGCGATTAAAGATGTAGTATACCAGTAATAAATGGCCAAACGTTACAACTCTTAGATAAAAGGGAAGTGGTTCCATAATGGGGACCTAATTTAAGAAATGTAGTGGCCAATACCAAAAATCCAACCAATGATGCTTTAGGACCCAACTGGCAAGGGCTATTATTCATTTTTGAAACGCTGTCTAATGGCGCATATCGGTTGTCAAAACCTGATGGATATTTAATGTATAGAGCATGGAACTTAGAGCATCTTAGACCATATTTTATTTGAGTGGTTATAAATGAAACTTGATGCATCATTGCAATTACCGACTTTAATATGATGATAAATTGGATGTAGGGATATTAGATAACCCGAACTGGTATAAAAATATTTGTGTGTTTGCATTCATTATTTATGAAACAACCATACTAAAGTATAAAGTTGTGAATATATACTAGTTTTTCCGCCAAATTAAACCGAATATAAGGATACCAGACGGCCTGAAACCAATATTAAAATAAACACAAAAAACATAATGTTTGTAAATACACGACCCGACTTCTTAGTAAAAACAAACAAATTGGTATGTTCCATTGTTTTGAAAACCGGACCGGACCGACGGTTGAACCATATAAACCGTGAACCGTGAGCCAATCTGGTCTGAAATCCAATTCAACCTTAGTTTACACTAGACCGTTAGAACCATGTTGAACCACAGTCCAAATGTATTAAAACCGGTTTATTTGGTTAAAAATTAAAAGAATTCGTTTAGTATTTTATTTCTAGCTTAAGGCTTGGTTTTCAGCAGCCTTCGTACAACCGCCTGACTAATAAGTCGGGCATTTATGTATCTTGAAATGAACAGGAACTTATTTATACATGAGAAATGATGGACTTCTCATTTTCCAACCGATGTGGGACAATAGAAACAAACCTTTTCATTTCTTCAATATGCTTTAGCTTATCAAAACTATAATTATGATCAATTATCCAAACTTGTAAGTTTTGATGGCTGCATATTTCAAGCATAAGTTTGACTCCTATGTGCAAATCAACTTTTATTAACAAAATTTTCTAAAACATAAAGCTCGTTGTGTTAGACTAATTTCACTTAAGTTACAAATAAACTTCATATCTGCTGTAAATTCAAGTATGTTAACTTATACCGTGGTTTGTATATATGAGATATGTTGTGCATGTAGAAATGATATGTTATTCTTTTGAAGATATTGAGTTAATATTATACATTAAGCAACTTAGTCTATAATTTATTTTACATTTTAAATGTACAAAGTGTGTTAATATTATACATTAAGCAACTAAGTGTTGGAATTCCTTAAATAATATGAATGGAAATATACAAAGTCCCACATCGCCAAAATATAGAGAGCTATATTAGTTTATATATGGCTCTCTCATGAGGAGGTTGGGGGCCTGGGGCTCCCAAATGTATGCTTCGTTGTGAGGAGGGAGATCATGCATCTCTACCACACGCGCGCGCGCCGCCGTCCGTCCGTCCGACCGAACCGGGCCGGGTACGGGTACGGGTACAATATGATACTCATATTTTTACTGCAAACTGGACCGGGCTTTCTGACAGTTGCAGGCCAGACGAACAGATGCGGATCTGTTCAGGAACGGACGCGGGTTGAATAGGCGCGAACGGTAGCGGGTGCGACCCGTTAGAAGCAAACAGATGCGGTGCGAGCGGATGCGACCCGACGGAAGCGGACGCGGGCGAAACAGTGAGCGGGTGCGAAACAGATCCGTTAGAGGTAGCAGACAGATGTGACTGTACGAAGAGGTACGGACGCGACTGTCTGAGCGAACGGGTGCAGACACGACCGTTCGGAAGGGATACAGACCACTATAAATAAGGAGGAAAACTGATCACTTTCCTCACTCAATTTTTTCCAATTCCGAATCTCTCTCTTCTCCTCTGATAAATACTGATTCAAATCACAGAGTGATATACTCATTACAATTTCAAGCAGAATTCGTCTGTTGTATCTTGGGAGAATTTTGAAATAAAATTCTTAAGGAAATCGTTACGACGAGCCTCGGACATATTTCGGTTAGAATTCTACATTCTATCCTTTATTTTGGTTATACTATTTATTCAAAATAGTGTAACGCTGTTGTTGTAATTTATTTACAACAATCATATTGTTATAATAATTAACACAGACTTCCAGTGTAGTGGAAATCTGAGTTATAAACTTGTGCGACGAGTTTATAATTGATTATTCTCTGTTTTGGTATACTAGACGTATAACATCTTAAGAATTTTACTGTTTTCTTACTAAAACAGAGATGGCAACAGTAGAATTTTCAAAGACTACTACTCACAACAGACCTGAACCGTTCAAGGGAGATGGTGACGACTTTTTAACATGGCAGAATCAGATGTTATTTTACCTCACCACACTCAGTCTGCAACGGTATCTCAAGGAGGAGGAACCGATCTCTGCACCAGGCAAGGAAGCAGATGTTGCTACGTGGAAACATTCCGATTTCCTGTGCAGAAACTATATTCTGAATTGTCTCGACAAGGTGCTATACAAAGTATATCAACCTCTAAAGACAGCAAAAGCACTCCGGAATGCACTTGCCATGAAGTATAAGATGCAGAATATCAGTCTTAAGAAATTCATTGTAGACAAATTCATGGACTACAAGATGGTCGACTCCAAACCGGTGACTGCTCAACTGCATGAACTACAAATCATTATTCATGAACTCGAGGCGGAAGGTCATAAGGTTGGAGAATCGTTTTTGGTTGAAGCCATCACGGGAAAACTGCCACCGTCGTGGAGAGATTACCGCAATTATCTAAAGCATAAAAAGAAGGAAATCTCTTTACAGGATCTCATAGTCCGATTGAAAATTGAGGTAGATAACCGTGGAATTACAAAACAAAGCGAGGAGGCATTTGTAAATGAAGATTCAAAGACCAAAAACAAAAAGAAGAATTTCCAGAAGAAAAGGAAAGCTCCAAACAACAAACCAAAAGAAAACAAACGAACCAAAAAGTTTAATGGTGAATGTTGGGTTTGTGGAAAGGTTGGACATGCCGCTAGAGATTGCAGACTCAAGAAGGAACGCAATAAAGAGGCAAATATAGTGGATAACATGGAAGTAGACGAGTCCAACTTCTCAGCAGTTGTATCTGAATGCAATATGGTTCAGAATCCTAATCAATGGTGGGTAGACACAGGCGCTACTCGTCATGTTTGCTCTGACAAATCCATGTTTTCTACATACCAGAAATTCGATCACGAAGAAAAACTCTACATGGGTAATTCTGCAGTATCCATGATCGAAGGCAGTGGCACAGTAATCCTGAAGTTTACTTCAGGAAAAACTGTCAAGTTGAATGACGTGCTCCACGTTTCAGACATACGCAAGAATCTCATCTCTGGTGCAGTATTATCAAAGAAAGGATTCAGAATGGTGTTCGAGTCAGACAAGATGGTTCTGTCCAAAGCTGGAATGTATATCGGAAGGGGATATTTATGTGATGGCCTATTTAAGGCAAATGTAGCCGTTATCGGCAATAAAACAATGTATTCTGATTGTGCTATTAATAAAATTGAAGTTTCTTACTTGCTTGAGCACGAAATTTTACTATGGCATGATAGATTAGGACACATAAATTTCCGAAAAATGAAAATATTATCAAACTTGGGATTAATTCCAAAATTCCAAGTAGATAAGAACTACAAATGTGAGACATGTGTAGAAGCAAAAATGGTTAAAAAACCATTTCAATCTGTTGATAGAAGCACAGAACCACTAGGTTTGGTTCATACAGATTTATGTGATTTTAAATCATTACCTACAAGAGGTGGGAAAAAGTACTTTATCACGTTTATTGATGATTATACGCGATATTGCTATGTATATCTTTTGAATAGTAAAGATGAAACAATTACATCATTTATAAAGTACAAAGCTGAGGTAGAAAATCAGTTAAATAAAAAGATCAAGATATTGAGATCTGATCGAGGTGGAGAATATGAATCACCATTTGAACAGTTCTGTGCCGAAAATGGTATAATTCATCAAACAACAGCTCCATATTCACCACAACAAAATGGTGTAGCCGAGAGGAAGAACAGAACGTTAAAAGACATGATTACCGCCATGCTTTTAACCTCTGGTCCACCGACGAACTTGTGGGGGGAAGCCTTAAATATGTCTAATCACATATTAAACAAAGTCCCTCATAATAAAACAGGAATAATTCCATATGAGATATGGAAAGGACACAAACCAAGTTTTAAATACCTCAAAGTGTGGGGGTGCTTGGCAAAAGTTCCAGTTCCGCCTCCCAAGAAAGTCAAACTTGGACCAAAAACAGTAGATTGTTACTATTTAGGGCCAGCCCAAAATAGTAGTGCCTATAGATTTTTGGTATTCAAGTCTGATATAGCTGATATTCATGTAAATACAATCATGGAATCTAGAGATGCCTCATTCTTTGAAGACGTGTTTTCGCACAAAAGAAATGAAGGGAATAATGTCCCTAAAAGGACAAGAGAAGAATCAAGCAATTCACATGAAGATGAAACTCATCATGAGATTGAGGAAGTTGAACCAAGAAGAAGCGTAAGGGCTAGGACTTCCAAGACATTTGGTTCGGATTTTTTCACATATGTGTTAGAACATGAACCTCAAACGTACAAGGAAGCAATGTCATCTTCTGAATCTTCATGTTGGAAAGAAGCAATCCAAAGTGAGATTGATTCAATTCTAAGTAATAAAACTTGGGAAATTGTTGATATTCCACCAGGAATAAAACCTATTGGCTGCAAATGGATTTTCAAGAAGAAAATGAAAGCAGATGGCTCTATCGACAAGTATAAAGCCAGATTAGTAGCCAAAGGATATCGTCAAAAAGAAGGAGTAGACTTCTTTGATACATATTCGCCAGTAACACGAATAACCTCTATAAGAATGCTAATAGCAATTGCATCAATTTATGGACTAGAAATTCATCAAATGGATGTAAAGACAGCATTCTTAAATGGAGATCTCGATGAGGAGATCTACATGGAGCAACCTGAAGGTTTTATTTCCAAAGGAAATAAAAACAAAGTCTGTAGATTAGTAAAATCATTATACGGACTAAAACAAGCTCCAAAACAATGGCACACAAAATTTGATAGTGTCATGATGAGAAATGGTTTTCGTATAAATGAATGCGATAAATGTGTTTATTATAAACAAATTGGACAATCATACGTGATGATTTGTTTATATGTAGACGATATGTTAATATTTGGTCCAAATACTCAGGTAATAGAGACCATAAAGAAGATGTTAACTAGCAATTTCGATATGAAAGATTTAGGAGTTGCAGACGTTATTTTGGGAATCAAAATAATAAGAACTCCTAATGGAATTGAATTATCTCAGTCACACTATGTAGACAAAGTGATTGAAAAATTCCAAGACTATGGAATTAAAGGAGTGAGAACACCTTTTAATCCATCAGAAGTACTGCATAAAACACTAATGAGAGTGTAATGCAACTGGAATACTCTCGTGTAATAGGATGTCTCATGTATCTCATGAATTGCACAAGACCAGATATAGCTTATGCAGTAAGTCGACTGAGCAGGTATACAAGCAATCCAGGAAAGGAACACTGGAAAGCACTAATGAGAGTGCTTGGATATTTAAAAAATACCACAAATTATTCCTTACATTATGGAAAATATCCTGCCGTCTTAGAAGGATATAGTGATGCAAATTGGATTGCTGATTCAGAGGAATCAAAATCAACTAGTGGTTATGTATTTACCCTAGCAGGGGCAGTAGTGTCATGGAAATCTACCAAACAAACATGCATAGCTCGATCCACTATGAAATCAGAGTTCATCGCTTTAGATAAAGCAGGCGAAGAAGCAGAATGGCTTCATCACTTTTTGGAAGATATTCCATTCTAGCCTAAACCTGTACCGGCCATAAGCATACACTGCGATAACCAAGCAGCGCTAAGCAGAGCGCACAACTTTGTGTATAATGGAAAGTCACGACATATTCGATGACGCCATAACACAGTTAGGCAGTTACTCTCTAATGGAACTATTTCCATTGATTATGTGAGGACAAATGATAACCTAGCGGATCCGTTTACTAAAGGTTTATCAAGAGAGAAAATTGACTGCGCATCGAGGGGAATGTGTTTAAAAGCCTAAAACCACCAAGAGTTATCTTATACGGAAACCTATCCTAGCGACTGGAGATCCCATGGACTAGGATCAATAGGCAAACCAGTTCTGACTAACTCAAGACGCAATGCATTTGCGTGGACATAGTCCAACTCCATTCCTACGGTGCATAATATAAATGCATGCCTACAGAAGTATTTAAAGGTTAAAACTATGTTTTTTAATGATGACCATATCTTGGAAATAACAAGTGTGGTATATGTAGGATACTCTTAATGGTTGCGATCACCTATGTAAGTGTGAGCTGGGTCGGCTCTATGAGAATATTAAAAGGCTTTTATTCTCTAAAACACTCGCAGAACCAAGTATTGTTCAGGACCAAAATGAACACAACCAAGAAATTGGATGAGAAGAGAATTAATGCTTCGTAGAACTTATTGTCTGGATATACAATAAAGGCCGACGGTTCAAGATGAAATATTTCACCGATTAGCCAAGTAAATCCGATAAGTTTTAACTAGGGAAAGTTCAAAGTGAAATATCTACTTATCCACGATAAAGCATTAAATCCATTTATACTCTGTGATATTTCGCTTTGTGTGGGGGATATGTATATTATCATTCATGTGGGGGATTGTTGGAATTCCTTAAATAATATGAATGGAAATATACAAAGTCCCACATCGCCAAAATATAGAGAGCTATATTAGTTTATATATGGCTCTCTCATGAGGAGGTTGGGGGCCTGGGGCTTCCAAATGTATGCTTCGTTGTGAGAAGGGAGATCATGCATCTCTACCACACACGCGCGCGCCGCCGCCGCCGTCCGACCGAACCGGGCCGGGTACGGGTACGGGTCTAATATGATACTCATATTTTTACTGCAAACTGGACCGGGCTTTCTGACAGTTGCAGGCCAGACGAACAGATGCGGATCTGTTCAGGAACGGACGCGGGTTGAATAGGCGCGAACGGTAGCGGGTGCGACCCGTTAGAAGCAAACAGATGCGGTGCGAGCGGGTGCGATCCGACGGAAGCGGACGCGGGCGAAACAGTGAGCGGGTGCGAAACAGATCCGTTAGAGGTACGGACGCGACTGTCTGAGCGAACGGGTGCAGACACGACCGTTCGGAAGGGATACAGCCCACTATAAATAAGGAGGAAAACTGATCACTTTCCTCACTCAATTTTTTCCAATTCCGAATCTCTCTCTTCTCCTCTGATAAATACTGATTCAAATCACAGAGTGATATACTCATTACAATTTCAAGCAGAATTCGTCTGTTGTATCTTGGGAGAATTTTGAAATAAAATTCTTAAGAAAATCGTTACGACGAGCCTCAGACATATTTCGGTTAGAATTCTACATTCTATCTTTTATTTTGGTTATACTATTTATTTAAAATAGTGTAACGCTGTTGTTGTAATTTATTTACAACAATCATATTGTTATAATAATTAACACAGACTTCCAGTGTAGTGGAAATCTGAGTTATAAACTTGTGCGACGAGTTTATAATTGATTATTCTCTGTTTTGGTATACTAGACGTATAACACTAAGTCTATAATTTACATTTTAAATGTGCAAAGTGTTAAAAAAATAAAAATGTATGGTTTCGACGGTCCGACCTTCAAAACCTTGAACCTTGAGACGCTATGGTTCGAATTGCGGTTCGGTTCTCAAAACATTGGTATGCTCAAAGTGGAGTAGACCTCATGTTAGTGGCACATTTGAAGGAAAAAGTTAAGTTATGAAAAGCAGTCACTAGGCGACCTAAGTTCCTAGAATAGGTTCAGGAATAACGTTACACGTAATGAACTAAACTGAGCACAACTTAGTGCTTCTCCCTTAAGTCTGGTAGTCATAAGTGGTGGATAAACAACCCCATTCACTTGCTAAATGAAGGTTAAAAAGCTCCATTCACTTTCCAAAAACCAAAGGTGATACTGCATAAATCTTGTGAGTGAACTACGCTTAAACACGGCAAGTGGCGCAGTTACCTTCGTCCAAATGGGTGTACACTTAATGGAACATAGACACTACTTGTTCAGTCCCAAGAGAAATGGCCTTGTCCTTCATAGGATCTACTAGTGTATTGAGTTAATAAAGTGATGGACTTTGTAAAGCAAAATGTATGAAATCACATATGAGGTCTTACAACAAATAAGTACGACAACTTAACATATTCAAAGAACGAAAACTTCACAAAGCGCAATGAGGTAAAAATGAATTCTTATTTCCTTTTACTCTATTTATTACAAAGTAAAGTACATGAATATATATAAGTTTAGTTACATCCACAGCTGCAGAAATTATCTTACTGACATTTAATTGAAGTTAGAACTTAGCTCTTTGCATGATACCTCCTTAGCCTTGCCACCTAAGTTTGGAACTCGAAGGAGGCTTGGGAGGCAGTGGTGCCCCTGATGTTTAGATGGAGAAGAATATTACGGCGTGATTTGCACAGGATGCTATAGGAAAAGTTTGGGATTGATTCGAAATTTTTTAACTAGCTCCAAAGATAAAATTTCTATGGTAGCCTTTCTCTTCTTCAACACGTCTTCATAGGATGTTCCATGTTCGATAGATTTGCCTCCAGCTCGGTCACTTTCTTTTTCAATCATTCCGGCTTAGACCTAAGCTGTGAGTAGTACGAATTTATTAACTTTCTCAATGTCCGTATACCTAGTAATCATGTTCATGAATTTCTTGAGCGTTTCATTTATCGTTGCCGTCCGAATTCGCTTATTCTCGTTAACCATCTATCTAACCTGCTCCTCCAACTCTTCAATTCACTCTTTATATGAACTAGTAACTAGCGAGAGCATCTGACCTTTGGCATTAGCAGAAATAGTGGCAAAAGAGGACCAAAGTATCTCCTACCTTAAAGATAACCATTTTGTGTTGGTGATGAGCTAAAGAGGAACTCACAGGAAGCTATGAGACAATCTAAAACAAATAAATATAAAAGGAGAAAAAAAATCTTAACATAAACCGAGTGTAAAAGGAAAACAACCTTTATTTGTCGATTGAATACAACTGAATTAATATGATGTCTCTTCAAAACATAACGACTGAATAAACAAAGATACAAGACAAACTAAGAAACTAATACTAAAATCATTTTCATACTAACACTTCATCTATTCACATCTTATTCTCTCTCTGAACCATGCTAAGCGAGGATGTACAGAGGAGGATAAATCCTCCTATAGAAAAGGATGCTACACATGCAATAAAAGCGCACTTAGGGCTTCTCTCTTTAGTAACATGAGAATTTTGTATCAAAATTTCTTGAAAAACTTTTTTAAGCTACACAATCGTGTCCTTAAGATCTTTTTCTCCCCTGCACATAAAGGCAGTGCTAACCGTAATCCTATCTATATATGGTTTATGCCTCAGGATGCCTGATTCACCCTTGAAAATATTCTGTAAAACTATTAACCTCACTTAAATTCAACAAGGGAAACTTTCCCTTTCCTGAGTACTTTTCCTAAAAACAAGATGTTTCTATATTGTAAGTAGCAAAAAATATTTATACATCGAAAAACATATTAAAAGTTAGAAATAGGAATAATAATAAAATAATGCATGGAGGGCATGGCTAAAACAGGTCCAACAAAATGATAATTTGAACCTTGAGCAAGATGCAATGGCATATTATACATATATTCATTATGAAAAGTATTTCAATAGAAAGCACATCAAGTTTGACATACAAAAAACCTGCCCTAGACATTGTTGGGAAATTTGTGGTTCGAGTCGAATCCGACGAATATAATGCCGTACTACTGACTTCAAGGAACTATGGAATAGATTCTTTCAGACAATAGTTCAACCCAGCAGGTACAAACGGGTTATCGAACTATCGACTTTCAGGGTTCAATGAAGCTTTGGAAATGTTGGAAATTAAGAGAGAGAGAAAGATAGTAATGTAAAGAAGAGGTTCTGCTATTATAAAACTGCCTACTTTATTATTTCAACCTGCTACATCTTTATATACTAACAGCTACTGAAAGCCATGCACAAAAATAGCTACGCAAAAAATAAGAAAATGTCAACAAAGCCTATCCACTGAATAACAAAATAAATAACGAAAAAACTAGGTCTTATTTACTCCAAATCAGGATTAGCATATTTGAATCATTCTTCAACATCCCCCCGTGATTCAAAATTATTGAGATAATAAACGAAGCACTTCTCTTCGATTTGTGATGCACTTCTCATCACCTTCAATTGTTGAAACACTTCTCATCAACTCTACTCTTTGAATATTGGAGCACTTCTCTCCATGGTGCACTTCTCACCCACAACTCTAAAATAAATTCTCTTCCACGGCCAATTGTGTCATGTTCTCTTTTTCTTCGTCTTTGAACCTACAATTCCTTGCTATATGCCCAAATTTTTGACAGTTGAAACACTTAGGTTTTCCCTTATGCCAACAATCATTTTCCTCATGACCAATTTTATGACAATTGTTGCATTGGAGGGATTTGCCTTTCATCTTTTGATTAGAAAACTTTGCTATAAGAGCTTTTTCACTATTGTTTTCACCGTCTTCATTTCTCATGGCCCTCCTTTGATCCACCGCATGGAGTGAATTGATCAATTCTGAAAATGTTAACTTAGACAAATCTTTAGTATCTTCAAGTGAAGAAATTTTACCTTCATACTTTTCTGGAAGAGTGACAAGAAGTTTGTCCACCACCCTTTGGCTAGTAAATTCTCCACCAAGTAGCTTGATTTGGTTTACAACGGACATCAACCGACTCCCATACTCCTTAACACCTTCATTACTTTTCATTCCCATTATTTCAAACTCCCGCTTAAGATTCAAAATTTGCATTAATTTTGTTTGGTGATTTCCTTCATACTCCTCTTTGATTTTCTCCCATAATTCTTTGGGAGATTCACAACCCATAATAGTTGTGAAAATTTCTTCCGACACGGCCCCATGTAAACACGAAAGTGCCCTTGGCTTTCTCGCCATTTCTTCGTCATATTTTTTGACTTGGGTGGCTGTTGGATTTTGTGGAAGAGGAGTGGGATCAATATCACTCTCAATGACATCCCATAAACTTAAAGCTTTAAGATATGATTTCATTTTGATAGCCCATGATTGATAATTTTCTCCTTTGAATAGAGGAATGGAAATTGAAAAATTGTTTAAAGTAGACATTGGAAGAACACTCACAATTTTTGTTAACCTCACAAGCCTTAAGGATCATTTGGCTCTGATACCATGTTGGAAATTAAGAGAGAGAGAGAAAGATAGTAATGTAAAGAAGAGGTTCTGCTATTATAAAACTGCCTACTTTATTATTTCAACCTGCTACATCTTTATATACTAACAGCTACTGAAAGCCATGCACAAAAATAGCTACGCAAAAAATAAGAAAATGTCAACAAAGCCTATCCACTGAATAACAAAATAAATAACGAAAAAACTAGGTCTTATTTACTCCAAATCAGGATCAGCATATTTGAAGCGTAACTAGATTCAAAATTTGTACGGTTTTGATCTAGTCAAGAGCACTTTATTTTGATCTGAAATGATGCAAAATACGGAGACAGAATAGAGTGAAGAAATGGAATGCAGTCTGCAAAGCTGCACAGGCATGACAAATTATACTGAATTTGCAACACCTTGAAGGCGTTACAAATCTGTTGATATGAGAGTGTTCTGTAACACTCTAATGGCGTTGCAGATTTGCATGGGAAGAAGAAGGAGATTTTTTCTGTACTGAACAATAGTTTTGGCCAACCTATATATAGAGATGAGGAGGTGTTCGGTTTAGAACCGTTGATCAATGGTTGCGCCCTTTTAAATGTTGCATCCGTTCGGTTAAGAACCGTTAACAACGGTCGCGCCCTTTCCAACGTTCCGCCTTGTTTAAATATAATTCTGGGTCCATAACGGGCAAAAATCCGATCCGTTGCTGTTTTCAGATTTGCTTCAAGAATATCGTCATTTGACCCATACCCGGCCCGACCCGGTCGGTCGGACGGCGGTGGCAGCGCGCGTGTGTGGTGGTTATGCATGACTTCCATTATCTCAACAAAGCACACATTTGGGAGCCCCAAGGCCCCAACTCCCTCATGAGAAACTCATACTTAAACAAGTATGGTTCCCAATATCCCAAGATGTGTGACTTTGCTTTTCTTCTTTCTTCCCTCTTCCTTTCTTCTCTCTTCATGAAAACAAAAACAAAGGAAAACTTGAAAATATCCAACATTCTCCCCCTATTTTTAAGATTGGATAACTTAAAAACATTTTAAGTTTAAAACAAGAATAGCTGCATCACCTGAGTGATTGCCTACATACCCAAGTGGGATCAATCCAAACGTAGTTCAAAGATCAAGAATTGCATCATCGTGAAAACCAACACATAAATAAAAGGTATCTGTTATCCCACCTTTTGGTCAAGGCCGGGATATCAATAGATTGGCTGGAAAGGATGAATATCACGATTGGAGATCGATTGGAAACAAGACTATGATCGATGTCGTCAAAGTTTGGCTGAGCTCCAATCAAGGCGGGATCGATTGAGAACGATGAACAAGGCTAGAAAAGGCTATGTTTCAAATTTCAAGTCGAACGGAGTTCGTTTGTTTGAGATATTGATGGATGCATGCTTAAGGAAGCCTTGTTTGTATCGATGCCTATGGATATGAACAAGACGTTCGTATCGATCAGGGAGAAAGGTTAAGTGGATTTCGACTCGATGGATGTGGACTTGGATTGAATAGATAGGCGCCTAATGTTTTGTTCGACTTGAGGTAGTTGGATTCGATGTGATTTCGTATCGATCAAGCCTTGTGATCGATGCGAATTAAGGACACGAAGAAGATGGCCAGAACCGATACGAACACATCGTTTGTATCGATCAAGGAAAAGGGTACAATGTATTTCGGCTCTATACATGTTCGTATCGAACAAGTAATGATTGATGCTATTGAGATCGACACGAAGGAAGAGAACCCAAGTTGGATACGAGGGAAAGGACCAATACGAACAAGTGAATGCGAAATAATGGATACAAAGGCATGCGCTTTCGGAGTGCTCAAGGATCGATACGAAGAGGACAGTGGCCGATCGATACGAAGAGAACAATGGCCGATCGGTGGGAAGAGGGGAACAGGTTGATGGACACGAAGGTGATGGATATGAACTCACGGATACGAACGCTTCAGATGCTTCAGCCTTCACGAAAGCTAAAAATTACATTGATCATATCTCACAACCTACAAGTCCAAATGCCACCAAATTTTTGCAGGAGCTTGCGTACAACCTAAAGAATGTTCATGATCAATCTCGACTCGATCGGACAAGATCTTGATCGATACGAAATTCATTCGTATCGATCACGAATCGAGTCAAAATTGCATGGGATCGATCGTGTGGGCCCGTGCACGTGCCAGAAGAGGTCTCCCGAGATCTGAGCGAGATATTTGCAGCCTACGCCTATAAATAGCATCCCAAAGTCTACAGAAAAGGGAATTTTGATTCTTCTACGTCCAGACTCTACAGGAATCATCATTGTACTCGAAATTTGCTGTTGTAATCAGTTGTAATTCGTTGTAGTCAGCAAGCAAACATCGATAAAATCATCAACTTCAAAGTGGATGTAGGCCGGATTGCCGAACCACTATAAACTCTTTGTTCTTTACTGCTTTCCTTTTAATTTTCTGAGTGTTCTTCATTTTTAATTCTCTACATACTTGTTATCTGTAATCTGTGATTGTGAACTGGTGCTTTCATCGACAATTGGGTGTTTGTGACTAATTTTGGCGCAAACATTTTGGTGCTTTCACTGAGAACGCTAACGCTCAGGAATTCTACAACCAGGACTTCGGATCTGAAAGCTTAAAGACTTGGATCTGGAAAGCTATGGCAAGACAATCAACAAGAAAACAAAGAGCTGGAAGGAGTCAGCATGAAGGGAGCCAGGAGGCTTCCTCTAGAGCAAATCACACCTCAATCTTCATCATCCGGGACGAGATGGAGATGATGATGGAAGCTATGCAGGAAGGAATGCTAAAAAGACAAGAGGAGATGATGCAGAACCTACTCCAACAAGCTGGACAAGCTAGAATGCAAAATCAAGGGAACGTTGCTGCGGGAGATGCTGGAGATTGAGATCAGGAGCGCGGAACAACCAGAGTTCAGAATGGAGCAGGACCGTCAGGAGCAGCACCATAACTTAGGGGCACACATCCGAAGGACGTTGATCCAACCTCAGGCAGGATACCAGGTGGAGCTATTCAACATGGCTTTGGTAGAGGAATGGATGCCCGTCCAGGAGACCAGATTCCAGGATTCCCTCGTGAACTCGGGGGGCAGGTCGGAAGCAACAGACAAGAGCTACAGCTTGACGACGATGACAGATTGGAGGAGGTGGTCAGACGAGCCATGAGAGGCGGACTAGTGAATAGAGATCTGGAAGATGTGAATAAGAGTCCCTTTGCTCCTACGATCAGGCAAGCTAGGAATCCACCAGAATTCAAGTTACCAACACTGGAGATGTATGACGGGAGAACAGATCCCGCTGTTCACTTGACAAGGTACATGAGGCATATGGAAGTACTGGGAGCATCAGAGGAGGTCATGGCATGATGCTTCCCTTTGTATCTGATGGATATAGCGGCGTTATGGTTCAAACAGCTGGAGAGTGACTCTATTGGCACATGGACGGAGTTGATTAAAAGGTTTATGAGACAGTTTCGGGTCCACATAGCCAGACCCAAGAACGTGATGACTTTAACATCAATGAAACAATGGAAAGGAGAATCACTAAGAGATTTCTTGACCAGATTCAATGCGGCAGTGGCTTCGGTGGATCGACCTGATCCATCGATGGTTTTGATGGCAGCGGTTTCAGGAATTGCAGACAATTCAGATTATATGATATCATTGGAACGAGACCCGACGAGGGATCTTGGGGAGTTCTATCATGAGGTGGAGAGATTTCTAAGGCAGGAAGATGCGCAGGCTGAGAGAGAAGGGAGAGAGGCTGAAGCTTATGCGGTAAGGGATGGAGGTCCACCCAGAGAAAATCCAAACAAAGATGACAAAGACAAAAGGAAAATGAATGATAACGGTAGCACTTCAAAAAGGCCACGGAGGGAGTCAAAGTTTTTTTCTTACACGGATCTGACTGAAACTCTGGAAAGTATTTATTTGGACACTCGAGGGCGCCTCCAGTATCGAAGGCCAACAAGAAGGGAACCTTCTGATTACGAACGGGCATCGGGAAGGCATTGCCTATTCCATGAGCTGGATGGGCACAACACGAACGACTGCAAGCATTTGAGGGATATCGTTGAGGAGCATGTAAGGAATGGTCATCTACAGCAGTATGTAAGGAATCGAGCTTGGCAGTGGAACAGGAACGACCACCGCCCACCGCCCACCTCGAACGAGGATGGCACTGGACCTAGGCAACATCAACTTGTTATCAACTAAATAGATTTATGGCTTGGAATAAGTAATAGAACTCAAAGTAATGCGACTAAATCACTTACACATGTACGAGATCGAGGACGGTCCCTAGGCATGCTCTGAGACAATGATATACTGTGTTGCTCGAGTCTATGAAATCCTGTTTTTCTTTTTCGTTTTCCTGCAAACTTTTGTTTTTTCCTTGGATGTCCAAACATTTATTTGGTTTTCCCTGGCTTTAAAAGCTCTTATTTTGAATGGTTGGATTTGGATCAATGTAATGAATAATACAGGTCTCGCGATTACGGTCCCGACCGGAGAGACGGGGCAGTAATTGCGAATTATGAGTCCCTTCGCCGGAGAGTGATGGAATGGACTCAAACACAATGTAAAAGTCCTTGGCCGGAGAGCCGAGGCCGAAGAATATAAAAGTCCTTGGCCGGAGAGCCGAGGACGATGAATATAAAAGTCCTTGGCCGGAGAGCCGAGGTTGGAGAATATAAATGTCCTTGGCTCAGCCGAGGCCAGAGAATATAAAAGTCCTTGGCCGGAGAGCCGAGGACGGTGAATATAAAATTCCTTGGTCGGAGAGCCGAGGACGTTGAATATAAAAGTCCTTGGCCAGAGTGCCGAGGCCGAAGAATATAAAAGTCCTTGGCCGGAGAGCCGAGGCCGGATAATATAAAAGTCCTTGTCCGGAGAGCCGAGGCCAGAGAATATAAAAGTCCTTGGCCGGAGAGCCGAGGCTGGCGAATATAAAAAGTCCTTGATCGGAGGGCCAAGGCCGGAGAGCATAGAAGCCCTCGACTGGAGAGTCGGGATCAAAGCAGAACAACGCGACCTGACGAGGTCTATGGTTTTGAAGTCAAGCCCGGAGAGATCATGGATTCAGATTTCGGCTTTGGATAAATGGACCCGGAGGGGTCTTGGATTTGGCAAAGGACTCGGAGCGGTCCCAAATTCGAATATCAACTCAGAAAGGTTATGGATTTGGCTATCGGTTATTGGATAAGGATGGATTAGGACTCGGTTGTCGGGTTCAGATGGATATGGAATTGGCTAAGGATTTGGTTACTGGATTTGGAATCGGACATCGACTTGGAGCAGTCAAGAATGTGGCACTCGGATAGGATGGCTTGGTAATGGATTGGATTATGAGTTGGATGGTACGGCTATGAACGAAATATGGACTTCGGATGTCGGAATCGGAGCTTTTCAAAACACACCTTCTTACCACAAGGCATTTTTTGGGGGGCAAATGTTATCCCACCTTTTGGTCAAGGCCGGGATATCAATAGATTGGCTGGAAAGGATGGATATCACGATTGAAGATCGATTGGAAACAAGGCTATGATTGATGTCGTCAAAGTTTGGCCGAGCTCTAATCAAGGCGGGATCGATTGGGAACGATCAACAAGGCTAGAAAAGGCTATGTTTCAAATTTCAAGTCGAACGGAGTTCGTTTGTTCGATATATTGATGGATGCATGCTTAAGGAAGCCTTGTTTGTATCGATGCATATGGATACGAACAAGACGTTCGTATCGATCAGGGAGAAAGGTTAAGTGGATTTCGACTCGATGGCTGTGGACATGGATTGAATAGATACGCGCCTGATGTTTTGTTCGACTCGAGGTAGTTGGATTCGATGTGATTTTGTATCGATCAAGCCTTATGATCGATGCGAATTAAGGACACGAAGAAGATGGCCAGAACCGATACGAACACGTCGTTCGTATCGATCAAGGAGAAGGGTACAATGGATTTCGGCTCTATACATCTTCGTATCGAACAAGTAATGATCGATGCGATTGAGATCGACACGAAGGAAGAGAACCCAGGTTGGATACGAGGGAAAGGACCGATACGAACAAGTGAATGCGAAATAATGGATACGAAGGCATGCGCTTTCGGAGTGCTCAAGGATCGATACGAAGAGGACAGTGGCCGATCGATACGAAGAGAATAGTGGCCGATTGATGCAAAGAGGGGAACAGGTTGATGGACACGAAGGTGATGGATACGAACTCACGTATATGAATGGTTCAAACGCTTCGGCCTTCACGAAAGCTACAAATTTCATCGATCATATCTCACAATCTACAAGTCCAAATGCCACCAAATTTTCACAGGAGCTTGCGTACAACCTAAAGAATGTTCATGATCGATCTCGACTCGATCGGGCAAGATCTTGATCGATACAAAATTCATTCGTATCGATCACGGATCGAGTCAAAATCGCATGGGATCGATCGCGTGGGCCCGTGCACGTGCCAGAAGAGGTCTCCCGAGATCTGAGCGAGATATTTGCAGCCTACGCCTATAAATAGCATCCCAAAGTCCACAGAAAAGGGACTTTTGATTCTTCTACGTCCAGACTCTGCAGGAACCATCATTGTACTCGAAATTTGCTGTTGTAATCAGTTGTGACTCGTTGTAGTCGGCAAGCAAAAATCAATAAAACCATCAACTTCAAAGTGGATGTAGGCCGGATTGCCGAACCACTGTAAACTCTGTGTTCTTTACTGCTTTCCTTTTGATTTTCTGAGTGTTCTTCATTTTTAATTCTCTACATACTTGTTATCTGTAATATGAGATTGTGAACTGGTGCTTTCATCGATAATTGGGTGTTTGTGACCAATTTTGGCGCAAACAGTATCTTTTGGATTTGAACCTTTACTTGGTGTAAACCATTCAAAGCCTTATCGAGATTCTATGGTGAATGAATCTTGAACCAAGTATCCCTTATGATAAAACCGAAACAATCACATATGTTGGTTTTCTTAGGTAAAGTGTTCTGTATTGCTCAGCATGTTAATGGCCATGTGCTTTAATCCTGGGTTCATGAGTCTACGTCAGAAAGCAGTCTTACTTTCTTAGGAAATGGCCTGATTTCCATACTCATATAGGTAAGTCTCTTAGGGTGTTTCTGCGATACACCTTTTTAAGGTAACTAAACTTATTACGGATATATTATCCATCCTTTGTTCTTGTAGAATCCAACACTAAATATTACGGGATTATTGATTTAGTGTTCCATAATCATTCTCTTAACTTGTTGGTACCCATTGAACTTTGTCTATCTTTTTCAAAACATAAGTTGGGTTTCTGTTAAGGATGATCAACCTTCATTCAAAGACCTTAGTCCTATTTCCTTTGATTTTATAGAAACCATTGCCTTTGGAAGACTCTTTATGAGTGGGTCAGCCAAGTTTTTCTTTGTTTCTATGTAATCAACAGTTATTACTCCACTTTTGAGTAACTGTCTTATCATTTGATGTCTTAGACTCACATGTCTAGACTTCCCATCATATGTCTTATTAGAGACATTGTATATTATAGCCTGATTATCACAGTTAATCAAGACTGCTTGAGATGGCTTCTTTCATAATGGGATTTCTATTAATAAATTCCTAAGCCATTCCGCTTCCTTACATGCATCTGCTAATGCAATCAACTCTGACAACATTGTTGAGTCAGATATACTGGTATGTTTCTTGGAAACCCAAGATATAGTAGCACCTCCTAATGTAAAGATCCATTCAGTCGTAGACTTAGATTTGGATTCTACATTGTTCTAGGTCGCATCACTATATCCTTCTATTACGGTAGGATTTCCTTTATAAGATAAACCATAGGTAATGTTTCCTTTCAAATAAGCTAAAACTCTAGAAATAGCTTTCCAATGTTCGAAACCTGAATTACTCGTAAATCGACATAATATACTTATAGCATGCTATGTCTGGTCTAATGCAACACATAGCATACATAAGACTCCCAATAATACTAGAATACTCAAGTTGAGAAATGGTATGTCTAGTATTCTTTTCTAATTTAATATTAGGATCTAAAGGAGTAGGTGCTGGTTTGTCATTATAATGACCATACTTTCGGATCAATGTAATGAGATTGAGTTAGTAACAATTCCCCCTCTTTCCTAATGATTTTAATTCCCAGAATTACGTTAGCTTCTCCTAGATCTTTCATATCAAACATAGAAGATAGAAACTTCTTAGTTTCATTTACACATGATATATTAGAACCAAATATTAGCATGTCATCAACGTATAAACATATTATAACATAATCGTTGTTGTCTGATTTGCTATAAATACATTTATCAGCATCATTAACAATAAATCCATATGACAATGCTATTTTATCAAACTTCTCATGCCATTGCATAGGAGCTTGCTTCAGACTATAAAGAGACTTTACTAATTTGCAAACTTTCTTTTCTTGGCCTGGGGTTTTGAAACCTTCAGGTTGTTTCATATATATCTCTTCTTCTAAATCTCCATTTAGAAAAGCAGTCTTTACATCCATTTGATGTATGACCAATTTATGAATTGATGCAAGTGCTATTAAATAGCGTATAGAAGATATGCGAGCAAGTGGAGCATATGTATCAATGTAATCAACTTCATGTCTTTGCCTATATCCCTTAGCAACTAATCTGGCTTTAAACTTATCAATGGATCCATTTGCATTCGACTTTTTCTTAAATATCCATTTACATCCTTTAGGTTTAGCACCAGGAGGTAAATCATGTAAAACCCATGTTTTGTTTAACAGTATGGAATTCTTTTCATCATTGATAGCTTCTTTCCAGAATATTGAATCCCTGGAACTCATAGCCTCAGAATAAGTTTTGGGGTCATCATCGACGTTCATGACATATCTAGTCACATAAAGGACTTCGTCCTTAGTGCCTTCTATAAGATATGTAATGAAGTCAGGACCTTAGTCCTTCTCTATTCTTGCTCTTTTACTTCTCCTTTGTTCAGTACTATTATCTGGTACTGATACTTTCTTGCTGTTTTGAGCAGGAGCATAGTCATCGTCATTAATATCATCAATCGTATTAGGTTCTTGACTAGATGATCTCAATGGAATCTCAACAGTTTGATTTTCAAAGAATTCTACATCTATGGATTCTATAACTTCTAAGGTGTCATGAATTAGGAACCTATAAGTTATACTATTAAGTGAATATCCAATGAAGACACATTTAATGCCCTATTTCCTAACTTTGGTCATTTAGGGTTTGGTTTTCTAACATATGCTAAACAACCCCAAACTTTAAGTCTAGTAAGATTAGGTTTCCTATTAAACCATAATTCATAAGAGGAAACATTATTCTTTTTAAGTTGTATTCTATTTAAGATATAACATGTAGATAACATAACATCACTGATGTGCACGTAAATGTACATATTTTTACCACCATATTTAATCTATTTAAATTAAATAAATGATCATATTGGTTATTTTAAATTGTTTAAACCAAAATTCAAATTATTTCAAATCGTCACATATTCATCTTCATCCAAGGGCAAAATGGTCATTTTTGTGCATATATTAATTTTCTAAAATTTAATTGAAAATTTCTATGTTATTTGGTAGGAATTTAAATTCAAATACAAGTGGCTACATGAAGATATATGCATGCACAAGAGTGGATACAAAGGAATGGAGATGGAAACAATTCATTTCATGGATCATGGAGGACCTCACCTATCCACATACCTTCATGTACACTTAGGAGCTAATACTTATGCTAATGAAAATTAAAGCTACATGTACATTTAAGTGGGGGATTAAGACATGCTAATGATTACTTGGTGGCCACACTACCTCAAGGGTAGTTTGGGTAGTTCCCAAAAAAATGAATTAGGGTTTCCAAACATGTATAAATAACCCTTATGCTTCATGTAATCTCTCCCTCTTCTTTAGGTTCTCTTCTCTTTAGTTTAGTTTAGGCTTATAAATAAAAGAAATCTCTCTTTCTCTTTTCATGGCTACTTAGCCATTTTTATTTCATGTAATTTTCCTTTTTTTATGCAATATTAATTAGTGTTCTTTTTTTATCTACATGCTTCTTTTCTTTCATGCTAGTAGTGTAGATTTTACTTTATGCAATTAGCTTAGTTTTTATTTCATTAGCTTTCATTTTTCTTTTCTTTTTGTTTCATGTTACAAGCTACATTTGTTGATTTGATAACAAATATGAGAGGCTAAATCACTTCAATTTAGGGGTAATGAAGCTCTCTAGTATGTAGCTTCAACATTTTGATGTTTATGTTTTCTTTTTGTGCTTAATTGAAATATTTGAAGTGGTTTAACTTGTTGTTTTAGCGTTGAATTTGATAGTCTATATTGTCGACACTAAATAGGCTATGCTTAAACAATCACTAAACAATAATTACCTCTTCATCTACATATAATGATGGTAATGAAGTGAATGTTGAAATCAAAATTTGATGGTCTATATTTCTAATCAATAGTTAATAGGCCATACTTAAAATAGATTTTGTTTTCAACTTTATTGTCATTTTTCATGAGAATTAAATAGTGGTTTAGTGGTTGTGTTATAGTTTGATGGTTTATATTGGGCTAATTAATAGCATAAATATGTCATACTTATGATAAGCACATCAACTAATTTCACTAATAACCAAAAGAGAGATCATAACTTCATTTTGTTGATTTATGTGATCTAGAGAGTGGAAATTACCTCTAAATTGCCTTCAAACTTTCTTATTTTTATTAAATTTCTTTTGTTAGTTTTCTACATTTTTAGTTAATCACACTTTCAACTTTGATTAATTTGATTGAATAGAAATTTAAATCTAACAATTCCCTGTGGATCAACCCGTACTCACCACGTACTAACTTTTGTACGCCGTGCGCTTTCGGTTAACTTTAATTTAAATTCGCTCGACGGATATCTAAACCGATAGAATTCCCGTCGACGAACAAGTTTTTGGCGCCGTTCCCGGGGAATTTGATTCGATTTTGATTTTCTATTCTTCGAATTATTTTTATTTAATTTTTGTGTGTTATATTTTGTGTGTGTTTGCATTAAAAAAAATTGTGTGTTTGTTTGATTTTTGTTTGCATTTGTTTGTGTGCTTGTTTTTCTTGTTTGTTTTACACTTGCATTTGCTTTTCTATTTAAAAAAAAATCATTTTCAATTCACATTGTCAATTTGCATTTACATTTTAGTTCAATCTCATTGCTCATTTAGCTGTTACAATTTTCATATCACTTCTGTTTCAATTTCATATTATCTACATCCCTTTCAACCTCCCCAAACATACACAGCAGCAACAGACCCATAACTATACCACAATCTCCCTCACACTAGTGCTCTGTCCATCCACATTTTCCCTTCAATTCATTTCATCTTCTTACATTTTCACTACAATATTACCATTCTCCTATAACTGCTGCTAACAACACGCAAACTACAGTTCAAAGCCATCACAACTACTGCCCAGAACAACTACAACCCACATACTTCACAGTCATTTTTCACTCCAAATAGATCCACTGTTAACAGCTTCTTCCTTCACTTGCCATAGTTCAACAATCCCTTTCTATCCACCTCTGCCTTGCTTCTGCCCACATACAAAACCACCACACCATCTGCCAATTACTGCTGACCACTGTGCTCAACAACTGTCATACGATCTTCCACCACACTGCTCCTCCAACATATTGCACCCTGTCAACATACTGTTCAGATCATCAACCCACACAACCTCCTCACAACCTGACCAAACACTACATTGCCACATTCAACATCAAAACAACATTCATCACTACCCCTTCTTTTCACCAAACCAAGCCTCCATCACCACTGTCATCTTGCCATCGCAAACTACCTGCCACCATTCCAATCAAACATTCCGTCTCCAATTCGAAATCGAGAAACAATCGCCTCCGACTTCCACGCTTCACAAAAAACAACTGCCTGCACGACCAAAACCACACTGCCAACCAGTACATATCACCACCAAAAAATCTCAATAGCAATACCTCCTTCTTGCTGCCTGCAGTCCATACAGCTACAACTACACCACTTCAAATTGGTAACTGCTACAGACAAGCTTCACAATACTGTCATCATCACAATTCCATCATCTAGTTGCATTTCAAAAAAAAGAAAACTAAACTACTTCCACCCTCCTCCATACTGCTGTGCACATCAAATACATGAACAAAATTAAGACAGTGTGCATCACTTCCTCCAACCACAGTGCCTACAACATCACCATTCATTCAACTTCAATACCAAACCACTACATTGCCATTGCCATATCCCCATATATTCATTTGCAGCTGATACCACATCTCTACCTGTGCACGACCACTCCTACCATCAAAATTCACAAACTTATCAGAAGAAGAAAAAAAAGACTGTTGTACAATACCATTTCAAACTTGCCTCTGCTCCAGTCAACCATCAACAACCACTGAGCTATCATCGCGACCTCTGAACCAAAAGCATCACAACCTACGTGCGACTTCAATCCCCCAAAGCTCTACAACCCAAATCGACAGCGACCAAACCCCAATCGCCACACCGCGAACACCTCGAATCCCCCGCCATCGAATTCCAGATTCGAGCTGCCATTGCATCACACTGAAAATTGGTTGAGAAAATTTTCTTACAGGATTCGTGAATTTATGGATTTGTGAAGTTGTTTATATTTTTTTTACGGGATTTGTTAATTTGAGAATGAGATAGTGATTGTTTTGAGTGTTAATTAATTGGGCCGTTTAGTGTTGTATGTGTGTAACTGATTTTGTTAAGTTTTTATTAAAAAAAGAAAAAGAAAACAAGTTCTAATTTTTACTTTTAGTTTTCATTTGTTTAATTTTCATTCTTCATTTGTTTTCACTTGTTTAGTTTTCATTTGTTATCCAAAAAAAAAACATTTGTTTAATTTTCATTTTTCATTTGTTTTCACTTGTTTTAGTTTTCACTCGTTTTACTAATTTTAGTTTTACTTGATTTAGTTTTCATTTTCACTTGTTTTAGTTTCCATTTCTTTTACTTTCATCTGTTTGTTTTTCACTTCTTTGGTAAACATATAAAAAACTGTGTACTTTGTTTTATTCTCAGGTTGCAGAAGCAGAAATTCAAAGGAAAAACGCTTGCCAAAAAAAAAACTACTTGCTTGTTGAATAAAATTTTGCTGCTTTTAACCCCTATCTATTGTTTTATTTGCCTTGCATTGTTGGTTGCTTGCATTTGCATTTATATATAAAAAAAAATTCAAAAGTTCAAAAATTCGAAAACAAAAAAATCCATTCGTAGTTGCATTGTTAATACACGTTTAATTTCAGCTTTGAATTTCATTCTAGAATTTGGATTAATAATAACGGTTAGACATCGATAACACTTAATTGTATATTGGCAAATTGTCTTCTTTGAACAATTTAATTTCTTGGTGTCTAGGCTATGGCAGAGTAATAACAATTTATAGATATTACGGTAATTCGTAAATATTATAGTGGTTGTTCCTCTGAAGGTACTTAAACCTTCGGCTGCATTTCTAGGTGATTCGTGGTGCATCGATAAATCCTGTCCGTTACCTGGCTGAGAACTGTCTTGTTGATTTAAGACAAAGTGCGATTATACAATTTTGGGTTAACTTAGGATAAATAATTTGTAATTAAACCCTTGCATTCATGTAGTTGCATTAGTTCATGCATATTTAAAAAAAAAAATTCAAAATCCAAAACTAAAAAAAATGTAAATATTCCTCTTCTTTTTCTTTGAAAGTTTTAAATCCTTTTCCTTTGAAATTTCAAAAAATCAAAAATTTAGAAAAACAAAAATCCAAAAGTATTAAAAAATCTTTTGAAAAACAAAGAAAAAATTTGAAAAACTAAAAAACAAAACAAAAATCAATTTTCCATTTTGAAAAATAAATTCTATTTGTAAATATTTTTTCTTTAAAAAAAACCAAAAACATTCTTGAAAATGTCCGAATTTCCATATTCACATGAACTCTACGATAGTTGTGAAAATCAATATAATCCATATAATTTCACACCAAATTCTTATGGATATTTCAATAACAACTATTGTTTAAACGATTCAAATTTTGAACCATAAAATTTTCAAAATGATGACCAACCTTCAAATCTTGAAAATAACATTTCGTCTTTACTTGAATTCTCTACACAACAAAATCAAAGTATAAATGATTTGTGTAATTCATATTTGTGCAATAACTTGAGTCAAGGATTTCAAAATTTTAATTCGATTCAAAATTCAAACGATTTCGATTGTAACCCATGCCAAGTCAATTTCGAACTCCAAAATGAATTTCAAACTCAAAATGAAAATGGAAACAACTTTTCAAACGAATTTGGCAATGAGAATAATCTTAACCATGTTACGATTGAAAATCTTTGTTCTCAACAATTTCAAAGTGAAAATCCTCATGTAAATAACTATAAATTGGATTTTGTTGAGCAAATGGACGAAATTTACAATGATCACACAGATTTGTTGATTGAAACATATATGAAACAACGTGATAAACAAAATCAAATCCCAATGTGTGAAGAGTCAAGTGATAATCCACCTTTTACCCAAATCGACGATTTTCAAATAACAACTTTTGAAATTGAAAACGAAAATCTTAACGAAGTTGTTGAAAACATGGTAATTGAGTTCGATTTAAATTCTTTTGAGGGTGTGAAACCAAATTTAAAATTTGACTTCCCTTTTCTCGATTTCAAAAATTTAAATACAACAACTTTGGATTTTGAACTTGAGAAACGCAATGAAGTTGTTAATGATCCAACAAAGGAAGACAAATTTAACGAACACGATTTCTTTGGACTTTTTGAAAATGAGTTGTCGAATTCTGAAGGGGAAGATTTAAAACACCATTTTAATTTTGAAATCGATAATTCTGAAGAAGTTTTCAATGATAAGCTTGAATTTCAATTTGGTGAAAATAAACTTGAATTTCAATCAATTGTTTTATCAACCCCAAAAATCATCGAAAATAATACAACTCATACGATTTTCAATAAAACGACATTCATTTTTCCAAATCAACATTCAACTCCGAAATCTTTTATGGTTTGGTTTTCTATGCTTGAGCTGTGTCTCGTATACTTAACGAGACAAATGAATCGGTCTTTGGAAGACCGTTTTGTTTACTTTTTGACGATATACTTTCTGAACTCTTGTAAATAATAATCTTTTCGTTTTCATGTAAATATAGGTCATCCTTTTATTTTTGTTTTATTTTTCTCCTTTCACTTGGGTTGACTGTGGGGACACAGTCAAAATCAAGTGTGAGGGGAGTCTCATTATTTTCATTTTCAATTTTACATGCTTTATTTTTGCATTCTCTTTCCAGAACTAAAGAAAAAGCTCAAAAAACGAAGAAAAAAAATCTCAAAAACAATTTTTTTTAAGCATTTTGATTTATTTTTAAAGAAACACTATAGGGTAAATATATGGTTTAGGTTAATTAAATTATAATTTTTGAAAATTTATTTGTCTTAACAAAAATAAAAATAAAGTTTGATTACAAATAAAAATGGTTTAACTAGTATATAGGAAATTTCATGGTGACAATTATGAAGTAAATCCTAATTGAAAATCTTTGTTTTAAAAAGTGGTGAATTTAAAGTAAAAGATATAACATTTTTTTTGTCTTCTAAGTTAAATAGTGCTAAGATGATTTTGCGAAACTCTCTCTCCAAAAAAACCAATTTTTTTTTGTATATATGTATATATTTTTAATAAACACCTATAGTCATGTGTTCACACTCGTGTGTTCACTCGCCATGCTCTGTACCCTTCTCACGTAAGCCCGAAAGACAGTGCATGATTGGTATATCTGGCCTTAGTTTATCTGAGTTAGACGTGTGTGTATAAAAACTCTTTTACTAATAACGCCTACAATCGATAAGTATTCACACTTGTGTGTTCACTCGCCACGCTCTATATTCCCCTCACATAAGTCCGTAAGGCAGTGCATGGGTAATATATTTGGTCTCAATTTTCTGAGTTAGGCATATGTAAATATTGTTAATATCAATTAAATTTTCAATAGAAAAATAGAGAGAGTAAGCAAATGAAATCCAAGCACTATTTTTACTTATTTGATTTGACTAGTTATTGAAAAGAAATGAAAATACCACTTTGATAAACTTTGATAATCAACTAAGGATCTATTTCATGGTTACACTTTGTTATCAACTGAAACAACGAGTTAAACTACTGTCTATTTGTTATGATAACTTAATTTTTGTTGGAAATTTTGACGAGTAAATGACTTAAATTTTCAAGATAATGACCAAAACTTATATTTAACTTATTTATGTCTATTTAAAAGTAAATCTTTCATTTGTAAGTATTTCCAAAAACTCGCATTCATCTCTTTGTAAATAAATCTTGCATTTGGTAAATATTATCATCCTGCATTTGGATTTTGTGGGTAGTATCCGCTCACAAGACAACACTCGTCCTACCGGGGACACCTAGAGGTTTAATGGCTTGTTGCATACGCTCAATGCAATCGTGCTCCCTACGAAAACAGATTTATCTTAGTTTTTAATTTATTCGAGGACGAATAAAAAGATAAGTGTGGGGGTATTTGATGTGCACGTAAATGTGCATATTTTTACCACCATATTTAATCTATTTAAATTAAATAAATGATCATGTTGGGTATTTTAACTTGTTTAAACCAAAATTCAAATTATTTCAAATCGTCACATATTCATCTTCATCCAATGGCAAAATGGTAATTTTTGTGCATATATTAATTTTCTAAAATTTAAATGAAAATTTCTATGTTATTTTGTAGGAATTTAAATTCAAATACAAGTGGCTTCATGAAGATATATGCATTCATAAGAGTGAATACAAAGGAATGGAGATGGAAATATTTCATTTCATGGATCATGGAGGACTCCACCTACCCACATACCTTCATGTACACTTAGGAGCTAATACTTATGCTAATGGAAATTAAAGCTACATGTACATTTAAGTGGGGGATTAAGACATGCTAATGATTACTTGGTGGCCACACTACCTCAAGGGTAGTTTGGGTAATTCTAAAAAAAATGAATTAGGGTTTCCAAACATGTATAAATACCCCTTATGCTTCATGTAATCTCTCCCTCTTCTTTAGGTTCTCTTCTCTTTAGTTTAGTTTAGGCTCATAAATAAAAGAAAGCTCTCTTTCTCTTTTCATGGCTACTTAGCCATTTTTATTTCATGTAATTTTCCTTTTTTTATGCAATATTAATTAGTGTTCTTTTTTTATCTACATGCTTCTTTTCTTTCATGCTAGTAGTGTAGATTTTACTTTATGCAATTAGCTTAGTTTTTATTTCATTAGCTTTCATTTTCCTTTTCTTTTTGTTTCATGTTGCAAGCTACATTTGTTGATTTGATAACAAATATGAGAGGCTAAACCCCTTCAATTTAGGGGTAATGAAGCTCTCTAGTATGTAGCTTCAACATTTTGATGTTTATGTTCTCTTTTTGTGCTTAATTGAAATATTTGAAGTGGTTTAACTTGTTGTTTTAGCTTTGAATTTGGTAGTCTATATTGTTGACACCAAATAGGCTATGCTTAAACAATCACTAAACAATAATTACCTCTTCATCTACATATGATGATGGTAATGAAGTGAATGCTGAAATCAAAATTTGATGGTCTATATTTCTAATCAATAGTTAATAGGCCATACTTAAAATATATTTTGCTTTCAACTTTATTGTCATTTTTCATGAGAATTAAATAGTGGTTTAGTGGTTTTGTTATAGTTTGATGGTTTATATTGGGCTAATTAATAGCACAAATATGCCAGAGTAATGATAAGCACATCAACTAATTTCACTAATGACCAAAAGAGAGATCAAAACTTCATTTTGTTGATTTATGTGATCTAGAGAGTGGAAATTACCTCTAAATTGCCTTCAAACTTTCATATTTTTATCAACTTTTTTTGTTAGTTTTCAACATTTTTAGCTAATCACACTTTCAGCTTTGGTTGATTTGATTGAATAGAAATTTAAAATCAAACAATTTCCTGCGGATCGACCCATACTCGCCACATACTAACTTTTGTATGCCGTGCACTTGCGGTTAATTTTAATTTAAATTCGCTCGACGGATTTCTAAACCAATAGAATTCCCATCGACGAACAATCACCCCATAGGTTATAAGGTAAGTTTGAACTTATGAGCATGGCATTAACCATTTCTACTAAAGTTCTATTTTTCCTTTCAGCAACACCATTTTGTTGTGGTGTATATGGGGCAGTGCATTGGTGAACTAAACCATGTTTACAAAATAAGGTGAATTCATTTGAGAAATATTCACCACCACGGTCTGATTGTAATAATTTTAATTTAACTCCTAATTGTGTTTCGACCTCTGCTTTGTAAATTTTAAATTTATCAAAGGCCTCATCTTTAGTCATCATTAGATACACATATGCATATCTACTATAATCATTAATAAATGTTATATAGTTTTGGTTACCACCATAGGTGATATGACTTTTTAAGTCACCCACATCACTATATACCAAATCAAGCAAGACAGTTTTCTTTTCTACAGATTTAAAGGATTTTCGGTGTATTTTTGCTTGAACACATATTTCACATTTAGAGATAGTATCGAAATTACAATCAGAAATTAATCCTAATTTATGCATATTTTTAAGGGAATTATAATTAGCATATCCTAATCTACCATGCCATAGACTAACATAATCAACAATATAAACAGAAGCTTTCTTTGTTAGATTCAACTTAACCATGTCGTTACAAGAGTATCTCTGTCCAATGAATTTACCGTTCTTGGACAACGCTAACTTATCGGACTCATATACTATCTTGAATCCTCCTTTATTAAGAAGGTATCCAGAGACCAAGTTCTTACACATATCAGGTACATAAAATACATTAACTAATGTAAGAACTTTTCCAGAAGTGAATGTAAGTTGTATAGTGCCTTTTCCCCAAACTTTGCTTGGAACCTTATTTGCTCCAGTAAGTTTGTCGGCTTCTCCATTATTTTCTTCGTAAGTCTTAAACAGATTATGGTCTTTGCAAATGTGAATGGTTGCTCCAGTATCAAACCACCAATCATTATCAGTTTCACTAATGGAGTTTGCCTCTTGCACTACAGTCATAAGTGAGTCTTCGACCACATTCACTTTTTGTTGTTTCTTCCGTTGACGACAGTCTCTGGCATAATGGCCAGGCTTGTTACAGTAGTAACAAGCATCTTTATTTTTGTTGTCAGAATTTTTATTCTTAAACTGTGTCTCATTCTTCGGCTTTAGCTTATCAGTAATTTGAGCATTATTTTCCTAAGAATGGGATTCAGTTTGCGGATTATCATCTAGTTTGCTTTTACGAGAGTCCTCTTCAATACGAAGATGACGTTGTAAACCGTCTAAATCATAATCCATTTCTGTATGCTTTAATTTTTTCTTATAATCATTCCAAGAATTAGGAAGTCTTGAAATTATAACTCCAACAACAAAAGATTCAGGGAGATTTATTCCAGCATCTTTAAGTTGATTCACCAACAGTAAGATTTTGCTTACTTGTCCAACTGTGGACTTATTGGTGACCATTTTGAAATCCATAAAATTGCAAATAAGGAATTTATTGTTAATTGCCTCGGATATGCGGTATTTTTTTTCCAGTGCAGTCCAAAGTGCCTTTTTAGTTTCCAAGGTCCTATGAGCGTTGTAGACAGGAGTAGACAATGCATTCAGAATGTGCCCTCGATCTAGAAAATCATCCTCTTTGCGCTTTGCACGTTTCGCCTTTAGAGCATCGTCATCTTTGTCAGTTTTTCGGGTTTTACTTCCAAGCCATCTTTCAAAATGTAGAACAATTTGACGGTGATCAAAAAGAATTTCATTGTCTCTTGCCAATGAGTAAAATTGTCTCCGTCAAACCGCTCCAATCGAGTTAAATGCTGATTAATGATTAGCAGGGCGCTCGAACCTTCCATGGTGAAATATATTTTCTGAAAATTATTGGGAAATTTGTGGTTTGAGTCGAATTCGACGAATATAATGCCGTACTTCTGACTTCAAGGATCTATGGAATAGATTCTTTCAGACAGTAGTTCAACCCAACATGTAAAAACAGATTATCGAACTATCGACTTTCAGGATTCAATGAAGCCTTGGAATAACGTAACCAGATTCAAAATTTGTATAGTTTCGATTTGGTCGAGAACACTTTATTCTGATCTGAAATGATGCAAAATAAGAAGGGAGAATAGAGTGAAGAAATGGAATGCAGTCTGCAACGCCGCACAGGCGTGACAAATTTTACTGAATTTGCAACACCTTGTAGGCGTTACAATTCTGTTGATATGAGAGTGTTCTGTAACATTCTAATGGCATTGCAAATTTGCATGGGAAGAAGAAGGATATTTTTTCTGTACTGAACAACAGTTCTGGACGACCTATATATAGAGATTAGGAGGTGTTTGTTCATCAAGGGTTGCGTCCGTTCGGTTCAAAACCGTTAATCAACGGTTGCGCTCTTTTAAATGTTGCATCTGTTTGGTTAAGAACCTTTAATAATGGTCGCGCCCTTTCCATTGTTCGGCCCTTATTTAAATATAATTCTAGGTCCATAACGGCAGAAATCCAGCCCGTTGCTGTTTTCAGATTTGCTCCAAAAATATCATCATTTGACCCATACCCGGCCCGACCCGGTTCGATCGGTCGGACGGCAGCGGCAGTGCGCCCTTGTGTGGGGGTTATGCATGACTTCCCTCCTCTCAACAAAGCACACATTTGGGAGCCCCAAGGCCCAAACTCCCTCATGAGAAACCCATACTTAAACAAGTATGGTTCCCAATATCCCAAGATATGGGACTTTGCTTTTCTTCTTTCTTCCCTCTTCCTTTCTTCTCTCTTATGTAATCGATTGGCTCCTAAATCTAAGGACCTGCTCGGACATGTCAGTGTTAGTTAGCTGGGTATCCTAACCAATATATAATGCTACAACAATCATATATATGAAGGAAACTTCAAATTTTATTTGACAAGTGGACAGAAATGATATAATTTGTCTTATTATATATTTGGAAAACCAAATGCTAAAGCAAATTCGAAAATTAAATATGACTAAATGAAAAAGAAATAAACTAAGTAAAATAGAGTCGTAAATGCTCTCTATTCCATGCCCTTGGGAGTGTGATGCCATTAACAGTCGCTAGCTTGAAAGTTCCTTATCCAAGCCTCTGTTTAATGATGTACAGTCCCTCCCAAGTAGGCTTCATGTGTGATGGGATAAGAAATACCCGTTTTAAGATGAGATCGCCAATTTCAAAGGTCTTAGGTCGGACTTTGTTGTTGTAGTATTGGGCGACTCAATATCGAAGTACAGTTTCCCTCAAATTAGCTTCTTTGCGCTTCTCATCTACCAAGTCTAGAGATTCTAAGAGGAGATCTCCATTTGTTCTAGGGTCATAGTAGGTCACTCGATGAGAAGGGACTTTGAGTTCAACAGGAATGACGACTTCGGGGCCGTAAGCAAGGGCGAATGGAGTATGGCCAGTCGTGAACTTATGAGTGGTTGTATAAGCCCATAATGCTGTTGGGAGTTCATCCACCCACTTGCCTCTAACCTTTTCCAAACGTTTCTTTAGAATGGACTTTGTGATTTTGTTCATAGCTTCCACTTGTCCATTTTCTTGAGGGTGAGAAACTACCGCAAATCTCTTTTCAATATGATGTCAATGGCAGAAGTCTTTGAATTCAGCACTGTCGAATTGGGTTCCATTATCAGTTACAATGGTTCATGGAAGGCCAAAACGACAGATGATGATACGGATAATGAAGTCGATTACTTCCTTTGTCATGATCATGGTTAAAGGTTCTACTTCGAACCATTTGGTGAAGTAATCAACTGCTATGATGGCGTACTTCGCACCACCTTTGAGATCGGTAAGGAATTGATAATATCTATGCCCCACGTGGCAAACGGCCATGGGCTGACCATTTGTGTAATTTTCGTCGGTGGAGCTTTCGAAAATTTTGCATACATCTGGCACTTGTCGCTTCACTTAGCATAACCAGTAGCATCTCGGTTGACAATTGGCTAGTAATACTTATAACGGAGTATTTTCTTTGCTAGGGTTTGCCACCCTGTGTTATCGCCACCTTTGCCTTCATGAACTACCTTTAGGATTCATTTTATTTCATCATAAGCGATACACTAGAGTAGGGGAACGGAAAATCCCTTTCTATACATGACTCCTTCCCGAATAATATTTCATGAGGCTTTGTGGAGGATTTGTCGTCTTTCATTCCTCCATTCGAGATGGACTTCCTATAGCAAATAATCTTTAATCGGAGTCATCCATGACTCCCTCTCAGGCTCCGTCTCTAGTACCTAGTCGATTTCCATCTGGTTTATGCTCGGAGTGTCTAGTACTTCGACTGGAACCAAACCCTTTTGTTGTGCATCCCTGGTGCTAGCAAACTTTGCCAATGAGTCGGCCTTTTTGTTTTGATCTCGGGGAATGTATGTGATGTCATAATACTCAAAGTCAGTCAATAGATCTTGAACTCGGATAAGGTACAGAGCGAGTTGTTGTCCTTCAGCCTAGTAATCTCCACTGACTTGATATACCACCAATTGGGAATCACAAAAGATTTCAAGAGATTTTATTCCCTGTTCTCTGGCAAGTTTGAGTCCAGCAATCAGAGCTTTATACTCGGCTTCATTATTCATTGCAGGGAAGTCAAGCTTCAAAGCATAGCAAATTGATTGATCTTCTGGATTTATTAGCATGACTCCGGCTCTAGAACAACAGTCATTAGATGCTCCATCTGTATACATTTTCCATCGAATGGTAGGGGCTACACCGCTCCCTGGGAGACTAACTTGTGCAGTGAACTTAGCTATAAAGTCCGTCAGTGCTTGTCCCTGGATGGCTCTCCAAAGGAGTAGGCAATGTCAAATTGGTTCAGCTCGATGGTCCATATGAGTAACTTGCCGACGTCTCAGGTCGCTGTAAGACCTGTCGTAAGGGCTGATCGATGTAAACATTGATGGGATGAGCCTGAAAACATGGGCGGAGCTTTCATGAATCAATCAACAAGCAATATGCCAATTTCTCTATCTTTAGATAGTTCCTTTCAGCTCCTACCAATCGCTTGCTAACATAATAGACCGATCTCTGGATTCGATTCTCCTCATGAAGTAGTGCGGCACTTATAACGTGTACTGACACGGCCAAGTAGATATACAAGTCTTCGTGATTCACCGGCTTTGATAAGATGAGAGGTCTCTCTAAGTGGTTCACCAAAGCTTGGAATTCATCTTAACACTCTTGCATCCATTCAAAGTTCCTCTTCCCTTTTCTCATCAAGTCGAAGAAAGGAATACATTTATTAGTGGCTCTATTAATAAACAGGCCTAGGGCAACAACCTTCCCATTCAGGCTCTGTACTTGTTTGAGAGTGTTTGGCACTTGGATGTTGGGAATTTCTTGAATATTTTTGGGATTAGCTTTGATGCCGCAAGCAATGACAATGAAAACCAAGAATTTTCCTAACGCAATGCCAAAGGAACATTTTAGAGGATTGATCTTCATTTTGTAATATCGAAGGATGTCGAACATTTTTGCTAAGTCACTAATGTGGTTTCTTGATCGTCATGACTTCACGAGCATATCATCCACATATACCTCCATTGTCTTTCCAATCTGATCTTTAAACATTCGGTTGACCAGGCGCTCATAGGTTGCTCCATCATTCTTCAATCCAAATGGCATTACAGCATAGCAATACAATCCCACGTCGGTAATAAAGCTAGTGTGCTCCTGGTCAAGGATGTGCATCAGGATTTGATTATATCTGGAGTACGCATCCATGAAAAATAGCAACTTGTGTCCTGCGGTAGAGTCCACCAGCTGGTCAATTTTCAAAAGGGGGAAACTGTCTTTTGGGCATGCCTTATTTAAATCCGAATGGTCAACACACATCCGCCACTTTCCATTCGCCTTTCTCACAAGTATAGGATTTGATACTCATTTAGGGTAAAGGGCGTTGCGAATAAATTCATTTCTTTTGAGCCTATCTACCTCCTCTTTAAGGGCGGCTGATCTCCCCGGATCCATGCCACACCTTTTTTATTTCACCGGGACATGCCTCGGGTCGATATTTAATGCATGGCTAGCAATGGCAAGCGAGATCCCACACATATCAGAATGAGTCCATGCGAACACATTAAGATTCACTCAGAGAAAACCAGCAAGTTCATTCACCATCGAGGGGCTAAGCTATGATCCGATCTTTAGGACCCATGATGGGTCGTCGTGGTTGACCGTTATGTCGATCGTCAGCTCAACCGGTGCAGACTTGGTCTCTTTGGGCTCCTCCTCATCATCCTATGGCTATATCTTTATAGAACCGACTGTGGTGCCCGAGCCAAGGCCCAGGCACTGGTTGTCAATCTTCAGTGGCTTGGATGTGGAGAGACTTGTCCATACCCTTACCTTTCTCCTTCCATTAAGCACCCTTCAACTTAGCCACATAGCAGGCACGTCTGGTCATTTGATCTTCATGCACCACTTCCACGCCATTGTCAGTTGGGAATTTTAAGGTAAGTCGCCAATGGGCAATGGCTGCCCGGAATTCAGTAAGGGTCGGTCGACCCAGGAAAACATTATATGGAGAGTCCACATCCAACACAACAAATAGCTGCATCCATACTCTCATATGGTCACCTTCTCCTAACTCCACCGATAGCTCAACATTGCCTACCGCTTCTGTCGCAACACTATTAAAGCCATAAATGCGGGCTTTACACGGTTTCAGATCTTTAGCTTCCATTCTCATCTGCTCATACACCTTTTTAAGGATAATATTCACCGAGCTACTACTGTCACTCAAAACTTTTCTCATTAAGGCGGGGCCGATCATGGCCAAATGACCATTGGGTCGATCATCGGTGCCTCCACCTTATCTACGTCTCTATTTCTGAATACATTGTCGTCTGCCATTGTACGCTACTGTTTAGCCGGAGCCCTATCTTCTGTCTTAGAACAACACTCAAAATCCACATGCCTGATTGTGCTAGCATAACGCTCCATCTCATGCCAAATTTTGTGGACTAGGTGTGACCCTCCGGTTATTGTATTGATCATTAATCTTCCACCAGTCCGCGCAGGCTCCTTAGCCTTGTGCGACGCTTTTCCTCGGTTGGGATTAGATGTCCCCTGCCCACCATCCTACGGGGCATTAACAAACTGTTGTAGCTTTCTTTCCCAAATCAGTTTCTTGATAACATCTTGAAGATGCCTACATTCTTTCGTGTTGTGATCATATCATTCGCCCCGTCGATTCTTTCGGAGATGGCTTCCTATACTGCATAGTATTACACGTAGACAAGTAAACATTCTCTAGAGATGTATTCAGTGCTGTGGAAGTATCATACTTTGGAATCCTACACTTTACTCTTCCAGAATCCCTCTTTCGTTCATGGTTCCTATTTTCGTCTTTCTTTTGCTGATTTGGTTTATTTTGGACATTTACTTGAACCTTTTTGGAACTCTCCTTGAACTGTTTCACTGCAATGTTACTCTGCACTCCCTCTTCACTTGGTCCCACAACATCCTTCTTCCTAGAGCGTCTAGCTTTCCCTTTCCTTAAATATTGTGCTACTTTTGCGTAGAAATGCTCCAACGTAGCGGGTGGTTTACCAGGTATCCAATCGCCAAAGTCAGATTCTGGGTCAATCCCTCTTGTAACCGCCATCAATATTGAATGGTCATTCGGATTACCGACTTCTGTGACGGCTGTATGAAATCTCTTCAAATAGTCTTTTAGTGATCCTCCCAAAGCCTAGATCACACTTGATAGTAACATTACATCTTTGGGGCGGGTTGCATGCATACGGAACTGCTCCACAAATTTTGTTGCTAAATCGTCAAATCTAAAGATTGACTGAGGGGGTAATCTCGTTAACCACATCGTTGCTATGGAAGAAAGAGTGATGAGAAAACATTTTTCGCATCATCCACCTGCACAGAGTCCATTAGCCATTCATATCTCATGATGTGCTACCTAGGGTCCGTTTCCCCCCATAGGCAAGCATCGATGACATGCTGAGTCTCATTGGATACTCCTCATCTTGGATATTGTCGGTGAACGGGGTATGGCTTCTCGAGATCCCCCAATCATCATTAGTCAAGCCTTGGCTCTTCCTTACTAGCTATCTTATCATAGCCGTCAAGTCCGGCATTTAGATAGTTGGAGCCAGGCGGTGGTCGTGCTCCCACCTTACATGAATGGTCCGGTTGATGTCTACAATCAATTCCACTCCTTCTTGGCTCAACATCCTCTTAATGTGCATTCACATCCTTGACATTCCAAAGAGGTAACTGATCTGCATCAATGTGAACTCCAACATCCAGCTCGACCGTAGTGGCTCCAGTTCGACTTTCATTAGGAAAAGGTAAGGCTCCTCCCCTGGAGTATGGATCGGCCATGATCCTTATAGATGGATCATGTCCAATCGATCCTGGAAGCCCGGGATTGGTTGTGTGTTGATGTCCTAATGCTTCTACATGAAATCCGTTAGTTCTGCAACGTCTGCGCCTGTAATGGTCATATGAGGAAATTAAGCCCTCCGATGCAGAATAGAGAGTTGGCTCCCTCCTAGTTTTCCCACGTTCCTGATCCTTAGATTGATTCATTAGATCGACATTGGCTTGAATCTGCTGGTTCAACTATTGACGGCTATCCATGAGCTCTCTCATCAGGTTTTGGAAATCAGCTCTTGTGATGGAATCAATTGGATTTTGGACATCAACTGGATTGGTAGCATTAACATCCAATGCTAGATTGCTCTAGCTTCCTTGCTGGATGCTGGCATTCTCGTTTCCTTCTCCGTTTTAAGCGGTAGATCTGGTATTTCTAACCATGGCTGATAATCTTCCTTATAGATCTTTTCTTTAAATCTGAATTGAAACAGAAGCTTGTCTGTAAAATCTTGATCTATCTTGCGAATATGGGAATCCACAAGTAGATGATGAGATCCTATCGAGCTGAGAAGTCATTTTCTCAGTGGAAGCACCAAAATGTTTGCACCAAAAATTAGCACAAACACCCAATAAAGATTTTGTAGAGAAATAAACGAAGAATAATAAATGAAAATAGAGGAAATAAGCAATTAAATATTTGAAAATAAACAATAACAAGAACACAATGATTTATAGTGGTTCGACGTTGAAAGCCTACGTCCACTTTGGAGAAAAAACTTTATTAATCACTTGAATCGTTGAGTATAGAGGGATGGATCAGAATAGAACACTTAGTTTCAAAAAAGTACAAAGCAACAAGCAGCATAAAATTCTTGAAAATGAACAATCAAGTTTATATTTATAGGGGAAGATGACGAAATATCTTCCTAAAATTTCGGTAGCAGAGTCTCCTGATCTAGAAGAAGTCACAGTACCGATCGTGGGTCCACATCATTTATAACAACAATTGGCGACGATCATTCTTTGAGCTCCTTTTGGCATGCGATCGATATGGTGGGCTCCACTCTTCAATCTATTGATATTCCCAAAGTTTCATGTGTATTCGACTAGTGGATTTTGAGACATCGATCGTTTTCCGCTGAGTTGAACTATAATATCGATACGGTAAAATATATATTTGGTAAATATAGATCGTACTCGATCCGCTTTCAGTAAACATTGTATTTTCATATTTTGAGTGTTCTATCGAGTCCATCTTTTCTCTGATCTAGATTTTTAATAGAAATATGTATGCTTGTGGTATATGTAATTCAATAGGGAGAAAAAGGGAAGTTAAACTGAATAACAGAGATTAGATCTTGAGATTTAGAAAGCTAAAACGGTGATTGAGAAATTATATAGTTTTATATAAAATTGGATTTATATCGTTCTAAATCTGTTCCTGTATGCCTAAATTTAATTTTGGAGTTGTAGGCCTAATTATATATGTGTAATGAATTTATAAAGTCTGCCTACATGTTCTTTGATTGATAACTTAGATTTGATGTTGCATGTACTTGAATTTGGAAAGTATTGGGTAGCAGTAGTCCCTAGATTTGATAAATTACATGGTAATTCCGAATTTATAGATTAAATGACTGATGCAAGTAAAATATAAATTTGAAAGTTATCATAATAAATTATGGGGATTTAAGTAGTATTTTAATTCATTGGAATGTAGGGTGTTGCAATATAAATTTCTATAGATTATCAAGTTCAGATTCATAAATACGAGTGCATCGTTTGAAATAACAAGGAATACGCCTAAAAGAAAGAGATGTATAAAATAGGGATATTTATCATATTTTATATTATTTATTTCAATAATTATGAAAAGATAATTCCTTGTTGTTTCCAACGAAACACAAATTCCGTTTTTGGATAAAATATAGAAATTTACATTTGTTACCTTTCCTTTTGAGGGAGAGGCATTCCAACACATTAAAATGGAGAAATCCCTAAGGATGAATTAAAGAATTGTAAATGGGATAATAATAATGGGTCAAGGGAAAAATTAATATATATATATATATATATATATATATATATGCAATATAGATAAGATAGAACCAAATAATAAACGACATAAAGGTAGGCAAGTCATACGATGAACAATGGCAAGTAATGATATAAATAAAAAGGTAATATAAATTCCATTAAATAGGATGGGCAGTACAAGTTGAAAAGAGTAGAAATAAAAGTTTAATAATGAAAAAGGATAGCAAATAAGAAAAGGTATTTGGATCTTTTAAAGAAAGTAATTGATGAATATTTTAAATTGCATAATTACACAATTTAATATCCATAAGGCAGTATTGGTTGGTCTTTTTGTTGTGTTTTTTTACAGGATCTTGATTCTTAGAAAATAAAGAAATTATTGGAGAGGTGATTCAAAAACAATGTTTTAACTTCTAGATTTTGTAATAAGAAGAAAAGTGTCTATTCTTGCACAAAAGCTACTATAGCTCAACTGGTTTGAGGACTTGCATTTGCTAGGAGGTCGTTGGTTTGAATTCCGCGTAGCACACTTTAGAAACATCTAAAGAAAGACTGAGTCAAAGTTTCTAGAACATTCTTATATTTAGATTTGGATGTACAAGAGCTCTATAAATACCTCTACCAAGGACATTTGTGGCATCTTGGCAATTACTTTTAATTCTATTTCTAAGGTTTGTATTTAGAACTTCCAACTCTTGTAATCTCTTTTAACTTTTCTATTTAATAAATAAATTAATCAAAACTTATTCCATTTTTTTAGTTTCTACTTCATAGTTTTTATTGTATATGAGATCTATTAATTTTCCAAGAAATTAATAGATCTCACCTTTTCAATTCTTTGCACGATCTATTAAATTAAGGTAAGCTCTTATTCATATTTTCCTTGTTTTCTTATTTTTATTAGAGCGTTTTCTTTTCTTTTCTTGTAATTTCTTGTTTGAAATTTAGCAGACTTAACTTCTCAAATCGTCTAACTTTCCTAGAAGTTTGATAAGTATTAGTAATTAATAACTCCATGTGGATTCGAATCATATTTGCACAACGCTATAATAGATGCTGTGCGCTTGTGCTAAAATAAAATCATGGTTTTTGTTTATAAAAAATATCATCGATCAAGTTTTTGGCGCCATTGCCGGGTGTTAAATTATTTTCTACTGTATATATTTAATATTGGATTCGTATTAGTTTTTCTTTTGCTTTGTTTCCCTTTCTGCTCTATTTTGTAGGTTTTGTTTTTGCTTTTTGATTTTTGTCAACATATATTTAAAAAAATTGTTTTTTAAGTTTTGTAACTTCCCTTTTCTGTTTAATTTTGTAGTTTTCGCTTTTTTATTTTCTGATACATAACCAAAAATAACATCTCCTTATTTATATTTTTTCAATTTACATAGTTTCTATCAAAACATTTTTATTGCTATTTTTCATTTATTTTTTTTACTTAAATAAAAGAGGGTGAATTGAGGACCATTGGAGCATGAATTGTATCCGCTACAATTGGGAGTGGAGTCAACAAGGCATCAGGATCGAACAGTCAAGATAACTATGTACAACGATTTAATTCTGTAAGTGTTCATTTTCATTTCAGTTATATTTATATTTCTGTATTCCTGTCAACTGTGCTATCAAAAAAATGTTTGGAAATCAATGTAATAATTTATCACCAAACTATTATCCAAAAAAGGAGAAAATTTTAAGGGAATTACCTTATAGAAATAACCAAAGTCAAAATTTTAAAAATAATTGAAACTACATATTTTATCCAAAATCTAATAATTTCGACTATACACGTATTCTACGTCAAAATAATTTTGAATCCGATAATAATTTTTCTTAAAATCAATATGGATATGAAAATCACTTTGAGAATAATTTTGACAATGGAAGAGACTTTGGTTATAGTACAAACAATTTTCAAAATGAGCAAAATTTTCATAATAATCCAAATCAAAATTTTGAAAATGACCAAAATTGTAGTTTTTCTTCCAATTTTAATGATTTTGGTTACAGACCCAATTCCCATCATTAGAATGATTTTTATTTTCAAAATAATAATTTTTATTAAAACAATTTTCAATATCAATATGATTTTAATGAAAATGGAAATGAAAATCAATATAGAAATAATTTTGATAGGTGGGAAGTTTTGGATTACAATAATTTTTTTATAAAAAGCCTTCGAAAAATTTTCAACTAGAAGATTTGGAATAAGTTATACAGAACTCTTGGTCAAAACTTGTTATGAATTTATTGAGAAAAGAAAGAAAACTGGAATATGCAATGAATTAGAAAATAAATTTTCTCAAAATCAATATGGGCACAAAAATAATTTTGAAAATGATTCCAATTGTGAACAATATTTTCACAATAATTCAAGTCAAGATTTTGAAAATAACCAACATTATAATTTTTCATCCAACTTTAGTGATTTTGATTACAAATCCGACTCTCAATATTAAAATAATTTTCAAATGCATTTCCGTTGTCAAAATGTCTCTCTAGACTGACATTTTTTCTTGAAAATGAAAAAAATGCAAATTGGAAATAATTTTGATCATGAAAATGACTTGGATGATAATTTTGGGAATAACTCATATCAAGAAAATTATATGCATGAAAATCAAAACTTAAATAAAGTTGGAAATAATTTTGGTCACGAAAATGATTCGGAATATCGTTTTGAAACTAGCTCTTCCCAAGAAAAATATTCAGAAATTGTCAAATTACTTGAAAGTCTCCAGAAACAATATGATAAAAAAGGGAAATTCAAATAGGCAACGAATCAAATGATAATCCAAATCACAATGATAATTTCCGAATAACAACTTCTGAAAATGAAGATGACAACCGTAATGAAATAGTTCAAAATTCACAGACTAGTTTGGATTTTAATTCTTTTAAGGAAAACAATTTAAGTTTGAATTTCGATCTTCGTTTGCCTAACATGAACAGGATAGAAACAATGATTCTTGAGGTTGAAATTTCAAAGAGAATAAAGTTACTACTGATTTAGTTAAAGAAGACGAATATAGTGAACACGAATTTTTCAAACTATTCGAGAATGAATTATCATATAAGGATGGGTTAAATTTAAATTACCACTCTGAATTTGAGAATATTAATTTTGAAGAAATCAACAGTCAAGGAAAAACTTGAAACTTTTGTGTGTGAAATTGAAAGTTTAACTAATGAAACTTGTGACGAAAGTGAGCCTAAGCTTGATCTAGAACTTAATAAGAATGTTGAAATGTCTACTAATGAGACACTTGATATTGAACATAATCTTGAATCACCTTTTGGAAACGAAGAACCTAAGCCATATAAATTGTTAGCACACACTCAAAATATTGATTCTACTATTTCAACTATACTTGTGCATGACATCTATTTTTGAAGGATTCCACTGATAAATTTGTTGAGTACATTAATCACATCATGCGTAAAGCTTGGATAAAAAAATTTCGACTTACAAGATACATAGGTATTAACATAGTTGACTATAAATCTAGTATAAAGATGAAATGTTAGTAAAAAGAATTTTCTTATTATATAACATATCCAAGCACTTTGTGTGGGGTGGAGAGGACATATAAATCTAAAACCAGGTGCGGAAGAAGAAGATGGTGGCAATCTTTGTATCGTATTTATCATAAACATATATATTATTTCATATATAATCCATTTTTACATATTGTTAAATTGCATTTTATATTATAAATCATTTTGCATTGCATCCATTTTTGGGTACTTTCCTTTACATTTAGAAAATGTATTGAACAATGAAGACACTGTCAAATTTAGGTGTGGGGGGAGACTCATGTTGCATTCATTTTTTTTAAATTTGCACTTTTTTTTTCAAAATCACATTTTTGTTTCATAATTGCATTCATTTTTGCATGTAGATTTGAAGAATTGGTAAAACTCAACTTGAATTCTTATTAATCAACAGCATCCTTATTTATAATACATACCCAAGACTCTATCTTATGGTAACTCTTGAATTGCGGAAACAACAGGAAATCTTCCAATGATATATCCCTTATTACATACCACTCATAACATCTAATCATATATTGCGGAAGCAGCAGGAAATATTTTGAAGATATATCCCTTATTACATACCACTCATAACATCTAATCATATATTCTAAATATAGCATAATATCCTAATCATATATCATAATATCTAATCATATATTCTAAATATATCTCAATACCCCCCCTCAAGTTGGAGCATGAGATTCAAAAATGCCCAACTTGGAGAGAAGAAAATCAAATCGAGCCTTGTCGAGAGCCTTTGTAAATATGTCCACCAACTGTGACGAAGTCGAGACATGAGTAGGAGATATCAAACCTTCATTGATCGCATCACGAACAAAGTGACAATCAACCTCGATGTGTTTCGTCCGCTCATGAAAAACAGGATTCTTTGTTATATGTAACGCTGATTCACTATCACAAAATAATTTAATAGCTTTACGATGATGCACACTCAAACTCAACAACAACCCTTTTAGCCATTTCAATTCGCAGGTAATTGCAGCCATAGACCTATATTCGGCTTCCGCGGAAGACTGAGATGCCGTATGTTGTTTCTTTGTCTTCCAAGAAATAGGAGATTGACCAAGGAACACAACCCAACCTGTCAACGAGCGACGAGTAAGAGGACAAGCCACCCAATCCAAATCACACCATCCTTCCAAGGTCAACTCACTGTCAGCACGGAGCCAAATACCCTGACCCGGAGTCCCTTTCAAATAATGCACAACCCGGAGAGTCGCTTCCCAATGTTCAATTCGAGGTGCTTGCATAAATTGAGACAAAATATGAACTTAATAAGCCAGGTCTAGTCGAGTAACCGCAAGATAAATCAAACGACCCACAAGTCGTCGATATGATTCAGGATCTGCTAGAAACTCTCTAGTTGCAAGACCTAGCTTATGATTTTGTTCTATAGGAAGCCCAATCGGTTTTGCCCCCAATAAGCCTGCTTCAGAAATAATATCCAAAGTATATTTGCACTGACATAAAAACAAGCCTGATGAACTATGGGCGACCTCAATCCCCAAAAAATATTTGAGATTTCCAAGATCTTTCATTTTAAAACAATCACTAAGATAAGCTTTGAATATGGTAAGCGCAGCGGAATCATTCCCAGAAATAACAAGATCATCAACATAAACTAAGACATTAATCTGAACACCGCCTTTAGTAAATGTAAAAAGAGAATAATCTGAACAAGACTGAAGAAAGCCATACCCTTTCAAAGCCGACAACAATTTTGCAAACCAACATCTTGCAGCTTGCTTTAAGCCATACAATGACTTACGTAACCGACACACCAAAGTTGGATCCAAACTCTCAAACCCGGGAGGTAATTTCATGTATACCTCCTCATTAAGATCACCATGTAGGAACGCATTATGAACATCCATTTGATGTAGTTCCCAATTCTTGGATGCCGCTACGGCTAGAAAAACACGAACTGTAGTCACCTTGGCAACAGGAGCAAAAGTTTCGTTGTAGTCAATTCCTTCTTGTTGGTGATTACCCAACACTACTAATCTGGATTTGAGATGCTCAACATCTCCATTTGACAAATATTTGTTCTTGTACACCCATTGACTACCAATAGCACGCTTCCCCGGAGGAAGATGCTCCAAGGTCCATGTGTCGTTGTCTTCTAGAGCCCGTATCCCATCCTTCATGGAACGGCGCCACTCATCGGATTTCATGGCTTCTTTAAATGATTTAGGGTCCTTACCCTTAATTATAGTTGCAAGAAATCTCCGATAATTTACAGAAAAATTGTCACAATTTATGTAATGTGCTAGAGGATAAGGAGTACCTAAGGAGTGATTGGAATAAGGAGAATCAGAAGATGGACCATTAGCAAAAACCGTATGTGTCACAAAGTCTCGATACAGAACATTTGGGAACTTTTCCCGAAGACCACGACCCATTTCCTGTGGACTAGTAGACTGATCCGAAGTAGAACCATGCGCAGACCTAGCAGACCCATCTAAAGACTGATCATCAATATGCATAGTGGGTCGTTGTTCCGGCCCAGTGGTCGCTGGTTCTGGAACAATGGCATGTGCGTCAATTTGAACTTCGTCTATGTGATTATACCCATTATCATTAATCAAAGATCAACATCCTCATCTTCGTAAATTATTTCAGCAAAATCTTGATGAATATCATGGTCATTGTTCTCACTAGATATTATACTGACATCTTCCGTACACCCAAACGGGAACACCTCCTCTACAAATTTCACATCTCTAGACATGAAAAATTCCTTTGTATCAAGATCAAATAATTTCCACCCCTTCTTACCGAATGGTTAACCCATAAAAATACACTTTCGACTCCGACTTGCAAATTTATCTCCCTTAGTCTTTTGATTATGAGCAAAGCACAAGCACCCAAAGGTTCGAATAGCACCAAAAGAGGGTGGTTTACCAAAAAGTATCTCAAAAGGTGTTTTATTTTGTAACATGGAAGAGGGTGTACGATTAATTAAATGAGCGGCAACAAGAACACATTCACCCCAAAAATAAATAGGCAAGTTTGCTTGAAAGCGTAATGCCCTACCCACATTCAAAATATGTTTATGTTTCCTTTCAACTCTCCTATTTTGTTGTGGAGTACCCACACACGAAGTTTGAAACAAAATTCCAGTTGCATTAAAATAATCAATCAAACAATTAAAATCAGTTCCATTATCACTTTGAACGACCTTAATTGTTTGATAAAACTGCCTATCGACCATATCAACAAAGGACATAAACATTTGAAACACCTCTAATTTGTCAACCAACAAATAAATCCAAACTTCTCTCAAAAAATCATCAACTATTGTCAAAAAATAACGGGCCCCACACGACGAAACGTGTCGATATGGACCCCACAAATCACAATGTATTTTCTCAAAAATTCTAGAAGCTTTATTGTCACTTAAATGAAACTTGTCTCTAGAATGTTTAGCACGCATACATACTTCACACCCTTTATCTAAACTATCTTTATTATTTTTGACGTGAGGAATTAACTTAACTACTATTTTGGAAGGATGCCCGAGCCGACGATGCCACAACTCCAAATTTGATGTTGCTTCAACTGTTGACACAAATTCTGGTTTGCTAAAGTATTACAGTCCATCTCTCCTAACTCCCGTTCCAATCAGCTCCTTCATTTGGTCCTGTATAGCACAAATATGAGAATCAAATTGGACAATAGTTCGTAAATCATCATTAAGTTGGGAAACAGAAATTAAATTGCAACTCAAATTTGGAACATAAAGTACTCCGGTGAGAGTAATTTTGTCCGACACACATACGGATCCCACCAAAGTAGCAATCACTTTTTCACCATTTGGCAAACCAATAGAACACTCAAGGTTTTGTGTGTCGAATAACCACGAACGTTGCCCTGTAACATGATGGGTTGCTCCGGTATCGATAATCCATGAAGCATCATCAAACTTACCACTCAATCGATTTTCGGGATTTTTACTATTACCAATCACGCCCGAAATAGCTTTCCACTGCTCACTTGTGAACAATTGATCTTCACCATCAGCCATGGCAAATTATTCTTGAAGAAAAAAAATCGTTCTTTGGCTCTGATACCATGAAGAATTGGTAAAACTCAGCTTGAATTCTTATTAATCACCAGCATCCTTATTTATAATACATACCCAAGACTCTATCTTATGGTAACTCTAGAATTGTGGAAACAGCAGGAAATCTTCCGAAGATATATCCCTTATTACATACCACTCATAACATCTAATCATATATTGCGGAAACAGCAGGAAATCTTCCGAAGATATATCATTACATACAACTCATAACATCTAATCATATATTCTAAATATAACATAATATCCTAATCATATATCATAATATCTAACCATATATTCTAAATATATCTCAATAAGATTCGCATTTCCATCTGGCATATGCACTTAGGGCATAGCCATTTTTAAACTTTTTTTAAAAATTGGTTGAAATCGGTTTATTTTGAATAGGCACAAAAAAATAGATGCATTGGCTTAGTCATTCGTAGGATATTTTTTGCGAATCACTAGTTTCAGATGGAATATAAAATGAAAGGGTTAAATTACATGTGATATAGTGAAGCTAGTATATAGATTGATTTATAGTTTACTATGAAGTTTGTTGGAATTTGTTGTCATCTTCAAAAGTATATGTCCAAAGTACACGCATTAATAATTTTCAAATCCTTATAATTAAAAGAGGTTAAGATGATTTTGCATTACTCTTTCTCTCTTAAAAAAAACCAATGATAATAATAATAATAATAACAACCAAGGGTATCCAACATTGCTAGTACATCTAGTGTTGGTGTGCATAGCTGCCAAGCTCTGTCCCATCCTCGCGTAAGCCCGAAAGGCAGTGCATTCGTGGTATATCTTGGTCTCATTTTATGAGTTGGGCACTTAAGGATCACCAACCTATACTGACATTGTCAGAGTCGGTTTTCACAGTCTGCCAAGCTCCATTCTATTCTCACATAAGCCTGAAAGGTAGTGCATGAATGATATATCTTGGTCTATGGGTTATGTGTATGCATATAAAAAAAAGAGAAAAAAATGCAAAAAGAAAACAAAAAAATTAAATAAATAAATAAATAATAAAGAGAGGGTAAGTGATTAAATTTAAGGCATGCTTTTTAATTTTATTGATTTGTTGATATACAAGTGGAAATAGAAATATCACTTTGTAATTTGATAATCAAATAAAAAACTAATTTCATACTTGCACTATGTTTTCAATCGAAACAACTAGCAAGCTAGAGTCGAGTATGATGCGAACTTGACTTTTATTTAAAGTCTGTGACTAGGTAATGAACTTAGATTTCTAGATTTGACTAAAACATATGTACACTGCAATGTTGTGACTATTCAAAATAAATCGATTTGTCTCATAACCTTTTGTAGTCATATAGCCACATTAGAATCATAACATCCGACATTTGGATTTTCTGGGTAGTATCCGCTAAAAACCCTTAGGAGACAGAACTCATCCTACTAGGGACACCTAGGGGTTTAAAGGCTTGTTTCATATGCTAAATGCAATTGTGTTTCCCTATGAAAGTATGATCAGTAAATTTAGTTATATTTTATTCGAGGACGAATATAGTTTTAGTGAGGGTGCATTTGATGAACATCAAATGATGAATATTTTAAACTGCATAGTTACACATTTTAATATCCATAAGATAGTATTACTTGGTCTTTTTGTTGTGTTTTATTGCTAGATCTTGATTCTTAGAAAATGAAGAAATTATTGGGAAGATGATTCAAAAACAATGTTTTAACTTCAAGCCTCTGTAATAAGAAGAAATGTGTATATTCTTGCACAAAAGCTACTATAACTCAACTAGTTTGAGGACTTGCATTTGCTAGGAGGCCGTTGGTTCGAATCCTGCATAACACATTTCTTTTAGCCACTGACATCTCCTAGAAAGATGCTTCTAGAACACACCAAATCCAGAGGCTTTTGGAGTATTTTGGAGAAAGAGATTTCTAGAATAATACGGAACACATGGAGTAAAGAAACATCTAGAGAAAGACCGAGCGAAAGTTTCTAGAACATTCTTATGCTTAGATTTGGATATACAAGAGCTCTATAAATACCTTTACCTAGGACATTTGTGGCATCTTAGCAATTACTTTTAATTCTATTTCTAGAATTTTGTATTTAGGACTTCCAACTCTTGTAATCTCTTTCAACTTTTTTAGTTAACAAAAAAATTAATCAAAACTTATTTGATCCTGTATTCTTATTCTATTCTCTTTCAATTTTGTTTAGTTTCTGCTTCATAGTTTTTATTCCATATGAGGTCTATTGATTTGCCAAGAGATTAATAGATCTCATCTTTTCAATTCTCTGCACGATCTTTTAAATTAAGGTAAGCTCTTATTTTTATTTTTCTTGTTTTCTTATTTTTGTCAGAGCATTTTCTTTTCTTTTCTTATAATTTCCTGTTTGAAATTTAGTGGATTTAACTTCTCAAATCATCTAACTCGCCTAGAAGTTAGACAAGCATTAGTAATTAATAACTCCCCGTTGATTCGACCCATATTCGCATAACACTACAATAGATGCCGTGCGCTTGCAGTAAAATAAATTCGCAGTTCTTATTCACATCAAAAATCTTCAATCAGTGGTAAATGAAATTAAATTGATATATATGGTATAAGAAGTAAATGCATTAAAAGTAAAGGAATGATGTTAACAGTTGAACATTGGAGGTGTAATAATTAAACAAGTATGAATACACACACAAACACACACACATACATACATACATACATACAAACACACGTAGCCTCAAGTATGTGTTTATGATGGGTGTGAATTATTAAAGTTGGCTAATAACTTAGATTAGATAAGAATGACATAGTCATTAAAATGGGTTGGAATGTGAGTTTAGTAGTGTTACATAATAAAAGTCTGCCCACGGCAAGAGGCTACTGACTGTTGTGTCTACATTATACTAATATAGGAGATATCCAAATGTAGGACCCATGGAGTTTATATACTTTCGCATATAGGTGAGATACCAAAGCAGGAAGGTTTGCCTCAGGCAAAGTGTCAAAGGACCAGTAAAGTTTGCTTCAATCTTTTAGGGGGTATTAACTAACAAGTGGGTATTACCTTAATTGGTTTAAACAATCTAAATGGGATTGTGAGCAAGGCTCGATGCTATGTAAGTGTGTGATTGGTACCATATTAGGGAGTATGAGATGTACATAGGTCGAGAATGTCATCAGTCCTGAGTGGGCAACAAAACAATAAGGGTTACACCTCCTACCAGTGTAGATCACATTTGGATCATGCATCGTCACAGTTGTTTACTTGATTGTTTGTTAAGGGAAAGGCTAGATAACTCTTTATGGAGGTCTTTCAAAATGGATAGAGTACGACCAACTATTGTGACGCAGTTATTAGGCACCACAGGAGTTTCTTTTTATGCATGACGACGAGGACGTGATTCTGCATTGATGATGGATCATGACGAGGCGTTGGGTTATAGATACTAGCGGGTATAGTACCTTGGTTCAAAGGGGACTGTGGTAATTATATGTATATGTTATACATATACACATACATACACATATGTGGTATTGTCTACCTAGGGTAGATGGGGATTATCGTACGTGTACGTGGAGTCGAGACAACTAAGTAAAATAAAAGAAATAACATGTGATCAAAGGCAATCAGCATAAACTAGTGTTATGTATAACTTGTTTACTTTACCAGTTACCAGAATGTTGTCCTAACCCCCACCTTATTACAATCCATATGATAGCTTTAGAGTGATAGGTACTGGTGTAAGGCGGGAACTATGGAAGGAGAGATTTCCTTATGCATGCTCGACATTGACAAGGACATTTGATCTCAAAAATGTCAACCTCGGTCAATAACTATATGTTTTATTACGCTTTACTATTTCGTTATGAGTTTATATCGATAATACTCAGATATGCATTTATTTATTTGCAGGATACCAAAAACTAACATTCGATACTTTGGCGAGCTTGGGTTTTTGATTTAGCGAGCCTACTGGGTTACCAGTTGTCACATTTGGTATCAGAGCTTAGGTTAGTTGATCATAAGAACTAGGATATGATGAGTAAATGTATTTGAAATTTTTACTATAATTATACATATTATATGCCAAACTCTACAAATTTCAACTGTAGAAGAAGTTGCAACCATATTTTGAAAAGATGAACGCGACTATGAGTCAGAACAATAGATGAAGTTAAAGATGTACACCTTCCCCGATTACCCCTTGGAAAGTAGGTCGTATTGAAAGACGTTGACTTAAAAAGAGCATGAATACAACATATGGAAGGGTCTTTGAAGCTGGATAGTACTTGATCCCCTTGTAGAGCATAGATTGCTCTATGGTTATAGATCCTCACATGATTACCGATTGGTGATGTACAGTAGATCTAGATAAATAGAAAAGTGAGAATTTATATGTTGTAGAAGTCCGAAAGTAAATATTAAATAAGTTCCCAAAAGTAGGTGTGCAATAAACACTCCAAGATGATCGCTATATTTTTTAAATATTTTGGGAGAAGATAATTTGGTAAGTAAGTAGAAAAGAATATTTGTCCAAAAGAAGAGATAAGTAAAAATCCACCTAAGTTTAACCCCACATAAAAGAATATAGTATAAAAGTTGAAATGATTTTAATATAAAATATTGAAAAAAAAATATAAATGAAATTTTTGAAATGATTTTCATAGGAACTATTTTAAGGTAGAAAATCTTATTTTTGAAAAGTAAGTAAATATAAAAATTTTGAAAAAATAAAATATCTACATTTTATTTAAATAAACAAGTTTTAGAAGAAATTAAAATGAGTTAAATTGGAAATTTTAGTAAATGGGGTTTTAATAAAAAATTCTCTTTTGAAAATAAATGTATAGAGCATATGTATAGCTTGTTGATTTTTTCTGAGATGAAATTTTTTTTAGTTGTAAATTCTTTTTAGGGGTGGACAATAGGAAGTGGTACACGTTAAAAATAGGGTAAATAGTATAGGAAAGAAGATTAGATCCCAAAAATAAAACAGCAGTCGAACACACTACAATGGTTCAATAAGAAGACATTAAAATGAGGGGAAAAGTTGTATAAAGAGGAGCAATTTAAATAAGTGCTGTTTAGGTAAAAGGAAGTTGAATAGTAGTAACACTATGAAATATAAATAGAAACAATATTAGAAATTCATAAAAAAATAATGTTAGTAATTAGAAATAACGTTAGAAGATTATATTAAGAATAATGCTAGTAATCTAATTAGAAGCAACACAGGAAATTAAAGGCAAATCAAAGGAAATAGATATTTTCTATGGTTGTGCGCATTGATTGCACGTATATTTTAAAAAGTCCCCCTCACTACTGTTAGAGACTCCATCAAGGATTGGAAGTGGAGATAAAATGAGTAATAGGAAAATAATAGGATGGAAGTGTCCATTTCTACTCCAGTTTTTATTGTTTAAAATCATAAAAGATGTTTAAGAAACATTGTAAAGTGTTTTTTAAAGAAATTGTTTGTTATAAGAATTGAGATTTTAAAAGCAAAACTTAATAAGTAGTTTGAGTTAAAAATTTCAATTTTAGGAAGTAAAAATCCTTGTTGAAAAAGGGCTTAAAGAAAAAAAATTGATATAAAGAAAAAGGAAGGAACTTTTTAAATTAAATTGCTAACATTTTCTTTTGGACTTGATGGATAAGCTTAATTCAAAAATCTTAAATTATAATTAAGACACTAAGTTGTTTTTGAATTTAATAGAATGATTCTAAGTTTGTACTTTTGAAGATAAAACTTTTGAGATTAAGTGCTTCAAATTTTGAAGTTTTAATTTTTGAAAAGAGTCGCGAAAACCAAACAATTTTTTTAATGTGGAGTATATAGGGATTACTGCTTAGGTAAGATGGGGTATAAACCTAGGAATATTTAGCAAGACACGTGTGAAAGATGTAAGAGGAACCCGCGAAGGAATGATGAATGGTGTCAGAGTACACTTCTTAGAATATACTCGCATGAAAGGTCAAGATAAAGGAAGTAAATACCAAAATTTGAGAATACTGTCAAGAGAGTTAGATTAAAAGACAATAGTAATTAATGGTAGTAAGACGGAAAATACATATAGGGAATGTTGGTTGGCTCAGGATTAAAGAGGGAAGAATGGAAGGTAAAAAATGACATCGAGTTCAGGCAGAGATGGGTGGTGATGGCAATCCTAGGGTCAAGAGACGGGGTTGGGTTCAATTTTAAAGTTGAAATCTTTTAATGGTGGAAGGTAACTTGGTTCAGTAGTATGTTAAAAGTGAGGGGAAGAAAAAGCAATCAGGTTATATAACCCAGCAATCCCGATTCTCTAGGAAAACAAATAGGACTTTTCAAGTCCTGGATTGGTACCGATCCAAGGACTTGGATCGGTACCGAGTCTTTTTTTTTAAATAACGGTGATGACCATCCTTGTGTACATGCATGTGTGTGTGTCTCATAATGGATCTACTCGAGAACGTGCACGTGTATACGTGTGCGTGTACATATCCTACCCCAAATGACTAGAGTCGAAGAAAATCAAATTTAAACCTAGAAAGTCCATGAGAGGAGCCAGTTCAAAATTACTGAGTTTGGAATAATACATTGAAAGAGCATATTCCAGATTTATAATGGCAGATGTAGGTAAAGCATCGTGACGAATAGCTATAGACATAACTCTTCACAGAAATGATTTGTAGGAAGAATAACGACCATTCAAAGCATAGAGTGGAGTCCTTTATGGCAAACCCGACTTGTCTTGATTCAAAGCACATTATGTTTGAAATAAGATGCACTTTGGAGGGGCAAGTGTTATCCAGCTTTTTGACCAAGCAATATTCGGATAGACTGGACGAATTGAACTTGGAAGTTATCAAGGTAGAAAGCCCAGAGAGAGCCCAAGGGTCTAGAAATCAAGCGTAAACAGAGCCACGAGGCAAAGACCAAAACACCGTATGGATCCAGAGTACAAAATCCAACATGTATTGGATTGGTACTGATCCAACCTCCTGAATCTGCACCGATCCACGTTTCTTTAGGCAATGAAGGCTAACTTACTCCTATTCACTAGTATTGATGCTGGAAGGCTATTTCAAGTTTTATTTCATCGATCCAATGTAATTCTCTATCGATCTCCTTGAGTACTTGAATCGGCAACTCCATTCTTCCACAAATCCATCATTTGGACTTAGGAACAAGCTAATAATGATACAAATAAGTTTGGAATCATGAAGCTAACCATGAATCGAGCCAGGACAAGAAGTTCAAAATCATCCATATGAAGAACATATGGATCGGTACCGATCCAAGCCCTTGATCAGTACCGATCCAGAATTATCGATAAGATGTCCACCTATTTTCTTGGAGAAGTGGTCTATTATGTGGAAAACGAGGTGGAGATCATGGAGGTGAAATTTTTGGCTTCCTACAACTATAAATAAAGGGGCAAGGCTCACTTTTAAGGATCTTTTTTGGTCCCTTGCTCTCTAACTCTAATCTCTTGTAATCACCTACGGATTTATACCGATCCGTAAGAACTTTTACTTGCAAGTCAACAATCAAAGCAATAAAATCACTAAGTGGACATAGGCCAAGATTAGCCGAACCACTATAAAATGTTGTGTGTTCTTTTCTTACTCTTTTTAGTTTACTTTTCTTTACTCTTTAATCTCTACACAATCTCTTGGATGTTTGTGTCATTCTTGATTCAAACACCCACCATTCTTCCTTCCCATTATGACTCTTGAAGTATCTTCTTCTGAATTCTTATCTGAACTGGAGAAACTATAGTCTTACATTAGTGATCTTCCCTTTCTCCTTCTCTTCTTTTAATCACTTGTTTACTACTTACATCTTTCTGACTTTACTTTTATATATCTTGTGCCCTTGACAGTGAAGGCACGTGAGAGGGAGAGCACACAGGCCTTACTTCTTGATCGGGTGGCTAAATTTAAGGCCGATCTTGTTGCCTCTAATACTAAGAAGGCTATACTCGCATCTGCTAAGGTCAAGGCTGAAGAAGAAGCTAGAAGGTGCAAAGAGAGGGCTGATGGTGAGGCCAAGGCTATAAAGGATACTTGGTCTTTAAAAGAGTGCAAGCAGAGGGAGAAGGATGACGCGTTGGGCAAGGTGGCAATGGAGTTGGAGTGGTGATGGAGAAACTAACCCGATCCAGAGAAGAGCTTGATAATGTTGCTTTTGATGTGACTTATGGTTTTTATGCTTTGGCTAAGTGTGGCTTTAGTATAGAGGTTAAGCTTGACTTCCCAGGGGACAAGTCTTTAGTTTCCCTGATTTATGAGTATTGCCGGGATAAGTGGAACGAGGAAGAGGCTGTGATGCAAAAGGTTGTCCTTGACCATTTTGAGCGTTCCATTGGGAGGGAGATGGTTGAAATTGACCCTGGGAACATGCAACCTGAGGAAAGAGAGAAAACATCCGCACACAAGGTTAATCCAAATTCTCCATAGATATAGATGTTTAATCCTAGATTTTCTTTCTCTTTTTGTATGAAGATTCTGAAATTTATTTTAATGTGTGTAATGAAACATGATTTTCATTCTGTTATCTTACGAATGATCGTGTTTTTCTTATTGCTTTGTTTAGTATTCTGGGGAGAATATCTCGCAAAACTGTTGAGGGGGACCGAGGCTAGGCTCGAAAAACAAACTCTAGATCGCCTTAGTTTAAGCACTGTGGCTATAGGCCAGCGCGAAAAAGAGTTAGACAAGTCTTATATGGGGCTTAAGGATAAGACTCAGGAATTGTTGTCCAGGATAGATCAGGTAGTTCAAGAAAAGGAGGCCCTTAGCGATTTTGTGTTGCGCCGATGGTGATACACACTAGAGAATGTTTCATTCCCACCTGATAATCTCCACTTAGAGTGGTTTAGGCTTAAGCTTAGAACCTTGATTAATGAATGAGCTCTCTGTATCCTTGTTATTTTACGGCTGATCTTTAAATACATGGTCAAGTAAATATAATATAATAAATGGTGGATGTTCAATGCTAAAATTTTATCCATTATGTCTTGATTATGTAACCAGGTTTTACTTTACTATTGATTAAGTTGTTTCTCCCTAAGTTTTGTTCAGTGTTAACTATGTCTGTCGTTAGGATACTTCTGTCTCCACTATCATTCATGACCCTAAAGGTTCTGATGCGATTGAGGTGGATAATGCTTCTGAAGATGAGGTCGACCAACTTAGGGACGAGAATGAGAGACTTGAAAAGGAGTAGAAGTTTGCTCGTGAGGAGCTCAAAAATGTCAAAGATGGGCTTGAGCATTAATATGATTGCAATAGAAAACTGCACGCATGGTCGGGAGGTGTTGCGTCAGAGTTGGAAGAGATAAAGCAGACCTTATAGGAGAGTGAAGAGCCCAATGGTATTGTTTATAGAAGTGAGATTGCACAATACAAGAAACATGTGGAGGAGATGTCTGTAGAAATTGCCAAATTGATTAGTGAAAAGGAGGCTGCTGAGTATGGGAGGATGAGTACGGTGTCCTGCTTGGAAACTGCTCTTGTCCTTCCTATAAGATCTGAGCATTCTCATCTTCATAGCGATGGATGGAAAAATGTTGCCCATAGGTTATTTGGTGAATTTACATGGCAAACCAGAAAGACAAGATCTTAACTAATTGAAGCTCTAGATGACACAAGGAGAAAAGGTGTGTTAATGATATGCGAACATAAGGATTCATCACAAGTTGCTCGGGGCAGGATTGCCTCTTACTCGAAACAATTAAGCAGGAGGAGACCAAGAGTAAGAGGGTAGAGGCATTGCTACAATGATCCCAAGATGTCTTCGAATCCTTTTACTCCCTACTAGACCAGAACTTTCTAAACAATAGAGAGGACTTTGTAGTGACAACCGAACATCCTATGGATCAATGAGCAGGAGCTTGCTATGATCCATGCATGACCTTTCTTGCTAGCATAGCCTCACCTTTTCCTAACATTCCTTAGACATCACTTTTAGTGTTTAATTGCTAAGACCTTTGGGTAAGGGGTGTTTCTTCTTCTTTTTACTTGACAATATTTGGCATGATTTTGAAGTTTGTTTACTGAATTACATGTATCTACAAGATTTGCGAGCTTTTGATACTATTTCTAGCTTATTTATTTCATTATGGACTTATTTAATTTTCTCAGTTAGCTCCTCTCGATCAGTGTTCAAAGGTTGCTGCACTCAAAGAGAAGTTAGATTCTGCCCTAGCAAGAGTAGCAGAATGCCAAGAGCTTATATGAGGTAGTATATGGAGATGAGATCAAAAAGTTAAGGCAAAGGATTGTGGAGATGGATAAAGAGGTTGCACTACGTATAAGCACAGAAGACGATCCTCCAAGAACTCATCTACATGCGCCTCCCTCTGGTCGGATGTAATTCATGTGCCCCCTTACGGGGCCAACCCGGACGAAATTCTCCGGTGGAAGAATGGTGTGAAAAGTTATTATAAGGCTACGATTAAAAAGTTGGGGGATTATTATAAGGGAGAGTCGGGGATGCCAACTACTCGAGTTTTGTCCTTCTGTTTTACTTAGGATGAGCTCTTTAACCGCTTTTCTATGAATATCGAAAAAATGAGGGAGCACCTCTTGGGTGAGATGGAAAGCGCTAGAAAGGTAGGCATAAACATCTTAGAAAAAAAGATATTCAACTTAGAATTTGAGGCTCGATTAGATTCCATTGCAGTTTCCCAAGGTGGGATGGATAAGGCGTCTCTATTAGAAGAGCTTTAGAAAGAGAAGGTGAAGAAGACAATAGCTGAAATGAGCCGGCAATGTGCTATTGATGTTTTTAGATGTTTTTGGCCTGGACTTAATTTGTCCTTCTTGTATAATTGTGCCAATTATAAGTATAGGTCTCAAGATTTCAAGAATTTCTGGGCCGGCACCAATTATGATCCCCGCATCGCTTATCGCAGTTCTGCTTATGGTAGTGCTACTCGTGCCCTATCATTAGTTGTTATTACCGAGCTGGATAATCAATCCCCTGCTCGTCAATTGGCAGAAGGCTCCTCTCAGCCTTTAGTATTGCATTCCCACAGGTCATACCAACGTGGAGTGGTCATAACTAACTCATCTTCTGATTCTTTGTTAGATTCTTAGCATAGTCTTTATTATGAGGTGTCATCTTATGATGTGAGCCAGGCTATAATCTTTTGTACATCATATATATCTTAAGATAGACAATTGCATTACGGTAGGCATGTAATGAGGCAACTAAGTATTGGTAACTCGGGTTTTTGATATATACCTAGCTTTGAGTAGTGTCTGGAGTTGTACCTGATCGATTACTTATGGTACATTCCATATATTGTGCTTTCTTGCCATGTTTACAATAGGCTCCTGAGGTAGCTTATGCCACCTGGTCTTGACCCTAGGGCCGCAGTCTTTTTCCGCATATTTGATACAACCAGATCCTTTGTCTGGACGTGGTATCCTGCACTGGCTTGGCCATATGCTTTGTGTGACCCGCCCCTTGTTTGGAGCGTAATGTTAAATGTACGCTTTACTGCATCATTTTCTAGCCTCACCGTTCTCATTTTTAAGACTGCTATTATCGTTCGTATATTGCATTGCAACTGTAGAACAACAACGGTGAGCTGTGAGAAAGTTGTTCGTGCGCTTGGCACAGTCTTCCCCACGGTTTGGGGGAGGGTTATAGCTCCAGTTGTAGCATCATCGTTCCCATTTGAGGGCTACCTTTGTCATTCATGCCCTGCATAGTATGTGCAGTATTCTGAATGATGGTGGTGAGGCTGTGAAGCTATTTTCGTGCGCTTAGCGCGGTATGCTCCACTGTTTAGGTGTAGGCTGCAATGTTTGTATTTAATTGAGAAGTTAGGTCGTGCATATAAAACCCTCGCATGCGCATGATTTTTTGTACTAGTTCTGGTTGTCTATTATTCGTACGTCCAGTGTGCTATGTTAATTACTTAACATAGAGGTGTTTTTATACTGGTTCGGGCCAACAAATATCCCTACGATCAGTTTGACTATGATATGATTGCTATCGTAGGAATATTTATATTAGGGCAAGGAAGTCTAATATTCCTATGTCTAGTGCAGTAATTTGGCTGAAGAGCCGGATTGCATTGATGTAATTCCAAGTGTTTGGGTCCATTTTCACCGTACTTGGTGTTGAGAGAGTCATTTTTGGATATCGACCTCGTGTTTTGCTTGATCAGTGACAATTGGCAATAAACTGCGAATGTGCATGGTAAGGTCATTTATCCTTGGTATAGAGAGATAATATAGAGATTTTTTATACTGGTCTGGACTGTTTAATATCCCTATGACTAGTTTAATATATCAGTACACATATACATAAAAAAATTACAATGTTTATTACATAAGCAGCACTGGATATTCTGATCTCGGCCTAGACTCTTCGGTGCGGTATTGAATGTTTGTCTTTTGCATCGGTGCTTCGTCTTTAACTTCTACCCCGGATTCTGAATCCATCATGCTCCTGATCTCGACTATCTATCTGACATGACTTCACCCCCAAGTCAGAGAGAGAAGCATCAAAATCCCTATGTAGACAGTTGGATTTGGTTCTAGTGGGGGCAGTAGCTAATCTTTCAAATTTGTGTGCATCTTAATCACTTTAGCTTCCTACAAGCCAAAGTGATTAAGATGAGTGTCGTGGGGCACAATAGTCGATGACCCGGTTCCTAGCGGGGCACAGAATCCTCTTGATGTTGTGATTAGAGTTTATGGATTCCGGTTTTGGGTTCCCAGCCATGATTGGAATCACTATCGAAATCAACAAACGCCTTCATGTCTTCGTCCAACTTGTAGTCATTGATTGACATAGGGGCAAAGAGTAGTTGGTAGAAGCCATTGAACTTAATACCATGCACCACCGGTTGTTGAGTCTTTCTATCATGTAGTTTGTAGTCGGCCTCACCTTTGTCAACTTTGAGAGTGCCATTATCACTCACCTACTATAGAGCTAGCATGATTGGTGAGTGACGGTGGTGAGGCGTGGGTGATAGGGGTGTTTTTGACCGGAGAAAGATGGTTTGTGTAGGATCCATAGGACTCTCGAGTGACCATTTGGGGCGACGGGAACGAATGGGTCAACGAGTTTCATAGTCGGTATGGGGTAATATATGTATGGTCTGCTGGAATTTAGGAAATGAAGGTTAGGCAAATTTGTTAGAGATTAAAAAAGAGAACGGAAGTTCAGGCCCTCCTTCTAGCACCAAAAATACTGGTGAAGTTTTTTTGGTTTCACAACACTCAATGGATCGACAAGTAATATAGATGTCGATTACTTCTACAAATTTGAATCAATAGATTAACATGTATTAAATCTGCCTTTAGTAAGTGACTATGTTGCTGAGTGCTTCCATAGCCTTGTAGTCACACTCCAACTGTTTGTTGGAATGTCAAAATGGTTTTGCATGGAAATTCATCATTCATGATTTAATGCAATATAAAGAAAGAGGAGTGAAAGTAAAGGACATTAAAATTTCATACGTGGTTTGGATTATCACCAATCCTACATCCACGGGATAATGCATTATATATTATTGTTTGAAACAGATGATTACAAATTTCCTAAAAGAATGCAATATCTGTTGATTTTGTTATAGTGAAATTTTAACCCTGGAAAAATCATCCCCTTTCTACGTCTTCTAGTACCTCCTTTTATAGTATGGAAAAGTACACTGTTGATTATCGTAATCACCCTTTATCCTTTGCTTCAATCTCCACCGTTGGATCTTACCACTTATCAGTCATCTATAGTCCTTTTTGTTGTGCCTGGATTGGTAATGCCTCTTTCATGGGATGTCACGGTTTTAGCGGGAGTCCAGGAAATTGCAATAAGATGCCTGAAAATTTGGGTGGGAAGCTCAAGCCCATACGGGTCGGCCTTCTTCTGTCCTGAAGAGGAAGACATCTTAAGAAGAGTGAAGAGGCTTTGGGATATATTTGGAGAGGTGCAGTGATGATTATTTCCTGATGCACGAGGCATATTGCTGTGCCAACATCTCTTTTGTTCTTTACTTAACCTACTATTTTGTTTGGCAGAAATAGAGTTGCACTGCCCTGTTTCACTTTGATAGTTGATTTGACATATGCATGGAATATATTTGGGGTTGGTCACGATCTGAACTAATTGTGATTTGAGTTGCCCCGATTTCCGGTATGCTCAAGTTGCTGATGACAGAAAAGAGGAGCTTCACATCTTTGTGATTTACCTGTAAGTATGGTTCCACGTTGAAGTGTATCCTGTGTGGCCCTGTACTGCCTAGGTTGCCCCTAGTATGTGCTGGTGCAGACAAAGTATGGGCTTTAGAGATGCGGTCAGCTCAATTCAGCATGTATTTCATCTTAGGCTTCAACACAATATTCTAGTTCTGCTTTAATCTTATATATTTTCGTTATAACCTACCCCATTTCCTTATGGGTGTAGTATTTGTCTTCTTTCATGATCCCTCGATTGTAGGGTTCGAGTCAGGTTAAATATTATAGCCTCAAGATGGCTATTTGTGCAGTATGAGTTTGATTGCTTTACTTCCTTGATCCTTTACATTTAATTCTTCTCAATACGAAGGCAGTCTTTCTGGTCTTACGCCCTACCTCATCTTTCTACAATGTAGTTGGGGGTAAGAATGGGTGTAACAAGTGAAAATTTCTAGAGTTACTTGACCAGATTCATGTAGCATCCATTGCAGCTCAAAAACTAGAACCGTTGGTAATTCTAATGGCAGTGGTTTCTAGAATTTCTAATAATTTTAATTTCACTAAGATATTGAAAAAGTTCCACCAGTGGATATGACATTTCTATTATTAGGTTTAGATGTACTTGTGTCAAGAAGATGTAGAAGTTAAGCATGATGAAGTGAATGCTATGGAGGATGGAGGACTATCCATGGAAGAATCTAGAAAGGATAAAGAGAAAAGAAGAGCTAATGATAGCTACAGAGCTTCAACGTGACCAAAAAGGGAACCAAATTTCTCCTCTTACACTGTCTTGACTGAGACCACAAATAGGATCTACCTTGATACTAGAGGAAAGATGTTGTGACGACCCACTGATTTTAACATCTAAATTAAATTATAAACAATTTCAAAATATGCTTATAACCATATCCAAACATTAAGAAAAGTGGACCGTGTCTATATATAATTAAAATTCTAAAATAATGAAAAAAAGAAAAACCTCACATCGGAATCAAACATCAATATAGGATAACATCGACTCAATAATAATTATTTACAACCTTATCACATCAATTTTACATTTCAATAATATAATTATCATTAATTTAAGAACAATATACAATGGTATAAAAGAACATACCAAATCAGCTACCCACGATATTGCATGCATCCTCTTTTCCATTTCCTCTTCCGCTCCTACCTGCAACTTCACAACTATACAGAAGTATATAAAATAAAAGGATAAATGTTTCAACTATGTTTGGACTATGCCTAACTTATATAATATGATCGTAGGCTTGATAGCTATTGCATAGGAAAAGACTGCCTACGTACACCTTTTGGTGGATCAAGCCCATGTCGTTCTATTTCCTGCACTTCTCATGCATCTAAATACTTGTTAGTCCATTACAACTATAACATCCATGGAACCATTGCAACCATCATAAGCAACTCAACCAATGCAACCATTTCAACCAGCACAGTTAACCAATGCAAATAGTAAAAGAAGAAAATAATATTCATATTCATCTATCTCAACAAATCATCCTTTGGGGTAATAATAATGCGGTTAAGATCCCACTTCCTCGCCCTTTGACTAGGAAGTGGGTTTCGAAGCATCGCTTTATTGTGATGGGTGTTCCTGATGCTTCCCTGGTCACTTTACCTTTGGTTTCTCCTTGGATGTAGCCATGCCCCTATCTAACACTATTATTGTTATATCCCCTTCTGGGACCTCTGTATTCCTTGCCGCTATATTGGTTCCAGATCTGAAACTTTCCTCTAATGACATATCCTGGAGTTTGGTTGAGCAAGCCTAAATTCAGGAAAACTCAAAAATGAGAAATGATATGAAGTATGCCACTTTCTATAAGTATGCTGGCGATGATGGGAGAGTAGACGACTTTATTATTAGCCAGTGGATGATGATTTATCTCTTTACACTATAGGCAAACTTGGTCAAAGGAATTCGTCCCTCTTGGCTAATACTTCTTGGGATTGGATATATCTATATTGCTCAGAGTCGTTTGATTGTGTTCCTTCCCCAGTCTCTTTGTTCTCAGGGTATTTCGATGTTATTGGGCTTGCTCTTTGGATGATGGTAGTGGTTCCTCTTCTACAGAAGGGGAATAGTCTATTTTTATTAGTAGTTTTGGCCTTTTTGCCGAACTCCTATGTTTATTGTTTGATATATGTTCTGCGCTTGTGCAGAACACCTGCTTAAAATTTCCTTTTTTACAAAAGTAGACGACCCACTTTAAAGCCGACTAGACGTGCGAAAATAATAATTATAATAATAGCACACAACCATCAATCATCAACAATATTCAATGCCAATCACAATCATAAAAAAAGAAGATAACAATACTAATATAATTGCATACATACCAATCATCCATTTTAGTAACGCATCACCAATGTAAGTATAAACCATCAAACGTGTTCTAATCATCCAGTAAAGTGACACAAATCAATCATCAAATGTGTATTGATCCAGTCAACATTGGTAACACAACATCTATCATCAAGTAGACGACCCACTTTAAAGCCGACTAGACGTGCGAAAATAATAATTATAATAACAGCACACAACCATCAATCATCAACAATATTCAATGCCAATCACAATCATAAAAAAAGAAGATAACAATACTAATATAACTGCATACATACCAATCATCCATTTTAGTAACGCATCACCAATGTAAGTATAAACCATCAAACGTGTTCTAATCATCCAGTAAAGTGACACAAATCAATCATCAAATGTGTATTGATCCAGTCAACATTGGTGACACAACATCTATCATCAAATAACCATAATCAACTACCTATCAACTAGTAGTAATAACAGTAAAATATCGCACAATCATCAAAATGTGATACCATCATCAAACATTAAATATATGTGATAATTACAACTAACAATCAATTACACATTTAACAACCATCAAAATAATATTTGCATCATTATTCTCTTAAGTATAAAAATAGTTTTGTTATTGTTTATTATAAATTCGTTTTTACTTATTCATCCCAAAAAATAATAATAATAATAATTTTTATTATAAACGTTGTAAAATTAATCACTTTACTATTTACACAAAACAGACTAATTTCACTGAAATTCACACTATTATTATTATTTGAAGTCTCATTTTATTTAATAAATAATATATTTTCCAAATATTTATTTAAAATATAATTTAATTTGTTATTTATGAATTTCCCAAAAATTCATAAATAATAACCTTATTTAATTCCATACTTTAGTTCTAGTAAAATTTGTTAAGCTGTGGTTATTTACAGAAACCACCTAAAATCTGTAAATAACCTTATTTAATATTTATTTATATAATTTTCTCATCATTGTCCAATTTATTCCAACAACTTATTTTCCAATCCAAATAAAGGAATTTATTTTAATAAAACATCCAAAAATACAACAATCAGCAATAATTATTCAACCAAGACATAATGCATTCAAAATATTATAATAATTAAACAATCCTCCATAGAACTTAACATACATCAATGAATAAGATTTTTCATCAATGATTATGGGTTTTTGTAATTTAAATTTCAATTATTAAATTAAATAATTCGTACCAACGTGCTTTTTCCAATAGTCTCCAAACTCAACAAACTAAGTGGCATATCATCTAAAATTTCACCACAATCCAACGAAAGGAACTGTGCATGAATTGGAATTCATATGTGAAAGATATGGTAATTAGAAGTTTAAAATTTTAAAATATAATTGATTAATTCACAAGAGATTAAATGGAATTTTACCATCTCCCTCTTGCCACCAGTTCATGTAACCTACCCATGGCTACCTAAAATAGCCATCTTTGACCAAGTTTTACCGCCCCTACTATGACAACTCGCTCTAAAACAAACCTAAATTTGGATCTATAAAAGCCCATTGAAACTTAGACCCGTTCCAAAGCTGGCTGTTGGTTAGCATAAAGAACAATACGGAGCTATTAATCTACAAATTCAAAAATCACAGTAGAAGGATAAAATATAATAACAGAAACAATACTCATTTCATTTAAAATTCAAATGTCATAAAAATCCATAACACAATACCTAACCATCACATATCTGTAGTACAATAATTTCAAAACATAACATTGTTTTTAAAGGGTACATCAAAAGATAATATGAATAGATAAATAGATAATTGCCACAAGTTTCCTACTCGCCTCTACCTTCAGCACCGTCTTTCCAAACATGTGTTGTAATGAGGAGGGAGTCAGAATAACATCTGTCTGATGAATAAAAATATCAAGCCTTACTATTATGGTATTTGTACAATATAATTTAAATAGGAATATGTCTTTCATATATTCACATTATTCTAAGTCTTTCCAACTTTAAGCCCTAAGGCTTTCCCAATCCAATTCTATAAGCATTACGCTTTCAACTCAATAACCCATATCTATCGTCAATAATGTCCTATAAATGTAAGAGATAGTACCCGAGCAATGTTTGCACCAAAAATGGTCACAAACCCCAAGTGTAGTGAAAGCACCAGCGTATGAATACGAATCAACAGTATTCACACACAAATCACAGATCTAAGCAAGTAACAAGCAGTGATCAAGAAATAATGAACAGTGACACACAATTTATAGTGGTTCAGCTATCTCCGGCCTACGTCCACTTTAAGGTTTTTATGATTTTATTGCTCGATGCTTGAAGATTGCAATTTCGTATGTTGTATTACAACTGATTTGCTGAATTAAGTCTGAATCTAAGGCAGCAATGGTGATCTGGAGTAAATCTGGCAGAATCTGGGCGCTCTTTAGCTCTCAAAATTGTCCGACCCCTTTTCTGAATGACTAGGGGCTCTATTTATAGGTGTAGGAGGCTGATATTTCGCCTAAATTGAGGGAAGATCAGTTCTGGCACGTGAGGGAGCCCACATGCCCACTTTATGGAAATCCGGGCCCACACCGGGATCGATTCGACCCTAGGTTTGAATCGATCAAGAATTTGTCCAATCAAGCTGAAATTTGGTGTGGACATTCTTCAACATGTGCTCAAGCTTCTGTGAAAATTTCATAGCATTTGGATGTGTAGATCTCAAGTTATGATCGATTCAATGTTGCATTTCTGGTGAATTTGGATACTTCGAATCGATCCTTCGACTCGATTGGGTCGAATCGATGCTTGCTGTGGCGTGGCGCGCGTGCTTCTCGCATCGATCCGCTTTTCACTCCGGGTTGATTGGGTCGACTCCATGTTCTTCGCCGCTTTGACTGGGTGGATTCGTGGTAGTGGATTCGAGTTGTTGGATTCGAAGGTTTGCTTCCTTCGAATCGATCGTATGTCCCCTTCGTATCGATCTGGGTAAATCTCAGTCGATCGATACGAAGGCTCCACTGCCTGAAGGTATTCGAAGGTGGGAATGTTCCAATGGACTCGAACTATCGGAGTCGAACTAATGCTTGCTCAATGGAGTCGAAGCAAGGCGTATTCCGATGGGTTCGAAGCAAGGCTCGTCGTGATCGATTCGAGGCAAAGGCTTGATCGATGGATTCGAAGCTACGGTCCTTTTCATGGATTCGAACTTGTGGTATATTGGGACGGATTCGAACTATGTTCTCGTGGATGGATTCGAACCAACGATGTCTTAAGTCGATTCGAACATAAGCCCTGCCGATGAATATAAAGTAAATCGAGTCGAACCAGGTGGAGTCGAAACTGATGGATTCGATTCATATGGGTGCGAACCCGAGGTTATGTTTTCCACTTGCTCCGATGATATCTTGAGCGTACGACCTCGGATTGACTTGATATTTGGAACGTTGACTTTCACGGCTCTTCTTGACGTGTCTTGTCAATTGTAGCCCGATCTGGACTCGGGTGTAATTCCTCGATATCCATGGTGAACTTGCGATGCACAATTGATATTTATGACTAGTAATCATTGATTTTCAGTTAATCTTTGGGTATTTCAGCTTTGCCAAAAGTTGGGATAACATTTTGCCCCCCAAAACATGCCTTTTGGTAAAAGGCGTGTTTTGAATAGCTTCAAATCAAATGTTGTGTGTTCGTGTATTACTCATAGCTTATAGCATTTTCAATCAAGTCCATGGCTGTTCGAAGCCGAATTGTTATCAATTTTTTCCAGTGGAAGTTAAGAATGAAATTCTACGGTCTCTCCGTACTATTGTTGGTCACTCCGGACCCTTGTCAACCCATTCTAGATTTAGCGATTGAGTAGAAAGATCCTATTGCGCTCCGGCGTTGCTTTCTATCCCTTGCACTATGGCTCCAGCTAGGGCGTATAGCGATGTCTTGGTCGTTCTCGACCGATTATAGCCTCTCCGGGCTCATGCTGGATCTCATCCTGTCACTCTCCGGTGAAGGGGAAACAACGTTAAGTGAGTCAATCCTGTCGCTCTCCGGCGAAGCGACTCACCTCTTGCACTCCGGTTCAGTGTATCTGAACATTAAGCGATGTCATGACCTGAATCGTCGGTCGATCACAGCCTCTCCGGGCTCATGCTGGATCCCATCCTGTCACTCTCCGGTAAAGGGGAAACAATGTTAAGTGAGTCAATCCTGTCGCTCTCCGGCAAAGCGACTCACCTCCTGCACTCCGATTCAATGTATCTGAACATTAAGCGATGTCATGGCCTAAATCGTGGGCCGATCATAGCCTCTCCGGGCTCTTATCGAATCCTGATCCAATCACTCTTCGGTGAATAGGAAACGATGCTTAAGTGAGTTGATCCTGTCGCTCTCCGGCGAAGCAACTCACTTCTTGCACTCCGGACCCTGCCTCTCCGGGTAGAATCATAAAGCGATCATGATTATATTGATATTTAATGTTTATCCTTTAACTCTCCGGTCAAAGGTTTATTTTAATAAGTGTTTCTTTATTAAATCCAAATCCTAGATGTTCAATCTCAAACACCAGGAAAAACAAGATAATGCCTCTCCGGGCAGAGCGGTCTATCTCCATCTCAGAGCATGCCTAGGGATCTCTCCGGTTCCCGTACATGAGTAAGTGGGATAGCCGTTTTATTTTGGAAATCAAATCTAAGAAAACTAATCGACCATAGTCCAAATCTTGAACTTGGCCCTTTCCATCACAATCAGTTGATGACGAGTCGTGATCCCGATCCAGGATCATTCCTGTTTGGTTGATGCGGTAGTTGTTCGGGTCTAACCGCCGTCGTACGTTCTCTGACATACTGCGGCAATCTACCACTCCTGGCATGTTCTTCCACCTCATCCTTCAGGTGGCGGCATTCATCGGTAGTGTGCCCATCCAGCTCATGGAATAGGGAGTACTTTCCAGTCTTACGTTCCCGCTCCGTGGGATCTCTCCTGGGTGGTCTTCGGTAGGGGAGTTGCCCTCGAGTTTCGGTGTAAATTCGTTCTAGTCCTGCCACCAAGTCTGTGTATTGCCTGAATCTGGGCTCTCGGAATTTCTTCCGTTTATCAGGACCATCATGTGTGTCATCCTGCTTTCTCTTTCCTTTGTCTGCCCTGGACTGTTCCCTGGCGGTTCCTGCGCCTTGTGAAACATTTATTTCCTGCCTCTCGGCTCGTGATTCCTCTAATCGAATGAATTTTTCAGCTTCATGGAAAAACTCTCCAAGATCTTGCGGTGGATCTTTAGTCAAAGAGTCTTTGAATTCGGTGCCTTCTCCAACTCCTGCCACTGCCGCCATCAAAATCATCGATGGGTCCGGGCGATCTACAGAAGTCACCGTCGCATTAAATCGTAACAAAAAATCTTTTATGGACTCTCCGGTCCTTTGTTTTATTGATGCCAAAGTCATCACGCTCTTAGGTCGCGTCACGTGAACCCTAAACTGCTTCATGAAGCAATCCACAAGCTCGCCCCATGTCCTGATTGATCCGGTTTCTAGCTGCCTAAACCAAAGCGCAGCCAAATCTGATAAGAATAAGGGGAAACATCGTGCCATCACTTCCTCGGATGCTCCCAGCACTTCCATGTGTCTAATATATCTGGTGATATGCATGGTCGGGTCTGACTTTCCGTCATAAGGATTCAGCGTTGGTAGTTTGAACTTCGGAGGGTTCCTTGCATTCCTGATATTCGGAGCGAACGGACTCCGACTAACTTCTTCCAATCCTCCTCCTGAAAACCCTCCTCTCATGAGTCGTCTCACTAGGCCGATCATTCTTTCATCTCCATCTAGGGGTTGCCCCCTTGTCATGTCTCTGTCTTGCCCTCCGAGTCTTGTAGGGAATTCTGGTACGTACTCTTCGGGTGGCTCGTTAGCATTTGTGTTGGCCCTAGCCGGTTGAGCTCCTTCCAAAGGTACTTCTGCGTTGGATCCTGCGGGCCTGCCTCCAAGCCCTTGTTGATTGCCTTCTGGTTCTGCATTCCGTCCTCCGTTGGGTTCCATAGCCCTAGCTCCTTGTTCCACATTCACAGCTGCTGTAGCTGGTCCAGGGTTCTGCATCCCTGCAGCTCTCATCTGCTCGAAGAAATTCTGCAGCATCTCTTGTTGGCTTTTCATCATTCTTTCCTGCATTAAGTTATTCATCGCTTCCATCTCATCTCTAGTAATGTAGATCGAAGCTTGTCCTTCTCCAGCGCCAGAGGATGCCTCTTGACTTCCTGCCTGTTGGCTCCTCTCAGTTCTTTGTCTAGTTTGTCGAGTCATTGTAGAGTCAGATCTGAATCCTTAAAATTCCAAATCTAAATTTTGAATTTGGTGTAGCGGGTGCTAGTTCTTCTCAGTGAAAGCACCAAAGTGTTTGCACCAAAAATGGTCACAAACCCCAAGTGTAGTGAAAGCACCAGCATATGAATACGAATCAACAGTATTCATACACAAATCACAGATCTAAGCAAGTAACAAGCAGTAATCAAGAAATAATGAACAGTAACACACAATTTATAGTGGTTCGGCTATCTCCGGCCTACGTCCACTTTAAGGTTTTTATAATTTTATTGCTCGATGCTTGAAGTTTACAATTTCGTATGTTGTATTACAACTGATTTGCTGAATTAAGTCTGAATCTAAGGCAGCAATGGTGATCTGGAGTAAATCTGGCAGAATCTGGGCGCTCTTTAGCTCTCAAAATTGTCCGACCCCTTTTCTGAATGACCAGGGGCTCTATTTATAGGTGTAGGAGGCTGATATTTCGCCTAAATTGAGGGAAGACCAGTTCTGGCACGTGAGGGAGCCCACATGCCCGCTTTATGGAAATCCGGGCCCACACCGGGATCGATTCGACCCTAGGTTCGAATCGATCAAGAATTTGTCCAATCAAGCTGAAATTTGGTGTGGACATTCTTCAACATGTGCTCAAGCTTCTGTGAAAATTTCATAGCATTTGGATGTGTAGATCTCAAGTTATGATCGATTCAATGTTGCATTTCTGGTGAATTTGGATACTTCGAATCGATCCTTCGACTCGATTGGGTCGAATCGATGCTTGCTGTGGCGTGGCGCACGTGCTTCTCGCATCGATCCGCTTTTCACTCCGGGTTGACTGGGTCGACTCCATGTTCTTCGCCGCTTTGACTGGGTGGAATCGTGGTAGTGGATTCGAGTTGTTGGATTCGAAGGTTTGCTTCCTTCGAATCGATCGTATGTCCCCTTCGTATCGATCTGGGTAAATCTCAGTCGATCGATACGAAGACTCCACTGCCTGAAGGTATTCGAAGGTGGGAATGTTCCAATGGACTCGAACTATCGGAGTCGAACTAATGCTTGCTCAATGGAGTCGAAGCAAGGCGTATTCCGATGGGTTCGAAGCAAGGCTCGTCGTGATCGATTCGAGGCAAAGGCTTGATCGATGGATTCGAAGCTACGGTCCTTTTCATGGATTCGAACTTGTGGCATATTGGGACGGATTCGAACTATGCTCTCGTGGATGGATTCGAACCAACGATGTCTTAAGTCGATTCGAACATAAGCCCTGCCGATGAATATAAAGTAAATCGAGTCGAACCAGGTGGAGTCGAAACTGATGGATTCGACTCATATGGGTGCGAACCCGAGGTTATGTTTTCCACTTGCTCCGATGATATCTTGAGCGTACGACCTCGGATTGACTTGATATTTGGAACGTTGACTTTCACGGCTCTGCTTGACGTGTCTTGTCAATTGTAGCCCGATCTGGACTCGGGTGTAATTCCTCGATATCCATGGTGAACCTGCGATGCACAATTGATATTTATGACTAGTAATCATTGATTTTCAGTTAATCTTTGGGTATTTCAGCTTTGCCAAAAGTTGGGATAACAAGCAACTTAATACCTTTTAATGGAAATTAGGTAGACCCTAACCATTTAATACCTTTATTTAAGGTAGGTCTCCATCATTAATACCTATTCCAAGATGGACTCCTCACTGGTATTTATCCAGTCGACATTAAATGAAATCTCTTCAGTCATTTAATACTTTATGTCAAAGTGGGCCCTTTTTTGAGATACCTCTACCATGCCTAACCCTTAACCCCGACCATTTACTACTTCCTACGTAGGGAAGATGCGGGCCATCACACATCCACTTGAAAACTTCAATCCTTGAAGCAGGTCCTTCGTATTATAACCTATACCCTACAGTGACATCCCACATTAGTCCGACTATTCGTAGGTACTAGTACCCAAATTAGATGAACAGATTTACCTTGCAGAATATGGAACTAATCTTACGTTATCCATAGTTAGTTATTATAAGCAATGTCTCACATCAGCACCTAAATCACATTTTTGGTAGCCCGATTAGCTGGTTAGACTTCCGTGCCTTTTGGCTGACCTCACATTCCTATAACATAGTCATAATTTATAACACCCTCTACATATATTATTACACATCTCATTGCATCCATAATTAAGGCCTTATAAGACAACTTCTTATTTCACTTCAACAATTAATTACTTTCCTAAGGGGGATTTAACAATAATTAATAACCTTTTAACTAAGCAATTAGTACGTTATAATTATATGATATTTATACTAATATATATATACACACACGCGCGTGCACGTGCGCGCCTAGCAATTTCTAAGCTCGCTGAGATTACGCCCTAAACTAATGTTTAAATGCCAACTCTTCAAAAATTATACAAGTCCAATTTCCACATTATCAATATATCATAAATCCAATATCCAAAATCTAATCAAAGACTTGTATATGAATAAATTCAAACTTAACCTATTTTATCTAAAATAATGGAATAAATCTCTCACAATTTACATACTTTTATGCTCTATTCAACTTCTTTTTACATGAACTTAAACAAAGGGAAACTCTATTCAAATTGTGAAAATAGGCAATATAAACGACGAATAAGAATTTGTCCCTTACACGCCATTTCCTAATCAAAACCCTTAATCAAATATAAAGAAAAAGATAAGAAGTGGAATAGAAGGTAAAACATTGAAATTGCAAAACATAAATAAATTCCATTGTTTTAAGATAAACATTTGAGATTCAAACCTATGAATTGACATTTTGCTCTTGGGGAATTTTTGGAGTTTTAATATGATGTTTTCATAAACTAAAATTCTCCAAGGCATATATCTAATCCAAACTACACTATTCAATTAATAAAATAGAAAGACTAAAATTTCCACTCACTATAGGTCCTTAGCTTTACTCCTTTTTGAATTTGACATGCCTACAATAATCTTCTTTAGATCTCTCTTTTTTAGAAATATGCAACAAGGGAATAGCATATGGTTTAGATTCAAAAATTTAAGAGTCGGAGGAGAAAAGGAGTAGAAATAAATGATAAACATATATAATTCCTTACCTAAAATCGTAAAGAAACTTTCTAAATCTTTTGAAAAAAGGAACTGACATAGCTTCACTAGACTCCCAGAATAATTTGTGAATGAAAGTGAGGAGCTAGGCTCTTCTTTATAGTAGTTGGAATGCACTAAAACCGCTGGATTTATGTCGGTTTAAAATGATAAAAATCCGGACGTTCAAAGTGCAAAAACCCTAGCCCCCACTTAACCTTCGCCGATCGATTGCCCCTACCCTACTAGTCGACCACTCCACTTAACCTTCACCGATCGACCATCCCTACCCTACCGGTTGACCGCTAGTGGTCGACCGCTCCTAGAGAGTGGTTGACCATCACATTTGTTTTGGAAAGATTTTTGTGCCGTTGTTTTTTATTTATTTCTTTTTTAATTATCACTTAACATTAAAGTTAATTTTTAATGATTACTTAACCTCCAAGTCTAATTGCTGTTAACTTTCAAATTTCAAACTTAAGATTTTTTATTTATTTGAATTTGAATTTGAATTCTATTTAAATTATTTTGAATTTGAAAACTTCAAACGTCCATAACTTTTCCGTTTGAGCTCCGTGTTCGACATATTATATATGGTAATTGATCATAAAATCGCCACTAATGCCATGGCATAACTTTCATGATCAAATTATGACTTTTGCAAAATCCATTTTTAGGCTTACCTTATTCAATTACTTTATCTGATTTATTTATTTCTTATTAAATTTTATGGGGTGTTACACTCATAAGCCAAATTGGCCGCTCCAACCACCACCATCCTCACCCTTTTGCCGAGCTGCACCACCTCATACCCGTGCCGCCACCTCCGGCTCACCCATGGCGCCACCACTAAACTACTGACACACGTCTTTCTCGACCATTTACAGCCTACTCAAATCGAATTAGGACGTGCCATCACCGCCAACCAACTCTTATCATTAAGATCTACGATACCCATTCTTAATTTCATCAATTGGCCATCAATTCAAAAACCCCTAATTGAAGCCCTAAGGTTCTGCAATTTCAAGCTTTTTGACCATAAATTTGATTGAATTGAGCAATTTTTTGGACAAACAGACACCACTCGTCGAGAGATTCACAATAATATGTATTCAATAGGGTTTGGACACTTTGATTATTAAATCAATTTGTAATTAGAGATAATCATCTGCCATTAGCATGTGATTAGAGAAATTTTGGGATTAAGAAAGAAAATTGAAGATAGAGATGATGGCTAGGATCCATTCCTCTGATTCAGGGTCGCTATTCCAAGTACCTAATGAGTTTACTCACAATACCCCTATTTACGAGTACATCAGAAATTACTCTGAGTATCAACGATCCTTCACATGAATATTGTAGCACTTACCTTGCTCCATCTATTTTTCATTCATCTTTAAGGCCATTACATAATTCTTTCTTTCCATAATATAACCTTTCAACATTCTATCCACATGTCACCATTTCTAGAACCCACCCTTGTGGATAATCATCATCGCGACTCCATTCCACATTGAGCCATCATCATCGAGACAGTTCTAGACATTCTCATTCCATTTTCCATAGTAGAACCCTACCTTATTCTATTCACAAGCTCCCTTCCTTGAAATCTGCCGCATTCCATCTGCCATAGTGATTTCTCCTTCTAATGATAGGGATAACTCTCCCAACATACCAAAGAGGGACCAATTAGCAAGGAGAGTTCCAATACACCTTAAAAACAAAACATTTGCTTAAACGTCCTTTTCAAATCAAAGCATAAATCTCCTTTTAATACAAAGATCTTTTACTTCCTACAAATACATCATCGGTTTATAAAACAAGTTCTCAAAATATTTATCATCATTTTAAACTAATTAAATTAATTTTGAGAAAACATCGTTTTATGTTGGAAATGAAATCGTCCTTTGAAATAAAAACACTTTGTTTAAAATATTTATGGAAGCTAAAAATAGATTTTTTTAAATGCATATTTTTAAAATTTTGTATAAATGGACCGCCCGCCTATCCTTGATTCCTCAGTAGTATCCATCAAGCCTTTAGTCACTAAAATCCTCTAACCACTATTACTCATCTTCATTGAACATCTTCACATTTTAAAGCCATTCAAGGTGTATACAATTACAATATGTTGAACAATAAGTAACCAAGTGAACAAGTAAGCAAGCAAACAAACAACAACAAATCAAAACAAATAAGAAATAAGCAAACAAATAATCAACAATAACTGATACAAGCAAAAGAGATTAATCCAAACAAGCATGACATGAATTAATAGCTGAACGCCAAATAAACACGTAAACAAATAAGTAATCAAAAAATCAATCACAGTAAAACACACAATTAACAACATAATACAATTAAGAAAAATAATTCAGACAAGCGAAGCATAGATTAATTGAATACATAGTCAACAATTAGCAATTAAAAACAAACATAATTAAACAGACTATCAACAACATGATACAACCATAAGAGATTAATTCAAACATTCATAACATAATTGATAAATAAACATGGGTAAATAAGCAACTAAATTTTCTTAATTGTGATTAATTTAACAAATGCAAATACAGTACAAACAATTCATCCAAAGTAAACGAATACAACTAACAAAGTTACTATTTACAAACATCAAAATGAGCAGTCCCTTTTTCAAATCCCAACTCTTTCCATAGAAAATGTTACATCCATTTTCGATCACAATGTATGGAGCGCAATCCAATTAACCAAAGAACTTCGAAGTATGGTGAAATAGCCAAAAAATACATAATAGACTAGACATGTCCCTAGAAAACCTTATGTGTGAAGTCTAGTAAAATGAAGTAAACATGATTAAATGGTCAGTCGTGCCCATAATGCAGTAGTCTTTCTAAACATCAACTAAGCCGTACCATGAAACATACTGCATATGTCCAAACATTTAAAATAACTATAACACTATAACAAAATAGAAAAAAATACAAATGAGAACTGCGCTGCCATAAAGCGAAGTAAACACTCGAATTTCCCGAAGTCAGCGCATTCTACATACTAAACTCCATCGCCATCTCCGACAAACACTACACCATCATACCTTCAGATGGCGTTGTCATTTCCTAGGACACAAACCAACTCCAAAACCTGCACGACCATTTATAAAACATCTTATCCATATAATAAAATCACAACGTAACACTTAAGCATAATACGCTTGCATTATATACGACCGTGCCAAGGTGCCAAAATAATTATATGATTTACATTTCCTATGCATGCCTATCTTATGCAGTTTCCATTTCCTTCCTTATCGCTAAGGTGTCTCTAATCATATAATATTCAGATATAGCTTAAATTTTAAATAGATTGCAATACTGGCATATCTCCATCGTCAAATATCTTTTAGCGTGCTCCGCTGCTTGCTTCTTCGTCCTCAGCCAATGGAAACCCTCTTTGTATCCTTCGACATAACTCACTAAACTCCTTCTTTATGTCCATAGGCATGACAACACGATAATAAATGGTGTCTTACTTCTAAGTGGACTAACGTTTAGAATACATAGGAGAATCCTATACTCCATCACAGTTTAATTTATAGATATCACAAATGGATGATGCCTTAATTTCGGTTATTTTTGACTTATTTTTAAGTGCATCGGACATTGAAAATAAATTATGCACAAATGGTTACTATTTTGGAAAATTGACTTAATACGATAGTTCATTCAATTCAAGGATGACTAAAAAGAACTATAGCCTCTTAGTCAATTTTTTCAAAATCATCAAATTTTGTTTTCCTTAAAATCTCCTTCATACCTTAGTACATGCAAGTCATGGTATTTACTTCTGTTGGAACCTGCCTTCTTTGATTTTAATGCAACAACTATATATTTCAACCTATATACTCTAATGTCAAATATTCTTGCAGGAATCTACAAGAGAAGCTATTATCATATCATCAACAAGATTAAGTTCTCAAATTTTATTATTTCTAAGTTAGATATTTTTGTACAATCTCTAATATGATGATAAAACACACACACACAAATATACTTTTGAAAATCATGCTTTAAAATAATAAATATCTTTAATTATTTAAAGATATAAAAAGGTATTTTCAAAATTATATAATATCTCAAGTTCAAAAGTGCTTAAACAAAGGAAGGAACAAAACAGAACAGGTTTAGATGTCTGTATCTTAATTCAGACGTCTGACATCAATGTCAGACATCTAAAGATAAAATAACAGACGTCTGAACCCTCTGTATAAAGTGCTTCTATTTCTATATGAAATAGACATCTGTAAATTTAATAATAGACGTCTGTCAACATAGACAGACGTCTGAAATGACTGTTTTTTTGTTTCTTCTATTTTTTGAATTTCAAACTTTATTCAGACATCTATCACTTTTCTCTCAGACATCTGAACTTGACGAACTGAAGCATCTCTTCATGAAATATCAAATTCTGAAGTGTTGTCTTCTTCACCAAGAGTTGCACTTCTTCTAATAGTTGCAACTATTAAATTAAAACTATTCAATACTATAAATAGAGATGAAAATCCACTATTTATTAACTAATTCTTTCTATCTATTCTGATCTTATATTGTTATAATATCAAGTGATTTTCAATTCTCTACTTCCTATCTTTTGCACATTCAAATCATCATATCAAGAAGATTATAGGAAGGGTGTACTACATTGACTATATTCGTGTTATTCAAAGAACACACAAGTCAAGAAACAATTTACCAAATTGTATTTGAAGTCCTATTCGGTTGCTTAGGCGGAAAAGTCCTGTTCGGTTGCTCAGGCGGTGTAATACCTGTTCCTCCGGGTTAAGTGAGGGTTGTTAGAGAAATTCCAGAAGGAGTCTGGGACTGGACGTAGAACAAGAAGTTCGAACCAGTATAAAAATCCCTGGTGTCATTTTTATTACTACTATTTACTATTATTTATAATTCCGCACTTGCTAGTCGTAGTTTAACTATATTATCGATCCATATACACTTTCATTTGGTATCAGAGCAAGGTCATCACATAACTATAACACAGTTATCTGATTTTTTTAATAATATGGACAATAACACTAGCAACAGTTTTACTGAGGGACAAGCCACTACACGACCACCATTGTTTAACGGATTAAATTATAGTTATTGGTCAACTAGAATGAAAATTTTTATGCAAGCAAGTGGATTTGAAACCTGGAATATCATTCAAACTGAATATCATATTCCTACTACAGAGTATGCTGCATGGTCTAATACCCAAAAACTAGATGCTACTACAAACGCAAAAGCAATGAACATGTTATTTTGCGCTTTAGACAAAAATGAATTTAATCGAGTCAGTATCTGTAAAACTGGATATGAAATTTGGAATACTCTTAAGGTTACACACGAAGGAACAAATAAAGTAAAACAAAGCAAGATTTCTATGCTTAAAAACCAATTTCAAAATTTTAGGATGAAACAAGGAGAAAGTATTAGTGAAATGTACTCTAGATTCCAGGATATTTATCACTCACTTTTGGCTTTAGAAGTTACTTTTACTGAATCTGATGTTGTATCAGAAATCCTTAACTCTTTAACTGATGAATGGGAACGAAAAGTCTTAGCTATCGAGGAAGCTAATGGTATTTCGACCATAAAAACAGAAGAGTTAATAGAAAATCTAATGTCCTATGAAGTAAATTTACAGGCAAGACGAGCACAAGCACAGGACAAGAAAACTATCGCTTTTCAAGCAGAAAAAGAAGACTCTGAATCAGAAGACGATATGGCATTTATAGCTAAGAATTTCAAGAAGTTTTTAAAATTCAAAAAAGGTAATAAATTTGGAAATAACAAGGGTTTCAATAAGCCATCAAGCTCATCTCTCGAATGCTACGAATGTCACAAGAAGGGCCACATAAAGAAGGATTGTCCTGATCGGAAGAAAGAAAATAATCTCAAAAAGGACAAATATAAAAAGAAACAAGCCTTCTCAGTTACATGGGATGATACAGAATCTTCTTCGTCAGACAGTGATAATGACAGTGATTCAGAACAAGCCAACGTTTGTTTTATGGCAACAAATGATGATGTAAGTCATCTAACTTTTGACGATTTAATAGAAATAAACTCTGAATTGTTAGATAAACTTAGAATCCTAAAGAGTAAATATAAAGATGCTTTAGGAAAATTAAATAGAACTGAAATAGAAACTGACATGTTAAAAGATGAAAAGAAAATATAAGAGGAAGAGTTAGTAAAATCTCAAGAATCTTATGTTAATATAACATCTCAATTCACTGATTTAAGCAGTGAAATAGAAAGACAGAAATATGAGAATGTTAAATTAGCAAAAGAGAATTATGATTTAAACTCTAAAATTAAAACACTTGATATAGAAGTATCACATCTTAAAACAAAACTGGAAAATATTTCTAAAAACGTTTCTAAATTTAACGGTGGAAGAGAGAGTCTCTCTAAAATAATTGAGAATTCTCAAACCTGTTCCAATAAAAAGGGGTTAGGATATAAAAAACAAATACAAAAGCATTCTAAAAATAATGATTCTTTATATACTAATTTTAAGAAAAAGGAATCTATATCTACTCCAAAATCTTCTTCAAAAATTATTCATCCAAAATCAATTATGATTTGGGTTCCAAAAACTAATAATAATTTAATTAGGAATAACTACATTAAATCTTTCATTATGTCTGTACATAAGAATGGAAATTTTATTTTTAAAGGGAACTCTAAACCCAACTGGGTTTGGCTTCCTATGATTTAACCCTTAGGACCCTAACAGAGGAAGTGGGTACCAATTGAATTTCAATATTTTTTGCAGGTACCGATTAAGAAAAGAGGAAAATGGATTCTAGACAGTGGTTGCTCAAAACACATGACAGGCGACAAAAATATGTTAACTAACATTATCTACTCAGATGGAGGATCTGTCACTTTTGGAGATAATTCCAAAGGTTACATCATCGGCAAAGGCGATGTGAGCAATGACGGTACATCTAATTTACCTCTTATTACAAATGTTTTATTAGTTAAAAATTTAAAACATAACTTACTAAGTATTAGTCAATTATGTGATAAAGGTTTTAACATAGTATTTTCTGAAAATAAATGCAATATTTTTTATCATAACAAAAATCTTATTTTCGAAGGAGTTAGAGATCTTAATATTTATATTCTGGATATGAAAAAAAATTATAATACAAATATGTGCTTATTAGTCAAAGAAAATGATCCTTGGCTATGGCATAAAAGATTTTGTCATATAATTTTCAAAGCTATTAATAAATTATCCAAAAACAATTTAGTTAAAGGTTTACCTAAAATGAATTTTAAGGTAAATAGCATTTGTGATGCTTGTTAACTAGGAAAGCTAACTAAATCTCCTTTTAAATCTAAGAAGATCATCTCAACATTACACCCTCTTGAGTTGTTACATCTAGACTTATTTGGACCAACTCAGACTCAATCTATTAATCACAATAGATATGTTTTTGTAATAGTTGATGACTTCTCTAGATATACTTGGACCTTATTTATGAAAAACAAAAGTGATACATTTGAAAATTTCAAAATCTTTGCTAAACGTATTCAAAATATTAAAAATCTAAAAATTAAAAACATTAGAAGTGATCATGGAGGTGAATTTGAAAATGAAATGTTTGAGAAATTTTGTAATAAGAAAGGAATATTTCATAACTTTTCATTTCCAAGAACGCCTCAACAAAATGGAGTTGTTGAACGTAAAAATAGAACACTTCAAGAATGTGCTAGGACTTTATTGAATGGAACCACTCTTCCAAAACAATTTTGGGCAGAAGCCGTTGCTACTGCTTGTTATGTCCTAAATCGTGTCTCTATTCGACCTTTAACTAAACATACTCCATATGAACTCTTCAACGGTAGAAAACCTAATATATCTTACTTTAAAGTTTTTGGTTCTAAATGTTTTGCCTTAAATACGAAAGATCAATTAGGAAAATTTGATCCAAAATCGGATGAATGTATATTCATTGGATATTCAGAACGAAGCAAAGCATATAGAATCTATAATAAAAGAACTAAATCTATTGAAGAAACACTTCATGTATCATTTGATGAAAATTTGAAAATTAAAACAAATGATGATGAAGACATTGTAATAAATTCAAATTCTACTTTTGACAACAATGCACCTGACAATACTTCTTCTATAAATCAAATTGAAACTGAATTAAAATCCCCACCAAGAATTTTAAAAGATCATCCTATTCAAAATATAATAGGAGAAATTGATGAAAGAGTTAAAACAAGGAATCAACTAAATCAAATGGGTCATATAGCTTTTCTGTCTAATATAGAACCTAAAAATATTAAGGAAGCCTCAACTGATGATTATTGGATTATTGCGATGCAAGAAGAACTAAACCAACTTGAAAGAAATAACGTTTGGGATTTAGTTCCATGACCGAATGATCAATCAGTTATTGGCACTAAATGGGTTTTTAAAAATAAAGCTGATGAAAATGGTAATATCACTAGAAATAAAGCTAGATTAGTTGCACAAGGATATAATCAGGAAGAAGGAATTGACTATGAAGAAACGTTTGCTCCTGTCGCAAGATTAGAAGCAATACGAATCCTATTAGCCTATGCTTGCTTTCATGATTTCAAATTATATCAAATGGATGTTAAAATTGCATTTCTAAATGGGTTTATTAAAGAAAATGTTTATGTTGAACAACCTCCCTTGTTTATACACAAACAATTTCCAAACCATGTTTATAAACTTAAAAAGGCTTTATATGGTTTAAAGCAAGCACCTCGTGTTTGGTATGATCGTTTAAAAAAGTTATTTAATCGACTCTGGTTTTGAAATTGGAAAGGTTGATCAAACTCTTTTTATTAAGAAAAAGAAACATGATATTTAATTGTTCAACTTTATGTAGATGATATTATTTTTGGATCAACTAATGATAAATTATGTCAAGAATTTTCTAAAATAATGACAAATGAATTTGAAATGTCTCACATGGGAGAATTAACATATTTTCTTGGACTTCAAATTAAACAAGTTAATAATGGCATTTTTATAAATTAAGAAAAATATTGTAATAATTTAATCAAACGCTTTGGTATGGAAAATACTTCTGCCAAACCAACTCCTATGAGTACAACCATACATCTTGAAAAAGATGAAAATGGCAAGAGTGTAGACCAAAAATTATATCGAAGTATGATTGGATCATTATTATATTTAACCGCTAGTAGACCCGATATAATGATGAGCGTTTGTTTGTGTGCACGATTTCAAGCCGATCCTAAAGAATCACACATTAGAGCAGTGAAACGTATTTTACGTTATCTCAACAAAACCAAAGATTTTGGACTTTTTATCCAAAAGAATGTCCTTTTGAATTAGTATCATATAGTGATGCTGATTTTAGAGGAAGTCGGACGGATAGAAAAAGTACAAGTGGGACTTGTCACTTCATTGGACGGTCTCTAGTATCTTGGTTCAGTAAGAAACAAAATTGCGTATCACTTTCTACTTGTGAAGCAGAATATATATCTGCAGCTTTGGCATGTGCTCAAGTAATTTATATGCAACAAACTCTTCAAGATTTTGGTTTTAAATTATCTAAGTCTACAATCTTCTGTGATAATTCTAGTGCTATTAATTTATCTAAAAATCCAGTAAATAATTCACGGACAAAACATATTGATATTCATCATCATTTTCTTCGTGATAATATTGAAAAAGATATAATCAATCTAGAATTCGTATCTTCGGAAAATCAATTAGAAGATATTTTTACCAAACCATTAAATGAAAACACTTTTGTAAAATTGAGACGAGAACTTGGAATCATCTCATTCAAAAATTTATGAAGTTTACTTCAACTCAATTCTGTTTTTATTTAAAGGTTAATATAAAAAACTTGTTTTTATCCACACATTTTTTTTCTGGTTAAAATTAAATTATTCTTCTTTTAATCTTAACCATTCATTATTTAGCCTTCAGTTTTTTATAAATTCTTTCATTCAGAAGAAAACTTTCATTCAGCTTATTTCAAATAGAAAGGTGAATGCAGAAAATCAATTATGTTTTTTAACTTTGCATTATTCATATATACCATGGCCGGTTCATCTTCAGATGAGCCTTCCTATTCATCTGAATATTCGTCAATTGATTTTGAAACACCTAGTTCTGGGTCTTCCGAACTTCCAACTCCAACTCCAGCTTATATTCCGATATGTCCACCACAAAGTCATCATACGGGATATACGCCAGAAAATAAACGCACGCGAAGAAATTTATTTCCATCTCCAACTACTAAGGAAAAGATAGATGACTTACATCACTATCAGAGGAAAACACTTAATCTTCAGCGTGAAATGTATTTTGAGCAAAAGAGTCATGGTAGACGACTCAGTTTTCTTGAACGTTGTGCTGCAAAAATATGTGGTTCATCTCCAATCAACACAAATGCACATATTCATTCACCTCAACGTCCTTATGTTTCCCCAAATTCGTGGGATCGTCAGCCTCAATGGTCTCCCATTAAACAGTCTGATGAACACAATCAACACGAATCATCCAAAGGGAAGTCTCCGAAGTCTCCAAAAACTCTGAAGACTCCTAAGTAGATAATATATATATGATTGTATGTTGATTTGGTTACTCATTTTTTGCTTTGTATTATTTTCAAAGTAAATAAATATTTGAATATTTTCTTTTATCATTAAACTAAGAAAAAACATTCAACATCAGACATACAGATGTCTATACTTTTACACAGACGTCTGTAAAACACCTTCTTTTATTGTTTTCAGCCACACAGACGTCTGAAGTATTTATCACAGACGTCTAAATTCTTTGTTATAAAATTAGCCGTCTGTTTGAAAATAACAGACGTCTGTTCTCCAATATAGACGTCTAACATAAAATATTCAGACGTCTGATTTTAGTTCATAATGTTTTTTACTCTCTGTTTCAAATTGAGCCATCTGAGCCGTCTGTCACTATTTATTAGTCGTCTGTTCTTCATTTTAGCCGTCTGTTATAAAATTTTAGACGTCTAAACTCTTTTTTGTTATTCTTTATCTACAGGACTTCAGACGTCTGTATATTTTTTAGATGTCTGAAACCCTGTTAGACAGAAAACAATATAAATCAAACCAACGGCTTCCCTTCTTCAACTCGACTATTTTCTCAAAATCAAATTTCAAAACCCTAGCCTTCTTCAAAATAAACAATGGCGCCCAAATCAAAACACAAGAAACAAAAAGGGGATTCTTCTCAACAAGCTCCTCATATTCTCCCTTCAGAAGATCAAATTGCCGCTTAGCTCTACCATGAACCCCGAAGTATGGCTCGTTACAAACATCTATCTTCTCTGCCTTCATTTCATGGTATTTTTCATGACCTTGATCATTTTCCTGCGTACAAAATTAGGTTCTTTACTGATAGATCTCAGATCACTAGTCTGATTGATTTCAAAGACAATCAAGTGAACATTTGTAGACTTAGTGTTCTATTATTTCTTGCAAATGTCAACAATCCAAAAATTAGGCTTCATAGAGATAAAGGAACGCTTTGGACAAGCGTATTTGAAAACATTCTACAAATAACTCCTGCTGACATTGGATGAATTTTAAAATGTAGCTCGGATGGGGTCGATTTAGATGACTTTAAGTTAGAAGGTGAAGATCTTAAACACATAGAATATCATCTTTTTGAACCAGGAAAGTCCACAGATAGATCAAATCATCTTCATCCCCAACCTCGATTATTGCTTAGAATGCTAATAAAAACAATATTTCCCCGGCAAGGAAGCCATGAGATCATTTATGATGATGAAGATAAGGCGCTTCAAGCAATATTATCAAATTCACAAATCAATTGGGCACAATATTTTTACGATGCATTTCATACTTATCATGACTCGAAGAAGCGATCAATTGTCTATGCCCCTTATATTACTCGAATACTAACTGACCTGTCTATTCAAAGTCCGGCAATTGAGTTTGAAAAGATTAAGGTATCCAACATTCGCTTCTTTAGTTTGATGGGATTACCGGAATCTCCTCCGACATTTCCAACATATACTGATTATAAAGCGGAACAACTAGCTTTACAAAAATAAAAAGGAAAAACAAAAGTAGGCAGTTCCGGACACGATGGAGATGAAGGAGATACTGAAAAAGAAGGGGATGATGAAGATGAAGGGGAAGATGAAGAAGGAGAAGACGAAGCTTTTGAGCAAGCTTTTATCCAAAGTTCAATTCCGGAAAATTACGAGATTGAACTAATTTCTGGAACTTCACGCACATATACAAAAAATGAAAAGCTCAAGTCTGACATCACCATCTCTAAAAATCAAAAGAAAATCTCTCAACAAATTGCACAAGGCTTTTCTTCCATCAATTCTAGATTCGATCATTTAGATGCCAAAGTCGAAGAGAATGCACGAGAATTGAAAAATGTCAAGACAATTCTTCGTCAATTGTGGAAAAATTCTCATGGATCTTCTCCTCCTTCCTCTCCAACTTGGGGAGAATGGTGAAAGAAGATGTTTTCTTTTGGTTTGTCTTTTGGTCCAAAACTTCACTTTCATAAAAATTCTGTATCTTTTTGTGACGTTTAAAACTTATAAGTTGTTATTTGTATAATTTTCTATGTCTCTCTTAGTTCATTGTGTTTTGGTTAAACAAATGCTCTGTCCTAAAAATTGATTTGTTTTTATCATCTTGGTACACGCTTGGTTTGTCTACACTTCTTATCTATTTTGTTATTCACAGTTTTGTCATCTCTTTATATCTAACACCCCCTACAACTCTTTTTGTTAATGACAAAGGGGGAGAAATAATAACATTTCTGCTATAAAAATTGGTCATATTGACAGGGGGAGCAAAAGGTATGGTTATACTAACCGTTGATTTATATAGTTGTCATCATCAAAAAGGGGGAGAATGTTGGAACCTGCCTTCTTTGATTTTAATGCAACAACTATATATTTCAACCTATATACAATGTCAAATATTCTTGCAGGAATCTACAAGAGAAGCTATTATCATATCATCAACAAGATTAAGTTCTCAAATTTTATTATTTCTAAGTTAGATATTTTTGTACAATCTCTGATATGATGATAAAAACACACACACACAAATATACTTTTGAAAATCATGCTTTAAAATAATAAATATCTTTAATTATTTAAAGATATAAAAAGGTATTTTCAAAATTATATAATATCTCAAGTTCAAAAGTGCTTAAACAAAGGAAGGAACAAAACAGAACAGGTTTAGACGTCTGTATCTTAATTCAGACGTCTGACATCAATGTCAGACGTCTAAAGATAAAATAACAGACGTCTGAACCCTTTGTATAAAGTGCTTCTATTTCTATATGAAATAGACGTCTGTAAATTTAATAACAGACGTCTGTCAACATAGACAGACGTCTGAATTAAAAGACAGACGTGTGAAATGACTGTTTTTTTGTTTCTTCTATTTTTTGAATTTCAAACTTTATTCAGACATCTGTCACTTTTCTGTCAGACATCTGAACTTGACGAACTGAAGCATCTCTTCATGAAATATCAAATTCTGAAGAGTTGTCTTCTTCACGAAGAGTTGCACTTCTTCTAATAGTTGCAACTATTAAATTAAAACTATTCAATACTATAAATAGAGATGAAAATCCACTATTTTATTAACTAATTTTGTCTATCTATTCTGATCTTATATTGTTATAATATCAAGTGATTTTCAATTCTCTACTTCCTATCTTTTGCACATTCAAATCATCATATCAAGAAGATTATAGGAAGGGTGTACTACATTGACTATATTCGTGTTATTCAAAGAACACACAAGTCAAGAAACAATTTACCAAATTGTATTTGAAGTCCTATTCGGTTGCTTAGGCGGAAAAGTCCTGTTCGATTGCTCAGGTGGTGTAATACCTGTTCCTCCGGGTTAAGTGAGGGTTGTTAGAGAAATTCCAGAAGGAGTCTGGGACTGGACGTAGAACGAGAAGTTCGAACCAGTATAAAAATCCCTGGTGTCATTTTTATTACTGCTATTTACTATTATTTATAATTCCGCACTTGCTAGTCGTAGTTTAACTATATTATCGATCCATATACACTTTCAACTTCATGCCTTGAAATCATAGAAAATTCGATACTTTAAAAATAATATTGACTCCAAATGCTTGTAATGTCCTATAGACTAGCATATAGTTAGAGTACCCTTGTGTACATTGCTGTATTCCTAAAACACTTTACCTAAACAAATATAGCTATCATTTATTTACGACTAAGCAATCTTCCATTACTTAACTTTTTAGGAAACATTATACTTAATTATGCTCTCTTGCTTTTCACGCTTAACATAAGCGTATCCTAATCCTTAATGTAAACATATATGTTAATTTCAAACAACAATTAATAATATATATCTCAAAAATTCAAAATATTAAATTTAAACTTGTTGTTTTCTTCTTAAGTATAAATAATCTCGATATTATTTGTTATAGGATGACTTTTCCTCCATTATCACAAAATAGTATATCTATATTTTTACAAATCGATAATATACTTCAAAAATCCCTTTTTTCACCACATTACTTTTAATATCTCAAACATCTTTATTCAACCCAAAACCAATATTTTCCATCAAATTTCCTTCAAAATAATATTATTATCATTTTACATCAAAACAATAATACATATTTAAATCAATTTTTTTTCACAACCACTTTATGATGTTATATCATTCAACAATCGCAACATCGACATTAAATTCCAAAAATCCTTTTTATTGTTATTTACATAAAAAATAGTAATAGTTTATTCCAAAAATATTCATGAAAATATCTCTTTATTAATATTATATTTCTCAAAATACCTCTAATTTTTATTACTTAAATAATAATTATTTTTCATAAACCCAGAAAAACAGCCATATTATTATTTGCCCAAAATTTAGATAATCTTCGAAAAATCATATTGTTATTTATTTAAATTCCACCAAACTTTATAAGTAATAGTAAATTCCTAATTCAAAATAAATTTTTTGTTATTGATTCAAAATTTCCAAAATCTATAAATAATATCCTCATAAATTTTCACTCCAAATCCGCATGTCTCAAATCCGTAACGTTCACTTCTAGCTAGTCCTAAGGACACTAGCATATTGACTATCATATCTAGTTCACCATAATCAATTCAAACTCTATAGGGTATTTAATTTTTCTCTAGCTCCAATCAAATTTCCAGTTGATAATATTAATAACATTTCAATTCAATTTTTAATCAAAATCGTTGATCTCAAAACTTATTCTTGACATTGGGATTTGAAAACCATTAAGTTCACTATTAACTTTAATTGATGTTAATTTCGATCATTACATTCTTTTAAAATAAATGACTTAAATTCTACTTTAAAATATATTCCAATTTTTTTTTAATTAGATGTTTCATATTAAATTACTTCATAAGAAATCATAACTCATATTTATTTCAATTTAATCACTTCATATATATTCATACGTCCTTAATTAACAATATTATACTTTCAATTTCCAAAGCTAATTTTAATTTTAATTATTTTCAGTCATTCTTAAAAATATCATTACCTAAAAACATATAACTTTCGAAACTTAATTCTTTACAGTTTAACCAAATTGAATATTAATTGCTTAAAATTAATTTTGGAATGACTTCGACTATTTTTCTAAAATACTCATACTTCATTTTTAGAACATTATTTCATATAAATTTTGTGATAAAAATTTTATATAAAATAAAATAAATTCAACCAGATGTGTCTTTATTAGTCAATTTACTTTAAAAATGTTTCTATATCAAAAGGAAAGTATATAACAAAATATAAGGGCAATAACACGCCTTACACAAAAAAAATTCAAAAACAAAGGCTTTATTATTTTTATAAGAACTTTCCTTTATTAAATTCTTTTCATGTTTAAAACTTAAAATAAGGGGTTATTATTTCAACATTTTATACAAACCTCAACTTCTCTATTTTCCCAAAAATCTCAAAGAATATTATTTCTAACTTTCTAGGAAAAATATTTCAATTAATTTGAATATTTTTAGATCATAACTTACACAAGCCCAACTACAATAAAAAAACTGGTTAAATGCCCTCATTACACAATATAAAGATCACATTCTATTCTATGGACTTAAGGATACTACTCTCCTTCTTATTCATCTATGGTCCAACAATTTACTCTACTATTTGGCCTATAAACCTCTTTTAGCAATATTATACGGAGTAATTAAAAAAAGTGATGGATTTATCTACCACTTCAAATTATTTAAATATCAACATTTATGTAACTCGTAGTTGTTTACTTCTATAAGGGATAAGTCAACAACTACCTGTACGAGTCAAAGTATATGGAGTGTGGCATATAACCATTATATATATATAATTATATAATAAAAATTACAAATACACTCTCACATACGCCTAATTAAGTAGGAATCGTCTAACCTAAGCTCTAATACCATATGTAACAATCCACCATCTATGACAGCCCGATCCACGTCTTATGTGGCACTAGCAAATATATGCCATTGACGGCGGATCACTTTTGGTTGAAATATATAAACAGATCATAGAGCTATCTACAATATTCTACACTTTCTAAAACTCGCAGCAAAAGGAATAAAATATAATATAATCAATAATATAATAATCGTAGACGAACAAATAAATATAACATCAAATATATTTCACGTACATCATTTCTCTACACTAGTAACAAAAAATTCCTAATGTCTTGAATAATTAAGATAAAATGGTAGATAGAAAATAGATAAATATGCAAGTCTCCATCGTACCATCATGCCTCCAAGTCACCACTAGTCCTCGCTATCGACATATCAGAGTATAACTAAAACGTAGAATGTGATAGAGGGGGTCAAACATACATCTGATGGGTGAAGTGCGTCATATAAGTGTATAATACTAGTAAGCTAGTAAATTAACACTTACGCTCGAAAATCATACCTTAAGCTGTATCACCTGCACCCAACAAGTCATTTAAACACAATAAAATATTGTAGTGACATCATAAGACAAGTTCTCACTAAAATGTCTATTGGCTCTAATAATATACCGAAACACTATGTCACGATTGAGCCTAAAGTCCCAGTTCTCCATTGCCACAAATATACGCACGCGACCAAACCCAAAGCCCCTGCCCGTACGTCGAAACCATATGCAAATAACTAAGCCCAAAGCCCAGGCCCGAATGCTGAAACTATATGCAAACGACCGAGCCTAAGTTCCAGCTCGAATGCCGAAAACATACACAAATGATAAAGCACAAAGTCCTAGCTCGAATGCTAAAAACTTATGCAAACGATCAAGCCCAAAGTCCCAGCTCGAAAACCAAAAAAGTATGCAATCGGCCAAGCCCAAATTCCCTGCTCATATGCCGCCAAACGTCACTAATACAATCGAGTACAAATTTCCCCATACATGTAATGAAACACCCCAGTAGGACCCTCATATAATGAATCTACTAAAATAAGTTTAAAATAGTTCAAAACAAAGCAAAAAAAACATATTGAATCATTTGTCTTCTTTGCGCAATCATGATGCAACGAACCATGTATGAAACGAAGTTCGTATGTGCGAGATATGGACATTTAAAGTTAAGGGAAATATCGTAATTTATAACATAATTTACTATTAATATTATATTTTTATTCATGTTTGTATAGGCTACAAACGCAATTGAACCCATACACATGCTCCCTTCATTTCGGCGCCACCGTCGCATGAGGCCTCTAAACTCCGATTCGACCTCTTCACCAGATCTCCGCATCTTTCTCTTCCATTCCCCATAGGTTTGCGGCTCCTAGGTTGGCCAACACCGTAGAAATTTTCCACCACCACCAATATTTTGGAGCCGTATTCCTTTTAATGTTGCCACTTCCGACACGATTGAACCGTGCCTTCTCAACCTTCTCTACAACATGGTATCTCTGATTGTCCTATTATAGTTGTTTCACCATTTAAATCAAAATTGATCAAATGGACATCCTATGTTTATCAAACATACGATGAGTTTTCTGGCCAATACGTACACCCAATCGACAAACAACCACCATTAGTGGATTTGTGTCGTGGAGAACTATAATTTTGATATATAACATGTTTGGTTTGGAAAACTTGTATATTTTGCACTTTTTAAATTAGAAGGAGATTAACTTTTGCTAATTACAATCAATAAAAACTAGATACCCAACACCAAAAGAAGTATGTGACTATGGTAATCATACCAGACTCATAAAAAAGATTATGGAATTGATAAATATCGAAAAAGATCAAGAAATCTTAGAACAAAGTAAGGAAATAGCTTATCTAAAGAACCTATTAAACAAAAGAGATAAGAAAGTCAAAAGAGAAAATCAAGTCAAACCACCAACAGCAACCAAGAAGCTTCAGACCTGGCTTCCGATCTAGGTCACCAAAGGCTACTAATCATCTAGCCATGGAATGTTAGATTTTAATCACGTGTATGTATAGAAAATAATTTATAATTATCAATTTCATCACATATATTTTAATTTATGACCATAAGAGGTGAATAACTATGACTTATCAGTATATATGCATATATAATGAGTCTCACTCACTGATTAGTCGTGCCTCCTCTTTAATTTGATGTAGATCCTTCCTCTCATTTGCTGTCCAAAAATTCCATGCCTTCAAAACTACAAATTCCTCGACAGCTTTGATTTAATCGCGTAGCTCTTTTCGCGGTGATTGGTTTCATATATAAATTTGTTTCGTTTGAATTTGATTTAGTGAATTTGGAATTGATTTTTTTTAGAGATAAATGAAGAAGAAGAAGATGGAGATTATAGGTAATGTAATGACCCATATTTTACGTATCGAAGGATCGTAAAATATTAATATTATTTTCATTTAGGGTCGCATGATTTTATAACTTTGGAAAATGACCGCTAAAGACATTTTCCATTCTTAGTAATTTTGTCAGACGATTTTGACCATGAAAATCTTGTATGGCCTATAACTTTTGATAGAAGCCGAATTAGGGTCTTAAACCATTCCATTAGATCGGGATGATGGGTTCCTTTCTAAAGAGGTAGGTTCCGATAGAAGCACGAAATTCCTCTTATTCTGAGAATCAGATCAGTTCTATGTTGGACAGGTCGTCGTATTGATGACCAAGAAAACTCCGGTGGTCATAATAAAAATACGGACTTATCGTTAGGGAGTTATGGGTGTTTAAAGTTTCACTTGATTTTGAACAGGTTAATGTGTAATTAGTGAGTGAATGGTTATTTCTAAAGCCCATTTTTGGATTAGCATCATGTTGGAGCTGATGGGACTTCTCTCCATCATTACACACTTTCCAAAAATAGAAATAAAACCACTAATAATATTCTTTAGCCTAAAAGATTATTCTAAATCCTACTTTAATTAGCCAAATCTTGTCATTCGAAGGAGATTAGCACTTGGATTTAATGACTTGATGTTGGAGATCACTTGGAGCTGCTGTTCATATTAGATTTCATGCATTTATGGGCTTGCTTTAGAATGCTTTGTATTTAGGTGAGTGGTTAGGACCCCTCACTTACTAATTAGTCATTATACACCTTAAAGCGATGTTTCAAAATGATTTCTAAACTCTAAATTATGTTTTAACCCCCCTTTAATTACATATGTAAATTTTAAACAATTGGAAAATATTTGTTAAATTCGTATTCTTATGGATCTCCTTGTTCTTATGGATTTTCTTCTTTAGATTAGGCTTCACTTTGATGTATATGGATGTATGCTTGTTAGTATTTGTATGTAATGTATGATTAAATGTATGTTGGTTGAATGGTTGAGAATGTCGATCGAATGGAAACATTGTTCTAGGACTAAGCTATGGATCGATGATGACCCATAAAGGTCAATTTGTCCAAATGACATTTGATACATAGGGTAGGTCAAGAAGGACCCACTAAAGCTACCTTTCAAGTTTCAAGACATTTGGAATTCATTTGCGCAAGTTATGACCAATTGAAGATAGATCGGTGGTAATAAGGAGACTTTGGATTGGTGGAAGATTGCATTAGGGTGTGCTCGTGTTATGGAAAGGACCACTTCGAGTTATATGATGGAATGCTTGGGTTGCTAGTGTGCATTAATGGATAGCATGGGAAGATAAGGTAGAAAATAACAAGTGTAGGATTGGTAGGGCCCATGGATCGGTGCCAATCCATGAGGTATGTGCTTGGGACGTGATGGCTCCTTGTTTTCAAATAAGAAGTTTGTTTACCCTGGACTAACGTGATGGTTAGTCTAGTTCCTGGCCTAGTGAGTGGTATGGATTAGAATACCGTGAAACAAGGCCATTGACTATCGTGATGGGTAGTCAAGTCTTCGAGCGTGATGGATTGAGAGAGTTATCAAATATATAATGCACTGAGTGAGTGAATGTGAGGATAGATAATGGATGTTATGTTTTTTTGGTTGCTTATCACCTTAGGATGTCACTTGATGCAAATGTTATTGATGTAGATACTTAGACACCCAACAGTACTTTGATGTACAGTACAATATGATGGTCACGATGTAGAGTAGCATATATTTTATGTTATATGATAACTCTGTGGATGTAGAGACAGGTTAGGTATGATATTACATACTATTTGTCCTGGCATATTGACTTTATAGTATATTGACTTTATAGTATTTGATATTTTCTAACACTCACACCAGACTATTGTCTGACTCAGAATTTTATGCTGTGCTTCCTATTATTTAGGATACCCATAAATGAGTAGATTAGGAATATCAGGTTTGGTGAGTACGTGGAGCTGGACAAAGGATGAGCAGGAGGTTATATTCTCGTATTACTACATTTACTTATTGTGATTCGCTATTCCGCTGCATAGCATATGGAGCTAAGTCGTGCCTTTATTACCTAGAGGCGGTCTATTTATGAGTTACGGGTTAACGTATAACTCTATTACTTATGTTGTATAGATCTGAGTACTCTGACTTTTGTGTTTCATCCAGTTATTACTGTCTCACCTGTATTATATCTGAGATGTTTATTATTATATTTTATTCCATTCACTTTAAGATATGCGACAAGTTCTGTGATGATTGATTTACTTTACTACATCCTTGACTATCATTTTACATCAGTCAGGCACCGTTGCAGCGCACTATACAGGTATATTTTGTACTAGCAGTGTAAGGCGGTCATCACATTTGGTATCAGAGCTTAGGCTGCGTAGTTTAGCAGAAGGGATTTCGTGATCCAGTGGAGATAGGGTAAGAGTTCTCACTCTAGACTGGATCGAGAGTGTATACATATACTAGAGCGTGTGCTTTTTATATATATTGTTTTCAGAACTATATAGTAGTGTGTATGTATAGTATGAAGTCGTACTGCACATGCGAGTACTACTTAAGTAGAATTCCCTATAAAGAGACCGATCTTCCTTATTACAGATTGAAGGATGAGTTGTCAAACAAGGAATGCTGCTAAAAACTCCATCGTTGGAGTTGAAGAAGGGACCAGCTCAGAAGTTGCTAACACTGACTTACATACGATGTTCAATACCATGATGTGAAACATGCTGCAAAATGCTCAAATAGCTGCCCAAATATTGCTATTGATGATGGTGCTCCAGTGTAACCGCCCAAAGCTGATTTGTTAAGTTGAACAAAGACATTGTTAGTCTAGAAGGCAAACTGTTCAAAGATACAGAGTCAACGACAGATGTGCTAGATTGTCTTGATACATGCGAAAGGATTTTTGATAACTTAGCGCAGAATGATGCTATAAAAAGGCAATTAGCTTCTCGACAGCTTCTGGGATGAGCCATGAATTGGTGGAACGCTATGACGGCCGCCACTCCCGAAGACCAATTCAAATGGGACCAATTCAGAGCCCGATTCGAAGAAAATTTCATTCCTGCAACTCAAAAGTCAGTCATGTTTCATAAGTTTGTGGATATGAAGCAAGGGGACTTGTCTGTCTCTGAGTACATTGCTGAGATCCACGCCTTGTTGAAGTATGGGACATCCTTCATAGACACTCCATTAAAGAAGAATGAGAAGTTCGTTATTGGCTTGAACGATTACTTAGTAGAAAGGCTCGTGGGTTACATTGTGAGACTTTTGAGATGATAGTCGAGAAGGCCCAGAGGCATGCAAGTCTCTATTCGAAGTTGAAGACTACTATTCCGAAAGAAGAGCCAAAGCCGTAATTGCGAGAGGGAGGCAAGAAGAAGTGGAATAACAAGAAGAGAAAGCAATTTCAAGGTTAAGATGGGCAAAAAATAACAAAACTACGGTGGCCCACTACTAGTGCGGTGATAAGGGTCATTACAGTAGAGATTACAAAGCTAAAGGGAAGAAATGCTATAATTTCAACAAGCTTGGGCATAATTAGAAGGACTGTCCAAATCCATTGAAGCAAAAGCAGATGGTGAAAGAATACTCTCTCAACGTTGTCCTGACTTCGTCGAAAGCTCCATCAACTAAAGAGAAAGTGAAGAGCGTCGTTATTGAAGATATGCTTTACATTGATGATGTTCCCACAGGTGTCTTGTTTGATACCGAGCTTCAAATTCCTTCATATCTAGTGACTTGGTAGATTGATTGTAATTGAAACCCGAAATTATTGATCGACCTTTGATTATGATGAACCCTATTGGAAGTTCTACTAGCCAGTGTATGTTTGTCATGGTTTAGTCTTATCAAATCAGATGTTCTTTTGATTGCTTTGTTTTGGTTTTCGTTGGGTTTTGGTATTATATTGAGGATGGACTGGCTTCATGGATACATGGTGATGGTGGATTATGAGATATCATTAGTGACAATAGGGATAGATGATGGACGGAAGGTAGTATTGAGATGCCTACCAAATGATGATATGATGGCCAGTTTTCTATATTCACTCAATATCCTACATGATGAGCTATCATAAGTGCTTATTGGTAAGGTGTATCATAACGTATTTAAGGGTGATTAGACTTCTACCACATAGAGAGATCAAGTCCCGCATTAACTTGGTTAAAGATGCCAGACCGATAGTGATGCCTTTGAGGAGGATGGCACGTAGAGACCAGCAGGAGCTCGAGGTGCAAGTGAATGATCTATTACGGTGAGGGTTCATTCATAGAAGTATTTCTAAGTGGAGAGCACCCGTAGTATTCACCATGAAGGTAGATGGTTCTATTAGATTGTATGTTGATTACCATGAGCTGAATAAAGTGACGAGTAAGAATAAATATCCACTCCCACGTATTGGTGACTTATTCGATCAGCTTCATAGCGCTATAGTATTTTCTCAGTTAGATCTTGCGACGAGGTTTCACCAACTAATAGAAGCGAAGGAGAGTGTGCCAATTACCGCGTTTCGTACGCCGTCAGGTTTCTATGAGTGGTTAGTTATGACGTTTGGGCTAACCAATGTACCGATATACTTTGTTGATCTCATGAACTGTTTCTTCGGGGATCAACTATATAAATTCATGCTTGTGTTTGTTAATGATATTCTCATCTACTTGCAGACAGAGAAAGAACACAAGACACATTTGAGTATCATACTTGAGGTGTTGAAAGAGCATTGCCTGAAAGTAAAGATTTTGAAGTGTCACTTCTAGAGGAGTAAAGTGAGATTCTGCGGTCATGTTGTTTCTGAGTAGGGCATTGTCATGGATATTGCAAAAGTCATAGTAGTTCAAGATTGGACTAGACCTAAAACGCTATGGATGTGAGAAGTTTCTTAGGGTTAGATATTATGGACGGTCCATCCAAGACTTCTCTAAAGTAGCTGCACTGTTGAATCAGTTGACGAAAAAATCAGACTTTTAATTAAGATGCGAGAAGTTAGCATGCATTCTCGGATCTGAAAAAGAAGTTGATGAGTGCGCCAGTATTGGCCATTATGAGCGGGAATGAAGAGATGATGGTATACGCTGATGCTTGTGGTACCGGATTGGACGTGGTATTGATGTAGAGAGGCAAAGCTGTTGCATATGCTAGTCGACAACTAATCCCACATGAGAAAAAAAATACCAAACCGATGATTTCAAGTTAGCAGTGATTATGTTTGTGCTAAAGATCTAGAGGCACTGTCTTTTAGAAGATAGGTTCAAGTTGTCACTGACCATAAATCATTGATGTACCTCTTTTCGCAGAAGGATCTTAACCTTTGTCAACAGCGATAGTCAAAATTCCTAGCCTCCTATGACTTTGATATTGCATATGCACAGGGGAAAGGAAATGCAATTGATGATGCATTGAGTATGAGACATGTTAGCTTGGGAGCTAAGTTCCTAAAGTGGACGCAGTTAGAGTATATTGCTGGTTATGATTTTCGACCGAGATGCGAGCTAGAGATAGAAATATTGGCGAGCTTGGCTAATAAACCAACTCTGATAGAGTGGATTGGTACAAGTCAGAGGCACGATGATAGATTCGATAAGATTATTCTAAGGTTGAAGCTAGAGTAGAGTCCAAAGAGATGAGATAGTACAAACATAACGAGATGGTTGGATCCGTAAAGGTGGGAGATTTTGTTCTTGATGTCGATGGGTTGAAGGATGAGGTGCTACGAGAGTGCCATCATTCGAGATTGACTATCCATCCTACCATCCTGACGGTAATAAGATGTACCGTGATATGAAGCAAACCTATTATTGGGAAGGGATAAAGAAAGATGTTGGGACATTCATCTCAAAATGCATGAACTGCTAGTTGTTTAAGGCAGAGCAGAAGAAGCCTAGTAGTCTTATGCAACCGCTAGAGGTTCTCGAGTAGAAATAAGAATAAGTTTTGATGGATTTCATCAACGAATTGTCGATGACTAGAGTAGCGTATGACAACATTGGGGTCATAGTCGATCGATTCACCAAGAGTGCTAGATTTGTGCCCGTCAAGTCAAGTAGAACAACATCCAAACTGGCCAAATTGTATATGATGTAGATAGTACAATTCCATGGTATGCCAAAGAGCCTGGTGAGTGACCCAAACCCACTGTTCACTATTAAATTTTGGAAGAGCTTATAGGAGGCGTTGGGGACAGAGATGTACCTCAGTACAACTTGTCACCTTCAAACTGACGACCAAACCAAGAGAGTGAATCGTATATTAGAGGATATTTTGCGGGCTTGAATACTTGAATTTGGAGGCTCATGGGATGATCACTTACATCTCGTTTAATTCACATACAATATCTATTATTAGTCCAGCATCGGTAAGGCACCGTACAATGCATTATATGGTCGACCGTGCAATGCTCCTTCAAGTTGGTGGAAAGCAGGCAAAAAAACTGATACTTGGGCCAAATAGGGTTAGAGAAACCTCAAAAAAGATCAAGATCATTTGGAAATGGATGAAAGCTACTTAAGACAGATAGAAGAGCTATGCTGATATGAAACATAGAGATCTAAATTTCTTTGTCGGTGATATGGTGTTTTTCAGGATCTCTCCGTTGAAGAATGTAATTCGGTTCAGTAGTAAATGGAAGTTAGCACCGAGATTCGTTGGCCCTTTACCAATACTAACGAGGATTGAGAATTTTTCTTACAAAGTTGACTTACCTCAAAGAATGGTGGGAGTGCACTGTATGTTCCATGTTTCTCACTTGTGGAACTTAGTGCACAACTCAGGCGAAACAATTACACTAGATCAACTAGATGATATCGTGATTGAACCAGAGGCTTCAAGATCTTGTAGGCCCATTCGTATCGTTGGACATGATATGAAGTAGCTTAGGAGGAAGATGATGAAGTTATTGAAGGTGTAGCGGAGGGAAAACGAAAGCAATTGCACTTGGGAAACCGAGAAGAGCGTAAGGACAGCTTATCCAGAGCTCTTTACTGAGTGTGACTTTCTATTTACCGCTTTTACTTTCACTTATGATATGATGAAGTATATCTTAAAGTAGTATCCTACATGCTAGGATAGGCTTGGATGTTTCCTTTTTTATTTGATTCTTGTGTATGCATGTTTGATGTGTGATGATTACCTATGCTTTTATATGGTTGTTATGCATGCGGGATAACTCTATTGATTTTATTTGGAATTTCAGGGGTGAAATTCCAAAAGGGTGGAATAATGTAACGACTCGTATTTTATATATCAAAGGATCATTAAATATTAATAATTTTCATTTAGGGTTGTATGATTTTAAAACTTTAGGAAATGATTACTAGAGACATTTTGCATCCTTATAACTTCTGTTAGACGATTTTGACCCTGAAAGTCTTGTATAGCCTATAACTTTTGGTAGGAGCCGAATTGGGCTTTGAAACTAATTCCATTAGATTGAGATGATGGTTTCTCTTTTCGCAGAGTGGTCATAATATAAAAACAGACTTACTATTAGGGAGTTATGGTTGTTTGAAATTTTACCTTATTTTGAATAGCTTAATAGGTAATTAACGAGTTAATGGTCAGGCCGAAAGCCCATTTCGGGATTAATATCATATTGGGGCTGATGAGACTTGTCTCCATCATTACACACTTTCCAAAGATAGGGGAAAACCACCATTAACATTCTCCAAAGTACCCTAAACCTTACTTTAGTTAGCCAAATCTTGTCGTTGGAAGGAGATTAATGTAACTAGCACTTGGATTTGAAGATCTGCTATTAAAGATCACTTGGAGCTGCTGTTCGTCATGGATTTCGTGCATCTTTGGGCTTGCCTTGGATTGCTTTGGAATTAGATGAGTGGTTAGGGCTCCTCACTTACTAATTAGTCATTATACACATTAAAACGATGTTCCAAAATGATTTCTAAACTCTAAAATGTTTTAAACCCTATTTAATCATATACGTAAATTTCAAATAATTTGGAAAATATTTGTCAAATTCATGTTCTTATGGATCTCGTTGTTCTTATGGATCCTTTTCTTTTGATTTAGGTTACACCTTGATATGTATGGATGTATGCTTGTTAGGATATATTATATGTAATGTATGCTTAAATGTATGTTGTTTGAATTGTTGAAAATACCGATCAAATGAAGATTTAGTTATAGGAATAAGTTATGGATCGGTGATGACACATAAAAGGTCAATTTGTCTAAATGATATGCGATCCATAAGGTAGGTCAAGAAGAACCCCCTAAATCTACATTTCAAGTTTCAAGTCATTTGAAGTTCGTTTGCTCGAGTTATGGCTAATTGAAGATGGATCGGTGGTAATATGTGTAGGTTGCAGAATTATGGATCTTAGGGCTAATTAAACACTAGAGAAGGGGTGAATAGTATTTTCTAACTATGGTAGATCCTTTTAAATTTCTTTTAAGTTTGATATTAAACCACAAATTAAAAACACAGAATTATACTATTAAGGAGTCACAGATGCAATCATAGATAAAAATAAAAGTAGTAAAGCAAAGTAAAGAGTTAGAGAGATGACACCAGGGATTTTATATGGGTTCGAATTTCTCCTACATCTAGTTCCATACAATTGCTTGCACAGATTTCTTTTTAGATGCCAATCTTTAAATGGGCAGAAGGCAAACCCAATTGCAATCTCGATTCCGAGGCTACGAGACACACCCTTCTGATTTTCTGCGCTTAAGGTACACCCACTTGATTTGGATGGGCTATAAGCACACTCACTTAGATTTTTGGACTACCAAGCATAACCACTCTAGTTGAATGGGCTACAAGCACATCCAAACAAATACAAATAGAGTTTGATGGTTTTCCCAAAATGATTTTTTGAACTTTGGATACAATGGATCCTATAACCTCTTGGAAAGCGCTTTGATTTGATAAAAAAAGATGATTCCAAAACAATAAGAAAGTAGTAGTGAATCAATACAATGAAGTTTGAATTGATTTTATATGATTTTGAAGGAAATATAGTATATTTTTAACGGAGTTTTCAAGAGAGTAAGAGGAGGGAAGAAAATAAGTGAATAACTATCAAAAAATTCATTTGAACTCCTCTTTAAATAGTGAATAAACAGATGTGTCCGTTTGCAAAGATTTACAATGAATAAACACTTCTTTTCAAAATTTGAAAAACCATTTGGCGGCATGCATGTCGACATACCGTCTGGGCATATGTTGACATATGCATTTAGAATTTGAAAACTTATTTCTTTTGAAATGTTTTGAAAATCCTATACTTTGTGAAATAATTTGATACTTTGTAAAATGGTTTGAACATAGTTTATAAAAAAATTAATTTTTGAAAAACTTTTATAAAATATTTTCAGATATATTTTGAAATTTTTTTTTAAAAATATAAAAGATGGAAAAATAAGAGATAGAGATCAAATATTGCTACCAGAGATAGAAATTTATTTTGTACTCATGAGTCTTCATGTCCATTTCTTGAGTCTTTATACTATATAATCTTCGATTTAACACTTATGTAATATCATGCACTATATACTATATAACTTAGCAAAACATTAGTATCTATATTTTATATGAATGTATATTGTTGTTATCAAGGTTGTTATCATCGAAATCAATAATTGAGGTATCAACAATAAAGAGACTATGGATCGGTAGAGGATTGGTTATGGGCATGCTCATGTCATGGGATAGATCGCCTTGAGTTATACGATGGAATGCTTAGGTCGTAAGCGTGCGTTGATGGATCGTAAGGGAAGATGAGGTTAAAAATAGCAAGTGTAGGATCGGTAGTACCCACGTATCAATCCCGATCCATGGGGTTACTTGGTTCATGCTAGATGTTGGGTCAGGGGAGCTAAAGAGGAGGAATTTGGTTAAGGGATGGTCGGTACCATCTCATGGGGTATCGACTAGTGATGGTGACGGTGATGGTTCGTGCTGGATGTTGGATTAGTGGAGCAAAGTGGAAGAGTTTGCTAAGAGTTGGATATGAGCTTTTGGATCGGTACCTATCCAAGTAGGTGCAAGGTTGGGCTTAGTTTTTGGAAATGGAGTGAAGTGTTGGATCAAGGTAGGCATGATTCGGTAGCAACTTAGTTCGGTGGTGATAGATCGTGTTTTATGGTTCGGGGTTGCATGGTTCGGTGAGTGTGTTGCTCTGAGTTTCCATGCACTTTCTTTGAGTCATAGGGACAAATGCTTCGAGCCTTCTTGTTTGTATCTACTTCGAGCCCTAAGGGGTTCTACTTCGAGCCCTAAGGGGTTCTACTTCGGGCTAAGGGTAAGGTCGGTACCGAACCATAAGATTCGGTGGGGATTTTTGATAGCGATAATGCATGATTCGACGATGATTATTCTGTGAGGGAAGTGATGGCTTCGATAATGGATAATTCTACTTCGAGATGCAGAGTAGGTGATTATGAGTTGGATTAAAGGAACCATTGGAGGACGGCTATTGGACAAACAATGAAATTCTTCGACAAATGATGGCTATCGAGAATAGTTCCCAAACATGATGACTTCATATGGTAGTTGTAAGGAAAGTTCCAGGATGAGCTCTGCTATAGAGGACGTGTGCAAATGGATAGTTAATACTCGAGGGTTTCCAGAGTACTTGTAAAGCTGGGGATGTACTTGGGAAGTAATGGATCCTAGGGCGCGATGGCTCCTTGTTTTCAGATGAGAGTTTTGTTTACCTCGGACTAACGTGATGGTTAGTCTAGTTTCTAGCCTACTGAGTGACATGGATTAGAGTACCGTGAAACCAGGACGTTGACTATCATGATGGGTAGTCAAGTCCTCGAGCATGATGGCTTAGGCAAGTTATCAAATATCCAATGCACTGAGTGAGTGAATGTGAGGATGGATGATGGATGTTATGTTTGGTTTGGTTGCTTATCACCTTAGGGATGTCACATGATGTTGATGTTATTGATGTAGACACTTAAACACCCCTTGGTACTTTGATGTATGGTACACCATGATGATCATGATGTAGAGTAGCATATATTTTATGTTATAAGCTAACTTTGTAGATGCAGGAACATGCAAGATATGATTTTCCATACTATTTATCCCAGTATACTGAATTTACAGTATTTGAGATTTTCTTCCACTCACACCATATTGTTGTCTGACTTGGGATTTTATGCTTTTCTTTCTATTATTTCGGGTATTCTTAAATGAGTATATTTAGAATATCAGGTGTGGTGGGTATGTGGAGACAGACAGAGGATGGGCAGGAGGTCATACTCTCGCATCACTACATTTATTTATTATGATGTGCTATTTCACTGCACAAACTATGGAGATTGCTAGTGCTTTTATTACCTAGAGACAGTTTATTTATAAGTTATCATTTGAAAGATAACTCTACTACTTATGATGTATAATATATGTATCCAAGTACTCTAAATGCTGTGATTCATCCAACTATTACTGTCTTGCCTATTTTATATTTGTGATGTTTATTATTATATTTTATTCGATGCACTATGAAATATACGACAGGTTCTGTGATGATTAATTTACTTTACTACATCCTTGACAATCGTTCTACATCGATTATGCACCGTTGCAGCGCACTATACAGGTTTATTGGGTGCCAAAGGTATAGGGCAGTCGTCATAGGTAAGATGTCTAGGCGAAAATGTGATTAGAAAATAGGTTTAAATTTTTATTTATAGGCTAAAGTAATTTAAATTTAGACAAAATATCAAAATTAATATGTTACAAAAATGCCACTGGATTTGACGTCTTCTAATTTCTAGCTCGTCTAATAAAATTCAACAAGTTATGTATGTTTTCTGACTATAAATGGCATTTCAGACGCTACACAATAGGTCCTGAAGCCTAATTCTAGGTCCTGTTGAAATTTACTATATTTTCATTTATGTGAAATTATGATTTTTCCATTTATAGTGTTACATTCTCCGCCTAAAAGAATTTTGTCCCCGAAATTCCAACAGATGGATAATGCAACTCGCTTTATGTCGTACAAACATGCAAAATAGTCATAGCTACATCCATCTAGCATCTATTGTATAATAAAAGTAAAAACAAACCAAGATTATATAACACAGATGATAGATAAAATATGATGATATGATATGAGATGAGGGAAAATGCAACTAAATCGGCCTCCTGTATGAATGAATATGCAGTGCAACCAATATGTATGCAATCATCCTAGTATATGCAAATATATATATATATATATATATATATATATATATATATATTTCTATGTGCATTCATACGTCCATGTGCAACATCAATATTAAATTTCAAGTAAACAACTACATCCATAAACACAATTAGTAAACCAAATATACATAAATAGCATATATAAAATTGTCTCATAAAAATTAAAACACCTGACTATAGGTTTCTATCTTAAGTTGGAGTGTATGTACATACAAGCCAACACAGTCAAAGCAAAAATAGTATAACTCAAACAAATCAACCATAGCAACCAAACCACGTCATAAGGACGTGTATACAATCAATCCTAACATCGATGCATCCATGCCCATTTTAACCAACTAGCTATATTAACCATGCAAACATACAAACAATTTAACGAGCAAACAAACTAAAAGAACTTATTGGAAGAGAGCTTGTGATGGGAAATTTGGATTCTTTCCTCGGGTTGCCACGTACTCTCATTCAAACCTTTTCTTCGTAGTACTTGGATCAACTCCATTTCCTCATTTTTATGTTGTATCACATCAAGTCCTAAGATGTGAATACACCTACCAAGCATTCTAGACTTAGTCTCTATATTCACCTCATAGTCGACTAGTCTATACTATAACCGCTGAATCGTCAACGTCTATTTGTAGATGGGATAAATAGAAAACATTTGAACACCCACCAACTTTTCGAGAAGCCCACTTAAACGTTTTGACATTCCTACTCTCTATAAAATCGAGAAAGGCCCACTCGAACAAACTCTCTATGCATGCCTATCTTATGAAGTTTCCATTTCCCTACTTATCACTAAGGTATCTCTAATCATATAATGTCCAAGTGTAGCTTAAATTTTAAATATACCGAAATACTGGCATATCTCCATTGTCAAATACCTTGCAACGGGCTTCGCCACTTGATTCTTTGTCCTCGACCATCTTCGTATCCTTTGACATACCTCACTAAACTCTTTCTTTAAGTCCAGAGGCACAACAACACGATAACAAATGATGTCTTATCTTTAAGTGGACTAATATTTAGGATTCATAGGTGAACCCCTTACTCCATCACTTAATTTATAGATATCACAAACGGATGATACTTTAATTTCGATGAACACAACATTACTATAACTAATCCATAGACTAGGTTATGCATTTTCACTTATTTTCACGTGCATCGGGCACTGAAATAAGTTATGCACAAATGGTTACTATTTCGGAAAACTGACTTAATACGATAGTTCTTTCAATCCAAGGAATGACTGAAATGAACTAATCATGCCTCTTAGTTAGTTTTATTCAAAATTGCCAAGTCTCGCCTTCCTTAAAATCACCTTCGTACCTTAGTACGTGCAAGTCAAGACATTTACTTTATGCCTTGAAATCATTGAAAATTGTATACTTTAAAAATAATATTAGCTTCACATGCTTGTAAAGTCCTATAGACTAATACCCTTATGTACATCGCCATATTCCTAAAACACTTTACCTAAACAAATATAGCTACCCTCTATCGATGACTGTTTTATACAACCAATCTTTTATTATTCAACTTTTTAGAAAACTTTTTACTTAATTACGCTCTCATGCATTTCATGTCTTACATAAGCATATCCCAATCCTTAAAGTAAACATATATGTTAATTTAAATAAACATTTAATAGTATATATCTCAAAAATTCAAAATAACAATTTTAAACTTGTTGTTTTATTTTTAAGTATAAATAATCTCAGTATTGTTTATTATAAGAAGACTTTTCCACCATTATCTGAACATAGTCTATATACATATTTTACAAATCGGTAATATACTTCAAAAATCCATTGTTTTCACCGCATTACTTTAAATATCTCAAACATTTTTATTTAATCCTAACCAATATTTTCTATCAAATTTCCATCAAACAGTATTATTACCATTTTACATCAGAATAATAATACTTATTTAAATTGTTTTGTTATTCGTAGCCACTTTATGGTGTTATATCATTCAACAATAACAAATCCACATTAAATTCCAAAAGTCCTTTTTATTGTTATTTACATCAAAAATAGTAATGATTTATTCCAAAAATATTCATGGAGAATATCTCTTCATTAGTATTATATTTCTCAAAATGCCATTTATTTTTATTACTTAAATAATAATTATTTTTCATAAACTCTGTAACACAGTCATATTATTATTTGCTAAAAATTTAGATAATCTTTCAAAATTATATTACTATTTATTTAAATTCCAACATAATTTATGAATAATAGTAAATTCCAAATTCAAAATATATTTTTTGTTATTGTTTCAAAATTTCCAAAATTCATAAAATATCCTCATTAATTTTCAATACAAATCCATATGTCTCAAATCCATGCGTTCATTACTAGCTAGTCCTAGCTAGTTCACCTTGATCGGTTCAAACTCTATAGGCTATGTAATTCTTCTCTTATTCCAATCAAATTTCTATTTGAAAATATCAATAACTTTTCAATTTAGTTTTTAATCATAATCATTGATCTCCAAACTTATTCTTTTTAAAACTAGTGGGATTTGAAAACCACGAAATTCATTATTAACTTTAACCAATGTTAATTTCTATCATTACATTTTTTTTCAAAATAAATGCCTTAAATTCTACTTCAAAAAGTTTTCAAAAAAGGGAATTTTTTTACTTTAAATGTTTCTTATTAAATTACTTCATAAGAAATCATAACTCGTATTTTTTTCAATTTAGTCGCTTCATATTTATTCTTATGTCCTTAAAATTAACAATATTATACTTCCAATTTCCAAAGCAAATTTTAATTTAATTTTTTTTCAACAATTCTTAAAGATACCATTACTTAAAATTGTATAAATTTCGAAACTTAATTCTATATAGTTTCACCAAATTCAATATTAATTATTCAAAATTAATTTCGAAATGACTTCGATTATTTTTCTAAAATACTCAAACTTCATTTTTAAAGCATTATTTCATATAGTTTTGTTTCAAAGTGTGATAAAATTATCTATAAAATAAATGAAATTCAAACGTATGTGCCTTTACTAGTCAATATACTTTAAAAATGTTTCTTTATCAAAAGAAAAGTATATAACAAAATATAAGATCAACAACATGCCTTACACGATTTTTTTTTTCAAAAACAAAAGCTTTATTATATTTATATTATATTTATAGGAACTTTCCTTTATTAAACTTTTTTCATGTTAAAAACTTATAACAAGTGGTTGTTATTACAACATTTTTAACAAAATTCAACTTTTCTGGTTTCCCAAAAGTCTCAAACAGTATTATTCCTAACTTTTTAGGGAAAATATTTCAATTAATTTGAATACTTTAATTGGAGTAGATCATAACTTACACAAGCTCAACTACAATAAAAAGAATGATTACATACCCTCGTTACACCATATAAACATCACATTATATCCTATGGACTTAAGGATATTGCTCTCCTTCTTACTCATCCCTAGTCCCACAATTTACTCTACTGCTACTTGGCCTATAAACCTCTTTTAGCATTATTTTATAGAGTAAACTAAAACAAATGTGATGGATTTATCTACCATCCCAAGTTAATTAAATATTAACATTTGTGTAACTCGTAGTTGTTTATTTCTATAAGGGATAAGCTAACAACTAACTCTACAAGTCAAAATATATGTAGTGTGGCGTATGAAAATAATATATATACATAAATACACATAATGTAAATAATAAAAATTACAAATATGCTCTCTTATATGTTTCATTATTAAGTATGAATCTTCTAACCTAAGCTCTGATACCACATCTAACAACCCGCCATCTACGATAGCCCAATCCACGTCTAAATGTGGCACTGGCATCGTGGATTCCATTGACGGTAGATCATTTTTGGTTGAAATATATAATTAGATCATAAAGCTATCTACAATATTTTATATGTTCTAAAACTCAATGTGGAAGGAATAAACTATAATATAATCAATAATACAAGAACCCCGGATGAACAGAATAATATAGCATCAAATATACTTCACGTGCATCATTTCTCTACACTAGTAACAAAAACAACCTAATGTCTCAGAATAACTAATAGTAGATAGCTAATAGAATGATCTGCGAGTCTCCATCATACCATCATGCCTCCAAGTCACTACTAGCCCTCTCTGTCGACCTATTAGAGTATAATAAAAAAGAAGAAAATGATAGAGGGGGTCAAACATACGTCTAGTGAGTGAAACACATCATATAAGTGTATAATACTAATAAGCTAGTAAATCAACACTTATGTTCGAAAATCATACCTTAACCTGTGTCACCTGCACCCAACAAGTTATCTAAACACAATAATATACTATAGTAACATCATAAGTTGAGTTCTCACTCAAATGTCTATTGGGTCTAAACATATACCGAAACACTATGTCACGATTGAGCCTAAAGTCCTAATTCGTCATAGCCACAAACATATGCATGTGACCAAGCCCAAAGTCCCTACTCGCACGCCGAAACCGGATGCAATTGACTGTTCCCAAAGCCTTAGCTCGAATGCCAAAAACATGTGCAAATGACCGAGCCTATAGTTCCAGCTCAAATGCTCACGACCGAGACCAAAGTCCCAGCTCGAATGCCAAAAATGTATTCTAACAACGGAGCCTAAAGTCCTAACTCGACTGTCGAAAACATTTGCAAATGACTGAGAGGCCCAAAATCCCAGCTTGAATGTCGATAACATATGCAAATGACCAAGCACAAAGTCCCTGCTTGAATGCTAAAATCATATGCAAATGACAAGCCCAAAGTCCAAGCTCATATGCCGCTAAACGTCACTAGTATAACCAAGGACAAATTTCTCCATACGTGTACTGAAATATCCTAGTAGGACCCTCATATAACGAATCTGATAAAATAAGACACCTTTCTAAAGTAGTTCAAAATAGAGTAAACAACATACTAAATCGTTCATCTTCTCGCCGCAATCCCAATACAATGATCTATGCTTGAAACGAAGATCGTATGTGTGGGATATACAGTTAAAATTAAGGGGCAATATCGTAATTTATAATTTAATTTATTGTTAATATTATATTTTAATTCACATTTCGCTATAGGCTACAATTGCGATCGAACACATACACACACATGCCTTCACTTCAACACCACTATCGCCTGAGTCCTCTGAACCCCGATCCAACCTCTTCACCAGAGCCGCTACACCTTTCTACTCCATTCCCCATAGGTCCGTGCCTTCTGGGTTAGCCGACGCCGTCGAAAATTTTCACCATCTCTACCTCTTTGAAGCCAAATTTCGATGAATATAGCTACTTCCAACATGATCAGACTATGTCGATCTGCTTCTCTTAAACTCCTCTATAGCTTGGTATCCTCTGATTATCCTATTGTTATCATTTCATTGTTTAAATCAAAATTGATCAAATGGATATCCTATGTTTATCGAACTTCTAAAGTGTTTTCTGACCAATCCATGCACCTAATCGATGAACAAATCAGTGGATTTGTGCCATCAAGAACTAAAATTTTGATATTTTATACGTCTGGTTTGGATACTTGTATATTTCACACTTATTATATTAGAAGGAGATTAAATTTTGCTAATTACAATCGATAAAAATAAGAATTTTCATCATCTAGCCAAGACATGTTAGATTTAATCAGGTGTATATATATAAAAAACTGATTATCTATTTCATCACATATATTTCGATTTACGAAAATAAGTGGTGACTTACTATGACTTATCAATATATATGTAGATAAGAAGAGTCACACTCACTGATTAGTCGTGCCGCCTCTCTAGTTTTGATGTAGATCCTTCCTCTCCTTCATTGTCTAGAATTCCATGCCTTTAAAACTGAAAATTTCTCAATAGCTTCGATTTAATTGTGTAGCTCTTTCATGACGACTAGTTTTATATACAATTTTGTTTCATTTGAATTTGATTTAGTGAATTTGGAATCGACTTTGTTTCGAGATATATGAAGAAGAAGATGGAGATTAAAGGTAAGATGTTTAGGCCAAATATGATTAGGGAATAGGTTTTAATTTCTATTTATAGGATGAAGTAATTCAAATTTAAGAAAAAGTCTTGAAATTAATATATTATGAAAATGCCATTGGATTTGGTTTCTTCTAATTTCTAGCCCGTCGAAGCAAATTCAGTAAGTTATCTATGTTTTCTGACTATAAACGACATTTCAGATGCAATGGGATAGCTCTCGAAACCTAATTCTAGATCCTAATTCTAGCTAATGTAGAAATTTCTTATTTTACCCTTAATGTAAGATCACTATTTTACCCTTTTAATTTAATTATTTAATCTCATAAAATTATGAGGTGTTAAAGGATGGAACAACAAAAAGAGCCAGAGTAGTTGTAAATCAGTATCGAAGGGTAGTAAATGGAGCAGATGCATAAGAAAATTAAAAAGAACAAGCTAGACCCATCCCTTGAAACTCCAACAAGTCAGTATCAATCGGTCCATACTGGTCGATACCAATGGATATGTAGAAGGTGGTAGGTTTGTCATGCATCCGATGCTTGATGGAGCATGTGTGGGGAATGATCTCGAGCCTGAGAACCGAGGTCAAAATGTAAACTTTCGATGGCATGGAAGATGACCAAAAGAGCCCCACAGAAATGGGGGATATGAAAAAGCTATCGATCAAAGGCATAAAGGGTCTCATGGATTTCAATTGAACCAGGATAACATGATGACTGAGATGATAAGACAAATGATTTAAGGTGGAGCTCTAGATCATAATTTGGAGTATTTGAATCAGAACCTTTACCCTAAACATTTGATACACTAGGAATCCACTAGATTTCAAGTTACTTACCTTAAACCATGTAATGGAAGGACTGATTCGACCGTTCATTTGATGAGATATACCCAATAATAGGAGCATTGGGGGCTTTGGAGGAAGTGATGGGACAACATTTCCCACTCTACTTAATGATTTAGCAACTATGTGGTTTCGCTAACTTGATAATGAGTCCATCAACACGTGGATTGAATTAGTAGAGAGAATTATGAAACAGTTCAAAGTTCATATTGTACGACCAAGGATTATGATGACACTTTCGAGTGTGATGTAGAGAGAATGAAATTTTCTAGAGTTACTTGACCAGATTCACGTAGCAGTCGCTGCGGTTCAAAAACGTGACCCGTTGATAGTTCCAACGGCCATGGTTTATGGAATTGCTAATAAGTCTGATTTCACGAAGACATTGAAAAGGGTTCCACTAGTGGATCTGATAGATTTCTATTTTTAGATTTAGAGGTACTTGTGTCAAGAAAAGGCGAAAGCTGAGAATGGTGAAGTGAATATTGTGGTGGATGGAGGTCCATCCAAGGAAGGATCAAGAAAGAATAAAGAGAAAAGAAGAGCTAATAATAGCTATAGAGCTTCAAAGTGACCAAAGAGGGAACCAAAACTCTCCTCTTATAATAACTTGACTAAGACCACAAATAGGATTTATCTTGATACTAGGCGGTAGATTCTATGATGGCCCACTATTTTTAACATCTAAATTCAATTATAAACAGTGTCAAAATAAGCTTACAACTAAATCCAAACATTAAGAAAAGTGGACCGTGGGTATATAAAATTAAAATTCTAAAATAAAAAAAGGAAAACCTCGCAGTGGAACCAAACATCAATATAGATGAACATCAACTCAATAATAATTATTTACAACATTATTACATTAATTTACATGTTAATATTATAATAATCATTAACTTAAGGACAATATAATAATGGTATAAAAGAACATTCCAAATCAGTTACCCACGATATAACATGCATCCTCCTTTCCATTTCCTCTTCTACTCTTACCTACAACTTCACAATTGAATTAATGTATATAAAATAAAAGGATAAATGTTTCAGCTATGTTTGGATTGCGCCTAACCTATATATTATGGTCGTAGGCTCGATAGCTACTGCATAAGAAAAGACTGCCTATGTACACCTTTTAGGGGTTCAAGCCTACATAGTTCTATTTTCTGCTCTTCTCATGCATCCAAATACTTGTTAGTACATTACAACCATAGAATCCATGGAACCATTGCAATTGTCACAAACAATGCAACCAGAGCATCCAGCACAACCAATGCAAATAGTAGAAAAAGAAAATAATATTCTTATTCATTTATCTCAACAAATCATCATGTGGGGTAATAATAATAACAACACACAACCATCAATCATCAACAACATTCAATGCCAGTCACAACCATAAAACAAGAAGATAATAACAAAAATGTACCTACATACATACCAATCATCCATTTGAGTAACGCATCACCAATGGAAGTATAAACCGCTAAATATGCGCCAATCATCGCGTAAAGTGACAAAAATCAATCATCAAATGTGTACTGATCCCATCAACATTAGCGACACAACATCCATCATCAAATAACCATAATAAACTGCCCATCAAATAGTAGTAATAAATGCAAAAAATTGCACACTCACCAAAATGTGATACCATCATCAAACATTAAATATATGTGATAATTACAACTAACAATCAATCACACATTCAACTACTACCAAAATAATATTTGCATCCATTATTCTCTTAAGTATAAAAATAGTTTTGTTATTATTTATTATAAAATCCTATTTACTTATTCATCCCAAAAACAATAATAATAATACTTTTTAGTATAAACACGGTAAAATCAATCACTTCACTGTTTGCACAAAACAAGACTATTTCAACTGAAATTCGCATTATTATTATTTAAAGTCTCATTTTATTTTATAGATAACAAAACTTTCCAAATATTTATTTAAAATATAATTTCAGTTATTATTTATGATTTTCCCAAAAATTCATAAATAATAACCTTATTAATTCCACACTTTAGTTTTAGTAAAATTTGTTAAGCTTTCATTTTTTGTAGAAACCACCTAAAATCTGTAAGTAACCTTATTTATTATTTATTTTTCTAATTTTTAATCATTGTCCAATTTATTCCAACAAATTATTTTCCAATTCAAATCATGGAATTTATTATAATTATACATCTAATAAAACAATCGGCAATAATTATTCAACTAATGCATAATACATTCAAAATATTATAATAATTATACAGTCACCCGTAGATTATAACAAACATCAATGTGTAAGATTTTTCATCAATAATTACGAGTTTTATAATTTAAATTTCAATTAATTAAATTAAATAATTCATACCAATGCACTTTTTCCAACGATCTCCAAACTCAATAAACTAAGTGCTATATCATCTAGAATTTCACTATGAGTCCAACGAGAGAAACAGTGCATGAATTGGAGTTTCTACATGAAAGATACTGTGATTAGAAGTTTAAAATTTTAAAATATAATTAATTAATTACAAGGGCTTAATTGGAATTTTACCATCCCCCACTTGCTACCAGTTCACGTAACCTACTCATAGCTGCTAAAATAACCATCTTTAACCAAGTTTTCCCACCTCCACAGGCCAAATTAGCCACTCCAACCACCACTATCCTCACCCCTTACCGAGCTGCACCACCTTATACTCGTGCCACCACCTCCAGCTCTCCCACATCGCCACCCTCAAACTACCGATGCATATCTTTCTCGACCATTTAAACCAAATCGAATTATGACATGGCATTACCGCCAATCGACTTCTATCGTCGAGATCTACGATACCCGGTTCTTAATTTCTTTAATTGATAATCAAATCAAAAACCCCTAATTGGAGCCCTAGTGTTCCGCGATTTGAAGCTTTTTGACCGTGGATGCTGACCGACTTAAGCAATTTTTTGACAAACGGACACCACTCGTCGAGAGCTTCACAATGATATGTATTCGGTAGGGGTTGGACACTTTGCTTTTTAAATCAATTTGTAAGTAGAGATAATCATCTGCCATTAGCATGTGATTAAAGAAATTTTAGGATTAGGAAAGAAAATTAAAGATAGAGATGACGGCTAGGGTTTCTTAGCCTCACTTATATAGTTGTTATGATAGGTTATGGGAAGTGTATTTGTTTGACCTGAAACATCTACATAGGCTATTTAAATACTATATTGCCTCTACTTTGCAAACCATAACTACAAATATATCAAATCAATCAGCTCAAAAAGAACTTTGCAATGGTCATAAATACGATGCCCAATTTGCTCTTCTATTAAAAATTTATTTTTAATTACTTTAACATTAATAGTGTTAAATTTTTGGGTCGTTACAATCTCCCCCCAAAAGAATTATTCTCTCGCAATTTTCTCTAAATATAACTTTCAATCAAAATTAATTAATTGCTAGTCTAATCACAAAATTGGGAAAATACACCAATCACAAGTTAATTACTTATAAATTAGTAGATAACGACCATGTAACATTAACCACGCTGCATTCAAATTCATCCATAAATTGAATTTAAATTTCTAACCACATACACTATAGTAATACACACTTTCTCAACCATACAATCCAAATAATAGCATTTAAAATAACAGTTCATTAATATGGATGAAATAATACCAATCATAGATTAACTCAACTCATGCATTCTAATAAATCAACCATAATTGATTGTAATTAAAGGCCATAACAAAACATAAGTTGATCCAAACATGCATGCCCAATTAAATGAATATACATTAACAGTCATCATAACTCAACATAAAGCACAAATTAAAAATAATATGGTACTATTACCACATTAACCTATCACCAATAACACGTGTGTGTTAATTCCCATGCCGACTACACATCTTTCATATTATGCATATCCTCAAGACTGTCGTTGATCTTCCTTGTAATCTCTTCCTCATGATAACTAGTTTACCATTTCATATATATCATCCAAAATACTACGTGTACCTACCTATGGTCATATCCTCAAAATAGTATGTGTCTAGTCATGGCTACACCCTTCAAATGATTTGGTCATCCAATTTTACTGCAATTGCATCGATCCTTGCATCACTTTCATGCTTTGGATATATGATAACTCATATGACAATTCCGCTACCAAGGGATAATGGAAAATCCTGGTTTTCGATGTACTCACCCACCGACCCAAAGGTAACAGTAGATCCATTCCACCGATCTAGGATATACGATCCATTCCTCCGATCCAAGGTAGCCATTCCAAGTACCCAATGAGTTTCTTCACAATACTCCTACTTACGAGTACATCAGAAAACACTCAGAGCATCAACGATCCGTTCACATGCGTATTCAAGCACTTTCCTTGCTCCATCTATTTTCCATTTATCTTTAAGGAATCATTCTATATTCCTTTCTTTGATGATATAACATTTCAACATTCTATCTACGGGTCACCCATCCTAGAACACACCCTTGTGGATAGTCATCCTCACGACTCCATTCGACATCAAGCCATCATCATCGAAACACTTCTAGATGTCCTTATTCCATTTTCCATAGTATAACCCTCCCTTATTTTATTCATGAGCTCCCCTCCTCGAACTCTTCCTTATTCCATCTTCCACGGTGATTTCTCCATCTAATGATTAGGATTATTCACCCAACATACCAAAGAGTGACCAACTAGCAAGGAGAGTTCCAATACACCTTAAAGCAAAACATTTACTAAAACATTTTTTCAAATCAAAGCTTCCATCTCCATTTAAAAAAAGATCTTTTACTTCCTACAAATACATCATCGCTTTATAAAATAATTTCTTAAAATATTTATCATCATTTTAAAACAATAAAAATAATTTTTGAGTAAACATCATTTTATGTAGGAAATCAAATTGTCCTTTGAAATAGAAACTCTTTGTTTTAAAATATTTATGGAAGCTAAAAATCGAATTTTTTGAAATGCATATTTTTAAAAGTTTATATATTGGACCTCTCGTCTATCCTTGATTCCTTAGTAGTATCCATCAAGCCTTTAGTCACTAAAATCCTCTAACCACTATTACTCATCTTCATTGAACATTTTCACATTTTTAGTCAAACAAGGTGTATACAATTATAATATGTCTAACAATAAGTAACAAAGTAAACAAGTAAGCAACCAAACAAACAAAAACCAATTAGAAAAAACAAGCAATAAGCAAACAAACAATCAACAATAACCAGTACAAGCAAAAGAGATTAATCCAATCAAGCATGACACGAAAGGCGAACATCAAATAAACAAGTAAGCAAGTATGTGACGACTGCCCTATACCACCGGCATGAATAGTATACAAATAGTGCGCTACTGCCGTGCCTGGTAGGTATAGAACGATCATCAAGATGAACAGTAGCAAAAAAAACATATAACCTATCATATATCTCATAGCGCATGGATAAAATATAATATAACAAAAGAGAAAATAATAACAATGTGAACTAATTATCAGAGTATAAGATCCACAGAGTTATACATCAATAGTCATATAGTATATACAATAGAATCAACTCAAATAACCGTCTCAACCAAAGGAAATAAGCAAGCACTGCCACGGCTCCACAGTGTTACTCATGGAAAATCAAAGAAATCCATATATGTATAAAATATGAAATAGCTCCATCCACTCATCCTCCAAATAACTATTGTGTCATCTAGACCTGTTATCCAGTCTACTCATTTAAGAGTACTCAAGATAATAAGAAGAAAAACATAAAACCTTGGGTCAAATAATAGTCTAGTGTGAGCGAAACTCAAAATACTATATAGGTTAATATGGTAAGAAATAAGAGTACACGAACCATGCTTGACATGTCCCTACAACCAAAGAGTTAGCACATAACACTATAATATGCTATTCTATAATATCATAAAGGTATTGTACAACATAGAATGGTGGATTTCCGAATATCCCTTGCTCCAGTACATACTCCCAATGATATCCTCAAGTGATAGCCCACTAAAGAAAGCAACCAAAGAAACCATAGAATCCATCAAACAATACCCACTATCACTCATTATTGTGCCCTGAATATATGATAACTCGTATGGCCTCTTACTGCTAGGGACTAATGTAAATTCAGATTTTCGTTGTACTCTCGTATCACGCAACCTAAAGCTCGATATGTGTCTCATAGTCTAAAGTTGGGCACTAAACCCAAAGCCACTAGTCCAGGGTATACAGGTCCCTCTATTGATCCATGGGCATCCCCAATTATAATATCACTGCTTTGAGTACAGCAGAAAACACTCCAAGTTTCAATGATTCCTTAGCACAAACATCTAAGCCCTCCTTTCTGCTTAATCCAGTTTCCATTTTCCAAGAACCCATCATGTTCCTATTCCACGGCTCTCCCCTTTATCGAGCCACTATCTTCAGTACCTACTCCTACCATGAGTCATAAACCGAAGATACAAAGCTTTTATCATGCTGTTACATCGCCATCTAACCTTGATGTGAACGAGCGAACACCTCCAGCACGATCGACAGCACCTTTAATTCATCCCCTAGAAGTTGCATATACATAGGACTTACCAAAAAAACTTGGTGCCGACTTAAATAAATCGGCACCGACTTGTTTCCTTAGCCAACCATTGGCTAAGTTTTCTTCCTCTCCCTCCTCACTTCCAGTTTTCCATGCCTAGATGCTTTGACCCCGATCTATCCATCCAAATAGCTCGGTCCTCACTCCAAAGCACCCACTACAAGTTCTAGAAAACATCTCGATATTATATCAACAATTAGCCAATTCCTTGCATTAAGCCATGAACAAGCTCCTCTAGCCATGCTCTATCCAATCATGCCAACCACCGACTTATTGGACCAACCGAAATAACTCGGTATTGACATAAAAAAGTCGGTACCATCTTATCTCCTTAACAAATTGGAACCTACGACTTGAACCCCAAAATCTTCCCATAATCCAGAGTCTCACATTCAAGTTTTGTCCAGTTCCGATCCTCTTTGCCTCCGATTTTCCAAATTCACCAATCTATCTTCCTAACATCTAAAACACTAGCAAACAATATCAAAGCACAACATACAATCATAGAATAACATGCAATTACATCTATTCAAATAAGCAATTCATATAATTATAGCAATCGAACAAATTCTAATCCAAATCTAAACAATCAATGATCATATGTGTAACGACCCAATTTTTTGACTTCCGAAAGTCGACATCAATACGCCCACCGTATCAAATGTCAAACCATCGAATGCCGGAAAAACGAATCATTAGGGTTAAAGAAGAAAGAGGTAGAAGAAGAAAGAAGAAGAAACAGAAACAATATCAGAATCTCACAATCGCAGCGGAACAATATATAATAGATAAATGAATAATCTTTAAAGCAAAGAACTATATCTGTTTATACATTACATCATTAGAGTATTACAACAACAACACACAACATTGGCAGTTATAATAACCTGCCCATATGATTGAATACACAGCGGAATGATAATAGTATACGGAAGTACGTCCCGCCATCCAGCTTGCCTCCTGATCTCCATAGCATACTTTTTTGACTTCGCTCCAGAACAACTGATAACCTGACTCTAGGCTGCCCGTGTGGAAAATCATGGGCACCCAGAGTTTAGAAAGGGAACAATAAACTCCAGGTCAGTTATAGGACTGGTGTGAGATCTTAAAACAGTTATTTGCACAAAGGAATAAAAAGAAATCCACTATGCTTTTGGAAAATGAAACTACCATAAGTAAATGGCAGGTTATACAACTAAAACCGTATAGGGCGCGTATTGTTTCTTTGGATTTCCAACAAATGGTCAGGCTAAGGAACTTCCTACACCACATGGGTACGCCTCTTAAGGGACGCCCCGAGAACCTAACCGGATCTCTACCAACACAAGGCCGAGTTACCACACGCTTCTGGTGCAATGAAGCTGTAACTAGATAACTCCACACACGAGTATGCCATCCTCGGTCGTTACCGACCTTTATCCGAGGATCCTCAACACCAACAACCACAAGTAATAAATTTGCAGCAACCACATAAGTTAAGTATCTGGGCTCCATACCATGATACCACCTTTTTCCAGAAGGAAATGGACATACCCTGAGGGCGCTACCCCAAAAACAACCTTGCCGCATGCTTCTTGTTTCGACCATTCCGGGTTATAAGGTCCGATGAAGTCTCGTCCACAAAGCTACGCTTTTCACAAAAGCCATGCTTCGATCAACAAATGATCAGCAACACTTAGCATGCCACATTACCAAATTGGGAATGTATCACTAGTAACCATCAACTACATAACCTCTGAGCTCATACATCTCAGAGAAGAGTGTTAAGCTAAGAGAATAAATTCTCCACCACCGACAGAAATGTATTTGATAGAAACCAGTTTTACATCTCAAAGTGTAACGTCAGACATACATCCATACAAGTCTGTTCCGAATTTGAACGGAACCGAAGGCACTTCAAAAAAGCCCTTGCAATCTGGATATTCACTAATCACATCCGGACTACTCATCACAAAGGGTGATAAAATCTCTATACCGGAGGAACTCGGTGTAGAGATATTCGACAGGCAATCCTTTCATTTTCGAAAATACCCAGTCTTCAACACCATCTTCAAATGCAATCCCATTTCATCGTATCATTATTCGAAATGGGTTTTATGACATAAAGTCCTTTCCCGGGTTAATCGAATAATGAGCACTTGTTTTGAAAACAAATTCAAGTGCTGTTTCAAAGGCCAATATTGATAGTCGGTTATTTAACTATCAAACAACATTCACAACAAATCATCAAGCCTCAATAATTTCCCAAATTGTTTATACCGATAGTTGGTTATTTAACTATCAAATAATATTCACAACAATTATCAAATTTAAATAATTTTTCCCCAATTATTTATTTTCAAAATATCTTCGCAAGATATATTTTAACACTTCAACACTTTGAAAACCAATTTCAAATCACTTTTCTTTTGCGGAATAAATTTCAAAATGTTATTTATTTCCACTGAAGAGTCGCTGAGTCTGAATAATTTAAAACACTTATCCAAACGTATATGTATATTTGGAAACACTTGAGATAAAAACTATTTTTAAACACTTTATCTAAAATATTAGTTATGAAAATATTATACTAATATCTCATATAAACTTCAAGCCCAAACTAATTTTAAAAATGAAATTATTAGATAGAGTATAATTATTTAAATATCCATTTTCTAAATCAAATCTCAATTTGATCTTTAAAATAATCACTTCTATAATTAACCAAATAAATCTTTACTTTAAAGATTTAAAAACAACTTAAGAAAATAATTTCTCCAAAGTATCCTTTTTGAAACCATCCTTAAAACTTTCAATTTATATTTATCAGCTACTTTGAAAACATACTCGGCTTTCCAGTGAAAATACACTTTCCATTTCAAAATAATCCATTTAAATCAATTAATAAATCCTTCTTGGCTTATTTCAATTTATATTCCAAATCTGTAATTTCTTTCCACACTTTTTAAAATAAACCAATATTTATTTTTAAAACAAATAACCCATTCCTTTATAAATTCCCATTGGGAATTTACATTTCCAAATATCCATTGATATACAATTTTCAAATCGATTTCCAAATATTCACTTTCAAACACCAAATCAAATTCCAAATTGATTTCCAAATTGATTTCCAAAAATTTATTACCTTTTAAAATAAATCTTTACTTTAATTTTCAAAAATCCAATTATATATCCTGGTATTTTAAAATACCAGAATATATTCGGCCAAACCATAGCCTTCAATAAATTTCAATCACCAATATAATCATTCACAGATTATCAATAATCACATCACAACATATGAAATAAATTCAACAATTTGAGAAATCCAGTTGGATCCCTCCAACCTGTTTCCCTGCATCCACAGATGTTAGTACAACAATTAAATACCAATTCCACTTCGAGGTGGAATATCGCGGTATATGTGATTATATAATATCATCCGCTATTATGCAGCGCATAGGGTCTCATCCGCTATATAATGCGGGAAATCAATCACTCCAATATATATATATATACATATATATACTACTATATATACTATAACTACCAAACAATCAATCAATAACTGAAATTCCAATTATTTTAATTTGAGTGAGAAGATCTCACCTTTTGCTTACGCATGCAACCCATTTCTATCCCGACTTGTTTTCTTCACAAAATTAGACCTTACTGCACCGTTCACACGAGATCGGCCTCCATCTCGACCAAACCTAAATTGTCAAAATCGAGCTCGAACGCCATCGCCACATTCGCCTCAACCAGTCGCGAATCCCACCGCCGTGCCTAAGCTCCCCTAGTCGACAACCAATTCGCCAAAGTCGATGCGAGCTTCCTCCAGTGCCACACCTAGCCACCATGTCGATCGAAACCCAAACAATGTCGAAGACGAAAAACCATGGTTGTGCTTCCTCAATCCACGCAAACCCCCTGTCGCCGATCTTCCCCAAGCGACACACCGCACCTCCATCAGACACCGCCACGTGCTCTACGCTCGTGACCTACATGCGAGCTCGAATCTGATTTCCATCGATCGTGAACCGCTTTAGAACGAACTCGATTCGTTCGCCTATTTATTTTATTTTTTTATTTTGAACGATCGATTAGAGAAGAAATCTCGTTTGTTTCGGCCATTGATTTCTGATTTTTTTTTGAAGATAAGCAAGGCTCGGCCATTTCTTTTAAATTCTATTTCGTTTTTATTTTTATTTTGCTTTTGAACAAAATTGTTTTGAAGAGGAAGAAGTCTCGTTTCTTTTATTATTTACTGTATTGCGTTATTTCATTTTTAGGAGAACACGCGTGTAAAATTTCATAGAATAAAACGAACACGTGTAATAAATTCCTCAATGTGTCAACTTGCCGATATATACGAATATGTATATACTTTAATTTAAATTTAAATTCAAATTGCTTCGATAAACGCAATTCAAAATTTCGATCTCCAATCAAGGCGTGCCGCCGGGCGATCTTAAGGTTATACCCCTATTCCGAACATAATGGAAAAAGTTTCGAGTCCAAATTCGATCGTATGGAGAAGATAGCTTTTTGGACCAGTTATTTATATTAAATTTTCGATATAACTTTCAGCGCGTTTACTTGCCGTACTACCAAACGATCACTCCAAACACTACGAAATTTGAAATTCGATAATAATACAATATTATGGATCCGTTGGAACTGGTTTCGTCGAATTCCAAGACTGTGCCTCGGAAGGCTATTTTTAAATATCGATTTAAACGATATAAATTCAAAACTGAACAAAACAGTTTCAAATTCAATTCTGAAGCTTTTATTATCTTCAGTATTATCAATATAGAATTTACAAGACTTCAAATTATTTTTAACAAGCTCAAAACTGAAGATTAAATATTTTACCCAATTTCAAAAATTAAATTTAATAATTTAGTTGCCAAATAAATCCTGATATTTGAATTTCAAGTTAAACTAACTTCCAAATATTTAAAATCAATTAAATATTTCAATTTCAAATAACCAAAAATTCCGGGTCGTCACAATATGAGTATAATTAAGGTGAACTATAAAGTCATTTCTACAAATCTTATTAGAATTTCTCGGTTTAGTCATAAACATATGTCAACATGTGATTAAAGGTAGAAATGGATTTCATAGTCAAAAATCTTGTTGAAACCTATAATTCTACCATATAAACATATATAGAATAGTGAGAAGGAATAAACCACTCACTAATTACCGTATTCAACCAAATCGAGGATAGATCTAATATGGACAGCAACCAAAAACAATGCAAATCAGCCAAACTGATGATCTCTATCTTCTAATCGATGATCTATTCATTAGTCTTCAATTCTATTTAATTTAGAGAGTAACTTGGGTAATTTTGGATGAATCTAAGGTGAATGGGGGTTTAGATTTGATTTGGGAGAGAGGAAAAGAATTAATTTGACTCTCCAGCCCTCTATTTATAGTTATTATCAAATTAGACTAATGTGCTTACTAATGGGCTTAATTAGTTAAACACTAATTATGGCCAACAGTTGTTAAAACTTAAATAGACATAACTTCCTAACCATAAGTCTTTTTTCTACTATAACCACTACAGAATGGAAAACCATCATCTTGAAGCAATGGAATTGGTTTGAGACCCGAATTCGACTCTTATCAAATGTTATAGCCCAAATAACATTTTTATGGTCAAAATAGTCACATAAAATTCGGGAAAAATCGTAGGTGTGTAAAATGTCCCCAAGAGTCATATCCTAAAATTATAAAATCATACAACTTCATATGAATAAAATAAGAATATTTTATGATCTTTTGATACGTAAAATGCTGGTCGTTACAAAATAAGTAATCAAAAAATCAACCATAGTATAATAACATAATACAATTAAAAATAATAATTTAGAGAACCACGACATAGATTAATTAAATACACATTCAATAATTAACAATTATAACCAAACATAATTAAACAGACTACCAATAACATGATACAACCATAAAAGATTAATTCAAACGTGCATAACATAATTGCTAAATAAACTTGGGTAAATAAGCAACTGAATTTTCTTAATTGCGAGTAATTTAACAAATAAAAATATAGTACAAATAACTCATTCAATGTAAATGAATACTACTAACAAAGTGACTATCCCTAAACATTAAAATAGGCAGTCCTTTCTTCATATCTCAACTCTGTCCAAGGAAGGTGTTACACCCATTTTCGATCATAATGTATGGAGCGCAGTCTAATTAACAAAAGAACTGTGAAGTATGGTGAAATAGCCCAAAAATATGTAATGCACAAGACATATCCCTAGAAAACACTATGCACAAAGTCTAGTAAAATGAAGTAAATATGATTAAATGGTTAGCCAAGCCTATAACGTGGTAGTCTCTCTAAACAATAAGTAAGCCTTATCATGAAATGTACTACATATATCTAAACATTTAAATTAACTATAACACTATAACAAAACAGACAAAAATACAAATGAGGCCGTCATAAAGAAAAGTAAACATTTGAATTTCCCAGAGTCAACGCAGTCTATATACTAAACTATGCCGCCATCTCCGACAAACAGTGTGCTGTCGTACCTTCAGACGGTGCTGTCATTTCCTAGGCCACAAACCATCTCAAGAACCTGTGCGGCCATTTATAAAACATCTTTTCCATATAGTAAAATCACAACATAACATTACGCTTCCATTATATACAACTGCGCCACGATGCTAATTAATTATATAAGCAAAAAAGAAACCCAACCGAACTGATTAAACAATAAAGGGTAAAATTGAAGCGGCAACATCACACAAGAAAATTATGGCGTGGTATTTCCATAGTGCCCTATCGCTTATGAAGTCATTCTACCATATAGGGAAGCTACGCAGTAACGTTCAAGCATATCAAACAACTTTCATAACACATAAACATACTATGTCATAATAAGCAAGTAGAACGACTCCTATAACGCAAGGAGGCGCTTGAATACTACTTCGGAACTTGTCTGATCCACTTGATTATCCAAACAAACAAAACTAAAATACTAGAATACTATGTTTCATGATCTACTTGATTGTCCTAATGCCAAGTGCAGAGCAGGTCACCTAGATATATATGGCATAGCACCAAGGTCGAACCAAATACTCAAGCATGAGCCAAGATAAAGAAACTACACTGTGTTCATTAACCAAAATGCTCACATGCATCAATGACTCCAAAGAAAGGAGCACTCCAACACACAAAAATGCACAACCATTTTTTTGACAAAGCCTTGCCATCATAATTAGACTAAGAAGATGAATCGCACTGCAACATCTCCAAGATGAAACTACACCACCATGAGGAAGTTGGGATACATCACCCAAACTCGGCCTCTAACACCACCACTACCGCAACAATTACAAACTGTGCTGCCCTTTCATACTAGAATAAGGACTAAGTAATCCAGGCATAAAGCATAGCACTGACCACTTGGGATGCATATGGCACTGAAGCAACCACCAACTTATCAATTCACCAATTTCATACAACAACATTTCAAATTCAAATCATCCCACCAAAATTATAATCTCCCCACCAAAAGGAAACTTTCCCGCCAATGACCATGTGAACAATCTATGCACATTACAACAATCAATAGATGGGAGACATATGGAAACATCAAACGGTGGAGGAAGAATGTAGAGGAGTGATACCAAGAATCCGTGAGAGAATTCATGCTATAAATAGAAAAGTATTGCAGTAGAGAAAATGATTTTTGATTAATTCTCTGAAAAATTACCTTATATTCTTGTACACTTTTCTGCCATTAAAATTATTGTACGAGGAAGAAGAAAGATAGTAAAGAATTTGACCCGTGGACACAAGATTTTTTGAAATCCAAACTACGTAAATTTCTATGTCCTTTACTTTACTACACTTATTACTTTCCAATTTAGTATATTCTATTTTTCTTTTACTTTGCTAAGTTCAGGAACCTAAACAAACCTAGGCATTTCAACAAACAGTTAAAGCGTCTCTGTATGATTGTGTAAGCAACCCACAACACAATTACCACATTAAAGATAAATTTTATATTACTTAAATTTGTTGATTCACAACTAACAGGATAATTTGAGAACTAATCACTCTATTTGAAATCTGGTATTATGAGACAAAAAATCTAACTCTATCTAAAATGGTCATAGAGAGAAGGGCCCCTCCTAGCAAAACTTGATCAAAGTCATAACCTAATCCACTTCCTAACACTTTCCAAGGAACCCTGAACAATGCACATGGAAATTTCTTTCGCTCCCTCACTAAAAGAGCATGAGCACTTAGTTATAGAACTAAACAATCCCTTAGCCATCTCATCGAAAACAAACTGTCCAACCCAAAGAGCAGCATTAGACTCCATCCTTGACACACTCAACACTTTTGTTGCTCAAATCAACAAAAGGATGGCTAGTATCAAAAAGTTAGTGACTCAAATTAGAATAAATCTATAAACTCCCATAGCTCCATCGCCCACCACCAACTTTCTCCTACTGCACAAAAAGTGCAGTCAGGAGAAAAACACAACATTCTTGTCAACGAGAATGGTGGTTCCAGTGTACTTAGTTTGGGAACAAAAAAAAGGCATAGCACTAATAAAACCGAATATTAAGGGAAAACCTACGAATATCAACCCAGTACTATTGGAGAAAAACATGAACCATACTACATTGAAGAATAAGGCTAGCTCGGCCTATAAGGGCGCCTCATCGCACATTAGTAAGAAAGACAATGAGATAAGAGAGTAAAAGGATCACATGGAATAATTGGCAAAAATGTGTGAATGGCGTAATAAGAAAATTGAAAAGGAGAAGTGTTCATCTCCATTCAGTGAAGCCATTATTGAAGCAGATTTCCTAGATTGCTTCTGGGCTCCGACGATTGAAAAGTATGATGGGTTAACGAACCTTATTGATCACTTGTGCATGTTTGAGTACCATATGGACATTCTAAAAGTAGGAAAGCTGACTTGTTGCAAAATATTCTGCAGTATATCTCATGTGGGCAGTTTCAAGATGGTTTAGGAGATATGCCGCAGGAGAAATCCATTCTTAGATGCGGTTATCTACAAATTTCTGAAGATAATTTCACAATAGTCGTGAAAGCTCTTCGAATCCCTATACCATATCCTCAGTTAAACTACGAGAGAATGAAAGCTTGTGAAGCTTCATCAAGCATTTTAAAGAAGTCGCAATAAGAATTAGGGTTATGAGGGAAGAAGCACTTTTGATGGTAGCGCGCTATGGAATAAGAAGAAATACTAGTATATGGGACAAAGATAGTAGAAAGCCATGTAGAAGCATGAAAGCCTTTTATGAGAGGAATATGGATTACATACTGACTAAAGAGGCCAAAGCTTGAGGAAACGCTTCAGTTGAAAGGACAGTTCAGACCACGGGGGAAAAAAGCAAGGGGGATGGGGTAGAAATGTATAACAACCCATCGACGAAGAGACCAAGATAATTTAACTTCACAGTCAATACTCTGCTCACCGATGCACCTAGCCATATTATAAAATTAACTAGGACTTAGTTAGCTCAAAATGTACCTAATAATGGGAAGAAAGCAGAGCCTAACATAGGGAGTGCATATGGCACATTCCACAGAGTCAATGGACATCATACTGACAATTGCCACCACCTAAAAAACAAAATAGAAAGGATGATCCAAAGTAGCTATTTAAGAACCTATGTGAAAGACAATTCCACTACCCTAGTACAGAACTAAACCCCAGACCCTAATGAAAGTTTGGTAGGAAACGTGACCAACCTTACTGCATTCATTCATGGAGGACTTCATCTAGCATGACAGAGTAAAATGGCAGAAGAAAGGTACATGCGAGAGGCCCATGTAGAACATTGAATTATATATCACATCAAGCCGAAGGAAGTTCAGAACATTACTTTTTTCTCTTTAAAACCAGCTAGAGTGATATTCCTGCATCAGGATCCTCTCATAATAACCGTGCAGATCTCAAACTACACAATGAAAAAGATCTTTGTGGATTTAGACTGTTCTTTGAACGTTATCTTCAAAACAACTTTTGATAAAATAGATTATCCGAGAGAAAATTAGAACCAAGCCCTAAACCGATCTAGGTTTTAATAACATGATGACAATCCAATAGGTATAACAAAATTACTTCTGATAGCTGGAACTTCCCTACTTCACAAGTACTTTTACGCAAACTTTTTGATCACTGACTAGCAGTCTCCATATAATGTCTTCTTAGGGAGACACATTCTAGTAGAGCCGGGACCAGTCATTTCACAAAAGGGTTTTCTCATGAAATTCACCACCTCAACTGGGATAGGAAGCATGAGGGGAGAACAATTATTTGCCAGGGAATTATACAATGTTACTATGAATTCTAAAAATAAAATTATTCGGAACTATACTATTATGTCTTCTGAATTAAGTAATAATGGAAGAAAAAAAGAAAATCAAGTTAAAATAACTACATCGGAATTAAGTTCTAAGGTAGATACTGAAATTGGTCATTCTACGACCACAATACCTGGGGAAAATTATAAACGGACCTATCTACACATGAGCAAAACAGATGAGTATAAATTGATGTATGCATAGTATCTGTCAAATAATCTCTCGATGGAAAGTATTGCAAACTCACTCGAAGAAGATTAAGCAGAGAACAAAGTAGATCCCAGGTTGGGGATGAAAAGCAAGGACCTAGAACAATTGGATGATTTGGAAGAAATATAGCTTGATCCATCTAACCACACAAAGGTATGGAAAAGAAAATTTTTGACAAATGAGCTACGCGAATAATTGATCAGTTTCTTGAAGAAGTCAAAGGATGCATTTGCTTGTACCCATTTAGACATGATAGGAATTGACCCTGCAATCATATGTCATGCTCTTAATATAGACCCCAGTATGCATCTATAAGACAGAAGAATCGCACGCTGGACCAGGATAGCTGCAATGTGCTCCATGTTAGTATATTATCCAAAATGGATAGAAAATCAAGAAGATAAAAAATATTGGTTTCATCCGTGAAGTATATTATCCAAAATGGATAGCAAAATCCCGTGTTAGTAAAGAAGCCAAACAGCACTTGGAAGACCTGTATAGATTTTACAAACCTCAACAAAGCTGGCCCAAAAGAGCGCTTCCCACTGCCTATAATAGATCAGTCAGTGGATGAAATAAGCCGACAAGAGTTGTTGACTTTCATGAATTCGTAGTCAGGTTATAATCAAATTGCAATGTTCGAACCAGACCAGGAACATGCAAGCTTTGTAATCGACAAAGGAATTTATTGTTACAAGTTAATGTCGTTCGAGCTTAAGAATGCAGGAGCAGCATACCAAAGGCTGGTAAACATGATGTTTGATGATCAAATAGGAAAGACTATTGAAATCTATGTAGATGACATGTTAGTGAAGTCTGAAGCTGCATCAAGTCATGTGAAGGACTTGGAAGAAACCTTTGCGACTTTAAGGTTATATGAAATGAAGCTTAACCCACAAAAGTGTATGTTTGCAATACAGTCGGGAAACTTTCTAGAGTACATAGTAAGCGCTAGGGGGATAGAGGTTAATCCAGAGAAGATCGATGTAATAAAAGAGATGAAGCTATGAGAGAAGCTTAAGGATGCGATGAGTTTGAATGGAAAGGTAGTTGTTTTGAGAATGTTCATTTCCAAAGCCACAGAAAATGCATCCCATTTTTTGACCAAATTAAGAAGGGCAATGTTAACCCGCCTCTTGGCAAGGCAGTACATAGGCGGATTTAACCCAACAAAATTTATAATCATCAAGGCAGAAAGCCCAAAGAGATGGTTACCAGGATTGGAGATCTATTATATTTGAAACTATGGACTATAGTCGAATGGACGGCACTCAGAAAATGGCTAAGTATGGAACTAATACTTCCCATAGAAGAGGAATCGGAATAGAGGGATCGGATTAAACAGGATGCATACAACAAAACCTAACGATGATCGCTCCATAACTCAAAAACCACAAGGAGGATTGAAGTGGAACTTTGGAAATACAAAGAGGGGACCCTAGGGAGTCTACAATAGGGATCACATGACATTTAGAGAGGTTTGGAGGGATCAGCCCCTATCCCTCGATAGGGATCGGCCCTCTTCTTTCTTAGGGATCGGCTAAACCCAACTTTATAGCAAAAATCGATCAATATCTCAACATCTACACATCCAATTGACATGAAACTTGGAGCATAAGCTTACCACAACATGTGGAACACCCCGAAGGGATCACACACCAAATGGGATACTATGGAGGGATCGACCCTATCCCTCCAAAGGGATTGGCTAAAATATAAGTACATGCAACATCATTTCACGGAAAATGTGATATCTCACAAACCATAAGTCAAAATGGCATGAAATTTGGAGGGCAAGTAGCTAACATCATGGGGAACCCTCCCAGAGGGACCAAACCCCATTTGGATACCAAAATAGGGATTTGGCCCGATCCCTATTGTAGGCCCCAATGGGCCTGAAAATTCTTTGTGCGGCCTCGTCATGGCCTGGAGGTTCTTCTCCGAAATTTTAGCCTGAACCGTGCACATCTTCCCCTATAAATGCAGCAGACATGGCATCAGAAAAGGTCTTCTTTCTCCTTCTCTTTATCTTCAACCTAGGCTACACTCTGCTAATTTTATTCTTGGATTTTAAATTGTGACTGTAAATAAACTACAGTATAATAAAAAGGAATATTCTGGAGTGGACGTAGGTCAAAGTTAGCCGAACCACTATAAATCTTGTCCCTTTCTTACCTTCTTTCATTATTAATTTGTTTGTTCTTCATATTTTATTCTCTACATTATATACTATTTGAGATCTGTGACTGGATATTGGTGCTTTATCATAACTGGGTGTTGGTGGCCAATTTTGACGCCAACATTTTGGTGCTTTCACTGAGAAAGCTAGCCCTCACAGATTTGGAATTCGGATTTAGAGCTTGGAAAAGGTTTGGAGCTTAGATGTGGAGCAATGGTGAAATAATAAACAAGGAGAGTGCTACCGGAATGGAGCCACCATGGAGGGAGTCAAGAGGCTTCCTCTGGAGCTGGAGATAATCAAGCATCTATCTACATCACAAGAATGATATGGAAACGATGATGGATGTTATGCAGGAAAGAATGCTGAAAAGATAGGAGGATATGATGCCAAATTTACTCCGACAGATTAGACAATCTTGATCGCAGAACTAAGGGAATATAATAGCATGAGCTAATAACAACTTAGATCAAGGAGTTAAAGCAGCAGGAATCACTGGAAATCAGAACCGGGAACCTGGAGGTGGAGCTATTGGACAAAGGATTGGAACATAGGAGCCGGGGGCAGTCCCCAGCCATCTTAGAGGGATCGGCTCCGATCCCCAAAGGCTAGGGGGCATGCCTTCGGGTCTGGTTGATCGTGATGCTGGAGGACCTATGGACGATCCCAAGGAGCTTGGTGCAAATCGAAATTTGGATGCTCGTCCGAAAGAGTACGTTCAGGAATTCCCTTATGGACTCGAGGGTAGTTTGGAAATGATGATATGAGACTACAGCTAGATGACAATGATACGTTTGCAGAGATGATCAGGCGAGCTATGCATGGAGGATTGGTGAACAGGGATTTGGAGGATGTAAATAGAAGTCTGTTCACTCTTAATATCAGGAATACCAGAAATCCACTGGAGTTTAAACTAATAATGCTGGAAGTATATGATGGAAAGTCGGACCCAATTATGCACATGATGAGATATATATGACACATGGAAGTACTAGGGGCATCGGAGGAGGTCATGTCAAGGTTTTTTCCACTTTATTTGACGGAGTTAGCTGCACTCTGGTTTAGGCAGTTAGAGAATGGTTCAATAAGGACATGGAGTGAGTTGGTAGATCGGTTCACGAGGCAGTTTCGGATCCACATCACAAGACCCAAGAATGTTATGACATTGGAAGCACTAAAACAGAGAACCAGAGAGTCTCTAAGGAGTATTCTAACACGAATTAATACCACGGCGGCATCGGTGGATCGGCCAGATCCATCCATGGTTTTGATGGCAGCTGTATCAGGAATTGTCGATGGCACGGATTTCAAGGATTCATTGGCGCAAGATCCACCTATGAATCTGGGAGAGTTTTATCATAAAGCAGAAAGGTTTCTAGGCAGGAAGACATGAGCCGACAAACCGGAGGTGAACGCTATGCAAAACAAAGGATCATCAGGAGATGCAAACAAGAATGATAAAGGCAAATGGAAACTGGTTGATGGGTACGATGGGACAAAAAGGCGATGGAAAGAGCGCGAGCCGAAGCTCTCCTCCTACTCGAATTTGATGGAAAGCCTAGAACAGTATTATCTAGGCACTAGGGGGAAACTCCCCTATCGAAAACTGGCAAGGAGGGATCCCACGGAGCAGGAGCGTATGTCTGGAAAGTACTTCCTGTTCCACGAATTGAACAGGCACACCACAGATGAATGCATGCATTTAAAGGATATGATTGAGGAGCACATTTGGAATGGTATACTGCTGCAGTACGTGAGGAATCGGACAACGACAATGGAAAAGGAGTAGCCACCGTCTGCATCGAATGGAAACGGGAATGGCCCTAGATCAGGGTCATGGATCATCATTAACTGATCGTGATGATAAGGGCCGAGTTCAAGACTTAGACTCCGACCATAATAATAATAATAATAATAATAATAATAATAATAATAATAAACTCTATAATAAGGCGGCTAAGTCACTTACACATGTACGGGATCGAGGATGGTGATGTGCACGTAAAAATGTATATTTTTACTCATACACTTAATCTCATTTTAGTAAAATAAATGTCATAATTGGGTGTTTTTACATGTTTAAGACCAAATTTCAAAAATGCTTTCAAATCATCATTCATGTATCTACATGGGGGGAAATGGTAATTTTGTATGATTTACTTTGAGAAAATTCAATTGAACATTTTTATTTTTAAATTGTAGGAAATGGAGATCAGCTATGAAGAACTTTCATGTATATATGCATGCACAAGTGAAGGAAGCCAAAGAAATGAAGAAATAAAAGAATTCATGTAATCATGGAGGACCCCCCTACCCACTGACCATAAACCATAATTAAGAGCCAATGCACATGTTAGTGGGGATTAAAGGCACATGCACATTTAATGGAGGATTAATTTCATGCTAATGATAACTTGAGGCCATACTACCTCAAGGGAATTTTAGGGAGTTCCCTAAAAATGGATTAGGGTTTTAGTCATGTATAAATAACCCTCCTATGTTCATGTAATGGAGTTTTTTTATCTTCTTATCATATTATGCAAATTGTAGCCACAAAATTAATGAGAAATAAAATGGCTTCCTAAGCCTCTTCTTCTTCTTTGTTCTGTATTTGCTTTTATTTATTTTATGCTCATTTTTATTTACATGCTCTCTTTCCTTTTATGTTAGTAGATTAGATTTTCATTTATGCACTTAGTCTAGTTTTATTTTATGCAAGTAATGAGTTATTTTTATTTTAATTAGCTTGCAATTTCCTTTTTTGTTCTATGTTGCAATCTACATGTGTTGAAATGATAACAAAAATGAGAAGCTAAACCCATTCAATTTAGGGGTAATGAAGCTCTCTTAATCATGTAGATTCAACATATTTGCTAATTTATGATCTCTTTTTTATGCTTCATGGATAGTTAAATATTGATGTAAGTTTATTAGTGAATTTGATAGGCTACGTTGTTTATCACAAATAGGCAATTCTTACTCAAATATAAACACAATTTACATTAACATCTATAAGTGATTTTGATCATGAAATTAAAATAGAATCAAAATTTGATGATCTATGTTACTAATCAAAAATAGTAAATAGATCATGCTTAAAATAGATTTTGTTTTAGTTTCATACTCATTTTCATGACATTTAACAAAGTGGTTTTAGTTGTTGTATTAAAGTTTGGTGGTTTAAGTTATGTTAATTAATAACATAAATAAACCATACTTATGACAAATACATCACTAATTCTACTTAGATTAAATTGAGAGATTGTAGATTGATTTTGTGTTGATTTATGTGAGAGGATGAGAGTGGATTTGCCTCTAAATTGTCTTTTAATCTCATATTATTAATCACTTTTATTTGTAGTTAGTTTTTGCACTTCTTTTTAGTTTAAACAATCTCAAACTCTTTGGGTTAATTTGATTGAGTAGAATTTGAAATCAATTCCCTACGGATCGACCCATACTCGCTACGTACTAAAATTGTATGTCGTGTGCTTGCGGTTATTTTTATTACATTTTTCGGTGATTTTCTAACCGATAGAAAACTCATCGTCAAACAGATGGTCCCTAGGGATGCTCTAAGATGATGATGAACCGTCGTGCCTGGAGAGGCACCCTTTTTGCTTTTTTAGTTTCTTGGATTTCTGGATGTACAAACTCTTATTTATTAGGTTATTTATGATCCGCATTACTGCGATGGATAAAACAAGATGCGATTATTGTCCCGACCGGAGTGACGGAGCGGTGACTGCGAGTCTGCCGGAGAGCAACATAATGGACTTGCACATGGATTAAGTCCTCGACCGGAGAGTCAAGGGCGAAGAATAAAATCCAACCGGATGCTAGGTATGGATTATGCCTGGTAAGGAGTAGGTCCCTTCGTTGTAGAGTGACATGATCGACCTACTCAGGTCGTCGAGTATGGATTATGCTCGGCAAGGGTCCGAAGTGACCACTATCAGCCTAGGACTTAAGCCAAGACACCAGTTGACGTTCAGGGACACTAAAACGGAGTACATGAAATAATGTTGCTTCATTGGAGAGTGATAAGATCGACTTACTTGGACACTGAGTATGGATTGTGCTCGGCAAGGACCCAGAGAGGTCACAGATTTGGATATCAGCTTCGAACAGCTATGGATTTGGACATTGACCCAGAGCGGTCGCGGACTTGGATATAGGCCCAAAGAGGTCTCCGATTTGGCTAATTCCCCAGTGAGGTCGAGGGTTTGGAAAAACGATCTGAAGAGAACGTGGATTTGCAATGGATATGGATTTGGATGAAATGATCTAGAGAGATCGCGAATTCGGAATTGGATATCGATTCAGAATGGTCATGGATTTCACTAACGATCCGGAGAGATCATAATTTTGGATTGGAAACGAATTGGATTCAGATTGGATAATATGGATATCGATGGATTATGGGCTTCGAATCTTGGATTTATGATAATTCAAAACACACCTTCCTATTGCAAGGCATGTTCTGAGGAGCAAAGCGTTAACCCACCTTTTGGCAAGGCAGTACATAGGTGGATTTAACCTAACAGACTTCATGATCATTAAGGCAAAAAGCCCAGAGAGATGGTTACTAGGATTGGAGATCGATTATATTTGAAACTATGGACTATAGTCGAATGGATTCGGATGGACAACACTCAAAAATGGCTAAGTATGGAACTAATACTTCCCTTAGAAGAGGGATCGGATTAAACGGAATGCACACAAGTCAATGATGATCACTCCATAACTCAACAACCACAAGGCGGATTGAAGTAAAACTTTGGAAACATGAAGAGGAGACCCTAGAGAGTCTACTCTAGGGGTTACATGGCATTAGGAGAGGTTTGGAGGGTTCAGCTAAACCCAACTTTGTAGCAAGATTGATCAATATCTAAGCATCTACACATTCAATTGACATGAAACTTAGAGCACAACTTACTATATGTGGAATACCCCATAGGGGTCGCAGGTCAAATGGAATAATTTGGAGGGATTGGCCTATATCCCTCCAAAGGGATCGGCTGAAATCAGAATACATGCAACATCACTTCACGGAAAACGTGATATCTCACAAACTGTAAATTAGAATACATGCAACATCACCTCATCGTGGCTTGGAGGTTCTTCTGCTGAAATTTCAGCCCGATCCATGCACGTCTTCCCCCTATAAATATAGCAGGCATGGCATGAGAGAAAGGATCTTCTTTCTTCTTCTTTTTATCTTCAACCTAGGCTACACTCCGCCAATTTTGTTCTTGGATTTCGGATTGTAACTACAAACAAACTACAATATGATAAAAAGGATTATTCTGGAGTGGACATAGGTCGGAATTTGCTAAACCACTATAAATCTTGTCTCTTTTTACCTGCTTTCTTCATTTTTAATTCATTTGTTCTTCATACTGTATTCTCTACATTAGATGTTATCTGAGATCTGTGACTGGATATTAGTGCTTTCACATAACTAGATGGGTGGCCAATTTTGATGCCAACGGGCAGGGAACTTTGAGTGCACCAGGGAATGCGAAGAAGCCTTCGATGTATTAAAATCTCATTTGGCTAATCCACCAATACTCTTCAGACCAATCCCAGGAGAGGACCTATATATATACCTTATAATAATGGATCAACAATAAGTATAGCAATAATAAGAGATGAGGAAGGCATTCAATGTCCAATATATTTGACAAGAAAAAGCCTTAGCTGAGCAGAGTTGAGATAAACAATAACCAAAAAGCTAGCATACAACCTACTCCTAACGGTAAAAAAGCTCCGGTCATAATTTCTAGCGCATCCTATAATGGTTCTAATGGATAAGCCTCTGAAGCTACTCACTATCGAGACCTATAGCTCAATCATTGTCATTTTTCCATTGAGACTGTTGGTGATTGATCATAGTTTCCACCAATTATGATGTCACAGAGAGATGGGGATGCTCATGGATATCGGTAATTGCCATGAGGTGGCGATGACCACTTTGTTTCCTTTAATATATAGTAGTTTGGTGGAAAGAAATTAACTCGTTAGTATTAATTTTGGATACATCGGTAGGTGCGATACGGCGTTATCCTAGAGTCATAGTTTGAATATAATTCAACTTTATCAAGGATTTAAGCAATAGGTATGATACAACGTTTCTTTGGAGCTTTGGCTCATTGTTGTATGCATTTGGGTTTGCATATGCCTCTGTATGATATTCTCAATGATTATATTAGCACTATTATTCATTGTGCCAACTTGATTGATGTAGGAGAAGAGCGTGGCAATACTCTAGATCTCTTGCTCAATTATTTTATATACATTTAGTCAACTTATGTTGTATATTTTAGGGTATGACTTAGTATATTATTCACGTCATACTAGTGTATCGGTTATCGTGTTTCATAGTGATTTTCCTTTTCACCAGACATTATGTCAGACCTTCTCTATATTTTCCTTTTAATATATATATATATATATATTATTGGAGTAAGTACGGGAAAGAGACTTGGGGGAGAAACTACTGACTGGAGAAGATTATAGAGCCATAGCTATATATAGCTATGATTATCTATCCAGTATTTTTTATATGGACATGTAAGACTTTTTATTGTATATTTAAGCATATTATTTTGGGATGGTGTATCATTTGAGCTACATATGTTTGGAGTGTTATGTAATATGATGAGGATCTTATTATCTTCGTATAGTGATGATATTTATAGTCTTATCAATATGTATTTGTATTAGATTTTATCCTTATGCTGTGAGTTCTTTACGAAACTATCGTAGATGCATTATTTGTTTTCTTTTACCACTTCTAAGGGTCTTATTTTGGTACTAGGGAATCTAGGTGCCATTGTGCATAGACTTTCGAGTATTTCGAATGATTGGTCTTTACACCTTAAGCCACTTATCCTAATACAATGTTGTATTTAGATATTTCATTTTTTATCCCTCTTTTTAAATGATGCATTCATCATTTCATACATTCCTTAAGCTTATCTCCTTTTTCTTATTCTTTAATAAGTTATTATATTCATAACTTATATTTTTCGTTAACATTTTATACATATAAAATTCAAATTAAACACATTAGCATCTGGCCTTCAAAATGCTACTCAAAATTTGTAATTCAACCAAATCCATATTTTGTTGTTTGGAAAAGATTCACCCAATTTCAATTATATCAATCGTGCATATAAAGCAAGGCTATTACACTTCTCAAATTTTTAGTACTATCACACTGTTAAAATACTTATACTATCATAAGTATAAAGTGTAACAACTTATAAATTAATAAGTAGTTAATTAAGAAATTAAATAAAAGAATAGATGAATTAAACAAGTTAAATATTTGTGGGACATTTATTTACGTATTGGTATACGAGATTAATAATAGGAAATTATTAAATAAAGATTTAGGGAATATAACTTAAAGGAGATATGACTAAATTTGACTATAAATATATAAAGAGAAGATTTAATATTTGAACAAAAGAAATCTTATGTTAAAGGTAATTAAATTTAGCCATATCTTTATAAGGAAAATATAAACATTTGAATGAAGAATAATCTCATTAAGGAAAATAAATTAAGTGAGGAGGGATTGAATATAGGAAATCTTATATTAAAGGTAATTGCATATAATAAAAAATTTGGCTGTACACAATGAGAATCAATTTAAGTACGCAAATAAGGGAGATTTGACATTAAGGGAAACAAATTAATGTAAGGAGGAAAGGAAGGGTTCTCCAATCAAAAACCCTTATCATATATATGTCACTAAACATATCATTTTCCTTATGTATTCATTCTCTATGCAAATTAAGACAAAACAAAAACCTTGTCGCTTGCCATTGCAAGAATATAAGAAGAAAAGAAGAAAAACGAGAAAAGACTAAGGAAACCTAAGAAAATTAATGATCAAATGAAATCCTAAGACTTAGGTGAGTAATATTATTTACTTCTAGGTTGTTTACATCTATGTTGATTACGACCTTGATTTTACTATGATAAAGTTCATATACTATGTGCTTATAAATGATAGATCTTGCTTTGGTGAATGTGTTGGGTTGACATAGCCTTAATAGGTTGTTTAGCTAAGATTCCCTATTCAAATGATTTTGAAATAAAGTGAAATTTATATGTTGTTGGAATGAATTTTTAAAGATGGGCTTTAAATTTGAGAATTTTCCAACAACAAATTTTTGAAGGAATCTACAAACAAAATAAATAAGGGAAATTGGTTTAAAAATGAAAATGTTATTAAAATATGCTAAAGAATGTTATTTGTAAATTTCTATAATTTTATAACTATTTTCCCACTCTCAAAAAATCATTTATGAAAGATAAATATGAATGCCAAAACTAAATAATAAGGCAACCAAGACATAAATTTGCATGTAAATTTCATGACTAAGTAATGGGGACAAGATCCTATAAAATTTCTATAAAAATAAAATAAAGAACACTGTTACTAAATGTGGAGGTGGAATGAATAAGGTGGTGACACATGGAAAGACATGTGTAGATGAGCTCAGAGTTGCAGACATAGGTAGTTGATTATGTAGGATTTATTATGTGTAAAGAAGCAGGAGACTAGCCAAAGATGTTATGCGGGGGTATAACACATCATTGGGTCATCAGGTCTCTATCCTAAAATAAACTCTAGGCCCTTTAACAAAAATCTTCATCCACATCTCTATAATATTTTAAATCAATTGTTAACGGGATCCAATCAATATAAGCTCCAATATCACCTATCTCACTTTTATTACCAAACTTTCCACGTCAACTCTACTTCAAATATGGCTTCAAAATTTCAATATCAAACAATATAACTTAGGCCCAAATGTCCTTCATATGAATCTTAACCAATTTACTTTGTTATTAGGTAAGCGCCTTTTCTTTATTTTGCTTCAACACAATAATTTGCTCTACTATTCTCTTTCTAACTGTAACCACAAAATTCTTTCACTAACTCAGAAATTCTCTTATCCAACTTCCAACTCACTTTTAGAGTCATGTTCCTAAGTGCCATATCTATCTTTCTTTATCCAATTTTGTGTGACTCTCGAGGTCATGCCATATGACAAAATCGTACCCAGTCCGCTAATCCTTATCCAAGCCACACTCTTATCAACATCCAACATCATCTTACAATGAGTCATTCAAACTACTCCAAAATCAATCCATTCTAAATCACAACAAATCATAAATAGATGGATCGCTCCTCTAGATGGATTCGGCACCACCATAAATTCATGCACAATGTGAGATTTATTCATAAACTATTTACCATCGCACTCCTTACTCAAAATTATAACTCACATCTAACTCATAATCTGCTTTCTCTTCTTTATGGCAGACGGTGGCATTTCTGTACTTGGGGTTGCTTCCAATGCATAACCATACTCTTCCTTATTTACTTCCTAACCCATTAAAATGCTTCCAAAATTAAAAACTTTCAAAATCTTCTTTCCATACTTTTAAAATAATAGTAAAATATTTTCCATGGAAAATCATGATCACAATATCAAAATTTAAAACTTCTATTCGCTATTTAAAATAAATCATCACTTTTCAAAATGTTGTTTTACAAAACATTCTGTTTACTTAATCCTAACAGCATAAAACATATTTAAATTTTAAATAAACTATGGTTGTTTTCTAAAATACTCTTGCTTTGTTTAAAAACATGATTCAAATAATTTATAGTCATTTCATCATATATAAAAGTATACATCAAACAGAAAATTTCCAACACTTTCGAATAATACACCTATATATGTGTATATGAAATACATTTAAAATTTACTTTGGCAATTAACCATATTCATATCTACTTAGAAAACCATTCCTGCTACCTTGAATCATACATTAATATATTCAAAATTCCACAGGTCTTTTAATTTCCATTAAAAAAAATATGTGTTAAACAAATAAATCCCACTTACTTTTAAAATAAAATTTTAAATCTCTTTTCCAAAAATCCTTCAAATACTTATAATCTTATGTAAATATAATATTATTTCATAAATTCCTTATTAACAAAATTTATATTACTGGCTTTCATAACAAATTTTCATTTCAATAATTTCTTGAAAATTTTCCACTCTTAAAATATCTCTGTTTCCAAAACTCAACTTTCTTACCACTCTCATTAACTCCATATCTGGTGCATCTTTCAACTCAAATCCAAATGTCTGCATATATTCTCACAAGTACTTAATCATGTCCTCATTGCTAGTTATGGTTCAATATCAACATAGTACTAAGAATTACTCTTTATACACTAGGTGTAGGTACTGTAGGGTTTACACTGGTATAATTTATAGCTTATAGATATCGGTGGAACCGAAAGTGGATGTTTATACCTGCAATATCCCTAGTATCGATTCTAGTACCATTTTTAGGTGACCTTGCTTCTCTAATATCAATCTCTGTTCTATTTTCCATCCTTACTAACTTAGTCATCCTCTGTTATTCGTAATTAGGATTCATTAGCAATTCCCAATAAATAGATAGCTCAACTTTAACAGCTAAAAACGTATTCAACTCATGATATATATATTTATATATATAATGTGACACCTTATAATTTTGCATAATTAAATAATTAAATTAAAAAGGGTACATGTCTAATTTGACCTAAAGGACGGAATAGTAAATTTTTGTAGAAATTGGAATGAGTCTTCAGGACCTATCACATTGTGTTTGGAATGCGGTTTACAGTCGAAAAACATTTATTGCTTGCTAAATTTTGTTAAACGTGCTAGAAATTCATAGTATTTTTCGCATCCTTTTATTTGTTACTGGTTTCGTCGAAATACGTTGAAAAACGGAAAAGTTATGTATTTTCAAATTTCAGTGGAGAAAAGGGAAGCGGAAGAATAAATAAAACAGTTAAAAATGATAATTTTGTTTTGAATATGCTTAGGATTTGATGGAAATTAGTGATAAGGGGTTTAGATTAAATTAGGATTAGAAAATTGGGTTTGCACTTCAATTTATAGGTTGGAAATCATACATATTTAGCCTAAAATCTTGTATTCATTGTATTACAAAATTATCACTAGGTTTAACTTCTTTTAATATCTAGCCCGTTTAAGCAAATTCATCAAGTTATATATGTTTTCTAGCTATAAATGGCATTCCGAACGTAATGGAATTGGCCTCCGAACCTAATTCCAACTTTTATAAAAAATTACTAATTTTCCATTTATGTGAAATTAGGATTTTACCATTTTTAATTTAATTATTTAGTTACATAAAATTATGGGGTATGACATTCTCCGCCCTAAAATAATTCGTCCTCGAGATTCCAAAAGACATGCAACACAACTAGCTTTTTTTAACATTCAAACATACAAAACAAACATAGCTACATCCATCTAGTATCATTCATACAACATAAGTAAAAATACAACCAATAGTATATAATAGATATGATAGATAAAAATATAATGATATGACGTGAGATGAGTGCAAATGCAATTAAGTCAGCCTCCTATATGAATGCATATGAAGTAATAACCACGAATATATTCAAACATCCTAGAATAGCATATACACATATACATACGTACACACACTATAACGACCTACAAATTTATCGCTTTGATAAATTATATTTATATCTGAAATATTCAAATAAAATATTTTGTAAGACAAATTATAATGCTTTGAATCATAAATAATGGTGGTAAACTTGCTTTAAAGGTATATTAACAAATATGGATATTTGGAGGTTTTCATCAGAAAAACGACGAAAATCAGTTTTTGGGAAAATATAGATTTCTTAATATTAGCTTGCACGGAACATGATACATACACTTATTTATCCACATGAGCAAGAATATGAAATAAAAATTATTTATTTCATTTTTGGAAATAAAATGTCTTTATGGCATCATCAATGATGTCATCATTTTTAAATAATTGATTTTTGAATTTAAATTGAGTTTAAATGATTTAATAATTATTTTAAATGATAATAATTCATTTTAATTTGTAATATAGTGATAATAAGTGATTTATAATAGTTTGATAAAGATATATACTTGTTTTAAAAAAATAAGAAAAATTCATAACGCTTTATCAATATAACAACACTTTTTGGAAACACTTGTTTAATGTTGATTTATATGGTTTTATAATTCAAATGTGATCATTTTAATTATTAATAATAATAGAAATATTATTTTCAAACTTTGTTTAAAAATATATATAGTTTAACTAAGAAGTAAAAATTTGACCGGAAATCGGATCCTGAATTCGCAACGGTTTGATGAACGGAAGTTGTAATCAAACGTTACACCATGGGTTGTCATATATGACATATATATGCATACATACATGTCATAACACACATATAAACATAAATATACGTATAAGAAGTTAACATGTGCATGCATATACTAATTACATAAGGTAAGAAATTAGAAAATATCATGATATTTTCAAAGAAAAGTCAAAGCAAATGCATGATGTTATGGTGGTGATGGAAGGGGGTATGGGCCGAGCACATGGAGGAGTGTGGGTAAGGGGTAAAATGGTAATTTGCATTTAGATATTTTTACACATTTTTCCTATAAATACTTGCCTCCTCCTCTCATAATTTTCACACCTTCCTCCTCTTTATTTCTTAAGTTCTCCATCTTCTTCTTACTCTTATTTAATGGCTTCCAAGCCTTGGAAAAAAGTTAGCATGGTTATAATAAAGTAATGTCAAAAATATATACATATAAGCTATGTTGCTACCACCTCCAAAACCAAGTCAAAACACTCCCTACCTTCTCATGTAACCACGGCCACCCTCCATCGCCACTCAAGGCTGAGCATCCACTCTCCCTAGCATAGGCCGCACACTTCCAAAGGTCATAGGGTTGATTTCATAAGCTTTCGTGCGATGATAGGTTAGCTATAGTTAATTTTAGTAAATCTAGAAACCAATGAAGGTGATAAACTCTTCTAATTTATTTTATAAAATCCATCATGATATGATATGATTTCTATGCTTGTTTATCATGTTTGGATGTGATAATATGTTTATTTGATTGTGGAAATAATTCACATTAAATACACGTTGAATTTACACAAAGGAAATCACTTTCATATATAAATTATAGAAGTGTTATGGAATAGTTAAACCTCTTTAAACATGAATAAAATGGTTTATAAATATTTTATAAACATTAAAATTCAATTTGGAGAAGTTTTGAAAAGATATGAAATTGGAGTCAAAAATAGGCGCGTCGCGTAACGTTAGTTCGCGATTTCGCGCCAAAAAAGTTAAATCAATGTGTAAAGTGGAATATAGCTCGAAATGATTCAAAATAAGAATATTACAAACTCTTATAACCATGATTTGCAAATAAGAAGAAAAACCAAGATTTCATTTAATAGAATTTGAGTTATGTCCAAATCAAGTTTTCAAAAACGTCACATTTTGGCAGTTCGGAAACCAAAATGGCAAAATCTTTAAAATGGGTATTTTTGAATCTTTAAAAATATAAAATAAACTTCATAAATATACTAAAATGTTTTAAAAGGTATTTGAGTTATAAAATGGACATATGTGGAATGAATTAGCATTTTTGATCAAAGAAGCTTTAAAACACTATTCGCAACACTTTTTGGTAACTTTTGAAATTAAGATTTAAAATTAGGATTTTCTTCCCAAATCTTTTGAAAATGTTTTTAAAATAATAATCAAGAATTTTAAAGATTTTAGATTTGATCAAATAACTTGACCGCCTTAGACAGAGAGATAGTCTGTGGACCCGAGCTTGGACAACCAGTGTCTAAGTTCTGCACTAGCTATCCAGACTGGCCCGACGGAGGGGATGGTAAACTTGATTTACTCGAACCACATCTTCATAAGATAAAAAAGAGATTTGGATCTTTCCAAAAGTTAAACAAGATTAAAAAGTAGGATTTTGGTCGTTAAAGAAAACAGTCTAGTTAAACTCCGTGTTAAATTACGGAGAATGGAACTCGTACTATCCGTTTGAATTTAAAAGGTTATTTCACCGTTATTTGATGAATAGTACAGGTGAAATACGGAAATTAGTATTGCATATAATTAGTCTAAAATTTATGGACCCTTTATTCAACACTAACTGGTTTGGGTTTACAGTAAACGATGTCTTAGATAACATCGTTTTTGACCCATTAAAGATATGTTTTGGAAATATGAAATCTTCATTAAGGTTTGAATTATACTTTTTCTAAGTAATTAAAGAAGAAATGTTTTGGTATTTACAAAGTTAAAAGGGGGTTTTAATTAACCAAAGGATTTGATAAAAGAGGTTTAATTATCTTGTATATATGCTAAAACATAATATGATTTAAAGATGTATATCTCTAAAGAGATATTTTACTTGGATAAAAGATATTGATTAATTGAATAATAATTACCGATATACTTGACATCTTTTATCGACAATTGGTTCGGAGAAACCGGGGTCGGATTTGGGTGATTGCTATCCGAAAAACACTTCGAACCAATATATGTTCGAAAGTGAAAAACATGTTGAAGACAATGATTTTGAAGACGGAGATCTTCATAATCTAGGGTTGCCTGCCACTAGCCCCACGATTCCATATTTTCCATATATATATGGTGGAAATAGTGCTTCATTCTGAAAATCCTCGATGCAAGAACTGCTCGCTACTAATCCTAGGGTTAATTCCCGATAGGATGTAGTAGGAGAGTGTCTTCGGTTTGTCATGTGCTTGGAAAACTTGTATGGACGAGTGTCTGACATTACATTTCTAAGACCACATACGTTGGTTTTTACAAACGTTCATCTATTTGGTGGTGTAGGAGGTAACCCCTCTTACACTTAACACCCTTCTCTGAGACGTACAAGCTTAGAGGTTGTACTTTTGTGGAAACCAATTAGTCTGTTGTTGGAAATGGCAATGTGGCATTCAAAGTAGGATTTGTTCTGTGAAAGGTAAAATGTTGCGTTAAGCCTTGCACATCGAGAATGACAAAAACATGGTAGATGCAGCAGGGTTAAGTGGGTCGCTCCCATTAGGATATAGTCATCACCTTTCTAGATTACCCTCTATATTTCAGGTTTGTTGTATATGTTATGAGACATCTCGGATAGGTCGGGAACGACCGGGGTAATGGCATATTCGGTACTACCTATAGTAAAGGTAGGTCGGTTCTATGTTGGTAGAGGTTGGAGCCTCGGGTGCATCCCTCTAGAGATGTACTGTCAGAAGGTAGTCCTTTACCTTGTCATTGTATGGAATCCACTCTCCAATATGAGCCTTTAGGGTTTTAGTTGTAATCCTATTATTCTGGAATTTAATAAATGTAACAATTTCGGCTACGATTAATACATTTATTTGAAAGGTCTTTTCAAACCAATGTCATTATAAATAATATTAAATGATTTGATAAAAATGTTTTAGTTATCATAAGGTAAAAACCCATTTGTGTTTATATGCATTGTGGTCTTATGAGATACCCTTCTTTTCAAAGATTTTGTTTGACATCAAAATTGATCTATAACACTGTCATATATATTTATGATTCAAGAAAATAGTATGAAGGACAAAATTCATCAATTTTTTTTGTGTAACACCCTTAATTTTTAATAACCTTATTCAGGAGATTTAATTAGATAAATTAAATAGAACAATGTAAATGTTAAGTGATAAGGCGATTGAGATATGAATAAACACTTGGGGCGATGCTTAATACATTAAATTGGCTTAAGAGTTGTATGTAAGCTAATTAAATTACACAAGGGCATAATGGTAAATAGCTGCACCCTATTACCATAACCCTTATATATTTTCGTTCCTTATGCTATTCACGTTCATTTCTCATTTCCACAAAAACGTAAAACACAAACACAAGGAGGAGCCGGCCATTGCTAGGAAGTAAAGAGAAGAGAAATTAGATCAAAGGCTAAAGAATTAAAGCAAGGGGAATAAATCTCAATCTTAATCCAATCTCCTTATCTTAATCAAGGTGAATAATAATTTATACCATCTTTATTTTGTTTTATGATCCTATGTTTTCTGATTTATGATTAAATTTGTTTTCATGATGAATTGGATGATGATATGCTTGAAATATAATTTGTTTGATTTAAACTAGATTGTTTAAATGGGGATTTATGCGATTTTAAGGCAAAATCGATTGAATTTAATGTTTGAATGCCATGGAAAAATTTTATGTTATGTAAAACATGATTTTGGAGTTGGCTTTTAAATTTTATAATTTTCCAAGCAATGGAAAGATATTATGAATTTTCAAAGGAAAATATAATAAAATTTGGTTTAAATTTAATTTTGATTATTTTAGGAAGAAATTGGGTTTAGAATTTTTGCATGTTAAATAACATGATGAAAGTGAATTTCTGTGATTTTTGGGGATTTTTCCTAACTGATTTTCCATGGAAAGTAAATTATTTTAAAAGAAGGACTTATTTGCATATTGGTTTTGCTTAATAAAAGGGCTTATTTATTAAATTAACCTTGGTTTAGATCTGAAATTAAGCGGCAGTATTTTGGTAAAGAATTTGAAAAGTTAAGGCAACCAATCATATGTTTACACATGGTAGGTTAGTTAGAAAGTATTTGCTTTAATTGGCATTAATCGGTTTTTACCTAGAAAAGTTGATTCTGTCTCCTTTAGAAGTGACTTTCGACTCCAATGCCTCTGCATCATCTCAGTCGAGACCAAACTAGCCAAAACCTATTAAAGTCGAAACCCATCCATATGGTATCAATGTGATTGATACGAAGTGGATTGGTGAAGTGCGGAAGGTAGGGTGTTGAAAGCATTGCTTTCAATAGAGACAAAACCATTGATTGCTTTTAAAAGATATGCGCCTGCCTTGTTTTTGAAGGGTGCTTTCGAAGTTGTTGCCGCCTTTCTTTGTTTAAAAGAAGAGCTTTCGACTGAGACCCTTGTTTATAAAAGAATGCTTTCGAAAATGATGGTTTCGACCAAGTCGAAACTCTACTGTCATTTCTATACTTTTCGAGTGTATTGAAGTCATTAATGCTTTCGAACGGTAGTTTTTATTTTAAACTTGTGCTAAGCAACTTCCTAAATGCTTTCGAAAGGGTCCAAGGGTTTCGAACACAATGGCTTCGAAAGGGGGTTTCGATGCTATCCTTCAGTGTTTTGGCTTAAATGTTTTGAAGCTTTCGAAAGGGATGGTGCCGACGCCATCGAGTTTTCCCCTGTACTTTTATAAGATAAAGAATGGTTTCTAAAGAGATACTTTCATTTAAATCCACTTTGACCCAAAAGATATTTTTAAATGTAAACTCAATGATTTCGAAAGGGGTACTTTCAATGGTTTCGAATGGGATACTTCCAAAGGTTGCGAAGGGGTACTTTCAAAGGTTTCGAAAGGGGTACTTTCAAGGGTTTCGAAGCTATGCTTCTAAAGGTTAATAAGTAATACTTTATTACATTCGAAAGGTTTCGAAATAGAGGTTTTAAAATGTTTCGAAAGGCAGGGGCCTAATGTTTTGAAAAGAGATTTATATGCTTTCGAAGGAGGTTATCCAGTGAGGTCGAAAGCTAAGTTTTGAAGGTTTCGAAAGCCTTAGTTATTCAAAACAAATAACCCAATCTCATTTTAAAGGAAGACCATGGCATAAATAAATAAATAAAGTGTTTTGAAAAGGAGTTTTGAAGAAGTTTTCTTTGATTAATAGGTTAAAGGGATTAACCAAGTTATTATCTTTGCTTCTTCATATATGTATATATTCACATTGTAATGGACCCATAACTGTATCTTGGGGAATGGCAGAATAACCAGCTAGGTTGATCCAGCAGTGAATATAAATTAAGTTAACTGCTGAATGTGTAGAATTGCATCCAGGAGGTCAGGAGACCAGAATATAGGATGCTAAAATATTAAAGGAAGATATTTGTAGGGGCCAATAGGTTCACAGTAAACCCATGAAAACTGTTTATAGGAAAGGATATTAGTAGGGGCCAATAGGTTCATAGTAAGCCCATGAAAACTATGTATAAATGAAGATGTCAGGAAGAAAGGTTCATAGTTAGCCCATGAAAACTATGATTTGATATTAGCAGGGGTCAATAGGTTTATAGTTAGCCCATGAAAACTATATCCGAATTAAGATATTGACATAAGTCAATAGGTTCCTAGTCAACCAATGAAAACTAGGATAAGAGAAAAGATATTGGACTTATCAATAGGTTTAGGGAGAACCAATGAAACAGTAAAGATACTGGCAGGGGCCAATAGGTTCTTAGTGATCCCATGAAAACTATGTAACTAGACAGGGAGTCCTTAAACATTTAACGGGTTATTAGTCAGCCCATGAAAACTATTAGGTTAATAGTAACCCTAGAAACTATAACCGAGATAGATAGTCAAAATGAATGGGGATGGGTAATCCAGAATTAATTCATTTGTTTTTCATATCATCCTACCATATTGTTTTGAATTGTTTTAATCATTGTGCATGCAGGAGCACAGTATATGGTTTTATAAAAGTTTTAGAATACTAGTGAAGGGAAAACCCATTCTGCTAAGCGGCGTGGTCTCACTAGATATCTAAATGGTTTGAGATGGTAGATTATTATTCATACCAGGATTTATGTCTGACTCGAAGTTTATGTTTTCCCCTTAAACTCTCGGGTACTCAATTGATTTTGAGTAGTTTGGGAGTTGAGGTTTTCAGGTACCTCATTAGATGAATAAGCTTCCGGAGGTGTGCAAGAGGCATGATAGCTACTTGGAGTTTTCTTTTATTTTGACTCCGCTATGTTGTTTTGTATAGGCAAAGTTGTTAAATTGCCTATATATACTCTGATCATCCAAGGGGGCATCTTCATATGTCGCTCTTGGCGTATGTTGTAATAAGTATATTTTCTCTAAACGTGGTTATCGTAATGGAATTATGTAATAAATTTGAAATGTTTTGGAATTGAATATGGAACTTGTTTGATGTTTTAAACTTTTTCCATATTCTTGTGTTTCTGTCATATCAATGTATCTAACATTACCATATTTGGTCGTCGAGGATTAATAACTATGGATGACTACAACATCCGTAGCCGTTAGTTTTGGGCCTCCAAGTGGGGGATGTTAAAAGTTGGTATCCGAGCATAGGTTTATAAAACTTAACAGAAATTTAACCTAAAATATTTTCAAACATAATCCAATGAATCTGAAAATATGATCAGGGTTTGGGTTAACGCTATAGTAACGTACTTGTATTTGATATATGTATATAAGTATGTATTCCCCTCTCTCTTAGACCGTTCTTCTGTATCTTACTAAGGCTCATATGCAGATTTACGAGAAAGAAGATATGGAAGCAGAAAACGGAAGAGGAAATCTCATTGGAGGAAGCACCACAACCAACGGAAATGCTTGACTTAATACCAAGAGGAACCAAGGTCGACAGGCTAATGCTAACCAAAATGTTGATGCCAATGTGGGTGCTGAAAATCCACCAGTAGATTTGGGGGCGATGTATTAGTTCTTCATCAATATGATGCAAGCAAGAGCTGCTGCCGGAGTTGCTAGAAATGTTGGAGGAGCTAATCATGTGGCTCCAGTTGGGAATAATTATGCTAAGCTGAGCAAAGACTACACCAGTATGTGTAGGAAGCCATTCATGGGGACAAAGGATGCCATAGAAGTTGAGAATAGGATGTTGCATTGTGAGCGTATATTTGCTGATTTGGGTTTAGATGATGAGAAAAAGAGAAGGTTGGCCTCTAGGCAGTTCCAAGGGTCAGCGCTTCATTGGTGGAACAGTGTTACTGCCGGAGTTCCGGAGGAAGAGTTGACTTAGGCTGAGTTTAGAAGGAGATTTGAACAGAGGTTTTTATCTGAAGTTGCTAATTCGGCGTTGATGAGGAAGTTTATGGATCTAGTTTAGGGAGAGATGTCAGTAATAGAGTATGCTACTAAGTTCGATGAGCTGTCTCAATATGGATATGCTACTATAGACACTGACATTAGAAGGAATGAGAGGTTCATTTGGGGATTAAGGCCCGAGATTGCTAGGGCGACCCTAACACATATACATGATCTTATAATGTGGTTGTGAAGATGGCCATTTGCCATAAAGAGATGCTTGCTATTTGTGCCAGTTGAATCCCAGGGTCCTCATGGAAAGAAGAAGAAGTTCTTTAAGAAGAAGGGAGCCCAGAAGGGAGAAGCTGCCAAGAAGGCAAAAGCTGATTTAGTTTGCTACAAATATGACAAGAAGGGTCATTATGCAAATGAGTGTCGGTCAGGCAAGGGGAAGAAGGCTGCATATAAGAAGAATGTGAAGTGCTTCAACTGTGACCAAGTTGGGCATTATAAGAATCAGTGTCCAAAACCAGTTAGGGCGGACAAGGAAAAGGTTTTTGTTGTTGGATCATCATCTGCTAAGCCAACTGCAACTGAAAAAGGAAAGACTGTGATGGAAGGTACGTTTTTGATTCAGAGTATACCGGTTAGGATACTATTTGATACCGGTGCATCACATTCATTTATATCCCAGTGTTTGGTTGGTAGGTTATGCTTAGAACCCATATACCTTGTTACTTCCTTAAGGGTTGTGAATCCAATAGGAGGGTATGCAACTCTGGGAATGAGATGTGACCAGTTAGAACTTGATTTGTTATGTCATAAGTTTGCATGTAGTCTGTATGTTTTCGATTTCATAGATTTCAGAATCATTTTAGGTATGGATTGGTTGAGCAACTATGAGGCTAGGATATTTTTCCAGGATAGGGAGATATCACTAAGACACCCTGATAGTCATAACCAAATCATATTCTCGGTGGAGAATTCTGACTGGAGTAGTTGTGCTTTGTTAAGTGCAATGGAAACGGGAGAAGAGTTAAGTCGGGTTCGAATAGCAAAAAAGTTTGCAAATGTCTTTGAGCTAGTCATAGGACTACCACCGAAACAAGCTATTGAGTTTCGGATAGATTTTGTGCCAGGAGCAGAACCTGTAAGTAGATCACCTAGTAGGATGATATCGACCGAGATGAAGGAATTGAAGGTGCAGCTAGTGGATCTAGAAGGAAGGAATTTTATTAGACCAAGCAGTTCACCTTGGGGAGCGGCCGCGGTATTTGTGAAGAAACCAGATGGGTCGTTGAGGATGTGTATCGACTATCGTAAGTTGAACTAGAGGACGATAAAGAATAAGTATCCTTTGTCAAGAATCGATGAACTATTTGATCAGTTGTGTGGAGCTAGAGTATTTTTTGCAGTTGGATTTGGTGACGGGTTTCCATCAGTTAAGGGTGGCAGAGGACAGTATTCCTTTGACAACATTTCGAACTAGGTATGGTTCATATGAGAGGTTAGTAATGCCATTCGGGTTAACGAGTGCACCTGCTTTCTTTGTGGATCTGATGAACTGAGTCTTCCGAGAGTATTTAGATAGATTCAAGTTGGTGTTTATAGATGACATTTTGGTATGCTCTAAGGATGAAAAAGAGCATGAAGATCATCTTAGAGTTGTGCTTGAGACACTGAGGTGGCATCAGCTAAAAGCGAAGTTCTCCAAGTGACATTTTTGGAAGAAAGAGGTTAAGTTTCTTGGTCACATGATTTCAGAGAAGGGGCTGTCAGTTCATCCAGATAAGATTGAAGTTGTTAATAATTGGAAGAGACCAGAGACGATGACTGAGATTAGAAGTTTTTTTGGACTTGCTGGCTATTGCTGGAGATTCATTAAGGATTTGTCGTGGATAGCAGCGCCTTTGACTAAGCTAACTAGGAATGATGTGAAGTTTGTTTGGTCCAAAAAATGTGAGGAAGCATTCCTTAAGTTAAAGCATTTATTGACCAATGCACCTGTGTTAGTAGTTCCAGACAGAAACCAAGAGTTGGTGATGTATACCGATGCATGTGGAACTAGATTGGGAGCTATGTTGATGCAGAAGGGTAAAGTGATTGCCTACGCTTCATGACAGCTTAGACCGTATGAAGTGAGATATCCTACTCATGATTTGGAGTTGGCTGCGGTGATCTTCGCATTGAAGATTTGGAGGCATTATCTCTTAGGGGAGAGATTTGAGCTATACAAAGATCATAAGCCTTTAAGGTACTTATTCTCTCGGAAGGAGTTGAATATGAGACAACGGAGGTGGCTAGAGTTTTTGGCAGCTTATGATTTGGGTATATATTATACACCAGGGAAAGGCAATAAAGTAGTGGATGCTCTTAGCAGAAGACATCAGAATGTGGTGTTGGCTATGTTGGCAGAATGGAAGGATTTGGAAGCTTTGACTACTTGTAGTGTGTAGTTAAGGTCGACTGCTAGTTTTAGTCAAAGTACTGCCATGTTGTCCTGTATAGAAGTTCGACTAGTGTTGATCAAGAGAATTGCTTCTAAGTAGAAGGAGGATCCATTATTAGCCGAGAAGATTAGAAGGCTTGAGGTTGGAACTGATATCGATGTTCTGAAAGACTTTAATCTTGGCCAGAAGGGATGGTTGAGAAAGAAGGGACGATTGTGTGTTCCAAATGTTGAGAACTTGAGGAAAGCAGTTCTTGAAGAATGTCATCGATCCAAGTTTACGATACATCCTGGAGGAACCTAGATGTATCAAGATATGAAGAGGAGCTTCTATTGGGAAGGTTTGAAATGGTATGTTGGCTTGTAGGTTAGGCAGTGTGCAAACTATCAACAAGTGAAAGCCGAACATCAGAAGCCGAGTGGATTGCTTCAACCTTTAGAGATTCCAGTTTGGAAATGGGATTCGATATCCATGGATTTTATAGACAGGTTGCCAAGGTCAAATAGAGGAAATGAAAGTATATTGGTCGTAGTGGATAGGTTGACCAAGAGTGACCATTTCATTCTAGTCAAGTCAACCAAGACGGCACCTGTTTTGGCGAAGTTGTTTATGAAGAACATAGTTAGACTTCATGGAGTTCCTAGTAGCATAGTCAGTGACAGAGATTCTTTGTTCACTAGCAAATTCTGGAAGAGTCTACAGGATGTGTTAGGCACTAAGCTCAAGATGAGTACTACATATCACGCTCAGACAGATGGGCAGACAGAGAGAGTCAATAAGGTACTCGAGGATTTATTGGGAGCTTGTGTATTGGACTTTGGTGGTTCTTGGGAGGATCACCCACATATGGTTGAGTTTTCCTATAGTAATAGTTACCAGACCAGTGTAGAAATGGTGCATTTTGAAGCTTTGTATGGAAGGCCATGCAAATCACCAGCATGTTGGTTGGAGACAGGACACAGATTGGTCTTAGGTCCAGATTTGGTTATGGAGGCGTCAGAGAAGATTGAGTTGATCTGAGAGAGGATGAAGGAAGCTCAATCCAGACAGAAAAGTTACGCAGATAAGAGGCGTAAAGACCTAGAGTTCTCAGTTGGAGAAAAGGTTTTCATTAAAGTGTAACCGATGAAGGGTGTGGTACGGTTCAGGAAGTCAAGGAAGCTGGCACCGAGATATGTTGGTCCATTCTTGATTGTAGAGAGGATTGGAAAGCTCGCATACAGAGTAGAGTTGCCGAGCAGTATGGCAGGTGCCCATAACGCATTTCATCTGTCTCATCTTCGCAAGTATGTGCATGATCCAAAGACTACTATTCCTCCAACAGGGTTGGAAGATTTGGTAGTAGAGCCTAATTTGACTTTTGTTAGACAACCAGTTTGGGGTATAGCGAGAGATGAGAAAAGATTAAGGAACGAGACAGTCAGGTTAGTGAAAGTTCAGTGGAGCGACAACGAGGACTGTACTTGGGAGACAGAAGACAGGATTCAAGATACTTATCCTGATCAGCTTTGAGGGTATGTTTATATTAGATTTATATAGATAATTGCTAGTCAGGTAGGCTAGTATGGCTATTAGGAGTAGTTACATATGATTGCTATGTTTAGTATTTAGTCCTTACTGAATTTTGAGGATGAAATTCTTTAAGGAAGGGAGCCTGTACACCCCTAATTTTTAATAACATTATTCAGGAGATTTAATTAGATAAATTAAATAGAACAATGTAAATGTTAAGTGATAAGGGGATTGAGATTTGAATAAACACTTAGTGGTCGTGCTTAATACATTAAATAGGCTTAAGAGTGGTATGTAAGCTAATTAAATTACACAAGGGCATAATGGCAAATATCTGCACCCTATTACCATAACCCTTATATATTTTCGTTCCTTATGCCATTCACGTTCATTTCTCATTTCCAAAAAAACTAAAATGCAAACATAAGGAGGAGCCAGCCATTGCTAGGAAGTAAAGAGAAGGGAAATTAAATCAAAGGCTAAATAATTAAAGCAAGGGGAATAAACCTCAGTCTCAATCCAATCTCCTTATCTTAATCAAGGTAAAAAATAATTTATACCATCTCTATTTTGTTTTATGATCATATATTTTTGGATTTAAGATTAAATTAGTTTTTATGATGAATTGGATGATGATATGCTTGAAATATAATTTGTTTGATTTAAACTAGATTGTTTAAATGGGAATTTATGCGGTTTTAGGGCAAAACCGATTAAAATTGATGTTTGCCATAGAAAAAATTTATGTTATGTAAAACATGATTTTGGAGTTGGGTTTTAAATGTTATAATTTTTCTAGCTATGGAAATATTATTATTAATTTTCAAAGGAAAATATGATAAAATTGGGTTTAAATTTAATTTTAATTATTTCAGGAAGAAATTGGGTCTAGAATTTTTGGATGTTAGATAACATGATGAAAGTGAATTTGTGTGATTTTTGGGGACTTTTCCTAATTGATTTGCTATGGAAAATAAATTATTTTAAAAGAAGGACTTGTTTACAATATTGGTTTTGCTTAATGAAAGGGCTTATTTGTTAAATTAACCTTCGTTTAGATCCGAAATTAAGCGGTAGTTATTTTGGTAAATAATTTGAAAAGTTAAGGCAACCAATCATATGTTTACACGTGGCAAGTTAGTTAGAAAGTATTTTCTTTAATTGGCATTAATCAGTTTTTACCCAGAAAAGTTGGTTCCGTCTCGTTTAGAAGTGCCTTTCAACTCCAATGCCTCCGCTTCATCTCAGTCGAGACCAAACTAGCCGAAACCTATTAAATTCGAAACCCATCCACATGGTATCAATGAGATTGGCACGAAGTGGATTGGTGAAGTGCGGACGGCAGGGTGTCGAAAACATTGCTTTCGATAGAGACGAAACCATTGATTACTTTTAAAAGATATGCGTCTGCCTTGTTTTTGAAGGGTGCTTTCGACTAGGTCGATACCCAGTTGCTTTCGAACTTGTTGCCGCCTTTCTTTGTTTAAAATAAGAGCTTTCAACTGAGACCCTTGTTTATAAAAGAATGCTTTCGAAAATGATGGTTTCGACTTAGTCAAAACTCTACTGTCATTTCTATACTTTTCGAGTGTATTGAAGTCATCAATGCTTTCGAAGGGTAGTTTTTGTTTTAAACTTATGCTAAGCCACTTCCTAAATGCTTTCGAAAGGGTCCAAGGGTTTCAAAGGCAATGGCTTCAAAAGGGGGTTTCGATGCCATCCTTCAGTGTTTTGGCTTAAATGTTTGAAGCTTTCGAAAGGGATGGTGCTGACGCCATCAAGTTTTCCCAATACTTTTATATAATAAAGAATGGTTTCGAAAGAGATACTTTTGCTTAAATTCACTTTGACCCAAAAGATATTTTTAAATGTAAACCCAATGGTTTCGAAAGTGGTACTTTCAATGGTTTCGGAAGGGATACTTCCAAAGGTTTCGAAAGGAGTAATTTCAAAGGTTTCGAAAGGGGTACTTTCAAGGGTTTCGAAGCAATGCTTCTAAAAGTTAATAAGTAATACTTTACTGCATTCGAAAGGTTTCGATAGAGAGGTTTTAAAGTGTTTCTAAAGCCAGGGGCCTAAGGTTTTGAAAAGAGATTTATATGCTTTCGAAGGAGGTTATCCAGTGAGGTCGAAAGCTAAGTTTTGAAGGTTTCAAAAGCCTTAGTTTTTCAAAACAAATAACCCAATCTCATTTTAAAGGAAGACCATGGCATAAATAAATAAATAAAGTGTTTTGAAAAGGAGTTTTTGAAGAAGTTTTCTTTGATTAATAGGTTAAAGGGATTAACCAAGTTATTATCTTTACTTCTTCATATATGTATATATTCACATTGTAATGGACCCATAACTGTATCTTAGGAAGAGCAGAATAACCAACTAGGTTGACCCAGTAGTGAATATAAATTAAGTTAACTCTTGAATGCGTATAATTGCATCCAGGAGGTCAGGAAGAGTAGAATATAGAATGCTAAAATATTAAAGAAAGATATGGGCAGGGGCCAATAGGTTCACAGTAAACCCATGAAAACTGTGTATTGGAAAAGATATTGGCAGGGGCTAATAGGTTCATAGTAAGTCCATGAAAACTATGTATAAATGAAGATGTCAGAAAGACAGGTTCATAGTTAGCCCATAAAAACTATGATTTGATATTGGCAGGGGCCAATAAGTTTGTAGTTAGCCTATGAAAAATATATCTGGATTAAGATATTGACAGAAGTCAATAGGTTCCTAGTCAACCCATGAAAACTAGGATAAGATAAAAGATATTGGAGTTACCAATAGGTTTAGGGAGAACCTATGAAACAGTAAAGATATTGGCATGGGCCAATAGGTTCTTAGTGATCCCATGAAAACTATGTAACTGGACAGGGAGTCCTTAAACCTTTAACCGGTTATTAGTCAACCCATGAAAACTATTAGGTTAATAGTAACCCTAGAAACTATAACCGAGACAGATAGTCAAAATGAATGGGGATGGGTAATCCAAAATTGATTCATTTGTTTTTCATATCATCCTATCATATTGTTTTGAATTGTTTTAACCATTGTGCATGCAGGAGCACAGTATATGGTTTTATAATGGTTTTAGGATACTAGTGAGGGGAAAACCTGTTCCGCTAAGACGCGTGATCTCACTAGATATCTAAATGGTTTGAGATGGTATATTATTATTCATACCAGGCTTTATGTCTAACTCGTAATTTATATTTTCCCCTTAAACTCTCGGGTACTCAATTGATTTTGAGTAATCTGAGAGTTGAGGTTTTCAGGTACCTCATTAGACGAATAAGTTTCCGGAGGCATGCAGGAGACATGATAGCTGCTTAGAGTTCTCTTTTATTTTGATTCTGTTGTGTTGTTTTGTAAAGGCAAAGTTGTTAAATTGCCTATATATACTCTGATCATCCAAGAGGGCATCTTCATATGTCGCTCTTGGCGTTTGTTGTAATAAGTATATTTTCTCCGAACGTGGTTATCGTAATGGGATTATGTAATAAATTTGATGTTTTGGAATGGAATGTGGAACTTGTTTGATGTTTTAAATTTTTCCATATTCCCGTGTTTCTATCATATCAATGTATCTAACATTACCGTATTTGGTCGCCGAGGATTAATAACTATGGATGACTGCAGCATCCGTAGCCGTTAGTTTTGGGCCTCCAAGTGGGGGATGTTACATTTAGCTTCTAGGACATGGTCTTAGTTTTTTAGTTAGAAGGACAAACTTTTTAATATAATATAGCAGAAGGACAGTGCTATTGTGTAGTATCAGTTTTGTGAACTGCAGTAGCAGTTTTGAAGTATTTAACATTTTTTGATTTGTAGTAGTATTTTTATGATTTGTAGTATCATTTTGCTGGTAGAGTGTGTAATCTTAGGCTACAATGCTATTTTGTAGTAGCATTTTACGAGTTGTAATAATATGTTTAATTGAATTAAATAATAATAAAATAATACTATATTTGATCAATTTTGGTCCATGTTTGTTACATTTTACTTGTAATAAAAATAACAATTGTAGTATCATTTTAGTTTATTTTTTAATACTTATTATGCTTGTAGTAGAAATTTCTGAATTGTAGTTGTTTTCTTGAATTTTGGTAGCAGGTTATACCCATTTAATAGTATTTATGAATTGTAGTAGTAGTTTATGAATTATAGTTAGGGCTGGAATCGGTTACATACCGAAAATTTACATTCAAAACCATTACCATACAGATTTTTATGGTAATAGAAAACTCATACCATTACCAACCAAAGCAATTGGAAAACCAATACTTTGGTTCTTGGTAATGGTTGGTAAGGTTAGTAATAAACTTTTACCATTTACAAATACGATATCGATTTATTTGCAATATTTCATGTTAAAGAGTAAATATTAAGAATTGTTATTTTTTATTATATGATGTCAATTTTATTTTGGGTAGTCAAACATACATTGTGGAAGAAGCTAAAATATTATATAAAATCATATTATTTTACAAAATACACGATAAGAATTTCATTCAATTTAACATGATAATATCATTTTGCTAGATTTTCCATTAAATTATTACACATTAGTTGTTAAATGTTATATAATAAAAATGTATGATTGAAATATAAGAAACTGTACATATCAGTTAAGGTAAGTGGCAAACATGGTAATTACCATTATTAGTAGTTGATTACCACTACTGTATCGTATATTTTCATGCGATTTGGCAAACCGTGCCAATCAAATTGGTTACCATTTTTTCGGTATCATTTAAGTTGGTAGCGGTTGGTAATGGTTGGAAAGTAGTAATTGATAAAAATTTCCAGTCCTAATTATAGTAGTAGTTTATGAGTTTTTATTAGCACTTTTTGAAAAATGTACCATTTTATAGATGAAGTGTGCATTTATTATGTTTGTAGTAGTAGTTTATGAATTTTAGTTTTTTTTGAATTGTAGTAGTAGTTTATACACATTTAATAGTATTTATGAATTATAGTAGTAGTTTATAGACATTTAATAGTATTTATGAATTATAGTTGCAGTTTTATACACATTTAATGTTTTTTGATAGTAGCAGTAAATGATACTGTATACACATTTTGATAGTAGCGGTTTTTACATATTTTGATAGTAGCAGTTTTATACACATTTGATAGTAGCGGTTTTATACACATTTGATAGTAGCAGTTTTTTGATAGTAGATATACATTTGATAATAGTAGTTTTATACACATTTGATAGTAGTAGTTTTATACACATTTGATAGTAGCAGTTTTTTAATAGTAGATACAATGGTAATGTGTAGTATCAGTTTTTTTTGTTTTTTTTAAAAAAATTAATGATGCCCCTTTTATTTATGTATAGTAGGACACATATTGATGGTGATTATGAAGCAGTAAATTTAAATTGGAAAAGTATAAGTATATGTATATTTTAGCTCATAATGACATTAATGATACTGCCTAGTATCATTTTATTTTATAAAAGGAAACTGATACTACATAGTAGCAGTGTCGAACCTACTACTAAAATTTTAGATTTTGGTGATTATGGTGGTGTTGAGAGCGGGGACGAGGCTGGTGGTGCAGGTGATGGCGGTGTGTAGTGGTGCGAGAAGTGGTGGTTGGTAATTTTGGTGGTTTGTCCTTGTGACTAATTTTGAAAGAATATTTGTCCTTGTGGCTAAAATATGGAGGTTGTGTCCTTAAAGCTAAAAATACAAATTTTTTTCCTTTAACTAATTCCCCTTTTATGATTTGCGTTTTTCAGACTGGTTTACTAGACTGATCTGGGTATTTTTAATACTCGGGTTAGATCCGAGTAGTTTCAGGATTAGCTGAAGATGCTTGGAGTTTTCTAAAGAGAGCTGGAGATCTTTATCAACGTATGGTCGTAGTTTACTTTTTTGCTATGCTTGTCGTTTTTAAGCATTTATAAAGATAGGTATTTATAACTGTCCAGGCTAAGCTTAGGTATATATAAAAGAAATAGTAAATAGTATATTTATAATCATCTAGCATAAATTAGGATACCTAAATATAGGCAACTATCCAAGGTTGGAATGTATATACATACAAGCCAACATGGTATAAACTAAACTGGTATAACTCAAACAAACCAACCAAAACACATCGTAAGGACACGTATACAACCAATCTTTGCATCCATACATCCATGCCTATGCCAACTAGCTTACTAAAGAAACCATGCAAACAAACAATGACCTGACAAACAAAAAAACCTACAAACTAACTAAAGAGGGACTTATTGGAAGATTGCTTGTGATGGGAAAATCTGATTATCTCCTTGAGTTTCCTCGTACTCCTATCCAAACCTTTTCCTCGTCATTGTCAGGGCCCGAAAATCTACCCCGTCTAGAGCTGACAATAAACCGCACATGTCTAGCCCAAACGAAACGGATAACCAGATCTTGATGAGAAAGAAAGAAGAGAGAGAAGAAGTGAAGAGAAGAAGAAGAGAAAAAGAAGAAAAAGAAAGAAAAGACAAAACTAAAAAAATTACAGAATCTCACAATCGTAGCGGAAAAACATATAATATCATATCAATGATCTTTGCAGAACAGAAACTATACTATACATACATCCATCAGAATACAACAATCAATCACTAATCATCAGCCTGGACAGTTATAATAACATGTCCTTACAATTGCTGATAATTTAAACAACAAAGCGGTGGAAAGATAAACATATATGTGAATACGACCAGAAGACCTCCAGCTCATCTGCTAAAGCTCCAAAGCATCCAAATCTACATCTGTAAACATACTCAGTCTAAACCGAGTATTGAAAGGGAAGAACAGCCGGATCAGTCTGGTAAACCAGCGTGAGAAAACACATCTCAACTGAATTTATTTTAAAGTTATAAAAACTTTCCTTTATCAAAACAAATGTATCTCGTAAGACCACACCCACACATAAACACAGATGGGTTTTTACCTTACGATAACCAAAACATTTCATATCAAATTCTGTTATATTATACTAGTGTCTAGTATACAAATAATATTTCAAATAGCCGAAATTGTTACCATTTTTAAATTCCAGCATACTAGGCTTTACAAAAAAAATGACAGGCACGTAGTGGAGAATGGATTCCATACAAATGACCAGGTGAAGGGGCTACCTTTCGGTAGTATATCTCTAGATGAATGTACCGAGGCCCAACTGATGGTCCTTTAGCAACACAAGACCAGCCTACCTCTAATTAGATAGTACCGAATATGTCATCACCCCAGTCGTTATCGACCTATCCGAGGGTCCTCACAGCATACATCCACAAAAATTTAAAACCCGAACGTCATAGCGGGAATAAATATATCTAGAAGGGGATGATCATATCCTAATTGTTGCGAACCACATAGCCTTGCTGCATCTACCATGTTTCTTCATTTCCGGGTGTGAGGCCAAAGGTCGCGTTTAGCTTTCACATAGCACATCATCTTTCCTCTTTGAATGCCACACTGCCATTCCTTCGATCACTATTGACTTTCACAAACATACAACCTCTGAGCTCGTACGTCTTATAGAATGGTGTTAAGCTAAGAGAAGTTGCCTTCTTCGCCACCAAACAGAAGTGTGTTTATAAAATTCAACGATGTAATCTCAAAAGTGCAATGTCAGAAATCAATCCATACAAGTTGTCCAAGAATAGGACAAGCCGAAGGCACTCTCCTACCACATCATGTCGAGAGTTACCCTTAGGATTAGTAGCGAATAGTCATTGCATTGGATATTTCATAATGAAGAGACCACTGCTACTATATGTATATTGGGAGTTTATCCCCCAAACGATCAACAAGCAGTCCTTCATTACGAAAATCCCAAATATCAATGTCTTCCAAACCTGCACATTCGAACGCATATACGTTGGTCCGAAGTGGTTCTCAGATAAATCCGACCCGGTCTCTCAGGATCAACAACAATAAAGAGGCCAATATTTGATAGTCGTTTATTTAACTATCAAAGCAAACAAATAATATCTAGCAACATATACAGTCACTAGGCCCATTTAATTAATCTTTTATTAATTAAATCAATTGTCCAAATATTTTCTTTAAAATATCTTTAAAAAAAGAGATACCCTCAAAACCATTTCAAATCGTCTATACTGGAAAAAAAAATCCATATACTTATACCAACAATATAAGCATATTCACAAATCACTTCAATTTCAACACTTAGAAAATATTTTCATATACTTATATCAACGGTATAAGTATATTAAATAACACTACCATTTGGAGACACGCAATATAGATTTCTATAACCGTACAACTCCAGAGTTCGTATGCCTCTGGACATGTGTTAAGTATAGGAAGCAACGCTCCTACACCACCAAGCCTTTAGTAGGATCATAAGAACCGATTCGTGTATTTCATGATGGAAGGTCAAAATATAATTTATTGGGTCAAAACGAATGTTGCGTAAAACATCGTTACGACAACCAAAAACACCAATATAGGGATTTGATTAATTAATATATATATAAATCCCATATACTATATCAAGGTTTTAAATCTCGGATTTCGGTCGCGTTTCGTCTCGGAAATTTTACACACAGTATCTCGTATCGGACGAGATCTCGGGTGAGATGAGTGTATCTCGGGTGTACATCTCGGATTGACATCTCGGAATTTAAAGTCCATCTCGGGACTATCTCGGAGTAACTTAAGTCTAAATTTGATATTTTTAAGATTATTTTAATACCTGTTATCTATATATATAAAAGTTTTTAACATACATAATTTATATAAAATGATAATATTAGTTTTACATTTTAGATCAGAGTGATAACACGATTGATTTGGTATTAACTAAATAATTCCTTAATCATCTAAATATTAAAAGTTAAAAAATAAATAATAAGTTTTTTTTGCTCATTCATTAAACGGTAAAAGAAGAATTAGGGTGTAAGTAAAAAGTCATTAGAGTGCAATTTATTGTGCTCACACATAAGAAGTAAAAAAATGTAAATGAAAAACATACTTTCTATGAGAGCTTCTATTGAGATCTCACCTCAAATTTCACTATCTTGGATGAGATGAGCGTCAAATAATATATTTAAAAAAATTAATGTCTCGTTTCGCTAAATCTCGTCTCGCTCAAGTTCGAAAATGAGATCTCGAGCGAGATCTCGGACGAGATGAACGAGATCTGAAACAGTGTACTATATAAAACATTTCCTTTCAGAAATCATTTACTATAACAACAGTATTACAGTCCAAGCCTTCCTTACTTCTCCGAAAACGTCCATTACAACAATAAATGTTGAAATCAATGTTTCCGTTACTTATCACATCTTAAATCATTTCCAAACTATTAAATTCCATTAAAAACCATTACTAGCCAAAACCTTTGCTTCCAAAAGATAAATTACCTTTAAAACATTAACTTCATCAAAACATCACTTTCAAAACTTCTTTAAATAAAAATCCATATTTAAATCTCAACATTAATCATTTTCGTATTTATAAAACTGTTTTTATAAATCTTCTTCGATTTTATAAAACTTCTATTTATTTAAATTCCTTTATTTACAAAATTCTATTTATAAATCCATTCTTTTATAAAAACTAATTTTACTATCAAAATCCATTTACAAATCCAATATAAATCTTTTATATAAACTTATTCAAAAAATCTCAAATAAAAATATTTCTCAAAACTATATTTTTATAACATCAAAAATCATAACTTATATTTCTTTAAAAACAAATTCTTTCTTTTAATAAATTAAAAATCATTAGAACATATTTATACTTACAAAATTGCTTCAAAAACCTTTTCAAATCAAAATCATCAATTTCAGTATTTCAAAATACCAAAAATAAGGCCCAGTGCTACCATAGCACTAAATAAGTCAAATCATATCAAAGACATCAACATGGCATCCAGAACATCATATATCAGCATATATATATATATGAAAAGTAAAATCAACAGTGTGGGGAATCCTGTTGGATCCCTCCAACCCGTCCCCCTGTATCACAGACAACATATAATCATATAAATAAAAATCAACCGCTTCGAGGCGGGATTCGTATACAAAGGGTCATCCGCTCTTACACGGGAACGCAATAGGGTTTCATGCGCTCCAATAAGCGGGAATATATCTAAACCAACAAATATATATAGTATATCATCCAAACAAGCGTCAATCATCATAAATAAATTTATTCCCACTTATATAAAAATATAAGCAGGCTAGAGAGGTGAGTTTACTCACAAAAATGCCAGAAATCGCCTAAGCGCTCCGGATTGAATTAAAATTAAATAGTCATTTAGTTTAACTCAAAATTCCTACTGGTTCCTAATTCATCCAATCCAACTCCATAGCGTAGTGCTCGCTGATACGAACGCAACGCAACTTTTTGTGCTCGAAACGAACCTCGTACGAGAAAGTTACGCATTAATAATCATTCGATAAAATTAAAACTAAATCTAACTTAACTAAAATTTAATTTAAATTTAACCTTTCCACTATTTCCCTCTTCCAGGCTTCCTGTTCACGCGCGATGTTTTTTTTTTGCTCGAACGAATGTGCCTCGCCGATCGCTAGAGCCTCGCCCAACCGCGCACCGCTTGACCGCCTACCTCCCCCCATGCCATCGCGCCCCAGCTCGCTCGTGCACGCGTCTCGCACGACAAAAAATCGTGCCTAACCCAATCTGCAGTAGATGAACACGGCAATTTTCTAGTCGCCTCCGTTCGTCGTTCGACGATTCATTATATAGATTTGTTTGTGCAGTCGAGCTCTCCAACTTTCATGTTGGACGTTTCGGCAAACTTTGCTCCTAGCTCGCCGTGCAATAATGGTCGTTGGATGGTGGAGTTTTAATGGCAGCTAAAATATCTTTTAGTGTTAGGGTTTGCAAAATGAAGAAGGTTGAGGGCTATTTATAGAAAATAAACTCGGCACTATTCGTCCGTGAAAATTCCGAACTCCAAACGAAGCGTGCCGCCTAGCTTTCTATATGTTATACCCCTATTTCAAACATAATGGAATATATTTCGGAAACCAATTCCATTATATTCAGAAGATAGATTTTCAAAATCAAATTATTTTAAATTAAATTCTTTTAATTAATTTATATGCGTTTTGAACTCGCATGACCAAACGAAAAGTCCAGTCGCCACGAAATTCGACAACATATTCTAATTCACTTTTACGGATCCAATGAAACTAGTTTCGTCGAAATCCGAGACAGTGCCCAAAAAGACTATTTTTACACGTTAATTAAAATATAAAATTTCCTATTTCTATTTAATCACTTTTAAATCAAATTTAAAATTTACTAACTCCATTTTAATTCATATAGAATTTAAATCAACTTTAGAAATCATTTTCATCCACGTTAAATTCAAGATTCCATTATTTAAACAATTTCAAATACTAAATTTAACAATTTAATTATCAAATTAATCCGTATATTTGAAATATAAGTTAATTAACTTATAAAATTAACTTTTAAATATATAAAATCGATTAAATATTCCAAATTTGAATGACTGAAATTCTGGGTCGTTATAGACTTCCCTCCTTAAAAGAATTTCATCCCCGAAATTACCAGGTAAAAAAAATGCCACAAAACCCGTTAACTTTTCAAAAACAATTAGTTAAAACTAGATTACCAAATTCATTTAAACCTTTTAACTTTTCGAAATCAATTATTTAAACTTCTTATAAAAACTTTTTCTAAGTCTTCAAATTCATTCATAGTTATTAACTAATACTATTCCAAAAGTCAACTAATATCATTTCAATTTATAACTCAAAATTAAAATTTTAGTTATCAAAAATAAATTTCAAAAATTCTCAAAAAATTTCTAATGCCTTAAATTTACGAAAAATTATAAATTCATTCACAATATACATCTCATCTTCTAGGATGAGGCATCCCGTAGGGAAAAAGTATAAAAGTACGATATGTAATCCGAGATATGTACCTTTTATTATATTAGCGAGCATATACAACGAATATAATGTGAAAGCGAGCTCCAAATGCGAAGCACACACCATCCACACCTACTAATCACTAAACAACCAATGAGAACATGTATATAGAAAGTAATATTAGTTTATAACAGATACTATACAACATTATAGGCAAATGTAGCAATTGCAACAAGAGAAATCATCAAAAAATTAATATTCATTCAGTTAATTCATAACCATATCAATTTGCATTTTCTAATGTCAATATTAAATTTACTAAACCCCGTACAATGTACATATATCATGTGTACACAAAACCATACCGATCGCTCGCCCGATCACACAATTTCACTTCCGAACTAGTATCTTTCACACGACCACTCTAGTGCGGACTCGGATCCGGTTCCTTGATTAGAAAACCATCATTCTCCTTGCATAGCCATATACTATAATAGAGAATATCAAAATCAACAAAAAAAGCCATATCCAGGGTTCGCCGTCAAGAAATCGAGTGAAAAATCCTAACTCGGATTGGTGTAAATCACCTTGAAATCGTATACTCGAATCTGGATCAAACAGTTATGCGAATAAAACAATATACTTACAGCTTACGTATTTATTCCAATTGATTTCTTATTATATCCCATTTCTATTAATTACATTCAATTCCTTTTACTTTCATTTGATCTGCATCAATTTAAATCAAATTAAATTATTCATATAAATTTCACTTACATTCAATTTATTAACATTCACTTATTTATCTTCACTTAAAATTCAATATATATTTAACAACATTTCATTCCATATTCAATTTATGTAGAATATTTTCTTTTATACAAACAACACTTAACAAATTCCATAAAATTGTTTACTTAAGTTCATATTTAATTTTACCAAACAACATTCTAAACCATCTTCAATTCTTTTACGGCTCAAATTGAAATGCATTTTATAACTTAAGCTCATTTTCATTTCAAAAGTCAAATTCTAATTCATATAACTCGTTTCATCCCACTTTACTTAACTTTAAGTTAAATTTCATTTCAAAATTCAAAATTCAAATTAGACTTTTTTTCTTCTTAACATTCTCATTCAACAAATTTCAAATTTGTTTTTAGCTTAACATTATTCAAATCCATAAGTTATACAAACTTATTTACTTAAAATTTCATTTCATTATTTTATCTAATTCATTTCAAATTCAATTTACTTTCATTTAACCATCCTTAAGTTAAACTTCATTTATTTACTCCACTTATTCAACTTTAGTTAAGTTAATTCTTTTATTTCATATTTCAAACTCAAAATTTCCCTTTTATTAGCTTAACCAAAATGTTCAATCATTTTGAAATTTGGTTTTACTTTCCTGTTCAAATTCATAAGTTGTAAACTTATTTCTTATCTATATAATTTAAATTTATAAGTTCAAAAACTTATTTTCCTTTTATATTCATCAAATCATATTTGGAATCTCTTTTACAATGAAAACTTGTTTTATCAAAACAAAACTTCAATAGTAAATTATTAAGGTATCCATTTATCACTTAGAGACTCGAAAATGAATACTGATGATGCTGTAGTCATCACCCGAATTATTTTCCAACGACTAAAGTGAGTTTAATGCTTTTTTATTTCTTTTAAATTCCCTTTTTATTTATAAATCATATTTATAAATTTATACTTATATAATTTTACTTATTTCACCTTGGTTATATAAAACAATTTCTTATTTGTTTATCTTTGTTTATATTATAATAACAACTTTTTTTATTAGAACACAAACAACAAATGATTATAATCAAATATTGCTATTCACAAACAACCAAACACACCATATATAACTTATAATAATTTCTGAAAAATTATTCCTTTATATAGATAAAATATAATTTAGAGAAAATTATTTCATTTACCCAATTTAAAACAATATTAATTAATTTTCTTATTCAAGTGTTTTGAAATCCCAATTGATAACGTTAGCTACGCATCGATCAGAACCCAAAATTCAAACTTAAAAAATAAAACTACCCAATATAAAACATTTTTATAATCACTGACAAATATGCCCTCATATATATAATATGCTCAAACTCAATCTAGGGCATTACTGACCCTATCTATACTGAGTACCCAACCAAAGCCTAGGTGTTTGCAATATCCTAAGCTTTGATACCACATGTCAGGCCCGAAAATCCGCCCTGTCTAGAGCTGACAATAAACCGCACATGTCCAGTCCAAACGGAATGGATAACCAGATCTTGATAAGAAAGAAAAAAGAGAGAGAAGAAGAAGAAAAGAGAAGAAGAAGAAGAGAGAAAGAAGAAGAAGAAGAAAGAGAGGACAAAACTGAAACAATTACAAAATCTCACAATCGCAGCGGAAAAACATATAATACCATATCGACGATCTTTACAGAACAGAAATTGTAATATACACACATCCATCAGAATACAACAATCAATCACTAATCATCAGCCTGGACAGTTATAATAATATGTCCTTACAATTGCTGATAATTTAAACAACAAAGCAGCGAAAGAATAAACATATATGTGAATACGACCAGAAGACCTCCATCTCGTCTGTTGAAGCTCCAAAGCATCCAAATCTACATCTGTAAACGTACTTGGTTTGACCCGAGCATTGAAAGGGAAAAATGCCTGGATCAGTCTGGTAAACCAGCGTGAGAAAACACATCTCAACTGAATTTATTTTAAAGTTATAAAAACTTTCTTTTATCAAAACAAAGGTATCTTGTAAGACCGCGCCCACACATAAACACGGACGGGTTTTTACCATACAATAACCAAAATATTTCATATCAAATTATGTTATATTATACTAGTGTCAAGTATACAAATAATATTTCAATTAGCCAAAATTGTTACCATTATTATATTCCAGCATACTAGGCTCTACAAACAAAATGGCAGGCACATAGTGGAGAATGGATTACATGCAAATGACCAAGTGAAGGGACTACCTTCTGGCAATACATCTCTAGAGGAATGTACCGAGGCCCAACTGATGGTCCTCTACCAACACAAGACCGACCTACCTCTAACTAGATAATACTGAATATTTCATCACCCTGGTCATTACCGACCTATCCGAGGGCCCTCATAACATACATCCACAAAAATTTAAAACTCAAACGTCGTAGAGGGAATAAATATATCTAGAAGGGGATGATCATATCCTAATGGTTGCGAACCACATAGCCTTGCTGCATCTACCATGTTTAGGTCATTTCCGAATGTGAGGCCAAAGGTCGCGTTTACCTTTCACATAACACATCATCTTTCCTCTTTTAATGTCACACTGCATTCCTTCGATCACTATTGAATTTCACAAACATATAACCTCTAAGCTCGTATATCTCAAAGAAGGATGTTAAGCTAAGAGAAGTTGCCTTCTCCGGCACCAAACAGAATTACGTTTATAAAAGTCAACGATGTAATCTCAAAAATGCAATGTCAGACATCCATCCATACAAGTTGTCCAGGAATAGGACAAACTGAAGGCACTCTCCTACCACATCATATCGGGAGTTGCCCCTAGGATTAGTAGCGAATAGTCCTTGCATTGGATATTTCATAATGAAGAGACCACTGCTACTATATGTATATTGGGAGTTTATCCCCAAACGATCAACAAGCAGTCCTTCATTACGAAAATCCCAAATATCAATTTCTTCCAAACCTGCACATTCGAATGCATATACGTTGGTTCGAAGGGATTCTTGGATAAATCCGACCCTGGTCTCTCCGGATCAACAACGATAAAGAAGTTAATATTTGATAGTCGACATTTAACTATCAAAGCAAACAAACAATATCTAGCACCATAAGAAGTCACTAGACCCACAAACAATATCTAGCACCATAAGAAGTCACTAGACCCATTTAATTAATCTTTTATTAATTAAATCAATTCTCCAAATATTTGCTTTAAATTATCTTTAAAAAATGATATATCCTCAAAACCATTTCAAATCTTCTATATTAGAAAAACATTTCCATATACTTATATCAACAGTATAAGCATATTCACAAGTCACTTCAATTTAAACACTTAGAAATGTATAAGTATATTTAATAACACTACCATTTGGAGACACGCCAAATAGATTTCTATAACCGTACAAATCCAGAGTTCGTACGCCTCCAGATGGGTGTTAATTATAGGAAGCAATGCTCCTACACCACCAAGCCTTTAGTATGATCATAAGAACCGATTCATGTAATTCACGATAGAAGGTCAAAACATATTTTATTTGGCCAAAACGAATGTTGCGTAAAACGTCGTTACGACAACCGAAAACACTAGTATAGGAATTCGATTAATTTATATATATATATATATATATATATCACATGTACTATATAAAACATTTCTTTTTAGAAATCATTTACTGTAACAACAGTGTTATAGTCCATGCTTTCCTTACTTCTTCGAAAATGTCTATTACAACAATAAATGTTGAAATCTATGTTTTCGTTGCTTATAACATTTTAAAACATTTCCAAACTATTAAATTCCATTTAAAATCATTACTCCCCAAAACCTTTACTTCCAAAAGATAAATTACCTTTAAAACATTAACTTTATCAAAACATTACTTTCAAAACTCCTTTAAATAAAAATCCATATTTAAATCTTAACATTATTCATTTCCATATTTATAAAACTGTTTTTATAAATCTTCTTCGATTTTATAAAACTTCTATTTATTAAAATTCCTTTATTTACAAAATTCTATTTATAAATCCATTCTTTTATAAAAACCAATTTTACTATCAAAATCCATAATAAATCTTTTATATAAACTTATTCAAAAATATCACATCAAAATATTTCTCAAAACTATATTTTTATAACATCAAAATCATAACTTATATTTCTTTAAAAACAAATCCTTTCTTTTAATAAATTAAAAATCATTAAACCATATTTATACTTACAAAATTACTTCAAAAACCTTTTCAAATCAAAATCGTCAATTTCAGTATTTCAAAATACCAAAAATAAGGCCCAGCGCTACCATAGCACTAAATAAGTCAAATCATATCAAAGACATCAACATGGCATCCAGAACATCATATATCAGCATATGTATGAAAAGTAAAATCAACAGTGTGAGGAATCCTATTGGATCCCTCCAACCTATCCCCCTGCTTCACAGACAGCATATAATCATAAAAATAAAAATCAACCGCTTCAAGGCGGGATTCGTATACAAAGGGTCATCCGCTCTTACATGGGAACACAATAGGGTCTCATCCGCTCCAATAGGCGGAAATATGTCCAAACCAACTAATATATATATAGTATATCATCCAAACATGCATCAATCATCGTAAATAAATTTATTTCCACTTATATAAAAATATAAGCAGGCCAAAGAGTTGAGTTTACTCACAAAAATGCCAGAAATCGCCTAAGCACTCCGGATTGAATTTAAATTAAACAGTCGTTCAATTTAACTCAAAATTCCTACTAGCTCCGAATTCATCCAATCCAACTCCATAGCGTACTGCTCACTGATATGAATGCAACGCAACTTGTAGCGCTCGAAATGGACCTCGTACGAGAAAGTTATGCATTAATAATCAATCGATAAAATTAAAACTAAAATTAACTTAATTAATCATTAATTTAAACTTAACCTTTCCATCATTTCCCTCTTCCAGACTTCCTGTTCACGCAAGATTTTTTTTTGCTCGAACGAACACGCCTCGCCGATCTACAGATCCTCGCCCCACCGCGTGCCGCCTGACCTCCTACCACCCCCTACGCCGCCGCGCCACACGTTGCTTGCGCGTGCGTCTCGCGCGACAAAAAATCGTGTGTATCCCAACCTGCAGCAGATGAACGCGGTGATTTTCCGATCGTCTCGGTTCGTCGTTCGACGGTCCATCAGTATAGATTTGTTCGTGGAGTCGAGCTCTCCAACTTTCATGTTGGATCGGCTAATTTTTCTCCTAGATTGCCATGCAATAATGGTCGTTGGATGGTGGAGTTTTAATGGCAGCTGAAATATCTTTTAGGGTTAGGGTTTGCAAAAATGAAGAAGGTTGAGGGCTATTTATAGAAAATAAACTCGGCACTATTCATCCATGAAAATTCCGAACTCCAAACAAAGCGTGCCGCCTGACATTTTATATGTTATACCCCTATTCCGAACACAATGAAATATGTTTCGGAAGTGAATTCCATCATATTTAGAAGCTAGCTTTTCAAAATTAAATTATTATAAATTAAATTCCTTTAATTAATTTATATGTGTTTCGAACTCGCACGACCAAACGATAAGTCCAATCGCCACAAAATTCGACAGCATACTATAATTCACTATTACTGATCCCATGAAACTAGTTTCTTCGAAATCCGAGTCAGTTCCCAAAAGGATTATTTTACATGTTAATTAAAATATAAAATTTGCTATTTCTATTTAATCACTTTTAAATCAAATTTAAAAGTTTACTAACTCCATTCTAATTCAAATAGAATTTATATCAACTTTAGAAATCGATTTCATTCATATTAAATTCAAGGTTCCATTATTTAAACAATTTCAAATATTAAATTGAACAATTTAATTATCAAATTAATCCCTATATTTGAAATATAAGTTATTTAATTTATAAAATTAACTTTTAAATATTTAAAATCAATTAAGTATTCCAAATTCGAATGACTGAAATTCTGGGTCGTTACAGTCATACTTGGAGCAATTTCGTCTCTTCATTCTTATTTCATACCACATCAAGCTTTAATATGCAAATACGCCCATAGAGTATCCTAGACTTTGCTTTTAAATTCACCTCATCAAACTGACTAGCTCTACCTTAACCACTAAATCACCAACATAAGGTTGCAAATGGAATAAACAGAAAGCGTGTGAACACTCACTAACTTTTCAAGAAGCCCACCCAATGTGCAGACTACCCTACCCTCTATACTAACGGGAAAGGTCCAACAACTGACAGCTCTAACTCTCCTACGTAATATATTTCAATGGTGAATCCTTCACCTATACCATGCCACCCACTGCGAACTCTATATGCATATCTATTTTATGCAATTTCCATTCCTTTACGCACCACTTTAACTTTTACTAAGGTGCTTCTGATTATATAATATTTGAATATGGCTTTAATTCAAATAGACTTCATTACTGGCCTATCTCCAATGACAAATACCTTACAACATACTATGTCACATGCTTCCTCATCCTCGACCAATAGAAAACCCTCTTCGTATCCTTTGACATACCTCAATAAAATCCTTTTTTAAGTCCACAGGCACGACAGCACGATAATAGATGGAATCTCCCCTCTAAGTGGACTAACAGTTAGAATACTTAGGCGCACTCCATAATCATCGCTATTTATTTTATTGATACCACAACTTGATGAAGCCTTATTTTCAGTGAACACAATATTCCTATAATGAACTCATGAACTAGTTTATGTGTTTTCCACTTATATTTCACGTGTATTGGTCACTGAAATAAGTTTTGGACAAAGGTCACTATTTCATAAAACTGACCTTATAAGATAGAGTTTGTAATCCAAGTAATGACCGAAAAGAACTAATCTCGCCTCTTAGTCAATTTTCTTCCATATCGTAGATCTCGCCTTCCTTAAAATTGCCTTCATACCTTAGAACATGCAAGTAAAGACATTTACTTCATGTCTTGAAATCATACAACATTATATTCTTCAAAAATATTATTAGTTCCGAATGCCTGTGAAGTCCAATAAACTAACATATATCTAGATTACCCTTGTGTATATCGCCATATTCCTAGAAAACTTATATAAACAAGAATAGTCATCCTTTATTGGTGACTATCTCATACAAAAAATCTTCAATTATACAACCATTAAGGAAACTTTTCACTCAATAGTACTCTCATGTTTCTCAATGTCTTATCTAGGTATATCCTGGTCTATAAACCTTAATGTAAACATACACATTAATTTCAAACAATAATCACAGTATATGTCTCAATAGTTCAAAATAAAAAATTTAAAGTTGTTATTTCCTCTTAAGTACAAATCATCTCAATATTGTTTATCATAAAAATACGTTTTCTCTGTTATCCCAAAATAATATTTTTTAAATTGATAATATACTTTAAAACTAATTTGTTTTCAACATATCAATTTAAATATCTCAATAACATTATGTAATCCAAAAATAATAATTTTCGTCCAATTCCATTCAAAACAATAATATTATTATCAGTTTATATCAAAAAAATAATATTTGTTTAAATCATTTTTTCACAACCACTTTATTATTATATAAATCAAAATAACAACATTCTGCTTTAAATCCCAAAAATCATTTTTTTTAATAAAAGATCTTTGATTTCTAACCTTATTTTCTGGAAGATTTGAAAATTTCTATAACTATAAAGTTCTCTGATAATTTTAGTAAACATCAATAAAAATCATAACATATTTTTTTGAAATTGAATTCTTTAAATTCTACTTAAATAAAATTTCAAATTTTTTTACTTTAGACTATTCATGTTAAACCATTTCATCGAAAATCAAAACCTAAATTTGTTTCAAGTTATGCATTCCATGTCTATTTATAAGTTCTCCTATAAAATAATTATTATAATATCAATTTTCAAAACTGATTTCTATATACAAATTTTAAAATTTTCTGTTCTTAAAATAATTAACTTCCAAAACTTAGTTCATTATAGCTTTACAAATTCAATATTAATTATTCAAATCATACGTAGATTTGAAATAATTTCGATTATTTTTGAAATACTCATACTTACTTATGTCATATAGTTTGTAACATTTTACCATATATATATATATACCATTTTATTTCATTAACTAATTAGCCATTTTCCAATAACTTTAAACATTATGTCACGTATATTCAAAAATGTAATTTTAAAATTTTGGTTTTCGCTACTAACTATTTTCATATCGAATCCGAAAATAATTTTCAAAATGTTAAATTGTTTATTAGTGCATCTTTTCAATAGTTTATATCGCAAATGCTTTAATTTCCATTCAAAAATGCATACATATTGTAATTTAAAAATTCCACAATTTTAAAACAATAATTTTATGTCTTTTTTCAATTCAGATTTTTTCAAAAATGGTTAAAAATTGATTTAGAAAAATAAACATATAAAACACACCATTTTAAACTTTACGTTTATAAATTATAATTTTTCATAAAAGTATAAAGAAAGTGTAATATTTTAACTTTTTTTCTAAAATGTGAAAAAAAAATAAAGGAAAATTTAAAGGATGTGTCTTTACTTGTCAATTCACTTTAAAAAGTTTCTTTATCAAAAGAAAAGTATACAACAAAATATAAGGACAACAATGCGCCTTACCCGATTTTTTTTCAAAAATAATAGCTTTAAAATGTCTATGGAAAATTTCCTCTTATTAAATTTTCTCATGTTTAAAAGTTAAAATAAGGGGTTATTATTTCAATATATTAAATAAATTTCAACTTCTATATTTTTCCTAAGAATATTAAACATTATCATTTCTAGCTTTTTAGGGTAAACATTTTGATTAATTTAAACATGTTAATTGGAGTAGAACATAAATTACACAAGCCCAATAAGGTCATGCAATCAAACAAGGCTTTAAGTTTCTCTATTACGCCTTATCAACATGACACTTATTTTCCATGGATTCAAGGGTACTACTCTTCTTTTTACTCATCCTTAGTCCCATGATTTACTCTACTGCTGGTTGGTATAGAGGTATAGAGACCCTCTTTTAAAAATTCTTTATGGGTTAACTTATAACCAATGTGATGGATTTATTTTTCAATCCAAAACTATTTTTTAATCTTAACCATTATTTGATTCATCGTTGTTTACTTTTATAAGGGATAAGCTAACAATTAGCTCTATGAGTCAAAATATATAAGATGTGGCATATAATTATATATAATATAATATAAATAGTATAAAATTAGAAATATGCTCTCTTATACACACTAATTTAGTAGGAATCGCCAGTAATACCCCCTGAAAATTTTCCCAAAATTTAATAAAAGAAATTAAATTAATTATAAGGGTAAAATTGGAATTTTTAAAATTATGAATCTGACTACAAAACTTACACCCTTGTGTTCGTAGCAATTTTCTGGACAATTTTCATATATAAAGTTTTGAAATCAGAGCTCGTATGAAAAAGTTGTTAAAGTTTAAAAATTCGAAATCGAATATAATTAATATATGGTAAGAAATTTTGAAATAGGAAACATCAACTAGTCCACACCCTAGTTTGGACTTATCGACCCCTAGTAATCGACTGCCTAAGACCAAGCGATCAACAGATCGAGAATTGTCGGCTAGGGTTTATCCAGGCCGAACGGCCCGGATTTTATAATATTTAATCCAGGGGTCCAGGTCGATTCCTACCCTTAAAATACAATGTTAATCTCACTTAACAAAGCCTAATCCAATTCGGGATGTACCAAAACTCCGTCTCTTCCAAGAATCAACTTTCTGCTTCTCTCTAAATCAAATTGTTCTTTAAAAATAAAAATCTAAAATTAGAGAAGAAGAAGATAGTCAAATCAACCAAGGAAGGAGAGAGAATGACGAATCAAGCGGAGGCCATTTCAAGTGGATAAAAGATGGAATAACTTGCTAGAGATGAGTGGGTTCATTATTAATATGATGATTTATATGTAGTCAAATTTATCTATGCCTATTTGATCTAGAATTTGTCCAATTTAATCTGGAACGTTGTTTATCTAAACATTGCAACTAATTGGAAATTTTATTGAAAAATATAAATTATATGAACATGATCAATATTTAATGATTAAGTAAATTGAGGATATCGGTTGATTTAAGTTGATTGTGATATGAAAACCCTTTTTATTCACCTTGAATATTGACTAGAATTTAAAACTATGCATAACTATACCCTTTCCATGTTACTTTTCCCAGAATTAATTTGAAGTACAGATATACCAAAATAATTATGGAAATTGTTGGAATTATAGATTTAACAAAATAGGGTTTACTTATGAAAATTTTATAGAAGAAGAACGAAAATTAATTAACAAACGAACGAGGAAAAAAATATTAACGAAACTAATTCTACCAATCGACAGGCTTATTGTAGCCGGTCAACAGGCTTACTGTAGCCGGTCAACAGGCTTACTGTAGCCGGTCGACATCGAGCGGTTGACTACTATAGTAGCCGACGGTCGACCGGTCATCAACTTTCAAGCGCGGGTTAAAACTCCGCCTATGGCCCATGTTTATAAATTTATATGTATTATAAATATATATATGCATGTTAGCATAATAATAGAGAAATTAGTTCCCTAATTCTCGACCTTCGGACATTAAGGAACCTGCGAGTTAGTGTATGCGGGCAATTTGGCCTGGACATTATCTGCTAAACAAAGGCAAATCAATCATCGGAAACACTCATTGGAGGTTCCTCGGTGGATATGCAACACTGTTGGTAGATACCTGGAGAGTGTGTGGCCAGGTACTAACGAGGGGTTTCTTGGTGCATACGGCAATTAAGACGTGGCACAGTTGGTGGATGCCCAACGCAGAGCAATAAGTGGCATGATATTACTATAAAGCTTGGACATGGATGAACTGACCTTGTGATGTCTTTGGTGTGAGTTAGCACTGCGGGCTCCTCTCAATGCGTAAATTACGAGACGTTGTAGTCATAGTTTGGGAAATGTGGTCCAAAGGGCGATATTGTATGCAGCCTTATATTAGGAGTAATCCAAAGGCTATTAGTCTGATCCACGGCTGATGTGACGCCCCACTCCGAGACCCACATTAGCAAAGAGTATTACTAGGTAACACCGTCTGCTAATGTGGAGAATAGAGCTGGTTAGGAGCGACCATCTATAGCCTTGCCTTAATTACCTACTGAATACGTCGACAAGGTAGCATATATCTATTTTTCTCAAGTGGATCGACATATCCAATAAATACTTAACACAAAGCCATAGGTGGCTGAAGGATCTATCAGAACAAATATAACAACTCAAATGTAATTCACATCACAGAACAGAAGATCAACATTTACACATATCCAGATACATTACAGAGTTTACAAAATGATACATGACAAGTGGTAAAGCAAACCACAATATACAGACGAGTCAATAGAGTACATATCAGAGATACAGACAAAAAGGACTACACAAAAAGCTATGACAAAAAGGAGCTAGCGGAGTAGTCCATGCGGAAGCAAAATAGGCTAAGTCCAAAGTACCTAACCTGAAACATCTCGGTCTGACCTGAGTATATAATACACGGGTCAGTCTGGCTAAACGAATCAGTTAGATAACTAAATGATAATGAACATACAAGATCATAAAGTACCACAATTATCTCCAAAAGAGATATCCAAATCATCTATCATAAGATGAATCAAAACAAGCCGCATACATCGGCAATTCAAATAAACAAAGGATATCATATCCCAAAACAAGGAATAATATTACTCCCACTTAGGAGGTATTCCAAAACTAGCCATATCGGCAATCACAAGCATAAATGGAAACATATCCAAAAATCAATGCAACATAGCAAAGAATAGTGCCAACTTAGGCAATATAAATTTCCACGGGGTTGTCACGTACGGAAATTTTCGACTTTCGAAAATTCGACATCGATACTCACTTTATCGACTGCCGAGCAATCGAGTGCCGGAAACTCCAATAGTGAGGGTTTTAAATAGAAGAAAAAGGTAGAAGAAGAAGAAAGCAGAAGAAGAAAGAAAAGAAGAACAACAGAACAACATCAGAACAGAAAACAATATCAGAATCTTACACATCGCAGCGGAACAATATACAATAGATAATTACTAGTCTTTTAAAACAAAGAACTATATCAGTTTATACATACATCAATCATCAGAGTCAATATACAACTCAATACAACAATGGACAGTTATATAAACTTGTCCTCATACAGAATACACAGCGGAATAAATACTATCAGATACAAATACTACGTCTCGTCATCCAGCTTATCTCCAAAGCTCCAGAATATCCTGATAACATAACTCTAGGCTGCCCGTGTGGAAATTGGTGGGCACCCAGAGTTTAGAAGGGAAACAATAAACTCTGAGTCAGTCATGGTGACTGGTGTGAGATCATAAACAGTTATTTTTCACAAAGAAAATAAAACAAATTCGCAATGCTTTTGGAAAATGAAACTACCATAAGACCTCCCACCACACACACAATGCAAACGCAGAATTGGAGGAGATTTCTTCTTATGATAGTCAAAGATGCTTACTACGCAAAATCAAATCATTTTTGATATTATTATTAGTGCATAGTGTAGAAAACATTTCGAAAGTATAATATAAATCTTAGCCAGCATAGGTACCATTATATTATGCCTGCTATAGCTGCCTCCTGAGGAGACAGGTTATACAATTGAAATCGTAAAGGCTCGTATTGTTTCTTTGGATTTCCAACAAATGGTCAGGCTAAGGAACTTCCTTTTCCACGATGGGTACGTCCCTGGAATAGACGACCCGAGAACCTAACCGGATCTCTGCCAACACAAGGCCGGGTTACCTCTGCAAAAATAGGTAACTACTGACACGCGTATGTCATCCCCCGATCGTAACCGATCTTCCCGAGGATCCCCGATTCACAACAAACCACATAATAATAATGCAGCAACCACATAGGTTAAGTATCTGGGCTCCATACCATGATACCACCTTTATCCAGAAGGAATGACATACACTAAGGGGCGCTACTCCCTAGAACCTTGCTGCATCCTTCCTGTTTTGACCATTTCCGGGGTGTGAGGCTCGATGAAGTCTCGTCCACAAAGCTACGCTTTCTACAAAGCCCTGCTTCGGGTCAAACAAAAATGATCAACCTATGATCACAAAGATATAAGATCAAACAAATGATCATATCGCAAATGATCAAACACTGATCATTTCAAAGCAACACTCAGTATGCCACGTTACCAAATTGGGAGTATATCGCTGATAAATTTCAACTACATAACCTCTGAGCTCGTACGTCTCAGAGAAGGGTGTTAAGCTAAGAGAATAAATTCTCCGCCACCAACAGAAATGTATTTGAAAGAAATCAGCTTTATATCTCAAATTGTAACGTCAGACACACAATCCATACAAGTCTGTTCCGGGATCGAACAGAACCGAAGGCACTTCTCACGAAGCCCTTGCATATCCGGATAATTTTCTAATCACGTCCGGACTTCCCGTCACTAAGGGTGATAAAACCTCTAAATCGGAGATCAGCCGATGTAGAGTAACTCGACGGTAATCCTTCCGTTTTCAAAAATATCCGGTCTTCAACACCGGTCTTCGAATGCAATTCATAACGACGTATCACAAATTCGGAATGGGTTATACGACCCCATGGTCCTTTCCCGGCTAACCCGAATAGTGAGCGCTTATTTAAAAATAAGTGTGGCATTCAAATTCATCCAATTCACAACAAATACCCATTCAAGGTAAATATTGATAGTCGGTTATTTAACTATCAATAAAGATGCCGCAACATCATCAGATTCCAAATAATTTTCCAAATTATTTCATCTTCAAAAATATCTTTACTAGATATAAAATTTCCACTTCAAAAATAAATCAATATTTATTTTTCTAAACAGTTTCCATTTCCTTTATAAATTCCATATTGAATTTACATTTTTCGAATATCTACTAATATTCGATTTTCAATCGTTTTCAAATATTCATTTTCGATTTATCTTTAAGAAGATAAAATCTTAAAACGTTTCATTTCATTTGGAAAACATTCCATACTTATTTAATAATAAGTGTTTCACAAATCTTTTATTTTCAACATTTGAAAATATTCGATATACTTAAATCAAAATTAAGTATATATTTCATTCTTTAAGGAAATCATTTACTTTGACAACATTTATTTGAGTCAAAACGAATGTTACGTAAAACATCGTTACGACGACTCAAAATCACTAGTATAGGGATTCGAAATTTAAGATAGATATGTAAATCCCAATACTATATAAACATTTCCTTTCGGAAATCATTTACTATAACAACAGTGTTATAGTCCATCATTTCCTTATATTTTCGAAAACGCCTATTTCAACAATGAACGTTGAAATCTATGCTTTCGATTCATAATACATTTTAAAACATCTTTAAAATGTTTAACTTCATTTTTAATATCACTTCTTCAAAACATATCCATTTTATTTAATAATATATTCACTGTCCAAAATCGTGAATATACTTTATTTACCCAAATCAATGTTTCTACACATTTATTAAAAGATTATCCATGATCTAAAATCGTGAATATAATTTCTTTAATTAACTTCAAAAATTCACTTATCAAATCAAGTGATTTCGGATTTATAAACAACGTTTATAAATTCCATTTATTATTTTATAACTACTTCAACTTATAAATCCCTTTTATTATCCAATTTGTTTATTTACAAAATCGTTCTTTTAGGACTTCACAAATCATTTATTCTATCCTAAAAAAAACCCATTTTAACATCTTTTAAAACGTCTTTAAAACTCCTTTAAAATTTCATCACTTTGATTTATAAAAATCAAATTTTATAAATCCTATATATAGAGCTTTCAAAATAAATTCAAAAATCTCTATTTAAACAATTTAATAAATAAATCAACTTTTGTTTCAAAATTCACATTTTGCTTATATTTCACAAAAATCCCAATTTTCATAACACGAGATTTTAAACATTCATTTATTTAAAATGAATCGATTCCAAAATTCAATAAAATGTATATTCTCAAAAATCACTTTGAAATCCTTTTAAAAATAATATCGTTATTTCTAACATCAAAAATGGATCCGATGATGCTACAGCATCAAACAATCAATCACAACAATCAAATATCATATATCATCATATGATAACAGAATATATCACAATATCTGTAAATAATCAATACGGTGAGGAATCCAGTTGGATCCCTCCAACCTGTTTCCCTACATCCACAGATGTTAGCACAATACCAATTCCGCTCCAGTACGGAATTATCGCGGTATATGGGTTTAATAAATATTATCCGCTTACTAACGGCGCAATAGGGTCTCATCCGCTATACGAGGCGGGAAATCAATCAATCTAATATATACATATGCCAATATGTATATATTGCTATATATAGATATATATCCTACTATATCTAATATCACATCCAAACAGTCAATCAATAAATAACTGCAATACAAAATTTTATTTGAGTGAGAAGATCTCACCGTGGTTTTCTGATAGCAATTTATAGCGTTTATTTCGAATGAAATTAAACGGACGTTTAATTTCACTCAAAATTTTCATTGACCCCGATCGCTTCCAATCTAGTTGCATCGCGAAGTGTTCGACAAAATGAAGCCAACGCTTTTCGTTTCGTAATTTTCCGACCTCGCAGCAAAAAGATATGCAATTTCAAAGTTTATACGAATTATATTTTATTCAATTTACAATTTCTTTTTATAACTCAAACCCTACATTGCCATCAGGGCCGTTCATTTCTCTAACTGCAGATTCGGCCTCTTCCCCCCATCTTCCCCAATACGTGAAAACACTTATCACGTTCGAACCCAACCGCCACCCCCTTAGTAATTTTCGCAACCGATTCAAGCAACTCGGAGACGATCTGCGAACACCATATCGAAGAGCATCACCACACGAACCACCGCCTACCCCCATGGCCAGCTCGATCGCTTCATGGCTTTGGAAAACGTGGTCGACTTGAGCACGAACGCGGGTCAAAAGCTCCGCCTATGGTCGACGAAAACTCATCATTGCCGTATGAAATCGAAGATCACACTTTGCTCTTTCATTTATTAGTTGGAAGTTTGTTGAATTATTGCACGAATTTGAAGAAATTAATGGAAGAAAAATTGAACAATCTCAGCCTTCGAAATTATATACGGCGGCTAGGGTTTCTGGACGATGGATGTTTGCAAATGAATGATGATAGGTCCTTTTATAGAAAATAACGCAAAACACTATTCATTTCGATTTTTCCGAACTCCGATTTACGTGCGGTCACTATCGTTTCTAGCGTTTATCCCGTGTTCTGGACATAATGGAATAGGTTTCGAAAGCTAATTTGATCGTCTGTGTGAGATATGACAATAAACGATCAATTTAAATTAAACCGATTTAAATCGATTTCGAGGCGTTTTAATTTGTACCGGACAAATGGTAAATCCAAAATTTATGAAATTTGAAACCATGCAATAATATCACATTACGGATCCGATGAAACTGGTTTCGTTCAATTCTGAGACTGTTCGAAAATTGGCTATTTTTACAGTCGATAATTAAATATTTAAAATATTCAATTTTCACAGATTAACTCCAAATTCAATTTTAAAAGTTCTATAACCTTTCTATAACTCCAGTATGATTAAATAAAATTTTCCAAATCAATTTCAATCATTTTAAACTCGATTTTCAATTATCCCTGGAATTTCACTATTTAATTTATCGATTTAATTATCAAATTAAATCCAATATTCGAAAAATAATTCATTCGACTTCTAAATTCCATTTATTAATATTTAAAATCAATTAAATATTCGAATTTTAATTATCAAAAATTCTGGGTCGTTACAGGGTAGTCGCACTCACATCGTGTGGTTCCATGTAACCATCGCCGAAAGGCGCTACTCAAGGGAAATATAATAATAAACATCAGAAAGTCGCACGTGCTAAGACCAGAGTCTTTATGCCAAGTACTGTTGATTTAGTGGTATCATACGCCCAGGGGCGATACACACGGAGGCTCTACTCCCACATAGGAGCAATTGTCCACATAGACAAAGCCAATATAATACTCCCACATAGGAGTAATTGTCCACATAGACAGTCAATGACCCACATAGGTCCAGTACTGGCCGCCGAAGCTAATGTGTCATAAACTCTTGGAGAGGAACCCGAAAAATGTTAACGTGAGTCCCATACCCCACGTTCGCACTAAACGGTTTACTAACCGTTAGTAAACTTCACACTCAAAGCAGTATAAAGTTCACCTCATCTCATCGGTAAACCAGACCCAAAGGTCAAAACGGTCAAACGAATAGATTGGGAATTAATTGAAAGGATGAACGCACGTGTTCATAGCACGTGTTTTATCCAATCATTTAATTCTTCTCCCTCTTCGCTCGAAGTGCAAAAGCGTGTGTGGTTTAATTAGAATATATATATAAATTGGAGAAGAGATCTTTTAATACGATTTGAATGGATCATTTATAAAAACCCGTGAATGAAATCTAAAAAGAAGCCATCAAAATCAATCATGAATGATAACAACAAACCAAGTCGACAAAAATTGATAAACAGTGAAACTTCAACCAAAAATAGGCAATTAGGCAGAACTGGGGAAATCCAGACGTCTGGGGTTCAATTCAGACGTCTGGTTTTGGCCTCTGAAAAATTCCAGAAAAGCTAACCAGACGTCTGATTCGTCAAACCAGACGTCTAAAACCATCCAGACGTCTGGGTGTTTATCCAGACGTCTGGTTTTGGTTTTTGGAAATATTCCAGAAACCCTACCAGACGTCTGACATTGCAAAACAGACGTCTGACCTCCACTCAGACGTCTAAAACGCTAGTTCAGACGGCTGAAAATAGTTATTGCCCTTTTTCTTCTATATGCCGTATGTTTATTTTCACTCCAGGTCCAAACCAGACGTCTGAGCTTGGCCTCCAAACGTCTGGTCACCTGGTCTGGGCAACAATTTGCCTAGGTCAAAGTGGCCAAAAGATATCGGAACAAGGCCAATCCAAAACAAGAGCAAATGCACATGAAGAGGTGTTAGGAATTCATACCTAACAACCAAAGATAATTATGAACAAAGATGTGAGATAAAAATCTCACCTTTTATCCCAAAAACACAAGAGAGAGGCTACAAGCAAAGCTAGAACAATCACTCTTCAATTTCAACCCAAGGAGCTTCAATCTAAAGCTCAAAAATGAAACATTTTCTAAGTTAGGTTTTTAGGAAATTTCAGAAATCGAAGAGGAGAAGAGATGGAGAAGATGAAGATGGGGCTTACCTAAGCTTCTTCTATAATTTGGAGCAAGAATTTGGAGTTTGCTATTCAATCTAGGGCTTGGAATTTCTAATTCCTCTTCTCTTCCACCATTTTCAGTTTTGCTAGAGTAAAAGAAATGAAATGAGGAAGAATGGATGAAGAGAGGGGCTGAGTTAGAGTATACGTTGAGTTGGGTCAAACCCAAACCCAAAAGCCCAACAGAAAATAGCAAAATTCAACTTACTCCAACCATATCGAAGCTTATACTCAAAAAAGTCGCAAACGCCATTTTGGACTCAATGGAAGTGGTCTTGAGTCCTGATTTGATTGTTTGCAAAAAGTAGCTTTTCGGACCTTAATCCGACTAACGACGTTATATTTAAATAAATTATTTAAATATAAAATTGTAAAATATGCGGGTTGTTACAGATCTCCCCTCCTTAACAAAATTGTGTCCACGCAATTTCTAGAGAAGAATTTGCAACAACTCCATACTTACATCCAAAAGGAAAGAAAATAAGCTTGAGATAAAAAGATATTCTCACCATTTTTAAGCAAAGATAGAAAACCCGGATAGGATCGCTCGATAAACTCTCTAGTTTCCCAAGTACAGTCATTGGGATTAGCGGACCATTGAACTTTAACGAGAGGCACGTCCTTGTTTCGAAGGTGTCTCACCTCCGTTGCAAGTACGCGAATAGGTTGCTGTACAATAGATAAATCGGGTGATATCTCAAGCCCTTGCAAATCAGGGGAGTCGATAACAGAATCTGATTCTCGAAGACACTTCCGAAGCTGAGAGACGTGAAACACATTGTGAACTCCGGATAGATGAGCTGGAAGTGAAACTCTATAAGCCACAGGGCCAATACGTTCAGTAATAGGAAATGGTCCTACAAAGCGAGGAGCCAATTTCCCCATCACATTGAAGCGCATAACCCCCTTCAAAGGAGAAACACGAATAAAGACAAGATCACCAACCGAGAAATCGAGAGGCTTCCTACGGTTATCCGCGTAGGATTTCTGGCGGCTTTGTGCCTCTTTCATTCTCTGACGAATAAGAACAATCTTTTCAGAAGAATCAAGAACAAAATCTGGGCCAAGAATAAGCTTCTCCCCAGATTCCAACCAACATGAAGGTGATCGACATGGCCTTCCGTATAAGGCTTCAAAAGGAGCCATACCGATACTAGACTGAAAACTATTGTTGTAGGAGAACTCTACAAGGGGTAAATGATCCTCCCAACTACCTCCAAAATCAAGAATACAAATACGGAGGAGATCTTCCAAGATACGATTCACCCGTTCAGTCTGTCCATCAGACTGCGGATGATAAGCTGTGCTGAAATTAAGCTTTGTTCCTAAAGCTTGCTGAAGACTCTTCCAAAAATGACTGGTGAATAAAGGATCACGGTCACTGACAATCGAAATAGGAACACCGTGAAGTCTCACGATTTCCTTGATAAATAACTTAGCCAAAAGAGAAGCGGTCCGAGTGGACTTAATCGGAATAAAGTGAGCGGACTTGGTCAATCGATCAATTATGACCCAAACAGAGTATGGCCCGACCTCGATCGAGGTAGACCGTCAATGAAATCCATCGAAATCTGATCCCATTTCCACAATGGAATCTCTAACGGCTGAAGAAGACCAGAAGGGCGCTGATGCTCGGCTTTAATACGTTGACAAGTCATGCAATTGCTCACATAGCTTGCTACATCGCGCTTCATGCCTTCCCAATAATATAAGCGACACATGTCAGCATACATCTTACTACCACCAGGATGAATAGTATACTTAGACCGATGACAGTCATCAAGAATGTCATGCCTAAGTACAAAATCAGAAGGCACAACAAGACGGTCCTTCTTGCGAAGACACCCATGAAAATCAATGCTGAAATCCCGCAACGCCTCATCACGGGGTTCAGTCTCACAAAGCTGAATAAGATGCACAAGATCAGGATCACGCCGCTGAGCATCGGCAATACGATCCAATAAAGAGGGTGGAGCTTCCAAACTGAATAATGCTATCGAAGAATCATAGGATGAAGCTCGATCACGAATATCACAAAAAGATAGAGTCTCAAGAATATCCCATTCGGCAAGCATCGTAGAAACAACAGCCGAATGTCTGCGGCTAAGCACATCAGAATACAATTTCCCTTACCGGGGGTATATAGGATATCAAAGTCATAGGAGGCAAGAAACTCGATCCAACGCTGTTGCCTCATATTGAGTTCCTTCTGAGTGAACAAATATTTCAACGATTTATGATCGGTATAGAGAATGAAGCGCTCGCCTAACAAATAGTGTCGCCAAATCTTCAAGGCAAAGACAATGGCGGCTAACTCAAGATCATGAGTGGCATAGCGAACCTCATTCGGATGCAGTTGCCTAGAAGCATAAGCAACTACCCGATCTATCTGCATAAGCACGACACCGAGGCCACTACCACAAGCATCGGTGTAGACAACAAGCTCATGATTCCCCTTGGGAACCACGAGAATAGGAGCATTAGTGAGAAGTTCCTTTAATGTCCGAAAGGAAGCTTCACACTTGTCGGACCAAATATAACGAATGCCTTTCCGAGTAAGGCTGGTGAGAGGAAGCACAACACAAGAAAAATTCTTAATGAACCGACGATAATACCCCGCCAATCCAAGGAAACTACGAATTTCATGAATATTCTCAGGCCTCTTCCAATTTTGAATGGCTTCGATCTTTGAGGGATCGACAGAGATGCCATCGGAAGATACAACATGGCCTAAGAACTTAACCTTATTCTCCCAAAAATGGCACTTGGAGAATTTGGTTTTTAGCTGATGGTGACGAACAGTACTCAAGACAATTGTCAAATGATTAGCATGCTCGGCTTCAGACTTAGAATAAACAAGAATGTCGTCAATGAACACAAGAACGAACTTATCGAGATATTCCCGGAATACCCGATTCATAAGATCAACAAAGAAAGCCGGAGCGTTCGTCAAGCCGAACGGCATAACGAGCCACTCGAAAGAACCATATCAAGTGCGGAAAGCTATAAGGGGTATGCTATCTTCTGCGACTCGTAGCTGATGAAAACCAGTAGCAAGGTCGAGCTGAGAGAAGACCTTAGCGCCACTCAATAGATCGAACATATCATCGATCCTCGGCAAAGGATACCTATTCTTGATGGTCAACTCGTTAAGCTTGCGATAGTCGATGCAGAGCCTAAGAGTTCCATCGGACTTCTTCACGAAGACGACCGCGGTACCCCACGGTGAAAAACTGGACTGAATCAACTGATTGGACTCAAGCTCTAAAAGCTGCTTCTTGAGTTCCTCATTTTCTTTTGTAGACATCCTCGTGGGAGGACGCCCAACTGGCTTTGCGCCTGGAATGAGATCAATGCGGAACTCGATCGCCCGCTTGGGTGGCAAACCTGAAACAGGCTCAAAAACATCAAAGAAGTCACAAACAATCGGAATACGAGATATATCATCATCATCTCGTGAGTCAAGAGAATATAAAGCCATTTCGGAATTATCCACATTCCGAAGAACAAGTGATAGCTGCGTAGACGAATCTGGATGTCGAAGATTTAAAATTATTTCAGAACAAATAATCCTGGCATCGTATCTCACTAGCCAGTCCATACCCAAAATCATATCAAAATCCAAATAAGAAATAACGTGCAGATTCGCACGAAAAGAAAAGCCACATAAAACAATCTCAACATCATCACAAAACATGCTAAGGGTTGCAGACCCTCCAATAGGATTTGCAATTCTCAATGAAGTAATCATACAAGAAACATCCAAAGACAAATCATCGACGAGCGTCTTCGATACGAATGAATGCGAAGCACCCGTATCGAAAAGAACTCGAATACTACGGTCATGAAACAAAATAGAACCTTCCAAAATAGATGGAGATATACCTTTGGGCTGAGAAGGACCTCCAGAAGCTTTAGCAACATAAAGCTTGCCAGACTTAGCACTAGAAAGAGCAGTAGGGCAAGTGGAAACACGGTGACCTTCCTTCTTGCAATACTGACAGAAGAGAGGCTTAGGACAAGCTCGAATCATATGATCAAGAGAACCACAATTGAAACACTTCCGAATGGATGGTGTTCCAGCAGATTGAGAGTTAGAACCAGATTCAACCGGCTTCTTCTTCTTAGAAGGAAGAAATCCCTGCTTATTAAATGGAAACTTCTTCTTATTGGGGTTTGTGCGAACCTCAACATCATCACCACTATCACACTCCTTCTCGATGGCCTCAAGATGAAGTGCCGAATCAACCAACTCCTCAAAAGAAAGCTTAAGCTGGAGCATTAAGGACTTCTTAAGATATTTCTTAAGACTAGAAACAAACTTCAGATTCTTCTTATAAGAAGTGCTAATGAATTCAAGACCATACTTAGATAAGGTCTCGAAAGATGCAACATAATCAGAAACGGAAGACTTCCCTTGCTTCAACTCAAGGAAGCGACGGGCTAATAAAACTTTCTCAAATTCAGGAACGAATTTGAGTTCGAAGCGTTCCCGGAACCGAGTCCAAGAAAGAACAGACTCATCAAGTTCAGATATGAGAAGCTCATACCAATCAAGGGAACGCTCTTGCAATAAGCTAGATGTTACAAGAACTCGATCATGGTCAGAAAGATCCATGCGAGAGAAGATACGTTCACATGTGCGAATCCAAGCTTGAACTTCAAGAACGGACTCAGATCCTTTGAATGGCTTTCCACCAAGATGAGAAAAATCACTACACAGGCGTGCAAAAGCAGACTTGCGCGGAGGAGATGCACGAATAGGAGCTGGAGGCTGAGTACTCCTAAATAACTCCATGAACTGATTAGCAGACATATAAACGTCGTCCGAATGCGAGCCACTAGATTGCCCAGCATCCGAGCGTCGTCCTCGGCCTCTTCCGGCCATTAGCTGAAAGATAAGATGAGAAAAGATTATTCAAAAGGCAGATATCATTAATTCAATTATGGGATACTACGGAATAAAAATACATTCCTAGACGTATTCCCAAAATTCTATCTACCCCAAAGGCACGATGATTCAAAGATTCGTAACATTCGTAATCCACTTTGATGTACCGTAATATGTGTCTCTGTTCTATGTTTATCATATTTTGTTCTGAACTCAGCTCTGATACCAAGCTGTGACGCCCCACTCCGATACCCATATTAGCAAAGAGTATTACTAGGTAACACCGTCTGCTAATGCGGAGAATAGAGCTGGTTAGGAGCGACCATCTATAGCCTTGCCTTAATTACCTACTGAATACGTCGACAAGGTAGCATATATCTATTTTTCTCAAGTGGATCGACATCCAATAAATACTTAACACAAAGCCATAGGTGGATGAAGGATTTATCAGAACAAATATAACAACTCAAATGTAATTCACATCACAGAATAGAAGATCAACATTTACACATATCCAGATACATTACAGAGTTTACAAAATGATACATGACAAGTGGTACAGTAAACCACAATATACAGACGAGTCAATAGAGTACATATCAGAGATACAGACAAAAAGGACTACACAAAAAGCTATGACAAAAAGGAGCTAGCGGAGTAGTCCATGCGGAAGCAAAATAGGCTAAGTCCAAAGTACCTAACCTGAAACATCTCGGTCTGACCCGAGTATAAAATACACGGGTCAGTCTGGCTAAACGAATCAGTTAGATAACTAAATGATAATGAACATACAAGATCATAAAGTACCACAATTATCTCCAAAATAAATATCCAAATCATCTATCATAAGGTGAATCAAAAAAACCCGCATACATCGGCAATTCAAATAAACAAAGGATATCATATCCCAAAACAAGGAATAATATTACTCCTACTTATGAGGTATTCCAAAACTCGCCATATCGGCAATCACAAGCATAAATGGAAACATATCCAAAAATAAATGCAACATAGCAAAGAATAGTGCCCACATAGGCAATATAAATTTCCACGGGGTAGTTGCACTCACATCGTGTGGTTCCATGTAACCATCGCCGAAAGGCGCTACTCAAGGGAAATATAATAATAAAACATCAGAAAGTGCACGTGCTAAGACCAGAGTCTTTATGCCAAGTACTGTTGATTTAGTGGTATCATACACCCAGGGGCGATACACACGGAGGCTCTACTCCCACATAGGAGCAATTGTCCACATAGACAAAGCCAATATAATACTCCCACATAGGAGTAATTATCCACATAGACAATCAATGACCTACATAGGTCCAGTACTGGCCGCCGAAGCTAATGTGTCATAAACTCTTGGAGTGGAACCCGAAAAATGTTAACGTGAGTCCCATACCCCACGTTCGCACTAAACGGTTTACTAACCGTTAGTCAACTTCACACTCAAAGCAGTATAAAGTTCACCTCATCTCATCGGTAAACCAGACCCAAAGGTCAAAACGGTCAAACGAATAGATTGGGAATTAATTGAAAGGATGAACGCACGTGTTCATAGCACGCGTTTTATCCAATCATTTAATTCTTCTCCCTCTTCGCTCGAAGTGCAAAAGCGTGTGTGTTTTAATTAGAATATATATATAAATTGGAGAAGAGAGCTTTTAATATGATTTGAATGGATCATTTATAAAAACCCGTGAATGAAATCTAAAAAGAAGCCATCAAAATCAATCATGAATGATAACAACAAACCAAGTCGACAAAAATTGATAAACAGTGAAACTTAAACCAAAAATAGGCAATTAAGCAGAACTGGGGAAATCCAGACGTCTGAGGTTCAATTCAGACGTCTGGTTTTGGTCTCTAAAAAATTCCAGAAAAGCTAACCAGACGTCTGATTCGTCATACCAGACGTCTGAAACCATCCAGACGTCTGGGTGTTTATCCAGACGTCTGGTTTTGGTTTCTGGAAATATTCCAGAAACCCTACCAGACGTCTGACATTGCAAAACAGACGTCTGACCTCCACTCAGACGTTTGAAATGCTAGTTCAGACGGCTGAAAATAGTTACTGCCCTTTTTCTTCTATCTGCCGTATGTTTATTTTCACTCCAGGTCCAAACCAGATGTCTGAGCTTGGCCTCCAGACGTCTGGTCACCTGGTCTGGGCAACAATTTGCCTAGGCCAAAGTGGCCAAAACATATCGGAACAAGGCCAATCCAAAACAAAAGCAAATGCACATGAAGAGGTGTTAAGAATTCATACCTAACAACCAAAGATGATTATGAACAAAGATGTGAGATAAAAATCTCACCTTTTATCCCAAAAACACAAGAGAGAGGCTACAAGCAAAGCTAGAACAATCACTCTTCAATTTCAACCCAAGGAGCTTCAATCTAAAGCTCAAAAATGAAACATTTTCTAAGTTAGGGCTTTAGGAAATTTCAGAAATCGAAGAGGAGAAGAGATGGAGAAGATGAAGATGGGGCTTACCTAAGCTTCTTCTATAATTTGGAGCAAGAATTTGGAGTTTGCTATTCAATCTAGGGCTTGGAATTTCTAATTCCTCTTCTCTTCCACCATTTTCAGTTTTGCTAGAGTAAAAGAAATGAAATGAGGAAGAATGGATGAAGAGAGGGGCTGAGTTAGAGTATACGTTGAGTTGGGTCAAACCCAAACCCAAAAGCCCAACAGAAAATAGCAAAATTCAACTTACTCCAACCATATCGAAGCTTATACTCAAAAAAGTCGCAAACGCCATTTTGGACTCAATGGAAGTGGTCTCGAGTCCTGATTTGATCGTTTGCAAAAAGTAGCTTTTCAGACCTTAATCCGACTAACGACGTTATATTTAAATAAATTATTTAAATATAAAATTGTAAAATATGCGGGTTGTTACAGCTGATTTGAGGTTCGATTAGTTATTCGACCCTAAGTGTAAACCCTCAGAAGATGTTGGCTGTAGGTATATTTAGAGTTAAATATTTAGGTTAATATGACCAACATAAGTAAGTACTTGACAAAACAAATAGGACACCTTAGGTGATAGCTTATAAATGATGTCAATTGCATGTGATCACCATATATTAATGATGTAACTCATTCACGGGACTTTTTCTGACCCACTCTTTTTTTCCTTACCATAGAAGGTCGTGGCAGTAGGTGATTGGCCCAGATCTAGTACATGGAGGAGTGAGCTTGGCGTTGGCGTCACTTATTACTCTTTATTACTCTCCATGTAACTATTTATCGGGTTTTAGTACTTCTCAGACTTTATGCTGTTATTTTGTAAAATTCTTGATCTTTGGACTATGTATATTTTGAGACTGTGTTTTTCGGATATTTTCTGAGATGATATTTTCTATATTTACATATTACTACCTAACGCTGTGAGATCTAAAAGTGTAGAATATCTTAGATTTTATCCTTTATAATCTTAGTCTCTATAATGCTTTACAACCAATAACTCGCATTTCTTAGCACGATGAGAGACCGAAAGCCACCCGAGGCTTTGGATCAGTGTGTCTAGAGGTGTGGGTAGTTACATGTGGTATCAAAGCCGAGGTTTTTAGTTTTCTTAAGAGCTAGGCTCGTATTGAGAGAACGTAATTGGAATATTTAGAAAAAACATTTCCAAAAAAAAAAGTCTTTCTAAAAGTTTTTTGAAATAGATTTTCAACATGTATATATATATATATATATATATAAAGTTTTTTCAAATGGTTTATATAAGTATAATGCAAAAAAAACTATCACTTATTCTTGCCAATACCATCTAATAATTCCTACATCACAATAGAGAGATTAAGCAATCCTACTGGTTGCAGCTCAGGTAATGTAGCTGAGATTCTAGGTGTGAACGTATCGATATGGTTCCACCAGTATCTACAAGCGAGAGGATAAGTTGAGCTTAATGTTAATAGGGAACCCATAGAGCAGGCACTGGGTGTAGTTCCTACCCACTCACCTGCCGCCAATTTCACCAAGTTGTGTAAGGACTTTGTGAGTCTAGGAGGGATGTCATATGGAGGACCGAGTCATATGTGGACTCAAGAGCGTGGATTAGTATTTGTGAGAGAATTTTTAGACCGATGGGCCTTGGATACGACGTTAGGAGACTAATTGCCGCTTGGCATTTATAAGGAGAGGCTTTAAATTAGTCGGATGTGGTAGTGGCAGAGACCAATAAGGAAGAGATAACTTGGAAAGAGTTTAGAAGGCACTTTAAGATGAAGTTTCTTTATATGGCTGAGCAGTGAGTATAGTTAGAGAAGTTTATACAATTGCAGCAAGAAGAGATTTTGGTGAACGAATATGTAAAATAGTTCAATGAGTTAGCTTGGTTCGGTATGGATCTGATAAATAACCCTCACAAGAAGGCTTTGAAGTTTGCAAAAGGGTTGAATCAACCTCTTCAAGATTTGGCCTTTAGTCACATTCCTATGAGGGCCGACTTACGATGGTTTGGTGGAGATGGCCTTACTAAAAACCATTTCCAAGCAGCGAGCCCAAGAATTCAAGAGGGAAGACAGCTTGGTAGAATTAGCGCAAGGGCAGAATGTAGGCCCAAGTGAGGATTAAGAAGTAGGAGCTCAAGTGCAGAAGATACGATAAGAAGGTGCATGTTTCGAAGGAGTGCAGGATGGACACCTCAAAGATTTCAACTGCAATCAACTCGATCATATAAGGATGGAGTATTCGGCACCATAAAAGACCTCTACCCAAGTGGTTTTAGTTTATGCACTAGATGATGTTCCCAGCTCGAGTGCACTTCCAGTGGTGGACAAGGGGAAGAAGGTCGTAATTGAAGGTGTGTTAACTTTATTTGATTTACCTATTGGTACCTTATTTGACACCGGGGCATCACACTCTTTATTTCGGGTAGACTTATAGATGATTTGCACTTAGACACAAACATAGTTATGTACCCAGCAGTAGTATCAAACCGTATTGGAGGATTGGCTTATTTATCTATAATTTGTATAGGTTTGAAATTGCTAATTTTAGGGGTCGAATTCGATTATGATGCTTTTGTCTTAGGATTTTCTGGTTTTGGTTTGATTTTGGGAATGGAGTGGATGACTATGTATAGGGCAGTCTTAGATTGTGATAAGGAGGTTGTTCATTTAGGTACTTGTAGTGGACGCAGTCTATAGGTTTATTGCGATCCCAAAGGTTCAATTATGTTGAGTTACCTATACTCTTTAGACCTTTCACACAATGAGTTAGCTTAAATGCCTGAAGTTCGAGATTATCTAGATGTCTTTTCCAAAGTTACCGGTCTTCCACCATGGAGAGAGATAAAATTTTGGATTAATTTGGAGGAGAACGCTAAACCTGTTACCTTACCTTTGAGACAGATGGGTCCTAAAGAAAGACATGAGCCGAATAAGCAAGTGAATAAGCTATTGGAGAAGGGCTACATTAGAAGGAGTATTTCAGAGTGGGGTGCACAAGTTGTCTTTGCCACTAAGGCAGATCATTCTCTAAGGCTTTGCGTCGATTATCATGAGCTGAATAAACCGACAAAGAAGAATCGTTACTTTTTGCCCCATATAGACGATCTCTTTGATTAGTTGGTTAGAGCGAAGGTGTTTTCTCAGCTTGACTTAGCTACTAGATTCCATCAGTTGCGAGTAGCTGAGGATGGTATTCAGAAGACTGTTTTTCATACACCTGATAGACTTTATGAGTGGTTAATCATCCCATTTGGACTAACCAATACACCCACCTATTTTGTTGATCTGATGAGCCAAGTATTAAGAGGGTTGCTTAATAAGTTCGAAGTGGTATTTTTCAATGACATATTGGTCTATTCGAAAAGCAAGGAGGAACATAGGTTGCACTAGAAGAACTGCTCAATACTATCCATAGGCATAAGTTGAAGGTAAAGTTTTTCAAATGCGACTTTTGTGCAATAAAGTTCACTTCTTAGGGCGCGTTATCTCTGAGCATGGGCAGGGATCGATCCTAGTAAAGTCACTACAATACAAGATTGGCATGCACCCAAGAATGTTATGGAAGCGAGGAGTTTCCTTGGTTTGGAGGGCTACTATAAGAAGTTCATTATGGACTTCAGTAAAAAAATTCCCCTTTGACCCGCCTTACCACGAAGAATTTGGCTTACTCATGGGACTCAAAGTGTGAGGACACCTTATCAAGTTGAAGGAGTGATGCAGCGCAAGGCATAGGTCGTATCCGACTTAAGGAAGTCGAGATAAGTCGTCCACGACTTAAAGGAGCGCCACGAGATAAAGGTGTAAGTCGTACGCGACTTAAGGAGGCGGTGATGAGTCATCCACGACTCAACTGGAAAAACAAAGGGGAAGTTGCGGCGAGTTTACGACTTAACGAAGCAACTATAACTCGTCTACGACTTAACAGGGGGATGAGTCGCCCACGACTCAAGGAGGAGAATACACAAGTGTTAAGTCAGCTACGACTTAAGGGAGGTGATAAGTCGGCAACGAGTTACGACTTAGTTGAGTCGACTGGATTCTTTAAAACGGAAACTGGGTTAAGTCGTTGAAGTATTTCCTAAGTCGTCCCAGCCTGAATCGCGTGAAGATGCTGCTATGTTTTAAGTCGTCTGTTTGTAATAAGTCGTATACTTGGCTGAGTCATAAGTCGGAGTATGTTGAGTCGTGTGTTGTTGGTTGTAGTTGTTATTTTGTACATTTTGTTAAGTCGTTTTGTATAAGTCGTAAGTCATGTTGTAATCTGATAAGTTGTGAATGACTCATGATGAGTCGTAGGTCGTAGGGGATAAGTCGTCACCGACTTAAGACTTGTATAATTTTTCTGTTTTGCGTATGTAGCCTATAAATAGACAAGTTGTGTCATTTTGTAAAGGTTGTTGATTTTTGAATAAAATTCTCTTTTGATTGCTGTGTGCTTTCATCTAAATTGGTAGTTGAGTGTAATCTCCTATCTCCTCTTTCGGTTAATCGAGTGCGCTCGATTCAACGATTGTAGAAGCCGATTCGCGGAATCTAGTGCGCTAGATCAACGCTCGAAGAATTGAAGATCTTTGAACCCGGTATCGTGCGCGATCAACGAGTTCGGGATAGCTAGAATTCGGTATCTTCGGATCAACGAATTTGGGCATTTCAGTATCTTCCAATCCACCGATTACTACTTTCACCGATTGAAGATTGTTTTGATTAATCCGCTGCGTCAGTTTTTGGTATCAGAGCTTGTTCTAACCAATCATAGTTGGATCGAGACTTGGAGCCTACTCATTTTGAAGTTGAAGTTGTTTGGCCGAGAAGTTTGAAGCTTGAGCCGTGGCCGAGAGGAAGAAGTGTTCATCATTGTTCGAAGTTGTTTGATCGGATTTGAATTGGAGGCCGAAACTTTGTCCATCGTGTTCATCGCGATTTGCTACAAAGTGGAAGTTTTCGATCCGTTTCATTTTGGATCAAAGTTCGAAAAGTGTTTGAATTTTGAAGTGTTGAAGTGTTTGGAAGATTTCAAGTATGCCGCCAAGAAGAGCTAATCGCCACCAAAACGTAGAAGCTTTGTATCGAAGAGAAGAAGCTGATGAGATGGAGCAAAGAATCAATGAAAACTTTAGTGAGAAGCTTAACGAAGGAATTGGCCGGTTAGAGAAGCTTATGACGGAGATGAATCAAAATCGGAGAAGGGTTTCACCTGAATCTAACCATGGGGGTAGTAGAGTCTCGCCACATTCCAATCGAGACAGAAGTGTTGAAAATGATCAAGGATGTGGGAGGAACGTGAATGATCGTGAACGGAGGAATGTAGATAGAAGGGATGATGGTGGTAGACGTAATGGTAGTAGAGATGTGGGTGGACGAGATAGACAACGATATACTTCTGATTTTGAAGAGGAGTATGATGGTGGTAGTGTTCGAGGACAAGGACGAGGACAAGGAAGAAATTACTCTGAGTATGATCACAAGTGGGAGTCGGGGATGAAGACTGAAATTCCTGAATTCAAAGGTGGTATGCAAGCAGAGGAGTTTCTAGATTAGGTGGCTAATGTCGAGGAGATTTTTGACTTCAAAGAAGTTCCAGAACAGCGTAGAGTGAAGTTGGTTGCTACGAGGTTAAGGGGTAGAGCTTTGGCATGGTGGCAACAAACCAAACTTACACATGAACGAATGGGAAAGTCAAAAGTTGAATCTTGGGAGAAGATGAAGAAATTGATGAAAGCAACGTTCTTACCTTACAATTATCAATCTTTGATGTATCAACGTTTGCAGAACTTGAGACAAGGGACGAAATCTGTGAATGACTATGCTGATGAATTCTATCAACTTATTGCAAGGAATGACATTATGGAAACAGAAGAGCAGCTGACATCTAGGTTCATTGGGGGATTGAGAATGCAGATCCAGGATATGGTTAATATGTTCGATCCAAGATCTGTGGCAGAGGCACATCAGAAAGCGTTGGCTTGGGAGAAGCAGGGTAGACGAGGAGGTGGTGTGTTTACTAGTTCCAACAATCAAGTGAAGGGTGTTAGTGGGAGTTCTAATATTTCTAAACCTATCAGTAGACCAGTGGTGAAGGAGGCTGAGAAGGCAAAAGTTAACAATGGTTTCAAATGTTACAATTGTCAGGAATTGGGTCATAAAAGCAGTGAGTGTCCAAAGCCAAAGAAGAGAACCATGATTGCAGAAATTGAGGATGAGGATGGTGATGGGGATTGTTCTAGTCCAGTTGAGGAGGATGAGCAGGATATTGTGTCAGGAGATGAAGGTTGTAATCTAATGCTTAGGAGATCGTGTTTAACACCGAAGCTGGAGGAAGCTAGTTGGTTGAGGAGTAATATCTTTCAGTCGACATGTACTATCCTGGGGAAGGTGTGTAAGTTTGTGATTGACGCAGGAAGCTGTGATAATATTATCTCAACCGAGGCTGTGACAAAATTGAAGTTGAAGACAGAGAAACATCCGAATCCATACAAGTTAGCATGGTTGAGAAAAGGAGGAGAAGTGAAAGTGGATAGACGAGTGCGTGTTCCATTCTCTATTGGGAAGAAATACAAAGACGAAATCTGGTGTGATGTAGTAGAGATGGATGTTTGCCACTTATTATTGGGAAGACCATGGCAGTATGATCGAGCAGTACAACATGACGGTCGGACCAATAGCTACAGTTTTATGTTTGAAGGCACGAAGATTATCTTAGTTCCAAAGAAGAGACAACCGGGAGAAAGTAAGTCAGAAGAGATTGAAGAGCTGAAAACTTTATTATCTTTGAAGGAGTTTGTTAAGGAGGTTGAGAAAGAGCCCGAGGTATTCATGTTGATTGGACGAGAGAGCAGTGAAGAGGTTGAAATTCCAGAAGAAGTTAAACCAGTATTGAAAGAATTTGACGATGTCTTTCCAGAGGAGTTACCAACAGAGTTGCCACCGTTGAGGGATATACAACATCAGATAGATCTTGTTCCAGGTGCTGTGTTACCACACCGACTACATTATCGAATGAGTCTGAAGGAACATGAAGAGTTGCGGAGGCAGGTAGAGGAATTTCTTGAGCAGGGGCGTGTGCAGGAGAGTCTGAGTCCTTGTGCTGTACCAGCTTTATTGGTACCCAAAAAGGATGGAACGTGGAGGATGTGCACTGATAGTCGAGCCTTGAATAAAATTACTGTGAGATATAGATTTCCAATGCCAAGGTTGGATGACTTGATAGATCAAATAAGCGGAGCTACTATATTTTCGAAGATTGATTTGAAGAGCGGATATCATCAAATTCGTATCAGACCAGGCGATGAGTGGAAGACTGCTTTTAAAACCAGGGAGGGTCTATACGAGTGGTTGGTTATGCCGTTTGGCTTATCAAATGCTCCGAGTACTTTCATGAGGGTAATGAATCAAATTTTTAGACCATTCATTGGGAAGTTTGTGGTGGTGTATTTCGATGATATTCTGATTTACAGTGGGAGTCCAGAGGAACATTTGAATCATCTTAGAGAAGTGCTGATGGTATTGCGACAAGAACAATTTTATGCTGCAACGAAGAAATGCGTGTTCATGACGCATAGTGTGTTATTTTTGGGGTACGTTGTTTCAGAGAAGGGTATACAGGTGGACCAAAGTAAAATCGAAGCTATCAGAGATTGGCCGCAGCCCAAGACGATAACGGAAGTGCGTAGTTTTCACGGGTTGGCTTCATTCTATCGAAGGTTCATTCCACACTTTAGTAGTGTGATGGCACCTGTGACTGATTGTATGAAGGGTAAACAATTCGCATGGTCAGAGGAAGCAGGGAATGCTTTTGGGAAGATCAAGGAGTTGCTGACATCTGCACCAATTCTAGTATTACCTGATTTTCAGCTAGTGTTTGAACTACACACTGATGCATCCAAGGTTGGGATTGGAGGAGTGTTGAGTCAGAAGGGACGTCCAATTGCATATTTCAGTGAGAAGTTGTCAGGAGCGAAGATGAGATACAGTACATATGATGTGGAATTTTATGTTGTTGTGCAATCTATCAAACACTGGAGACACTATCTATTTCAGAAGGAGTTTGTTCTTTACACTGATCATGAAGCGTTGAAGCATTTACAAGGGCAGGACAAGATTTCAGCAAGACATGCATCGTGGATTGCATATCTACAACAGTTTACTTTCGTTGTTAAACACAAGTCAGGGGTAACGAATCGAGTGGCTGATGCTTTGAGTAGGAGGAGTCATTTGTTGACTACGCTGAAGGTTGAAGCGACGGGGTTTGAAATGTTGCCGGAACTATTTGTCGAAGATCCTTACTTTGCAAAGCTTGTGGATAAAGTCAAGGAGGGAAAGACTGATGAGTTTATTATGGTTAATGGCTTTCTTTTTAAAGGAAATCGATTGTGCATACCAGAGGGTAGTCTGAGAATGAAGATTATCAAGGAGTTACACGAAGATGGACATGTTGGGAGAGACCGTACTTTACAGTTGATTTCACAGTCTTACTTTTGGCCATCGATGAGGAAAGAGGTGGAAAGGTTTGTGGCGCGTTGTCATATTTGTCAGGTTTCGAAAGGAACTGCGACTAATGCTGGTTTATACATGCCATTACCTGTACCAGCTAAACCTTGGGTTGATGTGAGTATGGACTTTGTGTTGGGATTGCCAAGAACACAGCGAGGAAACGATTCCATCTATGTGGTAGTGGATCGATTTTCGAAGATGGCACATTTTATTGCTTGTAAGAAGACGGCGGATGCTGTTCATGTTGCTCAATTGTTTTTCAAGGAGATCTATCGACTTCACGGATTGCCAGAATCTATTGTGTCAGATAGGGATACTCGTTTTCTGAGTCATTTTTGGCTAAGTTTGGGGAAAATGGTGGGGACGAAGCTGAAGTTTAGTAGTGCTTATCATCCGCAAACAGATGGACAGACTGAGGTGGTTAACAGATCATTGGGAAACTTATTGAGATGTCTTGTGCAAGACAATTTGAAAAGTTGGGATATCAAATTATGCCAGGCAGAGTTTGCTCATAATCATGCAGTGAATCGTAGTACAGGGTTCAGTCCATTTCGGATTGTGTATTCTAACCTACCAAAAGGACCGTTGGATTTAGTAATGATTCCGAAGCGAAGGGAACAGTTAAAAGAGCTACTGATTTTGTTGAGGGATTGACTGAATGTCATAAAATCGTCCAAGCACGATTGGAAAAGGCGAATGAGAAATATAAAAGATCTGCAGATTCGAAGCGAAGGAGTGTGATTTTCGAGGAAGGAGACTTGGTTTACGCAGTATTGACAAAAGATCGTTTTCCGGTGGGAACGTACAACAAATTGAAGGCGCGAAAAATTGGTCCTGTACAAGTCGTGAAACGGATTAACGAAAAATCTTATAAGTTGAGGTTGCCAGAAGACGTGTACACTTCTGATGTATTCAATATTAAGCATCTCATACCATATCAGGAAGTTGATTGTGTCGCAGAGGAGGAAGGCACAAATTCGAGGACGAATTTTTCTCAACCAGGGGAGGATGATGCAGCGCAAGGCATAGGTCGTATCCAACTTAAGGAAGTCGAGATAAGTCATCCACGACTTAAAGGAGCGCCACGAGATAAAGGTGTAAGTCGTACGCGACTTAAGGAGGCGGTGATGAGTCGTCCACGACTCAACTGGAAAAACAAAGGGGAAGTTGCGACGAGTTTACGACTTAACGAAGCAACTATAACTCGTCTACGACTTAACAGGGGGATGAGTCGCCCACGACTCAAGGAGGAGAATACACAAGTGTTAAGTCAGCTACGACTTAAGGGAGGTGATAAGTCGGCAACGAGTTACGACTTAGTTGAGTCGACTGGATTCTTTAAAACGGAAACTGGGTTAAGTCGTTGAAGTATTTCCTAAGTCGTCCCAGCCTGAATCGCGTGAAGATGCTGCTATGTTTTAAGTCGTCTGTTTGTAATAAGTCGTATACTTGGCTGAGTCATAAGTCGGAGTATGTTGAGTCGTGTGTTGTTGGTTGTAGTTGTTATTTTGTACATTTTGTTAAGTCGTTTTGTATAAGTCGTAAGTCATGTTGTAATCTGATAAGTTGTGAATGACTCATGATGAGTCGTAGGTCGTAGGGGATAAGTCGTCACCGACTTAAGACTTGTATAATTTTTTTGTTTTGCGTATGTAGCCTATAAATAGACAAGTTGTGTCATTTTGTAAAGGTTGTTGATTTTTGAATAAAATTCTCTTTTGATTGCTGTGTGCTTTCATCTAAATTGGTAGTTGAGTGTAATCTCCTATCTCCTCTTTCGGTTAATCGAGTGCGCTCGATTCAACGATTGTAGAAGCCAATTCGCGGAATCTAGTGCGCTAGATCAACGCTCGAAGAATTGAAGATCTTTGAACCCGGTATCGTGCGCGATCAACGAGTTCGGGATAGCTAGAATTTGGTATCTTCGGATCAACGAATTTGGGCATTTCAGTATCTTCCAATCCACCGATTACTACTTTCACCGATTGAAGATTGTTTTGATTAATCCGCTGCGTCAAGGAGTTGTTTACAAATGCACCTTCTAGTATTACCCGATGGTTCAAAGACATTCACAGTGTATATTAACGCTTGCGGTACAAGATTGGGCGCAATTTTGATGCAGGAAGAGAGAGTGGTAAGCTATACTAGTCGACATTTGAAATTCCATGAAAGAAACTATCCTACCTATGATCTTAAGTTGGCGGCCATTGTTTTCGCCCCTAAGTCATGGAGGGATTATTTATTAGGAGAGCGGTTTGAGTTGTGAATGAATCTAGGTCTTTGAAGTATTTGTTCTCGCCGAAGCATTTGAATTTAAGGTAGCAGAGATGGATGGAGTTCTTGGCATCTTATGATTTTGATATCTTTTATACTCCAGGCAAGGGCAATGTTGTAGTTGATGCCTTGAGTAGAAAGCATGCAATATTGAATCCTTTATTATTATAGTGGAAGCATTTGGAGTTTACCTCTACTTTCGATTTTCGATCATCGTCAGACATTATTCTGGATTGTTAGCAACTTTGGATGTGCAGTCTACACTTATGGACCGCATTGGGTCAAGTCAGAAGTAAGATACGGAGTTATTAGGTATTATTGAGAAGATTGGTAGAGGAGAGGAGTTTAGTCATTTGAGGTGCTACACCCTTAACTCGAAGGGATGGTTATAGAGAGATGGTAGACTATGTTTTCCTCTTATTATGGATTTGATTGACATGGTACTATCTGAGTCTCATCGTTCTAGAATGACCATTCATCATGGTGGGGACAAAATGTATCGTGATAAGAAGAAAGCCTTTTATTGGCTGGGTATGAATAAGCATGTGGTGAAGTATGTGTCTAAGTGTATGACTTGCCAAAATGTAAAGGCAGAGAAAAAGAAGCTGGAAGGAATGTAACAACCATAAGATAGACTGCAGTGGAAGTGGGAGAATGTCATTATGGATTTCGTTGATGGACTACCTAGGAGCAGGAGAGGAAATGATGGTATTTGGGTTATAGTCGATTGACTGACCAAATTTTCTCGTTTTGTTCCAGTTAGGAGTACGAGTGCTATTAAGTCTTTGGCGACTCTATACGCGAGGGAGATACTTAGGCTGCATGGAGTTCCTTCTAGCACTGTTAGTGACAAAGATCTGATTTTCACCATCAATTTTTGGATGAGTCTTTGGGAGGCTTTAGGCATTGAGTTGAGCTTGAGTACTGCTTATCACCCACAAACGGATAGACGGACGGAGAGAGTGAATCAGGTATTGGTGGATTTACTGTGAATGTGTACCTTGGATTTCAAAGGCTCTTGGACATTTGCCACTGGTGGAGTTCAATTACAATAATAGCTATAGGGAAAGTATTGGAATAACACTGGTTAAAGCGTTATATGGAAGGCCTTGTAGATCACCATCTTGTTAGTGAGACACTATGGATAGGATCATTCTTGGACCAAATGTGGTGAGAGAGACATTAGAGAAGGGAGACTTGATTTGTAGAAGGATGAAAGCCGTGCAAGATAGGCAGAAGTCTTATGCTGGTAGGAGATGCATAGAGTTAGAGTTCGCATTGGGCGATATGGTTTTCATGAAGGTCTCACCCCTTAGGATTGTTAGGAGGTTTGGTAGTTTTGGAAAGTTAGCGCCAAGGTTTGTAGGGCCTTTTTCGATCACATTTAGAGCAGGGAAGTTAGCTATAGGGAAAAGCTTCCTGGAAAGTTAGCGAGAGTACTTGACGTTTTCCATGAGTCACACTTGCGGAAGTGTCTACATGATTCAGCAACTATAGTCGAGCCGAGTCGGCTAGAGGTAGTGGTTGTAGAAAGAGATTCACTCGTTCATCGTGCAACCATCCATATCCTTGAGCATGGTACAAAGCGACTTCGCAATAAAATTATTACATAACAACCTTGGTTTGAGACAAACTTGAAATTAAAAGTAAAATAAATTTAAAGTTTATTTTTAAATGAGATTTAGAATTTTTTTTAGTTCATTCTCAAAATTTATAAGAAATAGGGGTTTTTCTATTATTATAGAAAAGAGAATAAACATTTTAAGTGTTTTATTTGAAGAAGTTTGAAATTAGAGTTTGGAGAAGAATATTTAATTGGTTTGAATATTCTATTTTTTTTAAATAAAAGAAATTTTCGGATTAGTAGACTTCTTTATAAAAATAATGTTCATTGTTAAAAGAACTTAAGAAGTCAATTTATTTATGTTTGTTTTAAACACATAGGAATTTTATTTTCATGAAGCCATTGGTATGTAATTAAATAAAAAGAAGGTATTTGATTCATGTTGGGCTTGGTGATTGAATTCTAAAGCCCAAAATAAATTAAAAAGAGTTTGAGAAAGAAAATTTTATTTAAGTAAAAAGCTATTGTACGTTCTCTTCATTTTACAGTAGAATGTAGACAAAAAAAGGAAGATAATATTTCCCCTTTTGTAACCTACAAATCAAAACCCAATATTTTCAAATCTCTTGCAAATTAAACCAATTTTTGAAGCTAAATTGTTTAGGGTTTGCTGGATGTTAATTTTAAGTTACTGTAGAAGTTATAGCTGCTTATTTGCAAGGAGAAAAGGTGAGTTAATTCTCACACAATCTATCTCTGAATTTCTAATTCATTGGTTATGAATTTTATAGTAAATGGTTGAGAAATTGGAATGGTGATTTGTGTTTCTTTGGTTGCAAACCTATAGTTTATTCTCTGTCAAAATTTCTTACAATAACTCTGTTTTCTCCCCCCTTTTCAAAGTCTTGATAATATGGGGTGTTTTCAAGTGCATGTGTCTGTAAATTGGGGTTGTAACTATATGTTTTAAATTTCGAAATGTAGGAAATCATGCCGGAAATGCTAAAAGTTGATGGTGGGGAGAGAACGCTTGGAGCATGCTCGCTCCAGGCATCCCACCGGCCAAACAGTCTATGATGATCGGTCGACCGATCGGTACCTAGAGTACATATTCCAGGTGCTTCTTCCTCAGTTGTTCTCTTTGATCTTTGTGTTATGGCTGCTGGTTCTTCATTCTTGAAGGTTTCTTTCTCTTTGCTCCTTTTTCCTGAATTTGATTTCCTATTTGATGATTTCATAAGCCATAGAATTATACTCTATGGAAATATTTATACTATCTATTATATATATTGAATCTACAAATGGTTTATAAAGAAGTATTATTCAAAGAAAGTTATTCAAAAATCTATTGTATCCAAATCCTATTTATAAAATTGATTCAATTTTGAACTACTTTCGACAATAAGTTATTAAATATATGTATATATTTTGAGCAATAATGGCGTTTATGGATTTTAAAAGGAGAAGTCTGAAAGTGTTTATAAACTCTTTGGCTATATATATTTTTTCAAAACCATAAACTCTTCTTGACGTTTTATTGTGCTTTTTCTTTGGCTATATACGTTATTTTGGCATTTCTTTTGTGACTTTTGAACTATTGCTTCTTGCAATTTCTGCCTTCACTTGAATGAGAAATCTAATTAAACGATTTAGCAATACAACTGGTATGGAACATTTGTATTATTTTATCGATTAATTCTTAGACTCGTTCAATTGAATATTTTATTCGAGTGGGATTACTATCTTTTAGTAAATATTTTAGTAGGTAAAGTGGTTATGGGACATTAGGTGGTGCTAATTTAATTACAAACTGAGAGTATATTGAATTTATCGATCAAAAATGATCACTTCGGCATGCTTTTAGGGGCGTCTATTGTATCGACTCGTGAAGTGCTTGTCTATTATTGTAGCTTGCAAAGTGATTGCTTTTGTTATGACTTGCAAAGTGCTCGTTTTTTGTGTTGACCCGCGAAGTGCATGTCTATTATTATAGCTTACGAAGTGCTTGCTTTTGTTGTGACTTGTGAAGTGCTTGCTTTAGTTTTGACTTGAAATGTGCTCGTCTTTATGGTTTTATGATTTTTAACTCACTTTTATGCTAGTCTATTGGTTTTGACTACTTTCAAGCAGTCTTATATTTTCTATAGTTTGACTCGCTTTTATGCAATCTCTTCTATTCTTGTGATTTCTGAGTTTGTTACCTTATCACCGTAATTGAGATAATTATCGTTGATGGGCATGGGAAGACTTGGTGACATGGTGATTTGTTATTGATGTCTTTTTATTGCATGTGGCATATTATATAATTATTACTATGCCATGTGTATTATGCAAGTTTGTTAGGTAATGATTTCATAATGATGCCTTATTAGATTTAGTGTAACACACTCTATGGATTTCTATATCTTTGATGTGTATGTATGCTCATTATGTAATCTCACCTTTGATGATATTTAGAGAAATTCCAACCCATTTATTATTTTCATAATGCTCGGGTCAGACCAAGACTTGACGGGTACAGGGACTCAATGACCTTGGATTTGGGCAAGCTTAAGAAGTTATATACAATGTTACTTATATGTTTGGTGCAACATTCGATTCTAGCCTATAAACTTCTTGTATATGTGTATACGATCTAGACTTAGGTGTCATGTATATTTTGAAACCTATCGTAGTCTATTTTTATATGTATGTATTTGTGGGTCTAGTATTTCCTTTTGTAGACTCACATTATAGGGTGATATTTGGTCTGTATTATATTTTTGTTGTGATTTGTGATTTTGTGTTGTATGTTATGTGATATATTGTTCTGATTTATACCATCCAACATGTTTATTGCTTTGGACCGAGACTTTTCACATCTTTATATTGCATCATAAGGTAAAAGATGACGTAATAGTGTTATCCCAAGGGAATAGACTTGGATGGTCGCTTCTATCCAGCCTTATTTTCCATATTACTCGACAATATTACTTGTAATATTCTTAGGTAATTTGGGCATAAAGGTGGGGAGTTACCTTGGTATCGGAGTAGAGTTTTCGAACAATATAGAATATTAGAGACACGAATCTTGGCCTAGACAGATTTAGAGTCTCATCCCTTAGGTGTGTAGGGTAGAACTTAGAAGTTATTCTTATCTAGGATAAAAATATAAATAATTACTGGGAATAATCATCGAGACGTATTTGTAATTTTTTTAAAGTACTTTACAAATTGTTATTATTAAGGTATTGATAGAGGTTAGAACTCACTTTGGTTAAGAGTGAGATTTATTGGATATTATGAATTAGACCTTAGATGGCTTAGAATTAAATTGTTGTGTCCTGATCCATTAGTGATCGGATTTGCGCAGTGGAAGCTGATTAATTTCCTTCCGCTGAACACATTAATTAGTTTATCCTATACATGATTGATTGATTTATGAATGCTTGGATGTTTTAATTTTTTAGTAACCATAAAAAAATTACATTGAGTATGAATCACCACATGACAGTTGAAACCTACTCGACATTAATAATAAGACCTTGCGGTGTCTTCGGTGTTGTAGCTACCACAAGGGATATTGGAAATTTGACTCTTGTATAAAATGCAATATTAATCCATAAGCATGATTAATTAAATACTAAGATGTAATTAAAATTTGATGGTTGCATAATGTTTGCACGGATGAATGGGCGTATTATTGAATTGTTAGTAGTGAATTATTATTTGTATAAAGAGATAAAGATTTATTGAAAGTAATTTAATAAATGCAAGAATCTATTTAAATTGAAAATCTCTTTAATTAAAGAAATCTTTGGGAATATACTTTGTTTTAAATTGCTCGTTGGGTGTTTAAGAATTCGGGTCGAGGCGTTTGGCCAACGTTATCGATATAGATTCCTAAACACTAGAACGAGACAGTTAGACACGACATTTTGAGTATAATATTTTAAAAGCCTTATGAATATTTTTAAAGAAGTTATAATTGATATTTAAAGGAAATAAAGTTTTTAATGGAATTAAATATTATTTAGAAATGAAATGATATTTTGGAAAAAGATATATATACATATATAGTGATTTTTTTAGAAAGTAACTTGAAGATAATATTATTTTAAAGAAATATTATGAGCTGTGTATTTTATTTTTGAAAGAAGATAGTATATGGTGTTTTGATAATAATATTAAGTGTTTGATTTGGGATTGAATAATATCATTTAAAATGATAGAAAATTATGTAGAAAGGTATTTTGGTACACGAATTAGGAAGAAAATTTTATCTACTATGAAAATAGTTATGTGTGTGTATACATGTATTTTTTAAAATTTGATGGTTAAAAATAATTATAACAAAATCAATAGGGATACAATATATGTATTAATTTTAGATGATGTTGCAGCTACCGAGCATTAGCGATAGCAGAGGGCAGTAGCTAGGCAATATTGATTTCATGGTCAACATTGTAGTCATTTGACAAAGCAATACGCTATAAATAGATGGCAAGGCAACGCCATTATATTATTTGATGTTTGTAAATTCGTGTATGTTCATTTATAAGATATGTGCTAAAATGAATTGTGTATGATGCTTTTGATTTGTTATGTATATAATATTATGATTTAAATGAATGTTAAAATTTTATGTATGAGTCCTAATCTGAAGGAAGTTAAAACAAAAGATAATTGTGTAAGTAAATTTTGGAAATTTCCAAATAATTGGAGAAAATGGAACTGTGTATTTTGATGATTCGAATCATAAAGATAAATTATATAAATAAGATTTGGTATAAATAAATACCATAAGAAGCTATTATATTATTTGACAAAAAAGTAAAGCTAGAAAAAATATTATTAAAGAAAAGATTTATTCTAAAATTAGACAATTATTATACTGAAAAGGTTGAACTTTGTAGTTAACTTTATATGATTGGAATAAGTGGTTGAGTTTTTGAATACTATAACCTTGGTAAATAAAGAATGTTCTGATTTTGTATAGCTTTATAAAATAGTAATGATGAGATATAAAACTTCTTTTATGAAGCAAAGAAAAGTGATTTGCGAAATGAGTTTGAATATTAGTATAAAAATATGTTATGTACTAAAATAAGTTTTGTAATTGTGAAAGAAAGTTTTCAAAATATATCTATGATGAAGTTTTAGAAGATAAATACTTTAGTAAGAGAAAAGAAAATTCTTTTGGTTTGATATATACAACTTCTTATTAGAAGTTAGCTTTCCTGGTTTATGAATTTCAAATATAGAAAATTAGCTTAAAAGGAATTAAAAAGTTGAGTAATAATTTAATTTTTGTAATGTTTCATTTTATAGAAAGTAATTCTTTAGAGAAATGAATTTTTTGCAATAAAACAAATTAAACTATGAAGTTTATAATATTTAAACTAGGTGATTAAATAAGTTAGATGTCTTTTAACTTCTTAAAGTGTTTTGTATTCTAATCCGTAAAAGGGTGTTATATTTTAAAGGATTTAAAATATTTATGTAAACTTATTCTAAAATTAGAAAATAAGGAAAAAATGATATGTTAAATTTTGTAAATTAATATGCTAAGTTGAAAGAATGCCTTACAATATTGGAGTTTAATTAAAAAATTAATAACGAATGAAGAAGGATGAGAACTAAAATATGGAATCTTATATTGGGAGGATATATTAAAAGTATAAAATATTGATATTATTTGTGAAGTATAAATTTTTGATAAATTTTGAAAGAAGATGTATCGAAGGTAAAGAATTTTGAATTTAAGGAAACATTTTGGGAAATTTTGTTACTTCAAGGGAGTTTATTTTCGGTAAAAGTAGAAGTTGGGATTTAAATTAGAGAGAAAGGAAATCCATTAGCTTTTATAAGTGCCTTTTTCTAAAATGGATTTAACCTTATAAATTCTGTTTTTTTTAAGAAGTAGATATGAAATTTTGAAATATCTCTGGAATGAGTTAATTATTGCTCAATACTAAGTTCTAAGATTAGAAGTTGATTGAAAAATCAAATTCTTGGAAAATAATTTGTAAGGAAAGAAGATTTATAAATCATTTTACATTCATATTTTAAAGGAATGGTATGTAAGTTAGATGTTTTTAACTTTTGAAAAGTAATCCAAAGATTTTATAAGTATAAACGATAAAGTTTTATTATGAATAACTATTTTGTTTTATTGTGTAGATGCTTGATTAAGGTGTTGATAATGTATATTTTAAAGAAAAAAATTTATTACTAATTGTAATAATAACTATTACTAGACTTTTCTCCGTAACGGAATTGCGGGTATGCAATTTTCTTAAGATGGGGGGTTTCTAACAACCCTGGTTTGAGACATACTTGAAATTAAAAGTAAAATAAATTTAAAGATGATTTGTATATGAGATTTGGGATTTTATTTTTTCAGTTCTTTCTCAAAATTTATAAGAAATAGGGATTTTTCTATTATTGTAGAAAAGAGAATAAACATTTCAAGTGATTTATTTGAAGATATTTGAAATTAGATTTGGATAAGAATATTTAATTGGTTTGAATCTTCTATTTTTTTAAATAAAACAAAATTTGGGATTAGTAGATTTCTTTATAAAAATAATGTTCATTGTTAAAATAACTTAAGAAGTCATTTTATTTATGTTGGGCTTTGGCAATGTTTTAAACACTTAGGCATTTTATTTTCATGAAGCCATTAGTTTGTAATTAATTAAAAAGAAGGTATTTGATTCCTGTTAGGTGTGGTGATTGAATTATAAAGCCCAAAACAAATTAAAAAGAGTTTGAGAAAGAAACATTTATTAAGTAAAAAGTTGATGTACATTCTTTTCATGTTACAGTAGACTGTAAACAAACAAATGGAAGATAATATTCCCTCTTTTGTAATCTAGAAACTAAAATCCAATTTCTTCAAATCTCTTGCAAATTAAACCAATTTTTGAAGCTAAATTGTTCAGGGTTTGTTGGTTGCTAATTTTAGGCTGCTATAGAAGTTATAGTTGCTTAATTGTAAGGAGGAAAGGTGAATTAATTCTCGCACAGTCTATCTCTGAATTTCTAATTTCATGCTTATAAATTTTATACTAAATGGTTGAGATATTGGAAAGGTGATTTGTGTTTCTATGGTTGCAAACCCACAGTTTATTCTCTATCAAAATTTCTTACTATGACTATGTTTTCTCTCCCTTTTCAAAGTCTTGATAATATGGGGTGTTTTCAAGTGCATGCGTCTGTAAATTGGGGTTGTAATTGCAAGTTACAAATGCTGGAATGTAGGAAATCATGCTGGAAATGCTAAACTTCGATAGTGGGGAGAAAACGCCTGGAGCACGCTCGCTCCAGGCATCCCACCGGTCGATCGGTCTATGATGGCCAGTCGACAAGTTAGTACCTGGAGTAAGTGCTCCAGGAGCTTCTTCCCTTGTTGTGCTCTTTGATCCTTGTGTTATGGTTCCTGCTTCTTCATTCTTGAAGGTTTCTTTCTCCTTGCTCCTTTTTCCTGAATTTAGTTCCTATTTAATGATTTCATATGCCATGGAACTATACTCTATGGAAATATTTATACAATCTATTATATATACTGAATCTACAAATTGTTTACAGAGAAGTATTATTCAAAATAGTTATTCAAAAATCTATTGTATCGAAATCATATTTATAAAACTGATTCAGTTTCGAACTACTTTCGACAGTAAGTGTTTAAATATGTGTATATAGTTGAGCAACAAAGGAGTTCATGGATTTTAAAAGAGAAGTTTGAAAGTATTTATAAAGTACTTTAGAAATCATTTCATATGTGGTAAAATCAAAATATTTGCTTTCAAAAGCATAAACTCTTCTTGACGTTTATTGTGCTTTGTCTTTGGCTATATATGCCATTTTGGCATTTCTTTTGTGACTTTTAAACTATTGCTTCTTGCAATTTCTGCCTTTACTTGAATGAGAAATCTAATTAAACAATTCAGCAATACAAGTGGTATGGAACATTTGTATTACTTTATCGATTAATTCTTGGACTCGTTCGATTGAATATTTTTTTCGAGTGGGATTTACAATCTTTTAGTAAGTACTTAAGTATCGCAAAGTGATTATGGGATATTGGGCGACACTCATTTAATTACAAATTGAGAGTATATTGCATTTATATATCAGAAATGATCACTTCGCCGTGCTTTAAGGCTCGTTTATTGTGTCGACTCGCGAAGTGCGTGTCTATTATTGTAGCTTTCGAAGTGCTCGTCTATTATGTTGACTCATGAAGTGTGTGACTATTACTGTAGCTTGCGAAGTTCTTACTTTCATTATGACTTATAAAGTGATTGCTTCAGTTTTGACTTGCGATATGCTCGTCTTTATGATTTTATTATTTTTGACTCACTTTTATGCTAGTCTATTGGTTTTGACAACTTTCAAGCAGTCTTATATTTTCTAGAGTTTAACTCGCTTTTATGCAGTCTCTTTTATTCTTGTGATTTCTGAGTTTGTTACCTTATCACCGTAATTGAGATGATTGTCGTTGATGGTCTTGAGAAGACTTGATGACATGGTGATTTGGTATTGACGTCTTTTATTGCATGTGGCATATAATATAGTTATTACTATGCCCTGTGTATTATGCAAGTTTGTTTGGTGATGATTTCATAGTGATGCCTTATTAGGTATAGTGTAACACACTCTACATATTTCTATATTTGATGTTTATGTATGCTCATTATGTAATTTCAAATTTAATGATATTTAGAGAGAGTCTGACCTATTTATTATTTTCATAATACTCGGGTCAGACCGAGACTTGACAGGTATAGGAATTTAGTGACCTTGGATGTGGGCTAGCTTAAGAAGTTATATACTATGTTACCTATATGTTGGGTGCAACATTCGATTCTAGCCTATATACTTGTTGTACATGTGTATATGAAGTAGATTTAGGAGTCATGTATATTTTGAAATCCGTCGTAGTCTATTTGTATATGTATGAATTTGTGAATCTAGTATTTCCTTTTATAGACTCACACTATAAAGTGATATTTGGTTTGTATTATATTTCCGTTGCGATTTGTGATTCTGTGTTGTATATTATGTGATACATTATTCTAATTTATATTAGCCAACGTGTTTATTGCTTTAGGCCGAGACTTTTCATGTTTTTATATTGTATCATGAGGTAAAAGATGACGTGATAGTGTTAGCCTAAGGGAATAGACACGGGTGATCACTTCTATCCAGCCTTATTCTCCATATTACTCGACAATAGTACTTGTAAAATTATTGAATAATATAGGTATAAAGGTAGGGCGTTACATATTAAGCTTTTTAAGGTTCTGTGGGGAGATGACCCAGCAGAGAGTACATGGAATCCTGAAGAAAAGATCCGAGCTACCCATCCAGAACTATTTTCTGGTATGTTTCCATTTTATTTAATATGTGTACAACTGCTTAGGCATTTAGGCTTTAGCTTAGTGTGCCTTATAGATAGGGATGTTTGGATGTTAGGAATGGATGCGAACGTGTCATTATGACATATTTTGGATGATGGTTGCTAATGGTTGTATTTATTTATCTTTGCACACACAGACAAATATATATGTTCAGGTTAACATGAATACACACCATCACTTATGTTATTGCATCAAGTTATATGCATATGGTTGTTGCACATGGATTGAATGGTTGCGCATACATGTAAAACTGCCAGTATATTTACATAGGATGTTGCATACATTTTGGATACATCGCATAAGCACTTGCATTTCAGGAGGTCAACTAGATCAGGAGATCGCCTAATTCTCGCATTAGTATAGGTTCATATACATTCCATGTTTATATGTACATATTGCATTAGAAAATCAAAAGTAAGGACAATTATTGCTAGTGGCTGATGGTTGAGTAGATGGTTGTAAGTATTAATTTTGGTACGTATGAGTTGCATTTTTCCATCCTTAGGATTTCGAGGATGAAATCCTTTTAAGGGAGAGAATGTAACACCCCGCGAAAATTTGCCGAAAATTTAATAAAAGAAATTAAATTAATTATAATAAAGTTAAAAGTGGAATTTTTACAAACATCTAAATTTGGCTACGAAACTTATACTATCGGGTTCGTAGCAATTTTCTAAATAATTTTCATATATAAAGTTTTGAAATCGGAGCTCGTACGAAAAAGTTAATTAAGTTTAAAGATTTAAAATCGAAAATAATCAATATATAAATAGGGACAGTTTGGCACAAGTCCCTAATAAGTTTCAAAATACACAAAAACCCTAGTAAAAAAAGTTTGTAAATTAGGTCTCTAGAATTAAATTACCGAATAATGGCATACACTTATGCAATTATTCAGTGAATAATTGTAGACATTTATGCAATTATATCAAAAAATTGCAGACATTTCCACAATTATTCACTGAAAAATTGTGGAAATTTCCACAACTATTCACCAAAAAATTACGGAAATTTCCGCAATTTTTTCAAAAATTTGCGGAAAATTCCGCAATTATTCACCAAAAAAATTGCGGAAATTTCCGCAATTATTCACCGAAAAAATTGCATAAATTTATGCAACTTTTGGATATAATTGCATAAATGTCTGCAATTATTCAGTGAATAATTGCATAACTATATGCAATTAGTAACTTAATTCTAGGGACCTAATTTACATACTTTTTTTTACTGGGGTTTTTGTGTATTTTGAAACTTATTAGGGACCTGAGCCTAATATTCACTATAAATATATGGTAATAAATTTTAAAATAGGAAACATCTATCTGTCAACACCTCAGCTTGGATCGGTCGACCCCTAGCGGTTGACCGCCCAAGACCGAGCGGTCTACCGATCGAGCATTGTCGTCTAGGGTTTGCGAAGGCTGAATGGCCCGAATTTTAATATATTTAATCTCACGGTTAGATCGACTCCTACCTCTATAAATACAACGTTAATCTCACTTAATAAACCCTAATCTAATTCTGGATGCACCAAAACTCCATCTCTCCCAAAACTCAACTTGTTTGCTTCTCTTAAAATCAAATTGTTCTTCAAAAATAAAAACCTAAAATTAGAGAAGAAGAAGATAATCAAATCAATCAAGGAAGGAGAGAGATCGACGAATTAAACGGAGGTGATTCCAGGCAGATAAAAGAGGGAATAGCTTACTCGAGGTGAATGGGTTTGTTACTAAAATGATGATTTATATGTAATCGAATTTAACTATGCCTATTTGAACTAGTATTTGTCCAATTTAATCTGGAATTTTGTTTATCTAGAAGTTGCAAGTAATTCGAAATTTGATTGAAAAATCTAAATTATATGGACATGATCCCTATTTAATAATTAAAGTAAGCTGAGGATAACGGTTGATTTAAGTTGATTGTAATATGAACACCCTTTTTGTTCACCTCGAATTTTGAATTTTGAATTTAAAACTGTGTATAACTATACCCTTTCCATGTTAATTTTCCATGAATTAATTTGAAATACATATATACCAAAATAATTACGGAAATTGTTGGAATTGTAGATTTAACGAAATAGGGTTTACTTATGAAACTGTACATAAGAAGAATGAAAATTAACTAACAAACGAACGTAAAAAAAATATAATTAACGTAAACTAATTCAACCAGTCGACTGGCTTACTTAGTTGGTCGACAATGAGCGATCGACCGCTACAGTAGCCGACGGTGGATCAGTCATCGACTTTCAGGCATAAGTTGAACCTTGGCCCAATGCCTTGGTTTATATATATATATATATATATATATTATGTGTGCATGTTAGTATACTCTTAGAGAAATTAGTTCCCTAATTGTCGACTTTCAAATGTTACGGAACTTGTAAGGTAGTGTACACAGGTAATTTGGCTAAGACGCTATCCATTCGATTAAGGCGATTCTATCGCAAGAAGCATTCATAGGAGGTTCCTCGATGGATGTGCAACACTATAGGTGGATGCCTGAAGAAGTGTGTGGCCCTGCACTAACGGGAGGTTCCTTGGTGCATACAGCAATTAGGACGTGACACTGTTGGTGGATGCCCAGCGCGGTGCAATAAGCAGCGTGATGTTACCATTGAGCTTAGACATGGATGCAGCGACCTTATGAGATCTTTGTCGCAAGTCATGTGTGACGCCCCACCTCTATACCCACGCTAGCCAAGAACACTACAGTGTAATGCTGTCAACTAGCACGGAGAATAAGGCTGTTGAGGAGCGACCATCCGTGTAACAGCTTTGTGCGAGCACCGATATGTCAGATAGTATAGGATGCATATCATTTAAGGAGGAAATCCGACATACCGATACAAACTCAAAGCTATCACACAGTGGCTATATATAATCTTCGGAAACAAATATAGAAATAAACGTAACACAAATCAGTCACAGACAATTCATATCACAAAGGCGGAAATAGATATGAATATAACACATGAAAGTGTACATCAGAGTAGTGGTCAAATAAGATCCACAATAACACAAAAGAATAGATACAAGTGCAAGACAATAGAATACGTATACATCAAGGAGTCTAAATCTCAAATGTATACAACAAAAACTACTAAACTAGAGTAGTTAGCCAAAAGTCAGAAGATGGCTCCAGATAAGAAGTCATGAGGAAGCACCTGTAAAATCTCAGTCTGACCCGAGTATTATTTAAGAAGAAAATAATAAACGGATCAGTCTAGCTATAAATATCAGATAAAGTGATATAGAATAAGAGGTATGACAAAAACGTATCATAACCATAATACCATACTGTGATAAGTACGTAATTGAAAATCAACAAGAGATTAATCAATATCATAAGAATCTTCTCAAAGATAAAAAAGAATGTCATATTCTTTATTTAATTCACCAAGCCACAATTAATGCCAATTGTAAAAGTTGGTGAAACATAAATTCCAGATCAATAAATTAGAAATCTAGAAAACACAAGAAAGAGGATGGCCAATCCCATAGACTGAACATCGACGCACCTAGAAAGGTTCGCCCCATGTAAAGTCTAACATCGATACACCTAGAAAGACGTACCCCATGCAAAGTCGAACATCGACGCACCTAGAAAGATACGACCCATGCTCTAGCATTGACGCACCTAGAAAGATACGACCCATGCATAAATAAACATCGACGCAACTAGAAAGATACGCCCCATGTAATGTCTAACATCGATGCACCTAGAAAGATACACCACATGCAAAGTCGAACATCGACGCACCTAGAAAGATACGACCCATGCATAGACGAACATCGACGCACCTAAATAGATACGCCCCATGCCCCGACTTATTGATCTGATTGCTCCACGAAGTAAATAAACATCGACGCACCTAAATAGGTACGACCCATGCGAGAAATAAACATCGACGCACCTAAATAGGTACGACCCATGCGAGAAATGAGACGAAGCTCAATAAAACGAGGAACGGTCCTCCACATGGACAAAGAGACATCGCACATTGCTAGTCTAAATCACAAGAATGATCGTCATGATCATAAGGAAGTGTCAATTACACTAAGCCAGTAAATATAAGAGTTTAGCTTCATGTCCCATAACCACTTGCTTAACTCAAATATTTACGGACAAACTGTAGATCTCCACTAGGAAATTGTCACAAGAGAGTTTCAATCGAACAAGTCCAAAAATTAACCGACGAAGTAAACGCAAGCGTTTCATACCACTTGTTTTGCTAAGCCGTTTAATTATATTTTCTCATACGAATGAGGTAAAGGTTTGTATATACTAATAGATTGGAAAACGGTTTTAAGAAACGAGCTTTGATATTGAAAATAGAGTTGAAATCGTTTTAATGAAAGAGTTTTAATATTTACTACTAGTATAGAAAACCTTTATATTTTAAAGTGACAAATCATAGAAGTTCTGTAGAAACAATCAATCATCAAAATTCACATTCGAAGACGTGAATAAATTCCAAAGAAATCGATATCAAATCCATTAAAGTGGATATTTCCAAAATTCCCAAAGAAAGATGTCATCAAAGATGATAATAAAAGATAACAACAATAGGGAAACCACACGAATCGATTAAAGTTGGAAATCACACAAAATAGGCGAAATAGGCAAACAGCATCAGGTCGGTCGGCCGGCTTCAGGGCTCGGTCGACCGGACCCTGTTCTGAAAAATAGTTTGGGAAGCAGGTCGGTCGACTGAGCTCTGCAGCCGGTCGACCAAACCCAAACAGAGAAGTGCTTAGCACTTTTGGAAGCATGTCAGTTGACTGACTACAGAGCTCGGTCGACCGGACCTGTTTCCAGCACTGCCCAACTTATCAAGTTCATTGGCCAAATCTCGACCAAATTGCATTTTCGCGAGCAACGACACTAAGGATTTAAGCCAAACGACAACCCGGCCTTATAAGCTCTTCAATGCATCACAAAAATCATGATCAAAGATCAAAGTTTGGATTTTTAAAGAATTGAACTCAAAATACTAAAAATTGGAATATTCACCAAATCAATCCAAACCAAGTGCAATTGCACAAGAATAAGTGTTAGGAATTCATACCTAACAATCGAAGATAAATATAGATTAAGATGTGAGATAAAAATCTCACCTTTGAACCCAAACGAATGAAGAAGATGCTATGGAGCAATGGCAAGAGCAATTACTCTTCAATTCCAACTCAACAAGCTTGAATCTAAGCTTTAAAAGAGAAATATTTCCTAAGTTAGGTTTAGGAAATTCTGAAATTGAAAGGAGAAAGAGTTGGAGAAGAAGAAGATGAAGCTTACTAATTGGTTCTCTTTGAATTTGGAGCTAGAATATGATTTGCAAATGGAAACTAGGGCTTAGGATTTTCTAATTCTTTTTCTCTTCCCCCATTTTTGATGAAGCTTGAGAGAGTTAGGAAATGAGGAAAGAATGAAGAGAAGTGGAGAGGGGTTTGGTTGATATAACCAGAATTGGGCAAGTGGGCTGAACCTGTGTAGTTAATGCCCCGCTATTACCCCGCTATAACCCCGCTATATCTCATAGCGGATTTCTACCGCTACGATATTTCCATATAGCCTCAAAATATAGCCTTTCCGCTTTAAGCCCCGCTATTTCCGATATATCCCGTTATTCCCGCTATATTCCGCTATTTCCGCTATATCTTCTTTAATAAAATGAATTGAAAAATTGCATTTATACAATATAAAAATTATGAAACTAATTTATCTGATTTAATTTTTAATATATTTTCAAAAATGAAAATACTCTAATATTCTACTAAATTTAATTATGTTATATAACAGTTTTACGTTTATTTAAAGTATATTCGCATGTGTTTTTATTTAAAATTATTTATGTATTAACTATAATTCAATTGAATGATAATTTTTCATTTGATTACCATTTATATATTTGTAAAAACATTAAGTATGAGTTTTATATTCTATTTTAGAGCCATCCGCTATATCCCGCTATATCCTCGCTGTATCCCCGCTATGACTTTTTGCACCTCCACCGCTTTGAATCTGCCGAGCGCTTTAACTGCACAGGGCTGAACCAAACCCAATGTCCAAATGATCAAATTTTTGACTAGCTCCAAACATATCGAAGTTTACACTCAAAAAGATCGCAAACGATATTTTGAACTCAATGGGGGTGGTCTCGAGTCCTAATTCGACTGTTTGCAAAAAGTAGCTTTTCGGACTTCAATCCGACGAACGATGAAATATTTAAATATAATATTTAAATATAAAATCGATAAATATGCGGGTTGTTACATCAGGATTGTGGGATCCTCTTAATGTGTAAAATACGATACATTGTATCGTAGTTTGGGAAATGTGGTCCCAAGGGCAATATTGTACGCAATCTTATGTTAGGAGTAGTCCTAGAGGCTATTAGTTTGATCCATAGCTGATTTGAGGTTCGATTAGTTATTCAACACTAAGTGTATGCCCTCACAAGATGTTGGTGTAGGTATATTTACAGTTAAATCCCTTAGGTTAATATGACCAACAAAGTAAGTAATATACAACACAAGTAGGACACCCTAGGTCACATAGATTATGAATGAAGTCAAATGCACGTGATCACCCTATATTAATGATGTAACTCATTTACCAGACTTTTGTATGACCCACTCCTTTCCTTTTCTCCCACTATAGAGGACATGGCGGCAAATGATTGGCCCAGATCTAGTATGTGGAGGAGTTAGCATGGCGTTAGCACCACTTATTACTCTTTATCACTCTCCATGTAACTATTCATCGTATTTTAGTACTTCTTAGACTTTATGCTGTTATTTTGTAGATTCTTGGACTACGTATATTTTGAGATTGTGGTTTCTGGGATATTTTCTAAGATGATATTTTCCCGTATTTATATATTACTGTCTTCCGCTATGATATCTGAAAGTGTAGAATGTCTTATATTTTATTCTTTATAATCCTAGTCTTTGTAATGCTTTACAACCAACAGCTTGCATTTTTTGACACGACGCGAGTCCTAAAGTCATCCTAGGCTTTGGATCGATGTGTCTGGAGGTGTCGGTTGTTACATCGTCTAACCTAAGCTCTGATACCAAATGAAACAACCCGCTACCTATAACATCCCGATTTACACGTGAAAGGATGCAAACATTGCAGACAGTGGATCGTTTTGTGCTAAAATATATAAAACGTAACATAGAGCTATCTACAATAATCTACACTTTTTGGAACTCACAGCGGAGGGAATAAAATAGAGTAGTAATTAATAATACAATCTAGACAAACAAAAAATACGTTATCAAATAAATCCAACTGCAATGTCTGGTAATGGACATGATATAATGTCTGGAAATAAATGAATTACAATGGTGGATAGCTAAATATGAATGCACATCACCATCTCACCATTACCTAGAAGTCACCACTAGTTTTCCATATCAACCTACCAGAGTATAACTAAAAATAATAAAATGATAGAGGAGATCGGACATATGTCTAGTGAGTGAAACGTGTAGCTCCTCAGTAGCGAGTCGCTTACGATTTGACAAAAGCAGGTTGAGAAATGTAATTCCTCTAAGTGAGTCATTTATGATATAGCGATAGTGGGTTTAAACATTTTTTCCTTGGTAGTGAGGCGCTTACAATATGGCGATAGTGGGCCAAGATATTTTGTTCCTCGGTAGTAGGCGCTTACGAAATTGTGATAGTGGGCTGAAATATTTTGTTCCTCGGGAAGGAGTCGCTTACGGTTTGGTGGTGGTGGACAGAGATATATAGTTCCTAAATAGTGAGTCACTTATGATTTGGCAATAGTGGACTGAGACATGTAGTTATTAATTAGTGAGTTACATACATTTTCGGTGATAATGAGTTAGGACTATAGGTCAATTATGTAATGGTCGATCTTCGATATATGAGTTGGGACTTTGGGCTCAACCTTGTGCATATGATGAGCCATAGGATAGATTTTAGTGATATCTAAGCATATGATGTCACTATAGTATTATATTACATTTAACTGAATTGTTGGGTGCAGATGACACACATTAAGGTATTGTTTTTGAGTAAGTATTGTTTTACTAGCTTATTAGTATTATATACTTATACGATGCGTTTCACACATGAGACATATGTCTAACCCCCACTATCATTTTCTTATTTTTATTTATACTATAGTAGATCGATAAAGTGAACTGGGGGTGACTTGGAGGTGATGGTATGATGGAGACACGCATTCATTTATTAGCTTTCTACCATTGTATTTCATCTATTCCCAAGCATTATATCGTGTATGTTACCAACATAGAGATATTGTAGTTGGATTTATTTGATACTATATTTTTTTGCTTGTCTAGGATTGAATTATTGATTATTATTATATTTTATTTCTTCCGCTATGAGTTTTATAAAGTGTAGAGTATAGTCGATAGCTCCGTGTTATGTTTTTTTGTATTTTACCTCAAAAGGACATGCCATTTGCGAGGTCTGCAATGTCCACGTTATTTCATGCATAAATCTGGGTGCCGTTAATGGTAGGTTGTTTCATATAAATATTTATAAACATATAAATATGCACTCTCAATACATCCTAGTTTTTGAGCTAAGGAAAGTTTTTATCCGATGCCAATTGTAACAACTTGCCTTTTCATCCCCTGGGTTAAACGCCTAAACCGACGCTAACACCTCGAGAACCAAGAAGGACGAGTCACTGGGTATGATAACTAGAAACAAATACAGTTCTAACTAATAACTTTTGGAGTCACATAGTTGAAATAAACAAAGTATAATATATGAATAACCATAATTACTTTGATTTCACCATAATATATTTACACTATCAGATACATATGTATGTACCTGTGCAGTTAAAACCCCTCTAAAGCCCCTAAAAATCCCCACTATAGCACATAGCACTCTTCAACCACTACGCTATTTCAATTTAGCACTGTTGAACAGTAGATTCGCTTTAAGCCCCACTATTTTCCGCTACACCCGTAAAATCAAGGTTTTATTAACGTCAACTTTAGCAACATTAACATACAAAGGTGATTTGACTGGTTCTCTTTTAAAGTAAATCAACAAAATTATGGTAATGACCTAATTTTAAGGCATAAGTACTAGATATAAATGAGAAATCTATTGTAGTCACCAAATCTAGCATGCATAAATCAATATATTATTTAGTTTTTCTATATAAGATTAAATAACAGTTCTTTTTTCTTCATAAATGAAGTGAGAATGAGAATAAATTAACTTCAAATAAAAGTTTCATATCTAATGAAACTTTTTGCACCTTCGCTACTTTCCGCTACATCTTTGCTTTATCCCCACTATAAACTTTTACACCTCCACCGCTATAGAACCGATAAGCACTTTAACTGCACAGGTGTGTACAATGGAAATCAAACCAATCCATATGCATAATCATATCCCAATCATAACACTTATTTACAGGAATTACAATAGGTAAAATAAAGTCATCTCTTCTGTACTGTTTTGTCTCCAAGCTTCATCAACCTAAAAATATAAATAAAGGGGAAAAATAGGAGTGGGTCAGACATAAATCAGGTGAGTGAGCCATACTTGCTCCACAACACTAAAAAGATTATACTATAACATGATAAGAGTATAATGTCTTGATCACCTCACGCTGCTGGTCACATCAAACTTAACCTATAGTATACATCCAATCTCGCCGCCTGCGATATAGGTTGGTATCACATTAAATCATGCAGACTTACTTCCTAGAAATCGCCTCATGTGTTACAAGTTCGCTTTTTGTCCACCTTCACGTCTGTTAATCCTCCTCTTGGAAAGACAGCATATAGACATATTTAACCCAATCGAATGCACAGTGATGGAAGCTGGATTATCATGGATTTGGTTCAGACAAATGGATGGATGATCAATCACGGATAATAAACATGATTATGAGGCTAGGATATAGCATAGTCGATGGACAAGCACCACATGATACTTGAGTATGGGTTTTTGACAAAGGTCGAGTTGCTCCGGGATCACAATGGGTTTACTTCGGGTTTTCAAGAGGATTGCTTCGAGACAAAGAGGTGTTTGCTTCGAGTCACGATGGGGCATTCCTTGAAGGGTGTTTGCGCCAAAAATGGTCACAAACCCCAAATATCGTGAAAGCACCAGTGTATGAACACGGATCAGCAATAAATGATCACAAATCACAGATCTAAGTACTGTAGAGGATAAGAAATGAAGAATAATAAACTTAAAACGGAAAGAAAAAGACAGAGACACAAGATTTATAGTGGTTCGGCTATCTCCAGCCTACGTCCACTTCAAAAGTTAATTTTTATTGACTTTCCTCGCTGGTTACAACTGATTACAGCAGATTATAATGATAAAATTCGAGTATACAGCAGCCTTATAGTGCAAAGATGTTTTCGGCAGAGTCTGGACGTCGGATAGCAAAAAGCTCTCCCCCTTCTGTAGGCTCTAGGGTGCTATTTATAGGCATAGGTCACAAATATCTCGCTCAGATCTCGGGAGACCTCTTCTGGCATGTGAGTGGGCCCACGCGATCGATCCCAGGTGATTTCGACTCGATCCGTGATCGATACGAACGAAATTCGTATCGATCAAGATCTTGTCTAATCGAGCCGAAATTTAGTATGAGCATTCTTTAGGGCTTACGTAAGCTCCTATGAAAATTTCATAGCATTTGGACTTGTAGATCTTGAGATATGATCGATACGAAATGTAGTGTTCGCATGGTACTTTGTTCGTATCGATCAATTTCGTATCGATACCGGACCGTATCGATACAGCGCACGTGCTTGCCGATGACGTGGCGCTACTTCCAAGGCTCGATCCACTCACAATGCCATGTTGAATGTTTCTTCCCTCAAATCATGCACATTCTTCGTTCGTATCCATGCTTCATGCTCATTCGTATCCATCTGTCTGCATTGGTCACGTTCGTGTCCATTAATCTGTATCCACTACTTCGTATCGATCATGTGACCTGATCGATATGAATTTGCATTGAGTCGAACAGCCCCGCATCGAACAGCATCGAGTCGAACAGCATCGTATCCTTCTCCCTGATTGATACGAATGCCTTGTTCGTATCCATGGGTATCGATACGAAATGCATGGATACGAACAGTATCGATACCAAACCTGTTTCTTCCAACATTGTTCCATCCATATCTCGAGCATGGGAACTCCGATTTACCTGAAATTTGAAACGTGGCATCTCCTAGCCTTGGTCATCGTTCCCAATCGATCCCGCCTTGATTGGAGCTCGGTCAAATTTTGAAGACATCGATCACAACCTTGTTCCCACTCAATTTCCAATCCTGATATTCATCCTTTTCCAGCTAATTTGTTGATATTCCAGCCTTGACCAAAGGGTGGGATAACAAAGGGGATGGCATTGGACCTCCTTGGATCAGCATTATCTTGCTTGGGGTCATCTCAGCATTTACTTCGAGTCACTGGAGGGGTTACTTCGAGTCACTGGAGGGGTTACTTCGGGTCAAGGAGGCAGTTACTTCGGGTCAGAGTCATGGATCAATCAATATCCATATGATTCACATCATTTCGTATCCATCTGCTTCGTATCCATCCCCTTCACATCCATCTATTTCGTATCCATCGAGTTTGGACCGACCTCATCATTCATTAGCAGCATGCTTTGTATCGATCATCCACTTGATCGATACGAAGGGGAGAACCATAGATCGATACGAAGGAATAACTTCGGCATCGATACGAAACCACACGCAAAGCATCAATATGAAGAGCTTGGCGCTAGATGGATACGAAGGACACAGTCAAGCCAGAGGAAGCGGTCTACAAGCGTGAAACATGGAACTCCCCAAAACACTCGAGCCACGTCATCGTTACGAAGCCTATCGATACGCATGTATCGATACGAAGTGCTCAGCCGACTTGCAAATCCAATATTGGATCAATCATAACTCAAAAACTACAAGTCCAAATGCCATGAAATTTTCACAGAATCTTTCTTATTCACTCAAGAAAGTCTATGATTGATCGCAGCTCCATTGAGCCATTTTTGGATCGATACGAAATGAACTTGGATCGATCAGGATCGATCCCAAACGACTCCAAATCGATCTGGTGGGCCCACCCACGTGTGAAAAGAGGTGTTCCGAGGTTCGAGGGAGATATTTCCAGATCTACTCCTATAAATAGCACCCCTACGCCTATAGAAAGAGGACTTTTGGCTCTTCTGTATCGTTACTCTGCTGAAACTCCATTGTAACTTGAGTGTTATTGATTGTACTGTTGTAAATTAGTTGAGAATCATCAATAAACAACAAACTCTTCAAAGTGGACGTAAGCTACAATGTAAAACCACTATAAATCTCATCTTTTTACTGCTTTCCTTTTAATTTTTGTTGTTCTTTACATTTATATCCTCTTTACATATTCTATCCGTGGTCTGCGACTGTGACTGGTGCTTTCATCTGCGATTGGGTGTTTATGGCCAATTTTGGCGCAAACAACATCAATCCCATGTAGGATTCACCTCCCCCAACTCGCCTCATAAGCTACAGGGTTGACTGTTATGCATACCTTGTATACAAAATGGACTCACGTCGGGATTTGCCGCTTTCACTACAGGATCGCTTAACATCCACTCCTTCATACTGGACCACCGAAGTACTATAGGGAAGCATCTGAATACCCAGATCACCTCCTTATGTCATGGGCTTATATCTTAGGTTTCCAACTTGTCCCATAGGCTCATACGCATTCAGGTCAATATTTTACTAAATTTACCATCGAATAGCATATAAACCAATTCCATTAAACAGTCACCATCCACAAAATACTCTTTGAATCCATAGCATTAGAAAACATCTCTAAACTAGCCTCCAAGCATATTCTGAAAACAAAGGAAATGGAACTTGAATTGATAAACATTAATATATATTAGCTTGTTCGAGCCTAGGTCCAACCTGAACATGGGACGACCATGGGTCCACCGATCACATAGAACAATCGACTAGTCGTGGTTAGAAATTTAATTTTTGATCACGATTTTGGTCGTTCTTCCATGTCGTATTGCCTTCAATTGCCCTAGTCCACATTTGATCATCTAATAACATCCCAAACATCTTAAACTATAATTCTATAGTCATTTTACACTTAAATTTCATAAATTTTCATACTATATTCATTTAATTCAAAGAACATAGTGAAAATCTAGTTTTTGGTTTACTATTTATAATTTCCCTTCCAAACCGCATGTTGAACCCAAATTTATTATTCAATGGTTGATTACCTTCTTATATGTAGGCTACAAATCAGAGAAATAGCAGCGTTTTTGCATTATACTGGAAGAAAGCAAAGATCACCCATCGAAGTGCTCTCCAATACTTCTCCCTTTGCTATCCGGACTGTTTTACCACTAGACCTCCATGGTTCTCCTTCAATCTGGTATAGATACATAGTATTATCCATATGCTTCGTGATGCCATAGGTTTTGTACGAATTCGTCGAGAACTGAGTGAGATATGGTGATTTGAAGTTTTTGGATAGAAAGATGGAAAGTGAATGAAAATGGAGTAGCATCAGCTTCTGATGTGGATAAGAAGTTACGTACTCTAGTATTTATAAACTGAACGAAAGCAATGGTCTATTTAAATTCAAATTCAAAATTTTGGCGCTCGCTAAATTCAATATGAAATTGCACATAATTCCTTCATACGGACCCCAAATGCGGCAATTGAATATACTGTGCGAATCGAAAAAATGAGACCATCAAACTGGCATAGGTTTCATCATCAAATTCCAAAGTTGAAAAAATGACCATTTTCCTCTTCTTATTTTAATTTACTTTATACATAAATTAAATCCAATTATTTAGTTCTATTATTCTACTAATACTTTAACTATAGTATATATCAAATTTTTAGGGTGTTACAACCCATAAAATAGGAGAGGAAGACTAGGAAATTATGTTTGTTCCTTGAGCCAGACAAACACGAAACAAATGAGTGTAGGCACTTGCGAGATCCGATAGAGGAACAAGTCTAAAGAAACTATTTTTGGCATTATGTGAGGAATCCAATAAATGAAGGACAAACTATAATGGTGCCATAGACATCAGAACCCCTTGCAATGGATGACCTCGTTCGTGGTGGAGGATATAAACATTATATGGTTATTCCATGATCGAAATGGATTGAAACTAAGTTTCTTTTTTCCATTTAATCTACTTTTGCTTTAATTAAACTATAGAGGTTTACTCTAGTACTGCTTATACAAGGGCATGATCTTAATCGATCCTACAGCCAATGCTCAAAGTTTAAGCTCGAGGGTAACCCTTGATTGGACTATTAGTTAAGGTTTCAATTTGATGCAATTTTATTTAGAAGACATAAGTTTGTTTGAAAAATCCTATGATTGATATTATCTAAATTTATTAGATATGGTCTCATTAAGATATGACATTCGATATGAATTTTACTCTGATATCGGTATGGGATACTAATTAAATTAGATTTTCTTATGTAAACTGTTAGGTTACAGTTCCCCCAACTGAAGAGATAGGGAGATGAACTTTAAAATACAAGTCCCCTTGCCACCGAGTGAGTGAATGGACTTGTATATGATATCAAGTCCCCTCATCGGAGAGTAAGTGGATGGACTCATATTAAACATGGAACTCCCTTAGCGGAGATTGAGTGGACGGACTTAGTGCAGATTTACAATTATCTTATCCAAAGTGATTAAAACTTCACTCCAAGGTATGAACATCATCTAATTTGGAATGAAATGATTATGATTATTAAATAACCAATAGGTATTAGTTTCATGATTCGTTTGGACTTACTTATAATGAGATGCTAAGAGATACCAAATGAATTGTAAGTAATGTTCAACTAGGACAATATGCTAACATCATATATTGATAAATGATATATAATAACTTACTCATAATTCTTTGATTCAGTTGGACATGCATGTAATGGGATGTCGGGGGACACCAATCGATTTGTATGCCATGTTCCAACTAGGGGTAAAACCATAACCTTACACGTTAACACATGATTTATATTACATGATAGCACAATATATTATTTATGCATGATATATGAACCTTGAGGTACACGGGATGATGATGATTTATGAAAAAGGTTAAATCAACTTTTGGTCCAACATCCAAAAATAATTTAAAAGGATATATTATTCAATCAAAATTCCAAATAGGCCCATAGTCAAATAAAAATTGTCCGAACCATTCAAAATTCATGTCGTATTCCATTCATATGAAAAAGCATAAAAGTCGAGTATATATGTAATATTCTTTGTCCATTGATCAATATGTAAAAATTACAAGTCATCTCCTACTTCGTCGCAAATAGGTTCAGTATGCAATTTCCTATTTTTATGGTCCTCATGTACAAAATCAGGTCAACGTCTTCTTCATGGACCATTAAAATTGTCCTCAAGCTCTCCAATGAGTTTAGAAATGTCCAGTCCAAATAATGATTTATGCTAAGAAAAAGAAAGAGGAGAGGAGCCCTTCTTATGTGGTGTTGGTCCCTATTTATTGTGGTTGGAGAGGGGTGTGACTTACTCGTATTGGTCGATTGAAGTTGATGCAAATCGATGACTTGGCAAGATAGATGATCTTGATGGTGCCAGATATCATAATCTAAGGATTTGAGTGCTTCATGCGGATCACTATCTTGGCCATAGCATTAAAAATGGTAGCATGATTGTATAGGAGTTGTTTAAAGCCTTAAACATAAATCCTTCTCTATACTAATGTACTAGCTTTTCATATAATTGATTTATCCTTATTCTTTTGAGTTGGATATCGGTCATATCTCCTTTTCTTACATATTCTTGAACCGATTGGTTTGATGAGAAACCACCGACATGCTCTTAAAATGTCTTCGCTTCTAATTTATTAGTCGTTCTTCCTATATTTTTATAACTCTTTTGTATCGATGGTAACACTTTGCTTATGATGGCTTCTTGACCTTTGATAGCTCATAACCTTGCCTTTTGGTAGCTTCTTTCTTTGTCTTTCAATAGCTTCTGTATTCTCAATATGCGATAGCTTCATGAAATAACTTATATATTATCAACATGTGATAGCTTCATGTAATAGTTTATGTACTTTCAACATATGATAGCTTATGTATTCTTGACATGTGATAGCTTCCATATTCTCAACATTCTAAGCTTCATGTGATAGCTTCTATATTCTCCACAGCGATAGTTTTACTACTTTAATCTTCGATGGCTTTATAATGTCAACCTTTGATGGATTTATAGTGTTAATCTTCGATAGCTTCAACTTGCAATGGCTTATTCTTAATATTAGATAGCTTCGTCTTATGATAGGTTTTATTATCAACTTGCAATAGTCTATTCTCAATGCGCGATAGCTTCACCTTCCCTAACCTCATCATGTGATAGCTTTATATTTTTTGTATATGATAACATAACTCTTCAATGTTTGATGGCTCTTGATATTTGATACCCTTTGTCATTCATTATGTAACGACCCAGAATTTTAGTCGTTTGAATTTGGAATATTTAATTGATTTTAAATATTTAAAAGTTAATTTTATAAGTTGAATAACTTGAATTTTAAATATAGCGATTTATTTGATAATTAAATTGTTGAATTTAATATTCGGAATTGTTTAAATAATTAAATCTTGAATTCAATGTGAATAAAAATGATTTCGAAAGTTGATTTAAATTCTATTTAAATAAGAATGAAAATAGTAAATTGTTGAATCTAAATTTAAAAGCAATTAATTTGGTTTTTATAATAATTGTTTTAATTAACTTGTGAAAATAGCATTCCAAAACACTGTCTTGGATTTTGACGAAAGCAGTTTCATAGGATCCGTAATAGTGTATTATTGTATGATAATGAATTTCATGGCGATCGGACATATCGTTTGGTCATGCGAGATCGAAACGCTTAGAAATTAACTTCAGAAATTTATATAATAATTGGATTTGAAAATCTATCTTCTGTATATGATCGAATTAGGCCTCGAGACTAGTTCCAGTGTGTTCGAAATAGGGGTATTACATATAGAACTCCAAGCGGCACGTATCGTTTGGAGTTCAAGATTTTGAGTACATCGAGATAGACATCTTTGAATATAAAATACATACATACATATATACATACATACATATATATACATACATACACACACACACACACACACATATATATATATATATATATATATTCTCCATGCTTAAACCATATTCTAACCATTCTCCCTACTATTCATCGTTCTTCCACTATTTAGACCATACCATCCTCCCTTTTAAATTCACGTGCAAAACCAGAAAATATGTTTTACAATTTTCAAATCAAATTCAACAACCAAATCCAATGATCCAAAGTGATCGGGGCCAATCCATTCATTTTTAGGCCTCGAGTCCAACTAGCAACTTGTAGGCAACGTCAAGATGAAGCAAATCAATGGCTGGATCATCATAAATCGTGTGGTGGTTGCAGTTTCAAGATGAACGTGGTTGGAGTTTTGGTCGATTCCGGCGAATTGGCGGACTTTCAGGCAATGTGACCTGAAGGAGAAACCTAGAGGACGTCAAGGGCAAGGCGCGACCGACGTTTGGTGAGCTATGGTGGACCACGGCGGCGGCAATGTGGAGTTGAACGGAAATCTTTCTTTGGGTTTATCATGGTGGCGGCAGCGATTTAAGTGATGGGACCGGCAGCATTGGGTGGAGGGAGGTCGAGGCTAGTTTGGGCGAGCATGTGAGGATGGCTCATGGCCAGAGGTGGAGGCGACGGCGTCGATTTGAACGCACGCGCGACCTGGGTTTAAACGAGAATGAATAGGGGAAGATGGATTAATTGTTAACGACGGTCTTATAGTGTTATTAGTGAAATTAATACATAAATTAATATTTCGAACTTGTATATTGAATAAATTCTTCATACGAGGTCGGAATCGAGCACGGGAAGTTGCGTTGCATTTATATCTACGAATACTATGATATAGAGTTGGTTTGGTGACGAATGGAAATTGTTGAATTTTACGCTAAATACGAACGTCGTTCGAATTCGAATGGAATCTAGGGCGCCTCGGCAGCAACTGGAATAAATGTGAGTTTAAATCACCTTTTTGGCTACCAGTAATATTATATAGTTGATAAAAGTTGTTGATTGGATGTTTGGATAATTTATTGTTTTATTCGGTTGGTTTGGATTTATTCCCGCTCCGGGAGTGGATGACCCATATTATATAGTTATATATTGTTTATGATGCAGGGGGACAGTTTGGAGGGATCTAACAGGATTCCTCACCACTATTGATTTTATTTATATATATATACATGCTTACATATAGGAGTTATGATACAGGGGGACATGTTGGAGGGATCCAATAGGATTCCTCGCCATTGTTGATTTTAATTTCAATAATATTCCTGTCATATGAACTATTAGATATTAAACCTGATTGTTGACACTTTTGGTTATGACATTGGTTTATGTTTGAAAACTTAAACCCTGTAGTGATAGAAAATCAATATCAATATTGGTTGAGTGTTTGGTAGCTATTGGTTTTAAATTAGTATTTTGAAAGTACTATAAATCGCCATTTGAGTTGGAGTTGGTTATTGAGACGGGAAATGATTTTAAATCCAAAGTTGGGTTTCAAAAATATATATTTTGTTTTTAAATGATTTAACTTCTATTTTATCCAACCTTTATCTGTTTTTTAGATTATTTATTTATATTTAATATCGTTTTAAAGTTATTTGCTTGTATTTAATGATGTTTAAATGTTATTTATCAATATTTTAATATTTTGAAAAGTTAATTATTTTAAAAACAAAGTAAATATGGTTTGAAATTATAATAAAGATTTATTAATAATGTTTTGAATAAATTATAATTATTATAATAATGGTAAAGATTAATTCTTATTGTTTATTTAATAATGTTTTGGAATTATTAATTATTATTTTTAAGTTATTTCAAGGTTAATAATTATTGTTTATTTATAATGTTTATTATTAATAATTATTATTATATAATAGTTTTTTTGAGTAAATGATTAAAATTTATCTATAAATGTTTTCAAGATTTATAAATAGAGTTTTATAAACAGATTTGGGTTTTATAAGAGGAATTTTATAACATGGTTTGGAAAACTTAAAGGAAGATTAAACTAAAGGGTAAAAAGGGTTTTATAAATAATTTTAGATATTTATGAAAGAATTTTAGGAATGGGTTTATAAATTTATAAGAAGAGCTTTATAAATAGTTTTTTGGAAGGGTCCATAAATTTTTTGAAATTTATAAAAGAATTTATAATTGGAAATGAAGGTAGGGTTTTTAAAAGGGGTTTCTATATAAAGTTTTATAAATGGATTCAGAGATTTATAAAATAGTTTTATAAATGGTTTTTGAGATGTAAGGTATTTATAAATGGTTTTTGAATTGTATGGAAAGGAAATCTTTCTTGGTTTTGTGAATATACTTATAGCGTTAAGATAAGTATATAGATATTTTTCTAGGTATTGAAAATATAAGGATTTATCGGTATGTCTTTGAAAAGGTCTTTTTATACAAGAAATTTACAAGGTGATTTTTTATTAATGAGAAGATTAATCTAAGAGGTTACTGGTTACTTATGTGCTTAACCAAGGTTGGTTTTCCCTATGGAATTAAAATCCCTGATTTGAATGTTTGTTTATTCGATGGTTAAATAACCGACTATAGAATTTGGACCCAAAACGTAACTTTGGAAATATCTTAGAGAAACGCGTGAGTTATATAGCACAGTCATCTCCGATGATGTTGTACTGTGCGTATAAATCTCGTTTCGTTCTCCAAGGACAAATGATAAGGAAATCCGTCCACTAACGGTTAGGAGGTGATCTCCGCTCTTATCTTTGACTATTATTTTCTAAAGAACATGGGATGAGTTTATCGGAAATTATCGAAAGTTGTTTCGAAAAGACAGGGATCAGATATATTATCCGAAAACCACTTTGATCCAACTTAAGCGTTTCAGAGTGAAGATGCCTTGAAGATGATGAAATTGAAGACAGAGCTCTTAAGCGTTTCGTTCTATCCTAGAACGAACTTGTATGGATGAATGCTGACATTACATTGTTGCTTGGAGGGAGTGTTAGCATTCGAAGTGGGAAGTGCTATATAAAAGGTAAAACGTAGCCTCATCAGTCGGGAATGACTAAAACATGGGAGATGCAGCATGGCTAAGTGGGTCGCTCCCAAGTAGGGTATGATCATCCCTATCTAGAGTCGATATTATTTCTCATTTGTATGCTTCGAGGCCCATTAACAGAGTGGTGACCATATTCGATACTACTAGTCAAGTGGTAGCCGGTTCTGTGTTGGCAAGGGATCCTGGCGAGGTCCTCGGTGTTATTTTATCTAGAGATGCACCGTGACGGGCGATACCCCAGTAGCCCAATCACTGTATGAAATCCATTCTCCAATACGAGCCTTTACGATTTTAGTTGTATACCTATTATGCTAGAATTTAATTAATGTAATAATTTTAGCTATGATTAATAATTATTTGTATCTTAAACACTATTATAATATCAGAGCATTTCATATGAAGATGTTTTGGTTACCGTAAAGTAAAAACCCATTCGTGTTTATGTGTGGTGTGGTCTTACGATATACTTTTGATTTCAAAGGTTTTTATAACTTTTAAATCCAATTTGGTGTGTTTTCTCAAGCTGGTTTTGCAGACTGACTCGGATGTTATTTTATTATAATGCTCGAGTCAGACCGAGCATATTTCCAGATTTCTTTGGATGCATTGGAACTCGGGAGACGAGCTGGAGGTCTAAGACGTATCTATATATTTCTTTATGTTCCTCTTTGTTGTCTTTCAGTTGTAATTATCAGCAATTGTGAGAACAGGCTATTATAACTGTCAGGGCCGAACTAGGTTAGTGTATTTTGGTTGGTGTATGTATATTACATTTCTTCTTTGTGTAAAGATTTGTTACATATTATAGATTATTTGTTCCGCTATGAGATTCTGTGTAGTTAGTTTTCTTCTACTCTACTTTCTCCTTTCTTCTTCCCTTCTACTTCTTTTTCCCCGATGATCGGGTTTTTCAGCATTTGATTGCTCGGTACGCAATATAGTGAACGTATTAGTGTCGATTTCAGAAGGTCGAAAATCCCGGTTGTTACACGTTGACAGCATTCTTGTTCACTCTCCCTTTGAAGAAATTTCAGGTGTAACACTTTCCCTCCATAAGAACTTTGCTGATGCTTTAGGTTAAGTAAACTTCTATGGTTGAGCTTGCCTTTCAAACTCTTGCTTTTGTCGATGTGATTTTTAGACAGATTTGACTAATTACCTCATCTCTTTCAAATGATTGTTCTTTTGATCATTTTACTTTGAAGGATAACCTTGGCTAGACGAAAGCTAGATTAAAGTTTTTGTTGACCATCACTCTTTGGATGGGTGCTTTGGCACGGTGTAGAAGGGGGACCAAAGGTTTGATTGACCATCACTCCATGGATGGCTGCCTTGGCCAAGCATAGAAGCGGTACAAAAGGCTTACTTTACCATCACTCTTTAGATTGGTGCTTTGGCTAAGCGTAGAAGGGGGACCAAAGGCTTAATTGACCAACACCCCTTGGATGGATGCCTTAGCCAAGCTTAGAAGGGGGACCAATGGCTTATTGGACCATCACCCTTTGGAAGGGTCCTTTGACTAGGCTTAGTAGCAAGACCAAAGGCTTAATTGATCATCACTCATTGGATGGGCGTCTTGACCAAGCATAGAAGCGAAACCAAGGGCTTAGTTAACCATCACTTTTAGCTTATGTGCTTTGTCCAAGCATAAAAGTAGGACCAAAGGCTTGATTTGACTAGCAATCTTTGGGCAGTTGATTTGGCCATGCCTACAGGTGAGACCAAAAGCTTTGTTGACCATCAGTCCTTAAATGGTTCCTTTGGCCACGCGTGGATGCAGGACCAAAGGCTTATTTTCATCCTTTATCGGGGATGAGTTGTGCCTTTTCTCAATGAATCCCACTTACCTCATCAAGTTAAGAGATAAGTTAAGCATAATGCATCCCGGGGGCTATTTGTTAAAATCTAAAAATCCTTTATCTTTTTATTTGTCCAATGTAGTGAAATAATGTCTCAAAAGCATGACATTCCATGTTCTTGTTGTTATGTTTGCTTTGTGCCTACTTAATCCATAAGTTCTTAGTGGAATAACTTCATGGATTACCTAAGGTCCTTCTCAACTTGTCTCAATGAACTGTTTGCTGGATTTTTAGGTATTTTCCATTATTTTTTTGAATTTCAAATCACTTTTTTGGGAGGCTCTTCTTTTATCTTTGAGTTGTAATACCTAGTAATTCAACTTTTATATTCTTGTCGTTCTTAATACAACTTGGTTTTTTAAGTCACAAACCTAAGGAATTAATTGTCATCCCTGTGATTGGTTCGCATTTGATATGATAGGACTCCGATTTCTACTAACAATATTGCTTCAAATCCATATGGTAAAAAATTTGGGATGTGCCTAGTGGTTGTTGTTTAGAAAGTATTTCATGACCACAAAACAAGTGGAATTTCTTTTACCCAATTCTCTTCTTTTTAACTTCGCCCAATCGCTTTTTCAAGATATTCCTAAGGATGTTATTTGTTGCTTCCACTATACCGTTGGCTTTTGGATGGGCTGTTGAAGGACAACTCTTTATTATTCCGTTCTTTTCAAAAAAAACAAATGAACTCTTTATTTTCAAATTGAGTCCTATCATTGAAAATAGTTTTTGTTTGAGAGTCTGAAGCAGTTAAATATGTTCTTGATCACAAATTTTAAGACTTTTCCTATAGTTATGATGGGTAATAGTTCAACCTTCATTTATTCTACAAGATATTAATATCACTATTGCAAACCTCGCCCCTCTTTTGATGTGGGTAAGTGTCCTGTAAATCAATTCCTTATTCGTTAAAAATTTATAAGGTTAACGACAAAATTCAATTCACTCAGGGATAGTCACGGGTTTCTCGAGAACCTTTAACAATTGTGCATCTTTTGAGTTTCTCCATTATATAGAGATAATAATATCCTTGCCTCGTTAACTTCTTTGTTAGCTTCGTATCATTGGAGTATTCTATGCAAAAATTCTTCATTAGTTTTCATTAATAATTTTATCCATTTCTCTGGATTTACCCTTCATAAGTATAGAATTGAATAACCCTTTTTATGCAATATCTCCATTGATCATAGTATAGGAAGGTGCTCAACTTCTCAACTTCTATGATTTATTCATGTTTCATGACATTGTTCCCATTTCCATTCTAGATATTCAATTATCAACCTTTATCCAGTTATATATATATTATTATTCATGACTACTTATTCTTAATTCTTCATAAGCTACTTTATGACCATTATTTCCTTTATTATGATACATCTAAATATCCCTAAACCAAAACTTCTTGAAAATGTATTCGAAGTAGGGGACCAAAATAATACTCCATCTCAAACATTTTAAAAGAAAAAAACTATAATAGTAAGAGTTTATTATCAAGATAAGAACAAAGAAGACCAATAACCCATATACTGAAGAAATCCATGATCACTAAATAGGTATTTCACATTTCAGTTTTGAGCTTGAAGATTGGGACAATCTTTACAAAATGGTCCATATTCGACAAAGAACTCCAAATTCCAATAGATTTATGCTTTGACCAATGAAATTCACATTATCGAATAATACAAAATCTTTGTTTATTTAGAAACCTATCTGAAGGAGAGATACAAAATAACATCCATTTAACAAACCTTTTCAATTATTAGGCCGGGAGTTACATTCCTTAACAAAAAGAGTTATTCATCTAGATATTAAAGAAAATCATAAATCCATCTAATAAGAACTTATCATTACATGATAGTTGATTTGATTCTAGGTCTCGAAATAAAAGATCAAGACTTTGTTAGAAAACATCCCTTGTTGCAATGATCATAATATCAAGCTCTTTGCCGATGAATAATTTACTAACTTAAGAGGGAATATTATCAATTCTATCATTAGAAATAACAATTAAAAAGGCTAGATCTCTGTATCATAAAGAGCCCATTGTCACATAATAAGGAGTTTTAACTCGAATCTCAAAATTGAAGGTGAAATGCCTTGAACTTTATTGTTGAATAATTATTTGCTTTAAACAAAAGAAATCAAGTAACCCAGTTGTCCATTTATGAGTGATGGGCAGTCATGTTCTGACGATGAGATTTGTAATCTTGGATTGTAAGCAATCTATGCTTTTGCCTATAAAGAGAACTTGAATTCCATGTTACCACATTATCTAGGAGAATCGGGAATGGACAACAAGTAGTTTTCCTAATATATATCATGAAAAATGTATGAAATTTATAATTCAAAATTTTCATAGATTAGATAAGTATGTCGTTCTAAAACTACTTCCTATTTGGGTCGCTTGGTTTTACTAACTTCATTAAACATTGTTTTATTACAATATCTTTGGTGTTATTTGTTAATATGATGAATTAATTTTGTTAATTAACACAAACACACAAACACACGCATCGTGAAGTCTATTTGTTCATATCGCTTTATTCTATATTTTGTTTCACATTTGATTGTTTTGAAGTTCTATATCATTAAATTTTCAAAACCAACCGTTATTCAATTTTCTAAACTTCATTTAGCAATTTATCATGCATACAGATAGATATGATCGAGCAATCTTCGACGTTGTTCATATTTTCCCAAGTTTTTTCCAACTATGCTAATTTCATTAAAAGTTACCCCATACTTGGGTTTTCACGAATAGGTATGGCAATTATAGCCACCAATTTTCAACTTTCAATCCATTGCATCGTTTTTCAATTTAATCATATGGTTTTGTGCATCTTAATGATTGCAGGTTATTTATGGTGGTCGATCGTCGAAACTTATCGTCATTTGGCTAGAATTTGGTTCAAAATAATGAAAATTGGTTACGTTATTCAAGTTATTTCCCATCGTTGGAGGTGCTTTTGGTGGTAGCGCTTTATGCATGGTGTAAAGGAAGGATGAATCTTTTAAGTACATCAGATTGTGTGACCTTTCAATGTAGAATTTTGACTGCGACCATCCTATATTTTCCTAACCATAACCCTAATGGGTTTTCAATTTTTATGGCCACTGACGGCGGTAATAGGAAAGCAATGGTGAGGGAATAGGTTCACTGGCAATTGTTCTTCCTTATAAATTTTTTGTCGATGCCCAACATGGGCTAGATCATTGGTAATTGAGATTGCCAGAAAGTTTGTCATCGACAAACTTGATATTATTTTGTTTTCCTTGATTTCAAAACATCTGAAGCTTGTTCATCTTCCTAGAGCCATCGTACTTCGATGAACGTTATCGAAAATAGATAAAGAAAGAAGAAGCTATTAGTCTGAGAATCAAAGGTGCCGGTATCATCACGTGTTGAGAATTAGTGGTCTAGGTGCCATCGCAGGTTGAGAACATGTCATCACATGTTGAAGATGGAGATCAAATAGTCATCACAGGTTGAAATCAAAGGTGCAGTGCTACCTCATCTTGAGAATCAATGGTCCAAGTGCGGTCGTAGGTAGAGAACATGTGACGCCCCACCTCTATACTCATGCTAGCCAAGGACACTACGGGGTAATGCCATCGACTAACACGAAGAATAAGGCTGTTGAGGAGCGACCATCTGTGTAATTTCTTTGTGCGAGTACCGAAATGTCAGATAATATAACATACATGAGGAAATCCGACATATCAAATACAAACTCAAAGCTACGACACAGTGGCTAGGTGGCCTTTGGAAACAAATATAGAAATAAACATAACACAAATCAGTCACAGATAATCATATCACTAAGGCGGAAACAGAAATGAATATAACACATAAAAGTGTACATCAAAGTAGTGGTCAAACTAGATCCACTACATCACAAAAGAATAGGTACAAGTGCTAGACAAAAGAATATATATATACATCAAGGAGTCTCTATCTCGAATGTATAATAACAAAAACTACTAATCTAAAGTAGTTAGCCAAAAATCAGATGATGGTCCCAGATAAGAAGTCAAGCAGAAGCACTTGAAATACCTCGGTCTGACCCGAGTATTATTTAAGAAGAAAATAATAAACGGATCAGTCTAGCTATAATTATCAGATAAAATGAGATAGGATAAGAGATATGACCAAAAACGTATGATAACCAAAATGCCATATTGTGTCAAGTATACATCAATTATAAACAAAAATCATATAATATCTCAAATCATCTCAAAACACCAAAAAGAAACACATTCTTTAAATTATTCACCAAAACACAAATATTGATGGAGCTTATCAATGCAAACCGCAAAAATTGATGAAACACAAATTCTAGAAATCACAACCAGAAATCCAGAAATCACAAAGGGGGGAGGCCTATCACAAACGGGAGCATGAAAACTCACCAACACGTGTATCAAAAACGGAACACTATTCCATGGTCGCTAACCATCAATTTTGAGCCGATGCTCCACAAACGTCCCGAAGACCATGGGCCACTACTCCACCAATTTTGAGTTGAAACTCCACAAATGTAGTTTAACCCCCACACAAACAAAGAGACGTCTCACATCGCTAGTCTAAATCACAAAATGATCATCATCGATCAATAAAAAGTGTGAATATACACTAAGCTAGTAAATAGATGAGTTTAGCTTCATTCCCATAACCACTGGCTTAACTTAAATGTTTACGAACAGATTGTAGATTTCCACTCTAAAATTGTCACAAGAGTTCAATCGAACAAGTCCAAGAATTAACCGACGAAGTAAACACAAGTGTTTCATACCACTTCTTTTACTAAGTCGTTTAATTAGATTTCTCATACGAATGAGGTAAAGGTTTGTATATAATAATAGACTGGAAAACGGTTTTATAAACGAGATTTGTATTAAAAATAGAGTTGGAATCATCTTTGTGAAAGAGTTTGAATATTTACTGCTAGTATAGAAACCTTTGTGTTTTTAAAGTGATAAATCACAAAAATGATTGTAGAAACAATCAATCACCAACATCCACATTCGACGACGTGAATTAAAACCATAAAAATCGATACCGAATCCATCAAAATGGATATTTCCAAATATCTCGAAAAAAAGAAGTCATCAAAGTCGGTAAATGATAACAACAATTCGGATCATCAAAAATCGATTAAAAACCGGAAATCCACACAAAACTGCCTAAAATAGGCAAAATGCTCATTTCCCAGATTCAGTCGACTGAACCAGAAGGTCAGACGACTGATACAAGGCCAGAAACTCTCGGGTCCCTGGTTCAGTCGACTGACCTTCTGGTTCAGTCGACTGATACAAGGCCAGGAACACTTGGTTCCCAGTATCAGTCGACTGAACCAGAAGGTCAGTCGACTGATACTGGGCCAGAGAATTTTCTGGTCCCTGGTTCAGTCGACTGACCTTCTGGTTCAGTCGACTGAACTGCCATTTCCAGTATTCCCAGCCTAGCCCCCAAAAGGGGCAAAAATCCAAATGGGAGCGATGAGACGAGCATCGGAGACTAGGGATTTATGCCAAGCGATAACCCAGTCTTATAGGCTCTTCGATACACCCCAACAACGTGTTCAAACATCAAAGATAGGATTTTTAAAGATTTGACTTCAAAACACCAAATATTGGAATATTCATCAAACCAATTCAATTCAAAAGCAAATGGTCAAGGGATGGATGTTAGGAATTACTACCAAACAACTATCAATGATATAGACATAGATGTGAGTTCAAAAACTCACCCTTTAACCCAAAAACAACAAACGAGAAGCTCTAAAGCAAAGAAAAGATCAACTACTCTTAAATTTCAACTCTAGAAGCTCCAATCTAAGATCATAAGCAATATTTTCTAAGTTAGGTTATAGGAAATTTTTGAAATTGGAGAGAGATTGAGATGGAGAAGAAGAAGAGGATGCTTACCTAAGCTTCTCTTTGATGTTGGAGCTAGAATTTGTATTTCCTAATCAATCTAGGGCTTGGAATTCTAATTTCCTTTCTCTTCTTCCATTTTTACTTTAGCTTGAGTGTTAGAAAATGTTATGAAGGAATGAAGAGGAGTGGAGTGGGAGTTAGGGTATTAGATGGATTGGGTGTTAGGTTATTGGGCTGAAACCCAAACCCAAAGCCCTAAATGAAAATATCAAAATTTTACTCAACTCCAAACATATCGATGTTTATACTCAAAAAAGTTGTAAATGCCATTTTGGACTCAATGAAAGTGGTCTCGAGTTCCAATTCGAATGTTTACAAAAAGTAGCATTTTGGACTTTAATCCGATTAACGATGCTATATTTAAATATACAATCGTAAAATATGCGGGTTGTTACCGACTCCCCTCCTTAAAAAATTGCGTCCTCGCAATACTTAAAAAAAAGAAATAAAAGGTAACAACCATACAAAGGCATAACAACCCAAAAGAAGAAATTTTGAAATGAGAAGTTCACCATTAAAGAGCACGAGAGAGTAAGTCCGGATGTGTTCGCTCGATGAATTCCCTGGATTCCCAAGAGCAATCCTTAGGATTTGAGGACCACTGAACTTTCACAAGAGGAACATCTTTATTTCGAAGGCGTTTAACCTCCGTAGCAATGATATGAATAGGATGTTGCTCATAAGTCAAATTTGGTAAAACTTCAATTTCTTCAATAACATCGGGCTCAAGACTAGAATCGGAATCCCTTAGGCGTTTCCGAAGTTGAGAGACGTGGAATACGTCATGAATAGCAGAAAACTGAGCTAGTAATAAAAGGCGATAAGCCACGGAACCAATGCGTTCGGTGATGGGAAATGGGCCAATATATCGAGGTGCTAATTTTCCCGATCGATTGAAACACACAACACCCTTCATAGGTGAAACACGAATAAACACAATCTCCCACAGAAAATTCTAATTTCCTTCTTCGATTATCGCCGTAGGATTTTTTTCCTACTTTGAGCTTCTTTCATCCTATGACGAATCAGGTCAATCTTTTTTGTGGCATCACGAATAAAATCCGGACCTAAAACTAGCTTCTCACCGGCTTCAAGCCAACACGAAGGAGATCGACATGGCCTTCCGTAGAGTGCCTTGAAAGGTGCCATACCAATACTAGATTGGAAGCTATTGTTATAGGAAAACTCAACAAGAGAAATATGATCTTCCCAACTTCCACCAAAATCAAGAACACATGCACGAAGGAGATCTTCAAGAGTTTGATTCACACACTCGATATGTCCATCGGACTGAGGATGATAAGCGGTGCTAAAATTAAGCTTTGTTCCCAAAGCTTTTTGAAGACCTTTCCAAAATCCACTTGTAAATAATGGATCACGATCGCTAACAATAGAAGTAGGAACTCCATGCAATTTAACGATTTCTTTAACATAGAGTTTGGCCAAAAGAGGTATGATCTGATTGGACCGAACGAGAATAAAATGGGCGGATTATGTAAGTCTATCGACAATCATCCATAAACTGTCATGGCCCGAACGAGAATGAGGAAGACCATCAATAAATTCCATGAAAATTTGATCCCACTTCCAAACGAGAATGTCCAAAGGTTGCAATAACCCACCGGGCCTTTGATGCTCGGCCTTAACAAGTTAGCAAGTCATGCAACGCTTAATAAAGTTAGCAATGTCAGATTTCATTCCATCCCAATAATAAAGTCGCTTCATATCCGCGTACATTTTACTACTACTTGGATGAATGGTAAATTTAGAACGATGAGAATCTTCTAAAATGTCTTTACGAAGATCACAAATATTTGGTACAATAAGTCTACCAAATTTTCGAATACCGCCATGAGTATCAATATCAAAGTCTTTCAATCCTTCAATATCAATTTTATCCCTACAACTTTGGCTAAGAAAAACCAATTCGGGATCATGCTTTTGAGCTTCAAGAATGCGGTCTAAAAGAGAAGGATGAGCCTCAAGGCTACACAAAACAAAAGATGAACATAAATCGGATTCACGATCTCGAATCTCAGAAGTGGACAAAGTCTCGAGATCATTCCATTCGGATATCATCATGGAAACAACCGCTTGTTTACGACTAAGGGCATCGGCAACACGATTGCCCTTTCCGGGAGTATAAAGAATATCAAGATCATAAGATGCAAGGAACTCGAGCCAACGTTGTTGACATAAATTAAGTTCTTTTTGGGAAAATAAATACTTCAAAGATTTATGATTGGTGTAGAGAACAAATTTCTCTCCCAAAAGATAATGACGCCAAATACTAAGGGCGAAAACAATAGCCGCGAGCTCTAAATCATGAGTGGCATATCTAGTCTCGGCAGGCTTTAATTGCCTAAAAGCATAAGTAATAACACGTTCCATTTGCATGAGAACGGCAACCTAACCAACACGACTAGCATCGGTATAAACAATAAAGTCCTGGTTCCCATCGGGAATCACAAGAATAGGAGCATCGGAAAGGAGTTCTTTTAGTTTCTGAAAAGCAGCTTCACATTTGTCTGACCAAATGTATTTAATTCCCTTCTTTGTCAAACTAGTGAGAGGTACGGAAATTTTAGAAAAGTCTTTTATGAACCGACGGTAATAACCCGCCAATCCAAGAAAGCTGTGAATTTCCGTCACACTCTCCGGTCTCTTCCAATTTTGAATCGCTTCAATCTTTGAAGGATCCACTGAAATTCCGGATTCAGAAATAATATGTCCCAAAAATTTCACACGAGATTGCCAAAAGTGGCATTTAGAAAATTTTGCTTTCAATTGGTTGCTCCTAAGAGTTTCCAACACAATCCGAAGATGTTCTTCATGCTCTTCCTCAGTTTTTGAATAAACAAGAATATCATCTATAAAGATGAGAACGAATCGAACGAGGAAGTCTTTTAAAACTCGATTCATAAGGTTAACAAAATAAGTCGGGGCATTCGTCAAACCAAATGGCATAACAAGCCATTCATAAGATCCATAGCGAGTACGGAACGATGTCAAAGGAATGCTATCCTCTACAATACGGAGCTGATGAAAACCGGTTGCTAAGTCTAACTATGAAAAGACTTTAGCACCACTAAGTTGATCGAATAAATCATCAATCCGAGGCAAGGGATATTTATTCTTGATGGTGAGATCGTTAAGCTTGCGGTAGTCAATGCAAAGCCTAAGTGTACCATTGGATTTCTTCACAAAGATAGCCGAAGCTCCCCAAGGAGAGGAACTAGATTGAATAAACTACTTTGCTTCCAATTCGGATAATTGTTTATGCATCTCCTCATTTTCCTTATTGGACATACGATAAGGAGGATGAGTAATAGGTAGAGCTCCAGGGATTATATTAATTCTGAACTCAATTGCTCGCTTAGGTGGTAATCCTAAAACGGGCTCAAATATGTCGGGAAATTCACAAACAATGTGAATGAGGGAAATGACATATTCCTCATCATCATTATCGTCATCATGAGGATTTAGAGAATACAAGGATGCTCCCGAATTGGAATCTGAATCTTTAAGAACAAGAGAAATCTGCTTAACAGATTGAGGATGTCGAAGATATATAGTCTGCTCAGGACATAGGATATGGGCTTCATAACGGTTAAGCCAATCCATCCCCAAAATTATTCCGAAACCAAGGTAACGCATAACATGCAAATCGGCTCAGAAAGAATAATCACATAAAATAATTTTGACATCTTTACATAGTAAACTGAGTGTTGTGGATCCACCAACCGGATTCACAATTCTCAATGAAGTCATCAAGCCAATAACATTCAAAGACAAAGCATCAACAAGTTCTTTTGATATAAAAGAGTGAGATGCACCCGTATCAAAAAGAACCCGAATAGGAAGATCACGAAATATAATAATGCCATCAAGGATAGAATGAGAAATACCTTGACCAAGAGAGGTGTTACTAGGAGCTTGCACAACATTTAGCTTGCCTTCCTTCTTGCTTTGAAGTTTGGGACACAAAGATATAGTATGACCCGAACTCTTGCAATAGCGGCAAGTAAGGGGCTTAGGACACTTGTTTGCATAATGGTCCTTAGAACCACAATTGTAACATTCTCCATGACTAGAGGTAGGAGTCTTTGCTACCGAAATTGCTTGCTTCCCTTTCTTGTTGGGATAAGGCTTGAACTTAAAAGGCCTCTTCTTATTGATGTTTTTTTTGACCTCAACATCACTTTCTTTATCGGCCTCTTCGAGTCGAAGAGCGATATCAACAAGCTGATCAAAAGAAACTTCTAATTTCAGAAGTAATGGCTTTTTGAGGTTCTTATTCAACCCATAGACAAATCTCTGATTTTTCTTCAATGGACTATTAATATACTCGACTCCATATTTAGATAGAGATTCGAAAGATGTGACGTAACCCTTTACAGAAGATTCACCTTGAACAAGGTCAATAAATCGTCAAGCTAAAGATGCTTTTCCAGCTTCCGGCATGAATTTCAACTCAAACCTTTCCCGGAATTGCTCCCAAGTAAGGTCCTCCTCAATAATTTCCGAGATCAGAAGCTCATACCAATCTAATGCTCTCTCCTGGAGCATGCTAGAAGCCACTTGGACTCGATGTAGATCAATAAGATTCATGCGGGAAAAGATGCGATCGCATATTCTAAGCCAAGCTTGGACTTCTATAACGCTTTCGGAATCCTTGAAAGGCCTTACACCCAAGTTGGTGTAATCGCTACATGAACGTGTAAACCTAAATTTATGATGAGTAGGCTCTGGAATGGGTCCGATAGCTTGAGCATTTTTCACAAGATCTAAAAGTTGTTGAGCAGACATAAATACTCCATCCTGAGGAGTAGCACTGGATTGACCGGTGCTGGGACGGCCTGGTCTAACCATTTCTTTTCTTTAAGAAAGAAAGAAAAGGAAAAAGGTTATTCACAGAACGAATATCAAACAAACTTGATTGATAAAACAAGGCATCATAAAAAGAAATAGGATAGAACGGTACGAAGACTCGAATTAAATCCTATGGCACGATTCCTAAGAAAGACTTAGGACAATGATCCTTGCTAGATTATTCTACATTATTCCGAAGTTTGGCTCTAATACCAAGCTGTGACGCCCCACCTCTATACTCACGCTAGCCAAGGACACTAGGGGGTAATGCCATCGACTAACACGAAGAATAAGGCTGTTGAGGAGCGACCATCTGTGTAATTGCTTTGTGCGAGTACCGAAATGTCAGATAATATAACATACATGAGGAAATACGACATATCAAATACAAACTCAAAGCTACGACACAGTGGCAAGGTGACCTTCGGAAACAAATATAGAAAGAAACATAACACAAATCAGTCACAGATAATCATATCACTAAGGCGGAAACAGATATGAATATAACACATAAAAGTGTACATCAAAGTAGTGGTCAAACTAGATCCACTACATCACAAAAGAATAGGTACATGTGCTAGACAAAAGAATATATATATACATCAAGGAGTCTCTATCTCAAATGTATAATAACAAAAACTACTAATCTAAAGTAGTTAGCCAAAAATCAGATGATGGTCCCAGATAAGAAGTCAAGCAGAAGCACCTGAAATACCTCGGTCTGACCCGAGTATTATTTAAGAAGAAAATAATAAACGGATCAGTCTAGCTATAAATATCAGATAAAATGAGACATGATAAGAGATATGACCAAAAACGTATGATAACCAAAATGCCATACTATGTCAAGTATACATCAATTAACAACAAAAATCATACAATATCTCAAATCATCCCAAAACACCAAAAAGAAACACATTCTTTAAATTATTCACCAAAACACAAATATTAATAGAGCTTATCAATGCAAACCATGAAAATTGGTGAAACACCAATTCTATAAATCACAACCAGAAATCCAGAAATCACAAAGGGGGAGGCCTATCACAAACGGGAGCATGAAAACTCACCAACACGTGTATCACAAACGGAATGCTATTCCATGGTCGCTAACCATCAATTTTGAGCCGATGCTCCACAAACGGCCCGAAGACCATGGGCCGCTACCCCACCAATTTTGAGTTGAAACTCCACAAATAGGGTTTAACCCCCACATAAACAAAGAGACGTCGCACATCGCTAGTCTAAATCACAAAATGATCATCATCGATCAATAAAAAGTGTGAATCACACTAAGCTAGTAAATAGATGAGTTTAGCTTCATGTCCCATAACCACTGGCTTAACTTAAATGTTTACGAACAGATTGTAGATTTCCACTCGAAAATTGTCACAAGAGTTCAATCGAACAAGTCCAAGAATTAACCAATGAAGTAAACGCAAGCGTTTCATACCACTTATTTTACTAAGCCGTTTAATTAGATTTCTCATACGAATGAGGTAAAGGTTTGTATATAATAATAGATTGGAAAACGGTTTTATAAACGAGATTTGTATTAAAAATAGAGTTGGAATCATCTTTGTGAAAGAGTTTGAATATTTACTGCTAGTATAGAAACCTTTGTATTTTTAAAGTGACAAATCACAGAAATGATTATAGAAACAATCAATCACCAAAATCCACATTCGACGACGTGAATTAAAACCATAAAAATCGATATCGAATCCATCAAAATGGATATTTCCAAATATCCCGAAAAACAGAAGTCATCAAAGTCGGTAAATGATGACAACAATTCAGATCATCAAAAATCGATTAAAAACCGGAAATCCACACAAAACTGCCTAAAATAGGCAAAATGCTCATTTCCTAGATTCAGTCGACTGAACCAGAAGGTCAGTCGACTGATACAAGGCCAAAAACTCTCGGGTCCCTGGTTCAGTCGACTGACCTTCTGGTTCAGTCGACTGATACAAGGCCAGGAACACTTGGTTCCCAGTATCAGTCGACTGAACCAGAAGTTCAGTCGACTGATACAGGGCCAGAGAATTTTCTAGTCCCTGGTTCAGTCGACTGACCTTCTGGTTCAGTCGACTGAACTGCCATTTCCAGTATTCCCAGCCTAGCCCCCAAAAGGGGCAAAAATCCAAACGGAAGCGATCGGATGAGCATCGGAGACTAGGGATTTATGCCTAGTGACAACCCAGCCTTATAGGCTCTTCGATACACCCCAACAACGTGTTCAAACATCAAAGATAGGATTTTTAAAGATTTGACTTCAAAACACCAAAAATTGGAATATTCATCAAACCAAATCAATTCAAAAGCAAATGGTAAAGGGATAGATGTTAGGAATTACTACCAAATAACTATCAATGATATAGACATAGATGTGAGTTCAAAAACTCACCTTTTAACCCAAAAACAACAAACGAGAAGCTCTAAAGCAAAGAAAAGATCAACTACTCTTCAATTTCAACTCTAGAAGCTCTAATCTAGGATCATAAGCAATATTTCCTAAGTTAGGTTATAGGAAATTTCTGAAATTGGAGAGAGATTGAGATGGAGAAGAAGAAGAGAATGCTTACCTAAGCTTCTTTTTGATGTTGGAGTTAGAATTTGTATTTCCTAATCAATCTAGGGCTTGGAATTCTAATTTCCTTTCTCTTCTCCCATTTTTACTTTAGCTTGAGTGTTAGGAAATGTTATGAAGGAATGAAGAGGAGTGGAGTGGGAGTTAGGGTATTAGATGGGTTGGGTGTTAGGTTATTGGGCTGAAACCCAAACCTAAAGCCCTAAATGAAAATATCAATTTTTTACTCAACTCCAAACATATCGATGTTTATACTCAAAAAAGTTGTAAACGCTATTTTGGACTCAATGGAAGTGGTCTCAATTCCCAATTCGATTATTTACAAAAGGTAGCTTTTCGGACTTTAATCCGATTAACGATGTTATATTTAAATAAAATATTTAAATATACAATCATAAAATATGCGGGTTGTTACAGAACATGTCATACCTATTGAGGATGGGGATCAAATAGTCATCACGGGTTGTGGGAACCATAACTGTAGAAGGTTCAAGAAATCAACATCCGATAGTTATTTTTGAATTTATAAGTAAAATGATTTTTAAACAAAGAAAAATTTATACCTTTTTCAAAAATACTCAGATTCAAAAAAATTGTTCAACCAGCATACTCACAAAAAAATTTCTACTTTTCAAAATTATTTTAATTTTTTAGTTTTTTCGCAATCAGTGGCATTTTGGTCATTTTTCAAAATCCTGAGTTAAATTCTTAGCGAAAGCAGCAAAATGTTAAGCCAATTTTTATTCCAACATCCCAAGATTCTATACAAAATACATTATTCAATCAAAATTCCAAATATGCCCATAGTTAAAATAATAATTGTCCAAAATATTCAAAATCCATGACATATTCCATTCATACGCAAATAGCATATAATTTGCATACATATCTATATTCTTTGTTCATTAGTCAATATGTAGAAATTACAAGCCATCACCTATTTCATAGCTCAAAATGTCACAAATAGAGTCAACACGCGATTTTCTATTTTTATGATCACTATGTCTAAAATTTCAAGTCATCTTTTTTTCATCGGCCATTAAAATAGTCCTCAGGCTTGTAAGTGAACTTAGAAATGTCGACTCAAGAAAGTAATTTGTGTTAAGAAAGAGAAAGTGGAGAGGAGCCCGTTCTTATGTGAGGGTTGATCCATATTTATAGTGGTTGGAGTTGTGTATGGCTTGCTCGTATTGGTCGATTGAAATTCATGTAGATCAATGACTTAGCAAGTTGGGTGGACTTCATGGTTCTATATGTCATAATCTAAGGATTTGAGTAGTCCATGCAAATCGTTATCTTGGCTAAGGCATTAACGAGTGTGACATTATTTTATAGGAGTCTTTAAAGCCTTAAACTAAATCCTTTTTCATACTAATGTACAAGCATTTCATATAATTGAGTTATCTCTATTTTTTGAGTTTGATATCACCCATATATCCTTTTCTTGCATATCCTTGAACTAATTAGTTTGATGAGAAACCATTGAGTTTCTCTTAATGTCTTCGCTTCCAATTTAATAGCCTTTCTTCCTATAATTTTTATAACTCTTTGTATCAATGATAACTCTTTGCTTACAATAGCTTCTTGACCTTCGACAGCTCATAACCTTGCTTTTTGGTAGCTTCGTTCCTTGGCTTTTGATAGCTTATGTATTCTCAACATGCGATATCTTCATGCGATAACTTCTACAACATGCGATAGCTTTTGTATTCTCAACATGCAATATTTTTACCACTACAACCTTCGATGGATTTATAATGTCAACCTTCGATAGCTTTATAATCTTAATCTTTGATAGCTTCAACTTGCGATGACTTATTCTTAAATGGGATGACTTTATCTTATGATAGTTTTCATTGTTAACTTGTGATAGCCTATTCTCAAAATGTGATATCTTCATCTTGCGATTATTTAATCTCATCATGTGGTAACTTCATATTATTTGTGTATGATAGCATAACTCTTTAACACTTTATGGCTCTAAATATTTGATAACCTTTGTCGTTCGATGAAACCATTCTTAGTCACTCTTGCTTTAAATAAAGTTGGGGTGCAATAGTTAGCATTTAGGAAAGGATCTTTGGCCTCGATGGGTATGAAGTGACTTTTAATTCATAGGTCAATCTTAGTGAACTGGATAATTCACCATAATTGATTTGAAAAAAGATCTGAGAACACTACTTATAATTTTCCAATATCGATACATGTTCTTGATCAAAGCATGCTTTGTATTCATAAAAGTATGCTTTTGGGGGCAAGTGTTATTGCAAAAAAATTCACAGTCTCAAAATTGACTCAAATTAGTGTAAACATGTTTGCAATAGAAAATGATGAATATTGGTCGAAACAGCATCGAAATCCATGTTAATGTGACTAAGATATCACAATTAGATGACGGATCATCCATTTTTCGTAGTTGAACCTAGCTTGGGAAGCCCCTCAGTTATTCATAAGATAAAGCAACAGAGTATGTTGAGATGTTGTATATGATGATACAATATGAAAGACTTAAACCTCCTATGAATTCGACTTGTTATAAAGAAGTTATGAGTGGATCTTGCCCTTACTAGTTTATTCTTATCGATTAACCTCGATAGATAAGTATGCTATATAATAAGCCTATGTTGAGAATCACTTAATTAAAATAAAAAAAGGAAGTTTTAAATAATTAAATAGGTTTCAAATGATAAGTGAATAATTTGGGATTAATTATAAATATTTGGATTTGGAGATGATTTGGAAATATGGAAATTTATTAGGGATTTAAATGTAGAAAAATTTTGTGAAGTTAAAAATTTTGATAGTAAAATATTTAGTGTTGAGATTTGATTAGAGGATAAATTTTTTGGTGGTATTTAATTATATCGTATTAGAAGTAAATATTTGTTAAATAAGATTACTAAATGAATTATTTTTATATTAAATATTTTTGAAGTAATAAATTAGCAAATAAAGGGGATTATTGGTATTTTTGAATTGAAATTGACATTTATAGATTCGAATTGATTCTCAAAAGTGAAAAAAAATGGATTGATAAATTTTATAAAGTCAAGTGTAGAAGAAAAAGATGTTTTGGAATTTATTTTGGAAAAGAGGTCATTTTTATTTAATTGATAATTAAAGCTTTATAAATACTTTTATTAATGGGCTACTTTGTTAAGTGCAATGATATTTATTTCTATATAGGGAAAGTGTGAGAATGTGATTTACATAACCATAAATGAAGGATAAAATAAAAGTATTTAGTAAATTATAATTTCTAGAAATGGTTTGAATTGATTTTTGTTGAATGGAATTGCTTTATATAAAGTGAACAAGAATTGGATATAAGGAAATGATCTAGTCGAGCCTCCATAGCCCAATCCCAAATACAATAAGAAACTCACTTATTTTTATCTCTGTTTCTCTTCATATTTCTAAAATATTTTTTCACTACTCCTTAAACCAAATCAAGTATCTCATTATTATCATCCCGAAGAAAATCAAAGCTCTAATTTCCACTTTCAAAAATCAAAACAATACAAAAAATCCCATAAATTTCCAAATTAAAATATAATTTTCTCAGCAACAAACTACACCTCTAGGATCTATTATAATGGAGTTTTCATCCAGTTGGAGCTTTAATTTCAAATTTACAGTAAATGATCAAGAGGGAAAATTAAGAGTGGCGATAAATTAGCAGGAGTTTTGGCTAGCTAACTATAAGTTGAGTAATTCGTTACTCACTTCCATGTCTTGAATTGATGATTGCATTACTTTATTGAATTAAGACGATATGGATGTGAAATAGTGTTACTCTACAACTGAATATTGTATGAAACCATTCACCATCTATTGCCTACTTCGATACGCTTTGATTGGTGATTGTTTGTTTTATGATATCGAGTGTTAAATGGTTGCTTGAATGTGTGCATGAAAATTGTTTTCAACAACGCAAAGAAGTTGCAATGAGAGGGAGTATCCAAGAACTTCCTAGGCCATGTTGGTGTTCTACCACCCGTATCAAGACTGGTTGACCAGTCTAAACACTTGGAGCTTTAAAGCTCCAAGAAACTACATATATATTTTTTATTTTAAAAAAAACTAGTATTGAAAAATAAAATAAAAAATTGATCTTGGAAGATAAAATCTAATGTTTTCCAAATCTAAAATTATTTTGTGGAAAATGATAATTTTCATTAAATATTAATTAATTAAAGAATTAGTGGTTAAAATTAAATAGAAATTGATTTTAGCTTTAAAATTCATTAATAAATCCTATTTAATTCTATAAAATTAAGGAATAATTTCTTATGAATATTGCTTGATTTCAAAAGTGTATTCTATGATTTTTGAATATGAAGTGGGGATTTTAAAATAACTCTATAGTTTAAAATAAATAGAAATTGATTTTTAAGGCTATAAATTCATTTAAGAATCATATTTATTCCTAGAAAATCATGGGATGAATTTTATAAATAATATTTGATTATAAAAGGGAGTTCTATGATTTTTAAATATGTGAGGAAGATTTGGAAATTTATTATAAGGATTAAAATTCCTATTTTTGGTTTTAAATAAATATAAAAAATAGTATTTTTGACTTTTAAAAAATATAAAGGCTTTTGGAAGCTTTAATATATTTTCCTTAAGATAAAATATCTTTCTAACTGATTTGTGTATGTGATTATATATTCTATGTGATAAGGATATTGAATAAATGGAGTTGTAATCTGAATGGTATGAGACTTTCAATAATATTTTCTCTAGTTATTCTTTTTATGTGTTGTATCGAATATTATTGCATGAAGCGAGTGTGGTTTACAAACATTGAGTAAACGAGTTAATAACACCAGGTGGTATGGGATGCCTATGTTGATATTCGTTCTGGTACTTTCTATAAATGAGGAACACTCATCCTTTATGTGGGTTAATGTCTAGAGGTATGGTTTGTTGTCTGCTAACCATGCATGGTGTGTGCTTGCCAGACGTTATTATATACTGGTGGTTGTGTGCCTTATGACCAGGTATATGTTTCTACTGGCTGTGTGCCTATTAGTAATGTATGTTGTTTATCCAGATAGACTAGATTCCATCTAGTGGACTAAAAGTGAGGACTATTAATACCTCGGTTATTGATTTTGATGACAACAACCTTGATAATTAACCACACATTCATATAAAATATGGATACTAATGTTTTGCCAAGCTATATAGTATATAGTGAATGATATTATACAGGTGTTGAATTGAAGACTGGATGGTATAAAAACTCAAAGAATGGACATGAAGACTCAGGAGTATAAAGATCAAGATATGAAGATCTCAAGACTATAGTAAAATATATAAAGTCATAGAATATTGTTAAAGTCCCTGATAGCAATCTTTGATCTCTATTTCCCATTTTCTAATCCTTTATCTTTAAAACAAAATATATTTTTGAAATATATTTAAAAAAAATTTATAAAAAAATTTCAAAGGTTAAAATGTTTATAAACTATGTTTAAACCATTTTACAAAGTAACAAATTATTTTACATGGTATAGAATTTTCAAAGCATTTTAAATAAACAATTTTTCAAATTATACCAGCCTATGTCGACATATAGGCAGATGATATGTCAACATACATGCCGCAATTTTGAAATTCAAATTTTGAAATGAAGTGTCTATTTGTCGTAACTCTTCGTGAATGGACATGTTTGTTTATTCTCTAAATATACGGGGTTTCAAATGAATTTTCAATAACCACTTTCTTATTATCTTCTCTCCTCTTACTCTGTCAAAATTTCTAGTGAAAAATATATTCAAATCTTCTCAAATTTAACCAAAATCAATAAATCTTCATTGTATTGATTCTCTACTATTTACTCTTTCAATCATCTCTCTATCAATCAAAGATCAAAGTGATGTCCAAGTGGCTATAAGATTCATTATAACCAAAGATCAAGAAATTATCTTTAGAAGAACCATTAAACTCTAGTTGTATTTTCTTGGGTGTGATTGTAGCCCATTCAATTCAATTGGGTGTGCTTGGTAGCCTGCAAATCCGAGTGCTTGGTAGCCCGGACAAATCGAGTGGGTGTACCTTGAGCCCCGAAAATCAGGAGGGTGTGTCTCGTAGCCTCAGAATCGAGATTGTAATTGGGTTTGCCTTCTACCCATTTAAATATTGGCATTTGAAAAAAAAGTATACAAGCAATTGTATGAGACTGGATGTAGGGTAACATCGAACCAGTATAAAAATCCTGGTGTGATCTCTCTAATTCATTACTTTTTACTTTACCTAATTTATACTTATCTATGTTTGCATCTGTGATTCTTGATTCTACATTGGTTAATAATAATCTTGAAAGAATTTTAAAAAGATTCTTAAAAATTAGAAAACACTATTCATCCCCCTTCTAGTGTTGAATTAGCCTTAAGATCCATAATTCTGCAACCCACATTTGTTATCAGAGCACATGTTTTCAAAAACTTGTAATTTTGATTTTTGAAAATATTTAATGGCTAACAACACTGTTAGTACATTTGCTAACACTTTTGTCGAAGGATAATCTACTGCAAGACCCCCACTTTTTAATTGTAGTAATTACACTTATTGGTCATGTAGAATGAAGATCTATTTACAATCTAAAGGTTTAGATATTTGGAATGTTACATAAAATGAATACACTGAACCACAAACAAATTTTGCTCAATGGACTGCTGATCATAAGGCACTTGCACAGAATAATTCTAAAGCCATGAATATTCTATTTTGTTCACTAGGTTAAAATGAATTTAATAGAGTGTCTATTAGTAAGTCTGCATATAAAATTTGGAGGACACTACAAGTTACACATGATGGCACTAGTAAAGTGAAACAGACTAAAATTTCTATGCTAAATAATCAATTTCAATTGTGTAAAATGAATCCATTTCTAACATGTACTGTAGATTTCAAGATATAGTGCATTCATTAGTTGCAATAGGTAAAAAAATTTCTAAAGAGAATAAAGCTAGAAAAATCCTAAATTCACTCTCTTCAAAACGGGATCAAAAGACACTTGCAATTAAAGAGGATAATGATATTAGTACATTAAAAATTGAAGAGTGAATAGGCAATTTAATGTCCTGTAAAGCATAAATGCGGCGTAGAAGGGAAAGAAAGGCAATAGAAAAGAAATCTATCGCTTTCAATGTAATAAACGACGATCAAGATTATGACGATCACAGTGATGAAGAAATCGCTTTCCTGACTAGAAATTTCAAAAAAAATTGAAGCATGAAAAGATGAACAATTTTTGAAAGCTTGAAAACGAAACATCTGGAATTGGAACTGCGACTAGATGCTTCAACTGTGTTGAACCCAGTCATTTTCAGAAAGACTTCCCATATCCGTATAAATTAAAAATCTCATTGGAAAATGATTCATCTAGAAAAAGAAAAAGGGCTTATACAGCAACTTTGGATGACTCAGACACTTCCTCTAGAAACAATGAACCAGATACTGAGAATGTGAATATATGTTCATGGCAACAACAAACTAGCTGGAACTGATCAACAAAAAGCAGCAAAAACTGTACCTTTTATTTAATAATTTTTTTTTTATTTTTTTGGTTGATTTTGGTTTTCAGGAATAACATGTAGATTAATAATAATATTGGATGAATATAAGTTTATAAGTGTATATATATAGGAATATATTAGAATAATTTTCTTTTTGGAAATTTCGAGCTATATGTCGACATACCCCTATGTCATATATCGACATACATGCCAGAAACTAAAAGTTGAAATTTGAATTCAAATTTCAAACTTCCCTTCCTTTTTACACTAACTCCTATGTTCTAAAAAATGCCTTTTGACCAGATAATATGTCCTTTGATTCTCTACTTATTTACTCCATCTCCATCCTATCATTTAACTCGCTTTATTTCAAAAATTTCAAATATCATTTCACTCTCTTATCTCCTCAAACTTTCAAAAATGGCTTCCTCTAGTCAAAATCCAAAAATCATTAGGCTCTCTAAGAAGACTTAAAGCTTTCTCTTCAATGAGAATGATGCCATTGAAGCCCATATGGAGTCTACTACTTTCGGAATGGTTTCTCCCAGTAGATTTGCTAATTCAAAGATTTTTCTTTCTATGGTTTACATGATCTCTACTTTAAAAATTAAATTTTTGGTTTAATTGAATCTTTTCAAAATGATTTTGTTTGTTATCCTGAGTTGGTCAAAATGTTTTATGTGAATTTAAACGGAAAATTTTATTAAGGAGAAGAAGGTCGAGTTTGGAGTAGCATTAATGGTACTCTAATCAGTTTAAATTGTGAACTTCTGAGTCATATTCTTGGTTGTAAACCTAGTGGAATTGGCCTCTCCACCTTTCAAATTGATATACAAAATCGTTATGTTCTTCATAATATTTTCGAAAGTGATGAAGATTTTGAATTTAAACACAAGAATCTTCGACCAAAATCAATATATATGAGTCTCATTTTACAACAAAGTATTACTCGGAGGACGGGTAATTATAATAACCCTACTCAAAAGGTTTTCAAACCTGTTTCTGCTATCTATGGTCGTTACAATATAAATTGGGCAGTCATTTTAGATAACTTTGTTCAAAAGAACAATTCTAGACATGAGAACACACTCTTCCATGGTGTATATCTAATTAGAATTTTCTTATATTTTGGTGTGGATTTAAGAGGAGAAAAATTCATTCCTTGAAAGGTTTTCGACTAAGCAATATCAATCTTATGCACATTCTACCATTTTTCGAACCATATGAGACTCTTCCCGAAAAGGAGCAAGGGTTGGCATGGGAAGAAGAAAAAGAAATTCAACAAGAAAAGGAAGAAGAAGATCCCTCTTCCACTCCCATCCATGGCCTCCTCATCCACTCATGTAGATCCCTCTTCCACTTCCTTAAACCCTTCCTTGTCTGCTTTTCAAATTTCATATTACCCCCCTCTTCAATCCTCCATACTGCCTAGACCCCCAAGTCCTCCTCCTACTTCTTCCACCGGTGTCTCCTCCTTGTCCCCCTCTATTCCAGTTCCTCCTCCTTCTTTCATTGCCAATCCATCTTCATTTCCTCCCAATATAGCTTCATGTCCACACCTTTCTGTCCTACCTCCCTCCTCTTTGTCTAAGTCTTCTTCTCAGTCTTCTCAATTTCTCAATTTGGCCTCCCCCTCTTCTTCTTGGTCTGGTTTGTTCAAGAAATTACCTAAAAATGCGGGTAAATACAAATAAAAAAATTTCCAGGTGAAATTATCCAAGTCAAACTCACTGGTCCCTCCCAGTAAGGTGATTGAAATTGGATCTAAGTGTTGGGAACAGTACTTGGTGGGTTTCTTTTTAGACCAACCCTTGTCATATGCAGCTGTTCTACATCGCTTGAAACTTGTATGGGGGTGATTTGAAATGAATTAAGGTGAAATCTAATGGTAAGTTATTTTTCTTCCTGTTTGAAAATGAGCGAGCTAGGGTTCTTGAAGCGGATCCTATTATAATTAGAGGTAAAGTTTTCATAATTACTCAATGGAATCCGTCAATTGATAAGGTCCAAGAGAAAGTAAAATCAATTCCAATTTAGGTTTATCTTTCTAAAATTCCATCGGTGCACTGGACCTTAATTGGTATTGAGTGGATAACAAGTTACCTTGGTAGATTTATCTGCTTTGATGAATCAACAGAGCGGCAAGAGTGATTTGAATTTGCAAAGGTTTTGATTGAAGTTGAACTCGCAAAATCACTGCCAAGTCAAATTCCTATTCAGCTGTCGGAAGATCAGGATGTGTTTGTGCTAGTCGAGTACATATGGAAACTGGATATATACCATATAGTAAAGTTTTTGGACACAAGTATGATAATTGCATCGGGAATTCTGAGAAAGTAGTCAATGTGCATCATGGCGCCACCAATGGCCAAGTGCAAGAACCAGTAAACCATGTGAACCGACCCAATGCCAATAACTGGACCACTATGAGAAGTTCTAATTTCAAGAAAAGAGCATGGGGTATCAGGAAAATGCCTCCTCCCAAATCATCTAAGATATATGTTCCAACCCAGAAACAAGTCCAACCGAATATGCTACATCCTCAGGTCAATCCTCTCCAAAGCCAATCTATTTCCACCATTGCATTATCTTCTAATGCCTCATCCCAGCATTTAGCTCCTACCTGACCTAGTTATGATTCTTCCCAAGCTAACATTGGTGTCATGCGTCTCTTTCTGTTTTAAACAAGGAAAATGTGCATCTTCACCTTGTGTCACATGCACACCAAGATCCTCAGGTTGCATCTGACCCTATTTCTTTTTTCCAGTCCTACCCTAGTGTTTGTCTGCTGATGTGGTTGTTAACCCTTCTTCCATTAAAGTCAATGGTAACTACTCCATCCACAAATCATCTAAGAATAATCAAAATGAAGGCTATCTAGTAGATGGCAAGGAGTGTGTGTAAGGGATTGTTTCTGTCCCATCTCAAAACAATACTTCTGGTGAGATTGTGAACAAAATGGACCTATCTGATCAAGAACTTTCTGATCCTGTCTCTACTATCTCCACTGGCCAAGATATTCTTTCCACCTCCTTATCTGATCCAAATCACTCTTCATCCTCCATTCTCCATTGTGTTATATCCTCTTCTAATAATCCCGCCTTGAATAGGGAAGCTAGATCTCCCAATAATTCTCGGAAACTATCCCCTAGAATGACTAGAAGTAGATCTAAAGATAGGGACATAGGGGTTCATTTTTCCAAGGAGTCCACTACTCCCATATTCCGGCCTCCTTATGATGGCCATAAAACCAATTCCTCCTCCTCCACCAAGCAAAGTCCACCCCTTCCTTCCCGATCCTTTGAAATTTCTAAATGATAGAAAACATAGCATCATGGGACGTTAGAGTTGTCAATGACATTGCCAAGCAACTTGATATTAAAAGGATGATAAAAGATTATAATCTCTACATGATTGCTATCCTGGAAAACAAGCTGAATGGATCAAATATCCGACAAGCATGTAAAGTGATAAATCCTGACTGGGCAGCAACTCATAATCTCTCAAACGCTCCCTTTGGCAGAATTCTCATAATGTGGAACCCATCAACTTTCTCAGTTACCACTATTTCGACTAGTAAGCAACACTGTCACCTGTGTGTTATTCATATCCCATCCCACCTTTAATTCTATTGCACCTTTGTGTATGCCTCAAATTCCTCTTCTGAAAGACAAATGTTGTTCAACATCTTGCCATCTCTCAATCCTATTTCAAAGGCCTGGATCACCGTAGGGGATTGGAACAGTATGTTATTTGCTGATGATAGAGAAGGAGGGGCCTTGCTATCCCACAATGATCTAGTTTCACTTAACAATGCTATATTTAGTGATGATCTGGTTGAGATTAAATCATGTGGGTTGTTCTACACTTGGAACAATGTCAAGATCAGGTGTGAGAACCTTTTTGAAACTAGACCGAGTTTTTGCCAATAATCATGCCATATCCATTTGGCCAAATTTGTTTTATGAAATAACCTCTCCCTCTTTTTCTGACCATTCTCCATTGGTTCTTATCTGGATATAGGTTCTTATAGGGCTGCTTTATTCCATTTGATCACTTATGCCAATTCTAAAGCTTTATTGTTTTTAGGATCTGGATCCATTATTCATTCAATGGAATCCATTGTTGGATTTTCACCAGATAAAAGTCAAAATATGGTTCTTATGGGAGGGTTAACAAAATATATTCCAATTACAAGAATTACTTTTTTATTAGGTACACTTTCTCTTTGTGGTATTCCACCTCTTGCTTGTATTTGGTCGAAAGACAAAATTCTTAATGATAGTTGGTTGTATTCACCAATTTCCACAATAATCGTTTCATTTACAGCAGGATTCACTGCATTTTATATTTTGGCCCTCCTCTATCCAAACCTCCTATTTCCTTCAAATTCTTCAATGCTTAGTGTTCCTGCCCTGATTTCCAATCCATTGTTGCTACTGCCTGGTTCCTCTCCTGTCATAGTAACCCCATGTTCGTCCTTCAATCCAAACTTAAGTACATGAAACAAATCCTTAAAGAGTAGAGCAGGGAGATTTATGGCTTGGTCATCAAGTTGTCCTCTCTTTTACAATCTCAACTTTGTCAGGTTCAAGTTTTACTGTCAGATAATCCTTGTGATTCTAACCTTTCCCTTCAGGAACATAGTTTATCAGACCAGCTGTCCAAAGCTCTCAATGATGAAGCAAATATGGCTAGGCAGAAATGCAGAGACAAATGGGATGCGCAAGGTGACAAGAATACAACATTCTACCATAACTCAATAAAGTTCAGGTCTTCTACCAATTACATTCACTCCATTCCTGACAACAATAATAATCTCCATACTGGCCATTAAGAAGTTAATGATGCCTTTGTTCAACATGTTACAAAACTTCTTGGAACCAGTGATCAGCTGGGCATGGATACATCTTATACTGATAAGTTGAACTTCTCCTAAATTTCTGGAAGCTAGATCTGTAACAACCCAAAATTTGAGGTATAATAATTAATTAACAAATTAATTAAATAATAAAATAAATTTGTGAAATTGTTAGAATCGAGCTACGGGATTTGCACCATTGTGTCCGTGGTGATTTTCTGATCAATTTCCATATATAACTTGTCGAAATCCGAGTCAGTATGGAGAAAATATGAGAGAAATAAGAAATCGTTAATAAAACGAAAAAAAATACTAATATAGGCATGGGTCGACCCATGCCATAAGTCAGTCGACCCAGGCTTGTGTAAGGCCGACCTAGGGGTCGACCCCCATAGTAGCTAGGTCGACCCGCCTTGTTTTTGGACGAGGAAGCGTCCAGATTCGAGCCATATGACGTGTTTGTTGGAACCTCCATTCTATGATTTCAATGACAACAACTATACAATATCATATATATACATATACACTAACATATGCAGGTATTCAAGATATCCATCACGTCAAAGAAACTGTGATTTGAAGACTACAAGAAGAGTATTTGTGAAAGTAGTATATAAAAGTATTGTACAATCTCCAATGAAGTGACACACACAAGAATCTGGAAAAAACATACTACAGACGTCTGTAGTATATACTCAGACGTCTGCAGTAAGGTTCAGGAAAATTTCTGAAACATACTCCAGACGTCTGAGCTATACTGCAGACGTCTGGTTACGGATATTTTTTTAACAACGGCTCTATTTTTTGAAAAGTTGCGAAACCTTAAAACAAAAGTTATTCTTCTACAAACAGTTGCAACCTTTCACCAATGGTTTCCAGTCACTTCTCTTTAATCATAACTCTTCAAATCCTATAAATACTATCAAATTGATTTGAGAAAGATTTACTTAACTTACTGATTTCTACTCTCTTGAATTATCATTATCAAGTTGATTTCTGAAACCCAATCTCTAATATTCTCAAATCAAAACTATAACCACTATTTATATTGGTTATATTCTTCCTCAAATTTGTGCTCACACTTACACAATCACTCAAAGGAGATTATAGGAAGATTTGTATTATCAGTCAATATCAATGTTGACCAGAACACAAGATTGTCAAAAAACTCTATTGTAAAAAGACCTGTTCCTCCAAGTGAAGCAAGGATATTTGGTTAGTGAAATACCGAAGGGGAGCTTCGGGGCTGGACGTAGGATGGGAGGTCCGAACCAGTATAAAAACTCTGGTGTGATCGTTTTTATTTCTACTTACATTTACATATCTGTTTATATCTTTGCTATACTATTAGTACACTTGCACATTAGTAACTTATATACGATCCGTAAGATTTTCATTTGGTATCAGAGCAAGGTTCAATTCAAGTTACAGTAACACGTAGTTGAATTATAACTAATATGGCAAGTACTTTTCAAGAAGGTCAATCTACTGCACGTCTTCCACTATTCACTAGTTCAAATTATGCATATTGGTCTACACGTATGCGTATTTTTATAGAGTCTACCAGCCTAGATGTTTGGGAAACAACTCAAACTAGATTTGAAGCACCAACCACTGCTAGAAACACATGGACAGAAGAACAAAAACTTTTAGCTGGAAATAATGCAAAGGCTATGAATCTTTTATTTTGTTCTCTTGATAAAAATGAATTTTCTAGAGTTATGTTATGCACCACCTCATATGATATATGGCATACACTTCAAGTTACTCATGAAGGAACTACAAAAGTTAAACAAACAAAGATTTCAATTCTTCAAAATCAGTTTTCATCATTCAAAATGAATACCAATGAAACTATAAGTGATATGTACATGAGATTTCAAACTATTCAACATGATCTTATGGCTCTAGGAGTAAAATTTACTCAATTTGAACTAGTTACTCGAATTTTAAATTCTTTGATTATTGATTGGGAAAGAAAAGTTTTGGTTATTGAAGAAGCTAATAATCTTTCCGAACTCAAAGTTGAAGAATTAATAGGAAATTTAATGTCATACGAAGCTAACCTACAGGCACGAAAAGAAGTAAATCAAGAAAAGAAAAATATTGCTTTTCAAGCCAACAATGAGAATTCAGATCTCAAAGAAGATGAAATTGTATTCATAGCAAAGAACTACAACAAATTCAAGAAATTCAAGCAAATGACAAAGTTTCGAAACGGAGAAAAATTCAAATTCAAAAACAACTGACCTAACTTCAATCAAATGCTATGGATGTGATAAGTTCGGACATATGAAGAAGGATTGTCCTCAAGGTAACAATGATAAAAGAAAGAACAAATTCGATTTCAAGAAAAAGAAAAGAGCATTTCAAGTAACATGGGACGATTCTGACTCATCATCATCAGATAGTGAAAGTGATTCTGAACAAGCAAATGTTTGCTTTATGGCTAACACCGATGAGGTACTTTCCGATTTATCTTATAATGAATTACTTGAAATAAGTATGGAATTAGACGATAAATTTAGAGAATCAAAAAAATTAATCAAAGAATATAAAGGAAAATTTGCTCGATTATAATTAGAAATCAGAATGTTAAAAGATGAGAAAACAATTCTAGAAGAAGAATTAGAATTAGCTCAAGATGAATGTAAAAAATTGTCTACAATTAATTCTGATTTAATTCATGAGTTACAAAAAGAAATAACTACGAAGGATGTTATTCTAAAAGAAAATATTGATTTTAAAATAAGGATAGAATCTGACAATATTGAAATATCTAACTTGAAAAATAGTTTAGAAAAAATAACAAATAATGTTTCAAAATTTAATAAAGGGAAACAAAATTTAGAAAGTTTAATTAAAAATTCTAAACCATCAGGAAATAAAAATGGATTAGGATTTATTAAAAATCAAGACAAAACCAAGAAACAAAATTTGAATGCTGCAACTAAGTATAGACCTCTCTACACTAAATTCAAGAAATCTAGGGTATTTCATAAAAGCAACGAATCTAAAAATATTAAAATCTGGATTCCAAAAACAAATAATAATTTGATTAGAAAGAAATATATAAATGAATATTTGGAAAAAGTAGTTCATAACAATAATTAGTTTAAAGGTCCCAAACCATCATGGGTATGGCTACCTTCTCCTACTAACCCTTAGGACCCTAACGGAGGAAGTGGGTACCAATTAAATTATTATTTATTTTTTGCAGGTACTCAAAAATAAGAGTAAGGGAAAAGAGAAGTGGATACTATATAGTGGATGCTCCAAGCACATGACGGGAAATAAAGCCATGCTTACAAATATCAAAAATATAGATGGTGGAACAGTAACATTCGGAGATAACTCCAAAGGATTTGTCATTGGCATTGGTGAAGTCATCAATCTAGGTATATCTACATCTCCTATAATTACAAATGTTTTACTAGTAGAAAATCTAAAACATAATCTTCTTAGTATTGGTCAATTATGTGATAAAGGTTTTAAAATTGATTTTGAAAAAGATAATTGCAACATTTATGATCAAAATAAAAGTTTAATATTTGAAGGATTTAGAAAACGAAATATTTATATTCTAAACATGAATATTAATCATAAAGATGATGTATGCTTAGCAGCTAATCATGATGATCCATGGTTATGGCATAGACGCTTTTGTCATGTAAACTTTAAAAATATAAATAAATTAGCTAAACATGAATTAGTTACAGGTTTACCTAAGATCAATTTTAAAGTTAAAAATCTTTGTGACGCATGTCAAATAGGCAAATTAACTAAAAGTTCTTTTAAATCTAAAAAGGAGATTTCCACTAAACAACCACTTGAATTACTTCATTTAGACTTATTTGGACCAACTCAAGTACGATCTATAAATCATAGTAAATATGTTTTTGTTATTGTGGATGATTATTCAAGATATACTTGGACTTTATTCTTAAAACATAAAAGTGATACTTTTGAAATGTTTAAAAAAATTTCTAAATGAATTAAAACCTCAGCGGATTTAAAAATTAAAAATATACGAAGTGATCATGGTGGAGAATTTGAAAATGAATTATTTACAAATTTTTGTAATAAAAAGGGTATTATTCATAATTTCTCATTTCCCGAACACCACAGCAAAATGGTGTTGTTGAAAGAAAAAATCATACTTTGCAAGAATGTGCACATACATTATTAAATAGTAGTGATTTACCAAAAAAAATTGGGCAGAAGCAGTCGCAACGGCATGCTATGTTTTAAATCGTGTAACTTTAAGACCTATGACTAAACACACGTGTTATGAAATGTTTTATAAAATAAAACCAAAAATAACATATTTTAGAATATTTATTTCAAAATGTTTTATACTAAACACAAAAGATAATCTTGGAAAATTCGATGCAAAAGCAGATGAAGGAATATTTATTGGATATTCTGATAGAAGTAAAGCATATCGAATCTTTAATAAACGAACAAATATAATAGAAGAAAGTTTACATGTATCCTTCGATGAAGATTTTTTTACTAAATCAAAAAATGACGATGAAGAAATTCCAACTTTATCACAAAATCAAGATATAAACTCAGAACAAATTTCAAATGAAAATAACGATATTAATACATCAAAATCACTGCCACGAATTTTAAAAGATCATCCCATAGATAATATTATAGGAAATTTAGATTTTAAAGTAACGACAAGAAATCAACTAAATCAAATGAGTCAAGTAGCGTTTATATCTAACTTTGAACCTAGAAACTATAAAGAAGCATCTAATGATGATTCTTGGATTTTAGCAATGCAAGATGAATTAAATCAATTTGAACGAAATAATGTTTGGGAACTTACACCCCGACCAAGTGATCAATCTGTAATAGGAACAAAATGGGTTTTCAAAAATAAAGCAGATGAACACGGTAATATTGTTCGAAATATGGCAAGACTAGTCACACAAGGTTACAACCAAGAAGAAGGAATTGATTATGAAGAAACCTTTGCACCAGTAGCTCGTCTTGAAGCAATACGGATCTTACTTTCTTTTGCTTGTCATAATAATATCAAACTTTTTCAAAATGGATGTTAAAAGTGCCTTCTTAAATGGATTTATAAAAGAAAATGTTTATGTTGAACAACCCCCGTTGTTTGTTCATGAAAAATTCTCAGATCATGTTTTTAAACTTAATAAAGCGCTATATGGTTTAAAACAAGCACCTAGAGCTTGGTATGATCGTTTAAAATCTCATTTATTAAAATCCAGTTTTCAAATTGGAAAAACTGACACAATATTGTTTATTAAGAAAAAGCAAAATGATATTTTAATAGTACAAATTTATGTTGATGATATAATTTTTGGATCAACAAATGAACTTTTATGTAAAGAATTTCTCAAATAATGACTAACGAATTTGAAATGTCACATATGGGAGAATTAAATTTTTTCTTAGGATTACAAATAAAACAACTAGAAAATGGAATTTTTCTAAATCAAGAAAAATACTGTAAAGATTTATTACATCGTTTTGATATGAGTAAAACGTCTAGTAAACCAACACCAATGAGTACCACTACTCATTTGGATAAAGATGAAAATGGTAAAGATTTCGATCAAAAACTTTTTAGAAGTATGATAGGATCTCTTCTTTATTTAACTGCCAGTCGACCCGATATAATGATGAGTGTATGTTTATGTGCACGCTTTCAAGCACAACCAAAAGAATCACATCATCGTGCAATAAAACGTATTCTCCGCTATTTAATAAATACAACGGATTACGGCTTATTCTATCCGAAAAATAATCCATTCGAACTCGTATCCTATAGTGATGAAGACTTTGGTGGATGCAAAACGGATAGAAAAAGTACAAGTGGTACATGTCATTTTTTAGGTCAATCACTAGTTTCATGGTTTAGCAAGAAACAAAATTGTGTGTCTTTGTCTACTTGTGAAGCTGAGTACATTTCTGTCGCTTTAGCATGTGCTCAAGTAATTTACATGCAACAGACATTACAAGACTACGGTAGTCAATTAAATAATTCTATAATTTATTGTGATAATACAAGTGCAATTAATTTATCTAAAAATCCAATAAATCATTCTAGAACAAAACATATTGATATAAGACATCATTTCTTAAGAGATAATGTTGAAAAGGGAACAATCAACTTAGAATATGTAAGTACCGAAAATCAAATTGCAGACATTTTTACTAAACCATTGAATGAAATGACTTTTATTAAACTAAGAAGAAACTTAGGAATTTGCTCATTATCCGAACTGGAATAGAATATACCTGTTTTTTTTTTCTTGAATATAAATATACATTCCTTTAAAACTGAAAGTTTTTTTATTTATAGTAAAACAGTTTTCTTTTGGTTTCAATTCTCTCAAATATAATTCTAACAAATGGTTGGTTTTAATTGCGTAAAATAAGGTTCAACAATTTTTTACTATTTTTACATCAATCTAGCATATATAAATTCAAGCGTCATTCATATATTAGTATATCTTCCTTAAGCTACAATGTTTTCCCACGAAGAAATTTATAATTCTGCCTCATCGCCAAATGAACACTCGTCAATTAATCATTCTTCATCCGTCTATACCATTCCATCTCCACCATCTAACTTTCCTGATGTTGATCACCCTGAACGCTATATTATTCCATCCGGATTCACTGTTCAATATCCGGATTATGCTCTGCCTCTTCGCTACAAAGGTTCTCTAAGAATCTCGACTCCTCTAAAAGATACTACAACTGGATATTCACCTAAACGAAAGAAAGTGAAATCTGCAATTGAATTTCAAGGAACAATCATGCAAACCGATGACTATCGGATTGATGATTTACATCATTTTCAACGGGAGAGCCTTGGGCTTCAAAAAGAAATGGCCTGGGAACAGCGACGCCAAGGAGAACAATTGAATTTCTTTACTCGTCACATTGCAAAAATATGTGGTCGTTCTTCAAAGAAAGATACAGTTAATAGCATTCAATGTACTCCCTCTCCTGTTCACCCCAATCGTTGGTTGCCCATTCGACCAATGTATGATCCTATCATCAAGGATGAACCAAACTCATGTGAGGAAGGAGGTCCGTCTGGAAACAACTGAATCTCTCTATTATATAATTTTTTAAATAACCTATGTATTCATCATCTTGTTTCAAAAAGTTTTGATGTATATTTATATATATTTGAATAAATTTTTTGTTTCTTACATTAAATTAAGAAGAATAGTGTAATAAAATTCAAACGAATTACCAAAATACAAAAATAAACATTAAAAACAAAAATCAATTACCTCAGACGTCTGGCCCTCTACCTCAGACGTCTGAAGGAACACTCGGGACAAAAAAATTACAGCTGAAAATCACTCATTTCTATCTCTCTATATAACATATTTTTACCTTCCACTCTCAGTTTTTATCAGCCCCCATTACTTACCAAAATCCTAGCAACCCTAGCTCTCTAAAAAATTCTTCAAATCCTAAAACAATGGCACCAAAGAAAGTAGCTTCCAAGAGACAAAAGCAAAGTCAATCATCATCCTCAACAAATCTCGTCTCCGAAACACAAATTCTTCAATGGATGAGACATGAAAAAGAAACAATCAAAAGATTTGAAACCATCAAGAAGAAAAAGATTCACAATGGCCCATTCTACAACATTCATCATCCGTTGGAATATAATCTTTATCAACTAACTCAATCTTCCGGTTTCTCTTCCTTGATTGACATAGATGTAAATTCGGTAAATATAGATCCTCTAGCTATTTATCTATTTTATGCAAATCTTTCAAGTGTCGGTTTGTCACAAGAAGAAGAGAGTAATGATATTCTTTGGACATCCGTCTATGGGAAATTTATAAAACTTGATATTCCAACAATTAGAGCAATTCTAGGTTGTAGTTATGAAGGTACGGTGTTTGATGATATACCTGATATGCTAGGAAAACCTAGAAATATAATTACCCACCTTATATGGGAAGACAATATGAAATGGCGCTCAAATTTTTTACGACCTCGAGCTAGGTTACTAAATCGAATGATAATAAACACTATTATTCCTAGACTTGGTAGCCATGAGATGGTCTACGAAAATGATCATAAGGCATTGTATGCCATCTTTGGTAATATCTCGGTAAATTGGGCTCAATTTATCTTGACTCAAATAAAAGATTTTTGGAATAATCCCAAACCAACCATTCCATATGCCGCATACATTATGCAGATTTTAACGGCATTTGAAATACATTCATATCTATCTTCTTTTGAAGAAATTCCAACAAAAGACGGAGGTAAACGGTTTATTTCATTAATGCAACTCCCGAAAACACCACCTCCTATCATATCTTTCCAACAATGGGAGAGCCGATCGCAATCTTCTCCACCACAACAACAACCAGCTTCTTCATCACAACCAACCACACAATACTATTCTAACTCCAAAATCTTGGAAATCCAACCAACACTTGCTTCAAACGAGTCAATTAATGATGTGCTATTACGCAACCAATCCATTTTAGCACGAAACCAAAAGAAGTTTGAAAGGTCTTTTTCTACACGAATGACCAAAGTGGAGAAAACTCTTGACAAAGTAGTTTCTAGCTTAGGGAAGATAATGAAGAAGTTTAGAGGTCGGTCTAGTTCAAGTTCATCATCATCACTGTCTCCTACTCCTTATGCTTCTACTCAACGACAAGGATTACATCATCCTTCTTCAACCAATAGAGGTAAAATGGCTATCTACGAAGAAGAAGAGTATGATGACTCAACCGAAGAGGATAACGATGACCATGATGAGCCTACGGAATCATATCTACCATATGAGGCTATGTAAGGACTTTCAATTCAAGAAGATCCTCCATATCAATATCAACAATGGGATTCTTCTTCATATGATCCTTATTCATCCTATGGTTCATTTTATGGGGGCTATAGAGGGGCATTCTTCTATGAAGGAGAATAATATGTCTATATATTTCTTTCATTTATTTCTGCGTTTCATATGTATTAACTATTTTTATTTATGTCATATTTATATGCATTCATTCTGTTTTGATTCTGACAAAGGGGGAGAAAAATATAACTTGCACATATTCAGGGGGAGATAACATAATTAGGGGGAGTAAATATGTTCATATCTCTAACATAATATTGTATAGTTGTCATCATCAAAAAGGGGGAGAATGTTGGAACCTCCATTCTATGATTTCAATGACAACAACTATACAATATCATATATATACATATACACTAACATATTCAGGTATTCAAGATATCCATCACGTCAAAGAAACTATGATTTGAAGACTACAAGAAGAGTATTCATGAAAGTAGTATATAGAAGTATTGTACAATCTCCAATGAAGTGACACACACAAGAATCTGGAAAAAACATACTACAGACGTCTGTAGTATATACTCAGACGTCTGCATTAAGGTTCAGGAAAATTTTTGAAACATACTCCAGACGTCTGTAGTATATACTCAGACGTCTGCATTAAGGTTCAGGAAAATTTTTGAAACATACTCCAGACGTCTGAGCTATACTGCAAACGTCTGGTTACGGATATTTTTTTAACAACGGCTCTATTTTTTGAAAAGTTGTGAAACCTTAAAACAAAAGTTATTCTTCTACAAACAGTTGCAACCTTTCACCAATGGTTTCCAGTCACTTCTCTTTAATCATAACTCTTCAAATCCTATAAATACTATCAAATTGATTTGAGAAAGATTTACTTAACTTACTGATTTCTACTCTCTTGAATTATCATTATCAAGTTGATTTCTGAAACCCAATCTCTAATATTCTCAAATCAAAACTATAACCACTATTTATATTGGTTATATTCTTCCTCAAATTTGTGCTCACACTTACACAATCACTCAAAGGAGATTATAGGAAGATTTGTATTATTAGTCAATATCAGTGTTGATCAGAACACAAGATTGTCAAAAAACTCTATTGTAAAAAGACCTGTTCCTCCGGGTGAAACGAGGATATTTGGGTAGTGAAATACCGAAGGGGAGCTTCGGGACTGGACGTAGGGCGCGAGGTCCGAACCAGTATAAAAACTCTGGTGTGATCGTTTTTATTTCTACTTACATTTACATATCTGTTTATATCTTTGCTATACTGTTAGTACACTTGCACATTAGTAACTTATATACGATCCGTAAGACTTTCAGTGTTTTGCAATTTTCTTCAAACCCTGTGCGTTCGTGCTTCCATCCGACGGTTCCTAGCGAGCCTATGATGTGGTTGGACCAGATTTAATCCTCAAATCCAACGGCCTGAGATCCCTAAGCTACACTAAATAAGACCCTAGACCTAGCTATTTTTCTCATTCAGATTTTCTTCCAAATTGGTTCATTGCCTGAGGCTGGACCCTAAAAAGAAAAAAATTCTTGGGAGGAGATCTTTTTGATAAAAATATTCTACGCCCTAGAAGTGGATCCGGGAAGGCCAAAGAATAGAGCTAAGGACCACATGTGAGTGTTTTGTAATTATTTTAGATTTTTAAGTAATTTAAAATAATATGGTTCTCAATAGTTGTAGTTTTTCTGCAATTTTGAGACAGTTTTTATATAAGTTATTTACAGTTAGTTTTTAAAGTTCTTTTCAGTCTATTTTATTCAGCTATTTTTATTCAGCTATTTTATTCAGTTATTTATAGTTATTTACAGTTATTTGTATTTATTTATATATGTTTTACATTAGAATTTAGCTTGTAAATGTTAGTTTCTTTTTATTCCTTTTTACGCGAACAAAATATAAGAATATTAAAAAGAGGAGAATTCGCTAATATGGATTAAATAGAAATAAACACTGAATTTACAGAAATTATATGTAAAATAAGAAAGAACTGTAATAAAAAGAAGATAGACTGAAATGGGCAAATTTGAGACATTTGCTAGCATGTTTATAACTAGTGATTATAACTAAAAACACAGAATAGAAGAGTAACAATTATAACATAGGTTATAATTAAGCAGAAAGAACAGAAAAGGCTTATTTGAAAACTTAAATAATGTTAATAAGCAAATATAGCAGAAATAACAGAAAAGACTTATATTTTAAAACATACACTAAGTTAATAAGCAAACATAGAAGAAGGGCCCGTACCAACAGCATTCCCTTTAAGTCATGAACTGATGGTCTCACAATAGTTAGGTGAGGCCGAGACACGCTTATGCTAATTAGGGTACATAAGTGCCAATAAATAGAAGCTCAAATCTGGGGATTTGGGCAAGGGGCGCAAACTAGAATTTTTTTGTTAGGACCAGTACCGACGGCATTCTCATTCAGATCTTGGACAGATGGTCTCACAACACTTAGGTGAGGTTCGGTAGCATTCTCTTTCAGACTAGGACTGATGGTCTCACAATAGTTAAGTGAGGCTGGGCACGATTATGCTGATTATGGTGAATAAGAGGTCAAAAGAGGGAGTGATAGTTAGTGTGTACCGGCGATGATCGAGCGTGCGGCACCGATTAGGGTAAATAATTCGCTACTCAACGGATTGGTTCACAGTGGCACAACAAAGATAGAAGGCCGATCAACGGGTAGAATTAGGATTCAGCCTAATCAAATTAGCAACTGAAATAGGATTAGGGTTTCAGCCTAATCACGACAGTTAAAGACAAGTGCAAACAATCGAAACAATCCAAGCAAACCGTTAAACAGTATCTTATGCTAGTTTTATCTTTCCTTTATTTTCCATTTAAACTAGAACTGTTGCTTAGTCTATTATCTTTATCTTGCTTAAGAATGCTAGTAATTACTTTCACTCACCAGACTTATAGTCTGACCCACACCTCTATTTCCCCTTTCCCCCCATAAGCCACCAGAATCGAGGATAGTTTATTCAGACCGCTTGGAGATATATTCTTGGAGTTCTTCATGTATTCTTCTTCTTTTCAGTTTTCTTTTCATTTGGCTTTTGATGTACTGGTACTTTATGAGAGGGATGATTTTTATTGTTTATGTACTCTGATGATGTGACTGAGATTGTATTTTTCACGAGACATGTGTATTTGGTTTTTTAGACATGTTCTGTTTTTATGACTTATTTTATAAAGTAATGATCAGTATTTAAATATTTCCCCTGTTTTTATTTATTTGTCTTGTGAATCTCAGTCTCTGTGATGCTTTAGCTATACCTATAACACACCACATTCTTCAGTGTGCCCTTTTTGGGTATACTAAATGGTGTGGGGTGTTTCAAGATCCAGCAACACGTAGAAGACATTTCAGATGACGAAATTAAACAATCTCTCTTTGATATTCCTAGGGATAGCTCAGGTAGGCCTGATGAATTCAACTAGTGTTTTTACCTCATGTTAGGACATAATTAAGAAAGATTTTTTGAAGGCTTTCCGCAATTTTTTCACTACCAACAGAATGCTATCAGGTATAAATTGTACCAATATATGCCTTATTTGTAAGGTCAAAACCCCCACATCTGTGAAACCGTACAGACCCATTAGTTGTTGTAACACCATTTACATGTGTATTGCCAAAATCTTAGCAAAGAGACTCAAGAATGTAATGCCAAACCTTATTAGTCCTAACCAGAGTGCTTTTATTTTAGATAGAAGTATAATTGATATTATTTCAATGTCCCACGAGTTGCTAAATGGTTACAACAATCAACATATCAGCCCTAGATGCTTTATCAAAGTTGACATTTTGAAAGAATATGATTCCATATCATGGAAGGCTGTTAGCTATGCAATGGTGAGAATGGGTTTTCCGAGTGGGTTTATGAAGTGGGTTGAAATGTGTATATCAACTCCTAAATACTCAGTCATTGTTAATGGCCAAAGTAATGGGTTCTTTCGGGGTGTCAAAGGCCTTAGGTAGGGGGACCCGCTCAGTCCATATTTGTTTCTGCTCATAATGGAAATGTTCACCATGTTGTTGAATGAAAGGTTTTCTAAGGGGTTGATAAACTTTCATCCTAGGTGTCAAGAACCTATAATTACGTCGCTTTTCTTTGCTGATGACCTGATTATCTACACCAAACCCAACTTAGGTTTGTTGGGTAATGTTTTTCTGACACTTCAACAGTTGTAACGACCCGCAAAATTTAATGGTTTTAAAAGTATTTTTAACTGGAAATTTGTGAAATTTTAAATAATAAAATTTGAAATTAAAAATTTATTATTTGGAATACGTCTATTTTAATATAGCAACTGGTAAATTTTCATCTGGTAATATTGAAGTTTATTTTCCTGTGAAATTTCATTTCAAATCAAACCGGTTAATAACAGTGAATTTAAAAGTTTTCCGAAACCAAAATATGTCAACAGGAGAAAATTTAGTCAGATCATTCTGAATCAGACTGCGAAATTCGTTTTTCCAAATTTGGACTTCTACTGCACCGTTTATCTTAATTCTGATAAAATAGCAGCATTTTCGGTACCGATTATCGACTTTTGATCGGATGGTCGTACCACTGACATCTGTATACCGTTTTGATCGTCTCGTCGCGCTGATCATCACGGTATATTTAAATCTGTATTTTGAGGTCCGGTATGCGACGGATATAATAAACTGTTCGTCGTATTGGTACCACAAATGTCAACCGTTACTTCCTGTGCCTTTTCAAAATTTGAAACGTGCTGTCCAATCAATCAAATATTAATTGTTTTAGCGACTGCTGCCGATTCAATGGCTGGCTGTTATTTTTCCATCACTTCAATTTATTCATTTGTAGTTCTGTCCCAAAAATATAGGTAACGTATGAAATGCATTTATCTGGACAACTCACTTTTCTTTCTGAATCCAACTTATTCATCTTCGTGACTGTAGCCTTTCCACTACTTTATTTTCTCAGTACGTTTCATACATTTTCTTTCTATTATAATAAAATACTGCAACTTTCATTTGTTCCAACAGCATTTCGCGTAACTATCTCCTCTGCCTCATTCTCTCGCCTCCTCCACTTTTCTTTTGCCTGCACGAACCCGACTCATCTCCACTATCAGCCACCTCCTCGTGTCCTCACACCTTCACTGCTCTCGGCCTGCCAACACCCTCTCCAACGAGCCCGACCCTTCATCCCCGACCGAGTCTCACCACCTCACCTCAGTTTACCATTCCCCGACGACCTATCTTCCCCGCCACTGCCTCACTCCAGACCCGAGACAGTGCCCCCTGCCGAAGCCCAATCACAACAGCTCAGCCATCAAACCATGCCAAGCCTCCCACCACAAAGCCTTCCCACGTCCATCACCTACTCGCGGCCCCACCAGTTCACGCCGTCGAACTCTGGCCACCCTCCGCCACTCCATAGTCCACCGCCTACCCTTGAAGCCTGCACACCATTGCCCACGTGTACCAAAGGCCACACGCCCCAGCTTGCCTCCGATAGGTGACAACCACTTCATCTCTCATACCCAGATCTGTCAGTCTGGTCTTTGTTGTAAATGTTAGTAAAAATTTCATTTTATTTTGTTTTAAAATTTATTTCGAGTATACTTTCCTGTTATATATATATATATGGGTTTGATTTATTCAAAGTTGTTTTATACTTTGGTTTTGTCGAATTATATTTTATGTTGAAAAGTGAATTTTGTGTGTGTTGCGGGTGTATATATATAGATACTATATGTTTTGTAAGATAGGATATGTTATTTACAGTTATATAAAAAAAATAAAAAAAAAACTTATATTGTAAAGTACATATACTAGCTGTTATGATAGAGATACAATACTTTAGCTATATATATTAATTTACCTATAGGATGTACTGTCTATTAGTTTAGTTGAATTATAAAATATATTACTGTGTTTGGTGGAAAGGCAAGCTCTCTCAACATATATTTATATATAAATAGGTCTGCATATGCTGTCATGAATTTTCAGTCTACATACTTGATATTGTTAGCTTATATAAAAGCTTATGTTAGTCCTATATTTAACTTATTACTGATACAAAGTTGTTAAGTATATATATATATCTAATATATTATTAGGCTGCATAATATATTATAGCATGCGTGAAATACACTCAGTGGTAACTTTATTTTTAGTGTTTGTATATATAACATGAATAAGTACACGTAGGTGCAATGTTTTAATCATACTGTCTGCATATATATATTTTTATATAAGTTCATATGAAGCCTGTTCGATTATTTTATAAGTTTAGCTAGAGTATTGGTTATATAGATAGTGTACATTGTAGTAATAGATTGGGTTATGGTAGAACATACTTGATAGTTGTGTTGTGTCAGTATTGATTTTTGCATTATATGTACGTTTTATGTATTGTATTGTATAGATTTGAAGTGATAGGTTAGTGTATATATATATATATATTAAAGTTATGTGTTAAATGTAAAATGAACGTGGAATATATATATAGATGTAGATATTTTTGATTTTGATGTATGAGTTTTATATATATATATTAGTTAATATATATAAGGATTTTATATTTTAATTTATGTTTTAATTTAAAAACAATGATTTTTTATTTATTTATTTATTTATATATGTATATTGTTTAATATTGTTTTAAATTAAATATTGATTTCTTGGGGATAATATTAATAATAAATATATCTAATTCATGTTTCTATTGAGCCGATTCTAATTGTTTCATCGATTCCCTTTTATCAGCTTATCCGTTGAATTCGCGTTCAATCTTGCCTTGCTTTGAAATCCTTGCCTGGAACCGTAACATACTCTTCCGGCAAATCATCCCTAGCCTCGAAAGGTGAGCAATCACTCACGATTAACGTTCTTTTATTATTTAAATTTGATTTCAATTGAAATAGCAATTGAAATATGCTGCTGTAGTTATTTACATTGTTATATATGCTATTATCTATAACTGTTCACCTGTGACATCTGACACCAGTATCTAGTATTATATGCTTGTTATTACTATTATTTGTATCTGTTCACCTGTGACATCTGACACCAGTATCTAGTATTATATGCCTGTTATTACTATTATTTGTATCTGTTCACCTGTGACATCTGACACCCGTATCTGTTATTTATACTGATGATATATGCCTGTTGTTATATTATTTTTTTTAGTATCTGTTATCACTCTGCAAGTTCCCTGTTAGTATAGAATTCACTATGGGTTGAAATGATACATACCCGAACGGACTTTAGAATAGGAGAAAAATCGTTATGGGTTGAAATGATAAACCCAAGCGATTTTCATTCGAATTGAAATTGGGATTACGGGTCGAAATGATATCTACCCGTATATATTTAAATTTCGGATTGAAATGATAAATATCCGTATCACCTAGCCATATGATGTATATATACAGACACCGTTGGTCCATATATATAAATATTTTGAAAATGAATTTTTTTTGGTTTTGGAAAGAAATATATGGTTTTAATAAATGTTGAGCCTTAAATTATTATATATAAATGGGAATGATTGATTTAAATACATAAAATATGTTGAGTATTTAAAATATATTTCAAAATAGAATTTTTGTAATAATTTGAATAAGTTAAGGTTAGAAAGATAATTTGAATTTAGTTGAAATTGGATTCATTAAAGAATCTTATCTTATTAAACCGATTTAAAACTTATTGAAATTTAAGATATGATTTATAACTTGAGTTTGATTTAAATAATTTAATGAATATTACTTGTTTAAATAAATTTAAGGAAATATTTAGTAAAAAGGAAATTTAAGGCTAGTTAAATGATATTGAATCTATTAAGTGAATATTCCCTGATTAAATAATAATGAAGTTAAACCAAGAGTTATATGAAACTGTTAAATTTAACTTTGAAATTGTTGAATATTAAAGCTTTGAAAAATATTGAAAATAAAGGGTATATTTAGAACTGAATTAAATTGAAGAATTGAGCTTTGTATAAATTTGAATTTGGAATTTGAGTTAATTTGAATCGATTTGCGAGACTTGAGGAAATTATAAATATTTTACTTTTTAAATCATTTAATATATATATACTATTTTGGAAAATAGATATATTTGAAATGAAATGATATTTGGGTTTTGAAGTATAAATTTAATTGAAATGACCACGGTGTTAAAATGTATATTTCCACCTTGTAGATAGTTCTGAAGATCCTTAGAGGATGGTTATCCCAAACATCCTTTAAGTTACTCGTATTTCAGTTGATATTTCACTTGAGTTGGATTTATTTATATAAGAATGTTAATCCTGACTCGAGTGTTTTGTGTTTTGCTTTACGCTCGGGTCAGACCGAGTGATACAGCATTTGAGACTCACCCTTGGAGTTTGGAGCTTCCTTTGGAGATCCAACTATCGCCTCAGCTTTCAGCTCTTCTAGTTGATTTGTTCAGAGAAGTCATCTGTTGTACTGGAGACTTCACTGCATTTGAGATATTCTGTTGTATTTTATTTCTAACTCTGATGTTTATATAGTAGCTTCATGAACTACTATTTTATCTATTCCGCTGCGTATTATTGTATTACTCTGTGTCTGTGATTCTGTGATTGATTTATTTACTGCATATGCTGAGTTTTGCCAAATTTTAAATTAACAATCTGATATTTTGAACTATTCAAGTCAGACATGTGTGGATTATTGTCGATTTGAATGGTCCAAAATAGCGGGATGTTACAGTTGGTATCAGAGCTTTGGCTCTAGGCAAACTTAGCATATATAGTAAATTTATTTTCAGAATCACTTTCGTTCGAGTTTGAATCTCTTCCTTTTGACTCGATTTTCTTTGAACTTTGAAACGTTCTTTGCGGTTCCAAAATTCATTCTTGTCTCTCCCTATTTGTATTCTTTTGATTCTGGAGTATCACATAACTCCACTTTGAATGATCTCTATAAGAATAGGCGATCCCGCCAATCTTTGAATGATTTGTAAGGGGGTGGAACTCCTTTACATTTGGCATTGATTCACCGAAGATTTATATATCTTTGGTTTAGATGCCGCTATCTCTTGCGATCGAATGTTGATTTTTCTTGGAATTCTGCATCGATCTTGTTCCTGAAGTCACGGTTGACCCTAGGGTCATCCGCGATTTATATAAGTATATTCATCTTCTATTTTGAAATTAATTATCTCATTTTCGTTCGAACTTATTTTCGAATCAGAATCCTATTTGATTAGAGTCCCTCTAATTTGAATTTCTATCTTTGTTTTGAAATCCATTCTTGAACCATCCTTTGAAAAATCAGGCTTGTTTATATTTTAGAAATTGTTTTATATATTGAAATCATTATATTCTATATATAAAAGTGAAATGTTTTCGATAAAGATTATAAACCCTTTTTAAAATAAGAATTTGAGGTTTCGAAAGGATTTGTAAATTTGAAAGACTATATAAGAAATTTGATTTATCTAAAAATGATTTATAACTGAAGGGTTAAATTTGAAATTCGAGAATTGAATTCTGGTATTTTGAAATTGGTTTTAAGATTTTGGAAAATATATGAAAATAATATGATTTAAAAGTATTTCATGAATAAGAGATGTTTCTAATGAATTCCAATAATTTTGAAGAAATTTCAAAGAAGTTTGAGAAAATAAAAGTCCAGAACTCACTTATGTCGCTGGAAAATAATTTCGGTGATGAGTGCACGCATCATCGACATTGATTTTCGAGTCTCAGAGTGAGGGAAAGGCCACTTTAGTAGCATTGCTACGCGAGTGATTTTGCGAAACAAATTTTGATTTCAAAATTTTGAAGTATGATTTGATATTCGAAAGATATATATATATATATATATATATATATATATATATATATATATTTGAAATGATTTGAAGTAATCCGGTGTTCAGTCTTCGAGTTTCGAATTTGATATAAACCTATCTTTTGAAATTGATTTACTGATTTGTTGTTAATTTCCAACTCTTGAATTTGAAAATGATTTCTTCAACTATTTTGAAGGTTCGAGCACTTCCAAATCAAGGTTAACTTTTCAAAAGCTAAGAAATTTTGAAGTATAAAGTATATAATTTTGTTTTGAATGTTTAAGAATGTAATAATATGATTTAATAAGTTGAAACTGTTTTGTTAAGTAAACGAATAAGGAAATTTTAAAGTTTTTCTAATATGAAATTTAGATTTGAAATGTTTTGAAAAGAATTTGGTCTTCAAAATATTTTGAATAAAGTTTAGTTTAAATGTTTTAACTTAATAACATCTTTATGAAACTATATATTTAACAAGTTGGAATACATATATAAGCTGTACGTATGCTGTTTTATTCGCATAATTAATTTGATCCAAGTTTGAGTACACAAGTTCGAGGTGGATTACACCATTTCGTGTTAGGATTTTTCATTTGATTCTTGATGGCGAATATTTGATATGGATTTTGGACTTGATTCTAGAATTCTCTATCATAGTATATGGCTATGCAAGGAGACTGATGGCTTCTAGTCGAGAAACCATATCGAAATCCGCATTAGGGAAGTCGAATTGATAATACTAGTTCGAAAGCGAACTTGTGTGATCCAGCGAGGGATCAAATGTGATTCTGCGAAATGATGACGTATGTACATCTTATATTCTAATATCATTGATATATTTTGACGCTGAAATTGAAAGCTGTCGAGTTAGAATATCTTTGCTTACTAAAAGAAAATTTCCAATTTAAATTACAAAGATATATAACCCATAAAAGCAAAGATATTCAATCCCATATGGCTCTTCATATAGTGAAATTTATTTTGAAAATTTTGATCCTTATATAAGATGGACCTTATGTAAATATAAGATGATTTTTGAAAACCATGGATTTTGGAAATGAATTGTTTGACTTAATTATATTGACTTGGAAATTTGGATTTATTTTCTAAATCTATTATTCTGGAAACGTTGAAACTAAAGATAATTAATTTGAGAAGAAATAATTTGGTGAAATTGTATATGATTTTGAAATTGAACTGATATTGAAACAAATTGGAATTTGAGAACCTTATGTTACTAAACACTTGATTTGGGAGTTGTCGAACTTATATAAAATTGATTTGTATGAGTATGAAATTGATTTGAAAACTATGGATTTGAAAAGGTACTCAATTTGAAAGTGAAATCTTATATAATTGAAGTCTATATAAGTATGATTTGATATACTATTGATTTTGGAAAGTATTTGATTTGAAAATTAAATCTTATATATAATGGATTTTATATAAGTACGATATTTGAAAGTGATTTGAAAAGGGTACTATATGATACATATTTTCGAAGTAAAGATATGGAAAGTGCCTTCTGCTTGATATCCGATTTGTGGCCACATCTTGGATTCATTCTATCGATATTATTCTCTCTGATTTTGGTTTTCCGGATATGATACTCGAGTGTCCTTCGAATTCCATGGCGTTACCCACGGTCTTATGTTTCTCTCGTGACTGCATAGCGCAACTGCCTGGTTGAGTCTTGCCTAGGGGTACGGATTGTTTCCTGGGGGATCCAGGCGTAACCATTGTGTATCCTGCAATCTGTGTAGGTCGCGAATAGTAGCGCAAATGCTTGGCTGAGTCTTGCCTGGGGGTACGGATTGTTTCCTGTGGGATCCAGGCGTAACCATTGTGTATCCTGCATTCTACTAGTCATCATGGCGTAACTCGCAGGGCTGAGAAAGCTTACGGATATGGATTGTTTCCTGGGGGATCCAGGCGTAATCATTGTGTATCTGCGAACCATGGTTAGACAAAGGTTTGTTTGTGTTTTTGATTGGATTGTACTTTCCATATCTGTTTTAAAAGGTTTTTCCAGTATTTTCACTGGGTGTTGAAACAGGTTTACTAAGTACCTGGAGAATTCTAGCTTTGCGCCTGATCAACGCACTGCCAGAGTCTACAGGAACAAGGATAAACTTGTTGAAACATCGAGTTATAAAAGTATTTTATTATAAAGGTATTTTCAACAAAGAAATTCTGTATTAATATTTGAAATTGAAGTTCTTATGGTTTGAATCAATTATTCGTGCCCGATACTATTCTTTTGAATCTACCTTATCTGCTCAGCTTGATTTATTCACCTATATTCTGTTTTTCCAAGTCCTCCTTCTTTTCCTTGTTGACTATAACATATTTAAAGTTAATGATTATTGATTTATTAATAATATTTGAAAAGTATTTTAGATAGAATTAATAAATTTATGATCATGGATTTAATAGCTTCTTTGTAAATATAAGTAATAATGTAAATAATTGTTTTCAAATGGTTTTCATATATTTATAAAGGTGTTATTTAAACCTATAAATGATACTTATAAAGGAAACAAGAAATTTTACAAATGGGTTTGAAAAATATTAAGGTATTAAAAATAATTGAATTGTAAATGAAGTCTTCAAATGAATATTTCAAGTAAAATTTTATAAAGTTTCAAATTAATTGTTTAATCTTGATTTCCAATCTACTTTTATCTCTCGTTGTTCTATTCTTCTACCTCATTCCTTTTCGGGACGAAAAGTTTTGAGTGGGGGAGAGTGTAACGACCCGTAAAATTTAATGGTTTTAAAAGTATTTTTAACTGGAAATTTGTGGAATTTTAAACAACAAAATTTGAAATTAAAAATTTATTATTTGGAATACGTCTATTTTAATATAGCAACTGGTAAATTTTCATCTGGTAATATTGAAGTTTATTTTCCTGTGAAATTTCATTTCAAATCAAACCGGTTAATAACAGTGAATTTAAAAGTTTTCCGAAACCAAAATATGTCAACAGGAGAAAATTTAGTCAGATCATTCTGAATCAGACTGCGAAATTCGTTTTTCCAAATTTGGACTTCTACTGCTCCGTTTATCTTAATTCTGACAAAATAGCAGCATTTTCGGTACCGATTATCGACTTTTGATCGGATGGTCGTACCACTGACATCTGTATACCGTTTTGATCGTCTCGTTGCGCTGATCATCACGGTATATATAAATTTGTATTTTGAGGTCCGGTACGCGATGGATATAATAAACTGTTCGTCGTATTGGTACTACAAATGTCAACCGTTACTTCCTGTGCCTTTTCAAAATTTGAAACGTGCTGTCCAATCAATCAAATATTAATTGTTTTAGCGACTGTTGCCGATTCAATGGCTGGCTGTTATTTTTCCATCACTTCAATTTATTCATTTGTAGTTCTGTCCCAAAAATATAGGTAACGTATGAAATGCATTTATCTGGACAACTCACTTTTCTTTCTGAATCCAACTTATTCATCTTCGTGACTGTAGCCTTTCCACTACTTTATTTTCTCAGTACGTTTCATACATTTTCTTTCTATTATAATAAAATACTGCAACTTTCATTTGTTACAACAGCATTTCGCGTAACTATCTCCTCTGCCTCATTCTCTCGCCTCCTCCACTTTTCTTTTGCCTGCACGAACCCGACTCATCTCCACTATCAGCCACCTCCTCGTGTCCTCACACCTTCACTGCTCTCGGCCTGCCAACACCCTCTCCAACGAGCCCGACCCTTCATCCCCGACCGAGTCTCACCACCTCACCTCAGTTTACCATTCCCCGACGACCTATCTTCCCCGCCACTGCCTCACTCCAGACCCGAGACAGTGCCCCCTGCCGAAGCCCAATCACAACAGCTCAGCCATCAAACCATGCCAAGCCTCCCACCACAAAGCCTTCCCACGTCCATCACCTACTCGCGGCCCCACCAGTTCACGCCGTCGAACTCTGGCCACCCTCCGCCACTCCATAGTCCACCGCCTACCCTTGAAGCCTGCACACCATTGCCCACGTGTACCAAAGGCCACACACCCCAGCTTGCCTCCGATAGGTGACAACCACTTCATCTCTCATACCCAGATCTGTCAGTCTGGTCTTTGTTGTAAATGTTAGTAAAAATTTCATTTTATTTTGTTTTAAAATTTATTTCGAGTATACTTTCCTGTTATATATATATATGGGTTTGATTTATTCAAAGTTGTTTTATACTTTGGTTTTGTCGAATTATATTTTATGTTGAAAAGTGAATTTTGTGTGTGTTGCGGGTGTATATATATGATACTATATGTTTTGTAAGATAGGATATGTTATTTACAGTTATATAAAAAAAATAAAAAAAAAACTTATATTGTAAAGTACATATACTAGCTGTTATGATAGAGATACAATACTTTAGCTATATATATTAATTTACCTATAGGATGTACTGTTTATTAGTTTAGTTGAATTATAAAATATATTACTGTGTTTGGTGGAAAGGCAAGCTCTCTCAACATATATTTATATATAAATAGGTCTGCATATGCTGTCATGAATTTTCAGTCTGCATACTTGATATTGTTAGCTTATATAAAAGCTTATATATGTTAGTCCTATATTTAACTTATTACTGATACAAAGTTGTTAAGTATATATATATATCTAATATATTATTAGGCTGCATAATATATTATAGCATGCGTGAAATACACTCAGTGGTAACTTTATTTTTAGTGTTTGTATATATAACATGAATAAGTACATGTAGGTGCAATGTTTTAATCATACTGTCTGCATATATATATATTTTTATATAAGTTCATATGAAGCCTGTTCGATTATTTTATAAGTTTAGCTAGAGTATTGGTTATATAGATAGTGTACATTGTAGTAATAGATTGGGTTATGGTAGAACATACTTGATAGTTGTGTTGTGTCAGTATTGATTTTTGCATTATATGTACGTTTTATGTATTGTATTGTATAGATTTGAAGTGATAGGTTAGTGTATATATATATATATATTAAAGTTATGTGTTAAATGTAAAATGAACGTGGAATATATATATAGATGTAGATATTTTTGATTTTGATGTATGAGTTATATATATATATTTATTAGTTAATATATATATAAGAATTTTATATTTTAATTTATGTTTTAATTTAAAAACAATGATTTTTTATTTATTTATTTATTTATATATGTATATTGTTTAATATTGTTTTAAATTAAATATTGATTTCTTGGGGATAATATTAATAATAAATATATCTAATTCATGTTTCTATCGAGCCGATTCTAATTGTTTCATCGATTCCCTTTTATCAGCTTATCCGTTGAATTCGCGTTCAATCTTGCCTTGCTTTGAAATCCTTGCCTGGAATCGTAACATACTCTCTCGGCAAATCATCCCTAGCCTCGAAAGGTGAGCAATCACTCACGATTAACGTTCTTTTATTATTTAAATTTGATTTCAATTGAAATAGCAATTGAAATATGCTGCTGTAGTTATTTACATTGTTATATATGCTATTATCTATAACTGTTCACCTGTGACATCTGACACCAGTATCTAGTATTATATGCCTGTTATTACTATTATTTGTATCTGTTCACCTGTGACATCTGGCACCTGTATCTAGTATTATATGCCTGTTATTACTATTATTTGTATCTGTTCACCTGTGACATCTGACACCCGTATCTGTTATTTATACTGATGATATATGCCTGTTGTTATATTTTTTTTTAGTATCTGTTATCACTCTGCAAGTTCCCTGTTAGTATAGAATTCACTATGGGTTGAAATGATACATACCCGAACGGACTTTAGAATAGGAGAAAAATCGTTATGGGTTGAAATGATAAACCCAAGCGATTTTCATTCGAATTGAAATTGGGATTACGGGTCGAAATGATATCTACCCGTATATATTTAAATTTCGGATTGAAATGATAAATATCCGTATCACCTAGCCATATGATGTATATATACAGACACCGTTGGTCCATATATATAAATATTTTGAAAATGAATTTTTTTTGGTTTTGGAAAGAAATATATGGTTTTAATAAATGTTGAGCCTTAAATTATTATATATAAATGGGAATGATTAATTTAAATACATATAATATGTTGAGTATTTAAAATATATTTCAAAATAGAATTTTTGTAATAATTTGAATAAGTTAAGGTTAGAAAGATAATTTGAATTTAGTTGAAATTGGATTCATTAAAGAATCTTATCTAATTAAACCGATTTAAAACTTATTGAAATTTAAGATATGATTTATAACTTGAGTTTGATTTAAATAATTTAATGAATATTACTTATTTAAATAAATTTAAGGAAATATTTAGTAAAAAGGAAATTTAAGGCTAGTTAAATGATATTGAATCTATTAAGTGAATATTCCCTGATTAAATAATAATGAAGTTAAACCAAGAGTTATATGAAACTGTTAAATTTAACTTTGAAATTGTTGAATATTAAAGCTTTGAAAAATATTGAAAATAAAGGGTATATTTAGAACTGAATTAAATTGAAGAATTGAGCTTTGTATAAATTTGAATTTGGAATTTGAGTTAATTTGAATCGATTTGCGAGACTTGAGGAAATTATAAATACTTTACTTTTTAAATCATTTAATATATATACTATTTTGGAAAATAGATATATTTGAAATGAAATGATATTTGGGTTTTGAAGTATAAATTTAATTGAAATGACCACGGTGTTAAAATGTATATTTCCACCTTGTAGATAGTTCTGAAGATCCTTAGAGGATGGTTATCCCAAACATCCTTTAAGTTACTCGTATTTCAGTTGATATTTCACTTGAGTTGGATTTATTTATATAAGAATGTTAATCCTGACTCGAGTGTTTTGTGTTTTGCTTTACGCTCGGGTCAGACCGAGTGATACAGCATTTGAGACTCACCCTTGGAGTTTGGAGCTTCCTTTGGAGATCCAACTATCGCCTCAGCTTTAAGCTCTTCTAGTTGATTTGTTCAGAGAAGTCATCTGTTGTACTGGAGACTTCACTGCATTTGAGATATTCTGTTGTATTTTATTTCTAACTCTGATGTTTATATAGTAGCTTCATGAACTACTATTTTATCTATTCCGCTGCGTATTATTGTATTACTCTGTGTCTGTGATTCTGTGATTGATTTATTTACTGCATATGCTGAGTTTTGCCAAATTTTAAATTAACAATCTGATATTTTGAACTATTCAAGTCAGACATGTGTGGATTATTGTCGATTTGAATGGTCCAAAATAGCGGGATGTTACAACAGTTATATCTAGTCTCTGGTCTAAAAATCAATGTGCAAAAATCCTCCATTATAATAGCAGGAGTATCTGAACAAGAAAAAGGAAACTTGGCTTCTACTTTCAATATTAATCTTCTACAACCAGGTCTGTCTTACCTGGGAGTGCCTTTAACCGCGACTAGAATTCATTCCCATCACCGTCTCTAGCTATACTCGAGGATCATGAATAGAATGGGATTGTGGTTTAACAAACTTTTGTCTCAAGCGGGGAGACTTACTATAATTAAGTCCATTATATTTTTCATGCAAACGTACTACTCCAGGGTGTTTTTACTCCCCATGAAGTTGATTTCTATGATTGAAAAAGCATGTTCTCATTTTCTGTGGACATGGAATCCTTACTCCAAATCTCCAATTCTGATAGCTTTCAAGAAGCTTCATGCTTCGATTATCAAAGGTGGTCTTGGAATTATTAACTTGAATATGTGGAATAAGAATGCATTTTCTGTGCACCTTAATAATATTATTAATGGCAATTCTTCAATTTGGGTTAAGTGGTGCTCCAAACATTACATAGGAAATAATGACTTCTGGCTACTTCAAAAAAAGCAAAACACAAGTTGGATTTGGAAGGGAATTATCGACGGTAGAGATGACTTGAAGCCTTATATGCAGCTCGCAATATCTGAAATTTCTTCATCCTCCTTTTGAAACTCTTCTTGGCTTATAAGAGGATGGCCCTTGCGGGTTCTGCTTAACTACAATGAAAAAATTGAAACGGGAATTCCTCTATAGGCTAGGATATTTGAATATGTTCAAGATGATCATCTGGTTTTACCTCGATCAAGTAACACTCATATTCAAGCTGTTTGGGAGCAAGCAAAACTGTGTAAGCCTTTATTTGCGGACAGGGATAAGGTTTTATGGGAGCTTCCTCCTATGGAGCACTCCATAAGTCGTATCTATAAACTGCTAGCCAGGATTGATGATACTGCTGATGACCCATGGCACTCGCGCATTTGGGACTCATCCGGAAACCAAAGACAAAATTTGTAGATGTGGCGGGTCTTGAAAGATGCATTATTAACTCAGGATAAGTTATGTAGAATAGGAATGATCAATGTGTCTTTGTGCTACCTCTATGGCTCTGCTAATGAATATAATCTGCATTTACTTTTTGAATGTTGTTATGTCAATGGAATATGGAAAAAGCTTTTGGAAGTAGGTGGATATCACAGGTCATGCTCTTCAAGTGCTGACGGGAGGTTTTCAATCTTCCAAGCAACAAGATGGAAAAACAGGAAGTCCAAAGTTTTACTCCTACTTTTGAAGACATTAATATCTATGATGGAAAGAAAGAAACTCAAGGAAATTTAGAAACAAGCAAAAGAATTCTACTCACATTATATATGAGTGTCTTCTGCTTATTAGGAAAAAAGTTATGGCGTGCCAGGGCACCCTTAATAGTTCCGATGATGATAGATTAGTTTACCATAGATGGCTTGTTTTTTGTCTATAATCTAAGTTTTTGTATATTGTAACCTTTATTTTATTAATATTAAGAGGTAAGGGTCCTCTATAAAACCCTGCTTAAATTCCCCAAAAAACAAAAGAAGAGGAAGAAGAAGAGGATGAAATGGAAGTGGAAGAGGAAGAGGAAGAGGAGGAAGAAATGGATTCTTTCTTGGAAAGTTTCGAAAAACCATCCCACCCTACCAACAAAGATATATTAAGGAACCAAGAGAAGCTTCTTAAAAACCAAAAGAAGTTTAAGCGTTCCTTTAGTGAAAAGTTCACCTCTTTTTCCAAAAAAATGGACAAATTCTTTGGAAAGGTTATTCGCAAGCTTTGTGGTTCTTCATCATTATCATCTAGATCCTTTTAAAACCCATCTAGTTGTTTACTTATGATATCTAGCTTTGTATTTTATGTTATTGGTTTAAGTTAATCCATGTTTATGTATTTGCATTTATTAATCATTGAAATCCATGTATCCTTCAAGTTCTAAGTAATGAAATATATTTCTTACTATCTTATATTGTTTATTAGTCTTTGGAAGTTATAAGTATATACTAGTTTAAGATAAAAACAAGAATTATAGCAAAGATACTTGTTTTGAAAAATTATTTATGTATGTCGACATACATGCTACCTATATATCGACATATAACAAGAATAAAACAAATTTTTTGAAAATTCAAAATATAAATAACAACCATCCAATCATTTCAAATGACTTTCTACTCTTATTTAAGCCTATTTCTTCTAGAAAACTCATTCATAATTTTATTCTATATTATCTTTTCATTCTTAAACATATTTTCACAAAAATGTCTTCTCGACATAAAAAATTATGTGAAAATCTTTAACAAACTCTTCAATCTTTCAAAGACATTCTCTCCTTTATCCTGCAAAATCAAAGACATTTAGAGTTGAGTAAAATGCAGATGATCAAGGAACAAGAAAAGCATTTTGATGACATTTGATAATTGGTTTCTTCCTTAATCAAAGACGAACCAACCAACAACCCAAAGTGCACTATTAACAAGGATAATAACGATTGGGATTCCATCAAAGTAGATCCAATCTTTGGGTCTGATGGTTGGGTTGAAGTTCCATGAAACATCTAGTTATTAGGTTTGGATTTGATATGTACTCTTAGGATTTAGTTTGGATTGTTTGAATTACTTGGTTTGATTGATTTGGTTTGAATGATTAGATTGTTTTTATTTTAATTTAGTGTTTGATTGGCTTTTATGTATGACTTGAATTTGTATAGTTTCAAATAAAATTTAATTTAAAAAATCTTCATAATCATGTTTAGAACCAAATGCTGCATTATTTATCATATATTTATCATATATCATTATATATAATTATATCAGTTTAACTCAGATTATTGATTTGAATATATAATTTTTCTAAGCATTTGTGTTAAAAAGAGTGTTTAGTTTTTCACCCATTTTTGTTGATGACGTAGTAGGAGAAAAATATAAAATATACATATGCACATATTAACGGGGAGTTATCTAACTTAGGGGTAATTATATCATATTTTATATAGGATATTAATGGTTGTCACCATCAAAAAAGGGAAGATGGTTAATACCTCAGTTATTAATTTTGATGATAATAACTTTGATAATTAACCATGCATTCATATAAAATATGGATATTAATGTTTCGTAAAGTTATATAGTATATAGTGTAGAATATTATACAAGTGTTGAATCGAAGACTATACAGTTTAAAAACTCAAAGAATGGACATGAAGACTCATGAGCATAAAGATCAAGATATGAAGCTCAAGACTATAGTAAAGTTTATGCAGTCATAGAATATTGTTAAAGTCCCCGATAGCAATCTTTGATCTATATTTCTCATTTTCTAATCCTTTATCTTTAAAATAAAATATATTTTTGAAATATATTTAAAAATATTTTATAAAAGTTTTTCAAAGGTTAAAATGTTTATAAACTATGTTTAAACTATTTTACAAAGTACCAAATTATTTTACATAGTATAGGATTTTCAAAACATTTTAACTAAACAAGATTACAAATTATACTAGCCAATGTCGTCATATAGGCAGATGATATGTCGACATACATGCCGCAATTTTGATTTCAAATTTTGAAATGAAGTGTCTATTCGTCGTAACTCTTCGCGAATGGACATGCCTGTTTATTCTCTATATATAGAAGGTTTTCAAGTGAATTTTCAAAACTACTTTCTTATTATCTTCTCTCCTCTTACTCTTTCAAAATTTTTAGTGAAAAATATATTCAAATCTTCTCAAATTCAACTAGAATCAATTCAATCTTCATTGTATTGATCCTCTACTATTTACTCTGATTTTAGTAATCTCGTTGTCAATCAAAGATCAAAGTGTTGTCCAAGAGGCTATAAGATCCATTATAACCAAAGATCAAGAAATTGTCTTTGGAAGAACCATAAAACTCTAGTTTTATTTTCTAGGGTGTGATTGTAGCCTGTTCAAACCAATTGGGTGTGCTTGGTAGCCCGAAAATCTGAGTAGGTGTGCTTGTTACCCTGAACAAATCAAGTGGGTGTACCATGAGCCCGGAAAATCAGGAGAGTGTGTCTCATAGCCTCGGAATCGATATTGTAATTGTGTTTTCCTTCTACCCATTTAAAGATTGGCATTTGAAAAAATATTATACAAGTAATTGTATGAGACTGGATGTAGGGTAACTTCAAACCAGTATAAAATTTTCGGTGTGATCTCTCTAATTCATTACTTGTAACGACCCGATATTTTGGACCATTCGCATCCATTACAAGTGTATAGGTAGACACTCATGCTGGAGTTGAATTGCTCAAAATACCGCGTTGTTAATTTAAATTTGGCAAACTAAACATATATAGTAAATAAATAATCATAGAACACAGACACAGAGTAATAATTTGCAGCGGAAATAAAGAGATAGTAGTTCATGAAGCTATTATATGAATATATAAAATACATCAGAGTTTACAACAGAAGAGTAATACGATACATCAGAGTTAAACCAGATACAACGGAAGAGTAACACGATACATTAGACACAAATCAGAATATATCACTGGGATTATCGAATACTGAAAGAAGAATAGATGGCTGGATCTTCAAGCAAAGCTCCAACTCCAAAGGTGAGTCTCGAATACTGGTACACTCAGTCTGACCCGAGCGTAAAGCAAAAACACAAGACACTCGAGTCAGGATTAACATTCTTATATTAATAAATCCAACTCAAGTGAAATAGCAATTGAAATACAAGTAACTCAAAGGATGTTGGAATAACCATCCTTTAAGGATCCGTTAAACTATCTACTATATAGTAGTGTACGATAAGTAGATAATGTCTATCAGTAATAATAAGATATCAAAATAGTGTTAAGGCGTTACCATTATCCCCCTTAACACATTTTTATTCCCAAAAGCATATACAAGACCGTAGTTTCCCCAAAACCGGAAGTCACCAGAGGGCAATCCATATACTAAAGGTACAAATCAAAATCGTAGTGGTCGCGTATAAATGGAATACAAGTATGACAAGGCACATGAGGCAATACCCAAGATAGTGATACTACCGTTCGCCTGATCCGGACTGGTGAGAACGCAACGCCGCAGTGCCCGCAACACCGTGAAACAACACTCCCAAAATCAAGGGTGCACCAATCGACAACAAGTAATGAGTAGTTCGAAGAAGTGTGTTCACTTGAGGTAGCTGACCTCCATTGGCCCGGCACGGCTCCTGTTTTAGTCATTTCCAATTTGACACAAGTGTCAAGGCTATCCATCATCGTTCACTTTCTTCAGTCAACACGAACATCATTCCAACCACTTCATTCTGGATCATCACTCCGCGTATAGTTATTAAAGTGGTTTCCGGTTTAGATAGAGAGTATATCCATAACCGAATTCCGGTCTCTTTAATAACTTCCGTAATTATTTCACCGATTGGTCGTTTATACATTTCAAAACCAAATCAAATTCAATTTCAATTAGAATTTGTAAATCAACATTTCAATTGTCTTTCCAAACAATTTCCAAAATTTACGTTTCAAAACTTCCAAATTATCATTTCAAAATCTTATAATTCAATTCCAATTTCTATTTAAAACAATTCAAAAATTGATTTAAGTTCGTAAACAAGTTTCATTCCGAAATCATTTAAATAAATTTTATTTAACATTCAAATCAATTTAAACTCGTTTATCGATTTCATTCAATATTCGTTAAGTAAATTTTCCCTTCAAAACAATTTCTATTAAATTCCCAATTCATTAAATCAATTACTCAAGTTCAACTTCATTAAATCAAAACTTACAATTTTGAATCAAATTAAATTCGTCAAATCAATTCTTTCAATTACAAGTCTTACATTAATTTCAATAAATCACATTTTTATTTCTTGTTAAAGAAATTCAATTTCACTTATTTACTTACTTAAATAATTTTCCAAAACTCAATTAATAAAGAAAACTCAATTTCAATTATTTACGAAGTAAATTCACTTATTCAAAAGTTCAATTTTTCTTATTAAAGAATCCAATTCAATTTAATCATTAAATAATCCAATCTTATTTAATTATTAAATAATTCAAAACTTAATTATTAAATAATTTCAAAGTTCAATAATTTCAACTTAATTATAATTTCAAACTTTAATTATTAAATCATTTCAAAGTAATAATTTCAAACTTAATTATATCATTTCTCAAATTAAAACAGCATTCTTTCATCAATTACATTGTTAATATTTTGTTTCAGATTCTTAAATATTAACATTTTTCTTTCGTTAAAATTCAAATTTCAACTTCATTTCAAAACCATATTATTTATTCAAATAAAATCTTCATTTTATTTTTATATCAAATTATTGACCAATCGGATTTTTATTTAATTTCCTATCCTAGGTCAAAGTTCAATTTGGGTATTTATCATTTCAACCCGATTCCAATTCAATTCAAAAGTCAAAGCATACAAAGGGAACTTGCAGTGTGATAACTGGGATGGTGTCAAAGTAAATAAACAAGCAATAACAACAAACAATAACAATCCAATAATCAATTCAAATAATCCCGAAATAACCGTATTAATTCGCATTGTTATCTGTACGAATTAATATAATTATTTCTAGAATCTACACTATCATTTCATGTAGATTAAAGATTATTACATTACGGTTTTCACTTGTCATTCAATTACAATTTCATCCATCATCAATTTAACAACATACATTCAGTGGTTCAAAGTGTAATTAAACAAATCCTACGTGTCAATAAATTTAACAGTTAAAGGGGTCATATTATACAAATGTCAGTTAATCAAATTTAACATTTAACTATTCTATATCAATTTCAATTGCATACTATTTATCATTTTAACATTAACGATTTAACGTCCAATATTAGTATCAACAATCAATCAATTATCAGCCAAACTGTATTATCATCGCATAAATAATTAACAGATAATGGTGTCAGATGTCACAGATGAACTGATACAGGCAATAGCATATATAACAGTGTAATTTACTAACAGCAGCATATTTCAATTATCGTTTCAATTGAAATCAAATTTAATAAATAAAAGAACGTTAATCGTGAGTGATTGCTCACCTTGCGAGGCTAGAGAGATGGACAACAAAGCTGATTTGAGTTACGAATCAAAGCGAAGAAAGATCGGCACGAATCCGACGATCTAAACTGATAACGAAAAATCGATGAAATCAAATCAGAATTTGGTTGATGATGATAAATTCGAACGAATGGTATATTATATTAACCCATATTTCAACCAATATCTAACACACAAAATAAAAAAAAATTAAATCTTTATAAGAGTATCCTTTATATACACAATATTAAAAATCACTATTCATTTAATATCATATAATTTTTTTTTTCAACATGTAAAGGCAATTGCATGCATGAATTTCATATATGCTTATCTTTATACATCAGAACATGCAGACCGCAAAACCAAATGCAGACCTTAAATCCACTTAACATAAATATACATAATAGTTTATATTGAGGTATCAATAGAAAAAAACGTTTGATAAGTGGTACGTTATCGTCATCTAATGCACTTCTACAAAAATAACTACTGCTAAGCTATTTTCGCATTCCTATACAAATTGTACTCAACAATAAAAATAATAGTGAAAGTACTTGTACAAAATGTCCCATGCAAACCTCAATTATAAACAACTTCCGAATATAACTACTGTTACAAGAATATAGCTATATAAATGTAGTACAAGGTACTGAAGAATAAGGCACTTTATAATATACCCTAGGACCGAAAGCAGCAAAACCAACTTAACAACTATACACATGTATTGTTGACGTAGTACAGGCAAATACTCAAAACAAACAAATATATAACTTAGTGCATATTGTAGACATGCAATAGGAAGGTACATGCAAAAGTGGAATATGCAAGCATGAAGACCAAATGCAGTGAGAACCCGCCACAAGGAAACTGAATGCAAATGTACACATAAACCTATATTACATTTTTTTTGAAAACAAATATCCACAATAATATTTTAAAATAAGTAAATACATGACTTTATAAGTAGTAAACAACTTAGTATATTAACAAATACGTAATCAATATAGGTACATCTATTTTGAACCGCATAACATTATATAGGCAATGAATAGTATTATACACAAAAAAAATAACTATATAAGATCAGGCTCTGGAATTAATAAAACTGGTGACAAAATATGCTACAGCAAACAATGAAATGAATCCCTAACCTACAAAATAATATATATACCCTCATGCCCAAAATGGAAGCTCACCGAAGTCGGAAAGAAGCACAAGGTGGGGCTCCGCTATGAAAACGAGGAGGAGGAGGAAGGTTGGGGCGGCAACCGAGGCGACGGAATGGCTGACGCGCGGTCGGGCGGGCTTGCGTGGGCGTTGGTGGCGGGGTGGCACTCTGAGGTGTAAGATTCACAAGCTTAGGTGTTAGCAGGTGGAAGGAGAGCAAAATAAATCTAAAAGTGAATCTAGAAGAGGAATGAAATAGAAGAGATGTAGAGGCACGCGATGAAGGAGAAGAGGCAGAGTGAACGGAGTCAACAGACAGTAAATATATAAAAGAAAGTGAATGCCTATTTTAAAAGTAAATGGATCGGTAAACGCAATTACGTTGGGAATGAACAATTCGCCGGAATCAAGGCAAAAGTAAAACCTATGACCGTTGATTGATTGATTTGTTTTTTTAGCCAGTGGAAATTTGAGTAATCACTGAACACAGATGGACTTGAACGGGTATCGATACGGTTACCGTTTCGCAAAGTTCGTCGCGAACTGAACACCGAAACACAGAAGTGAATATACCATGATGACCAGCGCGATGAGACGGTTAAGACGATATACAGATATCAGTGATTCGATTGAATTATAAAAATTCGAATTTTCTAATAGCGGAAAATGCAAGAAAAACGCTGAAAAATAAGATCGACGGAGCCAATGATGTCCGAATTTGGAAAAACGACAAACTGACATCTTACTGACATCTTGCTCAGAAGATGGTTTAGAATTTTTCTATATAAAAATATTTAGGTTTCGAAAACGTTTTATTTTCATCGCTTTTTAACTGATTAAATTGAAGTGAATTTACGTACGAAATAAACTTTCATATTTTCGGACGAAAATTTACCAGTTGCTATGTTTAACTAGACGTATTTCAAGTATCAAATTTTTATTTCAAAATTTTATCGTTTTAAAAATTTCACAAAATTTCAACTAATTACGTTATTAAAACAGTTGAAATTTACGGGTCGTTACACTCTCCCCCACTCAAAACTTTTCGTCCCCGAAAAGGAACGAGGTAGGAGAATAGAAACAACCAGAAAGAAACAGATTTTGAAATACAAAATAACAATTAATTTAAACCATATAAATTCAAATTTAAATTAATTGATATTCAATAATTGATTTAATCCATTTGATTTCACTAAAATCAATCTCACTATTTCTAAATTCATTATCTTATTATCCCATTTTCTTCAATTTACAATTTCTAAAACCATAAATTTGAATAGTCTTTTATTATAATCATATATTTCAGCAATTTTAAATTCTTCTTTATTCCAAATTACTGTTAAATTTATTCTACTTAATATATCTACTCACATATATTTAACCCATTATAAATTAATTTAAACCATAAAAGTTTCGATTTAAATTGATATATATTTACTAATTGCTTTTAAATTCAAGGTATTTTCATAAGTTGATCAAATTTCAATTTATTAATTCTTTCAGAACAAAATTTATCATATTCATCTCATTCAATTAACTTATTATTCTATCAACTTATTAGCATTTTCTTTTTTATATAATTAAAATCTAAGTGTAAAACATTTATTATAAACACTCAAAATTTATTTATAAAATCATTTTATATTGTATATTATCTAATTACATTTTAACTTCTGAATAATTTGGGTAAGTTATATTGAAATGCAATCTAGTAATATACAAATAAAATTTTCAAATTCAATTATTTCAAGTTTAAATATTTATTCCAAATTTTGGTTTTATTTATAATTAAAATCATCCTTTAACAAAATTTGAGAATTAAATTTCCGATTAACTTTAAACAATTTAGAGATATATATAATATATTTATATCAAATCAAATTAAATTTTAAAATAAGATACTTATATATATAAATCAAATTATACTAAAGAAATTCAAATCAAAATATTTTTCAAAGCAAACCGTAGCAAAGCTACAGGATGGTTTCTCCACTTCGAAACTCGAAAATGAATGTCGATGATGCGGCCACCATCACCGAAATTATTTTCCAGCGACAAAGAGAAGAGCACTGATTTCAACATTTTAAAGAATTCTTTGAACGATTTTTATTCGAAAATACTTTCAATGATATATACTTTAAAATTTTAAAAACAAAGTTCGAAATCACCGGAAACTAATAAATTCTCAAATTTCTGAATTAAATTCATTTCAAACTTCAATCAATTTATAACCAAGTTTATAAATTCATTTATTTATTTTATGCAATAGTCAATGGTTTACAAAACAATAAATGATAATCAAAATTATTATTTCAAACAACAAATTCATTAATAATTTAATTTCAGAAAACTTATATATAATATATAATATAATCATACAAAACTTTTATGTTTATCAAATTTGAAAACAACATTTTAATATAAATTTAGAAATACATTTCTTTGCTCGACGATACAGGAATGGATTTTCAAAATAAGAATAGGGATTCAAATTTGATGGACTTAAATCAAAGAGAAATTTGATTCGAAGATAGGTTTGAAACCAAGACGAGATAATTAAATAACAAAATAAGGCGATGGATAAATTTACATAAATCACGGGCAACCTTAACTGGGTCGACCGTGACTTCAAAATAAGATCGGTATATAATTCCGAGGTAAATCGACATTCGATCTCAAGAAATGGAATTCAGGTATAGCAGGTAATAGGTAGCATCGTAAACCGAGGATATAGAAATCTCCGGTAAATCAATGCCTATTGTAAAGGAGTTTCACCCTTTTACAAATCATTCAAAGTTTGGCGAGACCGCCGATTCACTATAGGGGTCATTCGAAGTGGAGTTATGTGTTGCTCCAGAATTGAAAGGAGACGAATAGTGAGGGACACGAATGAAATTTGGAACCGTATGGAACGTTCCAAAATTCAAAGGAATTGAGTCGAAAGGAAGAGATTGAAACTCGGATGAGAGTGATTCCGTAAATACATTTACCCTATATGTTGAGTTTTGCCTAGAGCTACCAAAAGCTCTGATACCAACTATAACGACCCGATATTTTGGACCATTCGCATCCATTACAAGTGTATAGGTAGACACTCATGCTGGAGTTGAATTGATCAAAATACTGCGTTGTTAATTTAAATTTGGCAAACTAAACATATACAGTAAATAAATAATCACAGAACACAGACACAGAGTAATAATTTGCAGCGGAAATAAAGAGATAGTAGTTCATGAAGCTACTATATGAATATATAAAATACATCAGAGTTTTCAACAGAAGAGTAATACGATACATCAGAGTTAAGCCAGATACAACGGAAGAGTAACACGATACATTAGACACAAATCAGAATATATCACTGGGATCATCGAATACTGAAAGCAGAATAGATGGCTGGATCTTCAAGCAAAGCTCCAACTCCAAAGGTGAGTCTCGAATACTGGTACACTCAGTCTGACCCGAGCGTAAAGCAAAAACACAAGACACTCGAGTCAGGATTAACATTCTTATATTAATAAATCCAACTCAAGTGAAATAGCAATTGAAATACAAGTAACTCAAAGGATGTTGGAATAACCATCCTTTAAGGATCCGTTAAACTATCTACTATGTAGTAGTGTACGATAAGTAGATAATGTCTATCAGTAATAATAAGATATCAAAATAGTGTTAAGGCGTTACCATTATCCCCCTTAACACATTTTTATTCCCAAAAGCATATACAAGACCGTAGTTTCCCCAAAACCGGAAGTCACCAGAGGGCAATCCATATACTAAAGGTACAAATCAAAATCGTAGTGGTTGCGTATAAATGGAATACATGTATGACAAGGCACATGAGGCAATACCCAAGATAGTGATACTACCGTTCGCCTGATCCGGACTGGTGAGAACGCAACGCCGCAGCGCCCGCAACACCGTGAAACAACACTCCCAAAATCAAGGGTGCACCAATCGACAACAAGTAATGAGTAGTTCGAAGAAGTGTGTTCACTTGAGGTAGCTGACCTCCATTGGCCCGGCACGGCTCCTGTTTTAGTCATTTCCAATTTGACACAAGTGTCAAGGCTATCCATCATCGTTCACTTTCTTCAGTCAACACGAACATCATTCCAACCACTTCATTCTGGATCATCACTCCGCGTATAGTTATTAAAGTGGTTTCCGGTTTAGATAGAGAGTATATCCATAACCGAATTCCGGTCTCTTTAATAACTTCCGTAATTATTTCACCGATTGGTCGTTTATACATTTCAAAACCAAATCAAATTCAATTTCAATTAGAATTTGTAAATCAACATTTCAATTGTCTTTCCAAACAATTTCCAAAATTTACGTTTCAAAACTTCCAAATTATCATTTCAAAATCTTATAATTCAATTCCAATTTCTATTTAAAACAATTCAAAAATTGATTTAAGTTCGTAAACAAGTTTCATTCCGAAATCATTTAAATAAATTTTATTTAACATTCAAATCAATTTAAACTCGTTTATCGATTTCATTCAATATTCGTTAAGTAAATTTTCCCTTCAAAACAATTTCTATTAAATTCCCAATTCATTAAATCAATTACTCAAGTTCAACTTCATTAAATCAAAACTTACAATTTTGAATCAAATTAAATTCGTCAAATCAATTCTTTCAATTACAAGTCTTACATTAATTTCAATAAATCACATTTTTATTTCTTGTTAAAGAAATTCAATTTCACTTATTTACTTACTTAAATAATTTTCCAAAACTCAATTAATAAAGAAAACTCAATTTCAATTATTTACGAAGTAAATTCACTTATTCAAAAGTTCAATTTTTCTTATTAAAGAATCCAATTCAATTTAATCATTAAATAATCCAATCTTATTTAATTATTAAATAATTCAAAACTTAATTATTAAATAATTTCAAAGTTCAATAATTTCAACTTAATTATAATTTCAAACTTTAATTATTAAATCATTTCAAAGTAATAATTTCAAACTTAATTATATCATTTCTCAAATTAAAACAGCATTCTTTCATCAATTACATTGTTAATATTTTGTTTCAGATTCTTAAATATTAACATTTTTCTTTCGTTAAAATTCAAATTTCAACTTCATTTCAAAACCATATTATTTATTCAAATAAAATCTTCATTTTATTTTTATATCAAATTATTGACCAATCGGATTTTTATTTAATTTCCTATCCTAGGTCAAAGTTCAATTTGGGTATTTATCATTTCAACCCGATTCCAATTCAATTCAAAAGTCAAAGCATACAAAGGGAACTTGCAGTGTGATAACTGGGATGGTGTCAAAGTAAATAAACAAGCAATAACAACAAACAATAACAATCCAATAATCAATTCAAATAATCCCGAAATAACCGTATTAATTCGCATTGTTATCTGTACGAATTAATATAATTATTTCTAGAATCTACACTATCATTTCATGTAGATTAAAGATTATTACATTACGGTTTTCACTTGTCATTCAATTACAATTTCATCCATCATCAATTTAACAACATACATTCAGTGGTTCAAAGTGTAATTAAACAAATCCTACGTGTCAATAAATTTAACAGTTAAAGGGGTCATATTATACAAATGTCAGTTAATCAAATTTAACATTTAACTATTCTATATCAATTTCAATTGCATACTATTTATCATTTTAACATTAACGATTTAACGTCCAATATTAGTATCAACAATCAATCAATTATCAGCCAAACTGTATTATCATCGCATAAATAATTAACAGATAATGGTGTCAGATGTCACAGATGAACTGATACAGGCAATAGCATATATAACAGTGTAATTTACTAACAGCAGCATATTTCAATTATCGTTTCAATTGAAATCAAATTTAATAAATAAAAGAACGTTAATCGTGAGTGATTGCTCACCTTGCGAGGCTAGAGAGATGGACAACAAAGCTGATTTGAGTTACGAATCAAAGCGAAGAAAGATCGGCACGAATCCGACGATCTAAACTGATAACGAAAAATCGATGAAATCAAATCAGAATTTGGTTGATGATGATAAATTCGAACGAATGGTATATTATATTAACCCATATTTCAACCAATATCTAACACACAAAATAAAAAAAAATTAAATCTTTATAAGAGTATCCTTTATATACACAATATTAAAAATCACTATTCATTTAATATCATATAATTTTTTTTTTCAACATGTAAAGGCAATTGCATGCATGAATTTCATATATGCTTATCTTTATACATCAGAACATGCAGACCGCAAAACCAAATGCAGACCTTAAATCCACTTAATATAAATATACATAATAGTTTATATTGAGGTATCAATAGAAAAAAACGTTTGATAAGTGGTACGTTATCGTCATCTAATGCACTTCTACAAAAATAACTACTGCTAAGCTATTTTCGCATTCCTATACAAATTGTACTCAACAATAAAAATAATAGTGAAAGTACTTGTACAAAATGTCCCATGCAAACCTCAATTATAAACAACTTCCGAATATAACTACTGTTACAAGAATATAGCTATATAAATGTAGTACAAGGTACTGAAGAATAAGGCACTTTATAATATACCCTAGGACCGAAAGCAGCAAAACCAACTTAACAACTATACACATGTATTGTTGACGTAGTACAGGCAAATACTCAAAACAAACAAATATATAACTTAGTGCATATTGTAGACATGCAATAGGAAGGTACATGCAAAAGTGGAATATGCAAGCATGAAGACCAAATGCAGTGAGAACCCGCCACAAGGAAACTGAATGCAAATGTACACATAAACCTATATTACATTTTTTTTGAAAACAAATATCCACAATAATATTTTAAAATAAGTAAATACATGACTTTATAAGTAGTAAACAACTTAGTATATTAACAAATACGTAATCAATATAGGTACATCTATTTTGAACCGCATAACATTATATAGGCAATGAATAGTATTATACACAAAAAAAATAACTATATAAGATCAGGCTCTGGAATTAATAAAACTGGTGACAAAATATGCTACAGCAAACAATGAAATGAATCCCTAACCTACAAAATAATATATATACCCTCATGCCCAAAATGGAAGCTCACCGAAGTCGGAAAGAAGCACAAGGTGGGGCTCCGCTATGAAAACGAGGAGGAGGAGGAAGGTTGGGGCGGCAACCGAGGCGACGGAATGGCTGACGCGCGGCCGGGCGGGCTTGCGTGGGCGTTGGTGGCGGGGGTGGCACTCTGAGGTGTAAGATTCACAAGCTTAGGTGTTAGCAGGTGGAAGGAGAGCAAAATAAATCTAAAAGTGAATCTGGAAGAGGAATGAAATAGAAGAGATGTAGAGGCATGCGATGAAGGAGAAGAGGCAGAGTGAACGGAGTCAACAGACAGTAAATATATAAAAGAAAGTGAATGCTTATTTTAAAAGTAAATGGATCGGTAAACGCAATTACGTTGGGAATGAACAATTCGCCGGAATCAAGGCAAAAGTAAAACCTATGACCGTTGATTGATTGATTTGTTTTTTTAGCCAGTGGAAATTTGAGTAATCACTGAACACAGATGGACTTGAACGGGTATTGATACGGTTACCGTTTCGCAAAGTTCGCCGCGAACCGAACACCGAAACACAGAAGTGAATATACCATGATGACCAGCGCGATGAGACGGTTAAGACGATATACAGATATCAGTGATTCGATTGAATTATAAAAATTCGAATTTTCTAATAGCGGAAAATGCAAGAAAAACGCTGAAAAATAAGATCGACGGAGCCAATGATGTCCGAATTTGGAAAAACGACAAACTGACATCTTACTGACATCTTGCTCAGAAGATGGTTTAGAATTTTTCTATATAAAAATATTTAGGTTTCGAAAACGTTTTATTTTCATCGCTTTTTAACTGATTAAATTGAAGTGAATTTACGTACGAAATAAACTTTCATATTTTCGGACGAAAATTTACTAGTTGCTATGTTTAACTAGACGTATTTCAAGTATCAAATTTTTATTTCAAAATTTTATCGTTTTAAAAATTTCACAAAATTTCAACTAATTACGTTATTAAAACAGTTGAAATTTACGGGTCGTTACATTACTTTTACTTTACTGCATTTGTACTTATCTATGTTTGCATCTGTGATTGTCGATTCTGCATTGGTTAAAAATATTCTTGAAAGAATTTTAAAAAGATTAATAAAAATTAGAAAACACTATTCATCCCCCTTCTAGTGTTGAATTAGCCTTAAGATCCACAATTCCGCAACCCACATTTGTTATCAGAGCACATGTTTTCAAAAACTCGTAATTTTGATTTTTGAAAATATTTAATGGCTAGCAACATTATTAGTACATTTGTTAATACTTTTGTCGAAAGAAAATCTACTGCTAGACCCCCACTTTTTAATGGCAATAATTACACTTATTGGTCATGTAGGATGAAGATCTGTTTACAATCTAAAGGTTTAGATATTTGGAATGTTAAAAAAATTGAATACACTGAACCACAAACAAATTTTGCTCAATGGACTGCTGATCATAAGGCACTTGCATTGGATAATTCTAAAGCCATGAATACTTTATTTTGTTCACTGGATAAAAATGAATTTAATAGAGTGTCTATTAGTAAGTCTGCATTTAAAATTTGAAGGACACTACAAGTTACACATGATGGCACTAGTAAAGTGAAACAGACTAAAATTTCTATGCTAACTAGTCATTTTCAACTGTTTAAAATGAATCCATTTCTAACATGTACTGTTGATTTCAAGATATAGTGCATTCATTAGTTGCATTAGGTAAAAACTTTTCTAAAGAGAATCAAGCTAGAAAATCCTAAATTCACTCTCTTCGAAATGGGATCAAAAGACATTTGCAATTGAAGAGGATAATGATAGTAATACTCTGAAATTAAAGAGTAAATAGGCAATTTAATGTCCTGTAAAGCATAAATGTAGGGTATAAAGGCAACGGAGAAGAAATCTATCGCCTTCAATGCAATAAACGACGATCTAAATTATGACAATGATGAAGAAATCGCTTTCATGAGCAGAAATTTCAAAAAAAATTGAAGTATAGGAACAATTTTCGAAAACTTGAAAACAAAACATCCGGAACTAGAACTGCGACTAGATGTTTCAACTGTGATGAACCCAGTAATTTTCAAAAAGTCTGCCCGCATCTAAATCAATTAAAAATCTCACCGGCAAATTATTCAACTAGAAAAAGAAAAATGGCTTATACAGCAACTTTGGATGACTCGGACACTTCCTCTAGCCACAATGAACCAGATACTGGAAATATGATTATGAGTTCACGGCAACAACAAACTAGCTGGAACTGATCAACAAAAAGGAGCAAAAATGGTACCTTTTATTTAATAATTTTAATTTTTATTTTTTTTGGTTGATTTTGGATTTTATGAATAAAATATAGATTAATAATAATATTGGAATATAAGTTTATAAGTATATATATATAGGAATATATTAGCATAGTTTTATTTTTGGAAATTTCAAGCCATATGTCGACATAACCCAATGTTCTATGTCAACATACATGCCAGAAACTGAAAGTTGAAATGTGAATTCAAATTTCAAACTTCCCTCCCTTTTTACATTGACTCACATATTCTGAAAAGATGCCTTTTTGACCCGAGAATATGTCCTTTGACTCTCTACTTATTTACTCCATCTCCATCCTATCATTTAACTCACTTTACTTTGAAATTTTAAATATCATTTCACTCTCTTCCTCAAACTTTCAAAAATGGCTTCCTCTAGTCAAAATCCAAAAATCATTAAGCTCTCTAAGAAAACTAAAAGTTTTCTCTTCAATGAGAAAGATGACGTTGAAGCCCATATGGAGTCTACTACTTTCGGAATTGTTTCTCCCAGTAGATTTGCTAAATTCAAAGATTTTTCTTCCTATGATTTACATGATCTCTGTTTTAAAAATGAAATTTTTGGTTTAATTGAATCTTTTCAAAATGATTTTGTTTGTTATCCTCAGTTGGTCAAAAAAAATTATGCGAATTTAAACGGAAAATTTTATTAAGGAGAAGAAGGTCAAGTTTGAAGTAGCGTTAATGGTACTTAAATCGATTTAAATTGTGAACTTTTGAGTCATATTCTTTGTTGTAAGCCTAGTGGAATTGGCCTCTCCACTTTTCAAATTTATATACAAAATCGTGAAGTTCTTCGTGATATATTCGAAAGTGATGAAGGTTTTGAATTTAAACACAAGAATCTTCGACAAAAATCGAGGTTTATGAGTCTCATTTTACAACAAAGTATTACTTTAAGGACAGGTAATTATAATAACCCTACTTAAAAAGATTTCAAAACCTTTTTTGCTATTTATGGTCGCTACAACATAAATGGGCATAAGTCATTTTTGATGACTTTGTTCATAAGAACATTTCTAGACATGAGAACACACTCTTCCATGGTGTGTATCTTACTAGAATTTTCTTACATTATGGTGTGGATTTAAAAGGAGAAAAATTCATTCCTTGAAAGGTTTTCGACAAAGCAATATCTATCTTATGCACATTCTACCATTTTTCAAACCATATGAGACTCTTCACGAAAATGAGCAAGGGTTGGCATGGGAAGAAGAACAAGGAATTCAACAAGAAATGGAAGAAAAGAAGAGGATGAAATGGAAGTGGAAGAAGAAGAGGAAGAGGAGGAAGAAATGGATTCTTTCTTGGAAAGTTTCGAAAAACCATCCCACCCTACTAACAAAGAGATATTAAGGAACCAAGAGAAGCTTCTTAAAAACCAAAAGAAGCTTAAGCATTCTTTCAGTAAAAAGTTCACCTCCTTTTCCAACAAAATGGACAGATTCTTTGGAAAGATCATTCGCAAGCTTGGTGGTTCTTCATCATTATCATCTACATCCTTTTAAAACCTATCTAGTTGTTTACTTATGATATCTAGCTTTGTATTGTGTGTTTTAGGTTTAAGTTCATGTCATGTTTATGTATTTGCTTTTATTAATCGTTGGAATCCATGTATCCTTCAAGTTCTAAGTAATGAAATATATTTCTTACTGTCTTATATTGTTTATTAGTTTCTCGAAGTTATAAATATATATTGATATAAGATATAAAAAATTATAGCAAAGATACTTGTTTTGAAAATTTATGTATGTATGTCGACATACATGCTACCTATATGTCGACATCTAATAGGCATAAAACAAATTTTTTGAAAATTCAAAATATAAATAACTACCAACCATCCATTCATTTCAAATGACTTTCTACTCCTATTTAAGCCTATTTCTTCCAGAAAACTCATTCATCATTTTATTATATATTATCTTTTCATTCTTAAACATATTTTCACAAAAATGTCTTCTCCACATAAAAATATATATGAAATCTTGAACAAACTCTTCAATCTTTCAAAGACATTCTCCCCTTTATCCTATGAAATCAAAGGCATTTAGAGTTGAGTTAAATGCAGATGATCAAGGAACAAGAAAAGCATTTTGATGACATTCTATGGATGGTTTCTTCCTTAATCAAAGACGAACCATCTAACAACACAAAGTGCGCTATTAACAAGAATAATGAAGATTAGGATTCCATTGAAGCAGATCTAATCTTTGGGTCCGATGGTTCGGTTGAAGTTCCATGAAACATCTAGTTCTTAGGTTTGAATTTGATATGTACTCTTAGGATTTAGTTTGGATTGTTTGAATTATTTGCTTTGATTGATTTGGTTCGAATGAATGGATTGTTTTGGTTTTGATTTAGTTTTGGATTGGCTTTTATGTATGACTTGAATTAATATAGTTTCAAATAAAATTTAACTTAAAAATCTTCATTATTATGTTTGGTATCAAATACTGCATTATTTATCATATACTTATCATATATCATTATATATAGTCATATCAGTTTAACTCGAATTATTGATTTTGAATATATATTTTTTCTAAGCATTTGTGTTAAGAGAAGTGTTTAGTTTTTCACCCATTTTTGTTGATGACGTGGAGGGAGAAAAATATAAAATATACATATGCACATATTAAGGGGGAATTATCTAACTTAGGGGGAATTATATCATATTTTATACCGGATATTCATGGTTGTTATCATCAAAAAAGGAAAGACGGTTAATACCTCAGTTATTAATAACAACTTTGATAATTAACCATGCATTCATATAAAATATGGATACTAAAATTTTGTCAAGTTATATGGTATATAGTGTTGGAAATTATACAAATATTGAATCGAAGACTGTACAGTATAAAAACTCAAAGAATGGACATGAAGACTAATGAATATAAAGATCAAGATATGAAGATCTCAAGACTATAGTAAAGTTAATGGAGTCATAGAATATTGTTAAAGACCCCGATAGCAATCTTTGATCTCTATTTCTCATTTTCTAATCCTTTATCTTTTAAAAAAAAATTAAAACATATTTAAAAAAAAATTATAAAAAAATTTCAAAGGTTAAAATGTTTATAAACTATGTTTAAACTATTTTACAAAGTAACAAATTATTTTACATAGTATAAGATTTTCAAAACATTTTGGATAAACAAATTTTCAAATTATACTAGCCTAGACATATACGCAGATGATATGTCGACATACATGTCGCAATTTTGAAATGAAGTGTCTATTCATCGTAACTCTTCATGAATGGACATGTTTGTTTATTTTCTATATATAAGGCTTTTCAAGTGAATTTTCAATAACTACTTTCTTATTATCTTCTCTCCTCTTACTCTGTCAAAATTTCTAGTGAAAAATATATTCAAATTTTCTCAAATTCAACCCGAATCAATTCAATCTTCCTTTTATTGATTCTCTACTATTTACTCTGATTTCAATCATCTCTCTATCAATCAAAGATCAAAGTATTGTCTAAGTGGCTATAGGATTCATTATAACCAAATATCGAGAAATTGTCTTTGGAAGAACCATCAAACTCTAGTTGTATTTTCTTAGGTGTGATTGTAGCCCGTTCAAACCAATTGGGTGTGCTTGGTAGCCCGAGAATCCGAGTAGGTGTACTTGGTTGCCCGGACAAATCAAGTTGGTGTACCTTGAGCCCGAAAAATCCGGAAGGTGTGTCTCGTAGCCTCGGAATCGAGATTGTAATTGGGTTTGCCTTCTACCCATTTAAATATTGGCATTTGAAGAAAAATTATACAAGCAATTGTATGAGACTGGATGTGGGGTAACTTCGAACCAGTATAAAAATCCTGGTGTGGTCTCTCTAATTCATTACTTTTTACTTTACTCATTTGTACTTATCTGTATTTGCATCTATGATTGTTGATTCTGCATTAGTTAATAATAATCTTGAAAGAATTTTAGAAAGATTCATAAAAATTAGAAAACACTCTTCATCTCTCCTTTAGTGTTTAATTAGCCTCAAGTTCTATAATTCTGCAACCCACATTTGGTATCAGAGCACATATTTTCAAAAACTCATAATTTGATTTTTGAAAATAATTAATGGCTAACAACACTTTTAGTACATTGGTTAACACTTTTGTCGAAGGACAATCTACTACTAGAACCCCACTTTTTAATGGTAGTAATACACTTATTGGTCATGTAGGATGAAGATCTATTTATAAGTTAAAGGTTTAGATATTTGGAATGTTACACAAAATGAATACATTGAACCATAAACAAAACTTTCTCAATGAACTGCTGATCATAAGGCACTTGCATTGAATAATTCTAAAGCCATGAATATTCTATTTTGTTCACTGGACAAAAATGAATTTAATACTGTGTTTATTAGTAAGTCTGCATATAAAATTTGGAGGACACTACAAGTTACACATGATGACACCAGTAAAGTGAAACCAACTAAAATTTCTATGCTAACTAATCAGTTTCAATTATTTTGAATCCATTTCTGACATGTGCTGTAAATTTCAAGATATAGTTCATTCATTAGTTGCATTAGGTAAAAAAATTTCTAAAGAGAATCAAGTTAGAAAAATCCTAAATTCACTCTCTTTAGAATGATATCAAAAGACACTTGTAATTGAAGAGGATAATGATATTATTATTCTGAAAATTGAAGAGTTAATGGGTAATTTAATGTCCTGCAAAGCATAAATGCAGGGTAGTAGGGAAAGAAAGGCAACGGAGAAGAAAGTTATCACTTTCAATGCAATAAACGACAATCAAGATTATGACAATGACAATGATGAAGAAAAAGCTTTCATGACCAGAAATTTCAAAAAAAAATTAAAGTATAGAAAGATGGAATATTTTAGAAAACGTGAAAACAAAACATCCGAAACTGGAACTGCAACTAGATGTTCAACTGTGATGAACCTAGTCATTTTCAGAAAGACTGTCCGCATCCAAATAAATTAAAAATCTCACCGGCAAATGATTAATCTAGAAAAAGAAAAAGGGCTTATACAGCAACTTTGGATGACTCGGACACTTCCTCTAGCGGCAATGAACTAGATAATGAGAATGTGAATATGTGTTCACAACAACAACAAACTAGTTGGAACTGATCAACAAAAAGCAGCAAAAACGGTACCTTTTATTTAATAAGTTTTATTTTTATTTTTCTGGTTGATTTTGGTTTTGATGAATAACATATAGATTAATACTAATATTAGTGAATATAAGTTTATAAGTATACATATATATAGGAATATACTAGCATAGTTTTATTTTTGGAACTTTCGAGCTATATGTCGATATACCCCCATGTCATATATCGACATACATGCCAAAAACTGAAAGTTGAAAATTGAATTCAAATTTCAAACTTCCCTCTCTTTTTACACTTACTCCCATATTCTGAAAAGATGCCTTTTTGACCAGAGAATATGTCATTTAATTTTCTACTTATTTACTCCATATCTATCCTATAATTTAACTCACTTTATTTAAAAAATTCAAATATCATTTCACTCTATTATCTCCTCAAACTTTCAAAAATGGCTTCCTCTAGTCAAAATCCAAAAATCATTAGCCTCTCTAAGAAAACTAAAAGCTTTCTCTTCAACGAGAAAGATGTCATTGATGCCCATTCAGGGTCTACTACTTTCGGAATGATTTCTCCCAGTAGATTTGCTAAATTCAAAGATTTGTCTTCCTATGGTTTACATGATCTCTGCTTTAAAAATGAAATTTTTGGTTAATTGTATCTTTTCAAAATGATTTTGTTTGTTATCCTCAGTTGGTCAAAATGTTTTATGTGAATTTAAACAAAAAATTTATTAAGGAGAAGAAGGTCAAGTTTGGAGTAGCGTTAATGGTACTCAAATCGTTTTAAATTGTGAACTTTTGATTCTTATTCTTGGTTGTAAACCTAGTGGAATTGGCCTCTTCACTTTTCAAATTGATATACAAAATCGTAAAGTTCTTCATGATAATTTCGAAAGTGATGAAGATTTTAATTTAAACACAAGAATCTTCAACCAAAATCGAAATTTATGAATCTCATTTTACAACAAAGTATTACTCCAAGGACGGGTAATTATAATAACCCTACTCAACTATGGTTGCTACAACATAAATTGGGCATAAGTAATTTTTGATGACTTTGTTCAAATGAACTTTCTAGACATGAGAACACACTATTCAATGGTGTGTATCTTACTAGAGTTTTCTTATATTTTGGTGTGGATTTAAGAGGAGAAAAATTCATTCCTTGAAAGTTTTTCGACAAAGAAATATCTATCTTATGCACATTCTACCATTTTTCGAACCATATGAGACTCTTCCCGAAAAGGAGCAAGGGTTGGCATGGGAAGAAGAATAGGGTGAAATGGAAGTGGAAGAAGAAGACGAAGAGGAGGAAGAAATGGATTCTCTCTTGGAAATTTCAAAAAAACCATCCCATCCTACCAACAAAGAAATATTAAGGAACTAAGAGAAGCTTCTTAAAACCAAAAGAGGTTTAAGCATTCTTTTATTAAAAAGTTCACCTCTTTTTCCAAAAAAATGGACAAATTCTTTGGAAAGGTCATTCGCAAGCTTGGTGGTTCTTCATCATTATCATCTACATCCTTTTAAAACCTATCTAGTGGTTTGCTTATGATATCTAGCTTTGTATTGTGTGTTTTGGTTTAAGTTCATGTCGTGTTTATGTATTTCCTTTTATTAATCGTTGAAATCCATGTATCCTTCAAGTTCTAATTAATGAAATATATTTCTTGTTGTCTTATATTGTTTATTAGTCTCTGGAAGTTAATAATATATACTGGTATAAAGATAAAAACAAAAATTATAGCAAAGATACTTGTTTTAAAAATTTATGTGTATATGTCGACATACATGCTACCTATATGTCGACATATAATGGGCATATTTTTTTTTTGAAAATTCAAAATATAAATAACTACTAACCATCCATTCATTTCAAATGACTTTCTACTCCTATTTAAGCCTATTTCTTCCAGTAAACTCATTCATCATTTTATTCTATATTATCTTTTCATTCTCAATCATATTTTCACAAAAATGTCTTCTCTACATAAAAAATTATGTGAAATTCTCGAACAAACTCTTCAATCATTCAAAGACATTCTCTCCTTTATCCTACGAAATCAAAGACATTTAGAGTTGAGTCAAATGCAGATGATCAAGGAACAAGAAAAGCATTTTGATGACATTCGATGGATTGTTTCTTCCTTAAGCAAAGATGAACCAACCAACAACCCAAAGTGCGCTATTAACAAGGATAATGAAGATTGGGATTCCATTGAAGCAGATCCAATCTTTGGGTCCGATAGTTGGGTTGAAGTTCCACGAAACATCTAGTTATTTGGTTTGGATTTGATATGTATTCTTAGGATTTAGTTTGGATTGTTTGAATTACTTGGTTTTAATGATTGGATTGTTTTGATTTAGATTTAGTTTTGGATTGGCTTTTATGTATGACTTGATTTTGTATAGTTTCAAATAAAATTTAACTTAAAAATCTTCATTATCATGTTTAATATCAAATACTGCATTATTTATCATATACTTATCATATATCATTATATATAATCATATCAGTTTAACTCAGATTATTGATTTGAATATATTTTTTCTAAGCATTTGTGTTAAGAGGAGTGTTTAGTTCTTCACCCATTTTTATTGATGACATATGGGGAGAAAAATATAAAATATACATATGCATATATTAAGGGGGAGTTATCTAACTTATGGGGAATCATATCATATTTTATACAGGATATTAATGGTTGTTATCATCAAAAATGGGAGATGGTTAATACCCTAGTTATTGATTTTGATGATAACAACTTCGATAATTAACCATGCGTTCATATAAAATATGGATACTAATGTTTTGTCAAGTTATATAATATATAGTGTAGGATATTATACAGGTGTTGAATCGAAAACTATACAGTATAAAAACTCAAAGAATGGACATGGAGACTCATGAGTATAGCGATCAAGATATGAAAATCTCAAGATTATAGTAAAGTTTATGGAGTTATAGAATATTGTTAAAGTCTCTGGTAGCAATCTTTGATCTTTATTTCTCATTTTACTTTTTTACTTTACCTTTTACTTTACTACATTTATACTTGTCTGTTTTCGCATCTATGATTGTTGATTCTGCATTGGTTAATTATAATCTTTAAAGAATTTTAAAAAGATTCATAAAAATTAGAAAACATTATTCACCCTCCCTCTAGTGTTTAATTAGCCTTAAGCTCCATAATTCCGCAACCCACAAGGCAGCTCTGCTGATCCGTGGAATCACCATTATATGTGTTATGCACCGATATCTAGCTATGTGCCTGTAGTTTTAGGTGCAAATATGTCTAGATGCCACACTAGCCAAATATTATGTTACCATTGGGCAGTATGCTCGTGATCACGACATGCAGATGTACAAATGGTCATGATGATTGGGAGTAACTTAGACTGTGGCATGTGATGCGTGTCGCGAGTGCTTTGTGCTATGTTGTTAGCTCCTGGAGAATTGTCGTGTGTTGTAGTCTCTCATTTGGATTATATATGATCATAAGAATGCATTATATTATTTATATATCTCATATACATATCTATTCAAGGGAGGGAACCTCTTAAACCCCATGACCTATTGTGTGCTCACCCATTTCTGTGATAGTCGATGTGCCTACGTAATAATAGGACTAACTGTGTGCTCATCCATTTTGTCTTACTATTGTGTGATTGTTTGGTAAATATAACTAGTCCTGAGCTCACCAATTTGCTATGTGTCATCTATTGGTTATGACTTGTTGTGTGCTCGTCTACTTATTGATTATATTGGTCTATTTCACCCAACTTTGACACTTAATCGGTTGTCATTGGTTATTTGAATATTGTATTAGGTGGTTGTGTTTTACACTAACTTTTCTAGCTTTAAGGTACATGTATGTTAGGTATGCTTATTTGATATATCATCTTGTTATACAAATGTTTGGTTTTGATGTTTGCTATACTTGTACATTATTGTGGGTGATGAATTATGTGCATGGTTTGAGAAATGTTGGTACATTTGAGATGTTTATATGCCCTTTTGAGTTTCATTTGTTATACCATGCTAGTTGTGATTATATAATGACATCAACATTCTAGACATAGTTCGACCAGTGTTTATTTATATAATACGGAGTTAGTCTAAGACATTTCAGGTTCAGGGATTATGTGACCAGCTTATGGTTATTACGCATAGTTAAAGGCAAGATTATTATTAGGTATGTGTATCGTTAGGTATTTATGCAATATTATGTTAGGATGTGTTGTAGGTATTGGATGTATACTTTGTATTCATTTGAGAGATGGTGGACATTTGATTCTTTTTATTGACCCACTAGGACTTGTATATGTTATTCGTTATTTGTTATCGCTACATGATTACTTTGTGTTCTTTATTATTTATTTTATATTTTTTATCATTCTATCTATAAAGCACACGTGTCTATTGCTTTATGCAGATATCGAGTATACAAGATTTTGAAATACCAATTAGTGTTAGCCCAAGGGAATTTTCATGTGTGACAGCCTATTGTCGCTTCATTCTCTGTATTATCAGACAATATTACCTAGTAAAACTGTTTGGTGGTATGGATATAGAGGTGAGGTGTTGCGTTCGGTGTTAAAGCTGGTTTAGAATAATACGTTGTATAAAAGACGCAAGTCTTGGCCTTAAACGAGACATAGAGCCCCTCTCCCTTAGGTATGTTGGGTGGTTATCCTATAACAAGGGAGGTAGGAGTATACACTGATGAATGGTGCAAAGGAGGTATGTTTAATTTTCATAATGCATAGGACAAGACCAAACCTAGAGGCACAGTTCAAAATTGGACAAAGCTAATTTGGTACAAAAAAATAGTAAGAGAATGTCTTTTATTGCTTATTTAGAAATTCTCAATCGCCTTATGTAACGACCCATAATTTTATCACTTTAATTTGTGAATATTTAATTAATTTTAAATATTTAATTAATAGTTTTAATAATTAAATAACCCTCTTTTAATTTATAACAAACGATAGAAAATTCATTTTTTGAATATTGTTTACACAAATAGATAGTTCAACGGGAAACTGAAAAAGTGACCGAAACCCTTTTTCAAATTTTCAGCTTTTTATCGAATGGTAGGTCGTAAGAAGTTGTAAATACCCTTGTATATGTTTTGAAAAAATAACAATTTTTTTATTTTTAAATGAGAAAACGTTTCATTTTGAAATATAAAAGGATAAGTAAGTAAAGTAAAAAAGTAAATATATTTGAATTTTGAATAAGAAAAGACATTTTGATTCCTTAAGTGTCTTAGTAAACAAAAGGACCTAAACACACACTATTACCCAACATATTTTTAGACGCTATGTACCATGAGTGGTTTATGAAATAATGTTAGAGTTGAAAAGAATATTTTTATCTATTTCCTTATTTTTCATTCTTTTTAAAATCTTCTTATATATATATATAAGTATACATACACCACTCTTATTTTCTTACTTTCATACTTAGTCATTTATTTTCAAGATCATCTTTTTAATTTTTCATTCAAGGGTTTTAAAAAGGGAAAATCACATTTCTAGTTCAAAAACAAAGATTAGCATGGATTTTGCAATATTTGGTGAAGGAGAGATTCTCATCTTCTTTGTTTATTGGTTTATTTTGCTATGTGATAAAGTGATGAGTAATAGTTATGATTTGGTTGAAATAGTTTAGAAACATATTCTCCTATGTTAAATAATGATCAAAAATCAATTTTTGATTAGAAAATATGAATATAAGCTCATTGGACATGTAGGTAACAAGCTTTTGAAGTCTTCATACTTACTATTATTTCTATGTACATAGAATCATTTAATCTTTGATTTCAAAAGTCAATATCTCCGAATCTATAATGAGTTTGCTAAATCCATCAACTATAAAATGGTTGGTTCGGATCTAGTTTTTTAAAATAGTTTTGGTGCTTTTCATCGTGTAGGTTAGGAGAAAACTATAAATAACAGTAGATGGTCTAGAGTTGTCGAGTTATTGTCGATCACGAATCGATGAATGACCTATACCATCATGTTCATATCATCAAATCAAGATTTTTAGAAGTTGTCCCATGATTTCTAGTGGTGTGGACGGGTCATGAGTGCTAGATGATCAAATTTGGATTAAAAATCATTTTCTAGTGACTTAGGTGATTTGAGGCCGAGCGAGGGGTTCTAGAGTAGCTTTGGGGTATGTCGGAGGTATGGTAATGATCGTGGGTGGTCTGGTGGCTTGGGGTGTCGTGTAGAGGTCCGTTTAGGGTTTAGGAGCATGGAATTTTCAGTGCTCGGTTTTTCGCATCGTGCGTGGTGGTGGAGGGACCGGGCTCAGCGAGCTTGTGGAGGAAGGTGAAGGGAAGATCAGGGGATCTGACTGGAAGTGGTGGGGATGGATGGCGTGGGCCAAGGCATTGGGTCGTGGTCAGTTTGGGATGGGGCACACGTTCCAATATTCAAAATTTGGCGTGATTGTCGAAATGGAGGATGAGGCCATAGGAGTTGATGGCAATGGTGCGGGGTGATGGAGCGAGGTCATGAGAACTTGTGGGGATGGTCTCGATGATGGACGATGGAGGACGGCATGTGGCATCGATGCACATGCACAAGTACACGTTTGTGCACTGCCTTCTTGGGTTCCAGGTTTGGAAATTTTGGAAGGAATGTTTGGGTGTTTCGGTTGAGAAGATAAATGCATATGTTAGCTTAAGTTTGCATAAGGGCTTGACCCAATTAGGTTTAGAAATTGGTAAATTTGAATTTTTTATAAGCTTTTAAACTTAAATAAATTCGTACGCATCCAATCGAGGCTCGTTTAGCCCGCGGATTTCGACATTGGATTCGTATCACCTAATTGAACACATCTGTTCAAGCATTAGCGATTTTGTAAAAGTATAAAATCTGTTAATTTTATAGTCGCAGTAAATAATCACGTCGATTGCAATTATATTTTATCCCAAACATTATGATAGCAGAATAAAACATTGTTCTGCTATATTTACATTCAATAGATTTTACTGGACATTTATTTAGCAGAATAAATCCCCGTACTGCTATTTCACTAATTTAGAAAATTATTGATTTTTCAATTGACTTGGACATATGACGTGTTATCTGTCGTTTGTCAATTGTGAATTTTATTTAAATATTTGTTGCTTATCTAAATATCAGTGATATGATTTGAATTGCTGAACTGAAATTAGTGGTAATTTGTCTAAGTACCAATTTGGTCGTTAAACTCTGTTCAAGATTTGGAAAGGAAATTTGATTGGACTTATTTGGACCATTAGATTATTTTGAAGTAAAAATATTTTCTATAATAAAAGGGTTAAGTTAATATTATTTTAATTATAATTTTTTAAGTTAATTAATTATGTATTTATGATGTTTTGAAAAGGTAAAAGCTGTTTAAAAGTTAATTAATTATTTAATTAAGTTGTTTTAAAGTTAATTATTTATTTTAAGTTATTTTAAAGTTATTTAATTATTTTATTAATGATATTTTAAGTTAGTTATTTATTCTTAATTTTTTGTTTTTGAAAATTTAGTAAGCATTTATTAATAATGGTTTAAGTTAATAAATCATTTATATAATAGTGACTAAGTTTATTAATTTTGTATTAATATTGATCTAAGGTAAGATAATAATTTTCTAATGATGTTTTATACTTAATAAATTATTTATTAAGGGATTTAAAAAAATGAAATCAATTTATTAAATAAAAGGTGTTAAAAGAAAATTAAGTGTTGTATGAAGAGAATTAATTTGAAAATAAAAGGACTGTTAGTGAAATAAATTGGAAAAGATCTTGGAATTTGGATAAAGGGTTTTTGGATTATAAAATCTTGGGTTTATATGAATTGAACCACTTGCACAAAAATTAAGTTTATGAATCTAATAAATAGTCCTTAATTTTGGTGGTATGGAAGCATTTTCCCTGCTTAACACCGAAGGATTGGTATTTTGGATTCGTAATAACCAGTGTTTCAAAAAGATAGCGTTTTGATCCAATAAATAGGATTTTGAAAATAAGAAATCTTTTCTAAAACGACTTTGGTGAAAATTCTCATACTATTGTATAAGTATATGGTAAAGTTTCCCAAATATAGAATGTAAATGGTTTGAGAATATACTTATACTAGAGAGATAAGTATATTAATATTTTAGAAAATAATTAATTATTTAATTAATGAATATTTATTAAAGAGGCTTAGTGGATCCCATATGGAATAAATCTCTTATTTGTTTATTTGATAGTTAAATAACCGACTATCAGATCTGGGAATATCTAAGAGAAACACGAGAGTTATATGGCATAATCATCTTTGATAATGTTATACCGTGCATATATATCTCATTTTGTTCTCCTAGGACAAATGATAAGGAAATCCGTCCACTTAAACGGTTGGGGGATGATTCCCACTCTTATGCATTATTTGTTTATTTCTGAAAGAACCGAAGTTGAGTTTACCGAAAACTATCATTGTCAGTTCGGAGAGATCGAGATTGGATACACTATCCAAAAACCACTTCAAACCGGTATAGGCGTTCAAAATGGAAGACATCTTGAATTTAATGGGATCAAAGACGGAGCTCTTTGAAGTGCAAAGGCTACTTGCTACTAATCCTGAGGGTGATTCCAAAATGGATGCAGTAGAGGTAATACCTTCAGTTTGTTCATATCATAAACAACTTGTATGGACGAATGCTGACATTGCATCATCGCCGGGAGGGCAGTGTTATCATTCCAAGTGGGATTTCTATATAAAAGGTAAAACGTAGCCTCGGGTCTTATCAACCGAGAATGACTAAAATAGAGGATATGCCGCAAAGCTATGTGAGCCGCAACCATTAGAGTATTGTCATCACCTTTTCTAGATTATTATTTATAGATTTGATTATTAGAGCTCTCGGGAAAGGTTGCAAAGCAACTAGGGTGATGAAATATTCGGTACTAACCAGTAAGGGGAGGCTGGTCTTACGATGCAGGGGTCACTAGGTTCAACCTTAGTACATTTTATCTAAAGGTGTACTATAACGTACGGCACCCCCAATAGCCCTATCATTTTGGAAGAGCTCGAAGCATGGAGTTAGAAGATTCTTTTAAAGATTGTTATCCATTTCCACCACACTCATGTACTATTGTATTCCGCATTTGTAAGGACATATATTTATAACTGTCCATGTTAATGTTAAGTTAAACTCTGATAAATGTATTTAAAATTTTCCGTTGTAAAGATTATATGTTGACATAATATATGTTATTCCATTCGTGTAAGATTTTGTTCTGTCTTTATTTTCTTCTTTCCCTTAACGGTCGAGTTTTCCGACACTTGAATTTGCGGCACATGAGTACCGAGGATGTAATAGTGTCAATTTTCGAGGGTTGAAAATCCTTTTCGTCACACGAGTAGCTAACAGATTGATAGGGATCTCTAAACACTTGAACAAGGCCAATCGAACGGTATTGTTTCAAATCGATAAATGAAATAATTTTACCTAGGATTATATTTTATATGTAAAAGGATAATTTTCAAAAGTTAATATTGTTTTTGATGTGTTTGTTTGTTAGAAAATGATAATATTCAATTATTATCATTTAAGGTTTGACTTGTCTTGCTCATCTAGTTTTTGGCATTAACTATTGTTTATTGATTTATCTACAATTATTCTTTCCTTAAAACATGGGTGAGGTAGATAGAAATTGGGAAAATATTGAAACGAACACCTTGTGAATTAAGTTTCACAATTTGACTATAAGGCGTTTGATGTTGATGTTGGATTAAATCTGGACTTTAATAAAAGATATTTATGAAAAGAAAGCTAGAATATTTTGGAAATAAATATTTGAGAAATGATTTTGTATAAGAAGTGATTTTATATAAATTTGGCTTATACAAAGGTGTTTTATAAATAAAAGAATTTGAGGATTTAAATACCGAAGTCTTAAAGAAGATTCAAAGATTTTATGAAAAAAAGTAGTAATAGTTCTGCTTGAAAATATTTTGAAGTATAAATATTTTGGAAAAGAAAATATTCAAGTAAGGGTATTTACTTTGGTTGGTTTGGGGAATGAGTCTCGATTTTTTTTTATGATCTAAATAATCTTCTAAGTGATGATCAATGTTTGCTTAGGCAAATGTTATAGTGCACTTAGTAAATAAATTATTCTCTTTATCATTGTACGATCGAAACGAGTTCGAATCTGAACGAACCAAAAGCAAGTTGGAAATAAATATTTTGTTAAAACTATTTGTTAGAAATATGTAAAGTATTAATTCAAAAAAGGGGAATTTTAAAATAAAAGAAGTAATTTTATGATAATTTGTTCAAGTGGATTTGAAATAGCAAAAAATGGAAAAGAGATCTGTTCGGATGGTAAGCACTTCTCTTAAGTATTACCCTTCTTGGTAAGGGAATATATGATACTATTTGGTAGTACTCAGTTCCTTAGTATAATTTCAGAGTTACTTGGAATATACATATGTGTGTGTGTGTGTTCCTATGGTTAAAAAACTATAGTTTCATTTCAAAAGGGATTTTGGAATAAAACCTGGGTATTTAGATTTTGAGTTTACTTAATTCAAAATGAAATAGGTTTGAACTAGATATTGGTATATACTCTCAAGATGTACTAGGGTATTATACAAGTCAAACTTAAGTAGTTTTTATGAAATGTTTTCATAAATAATTTTAACAGAAAGAGAATTGGTATTAGTGAGAACTAATCATAAAATAAGTACGTAAGTTAAGCATAGAACATTTTTCCTTTTCATATAGTTTTTTATCTATGATTCAAGTACATGACTTTGAGGTGTTTCATACCATTCCAAATAAGGATCTATCACTCGATTCTTAATGGCAAACACTTAGTGAGGGTTCCTAATATGGAACCAAAATTTTCTATCATAGTATATGGCTATGTAAGGAGAACATAGTTTCTAATCAAGGAGCCTGATCGGAGTCCGTAGTAGAAAATCGGGTGAGTGATACTAATTCCGAAGTGAAGTTATATATTTGAGTAAAGATCAAATCATATTTTTTCATATGAATGATCTATGAACATCACATGGACTTATGAATAATATTGGGTATTCATGTAGTGAAATTTCGGGGTCAAAATTCTTTTAAGGGGGGAGAATGCAACGATCCGGAATTTTATCACTTTGATTTGTGAATATTTAATTTATTTTAGATATTCAATTAATGGTTTTAATAATTAAATAACCCTCTTTTAATTTACAAATAATGATAGAAAATTCATTTTCTAAACTTTTTTTACAAAAATAGATAGTTCGATAGGAAACTGAAAATGTGACCGAAACCCTTTTTTGGATTTTTCAGCTTTTTATCAAACGGTAGGTCGGAGGAAGTTGTAAATACACATGTATATGTTTTGATTTTTTTTTAAAAGGAGAACACATTTCATTTTGAAATATAAAAGGATAAGTAAGTAAAGTAAAAAGTAAATATATTTGAATTTTGAATAAGAAAAGACATTTTGATTCCTTAAGTGTCTTTGTAAACAAAAGGACCTTAACGCACACTATTACCTAGCATATTTTAAGATGTAATGCACCTTGAGTGGTTAATGAAATGATGTTAGAGTTAAAAAGAATATTTTTATTTATTTCCTTATTTTTCATTCTTTTTAAAATCTTCTTATATATATGTATACATACACCACTCTCATTTTCTTACTTTCATACTTAGTTATTTATTTTCAAGATCATCTTTTTAATTTTTTGTTCAAGAGTTTTAAAAGGGAAAATCACATTTTTGGTTCAAAAACAAAGATTAGCATGGATTTTGCAATATTTGGTGAAGGTGAGATTCTCATCTTCTTTGTTTATTGGTTTATTTTTCTATGTGATAAAGTGATGAATAAAAGTTATGATTTGGTTAAAGTAGTTTAGAAACATATTAAACTATGTTAAATAATGATTAAAAATCAATTTTTGATTTGAAAATATGGATATAAGCTCATTGGAAATGTATAAGCAACAAGTTTTTGAAGTCTTCATACTTACTGTTCTTTGTATATACATAGAAAATCATTTCATCTTTGATTTCAAAAATCAAAATCTCCCACTCCGTATTGAGTTTGCTAAATCCGTCAACTAGTAAAACGTTTAGTTCAGAGTCCAGTTAAAAAAAAAATTAGTGCTTTTGGTCGAGTAGATTGGGAGAAAACTGTAAATAACAGTAGATGGTCTAAAGTTGTCGGGTTTTCGTCAATCACTAATCGACGAGTGGCCTATACCATCGTGTTTGTACCATCAAATTGAGATTTTTTAGAAGCGTCCCATGATTTCTAGTGCTGTGGATGGATCGTGAGTACTAGATGATCGAATTTGGGTTAAAAATTACCTAGGTGATTTGAGACTGGGCGAGGGGTTCCGGAGTAGCCTTGAGGTATGTCGGAAGTGTGGTAATGATCGTGGGTGGTCCGGCAGCTTTAGGTGTTGTGTAGAGGTCGTTTTAGGGTTTAGGAGCATGGAATTTTTGGTGCTAGGTTTTTCGCGTCGCACGTGGTGGTGGATGGATCGGGCTTGGCGAGGTTGCGAAGGAAGGTGAAGGGAAGGTCGGGGGTTCGATTGGAAGTGGTGGCGATGGATGGCGTGGGTCGAGGCATTGGGTCGAGGTCGGTTTGAATGAGGCGCGCATTCTAGTTTTCAAAATTTGGTGTGATTGTGAAAATGGAGGACGAAACCATGTGGGTTGACGGTGATGTTGCAGGGTGTGGAGCAAGGTTGGGAGAACTTATGGGGACGGTCCTAACGATGGACGGCGACATGTGGCGTCGATGCACATGCACAAGTGCGCGTTTGTGCACTGCCTTCTTGGGTTCCAAGTTTGGAAATTTTGGAGGGAGTGTTTGGGTGTTTTGGTTGAGAAGATAAAGGCATGGGCTAGTTTAAGTTTGGGTATGGGCTTAGCCCAATTAGGTTTAAAAATTGGTAAATTTGATTATTTTTTAAGTTTTTAAAGGTTTTAAACTTAAATAAATTCTTACCCATCCAATCGAGGTCCGTTTAACCCGCAGATTTCGACACTGGATTCGTATCACCTAATTGAACACATTTGTTCAAGCGTTAGTAGTTTTGTAAAAGTATAAAATCTGTAAGTTTATACTCGCAGTAAATAATCACGTCGATTGCAATTTTATTGTATCCATCACATTCTAATAGTAAATAAAACATTGTTCTACTATATTTACATTCGATATATCTTATTAGACACATCAATTTAGCAGAATAAATACCCGTACTGCTATTTCATTAATTTAGGCATTATTGATTTGTTAATTGACTTGGACAGATGACGTGTTATCTGTCGTTTGTCAATTGTGAATTTTATTTACATATTTTTTGCTTATGTAAATATCAATGATATGATTTGAATTGCTGAACAGAAATTAGTGGTAACTTGTCTAAGTACCAATTTGGTCGTTGAGCCTTTGTTCAAGATTTGTAAAGGAAATTTAATTTGGATTTGGATTTATTTGGACCATAGATTATTTTGAAGTAAAAATATTTTCTTTAATAAAAGGGTTAAGTAAATATTATTTTATTATAATATTTTTAAGTTAACTAATTATGTATTTAAAATGGTTTTAAAAGGTGAAAGTTATTTAATTATTTTACTCAAGTTATTTTTAAAGGTTAATCAATTATTTATTTAAGTTGTTTTATAGTTAATTATTTATTTTAAGTTATTTTAAAGTTATTTAATTATTTTATTAATGATATTTTAAGTTAGTTACTTATTCTTATTTTGTTGTTTTTGAAAATTTGGTAAGGATTTATTAATAATGGTTTAAGTTAATAAATCATTTATATAACAGTGATTAAGTTTATTAATTTGTATTAATAATGTCCTAAGGTAAGATAATTATTTTTTATGATGTTTTAAACTTAATAAATTATTTATTAAGGGATTTAAAAAGAAAGAAATCAATTTATTAAATAAAAGGTGTTGAAAGAAAATTAAGTGTTGTATGAAGAGAATAAATTTGGAAATAAAAGGGTTATTGGTGAAATAAATTGAAAAAGATCCTGGAATCGGATAAGGGGTTTTTGGGTTATAAAAACTTGGGTTTATATGAATTGAACCACTTGCACAAAAATTAAGTTTATGAATCTAATAAATAGTCCTTAATTTTGATGGTATGGAAGTATTTTCCCTACTTAACACCGAAGGATTAGTAATTTGGATTCATAATAATCAGGTTTTCAAAAAGATCGTGTTTTGATCTAATAAATAGGATTTTAAAAATAAGAAATCTTTTCTAAAATAATTTTGGTGAAAATTCTCATACCATTGTATGAGTATATGGTAAAATATCCCAAATATAGAAAGTAAATGGTTTGAGAATATACTTAGACTAGTGAGATAAGTATATTAATATTATAGAAAATAATTAAATTATTTAATCAATGAAGATTTATTAAAGAGGCTTTATGGATCCCATATGGAATAAATCTATGTTTGGATTGTTTTTTATTTGATAGTTAAATAACCAACTATCAAATTTGGACCTATTTTTAACTTTGGAAATATCTAGGAGAAACACGGAAGTTATATGGCAAAGTCATCTTCGATGATGTTGTATTGTGCGTATAAATCTCGTTTTGTTCTCCTAAGACAAATGATAAGGAAATCCATCCATTTAAATAGTTAGGGGATGATCCCCGCTCTTATGCATTATATGTTTATTTCTGAAAGAATCGGAGTTGAGTTTAACGAAAACTATCGCTGTCGGTTCGGAGAGACCGGGATTAGATATATTATCCAAAAACCACTTTGAATCGGCATATGCGTTCAAAATAGAAGACATCTTGAAGATGACGAGATCAAAGACGGAACTCTTTTAAGTGCAAGGGCTACTTGCTACTAATCCTGAGAGTGATTCCAAAATGGATGTAGTAGATGTAATACCTTCGGTTTGTTTATATCATGAACAACTTGTATTGACGAATGTTGACATTGCATTGTCGCCGGGATGGTAGTGTTAGCATTCCAAGTGGGATTGCTATAAAAAGGAAAATGTAGCCTCAAGCCTCATCAATTGGAAATGACTAAAACATAGAATATGTCGCTAGGCTATGTGAGTCACACCCATTAGGGTATAGTCATCACCTTTTCTAGATTATTATTTATGGATTTGGTTGTGCATGAGAGCTTCCGGGAAAGGTTGCAAAGCAACCGGAGTGATGAAATATTCAATACTAGCCAGTAAGGGGTAGGCCGATCTTGCCATGCAGGGGTCGATAGGTTTGACCTCGGTACATTTTATCTAGAGGTGCACCATAACGGGCAGTACCCTAGTAGCCCTGTCATTGATGGAATTCATTTTCCAATAAGCGTCATATGGACTTCGGTGTGTCCAACTATGCTGGAACGTGAGATGCAAGCATTCCAGCTATATTCATAGTTTACTTTAAACCCTAGACGCTATTATAATATCATTGGATTTTCTATAGAAATGCTTTGATTATCGTAAGGTAAAAACTCATCCATGTTTATGTGTAACGTGGTCTTACGAGATAGGTTTATTTTGAAAGGTTTTATAACATTAAAATCCATTAGGGGTGTGTTTCTCACATTGGTTTACCATATTGATCCAGTTATTATTCTCTTATAATGCTCAAATCAGACCGAGCATATTTTCAGATTTAGTTATGGATGCTTTGGAGCTTTAGGAGACGAGCTGGAGGCCTCCAAGACGTATTCACATATATTTTATTTTCTGCTGCATTGGTTGTTTATAGTTATCAGCAATTGCAAGGACAGGTTGTTATAACTGTCCAAGCCGATGATAGATTAGTGTACTTCGATTTGATGTATGTATATTACGGTTTTCTTTTGTAAAGATCTGTTGTATATTATATATTACTCGTCACAATGTGATATTCTGTTTTGTCTTTCTTTCTTTTTCCCCCACCAATCTGTTTTTTCGACATTGGATGCTCGGCACGTGAATACCGTAGATGTATTAGTGTCGACTTCTGAGGATCGAAAATGCGGATCGTTACACCTTAGTAGAAAAGACAAGCTTTTACAGTTTGGTACTGCTACTAATGGATTGTGTGTACTATGTGAAAACGGAGGTAGAGAGCATACATCATCTTTTTTTCAAGTGTTCATACACTTCGTATATTTGGAGCTTGCTGAAACTTAAACTGTTACTTGATATCTTACCGACGTTAAGGTTAATTTGATGCTCTCTACTTTTCAAAAGAAGGATCAGATTCGGGATCTCGCGTTCGCTGCAATCACCGATACTATTTACTGCTCCTGCAAGAATGTAATGATCGTGTTCTTAAGCAAAAGAAGACTGATAAATTACATAAGTACAGACAAATCGAAAGAGAGATTATTTACATAGTGAAGGACAACGAAAGTAGAATGGAAAGTAATTTCAGGAACGTTGAGCTGTTGCGCCAATGGGGGATCGACTTAAATGACTCTGGATAATGGCAGCCATTGTTTTATTTTTTTTCCTTTAGAGCTGGAGTGCTTGGAAGAAGAAGATGATAGCAAGTACGAAGATTTATTTGGGCTTGTTTTGGGCTTCAAGCTTCAAGTGTTGTAGGCAGGATTTATACTTTTATTAATTTTATTATTTCTTTTGTAAGCCTGTTTATATAAGCTAATATATGGACTTTATATGTGTTTTTTCCCTTGCAAGTCACCCACTTAGGTTAAGGGGGCTGTAAGGTTTTGATGACGCATATAAATGAAGTATACGATTGGTTTTTGAAATTTTTTTTACCAACTTTCAAAAAATAAAATAAAATTAGCACAAATATGACTATTATCTCCATAAATTTTAAACTTCTTAAAAGTTCGTATATCCACTTTAGCCAAAACAATTGTCCTTTTAATAATTCCATTTCTTTTCTCTCCTAACTTTTTCGAATCCACTCTCACTTTCTCTTCAAAAATCATCATGCAATGTCAAATATGGGGTCTACTTCATGAAAAACGCATAAAAGAGAGAAAACAAAGGTAAAACAATCGTTAATTCTACAAGTTTCGATGGAAATAAAAAAAAATAATCCCCACCCATGCACGGAATGAGGTATCAGGATAAATCCAAAACCCTGCTAGGTCTGGGCATGAACGTTAAAGTAACCCACACCTAGGCTTGATGTGGGTCATGCGAAGACCCGCTTGAGTCGAGCGTGGATTCAAGGGCGACCACACACGCTCTAAACCTAGGGTCCATCTTCCTCATCACGGTTCAAGAAAACCACCACTTCAAACAACAATACTATCAAAATAAAGCAGATGTAATTTTATTGATATTTATATCAATTTAGACTCTTGAGCGGAAAATTAAATGAATTTATTTTAGGGATGAAGGGTATGGAACCAAATTGAGGTTCTAAATTTTGGACGGTTTTTTGGGTGAAAGAGAAAATCCAACTGCAAATATAATTTGGTCATGAACAAACATACATAAATTCTGATGAACCTTGCATCCAGTTTGCTCTTCTTGAAGTCTGACATAAGGTATAGGGTGCGTTCGCAGGATTTTTAAGCCCAATTCAGGCTTCCGACACATAAGGGGCCTCCGAGATGTTACCCGCCTGAACTGGGTTACATCCTTTCCAACCCAGTTCAATGAGCACATAGGGAATGGTTCATTGACATCTGAAGTGTCGAACGCATCTGAAGCATCAGACGCCAACTGCTAATTAACCCCTATAAGCCTCCCACCATTTCTCCTTCTTTTAACACCACTTCTTCTCCTCCTCCTCCTTACCTTCATACTCATACCATTCTTACAGACACAATTTTGGACACCGATGATTTAATTACGTTGTTGGTCGAACAGTAATTTCTCGATGGGCTAAAGTATGAAAATATTCTAATGCAACTTATACTGAAATGCTTTGAGTTTCTGATATTATGTCCGGACATTAAAAACGTTGCAAGCGAAACTTTCGTATGTACATATTTTGCTTCATTGCATTGTGTGACCACTTGGAATCTTACGGTCCAATGACTACAAAAGAAATACGTGTCTAAGAAATATTAGCAATATTTCTATACAACATAGTTCCGACTTTTCAAACACGTCATATTGTAGAAATGTTTCAAAGATCTAATAGTACCATTTATATTTATTTTCATGCCGTTCTAAAAGCTGCGTTGTTAATATTTAAAAATATATTAAACCAGACTACAAACATTTGAACACCGTTCTCAAGCAAATTTGGAAGTCAAGCCCACCGTCCGTTTTTTAAATTGTATCTGAACCATAGTGGGAACAAGCTTTAATGCACACTTGTCCAGCTCAACCTTTTATTGATATGCGACACAAATGTTACGTCTACGTGCTCGGTGTCATTAGATATGACATTTTAATGTGTGATGCTTGTTGGGATGTAGCAATATTCACTTTCAAAATACCCACTTAACAAAAACGCACACATATTCTCAGTGCAGCAGCAAACGGTGCTGTGGAAATGTCCAAGAGCTGAGCCTCCGTTGGCAAAAGTACCGGGTTTGTGCCTCACAACGAGCAATGGTATAAGAAACTTCAGGTCAGATTATTTTTACCATTTCCTTTATATCAATTGACCGTTTAAATTGCTTTTAAAATAGACGAGTTATCCATATTCCTAACTTTTCTTTGTCGAGATATGAGCAAAAATTAATTTCGGACTGAAAAATGTTGATCAATTTTGATGCCCTAGCTTTCAAAGTGCAAGATAATGTGGGGTCAAAAGTCAAAATTGCCAAAATCAACCTTTTAATTTGTATTTATGAGATTACTTCAGGTCAAAATTGCCAGATTAAGGGTCCGTTCTTTGCGAAGCGAACGGAGAATATGAACGGAGTATTTGAGCGGGCCATTTGAGCGGAGAATGTTGGATAAATGGAGAATGCGTTTGTGTGCTGTGGACGGAGAATCCGAACGGAATATTTGAAATGTATATTTTAAAATAAAATTGATTTATATTTAATTAATTATTTGTTGTTTAATGAATAGTATGTATCAATAATTTGCATAAATAAATAATTAAAATAAATTAAAATTTAAAATCTTAAATTGCTTAGATTCAGTTCTAATTAATCCACAATGTAGAGCATTTTGATACGATTGTATGGCAAAAAACCGCGTCTCAAATGGACCTCATTTGTGCAAGTTATCAATTTTAAAAATTTATACAAATTTAAATTACTTAATTACTTAACTGCCCCGTTCTCAACTCAACGAACCAAATTGCCTCATTCCCACAATGGGCCATTCAGCCCGTTACGGCGTCCAACACATCGGACATGTCCGACGCTTCGGGAACGAAAGCAGGACATTCAAGAGTGTCGAACATTACCTTATAAAAAAGTCGTTGAAAGTACTAGCTTAGTTGGCAGCTATATTATTAGTCAAAACAACTTATATAAGTTGATGTCAAGATAACTTATAAGTCACCTATGTATTTGAATGGCCCACGACAATATAAGTTGCTTAAAGTTTGTTGCTTACGACTCATTTTATCTTTTTTCTTCTTCAGAAATATCTCATCAGAATTTCAACTTATGCATCAACACATTTTTACTTTTACCTATTTACATAAAATGACTTAAAGTCGCAAAAATATAGAAACCTTTTATGTAGTTATAAGCTCTATTGTAAAAATATTTCTAGACCTCCGGTTAGGCGCTAGACCAGGTTCATCGCCTAACCAGCCACTATGCCCACCTAGGCAAGTTTTCTGCCCAATCTAAGAATCCAAACGGGTACCTAGACGTTATTTGAGGTTTGATGTCTCGTGTAACCTTCTACTTGCTAATTCTTGATGGTCTTGCCTCCTTGTTTGCTCTAAGCGCTTCAAAATTTCAATTTTGATTGATTAATACTAAACCAAATGCTAATATATTATTCAAAATATGTGAGTTACTAAAATTATCTAGCTCCAATAATTCTTGCCTAAACAATTAATCTCTGGTTCAAACCTGCCTCCTAGCGTCCGCTTGATGATTTCTACAATGTTGGTTATAAGAAAAAGTTGTCCCCGAATGAGATTTGAGTTTGTGGATGATTTTTACTAGAATTACAATTAGTTTTTTTTTAAATTAGGTACTTAGATGGTAGTACATATTCATACTATAAGTCTTAGGTAGTATACAACATGCAACATGTTAATATATGTCAAACGATTCGAATTACCATGCAAGTTTCAAATTTGTGACCTCTTGCATCAAAGTCGGAGCGCATAACCACTTGGACAATGGTGTTGATTCACAATTACAATTTTTATCCGAAATTCGAGGATGACTTGTACATTATCCTGTTCATAAATCAAGTGATTTTTTTTTCTTTTTGCATAGGAAACTTGACGTTTGATCAAGTACTAACAAATTGTTGAATGTCACACACTAAAGAATGGTATGAACACTTATTTATAGTTGTGACAACCTTGTTGAATATATGGTCACTTCGTTAGACATGGAAACTTTGGTCTTGTAAATTTTGGGGTTTGAGAAAAAGTATGTAAATAGCCTTTGTTTTTGTTGGAATTTTATATATAATTAATACACACACACACACACACACACACACACACATATATATATATATATATAAGAGTAATACTTTATTCAAGCAGAGCATTCATTTTAATGTCTTAGAGATTCGAACTCATGACGTCTAAAGCCTATGTCTAAAGCATCATACCACTAATTTGTTGAGCTAGTGGTCCATGACTTTGTTGCAACCTTTTTATTTGAGCTAAGAATGTTCTTGGTAATTGTTTTGGATTTATGTATAGTAAAACTTGAAATCTTCATATATTTTTACCACATGGAGGAGGATTGGGGCTTTGTTGGTAACACTTAGGTTATGTGCCAACCCTTAACCGATATCATGATAAAATTTGTCTTTTTTATTTATTCAAAGTCATCCTCTTATTTCTTTTCTTCATATTCCACACCAGAACGCTCTTGTAGTTAATAATTCTTGTTTAAACAATCTAAACTATTATGCTCCTAGTATTTAACTTTTAGCATTCATATTTTCCATACAAAATTAGTTCAATACCTAATGTTTCGAAAAATAGTTTCAATCATGGTAATTTAGCATTAGTCATATCATTTATTTTCTGAATAAAAGCTAAAGAAAGAAAACATAAGATTACAAACACATGAGCGCGCATGCACACATGTGTACATGTGTCATGTGTGTGTATTATATTTTGAAACCTGGTTTTACATACGTACATATGTATGTATGTATGAAGAAGGATCAAGATCTCTCATTCATTGATTCCTCCCAAATTTCTTTATCTTTTTTTTTAATCTATAGACTTTGGATTTAACCAATTTCTAGTAGATACGATGTTATCATATTCTCATATTTACAATTTTCAGATTATCTTGTATGTCCTAACCTAACCCCTACAAAAATGCATTTTCAAATTGAAGGTCAAAATAAATATTTTCATGCATTCATATATTTATGATTTTGAAAGAGTTAAAAGTGTCAAAAAATCTGCGTTTGCATTTGAATGTAACAAGCCTCCATATGTGTCATTATATTATCATCCTTAACTCTATCCGAATTAAGTATAATTCATCCTAAATGCCATCATGTATCATCTATTACTCATATTCCCTGTCATTTTTGACCTTTGTTCATCGTCCAAGTTTATATATTCAAATCTTTTCTTCATCCATTTTCTTTTGAAACCTCTAATTTGGTATTCTCTTCCATCACACGTGCGCGTGCACGCATGCACTCACACACTCACACACACACGTGTATATGTATTTTGACATCACTTCGTCTTCTAGAGAATATGTTATTTGGCTAAGATCGCAAATAGATTATTAGTCAATTTTTGTTACTAGATATATCTAATTATATGCTAGATGGTGTGGTTAGAGAAGTTTGCTTGTGGGACATACACTAATATGAAATTGACGCATTCAATTTTTCTGAAAATAAGCATAGTTATGAAAGGCGCGCTAAGACGCGTGCCATGACACAAGACGCGTCGCGGTGCGGCGTTGTGCCTTTCTTTCCTATTGTGCAAGTGCAACGCACATGGAAATGCTCTGCGAATGGTGCGAGATGCAAAAATGGTGCGTCCTTTTGTTATTACTTCATTTTTTAATTATTTTTCACAATCTAAACTGCATAAAAATTAGGATTCATCATATTATCGTGTTTGCAAAAATGACGTGCTTTTTCATCACCCGCTTCAACTCCTTTATATTTTCATAAAGAAAAAAAGATTCTGAACAGAGACAAATGAGGAAGATGCCTAAGCTTATGAATCTCATGATGCAAATATTGATTTGAAAAACATAATTGTCGAATCAGATTTGGATTTTTCCTTTATTATCTTGAATTTTGGCTTTTGAAGATTTGAAATTTTTATGCTTATGGTATTATATTTGATGACGTTTTCTGTAAAATGTCTAAAAAACTTTGTTAATATGTTTTAGCAAAAAAAAAAAAAAAATTAGATCGAATTTTTTGAAGTAATTGTTAGAAAAATAAACTAAAATATTTAAGCCTTATTATTTTGGTCAATCAGATCACCATTGTTGTATTAGTAAAAACATAGATGAAGAAGATGATGAAATGAGTGAAGTAGATTGGTGGTGAGGGGATTAGAAGAATAATATACGAAGAGAACTTGTATTCTTTAAATAAATGAACTTTAACCTTTGTTTTTCAGCTTATTGCTGCTCTAGTATGCACTCTTTCAAAGGATGATTTTTCAAACAAATGCAATAAAAACCAAAATATGTTATTTTTCACTTTGGAAAACTCAATGTTTTCTTCTATATAAACACGAAGAAGTCATTTCCATCAAAACTTCAATCTCATTTTCTGGATTACGTTTTCATTATGGTTTCACCTTTTTTCTCTCTCGCTAACTTAAAGTAAATAACTTGCTTCAAAATGATAGAATGGTGGTTGGGTGAATATTTTGCTTGTATCAGTACTGATTACTTGTTGATTATTATCAGCAATAGTTGGTTGCTTTTGCCTTAGTATTTACTACTGTAATTTGTATTGCTGTCTGTGTGGCTCAAATCTTTGTTTTTTGGGTTTCTGCGCTCTGGAAAAGACTCGTAAAACTTATTAAAGGCCTGCTGCTTTTTGTGAAACCAGGTTCCTCGACTGTTTGGGGTCCTTATTTTTCAGTGTACTATGTTGAAATTTTCAACATCCACATAGTGAACTTCTTTTTCCTTCTTTTTGACATTGTTTATAAATCTTCATTTTATCTTGCATTAGGAGGACAATCTTTTGTATCTTAGGCCTCCCTTAAGTTTTAGGCAGCAGCAGTTAGAGGTAAATCAGGTAATGCAACAAGAAGGTGCAAGGCAGTATTACAGGAATGCGAGAGGCAGCAACAAGCTTAACAACCACACAAGTTTTCATTCAACTAAAGGTGAAATTTGCGTGTAAGAGCATCATTTACAAGTTTTCTTCTATATCCCTACGTTTCTAAGAAATTTAATCGAATACGTTGCTTGCATTTATTATGTGGAAAATTAAAGAAAATTCTAACTGAAATCATGTGGACAGGGATATACAGGTGACCCTGGTAGGGTACGTCTATATTTCTCTTTTCATAATATTTCAGGTTGAGAATTTTCATACAGTTGTTTTTATGCCAGCTAATATGATTTTGGACTTGATTGCTTTCCCTTGTTTCACCGTTCACAGTAGGGCCATTGTGGAAAATATATCATTTTGAACAGAAGGTCAACCACTGAAATATATTATTTCTTTTATATTCCTATAACTGTTTAATTTCTTCTATTTTATATCTAAATCACAAAGATAACTATTTGGTAGTTAAATACTACCTGTTCTGGATTTAGTGAACCATGAATATTTTGTCTTCTTTGCAAAACCATTTTATGGAAATTTTCGTTATAAAATATCTCTGTAGTTCGATGAATGTTAAACAAAGCTAAAAAATGGGCTTGCTTTTTTCTCTTAATCCTTTCGCCTCTCATTTGCATTTTCTTCTGCTAGATCAGCTATTCTGTAGAGAAAGGTAGCTGTTTTGTATATTTCTATTCAATATACATAAATAATAATATTAATAAAAAGTAAAAGCACAGTACCAACCAAACATATTTATTATTCCCTACCTAGAAACATCTGCTTCACTCCGCTAGTTTTTGGTTGAAGTTATCAACAATTCATACAAATATTAACTATGTACAACTTCTACATGTCAACATATTTTATGTGATTTAACTAACCAGCAGTTTAATAACAGTTTGTTATGTTAAGTGAATTTATTCTGAAAAGGAATTCACATGTTGACAGTTTGTTCAAAATATCACTTATTAAGTCTTCTACATGGCATAATTTTTCTGTGATTGTGAGTTCTTTGAACCGGTCCCTAACCGTCATTGTCATTGATTTTTGACTGTACACAACGATACTGATTGTTGACTCCCATTTGCCCACATCCATTCACAATTTCCTCTCCAAGAATCAACAGAAGACCAAATACAACTATTTCACAAAGCCTTCGACCTTCATTTCTAAATAGAAAAGACATGAGATACCGCCAAAAAATACCTGCCATATTCACCATAATACTCATCCTCATCTCCTCCTCAATTGCTAGGTACACCCTCAGTCCCACCACCCCTTTACCTGACAACGAAACCCTCATCTCCGCTTCCGGTATCTTTGCTCTTGGGTTCTTTAACCCCAATCTCAAAAACAGCTACGTTGGGCTATGGTATAATCAAATACCTGAAAAAACAGTTGTATGGGTTGCAAACCGGGTAAACCCAGTGGTAAACTTGCCAGGTGTCTTATCCATCACTGCCGCCGGTACCCTTACCATCACTGACAAAAATTCACGAGTTGTTTGGTCATCGAACACATCAACCAAACTTTCCAACCCAATAGCTCAACTTCTAGACAGTGGTAACCTTGTTGTCAAAGAATTAAACGATGATAATGCATCAAATTATGCATGGCAAAGTTTCAACCACTTAACCGACACACTCCTAGCAGGCATGAAAGTGGGCATGGATTTCACCACGGGCTTGAACCATACATTGACCTCCTGGTCTAGTCCTACTGACCCGACCCCTGGACCATTTAATTTATACGTAGAAATACGAGGAGATCCCGAATTCTTCTTTGCAAATGGAATGAGTCGAATATGGAGGACTGGACCCTACGATGGGGCCCACTTTAGCGGGGTTCCCACCATGTGGACATACCAACATTTCAACTTCAGTTTTGTTAACAATAAGTCGGGAGTGACGTACTCCTATCAGCTCGAACCATCCATTTTATCGAGACTATTCGTGAATTATACCGGAAGTTATCAACGTGCTGTTTGGGTAAAAGATAGACAACAATGGAATTACTACTGGACTGTGCCGAAGGAAGCATGCGATCAGATCGGTACATGTGGGAATTATGGTTTGTGCGACATGGACAACACTCCGGTGTGCAGTTGCTTAACAGGTTTTGAGCCCAAGAACCCGTTTAACTGGAACACTTTGAGGGATGGAAGTGATGGATGTGTTAGGAAACACGAGTTAGATTGTGAGAACGGAACAGATGGGTTTGTGGTGGTGAAAAATGTGAAGCTGCCGCAGAGTGAAGATTGTGTGGTTGATTTTAGTTTGAGTCTTGATGAGTGCAGGAGTTTTTGTTTGAGGAACTGCTCTTGTACTGCTTATGCTAGTGCGATTGCCGGTAATGGTAGCGGGTGTGCGATATGGATTGGGAGATTGTTTGATTTGAGGAATTATAATAGTTTGTTTGGACAGGATTTATATGTGCGCCTGAATGCTACCGATGTGCCTAAAGGTATGTAATTAAATACTCTTGTAAATCAAATTGTCTTAATCACCTCCTTAATTATCGAAATTGACTAAAATTTGTTAAGGAAGGAAAATGTGATGAAAATGTAAAAATGCTAGCCCATAAATAGGCAACACGTGTACAAAGAGGGATTAACTTTCCCCTCTTTCGTCAGCAAAGAATGATATACTTGATCATGGATCCGTGTCATAGATCATCTAGAGCGAACCATGTTAAATCTTTAGTTTTCACATTTTTCTTCATGATTCACATAGACATGTTTTGATTACATACATGTATTGATAATTATATTCATTTAATCTTTTGATCGTTACATTCATAATCTCGCAATGTAATCTTTCATCGATGTGAAAAATTATGGTTGATGAAATCTTAAGCCAAAAGTTTGGTGCTTCAACGAAGATACTGTTTTAGTCTTCTTCCGAAGATTTCGTCCAAATCAAAAGAAGATGGAAAGACACATGGCAATAATAGTGGGGTGCAAGGTTATCAAAATGAGATTTAAATCGTAAATCGCAAAGTTTAAATTTTAAATCGAAACAGGATTTAAATCGTAAATAGTAGATTCAAAAGATCCATAGTTTAAGGTTCATATACACTTTAAAATTGATTTTGATGTTTAAACTTCTATATCTAAACCTAAAACTCATTTTTTGTTCATTTGTTCGATTTTGATTTTGTTTAAAAAACTTAGAATTGAAATTGTAGACCAAAATAAGTATGTTGGATCCATTAATATGTATTGAATGAATTTTCTCTGCTGCAGTTTTAACTGAGTTTGAATCGGAATTTAAATTGAATCGTAAAGGTAAAGATTCGATCTGAAACGGGATTTAAATCGTAGGATTTTAATATTTTTGACAACAATGGTGGGGTGGTGTAAAGTGCCGCAGTGTCGGGAGTAGTCTACCTTTTCTGGCTATGATGATTCTAACACAGTTCTTCCTCCAACGCCACTTAATTTGAGCAAATATAGTGATCTACGGGTGAGATGCATGGGAGGTTCAATGTATGTGAGATGAGCATAGAGAAACCATCACGATCTTGAAGAAGCAATGCAGTTTGGTTTTAAGAATAAATCCGCTCATGTAGACAAGATACGTAATCCTCAGTAAAGGATTGATGACCATCTTGTGTTTTTTCTCAAAATTATTTGATAATTGAAACCCAGATCCACATGTCTGAACCAATCCTATCCGAGAAAATCAAAACCTGATAGGTCTTGGATTGGGTACATGTGATAAAAAAATAGCAAAAGAACTCCAATAAGATCCGATCCAAACCAATCCGAAATATCCAATCAAAAAATATAAAAATGTATACATGTCCGTGTTGTCATCTAATAGAAACCGTCTCATCTTTAATCGAACCTCAGATCAGTTCGGGTTTAGGTTTTCAATGCTTAGTTTGGACCTGACAAAATCCGATCCGGCTAGACCCAAGACTGTCGGGTCGAATTCGATCCGATTGGTCTAATTGCCACTTTTACTCGAAATACTAAAAACATACAACCAAACTGTTGGTGAAAGAGATATCTCTCATTAATCAGTATACACGAAATACTAACAACGCTACATCTAATTGGTGATCTTCGTGATTGAATGAACAACGAGAGAGGTAAATGTGAACAATCCACTAAATTTGAGCTTTGGTCATGTAGGGATAAATTTGAAGTTGTAATAAACCTAATTGAAGCACCGCTCGATGAAATGGATAACAAATAAGTGAGATTCATGCCAAAAGTTTGATATACTTAGACTCAAACAATGATAGGGTGGTCCCTTCTTCAAGCGCATCTATGATGTGCTTTACCCTACAATTTTAGAATGTCGACGATCAATAAGTATGACGAGACCTCCGACCCTATTGGTCACCTTAACAACTTCGACTTCATGATGGGTATTTATCATGCATCACAAGGTGCTTACTGTAGATGCTTCGTACATCTTCTCGTAAACCATATTATTTTCATTTATGTTCTCCAAACTCTTAAGCATGGTTATGAATGACGCACTAAGGTGTGCGTCATGGCGCAAAGTGCAGTGTGACATTTGTGTCTTTCTTCCCTATGGCGCGACGAGCATGGAAAGGCCCAACGAGTGTCGCAAATGACACACGGTGCAAAAATGACACGTCTTTTCGTTATTTTATCGATTTCTTATTATTTATTTTTTCATAATCCAAATTGCATAAAAGAGGAATAAGTTAGCTCAAGCTAAACTAAATGATTTGGTATTTACTAAATACAGTCAACCTTAAAAAGAAGGCACAACATCCGTGACACCATTAATCCAATATGAAAGATATTGATGATGTGTCTGATGCAGAAGACGAGTTTGTATTTGATGATGATAATGATGATTTGACTTGGAGTATATTGTTAAATTTTGGTGATACAAAATCACAAATAGAGGGAAAGAAATATGCAAAAGAAAGAAAGAGAAGATTTTGTTTCCTCTAATTAATAGGCATATTGACTATGTTTATTTCTTTCTCTAATTGGCTAATCAAATTATTTTTTGCCATCTAATGTTAACTTGGGCATTAAGTAATTGATTATATAAATAGAGACTAGAAGAGAGGGTAAAAGTATGGTGGAAAATCTATTTGCTAATTTTCTCTTCTTCATTTTTGTTCTTCTCCAACAATTTTAGCCATATAAATATTTGCTCCCTTTCTCAATTTGGTTATTGATTTAATGGTATTTTGTTTATTTTAGCTTTGTTATATTAATTGTAAACAAAAATTTTGGTAAATCAATAAAGTGGGTGGTTGGGTGGAATATTCTGTGTTATTGTGTTTTGATTTCAATTCCGTCTTATTTTCAATCCAAGTTTTCTCTTTGTGATTTGGGTGACAAAAATCCGTTGATATAAACTTCCGCAAAGCGCTACCATTTTTGCACAACAGTTTGGTATCAGAGCACAAATCATCGCAAAGCTTAGAGTAATTTCGGATTGAAAAATTATTGATGTCGGATATGATTTCATTTTCGAAGATGGCTATTTTGGATGGAAAAAATTGGGGTATTTGGAAGCCTAAGATGGATGATGTTCTGTACCTCAATGATCTTCATGATCCGATTGATGGAGATGGAAAGAAGCCCTCTGATGTAGATGAGGGAAAATGGAAGAAGATGGATAAGAAGGCGATTGCTTTGATTCGCCAGTATCTTGATGATTCAGTTTCCATCATGTGGCTAGTTGTGAATCCGCGAAGGCTTTGTGGGACAAGTTGGTATCTTTGTATGAGTCAAAGAGTGCTACTAGTAAGGCTTTTCTGGTTCGAAAGTTGGTACAACTGAGATTAGATAAAGAGAAGTCTGTTGCAGAGCATTTGAATGAATTTCAGGATGTAATAAATCAATTGGCAAATATGAAGGTCAATTTTGATGATAGTTACAAGCTCTTTTATTGATGAGTTCGCTTTTAGAAAGTTGGGAAACTTTGATTGTTTCATTGAGTAATTCCAATGCTAATGGAACCATCTCTTTGGAAACTGTTCGAAGCAGTCTTTTGAATGAGGAGCTTAGAAGAAAAGGGTCAGGTATGAAATCAATTCAAAGTGAAGCTATGGTGGCAAGGGACTCGAAGAAAGATACAATTTGGAAGAAGAAGGATGCTAATGGTAAATGTGTTATCACTTGTCATTATTGTAATAAGAAAGGTCACATACGTAGCAAGTGTTATGCTTATAAAAGAGATTAGAAAAAGGCTGCGTATGGTGATACTAGTAGTGATGCACATGCAGGTTTTGCTGAAGGTACCGATAGTGATGCTTCTTATGATGTCTTCTTTAGTGAAAATAAGCCTTGGAAGATGGATTCGGAAGCCAGTTTTCACATTTGTAGAGATGTGAATTGTTTTTCTTCTTATGAGAAGTGTCGGCATGATTAGGACAGCCAATGAAGAAGAGCTACCGATTTGTGGTATTGGATCTATCCGGTTTCGTATGCATGACGGTGTGGTTAGAGAAGTCTCTGGAGTCAGACATGTACCCCCTTCTTCGCATAATCTTATTTCTCTCGGTCAGTTGGATCGCCGTGGTTGCACTTATGAGACTCAAAGGGGAGTTTTGAGAGTGAAGAAAGGTGGTCGTGTAAGGATGATAGGAGTATTGGAAGAAGGAAACATTTATAGCTTGGTTGGTTCTGTAGTCGAAAATGGAAAGCGAGTGATGGTTGAAGGACCTAGTCCACAGCAAGGTGGAGAGGTTAATGTGGTCACTGCTTATGATTCTAGCATTGAGAATCATATTTTAGACATGTGTCTTCATGTTGATGATGCTCGAGAGATCGATAGTGATCAAGTAATGAGCTCAGATCGAGTGATAGACGGGTGTCGAGTTGTAAAATCCACAAAGACAAGACGGAGATCTTTGTGGTATTACAAACATTTTTGAGACCGGATTTGTGTGGTGCACCTCATGTGGGAGATGCATCACTTGCAGACGGTGGTTGAGGTTTGTAATTTAGTGTGGTTGAGATATGAGGATTTGTGATAGATCTAGATATGGTGTGCTCGATATGTTGAAGATATGTGATTTTGCATCAAGGTGGAGTGTTAAATTTTGGTGATACAAAATCACAAATAGAGGGAAAGAAATATGCAAAAGAAAGAAAGAGAAGATTTTGTTTTCTTTAATTAATAGGCATATTGACTATTTTTATTTCTTTCTCTAATTGGCTAATCAAATTATTTTTTGCCATCTAATGTTAACTTGGGCATTAAGTAATTGATTATATAAATAGAGACTGGAAGAGAGGGTAAAAATATGGTGGAAAATCTATTTGCTAATTTTCTCTTCTTCATTTTTGTTCTTCTCCAACAATTTTAGCCATATAAATATTTGCTCCCTTTCTCAATTCGGTTATTGATTTAATGTTATTTTGTTTATTTTAGCTTTGTTCTATTAATTGTAAACAAAAATTTTGGTAAATCAATAAAGTGGGTGGTTGGATGGAATATCCTGTGTTATTGTGTTTTGATTTCAATTCCGTCTTATTTTCAATCCAAGTTATCTCTTTGTGATTTGGGTGACAAAGATCCGTTGATATAAGCTTCCGCAAAGCGCTACCGTTTTTGCACAACATATATCCGCTAGAGTAGCATGAGTGGAGGAAGCTAGAAATCCATTAGAATATCTACATCAGATGTTTTTCAACACCCGCTTTAACTTCTTTACATTTTCACGACGATGAAATAAATCTAAATGAGACAGATGAGAAAGATGTTAAATCTTATGAATTTAATGCTTCGGATATTGATTAGGAAAATATAATTGTTAAATCAGATTTAAATTTCTAGTTGATCAGTAATAAGTACTATTATTTCGGTTTTTGGCTTTTGAAGACTTTATACTTGAAATTCCATGCTTACGCTATTATATTTGATGATGACTTTTGCAATATGTTTACAAAGTCTTTGTTACATATTTTTTAGTAAAAAATATATTATATTATACTGAAAATTTTAAACTAATTGTTGTATTTTAAATTTATAAAGAAAATTCTAAACATACACGGTAAATTAAAAAGGCGCATGTCAATTGTTCCGTCGTGCGCCAAGTCTTCGAGGAAGCTTTTGTGCAAAATGCATCGTCCGCCATTTATAATTATACTCTTAAGATATAGTTGCAACCTCTCTACCTCGAATCAGCCATCCTTTTAGTACTCACTGGCAGCAAAAACAAAACCGGCTAGGATACATAAGATAATTAGCAAAAATTCTGGCCAACCTAGGTACTTTAAGGACGGGCTTATAGCCGACGACCTATGTACTTAAAATTGTCTGTATCGTGAAAGTAGGATCATTGTGCTTGCAACATCTGAATATCAAATGAGTTTAAAATTTTAAGCTTCTTTAAGAAGCTCACATATTGGCCCATGTAATTTTCTCTGAGCACAATTTCCAATTGCGTTATAGTCAATTTCTTTATAAAAAATGCCAACTCAACACCAAAGTAGTGAGAAAATCAGTCCACTTATGCACATAGTTTGAAAAATAGTTCTTTTTTTGGAACGGACATAAGTGGATTTACCTAAAAATTAAAATGAAAAGCCCTAACATTGACCGTAAACATTTAAGCACCCTACTTTCCCAATTGCGTTCAGAGCTCCTCACATCCGAATACTGATTTCATAACAAACCAATGATGCATTCGTAGATATTTTTGATTAGAGGTTGCAGTGTTCGTGAACAAAAATTTGATTAGAGTTTGGTAAGAGACTGGGTAGGAAGCACTGTAAAAGTAATTTAATTTTTATTTTGTAATAAAGAATCAATTTTTTTGTCCACGGCTGTGGCGCAATGAAAAAGGAGTGTCTAGGTTTGGTAACAGACACATGTTCGAGCCTTACCTTGCATGCACTTCTTATATGAAATAGAGCCTCATGGGTTATATGTGCCATGAGTTGAAATGGACAGACACAAGTTAGTTTTCTCTCAGCAGTTTGTTAATCTACCGGGTTCTCCTGAGTATCATTTCAAAAAAAAAAGTTAATTTTTTATTAATGATTAATTTTAAACAAGTAACAATTAATGATTAATACTCGGTACTTAATATTTAATAGTTAATATTTTAAAATTAATAATGCAAATTTAAATTTAAATTTTACTTCTACTTCAATTACGATTTTAAACAAACTACAAATTCTAATACTACAAATTTAACGTTGTTTTCGCAATACCTTCATCTCAGTTTCGATCCATCCACGCGTTGCATCGTCAAAATCCAGCATTTTCATATCTTTTTAATATTCTTATCGAGAGATAATTTTATATCTTAGTAATGTTGTGCACCGTTCGCCGCATGCTAGAGCTTTAACCAATTAGTGGTCTATTTGTGGATCTTTATTGCCTTTAGAAGAATTTGACAACCTGAAGCGCGTCTTTCTTGCTATCCATTCCACCGTTTTATGGATATCTTTATTAAACGTCTGTTGCGAGTGCCTACCGTTAAAACGAGCAACAAAATGAGCGGTGACAGAACGACAAACTAAAGATGGAATATCCACATCAACATCAGGATTAACTTGAGGTCTGCTTGAGCAAATTCATTTGATTGGGAGGGTTGGAAAAGCTCAAAGGGTCTGGATCCCAAAGGATCATTCCATCCTGGAGGTAGGCTCGTCTTCTCAAACATTTTCTGGAGCTGGATTTGAAGCACTAATGTGAAAATCAATTTGTACTTTATCTTCGGTTTTAATAGTAGACAATTCAATTGAGTGGAGAGGATGACATGTTTTCTGGTAGCGACATTTCTGAATATTTGACCTAAATATTCCAGATCTGGTATAAGCATCTTTCTATTTCAGATATATACTATCATGTCCTAAAAGAACCAAATTCTAAACAAGTGGTAGGGGAAAGTGATAGGAAATTAGCGAAAATGTAAAAAAAAAGCGCCAAATACCTTGGTACGTTCCGCCCACCGGTCCTTGTGTTGAGTTTCGGTATTCCCACGTTCCATACGCGTTCGCTTCACCATGTCTAGACGCATCAATGGTCGAAGTCTCTCATGTCGGCGTCCCTATTGAACATCCCTTCATCTCCTTCCATCGGGCATATAATTATAATTTGGTCTTGGCAACACATCGTAACAAAAGAAATCCCCAATGTTACGTGTCAGCAATCTCATATATATATACCATGATTATTTCAAATATCCTGCGATGTGGGACTTTAACCCATTCAATCCACGCACTCACTCTATTTACAATGCGAGCCACACTTAACACTTTGTCACTAGCAAAAGTGTTTCTCTGGTCATCCCAGCCCACTCCAGTTTTGCTTCGTAACTTCTCCCACTTGATGAAGTATTCGCGGTTGCTGTCGTGTTTGTTTTTTTACCGCCGATGCATCCAGCAATTGAGACATCTACTTACAAGAGTCAAATCTATCAGCAATCTACTCATGTTTTACCCTTTTTCTTATTTGTTGCAAATTCTTCCAAACATATTTTTGCAAATAGAATTGATAGTTCGACATTTCGGTAAAACTTTTGTTTTTAACTGGAACCAGTAGCAGTAGAAGCTATTGTTAAATAAATTTTAAAAAAAGTATAGTAGAATAGAAAGTGTGAAAAAACCGTGGAGTTGGATTGTAGATTTATAACGGAAAATAGAATGTAAGAAATTACATCCGACTTAACAGCTGTTACGTTTAAGGTAATCATTACATCCTGCTCTGCTGCTACATTTTGAAGCGGGAAAACACTTTCAATACAAACGCTGAGGTTATCGATTTTTTGAGATAAATCGGACGTAATTACCGTCAAAATGCTGAATCAAAAGCGTTTCCTGTGACCACGGACCCGAATCAAATCTGTCATGTATTTTAATATCCCCTTGCATATTGGAGCTGACTCAGTTATCTTCTAAGTACCGGATTTGATTATGACTTATTAAAAAAGATGAAAATGCAAAAGCTAGCCTATCTATAGGTGGCAGCTGTGTACAAAGTAGGGAATTCTCTTTTCCTTTCCCTCAAGAAAAAGGAATGAAAGTTGATCATGGATCCATAGACGTAGGTCATCTAGATCAAACCAAGTTAAATCTTTGCATCTCTTTAGTTTTCGCGATTTTCGTGATAGTTCGTATTGTTTAATTCACGCAAACAGGTTTCGATTATATACATGTATTGCTAAGTGTATTCATTTAATAGTTGGATATTACATTAATCATTCGAATATAATCGTCCATTTTAAAAAAAAAAATCGTGGTTGACAAAATCCTGCATCAACAGATTGTATTTGAAAACTAATAATTGTTGTTTAGGGTTTTGAATCAAGACATTTGATTTATAATCCAAAAACCGTGTCAGTGTGTGTACATATTACACATAGAGAGTGGGGGGATCTTTGTTATAATATAGTGGATTAACTTAATTAGTTTTTCCATCTGTCTCAAGTTTGTAGGAAGATGGGTAATAATAAAATTCTGTGTCATATCACAAAGTAATATTCCTCTACATACACACACTAAAGGGGGGGGGGGGGGTGTTATGTCGTAAATCTCATGTTAAAGATTGATTTCACAGGTTCGCCTGGTGGCAAATCTCATGGTGCAGTCGTTGTGGCTGTCGTCGTCATTAGTCTAGTTGCTGGAGTTATGCTTATTAGTTATGTTGGTTGTGCCTTATGCAAAAGGAGGAAGAAAAGAAATGGTAAGATAACAATTTATATTTATTTTAGTGCACTTGCTATATCGTGAAACATAAATCTGTTAATCTGTTAAAATTTGTGAAGAAACTTCTCATTTTTTTTAATACCTTTCAGTGATCACGAGTGCAATGAACCCTTGCAACAAACAATTTAAACATGAACAGAGAGGTGAATCGATAGATCTTCCAATCTTTGATTTTGATACAATCATAGCAGCAACGGACTATTTCTCATCTGATAATAAACTTGGAGAGGGTGGATTTGGTCCTGTTTATAAGGTTTGTATTTTTCTCTTGTGCATTACTATTATTTTTTACTTGCAAACTGTATGTGATTTATCAGAAAATGTGATGATATATATATATATATATATTGATTTGATGCTTAATGGAGAAATCAAACAGGGTAAAATAGGAGATGACCAAGAAATAGCAGTAAAAAGACTCTCGAAAACATCAAGTCAAGGTTCAGAAGAGTTCAAAAATGAAGTTATGCTTATTGCAAAACTTCAACATAGAAACCTCGTTCGCCTTTACGGTTGTTGCATTCAAGGAGAAGAGAGAATGCTTATATACGAATACTTGCCCAATAAAAGTTTGGATGCATTCTTATTTGGTAAATTTTCATCTATTTCAAATGCATGTTATCTTATTTCAGTTGATCATGATATTCTTCTTTCAGTTTCATACAAATTTGACGCTTAAAATTTACATTCAGAGGAAGGAAAAAGGTCATTGCTGGTTTGGAATACGCGATACCAAATCATTACTGGGATTGCTCGAGGTCTTCTCTATCTTCACCAAGATTCCAGATTTAGAATCATTCATCGTGACCTTAAAGCTGGAAATATTCTTCTTGATGAGGAAATGATTCCTAAAATCTCCGATTTTGGCATGGCAAGAATCTTTAGCGGTGATGAAACTGATTTCAATACCCGAAAAATTGTCGGAACATAGTAAGCATATCAGTTCGTTATTGGCATGCATAAACCTTTTGATACTTAAAATTAACTTTTACATTGTTTAACATTGTAGTGGATACATGTCTCCTGAGTATGCCATGTATGGAGCATTTTCAGTAAAATCAGATGTATTTAGTTTCGGTGTGTTGGTTTTAGAAATTATAAGCGGAAAAAAGAACAGAGTTTATGCAGAACCGCCTCATATTAATCTACTTGCCCATGTAAGTTTCCAATATTTCATCTTTCATTCTACATATTAGTGTATCTACATACATACATACACATATACATACATATACATACGTATGTGTGTGTGTGTGTGTGTTTGTATGTGTGTGTGTGCATGTGTGTATGTATATGCATGTATATTGTACACACACATATACACATATACATACACATATATACGAGGATAACTAGAGGTTTCATATCCAAGAACTTTGACTACACAACCAAGTACTTTTAAGAAAATATTTGCGATTGATGTCTGTACTCTACAGATCTTTGGATCAAGAATCCAAATGTCTTGCAACTTTTCTAGTTATATTTGACATTTTTAAAATTGATAAATGATGCCCAAAGGTTTCGAAACTGAAAGTTCTGGTTCCATTGTCTAAAACCATAGCACTTTTTTAGTGTTCTTTAGTGCACAACCAAATATCTTACCGTTGTTACCTTGTTTCATCAATGCGTAATGCATAATTTTCTATTTCAAATATTTTATGATCAAAATAGGCATGGAGTTTATGGAAAGAAGGAAATGACATGCAGTTAGTGGATGATTCAATGGGCGACTCCTTTTCAAGCGATGAAGTTCTAAGGTGTATAAAACTTGGGTTATTATGTGTACAAGAGCATCCAGAAGATAGGCCTCTAATGTCATCAGTAGTACAAATGTTCAGTTGTGATATAAAGACAATACCACAACCAAAGCCACCTGGTTTCACAGGAAGGATTCATCCTCCTGAAGTGGACTTATCCAGCAATCATGATTTCTGTTCTAATGAACTGAGTATGACAGTGATTGAACCAAGATAGTCGGTTAATGACTTCATATGGAACCTTCATCCTCCGAATTTTGGTGGACATGGTTGTGGCTTATAAGGTACTGAGAATTTTTGGTAATTAGATTTTGCTTCCTGAAGAAAGCTATGCTATTTTATTGTGTCCATTGGTTTATAATAAAAGCATCATGCACCCCAGAGTAGCTGAGTGTGCAGTGTATATTTCCGGTCGACAAAGTAATATCAAACAGAAACATACTCTTTAATGATGGCAATTAACAAAGTAATAAATTCATTTATGCGGTGAAAAGGGAAGGAGTGAGTAGCAATTAAGAAAATGGGTCCAGTAAGATTTGTATAGAATGTATAGAGTTTGTACAGAGTATGTAGTCATATGCAGTTTGAACAGAATGGATGTATAGTCAATTTATGAGATGCTGCAAAACCTCAGATGTTACTTTGTTGTTTAAGCATGCTGCAAGATTGTGTTCCGGGGCTTTACTGTGAGAAGCTTTTGTTTACAAGTTACAGCAAACAATCTTCATGGTAAGAGGAGTTGCATGATAGTAGTATATGTAAGAAGTCTTGATAAAGTAACATGCATCACTTGATGGATGCAACGATATTAAGTGTGTACAGATTCTGGCGTATTGGCTGGCAGCAACAATGTTATGAAGGTGTTTGTTTATTTCTTTACTAGTCTGAAAACAAAATTAGGTCTTGTATAATTGTCTATACAGAAAAATGAGTCTGTGTTAGATTTTCCGTCTTTACTGTATAAAGATTAAATTTGGACAAAATTGTCCAATACCAGCCCCTAAAATTCTGAATTTATCCAGGGGTATTTTTGAAAAAAAAAAACATGAAGAGTACAGTTAATGTAGAGAATCCTCGTGCATACTTAGTATTCCTGCCTATAGATCTTGTTGAAATAATAAACTTTTAATTTCTAGAAGTTTCTTATTAAAGTTTCTAGAGTCTTTTTGTATTTGATAGAATTTGGTGAGAGCTCTAGAATTTTATATTAGTTGCTAGAAATAAGAATTATATAATAGTTATGTTTTTAGAATTGCCTAAAGAGTCATTTCTAGAGTTGTCAAATGAGTCATGTTTCTAGAACATTCTATTGAGTCATATAAATAGAGGAGCTCTCCACTCATTTTGTATCGAACAAGAAATAAATCATCAATAAAGAAAAGTTTTCTACAATAAAATAAAATAAAAAAACTTCTCTTTTTTATATTCTCTCCCTCTTTTTTCAAAAATATTCAACAAAGTGGTATCGGAGCGAGGATTTTATTTTTAAAAAAGATAGAGATGACGAATAATGGCGTTACCCTACAAGTTCCAATGCTCACCAAGAGCAATTATGATAATTGGAGTTTAAGGATGATGACTTTCCTTGGAGCACACGACGTGTGGGAGATAGTTGAAAATGGCTATACTGAACATGATAATGAAGATGGTTTATCTCAAATTCAAAGAGATGGTTTAAGAAAATCAAGGACAAGGGACAAGAAGGCTCTTTGTCTAATTTATCAAGCATTGAATGATGATACATTTGAAAAAATTTCTGGATCAAAGTCGGCCAAAGAAGCATCGGAGAAGCTTCGAACATCTTACAAGGAAGCCGATCAAGTCAAAAAGGTACGTCTTCAAACTTTAAGATGAGAGTTTGAAACTTTGCATATGAAAGAAGGTGAGCTTGTTTCTGATTACTTCTCAAGAGTTCTAGTGGTTAGTAATAATCTTAAAAGAAATGGTAAGAAGTTAGATGATGTAAGAATTATGAAGAAGATTCTTAGATCATTAGATCCAAAGTTCGAACATATTGTCGCCATCATTGAAGAAACAAAAAACTTGGAGATCATGTCAATAGAGGAACTTCTAGGCTCATTGCAAACTTATGAAGAAAAGAAAAGGAAGAAGGAAGAGACCGTGGAGCAAGTCCTTGAGACACGGATTGACTCAAAAAAGAAAAAAAGAAATCGAAGCCAACAAAGATGTGGTGGTGGCCAAGAAAGAGGAAGTGGTCGTGCATATGGACATGGACGAGGTTGGAGGCCCAACTATGAAAACAACAACAATAAAAGAGGAGAAAGCTCAACAAGAGGTCATGAAAGAGGAAATTCAAGGTATAACAAGTCACGTGTTAAATGCTACAATTGTGAGAAATTTGAACATTATGCTTCTGAATGTAGAGCTTCAAAGTATAATAAAGTTGAAGAGAATGCCAATTACATTGAAGAAAAAAGTCCAGAAGATAATACTTTATTGCTGGCTTACAAGGAAAAGAAAGATGAGTTAATATCTAAAGGATTTTGGGAGATTGTCGAGAATGATTATGAATGGCCGAATGATTTGGAGAGCATGTCGCAAAATGACAAGAAAGCATTTGCGAAATTACGATGGAATGACCATCGTGCTCATGTTGTGATAAGTGAGAATGTCGATGAAGCAGTGTATGATTATATACTTGGAGATGGTTCCGCAAAAGATTCGTGGAATTTGTTGAAAAAAGTATATGAAAAGAATGATACAATAATAATAGAAGAAGACAATCTGATTGATGAGAATGAGAAAAGGAAGAATAGCGAGGAGGAGAAAGATGCTGAAAAATTGTTGAAATTTGAGAAGCTAGAGAAGAATAAATTGAAAGAAGAAGAAAACCGTGTAAAGGATGAAAATGAAGAAGATGAAGAAAATAAAGTAAGCGTAGATAACGCCGATGATGAAGAGTACGAAAGCAAACAAGATGAAAATGAAGAAGACATAAATCAAAGAGATGAAATTCAAGAGCTTGGAAGAAATTTGAAATATGAGCAAAAATCTGTAGAAATGGAAATGCAAAACGTTAAAGAAATAGAAATAGAAATAATCAAAGAGGAAGCCAAAGAGACAAGCGATGAATTTCATGATCACGAAAACAAGGAGATGAGCAAAGCTTATATAATTTTGAACACATTTATTTTTCATGTAATGTTTTCCGAAATGACATGCAAAAGTGGAATTTGGAAAACATACATAGAAATTGGATTGCTCAAAAACCGCAAGTGCGAAGTTATGAAAGAATGCAAAGATAAAGTATATGGTTCATTCAAAATTTATGTTACTGAAACAAGGCGGATGTTGGAACGCTTACTTTATAGAAAATTCTATTGTGATGAAAAAGGACGAAATGAAAAAAGTAAAACAAGAATCCTTGAACTTGCATTGAAGATCTCGACGTTTGGTAAGAAGGCCAGCGCAATGAAGAAAGTCTGGATAATATCTCTATTCCTACCGAAGCATGTGAAATACAAAAATTTCAAGTATTACATGGTACTACAAAATCAAGTTTACACGAGGGTGTTGAAATATTAAACTTGATTTGTTAATTTCTAGAAGTTTCTTATTAAAGTTTTTAGAGTCTTCTTGTATTTGATAGAATTTGGTGAGAGCTCTAGAATTTTATATTAGTTGCTAGAAATAGAAATTATATAATAATTATTTTTCTAGAGTTGCCTAAAGAGTCATTTTTAGAGTTGTCAAATGAGTCATGTTTCTAGAGTATTCTATATCTATAATGTTCTATTAAGTCATATAAATAGAGGAGCTCTCCCCTCATTTTGTATCAAGCAAAAAAATAAATCATCAATAAAGAAAAGTTTTCTACAATAAAATAAAATAAAAAAACCTCTCTTTCTTATATTCTCTCCCTCTTTCTCCAAAAATATTCAACAGATCTGTCTTTTTTTTACTATCTACTGAAAATATTGTACTAACTAGTCGGAGATTGTGCAGGACAATATTTGTCGCTTGCATCTTTTGGGACGATCTTAACTTTTAGTCATGCCGATATCTGTTCTATTTTTTCACATTTTGAATTGAAATAAAATGTTTATAGTACTAGCTTTGCTTATATCAACTTAAGAAGAATGAAATAATAAAACTGACAGTTAATTACATTGATATATGAAGTGGAAGGAGATACTAGAAGGCCCGAAATTAGGCATGCGGATTCAAGCAGGAGGAAATTGGTCTGTTGGATTTATATTACTGAATTGTTCTCTGTTGTGACTTCTGTAACAAATTCGTGTTATTCGTAACGTCAAAAAAGTGTTACGAAATTGTTATATAGTAAAGTCAGAAAAGCGTTGCTAAACTTTATACATAAATTACTAACAGTGACGCTAGAAAAGCGTTACGAAACTGTTACAATAATGTTGTAAATTGCAACAACAGCAAACCGTCACAGGTACGTCGCAAAATTGTTACGAGTAGTACTTGTGCGCAGTTAACTAAAAAGCGTACCAATTAGATTGTCCGAGTCCAGTGTTTGAGAACTGTTTCCTTGAAACAATATTGTTCCCTCTACGGCGCTTAAGGGTATCGAGCAATTGATTAATTGTTTCTCAAGATAAAACAAACCTTTTCCGTGATGCTGCGCAACAGTCGCAGAGTAAAATGAACTCAAGAGAGTATATTTTAATAATAGAATGTTGTGAGAAGAAAGAAATGCAGAAAAACTAAAATTGTAATTCTACCGTTTTTTGTCTGTCTATATATAGGCGCGGGGAGATGCACATATTCGGTAATAGGTACCTGTTCAAACGGATGCGACTGTTGGAAAGGTTGCGACCCTTTACTAGGCAGTGCGATCGTTTGAATTTGAACAGACAAAAAAAACTGTTCGGTCTGAACAACCACTGCAAGCCAACTGCCAACTGCAAAGTGCTAAGTGCCTCTAATACACCTCAAACGTCCATTCGTCCGCGCCGCGGATGCAGGTGCGGGCACGGGCGCGCGCGTTGCACCACCCTTCATGACTTGTATCTCTCTTTGCCTATAGGAATTATCATAATGTTCACATCTTAGTACATAAACACAAATAGTTTATTTTATTCTAAGATGTGTGACTATTCAACCTCTAAGGTAATTAATGCCCTCACATTTTCCAAACTTCTCATTCATTTCTAACTATCCTCCACATGAATTAGAAATTGTTCAATTTGTTCTTAAAATTATGCGAAACATTTATCGTATCGGTTAAAGTAGCACATAGGCCTTGAACTTTCCTAGTGTTTATCCTTTTGACTTATCGACGAATCATTGGACTAGGTCGTCTTTGAACTGTAAGCCTTTTGTGTAAAGCTAAAATAGACAACACGCAATAAGTGTTTCTAATCCTCATTGGTTCCCTGTTGTGTTCGTTTTCTGCCATGAACACCAGCTTGGTCTCATGAGTGCTTGGGAGAATTTAGCAATACAATTCTCCTTGAAGCGCCGCCTTCGCACTCACGTAGGTGATTCTATAATGTGTATTTTCATAATACTCTTCTTGGTTCTAAATATTACCAAGTATAGACATCATTAAAAGTATCAAAACTTATCTTATTTTTCGGCGAGTAGTGCACCGACTTATCTTAGAATGATTTAAATATTTATAGTGCTATCAAGTCTATCTAAACTTAGTTGTCCATTTGAACCTAGATTTTGGGATCTCCAATCAGCTAGGTGGGGTTTCCGTTTAAAGAAACTTTTAGTTTATGGGCCTTAACCCCATTCCCATCGATAAGATATTAATCTTCTCTCTAGGTAAATCTTTTGTTAGTGGATCCGTAATGTTACCATTTGATCTTACATAGTCAATTGTGATAATCCCATTGAAAAGAAGTTGTCTTACAGTTTTATGTCTACGACGAATATGTCTAGACTTGCCATTATAAAGCTTACTATTGGTCCTTCCAATAGCTAATTGGCTGTCGCAATATATGCTTTATAGGAGGTACAGATTTTTTCCAATTCGGAATACCTTCTAAGAAACCTCGAAGCCAATCCGCTTCTTCTGTGGCTTTGTCTAAGACAATAAATTCTGATTTCATGGTTAATTTTGCTATATAGGTTTGTTTAGACGATCTTCAAGATATTGCCCCACTAGCTAAGGTAAACACATCCACCTTTTGCTTCTCCTTGGTTCCTCCTCTTGTTGATTAGCACTATTTTGCTGATCATTATCAATATTTTGTTTAGTATTCTCAAGAGAATTGGAGATTTCAGTTTTTCTTGGTCTTTTTTGAGAATAATTTTCAGTACCATGTTTTAAAGGGTATACATGTTCGAAAAATTTAGCATTCTCGACTCAATGATGATATTTACATGAATATCATCAATTTTGGATTTGTGTACCAAAAACCGATAAGCTGCACTGTTTTGTGCATATCCAATGAATACAAATCAATTGTTTTTGGTCCAATATTGACTTTCTTTGGTTTAGGCAGCTCTACTTTTGCAAGACATCCCCACACTTTTAAGTATTTGTAGGATGGTGGTCTGTTTTTTCAAAGTTCGTGGGAAGATTTAGAAGTTTTCTTTCACGGTATCTTATTCAAAATATGATTTGTAGAAAGAATATTTTCTCCCTAGAAGTTATCTGACAAGCCAGAACTAATTAATAAGACATTCATCATTTTTTTAAGAGTTCTATTTTTCCGGCTATACCTTTGGATTGAGGTGAATACGGGACCTTAGTTTGGTGTATAATACCATGTTCGGCGCAAAATTCCTTAAAGGAAAATTCATATTCTCCTCCTCTATCGCTTCTTAAAGCTTTTATTTTCTTGTTGAGTTGATTTTCAACTTCTGCTTTATACCGTTTAAACAAGTTTCTCCATTGTCATCTCCTTGCGTTTGTGCTTAAGGTAGTTTTTGAAATCATTCCATGATGGAGGAAACTTTTCAATTGTAGCGACAACCTGAAAAGATTCGTTTAGAGTCATTCATTCATCGTGTAGTTGGTGAATGATGACTTGTAACTTTTGAATTTGGTTGATAACGGTCTTTGCATCAATCATTTTGAAGTCAAAGAATTTTCCCGCTATGAATTTCTTCATGCCCGCATCTTCGGTTTTGTACTTTTTCTCTAACATCGTCCAAAGTTCTTTGAAAGTTCGAGCAGTACAGTATACATTGTATAGGCTGTTGTCGAGCCCGTTTAATATGTAGTTCTTGCACAAAAAGTCAGAACTCTTCCAGACATTCAAAGTTTCAACTTTTGTTGCATCGGGTTCCAATTCTTCGACTACGGGAGCATCTTCTGTAAGAAACTTTGCAAGGCCCAAAGTCGTCAAGTAAAACAGCATCTTTTGTTGCCAGCGTTTGAAGTCCATTCCTGTGAACTTTTCCTGCCGTTCTCCATGAGACAGCGCCATTGTTGGAACCATACTTGTAGACTGATTAGTAATCACAGTCTGTGTTGATGCAGAATTGTTGCATTCATGAGACATTTTCGTCTACAAAAACAGCCAACAATAATTCAATATTGTTTCACGATTGTTATTCGTAACGTTAGAATGTTACGAAATTGTTATATAGTAACGTCAGAAAAGCGTTACTAAACTTTGTACACAAATTGCTAACAGTAATGCTACAAAAGCGTTACGAAACTGACAATTATGTTGTAAATTGCAACAACAGCAAACCGTCACAGGTACGTCGTAAAATTGTTACGAGTAGTACTTGTGCAGTTAACAAATAAGCAGTAAAAAGTGTACCAATTAGATTGTCCGCGTCCAGTGTTTGAGAACTGTTTCCTTAAAACAATATTGCTTCCTCTACGGCGCTTAAGGGTATTGAGCAATTGTTTTCCAAGATAAAACGCGCCTTCTTTTTGATGCTGCGCAATAGCCCAGAGCAAAACGAACTCAAGAGAGTATAGTTTAAGAACAGAATGATGTGAGGAGAAAGAAATGCAGAAAAACTAAAATTATAATTCTACTGTTTTCTGTCTACCTATATATAGGCGCGGGGAGGTGCACCTATTCGGTAATATGTGCCTGTTCAAACGGATTCGACTATTAGAAAGATTGCGACCCTTTACCAGGCGGTGCGATCGTTTGAATTCAAACGGACAAAAATAAAAAACTGTTCGGCCTGAACAGCCACTCCAAGCCAACTGCAAAGTGCTAAGTGCCTCTAATACGCCTCAAACGCACATTCACCTGCACCGCCGATGCAGGTGCGGGTACGGGTTTGGGCTCGGTCTCGAGCACAGGCACGCGCATGCGGGGTGGTGTGTTGCACCACCCTTCATGACTTGTATCTCTCTTTGCTTATATGAATTATCATAGTGTCCACATCTTAGTATATAAACACAAATAATTTATTTTATTCTATGATGTGAGACTATTCAACTTCCAAGGCAATTAACGCCTTCACATTCCCCAACACTTCTCATTCATTTCTAAAAATTCGGACGTAGAAATCGGGCTTAGCAGCATTTTGGACATATAGATCTTCAGGCGTGGGTGAGTTTGCATCTGCTTCAGACTTTTGTCCTTTACTTTTGGTGAAATTCCGCATAATTTTGTTTTGTAATTTATACAAAGAATGAAGCAATAAAGTTTTTTTTCCCCTGGAGACAATCTTAAGCAGAAAAGTTATTCACTTTTATTTCTTACTAATGATTGAAAATAATTGGCTTGGAAATCCGTTCTAAGTTGGATAAGAAATGAGCATTTATTGGTTAAAACCGAATAAACCAACCAAACCAATTAAATTTGACCGGTTCGGTTCGGTTTTGTTAGTATTAACCCACATTTTGCCAAGATAGTAGATATACGGATTTAACCCAACAGACTTCACGATTATCAAAGCCATTAGTCAAGAAAGATGATTGTGAGGTTTAGAAATCAAGTGCAGACAATGATATGAAGCGATGATCAATCGATACCAAATAATAGAATCTCCAGAATATTCTAAGTACGGATTAGTGTCTCGCCCAGGTAGAGGATCAGTGTCTATCCCTTCCTTTAGGGGATCGGTACATGTCCTCAATTTTTGTCCCAAACTGAGTGAGACCGGGTATAAAATGACAAGGAAGGCTCCACGAGGCTACATTTCAAATCTCAAGTCGTTTGAAGTTTATATGCGCAAGTTATGAGCAAATTACTTCATCTAAAAAAGAGATCGTATAAAAAGAGATCGGTATAAAAGGGATCAACATATTTCAACCAAACAAGTACAACTCAATGGAAAACAATTAATATCTCAATATCCATAAGTCCAATGCATATGAAATTTTATGAGCAAGATATGGGGACCCTAGGGAGCCTACTCTAGGGATCACTCATCAAAAGGATGAAAAAAGAGGGATCGGCCGGCCCTCTTCCCTCTTAGAGATCGGCTAAACCCACCCAACTTTATAGCAAAGATCGATCAATATCTCAACATCTACACATTCAATTGACATGAAACTTGGAGGACGAGCTAACTACAACATGTGAAACACTCCATAGGGATCGCATATCATTTGGAGCAAGTTGGAGGGATCGATACCTATATCTCCATAGGGATCGGGTATAATCAGCCTTCACAACATATTGCAACAAAGATTAATCAATAACTTGAGTTCTACTAATCCAATTGGCATGAAACTTGAAGGCTAAGAATAATACAACATGGAGAAGCTCTCCTTGAGATCGCATGGCATTTGAAAGAGATTAGAGGGATCGGTATCTATCCCTTTAGAGGGATTGGCAAAAATCTGAATTCAAGCAACACTATTTCATGGAAAATGCGATGTCTCACAAAACGTACGTTGAAATTGCACGAAAATTGGGGAGTATGTAGCTAACATCATTGGGCACCCCTCATAGGGATCACACCATATTTGAACACACCAATAGGGAACGGTACCGATCCCTATTGTGGGCCCCAATGGGCTTGGAATTTTTTTGGTGGCATTGTCTTGGTCTTCCGAACTTTCTATCAAAATTTTAGTCCGATCTGTGCACATCTTCCCTTATAAATACAGCAGATATGGTGTCAGAAAAATGATCTTCTTCCTGCTTCTCTTTATCTTCAACCTATGCTACACTCTGCCGATTTTCTTCTTAAATTTTGGATTATAACTGTAAACAAACTTCAGTATAATAAAAAAAAAATTGGGAGTGGACGTAGACCAGAGTTAGCCGAACTACTATAAATCTTGTCTCTTTTTACTTTCTTTTTTATTGTTTTAATTTTATTCTTTATTTATCTCTATTCATATTTCTGTGATTTGAGTGGATATTGATACTTTTACATAATTGGATGTTGGTGACCAATTTTGATGCCAACATTTTGGTGCTTTCACTGAGAAAGCTAGCCTTCTTAGATTTGAAGTTCCGATTTGCAAACAATTAGAGAGCTTGGATTTGGAGTAATAGTGAGACAATCAACAAGAAGACAAATAGCGGATATGAGCCATCATGAAGGGAGTCATGAGGCTTCCTCAGAAGTTGGAGCTAATCAAACATCTATTTACATCACTAGAGATGAAATGGGAACAATGATGGACGCTATGCATGAACAGATGCTGAAAAGACAGAAGAAGATGATGCAGAATCTACTCCGACAGATCGGACAGGCTGGAGCCAAAGGAGCTGCTGGAATGCAAAATCAAGGAGCTGGAATGCAAAATCAAGAAGTTGGAACGATAGACTATTAGAGCTATGGAACAAGGAGTTGAGGCTGCAAGATTCGCTGGAAATTAGAACCGGGAGCATGGAGACGGAGATATTGGACAAAGTAGTGAAACAGAGTAGCCGGGGGCAGTCCCCGACCATCTTAAAGGGTCGACACCGATCCCCAAAGACATGGGGGCATGGCCCTAGGTCTGGTCGATCATGATGCTAGAGGATCTGCGATCAATTCCATGGAGCTTGGTGCGAATAGGAATTTGGATGCTCGTCCAAAGGAATACGTTTTAGAATTTCCTCGTAGACTCGAGGGGCAGCTTGGACATGATGATAGGAGACTACCACTGAAAGACAATGGCAGGTTTGTAGAGATGATCAGGTGAGCTATGCGTGGAGGATTAGTGAACATGGATCTGGAGAATGTAAATAGAAGTCCATTCACTCCTAATATCAGGAATGCTTAAATTTGGATCAATGTAATAGATAATATAGGTCGCGATTGTGGTCTTGTCTAGAGAGACGGGATTACAATCACAAGGAATTGGTCTTTTTGTCAGGCAGACACGATGAAACGGACTCGTGCATCATGGATTAAGTCCTCAACTGGGTGTCGAGGCCGAAGAATAAAACCCAACAAAGTCGTCAGGTATGGACTATGCCTGGCAAGGGGTAGGTCGCTTCGCTCGAACGTGATGGATCGACCTACTTAGGTCATCGAGTATGGATTGTGCTCGGTAAGGATCCAGAAAGATCAAGGTCATCATGTATGGACTATGCTTGGCAAGGGGTAGGTCGCTTCGCTCGAATGCGATGGATCGACCTATTCAGGTCGTTGAGTATGGATTGTGCTCGGCAAGGACTAGAGAGATCAAGATCATCAGGTATGAACTATGCAGGTATGAATTATGTCTGGTAAGGGGTAGGTCGCTTCGCTCAAGTGCGATGGATTGACCTACTCAGGTTATCGAGTATGGATTATGCTCGGCAAGGATACAGAGAGATCAAGGTCATCATGTGTGGACTATGCTTGGCAAGGGGTAGGTCGCTTCACTCGAACGTGATGGATTGACCTACTCAGATCGTCGAGTATGGATAGTGCTCGACAAGGATCCTTGAGAGATCAAGGTCGTCAGGTATGGACTATACCTGGAAAGGGGCAGGTCGTTTTGCTCGAATGCGATGGATCGGTCTACTCAAGTCGTTGAGTACGGATTGTGCTCGGCAAGGATCCAATGAGATCGAAGATTTGGATTAGGATAACAACCCGGAGAGGTCATGGATTTGGATATCAGTTTCGAATAGCAATGGATTTGGCTTTGGATGGATGCAGATTCGGATAAAACGATCTGGAGAGACCGTGGATTTGAATTGGAAAATACGGCTATCAACGGGTTATGGATTTTGGATTTCGAATTCATGGCAATTCAATACACATCTTCCTATCGCAAGGCATGTTTCGAGCGGCAAAGTGTTAACCCACCTTTTGCCAAGGCAGTAGTCAGACGGATTTAACCAACAGACTTCACAATTATCAAGGCCATTAGTCAAGAGCGATGATTGTGAGGTCCAGAAATCAAGTGCAGGCAATGATATGAAGCGACGATCAATTGATACCAAATGATAGAATCTCCATAATATTCTAAGTACGGATTAGTGCCTCGTCCAAGCAGGGATCGGTGCCTATTCCTTCCTCTAGGGGATCAGTAGTCCTCAATTTTCGTCCTAAACTGCGTGAGATCGGTATAAAGTGACAAGAAATGCCCCACGAGGTTACATTTCAAATCTCAAGGCGTTTGGAGTTTGTATGGGTAAGTTATGGGCAAATTACTTCACCTAAGAAAGTGACGTATAAAAATTGATCAGTATAAAAGGGATCGACATATTTCAGCCAAGCAAGTACAACTCAATGGAAACAATCAATATTTCAGCCAAGCAAGATGTGAGGATCCTAGGGAGCCTAACAAAGGGATCACACATCAAAGGGATGAAGAAAGAGGGATCAGCCCTCTTCCTTCTTAGAGATTGGCTAAACCCAACTTTATAGCAAAGATCGATCAATATCTCAATATCTACACATCCAATTGATATGAAACTTGGAGGACAAGCTAATTACAACATGTGGAACACCCCATAGGGCTCGCATATTATTTGGAGCAAGTTGAAGGGATCGGTACCTATCCCTCCATAGGGATCGGGTATAATCAGCCTTCACAACATATTGCAACAAAGATTGATAAATAACTCGAGTTCTACTAATCCAATTGACGTGAAACTTAGAAGTTAAAAATAGTACAACATAGAGAAGCTTCCCTTGGGATCGCATGACATTTGGAAGAGATTGGAGGGATCGGTACCTATCCCTCTAGAGGGATCGGCAGAAATCAGAATTCAAGCAACACTACTTCACGAAAAATGCGATATCTCACAAACCGTACGTCGGAATTGCACGAAAATTGGGGAGCATGTAGCTAACATCATGGGCCCCCCTCATAGGATCGCAGCCCATTTGGACACACTAATAGGGATCGGTATCAATCCTTATTGTGGGCCCCAATGGGTCTGTAAATTTTTGGATGGTCTCGTCTTAGTCTCCCGCACCTTCTACCAAAATTTTAGTCCGATCCGTGCACGTCTTTCCTTATAAATACAGCAAGCATGGCGTCGAAAAAGGATTTTCTTTCTGCTTCTCTTTATCTTCACTCTAGATTACACTCTGCCAAATTTGTTTTTGAATTTCGGATTGTAATTGTAAACAAACTTCAGTATAATAAAAAGGATTATTTGGAATTGGACGTAGGTCGGAGTTAGCCGAACCAATATAAATCTTGTCCCTTTTTACTTGTTTTCCGATTGTTTTAATTTTGTTCTTTATTTATTTCTCTTCATATTTCTGTGATCGGATTAGATATTGGTACTTTTACATAATTGGATGTTGGTGGTCAATTTTGACGCCAACAGTTAGATAATTGGCTGGTTTTGATTTTTGGTTTTATATTTCTTTGGTTTATTGGTTGGGTTTGGTTTTTGATATTTGAAAACCAAACCAACCAATTAAACCAAATTTAAAAATTAAGTTATTTAAACATAACAAAATTATCATCGATAACGCTATTTTTTGTAATATTTTCATAACAATATTATTTTTCTTTCAATTTATAATAACATTTCCAAAAGAGGAATTTGTTTTTCAAAATGTTTACATTATATGGACTCAATTAATTATTTTAATATTATATTATACCAACAACCTAAAGGTCTAACTCATTTTAAGATAAGCCAAATAAACCAATCAAAGCAAACCAAATATTATCGGTTTGGTTGGTTTCGATTTTAAAAAAGTATTGGTTTGGTTTGGTTTGATTTATGTTTCTATAATGATTAGTTTGGTTTTAATATTTTTAATCGGTCTCAAACCGACCAACTATTTGCTCACTCCTAAGTTGGATGATGTAGAATATGATTGATGTTAAACACGCATCAGTTGTGCCTGTCTTAGACTGCAAAACCAATTGACTAACTATGCGTAGAGTGGTTTCTTAATATTTTATATTGACCCATTATGAACCGCTCCGTTTGTTTAAGAGGTTGAATTCTGAATTTCGATTGCTAAACTCTGATTGTTGAATACTGAATTCTGAATTCCGATTGCTAAACTCTGATTGTTGAATGCTGAATTCTGAATAATCATTTACTTGTCTGTCTGCATTCAGCATTTGGAACAAAAAACATTATTCGGTATTCAAAACAAACATTAAGTATGAAAAAAGTTCCGAATAATTTTATTTGACTATATGCCTTTATTCAGAACTCTAACAAAAAACAAACTACATAAAAAGTTTTGATTTATAAATCAGAAATTTGATTCATGACTTTTGATTAAAAACAGGCATACCTTGACATTATATTTGTAACTCTTGGTTATATTTTGCTTTACGCTAACAATCTTTCTTATCTTTAAGACTCAGTCTATGAAGTTTCACACAGCGGTCCATCCAGCCAGAGGGGAAGTTTAAGAAAGAACATCATTCACCCAACTAATGTCTACAGCAAGTCTTCTTCTATGTCCCAGCATTTTTTAGCAATTTGATTGAAAACATTGCTTGCGTGTACATTGTGCTGAAAATTCTGACTGAACCAATTCAAACTTAACGACTTTTCTTTCTTCACAGTAGGGTCATTATTGAAAATATATTATGTTGAATAGAAGGTTGACATCTGACGATAATTGAATAGTATTCATTATTGATTTAGTGAGCCATATATGTTTTATTACAATGCCACCTAATTTTGTTCTGCTAGTATATAATATGAATGACCAGAAACAAAACAAAGAATTTTGTTCCAAAATGGCTCCGTAATCAGATGAATTGTAAACAAAGCTAAACAGGACTTGCTTCTTCCTATGTATGTTTTTTAATTCAATATTTTGCCTATGTATATTTTTATTCAACATTGAAAACATCTTGTTAAATAAAAGTATAATAAGCACCATAGGAAATATAATTTTTATTCACTACTAAGAAACATCTACTTCATGCAGACTAGTTTTAGGTTGAAGTTATGAACAATTCAAACAAATTCTTGAAAACAATGAATTTGTACACCTTCTACGTGAGAACATATTGTACCTAAGGTGACGATAAATACTTTTTACAGTGTATAATTTTAACCTTATCCTGCACTATTGTCTGCAAAATGAAAATATAACTAATCAATTCTTCTATTTGTGATGATTTTTGAGTCTTTTGAGCCGGCTAATAGCCATGCCTTATTATAGATTTTGACTCCAGACAGCTATATTGACTGTTGATTTGATATGCCCTCGTTCATTTACAATTTCCTTTCCGGGAATCAACAGAGGACCAAAAACGAACTACTTCACATACTCATCTACCTTCATTTCTAAACAGAAAAAAACATGACATATCACCAAAATATACCTGCCATATTCACCACAATACTCCTCCTCGCCTCCTCCTCAATTGCTAGGTACACCCTCACTCCCACCACCCCTTTACATGACAACGAAACCCTCATCTCCTCTTCTGGTACCTTTGCTCTTGGGTTCTTTAACCCCAATCCAAAAAACAGTTACGTGGGGCTATGGTATAATCAAATACCTGAAAAAACAGTAGTATGGGTCGCAAACCGGGTAAACCCAATAGTAAACTTGCCAGGAGTTTTATCCATCACTGCCAACGGTACCCTTACAATCACTGACAAAAATTTACTAGTTGTTTGGTCATCAAATGCGTCAACCATACTAACCGACCCGATAGCTCAACTTCTAGACAATGGTAACCTTGTAGTCAAAGAATTAAACGATGATGATGCATCAAATTATGCATGGCAAGGTTTCAACTACTTAACCGACACAGTCTTAGCGGGCATGAAAGTGGGCATGGATTTCGCCACAGGCTTGAACCATACATTGACCTCCTGGTCTAGTTCTACTGACCCAACCCCTGGACCGTTTCATCTATCTGTAGAAATACGAGGAGATCCCGAATTCTTCCTTGCAAATGGCATGAGTCGAATATGGAGGACCGGACCCTTTGATGGGTCCCATTTAAGCGGGATTCCCACCATGTTGACGTGCAAGCATTTCAACTTTAGTGTTGTAAACAATAAGTCGGGAGTGATGTTCTCCTATCAGGTCGAACCATCCATTTTATCGAGACTATTCGTGAATTCTACTGGAAGTTACCAACATGCTGTTTGGGTAAAAGATAGAGAACAATGGAATTACTACTGGACTGTGCCGAAGGAAGCATGCGATCAGATCGGTACATGTGGGAATTATGGTTTGTGCGACATGGACAACACTCCGATGTGCAGTTGCTTAACAGGTTTTGAGCCCAAGAACTCGTTTAACTGGAACACTTTGAGGGATGGAAGTGATGGATGTGTTAGGAAACACAAGTTGGATTGTGAGAACGGAACAGATGGGTTTGTGGTTGTGAAAAATGTGAAGCTGCCGCAGAGTGAAGATTGTGTGGTTGATTTTAGTTTGAGTCTTGATGAGTGCAGGAGTTTTTGTTTGAGGAACTGCTCTTGTACTGCTTATGCTAGTGCGATTGCCAGTAATGGTAGCGGGTGTGTGATATGGATTGGGAGATTGTTTGATTTGAGGAATTATAATAGTTTGTTTGGACAAGATTTATATGTGCGCCTGAATGCTACCGATGTGCCTAAAGGTATGTAATTAAATACTCTCTTCTCTTGTAAATCAAATTGTCTTGATCACCTCCTTAATTATCGAAATTGACAAAAACTTGTTAAACAAGGAAAAACGTGATGAAAATAGGCGACACGTGTATGAAAAGGGGATTCTCTTCCCCTCTTTCGTAAGAAGAACAATATACTTGATCATGGATCCGTGTCATAGGTCATTTAGATCGGATCATGTTATATCTTTAATTTTCACATCTTTCTTCATGATTAACGTTGTTTAATTCACATAGACATGTTTTGATTACATACATGTATTGATAATTATATTCATTTAATCGTTTGATCATTGCATTCATAATCTCACAATGCAATCGTTCATGGATGTGAAAAATTACGGTCGATGGAATCATAAGCCAAAAGTTTGGTGTTCCCACTAAGATACAGTTTTCGTCCTAATCAAAAGAAGATGCCTACAAGAAAGACACATATGGAAACATGGTGGAGTCGTTGTGGCTGTTTTATCGTAAATCTCATGTAAAAGGTTGAATTCACAGGTTCGCCAGGTGGCAAATCTCATGGTGGAGTCGTTGTGGCTGTTATCGTCATTAGTCTAGTTGCTGGAGTTTTGCTTATAAGTTTTGTTGGTTGTGCCTTATGCAAAAGGAGGAGGAAGAAGCAGCAAAGAAACAGTAAGATAACGATTTATATTTATTTTAGTGCACTTGCTATATTGTGAAACATTAAATCTGTTAATCGGTTTAAACGTGTGAAGAAATTTCTCTTTTTTTAATACCTTTTCAGTGATCATGAGTGCAATGAACCCTTGCAACAAACAATTTAAACATGAACAAAGAGGCGAATCGATAGATCTTCCAATCTTCGATTTTGATACAATCATAGCAGCAACAGACTATTTCTCATCTGATAATAAACTTGGAGAGGGTGGATTTGGTCCTGTTTATAAGGTTTGTATTTTTCTCTTGTGCATTACTGCTATTTTTTACTTGCAAACTATATGTGATTTATCAAAAAATGTGATGATGTATATATTGATTTGATGCTTAATGGAGAAATCAAACAGGGTCAAATAGGAGATGATCAAGAAATAGCAGTAAAAAGACTCTCGAAAACATCAAGTCAAGGTTCAGAAGAGTTCAAAAATGAAGTTATGCTTATTGCAAAACTTCAACATAGAAACCTTGTTCGCCTTTACGGTTGTTGTATACAAGAAGAAGAGAGATTGCTTATATATGAATACTTGCCCAATAAAAGTTTGGATGCATTCTTATTTGGTAAATTTTCATCTCTTTCAAATGCATGTTATCTTGATCGTGAAATTCTTCTTTCAGTTTCATGCAAATTTGACGCTTACAATTTACATTCAGAGGAAGGAAAAAGGTTGTTGCTGGATTGGAATACACGATACCACATCATTACTGGGATTGCTCGAGGTCTTCTCTATCTTCACCAAGATTCCAGATTTAGAATCATTCATCGTGACCTTAAAGCTGGAAATATTCTTCTTGATAAGGAAATGATTCCAAAAATCTCCGATTTTGGCATGGCAAGAATCTTTAGTGGTGATGAAACTGATTTCAATACCCGAAAAATTGTTGGAACATAGTAAGCATATCAGTTTGTTATTGGCATGCATAAAACTTTTGAGTTTTGATACTTAAAATTAACTTTTACATTGTTTAACATCGCAGTGGATACATGTCTCCTGAGTATGCCATGTATGGAGCATTTTCAGCAAAATCAGATGTATTTAGTTTCGGTGTGTTGGTTCTAGAAATTATAAGTGGAAAAAAGAACAGAGTTTATGCAGAACCGCCTCATATTAATCTACTTGCCCATGTAAGTTTTCAATATTTCATCTTTCATTGCATGTCATAGCATTATGCCTACATTTTAGTGTGTCTGGAGCGCGTGCGCACACACACTGTATGTGTGTATGAGGATAACTAGAGGTTTCATATCCAAGAACTTTGACAACACAACTAAATACTTTTTATGTAAATATTTGCAATTGATGTCCATACTCTACAGATCTTTGGATCAAGATTCCAAATGTCTTGCAACTGTTATAGTGATATTTGACATTTTTAAAATTGATAAATGATGTCCAAAGGTTTCAAAACTGAAAGGTCTGGATCCATAGTCTAAAACCGTAGCACTTTGTTAGTGTTCCTTACTGCACAACCAAATATCTTGCCATTATTACCTTGTTTCATCAACACAATGCATAATTTTCTATTTCAAATATTTTCTGATCAAATAGGCATGGAGTTTATGGAAAGAAGGAAATGGCATGCAATTAGTGGATGATTCAATGGGCGACTCCTTTTCAAGTGATGAAGTTCTAAGGTGTATAAAACTTGGGTTATTATGTGTACAAGAGCATCCAGAAGATAGGCCTCTGATGTCATCAATAGTACAAATGTTCAGTGGTGATATAAAGACAATACCACAGCCAAAGCAACCTGGTTTCACAGGAAGGGTTCATCCTCCTGAAGTGAACTTATCCAGCAATCATGATTTTTGTTCTAATGAACTGAGTATGACAGTGATTGAACCAAGATAGTTGGTTAATGACTTTATATAGAATCTTCATCCTCAGATTTTGGTGGACATAGTTCTGGCTAATAATGTGCTGAGAACTTTTGTAGTCACATTTTGCTTCCTGAAGAAAGCTATAATAAAAGCATGATGCACCCTAGAGTAGCTGAGTGTGCATTGTATATTTCCGGTCAGCAAAGTAATACCAAACGAAAACATACTCTTTAAAGATGGCAATTAACAAAGTAATAAATTCATTGACGCAGTAAAAAAGGAAGGAGTGAGTAAATTACAATGCATTTTGCCTTGTAGCAATGCCCTTTGATAATGGGTTCAGTAAGATTTGTATGTAGTCGTATCCAGTTTGAATAGAATGGATGTATAGTCAATTTATGAGATGCTGCAAAACCTCAGATGTTACTTTGTTGTTTAAGCATGCTGCAAGATTGTGTTCTGGGGCTTTACTGTGAGAAGCTTTTGTTTATAAGTTGCAGTAAACAATCTTCTTGGTAAGAAGAGTTGCATGATAATAGTATATGTAAGAAGTCTTTTTAAAGTATCATGCATCAATGTTATGAAGGTGTTTATTTATTTCTGTACTAGTTTGAAAACAAAATTAAGTCATGTATAATTGTCTATACAGAAAAATGAGTCTCTGTTAGATTTTGTCTTTACCGTATAAAGGTTAAAGTTGGATAAAATTGTCCAAAACCAGCCCCTGAAATTCTGAATTTATCCAGAGGTATTTTTGAAAAAAACCATGGAAAGCACAGTTACAATAGAGAATCCTAGTGCAGACTCATAGTACTCTTGCTTATAATGCTGTCTAGGTTTTTTTTTTCCCTTTCTCTTGCAAACTAACTACAGAAATAGCCCTATTTATAAACTAATATTGGTTATAGCTATATTTTGAATAGTGCAGTAAAACATAATGGTGCCTTTTGAAAATGCGCTAGTGTGGTTTTTTTATGTGGACGTCGTCAATGAACGACTTTTCAAAAGTCGTCCATACGTTTCGAGATAATAAGCAAAACTAGGCCCCCTCCTTTCTCTTCATTTTATGATCTTTCCCAAACTTTCAAAAACGAAAACACATTTTCCATTACACCAAAATTCATTTTTTTTTGCTATTTTCGCAAATTTTTTCGTCAATTCGAAACATGACTTGCTCTTCATCACATGATCCTTCCACATGTATCGATTATACAATCAATCTTCATTTATTTAACAAATTAGGGTTTTGGTAAGTATGAAAAAATTAATGTTTTCAATTGTTGATGTAGTTGTGTGATCGTGGAATGCAAAATTCATTGTTTTTACCCTGTTGAAGTACATGTTTAACATTGTTAGGTTTATAGTAGAAATATGATTTGTGATTATCAAATTTTTGTATTATGTGTAGATTACTTCAAGATGCTGCCGTGCCCGATAGATGGTAGCGTATTGTATGTGCAAGAACGCCATCGAACGAGCAATGACGCTTGGTTGCAGAATGTGGAGAAATATAGATTGGTTACGTAGCAGTTATATTTTGTTGTTTTTGTGACAGCACAATACTCTAGACATGACTATTGATCACTTGTCTAAATTGAAGAGAGTGATTTCTTCTCGTCCTGCCATGCTAGAGCTGATTGATAGAGCCGGCTTCTCACTTGTCTTTCTGCTGTGGTACACTCAATTGGATCATCATCTGATCATAGCATTGGTGGACAGATCGAGGCTGGAGTCCTCTTAATTTCACCTACGGGTGGGGGAGATGACCATCAAGTTGGGTGATGTTGCTGTCTTGCTTGGCTTACCCATAGATGGTGCTCCGTTGAGCAGTCCAGAGTCGGTAGATTACATAGAGTTGTGCGAGCAGCTCATAGGTATATCTTCTCTTGCTGAACAGTGGTGGGGTAACGAGATGACAGTTACTACATGGTTCAGGGAGGAGCTCGCCGACGACATTCCAGCAGGCGCCTCGGATATTTAGATTGAGCCATTATACTGCATATCATCACTTCACGCCTGATGCGATCATTCGAAGACCCGTATCTGGCTCAGATGGCTTCCATTTCTAAAGGACTTCGATGTGTGCCGCCAGTATTCTTGGTGTAGTGCAGTCCTAGCGTATACATACACGGAGACAATGAGGCTTGCTTTGCTAGAGAACACATCCATAGGTGGTTGTCTAAGTCTAGTACAAGTATTAGCATTATATGAATTTATTCGTATGTTCCTATATAGTGTAATTATATGTGTATACACGTTTACAGTTATGGTATTTGACATACAATCCGGTCAGGAGAATATCGATGAAGAGTACAAATGTCGATTTATCTCTGCCATATGGTGCTAGGTATGTAAATCACGTTAGTTGACTTTATACACATTTTAAATCACGTTAGTTGACTTTATACACATTTTTCGATCCAATAGTTCAAGTTTTATCTTCTCGTAGGTGGGTAGGACTGAAGAGCACGGCGAAATCTCCAAAGCACAATGTTACGTTCTACCGCAACGAGTTTGATGTACTTGATTATGATGCGGTGACATGGACCCCATATGCAAATGTGCTTGGAGATCTTCCAAACATATGCACCGTGTCTATTCAGTTGTGGACAGCACGGGTTCTACTCATTTGCTTCGGTGATGTAGCGCATCATCTTCCTGACATAGTGATGCGCCAATTTGGTATGACACGACATTTGCCGGAGCAAGCTCCGCAATACAGGATTTATAATACAGCTGGGGAGTATGATATGACGATTGAGACATGGAATCATCGTCATATGCACACGCAACAGGAAGGGACCTCACTTTAACGGCTAAAGAATATTATACTTGGTCTGGAACATCATGGGCCGCTATGTTCTTCGTGCCGAAGAACATTCTATTGCGATGGATCCGTACACTCCTAGAGCTCCTCTTGAGAGGAATGTGGTATGTAAAGTCGTTGGTTAAGTTAGCATAGTTAATTTATATACGTTTTAATTACTATGTTTTGGTAGGTGGACTACATTACCATGCAATGGAGTTGGTTGATGAGCTATCAGAAGAAATGTCGAAGCGTTCGCAGGGAAATGCTTTAGTGTGAAGCGCATTTTGGAATCAATCTTGGGGAAGAACAAGCTATCACAACCCAAACCGCCTCCTTCTCCTCCCCCTCTTGTGCTCATCGAAGCTCCTACAATAGAGTTCGCTCCTCCTCCCCCGACTTGACAATACCAAAGACGTAAACATCGACAAGGTACTTCATCCTCTCAACATCCGCAAGCGGAATTTGCTCCTGGGCCTTCACAACCTACTGAGGCTAGCAAGCAAGCGAGGAGGAGGATTTGTCCAACGAGGTTCTATTATCACGTACGAAGCCTAAAAGAACTCCTCAAGAACTCCGCAACCTACGAAATTAGGTTAGATATTATGGATTTATTGGTTTGGCTGACGTTGGGTCAAATGTATTGGATGTTGTAATTTGATTTATTGATGTAACGAATGTTGTGATGCATGCATGCATGGTTCAGATGGTTTTTTTTTTGATGTATCAGATTGTGTTTATTGTGTATATTGTGTAGGATGTAGTAAGGGATGCAAGTTTCTAGATTTCTGTTTGAAACCTGAATAAACTGGGGCGACTTCTCAAAAGTCGCCAATGAGCGACTTTTAAAAAGGCATCCACTGGCTACTTTTGAGAAGTCGCTTCGACGTATCTAGGTTTCAAATAGAAACCTGGAAACTTTCATCACTCCCAAAAACAACAATTTTATTACATAGACCCCTCCTCTCTCTCTCATCTCATTCTTCATTTTACGAAATTCAAAACAAAAAAACTCAAAACCAAATCCACAAATCCCTACTATAATTCATCTTTTCTAATCCAAATTGAGTAATTTGTAAAGATTTGCGGCACAGTCAAAGGTAATAGTCAGCACTTATACTTGATTTTGAAGTTTATTACATTTCAATATAGAAGTGCTTATTTACCTATAGTTGCAATGAATCTATGGGAAATTGATGATGAAACTTTAATGAAATACTGCGGGCGGTTGGAGATTGATTCAACTATAAATGTTAGTGACGTTGAATTTGTATCTGAAACCCAATTATCACCACAATTAGCACATAATGGATTTGTACCCGGTACTCAATTAAATGTTAAAGCAAATCAACGTAGGAAGGGGGAAGAAGTTTGCAACGACTTAAACAAGCATTTAAAGAACTGGAAGAAGCAGTTGAAGGTTATTTTGTCGCTACACATGGTGGTAAGTGGAAGAATCGTGGTAAAGCACTAGTTATTGGAGAGGCTCCTCCATTGAGGATATGCTGGTGTAGATCTACCTGTGACGTGATCGTCACTTGAAATAATACAAATGCAGGTCATAGATTCTATGCTTGTGCATATTATAAGTTGAGTAGAGAAATGCCTTAATCGTTGACCATTGTAATTTTTTTCAATGGATAGATCCTCCAATGTATCGCAGAGGACTTGAGTATGCAATAGAGATGCAAGATAAAGTTAAGTGGTTAGAAAAAGCACTAGAGATGCAGGCTGGGTATCCTATAGACTAAATTGTGATAAGTTCGTGTTTGTTGTATCGTAGGGTGTATCGTTTGTTGTACCGTAGTGTATTGTATGTTAATTCGGCGTATTTTGTATCGTAAGGTGTATCGTTTGTTCTACCATAGTGTATTGTATGTTAATTCGGCTTTTGTTACATCGTATGGTGTATCGTTTGTTGTATCGTATGGTGTATTTGTATCGTATGGTGTACCGTTTGTTGTATCGTGTTGTACTATATGTTAACTCGTCTTATGTTGTATTATATGGTGTATCGTTTGTTGAATCGTATGGTAATGTAGTGTTCGGTAAAGTGGTTAAACAAACACATCTAATACCAACACAAACAACGGAAAGAACACAAGTTGTTATACAAACACATGTAATACCAAAACAAACAATACTTGTACTAAAACAAACACATCTACTACCAACATCAACAGTAACAAAAGCTAAGTTGATGTAATACAACGACTCCTCTTATGTTTGTGCGCTCCACATCTATTGCACCTATTCGCCTTTAGAGTCTGCATCTCGTCCATTGTGCCTTTAATTCTAGTAGACCTAGGCCTTCTGGGTGGTCTACGTGTTGTCTGTGGAAGAAGAAACGGTCCTTCTTGTGCACTCCTGTACCATTTATCGTGAATGAGATGAAATTCTGATGTGTAAGCTGCAAGGTAGCTCTGAACCGTATACCAAGTTAAGGCGAAGTCATGATGAGCTCTATTGGCACTGTTAGCAACTGACGAACAAGCAGCCATCACATGCGTACAAGGCAACTTCTGAAGTAAAGGGACGTTTGATGTACAGCAACAAGTGTTACCATCGATTGTTACTTTAAATTCATCACCGAAGTAGTGAATTACCAGCCACACGACTTGACTGAATCGGACAATCCTTGAACATCTTGATTCACTTGCTCTCTCAGCTATCTTTGCTTCCCATTTCAGAGTTAATTTACATGTCGAATTCTTAGCAAACTCTCTTCTTTGAAAAAAGTAATCCATCGATCAAAAGAAGGTATAGGCAACCAAAGCTCTAATAGGCAAAGATCGTGCACCTTTAAGTACACCATTAAAGCTTTCTAATGCATTAGTTGTCATAACATTAAATCATCCACCATCATCCTTACAAAATCCCAGTTTTCTTCCTTCCCTGCCAAACTTCTCTCTATCCAATTGTGCGCTCTAACGTTGGTGGTCTTAATTTCCTCTTGAATCTTCAGATATTCAACCTCCTCCGAAGCACATGCTGCAGCATAAAATAAACCCGATAATCATTTGTCTCTAAAGCCTACGGCTTGAAAATTTGCTTTCAAATGTCTGGCACATAATCTGTGCTTATTTGCTAATCCCTATTTGCTCTCCAATGTTGTCGGTATTTCTTTCATTTTATCAGAAATGAAAGTAATGCGGCGACTGTTAACACTATGAATGACCTTCGCATGCAAACAAAAAACCAACCCCAACTATCACATGATTCTGACTCAACAATAGCATAAGCCAAAGGATAAAGACGATCATTTCCATCCACTGCGGCTGCAACAAGAAAGGTACCTTTGTATTTGCCATATAGATGTGTGCCATCAATGTAAAGCAAAGGTCGACAATGTACAAATCCCTCGATACAAGGCCCAAAAGACCAGAAAGCACGATCGAAAACTCCATACTCATCGGTTGTAACGTGTCCAACACTACCTAGATTTGTTCTAGCAATTCGGCAAAGTATTATCATAGGTTGGAATATAACTCTGCCCAATCACCATATATACGTTTAATTGCCTTGCTTAATGCTCTTCATGCTTTAAAATAACCGATTTTAATAAAATGTTGTTCCTCCATTAAAACCTGAACCGTTCCAGCTGTTATGTTCAAATCCGCTTTCACAAAAGGCACGACCTTCAAAACCAAAAGGTAGATGTTGCTTGCCTATGATTAGAGTTAACTGTTGGGTTAACGCAAGTATGATCGCTTGGATATTTTTTAATAACCCACCGTCCAAATTGTGATTTTTTTGAATCCATAACATGTATTCTTCATGGACAATTTGAATCTAAGTTGCAAATGAAGGTGTATTTTGCTTTGTTTGACCTGATTGACCATTCACTTAGTTGTTGCAGAAATTTTGCTTTGCTCTCAAACACATACCGGCTTTGAGATCATTTTGAACACTAGAAGATGAGAATATTTCATCGTTGAATTGTAGATTTGCAACGATGGATCTAGCCATCAACTATGTATTATACAAATCATCATCCAAAGGTATCTCCATGTCTGGTTCATCACTATCCTCACATCCTTGGTCATTGCTTCCAAAATCATAGTTAAGTGGATCACTGTTGACTTGCATGTTATCTATCCACGTTGTATCACTCTCTGGTCTGGATACAACAGTCATGCTATCAGCCGCAACAACGTCATCAACTTGTACATGTTCATCAGCATCTATATCCATATCCTCATCAGCTTCATTAAGAACCTCTAATTCAGCCGTTGGGTGATTGTTCGATTGTATATCGATGTCGTGTGCCTGAGAGCTGCAATATGAATATACAACGTTTTTAATATGGTTATAAAATCCTACAATATTCATATAATTGCAAACCGTAACTTACTTCTGGATCATACAGTATAAATTAGAAGCTGTGGGCTGCAGAGGAGAAGACATATGGCTACTCGATGGTCCAACAATATTTTGGATCCAATGTTGCTGTGGAACAATGCTGCATAAGAAAATTAAATTATTTATCATATATGTTACATAAAATAATTTATGATTTGTATGTCATTGCAACTATGTGTTACCTCTAACTCATGCATGCAAAACTATCTTGACTCGGATATGGATAGCTAAATTATACACTTGGCTTGGTATTCATAAAAGGAGGATATCTGAATAACATTTGTTGTTGCCCATATTACGCTACGTTCATAGGCGGATTATTATAACTCGGCGACTGCAGTCCTTCCAAAGTATTCAAGGTCTCCAACAACCTAGAATAATCTTCAACACCGAAATTAACTACAGGTGCCGGTATAGCTTGTTCTACCACCGACCTTCTATTTTTCCCAATAAACAACTCTATTGATTTGATACCACAGAAAACATTAATTCAACATCATCATCGTCTACAATTTTAATTGCTTTAGACTCAGAATCAATTTGTCAATTACAAACTATATCAATATCACACTCCTCCAAATTTATCTTAGTTGCTTTGTACACCGACTCTTTCAATTGTTGTAAGTTAGATTCTTTACGAATTTTAGCCGGTTTGTACGAACCACCAACATATTTTCTGCACATTCGATCATTAATAACCAATTCACCATCATAATAGCATATACTTGGAATAAAATTAGGAGTCATTCTAGAAAAATAACGGATACAACATTATTTCATTTTCAATTACAAACTTACCAAAAATCTACAGTTTACAAATTCATACCTTGACAGATTCGAATTGATGAGATGTTGGTATTCTTGAAGTAGACCTTCCAAGTAACCACTTTTTATTGAATTCGATGCAACCAGTAGGAGATTTCAGAATGAAAATACCAAGATTGGTTTGGGTTTTTTTAAGAAAGGTTCGGTAAAGTTTAGAATGAAAGGGGAAAGGAGGCTGATGGCTATAAGTTTAGTAAAATGGACAACTTTTGAAAAGCTGCTAGTATGCGGCTTTTCAAAAGTCGCCCATAAAGACGTGCGTCTAGGCGACTTTTGAAAAGTCGCTTACCGTTGACTTTTCAAAAGCCGCTGATACCATCCCACAATAAAAAAAATACTACACATTGGCGGTATTTGAAAAGGCGCCAGTGTGTTTTAGCCAGCAAATCACTGCGCTGTTCAAAATATGACTATAAATGATATTAGTTTGTGAATAGGGATATTTGTATAATTAGTTTGCAAAAGGAAGCCAAATCGAAAAAAAATCCATCTTTTTTACCATCTTCTGACAATATTGACTTTTAACTAGTCAGAGGTTGTCCATGACAGTATTTGTTGCTTGCATCTTTTGGGCCAATCTCAACTTTTAGTCATGCCAATATCTGTTCTATATTTCACCAATATCTGTTCCATCTTTTCACATTTTGAATTGAAATAAAATGTTTATAGTACTAGCTTTGCTCAACAACAATTACAAAAGTATCCTTCCAAGTAGAGGGACCTTCAAGAAAGAGCATCATTCACACAACTGAACTCTAGTGTAAGTTTTCTTCTATGTCCCAGCATTTAATTGAAAACATTGCTTGTATGTATATTATGCAGAAAATTTTGACTGAACCAATTCAGACTTCATGATTTTTCTTTCTTCATTGTAATGACATTGTTGAAAATACATTAGCTTGAATAGAAGGTTGATATCTGAAAGTAATTGAATAGTATCCATTGTTGATTTGGTGAGCCATATGTGTTTTGTTACAATGATTTTATGTTTTAACTAAAATTAAGATTAAACTATTTCTAATATTATGTTATGCTAGCATATAGTATGAATGACCAGATGACAAAATATTTTATGAATTATTTTGTTCTAAAACGTCTCGGTAATCAGATGAATTATAAAAAAAGCTAAAACTGGACTTGCTTCTTGCTATGTATGTTTTTTTTTGAAATTGTACTTTATATACAATATGTCACTGGGACAACATATCACATATCAATAAACGTTCAAATCACGCTACACAAAACACCATAGCCGAATCACTTAACCACTTGGACAATGGTGCTTGTCGTTTTTATCCACCATAGAAAGCATCTTGTTAAATAATATGTATAAGCACCGTAGGAAAGACAATTTTTATTCACTACTAAGAAACATCTACTTCATGCAGACTAGCTTTAGGTTGAAGTTATGAATAATTTAAACAAAATATTTGACAATAATAACCATGCACACCTTTTACATGTGAGCATATTGTACTTAAAGTGACTTAGCCAAAACCAACAGATAAAAATTATTTACAATGTATTATTTTAAGTTTATCCTGAACTGTTGTGTCTGCAAAATGACAATGGGATGAATATATAGGCATGTAAATGGATAATTTGAATACGTATTGTGCCATATCCGCATCCACATCCGAAATTATTTTCGGATATCGGATATCCGCATTTGCATATACAGATAGATTTTGGATAATTATCCTATCCGCTAACGATTGACAAATCGAGAAATATAAATAGAAAATTTAGGTTTATGTAAACTTTTTTCAATCCCATTGATTATAAAAGTATGAAAGATAGACAAATAATATGATAATAAATTGTTTTTAGTAATTAGTATGCATTAAATTATAATACAAACTATTAGTTCAATAAAAAAAATAAACATATGTCTATTGTTGTACTGAAATGCACAAAATATTAACAACAAAAACCGGACGGATAATTTTCAGATGTGGATACCTTTCGTATCCATTTTTTCGGATATCAAATATTTATCCGCTTTTCGCAGATGGATGCGGACGGATTTCAAATATGTATGGTATCCGTTGACAGGCCTATGAATATACACATGTTGGTAGTTGGTTTAAAATATAACTAATTAATTCTTGTATTAAGCTTCATGTCAAAAATCTTGTATTTACCGGTGATTTTTGAGTTTTTTGAACCAGCTAATAGCTATCATTGTCATTGATTTTCTACTCTACATACTATATTGAGTCATTGATTGTTGATTGGATATGTCCTCATTCATTTACAATTGGTTTTTTTTATTTGGACCACTTCTATAAGCTAATTACATATTTAGGTCACTTTAGAAATTTATTACAAAAATATGTCTTTTCTGGCCAACTCAGCCCACACTGACCAAAAGTGTACATGCGACATTTGAAATGCCACCTGTACACTTTTGACTTTTTTTTACATTTACAGTGGTGTTAAAAAAAATACAAACAAAATTTGAAATGTCGCATGTACACTTTAGCCAACATGGGAATAACTGGCCAAAAGTGGTCTATATTTGTAATTAGTTTATAAAGTGGTTTAAAATTGTAATATGTTTTTAAAATTTAGCCAAATTAAAAAATTTCCTTTACAATTTCCTCTACAGTAATCAACGGAAGATCAAATACAACTACTTATCCTCACTGTTAACCTAAAAAATGGATCAACACCCTGGGGTATGATGTGAAAGCACCAGCTCTGTTATAACATAGCAAATATAATAGAAAAGCAGTAGAAAAGTAAATAAACACAGAGAATTTTATAGTTTTCGGCTGTTAACTAAGCCTACGTCCACTTTATAGCTTTGATTATTGCTTGTATATGATTACAAAGTGTTTTTGATTGAACAAGCCACAAGTACAGGTGTTAGACAGATTCTAAGTCCTAGATTTGCCTATAGGAACTGTCTTAGTGACTATTATGTAGAGAAAGAGTTGAAGAAATGGCGGGGCTTCCGCGTAGTAACGGTAGAAAGTAGAGCCTCTCTTGGTTGTAGTATGGTTTGTATTTATAGTGGTAGCAGTCATATTGGATCAGAAGCCCGCTACAGAGAAGTCCATGAAGTGATTCAAGATAGTATAAGGAATTTGGTGATCACCCGACTCGAGGCCTAAATTCGGTACCGAGTCAAGCCCTTGACTCGAGGCCGAGTTTATTCCTTAGCTAGGATGTGGGTGAATCTTCTTGTTTTGAGTTCCTTGCTTCATATGGATGTCCTCCATGTAATTTGGTAATTTGGTAGACTGTTGACTAGTTTTAGTCATCGTTCTTCCTTGACTTGGATTATCCTGCCATTTAGATTGTTACGTATTCATTTCTTGTGATAAACTCTTCGGAATTCAACAAAACTTTATGGGTATGCTTAGGAAGACTAGGGGATCACTTGCTAAAAATATAGAGACGCCATGATCAAGCATCTAAACTTGGTATCGACTCAAGGATCTTGACTCGGGGTTGAGTTTAGGTGCTTGGCCCAATCATAGTGAAATTTTCCCAAGTTCTTGTTTTGCCTTTTCTAAGTGTTCTCGCCAAATTTCAAGTCATTCTGATTCCGTCTTGATGTTCTCCTTAACTCGAAACGAGTTAAGGTCCTTAACTTGGGATGAGCTAAGGCCATGATTCGGGGTTGAGTTTAGGTGCTTAGCCCAATCATGGTGAAACTTTCCCAGTCCTTCATTTGCCTCTTCTAAGGGGGTTCGCCAAGTTTCAAGTCATTTCGTAGAGATTCCTTAACTCGGGGTTGACTTAAGATGTTAACTCGAGGTTGAGTTAAGGAGATAGCATATTTTCTACTCAAACTTCCTGAGCTCAATTCTTTAGTCCTTCTCAGGCCATTTCCAAGACTGGGAATCATTTCGTCTTCGTTTTGATGTTCTAACTTCTATTGATTTCTTCTTGGATAAAAATCGAATTAACATTTGCCCCCCAGAATATGCTTTTGTTGAAAGCAAAGCATGCTCTGGAATGAGATTAGTCTTGGAATATTATCTGATGAATTCTAATTGACTGTTGAAGTGCTGTCTTGGGAAGTTGCCTTTACTCAGCTGATTTCCCGTTAACTATTTGTCTTGGTTATTCAGTTGAAATTCCATTATTTTGCACTGGCGACGCAATCTGTACTCCGAAGGCTACGTTGCGCTTTAGGTTGGTATAGAAACTCCTTGCGATGATTTCGGGACGGTGATAATTTCAAAGATAGATAGTTGAATCTCAGGTTGTACTCAGCCAGTGGTGAATCTAAGTTTTTCCTTGGACGGATGTACACCGTTACAGAGTCGAGTCTTGTTCTAAGACTTTGACCGTTCTTTTTGAAGAATTTGACTAAGTTCTATCGCTATTTGAATTCTGGTGTGGTGATTTATTACAAAATCAGGCGTTGTAGATGGTTCCATCGTATCGCCCTTCCCGTTTCTACACTTCCAGTGATCCTAAAAAGAAAAGCTTTCTGCGTCGCTCCAGTCAGCGGTTCTGTTATCGATTTCTCATCTATAACATGTAAGTCCCAAAGGAAGATAATCTTAAAGTATGACTTGGCTTGTCTTTCTAGTGCGAGCAGGCTATCTATATAGGATAGCCCGTTCATGGCATTTGGGACATCAGACTCACTTTGCATAGATAACACACTGCAGTCGCCCCAGTCAACGCTCAGAATCCGACTGGTCAACGTACGTCAACTTCCCTTGGATTTTCGGCATTGGTCATACGGGAGTATTATTCAAAGTAAAGCATACCTAACCATGTTGAATGCCAAGTTTTATTGTTTAAAATGACTTTTCGGTCATCTTGTCTTTGGTTTGGAGAAGGAGCTTCCACTTCTCCAGAAGCTGATCCTTCGCAGTTTAAACTCCGCCTTTTATTCTTGACATATTGGGATGATTGATTACGGCTAAATCGCATGGCATAGTTTCTCTAGCAAAGCTGTAGTTAATTTGCCTCCTCCTCTAAATAAGTAAACCGTCTTAAGAGCGTTGAACGAAGAGGGAGGAGCAAGCAGGGATTCTCCGCAGTTTGTTTTCCTAGTGGCCTTCTTTTTAGTTGTGCTTATTTATCCCTGCATTGAGTTGCCGAGGTGCTCTTCTCGCCGATATAGGGACATCATTTAACCATCTTCGTATCCAATCCTTGGTCCCTATTGTTGGGGAATATTATCCATAATAGTTGCTTCTTAGTCATACGTTTCTGCTGTGGACTGAATTCTATTGATGGTGTTCTTCTTCCATGAGTTTGGGCATTAGTGTGAGTTAACCATACGGGGGGACTATTCGACTGCCCCCATCTAATTAAATTTCCATGATTTAGATCTTGGATTGGAAAGATTCCAATAGTATTTGTTTTCAATTTTCCACAGCTATCTTTGGTTGTTCTCTACCAAGCACATCCTGCTTGGTTATCAGCGCTATCGTTGAAGTTCGGTCAGGCATAGTTCCAGTCTTTGAAAACGAGCGGATGACTTATTCGATTGTGATAATCCTTCTTTTTCGGTTTTTGGAATTAAATCTGCACACCGGTTACTATCTCCGGGGACCGATGGTTTAATTGCTCAATTCCGCACGTTGCTTTTTCTCGCTGCTGCACCTCTCGTGTTCCTACAACATATTCGCTTACCGCAACTCTGTGCAAGTAAGTATTACCTCTGTAGTCATTTTCGCATATTCTATTACATAGCCCTATTCAGAACTATAATGTAGCTTGGTTTTGGCAATTCAGTGGCTATTCCTGTTTAGGCTCGGTCGAGCTCATTTCGACCATGTGTTAGTGTATATGCTCCAGTCCATAGGGCTGATTACTTTGAACACTGAGTTCATACATTTTTAGGAGATTAGTTTCCTTGAGCAATACGTTCAACTACCCCAACCTGCATACGATAGTTCCTATCTCTAGGAACTAGTGACTTTGCCATTTGATTCCAAGCTTCGAATTTTTAATGCTGTCAGTTCTTTAACTATGACTAAATTAGTTAGCATCATTAACCAATGCCATTTTGGATGTATGTATCAGAAAGGTACATCACCATCATCTTTTGTCATAGTAAATTCTTCCAAGTCCAGCATTGAAATCCTGATCATGCATCGGTTCCTATCTTTGGAAACTTATGCATGAATGACTCAACTTAGTGGATTTTTCTTTGATGTTGTGAATCTTCAGACAATGCCGAATACCTGAATGTTAATGTAGGATCATTTTCACCCTAAAGAGGGGGGGGGGTGAATAGGGTGTTCTAATAATAATAAAATTAATGTGGAAATAAAAATAATTAACAGAAAGTAATGCAGTAGAGATCACACACAAATTTACCCATCTTCGGCAATAACCTGCCTACGTGCTGCCCCTAAGGTTTCTACTAAAAATTAAGTAGTCAGACGCTTACACACGTAAACTTGTGACACTCACTAACTTGACTAACCTAACTCTAAGCTCAAAACTCAGCCACTGAGTTGCGAATTCTCAAACTACGCCCCGTAGTTGGTACCTAGTTACACCACTAGAAAATTACACAAATTTAAAAGGAAATTTACAAATGAAAAATAAAAAGTAAAAACAAAAACAAAACCCTATTATATAAAAGTGAAGCCCAAAACAATTTAAAGCCGGCCCAATTAAAATTTAGCTTGAGAAAACAAGTCTCCCCTTTCTTTTGTTTTTTAGCCGTTCCTTTGTTACTCGTTCAAAAGCTAGGGTTTCGTTGATTTCATTGAAGTCGTCGCTTGGAGTTCAAATTGGTTATCTGTCGTTCATCAATTCAATTCGCTTGCTCCTTCAATTTGCTTATGGCTGCTTCAAGGTCGAGCTCGGATGGAACAAAATCAGTATGTGATTTTTGCCCCTTTTGATTTTGATTGTGTTGACTTTATGCTTTGTTTATTTACTTGAGCTCGAACTCGATTCGAGTTCTGGATTGATGCTTGCTCTCTGATTTTGCTTGAACTCGAATGTCTTTTTGCCGATGATGAATTTGGGTTAAATAGGGAATGAAACCCTATTAATTCGTTCGTATTTTTGAGTTTGAATTTTTCGTGAATTTATCTCTTGCATTGCTTGACCGTTCGATTATTGCTTGAACGATGTGATGATTTTTGACTTGTTCATTTCATACGTGTTGTTCCATGAGTTTGAATTTGCTCCATTTATTTCTCTGGTTCCATTCTTTGTTGGCACTATGACTTTGGCATTTTGAAATTGTGATAATCTGGACTTTGACTTGTTTAATTCGTATGACCATTCTCTGTTTTTGCTGCCTTGACTTTTTGAAACAATTCTTGACTTGCTGGAAATTTTCGAAATATGTAAAGTCCTTTGACTTTGTTCGAAACTGCTACTGAACTTTTTGAACACTGTTGCTTCACTGTTTTGTAAACTAAAACATTTAAACTGTATAGATTTGTCACTACATATAAACTTGTACATGTCTTATTGAAGTTCTGGTTGGAGTCTAATTTGTTGTAGTGCCATTCGAAGTCTGGTTGTATTTCAAGTCTGGTTGAGTGAACTTGGTGCTCTGGTTGCATTCACTTGTGTTCATGTCTTTGATTTGTGAGCCTGGCCATTTCTTTATTCTTGTGCATATCTGTTTTGGTTCTGACTTGAACTCTATTTGGTTGGACCTATATATATATATATGTATACATGTGTATTTAGGCATGTATATATGTATGCTGGTTGAGTCTTGTTGCTTTGAATGCATTTAACATGTCTGGTTCAATTTGTTGCCATTGCATTTGAAGTTTGGTTCCATTGTAATACATGGTCTAGTTTTGCATTTGTGCATTCATTGATTTGGTGCAGTTTGCATTTGCTTGTGTACTTCATTTGAGATCATGTTCAAGTGTTTTCATACTAGTTTGTATGCATGTACATTTTCAGTCTAGTTCAAGTGTGAAGTCTTCATGTGTACATTTGCATTCATGTGAATCTTCATGTTGCCTTGATGTCTTTGTACATTTGCAATCTGGACTAGCTGCTTTGTTTTCATGTGTGGTCTGGTGGTAGCTGAATGTTTGCTTCGAGTTACCTGTGCAGTTTCTTCATGTTGTACATTTCAAGTCTATTTGCATCTTTCCTTGTGTATGTTCTGGTCTAGTTGATTTGAGTTGTGGTGTTCATGTTTCACTTGGTTTTGGTCTCCACTATTTTGATTGAGGTTGTTGTCATTGTCATCTGGTTGCATATTTGGTTCATTTTGCTCCACTGGTTTGTTTATACTTGTTGTTGTTGTGAGCGTTGTTGTTTTGTACTAGTTGTTGTGTCCTCTGTTGCATACATACCACTGTATATACATACATATGTATGTATATATGTGTGTGATTACACTTCAGTGTACAGTCTGGTGTACATGTTTTCATATGTGTTCGAGCTTGTGTTCACAACTGCTTATATTTGGTTCTCTTGTATTCTCTGGCATCAATTCTTCATGTTGCATCACTGTGCTCGTGTTGTTTCTGCCACTTGAGCCAAGTCTGGACCCATTTGAAATTTGGTCTGTGTTCACCTCAGTTTTGTATTGTTTGAGTCTGGTTTGAATTCATGTTGTCTTGTTCTTTCCTCGAGTTTGAATGGTCTGGTTCCATTGAAGTATGTATATGTGAATGATGCACTTTGTCCAGTTGAATTTATGAGCAAGTCATGTTGATGCTCTCTCTGTTCTTAGCCCTTGTGCGATTTCATGTGATGTTTGAACTGGTGTTTTGCATATTGAACTTGAGTATAATCTAGTTTTTACTTGGGTTTGACCTTGTGCTCGCCTGTCCCTGCAATTTTAACAAGCAAGTGTATATCGGTGTGCACGGCCTTGTGGCATGTACAGTGATACACTGTGCATGTCACAAGTTGTTCGTGTAAGATGAATTAAAAAAATAAATGTTGACGAACAACCCAAATAACTGAGGAAAATAATATTTTCAAAATACACACTTCATTGTGCACTGCAAAAATATTTCCTTTTCAATTTTACTGAGTTAGTGTTTATTTTGTGGATAGTTCAGAAGCTGGGTATAGGTTGGAACAGAGCCGAAGATCAAATACCAGTGAGAGTGAATATGTAGTGAGGTGAAAATTGTAAATTGAAAAATGTGTTGTAATTGAAATTGTATTGTAATTGAAAATGTGTAAATGTAGTGAGAACTCAAATTTGTACTATTTGAATTTGTAATAAAATATTTGTTTAAATACGAATTCTGAGTAATTTATTTTATTCAACAAATATTTATTTAATTATGTGAAAAATAAAATAGTACAACAACAAATACATTTAAATGAATATATATATTTTTATTATCATCAAACAAAATCATAAGCCATTGTATTCTACAGTTAAGACCTTCATTTCCCTAGGTGGTAATTTGCTGCCAAAATGCTATGTTTTGTGAAACAGAACGGTTATCCAACCAACTCTGTAGTTACTTGTAACGACACTAGATAATTTTATTTGTTTATTTATATATTTAATTGAATTTTTGTGAAATTTTAAATGATAAAATTTTGAAATAAAAATTTAATATTTGAAATGCGTCTAATTAAACATAACAAACTATAAATTGTCATCCAAAAATATGGATGTTTATTTCGTGTGTAATTTTATTTCAATTTAATCAGTTAGTAATTGATGAAAATAAAATGTTTTCGAAACCTGAATATTTTTATATAGAAAAATTCTAAAACATCTTCTGAGCAAGACGTCATTTTTCGTTTTTCCAAATTCGGACTTCTTTAGCTCCGTCGATCTTATTTTTCTGCGTTTTTGCTGCATTTTCCGCTAGTAGAAAATTCAAATTTTTATAATTCGATCGTACCACCGATATCTGTGTACCGTTTTGATCGTCTGATCGTGCTGATCACTGCGGTATATTTACTTCTGTGTTCCGGTGTCCGTTGCGCGGTGGAACCCGCGTAAAGGATATCCGTATCGATACCCGCATCTGAAACCTTTTGATATCCTGTGACTTTTCACTTTTAATGTGTAAACCAAGGGCCATTGGGTTTTTAAAATTCTCAAAAATCAATGTGACTTTTGCAATTTCGATAGTTTCAAATGAGAATAACGTTTTATAAAACGTATATTTGTTAACCGGTTCAATATGGTCCATTTGTTTCAAAACAAATATAATATAAAACAGGGTAAAGTTATATTGCCTGTTCATCTTTCATTTTGCTTGCATGACCATTACTTATCTTTTCTTTTCCCCACCTTTTGCTAACGCCTATTCCTTCTCTCCATTTTACAACCTCCATTCCTCTCTCCCCTCTTCCTCTGCTCATTCCCTCCCGCATCCTCCTTTCCAGCTATTTTCACATCTTGGCCGGCCGTGCCATTTTCCTTCCAGTAGCTAGCCGAGACCACCATGCCAAGCACCCAATTTCCTTCCTTTCCCCTTGGCCCGACTTCGCCCCTCACTGCCTTGTCCACTCTTGGTCGAACAGTAAACAACTCGCCAACTTTTTATTATTATTATATATATTATATTATGTTATAAGTTTAGCCTATTATATACTCATATGTCTGTACTTGTATGAATACGTTTTGTTTATTTTCTATATTCATACGTTCGTTATTTGCATAGATATTGATATTCATTTTTAAGTATATATATTGTAATAAAGTATTGATTTAATATGATGCACCTATATACGTTGCGTTTGAGTACATATTAAGTAATAATGTTCGGCCATAGATTTCTTCTTTCAGTAAGTATTTATATGATATAAAAATTGAGTAATATGTATATTTATATGTAAGTTATATAGCTTATATGATCTGGTTATTTATATATATAGTTTTTATATAAGTTATTAAATCTGTTAGTCCATATAAATATAAGTCTGCTATATTTTGAGAAAAGTTACAGGTAATATACTTGTATATACATATTGATTTTATGTATTGAGTTTAGATATAATATATATATTTCTTCGATTTTAATATATGTGTTTAAACGTATGATTTTGGCATATATATATATATATATATATATATATATATACTATATGAGTTACATTTATATAGGTTGCAGAGATATATAAGGTTTGTTTATTCGCATATATATATATATATATCGGTTATGTACAGGTGGCAATAGTTTGCTTGTTATAGAATCTGTGGAGTTTATTTTTATAAGATACCTATATTTGCATAACCTGTTCATCTATACATTTTACTGCTTCATATTTATACGAATTGATTGTGTTGGTAGGTTCTTTAATGATTTTTATATGTATCTCTATGTAAATTAAGCTTGTACCCATTTTTGGATCTCTGGTTTTATATATAGTATATATATGGATATTGTTTATGACCTGTTGAAAGGAAATGTAATTCTTAATTAATTATGTATATGAAATATATTATTTGAATATGTGGGTTCTAATATATATATATATAAAGTGATAAGTTTATATACATGTTTGACTTGAATTATATATATATATATATATAGTTAATAGTATGTTGACAGTGACTTTTCTGATATATACATTGTTTTAAGTATAATGTATGTAGGTTTGTATATATATTTATGTTTGTATACATTAGTAAGTATATGTGAATTTAGTCTTTCAAATTTTATATAGATACTTTAAGTGTTAGGATTAAATATTGATTTGAAAATAATATATACTTGTTATTTTTGAATATATATGTTTTAAATTGATTTTGAAAATTTATGTAATATATCTTCATCAATCTCGTGCCATCTTGACTTACATCTCTATATCAAATTTATCGCAATGATTCCTAGCTTGTTGTTGTCCCTCTAGTTAGTATCTGTATCCGTGTACGGGTCTGTGTCATCTTCTCGTTCATTTCTAGCCTCGAAAGGTGAGCAATCACTCTGATTAACGTTCTTTTATTTATTAAATTTGATTTCAGTTGAAACGACAATTGAAATATGCTGCTGCTAGTTATTTACATTGCTTTAAATATATATGTCATTATCTGTATCTGTTCACCTGTGACATCTGACACCATTATCCGTTATTTATCACTGATGATATATGCCTGTTACTGTTGTTATATTTTTATCATATTTGTTATCACTCTGAAAGTTCCATGTTAATATAGAATTCACTATGGGTTGAAATGATACATACCCGAACGATCTGTAGAATAAGAGAAAATCGTTATGGGTTGAATGATAAACCCAAGCGATTTTCAATTTGATTAAATTTGGGATTTCGGGTTGAAAAGATATATACTCAAATATAATTTAAATTACGGATTGAAATTATAAATATCTGTATCACTTGACCATAGGGTAGAAAATTATATACAGACACCGTTGGTCTATATATAAATATTTGAAAAATGATTTCTATGGTTTTGAAGGAAATATATGGTTGTAATAAATATTGGTTTTTAAAGATCTAATAAAGTCGATTTAATCAATATAAAAATGTTTAAGTAATTATTTAAATTTATATTTTCAAATATAGAGTTTATAATGATTCAGGTTGGAAAGATAAATTGAAATTGATTTGAAATTATATTTATTTAAGAATTTTACTTAAATAAGGTTGATTTGAAATTTATTAAATTTGAAAATTGAAAGATATGTTTTATAACTTGAATTTGATTAAAAGTGACTTAAATGAATATTTCAAACTTATATAAATTTAAATGGGATATTTTGTTTATTTAAATTTTTTAAATTGAAGTCGTATTTAGATGTATTGAAAGGATTAAAGAAATATTTTAGAAACAAAATGTAATGAAATTAAATTAAGATAAATGGAATTATCAAATTTAGTTTTGAAATGTGAATATTTAAAGCTTTGAAATATATTGAAATTGAAATGGCTTATTTTGGGGTTCAAATATGTATTTGAAATTGATAATTTGAAATGGTTTATTTAGAAGCTGAATCGAGTTGAAATTGATAATTGGAGATTTGATTAAATTTTAATTTTGGAATTCGAGTTTATGTGAATCGTTTTGTGAAATTTGAGGAAGCTATTTTTATATAAAGTATTTTAAACTATATCTAAAATTATTTATATTTTACTTTATAAATTTAATATAAATTATTTTAATATAAATCATTTTCAATATAAATTATTTTATTATAAACTATTTTAACTTATAACTATTTTATATAAACTATTTTATTGTATAAACTATTTTTCTATATATACAAATTTTAATATCTAAACTGTTTAAGAGGAAAGTGTTAGGATTCCAAAATGTTATGATTTCAAGCTATGATTTCAAAGTGTTATGAATTTCAAAGTTTTGATTTCCAAAGTGTTTGATTTTAAAAGACTTATGATTTCGAAAGCGATATAACTTTGGAAAGTGATATAATTTTGGAAATGGATTTATTTGAAGTGAAAGTGATACCGTTTTGATATGGTTTTGAAGTGGCAATGATCTGTCGGTTTTGAAATATAACTATTTTGAAATTTTATTAAATGACCATCAGTGTAATAATACGTAGTTATTAAAGAGACCGGGATCGGATATGGACATACTCTCTGTCAATACCGAAACCACTTTAATAACTAATATACGCGGAGTGTTGATCCAGAACGAAGTGGATGGTTTTGATGAACGCGTTGACTGAAGAAAGAGAACGATTTTGGATGACCCCTGACATGACTAAAACAGGAGCCGCGCCGGACCATTGAGGTTCGCCATCTCTAGCGGACACACTTCTTCGATACCATATCTATTACCTATGTGATTCGATTTGGGTGCACCCTTGATTTAGGAGTGTTGTTTCGCGGTGTTGGGGTAGTAGCTGCTATGCCCAACATCAGTCTGGATCAGGCAACTACTAGTGTCCTAGTTGATATCGCCTCATGTACCTTGTCATACTGATTATCCTATTCGCGACCACTACGATTTTTTTTGTGTAATACCTATGGGGGTACCCTCTGATAACCACTAGTTTACGGTGGGGTTTACGGTGCTGTATAGACTATGGCATTATAAAATGTGTTAAGGGGGATTATGGTAACGCCTTAACACTATTTTGATATCATACTTTACTGATTAGACATTATCTACTTAGCGTATTCTACTATATATAGATAGTTTAATGGATCCTTAGAGGATGGTTATCCCAAACATCCTTTGAGTTACTTGTATTTCAGTCGTTATTTCACTTGAGTTGGATTTATTGATATAAGAATGTTAATCCTGACTCGAGTGTTTTGTGTTTTCTTTACGCTCGGGTCAGACTGACTGTACCAGTATTCGAGGCTCGCCTTTGGAGTTGGAGCTTCGCTTGGAGATCCAGCTATCTATCCAGCTTTCAAATATTCAGTTGATTCCAGTGATGTATTCTGTTCTTGTATTTGACTATTGTATTCGAGACTTCTGTTGTATCTTGTTTAACTCTGTTATATATATATAGTAGCTTCATGAACTACTATTCTTTTGTTTCTGCTGCATTATTGTTATATTACTCTGTGTCTGTGATCTGTGATTATTTTATTTACTGTATATGCTGGGTTTTGCCAATTTAAATTAACAATCTATTGTTTTGAATTATTCAAGTCTGACATCTATGGATTTATTGTCGATTTGAATGGTCCAAAATAGTGGGTCGTTATAGGTGGTATCAGAGCTTTGGTAGCTCTAGGAAAAACTCAGCATATAGCGTAAATGTATTTACAGAAACACTTTCATTCGAGTTGAATCTCTTCCTTTTGACTCATTCCTTTGGATTTTTTGAACATTCCCTGCGGTTCCAAAATCCATTCGTGTCCCTCACTATTCGTCTTCTCTTAATTCCGGAGTATCCTATAACTCCACTTCGAATGATCTCTATAATAAATCGGCGGTCTTGCCAATCTAAATGATTTGTAAAGGGGTGAAACACCTTTACAATAAGCATTGATTCACCGAAGATTTCTGTATCCTCGGTTAGATGCTGCCATCTTTTGTTTTACCCGAATTCTATCTCTTGTGATTTGATGTAGATTTGATTCAGAATTCTGCATCGATCGTATTCTTGAAGTCACGGTTGACCCGGTTAAGGTTACCCGCGATTTATATAAGTCTATCCATCTTCCTATTTTGCAATTCAATAATCTTATCTCCCTATCGAGTCTATCTTTTAGTTGAATTCTATTTAATTAGAGTTCCTCTACTTTGAATCCCGTCTTTGCTTTAAAATCCATTCTTGAATTAACGAGTGAGAGAGTGTATTTGTAATTAATATAATATGTTTTATATATTGTGTTGTTTGAGTTGTTGATGTTGATTTGGGTCTTCGATCGATTCGTCTGATCAACGCTATCGATAGGATTTCCAAAACACTTGAACAGAGCAAACTGACACAATATTGATTTCAAATTTGGTAAATGAAATAAATTTGTATGATTATATTATATATATATAAGTAAAATTTTCTGGAATTTAATAAGTTAATTAAATTGGTTGTTTGAAATGATAATATTTGATTTTCTTTTATTGTTATAAATGAATTTATAAACATGGTTTATAAATTGATTTAGAATTGAAATGAATTTAATTCAGAAATTTGAGAATTTAGTTTCCGGTGATTTCGAACTTTGGTTTTAAATTTTTAAAGTATATATTATTGAAAGTATTTTCGAATAGAAATCATTTTTAAAGAATTTTAAAATGTTAAAATCAGTGCTCTTCTCTTTGTCGTTGGAAAATAATTTCGGTGATGGCGGCCGCATCATCGACATTCATTTTCGAGTTTTGAAGTGGAGAGATTATTCTGTAGCTTTGCTACGGTTTTTTTTTGGAAAAAAAATATTTTGATTTGAATTTCTTCAGTATAATTTGATTTTTATATATATATGTATGTATCTTATTTTAAAATTTAATTTGATTTGATATAAATATATTATATATATCTCTAAATTGTTTGAAGTAAATCGGAGATTTAAATTCTTAAATTTTAGGTTTAAAGATAATTTCAATTATAAACTGAAGTCAAAATTCTTGGAAATATTTAACTGGGAACAACTAAATTTAAAATTTTATTTGTATAATACTCAATTACATCTCAACATAACTTACCTAAAATTTTCAGAAGTTAAAAATGTAATTGGATAATATACAATATAAAATGACTTTATAAGGAAAGATTTGAGTGTTATAGTAAATGTTATACACTTAAATTTTATTATAAAGATGTTAATAGAGAGAAATAGAATAATAAGTTAATTGGATAATAGATGAGACAAATAAATTTGTTTTGAAGGAATTAATAAATTGAAATTTGATTAACTTATGGAAATACCTTGAATTTAAAATCAATGATTGAATATAAATTAATTTAAATTGAAATTTATATGGTTTAAATTAATTTATATGGTTTAGATATATGTGGTAAGATATATTAAGTGGAATAAAGTTAATAATAATTTGGAATGAAAGAATTAAATTTGTTGAATAAAATATGAGTATAATAAATGAAATATTATACAAATTGATGATTTAGAAATTGTTAATTGAGGATGACTAGACAATAAGATAATGAATTTAGAAATTGATTGATTGATTAACTCAAGTGAACTCAAATGGGTTTAACCAAAATGTTGGATATTAATTAGTTTAATTGAAATTTATATGGTTTTAAAATCAGTTGTTTATTTTGTTTTCAAAGCCATTTTTTTTCTGGTTGGTTCTAATCTCCTACCTCCTTACTTTTCGGGGACGAAAAGTTTTGAGTGGGGGAGAGTGTAACGACCCGTAAATTTTAGATAATTTTATTTGTTCATTTATATATTTAATTAAATTTTTGTGAAATTTTAAACGATAAAATTTTGAAATAAAAATTTAATATTTGAAATGCGTCTAATTAAACATAACAAACTGTAAATTTTCATCCAAAAATATGGAAGTTTATTTCGTGTGTAATTTTATTTCAATTTAATCAGTTAGTAATTGATGAAAATAAAATGTTTTCGAAACCTGAATATTTTTATATAGAAAAATTCTAAAACATCTTCTGAGCAAGTCGTCATTTTTCGTTTTTCCAAATTCGGACTTCTTTAGCTCCGTCGATCTTATTTTTCTGCGTTTTTGCTGCATTTTCCGCTAGTAGAAAATTCAAATTTTTATAATTCGATCGTACCACCGATATTTGTGTACCGTTTTGATCGTCTCGTCGTGCTGATCACTGCGGTATATTTACTTCTGTGTTCCGGTGTCCGTTGCGCGGCGGAACCCGCGTAAAGGATATCTGTATCGATACCCGCATCTGAAACCTTTTGATATCCTGTGACTTTTCACTTTTAATGTGTAAACCAAGGGCCATTGGGTTTTTAAAATTCTCAAAAATCAATGTGACTTTTGCAATTTCGATAGTTTCAAATGAGAATAACGTTTTATAAAACGTATATTTGTTAACCGGTTCAATATGGTCCATTTGTTTCAAAACGAATATAATATAAAACAGGGTAAAGTTATATTGCCTGTTCATCTTTCATTTTGCCTACATGACCATTACTTATCTTTTCTTTTCCCCACCTTTTGCTAACGCCTATTCCTTCTCTCCATTTTACAACCTCCATTCCTCTCTCCCCTCTTCCTCTGCTCATTCCCTCCCGCATCCTCCTTTCCAGCTATTTTCACATCTTGGTCGGCCGTGCCTTTTTCCCTCCAATAGCTAGCCGAGACCACCATGCCAAGCACCCAATTTCCTTCCTTTCCCCTCGGCCCGACTTCGCCCCTCACTGCCTTGTCCACTCTTGGTTGAATAGTAAACAACTCGCCAACTTTTTATTATTATATATATATTATATTATGTTATAAGTTTAGCCTATTATATACTCATATGTCTGTACTTGTATGAATACGTTTCGTTTATTTTCTATATTCATACGTTCGTTATTTGCATAGATATTGATATTGATTTTTAAGTATATATATTTTAATAAAGTATTGATTTAATATGATGCACCTATATACGTTGCGTTTGAGTACATATTAAGTAATAATGTTCGGCTATAGATTTCTTCTTTCAGTAAGTATTTATATGATATAAAAATTGAGTAATATGTATATTTATATGTAAGTTATAGAGCTTATATGATCTGGTTATTTATATATATAGTTTTTATATAAGTTATTAAATCTGTTAGTCCATATAAATATAAGTCTGCTATATTTTGAGAAAAGTTACAGGTAATATACTTGTATATACATATTGATTTTATGTATTGAGTTTAGATATAATATATATATTTCTCCGATTTTAATATATGTGTTTAAACGTATGATTTTGGCATATATATATATATACTATATGAGTTACATTTATATAGGTTGTAGAGATATATAAGGCTTGTTTATTTGCATATATATATATATATATCGGTTATGTACAGGTGGCAATAATTTGCTTGTTATAGAATCTGTGGAGTTTATTTTTATAAGATACCTATATTTGCATAACCTGTTCATCTATACATTTTACTGCTTCATATTTATACGAATTGATTGTGTTGGTAGGTTCTTTAATGATTTTTATATGTATCTCTATGTAAATTAAGCTTGTACCCATTTTTGGATCTCTGGTTTTATATATAGTATATATATGGATATTGTTTATGACCTGTTGAAAGGAAATGTAATTCTTAATTAATTATGTATATGAAATATATTATTTGAATATGTGGGTTCTAATATATATATATATATATATATATATATATATATATATAAAGTGATAAGTTTATATACATGTTTGACTTGAATTATATATATAGTTAATAGTATGTTGACAGTGACTTTTCTGATATATACATTGTTTTAAGTATAATGTATGTAGGTTTGCATATATATTTATGTTTGTATACATTAGTAAGTATATGTGAATTTAGTCTTTCAAATTTTATATAGATACTTTAAGTGTTAGGATTAAATATTGATTTGAAAATAATATATACTTGTTATTTTTGAATATATATGTTTTAAATTGATTTTGAAAATTTATGTAATATATCTTCATCAATCTCGTGCCATCTTGACTTACATCTCTATATCGAATTTATCTCAGTGATTCCTAGCTTGTTGTTGTCCCTCTAGTTAGTATCTGTATCCGTGTACGGGTCTGTGTCATCTTCTCGTTCATTTCTAGCCTCGAAAGGTGAGCAATCATTCTGATTAACGTTCTTTTATTTATTAAATTTGATTTCAATTGAAACGACAATTGAAATATGCTGCTGCTAGTTATTTACATTGCTATAAATATATATGCCATCATCTGTATCTGTTCACCTGTGACATCTGACACCATTATCTGTAATTTATATTTCTATATATATGACATTATCTATATCTGTTCACCTGTGACATCTGACACCATTATTTGTAATTTATATTTCTATATATATGTCATTATCTGTATCTGTTCACCTGTGACATCTGACACCATTATCTGTTATTTATCACTGATGATATATGCCTGTTACTGTTGTTATATTTTTATCATATTTGTTATCACTCTGAAAGTTCCCTGTTAATATAGAATTCACTATGGGTTGAAATGATACATACCCGAACGATCTGTAGAATAAGAGAAAATCGTTATGGGTTGAATGATAAACCCAAGCGATTTTCAATTTGATTAAATTTGGGATTTCGGGTTGAAAAGATATATACTCAAATATAATTTAAATTACGGATTGAAATTATAAATATCTGTATCACTTGACCATAGGGTAGAAAATTATATACAGACACCGTTGGTCTATATATAAATATTTGAAAAATGATTTCTATGGTTTTGAAGGAAATATATGGTTGTAATAAATATTGGTTTTTAAAGATCTAATAAAGTCGATTTAATCAATATAAAAATGTTTAAGTAATTATTTAAATTTATATTTTCAAATATAGAGTTTATAATGATTCAGGTTGGAAAGATAAATTGAAATTGATTTGAAATTATATTTATTTAAGAATTTTACTTAAATAAGGTTGATTTGAAATTTATTAAATTTGAAAATTGAAAGATATGTTTTATAACTTGAATTTGATTAAAAGTGACTTAAATGAATATTTCAAACTTATATAAATTTAAATGGGATATTTTGTTTATTTAAATTTTTTAAATTGAAGTCGTATTTAGATGTATTGAAAGGATTAAAGAAATATTTTAGAAACAAAATGTAATGAAATTAAATTAAGATAAATGGAATTATCAAATTTAGTTTTGAAATGTGAATATTTAAAGCTTTGAAATATATTGAAATTGAAATGGCTTATTTTGGGGTTCAAATATGTATTTGAAATTGATAATTTGAAATGGTTTATTTAGAAGCTGAATCGAGTTGAAATTGATAATTGGAGATTTGATTAAATTTTAATTTTGGAATTCGAGTTTATGTGAATCGTTTTGTGAAATTTGAGGAAGCTATTTTTATATAAAGTATTTTAAACTATATCTAAAATTATTTATATTTTACTTTATAAATTTAATATAAATTATTTTAATATAAATCATTTTCAATATAAATTATTTTATTATAAACTATTTTAACTTATAACTATTTTATATAAACTATTTTATTGTATAAACTATTTTTCTATATATACAAATTTTAATATCTAAACTGTTTAAGAGGAAAGTGTTAGGATTCCAAAATGTTATGATTTCAAGCTATGATTTCAAAGTGTTATGAATTTCAAATTTTGATTTCCAAAGTGTTTGATTTTAAAAGACTTATGATTTCGAAAGCGATATAACTTTGGAAAGTGATATAATTTTGGAAATGGATTTATTTGAAGTGAAAGTGATACCGTTTTGATATGGTTTTGAAGTGGCAATGATCTGTCGGTTTTGAAATATAACTATTTTGAAATTTTATTAAATGACCATCAGTGTAATAATACGTAGTTATTAAAGAGACCGGGATCGGATATGGACATACTCTCTGTCAATACCGAAACCACTTTAATAACTAATATACGCGGAGTGTTGATCCAGAACGAAGTGGATGGTTTTGATGAACGCGTTGACTGAAGAAAGAGAACGATTTTGGATGACCCCTGACATGACTAAAACAGGAGCCGCGCCGGACCATTGAGGTTCGCCATCTCTAGCGGACACACTTCTTCGATACCATATCTATTACCTATGTGATTCGATTTGGGTGCACCCTTGATTTAGGAGTGTTGTTTCGCGGTGTTGGGGTAGTAGCTGCTATGCCCAACATCAGTCTGGATCAGGCAACTACTAGTGTCCTAGTTGATATCGCCTCATGTACCTTGTCATACTGATTATCCTATTCGCGACCACTACGATTTTTTTTGTGTAATACCTATGGGGGTACCCTCTGATAACCACTAGTTTACGGTGGGGTTTACGGTGCTGTATAGACTATGGCATTATAAAATGTGTTAAGGGGGATTATGGTAACGCCTTAACACTATTTTGATATCATACTTTACTGATTAGACATTATCTACTTAGCGTTTTCTACTATATATAGATAGTTTAATGGATCCTTAGAGGATGGTTATCCCAAACATCCTTTGAGTTACTTGTATTTCAGTCGTTATTTCACTTGAGTTGGATTTATTGATATAAGAATGTTAATCCTGACTCGAGTGTTTTGTGTTTTCTTTACGCTCGGGTCAGACTGAGTGTACCAGTATTCGAGGCTCACCTTTGGAGTTGGAGCTTCGCTTGGAGATCCAGCTATCTATCCAGCTTTCAAATATTCAGTTGATTCCAGTGATGTATTCTGTTCTTGTATTTGACTATTGTATTCGAGACTTCTGTTGTATCTTGTTTAACTCTGTTATATATATATAGTAGCTTCATGAACTACTATTCTTTTGTTTCCGCTGCATTATTGTTATATTACTCTGTGTGTGTGATCTGTGATTATTTTATTTACTGTATATGCTGAGTTTTGCCAATTTAAATTAACAATCTATTGTTTTGAATTATTCAAGTCCGACATCTATGGATTTATTGTCGATTTGAATGGTCCAAAATAGTGGGTCGTTACATTACTCGTGTTTGGACCTGGCAATATTCCATTTTACCAAGTATTTGTGCGCCTATCCCAGTTCATAGGACTAGCATTTCGAATGCCTGTATTCAAGCATTTGTGAGAGATGGAAAGGTATGGGGCAAATGATTCAATTGACCCCAGTCTGGCACTCAATCCTACTTTGGGATTGAGGAAGTACGATGATTTAATTTTTGATCTTTCATGATTTTCCCCGCTTGTCCTTAGCCGTGTGTGTCTTGCTTGACTGCTAACGTCGTCATGAAAGTCTTGTTCATTTGTCAGTTCCTATCCCCAAGAACTGGCGACTTAGCTGCTTGGTTCCAAGCAACCTTTTCTCGAGGCTGCTTATCTATAACTGCATCAAAAAAAATTCTAAGTTGAATATTAAAAATTCTATTGTGTACCAGCTTCTATCTTTGGAAACTAGCACGCAAGCAATTCGATCCTGGGGATTTCCCTTCGATGCTACCTTATCTTCGGGCAGCGGTAGATTCCTGTAATGAAGGGCCAAGCCATTCGATTGGTCGGTGAATGGTTATGTCCTCCCATTGTCACCCATCTTCGGCCAACAGTATTTTTTTGAAGGCAAGGGTAGAAACTCAGTTACGCACCACCTTCTATCTCCGGAAGCCAGTGCATCGATGGTTTACTACTGTGAGTGTTTCTTGTCGACCCTGCAGATTGAAGTTTACCTAGTGTTGCCAGGGCAACACCAGTACATAGTAAATAAAAAGTTTCCCGATGTTGCCGAGGCAAAACCAGTACATAGGAAGTATGAAGTTTTCTAGCATTTTCGGGGCAACACCAGTACTTAGGAGGTTGGGATTGATTTTCCTATCAATCGGCAGTTTGAGTCGATTTTCCCATCGACTTGGCGATGTTGTATTCCAGTTGGGTACTAGTTTCAACCTTCAAAAACTAGCACTTTGATGACTGGATCGTAGGAGTCTTTTCTTAGTGCTACCAGTCTCCGAGCATTGTTAAAGTCCTGTAAGTTGGGATCGAATCGTTCATCTGATCCTGTAGTGTTGGGTAGATTCCTTTCAGCCCAATGTGGGTGCTTTCTCAACTTTGCCTAACTGCGGGCTATGCCACATTCCAGAAGAATGAGAGTCTCAGGCATTTCCGTTACTTAGCTTTGTTTATAACCATCACGCGCTCCCTTTGGCACTATAGGGCCATTGCTTAACCAATTCCATGGTTATTCTTATTCGTGTAGGGTCGAATTTCTTCCAATCGATTTATGTTGCAATCTAGTCTCCATTTGCGGAACTTGTTATTCCTAAGCGGTAAACCCTAGGCACTTATAGAAAATCAGAGACTATGGAGCAAGTCCATTAGCCCTGGTGCGATTGCGGTCTTCCGATCCTAGTCATGGACCGGTGGTGTTCAGTAGTGCTTGTCTTGAATCTGTGACAAGTAACCTTGCTTGTTCCGGACCATATGCATTCCACTGAGCCAATAGCGTTGTTGCGGATATCCGCCTTATTCGTCGGTTCCAATCTTTGGGAATCGACATTTTAGTTGCTTGATTCTGAGCGTTCTCTCCTTATCGTTGTCTATCTTCAAACAATAGCTTGTTTTCCGCAAACAGGAGTCGAAGGACCTGATCGATCTCTGCGAGGTTGATTATTCCAAGAGCGGCTAACATCCACGCCGTGGAAAATATATGACCGTTGAGGGTTATCCTTTCTGATGTCGCTAGTCTCCGAGCGGCATTAGATTCTTGGAAGACAAGCTATTTCCTCTAGACGTTGTCGGTCTTTGGGTTGTGCTACTAGTGCGTTGTTGATTTGATTCTGGAAATGCCTTTCATCATCGCCCATCTCTAGGCGATGGTAAGTATACTTCCTATTATCGCATATCTCTGGGTGACGCAAGGTTCAATTCTCTTATTGATATGACGGTTTAGATTTCCCGATGTTACCAGGGCAATGTCGATGCCTAGGAGGCTGGACCAGTTTTCCTTGTAATTTCACAGTTATCGGGGTACTACATTGCTTAGCTCTGCTGTGATGACCAAAGTTCTCTGTTCGGTGTAATAGAACTGTAGAGTGACTTAAAACTTTTGATTTTGACCAAGTGTTAGTGTATGTGTACCCCCACTCCATAGGGTTGGTTACTCCGAACACCTGACCACTTGTTGGAACACCGGATATTCTTGGTAACTCTTTGTCTGTCCTAGTCAAAGCTGTATTGCAGCTTCCATCTCTGGGAACCTATGATTTGGATGCTTGATTTTGAGCACTTTTCACTTTGCACTTTGATCATGATCTATCCTTTCCAAGTTCAGTATTGAGGTCCCATCCATGTATCAATTTCTATCTCAATCTACGAACAACTTAATACTTTGGATTTTCCTTCAACGCTGCTTATATCTTAGCGATGTCAAATCTAGATTTGAACTGCATTGTTTATAAGTCAGGGATCAAAATTCTCCTTGATCCTAAAGTCCGGGATCTTTGTGGCATCGTCGGGGTAGTGTTGGGCTTTCAGAAATAGGGGACTGATTCCTACTAACCTTGTAGTAAGTAACTTTCTCGACATTGCCGGAGCGACACCATTTCTTAAGGAATTTTGACAAGTTGTCGACATTACCGGAGTAACGTTAACAACTTGGGGATGGAGAACTTTCCTAGCATTACCGGGGCAACACTAATACTTAGGAAGTGGGACATACGCATGTTGCTTCCAAAAACACAGTCCATTGGTTCGAGGAGCGGTACAGCTTATTAAATGATGTATGGGAATATGCATACTTGAACACGGTTCCATTGGCTCAAGTTGCGACATGCAACTTATGGGTTGCATACATGGAGGATAAGCTTACTTGGATGCGGTTCAATCCATCGAAGAAGCAACGCGTGGCTTATGGGATGCACGTTGGGAAGTTTAGCAGACATAAATGTGGTTCCATCAGTTCAAGCAGCAAGCGGATGAAGTGCACTTGAAAGCGGTTCCATTGGTTCAAGCAACGAGTAAATGGAGCGTACTCAAATGCAGTCCCATCGGTTGGAGAAATGAACGAGTGAAGCGCATTTGAACGCAGTTCTATCAGTTCAAGCGGCGAGTGAATGGATGCTTACCTGGACGCGGTTCCATCGGTCGAAGAAGCGAAGGGATGCGGCACACTTGAACGTGGTTCTATTAGTTCAAGTGCTAAGAAATGGATGTTCACTTGAACGCAGTTCCATCATTTCAAGTGATGAAAGAGTGGGTGCTTACTTGGATGCAGTTCTATTAGTCCAAGAAGCAAGGGAATGGAGTGCACTTGAACGCAGTTCCATCGATTCAAGTGGCAAAAGAATGGATGCTAACTTGGACATGGTTCCATTAGTCCAAGAATCGAGGCGCGACTTATGGGTGAGCACGAGAGTTTGGGCCTTCCCGACGTTGTTGGAGCAACGCCAGTTCTTAGAAGGCAGAGATCAATTTTCCCCACCGATACGGCGGTTTGAGTCAATTTTCTTTCGTCGACTCGGCGGGTTGCTTACATGAATGCGGTTCCATTAGTTCAAGAAGCGGGTGGATGGAGCGTGCTTGGATGTGGTTCCACCAATCCAAGCAAAAAGTGAATGGTTTTGATTCGATCTAACCCTATTTACTCAGCAAGTTGCTTACATGAACGAGGTTCCATTGGTTAAAGAAGCGAATGAATGGAGCATATTTGGATGCGGTTCCACCGGTCCAAGTAGTAAGTGAATGGTTTTTATCTGACCTCGTCGACTCAGCATGTTGCTTACATGAATGCGGTTTCATTGGTTCAAGAAGCGAAATTTATCATTAATAAAAGAGGAAAGGAAAGTCCTGCATATTTACAATGCCCCTAGTATCCCTGGGTGACTTATTTGCTAAAATAGAAAATACATAGATAGAGCCAAGCGAAGTTGCATTACATTCGATGATACTTCATTCTTGGATGACTAATTAATGACTAGTCTTCCGTCAGTTTGCCAGGGTCCCTCCCCGTTAGGTCCAGGCTTTTTCCCTTGTGCGGTTGGACCTTGGGGCCTCGTGGCTTCCTTGCCATTTTGCGGCTTCTTCACGTACTGTTGGTGTTTGTTGTTCCTTATCAACTCCTCAACCATGTCCATCAAATGTCGACATTCATCGTTGTTATGCCCATGTCTCTCATGGAAGCAACAATACTTCCCTGATTGTTTTTTCCGCTTAAAGGCTTCCTTCATGGGCGGTTTGTTGTAGTGCTCAGTTCCCTGATGTTCTCCAGACAATCGTTCAACGGTGTATAATCCTCCAGTGCAAAGATTCTTTAGTGTTTTGCATTCGCGTTATGTCCATTGCTAGAGTTTTGGTTTCTTTTTTTTGGTTTCCAGAGTTTCCTGCATTTCCTGCAGTTGCCTCAGAACTATACCCATCTTGCTCGACCGCTACATTACTCTAAACTGCTTCCCTCGATTGCCTATTGCAGATCTTGCCAAATTCATCCGCCTCTTCCAGCCTCAAGTATTGGCTTTCCTTGCGGTTAAACTCCTTCATGGTAGTAGGTTGTTTCATCTTATTCCATTTGCCAAAATGGGTGTCCGAGCATATGGCTCGGACCAGAGCCATAAACACCATATCCTCGTTTGGATTGCTTACCTTTGTAACCGCGGTGTTGAAGCCGTTCATAAAAAACTTGAGTGATTCATTAGGTCCTTGGAATAAGTCAGATAGAGACATCATGTCTTTTGGCTGAGCTGTGTGAAGTTTAAACTATTCCAAGAATTTCCTTGCCAACTCGTCAAAGGTAGAGATAGATGTAAGGGGAGTCCAGTAAACCATATAGAAGCTACTCCTTCTAAGAAGATAGGAAAACACCTGTAGCGGACTGCATTTGCTGCCCTAGCACCATCCATATTCCAACTATACTTGTACAAGTGCGGTTTAGGATCTATTGTCTTATTGTAGGATGGCATGGTGGACACAGTAAACTTTTTTGGATACTCCTCTCTCAAGATATTTTCGGTGAATTGAGTTAGGCTTAGTGTAGAACTCCAGTCATCATCCTTCCTACCTTTTCAATCCTCTATCAAACGCCCGACCTTGTCCACAATGTATGCCTCGCTAGATCGGTAGTGCATAGGCCGACTAACAGAAGTTACACCAAGTGTTTAGCTCGGCAAACAGTCTTGGTTTGCTAGCTGAAGCCTAGGTTCTCCTTTCTCCGGGAGAACCACTAATGTAGAGTTCCGTTGGCGTGCGGTTGGCCATACAACGGCAGTTTGACCTTCCTTTACGGTATTTTACGCATTGGCATTTAATTCAAATCCTTTTTCATCAGGTTGCACGTCATCATCAGAGCCAAAGACAACCTTTGCTACATCTTCCCATGGAGTTTTTACTGTCAGATTTGGGTTTGCAACAGGTGGTATCGCGGCAGGAGGAGTGCTTGCATTTTCTTCAATTACAATACCTGTAGCTCCACCAATCACTCCTTTCTGTTTCCGTTTTCCATCTCTCATACTCAAGCCAGAAGCAGAAGAATGCTTCTGTTCCAAACAACTGCATTTTCTGGCCTAGTTCTTGGAGCGACCGGTGGCTGCAGTGCTAGTAAAGCGTTAATCTTGTCTATAAGAGCTCTTCAGTTGTCTGTCATTCTCTGGTTGATTTCATTAACCATCTTTTTTAATTATCCCTTAGTCACAACATTCTACTGGGTGGAGGATCCTGGCACTGGATTTTCAGTATTAGCTCCTATTTGCATATTGTTGGTGTTGTTAACTTCAAGCTGCTGGGGATTAGCTTCCTCTCCAGCAACTGTTGCTCCTATGGATCTTCCTAAGGTAGTTCTCTTTTTTCCCGCCATCGATCTTCAACGGTAAGACTTCGAACATTCTAAAGCTTGTTTTATCGATCTAACTTCTAGTTCTATCCAATCCAAAGTGGAGAGCTAGATCTAAGCCTGGGTTCACTATTCTCAGTGAAAACACCAAAATTTTAACCCAAAAAATGGATCAACACCCTAGGGTATGATGTGAAAGCACCAGCCCTGTTAGAACAGAGCAAATATAATAGAAAAGTAGCATAAAATTAAATAAACACAGAGAATTTTATAGTGGTTTAGCTATTAACTAAGCCTACGTCCACTTTATGGCTTTGATTATTGATTATATATGATTAATAAGTGTTTTTGATTGAACAAGCCACAAGTAGAGGTGTTAGGTAGATTCTAAGTCCTAGAATTTCCTATAGGAACAGCCTTGGTAACTATTATATAAAGAAAGAGTTGACGAAATGGCAGGGCTTCCGCGTAGTAACATTAGAAATCAGATTCTCTCTTGGTTGCAGTTAGGTTTGTATTTATAGTGGTAGCAGCCATATTGGATCAGAAGCCCTCTACCAGAGAAGTCCAAGAAGTGACCCAAGATAACACAAGGAATTTGATGATAACTCGACTCAAGGCCTAAACTCGGTACCGACTCAAGCCCTTGACTATGGGCCAAGTTTATTCCTTAGCCGGGGTGTGAGTGAATCTTCTTGTTTTGAGTTCCTTGCTTCGTCTGGATGTCCTTCATGTAATTTGGTAGATTGTTGACTAGTTTTGGTCATCGTTCTTCCTTAACTTGGATTATCCTGCCGCTTGAATTGTTACATGTTCATTTCTTATGATAGACTGTTTAGAATTCAATGAAAATTCATGGGTATGCTTAGGAAGACTATGGTATCACTTGCCAAAAATATGGAGACGCCATGATGAAGCATCTAAACTCGATACCGACTCAAGGAGCTTGACTCGGGGTTGAGTTTAGGTGCTTGGCCCAATCATGATAAAACTTTCCAAAGTCCTTCTTTTGCCTTTTCTAAGTGCTCTCGCCAAATTTCAAGTCATTCCGATTCCGTCACAATGTCTCCTTAACTCGGGATGAGTTAAGGCCTTGACTCAGGGTTGAGTTTAGGTGTTTGGTCCAATCATGGTGAAACTTTCCCAAGTCCTTCTTTTTCCTCTTCTAAGGGTGCTTTCCAAGTTTCAAGTCATTTCGTGGAGACTCCTTAACTCGGGTTTGACTTAAGGCTTTAACTCGGAGGGTTGACTTAAGGCCTTAACTCGGGGTTAAGTTAAGAACTTAGCATATTTTCCACTCAAGCTTCCTGAGCTCAATTCTCTAGTCCTTCTCAGGGTGTTTCCAAGAATGTGAATCATTTCATTTCCATTTTGATGTTCTAACTTCTGTTGATTTCTTCTTAGATAAAAACCTAGTTAACACTCACCTCCTCGTCAATTGCTAGGCAGATTACCACTCCCCCAACCCACTTACTTGACAACAAAACCCTAAAATCCTTTTCTAGTCTTTTGCTCTTGGATTCTTTAACCAAAATCCAAATAACTACTACATCGGACTATGATACACTTAAATACACGAAAAAATGGTACTATGGGTTGCGAACCGGGTAAACCCATTAGTGAATTCGCCCAAGGTCTTATCCATCACACCAAATGGAATGCTGACCATCACCTAAAAAGAATGGTAGTTCAATCATCAAACACATCAACCATACTAACCAATCCAATAGATCAACTTCTGGACAACGGTAACCTCATAGTCAAAGAATCAAACGATGATGATGCAGCAAAATATGCATGGCAAGGTTTCGACCATATAACTAACACATTCCTAGTAGACATGAAGGTAGGGATAGATTTTACCACGGGCTTGAACCATACATTGACCTCCTGGTCCAATCCTACTGACTCGACCCCTGTACCGTTTTGTATATACATAGAAACACAAGGAGGTCCTGAATTCTTCCTTACAAATGGCACAAATCGAATATGGAGGACTGGGCCTTATAATGGGACCCAATTTAGCGGGATGCCCACCGTGTGAAAAAATGAATATTTCAACTTTAGTTTTGTGAACAACAATTCGGAAGGGATGTACACCTATCACCTCGACCCATACATTATATCAAGATTGTTTGGGACTTCATTCGAGAGTTACCAATGCACTATTTGGTTGAAGAATAAACAACAAAGGGAGTATTATTGGAGCGAGCCAAAACGGACATGTGATTGTAGCGGTATATGTGGGAATCGTGGTTTGTGCGACATAGGCAACACTCCGGTGTGCAATTGCTTAACGGGGTTTGAACCCAAAAACTTGTTTAATTGGAACAGTTTGGTGGGTGGGAGAAATGGATGTGTTAGGAAGCGTGAGTTGGATTGTGTGAATGGAACAGGTGGGTTTGTAGTTGTGAAAAATATGAAGCTGCCACAGAGTGAAGATTGCATGGTTGATTTGAGTTTTGAACCTTGATGAGTGTTGGTGTTCATGTTTAAAGAACTGTTTGTGTACCGCTTATACTAGTGCGATTGTAGGTAATGGTAGTGGGTGTTGCTTTTGTTAGGGTTGTCTTGCATGTTGCAAGGAGGGACGACGGTTTGGAATTGGAATAGTCCGGTATTGCTAAATAACTTGGAGAAGTTTGCATAAATATGGATTGGTAGGCACATAACAGTGGAGATTCCTTTTGTTACAATAAAGTGTATACTAACTTATATGCGTAAGATGCGTGCTGAAGATAGAAAGCTTGGTCCGACCGTCGTTACATAACAGATTTCATGCTAAAGATTGATTTTATAGGTTTGCCAGGTGGCAAATCGTATGGTGGTGGTGTTGTGGTTAGTTTAGTTGGTGGAATTCTGCTGATGAGGTATGCTGGTTGTGCGTTATGCATTAGGAATAAGACAAGAAAATGTAAGAAAATGTTTCATAATATTTATGCTAGTTCACTGTGTGTGTCCTTGCTATGTTACTGGGAAAAAAACAATGTCTATCAAAATTGTTTAAATTTTTGAAGAAACTTCTCATAAATTTATCATCTTTTTTTAACCTTATCAGTGAACTTGGTGCAATGAACTCTTACAGTGATGAACAAAGAAGTGATTTAATAGATCTTCCTATCTTCGATTTTGATACAATCGCAACAGCTACAAACTATTTCTTATTTGATTATAAACTCGAAGAGGGTGGATTTGGTCCTGTATATAAGGTTCACGTTTCTCTTTTGTATTAACAATTTTTTTAACTTACAAACAACATATGATATCTCAAAAAATGTAATGATGTATATGTTGATCTAATGCTTGATAGAGAAATTAAATAGGGTAAAATAGGAGATGATCAAGAAATAGCTGTAAAAAGGCTCTCGAAAACATTAAGTGAAGGTTCAAAAGAGTTCAAAAATGAGGTTAAGCTTATTCCAAAATTTCAACATAGAAATCTTGTTCAACTTCTTGGTTGTTGCATTTAGAAGGGAGAATGCTTGCCCAACAATAGTTTGGATACATTCTTAATTGTTAATTTTTCATATATTTCAAATGCATATTATCTATTTTTGTTGATCATTAATTCATTTTTCAGTTCCATGCAACTTTCACACTTACATTTTACATTCAGAGGAAGAACAAAGGCTGTTGGTGGACTGGAATACCCGATATCAAATCATTACCGGGATTGCTCGGGACTTCTCTATCTTTATCATGGTTCCAGAATTAGAATCATTCATCGCGACCTTAAAGCTGGGAATAGTCTTCTTGATAAGGAAGTGATTCTTAAAATCTTTGATTTTGGCATGGCAAGAATCTTTAGTGGCAATGAAAAGGATTTCAGTACTCGAAAACTTATTAGAACTTAGTAAGTATAACGTCATCGACGTGCATAAATTACTTGATTCAAAAAAATTAAAATTTACACTATTTAACAATGCAGCGGATACATGTCTCAGGAATATGCCATGTGTGGAGCATTTTTAGTAAAATCAGATGTATTTAGTTTCGGTGTGTTGATTCTTCTAGAAGTTATAAGCGGACAAAAGAACAAAGTTTATGGAGAATCGCCTCATATTAATCTAATTGCCTATGTAAGTTTCCAATATTTCATCTTCCATAGCATGATTTTGGCACTATGCTTAAATTATTAGTATCATTTTTCTTTGAAACTTTGCTTTGATAACCAAAAGCAATTTTGTAAATATCGCTAAGCAGGCATTGGAAGATGAGTTTGTACTAGAGACTAGTAGTCTAGGTATGGATTAATCGAAGATTAATCAGAGTTGGACGTTTTGCTAAACTTGTGTTTTTAAATTAAATTTTAGATTCTTTATGAAAAATTTATTTACTATAGTATAAAATATACATATATTTCAATTTAGTTTTCAAATCTCAAGGCACATAGGAAGGCAATATTCTATCTCATCTGAAAATTTAATTTTAGATCGATGGACACCTAGAAGGACTTTCATAAGGGTCCAGGAGTTTTGAATTCAAGAAATTCGATTGCACTGTATTCGAATATAGTGTGTAATAAATACAAAACAACGTTTAGATTATCACAAATTCTATTTAGACACAAAAATTTGTTGAGTTGCCCTACTTAATTTTTAAAAATTCTAGGACAAAATTGTCCTTATTAGATTTACATATTCATTTACCTTTTTTCTCTCTTCCTTATCATATTCTACATAACCATTAAACCCATATACTCCAAATTCTAGCTAAACTATCAAATATTTGGATTGAATTGATGAACCTTGATGATGATACTGTGAATCGATATGAATTAGTACCAGTAAATGTATAATTTAATGTTTTTTGATTTTTTGAAGTATGAAATTGCTCAAGTCACATAAGATGGGTAAAAGATTGATAGTATAATCATACAGCAATAGCATGTGGTTTTTACACCAACCACGTAGGGTCAATACGAGACTAGTTTTATAACCTCGCACTACCACTGCGGGTTATAATACACATTCACATACACCAACTATGTGGTTGAAAACCCGATCGCTCACACCCCCCGCCTCTACAACATTGTTTTAAAATGCAAAAGCATACATGAGGCATTTTCAGATCTGTGAGATAAAGGGTAAGCTTCGAAACGTTAAGGAGTAAGCTTTTCGAATAAAAATAAAAGTTTTGTAAAGTTTAAAATGTTTATAAATTTTGTTTAAATTATTTTACAAAGTATAAAATCATTTTACAAAGCATAAGATTGTCAAAACATTTTAAAATAAACAAGTTTTCAAACAACACTAGCCTATGTCGACATATAGGCAGATGATATGTCGACATACATGCCGTAACCTTCAAATTCAAATTTTGAGATGAAGTCTCTATTTGTCGTAACTCTTTGCGAATAGACATGTCTATTTATTCTCTATATATAGGGGGTTTCACACAAATTTTTTAACAATTACTTTCTTATTATCTTCTCTCCTCTTACTCTGGCAAAATTTCAAGTGAAAATTTATTCAAATCTTCTCAAATTCAAACCAGAATAAATTCAATCTTTATTGCATTGATTCTCAACCATTTAATCTCTGATTTCAATAATCTCTCTCTCTCAATCAAAAATCAAAGTGTTGTCCAAGTGGCTATAGGATTAATTGTAACCAAAGATCAAGAGATTGTCTTTGGAAAAACCATGAAACTCTAGTTGAAGTTGTTTGGGTGTGATTGTAGCCTGTTCAAATCAATTTGGTGTGTTATTATCCTGGAAATCCAAGTGGGTGTGCTTGTGCCCCGTCCAAATCAAGTCAGTGTAATCAGAGCTCGAAAAATCTAGAGGGTCTGTCTTGCAGCCTTGAAATCGAGATTGTATTGGGTTTGTCTTATTCCCGTTGAAAGATTGGAAATTTGAAAAGAAATCTGTACAAGCAATTGTACGGAACTTGATGCAGGGTAACTCTGAATCATTATAACAATCCCTGGTGTGATCTCTCTAATTCTCTACTTATTACTTTACTGCATTTATACTTATTTGTGTTTGCACCTGTGATTGTTCATTCTGTGTTGATTAATAATAATCCTGAAAGAATTTTAAAAAATAATCATTAAAATTAGAAAACACTATTCACCCTCCTAGTGTTTAATTAGCCTTAAGATCCATAATTCTGCAACCCACAATCGGGACTCCAGCACAGGGTTAGATGTGTTGGGTTCGCATTTCTATAAAACCCAATGGAAGGACCTGGAAGAGAGAATAAAGTTAGCATATCAAGAAGCAATGGACACAGGCAAAATAATTAAATATTTGAATCACAATTTCATATGCTTAATCCTAAAGAAAGATAAACCATCACATATTCAAGACTATAAACCAATTGCTTGTTGTAATGTTTCTTACGAAATTCTTAGTAAAATCATTTGCAATAGAATTAAAGACATTTTGTCTGACTATATTGGGGAGTGTCAAAGTGCTTTCATCAAGAATAGAAACATTTTAAAAAATTCATTATTAGCCCATGAACTTGTTAGGAATTTTAATTAAAATGGTACAGACAAAATGCGGCTCAAGGTTGATTTACAGAAAGCTTATGATAAAGTAAATAGAAGGTTAGTGATTCATATGCTGGGAGCTATGAGTTTCCTTGATAAGATTGTAAACGTAATTGAAGAATGTATCAGTACTCTACCTATTCAATTCTTATAAAGGGAGTTCCCAAAGGATTCATTCCAAGCAATTAGGGATTACGACAAGGAGACCTCCTATCTCCATACTTATTTGTGGTAGTGATGGAGTTTTTTACACTCCAAATGGAAATTTACTGTCATAATAGAATTATTTAGCCAATCTATGATTTAAAGCTAATAATCACTCATTTATTATATATTGATCACTTGTTAATGTATATCAAAGCAGATAAAAGGCCAGCAGAAGGGATTAAAAGATATTTTAAAAATTGAACATTTTTGCCGGTTTAAAAGTCAATGAACAAAATACCGAATGTTACTTTAATGACCACCGTGGATGTAGAGAGATGGTTGTCAAAATTTAAACAAAATTGAAGGAGAACTCCCTGTTAAATATCTTAGGGTGCCTTTATCAACAAATATTATCATAGATAGGATAGAGACTGTGGTGAATTGATTAATAAAATTAGAAATAAACTACAAAGCTTAAGAGCTAATTTTCTATCATTTGTAGGTACGGTGGAACTAATGCATACAGTGATTACATCTATTATGAGATTATGGTTGCAAACTTTCCAAATCCCAAATGTTTCCATAGGTAAAATTGGAAGTGTTTGTGCAAATTTCATCTAGAAAAGGAGTATGCATATAATATCCTACAAAAGATTGTGCAGACTAAAACAAGAAGAGGTATGGGTTTGATAAACCACAGAGATTTGAAAAAAGCTTATGCCACAAAACTTGCTTGGAAAATTATAAATGGTAAAGGACTATGGGTGGATTAGATGAAAAGTAGATATCTTGAAGAGAATTTGGTTAGAATCTCTATTTTGCGATTTCAATGACAACAACTACACAATCACGTATACAAGATAACTTATCATATTATAGGTATATATATTAGAAGAAGATCATGGTGCATAACAAAATTATGGCTCACAGACAACTGAAGAAAGATGGATCATACTAAGGTCGTATTATTGTATTATAGTCATAGATATATGTTGTACAATCTCCTTGAGTGATCAAAACACACACAATCTCATATTGATAAATCTTACTAACAACCATTCAAATTTTATAACTCACAATATGAAAGATGCATGTCACTTAGTCACAGACGTCTGTCACTTAGTCACAGACGTCTGTGATAGAATGACAGACATCTGTGAACTATCTCGGCCTAAAACCAGCAAACTACAACTGTCATTTTTTGAATGGATGCTTCCCTCTGTTCGAACGAACTTCTTCCTCCTTCAACAGTTGCAAACATTAATCAAAGAGTAATCTTTCAAGAAGCCATAACCATTCAAATATAACTCTTTAATTCTATAAATACTTCAATCGATTGAGTTTTTAACTTAACTTGATTTACTACTCTCTAACTTCTATATTCATATTCTCTTGTACTATCATTGACTTAATATTCTCAATCACTTTCAACCGAAATCTACATAATTTGGTTAAATCACTTCCTACAAATCCAAGAAAATCACACTCATTATCATTCAAAGGAGATTATAGAAAGAATTATACTAGCAGTCAATATTTGTGTTATATTGAACACAAGATTGTCAAAGCAATACTTTTGTACCAGCCTATTCCTTTGGGCGAAGCGAAGGTTATTGTTTAGTGAAATACCAAAGGGGAGCTTCGGGACTGGACGTTGGACGGGTGGTCCGAACCAGTATTAAAACTCTGGTGTGCTCGTTTTTATACTTTGCTTTTTATACTTTGTTATATTGCTGTATTTAGCTCATATATTGGAATACACTCACATACTAATACACAAGTCAATATTAGATATGATCCACTAGACTTTCATTTGGTATCAGAGCACGGTAATTTCAATTTACAGTAACACAAGATCGAAAACTTTTTAATATGGCAAGTACATTTCAAGAAGGTCAATCAACTGCTCGTCACCACTATTTATTGGTTCTAATTATGCTTATTAGTCAAATTGTATGTGAATGTTTATGGAAGCTAATGGTTTAGAAATTTAGCAAACTACTCGAACTAGATCTGAAGCACCTACCATTAACATAAGCACTTGGACCGACATACAAAAAAACATGGCAATTAATAATGCCAAAGCCAAGAATGTTTTATTTCGTTCACTTGATAAAAATGAATTTTCAAGAGTTATGCTTTGCACTATTGCATATAACATATGGCGCACCTTGCAGGTTACTCATGAAGGCACGAAAAAAGTCAAGGAAACCAAAATCTCTATTTTACAAAATCAATTTTCGTCGTTAAAATGAAAAATGAATCTATTATTTATATGTATTTTAGATTTCAAACTATACAACACGATCTCATGGCACTTGGGGTCAAATTCACTGATTTTGATTTAATTACACGAATCTTAAATTAATTGACTATCGAATGGGAAAGAAAGGTTTTAGCCATAGAAGAAGCTAACGATCTCTCTCAACTCAAAGTCGAAGAACTAATAGGAAATCTGATGACATATGAAGCCAATTTGTAGGCAAGAAAGGAACAAAATCAACAAAAGAAGAATATTGTTTTTCAAGCAAATAATGACAGTTCCGACTTGGATGTGGAAGAAATTGTATTCATAGCTAAGAACTACAAAAAATTCAAGAAATTCGAAAAGATGACAAAATTTCAAAATGGTGGCAATTCAAACTCATCAAATCAAACATTAATCAAATGTTATTGGATGTGACAAGTTCGGCCATATGAAGAAAGATTGTCCACAACTCAATAATGACAAAAGGAGAAGCAAATTCGAGAAATTCAAAAGGAGGCAAAGAGACTTTCAAGTAACTTGAGATGACTCCGGTTCTTCTTCTTCCTCCGATAGTGATGGTGAAAGTGACTCAGAACAAGCTAATGTCTGTTATATGGTTAATACCGATGAGGTACGTCGTGAATTAACATATGATGAAATTTTGGAAATTAGCATAGAATTAGATGATAAATATAGAGAATACAAGAAACTAAACAAAGAATATATAGGAAAGATAAACAAAGCAGAGATTGAAATTGGTTTATTAAAAAATAAAAAAACATTATTAGAAGAAGAACTAGAATAGCTCAAAAAGAATGCAAAAAGTGATGTTCTCAAAATGCTACTCTATTACATGATTTAGTAAATAGTAGATTAGAAAACACCAAACTTGAAAGAAAAAAACTAGAACTTAAGGCAAGTGTAGATTCTAACAATATTGAAATTTGTCATCTTAAGAACAAGTTAGATAAAATAACTAATAATGTACCAAAATTTAATAAAGGAAAACAAAACTTAGAAAATTTGATCTAAACATCAAGACCATCGGGAAATCGAAATGCATTAGGATTTATAGCTAAGCAAAAACATAGAAACTATAGTACACTATATATCGAGTTCAAGAAACCTATCTCAAAAATTAAGATTAATACTCCTGAAACAAGTAGTGTTAAAATATGGATTGCTAAATCAAATAACAAATTTATTAGGCAAAAACATATAGATGAATACTTGAAAAATATTGTTTATAATAATAATTATGTTTTTAAAGGTCCCAAACCCACTTGGGTATGGCTGCCTTCACCCATTAACACATAGGACCCAAACAAAGGAAGTGGGTACCAATTAAACCTTTATTATTTTGCACGTACCCAAAAATAAAGTAAAAGGCAAGGATCGATGGATACTCGATAGTGGATGTTCCAATCATATGATGAGAAATGCACACATGTTATCAAATATAACATATATTGATGGCGGCGCTATAACATTTGAAGATAACTCAAAAGGATTTGTCATCGACATTGGAGACATCATCAATGTCGGTATATCCACTTCCCTCCTTATTACTAATGTTTTATTAGTAGAAAATTTAAAACATAACTTATTAAGTATAAGTCAATTATGTAATAAAGGATTTAAAATCAATTTTGAAAAAGATAAATGTAGTATATTTGACCAAAATAAAATTTTAATTTTCGAAGGATTAAGAAATGAAATATTTACGTTTTGAATATGAATATTAAAAACAATAATGATTTATGTCTGACCGTCAATCATAATGATCCATGGCTATAGCACAAATGCACGTAAATTTTAAATATATAAATAAATTAGCAAAGAATGATTTAGTAAGAGGATTACCAAAAATAAATTATAAAGTTAAAAATCTATGTGATGCTTGTCAAGTAGGAAAATTAAAGAAAAGCTCTTTTAAATCTAAGAAAGAAATTACTACTAAACAACCGCTTGAATTACTTCATCTAGATTTATTTGGTCCAACTCAAGTAAGATCAATAAATCATAAAAATTATGTATTTGTTATCGTCGATGATTTTTCACGATACACTTGGACATTATTTTAAAACATAAAAGTGATAGGTTTGAAATGTTTAAAATTTTTGCTAAGAAAATAAAAAAATTAATGAACTTAAAATTAAAAGTATAATAAGCAATCATGGTGGAGAATTTGAAAATGATATCTTTGAAAATTTTTGCAATAAAAAGAGAATTAGTCATAATTTTTTGTTTCCTCGAACACCACAACAAAATGGCGTAGTAGAGGAAAAATCGAACACTATAAGAATATGCTCGAACATTACTTAGTAGCAGTAGTTTACCAAAGAAGTTTTGAGCGGAAACTGTTGCTACCGCATGTTATGTATTAAATCGTGTAACAATTCGACCTATGACTAAGAATACATGTTACGAAATGTTTTTTGAAAAGAAACCAAAAGTATCATATTTCCGTATTTTTGGTTCTAAATGCTTTATTTTGAATACTAAAGATAATCTTGGAAAATTCGATCCAAAAGCCGATGAAGAAATTTTTGTTGGATATTGGGATCGTAGGAAAGCACATAGAATTTTTAATAAATGGATTAACATTATTGAAGAAAGTCTTCATGTTTCTTTTGACGAACATTTTCAAAATACCAAAAATGACGACGACGATGAAGTTTATAATAATAATAGTATTAATAATACTTTTGTAACTAAAAACAACAATACCATAAATAATAATGATAATCTTTTAAGATCACCACATCGAATCGTAAAAGATCATCTAATTAATAATGTAGTTAGTGATTTAAACACAAGAGTTTCAACTAGAAATCAATTAAATCAAATAAGTCATGTTGCATTTATATCTAATTTTGAACCTAAAAATTATAAAGAAGCGTCAAAAGATGATTTTCAGATTATTGCAATGCAAGAAGAACTTAATCAATTTGAAAGAAACGATGTATGAGAACTCGTACCAAGACCAAATGATCAATCCGTAATAGGAACAAAATGGGTTTTAAAAAATAAAGCAGATGAAAATGGAAACATTATTCATAATAAAGCAAGATTAGTTGCTCAATGATACAACCAAGAAGAAGAAATTGATTATGAAGAAACATTCACTCCTATAGCACGTTTTGAAGTTATACAAACATTACTTGCTTTTGCATGTCATCACAATATTAAATTATTTCAAATGGATGTTAAAAGTGCATTCCTAAATGGTTTCATAAAAGAAAGAGTATATGTTGAACAACCACCTTTATTTGTTCATGAAAATATCAAGGCCATGTTTTAAACTTAAAAAGGCATTATACGGATTAAAACAAGCACCACGTCCTTGGTATGAGAGACTAAAAACATATTTAATAAATTCCAGTTTTCAAATTGGAAAAATTGATTCTACATTATTTTTTAAAAGAGAAGATCATAATATACTAGTTGTAAAAATATATGTTGATGATATCATATTTGGATCAACTAACGAGAAACTATGTAACGATTTCTCTAACATAATGAAAAATGAATTCGAAATGTCACATATGGGAGAATTAAATTTCTTTTTAGGTTCACAAATAAAACAAATAAAAAATGGAATTTTTATAAATTAAGAAAAATATTGTAAAGAATTATTAGATAGTACTTCAAGTAAAACAACTCTAATGAGAATAAGTTTAAATTTAGATAGAGAAGAAAATAGAAAGGATTTCGATCAAAATTATACCGAAGTATGATAGAATCTCTTTTATACTTAACGACTAGTAGACTGGATATTATGATGAGCGTTTGTTTATGTGCAAGATTTCAAGCACAACCTAAGAGTCACATCATCGAGCGGTTAAAAGAATTTTACGATACTTAACCAACACCAAAGATTACAGACTTTTCTACCCAAAAGGCAGCTCCTTTGAACTTGTATCATATAGCGATGCAAATTTCGGTGGTTGCAAGACCGATAGAAAAAGTATGAGTGGGACATGTCATTTCATTGGCCGATCTCTGGTTTCATGGTTCAGTAAAAAGAAAAATTGTGTTTCTCTCTCAACATGTGAAGCTAAGTATATCTCAGCAGCCTCAGCCTGTGCATAAGTAATTTATATGCAACAAACACTTCAAGATTTTGGTAAAATCATAGCTAACTCTCCTATATATTGTGATAATACCCATGCTATAAATTTATCTAAAAATCCAATTAATCATACTCGTACAAAACATATCGACATTCGTCACCATTTTTTAGAGATAATGTAGAAAAAAGAATTATTTCTCTTGAATTTGTTGACACTGAGAATCAAATTGCCGATATTTTCACCGAACTGCTATGTGAATCAACTTTTATAAAGATACGACGAGACCTTGGTATATGCTCAATTAATGAATGAATTAATTAATATATGTCACATTTATTCATCATTATAAAATTTTGAACATTATTTCTCTATATAAAGTTTTCACTTGAATTTGTTTCAGTCAATCTTTTAACAACCTTAAAAAATCTGTTAACAAATTTATGGTTAAAACAGTTTTATCCATACAAAGTTCTACCCACAAATAGACTATACATTCTATTTATACATGACTAAAGGAAAATAAAAACGAAAATACTATTTATAAATTTACAAAAAATAGACGTGTCTTCTGATCATGACTCCACCTATTCAACTATCGACTCCTTTATCAAATAGCACCTACGTATCACAAACAAAAACGAAATCTCCATCAATTCGATCATTCTCACTACATATTATGGCATCATCTACCACTGGCTACTCTCCTAAGGAAAAGAAAGCTAAACGAGTGATTGAACTTGAAACAACATTTCTCAATACTAATGTTGATGTAATATATCACTATCAACAAGAAATGATGGGGGTTCAACGAGAAATGTATTATGAGCAACGACGCCGAGGATCTCATCTTAACTTTCTTGAAAAATGTATGCTAGCAATTTGTGGTCATTCACCAACAAATTGCGTACATAAAAAATCTCCTCGTTCAATAGAAACTCCTGTAAAAAATTGTAACATTACTCCAAGAAATTTATGGAAGGCAGGGCCATCAAACCAAGACTGGACCGATACTCCGACTTGCCTAAGTTAGTCTCCAATAAAGGCTCAAGATGAGAAAATTAACAAAAACTCGGGGGATCAACCTGAATTCAAAAATTCTTCAGCAGATAATTAATTATATAATACACACACACACGCACATATTTATGTATATATATATAAATAATTATGTAAACCATATAATATATAATTTTTTTAATATTTATTGATTATAATAATCGTTTATTATGATGATTCTATGTAAATATTCAATTAAAAATAAAAATTTCAAACACCAAACTAAAAAAATTCAACTGCCCCCCTCGGACGTCTGTGAAGAAGAGACAGACATCTGTCAAATTTCTCGGGAAAACAATTCTGAGCGATCTCAGATGTCTGTCGCTCTTCCTCAGATGTCTAAGCCAAGTTTCGGCTGTAACTAACAACACTTCATATATATTTTTTCACCCAACTATTTAACTATTTCAAAATCTTCTTCAAATCTAAAACTTCAACTCAAAAACCCTAGCCTCCCAAAACCCTAATTCATCAACAATGGTTCCCAAAGAAAAAAATTTCTTCAACAAGAGATCAAAGAGAGTTCGATCTTCTTCTTCTCAAACCCATCTTGTCACTGATTCCTGTATTCAGGAATGGCTTCGAAATAGTCCATTTGCAAACAAAAGATTTGAAGAACTGAAGCAAAAGATATTCATTCTGATCTGTTCTACCGATTATGCAAATTTGGAGGATATGGTCTTCAAGATTTCACCATCGCCTCTGGTTGTCGAGAGTTAATCAATTTTTATGAAAATGAGGTACAAATTGATCAATTGACCATCTTTCTTTTTTATGCAAACTTATGCAGTGATGATATTTGGACACCTGAAAATGAAGATGGTTAGTAATGGACTAGTGTGTACAGTCGTGTCTTAAAAATTAGCGTAGACACAATTTGCCATTTACTAGATTGTTCCTCTACTGGACTTAATTTAGAAGAAATTCCGGTTCAACGAAATCTGCCATGTGATGAAGTAACCCATCAAATTTGGGAAGACAGAATGCCGCAATGGAAATACATTTATCTACAACCAAAATAGGCTATTAAATCGTATGATAATTGATACAATAATTCCTTGTTTAGGTAGTCATGAAAAATTATATGAAAATGACCACAAAACCCTATATGTTATATATGGTGGAATTCAAGTAAATTGGGCTGAATTTATTCATGATGAAATTAAATGCTTTCGGTCTCACCACCGACACACAATTATAATGCTACATACATCATGCGTTTTTTACAAGGTCTTGGGGGTACCTTCTTATATTTCTAAATTCGAAGAAATTCTTGTCAGAAAGCGGTATAAGGTTTTTATCCTTAATGCATATTCCTGAGAGACCACCTCCAATCATGTCCCTGGCTCAATGTACTACGCAGGAACAATAGAAAATGCATCTGGTACCTCCTCAACAACCTCAAGCTCCTCCTCCTCCACAACAAACTCAATCGCCTTATCCTCCACAACAAATTGGTTCTTCTCATCATACTACCAAATATCATTTTGATTCAAAGATTTTTGAAGCTTGCACTGAATCGACTCAAAATGAATTCATTCGTGATTGAACTCTTCGAAACCAAAAATTGATCACCGTCATTCAGAGAGCTTTTGAGAAAAATCAAAAATCTTTGCATACTAAGATTACCAGTTTGGAACTATCTTTTTCTAGAAGAATGACTAAAATGGAGAAAACTTTGGAAAAGGTTGTTTCAAATTTAGGAAAAGTAATGAGAAAAGTTCATGGTAGATCATCTTCTAGGTCATTATATTCTCCTTCTCCAACACCACCTCCTTCAGCGCAAACTCCAGTCTATCGTCCTCATAGATCATCATCTTATGGAGGCAGTTCTTAATAAGATCGAGGAAAGACTATAATGCAGGAAGAACCAGAGGAAAAAAAGACGATAGCGATGAAATGACTTGGCCCAATCCTTCATCACCACAACAAACAAATCTTTCAACGTTTCAAGGATTGTCTATTCATGAAAATAAAGAATATACACAATGGCCAGAAAACTATCATTCTACTTCATCCACCTACCATGACTGTTCTAATAATTATGGTGATTTCTTTAATTACAGTTATCATGACTACCAATAATTGTTCCTTGCAATTTTATGATTGTTTATTTTCTAATTTGTTATTTTTCATTCGTACAAGTACTGATGTTGTTATTTCCCTAACTATTTCATCATAGTTTTTATGGCTTTGTTTTTAGTTTATTTACGCTATTCTCATTTTTTGATAATGCCAAAGGGGGAGATAGATATGCATATACATAGGGGGGAGATAACGTTTAAGGGGAGTTATCTTTTCATTACTTATTACTAACTATTGTATAGTTATCATCATCAAAAATAGGGAGAATGTTAGAACCTCTATTCTGCAGTTTCAATGACAACAACTATACAATCATGTGTACATGATATGTCTTGTCATATTACAGGTATATGTATTAGAAGAAGATCACGGTGCATAACAAAATTATGGCTCACAGACAATTGAAGAAAGATGGATCATACTAAGGTCATATTATTGTTTTATAGTAATAGATATATGTTGTATAATCTCCTTAAGTGATCAAAACACACGCAATCTCATATTGATGAATCTTACTAACAAGCATTCAAATTTTATAATTCACAATATGACATACGTCTGTCACTTAGTCACAGACGTCTGTGATAGAATGACAGACGTCTATGAACTGTCTCAGCCTAAAAACATCAAACTGCAACTGTCATTTTTTTTGAATGGATGCTTCCTTCTATTTGAACAAACTTCTTCCTCCTTCAACAGTTGCAATCATTAATCAAAGAGTAATCTTTCAAGAAGTCATAACCTTTCAAATACAACTCTTTGATTCTATAAATACTTCAATCGATTGAGTTCTTAACTTAAGTTTATTTACTATTCTCTAACTTCTATATTCATATTCTCTTGTGCTATCATTGACTTAATATTCTCAATCACTTTCAACCAAAATCTATATATTTTGGTTAAATTATTTCCTACAAATCCAAGCAAATCACACTCATTATCATTCAAAGGAAATTATAGGAAGAATTATACTAGTAGTTAATATTCGTGTTATACTAAACACAAGATTGTCAAAGGAATACTTTTGTGTCAGCCTATTCCTTCGGGTGAAGCGAGGGTTATTGTTTAGTGAAATACCGAAGGGGAGATTCGGGATTGGACGTAGGACAGATGGTTTGAACCAGTATAAAAACTCTGGTGTGCTCGTTTATTTACTTTGCTTTTTATACTTTGTTATATTGTTGTATATAGCTCATATATTGGTATACACTCACGTATTAATACATAAGTCATATTATACATGATCCACTAGACTTTCAAATTTTTGGTTACTGGAGGAGGATAATAATGCCTCGGGTACATGAAAAGCAATTGTTAGAGTAGGATGTGAACTCCAAGGTTTAATAGAAAGGAAAATTGCTAATGGAAGGGAGACAAGCTTCTGGTATGATCCCTAGTTTAATAGTTAGTCACTAATTGATAGATTGGGATGCGATTTTTTTACGACTTATGAAGGCTCAAACTTTGCACTAAATAGAATTATTCAACACAACCGATGGACCTTTAATATCAAAAATCCATCAATGCATTTAAGACATGAAATTCAAAATAGACCAATATACAACGAGCTACACAATGATATTTGGATCTGGAAACTAATAGGAAAATAATTTAATCTGAATAATGGTTGGAAAATTTATGACATAAAGAGCAGGAAATTGAATGGGCATAGTTTATTTGGGATAGAGCTAGTGTCCCTAAAATGTCACAAACAACCTACAAAGCTTTATTATTCATATTGCTAACTAAACGTGGGCTATAAAAGTGGAGAATTATCCAAAAACAACTTGCATTGCAACAGGAATGAGGAAAATTATAATCATTTATTTTTTGAGTCCAAGTATACTTTGACAATATGGAACAATCTTAAAAATATCCTAAACTATTGTTATCAAGCATATATTTTAGATATGAGGTGTTATACCTAACCAAAAGTTGGAAATCCAAAATCTCGATGTCCAAAGTTGCTTCCATTAATCTGACCACTTTAGTATAGCATATGTGGAAAGAGAAAAATCGACATATTTTTCAAAGCACCAAAAAAAGTAACAAAGCAGATAGTGCTATGATCAGAAGAGACATCCAAGTTGTTATGAAAAGGGTTAGGAAGAGATTTTTCTTATAAAGCTAGGAGCTGCTGAACTAGAGATGCTAACGAATCTGGTTAGAAGTAGTGTATAGCAAGATTCGAAGGAAGACGTGGGAGCCATCATGATTTGCTTGTAGAAGGAAATAAAGTAGCTCTAAGATCTGATTATTTAATGAAAGTGAATTGTATGTGTTAGTTCCTATCAATGTATTTTCATTCCTTTTGTGTATGGGCCGGATCGGCTTTTCGAATATGCTCAATTTAGCCCTATATGAAATAAAGCATTTACCCATTTTCATAAAAAAAATTGAGCTAGGATCAATAACCCCCTTTATTTATCACCATTTTGTAGCTCCTGGTATCATCCACAAGTTTCTATTTAAATACTTGTTTTTTTTTCTCTCCTATCACATAGACCAAATATTTAAATATAAACTTGTGGTTTATATTGGGGGCTACAAATAGTGCTAAATAAATGGGGTTATTGATCCTAGGTCTCTCTTTCTATTTATATGTATATTAATTTTTTATGCATATTGTTTATAAATGCTCTCGGCCTAGAATTATAAAAAAAAATTAATTTCATAATTTATATAATAAAATATTATATAAAGTTTAATATTAAATCTAATTTAAACGTTTTACACTCAGTAATATAAATATATTAAATCTTTATAAAATGTAATTTAATTGGTATGACATTCAGCTATTAAAAAAAATTAATTTTATTGGATATTATATATATATGTAGTAATCTACTTTTATTTAATTCAGAATTGTTTATATAAATAGAAAGTGTGCATATAAAATAAAATATACTTTACAGTTTCGAAAATATTTTTTAAGAATTATTTCTAACTAATTATTATGGTTATTAATTATCATGAATTTTATCTAATAAATTATTTAAATCGAAAATTAAATAATAATAATAAATTATTTATTTTTACGCCAAAAGAAATAACAAAATATAAGATTAAATTTAAATTTTATTTATATATATAATTATATAATTAAAACTAGTTATATGTTAATATATATATATATATATTATGTAGTTAAGTTATTTTAAAATAAATAAATATATATATATATTATAAAATATTCTAGAATTTTATATAATTAATATTCTGACTAACTTTAAAATATTTTTTTAATTTTATTATATTTATTCGTATATTTATATACATATGTATATGTATTTTAATTAATGTGTTATGTAAATAATTTACGACTAATATTATATAATGATTATATTATTATATTTTCATATGTATATATTTATATAATTTTATGCATACACATACATATATTTAGACAATCTATTTTTATACACAAGGGGCTAACATGTCCATTGCGGTATAAATCTCAACATCTATACACGGGCATGCCAAACTAGGTACATATAATTATATTGCACGTGCAAGCACACACATATGTGTATATGACACACACACACAGACATATATATATAATATAATACAAATTATATAAACTTGTTTATAAATTCAATTAAAATATTGATTTTATTTAAAAGAATATTTAGAAATTTCTAAATGAATTAGGCTACATAGGCCCATTAATGATCCAATAATGGAATTTTTTTTAAGTTTATCCAATTACTCCACTGTGGGCTGACCCAGTTCCAACATTATTTAGTTATTATTAGAAATGGTTTAAGCTTGAACTTTTGGTTGTAAAGAGTAATTAGTTCAGACTTTTGATTGTAAAGGATGTGTCAGATTTGAATTGGTATAAATCTTTTATGAAGATAGGTATTTTGGTATGAAGAATGAGAAGTAAGATAAGAAGTATTTTTGAATTGGTAACTTCTATTTATAAAAGATATTCCAATTTGGATTGACATGAAGGATATAAGAAGTATTTTTGATCGGTGTTGGTAAAGAATTTAGATAAAGGATTTTGATATAAGATTTTAAGCTAAAGGCATTGACCTGGTTTAAGGAATTAAAGAAAATATGTACTTGACTAAAAGGATATTAAGGTAAAATAAGAAGGTACCCTGATTGATGTGAATTCAAGTTTTTCATGATGGTTGAAGAAAAACTAATTGGAAAGATCGAGGGAAGAGTATTATGGTAGCACGCATAAGGGATGCCGAGGCATTTTTATAGGAATGGAATTTTTGAAAAGTTTGGATATGACTTTGAGTGAGGAGTAGATGGATTCTTCTCAATTATCCTTATAATTGAAGAGAGACTATCCATTCAGAGAAACTCTTTTGGAAGTAATGACTTAAAGGTATATAGTTTATATCGCATATGAGGTACATGTAGATAGTAAAGTTGATCCTTTTGACTCCATCTTTATCGTAGGTTAGAACTTTTCTTAGGCTAGAATTCCACTTAGAATTAGGATTCCCTTGATTGAATGCTTGCTTAGTTATAGGTTATAGAACTTAGGATGAAATGTTTGGATCATTAAGGATTAAGGAGGTGATACTTGTATCAAGCTTGTTGGATATTGAAAGAAGTGATATCATAAGCTTAATGATACCGCTCAAGTCAGATTTGAGACTTGAATGGGACATATGTCATGTTCGCCATGTTAAAACATCGATCATTTTGGATGTTCTTAGGTGAAAGAAGGGATATTATGGTGATTCAAGTTGTTTGGATTTGTTTGGGAAAGACACCATTCACTTTTAAGTTGTCTTACCTTAGCAATCAAAAAGATGAATTGAGGAAACTACCACTAGATGATTTAGGTGTTAAGTATGTGCATTTAGGGATGGTATGAGACTGCAATTTTGTTTGGGCACATTGGTTCTAAGGCTACATGTGTTATGTATTATAGGGTTACTTATTCGGGTTGGTAGCATGGATTGTAGAAGTTGTAGAAATGCATGTAGATTTGTAGTTAATGTTTTGGAATGAGTTTATGTCAGTAGTAGAGGTTGGTAGATTTAGTTTTTTTTTTGAGAAAGACGGATGTGTAGTGATATACTACACTGCCGATTAATAATTATAGGATAATAGGTAATAAGGTTCGGTTGACAAGCCCAACCGATGGCCCAAAAAATAGGCTTAACTAGACAGCATAATAATGTACATAAGAGAACGGATTACACTAACACCAGATTCGATGTTTCAACTGACAAAATGAGACTAATCTGTTTCGATCTGGAGCTTGTAACGACCCGTATTTTTACGGATTGACAAATTCATCAAAATCTAGAATTCTTAGCGTTGTTAAGTCATTTCAGATTTTAGGCAAAATTTTGTTCAAGTCCTAGGTCGTAAACGACCTAAGTGATAAGTCATGACCGACTTAAGTGGTTTAGGCGACCTAAGGAAGTGTAGATGGCGACCTAAGCATTCTGGGGTTAGGTCGTAGGGGAGGTAGGTCGTGTGATAACTTAGGTCGTGGGGTAGAGTTAGGTCGGCAACGACCTAAGGACTCAACGAGTTAGCGAGTTAAGGTGTTAAGTTGTAAGCGACTTATGTCTGGGTGAAGTTAGGTCGTAAGCAACCTAAGCACTGTGTTTAGATAAGTCGCGACACTGTTAGGTCGTAGGTCGTATCCCAGTTGACTCGTTAAGGTGGTATAGTTGCTGGGTCGAGTGTGTGCTAAGTCGTTAGGTCGTAGAGGCACACATGAGCTTAGGTCGTAGGTTGCTGGGTACGTTAAGTCGTAGATGACTTAGGAGTTGAGTCATTGAGTCATAACCCGGTTAAGCCGTAACCTAGTTATCTGTTAAGTCGGAGGCCTTGCTAAGTTATAAGTCGTAGACTAGCGGGTTTTGATAAGTCGTAAGTCGGCAAAGCATTAAGTCGTAGGACGTGAGAATGCGCGCGTATGTTAAGACGTATCTTCGTTAGGTCGTATAGGCGCATGTGTTAAGTCGTTACTGACTTAGGGGTTAGTTTCTGAGTCGTAGGTCGTAAGGCAGAGGGAGGCTTAAGTCGGAGACGACCTAAGAAGGCAGACGAGTTAAGGAATTTCAGCTATAAATACTCGTCCATTTCTCACTTTTTGGGATCCGGATTTCAAAGCGACGAAGTGCTGCCATTTTGAGAGCTCGACTTCTACACTTCTTCACTTCTTTTCCTCCACTCTAATCTAGTGATTCCTTCTATCCATATTGAAGATCAAATCGAAGATCGAAGAGCTTAGATTGAAGATCTACATTCTTCGAAGAGAGATTTCATCGTTTGAAGCGGATTCGTGATAGATCGAGTTAGATCCTTCGCTGTCCAGATCTGAAGCGTGTTGATTTGGGGTTGTTTAGGTGATTTGGTGATTGGTGATTATCTCTCACACGGATCCAAAGGAGTATATCGGATCATTGGCTTGATTTGATGTTAAAGTAGTGATTTTCATGCATTTTTGTAAACCGAAGTATAGATCCATGTAGATTCATTGTTCATGATGATTTGACGACCATTTTACTAAGTGTTAACCTATGTAAGTTCATTCGTCAAGATTATAGAGATATTGCTCATGTTTTCATACTTGTTAGACTTTCGACTCTTTAATTACGAAATTGCCATTATGGTTATAATTGTCTATTTAGCTCATATTTGAATGCTTGTTTACTTGGATTAATGTTTGATTTGATTGATTGCTATGAATTAGATGATTGATGATTTGATTTAGACCAAAGATGATTCAAAAGCTAAGAGAAAGGCTCTTGAATTGGGAAAGCTGCTTGTGGCATATGTAGCGGATGGTGAAGCTCTTATGCATAGATTCGATGATGATGATGTTGAGATGAAGCTTTGCGAGGATGTGATGAAGCGAGACATGATATGAGTTAGTCTTGGTCTAATCCAGACGGGATCATTCCAAGCATGTTGATAACTCGGTGATATGGTTCGAGTTGAGGATAATGGATGCTCGAGAGGCGCTTGAGCTAGTATGGAAATAGTCATCGAGGAGGATGACTAGAAGGCTGAGATCCCATCGTTGTTGAAGGTTCTAGCATGCTCAAAGCAAGAGTACATTGGGAAGATTCGATAGTCCCTGAAGGCTACTGATTGGGTAGTCAAGTACTCTGGGCAGATTCGATAGTCCTAGGCACGGGTCACGATGACGTGCAGAGTTATGTCTAGAACCGGGGTTTCCATTAGCCCTTGACGGACGGCTGAAAGAATGTGCCGGTCATTCAACTAACGGTGATATCGAAGCAATGATAACAGTGATATCCAGAGTCATGGATGTTTGGTTGTATCGTCATTCGGTCTCAAGAGCGGTATTTTCTGGGTGCTTATCTGATCTTGGTTTAGGCCTTGGGGGTTTGTGCTTGGAAAACATCGCCCTTGACTCGAGTGATAATTGCTTTACCTTAAATTGTATGCTCTGCTATGTTTACTTCTGCTTAGTGTGTGTTTGGGGGCTATCACTGTAGAATGAGGTTGGAGTGGGAGGGTTGTATTCCTATTCCTTTTCCTTTATGCTCTTTTGGTATGTTGTTAGTTAATTTACTGCTCACTAAGACTGTTGTCTGACTCAAGGCTTTATGTTTTAACTCTTATTGCCTTGGGCTGTTCGTCCATTTTGGGACGGGCAGACTAGGTAGCAGGTGACAGGTGCTGTTCTTGCTTTCCACGGTGCTGATATCGAAGACGAGCTGGAGTATTGCATATTGTTTCTTTCTTACTATATGTACTGGATGTTCCGCTGCTTTGTATTCTTTGAGCGTTATGTAGTGAGGCTTGTTGTATTGACTATTGAGATATTGTACTCAACTATTATGAGGTTTTATTGATGAGATTCTTTTCTGTGAAGCTTCACTATGTATATGTTCTATTGTATTTTGTCCATGAGCTGTGAGTAATACGATAGATTCTGATGTTTTTTTTATTTTACCTTGACAATCGTCCATGGCTGCCTGGCACACTTTACAGCGCACTTTCTCTAGGTTCAGTGCAGGGGTTATGGGCGGTCGTCACAGAGCTGCTACCTCGGGTTGGCGCTGGTGCTGGCCATGGATTCCGTAGAGTTAGCAGGGGCAGTCCTCAGTCGAAATCTGAACGGGGCAGAGTTGGTACCTGTCTAGTAATTGAAAAGATGTGAGATTCGACTACAAATGCCAGTAACAGTAGATCTTGGTTTGTTGAAGACGTGGGCATTTCTTTCTTTCCAGATGCACCAACAATAGATGGTGATAAAGATGTCGAGATTGTGATTTCCGTGATCTTGCTGCCAGTAATCAAAAAATGAAGCGATCTTCGGTATGTAACCAAGGAGATGTGCGCTGGTAGGGGCCCAAATTGCGAAAGAGAAATCGCAGTCTATGAAAAGTTGTGTGATGGTTTCGACGTGAGAGGAGCATAGTATGCAGAGTGGATCTGTGGGGATGTTTAAACGAATAAGTCTATCCTTGGTGTTTATGCGGTTGTGAATGAGGCACCATTGGAAGAAGAGGAGTCTTGGGTGTGAATGGCATTTCCAAATCCCGCTGAAGGGGAATAGGCGGCCAGGGTGTGTGAGGAAGGAGTAACAAGAGGAAACAGAGAAGCCTTTTGATGGATTAAGCGCCCAGATGAAGCGGTCAGGTGAGTTGGATAGGCGAAGAGATTGGAGGTTTCTAGAAGCTTCGAGAAGTTCATTAAAAGTTTCGATGGAAAAAAGGGAGGGGGGAAGGATGCTATTGGGTCCCAGTTGACAGAGGGTATTGATGGTGGTGAGTTGGAGGTTTGAGGAGGAGTAAAGGTTTGGTAGTGATTTGGCCAGAGGGAAAGGGTCCACCCACATGTCATGCCAGAATAGGCAGTTGATGCCATTGCCTATTATGACATGAAAGAGGGATTTGACTCGGGGGATGGTATGGAGGACACCGGACCAGAATGGGGATGGTCTGCAACTGGGGGGGTGATGCAGGGTTAGGTGAGGATTGGAATAGTGATATGCATGTAGGATCCAGTCTTTCCAGAGGAAATTGTCGGGGGAGAGAAAACGCCAGAGCCATTTTGTTAATAGAGCAGTGTTGAGCGAGGAGAGATCAGGGACACCAAGGCCACCATGGGGTTTTAGGAGGCAGACTGAGCGCCAGTTGATTAGGCACTTTGCTTTGGAGCCATTCCATAGGAAGGCCCTGCGAGTTTTGTCAATTTTATTGGATACCTAAGAGGGTAGTTTGTGGAAGGAGATCCAGTAGGAGGGGATGGCTGAGAGTACCGATTTAACTAGGATTAATCTACCAGTGGACGAGAGGGAAGCAGCTTTCCAGGATGAGAGACGGGATTCAATTTTGTTAATGAGGGGTAGCCAGTCAGGGCGGGTGGGTCTTGTGGCACGAATAGGTAGGCCAAGGTAGGAGATTGGAAACTGGGAGAGTTTGCAATTGAGGACGGCAGCGGTTGCAGGGCCTAGGTGGTTGGTATTGCCTAGCATGATTAGGGAGCTTTTGTGAAAGTTGATGGAGAGGCCAGAGATAAGTTCGAAGACATAGAGGAGAACTTTGAGGCAGTGTAGGTGATTAGGTTCAAGTGAGGCAAAGTGGATGGTGTCGTCAGCAAATTGGAGATTGGATATTTGAAGGTTCGATGTAGGGATACTAATTCCGGCCAAGTGGTTATTGGAGATGGATAGTTTGATCATGCGATTGAAAACGTCTGCAATTAGAACAAAGATTAAGGGGGAAAGAGGGTCCTGTTGTCGTAGGCCTCTCGTAGGTTTGATGAGACCACCAAGTTCACCATTAACTGATACGGAAGACATGTTGGAATTTAGGATAAAGGAAATCCAGGAGCACCATCTCGGTGTAAAGCCTCTGTGTCGCATTAGTTCGAGGATGAATTTCCAGTTGACTGAGTCGAAGGCCTTAGAGAAATCAAGTTTAAGTAGGATTCCTGGGGTGTTGGTTCTGTGGCAGAAAGACACAACTTCTTGAGTGGCGGCCACACAATCTAGGATATTGCGACCGAGGATGAAAGCCGATTGCTCCATGCCCACCAGGGGGATATTACAGATTGAAGGCGGTTTGCAAGGATCTTGGTGATGATTTTGAAAGTGGTGTTGAGAAGGCTGATAGGTCGAAAGGAATCGAGGGAGGTAGGGTCGTCGGTTTTTGGGATGAGGGTGATGTTGGCATAATTAATTCGTGCAATCGAGCTGGGATCGTTTTGAAATTCAAGACACATGTCAATTATGTCGGACTTCACTGTACTCCAGAAGTGTTTGAAAAAAAGGGGGCCAAAACCGTTTGGTCCAGGGGCTTTATTATCGGACATATCTTTTCAATTTGACTCCATTTCAGAACATTTTTCCATTTACTTGATTGTTAGCTTAGTTAATATCTTGGTTTATTTAGATTATTGTTTGAATTCACTTTTGTTTTTACTTATGTTACTTGATATCAGTTGCTTTGGATGATTTTTATTTCATGTGGTAGACTGTATTATTTTCTTGATATGTTTTATATGCTTTGATTTTTGTGTTTTATTTATTGATATATATATATATATAGTCACCATATGCTATGCTGATGTTTATAGAATTTGTATGATCACCCTAGGATGCCTGCATCATGCTTTACATGTCATGTCATCTCATTCATATAGGAGGGCTTAAATGTTAGACATTTGCATATATAATGTCATATGTCATCTGTATACATATCATGATATTATGTTATTTTGTAAAGTACACAAACACCACCATATATATATATATATATATATATATGCTAATAGAACAGGCATACCTGTTTGACAAAATTGATTTCAGATTTCGTATGTTATGTATGTGTCTTTGGTTTAATTAGCTTCTTTGTTGTATGGATGTTTGGATGAATGGTTGAATGATTACCTGTATGCCATGTATTTGTGTGTTACGCTTAATGATATCTGGTATGAGAGAATGCGATACATTCTTTGTCCTATTGGAATTTCAGGGACAAAATTCTTTAAAGAGAGGCGGAATGTGATACCGCAAAAATTTGGTTAATGTTATAATTAAATATGATAATGTGAAACTAATTAAATTTGATGTGTTAATAAAATAAATATTAAATAAGAAGAGGTAAAACGATCATTTTTCCAAATTTGGAATTTGACGACGAAACTGACGTCATTGTGATCGTTTCATTTTTCTGGTTCGTGTAGTATTTTGGTTTGCCTCATTTAGAGTGCATCTAAAGGAGTTAAAGTTAAAAAGGGTTGAGCTAGTTTGGGTGCCAAGTTTTAAATTCAAACTAGAGCGATAGTTACTTTTCCCTTTCTCTACTTAAAACAAATTCACGTGCTCATATTTAAGTTTTCCAAAAACCAACGTCTTCTTCCTCCTCTTTTTTCCTCTTTATATACAAATAATCAAACGACGGTATCTCCCTTAATTCTAAACAAAATTGCATGAAATTAATGACATCATGAAGATAACAATGAGGGCCATGCATCTATATCAACTTGGAGGCGAAACTTTGAAGCATAGAGGCACAACAAGCCTGACAATGGAGATTCAGGTGGTGAACAATGAATTTGGTAAATGATTCATGCTTTCTTTTTCATATAATGCAATCTTGATCATATATGTATGTATGTATGTATATGTATGTATATATGAAATGTAGGCTATATTAGAGTAGATAAACACTTATAAGTCAATAAATTTGGATTTAATTGGGATTTGAGAGGGAATTTGGTAAGAACAGTAAACTAGAACTAGGTTTACACTTATTTATTTTAATTTGTTGATTATACACTTAAATTGATGAAACTAAACGTTAAACCAGACTTAGAAGCATAAGGCTTGGTACTAGTGATGTTCTCAAGCGGCTGGAGGTGAAACGACAGGGTTGAGAAGCCAAATCCACAACTTGGAAATTTCCAGAAAATCAACTCACACTGGCCTACCGATGGGTGCAACCAAGGCATTGGTGACCTAAATTCGGAGCAGGTTGAACCTAGACCCATATGGGCTTATATAAAATTAACTTCTAGCGATTCGAGTCTTGTTTCTCTTGTTTTCTAAAAGCGTTTGGAGGCTATTGATGAGGCAATTGACGACATAATGAATTTGAGTGGATGTATGTAATGTTTAGTCATTGTTTGAAATGGATATGTATGTTGTTGTGATATGTAACATGATAAAATAATGGATGTAAAGGTGAACAAGCCTGTGGTGCAAGTAGGCGGCTCAGGATATGGATATGAATGTGGATACAGATACGAACATAGATACGGGCCTGTGACAGAAGTAGGTGATCCAGGTATTATGTTTCTCCTATGTAATGCTTCAGTGGACTAGTGTGGAGGTGGATGTTAAGCGACCATGTAGGCTATAGGTGGACCAGGGCATGAGTCCAGTTAGTATGAGACAACATATGCCCCTGTAGGCTTCGCACGGTCCAGAGAAGTGAGTCCTATATGCGATTTATGTGACAATGGACAACATATGGCCTGTTGGGCATGAGGCCGGTCCTGGGAAGTGAGTCCACATAGAGATGGTGCGGTATGACTAGATGTATATGATGACTAGGTATGATGTGACCGACGGGACGTGAAGTGACCGAGCGCTAGACTCATATCATACTATAGTATTATTTTTGTAGTATATGTAGAGTAAAGTATTTCTCACTCACCAGACTTATGTCTGACCCACTGCAACTTTTTCCATTATATATATATATATATCCATGTCGATGGAGTTTGAAGACGAGATGACATTGGAGACAGTGATTCATTTGTGTATATTGTATATGATGTAAATAAGCATTATAACCTAGATTTGACTATGTGTATGGTTTGGGTTTGGGTTGTATTGTTCAAACATATGTATTTGGCAGACTTATGGTGATGTGATATGGCTAGGTTATTATTGTATTATATTTTATTTCATTCTGCAGTAAGACTATGAAAGTTACTAGTTAAATTATGTCTGTTTATATTTTATCTTACCTTAACGACTTCTCCTTTTTGATTCTCAAGGTGTTGACGTTAGTTTGGCCAAAATTTAAACAATCAAAATTTTATGATACAAATGTATCTGTAAAGCCAACAACTCCATCAAAATAAAAGAAGAAAAATAAATTCATATTCATATTAACACTTATATTATAATGTAATTAACTTTAGAGACATAATTGGTGTGGACATATTCTTTGGTTGGTAGATATAGTATCAAATAGTAGATGATACAATGTACCATGACATGCATATTTGTATATTATGACAATGTTTTATTTAAAATAGTTGGGAAATAAAAGATTATAGTATGTTGTTTAAGGCTATCCTAGTAAGAAATTAATTTTAAACTTCACAAATGTTTATAAATTAATGGCAGCTCATGTAACAAATTCAAGAATACATATGAAGTAAAATCTATACTAGATAAAGTTATTTAGTAAATCAAATAGATTATAATACTCTCCTAGTTTATTTATAAGAGATGCATAACAACATATATTCGAAATGTAAATTTTTAATCCAAATAAGAATGAAAAAGTCAACATATTTACATTACTTATGTTACTGTTTTAAATCTTGGAAATCTTGGCCGAGATCTTGGTTTGATCTCCTCAAGAAATGAAACAACATAAATCAGAGGAAATATCATTTTGAATATATCGAGCGAGACATGTAAATATCGAGCAATATCTCGACCAATACGATTTTGCAATATCTCAACCGATATTAGTTTTTTTAGAAAGTTTTTTATTTTGAGAAATTTATTCTTTTAAGTTCATTATTTGTTTATTTTTTGAAATTTATTTAGGATTTCAAAGGTTTTTATTGACAATTAGTTCATTTTTGTTAGTTCATTATTGACTTAGTTCATTTACTTTATTGAAAAATGCTACTCTATGTTATGAATTTTCATATCTTAAGTTTCTTTAAAATTTTAATTTTCTTAAGTTTTGCACTTTCGTTGCAGCATTGAATATTATTAGTAAGTGGTAACTAAGTTTGTGTAAATGCGCACTATAGTAAATGAAGTTTTAGAATATGTGGTTTTATGAATATGTACTAAATGAATATGCGGTTTTAAGAATATGCAGGTGCTCTCAGAAAATCTGGTTCATTAAATCTACAAAGAAAGCTGGTGCATTAGTCAGTCCGAAGGGCATCACTAACCATTCGTATGATTTATATTTGGTTCTAAACTCCATCAAATCTGACTGCGAAAATATCTTGGCCCCACTCAACTGATCGAACAAATCGTCAATCCTAGACAACGTATATCGATTCTTTATCGTTTTCTCATTCAACCTATGATAATCGATACATAACCTTAACAATCCATCTGGCTTTTTAGCAAACACTACGGCTGCTCCCTAAGGTAAACTACTAGGTTTGATGAAATTCTTGCCTCCCAAATCCACCAACTACACCTTGATCTCCCTCATTTCGGGAGGTGTCATTCTGTTTGGTGGTCTACTCACTAGTTCTGCTCTAGGCATCAAATCTATTCGAAACTCAATGGCTCGTTTCGGTAGTAATCCTAATAAGAGTTCAAAAATATCCACGAATTCTCTAACCACAAAAACTCAATTCAGCTCATCTTCTATCTCCATAACACCCAACAAAGCATTCACCTCACAGCTAGGGTTTTCTACGGTATATACAATCTGCTCCCTATAGTCTGGGTGTCTAAGCGATATTTTCCCATCATGGCAAAATATCCTAGCATCATACTTACTTAACCAATCCATATCCAAAATGATTTCGAATCCTACGAAATCAAACACATGCAAATTGCAAACAAAAGTATGACCTAACAAGTCAAACTTTAGGTGGTCACATCTCATCCCAAGTGTTGCATACCTTCCTATTGGATTTGCAACCCTTAAAGTAGTAATTAGGTATGAGGGTTCTAGATTAAGTTTATCTACCAAACAACGAGATATAAAAGAATGCGATGCACCAATATCAAACATAACACTAACTGCCATACCAAGAATCATAAGCATACATCCAACCACTACTTTCACTTTTTCCCATGTCGTGGGTCTCGAGGTAGCTGGCTCCAATGCATATACTTTGCCCTTTCCATCCTTAGCAAGCTCCTTGCATTGGCTCTTGTAATGACCCATCTGATCGTAGTTGAAGCACTTGATGTTCTTTTTCCTGGTCACCTTCTTTGCCTCTCCAGAACGACATTCATTTGCAAAGTGCCCTTTCTTGTCGCACTTAAAACAAACAACTTTTGACTTTCCTTTCTTCATGGTTCCACTCTTCTAGTCTCCCTTCTTAGGAAAGAACATCCTTTTCTCACTCTGCCCTACATGGACCTCATTCGCCTTATTCTTCTCCACGGAAGCAATAATTTCCTTATGCCTTAGAGTCATCTCTACTACAACATCACAAGGATCCCTGATATGAGGTAATGTAGCCCTGGCCAATTCAGGTATTAACCCCATAATGAACTTCTCATTTCTCTTAATCACGATATCCATAATGGCATGACCATATCTTGCCAACTCCTCAAACCTTGTAGCATACTCTAACACAGTCATCTCTCCCTGCTCTAACTCGGCAAACTTTCTAAGCAAGGTAGACTTTGCCATCACAGACATGAGTCTCTCCTCGAACCTCCTCTTAAACTCATCCCATGTCATCGTTCCTTCATCCACTCCAGCTGTCACACTATTTCACCAGTATAAATATGCTCCTTGAAGCTATCTCGAAGCAAGCCTTCTTTTCTGCTCACCACCGAGCCCTAAATCTGTGAAAATCGTCTCACAGTGCAGCAACCAGTTCCCCACTTCTATGGCGTCTTCATTCCCAACAAATGGTTTTCCTCCCAGCCTAGCATAGTCCCTACTCAAAGCAGCATAATTGTTGACTATTGGCGCTTCCTGGACTCCTCCCTCAACTACTCCAACAGCAACCCCTACTTGCATCATGTTCACAAAAAACTGATATATGGCTCCAATGTCAACTTGCGGGACTTCAGCACCAACATTTCCAGCTCGTGCCTGACCTGGGTTCCTTCTAGTATTAGGTCTGGCATTTCCATCTACAGCGGTACTTCCTCCTCCAACATTATCTCTTCGAGAATCCATATTTGCATTCGAACCTTTATGAGATACAGAAAAATAAACTAATAGAGAAAGGAGACTAGAGATAAAGCGCATACTTATATATGGCAAATACAAGTACGTTACTATAGCGTTATCCCATACCTCGATTTATCGCTAATTCCTTTGGATTATGTCTTTCAAAATAATCTTTTTAGTTCAAGTTTTTCATAAACCTATGCTCTGATACCAAGTTGTAACATCCTCTATCTAGAGACCCAAAGCTAAGCGCTACAGATGCTGCAGTCATCCATAGTATTAACTTCCGGCGACTAAATACGGCTATGTTAATAGTATCCACAATATCAGAAGCACATGAATATGAAACTAAATCATAGTTTAAAAAAGACAATATCTTTGATTACATTTCCAAAATATGTTCCATATTCAAATTACATAATCCCATAATCGTTTCCCAGGTTCAGATAAAATATAGTTATTACATAAATACGTCAAGAGTGACATATGACGATGCCCCCTTGGTTGACCAGAGTACAATATATACAATACAGCAGAATCAATCCAAAATATAACAGCAACTCCTAATTGACTATCCGTCAGCCACCTGCTCGTCACCAGAAGCTTTATTTGCCAACCTACTAAAACCTGTAAACCTCAACCCTCAGCCTACTCAAATCAATTTTTTGACACCTGAGAGTTTAAGGAAAAAATAAATTTCGAGTCAGACATAAAGCCTGATGTGAATAATACTATACATCTCGGTTATCCGATATTAAGTAAGACCACACAGCTTAGCGGAACATGTTTCCCTTCACTAATATCCTTTTTAAAACATATCTTTTGCAAATTATAATCCTGCAACCAAAACTAGTTAAATCTGTAAAGCAATATCATGTATATGGACATATCAGTTATCATATGGACTATCTGTCCATACACTGTAGTTTTGTTTGGCTAACTACTAACCCTTGGCTGACTCGTGCCTACTAGAAAACATAAAAATCTAACATCTGTTAGATACTCCTCTTCTGGATGGTCTGTCCATTCTTACTTCTCCAGGTCTAACTAATCCTAATGGTTTTACGGGCTTACCAATAACCTGTCTTTCCTTTTTAGATTCCTTTCTGTTTGAAACAAAATTTTAGTCTTACCTGTGACAAATCCCTACACACTACAATTTTTGACTAAATTAGCTAGGGGCTAATAGCTAATGGGTATAGGATGCGACCTTACACTAGTCCCATCTGGTCTTCTAATCTGAGTCATTTTCTTAAGGTTAACTACCCTTTAAATTTTTCCTTGAAAACCTTTTCAAAATGATTTAAACCTTTAAATCATACATATACAAGGAAATTATTTATATATACTCTTTGCTTTACTCAAATCACCTTGCCATGTTACATATTCTTTACACAAAACCTTGTTGATGAAAACGTTTAAACTTTCGAAAGTACCCCTTTCGAATCCTTTGAAAGTATCCCTTTCAATACGAGTAAAACCTTAGGCCGAAGGCCAAAACATACCTTTAGAAACCATTCATATTTATCCTTTCGAAAGCATTAAAAACATCTCCTTCGAAACCTTTAAAACCTTAGACATCCTCTTTAAAACACTTAAACATTGCCTTTCAAAACCATTGGAAAACCTTTCCTTTTAGACCTTTCGAAACCATTGGGGAACCACACCCATAGAAACCTTTCTTTAAAACTTTTCGAAAGCATCAAAACATCAAGCCTTTCGAAAGCATTTGGGTTCAATTTTATAACATATGGAAACACCTTTCGAAACCTTTAAAACCATCTCTTTCGAAACCATTTGGGTTCTACTTTTTATAGAGCAAAAGGGCCATTAAAACATTAAAGTCAAAAGCATCTCTTTTGAAAGCATTCCTAAGTAAAAAAGTGATGGTGTCAAAACCATCCCTTCGAAAGCATTGGAGAAGCGGCTTAGTTTTAAAAATAAGGTAACCCTTTCGAATCCAATCTGGGTCGAAAGTTAAAAGCGACAGTCAGGGGCTTCGACCTAGTCGAAAGCAGTTACTTAAAAACAAAGGCGCAACCTCTTAAAATCATTCTTTTTAAATCAAAAGCAGACCAAGTCTAAAGCTATTCTGTCGAAAGCAAAGCAGGCGCAGTTTCATTTGAAAGCAAAGAAGTGCTTCGACCCTTTCGGAACCCCTGGTTTTGACCCAATACCTTCCACCTATATCCAATTCACTACGTACTAGATATTTGATACCATGTGCATTGGTTTCTATGGGGTCAGAGGCGGAGGTAAGGAGTCGGAAGCCTGGTGCCGAAAGCCTTGAAACAGGAAAAAACATGTCGATTTGAATTTTTAAACTATTTATTTGTACCTAACCTGCCTTGTTTGTCAAATTACGATTGGTTGCAAATTTTTCTTTTCTAAAATTACCGTCGATTTTCAGAAATAAGAATTTGGATTATTTATAATATACCCCTTCTCATTTTTATAAATATATAAAATAGTTAAATCCCATACCTTAAATAATTTTACATATATCCAATAAAAAACTTAGTAAAATTCTACAAAAATTCTAGAAAATCATTTTTAATATGTTTTCTAACATATATTAATTTCAGACCCTAAACAAATATAATTTGGCCGTAATTAATTTTAAACCCAAATTAGCATTTTCTTCACTAGAAAATTCATATAAAATCCACATGAATTCAAAAAATTATGGAAATTGAAACCCATTTCTCAAATATCATTTCTGGTCTAAATCCAAATTCGCAAGGCAATTGGATGTCATATGATAAGGTTTTCATATCAAAACATATCACCAAATCTATGTGAATTAACATAAATCATCAACAACATATAGATATACATTTTTATCATCCAAAACATGGCAAAACATTTGCAAATAATTTGGATTTTATACAAAAAACCAAAAACCAATAAAAACTTGAGGTATGGTCATTATTCACCTTAGCTTTTTGCTTAAGGATGTGAGATTTGTTCTTGATTAAGTGATTTGATTCTTCCTCTTGAATTCTTCTTCTTTACTCTTCCTAATGGTGGCCGACCTTAGCTCTATTTTTGTTTGTGAAAATAAAATGAACGTGGAGAATGAATTCCTAAGGGGTTTAAGGTATAAGGATATACCTTGTTCCTATTTTGCCCTTGCATATTTCCTAACCTTTTTTTATTCTCTTTTTATTCACTACAAGAAATTTGTCCTTTGGTTGCAAAAAGTGGCAGCGTTTGATTGCTAACTGCAACTAATACTATTTTTTCAACGTAACCAAATATTTCCTATATTTCACCGCCCTATAAAAATTTCACCGCTCCAAAAAATTGTCCTGTCACGTTTTCCTCCATGTCAATACTTATAACAAATTTAACCATCCCTTTCTTCCTCTTCAATACTTGAATTTTATTTTATTTTTATTTTTATTTTTCACTTTAGCAAAATTCAACTCATCCTACCTCTATCGTCATCGTCTTGCTAGCGCTCTCCATCATTGTCGTCGTGCTGGCCCTCTCTGTCCTGATTGACTATTTCAATCGGATACCATGTATAATTGCTGGAGACTTCTACATAAACCCTAAATAGGTATGAATTTTATATTTCAATTGGATTTGAATTAGGGTTAGGATTCGATGAGATTCGTTTAGGTTTTGATTAAAAAATGAAGAGAAACGGAGTAGGGTTTAAGATTTAGGTTTGAGAGGGAGAAGATGAAGAAGATTTTAGGGATATATTTAATTAATGTGTAATTGATAAAAGATGTTCCATTTTGCTATATTAGTATGCATCATTGTAGCTTATTGAAATTTAACCTAATTCTTAATGCCAATCACAGGTGCGCAGACTCAGTCCAGGCGTATCAGGAGATTGAGTTATCTAGTAAATAGATCTGATGACTCATATATTTGGTCCATTGATTGATGTTGTCCACTGGCTGATATCATAGGAAAATAAACCCCCTTCATACATGCCAGTAAATATGTATGCAATGACCGTTTACGAAGAAAAAAACAAAACAAAACAAACATTGTTTTAAGTGTTTTCTTTATAACATTCATTGAACTGATAAATCTAAAATGATTTCAATATTTATTTACATACACGTATGCAGTTTGAATCCCATATGAAATTAATTTAAAGTTTATGTACTTTACCTTCTTACCTAATAAGTAAATTAAATGAACCGGTAAGGCACGAAATGGAAAATCATGGGTAAAGAATAATGTACTCATATATTCTCGTTGCTTCATGTTCTTCTCGTGAATATTGATAACCCACCAAAACCAAACAGTAAATGTTGATACATTGCCATGTACAATAATCTAATGAAGATACATTTCTCTGTTGCACATGTACTAGTCCTTCATTCTAAGACACTGCTACCGACCATGAAGTTAAGTTAGTGCACAACACTATCCTGGAACACTTCTTAAATTATGTCCAACACCAGTTAAAAAGAAAAACTCTTTAATGTTATGTTTTGAATTAATTGTTACAAATTTTGGTTAGTTCTGTTTAATTTCTAATTTTGAATTATTTGAGTTCATAAACTGTACTGATTTAAGAAACATGCTTAGTTATTTTGATTTGAAGAGCCGTGATTAGTTATTAGTGCTATCACTATTATTATTTTTATTATTATTACTAACTATAATCATTATTGTTGTTATTGGTGGTGGTAAAGGTGATATACAATGGTATTAAATAACTGCATATCTGAAAGTACACAATATGCCTTCTTTTGCTTGTGTTGCAAAGAGTAATCTCATTATTCAGTACACAATATGACTACTTATATAAATGTTTTATGGTCAGTATCCACATATGGGACATTTCCTTCTGGTTTTTGCAGAATCCTGCTCTTGTATTCAGTCCATGTTATTTAAATAGCCTTCATAAATATACTTCATGCAAAAATTTCTAATCTTTTTGAGGATTTTTTCGATATAATGTTCATATAATTAGTCCAATAGAAAGGTTTTGGATTTGTCGATATATTTTAGGAAACAGTTCCACCTTTATCTCCTCCAAAGCCTGCATTTTCTCAAATTTTCAAAGCCTGAAATGCCAAGAAATCTTTGGATGTGGGTATCTTTAAAAAATTTATTAGTAAATATCTTTAGGCATACTTTTTGGTGGTGATAACTTGGTTTTGGTGTTGGAGTAACTTTTTTTAATGTGCTTTTGTAATAGGAAAACTGAAAATACATCATTTGAGTAATTTTAGGTAACATGAACTAGTTATTATAAATTGTTGGTTGTTGGTAATAGGGGATTGCATCTCGAATAAATGGCTGAAGTTCACCATCTGTATCGGTCGTTACTTTTTACAAATTTATGCACTAACTTACCTAAGATACCATTAGATAATATATATAATGACCCACACAGGTCCGTGAATCCATATTCTTGATATTTCGCTAGTGCAGGTGATCTCAATCAGTTTTAGAGCATGTTTGTCAGCAATTTATTTTACCTTAACCTTTTAGCTTAAAAGAAACTTCTAGAAATAAGTGTCTGCAGGCTTCTCGACTATTTTGAATTGCAAAAACAAACCCTAGCCGATTGAGAACCCCAGCCGCCATTTTTTTCCTCTGCCTTCTTGTCGCCGATCACGGCCAGATCCCCTCCTCCACCTCCATTTTTTCTTTCCCTTGCCTTGTCAGATTCTGTCATGCCCCCTTCCAGCCCATCACACTGCCAGACTTCCCCTTCCCCCGAGCCTCCTCCGCGCCTTCCTGATCCTCCTCCAGGATTTGATCTGATCTCGCCCCTTGCTCCTAATGATACTGATGAAGATGATTTACCCCGGTTTTTTCTCGCAAATGGAAACGTTTACCTAAGACATCATTTCAACCATGCACTCATAATTCCAAATCACACGATATGCGTACTAACAATCTTAGATCGCCTCCCCTTCGAAGCGTGCATCAAAATTCCGCCCCCATTAATAGCAACAACGTCCTTTCCAAACATTCTGACAATAGATCCGAAACCAACAAATGGAACTTTTCCACTACATCTAGCAGGGCATGGAACGAAGTTGTCAAGGGTAATAACATCCCAGTTTCTATTCCGTTAAAGTATTATCATCCTCGTGTATTTAATTCTATGCAATGTGCTAAAATTTCTGCTGAGGTTGTTCAAGATGCTAGAAAACAATGGGATAATGCCATTGTAGTTTATGTGGTTGGTCCAAAACCTTACTACCCATATTTTAAAGACTATATTATTAGAGTATGGAAACCAGAAGATAAGTTTTTGATTTATTCAAAAGAAAATGGATTTTACGTTATCAAATTTAACAAAAAACAAGATTGTGATAAAATATTGGAAGGTGGTCCTTATTACTATAATAAGAAATTGATGATGATGAAGAGGTGGTCTCTTTGAATGCAACTCAACAATGAACTACTTCATACTATCCCGATCTGGATCTGTTTTTCCAATCTTCCCCTTGATTATTGGACTGAGGAGGGGATTAGCCGTATCACCTCAGTTCTCGATTCCCCAATCAAATTGGACAAATTCACTGAAGGAATTATTTAAATTGCTTATGCGCAAGTTTTAATTGAAATTAATAATTCTTTCAAGTTTCCTCATAGAATTTCTATCCAATCTGAAAATGATGAAATCATTTGGCAAGAAGTATTGTATGAGTGGAAACCTTCCATTTGTTCGAATTGTTCAAGTTTTGGGCATGCTAAAAATCATTGCCAATTTAGCAGGGTATGGATGCTGAAAGAAAATACTCATAAAACAGACTCCAACAACAATGAAATGATCATAGACGACAATAACGACATCAACTTGGTAAATGAACCTTTGAACATAGAGATTCAACAGAAAGAAATGAGTACAGAACAACTAGACATCAACCACAACAGCTCTAATATTGAAACCGTCAAGCACTCAAAGGATACTAATACAGTTCACCCTCAAAAAGTCTAGTCGAATCCTTCTAATTCGACTACTTACACAATTTTGCAAGACAAGTCTAAGCCTAAAGAAACTGATATAGAAATTTGTACAATTATCAGTGATACAAACATAAACATAGATTACAATTCATCTACAAACAAGTCTGATATGTCTATGAATTCATCCCCGATCCAGGTAGATACTAAAAAGAAGTTTGAGCCTCTCTCTAACCCCAAATCAAGACCAGCTGTGACGCCCCACTCCGAGACCCACATTAGTAAAGAGTATTACAAGGTAACACCGTCTGCTAATGTGGAGAATAGAGCTGGTTAGGACCGACCATCTATAGCCTTTCCTTAATTATCTACTGAATACGTCGACAAGGTAGCATATATCTATTTTTCTCAAGTGGATCGACATATCCAATAAATACTTAACACAAAGCCATAGGTGGCTGAAGGATCTATCAGAACAAATATAACAACTCAAATGTAATTCACATCACAGAATAGTTAATCATCACATACATTTACACATATACAGATACATTACAGAGCTTACAAAATGATACATGTCAAGTGGTAGAGCAAACCACAATATACAGGCGAGTCAAAAGAATATATATCAGAGTTAAAGCCAAAAAGGACTACACAAAATCTATGACAAAAAGGAGCTAGCAGAATAGTCCATGCGGAAGCAAAATAGGCTAAGTCTAAAGTACCTAACCTGAAACATCTCGGACTGACCCGAGTATAAAATACACAGGTCAATCTAGCTAAACCAACCAGTTAGATAAACCAAATGATAATGAACATACAAGATCATAAAGTACCACAAATATCCCCAAAGGAGATAAACAAATCATCTAACATAAGATGAATCAAAACAAGCCTCATATCATCGGCAATTCCAATAAACAAAGGATATCAATATCCCAAATCAAGCCATGAAGGCAAATAACAAATACCAATAAAGGTAACACAAGTTTCCATAAGGTAATCGCTATATATCATGTGGTTCAAAGGACCTACACCGAAGGGCGATACACTAGGGAAATATAATTGTCAAAGAAACAAAAGGTGCTCGAGCTTAGTACTGTAACAAGGATGCACACGCCTGAAGGCAACAAACCCGAATATCACTCAAGCAGTGGCGAATGACTAACTCCAAAAGCGATACTATATCACTCGAGCAGTGACGAATGACTAACTCCAAAAGCGATACTATAGGGCAACAAACTCGAAGGCAACGCCAAAAAGGCAACACCCGAAGGCAACGCCTGAAGGCAATGCCAAAAAGGCAACGCCAAAAGGCAACAAACCGTAGTGGCGGTACTGGACACCACTGTCCGGTGGAATGTGTCACAACTCTCAGAAAGGAACCCAGAAAATGTTAACGTGAGTCCCATACCCCACGTTTGCACTAAACGGTTTACTAACCGTTAGTCAATTTCACACTCAAAGCAGTAAAAAGTTCACCTCATCTCATCGGTAAACCAGACCCAGAGGTCAAAACGGTCAAACGAATAGATTAGGAATTAACTGAAAAGATAAACACACGTGTTCATAGCACGCGTTTTATTTAATCATTTAATTCTCCTCCCTCTTCGCTCGAAGTGCGAGATTGTGAGTGCGTTTTAAACAGAAATTATAAATTGGAGAAACGAGCTTTTAATACACTTTAAAAAGATCATTTTATAAAAACCCGTGTACGAATCAAAAAGGAATCGTCAAAGTCAAAATGCGATAACAACAAATTGGATCGACATGAATCGATCGAAAATCGGAAAACCAAAGCAAATAACAAACTGGGCAGAGTCAAGCAGGTCAGTCGACTGAACCAGTGGGTCAGTTGACTGGACTAGTGCCTGGAAACTTTTTGTTTCCAGGTCAGTCGACTGACCCAGAGTGTCAGTCGACTGACACGGGGGTACGCAGTTTTCTGCCCCAAGGTCAGTCGACTGACACAAAAGGTCAGTCGACTGATACAGACCCAGGCAAATTCCTGGGGTCTGGTTCAGTCGACTGACCTACTGGTTCAGTCGACTGAACCTGCTACCAGAGCAGAATCAGCCTAGCCCCCTTTGGGGCAAAATCGATAACACGAACCAGGAGCGACGAGCGAGCGACCATGGCCAAGGACTTATGTCAAGCGACAACCCAGCCTTGTATGGCCTTCCGAAACACTCCGCTAACGTGTTCAAACATCAAAGCTATGATTTTTACAAAGATTGGATTCCAAAAACCAAAAAATTGGACAATTCACCGAATCGATCCAAATCGAACACAAATGAATATGAATTGATGTTAGGAATTCTTACCAATCAACAACAAAAGCTATAAGCTTAGATGTGAGTTCAAAAAATCTCACCTTTTAACTCAAAAACAAGGATAAGAAGCTCAAATGCAAAGAAAGTATCAACCACTCTTCACTTCAACTCTACAAGCTTCAATCTAAGATCAAAACAAGTATTTCCTAAATTAGGGTTTAGGAATTTTCTGAAATTAAAGAGGAGAAGAGATTGAGAAGATGAAGATGGAGCTTACCAAAGCTTCTCTTGGATTTTTGGAGCAAGAATTGAAGTTTGCAATAGAATCTAGGGCTTGGAGTTTTAATTTCTCATTCCTCTCCCCATTTTCAGTTTGAGCTTGAGAAAAAGAAAAATAGAAATGAAGTGAAGAGGAGAGGAAAGGGCTGAACTAAGTTATAAAGTGAGTTGGGGTGGAACCCAAACCCAAAGCCCAACAGAAAATAGCAAAATTCAACTCACTCCAAACATATCGAAGCTTATACTCAAAAAAGTCGCAAACGCCATTTTGGACTCAACGGAAGTGGTCCCGAGTCCTAATTCGACCATTTGCTAAAAGTAGCTTTTCGGACTTTAATCCGACTAACGATGCTATATTTAAATAAAACATTTAAATATACAATCGTAAAATATGCGGGTTATTACACCAACCAGGAAGACTTGAACAGAAGAATCTCCTTTTGAATTCACAGCAACAGCACCCTCTGATGTCATTGACAATCCTGCGTGGGCAAACTTAGTTAATCAACTAAAAGGTAAAACCAAAAAGACAAAGAAAGCCAAGTTAGCGGGGACTGCTAATTTCTCTGACAACAGTAGCAGCCCAGACATCATTTTATAAATGCAGTTCCTATTTTGGAACATCAGGGGCATAAATGCCCTGCTAAACAATGTGAAGTTCTTCATATTTTAAACAGTGATAAATTTTCCTTCTTTGGCATTATCGAGAATAAACTTTCCTTAGAAAAAAATTGATAAATTCATGTCCAGAATTAACTCAAATTGGAATACTCTCATAACATATCTGATGGACAGATTTGTCGTATTTTAATCTTATGGGATTCATGTAACAACCCATATTTTTAACAAATATTTTTAAAAATTTATTATTTGAAAACTTTGATTTTTAAATCATTAAAAATTGAAGTATTGGAATTTTCCAATGTATTTTGGATTTTGTTTATATATTTTTTTCCAAATATAATTAAATATTGATTTTCTGGAAATTTTATATTTTGATTTATTCTCTATTTCATATTTTCTATTTCATTTCTATTTCCTATATTTTTCATTTTCTTATTTTCATTTCTCTACTTTCTATTTTATTTATTTTATATGATTTTGGCTTGGAAATTCAAAAGACTTTGGTTCCTTTGTCTTTAACATATACCTTTTTATTTTCTAGCCTCTTCATTTCTTTAGCCTCTTCATTTTCCTTCTTAGCCGTGCATTTTCCTTTCCAATAGCCGTACAAAACATTTGTTCCCATCTCCTTTTCATTTTTCATTCTAACAAAAAGATTTTAAAGTAAGTTCTTGTTTCCATGGCTTCTCCTCTTTCTTTTTCCATTCTTTCTTTTATTTTCTTTTGTTTTCTTCATCAAGTTGCTCGGCCTCCACCTCTATTGCCGACCACATCCCCTTCCCACCTCCACCATGACCGACCAACTCCTCTACACCACCATCACAAACCATAGCCGTGACCAAAAATGCCAAAAGCCATCACCAAAACATGTTGCAACACATAGCCGACCACCTTAACCACCACTTCCTCTCCTATTTTTCCACGGCCACCCTTATTCCTCCACCATATATTGCCTTGCCGTGACCTACACCATCCCATAGTCGTGCCTATTGATGAACCATTACCGAGTATCACACCATGGCCGACCACTTTAGCCATAGGGCCGAGCCTATGTGTGCTTGTGACTCTTCAATTGCTTGACCTTTTCCTTCCTTGCTTTGTAACCTGCCATTTTTCCACTTCCTCAAACCATAGCCGTGCATTGCTTGACTCAAAGATCACCTAGCGAGCCTAGTTGCCATAAAAAAGTCATGGCCGAGCCATGTAGAGGTGTAGCCGAGCCTATGTATGATGTGGTCGAGCCCACTTGATGCTTACAGGATGTTTATGTCATTCTATTTTACAAAACTTTCATTGTTTTAAATTTATAATCTTATGTGTTGAGATATATACTTATAATTGTTATATTTATTTGTTTACAAGATTTGGGTTTCGGTGCTACTTCTCCTCGAATCTAGTTCGTGCTTTGTCGTGCCTTTCAGTGTTTGTTGTGTGTCTCTACTTCGTAATCTCTCGCTTTAAAAGGTGAGTTTATTCACTTTAGACATCTGTACTTATATAATTGTGGAACAATGGCATGTGAATTGTAGTTGATGATATGATAGTAATTTATATATATTTGTGATATGATTATATGATGTTAAAATCTACTATAAACCGTTACATCATGTGATATGTTATATTACGTTATACTATTTATTTTATTTTCTGTTCCTCACACTGCAAGTTCCCTGTAGAATAGGATCACTATGGGTTGAAATGATACATACCCGAATGGACATTAGAATAAAGGAAATTCGTTATGAGCTGAAATGATAGGCTCAAGCGATTTTTATCTATTTTGTTTGACTTGGGATTGCGGGTTTGAAATGATAAAACCTGGATTTTTCTTTTTAATTTATGGATTGAAATGATATATTATCTGTATCACTTGACCTAGGTTAGAAAATATCATACAGACCCGTGGTTATTTTATATATTTTCTAAAAATTATTAAGTATTTTCAAATGTAAAAATATGATATTTTAACTTAAATTTGGATTTAAATGATTTAAATAAAGTTTTAGTGATTTTCTATGAGTTAAAATGTATAAGTAAATAAATGGGAAAATGTATTTTGAAAATATGACTTAACTTGATAATTTGGGAAATTTGGCTTTTAAAAGGAAAATTTAAGCTAAGTAAATAAAATGGAAACTTAGTTTTATTATATGAAATGGTATTTTAAAGTAAAGTATTATGTTAATTGTTAAAATACAAAAGTTAAGAAAATAGTGCACTTTGGTTTAATAAGTGAATTATTGTTTAAAAAATTGGATAATTATTAATGAAATTTTATTTTATAAAATCATAAGTTAAATGATATCCAAATGAATATTTTTGAATCGAAAATATGATTTTATAAGTTAAAATGGCTAAAAACTGAAGTTTTAATGTTTCTGAAATTTTATAATAAATCTGGAATTAGTATTGGTAGCACTTCAGAAATGCTGTAGTATTAAGACAGCATTTGTTAAGTGCTATAGTTGCTGAAAGTAAATTATATGCTGAAATAACTAAAGGGCTACAGTAGCACTTGGTAAGTGCTGTTGTTGTTGTACTGAACTGTTTTGAGACTAATATACCTACTGTAGCACTTTGTAAGTGCTGCTATTTCTGAAATTTTACAATGTTTTGAAATACTACTATATCTATCGTAACACTTTATAAGTGCTGCTGTTCTGAAAATACAGTGGTTTGAAATTTTATAATTAAATGAATGAACTCAGAAAATGCTATAATTCTGGAAATTGAATATTTGATTTGAAAGTATAATGACTTCATATTTAAATGGCTCAAATGAATATATATATTTATTTGGAAATAGAGATGATATTGTATTTGGTTTTTGAAGTAAAAATGATATTGTTTGATTGGGTTTTGAAAAGGTGGTTTTTGAAATAGAAGTGATATTTTGGTTTTAAAGTATAAACCATTTTGAAATTTATAACCACGGGTTATAATAACGATTGGTTGTTAAAGAGACCGGGATCAGATATGGACATACTCTCTATCGATACCGAAAACCACTTTAACAACTGTGTACGCGGTGGAGATTCCAAAATGAAGTAGGATGGTGGCGACGATCCTATTGAGGTATATACGTGGACCCGACTCCCGTGAGTTGGCACAAGGTGGCTAAAACAGGAGCGATTGACGGGCCAATGAGGTAGCTCCTTTGATCGGACACACTTCTTCGATACCATTCTATTGCTTTGTGATTGACTGGGTGCACCCTTTGATTTTTGGGAGTGTAGCTCGAGGTAGGCGGTAGTGGCTGCTATGCGTTACCACCAGTCCGGATGCATAATTAGTATATCTACCCTGGCATTGCCTAGTTGTGCCGTGTCACCTACCCTAGCATGCCTTACGACGAGTTTGATTTGTGTCGTACCTATGGAGTATCCTCTGGTAGCCTCCCGATCTGGAGGTATTATGGTACTGTATAGACTATTGGCACTATATATGTGTTAAGGGGGATATGGGTAACGCCTTAACGTTATTTTAATAGTTTACTTTACTTTAGACATTATTATAATAGCGTATATTACTACATAGTAGATAGTTTAACGAATCCTTAAGGATTGGGCGATCCCAACATTCTTTAAGTTACTTGTGCATTTCTATTACAGTTCACTTGAGTTGGTTTACATTTGTATAAGTATGTATGTCCTGACTCGAGAGTTTGTGTTTTGCTTTACGCTCGGGTCAGCCTGAGTATTACAGCTTTGGATTCACCTTCTGGAGCTAGAGATTGCTGGAGTTTATCTGTCTATCTAGTTGTCTTTCCATTTCAGTTATTTCATTCAGCTTTGCTTATGTATTTGTGAACTTATGTATTCAGACTTCTGTTGTATCTGTTTTTCAGATTATGTATTTTGTATCTGTTTTGAGACTATGTATTGTAGTGGCTTCATGAACCACTATTTATTTTATTTTCCGCTGCGAGTTATTCTGATATTCTGTGTCTGTGATTGGTTTTATTTGCTCCAAATTTATTTACAATCTATTTTTTGTATTATTCAAGTCTGACATGTGTGGTTTTATTGTCGATTTGAATGGTCCAAAATAGTGGGTCGTTACCAAGCCGTGACACCCCACAAAGCATAACCTCAACATCGTCACAAAATAAAGTAAGGGTTGCGAACCCACCGACAGGATTTGCAATCCGTAAAGAAGTAAGCAAGCATGAAACATCCAAAGAACAAGCATCCACGAGTTCCTTTGACACGAATGAGTGTGATGCACCCGTATCAAAGAGCACTCTAATCGATCGATTATGAAAAAGAATGGAACCTTCAAGAATAGAAGAAAAAGTACCTTTCGGCTGAGTCGCATCACTAGAAACCGCTACATTAAGATTCCCCGGACGAGAACTTTTGTTCTTCTTAGGACAAGAAGAAGCCATATGTCCCTCGGCTTTGCAAAAGTTGCACCTCTTAGGCTTTGGACACTCACGGGCTGGATGGTTATAAAACAAATTCTATAAGTTTATTTAAAATATTTTGAGAGAAAATACATCATTAAAAAGGACAATTCAATTCAGTGGTCGAATATCATTCTTCACTCTAACGACCAATTCATTACTTGCATTTTACACAATGTTAATGGCACTAGTATTCTATGTACCACAGTCTATGGTTTCAATGAAGATTCAAAATGAGGGGAGCTGTGGAATTATATTTTAAACCAATCTAACAAAGTAAATTTACTGTGGCTTGTAGCGGGAGATTTCAACTCTATTTTAACTCCTAGTGATAGAATGTCAAATGGACTTCTTAATTCGTTAGGTGATCAAGATTTTGTTGATTGTATTTCTAATTCAAAATTGATTGAGCCAAGCTTCATAGGTAATTATTATACATGGATAGGCAGTCAAATTTTTTCTATTCACGGTAAAATAGATCGTGTCTTTGTCGATTCCTTATGGCTGAACAAATTTTGTCAGTTTGGGATTCATTTTGGGTGTCACTCTTTGAGTGATCATACCCCCATTATTATTAATCTTCTGATCCAAAATAATAAAAGAACTTGAGTACCCTTTAGATACAAGAACTCCTGGCACCTTCATATAGACTACCAGTTATCTGTCCATCATGCTTTGCAACAACATTTCTCTGGAAATCCTCTCCATGTCCTGCTATGCAAGCTGAAGTCTGCCAAATCTGCTTTGAAGGAATGGGCCAAAAGTAAAAGCAACATATATTCATTGGTTGATAAATTAAAAAATTATACTAATGAATTCTATCTTCAACTTATTAAAGATCCTTTGAATATTAGTATTCTAGAACAATTTACAGTGCATAATGAGCAGCTTCACTCTATCATGCGATAAATTGCAGTCAATAACGAGCAAAAGATGAAAATTAATCGGTTAACCAAAGGAGACAAATCTACTGAGTTTTTCTTCAGTAAAATTAGTGTTATTAAGCCTAAAGGAAGAAGCAATTTAACACTAAATGATAATGGCATTGGATATCAACATCAGATAAACTCGCGCATGAGGCAATTAACTATTTTTTCGATCTGTTCTCATCAGCACATGCAAGAAATCAATTTCCAGGAATAATTTGTAAGAAAATCTTGTCTGACAATGCCAGACATAATCTATGTAAACCATTTCAACTAGAGGAAATTAAAGTAGCCATATTCTAGATTAATGATAATAGCTTCGCTGGACCGGATGGTATTAATTCTAAATTCTATAAAGTCCATTGGAGCAAATTAAATTGGATATATGGAATGCTATAAATGGTATTTTCGAATCTGGGAAAATCATCCGAGAAATCAATCACACATTTATTTGTCTTATACCAAAAAAGCCTGATGCTGTAGACATGTGTGATTTCAGACCAATATCCTTATGTAATGTTTCTTACAAAATTCTAGCGAATCTGTTTTGTAACAGAATGAAAGACTACATGAATGATCTCATCTCATATAACCAGAATGCTTTTATCCCTGGCGGAATAATCAATGAGAATTCTCTTTTAGCTTATGAAATGGTGCAGAGCTTTAACAAGAACAATTCTAACAATCTATGCCTGAAAATTGATCTGAATAAAGCCTATGATAAAATTAATAGAGAGTTTATTCATCATATGCTGGTTTCTATGGGTTTTCCTCTCGCATTTGCTAATCTTATTTTTGAGTGCATTTCTACCCCTTCGTTTTCTACCTTAATTGATGGTTCACCATATGGTTATATTGACAGCTTGAGAGGGTTAAGACAAGGGGACCCTCTCTTGCCGTATCTATTTTCTATTGCAATGGAATTTCTGACTATCAGACTTGATGTGGCATATTTAAAAGGCAATATTACCCCCATTTATCAAACTGATCCTATGATTACACATTTACTTTATGAAGATGATATTCTGAATTTGACAAAAGCTACTATTCAGAATGCTGAAAGTATAAACCAGATTTTTCAAAAAATGAAGCGCTTATCTGGTCTTGACTTAAATGTCAATAAATCTTCTTTATACTTCAGCAAAGGAGCTAAATACAAGCATCAAATAACTGATATCCTTAAAATCAATGTTGGAAGCCTTCCCATCATGTAATTGGGTATCCCACTATTTGTCAATAAATTAAGAACAAGAGATTTTAGTTGGTTAATCGACAAACTTAATAAAAAATTCAACCATTGGAGTAATAAGTTGTTGAATATTAGTGGCAGAATAGAACCGATTAAATCAGTAATATTCCCAAGAATCCAATTCTGGCTTCAGTTTTCACAATTTCCAATGGCTATTATTCAGAAAATTAATTCCATTTGTGCTAATTTTTTATGGAATTCCAAAGCCTACAAAATGTGCTGGGATGATGTATGCAAAACCAAAAATGAGGGGGGCTTGGGCATTAGAAGAATTGATGAAGTTGCCAAAGCTATGGCTATTAAACTTTTATGGAACTATATTACTGGTGATACTCTTTGGGCAAATTGGATGCAAAACAAATACTGTAAAAATGCTAACTTCTGGACTGTGTCTATGGATAATAATGCATCTTACACATGGAAGACTCTGTTAAGGGCCAGACAATGGTGTAAAGGATATATAGATAGAAAAATTGTTAATGGGGATAGCACAGACATGTGGTTTAACCCATGGTTAAATGGAGCTTCTCTGATTTACAAGTTTGGATGGAATTCCATGGTTGTGAATGGTGGATGCAACAAACAGGTATCTACACTTATCTCTGGTCATTAATGGAAACCTCATTTATAGTCCATTCCTACACAAATTCATAATGAAGTACACAAGTTAACTATTCATAATCATTTTGAACATGATTACTAGTACTGGATCCCTAACCATCTGGGTCAGTTTAGTATGAAATCAGCTTGGGAACAAATCGGATGTAAACACTCTGAATACAACCGGGCAAAAATTATATGGGATAAGAATTGTGCTCCAAAAATGTCCATGTGTTCACTTTTGGCTAAACTTAACAAGTTAAACACAAAAGAAAGACTCAGCAAATGGAATACTACCATAGATAGCAAGTATGCTCTTTGTTTAAATCAGGTTGAAGACAGAGATCATCTCTTCTTTAAATGCAATTACTCGAGACGGTTACTGGAGGAAATTATGTACAAATTAAATATCAATCTTGGTAATACTTCAATATTAATCATGTCCTAGAGACAATTAGTCAAAACCAGAAAAGCAATTTACTTAGCAATCAGATTACTAGCATTGCTTTTACTACACTGGTTTGGAATGTATGGTGCGAAAGAAACAACCGCGTCTTCAAAAACATCGAATTGCCTACTAACATTAGAATTAGACTCTTAATTCAAGACCGCAGATACTTAATAAAGCACAATTTGAACTTGAAATTAATTAGCACAGAATCGAAACTTATCTTGGTTGCTTTTGACATAGCCACTGACCCGAGATCCACTCTTCGTCCACCCTGAGCTTGGCATGTTCCCTCTTGTTTTTGAAGATGGATTCCTTCTGCGTTGTTGTGACTCCGATTTCGCCATTAATGCTTCCTGAGTTTTATTGATTGAGCTCCAATTTTAATTTTGGTAAATTAAAATGTCTTTCTCTCTCCTGGAGGCGATGCTTTGATTCATTCTTTGTACATGTGGCCAGCTTCCCATGCTTTTGTCACGTGATTTTGGATTTTGTTGTTGTACTTTGCCTATTTTTTTCCTCTTGTGTTTTTTCCTTTTGCTCTTGCTGATTTAAGCTACTCGTATGGATGGTTTTGAGTGTAATCCTATTTTGTTTACTCCTCAATCTATTTGACAACTTGTATCAGTCCTTGTTTATTGTACTGTTAACATATGAACATGATATGTACTCTTTTTCCGGGCAAGGCACCCATATAGGTTAGGGGGATTGCATGGTTTTAATAAGGCATATCATGAAAGTATATGTCTTTTTCTTGTGTATATAAAGTACCTTTTTCCAAAAAAAATGTGTCTACAAGTCAGACTTTTAGTTAAATTGAGAAGCAAATGTTCTTTTAATTTTTGATTTTTAATTTTAACTACAATGACCTATACAAAATTTCTGTTATTTGAAGGTAAGTAGTAGTAACTTCATTTGTCAAACTTTTGAGTATACAGATACAATCATAATATCATTGGATAATCAGTTATGTAGAATTTGTGGCATCTTAGCGTTACTTACAAAATTCTTGTTCAGTCATGACTAAAGCATCTTAGTGGCATGGACTCCATCCTTTTCAGCTTTTAGTATGTCTTTGCTTTCTATTTCCTTGTATTTCGGTTCAACCCTGTAAACATGATTTAAGTGTTGCATATACATATTTTTTGAATTTGAAAGATTGGTTTAATGGAGTGATTGTACATACATTTCGTTCTTGGAAGAGAGATTGATCCAAAGCTGAAAACCTTTGTTGATTGCTTTTGGACCTAGCATTTCTGAGTGTATTATTCCTCTCTCAGCAGTTATCCACTGTCAATAATCACATTTAATTTTTTGATGACATAAATCCTTTTAATTTTAGTTTAAATTGCAAAAATATTGTTGTATGAATTAGTCGTCTTCTTGTTTGGGATTCCAACTTTGTTATTTGAATGATTCGGGCTTTTCGACAACTACAAAATTCAGGTTTATCTTCATTCCCCATAATCTCAATCTTGATGTACTTACTGTATCTTGATGTACAATTTTGTTAGGAGTATGAGAATGTCTTGTATTATTTTGTCATTGCATGTGCCCCTAACATTCTATGTAATAATACTCATCTACCTGTCACACCGCTCCTCAAACTCCTTTTAACATGAGCCTTCACAACTATTGTAGATTTAGTTGTAGTATTCTTTATATAATCATTATTTGTATTAACATAAGTGGACATGTTTGGTTGTTCTTTAATTTTAGGAACTTCTTCATTGATAACACCTGCTGCACTTTCTATGATAGTATGAGGTAAAATTTCTTCAGGCATATTTGTATTTAGAAAATCAAGTAAATCTGCTTCATCTGGTTTGTTACTCTTATTTAAATTTTCTGGCATGTCGATAATCACACTTAATTTATCATATTTACCATTTCCCTCATTTCAAGATCTATAGTTTCTGTTTGTGTCTCATTTTTGTTTTCTGCATTACTGTACTCCTACGTAGCAGGGATACTTCAGTTTGGGGAAGAAGCGCGTGTCGCGTGCGCCACGCGTGCGGGGGTGCGCCGCGGTGCGCCGCGGTGCATACGGGGTGCGCCTGGTGGCGTATCCCCGTATTCCAAGGCGCCGATACGTGGGGGTGCGCCAAATGGGGTGCGGGAGGGGCAGAAATTGTAATTATACAGCAGTACATTAAAAAAACACAGACGCTTTCGATCGAGAGAAAAACAAAACCCTAATTGGAGATTTCGTCGTCGTCGCTCATCCGCCTTCGCTCTTCTCGCCGTCGCTGACAACCATCGCGGCTGCCGCTCATCCCGCCGCCGCTCCTCAGCCCACCGCTGCCGCCGCTCCTCAGCCCGCCGCTGCCGCATAAAGGATATTGCAAATCATCTCTGACCAAAGTTTTGCCATCGTCTTCCTCTGCTAGACGCGTTGAAGTTAGTGCTCGATTTTTATTGCCCATATCGAATAGTAATTTGCATCTCTAAGTATTATCTTCTCAACCCAGTTCAACCTAGTTTTTGATTTTTAGTGCCTAGAATCAACCCTTAAATTTACCTTTGCCCATCTTTCTGTAAGAGTTAACTGTAAATAAGGTTTACCTTTGGTTCTGAACATTATTTCTTCAATTTTTAGTAAAGTTTTAACCAACTTCGTTGTAATACCCTAAGATTTTGTGGAAAATTCTTTTAAATAAATGATTAAAATTCTGGGGGAAAAATCAGAATTATTATATAGGTGGGATTTTCAGTGGTGCAAGGTTGTGTGCATGTGTGCACGTGCACACTAGTTATGGCACTAAGAGAAAATCCAGAATTCCTGAATAATAAAACAAAGAAGGAAAATATTTAGATAAAATGTTTTAAATAAAGGAAATATAGGCCTAGACATGAATATTAAAATTCCTGAGGATATGTGTATATATATATATATATCTATATATATATATATGCATATGTATGACTTGTCTGGAAATTAAGACAGAAGAGAACATTGATTTATAATGAATAAGTGAAATTTTATTTGAATAATAGGAGTGTAGAAATGCATATAAGAATGCACATGTTTTCTGCAAATAAAAGAAGGTTAAAGTTAAACTAACACCCATAGTTGTATAAATGTATATATACAGATATTATTTGAGCAGAAAATTAATAAAGGAAAAATAAGTAAAAGAAGCACTAAAATAGTAAGAACCAAAGTGCAAGAAAGCAAATGTACAAAGGCAGAAAATAGAAAGTCACACCATTATCATGTTTGAGGTAAGTATAATAAAAATACTTAAAGTAACCACTTTCTGAAAAGAAAAGAAAATGGGCACAACTTAGCCTTGTTTTAAAATATTGGCCGGGACATTAAGGGTTAGGAGGGAGAGAATATGCAATGCCAAATGCATGATTCTGGTTTGGGCTAAAATAGGGATTTTGCATCACCCAAAACCCTAGGTAGTACCCTTATATAAATCAAGAGCCTAACCAGAAAACTGCTCTCTCACTGAATTAATTAACCTAAGGAAGAAGAGGAAGAAAAGGCTAAAGATTTGAGGGGTTTTCTGGTTTAAGCTTGTGTAAGCAGTTAGGTGAGTATCCTCACTCATATACATGGCATTAAGACCTGGGATTAGGCAGCCAAGCTTTTATATGCTATATTTTGCATGTTTTGATTTACAAACTATGTTGACTACTGATGGTTTCATGAATGCTTGATGAGATATGATCTGCTATGATGGATGTATAACTTTTTTGTTCTATTTTCATCCCTGTATGTTATACCAAAACCTTAAAGAACATGTAAGAGAGTATTTGTAACTAGTCTGAATCATGGCTTAAGACAAAGAATGAAGAAAAAAACTATGAGCTGCATATACAATGGTATAGTGCTGAGGCTTGAAATAATTGGTTGAGGGTGCAATGGAGTCTTTCTCTATAAGTGCTGAGCCCAAAACCAAACAGAAAATTTACAAGCCTAAAAATTATGTTTAAACAAGATTAAAAATCTGGCTAAACATAGTTGCTTGCAAAATCAAAATAAACCCAATAGAGCCATGCATTTATTCTCAGTTGCAAACATTCTGGTATATGTTTGAGTAGGGTGTTTATATGCTAAATAATGTGAGATGGAATGACTGGGTGTTATACCTCTAGAAAGTAACCTTTAACTTGCTTGCAATATTATGTCTGCAAGGTAACTAGTATGTTTCATGTATATAAGTGGTCTGTACACCTAGCTATCATTGATAAAACGAACATGAATACACTTAGTAATATAACTAAGGATTTTGTGCCAAGAAGGCTGCTGGAATGCCTGTCCTATTTGAAGTAGACAAGTTGACACATGGCTTGTTTAAGTCCTGAGATCTTTGTGCCATGATGTTAATTAGTTCATGGCAATGTGTCCCTTTGATTCCTTATAGAAGATGAGGTCAGGAATTTATAAGAAGAAAAGGCAACCTTAAATGATGATACAGGAAACTTGGGTCTTTCCGGGATTAGGGTTGGTACGAGGAACCTTAGTAGTTCCAGATAAAAATTATCTTAATGCATATGTTTGCTCTTGTGTATGTATATGGGAATACCTGATTAATTTATACATTAATCATTCATGATAATACCTGTCAAGTTATGCAAGGTATATTTATGCTGTATCCTTAGCTTAATATCATGGATATGTTAGAAATGCTCACACCAGATCATAGATCTGACCCTTATTGCTCATGGCACATGGGGGTGTCTCATTCATAATGGGGCAGCCACTAATGCTTTTGCAGGTTGTGATGGAGCTAAGTAAGCAAGATTAAAAAGATATGGAATAGAGGATGCTAAGATAATTAGAAATAAGAGCTAGAATGTGTTAATTCATGCATGTATTTCCTGATTGATATGGCTACCTAAATGTATTAAGTAGGAAGAACTTGTAAGAAATATGTGTTATGTTGTTTCTGGTTATTTCTGGTTTGGTATGTATTAAGGATATTAATGTTAAACTGATTTGAAAATCTATTTGCTAAAGTTGTTTTTGATTTAGAGGAAAAACCTGGATTTTATAAGCATAATCATTTTATGATGATTTTAGTTCATCCTAAGTCCTTTCAAAAGATAGATATATAGGAAATTATATGGGGAAAGTCCAGAAAGAATTATAACTGTTATATTTTCAAGTCATGATATTGATATATGTCCAAATGTAAGTAAAAGTGTAAAAACCCTGAATATGCATTTTTAAAAAGAGAATTATGGTTAGGAAGGATGATATAAATCTGATCACAAGGTGCCTGATTCATACATATATAAACATGCTTTTGAAGAGAAGAAGTATCAATGTTTTGTGTATATTCTGGTTTGTAAAATGCAAATAAAAGAATGGTCAGATTAACCACATGGTTAGACCATAGGTCAGGCCAAATGTTCACTTCAAATCAATGAAGCAAGGAACCATTTGAACCCAGTTTTCTGGAAAATGAGCAAAGACATTGACATGTACATGTATATCTGTGTACATGTTGATATTTGGGCAAAAATATAAACATAAATTCCTAGAACAGTTGTAGGAATGGGTTGCAAAAATAATAAAGCAAGAAATATTGATTTGTATGTTAGATTATAGGCAAAAATTAAGTATATATGTGTAGATATAGGTAGATATCAGATTTTAAACCATACAGGAGAAAAATAAAAAGAAAAACAAAAATTGGGTTTGAACCGACCAGCATAGCACTCGAACTCGTGACCTCTCATGTATAAGTTAGGCGCGTTTCCATTACGCCTAGATGTTGCTTGTGTTCACTTATGATCCACTTTCTTTTAGCCTGAGTTTGATACTATACAGACTTTAACACAATCATCCATATTAAAAGCTTGCTTTCCACTGATTATTACTTGATCTTTTCTTAATTAGAATAACAGACTAAAGTACATGTTTCCAGTGGATCCTATGGTCAAAAATCAGGATACAATAATTAATCTTTTATCAGGGAATTATCACATTTTAATAGATTTAAAAGGATTTCTACTTATATATTATCATGCTCTGATTCTAGTAGAATATAACATAGATATCTTCATATATGTATGTTAGGAATGATTTAGGTTTAAAACAATATTTTTATATTGTGAAAGATCCTGGATAATATGAGAATAGGGAAGGATGACCCTAGGTAGTCTTAGCTAAGTAGAAAAAAAAAACTAAACTAATTTTTGGTTAAGAATTAGGGTCATTACATTTGGTATCAGAGCTATGTTTTAATTAACATAGCAAAATATTTGTATGCTTATGTTTATACTAGGTTTGTTTGTGATATATTTGACTGTTTATAAGTATTCCCTGAATGTATGTGTGTGCATGTGACATACACAGTGATTAAATAGGAAAGATACAACCAATTTAAAATTAAAGCGAAGTATTATAAACTCATATAATGAAATACATATACTTTTAGAAATATGGTAGGAAGAGGGTCTCATCATCAAGGAGGATCTAGCACACCACAAATGCTTGACATGCAGGAATTTGTGAGAGTTTTGAGAGATGGAATTGGGCACAGACCTGAGAACCCATATGAGGAGCTCTCCAAGTTAGTGAAGACTTATACCAATTTGGGAGGCAAGAGCTTTGAAGGAACTGAAAGTGTAATGGAGATTCAAGCATGGCTGAGGACATTAGAGAGGATCTTCACTGATATGCAACTAGATGACCAAAGAAAGAGGCAAGTGGCCTCAAGGCAATTAAAAGGTGCAGCTTTGAGTTGGTGGGAGGTGATCATAGCTGGCCGGAATGAAAATGATATTAATTGGAATCAATTTAAGGAGATGTTAGAGGCAAGGTTTGTTCCAGCCTCAGCAAAAACCACTTTACTTGAGGAGTTCATCAAACTTAGACAGGGGACTATGAATGTCACAGAATACACCCAGAAGTTTGAGGGATTGTCAACTTATGGGGCAATGTTAGTGGCTGATGAAGCATCCAAAAATGATAGATACATCAAGGGATTAAACCCAGGGCTTAGCAGGGCTATATTACCTTATGCTGACAGAACTTTTGATCAAGTGATAGATTTGGCTCTGAAGATTGAGCAGCATGACAAGGAAAGAGATAAGTTTAGGAGCTTCAAAAACAATAGCAACAAGAAGAACAAAGGGAAGTACCATCCTTATGATAAGAAGAAAGGAGAGGCAGATGGTAAGAAGGCAGTAGATGCAAAACCCAATGAAGCCAAAAGAAAAATAGTTTGCAACCATTGTGGGAAAGAAGGCCATATTAAGCCAAGATGCCCAGAGCTTAAAGGGGGAGCTTTCAAATGCTTTCTATGTGGGAAGGAAGGGCATATGAAAAGAAATTGCCCAGAATACAAGCAACAAGGGAAAGTGGCAAACCTGGAAGGTAGGGGCAAGGCCATAATTGAGGCTAATGCTGAAAACCATGGTCAAGTGGAAGGTACACTATTTATTTGTACCATACCTTTAGCTGTAATATATGATACCGGGGCAACCCACTCACTCATTTCCCATGAAATAGTTAAAAGGTTGAAAATGAACTGCAATTTGGCTGAAATACCTCTGTTAATACAAAGCCCTTTAGGAAGTTCTAGTGTATTAGATATGATTTGTGTGGATGTGAATTTGAACATAGGGGGAAACACATTTGTTTCCAATTTATATGTTCTAAATTTCCCAAATATAGGAGTTATATTAGGGGCAGATTGGCTAAGACAATTCAAAGCCATAATTGACCTAGATGCATCCACCATTTCACTACAAAATTCTAAAGGCCAAAGGGTTACAATTCTGTGTGAACCTATCAAAGAAAACAGTCTAAATCATTTAATTGAATTAGAAAATAATCCCAAGGAAATAGCTATTAATGAAATCCCCATAGTTAAAGAATACTTGGATGTATTTGGGGAAGTAAAAGGTGTCTCACACCATAGACCTGTTGAATTCCAGATTAACCTTATGCCTGGGGCTAGCCCAATTATCAAAAAGCCTACAAGGATGGGGCCAAGTGAATTAAAGGAGCTAAAGAACCAGCTGGAAGAATTAGAAGCCAAGGGGTTTATAAGGCCAAGTAATTCATGCTGGGGTGCTCCTGTAGTATTTGTTAAAAAGCATGATGGTACCTTAAGAATGTGTATAGATTATAGAGAATTAAACAAAGTAACCATCAAAAACAAATACCCATTACCCAGGATAGATGATCTCTTTGATCAACTCAGTGGAGCTAAAGTGTTTTCTAGGCTAGACTTGGCATCTGGGTTTCATCAGATGAAGGTTGAGGATTCAAGTGTTAAATATACAGCATTTAACACAAGATATGGTTTGTATGAGTTTCTGGTTATGCCATTTGGGCTAACAAATGCCCCTTCTTACTTTGTAGACCTAATGAATAGGATATTCAGAGATTACTTAGACAAGTTTGTTCTGATTTTTATAGATGACATTCTAATCTATTCTAAAACAATAGAGGAACATGAGAACCACTTACATTTGGTCTTATCTAGATTAAGAGAAAAAGATTTGAAAGCAAAGTTCTCTAAGTGTGTGTTCTGGCAAGAGGAAGTACATTTTCTTGGACATGTTGTCTCTGCTAGAGGGATTTCTGTAAACCCCAATAAGATAGTAGCAATCCAAGCATGGAAGAAGCCTAACAATGTTAGTGAAGTTAGGTCATTCATGGGGATGGCAGGATATTATAGGAGGTTTATACAAGGATTTTCTAAAATAGCAATGCCACTCACTAACCTGACTAGGAAGAACCAAAAGTTTATATGGACTGATAAGTGTGAACGAGCTTTCACCCAGATCAAGGAGGCTTTGGTAAAATCACCAGTGTTGAGAGTACCAGAAGGCAATGAGGGATTAGTTGTATATACAGATGCATGTGGGTCAGGGCTAGGGGCTGTGTTGATGCAGCAAGATCAGGTCATAGCCTATGCATCTAGACAACTAAAACCCCATGAAACTAGATATGCAACTCATGATCTTGAGTTGGCAGCAGTAGTATATGCCTTGAAGCTCTGGAGGCATTACTTATTAGGTGCAAAGTTCATTTTATACACTGATCACAAGGCCTTAAAGTATCTCTTTTCACAGAAAGATTTGAATATGAGACAACACAGATGGGTTGAATTTCTTGCTGCTTATGACTTAGATATACTTTATACACCAGGCAAGGCTAATAAAGTGGCAGATGCATTGAGTAGGCAGCATGCAAAAGTGGCCATGTTGATGATGGAGGAGTTTAGAGACTTGACCATGCTCACTGATTTGGAAATAGATGAGAGCAGTGGGATAAGTATGGAGATAGTTGAGGAAGAAAGGAGTAAAGGAAGGTTAAGTTTAATTACTCTACAATCAAATTTGGTCTTGAAGGTGGCAAAGATGTAAGAAGAAGATCAAGACTTAGCAGAAAAGAGGTCTCTCCTATTAAAGAAGGAGGAAGTGAAGGATTATCACATTGATGAAAAAGGATACCTAAGGTACAAGGGTAGGATATGTGTCCCAAACATCATAGAATTGAAAGAAGAAATCCTTAATGAGTACCATAGGAGCAAATATTCCATACATCCAAGCAGCACCAAGATGTACCAAAACTTAAAAAGGGACTATTGGTGGAAGGGAATGAAGTCTAATGTAGCTAGACATGTTGCTAAGTGCATGGTTTGTCAACAAATAAAAGCTGAGACCCAAAGACCTTCAGGGTTGTTGCAGCCACTTAGCATACCACAGTGGAAGTGGGAAGACATATCTATGGATTTTATAGATGGTCTTCCTAGATCCAAGAGGGGAAATACAAGTATTTGGGTAATTGTAGATAGGCTGACTAAAGTAGCCCACTTCATACCAGTAAAAGCAGACAGAAATGCACCTAGGCTAGCCCAAACTTTTATGAGAGAAGTGGTAAAGTTGCATGGTGTTCCTAAAACTATAGTGAGTGATAGGGATACAATCTTCACTTCAAGATTCTGGAAGAGCTTCCAAGAAGCTATGGGGAGTGAATTGTGCCTAAGCACTGCTTATCACCCCCAATCAGATGGGCAAACAGAAGTGGTAAATAAGATTTTAGAGGATTTGCTTAGAGCATGTGTGTTAGACTTTGGAGGAAATTGGGAGGACCACCTCCATTTGGCTGAGTTCACATACAATAATAGCCACCAAAGCACAATTGGAATGGCGCCCTTTGAAGCTCTATATGGAAAGCCATGTCTATCACCTATGTGTTGGTCTGAGGCAGGAGAGAAAGCTATCTTAGGGCCAGAATATGTCAAGGACATCACAGAGAAAATAGGACTGGTGAGAAAGAGGATGGCAGCAGCTCAAGATAGGCAAAAGAAATATGCTGATGCAAAGAGGAAGTCAGTGGAATTCAAAGTAGGTGATTATGTCTTCATTAAGGTTTCACCAATGAAGAAAGTCTTGAGATTTGGCAAGCAAGGGAAACTCAGACCCAGATATGTTGGACCATACAGGATTTTGGAGAGGATAGGCTCACTAGCCCATAAGCTGGAGCTTCCAGAGGGGATGAGTGCAATACACAATGTGTTTCATGTGTCACAACTAAGGAGATGGGTACATGACAAGGATGAAATCTTAGAAAAGCCTACTGAAGTTCAGATTAATCCAGATCTAATCTATGAGAAAGAGCCAGTGGGAATTGTGGCAAGGGAAGAAAAGAAATTAAGAAACAAGACATTGAAGCTTGTAAAGATTCAATGGAGTATAGATCCTAGTGATTGTACTTGGGAGCTAGAGGATAAAATCAGGATGGATTACCCTAGGCTCTTTGCAAATTTAAAAGGTAAATTCTTAGATTACTAAGAAAGTTTAATATGTATGATAGACAGTGACTAATTGATTTGCTCATGCATATGCTGAATAATTTTTCACTAAGAAATTAGAAGTACTCAAAGATTATATTGCAAATTGTGAGGACTCAATTCCTAAAAGAAGGGGTGATTGTAATACCCCAAGATTTTGAGGAAAATTCTTTTAAATAAATGATTAAAATTCTGGGGGAAAAATCAGAATTATTATATAGGTGGGATTTTCAGTGGTGCAAGGTTGTGTGCATGTGTGCACGTGCACACTAGTTATGGCACTAAGAGAAAATCCAGAATTCCTGAATAATAAAACAAAGAAGGAAAACATTTAGATAAAATGTTTTAAATAAAGGAAATATAGGCCTAGACATGAATATTAAAATTCCTGAGGATATGTATATATATATATATATATATCTATATATATATGCATATGTATGACTTGTCTGGAAATTAAGACAGAAGAGAACATTGATTTATAATGAATAAGTGAAATTTTATTTGAATAATAGGAGTGTAGAAATGCATATAAGAATGCACATGTTTTCTGCAAATAAAAGAAGGTTAAAGTTAAACTAACACCCATAGTTGTATAAATGTATATATACAAATATTATTTGAGCAGAAAATTAATAAAGGAAAAATAAGTAAAAGAAGCACTAAAATAGTAAGAACCAAAGTGCAAGAAAGCAAATGTACAAAGGCAGAAAATAGAAAGTCACACCATTATCATGTTTGAGGTAAGTATAATAAAAATACTTAAAGTAACCACTTTCTGAAAAGAAAAGAAAATGGGCACAACTTAGCCTTGTTTTAAAATATTGGCCGGGACATTAAGGGTTAGGAGGGAGAGAATATGCAATGCCAAATGCATGATTCTGGTTTGGGCTAAAATAGGGATTTTTCATCACCCAAAACCCTAGGTAGAACCCTTATATAAATCAAGAGCCTAACCAGAAAACTACTCTCTCACTGAATTAATTAACCTAAGGAAGAAGAGGAAGAAAAGGCTAAAGATTTGAGGGGTTTTCTGGTTTAAGCTTGTGTAAGCAGTTAGGTGAGTATCCTCACTCATATACATGGCATTAAGACCTGGGATTAGGCAGCCAAGCTTTTATATGCTATATTTTGCATGTTTTGATTTACAAACTATGTTGACTACTGATGGTTTCATGAATGCTTGATGAGATATGATCTGCTATGATGGATGTATAACTTTGTTGTTCTATTTTCATCCCTGTATGTTATACCAAAACCTTAAAGAACATGTAAGAGAGTATTTGTAACTAGTCTGAATCATGGCTTAAGACAAAGAATGAAGAAAAAAAAACTATGAGCTGCATATACAATGGTATAGTGCTGAGGCTTGAAATAATTGGTTGAGGGTGCAATGGAGTCTTTCTCTATAAGTGCTGAGCCCAAAACCAAACAGAAAATTTACAAGCCTAAAAATTATGTTTAAACAAGATTAAAAATCTGGCTAAACATAGTTGCTTGCAAAATCAAAATAAACCCAATAGAGCCATGCATTTATTCTCAGTTGCAAACATTCTGGTATATGTTTGAATAGGGTGTTTATATGCTAAATAATGTGAGATGGAATGACTGGGTGTTATACCTCTAGAAAGTAACCTTTAACTTGCTTGCAATATTATGTCTGCAAGGTAACTAGTATGTTTCATGTATATAAGTGGTCTGTACACCTAGCTATCATTGATAAAACGAACATGAATACACTTAGTAATATAACTAAGGATTTTGTGCCAAGAAGGCTGCTGGAATGCCTGTCCTATTTGAAGTAGACAAGTTGACACATGGCTTGTTTAAGTCCTGAGATCTTTGTGCCATGATGTTAATTAGTTCATGGCAATGTGTCCCTTTGATTCCTTATAGAAGATGAGGTCAGGAATTTATAAGAAGAAAAGGCAACCTTAAATGATGATACAGGAAACTTGGGTCTTTCCGGGATTAGGGTTGGTATGAGGAACCTTAGTAGTTCCAGATAAAAATTATCTTAATGCATATGTTTGCTCTTGTGTATGTATATGGGAATACCTGATTAATTTATACATTAATCATTCATGATAATACCTGTCAAGTTATGCAAGGTATATTTATGCTGTATCCTTAGCTTAATATCATGGATATGTTAGAAATGCTCACACCAGATCATAGATCTGACCCTTATTGCTCATGGCACATGGGGGTGTCTCATTCATAATGGGGCAGCCACTAATGCTTTTGCAGGTTGTGATGGAGCTAAGTAAGCAAGATTAAAAAGATATGGAATAGAGGATGCTAAGATAATTAGAAATAAGAGCTAGAATGTGTTAATTCATGCATGTATTTCCTGATTGATATGGCTACCTAAATGTATTAAGTAGGAAGAACTTGTAAGAAATATGTGTTATGTTGTTTCTGGTTATTTCTGGTTTGGTATGTATTAAGGATATTAATGTTAAACTGATTTGAAAATCTATTTGCTAAAGTTGTTTTTGATTTAGAGGAAAAACCTGGATTTTATAAGCATAATCATTTTATGATGATTTTAGTTCATCCTAAGTCCTTTCAAAAGATAGATATATAGGAAATTATATGGGGAAAGTCCAGAAAGAATTATAACTGTTATATTTTCAAGTCATGATATTGATATATGTCCAAATGTAAGTAAAAGTGTAAAAACCCTGAATATGCATTTTTAAAAAGAGAATTATGGTTAGGAAGGATGATATAAATCTGATCACAAGGTGCCTGATTCATACATATATAAACATGCTTTTGAAGAGAAGAAGTATCAATGTTTTGTGTATATTCTGGTTTGTAAAATGCAAATAAAAGAATGGTCAGATTAACCACATGGTTAGACCATAGGTCAGGCCAAATGTTCACTTCAAATCAATGAAGCAAGGAACCATTTGAACCCAGTTTTCTGGAAAATGAGCAAAGACATTGACATGTACATGTATATCTGTGTACATGTTGATATTTGGGCAAAAATATAAACATAAATTCCTAGAACAGTTGTAGGAATGGGTTGCAAAAATAATAAAGCAAGAAATATTGATTTGTATGTTAGATTATAGGCAAAAATTAAGTATATATGTGTAGATATAGGTAGATATCAGATTTTAAACCATACAGGAGAAAAATAAAAAGAAAAACAAAAATTGGGTTTGAACCGACCAGCATAGCACTCGAACTCGTGACCTCTCATGTATAAGTTAGGCGCGTTTCCATTACGCCTAGATGTTGCTTGTGTTCACTTATGATCCACTTTCTTTTAGCCTGAGTTTGATACTATACAGACTTTAACACAATCATCCATATTAAAAGCTTGCTTTCCACTGATTATTACTTGATCTTTTCTTAATTAGAATAACAGACTAAAGTACATGTTTCCAGTGGATCCTATGGTCAAAAATCAGGATACAATAATTAATCTTTTATCAGGGAATTATCACATTTTAATAGATTTAAAAGGATTTCTACTTATATATTATCATGCTCTGATTCTAGTAGAATATAACATAGATATCTTCATATATGTATGTTAGGAATGATTTAGGTTTAAAACAATATTTTTATATTGTGAAAGATCCTGGATAATATGAGAATAGGGAAGGATGACCCTAGGTAGTCTTAGCTAAGTAGAAAAAAAAACTAAACTAATTTTTGGTTAAGAATTAGGGTCATTACATTCGTGTTTAATTTTCAATTCTCAGATTAAATATCTTCCACCATAGAATGGTGTTGATTGATGAATGCAACACCAATACTTAATATAACAGTTGCCTAATACATATTTTACCTAATTCAATGATAGACACAGTGTATTGGCATGTCATATTAACATGGTCAGAAACTTCATCTTAAAAATAGATTCAAGATGCTAAAAATAAGTATTATATCAGATTTCAATTGACTTCCCATATCAAATTCAAAATTGTGTCTATATTCCAAAAATGAAATTGAGGTCGAGATATAAACTTGGGTTCACGGTTTTCTAGTTGGATAGTGGATGCCTCCGAATCTCAACATAGTTCTGCACTGCATATTTCCTTACCATAGTTGTTAAAACAGTTAATGTTTATTTTTTTGAAAAGCAAATATGACTGTCTGAACTGAAATTGGTGGTATATTTGTGGATGCTGCCATCAACTAACAACTAATTGCAAGTCCACAGTGCTAGTTAGTTTGCAGTTTTGCTCCCTACAAGCATTTGAAGTTACAGTACAAATTTTTTATGGTCATACTAGTTACAATTTATGCATTCAGATAAAACGACTTGAGGAACTGTATTAACACCTAATTTGCATACGATTATTGTATTGTCAATGGTAACTTTTAAAATTTGAGTTCTAATTTAATGCTGACTCAGTTATTTTATTTGTTACTTATTTGTTGCATTATTTTGCTATGACTTGAGAACCACAATACTTGATGAAACTTGGTGGGATAAGGTTGAATATGTGATTCAGTTCACTGGTCCTATGTATGATATGATTCGTTTTGCTGATACAGATAAGCCTTCACTCCATTTGATTTATGACATGTGGGATGATATGATTGAGAAAGTGAAGACTATCATATATAATCATGAAAAGAAAGAGCTCTTTGAGAATTCTACATTTTATGATGTAGTTTATGGGATTCTTATTGTTAGATGGACTAAGAGTTCTTCACGACTTCATTGCCTTGCACATTCACTCAACCCAAGGTAAACTTATAACCTCTAAATGTACTAATTAATTCTTTGATTCATAGATAGTTTATGCTCGACTTTGATTCTTTTATTAATCATTTTGTGTATGTACTATAGTCATGCATGGCTTATTGCAGCTCAAGATCGTATTCCTCCTCATCAAGATATCGAGCTATCCCAGGAAAAGAAACAAATGCATCAAAAGGTATTTTCCAGATCAGGAGGCAAGACAAGCTGTAAGTGTTGAGTTTGCCCGATTTTCGGGACAGATGGATACCTTTGGTAGTGCTGACTCTATAGAAGATAGAGGCACTTTGGATCCAAAGATGTGGTGGCTTATTCATGGAGCTTCAGCTCCAAATATTCAAAAAATAGCTTTGAAGCTATTAGGCCAACCATGCTCTTCTTCTTGTTGTGAAAGAAATTGGAGTACTTATTCCTTCATTCATTCCGTTAGAAGGAATAAGATACTACCATCTCGGGCGTAAGACTTGGTTTATGTGCACAACAATCTTCGACTCCTTTCTAGAAAGAGTCCCTTATACTTGACAGGAGAGACAAGGTTGTGGGATGTTGGAGGCGATCACTTTAGTCCATTAGATGGTGCCGAAGAGCTTGAGATAGCGAGTCTTTCTCTTGATGAGCCAGAGATGGAAGCTATGATTATCCAAGATGATGATTGATTTCAACTTTTAAGTGTCAAATGAATATTTAATATTATGTCTTTTATGATTATCCAAGATTATGATTGATTTCAACTTTTAAGTGTCAAATGAATATTTAATATTATATCTTTTATGATTATCCAAGATGATGACTATGTCTTTTAATATTATGTCTTTTATTTAATATTATATATATATATATAATATTTTTAATTTGTCGTATCCCCCCGCACCCGAATCCACATTTTTTTGAATTTGCCGAATTTCCGTATCCCCGTATCACGCACCCCCGCACCCGCACCCGCACCCATGCTTCATAGCTGTACTCATTTTCTTTTCTAGTGTGCATTTTGGACTTTTCAGCATTCATCGATTCACTGACATCATTATTTGCTTCTTCTTCAGTGGTTTCTGTAGGAGTTGAGTTGTTTATTTAGGAATCCAAAGAGGTTTTACATTGTCAGAGTGAATATCATCTTTATGCCCAAATAGTTTACATACTTTTATGTTCTTCTTTACTCCATTATGTAACAGAATAGGGATTTCTGTAATTAAACTTGACTGTGAACTAATTTCAGTTAAGATTTTTGCAAATCTAGTCATACTCCTAACAAATCCAAACATGAGTAATAGGAGGCAGTATAAAAATAATCAACGTTCATGAACAATTTTGCGGAAAAAGAAAAATAGTGCAGCTGCATAAGGGAGATGTATGATGAAGCTGATGATGTACCATGTGTGCGTGAATTTGCCAATAATGTTTGTCGCATAGCCTGCTTTTAAATTAATGGGCTTCAAAAGCACTCTTCCCTTGCCACCCTGGCGTGTGTGTATATTCTCTCCCTATTCGGTTCACAAATAGAGACTTGGAACTTTAGATCAAAAAGTATAATGAGTCTGATCAATTAGCGTATTTACTTTATAATTTGCATCATATACAACTAGTGTTATGGTGAAGAAAATATATGCAGTGTAAATTATTGATGTTTTTTTTATGTGTACAGGTCAGTGATCATATCACAAATTATATTTTACTTCATTTGGGAGGATTTTGTGTTTAATTGGGGGCATCAGATACTGCATACAAAATGGCTGTACAAACATGTACACATTGTTCATCATGAGTAAGCTTTTTTTTGTTTTGTGTGTGTGTGTGTATACATACTTGTGTATGACACACAAAGTTGTTTTTTTGGGGGGGGGGATAGATTTCTTAAGGCATTTTGTTTTAGTTTAGCCAAGTTCAAAATATATAACAACTTTAGACGAGCTTTAAAATAATGTAGGTATGATATGTAGATATGCAACACCATTTGGACTATCTTCAGAATACGCGCACCCTTTTGAGATATTAATACTTGGTTTTGGTACAATAATCGTACCGGCACTGGTAGGGCCACATTTGATAACACTTTGGTTATGTGTGTTACTAAGGCTAATGGAAACTGTTGAAGCTCGTTCTGGCTATGATTTCCCTTGGAGCCCGTCAAAATTTTTTCCATTATATGGAGGGTGAGTTAATACAATTTTCACAATATATGATTATTTACTTGCTATGCAATATAACATCATACATAAGTATATATAACAGTACGAAATTATGTACATATAGTGAGTTTCATGATTTTCATCATCGTGTGATTTACACTCAGTCTAGAACTATTCAATAATCGACCAAGCTTACTAGGTTGGTCATTGTGCAGTGTTCGCATTGGAAGCGTTTGTATTTATGATTCTTTCTGTAGTTCATGTAACGACCCGCTATTTTGGACCATTCGCATCCATTATAAGTGTATAGGTAGACACACATGCCGGAGTTGAATTGCTCAAAATACCGCGTTGTTAATTTAAATTGGCAAAACTGAACATATACAGTAAATAAAATATCACAGATCACAGACACAGAGTAATAAATGCAGCGGAATTAAAAGAGATAGTAGTTCATGAAGCTACTATATGAATATATAAGATACATCAGAGTTTACAACAGAAGAGTAACATGATACATCAGATACAAATCAGAATACATCACTGGAATCATCGAATACTGAAAGCAGAATAGATGGCTGGATCTTCAAGCAAAGCTCCAACTCCAAAGGTGAGTCTCGAATACTGGTACACTCAGTCTGGCCCGAGCGTAAAGCAAAAACACAAGACACTCGAGTCAGGATTAACATTCTTATATTAATAAATCCAACTCAAGTGAAATAGCAATGGAAATACAAGTAACTCAAAGGATGTTTGGAATAACCATCCTTTAAGGATCCGTTAAACTATCTACTATGTAGTAGTGTACGATAAGTAGATAATGTCTATCAGTAATATAAGAAGATATCAAAATAGCGTTAAGTCATGGCCCATTCCACCCTTAACACATTTTTATTCCCAAAAGCATATACAAGACCGTAGTTTCCCCAAAACCGGAAGTCACCAAAGGGCAATCCATATACTAAAGGTACAAATCAAAATCGTAGTGGTCGCGCATAAATGGAATACAAGTATGACAAGGCACATGAGGCAATACCCAAGGTAGTGATACTACCGTTCGCCTGATCCGGACTGGTGAGAACGCAACGCCGCAGCGCCCGCAACACCGTGAAACAACACTCCCAAAATCAAGGGTGCACCAATCGACAACAAATAATGAGTAGTTCGAAGAAGTGTGTCCACTTGAGGTAGCTAATCCTCCATTGGCCCGGCACAGCTCCTGTTTTAGTCATTTCCAATTTGACACAAGTGTCAAGGCTATCCATCATCGTTCTCTTTCTTCAGTCATCACGTACATCATTCCAACCACTTCATTCTGGATCATCACTCCGCGCATAGTTATTAAAGTGGTTTCGGTTCAGATAGAGAGTATATCCATTACCGATCCTGGTCTCTTTAATAACTTTCGTAATTATTACACCGATTGGTCGTTTATATATTTCAAAAAAACCAAATCAATTTCAATTTCAATTTCAATTTGTAAACCAACATTTCATTTGTCTTTCTAAACCAATTTCCATAATTTACGTTTCGAAACTTCCAAATCATAATTTCAAAATCTTATAATTCAACTTCAATTTCTATTTAAAACAATTCAAATATTGATCCAAGTTCGTATATAAGTTTCAATTCGAAATCATTTAAATTAACTTAATTTTAACATTCAAATCAATTTGAATTCATTTATCGATTTCATTCAATATTCGTTAAGTTACTTTATCATTCAAAGTAATTTCTATTAAATTTCCAATTCATTAAATCAATTTCTTAAGTTCAACTTCATTAAAACAAAACTTACAATTTTGAATTAAATTAAATTCGTCAAATCAATTCTTTAAATTTCAAGTCTTACATTAATTCCAAAAATATCACATTTTCATTTCTTGTTAAAGAAATTCCATTTCACTTATTTACTTTCTTAAACAATTTTCCAAAAACCTTACTTAATTAAGAAAACTCAATTTCAATTATTTACGAAGTAAAATTCACTTATTCAAAAGTTCAATTTTCTTATTAAAGAATTTCAATTCAATTTAATCATTAAATAATTCAATCTTATTTAAGTATTAAATAATTCAAAACTTAATTATTAAATAATTTCAAAGTTTAATAATTTCAAACTTAATTATTAAATCATTTCAAACTTTAATAATTTCAAACTTAATTATAATTTCAAACTTGATTTTAATTTCAAACTTAATTATCAAATCATTTCTCAAATTAAACAATATACTTTCATCAATTACATCGTCAATATTTCGTTTCAGATTATTAACATTTTCCTTTCATTAAAAATTCAATTTTCAACTTCATTTCAAAACCATATTATTTATTCAAATAAAACCTTCGTTTTATTTTTAAATCAAATTATTGACCAATCGGGTTTTATTTAATTTTCTATCCTAGGTCAAAATTCAATTTTTTGGGTATTTATCATTTCAACCCGATTCCAATTCAATTCAAAATCAAAACATAGCAAAGGGAACTTGCAGTGTGATAACTGGGATGGTGTCAAAGTAAATAAACAAGCAATAACAACAATCAATATCAATCCAATAATCAATTCAAATAATCCCGAAATAACCATATTAATTCGCATTGTTATTTGTACGAATTAATATAATTATTTCTAGAATCTACACTATCATTTCATGTAGATTAAAGATTATTACATTACGGTTCTTCACTTGTCATTCAATTTACAATTTCATATATCATCAATTTAACAACATACATTCAGTGGTTCGAAATGTAATTAAACAAATCCTATGTGTCACTAAATTCAACAGTTAAAGGGGTCATATTATACAAATATCAGTTAATCAAATTTAACATTTAATTATCCTATATCAAGTTCAATTTCATACTGTTTATCATTTAAACATTAACAATTTAACGTCCAATATAAACATCATCAATCAATCAATTATCAGCCAAACTATATTATCATCGCATAAATAATTAACAGATAATGGTGTCAGATGTCACAGGTGAACTGATACAGGCAATAGCATATACAGCATATTTCAATTGTCGTTTCAATTGAAATCAGATCTAATAAATAAAAGAACGTTAATCGTGAGTGAGTGCTCACCTTTCGAGGTTAGAGAGATAGACGATGAAGCTGAGTTACGAAATCCAGGCACGAATCCAAACAAAGCACGATTGGCACAAATTTGACGGACAAAGCTGATAACAGGAATCGATTAGAACAAACCGAAATTATCTTGAGATAACTAAACAATACATATATATACTATTATTATTATGATTTCATTAAAACCAATATTTTAATTTACAACAAAGGTTAAAATAAGATATATAAATATGATTCAAAAATTTGTCTTAAATACAAACATCTAAAATCAAAGGTATATACATTATTATTTAAAACCAATACTTGTATATAAATACTTTAAAAGTGGGATCTAAGTATATTTTTATTTTATTTAAATATCTATATATACACTTTAAACTTAAATTTCCTTTACATCAAAACTGAAATATACATAGTATAAAATCACAGTATCTACAAATAGCAAACCCATACATATCATATAAACAAATATACTTACACAAAATCAACACTCAGACAGGTACACTTATTAGAAATGCAAGACACTTAATTTATATTATATATAATATTCACTGCAAACCCCAATCATAACATTATGCATAAATCTTGCTTCCTGTGATATACATACTGTCGTACAAATGCAACTTTATTTAAAATATAACCATTGTAAGCACTTAGGTACTGCACAAATGACATATATATATAAATTAAATTTTAATGCTTTACAGAACAGTTTACTAAAACCTATATATTTATGCGACTTATATATACCTAGCACATATACATTATATAACAACAGATCAACCTATATTTCATACTTAATATGTAACGACAACTTATCTTATATTTTAAACAACAACTTTAATAACTTTATGACTTGTAACTGTATAAACAACATAACTTAGTTACTACAACTATTTGAAAAGAAAACCTTTAACATAGAATGTGTATAACTGCATAAACTCTATAGCTTATATATATACAACAACTAGGCTATAGAACTTAAATAAAATAAGATGTAACTGACGTATAAATTTATAGTATATGTAAACTATGAACAGATCTATCTAATATACCTTAGTGTATATATCTTAGTAAAAGTGCAGTCTGGCATCTTTATCAACTAAATTTTTTGAATTAGATATAAAATTTGCTATTTTAAAACATACAGTAAAATTATAATATATAAGTGATATATATAAATACGGCAGAACATCAATGCTCTATATTGCTTTAATGTATGTACAGATATACCTCAGCCTATCAATATGAAACAAACTGTAATACAAAAACATATGTATTATAATGTATATTTTCTCTATGTATACTAATACTTGAATAGCAATCAAATGAATACTTACATAACTATAAATATATATACATAAACAAAACTGCCCAGATGTACCCTTCCGAAACCCAATATACATAAATCGGCAAAACCAAAGTTATAAACTTATATATATTATAAAACCAAAATATTAACATACAACAAACATATTTATATATATACTTAAACTGCATATGATATGTTTTGAAACCTTAATATACGTAGCAAAATCATAGCTTATAGGGTTTATAACAACCTATTTTATATGGCCAATATAGCTCGGCTATACCCAAGTTTTTAACAAATGCAAATATCTTGATATAACCGAACAAAACTTATAGATAAAACCTCAATATATATCTATGTAAACTAAGCTCCATACATATAACTATTATGAAAAGACCGGTAGCAGTAAAATACACGATTAAATATAGTATAAAATATTTATAAATATAATACATTTATACATTTCAAAGCAAGAAGAAGAGGCTCGGCATTTTTTGTACGAGGTAGGAAGTCGATCTGTTATATGAAATCAGAGAAACAGGAGAGAGATGCTTGGCCAGGCGGGTAGGGCTAGAGGAGAGTCTCGGTCTGCTAAACAAATGTAAGGCGGAGGTGCTGCGGATTTGTCGGAGCTGCTAGGGGTTTGGATCGGTTCTTGGGTGTGGCTTCGGTTGTCACAGCAGGTGTAAGGTGGAAGGGAGAAAGTGAATGGCAGGAAGGTTGTGGTGGTGTTTGGATAGGTTCTGTGCACGCTTGGGTCAGTCAGGATGGCTCTCGGTAGTGGGTGTTCACTTTCGTGGAAGCTGGAGATGTTATGGCGATCGGGGTTTGGAGCAGCATGAATGGGTTTGAGGGTTGGCAGATGTGGGGTTTGATGAGGGTGCATGGGTGGAGGATAGGAAATAGGCCGGAGGCGAAAGAGGGAGGGGCTGCTGACGAGGTGATGGTCGCGTGCACGTGGAGGGCTCGGAGGTGAGGCCAGGCGTAGCACGAGGCGTTTTGGGTTCTCTGGTGGCGGAAGTGGAGGTGTATGCGGAGATGGGTATGATTGTTGAAGTGGGTTTGGATGTAGGGAAGGTTGAACAGCAAAATGAAAATATAATTTCCTCCAAGCCAAATAGAGAGATACGAATAACTTCCTAGGAATTGAATACAACCTCAACCTCTTTGTATTCACCTTTGTATCCAACGTTAAAAATTAATTTTTTTCAAAACCGATACGAAAGAAAGTAAAATAAAATTTTGGGAAATGTAGAAGGTCAGATGGTTGTTTCGAAAATGATAAATGCAAATGTCTTGATGGCTTCACGGGTGAGCTGGACTGCAAAACCAATATAAAATCATTTTCGCGGATTGTAACCGGCTACCGATACGGTAGGCGTTACGCAAAGTGCAACGTACAACGGAACTCCGAATTTGACAATCGAATATACCGTAGAGATCGGCACGACGAGACGATCAAAACGGTATATAGAAATCAGTGGTACGATCATCCAATAAAAATGGATATCGGTACCAGAATACTGCTATTTTGTAGAAAATAAGAACGACGGAGCAATAGATGTCCAAATTTTGAAAAACTACAAACTGACATCTTGCTCAGAAGATGGTTTAGAATTTTTCTATGTAAAAATATTTAGATTTCGGAACATTTATTTTTATCGCTTTTTAACAGATTAAATTGAAGTGAATTTACGTGCGAAATAAACTTCCATATTTTCGGACGAAAATTTACTTGTCGCTATGTTTAACTAGACGTATTCCAAATATTAAATTTTTATTTCAAAATTTTATCGTTTAAAATTTCACAAAATTTTAACTAATTACGTTATTAAAACAGTTGAAATTTACGGGTCGTTACACTCTCCCCCACTCAAAACTTTTCGTCCCCGAAAAGGAACGAGGTAGGAGAATAGAAACAACCAGAAAGAAAACAGATTTGAAATACAAAATAACAATTAATTCAAACCATATAAATTCAAATTTAAATTAATTGATATTCAATAATTGATTTAATCCATTTGATTTCACTAAAATCAATCTCAACTATTTCTAAATTAATTATCTTATTACCCGATTATCTTAAATTTACAATTTCTAAAACCATAAATTTTAATAGTCTTTTATTATAATCATATTTTTTCAGCAATTTAAATTCTTCTTTATTCCAAATTACTATTAAATTTATATCTACTTAATACATCCACTCACATATATTTAACTCATATAAATTAATTTAAAACATAAAAGTTTCGATTTAAATTAATTTACATCTATTAATTTCTTTTAAATTCAAAGTATTTTCATATGTTGATCAAATTTCAATTTATTAATTCTTTCAAAACAAATTTATTAATACTTCCAAAACAAAATTTATTTCATTATTAACTGAGTTTACTTATTATCCTATCTAACTCTATTAACATCTTTATAATCAAAATTTAGTGTATAACATTTATTATAAACACTCAAATTTTATTTATAAATTCAATTTATCTTATATATATGTAAATCAAATTATACTGAAGAAATTCAAATCAAAATATTTTTCAAAACAAACCGTAGCAAAGCTACAGAATAGTATCTCCACTTCGAAACTCGAAAATGAATGTCGATGATGCGGCCGCCATCACCGAAATTATTTTCCAGCGACAAAGAGAAGAGCACTGATTTCATCATTTTAAAGAATCCTTTGAAACGATTTCTATTCGAAAATACTTTCAATAATATATACTTTAAAATTTTAAAAACAAAGTTCGAAATCACCAGAAAATAAATTCTCAAATTTCTGAATTAAATTCATTTCAAATTCCAATCAATTTATAACCAAGTTTATAAATTCATTTATTTATATTGCAATAGTCAATTGTTTACGAAACAATAAATGATAATCAAATATTATCATTTTTGATAGAGATAATGGATTTCAAAGCAAGGATAGAGATTCAAATTTTTAATAGACTCAAATCAAAGAGAATTTTGATTCGCAGATAGGTTTGAACAAAGACGAGATAACAAAATAAGACGATGGATAAGTTTATATAAATCGCGGCCAACCTTAACGGATCGACCGTGACTTCAAGAATAAGATCGGTGTAGAATTCCGAGGTAAATCGACATTCGGTCTCAAGAAATAGAATTCAGGCATAGCAGGAGATAGATAGCATCGTAAACCGAGGATACAGAAATCTCCGGTAAATCAATGCCAATTGTAAAGGAGTTTACTCCTTTACGAATTATTCGAAGATTGGCGAGACCGCCGATCTATTATAGATATCATTCAAAATGGAGTTATGAGGTGCTCCAGAATTTGAAAGGAGACGAATAGTGAAGGACACGAATGAATTTCGGAACCGAGAGGAACGTTCCAAAATTCAAAGGAATTGAGTCAAAGGAAGAGATTGAAACTCGAATGAGAGTGATTCTGTAAATACATTTACCCTATATGTTAAATTTTGCCTAGAGCTACCAAAGCTCTGATACCAACTGTAACGACCCGCTATTTTGGACCATTCGCATCCATTATAAGTGTATAGGTAGACACACATGCCGGAGTTGAATTGCTCAAAATACCGCGTTGTTAATTTAAATTGGCAAAACTGAACATATACAGTAAATAAAATATCACAGATCACAGACACAGAGTAATAAATGCAGCGGAATTAAAAGAGATAGTAGTTCATGAAGCTACTATATGAATATATAAGATACATCAGAGTTTACAACAGAAGAGTAACATGATACATCAGATACAAATCAGAATACATCACTGGAATCATCGAATACTGAAAGCAGAATAGATGGCTGGATCTTCAAGCAAAGCTCCAACTCCAAAGGTGAGTCTCAAATACTGGTACACTCAGTCTGGCCCGAGCGTAAAGCAAAAACACAAGACACTCGAGTCAGGATTAACATTCTTATATTAATAAATCCAACTCAAGTGAAATAGAAATGGAAATACAAGTAACTCAAAGGATGTTTGGAATAACCATCCTTTAAGGATCCGTTAAACTATCTACTATGTAGTAGTGTACGATAAGTAGATAATGTCTATCAGTAATATAAGAAGATATCAAAATAGCGTTAAGTCATGGCCCATTCCACCCTTAACACATTTTTATTCCCAAAAGCATATACAAGACCGTAGTTTCCCTAAAACCGGAAGTCACCAAAGGGCAATCCATATACTAAAGGTACAAATCAAAATCGTAGTGGTCGCGTATAAATGGAATACAAGTATGACAAGGCACATGAGGCAATACCCAAGGTAGTGATACTACCGTTCGCTTGATCCGGACTGGTGAGAACGCAACGCCGCAGCGCCCGCAACACCGTGAAACAACACTCCCAAAATCAAGGGTGCACCAATCGACAACAAATAATGAGTAGTTCGAAGAAGTGTGTCCACTTGAGGTAGCTAATCCTCCATTGGCCCGGCATAGCTCCTGTTTTAGTCATTTCCAATTTGACACAAGTGTCAAGGCTATCCATCATCGTTCTCTTTCTTCAGTCATCACGTACACCATTCCAACCACTTCATTCTGGATCATCACTCCGCGCATAGTTATTAAAGTGGTTTCGGTTCAGATAGAGAGTATATCCATTACCGATCCCGGTCTCTTTAATAACTTTCGTAATTATTACACCGATTGGTCGTTTATATATTTCAAAAAAACCAAATCAATTTCAATTTCAATTTCAATTTGTAAACCAACATTTCATTTGTCTTTCTAAACCAATTTCCATAATTTACGTTTCGAAACTTCCAAATCATAATTTCAAAATCTTATAATTCAACTTCAATTTCTATTTAAAACAATTCAAATATTGATCCAAGTTCGTATATAAGTTTCAATTCGAAATCATTTAAATTAACTTAATTTTAACATTCAAATCAATTTGAATTCATTTATCGATTTCATTCAATATTCGTTAAGTTACTTTATCATTCAAAGTAATTTCTATTAAATTTCCAATTCATTAAATCAATTTCTTAAGTTCAACTTCATTAAAACAAAACTTACAATTTTGAATTAAATTAAATTCGTCAAATCAATTCTTTAAATTTCAAGTCTTACATTAATTCCAAAAATATCACATTTTCATTTCTTGTTAAAGAAATTCCATTTCACTTATTTACTTTCTTAAATAATTTTCCAAAAACCTTACTTAATCAAGAAAACTCAATTTCAATTATTTACGAAGTAAAATTCACTTATTCAAAAGTTCAATTTTCTTATTAAAGAATTTCAATTCAATTTAATCATTAAATAATTCAATCTTATTTAAGTATTAAATAATTCAAAACTTAATTATTAAATAATTTCAAAGTTTAATAATTTCAAACTTAATTATTAAATCATTTCAAACTTTAATAATTTCAAACTTAATTATAATTTCAAACTTGATTTTAATTTCAAACTTAATTATCAAATCATTTCTCAAATTAAACAATATACTTTCATCAATTACATCGTTAATATTTCGTTTCAGATTATTAACATTTTCCTTTCATTAAAAATTCAATTTTCAACTTCATTTCAAAACCATATTATTTATTCAAATAAAATCTTCGTTTTATTTTTAAATCAAATTATTGACCAATCGGGTTTTATTTAATTTTCTATCCTAGGTCAAAATTCAATTTTTTGGGTATTTATCATTTCAACCCGATTCCAATTCAATTCAAAATCAAAACATAGCAAAGGGAACTTGCAGTGTGATAACTTGGATGGTGTCAAAGTAAATAAACAAGCAATAACAACAATCAATATCAATCCAATAATCAATTCAAATAATCCCGAAATAACCATATTAATTCGCATTGTTATTTGTACGAATTAATATAATTATTTCTAGAATCTACACTATCATTTCATGTAGATTAAAGATTATTACATTACGGTTCTTCACTTGTCATTCAATTTACAATTTCATATATCATCAATTTAACAACATACATTCAGTGGTTCGAAATGTAATTAAACTAATCCTATGTGTCAATAAATTCAACAGTTAAAGGGGTCATATTATACAAATGTCAGTTAATCAAATTTAACATTTAATTATCCTATATCAAGTTCAATTTTATACTGTTTATCATTTAAACATTAACAATTTAACGTCCAATATAAACATCAACAATCAATCAATTATCAGCCAAACTGTATTATCATCGCATAAATAATTAACAGATAATGGTGTCAGATGTCACAGGTGAACTGATACAGGCAATAGCATATACAACATCTTTCAATTGTCGTTTCAATTGAAATCAGATCTAATAAATAAAAGAACGTTAATCGTGAGTGAGTGCTCACCTTTCGAGGTTAGAGAGATAGACGATGAAGCTGAGTTACGAAATCCAGGCACGAATCCAAACAAAGCACGATTGGCACAAATTCGACGGACAAAGCTATTAACAGGAATCGATTAGAACAAACCGAAATTATCTTGAGATAACTAAACAATACATATATATACTATTATTATTATGATTTCATTAAAACCAATATTTTAATTTACAACAAAGGTTAAAATAAGATATATAAATATGATTCAAAAATTTGTCTTAAATACAAACATCTAAAATCAAAGGTATATACATTATTATTTAAAACCAATACTTGTATATAAATACTTTAAAAGTGGGATCTAAGTATATTTTTATTTTATTTAAATATCTATATATACACTTTAAACTTAAATTTCCTTTACATCAAAACTGAAATATACATAGTATAAAATCACAGTATCTACAAATAGCAAACCCATACATATCATATAAACAAATATACTTACACAAAATCAACACTCAGACAGGTACACTTATTAGAAATGCAAGACACTTAATTTATATTATATATAATATTCACTGCAAACCCCAATCATAACATTATGCATAAATCTTGCTTCCTGTGATATACATACTGTCGTACAAATGCAACTTTATTTAAAATATAACCATTGTAAGCACTTAGGTACTTCACAAATGACATATATATATATATAAATTAAATTTTAATGCTTTACAGAACAGTTTACTAAAACCTATATATTTATGCGACTTATATATACCTAGCACATATACATTATATAACAACAGATCAACCTATATTTCATACTTAATATGTAACGACAACTTATCTTATATTTTAAACAACAACTTTAATAACTTTATGACTTGTAACTGTATAAACAACATAACTTAGTTACTACAACTATTTGAAAAGAAAACCTTTAACATAGAATGTGTATAACTGCATAAACTCTATAGCTTATATATATACAACAACTAGGCTATAGAACTTAAATAAAATAAGATGTAACTGACGTATAAATTTATAGTATATGTAAACTATGAACAGATCTATCTAATATACCTTAGTGTATATATCTTAGTAAAAGTGCAGTCTGGCATCTTTATCAACTAATTTTTTTGAATTAGATATAAAATTTTCTATTTTAAAACATACAGTAAAATTATAATATATAAGTGATATATATATAAATACGGCAGAACATCAATGCTCTATATTGCTTTAATGTATGTACAGATATACCTCAGCCTATCAATATGAAACAAACTGTAATACAAAAACATATGTATTATAATGTATATTTTCTCTATGTATACTAATACTTGAATAGCAATCAAATGAATACTTACATAACTATAAATATATATACATAAACAAAACTGCCCGATTCGAGTATCATAGGAATTCGTCTTCTAGAGATAACTAATAGAAAGTCAACAATAATCGTGTGATAGAAGTCCAAAAATCATTGTCTGAAAGTTTGTAGTAGAAGTCCAGTGACCCTGACTTGGGCATTGGTAAAATAGATCGCAAGCTTAATTGAAGATTAGGAATTCATAGAAATCTCAATATCATTTGCTGTTGAATCCAGATTCGGGCATTAACGAATGAAATTTAAAAGTTAAAAGATTTGAAACCCAGATTCGAGTATTAGTGGACAATAACCAGAAATCCATAATAATCTCAACAATATAAATCTAGAGCCTAGATTCGGGCATTAGTGAGTGAAGTCCAGGAATTAATAGTAATAGCCCCGAAACCCAGATTCGGGTATGATGAAGACCATAGATTATTAGTAAAGACCCAAAACCCTGATCCGGGTATTAATAAGTGAAGTTTAGAAATTCTTCTTTAATAATCAGCCAGACGTTGTAGATTCTTGTTTAAGCCTTCTATTCTGTACCACTTCCTTGGTTTTTGGCTCTTTTTGACATGTGTTACCCTTTAGGCCTTGTATAATGTCATCGTTTGATTTGCCGCTTATCGGGCTTGGATGTCTTAGTCCATTGTTTGATATGCCGCTTCTTGGGCTCGGACTTCTTAGTCCATTGTTTGATATGTTGCTTCTCGTGCTTGGACGTCTTAGTCCGTTATTGTCTGGTGCGCTTGGTTAGCTTATCAACAAGCAGGACCCAAGGACTTACCCAACCTCCTTCCAAGAGGAGCTCCAGCCGGGCCTTATAGGCGGGACTGAAGGCTTGTTCGGTGCCTTGGGCAGGCCATAGCGTGACGGGACCAAGGGCTTACTCCGTACTCCCTCCAGAAGGCGCCTTGACCTGGCCATAGCGTGGCGTGGTCAAGGGCTTGTTCGATGCCTTGGCCAGGCCATAGCGTGGCGGGACCAAGGGCTTACTTTGTCCTCCCTCTTGAAGGTGCCTTGACCTAGCCATAGTGTGGCACAGTCAAGGGCTTGTCGATGCTTTAACCTGGCCATAGCGTGATGAGGATAAAGGCTTACTCTAACCTCCCTCCAGGAGGTGCTTTGACCAGGCCAACTCGGCGCGGACAAAGGCTTTGATCGTTTAAGGTAATGTCCAAGTGCAACGAGAATTCTACTCCGACCATGTAGATTTTTCTTAGTAAAGTGGTTCTTTATTGAATTCAACTATGGTCTCTTTACAAATTCATTAATTTTTCCTTGTTTGAAGAAGTTAATCATCATTCCTTCAAGTGCTATACATTTATTTGTTTCATGCCCGTTCATCATATGATAGTGGCAGTATGATCCTCCCCAATTCCTTTCATACTTAGGTTTATTTTACTGTGATGGCCAATAGTTGAGTTCTTCATTGGTTAGCAAATAAACATTCTCAATTGATGTAGTCAGATTGCATGCCTTGGGAAGTCTCGACTTAAAGTTAGTCTTTTGAGGATTGTTTCTAGACATTTTATTACTTGATCCCGAAGTTTCATCTTCAACGACTAATTTCCTTTTCAAAACCTTCTGAAGCTCACATGTAAGCAATGTGCCACTTGTTACTTGATGCCATTTTTGCACAAAGGGGTTGTAATCAGGCATCATTCCCACTTCGAAGATAGTGCCTTTAGTATAGAGTTGAATTGTCCTCTTCATTTGGTTGAAAAAGTTATCACTTTTGTCCTTTGTTTTCCCTAAGTCAAAGATTGGCATGGGACCAATGTGGAAAGGGTTTAAACTCCATTTTTCTGGATTATAAGATTTAGCTCTTTTCTTCTTCATGATCCTTAGAGCTTCCAATCTTAACATTTGCTCTTCATGTAGTTTAGAATCATTAGTTGTTTCGGGGGAGAATCCAATTAAATGTGGCTTTGAGGACCCTTGTTCGGACCTTTTGATTTTGCTAAACATGGTGATGTAAAATCTAAAGTAGGTAAGCTTGGAATAGAATTTAGTTAGAGGAAAGTGGAGTTAGAAGATGAACAAGATCGGAGATTCGGGACCTCCTTCTAGCGTTAAAAATATTGATAAAGAAACTTGTCAAAACCTCAAAATAGAGTTTGATGTAGGGGTGGGCATTTAACCGAGTTAACCGACCTAACCGATCTTAATCGAACCGCTTTAACCGACAAAATCGGTTAACCAAAGTTGACCGATGTTAACCGACCAAAGTCGGATCGGTTGACGGTTAACCACATTTTATATAACGGTTAACCGTTAACCAAAATTTTTTTAATCAACAGCCCACTCCCGATGCCCACAACCCGACCCAACCCATTCTTAACCATAACTTAATTTGTTCCTTTTCCAGTCGCTATTTGCATTTCACAAGAATCTCATTCAACCCTAGGTCCGCAAAATTTGACGCCCCTGCTGACCAAGCATCCAAATACAAACCGATCATCTGCTGCCTTTTTCTTCATTCTTTACTATCAGGATCGTCAAATCGAGCAATGGTGAATTCTAGCAGAAATAGGAAGTATGTGAGTATGAATTATTTTTTGTAGTTTTAGTTTTTATCTATTTTATTTAATTTTGTTTGAGTGTTTAATTTGTGTATATTCATATGAGATTATTGAGTGTGTAATTTATCTGTTTACTTCAGTTTAATTAATCCATGCATGCTTAAGCGAAATTATTGGTTGTATGATTTATCCATTTAGTTCATCTGATATATGATAAATAATCTTGATATATATATATATATATATATATATATATATATATATATATATATATATATATATATATTCTGAAAAATACATAGTCTTGAAATATTCAGATATATGAACTGCTTATAAGTGAACTCAATTTGCAAACCAATATATGTTCGATAACTGATTCAAATATCAATCTTTTGATTTCTCTGTTACTGTAGATTATACTGGATGTCGTTTATAACCACACTAATGAAGCTGACGATGCTCATCCTTATACTACTTCTTTTCGTGGTATTGACAATAAGGTATTTACTAAAATTAGATGTTTTGAAAATGAAAGAGTATACACTATATGCGTTGTGTAATTAAATAATGCACAACATTATATTCTTGTAAAAACAGTCACAATACCAATGTAGGTTATTTGCTATTTAATTATCATGGCGTCCTTTATTACAATAGGAGTGCTTGCCGAGGCATGTTTATCATTAAGTGATCTGTGCAACAGTATACTTAATGCTTTTAAACCTAACACGTCTTTGACTGTTAAATTTCTTTGTTATCCGCACAGGTTTATTACCTCATGGATTTTGACAATAATGCTCAATTGCTAAATTTCTCCGGCTGTGGTATGCGTGCAACCAAATTATAATATTCCGTATTTGATACAATACCTTTCCCAGAAACATTGATGCTAACATTTTCCTTTGTATACATCATGATTCCCAAAAAATATTTAAGTTCAGTACACTATCCTAAGTCCCTACAACTAATGTTGTTTTATACGCATATTAAGTTTTTCTTATATCCCAGGAAATACATTAAATTGAAACCATCCTGTTGTCATAGAACTTATCCTGGACAGCTTGAGACATTGGCATTTCTTATTCTATATACTCCCTATTCATTTTATCCTAAATTTTTTTATGATTAAGCCACTATGAAATAAAGTAATGTAATGCTGTGTATACATAACACTGCATTATTGGCTTGTTTAATTTTTTACGAGCATATGTGGTACTAATTAGTCCTTTAAGATTTCAGTTCTGCTAGATATGTGTTAATTGCTATTTGACACTATTTCACTACTTCAAAAATTATCTTCTTATGTCTATATTATCAAATTTACGGATTTACTGTATGTGCTGCTTTTTAAATTAGTTTACATAGCATATACATAATTCTACTTATTTTTTTCACTTAGGGTTACCGAATACCATGTGGATGGCTTTCGTTTTGATCTTACTGGTGTGCTTTGTCGGGAAACAGATGAGAGTCCTCTTAATGCACCCCCACTAATCAAGGTATATATTTATTACTCATCATGAACTGTAAATAAATATACAATGGACTATATCATGTTGTTTTCTACGTGACTTTTCCCCCTTTTGTACATGTATCGATCTATGTCTGTAGGTTTCTCATCTTGTATTGGACTAAATGCCAATAATATGCCAAGTTCAATAACTGTTTCTTTTTAAATTAGCTTTTTAGTCATTAATAAGATGCAATTAACAAAAATCTGTACGGACAAATTACATAGAGGTAGTTGTCATATATGTTTAAACTAGTAACTGAAATTACACCCATTTAGTTCCTTGACAAAAATTGTGGAACCCAAGTTGTCCGCTATTTCATGCATTTTGTGTTTGCCCAGAGTTAATTTCTTCATAAATATGAATTAGATATGCGCGTCATCAGCTTTGGAATAATCTACAACTTTTGTTCAAATAATTCATTCAGGAAAATATGTTACCTACTTATCCAATAAGCTGGAAATTGTCACTGAATTGGTGATTGTGTATATATATAGAATGCCCAGTAATCTCCAACCTTTTCCCAGTTTACTTGTATACGACAATCAATCATTTATGAGATTTTTATTTAACAATACTCCTGTTTAAGCATCCAAATCATCATTTTACTTTATGGTAGATATGTTATTTTTAACATGTGCTTAGTACTTTCTACTTTCCCCTTTTAGTCCCTGGTTTGAGATTTTCTGGTAACAGCTGACACAGTTATTTGTTATAGTGCAGTACCATTCTCATCTTTGCACTCATGCATACCCAATCATGATTTATGTTCCATTTACTACAGGAAATTGCCGCGGATTCTCTATTATCGAGATGTAAAATAATTGCAGAGCCTTGGGATTGTGGAGGACTTTATCTGGTTGGGAAATTTCCCAACTGGGATAGGTAATTCCTGTAAACGAATTTTTATTGCAGCTTATAATATTTGTCCATTTGATCAATCTTTGGGTTAAATTTTCAGCAGTTCTTCATTGCTTCAATACACTACCCTTCACTTTTATTTCAATATCTGAATCAAATTAACCCCACACATCTGCCATCCTTGAGTATAATACTTTATCCTATGATTGATTTCCCCTATCAAGCAGAATGCAGATTTCCCTGGTATAAAGATGCTTGGTAGTGATATCTCATACATGCATATTTATTAAATAGAAGAGCATACAGTAGTATTGTGAGCTTCCCTAAGATAATGGAATTGTTATTTTACAATGTTACTTTGTCTGCTTATGCCTCAAATTTTCATGCAACTTTCTAGTCTATTTATCTTAAAGTATATGACTTTGTAGGTGGGCAGAATGGAATGGTAAATATCGTGATGACATTCGAAAATTTATCAAGGTAATTGTTGAAAAATTTATAATTTATCAAGGTAATTGTACTTGCTTAGACCGGTTTTGTTTTCTTTTCTATTGAGAGCTGATGTTATGAGTTAGCCTGTTTTAAAAGGAATTCTCAAACTTATATTCACCATGTATAATAATTCAAATATATACTTATATCCACCTAATTATGTCAACTTATATTTGTATTAAATAGTGAAATTTACAAGTGTTCCAATCAAAATGAATCCAATTTCATCCACAGTCGAACAACCCATTTTGTCATAACAGTTTTGGACAACCCATTTCATCAACAGTTCATATATACAGTTGTATTCACATTAAAACAATGCAGCCAGTGAGCCACTAGCTCAGTTCATGTTTATTTACAGTAATATGCTAATATAGTTCTACAAATTTGTATTTTGCAGTGGAAAATGGATACACTTGAAGCTCCTAGCTTAAGGGCTCAATCTCCAAACCATTTATATTAATGCATTATCAAACTGAATGTAATTGTATGTTGTTGTATATTTTGTTGTTTATTGTGAACTTAGTTTAGTTTAGTTGTGAACTAAGGTTATGTATGTAATTGTATGGTGGACTGTTGTGAACATAGTTTATGTTGTGCTCTGCTCTTTGTTATGCTACTAACAGCAGTTTGGTTTATGCATGTCTAAATATAAACGGTTAACTATGCAACGGTTAACCATGCAATGGTTAACCGTTTGGTTCGAACGATTAACCGAACCGTTAAATTTAAATGGTTAACCGCGGTTAAATTTAACCAGTTCGGTCGGTATGGTCGATCGATTTTAACCGACAAACGGTTAACCGAACCGTTGTTTTTCACTGGTTAACCATCCAAATTAACCGATCGGTTCGGTTAACCGACCGTGCCCACCCCTAGTTTGAAGAATAAATGATTCCTTCGAAACCTCTTTTCGACTAGTTGAAGGTAGTTGATACCTTTTGATCAGGTAAAGATAGTAATTCTTCCCTTTTTATACCTTTCGACTCAGTCAAAACACCTAAACTCCTCTTCAGAAACACCTTTCAATCTAGTTCAGTTGGTTTCGTTATCCTTTCGAAACCACCCTTTTGAAGTAGATATGGTGACTCAAAGGTTGGTCCTAATGACTTAAAGGTACGAGCTGAATTAAAAAGGGTTCCGACTTCTTCGGAAGCTAATGGATTTAGAGGCATTAATTGGTCTGAAATGGTTTTGACTTCCACGAAAGGTGACCTTTCGATCAGGTTGACATAAACTGGTAGTAAACAGAATCTTGTAGAAACATAAAATTAGATAACATACTCAAAATACCATAAAATTGCTTTGATTAAGCTAAAGTAATACAAATTGATCCAATCCCCAATCCAATTTGAGAATTAGGATTACAAATTTAAGAAAGTACAAGAATGAGGTGAGTGAATTCGGATCCCTTAAACCAGACCCCTAGGTTCTTATTTATAGGTGTGAGTTGGCACCTTTCGAATCAGTCCTTTCGACTTGGTCCAAAGGCGGCCTTGGAGACCTATCGTTGTTGTTCACATTTGGGCATCCTTCTGTATTTCTTTTGAATGGACTTAAGCGCTTTCGACTTCATCGAAAGGGGTAGGTGCGCTTCTATACTTTGTGTTGCTGTGTTGTTGTAGGTAAGAAAAGGTACGAGCTTTCGACTCTGTCGATAGGTAAATCTTTGGAGCTTCGAAGGAGTCGAGACGTTGAAGGTTTTAAAGCGGAAGGTAGCTTTCGATGGCACACTTGCTGATTGGCGCAGAACCACATCCTCTAGTGTAGGAGATTGCAATATTTAACCTTAGCAAGCTCTTCTTTGTTAATTGTCAATCGTCTCGACTGGTTCGAAAGGCTTATTTATCCTTTTGAAGGGGTTTCTCTAGAAAAACATCCTTCTGTGGAATGTGAATGAGGTCGAAACCTTTAGTTTCGAAATGTTTGGCGTGCATGTGAGTGGCTGTAATTTGTTGCCTTCGAAAGGTGTTCCTCAACTTATTCAAAGCGTGTTCATACAATGTGGAAGCATCTGTTTCGAAAGGAAGCAATTGAAGCGAAAGGGTGCTTTTGTCCCCTTTTGACCCCTTCAAAAGCTTATAGCACATCCAATTTTTTGGCAGTAGCATCCCTTCGACTTCTTCAAAAGGCTTTGTTGATGTTATCATCTCTTAAATCCTTCTCTTCTTGGTTTTGACAAGGTTGAAGTGAGAATTAGTGGTAACAGCCTGTATAGATTTCTTTTCAAATTGCCAATTTTTCAACGTGCAAAAGACAAACCCAATAAAATTTCGATTTCAAGGCTATGGGACACACTCTTCAGATTTTCCGAGCTCTGAGCACACCCATTTAGATTTATGGGACATAAACACACCTACTTGGATTTCCGAGACATCAACACATCCAATTGATTTGAACAGTCTATAGTCACACCCAAGAAAATACAACTAGTGTTTGATGGTTTTCCAAAGACAATTTATTGATCTTTGGTTACAATTGATCCTATATCCTCTTGGACAACACTTTGATATTTCATTAAGAGAGAGATGACTAGAATCAGAGAGTAAATAGTAGAGAATAAATACAATGAAGATTGAATTGATTCTGATTTGAATTGGAGAAGATTTGAATAAATTTTCACTTTGAAATTTTGGCAAGAGTAAGAGAAGAGAGGATAATAAGAAAGTAGTTGTTAAAAAATTCGTTTGAAACCTCATGTATATAGAGAATAAACAAACATGTCCATTCACGAAGAGTTATGACGAATATACACTTCATTTCAAAATTTGAATTTGAAGATTGCGGCATGTATGTCGACATATCATCTGCTTATATGTCGACATAGGCTAGTGTTTTTTGAAAACTTGTTTATTTTAAAATGTTTTGACAATCTTATGCTTTGTAAAATATTTTGACACTTTGTAAAATAATTTAAACATAGTTTATAAACATTTAAAACCCTAAAAAAAAATTAAAAATATTTTTAAAAATATTTTAAAAATATACTTTGTTTTAAAAAATAAAGAATAAGAAAATGAGAAGATAGAGATCAAAGATTACTACCAGGGACTTTAACAATATTCTATAACTCTATATACTATACCATAGTCTTGAGATCTTCATATCTTGATCTTCATACTCATGAGTCTTCATGTCCATTTGTTGAGTCCTTATACTTTAAAGTCTTCGATTCAATACCTATGTAATATCTTGTGCTATATACTGTATAACTTGGCAAAAAAAGACATTAGTATCCATATATTATACGAATGAATTATTGTTACTAAGGTTGTTATCATCAAAATAATTAACTGAGTTATTAACACTTATGAATGGATTTGATAGCCTCCCCAATTTCCTAAATTTCAATGTCTTTGGACATCATATGTCTCCCCCTTTCATTAACCACGGCCATGGTCTAAACAACAGGTAGGTTTTCCTAATTTTCTCTATTAAATACTCGGTGGAATATATTTTTTGCTGAATGAGTGGTCCTCTTATGAGGAGAGCACTCATTAGCCTGAAGTAATATCGAATGGCATTATCATCCAGAGTCTTTAGTCAGTATTTTTCTCTCCAGTTTCTTCAATTATGCTAAAAATATTATTGTAATTTCTTCTAAGAGATATCTTAGTGTAAAAGAATTTAGAGCACTCATCCCCTTCCAGCAGCCATTTTTGTAACGTATCGGGTTTTGCCCGTTCGAAAATCAACATCCGTACTTCACATTGTACTAGAATGTCGCAGATTCGACCGTTCAAATCCGATTCGCCGGAGCTATAACACAATTAAGTAAAACAACACAGCGGAAGAAAAGAATAATACATTGATATACAATATCAATAGAAGTGATAACTCCAAAATGATCTTCAGACAAGAATGAATCCACAACTCCAAGATAAGCAACTCCGATGAATGAACTAGCTCCAGATAATCTACTAAACCTGAATATCTGAAAACCCCAACTCTAGACTGCCCGTGTGGAAAATAGTGGGCACCCAGAGTTTAGGAAGGGAACAATAAACTCCGGATCAGTCATGGGACTGGTGTGAGCAACAAAAACAATTTAACTTTAAACAACAGCAAAAGAATTTTAAACATTGAAATCCGCAATGCTTTTAGAAAATGAAACTACCATAAGACCTCCCGCCACACACACAATGCAAACGCAGAATTGGAGGAGATTTCTTCTTATGATAGTCAAACATGCTTACTACGTAAAATCATCTTGATATTATTATTAGTGCATAGTGCAGAAAACAATTTCGAAAGTAGAATATAAATCTTAGCCAGCATAGGTACCATTATACTATGCCTACTATAGCTACCATAATAGATGGCAGGTTCTACAACTAAAACCGTACAAAGTTCGTATTTGGAAGATGGATTTCCAACAAATGGTCAGGCTAAGGAACTTCCTTCCGCCGCATGGGAACGCCTCTGGCGGGACGCCCCGAGAGACAAACTGCTCTCTGCCAAACAAGGCCGGGTTACCCCTGTAACAGGTAACTCACGAATATGCCACCTCCCGGTCCTTTGGGACCTTTATCCGAGCGCTCGATATCCAACATCACACATCATAAAGAAGGTGTATCCACATGAGTAAGTATCAGGGCTCCATACCATAATATCACCCCTTTCCAGAAGGAAATGACATACCCTAAAGGGCGCGACCCTCATAACCTTGCCGCAACGATCCTGTTTCGACCATTTCCGGGTTGTGAGGCCCTGACGAAGTCTCGTCCACAAAGCTACACTTTTTCAAAAAGCCACGCTTTGGGTCAACAGATGATCAACCTATGATCACAAAGATATAAGATCAAACAAATGATCATATCACAAATGATCAAACATTGATCATCACACAGCAACACTCAGCATGCCACATTACCAAATTGGGAATATATCGCTGATAACCTTCAACTACATAACCTCTGAGCTCGTACGTCTCAGAGAAGGGTGTTAAGCTAAGAGAATAAATTCTCCGCCACCAACAGAAATGTATTTGAAAGAAATCTGCTTTATATCTCAAAGTGTAATGTCAGACATGTAACCATACAAGTCTGTTCCGGGTTCGAACAGAACCGAAGGCACTTCTCACGAAGCCCTTGCAATTCCGGATAATTTCCAATCACGTCCGGACTTCCCATCACAAAGGGTGATAAGATCTCTATATCGGGGCCAGTCGATGCAGAGACATTCGACGAGTTGTCCTTTCATTTTCGAAAATATCCGGTCTTCACCACCGGTCTTCAAATGCTATCCATAACGTCGAATCACTTATTCGGAATGGGTTATGTGACACAAAGGTCCTCTCCCGGCTAAACCGAATAGTGAGCGCAATTAAAAATCATATGGATATTGGGGTCTCAATTAAATCAGAGATAAAGCCCAAAACTTTTCATTCGAATGGTTAAAACAGATTATCATTTCCAATCTTTTAAACAAAAAGATTCATTTCAAAAACCTTCAATGGTTTAACCAATTTCCACACTTTTAATCTTTTAAACAAAAAGATTTAATTCACAAAGTTAACCCCATTCACAAAGATTCATTCATAGATTTTCAAATCGATTTCCATTTCAATTTGATTAACTCGTCAAATCTTTAAATCAAGATTTAACTCATAGCTTTCAAAACAATTTCATTTCAAATGGTTTAAACAAATCATCTTCTTAAATCTGTTAAAAATAAACAGATTCAATTCATATCTTTCAAAAAGAATTCATTCATAGCCTTTCAAAACAATGTCATTTCGAATGTTTTAAACAAAACATCATTTTAAATTTGAAACCTTTCAACACAAATTAGAAGTTCACTTCTTATATGAAAGCTGTTATTATTTGAAAACAAATAGTTTTCGTTTCAGAAAAATCCAATTTTATTTGCACGAGTTAAAGCCTTTGAATTTTATTCACATTCCAAATCAATTCTTTTAAAATAGTTTAACCCAATATAATGGGTATAACATCTTTAATCCCTAGTTTCAAATCATAGAATTCGATTTCAAATCTTGAATTTAAGTTTAAATCAATTATTTAGATTTTCAAAATTCGATTAAGTTATTCAAAATAACTTTTATTTTTGAAATTCCATTTCAAAAGCTTTTCACATTTAAACCCAAATTTCTAATTTCAAAATCAATTGAAATTTCAATTTCAAAAATATCAATTTGAATTATCTGTGACTTAACCGATTTCCACGTGAAATCCATATTTGTGTGTGTATGGTGTGGTCCAGGGGTTTAACACACAATAGTGCCACATCAATCATCACAGATATATCAATAAGCGGTATAATCGATAACGCTTATCTTCATTCACAAATTCATAGATAAAATAAATTTATCAGCCACAAAGATATACTATTACAATTCGATGTGGGTTTCGGATAACCAACTGGAATCCGACTCCCGGTCGCATCGAAATTCAAGTGCCGTTTTACGGGTCAAAGGTTTCATATTCACATAACAATATACACATCACAGATAAGTAAATTACAGATCATAACAAAATCAGGGTATATCACAAAGCATCACAATCAGGGATATCAAACAATTCGACATTCAATAGAATTCAAAACATCCGTAGGTAGGGTCAAATTTATTATCTGATTAATTCAAATCAGGTTAATTTCTTATGAATAAATTACTAATCCTGGTTAATTAATCATTAATAAATTCCAAATCATTTGATTTATTATCCTTTAATTATATAGATTAAACTTTAATCATAAATTAATTATCATTTTCAAATCTTTATTTAATTAACCTTTACTTATTTAATTAATCTTTACTTAATTTACTTTTGATCAATTATCCTTAATAAATCAAAATAAGTAATTGTCTCTAATTACTTAATCAACTCTAACCATTAATTAATTTCTTTTAACTAAATAATTATCTTTAAGTAATTTAACATCATTTTTAAATTTCATGAATTCGCTTAAGACCTTCAAATAAACTCTTTATCCTTATTCAACAATTAATTGTATTTAAGTTTATTTAATAAACTTTTGCGATAATTCTTCATGACACACACTTCAACTTAAACCTTGTAATTACTTAAAGCCATTACATCACATCCTTTAAACTTATTTAACATCTAAATTTATAAAACTCTATTTTATTTCAAATCTGGAATTGTTTACATTCTTCCTTTACAAATTCAAATTCCATTTTAAATTTAAGTACTTTTAAAATCCACTTAATTACTTGAACACTTTTGGTTACTAAAACAATTTAAAATTTAAAACCTGGTTTATTCACAAACTAAGTTTTCAACTAAACTTGAATTTAGTATTTTAAACTTTGATTTATAAACTCAGTTTAAAACTTAATTCATAATTTTTAAACTTTAATTTAATATTTCAAAACAGCAAAACAGGTCAGGTTGAAACTGGAACAACCCTGACCCGTGATTGCTCGAATTTGCTTCGAGTCCAATATGCATCCACTTCGAGTAAACTACCCAACTACTTCGAGAAAACTTCGAGCCCAACCTCTCTGCCGCAAACCAACTCTCCAGATATCAACATTCTTCCTGATACACCAGCTTCTCGCGTGCACGTGCACCAGAGCTCGGATCATCTCCGACCAACCCCATCCCCTTCGACCAGTCAAACATGGTTCCTCTGATGAACTCGAACACCCAGAACACTCAATATCGCCATGGATCAAAAATGAGTAACTCGATCGAACTGGAACAAAAACTCACAGACGAAAATGACCTTGCCGACGCCGCTTCCGATCATCATCCAACTCGCCATCACACCCTAAGATGCACCAGACATTCACGCACAATTTCCCCCGATCGCGATCACACCCGGTCACCTCCATGTCACAGCGAAACTCACGAACCCATCAGCCAATAAAATTGAGCAAAAACCCTACTATAACCTTTCCTGGCCACCACAGCCACCAGAAAATTCTTCAGCCATTTTTCCATAGGCCGGCAACACTTCGGCCTCCTCCAACCCAAAGCTCGACCAATCCCACCACGCCGATCATCGGCAATTCCTAAAAATGCCCCAAACGTTCATCTCGAAGATTCCCAAAAGATATCAAACTAAAAATCACGAAATGTATATTAAAAATCATGATTTTCCATTATTAATTCATTCATGTAATTGAAACAAAAAAAATTTAATTCACTGATTTTTGACCCAATTTGATTTTTTTCTGTGAATTCGAAATTTTCGAGCAAATCATTCATTTTAAAAATCTATAACTATTTTTAGATGAAAGATTACTTGATTACAAACAACCTTTGTTTATACATCATGTGCTGGTTTGGGTTAAAAATTGAATTATTGAATAATATTAAGAATATGAAACCTGTTTATTTGATGAATGGCACTGTAAATAAACATGGATGATCATCAGCCATATCACAACATGTATGCACATCCATTTATCTCTAAACATACATACAAATCACTTCAAACTATTTAACTACAAGGTTCCATTCATGTACTATATTCAAGTCTCAGATTTTAAACTGATTTAAGATCAAAAATTTACTCACAGACGTTTCAAAGCAGAGGATGTATACAAGCAAATACACATACTTCCAGTTTTTCTTAGATGTATTCAGAGAATCCATGCATATCTAAACGAGTTTATTCACAGAGATATGTATATGTGAACAACAGATTTATACCCTTAAAAGTTAAGGAAAATATGTCACTCACCTTGTTTAAAAGATGATCAGAGTTGCTTCTATGTTTTTCTCTTGACACAGATTTGAAATTTTACAGGCTGAACTTCCTCCCCTGATTCTTTGGTTGTATGGATTCATAGCTGAGATGTTAAGTTGGATTTTACTGAAGTTTGTTTAAGTTGAATGGTGATTTAGGTTGAGATGATGCTTGCTCCATACTTTCTCAGTTTGAAATGAACGAACTGATATGAGAAGGATGTTGATATAAAGAAATGAAGTTACCAGGTTGATGTATTATTTTTGTACGAGTTGATTATGGGTTGTACAAAAATATGCAGGGATACTCTTTTGCTTGGAGGCTGAAATGATACTTCAAACATTTCGAATGACCTAATTGCTGCTAAGAGATGGAAGCATTAAATGCTTTGAGTACTTATGTCTCCAATTTAGATTATTGTATGTTTCATGTGTCATAGATATTTTGCTTATTATTTTGCTTTACATTTCCTTCCTGACTTTGCTTTATTTTCTTACAGGCTACATAGGAATGTATATTTTCTTTTGCTTTAAGTATGAATGCACTTAACATTTATTTTTATTCTTTTCAAGTGTTCATGCTTATGAATGCATGTTGCTGTTTTGTTTCATATTACAAGTGTGCATACTTATCTTTATATAATTGGTTTTGCTCACATTTATCTTTTACTTGTTGAATACTTGAATATATTTGCTTTGCCTTTGTTCATACTACTTTACAATATAATTACATTTCTATTTTGTTGTTAAATTTCTCTAATGTATTCACTTTATATTTTTACAAATTTTATTATCGTGTAATATAATTGGATTTATCTATGTATTCATTTTATTTTATTTATCGTCTTATATTTTTAATTTATAAATTCAAATTATTATTAACCATTTATTTACAATTTAAAATTCAAGTCAAATATATATCTATATATATTTATTATTTTCAAATTCACTCATGTATGCCCAATTACATATATACACATAGATACAACATTTATTAAATTAAATGATTTATACAAAATATATTTGGATATCGGGGAAACTCGCATCACCTTATCGATTTATTTCACAAATATTAATTCAAAAATTAATAAATTATCATTTTAAATAAAATTAAATTTCGGGGTCGTTACAGACTTCCCCCCTTAAAAGAATTTCGTCCTCGAAATTCACAGGCACGAAAACAAAGACAGATGAAGAATGTTTCATCTAATCAAACTGAACATTTATTCTGCATTTGGCTTACCAAATCAGAATATCAAAATCAGATACGAGAACGAATCTATTTAACAATCAACAAAATACTCGGGTTATCCAGATCTACGAAATATGGAGTGACATCGGTCAGTTCGAAAGGATAACTAACCATTCGTAGAATATATCTGGACCCAAAGAATAGATAGATATATGGATACAATTTCAAAAATTTCAGTTTAGAAACTAAATTATATCTATCAACTATAGCAATCAAAGCAACCAATTCATCCAAACAAACAATTTTGGCCATTTCGGAGTTTATGTCCCATATTAATATATCGAATCTTCTTTCTGGATCTACCAGAAATTATCGAAGAATTGAGAAAAGATGACGAACAAAAGAGATCGATAGAGAAAAGATTGCTTCCTTGTTGTTACAGGATATTGACCATTTATAGTCGTATTCCCTTGTCCCCTATCACATCCTCTTCTTGCACTCATACTCACTATCAGTGGATAGTAAGAGAATTTACTGAGGCATTCGAACGGATATCTGAGAATTACTCATTCTAGAGTTTACTTCACTCTATCTCTAATGAGCAACTTAATGTGTTATACTCCTGAGCTAAAGTTCAACCTTAGCTCTGATACCAAATGTAACGTATCGGGTTTTGCCCGTTCGAAAATCAACATCCGTACTTCACATTGTACTAGAATGTCGCAGATTCGACCGTTCAAATCCGATTCGCTGGAGCTATAACACAATTAAGTAAAACAACACAGCGGAAGAAAAGAATAATACATTGATATACAATATCAATAGAAGTGATAACTCCAAAATGATCTTCAGACAAGAATGAATCCACAACTCCAAGATAAGCAACTCCGATGAATGAACTAGCTCCAGATAATCTACTAAACCTGAATATCTGAAAACCCCAACTCTAGACTGCCCGTGTGGAAAATAGTGGGCACCCAGAGTTTAGGAAGGGAACAATAAACTCCGGATCAGTCATGGGACTGGTGTGAGCAACAAAAACAATTTAACTTTAAACAACAGCAAAAGAATTTTAAACATTGAAATCCGCAATGCTTTTAGAAAATGAAACTACCATAAGACCTCCCGCCACACACACAATGCAAACGCAGAATTGGAGGAGATTTCTTCTTATGATAGTCAAACATGCTTACTACGTAAAATCATCTTGATATTATTATTAGTGCATAGTGCAGAAAACAATTTCGAAAGTAGAATATAAATCTTAGCCAGCATAGGTACCATTATACTATGCCTACTATAGCTACCATATTAGATGGCAGGTTCTACAGCTAAAACCGTACAAAGTTCGTATTTGGAAGATGGATTTCCAACAATGGTCAGGCTAAGGAACTTCCTTCCGCCGCATGGGAACGCCTCTGGCGGGACGCCCCGAGAGACAAACTGCTCTCTGCCAAACAAGGCCGGGTTACCCCTGTAACAGGTAACTCACGAATATGCCACCTCCCGGTCCTTTGGGACCTTTATCCGAGCGCTCGATATCCAACATCACACATCATAAAGAAGGTGTATCCACATGAGTAAGTATCAGGGCTCCATACCATAATACCACCCCTTTCCAGAAGGAAATGACATACCCTAAAGGGCGCGACCCTCATAACCTTGCCGCAACGATCCTGTTTCGACCATTTCCGGGTTGTGAGGCCCTGACGAAGTCTCGTCCACAAAGCTACACTTTTTCAAAAAGCCACGCTTTGGGTCAACAGATGATCAACCTATGATCACAAAGATATAAGATCAAACAAATGATCATATCACAAATGATCAAACATTGATCATCACACAGCAACACTCAGCATGCCACATTACCAAATTGGGAATATATCGCTGATAACCTTCAACTACATAACCTCTGAGCTCGTACGTCTCAGAGAAGGGTGTTAAGCTAAGAGAATAAATTCTCCGCCACCAACAGAAATGTATTTGAAAGAAATCTGCTTTATATCTCAAAGTGTAATGTCAGACATGTAACCATACAAGTCTGTTCCGGGTTCGAACAGAACCGAAGGCACTTCTCACGAAGCCCTTGCAATTCCGGATAATTTCCAATCACGTCCGGACTTCCCATCACAAAGGGTGATAAGATCTCTATATCGGGGCCAGTCGATGCAGAGACATTCGACGAGTTGTCCTTTCATTTTCGAAAATATCCGGTCTTCACCACCGGTCTTCAAATGCTATCCATAACGTCGAATCACTTATTCGGAATGGGTTATGTGACACAAAGGTCCTCTCCCGGCTAAACCGAATAGTGAGCGCAATTAAAAATCATATGGATATTGGGGTCTCAATTAAATCAGAGATAAAGCCCAAAACTTTTCATTCGAATGGTTAAAACAGATTATCATTTCCAATCTTTTAAACAAAAAGATTCATTTCAAAAACCTTCAATGGTTTAACCAATTTCCACACTTTTAATATTTTAAACAAAAAGATTTAATTCACAAAGTTAACCCCATTCACAAAGATTCATTCATAGATTTTCAAATCGATTTCCATTTCAATTTGATTAACTCGTCAAATCTTTAAATCAAGATTTAACTCATAGCTTTCAAAACAATTTCATTTCAAATGGTTTAAACAAATCATCTTCTTAAATCTGTTAAAAATAAACAGATTCAATTCATATCTTTCAAAAAGAATTCATTCATAGCCTTTCAAAACAATGTCATTTCGAATGTTTTAAACAAAACATCATTTTAAATTTGAAACCTTTCAACACAAATTAGAAGTTCACTTCTTATATGAAAGCTGTTATTATTTGAAAACAAATAGTTTTCGTTTCAGAAAAATCCAATTTTATTTGCACGAGTTAAAGCCTTTGAATTTTATTCACATTCCAAATCAATTCTTTTAAAATAGTTTAACCCAATATAACGGGTATAACATCTTTAATCCCTAGTTTCAAATCATAGAATTCGATCTCAAATCTTGAATTTAAGTTTAAATCAATTATTTAGATTTTCAAAATTCGATTAAGTTATTCAAAATAACTTTTATTTTTGAAATTCCATTTCAAAAGCTTTTCACATTTAAACCCAAATTTCTAATTTCAAAATCAATTGAAATTAAAATTTCAATTTCAAAAATATCAATTTGAATTATCTGTGACTTAACCGATTTCCACGTGAAATCCATATTTGTGTGTGTATGGTGTGGTCCAGGGGTTTAACACACAATAGTGCCACATCAATCATCACAGATATATCAATAAGCGGTATAATCGATAACGCTTATCTTCATTCACAAATTCATAGATAAAATAAATTTATCAGCCACAAAGATATACTATTACAATTCGATGTGGGTTTCGGATAACCAACTGGAATCCGACTCCCGGTCGCATCGAAATTCAAGTGCCGTTTTACGGGTCAAAGGTTTCATATTCACATAACAATATACACATCACAGATAAGTAAATTACAGATCATAACAAAATCAGGGTATATCACAAAGCATCACAATCAGGGATATCAAACAATTCGACATTCAATAGAATTCAAAACATCCGTAGGTAGGGTCAAATTTATTATCTGATTAATTCAAATCAGGTTAATTTCTTATGAATAAATTACTAATCCTGGTTAATTAATCATTAATAAATTCCAAATCATTTGATTTATTATCCTTTAATTATATAGATTAACCTTTAATCATAAATTAATTATCATTTTCAAATCTTTATTTAATTAACCTTTACTTATTTAATTAATCTTTACTTAATTTACTTTTGATCAATTATCCTTAATAAATCAAAATAAGTAATTGTCTCTAATTACTTAATCAACTCTAACCATTAATTAATTTCTTTTAACTAAATAATTATCTTTAAGTAATTTAACATCATTTTTAAATTTCATGAATTCGCTTAAGACCTTCAAATAAACTCTTTATCCTTATTCAACAATTAATTGTATTTAAGTTTATTTAATAAACTTTTGCGATAATTCTTCATGACACACACTTCAACTTAAACCTTGTAATTACTTAAAGCCATTACATCACATCCTTTAAACTTATTTAACATCTAAATTTATAAAACTCTATTTTATTTCAAATCTGGAATTGTTTACATTCTTCCTTTACAAATTCAAATTCCATTTTAAATTTAAGTACTTTTAAAATCCACTTAATTACTTGAACACTTTTGGTTACTAAAACAAATTAAAATTTAAAACCTGGTTTATTAACAAACTAAGTTTTCAACTAAACTTGAATTTAGTATTTTAAACTTTGATTTATAAACTCAGTTTAAATCTTAATTCATAATTTTTAAACTTTAATTTAATATTTCAAAACAGCAAAACAGGTCAGGTTGAAACTGGAACAACCCTGACCCGTGATTGCTCGAATTTGCTTCGAGTCCAATATGCATCCACTTCGAGTAAACTACCCAACTACTTCGAGAAAACTTCGAGCCCAACCTCTCTGCCGCAAACCAACTCTCCAGATATCAACATTCTTCCTGATACACCAGCTTCTCGCGTGCACGTGCACCAGAGCTCGGATCATCTCCGACCAACCCCATCCCCTTCGACCAGTCAAACATGGTTCCTCTGATGAACTCGAACACCCAGAACACTCAATATCGCCATGGATCAAAAATGAGTAACTCGATCGAACTGGAACAAAAACTCACAGACGAAAATGACCTTGCCGACGCCGCTTCCGATCATCATCCAACTCGCCATCACACCCTAAGATGCACCAGACATTCACGCACAATTTCCCCCGATCGCGATCACACCCGGTCACCTCCATGTCACAGCGAAACTCACGAACCCATCAGCCAATAAAATTGAGCAAAAACCCTACTATAACCTTTCCTGGCCACCACAGCCACCAGAAAATTCTTCAGCCATTTTTCCATAGGCCGGCAACACTTCGGCCTCCTCCAACCCAAAGCTCGACCAATCCCACCACGCCGATCATCGGCAATTCCTAAAAATGCCCCAAACGTTCATCTCGAAGATTCCCAAAAGATATCAAACTAAAAATCACGAAATGTATATTAAAAATCATGATTTTCCATTATTAATTCATTCATGTAATTGAAACAAAAAAAATTTAATTCACTGATTTTTGACCCAATTTGATTTTTTTCTGTGAATTCGAAATTTTCGAGCAAATCATTCATTTTAAAAATCTATAACTATTTTTAGATGAAAGATTACTTGATTACAAACAACCTTTGTTTATACATCATGTGCTGGTTTGGGTTAAAAATTGAATTATTGAATAATATTAAGAATATGAAACCTGTTTATTTGATGAATGGCACTGTAAATAAACAGGGATGATCATTAGCCATATCACAACATGTATGCACATCCATTTATCTCTAAACATACATACAAATCACTTCAAACTATTTAACTACAAGGTTCCATTCATGTACTATATTCAAGTCTCAGATTTTAAACTGATTTAAGATCAAAAATTTACTCACAGACGTTTCAAAGCAGAGGATGTATACAAGCAAATACACATACTTCCAGTTTTTCTTAGATGTATTCAGAGAATCCATGCATATCTAAACGAGTTTATTCACAGAGATATGTATATGTGAACAACAGATTTATACCCTTAAAAGTTAAGGAAAATATGTCACTCACCTTGTTTAAAAGATGATCAGAGTTGCTTCTATGTTTTTCTCTTGACACAGATTTGAAATTTTACAGGCTGAACTTCCTCCCCTGATTCTTTGGTTGTATGGATTCATAGCTGAGATGTTAAGTTGGATTTTACTGAAGTTTGTTTAAGTTGAATGGTGATTTAGGTTGAGATGATGCTTGCTCCATACTTTCTCAGTTTGAAATGAACGAACTGATATGAGAAGGATGTTGATATAAAGAAATGAAGTTACCAGGTTGATGTATTATTTTTGTACGAGTTGATTATGGGTTGTACAAAAATATGCATGGATACTCTTTTGCTTGGAGGCTGAAATGATACTTCAAACATTTCGAATGACCTAATTGCTGCTAAGAGATGGAAGCATTAAATGCTTTGAGTACTTATGTCTCCAATTTAGATTATTGTATGTTTCATGTGTCATAGATATTTTGCTTATTATTTTGCTTTACATTTCCTTCCTGACTTTGCTTTATTTTCTTACAGGCTACATAGGAATGTATATTTTCTTTTGCTTTAAGTATGAATGCACTTAACATTTATTTTTATTCTTTTCAAGTGTTCATGCTTATGAATGCATGTTGTTGTTTTGTTTCATATTACAAGTGTGCATACTTATCTTTATATAATTGGTTTTGCTCACATTTATCTTTTACTTGTTGAATACTTGAATATATTTGCTTTGCCTTTGTTCATACTACTTTACAATATAATTACATTTCTATTTTGTTGTTAAATTTCTCTAATGTATTCACTTTATATTTTTACAAATTTTATTATCGTGTAATATAATTGGATTTATCTATGTATTCATTTTATTTTATTTATCGTCTTATATTTTTAATTTATAAATTCAAATTATTATTAACCATTTATTTACAATTTAAAATTCAAGTCAAATATATATCTATATATATTTATTATTTTCAAATTCACTCATGTATGCCCAATTACATATATACACATAGATACAACATTTATTAAATTAAATGATTTATACAAAATATATTTGGATATCGGGGAAACTCGCATCACCTTATCGATTTATTTCACAAATATTAATTCAAAAATTAATAAATTATCATTTTAAATAAAATTAAATTTCGGGGTCGTTACAATTTTTCTTTTGCTTTTCGTTTTAATTCCGTTGCCTAATTTTGCAGCCTCTTTCAGTTCAACTTGGATAGCAAAATATTCTCTATTTAGTTCATCATTTTGAGAATCACTATCTAAAGCTATTTGAGTTTGTTCCAAGATTTCTTGAAGTTTGTCAATATTCAGTGTTTTCTTGACTTTTTTCCTGTTCCATTATTTCAATCTCATCTTCATTGTCTTAAGAATCATTGTTAGCACAAAAAAATTGATTTCCTTCAAACTGTTCTAAAGTAGAGAAATCAACAGTAGAGTAATAATCTTTATGGTGTGGCCAGAAATTTGCATACCTGAATGATTGATATATATAGACACACACACAACCATCAATATGTGAAAATCCATCGATATACCAATTCGTGATATTTCTAACAAAACAATATATATAAAATAATTATTATATAAGCATTAATATAATATTAAACGTAAAGATTACCTTTCACCTAAGCCCAAAGCTCACACCTTGAAACAAAGAAACCAACTTCTTGAATTGAATTCCAACCCCGAAGTTGCTAGCTCTTGAATTGCCTTTCCATTGACGATTATTAGATTTTAATCTACTTTGAACAATTATGGAGAGGGAAGGTGGTGTGTTCAGCCATCAAAGAGGAGTATGGACGCAGCAAAAGATCAAAATAAAATGAGGGGTATGACGTTTATATATAGGAGAGAGTAGAAAGCAAAGTAGGATCAAGATCCTTAATTCTCTCTTACCTATTCTACTCATTTTAAACATTCAAAACTCCCCCCATACGCCATCAAATGGCCAGCCTATTACGCCCCTTCATGGATGAAATTATCAAGCCCTATATAGGCCTCAAATCCACTTCAAACCCGAACAATATTTATCGCATTTGAAACTAATTTAAACGCGTATCGATATTGTATATCGATTAGTGTTTATATAACTATTATATGTACACTAATTAATATTGTTCAATGCACATCAAATTAAATTTTATAATTAATATTTCATAAATATTAATTAAACTAATTAATTTATAACAATTACAAATTAATTAAATCGGGTGGAAAAAGGAGTATTGAACGTTTTGGTTATATGACTTTTAGGTGTAAATTTGATCAGCGATTAATATAGAACAAATCGAATATTAACATTCACACTTCACTTAGCAAGTGATGTGACATTATGGCTAAATTTATTGCTTATTCGATTTCAGTAAAATCCAATTTTACTTTATTAAGTGTTACCCGACAGTGACAATTATTTACATCAATTCTTTTTGTCAAAACTATCTCACTTTGGACTCATGAAATTTGGTAATGGTCAAAATTACAATATCGTCGATATTAAACTCAATAGTCCAAATACAAAGTCCTTGGTTCAATAATAACAATTATTATTAACCAAAATGCTTTGGCCATAGACTTTGACTTAACTTCAAATGACCGTAATACTAACCTCATATAACTAAGGAGACAAATCCTCTCTTGACTAATGTTTTGCTTCCAATGCTTCCATTCGACCCAACCATAGTCGTTCGATGGATTTCATGTCATGATTTAACTATAATCAAAGTGGAGCTTCCACATTGAAGATAAACAGTATTCTCAAGTCAAGAGAACTGTGTAATTTTGTCACATCGATATTTTCTATTTGACATTAGTTATATTAACCAACAGAAAACTATCGATTGAGTTATTCCATAGTTGTCCAATAACATTAGTGTGTAACCCCTTGATACCCCCAGCAGTCATAAGTAATACATTACTCAACATTTGGAGAGCGTTGTGTACTCTAGTCTCAACGGATGTATCAATAATGAAATGTTTATTTTATTATGATAAATCACTCATGCTTACAACACATTATATATACTATCACAAAAAACATACCATTTATGGATTTTCTATTAAATATCCTTTAATTAAATTTAATAATTAATATAATACATTATATCAAGTATATAATAGAAAGAAAACACCTTTTAATTTGAACAAGATTAATTATTGAGTTAGATATATGTAACAATTACAGAATTGCTCCTAGGGCATACCTCTAACTCTATCAAATGAGTGGTATCTTTTCTCATATGTCATACCACTGACTTACTATTCTTTTTTATGGATGAGACAACTCAACAGGGATGATGTCTTGGCATATAAATCAAAATCAACATAACACTTAATAATAATGGTAACACCCTTCAGCATGACATATTCAGAAACATTGAAAAAAGGAATAATGTACTAACATAGTAATCATGCCATCAAACTCATGTCACATTCATTACTCAATTATCAACAACCCATAACTATCACCCCAAAACATATACAACAAGACCAAAAATTACTTGTTTGGAGAACAACATCCATCCAAGCCATATAAAATAAATGGTGCAACGTTACCCACTACATCAGATCAACGAAACCTATCCTCAAATCAACTCAAATAATCTATCCTTACAATGATACTAAACAACAAAACATTCCAACTATTAGAATTCTTTTTGAAGGCATGCAAGATTGCTGTCTCCATCAAATTTCGTGTGACTATCGGGATCACAACTTATGACAATATCATGCCTAGTCTACTAATCCTTATTCAAGCCTCATTCTTACCTTCATCCAACATCATCCCACATTGAGTCATTTAGTCTACTCTAATGTCAATCAATTCAGGCACTATGTGAGACTTATATATTTTAAACTATTTACCATCACATTCTTTACAAAAGAAAACATAACACAACTACTATCATAATCTCCTTTCCCTTCTTTATAGCGGATGTTACACCCATATTTTCCATAGTATATCTAAGATAAACTGATGCAAGCGCTAGGCTAAAAGGACTGCCCCACAAAAGAAGCTAGACCAGGAAAAGAAAGCAAGAACAAAACCCAAGTAGGACCATGCCAAAGCCTCAAGATAGTAGCAAAACATGAAAACTGCGCCATTCGACCAAGTATAGAAGTGACGTTGTAATACTGCGCCGATGACTTGAGATAGCCATAAAAGTGTAAAATTTGATCTGTAACCCTAACACTCAAGGGGCAGGACTATGGTATAACCTTCAAATCGCATTGGTCCCAAATATCAAATACAAAGGTTGTATTGTGGTTCCAAAAGTAAGCCTTCACGGGTCAAAATTGCGACACAATCTTAAAATAACAACAAAGCAAAAAGATTGTGATGTAGTCCCAGAAAGAGCAAATTTGATGACATAGAACTATGGCACCATCCTTAAAAGCAATTACTTGCATTAGGGATGCGCCACAATCTTAAACTAACAATTAATGTGGCAGGGCTACACCGCAATTCTATATCAACATCAAAGTAATAAGGATGCACCACCATCCCGATGTGACAGAATAGCGCCGCAATCATAAAAAACACCACCCACAAACATAGGAACTCGAGGGATGAGGAGATGGGGGCAAGACTGCTTTGCAACCGAGGGTCGAGCCTTATTCCTCGAAAGCAAACCAAAAGGTCCCAATCTCATCCCCAAAATCATTAAACCCAATTCAAAGACAAGGGCAGCGGCGTAGTCCCCTATTGATGAGAATAGCTTTGAACAGGTTTAGGCAAGGCAATCACTCTTCAAAAATAGCAGTGCAGTCTCTTCTACTAAACCATACAACTCAACTTCAACTGCCTCCAATAGTGCACCAGGCTGATGTTTTAGATTAAACAATGCAGTACAGCTTCGGAAGTGTTGATGAAGTTCAAATACAATGCCGTATCACTACCCATACATAATGAAGGCGTTATTCCCAATAAACTATAGCGAAGTCCTGAAGTGCTGAAAATGATGAAGTTCTTCCTGAAATGAAGGGCATTTTTTCATTGCGGCTTCATCTACACATGAGTGAAGTCTGCTACCCCATTGCTTTACAGAATCGTGAAATCGTGATATATTCAAATTTGGATTTTCCTGCTTCAATTTCAAGCTCCCCACCCAAATTCAAAATTCACCAATTCAAATTACGGTTTCCCACCGAAGGCCAAGTTTGCAATCCATGTATAGTAAATAAGCTAAGTGAATGGTTGACACGTGGCAACATCCAAGGGTGGAAATCAAAAAAATAGAAGGATGACATTGGCAATCCATGTGAACCTCTATGTACTATAAATAAATTGGGGTATTGTAGTAGGAAAGGGGGGATTTTAGAGACTTTACTCATTTTAGAAACACCGAAATCAAAATGCTATACTCTCTGCCATTGTTTGTTTGTACTAAGAACAAAAAGGAAGAAATTGACATTTCTCCGTGGATGTAGGATTCATTAACATTTGAACCACGTAAATTCTCTACGTCACTTTTATTACTTTCAGTACTTGATTTTTACTTTTTTATTTTGATATAATTTGGCCTTATGAATTGGACCATGACTTTTCATTAGATTTTAAGTATTATCATAATTGTGTTAGTTCTATTACGTATAATAACCTCCTCTCAAGGCAATTTTAACATTACTTAATTTTGCTGATTCCTAATCACGTAAGCGTTCAACGACGTGATTACTTTAATAAAAAATATTCGAGTGTTTTTAGATGAAAAATCTCATCAACATTTTCGGCTCTAGAAGGAGGGCGTATTTCCCTCTCCAGCAAAATTTTCTTATGTTTCCTTTAGACACCAATATAGTATAATGAATTCCACAGATTCCAATACCCCTCCAAACTAGGAACAACTTCACATTGCCTTGAAAATATAAAAAAAGCAACTCCTCACCTCCATAAGCCAAACCGAGGCAGTCATCTCTGTAACGCCTACCTCAGATCCATTCCTAGCATCTCTTCAAGCCTTTATGAACCAATTGAACCAGCGCATGGATGAAATAGAGAGATCCCTGGCACAATATCCTACCCCTAAGCCGATCTCCCCTCAACCATTGCCCAATAACTACGCAGCATGTAAGTGATAACGACAATCTCAGAAATGAGAACGGTGATGCTGGTCCAAAAACTGATGCCAAGCTTAAAGGGAAAATCCAAATCAGTCCTCAGATCAAATCAAAACTTGCCAATATTAATCCTTTACTTCATTCTATAGAGACAGATCATCCCAAATAGATGCCAAAGAGGATGAAATCTGCCAATTAAAGGCTCGTGTAAAGCAGTTGGCAAGATTGTGCAAACAGAATAAAAGAGAAGTAATGGAAGGAGGTTCTTCTCTATTTAGTGAAAGCACCATAAAAGTAGACTTTCCCGACAATTTCAAAGCCCCATCAAGTGACAAATTTTATGGGAACACCAACCTAGATGGTCGCATCTGTACTTTCTAGTATTACATGAACATCCTAAAAGTGGGGAGGATGGCCAGATGCAAGCTCTTCATGGTATATCTGGCTAAGAGGTACGGATTAAGGGAGGTCATTCTTGCCTAAAGTTAACCATGGATTCCTTGAGATAGATCAACTTGGGGAAGGAGGCTTCCTAAAACGTAAATGTAATGTCCTCTGTGAAGCAGGGTGAGAACGAGAGCCTACGTAACTTCATAAAATGCTTTAAATCCTAGACACTTTAGATTGGGGTGACTTGTGAGGAAGCATTGCTGAAGGTAGTGCACGCGGGAATAAGTAGAAACACGGTCATGCAGGATAAGAATAGTAGGAAACCGTGCCACGGTATGAAGGCATTCAATGAAAGGGCCAGTGGAAACATCAGAATGGAGGAAGTCGGGGCCTCGAAATCACATCTAGGTGAAAGAACTTATGCTCCTCACAATGACAAGGAATGGGGGAAAAATGATACCATCTATTGGAAAAGCAACAAAGATAATTCAACTTCACAAAAAATACTCCCCACACTCATGCTCCTATTCAAATTTATGAGATGACCAGAATTAAGCTAGCTTATAATGTCTCGAATAAAGGGAAGAAACAAAAAAATAGAGGGGAGCCTACTACTGCTTCCACGGAGCCAATGGCCTCCACACAAATAATTTTCGGTACTTAAGGAATGAGATTGAGAGGCTGATTCAGAAAGGATACTTAAACGGCTACTAGAAGAAAAACAATGGTAAGGTCTGGGAACCTCACTCCAGATCCAAATGAAAATCTAGCCAGAAACCCCTCTAATCTCATAGCCCCAATCCATGGAGGATCACACCTTACAGGGAAAAGTAAAAAAGCACAAGAGAGGTACATGCAAGAGACCAAATTAGAGCAAATGCCTATATTCCATGTAAAAAAAGCCTGCACATGACATATTCTTCACTGCAGCTGACGCCGCTGGAGTTGTCTTCCCGCATCAGGATCCGCTCAAAATTACAGTGCAGACCTCAAACTACACCATGAAGAAAGCCTTCATGGATTTTGGGAGTTCTATTAATGTCATCTTCAAATCTGTGTTTGACTAGATGAAACATTTAGTAGAGATATTAAAGCCAAGCCCCAAGCCGATCTATGGCTTCGATAATACCGCAACCATTCCTGTTAGAGCAGCATGCTTACTTTTCATCGCTGGAACTACATCCCTTCACAAATCATTCTATGCGAGCTCCCCGATCATCAATCAACCATCACATACAATGCATTCCTAGGAAGACCCGCATTAATTGACATAGGGGCAGTTGTTTCTCAAAAAGGTTTGCTCATGAAGTTCCACACCCTCACCGGGATAGGGTCGATAAGAGGAGAACAATTGTTAGCTATACAATGTAAACCTTAATTCTAGCAAATAAATTATTCAAAACTACTATGCTTTCTCTTTTAATAAGTGTGATAATAGTTAAAAGTAAATCAAGCCAGTTCCAAGAACTACATCGGTACAAAGTACTAAGACTGATGCTGAAACAGGCCATTCTACGGTCACAACATCAGTAAGGTAGAAAAAGAGAGAGCATATGAATATGGTCAGCACAGAAAAATATAACTCGATTTTGCGCAAAATTTTTCTAAAGAAGCTCAGAACCAGGCTTCCTCCACTACATCCCAACCCGAAAAGGAAGAAAGTGAAATAGATCTGAGGTTAGGTGAGACAAGGAGGGAACTAAAGCCTTTGGATAACCTCTAGGATGTACAGATAGACCCGAAAGATCCTTCAAAATTCTCAAGATAGGGAAGAACCTCGACGCATAAATTAGAGCAGAGTTAATAGACTTCCTCAAAAGATCAACAGATATTTTCGCATGGATGCACTCATATATGGTAGGAATAGAACCAGCTATTATCTGCCATGCACTCAACATAGACCTCGATGCTCACCCAGTCAGGCAAAAGCACATGACCTTAGATTAGGAATGGTATAATGCTCTGCACGAAGAAGTTAAGAAACTAAAGGAGAATGGTTTATTAGGGATGTATATTACCCGAAGTGGATTGCAAACCCTGTTCTTGTAAAGAATTCTAATGGGAAGTGGAGAACTTGCATAGACTACACCAACCTCAACAAAGCTTGCCCGAAAGACAGTTTTCCTCTACTCAGAATCAATCAGTTGGTGGACACAACTAGTGGCCATGAATTGCTCACCTTCGTGTGGACGTATACTCAGGCTATACCAAATAACTATTTTTGAGCTAGATCAGGATCATACCAGCTTTGTGATGGAGAAGGGCTTATACAGCTACAAAGTCATGCCATTAGGACTCAAAAACGCTAGAGCGACCTACCAAAGGTTAGTTAACATGATGTTCTCAGATCAGATTGGGAAAAATGTAGAGGTATGTGTAGATAATATGCTTATTAAGTCAAAAGCAGCACCTAGTCATGTGCATGACCTGGAGAAGACCTTTGAAATCCTAAGACAATATAACATGAAGCCGACCCCTTGAAGTATACTTTTTCCATCTAGTTAGGAAAGCTTCTGAGATACATAGTATGTACCCGCAACATTGAAGCAAACCCAAAACAGATTGAGGCCATTAGGAACATAGGAGTTCCTAAAGAATTATAAGATGTAATGAGCCTAAATAGTAGGGTGGTTGCACTAAGCAGGTTCATTTCAAAAGCGACAGACAAGTGTTTACCATTCTTTGACTAAGTAAAGAAGGGACGGAATTTCGAATGGACCGAGGAATGCAAAATCGCATTTCAAAATCCGACGAATCATTTGATCAGTACCTTTATCTTGCCTAAACCGGTAATAGGTGAGGATATGTATACTTAGCTTTAATTGATAAAAGCTGTTAGTACTGTAGTGGTTGGAGAAGGTGAAGGGACTCAGATTCCTATTTATTTCACGAGCAAAGCTTATCAGGAGCAGAGCTCAACTACTCAATCATTGAAAAACTAGCTTATAACCTACTTCTCACAGCAAGGAAACTGCAGCTGTACTTTCAGGTGCATCCCACCAACGTCCTCACAGATAAACCATTGAAATAAATACTATAGAAGCCAGAGACATCAGGTCACTTACTAAAATGGACGATGGAGCTCAGCCAATACGATATCTCCTACTGTCTTAGGAAAGCAACCAAAGGACATGCACTAGTAGACTTCATTACGAAATGCATGCTGCCTGCAGAACCACAATCTGAGCAAGAGCCACCCACTCCATAGTTTTGGCAATTATTTGTGGATAGAATATCAAATGAGTAGGGGCAGGAATTGAAAGGGACGCGGAAGATGATCTTAAGGCTATTTAACACTAGAGGGGGGTGAATAGTGTTTTAAGAATTTCTTTAAAACTTCTTTGATTTAAATTGATGTAACTAACTTAATGCAAATACACAATCACAGATCAAATCACAGAATCACAAACAGATGCAAATATAAATAAAAAGCAAGTAAAGGAAAGAACACACCAGGAATTTTATACTGGTTCGGTGTTACCCTACATCCAGTCCCGCACAACTCGTACGGCTTTCTATTCAATAATAATCTAGATTACAATCCCTCGATTCCAAGGCAACGAGGTACACCCTCCATATTCTCAGGTCTCTGGGTAGAACCACTTGATTCACAGGACACAAGTTCACCCGATCGATTTCCAAGGACACGATCACACCTTTATAACCCTAAACAAGTTTCTTTGAGTACAAATGTATCTATAACTCTGATAAGCACTGAGATTCTTTGAAGAGAGTGGCAGAGAATCAAACTAGAGATATTCTGGTTTGATTCACTTAAGATTTCGGCAGAATGTGGATAGGATGATTAGAAAATAAGATAAGAGAGTAAAGAGGAGAGAAAATAAAGAAAGTAGTTACTGGAAAACGTCCATAACAGTCTCTATTTATAGAGAATGAATGGATGTGTCCATTCAAAGAGATTTAAACGAATAGACACTTCTTTTGAAAACAACCTTTGCTATAACGGGAAGCATGTCGACATGACGAGTAACTATGATGTCGACATGGTCTATTAAAAATGATGATGTGCTTTTCTTTGAAAATGATGATTTAAAACATATGCAACTTTATTCAAATGGACTCTATGTATTTGTATAAGGTATTTAGAAGTAGAAATACTTATGAATATATATATGTATATATACTAAAATATATTTAAAATCAAGGTAAATAAACTAAAGTAAATATAATATTAAAATAGATTTTGAGGCTAAAATATCAAGGACAATTTTGAAATCAAAATATAACAAAATGATAAATATGATTTTGAGGCTAAAACATTTTTGGAAATACGAACGAAGGTTTTTCTTTTGAAAAGGAATATTTGAAAATCATTTTATGAAACAAGAGATAATTTTGAAAATCATTTTGAATCAAAATTAGTGGATAACAAAATAGGGCTACTATCCGTTCCACTAGATATTTCGTGAGTTCCATCTCACTAGGGTTCCATCCCTTTAACAAGAACGAAGTGGATTCCATTCCACGAGTAAATTGGATAAAAAAGAATGATAGTGCTTTCAAGGAGTTTTAACAAATATCTAACCTAACTATATTATTTGTCTTGAACTCTTGAATATCTTGAATCTCATGAGTCTTCAATCTTGAACTCTTGATCTTTGTCTTCTTTACTGTACAGTCTTCTTTTGTTGATACCTGCATATAGATTTCCTGCACATATATATTTTATAACACTTCTATAGTTGTTGTCATCAAAACCATTATCCTATAGACTAACATTCTCCCCCTTTTTGATGATGACAACCTTTGTTTATAAAATATTTATATTCTCCTTATAACTCCCCCTAAATCTAATAACTCCCCCTTAATCTATGCCTAACTAACCTATTTTATACTTCTCCCCCTTTGTCATCAACAAAAAAAATGACATTAACTCCCCCTAAATCTATGATATTAATGATAGTGTTATCATTAATAATACTGAAACTAGATATAACAATGCTAAATATTGTATACTCAGAATGATATATATGAGTAATATAAGAATGAGAATAATACGTGTAACCACAGATTATTTTATTCATATTACTATATACATAACTGTTAAATGAAAAGAAAATGCATACAATAAGTAGACAAATCAATCAAACATAAGCACACCTATTTATGTCTTATTACATAATCAATATAGTAAGTTATCATAAATCAACCATGTTTAAAACCAAATCAAGTATTTCAAATCAAATCAATTTTAAACCAAATCAAACAAGTTAAATGTTACGTGGAACTTCAACCCATCCCTCTTTTCCAAAGATGGGATCCGCTTTGATTACTTCCCAATCTTCATCGTCCTGGAGCAATGTCTTCGGTGGATTTACTTGGAGATCCTCTTTGTTGAGAGCGGAGATCATCCATCGTAGTGCATCGAAATGCCTTTCTTGTTCCTTTATCATCTGCATTTGACTCAGTTCTAAGTGCCTCTGATTTCGTAGAATAAAAGTAAGAATGTCTTTGAAGGATTTGAGAGTCTCTTCAAGATTATCACTTAGATTTGAAGAGGATGAAGCCATTTTGACGATAAGTAAGAAGGAAATAAGTAGATAAGAGTAGAGAGAAGTTATGAGAAATTTTCTGGAAGAAAATAGGACTTAAATAGACAGGAAAGTCGTTTGAAATGAATAGACATAAGGAGTTATTTTGAATTTCAAATTGAAATGTCCATTCAGAATATTACCAGTATATGTCGACATGACCTCTATACAGTATGTCGACATACATAGCAGATTTTGCACATCTTATTTTTGAATTTTCAGTGTATATACATATGATTTATATATATATTACTTGATATAAATAAGAGTGACAGTAAGATAAACAGAGAATAAGCTTCATTTCATACTAGAACAGAGAAGTACATGAATCTCATAGAGAAAACATAAAGATACAACTTTCAATATACCAAATTTCATTGATATACAAAAAGTAAACTCTAGAAACTAGTAGATGAGGATGAAGATGATGAGATATTAAGCTTCTTGTTGACTTTGGAGAAGAACTTGTTCATAGTATTGGACATTTTGTCCAATTTTTTGTTTACGGAGTGTTTGAGAGCTTTTTGATTTTTTACAATTACTCGTTGATTGTGAAGGAGAGTCTTGTTTGATGGTCGTGTGGGAAAATCAATACTCTCTAAGGAAGTTTCTTCACTTTCTTCCTCTTCTTCTTCCTCACCTTCTTCTTCTTCACCTTCTTCTTCCTCCTCTTCCTCTTCTTCTTCCTCCTCCTCATCTTCTTGCATTTCCTCATACCCCAATCGTGCTTCTTTTTCCGTTAGTGTTTCGTATGGTTGAAATACGTGCGGAATTTTCATAAGTGAAATATTGGAATGATTAAAAACCTTTCTTGGAAAGAATTCTTCACCTCTCATATCCACTCCAAAGTAATTAAAAATTCTAGTGAGGTATATTCCATGATATAATGCATTCTCTCCTGAATCCAAGTTTTTGTGACGAAATTCATCCAAGATAACTTGTGCCCAATTAATATCATAATTTCCAAAAATTGCAAAAAGAGCCTTACACACTTTTTGAGTCGGGTTATTGTAATTTCCCGATCTCGGAGTAATAGTGCGTTGAAGGAGAAGATTAACAATACGAGCTTTTGGTCGAAAAAATTTGTTTTTGAAATCCATTTCTTCCTCAAAAATATTGTGAAAAGTTTCACGATCGGTTTCCTCGATTTCAAAAGAAGAAAGATTGGAACCGGTACTTTTACACTCAAGTATGGTTCCTAAAACATCGGTATCCAAAACAATTTGTGTCCCCTTGACACTACTCCACACTTCATCATCCCTTCCATTATAAAAACCACGATTTAAATTTGCATAAAACATTTTGACAAGGTTTGGATAGCAAACAAAATCATTTTGGTTATTGTCAACCAAGCTTAGAATACCATTGTTTTGAAAAAGAGCATCAATTTCATAAGAAGCGAAGTCATTAAAAATAGCAAAACTACCCGAATGAACTTTTCCATAAGTTGCATAATTAATGTATGCAAGTATGGCATCTCTATTATTGTAGAGATGATCTTTGGTGGCTTTTGACAGCCTCATTCCGGCTACGTTGCTAGTGGATGCCATTTTTGAAGAGATAAGAGTGTTTGAAGATAAAAGTTGTTTTGAATTTGAATTGAAGATGGAGATAAGTGTTGATAGAAGATAGATATAAAGAGGTTGAATAGGTGGATTCTCTGGTCAAAGAGTCATAACTATTCAGAACATAGGAGTTAGTGAAAAGGTGGAGGGAAATTTGAATTTTGAATTCAAATTTAGAAATCTGATTTGCTACAGGTATGTCGACATTACCAATAAGTGCCATGTCGACATGCACATCAGATTTTGCAAAAATGATTTCAAGCATGTACAAGATTTATATATATATATATATACTTATATATATTATGACTATTGTCTGAATATATTTTGAAAATATATTATACAGAAAATATATAAAAATAATATTTTATAAATTTTTAAAAGATATTTGAAACATTTTAAGTTAATAAAATCAATTATATACTTAATTAATAAACTATTCTAAGCAACCAATTTTCAACCAATTAAAATAGTAAACGTGTACCTTGTTTGAGTTCCATATCATCCTGATTATCTGAATTCTGAGTTGTCATAAAACACATATTTGCCAATTCTGTTTTCTGTTCATCATCACTTGAGGACGTATCTGAATCATCCAGTGTTGCTGCAAATGCTTTCTTTCTTTTCTTTGAATATTCTTTGTTTGATTGAGGAGTTTGCTTTTCTTGATGTGGACAGTCTCTTTGATAATGACCAAACTCATTGCAATTAAAGCATTTGATGTTGTTGAGTGATTCAGTGTTATTTCCAAAACTTTTTCTCTTGTGATTATTCATTTTTCTATACTTCAAGAATTTTCGAAAGTTTCTTGTCATGAAGGCTATTTCTTCATCATCATCACTAGAGTCTGATTCACCAGTTAGTGCATTAAAGGCAATGGACTTTTTTTCTGATGACTTATTCTCCCTTCTTTCCTGAATTTGAACTTCATATGACATCAGATTTCCAATTAATTCATCAATCTTTAAGGTACTGATGTTATTTGCTTCTTCAATCGCCAGTGTCTTCAGATCCCATTCTGGAGTGAGTGAATTCAGAATTTTCCTGACTTGATCTTCTTCGGAGATTGCTTTTCCCAGAGATACTAGTGAATGAACAATATCCTGAAAACGACTATACATATCTGGAATAGATTCACTAGGCAACATCTTAAATAATTGAAATTGATTAGTAAGAATAGAAATTTTGGTCTGTTTAACTTTGCTTGTTCCTTCATGAGTAACTTGCAGAGTTTTCCAGATTTCATATGCAGTTTTACAAACAGATACCCTATTAAATTCATTTCTATCTAGTGAACAAAATAAAATATTCATGGCTTTTGAATTGTTTTGAGCCACTTCTCTTTGAACGGTCGTCCATTGAGCAAAATCAGTTGTGGGCTCAGTGTATTCAGTTTGTGTCATATTCCATGTTTCTAAACTAATGGATTGTAAATATATCTTCATTCTACATGCCCAATATGCATAGTTACTGCCATTGAAAAAGTGGTGGTCTGGCAGTGGACTGACCCTCTACAAATGAACTAGAAATACCAGTGTTGGTAGCCATTGTTACTTTTCAAAAATCAGGTTATGAATACTTTGAAAAACCTTGCTCTGATACCAAATGAAAGGGACGCGGAAGATGATCTTAAGGCTATTTAACACTAGAGGGGGGTGAATAGTGTTTTAAGAATTTCTTTAAAACTTCTTTGATTTAAATTGATTTAACTAACTTAATGCAAATACACAATCACAGATCAAATCACAGAATCACAAACAGATGCAAATATAAATAAAAAGCAAGTAAAGGAAAGAACACACCAGGAATTTTATACTGGTTCGGTGTTACCCTACATCCAGTCCCGCACAACTCGTACGGCTTTCTATTCAATAATAATCTAGATTACAATCCCTCGATTCCAAGGCAACGAGGTACACCCTCCAGATTCTCAGGTCTCTGGGTAGAACCACTTGATTCACAGGACACAAGTTCACCCGATCGATTTCCAAGGACACGATCACACCTTTATAACCCTAAACAAGTTTCTTTGAGTACAAATGTATCTATAACTCTGATAAGCACTGAGATTCTTTGAAGAGAGTGGCAGAGAATCAAACTAGAGATATTCTGGTTTGATTCACTTAAGATTTCGGCAGAATGTGGATAGGATGATTAGAAAATAAGATAAGAGAGTAAAGAGGAGAGAAAATAAAGAAAGTAGTTACTGGAAAACGTCCATAACAGTCTCTATTTATAGAGAATGAATGGATGTGTCCATTCAAAGAGATTTAAACGAATAGACACTTCTTTTGAAAACAACCTTTGCTATAACGGGAAGCATGTCGACATGACGAGTAACTATGATGTCGACATGGTCTATTAAAAATGATGATTTGCTTTTCTTTGAAAATGATGATTTAAAACATATGCAACTTTATTCAAATGGACTCTATGTATTTGTATAAGGTATTTAGAAGTAGAAATACTTATGAATATATATATGTATATATACTAAAATATATTTAAAATCAAGGTAAATAAACTAAAGTAAATATAATATTAAAATAGATTTTGAGGCTAAAATATCAAGGACAATTTTGAAATCAAAATATAACAAAATGATAAATATGATTTTGAGGCTAAAACATTTTTGGAAATACGAACGAAGGTTTTTCTTTTGAAAAGGAATATTTGAAAATCATTTTATGAAACAAGAGATAATTTTGAAAATCATTTTGAATCAAAATTAGTGGATAACAAAATAGGGCTACTATCCGTTCCACTAGATATTTCGTGAGTTCCATCTCACTAGGGTTCCATCCCTTTAACAAGAACGAAGTGGATTCCATTCCACGAGTAAATTGGATAAAAAAGAATGATAGTGCTTTCAAGGAGTTTTAACAAATATCTAACCTAACTATATTATTTGTCTTGAACTCTTGAATATCTTGAATCTCATGAGTCTTCAATCTTGAACTCTTGATCTTTGTCTTCTTTACTGTACAGTCTTCTTTTGTTGATACCTGCATATAGATTTCCTGCACATATATATTTTATAACACTTCTATAGTTGTTGTCATCAAAACCATTATCCTATAGACTAACAGGAATTGGATATGTACTAATCACCCCAAACGAGCATAAGTTATACGGGGTCGTGCAACTTGGGTTCAAAGCTACCAATAATGTCGTAGAATATGAAACTCTCCTTACAGGCTTAAGGATGGCTCAGGTAATGAAGTTAACCCATATTAAAATTCACAGTGTTTCCTAATTAGTTATGAACCAAGTGCAAGGTAACTACCAAATGGAGTCAACTCTACCTAAATATGTGGAACTTTCTAAAAGGTTATTAGAGCAGTTCGAACAGTTTGACATTGTTGATGCTAAAAATAGCACAACACCCAAAAACCTGTTGAAATATAGAGATCTTGCAAAAAGTATAAGAAAAATAGTAAGAAGACCAAGATTTTTATAGTGGTTAGGCAATCTCTAGCCTACATCTACTTTATATTTTGTTTATTAGAGATTTGATAAAGACTGAAGTCACAAGTACAAAGGATTAATATGTTCCTAAGCTTGGAACAGCCAACAACGTCTGCCTTGATGACTATTATGAGAGAAGATAGGAGATGAAGAAGGAGAAGTACAAAAGTCCTTTCTTAGTTTCTATAGGGTCTAATTTTATAGGGGAATTCACCAGTATAATCGGAGGGCTACGAAGTGCAAGATCCATATTCATGCCCAAAGGTATAGGAGAGCAACAGCTGGCCCAATCATCAATTGAAACCACTCAGTACCGAGATGTTCCTCTTGGTACCGAGAGGTTTTGTTTGTGGATGTTTTAATCTTCTTCTTCCATTCTACTTTCTATCTGTAATCCAATACGTTCCAAACACTTTTCGTTGAAGATTGAATTGTTTCTGACAACTTCTTTGATACTACTTGTCTTTTCTTGCTTTCTTCCATAGAATCTTTAGAGTTACTCCTCTATTCTCTTAGAAAAGCAGTCCATGGCTATTACTTGGGATAGTGCTTCAAGTACAAATGGTTTAGGAAGTCCAAAGTGGAATAAAAACCTTTCGGTACCGAGTTGTCCATTTTACTCCTTTTCCCTTGAAACTTGTTGAGTATGATCTTCTTGCTTTTCCAAACAAGTTCCCAAGTCCGTGAATAGTTTCATCTTCATCTTGACACTCCAATTCCATTTGAAAATCCGCTTGGTCAAAAAGCCAATTAACACTTGTCCCATAAAGTATGCTTTATGACTGTAAGGTGTGCTTTGTCAAGAACAAGTTTTAGCAGTAGTCAATCTTTGGTAGTTGAGCACTCCGGCCATCCATCAATCCCGATCTTGGCGAATCCTCTGTTTCCTTTAGATTCACTTGCAAACCAATGATCATTCCATACCTGTTATGGCTAAGGACTCCAGCCTTACTTAAGTGTCAGCCACGAATATATGATCAGCCTGTATTTATTTGGAGATATCATATTATATATCAAAATAATCTTGTGTTCACCGAGGATTTATCTATTTTACTCTGATTACAAGGCGTCTAAATCCTTATATCAAGTCAACGTCCATTCTCAGGTTCGATCTCATTGAATCATATATCATTCAATCTAAGACTCAATCTTTCTGGATCGTTTATCATCCAATCTAGGGTTCGATCTCTCCGGATCGCTTAACATCCAATCTAGGGTTTGATCTCTCTGGATCGTTTATCATCCAATCTAGGGTTTGATCTCTTCGGATCCTTGCTAAGTCCAATCCACTTGTTATTAAGCAAAGAACCTTAATGTCCAAACCAGTCCATTTGCCCACTCTCCATTGAGGGGGCTTACTTTTGATATCTTCGGATCTCTGCTGAGCATAATCCGCTCGCTCTCCGACAAGTGGGCCCAACGTCCAAGCAAGTCCATCCACTTACTCTCCGGTAAATGGACTTACTTCTTGTGGTCATCGCCCCGTCTCTTCGAACTGGACTACCACGATCAATATCAGTCATCACGTTCAAGTGGTTTTAAAAAATCAAATATTCAAATCAAAGCAAGCAAGCAAACATCCTAAATATTCACACTACAACAAAAATACTTTTCTACAATTGTCAAAAACAGTTGTAATGAGTCTATTACAATAGGCGTCCACCAGTCGTTATATTCGAAGTTGTAACAGAGTTGCAGAATTTTACAACGGTCACATGCAGCTGCGGGAGAAGTTGTAAAAGACATTTTTACAACAGCTTTTGGCAATTGTGGTAAAGCCTATCGCAACAGTTAATAGCTATTGCATTGATAGTTGTTAAGTCTCTTTTGTAACTGCTAATAGCAGTTGCAATAATATCATTTGCAACTGTTTTTGACAGTTGTAATAGATTTATTATGTTGAACTACCGAGGCACGTTTATCTTTATTTATAGTCCTTACTGGGCGACAAATTATATCACAAACATGCACATAATGTTATATGTCTCATATATAGAAGTAGATTCACATGATCTAATATTAAATTAAAATTCTTATGAGCTCTGACATAGACTTTTGATCATACGTAATAAAAGGACTGAAAACCAAAAACAATCCGATCAAAGCAATACAAGCATGGCTAAAATTTTCTTCAACAATTCATGCTTAACATTCAACCAATAAGGCAACTTGTTTCATAGAGTATAAGCGTCGTCATCAACACAGTACATCTCAATAGGTTAACCGAACTCACCAAACAAACAAGCAGATTTTCTCATCCAAAAATTCATCAACAAGGTATTCATCCTCACACTAGTCCACACCAAAAACCATCCTTTCTTCACCTTCGACCAGTGCTGCATCATCATTACAACAGTGTTCTCCATAACCAGAACCATAAGCAATCATTCATCTTCAAAACGCAATTCATCGGCTTCATCTCAACAAGTACCCCTCTGTCAATAATCAAAACAAGACGGAAATTTGTATTTATTTAGGAACCGCGACTTTTGTGAGACATAAATTCAAATAGCTTATGTACATAAATTACACGCATGTAAATGAAATTTAGCAGGGATTATTGTTTCTCAGCACGCTCGATCCAATAGAAAGCAACTGGATTAAAATATGTTAGAATTTGAAACAGAGAAAGAGGATAGAGATACAACGTTAAACAAAAAAGAACTACATTGTTATTCTCTTAATAATAAGAACTACGTACAAAGCTTTAAATAAAAGAAAATACCCACTACTTCCTAAACTCTAGGCACTAACATATAAATAGGAACATATGGTTATTGACTATTTCTAACACCCTCCCTTAAACTGAATGTGCTAATATTCAGTTTACAACACAATTTCTTCATCGTCTTCCATAGACGAACTCGGTCACAACATTCATCTCTATCTGGTTGGGCATGCTCAACTGTTTTACGTTGATTGGTACTTTAACCATCAACAGATACTCTTGGTTTACTCTTAGGGATTCACTGACCTCTCCATTCGGGTCGTCCCTTGTATCTGTCATCTCCCCAACAAATGAGAATCGCGGCTCTTCTTCCTTACTTGTTGGATGACACAAAACCAAATCTTCCTCACTCCGCCTACTTCACATGTAGGCATGCCTATCTTCTCTTAGGCATATCATCAAACAGTTTTCGAGCATTCTTCGAATTGTCCAACCTCATAACCGACATCGTTTTCTTCACTATCATCATCTGCAACCTTTGTTTTGCAGAACGTCTTCTTCATGCTAACATCAACATCACCATTGTGACAGAGATCTGAAAAACAAACTCAGTCTTCATCAGCTTAATCACAACACTGCAACTCTCCTTCACCACAACTACAAAACTGCATACCACACATCTCAGTTTCAACACATACACATTCACCATTATCTCAAAACAGCATTCTACAGTCAAGGTACATCATCCCAACTACACAAATCAACTTACTGCCTTTGCCATACAACCTGCCATTGCATTACTTAAACCATCCATCAACATACATCTCACTGTCATCAACCTCTACTCATTTCCTTCAGCAAACTTCAACCCACCAGCACCATCACCTTACAAGTATCACTAAACAACAATTTCTTCCATCAACTTCCTGCTATCAACTAACACTTCACTCCAACACCTCAAACACAGCCACTCACTGCCATACCAAGTCACCACACTTCCATCCTTGCTGCAGTACAACAGTAATCCACCCTCTACCTACAACATCTCATCAACACAACAAAACCACCATTGCACACAGCAACTGCCATATCATCACAAATTCCTCCATCACCATTCACTGCTACCCTCAACCCCATACTACTGCATACTTGCCACAATCCTCTACAACTGCCATCATGCTTCAACTTCACTCCATTTCCTAAAAATACCACTGCTACTACCTTTCCTTCTTCTCAATACACTTCAATAATCACTTACAACCTCTTCCATTTGCATCTTACTTACCAAATTCATCATCAACCTTCAACCTAATGTTCGACATCCACAGTATCACGGCTCTGTCAGACACCCTGGTTCCGTGTATCACTGCAGTGTATCAGTATGCTACCTGACCTTCTTCATATCCTATCAATTTCCATCATTTCAGTGCCGATTGCCTCGACTACTAACATTCTTCACCACTCAAGTCAATCACCAAATCATCTAGCAAACATAACCATCAGTTTCATAAACCAGACCAGACTTTGCATCATCCATCACCATACTACCATAACTACTGTGACCATACCACCATCATCATCTACCTCTGAAATCACCAAAACTACTTCTCTCATACACCCATTTCAACACTGACAACATCGGTTTATCTCACAGACATCACGAATCAAAATCTACCCTAAACATCACCATCCTAAACAAACAACTACTGCACATCCGCCTCACCACCTACAATCGCAGAGCATTGCCATCAAACCAGACATCGCCGGCCAACAACCAATTATCAACTCCCACCGAACTTCCTCCCGTCATCGCCTTTACCTGCACCCACATCCAATTACCCAAAACTAGCCTGCCTCTGCCAAATCAACAACGCCAAGTCGCCGCAACCTCCATTAATCACTGCCTTCCACAATCGCCTCAAAATCACTTCACTTTAAAATCGCCTACCTCAGCAAACCCGCGAACCCCAATTTCATCGCACCGAAACCAGCTTCCTCGCCAATCATCGTGACACCCTTAACTGCGCATCACCATCACCAATCCCCTCAAATTGCTTTCTCCGATAGTTTTTTTTTTCAACCAAACATAGTCCAGGAGGCTACCATTCTGAACGACCAAGCAGCAATTTCATGCCACTTTCCTCCACCAAAGCAAACAAATAAACCCACAACACTTCTCTAATAGCAACACAAAGGTCACCTCAGGAAGCAGCACGAACAAATTACAAATTGAAGCGATGTGGGAGAATTTATCCAACGGCTTCACTGACAACTTCAACTTTATCCCAGGCTTTGACGTAAACACTTAGACTCCAGCAGCTTCCATATTGTACACGATGGCAACCACCTTTATTTCGCGAGCAACTCGAACTCAAGAGACACTTCCAGATCTTGTCAAAGCAACTCATTGAGCAACTCTTTCTTTCAACGAATTTTTATCTCAATCTTCAGCAATAAGCATCGGATCTTGGTAGAGCGACTTTTTGAGGAGGAGGATTTTATTTTGGATTGTTTGGATCTGAATAATTGAAAAGATATTAATCGGCTTTCCTATGTTGAATGAAATTAGGATTTTTTATCTCTTTTTATACGTCTCTCGGATCTCTCTACCCTCTCCAACCTAGCTCTGATACCATGTTAGAATTTGAAACAGAGAAAGAGGAGAGAGATACAACGTTAAACAAAAAAGAACTACATTGTTATTCTCTTAATAATAAGAACTACGTACAAAGCTTTAAATAAAAGAAAATACCCACTACTTCCTAAACTCTAGGCACTAACATATAAATAGGAACATATGGTTATTGACTATTTCTAACAAAATATATGATTATTGTTTCTTATCATCTTATCTCATAAATTCCTCCTTTTTACCAAGAATTTTCAAATTCTTTCTCAATAGAAGCAGGCTTGCAATCAGGAGACGTTTGAAACAAGTTCATAGAAAGCTGCTTAAGAGCTAACCCAATATCAAACAAAAAGTTTCAGAACCAAGATCCACATTGAAGATACCTTTAACCGACAGCTAAACGAAAAGCCCTTTCTACTAGAACATGTTGACTCCTTTAAGTTGGCCATAGTTCGAAGTCCCGGTCACCTACCATTGAAGAACGGGAGTCCATATTACTTGGCGTAGCACGACTTCTCCAAGCGTTTCGAGAAGGGAGTGGTCAGATCGAAGGCGAAGGTTGCGACCGATTTGAAAAGGAGGATGGACGGCTGGTCGTACGATTTGAGGAGATCTTTAATCAAGTCGCTGACGATGAGGATTGGGGGGAGGAGGAAGAGAGAGGGAGAGAGTGATAACGACATTGGGAAGGAAGAGAGATTAAATTTTGGCTTTTGATAATTATGTTCGTGGTTTGTGAGGAACAAGCTTTATTTGTTTGTTTCCGCGCGTCCGGATGGACATGCATTTAATCACAACATGCATGTATTTATAGTTGCACATGTGGTAGTAGATTTGACGGTACCATTGCTGGCATAAAATGAACCTGAAGCAATGACCAAGAAGACCGAGACAACTGAAGAACATTCATAGAACCAATAACTTGAAAACATTCATAGTTTTATCGTTCGTTTCTTTTATTTTAGTTTATTTTAAACTAATGGAAATACAAATAATAATTGTATTTTTACATGCATATGCTCTTTTAGCTAGTATGGGCAGTGAGCAAAAATTATCTACATACATGAACGATTAATTGTTTAAGCTCTTAATTTATTTCATAATCAATTATATTAACAACATTGCTATTCTTACTACTTCAACTATATCTTCATTTTGAATAGGCAATGAAGTATATTATCTCTATGTCAAGAAAGAGATGAAAGCAAGGAAGGGGAAAACAGGACATGAAAATGCAAAGTACAGCGATGACTTTTTTGGCTTTTTATTGAAATATGCTGATTATTCAGAAGACATAATTTGCGATTTTTAGCTAGGTTTTCTTTTTGCTGGACATGACACCATTGCTCGTGGAATATGATTTTTGATATATTATCTTGAAACCTGTCCTAAACCAACCCGTTTGACACCCCTACCTTAAGGCATATGTTGAGCCATTTCGTTATAAAGTTGAACTCATATTGCTTGATATTTTATATGATGATGTGCAGTTCAGTTAGAAAAAACGGAAACATAAACGATATTGGAGTTGCATTGCAAAGGGCATTTTAGAAGAAAGAAAATTATTGATCTACATGATCCCTTGATACATATTTATTTGGCCTCCAATCTTCCTGTCGGTATAGAACGTTTTCCAGGCAATCTTCCTGTTCATTTTGGAAGGAATTTTTTTGGCTATAGTGAAACCTCGTATCCAATAGAAACATTTATAATGTAAGAAGAATAATTGTTCAAGTGGAAATTTACGTTTGTGCTGATTGATTTGTTTGATTATCTTTAAGATTTGGATATTCTGTCCTTTTTGGTTTCCAAAGGAACGATTATTGTGCATGAGAACAGTATGCGGCCTTAGAGTATGTTGATACTGCCTCGGAAACCTTATCTGGCCAATCAATACTTACATACATTAGCAAATAAGGACCACAAACATAATTAGTTGACCAAGATAAAAATAAAAAATACAGTGATTGCATATTAGGAGTTCCATTATATCGTGGAATAGGCTAAACTGCGCTCATATGAGAATACACGGGTTGGTATCCTCTTCCATGGATGTTTTCTAGATCATTTGGGTCCAGTCAGCACATGCTACAGGCTTCAGTCTTGTCCATTTCTCTCGCATGTGGCCTCAAGCTGCAGCAATAGCACTGTTATAGTTCACCTCTCAACACATACATATCCAATTCTCTCGCTAGGACCATCAGTTGTTCTCGATGCACATCCAATGCCCTGAACAATATATCTCAAGGTCTGGCCTGCTTCATTAGCTATATTTAGTCTACTTGGTCTTATTTAACTACCAGCAGTTCATGAACTTTATTCGACAGCAACTTTATTCAACTTGAGCTATATTCAGTTTTCCTCTCAATGCCTTATCAGCAACTGTACAAACAACGCCCACTGCTTCTCAGTTTTACGCTCCTCGCCTTCCAGCAGCTACGCCTTCTGCCTATGCCATGATATCTCTGGCTGCAATTTCCTTTCACTGCACTGTTTTTGCAAGAGTTTTGAATTTATAATATTTGTTTTCTGTACCCTAGTAACTTTTATCTAATCATCACAGTGATGATCTTTGGCTCCTGTAATAGCTTTAAACCAACAAACTATTGTATTTATTCTTTTTAGGTAGTAAAATATGAGTGCTCTCCTCTTTAGAGGACCACTCTTTCATCAAAAAATAATATAGTAGGTATGTTAAAGACACTTCAAAAGAGGGATGTCATTGAATATTCACACACACATTTGTATGAAAGTTCTTACATGAAATTGAAAGAACATGAAAACTTAATTATTTTAGCAAAGATCAGTAGAAAATTCAAAATTTTCTGAAACTGTAAAAGAAATGTTAAATCCCAAAAATATTTTTGAAAATATAATTTAAAGAAAATTATAAAAAACTCTAAATATAAAAACAAAAGTTTAAAATGTGTATTAGTTGTATTCTAGTGCAAGTTATTTACTGTAGTGTATAATGAATGCTAACAAAAAAGGAATTCAAAAGAAGTGCACATCCATAGTTTTCCAATAACGAACATAACAAAAGAGTTCATGAAATATTATCAAACCTCTCATAGTTAAGCATCTCATTGACTTCCTAGTTTCTTGTTTATCATCTATAGAATAAAATGATATAAGACATGGAAAATTAGGAAACTCATAACACACATCTTCTTATTGTTCCACCAAAAATAACGAAAAATAAGAGTCATACATCTGTTCGTAATGTATCATGCATGAGCCAAAAAATCAACTCAAAAACAGACATTGTAAACTCCATTGCCTTAAACATAGCATTATTGGGTTAGCATATAACCATAAATCATAAACCTTCCAACTTATGAGGAATACAAAGTGTACATCTGTCTACGTCATATTTGGGGAATACAAAGTAGACACATGACTATATTAGTAGCTTTGTTTATTTAATGGAAAGTTAAACCAACTCATGAATGTGTCACACACTTATTATCCATGAAACAAAGAGTCGAGCCTCTTGATCATATAGTTTTGGATTCACCTAAGATATAATAGTATTAAATTCTATGTTATAAGAATAATCATTATGAACACAATACATGATTTATCAACATTATTTTGTACCATAACTCCTGCTTCAATTAAAGTAACGAAATCAAAGGTTGGTAACCAAATTTAAGTGTAGCCAGCGTCATTTTTCTAAACTATTGAGTTCTCAAGAGTTCACATAAGCCTTAGCTTTATATACATTTTCAGTGAAAACATATAAAACTAACTACAGAAGTAATCATTCCATTACAAACAAATCATCAATTGAGTACAAATCAATGCTATATAGAATATTATGATGATTGGAAAAACTATATTAAAATTCCTTTTATATTAAACTATTTTACTACTACTCTAAGAGTAACAGGAAAAAGGAATCTACTGATGGTATGTCAAACTTATAGTAATAAGACTATTTATTTAAACTTCCGATAATAAGACTATTTTTTTATTGAGACATTTGTTGTCTTGGAAGGAATTTTCCACTACTAACCTCATAAAGAATTAAGCTATAACATCACTGACACGATTGCACGTACTTGATTATGAACTTATTATAGGATTTATATCATGCTTTATTAACGATACCTCATTTTACATATTCACTCGGTTCTACCATTAACATCATATGCACCTAATTTCCAAATGTGGTTATAAAATAATAAATTCATAATTGCATTTTGTTCTTCCTATATTTTCATTTTATAATTACACTATGTTCCTTAATTGGTCGTTAGAACACCAAACCAAAATGAGTAACAAATATATGCACAGTAAGAAGTGCATAGATATATAATTTTATCATTTAAAATTCGCACCATGCACTACGCTAATTTATGATTTAGTATCTGCCAACGAATGGTTGAACAAAAATTAACTATAAGACAAACTATTTTATTTTCTATTAAATTTACGTATGGTTATCCAACTTTGGACCTAAATACTGTATGAATCAAAACATGAAATATGGTAGTTGTACTATTGTCATAATGAGAATAGCTCTATTTGGTTCAAAAATTATATGAGAATAGTTCCATTTGGTTCAAAAAATTTAGGAGAATTGCTTTATGACTTACTAAGAGTTTATATGAATTATATTTTTAAGCTTCTATGATAGGTAAAGACATGAATGTAGGCACATGTGAAATTTAAGTAAACATTATTGAAACATGTGTTCAATAATAATCGTGTTCTAACGTTGTATTGTGTGATATGATTGTTAAAACATTAAGATGGATAACCTTTAATACTTGTTATGTACTTATTATAGTCGACTTTGTAATATATTTTATGTAATGCTAATGGAGTGCAAATTGTGATTCTTCCAAAAAAATGATATTTATAGCAATTAACTATGAGTTGAATGATTAGCAATAATTAACTAAGATTGAGTTCACATAAAGATTCACAAAACATGATCACCATTCATTCAGAATAACATTAAAAGATTTAGCTTGTATATATTTTTGTAATAATATAATAATTAACATATACAAAGTTATGATGTACCTGGCCATTTACTTATGAATCCTTTAGAAATGTGTTTCCAGTTTCTTATAGGCACACAAAAATCATTATTCCCTGTGATTTTTTCAAAGCCCTTGCATCCTATTTTAGACAAATAAAGCAGGCCAAATTTTATTTAGCATGTCGAGGAGCAATGTTAAAATGGTCTCTCATTTCAACTCCCAACCTTTTGTACATTAACTTTTTATACAAAACAAATAGTGCAAGTTCATCTTTTAAAACATCTATGTTTAAAACTTGAATTCTAATAATGCAATTAGAACCTTCACTAATGTAAACACCTATGTCCGAAAAGGACAATAAAGTTTTCTATGAATTATTGTTCTCCTAACACCCTCGGATACTTGCAGGCAATGAAAATCATTGAGCAAAGTACATTTATTGCAACTCTTAAATAGTCAGCACAAATTTAAATAACTATTTTACTTTTACATATTATATAATCAAACTAAGCTCAGAATAGACTAATATTTTCCTGTGAGATGATTAGAAAAATACCATACAAAACACTTCCCGAATTCATCATCCCGTAGAGGCATTGTTACAATAAATATGGCACTATCATTTCAAATTTAAATGAAATAGACTTAAGTTATCACTATTGATAATTTAGATCGTAAAACTCTTGTAAGCCTGCTCAAAAAGCATCAGCTTTAAAGCATCGTGCTTAGTAGGGATTCCAAAACACGATAACTGTTTATTAGATAAGAAGTTTTGAAATACATTAGCATATACATATATTTTATGCTATAGTACAACAGAGTTGCATACAGACTCATCAACAGTATATGAAAAAAAACACTACTTCATAAACTTACAGTAGATGCTTCCTACATTGAATCCAACTCTTCCCTATCTTGTCTAAAGAAATCTTGCAAAGCAAGCATCTTCACAGGCTCACACTACAAACTATTCATCGCATATACGTAGCAATCGCATACCGCCTGAGCACTCATACGGTGGTAGTGAGCTAACTCTTCCGACTAATCCAATCGCACTCCGTTCATGCTAAGTCGATGGTGAGATCGAGTTTAGGGATAAATGGAATAAAGGATCAATAGGGGGTCGCTGAAAAATCGGGATCGAATTCGATGATGTGAGGGTAAGGGAGATCGATGTTGAGGGAGGTTGCATGGACGCTACATCGCTAGCGCGCAAGATCAAATCTCGGTGGTAGATTTGGGATCGATTTCGATGGTAGAGGAGGTGTGGATCTGATCTAGGGTATTAAAAACAATGTGAGGTGGAGAGAGGACAGAGGGATGATGAAGGAGTTTGGATTTGGTAACCGAATGCTTCTGATTTAGGGCTTTATAAGAACCGTTGAAGTATTTAGGGACGATGGGTATTTTGGGAAATTCAAAAAAACACGGTTGAAGTTAGTTCATAGAATTGTCATTATTAGTAGTAAAGATTTGAAATTTTTGGGATAAAGCCAAAAAAATTTGGTTTGAAGCCAAAAGATTTGGGAAATAGGAATGAAAAACAAAAGGAAAGGGGAGAAGGTAGAGAGGCATGGGACCAATAAAAACAGTAGTTGAGCCAATTTTTTTGAATTAGAGCCAAATATTGCTATTGGAGGGAAAATTTCAAAGCCAAAAATATATGTGTATGTCAAAGAATATAGTTATAAAGAAAATATCCAGATGCACAATGAAATTTTGCATATTTTATAGAATTTTGAATATTTTACAAAATTTAAAATTTTAGTTTTTCTGTTTTTAAGTTTCGTGAAAATTTCAAATTTTGTAAATATTTTCAAATATTATGAATTCTTTTAAATTTATTTTAAAAAATTTCAAAATTTTAAACTTTTGAAAATTTTGAATGGTAAACAAAATTATAAATTATAAATATTAATTATTAAATACTAATTAATAAATATAACTTCTTAGTTATTAATTTTTAATCAAAAATTACAAAAACAAAAAAAAATTCACATATATAACATTGGTAAAAATGGCGTCTGGCGTGCCCTAACCCCCGGCTTTCCTTCATCTTGTCTCTCTCTCTTCGCCTCTCTTCCCCCTCATGATGCGCGCTCGTAAATTTAAACCTCTTTTTAGGCCTTCTCCGGAGCCATGGTCATTGACTTGTTCTGGTTGTCAATTCAACGCTCATTTAAATGCCCAGACCATTTTGTGAGGTGATGGATTGTCGGTTGCTGTTTTTTATACAGATTTTCCTATGCTTAATCGGGTTTGTGATTTGGGAAATTCATCGCTTGTTGTTAATGGGCCTGTTCGTGTTTCTGCTCGCGACATGGATGGTTCGTCTCATGTAGTAAATGCTTCTTAACGTGACTTAGTTATGTCTCTAGTGGATCTGGTTTTAGCTATTGATTGTGCTAATATTTCTAGCTTGCCGATTTCTGGCATCTCTACGCTTGCTGGATCGTTGGCTGCTAGTGTTAAGTTAGGTTGTGTGAATTTGGGTAAGACGGTATCCATTGGTGTTACTGCAGGTTGTGATGATGTCCCTGCATGTGATTTGATATTAAAAGATCTTGCCGCAACTCATGTTGGATCAGGTTATGTTCGCAGTACAAGTGCTTGTGAAAATGCGGCAATAAGTGATGTTCCTCGTGCGCTTGGAAACTTTGGTTCTCAATAGACGGTTCTTCCTCCTCATGTTTCTAATAAATGGTCCTCATTATTCACTTCATTGCCAAGAAATGCTCGTGTGTATACCCATCGAACTTTTGAAACTTCTGAAATTGGTGGTGTGATGGCGCCGCCTGTTGAAGTTATTCAAGCAGGTGTGGACTTTTGGTCGGAATAATTAGTTGGCTTCTTTCTCGATTCTAATCCCCCGTATAATGTTGTTAAAGAACATTGCAAAAATGATTGAAGACCTAAGAGTGGTCTTCAAGTCCATTTCGATAATTCTATGTTCTATTTTAAGTTCCCTAGAGCTAATGAGAGATTGCATATTCTTAAGAAGGAGCCGACATTCATAGGTAGGAAGCCTTTTATTATCACTCTTTGGAGTTCGTCAGTGGACAGTGCGAGGGAACATTATTATCTATACCAGCTTGGGTGCATTTTACTCATATTCCCTCTGTATTGCAACACATGTTTGGGCTGGACTGGTTAGCGAGCCTGGTAGGCAAGCTTAAGTGTTTTGATGTGAACACTGTGGCTAGGAAAAAGCTTGTGTATGCTAAGGCTCTAATTGAAGTATTTCTGGATAAGCCATTACCGTCCAAGCTTAAGGTTAGGCCTGTGAAGGCTAAGTTGCAATAGTTGATGTTCATTATAGTTGGGCTCCTGATATCTGCAGTGCATGTCATTATTTTAGTCACATGGTGAATTCTTGTAAGCATTCAGATATGGATGCTCCCCTTCCCCTTTCTGACAAAATCCCTCTTCCTCGTCCTCCTGTTAGGAGATGGGTCACCGAATCCAAGCTCTTACTACGACTACTTTTCTAAAATAGGACTAGAACCGGACCTTTACTTCTTTATAGCTCCATGTTCCCCTTCTTCTATTTTCGAGGTCATGGTTGGTAATGTTCTTTCTTCTGAAATTCCTTCTAAGGTTACTATTGATGCTTACATTGTGGATGATCCTATTGTGGTTCCCTCTCTTAATGGTGCTTCTGTTTCCCTAGTGGATTCGAATGTGGTTGATATTTGCTTGCATTTGCCTAAGCAAGCGTGGGTCTATGAGCAATCGAAGATGAGATATAAGCCGTCTAGTGGTTTAATTTTCAAATATGTAGGTGGCTTTGGAAGGAGAGGCGTCTGTTCTACTAGGAGGAAGATGATGGCTTACTCTTTGCGTTCTAGGCAAGCTTGGTGATAATAATACATCCTTGTTGGCAGATGACTCTTAGGATAGGAAGTATTTGTACGTTCATGATTCGGTGAATTATGTTCCTTCCTTATTTTCTATGTTCAATGGTTACTTACATGTCAGCGGCCCTGACTCGTCTGAGGATGGAAGTGGAGCGCCTCTCTAGAGGAGATCTAGTTTAGTCTGTTTAGTAGTTTAGGCATTTTGCCCAACTCCTTTGCTTGAATTTTGTATAGCTGTTCTGGTGCATGTATCGAATACCTGTTCCTTCATTCTTTTATAAAAGTAGACGGTCTATAATAAAACCGGTTATCCTTGCTAAAAAAATTATTAATTATTAACTACTACTTATTTGACGGTATTCATTAATTATTACTTATCGATTATTTAATAGTAATAACTAATTATGAATTATTAAATAGTCAATTTAATTATTACATATTAATTACTAATTATTAATAGTAATAATTTAATGTTTATTATTAATTATTTAATAGTAATTATTAATCATTAATTATTAAAAATTAATTATTGAATATTGAATATTTCTTCTTAATTATTAATTATCAATTATTAACTATATTTATTATAATATTAAAATTGTATAATATTTTAATTAAATTGTAAACATATTAAAAAATTATTTAAGACTAATTCAACATTTTACCGTTTAATTGTAATTGCATATTAATGAGTAAATACTAATTATTATGTATATATTATTAATTATTAATTATTATATGTAATTAATAAATATCAATTGTAATTTACTAATTAACCATAATAAATTATTAAATATAAAAATAATTATTGATTATAGATAGTAAGTAGTAATTATAAATTATTTATTAATAATAGTTTATTATAAAAAATGATCTATATAAGCTCTCATTTATAATTATTAATAATAAATTATCATTTTTAAATTAATAAGTATGTAACTATTATTCGTTATTAATTATATATTACTAATTATTATAATATTTAAAGCAATAATAAATATATTCAAAAAAAATTAACGTTAATTCAGTCTTTTCCATAGAGAACGTTCACTCAATTTTTTTTACAACCTATGCGTAAAATAACTTTTATTGTAGTCAATTAATATTTAAAACCTTCAAGGAAAAATTTATGAAAAACAATTATTAATAGTATTAATTTCATATTAAAAAGTAATTATTAATTATTAATATTTAATTATTAATTATTAATTATTGTTTAATATTAATTTTTAATTTTTAGTTATTATAATTTAATTATTATTTAATTAATTATTATTTATTATAATTTTTTAGGAATAATTATTAGTTACCATTATTTAATAGTAATTATTAATTAAATGTTAATTATTTAGTTATTGATTATTAATTGTTAGTTACTAATTATTAACAGGAGTTATTTCATATTTCAAATTAATTAATAATTATTATTATTTAATAGTTGTAATTAATTATTATATATTAATATATGAGTGTTAATATTTGAGTATTATTTATTATTAATTTTTTATTAATTATTAATTATTATTAGTTAATTGTAATTATTGCTTATTAATTATTTATTACAATAGGCAAACCAAAAATGTTGTAATAGGTATCTATTACAACTAGCAAAAAAAAAGTTGTTGAAAATTGACATCTATTACAACTGGCAAAAGAAAATGGTTATAATAAGCATATATTACCACTGATAAAAAAAGGGTTATTGAAAATTCACATCTATTACAACTGGCAAAAGAAAGTGATTATAATAAGCATATATTACAACTGACAAAAAAAAAGTTGTTGAAAATAAGTTTATCGCAACTTTCGGAAACAAAACGTTGTAAAAAACCTATATTACAACCGGCGTATTATGACCGTTGTAAAAATACAATTGTAATAGGGTTCTTTTGTTATAGTTTCATCTTAGACATCCGACTCCAAGCGTGCCTAGAGACTAATCGAGGTCTCGTACACGTGTAAGCGTTCTGAGGTTATTATCGTCTTAACTTTTCAAAACGAAAAGTAAAGCGTGGAGTACGCACCTAGCTCATGTCCATCCCGATTATAGAATTACCAGTCTTGACCTAGATCCCTGGTCGTGTCTAGATGCCTTTGCTATAGATGGTGGCTGCTTTGGCTGCACCATCGTAGTTCTACTCCTGATTAGATGCATCGATGTCCAATCTTGATACATCCCGACTAGGAATATTTAAAAGGGTATGTTTATTTTCATTGTCATAAATTGCTCATGGTTAATAGATTTTGTAACTATTATTACAAAACATATTATTTATGAATTTTCTATTAAATGCACTTTTAATTAAATTATTTAATTAATATAACACATTATATCAACTGTATAATAGAAAGAAAACACCTTTTATTTTGAACAAGATTGATTATCAAGTTAGATTTATATAACAAATTACATAATTGTCTCTAGGACATGCCCCTAACTCTATCAATAACAATGCGTCGTACACATGGAAACTGTTGCTCAACAAAAACCATAGGTCAAAAACACATTGGAAACGAAAATAGTCAATGGAAACAATACAAATCTTTTGTTCGATCCATGGATCAACGTGCAATCAACAAATGAATTGTTCGGAAGGAACTATGTGTCGATCATTGGCGGTCACAACCTGAAAGTCTCCTCTCTCATCTCTGATGGAAAATGGAGAGAAGATAACCCCTATTAGCCTCCTTACATAACTCAACAAATTCTCAAAATCCCATTGGGACACAACCATCATGACCACTACTGGGAATGGAAACTACAAGGCAATGGTAAATTTTCATTTAAATCGGCATGAAATCATGTTAGAGAAAAAACAATGAACTAGCTTGGTGTAATGACATATGGAACACAGTGTGCTCACCGAAAATGTCACTCTGTGCTCTATTAGCAAGAACAAACAAACAACATACCAAAGAGAAAATTTCAAGGTGGAATCCCACGATGGATGTAACCTGTGTATTATGTAAATAAGAGAGAAACACATGCAACCACCAATTCTTCTACTGCAACTACTCAAATACAATTTGGCAAAAAGTCCACAACGAGCTACAATTGCGAACCACAAGCAGCAATGATATAGAAACTATTTTCGAACAAGTTCTCGGCAATTCCAACCCATACAATTCGCACAACAAATTAATCGACACAGCTATTACCATACTAATTTGGCACGTTTGGGTGGAATGAAATCCGAGAGTATTTCAAGGCACTGAAACACCAGACAACATCGGCCTAGAACTTAAAACAAATAGGCATCAAGAAGGTAGAAGTGGAGAAAAGTAAACTTATCTTTAGGGAACTCAATTTCGATCCCCTACCAACCCCCCAAATCGATGATGCAGCTCAACCAATTAGACATCGGAGGTCAAGTTCAACAACAGTCAGTGGATTCAGTAACGGCGGTGCGAATCATAGGGAATATTGACAGAGTTAATTGCCTTTTGGTAACAGCTAGTAGACCTGAAGTTGCTTTCAGGGGAGATAATTAAATACTTCGAGAATGAATTAAATGAACTAAATAGTCCTTCATTATTTAAGTGACGTGTTTGTAGGGAGTCCCGCTTTTTATTTGTTTGTCTGGCTGATTTTCGTTGTATCCTAATTTATGTGTGGACCATGGTGTTAGAGAACGTACAGTGGTTTTTGAGTACTTCCGGATTTGTTAAACTTTTGCCACAATTTGTTTCCTGGTTGCTAACTTTGTAACTTGATGATTCTAAAAAGTAAACCGTTCATGTCCGCAGGTGCGGCGCGGTGGAAAGGAGGCTTGGGTTCTGATAAAAAGGCCCAGGTTCGATTCCTACCATGCGCTTCCCTATCCTATACAAATTTACCCGGGGGTATGGAGGTTTGGATCAGCGGACGGCTTTACTATACCCTCCTCAAGAGTTTAACGACCCGTCGAGTTCTCCTGGGTTTTCAAAAAAAAAAACCATTTATGCCTTATTTAAAATGCAAAATTTTTGTTGGTTAAGATGTTAATTTTTCATATGTTATGACCAAGTCAATCAATAATATCTTGTTATTGTGTATTTATAGGAAAAAAATCTACATGGGCACAACGCTTGTATCTCTACTAATAATACAAATACCTTTTCTTGGTGAAGCTTTTTACAACTTCCCATCAGCCCCTTGCCCCTACAACGGCCACAACCACACATTTAACTTACCGACCAGGGCAAATTCGTCCTTACCCTCTCCCACTTCTTATTCCCACAACCCTATCCGTTCTCATCCATTCCTCCACCTTCTCTCCTACCCCCACTTTCCCCTCTTACTGTTTTCCACATCCTTTCAACTGCATTCTCCCCAAATTCTCCTCCTGCTTAACCTTTTCCCCTCTCCCTCCCCCTACATCGATTCTTCGACCTACATACAACAAACACTGTCCAACTGTCCAACGGTAACCGATGCCGCCTCCCCGCCTCAATCTCCGAGTGTTATTCGCAACTGTACTTCCAATTTCACTCGGGTCGATTCTGTTTCAAACTGAAAGGCTTTCTTCCCCAACCAACACTTACGGATACAAAGCAGGCGATTTGGTTTGGGGCAAAGTAAAATATCATCCATGGTGACCTGCTCACGTGTTCAACGAGTCATTTGCATCTTCACCGGTTCGACGAACTAAAAGCAAAGGTTTGTTATTAGTCACTTTTTTCTGTGATAGTATTTACGGATGTTTCGATCCATCTCCGTTGACCTACTTCTCCGCTTCTTCAGGCCAAACATCAACTTTGGGCGACAACACCAAATTCGGGCAACATCGACCTAACTTTCACTTTACTCTCCACCTACTTCCCCGCTTCTACAGGCCAAACAACAAATTTGGGCGACAACAACAAATTTGGGTGACACCAACAAATTTTGCGGTGGCGCCACGACTGGACGGAAGCTAAAATCTACACGGGTTAGTCCTCCACCAACAAACTACATGAAGTGGAGACGAGTATGTGCACTTATTATTACATGTTTACGATAACTACTCCATACTTGGATTTCCATTTTAAAAGAACCCATGATTAAAAAAAATAAGCTCCACATTGAAAAAGGGGAGGTATGCAAGTTATCTAAGTGTATAGCGAACATATAATTAGTGTTGGATGTTTGATTTACAGTCATCTTCAGAATAATCTAATCGATTTTCATTACAAACCACTGAATTAAATTTGTAAATGGCTTTGTCAGCCATGAGACAGATGTATGGGAGACAGAAATTTACTCCTGGCTGTCAATTTTCCAGTGAAATGCTAAGATTGCTGTAGAGTTAAAATGCAGTTCATAGTACATAACATTTTCAGTACGATTTGTCACCAATTTTGTTTTCCCCTTATTATATGTTGTCCTAGGCTTTTTTCACTGCCTGCCCTTCGCCCAAATCCAGTCTACTAAGATTTCTTGTGATTTCTAAATGCAAACAGAAAGAAAGCATTGTTAAACTGTATGTAAATTTTTTTATTTCCAACATTTTTTCCTTATTTTTGGTGTTAGATTTAAATTTGTTTATTTGCAAGATTTACCCCCATGTCCGATTTTAGTTTTACCAGTTGCAACAATAATAGAACATGCTTACTAATTTTTATAATCACATCTAACGGATGTGCCTACCAACATATATTATCTAACAGTACTTATATTACAAAACGTTGTTTGAAGGTTTCCTCGATTTTACAAACTGACTTTGACGTAAACATTTTTGATTTCTTCCTCAAAAAATATACGAGAAATCAATTCCATCAAATTGCTCATTTTCTGCCTCTTCAATTTTTGCTTCAAAATCACTTTCATCTATACCTTCACAGGTCATATCCACCTATAAACAGAATTTGCTTCAACTCAGTGGCTGTCTTCTTCCACATGGCTCCTTTAAGCTTCCATCCAGTCAAAGCGCCTGCGCTGACGGTATCCAAATGTAGTTACATTTAGGGTCCCCTCCCACTGTACATCAACTGATAAAATGTGAGTTTTATGAAATAACTGTTATGCCAAGATTCATTCATAAATGAATTTGCTGCACAGTTACAATTTTGGTCATATGTTTTATGTTTACCCCTTTCTTCCTCCAATTTTACATATGAAAAATTCTGCTGGTGCATGAAAAACCTTTTCAAACTGTTAGCTTGGTATACATCTAATATTCAGGCACATATATTATATCTTTTGACATTATTTTCGCTTGAACAAAATATATATGCATTAACATTTTAGATTTCTTCCTCAAAATTTTCTGAAATTATTTTCACCTGAACAAAATATATATGCATAAACATTTTAGATTTCTTCCTCAAAATTTATACGTGACATCATATCCATCAAATTGCTCATTTTGTGTTTCTTCAAATTTTAATTCAACATCAATTTCATCTACACCTTTACAGGTCACACCCACTTATACAGCCAACCAAAGTCAACTCAATGCCTGTCTTCTTTCACACGGCTCCTTTAAGCTTCCATCCGATCAAAGCACCTGAGATGACGTTATCCAACCGCAGTTACAGTTTGAGTCCCCTCATGATGTACATCATGTGATACAATATGAGTTTTTTGAAATAATTGTTACGTTAGAATTCATTTACGAACTACTACTGTTATGCTTTCATTATCAGTTTTTGTGATTTCGTTCTTCAGATCTGACAATTTCTTATCCCCCGAGTTTGAGATAACCACTGTTTCAATGCTTCAGTTTGTGCAGTCTAAGTTATTCCACTTTGACATTTTCTCTATTTTACCAGTTAAAAATCCAAAATATCTCTTCTTTTTTCTCCTTCTACTGTTTACCGTCACATATACCCACCCTACCTAGCATCATGCATTCAAATTTCTGTTATATTTGCAGACTACTTTAAACTGTCAACTCAAAAATCCTTCCTTTCTGTTGATAGGCATGACAAAAGGCTTCCGCCAAATATTTCTAACTGCCCTGTGTTTCCTAAATGCACACAGAAAGAACGCATCAGTAAACTATGTGCAAATTGGTAGGTGATAACAAAAAGGGAATTAAGCTAAATAAATAAGAATGGTAGAAACGGATTTACCTTATCATACTCATTTTTAATCTGTGTTGTCCACATTAATGAAATAAGAGGATGTGTATTATTTTTCCAGTTTTTGTTCTACTCTGAATACAGTTTTGGTATATACTGCATTTGCAACTCGATTCTCAAATATTTACATATGTCTGCATTGAGAAATATTTCAATTAATTGCAGAGGCTGCACAGAAGGATTTGAGAAAGAGAGGAATAGTGCTTGCATCAAAAAAATCTTCACGAACTGCAAGTGAAGGGTTACTTGTAGTAGCACAGATGGAGGATAAGGCTGTTGTAATTGAGCTCAATTGCGAGATAGATTTTGTAGCCAGGAATGACATATTTCAACACTTGATCGGTGTTCTTTTCGTCATAGTTCCTAACAGTTTATTACATTTCACCAATACCTCATTAGGTTTAGACTCTGCTTTTTTGGTTTATTTCTTTAAAAATATTTAGCAACATTCTATTACACCAACCCAATCAAGTTATGTTGGTTGCTTATAGTAGCTATTTACTATGCTCGTTTCACTAATATGCAAGAATTATTATGCTTACTTATTTACAATATGGACTATTTTTTAACCTTCGCTATTTACTGTTTTCTGTACTGTGATATACGTACAAATTATTATGCTTAGTTTAATAAATGCATGTTCTTGATGAATAATAGGCCAATGTTCGCCGAATTCATTTTCACGCTCCGCTCAATGGCTCTTTGTCGGCGGCGTGGTGGAGCTAGCTCAACCGGTCATGACGTGCCAGGCACACGACCTTCTGTCACACTTGATCTGCTTGCTTTTGAATAGGTATTATTTTTTTCAACCTTACCTACTTATCGTTTTGCAAAATATGCTATATACATTATACTGCAAACTCAGTTTGCTGTTAATATCCTCGATTTTCTTGGCACTGAATGCATTTATTAGATTTCAAGTGGGATAGTGCACATATAGTTTGTTCCTGCACTTTTTACTACGGTTGGTTCACTATATTCTAATGTGCATGACTTCTTCTGTTTACTTATTAAAAAAATGGACTCTTTCTTAACCACTCGCATTAACCGTTTTGTCTACTAGGATATATACAATGTTCCGCAAACTCAGGTTACTGTATCTGTTTGCTATTTTCTTACCATTGAATGCAACTATTAGTTTTAAACTGCGATACTACAATTATATTTTGTTCCTTCAGTATTTACTATGCTCAGTTCAGTACTTCTATTATATATGAATTATTAAAACTTGCACCAATTTGGTTTTCCAATAATTCTGTAAATAAAACTGAAGTAGTAAATAAAGATAGTCAACTAATAAATTTTTCAGACCTTGGTCGGACAGGAAGTTCGTATCCTGTTGTTAACGTTCCTTGACTTTTTCTGTTTTTTCCTCTTTTAACGTTTCTCCTGCATATATAATGAAAAAAAGGAGCAATCATTTTACGTACATATTTAACTACGTAAATATGAGCGTTTGAGTAAAGAATTAAACAAAAAATTAAAAAACGACCAACCATTGTTTCTAACTATTGCAAATAAATATTGCATTTGCAACTCGATTGTCAAATACTAACATATGTTTGTATTGATTGTTTACTCTTACCTCTATCTTTACGGTTTCTTATTGGTTTGCAGTACATGATTGACAATTTACCCGTTAATAGATTGGTTTTACTTTTTAATTACAAAGTTAAACGGACATGATCAAATGGTAATATTGCTTTCTTTCATCAATATTTAAATATTACTTGCCTTCTTCTGCAGCAAACTCACTTTTGCTTGGTATTCGCCGAATAATGGAAACTGCCGCTGATATACATTGCAAATCGTCTCGTCATATGTAAGGTACATATGACCATAAAATATTTAATCCAGTTTAACACCTGAATACTGTTATGCCAACAATGCCATGCAAACTTTTGATGCACGACAAGTACTGATATGTTTTCTTTTTCTGTCAACTTTCATATATGTTCACTGCTTTGCTTCATTTCCTTTATTTATTTACGTACTAAATTGTTGCATTTGGGTACGTTTAATTTAGTTGTGTTGGATATTTTATCTATTTGGTGGTTTTAATTTTACCAAATTTGTCTATGGATTCAAGCTGGAACGCTATTCTATATTTTTTTGTCACTTTACTACATTTAACAAGTTGTCTACGTCAACTTGAACTAATTTGGACATTACTTACAGTAAAATCTCAATTGTTTAACATTTATTTCATGGTTTACAGCTGATTACCCACTGAAAAATAAAAATATTGACTTTTTCTTTGGACTTAAATTAGTGTATACATATATATATTTTAGTTCAATTTCGTCCATACTACAAAAATACATAAGATTTCACTGCAGTATGACTTTCTGCTGATGTTGAACCATTTGGGTTCTAATTAGAAGACTGTGCAGTATTTATGACTGTCAGTTTACTGATTTTCAGCTGTACATCACCTTCCAACTGACCTTTGAGAAATATTTCAATGTTTCAGTTCCTATAGTCTGACTTATTCCACTTTGACATTTTATCTATTTCACCGATTCAAAATCCAAAATATCTTTTTTTTTCCTTTTCCTGTTTACTGTCACATATATCTACCCTACTTAGCATCATGCATGCATATTTCTTCTGTATTTGCAAACTACTTTACACTATCAATGCAAAAATCCTTGCTTTATTCTGTTAAGAATGACAAATTGCTTCGACAAACTAATTTTTTTATGGCTTTCTGTACGTTTTAAACTTTTTCACCTGACTTATTCCACTGTCTACCACTTTTCCTGTTAACTTGCTTTCAAAATCAGCTGTTTTTCCCTCTTCTCATCTGTCCCTATGCACTGTCTATTTTTCAGCCCACATATTACAAAAAATAGCAGTTGCTCCCTACTGACTTATTCCAGGTTGAACATTTCTGTTTTTTTTCCCGTTCAAACTCCAAAAAATCCCAACTTTTTTCCCTCCTCACTGGCTACGTACACAACTAACATCATTACTTAACCTCTGCATCCTCCTTCATTTGTTCACACTTCTGCAAACTTGCTTCAACTAGGTATTCCACTGTTCCACAACACCACTTTTTCCAATTACATTCAGTTTACCTTGCCTTATTACACCGTTTACTCAGCACTTCCTCACTTACTGATTATTTTCCACCTTTGATTGTCAACCAGATGGACTCTGAGCAGCGTGAATACCGTCGGTTGGCACAGCGAGCCCGACGACAACGACTGTCGGACGATGCAAGACAGGTTCAACTGGCTAACCGTAGACGACAATGGCATGCACAACAAATGCTAACATCAGAACTGCAGCTACCGTCTACTTCAGGTATGTGTTTTACTCTTTTCCATCTTGCTTTCTATACAACTCTTTTCCCACACCGTTACTGGGTCTGCCTTCCCTCCATTTTTACTTCACCCTCAGCCCATACACACCCTGCATACGTCTGGAATGGTCCTACCAATTATAAGTTTCCGCATACATCTGTGACTTCTACAATTTATTACGGACCATATACACTTCCATTTCCCCCACCAATTTCTCAATCAGCAAATTACAGCTGCAGTACAAACTGTGGCGACGTATGCCGTCGACCGCGAAACATAAAATTTCACCGTCAAACAACTTTATTTACGTCCCGACGGGAACAACAAACAAAATTGATATCACTGACCCTCACATACACACACACAAGCGTATAAGCGTGTGTGTGTGTGTGTGTGTGTATATATATATATATATATCCAAACACATGTATATGTGGTTCTGTGTATCCACATATATAGGGAGTTCTCCATATACATTTACATTTTCATCCACTCTGGCTTGGACTGCTGTCCACTTTGTTCCCCGTTCCTTCGCCATCAAATATTTATTTGATCTGTACATAACACTTACTCTGCACACACACACACACACACACACACACACATATATATATATATATATATATATATATATATATATATATATGCGTCTGTGTCTGTGTATATGGAAATGTGTGTATCTAGCGTCGACTGTTTCCAGTTCCAAACCACTATATTTGGACAGCTCTACGCTTTGAACTTTGACTTCCAAAAATTTCGTTCCTTTTCGTTACTGGCTCTGAATACCCACATTTTTGCACACACACAGTTTTGACTATGTTACAAACTAACTAACTCACTTTCGTCAACTCATTTTTTTACCTACTACACTTTTACATACATGTGTACCACCTTCACTCTTTTATGCACCGCTCTTCAATTACCTCTTTCTTTACGTATTGCTACTGCCTACCATTTTCTGTTTTTTACTTCCCCCTTACTACGTACACTCCGTTCCTACAACCGTCCTATTAAAAAAAAACCGAACTTTTACCTGTTCTAACCTACCAGTAAAATCCTCCTTCACATGGACGACATACTTCTTTACGATCCTTACCAAAGTAAATCAATTCACAATTCACTTTACCCTTTCCGTACTAACCACAGTATTTGATGGACTTCCTATTTCACAATGGTCGTACGCCCCATCGACCCTCCCTTTTTAATTACTTCCATAACTTTCTCCACATTTTCCTGCCCCACCTTCATCCTCCATTTCCAATTTGCGTTTTATTTCTCTCACATTTGCTAATCCACCTTCAGGAACTGCACCAGTTGATCAGGAACAAGTTGTCGAACATATGCCCCCTTTTCCCACCACTCACAACTGCGGTCGAAACTTTACCGCAGCGACTGCTCTTCGTCCTCACTTATTGCCACAACCCACATACTGCTCATTTTGTGAAGCCAAAAAATTATATGCTGAAATGTCGCAAATTTTTTGCTCCAATGGAAGTATTAGCATTAGCCTACCCACCGCTCCGCAAGAACTAACTAACTTATTTATAGATCAAGGCGAAGTTGGTTCACATTACAGAAAAAACATCAGAGCTTACAATAATGCATTTGCTTTTACTTCGATGGGTGCACATATAGATCAAAACCTAGCAAATGCAATGACCGGAATTTATTCCTATCGTGCCCAGGGCTCCATATATCATCGTATTGGAAGTGTTTTACCGACAGCTGAAAGCAGACCGAAATATCTACAACTTTACATCTACGACACAGACCATGAGATTCAAAATCGACAAATTGATAATCAGACATTGAGATCGGATGTACTTCACCGCTTACAACATATTCTAGATACCTACAATCCTTACGTATCCATCTTCCATCAACTTGGGCAACGTGAAGATGTTGAAAACTGTAGAATTAAAATAAAGGAGATTACAGTAAACCGACATCTTCATGACTTACCAACCGCATCACAGGTAGCTGCGATAGTTGTAGGAGACGAAGTAGGTGACTTGTGTGGTAGGGATATCATTATTGAAACAAGAAGTGGAAATCTTCAACGGGTTCCAGATACAGTCGGATTTTATGACCCACTACAGTATCCTCTGCTGCTCCCGTATGGTGACCATGGGTGGGATTTGAACGTTCACGATAATGGAAACAACCACATCAGTTGTGCATCTTACTACTCCCACCTTATGCAGGTATAAACGCTACACCACCGGTTATCCATATACTAATAGATTTTCATGTCCCATAAAAATAACTCCACCTTTGCTTTCAATCCCCCAACCATCCTATGCTCTAAACATAAATACCACTATCTGACCATTAGAAATATATCAGTCAGTACACAAGTTTTTTCCACATCATACTATTATCCATTACGTATTATTTCCCTACTACTGTTGCATTTAAACATATTTTTTCCTACTTAGATTCGACCAGCACATGTTTTAGTTATTCTGCTCGGTGGATGCCTTTTTCAACAATATGCAGTTGACATGTTTGTGAAAATAGGAACCATGCGTCTTCGATTTCTTCGTAACAACCAAGATACCATTAGAGCTGATCTATATCAAGGTTTGCAAGATGCTCTCGCCACGGGAGAGACATTGGCAAGTAAGTTTTCCACACTCACCACATCATATTACCCACTTACTACTACCTCCCTACAACCTTTATTACTAACCTAATCAACAACTCATCTACTCAGATAATATTGGTGTGAGGAAAATTCTTCCTTCCTCTCACATTGGTAGTCCACGTGATATGCACCAGCGGTACCAAGATGCAATGGCAATAGTTCAGAGGTACAGAAAGCCTGATTTATTTATTACTGTAACCTGTAATGCTAAATGGATAGAAATTACTAACGAACTCCTTCCTGGTCAACAACCACCCGACAGACCTGATTTAACGACCAGGGTTTTTCGCGCTAAATTAGAACAGTTAAAACATGATTTGTTTAACAAGGGCGTTTTAGGTAAGGTCATCGCCCATGTGCATGTAATTGAATTTCAAAAAGCCTACCACACTCACATATTCTACTTATTTTAGCTGAAAATGATAAAATTAGCAACCCCGATGAATACGATGCAATAGTTAGAGCTGAAATTCCCAACAAGGATGTTGAACCTGATTTGTATACTACCGTCATGAAACACATGATTCATCGTCCATGTGGTCGGTTCAACCCTACCGCCGTTTGTATGAAAAACGACATCTGTAACAAAGGGTTTCCCAAGCCTTTCGCTCCCATCACTTTACAAGGAAATGACTCATACCCAATTTACAGACGTCTCGATAATCAAACTCATTGTCAAACAGTTGAACATACAGCTGACAACTGTTGGGTAGTTCCTTATAATCCCTACTTACTTTTGAAATATGACTGTCATATAAATGTTGAAATTTGTTCCAGTATCAAATCCATAAAATATATTTACAAGTACGTGTACAAGGGACCAGATCGTGTGTCAGTTACTGTTTCTACTACACCAACTGATAATGACGACGAAATTTCCAAATTCAGTAATGCACGCTGGGTCTGTGCTCTAGAGTCCTTATGGAGAATATTTAAATTCTCTCTCAATAATATATCACCCTCTGTTATTGGTTTACAAATCCATCTACCAAACAGACAACCCGTCCAATTGTCGACAACTGAACAGTTACAACATGTTGTCAACGACCAGGCCAGGTCAAAAACAATGCTTACTGAATTCTTCCACACAAATGTTACCTGTGTGGATGCACGACAATACTTTTATCATGAGTTCCCCGAGAAATATTGGTGGGACTGCAAACAAAAGTCTTGGATCCGTAGACGAAACAATCATAGGGTAATAGGCAGAATGTACACAGTATCCCCCCTAGAAGGCGATCGTTATTTTTTACGATTGTTATTAACGCATGTTAAGGGACCATTATCCTTTAACCATTTACTTACCACTGGGGGAGTACAATATCATACCTTCAAACAAGCGGCTGAGCGTAGAGGTTTATTAGAAAATGACGATAGTATTAAAGACTGTTTAACCGATGCTTCAAACACACATATGCCTTCTGCACTTCGAAGATTATTCATAACGATTTTGGTATACTGTAAACCAAGTCATGTGCGACAGCTATGGGAAGACTTCTCTCCACATTTAATTGAAGATTATGAGCATACTTCCACTTCAACATCAACCAATGCCCATTTACTTCTTCACTGTCTCTCTGATCTTAATGACCTACTAAACCAATACAATAAATCAGTTTTTGATTACGACTTACCGCACGATACTCTTAATTACTCTACCGATTATAGCACTACAACCACTATTTTACACGAGCTTTCGATCGAAACACCACAGGCAGACATAGAATCCGTAAACAATTTCAATTTACAGCAGAAGGAGGCTTTTGATATTATAATGAATTCGATAAACTCTAAAACAAGCTCAATTTACTTCGTCGACGGTCCAGGAGGAACCGGAAAAACTTATTTATATCGAGCAATTTTAGCTCACTCACGGGGTCAGGGACTTATTGCAATTCCAGTTGCCACTTCAGGTATTGCTTCTATAGCCTTACCCGGTGGTCGAACTGCACATTCTCGCTTTAAAATACCAATAAACCTTGATTCCTCCTCCACCTGTTATATTCCCAAACAATCTGATACAGCTAAACTACTACGTGCGTCCACTGTTATACTATGGGATGAAGCTACAATGGCTCATCGCCACGCATTTGAGGCAGTGGACAGAACGTTAAGAGATCTAACTAATACCGATAAACCTTTTGGTGGTAAAGTTGTCATTTTAGGAGGTGATTTCCATCAAGTTTTTCCCATCGTTAGTAAAGGTACTAAGGCTCAAACAGTTGACGCATGCATAGTAATCTCAGCCTTATGGTCATCCATACATGTCATTCACTTAACACAAAATATGCGTGCTAGAAATGATACTCCATACGCCGACTTTGTATTACGTGTTGGAGATGGGGACGAACCATACGTACAAGATGACATGATCAAACTTCCAGATGATATTGTCATAAATTGGAATAACACAAACTCCATTCACTCTTTGATTAACTCTGTTTTCCCTAACCTTGCTACCGAATTGTTCGATATGGATTACATAATGAATAGAGCCATATTAGCACCAACAAATGAGACAGTTGACGAACTCAATATTAAAGTAATACACAGGTTCCCAGGCATTGAAAAAATTTATTACTCGTTCAATTTAGTTGAAGACAATACGAATAATTTGTACCAACCAGAATTCTTGCACTCTCTCGCTCCGGGTGGATTACCACCTCATCAACTAACTCTTAAACTAGGATCCCCAATAATGCTTCTTCGGAATATTGATCCCAAGATTGGATTGTGTAATGGTGTTCGATTAATCTGTCGTGTTTTCCACAGAAATCTTATAGATGCTGAAATTACAGTTGGTCCCTTCCACGGTACGAGAGTATTTATCCCCCGCATACCACTTAAACCGTCAGAAAATGTACACATGCCTTTCACCCTAATTCGAAAACAATTTCCAGTAAAATTAGCTTTTGCAATTACAATTAACAAGTCCCAAGGCCAAACAATTCCAAACGTTGGCATTTACCTTTCACAACATGTTTTCACTCATGGTCAGCTGTACGTGGCTTTGTCCCGTGGTACCGGACGTCGATCAACAACGGTATTAGTACAAAATGGAAACATTAAGAGGACAAAAGGAACTTACACTAGAAATGTAGTTTACAAAGATGTTTTACTCACATGTACGGAAAATATGGCTCGTTCATCATAAAATAAATGCACTAATTTACTTTCTATCTACTAATAAAGCTGCTGTTTTTCTTCTTTTTCCAACATTACTAATAAACGAGGGTTGGCCCTACGACGTTGCACACGTCTCCCTGCTCAAAGTTCGTTCCATTGTACGTACGCGGGCAGTTCATTTTCCACTTCGCACCCATCTGTCAACCATCTGTCAGCTTGCATTTCCCAGTTTGATCTCCAGGTACGTTCAAATCTGCTCTGCATTTATTACTTCATTTCCTACTCTCTCCTTATAATTACCCACTGTCCTGTTAGTCGTTGCTGTAAAGACATAAAACAAAACATATAACATTTTTTTGTTTTATCCACTACACATATATTGGTTGGTTGACCATGCATCGGGTTTTCCTTCCTGAAATGGCTATACCATGCTTTATGATTTGTCACATCATTGCTTTACTAATACGGTACTGTTCCTACTTTTTACTTTTTCCACTCCTTTACAAACATTTTCTCTGTCTTCACTGCTTACACATTTTTTCACCACTCTACTTACACAATTTTAGTCCACTCCACTATCACCTGCTGTTCCATATTTCACTGTAACTTTGCAGTACTGCACTCACTTCCTACTTCCTTAAACACTGTACACAACTAACACATATCAACATTTTATGTATATATATACACATACATATATATATATATATATGTATGTATGTATATATATATCTATGTCTGTGTACATATATATATACATATATATACACTCTTACCTATCCACAATATTAGATATTGGATTTATATTTTTAATGATACTGCAAATTTAATACATAACATGATGTATGAATGCTATGTTTTATTTTTCCTTTTTTTCCATGATTGCTAACACAAGCAACCTAAATCAACTTTTTTGTTGCCATTTTTTAGATAGCTCACAGGGCATTTCTGTTATGGACCAGCAATCATATCTACAATGTTATCCACCAAAATATAAAGATCATGCTTCCTATTATATTCCCTGCAGTGCAACAAAAACAAGAGGTCAGTGGAACAAACGAGTTCAAAACATCGCTCAAAATTTCATCCCCATGTTCTCAGAGTACGACTCAACAATATTCCGCTTAACCATGCAGACGTTTGAACAGGATAAGGGCAAAATGACCGAAAAAAGATAAAAGCCTGAAGCTAAAATGGAGCCGCCTTCACAAAATTACAGCATTACAGACTTATGACAATGTAACTGACAAAAAATTTGCTGCTCACAACATACAGTCAACAGTAATTGGTTATTGTTAGCAACAGACTACCCTACATTATATGTATGTTTGCAGCTTTAACGATGGTTGGAAAATGAAATGTACGACTGCTACTGCTTACAAAATTTAGTTTCCTAATTTAGTTTATCCACTTTTGTTGCTATCAACATAAATTGGTTTGACCTTCATTTGTTGCTTACACCTAGCACTTTTTTTTGTACGAAACGTAGACTATTTTATCTGTAGGTAATAGTGCACAATGCTTAGATAATGGCTTTTACAATTTAAAAAAAATTAAGCTCTTCAAGTTGATGTGCTATCATCATATTTAGCCCAAGCTTTAACTCACACGTGTTATAAGTTGATTTTTAACTCACACGTGTTATAAGTTGTGATGTACTTCACAACCGCATATTTTACATCCACTGTTTACCGAATGTTGTTCAAATCTACACATATAACCAATTCAATCAGTCCTCTTCCACCTCCACTACTTACTCCCCACCACATGGTCCCTTTATCACCCCCACAACAGTTTTCGTCCTCTATTCTTAATACTATATAACCTCCACTTCCTATTTTTCTCCTTCATAATCTACCAGCACTACTTCTCCCAACCATTATGACAAACGTGCTTCTCTCTTCCACCTCATCTATTTTTTTACCTCCTTACACCATATCCATCACACATCACACTACCTCCATTTTCAACATGCACTTAAAACTCCACTGCGCACATTCTGTATACCTCATACTTTAACTTCATCTCGCCACTAACATACACTTTTTACCTCGCAGCGGAAATCTGTCCTTCAACAAAAAAAACGCTGCAACAGCCATCGGCATAGAAAAACAAGAACGTAAACGCACACGTCACACAAAACAGACGCACTCATTTACTGATGCTAAGGTTGGAGTTTCAAACACCATCAACAACCATACTGCTCGTCCTACTCCATCGGAAAATGATACCGACTGGAACAACAACGTTCCTCTTCCGCTACAACCGCTTTCTGGAAAAAACGTGGAATTAAATGACAAGTCCTCTCACATTTCTGACGATGATGTACACGTACCAGTAACTATTGAACCGCAACTTCTTCCGCACTGTTCTGACAACTATGACTGGGATACATTTTTCACTCCTGAAGTGGTATGCTGTAATATATCTACTTCTTCCTTCATTCCTACCAACATATGTTCACACATACAAACACATATAAACATGTTTGTTTACTCATATATTCCTATATGTTTTTTAGTATTCACGTCCACTCCTCTAACCCACTAATCTTAATCGTCTAATATCTAATCATAATTTACATTCCTCTTGCAGATTGAACAGTGTGATAAGATTGTGGAACGTTTTCTAGCTGATCGTTTGTGCTAAAGATCTTACGACATCCATCTGTTTAACATTTTTGACCACCGTTTTGTGTTTCCATTTTTACCTTTCTTCGATACTGCAGCATTATGTTTTTTTCTTCTTAAGCAATGTAATTTTTTCATTCCACTCTCATAATTATCATTTGATTTCCTTTTGACCGTTCCAATTTCTTCAACTAATTAGATTTTAAATTTAATATGTTTGCCCGCATCACTACTTTGCTGACTTCACATATCATCAACTTCACCATTCATACTTCCTCACAAATACACGCGTTCTCCGTACACAACACAACATCGGCTGTCTATGTGAACATATACGTGTAATTTACTTTCCCCTTTTCACAAACTCAGTTTAACGCAAGCGTCCAAATCCACTTCGCTTCTCCAACATAAGCACCGGCACCACTACTCTACCTCCATATTCAACGGTACAGCTTTGAACTGCACACCACAACCAACATTTTCCCAAAAAACTACTGTACGTCCCAACGGATTAGTTTTAAAACGTCCATTAACTTCCGTCACAACATTATTACCCACTCTATAATTTAAGAAGGTATTTTACATATGTCAAACAGACACCGCCAAACCTTTATTCATTCAACTCTCTTTTTCACAACTGTATTCAAGTAAAATAACATCCATTACCACGCCTGACAAAGATACCGGCTACCTGAACTGCGGTACTTTCCGTCCATCATTCCACAAACATATTTTGTACACAACAACTGACAAAATATGCATACTTCGGAAAGAAAAAAAATTCGCACCGTAATATTTTTCCTCCCCATTAAACATTTCCCCTACATCTCTTCACACCCTACCAATTTTACAACAACTTGCCTTACTCACGTCCATCGGACGTGCCTTCATACTTGTTATAATAATGAATTCACATATATTTCACACCATCATCATCTTATACACTAGTTCAAATTTAAAAGTAGTAATTTATATTTTATATGCAGGCCTAGCAGTGCAACATATCGTGGAATGTTTTCTCAGAAGTGGAAAAGAGGCGAAAGTAATTTTTTAGTACCTTACAAATTAGAAATTTTGTTAATTTAGGTCGATTTTGAAAGCTTGTCACACAATTAAGTAGCTTCAAAACTATTTATAGATATGCTACTTTTGGCTACGTCACCGCCATGCTCATCAAATTGAATTAGCGACATTTTGGAAAGGATAACAATGGCGTCTTTTCTCAGGTATTAGTATCTTATCACAATTTGCTCATGTTTTAAAATATTCTTGATTTTTTATAAATTTTTATTGTCATTAACTTTGAAATTTCATGTACTGATTCAAAATTTATTAAACTGAAAATTCAGGTTTATAGAGATATGCCTAAATCAATTGGTTTTATCATGCATTCACACATAAACTTCCAGTAAATGTGCAGTAAACAGATAAGAGGAATATTATCCCTTATAGCTAGATTACCAAAAACTAAATTGAAAGGTAATCTAAAAATTCGATCCCTTTGGATTATAACTGCTGTGGAATAGGAAGGCAGGGAGGGTAGCATGTGTGGGGAAATAAACGAAATTGGTGCTGAAAGCATGAAATTTTGATTCTTCATCTTCTTCTCATTTATCTTGTACCCAACAGAATCTTCTATGTCAAATGGTGATTTGAATCATGGTCTGGCTCCGTTTGTTTAAAACGCTGAATTCTGATTGCTGAAAGTCTCCGACTTTAAGCACATTACTTGAGAGAGGACAATCAATGGTTCATGAGCTACATAGATGCAACTGTTGATTAAAAATAATTTAGGTGTCAAACTGAAAAGCTAATTAATCTGCTGCTAAGATAACATAACTGGATCATATGGACATTTGCCAGTGTTTTTTTGGTTCAATACTCGTGTCTAAGATTATGCGACAATCTACTATTATAACAACCCCCGCTTCTAAAAGTTTTTCCATCAACGATAGCCTTTATATTTTGCACATAGCTTAAAGTTACCATTGTCAAATGCAAATTTCTACCATATAAGTGTAAACAAAAACAGGAACATAGCAGTTTTAATTTATTTATTACTCAACTTACTTTTAAACGATACAAACTGCAGAACTATATATAGAAACAAAACAAGACCCGGTGCACTAAATTATAGCATCATGCTATAGACTTATTCACACACAACTTGATCCTAAAATAAAGCATAAAAAGACTGAACAAAAACTTGTTATTCCTAAAGAATAGGACATATGTGCATCCATGTAAACTGCACTACGTCTTAACACCCTCCCTTAGTGTAGAATCTCGATCAATCAGGCCGAGGGCTTTATGAAACTACTGAAACTTTGGCCTGGGAAGAGCTTTGGTGAACATATCGGCAACTTGATCAGCAGTTTTGATATGCAACATCTTGACTTCTTGATTCAACACCTTTTCTCGAACAAAATGATGATGGATCTCAATATGTTTTGATCGAGCATGAAACACTAGATTCTCAGCAAGTTTTATTGCACTCTGATTGTCACATTTTATGATGACCGGACAGTTTTCTAGATCAGTAATCTCATGAAGCAACCGTTTAATCCAAATACGCTCTTGAGCAGCCATAGTAGCTGCCATGTATTCAGCTTCAGTACTAGAGAGTGCAACCGTCTTTTGCTTTTTACTACACCATGAGACCATAGCTGACCTCATACTGAAACAATAGCCTGTTATTGAACGTCGATCATTCACATTGCCTGCCCAGTCAGCATCAACAAAACCATATAAAGACATTGTATCTTGTTTAAACATCAAGTCGAAGTCTAGACTGCCTTTAACATAATGAAGTATTCTTTTTGCAGCAACCATATGACCAACACAAGGCATTTCCATAAATTGAGAAACCAGTCCTACGCAATAAGCAATATCAGGCCTTGTAACAGTTAAGTAGAACAGACTGCCAACAAGTTGACGAAACAACGTTGCATTTTCCAAAAGATCACCCTCAATTTTCTTCAGCTTCAGATTAGGTTCCATAGGAGTACTTGTTGGTTTTACATCCTTCATTCCAAAACGATGCAGTAGACTTGCAGCATATCCTCTTTGAGAGACAAAATATCCATCTATTTTCTCAACTTCTAATCCAAGAAAACAATTTATTTGTCCAAGATTCTTCATCTCAAATCGAATGGATAAATCATCACAAAGACGAATGATTTCATTATTATCATCTCCAGTGATGATCATATCATCTACGTATAAAAGAAGCATAATATGCAACGAAGTTTTCTACATGATAAACAAACTAGGATCATTATTTGATAGAACAAAGCCACAAAATGTAAGATATTGAGCAATTTTAACATACCAAGCTCGCGACGCTTGCTTGAGACCGTATAACGCTTTCTTTAGGCGAAAAACATGACGAGGAAACTCCGTTGAAACAAATCCTTGTGGTTGTTCCATATATATTTCATGATTCAACTCACCATAAAGAAAAGCATTCTTTACGTCAAGTTGTCAAATGCTCCATCCTTTGCACGCAGCTAAAGAAATTACAGTGCGCACAGTGACCATCTTAGCTACCGGGCTAAAAGTATCATCGTAATCCAAACCAAATTATTGAGAGAACCCACGTGCGACCAAACGTGCTTTATGCCTAGCTATTGTACCATCAGCCTTCTTTTTTTATTTTATAAACCCACTTATAGCTCAGCAACTCAGCAGCTTTTGGCAAAGGAACAAGCTCCCAGGTATCGTTTTTATTTAAAGCTTTGATCTCCTCATTCATTGCTTGTATCCATTCATTAATATTTTTAGCTTCTTCATAGCACTTTGGTTAAGCATCTCCCATTTGAAAACATGTTGTGACTGTGCATTGGTTCATCTGGACCTGATAATCAGACAAATGAGATGGCTGCTTCCTTTGTCTAGCTGATCTACGTAATGTGACATCATGTTCATCTTCAGCATGAGGAATAAGTACAGTTTCTACATCACTGGATTCATCTTCGCTTGAAAATGGGTTAAGTGTGGTTGGATTTGAAATTATGAAATGTGAGTTGTCCTCTCTTTTATTATCAGCAGGGTAATAAGTTGACAGCTCATCGAATACAACATCTCTTGAAACTATAAACTTCATAGTTGTAGGATCCATGCATCTCCAACCCGTTCTATAAGAATCATAACCAACAAACACACATTTTCTAGCTTTGGAATCAAATTTAGTTCTGTTAGTTTTAGGAACATAACATAACGAACCAAAAACACGGAAGTAAGTTACATTAGGCCCTCGAACCGTATAAAATTTCAAAAGTTGATTTTGTGCTACCTGACCAAGATGGAAGTCGATTGATGACATGACAAGCACACTATACAGCTTCTGCCCACAGCTCCTTTGGGAGATTTTTTTCATGTAGCCATGACAAGCTCATAGAAGTAAGGTATGCCAATTTACGCTCAGCAACACTGTTTTGCTGCGGGGTATTTGGGCACGTCATTTGTCTATTAATTCCTTGATTATTGCAATATGAGAGAAACTCTTCAGACATGTATTCTCCACCATTGTCGGTCCGCAAACACTTCACCTTCGATTCATGCTCTTTCTCTACTAGCTGCAGAAATTTCATGAAACTTGAAAATGCATCACTTTTATGCTCAAGAAAATACACCCATGAATAGCGGTAAAAGTCGTCTACAAACAACATTACAAAGCGAAATCCACTATAGCTAGGAGTTTTAGTTGGCCCCATTACATCTGAATACACCAACTGAAACTGTTTTGTAGCTCTGGTCATTGATTTTGGAAACGGCAGACGATGCGACTTTCCATATTGACATCCAGAGCATACAATGTCTTGGCGTACCTCTTTCAATGAAGGAACACCATCTAACAACTTCTTCGCTGATATTTCTTTCAACAATTTGTATCCAATATGGCCTAAACGAGCATGCCAAAGAGATGCTCGATCATTTTGGCTTGTTTTACCTACATAAGCTTCAGTGGCAGATAATACATACTAGGATTCTTTCCTTTTCCCACGTAAAAGAACTTCAGTATCATAATTTTTCAACTTATCAATAATAAGGACATCATTAGGATCAAATAAAACATACCTCCCTGAGCTAGTAATTTGAGAGGCCGATAAAAGATTTTTCGTAAGTCCAGGAACATGAAAAGCTTTGCTCAAAGCAATGTCATTGCAGTTTATGCCGCTAGTTTCAACTTTTATGCTGCCTTCTGTAGTGATGGGATGAGTTGTATTATCTGCTGTGGCAATAGCTCGTTTTCCCTCATGCGGACGAACTTCAGATAGTAATGACTTGTTACCTGTGGCATGATGAGAACAACCTGAGTCCACAATCCACTCCTCATCATAGTCTATAGGAATATCTTTACTGGACTGCAAATCAGGTTCTGCATTACACACCTCTCCAATGACCTCAATTGAATAGCAATGTTCCCACTTCACTTGATTTCATCTTTTGTTTCATGAACAATGTTTGCCGATTCATTTGTAAGCTTTGTTCGACACTTTTGTTTGATATGACCTGATCTGCGACACCTGGTACAGAAAAGCTTAGCGCGACAGTTTTTCCTAATGTGTCCTGGTTTTTCCGCATCTATGACAAGAAAATGAAGAGCGGTCTTGCTCAACTTCAGCTCCTGTCTTACTCTTGTCATCCGAAAAGGATTTTGATTGTTTTGCCTTATCCCACTTATCTTTGACAAAGAGCACATCAATCGTTTCTGCAACAGACATGTTTGTCATTTGTTTAATCAACGCCTCTTGATTCGAAAGCAAATTCTCCAATTCCACAATTGTAGGTTGAGGCGCCCATCCTTGAACAGAGGAAATAAAAGGCATAAATTCCTTCCTTAAGCCACAAATCAAGTAACGCCGCATTCTTGCTTCCTTGATCAGATCAGTGGGATCTAACTCTGAAATCTCAGCACATAAATTTTTAATTCTCAAAAAATAATCTGAAATGGACAGTTTACCTTGAATGATGGAGGCAAGTTCATTTTCTAGAAATTGCAATCTTGTTGTATTTTTCTGAGTGAACAACTTTTCAAGGGTATCCCATACTAACTTTGGAGAGTTTAGCTCACGGACATGATCAATGTAGTCCTTACCGATCGATGTTTGTAAAGCAAATAGCGCATTGCCACACTTAATCTTCCACTTCCTCCGTGCATCAGAATTTTGTGGGATATCAGCTGGAATTTCAGTTTCATCACCAGAAACAAGCTCCCAAAGATCTTGTCTTGCAAGAAGGCTTCCATACATAGCTTCCAGTAGCTATAGTTGCTGCCATTCAATTTTTCAACTGCAACTTGGGAAGCACTAATGTTTCCATTCATTTTGGCAAATGAATTTCAGAGATACCTGATGAAGTTTCAGTTGAGTAAATGAACACACACTTTGGTATTCAACCTGATGGCTCTGATACCATGTAAACAAAAAGGGGAAAACAACAGTTTTAGTTTATTTATTACTCAACTTACTTTTAAACGATACAAATTGTAGAACTATATATAAAAACAAAACAAGACCCGGTGCACTAAATTATAGCATCATGCTATAGACTTATTCACACACAACTTGATCATAAAATAAAGCATAAAAAGACTGAACAGAAACTTGTTATTCCTAAAGAATAGGACATATGTGCATCCATGTAAACTGCACTAAGTCTTAACAATAAGTTGGCAACTAGATCTACAAGGCAGGTGCCCTTTCAAAAAAAAATATCAAAACAACAAAGCTAGTGTATTATAGTAGTGTTAAAAGGATATACGATCCGATGAATTGTCTTAATTATTATCCCAATTTTCTTGTTATTGGTCATTAGCTCAGATGATATGATGAATTTTGGTGGTATATTTGCGTAAACTGTTTGTTATTAGTCATATGGGATATCGATACACACCTACAATTTCTTATTCTTATTAATTACGAACTGTAACTAAGTAGCGGTTTCAAAATTCACAATTATTCTTTCAAATGAAGAATCACAATTTAATGAAGAAAAATAAAGATTTAAACGGTAATCATTATGACAAAAAACATATACGTACTCCTTTGGTTTAATTGTTGTTTTATTGCTGTTTATTTTCTTCCTTTCTAATTATTACGTTCTCAATGTTTTTTTTTTACTAATGTTGAAGAGTCTGGATTATTACGTGACATACACCTATTTGAAAATTCCTACAATTTCTATCATCTACCTATGTTTTCTGATAATATCCTTGTAATTTCTAAAGAATACGTACCAATTTGAGTGGGAGCATATATATGCAGTTGTCACCTTACCTTTATACGTTCTTCCTTTAGTCTCACAGATACATGTAACGGCTATCCTTGTTGTACTATAATTGAAACTAAATGGATATATAAAAATTTCTCATAAAACGATTGGAGTGTACTACATAACTTTAGTACATTGTTTTACTGAATATAATCTATCTTGTGAGCAAATAATCCAGTTCAAACACTGTTCGATGCCCTGAACTGTAATACTGAGCTGTGTATGTGTTATGATTACTGGATTCTGCATACAGTAACCCGAAATTTTCATAGTTGCTGTCATCCAAAAAATTCGGGTAAAATTCTTGCATTCTTCCAAGCCAAGCCACTACCCTTTTCATTGTGGGTCTTTCGCTTCCATGAGTCTTCAGACAAACAGTCAAAAGCTGTGAAAACTCTACGATCTGTTCTTTTGTTATTACGTACCTAATTTCATCATCTAAAATTCCATCAAGGCCTTCTTTTTTGAATGTTTCGGCAAGGTTTCTTTTTTCTCCCAACTCATCTAAATACACCGCCTTCATTCTAGTTAACAACTCTAAAATAACCACTGCAAAACTGTAAACATCACTTTTATTAGTCAGTTGACCAGTTATTATGCTCTCTGGATCCAAGTAGCCATATGTACCTGGCACACCTGTTTCATTTATATCTTTAAGTGGTAGCACTGAAGCTCCAAAGTCAGATATTTTTGCTACATTATTTTCATCGAGAAGTATGTTTGAAGATTTAATATCTCCATGGATGATTGGAGGAGAAGAATCGTAATGCAAATAAGTGAGTGCCGATGCAGATTCGACAGCAATTTTAATTCGAAATCCTAATGACATCCTTTGATTCTTCTGCTGAATACGTTGGTATAATGTCCCTCGAGGGATGAACTCATAGACTAAGATAGGAACTTCAACTTCCAAACAACAACCCAAAATTTGGATTACATTTTTATGGTTAATGAGAGATAATATGTACATTTCTTTCACGAATTCCTTTATCCTTCTTTCGTCGATCATGATAGACTTTTTGATAGCGACAAGTTTGTCGTCAATAGTCCCTTCGTAAACAATGCCCTGGCCACCGCGTCCTTTGATTAATGTTTCATCGAAGTTGTTTGTAGCGGCTGTGATTTCTTTTATTGAAAATATTCTAAATCGAACAGATTGATGTGCATTGATTTGTGCTTGCAGCAACAGTCCTCCATTTTGTCTAAAGCATTTCTCTTTTGCTTTGACCAGCTTTGCTTTTCTATGTATCAAATACAAGATAGCACTAACAAGAAAAGTAGAGAGACCAGCTGCATATAAGCACACCATCATATTATTATCATTGGTGAGTTACAATAATTTTTGTTGAAACATCTGCATTGAAGCAATATAAAGCTTTTTAAAGCTATTTTTTGTTTGGTTTGAAGGTATACGTTGCGCATCACATATACCTTACACGCGTCACATATTTTCAAAGCAAAGACATATTACACTCTACTAATCATGTGCATAACGTCAGAAATCACAAGGCTTAGATAAATAATGTATATTACCTGTAGTACACTACGAGTAAAATAGTAACCGGAGGTTATAGATGTCATGAGATGAAAATGACAGACACAACTTAATTCTTCCACAAGAGTTTACCGGTCCACCGGATTTCCCGAGTATAGTTCCATAAAAAAAAAAAAACAAGTAAATTTACCTATAAGTACAATGAATTTTGTATGCCCTGAAGTTGGTCTACAGTTTCCTTCTATAGTTGCATTTCCAGATGTTCCTTGTGGGCATGAACACAGATAGCCGCCTGGTATATTACTGCAGTTGCCATAGCATAGACTGGACAACGTATTGTTTTTGCACTCATCAACATCTATCCATAATCGTGTAAACATAAATATTTCACATGGCTAAATATATTTTAGGAATTGATCACATCGTTAATTAAAGTTAGAGATTAAATTAGAAGGATACCTTTGCAACCTTGATCAATATATGGGTTGCCCTCATAACCTTTTTGGCAATAGCATGTATAACCCAGTCCATTTTTAGACTCTTTACAATCGCTATTGCTACTAACACATGAATACGTTCCCATTTTATTTAATTTTGCCTCCATGCAAGTTTCAGTTCTTATGGCCCAATCTAGAACCATAGGAACTTTTGCGTTGTTTCTATAATAAATCTCAAATTTATAAACATCAGATGAATTAAACTTGTACCAGTCATCTTCAACAAGAAATGCATAACTGCAAGGACTGAAGCTCCAAACATACGAGTGATTATACGCACTGTCAAATGTGACATTATAATATGCCAGCCCTTTCGGTATCACTGTTTGACAACATCCTATGCCTGAGCATGTTGCATTTTCCGTGACATAATTTTTGCCTTTACAACTTGATAAGCATCCTCCAACATAAGGGCTATCAAAAGAATATGGATCATATATATATGCAAGTGTTCGACAACCTATAGCTGTAAATTTGTTGCGAGTGCTTGAGAATCTATATGGGGAATTTGCCGTATTTAGGTAAGGACTGTAGGAATTGTCACCATTAAAATCTCCATTTTTATAGTAGCAGGCAAAACTTATACTGTTGTAGACGCGCATTTCTGCTTGAGTAAGTGATATACCAATGATTTCGACATTCCATATGTAAGCTTGACCAGTAGTTTTATTGCAAGTAATATTGAAACCATCAAGGAAACATCCTTTTTCAATTCCAAATGGATAAGAGATGGTCATATTGCCACATTTTCGCGTGCAGTTGTTTGCATCCACTATGACTGTGCTTGCTGCAAATAATTGAAGCAATATTATGAATGCAATTTCCCCTTTCATAAACGTTCTCATAATATTGAGTATTATCTCTTTTCTCTCTGAAACTTTGAGTAATGATCATGCGTATATGATCGCTGTTTATATAGGCTGGTATTTTTCCTATGATACAACTCACATGGAGAATGGGTGTCTAATCTAGCGTCGGCAAAAATTGATTGATATTGTAGATAATTTTTATAGATATGCAAGTTGTGTTTAATTGATATTTTATATTGTTTACATTATTCAACTTTATTTGCCAAATAGCTATTTTACCTACAATTTTTAATTTATTATCCTTTATTGAAAAAGGGTTAGTTGTCCTTGTGGTGTTTCGTCTATTATTAATTGCATGCCAACAATTTCAGACCTTCACATCTCTTGCACAATCTCAAGAGGTTTCATCGTTATGTTCTTTATTTATTAGTTGACTTACAATTAATTTATATAGATACCTTTAAATTATGTCCTCATCAATCAGCCATAAAATTAAAAATTTAAGGCCCGTTTGGCTTGTCTTTTTAGTTTTGTGTTTTCGTCAATACAAAAGCGCGTCCGTTATATGTATTGTTGAAAAACAAACAATTTTGAAAAATGAAATTAACATGTAAAATAGAAAATAAGTTTATTTTGTTTTTCGTGTTTCGAAAGAAAACCAAAGCACGGAAACAATCCAACTTCTTCGTTGTCCGTTGGTGGTCGCAATGACTAAGAATTATAAATCTTCTTCTTTTATTTCTTGTTATTTCTTAGTGCAAGTTGAAAACACAAAACTCAAAATACAAAATGAAACCAAACGAGCCCTAAGTTTCATATTTATTAATTTTTCATTGACATAGACTTTGCAATAGTTGTCCCTTACAAGCAACAATCATTGATGCAGCTTTCATGATTAGCTAGGAGGAATTGGCCATATAGGATGCTGGATGTTCTGGTGTTTCTTTCATACTTTTTAATAACAATTTGAGGTAACAATATTGCAAGATTAATAATTATTATCACTTCAGTTGCTTTCTACTATATTTATTACCTAAATTAGGCTGATAGTGCACAGTACATAAATCGTTATTTAATTATGTGATATAATCTGAAAAAAAAACATATTCCAATAATAGACCTCATGAAAAACTTATTATGAAAATAGGCATGTTCTTCTTCTTTGTACACATGCACTCTGGAAATGCATATGTACAAAAACGAAAAAAATACTTATTTTCATAATAAGTTTGCAATGAGCCTATTATTGAAATAAGTTCTTCCGAAGACTTACTTTTGTAATTTTCTCATATTTATATTATATGATATAATGTGTTAAATTTGTGAATGCATGTATAACCAAATGCAATATGCATAAGTGTTTGTCATTTATACTGGAAGCCGTTGCTATTTATGTAGGTCTTTATACATAATTGGTATGCTGCTTGAAATTTTCAGTATTCATTTAGTTTAAGTTTACACTCGTTCTAGCATTATAATGAAAATTTTGACAGATGTGGTTTGCTCTCGATAGATTTTAATACGTAGATTCAGAAATCTACAAATAAGTCTAATAAAATGAAAAGGGAAAGTTATACATAATATTTCAATTAGCATGGAATTTATGTAGAAAAACATCTTTTATGCGATGTTTATCTATTGTTGTTTTATGTTAAACTATGTCATGGAAAACTATTTGACTTTAAATTATTTTTGAATATCCAATATAAGAGATATACAAGTTGAAAGCGATCTGCCATTTATATATTTACATAATAGAAATCAATATAATTTTTTGATATATTCGATAGTGCAAACTACAAACTCAATGACATTCTTATTGGATGACATCCATACTTATTGGCTATTCTTTTCCTAATAACAATAAAACAGTTGCATCCTCTTGTGTTTATTCTGCTAGTTGCTCAATTTTATTGTTGAAATCAGGTCATCCTGTTTAGGTAAGCTATAATAATTGGCAAAGGAAGGAATTTAAGCAAAGTGTGTCCTTCACAATAAGTTTAAGTGCCACTGGACTTTTTAAATATTTGGACTTTTTAAATATTGTTTAAATGCTTATTTCATGAACATTGAATACACCTGTGTAGTTAATGCCCTGCTATAACCCCGCTATATCTCATAGCGGATTTCTACAGCTACGATATTTCCGTATAGCCCCAAAATATAGCCTTTCCGCTTTAAGCCCTGCTATTTCCGCTATATTCCTCTATTTCCGCTATATCTTCTTTAATAAAATGAATTGAAAAATTGCATTTATACATTATAAAAATTAATAAACTAATTTATTTGATTTAATTTTTAATATATTTTCAGAAATGAAAATACTCTAATATTCTACTAAATTCAATTATGTTATATAAAAGTTTTACGTTTATTTAAAGTATATTCGCACATGTTTTTATTTAAAATTATTTATGTATTAATTATAATTCAATTGAATGATAAATTTTCATTTAATTACCATTTATATATTCGTAAAAACATTAAGTACGAGTTTTATATGTTATTTTAGAGTCATCCGCTATATCCCACTATATCCTCGCTGTATCCCCGCTATGACTTTTTGCACCTCCACCGCTTTGAATCTGCCGAGCGCTTTAACTGCACAGGAATACACCCCTTAAATAATTGAGAACTAATAATATATATACATTCACTGCACCTCAAGGGTTGCTGAATGATTAAGGATAAAGATGAGAACTTAGAGAAGGGGTACCCACAGGGGCGAAGCCCATCTGCAGTTGGGGTAGGCACATGCCCACCCCAGAATTTAAAAAGAAAAATAGAGAAAAAACAAAATCAGGAATTACCTCCGATTGAGCAGTTTTCAATCTTGTTAGTTATTTTTTTGCAATAGTTCAGACTTTTTAAAGAAAATTTTAGATCCACATCAAATTCTTCAGCATTTTCTTCAACATCAAAGATAGGTGAGTTGGTGCTTCTTGTACTATCAAGTAAAATGTCATCTTTTCTTGTCTAATCGTTCATTTTCAGTCTGCACTCTATTATTTTCTTTGCTTGGATTTATATACTGTATACGTTGTTATCCTTTCTTTATTGGAGTGTGTATAGAATATGCCTTTTCTATAGCATTATGCATATCTCTTGCACAGTCTGAAGGTACTAGTTTTTCTTTAGTTCTGCCTTGCTAGTAGCTTCTTTCCATTTATGTTGCTGACACTTTCTTTCCTTACTTGCAGGTTGATCATTGATATCTATTGATGCTTCAGTTTCATACACTGTGGTTGCATGATGAGAAGGCCCAGTTTCTTCGACATTTGTTTTTGATTTACTAACAGTTTCTTATACAGTTAGCAGTAATCTAATCTAATGTGACAGGCTTACCAATTACACTGCATACTCGACTTATTGCCTTTGTATCCTAGATTCTAATTGTAGATTTATTAGCTTCACTCAAATATAAACGTTGTTCAAATTTTTTTCCACCGAACGTTATCCCTGGTTCCCATTTTTTGATGATTTTGGGTTTCGTGCCCGCCCCAACGTGACGTCCTGCCTCCGCCACTGGGTACACACAAATGATTACACCCTACACGTGCACATACACACTCACAAGCAAATAATGATACCCTACATTCATATATCGGCATGCTCATGCGTGAGCGTGCACACACATATACACCACATAAATATACTCACACACACGTATCTGGTTTTCACCCGACGTCACCATAATTAAAAATGATTAATCATAAGATTCCTTAATTACAACATACTTCCATAGTGGATTTAAACGAGATTCCAATGTATGAATTATACATTTCAATGTTATAATATATAATTTAACCAGTTAGTTTCTATTTTATGTTTGAAGTTTAAGTAATGAAATTAAATAAATTGAACATTGATAAAAATTAATTTTAATGAACACTAAAAAATTCTAATCATATATAAATAAGTAAACTACATCTTCTTAAAATTATATAAGTGCATAATATATGCATTCTTCTTTCTAAAATAATTTTTCTATTAATCATGAACAACTAGCACAATTGAGAAAATCTCTCGAATCTATTCTAGTAAACTTGAGTTTGATCTCTTGAGACATCAATATGAGTGCTTTGCTGAAATTAAGTATTGGTCATATTATAAAAAAATCTATAATATATCAGTTTTACATAAAAACCAGAAAATGCATCACATAAACACATTTTTCAATGTATAGCTCATTTAGAAACAATATTGCGAATAGAAAAGTTTGTTACATTTATTTAGAATGAATCGTCTACTATTTAAATCATGTGCACTTACTTACACTATTAAATATCAAAAATGCAGAAAATTTGCACTTTGCATTTTTTTATAAAATAATAAAAAAAGTTTATATTTCACACTAAAATGTTATAGAAATAAATTAATGCTAAAAGTTGATGCAAATTTAACAGAAAAATTACATTTATTATATAGATTAATGTAATTAAAAAATGTAGTATAGCCACACTTAAATATTATTCTAATTTTGTCTAATACAATACTATTAAATTCCTTTTATTCAAAATATTATCCTAGTTTTGTTCATATACATTGTATGGACATGATTGTATGGACATGATCAAAACTGGAGGAATCAACTCCAGTTTTGACCTATGTTATGTTGCTCCCATAATTATCAATAGAAAACGTATGGTGTTCTTAAAAGAGAGAGAACATAAGCAAAATAAGGTAATTCGATGATAGCCTATGTGTGTGGCAATTGTTATTTTTATCATTATTTCAAAGCTTTTGTATTGAAATCCACAAGGAAAATTTTAAATTTATACAAGAAATAATGGATTCTTTGAAATCAAATTCATAAATAACTCTTATTGTGAAAAAGCAATAAATGAAGGCCATTACTTCATCAACAGTAAACCCATCATCTTGAAAATGCGGAGCAATAAACATAATTTCGATAAAGATTTATTATCAACACTCCCTATCTGGATTAGGTTACTGGAAATAAATATGAAATTGTGGGATAATGTGACAATCCAAAAACTTGGCCTTCGAAAATCGGCACCCGTACTTCACTTGTACTCAAAATACCGCAGATTCAAACGTCGAATCTGGTTTGCCGGAGCTTATAACACCATTAAGTATAACAACACAGCGGAAGAAAAAGAATATATCAATATATATAACATTGATACAATGACAGATACAAAAATCTGATACAATATGATACAACAGAACGATACAACAAATATCAATATACATCAGAGATATGATACAAGAAATAGCAGTGGAAAGAAAATAGATAACACCAGCAACGGATAGAATATCTCCAATAGAATGCTCCAATCCATAGCTAGCGGAAAGCAAGGTCAGTCATCCAAGGACTGACTAGCTCCAGATAATCTACTCAACCTAAATATCTGAAAAACCCAACTCTAGACTGCCCGTGTGGAAAATGGTGGGCACCCAGAGTTTAGGAAGGGAACAATAAACTCCGGATCAGTCATGGGACTGGTGTGAGTAACAAAACAGTTTTATCTTTAAACAAACAACAAAAGAATTTTAACATTGAAATCCACAATGTTTTTTGGAAAATGAAACTACCATAAGACCTCCCGCCACACACACAATGCAAACGCAGAATTGGAGGAGATTTCTTCTTATGATAGTCAAACATGCTTACTACGCAAATCATTGGATTATTATTATTAGTGCATAGTGGAAAACTTTTTGAAAGTATAATATTAATCTTAGCCACCATAGGCATTTCACACTATGCCTACTATAGCTACCATCTAAACAGTGGGGCGCCACCATAAGTAAATGGCAGGTTCTACAACTAATACCGTACACGGTTCGTATTGGAAGATGGATTTCCAACAAATGGTCAGGCTAAGGAACTTCCTATGCCACGTAGGAACACCTCTGACGGGACGCTCCGAAAGACAACCTGCTCTCTGCCAACACAAGGCCGGTTACCCCCTTCCCGGGTAGTAAACCTGAGATATTCCACCCCCGGTCCTTTAGGACCTTTATTCGAGAGCTCTCGATAACCAACATCACACAGTAATAAATATAGTGTGTCCACATGAGTAAGTATCTGGGCTCCATACCATGATACTACCCTTTTCCAGAAGGAATGGTCATACCCTAGGGAAGCTACCCCTGAAACCTTGCCGCATCTTTCCTGTTTCGACCATTTCCTGGTTGTGAGGTCTGACGAAGTCTCGTCCACAAAGCTACGCTTTTTCACAAAGCCACGCTTTGATCACAAATGATCAATAATGATCATCACACAGCAACACTCAGCATGCCACATTACCAAATTGGGAATATATCGTTGATAAATTTCAACTACATAACCTCTGAGCTCGTACATCTCAGAGAAGGGTGTTAAGCTAAGAGAATAAATTCTCCGCCACCAAAAAGAAATGTATTTGAAAGAAATCTGCTTTATATCTCAAAATGTAATGTCAGACATGTAACCATACAAGTCTGTTCCGGGTTCGAACAGAACCGAAGGCACTTCCAAAGAAGCCCTTGCAAATCCGGATAATTTTCTAATCACGTCCAGACTACCCATCACAAAGGGTGCTAAAATCTCTATACCGGGGACCAGTCGATGCAGAGACATTCGACGAGTTGTCCTTTCGTTTTCGAAAATATCCGGTCTTCACCACCGGTCTTCAAATGCTATCCATATACGACGTATCATTATTCGGAATGGGATATATGACACAAAGGTCCTCTCCCGGCTAAATCGAATAGTGAGCGTAATATTTAAAAACATATGGATAATGGAATTTCAGTTAAGTCACAACTTAAACCCAACTTTCTTTTCAAATGGTCTAACAAATTACCATTTTCAAATCTTTAAACAAAAAGATTCATTTTAACAACCTTCAACGGTTTAAACAATTTCCACACTTTAAATCTTTTAAACAAAAGATTCATTCACAGATTTTCCAAATTAATTCCCATTTCAATTGGATTAACTCATTAAATCTTTAAAACAAAGATTTAACTTATAGCTTTCAAAACAATTCCATTTCAAATGGTTTAAACAAATCACCATTTTAAATATGTTAAAAATAAACGGATTCAATTCATAGCTTTCAAAAAAGAATTCACTCATAACTTGGAAAACTATTTTTCAATTCAATCTTGAAATTCCTTTAATTAAACTGGAATTTCATTTCTTAGCTGAAAGCTTTTATCCTTTTAAAACAATTCTATTTCAAGTTGGATTAACTCATCCGATCTTTGAATCAAAGACTCATTTCATAGCTTTCAAAACATTTCAATTCCATTTCAAACTTGAAACCTTTCAACATAATTTAGAAATCCTTTCTTAAAATGAAAGTCATTATTATTTGAAAACAAGTAGTCTTCGTTTCGAAAAAATCTAGTTATATTTACATGAGTTAAAACCCTTGAATTAAATTCAAATTCCCAAATCAATACCTTTAAAATGGTTTAACCCATATATAACTGGTACAACATCTTTAATCCCTAGTTTCAAATCATAGAATTCAATTTCAAATTTGAATTCAAATTTAAATCAAATTATTTAAATTTCAAGATATCCAAAATATCTTTAAAACTCCTTTCAAAAGCTTTTCATATTAAACCCTAATTTCCAATTTCAAAATCAATTGAAATTAAAATTTCAATTTCAAAAACATTAAATTTAAATCATCTGTGACTTAACCGATTTCCACGTGAAATCCATATTTGTGTGTGTATGGTGTAGTCCAGGGGTTTCACATAGTGGTGCAACATCATTCAATCATCACAGATCAGAATACCGAAATATAGTTGATAAGCGGTATTAACTATAACGCTTATCGTTCATTCACAGATCACAGATAATATACAAATGTATCACAGATAATCAATTACATTCATCCCAGATAAATAAATTACAGATCACAACACAAATCAGAATATATCAGGGATATCAAACAATTCACATTCAATAGAATCCAAACATTCATAAGTAAGGTCAGTTAATTGTCTGATTAATTCAAATCATATTAATTTCTTATGAATTACTAATCCTGGTTAATTAACATTAATAAATTCCAAATCATTTTGATTAATTATTCTTTAATCATTTATTAATTAACCATTAATAATAAGTTAATTAACCTATAATTAATCACATAATTTAATTAATCCTTAATCAATTATCTTAACTAACTACTAATTATAAATTAATTAACTTTAATTATCTAATTAACAATTCTTAATTACAAATTAGTTAAACACTTAATTACTAACTAACCAATCTTTAATTTCAAATTGATTAATCTCTAATCACTTAGTTAATTACAATTATAAATTAATTAACCATTCTTAATTACCCTTTTTTAAACAATTAATAATAATTATTTGTCTTAATTAACATTTTGAAAATCTTCCTTAAACTTTGAAATCAATTTATTATTAACTTAGAAGACTTTAATTTTTAACTAAAATTAAAACTTACTTATATTCTAGTGGTCCAGTGGTAAAGACATAGTGGAGTTGCTACATTGTGTTGTAGTGGCACCGGTTCGATACCCAGCGGCCACAATAATGAGACATAGTGCACTGCCACTTATAAAAACCGGCTTAACCAAAGGTTGTGGAATACAAAGTATCCATGGACCCAAAGTTTTATTTAACTATTTACGTAATGGCTTTCTTCTGTACGTTCTTATGTGCGATTCCTTCTTCCTCTTCTCGGTAGTTCCTTCTCATCTCTTCCTTCGCCCTCTTCTCCCTCCGTTCATCCCATCCTATGCATAGCCCTCCCTCTCGTCTTCCTTCCCTCCACGATGCTCCTCCCCGATGCTCCTCCCCTTTCGCCCTCATCTACTAGATCTGGAAGAAGATTCAAGCTATCTGTGTCCACGTGTTCGATGCCTCCCAAGCTTTCTGATGCTGAGTTTCCTCCCCTGACTTCAGTTATGTCTTCGATCCCTGCTCCTGTCGTAAGTCCAGGTTTGCGACCTGTTGGGTCGAGTACTTTTGTTGGTCTTGATACTTGTGTTTCAGTTCCTTCGGAAGTGTTCGAAGTTGATTCTGTTCGTGGTGCTAAAGATGTAGCCTTAGGAGATGTTAATGCTGCAAATGGTGGTGATTCTGTAGTGTTGGGTTGTGAGTTAATGCATCAAACTCCTGCTGATATTTCCGGTTGTGATAGATGCACTCCAGTTGTTCGTCCGATTGCTCATGAGAAAGTTGTTCCCATTCTCTCTGGTTTGAGATCTAGTGGTTCTTTGTTAGCAGCCTCTCCCCCTCCTGGTCCTACTCTTGCGTCCTCTGATGGTATTGATGTCTGTCCTGCTGCTTCTCCCGTTCTTGGTACCAAATCCTGGTCTTCACTGTTTACATCGTTACCTCGTAATGCTGGTGCTTATGTACCAATTGATTTTGATATCGTTGAGGAAAATGGAGTGATGATCCCTCCTCAAAATGTTATGCAAGCTGGTATCGACTTTTGGTCTGATTATTTGGTTGGTTTTTTTATGGACCCTAAGCATCGCCTTCTTGACGCGTCTGTTGTTTGTCGTAGGGCCTGGCGTCTGCGTGGTAATCTACGTGTTAAGTTGGTTGACTCCATGTACTTCTTGTTGTTCTCCTCCCTTGAGGATCGCAGTCGTGTTCTTGAGGCCGAGCCTTTTTTTTCGATGGGAAACCATTTATTATTACCCCCTGGACTCCAACGGTAGCAAGTGCACGTGAGCAAGTTCTCTCTATCCCTGTTTGGGTTTATTTTTCTCAAATTCCTTCTGCTCTCCAACCGCTGCTTGGTTTGAACTGGCTCGCTTGCAATGTTGGTAAATTAAAATGTTTTGATTCTAATACCGTTGTGCGTGATAAGCTGGTGTACGCTAAAGCTTTGAGTGAGATTTCTCCCTTTAAGCCCCTCCCATCCTCCATTATTGTTCAGCTTGCTGTTGGCCACGTGGTGGATGTTCGTGTTCGTTATGGTTGGGTCCCTGACATTTGTTCCACCTGTCACTCCTTTGGCCACGTAGATACTACCTGCTCGCATTCTGTTGTTTCCCCTGCTCCTCCTAAGATCCCTCTGCCTCGGCCGCCGCTTAGGAAATGGGTTCCCAAAGCTCAGGTTGCTCCTCCTCCTGCTGATCCTTTATCTGACCCTGATCCCCCGCCTTCTCTTGCACGCCCTACATCCATTATTCCTGGTGATTGTTCTGATGATGCCCCTGATGTTTCGGATCTTTCTGAGTCTCTGTCTCATGTTGTCTGGGCTGAGACTGAGCGTTGTTGGGTTGACCTTCGATCTGACATGCGTTTCAACCCGGTGGATAATTTCTATTTTAGATATGTTTCCGCCAATCCTCTTGACCTTAGATGCCTTTATTATAGTCCATCTGGTGATTCCTTGGTTCTTGTCTTGGACGGTTCGTATGCTGGGGTTAATTCGGTCCTGTTAGCTGATACTTCCTGGGATCGATCTTTTATTTACACTTCTGATGCTGAGATTTATGATCCTTCTCTTGTTGTACTGTTTCGCCCTTTCTTTGGTTTGATTGGGAAGGATCCTTCTCAGGTGGATGATGTTGCTGGTGTCTCTTCCTCTTCGGAGGAGTCCTAGTCTTTAATAGTTACTTTTAGTAGTTGTGACATGCTGTCACACTCCTGTGCAGTATTTTCTTTGTTCTTTTTAGTAGTTAAGGTGCTTCTACCTTACTCCTGTACTTCAACTTTTATTACGTTCGTAATAAAAAGTGGACGGCCCACTATAAAACCGGCTGGCTTTGCCAAAAAAAAACTTACTTATATTAACTACTAATTATAAAATATTAATCAAGATTTTAGAAAACATTGTTATGTATCCACTTGGTTAATTAAAACTTGAAATAAGTTTTTTACTCAAAATAGTCAAACATTAATTACTTTGTTAACACTAAATTTTTCTTAACATCATTAACTTTAAATTTATAAGGCTTAACCCCTTTCTGAAAACAAACCCGAGATTACCCCAGGTATTACTTGAGTATTCACTCGGGCTCCATCTTCCCCCGAGTCATCTCCCGTCTTCTCGTACTTCTTCTTCTACTCTTTTTTTTGTTAAACTATAAACTGCTGTTATACGCAAGCACACTCACGCACGAGGATATAACCCGAAGCCACCTCTCATTTTTCTCGAGTAATAACTCGAGACGTTCACCCCAAAACTTTCTGACATCCTTACGCCGCCGTGCATGTGCACGGCACTTCGCCAGCGTTCTGGCGAACCGCGTCATCTCTGGCAAGTCGCGAAACCACATCACACTTGAAAGCAAAACTCGATTCGACGCCGAAAATTCAAAATCGAAAATTACTCTTTCGTTCGAAACTATAACTCGAACACACCAAATGAAAATGCCTCGTCCCACTCACGCCGATCATCAGAGGCGACGCAACCCCGGCTTCACCTCGCCGATACCCCACTCTACCATCCCCTAGAAGCTCGTGCAACTCGATCAACCCGTGGTGACGAAATCATGACGTTTACAGACCACTGCAAAACTCGAACCAAAAAACCCTAAATTCGTCTCGACCCAACAATTCTTGCAATAGAAATTTTTTTAAACATTTTTCCTGTCTTCGTAAATCATCAAGCTAGCTTCAAAACAAATTTCAACATCTAAGATTTGTTTGATCATCAGAAATTGACAAAAAGGCATTTTTGGTTCATCTAAGAACTGCACCTTACACACGTAACTAAAAATCATCATATTTGTTTTAAAAATCCTATCATTGAATTTAATATGTGATTTTCTTTTTACTGTAAAACTGAGTTTACAGAGTCTATATTCCACTATCAAGCTTCAAACAAATTCTAGGCTATGATTTAAGTTTAAACAAACTTATTTTGTTTAAAATCCTAAGTTTAAAATGTTTTGTATGAAGAAGTATTAAATTTTTTTTCCTGCTTTTCTTTGCTCTGTAACCAAAAATATAGAAGAACAAGCCATATGAAAATTCCCAGTGTAACAGAAAATATACAGAACTACTTGTTTAAATTATACAGCAAAGCACAGAGTTTTCATGAATCAAATACCCAGATTTAAAATTTTAAAAGTAGTATGTTTACTCACAGTGATTAAAAGAAAGAACAGAGCCTTTTCTTCTTATGCTTGAAACAGGTTTGAACTTGCTTGCTGAAACTCTTTCTTCTTCCATCTTCTTGTTTGAGTTGATTTTTTGTTTAAGTTTAAAGATGATGTATTTTCTTTTACTTCTGATTTTCTCTCAGTTGTGATGAACGAAAAGAAATAAAAAGTTGATATATATACTGAAGCATACATGTGATATAAATTTGGTTTGTACAAAAGAGATCAGGGATATTTTCTTTTGTTTGTACAATAGGCCGATGCTTTTTTCTTTGCTTTGGTTTTGCTGGGAGGCTGCATTAATTGATGTTGTACAATATATTTATAAAATCTTTTCATTTCGGCTGAGATGATAATATGTTGGTGGCTGGTACATATCTCTTGTGTACTAGAGATGATTATCATGTACAAACTTGTTTATATTTTTATTTTCCTTTACTTGCTTGTCTCGGCTGAGATGATAATGTTGTGGTGCTAGCATTAATTACTTTGTACAAATTCATTTTTTTCTTCTTTTCTTTCGGCTGATATGATATGGCATTAGTTATCATTGTTTTGTTTAAGTGTACATAGATAGATATATATTTGCTTACACTTGAATATATGCTTTCTTTTGCAAGTGTATATACATAGCTATGTATATTTATTCACACTAGAATATACTTGAATGTATTTTTTTTATTTTGTTTTCTTCTCTTTATTATCCGGTATCATACTTGAAGATATTTGGTATTTCTTTTTGAATGTATATGTTTGTTCATACTTGTTTTTATGTTTACTTGTTTCATTACTTTAAAATGTAAATGAACTTCTATTTTAATTTGTCGTTAGATTTTATCTAAGTGTTACTTCATTTTTATTTCTAACTTATATATTTTTCTTTAGTCTTATTATTTTATAATATAAGTAATTTTTCTATTTTTAATATGTTATTTAAATTTAGCTAATTCGTTTACTATATATATATAGATTTTCTATAATTTATCTTATATTTATTCCTATTTCTAGTTTAAATATTTATTATTATTTTACTTTAATATTTATTGTCTTATATTTAATTTATAAATTCAAATTATTATTAACCATCAATTCTAATATTTATTATTATCATTTATTATTAAACCATTTATTCACAATTTAAATTCAAATCAAATATATATATATATAATTTCAAATTTACTCATATATGCTCAAATACATATATTCTCATATATACACATATATACAATATTTTAATTTTAAATGATTTATACATTTTTATTTGATTTCGGGGAAACTCGAATCACTTTAATCGATTAATTTTACAATTTTAATTCAAAAATTCAGTTAATTATCAATTTAAATTTAATTAAAATCCGGGGTCGTTACAGATAAAGTGACATTTGGTTCAATCGCATGTGCTGTTGGTGTCCCTCTAAAATTAGACGAACTAACAACAAAAGAAATAAGGCTGTTAACCAAATTTATGGTCAACACTCCAAAGATATTCCAGCTGGTGTGATTAGTCTGGTTTGAATGAAGGGCTTGATATCTTTAAGAATTGCCTTTGTAATTTGCTTGTATATATCTTTCGAATCAAACCTTTCGACGTCGTCGAAAGGTTTAGATGTGTGGTTATAAAACCTTCCGGCTTTATTGAGTTAGTATGAGAGTCTCTTTGAGAGTTTTCTTCCTTGTTTAGATTGAATTTCCTTAAATTTGTCCTTAGGAGGTTGGATTTTATCCTATCTGAAGGTTAGGATTAGGTTAAGGTAGGATATCAAACTCCTTTGTGGGTATACAGAAGCTTTCGACTTTGTCGAAAGGTTTGATCTCTTATACAAAGTAAGCTTCAACCTAGTCGAAAGGTATGTGAATGTCCACCTTTGGATTGAACCTTACGTTTCTAGATTTTGACCTTGTCGAAAGGTTAGGCCTCTTTGTTTGTAGCTTCGAGAGGTACATGTATTGTTAATGTATGCAAAACTGTCAACCCAGTCGAAAGATTTAGATCAAAGATCCAATGATTTCGGAAGGTTTCATTGAATGTTGATCCAAATAAGTTGTCGACTCTGTTGAAAGGTTTAGATTACAGGATTGAAGACCTCGAAAGATTGAAGTTATTACTTATAACAGAAGTGTTGTTGACCTTATTGACAAGAACCTTCCGAAGGGGTTTAACCTGAAAATATGAGTTAATCCTATAAAGGTTTAAGAAAACAGTAAGGTAATTAATAAAGCCAAGTACTTCTCTTTATCTCCTAGTAAAAGCTTAATTTTATTAAATTTCCCCAAATCAAACTCAATTAGGGTTACAATACTTTGATTAAGAAATTACAAGATTAGAATTCGAGAGATCGGATCCCTAAAACTGGACCCTTTGGGTCTTATTTATAGATGCAGGCGGCCCTCCTTTCGACTTCATGCTCTCGACTGGGTCGGAAGGTCTCCCTTTTATATGCCGCCTTAAACCCTTCGTCTTCATCGAAAGGCTTGCTTTTTCATCTGCTATTATGATCCTTCTGCCTTTGTCGAAAGGTTTGTTACTCTTATGCCTCCATGATCCTTCCACCTTTATCGAAGGGTTTGTCTTCTTTATACTGTTATGAACCTTTCGACCTTGTCGGAAGGTTGCTCTTTTTTTGGTTGTTGTGAGCCTCTCGACATTGTCGGAAGATTGTTCTTCTCTTGTTTATTGTGAACCTTTCGACTTTGTCGGAAGGTTGCTCTTCTTCAATGATGTCGAAAGGTTGTCTTTCATTCTTTGTTGACTTGTGAGTGCTGCTTTCTTCATAAACCTTTCATCATTGTCGAAAGGTACACTGGATGTGCTTCAACCGGTTAGAAAGGCTTATTATGCTTTCGAAAAGGTCATTAAGTACTTGCTCACACTTGGTTTGACTTCTTCATCACTTCGGAAGGTACGAAAACTTTGGATACTAGAGACGGAACCTTTCGACTCCTTTGAAAGGTTTGATGCTAATGAAATTTGATGATTGCATCCCTTCAACTCTTTTGAAAGGTTTGGGTTGTGTTTCTCTTCCTTTGCTCTTGTTGATAGACCTTTCGTATTAGTCGAAAGGTTGATTTTTTATGTAACATTTGCGCCCCCCATTTGAAGGGATGCCCTTGACTTTCCAAGTCATCTTTGTCGAAAGCTACAATAATTTCCCACCTCTTGGCCTTCACGCACTGATCTGGAATGTCCATTTAAACCTTAATCTAGCGGCTGAGAATTTGGGCGACTTTTCTTATATAATACGCTTCTTCTCTTTCTTCCTTTTTTACCTGAAATTAAAATTATCGTGCACGAGTAAAAGGGTTCTACAAAACTTCTCAGATCTCGTTTCAAAACAATAGGGTAATCTCTTGAATTCTATTCGTAAATTTTAATCTATCTCCACTCTTATCAGTTTTCTACTAAATTTCCATTTATTATATCCAAAATTTAGATTCTATTTCAATTTGATTTTTCTAAAAAAATTTCCTCTCAAATCCATTTTCAAATTAATAAAATCCATTTTTGGATCTGAATTTTTTTTAGGTTAATGGTGTCTGATAAGTAAATTCCTTTATCGGGTTTGGCTTTTAATCCAAAATCCCCAAATTTTGCCTTTTGTTTTCAATTCTAGATTTTTGATTTGATAATTTCTATTCTTCTTTGAAATCAAATTAGATTGATTCTAGACAGAACCAGTTTTGTCGATGGACTTTTTTTACTTGTTCTTCAAGAAGAATTTGAAAACTGCATTTATTATGAGGTTGGTTTGGTTAAACCTAATATGATAACCTGGAACCCACTAGTGTACAACTTGGTAACTCAAAATGACCTTTATACCCCTTCGAAGGGGACCGAGGCGGCAATTATGGTTTTTCCGTCTTCGCACCTTTCAACGGGGTCGGAAGGTGTTGTTATTTCAACTTACCATTGTTGTTGAAAGGTTAAATAACCAAGCGGTGCAACCTTCCGGCAACAAGCATTCGATAAGGTTGAAGGATTTCAAACCTTTCGATTACTAGCTTTTGTCAAGGTAGGAATCCTTCAACTTTAAGGTTACTTTTGCCCATTTTTGTCAATACGTTTTAGCACACATAAGTCAAACTTGAAACTTTTTCGACTTCAATGGATATGACATATTTTGATAACTTTTACTAGTTTCGACAATATCGATAATATTCATATTTTCTAACTTAGGAAATTTTAGGTTTTTAGTTTTGGTCATGTCGAAAGGTCTTGCCACTTAACGTTATGTTACAGTTGGAATAGGTCTAGGCTTCCACAGAGCTTTCAGCATTGTCGAACGGCTGTGAATGGGTTAATACTTCACCTTTTCTTTTCGACCTTGTCGATAGCTTGAGGAAGTTACACTTATGCTTACTTTTAAATATTGTTGAAGTATAGTAGTTAAAGCTAAGTCATTATTTTTTCCGACATTGTCGTAAGCCTGCATTGTTAACCTTTCGACATCGTCGAAAGCTTTTATTATAAACCTTTCGACTTCGTCGAAAGCTTAAACTGTAAACATTTCGACTTTGTCGAGAGCTTAAATCGTTAAGGTTTTAATTGAAACTTTTGCATCATCATTTTTTTTATTATTAAAGATTTGTGCCTGTTTTCATGCTTAAGCTATCTAAGTAAACGTATTTACTTTCGAATTTTTTTCTTTTGTAATTAATCACAGGTTTTTAATTAAAACGTTTTCACTTGGCAGGACCATGAGCTCTCCAAAGATTGAAGCCACTGCTAAGCACTCCTCCATTTAGTCTTAATGTGAGGTAGATGCCATACTGAAGAACTTTGGCATCACCGGTAAAGCCATCCCTCCTAAGTCCACTGATACCATAGATAACCCTCCAGAAGGGTACTTTGCATATACTGCCATCCACATATGGAATGGTGGCTTTCTTCCATTTCCTGAATTCTTGCTCTCCTTCCTGTCTCATATTGGAGTTGCTCCAATACAACTTCCCCCCAATGTATATACCCATCTTTTATCCCTTGAGATGCTGGCGCTGGAATCCGGTCTTCCTTCGCTCAACCCTGAAGTTTTAACCTCCTTGACCAAACTGGTAAGGTTAAGCAAATCTAACAAGCAAATCTTCAGAGTTAATGTATATAAGAAGCTAATATTAAATGGAATTAATAAGTTCAAGGATTGAGAGAACCAATTCTTCTTTGTCAAGTGCTTTGTGGATGTCTGTGGAGCCTTTGTCCTTCCTTGTAAGTCCATTTCAATGTTGTCTTTGCTTTTTTCTATGTTTTCTATTAACTAATCTCTGATCTTCTTCATTGAATCTCCTAAGACACTTAGGGACGCAGACTAGAGAATCATCGATTCTTTAACTACAGCTCCATAACATCTTAGGAGTAGGTTGACGCTCCTAACTCTTTCGAATCTAAAGAAGCATTCTTTACTACCAATTGGCCAAAGGATTTTTGGCACTCCGCCTACCATTATGCACAATTCTCAAGGAAATCGCTTCTTTTCCTCAGGATATGCTAAACATTTTACTTCACTATCGCCCATTCATTCTGACATTTTAGGTATACTGTTAGCTTAGTATCCTCCTCCTTTTGTCTATATAATTCTTGAATTGCTCTGACTGATTTTATATCTGCTTGAATTAGTTTCAGCTCCCTCAAAGGCCACTGTTTCTTCAAGTGATGCTGCTCTTCCTCCACCATCTTCAGATGTGACATCAGTCTTAGAGGCTTTTGCTAGATCCAAGAGATCTCCGAAAAGGAAATTAATAGTGCCTTCCGAAGACGCTCCTCCAACAAAAGTAACTAATGTGGAGGGGGAAGAAAAACGCACATCTCCAGAGAAAGCTTCAATGAGCCCAACTGTTTAAGCTCCTAAAGACATAGTGGAGCCAACTCCACCTACAACTGCTCCCCTTCTGCACATTAAAATTTCAGACTCTCCAGCTGCGCTGGCACAGATGCAACTTGCTCTTTTTGAGACTCCTTCTAAGTCACATGCCCTTCCGGAGTCGTCGTCTTCCGTTCCTCCGCCAACTAATTTTGACGAACTCGTCAAGCTCATTCTTCATTTAGAATATTTTACTTCTTCCTCTCTGCCGTCATTTAGCCTAGACTTGGTAGAAAATCACCGCTCTCTCATGGAGCAACAACTCTTGGTAAGATCTTGTCCAATTAATCCTATCATCACTGAATCTTTCTAATTGCTATCCCGTGTTTCTTCTCTTGTTGCAGATTTCCAGAAACTGGATTTCTCTTAATGAACATGTCTCCAGGCTCTCTTTTGGATCCTCCAAGCTATAGGAGGAGAATGTTGAATTGAAAAGTAAGCTAACCTCATTGATGGCTGCTCAAAATACCACTTCCTCTGAACTAGAACGAATCAAGGTTTCCTTCGCTAGGGTCGAGAGTGATCTAGAAGCAAAGAGGTGAGCCCATCAACTTACCTCTAATGGGAAACTCGCAATGGAGCTTGCCCTAAAAGACTCCGAAGACGAGAAAGCTCGTTTGATTTCCAAGAATATTCTATTGAAAGATAAATTCAAAAGGTCCAGAGCTTCACTTAAGCTAGCTGTTCAAACCCTTTCTGACTTCCAAAAGTATGTTTTGATTTTGTCGACACCACCTTGGGGCCCATGATGCTGAATCATTACGAAGATGCCCTCATACTTGCCTATGCCAACAATTGTGACAAATGTCCTGACTTTGGTTTTCCTTCACTTGACCCAATTCTAGTCAAAAGATTTATGGACAAAATTGAGCGAGCTAGGCAGGGTTCCGAGCCCGAAGGTGAAGAGGGGACTATTGATTTCAAGGAAGCTCTTTCTTTCAGTATCCCCTCCTTTGACATCGAATCCGATTTTGGAGAGGAGGATGACAAAGATGAAGATTCTAAGGAAAAAGATGATGATTATAATAGGATTAACTGGGATAGCGACGATGATGATGACAATGATGAGAACCCCTTTGGAGGTCATGGCCTTGGTGGAGATAAAGGGGGTCCCTCCGGTGCCATAGAAAAGGATGGCGATGGTCCAACTAAATCTTCTGAAAAGGAGCCATCCCCTCATAATGATTTGCCTCCGACATCCCCTGGACCAACTGCTCCTTTAGAGGAGGAAACTGGCCCCATTCATCCCGAGGATCCTCAAGAGAAAGAACAAGCTCCCCAAGCCTCCATTCCAGTTTCACAGGTATGGAATTCCTTGTTTAAATATCTTACACCTCGAAGATAATAATTAGTGATTAATTGTCTATTTTAGATAAAGAAGAAGCCAAACTTTCCCTATAGGACAAAACTTGAAAGAAAAAAGGAGGAGATTAACAAGTTATATAGGGAATTAGACAAATTAATAAAGGAACACAATGCTCTATCTCAGAAATATCATAGTCTAGACAAGAGTACTTCCGCTTTAGCATCTTTTAAATATAAGAGGGCGGCTCCTTTACTAAAGAAAGCACGTACTCGATATGACGCCCTCTTGAAGGAAAATAGAGAATTAACAACTCTATTCTGGATGATGATGGAAGAGAGAGATATTTTAATTAATTTTTTGTATAAAGTATATTGTAGACACTCAATTATAGATTTTTCGTACTTAGGGGAGTTCAGTGGAGGTCTTCTTAGACGTTTTCACAAAAGATATTTAGATGAATTCAGTTATGATCCACATCCTAGGGATTCCTAGAATTTACTGCGTGTCAAATCGATTCCTCAAGATCTCCCTGCTGAAAAGCTTAATTATTATAAGGATAAATTTGTTTCTAAATTCTTTTCTAAGTCTATTTTGCATGAACCAGATGAATGACTGTAAATATGTAACAAGTAATGGATTTATGAATACATGTTTTTGTTATGCTTTCTATGCTTAGCTTATTTTTACTGTGCTATTTCAGAATACCAGCTCTTTAGTTGGATCGTCCCAAGAGACCACTTAAGTCAGTATGTTAACCTAAGGAGGGTTTACTCTAAAAAAGGACCAATTTTAAGGACTTCGAAGTTAGCAAGATATTGCTTTTTTTTGGATTTGAAAAAATTATACTTGGAATACCCCATCTCCGCTTCGACTTCCTCGGCGAAGAAAAGGAATTATTCTTAAAAGAAATCAGGACATTCCATTCCAAATTAATTTGTGGTCGCAATAGTCCACCAACCGAAAAATGGGATTATAGTAAATGTCCGTCGGTTATAACTCCTGAAGGAGTCACTATACCTTTTGACTCAACAGTCATGCTTTCTGCTAATACTCTAGGCAAAGTTAGGAATGTTGCTCCTCAACTTTAGATGTAATGAAAGTGTTTATTGTTCCTTTTAACTTTGTGGCTACTTGAGTTGTAATCCATCATTATAGTAATAAAGGTTTCTTTTAACTCAATTTTGATCTCATTCCATTTATTTTGATTTAAATAGGAGCCAGGGTCTGCTATGATCCGTCGTTCTCAAAATTTACTTTCCCGCTTTGATGCTATCAAAGATAGATTATTAAGCAGGAGTGGTGAGATTGTGGCCCATGACGAAGCCCTTCTTGAGCATTTCGATGGTAACACTGAAGCCGTGAAGTGGCATAAAGATATCTCATCCAAAAGATCATAACCAACAATCATAAGAATCATATTAACCATCTTGAGACTGAAATTAAGAGAAAAGATGAAGCGATTATTTTGCTTAAGCGCAAGTGAAATTGAATCCTACAATCCACTTCGATGAAAAGATGTCCGAACTTATCCAGCAGATAAGCGATTTAGAGCCAAAATTGAGAGATAGTCAAACTCAATGTGCCTCTTTAGAATTCCCCGTAGGGGAAAAGTCTCCAAACATTGATCTTCCGATCCCTCAAACAACCCCTTCAATTGTCAGGCCTACTAGGTCAAAACTTCTCGCAGCTCAGAAATTTCAAACCATGTTGAACCCTCCTCCGGGTTTAGATGATAATGTAGTTGGAAACTGGTGCCAGAGGGTGCAGTTTGAAATTGCCAAGTATTTCGATGAGCAGTAGAAAACCAAGTATTCCCACACTATTAATGATTATACTACTAGGAATCAAAAGCTTGAGTATGATAATTATTTGCTCGAAAAGTAGGTTGTTGAGTTAGAAAGGGAAATAAAATAGTCAGGGCTACGAATAGAGCTTTTAATCGTGCCTTAAAGACCAACATTGATGCAATTGACAATGAGAATGTAATTATGAGAAAGGAGAAAAAGCTTAAGAAAGTCCTTCGTGCAGCAATTAATAATGTAGTAAATCCTTCAGTGGCGGAGGCTCTCAATAAAGCAGCTCAAGATTTGTAATTTATTTGCGTATTTGGGCTATGTAAATATATCTAGTACATAATTTCATTGTTAGTAAATGACTACATAACTCATGTAAATTATGGAAATTCTGTAAATATCACCTGATTTGTGATCCTTTTATGTGATGTAATCTTTGATATACTTTTAAGTTGCTCATTCAGCGACTTTTGTGCTTGCTAAATCCTTTGCTATTCCTTGCCATTTCGACTTCCCTACTGAATATGTAGCAAACAATGCTTCTAATTGTTAGCTTTTAAATTGACATATTTGTTTATGTATATCACTTACCTAGATTAGCAACTCATCTTGCCAATCGTATGAAAAGTAATTTATTTAAAATGTTAAGATCTCATCTTTAACCATGATGAGAAATGATCATGGATTTAACTCCTTCCACTTGTTCGGAATGCACAGGACTTGTTGGTAGTTGATTTCGCCTTATCGTACGGTAATGAATGTTAAAATTTAACTTTCATTAAATAAAGAACCTGATTCAGGGGTTCATGTCTGAATTTTTGAAGTATTAACTTTCTCACCAATTATTTTGACATAGTTAGAATCCCGAATTCCCCATTCGGGGAGTCTTAAGAGTGTTCTTTTTGATAATATTCTTTGGTCCAGATTCGAGCACTTGAGACGAATAGAAGTCCAAAACTCTTGTACCCAGACTAGGGCTTAATTAAACAACAGTATTGATACCCAGATTCAGGTATAATATATTAACGATTGATAATGACTCAAAACCCTTATTCGGGTATTCAGACGACAAAACTTTTATATAGAAGACCCAAAACCCATGTTCGAGCTTTAATAGTGAAGTTCTGAAATGAGTATCATGGAACCCAGATTCGGGTATTAAATTTTGAAATTCATATATGTGAGAACCTTGAAGTCTAGAATACCCTTTCTGGTAATGAATGATAAGAGGTTAGAAATCCATATCTGCTAATCTGGTATTAATAATAGAAAACCAGAAGAACGTTTTCGGCCATAAGTGTCAGAAGACCAGGAAACCAATCTGGAAATAAGTAATAGAGGACCAGAGAATCAATCTGGCAATAAGTAATAAAAGACTAGAAAACCAATCTGGCGATAAGTAATAGAACACTAGAAAACCAATTTGGCAATAAGTAATAGAAGACCAGAAAACCAACCTGGTAATAAGTAATAGAAGACCAAAATACCATTTCTGGTAGTAAGTAATAGAAGACCAGCATACCATTTTCGGTAATAAGTAATAGAAGACCAGAATACCATTTTTGGTACTAAGTAATAGAAGACCAGAATACCAATCTGGCAGATGTTCATGAGAAGAAGTTAGTGAATTATTTCTAATTCTCTTGTCGAATGCGCCATCTTCAGGCTTTGATGATATTTTGCATGATTTTTCTTTCTTGGGCCCGAGTTCATATGTTTCGGCCTATTTCAAGCAAGGACTCTTTCGTCCAATTCTTGTGCTTATTTAAGCAGTTGCCATTTTAGACGGTGCCAATTTCTAGTAGTTGTCCATTTTAGGCAGGGATTTTTCTTAGTCCGTCGGACATTTCATCAGGGTTTCTGGTGCGCTCGACTAGCATATTATCAAGCAGGACCCGAGGACTTACTCGACCTCCCTCTAGGAGGCACCGTAACCTAGCCATAGCATGACGCGGCTAAGGGCTTGTTCGGTACCTTGGCCAGGCCATAGCGTGGCGGGACCAAGGGATTACCCATCCTCCCTTTAGGAGGCGCCTTATCCTGGCCATAGCGTGACGTGGATAAGGGCTTATGTTGCTTTAACCTGGCCATTTCTGACTTTGGTGCGGCTAAAGGCTTACACCCTCCCTCCAAGAGGTGCCTTGACCTGGCCATCTTGGCGCGACCAAGAGCTTTTTACCATTATTGGTAGCCTACCATCTTAGGTGGTCCAAGTTTAAGGATAATTTTACTCCCGACCTTGTAGACTTCTCTTATTTTGAGAATAGAATTTTTATTCCATAACTTGTTCAATCCTTTACAAAACTGTTTAAGTTTTCCTTGTCTTAAAAAGTGTATGACCATCTTTTCAAGCACCTTACATTGATTTGTATCATGTCCATTTATTAGATGAAAGTTGCAATATAATCCCTTAAGTTTCCTTTCAGATCCTGGCTTCTTTTTCTGAGAAGGCCAATAATTCAGTTCTTCTTTAGTTCAGATATAAATGTCTTCGATTGAGGCAGTAAGATTATATTCTTTAAGAAGTCTTGAATTTTGAGTAGTCTTTGACTGGCATCTAATTCTTTTGTAGCTTGGTTCAAGTACCTCTTCTCGAGGAATAGGTTTCCTTTTCATTGTCCATTGATCCTCTTTCAAGGGTCTTTCTTTCAATCTTAGGATTTCGGTCGGAAATTTCTTGGTAATCTTTATATTTCCACTTGGTAATTCCTTTATTATCCTTAGTTCTTCGATTGTGGATTTCTCTATGCATTTATGGTTTTCTCTTGAATGGTGAGCCTCATTTATAATCTTACTCCATTTCTATGCAAAACTGTCATAATCTTTTATCATTTCCTTTTCAAAGATAGTCCCACGGGAATATGACTGAATGGTCCTTCTCATTTGTAGAATAGGTTCTCTTTCTTCGAATTCTCCTTTTCGAGAGCAAAGATTGTGGATGATCCCAAATGGAACGGGTTGATACTCCATTTTAAAGGGTAATAGGGTATATCCGTCTTTTCCTCTTAATGACCTGTAAAGCTTGAAGCCAAAGGGTTTGCTCTTCAAGCAAGTGTGGGTTATAATCATTTCAATGATTAGACTTTACTTCTAGAAGTTCCGTACTGACTTTTCCTTGCAAAAACTTTCTCTTGTTTCGAATATTGAATCCATTCCTTATCCTTTAAATACAATTAGATGAATTATGAGTCTTTTATCCAAAATAGATCCTTTCTTGTTCAAAAAGAGGAGTTAATAAGCCTTAAGAGATTTAACCAAGTAGAAGAGTAGGTGGGGAATTCAATAAGGTCGGAGGTTCAAGCCTTCCTTCTAGCGCCAAAATGTTAACCAAATTTATGGTCAACACTCCAAAGATATTCCAGCTGGTGTGATTAGTCTGGTTTGAATGAAGGGCTTGATATCATTAAGAATTGCCTTTGTAATTTGCTTGTATATATCTTTCGAATCAGACCTTTCGACGTCGTCGAAAGGTTTAGGTGCGTGGTTATAAAACCTTCTGGCTTTATTGAGTTAGTGTGAGAGTTTCTTTGCGAGTTTTCTTCCTTGTTTAGATTGAATTTCCTTAAATTTGTCCTTAGGAGGTTGAATTTATCATATCAAAAGGTTAGGATGATTGCCTTCTTTAGGTTAAGGTAGGATATCAAATTCCTTTATGGATATACAGAAGCTTTCGACTTTGTCGAAAGGTTTGATCTCTTATACAAAGTAAGCTTCAACCTAGTCGAAAGGTATGTAAATGTCCACCTTTGAATTGAACCATACGTTTCCAGATTTTGACCTTGTCGAAAGGTTAGGCCTCTTTGTTTGTAGCTTCGGAAGGTACAGGTATTGTTAATGTATGTAGAACTATCAACCCAATCGAAAGATTTAGATCAAAGAACCAATGATTTCAGAAGGTTTCAGTGAATGTTGATCCAAATAAGTGGTCGACTCTGTCGAAAGGTTTAGATTATAGGGTTGAAGACCTCGAAAGGTTGCAGTTATTACTTATAATAGAAGCGTTGTTGACCTTATCGACAAGAACCTTCCGAAGGGGTTTAACCTGAAAATATGAGTTAGTCCAATAAAGGGTTAAGAAAATAGTAAGGTAATAATAAAGCCAAGTACTTCCCTTTATCTCCTAGTAAAAGCTTCATTTTACTAAATTTTCCCAAATCAAAATCAATTTGGGTTACAATACTTTGATTAAGAAATTACAAGATTAGAATTCGAGAGATCGGATCCCCAAAACTGGACCCCTTGGGTCTTATTTATAGATGCAGGCGGCCCTTCTTCCGACTTCATACTCTCGACTGGGTCGGAAGGTCTCCCTTTTATATGCCGCCTTAAACCCTTCGTCTTCATCGAAATGTTTGCTTTTTCCATCTGCTATTATGAACCTTCCGCCTTTGTCGGAAGGTTTGTTACTCTTATGCCTCCATGATCCTTCCACCTTTGTCGAAGGATTTTTCTTCTTTATACTGTTATGAACCTTTCGACCTTGTCAGAAGGTTGCTCTTCTTTTGGTTTTTGTGAGCCTCTCGACGTTGTCGGAAGATTGTTTTTCTCTTGTTTATTGTGAACCTTTCAACCTTGTCGGAAGGTTGCTCTTCTTCAATGATGTAGAAAGGCTGTCTTTTATTCTTTGTTGACTTATGAGTGTTGCTTTCTTTATAAACTTTCGTCATTGTCGAAAGGTACCCTAGATGTGCTTCAACCAGTTCGAAAGGCTTATTATGCTTTCGAAAAGGTCATTAAGTACTTGCTTACACTTTCTTTGACTTCTTCATCCCCTTTGGAAGGTAAGAACACTTTGGATACTAGAGACGGAACCTTTCGACTCCTTCGAAAGGTTTGATGCTAATGAAATTTGATGATTGCATCCCTTCGACTCTTTCGAAAGGTTTGGGCTGTGTTTCTCTTCCTTTGCTCTTGTTGATAGACCTTTCATCTTAGTCGAAATGTTGATTTTTAGTGTAACAAAGGCCAAGTCATGCAATAATTTTAGTCAAAATCAAAGCTAATGCAGAGCTCGCAGAGGAGGCATACATCACAATGCATGATGAAGACAGCGTAGTACAAAAAATAGTATATGAATGGATACCACTCAAATGCAAATATTATGCTCGCTTTGGGCATAGTATTGAAAATTGTATCACAAAAAAGGTTGGAGGGAGAAAACTACCCAAGACAGTGATATGTGAATTGTTAATGCTACAACAAGTCAGGGCCTGAAAATTCACAAAATAACCAAGACAAATCAAAAGAATAGAAAAAGCACCCAAACTTGGAGAAAAACAATGAGGCATTAGAAGAACCTTGTAGAAATGCAACAATAGAATCGACGCATCCCGATACATCAATAAAGCAAAGAATTATGATCAAATGGACGTAATGAACAGCCATATAGCATCAGATCTTACAACGCCAAATAAAAACCACAAAGAAAAATGCAGTTTCACACAAAGTTTAATATTATACTAAATGAGCAATGTCCAGAATTGAGTTAAAAAATCAGGCAGTAGGCAGATACTGCCTAGAAAATCTAAAGGAAACTAATGTAAATTATACTGAACATGTCATTGAGAATCCCCTTGGTAGGAATACTTAAGTTTAATTAAAAAAATTGTAAAGAGAATAACACAAATATTGAAAATGGGACCAAAACTGCTCTGGTCGAAGCATGTACTACAGGACTAGTCACAACATTAATGTCAGGACTCATCACTGAAAACTTGCTATAGAATGCTGCAAAACTGTCATCTTCATCAATTTCTCTTGCAAAAAAAAGAAAAAAAGAAAAAGATCGGACTAAAGAATCTCAATGATAACATATTCACAAACAATGCAGAAACAAATGAAGAAGCAAGTGGCTTTAAGTAAAGATACATCATGAATAACCCAAAATGTGATGACATATCAGACAAGCGGAAAGTCTAAGTAAGCTATGCAAAAAAGTGGCAAAGAAATAGCAGTGAGAAGAAAAAATAAAAATCACTGCATCACTATGATAGCACTTAGTATCCTTTACAAATAATTTTTGTTTATCATTAATCTATTAATATATATATATATATATATATATTATTGCCCGAAATGTAAGGGGATTAAACTTCCTGGATAGAAATCTTGATTTATCAAATTTGTTAAACACATATAAACCTAGTATTGTAGGAATATCGGAACATAAGTTAGATAACATTAAAATAGAGGATTATCAAATAAGAGTTTTAAACAATTGAGGTATAATCAACAAGAATTCAATGGGAGGCAATGGTAGAATAATAATTTATTGGATACCAACATATGGGATATAAAAATGCATTTTAAAAAAATTTCAGTATATACATTACAAATGTTTAAATAAGGGAGGATTTTACATAGAAAAAACTTTCATTTATGCTTTCAATAGTGAAAATGAAAGAACTTTAATTTGTAATCATAGAGCAAAAATAACAAAAATCCTATACATCCTTGGATAATACTAAGGGATTTTAATATTATTCTACATGAATTTGAAAAGAGGCGAGGAGTCCCAATGTCTTTTAAAAAAAATTAGAAATAACAAATTACTTTATTTCGAAAACATGGCAGTAGAACCTACTATTTTTGAAAATAAACACACTTGGAAATCTAAAGAATTTAGAAACATTCATTGTAAACTAGATAAAATACTAGTGAATCAAGGATTTATCAAATGTTTCCAAAATTATAACTATAATACTTTACCTCAAGAATCAAGTGATCGTACCCTAGTACAAATCTTTTGTTCTAAAAATAATTTAATTAGGAAAAAAAATTTCCTTTTAGATTTGTAAATGGATGAAAATATAAAAGCAGCTGTAGGAAAATAGTTATAACTTCTCATTTTTACTGTACAGACACTGCCCACTACAAATTCAATAAGTTTCTACAAAAAACCAAGGAAAACTTAAAAGTATGGAACAAAAATAAAACTAGAAGTGTTTTCACAAATATTAGAGAGGAATGTGAGTGTTTATAGAATTCAATAGATAATGATAGCTCAGACATTTATCAAGTTAACAAATTCTTCCAAACACAAAGTAAGCTAATTAAGGCTTTATGTGTGCAAGCAATAAACATGAAGTAGAAAGTAAAAGTGGATTGGATATCTAATGGTGACGAAGCAAACAAATTTTCTATGCCAAAATGTTTAATAGAAGGTGCAAAAATGACATAAGAAAATTGCTTGATAATAATAAAGTTGTGATAAATGAAGCCTCTCAAATTGAAAAGGAGGTTATCAATTATTTTAACACATTATATAACTCTGATATATATATATGTATACATACATATATGTATATACATATATGTATGTATACACACACATACACATACACACACATATATGTATACACATATGTATATACATATATGTATATATACATATACATATATGTATATACACACACATACATATATGTATATTTATACACACATACATATATGTGTATATATATATATGTATGTAGTCAAGAAATCCTGCTAGCTTCCATCTGCTTGGATGAAATTAAAAATACTATTTTTAATGCTAATAATGGTAAAATCCCTGGTCCTTATGGATTTGAAAGCTAAATTTTAAAAAACACACTAGGAGGATATAAAAGCAATTTGTATGAGGCAACAAATATATTCTTTGCTACTAGAAATTTTTTGGAAAATATTAATCATTCCCTTATTACCCTTATACCAAAAGTTAGAAACCCAGTGGATTAGGAGATTATAGGCCAATTGTGTGCTGTAATTTTTTTAAAATTGTTGCTATAATTTTATGTAATAGAATTTTTTGTTAAATATTTGATTTTTGAAAATCAAAATGCATTTATACCAAGTTGACTTACTACTAAAGATACTCTATTAGCACATGAAATGATCTGAAATTTCGATCAAAGTACCAAAAATAAAATGTGCATTAAAATAGATTTAAATAAAGCTTTTGACAAAATTAATAGACATTTTATTATGCATATGATGAAACAACGTTGGTTTCATAATAATATTTGCAATCTTATTAAAGAATGTATAATAATGTCACTTATTCAATACTTATTCATGGATCCCCTAGTGGTTTCATCCAAAGCAACAAAGGAACTAAACAAGGAGATCCTCTTTCTCCTTATCTATTCACTATTGCAATGACTTTTTTTTACAGATGGAAATGGAACTAGTAAATGAAAAATTAAAATCCCTAAATATAACTAAACCAAGTATAAAATATTAACTTTATGCTGATGATTTACTATTGTTTTTGAATATAGATAAGTAAAGTGCAAATGCTACAGTGAAGATATTTGAAAAAATGCACGAGTTTGCTAGCATACAAATCAATGAATGCAAGAGAAAAATAAATTTTAGTAAGATACACACAAGGAAAGAAAAAATCCTGAACATTTTAAAGTTCCATGAGAGAATTCTACCATTTAAATACTTGGGGTTACCACTAAGTATAAATACGATTAATATTAGGGACCGCACAAGACTATATGATATAACACAAAGCAAATTAAAGGGCTTGTCATGCCAAATGTTGTCTTTAGCTGGCAGATTAGAGCTCACTAGTACAATCATCATGGCCATCATTATGTAGTGGATACAAACACACAACATTCCATCCAAAGCATTTCATAAAATAGAAAAAACTGTGTGAAAATTTCATTTGGAGAGGAAAATTTCATAAAGTGTCATGGGTACAATATGCAAAACAAAGAAAATAAGAGGATATGGTCTAAGAAAGTTCAAAGACTTAAGAGAAGTATGTAATCTCAAATTATTTTGGAAATTTATGGAGGGAAAATCTTAACGGGCCAAATGGACAAAAGAAAAATATATTAAAAACAAAAATTTCTGGACTATGCCAGCAGAAAATAACCAATCATTTACATGGAAAAACATTCTAAATTGTAGAGAAACATGGATCATACTAATAGAAAGAAAACAAATAAGCTTTTGGTTTGATGGTTAATTGGGATGGCATAACATTTATCAACTTGGAAAAGTCTATGAAAAAGTGGACTGCATAATTCAAAAATTCAAATGGAATAGAAATCAACACGCTATAATCTCAATTTTTAAATCAACAATTGAAAAAATTCCAATAGATCCAAGCTTACAAAATGACATATGGACTTGGAAATTTCGCTTGAAAGGAAAATTTTCTTTCAAAAATACTTGGGAATATAGAAAAAGGTGCTAAGGTAGAAGTAGACAAGTGCAAGAAATGGAATAATAATGGTGGTACACAATGCTTATTATGTAAAAAATGAACCATAAAACAAAGATCAACTCTACTTTGACTACATCTGCACAAAGCATATATGATCCATAGCGAAACCAAAGTTAAAATTCAATCGATATCATGCATTACATAACATAAGAACAAGCACATAATACATTCAATAATACATCACAAATTAGTCTAAAGGGTTTGACTTAGCATGCAAATTTTTTAATAGTAGTGATATATCACATATGGTCCAACACCATTGTACTAGTGGTTAGACGCTTTGGCTTTGGTCCGTGAGGTTATAGGCTCAAAGCCTGTGTTGCGTGATTTGAAAACACTGGGCATATGTTGACTTATATTATTCTATATACTAGTCAAAACTTATAGTACAACTATGTACTGCTACCTAAGTATCCAATTTTAAAAAAAGGAACATAATACTACATAAAAACAAGGGGAGAAACAACTTGTAGTTATGGAAAGTAATTGAAATAGAATGCCAATTCCTCTTCAAAAAATCAAACAAACAATCAAAGCATTCAAGCGCTTATGAGCAAATTCAAGACTTATGGGAACTGGACAACTATGAAGAAAGGATGGAATCATACTTACAAAATGGGAAATTCACTACTAAACAATCAAAGTGAGCAAATCACTTGGGAAATGATTCTTTAAGGGCTGTGCATGGTGGTGGCTGTATACATTACCAAACCAAAAGCAGCTCCTACAAAAGGGAAATCAATAAGTAAAATTATTGAAATAGAAGAAATAAAAAAAATAAAAAAATGAGGGAATCACACCTAGTTTGGCAATGAGTTACCGCTCATCTGAACTGCAGCTGGCATAGAATCCATTTCTGAAAAGTAACACGAATTAAGCAATCATGTTAAGGATTTGAACATTAAAGACAAATATCATGGTAGTAGACTAAACCAAAAATTTATCACTCATCTGTACGGTAAACAGGGTAAAGCAACAATAAAGAAGGATCCGAATGCTGATTGTTGAATTCTGATTGCGGAACTTTGAAGTCCGAATGCTGATTGCTGAATGCTGAATTCTGATTAATCACGTAATTGTTTGTTTGCATTCAGCATTCAGAACAAAAAACAAGAAGAAAAAATGTAATAACTTAGAGCAATTGAGAAAACCCTAGAGCCGCCACCTCTTCGGTGCCGCCTTCCCCCGATACCTTCTGACCTCAGTATGGCCAACCCCATGCCTTCCATCAGTCTCCTCCACCGTCCCCTGAACCGCCGCCTTCCACACTTGATACCCCTCCAGGCTTTCCACCGCACCGGCCCCTTGGTTACCCCATTGACACAGATGATGGCTTCACCATAGTTCGATCTAAGAAATGGAAGCGCCATCTTAAGATTTTGCAGTAGCCGACCAACATGATACCAATATGAACTTGAGAAACTCCAATACTCAATCCGTTCCACACAATTCCGCCCATACAGACAATAACCTAAATTGCCCCTATCAACCAATTTATAGATCCACGACCAGCAAATGGAATTTTGCCTCTTCGTCTAGCCGAGCATGGAATGAAGTTGTCAAGGGTAATGATATACCAGTTTCTATTCCATTAAAGTTTTACCAACCCCGTGAATTTAACTCAATAAAATGCACAAAATTGTCACTAGAGGTTGTAATAGATGCTAGAAAACAGTGGGATAATGCTGTTGTGATCTACGTAGTTGGTCCTAAACCATATACCCATATTTCAGATATTATATTACCAGAGTATGGAAGCCTGAGGAAGATTTCACGATATATTCTAAGGAAAATGGTTTTTATGTGATCAAATTTAAAAATAAACTAGATTGTGATAGAATTATTGAAGGTGGTCCATACTATTATAATAAAAAGCTAATGATGATAAGAAGATGGTCCCCTGGAATGCATCATAACAAAGAACTCCTTAATTCTATCCCAATTTGGGATCGTTTCCCTAACCTACCACTCGACTATTGGATAGAGGAAGGGATTAGTCGAATTGCATCTGTCCTTGGTTCCCCCATCAAGCTAGATAAAGTCACGGAAGGTATTATTAAAATTGCATATGCAAGAGTTTTAATTGAAATAAATAACTCATTTGAATTTCTGAGTAAACTTCCTATGTTAACCGAGAAAGAAGAAATATTTTGGCAAGAAGTCACATATGAATGGAAACCAACTACTTGCACTAATTGCCCTAGTTTTGGTCATATCGAAGCCCATTGTCAATTCAGTAAAATATGGAAACCTAAAGAAAATCAGCAAAAACAAGCGACTGTATTCAATGAAACAGGTACAGAAGATAACATATGGAATGTCGAAAGAGCAAACTTATCAAACATTTCAGATATGCAAGTAGAGATGAATAGTATAGAACAGGAAAATATTTCCACTAATAATATATCCGAGGTTGAAAACTACAATTTGAATAATCAAAAACAGAAAGAATATGCAGGAGTTCAGCCGGTCAAATTGTCCACGGCTATTAGTACAGTGTCAAGTCACAACACATTAAATACAGACAATAAAATGGAAATTCAAGAGACAGATAATAGTAGTAAAAGCAAAAAAATTAGTTCAGTTGAACAGCCTGAAGCTCCACCTGATACAATGACTTGCCCAGACTCAGTTGAGCACATCACGACTCTACAGCATGTCACCAGATCAAAATCAACTCGGAAAGTCAGATCTGAAGAAATGCCTTTTGAATTTAAGGCTACCACCTCTTCGGAAGTTATAGGAAACCCTACTTGGAACATGTTGGTTAATCAATTGAAAGGGAAAAATAAAAAGACAAAAAGAACAAGTCATCGGGGGTTGCTACTTCCCTAGTCGAAAGTAGCACCCCAGATATGTCAATAAATGGAGTTTCTGTTCTGGAACATTCGGGGATTGAATGCCCCGTATAAGCAAATGAAAATTATTTATCTATTAAATAGTAAAAGATTTTCATTCCTTGGTATTATAGAAAATAAGCTATCTTTGGATAGCATTGAAAAATTTATGGTTAAAATTAATAATAACTGGAATCATTATCATAATATCTTTAATGGCCAAAAAAGTAAAATTCTTATTTTATGGGATTCGACTCAATGGTCAACCATCATTTTACATACTAACGAACAATATATTTCTTGTATTCTTCATAATGCTAAAGGTATTAGCATATTATGTACGAGAATTTATGCATTTAATGAGGAGGAGAAGATAATTTGATTTATGGAATTATCTTGTGGAGCAATCTATAAAACTTAACCTCCCTTGGTTAGTGGCGGGTGATTTTAACACTATTCTCTCGGGTAAAGAGAGAATCAATACCGGTATTCATAATTCGATGGGTGATCAAGAGTTTATTGATTGTATTTCCCTATCTAAGCTTGTGGAACCTCACTTTACTGGTAATTACTACACGTGGAGAGGAGGTCTAAATTTTTCTATTCACAACAAAATTGATCGTGTGTTTGTTAACTCCCTATGGATGAATAAGTTTAATCAATTTGGTATTAACTTTGGTAATCACTCTATTAGTGATCACTCCACTATTAATATCAGTTTTATGATTCATAATAATAGGAATGTTAAAGTACCTTTTAGATACAGTAACTCCTGGCACACTCAAGCTGGGTACCATTCTTTGATCCAAAAGGCTCTCTCAAAAGACTTCCAAGGAAATCCTCTTCATATACTCCTGTGTAGACTGAAGGAAATCAAATGTGCACTGAAAAATTGGAGAAATAATAAAAATAGCATTCATAAAGTTATTCTACAGTTAAAAGAAGAGGCCAATCAACTTTATAATCAATTAGTACAAAACCCATTGAATGTAAACCTAATCGAACAATATAGCTCAAAAACTGATCAGGTTCACTATATGATGAGAAAAGTAGCAGTTGAAACTGAACAACGAATGAAGTTAAATTGGCTAATCAAAGGGAATGGGCCAACCGGTTTCTTTTACAATAAGGTCAATTTGATTAATCCTAATCATAGAAGTAAATATGTTTTAAACTCTAATGGATCATGGTCATCAGCATCAGATAAACTGGCAAATGAAGCTGTTAATTATTTCACTGGACTATTTTCTTCATATCAGGCCACACATCAATTTCCAGGCATTATTTGCAAATAAATCTTATCTCAGAAAGCAAGGGAAAATCTATGCCAACCTTTCCAATTAGAAGAAGTGAAAATTGCTGTTTGTCAAATCGATGACAATAGTTCTCCTGAGCCAGATGGCCTTAATTCAAAATTCTTCAAATTACATTAGGAGCAATTGAAAATTGACATATGGAATGCTATGAATGGCATCCTCCAATCAGGTAAAATTATCAAAGAAATCAATCACACTTTTATTTGTCTCATCCCAAAAATACCTGATGCTACTGATATGCCAGATTTTAGACCAATCTCCATTTGAAATGTTTCATATAAGATTTTAGCCAATCTTCTATGTAATTGACTAAAACCTTATATGAATGACCCGATTTCATATAATCAAAATGCATTCAATCCGGGGAGATTAATCACTGAGAACTCTTCACTTGCTTATGAAATGGTTAGAGTATTTAATAGGAAGAATTCTAACAATTTTTTCCTGAAAATTGATTTGAATAAGTCATATGTTAAAATTAGCAGAGAGTTTATTCATCATATGCTGATTTCCATGGGATTTCTTATATTATTTTCAAACCTCATTTACGAGTGTATAGCCACACCCTCTTTTTCAGTATTAATTGATGGAACTCCATATGGTTTTATTGAGAGCTCGAGGGGAATAAGACACAGGGATCCCCTCTCACCCTATTTATTTTCTATTGCTATGGAATTCCTTACAATTGATCTGGACATGGAGTATATGAAGGGGAATATCACACCCATATACAAAATAGAGCCAATGATTACCCACTTGCTATATGCTGATGATATTTTATTTATGGCTAAAGCTACCACCACAAATGCTGAATGCATAAGGCACACATTCCAGAATTTGAAATTGCTTACTGGACTTGATCTAAATGAAAACAAATCAACTTTGTATTTTAGTATAGGAGCAAATTTCAAACAGCAAATAGCTGATATTTTAAACATTAAAATTGGAAATCTACTAGTGATCTACCTAGGCATCCCCTTATCTAATAATGTGCTTAAAGCAAGAGATTTTGGTTATTTAGTTGACAAGATCAATAAAAAATTTATCCATTGGAGCAACAAACTATTAAATATAAGTGGCAGAATTGAATTAGTGAAGACTGTGGTACACCCAATGATTCAATTCTGGCTACAATTCACTCATTTTCCTGTGGCAGTCAGTCAAAGAATTAATTCTTTATGTGCCAATTTTATATGGAAGTCTAAATCCCTTAAAATGTGTTGGGATGATGTCTGCAAAACCATAAATGAGGGTGGCCTTGGTATCATAAAGATAGATGATATTGGCAAAGCAGTGGCTATTAAATTGGTATGGAAATTTATTCAAGGTGAATCCCTATGGGCTAAAGGATGTATAATAAATACTGCAAAAATTTAAACTTTTGGACTGCTACCATAAACAACAATGCTTCCTTTACATGGAAAATTTTATTAAAAGGAAGACAATGGTGCAAAGGTGTTATTGATAGAAAAATTGTAAATGGTGAACACACTGATGTATGGGCTGACCCATGGATCAATAGGTATTCTTTGATGGATAAATGTGGATGGAACTCTATGGTAGTTAATGGTGGAAGCTATAGAAAGGTATCTACTCTACTAGCAGGAAATGAATGGAAACAACACATGAATCTAGTGCCTACTCAATTTAAAAATATTGTGTATAACATCAAGATCCATCATCATATGCAAAAGAATTTCTGGCATTAGCTGCCTAGCAGCAATGGTGAATTTAATAGCAAATCAGCCTGGGAACATGTTCGAACCAAACATTCTGAATTCAATTGGACTAAGATTATATGGGATAAAAATTGTGTACCTAAAATGCCCACTTGTGCACTATTGGCCAAATTAAACAGACTTAACACAAAGGAGAGAATTAGCAGATGGAACAATTCTATTGATCAGACCTGTGTGTTATGTTCGACCCATAATGAAGATAAATACCATATGCATTTTAATGGTGTATATTCTAGACAAATTCTAAAAACAATTATGCAAAAGCTTTAGATTAATCTCGGAAGCTCATTCGATTTAGACCATATTTTAAATATTATGTGCCAAGCTCATAAAGGTAACGTATTTCTTAACCAAATCAAGAATACTGCCTTTACTGTTGTAATTTAGAATATCTGGTGCGAAAGAAATTCTAGGGTTTTTAAAGACATAGAGTTACTAGCACAAGTTAGAACGACTCTCATAATACAAGATTGCAAGCATCTACTTTAAAACAAGCTAGAGACTAAGAAATTAAGTAAAGAAGGTGAACTTATCCTGTCAAACATCGGCATTGCTAACGAGGCAAATCGCGACTTCCACTATGACGCCCCACCTCTATGCTCATAATAACAAAGAGTATTAAAAGAAATACTGTCTATTATTACGAAGAATAAGGCTGGATAGGAGCGACCATCCGTAGTTGGCCTTACACTAATATTGGTTACCTCGATAGGAGTGGTATATACTTTTTTTTTTCATCTCCTATTTGTCTACTCCCATCGACATACCTAATTTTTAGTACAAAACGAACTACGACGGTTCATAATAGTTTAGGACAATGAATATAATAATAACACAGATAATATAAATGCGGAACACAGATTAAACAAAAAGTCTCATATATATAACCGATGTCAGTTACAATACAGTTGACTCAATACATATGATACAACTACAACTGTCGACTCAAGAAGTTATATATACAAGTACATTATCGACTAATATACATGAATACATATCATCCTATACAACGACACGACTCTACAAAACGACGAAAACAACTTCAGAAGATATAAAAAGTCTTCATAGCCCAAACAGCAACTCAAAGCAGGAAATCTACAACCCGAAATAACTCGGGTCTGACCCGAGTATTAAATTCAAAAGAAAATAATACACGGGTCAGTCTAATTCAAACTCAGTTATTAGTGCATAGAAGCAATAATAATCAAACATCAAATAGACGACAGTCACAGAAATCTCATATATCCGACTCCTCGATAATGGAATCGGATAACGGAAGATATAACACTAAACAGGGTTAAACAACAAATCAGCAGATTCAAATCATCAACGTAAAGATAAGTGAAAAGAATATCAATGAAGATAATTTAGAAAACAACAGAATTGCCCAAACGGCAGTTAACACAAAATCATCAAATTAAACCAAATCAAATTACGATTCAAGATATATTGAATTGGCAACATAAAACCATCTTATCAATAGAAAACATCAATTAAAACATCAGATCTAGTAGGGCTGCAGTACACGCACGCGTGTACTGCCTCGCCACTACAGAATGAAATGCATAAACGATCAACAAAAAGATCAAAGTATCACTGCATTAATGAAACTGTGCATGTACACAGATTTGAAATTTCACATGCCAACAGAGAAACCAACAAAATAATAAAAAAACTGGATGCTCCAAAACAGTCACTTGAAACTCAAATGAACAACATATACAGGAAAGGTCAAACTGCATGTACACTGAAGGCATCAAGTTCAAATATCAACAAAGCACTGAACCTCAGAGACCATCAACATAAAGTAACAAGTGCTAAATGACTACATGCCCTGATACATGTGCAAGCATACGAAGGCAAAAAGAAAAAGACACCCATGAACAACAAGTTCTAGTCAAGTTACACTGCAATGATGATATACAGATGCAATATAGTCTCAAGTTCAGGTTCAAATGAACAGCTACAACTGGTTAATACACTAGTGCACATGTAACAGTGATGATAAAAACAGTGATCATCACCAAACAATAGTCAGATAAGATCAACGCAAGGTGATGACAGAAAGTATGCTAAAGTCAGGTTCAAGTGACAAACAATAACAACGGCCTCAATTGTCTAACAAAGTTATCAAGTACAGCAGCCTCGAGAAGGAGACCATTCAAATTCGAAGATGTATCAAATGCAAATGCAGACTCAAATACCCAGGAATGCAACTACCAATGCAGACTAGCAATGGTAAGACACGAGTGCAGTGAGCCTCAATGCAATCACGAATGTAACTGTACATAGAAGTATCAGACTCCAAACATCCTAGTGAAGAATGGATGCAACCCAACGTAACTCGAAATACAGTGGACAGAAGTAAATGCAGACATGAACCATATCCCATCACAAAATCACTGGTGACCAGTTCTAACAAAGATTTCCAACTAATTCAAGTCAAAGTTTCCAATTTAGAATTGCTATGACCAAATCAATAATCAATATGATGAAAACAACTAAACCAAGTCGAGGACTTTTGCAGATAAATAACCAGAAATTCTCTCAGCAAAACCCAAATTGTGTTCATAGAGCAACAGAGGCCGAAGCCAAAATAATGTCACGAAGCCAAAATGATCGAAGTCGAAGTATGGAAGAATTCATTAATCGGTCAAAGCAAAATTGAACGAAAATCAAAACATTCGATCCTACAAACTTATGATTTGAAGTAGATATGAGTAATTAAATTACTCACCTTATTTTGAAGAGCACGAAATTGACGAATCGAGCGAAGCACAAGAAGACGAACCCTAGCTACCGCAAGTATCTCAGAGCCGAGCAATCCCTCGAGCAAGGAAGTCGAGTTCGATCGAACCTTCAAAGTCGACGTCTTCGAGTTTGCGAAACCCTAGCTATAGAATCGAGGCAGAGGAGCATCGAATAACATCGCCTCGATCCTAGCTTAAAGATCAACAGAGAATCAAGGAGCAGAAGCTCTTATTCACCAAAGAATCGAAGATTCGCCGAAACCCTAATTTTATTCACCATTTTTATTTCTCAAAGTGAACGGGCTAGTGAAAATAACAAAAGGGATCGGGCCGGAGATAATATCGAATAAGGGATCGAAGAGATGAAGGATCGGGCCAACGTTTTAAAAGGGCTGGCCACAAAAAAAATAAAGGAAATATTTATTTAAGGCCCACAATAATTTCTCAACAATTTAAAAGCTTCCAACAGTAATTAGCCAACAGATTAATCGTTTAATTATGATTATAAATCACTGCGAAACCCCGGGTTGTTACAGACTCCCCTCCTTATAAAAATTGCGTCCCCGCAATTTCCATAATTAAGGTCGTCACTAATAATTATTTCTCTAACATAAACTGGTTAAGCTAGAAGATAAAAGTCGGGAATACAAACGCCAAAGAAATCTTTTATTTTCAATAAGAGAAATTCACAAATTCTCAAAAAAATCTAACTATCAAAAGATAATCAGAAAACAACAAAACTGGATAAACGCAATTATCAGCAATATTCAATTATTAACTAGATAATTAAAATACAAAAAATCACAAAGCAGCAATATCTAGTTATCGATATGATAATTTAGAAAACAGCAAAATCTAATCATCAACAAAGATAATTAGAAAACAACATTCGCAAATCGCAAAACTGCAAACATCTAGTTATCTAACAGATAAATAGAAAACACGAACTTCAAAATCAGCAAACTCTAACTATCAACAAAGATAGATAGGAAACAGCAATTCAATACAATCAACGTAATCTAGAATCAATAAGAAACTAGAAAATCTTATATCAATAAAATCAACAAACATCTAATTATCCAAACGATAGTCAGAAAACAATCAACAAATATTTAATTACCACAAACGGTAATCAAATTTCAAATCAACAAACATTCGATTATCCAAAACAATAATCAAATTTCAAATCAACAAATATTCGATTATCAAAAACAATAATCAAATTTCAATCAACAAATATTCGATTATCAAAAACGATAATCAAATTTCAAATCAACAAATATTCGATTATCAAAAACGATAATCAAATCTCAAATCAACAAATATTCGATTATCAAAAACGATAATCAAATTTCAATCAACAAATATTCGATTATCAAAAATGATAATAAAATTTCAAATCAACAAATATTCGATTATCAAAAACGATAATCAAATTTCAAATCAACAAATATTCGATTATCAAAAACGATAATCAAATTTCAATCAACAAATATTCGATTATCAAAAATGATAATAAAATTTCAAATCAACAAATATTCGATTATCAAAACGATAATCAAATTTCAAATCAAGAAATATTCGATTATCAAAAACGATAATCAAATCTCAAATCAACAAATATTCGATTATCAAAAACGATAATCAAATCTCAAATCAACAAATATTCGATTATCAAAAACGATAATCAAATCTCAAATCAATAAATATTCGATTATAAAAAACGATAATCAAATTTCAAATCACAAATATTTAATTATCAAAAGCGATAATTAAATCTCAAATCACAAATATTTAATTATCAAAAGCGATAATTAAATCTCAAATCACAAATATTTAATTATCAAAAGCGATAATTAAATCTCAAATCACAAATATTTAATTATCAAAAGCGATAATCAAAAGCAACAAATATCCGATTATCAAAAACGATAATCAGAACTCATATCAACAAATATCTAATTATCACAAGCGATAATTAGAAGCAACAAATATCCGATTATCAAAAACGATAATCAGAACTCATATCAACAAATATCTAATTATCACAAGCGATAATTAGAAACAGCAAATATCCGATTATCAAAAACGATAATCAGAACTCATATCAACAAATATCTAATTATCACAAGCGATAATTAGAAACAACAAATATCCGATTATCAAAAACGATAATCAGAGCTCATATCAACAAATATCCAATTACCTGCAGATAATTGGAAACAACAAATATCTAGAAATCAATTAAGAAGACTAGAAAATCAACATAAAAGGTTGGATCGATCCCATCAGATGGCGAGTTTTTAATTCGCCGCACGTGCATCAACAAATGGCCGAAGCCTACCAAGTACTCAACATAATTTTGGCGCCCAACAAATGACCCGAAGGTCCAACAAATGACCCGAAGGTCTAGCACTGGTATTTGACCCGAAGGTCCATCATAGTGGCTCGAAAGCACACGAAAGCATCAAATATTTCAATTAACGAGTCCGGAATTAACCGAAATAGCAAACGCACATGTCCCATACCACGTGTTTTACTAAATCGTTTGATTCTCTTCATCGTTTCCTTGAAAGTGCAAAATTCATCAAAATCATCAAAACAACAGATATTTAATTAACGAGTCCGGAATTAACTGAAATAGTAAAAGTGTGGTTCCATACTCCGCACTTTTGCTAAATCGTTTAAATCTCTTCATCGTTTCCTTGAAAGTGCAAAATTGTGTATTTTGTAAAAATACACTTTACATTCTCAAACGGACAAGTCCGGAATTAAGCGAATCAGTAAAAGAAAGGGGTCATAGTCCTCGATTTTGCTGAAACGTTTAAATCGCTTCCTCATTCTTTTGAAAGCGCAAACTGTAAAATTCTGAAAACAATTTTTATTTATTTTATAAAATAACAATTCACATTCTCAACTGGACAAGTCCAGAGTTAAGCGAATCAGTAAAAGAAAGGGGTCATAATCCTCGATTTTGCTGAATCGTTTAAGTCGCTTTCTCATCCTTTTGAAAGCGCAAACTGTTAGAAATTTATAAAACAATTTTCATTTTAAAACGATTTTCCAATCACGTGATTAAAACAGCAAATCAGTAACAATTTCGATAAAGAAATTGTACTTCTCAGAATACCGTAAAATCGTATCTCAAAATCAGCATTGCGGAATAACCGCTTGAAAATCCACTTTTAAAATTTATCCGACACATGTTATTAGTGCATAGAAGCAATAATAATCAAACATCAAATAGACGACAGTCACAGAAATCTCATATATCCGACTCCTCGATAAGGGAATCGGATAACGGAAGATATAACACTAAACAGGGTTAAACAACAAATCAGCAGATTCAAATCATCAACGTAAAGATAAGTGAAAAGAATATCAATGAAGATAATTTAGAAAACAACAGAATTGCCCAAACGGCAGTTAACACAAAATCATCAAATTAAACCAAATCAAATTACGATTCAAGATATATTGAATTGGCAACATAAAACCATCTTATCAATAGAAAACATCAATTAAAACATCAGATCTAGTAGGGCTGCAGTACTCGCACGCGTGTACTGCCTCGCCACTACAGAATGAAATGCATAAACGATCAACAAAAAGATCAAAGTATCACTGCATTAATGAAACTATGCATGTACACAGATTTGAAATTTCACATGCCAACAGAGAAACCAACAAAATAATAAAAAAACTGGATGCTCCAAAACAATCACTTGAAACTCAAATGAACAACATATACATGAAAGGTCAAACTGCATGTACACTGAAGGCATCAAGTTCAAATATCAACAAAGCACCGAACCTCAGAGACCATCAACATAAAGTAACAAGTGCTAAATGACTACATGCCCTGATACATGTGCAAGCATACGAAGGCAAAAAGAAAAAGACACCCATGAACAACAAGTTCTAGTCAAGTTACACTGCAATGATGATATACAGATGCAATATAGTCTCAAGTTCAGGTTCAAATGAACAGCTACAACTGGTTAATACACTAGTGCACATGTAACAGTGATGATAAAAACAGTGATCATCACCAAACAATATTCAGATAAGATCAACGTAAGGTGATGACAGAAAGTATGCTAAAGTCAGGTTCAAGTGACAAACAATAACAACGGCCTCAATTGTCTAACAAAGTTATCAAGTACAGCAGCCTCGAGAAGGAGACCATTCAAATTCGAAGATGTATCAAATGCAAATGCAGACTCAAATACCCAGGAATGCAACTGCCAATGCAGACTAGCAATGGTAAGAAACGAGTGCAGTGAGCCTCAATGCAATCACGAATGTAACTGTACACAGAAGTATCAGACTCCAAACATCCAGTGAAGAATGGATGCAACCCAACGTAACTCGAAATACAGTGGACAGAAGTAAATGCAGACATGAACCATATCCCATCACAAAATCACTGGTGACCAGTTCTAACAAAGATTTCCAACTAATTCAAGTCAAAGTTTCCAATTTAGAATTGCTATGACCAAATCAATAATCAATATGATGAAAACAACTAAACCAAGTCGAGGACTTTTGCAGATAAATAACCAGAAATTCTCTCAGCAAAACCCAAATTGTGTTCATAGAGCAACAGAGGCCGAAGCCAAAATAATGTCACGCAGCCAAAATGATCGAAGTCAAAGTATGGAAGAATTCATCAATCGGTCAAAACAAAATTGAACGAAAATCAAAACATTCGATCCTACAAACTTATGATTTGAAGTAGATATGAGTAATTAAATTACTCACCTTATTTTGAAGAGTACGAAATCGACGAATCGAGCGAAGCACAAGAAGACGAACCCTAGCTACCGCAAGTATCTCAGAGCCGAGCAATCCCTCGAGCAAGGAAGTCGAGTTCGATCGAACCTTCAAAGTCGACGTCTTCGAGTTTGCGAAACAATAGCTACAGAATCGAGGCAGAGGAGCATCGAATAACGTCGCCTCGATCCTAGCTTAAAGATCAACAGTGAATCAAGGAGCAGAAGCTCGTATTCACCAAAGAATCGAAGATTCGCCGAAACCCTAATTTTATTCGCCATTTTTATTTCTCAAAGTGAACGGGCTAGTGAAAATAACAAAAGGGATCGGGCCGGAGATAATATCGAATATGGGATCGAAGAGATAAAGGATCGGGCCAACGTTTTAAAAGGGCTGGCCACAAAAAAAATAAAGGAAATATTTATTTAAGGCCCACAATAATTTCTCAACAATTTAAAAGCTTCCAACAGTAATTAGCCAACAGATTAATCGTTTAATGACGATTATAAATCACTGCGAAACCCCGGGTTGTTACATCCACCCTCCTTGAGCTTGAGATTGAGCTAATCCTCCATCTATCAACTGGCTGCTGAATTCCTATGTTTTAGCTTTTGCAAGCTTCTGCCATTATTGAACTGAACTGGATAAGTTTTTTCAGATCTGATTTTAATTTTGGCGTTCGTATATTACATCTCCAGAAGCTTCCGTGGAAGATATTTTGAGTTGTAGTGTTGTTTTAGTTGTGGTGTTTAGTCGGTCCACGTGTCTTGTTCTTGTTGTGGAAATTTTTGGTTTTTTTGTTTGTATTGATTTTAGCCCTAAGTTGATCGTATAGATGGTTTTGAGTGTATCGATGTTTTGTTTACTCCTCCATCTATTTGACAACTTAGTTTCTAGCTCCTTATCTGTTGTATTGTTAATATACGGACATGATATGTACTCTTTTTCCTTGCAAGGTACTCATTTAGGTTAGTGGGATTTCAAGGTTTTAATGAGGCATATCATGAAAGTATATGTGTTTTTATTGTTACATTAATCAAGTACCTTTTTTTCAAAAAAAAAGAAGAAGAAAAAATGTTCTGAATAATTTTGTTTGAATAGATGGTTTTATTCAGAACACGAACAAAAAACAAACAATATAAAAAGTTTTGATTTATAAATCATAAGTTGGATTCAGAACTTTTGATTAAAAACAAACACACCCTTAGTGGAGAAGATGAAAGAATCATGTGATCGCTCGTAAATATACTTGATTCTTCTTTCTTCTTCTTCTTTTGTATGTAATAAGAAATGAAATAAGGGAGTGTAATGCGGCTAGAAATTGTAACCCTAAGTTAGAGCAAGGCGGTTAGTAGTAATTGGTGTAATAGGTGTTGAACTAAATTTGTAAACTTTGTTGGGCCTTGAGCTTCAACATTTATTTATTTTCTTCAAAAAATAACTCTCAAGTATCCATAAGTACAGAGTACACCTGTTTCATTCATTTCCTTGAGCACTAACAATGAAGCTCCAAAATCCGATGTTATTGCAATGCTATTTTGATCAAGAAGTATGTTTAAAGATTTGATATCTCTATGAATAATTGGAGGCAAAGAATCATAATGTAAATAAGTGAGAACGGAAGCATAATTAATAACAATTTGAAGGCGATATCCTAATGACATTCTTTGATTCTTCTCTTGAGTACATTGGTATAATGTCCCTTTAAAGACGAACTCATACACCAAGATGGAAACCTCAACTTCCAAGAAACAACCTAATACTTGGACTACATTTTTATGGTTAACAAAAGATAGTATATACATTTCTTTGATGAATTCCTTCATCCTCTTTTCATTGACCATGATGGCCTTCTTTATAGCTACATATCTACAGTCAATAATTCCTACATAAACTAAACCCCGATCCTCCTCAAAATACATAATCGTCCCTCCTAAAAAAGGGTTTTAAAACACCTCAATTTTGGGTTTCAGCATATTTGCAAGAGAAATCTGCAAAAATTTACATTTTTCAAAAAGTAGATTTGACTATAAAAAAATGCGACTAAAGTTCAAATTTTGTTTTCGAAAAAATATATTCTTTTTACGAAATTAAAAATAGAAGTGTATTTTAAAATATGTTTTTGAAAAAGATTTTTTACATACAAAACTTGAAAATAAGGAGCGGATCATAATTTCCACATTGTCAAAAACTAGTTGGCATAAAGTTACATATTTAATTATGCGACTACAAGAAAAATAAAATAGTTTAATAATATTCCTTTATTTGGGTTGTAAGATATAACTCTTTTAGACATATTTCCCAAACAAATTCATAATTGTTAATAGTCATCGATTTTGAATTTGAACTATTAGCTACTAGACTAAATCTCTTACCATAGTCACCGATGACCATTAGTAGAAATTTCATTTTATAAGCACCTAAAAGTAGTTTTGAATAATAACTTTAAACTAGCGCTAATTAAGTGTGTTGCAAAACTAAAAATTATTTGAGTAAATAGTTTTAAATTGTTATAAATTTTAATTGTATTACAATAAGTTATGAGCAAGTATCTATTGCTCACTGCCTATTACCTTAAGCAATTTATTTAGGCACCTATTGAGTCATTCATTAGCAGGCTCACTAGTAGTAATTGAGATTTATTAGCCATTTTAACTAATTCCAAGTTGTTGCTAAATATATGTTCTAAGATTGAATAAACGAAAGAAATACAAAAGTCACATATAATGACAATTGTTGTGGATGTAAGCATTTGTGATGTTGGTGCTTTACAACCTCCTTCTTTGGATGATTCCCATATAGTCCATTTTGACACAAATTTTCACTCTTGTTGTGGTAAGTATATTCATAATCATACTTATAGAACGATGCACATTTTTCCATTTTTGGTATTAAAGTGATGCAACGAAAGCATGGTGGGCCCATAACCCACATGTCCTAGGATTGAAACCTGGCTCTTATATAAAAAATATAACATCCGGCCTCTATACTTATGGTAACTAAGTGTAAAATACAAGTAATATTATTGGAAAATTCGAAGAATGAAGCACGTAATGAGTGATCTGATGTATGAATTCCATTAGGTTAACTCCAAATATGAATATTCAAATATATCTTAACAAATTTTCGTATTCAGTCTCAGCACAAAGCAATTGCACATGAATTTTCCAAGAATAGAAAGTACACATAATAGAAACACATAATTAAAATAATGATATATGGTTTCATGCAAATACAAAACTTCCATAAGAATACATCAAATAGAATATCAGTTCCCATATATAATGTATTAATTGGGTTATTAACCCAAGTAGAAGTATACGGAAGATAGAAAGTCGAAACAAGGACAAAACAACTTGAAATGTGGAAGGAAGGCTCATATGGACTATGGAAATAGGCCAGGAAAAGTTGGAGCAATATGGAGCTAAGTCCATAACTTGGCACCGAGTTATAGCCATAACTTGGTACCGAGTTATGGTGCTTCATAGTTGGAACCTCCAACTTCCCACAAGCCATTCTCTAACTAATATATGTGCGCCTAAGTAATTTCGTAGAATTTTGGACGACCTATCTCAAGAATTGAAGAGTTAGCTCAAGTACACTATAGAACAAACTAAGTTATGAAGGAAGATCATCAAAACAAGTCATTAACCCATGAAAACATAAGGGGTACTAGAAAATGAAGTAAGAAGTATGACCCAAGAGGGAATACCGAGTTTCCATTTAAGGGGATAACTCGGTATTGAGTTATAGGAATAACTCGGTACCGAGTTATCACTTTGACCTATGGTCCATCCAACTTTTTCACACTATCTTGGGTTGGCATCTGGACCTTTCTGGTTGTGGGCTTCTTATCCAATATGACTACTACTCTGTATAAATACAAACCATAGAGCAACCAAAACAGAATATGGATTATGCTATCACTACGCAAGAGCTTTATCTCTTCTTCAACTCTTCCTCTAAACCATAGTCACAAAGGCAACAACTCTATGAAATTCTCGGACTTAGAACTTGTCTAACGCCTATACTTGTGACTTCTTATTTCTCAAACCTCTTGTATCTCAAGCAAACTATATCAAATCAACAAGCAATAAAGCTATAAAGTGGACGTAAGCCATAGATTGTCGAACCACTATAAAATCTTATGTCTCTATTTCCTATTTCTATTTACTTTTCTTTTACTGTTATTGCTATCTGCTAGATCTAGGTCACGCAATTTCCCTACAACACTATCTTGGGTGTTGATCCATTTTTGGCATTAACATTTTGGTGCTCTCATTGAGAAAACTGAACCTAGGCTTAAATCTAGCTTTCTATATTGGATTAGAAGGGATCTAGAGGTTAGATCCACGGAATTGGCTTTGAGGATTTATAGGCTTGCTATTGAAGACAAATGGCACCTAAGAAATAGAAAACTGCTTTTGGAAGATCTGCAGGGGCAACAGTTGTAGGTAATGATGCAAACCCCAATAAATACGCAACAAATATCAGCAAGCGAAGGTTAACACTGGAAACCTAGCACCAGGATCCTCTACTCAATATGATGTTGTCACCAAAGGAGAGTTTAACCAAATGGTTAACCAACTTAACCAGAAGATGGTAGATAGCCAGAAGTCTATCATGGATAAGATTGATGCTTTGCTAGCACTTCAGCCACCAAGTACTCCAAGATCTAGGCAGGAAGTTGTGGCTGCCATGGAATAGGAAAATTCCCTGCTTTAGGCTTGAACGGGAGGGACCGTAAACAAAAATAGAAAGGAGTGGTTGGTGGAGCTGCAAGGATTATAATAAAAGGAAATAGAAGTACTCCTCCCTCTGGAAGACAACCCATTATAAACCTAACTCTTGGAGTGAATATCCCTAAGAGAATATAGCATTGCTTGCCTCTGATTTTGAAGATGACATGCAGCTTGAAGGTGGTGGATTGGAATTGAATGCTACTATAAATAGGAAAAATGGCAGAAAAGAATTTCAAACTGCCACAGTAAGACCAACCGTGCACCAAAGAAACTCTGTAGGAGTGGCTCTCCTGGAGAATGGAAAACCTAAGATTCAACTAGTAGGCCGAGACTGTTTGCGGAGTCAAATACTCAGTATAGCCCCTGATAGTCGACTTGTACACTACCGTGCTAGTGAAGAGTACATCGCTGACATGGTCAAACAATTAGTGAAGGAGAGTAAGGGCAGGAAGAATGAAGACTAAGGTTATGCACCAAGCTAAACTCCATTCACAAACAACAATTTTGAGAGAAGAATATCCCAATAAGCTCACTATGCCGACTATGCCGTCATATTACGGAATGACGGACCATAAACAACGCTAGAACAAATACAGATGGCATATGGACGAAGCTAGAGCTATGGATGTTGTTCGCTATAAATGTTTCCCAATCTTCTTGGAAGGGGTCACTTCTATGTGGTATACTAGACTCCCATTGAGAACCATTTCTACCTTTGACGAATTGGCAAGATAGTTCCTGGAATAGTTTAGGCTCCACACTGCACGACCAAAAAATGTGATCATTTCTGGCTTTTTCCGAGGACCTAATGAGTCACTCAAATCCTTCATGAACCAATTTAACATTATGTCCACTGAAGTAAGCAATCCAAACGAAGATATGATTTTCATGGCTCTGGTCCGAGCTATTAATCCGAATAGGGATTTTGGTAGATGGATTAAGATGAAACAACCAACTACCATGGAAGAGTTTAAATGAAAGGCAAGCGGGTTTCTAAGATTAGAAGGGGCAGATGTAATGGAAGGAAAGACCGCCAATGAGCAACCACATGAGATGGTTCAAAGTAATGTGGCGGTCTAACAAAATGGAAATAGTTCCGGAGCTACTGCAGGAAATGCAGGGAAGAATGCAAATTAGAAAAAGAGAAACCAAAACTCTTGCGATGAGCGTAACACGAATGTGAAACGCCTAAGGAACTTCGGACTCAAGGATTATATGCCGTTGAATGATAGTCTAGGGAATATATATCTTGTTACTTAGAAAACTAAGTGCTATAACAAAATGCTCAGGGAGGAGGCGTCTGAATAGTAGAGGCAATCAGGAAAGTATTGTCGCTTCCATGAGACACACGGGCATAACACTAATGAATGTTGACATCTGAAGGATGTGATTGAGGAGTTAATAAGGAACAACAGACTCCAATGGCATGTGAAGAAACCGTAGAATGGTAGAGGAGCCATGAGACCCTAGGGTCCTACTGCTCTCGAGAAATTGCCTAGGCCTAGCGGAGAGGGACCCCGGCCAACTGACGGAAGATTGGTCATTAAGTAGCACAAGAACGCAATGCAACTTCGCTCAGCTTCATCTATGTATTTACTATTTTCACAAATAAGCTGCCCAGGGACACCAGGGCATTGTAAATAGGCAGGATTTGCATCCTTTTCTATTTCTAAATAAAATTAGCTTATTGAACCGATGGAACCGTGTTCAAGCAAGCTAAACTGCTGAGTCGACAGGGAAAATCCACTCAAACCACCAGATCGACGAAAAAAATCGATCCTTGAATTTTGAAAACTAGTATTGCTCCGACGACATTGGGAAGACCCACAATCTCCAAAGTTCCCATGTTGCTCTGGAAACATCGGGAAACTGACTATATCCTAAAAGTCTCTATATTGCTATGTAAACATTAAGAAACTTCCCATCTCCTTGTGTGCATCCCATAAGCCGCACGTCACTGCTTGAACTAATGGAACCATGTTCAAGTATGCAACATCTCTACGCGCCACACTGTAAGCCGCACGTTGCTTCTTGGATTAATGAAACTACGCCCTTGTAAGCATATTCTCTTGTGCACCGCAATATAAGCCGCACAATGCTGCTTGAACCAATGGAACCGCGTTCAAGTATGCAATACATCCGCATATTACAAGAACCGTGTTATCGTAATTGATGCGCTCATGCCCCCATGCAATCAACAAAGTACTTCCTAAATCTTCGGATAAGAAGTATAGACTCTTGAACTATTGGATCGATAGTGAAAATCGATTCCAATGTCCTAAGTACCAATGCTGCCTCGGCAATGCTGGGAAACCCTTCTACGCTTTAGTTTTCGTTGTCACCCTAGTAACATCAAGAACATGTCATAGTTTTCTAAATACCGATGTTGCTCTAGTAGCATTGGAAAAGCTATCCATTATAGGATTGGTTGGAATCAATCCCCGATTTTGGAGAGATTAGCACTGCCCTGGCAGTGCTGTGAAAATTCCAAACCACAAGATCGATAGAGAAAATCCATCCCTATCTTTTAGGTACTGACATTGCCTCAAAAATGCTAGGAAATTGAGTCGGTCGAGAAATTGACTCATAGCTATCAAAGATTTAGCATCGCCCAGAGATATGTGAAATCGAAGGAAAAACTAAGGACTCAAGCTGTTCGGAAGTCCTCGAAGATAGGAGCTACCATACAACTCGGACCAGGGCACCCAAAGAGTCACCTAAAACACCCGGTCTCTTGTCAAGTGTATGGACCAAGCATTCGGAGTAACCAACCCTGTAGAGTGGGGGGCACACCAACATTTGGTCAAAACAAATCAAATTACACCAAAGTTCTATTACGCCGAACGAAGTAGTTTGGCAATCACAATGGAATTAAGTAAAGTAGTACACTAGAAAAATAAGTTACAATACATACACTATTTATATCCATGGAGTTGCGGTAAATGCTCAATCGCACACAATACAATAGTATATAATATGGAAATTACAAAACAAACAATCATATTATGTACACACACAGTGATACACAAATGAGCACAGTACATAGAATGCAGGAAAAATACATGGGAAATATTACAATGGAAACACTAATCTTCTCATTACTAATACCATTTTATATACAATACAAACAACGGAGGATATTCCTACACAATACCGGCCTGTTTGTACACTACATCATAAAAGGAAAAGCAAAATGCATACTTCACTGACACAACAACAAATGAAAAGAAACAAAAGTACAAACTTTGTACTTGTACAAGACTCGATTGGCTCAAAAACAAATAAAACCCACTAGTACCCTGCTCTACCAGAACTCGAGTACATCGTCATTTCTTTCCTCCTGGGCCCTCTTTGCTACCCTTGCCTGGAACACCGGAGAGACGAGAGAAATAGCTAAGCCAGGAGTTTTATCATGAACTTCAACTTCGAAGTCTCCTTCTCCAGCTCCCATCTCGGTTGGTAGCTCGATAGTTGGGTGAAAGTATGGCTCATGTAGAGCTTCAGAAGATGGACGTGCATGGGCGGCTTTAGAACTAATAACTACGTATGCCAAAATGGTTGCTACTTGCTTTTGAGATTTAGGAGTAGACATTTCACCCTCACTCGAAGAGCTTGGGCCAACAAGAGCTTTGACAATGGCTTCAGCGGTGTCCTTCTCTCTCTCTCTCTCTCTTCTCGTAGAATCTCCCTACCAACCGTTAGGAAGTCTATGCCCTCAAAATTGAGATAAGTTGCCATTAACTCTTCTTCAAAGCACATATCCCCGACTCGCTCCGACCTGATTAGCACTTCTTCTCGAACCATAGCAAGAGTCGGCAATAATTATCTTCAAGCCACCTAAAACTTCCCTTAATCATGTCATTGCAAGTATAGAGATGTAGCACACTGGCATCCATTTGGCTCATTGCTTCATCGTGTTCTTTCTAAATTCCAGGAGCTCCGATCATGTAACCAGGTGGTCGATCTCGTCTACTAGTTTATTGGCTGCAATCTATTCTTCCTCCTTAGGCAGTCGTGCACTCTCTTCAGGGAATCGAGTAAGTTCAACCACCTGCTTAATAGTGGTGTCATCTTGCTTGGTAATAGTTTGGTCCTGAGCCTTGACAATCTTCTCCCCTTTAGTAACTTGCTCTTTCAGTTTGCCGAAATCCCTGTGAGCTTCTTTGAGTTGATCATTAATCACGAGAAGTGCTCTATTATGAGCCCGTTTTGCTTTCGCTAGCAGCTTGTCACTAGCAGCTTTTCCCTTTTAAGCCGCATCTTTTTTATCTTTAGCTTAGCTATCTCATTATCGTGACCCTTAATGGCTTTATTGTGGTCTTCCCTTACCGCCTTGAATGAAAGAATCTCTTGGTAGTTAACACAGTTCACATCGGAAAGGGCTCGTACGAGACACTACCACTCGAACCCATCTTCCATGCCCTTGCGGACCACCTCGAGATTCCACAAAGAGGTAGCTTTGTCAATGGGCTTTATAGTCTGATCAAATTTAAATCCAAGCAAGAACATGTGCTGGTAAGTAGCTTGGAGCTGGGGTGGACCCGGTGGGAGCGTGAACTTCTTGCCTCGTATAGAAGAAGTAGGAGCAATCATAGTAGTTATGGCCTAAGAGGATGGAATGTCCTACATCGCAGCGGTCTAGGCCTCAGTGCGGGGAGGAGTAATGGATAATGAAATCCCATGGCGATCATGAGAGTCCTCGAGATGCTTATATGTATCATTGGCGGCTATCTCCTTTACTGTCCCTTTTTCTCTTCTCTATGCTTTCATGCTCTTTCTCCGCATGGCGGGCCTCATCGTCTTTCACTTCCTCCTTTCCTCATCAACTCTACAATGGGACCAATGGGCTAGGTTTGGAGTTTGATTCCTATAGGAGCTTGAGTGGTGACATAGTTGGTGATATAGTATATGATGCATGGTACCAATGGGCTATCTCCTTCATTGTCCCTTTTTCTCTTCTCTATGCTCTCACAATCTTTCTCCGCATGGCAGGCCTCATCGTCTTTCACTTCCTTCTTTCCTCATCAACTCTACGACGGGACCAATGGGCTAGGTCTGGAGTTTGATTCCTATAGAAGCCTGAGTGGTGACGTAGTTAGTGATATAGTCTATGATGCATGGTACCTAAAACAGAAAGAAAAATGAAGTTAACACTTGAACTCTAAAACTTTACTTGATGCAGAGATGTGTGTCCGTGATCCTAAAGTGGAGTGTGCAGTGCCAATGATCCTCTATATATTCTACCAATGGTATATGCATGGTTTTAGGGTTGGAGTTTTGCCACCTTCGCTTATAAATGCACTAGAAGATATGTTGATATGTGAGCTAATTTTGCCTATCATCTCACTAATCGAGAAATCCCTGAATTCATTCAAGTGAATGGAGACATCTCTTAAGAAATTGGAATTCGATGTATCTTTAACAGGGTTTTCGACATTTTGCCATCAATTGATTGAGGAATTTTGATAGTTGGCTATCCTTAAGGAGGAATGGGAAGCTGAGGACTCAACTCCTCAGTAGTTAGCTATTCCGAAGAAGGAAGGATAGGGAGATTGGGGCTCATCTCCAGTGATTCACCACAGGACTCATCTTCTTCCTTGGCGGCATGAAAGTCACAGTCATCATCGTCACTTGTGGCCTCTTCCTCCCCCTCCTTAACTATATTTTGTTTCCATTCTCTCCTTGGGAATGGCTCATCTTCTTCCTCTAGGGCCGGGGACACCTTACATGTCCCATCCCTATCCCCCAGAATAACTTCTTCGAAAGGCAAAATTTATGTCAGGTTTTGGAACTTCATCAGATTGAACATCACTCGATGGGCCGACCATGTTCTCCTGAGCATCTTCGTCGAAGTCACAAGGAGGGATAGAAGAACGAGTTTTCATCCTTGAGCCGCTCAAAGTTGAAGGCTCTTCGGCTAAGCCAAAAAGTCTCAGGGTGTAGCAAGCTAAACCTTCGAAGGTTCTCATTTGTCAAAAGGAACTCAACTGAGCATTCAAAAGATGTCATAGCCTTCAAGATTTCAAGTGTGGCCTTGAGTTCGCAATTGGTTTCCTGTTATAGGATCGCTACAGTAAATGTATAGAAAGTTAGAGATGTAAAACATCTGAGTAGGGTAGAACCCAAGGAATGGAGGCTTACCTTCTGATATACAAAGACAATTGAAGCCCTTTAGAGACCAAATGAAGAAATATTCATTCTAGAAGGCTGATCATTTGTTATGGAGATCTCCTATCAGTCTACATCCCCTCTAAGCTTGAAGGAAGGGCAATCTTGCCGCCTCTTGAACTGTAGGATGAAGGCAAGCCCATTAATCCATGGATGCCGCCCAAGCTTAATCATGAACAAGAAATTCAACAAGCTCGGTAGTAGATAATCATTGGAATGAACTTGGAATGGTGCAAGTCCTAGCTTCTGAAGCATCACCATTAAGAATCGACTGAATGGTGGAATGACACTGCTCAAGCACATATATCGGTTGCATGCAGTGAAACCTTATAGGGGACTGTGTGCAAGCTTAGCTGAAGTGAGCAATTGAACGTCACTCTCTGGAATGCGGGGCTGCATGCATATATTTCTAAGCGACTTTTCTGATAGAATTTAAAGCACTTTCCCATGAGGATCAGTCAGAATTCTCATTCTAGGAGGCAACCGATTAAGCATAAGCCCAACAAGAACTAGTGGGCCATAAAATTCAGAGGAAGCAGGCTGACTTGGTCCTGTAGGAATAAGCGGAGAAACTAAGGCAGTCGAGGATTCAGCTTCCAAAGGTATGGATGGTCCATCACCGAACTTGTGGTGGGATGACTGACATGTTAATCTAGACAATAAAACTCGTTGACCATGGTTAAGTACGCTTTATTTCTAATAGAATTCCCATATGATTAACGCTTGGGTTCCAAAGGAAGTCGGCGTGAGTCGACCAATCAGATTCCAAGTGTTGATCGGGGCAAGTGCGCTGTGTTATCTATATGGAATGAGTCCAGCGTCCTGAACACTATGAACTGATTATCCTATGTGGAATTCTCGCTTGCATTGACAAAATGATCCATATTGTCCTTTGATATTATCTCTCTATACTTACCCATTATCAATTAACAATCAATAATGAATCCGCTGTCTAGAGCGACATAGAAAGTTTTCTCTTTACAAGATCACTAGAAGTGCAAAGATGAAAGGGCGTTACAGCGCAACCATCCAATGCGAATTCAATATGAATATTTGTGTTGTGTTGGGTTCTATTCAACGATTGGGGCCTAGCCAATTTTTGCGAAAGAAGGCAGCTAATGCCAGAGAGTACAAATTGACCCCGAAATTCATATGTATTCGATTGAGGGAAAACCCTAACCTCGTCATTGATCTAATACGCTTAGAAATCAACTGTCCCCTTCCAAATTGAAAACAACCCAGCTCCAATTCGCCAATAGTCATCCATGCCCAAGCACGGCTTTGTCAACGTCAACCATTAATTCGAATGGAGATCCAACCAAATCAGGTCCTAAGGTTCTCTTGCTAACTTGGGTCCGACTTCTTCGGGTAGTGACTGAGGTGGCGTGAGTTCACCAATCAGTGACAAGTTGGGGTTGGTCGTCCCGAAGCCAGAAGGTAGCGACAGATGTAAATGGCAGCACGAGATCAGGCTATAGGCTAGAGACTTAGGTAGGAGGCTTGGATGAACCAAAGGAAACAAAGGAGAAGTGAATAGTAATAGATAGGAAGTTAGGTTACAAAGGATAAAAATATTTCTTATGTCCTTAACTTGGTACCGAGCTATAGTACCGAGTGAAAGTATAATGGATCGTGTAATATGGCTTGTATATTAATATGTGAGCATATACTACTATATGTACTAAATAAGAAATATAACATAGTATAATAAAAGTAAATAATAAAAATGAGCACACCAAAGTTTTTATACTGGTTCGGACCTCTCGTCCTACGTCCAGTCCCGAAGCTCCCTTTTGGTATTTCACTAACTAATAACCCTCGCTTCACCTAGAGGAATAGGCTTATACAAAAGAGTTTCTTTGACAAGCATGTGTTGTAAATAACACAGATATTGGCTGCTAGTACTATTCTTCCTATAATCTCCTTGGTGAATAGGAAATGTGTAATTCATGATTATGGAACCGGTTTGAATGATTCTTGAATGTACAATAACAATGAACTCCTGAGATAAGAAAGTAGTAAGATAGTAAGTGAGCAAGTTAATAATAATTTCTGATCTTGATGTATATTTATAGAAATCAAAGAGTTGTGATAAAAGGTTGCAATCATTGATTTATAATCACTTTTATTCATAGAGATAAGTATAAAAGGTTGCAACTCTTCGCAGTGACCTTTCAAAAAAATAGCCGTTATGCAGCGATCAGTCAACTGAGTATGAAAGTCAATCTTTTGAATAGGGACTAGAAAATATGCACTAAATTTAAAAAACAAAACTATCTATAATTAAATAGTAAAGTTCGGTCGACTGAGCACTTTTCTAAGTCGACTACCCTCAGTCTAATGAGAAAAGTGGTCAGTCGTCTGAACTGGGAAAAATCTGTGCATTGCAGAATTTTGTTAAAACAACTTTTGAACATCTTTGATAGTTAAAATTTTTGTATGCCGGTATGTATATGCATGCATATAAAGTACCAAGGAGACTTTACAAATAATTCTAAGACTACATACATACTCGTAGTTTGAAGATCTTATGATTTGTTGAAGTGCTTGAGTGTAGTTGATCTTTCTTGATTGTGTAGGCATTCCTATATTATTGTACCCCCTTCTCATGCATTGTAGATAAATACTAGATATATATGACAATAAAGTTGTCATCATTAAAATACTAGAAACAAGGATTTAACAATCTCCCCTTTTTTGATAATGACAACTATATATATGAGTAAGTAAAAATCATGTGTTATCTCCACCTAAGTGTATGCTCCCCCAATCAAAAATCTCTCCCCTAGTTATCAACAAAAGGAAGATACTATAATAGAGTTTGAATATGGAAATTCTAGAGAAGAGAATGATACTAATAGGAGAGAATCAAAAAACATAACAAAACGGGCATGAACATAGAGAACACCACAATATATCAAAAGAAGTTCAATACAACATAAGTTCAACACAACTACAATTTTGACGACATAATAATTTCAACACAAACACATACCAAATAAGATGTTTACAAGACACCATAGTTTTCAACATGACAAAATACGAACAACAAAAAAGACATAGACAAGTAGAAATAAAAGACAATCTAAGATACCATGACACATAATAAACATACTAGCAAGTGGATATGCTTGCCAATAAAAGATCACCTAAGATTCCATATTCGAATCTGATGGGGATGATGGACGAGAGCATGATGCAAGTTTATTCCAAATTTTCTCTAAAAGCCAAGAGTTGCATTCTCAATTGTCTTTTGGCGCTTTAGCAATTTCTTTCGTTGGTTGAAGAGAAGTTCATGATTTTTGAGTATTGTATCAAATGAAGACAAATTCCTAGAAGGCTTGTGTAAGGACCCACTTTTTTGTATAGTTTAAGCGGATAATCAACCACACATGACCCACTCAAATTGAATGAAAAGGCAGATAGTTAGGGAAAAAAAGAAGCAAGGAAGAAGAAAACTAAACAATACAGAATCTCACAGCGGAATGAATAATCTATAATATACAACAAATCTTTACACAAAGAAAAATGTTATATACATACACCAATCAAAGTACACTAACCTACTTCAGCCCGATAGTTATAACAGCATGTCCTTACAATTGCTGATAAATACAACCAACAGACAACACATCGGAAAAGAAATATGTAGATATGTCTTGGACCTCCAGCTCGCCTTCTGAGCTCTAACGCATCCAAAGCAAATCTGTAATATGCTCAGTCTGACTCGAGCATTATAATAAAATAATACACGAGTCAGTCTGGAAAACCAGCTTGAGAAAACAAGCTCAACTGGATTTTAAAGTTATAAAAAAAACCTTTGAATATAAAGGTATCTCATAAGACTACGTCGCACATAAACACAGATGGGTTTTACCTTACGATAACCAAAACATTTTCTATAGAAAATCCATTTATATTATAATAATGTCTAGAGTACAAATACTTATTAATCATAGCCAAAATTGTTACATTAATTAAATTCCAGCATACTTGTTTCCATAATCAAAACCGTAAAGGCTCGTATTAGAGAATGGGTTCTATACTATGACAAGGTAAAGAACTACCTTCTGATGGTACATCTCTAGATAAAATGTACCGGGGTCTGACAAGAACATCTTGTACCCCTACCACATAGGACTAGCCTACCACTTAACTGGTAGTACCAAACATGATTACCCTTTTTGTTAATGGCCCCGAAGCATGCATGAGTAGATAATAATCGATCCAGATTTGGAATGACCATACCCTGATGGGAGCGACCCACTTGGCCCAACTACATGCCCATTTTTTATCATTTCTCGGTTGATGAGGCTTGAGGCTACGTTGTACCTTTTATAAAGCATTTCCCACTTGGAATGCTAACACTGCCCTCCAGGCAGCAAAGCAATGCCAGCATTCATCCACATAAGTTCGTTCTAGGACTGAACAAAATGAAGGCACTACTTTTACAACATCCATTTTGGAATCACCCTCCGGATTAGTAGAAAGCAACCCTTACACTTCAAAGAGCTTCGTGTTCAATTTCACCATCTTCAAGATGTCTTTACTTTGAAATGCTTGAGTTGGATTGAAGTGGTGTTCGGATAACATATACGCTCTCGGTTTCTTTGAAACAACATTCGATAGTTTCCGGTAAACTCAACCCTAGTTCTTTAGGAAATAAACAATCAAAGATAAGAGCGAGATCACCTCTTAACCGTTAGTGGATAGATTCCTTATGACTTGTCATAGGAGAACAAAATGAGATTTATACGCACAATACAACATCATCAAATAAAGATTGTGCCATATAACTCACGTGTTTCTCCTAGATATTTCCAATGTTTCTCCTAGATATTTCCAAAGTTACGTTTTGGGTCCATATTTGATAGTCGGTTATTTAACTATCAACAAACACACATCCAAACCAGGGATTTAATGCCATAGAGAAACCTAACATTGGTTAAGCTCACAAGTAACCACTAGCCCATTTAATTTATCTTTTCATTAAATAAAATCACTTTGTAAATTTGTATAAAAAAATACCTTTACAAAGATATACACATAAATCCCTATATTTTCAATACTTGGAAAATATCCATATACTTATCTTAACGATATAGGTATATTCACAAAACTAAGAAAGATTTCCACTCTATACAATTCTAAAATCATTTATAAATCCCTTATAAATCCAAAAAACCATTTATAAAACCATTTATAAATCTCTAAAACCAGTTATAAATTCTGTACAAATTATTTCTCTAGTCATTTATGAACCCTTTATAAATTCATGCAACTATTTATAAAACTCATTTTTTATATATCTATAAACCCATTTATAAAATCCCTTTATAAATATCTAACCTTTTATAAAACTCCTCTTATAAAACCGAAGTCCGTTTATAAACTCTATTTATAAATCTCGAAAACATTTATAAATAAATAAAAACAGTTACTTCAAAACACTATTATATAATAATAATTACTAACAATAAACATTATAAATAAATAATAATAATTAACTTCAAAACACCGTAAAAATAATTATTAATAACCAATAATTTCAAAACTTAAATAGATAGCAATAATTAATCTTTACCATTATTATAAATAGTAATAATTAATTTCCAAAATATCATTAATAAATCATTATTATTAATTTCAAGTCATATTAATTATTTAAATAATTAACTTCAAAATATTAACATATTGATAAATAAGCTTAAAAACAATACTAAGCATAAATTAATAACTTAAAACAATATTAAATATAAATAAATGACTTTAAAACAATATTAAATATAAATACATAATCTTAAAAACCTTTTCTAAATGATTAGGAAAAACAAATGATAAGGTTGGTTAAATAGGAATTAAATCCTTTAAAAACAAAATATTTTCGAAAACCAATTTCAGATTTAAAATCATTTCCTGTCTCAAAAAGCCAATTCCAACCCAAATGGCAATTTACAGTATTTTCTTTATATACTAATTTGAGGCCAATAGCTACCAAATGCTTAAGCCCAAGTCAATATTGATTTCAATCACTACAGGGTTTAGGTTGAACCTATAACACTGTCATAATCAATAATGCCAACAATAATGTTTAATGGCCAATAATTCATATGACAAGAATATTATTGAAACTAAAATCAACAATGGCGAGGAATCCAGTTGGATCCCTCCAACCTTTCCCCCTACATCACAACTCATATATATGAGCACATATATATGTAAATAAAATCAACCGTGGTGAGGAATCCTATTGGATATCTCCAACCCGTTCTCCTGCATTACAAATAGTTTATAATCATATAATATGGGTCATCTGCTATTAGGAGGGTATATAAAAAGGTCATCCGTTCCAGGGGCGAGAATAAAACCAAACCAATCGAAAAAATAGTAAATCATTAAAACATCCAATCACAATTTTTATCAACTATATAACATACTGGTTGACCAAAAAGGTGAGTTTAACTCACAATTATTCCAGTTGTTGTTGAGGCATTCTGTATTCCGTTCGATTTAGCGTGAAATTCAACTAGCTCCAAATCCATCCAATCCAACTCTACGTCGTAGTTCTCGTTGATACGAACGTAATGCAGTTCGTCGTGCTCGATTCCAACCTCGTATGAATTTGATATTGCATTAATAAGATTCATAAATTAAATAATATAATTATATATACTAATTATATCATTAAACTAATTACCATTATTAACAAAGTAATCCATCTTCTCATATATAAATCTCGCTCGCGTACGTTTAACAGCCGCCCCCTTCAACCCATCACCGCACGGCCTCCAGCCACCTTGAAACCGCCGCGCTGCCATCAACGACAAGCCCAAACTCCGCCGCATCCTACGCCGCCGGTCTGATCGCCTTAGTCGTCATCACTGCCTTTAAAACCGAACCAAAATGCCCGCATTCATCTCCACTTTCCCACCACCACATGCCATGCCATGCCACCAAACTTCGGTCGTGCCTCGCTCCGACCATCCTCTACACTTCTCCTTCAGGTCGTATCACCTGAAAGCGAGCCAAATCACTAGAATCGACCAAAACTCGAACCATGTTCAACTCGAAACTGCGGCCACCATCTGACGATGGACGACGATCCAACTGTTGATCGCCTATGTCTTGACGTCGCGAACAAGTTGCTAGTTGAAGTTGAAGCCTAAAACACACAAAAAGGTCCCGATGAATGTAGATTGTTGGATTTGGTTGTGTTGATTTTTTAATTGAGAAAATGGTTTTCTCTAGTTTTGAACATGATTTATAGCAGGGAAGGGAGTATGGTTGAACATGTATGGGGAGTATGGTGAAGTATGGGCTATAGTGTTTTGGGAATGGGCTTAAGTATGGTTATATATATTATAATTGAAAATATCTTTCTTTAAACGTTCGAAAATCTCGAACTCCTATCGAGGGTGCCACATGGCGTTCTACATGTAATACCGTTATTTCGAAAACAATGGAACTAGTCTTGATACCTAATTCGATCATATATAGAAGATAGCTTTTCATATATTTCTGTATTTAATCTATACGCGTTTCGTTCTCGCACGACCGAACGATACGTCCAATCGCCACGAAATTCGTTAACATACAATAATGCACTATTACGGATCCAATGAAATTAGTTTCGTCCAAATCCAAGACAGTGCTCTGGAATGATATTTTCACCTGTTAAGTAAAACAAGTTATTATTAAAATAGTTTCAATCACTTTTAAATCGAATTTTGAAAGTTTACTACTATCATTCTAATTTAAACCGAATTCAAATTAAATTTTGAAATCATTTTTATTAGCATTAAATTCAAGATTTAATTATTTAAACAATCCCAAATATTCAATTAACAATTCCAATTATCAAATAAATCCTTATATTTTAAATTTAAGTTGTTTGGCTTATAAAATTAACTTTTCAATATTTAGAATCAATTAAATATTCCAAATTCGAACAACTGAAATTCTAGGTCGTTACATTCTTCCCCCTCTTAAATGAATTTCTTCCTCGAAATTGGCAAGTAAGAAAAATGCCCCAAACCCATTAACCTTTTAAAACCAATTAGTTGAAGTAGATTACCAAATTTTTTAAGCCTTTAATTTTTTTCAAAAATCAATTTGTTGAAATTTTGTTATCACCTTTTCTAAGTCTCTAAATCCATTTATAGTGACTAACTAATATCATTCCAAGTTATAACATAAACTTCAAATTTTAGTTATCAAAAATTTCTTCAAACATTTTCTAACGTCTTAAATTTACGGAAAATTTCACCAGCATCTCCTTTGCACGGTTGATTGGAAAAATTTACAATATATATAATCACAAATATACATCTCATTTGTATCCCATAGGGAAAAATATAAAATACGATATGTAATTCGAGATTTGTACAGTTTATTAGCATTAGCAAGCATATACAATCAATATGACGCGAAAGCGAGCTCCAAATGCAAAGCATACGCCATCTGCACCTACTAATCACTCAACAACCAACGAGAACAAGTATATAGAAAGTAATATCAATATATAGCATAGAGTATACAATCACTATAGGCATATGTAACAAATGCAACTAGAGAAACCATCAATCAAACAATACCCATTTAAATGAATTCATAACCATATCAATTTTACATTTTCCAATGTCAACATTTGATTTATTAAAGCCCATATGATGTACACATATCATCCGTACGCAATATCAATTATTATTGCTCACTCGATCACATAATTTTACTTCCAAACTTGTACCGTTCATCCGACCACTCTAGTGCGGATTCTGATCTGGTTCCTTGATTAGAAACTGTCATTCTCCTTGCATAGCTATATACTATCATAGAGAATCCAAGAATCAATCAAAAATCCATATCCAGTGTTCGCCGTCAAGAATCAAGTGAAAAATTCTAACTCGGACCGATGTAAATCATCCCGAAATCATATATTCAAATCAAGATCAAACAATTATGCGAATAAAATAATATACATACAACTTACATATTTATTTCAATTGGTTTCTTAATTATACCAAATTCTTTTTTTATTGACATTCATTTCATTTACTTTCATTTCTCATATTCATTTATTACTTAGTATATTTCTTTCAATACTAATATCACTTAAGAACCATTCCCTTAAACTTTACTTAAGTTTATTATAAACATTTTATACAACACTTCTCATGTTTATTATCACTTCAAAACTTAAGTTCATATTCATTTCAAATCAATTTCAATTTCATTTAACCCATTTCATTAATTTACTTCATTCACCCTTACTTGAGTCAATTTCTTTTCAAAATTCATTTTATTTAACTTAACTCAAGTTAAATTTCATTTCATAGTTCAATTTCAGATTTAATTTTCTCATTTATATTCAATAGTTTAAAACTTTGTTTTAACTTATTATTCCTCAATTTATAAGTTACAAAGCTGATTTTTATAATTTTAATACAATACTTAGATAAAAAATTTCAGGACTTTAAACACTTTGTTCTTATTTCAAATTATTTTGAAACAATACTATAAATAATTTCTTTGTATTTCAATTCATATTTGGGATTTAAATCAAAACTTGGTCTACCAAAAAAATCACCTATGGTAGCAATTCCACTCTTAGAAACCCGAAAATGAACGTCGATGATGCTGCAGTCATCATCGAAATTATTTTCCAACGACCGAAGTGAGTTCAATGCTTTCTATCTCTTTTAAATTCTCCTTTTTAAAATAAATTTCTAGTCAAAACATTTTCAAAATAATATCATTTATGTTTCTTGAAAACTTTAAAAAACAATTTTCAAAATCAACGGGACCTAAATTCTCAAATTCCGAGCTTTTAGATCTTTTTTTATTATTTACAAATCATATTTATACATTTCCCTTATATATAATTTCACTTTGGTTATATAAAACCATTTCTTAATTGCTTATCCTTGTTTACATTATAATAATAACAACTTTTATTAGAACACAAACAATAAACAACAAATGAAAATAATCAAATATTATCATTCACTAACAGCCAAACACACCATATAATACTATAATAATTTCTAAAAATTTATTCGTTTATATATAAAATATAACCACGGTAAAATTATTTCATTTACCCAATTTCAAAACAATACTATGTCGAATTGCTTTGTTCAAGTATTTAGAGATCCCTATCAATAACTTTAATTACTCGTATTGACCAGAATCCATAAGCCACTCAACAGATCAACCAACACAATATAAAACATTTTTATATCACTAACAAATACGTGCTCATATATATATATATATACACACACTCAAACTCAGAATAATGCATTCCATTACTTTATCTCTTAATGAGTTACCCCACCAAAGCTAAGGTTCTTGCTTAACCTTGTGCTCTAATACCAAGCTGTAACGACCCACTTTTCCATACAGTTTAAGTGGACAATCAACTACACATGACCCACTTAAATTGAATGGAAAGGCGGATGGTTAAGGAAAATCAGATGGAAGAAAGAAGAAAACTAAACAATACAGAATCTCACAGCAGAACGAATAATCTATAATATACAAAAAATATTTACAGAAGGAAAAATGTAATATACATAGACCAATCAGAGTACACTAACCTACTTCAGCTCGGACAGTTATAATAGCATGTCCTTACAATTGCTGACAAATACAACCAACAGACAACACAATGGAAAAGAAATATGTAGATACGTCTTGGACCTCCAGCTCGCCTCCTGAGCTCCAATGCATCCAAAGCAAATCTGTAATATGCTTAGTCTGACCCGTAACACCCGAGTTAGTCTGGAAAACCAACGTAAAAAAACACACCCAACTGGATTTTAAAGCTACAAAAAAACCTTTAAATATAAAGTTATCTTGTAAAACCACGCTGCACATAAACACAGACATGTTTTTACCTTACGATAACCAAAACATTTTCTATAGAAAGTCCATTTATATTATAATAATGTCTAGAGTATAAATACTTATTAATCATAGCCGAAATTGTTACATTAATTAAATTCCAGAATACTAGGTTCCAGAATCAAAACCATAAAGGCTCGTATTGGAGAATGGGTTCCATGCTATGACAAGGTAAGGAACTACCTTTCGATGGTTCATTTCTAGATAAAATGTATCGGGGTCTGATAAGAATATCTTATACCCCTGCCATTAAGGACTGGCCTACCACTTGACTAGTAGTACCGAATATGATCACCCCTTTTGTTAATGGGCGTCGAAGCATACATGAGTGGATAGTAATCAATCTAGATTTGGAATGACCATACCCTGATGGGAGCGATCTACTTAGCCCTATCGCAAGCCCGATTTTTGTCATTTCCTGATTGATGAGGCTTGAGGTTATGTTGTACCTTTAATAAAGCACTTCCCACTTGGAATGCTAACACTTCCCTCCAAGTAGTAATGCAATGCCAGCAATCATCTATCAAAGTTCGTTCTGGGACTGAACGAAACCGAATGCACTACTTCTACTTCATCCATTTTGGAATCACCATCTAGATTAGTAGCAAGCAGCCCTTGCACTTTCAAAGAGCCCCGTCTTCAATTTCATCATCTTCAAGGTGTCTTCGCTATGAACGCTTGAATTGGATCGAAGTGATTTTTAGATAACATATCTGATCCTGATTTCTTCGAAACAACATTCGATAGTTTTCGGTAAACTCAACCCCGATTCTTTAGAAAATAAATAGTCAAAGATAAGAGCAGAGATCACCTCCTAACCGTTAATGGATGGATTTCCCCATCACTTGTCCTAGGAGAATGAAACGATATTTATACGCATAGAACAACATCATCGAAGATGACTGTGTCATATAACTCACGTGTTTCTCCTAGATATTTCCAAAGTAACGTTTTGGGTCCGTATTTGATAGTCGGTTATTTAACTATCAGCAAACATGCATCCAAATCAGGGATTTAATGCAATAGGGAAAACCAACATTGGTTAAGAACACAAGTAACCATTAGCCCACTTAATTTATCTTTTCGTTAATTATAATCACTTTGTAATATTTGTATAAACAAAAATACCTTTACAAATATATACCTACAAATCCCTATATTTTCAACACTTGGAAAATATTTATATACTTATCTTAACGATATAAGTATATTCACAAAACTGAGAAAGATTTCCTTTCTATACAATTCTAAAATCATTTATAAATCCCTTATAAATCTCAAAAACCATTTATAAAACTATTTACAAATCTCTAAAACCATTTATTTATTTCTCAAGTCATTTATGAACCTTTTATAAATCCACGCAACTATTTATAAAACTCTTTTTTGTAAATCTATAAACCCATTTATGAAATCCCTTTATAAGTATCTAACCATTTATAAAACTCCTCTTATAAAAACCAAGTCCGTTTATAAACTCTATTTATATATCTCGAAAGCATTTATAGATAAATAAAACATTTACTTCAAAACACTATTATATAATAATAATTATTAACAATAAAAATTATAAATAAATAATAATTATTAACTTAAAAACTCCTTAAAAATAATAATTAATAATTAATAATTTCAAAACATTATTAAATAGGCAATAATAATTAATCTTTACCATTATTATAAATAGTGATAATTAATTTCCAAAATATCATTTATAAATCATTATTACTAATTTCAAGCCATATTAGTTATATAAATAATTAACTTCAAAATATTAACACATTGATAAATAACCTTAAAAGAATATTAATTATAAATAAATAACTTTAAAACAATATTAAATATAAATAAATAACCTTAAAATAATATTAAATATAAATACATAATCTTAAAAACCTTTTCTAAATAACTGGGAAAACAGATGATAAGGTTGAGGTAAAATAGAAACTAAATCATTTAAAAACAAAATATTTTCGAATCCTAATTTCAGATTTAAAATCATTTCCTGTCTCAAAAAGTCAATTCCAACCCAAATAATAATTTATAGTATATTTTATATATATACTAATTTGAGGCTAATAGCTACCAAACGCTTAACTCATGTCGATATTGATTTCCTATCACTACAAGGTTTAAGTTGAACATATAACACCGTCATAATCAATAAAGCGAACAATCCAGTTTAATGTCCAATAATTCATATTTCCTCTAATATTATTAAAATTGAAATCAACAATGGCGAGGAATCCTATTGGATTCCTCCAACCTGCCCCTTGCATCATAACTCATATATATCAGCACATATATATGTAAATAAAATCAACCATGGTGAAGAATCCAGTTGGATCCCTCCAACCTGTTCTCCTGCATCACAAACAGTATACAATCATATAATATGGGTCATCCGCTACATGGCTAGTATATAAAGGTCATCCGTTCCATGGGTGGGAATAAAATCAAACCAACTAATAAAATTAAATCATCCAAACATCCAATCATAATTTTTATCAACTATATGACATACAGCTTGACCAAAAAGGTGAGTTTAACTCATAATTATTCAAGCTATCGTTGAGGCATTTCGGGTTCCAATTTAGCATGAAATTCAACTAGCTCCAAATCCATCCAATTCAACTCTACGTCGTAGTTCTCATTAATATGAACGTAACACAACTCGTCGTGCTCGATTCCAACCTCGTATGAATTTGTTATTGCATTAATAAGATTCTAAATCGAATAATATAATTATATATATATATTTACATCATTAAACTAATTACCATTATTAACAAATTAATCCATCTTCTCATATATAAATCTTGCTCGCGTACATTCAACAGCCGTCCCCTTCAACCCATCACCACGCTGCCTCGAGCAACCTGACACTGCCGCGCTGCCACCAATGGCAAGCCCAAGCTCTACCGCACCCTACGCCGTCGGTCTGATCGCCTAAGTCGCCGCCGTCGCCTTGAAAACCGAACTCAAATTCCCACATTCATCTCCACTTTCCCACTGCCACACGACACCACATGCCACCAAACTTCGGTTTTGCCTCGACCCGACCATCCTCTACACTTCTCCTTCAGGTCACATCGACTGAAAAGTAGCAAAATCACCGAAATCGACCATAACTCGAACCATATTCAACTCAAAACTACGGCCACCACGGGATGATTGACGATGATCCAACCGTTGATCGCCTATGTCTTGACCTCGTGAACAAATTGCTTGTTGAAGTCAAAGCCTAAAAACGCACGAAAAGGTCCCGATGAATGTAGATCGTTGGATTTGGTTGTGTTGATTTTTTAATTGAGAAAATGGTTTTCTCTAGTTTTGAACATGATTTATAGCAGGGAAGGGAGTATGGTTGAACATGTATGGGGAGTATGGTGAAGTATGGGCTGGAGTGTTTTAGGAATGGGCTTAAGTATGGTTATATATATTATAATTGAAAATATCTAGCTTTAAACGTCCGAAAATCTCGAACTCCTCTCGAGGCATCGCCTAGCGTTCTATATGTAATACCCCTATTTTTAACATAATGGAACTAGTCTCAATACCTTATTCGATCATATACAGAAGATAGCTTTTTAATCCCAATTATATTATATATATTTCTGTAATTAATCTATACGCGTTTCGAGCTCGTATGACCGAACGATATGTCCAATCGCCACGAAATTCGTTAACATACAATAATACACTATTACAGATCCAATAAAATTGGTTTTGTCCAAATCTGAAACAGTGCTCCGGAATGATATTTTCACTTGTTAACTAAAACAAGTTATTACTAAAATAATTTCAATCACTTTTAAATCGAATTAAAAAATTTACTATTATCATTCTTATATAAACTGAATTCATTTAAAATTTTTGAAATCACTTTTATTAACATTAAATTCAGGATATAATTATTTAAACAATCCAAAATATTCTATTAACAATTCCAATTAACAAATAAATCCTTATATTTGAAATTTAAGTGTTTGGCTTATAAACTTTTCAATATTTAAAATCAATTAATATTTCAAATTCGAACCACTAAAATTCTGAGTCATTACAGCTTGAACAACGAAATTCCTTGATCACTATCTGTACTCTAATGAACCTCTTCTGCATTCTCTTATTGAATAATCTCTTGTTGCACTTGTTGAGATGAGATTAACCAATGGTATCATGAACAAGGCGAGATACATACTCTTGGTAAGAAGGAAGAATCTCCATCTTAGAAGGAAGTTTCATAAGAGAGATTGATTTTTGCTCCATTATTTTCGAGATAAGAAGGTCTTGCAAGTTGCCAACATTAACATCGTAGTAAACACAAGTTTTCATTAAGTAGGAACCAAAGAATATAGTGTGATGGGTATAACCATGAAAGCTTTTGATTTCAACACCCATAATTCAAGCCCAATTCAACCTTTGATTGGAATAGAGAGCATATTAAACTTTGCAATTATTTTCATACATTTTCTCATATCTTCTTCTTCATGGAAAAATGGTGTGACGGATCATTTTATTAATAATCTGAACATAGGGCATTAAATTTACTGAGATTTTTTCTTTATTCTCAGTTCGAAAAGGAGAGCTAACAGAATTATAAGCAAAATTATTGTGATCTATGTCATCTAATTCATGACCAATGTTATCACAATCCAATATAATGCCCAAATCATGAACATTTAAGACAATATCGACTCCTAAAACCCTACTCCATAGACTTCCATCATCATCATTATTCGGGGGTTTGTAGAAATCTCCTTAGAGGTTGGCATAAAACATTCTAACAAGGAAGGGATAAATTTTTACCTTTTTTTCCTTGGCATCAATCAAAGATAAAAATCCATGTTCCTAACCGAATTATTAAATCCTAAATTCAGCAAAATCGGACATCTTGTAGAAGATTGTCTAAAAAATTCGCTTTTTATTAAGATTATTAAAGTATCGAAGTGATTTCTTGCTAACATTAGCCATTGAAGCAATTGTTCATCGGGAGTAAATTCTGGATGTGATGGTCTAGTAGGTTCCTTTCCTATGTGACGTCTATTCTTTACAACAGGTTGTTTTGTGCGTGGAACCATTAATTTTCGAAAGAGAAAGCTCTAGGGTTTTGAAGTTGAAAAGAGGAAAGTGATAAAATGGTGAAGGGTTATGTCGTTTGGCTGTTTTAAAAAAACAAGATCTGGGCCGCTAAGTCGACTGCGATGTGATTTCAGTTGACTTAAAGTAGCCATTCTGAAGGCATTGACTAAGGTTTGATTCAGTAGACTAGGGAATAAATCTCAATAGGCTAATAGATGGTTTCAGTCGACTGAAATGATGCCGCAGTCGACTTAAATTGCTAGTTTTGGATATAGTTTCTTGGGGTGGTTTTAGCTGACTGATTAAGATCGCTTAGTCGAATGAGGTAAAGCAACAGATTCTGTTTTGTTTATTTTAGTTATTCTCTTATAATTTTTCTACTATTAGTTTAATATGTTTAATAAATTTATTTAGAATATTTTGAAGACACTAATATATTTTATTCAATGTTTATCAAACAATTACAAATTATACATATTTTATAGTTATTTTCATATGCATAAATATATAAAAATATATATTGATACGAGAGAGGGAAAAAATAGAAATATATTTCTCCTACGATGAATTTGGGCTATTGTGCTTAGTACAATCCCACGAGTTTATGTTATTTTTAGTTTGCTCATCTCGAGGCTTAAAGTGGAGACCAACTTGGATGAGCTAGAGTGTCATTCCAGTCTTGGTTTGATGGCCCTGCGTCCCATAAGTTTCTTGGAGCAATGTTGCTAATTTTTGCAAGTGTCTTGATTAAACGAGGGGATTTTTTATGGAACAATTTTTCGTTGGTGAATGACCTTAAATTGTCCGAATACATTTTTCGAGAAAATTAAGATGAGATCCTTGACATCATTGCTCATGATACATTTCTCTTTGAACTCCTATCATTTCTTGTTGATAGTGATATATTTCATCCACTTTAGTATTCAAAGATGACGATTTGAGATCAATTGCTCATTTAGCCTTCTTTCCCTTCGGAGAAAAGCATGTATGATAGGTAGGTGATGCTATAATATTTTGTGAGGCTGAACAATTCGAAGGAGGCATGGTTTTTGTTGGTGCAACATAGGTGCTATTTGATGAAGGTGAGCTAAAATCGATAGTTTAGTAAGTTTGAATCGTGATCAGATGACATGTTTTTAGTTTTTGAAAGTTATGAAGAAAATCTTTGTTTTATTTTACTTTAACCAAATTTTCATGTATAAATAGAGTAAGTAATCTACTTTTTTCGCAAACACTTTTTTGGATAGAAAAATTTTAACCATAAATTTTTCACCGGTATTTTTTATGGTTATTAAAGATTTTACCAAAAATAGCTATATTTAAAAATTGTAAAAAATGAAGTTGAGTATTTAGGAAAAATACTTGTGACATATATTAATTAATTAATTCATTAAAAGAACACAATCCAAGATCTCGTCGTAGCTAAATAAAAGTTGATTCACATAACGGTTAGTTAAAATATGGCAATTTGATTTTCAATGTTAACAAATTCAAGAGAAATGATTCTTTCTCCTGCATTGTCTCTTAAAAATGGTGATGAATATCGATATGTTTCGTATAAGAATGATTAATTAGATTCTTAGATAGATTTATAGCACTGGTATTATCATAGTATATAGAAGAATTAGTTATAATTTTACCAAAACCTTGAAGTGTTTGTTGCATATATATTATTTATGCAAAAGCTAAGGCTGCTGAGATATACTCGGCTTCACATGTCGAGAGAGAAACACAATTTTTCTTTTTACTGAACCACGAAACCAGAGATTGACCAATAAAATGACATGTTCTACTTGTACTTTTTCTATCCGTCTTGCAACCACAGAAATCTGCATCGCTATATGATACAAGTTCGAAAGAGCTGCCTTTCAGGTAGAAAAGTCCATAATCTTTGGTGTTGGTTAAGTATCACAAAATTATTTTAACTGCTCGATGATGTGACTCCTTAGGTTGTGCTTGAAATCTTGCACATAGACAAACACTTATCATAATATCCGGTCTACTAGCCGTTTAAGTATTATAGAGATCCTATCATACTTCGATATAATTTTTGATCGAAATCCTTTCCATTTTCATCTTTATCTAGATGTAAACTCATGTTCATTGGAGTTGGTCTACTTGAATTACTATTCATTTCAAATCGTTTTAATAATTTCCTACGATATTATTCTCGATTTATAAAAATTCCATTTTCTAGTTGTTTTATTTATAAACCTAAAAGGAAATTTAATTCTCCCATATGGGACATTCCGAAATCATTTTTCATTATGTTAGAGAATTCGTTACATAGTTTCTCAATAGTTGATCCAAATATGATATCATCAACATATATTTGTAAAACTAGTATATATTATATTCTCTTTTTACAAATAATGTATTATCAATTTTCCCAATTTTAAAATCGGAATTTAGTAAACAGGTTTTTAGTCTCTCATAGCAAGTACAGGGTGCTTGTTTTAGTCCATATAATGCCATTTTAAGTTTTTTTGAGAGAAATGTGCGATCCTCTAAAGTAGAGGAGAGCACACATGTACACACACACAGAGATATCACTGAAAACAAAGGAGTTGCCAACATGCCTGGCAGGTGACAAATCATAATACAGAGAAAACAAAGAAAACAAACTCAGGGAACTTCTTGAATGAGCTCCGACAAGGCCACCGCCATTGCACCTCAATATCGAACTTCGGCAAGGCCACCGCCCGATAATGAAGTGTTAGAAGTACCCTAATGGGAAAACCAAAAGAGATCTACAAGAAGCTCCACTAGAGAAAGGATGCCTCACTGCAAACGCGGATGAATCAGAAAGAAGGCCTCGCTGCATATGCGGATGAACCAGAACGAACGCATCACTACAAACGCAGGTGATCCATGGTGTGACCAAGTGCATAAATGAGATCAACAAGCAGCTCCACCGGAGAAAAGAACGCCTCACTGCAAAAGCGGATGATCCAGAAAAAATGCCTCACTACCAATGTGGAAGATCCAGAATGAATGCTTCACTGCAATCCTGGTGACAACAACCCTGAAAACCTGCAAATAGCAATCTAGCACCATATCCGGCCTAAACCTGTATCTAAAGATGGAACTATACAACAATATAAGAATAATAGACATATATGTATATAAATGGAATATATATACATATATATTTATTAATGAAGTAAAAGTAATAAAACTAAAGCTAAAATTATAAGATAGTAAAGAAACTAAAATAAGTGACAGACTAAAAAAGGGTCAAAGCTCATTGTGCAACATCTTAACAAACTCTAAAGATGTGAAATAATGATTTCAAAATTAAAAAGGAAAAAAATTAACAAAATATGATGCTAAAAAACCTATAAACTATAAAATCTTAAAAATTATCCTTATGCTCTTTTAATCAAAAGAACATTATAATAATCAGCAAAATCATCATTTAAATTCGAGAAAATTTTAATGCTATGATTATTAATGTTAAAAATATTGTTTTTTGTTTAAATAGCTTAATGCTATTTCTAACCTTATTAAGATATTTTTTGAAATGATTATATTTAGCTAATTTATATTTAGGATTTGAGATCCAACTGAAACAAAATGATGATATTATAAATATCAATCTATTAATATGACTATTATTATTATTAAAAAGTCTCTGGTTTCTCTCAAACCAAATATATCAACATATTATAAAGAATAAAGTATCAAGTAAAAATCTATTTTCCTTTTTAAACTTAAATCTTAAATTATTCCAGTAAAAATCACAATCTGTAACTTTAGCTCTAAAATAAAGTTAAAGATTTTGAGAGTATTATTAATAATGTAGCAAGTATCTATACAATCATAATATACATGATTAATACCTTCAAAATACAATTGACAAAAAGTACATTTATTATCAATTTGCATATTCATTCCTTTTAAAAATTCAATAGTATTTAGCTTCCCATGCATGATTAACCACATATGAAACTTAGCTTTAGACGGAGCGTTAGCTTTCCAAATAAGTTTAAAAGAGTTATTGGTAACACCCGAGAAATTAAAAAAATCATATAAAGAATTAGAAGTGAATTTCTTACTTTTATCCGAATCCAAGTTAATAATATCGTTTTCGTTATCAATATTATATATATATATATTCAATCTTGCACATAATAAAGAAAATTGTCTAAGAGTTCTACCTTATAAAATTCTATTAAAACTAAAATTCCAAGAGGGATCATTATTCGGAGAAAAAAAATCTAAAATTAAAGCATTCTTAAAGTTACAAATTTCATAAAGGTCTTTAAATTCACCGTAAGAGGAATGACAGATATCCAACGATCATGCCAAAAAGAAGTATTATTTCTTGAACGAACAATCGTATTAGCACAAAGGTTAAAAATCTCATGACATTTTAAAATAGATTTCAAAAAATTAGACAATTTATTGGTAACTAAAGGTGTAATTTGGTATAAATTATTACTACCATTATAATAATGTTTAGAAATAATTTCCTTCCAAATAGAATTATCATTTATATACTTAAATTTCCATAACCACTTCCTTAGTAAAGACAAATTCATATTATGCAAATTAATAACTCCTAAACCACCTTCCTTTTTTGATTTACAAACTATTTCCCAATTAACTAAACACTTAAGACTATTGTTAGAATTATCGCCACTCCATAAGAAATCCCTTCTTATTTTATCAATTTTATTAATCACCCAATATGGAAAAAGATGCATAGGCATCCAATAGATCGGAAGAGCAGATAAAATAGAATTGATGAGAACTAATCTACCCACTCTCGAGAAAAACCTCCCATTCCAATTAGAAATTATATATTTAATCTGATCTATAATAATTATCCAGTCATCATGCTTAAGTTTGGTTGGTCTAATAAAAAAACCAAGATAATCAAAAGGGAAATTCATAGTTTCAATTAAGCGTATTAGCAACAAAACCTTCAACCTTATCAACATCATTTAATACTAAAACCGAACTTTTATTGAAATTAATTTTTAGCCCTGAAAGATGTTCAAAGCTGTATAAAATAAATTTAAGTGTAATGACATGATTAGGCAAATGAGAAGTAAATAATAAGGTATCATCCACAAATTAAAGAACAGAGAGACCATTGCGTGAGATTTCACTACCAACGCACCCTAAAGAACCAATACCAACCTTTTTTTTAATAATCATAGCGAAAACATCTGCAACTAAGTTAAACAAAAGAGGCGATAAAGGATCACCCTGCCTTCAGCCTCGTTTAGATTAAATTTTATTTCCTAAAATACCGTTAACCATAATACTAGAATTACCAGTTTTAAGCAAAGTCATAATCTAACCAATCCATTTGCGACTAAAACCTCTAGCCAGTAACATATAAATTAGGAAATCCCAATCAACCGAGTCAAAAGCTTTTGCAAAGTCCAGTTTAAGAATAGCACAAGTAATGTTATTTTTACAACAATGATTAATGTATTCTTGAACAACAGCCACTCCATCTGTGATATTTCTACCCTTAATGAAAGCGGTTTGTGAACAATCAATCAGATCATTCATTCTAGTGCTAAGTCTATTAGCTAAGACTTTTGAGATAATTTTAACAGAACAATTAATTAGGGAAATTGGTTTAAAATCTTTTAAATTATTAGCATCGATTTTTTTATGTAATAGAATGTCGTTTGCAAAATTAAATCTTCCCAATTGAAGTTTCCCATTATAAAATTCATTAAACATGCTAATTAAATAAAAATTTAAAACATCCCAAAATAAATTGTAAAATAAAATAGGGAACCCATTATGACCCGGGGCTTTATCACTAGGTATGTCGTTAATCGCCTTTAAAATCTCCTCTTCAGAAAAGGATTATCAAAGTCAGAAAGGTTGACTCTAGATTCAATAGGATAAAGTTCATTCCATCTAACGTTTATTCTATGCTTATTCTTATTGCCAAAAATATCTCTATATTAATCAGTAAAGGCCTTATTTAGATCTCTTTGATCAACCAATTCAGCATTATTCACAAAAATAGAATTTATTGTGTTGCTACGTTTTCTACCATTAGCCATATTATGAATTTTTTTTGTATTATTATCACCCTCATTAATCCATTGAATTCTAGATCTTTGTTTCCACATAACCTCTTCTTTTTCTAAAATTGAACTAAGCTCATCTTTTAAATTAGCAAGAACAATACGCTCTCTAAGATTTAATTGTCTAGTTTCTTCAATCTTGTTAATTTTAAGCATTTCAGAAAGTAAGTTTTCTTTTTTAATTTTAATACTGCCAAAAACACTCTTACTCCAATTTTTTAGAAAATTCCTAAGACTCCTAAGTTTTAAAACAAATTTCTTTGCAGAGTTAGCCGTATTTCTGAAATTATAAAAATTCATTAATAACCATTTATTTTTAATTATATTAGAGAAATTGGATTCTAATAACCACATTTTTTCAAATTTAAATGTTTTATTAATAAATTTATGATGATCACAAGTAAGAATGATAGGACAATGATCAGAATGAGTATATGGCAAACTAGAGACTCTATAAATAGGAAATTTATTTTCAATGTCGTCACTGACGAAAAATCTATCTAGAAGAGCCATAGAAGGGGACTCCCTAGTATTACTCCCAGTGAATTCTCTATTAGTTAGAGGTAATTCAATCAAATTAGAATTAATAATAAATTGGTCAAATTGTTCCATAGAAGTGAAATCACCTTCCCGGGGTGAATGTTCTCCTAAAAAAAGTGTAACACTGAAATCACCTCCCATAATTCAAGATCCAGGAGTGAATGATCTAAATTCCAGACATTTATTCCATAAAAATCAATGATCAATTTTAGAGTTTGGCCCATAAACATTAGAAATATTTAATAAAGAGTTATCTCCAAGGTTAATAAGAATAATATGTAAAGAGTGATGCTTGGTAATAGTTTGAAGAAGTTTAAAAGAATTATCACGCCACCCTATAAGTAAACCCCTAGAAGCACTAATAGAAGGTAGACAAGACCAATGTCTAAAAAAGCCACCCAATCTTCTATAAAAATGAATATCAGGACAATCTATTTTTGTTTCTTGTAAAAAGGCAATATCTATGAAATAATCTTTTAAAAAAGCTCTGATTTTATCACATTTATTTAAATCATTAAGACCCCTAATATTCCAACTTATAATCCTCATAATCCAAATGATCTAACCCTCTCTATTTCCCTACTTCTAATGTAAACAGATTCTAATTCAACGTTAGTAAAAACAAAAGTAGTATCTCTAGCTAACTGACAAATCTCACCGGTAGATAAACTAGCTAGAGCATATGAAGAATAAGTACTACTTAACCTAAAAGCCATACTTAGGCTTGAATTCATAGTGCCACTCATAGCACTCGAAGCAGGTGGCTCACCGATAAATGAAGAATGACTGCTACGGATCCTGGCACTATGACAAACAACACCATTAACAACAACGAATTATCTACCCCTTCCTCTCTTAGATGATGAATAAAAAAACCGAGGCACTGTTGCTAATATTACAATCACTCCCCTTATCTGCGGAAATGTTTGATGCATTATGATGTACATTCTCTATAACAGTAACCAACAGAACAATCCACTCCATCTCCAGAAAGAACATCAGATTTTACTTTATTGAACTCCTCAATCATAAAATCACCCGAATTAACAACACCCTCTGAAAGCAAGATTTTATTAGCCTTTTGAAAACTGACAGAGTTCAAACCATCCTTTGATTGAAACTCTTCATCCCCATGATAAGACTACCCCCTTATAAACTCACCATCTTCTCCAGCCAAGCAATCACCACAGCAAGCTAACCCCTCCATATCATTAAGATTCCCAACCCCATCACAAAATCGGTCCCCATAACAAATCAAGCAATTAGAGACAGAATCATGAACCCTGTGCATGTCTTCACTATGCATGTCACCCACTACATCTCCATAAACCAACTACACATCATCGCTTAAATCACGATACCTACTATGAAAGTTAACATCATTCACCCAGAAAGTTGAAACAAATCCATCGACAGAATCAAGAGCATCATCACGAGGGACTACCACTCTGATAGCTTCACTACCCTCAAAAACCACCTTCGGAAAGCTTGTATTAACATTGCCATTATAAACCACTACAACACCATTTGACTTTTGTTCATCATCACAATAATCATTAACATCATAAAGCACACTAACTTCTTCCGAATAATCTAAAGGAAATATCTCATCATTAGAAACATGAGCTACAATGATCTGATTATTAAAACCAACAAAATCTCCTTCACGAACAGCAGACCCCATATCACAGTCTCTATCTACACACTTCCCCTTCAAACTGTCAGAACTAACACCAATGCATCCCTGAACCCGAGATTCAAGCTTGCTATCATATACCAATGATTCAAGAGATGGTGGAACACCAATATTAAAATCAATACACTTAGGAATCATATTAGCATCTTCGATCAAAACAGGGTCCAATCCATCATCCTCCATAGACATCAGACAATCATAACGGTTAGAAGTGTCAATCTTAAAACTGCTCACATCACAAGATTTTGCATTGGATCTTTTGCTGTGAACAAGAACAAAATCATCTTTCTTCTCATGCATATGAACTGAAGAATCAGAAATCTCTATAGAAAAATTAGCATCACTACAATCGAAGACTATATCACCGTCTATCGAAGATTGAGGACCCATTCTACAAAGCACAACAGTAGGGTCTAATAACAAAGGATCAAAGAAATTAGAATCCTCCCCAAGAACTGCAATAGAGATATCAGAATCCATAAAAACTTCATTAGGAATGCTCGAAAACCCTTTATTTCCACTAAAAGATGGCGACAAGTCAGCAGCAGAAACATTCTCTTCTAAAGGAGAAGCGGAAATACCAAAATAATCCTCTAGATTCCCAAATTTCTTACTGTAATATCTACCAATATTAACCTCATTAATCATGTCAAAATGATTGAACAGTTCCTCAAGAAATTCAATTCCCTCTGACCTCTAGATCCATAAATGATCTAACAAGATTCTTTTGAGTTTTTCGCATTTTAAAGCAAACTGAGAACCGTGGTCTGATAAGGAAAGATTCTTGTGCCTGTCAGAAGAAGGAATGAATTTCATCAAGCACTCGATTTTTTGGTATCCAAACGAGCCACATCCAAAGCATCTTACTGGATCGCAGCATTCTTTGGCCGGATGAGAAAAATCACTACATCGATAACAATATATCTGTCCACATCTGGAATTAATCTAATCCCCAGATCTGTGTTTCAAAGAAGAAGAATTACTTGGTATAGAGATAAATGCCTCCTTTACCACCTGAACATAAGATCACTTAGAATTGCGATCTGGATATTGATTAGGATGATAATAATAGCGAGGAAGCGAGAATGATAAAGAAGGATACAAAAAGAAGAAGAAGGAATGCGAAAAAGAAAGAGCTTCTAATGCCATTTTCTTTAATGCCTTTTTATATTTAAAAGCATGGTCCGGATATTTTTCATGAATAAATAAGGGTGGTTGTTCAACATATACTTTTATTTATGAAACCATTTAAAAATGCACTTTTATCATCCATTTGAAATAATTTAAAATTATAATGACATGCAAAAGCAAGTAATGTTCGTATAGCTTTAAGACGAGCTATATGAGAAAATGTTTCTTCAGATTCGATTCCTTCTTCTTGTTTGTATCCTTGAGCAACTAATCTTGCTTTATTACGAACAATGTTTCCATTTTCATCTGCTTTATTTTTAAAAATCCCATTTGTTCATATTACGGATTGATCATTTGGTCTTGGTACGAGTTCCTATACATCATTTCTTTCAAATTGATTAAGTTCTTCTTGCATTGCGATAACCCAAAAATCATCTTTTAACACTTCTTTATAATTTTTAGGTTCAAAATTAGATGTAAGTGCAACACGACTTATCTGATTTAATTGATTTCTAGTTGAAACTCTAGTGTTTAAATCACCAATTACATTATTAATTGGATGATCTTTTAAGATTCGAGGTGGTGATCTCAAAAGATTATCATTATTATTATTATTGTTTATAGTATTATTTTTTTCAGTTATAGAAGTATTATTATCATTAATACTAATATTATTTAAAACTTTGTTATAGTCATCAGTTTTGGTATTCTTAAAATCTTCGTCAAAAGAAACATGAAGACTTTCTTCTATAGTGTTAGTTTGTTAACTAAAAATTCTATATGCTTTGCTATGGTCCGAATAGCCAACAAAAATTCCTTCATCGGCTTTTGGATCAAAATTTCCAAGATTATCTTTAGTATTCAAAATAAAGAATATAGAACCAAAAATACGTAGATATGATACTTTAAGTTTCTTTCCAAAAAACATTTTGTAACATGTATTCTTAGTCATAGATTGAAGTGTTACACGATTTAATATGTAACATGCGGTAGCAACAGCTTCGGCCCAAAAAATCTATGGTAAATTACTGCTACTTAGTAATGTTCATGCACATTCTTGTGGTGTTCGATTTTTCCTTTCTATTGCACCATTTTGTTGTGGTGTTCATAGAAACAAAAATTTATGACTAATTCCCTATTTATTGCAAATTTTTTCTAAAATATCATTTTCAAATTCTCCTCCATGATCGCTTCTTATACTTTTAATTTTTAAGCTCATTAAATTTTTAACTCTTTTACCATAAATTTTAAACATTTCAAACGTGTCACTTTTATGTTTTAAAAATAATGTCCAAATGTATCGTGAAAAATCATCGACAATAACAAAGACATATTTGTTATGATTTATTTATCGTACTTAAGTTGGGCAAAATAAATCTAGATGAAGTAATTAAAGGGGTTGTTTGGTAGTAGTTTCTTTCTTATATTTAAAAGAACTTTTTTTAATTTTCCAAATTGACAAGCATCACTATTTTTTTTAATATTCATATTTAAAACATAAATATTTTTCTTTCTTAATCCTTCAAAAATTAAAATTTTATTTTGATCAAATATAATACATTTATCTTTTTTGAAATCGATTCTAAATCCTTTATCACATAATTGACTTATACTTCATAAGTAATGTTTTAAATTTTCTACTAACAAAACATTAGTAATAAGGGAAGAAGTAGATATATCGATGCTGATGACGTCAACAATGCTGATGACAAATCCTTTTGAGTTTTCTCAAAATGTCATAGTGTCATCATCAATATATGTTATATTTGATAACATGTGTGCATTTCCCGTCATATGCTTGGAGCATCCACTATTGAGTATCCATTTCTCCTTGCTCTTAACTTTATTTTTGGGAATATACAAACTAATAAAGGTTTTATTGATACCCACTTCCTTTATCAGGGTCATATGTGTTAGCGGGGGAAGGTAGCCATACCCAAGTGTGTTTGGGACCTATAAAAACATAAATATTATTATAAACAATATTTTTAGGAGTATTCATCTATATGTTTTTGGATAATAAATTTGTTATTTGATTTAGGAATCCATATTTTGACAATACTTGTGTTAGGAGTATTAATCTTAATTTTAGAGATAGGCTTCTTGAACTTAGTATATAGTGTACTATAGTTTCTACGTTTTTGCTTAGCTTTAAATCCTAATCCATCTTGATTTCCTAATAGTCTTGATATTTGATCAAACTCTCTAAGTTTTGTTTTACTTTATTAAATTTTGTTACATTATTAGTTAGTTTATCTAACTTGTTCTTAAGATCAAATTTCAATATTGTTAGAATCTAAACTTGCCTTCAGTTCTAGTTTTTCTTTTTCAAGTTTGGTATTTTCTAATTTACTGTTTTCTAAATCATGTAATAGAGTAGTATTTTGAAAAGATAACTTTTTACATCCTTTTTGAGCCATTTCTAATTCTTCTTCTAAGATTGTTTTTTCAACTTTTAATAAACCAATTTCTAGCTCTACTCTATTTAACTTTCCTATATATTCCTTGTTTAGTTTCTTAGATTCTCTATATTTATTGTCTAATTCTACGCCAATTTTCAAAATTTCATCATATGTTAATTCAGGGTGTACTTCATCTGTGCTAGTCATAAAGCAGACATTTTCTTGTTTTGAATCACTCTCACTATACGATGAGGAGGACGAGTCAGAATCATCCCAAGTTACTTAAAAGGCTCTTCGCTTTTTCTAGAACTTTTCGAAATCGTTTTTCTTTTTGTCATTATTAAGCTGTGTGCATTCTTTCTTCATATGATGGAATTTGTCATAACCTTTGATTGATGTTCGATTTGAATTGCTACCATTTTGAAATTTTGTCATCTTATTGAGTTTTTTAAATTTGTTATAGTTCTTGGCGATAAACACAATCTCATCTTCTTGTAAGTCGGAATTGTCATAATTAGCTTAAAAAGCTATATTCTTCTTTTCTTGGTTTTTCTCCTTTCTTTCCTGCAAGTTAGCTTCACATGACATCAAATTTCCTATTGATTCCTCAACTTTGAGTTGAGAGAGATCGATTACCTCTTTGATGGCTAAAACTTTTCTTTTCCATTCATTAGTCAAGTGAGTTTAAAATTCGTGCGACTAAATCAAAATCAATGAATTTGACCTCAAGTGCCATGAGATCGTGTTGTATAATTTGGAATCTAGCATACATGTTAACAATAGATTCATTTGCCTTCATTTTAAAAGAGTAAAATTGGTTTATCAAAATAGATATTTTTGATTGCTTAACTTTTGTTGTGCCTTCGTGAGTAATTTGTAAAGTGCACCATATATCATATGCAGTTGTGCAAAGCATGACTCGTGAAAATTCATTTTTATCAAGTGAATAGAATAATTCATTCATAGCTTTGGTATTATTAGATGTTGCGGCCTTTTATGCATCGGTCTAAGTGCTAATGTCAGTGGTAGGCGCTTTATATTTAGTTTGAGTAGCTAACCAACTTTCTAAACAAATAGCTTCTATAAATTCTCATACATGTCGACCAATAAGCATAATTAGAGCCAGTAAATAGTGGTGGACATTTAATTAACCTCCTTGAAATGTACTTGCCATATTAAAAAATTTCAATCACGTGTTATTGTAAATTGAAATAACCGTGCTTTGATACCAAATGAAAGTATAGATAGCGGTCGTATAATATGGCTTGTATATTAATATGTGAGTATATACTACTATATGTACTAAATAATCAATATAATAGAGTATAATAAAAGTAAATAATAAAAACGAGCACACTTGAGTTTTTATATTGGTTTCAACCTCCCTTCCTACGTCAAGTCCCGAAGCTCCCCTTTGGTATTTCACTAACCAATAACTCTCGCTTCGCCTTGAGGTGTAGGCTTATGCAAAAGAGTTTCTTTGACAAGCCTGTGTTCTAAATAACATGGCTATTGACTACTAGTACAATTCTTCCTATAATCTCCTTGGTGAATTGGAAATGTGTAACTTGTTATTATGGAACTGGTTCGAATGATCCTTGAATGTTGAATAGCAATGAACTCTTGAGATAAGAAAGTAGTAAGATAGAAAGTGAGCAAGTTAAAAATGATTTCCGATGTTGATGTATATTTATAGAAATCAAAGAGTTGTGATAAAAGATTGTAATCATTCATTTTTAACCACTTCTATTCAAAGAGATAAGTATAAAAGGTTGCAACTCTTCGAAGTGACCTTTTAGAAAAATAACCGTTATGCAATGATTAGTCGACTGGGTATGAAAGTCTTTCTTCCAAATAGAACTAGAAAATATGTGCGAAATTTTAAAAACAAAACTAGCTATAATCAAACAGGGATTCAGTCGATTGAGCACTTTTCTCAGTCGACTACCCCTAATTGACTGAGAAAAGTGGTTAGTCGACTGAACTGTGGAAAATCTGTACATTATAGAATTTTGTTAAAACAACTTTTGAACATCTTTGGTAGTTAAAACTTTTTATATGTAGGTGTGTATGTGTTTAACGACGGATTTTCTATCGGTTACAAAATCGCCGAAAAATATAATAGGAATAACCGCAAGTGCACGACATACAATTGTAGTACGTATGCGAGTACGGGTCGATCTGTAGGGAATTGAATTAATTTTAAATTCTACTCAATCAAATTAACCCAAAGAGTTTGAAATTGTTTTAACTAAAAAGAAATGCAAGAACAAACTACAAATAAATGTGATTAAAAATATGAGAGTAAGAGACAATTTAGAGGCAAATCCACTGTCACATAAAATCAACACAAAATCAATCTATGGTCTCTCATTTTAATCTAAGAAGAATTAGTGATATACTTATCATAAGTATGGTCTATTTGTGTTATTAATTAACACAACTTAAACCATCAAACTTTAATACAACAACTAAAACCACTTATTAAATGTCATGAAAATGAATGTGAAACTAAAACAAAATCTATTTTAAGCATGATCTATTTACTATTTTTGACTAGTAACATAGATCATCAAATTTTAATTCTATTTTAATTCCATGATCAATATCACTTAGTTAGATGTTAATTAAATTGTGTTTATATTTGAGTAAGAATAGCCTATTTGTGATAAACTACATAGGCTATCAAATTCACTAATAAACTAACATCAACATCTAACTATCCATGAAGCATAAAAAGAGATCATAAATTAGCAAATATGTTGAATATACATGATCGAATTTGTGTTTTGATTTCTGGGATTCAGAACTGGCTAACTTAGGAATGTGCCTTGTTCACGTTCACTCACAGACATGGCTAATTGACCATTTGCATTTCAAGTTTTGCAATCGACTGTGCATGTATGAGGTTAACAAATTTTACAAATTACTGTTTGATTAGAGGCTTTGAATGGTTTCCTTAGCCAAAGTTTCAAGACTTTTCTCAAGTGAACTTAATCGTTTATCGTCTTGGGGTGCAAAAGATTGTTGATGTTGATTTTAGGATAGAGGCGCAATTTTTTTTTGAAAATGATTGGGTTGAAAGAGAGGATTCGAATCATTATTCAGAAATGCTTGAAAATTAGGATGAACCAAATTCGTGTTGGGATTATTTTGGTTCCAAGCAAAGTTTGGATGATTTCTCCAACCAGGATTGTACGTTGGAGAAAATGAGTCATTTTTAACCTTGTTGAAAGCATTGAGTTGTTCAATTGAGTTAGGGCACTGATCAGCAATGTGATTTGGATCGTTGCATTTATAACACATTGGTTGGGAAGCTTGGTTCATTTGGTTGGATGATAAAAGGTTGTCGAATTTATTGATCATTGCGTCGATCTTAGCTTCTAAAGCCAAAGATGAACTTATCGAGTGTGCGCTTGACCATGAGTAAATTGGTTTTCGTTAGAATGTTACCATTGGGATGATTTTTCAGCTAGGTTTTCAAGAAATTGCCAAGCATCATCGTGATGTTGGGCGAGAAAATTGCCTTAGCACATCGATTCGAGCATGGTTCGTGAGCTATTTTCAAGTCCATCGTATAAGATTTGGTAAAGGGTCCATTTTTCGAAATTATGATGTGGACATTTTATCTAAAGCTCTTTAAATCTTTCGAAATATTTTTCGAAAGGTTCACCCCTGAATGGATGAAAATTGACAATTTCGTTTTGGATTTTAGTTGTTTTTTCCAAGGGGTAGAACTTTTTTAAGAAAACTTTAACAAATTCTTCATATGTTTTGATCGAGTTTGATGGTAATCTATACAATCATTTTTCTGCATAATCGGTAAGGGCTAATGGAATTAATCAAAGTTTGATTTCGACATCACCAAGTTGTTGGAATTTAATGGTTGCGCAAACTTGTTCGAATTTTGTTATGAAAATGTATGGGTCATCGTGTTCAAAATTGCCAAATTTCAAAAGCACGACAATATGGTTTGAATGAATTTTGAAATGATTACTCGTTAGGGCGGGTAAAGTGATACAACAAGGAATAGAAAACTACCGAGAAAGATTCTATCCATGAAAGTTCGAGGGGCATTTTCGTTTGCCATTGCAGGAGGATCATTTGTTCGAGTTAAACGATTCGTTGTTGCATCACGAGTCCAGGTATTTGTTATTGTGTCACGAGTTCAAGTACTCATGCATAGGTGAAAGTCAATGAGAGAAAGAAGTCAGTATAAGTTTAAAAGAATGAAGCGAGGTTTAGAAAATAAGGTGAGAATTTTTTTTTTAAAAAAAAAGAAAAATATTTACCAAAAAGGATTTATTTTTTAAAAGGAAGATTGATTTTTGAATTTTGGATTTTTAAATTTTTCTATTATATGTTTTTTCTTTTTTTTGGACTTTTGTTTTAAAAAAAAAACTTGATTTGGGATTTTTTAATTTTGTTTGAAATATTTGTTTTCTTTTTTTTTAAATGGAAAAGATTAAAAAGATTTTCTTCTTCTTTTGGATTAAAAAGAAAGAACTAAGTTAAGTAAAATTTACAATTTTTTTGGATTTTGTAGTTTTTTTCTTTTTTTTAAATATGCATGAACTAATGCAACTAAATAAATGCAAGGAATTAATTACAAATTTTCTTTCCTTAGTAGCTCCTAACCCAAAATTGTATAATTACGCTTTGTCTTAATCCAACAAAATAGTTCTTAGCCAAGTAACGGACAAGAGTTATCGGTGCACCAGGAATCACCGTAGCAATGCAGCCGAAGGTTTAAATACCTTTAGAGAAACAATCACTATAATATTTACGAATCACTGTAATATTTATATATGATTATTGCTCTATCGTAGCCTAAACACAAAGAATATAAATTGTCGAAAGAAGACAACTTGTCAAGGTCCAATTAAACCCTAGGTGAGCTCATGACACCCTTAAGTCTAAAGTCTAACCGTTATTATTAGTCAAATTCTAAGATGAAATGCAATTTATGGGCCAAGGAAAGGGTGATGAAATCCCCTACCTTATGTGGATTTGGATGTTTCCCTTAGAAAAGAAAATAAGATGAGATGAATGCAAAACTGAAAATAAACGTGAATTAACAATGCAACTACAAATGAGATTTGATTTTTGTTTTTGTTTTTGATTTTTTTTTAAAATGCAAACAACCAACAATGCAAAGCAAATAAAAACAAGAGATAAGAGCACGATACTAGAGCGTGTAGAATTATTAAAAAATTATTTTAAAAGCAGCAAATATTTTTTATAAGTAAGAAAAGCAATTTTTTCAACAAGGAGGCCTTCTCCTTCTAAGTTCCTGCAAATTACAACCTGCAAAATTGTTGAACACGAATATTTATAAGACTAAACAAAAGCAACCCCTCTTTTTTTCTTTTTTTTCTGGATAAAAGGAATTTAAAAGAAAATATTTACAAGCCAAAACAAAACAACATAAAACGAGTGTCAAAAATTTTAAAAACCAATCAAAATCCTTTTTTTTATATCAAGGAAGAACTGAAACAAATGAAACAAAACAACTTGTTTTTTAATATTTTTTTTAAGAAGAGATAAAACAAAATAGGTAAACGAAAGAAAATTTGTGTTTTTTTAAATAAGAGATGAAAAACTTAAAACTAAATAAATAAAAAGACAAAAATAAAATAAAATAATATAAACAGACCACTCTAACTCAAACCGGCCCTATACGAAACCCATTACCAATTAACTTCCCGTTCCTTCCTTTCTCTGTTCAATTAAAATGTCGACTTTCCTTTCCAAATAAAAAAATAAAATTAAAAGTGATTTTCTCTGTTCAATTCGGGTAAGAAGAGGAGCGGTGAGGGGTTTTCAGATGGTTGGTCGGGATTGTTTGTAGAGGGTGTTGTAGTTCGTGTTTGAGTATTTGGTCGAGGAAGGGAATTACTGAAGTGAGGCCGTTCAGTTGTGTTGTGGGTGGTTCATTCAGGTGATTCGTTTGATGGTTCTAGCACAAGAAGTGTGGTAGTGGGTTGTCAACTGTTGATTGTTGTTGGTTGTAGTCGCAAGCAGGAAGAAGTGAGTGCTGTTGTTGTGAAGTAATCTAGGTAGAAGGAGGTAGAAGAAAGGTTAAGTTGGTTGCGGGAAATGGAAGAGGATGAAGGAGCAGAGGAGGGTGCTATTTTGAAGTGGTGGGTTTTTTAATGTGCAGAGTTATATGCAATAAGGATGGTATGCAGGCAGTGGTTATATGTAGCCTGGTGATGGTAGTTGTGAGGAAGATGGTTGTTGATGAAGTAGGAAGAAGGAGATGTTGAAGTTCAGTGAGATGGCAGAGGGGCAATGAGTTGAAGGTTTAATGAATGGTTCCTACAGCAGTGATGGTGGTGGATGGTAATGGCAATTGGAAGTGACTGTAGTAGTTTAGAGATGGAAGAAGTGGTGAAGGTGTATGTTGTTAGTGAAGTGGAAGTGGAGACTGGAGTTATATGAACGAAGCAGTGGATGAATGCAGTAGGAGGTGATGTGGGTTATATGTTTTGATGGATGTTCACTTTGATGTCACTGTTATATGATGTGCAGGAGGCAGATGTGGCAAATGGTTATATGAATGGTTGTATGACAGGGTTGTGGATGTATGTTGATGGTTGCAGCAGCAGCAGTGAGTTGTTTGAAGTGGTGATGTGTGAAGAATGTTGTGTTTCTTATGTGCAGGTAGTAGTTGGCAGAGGTGGCTACTAATGGTTGCTCTGGTGGGGTTGCAAGCATGTATGTATGCAGTTTTGCTGTAGTGTGATGTAATTATGAGGAGGCAGAGGGGCAGTGTAAGGAAATATGATGAAGTTTGTATAGGAAGTAGGAAGAATGTGCACAGAGGCAATGGAAGGAAGTGAAACAGCAAGTATGTGCACAGAGAATGTGAGTATGTGCACAGAGAATCTGCAAGTATGTGAAACAGCAAGTATGGATTAAGTATGTGCAATGGAAGGAAGTGGAAGGAAGTAGGAATTGCAGAGGAGGAGTTTTTCAATGGCAGTCTTGGGCAGCAAGTAGTGATGAGAAGTGCAGTGTTTTGGAGTTGCATGCGGATGTTTAGGTGACTGCAGCAGTGAAGTGGTGATGTTGTGGTGATTGGTAGGTAGAGGCCAGTGAAGTGTGGCAGAAGTAGTTATGAAGTATAGCAGAGGGGATGACATGTATGCACATAGAGAAGCAACTGTATACAGAAGTGTGGACAGAAATGCAAAAGTGCAAGGGAATTGGTAGTTGACAGTTTGTACAAAGAAATTTGTAAAATCAAGACAGAAAATGTAACTGTAATGCAAATATAATAAAATATTTTTGTTTTGAAATTGTAAATGCAAATGTAAATAGAAAAACAAAAAGAATACAAATCAAATGAAAGTAAAAATATCACAACAAGCACACAAAGCAAAATATTCTTTTTAAAAAAAAAATGCAATTCAACACACAAAATTAACACAAAATAAAATCAAACAAAAATAATTCGAAGAATAAAATTAGAATCAAATTTCAATTCCCTGGCAACGCCGCCAAAAACTTGTTTAACGATGAATTTTCTATCGGTTAGAAAATCACAAAAAAATGTAATAAAAATAACCTCAAGCGCACGACGTACAATTGTAGTACGTATGCGAGTACGGGTCGATCTGTAGGGAATTGAATTAATTTTAAATTCTACTCAATCAAACTAACCCAAAGAGTTTGAAATTGTTTTAACTAAAATGAAATTCAAGAACTAACTAAAAATAAAAGTGATTAAAAATATGAGAGTAAGAGACAATTTAGAGGCTAATCCACTCTCACATAAAATCAACATAAAATCAATCTATGATCTCTCATTTTAATCTAAGTAGAATAAGTAATGTATTTATCATAAGTATGGTCTATTTGTGTTATTAATTAACACAACTTAAACCATCAAACTTTAATACAACAACTAAAACCACTTATTAAATCTCATGAAAATGAATGTGAAACTAAAATAAAATCTATTTTAAGCATGATCTATTTACTATTTTTGATTAGTAACATAGGTCATCGAATTTTGATTTTATTTTTATTGCACGATCAAAATCACTTAGTAAGATGTTAATGTAAATTGTGTTTATATTTGAGTAAGAATAGCCTATTTGTGATAAACAACATAGGCTATCAAATTCACTAATAAACATACATCACATCTAATTATCCATGAAGCATAAAAAGAGATCATAAAGTAGCAAATATGTTGAATCTGCATGATTTAAGAGAGCTTCATTACCCTAAATTGAAGGGGTTTAGCTTCTCATTTTTGTTATCATTTCAACACATGTTGATTGCAACATTAAAAAGCAAGGAAAGTATGAGCTAATTAAAATAAAAAGAGAACTAAACTACTTGCGTAAATTAAATCCAAACTAATTTCAATGAAAAGAAAGCTAATCTACTAACATGAAATAGAAGAAAGCATGTAAATAAAAGTAAGAATGAAAATAAAATAAAAGCAAGAAGAAGAAGATGCTTAGGAAGCCGTTTTATTTCTCATTAATTTTGTGGCTACAACTTGCATAATATGATAAGGAGATTAAAACTCCATTACATGAACATAAGAGGGTTATTTATACATGACTAAAACCCTAATCCATTTTAAGGGATCTTCCTAAAATGCCCTTGAGTTAGTGTGGCCTCCAAGTTATCATTAGCATGAAATTAATCCTCCATAAAAGTGCATGTGCCTTTAATCCATACTAACATGTGCATTAGCTCTTAATTATGGTTCGTGGTTAGTGGGTAGGTGAGATCCTCCATGATTACATGAATTCTTTTATGTCTTCATTTCTTTGGCTTCCTTCACTTGTGCATGCATACATACATGAAAGCTTCTTTATAATTGATATCCATTTGCTACAATTTAAAAATAAAAACATGCAATTGAATTTTCCCAATTTAAATCATACACAAAATTACCATTTTGCCTCATGAAGATGCATGAATGATCACTTGAAAACATTTTTGAAATTGGTTTTCAACATTTAAAAAACCCAATTATGACATTTATTTTACTAAAATGAGATTAAGTGTGTGAGTAAATTACGTGCACATCAATATGCGTGCATATGAAGTATCAAGGAGAATTTACAAATAATTCTAAGACCACATATATACTCGTAGTTTGAATATCATGTGATTTGTTAAAGTGCTTGAGTGTAGTTGATCTTTCTTGATTGTGTAGTCATTCCTATATTATTGTATCTCCTTCTCCTACATTATAGATAAGTGCTAGCTATATATGATGATATAGTTGTCATCATTAAAATAGTAGAAACAAGGATTTAACACCGAGTTATCAGTTCTTGCCCGGGACGACGCCAAGTCAATGCAGAGAGCATACATGTCAAATTAGAGCACTATTCAACCTTTAGATCAAAGGTTATGCCCAGGGAATTGAAATTCAAACCGAAGTCAGAACAAATAGCTAATCAGAATAACCAAGAAAATTCAGCGTCTCGAGATGGAATCCAAACGATCAACTCGAATTCACCGGTTAGTATTCATGGACTTGCATAGTTTCAGAGCATACTTTGTTTCCAACGAAAGCATACTCTAGGGGGAAAAGGTTAACTGGGTTTTTGAACGTGCAGAATTCTATGGAAGATTGAACGTTAAGACAAGGGCAAAACGACTTGAAACTTGGAAGAAAGGCTTATTTGACTATGGAAATAGGCTAGGAAAAGTTGGAGTGATATGGAGCTAAGTCCATAACTCAGCAGTGAGTTGTAGCCATAACTCGGCACCGAGTTATGGTGCTTCATAGTTGGAACCTCCAACTTCCCTAAGCCATTCTCTAACTATTATATGCGAGCCCAAGCAATTTTGTAGAATTCCGGATGGCCTATCTTAAGAATTGAAGAGTTAGCTCCAGTACACTAAAGAACAAACCAAGTTATGAAGAAACGATCATCAAAACAAGTCATCAACCCACAGAAACACCAGGGGTACTAAAAATTGAAGTAAGAAGCATGACCCAAGAGGAAAACCGAGTTTCCCCGAAGGGTATAAATCAATACCGAGTTATAGGGATAACTCGGTATCAAGTTATCACTTTGACTCATGGCATATCCAACCTTTTCACACTATCTTGGGTTGGCATCTGAACTCTCTGGTAGTGGGCTTCTGATCTAATATGACTGCTACCCCTATAAATACATACCATAGAGCAACCAAAACATGATCAAGATTCTGCTATCACTACGCAAGAGTTCCATCTCTTCTTCAACTCTTCCCTCTACACCATAGTCACAAAGGCAGCAACTCCAGGCAATTCTAGGACTTAAAACTTGTCTAACCCCTGTACTTGTAACTTCTTCTCTCTCAAACCCCTTGTAAGCTCAAGCAAACTATATCAAATCAACAATCAACAGAGCTACAAAGTGGACGTAGGCCATAGATTGTCGAACCACGATAAAATATTGTGTCTCTGTTTCCTATTTCTATTTACTTTCCTTTTACTATTATTGTTATTTGCTAGATCTAGGTCACAAAGGTTCCCTCAACTCTATCTTGGGTGTTGATCCATTTTTGGCATTAACATAATGATAAGAGATCTTACTAAATACATCAAGTACAACTCATGAGTACAAAATAATAGAAATAAGATGGACAACTCTTCTTCAAATATCCTGTAGATAGATAAAACCTAAAATGCTAAATAACTTGGAAACTGACCTACATTATAAAAAATAACGCATGGATCAGAGTGGATAGTCTAGTGTGAGTTAAATGGTACATGGATAAACTGAGCATGAATAATAAAGTGACATAAGAAAATAAGGTAGCTAAAATATTAAAATTAGCACATGTTGAATATCATACACATACATGAGTGTTTTGGCAAGTGCAATGCACGTGCATACAAAGGAATTGACATTAAAAGTACTCATGAATATAAAAGTTATTTTGAATGTATTTGTTAAAATTTTAACAAATATATTATCGTAACAAATAAAATTGTAGTAAGCGGAAATCTAAGAAAATTGCTAAAATTATTACGTACGCATAATGGTATGCATGAATATTTAATAAGACATGAATTTATTTAATTGAAAGAAAATTATTAACTTTTATGATTTTATATTTTTAGCTACATTGGTTTTTTTACATGCTTAGTTATTAACTTTCTCATAATATCCTGGTTTAAATACATTAGATTGATAGTTTTCCCATTCTTATTTTATACCTAAAATTTTCCGTTTCCAATTTATTAGCAATATTTGTTTTAGTATTATTACTTATACACTTTATTGCCATATTCTAATCTTTCTATAATTATTAGCTTTGTAATATTCATAATAATATTAATGGTGTATATAGAAATTGTGGTCAACCAAACAGATGGGACAACAATGGTTCTACAATAACTATTAAAGATAAAGGTTACTAAAACTTTACAGAATAATTATGTAAGAAAAAATAGTTGAAATTAATGTCGAAATGATTCATGTTCCTTATTTAAAGATAATTATACTCTAGCCAAAATTTCTTAAATTTCATGATTGTAAAAACTATAAAATAATTTTCTAAATAGTTTTTAATTCATAATGAAGAAACCAAATTACCTATGCATAATATCGAAATTTTAAAATTCTATTTCAAAACTTTAAAGCTGTAAAGATTAATTAATTATGAATTGTTTTTAGTAAATAATATTGTTTATAAAGATTGAAATGCCTATAAATAAAACTTTAAATGTAACTTTGTAAAATAAAATCATATAAAATATATATTAAACATTCATCTAATATTAAGGCAAAGACATAGAGTTAAATAAATAAATTCTTAATATATCATAAAGCAAAATATTGAAGAATGTACATTTAAAAATATCTTATGATACTAATAATATATAATAAATAAATTAAAATCATATATACACATTTTATTTTTGTTAGAGCTAAGATTTGAACTCATGAACCTTATAAAATAAAAATCCATTTTAGTCTAGAGGGAGATTTGAACTCGTGACCTCATATAAAATATAAACGTATTTTAAAAAAGCAAGATTCGAAAGTGTGACATCATAAAAAGTATAATGATATTGTAATGATCGTCCTTTTGACTCCCGAATATCGACACTAATACATCCACGGTACTTACGTGCCGAGCACCCAAGTGCCGGAAAGACAGAAAGTAAGGATAAAATAAAAGAAAACGAAACAGAAGAAGAAAGGAGGACACAATATTGGAATCTTACAACGGAAGGATAAAATATAATATCTCAAATGATCTTTTACAAAAGGAAACTATAAGGATACAATAATCAGAGCAAACTAGCCTATTATCAACCTGGATAATTATAACTACATGTCCTTACAATTATTGATATATTTACATGAAGTAATGTAGCAGAAATGAAAACTACGCTAGGTAATCATCCAACTTCTCTCCAAGAGCTCCAATGAATATCAACTAAATTTGGAAATATACACAGGCTGACCCAAGCATTATAAGACAATAACATTCGGATCAATCTGGTAAACCAGCATGAGAAACTCAAATCATATGAATTACTTAATGTCTTAAAACCTTTCGAATTAAAGGTATCTCGTAAGGCCACACCGCAAATAAACATAGAAGGGTTTTCACCTTACGATAACCAAAACATTTCATAGGAAAATCTAGTGATATTATAATAATGTCTAGTGTGTGGAATATAAGTAAGAAATAGCTGAAATGCTTGCATCTCGCATTACAGCATAATAGAGTACATCTAAAACCACTAAGGCACATTCATATATGGATTTCCCATAAAGAACTCAATGAGATCAATCTCCTATGATGAGGATTAGAAACTACCTTCTGAGCGTTGTATATCTCTAAATAAAATATACTATAGAGTAAACACAACATGCCTATCATCTGAACACTCTCATGAACAATGTGAACCAAGTATCAAAAAATCCCCGTGCGCAACATATCGATAAGCATACTTTAGTACGGAGTTGATGTACCCCTCATGGGTCAACTAAACCCCAGATCATGCATCCTACTTTGTCTTTAGTCCTTTTTCAGATGTCGAGGGTACGTTCGGCATCTTTCACACTAGTTTTCAATACTCAAACAAATGTTGAATCCCATACGTATTCCATCATCTCAAAAGATTTCAGAACCACACATGGATTCCATCATTCCAGTTCCAAAACATAGAATCCGTAATCCTAGTCTTGAAGTGGTTTTTGATATGTAGAACACTTATCGATCCCAGTTTCTCTAAGACTGAATCGATGAACCATATTCAACAATAAAGCAAATGATCGTATAAGGGAACTAATTCGCGTATGCTCTCCATAAGAAAGTAAACATACAAGCATTATCAATTCATATAAAGCATGATCAAATCACATAAACGACTTTTAATCCCTTTTTAATTAATTTATCTTTTCATTAATTGAAAATCCTTTTTATTAGTAAAACACCTTTTATCTAATAAAACTTCTTTCATTAATCAAAACCCTCTTTATAAATTAATACTCCATTATTAAATAAAACTTCCTTTGTATACTTATATATATATATAATTTTACTTTATAAAAGACATATACTTGTATTCTACCATTTCACTATTTACTTATACTCTTTTAAATACTTAAAAAGTATTCATATACTTACCTCAATGGTATAAGTATTTTCATAAATCACTTAACAAAGTTTTTCCTTCTTATATTTAAAATATAATCAAAGAGGTTAAAAACAAATGTTTGCTAAAACATTGTTACTGTAAACCACTTCTCTTTTATAAGATAAAATTATAAATTTTTCTATCTTTTAAAAATATTTCAATACTTGTTATTACCGTTAAAATTCCATTTTTAAAGATCTAATTATATTTATAACATTAAAATATAATTCCAGGGTTTAAAAACAAATGTTACTAAAACATTATTTATTACAAACCCAAAACACGTCATATTTTATCATTATCTTGAAAACTCCTTTTAAAGGTTTAATTACATTTATAAGGCCTTAAGACAAGTGTTACTCAAACATTGTAATAACAAATCCAAATCATTTCATACTTTAGAAACATTCTCTTTAAACTTGCTTTTTAAAGACATAATTATATTTAAGGGTTAAAGACAATTGTTGTTTAAAACATTGTCACAACAAACTCAAATCATTTCATACTTAACCTTAAGGTATTCATTGTTAAATATCTAATTATATTTCTGAGTATAGTAAATAATAAGGGTTAAAAACAAATGTTGCTAAAACATTTTTACTACAAACCCAAAACACATCATATTTTAACATTATCTTTAAAACATGCTTTTAAAGATTTAATTAGATTGTTTGTGACGCCCCACCTCTATACCCACACTAGCCAAGAACACTACGGTGTAGTGCTGTCAACTAGCATGGAGAATAAGGCTGTTGAGGAGCGACCATCCGTGTAACTTCTTTGTGCGAGCACCGATATGTCAGATAGTATAACATGCATTTCATTTAAGGAAGAAATCCGACATACCAATACAAACTCAAAGCTATCACACAGTGGCTATATATAATCTTCGGAAACAAACATAGAAATAAACATAACATCAATCAGTCACAGACATCCATATCACAAAGGCGGAAAAATATATGAATAAATATATATAACACATGAAAGTGTTCATCAGAGTAGTGGTCAGAAAGATCCTCGATAATACAAAAGAATAGCTACAAGCTACACAAAAGAATAAGTATACATCTATGAGTCGACATCTCAAATGTATACGACAAAAACTACTGATCTAAGTAGTTAGCCAAAAATCAGAGTAATAGATCCCTGGAGAGAAGTCAAGCAGAAGCACTTGTAACATCTCGGTCTGACCCGAGTATTATTTCATAAGAAAATAATAAACGGATCAGTCTAACTATAAATATCAGATGACATGGTATAGAATAAGAGATATGGCATAAACATATAATATCCATAATGGCATACTACTATAAGTATGAAAATGATAATCAACAAAAGATTAATCAATATCACAAGAATATTCTCAAAGATCCAAAGAGGGCATCATACCCAAAACTTGTATTCGTAACAAGTCAATGACAAACGAAATCACCAATGTGAAAATTGATAAAGCATATCAATAGAAATCACGAAACTAGGTGAAGCATAAAATTTCCAGAAATCAACGCACGAAATCCAGAAATCATAAAAAGGGAAAGAGGCGTATCACATAGCGGTCCGAAGACCATGGGGAGCTACCCCATATGTGTGAGTCGAAATCACACCAATGAGGTATAGATTAACCTTGTAGTCAAAGAGGTATGTGTGAGTCGAAATCACACAGATGGTGTCTAGTCTAACCTCGCAAACAAGAGATATGTGTGAGTCGAAATCACACAAATGGTGTCTAGACTAAACTCGAAGCCAAAGGGATATGTGTGAGTCGAAATCACACAGATGTGGTCTAGTCTAACCGTGCAGACAAGAGATATGTGTGAGTCGAAATCACACAAATGGTGTCTAGACTAACCTCGAAGCCAAGGGGATATGTGTGAGTCGAAATCACACAGATGAGGTCCAGTCTAACCGTGCAAACAAAGAGACATCGCACAATTGCTAGTCTAAATCATAAAAGGATCGTCATTGATCGATAAGTGTAAATTACACTAAGTTAGTAAATATAAGAGTTTAGCTTCATGTCCCATAACTACTAGCTTAACTCAAATATTTACGAACAAATTGTAGACTTCCACTAGAAGTTAAGTGTAGATTACACTAAGCTAGTAAGTATAAGAGTTTAGCTTCATGTCCCATAACCACTAGCTTAACTCAAATATTTACGAACAGATTGTAGATTTCCACTCGAAAACTGTCACAAAAGGTTCAGTCGAACAAGTCCAAGAATTAACCGACGAAGTAAACGCAAGCGTTTCATACCACTTGTTTTGCTAAGCCGTTTAATTAGATTTCTCATCCGAGTGAGGTAAAGGCTTGTATATACTAATAGATTGGAAAACGGTTTAGGAAAAGAGCTTTGTAATAAAATAGTGTTGAAATCATTTTGATGAAAGAGTTTTGATATTTACTACTAGTATTAAAACCTTTATATTTTTAAAGTGACAAGTCAAAACGTTGATTGTAGAAACAAATCAATTCACTAAAATTCACATTCGAAGACGTGGATAAAATCCAAAGAAATCGATACCGAATCCTTCAAAATAGATATTCCCAAAAATCACGAAGAAAATGTCATCAAAGCCGATAATAAATGATAACAACAAAAGGGAAACAACAAGAATCGATTAAAGTTGGAAATTCAAACAAATAGGCAATATAGGCATAATTGGCAAAAGGGAGCAGGTCGGTCAACCGGACTCCCTGAGTCGGTTGACCAGACCAGAGACAGAAATGCTCGGGTAGCAGGTCGGTCGACCGGACCCTGAGGTCGGTCGGCCGAAGCCTGTAACCTGCACTCCCCAAAACAGAGGTAGGGAAATGCTAGAGTAGTAGGTCGGTCGACCGGACCCTGAGGTCGGTCGACCGGAGCCTGTTTCCAGCACTCCCATGCCAATCAAATGAATGCCAATCCCTTCCGAAATGCAATCGGTCGAGCAACGGCACTAAGGGTTTACGCCCATCGACTACCCGGCCATATAAGCTCTTCGATTCATCACCAAAAACATGATCAAAACATCAAAGTTAGGATTTTCAAAGAATTGAACTCAAAACACTAAAAATTGGAATATTCACCAAATCAATCCAAACCAAAAGCAATTGCACAAGAATAAGTGTTAGGAATTCATACCTAACAATCGTAGATAGTTATAGACTAAGATGTGAGATAAAAATCTCACCTTTTCACAAAAATAATGAAGAAGGAGCTTAATTACAAGGAGAAGACCAACCAATCTCCACTTCAACCCAACAAGCTTCAATCTAAGATCAAAACAATTATTTCGTAAGTTTAAGTTTAGTAATTTCTGAAACTAAAGAGAGAGAGAGAGTTGGAGAAGATGAAGAGGAGGCTTACCAATAGCTTCTCTTTGATTTTGGAGCAAGAATTCAAGTTTGAAAGAAGAAACTAGGGCTTGGAATTTCTAATTCTCTTTCCTTTCCACCATTTTTAGTTTTAGCTTGAGTTTCAGGAGTGGGAATGAGTGAATGGAGAGGAGGGGGCTGAGTTAGGGTATTAAGTTAGCTAGTGGGCTGAATCCAAACTCAAAACCCAAATAGAAAAAGTAGCCAATTTCGATTAACTCCAAACATATCGAAGTTTATACTTAAAAAGGTCGCAAACGTTATTTTGAACTCAATGGAAGTGGTCTCGAGTCCCAATTCGACTGTTTGCTAAAAGTAGGTTTTCGAACTAAAATCCAATGAACGATGAAATATTTAAGTAAAATATTTAAATATACAATCGATAAATATGCGGGTTGTTACAGACTCCCCTCCTTAAAGAAATTGCGTCCTCGCAATACTTAAGAAGAAAATAAAGAGTAACAACCATAAAAGGATATCAAACACAAAAGAAAATTGAAATAAGAAGTTCACCATAAAGAGCACGAAAGAGTAAGTACGGTTGTGTTTTCTCGATGAATTCTCAAGATTCCCACGAAAAATTCTTAAGATTTGAGGACCATTGAACTTCCACAAGAAGAACATCTTTATTTCGAAGGCGTTCAACCTCCGAAGTAATGATACGAATAGAATGCTGCTCATAAGTCAAATTTGGTGAAACTTCAATTTCCTCAATAACACCGGGCTCAAGAATAAAATCGGAATCCCTAAGGTATTTCCGTAGTAGAGAGACGAGGAAAATGTCATAAATAGAAAAAGATTGAGCCGGTAATAAAAGGGCGATAAGCGACGGAACAAATACGTTTGGTGATGGGAAATGGACCATCGTACGTATCGAGGTGCTAACTTTCCCAATCGACTGAAACACACAACACCCATCTTAGGTGAAACCTGAATGAACACCAAAAAGATCTGGACCTAAAACCAGTTCTCACCGGCTTTAAGCCAACACGAAGAAAATCGGCATAGCCTTCCGTAGAGTGCCTCGAAAGGTGCCATACCAATATAGGGTTGGAAGTTATTATTGGAAGAAAACTCAACAAGAGAAATATAATTTTCCCAACTTCCACCAAAATCAAGAACACATGCACGAAAGAAGATCTTCAAGAGTTTGATTCACACGCTCGGTTTGTCCATCGGACAAAGGATGATAAGCGGTGCCAAAATTAAGCTTTGTTCCCAAAGCTTTTTTGAAGACCTTACAAAATTCATTAGCAAAACAATGGATCACGATTGCTAACCATATAAGTAGAAACTTCATGCAATTTAACTAAACATAGGGTTTAGTAAAAAGAGATACGGTCCGATTGGACCGAACGGGAAGAAAACGGGTAGATTTTGTAAGTCTATCTACAATTACCCATAAACTGTCATGACCCGAACGAGAATGGAGAAGTCCGTCAACGAAGACCATGGAAATTTGATCCCACTTCCAAATTGGAATATCCAAGGTTGCAATAACACACTGGGCCTTTAATAAGTTGGTAAGTCATGCAACGCTTAATGAAGTTAGCAATATCAGATTTTATTTCATCCTAATAATAAAGTAGTTACTACTACCGGGATGAATGGAAAATTTAGAACGACGAGAATCTTCTAAAATGTCTTTACGAAGATCACAAATGTTTGGCACAATAAGTCTTCCAAACACTCGAATGCCACCTCGAGAATCAATATCAACGTTTTCAACACTTCAATATCAATTTTATCCCTAAAATTTCGGCTAAGAAGAGCCAATTCGGGATCTAGCTTTTGAGCTTCAAGAATGCGGTCAAAAAGAGAAGGATGAGCCTCAAGGCTACATAAAACTAGAGATGAACATGAATTGGAATTCACGATCTCGAATCTCACAAGTGGAGGAGATCCCAAGATCATTCCATTTGGATATCATCAAAGAAATAACTGCTTGTTGCTTAAGACTAAAGGCATCGACAACACGATTCTCCCATCCGGGAGTAAACAAAGAATATCAAGATCATAAGATGCAAGGAACTCGAGCCAACATTGTTGACACTAATTAAGTTCCTTATGAGAAAATAAATATTCCAAAGATTTATGATCAAGGTGGAGAACAAATTTCTCTCCCAAAAATGATGATGCCAAACTCTAAAAGCGAAAACAATAGCCGCGAGCACTAGATCATGAGTGACATATCTAGTCTCGATAGGCTTTAATGATTTAGAAGCAAAAGTGATAGCACGTTCTCTTTCGCCAGAGAACGACACACAAACCAATACGACTAGCATCGGTATAAACAATAAAGTCTTGGTTCCTTTCGGGAATCACAAGAATAAGAGTATCAGAAAAGAGTTCTTTTAAATAATCTTCTTTTCCGAAAAGCTAAAACTTTTAAAATTACAATTATCTTTATGTAATAATCTTTTCAGAAAAACTTTTATTTTACAAGTCAGTTTACTGTGTCTGATTGTCTCATCAAAGCGTTTAGGAGATTCCTATCGATAACGTTGATCAAGCGCATCGACCAGAATTCTTAAAGCACTCAATGGGCAATACAATCACAAAATCATCTTCTATCTTATAAACATGTTTCTTAAAAAACCTTTAAGAATATTCTTTGCTCATGTAAGAGCAAAAAATCAAATTGTACTTATAAATAAATCTTATGAAAAAGATTTGCAAAATTTTAATTTGCTGTTTTCATCCAAAATCAATATATACAAGAATGAAGTTATCGAGATCGTAGAATACTCGATTTATAAAATGGATGAAATAAGCTGGACAAACTGAATGACACAATAAGTCATTCATAAGTTTCATAACGAGTGCGGAATGCGGTAATGAAATGCTATCTCCAGCAACTCGTAGCAAATGAAAATCGGTGGCAAGGTCGAGCTAAAAAGGCCTTAACACCACTCAAAAGATTGCTTAGGCGATAATCCTAAGACAAACTCAAAAATACCGAAAAATTCTCAAACTACATGAATGAGAGAAATAACACTTTCCTCATCATGTGAGCTTAAAGAATAAAATGATGCCATCAAATTGGAATCAAAATCACAAAGGAAAAACAAAAATCTGCTTAACAGATTGAAAATGTCGAAGACGAATGGTCCATATGGGACAAAGGATATGGCTTCATAATAATTAAGCCAATCCTTACAAAAGTCAATTCCGAAGCATAAGTAAAAATCGGCTCGGAATGAAAAATCACATAAAATAACTTCGACATCAATAAAAAACAAATTGAGTGTTGCAGATCCACCAATCCGGATTCACAATCCTCAAAGAAGTCATCAAGCCCAGAAATGTTTAAAGAAAAAGAATCACAAGTTCTTTTGATATAAAAATATTGAGATGAAACCCATATCAAAAAGAACTCGAATAAGATAATCACAAAATAAATGTCATCAAGGATAGAATGGATACCTTGACTAAGAGAAGAGTTGTTAGGGGCTTGCACTATATTTAGCTTTCTCATGTCCTTGTTCAAAAGTTTTGGACAAGCAGATAAAAGATGACCCGGTTTCTTGCAACAGCGACAAGAATGGGGTTTCATACACATATTCGCATAGTGTTCCTTAGAATTACAATTGTAGCATCCTCCATGATTAGGGATTGGAGTCTTTGCTACAAAAGTAGTTTGCTTCACTCTCTTATTGGGATTAAGGCTCTTGATCTTAATATGCCTCTTCTTGGAAGTCTCAATATCACAAACACTTCCTTTACCAACCTCTTCATGTCGAAGAGTGATATCCACAAGCTGATTGAAAGGAACTTCAAGTTTCAAAGGTAAAATATTTTCGGGGTTCTTACCCAAAGCACAGATAAACCTTTGATTCTTTACAAGATCCAAAAGTTGTTGGGCCGGCATGAATACGCCATCCAGAGAAGGACTACTGGATTGACCAGCGCTAAGACTGCCAGAACCAACCATTTCTTTTCTTTAAGAAAGAAAGAAAAGAAGAAGAAAAAGTTATTCTCAGAATGAATATCAAACAATCATGATTGATAAAACAAGGAATCATAAAAGAAAATAGGATAGAACGGGTCCAATTGACTCGAATAAATTCCTAAAGCACGACTCCTAAGAAAGACTTAGGACATGATCCTTGCTAAATTATTCTACATTGTTCCGAAGTTTGGCTCTGATACCAAGCTGTGACGCCCCACCTCTATACCCACACTAGCCAAGAACACTACGGTGTAGTGCTGTCAACTATTGCGGAGAATAAGGCTGCTGAGGAGCGACCATCCGTGTAACTTCTTTGTGCGAGCACCGATATGTCAGATAGTATAACATGCATTTCATTTAAGGAGGAAATCCGACATACCGATACAAACTCAAAGCTATCACACAGTGGCTATATATAATCTTCGGAAACAAACATAGAAATAAACATAACATCAATCAGTCACAGACATCCATATCACAAAGGCGAAAAAAGATATGAATAAATATATATAACACATGAAAGTGTTCATCAGAGTAGTGGTCAGAAAGATCCTCGATAATACAAAAGAATAGCTACAAGCTACACAAAAGAATAAGTATACATCTATGAGTCGACATCTCAAATGTATACGACAAAAACTACTGATCTAAGTAGTTAGCCAAAAATCAGAGTAATAGATCCCTGGAGAGAAGTCAAGCAGAAGCACCTGTAACATCTCGGTCTGACCCGAGTATTATTTCATAAGAAAATAATAAACGGATCAGTCTAACTATAAATACCAGATGACATGGTATAGAATAAGAGATATGGCATAAACATATAATATCCATAATGGCATTCTACTATAAGTATGAAAATGATAATCAACAAAAGATTAATCAATATCACAAGAATCTTCTCAAAGATCCAAAGAGGGCATCATACCCAAAACTTGTATTCGTAACAAGTCAATGACAAACGAAATCACCAATGTGAAAATTGATAAAGCATATAAATAGAAATCATGAAAATAGGTTAAGCATAAAATTTCCAGAAATCAACGCACGAAATCCAGAAATCATAAAAAGGGAAAGAGGCCTATCACATAGCGGTCCGAAGACCATGGGGAGCTACCCCATATGTCTGAGTCGAAATCACACCAATGAGTTATAGACTAACCTTGTAGTCAAAGAGGTATGTGTGAGTCGAAATCACACAGATGGTGTCTAGTCTAACCTCGCAAACAAGAGATATGTGTGAGTCGAAATCACACAAATGGTGTCTAGACTAACCTCGAAGCCAAAGGGATATGTGTGAGTCGAAATCACGCAGATGAGGTCTAGTCTAACCGTGCAGACAAGAGATATGTGTGAGTCAAAATCACACAAATGGTTTCTAGACTAACCTCGAAGCCAAGGGGATATGTGTGAGTCGAAATCACACAGATGAGGTCCAGTCTAACCGTGCAAACAAAGAGACATCGCACAATTGCTAGTCTAAATCATAAAAGGATCGTCATTGATCGATAAGTGTAAATTACACTAAGTTAGTAAATATAAGAGTTTAGCTTCATGTCCCATAACCACTAGCTTAACTCAAATATTTACGAACAAATTGTAGACTTCCACTAGAAGTTAAGTGTTGATTACACTAAGCTAGTAAGTATAAGAGTTTAGCTTCATGTCCCATAACCACTAGCTTAACTCAAATATTTACGAACAGATTGTAGATTTCCACTCGAAAATTGTCACAAAAGGTTCAGTCGAACAAGTCCAAGAATTAACCGACGAAGTAAACGCAAGCGTTTCATACCACTTGTTTTGCTAAGCCGTTTAATAAGATTTCTCATCCGAGTGAGGTAAAGGCTTGTATATATTAATAGATTGGAAAACGGTTTAGGAAAAGAGCTTTGTAATAAAATAGTGTTGAAATCATTTTGATGAAAGAGTTTTGATATTTACTACTAGTATTAAAACCTTTATATTTTTAAAGTGACAAGTCAAAAAGTTGATTGTAGAAACAAATCAATTCACTAAAATTCACATTCGAAGACGTGGATAAAATCCAAAGAAATCGATACCGAATCCTTCAAAATAGATATTCCCAAAAATCATGAAGAAAATGTCATCAAAGCCGATAATAAATGATAACAACAAAAGGGAAACAACACGAATCGATTAAAGTTGGAAATTCAAACAAATAGGCAATATAGGCATAATTGGCAAAAGGGAGCAGGTCGGTCAACCAGACTCCCTGAGTCGGTTGACCGGACCAGAGACAGAAATGCTCGGGTAGCAGGTCGGTCGACCAGACCCTGAGGTCAGTCGGCCGAAGCCTGTAACCTGCACTCCCCAAAACAGAGGTAGGGAAATGCTAGAGTAGTAGGTCGGTCGACCGGACCTTGAGGTCGGTCGACCGGAGCCTGTTTCCAGCACTCCCATGCCAATCAAATGAATGCCAATCCCTTCCGAAATGCAATCGGTCGAGCAACGGCACTAAGGGTTTACGCCCATCGACTACCCGGCCATATAAGCTCTTCGATTCATCACCAAAAACATGATCAAAACATCAAAGTTAGGATTTTCAAAGAATTGAACTCAAAACACTAAAAATTGGAATATTCACCAAATCAATCCAAACCAAAAGCAATTGCACAAGAATAAGTGTTAGGAATTCATACCTAACAATCGAAGATAGTTATAGACTAAGATGTGAGATAAAAATCTCACCTTTTCACAAAAACAATGAAGAAGGAGCTTAATTACAAGGAGAAGACCAACCAATCTCCACTTCAACCCAACAAGCTTCAATCTAAGATCAAAACAATTATTTCCTAAGTTTAAGTTTAGGAATTTCTGAAACTAAAGAGAGAAAGAGTTGGAGAAGATGAAGAGAAGATGAAGAGCAAGAATTCAAGTTTGAAAGAAGAAACTAGGGCTTGGAATTTCTAATTCCCTTTCCTTTCCACCATTTTCAGTTTTAGCTTGAGTTTGAGGAGTGGGAATGAGTGAATGGAGAGGAGGGGGCTGAGTTAGGGTATTAAGTTAGCTAGTGGGCTGAATCCAAACTCAAAACCCAAATAGAAAAAGTAGCCAAATTCGATTAACTCCAAACATATCAAAGTTTATACTTAAAAAGGTCGCAAATGGCATTTTGAACTCAATGGAAGTGGTCTCGAGTCCCAATTCGACTGTTTGCTAAAAGTAGGTTTTCGGACTAAAATCCGATGAACGATGAAATATTTAAGTAAAATATTTAAATATACAATCGATAAATATGCGAGTTGTTACATTGTTAATGTAAAAATTGAATGCTAACACCCCGGTGTGAGTATTAGTAAAGTGAAAGCACCACCCGTTGGTACGGGAACTAAATCAAGCAGATAATTGCAGTAAAAGTAAAGAGACAGCAGTTTTTATAGTGGTTCGGCTCAAAATCAAGCCTACGTCCACTTTATCTTCTTTATCACAAGTTCGATTATAAGTTTTACAAAGATTCCTTCGATTATTCAACAATCGATACATGTGATTAGCACTACAATGCAAAAGAGATTCCGGAATCCATCTTGAATGTAGCTGATCTTCTTCTTAGGTAGTTTGAAATGTTTTTGGTAGTAGAAGTGTTGTAGAGGTCGTGAATGCAGCAGAGTTTTGGCGCTTCAAAGTCTGGAAAAGTCCTCGTTCAATGTGGAGTAGGCGGGGTATTTATAGGAGGAGCAGTCCTTAGGTCGTTGGATTTTAAGTCGTGAGCGACCTAAGGGTCATCCCGAGTTAGCTTAAGTCGTTGGCGACTTAATGGAGCCATTCTGGGTGAGATACTGGGTGTGAGCGACCTAATGTAGTAAATATAGAAGTTATCTCGGCCAAATTAGGTCATGAGCGACCTAATAGAAGAGGCAGGTCGTGTGGCTTTACTCTGGAGCATGTTAAGTCGTTCCCTTTTTCTGAATTACTAGGTTGCTAGGTCGCTAACTCGTTAGGTCGCTAGGTCGCTAACTCGTTAGGTCACTAGGTCGCTAACTCGTTAGGTCGCTCGGTCGCTAACTCGTTAGGTCGCTAGGTCGCTTTCTGGAGTTAGGTCGCAGCCTTCTTATCTCGTTAGGTCGCTAGCTTGTAGATCGTTGAGCCGGTGAGTCTCTTAGCTTGCTAAGTCGTTGGGTCGCTAAAGCCTTGAGTTGCTTGAGTCCTTTAGATCGGTAAGTCGTAGATCGTTGAGTGCTAGGTCGTCGAAACAGAGGTGTTAACATAGATTTAAGGGCTAAAGACAATTGTTAATTAAACATTTGTCAGAACAAACCCAAAACCATTTACTTATAACTTAAGTGTTAAAATCCAAACTTCCTTTATAATATTTATAAAATACTTAACTTACTTTTAAAAACTTATATATATATATATAGAAATACCTTTAAAATACATATAAATTTGTTAAAACGGTTTTAAACTGCTTGAAAACGTATTAGAATTATTTATATACAATATTATGTAAAAATATGGAATTTTAAATAAATAGAAAAACCAAAATAAACATGTTTTATTTTAAAAGCACTTAGTTTAAAAATTCCGAATTAATTGTTAAAAATATATTTAAACTTGAAACCAATTTTAAAACACTCTATTATAAGTTAGAAAACAAACCCTAAAAAGATTAGTGAGAAATACTTAATTTAAATATCATTTTTACACAACTTATTATTTCATATTAACATATATAGCGTTTCTATAAATGTTGTCTAGAGTTATGTTACATGTTTTGTTACAACTTTGCGCCAAGTTTTCGATTCCTTAGCAAATGATTTTAGATCCATTCATTTTTCTATAGTTAGTATAATTTTGGTACTTGAAACCATGAAGAAAAATCCTAAAAAATATCTTTTAATTATTTTATAGAAATTTTCGAAAACAAGGTATTAGACCGAAGTGCTCATATAACGACTATTTCGTAATGACTTTTACCACTTCGTTTAACTGACTATCAAATGATTTAACCTTCAAAACTTTTACAATAAGAGTAATACAATATTTACTTATTTAAATGGTAGAGAAATCCCTAACAAAAGTTTCCACAAAAAAATGTTATTTCCTAAAAACAAGGAATTTATAAGTATCACGATTGTTTTACTATTAACTTTTACAACATTGGTTTATATTTTCTCTAACTTTACAAACATATTCTTTGTTTTTCAAAACACTTATAAAAGTGTAGATAATAACCAAACAAGTTATATTAAAGTATGTTCACAAATCACCAAATTTCACAAGTTTAAAAATTAAGGGATTCAAAGTGCGTTTATAGCGACCATCACTATATGTATAATTCCATATTCAAAATTATTCCACCATATATAAATCAAGGCCTTCCTAGGCACAAAAAAAAAATTATTCAAAGAATGAAATAAGGATTTATAACTTTACTTAGTTAGGGTCTATAATTGTTATAATAGCAAGCAAATCAGCATGTTCAATTTTCAAGATAATATATTCATTCAAAGTGAGAATAACTCACTTTTATTCAAACCATACACTTCCTACCAACATTCAATAAACCTAACTCCCTTCCATCATCTCCATTTTCTCTTAGCTCAAGGCCAAGATCTTCTTCTTCCTCCCATTACTCACATCCATGACCACCATCCTCTTTCTTGCTCACGTCTAAAACATCCTCATATTTCTCCTCTATGATCACGCTTAGCCTTTGTCCTACTAATTGCTCATGGCCATGGCCTTTTTTAGGCTATGGTGCTCCATTTCATCATAATGCATGTTGGCAAAAAATTTTAATGATGTTTTAAGGCTTGCTTTAAAGTATGGCAAAGTCTAATTAAGAGGTGCTCTAATTAGGGAAAGTTTAGAGGAGAAGAGAGTGAAAGTTTTACAACTTGGATATGTGAATTTGTGAAGAATGAAGAGTGGCTTAGGAGCGATGGAAAAAGGACAAAAATAACCTTCCTTAGCCATGAAGTAAAGGACTTCCAAGCCATGAGACATGCCATGAAACATGCTCCTTAAAACAAGGTTCCTTAAATTGCTCCTTAATCAATGCCTTGAATTAAGGGATTTCGTCTCTTTTAATTTTTACTAATTAAAACTTAGTTTAATTAATCTTTTGTTACTAAAAGAGAAGTGCTTAATTATTGTTTACAAGTTGCTATCTCACTATAAGAGTTATAAAATATTTATACAGCTTGTATTGAACAAAACGTTGATTTTTACCAAAATGTTTTCTGGTCAAATTTTCAGTATTTCTACGAAATCTATATTTTTGTAAACACATTTCAAAAATGAGTTTTCTAACATTAGCTATTAATTAAAAAGTATTTAAAAAGGTTATAAAGTCATATTTATTCATATTAAACACTAGATTCAAATATTTAAATAATTTATATATTTATATACGAAGTGTTTGAAATTCCGGGTCGTTACATTCTCTCCCCTTAGAATATTTCATCCTCGAAATTCCAACACAAGCAACCAAAGATGCAACCATACATTAGTACATAACAGTATTACAATTATTAACAACCATAGCTTATGGTTTGCCCAAATTCGAAATCTTTTCATCGTATAAGGGTGACAAATAAACTACTAAGCGTAACTTTCGCTTAACAGCTTTAGGTTATTACTTAGTTGATTATTAATTCTATATCAAAAATTCAAAGAGACCTTTCCCAAGCTTTCCACAAGCCAAGCAAACATAGTATATGAATATACTAAAGCCCGTACAATGTACATATGTCATCCATACGCAATATCTGATCCGATCTCTTGCTCGATCACATAGATTTCACTTTCGAACTAGTAAATCTTACTTGATCTCCCTAGTGTGGACTCCGATCTGGGTTCTTGATTGGAATACTCTGTTCTCTTTGCATATACTATGATAGAAAACTTCAGAATCATATCAAAAATCCATATCCAGTGTTCGCCGTCAAGAAATCTAGTAAAAAATCCTGACTCGGACTGGTGTACATTACCTCGAAATCATGCATTCGAATCTTAGATCGAGAAATGTTATGCGAATGAATGATCTATATACAACTTACATATTTAATTCAATTAGTTTCTTAATTAAACAAATTCCTTTCTAATTCTCATTTATTTACACAAAATTATTTCTTATGTAATATTCAGATCATTTATGTAACATTTCTTAAAACATTACTTAGGTTATAAACATTTCATAAAGACTTATCTTTACCTATAAAACATTTTACGAAAAGAAAATTTCATTTTAAAACATTTCAAGACTTGAGTTCATTACTCATATAATACTATACTATATCCTAAGAGCACATACAAAACAATCTTTTACATTTCACTTCCTACAATTTCGAAGAAGGCAAAAATAATCTTGGATCTTATAATCGAGTCAACTTTCTAGACTTCTTTATCCATCGGCTAGGCAAGTAGCTTGGTAGAGTAGGATTGGTATTCAAACTCAAGACTATAGTCTACTTTGAAAGTGACTAAGGATTGTGCAATATGGAATATTTAATAAACTATCTACTTATGTAAAATGTAAATGTAAAAGTAAAGTAACAAAGTAAATGACACCAGAGATTTTTAGACTACACTTCCCATTTTACGTCCAGTCCCAGACTCCTTCTGGAATTTAACTATCAACCCTCACTTAACCCAGAGGAACATGTATTACACCGCCCGAGCAACCGAACAAGACTTCAACCTCCTAAGCAATAGAATAGTACTTCAACCACCTGTGCAACCGAACAATACTTCAATAATACAAAAAATCATCTAACTGAATGTGCTTTTTTAATAGCATGAATAAGTCTTTAGATTACACCCTTCCTATAATCTTCTCCTTTGTGGTATATCATGTAATTCGTGAAAACAGGAAGCTTATTAGATAACTAATGAAGTATTCTTGAATGAACGAGTGATTAGAGTGAAATTTTGAAGTATTGAATGCTTAGAGTTCAAATAGCAAGATAGATTAGAAATAAAAATAAGAATTGATTATCAATAAAATGGAATTTATGGCTTTTATAGAGATTAAGAGTTGTATTCGTTCATGAAATATAGCCATGAAAAGCTATGGTAGCAACTCTTGAATCAAGAGTTGTTCCTGTTCATTAAAATGAAGTGTCCCTTGAAAAACTAGCCGTTATGAAGATTCAACCATCTGAATGGAGCAATTCAGCCAGCTGAGTTGATCAAAAATAAAACACACAAGTAAATAGCGCAAAAAGCATCAAATTCAACCGATTGAATTATCATATTCAGCCGTCTGAATATTTAATCACATTTGTGCACATGCACAGCAGCCGGCCGGCTGACTCATGTAATTCAGCCGGCTGAGTTAGTGTTTTTGGGGGTTTCTACTTGTTTTGATGAACTTTATATTTTGTGTGTGTGCATGTACCACTTCGGAGAGATTTTAACATATATTTACTACTAAACTCGGACTTTTAACTAAATACTTTGCTGAAGCTTCAATTCGGAATCTAGTCTTCAAATTGTTAGAATAATTATCGAGTAAACGATATCTTCTCCTAAAAGTTTAGTTAGATCTAAATGATACATTTACTTATATAGTTATCACAATCAAAACACCAAAATTCAAAGTTCTAAAATTCTCCACCTTTTTAATGATGACAACTATGTAAGTTATTATATAAATGAAAACAGATTTGTACTCGCCCTGTCTTTATACTCCCCCTATCGTTATGACGTACCTTTTTCTCCCCCTTTGTCATCATAAAAAGGAAAACTTAATAGATAGGAGAAATATTAAAAATATACGCAATGTTGCTATGATTGAAAAGGACAAATTAGACAACTATGAAAAAAATTTGTTTAAAAAACTAAAAATGGACAACTTTGAAATACTGTTATGTGTAAAATTGTTGAAAAATAACAATATTTGAAACATGTTTAAAAAGTAGAAATTTACAACTTAATATAATTTGAAATAATGTTCATATGTATAGAATAATATGGTTCAAAAATAGTAATAATTTAGTATAGTCCCAAAACATGTTCAGAAATAGTAATAATTTGGTTTAAAAATCGTACTTAGTTTGTTAAAGATTATTTGAAGCAAAAACAACAAATATGAAAATGAAAACATATTTTCGTTCCTGTCATGTGTTTTGAGCAACCGCTGTCAAGTATCCATTTTCCTCTTTTTAAATTTGGTACCTAAAAAAAAATGAAAATATTGTTAGTACCCATTTTTCTTGTTAGGATCCTAAGAGTTAGAACTTAGGAAGCCAAACCCATGAGGGTTTAGAATTCCCTTTATATACAAAGTTATCGCTTTTATGAACAGTTTTTATAAATGATTGTATAAAATTATTTCTAATCGAATTATCATTAGTTTTTGGCACCCAAATATTTATATTTTTTGTGTTGCAAATGTCCTTCTTTTGCGTGAAAACCTTTGGTTTTGGTTTTTCTTTTACAAAATTCTTATGTATTTTGAAATTTTGAAATAGTGAAATATTCCTCTTGGAACTATATTTTGAGGAATTTATATATCCTAAAACTTTCTTATTGAAAGAGGTTTTAGAGTTATTAATAATTCTAGAATGATTTTCTCTACCTTTATTAAAGTTAGAAACATTTTTAGTAATATTTTCTAACTTGGTTTTGAGACTAGTATTGTCTAATTAAAGATTTTTGACATTAGATTTTAAATCATGATTTTCTGCAGCTAATGTCATATTCTTTTCTTTTTGAACTTCAACCTCATTTGATAGCATAGTGAGTTGAGAAGATACATTAGACAAAGATTCTTGTGTTTTGACAAGTTCTTCTTCTAAGATTTTCTTTTCATCTCTGAGCATATCAATTTCTATTTCACTCATGTTTAGTTTTTCTAAAGCATCTTTAAATTTTCTTTTAACATCTTTTAGTTATCTAATAACTCTGAATTTATATAAACTAAATCATCAAAGGTTAGATCACTTACTTCGTCAATTGAAGCCGTAAAGCACACATTGGCTTGTTCGGAGTCACTGTTAGTGTCATTGTATGATGAGGAGGAAGAATCAAAGTCATCCCACGTAATAGCAAAAGCTTGTTTATTTCTAGATCTTTCATTTTTGCTTTTGTAATTGTTTCTTTCATTTTTGCGATCCGGACAATCTTTCTTTATATGCCCCTTTTTGTGACATTCAAAGCACTCTAGAATTGAAGATAACTGTTTGTTATTGTTGTCTCTCCCGTTGTTTCTGAATTTCTTGTTCTTTCGAAATTTTAAAAATTTCTTAAAGTTCTTACCAATAAAATCCATGTCATCTTCATCTTCTTTTGAATCTTCTTGTTCAGCTTGGAATGCTATGGTCTTTCTGTCTTGGGCTTGATCCCTTTTTGCCTGCAAGTTTACTTCATACGACATGAGATTTCCTATTAACTCTTTGGGTTTTATGGTAGAAATATCGTTAGCTTCTTCTATAGCTAAGACTTCTCGTTCCCATTCATCCATTAAAGAGTTTAGGATTTTCGAGACAATATCAAAATCAGTGTATTTTTCTCCTAGTGCCAATAGTGAGTGATATATGTCTTGAAATCTAGAATACATTTCACTTATAGTCTCATCCCATTTCATTCTAAAATTTTGAAATTGATTTTTTAGCATAGAAATCTTACTTCGTTTAACTTTGTTTGTTCCTTCATTTGTAACTTTAAGAGTTCACCAAATTTCATAAGCTATTATACACATGTTAACTCTATTAAATTCATTTTTATCTAAAGCATAAAATAGCATATTCATGGCTTTTGCATTTGAGGTAGCATCTAACTTTTGTGTGTTTGACCATTGTGCATATGGTAAGGTTGGTATAATATATTCTTCCTGAGTTATATCCCAAGTGTCATATCCGTTTTCCTGCATATAAATTCTCATGCGAGTAAACCAATAAATATAATTCAAACCGTTAAATAGCGGTGGTCGTGTAGTGGATTGGCCTTCAATGAAACTAGATGAAGCAGTATTTTCCATATTACTTTATTATCAAAAAACTTTGTTACATTTTTATGATGACCTACTCTGATACCAATTAAAAGTGACCAAGGATCGTGCAATATGGAATATTAAATAAAATATCTACTTATGCAGAATGTAAATGTAAAAGTAAAGTAATAAAGTAAATGATGCCAGAGATTTTTATACTGGTATGAACTTCCTGTTCTTTGTTCAGTCCCAGACTCCTTTTGTAAACTATCAACCCTCACTTAACCCGAAGGATCAGGTATTACGCCACCTGAGCAATCGAATAGGACTTCAACCGCCTAAGCAATAGAATAGGACTTCAACCGCCTGAGCAACCAAATAGGACTTCAATAATACAAAAAATTATCTGGCTGAATATGCTCTTTTAATAGCACAGATAAGTCTTTAGAGTACACCCTTCCTATAATCTTCTCCTTTGTGGTATATCGTATAATTCGTGAAGACATGAAGTTTATTAGATCACCAATGAAGTATTCTTGAATGAACAGGTGATAAGATGAATTTTTTAAGTATTGAATGCTTAGAGTTAAAATAGCAAGATAGATTAGAATAAGAATGAGAATTGATAATCAAAGCAATGAAATTCATGGAAATTTTAGAGATTAAGAGTTGTATTCGTTCATGAAAGATAACCATGAAAAGGTATGGAAGCAAATCTTGAATCAAGAGTCGTTTCTATTTATTAAAATGAAGTGTCACTTGAAAAACTAGCCGTTGTGAAGATTCAACCATCTGAATGGAGAAACTTAGTCAGCTCAATTGATTAAAAATAAAACCCGTAAGTAAATAGTGCAAAAAGCATCAAATTCAGTCGGCTAAATTATCATATTCAGCCATTTGAATATTCAATCACATTTTTGCACATGCACAACAGCCAACCGGCTGACTCATGCCATTCAGCCAGCCGAGTTAGTGTTTTCTGGGCTTTCTACTTATTTTGATGAACTTTATATTACGTGTGTGTGCATATACCACTTTGGAGAGAGTTTAACATATATTTACTACTAAACTTAGACCTTAAACTTAATACTTTGCTGAAGCTTCAATCCAGAATCTGGTCTAAAAATTGTTATAATATTTCTCGAGTAAAAAACAATATCTTCTCCTGCAAGTTTAGTTAGATCTAAGCGATACATTTACTTATATAGTTGTCATAATCAAAAAACCAAAATTCTTGGTTCTAACATACTTTCCTTAGACGACCCTAATGTAAAGATGTTTATTATATGGCTCAATAACATAGAATGTCCCATTTAACAAGGATGCTTAACAATTTTTAAACTTGTTTTACCTTACTATCTTTAAAAATTAAGAATTATAAAATTCAACTTTCATAATTTTACGAAAATATTAAGCTTCAATTTCTATATTAATTCGGAAGTTTTCGACTATCCAAAATCGTTGAAAATTCCATTCATGTCAATAATTGAAAACTAACAAACAACATATCAAAATATAATGTAGAACCAAACTACCCTAATGTAAAGGATACATGCAACCATAATATAACTTAATAGAAAACTTAAGAATTAAACACTGGGTTTTACTTCAATTTATTTAAAATAATAATATATATAGATATATCTTTTGGATATCAAATCATACTTTTCGGGAATGAACCAAAATCATTTTCGAAACCAGTTTCCAAAATATTTTCTTTAAAGTCCATGGAAAATATTCATATAGATCGAGTAACAACAAAATGATACTAGGAACTGGGTCCTACTAAGTAATATAATATATCCCCTTTACTAAGAAGGGTAATACTTCAGAGAAGTGCTTACGAACCAAACACATCTTTTGCCTATTTTTAGTCACTTTCGAGCCATTAGAACTAGCTAACATAAATAATACATACTTTCCCAAATTGGTCTGTCGATTATAAGATCAACCACAAACTCGAACAAACCTTTAAAAACATTACTCCTTCAAAATAGTTTTGAACTATACAATTATTATTTCTCCAAACTCTTAGAAACCATCTTCGAAAACACCGAGATTTAAGTTCACAAATTCTCAATTTAAATCCTTTTTCTTTATAAATCATATTTGTACAAACCATTTTTTCTTCATAAATCATATTTATATGAACTTACTTTCTTATATAAAATCATTTCCATAATATTTATTCTCAAAATATCTTAGTTTAGATTATTTTAAACAACATTTAAAAATAAATTTTAACTTAACATTATCATCGAACTCCTTATAGTTAAATTGTGAAACTAAATTAACAACGTGTTCCTTTCAATGTTTCCATAAATCACTATATACCCAACCCATGTTGTGAAAAATTAAATTACTTATTGTAACAATCCACCTTTCTTACACCTATAGACGACACTTTATACATCTTCAGTATTCATGTGCCGATCATTTAAGTGTTCGAAAGATGGTCATTAGGGGTGAAGAAGGAAAAGAATAGAATATAATCTCACATCGTGAAGAATAAATTACAATATACACAAATTCTTTATAAAAAGAAACATTTTATTTATACATAACATCAGAGTACACTAATCTATTCTAGCTTGGACAGTTATAACAACATGTCCCTACCTAACTAATACATAATATATATAATACAGCGGTGACAAGATAATAACTAGCAATCGATGAAGCCTTCTGCTCCAAGCTCCTTTAAATGCATCCGCGGGAAACCTTAACTACTTGGCATCCCATATAAATTTGAGCACCCAAGAGTTTTAGGGAAAGAAAAACAAAACTTCAGGTCAGACATGGGTCTGGTGTGAGAAAACTAAGTAATGATTTAATTTGGAAAATTTAAACCATTAGTTTGGAACTTGTAGTCTTTAATAAACGGTAAATTGTTTTAGAATAATTAATTCTAAATCGTTGTGAAATCTGGAAATATTAGTATTTTCAAAGTGTAAAGAATCATTTAAAAATATTATTGAGAGGAAATATTAGTATATTCAAAGTGTAAAGAATCATTTAAAAATATTATTGAGAGTTAGTTGATTTTAATAAATTCTAAATTTAGAGAATATTAGAGAAATTAGAATTTAAGAGTTGATTTAAAGATAATTGGAATTTGAGTTTAGACAAGTAGAATTATTTAGTTTGAATATTTTATTTTAAATAAAAGACGAATTTGAGATATGTAGACATCTTAATAAAAATGTGTTCATTGTTAAAATATTTTAAAAAGTCAATTCTTTCAATTAAAATATAGGTATTGGGCTTAATGTAAATTTCGACCCATTAGTGCAAATATAGGAGAATTCTTATCTCCTTTGTCATTAAGAATTAACTATACGTTCATTTTATCTTAGGCAGAAAAAAAAGTAGGTTTCTCAAAGCTAAAAGAAAAACACTTACCTAGAGCAAAATCTTCAAGATTAATTCAGAAAAATCCTTAGAAAATCCAAGATAAATATAGTAAGTGTTCTTAAGCATATCTCTAACTTTTAGATCTGATCTCATTTTTATCAATTGCTTGCTGGTTAGTTTTTGTTTTTTAGTTTTTAGGTAATTTTGGTGAAGCTAAGAGTTAGCAAAGCCTAATTGATGATCTAGCAAGCTATAGGTAGTGTAAAGGTAAGTTAAACCTCACAAGACCTATATGTAGATCAATTTGCATGTGTGGTTGGGTGATTCTATTATTGATTGCTATTGTTTTATTGAATCGATTTGTTTTTATTTAAATTCATTGCATGTTGAAAGTATTAGTTCTTAGAAATTAGAAAATTGATATAATTAAAATTATGATCCCTTGTTTGAGTGGTAGTTGATGTATTTACACCCTAGAACCCTTGTAATCAATCTAGATCGAAGAGCAATCATGAATGTTCGACCTAAAAGTTTCCTAGAGCTGAAACAACTCTAGGATTCACCACAACCAGTGCATCGGTGTGCCCAGTGGGCAAAAACATGGGGTTGTTCAACTTTAGGAAATTGCCCATAGTCCGTCCGTGCGCCGTCCCATTTTTTTTGGTGTGTTACTATGCTTTGGATGGATGATTATAATATGTTATAGAGGTAATTTCAACTTATATTTTCTAGTAGAATAAACTTATAAAAATAGATTTGGAGATGATATAGAAGTCGAACTATATGGACCAATTCATGGCTATAATCTTGTGATGACCTTGGATTTAGTTGTAGTGAATTCTGTTTTATGGACTTTGAATCACTTTGATTCAAAGGTTTGGAATATTATAAACTTATGTTTATCTATTTTTTGTATATAATGTTTTTTTTATAAAAGAGAGTTATTTAAGTTTACAAATATTTAAACTTGTTTTCTAAATTAATCTAGTTCTTTATAAATGATTTCTAATAAGTAGTTACTATATATTATGTATTGTTAATAAAATAGACATAGATTTGAAAATATGGTTTGGAATAAATTTAATTTTGTGACGACCTAGATTTTTTTACGATTGTAAATTGATAATTAAATTAAATTAAATGATTGGAATATTACTTTAGATAAGTCGAACAAATAAATTCCTAATATCTAAAATATCTGGATATATGAGTTAATTTAAAGGCGTGTTAAATATTTAATCTATAAAAATTTCGAGAAAGTAAATTATAGGTATATAGGAACTCCACTATTTAAATTGAGATAAAACACACATATATATATAAGATAAGCATATATAAGCTTTATGATGCGAATATGTATATTATATATAATGAAAATGTATACACATATATATTATACGAAATAGTGGCAAGGATATAAGTAGATATATATATAATCATGCCTAAATACATGTGCAGGATAATTACAATACAAGCAAGAATAAAAGGATAAAATGCATAACTATGTACATGCACATATCAATTCATATATGTGTACATAAGAATTTAGATAAGTATGTAAACACTGTGGGGAACATAGCATTAAATGCAAGCATACAACATTTCTAGTCAAGCGTACAAACAATTAATCAAAAGATCAGATCAAATAAAAATATCTCATTGTACAAGGTTTGCAGCCACACTGCTTGCTTACTTGATACACTTCCATCCTTTAATTTATACCCCTACCTTGTTTCATTTTCTTTGACTCGAACTAAATAACAAAAGGGATAAAACTCACTGCATTTCATGACTTAAAGCAAGAAAAACAACTCAACAGAAGGGAAGATCAAAAACTTGAACAAGAAGCAGGTTCTCTGTTCAAAAATAAACAGTGAGTATTACAACCTGGTTTCCTCTGTTATTTTTGAAATGCCTGTGAGTAGCATTTAATTTAAAAGAAAAGAAGTTTAAATATGGATCTGGATGCATGTTGGTTTCTGGAATAAGTATGTTCGTATGAATATATATATAAATGAGTTCCTGTTTATGTATATGAATGTACAGATATGTGTGCATGCCTGAGACATCCCTGTTCTTGTTTTCAAAACTCAAGATTTTAAATAAAATTCTTTATCTCTCGATCTAATCCTTGTTAGGGTTTAAGTTTTGAACAAAACTTGTTGTTGAATCATAGAGTAAGGTTCAAAATTTTATTTAAGTTAAAATAAATTTAAAACTGCTCTGGAAAAACCAATTGAACAGGAAACTTGATTTTTGAGGAAATTTCAAACATCTTAATTTATTAATTCAGGAATATAAACTGAATCCTCAACCAATAGCTTGATTTTTAATAGTAAAATCATAATTTTTAATTTGATAATTTTGGAGATAATCGGAATTGGAGGTTTTTGGGGTTTTTGCCACTTTCTGGCGATCGACGTGGTCGTCGGCGCCGAGGTTGTGGCTGAAGGTGGCTGGTAGATGGACGGTCTCTGGAAAAATAGTAAAGGACTTTATCGATGGTCTTGGTGGTCAGAAATGGGCGGAGTAGGGTTTTGTGTGATGTTTTGTCGAGATGGGTTGTTGGGGTGATCTCGGCGATGAAGGAGCATCGAAGCCGATCGCTTGAGGGGGAATCTGATCGTCAGGGTGTGGCGTGGCTTTGGAATGGACGGCGCGTGTCCCGGAGGTCAGAGGTGTTGACCAACGTTGGTTTTTTGATCGAGTTCGTGACCCAATTTTGATCGAGATACTCGATTTTTGTTCAGACATCATTTTCATAGTTCTGATTTGTCGAGTGGTTAGTTCAGGTCGTCATCGACCTGTCGGCGGTCAGGGGAATGGCTAGAGATGATTGGAGGGGTGTGCACCGTGAACACGTGCACGTCGTTTCAGGAAGGTTGGAGGCTTCGGGGAAAACTCGAGTTTCCTCGAGTCATTTGAGTGATTGTCTCGAAGTAGAGAGATAACGCGGGGGTATTGTGTCTTTGCTCGGGATTTTTGCATATTATCTCGGGTTAAAATTTTGATTAGGCAACAGGTTTCAAAATTTTAAATGCAAGTATTCCAGGTTTAAAATTTAGAACTTGAGTTTGTAAATGTTTCAAAGTTTTAGAACAAAATAAGAACAAGTTTAAAAGTTATGAAATAAATTGTTTCCAAAGATAAAGGTATAATAAAAGTTTTTATGAGATTAATTTAAGATAATTAATTAGATTAATTAATTAAGGATGATCATTTGAAAAATTGGTTAAGTATAATTACTTAGTGTAATTTATAAAGTGTAATTGCTTAGTGAAGTAATTAATGGATAATTACTGGTGTTGATTAATTTGGGTTACTTACTGAATGTAATTATTTAAAGAGAAATCACTAAATGAAGTAATTAGAGAATAATTACTTAATGGAAGTAATTGAGGATTAATTACTTAGTGGGATTAATTTTAAAGATTGATTAATTGAGGTAATTAATTAAAGAGTCAATAAATTAATAAACGTTACTTGTTAAAATAGGTAAATAAAAGAATAACTAATTAATGAAAGTGATTAGAGAATCATTAATTAATGTAGTTAATTAATTAAGGAGATTAATGAAAGGTTAATTAATGTGAATGGTTAAGGCTAATTAATCTGTGTGGTAATTAAAAGTTAATTACTTAATGAGATTAAAGGATAATTAATCAAGGATGATAAATTAAGATGGATGATTATTAGGAGATAAATTAATTGATTTGTAATTAATTAATTAATAAGCAGGATTAGAAGTAATTAAAATAATTGATTTAATTAAATGGTGGTTAATTAAATTAATTAGTGATGGTATGGTTAATTTATCTTGCTTATGAAGGATTGAATGATATTGAATGCCTTGGACTATTTAATGTTTCTGATATGAAATATTTTCTTTTATGAACAGTGATAATGTGGTTGTCTATTGAGAGAAATTGGCTATGTAAAGGGGCATCCTGTATTTAAAATTTGAATTTAATTTTCACTTGAATAACTTGGTTTTTAAGTTGAGATTGGATTGGGAGAGACCGGGTCGGGTATCAGAAAATACCCGAAACCATTTTGATTTAAATCTACTATGATTCCTTATAGATTGGTATGGAAATCAATAGGCTGGAATGGGATTAATTTAAATGACCGGGCCATTTAAACTACGTAAAGGTACTTAGGGACTGATTTGTGAATTTAAGTGTTGACCATAACGAGTTGTGAACTTGTAGAGAAGTACATGTTACCCGGGGTTTAAGTAAGATTTATGCATTAGTATTTCTTATTAGATGGGTTTACTCACGCTGGTTTCCAGCCTGACCTGGGTGTTACTTTGATGTAATGCTCGGGTCAGACCGAGTATTACAGATTTTTCAAGTAAGGAAGTTCTGGAGCTCAGGAGACGAGCTGGATGGCAGGAACGTATGGAGTGTATTCCGCTGTGTCATATTGTTATTTATCTGGGACAAGTTATTTTAACTGTCCAGTGACTATGAAATATTGTAAGTTTGATGTATTAAAATGTAATTACTGATACAATTTTCCTTTGTATAACTACTATTTATTTGATATTATATTTGATCCGCTGCGAATGTGAGAATCTGTGTTGTGTTTCTGTTTCTTTTTCTTCTATCTCTTTTCTTCTTTTCCTAACTATCTGGAACTTTCAAGGTCAAAAATTCCGGGTCGTTACATTTGGTATCAGAGCTGAAAGGTTAAGCGAGAACCTTGGCTCTGATGTGTGTATTCATAAGGATATGGTCAATAGTACCCTGGAATGAGTTGAGAGTGTATATATATATACATGAGAGCGTACTTGTTATTTTCATATATAAAGATTTTAAATGATTTTATATAAGAATATATTTTGATATATATAAAGCAATATTTCTTACTAATAAATGTTAAGGTAATTGGTTGTTAAATTATTGGAATTAAATTAAGTGGTAATAGAAATACAACCAAAATTGAAATTAAATAAAGGTAAGTTTGGAATGGATTCAAACTGAAATTAAATCTTGAATTTGGGGAAAGGTTTCAGAATAAGATAATAATAAATTGGTTTCCAGATATGATAATCTTGGTTATTATCATAAATGATTGTTGTGTTTAATAATAAATGTGTATTAATGAGTAAGCAAAAATGAAATGTTTTAGGGAAGTAAAACATTTAGGCAAGTATGGCTTATAAATTGGAACTGAAGATGATATAAATTGTGAAGTTTTAAATCTGGGTCTAGAATTTGAAAATTGTTTCAAATTGATAAAGAAATAATAAATAATGTTATTTAATATATTTAAATGGAAGGGTCCTATTTCAACAAAAGTTGTTGAAAATTTATTTTAAACCAAAAGTGGTTTGAAATTTAAAGATAACTGGGTGTGTAAAAGAAAATGTATATATGAGGAATACACATAATATCAAAGATGGTTTGAAATAAACTCTAAATGATGAGTTTTAAATTTGAAATGTGATGTGATATCCAAAGTGATAAGTTTTGAACTTATAAGATTATTAATGTAAAGTTTAAAATTTGAAATGGGAATTCAAATTGGGTAAGATTGGCTAGATTAAGTAAATTGAATTTAACTTTGGGAAAGTTAAATAATTTAACAAGCAACCTAAATTGGAAATTTCAAGAGGAAATTGAGATTTAACTTGGGAAGTTAAATGGTTAATTTGAATTGGGAGTTTGTGTGATCTCAAATGGGATTGAGATCAGAAAAATTGGAAATGAATGGATGTTTTTTAGTAATATCATCCTATTGTTATTAATAATCCTTACATTATGAATTGGATTTGTTTAAATGGATAAGAAATGAAGTGTGGTAATATATCCATTATTGAGATAAAAGGGAAATTAAACTTTAATTTGAAATTATGGATATGTAATTACTTTGAACTAAACTATTTGAATAATTGAATTTGTAAATTAAAATTGTTTTGAACTCTTATTTGAGTTTTAAAATATGTTAAATAAAGATAATTTAAAATGGAATTTTGAGAATTGGACTCAGAATTAAATTGTTTAAAAGATTGGGATTATTGATTTAAAAATAAAGGTTAATTTGATTTAAGGGATTAAATCAACATTTTAAAAAAAAGTTTTAGCTCGAATTTATATAATTCGAGATGGGTTAAAATTAAGATTTAAATTGAATTAGTTCAAACTGAATTTGATTTGAATTAATGGGAATTGTGATTTAAGATGGATAAGTTTAAAATTCAAATGGAAAATTTGAATTGGATTAATTTGAAATAAAATTAAAGATTGAATGAGTTCAATTCAAATGGGAATTGGGATTAATTCATATAGTAATTGAAATGATTTGAAATTGAAGTGGATTTAATTTGAAATTAGTCTAAATTAATTTTATTTAAAATCAAATGGAATTTGATCTGAATTTGGAAAGAAGTTGTGGTTAATTCAACTTGAAGTGGGAATAAATCAAGTTCAAGGGAAATTGAAATTATTCAAATTAGAAGTGAGTCGATTTAAATGGAAGTGGAAATTTAAATTGAATTGGTGGGGAATTGAACAGTTTGACTCTGGACTATTTTCAAAATAAATTATTTTAATATAAATCTATTTTTCCAAACTATTTACTATACAACTTTTCTTTTTAAACCCAAACCACTTTATACTTATTTTACAAATATTTTTGTAACCATTTAACAATTTTTCAACTGTTTTATAAACTAATTACTACTTTTCAACTACCTTATAACTAGTTACTATTTTACGACTATTTAGCAACCATTTTATTATTTTTCAACTATTTACAATTACTTAACTATTTTACAGCTATTTTACAAACTAATAATTATTTTTCAACTACTTATCTATTTTTCAAAATTTTCAAGCTATTTTCAAAATATAAACTGGTCGGAGTTCAAACTGTTGAAGTGATAATCCAAATGGGGATTAAGGCAAATGTGAATAAGTGAATAAAACCAAAGTGAGGATGAATAGGACGAGAATTGATCTAACTGATAGTCAATGAAGATAAATACGTAGGATGTACGTATATTATTCTATTCGCATGATGATTTGATCCGGATTCGAGCATAGAATTTTGAGATAATATTATCGATCCGAGTTGGGATTTTTCACTCGATTTTCGACGGCGAACCTGGATATGGATTTTTGATTGGTTCTGGAAATTCTCTATCATAGTTATGGCTATGCAAGGAGAATGATGGTTTCTGATCAAGAAACCAAATCTGAGTCCGCACTAGGAAGTCGGGTGGACAATACTAGTTCGGAGGTGAAATTGTGTGATCGAGTGAGCGATCAGATTGATATTGCGTACGGATGATATGTGGACATCGTACGAGTTTGAATGAATTTGATATTGAAATTTATGGATAAGAATTGTAAAATGGTTTTTGAAATGAAAAGTATATTTTGTGAAATATATGATGAGGTAAAATGGAAATTGGAAATTTCTATAATTTAAGATTCACTTTATGAAGAAGGTAATGTGGTTAATAACATTATAAAAGGGTAATCAAATTTGAATATTTGATTTGGAATAAACAAAGTTATGTATCTTTGTTATATATATGATAAAACTCCCCTTGTTGAATCTTTTGCCAGAAGAAAAGGGTTTCTGAAAGTATTTGAAGTATAAAGAGGGAATTTATACAAGTTTGAAGTGATCCAAAGATTTTTAAAAGTTATATATATATCTATGTATATATATATGTAAAGGATCTTATGTGAATGATTTTGAGAAAAGGTTTTTTGAACCTATGGATTTGAAAAGGCTTTTGATTTTGTGGAAAATCAAATTTGGAATTTGGAAAGCCTAATTTGTGAATTATTGATTTTGGGAATCGATTTTGTAAAGGAGCTTTATATGAAATTCATACTTGGTGTATGATTTGAAAAATACTATATGTGTATAGTATAAAGTGTTTTGAAGTGGCTCTGGGGAAAAAGGCGCTCCCTTGAATGAACTTTTCAAGAGTGCCACAGGGTGGCACTGCCTTGAGCCTCTAAGGGGGAGGTTCTAAAGTTGATCCTATGAGGAGTCTGGACAAACTAGTTCCTGAGGATTATTGGGTAGTGAAAGTCGAGGGCGCTGATGCCTACAGGGGCATTTTGGTTATGCTGTGACGACAGTGTAACTCGATGTCGCTGCGATCTACTATGTGGACCATAGCGAAAATCGTGTGGAGGATGAGTGCCAACAGTCTACACTTGATTTTGCCGGGACAGCAACGTAACATCGGTAGACTGCGATCTATGGTCAAGTGGAGGAGTTTCATTCTTTTGGCAGCGAAATTCGGTGGCGCTGATGCCTACAGTTATATGGGTTTTTGCTATGATAGCAACGTATAGCCCGGGTATAACTGCGATCTGTAGCGGGTTCCATGACGTAATCGAGGGGCGCGGAGACCTACGATTATCTATGGATTTTGCCGGGACGGCAACATAACCATCGGGTTAACTGCGACCATGGATGGGGGTGATGATTTCCAGAGCATTTTCACCAAAGATATTTCCTCTATTTTCGAAATTGTTTTCTATATTATTTTCCAAAGTATTTTCACTGGGTGTTGAAACGGGTTTACCAAGTATTTATAGATTTTCAGTCCTACGCCTGATTAACGTATGACCGAATTTCTATGAGAACGAGGATGGACTTGTTGAAACATCGAGTTATAAAAGTATTTTTATATATAAAACAAACTATTTTAGTAATATTATATAGATTTTTAAAGTGACTTAAAAATGATTAAAGAATATTTATCTGATTTTAAGCATTTTATTAATTCTGGTTTCGTTCCTTTTCGAGGACAAAAAGTTCTAAAGGGGGGAGGAATGTGACGACCTAGTTTTTTTTTACGGTTGTAAATTGATAATTAAATTGAATTAAATGATTGGAATATTACTTTAGATAAGTCGAACAAATAAATTCCTGATATCTAAAATATCTGGATATATGAGTTAATTTAAAGGCGTGTTAAATATTTAATCTATAAAAATTTCGAGAAATTAAATTATAGGTATATAGGAACTCCACTATTTAAATTGAGATAAAACACATATATATATATATATATAAGATAAGCATATATAAGCTTTATGATGCGAATATGTATATTATATATAATGAAAATGTATACACATATATATTATACGAAATAGTGGCAAGGATATAAGTAGATATATATATATATATATAAAATCATGCCTAAATACATGTGTAGGATAATTACAATACAAGACTGAATAAAAGGATAAAATGCATAACTATGTACATGCACATATCAATTCATATATGTGTACATAAGAATTTAGATAAGTATGTAAACACTGTGGGGAACATAGCATTAAATGCAAGCATACAACATTTCTAGTCAAGCGTACAAACAATTAATCAAAAGATCAGATCAAATAAAAATATCTCAGTTGTACAAGGTTTGCAGCCACACTGCTTGCTTACTTGATACACTTCCATCCTTTAATTTATACCCCTACCTTGTTTCATTTTCTTTGACTCGAACTAAATAACAAAAGGGATAAACCTCACTGCATTTCATGACTTAAAGCAAGAAAAACAACTCAACAGAAGGGAAGATCAAAGACTTGAACAAGAACTGAATCCTCAACCAAAAGCTTGATTTTTAATAGTAAAATCATAATTTTTAATTTGATAATTTTGGAGATAATCGGAATTGGAGGTTTTTGGGGTTTTTGCCACTTTCTGGCGATCGACGTGGTCGTCGGTGCCGAGGTTGTGGCTGAAGGTGGCTGGTAGATGGACGGTTTCTGGAAAAACAGTAAAGGACTTTATCGATGGTCTTGGTGGTCAGAAATGGGCGGAGTAGGGTTTTGTGTGATGTTTTGTCGAGATGGGTTGTTGGGGTGATCTCGGCGATGAAGGAGCATCGGAGCCGATCGATTGAGGGGGAATCTGATCGTCAGGGTGTGGCGTGGCTTTGGAATGGACAGTGCGCGTCCCGGAGGTCAGAGGTGTTGACCAACGTTGGTTTTCTGATCGAGTTCGTGACCCAATTTTGATCGAGATACTCAATTTTTGTTCAGACATCATTTTCGTAGTTCTGATTTGTCGAGTGGTTAGTTCAGGTCGTCATCGACCTGTCGGCGGTCGGAGGAATGGCTAGAGATGATTGGAGGGGTGTGCACCGTGAACACGTGCACGTCGTTTCAGAAAGGTTGTAGGCTTCGGGGAAAACTCGAGTTTCCTCGAGTCATTTGAGTGATTGTCTCGAAGTAGAGAGATAACGCGGGGGTATTGTGTCTTTGCTCGGGATTTTTGCATATTGTCTCGGGTTAAAATTTTGATTAGGCAATAGGTTTCAAAATTTTAAATGCAAGTATTCCAGGTTTAAAATTTTGAACTTGAGTTTGTAAATGTTTCAAAGTTTTAGAACAAAATAAGAACAAGTTTAAAAGTTATGAAATAAATTGTTTCCAAAGATAAAGGTATAATAAAAGTTTTTATGAGATTAATTTAAGACAATTAATTAGATTAATTAATTAAGGATGATCATTTGAAAAATTGGTTAAGTATAATTACTTAGTGTAATTTATAAAGTGTAATTGCTTAGTGAAGTAATTAATGGATAATTACTGGATGTGATTAATTTGGGTTACTTACTGAATGTAATTAATTAAAGAGAAATCACTAAATGAAGTAATTAGAGAATAATTACTTAATGGAAGTAATTGAGGATTAATTACTTAGTGGGATTAATTTAAGGATTGATTAATTGAGGTAATTAATTAAAGAGTCAATAAATTAATAAACGTTACTTGTTAAAATAGGTAAATAAAAGAATAACTAATTAATGAAAGTGATTAGAGAATCATTAATTAATGTAGTTAATTAATTAAGGAGATTAATGAAAGGATAATTAATGTGAATGGTTAAGGCTAATTAATCTGTGTGGTAATTAAAAGTTAATTACTTAATGAGATTAAAGGATAATTAATCAAGGATGATAAATTAAGATGGATGATTATTGGGAGATAAATTAATTGATTTGTAATTAATTAATTAATAAGCAGGATTAGAAGTAATTAAAATAATTGATTTAATTAAATGGTGGTTAATTAAATTAATTAGTGATGGTATGGTTAATTTATCTTGCTTATGAAGGATTGAATGATATTGAATGCCTTGGACTATTTAATGTTTCTGATATGAAATATTTTCTTTTATGAACAGTGATAATGTGGTTGTCTATTGAGAGAAATTGGCTGTGTAAAGGGGCATCCTGTATTTAAAATTTGAATTTAATTTTCACTTGAATAACTTGGTTTTTAAGTTGAGATTGGATTGGGAGAGACCGGGTCGGGTATCAGAAAATACCCGAAACCATTTCGATTTAAATCTACTATGATTCCTTATAGATTGGTATGGAAATCAATAGGCTGGAATGGGATTAATTTAAATGACCGGGCCATTTAAACTAAGTAAAGGTACTTAGGGACTGATTTGTGAATTTAAGTGTTGACCATAACAAGTTGTGAACTTGTAGAGAAGTACATGTTACCCGGGGTTTAAGTAAGATTTATGCATTAGTATTTCTTATTAGATAGGTTTACTCACGCTGGTTTCCAGCCTGACCCAGGTGTTACTTTGATGTAATGCTCGGGTCAGACCGAGTATTACAGATTTTCAGGTAAGGACGTTCTGGAGCTCAGGAGACGAGCTGGATGGCAGGAACGTATGGAGTGTATTCCGCTGTGTCATATTGTTATTTATCCGGGACAAGTTATTTTAACTGTCCAGTGACTGTGAAATGTTGTAACTCTGATGTATTAAAATGTAATTACTGATATAATTTTCCTTTGTTTAACTACTATTTATTTGATATTATATTTGATCCGCTGCGAATGTGAAAATCTGTGTTGTGTTTCTGTTTCTTTTTCTTCTATCTCTTTTCTTCTTTTCCTAACTATCTGGAACTTTCAAGGTCGAAAATTCGGGTTGTTACAAATTTCTTCTAAATAAAATGGTTATATATTAAAATGGATTTGGAAGATTAATAAATAGGGTTTTATAAAGTAAAAGGCTACTTATATATGTATGTATGTATGTGTATACATATGGTTGTGGAATATGGTTTGTGAAAAATATAACTTTATAGAAACTTGAGACAACTATGTATATATAAGTGCAACTTTAAAATAATTCGGATTTATGAATTTTTTTATCAAATAGTGAATATTTATATAAAGTTAAATAATAAAGGAATTTATGGAAAATTTTAATATTTTCTTTCTCAACTTTAAACTCAAAAGGGAAAAATGTTTTGAGAGCCATAGTTCTATAATATGGGGAGTAATAATAATTGATTTAGTGTTACCAATTTGTTTAAATGCTCTCGAGTAACACTTCATCGAATATTATACAACTCATTGAATAGAATGTTTGAGTGGTACTTACTAGCCCATTAGTGAATACTTGAATTTCACCGGGTAGTATGGGATGCCTTGGGTAAGTTCTTATGATTTCTTTTAGGAAGTATTTAAAACTTTAGAGTTGAATTCTCTTTTAGTGTTCAATGGGACCGATAGATCCTTAAGAGAATATAGTTCAGGTTTTCCAGTGATATCCGTAATGAGTGAGATTTACCAGCTTCTAATAAATACTTGAATTTCACCAAGTGGTATGGGACCACTACAACAAAATTCAATACATATTACGCCAATAGATAGCTCGATATGGTAAAGCGCTATTAATGTGGTTAACTCTCATTCAACTCTCTACTGACTTAATCAATTTCCTAACCCAAACCTAAGTAACGCTTTGCAAAAGAGAGCCCGCCCCCAAATATACATTTCCCTCCATCACGCTTCATTTCCCTCCATCACGCAGACGCTGTTTTAATCAATTTCTTTCCAAATTTCCAACCCTAAATTTGACAACTTCCAATCTTTCATCTCCGCTGTTTTAATCAATTTCCACGTCTCTGTTGTTCGATCTCTCCTCTCACGGCCAGAGGCGACCGCGTTCCACTATATTCAACTAGCCGCGTTCCATTGTATTCAAGAAGTGTCGCGAGGAGGTGAGCGCTCGATTTTATTTTTTTATTTTTCTAATTGGTTATTAGTCTGTTTTATGATTTTAGGGTTTTTGCCGTTTATTAACTTTAGTCGAATAGTTTTGTGTTGTATTTCACTGCTCTTGCCTTTTTTCCTTTTCTTTTCGCTTCTTTTGTAGATTATTTTAGCAGACATTGAACATGTTGCTAAATGCAGTCATGTGTGCCGTATGTACATTATTATCCATATGAATGAATCTGATGATATATGGGTGACAGCTAAATAGAGTTGTAAATATAGGAGCAAATTATGAAATTTTAAGTTTGGGAAGCTACTCTTATTATATGCTCGATTTGCTGATGGATTTGGTAATCACAGTTCTTATGGTTGTAATTCTAGCAAGTCCTCATTGATTAAAGTGATTAAAGTTTGTACATATGCAGTTCTCAAATAAAGTATCTTTCTTCTTTTTGGTACATTAGACAATGGTTTTGAAATTTGTAATTCCGGTGAATACTAATTCTAAAGGAACATTACAAAATTCCAAAGTATACCACATATAGCCTAACAGAAAGTATTTATTCTTGGCCACAATTTTCAATGAAAGTTTTTAAAATATGAATAAAATGTATCTTACTCAAATATATATATATATATATATATATATATATATTGGTGTCCTTGTAGCTTTATCTCACTTACAAACTACTTAAAAATGTTATACTTTAAATAGATGATATTCTGCATGACTTATAACTAATTCATCATCATCATGTCAGCTTAGCAAAGATGGTTCCATGTAGCACTTAAAAGCAGTTGTAATTTTGTTCTGTGTGTTAGGTCTACTTTATCAAACATTTTGTGGAAAGTAATAATTTGGTATCATTCTTGTATTTTAATATGATAGTAAAACTTATCTTTTTAAGTTCTTTTGCTGGTGGTTTTAGAAATTATAGTAATATATATTGGTGATAACTTTATATCCAAAACAGGTTTATGTTAAAATTTAATTAATATCAGCAGCATAAGTTTTCATGATTCCATTTTGAAAAATAAGGTATAGAGTTCAATATGATAAAACTGTTGTCTAGAGTCCGGACTGCTTATGATTCAATGGTTAAGATTAAACGAAACGTCATTTCTTTTTTTGGTATTTATGGTTAAAGATATCCATTGCTCCTTGCTTATGTCAAAATTCAGAAGTTATCAATAAAAATCCGAGCCTTACATACATCTTTATTTTGTAGAACGTTCTTTGATGAGATATTAAATAATAGGTATATAACCTTGTGCTATGGTTATTCTTTATTAAATTTTATGATTGCGGATTTTGGTTATGAATTATATTCGGGTTCACATTTTTAAAGGAGAGCATGTGTAGAATGGGTTCGTTCAATGGGGTAAATGAGTTATGCTGACAAATGGAAAATGAAGAAGAGGTTAGTTTTTATCACTTTTACGTAAACGCTGCAGCTCTTGAAAGATACGTTCAGGTCCTTATTGTATAGGTGTTAGAAGTTGAGTATAAAAAATTAGAGAATTGCATTGCGAAGTTCATAATGGTAAAACTGTTGTCTAGACTACTTATTTGTTTATTCTTCAATGGCTGAGATTAGAAGATAGATGATTATTTTGCCCATCTTATGCGTTCATAGACTCTTTATATATATAGTAATGTTTAAACGACTAATATGATATTAGGAAATGAGTAATATTATATTAATTACATTATTTTCTGTATTACAAATATTTATATTTATATAATTACACTTGTATGATTTGTATATTAAACATGTAGTTATGTATTTTATTTCTGTTATTGTTGAAGGTTGAATTGAGTTAAGGTATAGTTCTTTTGCACGTGAAAACAATTTGGCAATTGTTGTTTGCTATTTTTCCTACATGGGAAATTGTTGTTGTTGGCATTTTCAGATACTTTGAGCATTGAAAGCTATTTTTGACTAATGGTTGTCAACGGCTCACGTTTTTTGTTCCCATATACTGAACTAGAGATTACACCTTTACGTTTTACATTTTTATCATCAATTTAAGTGGAAATGTAGGGGCTTCCCTATATTTGAATTTTACTGTAAGCCACACATTGATGATGATGATTTAGGGTACTTAACTATATTTGAATTTGTGTGGTAGGTTTTATTTAAATTTGCATTTGATTAGAATGTGTTATTTTAAATTTGTATTTGATTATTAATGTATATGCTTCATATTCTAGAAACTTGCTTGTTTCCACATTATATACGCTGATGGAAAAAGATTGGGTTCATTTACACAGGTAAATAGATAATACAATATTTTAAATGATGTTTAATTTCAAAAATAAAAATATATTTGATATTAAATATTAATATTTATGTCTTTATATTTATCATTGAAGAGCAACTAAGGAGTACGAGTAAGGGGCTAGGTGTTTTGTTGATGCTACAAAGAGAAAGTTAAGAAATGTGGAGAAACTTTTATGCCCTTGTGTGGATTGTCGGAATCTTAGTCGACATCATGATGACATTATCGTTGAACATTTGATTATAAGACGGATGGATCTTAAGTACAAGAGCGGTAGGTGGTATAATCATGGCGAACAGGTCAATGTAGGCAACGAAATCAAGTTGGATAATACATATGACTTACTTAAAGCCATTCAGTATGAAGATGAAGATTTTTTGAATACTACTTTTTTTTCCGATGATAAAGAAAAGGAGGATGTGAAGAAACGAGAGGATGATTTAGTTAAAAAATTGGAAGATGCAAAAACCCCTTTATATCCTGATTGCATAGATCAAACTAAACTATCTGCCATAACTGCTTTGTACAATCTTAAATGCGAGATCGAATTATCCGATAATGGTTTGATAAGCTTTTGGCCTTGTTACTGTTGTTGTTACCAAAGAATAATGTACTTCCTAAGACTATATATGATGTAAAGAAATTCCTCAAAGTATTTGACATGGGATTCGAAAAGATTCATGCTTGTAAGAATGATTGTTGCCTTTTCAGAAATGAGTACCAAGATTTAGATAGTTGTCCAAAATGCAACTCTTCAAGATGGAAGATAAATGATGACTCAAAGGAGATTATGCTAGGAGTTCCAGCTAAAGTGTTGAGATACTTTCCAATCATTCTAAGATTTAGGAGAATGTATAAATCTTAAAAAATGGCAGAAGACCTAAGGTGGCATTTCAATAATAAAAGTAATGATGAAAAAATGCGTCACCCTGTAGATTCTATAACATGGAATGTAGTGGATGAGAGGTTTAAATCATTTTCATCCGACCCACGCAATCTTAGGCTTGGTCTTGCCACAGATGGTGTTAATCCATTTGGTTCGATGAGCTCCAAATATAGTTGCTGGCTAGTCATGCTTGTGACATATAATCTCTCACCTATGTTGTGTATGAAGAAGGAAAATATTATGCTAACATTACTAATTCCTGGTCCAAAGATACCCGGAAACGATATAGATGTATATTTGGCACCATTGATAGAAGACTTGAATCATTTATGGAATAATGGAATTGATATTTATGATGCGTTTAGTAGAACCGTTTTTAATTTAAGAGCAATTTTACTATGGACAATAAATGACTTTCCGGCCTATGGAAATCTTGCAGGATGTTGTGTGAAAGGTGAAAAAGGTTGTCCATTATGTGGTGTCAATACGCATCATCGATGGTTAAAACATAGTCGAAAGATTTTTTATATGGGACATAGAAGATTTCTAGATCCTTCACATCCATGGAGGAAACAAAAAACTTGGTTTGATAACACCGTAGAGAAAGGCAGCAAGCCTAGAATTCTCACGGGAAGAAACATTTCTGTAATTTTGAAAGGCTTTCCAAATGTTTTTGGAAAAGATAAGAATAGAGAAACCAAAAAGCGGGAGACCAAGAAGAAGTTAAATATGAAGTTGAATAAGAAGATAACAAGTAAAAAGAGGAAGAGTAAGCACAATAGAAAAGATGATGAGCAAGATGAGCCATTAAGGTGGAAAAAAAGATCAATCTTTTTTGATTTGCTATATTGGGAGGTTAGTATTTAAATTATACCTTTTTCTCATTAGCCTAACAATAAATTTTTTTATCTCATTGAAGTGTTATATTATTGATATTTGTAGGAACTTCCCTTGCGGCATAATTTAGGTGTAATGCATGTTGAGAAAAATGTTGCTGAAATCCTGTTAGGCACAATGTTGCATGATAGTAAACTGAAAGATGGAACTAATTCTAGAAAGGATTTGGAGGATTGGGGTATTCGACAAAGTCTTTATGTACAACCTCGTGGGAATAGAACATATCTTCCACCAGCTCCATATACATTGTCTTTGTCTGAAAAAAAATATTTTGTAAAAGATTATATGATTTTAAGGGTCCTGATGGTTATTGCTCAAATTTCAAAAGATTTGTTTCATTAGAAGACTGCAACGTTAGTGGTTTGAAGTCACATGATTACCATGTTCTAATGCAACAATTGTTATCCGTTGCAATTAGAGGATTACTTCCAAAGAAAGTCAGAACAACAATAATCCGTCTATGTTCTTTTTTCAATAAAATATGTCAACGTGTTCTTGAACAAGAGAAGTTACGACATCTTGATGATGAGATTGTTGGAATTTTGTGCGAGCTTGAAAGATATTTTCCACCCTCTTTTTTTGTTATAATGATACATTTGACAATTCATCTTGGAAGAGAAGCGCAATTGTGTGGTCCGGTTCATTTCCGTTGGATGTACCCATTTGAAAGATACATGAAAACACTTAAAGATTATGTGAGGAATTATGCTCGACCTGAAGGGTGTATTGCAGAATCTTATCTTGCAGAAGAGTCAATGAGATTTTTTGGTGAATTTCTAAAAAAGAAAGTACAAATGGAGGAGAGAGAAGTTCGAAATGAAGATTACGAGAACAATGTGATACTCGAAGGACGTCCACTTTTGAAATCGAAGATAATAGAATTGTCATCTAATGAAAAAGATATTGCTCATTTGGCTGTGTTAATGAATATGGCTGCGGTGGAACCATATTTAGAGTAAGTACATATTATATTTTGATTCTATTTTTTTGTGAAATTATATCGTTAAATATTACTTAAACAATTTTTTTTGAACATCAGTATGCATTTGGAGGAGTTACAAAATTTGGATAAGCGTTTAGAAAAAAATGCTACATTGCTTTGGAAAAAACATACAGATAATTTCTCTGATAGGATTAAAAAGAAGGTTAGTTTAATTTTAATTTATCATTTCATTAGCAAGAAAACGTTTTTTTCAAAATTTATATTTAATGAATTTTTCGCAGATACCTTTTCACTCAACGAGCGATGAAATATTAAAATTGATTGCCTTTGGTCCGAGTAGTAATGCATTGTCCTATAAAGGGTATGTAATTAACGGACAACGTTTTCACACAAAAGACATCGAGAGAGAAACTCAAAATTATGGGGTGACTTATGATGCGACTACCATGTGTAGGGCAAGTGCAAAAGATATTTCTCAAAGAGTCGATGTGGTCACTTATTACGGGATAGTGACTGATATAATCTTGTTAAACTATCATGTTTTTTATATTCCCGTATTTAAGTGTCATTGGGCAAATATAGGAAATGGGGTGAAGGTTGAAGACGGATTTACTCTTGTCAATTTACATCAAAGTCAAGCTTCATTTGTAAAAGATCCATATATCCTTACATCTCAAGCGAAACAAGTTTTTTATTCAAGAGAGAATGATAATTCTAATTGGTATGTTGTAATGAAGGCACCACCAAGAGGTTTTCATGAATTAGAGACAGATGATCATGTTACGGAAGTTAGCTTTGTTAGGGAAGATTGCGAAGAAACTGATATGGATATTGATTCCATGGAAAATATTAGTTATGTTAGAGAAGATTGTGAAGGCATATTTGAGTAAATTTCAAAGTATGAATCTTTTGTTTAAAATCATGTTTGTTAGTCTGTCTTTAATTTAAAATCATGTTTCTGAATTTGAACTGAAAAAAAATTTGATCCCAGTTTCTCTAATAATAATTTAATATTCAGAGAATATGGATTCTAATAATAATAATAATTTGATTCCTTTCTCGCCATATATGATACACTACAATAGTTAACAAGATTGATGCTTTTTGAAGTCTTTTGATTTGGCTTTGAATTTGTTTTGAATGTACTGTATGCTTTCTCTGATGCTTTGAATTGAATCACAAAAATTGAATTTCAAAACCCTTTTGGCAATAAACCAGATGTGCTTTGAATAGGGACAATCGAAAACCAAATGATCAACACTTTCAGCATTATTTTTACAAAGTAAACATTTATTTTTTGCATTCACTATAATTATTGCCACAAATATCATCATTCAACTCTATTCACTATAATTTTCATTTGAGGCTTATTTGAAAGCAAATCAATTTTCTTTAGACAATAGAACCTATTTAACAGTCAAAAGTAATGCATGAGCAGTATAGCAATGACACTTAGGTTTATGTGGTACGAATATACATATGGAATATTCATATGCATGTAGTTGTGCGGATTATGTAGCATTTTTACGTCTAATGATCTTTAGAAATTAACTGATAGACTTTGTTATACAATTTTCTAGGCAATGCAATTTTTTATATTTACCTCATGAGCAATAGAATGCATCAAAATTCAATATTTATGTACAAGTTGCATATCGTCCAGGTTTTTTAGTTGCATATCATATGTATTTATTTATAAAGAAGGTTGTGTTTTAACATTGATGATATTTTGTAAATGCATCATAGCTCAAATCTATGGTATGTCATTTAGTATTTTGTTTTATCTTATTATGGGATGTTCAACGACAAAGTAGCTAACTGGAAAAATAATATGTGATTGACACTTGACAGTCACATTAAAAATTTGTATAATAGAAAATGGGCTTGTTAGTTCTTATGTTGGGTAAAGTGTGCTGTATGTTTCAGTGCAAGGTCATTGTTTCTGCTTTGTTCAGCAGTTGTGTCACCTTGTATGTTTTTTCTATGCCACAGTAAAGTTGTAATCATGTATTGCTAGTCAGGTCTGGTCATAGTTTTTGCGCTTCTAGTTTCAAGCTATGATAATCCTGTTAATTCTCTGTGTGAGTTGTGTTTGCTTCGGCAGCTTGCTATTTCCCTTTTGGGAATAATAAAAAGTGGACATGTACTAACCTGTTGTGTACATAGTAAGCCTCCAATATAACTGGTGTAGGTGCTTAAAATATCGATCGTATGTGTTATTAGGATGGTAAACTGATGACAGTGATGATGACTTTCAATTGACAATGTTTTAAATCATAAAATAAATAATTGGGGAACAATTTTGATAATAAACTTCATGCCAAATCATCAATAGTAGTGCTTGACTTTACTATTAAATAACTAGTTGAATCCTATTGATGGGGTTTTATTTATTCATGAAGATCCACTTAAGTACACATTTGAAAAAAAAAGTCTTCATAGTGCATGATCCATTGTTTTTTATATATAGAGGTTCTCATGTCTTTGTTCAGGTGAAGACAGTAATGTATATGTAAGGTGTATGTGCAGGGTAATTTTTGTGAGCTAAATATTCTAAAACATGCCATCATGATGTTATGTGGTCGTATGATAGAATAAAATTAACCAAATTTTGAATTTTCTAAAGAAAATAGACATTTTCTTAAGAAGATTATAGTATTTTTCTGACAGTTTTTTCTCTTCTAGAAATTGGTCTTTATATTAAGATTATTGGCGAAATTTCCCAACAACTATAAATTTTTGTAATCAATTATTCTTTCTTCCAAATTTCGATTTAATGAATGCGAGTATACGAGAGTTGTTGGCCGCTATATACTGGCATGATTGACCGGTGCTATAATGTGATATTCATGAATCTTAACATGATCAATTTGTGTAATAGAACATGGGCAGGACTATGAAAAAGAGAAAGCGCACTAACATGCAAAAAGAAGTCAAAGACCCCAAATCTACACCAAACAAATGCATTGCAAGAGATAATGAGATTCATAACGAAGGCAACCCACAAGAATTGGAAAATGATCAGTTGCAAAACGAACAAAACAATAATGCTCAACTACATGACAGCCCACAAATAGTCGAAGACAATGTAATTCAGCCGGAAGAAAATATTGAAGGTGCAGTGAATGATGAGAGACATATGCAAGGTCGCGATGCATGCCTAAATGGGGGAAAAAGAGTAGAGGACCAACTAAAGTTAGAAGGCTTCCATTCAGCTCTCAGGAGGTAATCGAAGTTGAATTTAATGGTGCAGGTGAAGCAATAGGAGATGGGTCAATCAAGTTGTCTTCCTTTCTAGGACCGCTTGTATGAGAAGTGGTTCCGGTTACATTAACTGATTGGAGGCAGCTTGGTGATGATTTGAAAGATGTTCTATGGGAAAGCATTCAGGTGACATATATATTTTTATCTACAGCTTATTTAACTAATAAATGTTTTACCTGAAAATATGTTTTAATATCAGTTTGAGTCAAGCTGTCCCATACAGAAATTTATGATGTTCATTTTCAACGGTTTTAATGCTTCAACTGCTACCTGCTTTTTTCTCCTGTAGTTAAAAGCTCAATTATTATTATTAAAAATCAACTACTTATGTCTGTACAACCATTTTCTCTCACTAAGTTAATAAAAAAAATTCTGTACAACATCTTATGTCTGTATAAGACAAACTTATTGATTTTTAAACTTAGTCTGTACAACATCTGGAAATCGTCATGTCACTATTCGTCATGTCTGTACAGCTATTCGTCATGTCACTTTGCAATCATTGCAACCACAATTTTTTTACCACCTAGTTATCCCTATTTCTGTAGTTTGCCACTTTCCTTCTCCGACCATATGCTTTGAGTCTTCTGTTTCCTTCACACTTATTCTGACATGCCACTTTTTTCGTCAAATTGCTATATGAAGTAAGCCTCCTGAAATTATGCTCCTCTCTGTTAATCACTTCCCTTACCTATTTTAGTTGTATCATAAAGTTAGTCAAATTTTATCCCTTGCTGTTACACAGTTTACAAAATGTTTTTTTACTATAACTTATCTACATAACCTGTTAGATTGTACTTTGTTTGGTTCATAAACTATTCGAAGTTATAAACCACATGACCGTATAGGACATGGCAGCTGTAATGTAGCAGCCACTGTCGTTCAAGTCAGATTATTCTTTAAACATATGCATCACGCATCAACTGCAATGCTTTTTGTTCGTCTTTACCAAAAAATTATTATGTCTGGCTATTAGTTACATATTCGTTTATTTCGCATATCGCTGCATTATCACACCTTGCCTGCGGTTACCAAGTTTCAACTAACTATCACACTGCGTTAGTATGTAAACTACAGTTAACAAAATGTAAGCCACTTATTGTACAGTATAAAACAGACGACTGTATAGGACATGGAAAATGTTATGTAGCATCGACTGTACTTCAATTCAGATTAAGCTTGAAACAAATGCACCATTTTTTCATTTATGCATCAACTATTTTGTTAATAAGTTTCAAAAATAGTCTGCTTTGCAAAATTGATTTTTAAATTTAGTCCTAATCAAAAAAAATTCATTCAACAATTAATAACTAATTTTTGATATTGTTATAAATTTTGCTCTATGAACTGGTCCCAATATTGGATTTGGGTAACCATTAAATCAGTCCCTTAATTTATATAACAAATGCTAAGCATGGCTAAAAGCAAGTGTTGCTTCGTTATCAACTGTAGATGAACTGGTGCCACATGAAAATTAAAAACTATATTTAAAAAGCAATTAGCAGGCACACTTGTTTTAAGGAGGGCATCCTTATGATTCTTTTAGTTCGATTTAAATGGTTTTTTTTGTGATTTTTTTAAAGTCAAAATGAATAGATTTTGACTTTCAAAAAGCAAAAAAAAAACTTATATAAATTGATCAGGCCTTGGCAAATTGAATTGATGTGCCCCTAATTTGATATTTATTTCTTAATTAATTATTTGTTGATTTCATGAATTTTATCGAAACCGTACACACACTCTTTAATTAATAAATGCTTAACGAACTAGTTATGGCACAGCGCATGCATCTTTAATAATTTGTAAACTTTATTTTAGAATGGCATCGTTATACATATAGTCATACCAGCTCCAAAATACAATTGTAAAATAAAATAAAATAAACTATATTTGAATATCAGTTTCCAAGCACAATAAAACTTCTGCCAAAATATATATAGTTTGATGCAATACTTACTTTATTCATCACTTCCATACTAAAGTCTAAGTTCGTTCATACTTCATGTACTGAATTTGTATATCGTGGTTACACAATACCAGGTTCCAGATATCGTGGGTAGATTTTTTTCCCCTTCTTTATCCCCTTAAAAAAAGGGTTTTCAGATAGAGAACCGTACAATAGTCTTAATCAGATTGTTTAAAAAGCCTAAATCATTAATTATGTTCCGAGGAAAATGTAACGGTTCCTGACTAACACTTCCCATCCATATATATCTTGACTAGTAACTAACATTTTGAATATTTAACCTTCTGAAATGTTACTTAACTGAAACTAGTCTGGAGGCATAGCTGAGTATATGATGCAATATGCATGTTAGCTTTATTCTTCCAATAGTGCAATCTTTTAGAATACATAACCATTATCAGATATATACCATTTATAATAGACGTACAAGCAAATATTTTATATTGTTACTGAGTGTTATATAGGTAAGAGCACCCATTATTACTTTTTGACACTTGTTATGAAAAATGTTGCAGGCAAGGTTTAAACTTGATGCAGATTGGCAAAAAACATTGATATTTAAGCAACTGGGAGGTATTTGGAGGGCGTCAAAATGTAGACTAGTTCGCCAAATAGTAAAAGCAAAGTCCATGAAGGAAAAACTTCAGTTGAAACCAAGTAACATCAAAAGTATGACTGAATGGAAGAAATTTGTAAAGTCAAAAACAAGTGTGGAATTTCAGGTATTTTTTATTACTATTATCAATTTTTTTTATAAAAGTTTAAGAACATAAACGATATTGATAATGTATTTAGATCTCTTATTTCAAGCATTAAGCATGAAGAACAGAGCTATTAGAGACAAATAGTTGCCACATACATGCAGTCGTAAAGGAATGGCTCGACTTGCAGAAGATATGGTAAAAAAAGAGTAATTTTATTTACTGTAATATTTGCGAACTTCTTAGTTAATACATTTGTTATTTGATGTTCTTTTGAATGCAGAAAAAGCAGAGTGGCGATTGCTCTTCCGTCACGAGAAGTCAAGTTTGGATCAAATCTCGCACACGGAAAAACGATGAACCAGTGAATATGACTGTTTTAGATACTATAGTAAGTTGATAAAAACTTGTGTTTATAGCATATATTTAAATATATATAAAGTCTCATATGCATATGCACTTTCATATATACATGGTTTTAAAAGCATTCAGTTTCAAATATCTTTATTTTAAAAGTGTGGAGTTTCCTATATGACTAGTTTGCATGTATAAATCTGAAGTATAGTTTTACATAAAGCAATTTCCATACAAGTCTATAATTTGCTATATGCAGTCTATAATATTGTATCAAGTTCATCATCCTCACTTTGCCCATAGCGTACATGCTCTTAATCGAGTTCAGTGCTTCTTTTCCTCAACATGCTGCTATGTACTACTGCACTATGTATTTCGCCATGGACGCTTCCTAAACATAAGTTTCGATTCTGAATAAAGTCTTAGTAAATAAATGTACAAATGAAAGTGGTTAAAGAAAGAGATAGTACAAATGATATTGTGATTTTCCATACACAATTAAATGATATTTTCTTTATGTTAAATGATATTTTCTTTATGTTACTTAAATGTAGGACATACTTATGGGATTTTCCATAAATAATATTTATAACTATGTGCGTTAACTTTTGTAGAAAAAGATTAAACAAGTTGAAACTGTTCCATAATCGAGCTCGGCAATCAATTACAAAGAAGATGCACTTTCTCAAGTATTGGGAAAAGATAGACCGGTCGATTAAGAGCAATGGGAAGAAATATGAACATCAGTAGGGCTACTTTAGCACAAGTTAAGGATAAGAATACAATGCAACTCGAAAGAAATTTTTTGGAGTTAGAGCAGAAATTTCTCGTGATGGTGAAAAATCAGGTTTGTTCTCACTTGTACACCTTCTGCTTTCACATTGAGTTCTTTTACGTTCACAATGAAACCTAAACCTAGTTAAGCAATATATATATATATATGAAAATAACAACTTCAATTGTAAATTATTGTTCAAGTTCAAAAATTTATACGTTTAATTTGTGAAGACCATGGCATGCCTTCCATTTTTACAGCAAAAATCACACCAATTCAAGTAATTTTTACTTAGATTGGAAGAAAGGATTGATGGAAAACTGAGTTGAAAGGAGAGGTTGAAGAAAGGATTTGGAATGGATAGGCTATTTAATTTGAAAGGTTTTTCCTACATGCACAATTTGAAATTGCGCAAGTAGGATTTTCTTTTCTTTCTTTTTTTTAATGAAAAAAGTATAGCTTAATAGCACTGTTTGTACCAAAATTGGGCATAACACTCTTCGGAAGTCTTTGAAGAGATAAAGTGAAGAAATTAAATGAAAAAAGAAGAATTATCTAACAAAAACTCCAAATTTCAGAAATGAGAATAAGTAAAGTGCAGGGAGACACAAGGATTTAGAGTGGTTCGGCGTATAGCCAACGTCCACTATGAAGTAGTTTGCTTTATTGATCTTTCTTTTGTGTTTTACAAGCGAATTCAATGATTTACAGCAGTCAATTGTGATTTGTAGCTGTGAATCTTGTTGGTAGCAGCAGCAATGGAGTTCAGATCTGGATCTGGCGGAGTCCGGGCGTTGGAGATCTCAAAGAGGAAGAAGAACCCCTTTTTTGTTGGCTTTGGGGGTCTATTTATAGGTGTAGGAGGCTGATATTTCGCTCAGATCTCGGGAGATCCTCTTTGGCATGTGACCAGGCCCGTACGCCCAAGCCCGTGAAGTTTCGGTCCGATCCGTGATCGACACGAACAGATTTCGACTCGCTCAAGATTTCATCCAATGGAGTCGAAATTTGGCGTGGACATTCTTTAGCATGCACGTAGTCTTCTGTGAAAATTTCATAGCATTTGGACTTGTAGATTGGGAGATATGATCGATACGAAATGGAGTTTTCGGTAGGCTGTTTCATTCGACTCGCTTCCGTTTTGACTCGCTTCCATCCGACTCGATGACGTGGCACTTCCTGGATCGTTCCGCCTTTGACGCTGCTTTGAGTGAGTCGAAGCGCACACTGATTTGAGTGAGTCGAAGTGTATGATGATTGATCGAGTCGAAGTGCATGGTTCGATCGCTTCGAGTAGTGACTTTGCCAACCGGAGCTGAATTCGATGGAGTCGAATAGCTGTTTGAGAGGAGCGAGTCGAAGCGTGCACTTTTGATGGTTCCAAACTGGAGCGAGTCGAAGAGGGCAACTGAGCGAAGCGAGTTGAAATAGGTACCTCAGATGGCAGTGAAGCGAGTTGAACAGGAACGAGTCGAAGTTGGTATCTGAGGGAACCGAAGCGAGTCGAAGGGAGCGAGTCGAAGGAGCGGGTCAAACGGTAGCTGATTTTCATACAATTTTGTATCCTTCATAACTTGAGCATACGAACTCGGATCGACTTGAGATTTTGAACGTTGGCTCCCATGGCTTAGCTCGTTATGTCCTACCAATTTTGGCTCGATCCGGACTCAGAAAAAATTCATCGATATCCGTAGCGAGCCCGTATATAACTGATCTCTGGGACGGGCCGTCACTGGTTACTAGTCAATTCCTTAGTGTTACGGCATTGCCAAAAGGCAGGATAACATTTGCCCCCTAAAGTACGTCTTGTGAAAACATGATGTGCTTTGAAGTGCTGCAGTCTTTACTCTGAATAGTTATCGTCTTTTCGATGAAAGTTGTAACCTTTGACCGTTCTTCTTGATAATGTAAACTATTGGTTGTCGACTACTGTGCCCTGTATTGTTGCAACTGATTGCTGTATGCTAGTGGTTACCCGTTTGCTGTTGTAGTCGTTACTGGATGAATTTCTGATTCCTAAAAATCTGGAATATTGAATATTAGTTCGTCATTCATGCATATATGTTAATCCGACTCCCGCTGACATTTGTACGTTCTCGAGTCATTGTCAGTTTATTGTTTTTGAATTCCGTATCGATCCTCTCCTGAACCGATGTGAAATTCATTGCAACAACGCTTGTCGCTGTTTTTGAATGTTCCTTCATAACGATCCTCTCCTGAATCGATGTGAAGGATTGAAACATCGAAGATGATTTTTCATTGGATTTATGGATGTGAAATAAGTACGTCGAGTTGACGGAATTGGCTTCTGGAAGTCCTGGTTCTATGGATTCGAACCGGTTGTTCGACTCGGTTTTGATTCGAAATGCTTTGTTCGACTCGGTCCTGGCTCGAACTGCTTTGTTCGACTCGGTCTTGAATTCGCACAGCATAGGAGCTGGAGTTGGAATGTACAGGAAACGGAGTCGAAGGGGAGCGAGTCGAAGCGTGCAAGATGTGGAGGAGCGAGTCGAAATGCACAGGAGACAGAGGAGTGAGTCGAAGGAAAGACGGAGTCGAAGTGATGTCTTTTATTGCTGCATAAGGGAGTCGAACTGGTCACGGGGATGGAGTCGAAGGAGCGATATGAAAGGGAGCTCCGCATCAGTGCACTGAAGAGGGAGTCGAAGCACGTGTTTGACCTCACTGGAATTTGAATCGTTTATTCCCCTTACTTTCGAGTCCATATAAATAGTCCATACTTAGCCGTTTTTCACTTTTTACCTTTCATCTTTATCTACCTTGCTTTCGTATCGCTCTGGGACTTAGAGAAAACAAAGAAGAAAGAATACTCTCGCCTTAGAACTGATTTGCATCTTTGATTACTCGAACCAATTAACAAACTTAGGTAATCCAATAAGCGAATCTACACGTAAACGAGGAGACTCGATACTTAACACCAAATCCATTAGTGTCGCGATCGATCGAAAAGTCCTTGGCCTCAGCTTCGTGTCGATCTGGAGTAGGGGTTTCGAGATAATGAGGCGAAGGCCTTCGTATCGATCAATGGTGGAGCTTTGCATTGAGTCGAATACTTTGAATCTGTGGATCGATACGAAGAGGCTGTTCTTGATCGATTCGAAATGGTGGCTTTCGATCGAGTCGAAGTGGGTAGCCTTGGGTCGAGTCGAAGCAGCTGCCTTGGATCGAATCGAAGTGGCTGCTTTGGATCGAGTCTAAATGCGTAGCCTTTGGAGTGAGTCGAAGTCGTGGCTTCGAAGCAAGTCGAAACGCGTAGCTTCGGACCGAGTCGAAGGACGTGGTCTTGGACCAAGTCGAAGGACGTGGTCTTGGACCGAGTCGAACTGCATAACTTTGAACTATTGATTCGAACTCGCGTCTTAGTGAACATTTCGAACTTGAACCAGAGCGATTGTCTTGGACTTGAACTTTTGACGATTGACCACTGATTTAATTTTGACGATATCGATAATTCTAGTGCCTTTGCCCACTTAACTCTGACGAGCTTCAGATTTGCCTAACTGGACTTAATTGTATCACCGCACACCTGATTGCCTATTGAAGTTCGTCGATGAAACTGGAACTTACCAAAATAATAAAAACACATTTTAACTTGGACTGATAGCTAATAACTGGATGGCATGGTTGTGACGGTCAGCGATGACGATCCTTCCAACTAAATTCCGAAGTCTCATTGTTTACACGTTTTCCTTAATCCGGTTGACCTTCCCAAATAATATACAGTACTGCACTGCACAACACGCTCACACACTTTACACTGGGGGATGCACGAGTGTTATTTATCAGTTTAACAATGATTTTTTATAAGCTAGCTGGTTATGGATCCTTCAAGTTCTCAGCAGCCGGAATTTCCAAGTTCTGCTCCTTCAGCTATTGAGATACCGGTTATAGAAGCCGAAGTTATTGAGATAGCTCCGGACGAGCGTCAAGGGGCTCGGTTTATTTGTACTCCACCGGATTCGGTGTCGTCGGGTATCTCCGAAGACATGTTAGGCCGGATTTGCTTAAGGCACGGTTTGTCGCTTGACGACGTGCTATTTCCTGGGCCGAAGGACATGCCACATTATCCCCCAGAAGGATTTACTGCTTTCAACCGTCACGCTTGTACGGCGGGGACACTTCCTCCCTTTAATGACTATATCAGGGAGATTTTATCGTTTCTTGGCATAGCTCCGTCTTAGCTACATCTGAATGGATATGTCTTGCTGAACAACACCTTCGTCTTGTTTATGGAGATCCTTTTTCGACCGCCGAAGCCGATCGAAATCAGATATTTATTCAATTTCAAAAGCCGTGGAGATATCCCTTCTTTCACCTTCTTGGAGGCAGTCAGAAACTGCCACATTGTGCTGGGTTCCTGGGGGAGGCTAAGTTATTACAAATTCGAATGGTTCTACGTTCGGTGCCCCCCTAGATTTGCTAGGCGGTGGTTAGATAGACGTAAGTGTCGCCGTCCCCTCTTGAATTACTGATATGTTAGTGACCGACTTCAAAAACTGACATACTTTTCCTTTCTTATAGCCGCAATCTCTCATCCCGTTGACGCGTACTTCAGAGAGCTTGTTCAGATTCTTCAAGCGTTTCCGGGCGAAGAGAGGCACATAGACTTAGTCCTGACCGACAGGAATTTGAGGGCTGTCGGGCTGATAGAACGAAGACAAAGCATACATTTGGAAGTTATACATAGAGTGGCCCCAAAGAAACGCGTGAAGCGCAAAGCGCCCGCAGATGTGATTACCGAGGAAGTTGATCCAGAAAGAACGCCCACCGATACTGAGCTCCCGGCCGGGCCTCCTTCCGACGTTCAGGATTCCAGAGGAAGAAGAAAAGGCAAGGTCGCTGCTTACAAACGCCTTAAATCTAAGAGATTTAAATCTGTGGTCGTGTCTTTACCTTCCCATGGGATGAGAATTTCAGAGGCTCCTCCCCCGCAAGTGGAGAGTCCTTTCGCAGGGCTTGATGATATCCCGATACCGGATTTTGTGTCGTCTCCACACGACGCCGGGATGGAAGGGCTTGATAGTGCTTTTGAACCGAGCGGGTCGCTTGCTACGAGTGTGGCCGACATTTCCGGTTGGTCGGGGGATTGCACATGCATACACTCCACTACACTACATGATTCACAACTGTACTTCGCCTGCTTTAGGATGTTACTAACTCTTTCTTCATTTATCATTTTCAGGTACTATGTCTGGTAGAGGATCTATGCTCGGGAACCTTCGTTCAGCCCGAAAGGCTTTCGGTTACTATGATTCCCGCAGGAGGGATTCAGACAGGGATCGCGATCGCGAGTATTCTAATCAGGATAGATACGGGCGTGACAGGGATAGAGAATACCGACACCGGTCTAGATCACGCTCTCCTCCTCCTAGACTTCCATCTCCTCCTGTTCAAACTTCATATCCACCAGAGCCTCCTCATCATAGGCCGTCCTCTCATGCTTCTAGGTCCGAAACACATCTTCAAAGAGTTGAGACTACGGCCTCCATGATTATAGAGCAGGTCCCAACCGACCCCACAGGAGAAGGGGCCCTTAAGCTGGCTCAAATGAGAAAAGACTTTCCGAACATATGCTTTGATGGCTATGTCTTCCCACCACACTTAAAAAGAATTCCATCTGGAGTGGAGAACACGATGCATGAATACGTTCATGACATATACACCCAGTACCGAGAGTGGGCAAAGGCTGCTGAAAAAGCTTCTAAAGTGGCCTTCGAGCGGGCTAAAGAGATCGAGAAGATGGAGACCGAGCTCGCAAAAAGGGATCGTATTATTCAGGTACTTTCTGCCGAGTCTGAGTCTTCTCGGAAATCTGAGATTGAGGCCATTAAGAAGGCTGGTGAAGCAAAGGCGGAGATGGAGAGGTTGGGGCAGACACATGTTGCCCTGGTGGAGGAGATGGGCCACCGGAACACCAAAGTCATTGCTGAGAGGGACGCGGCGGTCAAGGAGCTTAATGAACTCAAGGCCAAATTTGCTGCTACGGCCAAGGAAAAAGATGATGCAAATAACACAGCCCAGGAGGCGTGCGAACAAGCTGTCCTGCTCAGGGACGAACGAGATGCGGCCGTGGCTAAAGTCCAGAAAGTGGAGACTGAGGTCGAGGAGAAGGTGAAGCTGGCCGAGTCCAGGCTAGAGGCCGACATTGAAGACCTCCTTGTTGTTTACAATGCTAATGTGCTGAGGCACAGGGGCCTAGCCTGGCTCAATGACTTTTCAACTCATCTCCAAAATGCTTGGAGCCGACTGGTTGAGGAAGAAAAAGAGGCGCATCAGGGCGAGTCCGTAGATGAATTTGAACTCAAGAACCGCATTCTGACTGATGATGAAAAGAAGGTTCTCCACGAGTCGATGATTCTACGTGAGAAGGAAAAACTTGGCGCCCAGCATTTTGAAGTGGGAGAGGGTTCTGGAGTTGACCATCATGAAGCAAGCCTCGAAGTTCCCGCGTCAACCCAGCCCGAATCCTCGTCTGTGGTCAATCCCCAGGCTGTTACTGCTTATAATCCGGATCAGCCGTAGATGTCTCCGACTGCTGCGCAAGTTACTGATGCCGCCCTGCCGCCTACAAGTCGAACTGAGGAAGGTATTCTGAACATTCCACTTCTCTTAAATCGGAATTTTCGATCGAGTTAAGTCTTAACAGTTCTTTTATTCTTTGTCCAGTGATTGATGCCACACCGGCCATGCCTCCTGCTACTCAAGAGTTATATCAAACGCAGGAGGCTATTGCGACTGAAGAAACCACCATGACTACAACTTCTCCGCTTGACGATCTACAGGGAGGTACAATTATGTTTGACGAGCAGTTGATGAATGAACTCTTTCGCCGTCACAGCGATCCCCTTATTGACTTGCCACCCGTCATGAGCGGAACTGATCCTGCTGCAAGTTCTTCAATGCCAACTGCCGATGCCCCCAGTAGGGCTCGAGCGATAACCGAAAAGGATATGTTCGCTCAAATTGATGCTGAAATGGCAGTAGCGGCTCAGGGTAGAAGCTTTGGATGTGGGATGGCAGCATCAGGGCCTGCTCCGCTTAGAATGATATCTCCCGGTGGTGCTGTTTGTCTCACCGGCATGCCCGTTCCGCCTTCTGTATTCGATCCTGTTCCTCCGATTCCGCCCGCAGGGAGCGTTCCTATTCACGTGAGTTCGGAGGAGGATGTCGACATAATTCCATCGCCTGAAGACCAACCGCCGAAAGGCACAGGCCTGAAGAGGAAGATTGGCGATGGCTCCAGCGGGTCCGCACTGAAGAGGAAGCCAAGGAAGAAGAGAAATTAGGCATGATCATTTGGCGTGTTTTTGACTTACATTTTGTTAGCCATGTATAGATGCGGGTTCGGCCCCTGCTAGTAGGAATTTTGAAACTTGTACACGAACTTCTTTTATAAACAATAGAAATGAAACTTTTCTCTTTCGGCTTCTTTTCTGTCATTGTTTAATTGTCTAAGTGTTTAAATATCTGGAGTGCACTTGTGAAGTTTCAGGTTCCGAACCAAGTTTGTTTTAGTTTGCCAAGTTCGGAAACTGTGGACATGGCTTGTGATCGGGAAGCGAGTTTAATTCCGACGTCGCATCGCTTCAATCAATGGTTGATGCTTAAGTCTTGCCCCCCAGTCTCGATGGTGAGTTGTAGATCATCAGTCGACGATCATTTCTTACTTATGACATGTTGAGTCTTGTGCCACCGAACGGATGTCTGAGGCAAGCAGAGATTGAATAATGCATCCATGCTTGTTTGATTGTTGAAGATCATATCCATACTCCGGGGATTCCCATTCGTTCATCAGTGGCTGGTTATGCCAACTTAAGCTTCAATCATGTGTCCGCGATCGGGAGACTTGGAATTGGCATTTGCACTCTGGGAGTCCGGAGTTGATGTTTATACTCCGCTTTACATTCTGGGAATGCGAAGTTGAATGTTTATACTCCGCTTTGCATTCTGGGAATACGGAGTCAATGTTTATACTCCAGTTTGCGCTCTGGGAATTCAGAGTTGGATGTTTATACTCTGGTTCGCGCTCTGGGAATTCGGAGTTGGATGTTTATACTCTAGTTCGCGCTTTGGGAATTTGGAGTTGAATGTTTATACTCCGGTTCGCGCTCTAGGAATTCGGAGTTGAATGTTTATACTCCGCTTCATGCTCTGGGAATACAGAGTTGAATGTTTATACTCCGGTTTGCACTCTGGGAACTCGGAGTTGAATGTTTATACTCCGCTTCACGCTCTGGGAACTCGGAGTTGGATGTTTATACTCCGCTTCGCACTCTGGGAACTCGGAGTTGGATGTTTATACTCCGCTTCGCACTCTGGGAACTCGGAGTTGGATGTTTATACTCCGCTTCGCACTCTGGGAAGACGGAGTTGAATGTTTATACTCTGCTTCGCGCTCTGGGAATGCGGAGTTGGATGTTTATACTCCACTTCGCACTCTGGGAATACGGAGTTGAATGTTTATACTCCGTTTCGTGCTCTGGGAACTCAGAGTTGGATGTTTATACTCCGCTTCGCACTCTGGGAACTCGGAGTTGGATGTTTATACTCTGCTTCGCACTCTGGGAATACGGAGTTGAATGTTTATACTCCGGTTCACGCTCTGGGAACTCGGAGTTGGATGTTTATACTCCGCTTCACACTCTGGGAATACGGAGTTGGATGTTTATACTCTGCTTCGCACTTTGGGAATACAGAGTTGAATGTTTATACTCCGGTTCGCGCTCTGGGAACTCGTAGTTGGATGTTTATACTCCGCTTCGCACTTTGGGAATACAGAGTTGAATGTTTATACTCCGGTTCGCGCTCTGGGAACTCGAAGTTGGATGTTTATACTCCGCTTCGCACTCTGGGAATACGGAGTTGAATGTTTATACTCCGCTTCGCGCTCCGGGAATGCGGAGTTGATGAAGGATTGTCGTGTATCAATCCTTTTTTGACTTTTTATGTGATGGCTTGCCCCCGAGCTCGGGTTTCTCTTAGCGAGTGATTGGTTGCATCGCAGTCACTCTCTATTTGAATAAATCCCACTGTATGATGAGACTTAGCTCTCTGTGCATAGTGATGGTCATATGAAGTATTTCAAGTAAATCACAGCTCTGGCTCGAAGAGGTTGCATTTTATTGCTGAAATAAGAAAGTATGGCAAAGTCGGTTGCCTTATTACAAGTTCTAATTTCGAAATGCATAAACAAATTGCAAGAAAGAAAAGTAAGCTAAATGGATAAAGATAGCCTGTTAAGTGTAATAGCGGCGAAGGCTCTCGCTATTCCAGGCTCTTGGTAGGGTCAGACCGTCGACGGTCGATAACTTGAATGTGCCATCTCCAAGCCTTCGTTCAATAACATACGGTCCTTCCCATGTCGGCTTCATATGTGAAGGAACCAGATAGATTCTTCTTAAGATGAGATCGCCTAGTTCGAAGGTTCGCGGACGGACCTTGGCGTTGTACAATCGGGAGACTCGACTTCGATGCGCAGCTGCCCTCAAATCAGCCTCTTCACGCTTCTCATCAGTAGATCGAGAGATTCAGTAAGTAGTATAGTGTTGGGTAAATTCTCACCACCGGTCCAAAGCTAGACAAACCAAATCACCTCTGCCGAATCAACTCATCTCCTACCTCTGCCGAACCAACCAGCTTCTCAAGCTCCTACCGAACCAGCTTCTCAGAGCCCCTACCGAACCAACTTCTCAAGCTCCTACCGAACCAGCTTCTCAGAGCTACTACCGAACCAGCTTCTCAGAACCACATAAGATCTACTAAATCATACGACTTTGAGGTGTTTGTCCATTTTTTGTGCAAACATTTTTGGTGCTTTCACTGAGAACTAGAAGCTCGAAGCTTCAGCTTCATCCACTTAACATTTTTCCTAACAGCATCGTTCGCCACTTGGAAAACATGCCTCCCAAACAGAGAAAAGATGTTAACAAAGGAAAAAACATCGCATCCAGCAGTCTTCCGGATCCAGCTGCCACGAATCAAGTAAATCGTCCTCCTCCAGTAGCAGTAACAAATGAAGGACAGGCTAATCCGACCACTCCTGCCACAGAACAGCCCGCAGTAATTACTAGGGCAGATTTGGACAGGGTTGTGGTTGAAGTAACTAACCGCTTCACGTCCCAGTAGGAAGCCTTGGTGGACCATCTCATGTCAGGCTTAAGGGATGCTGAAGAGTCCAATCGCAACACTGAATCATGGGGCGAGTCCCAGTCTGGAGGATCTCAGAGACAACAGAGATCTTCCTTCTTCGAAGGAGCTAACGGCAGGAGTAGCCATGGTAGGAGCTGAGATCGAGCACATCCCGAAGTTAGGCCTGAGGAAACGTTTGGTACCGAACCCAGCGGGGGAGGTACCGGGCGAAGGTCAACTGTAGTTGATCCTGTCATACTGCCTAACCACGGAAACGCCAGTGAACGGGGCCGAGCTAGAGTCCAGCCCGAAGTTGGACCCGAGGAAGTGCTTAGATCAGAACCCAGCAGGGGAAGATCAAGGCAAGGGCCAACTGTAGCTGACCCTAGCATGCTCCCAGAAGATCAAAGGCAGCCATTAGAAAATATGAGGAATGATAGACGATACCATCCCTACAGGTCACCTGGACGGAATCAATCCCACAGAACAGAACCAAACTCATTTCTATCTGCTCCAAATTCTGATGAAAGGATGGCACGCTTATTCAGAGAGTGCGTCCAACGGGAGCAAAGAGATCGAGGGATAGGCGCTAGGGTAACCAGCCCTTTCGCCCGCAATATCGAAATTGCTATCACTCCCCGAGAATGGAAGATGCCAACAATGGAACCTTACAAAGGAACCTCCGACCCCGTTGTACACTTACAGAGGTACACACAACATATGCTCATGAGTGGAGCGACAGAGGGAGTACTGTGCAAATGCTTTTCGCTCTTCTTAGCAGATCTCGCTACCTCCTGGTTCTGTCATCTACCCCAGGGATCCATCAGCTCGTGGGAAATGTTGAAAGAAAAGTTTATCAGTCAGTTCCGCATCCATGTGGAACAACCTAAGGACGCTTATTCCTTATCCAGCGTCAAACAGAAACCTGGAGAGAAACTGCAGCAATACCTAACCCGATTCAATGCCGCAGCAGCCGCGGTCCAAGATGCCGATGAGAAGCTTATCCTAATGGCCCTCTGTAGTGGTGTGCATCCGGACACTAAATTTGCTAGAAGGTTGACGAAAGAAAAACCAGCTACTTTACCCGATTTCTTCCATGAAGCCGGAAAAAATATGAGGCTTGAGGATGCTGCCGTTGAGGGGCAGTCAGGACAGCAAAATAAGGCAACTCACAGCAACGCCCCTGCTGTGGCAAGGGACGTTCGAAGAAATGATTCCAGAGACAATGCTGGGGGCAAGAAGGGAGAAAAGCGCCTATATCGGCCTGGACCGAGATTCGACACTTACACTCCTTTGAACGAGACCATCGAAAATATCTTCCTTGCCACCCAAGGCGAAGTTAGATACAAACGCCCACCATACAAGAAGGAATCAGATAACGCGCAGAAGTCTGGAAAGTTCTGCCGCTTCCACGAATCTCACGGGCATGATACCAATGAATGCCATCATCTCCGGGATCTGATTGAGGAACACATCAGAAGGAAGAAACTGGAACGCTATGTAAAAAGTCAGGATAGGACTCCAGCTCCTGCCAATGAAAACCCAAGGCTACCCTCACCAGAGACCGGCAGAGGAAACCGCAATGCTAGCGTCTCTAGTCAAGAGAAGATAGTGGTCCATACCATCTCGGGAGGACCGCACATCGCAGACAGGAGCTGGAAAGAGATGGAAAGATATGGAAAGTCGCTCAGAGACAATAAAGACTGTGTCAATTCAGTTATAGAAGAACGCCACCCGAAAAGGAAAGAAAGTGATGACATCACATTCGGTAAGCGTGACCTAGAAGGAAGGCAATACCCTCACACGGATCCCATGGTTATCTCTGCCCGACTCGGTCCCGCCGAAGTTTACCGAATCTTAGTGGACACTGGAAGCTCAGTAAATATCCTGTTCAAACATGCCTTCGACAAAATGAAACTATCAATGAAGGATGTATCTCCCTGCGATAAACCACTACACGGTTTCACTGGAAATGCGAAGATGCCCCTCGGGCAACTGGACCTCTTTGTTGAGATTGGAAGCCATCCCCGCTCCATTGTACGGAAATAGACGTTTGTGCTAATACAAAACCATTCGGCCTACAACGCCTTCTTGGGAAGGCCGGCCTTGTCTGACTTCAAAATTGTCCTAGCCCCATGGTGCCTAAAGATGAAATTTCCAACGGACAATGGAGTAGGGGAAGTAGAAGGAGACCAGGACATTGCTCGAGACTGCTATGTGACCGAACTTCGCAACAACCACAGGAAAGATAAAGGGAAGGGTGTAGAGGTTGCCCTCTGCACGAAAAGTCTAGAAGCATAGCAACTAAAGAAAGCCCCTCCTCTTCGATATACCAGCGACCCTTTCAATGAATTAGACCCTAGGGACAAAGAGGAGGAGGCCACCGCCGAGCCTGCAGAGGCTATGGAGTTTGTATCTGTAGACAAGCACGACTCAAGTAGACTATTAAAAATTGGGTCCCAACTAAAAGCAGAGTTGAAGGAGCAACTCATTGACTTTCTCCGCCACAACTTGGATGTATTCGCATGGTCACACGCTGATATGACCGGAATCTCCCCCGACGTAGCATGCCACGTACTAAACATTGATCCTACCAAGGCGCCCGTAAAACAAAGAAAGAGAAGTATGGGGGCAGAGCGATCGACAGCCCTCGATGAAGAAGTAAAGAATCTACTCGCCAATGACTTCATACGAGAAGCCATCTACCCGGAATGGATCGCTAACCCGGTGCTGGTAAAGAAGGCTAATGGGAAGTGGCGAACATGCATTGACTTCTCCAACCTAAACGACGCCTGCCCAAAGGATTGCTTCCCACTTCCCCGAATCGACCAACTTGTAGACAGCACAGCCGGGCACGAGCTCTTATCTTTTATGGACGCATACTCAGGGTATAACCAAATTCCTATGCATGCTCCCGACCAAGACCACACTAGTTTCATCACCGACCGGGGTTTATACTGCTATAAGGTAATGCCTTTCGGACTTAAAAATGCAGGAGCCACCTACCAGCGCCTCGTCAATAAGATGTTTGCGGGGCTAATAGGGAAAACTATGGAAGTGTACGTGGATGACATGCTGGTAAAGTCAAGGAAAGCCGACGATCACGTAAGCCACCTAGACGAGATGTTCCAAGTACTTCGACAGTATGGAATGAAGTTGAATCCTCTAAAATGCTCCTTCGAAGTGTCATCAGGAAGGTTCTTAGGATTCATCGTCCATGCCAGAGGGATTGAAGCAAACCCTGAACAAGTCCGAGCGCTAAGGGATATCAAGATACCTTTCACTCGGAAGGAAATGCAAAGCCTGAATGGAAAAGTGGCCGCCCTAAGCCGATTCATCTCCAAAGCAACGGACAAGTGTGTCCCCTTTTTTGAAGCTCTAAAGAAAGACAAAGGAAAGTTCGAATGGACCGACGAATGCCTGACCGCTTTCCTTAACTTAATCGAACACCTCCAAAAACCACCGGTACTCTCAACTCCAAGCGAAGGCGAAGAATTATACCTGTACCTTGCTGTGTCATCTCACGCCCTAAGCGCTGCCTCGGTAAGGGAAGACAACCGCACGCAGCGGCCAGGGGCAGAAGTCAGATATCCTAAACTTGAGAAGCTAGCATACTGTTTACTAATCACATCGCGGAAACTGCGTCACTACTTCCAGTCCCATTCCATCAAAGTTCTGACCGATCAACCGCTGAGGCAGGTACTCCATCGTCCCGACACTTCTGGGCGACTACTTAAATGGTGTATTGAACTAAGTCAGTATGATATCACCTATCACCCTCGCACCGCCATCAAGGGACAAGCCATGGCTGATTTCATTGCCGAATTCACTACCAACGAAGATAAGGAGCAATTGGAAATAGTAGAAGACATCAAGTGGAATCTCTTTGTGGATGGTGCATCAAACGAACAAGGCTCCGGGGCAGGTGTGGTAATAATCACTCCCAGGGGAAATAAGCTACACTATGCTATAAGGTTGGAATTCGCTGCCACCAACAACGAGGCAGAATATGAAGCAGTGATAGCTGGATTAGAACTTGCCATAGAAATCGGAGCCAATTCTTTGTGCCTTCATAGCGATTCTCAACTTATTGTTAATCAAATACTAGGAGAATTCCAAGCTCGAGAAGAACGACTCATAGCATATTTAAAGAAGACCAAGTTACTTCTCAGTCGATTGGACCACTACTTAGTCAAACACATCCCTCGGGAAGAGAACCAAGAGGCCGACGAATTGGCAAAGCAAGCAAGTATGAGAGACATCGCCATCTTCGGAGCAGTAACCATCTCAAAGCAACTGACCCCAAGTTTTGAGCAAGTAAATCTGATAGCTGCAACCGAAGAAGCAACTTGGATGACTCCCATCCGAGACTACCTACAAAGTGGCACACTACCCAACGGGCGTAACGAAGTCAAGAAAATCTTGAGGAAAGCTTCCCGCTACACAATACAAGAAGACATCCTCTATCGGTGTGGATTCTCTAACCCGTTATTAAGGTGTGTCGCTGGGAGGGAAGTCAAGGAAATCTTATTCAACATTCATCAGGGAAGCTGCAGAGATCACACCGGAGGGCAAACATTAGCAAAAAAGATACTCCGGTATGGATATTTCTGGCCCACCTTAAGCAAGGATGCCTTAGATTTTGTCAAAAAATGTGACAGATGCCAGAAGTTTGCTAAGATTCCGCGGCTACCAACAACTGAGATTACTCAAATGACCAGCCCTTGGCCCTTCGCAATATGGGGAATTGACTTAATCGGCGAGCTACCAATGGGCCGAGGCGGGGCCAAATATGCTATAGTGGCAGTCGACTATTTCACCAAATAGGTGGAAGCGGAACCTCTGAATAAAGTATCTTCAGCAAAAGTATTAACTTCTTGATCAAAAATGTTCTGTGCAGGTATGGAGTCCTACTCAAAATCATATCAGACAATGGACTTCAGTTTGACAGCGAGGAATTCGCCAACTGGTACCAAGAGCACGGAATTCACAAAAGCTTCTCATCCGTAGCGTATCCCCAGGCAAACGGACAAGTCGAAACCGTCAACAAAATTCTGAAAACTCTAATAAAAAAGAAGCTCGAAAAGTCAAAGGGCGCTTGGGTGGATGAACTTCCTACGGCACTATGGGCCTATCGCACATCTTTCAGAACATCGATGGGGCACACTCCTTTCTCTTTGGCATACAGATCGAAGGCTATGCTCCCAGTTGAAACCATTGTGCCTTCCCACCGTAGGATCCACTATAACCCAGAAGAGAACGAAGAACTCCTTCACATGTCTTTGGATCTAGTTGAGGAGAGAAGAAATGATGCAGTCCTTAAAGCAGTAGCCCACAAACAAAAAGTGGCGGCACAATACAACTCCAAAGTCAAGCATCGTACCTTACAAGAAGGGGATCTTGTCCTCAAGCGAATCTTCCCTCGCCCCAGAGCGCTAGACCCAATCTGGGATGGACCATATGTAATTCATAAAGATCTCCACAACGGAGCCTATATTTTGTCAACAGTGGATGGAGAGGCGTTCCAGAGGGCATGGAACATCCAACACCTCCGTCGATACTTTTCTTAACTTGTATTGCCCATATGAAGTGAATTAACAAAGAGAATCAGTGGACGTAGGCATTTTCATGCCGAACCACTTTAAAAAAAACCTTGTCTATTTTTTAACTTGTTCCTTTATATCTTGGCTGCTTATTAACTTTATCCTTTTCTGTTGAACAAAATCATGTGCATACAGCATTTCAATTCAAAGCACTCCACAGCGCAACTTCACCTGGACAAGACCTAACAGGTACTACGCAAATCTATGCCCTCGCCAATGAGACACTTTTGCTCCGGCATGCCTCTGCTGCGGGTTAACTCATTGCTCGCGACGGCCCTTAAAGCCAACTGTAATGAGCCGATTATAAGCCACCGAGAAGGCCGACTATAGCCGAGGCAGCTCATTACGGCGTTCGGCTCGCCGGCAATTGTGAACCGACTATAAGCCCCAACATAAGGTGTGGCCAGCCAGGGGCAGTTCACGGTTGACGATCGGCACCCACGCTAGCCGGCCACAGTAAATCGAATAATACCCACGATCACGAGCCATAATGGCCCGGGTAGTTACTGTGCGCGATCTCGGCTCCGATGTGTCTTAAGTGCGGCTGTGGTAAAAAAGAATTAACTCCCCGTGGAGGCGTAAGATGGGTGACAAATGTCTCCAAGACCCACAGCTAGGGAAAGTGACTACAAAGCCCGTTTGCCACGAACTTAAGCACATCGAAGGCCTTCCGTGATTGGAAGTTTTACTTTTTCACATATTTCAATTTTACTTAAGCGACTTTTCTCCTATCCTCTATAACGATCCCTAAAGCACAGGTCATAGAATAGGAGGCATTCGCAAATGAGACCGGATGGCCGGGCACTCGACCATATTTTCACACTCAGTCACGCTAAAGCCGCCGTCTACAACTAAAGCAGGAGGGATGGTATTTTATTTTTGTGTGCCTAAAAACATAGCTATAGTTTATTCGCACCTCACGCTAACATTGCAAGTCATAAAATTATGTTTTAAACAAGAACCTGACATCAAACACAATTTGATTACAAGAATATGCATAGCTATATTTCTCATACAACATGTTAAAATAGCAACAAACATTCAAAAGATGACAAGATCAGCTTAAGTTAAAAAATTACCACCTAAGAGTTACTTTACTAATTTAAGACTAACATATACAACCATCTCAAGCCCACAAAAAGAATTTTCCAGGCCTAATCAAGGAGCCGGCTGCGTCGGAGTCTTGCCCTTGTCCTGTTGCCCACCTATCCGGTCAGAAAAAGAAATCATTAGTGATAAGCAACAGAGTTGACAAAAGAAGAAACTAAAGAAGAAGAGGTTACCAGCAGCTTCCCCTTGATCATCTTGGTCGTCATCCCCTACTTCCACGCCTGCCTCCTCAGCTGCAAACAACCGCATCCCCTCCTTCACCGCTATCTTCTCCTCCTTGGTAAACTGAGCGGTAACCACATCCATCCTAAAGGCCGCTCCACCCTCCTTATCCACCTCAGCCTTGGCCTCCTCTAAAGCCCTGAGGTAAATCCTAGCCATAACCCGGGGGTAGTCGTCCATCCAAGATAAGTTGACCTATTTCCAAATGCGAAAGTACATATCCTGCAGCATATCATCCATCATCCCCTCATTTTCCTCAAACTCCCTCATACGAGCCTCAGAAACCGATAGCCTTGTAATGGCAGCATCCCTTTCCAGTCGGTATCGCAAGCAGTCAGCCTGAAGGGACCTCCTCATCACCTCCATCTCCTCCTTTAGCCTGACCTGAGCAAGCTCTGCGGCTTCAAGCTTCCCCGACAGCTCCTCTACCTGCTCAAGATCCGCCCTCCGAACCTCGTCCACTGTCGAGATGGCCATATTTATCTGCTCCTTGCAAGCAGCCTCCATCTTCCGCAATTCCACCTTACTAGCCTCCTCCATAGTCTTCCTCAACCGCCCGGAGGCAGCCTCATGCTGAGAAATCTGAATAGCCTGATCAGCAAGCTGTTTGGCCTGGTCCGAAACCATCAATCATAGTCGGATGTTGGCACTCCCAATCTCTTCTCCAGCCTTAACCAGCCGGGCATGATGCCCCATCAGCTTCCTAGTCTCCTCCGCCACCCGATCAATATTAGCCTTGGCCTCGTCTCCCATGGTAACTACCCGAGTGGTAAGTAAATCGAGATCTAAGGACTTAGCCTCATCAAGCACCCGTACTATGGGATTGCGGGGAAGAAGGTGCTCACTGGTAACCTCGTCGAAGGTAATATCATGGGAACTTGGATCCAGATCAGGATGACCCGCAAATGGATTACGAGCCAAGCTAGGACGATCAATCTGAGTAACGGTAGGATTTTCAGACGGGTGCGGAGAGAGTGCGAACTCAGTATCCTCCTCCGTGATATCATGAAGAGGCTGAATTGGGGGCTGAGGACCAAGTGAAGGTTCAGATAAGGGATGACTCCTCTTTCTCTTTTGAATACCCTCTTCAATAACCCCGAGAAGAGGACGGTAGCCGACTACATCCCCGGAATGGTGGGTCGAAGGCTTCGGCTTGGCGGAAGCTTTGGAGAGCTTGTATTGTTCAAGCATGTGCCGAAGATCTGAGGCCTTGGCCGTTTTACCTGTTCCTGATATGAAGAACAAGTGTCACAAGCTTACATTGACCATAATTCGAGAAACGCGGTAAATTAAAAGTTAAAAGAAGAAAGGAAACACATTAGTTATACAAACCCTGGGGAGGAGTAGGATACTGCAATGAGTCCTGGATTTCATTCCAGGACGGGAGCGGATCATAAAATATTCCTAAGTCCCTATCATAAATGGAGCCTGCAGGAGTCAAAAGTTCACCTTGAGTCGTCAGAGCCACCTTGGCTGGAATAGTCTGAGAAGACTCACTTGCACCGGTCCCGGCCTTGTCAGCTTTCCCGGATTTCTCTACCAAAGCCGGTTCTCCGTCCAGCCCCTCGAAAGCTTGGTGGAATGCATCATCCGTCCACTCCTGAATCTCGCCTGCTTGCCCAGGAAGCAAGGCCCCGATGCCATCGCCACCATCACCACCTTCCCGGTCATCTCCACCCTCACCTCTCTCCTCCTCCACATCTTCCTTCCCCGGAGTAAGTGGACAAGTGCTGGGGGAAGGACCATCCGACTTCTTAAGCTTCTTACCTCCAACCGTTGGAGATTTTGAGAAAGGTTTCCTCTTGCCACTCTCTACTGTGACACCTCCCTTAGCTTGAGCAGCCGCCCTCTCCTCCCCCGTTTCCCTCTACTTGACTACTGACTGCTATGGAAGGATCAAATTATACTCCAGAAGAGTCGCATTTCTGATCAGGTAAGCAGCCGATCTATCTCTCCCGGGGATAGCTTCTATCTCAGCCGCCATCTGAACCAGGCGATCAGTCTCCACAACCGCAAAGCCACCTGTCGCTAGCAAGAAATGAAAACGTATGAGAAGAAGCATCGCAACCAGAATGGAAATTATAAATAAAGCATCGACTTACATCCAGAGGTGAAACGCCGAATAGAAACAGAGTCGTCCCTGACGAAGAACCATTCCTTCTTGAACATGTTGTACTTAGAATACAGATCCAAGACCGGCTTGAAGGTTACAGCTGACTCCAAGCTGATGTATGGGGACCCCTTCTTATAGCCCCTCAGATTATATAAGTACCGGATCTCCCGGTTGGAAGAAGCACGCCCGTGCTTCCTCTGAAAGATGACGAAGAGGCTCACCATTATAGTATAAGAGTTGGGTTGAAGCTGGAATGGGGCCACCTTTAGATATGTAAGAAAGCTGAGTACCCAAGCATTAAGAGGCGGGATGGTACCACACATACAGTGGTATCTGCTGTAGGCAAAGTACCCTTCGGGAGGGTTGTATGGCATAACTTCTCTCCCTGGCAACAGCATGCGCGCCCTATAAATTCCGAAAGAACGGGAGATGACATCAAGCTGCTCTTCCTTAAGGGAGCTGGGAAAGCAATCGGGCGGGGAGTTCAGAAGTTCCCGAGGGCCGTACCCATCCACCAATGATCTCGGGGCAGTTCCGTGACGTTCCGGTCCTAGCTGAGCAGGGGGCACTGCGGAAGATTCTCCTTCGCCCTGGGATTTCTTTTTATATGATCGAGTTTTTGCTTTACGAGACATTATCTACAACATCGGAAGAACATGTTGTTAAAACAGAGGAAATAAACAAACAAGTACATGTAGTCCGGAATTTCGCTCGTGATATGAAAAATGAAAAAATCAAGTGTATAAAGTTCATTCGGCACCCAGAGTAAATGTTCATTCGGCACCCAGAGTACACGTTCGTTCGGCTATCCAACTCTCAATCTCATTCGGCGGTCATGCCCTCTGAATGAAAAAGTTCGTTCGGTGCTCAGAACCCCCGTGCTCATCCGGTAATCCAAGAATGACGAGTTCACTCGGCACTCAGAATACATAGATTCATTCGGCAGTACCTGATTCGGTGTTTTGAAGCAATTCGGCAGAGAACTTGATTCGGCAGGGATGTTTGGTTCGGCTATCTTGGATTGGAAGGGAATAACGAAAGTATACAGCCCCTACTTATAGGCAAATATAGGATGCCGGACCAGTTGGATCGGCACTCAGCGATCGAATGAAAGGAAACAAAGTAGGCCATACGCCAGCATATACCCCACTTTGGGGGGCAAATGTTGAGTAAATTCTCACCACCGGTCCAAAGCTAGACAAACCAAATCACCTCTGCCGAATCAACTCATCTCCTACCTCTGCCGAACCAACCAGCTTCTCAAGCTCCTACCGAACCAGCTTCTCAGAGCCCCTACCGAACCAGCTTCTCAAGCTCCTACCGAACCAGCTTCTCAGAGCTACTACCGAACCAGCTTCTCAGAACCACATAAGATCTACTAAATCATACGACTTTGAGGTGTTTGTCCATTTTTTGTGCAAACATATAGCATTCATCTTCGGATCGTAGTATGTCACACGATGAGAAGGTACTTCTAGCTTGACCGGAATAACGGCCTCTGAACCGTAAGAAAGAGAGAACGGAGTGTGGCCGGTCGCGGTCTTGTGGGTTGTTCGGTAACCCCATAGAGCCATAGGAACTTCATCGACCCACTTGCCCCCGACCTTTTCCAGTCGTTTCTTCAGGATGGACTTTATAACTTTATTAACTACTTCGACCTGCCTGTTTGCATGAGGATGTGCAAGTGCGGAGAATTTCTTTTGGATGTGAAATCGTTCGTAGAAATCTTTGAATTCAGCACTGTCGAATTGGGTTCTGTTGTCCGTAATTATGGTGTGTGGGAGACCGAATCGACAGATGATGTTACGAACCACAAAGTTGATTACTTTCTTCGTTGTAATGGTAGTGAGAGCTTCGGCTTCAGCTCACTTTGTAAAGTAATCAACTGCGATGATGGCGTACTTCGCACCACCTTTTTCCAGAGGTAGAGCACCGATGATGTCGATGCCCCACATTGCGAACGGCCATGGGCTGACCATTTGTGTTATCTCAGTAGGAGGAACTCTAGGAATTCGGGCATATTTCTGGAAACTATCACATTTCTTTGCATAGTCTAATGCATCGCGATTCACGGTTGGCCAGTAATATCCGTACCAAAGTATTTTCTTGGCAAGTGCTTGCCCCCCGGTGTGATCGCCGCATTCTCCCTCATGCACTTCGTGCAATACTCGTTTGATTTCATCATGAGCGATACACCGGAGTAGAGGAACAGAGTACCCTCTTCTATACATGACCCCATCTTGAATGACGAATCGTGAGGCCTTTCGGAGAACTTGTCTCTTTTCACTCCTGCGTTCCGGCAGGATTCCGTGTTCGATGTAATTTTTGAGCGGAGTCATCCATGAGTCCTTTTCGGGAACGGTTTCGAATACACGGTTTATTTCTGTCCGATCGATACTTGGGGAAGGTAGCATTTCTATGGGAACGAGTCCCATTTGCTGAGCTTCGCCTGTGCTGGCTAGCTTTGCCAATGAATCGGCCTTTTGGTTGCGCTCCCGGGGGATACAATAGATGGCGTAGTAATCGAACTGGTTCAATACTTCCTGAACTCGAGCTAAGTACGCAGCCAACCTTCGATCTCTTGCCTGATACACTCCCCGTACTTGACACACAACCAACTATGAATCACAATAAATTTCCATAGCGATGATTTTCAGATCTCTGGCGAGTTTCAAACCAGCCAAAAGGGCTTCGTATTCAGCTTCATTATTGGTTGCTTGAAAGTCAAACTTCAAAGCGTAGCATATAGATCGACCTTCGGGGGTTTCGAGCACAACACCAGTGCCTGAACATCGGTCATTCGATGCACCATCGGTATACATCTTCCAGACAGATTCGGGGGATTTACTGGTTTCGGGCAAGTCCTCTGGAATGGTGAATTCAGCTATGAAATCAGCGAGGACTTCTCCTTAGAGTTGCTCGTCTTGGAGTGTAAGTAATATCGAACTGGCTCAGTTCGATGTTCCACTTGAGTAACCTACCAGACGTCTCAGGCCGCGAAAGGACCTGTCGTAACGGCTGGTCGGTGTAAAAAATAATGGGATGCGCCTGGAAGTATGGTCGAAGTTTTCTTGATGCAACAACAAGGCAGTAAGCCAACTTTTCCAGCTTCGGATAATTTCTTTCAGCCCTAGTCAATCGTTTGCTGACGTAGTACACTGGCTTCTGTATCCCATCTTCTTCTCGAACCAAGGCAGTGCTGATTCCGTTTTCTGATATCGCCAAGTATGCTTACAACTTCTCATGATCAATAGGCTTTGACAGTATCGGCAGTGTGGACAGATGTTGGACTAGTGCTTGGAAAGCGCCCTCGCATTCTGTGGTCCATTCAAAGTTTCGTTTCCCTTTTCGAATCAGATCGAAGAAAGGAATGCATTTATCAGTGGACTTTGAAATGAACCTGCTCAATGCTGCCAACTTTCCATTGAGACTCTGGACTTGCTTTATAGTTTTGGGAGTTTCAAGATTTCTGATTGCCTAAATCTTTTCGGGATTGGCTTCGATTCCCCGGGCGTTAACGATGAACCCAAGGAACTTCCCAGATGCAACTCCAAAGTGACACTTCAGTGGGTTGAGCTTCATCTTGTACTCCCGAAGTATGTTGAACATAGTTTCCAGGTCTTTAACATGGTCAGTGGAGAGTCGTGACTTCACAAGAATGTCGTCTACATATACTTCCATGGTTTTTCCGATTTGACTGGCAAACATCCGATTAACCAATCGTTGATAAGTAGCTCCGGCATTCTTGAGTCCGAATGGCATAACCTTGTAGCAGTAAAGTCCTAGGTTGGTCACGAAGCTGGTATGCTCCTGATCGGGTAAATGCATCGGTATCTGATTGTAGCCGGAGTATGCGTCCATGAAGGATAAGAGTTTATGCCCAGCTATCGAATCTACTAGCTGATCGATTCTGGGGAGTGGAAAACTACCTTTGGGACATGCTTTATTCAGATCGGAATAATCAACGCACGTTCTCCACTTTCCATTCGGCTTTCGGACGAGCACGGGATTCGACACCCATTCAGGATATAGAGCATCTCGAATGAATCCATTCGCTTCAAGCTTTTCTACTTCCTCCTTATGGGCGGCAGATCTCTCTGGATCCGTACCGTGCCTTTTTTGTTTGACCTGGACATGCCACGGGTCAATGTTCAGAGTGTGGCTCGCGATGTCCGGCGAGATCCCGCACATATCATAGTGTGTCCAGGCAAATACATCAAGATTCGCCCGCAGAAATTCGACCAATTCCTCTTGAGTTTTCTGGCTTAGCTGAGACCCAATCTTTATCATTCTTGAATCATCGTCACTATCAACTGGGACATCAATTGTCAGTTCAGCCGGGGATGCTTGAATTTCTTTAGATTCTCCTTCGTCTTCAGTTTCTCTTGGGTCAAGATCCCTGAGGAATTGGCTGGGGTGCCCGGGCCTGGGCCCGGGCGTTAATTGTCAATTATCGGCGAAACGGACGCAGAGAGATTCCTCTACGCCCTTTCCCTTCTCCTTTCGCTACGGCTCCCGCAGCTCAGCAACATAACAGGCTCTGGCAGTGGCCTGGTCTCCCTGAAAGATTCCTATTCCATGATCAGTGGGAAATTTTAAGGTCAAGCACCATGGGGCAATGGCAATTCTGAATTCAGCGAGGGCCGGTCGGCCCAAGAAAGCATTGTAAGGGGAGTCTATGTCCAAAACGATGAACTGCAACATCCGTACTCTCCGACGTTCTCCAACTCCCAATTCTATTGGCAGTTCCACCATCCCAGTGGGGATTGTGGCACTTCCATTGAAACCATGGACTCGAGATTGACAAGGCTTCAAGTCTGCGGCTTCCATCTTCATTTGATCATAAGCTCTTTTGAACAGAATATTCAAAGAGCTTCCACTATCAACTAAGATCCTTTTCATCCAAGCGGGACCTACTTGTTCTGAGATGACCAGTGGATCGATAGTGGGAGCTTCGATTTTATCTGCGTCTTTGCTCCTGAACACAATGTCATCTGTCATCGTTTTCTGTTGCTTGGCCGGAGCTCCCACATCAAAACTATTGTAACACTCGAAGTTCGCATGCCTAATAGAACTGGCATACGACTCCATTTCCTTTCAGCTTTGATCTGTTGGGTGAGGACCACCACTTATTGTATTGATGACTAACCTCCCGTCCGCACGAGCGGGTTCTTCCTGTCTTTCCAGATTCGGCGTACGATTCTGATTTGATGGGCCCGCACCACCAGATTGCGGCGCCCGTACATACTGATCCAGCTTCCGCTCACATATCAGTTTTTCAATGAGGTCTTGTAGGTGACGACACTCATTGGTGTTGTGGCCATAACTCTCATGGAATCTATAGAATTTTCCTGTTTGGATTTGTCTTTCAGTTGGTGGTTTCGGGGTAGGTTTCTTGAATTGCATGGTATTGCAGATTTGCAAATACACATTTTCCAGCGACGTGTTTAACGGAGTGTAGTTATCATACATGGAAGCTCTACGCCGTGGACCGCGATCCTGATCGCGTTTCTTGTTTTGATTCCCATTGTCCCTCTGTGGATTTTGTTTATTTTGTACGTTCGATTGAACTTTCCCAGAACTATCTCCGGACTGTTTAATAGCGATGTTACTTTGGATTCCTTCGACGTTGGGCCCTACGTCATTCTGCTTCCTAGACTGTTTCGCATCCTCCCTTCTCAAGAATTAGGCTGCCTTTGAATAGAAACGGTCGAATGACGTAGGTGGTTTTCCGGCTAACCAATTTTTGAACTCGGAATCAGCATCAATTCCCTTAGTCAGGGCCATCAGGATTGAGTTAACGTTAGGATTGTTTATTTCTGCACACGCAGCATGGAATCGCTCCAAGTAACGTCTAAGTGTTTCTCCGGGAGCTTGCGTAACACTAGACAGAGTGTTAACGTCCTTTGGTCTCGCCACGTGCATACAGAATTGTTCATCAAACTTGGTGGCCATATGGTCAAAGTTAGAGATGGATCGCGGTGGCAAGCGAGTGAACCACATGGTAGCGATCCCTCCTAAGGAAATGGGGAAACTACGGCACTTTACCGTGTCATCAGCTCTAGCAGCATTCATCAGCCATTCGTATTTCAGGACATGTTGATTGGGATCAGAACTTCCTTCATAAACTGGCAAAGCTGGCATCCTGAAGTGCCGAGGTGGTTCAGCATATAAAACATCATCGGTGAAAGGGGTATGACTTCGGGAGATTCCCCAGTCGTCATTAGAGAGACCCTGACTTTCACGGATCATTTGGAGGATCATCGCTGGTATATCTGATGTTCGGACACTTGGAGCATGTTGTGCCAAGGTGTGGTCGGGTTCCACAGCGCGAGTCTGGACCAGACGTGGTCGACGGTCCGTGCCTCGCCTCCTTGGTTCAACATCCTCAGGGACATAAGGCTCAAGAGTCTGCTCTTGTTGGCTACGTTGAGGATCAGCTTGGTTTCTAGCGTCACCTCCCCGTCCGGAAGTGGTGGTAGTAGCAATGTTGCCGGTAACATGATAAGGAGCAGCTCCTCCTCGAGTTGAAGGTTCTGTGCGGAGACTAGCGGATGGTCCAGCTCTAGGTTGCCCAAGGTTCAAAGCAGGTTGGAGTCCCATTGCTTGGGTGTAGCTCACACCTAACCATGGACGTGTGGATCTAGTTTGGCCATCGGAGGAGGCTGAACTTTCTATGGAAGAGTGAGAATTTAGGTCTCTTTTGGATCTTCTTCGCCTTTGGCGATTTAGCTGGTTAGTCAACTCCGTGTTGGCGCATAGTTGTTCCGCTAGCTGCTGCCGACTTTGGGTCAACTCTTAAAGCAATGTCTGGAATTCTTGCCTAGTGATTGGACCTGATGGACCTGGAGGTCCCGCAGCATTTTGGTTGGATGGCGGCGATTGCACGGGATTTTGTCGGTCCCGTGCTCCTTGATCAGCTGCTGTAGAGGTGGTACGTGTGCTCACCATAATGAATTGATGAAGTCCTTTCCTAGATCTGATTGCAAATCTGAGTAGAATGGAAGGGCTTCAAAGTTCTAGATCTGGATCTTCTTCTTAGATTTATGCAATCCAATATAGATAGGAGATCCAAAGAGCAGGAGAAAAATTAGTCGTTCTCAGTGAAAGCACCAAAGTGTTTGTACCAAAATTGGGCACAACACTCTTCGGAAGTCTTTGAAGAGATAAAGTGAAGAAATTAAATGAAAAAAGAGGAATTATCTAACAAAAACTCCAAATTTCAGAAATGATAATAGGTAAAGTGCAGGGAGACACAAGGATTTAGAGTGGTTCGGCGTATAGCCTACGTCCACTATGAAGTAGTTTGCTTTATTGATCTTTCTTTTATGTTTTACAAGCGAATTCAATGATTTACAGCAGTCAATTGTGATTTGCAGTAGTGAATCTTGTTGGTAGCAGCAGCAATGGAGTTCTGATCTGGATCTGGTAGAGTCCGGGCGTTGGAGATCTCAAAGAGGAAGAAGAACCCCTTTTTTGTTGGCTTTGGGGGTCTATTTATAGGTGTAGGAGGTTGATATTTCGCTTAGATCTCGGGAGACCCTCTCTGGCACGTGACCAGGCCCGTACGCCCAAGCCTGTGAAGTTTCGGTCCGATCCGTGATCGACACGAACAGATTTCGACTCGCTCAAGATTTCATCCAATGGAGTCGAAATTTGGCGTGGACATTCTTTAGCATGAATGTAGTCTTCTGTGAAAATTTCATAGCATTTGACTTGTAGATTGGGAGATATGATCGATACGAAATGGAGTTTTCGGTAAGCTGTTTCATTCGACTCGCTTCCGTTTCGACTCGCTTCCATCCGACTCGATGACGTGGCGCTTCCTGGATCGTTCCGCCTTTGACGCTGCTTTGAGTGAGTCGAAGCGCACACTGATTTGAGCTAGTCGAAGTGTACGATGATTGATCGAGTCAAAGTGCATGGTTCGATCGCTTCGAGTAGTGACTTTGCCAACCGGAGCTGAATTCGATGGAGTCGAATAGCTGTTTGAGAGGAGCGAGTCGAAGCGTGCACTTTTGATGGTTCCAAACTGGAGCGAGTCGAAGAGGGTAGCTGAGCGAAGCGAGTCGAAATAGGTACCTCAGATAGCAGTGAAGCGAGTCGAACAGGAACGAGTCGAAGTTGGTATCTGAGGGAACCGAAGCGAGTCGAAGGGAGCGAGTCGAAGGAGCGAGTCGAACGGTAGCTGATTTTCGTCCAATTTTGTATCCTTCATAACTTGAGCATACGAACTCGGATCGACTTGAGATTTTAAACGTTGGCTCCCATGGCTTAGCTCGTTATGTCCTACCAATTTTGGCTCGATCCGGACTCGGACAAAATTCATCGATATCCGTAGCGAGCCCGTATATAACTAATCTCTGGGACGGGCCGTCACTGGTTACTAGTCAATTCCTTGGTGTTACGGCCTTGCCAAAAGGCAGAATAACAAGCACTAAGTAGATATTATATTTTTCTTAAAAAAGCAAGTAGGAAGTAACTAAGTAAGTTATCGAGGATATATGAATAATTTATATTATATTAAATTTTCTATCTAATTATGCGAGCTTTGTAGAATTAATTTTGCTGCGGCTACTAAGTAGATAAGTCTATTGTTATTAATAACATAATAACTTGCAGCCAGTTATAAGTGTTCACCGCAAATAATGATTTAATAACTTTGAATATCGTTGAACGTGGAACTGATATATATATATATATATATATATATATATATATAGGAGACCTGACTCACTAAAAACGTAAACATACACGGTTATTGGATTATAATTGGAGAACGATCCTGCTTCTTTCTTTCTATTGTTCTAAGGATGGTAAATTTAATTAATGAGTGATTCTGCGAAAATTGAAGATTTACATTGCTAATCCCAAGCATTTGAATAAAAACAAAGAAAACAATTGTGATGATTCCTTTTAATGAAGCACATTTTTTTTCGTATTGGAAATAGAAATTTGTAATTTTTTGTAGCAGCCTTTAAAAACTTAAAAATAAAAAATTAACAATTGTATGTTTTGCGGTGAATATGCATTTGATAATATGGGATTAGCAGTACATTGATAAAATGAAATGATCACCCTCAATATTTGAATATGTAATAGATCCACCTACACTTTTGCATTATTATGTATAGGATACGAACCTAAATAGCACAATCTGGAACTATTACTTAATTCAACTTATAAGAAGAATACATTGTATAACAAAATGCATGACGTTTCATGCAACTTATATACACTCAGCAATAACAAACGCTTCATATGCACATATAATTGGGTCGTAGAAGAAAATTTATATTTCTTATCGTTTAGATAACAACATCAAAATGATCACATATCTACTATGAACGAATTTATTGAGTCTAATACATGAACAAATTTAGAATAGCCATATGCTCGAATTTCCAAAATATAGCACGACTGTTCCCATAGTACTTTTTCCATTTTACTGCATCTCTCAATTATCAAATACTCACATCATGTTGTCGATTATCATTATCAATTATCAATTTCTCAATTTAGTATCCAATAAGCATGATGATGTTCAAATCATTTTTAAAATCCATAAAATAAAAAATATAGCAAGACTATGGGAACAGTACTATGGGAACCACATATCATCATCAACAGTCTTGCTATATTTTTTTTTAAATGTACTATGGGAACTTCCAAAATCATATGCTCGAATTCTCATTTTGCTATATCGTATGCTAAAAGTTCAGTTAATTTCTTAATTCATTTTCCATTTTTCATGTAGCCATGTGAAAATGTTTAACAGCCCCAATGATATAAATAAGGTATTTAACTACCTGCTTTGATTTTTTCATGAGTGTGAACTCATGTTGAACTGCATTTATCTATAAATAAGGTATTTAACTACCTGCTTTGATTTTTTTATACACTTTGTATCATGTACATGAAGTAGTGAGATCAAATACTTTCATTTTTCGTCAACTTCTATTAATTAATTCTTCGATTCAATATCTCGGTTTTGCAGGGTAGAGACAGCTGGACAGAAGTAAACACACCTCCTGTACGTTGTATTATTGATCTCGCATCATTTTTATTTAATTTTTTTCAGTAATTAATATCTTATTCTTTTTGATTAATTAAGTGCAAGTATGATAAAAAAAACTCCAGAAATGTGATTTATTGGATTGGTGAGGGAACGAAGATATTATTGCCGAAGGAAGAGTCGTGTCGAAGGATCCAAACAACCTTGTTAATAACATTCCTTTAGGACCGGATGCTATGGTAATTCTAATAGACTTACCAAAAAGGCAGATGTTTTTTTATGGAGACCTACATCTAGGTTCACACTTATTGGGGAAGCAAAGGATGATTTAGTGGCATGGCCAGCGAATAGAGTTGTTTTACATCCAAGTGATCACCTTGAAGAAGAAGAGGACGTGGTAAACAATTTTCTTTAGGAATTGATATATTATTTTAAAATATACAACTTTTACTGAGTAAATCATTTTTCTCTAATAGAGTAAAAGTGGCAACTTAGAATGCAAATGCAAAATTTATGATTGGGGAGGGAGCAAAGAATTAGTGGCTGAAGGGCGATTACACTCGAGTGACTCAAATGAAATTATTAATGATCTTCCTCTTGGACCATGCGCCATGATTGTTTGGATAGATAATCCAATAAAAAAAGATGCTTTTTTGTGGAGGCCAGCCCCTGCAATGATACATGTTGAAGAAGCTGTTGGTAGGAAGGTAGCATGGCTTGAGTCCCAAGTAGTTGTTGAGATGGTTAATGTTTCAGCATCTCCTACGCCTCAAACCATAGTGCAAACATTTATGGTACTTGATTTTTATGCACTGTCATGTCTTTTAAATTATGTTTTTATAATGATTAATCGATATATTTTATCAACATAAACCAACTACAACATATCCTTTTTGTTAATTACAGACGGAAAATTCAAGAACAAACAATAAATGCAAGCTGATGGATTTATCAAAAAAGGAAAAAATAGTTGCTGTAGGACGTATAGAGTCAACTGATCCAAAAGCACTGGTCCATTTTAAACCACTGGGACCAAATGCAGTCAAAGTTTGGATAGAGGTTGTCAAAGAGCCAACTGATGTGCTATGGAGACAAACATCTGAATTACAATACATGGAAGACGCCATTGGTTCTATAATAGCTTGGCCTGCTGCACACGTTGTAATGACATGAATTTTCAGTAAGTATAATCTACTTTGTTTATAAACATATATATATATATATATATCTATGTTTAAGGTCTAGCTTTATTTGCCAAGTAAATTTATCGGGCTAGCTTTATTTGCCAAGTAAACATCCATGAATTTGGTTACTCCATAAATTTAGAGGGCTAGCTTTATTTGCCAAGTCAAATTATATGGAAATCATGTGGCAGTGGCAGTTATATAGATGATAGCTAGGCAGGATATAAAAAGGAATAATGGTGCTTAAAGTGATTAAGCAGTCTAGTTGGTGATAGGCAGTGGGTGATTGAAGTGATTGCATGATTGCATTGTGGATTGTAGGGGGGTGAGGAGGTGAGCAGCAGTATAGTTGAAACTGGGTTGTAAGTTGATGGACAAGGGCTGGTGTTGATTTTGGGTCTGGCGTGAGAGATAAGGTTGTTGTTTTGATTGGATGGAGGCATGGTGATGGTAGGTAAATATTTTAGGTTGGGGAGTTGTTTGAGGAATTTCTGGAAACATGGAAAATAAAGTAGTGATGAATGTTGCCTATTTTTGGTAGTGGAGTTGTTTGACGTGTTTGGTCTTTGTTGCGGGGTGATTGAAGAGGGATGGTTGGAATGGTTTGGCTTGTTCAATTGCAGTGATATGTAGGGTGTGATTGAAATTGGTGATTTTGGTTAAGGGAGGTTATTTGACTGAATTGGGCAGGCCATGAGTGAGGAATGTTGTAGAGATTTAGACGAGGGTGAAGTGGAAGTTAGTGAAGTAGTGGAAATTTTTGAAGTAGTGACAGATTGAATAGTTGGTAGTTTTAATGAGTGGTTGGAAGGTTTCTGTTATGATGATGTGAGGCAGTTTGTATGATGAAGTGCAGGCAGCTACGGATATGGGAGATGTTAAGGTGTGTATTATTAAATATGGTCCTAGTGAATTGTATAAAATTTTGCCTTCAGACCAACCGGACCTGGAGAAGAATCATCTATAATGCTCATGATTGCATTTCTTATTTCATAACTATTTATTCTGTCATTTAAATAAAATTTCCCATACTTTGAAATGATATTCCTGCAAACAAATTTTTGGCATCACTTTACATTTGCTCTTATTGAAAAGGTTCTCATAATACACAACTGCTTTCTCACCAAATTCATCTGGATTGAACTTTACCATAAACTGTTATACGGTTATTCCAGTTTTTTAGCATTTTTTTATTGGATATCTTCGCATAGGAAAATGCATCCACTTTAGATTTATGTTTAGTATCAACAAATTCCTTATAGATAGCCTTCTCCAAATTTAGTCTTTCCTCCTTTAATTTATTCTGCACAACAATTGAATTATCTCACTCCAGAAGTTTTAGCAATTCTGCATATTCATAACGTAAGTCTTCCACCTCCTTTTTAGTACTCTTGTGTCCTTTAGCCTAAAGCTTCAATCTATGCTTGACTGCCTTTAGTTTTTTCAAAAATACATACATGGGGCTCCCTACCACTACCACCCTCCAACTTTACACAAACTGATCCATGTAGTCTTCACGTAGTGGCTTGCTGTTGGAGTGGGTTGAAGTTGGCGATGTTTCTTGATTTTGGGGAATGGGTGGAATGGGTGGGGAATGGGTGAAGTTGGCAGGGCGGTTGGATACAACACTATAATAAACAAAAATTATACACATTGTCTATAAGTACGTACTTAATATTTTGAATTTTTTAGTGGTTCTTGAGTTTTGAATGATTAATTACATCCCTTGATTGAAGGGCTTAGTTAATGGTAGAAACATAAAACAAGTAGAAGCCATAATTTTCGAATATACATGATACTGTCCAAAAGTAAATTAGCTATCTGACTTAATAAAAGTCAGTTGACTACCAACTTAAGCCAGAAATTTTGATGTAGATTCAAATGGATAGTAACATGTACGAATATAAAATGAGACATGCAATATAATGCAATAATTTAGTTTTTTGTTACATGTAAAAACATCTATCATTAATTATGTATCGTTCTTAATGTAATTATTTATCTTATTTGCAGATGTGTGAAAGAAGAAGATGCTAAAGTTGTGATCTTCATTTTAATGCAAACAATCAAATATGTACTTGTTTTTTTGTTAAACTATGCTACTATTTTTTGGGGTGTGCTTAAAATATTTGCTACTACGTTTTGATGTGTATGAATATTTGGTATGTTTAATGTAATGTGTTACATCTCTATATTTATTATCTTTTATGATTATTATTGTGCTTTTTGATATTGGTATTTAATACTGCAGTTTATTAGTAGGATGCAAAAAAAATTTGAATTGTGAAATTAAATTATAGCACTTCAAAACCGCTATAATATTTAATAGCGCCTAATGACCGCTATCAAATCTGTTAGTATTAAAGATGCAGACCATAAAAAGCGCTATGGTATTACAAAAAGCGCTATAAATAATGATGAATGATAGGTCAGTAAGCGCTATAAAATAAGATATTATAGCAGAGTACAAGCGCTATTGTAGCTGACTTTTTATAGCGGCATATTAGAGTTGTGACAAGTCACCGTCTACAATAACCTGTTCAAATACAGCGCTAATAATCCGCTATTAACACTTTCTATAGCGTAATATTAGTGCTATCTTAGAAAAAACAAAAAGTATTTTGTGGCTAATAACGAATTTCATAGCGGGCTAATAGCGCTGTGATATTAATCAATAACGCCTATTTTGCCGCTATAAAAATAAATAACATAGCGCAATATTTGCGCTATGAAATTAACAATTTTTATAGCACTTTTTTTGTGCTATCTAATGTTGGTTGTTTTTAATCACATGTCGTTATACAGCGTTTATCGAACCGCTATAATATCCTTTAATAGCGTTTTTCGGGCGCTATCGTAGGGTCTTTTTGTTGTAGTGGACGTTTTGGTTAAGTTCTTATGATTACTAAAAGTGATAGTATTTGGCACTTGAAAGTTTACTTTCCTTTGGTGTTCGGTGGGGCCGATAGATCCTTGAGAGGTATACTCATGGATTTCTTTACAATATATATAGTAATAATATTGGATAATCTATAGTTTTCGAGTCATGGTTGCCACGATCGTCGTGATTGGTCAAGATTCTGTGTTCCCCGATCCTTTTGATCATGTCAAGATTCCATGTTATCCCCAATCCTTGTGATTGTGTTGAGATTCTGTATTCTTGGTCTTTGGTATCAGATCGGTACGAGTGATACCACAGTTGTTTGTTTACTATGGTATGGAATAGGTTTCTTTGTGTTAGGAATATTGTAATTTATTTGGTGATTCTGTGTTTAGTGACCAATCTGTGTTTGTGACCTAAATATTTAACCCTATACCTTGAGATAAATTCTGAGTTAAATTAATTCCGTGACTTGTTATATCTTGGACATCTGGATTTACTTATACGTCATTTATTCTTGTGTTATATCTTGTTCTCACCATTTTGGTTATTTAGAGACAGTTTTACCCATTTATTTTATAATACTCGGGCCAGGCAAAGACTTTTCAGGTTACATGATAGGTTGGCCTTTGGATGGTTATGCTTGCAAGGAGATAAACACTTTTGAATTTTAGTTTATCTCATTTAGGAATTTTTGTATATATTTACGATATGTATGTTTGAGTTAGAGATTTGTACCAGATATATATTATGTGAGTCTAGTGTTATATTTTATAGACTCACAATTTGTATACGTATGTAATGTTTTTTATTCCACTGTGATATGTGACTATTGTATAATATATTGTTCTGATTCTGAGAAAACGATGATTTTATTATTTTGAACTGAGATTGAACACGACAATTTTATTCCAGAGATTAAATAAAACAGTAAGTATGACGTGTCAGTGTTAGTTTAAAGTTATATTCACATTTGGTCTCCCTTAACATGATGTATTCTCCACACTATTAGTCGAAATTATTTATAATGTACTTTAATAATATAGGTATAGTAGTAGGGTCGTTATAGTTTGGTATCAAAGCTGAGTTAGAACATTATAGCATATACTATCACAGATCTGAGACCTAGAGAGACATAGAGTCCTATCCCCTGGGGTGTGTGGTAGATAATTATATAAATTATCTATATAGGGATAGGAATATAAACTGATTATAGGAATAATCAATTGGGACGTATTTTGGTTCAAAAATTTAATTGGTAAAGTTAGAATTTGTAATAAACTTTTGGAGAGTGATGTGTTAAAATCTTTTAGAATTTGGGAAATTTTGGATTATTTGGAAACAATTTTTAAAGAGATAAATTGGAATGAATTAATTTAAAGTGAAATTTTTTCTTTTAATAAAGAATTTGAGAAATTTGAGTAAATAAGTTTAAGAGTTAAATGATCTAGGATCAATCAGAGTTGCGCAGCGAAATTTTAGGAATAGAATTGTTCTCTTGAAAAAGACTATTTTATTTTAGTTGATTGGTTGTTAGGAATTGATTGCTTGGTTGTATTTATTAAAACTAGTAGCATGGATGTTGGTGGTAATAAAATAAATATATAACTAAGGAAAACTTCAGATTATTATTGTGTTAACTTGTCGAGAAAATGTTTAAGGATTCTGATCGATACTTTAGATGCGATGTTATCAATAGGAGTTCCTAAACATCGAACGAGATATTTTGAAATGAGAAATAATTAATTTGGATATTTGGAAAATAATCAAGTTTAAAAAATAATTTAAAAATGATATTATAGCCATCGAATAAATTGTGAGAAATAGAAAGCCTGGCGAGGCAATGTTGATATTATATGCCATCAACTTTGCAACCGAGTGACGAAATGAATCACTAAAATTTCTTGGCTTGATATTATTTTATATAGTGAGATAAGTTAAGGGAAATATTTAAATTTTTTGGGAACTAGTTTATATTAAATTTAAATGGAAGTTAATTAAAAATGTTGAAAAGAGAATAATTGCGAAATTGTTAAAATAAATTTTGGAAAGAGTTGATTGGAGTATTAATTAAAAATTTGAGAGTTGAAGTTAAAAAATATTTGTGAGAACTTATTTTCCAATAAAAAATAAATATGGAGAATATTTTAATTTTATAAAGTAAAATGTAAGTTAGAACAATATTTTATTCTTATGGTGTTAGTTAAATTTAAAAGAATGAACTTTTGAATATACATATATATGTTTTATATAGACTTTTCTCTGACTCGAAATTGCGAGGACACAATTTCCTTAAGGGGGGCAGTCTGCGGCAACCCTGATTTTTGGGTAAATAAAATAAACTAAATAAGGATTTAATTTGGAAATTTTAAATCATTAGTTTGGAATTTGTAGTCTTTTATAAAAGATAATTTGTATTAGAATAATTAGTTCTAAATCAGTGTGAAATTTGGAAATAGTATTATTTAGAAAGTGTAAAGAATCATTTAAAAATATTATTGAGAGTTAGTTTATTTTAATAAATTCTAAATTTAGAGAATATTAAAGAAATTAGAATTTAAGAGTTTATTTAAAGATAATTGGTGAATTTAGACAAGTATAATTATTCAGTTTGAATACTTTATATTCAAATAAAAATAGAATTTGAGATATGTAGATATCTTAATAAAAATGCTTTCATTGTTAAAATAGTTTAAAAAGACAATTCTTTTAATTAAAATATAGGTATTGGGCTTAATTTAAATTTCAGTCCATTAGTGCAAATAAGGGAGAATTCTTATCTCTTTTGTAATTAAGAATGAACTATTCATTCATTTTATCTTAGGCAGAAAATAAAATAGGTTTCTTAAAGCTAAAAGAAAAAAACTAACCTAGAGCAAAATCATTAAGATTAATTAAGAAAAAATCTTAGAAAATCCAAGATAAATAGATTAAGTGCACTAAACAATATCTCTGTCATTTAGGTCCATAAAAGAATGATTTTCATCTCGTTTTTTAATCAATTTCTTGCAGGTTGGTTTTGTTTTTGAGTTTTTAGGTAATTTTGGTTAAGCTAAGATTTAGCACGACTTTATTGAGGATCTAGCAAGCTATAAGCAATGTAAAGGTGAGTTAAACCTCACAAGAACTATATGTAGATCAATTTGCTTGCGTGGTTGGGTGATTCCATTATTGATTGCTATTGTTTTATAGATTCGATTTGTTGTTGTCTAAAACCATTGCTTGCTGAAAGTATTAGTTCTTAGAAATTAGAAAATTGATATTCTAATTAAAATTATGATGGCATGTTTGAGTTGTAGTTGATGTATTTATGTTAGAACCTTGTATTTTGATGTTTTGATTGTGATAACTATATAAGTAAATATTGTGTGAACTAACAATATTTGTAGGAAAAGATACAATTCTACTCGACAATAGATTACAGACAAGATTCCAGATAGAAGCTTCAATATTGTTTATGGTTTGTTTATATCTAAGTCTAGTGTTATTTTTTGTTAAAATCTCTCCAAACTGGTATATGCACACACACACACACATGCAATTTCAAAGCTTCCAAATCATAGTACATATATCAATGTTCTTATTACACTTGTTCACACAAAAATATTTCTGAAAAATCATGAATTGGCAAAAAACCTGAAATTCAGCCGATTGAACTTCCTAGTTTAGTCGATTGAATATCTGTGCACATGCATAATTTGATATGAATGTTCAGCTGACTGAACTACCCATTTCAGTCGACTGAATGAGGTGTTTTTTGTATTGATTCTTCTTTGATTCAAATTTTAAATATTTCAGCTGGCTAAATTCTTTTTTCCAGTCGACTGAAATTGTATAACGGGTATATTTTTGAAAAATCACTTCACTTCATCAAACAGAAACAACCCTTGATTCAAGAGCTATTTCCATATCTTTTGATCGCTGCTTTTCACGATAAGTTACAACACTTTAACATTATATATAGCCTAGAATTCATTTATTTTAATCACCTAATATTTTGATTCTAGCTCATATTCTTATTGTCTAAACTTTTGCCATTTGCATTCAAACTCTCGTTGTAATCACTTAAACATTCAAGAACAATTTCATTTGTGAGTAAATTAACTTCCTATCTTCACGAACTACACTATATACCATAAAGGAGAAGATTATAGGAAGGGTGTACGTTATTGACTTATCAGTGTTATTCAAGAGCATACTTAGTCAGAAGTAATTTTTACTGTTTATATTAGAAGTCCTATTCGGTTGCTCAGGTGGTTGAAGTCCTATTCTGTTGCTTAGGCGGTTGAAGTCTTGTTCGGATGCTCAGGCAGTGTAATACCTGTTCCTCCAGGTAAAGAGAGGGTTGAAAGTTAAATTCTAGAAGGAGTCTAGGACTGGACATAGAACGAGAAGTTCGAACCAGTATAAAAATCCCTGGTGTCATTTACTTTACTTTTATATTTATATTCCGCACTAGTAGATAACTTAGTTAATATTCCATATTACGATCCTTAGTCATTTTCACTCGATATCAGAGCAGGTCATCATATAACCATAGCACAGTTATTTGATATCCAGTTAATATGGAAAATAACACTAACACAAGTTTTATTAAAGGTCAATCCATTGCATGACCACCACTATTTAATGGATTGAATTACAACAGTTGGTCAACTCGCATGAGTTTTTATGTGCAAGCAAATGGATAAGATACTTGGAATATCACTCAGAATGAATACACTATACCTACCACACCATATGCACAATGGTCAAACACACACAAATTAGATGCTACTTCAAATGCAAAAGCCATGAATATGTTATTTTGTGCTTTAGATATAAATGAATTTAATAGAGTTAGTATGTGTAAAACTACTTAAGAAATCTAGCGAACTCTTAAAGTTACACATGAAGGAACAAAAAAACTAAAACAAAGCAAGATTTCTATGCTTAAAAATCAGTTCCAAAATTTTAGAATGAAACCAGATAAAACTATAAATGATATGTATTCTAGATTCCAAGACATATATCATTCATTATTAACACTAGGAGAAAAATATTCAGATTTGATATTCTCGTAAATTCTAAACTATTTAACGGATGAATGGGAAAGAAAAGTCTTAGCTATTGAGGAAGCTAATGATATTTCTACCATCAACCCTGAAGAGTTAATAGGATATCTTATGTCGTATGAAGTTAATTTGCAGGCAAAACGAGATCAAGCTCAAGATAGAAAGAATATAGCTTTTCAGGCTGAACAAGAAGACTCGAACTTAGATGAAGATGACATGGCATTTATAGCAAAGTATTTCAAAATTTTTTTAAAATTTAGAAAGAACAAGAAATTCGGAAACAATAGGAGAGACAATACCATTAAACCACCAACTTCAAATCTCGAATGTTATGAACATCATAAGAATGGTCACATAAAGAAAGACTGTGTAACACCCCATATTTTAGTGACATTATTTAGGATATTTAATTAGCTAAATTAAATAAAATGATGCGTTGATTAACGGATTGGGGTTTGATTTAACCAAGAGTAGTCATGCCTATATGTAAGATGAACTAAAGAAATAAAATGGACATAAGTGTTAGGAAACAAGTAAGGGGTAAAATAGGAAAATAGGAAAATGATAGAACTTATACCCTAAACCCTTAGGAAAATAAACACATGTTCATTTCATTTTCTCACATAACAATACACTAAGGCCGACCACCATTTTTAATCTCAAGAGAAGATAAAGCTTGGAATTTCAAGAGGAAGAAGTAAATCAACATAATCAAGATCAAATCTCACATCCTAATCAAAAACCTAAAGTGACAAATGACTACATCTAATTTTTTTTGTATGTTTTCAGTTTTAGATTAATTCTGAATTTATCTTGCATGATTTAGCCATGTTTTAGAAGAGGAAAATGTTTATATATACTTGTTGATGATTTATGCATATTTATATTGGTTCTTATGATATGTTTGATGTGAAAAACCTATTTAATGACATCCAAATGCCTTGCGATTTTAGATATAGACCAAAAATGTTATTTTAGAGATGGGTATCAATTTTCATAATTTTTTGAATTAATATAGATTTTATATTAATTTTCTAGTGAAGAAAATGATGTGTTGGGTTATAAATTATTTATGGCAAAATAAATAATTATTGGGTCTGAAATTTTTATATGTTGGAAAATATATTAAAATAGATTATTTGGGGTTTTTCCAAATTTTTCCAGAGTGTTTTGATGAATATATAAAATTATTTAAGGTATGGGACATAAATGTTCTATATATTTAATTAAGGAGAAGGGGCATTTTGAAAAATAAAATTATTGTTATTTCTGAAATTACTGGTAGTACTTTCCTAAAAAGTATTTAGCAACCAATGAAAATTTGAAAAATAAAAGCAGGTTAGTAGAAAAGTATACTCTTTTAAGTTAAAAACAAAGACAACCTTATTTTAGCATGTTCTGCCACTTTCGGCATAGGGGGTTCCAACCCAGACCTTTCGCCACCAATGGTTTCGAAACCGAAGAGCATGGTATCAAGCTACTTGGTATGTAGCGTTTTGGGACAAAGGTGAAGGGGTACTTGATCGAAACCTTAGATTCCGAAGGGGTTGGAGTATGTTTGTTTTAAAACTAAGGTAGCGCCTGCTTTGCATTCGAAAGAGATAGGTTTCGACTCAGTTGCTTTTGACTGGGTCAAATATTTTCAAAAGAATGGTTTTGACTTGGTTGCATTCTTTTATTTTAAGTAAAGCTCTTGAAGGGGTTGAAACCCCTAGTTGTCGCCTCTCTTTCGAAGTCAATGGTTTCGAAGGGTATACTTTGTTTTTAAATTAACCACTTCTACAATGCTTTCAGAAGAGGTTTTTCGACACCATCACTTCCTAACTTAGTAATAGCTTTCAAAAGAGTAAGCTTTCGACTCTATTGCTTGTGTCCCTTAGTGATTTTAAAGAATAACCCAATGGCGTCAAAAGGTAATGGTTTCGACTTAAATGGTTTCGAAAGGTGTTTTTCCACATGCTTTAAATTGAGTCCCAATTGTTTTTGAAGGGTTTGAGGTTTTAACACCTTCGAAGGGTTTTAAAGAAGGTTTCGAAGGGGAAGTTCCCCAATTGTTTTGAAAAGTCTAAAGGAAAGGTTTTTCGAATGGTTTTGAATGGTTTAAAGGAAAGATTTTCCTATGGTTTCGAAAAGCAATGTTTAAAAGTTTTAAAAGGGATGTCTAAGGTTTTTGGCTTTCAGAAAAGAAAGGAATTTCAATTGTTTCGAAGGGTTTGTAGAAATGGTTTCGAAAGGAAGATTTGGCCTTTTGGCCTAAGAGAAAGAAAGGGTTTTACATGGTTTCAAAAGGGGTGCATTTAATAGGATTGAAAGGGCTACTTTCAAATGTTTAAAAGTTTTTCATCAGCAAAGATTTGAGTAAAGTATATATATAGCATGGCAAAGTGATTTTGAGTAAAGCATAGAATATAAATGTTTCCCTTATTACAGTTTGATTTAAAAGGTTTTAAATCAATTTCAGATGAAACATTTTCGAGGAAAATCATGGGAAGTTATCCCTAAGTGAAATGACTCAGATATTAGAATACCAGATAGGACTGGTATAGGGTCACGCCCTATACATTAGCTATTAGCCGCAGCTAATTTAGTCCAAAATTCCAGTGTGTAGGGCTTTGTCATAGGTAAGACTAAAAATTTGATTACATACAGAAGGGAATATATGATTGTATACAGATAGGTTATTGGTGAGCCCGCAAAAACATTAGGTTCGGGTGACCCTAGGAGATGTTAAGTTAGGGACAGACCACCCAGAAGAAAAGTATTTAACAGATGATTAAGGACAAATTGTCAAGAAGAAGAATGTCTAACAGTTATTAGATTATTTTATTTTTATCTGGTAGGCCCGAGTTAGCCAAAGGTTAATAGTAAGCCAAATAAAACTATATTGTTCGGACAGATAGCCCATTTGTTATCTGATATATATGTTTATATAATGATGCTTTACAGTTTTAACCAGTTTTGGTTGCTGGATAAAGGTTTGCTAAAGATATGTTTTAAAAGGATATTAGTGAGGGGAAACCCGTTCCGCTAAGCGGTGCGATCTCACTTAATATCAACTAACCAAGATGTATAGTATTATTCACACCAGGCTTTATGTCCGACCAAAGTTTATGTTTTCCCCTTAAACTCTCAGGTGCTCAAAATTGATTTGAGTAGGCTGAGGGTTGAGGTTCTTTCAGGTTTTAGTAGGATGGCGAATAAAGCTACCAGAGACAAGCAGGAGGCTTGCGGATAGCTATTTAGGAGTTACAGTTCTTTGTTTGTATATTTTTCCACTGTGTATGTGCTAAGTGAATTATGACTATATGACTCTGATCATCCAAGAGGCATCTTCATATGCCGCTCTTGGCATATTTTGTAATAAGTATACTTTATCATTGCTTGGGAAACGTATTGGGATTATGTAATATGAATCTAGAACATGAGTTTTGAAATGTAATGGATAATTCTGTTTTGAAATATGTGATTTGTTTCATATTCAAGTGCTTCTGATATTATAGATACCATTAATATAGACATATTTAGTCGTCAGAAGTTAATACAATAGATGACTACAGCATCTGTAGCGCTTAGCTTTAGGCCTCTAGATAGGGGATGTTACAACTTGGTATTAGAGCATAGGTTTATGAAATACTTTAACTAAAAATGATTTTTGAAAACATAATCCTTAGAAATTATAGTTAGGATCGGGGTATGGGATAATGCTATAGTAACGTACCTATATTTGCTATATATAAGTATACGCTTTATCTCTAGACTCCTATCTTTGTTAGGCTATTCTTCTGTATCTCACGAGGTTTGAATACAGATATGGATGGAAGAAGAAGCAGAGTTAACCCAGGAGGAGACAACACCACCACAAATGGAAATGCCCGACCAAATGCTAGAAGAAGTCAAGGTTAGGCTCAGGCTGAGAATGTTGGTGCTGGTGTTCCCCAAGTAGACATGGGAGCTATGCATTAGTTTTCCGTAAACATGATGCAAACTGGGATCGCAGCTGGAGTTATATGAGGAAATGCTGCGGGAGGAGTTAAAAAAGCCCAGTAGTCAATCAGTATGCTAACTTGAGCAGAGACTATACCAGGCTTAGAGGGATGCCGTTATTGGGACGAAGGATGCTATCGAAGTAGAAAACTGGCTATTACACCGTGAGAGGATTTTTGCTGATCTAAGACTCAATGACGAGCAGAAAAGGAGACTTGCTTCAAGACAACTTCAAGGAGCTGCTCTGTTTTGGTGGAACACTGTAACTTCTGGTGTAGATGAAGAGACTATGACATAGGTGGAGTTTAGAAGGAGGTTTCAAGAAAGGTTCATGTTAGTAACGACACAATCAATCTTAGTCAAGAAGTTTGCTGAGCTGGAACAAGGAGAAATGTCAGTTCTGGAATATGCTAGTAGATTCGATGAGTTAGCCCGATATGTGTATGCCACTGTTGATATAGTGTTGAAAAGGAATGGAAAGTTTATTAGAGGTTTGAAGCCGGAGTTGGCTAGGGCTATTTACCGCACATCAGAGATCCGATGTAGTGGTTGAAATGGCGTTGAGACATGAGGAGATGTTAGCTTGTTTGTAGAAGAAGAAGAAGGAGGTCCAGGTTGGACAGGGCCAAAAGAGAAAGTTTTTCCATAAAAAGAACGCTCAGAAAGGAGGAGCAGCGAAGAAAGGAAAGTCTGAGGTGGTCTGCTATAAGTGTGATAAGAAGGGCCATTATGCTAATGAGTGCCAGACAGGCAAGGGAAAGAAGGCTGCTGAGAAAAAAAGGATTAGGTGTTTTAACCGTGATCAAATTGGGCACTACAAGAACTAGTGCAAAGAGCCAGTAAAAGGGGATAAAGGCTAGGTGTTTTCTCTTGAGCCTGCTACGTCAAAGCTGACAGCGCAGGAGAAGGGAAAGGCTGTGTTAGGAGATACGCTTTAGATCCATGATACATCTGTTAGCGTTTTATTTGATATCGGTGTGTCTCATTCTTTTATATCTAGATGTTTAGTAGATAGAATTAACCTAGAACCAACATATTTAGTTACTTCCTTAAGAGTTGCAAATCCAATAGGAGGGTATGCGACGCTTGGGATGAAGTGTGACCATGTAGAGTTTGACTTGCTAGGTTACACCTTTGTCTGTAGTTTGCACATATTTGACTTTGTAGGCTTCAGAATTATATTGGGAATGGATTGTTTAAGTAAATACGATGCTAGGATATTTTGCCTAGATAGAAAAATGTCACTTAGACACCTAGAGTGTATTGATCGGATAGTTTATACCGTAGAAAATCCTTTGTGAGGTAAATGCGTTGTTGGGTGTTATGGAGTTGGAAGATGAGTTAAATCGCGTTTTTGTAGTTAGAGAACTCGCAGATGTTTTTGAGCCGGTAGTCGGATTACCACCGAAACGAGCTATTGAGTTTCAGATAGATTTGGTGCCTGGAGCAAAACCGGTGAGTAGGCCGCCAAGCAGAATGACACCTATAGAAATGAGGGAGTTAAAGACTCAATTGGTAGATTTGGAAGGTAAAAGTTTTATCAGACCAAGTAGTTCGCCCTATGGAGCAGCCGCTGTATTTGCTAAGAAGTCGGATGGATCGTTAAGGCTATGTATCGATTATCGTAAGTTGAATGAGAAAACGATAGAGAACCGATATCCATTGCCTAGGATTGATGATTTGTTCGATCAGTTAAGCGGGGCAAAGATATTCTCTCAGTTGGATCTAGCGACAGGATTTCATCAACTTAGAGTCGTAAAAGATAGTATACCATTGACAGTGATTAGAACAAGGTATAGGTCATACGAATGCCTAGTTATTCCGTTTGGACTCACTAATGCGCTGACATTCTTTGTAGATTTGATGAACTGAAGTTTCCGAGAGCACTTTGATAGATTCGTGTTGGTTTTAATAGATGATATCCTGATATACTCTAAGGATGAGAAGGAGCATGAAGCTCATCTTAGAGTCGTGCTGGAGACGCTGAGGCAGCATTAGCTAAAAGAAAAGTTTTCAAAGTGCCATTTTTGGAAGAAAGAAGTAAAGTTTCTTGGTCATGTGGTTTCGGAGAAAGGATTGTTAGTTGATCCAGAAAAGATCAAAGTCGTTAATAATTAGAAGAGACAAGAAATGGTGACCGAGATAAGGAGTTTCCTTTGGTTGGCTGGGTATTATCGGAGGTTTATAAAGAATTTCTCGAGGATAGCAGCGCCGATGACCAAGCTAACATGAAAGGATGTAAAGTTTGTATGGACCGTAAGTGCGAGGAAGCATTTAAGAGCTTGAAGCACTTGTTGACCCATGCACCTATGTTGATAGTTCCAAAGGGGAATCAAGATTTAGTTGTTTATACTGATGCATGTGGTACCGAATTGGGAGTTGTACTAATGGATAGGGTTAAGATGATTGCCTACGCTTCTAGACAGCTTAGACCGCATGAGGTTAAGTATCCGACGCATGATTTGGAATTAGCTGCAGTTATATTTGCGTTGAAGGTGTGGAGGCATTACCTTTTGGGAGAAAGGCTTGTGCTTTATATCGACCATAAGTCGTTGAAGTATTTTTTCTCTCAGAAGGAGTTGAACATGAGGCAACAAAGGTGGTTGGAATTTTTAGCTGCTTATGACTTTGGAATAGAGTACACACTAGGGAAAGGCAACAAGGTTGCTGATGCGCTTAGTAGAAAGCATCAGAATGTGGTGTTAGCTATGATAGCAGGATGGAAAGACTTAGAAGCCTTGACAACTTGCAGAGTACAGTGTAAATCCAAGGTTGGGTCTAGTTGGGGATCTTTTATATTATCTTGTTTAACAGTCTGACCAGTATTGATTAAGAAGATTGCTTCTAAACAGGAAGAGGATCCAGTGTTAGCTGAAAGGATCAGGAAATTAAAAGATGGAACGGAGAGCGATGACTTGAAAGATTTCATTCTTGACCAAAATGGATGGTTGAGAAAGAAGGGTAGATTATGTGTTCCAAATGTGGAGGACATAAGAAAAGAAGTTTTGGAGGAAAGCCATCGTTCAAAGTTCATTATCCACCCAGGAGGAACAAAAATGTATCAAGATATGAAGAGAAGTTTCTTCTAGGAAGGCATGAAGAGAGATGTTGGCTTATGGGTGAAACATGTTTGAACTGTTAGTAGGTAAAAGCCGAGCATCGGAAGTCGAGTGGATTGCTTCAGCCATTGGATATCCCAGTATGGAAGTGGGATCCTATTTCTATGGATTTCGTAGACGGGTTCCCGAGATCTAATAGTGGGAATGAAAGCATATGGGTCATAGTGGACAAATTGACTAAGAGCGCCCATTTCATTCCAGTTAAGGCAAATAGGATGGCACCTGTATTGGCTAATTTGTTTAAAAAGAATGTGGTTAGGCTGCATGGAATTCCTAGTAGTATTGTTAGTGATAGAGATTCCGTATTCACTAGAGAATTCGGGAAGAGTCTACAGGAAAGTTTGGGAACCAAGCTCAAGATGAGTATCACTTACCATCCACAAACCGATGGGAAAACAGAAAGGGTAAACAAGATCTTAGAGGACTTGTTGTGAGCTTGTGTATTAGACTTCGGGGGATCATGTGAAAACCACCTACACCTAGTCGAGTTTTTGTATAACAACAGTTATCAGACTAATATAGGGATGGCACCATTTGAGGCTTTGTATGGATGACCATGCAAATCCCTTGCATGTTGGTTGGAGACCGGGGACAGATTGGTACTCGGTCTTGATTTGGTAAAAGAAGCAGCAGAAAAGATTGAGCTGATAAGGGCAAGAATGAAGGAAGCTCATTCTCAGAAGAAAAGCTATGCAGATAGAAAACGAAAAGATTTAGAGTTCTCTGTTGGAGACCATGTTTTCGTCAAGTATCACCGATGAAAGGTGTTATCAGGTTCGGGAAGACAGGAAAGATAGAACCGAGGTTTGTAGGACCATTTCCTATTTTAGAAAGTGTCGGGAAACAAGCATACATAGTAGTGTTACCGAATAGTTGGGCATGAATCCATGATGTTTTTCATGTTTCTCATCTCAGGAAATATGTTAAGGATCCATATAATACTATAGCACCGACTGTGTTAGAAGATTTAGTAGTGGAACCAGACATGACTCTAGTTAGGAAGCCTATCTGGATAGTCACGAGAGATGAGAAGAAGTTGAGGAACAAGACAGTTAGGTTAGTGAAAGTCCAGTGGAGTGACGACACTAGAGACTGTACTTGGGAAACTGAGAGCAGGATTCGAGACACTTAACCTGAGCTACTTGATGGTATGTTTTACGTACCTTTGATTGTTTAGATGTGTTCCTTATCGTAATTTCAAGGACAAGATTCTTTAAGGATGGGAGATTGTAACACCCCATATTTTTAGTGACATTATTTAGGATATTTAATTAGCTAAATGAAATAAAATGATGCGTTGATTAATGGATTAGGATTTGACTGAACCAAGAGTAGCCATGCCTATATGTAAGATGAACTAAAGAAATAAAATGGACATAAGTGTTAGGAAACAAGTAATGGGTAAAATAGGAAAATGATAGAACTTATACCCTAAACCCTTAGGAAACCAAACAAACGTTCATTTCATTTTTTCAAACAACAATACTCTAAGACCGGCCACCATTTTTAATCTCAAGAGAAGATAAAGCTAGGAATTTCAAGAGGAAGAATTAAATCCACATAATCAAGATCAAATCTCACATCCTAATCAAAAAGCTAAGGTGAATAATGACTACATCTCATTTTTTATATGTTTTCGGTTTTAGATGAATTCCGAATTTATCTTGCATTATTTAGCCATGTTTTAGAAGAGGAAAATGTTTATATATACTTATTGATGATTTATGCATATTTATATTGGTTCTTATAATATGTTTGATGCGAAAACCATATTTAATGACATCCAAATGCCTTGTGATTTTAGATATAGACCAGAAATGTTATTTTAGAGATGGGTATCAATTTTCATAATTTTCTGAATTAATGTGGATTTTATATTAATTTTATAGTGGAGAAAATGATTTATTGAGTTATAAATTATTTATAGCAAAATAAATAATTATTTGGGTCTGAAATTTTTATATGTTGGAAAATATATTAAAATAGATTATCTGGGGTTTTTCCAAATTTTTCATGAGTGTTTTGATGAATATATAAAATTATTTAAGGTATGAGACTTAAATGTTTTGTATATTTAATTAAGGAGAAGGAGCATTTTGAAAAATAAAATTATTATTATTTCTGAAATTACTGGTAGCACTTTTCTAAAAAGTATTTAGCAACCAATGAAAATTAGACAAATAAAAGCAGGTTAGTAGAAAAGTATACCTTTTTAAGTTAAAAACAAAGATAACCTTATTTTAGCATGTTCCGCCACTTTCGGCATAGGCGGTTCCGACCCAGACCTTTCACCACCAATGGTTTCGAAACCTAAGTGCATGGTATCAAGCTACTTGGTACGTAGCGTTTTGGGACAAAGGTGAAGGGGTGCTTGATCGAAACCTTAGGTTCCGAAGGGGTTGGAGTATGTCTGTTTTAAAACTAAGGTAGCGCCTGCTTTGCTTTCGAAAGAGATAGGTTTCGACTCAGTTGCTTTCGACTGGGTCAAATATTTTCAAAAGAATGGTTTTGACTTGGTTGCATTCTTTTGTTTTAAGTAAAGCTCTCGAAGGGGTCGAAACCCCTAGCTGCCGTTTCTCTACTTTCTGAAGTCAATGGTTTCGAAGGGTATACTTTGTTTATAAATTAACTACTTCTCCAATGCTTTCGGAAGGGGTGTTTCGACGCCATCACTTCCTAACTTAGTAATAGCATTCGAAAGGGTGAGCTTTCGACCCTATTGCTTGTGACCCTTAGTGATTTTAAAGAATAACCCAATGGTGTCGAAAGGTAATGGTTTCGAAAGGTGTTTTCCCACATGCTTTAAATTGAGTCCCAATTGCTTTCAAAGGGTTTGAGGTTTTAACACCTTCGAAGGGTTTTAAAGAAGGTTTCGAAGGGGAGGTTCCCTAATGGTTCCGAAAAGTCTAAAGGAAATATTTTTCCAATGGTTTTGAATGGTTTAAAGGAAAGATTTTCCTACGGTTTCGAAAGGCAATGTTTAAGTGTTTTAAAAGGGATGTCTAAGGTGTTTAGCTTTCAAAAAAGAAAGGAATTTCAATGGTTTTGAAAGGTTTATAAGAATGACTTCGAAAGGATGATTTGGCCTTTTGGCCTAAGATAAAGAAAGGGTTTTACATGGTTTCGAAAGTGGTACTTTCAATAGGATCGAAAGGGGGTACATTCAGATATTTAAAGCTTTTTCATCAACAAAGATTTGATAAAGTATATATATAGCATGGCAAAGTGATTTTGAGTAAAGCATATAATATAAATGTTTTCCTTGTGTAAGTTTGATTTAAAAGGTTATAAATCAATTTCAGATGAAAAAGTTTTCAAAGAAAATCATGGGAGGTTATCCCTAAGTGAAAATGACTCAGATATTAGAATACCGGATGGGACTGGTATAGGGTCGCGCCCTATACATTAGCTATTAGCCCCAACTAATTTAGTCAAAAATTTCAGTGTGTAGGCTTTGTCACAGGTGAGACTAAAAATATGATTACACATAGAGGGGAATATATGATTGTATACAGATAGGTTATTGGTGGCCTGCAAAACCATTAGGTTCAGGTGACCCTGGGAACTGTTAAGTTAGGGACAGAACGTCCAGAAGAAAAGTATTTAAAAGATGATTAAGGACAGATAGTCCATAAGAAGAATGTCTAATAGATGTTAGATTATTTTGTTTTTGTCTGGTAGGCCTGAATCAGCCAAAGGTTAATAGTAAGCCAAATAAAACTATATTGTTCAGATAGATAATCCATTTGTTATCTGATATGCATGTTTATATAATGATGCTTTACAGTTTTAACCAGTTTTAGTTGTAGGATAAAGGTTTGCTAAAGATATGTTTTAAAAGGATATTAGTGAGGGGAAACCCATTTAGCTAAGCGGCGTAGTCTCACTTAATATCAACTAACCGAGATGTATAGTATTATCCACATCAGGCTTTATGTCTGACTCGAAGTTTATGTTTTCCACTTAAACTCTCGGGTGCTCAAAATTGATTTGAGTAGGCTGAGGGTTGAGGTTCTTTCAAGTTTTAGTAGGATGACGAATAAAGCTACCGAAGACGAGCAGGAGGCTTACGGATAGCTATTTAGGAGTTGTAGTTCTTTGTTGTTAGTTATTTCCACTATGTATGTACTAAGTGAATTAAGACTATATTAGTTTGATCATCCAAGGGGGTATCTTCATATGCCGCTTGTTATCCCGCCTTTTGGCAAGGCCGTGATATCAAGGACTTGACTAGAAACCGAAGACAGTTCACTCCAGAAATCGGTTAGTTGCAAATTCACGATGGATACAGGCAAACTTGGTCCGAGTCCGGATCGAGCCACACTTAGCATGGTACGATAAGCAAAGCTATAAAAGGCAACATTCTGAATTTCAGGTCAATCGGAGTTCTTATGCTCAAGTTATGGATCGATCAAGATTCATGTGAAATGAGCCCATTTCGTATCCATCCATCCATGCCCATCATTTTGTATCCATCACCGTCGATACACAGCTCCATCACTCGACATCCATCATTCATATCCATAAGGTTCGAACCTATATCGATGGACTTCAGCGCTTCCCGGATCTATCATACTTCACTCGATCAACAACTATACATTTCGTATCGATCACTTATCTGATCGATACGAAGGGAAGGGTGGATAATCGATACGAAGGCAGAGACAAAGCATCGATATGAGAAGCAAAGTATAGGATGGATATGAAAGACGTGGTCAACTCAAAAGAAGAAGTCCCTATGCACAAAATATGGTCTCCAAAAAGCACGCACGCCACGTCATCGATACGAAAGGACCGATACGAAAGTATCGATACGAAAGCTTCAGCCTCACTAGCAAACTTAATCTTGGATCGATCATATCTCCCAAACCACAAATCCAAATGCAATGAAATTTTCACAGCAGATTTCATATCACCTCAAGAACATCCATGATCGATCGCAGCTCAATTGGAGCAATTCCCGATTGATATGAAATTGATGTGGATCGATCAGGGAACGATCCAAAACGACTCCAGATCGACCATGTGGGCCCACCTACGCATGAGAAAAGGTATTTCGATATTCAAGGCAGATATTTCCAGCTTCACGCCTATAAATAGCACCCTAGTTGTAACAAAAGGAGGACTTTTATGCTGCTACTCGGGTTAAACTCCATTATAATTCGAGTGTTAGCCATTGTACTATGGTAATTCATTTTATAATTAGTAATAAACATCAAATCCTTCAAGGTGGATGTAGGTTATAACGCCAAACCACTATAAATTCTTGTTTTCTTCTTGTTACTGCTTATTTTCTTTGTGTGATTATTAGATTAGCCTCATTTTCTATTTTATTTCTTCATTCTAATCTCTTCAATTACATTCGACAAGTGTTGTGCCCATTTTTGGTACAAACACTTTGGTGCTTTCACTGAGAAAACTCCGCTTTTCTCTGATTCTGTGGATCCCCTGCTGTTATTGGATTGCTAAATTCTACGATGGAGATCCAGATCCATCTTCCAGAGGTTATTTCTATTCTATTCAGATTTTTCCAGATCTAAGAAGAACTACATTCAACATGGTGCGCACTACCAGAACCGCTTCCAATGTTGCTGATCCGGAAGGAAGGGATAGGCAAAATCCCGCACAACTGATCATAGTAAGCCAAACATCAGTTGGAGTTCCAGATCCACTTGGTCTAATAACTAGAGAGGAATTCCAGACCCTAATGCAGGAGTTCACTCAAAGCCATCAGGAGCTCACTCAGTAGATTCGTGCCAACGCGGAACTCATGAACCAGTTGAATGAAGAAAGGCGAGGGAGATCTAGAAGGGACTATGCCTCTTATTCCTTGTCTGAAAGCTCGGCGTCATCTGACTTCAATCACAGATCTACACGCCGCTGATTAGATGGAAATTACGCGGAAGCCTCCGGGCACCCGTATGCTATGAATTCCGGACAGGCCGGGATAGGTCCTTCCACAGAACATCAAGTTGCGCCCTCCTCCCGAGGAGGGACACTTTTCCACAACACTCCTCATGACCATGCAGTAGCTGCTGCTATAGCTCTGGATGCCGAGATCCAGAACCAACCAGATCTAGCCCCTCATCACCACATTCATGCTCAGGATCCTCACTTCCTTGAAGCTCAGGAGCCAAGGAGGCATGGAACGGACCGTAGACATCGACCGGACCATCCTCGGGACATGGAACCCGACCATGCCTTGGCCCCAAATCCCCAGATGTTTGATATTCCAACCAAGATACGCCAAATGAATAGAGAAAGTCAAGGCCTCACAAATGATGACTGGGGAATTTCTAGAAGCCACACCCTGTTCACTAATGACATTCTCTATACGGAGCCGCCACGTCGATTTAGGATGCCGACCTTGCCGATGTATGAAGGATATTTGAATCACAACCAACATATTTTGAAATATGAAGGGCTTATGAATGCCACTCGAGCTGATGATGTTGTTAAGTGTAGAAGCTTCCCTATCTTTTTGGGAGGCATTGTAACTATGTGGTTCACCCATCTACCACCCAGATCCATTTCATATTTTGACCAGTTAGCTGCTAAGTTTGTTGAGTAGTTCCGTATGCATGCTGCAAGACTAAAGGATGTCAATACCTTATTCAGTGTTACTCAAGCTCCAGGAGAGACTCTAAAGCATTATCTGGAAAGGTTCCATGCTGCTTGTGTCGAAGTCAGCAATCCTAACAACAACTCTATTCTGATGGCATTGACTAAAGTGATCGATCTTGATTCCGAATTTTGTGATTGATTGGTTGAGAAACCCCCACTTCGTTGGACCGCTTCTATGCAAAGGTAGCCCAGTTTGTTAGGAAAGAAGGTGCTAGACGGTCTAGGAAACAGGACGTCGCGAGGCCCAGTAGTGAAGGTATCCAGAGTAATGTTGTAGTGAAGCATACCGGGGAGAGTTCCATTAAAGTACAGTTTAATATTCAGAATAATGAAAGTTAGCAGAAGGGTGATGGAGGTCAAGGAAAGAAGAGAGACCCTCATCGTGGGAGACCTAAAGCTCCGATGTTCGATCGATATACTCCTTTGAACATGTCACTAGAGAATGTTTATCTTCAAACCTGCAATACAGGGCAGTACAAGAAGCCAGCTCCGAAACCATCGTCAAAGAAGCAGATTCAGACCGGAAAGTTCTGTAGATTCCATGATTGTTACAGCCATAATACTAATGAATGCCGTCATCTACAGGATATTATTGAAAATTTGATTAGAGAAAGAAAGTTTGAGCAGTTTGTCCGAGCTCCGCAGGATGGCAGAGCGGGCCCATCTAATCCCAATCAGAGCCAAGGCCAGGCTAGGCCCGAAGAACCCGCACGTACTAGCGGGAGGCTGGTGACTAATACTGTGAGTGGTGGTCCTTATCCAGCTGATCGTTGCTGGAAGGAAATGGAGTCATATGCTATTTGATTAGGCATGTGGACTTCGAATTTTGTAGTGGTACCATTGAAGGAGTCCCGGCAAAGCAACAGAGGACGATGACAGATGACATTGTTTTTAGAAACCGCCATGCTGATAGGGTCGAGACCCCCACTATTGATTCGTTGGTTATTTCTGCCCAAATAGGTCCTCCTTGGATGAAGAGGATCTTAGTTGATAGTGGAAGTTCTATAAACATACTTTTCAAACGTGCTTACGACTAAATGCTGATGGAAGCGAAGGATCTGAAACCATGTCAGTCACGATACATGGTTTCGATAGAAGTGCAACCATACCAGCTGGGATAGTGGAGTTACCTGTTGAGTTGGGTGTTGGTAATCACCGAAGAGTCCGGATGTTATAGTTTGTTGTGTTGGATATTCATTCTCCTTATAATACTTTCCTGGGCTGACCGGCCCTTACGGAGTTCAGGGCAGCGATTGCCACTTGGTGTTTGACTCTTAAGTTCCCCATTGATAGCGGAGTCGAGGTGGTACATGGTGATCAGGTAGTTGGACGTGCCTGTTATGTTGCGGAACTGCGGGATGCATAACGAAAGGAGAAAGGTAAGGGCGTGGAAAAATCTCTCTGCGTTCGCTCTATGGAGGATTGACAACTAACTCTTGAGCCAAGGCTCGGGCGCCACGACCAATTTCCTAAAGATCTTGATCCTAGAGACAACGATGATGATGGGGAAGTCAGAGAATACCAGCCTTCCCCGGCAGAGTTGACAATTAATGTCCTGGTCAACGACGATGATGATCCTAGAGTGGTAAAGATCGGATCAGCCCCCAAATAGAGTAGGAACTGGTTGATTTCCTCTGGGAAAACCTCAATGTGTTTGCTTGGACTCATTCAGACATGTGTGGGATCTAGCCGAATATTGCGAGCCATGCATTAAATATCGACCCGCGACACGTCCCGGTGAAACAAAATAGGCGCAGTATGGATCCAGAGAGATCTGCCGCCCTGGAAGAAGAAGTGGATAAACTCATGGCTAATGGGTTTATTCGTGACTCTTTATACCCAGAGTGGGTATCGAATCCAGTACTTGTCAGAAAGTCAAATGGAAAATGGTGGACATGTATTGACTATTTAGATCTGAATAAAGCATGCACAAAGACAGTTTCCCACTTCCCAGAATCGACCAACTAGTGGATTCAACAACTGGACATGAGCTCTATCTTTCATGGACGCGTACTCCGACAACAATCAAATCCTGATGCACCTACCTAACCAGGAGCACACTAGCTTTATCATTAATATGGGACTTTATTGTTACAAGGTGATGCCGTTTGGACTCAAGAACGCCGGAGCAACTTATCAGAGGCTTGTAAACCGAATGTTTACAAACCAGATCAGGAAGACTATGGAGGTGTACGTACATGACATGCTCGTGAAATCGCGACTATCCGACAACCATATCAATGATTTAGAGATAATGTCAAACATACTCCGACAATACAGAATAAAGCTCACTCCGTTAAAGTGTCATTTCGGAGTCGCGTCGGGAAAATTCCTTGGGTTTATTGTCAATGCCAGAGGAATTGAAGCCAATCCTGAAAAGATCTGGGCGATTCAGAATCTCGAAACTCCCAGAACCATAAAGCAGGAGCAAAGACTTAATGGGAAGGTGGCAGCTTTGAGCAGGTTCATTTCCAGATCAACGGACAAGTGCATTCCCTTCTTCGATCTGATCAGAAAAGGGAAACGGAATTTTGAATGGACAGAGGAGTGCGAGGGCACATTCTGAGCACTAGTACAACATCTAGCAACACCTCCCATCTTGTCAAAGCCGGTTGATCTGGAGAAGTTGTATGTATATCTGGCGGTTTTGGCAAACGCAATCAGTGCTGCGCTAGTTCGAGAAGAGGATCGGATCCAACGACAGGTCTATTATGTCAGCAAAAGATTGACGGGGGCAGAAAGAAACTACCCGAAGATAGAGAAGCTGGCTTATTGTCTTGTTGTAGCCTCGAGAAAGCTCTGCCCATATTTCCAAGATCATCTGATCATTGTTTACACCGACTAGCCGTTACGACAGATCTTGACACAACCTGAGACGCCTGGTAGGTTGCTCAAGTGGAACATCGAGTTGAGTCAATTTGATATCACTTATACACCAAGGCGAGCTATTCAAGGACAAATTCTGGTGGACTTCATAGCTGAATTCACCATACTGGAGGACTTGCCCAAAACCAATGAATCTCCCAAATGTATATGGAAGCTATACACCGATGGTGCATCAAACGACCAATGCTCAGGCGCTGGAGTGGTACTCAAAACCCCAGAAGGTCGATCTGTATGTTATGCTTTGAAATTTGACTTCCATGCAGCTAACAACGAAGCTGAGTATGAAGCCTTACTCATTGGACAAAGGCTTGCCAAGGATTTGGGAGTTGTTGCTGTGGAAATTTACTGCAATTCGTAACGGGTGGTGTGCCAGGTTCAAGGAGAGTATTAAGCCAGAGATCAAAGATTAGCCTCCTACCTTATGCGAGTCCAGGAAGTATTGAACCAGTTTGACTATTATACTATAAACTGTTTATCCCAAAAGCAAAATCAGAAAGCCGATTCTTTAGCAAAACTGGCCAGCACCGGCGAAGCAGCGTGGATGGGACTTGTCCCCATGGAAACACTCACTGCTCCAAGTATCGATCAGACGGAGATAGACTGGGTGCATGAGGCGACTCCCGAGAGAGAGTTGTGGATAACTCCGATCAGAAATTATCTTGAGCACGGAACTTTACCCGAACGCAGGAGTGAAAAAAGACAGGTTCTTCGAAAGGCTTCACGATTTGTTATCTATAATGGAGTCCTATACATAAGGGGATATTCTATTCCTTTACTCCGGTGTATCACCTATGATGAGATCAAATGAGTGTTTCTTGATGTGCACGAGGGAGAGTGTGGCGATCACATGGGGGCAAGCCCTTGCGAAAAAGATACTCAGATACGTGTATTACTGGCTAACCGTAAACTGAGACGCATCGGATTATGCTAAGAGATGTGTAAGGTGCTAGAAACATGTCAGAATTCAAAGAGCCTCGCCAATCTAAATTACTCAGATGGTCAGCCCATGGCCGTTCGCCACATGGGGCATTGATATAATAGGGTCTTTGCCTCTAGCCAAAGGTGGTGCGAAGTATGTCATCGTTGCAGTTGACTACTTTACCAAATGGGCGGAGGCTGAGCCCCTTGCCACTATCATGATGAAGAAAGTGATCAACTTTGTTGTGCGCAATATCATTTGCTGCTTTAGCCTCCCACAAACAATTGTAACTGATAACGGAGCCTAATTTGATAGTGTCAAGTTTAAGAATTTTTGCCAATGTTATCGCATATCGCATCTAGAAGAAATTCTTGGCAGTACCTCACCCTCAAGCAAATGGACAAGTTGAATCTGTCAACAAAGTCATCAAGTCCATTTTGAAGAAACGACTGGAGAAGGCTGGAGGTAAGTGGGTCGATGAGCTCCCCATGGCCTTATGGGCATATCAAACTACCCACAAGTCCACGACTGGCCATACCCCGTTTGCACTTTCCTATGGCTCTGAAGCCGTTATTCCAGTTGAGCTAGAGGTACCTTCTCACATGTGACTTATTACGATCGAAAGACGAATACCATCTTACTCGTAGAATCTTTGGATTTACTAGATGAGAAGCGTGAATAGGCTGATTTGAGGGCAACCGTGCATCGCAATCGAGTCGCCTGATTATATAATGCCAAGGTCCGACAAAGAACCTTTGAAGTTGGCGATCTCGTACTCAAGCAGGTCTATCCGGTCCCTTTGCACATGAAACCGACGTGGGAAGGACCGTATGTCATCGAATGAAGGCTTGGGGATGGCACATTCAAGCTATCAACCGTGGATGGTCTCACCCTACCGAGAGCGTGGAACAACAAAATTCTCCGTCGCTATTACCTATGATTAGCATTCATTCATTTACTCTGCTTTCCTTTTCAAGTTTGTTTATGCAATTCAAGAATTTGTATTTGTAATAAGGCAACAAATTTTTCCATGATTTCTTATTTCAGCAATAAAGCGTAGACCCATAAAGCCAAGTTAATGATTCCTAGATGCATCATGCAACCACCATGATGTACGAAGAGCTGAGTTCCATCTTACGGCGGGACTCGTTCAAATAGAGAGTGATCGTAACTCAACCAGTCACTCGCTAAATGAAACCCCGAGCTCTGGAAGCAAACAACAATCAATTAAAAGAGTATTGACACATGATAACTCTCCAACAAACTCCAGCTCCCAGAGCTCGAGCTGAAGTGCAAAATCCAAAATTAGAAGGTGAGTCGACTGTCTAAGCTCAAGGAGGATGGATCCCTCCATCCACGAACTCACTTATTTCCAAGCTCGAGGAGGATGGATTCGTCCATCCACGAGCTCGCTTATTTCCAATCTCAAGGAGGATGGATCTGTCCATCCACGACCTCGCTTATTTCCAAAGATCGAGGAGGATGGATCCGGCCATCCACGACCTCGCTCATTTCCAAAGTTCAAGGAGGATGGATCCGTCCATCCATGACGTCACCTTCTTTTTTCAAGCTCGAAGAAGATGGATCCATCCATCTACGACTTTGCTTAACGGATCAAGGAGGATGTGATCCGACCATCCACAACCTTGACTAGCTCCTTATTCCTAGAGTGCGAATAAGGTCCTAATACTTAAACAAATGTGATCGATCTGTCCGTCAACTGACTCTAGATTCCTGGAGTGTGAACTAGAGTATAAACATTAAACGGGTGTAACCGACCATGCATAAAATAACTTATATCTTCAGAGTAGGGATATAATTCTAAACAACAAGCGGGCATGACCGACCGCTGGCATACAAGTCTAAATTCATAGAGTGTGGATGCAAATACTGGAAAGCGAGCGAGTGTGATCTGATTGCTCAAACTTGTGTCACTTTAACTTTGTTCCGACTAAGTTAAATCAAAGTTGGTGAAGGTGGAGGACGACTGCCAACTAACTACTTCAATTCTCCCCAGACTGGGGGCATAACTCAAGTTCCAACCGTTGACCAAGATAGCGCAATGTTGGGACTCAACTCAATGTTTGATTATGACCCGAGGCCATGATCTCAGGACTTAAAGACCGGACTCAAGTTCAACTCAGAGACTAAAGCTTCATGAGTATATTGAATGGAAATGTGAGTGCTAAAGTACTTAGACAAATAAACACAGAGTTATGCTAAAAACAAAGGAGAAATTTTATTCACACTATTCTTTGAGAAAGGAAGTACAAAATCTATTCAAAGGATTCCTATAAGCGAGGGGCCAAGCCCACATCTATACATGGCCTACAAAAAGAAAACGAGAAGCTTATTCTAGCCATCTACAAAAGAGGAAGCAAAAATGCAAATATACACCTTCGGTTTCTTCTTGACTTTCTTTGGCGTAGATCCGCTCGAGCTACCGCTCGAACCTCTCTTTGAACCCTTGCCTCCCCGGCTTGCTCCAGCTAGCTTGTCTCCGACCAAGGTAATCGACGCGGTCTTCTCTTGAGAGCCCATAGGGATTGAAGTATCCTCTTTGTGTGGAACCGGGGGAATGATGGCACTTTCGATACTAGAAGAATGAAGTGCTCTAGTTTCAGCTATGGTGCCACCTGGAGAGAGCACAAGGATTAGGGTAGGATTAGGGCGTGCCATACCTCCATTGGTTCTATGAGCCTGCACAATCTCAGCCTTAATCTCCTCCATTATTTGTTCCTCTCAGTCCACGCGCTCGCCCATTGAGAGACTACCGATCAGACCCGAGGAGCCCATGATAATAACATCTTCATCCACGTTGAAGGGCATCTCGATGCTCGGGTCACTTTGGCGGCTGAGAAGCGCTTCCATCAATTGGTCATCAAACACATAGCCGCTATCATGTGCCTCCCCAGCTGAAGAAGTAATTGTCACAGTTGTCGCCTCCGTTGTTAACGCCTCCTGCTCATGATGAACTTCTTGAGTTGCAGGAGGGTCGGCCGGTGTAGAATCTAAGACTAAATGAAGATGGGAGTATATATTAGTAATATCATCTAATAGTGTCTACATTTTGAGGAATAGGAGAAGTGTCCAGAATACCTTCCTCGGGTTGGCTCCTAGGTAGGGCCGATGGGACTTCCGAGCTACGCTCGATGATTGGAGAGAGATACGGCCTGTCAGGATCATACCCGAGACGACTGGGGGATCAATAGAAGATGTGGGCGCAGTTTGAGACGCTGGGGGCATTTCAGAAGCAACGACGTGGTGTTCGCCCCTAGATCCTTCTCCGGCCTCTGGATATTTAGCAGTCAGATCTTCTCTCTGAAGCATGATCGCTGTGTCATGAAGGACTTTAGGCTCATCTCCGATCAACACTTGAGTTTCCAATTCAAACTCATCGATAGTTGCAACTCCTCGGATCGCCTTTTCATCCTCAATCAAGCGGTTCTAGGCCTTATACAATTGAAAGGGATAATCCTGGCCGAGACAGTTCAAGTTGTGATTTTTTAGGACATTTGCATTATAAGTGACCAGAAGATCCTCAAATTCGCTTTCCATCTTGGTCTTAATGGCTTTAATTTCCCTTTCAATCCCGGCGTCAGCTTCTTCGGCCTTTTGATTCACATAATCCCTCTCTTCCCTAAGTTTAACCACCTCCTCGCACGCTTCCTGGGCAACTTTGTTGGCTTCGTCTTTTTCTTTAATGGCCTTAGTCAGCTTTGCCTTTAATTCGACAACCTCTTTCAATGCAGCATCTCTTTCTCGAATGATAACGGTGTTGCGGTGACCCATCCCCTGCACTAAGTCCATATGAGTCTTTCTCATTTCTTCCATGGACTTTCTAGCTTCCTCGGCTCTCTGTCCGACTTCTATCTCAGTTTGTCTGGAGGACTCGAGTTCATTAGAGAGAACCTCTATTATCTTGTCCTTATGAGACAAATCGCCTTCCAGTTTCTCAATAGCCTTGGCCTGCTCAAAGGACACCGCTGAACCCATTCTGCCGTCGTAACCCATTCACGATATTGGCTATACGCGTCATGCACATAGTCCTGCACTAATTTCTCTATGTCGTTCGGAATTTTCTTCAAGTTGGGAGGAAAGTGGAAGCCATCGAAACATATGTTCAAAAAGTCTTTCTTCAGTTTGGCGATGTGAATGGCTCCTTCCCCCGTTGGCTCTATGGTAGTTTGTTCTACGATGGTAGGAGTTTCTATTTCAATTCTACGGTGTTGATCACTGGTTTTTAGAGCGTGAGACGGTGCTATTTGATGTGAAGATTCAGAATAAGGCCTACTGGAGCTAGAAGGTTTAGAATGTCCTCTTGGTAGCAGAGATCGCGACCTAGAATGGCGCCTGCTTTGATATGATTTTTTTTCTCTCTGCCATAGTGCTCACGTTCTTAGCTAGAATGGTAGCCACGACCGTAATCTCTTTCGCTCTCATGGTGATGTGACTCGAAATGCGATCCAGATGAATGGCGCGAAGAGCGGAGCTTGCTAAGCATGGATCCTTGCTTTACCATTGTATCTACAAAAACGAAAAGAGGAATAAAATTAGTCATTGCCAGAGGTTAAGAAGCATGTGATGGAATGTCGTGTGGTGTCGTGAAGTGTGTGTATGCATATGCAAACCCCCAACCGACCGGTTGTAGCAGGTTTGCTTATTAGAGTCGGCTCCCCTATGTCTATTAAGGTTAGGTCTGCGCTGGTTCTCGAAGGAGAGTGAAGCTCCTCTAGACCGAGATCAGAGAATGATGATATCTTCTCCGGGATAGGAATATTCGACAACCATTTTAGTGAACTTTCTATCTGCGGGGAAGAGGTCTCTGGACCAATGGAAGTAGTAATAAGTTGGATTGCTTTAATGCCCTTTTACCTCTTGGTTTTGTGGGTAAGAGTTTTGCCTTTTCTCTTTAACACTGATGATTGAGGGACCTGTGGAGGCACGACCGCATGCTCTTGACCAGCTTCTTTACCCTCATTGTCGCGAGGTTCGACGATTATTCTGCCGGGCGCAACCTGAGCTCCCTCGACTGGAAGCACGATAGGAGCCCGTCTTCCACCTTGTCTTGTTGGGAGCACTCTTGGTATCCCCGTCATCCCTATGCTCTGTCCTCTTTCTATAAGCCTGATGGAAATCAAGTTGTCGTCGATGAGAACTTCGTCTATTTCTCTTAACTCAACAGGCACTGCCTGGAGTGTCCTCACTAACTCTTTATATTGGGCTCCTTCAGGCCATGGAATAGTAGCTCTAAGAGAAACACAGCATGAATTCAGCATCAATCTACATTATCCAGTCGTGGTTAGCAACGAAACAAGTAATAGAACTTACGTCAGACCGACCATCGTCCAGCGAACCTTGGTGGGCATATCACATAGAACCACTATGTTTTGAAGTAGCTCAACTTGCTCCACGCACTCGCCACCACTTGGCAGTTCCTGATAGCTTCCTGAAAGGAGAATGATGGATTATGCCCCCTACTCTTAACATTTAACAAAAATCCGGTCTCATCGACAATCGAGGGATGGAAGAGATGCTCTATGAATATAATGTACAGGCTGTTGAGTAACACGTATCCGTTAGGATGAAGCCGAGAAGGCGCAATCCTCGAAAAAATAGCACGTCCCGAATGAACTGATTGAATGGGGGCAATGTTCCAGCCAAACACTTGAATCTATTGCATGCGGTGAAACCTTCCGGTGGATTATGCGCTCTATCTTTTGGTCCTGGCAACCGAACTTCTCCAAATACAGTCCGTGTCTAAGGCAAATTCTTCCTAGAATTTCTTCTATGCTTCCAGGATCCATAGCTATTGAACTCAATAAAAACCGTTATTAGATGGTAACCCGTTCCCCTCCGGTGCAAAGTGAGTGATCGTGTTGTGTAGTGAAGTGCTGCACAATACTTTAAAACATCTACAAGGTTGAAAGATGGTAAAGAGACATGACTTCGAGATTCAACTGGAGTGACCGTCATCGCTAACCATGCCATTTTGACTTCGAAGAACGATCCATGTCAAAATTAGTTATGTTTATCAATTTACAGTTCCATCGACGTGCTTTGAAGGATAGTCATATATGCAGTTTTACGATAAAGTTCAACTATGCAAGGCTAAAGCTCATCAGGGTTAAGTGTTCGAGTATGCAAAAAGCAATGGAATTTCAATCCATCATAGTTCATTTTGGATCGTTCCCCTAAAGCCAAGGTTCGTATCAATCAATGACTAAACCGATAACATTGTCGTATCGATAAAACCTTCATATCGATTACTGGTGCGTATCGATCACTTCGTATCGACCATTTCGTATCGATCCAAGGACTATGGTTTCGGATCGATCACACCACATCGACATGAACTGCTCCACCTCAGATCGATCATTAAGCCACTACTCTTCGCGTTGATCACAGAGGCTGCTTTCCATCATCTCCAAAGTATTCTAATCGATTCCATCTCGCATCAATACGAGTTCAAGATAGATGTGGAGTCAGTGACTCCATCGACTCTACCCAGTTGCTCTCGTTCTCAAAACCTCCAAGTCGCCTTTGGCCTCGCTCTCGACCTGAGCCAAGCCACACTTTGGTGCCAACGACACCGGAGATGGCCGTTGCCATGAACGAAATGGCATGAAACTCGAGTCTCATCATTTTAAGCATGATTCTATCAATTTGTTACCTAGCTCAAAGAATCTAAGTTAGAGATTAATGGTTTGGTGTTTGAAGACGATAGATTTGCAGTTTCTTTTTCTTTTCTGATAGATACGAAACAGCAACAAGAGCAAGGTGGAAAATATTCCAAGTACAAAACGTATTTATACTCCTTCATATCCAAAGCAAAAGCGATTCATATCCCAGTCACATTACCGATTGAAGCGGTCAGCATGCCCATCGATACGAAGAATGTTGCACGCTTATGTCTATATCATTCGCATCCATCGATACGAAGCCTAGCATTTAGTATCCATAGATATGAAGCCCAACACTTCGCGCCCATCGATACGAGACACACGTTTCATATCCATCGATACGAAGCACAAATCTCGTATCCATCGATACAAAGAGCCCATCGTACAACAACCTAAGCCAAACCAAATCTATCATTATGGATACACCTTTTATAAATCCATCTCATATTGATCCCCCTCAATATGAAATCAGTCTTGATGCACCCCAGATCGATCCAGGGGAGGATTGATACGAAGAAAGGGATCAAAACAACCATCAATCATTGTTACACCTCAGATTTCACATCGATCCAAGAGAGGATCGATACGAAACTCGATTCTAAAGAAACCATTAATCGATGGCAATAACCTCTTTTCACTAAGATTCATAGAAAAAAAGTAAAAAAAAACAACTCAACAACGACCCATGAATGTACAAGCATGAATGGGAGTCAGGTTGAAATACATGCATGCATGATATACTAACATTTGATCCTCAAAGTTAACAGGAATTGGATGCTTGCTTGGTGACAGCCAGAACAATAAACAACGAATTGCTAGCACTTGACCTTCAGTTACAACAAAAACTGCATGATCATTGGCAGTCTACAACTCAACGTTTATACTATTGGAAATTAATCGAGGGTTACATCTCTTAATGAAAGGACAACAACTGTTCAGTAAGTCGGATAGAGCCTTTTCAGAATAAAGAATACATCTTTTCAAAGCACGTCATGTTCACATAGGACATACTTTGAGGGGCAAATGTTATCCCGCCTTTTGGCAAGGCCGTGATATCAAGGACTTGACTAGAGACTGAAGACAGTTCGCTCCGGAAATCGGTTATCTGCAGATTCACGATGGATACAAGCAAACTTGGTCCGAGTCTGGATCGAGCCACACTTAGCATGGTATAATAAGCAAAACTATGAAAGGCAACATTCTAAATTTTAGGTCAATCGGAGTTCGTATGCTCAAGTTATGAATCGATCAAGATTCATGTGAAACGAGCCCATTTTGTATCCATCCATCCATGTCCATCATTTCGTATCCATCACCATCGATACACAACTCCATCACTCGACATCCATCATTCGTATCCATAAGGTTCAAACCTATATCGATGAACTTCAGTGCTTCTCGGATCGATCATACTACACTCGATCAACTACTATACATTTTATATCGATCATTTATCTGATCGATATGAAAGGCAGGGTGGATAATCGATACGAAGGTAGAGACAAAGCATCTATACGAGAAGCAAATTATAGGATGGATACAAAAGACGCGGTTAACTCAAAAGAAGCAGTCAAAATATGGATCTCCACAAAGCATGCACGCTACATCATCGATACGAAAGGACCGATACGAAAGTATCGATACGAAAGCTTCGGCCTCACTAGCAAACTCAATCTTGGATTGATCATATCTCCCAAACCACAACTCCAAATGCAACGAAATTTTCACAGCAGATTGCATATCACCTCAAGAACAACCATGATCGATCGCAGCTCAATTAGAGCAATTCCTGATCGATACGAAATTGATGTGGATCGATCAGGGATCAATCCCAAATGACTCCATATCGACCATGCGGGCCCACCTACGCATGAGAAAAGGTATCAGATATTTAAGGTAGATATTTCCAGCTTTACGCCTATAAATATTACCCTAGTTGCAACGAAACGAGGACTTTTATGCTGCTGCTTGGGTTAAACTCCATTGTAATACGAGCGTTAGCCATTGTACTATGGTAATTCATTTTATAATCAGCAATAAACATCAAATCCTTCATAGTGGACGTAGGCTATAACGCCGAACTACTGTAAATTCTTGTTTCTTCCTGTTATTACTTATTTTCTTGGTGTGATTGTTAGATTAGCCTCATTTTCCATTTTATTTCTTCATTCTAATCTCTTCAATTACATCCGACGAGTGTTGTGCCCATTTTTGGTACAAACATCACTCTTGGCGTATTTTGTAATAAGTATGTTTTACAATTGCCTGGAAAACGTATTGTGATTATGTAATATGAATATGAAATATGTGTTTTGAAATGTAATGGAAAATTCTGTTTTGAAATCTATGATTTGTTTCGTATTCAAGTGCTTTTGATATTATAGACACCATTAACATAGCCGTATTTAGTCGTCAGAAGTTAATACTACAGATGACTGCAGCATTTGAAATGCTTAGCTTTAGGCCTCTAGATAGGGGATGTTACGTACTGTCCTAACCGAAAGAAAGACAGGTACAAGAATAAGAAGGACAAATACAAAAAGAAGCAAGCATTCTCTGTTACATGGGATGATTCAGAATCGTCTTCATCATCAGATAGTGACACAGACGGTGATTCTGAACAAGCCAATGTCTACTTTATGGTTTCGACTAGCGATGTAAGTGATCTTACTTTTGATGATTTAACAGAAATAAACTCAGAGCTATTGGATAAACTAAAAGAAGTTAAAAGAAAGTATAAAGATGCTCTAGAAAAATTAAACAGAAATGAAATAGAAGTTGATATGCTAAGAGATGAAAAGAAAATCTTAGAGAAGAACTTGTTAAAACACAAGAATCTTTGTCTAATGTTTCTTCTCAACTCACTATGCTATCAAATGAAATAGAATTGCAAAAAGAAAAGAATATGACATTAGCTTCAGAAAATCATGATTTAAAATCAAATGTCAAAATTCTTGAATTAAACAATTCCAGTCTCAAAACCGAATTAGAGAATATCACTAAAAATGTATCTAATTTTTATAACGGAAGAGAAAATCTTTCTAAGATTATTAGTAATTCTCAAACTACTTTTAATAAGAAAGGGTTAGGATATACAAATTCTTCAAAGACTAATTCAAAGAAGAATAACCCATCATATAAAAATTTCAATTTACATAAGAATTTTGTAAAAGCAAAACCAAAACCAAAGGTTTTCACTTAAAAGAAAGAAATTTACAACACAAATACTATAAAGATTTGGGTACCAAATACTAATAATAATTCAATCAGAAATAAGTATATTAAATCTTTTATAAATTCAGTTCATAAAAATAAATATTTTGCATATAAAGGGAATTCTAAACCCTCTTGGGTTTGGTTTCCTAAGATCTAACTCTTAGGACCCTAATAAAAGGTGGGTACCAACATCAATCCGATATTTTTTACATGTACCAAATAAGAAAAGAGGATAATGGATACTTGACAGTGGTTGCTCAAAACAAATGACAGGAAACAAAGATATGCTGACTAACGTTATCTACTCAAATGGAGGATCTGTCACATTTGGAGATAATTCCAAAGACTATATCATCGGCAAAGGCAATGTGAACAATGACGGTACATCTAACTTACCTCTTATTACAAATGTTTTACTAGTTAAAAATTTAAAACATAATTTTCTTAGTATAAGTCAACTAGGTGATAAAGGTTTTAATATAACTTTTTCGAAAAATAAATGCAACATATTTGATCAAAATAATAATCTTATATTTGAAGGAACTAGAGAATGAAATATTTACATATTAAATATGAAAGTTAAACATAACACAAATATGTGTCTAGTAGCCAAAGAAAATAATCCTTGGTTATGGCACAAAAGATTTTGTCATATAAATTTTAAAGCAATAAGCAAATTATCTACGAATAATTTAGTTAAAGGATTACCAAAAATAAATTTTAAAGTACCAAGTATTTGTGATGCTTGTCAATTAGGAAAATTAACCGAATCTTCTTTTAAGTCAAAGAAAATAGTATCTACATTACAACCACTTGAGTTATTGCATTTAGATCTTTTTGGACCAACTCATGTTCAATCTATAAACCAAAATAAATATGTTTTCGTAAATGTAGAAGATTTTTCTAGATTTACTTGGACAATATTATTGAAAAATAAAAGTGATTCTTTTGAAAATTTTAAAATATTTGCTAAAAGAATTCAAAATATTAAAAATTTAAATTTTTTGGAGCGATCACGGTGGTGAATTTGAAAATGAATCTTTTGAAAAATATCGTAATAAGAAAGGAATTGTTCACAATTTCTCATTTCCTAGAACTCTGCAACAAAATGGAGTTATAGAAAGGAAAAATAGAACACTTCAAGAATGTGCTAGGACTTTATTAAATGGAAGTACTCTACCAAAACACTTCTGGGCAGAAGCTGTAGCAACTGCTTGTTATGTTTTAAATAGAGTTTCCATTAGACCATTAACAAAACATATCCTATATGAACTTTTCAATGGAAGAAAACTCAACATATCATATTTTAAAGTTTTTGGTTCAAAATGTTTTCTTTTAAATACAAAAGACAATCTTGGTAAATTCGTTGCAAAATCCGATGAAGGAATATCCATTGGATATTCGGAACGAAGCAAAGCCTATAGAATTTATAATAAAAGAACTAAAGTAATCAAAGAAACACTTCATGTGTCATTCGATGAAAATTTCAAAATTAATCATGAAGATGAAAATGATGAAATTATCTCAAAATCAAATAACACAGAAGATGATTTTGAAAAAATTGAAAATAACTTAAACAATAATTTACCAAATAATAATGAAATTCGAACTCCACCAATACTTCTAAGAAATCAACTTGTTGAAAATACCATTGGAAAAGTAAATACTAACATAGGAACTCGAAATCAACTAAATCAAATGGGTCATGTAGCTTTTCTTTCAAACATTGAACCCAAAAATGCTAAAGAAGCCTCAACTGATGATTACTGGATTATAGCTATGTAAGAAGAATTAAATCAATTTAAATGTAATGATGTTTGGGACTTAGTTCCTAGACCAAGTAATCAAGCAGATATAAGTACTAAATGGGTTTACATGATGAGAAAGGAAATATTATTCAAAACAAAGCTAGGTTAGTTGCTCGAGGTTATAATCAAGAAGAAGGAAAAGACAATGATGAAACATTTTCTCCTGTAGCTTGTCCAGAAACTATACGTATTTTATTAGCTTATGCATGTTTTAATAACTTTGAACTCTGTCAAATGGACGTAAAAAGTGCATTTTTAAATGTTGTTATAAAAGAAAATGTATATGTAAAACAACCACCACTATTTGTACATGAAAAATTTCCATATCATGTTTATAAATTGAAAAAGGCTTTATAGGGTTTAAAACATGCACCTCGTGCTTGGTATGACCGTCTTAAAAATTAATTAATCAATTCTGGTTTTAAAATTGAAAAAAGGTAGATCAAACTTTGTTTATAAAACAAGATAAAAATGATATTTTAATAATACAGATTTATGTATATGATATTAATTTTGGTTCCACAAACGAAAAATTATGTCAAGAATTCTCAGATATTATGACAAGAGAATTTGAAATGTCTCACATGGGAGAACTTTTATATTTTGTTGGTTTACAAATTAAACAATTAAGTAATGGAATTTTTATTAATCAAGAAAAATATTGTAATAATCTTATTAAAAAATTTGGTATGGAAAACATTTATACTAAACCGACTCCTATGAGCACTATAGTACATCTCGATCGAGATGAAAATGGAAAAAGTGCTGACCAAAAACTTCATCGTAGCATGATTGGATCATTACTTTATTTAACTGCTAGTCGACCAGATTTAATGGTGAGTGTATGCTTGTGTGCACGATTTCAAGCAAATCCCAAAGAGTCACATTTGCCGACAGTGAAACGAATTTTGCGTTACTTAAGCAAGACTGGAGACTACGGTCTCTTTTATTCAAAATAATGTCCTTTTGAGTTAGTATCATACAGTGATGCTGTTTTTGGAGAATGTCGAACGGATCGAAAGAGTACAAGTGGTACTTGTCATTTAATTGGACGATCTATAGTATCTTGGTTTAGTAAGAAACAATTTTTTTTCACTTTCGACGTGTGAAGTAGAATATATTTTTGCTGCTTTGGCATATGCTCAAGTAATCTAAATGCAGCATACAATATAAGATTTTGGAATAAACCTTTCTAAATCAACATTTTACTGTGATAATACAAGCACTATAAATTTATCAAAAAATCCTATAAATCACTCTAGAACCAAACACATTAATATTAAACATCATTTTCTTTGCGATAACATAGAAAAAGGAAATATATCACTAGATTTTGTACCATCAGAAAATCAAATAGCCGATATATTTACTGAACCCTTAAATGAAATTATTTTTATAAAATTAAGGCGAGAACTAGGAATCGTATCGTTAAATGAATTATAATTCGATATTATTTTATAAAACTTTTTTAGTAGTACAAAATAACCAAAAAAAAATTTAATAAAAAACTGGAGCTAATGGCACTCGAACTCTGGTCTCTTGGGAGGAAGTTGCATGATGTTCCAATATTCTAATTTGATTCTTTAATTTAGACCTTACGTCTCTATAATTTAACTTACGGCCATTGTTTCTTACTGTTTCTAACTTCCAGTTTTTTACTTGGCTGAAAATTTTAATCATTTTTTCACTTCAAACGCAAGAACCGGTAATAGTATATGGCCAGTATATATATATTCAATCAACTTTCATATTTTCTTAAGCATTACAAAGTGCTCAAACAACTTAACTACACATAATATACAAACAATACAATGTTGTCACCTGTGCAGTTAAAGCGCTCGGTGGATTCAATGTGGTAGAGGTGCAAAAAGTCATAGCGGGGATGTAGCGAAGATATAGCGGGATATATCGGATTACTCTAAAATAGCATATAAATCCCATACTTGTTGTTTTTACAAATATATAGATAGTAATTATGTGAAAAATTAACATTCAATTGAATTATAATTAATACAAAAATAATTTTAAATAAAAATATGTGCAAATGTATTGTAAATGAACGTAAAACTGTTATATAACTCAATTTAATTTAGTAGAATATTAGAGTATTATCATTTCTAAACATATATAAAAAATTCAATGAAATTAATTAATTTCATAATTTTTATAGTGTATAAATATCATTTTTCAATCCAATTTTTTATAGAATATATAGCGGAAATAGCGGAATATAGCGGAAATAACGGGATATAGCGGAAATAGCGGGGATTAAAGCGGAAAGGCTATATGTTGGGGATATATGGAAAAATCGTAGCGGTAGGAATCCGCTATAAGATATATCGGAGTTATAGCGGGGATATAGCGGGGCATTAACTACACAGGTTGTCACAAGAAAGCTCAAACCAATGCTCAATTGTATTTAGCACTCCAACCTCCGATTCCTCAAACAATTCAACTCCGGTATATATTCCAGTTAAGATTACGTCTTCACCAAATCATCACACTGGGTATACACCAAAAGGAAAGAGAGCTAAAAGAAACTTGGGTTTTGGCTCTCGGTCAACAATAGAAAAGATTAACGATATCCACCACAATCAACAGGAAACATTAGAACTTCAACGTGAAATGTACTACGAACAAAAAGTCAATGCTAAACAATTAAGCTTCCTAGAACAATTTACTCTGAAGTTTTGCGCTTCATCTTCCAAACAATGTGTGCACCAACCATCTCCGCAATGTCCTCAAGTGTCTCCAAACAGTTGGGAACGTGGTGCTTAAAGTAATGCATGGTCTCCTATCCATCCATTGCAAGAAATCACTAAGTTGAACCGTACTTAGATGATTCGAAAGATTCCAAAAATTAAGTCTTTTTGTTTATATATTATAATTTGAATAAGTTGTATGTTTTCTAGAATAATAATTATATATTTATAATTAACATTAAATTAAAACTAGAAAACACACACACACACTAATATATATATATATATATATATATATTGTATAACTAAATTAAGGAAAAGCTAGAAGAAAGGCTTACCATAGAAAAAACAACAGATTTAGTTGACTAGGAGAAGGCATTCAGTCGACTAAATATTCAAACTATTTTAAATTTTTGACCTGAGAACCGTCGACTGAATCACTCCAACCAGTTGACTGAATCCCCCCAAAAATGAACTATATACATGCGGGTTACTTTTTCCTGTAAACCAGTCGATTGACCTCCCTAATACAGTCGACTGAATCTTCAATCTTTTAGAATTTCCACTCAACAACCGATCGACTGCCACCCTATATATAGTCGACTGAATTTCGAAGGATTGGAAATCCATAATGTCGAAGTAGACATGTATAACCGAGGTGAAGTTTCTCATCGTTTTCTATCGGATGATTTGACAACCTTGAAATCCCATGCCTTACGTCTGAAGGCATGTATTATTCACTGAGCTCTCATTCGATCACTTCAACCTCGTACCGGTGGGTATGGGAAAGTCTACAAAAGGGATTTCCAAGCCCTCTATGCCATTTACTCATCCCAAAGAGTAAATTGGGAAAATTTTATTTTGGAAGAGTTTCTCACTATTAACCACAAAAGAAACTACAAAACCATTCGCTATGGAGCCTACATCATGCGTATTCTTCAAAACTTCGGAGTTCTTTTACCCGATGCGGATTACACGATTATTGGAGAGCTTAACTCGAAGACTCTAAGTCTTAAGGGTCTTTCAAAACGCCCGAAATCTCAACAAATAATAAGCTTCGAACAATGGGCCGCAAATCGCGATCAAGGGATTCCTCAACCAAGGGATACAAATGTCGCATCTTCATCCTCGCAACCTCCTGGCCAAGAAGAAGAAGAAGATGACGATGAGATTCATGAGCTCCATGGTGACATTACTCCAAAGTAAGTACTTGTTACGCTCTCTCGCAATCAAAGTAAGCTTGGACGATGTTTGGCTATCGTCGAGAAAACTATGACCAAAACAAATAAAAAGCTAAATTCCATAAAAGGTTTCTTAAACAAAATTTGGAAGAAAGTATCATGTACCAATCTACCTCTACGGCTGTTATTGAAAACCCCGCACCTTTTATTTGGTCAACCTCCAAAGAAGAAGAGGAAGAAGAAGCTTCAGGTAGTAAGGAGCTCTAGTTTTTATTTTACTTATGCATATCTTATGGTAATTTTTAAAGACATTATCTTATGTATGCTTGTTGTGTTTTGATGTTGTTGTGTGATATTGTTCCTTGATTCTCATATAAGCATGCTCATGTTTCTTTGTTTACTATCTATGATGCTAAGCTTATCTGCTTTCCCTACATTATATTTGTGTGCTTATATGTCTATATTTCTCTTATTATCTATTTATTCCTTTTTGTCGATGACAAAAGGGGAGAAATTGTTTGATAGGGGGAATATTCATTTAGGGGGAGTAAGTAAATTGCTTTTATAAATTTACAAACTTATATAGTTGTTATCATCAAAAAAGGGGAGAATGTTAGAACCTTGTATTTTGATGTTTTGATTGTGACAACTATATAAGTAAATATTATGTGAACTAACAATATTTGTAGAAGAAGATACAATTCTACTCGACAATAGATTGCAGACCAGATTCCAGATAGAAGCTTCAATATTGTTTATGGTTTGACTATAGTCTGAGTCTAGTAGTTAATTTTTGTTAAAATCTCTCCAAAGTGGTATATGCACACACACGCAATTTCAAAGCTTCCAAATCATAGTTCATATATCAAAGTTCTTATTATACTTGTTCACACAAAAATATTTCTGAAATATCATGATTATGGCAAAAAACCTGAAATTCAGCCGACTGAAATACCTAGTTCAATCGACTTAGTATCTATGCATATGCACAATTTGATATGAATGTTCAGCCGACTGAACTACCCATTTCAGTCGACTGAATAAGGTGTTTTTATACCGATTCTTCTTTGATTCGAATTTTAAATATTTCAGCTGGCTGAATTCTTTTCTTGTCGACTGAAATTGTATAACGGCTATATTTTTGAAAAGTCACTTCACTTCATCGAACAGAAACAACCCTTGATTCAAGAGTTTTTTCCATATCTTTTGATCGCTGCTTTTAACAATAAGTTACAACATTTTAACACTATATATAGCCTAGGATTCATCTATTTTAATCAACTAATTTTTTGATTCTATCTCATATTCTTATTGTCTAAACTCTTGCCATTTGCATTCAAACTCACGTTCTAATCACTTACGCTTCAAGAGCAATTTCATTTGTGACTAAATTAACTTTTTACCTTCACGAACTACACTATATACCACAAATGAGAAGATTATTGGAAGGGTGTACGTTATTGACTTATCAGTTCTATTCAAGAGCATACTCAGTTAGAAGTAATTTTTACTGTTTATATCAAAAGTCCTGTTCGGTTGCTCAGGCGGTTAAAGTCCTATTCTGTTGCTTAGGCGGTTGAAGTCCTGTTCAGTTGCTCAAGCGGTGTAATACCTGTTCCTTCGGATTAAGAGAGGGTTGATAGTTAAATTCCAGAAGGAGTCTGGGACTGGACGTAGAACGGGAAGTTCGAACCAGTATAAAAATCCCTAGTGTCATTTACTTTACTTTTATATTTATATTTTGCACTAGTAGATAACTTAGTTAATATTCCATATTACGATCCTTAGTCACTTTCAATTTACACCCTAGAACCCTCTTAATCAATCTAAGATCGAAGAGCTATAATCAGAGTCCAATCGAAGGCTTTCCTGGAGCTGCAATAGCTCTAGGATTCACCGCAACCGGTGCACCGGTGTGCCCAGTGGGAAATAGCCTAGGGCTGTTCAGCTCCAGAAAATTGCCCCTAGTCCGTCTGTATGTCATCCCGTTTGTTTCTATGCTTTGGATGGATGTTTATAATATGTTATAGAGGAAATTTCAACTTATATTTGCTAGTAAAGTAAGTTTATAAAAATAGATATGGAGATGATATAGAAGTTGAACTATATGGGTCAATTCGTGGCTATAATCTTGTGATGACCTTGGATTTAGTTGTAGTGAATTCTTTGTGTTCAATGGACTTTGAATCACTTTGATTCAAAGATTTGAAATATTATAAACTTATATCTATCTATTTTTTGTATATAAACAATTTTATAAAAGAGAGTTATTTAAGTTTACAAATATCAAACTTTTTTTAAAAGTAATTTAGTTCTTTTATAAATGATTTCTAGCAAGTAATTAATATATATTATGTATTGTTAATAAAATGGACATAAATTTTGAAATATGGTTTTGGTAATATAAATTTAATTTACTTCTAAATAAAATGGCTATATTTTAAAATGGATTTGGAAGAGCAATAAATGGGTTTTATAAAATAAAAGGCTACTTATATATTTACATATGCATATATATATATAATGGTTTTGGAATATGATTCGTGATCAATATAACTTTATGGAAACTTGAGACAACTATGTATATATAAGTGCAACTTTGGAACAATTTGGATTTATGGAAAAATTTATCAAATAGTGAATATTTATATAAAGTTAAATAATAAAGGAAATTATGGAAAATTAAAATATTTGCTTTCTCAACTTTAAACTTAAAAGAGAAAAATGTTTTGAAAGCCTTAGTTCTATAATACGGGGAGTACTGATAATCAATTTAGTATTACCGATTGGTTTAAATGCTCTTGGGTAATGCTTCATCGAATATTATACAATTCATTGAATAGAATGTTTGAGTGGTACTTACTAGCCACCGAGTAGTATGGGATACCTTGATTAAGTTCTTATGATTGCTTTTAAGAAGTATTTAACACTTTAAGAGAATATAGTTCAGGTTTTCCAATGGTATCCTAATGAGTGAGATTTATCAGCTTCTAGTAAATACTTGAATTTCACCAGGCAGTATGGAACGTTTTAGTTAAGTTCTTGTGATTACTAAAAGTGATAGTATTTGACACTTCAAAGTTTCCTATTCTTTGGTGTTCGGTGGGACCGATAGATCGTTAAGAGGTATACTCATGTATTTCTTTATAATATATATATATATGTATGTATGTATGTATGTATGTATGTATGTATGTATGTATGTATGTATAATAATATTGGATAATCCAGAGTTTTTGAGTTATGGTTGCAACGATCGTCTTGATCGGTCGAGATTAGGTTTTCCCATTCCTTGTGATCGTTTGAGATTCTATGTTCCTCTGATCCTTATGATCGTGTCGAGATTCTGTGTTCCTGATCTTTGGTATTATATTGGTATGAGTGATACCACAATTGTTTGTTTTCCATGGTATGGAATTGGTTTCTTTGTGTTAGGAATATTGTAGTTTATTCCTTGATTCTGTTTTTAGTGACTAATCTATGTTTGTGGCCTAAACATCTAACCTTGTGCCATGAGATAAATTCCAAGTTAAATTAATTCAGTTACTTGTTATATCATAGACATATGGATTTACCTATATGTTATTTATTCTTATGTTATATCTTGTTCTCACCCTTTTGGATATTTAGAGATAGTCTAATCTGTTTATTTTATAATACTCTGGCTAGGCCATGACTTTTCAGGTTACAATACAGGTTGACCTTTAGATAGTTGCGCTAGCAAGGAGATAAACACTTTTGACTTTTAGTTTATCTCATTTAGGAATTTGTTTATATGTTTATGAGATGTATATTTGAGTTCGAGATTTGTACTAGATGTATATTATGTTGGTCTAATGTTATATTTTATAGACTTACAATTTGTATATGTTTGTGATGTTTATTCTTCCGCTGTGATCTGTGACAATTGTTTATATGATAAACTGTTCTGATTATGAGAAACCGACGAGTTTATTATTTTCTACTAAGCACGTTAAATTTTATTCCAAAGATTAAATAAAATAGTAAGTATGACGTGTTAGTGTTAGTTTAAAGTTATATTCACATTTGGTCACCCATAACAAGCCGTATTCTCCGCATTATCAGACGACATAATTTATAATGTTCTTTAATAATAGGGTATTGCGGTAGGGTCATTACACCTAGGTTGTGCATCCTACTTTGTTTTACGCCATTTCTGTTAACCCGCCATTTGGCCAGGCAACATATAGGCAGATTTAACCCAATCGACTGCATGGTTATCGAGCTGGAATATTATGGGTTTGATTTGGATGAATGAATGGATAATCAGTTACGGATAGTAAATATAAATATGAGTCCAGGAATCAGCATAATCGATGGATAAACGACACAGGGTACTTGGAGTATGAATTTTTGACAAAGGTCGAGTTGCTTCGGGATATCCATGGGTTTAATTCGGGCCATCATAGCATCAAGTTCGAGTTTCCATGAGGTTGGCTTCGGATCGGCATTGGTAGAAGCTTCGGGTTGGCATTTGGTTGAAGGTTGCATCAGGTTGAGAGGTCGGTATTGGTGGATGCTTCGGGTCAGCATGGCTTTAGTCTTGGGTCGGCATTACAAGGGATCGGTTATAGAAGATAAGGGGTCGACATATAGAGGATGGAAAGGGGTCGACATTACTTCACATGAGGGATCGGTATATGGCAATCTTCGGGTCGGGTCGGCATATGGGCAAGGGATCGGCTATAGGAGCAAGGGTCGACATATTTGCAAGGGATCGGCTATTGACCTAACTTCGAGTTAGGGAGGCATTTTCTTCGGGTCAGCGTAGTAGTGCTTTAGGTCGGCATAGATGTAACTTCGGGTCGACATTGATGGATCAAGCTTGGGGGTGCCTATGTTTTACTTCGGGTCAGTTACGAGCTTGGTTCGGGTTCTACTTCGAGTTTTACTTCGGGTGGGCGTAGGTTGACGAGTTGGGCTCGATGGCCCGTTGGTGGGCCCATGTAAGCGAGGAGGCCATGTAGCCGGGGTTTTGCCTATAAATACAGCACGCGTGACTTCAGAAAAGGGGGTCTGATTCGGCTTCTCTTCATCTTCTTTTACGAGTAACTACTCTGCCATTTTTGTTTCTGAAATTCCGAATTATAACTGTAATCAAATTTCAGTACAATAAGAAGGAAATTTCTGGAGTGGACGTAGGCCGAAGTTAGCCAAACCACTATGAATCTTGTCTTTTTTATTGCTTTCATTTTAATTTTGATTGTTCTTCATATTATATCCTCTACATATACTCTATCTGTGATCTGTGGCTAGATATTGGTGCTTTCGCTTGCAATTGGGTGTTGGTGGCCAATTTTGACGCCTACATTTTGGTGCTTTCACTGAGAATTGAACTTAGAGATTAGGAAGTTTGGATCTTGGATTTGAAAGCTTAGGAACTCAGATTTAGGAAGCTATGGCTTGGCAATCAACAAGGAGACAAAGAACAGAGAGAAGTCATCATGAAGGAAGTCAGGAGGCTTCCTCATGAGCTGATCAGACCTCAATCCTCATCACCAAAGATGAGATGGAGATGATGATGGATGCTATGCAGGAAAGTATGCAGAAAAGGTAGGAAGATAATCTCAGATTCCCTTGCAGACTCGGGGGCAGGATGGAAATGACAATCGGAGACCACATATGGACGCTTGAACAGCTGGAAATTGCAATCTAGGTTTTGTAGCAGAAATTAGCAGGCTTAGATATGGATTGGATCAGCCAGGCGAAAACCCTGACCAAGAAGAATGGATTAGCACAACTCCCCATGGAACTGGGGGCATGGATTTGGATGGCTTTGTTCGGAAATGGAACAGGAGCAGCTATCATTCGCCACAAATCGGAGCTAGCCCGACTTAAGGGCATAGGTCATCATCTCTTGATGGTATGGAATAAGTAATAAAACCCCTAGTAATGCGGCTAAGTCACTTACACATGTATGGGATCGAGGACGGTCCCTAGGCATGCTTTGAGATGACGATAACTATGGTAGTTGGGTTTATGAAATCTTGTTTTTTCTATTTTCTACAACTTTGGCTTTTCAGGTCACGCGGTTACGGTCCCGACCAAAGAGACAGGGCAGTAACCACGAGCTACGAGTCCCTTCGCCAGAGAGCGACAGGATGGACTCAACCACAGATTTAAGTCCTCGACTGGGGATCGAGGCCGAAGAAGGATACCCCACGGATTATGTCCTCGACTGGGGATCGAGGTTGGAGAAGGATATCCAATGGATTAAGTCCTCGACTAGGGATCGAGGCCGAAGAAGGATACCCCACGGATTAATTCCTCGACTAGGGATCGAGGCCGAAGAAGGATATCCCACGGATTATGTCCCCGACCGGAGAGTCGAGGCCGGAGAAGGATATTCATGGAGTAAGTCCTCAGTTGGGGATCGAGGCCGGAGTAAGATACCCCACGGATTAAGTTCTTGACCAGAATGTCGAGGCTGGAGAAGAAAAACAATAGATAAGACCTCGACCAGAGAGTCGAGGCCGGAGTAGGATAGGATGACCTGGAGAGGTCTATGGATTTGGATTTGGACCGGAGAGGTCCTGGCTTAGGATATGGACCCAGCGAGGTCCCGACTTTGGATATGGACCCGGCGAGGTCCTAGCTTTGGATTTGGACCCGGAGAGGTCTTTGCTTTGGATTTGGACCCGGAGAGGTCCTGGCTTTGGATTTAGGCCCGACGAGGTCCTGATTTGGATTATAGGACCCGAAGAGGTCCCAAACTTGGATAAAACGATTCGGTGAGATCAAGGAATCAGATTGGCAATGGATTGGACTCTAGGTTGGATGATATGGCAATCAATGGATCATGGACTTCAGATTTTGGACTTATGGCAATACAAAACACGCCTTCTGATCGCAAGGCATGTTTTGGGTGGGTAAAGTGTTAACCCACCGTTTGGCAAGGCAGCATACATGTGGATTTAACCCAATCGGCAGCACGGTTATCGAGGCTGGAATATTATGGGTTTGATTTGGATGAATGAATGGACAATTAGTTACAAATAGTAAATATAAATATGAGGCCAGGAATCAGCACAATCGATGGATAAACGATGTAGGGTACTTGGAGTATGGATTTTTGACAAAGGTCGAGTTGCTTCAGGATATCCATGGGTTTACTTCGGGTCATCACAGCATCAACTTTGGGTTTCCATGAGGTTGGCTTATGGTCATTACTCGAATAGAACAAAAATCCCCAATTAGATTCCTTCATCAAGAACAGATCACGAATCACTACATAGATTCGAGCATCTTGTATAGATCTTGAACCTCCACATAGGTTTCCCGCATAAGTCTTCTGATTAATGCACCGGTGTCCTCTCTTTTGGAGTACTCCTCAAGATAGACAGTCCTACACGATATTGTTATTTGAAATGATAACATGACCTCTCTCTTGTACTTGACCTAAGGGATAGACAATTCAACTCTATAACATTGTACTTCACACTACTTCCAAAACATAGAACTCGTATACTAGTTTTGAAGTGGTATTCGATAAGTAAAACACTTACCAATCCCGATCTCTTCAAAACCAATCAATGAATTTCTAGTTAACTCAATTCCCATTCTTTCATAAGTAAGCGAATGCTATAGGCATTTAGTACCAACACTGCTCCCCGGGGATTCTTATTGGTATGAAATAGCAAAGCCTTACGATAACTCCTTGAGTTAATATTAGGTCAAGATCGATAATCGACTAATTGATTATCTAGTCTAAACAATTATTTATACAAATCATGGTTCCTACGCTTAACTAACTTATGACATTCCAACTTAACTATTCCTCATCCAAGAGTGAAGCTAGATAAGTTTAGGTGTTGGTTACACCAAGCCTTGCCTAGACACTTCGTACTTGAATCTCATAAATAGATAAGTTTAACTCGTCGGCTTTTAGTGTTAAGTATAGTAGTAATGATTCTGAAATTTTCCACTTACCTATTCCTCGGTTAAAAGGGAAGCCGGTTGGTTAGTGCTCTATTTCTGCGTCCCTACTCAAACATTAATCTTAACTCTCACAAATAGATAGGCTTACTTGGTCGGCTTTTAGTGTTAATCATGGTTAATTACTTTTCAAATAAGTAATTAAAAAATTATCTTTTTGGTTATTTAAGCAATTACTGACCCCTTTCTAAACCTTTTATTTAGAATTTAAAAATCTTTAGAGGAGATACATGTAAGTACAGAAATTTACTTACAAAAACGAAATATTAAATAAACTATTTTAAAAGATAAGATATTTACATAATATATTTATACATTGATAAAATAGTCAACATATTTTCTAAAACCTACATATACTTAAGAATACTTTTAAAATACTATAATAATTATTATAGAGTTTAAAACAATCACCCAAAATATAATTACTTGAATTTAACAAATTTATAATTTACTTAAAAACATGAAAACGACATGTTTTCTATATACTTCAAATAAATCCATCTACTTTAAAAATTCATAGCTGACACTTAAAAATTCATAAAAATTTCAAACCACTTTTAAAATACTTTAATAAGAGTTACTGAACCCTTGTAAAACGAATGAAATAAAATAATTAAATCTAAATATCTTTTCAAACCTATAATGTCCAAAAATCAAGACTAAACGGGGTAGTTTTGCACTAGTGATGTTTTGGCCACTTTTCGAGATGTTACATAACTTTTTACTATTCAAGCTTTTAATAGCACCAAACATACATATAAAATATTATAAATATGGAAATAAACTATTAAGGATCTCTCTACAAGTTCCATCACAATTTCCAAAAATAAGGCAATTCTAAACTACTTCTATAGCGACTATCGCTATAAGTGCACTTCTAAATCCAAGTCATATTCCAACCTATGTTCAACTACAACCTATATGCTTTGTTCCAAGGTCTATTCACATGTCATACAAGTCCACTACAAGTTTTTTCATGTCAATATGCATGGATCCTACGTGTCGCTTACTTTTAAAATAAGAATTAAAACCATTGTTTTCACATATGTCATTAGCAATTCAAACAACATTAACTATAATCAAACTTCAACATATATGTGATATTATCCATTCAAAGTGAGGTGTTAAATCACCTTTAACCCAAAAGTAACCAAGATTCAAGCAATGTAAGCCTAGACCAAACCTTGCAACACCTTTCCTTCCTTGCTCCTTTCCATTTCCACCTTGCCTTTTGCCTCCTCCCCTTGCCCAGAGCTCACGACCTTCTTATGTAGGTGGAGTGTGGCTTTCTTTATTCAATAAAAAATAGGTAGAAGGTTTTGTAATGTTGTGGTAAGGCTTCACTACAAGTTTTAGGTGATTTGGAGTTGATTTGCAAATATTTTGCTTTAGGAAATTAGAGAAGAGGAGGAAGAAGTAGACATTGATTTTTCATTCTAAGCTTTGTGAATTTGTGTGAATGATAACTGAGGGTATACCCCTCTTCATATAGACTCCATTTGGTGTTTCTTAAGCTTTCCTTCACTCCCCCTCGTGCCATGGAAGACTCACCTCCCATCACTTCTTCTTTGTGTCTCTTCTCCTTTAGGCTAATTACCATTTGACCCCTCTCATGATAATATCTCTTATCTTTATGGAAGCTTCTTGAACCTTCCAAGCCCAATGAAGTGGTTTGTGTGTTAATTAGTTGCCAATGTGTTCATTTAATCATTAGTCAAGTGGAAAAGAATTCGAACAACTTATATCGATCGAAAAGTTGTTTATCGAAAAACCGATTTTCAATCACATTATTGATTTTTCTTCGAAGAATATATTTTTGTAAAAAAATTTCAAAAATAAATTTCTTATCACTATTCATTAATTAAATGATGTTAAACAAGGTTATAAAATCATATTTATAACACTTAATTATATTTCAAAATGTTTCAAAATTCGAAGATGAAGCGTTCAAATTTCAGGGTCACTACAATTTAACTGAAAATCAACACATTTTCACCTCATCTACACACGTCGCCCTTCAGGTCCGACCCCATCGTGCCACCAGGACCATGTCTTTGCCAGCTGCTCTAGATGCTATGACGGACCTATACACGCCATGACGGACCTATACACGCCATGACGGACCTAGCGTTCCCACCATTCTATCGCACGTGCCCAAGCTCAGCTAGTCATGCCTCTTCTCGTCCATTGTGCAAGCCAAGTTATAACTCCCCTCTCTTGCATTGTCGCTCTCTCCGATTGTGCATGTGCGGCATGTTTTACTTAAGTGTTGCTATCCACCCCAAAATTTTCTCTTCTTAAAACCCAAACAATCTTAAAAAAATGCATTTTTATTCGTCTTCCTAAAATCCAACTCTTCTTTATCACTTAGTCATCATTTAGTTATCTTGCAAATTTGAAGCTTGCACCCTAGAGTTATCTTCTTCTATAATTCATCAAAATCTCTCACACAAATTCATAATCAAGCAATTAGAGATGAAAATCAAAGGAAGATTACAATATGAATCACACGTATTTTTGAGCTATTTAATTTCAAAATTCTTTTTTTCATTTTCGATCAATAATTCAGTCACATTTTAGCACTAGATGTCGTATTCGAAGATGTGAATTCTTTAAGTTTGGATTATCATCTGAACAGAAGTAGTTTTATTTTAAATTTGAGCAGTGAATAAGGATATTAGGGAATGGATGTGAAAATTTTGGAGTAGAAAATAACACTCCTTTTGTTCTCCGTAATTTTTGATTTTGGGGGAAATAGAGTTGAGAGTCAATGGGTTTGGATAAAAAGAAGATATGAGCGGTATTTATTTTTATTTTTTTGGTAAATTTTCACTTATGACACATTTTAAATGTTTAATTTGCAACCGAACCTCTTTTATTTACATACAAAATTTACCTTCTTTTACCACGACAGTGGTAATTTAATCAAGTAGAGCATTTATTTTGATGTCTATGAAGTTCGAACTTATGCCTCTAGAACCTTAGCTCACAGCATCATACCACTTACCACGTAAGTTAGTGGTCCTTGACCATAACAATTATATCTTAGCACTTTACCAATTGCAAAATTTCTTTTATTTAACCAAAGTTGAATTTCATTTTATTTTTACAAAATATAGACCGATTTCAATAGTCAATCAACTTTGTTTCTTATCGATTTATTTTTGTTGAACAATCATTCAGTCGAATTATTTTAAAATATATTCGATAATTTAAGTTATCATTTCAATCCATATCAAATTCGTTTAGTCATATGCAATTTATTTACAACTTATAAATGTTTTTATATTCATTATAAATTTTATTCAAACTCATTTTATTTTCAAAAAGGGATAAATTAATTTATTCAATTTATTGGAATTGAATTAATTTATCAAGTAAATTTTGATTCAATAAATATATTTTTAAGGTAAAATATATCCAAAATAAAACCCGAATAATATATTTTGATAAAAATAAGGTATGGAAAGTCGAGTTGTTACATAAAACATTGATAACTTCTTGGTATATGATTTGTTTTCACTTTAGCCCTATTTTTTAAACTTATTACAATTATAGCCTTGTTTCTGAACTTATTGCACATACAGCCCACTTTTGATCAGCTTAGCGTTGAGCTGACCATAGTATACTGATGGTATTTCAAATGCCCACAGTATGTAATTTTTATTATTTTATTTTATGAACGTAGCCGCCTACTGCGTTATAAAAAAAATAAATGAGCGACTTTTTAAAAGTCGTCAATGGGAGACTTTTTAAAAGTCACCCACTTTACTGGCCTATAAAAGGTAGCAATCCCTACTCTCCTCTCCACATTCTTTGCTTTACCAAATTCTAAACAAAAAACCCAAATCCCTCCCCATTATCTTTTTCTGAAATCCTTTACCATTTGCATTAAATACAATCAAAACTTGTGTTTTAAAAGGTCTATGTCAATAATAACAACATTCTTTTAATTCGAACCAAATAATCTATGAATTTATAAACCCTAGTTTTCTGTATATTTGTAAATGAAAATTGCGTAATGTTGTATCAATTATTATTATAGAATGACTCCTAGTTTTATTCCAACTGTATGTTATTTTTATAGTGAATTGGTTATTGATGATCAAATATGTGGAAAGTATGTTGGTGGATCTTACAATCCACCAAATGTTCGTAAAGGATCTAATGTTGAATAGTCCAAAGAAATGGTGTACAAAGAAATTAAGATAAAATCAAAGGAGTTTGATATTGATTTGGTTTGTAATTGGCCAACCGATTCTGGATTTAAAGAAAAAAATTGGCAATGACGAAGACGTTGACTTAATGTTTTCTGCCGTTTCTAAATCCATAGAGTTATTTCTTGGGAAAAGTAGAAGGTTGGTGGTAGAACAATCTGTACCGACACAAGTAGTTAACTACGGTGTTGAAGATTATTCTAGAATGTCGGGGACCATGAATACTTCATAGGAAATTCCATCTCCTAGTTATAGTAATCTGCCTATGAATATAATGGAATATGGGCAGCAATAAATGTTCTTTGGATATCCCCCTCTCATGAATTTTCAGCAAAATGTATGTTTAGTTATCCATATCCAACGTAGGATAAGATTGCATGCGTGAGTTAAAGGTAACACATATTTGGTAATCTTCTTAAATCGTATATTATTCATTGTATTAGATGTGATAAAAAATTTATTTTCATGTGTATCTTTACTCCGTAGTAACATCCGACGTAAAATAGTACTGGACCATCGAATAGCCATAGGACTTATCCGATGCGACCCACACCTTCTGAATTATACCATATGAACCAAAAGTACATTACTTTGCAATGTTAATGAATCGTGTTGCATTTTATAACCATATTAAAAATGTCGTATATTCATATTACAGCTTTTCGGCATATGATATTGGCACATAATCGAACATTTGACCAACAACTAAACTAGGAGTTCCTAATATATCCGATGATGATATGGATACAGATGTTGATGTAGATGTACAAGTACATGGTGTTCCTGCTCTTGATAAGATGACTATTGTAACAATACCAGAGAATGATACAACGTTGATCGATAACATGCAAGTAAAAAATGATCCACTAAACTACGATTTTGAAGACGAAGACAATGCTTGTTGGGATAGCGATGATTCGGACTTAGAGATACCTTTAGATGATGACTTGTATAATGCACAAATGATGACTAGATCCATTGTTGCAAGTCTACAATTCAACGATGAAATATTCTCATCGTCTAGTGTTCAACACGGTTTCAAAGTTGGTATAGTATTTCAGAGCGAAATATAATTTCTACAACTAAGTGAATGGTCAATTTTACATCAAGTTTACTTTAAGAAAATTAGGTCAAACAATGCAAAATACACCGCCATTTGCAACATCGTTTAAAATTATCTGTGGAGAATACATGTTATAGATTCGAAAAAATCACAATCCGGATGGTGGGTTATTAAAAAATATCCAAGCGATCATACTTGGGTTAACCCAACAATTAACTCTAGTCATAAGCAAGTGTTAACAAGAAATCTTTCCAACACTCCAAAGTTGAGTTATGAATAAGGTTTATCCCTTAGGTAGATGGAAATGCATGAAAAGGGTAAGTCTTCCTTGAATTCCCTTTCGAGTAGATTGCTGAAGTACAAAGTTGTTTAGACCGACCTTTCGACTCAGTCGAAAGGGTTAGCTCTTTCTTTATCAATCTTTCGGTTCTGTTGAGATAGATTGGTTTTACCTTCAAAAGCCCACCTTTCAAAACTATTGAGATCCCCTAGATAAGATTTTCCTTTGTTGGTTTCGACTTTGTCGAAGGGCTTAGTTATTGTGTGGCTAGGACTTTATCCAAGAATATGAGGCAAATGTTTCTACCCTGTCGAAAGCAAGGTGGTTTAAGTGTTAAAACTTGAACCAAGAGTCTAGGGTTGGGGTTTCGACCTCGTTGAAAGCTATAGGTTAAATATCCTAGGTTTGGATTGGGAATCTCAAATTGGAATTGTTTGGAACTAGGTTTTGACCTTGTCGAAAGCTCGCACCTTGTATTAATCAAAGGTTATAGTAGATTGAGGCTTGGTTTCGTCCTTTTCGAAAGCATAAACTAAGGGGAAAGTAGCTTAAAGTATGTAACTGAAGTTATTTAAATCTACAGGGTTTCGACTGTGTTGGTAGTGACCTTTTGATGTAGGCGATACCTGAAACACAAGATTAAACCTGACAAAAGCTTTAAAAGCGGTAAAGTAATCTAAAATATTTGAGATCTCCCTTTCCCAAGCTAAAGAAGACTTTATTTCTCTAAATTCCCAAATCAATTTGGTAATTAGGAGTTACAACACTTTTGATTAAGAAAATACAAGTTTAGAATGGAAAGAATCGGATCCCCAAAACCTGACCCCTTGGGTCTTATTTATAGATGCAGGTCAGCTCCTTTCGACTCAAATGCTTTCGACTTGGTCGAAAGGTGGCTACCAAATAACTCAAGTACGCTTCCGCCTTTGTCGAAAGGAACAGTTGCGCTTTTCTTCCTTTTTGTTGCCTTGTAAGTGCTTCCAACTCTGTCGATAGGCTTTGTTAAGTGGTTTCGATGATGTAGGTTACGTCTAAGCTCTTGTTTCTGATTAGATGAGGAACCCTCCTGGATCACATTGGCTTCGACCGGTTCGAAAGGCCTATCATAGCTTTTGAAGGGGTTTTCCAGGATAACGCTTGCTTTCGCGTGTTTAAATGAAGGCAAAACCATTGGTTTCGAATGGTTTAGCGCATATGCAAAGACCTGTTCTTCATTGTCTTCGAAAGGTGCTGCTTTGAATCATTCGAAAGGTCTTCATGCATATGGATTCACCAAGTCGAAAGGTTGTTACTGAAGGCGGAAGGGTGCTTTCGACTCCTTCATCTCCTTCAAAAAGTATGAACCTACTGGATCTTGATTGTAGAAACTCTTTGACACCTTCGAAAGGTTCTGAAGCTTTTAAACTTTGATGATAACATCCCTTCGACTCCTTCGAAAGGTTTAGCTGGAACCTTTTCTCTTGTTCTTCTTTGACCTCTGCTCAAATTGGTTTCGACTAAGTCGAAAGGTGGATTTTAGGAGTAACATTTTCCCTCCTCCATGTGAAGGGATGCTCTTGACTTTCCAAGTGAACTTTGTCGAAACCTAAAAATTTCCCGCCTTTTGGTCTTCCCGCGTAAATCTGGACCGTCCATTTAAATCCGATCTAACGGCTGATTGTTCTGGGCAACTTTTCTTATAAGTACGATCTTTTTCTTTCTTCTTCTTCATTTTTCTGCAATCAAATTTCAAACGCAAGTAAAAGAATCCCAAATTCTCAAATTTTCTTTCTGCTTCCAGAAATTAAAATAGAAACCAAATCTAATTCGTAAGTCACAATTATTTTTGCTTTTTTAATTTCTCCCCTTTTCATTTAACGACGAATCTAAAAAATTATTATTATTATTATCGCGAATCTCACACCCGAGATTCCAGTTTTTTTTATTTCATTTTTCTTGGAACTTGTTCGAGTTTTCACCTAGCTGGAAGTATCTTTAATTTGATTTTATAGTTTGATTATATTACTCTCTTTTCTGCTAATTCTTGCTTTAAACCCAATTCCAGATTTTTTATATACATATTTTTTAGAGAATCAAAATTCTCATTTTACAGATTCCAAAATATAAAAGGTTAGTCCCTGTTTAAGTTTGTTGATTTAATGGGTTTAATTGATTTTTTCATTAAATCTCATATTTTTGAATTTGAAATCGGGTTTGGTTTATTTGTTTAATAAATTTTTTGAAATCCTGGATTGGCAATTCAGTTTGGGGAAGAAAAGAGTTTTTGTTTTCTTCTCCCAGAAGCTTAGGGCTGTACGGATGAAAAATTGGCACCACACATTGACCTTTTTACCCCTTCGAAAGGGATTAAGGCTGCAACATTGGTTTTGCTTTCTTAGTCCCTTTCGATGGGGTCGAAAGGTATTATAGCGTGAATTTTATCAATCTTGTCGAAAGGCTATGTTGTTAAGCAGAATGTAGTCACCCTTCATGAAAGCAAAACGTTTCGACTTAGTTAAAACCTTTCGTGCTGATTGAAATCTCTTCTTTTTAGTATGTTTTAGGAACCATAATGCCCTTTTGACTCTTTCGAAACCCTTAATATCTAATGAGTCGAAACCCTCTAAAATCATCTTTCTCCTACATTGTCGAAACGTTCTAAGTACTCATGATTTTTAACTTAGGACTTGTTGACTCAATGAGTATATAAGGTTTCGACGACATTCGTATACCCCTCAGAAAAACTCAAGTCTTAGGTTCCAACAGTGTCGAAGGGTCTTATTATACTGTTTTTGGAGTACTAGTTTTATGTACTTTGTTTAGATTTTCAAGTTAGTTTTAACTATCTTCTTTTAACAACTTGGTTCCTGTTAAGCTTCCGACATTGTTAAAAAGTGCCACTTGGACATATATTTCCATTTTTCCTTTTGAACCTGTCGAAAGCCTAGTAAATATTCATATTTAGGCATTCGACATTGTCGAGAGGTATATGCTAAGTGTTAATCTTCTTTCCCTTTCGACTCTGTCGAAAGCTCCATATCTTTGATTTTAAACTTTAACATTTTCCTAAAATTTGAAGTTTCATGTTTTGTTTTGTGTTTAAGTTATTTCAATAGGTTTTTACTATTTCTTGGACGAATGCTAAGTTCATAATAAATTGAAAATTTTAACCGAAACATTTTCACCTAGCAGAACCATGAGCTCCCCAAAGAATGTTAACGCCATCTCAAATCACTCCCTGATATCTTTACAAGATGAGGTAGATGCTATCCTCAAAGACTTTGGAATTTCTGGTGTGGAAGCTCTCCCACCCCAAGAATCTGATACCATCAATAACCCTCCCAAAGGTTTCTTTTCTTATACTGCCATCCATATATGGCACGAGAGGCTCTTACCTTTTCCAGAGTTCCTATCTATATTTCTTTCTTAGCTCAGGATTGCTTCAATCCAGATGTCCCCAAATGTCTACACCTACCTCTTGTCTCTGGAGCTGATGGCACTAGAGTCTGGCCTTCCTTCTCTAAGCATAGAAGTCTTGAATTACTTTTTCAGACTAGTAAAGCTCAGCAATCTCAATCATCAGATCTTCAGAGCAAACCCCCCAAAAAAGCTGATATCGGATGGGGTTAACAAGTTTAAAGACTGGGAAAACCAGTTTTTCTTTGTTAAATGTTTCTCTGATATTAGTGTGATCTTTTCTACTCCTCATAAGTTTATATTTTTCACTGTTTTCCTTCTATTTAATGGTTTTCCTGTCTAATCTTTGTCTTATGTTAGGTGTTCCTACAAAAGAACTTAGTATGGCTGATAAAATTACGGTGAAGTCTTTAATCGCAGCTTCTGATAAGATAGGAAACCAATTGAAACTGCTGATCCTTTCTAACCTAAGGAAGCATTCTCTTCTCCCTCCTGGTCAAAGGATTTTGGGGCTACCCCCTTTGATCCAGCATACATCAAAGGGAAAACGCTTCCTCTCCTTGGGAGATTCTGAACATTTTTCTCCTATATCGCCTATTTGCTCAGACCACTCCGGTAAGTTATAGGCACATCATTTGTTTTCTATTCTTGTTGCTTTCTGAATTAATTTGTTGACTTTTAATCTATATGAACTCTTTACAGCTGTGTCTCAAGCTACAAAGCTTGTTAGTGGTACTGCTCCCCTTCCTACAACTTCTCATGCACCATATATTGTCCAATCCCTTGCCAAAACTAAGAAGGCCATCAAAAGGAAGTGATGCAGTCATCTGAAACAGAACCACCTTTGAAGGTTGCTAAAGTTGTTGATATAGAGGAGGAGGGACATTCATCTTTCGATAAGGCTTTGGAGAGCCCAATCGTGGAAGTTCCCTAAAATAAACCAGAGCAGACTCCAACTGCCACTGATCCCCTTCTCGAATTATTATTTCTACCTTTCCCGCTTCACTTAAACAAATTCGACAAGCTCTAGAAGTGACTCCCACCCCAAAGCGCACTCCTCAAAGGCCAACATCCTCTTCTCCTTCTGCTAATTTTGAGGAGATAGCCCAGTCTATCTTAAATTCCAAGTCCTTCACCTCCATTCATCGGCCTTCTACCTCCGTGATTTGGCGGGGCATTACCGCTCTCTGATAGAGCAATGGTTCTTGGTAAGTTTCACTTCAATTGACCTTATCATTACTAATTTTCTCTACATCTCTAACTTGCGCTGCATTTCCTTTTTTAGATTTCCGAAAGCTGGTTAGTTTTGCATGAGCAAGTATCCCAATCCTCTGCTGAGTCATCCAAGTTTCAGGAGGAAATCTCTGCTCTGAAGAATCAACTGTCTTCTCTTTCTGCGGTAAAAGATGAAGCAACCTCTAAACTGGAGCGGCTGAGGGTTTCACTCGCCCAGTCAGAATCTGCCATTTTAAAGGAAAGAAAGGCTCGCCAACTCCTCACCGACGAGAACTTCGCTATGCAGCTAAATTTAAATAATTCCGACGAGGATAATGCCCGCATAGCAACCAAGAGTTCTTCCTTGAAAGAGAAGCTAAAGAAAAATAGGGCCTCCTTAAAACTTGCCGCCGATACCATCTCAGACGCTAAACAGCGAGTATCCCAGTTTCTTAATATTACTCTCAGGGAGATTATGTTGAATTCCTACGAAGAGGCTTTGATGCTTGCTTATGCTGATAATTTCAAGAAGAGCCCTAACCTAAGCTTCCCCTCACTTGACTCTACCCTTGTTGATAAAGTAATGGGCAAGATTAATCAAATGAAGCAGGGGATTGAATCTGCAGCAGAGGAGGGAATTAACGCCTTCAAAATTCTTTCTTTCGACATCCCTTCTTTTGAAATCGAACCTGACTCTGAAGATGAGGGCGGCAAGAATGAGGCTGCCGGGGAAGAAGGCGATGATAATGATGGCGATGGCCATGACGACGACGACGACGACGATGATATCGATGGTGGCCAAGGTTTAGGTTGTGATTGAGGGGGCTATACTGGAATTTCTGAGAAAGATGGTGATGATAATACTAAAGCTCCTAAAAAAGAGTCATCTCCCTAAAAAGATGTTCTGCCTCAATCCGCTGGACCTTCTGCTCCTCAAGAAGAAGAGCCTGATCCTATTAATGTTGATGAGTTGAAAGGAAAAGAGCAGGTTTCCCAGGCTTTTGTCCCGATATCTCTGGTATGGCATTCTCTATTTAAATATCTTTCACTTTGAAGATAATAATAGTGCAAATCATTTATTTTAGATAAGGAAGAAATCTGTCTTTCCCTATAAAACCAAACTTGAGAGAAAACAAGCAGAGATAAACAGGTTATACAAGGAGTTAGACAAGAAAATAAGAGAGCACAATGTACTTTCAGATAAATGTCATAGACTTGATAGAGGTGCATCGGTTCTGGCATCTTTTAAGCATCAAAAAGCCGCTCCCTACTAAAGAGAGCGCGTCTTCGCTACGATGCTCTCTTAAAAGAAAACCAGGAGTTAATCACCCTATTTTGGATGTTGATTGAAGAAAGAGATATTTTAATCAACTTCTTATAAAAGGCTTACTATAGACACTTAATTATTGATTTTTCATACATAGGCGAATTTAGTGGGGGTTTACTTAGGCGTTTTCATAAGAGATACTTGGATGAATTCAGATCTGACCCGCACCTTGGAGCTTATTAGATCTTACCACGGATCAGATCAATTCCCCAAGACCTTCCCCCTAAAATGCTGAAGTATTATAAAAACAAATTTGTCTCTAAGTTATTTTCTAAGTTTGTTTTGTATGAACCAGATGAGTAATTGTAAACATGTAATAATGTATTGATCCAATAAATATTTGTTTTAGTCTTGTTCTTTATGCTTATCATCGTTTTATTATATCATCATAGAGTGACTATTCATTAAGTCAACTTGTTTTTAGAGACCATTTAAGCCAATATGTTAAATCGAGAAGATTTTATCTTGAAAAGGCATCAATTTTAAAATCTTCGAAACTAGCAAGATACTGTTTCCTTAGAGATTTACAAAAAATTTACTTATAATATCCTCACCTTTGCCCTGATTTTCTTGGTGATGAAAAAGAGAAACTTCTTAAGGAAATAAGGACATTCCATTCTAAGCTAATTTGCGGTTGTGATAGTCCTCCAACTGGGAAGTGGGACTATAGCAGATGTCCACTAGTTATCACTCCTGAAGGAGTTAATATTCCTTTTGATTCAATAGTTACCCTTTTCACTAACTTAATAGGTAAAGTTAGAAAAGTAGCTTCTCAGCTTTAGATGTAAACCAATTATTTAATGTATCATTCAGCTTCGTTGTTGTTTGAGTTGTAATTTGATATAATAATAATACAGAGATTTTTCATTTTGATTTTGACTTTATTTTGTTTCTTTTTGTTTAAATAGGAGTTACAATTATCTACATCTCCTCTCCCCTTGATTTATCATCACGCATCGCTAATCTTAGAGAGAAACTGTTAAAATCATATAGAAGGAGTGAACTCAGTGATGATATCTTACCGGAACGCTTCCATGGCAATGCCGAAGCCTTGAAATGACATAAAAGATATTTTCTTCAGAAAAGCATTGCTAGTAATCTGAAAGATCAAATTGCCTATCTCGAGGCCGATGTCAAAAACAAAGATGAAATGATTTCATCACTGAAGCGACAGGTAAAGTCAAACACTTCAATTGACTACGATCATAAGATGTCAAAGCTTATTCAACAAACTAGTGACTTGGAGTTGAAATTGAAGGACCGCCAGGCGCAGTGTGAGTCATTGGAATTCATTATGGGAGACAAGATATCGAGCATTGATTTACCGACTCCTCGTACTACTCCCTCTGTTTCAAGACCCACGAGGTCAAACTCTCTAGCTGTTCAAAAATTTCCTTCAATGATTAACCCTTCCCCAGGCTTAGATGAGAATGATGTGGGTAACTGGTGTAGGAAAGTTAAGTTTGAAATATCAAGGTACTTTGATGAGCAACAAAAAGTGAAGTATTCTCAGAGTATCAACGAGTATGCAGGCAAGATTCAGAATGTTGAAAGCGATAATTACTTCCTTTAGAAGCACCTCGCAGAATTTGAAACAAGTATTCCCAGATTCCTTTCATGTTTCGGCTTCTTTTTCTATGATGGCCAATAGTTATGCTCATCCTTGTTAAGCAAGTAGACATTCTCTATGGATGTTATTAAGTTGCATTCTTTGGGAAGTCTAGTCTTAAAGCTTGATTCTTGAGGATGGTTCTTTGATTTTCTGTTCCTTGGCCTTATAGTTTCATGCTCTTCAATTGCTTTTCTTTTTGCCACCCTTTATAGTTCTTGTGTATGAAGTGTTCTTTTTGTAATTGGTTGTTGCCATTTATTTGCAAAGGCATTGTAATCAACCATTATTTCTTCTTCAAAGATCGTGCCTTTGAAATAATGTTGGATGGTTCTTCTCATTTGATTGAATACATCATCACTTCCATTTTTTCTTTTTCCTAAGGCAAAAATAGGGGTTGGGCCAACATGAAAGGGATTTAAGCTCCATTTCTCAAGATCATATGATTCTGCTTTTTTCTTATTTATAATTCTCAAAGCTTCTAGCCTGAGCCTTTGCTCTTCATTTTGATTAGAGTCCTTGATGAATTTGGAGGAGAATCTTATCTCATGGGGTTCAAAGGATACTTGTTCAGATTTTATGATTCTTCTTGCCATGATTAGACCAAAGTAGAGGAACTAGAGATTGAGTTAAGTGGGTTAGAGACAAGTAGTGTTGGGTGTTCAACCAAGTCGGAGGCTCAACCCCTCCCTCTAGTGCTAAAATGTTAACAAGAAATCTTGCCAACACCCCAAAGTTGAGTTATGAATAAGGTTTATCCCTTAGGTAGATGGAAATGGTATGTCTTCCTTGAATTCCCTTTCGAGTAGATTGCTGAAGTACAAAGTTGTTCAGACTGACCTTTCGACTGAGATGAAAGGATTGGCTTCTTTCTTTATCAATCTTTCGATTCCGTTGAGATAGATCGGTTTTACCTTCGAAAGCCCACCTTTCGAAATGGTTGAGATCCTCTGATAAGATTTTCCTTTATTGGTTTTGACTTTGTCGAAGGCCTTAGTTATTCTGTGGCCATGACTTTATCCAAGAATCTGAGACAGAGGTTTCGACCCTATCGAAAGCAAGGTGGTTTAGTTGTTAAAACATGAACCAAGAATCTAGGGTTGGGGGTTTCAACCATGTCGAAAGCTATAGGCTTAAATATCCCTGGTTTGGATTGGGAATCTCAAATTGGAATGATTTGGAAGTAGGTTTCGACCTTGTCGAAAGCTTGACCTCTTGGCACCTTGTATAAATCAAAGGTTTTAGTAGATTGAGGGTTGGTTTCATCCTTGTCAAAAGCATAAACTCAAGGGAAAGTGGCTTGAAGTATGTAACTGAAGTTATTAAATCTACAGGGTTTCGCCTGTGTCGGCAGTGACCTTTCGATGTAGGCGACACCTGAAACACAAGATTGAACTTGACAAATGCTTTAAAACCAGTAAAGTAATCTGAATATTTGAGACTTCCTTTTCTCGATCTAAAGAAGACTTTATTTCTATAAATTCCCAAATCAATTTTGTAATTAGGGTTTACAACACTTTTGATTAAGAAAATACAAGTTTTGAATGGAAATAATCGGATACCCAAAACCTGACCCCTTGGTTCTTATTTATAGATGCGGGTCAGCACCTTTCGACCCTAATGCTTTCGACTTGGTCGAAAGGTGGCTGCTGAATAAATCAAGTATGATTCTGCCTTTGTCGAAAGGAACGGTTGCGCTTTTCTTCTTTGTGTTGCCTTGTAAGTGCTTCCGACTCTGTCAATAGGCTTTGTTCAATGGTTTCGATGATGTTGGTTACGTCTGAGCTCTTGTTTCTGATTTGATGTGGAACCCTTCTGGATCACATTAGCTTTGACCGGTTCGAAAGGTTTGTCATAGGTTTCGAAGGGTTTTTTCAAGACATTGCTTGCTTTCGCGTGGTTTAAATGAAGGTGAAACCTTTGGTTTCGAAAGGTTTGGCGCATATGCAAAGAACTGTTCTTCATTGTCTTCGAAAGGTGATACTTTGACTCATTCGAAAGGTCTTCATGCATATGGATTCACCTAGTCGAAAGGTTGTTACTGAAGGCGAAAGGTTGCTTTCGACTCCTTCATCTCCTTCGAAAGGTATGAACCTACTGGATCTTGATTGTAGAAACCCTTCGACACCTTCGAAAGGTTTTGAAGCTTTTAGACTTTGGCGATAACATCCCTTCGACTCCTTCAAAAAGTTTAGCTGGAACCTTTTTCTCTTGTTCTTCTTTGACCTCTGCTCAAATTGGTATCGACTAAGTTGAAAGGTGGATTTTAGGAGTAACAACAAGTAACATCTACCTTTTTGGTTTCAAAGATCATGTCATTCATGAAAGCAGATTTGAACATAACAAGTGGAATGGTGTAGGTTTTAATAGACAAACAACTTTTTATTAAAATTGTTTGTATGAAAGCGTGGAGAGCATTGAGCAAGGCAAGTGAACAACTTTATCTTTTGGCTTATGCGATTGTTGAGTAAGAATCATGTGATAGTTGGGGATGTTTTTTTGCTTACATGCGAAGGTTCATTCATAGTGTTAACAATCGACGTATTACCTTCATTTCCGATAGAATAAAAGGAATACCAACAACATTGGAAAGTCGCTGTGAATTACCTCATAAGCGTAGATTCTGTGCTAGATATTTAAAAGCAAATTTTCAAGCCGCTGATTTAGAGACAATCGTACGATACAACATATGATACAACATACACCAAATTACCATACAATACCATACAATACAACATATGATACAACATACGGTACAATATATGATACAACATACACCAAATTACCATAAATTACTTGTTAGGATACCCGACAACATGATCAAACTTTGCTTCTAATGGGACTTTCGACCGTACATAAGAATTGTGTTTTAGTAATCGATGATTTTCTTTTTCCCACTATGAAACTTCAACCTACATCGCAAGAGCATACTCAAGTCCTCTGCATCTCATAAGCATTCTCGTTTATCTTAATTGCATTGTAAACTGATTCCTTTAACCGTTCAAAGTTAGATCATTTAAGAAGTTTTGCCAGTTTGTAAGACCCACCAACATACTTTCCATACATTTGATCATCAATTCCAATTCTTCATCAAAGTAGCATATAGTTGGAATAAAATTATGGGTCATTCTACAATAATAATTGATACAACATTATACAATTTCCGTTACAAATCCACCAAAAAACTAGGGTTTATAAATTCACACCTTAATTAATCTGAAGTAAGGAGATGTTATTGTTGAAGTAGATCTTTTAAAACACAAGTTTTGATTTTATTTGAGGCAAAGGGTAAAGGATTTCAAAAAAAAGATAATGGGTTGAGTTTTGGTTTTTTCTTTAGAGTTTGGTAAAGTAAAGAATGTGGAGAGGAGAGTAGGGGTTGCATCCTTTTATAGGTCAGGAAAGTAGGCGACTTTTCTAAAGTTTCCCACTGGCGACTTTTGAAAAGTGGAACACCTATTATTCTTTACAAAGTAGCCCGCCCATTATGTTCACAAAAAATACATACTGGCGGCATTTCAAATGCCTCCAATATACTATCGCCGGCTCAATGCTGAGTAGGACAAAAGTGGGCTATATATGTAATAAGTTTAGAAACAAGGTGGGCTATATTTGTAATAAGTTTAGAAACAAGGTCATAACTGTAATAAGTTTAAAAACATAGGGCTAAAGTGAAAAAAATCCCTTCGTATATTGTTTCAGCCGCCAGAGTTAGTTTTGCATTCATCAACATCCATCCATAACCTAATGCACACAAAAATTTATGAAAATTTTGTTACCCTTTGACATATTTATGGGATACAACATCAGTAACAAATAATTAAACTTAGAGATCAAATAATACTTTATATAACATCTTACTTTACATTCACTGACATCTATGATCTGTCCATATCAAAAAGGCACAAATATGTAAAGGTTTCTAATTAATGAATGATAAATACATGTGCATCCATCGTGGATATTAGGATTACCATCATAACCTAGACCACATGTGCATGTATAACACATTCCGTTCTTAGAGTATATAGACGAGAACCATACAAACTAATAATTGCACAGTTACCTGATTAGATCAATTTTTCTTCTTTACAAGCCTCCTTTCCTAAAATCAAAGTGGATAAGGGATGGTCATTGTTATCCACATAATTTCCAAAGGGTAGAAGCAAAAGCATTTATGTCAAAAGAGAAGGATAATAGAGTACAATCAATGCTAAAAGGCTACAACGTCGCTCCTCATCAATAGAGAATAATAAACAAAGTCATCTCTAATTTACACTGCCACTCCTTCATGCCGCCCTCTATCAATGTTGTAATTCAAGCAATGACACTTATTACAATATCATGCTTTAAGTGAAACCACGCCGCTTTCATGTTATGCGCTGTCTATGTCGCATTCCATGAATAAGGAAAAAGGAAGAACGTTGCACTTAATCAATGCTGTATAGATTTTATGCAGCCCATTGTCGAAGTCACAGTTATTTAGTGTCGTTACTCTTTAATAACACCATTCAAACAGTACCACATATTAATAGAGTCGAGGTGGATATCGTACTAAATCAATATAGCCACCAATTAGTGTCGTTTCTTACCAACGTCACTACTGAGCAATATCGTTCATCATCAATACTGTTCCACTTTAATGCCGCTGACCATCTGTGCCATCGTTCATTGATATCACTTCATTAATTCGGCTATTGATCAGTGTCACCCCTAGCTAATGTTGCATCTCTTCAATAAACCGCATATCACATTTCAAACAATGAGGTTTTTTTCCATATGCTGCCTATTATCAACACTGTGCTCAATTGATGTCGCACTTCATAAAACATCAAGGGATACCACTCTATAATAATTTCACCACCAATTAGTATTGCTGATAGGCCATGTTGCACGACATTAATGCTATCTCATCACTTTATGTTAAAACAACATTTTGGAGATTGTCATCGTAGATCACCCATGCGACATGGATGATGAATAACATCGATGTCCACATAAAAGCTAACTAATGTTGTTTTGTAATAATGTCACCATATTGATGCCACTTCGTGATTGATGCCGCCTACTATTGATACAGCACGCTGAAGATAATTTAGAATGAAGCGAAGGAACCTAACATCATGACAATGTCGAGGGCTATGCATGGTGACAATTAAGCATGCTAAAGGCGGCATTGAGTTGCTAAGCTTCACCTTACTGCCCCTATAAATATGGACCTAGGGGCAAGTTAGAGGGGGCGATCATTTCTTTTCTCTACTCTTGAAATTAAACTCTTGTAAACCCTAAATTGAATTGGGGACAAACCCTATTTAACTGTAATCATGCACAATTTATATGAAGAAGGACTTGACATGCTTATTATTTTGACTATGCCTTTTCAAACATTATTGACATGGACATACATATAATCAAACCCTTTAAGCCCAAAACTCGATGATTATTTCAAAGGAATATTGGTCTAAGACAGGCGATTATATACACAATTATTATTTTTCCCATTTCATATAAATATTAGACTTTGAATATAAGAACGGATTACATAGCCCATTGACGAGCTTGATGGACTATTGCACAAATTTGTTGCTTGTCTTCTTTACCTCTTATGAACATATGACATGACATGGGCCTTTTATAATTTCATCCCAAAAGATCATATGGATTCTTGAATATATTAATTCCAAGTCACTTTAAATTTTTTTGAATATAATATTCCAAGAAAACATATGGCCTTTTGAATACTTCACCTTAAAGGCCTATTGGCATCATAAATCCATCCTTTAATGATTCCATCTTGCATTAAATTCTCGAGTGTTAAATTAGTTCTTGATAACATTATTTGATCAACATTGATTACGCATTGCTTAATTATGTCATTATATATGTTCGAATCAAAGATTAATTTATCACAATTAGCATCATCAGTGTTATACTAGTTTTTGGTCGAACATTTTGGTGCTAAAAGGAGGGCTTGAACCTCCAATCTTGTTTAACTTTCTCTCTAAACCAATTGTGTAAGAGGAAAATGAGACCAAGATGACTTAATGCTCCAAATGAAGAGGTCATACAAATGACAACATTAGAAGAAAATGTAGTTCCCAACTTCAACTTGGGAAATATACAGCCTGGACAGCCATCAAAACCAGCACAAACTACCAACAACGAAGCCAAGATTAAAATCCTAGAACAATAAGTGTTAATAACGAAAGAACTTTTGGAAGGAATAATTGCTTAAAACTCCTCCAAAACCACAAAGCTCACAAGGGGAGATGAGGCAGTCTCTAAGAAGAGATTTGGTTGCCTTTTTGCTTGAAAACCAAAGCAAAGGCAAACTTACCCTAACTTGTAACACCCCGTGTTTTTACATTAATTAATTAAAATAGAAATAAATTAATAAATAATGAAAAATAAGACTTTTACGAATGTTGGAATTTGGCCACGAAACTTATACCATTGGATTCGTGGTGATTTTCTGATCAATTTTTATATATAAGCTTTCCAATCGAAGTTCAAACGAAAAAGTTATTAGCGTTTGAATTTATGTAGTTGGAAATAATTATATAAGTAATAAAAGAAATAATTTGAAATTAATTAATGATGGATTAGCACCGTTAAAGTTAACAGTAACTTAACATTTAAGAAATATAATTAAGTTAAGAGATAATGTTGATTAACGTTTATTTAATAACGATGGAAATAAATCAACACATAATCGAAACGCACCAAAATGCATTGGTCTTGTCGACGATGACCAAGCCATGGTCGACCATGAGCGGTCAACCTGGGCTTTGGGTGGTTGACCTGCCTGGTCTTGGAGGCGGTAGTAATTGGAGGTTGTGTAGCCCAGATCTAATTCAGTTCCATCCGACAGTTAGCGCTGATTTGAACCTCTATAAATTAGGACCTGGAGCTTCACTTCCAACTCATTATTTTTATAATGAGTGTAAAAGCTCTACCATTTTCTTTTCTCCTTCAAAATTTCTGAATACAAAGAAATAGATCTAGACTACACAAATACACTTTGGAGAATAATAGAAAAGAACAAAGTATATGAAACAGGCTCAAATCAGGTTACTACATCAAAGGTAAACTTTTAGATCTGGTCCTAATTAATAAACCTAAATCTAAATCTCTTTTCCCTAATCCAATTTCTAATGAGATCTGTATAAATATTGTCTGTGAATCTGAATAGGGAGTCAAAAAGTGGAGAATACATATAATAGGGTTAGTTTGGATTAAATCTAGAGATTTGGAAGCGCTAATTAATGGCGAGTGAGAATATTATATATTTTTATATATTATAAGATTATATCATTGCAAACCTATTCCTATATGTTTGTAAATAGAATTTAAGTTATGAACAAATTCATAAATGCGAAATGTTGAAGACTGTAACTTGTTTATGTAATTACGCAACAATTAGTTGTAACTCAGCAATCGTGTAATGATTAGTTTTATTTCAGCAATTACTTAATGATTAGAATTGTTAGTTTTTGCATCGGATATTAAATAATTAAAAACTAATGAACTATTATTTCATTTTATTCGAGGTTGATGAATAAAGTTATTTTGACTTTTGGGATTTTAGTGATATTTTAGTTTATTGTATTTGTATTGTTGCAAGGAGAAATCCATATATCATCAAGTCTAAATTTACAAAAGTGCGATGTTTGAAATGACAAGGAATAAATATATGATCTTAAAAGGAAGAGATGTAAAAATAAGGATGATCACCGTATTTTGCACTTCTTATTTTAATAAATAAAAAAGAGAGTTCATTGTAATTACAAACATCGCACAAACCTCCTCTTTTGGGATAAGATATGGAAATTTACTGTGTAACAATTAGTTGATAAAATTAATTCCAATTTATTAAAATGAAGTAAATCCCAAAGGTGGAATATTAAGATACGAATGAAACTAAAAGGTAAATAAAACGATAACTAATGAAAAAGAAAGTCTGAGTAACAGGAACGAAAAAAAGTGGGAAATTGAAATGGATTAAGTCTAATAATCTAAAGAAATGGATTAAGTCTTAACATCTAATGAAATAGATTAAGTTTGATAATCGAATGAAATAGAATAAAATCAAAGTTGAACTAATGAATGTTGTAGTAACGATATTGATGACTAAAATAAGAGGAGATAAATGAAAATTCATGAAATAAAAGATAAACGCATAGTAAGACTGAAAGACTTAAAGTCGAACATCAGACTTAAAGTCGAACATAAAAGATGTTAAGGCAGCAAAGAAAATAAAAGAAGAATAAGTATACATAAGTCTGAAATATGTATATAAGAAGCCTCGGATATGCGTTTATGATGGGTGTGAGTAATTATAAATTATATGATACAATTACAATGGACCAATGTCTAAAGGTCGTTAGACTAGGTTGGGATGCTAAAAACATATCCAACAAATAGGATCTATGGTATGTGTACAATTTCATACTAGAGAGGTACCCCCAGCTCTTTACTCTGCTTATTGCGTTGATTATATATTGTCTGTCATAATTATAAAAGTATGTTATAATTATGTTAAGGCCGAACGTGCACAGTCAAAATAGGTCTGCTTCAAAGTTTTTTTGTTTTTAAGTTGGGGCATTACCTTAATTGCACTAGACAATCAAAATGGTTGGTGAGTGAGAACAGACTTATGCAACATGGCATGGAAAGTTTCCTGTGCCTAGGTACCTAAATGGATGGTGGAGGCATTACCTTGATTGCACTAGGAAATCTAAATAACGAATTGCAACAAGTGTACACAAAAGTCTGGCGTACTTGGATACCTAAACTAGGGTAGGAATTGCATATTTATCGATCTTGACGTAGGTCCCTTGCGGTCAACGGGAAGGATAGGGTTCCACCTAACTGATCTCTTCCACCTGCTAGGATTGATATTTGTTGGGTTATGCAATGTTACAGTTGTTTGTTAGTTTGTTTGATAGGGCATGGCTAATTAATCCATACAAAGGTTCCTCCAAAACATGGACGGGGTGGTGGTGCATGTGCCTAAATTCCATGATAGCAGAAGAAGGTACGCAAAAGGCTAGTGTATGTTAAAAATCTCTGAAGTATTAGGATCTCGTGGACTAGAGGTTGTCGGTGCGCACAACAAGATTTCATCACTGATACGATGGCGATGGATCTTTACGAGGTGCTAAGTGATTGGTACTCATGGGGATAGTATCTAGGTCCATTAGTCGACTTAGGGTGTGTGTGTGTGTGTATGTTTACCTATATAGACATAGATCTACATAGTGTAGATGGGTATGGTTCATACGTAGCAATAAAGTCATAGCGACTAATAATAAAAATCTAACATAACATGAAATTGTGAACAATCAGCATAAGCTAGTATTATGTATAAGATGTATAATTTACTAGTCATTAGAACGTTGTTCTGACCCTCTCCTCATTACAACTCATAGGATTTAGAAGTGCAGTTATTGTTGCTGATTTGATGCAGTTGTCTAGCTGAGGCTCTTGACATTTGAAATGTTGATTTGTGGTTAGTAATTATATTGGTCAATAATATTTTCTTATTTCTACTGTGAGTTATTACCATTAGTGCTCTGATATACTTTCCTTTTTGCAGGATACCAAACCAACGATCTGTATTTTACTGGACTTGGATTTTCGAGTTGGCGAAAATCTAGGCCCACTGAAGTGTGAGTTATTACATAACTCCACAAAAGAGAAGCGGTGACCAATAAGCTAAAGCAAACTAGTATGAGAGATTAGAGGAAAAGTCCAAGGAACAATCTGGAAGCTCAACCTCTGAAGGAAACAAACCTGAAAGGAACAAATACCATAATGGTGAGGCCTACTTGAGAGACATGGCAGAAAAAATAGCAAAATATATTCTTATTCTCAAGGGAAAAAGAACTCTAGATGACAGGGTCAACGATAATCATCAAGAAGCTCCCTTCATAGATGAAATCATGTCCATAAAAGTTCCTTCTCATATCAAGATCCCATCCATCAGGGATAATGGAATGATTATCCAGATGATCACTTATTGTCTTTCGAAAGTCGGATGGACTTAAACAACGCATCTAGAGCTGTGCGCTGTAGGTTTTTTGCTACTACTTTTCAAGGAGTAACAACTAAATGATACCGACAGTACCGAGAGAGGACTATCTATTCCTAGAAACAATTTTCTTATAAATTCTTGGCCCAATCTGGTATCTGTAAACATCCTTCTATCAACTACACCATGGTAGCTAATATCAAACAGAGGTCAGGGGAGTTGTTGAGTGACTATCTTATTAATGTAGGAACCCTAAAGGTGAAAAATATGACCGATAGAGATAAGCTGGTGGCAATACATTTGGGGCAGATTGAGCAAACCCCATTTTGGTGAGAACTCTATATTCATGGGTGTAAAGACTTGCAAAATTTCCATTTTCAAGCTGATAAATTCATCCACATGGATGAAATGTATCACTCTAGAAAGAAAGCCCAAACAAAAAAGGAATTGGGGAAAATTAGCCAGAAGTGCAAATATAAGAAACCAAGATGGAAAAAGCTCTAAAAACTAACCATGTTGCTTTGAACAAGCCAATATCATACAACTATGCTACAATGAAGGAAAGTAGTGACTTCCTGATTTCCAACAAAGCTAAAACCAATCCTGAATCAAGGAAAGGGGAGATTACCGTGCTTATCATTGGTCGAATGGGCATAAAACAGATGAGTCCCGAGTACTGGCAGGCATAATTCAATGCATGTTTATTCCAAGCACCTGAAGGAGTTTGTTAAGGATAATCAAAAAGTTATTCGTCCTGAAAATGGCAACCAAAGGCTACCAAACAATGATGCAAATTTGGTAGAAGGTGATATTCAGCCAGATTTCATTCCACCTCTCAACAGAATTGACGTTATTCATGGAGTCCCACACCTAGCTGGATATAGCAAAGGAGCTAAGAGTTGCTATATTAGGGAAGCAAAAGAAGGGATTTTCTTTATTCAAGAGGAGTAGCCGCTCAAGAATCTAAGATTCCAAATCTATATGGATAATTTGATCATTACTTTGCAAGAGTTAAGAGCGGTTTTTCATCCGCATAATGATCTGCTTATGATCCCTACGCAAATTAGACTTTCTATGGTCACTAAAATTTTGTTGGATACTGAAAGTGTGGTCAACATAATTTTCAAGTATGCATTTGACCAAATGGGAATTCCAAAAGAAAAACTTAAGCCGAGTTTTGAACCTATTTTTGGGTTCAATAATAAGGGTTCAACTCCTATCGGGAAGATAAGACTTCTCATGCAAATGGGAGTTCCACCGCATTCTCGGACTTTTGAGACTGTCATTGTCATCATAGATCAACCTTTGTATTATAATGCCATTTTTGAAAGACCAGCTTCAGACTAAGTTGATGCTTTTGATTCACCAAAGTATCTGAAGTTGAAGTTCTTAACCAAAAGCAGGTAAGGGATCATAAGAGGAGAATAATTTAGTGCTCGTGAGATATACTTTGCCATTATTGAGCAATATAAACAAGACTCTTCTTCTTGTGATGATTAGGAGGAAAATGAATTAATCGGAACTGATACTAAAAAGCCTTTGGTTAATGATTTCTCAAACTCATCACCCAAAGCGAAAATAGAGCCTAAACATGCGTCGAGAAAATTTGACTTCTTCGAAAAGAAAAGAAAAAGGAAGGAAGCAAACTTGGCAGAAGATGAAATAGAAGGTGAAGAAATTTTCACCGAACTAGACTATAGAAATGAACAAGAGAGAATGAAGCCCACCGAAGATCTTGATAAAATATGCTTGGAATCGCTCGATCAATGAAGACAGTTAAAATTGGAAAAGAGCTAGATAGCAAACTCAAGGGAGAGCTGATTCAATTCCTTCAATCTAGCAAAGATGTATTCCCCAGGAGCCACTCAGATATGGTTTGAATAGATTCGACTGTCATGTGCCATGCTTTAAATATAGAATGAAATGTCACACCAATACAGCAAAAGAAAAGACAGTTTGATAAAGATCGATCCAATGCTTTAAAAGAAGTGTTGGAAGCATTGCTGAGGGAAGTGCAAGTGCCAAAGGAGTCGGAAGGAATCTGAATCCACCTTTCGATGAGGTCGAATGCACTGGGTCAAAAGGTGCCGACCTGCAACTATAATAAGACCCAAGGGGTCTGGTTTTAAGGATCCGAACTCAGTCAACCTACTTTTGAATTTTCTTAATCCTTCAAAGTTGTAAACCCTAATTTGTAAATTAAATTAGGGAAACTTGATCAATAAAGGCTTTGTTGAGTTACAAAAGGGAAGTCTTCAATATTTTTGATTACTTAGTTATTTCGAAAGCTTTTTATCAGATCTAGTCGTGTTTTACAAGTGTCGACCACATCGAAAGGCCTCTTTCGACTTGGTCGAAACCTCTACATTTTTAAGTAATTTCGGTTATTGACTCCCGGACACCTTCCGTTGGACTTCTACTTTCGAATGGATCAAAACCTTAGCCCAAAGCAGTGTTAACTTTAATTCCCAATCCAGACCCAAGACACTTAAGACTCCAGCTTTCGACAAGGTCGAAACCATCCAAAACAGACCATAACCTTGATTCTTAGAGCCATCCATTAGGTTTCCACAACTGCTTCGAAAGGGTAATCACGTTACTCCATCCAGTTCGAATGATCGAAAGAAAATAATTTGAGCGTTTCGACCAGATCGAAAGGTCAATAAGGGAAAGCTATCATGACAAGAACCTATTCGAAAGAGTGAACTGAAAGGATTATCCATATCAAAAGAGATCAAAAAGGACTAACCTCGTCCTAAAAAAAATTGGGGTATTGACAACTTTTCTTGTTAACATTATGGCGCTAGAATGAGGGCCCGAACCTCCGACTCGGTTGAACATACAACACCACTTACCTCTAACCAAATCGTATTTCAAGCTTATCTACTTTTGATCTAACTTCATCATGGCTGGCAAAGTTAAAAGATCTGAGCAAGGATATTCTGAACCACACTTTATTGGATCCTCCCTAGAGGCAGCAAATGATAAGAATCTACAGGAAGAACAAATGTTAAGGATGAAGGCCTTAAGAAGCTTTATTGTATTGTCGTCTTCATCTTTTTCAGGAGCCTCGGTAGGGCCATCTCTATCGCCACCTGAGCCTTGACCACCGTTGATGTTATCATCATCGTCGTCGTCACCCTCTTTTTTGACAGCCTCATCTTTATCGCCTTCGTCTTCGCAGTCAGATTCGACTTCGAAGGAAGGAACTTCAAAAGAAATAATTTTGGAGGCGTCAATTTCCTCCTTTTCGGCTACTTAAATTACTTGCTCCATCTGTTTAATCTTGCCCATAACCCTAAAGATAAGAGCATTGTCAAGCAAAGGAAAGCTCAATTCGGGACATTTGTCGATGTTGTCGGCGTAAGTAAGCATCTTCGAAAGAATTCATCATAATCTCATCAAGAGTGGTGTCAAGAAATTGTGACACTCGCCGTTTTGCATCAGAGATAGTGTCGACTGCCAATTTCCAAGAAGCTTTGTTATTCTCCAGCTTTTCCTTCAAAGAGGCATTTTTGGCCGCCATTCGGATCTTCCCTTCGTCGCATTCTTTTAAGGTCATTTTCATTGCCAAGTTTTCATCGGCGAGGAGTTGTCGGGCTTTCCTTTACTCTGAGATAATGGATTCCGACTAGGCAAGAGAAGCTCTCAATCCCTCCAGTTCAGTCAAAGCTTCGTCTTTCTCAGTGGATAAAGATGAGACTTGATTTTTTAAGCCAGAAATTTCCTTCTGAAGCTTGGAGGATTCGGTAGAAGATCTGGATGCATGTTCTTGCAAAGACAACCAACTTTTGGAAATCTATAAGAAAAAGTACAGCTTGAGTCTAAAACTTAAAGAAGAACGGTATTGATAAAGTCAAGTGAAGTGAAAACTACCAAGAGTTGTTGTTCGATTAAACAACGATAGTAACCCTCCAAATCAGAAATGGAAGAAAGCTATTGCATTGAAGAAAAACAAGAAGAGCTTAAGATAGATCAGACAATCTCTTCAAAATTATTTGAGGATATGGGAGATGGTGGCCTAGGAGGAACATGCTTTTGAGAAGGGTTCATCTCCAAAGTCTTCCGCATTTGCTCAAGCGCACTCGAAGAGCTTGAAACAACAATGCGGGAAAGAGGATCAACTGCAGTAGGAGTCTTCTTGGGTTGATCGAGAGGAGCTTCAACAATCGGACTCTCCAAAGCATTATCAAGACTTAAAGACTCCTCCTCCTATGAATCAGGAACTTCAACAATTTTTGCTATCTTGAGAGGGGGTTACACCACAGTTGATTTCACTAATTTTCTCATGACGGTCATTATGATCTTAGCGAGAAATTGAGAAAAGGATGGTGCATGAGAAGTCAAAGAGAGAGAAGCTGTACCACTGGCAGGTTTTTCAACCTGAGGAGCAACTGCAGAGAATTCAAACAGATTATAAGTTAGCAGAATAATTTGAAAAACAACACAGTAATAGATAACAAGTGCAGCGTTATACCTTACCGGACTGATTAGCACAGATAGGTGACATTGTGGAGAAATTTGTAGGATCTCCCATGGAAAGGAAGCATTTTCTTCAGGATGTGTGTTGGATAAGAGGAGGCTGGCCAAGTATTCTTTGGCCCACCGATAGAAAGGAGTGCTTTTGCATGTTTGTTGGAATTAGCGGTGTTAATCTGTTCCCAATCTTGTTTGAAGCTGCAATCAGAGGCTCCATTGTTCTTTTGTTTTCCTCATTTAGTTCTTTAGCAGGAACACTTGGCAGAAAGCATAGATCAGCAAAGAAAAGTAACTAGATAGAAGGAAAATAATGAAATCCGAGCTTACATGGTGTAGAGAAAGTCCCACTAATATTTAGGAAGCATCTAACGAAGAAGAACTAGTTCTCCTAGTCTCTAAACTTGTTCACTCCCTCAGATATCAATTTCTTGGGAGGATTTGCCCGAAAGATTTGGTTGTTAAGGTTGCTGAGCTTGACCAGTCGGACGAGGTAATTCAGTACTTCAGCATTCATGGAGGAAATGCCAGATTTCAGCACCATCAATTCCAAGGATAAAAGATAAGTGAAGACGTCTGGAGATAGCTGAATCGGAGCAATTCCTAGATAAGTTAGGAACCTAGATAAGAATTCCAAAAATGGAAGAAACCCTCCATGCCATATGTGTATAGCAGTATAAGCGAAAAACCCCTCAGGAGGGCTGCAGATGGTGTCATTTTCAGTAGATGGAAAGGCTTCCACCTCGGTGATTCCGAAGTCATCGAGGATTGCATCCACTTCATCTTGAGTGGATATCAAAGAATGCTTAGAAGTAGCTTCAACTTTCTCTGGAGAACTCATGATTCTGCTAGGTGAAAACATTTCAGTTAGAAATTATAATTTGTTACGAAGTTAAAATTCTTTAAAGGATTAGTAGAAACCCACTACAACAATTTGAACATTAAAAAAAACATGAAACTTCAAATTCTGGAAAAAATGTTAAAGTTAAAAATGAGATTTATTGAGCTTTCGACAGAGTCGAAAGGGAAATGAAAGTTAACACTTAACAAACACCTCTCAACAATGTCGAATGCCCAGATACAAGCATCTACTGAGCTTCGACGGGGTCGAAAGGAGGGGTTGAAATATATGTCCAACCGACACTCTTCAATAATGTCGAAAGCTCAACATGAACTTTGTTATTTGAAAGGAATAGTTAAAACCAATATAAAAATTTGAACAAAGTATACCATTACCAATGTTCAGTAAAAAAAAGGGAAGACCCTTCGACACTGTTGAAACCCATTATCTTAGTTTTTCTAAAAGAACGTTAATGTTGTCGAAACCTTATATGCCAACAAAATCGAAAGGTTTCAAATTTGAACGAAGGTACATTTCAACGATGTTGGAAGAGAGAAAGATTAAACCCCAGTTAGTTATAGAAGATTTCGACAGAAACGAGAAGTGGTGTATGGATTTGAAGTATAACAACAATAAAATTAAAATCAACATAGTAGGTTTCGACTAAGTTGAAGACAGTAGGTTTCGTCTAAGTCGAAACATTTGATATTCAACTTATACAATGTGTCTTTTCTTAAATCCCCTTTTACATAAATATATATTTTAACTTAAACCAATAAGGAATAAGTGTGTTCTAAAGGTGTCAAAACCTATGCAACAAAATTTATGCTTTCGAAAGAGCGAATTGAAATAGACAACTTTTTCGAATGGTGTCTGAATACGCTAACACACAAAATTGCTTTCGAAAAAGTTGACAGTATGCTACTTAAGTAATAAACTTTCGATGGGGTTAGTCAAACAATGCGCTACGCTACCTTTCGACTCCATCGAAAAAGGCTAAGAAAGAAAATTGGAATTTTCCACCTTAATCCCTTTCGAATGGGTAGAAAAGTAAATTCATGGTGCCGGTTTTCTAATTCGTACAGCACAAAGTTTCTAAGAGAAGTAATCAAAAATCTTCTTCTTCCCTAAACTCGATTTCAACCCAGGAAGTTAAAAAAATAGTAATAATAAATAGATAGATTAAAATGCAAATTAACTATTTAATAATCAAAAGTATGGAAATTCAAACTCTCTAAACATAGCAATAACAATAGAATCTGAAATCGGAAAAGATCAAAATGAGAATTAACAAGAAATGAAATCGAATCGAACCATGGAATTGAATCACGATGCTTTCAATCGAATTAAAACTCAAGCAGTTTCCAGTAAATCAAACCCAAAATTTGAAATCCCAACAGTAAAAGTTTAAAAATTGAGATTTACTGTAAAATAAAAGAAAGAGGAAAAAATATGAGAAACGAGAAAACATAAGCTTACTTAGATGTGGATTTTTGATGGAGGAAAATAGAAATTATCTAGAAACTTGAAGACTTTGATTTTGCTCGTAGTTTATCTCGTTTGCAGGTAGATGAAAGAAGAGAAGAGGGAAGATGAGATTTATAAGAAAAGTCAGCAGAAAAAGCATACCTCCAGATCAAATTTAGATGAACGGTCCAGATTCATGCGGGAATGTGGAAAGGTGGGAAATATTGAAGGTTTCGAGATTATTGACTTGAAAAGTCAAAGACATCGCGCGCGGGGGGGGGGGGGGGGGGGTTGGTAAATGTTACCACCAAATATCCTTTCGACCATGTTAAAACCCTATTGAATAGAAGATAAAGAAGATCAAGAGAGAAAAGCACCAACAAGACCTTTCGAAGGAGTCGAAGGGATGAACCAGCCAAAGATTAGAAGTATCAAAACCTTTCGAAAGGTCAAAAGGGTTGAAAGCATGCTTCCACTTCAATAAACACCTTTCGAAGCAGGTGCTTCCGCAGGCATGAAGAATTTTCAAAGGAATTAAAGAAGCAGCTTTTGAAGACAATACATAACAAACTTTCATATGCGTGCCAAACCTTTCGAAACCAAAGGTTTCTCCTTTATTTAAATCACCCAGAAGCAAACCATGATCGTAATAACCCTTTCGAAAGCCAAACTAAGCCTTTCGAACCAGTCAAAGTCATTGATATCTAGGGAAGGTTTCACGTCAAGTCGCAAGCATATGTTTGGAAGCTACAGAAAGCATCGAAACCATCACCAGTTCAACATCTTCGAAGCCCCTGGAAACAACCCATCGACATAGTTGAAAGCTCATACAAAGAAACATAAAGAAGAGAAGGCGCAACCACCCCTTTCGATAAAGACGGAGGCATTTGAGCCCATTCGAAAGAATTGTAGAGGGAAGTGCAAGTGTCGAAGGAGTCGAAAGGCATCTGAAGCCACCTTTCGACTAGGTCGAAAGCACTGGGTCGAAAGGTACCGACCCGCATCTATAAATAAGACCCAAGGGATCTGGTTTTGAGGATCCAAACTCAGTCAATCTACTCTTGTATTTTCTTAATCCTTCAAAGTTGTAAACCCTAATTTGTAAATTGAATTAGGGAAAGTTGATCAATAAAGGCTTTGTTGAGTTACGAAAGGCAAGTCTTTAATATTTTTGATTACTTAGTTATTTCGAAAGCTTTTTATCAAATCTAGTCATGTTTTACAGGTGTCGACCACATCGAAAGGCCTCTTCCGACTTGGTCGAAACCTCTGCATTTTTATGTAATTTCGGTTATTGACTCCAGGCCACCTTTCCTTGGACTTCCATTTTCGAATGGATCGAAACCTTAGCCCAAACCAGTTTTATCTTTAATTCCCAATCCAGACCTAAGACACTTAACACTCCAGCTTTCGACAAGGTCGAAACCATCCGAAACAGACCATAACCTTGATTCTTAGAGCCATCCATTAGGCTTCCGCAACAGCTTCGAAAGAATTGTTTCGAAGGAATCAAACTACTCCATCCAGTTCGAAAGATCGAAAAGAAAATAAGTTGAGCGTTTCGACCAGATCGAAAGGTCAATAAGGGAAAGCTATCATAACAAGAACCTATTCGAAAGGGTGAACTGAAAGGATTATCCACATCATACCTTCTTCCACCTAATCAAAAGAGATCAAAAAGGACTAACCTCATCCTAAAAACAACTTTGGGGTGTTGACAACATTTCCTGTTAACATCTGATAACTCCATGTTAGTAGTAACCTAATGTACTATATTATTGTTGTATTATATGTAACCATTCTGATGTGAGATTTTTCTGCTCTGTTCCAATTTATTCTTTTATTTTTACCCCTCAACAACTCGTCTTTTAGATGCTTGGGCAACGGCACATGAACACCGAGGATGTGTTAAGTGTCGTTCAGGGGTTAGAAAGGTGGGTCATCACATATTCTACCTTCTAATCCACTTCTTATTCTTTTTCTCTACATCTGATTTATGGATTCAATTAAGGAATGGTATGTAAAGAACGAATCATTATTCGTAGTTTACACTGCCTATTTCTATAAAATTTACTAAAATTTCCCCTGTCTAAATTCATGTAAAAGAAGTTGAATAGAGTGTAAAATTAATTAAATTGTAAGTTTCCATTTTTGGTTTATTTCATTATTTTAATATGAGATAAGTTCGATTTAGATTCTATATACAAGTCTATTTATTGCAATATTTGATATGAATATTGAATCCTTGTTAAAAATATTAGAATCCCTTGTTATGGATATTGGAATTTGGACATTATTGGTAAAATGGAAGAAAAAGGAAAGACATGTATTATTATGGATAAAAAGGAATTAACATTTAACGTTAGTTAGGCATAATCTCTGCATCCATAAAATAATAAGTGCATAATTATTTATACATTAATTAGTGTAATAAATGTATAATTATAACGTATTTATTTCATACTTAATTTGGCAGTAATTATCACTAAATCCCTCTTAGGAAAGTAATTAATATTTTAAGGTATAATAAGGAAGATTCCTTATATGGCCTTAATTATGGAACGGTGAGATGATTATTATATTTATAGAGAGTATTTAAATTATGACCAAGCCATAGGGATGCAAGATTAGTTAAAAGGCATACAGAAGTCTGCCCAGCTAATATGGCTACTAGCAGTGTGACATTGAGGCTAATGTGAGACACCTCGTATGATTGGCATTTATGATGACGTGAGGTTAGTCCCAAATTCTATAGGGTAAATATGCCCAACTAATATGGCTACCAGTTTCTACAAATAGTTGGACTAATATGAGACGACATTATGAGTATAGGTTATAATACAAAGGGCCTGCTTCGGGGTCTTGAGATATTAAGTAGTTTTTGAGGGCCAGTCTCTTTTCTTCAAATGAAGTATTAAATTTCCAAGGGTTAAGATATTAGGCATGTTAGGTGGTATCTCAATAGGGGTCTGCTTCTGTAAGTTATTAAGTGACTGATTGAGGGTCCGTCTTTCCATAATGAAGTATTAAGTGGCTCGAGAGATTCCATGTGATGTCAGCAAGATAGTTACCATTAAGGGTTCCTTCTTGGGAATAGGTATTAAATGATGGGGTCTACCTAAATTGAGGTCTTATATAGCCAGAGTCTACCTATCTTCTAATAAAGGGTATTAAGTTGCTTGGGTAATATCTCTTGCATTGATTAGACATTTATGACATGGGATATGAGTTATGGTATTTAGGAACCCGCTTCGGGAATAGAAGGTATTAAGTGGTTGATTGAGGACCCACATTCTTTCCTTATATGAAGTATTAAATGGTTTGATTACGTAAGACATGTTCTTATTTAAATTATACTGTCCAAATACTGAAGTAGTAAGGCTCGGGATTTCTATTCACTAGACACTTGTTGTTCTGACTCCCTCCTTATTATAACACAGGTTAGAGAACGGTTGATGATGCATGAAGATAGCGAGAGTGAAGCTTGTGGCAGTTACTATCTATCTTTTCATGTTATTTTCTATTGTACCCATGATATATATTTTTGAACAAATGTTGTAACAATTGACATTATGTAATGTTTTATGATGCTTGAAATGTTTTGAAATAAATGGGTACTACTATTGTTAATATATTTTATTCCTTCTGCTGTGAGACCTTCAAGAAGCATTGCTCCAGTTGCTCATATTTTGTAGTATAGCAGTACATGAACCATGTTTGGATACATAAATAATGTAAGATGCATATATCTGAGAATGATATATGTTCTAGTATACTAAAGATGCGATTATATAACATACCTACAACTCCTTTATTATGTACACAAAGTTAAAGGCAAAACCAGCATATGTTTCTAGCTGCAATAGATTTGAGCAATAACATAAAAGTCTTATTTAAAGTATTCTAAGGAAAAGTTAGTTATGTATTCTACATTGTGTTCTTACTTTAAATAAATAGATTTCAGACATGCATATGTCAGTTTCAGGCTCAATGAAATACAAACTCTTCTAGTCTTTTCTTGAAATAGTTATCGACAAGCGCAAGTCATTGCAGTCATCACTAATAATTGTTGCATGAAAGAACTCTATTTTCAAAATGACCCTTAAGTGCCTTGTTATCAGTTACATATAGCATGCTCCTAAATGTGGTTGATCTCAGTATATAGCTAGCTTCATATATAATATATATGATTTCAGTTATTCATTTTTTTTAGGAAATGGGTAAGAGGAGTAAGACTGTGAAAAAGAGAGAGTACATGTAAAAAGAAATCGACGAACCCAAAAAGAAATGTGCAAGAGAGGAGCGGTTTGAAAATAACCCAGTATAAGATGAGATTCATATTAAAGACAACCCATAAAATATCAAGTACAAAATGAACTAGAAAAGTACAATACTGAAATACAAGACAACCCACAAGTAGTCAAAGACAATGTAGTTCGGTTAGAAGGAAATTCTGGAGATGCAATCGATAGCGAGAGACATATGCGAGATGCCGATCAAAGTTTATTGCGAGAAGAAAACCAAAAGGGCCAATAAAAGTTAGAAGACTTCCATTCAATTCTTTGGAGCAAGTTGAAGTTCATTTTAATGGTGAAGCCAAAACAGTAGGAGAAGGGTCCGTCAAATTATCTTCTTATTTAGGATCGCTTATACGAGAAGTCATTCTAGGTACACTAAATGATTAGAGGCAACTTAGTGATGAATTGCAAGTTATTCTATGGGAAAGCATTCAGGTGGCACTCATTTTTATAAAACTTGTCATAAAAAACTTAAGATTATGGTTGTGAATGATTTGTTGTAATTATGTAAAACTGCTAATATGTTGCATCCAATATTACATAGTTAATCATTTCGCTTGTAGAAGAATAACACGTCATGTATGAGTATATAACTACTCAAAAACATATTATTCAATATACTTATATGCTAAATTTTGGTGACACTATATAGAGAATTGAAATGGTCGGAAGTAGCTTAGTGACAGTGAAGATGGTTTGCAAATCGGAGCTCTTATGGTGAAGAAGGGAGAGAGCTGCATGGAGCAGCAGCTCAAACGTTTGTCAAAAGGGGATAGATGTTTGGGTATAGGGATATGGCATCCTTTGCTTTCCCTCTAACATCTATCATCTTGGGGAAAATGGTTGAGTGTAAGGAAACTTGTTTCTCGAATCTTCTAGCAGACATTTGTCATCTTTGGACAGATGTCTGAGCCGATGTGTATTGCATGTTTTATCGAGACCGATTGGAATGATTTGCGAAGCCTTAAAGGGGCATTTTGGATATTTTTCAAGGAATGATGGTTCACTATATATAAGCTATTTTCAGGATTCAAAGTAAAGAGGACTCCAAGGATTTTGACCAAGGTTTATCCACCATTATAATAGGGTTTATTAAAACCTAGTATTTTCTTCAATTCTCTCCTCCACAAATCTATTCTATTTGAATATTGATCAATGTAATCAATCTCTTATACTATTCTTATTGATATTGATAAAAGCCCTCTCTTAAAGTGGATGTACACTAATAAGATGTTAGTTGAACCACTATTAATATAATTGGTGTGTGGTTTATTTTTTTGTTATTTCTTTATTTCTCTATTGCTTGTTTGGGTGATTATGATTGGTTTTACTTTGATTGGATTGAGATATTAATCGGTTGTTTTTTCACTTTTTACTACGATCCCATTTCTACTATGCTTTGATGTTTTAATTTGTCTGGTATTGAGTTAGAATTCCCATAACATTTGGTATCGGAGCTTTGGTGTTGGTAGGTGGTTGTAGAAATGCAGGAATCAGATAATACCTCGGGTAGTCCCTCAATGATTAGTCCAAGTGGTATAGCACTGTATAGTGGATCGTACGTAGCTTCGGGATCACAATTAGTTTTATACAAGTGGAATGGCGATAATAATTTCAAAAGATGGCAATAGGAGGTGAAAGTGGTTCTTAGGAAGAATCGTGTGCTTCGGGTAGTGTTTGATACACATTTGTTACCGGCGAACATCTGGATGTTGAGAGAGGAAATGGAAGAGTGGGCATTCACTACACTTCAACTTGCTATGGGAGGGAATGTGATCTCCAAAATTAGTGGTGAGACTACCGCTAAGGGTATTTAGGACAAGTTGGAGGAGTTGTATATGAAGAAGTCACTAACTAATCATTTGATCTTGTTGCGAATGTTCTTCACTTATAAGATGAAAGAGGGTACTTCGCTTAAGGCGCACTTGAATGTCTTTGATGATTTGCTAATGAAGATGAAGGCGGTAGATTTGAAGATTGAGGAAGAGAAAAAGGTGATGATATTATTGTGTTTGTTGCCGTACCATTTTACGGGTTTCTCAAATAGTTTGATCTATAGCCGAGATACTTTGACTCTTGATGATTCAAAAGGTGTCTTCTTAGTGGGGAGTTTGTGGGATCAAATGAAGGAGTTGGGTGATGGAAGTTGTAGTGCTAGTAGTGGTCATAGTTTATTTTTGGAGAAGGAGAGATATGAGAAGAAAGAGAGCTGGGGGCATTCTAAATTAAGAATGCCTGGTTGGACAAGGAAGTCAAAGGAAAGAAATGGCAAGTGCTTTATTTGTAAGAAACCTGGTCATGGAAGAATGAGTTTCCGGATAAGGAGAAGAAAGTAACATCTTCATCTGTTGTAATGGAGAGTGAAATTGGTGAGGGAGACGTAGATGTTTTGTCAGTGGTAGCATCAGATGTTTCAAGTCGCGAATAGGTGCTAGATTCGAGGGCGTCTTATCATATGACGCTAAATAAAGATTGTTTTTCTTCTTATGTCGACAAAGATGGAAGTTTAATTGTTATGGGTAATGGTGCTATTTGCAAGTCGAAGGGAATTGGTTCCATGCAAATTTGGATGCTTGACGGAGTGGTTCGTACTCTCACTAATGTACGCTATGTTCTAGGACTTCGAAAGTCTCTTATTCTTTAGGGTAGCTGGATTCTTTAGGATGTAGGATCACTATTGAGAGTGATAGCTTGCGGGGTTTGAAGGGTGTGCTTGTGGTGATGAGGGGTGCTAGGACTCATGGAATTTATTTGCTTCAAGAAGTGACTATTAAAGGTAGAAACCTATGCAGGTGTTGATAGTTCTAGTGGCTTGGATGTGACTAGGTTATGGCAATTCAGGTTAGATCATGTCTCGGAGAGGAGTTTGGATATTCTTTGGAAGAGGGATATTATCGATGGAGAGAGTTTCAACAAGCTTGAGTTTTGCGAGGAATGTGTCATGGGCAAGCAAACAAAAGTTTCATTCAGTGAAGGAAAACCTTATTCGAGAGAGGTTCTTAAGTATATTCACGCAATTGTTTGGGGACCAGCACCGGTAGCTTTTTTAGGAGGAGCTCGCCATTATATTTCTTTTATTGATGACTTTTCTCAGAAGTTATGTGTGTACGTAATGAAGGCCAAGTCAGAGGCATTTGCATAATTAAAAGTTTGGAAGGCTCTTGTTGAAAATGAGAGTGGTAAGACTTTGAAGGTTCTAAGGTTCGATAATGGCGGAGAGCATATTTCCGGAGAGTTCTTGGAATTTTTAAAGCATCATGGTATTTGGAGGCATTTTACTATACCGAGAGATCCGCAGTCAAATGGTATTGCAGAGAGGATGGACCATACTCTACTTGAGAAAGCTCGATGTGTGAGATTGACATCGGGTTTGTCTAAGAGATTTTGGGCCGAAGCGTTGTCAATTGCAGTGCATATTATTAATCGAATTCAATGCTCGACTATTGATAACAAAGTTTCGGAGGAAGTATGGAAGGAAAAAAGGATTGGCTTGTGCTATCTTTGTGTGTTTGGTAGTTCGGTTTATGTGCATGATATGGTAAATGATAAGCTTGAGCCTAGAGCTTTCAAAGGGATTTGGCTTGGTTATATGGATGGTGTAAAAGGCTATCGAATTTGGAACCCGAAAACGAAGAAGGTTGTGAATTCTCATCATGTTACTTTTGATGAGTCAGCTATTTTCAAGGAGAATGAGATCCTATCGGATGTTCCCACCTTTCATCCAAGGAGTAGAGTAGTTGAAGATGCTTGTGAGGAGGAAGCGGTTGATGTAACATCACATAGTCCAGAGGGTGCCTCTAGTATTATTAGTGATGTACATGATTCTAGAAAGGATTCGGTTCATGGTGGAGTCGAAAGGAGTTTGGATGATAGTATTGCTACTCGGGTGGATCGTTGTGCTATAAGGTCACCCAATAGATATAGTGATTGGAACTATCTTAGCTTTGTGATAATTTGGACTATGCTCTTTATGTAGTTCAAGATGAGCCGATGGACCTTGATGACACATGGAGTCGAGTGATAGCTCAAAGAGGATTTTTGCTAGGAGGAAGAGATGCAATCATTGATGAAGAATCAAACTTGGGATTTGGTTCCACTTTCTAAAGGAAAACAAGCTATTGGGTGTAAATGGATGTATAAAGTGAAGGATGATACGAGATACAATGATAGATTAGTGGCTAAGGGATTTGCACAAAGGAAGGAGAAGCATTATGAAGAAATTTGCGTACCAGTTGTGAGACATACTTCAATCCAGATATTACTTGCTATAGTTACTATTCACAACTTAGAGTTTGAGTAACTTGATTTCAAAACCGCCTTCTTGCATGGTGACTTGGATGTAGACATCAACATGGAACAACTAGAATGTTTTGTTGTTGGTAGTAAGTTAAATTTAGTTTGCAAGTTAAAGAAATCACTATATGGTTTAAACCAATCACCTAGGCAATTGAACAAGAGATTTGATCATTTTATGCTTGAAAGTGTTTTTGATAGAAGCATCAAGGATGCTTGTGTATATTTCAAGAGGTTGGAAAACGATTATTGGGTGTATTTACTCTGGTATGTGGAAGACATGCTCATTGATTCAAAAGATAAGAACGATATCAACAAGTTAAAATTGAGTTTGAAATCAGAATTCAAAATGAAGGATCTTAGAGAAGCAAAGAGGATATTGGGCATGGAAATAGAAAGGGCTCGACAGCGTTTTGAGTTGAAATTGACTCAAAAAGAGTACATTAAGAAAGTGCTTTGCCGGTTTAGCATAGAGAATGCAAAGGCATCAAATACACCTTTACCTTTGCATGTGAAGCTTTCGAGTAAGGGATCACCTATCTTAGAGAAAGATAGGGCTTGTATGGCAAAGGTTCCATATGCTAGTGTGGTTGGAGGTTTAATGTATGATATGATGTGTACAAGGTCCGATATTGCAAATATCATTGGGATGGTTAGTCGGTATATGGCTAATCTGACGAAATTGCATTGGAAAGCTGTAAAGCTTATATTGAGATACCTTAGAGGTACATCATCTCATGGTCTTGTTTTTGGCAGTAGTGAGGGGATGAATTACAAGTTGGTTGCTTATTCCGATTCAGACTATGCCGATGATAGGGATCAAAGAAAGTCAACTTCCGGATATGTCTTCATATCTGGTGGTGCGGTTGTAAGTTGGAGATCGAGATTGCAAATCGTGGTTGCTTTATCCACTACGGAGGCGGAGTTGATAGTCGCGGTGGAGGCGGCAAATGAGACACTTTATTTGAGGCAATTATTGTATGACTTGGGATTTGAACACGATAGCATTGATGCTCAATGTGATAGCCAGAGTGTTATTCACTTGGTGGAGAATTTGGCGTTTAGCTCACAGACTAAGCATATTGAAGTGATAGAGTCATTTTTAGTAGCTGTGGATGAAGATAAGCAAGTATACCTTCGGAAACTACACATAAAGGATAATGCGGCGGATATGTTCACTAAGGCATTATCGGTTGGGAAGTTTGAGCATTGCTCGATCTTGATTCACTTGTTGAAGTGCAAGGTGCCACGGGGTGGCACGGTTGAGGGAGGAGCTTGGTTATAGATGAGGAAGAGTATTGATGAGAGAGTGTGGTTTTATCTTCTTGGTGAGTACTAGTGTACACTCCTTAGTACTTTTGTCTTTTGGTGAGTGATTTTTGGATTTGAGTGCTTTCAATATTTTGCTAGCGGGCGGTTACTTTTTTGGAGCTCGTTGATGGAGTGTAATAGGCAGTGGCTTTGCCGGAGCTCATTGGGAAAGTATTTAAGTTTGTATGGTAGAAGGTAGAGTTGGGGATAGTTTGGCACTATCGGTTCTTGGTGTTGGAGATGGATATAGTGTCGAGGTGGAGTGTTGAATTTTGGCGACACTATATGAGAATTGATGTGGTCAGAAGTAGCTTGGTGGCAGGGAAGATGGTTTGCAAATTGGAGCTCGGAGGAAGAAAATATGGCAAAGAAAGGAGAGAGAGCTGCTTGGAGCAGCAACTCAGATGTCTGTGAAAAGGAGACAGACGTCTGAGTACAGGGATATGGTATCTCGAGCTTTCCCTCAGATGTCTATCATCTTGGGATAGACATCTGAGTGCAAGGAAACTTGTTTCCCGAATCTTCTAGCAGACATCTGTCATCTTAGGACAGACGCCTAAGCCGATGTGTGCTGCATGTTTTGCTTGGGTCAATTAGAATGATTTATAAAGCCTTTAAGGGGCATTTCGGGTATTTTTCAAGGAAGGATGGTTCACTATATATAAGCTATTTTTAGGATTCAAAGTAGAGAGGACTCCAAGGGTTTTGATAAAGGTTTATCCATCATTAAAATAGGGTTTATCAGAAACTAGTTTTCTTCAATTCTCTCATCTACAAATCTATTCCATTTGAACATTGATCATTGTAATAAATCTCTTGTACTCTTCTCATTGGTATTAATAAAAGCTCTCTCTCAAAGTGGATGTATACTAATAAGGCATTAGTGGAACCACTATAAATCGGCATGTGATTTATTTTTCTGTTATTACTTTATTTCTCTATTGCTTGTTTGGGAGATTGTGATTGGTTTTACTTAGATTGGATTGAGATATTGACCGATTGTTTTTGCATTTCTTATCGCGTTCTCGTTTTCGCTGTGCTTTGGGGTTTTGATTGCATTACCTCGAGTTAGAATTCCCATAAATTATATACATATTATCAAATTTTAATAAGTGAAACTCTTATGATCTACGTGTTATTTGTAAAAAGTTATATAGGCATTAGACCTTAATATAAAGACACTAGTAGAAAGCTTTTAACATAATTTATTTTTGGCTTTGGTAAAGTCTTTTCTTATAATGGTTATTAAATCATCTACTTTATATATGAAATCCATTTTTACTAGTGTATATTTTTGATTTAATGTATTATCACTAGCATGTGGTAACATATTTTGAGGTCTGAACTGGATTTTACATTTTGGATTTTATTCTGATATAATATTGTTAAGTGTTGTTTTTTATTTCTTTTGTTCATATGAAAATGTTTTAAGACCATGCCATGATCAAGAAGCAAGTCAATCCCTATGTTCTTGGATGATAAACCCCCTATGATAGCACTATTTAAATATTGGTAAAATTGTTTATCTAACTTGATTGTCATCAGATTAAGGTTTGCATCCGATTTGAGCTCTCCAAGCTGAACGGTAAAATTGTTAAGAAATAACATAATTTATTTTATGAACTATGATCTATAAATTATACGATATATATTACAAATTGTACATTATTAACTATTATTTATTTGATTTAAATTATTAAAAATTACTTATTAAATATTAGTTACTAATTTATTTCTTTCATGTAAATTATTAATCATTGCATTTAAAGTAGTAATAATTAACTACCAAATTATTATAACTTTATGTTAAATAAATAAATTATTAAATATATATGGTTAATTCGTAAATATTAGTTATTATTTAAATAATTTTTTGAGTAACAATAATCAATTTATCTAATTAAACAGTAGGTAAACAACATAATCCTACATGCTGACTCAACCTTTCCGCTGATGCATACTCCTAAACAAAAAGGTTTAGATGGAACTAAAAGCTGGTCAGAATAATACGAGCCTTCAAAGATATACCAAACCAGCAGGCGAGTCAATGGCATATTATACCTACGAGAGAGTGCTAAGATGTTTGAAATTGGTAGGACAAGTTTTAAATTGGTAGAAATGAATTTTTATCTAGATGTCTAGAAATGCATTCTTTTATCCAGATTTCATAAAAAAGTTAAAACTTGAATTTAAATCCCTTCTGTAAAAAAATTGGTAGAACGTAATTTTTATCTAGATGTTTGAAATGCTAAAAATAAAAGAAATCTGAAATGCTACTTCAGTACATTTTATCTAGATCGTTCAATCTGAAATGCCATATTAAGGCATTTTTTATCTAGATATTACTTTAGTACATTTTACTCTTTATCTAGACCTCTAAAATGCATTTTTATTTTCCTCGTGAAGTTTGCAATGTAACTGACCTAATGTTACTTCGGTACATTCAGACAATGTACTACTTAACATGACAACTCAAACACATACCGTAAAAGTCATAGTAACTGGCTCTTTATGCCGAATTTTGATTATTGCAGGCAAAATTTAAAGTGGATGCAAATTGGCAAAAGACATTCATTTTCAACAAATGGGTGGTATTTAACGAGCGCCAAAATATAGATTAGTTCAACAACTGGTAAATACAAAGTCCATGGAAGAAAGGCTTTAGTTGAAACCAGATAACATCAAAAGTATGAATGAGTGAAAGAAATTTATCAAGTCGAAAACAAGTTCGGAATTTCAGGTATTTAAAAAAAATAGTAGACACATATATGTTTTATTGATGCAGCAGCGGAATAACAGAAATGATTGTGATGATGAAAGTAGCAATCGATGAAGTAGAAGATACCGAAATGCCCAAATTCGTTGATCCGAAGATACCGAATTCTAGCTATCCCAAACACGTTGATCGCGCACGATACCGTGTTTAAAGATCTACGATTCTTCGCACGTTGATCTAGCGCACTAGATTCCGTGAATCGGCTTCAGCAGTTATTGAATCGAGCGCACTCGATTAACCGAAAGTGGAGATAGGAGATTACACTCAACTACCAATTTTAATGAAAGCACAAAGCTAACAAAACCAAAGTTTTATTCCAAATCAACAACCTTCTACAAATGACACCACCCGCCTATTTATAGGCTTACAACTCACACAACACAAATTTGTACAATACATAGGTCATGACCGACCTAACACATATGACCTAAAAACAAAGCCATGCGACCTAACAAATACAAGTTATAACAAGAACACACGACTTACAATATTTACATCACGCGACCTAAGTACAACACACGCGACCTAACTCCACGCGACTTAAGTCTGAACAGCATATGCGGCATTAGGTCGTTGGCCCCCTTGAGCGACCTAAAGAATAGCGGCATAAGATCGAGCGACCTAAAAAGAAGCGGCTTCAGGAAATCTTCGCGACCTAAGGCCTCGCGACCTATAGTGAGCGACCTAAAGTGAGCGACCTATCTTCCCATATCTTTCCGCGACCTAACTTCCTGCGACCTAAGATTGAGCGACTTATCTTCTAGCGACCTAAGATCGAACGACCTATATTCCAGCGACCTAAGATCGAGCGACCTATCTTCCAGCGACTTAACAATGGTCGTAACTCATCTTTCTTGCAACATAAGGTTGAGCGACCTAATAACATACGCGCTGTCTTTATCTCCTTAGGTCGTTTGCCTGCCTTAATACTGATTCCGTTAACTCGTGAGCGACCTAAAGTTTCATTAGGTCGTGAGCGACCTAAAATTTCACTAGGTCGTGAGCGACCTAAAAGCCTTGAATAATTCGAATCAGATGAGCTAGTAGATCGCGCTGCAACATCCTCCCCCAGTTGACAAGAATTCGTCCTCGAATTTGCACCGTCCTCTTCCACAACAAGCTCATCCCCGTGATACGGAATCAAATTTTTGACATTGAAAACATCAGAAGTATGAACATTATCAAGCAATTTCAACTGATATGCATTCTCATTGATTTTCTTCAAAATTTCCACTGGACCGATTTTTCGAGCTTTCAACTTATTATATGTTCCCATTGAAAAACGATCTTTTGTTAACACGGCGTAAACCAAATCACCTTCTCTAAAATTCACACATCTTCGCTTTTTATCTGCCAGTTGTTTATACTTCTCATTTGATGCAAGTAATCGTTCATGCACAGTTCTGTGGCATTCCTGCAACTCAGTCACAAAATCACAAGCACGCTTAACAACTCCTTTCTGATATGGCACTGTCGTCAGATCCAATGGACCCTTCGGACTTGCTGAGTACACAACTTGAAATGGACTGAAACCCGTACTTCGGTTAACAGCGTGATTATGTGCAAACTCTGCCTGACATAATTTCATATCCCAGCTCTTCAAATTGTCTTTCACAAGACATCTCAACAAATTTCCCAATGATCTATTAACCACTTCCGTTTGCCCATCTGTTTACGGATGATAGGCGCTACTAAAATTCAGCTTCGTTCCAACCATCTTCCACAAACTTAACCAAAAATGGCTTAGAAATCTAGTATCCCGATCAGAAACAATAGATTCAGGTAGCCCATGTAATCGATATACCTCTTTAAAGAATAACTGAGCAACACGGACGGCATCAGCTGTCTTCTTACAAGCAATAAAATGTGCCATTTTGGAAAATCTATCCACCACAACAAATATAAAATCATTTCTTCGCTGAGTTCTAGGCAAACCCAAAACAAAATCCATGCTGATATCAACCCACGGTCTAATAGGCACAGGTAATGGCATATATAATCCCGCATTCGTCGCTGTCCCTTTAGACACTTGACAAATATGACATCTCTCCACAAATCATTCAACTTCCTTTCTTATAGTAGGCCAAAAATATGATTGCGAAATCAACTGTAATGTACGATCTCTCCCCACATGACCTTCCTCATGTAACTCTTTCACAATCTTCATTCGTAAGCTACTCTCTGGTATACACAATCTGTTTCCCTTGAATAGAAAACCATCCACTAATACATATTCATCCATCTTCCCTTCTTTGACTTCATCCATGATCTTAGCAAAGTAAGGATCATCAACAAACAAATCTGGCAACACATCAAACCTTGTCACCTCTACCATCATTATAGTCAACACATGATTCCTTCTGCTCAATGCATCCGCCACTCGATTCGTAATTCCTGACTTATGCTTCACCACAAATGTAAATTGTTGTAAGTATGAAATCCATGAAGCATGCCTTGCTGCAATCTTGTCCTGTCCCTGCATATGCTTCAACGCTTCATGATTAGTATATAAAACAAATTCTTTATGAAACAAATAATGTCTCCAATGTTTCACGGCTTGCACGATAGCATAAAATTCGACATCATAAGTATTATATCTCATCTTAGCTCCCGATAACTTCTCACTGAAATATGCAATAGGACGACCTTTCTGACTCAACACTCCCCCAATCCCAACTTTAGATGCATCAGTATGTAACTCAAACAACAACTGAAAATCTGGTAATACTAGAATTGGTGCTGTCGTCAAAAGTTCTTTGATTCGCTCAAAAGCAACCCCTGCTTCTTCTGACCATAAAAACTGTTTTCCCTTCATACAATCAGTAACTGGTGCCATCACGCTACTGAAGTGTGGAATGAACCTTCAGTAGAATGACGCCAAACCATGAAAACTTCTCACTTCCGTTATCGTCCTGGGTTGTGGCCAATTTCTGATTGCTTCAACTTTATTCTGATCCACCTGTATACCTCCTCCCGATATAACATATCCCAAAAATAAAACACTATGCGTCATGAACACGCATTTCTTCGTTGCAGCATAAAATTGTTCCTGTCGCAATATCATCAACACTTCTCTCAGATGTTGCAAGTGTTCTTCTGCGCTTCCACTGTATATCAGAATATCATCAAAATACACCACCACAAACTTCCCAATGAATGGTCTAAAAATCTGATTCATCACCCGCATAAATGTACCCGGTGCATTCGAAAGACCAAACGGCATCACCAGCCATTCATACAATCCTTCCCTCGTCTTGAATGATGTCTTCCATTCGTCCCCTGGTCTAATTCGAATTTGATGATAACCACTCTTCAAATCAATTTTCAAAAATATAGTAGCTCCACTAAGTTGATCCAACAAGTCATCCAATCTAGGCATAGGAAATCTATATCTCACAGTAATCTTGTTCAGTGCTCGACTGTCGGTACACATCCTCCACGTTCCATCCTTCTTCGGCACTAACAATGCTGGTACAGCACATGGACTTAGACTTTCCTGCACATGCCCCTGTTCAAGCAACTCTTCCACTTGTCTTCTCAACTCCTCATGTTCCTTTGGACTCATCCTGTAATGTGGTCTATGTGGCAACACAGCACCTGGAACAAGATCAATTTGATGTTGAATATCTCTCAACGGTGGCAACTCCATTGGCAACTCTGTAGGGAATACATCTTCAAATTCTTCCAGCACTGGCTTTACTTCTTCAGGAATGTCAACCTCCTCAAGTCTCTCACGTCCAATCAACAAAAATACTTCAGGCTCCTCTTCTACCTCCTTAACAAACTCCTTCAAAGATAGCAAAGTTTTAAGCTCTTCAATCTCCTCCAACTTGCTTTCTTCTTGTTGTCGCTTCTTGGGAACTAGAGTAATTTTCGTGCCTTCAAACATGAAACTATAACTGTTAGTACGCCCATCATGTTACACAGCTCTATCATACTGCCATGGCCTCCCCAACAATAGATGGCATACATCCATATCAACCACATCACACCAAATTTCGTCTTTGTATTTCTTCCCAATTGAAAAAGTAACACAAGCTCTTCGATTAACTTTCACCTCCCCACCTTTCCTCAACCAAGCTAACTTGTAAGGTTTAGGATGCTTCTCAGTCTTTAATGCCAACTTCTTCACAGCCTCTGTAGAGATAATATTATCACAGCTTCCCGCATCAATGACAAATTTGCAAACCCTTCCCAAGATAGTGCATGTTGATTGAAAGATGTTACTCCTCTACCAGCTAGTCTCTTCCTCCTGCTTCGGTGTCAAGCAATTCCTCCTCATCATTAATGTATATCCATCATCTCCTGACAATAATTCTTCCTCCTCAACCGGTAATGAATGGGAACATTCTGCCTCCTCATCCTCATCTTCAACCTCAGCCATCATTGCTCGCTTCTTCGGCTTTGGACATTCATTGCTTTTGTGACCAACCTCTTGACAATTAAAACATTTGATACCACTGTTGACCCTGGTCTTAGCAACTTCATTAACAACTGGTTTTGCAACAGCCTTTGAAACATTCACACTGCTACTAGCCCCTTTCACTTGATTGTTGGAATTTGTAAACACACCACCTCCTCTCCTTCCTTGTTTCTCCCAAGCTAATGCTTTTTGGTGTGCCTCAACAACAGATCTAGGATCAAACATATTCACCATATCTTGAATCTGCATTCTCAACCCTCCAACAAATCTAGCTGTCAGTTGCTCCTCCGTCTCCATGATATCATTTCTGGCAATAAGTTGATAAAATTCATCTGCATAATCATTCACAGACTTCGTTCCCTGCCTCAAGTTTTGCAAACGTTGATACATAAGTGATTGATAATTATAGGGTAAGAATGTAGCTTTCATTAATTTCTTCATTTTTTCCCATGATTCAACCTTTGACTTCCCCATCCGTTCACGTGTAAGTTTGGTTTGTTGCCACCATGCCAAAGCTCTACCCCTCAACCTTGTAGCAACCAACTTCACTCTACGATGTTCTGGCACCTCCTTGAAGTCAAAAATCTCCTCAATATTAGACATCCAATCCAAAAACTCCTCAGCTTGCATACCACCCTTGAATTCTGAAATTTTAGTTTTCATTCCCGATTCCCACTTGTGATCATACTCTGAATAATTTCTACCTTGACCTCGTCCTTGTCCACGAACACTACCTCCATCAAACTCCTCTTCAAAATCTAATGTATATCGATGTCGATCCTGACCACCAACATCTCTACTACCACCATTTCTTCCACCCACATCCCTTCGATCTTCATTCCTCTGATCTCGACCATTCACATTCCGATCACGACTTCGATCATCAACATTTCTATAACAATCTCGATCCATACTTCTATGATTACTATCAATGCTTCTCTCTCGATTGGAATGTGGTGAAACTCTACTTCCCCCATGGTTAGATTCAGGTGAAACCCTTCTTTGATTTTGATTCATCTCTAACATCATCTTCTCTATTCGACCAATCCCTTCATTAAGCTTCTCATTAAAGTTTTCGTTAATTCTTTGCTCCATCTCATCGGCCTCTTCTCTTATATACAATGCTTCAACATTTTGATGGCGATTACTCTTCTTGGCGGCATGATTGAATCTTCACAAATACTTCAATTCTCGGCTTGGATTTACAAAAATGATGCACGGCTTTCAACTTCAAATGAACTTCAAAATGATGCACGGCTTCAAACTCCTCAAACTCTTCGATAAGAATTGGATCCAAGACTCGGCTTAGCTATGATTGGCTAAGTCTAGCTCTGATACCAAATGACGCAGCAGCGGAATAACAGAAATGATTGTGATGATGAAAGTAGCAATCGATGAAGTAGAAGATACCGAAATGCCCAAATTCGTTGATCCGAAGATACCGAATTCTAGCTATCCCAAACACGTTGATCGCGCACGATACCGTGTTTAAAGATCTACGATTCTTCGCACGTTGATCTAGCGCACTAGATTCCGTGAATAGGCTTCAGCAGTCGTTGAATCGAGCGCACTCGATTAACCGAAAGTGGAGATAGGAGATTACACTCAACTACCAATTTTAATGAAAGCACAAAGCTAACAAAACCAAAGTTTTATTCCAAATCAACAACCTTCTACAAATGACACCACCCGCCTATTTATAGGCTTACAACTCACACAACTCAAATTTGTACAACACATAGGTCGTGACCGACCTAACACATATGACCTAAAAACAAAGCCATGCGACCTAACAAATAAAAGTTATAACAAGAACACACGAGTTACAATATTTACATCACGCGACCTAAGTACAACACACGCGACCTAACTCTACGCGACTTAAGTCTGAACAGCATATGCGGCATTAGGTCGTTGGCCCCCTTGAGCGACCTAAAGAATAGCGGCATAAGATCGAGCGACCTAAAAAGAAGCGGCTTCAGGAAATCTTCGCGACCTATAGTGAGCGACCTAAAGTGAGCGACCTATCTTCCCATATCTTTCCGCGACCTAACTTCCCGCGACCTAAGATTGAGCGACTTATCTTCCAGCGACCTAAGATCGAACGACCTATATTCCAGCGACCTAAGATCAAGCGACCTATCTTCCAACGACTTAACAAAGGTCGTAACTCATCTTTCTTGCAACATAAGGTCGAGCGACTTAATAACATACGCGCTGTCTTTATCTCCTTAGGTCGTTTGCCTGCCTTAATACTGATTCCGTTAACTCGTGAGCGACCTTCCCTAGGTCGTGAGCAACCTAAAGTTTCATTAGGTCGTGAGCGACCTAAAATTTCACTAGGTCGTGAGCGACCTAAAAGCCTTGAATAATTCGAATCAGATGAGCTAGTAGATCACGCTGCATCATTTATGTTGAAGGGATAATATTACATAAAAATATGGATAATATTTTAAAATCTCTTATTTTAGGCATTGAGTGAGAATAACCAAGTTATTAGATGCAAGCAGTTGCTACAAACATGCAATATTGGTGTTTAGCATGTCATTGAGTTGTTGTTTATATTGTAGCTTATGTGATCTAAGCTAACTTGTTAATATTGGTGTCATTAAAAATTAGATCAAGGACCTGTATTCAATATTTTGAAAATATCAAAATTACAAAGAAGAATAAAATTGTTATATCTTCAACTAAAAAAGAACCATATAAAAAATTGCATATATTCTCTATAGATTTGTTAAAACATAACATTATTTATGTACTTTTTGCAAAACTGGGATATTAGCAATTTTTATAGATATTTGCACTAATTGTCGGTTTGGTATTCCCAATATATGAGAAAAAAATGCAAGTATATTAAAAACATAATGCTACTATTTTGAATGGAAAATATACTTGCACTAATTATTGGTTTGATATTGCCAATAAATGAGCAACAATTCTTATCAAAATATAACTAATCAATTCCTTGAAGTTAGAATATTCTCAGAAAACTATAAGATTATCAACTGGTTGATCCATTGTAGTAGGATATTGCCAAGTGAGCACTAATATTTATAAAGTTATTATCAATAATCAATTGCATATATTTGTAAATAATAAAAATTTAGAAATTCTCGAAATACCTATAGTGATTAGTATCATGTGTCCAACGAATATTTGTTAGACAATCGTAACCATACGAACATTTAACTTCATTTGTATCAATTTTATTTTGCATTGTTTGTGTCAACATTCATTGTGTTCTTTCATAGGTTTTATCCTTCTACATTTCATTCAATTTTATTATTATAATTATTATTATTGCAAAATACTCTTGAAATAACCAGCCAGTTCTTCAACCCGCAAAAAGAATAGTAATCAATGAAACATGTGAAGAAAACTTAAAATACTCCCACATGGTTATTTCGGGCAATTTGATTTTACTAAAGTTGTGATTATTTGACCTCATTATACACCAATGATGTTTAGTTATGAGTTCTGCATGGAAATGATGAAAGATATGAACTGTGATTAATTTTGTAAATTAATATGCTATGTACTAATTATTTATATGACAATATAGGGAGACCGAATCTATAAAAGTTGGATATGCTGATTTTTTGTCTATTTCTTTAACAAATACAAATGTTTAGTTGATTCTATATATATTCCATTAACAAATACAAAGGTTCTTATGTTATCAGGTAGTCTTATATCTAGGTAGTGTTAGGAAAAAATAACATAAAGTATAATTTATGTTTAAACTCATGCTCATACACAAAGTCAATGGAATATTGTAATTAATTGTATTTAATAAGTAATCATTTTTTTTATTAATGTAATTGGTCATTCTATTATAAATGTAAGATTGTAGGTTTACTATCTCGTTACTATTTATGAAATTCAAGATATTGATAATAGATTAAAAAATGCTTATTTTTATCCATACATCTAAGAAGTATGTAAGTCACCAAAGATTTATTTGCATATCAAAGTATTAAGAGCAGTGGTAATAAAATAGTGAAATAGATTGAACTGAATAAATTAATATAGATAGCATAATAACTTTTTAAGAAAGTTCAAATAGAGCCTGAGATTGATAGCTTTGTAATATAGTCTTTTTTTCTGCAAATTTTATTAATGCATTTTTCTTTCAAGAGATACACATATACCACTCTTCTTTGAAAACATTACTGTAAATATAGGCATTCATCAAATTGTACACATTGTACCGATATTTATAGAGTTAGATATATTGCCTTTTGTTTTTTCCATAGGATCATACCCCTTGCATATATATCTTACATTTAGTCTTCATTAATTTGCTTACTTATTAACATGTTGTACACTATTATTTTCTCATGTTTTACATTTAGTATATCAATAATCTGTTATTAATCTTGTTTTGTAGGAAAAGATTAAACAAATGAAAGTATTCCACAATCGAGTTCGGCAATAAATTACAAAGAAGATGCACTTCATAAGTGTTAGGGAAAAAAAGACAGTGTCGACTAAAAGCGATGGGAAGGGGAGTGAGCCTCGCTAGATCATCTTTAGCGTAGGTTACAGATAAGAACTAAATGCAACTTGAAAACAAATTGTTAGATTTAGAGCAGAAATTTCTACGTACAGTTGATGAAAAATATGGTAAGATCCATCTCTAGCCTATTGAGTTGGAAGGAATTATTTTCTAGTTGTTATTATGATTGTATTCCATGTTATTATGGTTTAGCACCGAATGTTAAACTAACATTTTAATGTTTTTTCAAGGAGCGTGGAGTTTGCAAGATAGACATAGTTCGACAGAAGTAAACACACCATTAAGGCCTTGGTTACATTGTATTAGTTGTTGGACATCATTTGTATTTTAACTTTTTATTCACTAATTAATATAATATTCCTCTATCTAATTTTAGTGGAAGTATGATAAAAATATGAAAAAATGTGATTTATTAGATTGACGACCGATTGAAGAGATCGTTGTTGAAGGAAGAGTAGTGGCGAACAATCCAAAGAAGCTTGTCAACAACGTTCCTATAAGGCCGAATGCGATGATAATTTTGATTGACTATCCAAAAAAGCCAGATGCTTTTCTATAGTGGCCTGCAACTACTTTTAAACTTATTGGGGAAGCATTGGATAATATAATGGCATGACCAGCGAATAGAGTTGTTTTACGTTCAAGTGATCACATTGAAGAAGAGGACGTGATAAGTATTTTTCTTCATAGCGAACATACTATTTTAATATATATAATTTTTACTAAATAAATATTCTTGCCTCTAATAAAGCAGAACGGCAACCTAGAATGCAAATGCAAGATTTTTGATTAGGGTGGGAGCAAAAAATTAGTGGCTTTAGGGATCACTAAATCCTGACGTTTTTTGTGAGGGCTAGCCCTTGGTATGATTCAAGTGGAGGATGTTGTCGGTAAGAAGGTTGCCTGGGTTGAAACCCAAGTAGTTTTTGAGAAGGCTAACACTACAGCATCTCCTATTATGCCCATGACTATAGTTCAAACATTTCTGGTACTTGATTTTTATCAATTATGGTACTTTATTTTTAAGGATTCGTAACTTCATTGTTTTCCTCTTTTTTGAACTTACAAACTGCGAATTTAAAAACAAACAATAGATGTAAGTTGTTGGATTTATCGAAAAATGGAAAAGTATTTTCTTTAGGACGTGTAGAGTCATTTGATCAAAATGCAAAGGTCCATTTTAAACTGCTAGAAAAGAAAAGCGGTTAAAGTTTAGATAGAGGCTATAAAAGAGCTAAATAAAGGGCTATGAAAACAAACATTCGAATTACACTACATGGAAGATGTGCTTTGTTTTATTATAGCATGGCCTATTAAGCATGTCATAATAGAATGAATTATCAATAAGTCTTTAAATTACTCTTTCTTCTACCCTTGTGCTATTTGAATCTCGGTCAGAATAATTAGATAAGTTTTACTATATTTACTTACTCAATAATATTTTGAAGAAATTGGCAGCATCCTGAAATGGTTGGACTTTTTTTGGCTTTATTTACTTAAGAGTTGGTCTATTTTGAATGAATGAGTTTTTTTTTTTATTTTAAATACACACTTATAATATATAGTAATGTAGTTACTAAAAAAATTTATGAAAAGCAAATAAATCTAAAGCCAAAACCGAAACACAAATTTTTGAAATTTCGAAACTAAATTGAGATTTAAAAGTTTCAAATGAGTATAGTTTATGGAGGACAATATACATGTTGTTTATAAGTAATCCTTTTCTTATATTTCGTTGACTTTAAATACAAAATGCTATTGGATCGTGATACTATATTCAAATTTGTAAGAGTGAAATATGAATATTGAAATCGTGTGCTATAATTTGATTTAGTTTTTAAACTTCTAGTGTAGAAATTAATTCATAGTAGTAAGACAATACGTGTAAAAGAGTACCTATACTAGAATTATAGAATGAAGCTTATATAGTTTAAAGAATGTAAACATTCTAGTCTAATATTTTATAAAAGTATGCCACCATATCCATAAATGATTCTTGAATAAGGTGTTAATTGACTTCTAGATGAATGATACTGTTCTACATTCTAAAGATTAATATTCCATTTTTACAAAGACTGCATAATGAAATTATGTAACTTTTCATGTAATGATGTGGGTTTTTAGCTAAATTCATTTAGTATGAACCTTTAAGTTTTAACAATTTCCACTTTAAATCATCTTCACATTTCTCACAATGCAAGTAACTTTTATCATTGTTGTCTTTGTGACTATCTGTCGTGTGTGCGTCTGTGTCTATTGAAGAGTAAAAGAAGATAATTAGAATTAAGTTAACTTAGTAAACTTATTGAAGTGGAGATTATTTATGAGTAACCTTTTTCTCGTATTGCTTAATTTCTACAGATACATGTTTGAAAAAATGGTTCTTTATAAGAGTAATGCATTTCTCTGATACAAGTGACTAAAAATTGTTGTAAGAATTTGTCTTCAGCATCCCTTGTATTTGTTTGCAAAGTTCATATTATTGGGTTAGATTCACATAAATGACTGTAAATCAATCCAAATAAATGCGGAAGTAATAAGATCATGTTGTAGTGCGATAAAGCGACCAACAACAAAAGAATACAAAACATCAAAACACAAAAGAAAGCAAATAGAGTGTTCACAAATGGATTTACAGTGGTTCCACTATCGCGAGATAGTGTACACCCACTTTGAAGAGAGGAGATTTTATTACTTTTTGAGAAAAAGAAATTTACAAGGTTGAAAATGGAGGCTATGAAGAAGAATAAGAAATACAATTGAGAAGATGATTCTATGCATACTAATCTCTGCCTTTACATGAAGATTATTACTTTGTGTTGAAGTTATTTATGGTTATAAATCAATGCCTCATCAATTCTCCTATTCATATGGGAAACATTTATCCATTTGGTTTTCCAGTTCCCCCAATTTACATGTGCCTAATAAGTTTCTTTTGAAATCAGCTGATTAGGGAATTAATTGATTACTTCAATCTCGAAAAACAATTCTTCTTCTCATGAAGGTAATTCGTTTCTCTCTTTAATGCTATGAAAGATGCAATATATTTGAGTTATTATCTCTAAAATCTTCTAAATCTTCTGCAACTAGAAATATTGTATCATTGAAATTAGAAATATCTTCGAAATCTTCATTAGTATGAAAATATTGTATCGCCAAATCTAACAATCTCCACCTTGATACTATATTTCTCCGCAAGCCTACCAACTCCACCTACATCTTCTTACTCCTAGCAGCTCTTGGACAAGACATCATGTATACTTCCTCAATGAGCTTTGGCTTGGCCATCACCCATTGCACTTTGTCAATGAACTCCGGCATGGACACCACACACCAACAAAGTGTTGAAAGTACACTCTCTATGTAGGATCTATTAATCTCCACAAACATTTCTATCTACCAACTCACTCTCCCCATGTTCTACCAAGTGGCACCTAGCACTTCAGTAATGGAATCAAGATCGAGCGATGCACGAACTTTGTGACAGACAAGGACTTAGTGATCATGTCTGCTGCTTTCTCCTCGGTGTGAATCTTCAGAATATGTACCTACTTTTCTTCATTCATAGAGACAAGGAAAGACCCGCATACCTCTATGTTCTTTGTCCTTGAACTAAATGCTAAATTCTCAGCCAGATGTATTATGCTTTGACTGTCGTAGTTTACATCTATACTCCAATGAAGAAAGCCTAAATCACACAAAAACCGCTTCAAGTAAAGTGCATTCTTAGCTGCTTCAACAGCAGCTATTAGTTTCGCCTCTATAGTAGACAAGGAAACTATATTCTACAAAATCGGTCTCCAACTACTAGCTATCTTTCCAGGTGTAAAGACGTAACCCTAGGTTGACTTTTTTCGATCTTTGTATCTGGCATAATCAGAATCAAAAAATCTGACCAAGCTGAAATCTTTCTCCCAACCGTCAAAAACTAGACCACAATCTGTTGTTTCTCTAAGATACCTCAAAATGTACTTCATTGCTTCCCAATGCGATTTCCCTAGATTAGCCATATAGCAACTAACCACACCAATAGCTTATGAAATTTCCGATCTCATGCAAACCATAACATACATCAAGCTTCCAACCACACTAGCATATGACAATATGCAGTCTCCTCTAAGCCTGTAACAACCCTAATTTTGATTAACATTATTCAGGAGTTTAATTAGATAAATTAAATGGAATGATGTAGGTTAATAAGAAGATTGAGATTTGATAGTCAAATGGGTCGAGCCTTAATTAATGAACTAATAAGGTTGATTAGAACATTAATAAGGAGGATATAAGGAGGGGAAAATAGGAAAAGGTATAATTTCTAAATATAACACTTCCCATTCTCAATTCGTCCCTCGCTTCATTTTTACAAACGAAATTAAAGGATCAAGGCCGACCGTTAACAAGGTATTCAAGATAAGCTAAGCTAGGAAGAAAGATCAAAGCTTAGGGAAATCAAATCAAAATAAAAATCTCAAGCTTCTTTAACCACTCAAGGTAAATAATGATAACCATCTCTTATGATGTTTGTCCATTTCAGTTTTAGAATTAAACCTGAAGTGTTTGATGATTATTATGTCATGTTTGATTGTTTAGATAATTATATGCCTATTGATGAATTTATATAATTTATTTATGAAATTATGTAATATGTTTGAGTTAGAAAACCTATGGAATGACACCCAAATAACTTGAAATTTTAATACGATGTTAGAAACATTATTTCGGAAGAGGGTTTTTAATTTCATAATTTTCTGATTTAATGAGAATATTTGTTGAATTTTGTAAGGTTGGAAAATGAGATATTTTGAGTTTCAATTATTTAAAATAATTAAATTATGTTTTTGGTCTGGAAATTTTTACCTGTTAAAGGATATATAAAATTGCAAATATTGTGATTTTTGGGGATTTTTCCTAAGTGTTTATGATTTATTATGAATTATTTGGAATAGAAAAGCCTAATTATTATATTAAAATATTAATATAAACATATGGTTTGCAAATGCTTCAGAAATGATAAATATGCTCTATAGTAGTTTTATTAAAAAGATTTTGTTGAAGGAAGTTGTTATCCAATAGGATTTTGACAAATAAAAGGAGTTGATGAAAAGGATTTACTTTTAATAGCAAAATATCACTTTTTACATTAATTACAACAGTGCCACGCCGAAGTCATTGCTGTCACTTTCCACCTCTTCATAGTCATGGTCTTCGCCGCCAATCACATATGATACCAGCTACAAGTGGTATGGAATGGATCGGTATTGGGTGCAGTGTGAAGCCAAGCATAGAAGGTGACACCATGAGCTTTGAATTAGCATTATCCATGACTTAAGTGCCTCATATCTTCAACATCACCAACTATAATGGCGTCGTGTTTTATCAATTTTGACACCAATTCCATAATGCAATGATACTGCATTTTATCTACTTCGACCCTATTGAGTCCATGTTTTCTATATGGGCGATAAGCCACTGTTTTGTATCGGCTATAATGAAGGCGTGTTTTATCACTTCGACTTTAATGATTGCGGACCTTAATCCTTATAACCTGTTTTCAAAGAAGGCTATAAAGCTGCTTATTTTCACTTCGGCCCTAATGACATTAAATGTAATTAATCTCGACTTTGATCAAAACTTGAATCTATATTGATGCAAACCAAGTTTTATATCATATGTAGTCGACACTCTATGAAGTGCGATATATATAATGTCGGCCCTGGCCTTATGTTTTATGAATAAAACACTGTAACATATTTTGGTATTTAAGAGGGGCGATGAACCTAGTGGCGAGACCGACTTTAAAAATTTAATAGCTTATTTACATTTGGCTATAGAGCATATGGTTTCGAGGTAAGAAAACCACTAAGCGATTTCGAAATTCATCAAAGTTATTTTATAAAAGCATATATATCTTGGCATAATATTTTAGATAAAGTAAACGACTATGATTTTCCTTGTTTTAAATATGATTTCAAGGGTTAAATAATTTATAAAAAAGCTTTTTCAAGGAAATAAAAAAGAGTACTTATCCTAGAATTTTACTAAAGAATTATTATTCTTATCGCTTTTGGATAGATTGTGATAAGATAAATCTAACTCAGAGAGTAGAAAACTAGATGGGACCAGTGTAGGGGTAGTGCCCTATACTTCAGCTGTTAGCCCCTAGCTGAGGTAAATCCAAAATTCCAACGTGTAGGGCTTTGTCAAGATTAAGACTAAAAGCAGGTTTACACACAGAAAGGAATATATGAAGATTAGATAGGTTAGCTGGCAAAACATTTTGGTTCATAGTAAGCCTAGCAAAACTATGAGATTGACAGATAGTCAGGTAAACACTAAGATTAGTGTACTGGGACTAACCATCTATTTTTCTTCTAATGGTTAGTTAGGAAAGTTGGTATATCTGGTAGGCCCGAGTCGGCCATATAAGTTGGTAGTTACCCTATAAAACTAATTTATTAGGACAGATGGTCCACTGATTTGACAGATAGTCATGTTTACTCATGTAGCATGCTTTCATATGTTTATACTATTATTGTTTAAATGTTGTGATTACAGGAGTAAAATTACGATTGACACATATTTAGAGGGTACTAGTGAGGGATGGACCTGTTCTGCTCGGCGGTGTGGTCTCACTAGATATCCATTAATGGAGATGGTATATTATTATTTACACCAGACTTATTGTCTGACCTGATTTTTTTATTTTTCCCCTTAAACTCTAGGGTGCTCAAAATTTGATCGGAGTAGGTCAGGAGTAGGGTTTTTAATGTTAAGTAGGTTTTGGTGAATAAAGCTTTCGAAGACATGTAAAAGGCAAAGCTAGTTATTTAGGAGTCTATCTTTATGTATTATTAATCCGCTATGTTGAATTCTGTTGAAGTGTATGTAAAGACAGATGTTATAATTGTCTATTGGTAACTCTAATCAACCAAGGGGCATCTTCATATGCCGCTCTTACTGTATTTTGTAATAATTATATTTTATCTGAACTTGGAAAACATTTGGGATTATGTACCGAATATGAAATTATAGCTTTGAATTGAAATATGAAAGTTTATTGTGAAAATGTGCTTAAGAAATCTCATGTTCTTATGCTTTGATGTGATTGATCGAGTTAGCATATCTGTATTTTGTCATCAGAAATTAATATTATAGATGACTGCAGCATCTGTAGCTGTTAGTTTTGGGCCTCAAAACAGAGGATATTACAAAGTTTACATGCAAAAAGGCTGTCTTTGCATCTAATTGCTCCAATTCCATTTCGTGAATTGCAACTATAGCTAGAAATATATGGATAAAAGTATGTCTAATAACCGGAGCAAACACCTTATCATACTCCATCCTCTTCCTCTGTGAAAATTCTTTTGCAACAAGTCTAACCTTGTATATCCCATCGTCCTTCGCTTTATATACCCATTTGCAGCATATGACTCGGATTCCTTAAAGGGGTGGTACCAATTCCCAAGTCTAATTCTTCTTTAACAAATCCATCACCTCCTCAATTGTATGCATTCTTTTCAAGCTAGCACTCGAACTCATAACTTCATCAAGGTCGAAAGGCTCATCTAGCACTATATGCAATGCGTAGTCAAAGTGATCATCAAGGCTAAGATTTGAATAGTTCTAGCCCTCATACCTATTTGGTTGCTTTTTAACTCTAGAACAAGCCCAAATAGGTGTAACTTCGCCTAAGCTTCTGTCAACTCCACCTTGACCTAAGTCATTTCTAGCTTCATGACCATCACTATTACTGTTAGAGTAATTTTGTGGATATTCATGTAATGTGTCAATGACTACAATTACTCTAGCTACTTTTGCAGCTCAGACTCTACTACTAGGATGATATGTTGGAATTGCTTCCATCTTCTTAGGCCTTTCAGCTTTTGAATCTACTAAACTATGTGGATTCTCATTCGGCTTGAACATAGTGGACTCATCGAACGTGATATGTCTAGAGTGCACTACCTTCCTATTGACAAGGTTCCAAATGCGATACCCTTTGATGCCTTCTGTATAGCCCAAAAGTATGCCTTGATAGGCTCTAGGCTCTAATGTCATTTCCCATATGTTGAACATACCCAAGGCTACCAAATGTATGAAAATAAATGATATGTATAGATGTAACTTTCCACCTTTCCTTTGGAATCTTACCATCAATGTCTGAGCATGGAATTAGATCTACACTCGATAAAACTTCAGCCCGGAAGCCTCTAATAAACCTACCGTAAATCTCAAACAACAAGCTTTCTCTAGTAGAGTCCAATTCAATCTTTCAGTGACTCTGTTTGACTATGGATCTCTAGGTGTAGCGAAGTGTCTCCACATTCATATTGCTTTCTGAAATCTATGAACTCCTTAGAAACAAAATCATTGTCATTATCGGATCTTAGAACCTTCAACTTCCTTCAGACTTCATTCTTTACTAGTGCTTTCCAAGTTTTCAACTTCTCAAGTGACTCCAACTTGACTTTCATCACGACCACCTAAACCTTTTGAGAGTAGTCATTAGTTGAAGGGAGAAAATACTTGCAACTCCAATAAAAGTTGTATCTACTGGTCCCCAAACATCCGTATGGACATACTCTAGTACTCTTTTTGACCCATGTCTACCAACACCAAAAAAACCTTCGTTTACTTCCACGATACACACTTTTGGAAGAATTATAAACGATTGAAGCTTTCACCCTTGATCATCTTCTTTCTATGAAGCAACTCCAATCCCTTCTCTAAAACATGACCCAATCTGCTATGCTAAAGTCTAGCGATATCCAAAGCTTGTGAACTATCAACTCCAAAACACGACTCTCTAAGAAATGCAGATCCTTTCAGCAGATAAAGATTTTGTACCGTTGCTCCTTTCATCAATACAAGAGTACCACATGTCACCACTAAGCTATCCGACTCAATTGTAATCATATAACCCAAAGATGGTAGTTGACCTAAGGACATAAGAGATTTCTATAAAACTAGAATATAGCGGACTCCAGTGATAGTGCGTAACACACCAGTGTGCATGCGAATATGCACTGATCCTTCTCCTAATGACTTGCAAGTAGAATCATTCCCCATCAATATAGCACTTCCCTACTCATCTTTATAAGAATATAAATACTCCTTTCTAGGTGTCATATGGAAAGATGCCCCTGAATCCAGCACTTAATGGTCTGATACATCGGAAACAGATGCAGTCAACACATCATCAGGAACAACCTTCTCCATCGCAATAGATAAAGAACCATCCACTTCATTTCTCTAGCTTCCTCAAATTTGGACAATCTTTCTTTCAGTGGTCATGCTTCTTGCAATGTGACACCTATTATCTTTAGACTTGCCTCTCCAACCACTTCCAGGCTTCCCTGACTTGGAACGCCCTCCAAAATTATTTTCCTTCTTCTCCTTTCTACCTCTCACTACAAACAGTCCTCGACTACTATTAGCAAATACCATGTATCGCTCTGGAAGAGTGCACAATACCACCATAGCCTTTTTTTCTTCATCCACATTTAAACCAATAACTTTCATCTTCATCATCAAGTCATTGAAGAAGTTAAGATGTACTTTCAATGACATACCTTCCCTTATCTTGTAAATAAAGAAAGTGTTCAACAAAATTTGCCTATTCGTGAGTGACTTCGTCATGTAGAGATCATTCAATTTCTTCCATTCTTCCATCTCCTTCCTTTCTAATTCTGAGATATCCATTGGCAATGATTCTACATCAAACACAACCTAATAAACACGATTTCTTCTCATCAAGTTCATCTTCCACTACCACTTCTCAAATCATATCTCTATTCCATTGCTCTATAGCCAATTGCGAACTAGATGCTACATATAAACCCCTAGTGTAGGGTGCATAATCCTAGGTAGGTATTACCTCATTTCCATCTCCATATCTTACCATTTTATCGATTACCTTCTAGCCTTAAGCTTCAATAGCAACCTTCAAAGCTCTAATACCAGACTATTGGGGGTAGATACACACAAATGACTATAAATCAAACCAAATAATGTGGAAGCAATAAGATGTGTTGTAGTGTGATAAAACAAACAATAATAAGGGAATACAAAACAAAAAATCATAAAAGAAAGCAAATAGAGAGTTCGCACATGGATTTATAGTGGTTCCACTATTGCGAGATAGTGTAAACCCACTTTGGGGAGAAGAGATTTTATTATTTTCTAAGAAACAAGAAATTTACAAGATTGACAATGGAGGCTAAAAGGAAGAATAAGAAATACAACTGAGAGAATGATTCTACTCATACTAATCTCTGCCTTTATATAGAGATAATTCCTTGGGCTTGAAGTAATTGATTTATGGACATATATCAATATCTCATCAATTCTCCAATTCATATGGGAAACGTTTACCCATTTGATTTTTCTATTTCTCCTAACTTACATCCGACTTATAAGATTTCTTCTTTAATAAGCTAATTAAGAAATTAATTGATTACTTCAATGTAATGACTCGATTTTTCGACCTTCAAATGTCGACACTAATACATCCATGGTATTCATGCGTCGAGCACTTAAGTGTCGCAAAAAATAATTTGTAACAACCCGCTTTTCCATACAATTCAAGCTGACAATAAACCACACATGTCCAACCCAAATCAACTGGAAAGATGGCTAGTTAAGGGAAAGAAAGAAGAAAGAAATTAAAACAACACAGAATCTCACAATCGAGTGGAACAATATATAATATAATATCAATGATCTTTACAAAAGATAAACTGTTATATACATACATCAACCAGAGTACAAAAATTAATCACAATCATCAGCTTGGACCGTTATAACAATTTATCCTCACAATTGCTGATGATTTCAACAACAAAGCAGTAGAAAATAAACAAATACATGTATATGCCTTGAAGACCTCCAACTCATCTCCTAAGCTCCAATGCATCCAAAGCAATATGTAAATATGCTCGGTCTAACCTAAGCATTAAAAAAATAACACCCGAGTTGGTTTGGAAAATCAACGTGAGAAAACACACCCAATTGGACTTTTAAAGTTATAGAAACCTTTCGAAAATAAAAAATATCTCGTAAGACCACGCAACACATAAACACACACGGTTTTTTACCTTACGATAACCAAGACATGTCATATGAAATCCTCTGATATTATAATAATGTCTAATATACAAATACTTGTTAATCATAACTGAAATTGTTACATTAATTAAATTCCAGCATAGTAGGTTCTACAATCAAAACCGTGTAGGCTCCTATTTAAGAATGGATTCCTACTATAAAAGGTTAAGGTCTACCCACTGAATCCGTATACCTCAAGATAAAATGTACGAGAGGCTACAACACGTTGCGCCTCTACTACTCAGGACCGGCACTACCGGCACTACCCCCTTCTCGGGTAGCACCAAATATGATCACCCCTCGGTTGCAATCAACAACTACACAATGGGATCCCGAAGCATACATGAATGTCACTCTAGATTAGGGATGATCATACTCTACTTAGGTGCGACCCACTTAGCCCTGCCGCATGTCCCTGCTTTATTCATTTCACGGGTGTGAGGCTCAAAGTTACGTTCTACCTTTTATATGGCACTTCCCACTTGGAATGCTAACACTGCACTCCAAGTAACAATGCAATACCAGCATTCACCCATACAAGTTCGTTCTAGGTCTGAACGAAAATATTGCTCTGTCCCTAATTCCATCATCTATAAGATGTCTTCACTTCGAATGCTTGAGCTGGATAGAAGTGGTTTTCGGATAACATATATGATCCCAGTCTCTTTGAAAAAACATTTAACGGTTTTCGGTAAACTCAACCCGATTCTTTAGGTAATAAACAGTCAAAGATAAGATCGGAGATCACCTCTTAACCGTTATTGGACGGATTTCCTTATCATTTATTCTAGAAGAACGAAATGAGATTTACATGCACAGTACAACATCGTCAAAGACGACTGTGCTACATAACTCACGTGTTTTTCCTAGATATTTCCAAAGTGACATTTGGGTCCAAATTCGAAAGTTGGTTATTTAACCATCGAATAAACAAACATTCAGTCAAAGATTTAATTCCATTGGGAGAACAAACATTGGCTAAGCACCAAGCAACACTAAGACTTCTTAATTAATCTTTTCATTAATTAAGGTCATCTTGTAAATGCTTGTATCAAAATACTTTTACAAAGATATATTCTTAACCCTTACATTTTCAATACTTAGAAAATATCTGTATACTTATCTCAACGGTATAAGTATATTTACAAAACACTAAGGAAGATCTCCTTTTATAGAATTCTAAAATCATTTATAAACCCCATTATAAATTTCTAAAACCCTTTATAAACCATTTATAAATTATTTCCCAAGTTATAGACCCTTTATAAAACCATGCAATTATTTATAAACTCTTTTTATAAATCTATAAACCCATTTCTAAAATTCTTTACAAATTTCCATATTTTTATAAACCTTTTTACCGTGTAAATAATCTTCCTTTAAATCTTCAAACTATTTTATAAGCTTCTCTTATAAAAATCCAAGTCCGTTTACAAAACTCTTTTTATGAATCTCGGAAACATCATAAAAAAGTCCCAATCACTTTCTCTAAAACACTATTATATAGTAGTAATTATTCATAATAAACATCATAAATAAATAGTAATGATTAACTTTTAACCTCTTAAATATAATAATTAATAAATCAAAACATTATGAATAAAACAATCATTAATTTGTACCATACTAATAATAAAGACAATTTACCAAAATATTATTAATAATCATTATTATTAATTTCAAATCGTATTAATAATTTAAATAATTAACTTTTCATAATTATTTAAATATTTATAAACAACTTTAAGCAACATTAACAGGAATAACCAACTTTAAAACATAATATATTTCCTTGATAAAAATCCATTCTTAAATCTCCAACCCATTCATTTCCATATTTATAAAACTACATTTAAGAATCTCTTTCCATTTTATAAAAATTTCCTTCAATAAAACCCATTTATTTGTGAACTCCATTATAACTCTATTTCCTTTATGAATTGTACATATTCATAAATCTCATTTAAAAGATCAATCACCATTCATTTTAACATAACTTTCATATGGATAAATCCCTTTCGATTTATAAAATATCATTTAACATTCCAAATTTATCCTCGCCTTCAATATCCAATATAGAGTCAACTATTTCTAAAATATCAGTCTATATCTTATAATAAATCAACCGTTTGATTTATTCTCAAATTTATTATATGACAATAGTTCCCTTTAATTTATAAACCCCATTTATAAATTCAAACTTTTATTAACAAAATACAATTTTACAAATTTTCACTTCATTTGTAAAATATTACTTTTATAAATTATCACATTTACAAAATCTCACATTTGTAATTAATCATTCATGTATGTATACACACGCACACACACACATATATATATATATATTACTTTATATTAAATGGTTAATAAATATTAATATCAAAATATTTCTACTTTCTTTTAAAGCACCTCCCTTTATTATAAAAGACAGACGTATTTTAAGATTTTAAATATATATTTTACGGTTCAGAAATCTCTATGTAGATTATTTTGTAAAACTATCAATTTATAATAGGGGCATTTCACAAGAAGGACAAACTTTGCAGTCCAATAAATTTCTAGGACATGCATCTGAAATAATTACTTTCAAGGCCAAAGTCAGTAGAATAATTACTTTCAAGGACATAGTCAGCTATCCAATTACTTTCAAGGACATAATTTCATAGGTTTTTAGGCCCTATAAACTAATTATTTTGCGTATTGTCCTTAAAAGTAATTATTTTAGTTGTGTGTCCTAGAAATTAATTTCACTTGCTAAAGAGGCCCTTGTGGCTAATTACTACTTTATAATATCTAAAATCATACTTCCGTTTTCGAAAAATTATTAAAAACATATAAAATTTCCAAAATCTCTTTGAAATCCCTTTTTAAATCAAATCACTATTTTATAATATTTAAAAATACAAAAAATGAAGCCCGATGCTACTAAAGCACTAATTAAGCAAAATCATATCCATGTCATCAATATGGCATTCAACAAATCATATATCACAATATATATGAAAATAAAATCGACAGTGTGAGCAATCCTGTTGGATCCCTCAACCTATCCCCCTACATCACATACAATATAATCATAAAAAATATAAATCAACCGCTTTGAGGCGGGATTCTTATACAAGGGTCATCCACTCTTATATGGGAACGTAATAGGGTCTCATTCGCTCCAGGGGTGGGACTATATCCAAACCAACAATATAATTTGGTAAATTATCCAAACAGACAATAACTATCAATAATAAATATAAAAAAATACAATAAATAATTTTTATTGACTAAAAATATTTCTAGTTAACGAAAAAGGCAAAAATCACTTTGATTTTTAATGGTTGCGAAACATTTTGTTTTGAATCGAAATTGAGTGGACGTTCAATTTTAACCCAAAATTCCAACTTACCCCAAATCTATCTAGTCTAATTCCCTAACGTAGCCTTCATTGATATGATCGCAATGCAACTTGTCCCGCTCGAAATGGACCTCGTACGAGAAAGTTATGGATTTATGAACATATGATAAAATTATAATTATAATTAACATAAATAATTAACTTTTTAAACTTTACCCCTCTATCATCTGCTTCCCTCCCATGCATGCTTCCCAGGCGCGACTTTTGATATTTTTTATTGTCCGATCAACCGCGCATGACCATGAACGCCGACCGCCTCCTGTGCCTGCACCGCCGACATCGCCTCAGCACCGCTACACCTGCTGCCCTGTCGCTCCTCGCATGCACGCATCAAATCATAAACAAGAGCTCAGGCGGGTTTCGCATCAAATCATAATCAAGAGCTCAGGCGTAACCAACATCATCGAAACCATAGAACAAAGCCTATCTACAGAGTTGGAAGCACTTATAACGCAACACAAAAAAGAGAGGCACAGCCCTTCCTTTCGACAAAGGTGAAGCATATTTGAGTCATTCGGTAACCACCTTTCGACCAAGTCGAAAGCATCAAGGTCGAAAGGTGCTGACCTACATATATAAATAAGACTCATGGGGTCACGTTTTTGGGGATCCAATTCTTCCATTCTAAACTTGTATTTGCTCAATCAAAAGTGTTGTAAACCCTAATTACTAAATTAATTTGGGAATTTGGAGAAATAAAGTCTTCTTTAGCTTGTGTTAACAAGATTTCTTGTCAACACCCCAAAGTAATGCTAAGAAGGATGAATAATCTTTTGTATGAATGGTGAGAGTGAATCCTTTATGAATTGCCTTCCAATTCGGCTTTATTTGTTGATACTCTTCAAATCAGACCTTTCGACATCGAAAGGTAAGTTCTGTGTTAAGTGACCTTTCGATCCTATTGAGTTAGAATGAGATCTCTCGATAGCCTTCCTTTTGACTAGATTGAAATTCCTTGAGTTAAGTCCTTTTAAAGTAGGAACCGACCTTGTCGAAGGCTTGAGTATTAGCTTTCCTTGGGGTTAGGTAGGAAATCTTATGCTCTAATGGATCTGGAGTAGGTTTCAACCTTGTCAAAAGCTATAGGATCGACCTCTTTTGGATTAAATCTGTAAGTCCAGGTTTTGGTGTGTAGAGAATTGGTTTAGACCTTGTCGAGAGCTTTAGATCGCAGAGTTGATGGCTTCAAAAGGTTACAAAAGCTGTTAGTGCCTGAAGAGGTGTCGACTTTGTCGATAGGTTCCTTTCGATGGGGTTAAACCTGAAAGGAATACTTCCCTTTTTCCATCCAAAGAAATTTTATTTCATTAAATTCCCAAATGATCACTCGATTAGGGTTACAATGTTTTGTTAAAGAAAATACAAGTTTGGAATGAGAGAAATCGGATTCCCAAAACGTGACCTCTTGGGTCTTATTTATAGATGCAGGGGGACCCCCTTCTGTGCCTTTGCTTTCAACAATGTCGAAAGGTCCTCCTTTTATATGATGCTGTGAACCTTTCGACCCGGTCGAAAGGTATGCCCTTTATATGTTGTTTAAACCTTTCGACCTTGTCGAAAGGTTAGCCTTTCACATGCTATTTTGAACCTTTCGACCTTCTCGAAAGCCATGCCTCCTTTCGACGTTGTCGAAAGGTGTCCTTGTTCTTCTTGTCATGTTCTAGCAATTCCTTCATTATCTCTTAACCTTTCGACTTGATCGAAAGCCATGCCTTCCTTCGACGTTGTCGAACGCTACGTTTCCCTTTGATGTTGTCAAGAGCTATGTTTTCCCTTTAACGTTGTCAAAGGCTATGTTTCCCTTCGACGTTGTCGAAGGCTATGTTTCCTTTCAAAGGCTATGCTTCCCTTCGACGTTGTCGAAAGGCGTCCCTATCATTCTTTCACCTCCGAGTATTGCCTCTTTCATAGCACCTTTCAACATTGTCGAAAGGTGTCCTAGATGGGTCTTTGCTTCCTTGTGATTTATGAAGAAAGCTTGGAGCCTTCGACATGGTCGGCAAGTTGACTACATTGGTTTCGAAGAGATTCAACTATCATTGGTTTTGACCGATTCGAAAGGCTTACTACAGCTTTCGAAGGGGTAGCTAATACTTGCTTCAACTTCTTCACATTCTTCAAAAGGTATGAACTCCCTGGATGCGGGGAGGAGGAACTTTCCAACACTTTCGAAAGGAATTAAAGCTGCTAACTTTGATAGCAGCATCCCTTCGATTCCTTCGAAAGGTTTAGTCTGGACTCTTCTCTCTTGGTCTTTGTTTAAGGACCTTTCGACTTAGTCGAAAGGTGGATTTTTTGGAGTAACATTTGCCCCTTCGGCCTCCCCCCACGAAGGGATTCCCTTGACTTTCCAAGTCATCTTTGTCGAAACCCAGAAGCTTCCCTTCTCTTGGTCTTACCGTGCAAATCTGGGCCGTTCATTCAAATCTTATCTAACGGCTTGAAATTTTAGGCGACTTTTCTTATAAAGTACGCTTCTTCTCCTTCTTCTTCTTTTACCTGCAATCATAATTATCGAGTAAATTAAAAGAATTCTCCAAAATTTCATAAACTCTGCTTCCAGAAATCAAGATAATTTCCAAATCCAAACCGTAAGTTTAGATTAATCTTTGTTTCTCTAGTTTTTATTCGAACTTCGTTCATGCTTTACTCGAGTTTTTCTTTTTCCAAATTTCAAAATTGAAATTCAATTTTAAAACATCTGAATCTCGTTCTTTTGGGAGGAGATTGGGTTTGATTTATCGAGAAACTTCCTCTTGATTAAGTTTCTTTAATTGATAGAGTTCGTTTCTCATTTTGGATTTTGAGTTTGACCGTGGTTGTTTTGGAAAATCTCCTTATCGGGTTTGAATCATCATTTCAAAATTTATTATTTAGTTCTTCATTAGTGAATTATCGGGTTTGGATTTATTGGGTTTGGATTATTGAGATTGATTTCAGTTAAAATCCATTTTCTTAAAGAGTTTCATTTGTTTACTTTAAGAGATTTTGGAATCCTGGGTTCGTAATCGGGTTTGGGTAAGATAGTGGATCTTGTTTTCTGCACCTGGAAGTTTTGAACGTAAAGATGAAAAATTGGTGCCATAAATGAGTTTTCTACCCCTTCTAAAGGGATTGAGGCGACAACATGGGTTTGCTTTCTTAGCCCCTTTCAATGGAGTCGGAAGGTGTTGTGGTGCCAATTTGATCAATGTTGTCGAAAGGATATGTAGTTAAGTGGAGTGGATTTATCCCTTCGATAGTCAAACGTTTCGACGTAATCGAACCCTTTGACCCCTTCGACAACAAGCCTTCTACGAGATTGAATCTCTTTGACCCTAGAGTTGTCTCTGCCCATCTTTATCGCAACGTCTAAAGTATATTTTAGTTTAACTTTAAACCTTTCGACTTCAATGGGTATGATAAGTTTCAACAACATTGACCAGACCTTTCGATAATGTCGACAACATTAATATTTTGCCTCATGAATTTTAAGCAATTGTCGACAATGTCGGAAGGTATTGTCACTTAGCTTTATGTTATGCTTGTAGTGTATCCACGCTTCCATAGAGCTTTCGACGTTGTCGAAAAGTGATGAATGGATTAATGTTATATCTCATCCTTTCGACATTGTCGATAACCCAAAGAACTCATATTATAATTTATTTAATTTTTATGCTTTCGATAATGTTGAGATATACTGGTTTAAAGTTGATGCTATTGTCCTTACATCATTGTCGAAAGCTCAAGCTGTTGTCCTTTCGACATTGTCAAAAGCTCAAGCTGTTGTCCTTTCGACATTGTCGAAAGCTCAAGTTAAGCTATTTGGTTTCTGACTTAAATTGCTTGCATAGTCTTAAAGTTCTATGTCTATTTTCATGTTTAACTTATCTAAGTATATTTCTTTGTTTAATTCTCGAATGCATTTCAAATTCATAAATAATCAAGGATTTTAACTAAAACGTTTTTACCTGGCAGAATAATGAGTTCTCCTAAGAAAGCTGAAGCCATTTCTAAGCATTCTTCCATTGCATCCTAAGACGAAGTCAATGCCATCCTTAGGGATTTTCCTGCAGCCCTTGGGAATGACCTTAATCGAGAGGGAATTTACTTTGGTTGTCGGTCCAGTTCCAGCTTTAGGCCGTTGGTAGGCTGCCTGATTAAACACCTTAGATAGCAACATCATACTTAGCAAGCAAAGAAAGAACTCTTCTTTCCGGTCTCTTCTCTTATACGTCTAAGAGTTCCTGCTACGCATAGGACTGAGTGCCAGTCTTTACAAATCTTGTTTGTCGATAGCCTCGGACCAATCAATCGAATATTTACTCATACGTAATCGATCGAACACTACTTGAAAACGGTTCTTCTGTTCAGAAACGAAATGTTCCAAATGTTCCTGTAAATTCTTGCTCCCATTGGACCATTTGTATCTATATGCATCAGGATCCCGATTCATGGATCTCTCGGTTCGAGAAATAAGAGGATCAAACCATTTCTTCTGAGTCTCTTTCAAATTCAATAAATGTTGGTTGATCGTATATTTCATTATAGTTATATGATTCAGAGTATCATTTCCTATTTGATCCCTTTGAATTCCATATTCGAAGTTGCGATTGGATGGATTAGTTAGCTTGTCTGGCCGGGATTCCCTTCTATTAATGGGGCATAACTTCGTGAAGAAGAAGAAGCAGTGTCCGCGGGGGCGGAATCAGAAGAAAGTTCATCTGCAGTCCCAGCTAGGGGCTGAAGAGAGAGCCAAAAAAGGATCTTTCGTGTATAATCCTGCATAATCTCGAATGGTATCAGTTCCGGTACGTAGACCAAATGATACAATGCGAGCAAAAGTTCCTAGATTCATGGAGATATAGAACAGCATATAAGTTATCATGCGGCCTTGCAGCAACGTACCGACGAGCTTATTTTACAAAATGTTCATGAGAGAAAGGGGGATCTGGGAGATCCATTCGTTCTGTAAATTTCTCTCGTAGGCCCGCTTTTGTTTGAAACTTCTAGTTTGAGGGACTTCACCGCTAACGAGCATCGATAAGCTGTCGCAAGCAATCAATCAAAGCGATTCCCTTCCTTATTATATAGAATCCATCTCGGGCCCTGCCCTTGTCTACAGCTATGCTATCTCTATCACTGCAGGGTCGATCTGCACCTGGATCAGATATGGAGATTTCCGCTCGCTACGCACCTCTGCTTTGTTGGGAGGCGACCAAATCTGTTCGGAAACAGAGCTCTTTTATCGCGGAATTAGACCTGCAATTAACGTTGGCTTATCTGTCAGTCGCGTCGGGTCTGCCGCTCAGTTGAAAACTATGAAACAAGTCCGCGGTAGTTCAAAACTGGAATTGGCACAATATCGCGAAGTGGCCGCCTTCGCTCAATTTGGCTCAGACCTTGGTATCACTAGAATTGAAGCTATTCCCCCTCAAGAAACTGACACCATAGACAACCCTCATGAAGGGTATTTGGTTATATTGCCATTCACATATGGCATGGCGGATTCCTACCTTTCCTGAAATTTTTATCTTCTTATCTATCCTATGTTGGAATCGCCCCGATCAGCTATAGCCAAATGTCTACAATCATCTCCTGTCTTTAGAGATGTTGGCGTTGGAATCCGGGCTCCCTTCTCTTAACGCTAAAGTGCTACATTTCTTAATCCAGTTAGCAAGGCTGAGCAGTCTCAATAATCAAATAAACAGAGTCATCCCCTAAAAGAAATCAATATCAGATGGGGTCAACAAATTCAGAGACTAGGAGGACCAGTTCTTCTTTGTCAAATGTTTTGCTAATATTCGTGGGACTTTTGCCTCTCCCCATAAGTCTGGTTTTGTGTTGTCTTTCCCCTACTTTATGTTTTCCGTTAACTAATCTCTTGCTTTATCAGGTGATTCTTCCAAGAAGCTTAATGATGTCAAGGAGAGAATAGTTGACTCTTTATTTGTGGCTTCAAGACAAATTGGGAGCAAATTGACGTTTCTAACTCCTTCAAACTTAAGAAAACACTCTCTTCTGCCAGTGGGACAAAGAATCTTGGGAACTCCTCCCTCAATCCAACACACTTCACGTGGCAAACGCTTTCTCTTCCTGGGAGTTGCTAAACACTTCTCCCCAATGTCACCTATCTGTGCTAATCCTTTTGGTATATTATTAGTTTAGAATTGTCTTTTTTGTCCCTCCGTATTCTTTGAAATATTTTGACTCACTTTACATCTGTTTGAATTTGTTCCAGCTTCTTCTCAAGTCATAGTGTCTTCTAGCGGTGCTGCCCCTCCTCCACCAACTTCTGGAGTGACATCAATTATTGCCTCCTTTACAAAGTCTAATAAAACTTTCAAAAGGAAGCTAGTGGAATCTTCCTTAGATGCGCCTCCGAAGAAAATTGCTAAAATTATAGAAGTGGAGGAAGAGGAGGAACGCTCATCTTCTGGACAAGTTCCGAAGAGCCCTGTTGTTGAAGCCCCTAAAGATAAACCGAAGCAAACTCTACTTACTCCTGACCCTTTTTCACGCATTTCTATCTCTGATTCCCCAGCTGCACTAGAACAGATGTGGCAGGCTTTATTGACGACCCCTTCCGTGGAACAATTTCCTCCGAAGCCGTGGTCTTCTACTCCTCCATCTACAAATTTTGAAGAGAGGATTGAACTCATTTTGCATTCTGAATCATTTACTTCTTCTTGCCTGTCCTCCTTCACTCCAGATTTGGTAAGGAATTATTGCTCTCAAATGAAGCAGCAACTTTTGGTAAGCTCTTACTCCATTGACCTTATCATCATTGGTTTTCTCTAATCGCTAACTTGTGTTACACTTCTCTCTCCATATTTCTAAGAGTTGGATAGCTTTGAACGAACATGTTTCAAAGTCTTCAGCCGGATCCTCCAAGTTGGAGGAGGAAAATTCCAAGCTTAAAAATCAAGTATCTTCCTTGATCGCTGCCAAAAACGACGCTTCCACAGAGTTGGAGCAAGTAAAAGATTCCATTACCAGGGTTGAGGCTGATTTAGAAGTAGAGAAGCAGGCCCACCAACTTACTACTAATGAAAAACTTGCCATGGAGCTCACTCTAAAAGATACAGAAGATGAAAAAACTCGCCTCGTTGCTAAGAACACTTCTTTGAAGGATAATTTCAAAAAGACCAGTGCTTCGTTCAAATTTGCTATTCGTACCCTCTCTTATGTCAAGCAGCAAGTCTATCAATTTATCGACGTCTCCCTTGGGCTAATGATGCTAAAGAACTATGAAGATGCCCTTATGCTCACATACACCGACAATTACAAGAATTGCCCTAAATTTGGCTTTCCTTCACTTGATCCTGCCTTAGCCGAAAGAGTGATGGGCAAAATCAACATGATGAAGAAGGGTATTGAACCTGAGGAGGAGGAAGAAATTAATGCTACTGAAGTTTTTTCTTTTGATGTCCCCTCCTTCGAAATCGAATCTGATTCTAAGGAGGAGGGTAATGAGGATGACGCCACCGAGGATAAAGATGATGATGACGGCGATGGGAGTGATGACGATAACGATGGTGATGATGATGACCTTGCTGGAGCTAAAGGTCTAGATGGTGACAATGAGGGTCCTTTTGGAGCTTCAGGAAAGGACGGTGGCGATCAAACTGAATTTCCTCAAAAAGGGTCATCCCCTCATTAGGATGTTCCACCTGCATCCCAATGGGCCTTCTGCTGCTCCAAAAGGTGAGCCTGCTCCTACCCAAATTGAGGATCTGAAAGAGAAAGAGCAGACCCCCAAGCTTTTGTTCCAGTTTCCTAGGAAGGGAATTCCCTATATAAATATCTTTCTCTTCGAAGATAATAATTAGTGTAAAATCACTTATTTTAGATAAGGAGGACGTCTCAATTTCCCTATAAAACAAAACTTGAAAGGAAACAAGTGAAAATTAACAAGTTATATATGGAGTTAGATAGACAAATAAAGGAGCATGACATCCTCTTCGAAAAGTATCACAGTCTTGACCGGAGTGCCTCTGTCCTAGCATCATTTAAAAAACAGAGGGCAGCCCCGTTATTAAAGAGTGCGCGCTCCGATACGACGCTCTCTTAAAGGAGAATCGGGAGTTGCTTACTTTATTTTGGATGATGATTGAAGAAAGGGATATTTTAGTTAATTTCTTGTATAAAGCTTACTGTAAACATTTGATTATAGATTTTTGATACTTAGGTGAATTCAACGGGGGTTTACTCAGAAGTTTCCACAAAAGATACTTAGATGAGTATGGATTTGACCCACATCTCGGAGCTTGTTGGAACTTACCGCGGGTCGGGTCGATTCCTCTGGATCTTCCTTCTGAGAAGCTTAAGTACTATAAGGATAAATATGTTTCTGAGTTTTACTAAAAATCTTTTTTGTATGAACTAGGTGAATGATTGTAGATATGTAACAATTAATTGATTTATAAATATATGTTTTAGCTCTGTTTCCTTTATGCTTAACTTTTCTTTACTATAATATTTCAGAATGATAGCTCTTAGGTCGACTCGTCCATAGAGACCACTTAAGCCAATATATTAAATTAAGAAGGTTTTTGTAACACCCCTATTTTTATTGACATTATTCAAGAGATTTAATTAGAATAAATTAAATAGAATAATGTAGATAAGAGGATTGAAGTTGATTAATAAACTAGGTGGTCGTGCTTATTTAAAATCAAATGAACTTATATAAATGGTTAGGAAATTAAACACAAGGTATTAGGGTAAATAACCACCCATATTTCCCACCCTTATACTATCTTTCTTAGTCATACACGTTCATTTCACCAAATATAATATTATAACCGTGAGAAGCAAGGCCGGCCATTAGGAAGAAGAGAAGAAAATCAACTAAAATCTTAGGATTCAAGTTAGAAGGAATCAATCTCAATCATACTTCAATTTCCTTATCCAATTTAAGGTGAATAATAATTTCTACATGTCTATTTTTGGTTTTTACATCTTATGTTTTGGATTTAATGATAAAAATATGTTTTTATGATATGTTGAAAAATGATATGCTTGATTTATGATTTATATGGATTAAACGTGGTTGTTCAAAAAATAGATATGCACGGTTTAAGGTAAAACCGAGATGAAATGATTTTTAAATGCTATTGGAAAATTTTATGTTATAGAAAAGATGATTTTTGAGTTGGGTTATAATTTTTATAATTTTCCAAGCCGTAGAGAATTTATTATGAATTTTCAAAGGAAAATATGGTTATTTGGGTTTATAAATTTCTTTTGAAAAATATATTAAGAATTTGGGTCTAAAATTTTAGAATGTTAGATGACGTGAATAAAATGAATTTCTGGAATTTTTGAGGATTTTTACTAAGTGATTTAGTATGGAAATTAAATTATTTGGAATAGAGGACCTAAATGGTTTAATCATTTTAAAAGAGGAAGGGCTTATTTGTTAAATGTTAAATTGGTTTAGATCTGGGAAAATTGCGACAAATATTACCCAAAATATTTAAAAAGTTGTGAAAACCAATCAAAGGTTTACAAGTAGGCAAGTTAGTTACAAAAAGTTCTCTTATTCTGGAAAAAATCAGCTTTTACCCAAAAAAGGTGGTTCCGCGATCTTTGGCAAACCTTTCGTCTCAGACCTCTCGACAAAGAACTTTCAACTTCAACGACCAACAAGGTTGAAAGCAATGCACATGATATCATTCAGGTGGTATGTAGTGAATTGAACCATGTCGAAAGGTATGGGGTCGGAGGGTTGTATTCGAAGAGTTGCTTCCGAAGGAGATGGATCCTTAGTTTATTTTGATTTTGAAAAGATAAATCACTCGCCTGGTTTCTAAAGACCTTTCGACAAAGTCGAAAGGTTTGGTTTTCAAAAGGCTATTTTATAAGACCTTTCAACAAGGTCGAAAGGTTTGGTTTTTATAAGTTATTTTTATAAGACCTTTCGACAAGGTCGAAAGGTTAGGTTTTGAAAGTATTTAAGAGACCTTTCGACGAGGTCAAAAGGTTTGGTTTCTGTTAGCACCAAAATTGGTCACTAACCTCGTAGAGAAAGATTGTGTAGAGATATAAGTGATGAAAGTAAATTAAGCAGAGAAGACAATGCTAATTTAACTGCAGAAAGTAAGAACACCAAATTTATAGTGGTTCAGCGTAATTGCCTATGTCCACTTTGAGGTTAAACTTTATTAATCTTCTTTATAGTTGATTACAAATACAATTCGTGAATCAAATGCTTGCATGAAGTTGTTTAAGTAGAGAAGATGAGTCTCGAAAATGGCAGAGTCTCCCCAGTGTTCTCTCCCAAACAAGGATCCCTTTCACTGTGACCCTGCCCCTCTATTTATAGGCAAATATGGGCTGGACTTCCCAAGTGGGCTTGGTGGCCGAACGCTCTAGCCCAGGTGTTGTGGTCGCTGCATGCCGAACCTGGTATGCCGAACGCTCTGATGCCGAACAGTCCTTTCTATGCCGAACGGTACGCTGGATGTGTGGGAAGTGCAGGATGATTGTCAGTTGAGGCCGAACGTGTCTCTATCCGAAGCTCTTGAACGAACAGTGCATGCAGGCCGAACGACATTGTTACCTTGAGTAGTTGTGCATACTGAATGTCTTCTGGATGCCGAGTACTACGCCGAGCACCATGGGATGCCGAGTACTCCTGCTGCCGAGTACGCCGAGTACCTTGGGATGCCGAGTACTCCTGTTGCCGAGTACTACGCCGAGTACCTTGGGATGCCGAGCGCTCTTGTTGCCGTGTTCTCCTATCACCGAGTTCTAATGATGCCGAACGCTAGCAGACGCTGAGCATTGGTTGTCGCCGAGTGCCAGTTGTCGCCGAACACTACTTGACGCCGAGTCTTCTGGTCGCCGAGCACTACGGATGCCGAACGCTATGGATGCCGAGTCCCACTGGATGCCGTGTGTTTCGCCGAACACTCCTGGATGCCAAGTGCTTCGCCGAACACTCCTGGATGCCGGACACTATGGATGCCGGACACTCTCTGGTGCCGAGTCCCACTAGATGTCGTGTGCTTCGCCGAACACTCCTGGATGCCGGACACTATGGATGCCGAGTGCTACTTGATGCCGAGCACTAGTTGCCTGGTCAAATCTCCAGGAAACACTTGCCCCCCAAAGTGTATCGCGTGGCCGAACGTGATGCGCTTTGAATCTGGTTCAATTTTCCTTGATGATGCCTTCTCGAGAATGCCTGTAACGGAGGTGTGTGGCGAGCGTGGCCTGGATGCCGAACGATACGTTCGAAGTCGAACAATCCTCGTGTGCCGAACGTCACTTTGCTATGATGCCGAACACTCTGGTATTGACCGGTTCTATCGGGTATAGCCTTTTCAACTTCTCCCTTCCCCCTATATAACCAGGTCCTCCCCGTCTTCTCTCCTTTACCTTTTCACTTCTGCCACTCTTCAAAGATTAGCAATTTTCGCTAGACGATCAGATTTAAAACCTGACCATTCCTTCATAATCTCCAATTCTGCAAACTAGGTACTATTCCTCGTATAACTCGAATAGGTTTCAAACGAGATGGAAGTGTGTCACGTAGAAAGCTTTCGAGTATATTGCCGAACGATAACGCGAGGCGAGGAGGAAGGATTCGGGGTGTTTGCACATATGGTCATTGTATTTAGCTTCATCGTGCCGAACTATAGTTAAAGAAGGAAAAGGAAAACATTGGAGGTGGTAAGGGTGTTGGATGGCACAGCTCTGGTTCGGCGTATGCTGTCATGCGCCGAATGGTGGAGGCTGCCGAACAGGACCTAACCGAACACTTGACACGCCGAACCAACATACACGCTGACCTATACTTAGGCCGAACAATACAGTTGCCGAACACCATTTAAATGCCGAACAATATAAATGTGAAACTACACTTAGGCCGTCACTCTATAAATCATGTGTTTTCTGAATCTGGAACTGTAATCACCACCAGGCGGGCTCTTTGAGACGGTCAGCGATGACGGTCTTCGAAGGCGACGATTCGAAGCTCATTCTTATTTCTTTGAAATCTTTAGATTCTTATTGCTTGTACACGAATGCTTGCACTAGTTCACACACCACGTGGGGGGAAAACTCGTGTTGCTAATTCTAACGTTCAACGTTTTTTAAGTATAGTTCTCTCTAGCACTTAGCCAGGTTTGTTATTTATCGGGAAGGTCGAGAAAGTCTAGCTCCGCCACTATATCTGACAAGCCTGGGCCGTCATCAAGGCAAGTAGCCGCTGATACTTCTAATCCGTCGACTTCTCCTGTTCATAACCTAGCACCCGATGCCCTGGAGGCGACAATCCTACTAGACAATCCGATCGATTCACAAGCTTCGAAGGTCAACGAAGCCGCTCTTCGACGGATATGCTCCATTCATGGCATCCCTTTTGCCGACGTGTTAGTTCCTTCGCGACACGATCGTCCTCATCTGCCCCCAGTCGGGTATACAACCTCTAACAAGTTCATGTGTTGGATGGGCAGCGTGCCTCCATTCAATTTATTTCTCCGGGATGTATTGCAGTATATCGACATAGCTCCGTCGCAGCTGCACCCGAACGGCCATGCATTTCTATATGGGACTTACTTACTTTTCATGGCCGTCTTCTCCAGACCTCCAACCGCCGGTGATATCAGATATATCTATATGATCAAGAGACGGAAAGACAGTCCATCCTTTATGTTCCTCGAGTCGTACCACAAATGCCAGATCTTGACAGGGGCATGCAGTAAATTCGCCCTGTACAAACAGGAATGGTTCTATGTGCGCTGCCCTCCTGGTTTTGCGAGGAGATGGGTTGAAGGCAGTAAGTTTCTCTGCTGAGTCACCATTTGCATTTAACCGGAGTCATGTTTTTCCTAACTCTCTGTTTTCATCTTTTCACGTATCAACCCACGTCCGGAAGGCCGAGGATATTCTGAGGCTATCGAAGCCATTAGAGCTCTTCCTACCGAGGATCGAGACATCCGAGCTATCATTTCAAATGAATCACTGTCGGGGTTTGGCTTGCTAGCCCCTGGTCGTCGGATCAGCCTTCCAGAAGGTGTCACCATTCCCAAACCTCCGTCCGGTAAAGGGAAAAAACAGGCTGGGTCGTCGTCGTGCCGCATTCCCGATATGCATGAAGACAGTGAGCGCAAAGAAGACGAAGCTCCTGTGACTCAGGGCGAGAATGTGGGTCCCGCTTGGAATCCGACAATCGAAGTTTAAGATATTGAGACGTCATCCTCCCCTTCGAAGGGAAAGAGGAAGTTAAAATATAAAGTGCAGAAGGAGAAAGTCGGTGGCACTTCAAAAGTCACGCCTATCCCGCCTGAGAAAGAGGCTTCCTCGCAACACCTGGAAAGTTCCTTGAGGGGTCTATCGAACCTTTCTATTCCCGAAGATATACTTAATTACGGGTTTGATGATCCTGAAGCCCTCAAATTTTCTTCACCCGCTAGAGGCCATGCGGGAGTTCAACTCCCGGTCCAAGGAGACAACACTCCGATTAGTAAAGATAAACGAACTGGTCCCTCGGGGGGAACACTAGGACACACACGCACATACGCATTCCATCATACACTTCAAGTTTTTTTCTTATCTCATGGATTTTTCTTAACTCGTTGTTATCTCCATTCTTTGCAGGTGATATGGGGCGTTCTCACGGACTCGATCGCCTTCATGGCTCTTCCATATTTCATCACTCTGGACAAGACTCTGGTTCAGGCAGACGCAGGGGCAGAGACGATTATGAAGATAGAGACAACCGTCTCCGTGAGTCGTCTCACCGCAAGAAGGCATATTCTCAATCTTCGCAGTCTCGTGATCCCCTTCCTCCAACTGTGCCGGATAAAGATAAAACTTCACAGAAGGGTTACCACTCTGATGCTCCTCGAGAACAACACTCCGGTTCATCGAGTACGAGGCAAGTTCGGGAGCAATGAAAAGAGTGGAACTTTCAAAGCCTCCTCCTCCTACTCCTGCGGTGGACCCGACTGTTGCGGAAAAGATGGTCGATCTTAAGGCCAAGTTTCCGAAAATTTGCTTCGACGGTCTGAAGTTCCTCCCGGCCATTCATCATATTCCCGGGCACGTGAAGCAGAGTGCCATTGCCTGCAATAACGACGTCTATGTTCAACATGACGCGTTTGTGCACTTGGTGGAGAAGATCTCGGAGGTGTCCGTCGAGCGTCAGCATGAGATTGATCGCCTGAAACTGGAGGCTGGCTGCGACAAAAACATCATCGAGCACCAAGACACAGAGCTCGCTTCGTATAATTCGAAGCTGGTAGCCGCTGAACAAAGCGCAAAAGATACTGCTGAGGCAGTTACTCGTTTAGAGGCGGCTCACAGAAAAGAGCTCGACGAAGCAGTCCAGCGCAGCGGTGCCCTCGCCCTAGAAAAAGACTCTGACCAAAAGGAAAGGGACGCGCTCGCTACACAAGTCAAAGAGCTGAAAGAATTACTCTCCAAGGAGAAAGAAGACAAGGTAGCTGCTCAAGAAGAATCACAGCGATATTGTGATGAAATCGCCGCTACTCGTCTCCTGAATGCGAAGCTTGATGATGAACTTGCTGGGGTTGAGAAAATGAAGGATGAGGCCCGTGAGGAGGGCAAAAGAAAAGCTGCAGAGGAGATTGACTCTCGCCTCGAGGCGGCCGCGGAAGCCGGCAGGGAAGAGGTCAAAAGCATGTTTGACCCGTTGATTGTTGAATATGGAGCCCGCGTCCTTATGCATCGCGACTTAACATTCTTGGGCGACGGCTACCTTGAGTCCCTAGCTGAGGCCTGGGAAACTTTGATAAGGATCAGGAAGATCGAGTCAGGCTCCGAAGAGGTCGATGAGGAGGCCTCGGTGAAGGAGTTCCTTAGGGGGAATGAGCCATCGGATTTATCCGCAGCATTGGCACTTTACAGCAAAGGCTCTCCCCTTCCAAAAGAGAAAGATGATGAAGCTGGCCCGTCTGGGGCCAATATTACTGCTCTTCGTACTGCTGCTCAATCCGCTGCCCAATCGGCCGGTCGGCCGACACTTGATCCATTCGAGCAGCATGTTGGTTATGACCCCGAAGACCCCAAGCTCGGTGCTCATGTGCTATCCCCTATCCTGGAGGGTGAAACCCCACGCGCCACCGATAGCCAACCGGAACCTGGTAGGAAATTCTTCTTTCTCTAGAAGTTGAAAGATCCCGACTTTTTTTTGCAGTGGCTACTCGTTCTAACGCTCATTCTTTATGTTTTCATGCAGGTTGTTCTGACGCCAAGCAAACTCCGAGGAGCGATGACGCCAAGGAGGAGGCAGGGAAAAAAAGCGATGCTGTCCACGCGGGAGTACTCCCTGGTCCCGATGCTCAGGTGATCGGGGCGCTGGATGATGATAAGCTCGACACTTCATCTCCTGCCGAAGGGAATGATGAAATTGAAATCACCGGCACCTCTGAGCATACCTCGCAAATGAGCATGAAGGACCGCCTCGCCGAAGAGGAGAAGAAAAAGGCCGAGGTCAAAGTTGAACCTGGAATCCTGGAACTTACCGACCCGCGGAACAGACCTTTGAAAATCATTCTCCCGGGCAGGTCCAAACCACTAGATGTTCCGTCTCCTACTCCTGACTCCGCTTCCTTAGCAAGCAAGAAGTCCAAGAAAAAGCATGAGGGAGAGGAGTCATCGGAAAAGACAAAGGAAGACAAGAAGAAGAAATCGAAGAAATAATCGATACACTCGTTCAACGAGCTTCTTGCTTAAGTCTTGTAATTGCTTTTATCTTCCGTAGCTTGTAGTTTGTATAGACAGGTCTGAATTTTGTAGGAGTGATCATGTAACCCCATTTTGGACTGATCGAATAAAGTTTTTAGTTTCTTTTTCGTTCGAATGATTCTCTTGCTTTTCTTTGGTTTGATGACTAATTGCAGCCATAACTCAAGTTCTTACGAGTTGCCTTATCCCCCAGTCCATTTTCATGTTGTTCAAACATCTCCGGACGTGGCATACTCCTTATTCCACATTTCTCGAGTACTTGGACCTTTATTCTAAATCTGCGCTCCGGAGATTTAGAGTAAGTTGATCCGCGTTCAGGGGATTCGGAGGTTCGAAATCGTTTATACTCTAGTCCGCGCTCTGGGGACTTAGAGTACTCCGATCCGCGCTCTGGGGATTCGGAGCTTTGAAATCGTTTCTACTCTAGTCCGCGCTCTGGGGACTTAGAGTACTCCGATCCGCGTTCTGGGGATTCGGAGATTCGAAATCGTTTATACTCTAGTCCGCGCTCTGGGGACTTAGAGTACTCCGATCCGCGCTCTGGGGATTCGGAGATTTGAAATCATTTATACTCTAGTCCGCGCTCTGGGGACTTAGAGTACTCCGATCCACGCTCTGGGGATTCGGAGATTTGAAATCGTTTATACTCTAGTCCGCGCTCTAGGGACTTAGAGTACTCCGATCCGCGCTCTGGGGATTCGGAGATTTGAAATCGTTTATACTCTAGTCCGCGCTCTGGGGACTTAGAGTACTCCGATCCGCGCTCTGGGGATTCGGAGATTTGAAATCGTTTATACTCTAGTCCGCGCTCTGGGGACTTAGAGTACTCTGATCCGCGCTCTGGGGATTCGGAGATTTGAAATCGTTTATACTCTAGTCCGCGCTCTGGGGACTTAGAGTACTCCGATCCGCGCTCTGGGGATTCGGAGATTTGATATTGTTTATACGAGTCCGTATGTCGTACAAGATAATGTAGTTCGTCATTCAACTGTGAGATACAGAAACATTAGTGATTCATGGAAAATACGGCTTCAAGCCTTTATTAATGAAAATCAACTAAACTTCTTGATTACAACTTTAAAAAGAAACTATGTTACGACTGAACGAAAACATGTAGGAAATAACAGTGCCTAAAATAAGAAAGAAAACATGCTAAATGTAATAGTGCCGCAGATGTTCACTGTTCCATGCTCGGGGGAGTGTCATGCCATCAACGGTCGCTAGCTTGAATGTTCCCTCTCCAAGCTTCCGTTCAATGGCGTACGGACCTTCCCAGCTGGGATTCATACGTGATGGTACCGGGAAAACTCGTTTTAGAACGAGATCACCCACATCAAAAATCCTTGGACGGACTCTGCCGTCGTAGTAACGCTTGACTCGATGCATATGCACTGCCGCCCTTAATTCGGCTTCTTCACGCTTTTCATCGATGCAGTCCAGTGATTCCAGCAAGAGGTTCTGGTTCGTCTTGGGATCATAGTATGTCACTCGGTGCGATGGAACTTCAAGTTCCATGGGTATAACGGCTTCAGAACCGTATGCCAAGGCGAACGGAGTGTGGCCGGTCGTGGACTTGTGGGTAGTTCTATACGCCCATAATGCTGTCGGGAGTTCATCTACCCACTTGCCTCCAACCTTCTCCAGACGCTTCTTCAGTATGAACTTGATTATTTTGTTAACGGCCTCGACTTGTCCGTTAGCCTTCGGGTGTGCAACGGCGGCGAATTTTTTCTTGATGCCATACTTTAAACAGAACTCTTTGAACTCTCTACTTTCAAATTGCGTCCCGTTGTCCGTGATGATGGTGCGAGGAAGGCCAAAGCGGCATATAATGTTTCGTACAACGAAGTTAACGACTTTCTTAGAGGTGATTGTGGCCAAAGGTTCTGCCTCAGCCCATTTTGTGAAATAATCGACTGCAACTATCGCGTATTTCGCGCCACCTCTGGATATAGGCAAAGAGCCGATTATGTCGATTCCCCAGATTGCAAATGGCCAGGGACTAACCATTTGTGTGAGTTCCGTTGCTGGAGTCCTCGGGATTTTCGCATATCTTTGACACTTGTCACACTTTCTTGCATAGTCTGCGGCGTCCCGGTTTACGGTTGGCCAGTAATATCCATAGCGGAGGATCTTTTTTGCTAGCGTTTGCCCCCCAGTGTGGTCGCCACATTCCCCTTCATGAACCTCTCTCAAGACCCGCTTTGTTTCATTATGAGCGATGCATCGTAATAATGGGACTGAGAATCCTTTTCGATACATTGATCCATCCTGCATTACGTATCGCGCGGCCTTTCGAAGGACCTGCCGTCTTTCACTTCTTTTTTCTGGTAAAGCCCCGGTCGTCAGGTACAGTTTGAATAGGGTTATCCACGATTCCTTCTCGATTTCCGTCTCCAACACGCGATCGACTCTCATCTCGTCTATGCTTGGGGCATGCAAGACTTCAACGGGATACAATCCCATTTGCTGCGCATCGCCGGTACTCGCAAACTTAGCCAACAAGTCGGCTTCTTTGTTCTGTTCGCGCGGGACATGTGAAATGTCATAACGCTCAAGACTCGAGAGTAGCTCTTGGACCTGAACAAGGTACGGAGCGAGCTTTCGTCCCTTTGCTTGGTAGTCTCCCCGTACTTGGTAAACTACCAGCTGTGAGTCACAAAAGATTTCGACTGATTCGATCCCGAGTTCCCTGATGAGCTTCAAGCCAGCGATCAATGCTTCATATTCGGCTTCGTTATTTGTAGCCGAGAAATCGAGCTTCAGGGCATAACAGATTGATCGGTTTTCCGGAGTTATAAGAACTACGCCCGCGCCGGAGCAACGGTCGTTTGATGCACCGTCAGTGTATAATTTCCATCGAACGGGGGGAATGATGTCGTGGTCATCCGATTTGATGGGTATGGTAAACCCGGCGATGAAATCTGCTAATGCTTGCCCTCGGATGGCTCTCCGCGGTAAGTATGCGATATCGAACTGGCTCAACTCGATGTTCCATCTTATCAATCTTCCAGAAGTTTCCGGCCGTTGGAGTACCTGCCTCAGGGGTTGATCGGTATAAACACCGATTGAATGTGCTTGAAAGTATGGGCGCAGCTTACGTGATGCAATCACCAAGCAATAAGCCAATTTCTCGATTTTAGGGTAATTCCTCTCTGCCCCTGTTAAACGCTTGCTAACATAATACACCGGCTTCTGGACTCGATCCTCCTCACGAACCAAAACCGCACTTATCGCATGCGGGGATACAGCCAAGTATACGTACAACATTTCGTGGTCAACTGGTTTTGATAACATTGTTGGACTCTCCAGATGCCTCACCAGATTCCGGAATGCTTCCTCACAACTAGACGTCCATTCAAAATTTCTCTTCCCTTTCTTTATTATATCGAAGAATGTGATGCACTTGTCAGTTGCCCTGGATATAAATCGACTTAGCGCAGCTACTTTTCCGTTCAAGCTCTGTACTTGCTTTATGGTCCTGGGCGCTTGCACATCTCGAATAGCTTGGATCTTTTCTGGGTTGGCTTCGATTCCCCTAGCATTGACGATGAATCCCAAAAACTTCCCTGATGCAACGCCGAAGGAACACTTCAAAGGGTTGATCTTCATCCCATAAAACCTGAGTATGTCGAACATTTCAGCCAAGTCTCGAATGTGGTCGTTTGACCGTCGTGACTTCACGAGCATGTCATCCACATAGACTTCCATCGTTCTACCCCGCTGGTCCTTGAACATTCGATTCACTAAACGCTGGTAAGTTGCTCCTGCATTCTTCAATCCAAAGGGCATCACTACATAGCAATACAGTCCGACATTTGTAACGAAGCTGGTGTGTTCTTGGTCCGGAATATGCATCGGGATTTGGTTGTACCCTGAGTACGCGTCCATGAATGACAGCAGCTCGTGTCCTGCGGTGGAGTCGACCAACTGATCGATCCTAGGCAACGGGAAACTGTCCTTAGGGCACGCTTTGTTCAAGTCGGAATAATCTACGCAAGTTCTCCATTTCCCATTCGCCTTTTTTACGAGCACGGGGTTGGATACCCATTCAGGGTAAAGGGCGTCGCGGACGAACCCATTTGCTTTGAGTTTGTCCACCTCCTCTCCAAGAGCGGCGGATCTCTCTGGATCCATTCCTCTCCTTTTTTGTTTAACTGGGACGTATTTCGGGTCTATGTTCAACATATGACTCGTGATGGCGGGAGAAATCCCACACATATCAGAATGCGTCCAGGCGAAAACATCAAGATTCGCCCGGAGGAAGTCGCTAAGGTCTTCAGTCATCGCGGGACCAAGCTGTGATCCGATTTTCAGAATTCGCGAAGGGTCGTCATGGCTAACTGAGATGTCAATTGTTAATTCAGCCAGTGCCGCCTTCTCTTCCCTGGGTTTCTCATCGTCGTCTCTCGGATCTATATCTCCGAAGATCCGAGAACTATGCCCGAGCAAGGGCTCGGGCACTACTTGTCAATTATCCGCATTAAGGATGCGGACGGGATTGTCCGCAACCTTTCCCTTCTCCCTCCGATGGGCTTCTTGGAGCTCAGCCACATAACAGGAACGACCAGCTGCTTGATCGCCATGAACAATACCTACTCCTTTGTCAGTCGGGAACTTCAAAGTTAAACACCAAGGGGCTAACGCTGCCCTAAACTCAGCCAGGGCCGGCCGGCCCAAGAAAACGTTATACGGAGAGCCCACATCCAAAACTACAAAGGGTAGAATTCGCACTCTCCAACGCTCGCCTTGTCCCAGTTCAACTGGTAACTCAACATATCCCACTGTATTGGTCGCAGCACCGTTAAAGCCGTGAATACGAGCTTTGGACGGTTTCAAGTCTTTTGTTTCCATTTTCATCTGGTCGTAAGCCTTCTTGAAGATTATGTTGACAGAACTCCCGCAATCAATCAGAATTCTTTTTACATATGCTGGTCCGATCGTTGCAGATATGACCATGGGGTCGATGGTCGGAGCCTCTATCTGATCAGCGTCTCTACTTCTAAACACAATATCGTCTGTCATTACGCGCTGCTGCTTAGCAGGGGCCCCGTCCTCCATGTTCGAACAGCACTCAAAATCTGCATGCTTCAGGGAACTTGCATATCGCTCCATCTCTTGCCAATTCTTATCCGCGGGGTGAGGTCCGCCGATAATTGTATTTATAACTAGTCTACCTACGGTTCGGGCAGGCTCCTCGGGATAACGCGGAGCTGGTGCACGACCTGGGTTGGACGTTCCCTGTCCTCCCTCTTGTGGATCCTTCACAAATTCTTGCAATTTCTTCTGCCTGATCAACTTCTCAATAGCGTCGTGTAGGTGTCTGCACTCCTCCGTATTGTGCCCATAAGTCTCATGGAAGCGACAATATTTCCCGGTCCGCTTCTGTTCCTCGGTTGATTCTTTCGGACGTGGCTTTCTGTATTGAAATGTATTGCAGGTGGATAAGTAAATGTTCTCAAGTGGTGCGTTCAGCGGAGTATACTCGCTGTAGCTTGGGATTCTCGATTTCCACTTCCCCGCTTCTCTCTTTTTCCCTTGACTCCTTCCTCCGGACTCCTTGGGTTGCCCAGGCTTGTTCTGGACATTGACTTGGACCTTTCCCGAGCTGTCTCCAGACTGCTTCACAGCAATGTTGCTCTTTATTGACTCTTGGACAGGTCCTGGCGCCTTATCTCGTCGTACCCACCTAGCTTCCTCTCTTCTTATGAACTGGTGTGCCTTTGAGTAGAAACGCTCTAGCGTAGCCGGAGGTTTTCCTGCCAGCCAGTCTCCAAACTCAGAGTCTGGATCCACACCTCTCATTACAGCCATCAGAATTGCATGGTCATTGGGATTACTGACTTCAGTTGCTGCTACGTGGAATCTTTGTAAATATTCCTTCAACGACTCCCCGGGATTTTAGATTACACTTGACAGAGACATCACGTCCTTTGGGCGCGTAGTGTGTATCCTGAACTTCTCAATAAACTTCTTTGCCAACTCCTCGAAATTTGATACGGATCGCGGAGGAAGTCGGGTGAACCACATAGTAGCGATCCCAGATAGAGTAATCGGAAAGCACCTACACTTGGTGGCATCGTTCGCTCTAGCTGAATCCATCATCCATTCGAACCTCATGACATGTTGTCTGGGTTCAGTCCTCCCTTCATACGCAGGGATAGTAGGCATACTAAACTTCCTGGGGTACGCCGCTTGCAACACAACATCCGTGAACGGAGTATGACTTCTTGACACTCCCCAATCATCATTCGATAACCCCTGATTTTCCTTCATCAACTGCCTGATCATGGCTGTCAGATCTGGTGTCTGTATGGAAGGCGGAAGGTTAGTGTCTGTTCTACGCGCCCGTCCATGCTGATGCCTCCTCTCCTGGCGGTCTGCCAATCGTGCGTCTTGAGGTTCGACATCGTTAGCATTTTGATGATCCGGGCCTCTATCCTCCGTCTGTACCCCGGTCCTGAAGTTTCCAGCTCTTGCTTGGTCACGGTCTCCAGTTGTTTGAACAACAGCTTCTGCTCGTGCAGCGTCAGTCTTGCGGCGTCTGCGCCTGGGAGGTTCATCAGAGGAAGTAGAGTTGTCGGATGAGGAATAAAGGGCGGGATTGCCCCCAGCATTCTGTTGCTGCTGTTGAGTTAGTTGTGCCATCAGGTTGGCGTTAGCTTGCATCTGCTCTCCTAGTTGTCTCCTACTTTCCCTGAGCTCTCTCATCAAGTCGTTGAACTCTATTCTGGTGACAACTGGAGTTTGGTCCTGAGCAGCAACTCCTGCATTTGGAATTGCTGGTTGATTGCTAGGCCCTGCTTGTTGCACGCTAGCAGTCTCGTGGGCATCCGCATTATGAGAAGCTGACCTGGTACGTGGTCTTGCCATTGTAGATTTAATTGTATGAACTCTGAGTAGAATCAACGTATGTCCTATCAGTGAGTCGGATCTTCTTTGGGGGATTTGTTCAATCCAGTAGCTTCAAAGCGGATCCTTGAGGTCTGAGAATTCAATTCTTAGTGAAAGCACCAAAGTGTTAGCACCAAAATTGGTCACTAACCTCGTAGAGAAAGATTGTGTAGAGATATAAGTGATGAAAGTAAATTAAACAGAGAAGACAATGCTAATCTAACTGCAGAAAGTAAGAACACCAAATTTATAGTGGTTCAGCGTAATTGCCTACGTCCACTTTGAGGTTAAACTTTATTGATCTTCTTTATAGTTGATTACAAATACAATTCGTGAATCAAATGCTTGCATGAAGTTGTTTAAGTAGAGAAGATGAGTCTCGAAAATGGCAGAGTCTCCCCATTGTTCTCTCCCAAACAAGGATCCCTTTCATTGTGACCCTGCCCCTCTATTTATAGGCAAATATGGGCTGGACGTCCCAAGTGGGCTTGGTGGCCGAACGCTCTAGCCCAGGTGTTGTGGTCGCTGCATGCCGAACCTGGTATGCCGAACGCTCTAATGCCGAACAGTCCTTTCTATGTCGAACGGTACGCTGGATGTGTGGGAAGTGCAGGATGATTGTCAGTTGAGGCCGAACGTGTCTCTATCCGAAGCTCTTGAACGAACAGTGCATGCAGGCCGAACGACATTGTTACCTTGAGTAGTTGTGCATACTGAATGTCTTTTGGATGCCGAGTACTACGCCGAGCACCATGGGATGCCGAGTACTCCTGCTGCCGAGTACGCCGAGTACCTTGGGATGCCGAGTACTCCTGTTGCCGAGTACTACGCCGAGTACCTTGGGATGCCGAGCGCTCTTGTTGCCGAGTTCTCCTATCACCGAGTTCTAATGATGCCGAACGCTAGCTGACGCTGAGCATTGGTTGTCGCCGAGTGCCAGTTGACGCCGAACACTACTTGACGCCGAGTCTTCTGGTCGCCGAGCACTACGGATGCCGAACGCTTTGGATGCCGAGTCCCACTGGATGCCGTGTGTTTCGCCGAACACTCCTGGATGCCAAGTGCTTCGCCGAACACTCCTGGATGCCGGACACTATAGATGTCGGACACTCTATGGTGCCGAGTCCCACTGTATGTCGTGTGCTTCGCCGAACACTCCTGGATGCCGGACACTATGGATGCCGAGTGCTACTTGATGCCGAGCACTAGTCGCCTGGTCAAATCTCCAGGAAACAGTTTCGAAAGATTGTTTCAAAGAGATTTTGAAAAGAACTGTCGCCTTTGTTTTTTTTCAACCTTCCGAAGGGTCGAATGTAGGAGCTTTTGACTTAATCAAAAGGTTTACTGGTTTTATAAATACAAGCCGCTTTCTAACCTTCCGAAGGGGTTGAAAGCAGGAGCTTTTGACACAGTCGAAAGGTTTAAATGTTTCCCCAATGTTTTATAAAGTAGAAAGTGGTTTTGAAACTTTCACCTATGAACCAAAGTAATATTTTTTAAGTATATACCCAATGCTTTCGAAAGGTTTGAATTTTAACGAATTCGAAAGGTTTGCCTTCCATTGGTTTCGAAATGTTCTATCCTTATATCTATGATAGTAATGCTTTATCAAAGTTTCGAAGGAAGTGTTTAAAGTATAAAAGGAACCGGAGCCTATTGTTTTTAAAGTAGATGACTAAACCTTTCGAAGAGGTTGTAAGTGTAACCCTTCGACGTTGTCGAAAGGTTTGAAAAACCCACACTATAATTTTTAAAGGAAAAACCCACAGATTTTATAAAGGAGTTTTGTAATGGCTTTAAGTATGTAATTTTGAAGAAGTATCGCTTTGGTAAAAATATAAGTTAAAGGTGTTAACTATGTTTTATCCTATGTATTTCAAGGACCTCAAACCCACAGAAGTGGTATTATTAAATTGTTGTTTTGCTTCTTCAAACATGAGTATATTCACATGATAACCCATAACTTTATTTTGGGGAAAAAGGGGTAGAAGAACCAGCTAGGTTACTCAATAGTGAATATAAATTACTTAAACTCCTCAATGAGTAGAATTGCATCCAAGGAGTCAGGGTGACCAAAAATATAGGATGCCTAAACTTTATAGTTATTGGTGCATACCAAAAGGTTCATAGTAAACCCATGAAAACTATGATAAGGTAGTTATTGGTGCATACCAAAAGGTTCATAGTAAACCCATGAAAACTATGATTAGGTAGTTATTGGTGCATACCAAAAGGTTCATAGTAAAACCATGAAAACTATGATAAGGTAGTTATTGGTGCATACCAAAAAGGTTCATAGTTAACCCATGAGAACTATGCATTAAAGACAGTTGGCAATGGCTAATTTGTTTGTATCGAACCCATGAAAACTATATCCGGATTAAGAATTAACATCTGTCAATAGATTCCTAGTAAACCCATGAAAACTAGGATAAGATGGTTACTAATGGAAGTATCAGTAGGTTCCTAGTCAACCCATGAAAACTAGGATGTAAAGTGAGTTACTGGATAATTCCATAGGTTCCTATTGAACCCATGAAAACTAGGATAAGGTGATTAGTTATTTGAATTACTAATAGGTTCAGGGGGACCCATGATTTAATTAAGTTAACTAGTAGCAGCCTATAGGTTCTTAGTGATCCCATGAAAACTATGAATATGACAGGATGTATATTAATTATAACAAGGTTATTAGTATACCCTTGAAAACTAAAAAGGTTAATAGTGACCTTAGAAACTTTAATTATGATAGGGTGTCAGATTAAACTGGGAATGGTAAGACCTAATTATTTTCAAGTATGCATATCATCGTAATATTTTAAAATGTATGTTTTAACCATTCTGGATGCAGTAGCACAGAATATGGCTTTATAAAGGTTTTTAGGATACTAGTGAGGGGGAAACCCGTTCCACTAAGCGGCGTGGTCTTACTAGATTTTCAAAAAATCTGAGATGTTAGATTATTATTCATACCAGGCTTTATGTCTGACTCGAAGTTTTTGTTTTCCCCTTAAACTCTCGGGTACTCAATTGATTTTGAGTAGTTTGAGGTTTAGGGTTTTCTGGTTCTCTTCTTAGAAGAATAAAGCTTCCAAAGGCGTGCAGAAGGCATATAGTTATTTAGAGATATCTTTTCCGCTGTGTGTTTTGTTTGTAAAGGAAGATTTATTAGCCTTACTATATAATCTGATTAACCAATGGGGCATCTTCATATGTTGCTCTTGGTGTATTTGTAATAATTATATTTTGCTGAACGCGGTTAACGTAATTTGGGATTATGTAATGGACATGAAATGTTTTGATTCGAATGTGGAAATATATTTTTGAATTGTTAATTTTTTTTCCTTATTTCTATGATCTCTGTCTCAATGTATCTAGCATCGCCGTATTTGGTCGCCGAAGATTAATAACTATGGGTGACTGCAACATCTGTAGCCGTTAGTTTTGGGCCTCCAAGTAGAGGGATGTTACAAGTTGGTATCAGAGCATAGGTTTATGAAACTTTAAAAGAAAAGTTAAACCTAAAAGCTTTTTCAAACATAATCCAATGAATTTAAAAATATGATCGGGGTTTGGGTTAATGCTATATTAACGTACTTGTATTTGACATATTGGTATATATCTAAGTACGTATTCCCCTCTCTCTTAGACCTTTCTTCTGTATCTTACTAAGGCTCGTATGCAGATATACGAGAATGAGAATATGGAGGTAGGAAATGGAAGAGGAAATCTAGGCGGGGGAAGCACCACAACCAATGGAAATGTTCGACCTAATACGCGGAGAAACCAAGGTCGACAGGCTAATGCTAATCAAAATGCTTAGGCTAATGTAGGTGCTAGAAATCCGCCAGTAGATGCGGGGATGGTGTATCAGTTGTTCGCTAATCTGTTGCAAGTAGGAGCTGCTGGGAATGTTGGTGGGGCTAGTCCTGTAGTTCCAGCTGGTTATAATTATGCTAAGCTGAGTAGAGACTATGTTAGTCTGGGAGGAAAGCCATTTGCTGGAATGGATGATGTTGTTGAAGTAGAGAATTGGCTGTTGAACTGTGAAAGAATCTTTATAGCTATAGGCTTGAGTGATGTAGAGAAGAGAAGGCTAGCCTCTAGTGTGACGGCCGGAGTGCCGGAGGAAGAGTTGACATGGGCTGACTTCAGGAGGAGGTTTGAGTAGAGGTTCTTATCTTAGGTTGCCAAATCGGCGTTGGTGAGGAAGTTTATGGATCTTATCCAAGGACAGATGTTTATGATCGAGTATGCTGCTAAGTTTGATGAGCTATCTCGATATGGTTATGCTTTGGTTGACATTGATGTCAGGAGGAATGAGAGATTCATTAGAGGTTTGAGGCCAGAGCTAGGAAGAGACTCATATTAGAGAACCTTATCAGGTGATGGTGGAGATGACAGTCCGCCGTGAGGATATGTGTAATGACCCTAAGTTTCCGACCCAGTTTAAAATCTAAAATCCATCGTTTCAATATAAAATTTGGAAATTTATAAACGATCTAAATTAACGTCCAAACTTTATTTATGAGATACGTCCAGTTAGATATGAACATAGAAAGGTTTCGTCGCAAAAATATTACAGTAATTTTCGTTCGCGTTTTACTGTATATCAGTCCATATAAAGCTGCGTAAAATTTATCTTTCAAACCCAAATATCTTTACACAGTTATGTTGTAAAAATTATTCTGATCAAGATGATATAGTTCGTTTCGTCTAAAACTGAAATCGCCTGCTCCGTTTAAATTGTTTTTACAAATCGTACAATTTAAGCGGCGTAATTCGTATTTTTATAAAACCATCGTATCGCAATAATCTGTGTACCGTTGGAAGCGCATCGTCGCACTGATCATAACGGTATATTTATTTGTGCGAATCGGAGTCCGACATAAATCCGTCGCGTTGATTTATCAGTTCCGGACGGACCGGGTACAAAATTTCAGCCCAAATTCTTTAATCGTTTACAAAAGAAAGTTGAAAATTTTCTCAACCGGTGGAATTAATATGGTAGTTGGAAGCTGGGAGATGGTATTGGAAAAGGGTATGACGTTTCATTATTCGATGATGAAAATCAGTACTACGAAGCGGTAGAGTAAGGAAGTATATCTCCATTCATCTTCACTGTTGCACTTTACGTCATTTCCAAAAATCACTTCAGGTAATCCTTCTTCCCCTCTCTTTTCAACATCCCAGACTACTACCACTCTCTACCGCCCCGTCTTTCTCCCTCTTCTTCCATGTATTTTTTTTCTTTCACTGAACAAAAGCTTGGCCGAAACACACACCCTTCCACCATAGCCAGCACCTAAGACGTACCGGCACTGCTTCATCACCACCATGCACCCAGTCCCCTCCGCCTCCACCACTGCCTGACGGCCACACCCCATTTCCTTCGCCCACGCCTCGCCAACAGCCCATCACTCCTCCCTTCGTGCGTGTGTGTTTGAAGAAGAAGCGTGTGCATGAGTTAAAGTATGCACGTGAGTGGAGGGTGGTTGCAAACACGAATTCCCGACCAAAATAAAAAAAAATGAAGAAAAAAAAAAGAAAGAAAGAAAAGGGAAGTTGCGTATGTGGGTGGGCATGCTGCGATGGTGGAAGGAGTTGGATTGAAAGGTGGCATATTCATGAATTATGTATATGTACATGAATTGCAAATAGCTCGGGGGGAGGCCACGACCGAGAGAAAAAAAATAATAAAGTGGCAAAAGTAATATGCGTGAGTGCAGTTTTCAGCAAGTGAGGGTGGATGGGTTATGGACAACCTGTACATACATGCATGATGAAGGAGGGGGCTGCTGCATAAATTTTAGTCGCGGCTGTTAAAAAAAAATAACTGAGTTTCGCAAATAGTTTTGATATTGCAGAAAGTATTTGCGCAAATATTTGTTTGGTTGCTAGAATAGTAACCGACTTTTCTTTTTCGTGTGTGTAGAAGCAACCGACTGAGTATCTTTTGCGGCAGCACCGATCTTCAGCTTTTATTCTTTTCTCCGTCTTCGTGTCCGTTGTTCGTGCTGTACCGACTCTTTTCTTGCTTCTTCGTGCTTTGCCGTCAAATTTCTTTATCCACGAAAGGTGAATTAATTTTCACGACTATATTCTTATGCTAGTTTGGTTGATAACTGATTGCTATGTGAAAATTAAATTAAGTGCTGATTTCTATTGTTAAGTGATAAAATATGCAAGTTGAAAGTGATATAGGATTATTAACAATATTAAGTGAATTATATATGTTGAACGTTGATTAACTTGACCCCTTATATGTTGAATATGGACTAGTTAAATATGACCTCTTTTAATTGTTTAGTTAATTGACACGTAGGATATGATAAATTTCCCTTTGGACCTTTACACGTACTTTTGATTATTGTTGTAGTATTGAAATTGTAGTTGAACAATAAATGCAAAACCGTAATGTAATAATCTTTAATCTACATGAAATGATAGTGTAGATTCTAGAAAATAATTATATTAATTTGCATAAATAACAAATGCAAATTAGTACGATTATTTCGGGATTATCTAAATTGTTGAATTGTTGTGAATGGATGCTATTGCTTGTTTATTTACTTTGACACCATCCCAGCTATCACACTGCAAGTTCCCTTTGTATGTTTTGATTTTTAAATTGAAATGGAATCGGGTTGAAATGATAGATACCCAAATAAACCTTGACTTTGGATAGAAAATTAAATTAAACCCGATTGGTCAATGTTTTGATTTAAAATAAAATAACGTTTTATTTGACTAATAATATGGTTTTGAATAAAATTTGGAATTTAAATTCGAATGAATGGAAAATGTGAACATTTGTAATTAAGACAAATATTAGTGTAGTAATTGACGAAGAACATTGTTTAAATTTAAATTGATTAATAATGAAGTTTTGGAATTGTTAAAAATTAAGTTTTGAAATTTGTATTAATTAAGTTTTGGAAATTATTAATAATTAAGTTGAAATTATTAATAATTAAGTTTTGAAATTGTTAAAAATTAAGTAATAATTAAGATTTGAAATTATTTGATAATTGAATAAGATTGAATTATTTGATGGTTAAACTAAATTGAATATTTTATTTAAGTGAAATTGAATTTTGAACAAGTGTAACTAAGTAGATAATAAGTGAAATGGATTTCTTTAATAAGAAATAGAATGTGTTTTGTTAACAAATGAAAGACTTGTAATTTAAAGAATTGGATTCGACAAATTTAATTTAAATAAATTTGTAAAGTTGATATAACAAGTTGAACTTAAGAAAGTAATGTAATGGATTGGAAATTTAATTGAAATTGTTTTAATGATAAATTAATTGAATGAATATCGAATGAAATCGATAATTGAGTTTAAATCGATTTGAAAGTTAATTGAGTTAAATGATTTTGGAATGAACTTATATACGAAGTTCAATGAATATTTGAATTGTTTTAAGATTGAAACTTTGAAATTGAATTATAGAAATTTTAAAATGAAATTGGGAAGTTATGACATGTAATTTTGGAAATTGATTTGGAAAGACTAACGAAATGTTGATTTATAAACTCTAATTGAAATCGAAATTGATTTGATTTTGAAATTTATTAAACAACCAATCGGTGTAATAATCACGAAGGTTATTAAAGAGACCGGAATCGGTTAGGGACATACTCACTGTCTAAACCGAAAACCACTTTAATAACTATGCGCGGAGTGTGATCCAGAATGAAGTGGTTGGATTGATGAACGTTGATGATTGAAGAAAGAGAACGATAATGGATAGCCTTGACACTTGTGTCAAATTGGAAATGACTAAAACAGGAGCCGTGCCGGGCCAATGGAGGTTAGCTACCTCAAGCGAACACACTTCTTCGTAAAACTATTCATTTACTTTGTGATTGATTGGTGCGCACCCTTGATTTGGGAGTGTTGTTTCGCGGTGTTGCGATCGCTGCGGCGATGCGTTCTCACCAGTCCGGATCAGGCAAAGGGTAGTGTCACTACCTTGGGTATTGCTTCATGTGCCTTGTCATACTTGTATTCCATATACGCGACCACTACGAATTTGTTTTGTATTATACCTATGGAGTACTCCTTGATAGCCCACTAGTTTACGGTGGAGTTTACAGTGTTGTATAGTATATGATGCTTATATAAAATTTGTTAAGGGGAATAATGGTGACGCCTTAACACTATCTTGATATTTTACTTTACTGTTAGACATTATCTATTTATCGTACACTACTATGTATAGATAGTTTATCGGATCCTGAAAGGTGTTTATTCCATTCATCTTTGAGTTAATGTTATTTCAAATTTTGAACCATATTATATGTATAAGAATATATGTCCTGATTCGAGTGTTTGTTTGTGCATATGCTCGGATCAGACTGAGGATTGCTGTTGCTGTTCTACTTGGAGCTGAAGACCGAAGACTATCACTATCTTATCTTATCAGTATTGTTCTTTCTATTTGGACTATTGGACATCTATGTTGTTCTATTTCTTTTAGTTGAGACATTGTTGTATTTATGGGTAGCTTCATGAACTACTCTTATGACTATGTTGTATTTCCACTGCACTATTCTGTTATGATGTATTTTCTGTGATTCTATGATGATTCTAATTTATATACATATAAATATACTCCATTAATGATACGTGTTTTGCAATATTTAAGTTGACATGTGTGGATTATTGTCAATTTAAATGGTCCAAATATTCGGGTTGTTACAGTTGGTATCAAAGCTTTGCTTCCCGATAACCTTAGCCTGTGGAGTTTAAAGCTCATTAGAGATAGGGTAAACATACCCTAGAATGAGGAGAATCATTTCAGAATCCACATCCTTTGATTCATCTTTCTTATTGAATTCGTTGAATAGAATTTCCTTAAGTTCTATAAATTCCTATCTTTGATTCTAAATCACTTTTGGTATTCCAGGATGGCTACCAGGAGAAATGTTAGAGGCAGGGGTGGAAATGCTCCTGGTCCACATGCCCTAGCTCCCGCAGTCCGATTCTCCACTCTTAGCAAGGAGTACACTCAGCTTGGCGGAGTAAAATTCACTGGCTCCGAGAGTATCATCGAAGCACAGCAATGGCTTAAGAGTTTGGAGAGGATCTTTACTAGCTTGGAGATCACAGACGTTCAGAAGCGTAAGTTGGCCGCTTGGCAGCTTCAGGATGCTGCACAAGATTGGTGGGAGTCAGTCACTTCTCGTACTGATGAGGAAACCATCACTTGGGCCCAGTTTAGGTTGTGATCTATCTAAATTCCATCTAAATGAAATTTCTTTTATCTCGTCAAATTTTGACTCGTCTTCTTATCGCTTGTAAATAGGGATTCCTTTATGGCTCAGTGGATGCCAGCTGCTGGGAAGGCCCAACTCTATCGGTCTTTTATGGATCTCAAGCAGGGCAACATGACTTTCTCCAAGTACGAAAGGAAGTTTAACGAACTCTCCAAGTTCGGACCTGGCTTGATTGACACACCTCTGCTTAAGAATGAGAAGTTCATACATGGTGCACGCCCAGAGTATTACGAGCTCCTCACCGCTCATGTCCATTGAACTTTCACTGAGTTGATGGATTTTGCTCTTCGATACAAGGGAAAGCCTAAGGGAACATCTGTCCCCAAAGCTCCAGTTACTCAGACATCGGCTAATCAGTCGAGGAAGCGAAAGCCAAATTTTGAGCAACAGAAGAAAAATTGGCAGTAGAAATCCGAGCTTGGCTATTCTCAAAAGAAGCCTATTGACTTATCCTCCATCACTTGTTTCAAGTGCGACCAGAGGGGTCACTACGCCAACAGCTGTCCAACATCTGCCAGTGCCGTTGTTCCGCCCCCTCAGAATACCAGGAACGACCTCTGTCACGTATGTTTGCAGCCGGGCCATTTCAAGAGGGATTGTCCTATGTATAAAAAGGGAAAGACGACTGGAGTATTTGCTATGACTTCTTCTGCCCATGATCCACCTACCCCACCAGTTCCTACTGATAACCAAGGTACATTACAGAGTACTTTTATGTTACATACTTTACCCGTTAAAGTTCTATTTGATACCGGAGCAACACATAGTTTCATATCTATTAATTTGTGCAATAAACTTGGTTTGGAACCCACTCTTGCATCTATTTCCTTACGTGTATCTAACCCTATTGGAGGGCCCGCTAACCTTAAAAGGGTTTGCAAATATGTCACTCTTATGCATGGCATTCACCGCTTCACTTGGGATTTCTATGTCCATGGATTTGAGGCATTCGATATACTATTGGGCATTGATTGGCTACGGAAGTTCGAAGCCAATATCTCATGCAAAGCTCGAACCGTCTCTCTTATCGACGACAAGTGTATACCTTTAGTTATTAAAGGCAAATCACCTCAAGAATATGCTGGGAGTTTTATCTTCTCTCTTGACTCCCATCCAAATGAACTAAGCTCTACTCCAGTTGTTCAATTCTTTTCTGATGTATTTGGAGAAGTCAATTCTCTACCACCTCCGCGGGAAATCGAATTCCGCATTGACCTTATTCCTGGTGCCCGACCAGTAGTTCTCCCTCCCTGGAGAATGTCTCCTAAAGAAAAGGCAGAGTTGAATGTTCAAATTGAAGACTTATTTTCTAAAGGCTTGATTCGGCGAAGTCATTCAGAATGAGGTACTGCAGTAGTATTCGTCACAAAATTGGATGGATCTCTCAGAATGTGTGTGGACTATAGAGAGCTGAACAAGCTCACACACAAGAACAGATATCCGATGCCCCGCATCAATGATCTATTCGACCAGCTCCATGGAGCTAAAGTATTCTCTCAACTCGATCTGGCTACTGGCTTTCACCAACTCAGAATTGCTGAAAAGAGTATTCCTAAAACAGCATTCCGCACTGAAAATGGTTTCTTTGAATGGCTGGTTATGCCGTTCGGTCTTACTAATGCTCCAGCTTATTTCTTCGACTTAATGAATAGAGTTTTCCGGGATGTTCTTAACAAGTTTGTTCTTGTTTTCATCGATGATATTCTCGTCTTCTCTAAGGATGAGAAAGAGCATAGGTCACATTTGGCTTTTGTTCTTGAAACTCTTCACAGTCATCAGCTTAAGGCCAAGTTTTCAAAATGCCACTTTTGGAAAGATAAAGTTCGTTTTCTTGGCCATATTGTTTCGGAGAATGGGATTTCGGTTGATCCAGCTAAGATCGCCGTAATCAATGTAAGTTAAATCCTTACTTGTCAATTCTATCTAAACAACTTATCACTTTCTAAAATTCGAATCCTTGGAATTTGCAGGATTGGGAGACCCCCAAAACTCCTACAGATATCCGTAGTTTCTTGGGATTAGCTGGCTATTACCGCAGATTTATAGAAAACTTTGCTCGTATTGCCGCACCACTTACCGCACTGACCAGAAAGAATGTGAAATTTATCTGGAGAAAAAAGTGCGAAGCAGCTTTCAACGAGATGAAGCGAAAGTTGACATCTGCCCCAGTTCTTACAGTTATTGATGGTAGCGAAGGTTTGACTGTCTATACGGATGCTTGTCGAGATGGACTTGGAGCAGTTTTAATGCAGAAAGGAAAGGTTATTGCTTATGCTGGTCGCCAATTAAAGACCCATGAAGCAAACTATGCAACTCACGATTTAGAGCTTCTTGCGGTTGTATTTTCTCTTAAGCTATGGAGGCACTATCTATTGGGAACCAAATTCGAGTTATTCACTGACCATAAGTCATTGAGATATATCTTCTCGAAAAAGGATTTGAATTAGAGACAAGTCCGATGGCTCGAATTTCTAGCTGCTTATGATCTTGATATTAATCACACTCCGGGAAAAGCAAATGCCGTAGCCGATGCTTTGAGCAGGAACCAAGCTATGATATGTTGTAATCTTGTTGAAGGGATGTTATTCCAGCTTTCCGTCTCCCCAACTCTTATGGATCGTATTATAGCCAAACAATACGAGGACACTTTGCTTTATCGCATCAAAGAAATAGTTCTTGGCAGAGTTGAAAATGCTGATAATAAATTGGGTGCACATGTTGATAGTAATGGAATCTTGAGAATTGATAATTGTATCTGTGTTTCTAATGTTGATGGTTTAAGACAAGAAGTGTTGAGAGAAAACCATCAATCTTCACGTTCATTTCATCCCGGTGTCACCAAGATGTACCAGAATATGAAGAAGCTATATTGGTGGAGTGGGATTTAGCGCGATATTTCTACCTATGTTAGAAGGTGCATCACTTGCCAACAAGTTAAAGCTGATCATAGAAAGATAGCAGGATTGCTTCAACCTCTAGAGATTCCAGGTTGGAAGTGGGAACAGATTTCTATGGACTTTATTGATGGGCTGCCAAGGACTAGAAAGGGTAACGAAATCATTTGGGTGATTGTCGATAGACTGACGAAGTCCGCTCACTTTATTCCAGTCAAGTCCACTCGTACAGCTTCGAGTTTGGCAGAGTTATATATGAGAGAAGTTGTTAAACTTCATGGTGTACCATCTAGTATTGTTTGCGATCGAGATCCTATTTTCAACAGTAAATTATGGAAAGCATTTCAGGATACTTTGGGCACAAAACTGAATCTGAGCACAGCTTATCATCCTCAGAAAGATGGCCAAACTGAGAGGGTGAATCAGATTTTGGAAGACCTTCTCCGAGCTTGTATTATTGATTTCGGTGGATCTTGGGAAGACCATCTTCACTTGGTTGAATTCACTTATAATAATAGTTACCAGGTAAAGAAATTTAAATTTCAAATTTGAATAAGTATATTTGAATTTGAATTAATGATCTTTAATAAACAGGCAAGCATTGGTATGGCACCGTTCGAAGCCTTATATGGACGGCCGTGCAAATCACCAGCTTGTTGGATCGAGTCTGGAGATAGACTTGTGCTTGGTCCAGAAATAATTATGGAAGCCTCTGAAAAAGTCGAAAAAATCAGGAAGAAGATAAAGATGGCACAGGATAGACAGAAGAGCTACGCTGACAAAAGAAGAAGAGATCTCGAATTCAGTGTAGGAGACAAAGTATTTCTGAAAGTGTCGCCCTTGAAGAATATTGTTCGATTTGGAAGGAAAGGGAAGCTAGCTCCGAGATTTGTTGGTCCGTTTGGGATTGCGGAAAGAGTCGGAACATTAGCATATAGAGTTGCATTACCAGAGAAGTTCGCCGGTGTGCACAACGTGTTCCACGTCTCACATCTTCGTAAAGTTGTGCACGATCCATCTATGACCATCCCTACTGCTCAGTTAGAAGAGATTGTTATTGAGCCTGACTTGACTATTGAGCGAAAGCCACTTCGGATAGTCGATCGTGAGACAAAGCAACTTAGAAGGAAGTCGGTAAAACTCGTCAAAGTACAGTGGAGTGTAGATGAGCGAGATTGCACATGGGAGACTGAGGATAGTATTCGGGATTCAAACCCCGAATTACTAATTTCAGGTATAATTCAAATTTTTTATAATCTATCTTGATTTCTGCTTACTTCACTCTTACTTCACTCGGCTCGTTCCTTTTCGAGGACGAAAAGTTTTGAGTGGGGGAGATTGTAACGACCCTATGTTTCCGACCCAGTTTAAAATCTTAAATCCATCGTTTCAATATAAAATTTGGAAATTTATAAACGATCTAAATTAACGTCCAAACTTTATTTATGAGATACGTCCAGTTAGATATGAACATAGAAAGGTTTCTTCGCAAAAATATTACAGTAATTTTCGTTCGCGTTTTACTGTATATCAGTCCATATAAAGCTGCGTAAAATTTCTCTTTCAAACCCAAATATCTTTACACGGTTATGTTGTAAAAATTATTCTGATCAAGATGATATAGTCTGTTTCGTCTAAAACTGAAATCGCCTGATCCGTTTAAATTGTTTTTACAAATCGTACAATTTAAGCGGCGTAATTCGAATTTTTATAAAACCATCATATCGCAATAATCTGTGTACCGTTGGAAGTGCATCATCGCACTGATCATAACGGTATATTTATTTGTGCGAATCGGAGTCCGACATAAATCCGTCGCGTTGATTTATCGGTTTCGGACGGACCGGGTACAAAATTTCAGCCCAAATTCTATAATCGTTTACAAAAGAAAGTTGAAAATTTTCTCAACCGGTGGAATTAATATGGTAGTTGGAAGCTGGGAGATGGTATTGGAAAAGGGTATGACGTTTCATTATTCGATGATGAAAATCAGTACTACGAAGCGGTAGAGTAAGGAAGTATATCTCCATTCATCTTCACTGTTGCACTTTACGTCATTTCCAAAAATCACTTCAGGTAATCCTTCTTCCCCTCTCTGTTCAACATCCCAGACTACTACCACCCTCTACCGCCCCGTCCTTCTCCCTCTTCTTCCATGTTTTTTTTTCTTTCTCTGAACAAAAGCTTGGCCGAAACACACACCCTTCCACCGTAGCCAGCACCCAAGACGTACCGGCACTGCTTCATCACCACCACGCACCCAGTCCCCTCCGCCTCCACCACTGCCTGACGGCCGCATCCCATTTCCTTCGCCCACGCCTCGCCAACAGCCCATCACTCCTCCCTCCATGCGTGTGTGTTTGAAGAAGAAGCGTGTGCATGAGTTAAAGTATGCACGTGAGTGGAGGGTGGTTGTAAACACGAATTCTCGGCCAAAAGAAAAAAAAATGAAGAGAAAAAAAAGAAAGAAATGGGAAGTTGCGTATGTGGGTGGGCATGCTGTGATGGTGGAAGGAGTTGGATTGAAAGATGGCATATTCATGAATTATGTATATGTACATGAATTGCAAATAGCTCGGGGGGAGGCTACGACCGAGAAAAAAAAAATAAAGTGGCAAAAGTAATATGCATGAGTGCAGTTTTCAGCAAGTGAGGGTGGATGGGTTATGGACAACCTGTACATGCATGCATGATGAAGGAGGGGGTTGCTGCATAAATTTTAGTCGCGGCTGTTAAAAAAAAATGAACTGAGTTTCGCAAATAGTTTTGATATTGCAGAAAGTATTTGCGCAAATATTTGTTTTGGTTGCCAGAATAGTAACCGACTTTTCTTTTTCGTGTGTGCAGAAGCAACCGACTGAGTTTCTTTTGCGGCCACACCGATCTTCGGCTTTTGTTCTTTTCTCCATCTTCGTGTCCGTTGTTCGTGCTGTACCGTCTCTTTTCTTGCTTCTTCGTGGTTCGCCGTCAAATTTCTTTATCCACGAAAGGTGAATTAATTTTCACGACTATATTCTTATGCTAGTTTGGTTGATAACTGATTGCTATGTGATAATTAAATTAAGTGCTGATTTCTATTGTTAAGTGATAAAATATGCAAGTTGAAAGTGATATAGGATAATTAACAATATTAAGTGAATTATATATGTTGAACGTTGATTAACTTGACCCCCTTATATGTTGAATATGGACTAGTTAAATATGACCTCTTTTAATTGTTTAGTTAATTGACACGTAAGATATGATAAATTTCCCTTTGGACCTTTACACGTACATTTGATTATTGTTGTAGTATTGAAATTGTAGTTGAACGATAAATGCAAAACCGTAATGTAATAATCTTTAATCTACATGAAATGATAGTGTAGATTCTAGAAAATAATTATATTAATTTGCATAAATAACAAATGCAAATTAGTACGATTATTTCGGGATTATCTAAATTGTTGAATTGTTGTGAATGGATGCTATTGCTTGTTTATTTACTTTGACACCATCCCAACTATCACACTGCAAGTTCCCTTTGTATGTTTTGATTTTTAAATTGAAATGGAATCGGGTTGAAATGATAGATACCCAAATAAACCTTGACTTTGGATAGAAAATTAAATTAAACCCGATTGGTCAATGTTTTGATTTAAAATAAAATAATGTTTTATTTGACTAATAATATGGTTTTGAATAAAATTTGGAATTTAAATTCGAATGAATGGAAAATGTGAACATTTGTAATTAAGACAAATATTAGCGTAGTAATTGACGAAGAACATTGTTTAAATTTAAATTGATTAATAATGAAGTTTTGGAATTGTTAAAAATTAAGTTTTGAAATTTGTATTAATTAAGTTTTGGAAATTATTAATAATTAAGTTGAAATTATTAATAATTAAGTTTTGAAATTGTTAAAAATTAAGTAATAATTAAGATTTGAAATTATTTGATAATTGAATAAGATTGAATTATTTGATGGTTAAACTAAATTGAATATTTTATTAAAGTGAAATTGAATTTTGAACAAGTGTAACTAAGTAGATAATAAGTGAAATAGATTTCTTTAATAAGAAATAGAATGTGTTTTGTTAACAAATGAAAGACTTGTAATTTAAAGAATTGGATTCGACAAATTTAATTTAAATAAATTTGTAAAGTTGATATAACAAGTTGAACTTAAGAAAGTAATGTAATGGATTGGAAATTTAATTGAAATTGTTTTAAAGATAAATTAATTGAATGAATATCGAATGAAATCGATAATTGAGTTTAAATCGATTTGAAAGTTAATCGAGTTAAATGATTTTGGAATGAACTTATATACGAAGTTCAATGAATATTTGAATTGTTTTAAAGTTGAAACTTTGAAATTGAATTATAGAAATTTTAAAATGAAATTGGGAAGTTATGAGATGTAATTTTGGAAATTGATTTGGAAAGACTAACGAAATGTTGATTTATAAACTCTAATTGAAATCGAAATTGATTTGGTTTTGAAATTTATTAAACGACCAATCGGTGTAATAATCACGAAGGTTATTAAAGAGACCGGAATCGGTTATGGACATACTCACTGTCTAAACCGAAAACCACTTTAATAACTATGCACGGAGTGTGATCCAGAATGAAGTGGTTGGATTGATGAACGTTGATGATTGAAGAAAGAGAACGATAATGGATAGCCTTGACACTTGTGTCAAATTGGAAATGACTAAAACAGGAGCCGTGCCGGGCCAATGGAGGTTAGCTACCTCAAGCGAACACACTTCTTCGTAAAACTATTCATTTACTTTGTGATTGATTGGTGCGCACCCTTGATTTGGGAGTGTTGTTTCGCGGTGTTGCGATCGCTGCGGCGATGCGTTCTCACCAAGCCGGATCAGGCAAAGGGTAGTGTCACTACCTTGGGTATTGCCTCATGTGCCTTGTCATACTTGTATTCCATATACGCGACCACCACGAATTTGTTTTGTATTATACCTATGGAGTACTCCCTGATAGCCCACTAGTTTACGGTGGAGTTTACAGTGCTGTATAGTCTATGATGCTTATATAAAATGTGTTAAGGGGAATAATGGTGACGCCTTAACACTATCTTGATATTTTACTTTACTGTTAGACATTATCTATTTATCGTACACTACTATGTATAGATAGTTTATCGGATCCTGAAAGATGTTTATTCCATTCATCTTTGAGTTAATGTTATTTCAAATTTTGAACCATATTATATGTATAAGAATATATGTCCTGATTCGAGTGTTTGTTTGTGCATATGCTCGGATCAGACTGAGGATTGCTGTTGCTGTTCTACTTGGAGCTGAAAACCGAAGACTATCACTATCTTATCTTATCAGTATTGTTCTTTCTATTTGGACTATTGGACATCTATGTTGTTCTATTTCTTTTATTTGAGACATTGTTGTATTTATTGGTAGCTTCATGAACTACTCTTATGACTATGTTGTATTTCCGCTGCACTATTCTGTTATGATGTATTTTCTGTGATTCTGTGATGATTCTCATTTATATACATATACTTCATTAATGATTCGTGTTTTGCACTATTTAAGTTGACATGTGTGGATTATTGTCAATTTAAATGGTCCAAATATTCGGGTTGTTACACGATGCATCCTGTTTCAGCTTGGGGGAAGCCAGTCGAGTCCCAAGGTTCTTAGGGAAGGAAAATGAAGTTCTTTAAGAAGAAAGGAGCCCAAAAAGGGAAGGCCGCTAAGAAGGCAAAGGCTGATTTGGTGTGTTATAAGTGTGATAAGAAGGGCCATTATGCCTATGAGTGTAGAACTGAAAAGGAAAGAAGCCCGCGGATAAGAAGAATGTGAAATGCTTCAACTATGACCAAGTTAGGCATTATAAGAACTAGTGTCCAGACTAAGTTAGGGCGGACAGAGAGAAGGTGTTTTCTATTGGACCACCATCTTCTTCTAAACCCACTACTGTAGAAAAAGGGAAAACCGTGATGTAAGGTACGCTTTTGATTCAGAATATACCAGTTAGGGTACTTTTTGATACTGGTGCATCACACTCATTTGTATCTTAGTATTGGGTAGATAGGTTATGTATAGAACCTACATACCTAGTTACTTCCTTAAGGGTTGCGAATCCAATAGGAGGGTATGAAACTCTTAGGATGAGATGTGACCAATTAGAACTTGACTAGTTAGGTCATAAGTTTGCATGCAATTGTATGTTTTTGATTTCGTAGATTTTGGGATCAACTTAGGTACAGATTGGTTGGGTAAGTATGAGGTTAGGATATTTTGCCAGAATCGGGAAATATCATTGAGACACCTATATAGTCATAACCGAATCATTTTCTCGATGGAGAATTCTAGTAGGAGTGTTTATGCTTTATTGAATGCCATAAAGGTTGGAGAAGAGCTTAATCAGGTTCGTGTGGCTAGAGAGTTTTTAGATGTCTTTGAGCCGGTTACTAGATTATCTCTGAAATGAGATGTTGAGTTTCGAATAGACTTTATACCAGGAGCTGAATCTGTCAGTAGACCGCCTAGCAGGATGACACTAACATAGATGAAGGAATTGAAGGTGCGGCTAGTGGATCTTGAAGGAAGGAATTTTATCAGCCAAGCAGTTCACCTTGGGGAGCAGCTGTGGTGTTTGTGAAGAAACAAGATGGGTCGTTAAGGATGTGCATCGACTATTGTAAGTTAAAAAAATGCACGATCAAGAATAATTACCCTCTTCCAAGGATAGACGATCTGTTTGATCAGTTGAGTGGAGCCAGAGTATTTTCCCAATTGGATTTGGCGATGGGGTTCCATCAGTTGAGAGTGGCAGAGGATAGCATTCCTTTGATGGCATTTCGAACTAGGTATGGTTCGTATGAGTGTTTAGTAATGCCATTCGGATTGACGAACGCACCTGCTTTCTTCGTTGATTTGATGAATCGGGTTTTCTAAGAGCACTTGGATAGGTTTGTGTTGGTGTTCATAGATGACATTTTGGTGTACTCTAATGATGAAAGAGAGCATAAGATTCAACTTAGAGTGGTGTTGGTAGCGTTAAGGCAGAATCAGTTGGAGGCAAAGTTTTCCAAGTGTCATTTCTAGAAGAGAGAAGTTAAGTTTCTTGGTTATGTGGTTTTAGAGGAAGGATTGTCAGTCGATCCAGTTAAGATCGAGGTAGTCAATAATTGGAAGAGACCAGAGACGGTAACCAAGATCAAGAGTTTTCTTGGACTTGATGGCTATTACAGGAGATTTATCAAGGATTTCTCGCTGATAGCAGCAACTTTGACTAAGTTAACCAGGAAGGAAGTGAAGTTTGTTTGGTCCGACAAATGTGAAGAAGCATTCCTTAAGTTAAAGCATTTGTTGACTAATACTCCAGTGTTAGTAGTTCCGAATGGTAAACAAGGGCTGGTAGTTTACATTGATGCATGCGGTACTGGATTGGGAGCAGTATTGATGTAGAAGGGAAAAGTTATTGCTTATGCATCTTGGCAGCTTAGACCGTACGAAGTTAGATATCATATTCATGACTTAGAGTGCGGTAATTTTTGCCTTGAAGATTTGGAGGCATTATCTTTTAGGAGAGAGGTTTGAGTTGTTTACCAATCATAAGTGATTAAAGTATTTATTCTCTCAGAAGAAGTTGAATATGAGGTAGCATAGATGGTTGGAGTTTTTGGTTTCTTATGATTTCGTATAAAGTATACTCCTGGAAAAGGAAATAAGGCAGCTGATTCTCTCAGTAGAAAACATTAGAATGTGGTGTTATCAATGTTGGTAGAATGGAAGGTTCTAGAAGCTTTAGCCAGTTGTGGTGTGCAGTTGAGATCTACTACAAATTTTAGTCAGGGTACTGCCATGTGGTCTTGTTTAGAAGTTCGACTAGTGCTGATCGAGAGGATAGCTTCTAAGCAGAGAGAAGATCCAGCTTTAGCCGGGAGGATTAGAAGGCTTGAGATATGATCAGAGATTGGCGACCTAAAGGATTTTAGTCTTGACCAAAGAGGATGGTTGAGAAAGAAGGGATGATTATGTGTTCTAGATGTAGAGAACTTAAGGAGGGAAGTTCTAGAGGAATGTCATGAATCAAAGTTTACGATTCATCCTGGAAGGACCAAGATGATCATGATATGAAGAGGAGCTTCTATTGGGAAGGAATGAATTGGTATTTTGGCTTTTGGGTTAGGCAATGTGTTAATTGTCAACAAGTGAAGGCCGAACATCAGAAGCCAAGTGGGTTACTTCAACATTTAAATATTCCAGTTTGGAAGTGGGATTCGATACCGATGGATTTTATAGGCGGGTTGCTAAGGTCAAATAGAGGAAATGAAAGCATATGGGTTATAGTGGACAGGTTAACCAAGAGTGCCCATTTTATTCCGGTTAAGTCAATCAGGATGGCACATGTTTTAGCAAAGTTGTTCATGATGAACATAGTTAGACTTCATGGGATTCCTAGTAGCATAGTCAATGATAGAGATGCATTATTCACTAGCGAATTTTGGAGGAGTCTACAAGAGGTATTAGGTACCAAGCTTAAGATGTACACATCATATCATCAACAGATGGATGGGAAGACAGAGAGAGTCAATAAGGTACTGGAAGACATGTTGAGAGCTTGTGTGTTGGGACTTTGGTGGATCTTGGGAGGATCCCCTGCATCTGATTGAGTTTTCCTATAATAATAGTTATCAAACTAGTATGGGAATGGCGCCTTTTGAAGCTTTGTATGGAAGACCATGCAAATTGCCAACATGTTGGTTGGAGACTGGAGACAGATTGATCTTAGGTCCGGATTTGGTTAGGGAGGCGTCAGAGAAGATTGAGTTAATCTGAGGACGGATGAAGGAAGCTCAATCCAGGTAGAAGAGTTACGCAGATAAGAGGCGTAAAGACCTAGAGTTCTAAGTAGGAGACAGGGTTTTTATTAAAGTATCACCGATGAAGGGTGTGGTACGATTTGGGAAGTTGGGAAAGTTGGCCCCAAGATATGTTAGACCATTCCGGATTATAGAAAGGACTGGAAAGCTCGCGTACAGAGTAGAGTTATCGAACAGTTTGGCAGGTGTTCATTCTATATTCCATGTGTCTCATATTTACAAGTATGTGCATGATCCAGAGGCTACTATTCCTCAGACAGAGTTGGAGGACTTAGTAGTAGAGCCTAATTTGACTTTTCTTAGACAACCAATTCGGGTTGTAGCAAGTGATGAGAAGAGATTAAGGACAAAGACATTCAAGTTGGTGAAAGTTCAGTGGAGCAACAACGAGAAAGACTGTACTTGGGAGACTAAAGACAGGATTTGAGAGGCTTATCCTAATTTTCTATGATGGTATGTCTATTTTAGATTTATATAGAATGGTTGCTAGTCAGATAGGCTAGTATGGATGTTAAGAGATGTTAAAGATGATTGCTATGTTTGCTAGTTAGTTCTTACTGAATTTCGAGGACGAAATTCTTTAAGGAGGGGAGCCAGTAACACCCTTATTTTTATTGACATTATTCAAGAGATTTAATTAGAATAAATTAAATAGAATAATGTAGATAAGGAGATTGAGGTTAATTAATAAACTAGGTGGCCGTGCTTATTTAAAATCAAATGAACTTATGTAAATGGTTAGGAAATTAAACACAAGGGTATTAGGGTAAATAGCCACCCATATTTCCCACCCTTATACTATCTTTCTTAGTCAAACACGTTCATTTCACCAAAACCAAATTTATAACCATGAGAAGCAAGGCCGACCATTAGGAAGAAGAGAAGAGAAAATCAACTAAAAGCTTAGGATTTAAGTTAGAAGGAACGAATCTCAATCATACTTCAATTTCCTTATCCAATCTAAGGTGAATAATAATTTCTACATCTCTATTTTTGGTTTTTACATCTTATGGTTTCGGATTTAATGATAAAAATCCATTTTTATGATATGTTGAAAGATGATATGCTTGATTTATGATTTATATGGATTAAACGGGGTTGTTCAAAAAGTAGATATGCACAGTTTCAGGTGAAACCGAGATGAAATGATTTTTAAATGCCAAGGGAAAATTTTATGTTATAGAAAACATGATTTTTGAGTTGGGTTTCAAATTTTATAATTTTCCAAGCCGTGGAGAATTTATTATGAATTTTCAAAGGAAAATATGGTTATTTGGATTTATAAATTTCTTTTGGAAAATATATTAAGAATTTGGATCTAAAATTTTAGAATGTTATATAACATGATTAAAGTGAATTTCTGGAATTATTGGGGATTTTTACTAAGTGATTTAGTATGCAAATTAAATTATTTTGAAAGGAGGTCCTACATGACTTAATCATTTTAAAAGACGAAGGGCTTATTTGTTAAATGTTAAATTGGTTTAGTTCTGAGAAAATTGTGGCAAATATTACCTAAAATATTTAAAAAGTTGTGAAAGCCAATCAAAAGTTTACAAGTAGGGAAGTTAGTTACAAAAAGTTTTCTTATTTTGGAAAAATAACAGCTTTTACCCAGAAAAAGGTGGTTTCGCCTTCTTTGGCAAACCTTTCGACTCGGACCTCTCGACAAAGGTCTTTAGACTTCAATGACCAACAAGGTTGAAAGCAATGCACATGATATCATTCAGGTGGTATGTAGTGAATTGAATCAAGTCGAAAGGTATGGGGTCGAAGGGTGGTATTCGAAGGGTTGTTTCCGAAGAAGATGGATCCTTAGTTTATTTTGATTTTAAAAGAGAAATCACTTGCCTATTTTCTAAAGACCTTTCGACAAAGTCGAAAGGTTTGGTTTTCAAAAGGTTGTTTTATAAGACCTTTAGACAAGTTCGAAAGGTTTGGTTTTTATAATTTGTTTTTATAAGACCTTTCGACAAGGTCGAAAGGTTAGGTTTTGAAAGGATTTAAGAGACCTTTCGACGAGGTCGAAAGGTTTGGTTTCGAAAGGTTGTTTCAAAGAGATTTTGAAAAGAACTGTCGCCTTTGTTTTTATTCAACTGAAGAGGTTGAAAGAAGGAGCTTTCGACTTAGTCGAAAGGTTTACTTGTTTATAAATAAAAGTTACTTCCCAACCTTTCGAAGGGGTCGAAAGCAGGAGCTTTCGACATAGTCGAAAGGTTTAAATATTTTCCCCAATGTTTTATAAAGTAGAGAGTGGTTTTGAAAACTTTCACCTATGACCCAAAGTAATAGTTTTTTAAGTATATACCCAATGCTATCGAAAGGTTTGAATTTCAATGATTTCGAATGGTTTGCCTTCCATTGGTTTCGAAAGGTTCTGCCCTTATATCTATGATAGTAATGCTTTATCAAAATCGAAAGGTTTCGAAGGAAGTGTTTAAAATATAAAAGGGGGCTGGAGCCTATTGTTTATAAAGTAGATGATTAAACCTTTCGAAGAGGTTGTAAGTGTAACCCTTCGACGTTGTCGAAAGGTTTGAAAACCCACACTCTAATTTTTAAAGGAAAAATCCACGGCTTGTATAAAGTAGTTTTGTAATGGCTTTAAGTATGTAATTTTGAAGAAGTATTGCCTTGATAAAAATATAAGTTAAAGGTGTTAACTATGTTTTATGCTATGTATTTCAAGGACCTTAAATGCACAGGAGTGGTATTGTTAAATTGTTGTTTTTTTCTTCAAACATGAGTATATTCACATGATAACCCATAACTGTATTTTGGGTAAAAAAAGGGGTAGAAGAACCAGCTAGGTTAACTCAATAGTGAATATAAATTACTTAATCTCTTGAATGAGTAGAATTGCATCCAAGGAGTCAGGGTGACCAAAAATATAGAATGCCTAAACTTTGTAGTTATTGGTGCATACCAAAAGGCTCATAGTAAACCCATGAAAACTATGATAAGGTAGTTATTGGTGCATACTAGTTATTGGTGCATACCAAAAGGTTCATAGTAAACCCATGAAAACTATGATAAGGTAGTTATTGGTGCATACCAAAAGGTTCATAGTAAACCCATGAAAACTATGATAAGGTAGTTATTGGTGCATGCCAAAAAGGTTCATAGTTAACCCATGAAAACAATGCATTAAAGATAGTTGGCAGGGGCTAATTGGTTTGTAGTGAACCCATAAAAATATATCCGGATTAAGAATTGACATCAGTGAATAGGTTCCTAGTAAATCCATGAAAACTAGGATAAGAGAATGGCTAATGGAAGTATCAGTAAGTTCCTAGTCAACCCATGAAAACTAGGATGTGAAGTGAGTTGTTGGATAATTCCATAGGTTCCTAGTTAACCCATAGAAACTAGGATAAGGTGATTAGTTATTGGAATGACTAATAGGTTTAGGGGGACCCATGATTTAATTAAGTTAACTGGCAGGAGCCTATAGGTTCTTAGCGATCCCATGAAAACTACGAATAGGACAGGATGTATATTAATTATAACAAGGTTATTAGTAAACCCATGAAAACTAAAAAGGTTAATAGTGACCCTCAAAACTATAATTATGACATGGTGTCAGATTAAACTAGGAATGGTAAGACCTAATTATTTTCAAGTATGCATATCATCATAATATTTTAATATGTATGTTTTAACCATTGTGGTTGCAGGAGCACAGAATATGGTTTTATAAAGGTTTTTAGGATACTAGTGAGGGGAAACCCATTCCGCTAAGCAGCGTGGTCTCACTAGATATCCAGAAGGATTGAGATGTTAGATTGTTATTCATACCAGGCTTTATGTCTGACTCGAATTTTTTGTTTTCCCCTTAAACTCTCAGGTACTCAATTGATTTTGAGTAGTTTGAGGTTTCAGGTTCTCTTCTTAGACGAATAAAGCTTCCAGAGGTGTGCAGGAGGCATATAGTTATTAGAGATATCTTTTCCGCTGTGTGATTTTTTTGTAAAGGGAGATTTATTAGCCTTACTATATACTCTGATCAACCAAGGGGGCATCTTTATATGTCGCTCTTGGCGTATTTTTAATAATTATATTTTGCTGAACGTGGTTAACGTAATTTTGGATTATGTAATGAACATGAAATGTTTTGATTTAAATGTGAAAATATATTTTTGAATTGTAATTTTTTTTCCATATTTCTATGATCTGTGTATTAATGTATCTAGCACCTCCGTATCTGGTCGTCGAAGATTAATCACTATGGATGACTGCAGCATCCATAGCCGTTAGTTTTGGACCTGCAAGTAGGGAGATGTTACAGTTTTACTCTGAAAATGCACCAATTTTAAATACTTCAAAATTAGTGAGATATTGCTTTCTTCAAGATTTACAAATTTTTTACTTGGAATACCCTCGTCTCCATTTCGACTTCCTCGGCACTGAGAAGGAAGCATTTCCTAAAGAGATCAGAACATTTCACTCTAAATTAATTAGCGGTCACGATAGTCCCTCAACCGGGAAATGGGACTACAGCCAATGCCCACCGGTACTAACCCCAGAAGGAGTTACTATGCCCTTTGATTCGATGGTTATGCTTTTAGCTAACTCTCCAGATAAAGTTAGGAAAGTAGTCTCTAAACTTTAGATGTAATCCAATTGCATGTTGTATCCTTTTACTTTGTTGTTGTCTTAGTTGTAATCCATTGCTATAATAATAAAGATATCTTTTATCCCTATCCTGATTTTTATTTTGCTTCTTTTGTTTAAATAGGAGCTGCAATTGTCTACACAACTTCTCTTTCTCATAACTTATTGTCACGCGTTGATGCCATCAGAGAGAGACTGTTGAGAGCGAGTGGAGGGATCGTGGTCAATGATGAAGTCTTACTAGAATGCTTTGGCGGCAATGCTGAAGCCGTGAAATGGCACAAGAGATACTTTCTTTAAAAAACCATCGCCAGTAGTCACAACTCATATCGCCTATCTGAAGGCCGACATCAAGAAAAAGGATGAGATAATCACCACACTTAAATGACAAGTGAAGACAAATCCCACAATCGATTTTGATCAAAAGATGTGTTAACTTATTTAGCAAATAAGTGACTTAGAGTTGAAATTAAAAGATAGTCAGGCTCAGTATGCCTCTCTGGAATTCATCATGGGGGACAAGATTTCGAGTATTGACTTGCCTGTCTCTCGCTTCACTCCTACGGTTACTAAACCACAAGGTCAAAGCTTCTTGAGGCCGAAAAATTCCCTACTATGCTTAACCCTCCTCCGAGCTTAGATGAGAATGCCGTGGGAAATTGGTGTAGGAGAGTCAAATTTGAAACAGCCAAAAATTTCGATGAACATTAGAAGGTCAAATATTCCCAGACTATTAATGATTACGCTGCTAAGAATCAAAAGCTCGAACATGAAAACTATCTGCTTGAGAAGCGCGTTGCAGAGTTAAAAAGAGAAAACAAAACCCTTAGGGCAGCCAATAGAGCTTTTAATCGTGCTCTGATGACCAATATTGATGCGATTGACGATGAGAGCAGAATAAGGAGAAAAGAAACTCAAGGAAGTTCTTTGCACGACCATTCGCCATGTCGTGGACCCTTCAGTCGCAGAAACACTTAACAAAGCCGCTCAAGATTAGTAATTTATTTGTAAGTCTGACTTGAATGAACTTATTTTTTATATACATATATGTACAAATTTCATAGACTTGGAAATTATCTCATGACTTATATAAATTACATAAATTTGGAAAGTAGCACCTGATTTGCAATCCTTTTGTGTGATGTCACTTTTGAAATGCCTTTGAACTGCTCCTTCATTAATTTTGGACTTGCTGAATCTCTTGCTATTACTTATTGTTCTGATTTTCCTTAAAAGCATGTAGCAAACAATATTTCTAATTTTTAGCTTGAAATCGACATATTTGTCTATGTATGTCATTTGCTTAGATTAACAAATCATCATGTTAATTGTATGAAAAATCTTATACTAAATGTTAAAATCTCATCTTTAACCACGGTGAGAAATGATCAAGAATGTAACTCCTTCCACTTGGCTGGAAGGTATGAAATTTTCTGATATAAAATTCCACTTTATCATAGGGGTATAAATATTAGAATGTAACCGTTATTTAATAAAGAAGCTGTTTCAGAAATCAGTGTTTGAAATTTTGAAGTAATAACTCTTCGACCCATTCCTCAGCATTAATGGGATTTAAAAAGTTAGAAAATCGAAGTTACCATTCGGAAAGTCTTAACAGCGATCTTTATGATGATATTCTTTAGCTCAGATTCGTGCATTTGGAATGAATAGAAATCTAATGATCTTGCACCCAGATTAGGGTTTACATAAGCAGCAGTCCTGATACCCAGATTCGGGTATAATAAGTCAGAGATTGATAAAGACCAAAGCCCAGATTCGGGAGTTAGATGATGGAATTCATGTATGAAAGACCCTAAACCCTCATTCGGGTATTAATAACTGATTTTTAGAAATGAAGTCCCGAAACCCAGATTCGGGTAATAATAAGCGGAGTTCTATCCCACTCATTTGCTTCTGTCTTCTTTGACATGTATAAACCCTTCAGGTTTAGAATATATATAGAAATAATCTGATTGGCTGCCTCTTGAGCTAGGATGTCTTAGTCCATGATTGGATATGCTTTTTCTCGAGCTTGTCCATCTTAGTTCATGATTTGATGAGCCTCTTCTCGGATTTGGACATCTCAGTCCTTTATTGAATGAGCCTCCCCTTTGGCTTGGACATCTTAGTCCATTATTTGACGAGCCTCTTCTTGGGCCTGGACGTCTTAGTCCTTTATTGAATGAGCCTCCTCTTAGGCTTGGACATCTTAGTCCATTATTTGATGAGCCTTTTTTGGGCCAGGATGTCTTAGTCCTTTGTTGTCCAATGCTCTTGGTTAGCTCATCTTAAATGCTGGAACCAAGGACTTACCCAACCTCCCTCCAAGAGGAGCCCTGCCCTGGCCCTTTTGCGACATGGACATGGGCTTGTTCGGTGCTTTACCCTGGCTATCTTATGGTGCGGATAAAGGCTTACTCCATCCTATCTTTAGGAGGTGCCTTACCCTGGCCCTTTTGCGGCCCGGATAAGGGCTTGTTTAGTGTTTTACCCTAGCCATCTTATGGCGCGAATAAAGGCTTACTCTGTCCTCCCTCCAAGAGGTGCCTTAACCTGACCAGAGGTGCGGCCAAGGGCTTGTTCGGTGCTTTAACCTAGCCATCTTATGGCGTGGCTAAAGGCTTACCCGTCCTCCCTCCAGGAGGTGCTCTACCTTGGCCATCTCCGTGCAGACAGAGGCTTTTCTACCATCTTAGGTAGACTACCATCTTAGGTAGTATCAAAATATAATGAGCATTTCACTTCCAACCATGTAGATTTTATTTTTATAGAAATTTGCTCTTTATTGACTTTATCTCAAATTCTTTTTACACACTCATGGATTTTTCCTTGACGAAAAAAGTATATGATCATCCCCTCTAAGGCTCTGCAATGGTTGGTTTCATCACCATTCATCATATGATAGTGGCAGTAGGATCTTCCCAAATTCCTTTCATGTTTTGGCTTCTTTTTTTGTGATGGCCAATAGTTGAGCTCATTCTTAGTAAGCAAGTAAACATTTTCCATAGACGTTGTTAAGTTGCATTCCTTTGGAAGTCTAGATTTGAAGCTTTATTCTTGAGGATGGCTCTTTGAAATTTTATTTTTCGGCCTTATTGTTTTATGATCTTCGATTGATTTTCTTTTCGCTACCCTTTGAACCTCCTTAGTTTGAAGTGTTCTTGTTGCAATTGGTTGCCATTTGTGTGCAAAGGCATTATAATCATTCATTATTTCTCTCTCAAAGGTTGTGCCTTTGGAATAATGCTGAATTGTTCTTCTCATTTGATTAAAGATATTGCCGCTTCCATTTGTCTTCTTTCCAAGTGCAAAAATTGGGGTAGGGCCAACATGGAAAGGATTTAGACTCCATTTCTCAAGATCGTAAAATTCTACTTTCTTCTGGTTTATAATTTTAAGAGTTTCAAGCCTTAATCTTTGCACTTCATCTTGATTGGAGTCCTTTATGATTACATGGGAGAACCTTGTTAAATGTGGTTCAGAAGATCCTTGTTCAGATCGCTTAATTCTTCTAGCCATGATTTTCCAAAGTAGAAAAACTTGATGTAGGATTGATCCCAACGAGGTTAGAGAATAGTAGTGTTAGGGGTTTATCCAAGTTGGAGGTTCGAGCCCTTCTTCTAGCGCAAAAAATGTTAACAAGATTTCTTGTCAACACCCCAAAATAAAGCTAAGAAGGATGAATAATCTTTTGTATGAATGGTGAGAGTGAATCCCTTAGGAATTGTTTTCCAATTCGGCTTAATTTGTTTATACTCTTCAAACCAGACCTTTCGACGACGTCGAAAGGCATGTTTTCTGTGTTAAGTGACCTTTTGATCCTATTGAGTTAGAATGAGATCTTTTTCGAGAGCCTTCTTTTCGACTAGATTGAAAGTCCTTGAGTTAAGTCCATTTAAAGTAGGAATCGACCTTGTCGAAGGCTTGAGTGTTAGCCTTCCTTGGGTTTAGGTAGGAAATCTTATGCTCTAGTGGATCTGGAGTAGGTTTTGACCTTGTCGAAAGCTATATGATCGACCTCTTTTGGATTAAATTTGTAAGTCTAGGTTTTGGTGTTTAGAGAATTGGTTTCGACCATGTCGAGAGCTTTAAATCATAGAGTTGATGGCTTCGAAAGGTTACAAAAGTTGTTAGTGCCCAAAGAGGTGTCGACTTTGTCAATAGGTTCCTTTTGATGGGGTTAAACCTGAAATACAAAGGTTAATCCAACAAAAGCTTTCCCAAATAGTAAAGAAATCAATAAGTCACAAGACTTCCCTTTTTCCATCCAAAGAAATTTTATTTCATTAAATTCCCAAATGATCATTCAATTAGGGTTCAATGCTTTGTTAAAGAAAATACAAGCTTGGAATGAGAAAATTTGGATCCCCAAAACATGATCCCTTGGGTCTTATTCATAGATGCAGGCAGATCCCCTTTCGCGCCTTTGCTTTCGACATTGTTGAAAGGTCCTCCTTTTATATGCAGTTGTGAACCGTTCGACCTGGTCAAAAGATATTCCCTTTATATATTGTTTGAACCTTTCGACCATGTCAAAAGGTTTTCCTTTCACATGCTGTTATGAACCTTTCGACCTTGTCGAAAGCCATGCTTCGACATTGTCGAAAGGGGTCATTGTCCTTCTTGTCATGTTCTAGCAATTCCTTCATTCTCTCTTAACCTTTCGACCTGATCAAAAGCCATGCCTCCTTTCGAAGTTATTGAAAGCTATATTTCCCTTTGATGTTGTCGAGAACTATGTTTCCCTTCAATGTTGTCAAAGGCTATGTTTCCCTTCGACGTTGTCAAAGGCTATGCTTCCTTTCGAAGGCTATGCTTCCCTTTGACGTTGTCGAAAGGCGTCCTTATCATTCTTTCGCCTCTGAGTATTGCCATTTTATAGGACCTTTCGACCTTGTCGTAAGGTGTCCTGGATGGGTCTTTGCTTCCTTGTGATTAGTAAAGTAAGCTTGAAGCCTTCGACGTGGTCGGTAGGTTGACTACATTGGTTTCGAAGAGATTCAACTATCATTGATTTTGACCGATTCGAAAGGCTTACTACAGCTTTCGAAGGGGTTGCTAATACTTGCTTCAAATTCTTCACCTTCTTCGAAAGGTATGAACTCCCTGGATGCTGTGAGGAGTAACTTTCCAACACCTTCGAAAGGTCTTGAAGCCGCTAACTTTGATGGCAGCATCTCTTCGACTCCTTCGAAAGATCTTGAAGCCGCTAACTTTGATGGCAGCATCTCTTCGACTCCTTCGAAAGGTTTGGTCTCGACTCTTCTCTCTTGGTTTATTGTTTAAGGACCTTTCGACTTAGTCGAAAGGTGGATTTTTTAGAGTAACAGCTTGTGGAAGGGAAGTTTCAAATATTTCAAATTACTTTACTGTTTTTCCGGCTATTGCCTAGTTTACTTTTATATTTCAGGTGACGCCTACATCGAAAGGTCCTTGTCGACATAGTCGGAACCTTGCAAATCTAAATAATATCAGTTATATCCTTCATACTTCCTTCCCCTAATTTTCTGCTTTCGACACGGTCGAGACCAAACCTTATTCATCAAAACCTTTGATTAACACTAAGTGCCAAAAGGTTTAGGTTTCGACAAGGACGAAACCTTGTTCCAAGTTATTTCTACTTGAGATTCCCAATCCAAACCAAGGATACTTAAGCCTAAAGCTTTCGACGAAATCGAAACCCTTACCTTAGATTCCTGGTTTAAGTTTTAACACCCAAATCACCTTACTTTCGATAGAGTCGAAACCTCTGTCTTTGATTCTTGAATATTAACACCCAAACCACCTTGCTTTCGACAGAGTTGAAACCTCTCTCTGATTCTTGGATAAAGTCCCAGTTGAACAATAACCAAGGCCTACGACAAGGTCAAAACCAACCAAGTAAAACCTTATCCATGGTATTCCATCTATTTCAAAAGGTGGGCTTTCAAAGGAAAAACCAATTCATCTCAACTGAATCGAAAGGTTAATGAAGGAAGAAGCCGACCCTTTTGACTGAGTCGAAAGGTCTGACTTAACAACTTCTTACTTCTGCAACTTAATAAAAAGAAAATTCAAGAAGGATAAACCCCTTCCAGCCTTCTCTATTTTCTTAAAGGATATACCTCATTCCAAAACACAACTTTGGGGTGTTGATAAGTTTTCTTGTTAACATTTTAGCGCTAGATGGAGGGCTCGAACGTCCGACTTGGTTAAACACCCAACAGTACTATTCTCTAACCCCACTTAATGCAATGTCAAGTTCATCTACTTTGGTTTAATCATGGCAAGAAGAATCATAAGATCAGAACAAGGATCCTCTGATCTGCATTTGACAAGATTCTCCCCAATTATCGTCAAGGATTCCAGTCAGAATGAAGAGAAAAGGCTCAGATTAGAAGCTCTAAGAATTATAAACCAGAAAAAGTAGAATCATACGATCTTGAGAAATGGAGTTTATACCGCTTTCATGTTGGCCCCACCCTAATTTTTGCCTTAGGAAAAAGAACAAATGGAAGTGATAATGTGTTCAATCAAATTAGAAGAACCATCCAACTCTCTTCCAAAGGCACAATCTTTGTGGAAGAAATAATGGCTGATTACAATGCCTTCGCAAATAACTGGCAACAACCGATTACAAAAAGAACACTTCCTACACAAGAAATGCGAAGGATGGCAAAAACAAAAGCAATTGAAGAGCATGCAAACATAAGGCCAAGATACAAAAAGTCAAAAAGCCATCCGCAAGAATCAAGCTTCAAGTATAGACTTCCAAAAGAGTGCAACTTAACAACATCTATAGAGAATGTCTACTTGCTTACAAAGAATGAGCTCAACTATTGACCATCATAGAAAAAGAAACCAAAACATGAAAGAAATCTGGGAGGATCCTACTGTTACTACCATATGATGAATGGCCATGAAACCAATCGGTGTAGAGCCCTGGAGGGGATGATTATAAATTTCTTCCGACAAGGAAAGATCCGTGAATTTGTAAAGGAAACATAAGAAAAATCAATAAAGTGATACTTTTCTAGGAGAAATCTACATGGTTGGGAGTGAAATGCTCCTTATATTTGGAAACTACCTTAGATGGTAGTCTTCCTAAGATGGTAGAAAAGCCTCTGTCCGCGTCGAGATAGCCAGGGTAGAGCACCTCCTGGAGGGAGAGCGGGTAAGCCTTTAGCCGCGCCATATGATGGCTAGGTTAAAGAACCGGACAAGCCCTTGGCCGTGCCTCTGGTCAGGTCAAGGCACCTCCTGGAGGGAGGACAGAGTAAGCCTTTATTCATGCCATAAGATGGCTAGGGTAAATCACCGAACAAGCCCTTATCCGTGCCGCAAAAGGGCCAGGGTAAGGCACCTCCTAAAGAGAGGATGGAGTAAGCCTTTATCCGCACCATAAGATGGCCATGGGTAAAGCACCGAACAAGCCCCTCTCCGCACCACAAAAGGGCTATGGCAGGGCGCCTCCTAGAGGGAGGTCAGGTAAGTCCTTGGTTCCAGCCTCTAAGATGAGCTAACCAAGAACACTGGACAACAACGGACTAAGATGTCAACGGCCAAGAAGAGGCCCATCAAACAATGGACTAAGATGTCCAGGCCCAAGAAGAGGCCTATCAAATAATGGATTAAGATATCCAAGCCCAAGAGGAGGCTCATTCAGCAATGGAATAAGATGTCCAAGCCCAAGGAATGGCATATCCAATTATGGACTAAGACGTCCAAGCTCAAGAGGAAGCTAATCAAATTACTTCTATGCAAGACCAGAAGGGTTCACACATCAAAGGTGTAGAATAGAGCTCCACTTATCAATACCTGAATCTGGGTTTCGGGACTTTCATTTCTAGACATCATCTATTAATACCCGAATCTGGGTTTCGGGTCTCTCATACCAGAATTTTATCTATTAATACCCGAATCTGGGTTTCGGGTCTCTCATATCTGAATTTTGTCAATTAATACCCCAATTTGGATTTCGGGATATTCATTTTAGAACTTCATTTATTAATAACTTAATCTGAGTTTCGGATCTCTGTCAATCACTAAAAAATCTTTATTATACCTGAATCTAGGTTGTGAGGCTACTACTTATCAACTCCCAAATCTGGGCTTGGAATTTCTATTATGAATCTCTATAGTGGATTTCTATTGCAAATGCCCGAATATAGGTCAAAGAATACTCTCAAGGAGATCATTACTGTACGTTTCTGCTAATGCCCGAATCTGGGTCTCGGATTTCTATGTTTTCAAATCTCATTAATACCCAAGAATGAGTCAATGGGTTTCTGCTACAGATATTCAGATAATGATTTCTTGATTCAGCTCTTTATTAGATATATTTTGAAGATTACAACACCTATACCCCAGTTTGAGTGTGGGATTTCCAATCAACATGATTTGGACATTCCGGCCAAATGACTGGAGTTAAATTCTTAATTATTTCTCATCAAGGTTGAAGATGGGATTTAGACATTTAATATAGACTACTTTTCATGCAGTTAATAAGATGATTTGTTAATCTAAGCAAATGATATACATAGACTAGTATGTCAATTTCAAGCTAACAATTATAAATATTGTTTGCTTCATACTTTTCAGGGTAATCAGCACAGCAAGGAGAAATGAAAGATTCAGCAAATACATAAATATTGAGTGAGCTATCAGAAAGTATTTCCGAAGTGACATTACAGAAAAGGAATACAAATCAGGTGATATTTACAAAATTTATATGATTTACATAAGTCATGAAATTATTTACAAAACTATGATGTTATTCACATATATACAAGGCAAGTTTATACATTTCAAAGATGCAAGTATATTACAAGTCTTGAGCAGCTTTGTTAAGATTCTCGGCGATTGAAGGATCAATTATGTGACGAATTGTGTAACGATCCGTAATTTTTGATTATTAAAAATATTAAATCAAATAAGATTTTGAAATGTAATATTGGGAGAAATTAAAATTACGATTTATAAATGGAAAGGATTATTAGAATGTAATTTAATAATGTTGATTTAATGTAATTGATAACTATTTTATTGTGATTTAAATCAATTGGAATAATTGTAAAGATCATTTGGTTATAATTGTAGGTTAATAAGGAATTGAATAATTGTTGAAATCTATTGTTGGAATTAATGTAATTAAATATTACAGTTAATTTGAGTTACGACGATAACTATAGAATACGAGAATAGTCAGATTAAGCTTATGTTAATTAAAGTCATAAGGTAATAGTTGATTTAATACAAGAACTTGTAAATCAAATAAAGGAATTTGATTGAAATTAAAATATAATTAACCGGGGTTTTATTACAGTTGTAATTAAATGTTGGAATTAATGTAATATTTAAAATATAGAATTTTAATATGGAAATTTTATTTTAAAAGACTATAAATTTCTATGTAATCAAGAATGATAAAATTATTAATTTTTAAAACTGATTTTAAAGGTAATTAAATTAATTTAATAATAATTTATTTAATTAACGTGAGAATTAGCCATTTGGGCCACTATCTCAGATTTTGACGAAACCAGATTCATCGGATCCGTAAAAGTGAATTATTTTAGGATTTCAAGTTTCGTAGCGATCGGACTTGTCGTTTGCCCGTGCGGGCTCGAAACGCGTAGAAATCAATAAAAAGGATTTAAATGAATATAATCGGATTTTAAAAGCTAACTTCTATATACAATGGAATTAGGGTTTGAAACTGGTTCCATTGAGTTTAAAAATATCAAAAACATATATTTTGATATATGGAATGACCTACTTTCGTTTCGGAAACGAAACGGGCTTTTCGAGTTGTTATTATTGTTTCAACCTAATTCGATATGTCCATTCATTCTTATCTATCTTTGTCCATATAAATAGATTTCTTTCTGAAACCCTACCGGCCTTTTTTTTATTTCTGTATGTACTATTATTTCCATCTACTTATTCCTATCTCCTCTCTCCAATGGCAGAAACCTAATTCAATTTCAAAATTAAATTTGAAAATTCAAACTCCTTAAAAAATAGAAAATTATATATCCATCGAAAGCTCTTGACGAGTGCAATCTTCTTCTTTACTTCATTTTCTGATTCGAGTCACGGTTTGGGCAAAAGTCATCGATTTATCCTCAGCCGTTGAAATTAGGGTTTGTTATTTCGACTGCGGATCTTCGCCGAGGAGTCGATCGGAGAGTTCAGGCATGCAGAGAATGATGAGAGGAGTCGATCCATGGTGGCTGTCCTTTTGGAAGTGGCCAGGATTCACCACGATTGGCCAGAGAAGACGCGGTGGCGGCGAAGTTCATGGTGGCGGCGAATGGGGCCGCACGACCATGGATTGGGCGGCCGTAGGCGAGGGTCCTGGTGGCAGGGCCGGATCTGAGGTGTGACGAACGTAGGCGGCAGTGATTGCATGGAGATGGTGGCGGCTGTAGCACATAGGGTTCGTGTACGCGGCAGTTAGGGTTTAGCTGGGGTAAGAGAATTACGTATTTGCCTCTCGTTTATTTTATTTTTAAATTTAAATGTTCTAACATCAATAACTTTTTCATACGAGCTCGGATTCACGCGCGGTTTTCTCTGTTGGGATCATAGTGAAATTCCGGACATTATGGAACAAGTTTGGCTGAATTCTGAGATGGTTGGATTTTTGGGCTTTATCCGGATTGTAAATCGACTAAAAATCAAAGGTGGATGTTTTAACCCATTCACAAATACTAAACCATCTTATGTTGGTTAAATTAAATTTATGATGTGATAAAAATTGATTGATTGCTATTTGGTATATTTAAATTGTCATTCAAATTTAATTTGAATTTATATTCAATTTGATTGCCATTTAATTAATATTGGAATTGAATTGCTAGTTAAATACCTGATAATGATAACCAATTAATTATTGTCATTTATTGATTGTTGAATGATGATTGTGATGGATGCTTAATTATTGACATTCTGACGATTTGATGTTACGTTCATTTTATATGTTGTTATCACACTGCAAGTTCCCTTAGTTATTGTTAAGAAAATCACTATGGGTTGAAATGATACATACCCGAATGATCTTATAGATTAGGGAAAAATCATTATGGGTTGAAATGATAAACCCGAGCGATTTTATGGATTTGGAAAATTGTGATTCAGGATACGGGTTGAAATGATATATATCCGGAAATTTAAATTTATTGCGGGTTGAAATGATATATTCGTATCACTTGACCATAAGATAGAAAATTATATACGGACACCGGATTGGTTAAATTAAATGGTTTAAAATCTTGAATTTGGATTTTTGATTAAATATTATTGTTTTAAAGGAAATGAATTATAGATTTATATGAATTTAATTATTTTATAATTCAAGCTTTAAAAGTTGAAATGGAAATGGTTAAAAAGAAATTGTTTAAGAATTAAATTGGGAATGTTAAGTTAAAATCGATATATGACTTTAATTCGGAAATTTGAATTTTTTTGAAGATTTGGATCTTAAAATTTAACAATGAAGTTAATCTGATTTAAGTGGTTTAAATAAGTATTGGAATTGGGCTTGAAATTGATATGATTTGGAATGGTTTGAAATAAGAATGGAATTATATTTAAATCATATATTTGAATTGTTGAATCGTAATTGAAGTTAAAAATGAATGTTTCGAAAATTGAAGTTATTTCGAATTGAAATTGAAACCACATTAATTGGAACTAAATCAAAATTGAGTCATTTGAATTGAAAGAATTAAAATTGAGTTTTGTTGATTTGAAATCTAGATATAGTCCAAATTTGTTGAATTGGAAGAAACCGTTTGATTTGATACTATTTTCATAATAAATTATTTTAATATAAAATGTTTAAAATCTATTATTTTAAAATTCAGATTATTTAGATTTTCAAACTATTTTTCTATATAAACCATTTCCAATACTCAAACCATTTTTTTAAACTATTTTTAATTGTTTTAAAATCCTGAAACTATTTTAAACTATTTTCAACTATTTTCAACTGTTTTAAAATCCTTAGACTATTTAAACTATTAAACTTATTTTAAACTATTTAAACTATTTATGAATATCCAAACTATTTTCTAAAATTCAAACTGTGCTAGGTTGAATTATTTATATTTAAGTCCTTGATTTAAAGGCGAATATGGTTAAATGATGTTATAACCTACATTGGAATTTGAAATGATATTTTCTAATGAAATGACATATTTTGAGTAAATACGATGGTTTTGAAATGAGAGATATTTTGAATTGAATATGATATTTTGATATCAATTATGAATCAGTTTTGGAAATGTAAAAGAACTAATCGGTGTGAAATAAGCGTTTGGTTGTTAAAAAGATCGGGATCAGATATTGTCATACTCTCTGCCAATAATGAAAACCACTTTAACAACTGTGCACATGGTGGAGAATTCAGAATGAAGTGGGATGGTTTGGCGAACGCTATTGGAATGAAGTAAGAGAACGATGATGGATAGCCTTGACTTTCGGGTCATAATTAAAATGACTAAAACAAGAGCTATACCTGGGCCAAGTGGGGTCGCTCCCCCTATCGAGAATGCTTCTTCGATACCACATATGTTACGTTGTGATTGATTTGGTGACCACCTTTGATTTGATTATGGGAGTGTGTCTCGAAGTGCGTGGTAGTAGCTGCTATACGTTAGCACCAGCCCGGTTCTGCAAAACGGTAGTATCCTACCCTAGGCATTGCCTCGCGTGCCTCGTCATATTTATCCTGATCGCGCCCACTATGAGTTTGGTTTGTATCGTACACTATGGAGTGCCTTCTGATAGCCCTCCAGTTTATGGAGGAAATACAGCACTGTATAGACTATGGCATTTATAAAAACGTGTTAAGGGGGATATGGGTAGCGCCTTAACGCTATTTTAATGTACTTTACTGTAGACATATTATAATAGCGCACTGTATTACATATGTAGATAGCTTAACGGATCCTTAGGAGATGGAATCTCGAACATCTCTTAAGTTATTGCACGCACGTTAGATATTGGATAGGAGATGTAAAATTCCGTAAACATCTTTGAAGCCGTTACACTCATATTTACTTATTTTGATTTAACTTACAGAAGATCTTTTAGTTCTAAAATGAGCGTTTTTTCTTTTCATTAAATTCGGGCCAGCCTGTGTATTTCTGCATATTGAAGGCTATCTTTCTGCAGGACGAAGATGAAGATTTAGTATATTATTTCTATTTATTATATTTTTTTCACTGCATCATGTTGTTCCGCTGCATTATTTATTTATTCCTGCTATATGTATAACTCTGATTTGTGTTGTAAAAGTGTAATCAAATGCATTTGTAAACAACTTCATGAACTGTTTATTTGATTATTATATTTTGTCATTCCGTTGTGAGATTCTGTGTTTTGTTTTTCCTTCTTTTCTCTTATTTTCTTATTTACCCCACTAACAATCCTCCTTTTTGAATGGTTTGAGTTTGACATGTGTGGTTTATTGTCGATTTAAACAGTCCAAAAAGGTGGGTTGTTACATTTGGTATCAGAGCTTTGGTTTAGCGATAACCTTAGCTTTGTGGGGTCTCACTCATTAGAGATAGGGTAGTAATACCCTAGAATGAGTTTGTCTGAGTGTATATATATGAGAGAGCGTACTTGTTAGTGTTATAAAATGTTTTTATATTGGGTTAATTTGTTCTGTTTAGTATTTATAAATTCAGGTCGGTACATAGGACGCTATGGTATCGATAGGGATTTCTAAACACTTAATAGGGTAGACCGACACAATATTGTTTTTGAAATATAAGTAAATGAAATAATTCTACCTAGTATTATATTTTGTATATGCAAGAATAATTTTATAAATGGATATAGTTGTATGTGATATGTTTGTTAGGAAGTGAAATTTTATAAATATTGGTTGAAAAACATGATTTATAAATAAAATGAATTTAATTGGAAATTTGAGATCTTAAACTCTGGGGTTTTGAAATTAGTTTTCAAAAGATTTTGGAATATAACATTAGTATTATTTGGAAGTATTTTCGGATATAAATATTTTCAATGTAATTTGAAAGAAATGTTTTAAAAGAATTTTAAAAGGAAATAAGTTCTGTACTCCCCTCTTTTGTCGCTGGAAAATTATTTCGGTGATGACGACCGCACCATCGACATTTATTTTCGAGTTTCAAAGTGGAGGCCACTGTAGTAGCTTTACTACATATTTGTTTTGATAAACTAATCTTAATTTTAAATTTCTAAGTATGATTGGATATATAAAAGATATGAGTGTGTGTGTATGTGTGTATATTTAAAATGATTTGAAATGGAACCCGGTGTTTAGTTCTTAAATTTCTACAAATTAGGGATTTCAATTACTATAATGAAATGAAATCTTAACTATTTTAATAATTGGAACTTCTAAAATGAAAAATAAGAAATTGGAAGATAAGTGATTAAAGAAAATATAAAGAAATTGGAGATTTGTAACTTGTAAATTTAAAGGATAGTGAAAATTTAGAAGATATGAACTATTCAACATTTTGTTAACTAAATTAAATAAGGTAAACTTGTGTAACATTCAATTACATTCTATAAACATGTATAAAACTTACGTGAAATATTTAAAAAGTTGAAATGTTAAATATGGATATGTAATAGAATCTTATACAAGTAAAATCTTAATAACAAAAGTGCTTCAAAATGAATATATATTTAAGAATGAAAAATCAACATGTACAAGTAATGTTGTAAACATGAGTTAAGTCTTAAAATGTTTAATAACTAAATTGAATAGTAATAGTGAATACCACCTAAGTAAATGTTTATATACTTAATAAAATGATGAAATGATCCATAAATAGTTTAATTTTAAATGATACTATATATAAAGAAATAAATGGGAATCAAAGTTAAGAAACTTATATAACATTTTAGGAATTGATTTATTAATGTTCTAAATAATTGAATGGAAAATAATCTATGTGAATAAATGAATGTGAACTAATAAGAGATAATCTTATATAAATAAATTTGAAAATAAATGAAATATATTTAATACTTTAACAATGTATTCAATGATGATTTCAAATATTGAATGGTAAATAAATTATGTAAGTAATGAAGGTAAATTAATAAAAATAACCATTGTATGAATGAATGAAAATAAATGAACAATAAATGATGTGGAAGGAAACCAATAGAATAAACTTAAATAATATTAAAATTCTTGGTTGTTTTGGCTTATGGGATGCTTGGGAAAGGGAACTTCTAATTGTTGAGGTCGTATGTATAATCTATTATCTAAGGCTGTTGAGTGAAAAGTACACTTATTAGTTTATTTATCACCCTTGTACGATTAAGACTTTCTGAAACTGAACAAACCATTAGTTTTGGTTGCTATGGATGTATGATTGATTCCTTTGCCGCATATGATAGTCGTGCTATTTTATTTGCATATGTTTTGTGTTGATTTGTTTATGTTACCAATTGAAACAACTAAATATTTCTCTTTCACATAATTCTCACTATTTTGGACTATATAAGTGAAATAAAGGTTTATGGAAGCAATAGCAACTACTTTTGATTTCATAAATAAAGTTGTTTGCCCGACAAATAGGTACGTTTCCCGATTACGGTTTTGTAACGATATTTTATTGTTTTTCCCGTGGTTTAGGATATTTTATTTTTGAAATATAATATATATTGTAACTATTGATATTATTATTTTTCCAGACCTAGCCGCGCGAAGGAGACTCTATCGAAATTTTTTCGTGAATTTAAGACGTAGAAAAATTTGTGAAAGTGAAAATATTTTAAAACTTTTATTGGACTTGAATATGAAGATTTAATTGTTTATAAATTGATATATTTTATTTAAAATACTTAATTATGTAAGTTTAAAGTGTTATAAATTGATTATTTGAATAAAGTATATGAGTTTCTTAATTCCTTTTTGTTCCTGTTCGAGGACGAAAGTTTTGAGTGGGGGAGAGTGTAACGACGCGTAATTTTTTATAATTAAAAATATTAAATTAAATAAGATTTTGAAATGTAATATTGGGAGAAATTAAAGTTTATGATTTATAAATGGAAAGGATTATTAGAATGTAATTTAATAATGTTGATTTAATGTAATTGATAACTATTTTAATGTGATTTAAATCAACTGGAATAATTGCAAAGATAATTTGGTTATAATTGTAGGTTAATAAGGAACAGAATAATTGCTCAAATCTATTGTTGAAATTAATGTAATTAAATATTATAGTTAACTTAGGTTAAGACCATAACCGTACAATATGAGAATAGTAAGATGAAACTTATGTTAATTAAAGTCATAAGGTAATGGTTGATTTAATATAAGAACTTGTAAATCAAATAAAGGAATTAGATTGAAATTAAAATATAATTAACCGGGGTTTTATACAGTTGTAATTGAACGTTGGAATTAATGTAATATTTAAAATATAGAATTTTAATATGGAAATTTTATTTTAAAAGATTATAAATTTCTATGTAATCAAGTATGATAAAATTGTTAATTTTTAAAACCGAATTTAAAGGTGATTAAATTAATTTAATAATAATTTATTTAATTAACGTGAGAATTAGCCATTTTGGCCACTATCTCGGATTTTGATGAAAACAGTTTCATCGGATCCGTAACAGTGAATTATTGTAGGATTTCAAGTTTTATAGCGATCGGACTTGTCATTTGGCTGTGCGGGCTCGAAACGCGTAGAAACCAATTAAAAGGATTTAATGAATATAATTGGATTTTAAAAGCTAACTTCTATATACAATGGAATTGGGTTTGAAACTGGTTCCATTGAGTTTAAAAATATCAAAAACGTATATTTTGATATATGGAATGACCTACTTTCGTTTTGGAAACGAAACGGGCTTTTCGGGTCATCGTTATTGTTTCAACCAAATTCGATCTGTCCATTCATTTTTATCTATCTTTGTCCATATAAATAGATTTCTTTCTGAAACCCTACCAGACTTTTTTTTTATTTCTGTACGTACTATTATTTCCATCTGCTTATTCCTATCTCCTCTCTCCAATGGCAGAAACCTAATTTCCAAATTCTAAACCCTAATTTCAATTTCAAAATTAACTTTTGAAATTCAAACTCCTCAAAAAATAGCAAATTATATATCATTGGAAAGCTCTCGATGAGTGCAATCTTCTTCTTTAATTCGTTTACCGATTTGAGTCACGATTTGGCCAAAAATAATGTATTTATCCTCGGCCGTTGAAATTAGGGTTAGTTATTTGGACGGTGGATCTTCATCGAGGAGTCGATCAGAGAGTTCAGGCGTGTAGAGGATGATGAGAGGAGTCAATCCATGTGGCTGTCCTTTTTGAAGCGGCTAGGATTCAACACGATTGGCTAGAGAAGGCGCGGCGGTGGCGAATGGGGCCGCGCGACTATGGATTGGGCGGCCGAAGGCGAGGGTCTTAGTGGCATGGTTGGATCTGAGGTGTGATGAACGTAGGCGGCGACATTTGCATGGAGATGGTGGCGGCTGTTACGTATAGGGTTCGTGTACACGGCAGTTAGGGTTTAGCTGGGGTAAGAGAATTACGTATTTGCCCCTCGTTTATTTTATTTTTAAATTTTTAATTTAAATGTTCTAACATCGCTAACTTTTTCATACGAGCTCGGATTCATACATGGTTTTGTCCATTGCGATCGTAACAAAATTCCGAACATTATGGAACTTGTTTGGCTAAATTCTGATACTTTGGATTTTTGGGCTTTATTCGGATTGTAAATCGACTAAAAATCAAAGGTGAGTGTTTTAACCCACTCACAAATACTGAACCATCTTATGTTGTTTAAATTAAATTTATGATGTGATAAAAATTAATTAATTGCTGTTTGGTATATTTAATTTGTCATTCAAATTTAATTTGAATTTATGTTGAATTTGATTGCCATTTAATTAATATTGGAATTGAATTGCTAATTACATACCTGATAATGATAACCAGTTAATTGTTGTGATTTATTGATTGATTTGAATGATGATTGTGATAGATGCTTAATTGTTGACATTTTGATGATTTGATGTTATGTTCGTTTTATATTTTGTTATCACACTGCAAGTTCCCTTAGTTATTGTTAAGAAAATCACTATGGGTTGAAATGATACATACCCGAACGATCTTATAGATTTGGGAAAAATCATTATGGGTTGAAATGATAAACCCGAGCGATTTTATGGATTTGGAAAATTGTGATTCATGATGCGGGTTGAAATGATATATATCAAGAAATTTAAATTTATTGTGGGTTGAAATGATATATATCTGTATCACTTGACCATAGGATAAAAAAAATATACGGACACCAGATTGGTTAAATTAAATGGTATAAAATCTTGAATTTGGATTTTTGATTAAATGTTATTGTTTTAAGGGAAAGGAATTATAGATTTATATGAATTTAATTATTTTCTAATTCAAGCTTTAAAAGTTGAAATTGAAATGGTTAAAAAGAAATTGTTTAAGAATTAAATTGGGAATGTAAAGTTAAAATCGATATATGACTTAAATTTGGAAATTTGAATTTTTTGAAGATTTGGATCTTAAAATTTAACAATGAAGTTAATCTGATTTAAGTGGTTTAAATAAGTAAATTGAAATTGAGCTTGAAATTGATATGATTTCAAATGGTTTTAAATAAGAATGGAATTGAATTTAAATCATTGATTTGAATTGTTGAATCGTAATTGAAGTTAAAAATGAATGTTTTGGAAATTGAAGTTATTTCAAATTTAAATTGAAACCTCACTGATTTGGAACTAAATCGAAATTGAGTCATTTGATTTGAAAGATTTAAAATTGAGTTTTGTTGATTTGAAATCTGGATATAGTCCAGATTTGTTGAAATGGAAGAAACAGTTTGATTTGATACCATTTTCTAAATAAATTATTTTAATATAAACTATTTATAAACCATTTCCAATACTCCAATCTTTTTTTAACCTTTTTAACTGTTTTAAAATACTGAAACTATTTTAAACTATTTAACTATTTTCAACTGTTTTAAAAATCCTTAGACTATTTAAACTATTAAAACTATTTTAAACTATTTAATTCTATCCAAACTATTTTCTAAAATTCAAACTGTGCAAGGTTGAATTGTTTATATTTAAATCCTTGATTTAAAGGTGAATATGGTTAAATGATGTTATAATCTACATTGGAATTTGAAATGATATTTTCTAGTGAAATGACATATTTTGAGTAAATATGATGGTTTTGAGATGAGGGATATTTTGAATTGAATATGATATTTTGATATCAATTATGAATCGGTTTTGGAAATGTAAAAGAACCAACCGGTGTGAAATAAGCGTTTGGTTGTTAAAGAGAACGGGATTAGATATTGTCATCCTCTCTCCAATACTGAAAACCACTTTAACAACTATGCACATGGTGGAGAATACAGAATGAAGTGGGATGGTTTGGCGAATGCTACTGGAATGAAGTAAGAGAACGATGATGGATAGCCTTGACTTTCGGGTCAGAATTAAAATGACTAAAACAAAAGCTATACATGGGCCAAGTGGGGTCGCTCCCCCTATCGAGCATGCTTCTTCGATACCATATCTGTTACTTTGTGATTGATTTGGTGGCTACCTTTGATTTGATTATGGGAGTGTGTCTCCAAGTGGGTGGTAGTAGCTGCTATAAGTTACCACCAGCCCAGTTCTGCAAAACGGTAGTATCCTACCATGGGCATTGCCTCGCGTGACTTATCATATTTATCCTTATTGCACCCACTACGAGTTTGGTTTGTGTTGTACACTATGGAATGCCCTTTGATAGCCCTCCAGTTTATGGAGGAATTACAATATTGTATAGACTATGGCATTTATAAAAATGTGTTAAAGGGGATATGGGTAACACCTTAACGCTATTTTAATACTTTACTATAGACATATTATAATAGCGTATTGTATTACATATGTAGATAGTTTAACGGATCCTTAGTAGATGGAATCCCGAACATCTCTTAAGTTATTACGCACGTTATACACTGGATAGGAGATGTAAAATCCTGTAAACATCTCTTAAGCCGTTGCACTCATATTTACTTATTTTGATTTAACTTACATAAGATCTTTTAGTTCTGACTCGAGTGTTTTGTCTTTTCATTATGCTCGGGTCAGCCTGAGTATTTCAGCATATTGAAGGCTATCTTTCTGCAGGACGAGGATGAAGATTAAGTATATTATTTTTATTTATTATATTTATTCCACTGATCATGTTGTTCCGCTGCATTATTTATTTATTCCTGCTGTATGTATAACTCTGATCTGTGTTGTAAAAGTGTAATCAAATGCATTTGTAAACGGCTTCATGAACTGTTTATTTGATTATTATATTTTTTCATTCCGCTTTGAGATTTTGTGTTTTATTTTTCCTTCTTTTCTCTTATTTTCTTATTTACCCTATTAACAATCCTCCTTTTGAATGGTTTGAGTTTGACATGTGTGGTTTATTATCGATTTAAACCGTCCAAAAGGTGGGTCGTTACAATTGTGGTGCAGAGAACTTCTTTCAGTTTCTTTTCCTTCTTCCTTATGCTATTTGCGTCGTCGATTGCGTCAATATTTGTCTTCAGAGCGCGGTTGAATGCTCTGTTTGCGCCCCTAAGGGTCTTGTTGTCCCTTTCTTACTCTACAACACACTTCTGAAGGAAGTATTTATCGCGTTCGAGCTTCTAAACCTTGGCAGCATACTCGTTGATACTTTGAGAATTCTTCACTCTTTGTTGCTCATCAAAATACTTAGATATTTCGAACTTAACTCTTCTGCACCAGTTACCCACAGCATTGTCATCCAAGCCTGGGTTTGGGTTAATCATTGAGGGAAATTTTGGGCAGCAAGAGAATTCAACCTCATGGGTCTGGAGACTAAGGAAATAGCGCAAGGAACCGACAAATCAATACTTGAAATCTTGCCTCCCATGGTGAATTCTAGCAATTCACAGTGAGCTTAACTGTCCTTCAATTTCAATTCTAAATCATTGATTTGTTGGATAAGGTCTGACATCTTATGATCGAAATGGATTGAAGGGTTAAACTTTACTTGTCACTTCAGTGACGAAATCATTTCGTCTTTGTTTTTAGTATCAGCCTCGAGATAAGCAATTTGATCTTTCAAATTACTAGCAATGGTTTTTAATTACTAGAGCTCAAGCGTAACCAACATCATCGAAACCATAGAACAAAGCCTATCGACAGAGTCGGAAGCACTTACAAGGCAACACAAAGAAGAGAGGCGCAGCCCTTCCTATCAACATAGGCGAAGCATACTTGAGTCATTCGGCAGCCACATTTCGACCAAGTTGAAAGCATCAAGGTCGAAAGGCGCTGATCCGCATTTATAAATAAGACCCAAGGGGTCACGTTTTGAGGGCTTTGATTCTTCCAATCTAAACTTGTATTTGCTTAATCAAAATTATTGTAAACCCTAATTACTAAATTGATTTTGGAATTTGGAGAAATAAAGTCCTCTTTAGCTTGTGGAAGGGAAGTTTCTAATATTTCAAATTACTTTATTGTTTTTCAGGCTATTGTCAAGTTTACTCTTATATTTCAGGTGACGCCTACATCGAAAGGTCCCTATCGGCATAGTCGAAACCCTGCAGGTCTAAATAATTTCAGCTATATCCTTCATACCGCCTTCCCCTGGTTTTCTACTTTCGACGTAGTCGAGACCAAGCCTTATCCATCAAAACCTTTGATTAACACTAAGTGCCAAAAGGTTTAGCTTTCAATAAGGACAGAACCATGTTCCAAGTTATTTCTACTTGAGATTCCCAATCCAAACCAAGGATACTTATACCTAAAGCTTTTGACGAAGTCGAAACCCCTACCTTAGATTCCTAGTTAAAGTTTTAACATCCAAACCACCTTGCTTTCGATAGAGTCAAAACCTCTGTCTCAGATTCTTTATTATTAACACCCAAACCACTTTACTTTCGACAGAGTTAAAACCTCTGTCTCTGATTCTTGGATAAAGTCCCAGCTGAACAATAACCAAGGCCTTCAACAAGGTCAAAACCAACCAAGTAAAACCTTATCCAGGGCATTCCATCTATTTCGAAAGGTGGGCTTTCAAAGGAAAAACCAATTCATCTCAACCAAATCGAAAGGTTAATAAAGGAAGAAACTGATCATTTCGACTGAGTCGAAAGGTCTAACTGAACAACTTCTTACTTCTACAACTTATTAAAAAGAAAATTTAAGAAGAATAAACCCCTTCTAGTCTTCTCCATTAACTTAAAGGATAAACCTCATTCCAGAACACAATTTTGGGGTGTTGAAAAGTTTTCTTGTTAACAATTTTATTTTCACTTAGTATATTCCTTCAATAGCAATATTACTTATGAACCATTCTAAACAAAAATTTACTTAAGTTTTATTACAAACATTTTATACAACACTTCCTCTGTTTATTTCACTTTCCAACTTAAGTTCATTTTTATTTCAAATCAAATTCTATTAAACAACATTCATACGATATTCAACTCATTTTGCAGCTCAAATTCATATCCATTCCACAAACTAAGTCGTATTTTATTCTACAACTCAAGTTCATATTTCCTTAGTTCATTGCAAATAAAATTCAATTTCATTTAATTCATTCCGTTATACCACATGAGTTAAATTTCATTTCAAAAATATCCTTATATAACTTAACTTACGTTAAATTTAATTACCAATCTTAATTTATGATTTTCATTCCTTAACATTCATAGTTAACAAATTTAAAATTTGATTTTAGCTCAATATTCCTCAAATCTATATGTTATACAAACTTATTTACTTAAAATTTCATGAAATTTATTTGACTCAAGTTTATTCACATACTATGTCTACAATTCAGGGTTATATAATCACTTTATGACTTAAGTATATATTCATTTCAATATTTTATCCAATTCAATTCAAATCCTATTTAACTTTCATTCAACCCTTTACTCGATTTATTTAACTTAACCTAAGTTAAATTTTTAATTTCATATCTCGATTCCAAATTTCTTTTCTTATCTATACTATTTTCAAATTATAAGTTCAAAACTTATTATCTTAGGTTTTCTCAAAACATTTAGATAAAATTTCAGGTTTTTAACTTCCGGTTTTTTTTCCAAATCATTTTTAAATCAAATCTATACATAACTCATTTATATATCAAACTACACCTCTAGAATCTAAAATAATTTTTTTTATCAAAATAAAACTTCAATGGTAGCAATTCCTTGCTTAGAAACTCGAAAATGAATATCGATGATGCTACAGTCATCACTAGAATTATTTTCCAACGTATGAAGTGAGTTTAGTGCTTTCTACTCCCTTTAAATCCTATTTCAAAATATTTCTAACCAAAATATTTTCAAACTGATACTATTATTATTTTTCTTAAACTCCTCGAAAAACAATTTCCAAAATGAATGAGATTTAAATTCTCAAACTTCTTATTTCAAATCCAATTTTATTAACAAAACATATTTATAAATATACTTAGGCCATTCCATTTCCTTTCCATTTATAAATCACGTTTATAAATCATATTTAAAAATATCACTTCTTATGTAATTAATTTCACAAATGTTGATTATTTTAGTTATAATCAATACTATATAATTCATACTTATAAATTCACTCTCATATAAAATTCAATTACATATGTTTATATTTGTAAATATTATAACAACAACAACATTTATTAGAACTACAACAAATGATAATGATTAGACAATATCATTCGCCAATAACCAAACACTCCATATATAACTATAATAATTTTTGAAAAATATTCTTTTATATATAAAATATAATTTAGGTAAAATTATTTCATTTACCCAGTTTTCAAAATAATACTGTGTTGGTTTGTCTTGTTTAAGCATTTGGAAACCCCTATCGATATCGTGGCGCCCCACGTACCGACCAGAATTCATTAGCCACTTAATAGATAAATTAACACAGTATAAAACATATTTATAATCACTAACAAATACGCGCTCATGTATATAAACTTAAACTCATCCTAAGGTCTTGCTTACCCAACCTCAACCGAGTAAATTCCCACCAAAGCCCGGGTGTTTTCTCAACCTAAGCTCTGATACCAAGTTGTAACAACCCGCTTTTCCGTACAATTCTAGCTGACAATAAACCACACATATTCAACCCAAATAGAACGAAAAGACGGATAGTTAAGGGAAAGAAAGAAGAAAGAAGAAGAGAAGAGAAGAAAAGAAGAAAGAAATTAAAACAACACAGAATCTCACAATTACAGCGGAACAATATATAATATAATATCAATGATCTTTAAAAAAGATAAACTGTTATATACATACATCAACCAGAGTACAATAATAAATCACAATCATCAGCTTGGGCAGTTATAATTATTAGTTCCTGAGATGATGGTTTTGATAACAACAACCTTAGGACTTGTTATAAAATATAAATACTAATATCTTTGTCTAGATATATATGTATATGCAGGATATATATATATATACATATATGCAGGTACTAAGAATGAAGACTGTACAGTATAGAGATTCAAGACTAACGAATTCAAGATTGAAGAAATCAAGACCGAAGACTCATGAGTGTCAAGAGTTCAAGAGTTCAAGATACCAAGATAAGTAATAGGGTCTAGATTTATGTTAAAACTTCATAATAGCACTAAAATCTTTATTATGATTATAATTGTGGAATGGAATCCACCTTCTCGCTTTAATAGTGAGATGGAACCCACGACCTTCTCTAGTGGAATGGAATCCACGAAATATTAAAAATAATTTATTTTAACTATTTTTCCAAAAACTATATTTTTAAAAGTCATCTCTACCAATTTAAATATTTTAGCCTTAATTCAAAAACTATTCTTATCATCTTTTAATATTTTGATCTCAAAATCATCTCTTGTCTTTTAAACTATCTCTTGATTTTAATATTTTAGCCTTAAATCTAAAAAATATATTTTAAAGAAGTCTATACTTAGTTTTTAATATTACTTTATATTATATATTTTAAGATTACTTTCTAAAACTCTTTTATAAGTTTAAACTATATTCAAAATGGTTTACAAAGTTTAGAAATTGTTTTGACAAGTTTAAGAATAGAAATCATTTTAAAGAAAAATCAATTTTCAAAAATAACATAGGCATGTCGACATCCCTATACCCCCCATGTCGACATGGTAGCCATAGATTTTAAAATTCAAATTTACAAAAGAAGTGTCTATCCATCATAACCTTTCACGAATGGACATGACCGTTATTCTCTTATATATACCAGTAGTTTTCAACTAATTTTCACTTAAGATTTCTTTATTTTCTCTCCTCTTTCTCTTCCATTCTTATTTTCAAACATTCGTAACAAAACTCTACCGAAATCCTAAGCGAATCAAACTCGACCGTCTCTAGTTTGATTCTCTGCCACTCTCTCTTAAAGATCTCAATGCTATTCAGAGTTATAGGATCATTTGTAATCAAAGATCGAAGCGTATCAAGTCTCTCTCTATCAAAGTGTGATTGAAAACGGTGTGATTATAGCCATTAAATCATTTGGGTGTGATTGTAGCCTATAAATCAATTAGGTGATCTTATAGCCCGGTTAAATCAAGAGAGTTTGCCCTGGACTTGGAGACAGGAGGGTGTATCTTGTGGCCTTGAAATAGAGGTTGTAATATCGACATTATATTTGAAAAGAAATCCGCACAAGAAATTATGTGGGACTGGATATAGGATAACTCTGGACTAGTATAAAATTTCGTTGTATTCTTTCCTTTCTAGCTTTTATTTACTATTTGCATATGTGTTTGGTTCTGTGATTGTCTCTGTGTTTGTGAATTGCATATGTTTGGGTTTAATTTGAAAAGAATTCAAAAAGATTCATAAACTTAATTAAACACTATTCACCCCCCTAGTTTTAATTCTTCCTTAAGATCCATAATCCGCATTTCCTACATTTGGTATTAGAGCCAGGTTTTCAAAGTTATCATAATCTGAATTTTGAAAAAGTTTAAAATGGCAATTTTTTGGAGATTCTGTTAACACTAGTTCAAAACTGTCCAAATCATCATTGTCTCATAAGTCTGCATATTGTTATTATAGAAAATCAAGTTATCTACAGCATTTGTGTGTAGTGCAGGAACAGATGTGTTATATGGCTTTTGAAGAATCAACACTCAATGGACAAATGGAGAAAATCAAGAAAAACAAATAGATACTTGATAGTGGATGTTCAAGACACATGACTAGTAATCTGGAGATACTGAATGACATAATTTATGCAGATGGAGGACTGGTCAACTTTGGAGACAATTCAAAAGGATATGTGATTGGCATCGGCAATGTCGGTAACTCTAAAACTCCTACTATTTCTGATGTTCTGTTAGTTAGGAATCTAAAACACAACTTACTTAGCATAAGTCAACAATGTGACAGGCTACAAAATTAAATTTGAAAAGGATAAGTATCACATCAAATATAATAAATCAAATATTATCTTTGAAGAAATTAGGAAGAAAAATATTTATATTCTCAGTATGAAAATCTCAAATGATAACCTTTGTCTTTGGCTAATACAAGTGACCCTTGGATTTAGCATAAAGGATTTGGGCATTTGAATTTCAAACTCTTATCTAGACTTTCAAAACTTAATCTAGTAAGAGGTCTTCCTAAAATGGATTTTAATGTAGATAGTATATGTATGCTTGTCAATTAGGAAAGCTTAGGAAGAGTTCATTCAAATTGAAAGATATGATTTGAACTTCTAAACCTCTTGAGTTACTTCATTTAGATCTGTTTGGTCCATCTCAAATTCAGTCAACAAATCACAGTAAGTATGTTTTTGTAATTGTAGATGATTATTCTAGATTTACATGGACAATTTTTCTAAAACATAAAAGTGATGCTTTTGATTTATTTAAAACTTTTGCAAAAAAAATTCAAAATCAACTTTCTTTAAAAATCAAAACTATTCGTAGTGATCACGGTGGAGAATTTGAAAATGAAAATTTTGAGAATTTTTGTAATCAAAAAGGAATAACTCATAATTTTTCTTTTCCAATAACTTCACAACAAAACGGAGTGGTAGAGCATAAAAATAGGACGATTCAAGAGTGTGCAAGAACTATGCTTTCAGATAGTAAATTACTAATAAATTTTTGGGCTGAAGCAGTCGCTACAGCTTGTTACATTTTGAATAGGATTTTAATTAGACCTCTAACCAATAAAACACCATACGAACTTCTTTCCAATAAGAAACCAAAGGTATCTTATTTTAAAGTTTTTGGAATTAAATGCTTTATTCTAAATACAAAGGACAATTTGGATAAATTTGATCCTAAATCCTACAAAGGAATCTTTATCGGATATTCTAATAGAAGTAAAGCAATTTGTTTCATTTGATTCCTATAGAACATATACTAGGAAATATTGAATCTGTTGTTAGAACCAGAAATCAACTAAATAAGATGAGTAATGTAGATTTTATATCAACTATTGAACTCAAAAATCCAAAGGAAGAACCATCTGATGATTCATGGATTCTTGCTATGAAAGAAGAACTGAATCAATTCACCATAAATGATGTATGGGAACTTGTTCCTAGACCTAAGGACAAAATTATAATAGGTCCTAAATGGGTTTATAAAAATAAAATTAATGAACAAGGTGAGGTCGTTAGAAATAAAGCTCGGTTAGTCGTGCAAGGTTATTGTCAAGAAGAAGGAATAAAATTTGATGAAACCTTTGCACTCGTAGCAAGATTAGAAGCCATTATAATTCTACTTGCTTTCGCAAACCACAACAATTTCAAATTATTTCAAATGGATGTTAAAAGTGCCTTTTTAAATGGTTTTGTTAAAGAGGATGTTTATGTTGAACAACCTCCACTTTTTAAAGAAGAAAAGTTTCCAAATCATGTTTACAAATTAAAGAAAGCTTTATATGGTCTGAAACAAGCTCCTAGAGCCTGGTATAACAGACTAAGATCTTACCTATTACAATCAAATTTTGAAATTGGTAGAGTAGATAATACTCTTTATTAAAAGGAACAAAAATGATATCCAATTAGTACAGATTTATGTAGATGATATCATTTTTGGGTCAACAAACAATGAAATGAACAAAGAGTTTTCTGAAATAATGACAAAAGAGTTTGAGATGAGTCATATGAGTGAACTTACCTTCCTTTTAGGATTGCAAATAAAACAAATATGAGTGAACTTACCTTCCTTTTAGGATTGCAAATAAAACAAATAGATAGTGGTATTTTCATTAGTCAAGAAAATTATGCTAGGGATTTAGTTAGTAAGTTTGGTACGACCACTATGAGTGGAAAACCCACTCCTATGGCAACCAATGAAGCCTTGAATAAAGAAGACATGTCAAAAGATGTTGATCAAAAACTATACAGGGAATGATTGGATCACTACTCTATATAACTGCGAGTAGGCCTAATATCATGCATAGTGTTTGTCTTTGTGCAAGATACCAATCTCAACCCAAAAAACCCTTTTAAAAGCTGTTAAACGTATCCTAAGATATGTTAAACACACTATAGACTATGGCATATTTTACCCTACAATTAATTAATTTGATTTAATCTCATATTGTGATGCTGACTATGCTGGTTGTAAATCTGACCGAAAAAGTACAAGTGGAACTTGTCACTTTTTAGGACATTCTCTGGTTTCCTGGTTTAGTAAAAAGCAAAATACTGTCTCACTATCAACAACTGAAGCGGAATATATCTCTGCTGCTTTGGCTTGTTCACAAGTTATCTATATGCAACAGACCCTAAAGGATTTTGAATTAAATATTTTAAAATCACCAATTTATTGCGAGAATACGAGTGCAATAAATTTATCCAAAATTCCTACTCATCATGTCAGAACCAAACATACTGATATCAGACATCATTTTCTTAGAAATAATATAAGTAAAGAGATTATTTCTCTTGAATTTATCAACACTGAGAATCAAATAGCTGATATTCTGACCAAACCCTTGAATCAATCAACCTTTACTAAATTAAGAAGAGAAATAGGTATTTGTTCTATAACTGAGATATAGAATATAGATATAGTAACATATATATTTAAATAAATGGAGAAAAAATTGTCAAAATTTTCAAAGGTATGTCGACATGCCCCTACCCCCCATGTCGACATACAACGGTCAGATTTGAAATTTTGATTTTCCCTCTAAAATCAGTTTGGTGGTTATATAACCACAATATTTTGAATTCATTTGTCTTCTCACTTCATTTTCTCTGTAATAAACTTCTGAAAATACAAAGCAATGGCCTCCTCTTCTAAATCAAACCAAAATTCAACCATTTCCTTCACTTCTCCTAATTCTGGTCCATTCCAACATACTACATTGGCTCGAGTAAGGAAGATCGAGGAAATTACGAAGGATTCTCTGCAAATGCTGACTGAATTAGAAGTCATGCAAATAAGGATGGAAAATGAATAAGAGAAACAGGGCAAGATTCTTAGAAATTTGCAAAAATATCTAATGGATAATCCTGCAGACCCTATTATGATTGAAGATGATTCCTCTAACATATGTATTCATAATCCATTAGAGGACGACGAAGAAGAAGAGGAAGAGGAGGAAGAAGCGCAAATGGACAAGGGCGATAATGTTGTTTGCGTTGGAGAAGTCTGTTTTGACAAAAATGGTAATTTGGTCGAACAACATGGAAATTTTTGTCTCCATTACCCTAATTGTTCGATTCAAAAGTCACCAATTGTCAAGGACTCTCGTTAGATTGTTATTATATTAATGTTTTTATATTTTGTGTACTTGTATATATTTGTGTCTATGTTTCATATATATGTGTAATGTAACATCATATATAATAAAATCAGATTTATGTTTCGCTTATTATACTTCGTTATTAGCATTTAGTTCCATAGTATTAGTTTAAGGGGGAGTTATGTAGTTTAGGCTTAGTTTTTGTTGACGACAAAGGGGGATAATTATAAGATAGGATAGTTAGGCTGTTAGTTAGGCTTTAGATTAAGGGTGAGTTAGTAGATTAAGGGGGAGTTGTTGGAATAAAGGGGAGTTAGAGTAGAAGCAGAGTTTGGTGGCGTATATTTTATAAACATAGGTTGTCATCATCAAAATGGGGGAGATTGTAGTTCTTGAGATGATGGTTTTGAGGACAACAACCTTAGGACTTGTTTTAAAATATAAATGCTAATATCTTTGTCTAGATATATATGTATATGCAGGATGTATATATGCAGGTACAGAGAATGAAGACTGTACAATATAGAGATTCAAGACTGAGGAATTCAAGATTGAATAAATCAAGACTGAAGACTCATGAGTATTGAGAGTTCAAGATAAGTAATAGAGTCTAGGTTTATGTTAAAACTTCATAATAGCACTAAAATCTTTATTCTGATTTTAGTTGTGGAATGGAATCCACCTTCTCGCTTTAATAGTGGGATGGAAACCACGACCTTCTCAGTGGAATGGAATCCACATAATATTCAAAATAATTTATTTATTCTATTTTTCCAAAAACTATCTTTTTAAAAGTCATCTCTATCAATTTAAATATTTTAGCTTTAATTCAAAAACTATTCTTATCATCTTTTAATATTTTGATCTCAAAATCAACTCTTGTTTTTTAAACTATCTCTTGGTTTTAATATTTTAGCTTTAAATATAAAAAATATATTTTAAAGAAGTCTATACTTAGTTTTTAATATTAATTTTATATTATAGATTATATATTTTAAGATTACTTTCTAAAACTCTTTTATAAGTTTAAACTATATTCAAAATCGTTTGCAAAGTTTAGAAATTGTTTTGACAAGTTTTAGAATAGAAATCATTTTAAAGCAAAAACAATTTTCAAAAATAACATAGGCATGTCGACATCCCTATACCCCCTATGTTGACATGGTAGCCGTAGATTTTAAAATTCGAATTTTCAAAAGAAGTGTCCATTTGTCATAACTTATCACGAATGGACATGACCGTTATTCTCCTATATATACCAGTAGTTTTCAATGAATTTCACTTAAGATTTCTTTATTTTCTCTCCTCTTTCTCTTCCATTTTTATTTTCAAACATTCTTAACAAAACTCTACCGAAATCAATCAAACTCGATCGTCTCTAGTTTGATTCTCTGCCACACTCTCTCAAAGATCTCAGTGCCATTCAGAGTTATAGGATCAATTGTAATCAAAAATCGAAAGATCGAAGTGTATCGAATCTCTCTCTATCAAAGTGTGACTGGAAACGTTGTGATTGTGGCCCGTAAATCAATTGGGTGTGATTGTAGCCCGTAAATCAATTAGGTGATCTTGTAGCCTGGTTAAATCAAGAGAGTTTGCCTTGGACTCAGAGACAGGAGGGTATATCTCGTGGCCTTGAAATCGAGGTTGTAATATTGACATTATATTTGAAAAGGAATCTGCACAAGAAATTGTGTGGGACTAGATGAAAGGTAACTCCGAACCAGTATAAAATTCCGGTGTGTTCTTTCCTTTACTGCTTTTATTTACTATTTGCATCTGTGCCTGGTTCTGTTATTGTCTCTGTGTTTGTGAATTGCATCTGTTTAGGTTTAATTTGAAAAGATTTCAAAAAGATTCATAAAATTAATTAAACACTATTCACTTCCCCTCTAGTGTTAATTCCGCCTTAAGATCCGTAATCCGCATTTCCTACAATAACAACTTGTCCTCACTGTTGGGCGAATTCTCACCACCGGACCAGAATAACCGGACCAGCCACCCTCCAAACTAAAGCTCCACCGGTCCACTTCCAAGCAACACCGAACCAGAGTGTCTACCAAACCAACTCCTACCCCAACCACCTCCGAACCAAGTAATGCCAAACCAAAGTAATGCCGAACCAAAGCGATGCCGAACCAACGCTACCAGGCCCGACCACACCAGCCCAGGCCCACCAGCAGCTATATACATCCAAGACCCCTGCCTCCAGCCTCACTCTATAAATAGAGGGGTAGGGGTACAGCAATGGGGGACAAGTTTGAGAGCTCAAGCACGGAGAGAACTTTCAAACAACTTTCTTTTACTACTTGTATCAAAGCTTTGTACTTGTAATCTAAAAGAAGAAAAGAGAAATAACATATAAAGTGGACGTAGGCACATTCTGGCTGAACCACTATAAATCTGCGTGTCTTTTACAGTTCAGTCTCTGCTTTTCATATATTTGCATAAATCACCCAAATCACTAAGAACAACATAAAATCTATTAAATCATACAACTTTGAGGTGTTTGTCCATTTTTTGTGCAAACATTTTTGGTGCTTTCACTGAGAGCTAGAAGCTCGAAGCTTCAGCTTCTTCCACTTAACCTTTTTCCTAAAAGAATCATCCATCGTTTGGAAAACATGCCTCCCAAGCAGAAAAAAGATGTTAACAAAGGAAAAAACATCGCTTCCAACAGTCTTCCAGATCCAGCGGTCACGGATCAAGTAAATCGTCCTCCTCTAGCAGCAGTACCGAATGAAGGACAGGCTAATCCGACCACTCCTACCGCAGAACAGCCCGCAGCAATTACTAGGGCAGATCTAGACAGGGTTGTGGTTGAAGTAACTAACCGCTTCACGTCCCAGCAGGAAGCCTTGGTGGACCACCTCATGTCACGCTTAAGGGATGCTGAAGGGTCCACCCGCAACACTGAATCATGAGGCGAGTCCCAGTCTGGAGGATCTCAGAGACAACAAAGATCTTCCTTCTTCGAAGGAGCTAACGGTAGAAGCAGCCATGGTAGGAGCCGAGATCGAGCACAGCCCGAAGTTAGGCCTGAAGAAACGCTTGGAACCGAACCCCACGGGGGAGGTACCGGGCGGAGGTCAACTGTAGCTGAGCCTGTCATACTGCCTAACCACGGAAACGCCAGTGAACGGGGCTGAGCTAGAGTCCAGCCCGAAGTTGGACCCGAGGAAGTGCTTAGATCAGAACCCAGCAGGGGAAGATCAAGGCAAGGGCCAACTGTAGCTGACCCTAGCATGCTCCTAGAAGACCAAAGGAAGCCACTGGAAAATATGAGGAATGATAGACGATACCATCCCTACAGGTCATCTGGACGGAATCAATCCCACAGAACAGAACCAAACTCGTTTCTATCTGCTCCAAATTCTGATGAAAGGATGGCACGCTTATTCAGAGAGTGCGTCCAACGGGAGCAAAGAGATCGAGGGATAGGCGCTAGGGTAACCAGCCCTTTCGCCCGCAATATCGAAATTGCTATCACCCCCAGAGAATGGAAGATGCCAACAATGGAACCTTACAAAGGAACCTCCGACCCCGTTGTACACTTATAGAGATACACACAACATATGCTCATGAGTGAAGCGACAGAGGGAGTACTGTGCAAATGCTTTCCACTCTTCTTAGCAGATCTTGCTACCTCCTGGTTCTGTCATCTACCCCAGGGATCCATCAGCTCGTGGGAAATGTTGAAAGAAAAGTTTATCAGTCAGTTCCGCATTCATGTGGAACAACCTAAGGACGCTTATTCCTTATCCAGCGTCAAACAGAAACCTGGAGAGAAACTACAGCAATACCTAACCCGATTCAATGCCGCAGCGGCCGCAGTCCGAGATGCCGATGAGAAGCTTATCCTAATGGCCCTCTGTAGTGGTGTGCATCCGGACACTAAATTTGCTAGAAGGTTGACAAAAGAAAAGCCAGCTACTTTACCCGATTTCTTCCATGAAGCCGGGAAATATATGAGGCTTGAGGATGCTGCCGTTGAGGGGCAGTCAGGACAACAAAATAAGGCAACTCATAGCAACGCACCTGTTGTGGCAAGGGACGTTCGAAGAAATGATTCCAGAGACAATGCTGGGGGCAAGAAGGGAGAAAAGCGCCTATATCGGCCAGGACCGAGATTCGATACTTACACTCCTTTGAACGAAACCGTCGAGAACATCTTCCTTGCCACCCAAGGCGAAGTTAAATACAAACGCCCACTATACAAGAAGGAATCAGATAATGCGCAGAAGTCTAGAAAGTTCTGCCGCTTCCACGAATCTCATGGGCATGATACCAATGAATGCCATCATCTCCGGGACTTGATTGAGGAACACATCAGAAGGAAGAAACTGGAACACTATGTAAAAGGTCAGGACAGGACTCCAGCTCCTACCAATGAGAACCCAAGGCTACCCTCACCGGAGATCGGCAGAGGAAACCGCAACGCTAGCGGCTCTAGCCAAGAGAAGATAGTGGTCCATACCATCTCGGGAGGACCGCACATCGCAGACAGAAGCTGGAAAGAGATGGAAAGATATGGAAAGTCGCTCAGAGACAATAAAGACTGTGTCAATTCGGTTATAGAAGAGCGCCACCCAAAGCGGAAAGAAAGTGATGACATCACATTCGGTAAGCGTGACCTAGAAGGAAGGCAATACCCTAACATGGATCCCATGGTTATCTCTGCCCGGCTCGGTCCCGCCGAAGTTTACCGAATTCTAGTAGACACTGGAAGCTCAGTAAATATCCTGTTCAAACATGCATTCGACAAAATGAGACTGTCAATGAAGGATGTATCTCCCTGCAATAAACCACTATACGGTTTTGCTGGAGATGCGAAGATGCCCCTCGGGCAACTGGACCTCTTTGTTGAAATTGGAAGTCATCCCCGCTCCGTTGTATGGAGACAGACGTTTGTGCTAATAGAAAACCACTCGGCCTACAACGCCTTCTTAGGAAGGCCAGCCTTGTCTGACTTCCAAATTGTCCTAGCCCCATGGTGTCTAAAGATGAAATTTCCAACGGACAATGGAGTAGGGTAAGTAGAAGGAGACCAGGACGTTGCTCGAGACTGCTATGTAACTGAACTTTGCAACAACCTCAGGAAGGATAAAGGGAAGGGTGTAGAGGTTGCCCTCTGCACGAAAAGTCTAGAAGCATAGCAACTAAAGAAAGCTCCTCCTCTTCGATATACCAGCGACCCTTTCAATGAATTAGACCCTAGGGACAAAGAGGAGGAGGCCACCGCCGAGCCTGCAGAGGCTATGGAGTTTGTATCTGTAGACAAGCACGACTCAAGTAGACTATTGAAGATTGGGTCCCAACTAAAAGCAGAGTTGAAGGAGCAACTCATCGATTTTCTCCGCCACAACTTGGATGTATTCGCATGGTCACACGCTGACATGACCGGAATCTCCCCCGACGTAGCATGCCACATGCTAAACATCGATCCTACCAAGGTGCCCGTAAAACAAAGAAAGAGGAGTATGGGGGTAGAGCGATCAGCAGCCCTTGATGAAGAGTTAAATAATCTACTCGCCAATGACTTCATACAAGAAGCCATCTACCCAGAATGGATCGCTAACCCGGTGGTGGTAAAGAAGGCTAATGGGAAGTGGCGAACGTGTATTGACTTCTCCAACCTAAACGACGCCTGCCCAAAGGATTGCTTCCCACTTCCCAGGATCGACCAACTTGTCGACAGCACAGCCAGGCACGAGCTCTTATCTTTTATGGACGCATACTCAAGATATAACCAAATTCCCATGCATGCTCCCGATCAAGACCACACTAGTTTCATCACTGACCGGGGTTTATACTGCTATAAGGTAATGCCTTTCGGACTTAAAAATGCAGGAGCCACCTACCAACGCCTCGTCAACAAGATGTTTGCAGGGCTAATAGGGCAAACTATGGAAGTATACGTGGATGACATGCTGGTAAAGTCAAGGAAAGCCGACGATCATGTAAGCCACCTAGGCAAGATGTTTCAAGTACTTCGCCAGTATGGAATGAAGTTGAATCCTCTAAAATGCTCCTTCGGAGTATCATCAGGAAAGTTCTTAGGATTCATCGTCCATGCCAGAGGGATTGAAGCAAACCCTGAACAAGTCTGAGCGCTAAGGGATATCAAGATACCTTCCACTCGAAAGGAAATGCAAAGCCTGAATGGAAAAGTGGCCGCCCTAAGCCGATTCATCTCCAAAGCAACGGACAGGTGCGTCCCCTTTTTCGAAGCTCTGAAGAAAGACAAAGGAAAGTTCGAATCGACTGACGAATGCTTAACCGCTTTCCTTAACCTAATCGAACACCTCCAGAAACCACCGGTACTCTCGACTCCAAGCGAAGGCGAAGAGTTATACCTATACCTTGCTGTGTCATCTCACACCCTAAGCGCTGCCTTGGTAAGGGAAGACAACCGCACGCAGCGGCCAGTTTACTACGTAAGTAAAAGGTTTACGGGTCAGAAGTCAGATATCCTAAACTTGAGAAGCTAGCATACTGTTTACTAATCACATCACGGAAACTACGTCACTACTTCCAGTCCCATTCCATCAAAGTTCTGACCGATCAACCACTGAGGCAGGTACTCCATCGTCCCGACACTTCTGGGTGACTACTTAAATGGTGCATTGAACTAAGTCAGTATGATATCACCTATCACCCGCGCACCGCCATCAAGGGACAAGCCATGGCTGATTTCATTGCAGAATTCACTACCAACGAAGACAAGGAGCAATTGGAAATAGCAGAAGACATCAAGTGGAATCTCTTTGTGGATGGTGCATCAAACGAACAAGGCCCGGGGGCAGGTGTAGTAATAATCACTCCAAGGGGAAATAAGCTGCACTATGCTATAAGGTTGGAATTCGCTGCCACCAACAACGATGCAGAGTATGAAGCGGTGATGGCTGGATTAGAACTTGCCTTAGAAATCGGAGCCAATTCTTTGCGTCTTCATAGCGATTCTCAACTTATTATTAATCAAATACTAGGAGAATTCCAAGCTCGAGAAGAACGACTTATAGCGTATTTAAAGAAGACCAAGTTACTTCTCAACCAATTGGACCACTACTTAGTCAAACACATCCCTCGGGAAGAGAACCAAGAGGCCGACGAATTGGCAAAGCAAGCAAGTGTGAGAGACAGCGCCCTCTTCGGAGCAGTAACCATCTCAAAACAACTGACCCCAAATTTTGAGCAAGTGAATCTGATAGCTGCAACTGAAGAAGCAACTTGGATGACTCCCATCCGAGACTACTTACAAAGCGGCACACTATCCAACGGGCGTAACGAAGTCAAGAAAATCTTGAGGAAAGCTTCTCGCTACACAATACAAGAAGACATACTCTATCGGCGCGGATTCTCTAACCCGTTATTAAGGTGTGTCGCCGGGAGGGAAGCCAAGGAAATCTAATCCAACATTCATCAAGGAAGCTGCGGAGATCACACCGAAGGGCAAACTTTAGCAAAAAAGATACTCCGATATGGATATTTCTGGCCCACCTTAAGCAAGGACGCCTTAGATTTCGTCAAAAAATGTGACAGATGCCAGAAGTTTGCTAAGATTCCGCGGCTACCAACAATTGAGATTACACAAATGACCAGCCCTTGGCCCTTCGCAATATAGGGAATTGACTTAATCGGCGAGCTGCCAATGGGCCGAGGCGGGGCCAAATATGCTATAGTGGCAGTCGACTATTTCACCAAATGGGTGGAAGCAGAACCTCTGAATAAAGTATCTTCAGCAAAAGTTATTAACTTCTTGATCAAAAATGTTCTATGCAGGTACGAAGTCCCATTCAAAATCATATCAGACAATGGACTTCAATTTGACAGCAAGGAATTCGCCAACTGGTGCCGAGAGCACGGAATTCACAAAAGCTTCTCATCCGTAGCGTATCCCCAGGCAAACGGACAAGTCGAAGCCGTCAACAAAATTCTAAAAACCCTAATAAAAAAGAAACTCGAAAAGTCAAAGGGCGCTTGGGTGGATGAACTCCCTACGGCATTGTGGGCCTATCGCACATCTTTCAGAACATCAACGGGGGCATACTCCTTTCTCTTTGGCATACGGGTCGGAGGCTATGCTCCCAGTTGAAAACCATTGTGCCTTCCCACCGTAGGATCCACTATAACCCAGAAGAGAACGAAGAACTCCTTCACATGTCTTTGGATCTAGTTGAGGAGAGAAGAAATGATGTAGTTCTTAAAGCGGCAGCCCACAAGCAAAAAGTGGCAGCACAATACAACTCCAAAATCAAGCATCGTACCTTACAAGAAGGGGATCTTGTCCTCAAGCGAATCTTCCCTCGCCCCGGAGCACTAGATCCAATCTGGGATGGACCATATGTAATTCATAAAGATCTCCACAATGGAGCTTATATTTTGTCAACAATAGACGGAGAGGTGTTCCAGAGGGCATGGAACATCCAACACCTCCGTCGATACTTTTCTTAACTTGTACTGCCCATATGAAGTGAATTAACAAAGAGAATCAGTGGACGTAGGCCTTTTCGTGCCGAACCACTTTAAAAAACTGTCTCTTTTTTAACTTGTTCCTTTATATCTTGGCTGCTTGTTAACTTTATCCTTTTCTGTTGAACAAAATCCTATGCGTATAGCATTTCCACTCGAAGCACTCCACAGTGCAACTCAACCTGGACAAGACCTAACAGGTACTATGCGAATCTATGCCCTCGCCAATGAGACACTTTTGCTCCGGCATCCCTCTGCTGCGGGTTAACTCATTGCTTGCGACGGCCCTTAAAGCCAACTGTAATGAGCCGATTATAAGCCACCGAGAAGGCCGACTATAGCCGAGGCAGCTCATTACGGCGTTCGGCTCGCCGGCAACTGTGAACCGACTATAAGCCCCAATATAAGGTGTGGCCAGCCAGGGGCAGTTCACGGTTGACGATCGGTACCCACGCTAGCCGGCCACAGTAAATCGAATAATACCCACGATTGCGGGCCATAATGGCCCGGGTAGTTACTGTGCGCGATCTCGGCTCCGATGTGTCTTAAGTGCGGCTGTGGTAAAAAAGAATTAACTCCCCGCGGAGGCGTAAGATGGGTGACAAATGTCTCCAAGACCCACAGCTAGGGAAAGTGACTACAAAGCCCGTTTGCCACGAACTTAAGCGCATCGAAGGCCTTCCGTGATTGGAAGTTTTACTTTTTCGCATATTTTAATTTTACTTAAGCAACCTTTCTCCTATCCTCTGTAACAATCCCTGAAGTACAGGACACAAAGCAGGAGACATTCACTACTGGAAGCAGATGCTCACGACAAGATACTGGACCGCATCCCATACTCGGTCACACAGGATATTCAAAGCTGCCATCTACAAGCAAAATATAAAGGGCGGTATTTCCTTCTTTCATAAATACGTGCCTATAATTTATTCACACCTCACGCTAACATTGCAATTCATGAAACTATGTTTTAAACAAGAACCTGACATCAAACACAATTTAATTACAAGAATATGCATAGCTATATTTATCATACAACATGTCAAAATAGCAAAAACATTCAAAAGACGACAAAATCAGCTTAAGTTAAAGAACTACATGTCAAGAATAGAGCTATTTATTACAAGTAGCAAAAATTACAACCTAAGAGTTACTTTACTGTTCTAAGACTAACATATACAACCATGTCAAGTCCGCAAAAAGAATTTTCCAGGTCTAATCAAGGAGCCGGCTGCGTCGGAGTCTTATCCTTGTCCTGTTGCCCACCTGTCCGGTCAGAAAAAGAATTCGTTAGTGATAAGCAACCAAGTTAACGGAAAGACTAGAAAGGAAGACTTACCAGCATCTGCTCCTTGATCAACTTGATCATCATCCTCCGCTTGCACACCTGTCTCCTCAGCTGCAAGCAACCGCATGCCCTCCTTCACCGCCACCTTCTCCTCCATGGTAAACTGGGCGGTAACAGCATCCATCCTAAAGGCCACGCCACCCTCCTTATCTGCCTCAGCCTGGGCCTCCTCTAGAGCCCTGAGATAGATCCTAGCCATAACCCGAGGGTAATCATCTATCCAGGACAAGTTACCCTGCCTCCAAGTACGGAAATACATATCCTGGAGCATCCCCTCCATCAGCCCCTCGTTCTCTTCAAACTCCCTCGCCCGGGCCTCGGAATCCGACAACCTTACGACGACGACATCTCTCTCCAATTGGTATCTTGAGCATTCAGCCTGAAGGGATTTCCGCATCGCCTCCATCTCCTCCTGCAACTTGGCTTGAGCAAGCTCTGCAGCCTCAAGCTTCACAGATAACTCCTCTATCTGTTCAAGATCCGCTTTTCGAACCTTGTCCACCGTGGCAATGGCCATATCGATCTGTTCCTTGCAAGTAGCCTCCATTTTCCGCAGTTCGGCCCGGCTGGCCTCTTCCATAGTTTTCTTTAGACGTCCGGAGGCGGCCTCGTGCTGAGAGATCTGGATGGCCTGATCAGCGAGTTGCTTGGCCTGGTCGGAAACCACTAACCGCAGTCTTATGTTGGCACTCCCAATTTCCTCCTCGGCCTTGACCAATCGGGCATGATGCCCCATCAACTTCCTGGTCTCCTCAGCAACCCGGTCGATATTTGCTTTAGCTTCGTTCCCCATAGTGACAACCCGAGTAGTAAGCAAATCAAGGTCCAGGGATTTGGCCTCATCAAGCACCTTTACCATAGGGTTGCGAGGAAGAAGGTGCTCACAGGTAACCTCGTCGAAGGAAATATCATGAGAACTTAGATCCAGATCAGGATGACCCGCAAATGGATTACGAGCCAAGCCAGGACGATCAATCTGAGTAATGGTAGGATTTTCAGACGGGAGCGGAGAGGGTGTGAACTCAGTATCCTCCTCCGTGATATCATGAAGAGGCTGAATTGGGGGCTGAGGACCAGGTGAAGGCTCGGATAGGGAGCGACTCCTCTTTCTCTTTTGAATATCCTCTCCAATAACCCCGAGAAGGGGACGGTAGTCGACTACATCCCCGGAACGGTGGGTCAGAGGCTTCGGCTTGGCGGAAGCTTTGGAGAGCTTGTATTGTTCAAGCCTGTGCCGAAGATCTGAGGTCTTGGCCGTTTTACCTGCTCCTGATATGAAAATCAAGTGTCACCAACATGTATTGAGCCATCATTCAAAAATTAAAAGAGTAAAGTGAAATTCACCTTGAACCGCCGAAGTTGCTTCAGTAGAGGCGCTCCCGGAAGATAAATCAACGCCGGTCCCAACTTTATCGGCTCTCTTAGATTTCTCCATCCCCTCCAGACCTTCGAAGGCTTGGCGGAAAGCGTCATCCGTCCACTCTTGCATCTCGCCTACTTGCCCAGAAGACAAAGCCCCGACACCGTCGCCACCTCCGGCGCCTTCTCCTCCATCTTCGCCTTGCTCCTCCTCCACCTCTCCCTCCTCTGGGATATCTGGACATGTGCTGGGAGAGGGACCGTCAGACTTTTTGAGCTTCTTCCCCCCGGCAACCGGATGTTTCAGAAAGGGCCTCCTTTTACTGCTCTTCGACTCGGCCCCTTCTTTAGCTTGAGCAGCCTTCTCTTCAGCCGTGCCCCTCTGCTTGACCACAGACTGCTGTGGAAGGATCAAACTGTACTCCAAGAGTGTAGCGTTCCTGATCAGGTAGGCAGCCGACCTATCTCTCCCTGTAATAGCTTCTATTTCTGCTGCCGTCTGAACCAGGCGATCATTCTCCACGACCGCAAAACCACCTGTCGCTAGCAAAAAATAAGAACACATAAGAAAAAATATTGCAACCAGAACGGGAATTAAAAATAAAGCTTTGACTTACATCCGGAGGTGAAGCGCCGAATAGAAACGGAGTCATCCCTGACAAAGAACCATTCCTTCTTGAACATGCTGTACTTGGAGTATAAATCCAGGACCGGCTTAAAGGTTACGGCCGATTCCAAGCTGATGTAGGGAGACCCCTTCTTGTAACCTCTCAAGTTGTACAAATACCGGATCTCCCGGTTGGAAGGAGGACGCCCATATCTCCTCTGGAAGATGACGAAGAGACTCACCAGAATGGCATAGGAGTTGGGCTGAAGCTGGAATGGGGCTACCTTTAGATAGGTGAGAAAGCTGACTACCCAGGCGTTGAGAGGCGGGATGGCACCACACATGCAATGGTATCTGCTGTAGGCAAAATATCCTTCGGGAGGATCATACGGCATCACTCCCGCATCCGGCAATAACATGCGTGCTCGGTCGATCCCGAAGGAGCGAGATATAACATCGAGTTGCTCGCCCTTGAGTAAGCTAGGGAAGCAATCAGGAGGCAAGTTAAGAAGTTCCTGAGGACCGTATCCATCCACTAATGATCTCGGGGTGGGCCCGTGACGGACAGGTCCGGGCTGAGTTGGGGGCACGGCGGAAGGCTCTTCTCTGTCATGAGATCTCTTTTTCTCTGATCGGGTTTCCACTTTGTGAGACATTTATCTGCAGACACAAGAAAGTATATCGTTAAGACACGTAAACTATGTAATCTAGAGTTTCACTAGTGATTCAGGTATAAAATTCCATCCGGTAGAGGGTCCATTCAACACTCGGAATCCCCGAATTCATTCAGTAAATTCCAACCAAAAGCTCATTCGGCATTCCAATATGAAAGTTCATTCGGTCATTTGGAAGTCCAAAGGCTCCGAGTTCATTCGGTGCTTAAAACGCCCCGAGTTCATTCGGTATTCGAACCCCTTTATCCATTCGGTAGTCTAGCCCTAGAAGTTCGTTCGGCAGAAGCAAACTCACCTGGGTCGGCAGTTAAGTAGGATTCGGTACTCAGTTGATTCGGTCAAGCTTGATTCTGCACTTAGTGGTTCGGCTATCTCACTCGGTAAGGGATGACGAAGGCTTAACACCTCTACTTATAGGCAAATGAAAGACACTGGACCAACTAAACCGGCACTCAGGGACCGAATGAAGATGACCAAGAAACAAAGTAAACCGTATGCCAGCATACGCCCCACTTTGGGGGTCAAATGTTGGGCGAATTCTCACCACCGGACCAGAATAACCGAACCAGCCACCCTCCAAACTAAAGCTCCACCGGTCCACTTCCAAGCAACACCGAACCAGAGTGTCTACCAAACCAACTCCTACCCCAACCACCTCCGAACCAAGTAATGCCGAACCAAAGTAATGCCGAACCAAAGCGATGCCGAACCAACGCTACCAGGCCCGACCACACCAGCCCAGGCCCACCAGCAGCTATATACATCCAAGACCCCTGCCTCCAGCCTCACTCTATAAATAGAGGGGTAGGGGTATAGCAATGGGGGACAAGTTTGAGAGCTCAAGCACGGAGAGAACTTTCAAACAACTTTCTTTTACTACTTGTATCAAAGCTTTGTACTTGTAATCTAAAAGAAGAAAAGAGAAATAACATATAAAGTGGACGTAGGCACATTCTGGCTGAACCACTATAAATCTACGTGTCTTTTATAGTTCAGCCCCTGCTTTTCATATATTTGCATAAATCACCCAAATCACTAAGAACAACATAAAATCTATTAAATCATACGACTTTGAGGTGTTTGTCCATTTTTTGTGCAAACACTCAAAATTACTGATAATTTCAAAAAAAATAGCGAAAAATAAAAATATACGTGTATAAGCCTTGAAGACCTTCTACTCGTCTCCTAAGCTCCAATGCATCCAAAGCAATTTGTAAATGTGCTCGGTCTGACCCGAGCATTAAAATAAAATAACACCAGAGTCAGTCTGTAAATACAGCCTGAGAAAACACACCTAATTGGACATTTAAACTTATAGAAACCTTTCGAAAATCAAAAGTATCTTGTAAGATCACGCCGCACATAAACACGGTCATGTTTTTACCTTACGATAACCAAAACATTTCATATAAAATCCTCTGATATTATAATAATGTCTAATATAAAAATACTTATTAGTCATAGTCAAAATAGTTACATTAGTTAAATTCTAGCATACTAGGTTCTACAATCAAAACCGTGAAGGCTCGTATAAGAGAATGGATTCCAAATATGAAATGGGAAGGGTCTACCCACCGAATCCGTACACCTCTTGATAAAATATACGGGAGGCTACAACACATTGCACCTATGCTACTGAGGACCAGAACTAACCCCTTCTTGAGTAGCACCGAATATGATCACCCTTCGGTTGCAATCAACAACCACACAATAGGATCTCAAAGCATACATAATATCATTTTAGATTTGGGATGATCATACCCTACTTGGGTGAGACCCACTTAGCCCTGCCGCATGTCCCTGCTTTATTCATTTCCCGGGTGTGAGGCTCGAAACTACGTTCTACCTTTTATATAGCACTTCCCACTTAGAATGCTAACACCCTCCAAGTAATAATGCTATACCAGCATTCATCCATACAAGTTCATTCTAGGTATGAACGAAACGATTGAGAGCTCCGTCTCCAATTCCATCATCTTCAAGGTGTTGTCACTTCGAATGCTTGAGTTGGATCGAAGTGGTTTTCGGATAACATATCCGATCCCGGTTTCTTCGAAACAATATTCGACAATTTCCGGTAAACTCAACCCCGTATCTTTTGGAAATAATTAGTCAAAGAAAAAATTAGAGATCGCCTCCTAACCGCTAGTGAACGGATTTCGTTATCATTTGTCCTAGAAGAACGAAACGAGATTTACACGCATATTACATCATCATCGGAGATGACTGTGCCACATAACTCACGTGTTTCTCCTAGATATTTCCAAAGTTACGTTTGGGTCCAAATTCGATAGTTGGTTATTTAACCATTGAATAAACAAACATTCAACCAGAGATTTAATTTCATAAGGAAAACCAACATTGGCTAAGCACTAAGCAACACTAAGCCTTCTTAATTAATCTTTTCATTAATTAAAGTCATCTTGGAAATGCTTGTATCAAAATACTTTTACAGTGATATATTCATAACCCTTATATTTTCAATACTTAGAAAATATCCAAATACATATCTCAACGGTATAGGTATATTTACCAAACACTAAGGAAGATAACCTTTTTATAGAACTCTAAAATCATTTATAAACACCATTATAAATTTCTAAAACCCTTTATAAACCATTTGTATATTATTTCTGAAGTCATTTATAGACCCTTTATAAATCCATGCAATTATTTATAAACTCTTTTTATAAATCTATAAAGCCATTCCTAAAATTCACTATAAATATCCATTTATTTATAAACTCTTTACCTTGTAAATAATCTTCCTTTAAATCTTCAAACCATTTTATAACCTCCTCTTACAAAAATCCAAGTCCGTTTGCAAAACTCTATTCATGAATCTCGAAAATATCATTAAAAAGTCCTAATCACTTTCTTTAAACACTATTATATATAATAGTAATTATTCATAATAGACATCATAAATAAATGGTAATAGTTAACTTTTAACCTCTTAGAAACAATAATTAATAAATCAAAACATTATGAATAAAACAATCGTTAATTTTTACCATACTAATAATAATGATAAATTACCAAAATATTATTAATAATCATTATTATTAATTAATTCCAAAACCATATTAATAATTTAAATAGTTAACTTTTCAAAATTATTTAAAAATTTATAAACAACTTTAAGCATTATTAACATGAACAACTAATTTAAAACATAATATTTCCTTGATAAAAATCCATTCATAAATCTTTAACCCAGTCATTTCCATATTTATAAAACTTCATTTAAGAATCTCTTTCCATTTTATAAAAATTTCCATTCATAAAATCAATTTATTTATGAATTCCATTTATAACTCTATTTCCTTTATGAATCATACTTATTCATAGATCCCATTTAAAACATCAATCAGCATCCATTTTAATGTTACTTCCATATGGATAAATTCTTTTTATAAATCTAAAACACCCCACACCCCTTAGTATACCCAAAAAGGACACTCTAAAGAATGTGGTGCGTTATAGGTATAGCTAAAGCATCAAAGAGACTAAGATTCACAAGACAAATAAATAATAACAGCGGAAACATTTAAAATACTTATCATTACTTCATAAAATAAGTCTGAAAAACATCACATGTCTCAAATACCAAATACACATGTCTTATGAAAAATAGATCTCAGTCTCATAAAGTCAGAGTACAATCAAAATGATCATCCCTCTCATAAGTACCAGTATATCAAAAGCCAAATGAAAAGAAAACTAAAAAGAAGAAGAATACATGAAGGAAAACTCCACAACTGAATCTCCAAGAAATCCGAATCTCCCGTCCTTGCCTCTGCTGGCGTATGGGAAAAAAAGGGAAATAGAGGAGTGGGTCAGACTATAAGTTTGGTGAGTGAAAGTAACTACTAGTATTTTTAAGCAAGACAAAGATAATAGACTTAGCAATAGTTTTAGTATAAAAGAAAATAAAGGAAAGATAAAACTGGGATAAATACTGTTTAACTGTTTGCTTTGATTGTGATTGTTTGTACTTGTCTTAGATTACTACTTTGATTGGGCTGAAACCCTAATCCTATTTTAATTAGGCTGAAATCCTAATTCTACCTGTTGATCGGCCTTCTATCTCAGTTGTGCCACTGTGAGCTAGTCCCATACTATGAGCCCCATAGCAAAAGATACATGTTTAGTGTTTGGAATGCAGTAGCGACTTATTGATGCCGCACGCTCGGTCATCGCCGGTACACACTAACCATCGCTCCCTCTTGTGACCTCTTACTTACCCTATCGGTATAAGCGTGTCCAGCCTCACCTAATCTATTGTGAGACCATCAGTCCTAGTCTGAAAGGGTCCTGCCCAGCCCCACCTAAGTGTTTTGTGAGACCATCAGTCCTAGTCTGAAAGGGAATGCTGTTGGTATGGGTCCTAACAAACAAAATCTACTTACGTCCCTTGCCCAAATCCCCCGATTTGTGCTTCTATCTATTGGCCACTTATTTACCCTGTGTCCCAGCCTCACCTAACTATTGTGAGACCATCATTCCTAGTCTGAAAGGGTCCTGTCCAACCTCACCTAATCTGTTGTGAGACCATCAGTCCTAGTCTGAAAGGGAATGCTGTTGGTACAGGCCCTATTTCTGTTCTTGCTAATTAACTTAGTGTAAGTTCTTAAAATAAGCCTCTTCTGTTATTTCTATTATGTTTGCTTATTAACTTAATCTAAGTCTTAAAATAAGAATTTTCTATTATTTCTAATTATAACCTATGTTATAAATTGCTTATTAACTTAGTCAAAGTTTTAAAACAAGCCTCTTCTATTTTCCCTTTTTAGTTATAACCACTAGTTATAAATATGCTTGCAAATGTCTCAAATTTTCCTATTTCAGTCTATCTTCTTTTTATTACAGTTTTTTCTTATTTTACATTTAATTTCTGTAAAAAAATTTATTTCTATTTTATCCATATTTGTGAATTCTATTTTTTTTAATTTATTCGCGTAAAAAAGGAATAAAAAGAAACTAACATTTACAGGCCAAATTCTAATGTAAAACATATGTAAATAAATGCAATTAACAGTAAATAACTGTAAATAGCTGAATAAAATAGTTGAATAAAAATAACTGAATAAAATAGACTGAAAAGAACTTTTAAAAAAACTAGCTGTAAATAACTTATATAGAAACTGTCACAAAATTGCAGAAAAACTACAACTATTGAGAACCCTATTATTTTAAATTACTTAAAATTCTAAACTAATTACAAAACATTCACCTGTAGTCCTTAGCTCTATTCCTTGGCCTTTCCGGATCCACTTCTGGAGCATAGAATATTTTTATCAAAAAGATTACCTCCTTAGAAAATTTTTCTGTTTAGGATCTAGCTTCTGGCAATGAACCAAAATAGGAGAAAATCTAAATGTGAAAAATAGCTAGGCCTACGGTCTTATTTATAGTGTAGTTTAGGGATCTCAGACCGTTGGATTTGAAGATTAAAACTGGTGCAACCACGTTATTGGCTCACAGGGAACCGTCGGATGAAAGCACGGACGCACAAGATTGAAGAAAATTGGAAAAATACGTCATCTTTTAATCTGGATGAACAGTCGTCCAAATACAGGGGCGGGTTGACCTGGGTGTCGACCATTGTATGCCGAGGGTCGATCTATAGGTTGACCTAGCTATGGTGAGGGTCGACCCTAGGGTCGACCGCACCTTGTGTGTGTGTGTGTATATATATTTTTCAATGCTTGTTTATTTCCTAACTTCTTCGTTTTAGCTCAGATTTTGATAAATTATATATGGAAATTGACCAGAAAATTACCACGGACACAATGGTGCAACTCCCATGGCTCAATTCTGAAAATTTCACAAACTTATTTTATTATTTAATTAATTCGTTAATTAATTATTATAGCTTAAATTTTGGGTTGTTACAAAATCCCTTTCTAATTATAAAATATCGTTTAACATTCTAAATTTATCCTCGCATTCAATTACCAAAATAGAGTCAAATATTTATAATATATTAGTCACACTCTTATAATAATCAACCGTTTGATTTATTCTCTAATTTATTAAACGTTAATAGTTTCCTTTAATTTATAAACTCTATTTATAAATTCATACTTTTATTAACAAAATATGATTTTACAAATTCTCACTTCATTTATAAAATATTACTTTTATAAATTATCACATTTACAAAATCTCACATTTGTAATTAATCTTTCATATATGCACACACACACACACACACACACACATATATATATATATATATTAATTTATATAAAATGGTTAGTAAATATTAATATCAAAATATTTCTATTTTCCTTTAAAGCATATCCCTTTATTATAAAAGACGGACTTATTTCAAGATTTTAAAAATCTATATTTTATACTTCGGAAATCTCTATTTAGAATATTTTATAAAACTATCTATTTATAATATCTAAAATCATACCTTCATTTTCGAAAAATTATTAAAAATGTATAAAATTTCCAAAATCACTTTGAAATCCCTTTTTAAATCAAATCACTATTTTATAGTATTTTAAAATACCAAAAATAATGCCTGATGCTACTAAAGCACTAATTAAGCAATATCATATCCATTCCATCAATATGGCATTCAACAAATCATATATCACTATATATATATATATATGAAAATAAAATCAACAGCGTGAGGAATCCTGTTGGATCCCTCCAATTTGTCCCCCTGCATCACATATAGTATAATCATAAAAAATAATATAAATCAACTGCTTCAAGGCGGGATTCGTATACAAGGATCATCCGCTCTTGCATGGAAATGTAATAAGGTCTCATTATCTCTAGGGCGGAAATATATCCAAACCAACAATAAAATTTAGTAAATTATCCAAACAGTCAATAACTCTCAATGATAAATATTAAAACATCCAATAGATAATTTTTGTCGACTAAAAATATTTCTAGTTGACCAAAATTGCGAGATTAACTCACTTTGATTTTTAATAGTCACCAAACGTTCCGTTTTGAATTAAAATTGAACAGATGTTCAATTTTAACCTTAAATTCCAACTAGCACCAAATCCGTCCAATCCAATTCCACAGCATAGCCTTCGTCGATACGATCGCAATGCAACTTGTCATGCTCGAAACAGACCTCATGCGAGAAAGTTACAGATTTATGAACATACGATAAAATTATAATTATAATCAACATAAATAACTAACCTTTTAAACTTTAACCCTCTATCATCTCTTAACTCCCGCGCACGCTTCCCAGGTGCGACTTTTGATTTTCTATATTGTTCGATCAACCGCGCCTGACCACGAATGCCGACATCGCCTAAGCCCCGCCACCACCTGCTGCCTTGTCGCGCTTCATGGGCATGCGCGCCATGAAACAGCGTCGAACCCAAAACTGCTCATGATTGAACGAGCTTCACTGCTGCCTCAGCTCGTCGATCGACGATCCACCCATTGAATTGCTTCGTATCGACATGCTCTACGTTTTCCTAGTTGAAGTTGAAGGTCAATTCGACCTCTAGAGGCTCCGATCTTTATCGGCCGTTCGATGGTTTAATTTTAATGGCGGCTGAAAACTAGAAGCTGGGGTTTGGTTATAAATAAAGATTGTTGATTGCCTTTTATAGGAAATTTTCACAACACTATTCATCCTTGAAAATTTCGAACTCCAAAAGAAGCGTTCCGCCTAGCGTTATATATGTTATACCGCTATTTCGAACACAATGGAATATATATTGAGAGCCAATTCCATCATATATAGAAGTTAACTTTTCAAAATCGAATTATATTAAATTAAATTCCTTTAATTAATTTCTATGCGTTTTGAACTTGGATGACCAAACGATACGTCCAATCGCCATGAGATTCGACGACATAGTATAATATACTATTATGAATCCAGTGGAACTGGTTTCGTCCAATTCCAAGATAGTGCCCCAGAAGACTATTTTTTACACATTAATTAAAACGAGTAATTTCCAAAATCGATTAAATCACTTTTAAATCCAATTCAAAAGTTTACTATCTTTACTCTTGTTGATATAGAAATTAATTCAACTTTTGAAAATGATTTCATCCATATTTAATTTAAAATTCGGTTATTTAAACAATTTCAAATATTAAATTTAACAATTCAATTACCCAATAAATCGCTATATATAAAATTCAAGTTATTTAAATTGTAAAATTAACTTTTTAATAAATAAAATTAATTAAATATTCCAAATTTGAACGACTGATATTCTGGATCGTTACAAAATTGTTAGGGTAAAATAAAAAAGAATAGAACAAGAAGGAAAGAACACAATTTTAGAATCTCACTAGCGGAATTATAATATATAATACCAAAATAACAATACAAAGGGTTACTCTAAATATAAAAATATTATAGTTACAAAACCTAAGTGTTATCATCAGCCTAGATAGCTATAACTGCCTGTCCTTACAATGTTGATATATACAATACAATAATGCAATGGAAATAAGAATACTACGGTAGATAATTATCTAGCTGCTCTCCATAAGCTCCAAAGCATCCATAGAAAAATCTAGAAATATAAACGGAGTTGACCCGAGCATTATAAGAAAATTACACCCATATTAGTCTAGTAAACCGCATAAGAAACTCAAGAAATATGTGACATGCCACAGTAACTATTAAGACTGTATGTATTCCCGTAATGGTTTTCCCCTCAAAGAAACCAACCATTCATTAAGTTTAATACAGAGATATGATAGGTAATGTCTAGAGTGTAGCACATAAATCATTTCAAATAGCTATTGTGTAAATGCTACAAAAATAATATGTATACAATCAATACCGCTAAGGCGCGTTCCTATAAATGTAGGTTTTCCACGGAGATTCCCTTAATATAGTGAAAACGGTCCTCCTATACAAGGATCACAGATATTCTTCGAAGCAACGTACATCTCTAGGGAATATAATTAGGAAATACATATTTGACCCATGCCCAAACACTCATGGTTCTGAACACATCACTCCCACATGCATATCCGTAAGTTACACAAGATGTGAGTCGCCTACCCCCTTAGGATTGCTAAATGTTATGTTCACTTTGGCTATGCATCCTATCTCTAGTTTAATCATTAAATGATGGGGAAGCTACGTTCGGCATCTCTCGCACGAGTCTTCATCACTCGAACCGATCTCAGATCTCCACATAGATTCCTGTATAAGTCCTCCGATGAATGCTAATATTGTCCTCTCTGTTGGAATAGTCCTCAAGATAGACAGTCCTACACATTAGTATTAATTGAAATGTTAACGCTGACCCCTCCCTTGGAGATAAACATAAACAGTTCAACTCTATAACATTTCACTTTACAATCGCTCCCATGACATAGAACTTGTATACTAGTTTTAAAGTGGTATTCGCTCAGCAAAACACTTATCGATTCCGGTCTCTTCCAAACCAATTCGATGTGTTTCTGATTAACTCGATTTCAGTTCTTTAGAAGTAAGCAAAAGCTAGAGACATTTTGTACTAATGCCCCTCCCCAGGATTTCTCATTGGTATGAAATCGCAAAGCCTTTTGATACTACTTAATTCATATTTGGTCAAGTTCAATAGTCGACTAATCTACTATCTAGTCAAAACAATTGCTTACGCAAATCAATATTTTTATACTTAACTCATTTACGACATTCCAACTTAACTATTTCTTATCCAAGAGAAAACCCAGGTATGTTAGAGCACCGATTGCATATCAGGTCTTACCTAGACACTTTATTCTTTAATCTCACAAATATATAAGTCTTCCTCATTGGCTTTTAGTGTTAAGTATAGTATTAATGATTTCCATAAGCAAGTAAGAAATCAACACGATTTACACGTTTCCGACATTCCCGACTTAACTATTACTTGGTCAAGAGGGAAGCTAGTAGGTTAGAGCTCTATTGCTCATATCCTTACCCAAACATCAATCTTAACTTTCAAAAATAAAAAAGTCTACTTCGTCGGCTTTTAATGTTAAGCACAGTTAATTATTTTTCAAACCAGTAATTAAACAATTAACCATTTGGCCATTAAAAAATTCCTAAACCCTTATTAAAACTTTTGTTTATACTTTTAAAACCCTTTTTAAAATGATATATATGTATACAGTAATTTATTTATAAAACTAGATATTAAATAAAGAATTTTTAGAAGATATTACATAAGATATAAAATAGTCAACATATATTCAAATGATTATATATACTTAAAAATGATTTTAAAATACTTTATAATACTTATAATAGGTTTTTAAACATTTTCTCAAAATATTACTTGAAAATAACAACTTTATAATTTACTTAAAAACTTGAAAAAACATGTTTTCTATATATTTATAAGTAAAACCACTTCTTTAAAAATTCACAAATAATTCTTAAAAAGTCATAAAAATATCAAACCACCTTTATAATAGTCTAATAAGAGTTATTAAATACTTTTAAAAACAATGAAAAAAACTTGAATTTATATATCTTTTCAAACCTTTAAAGTCCAAAAATCAAGGCTAAACGGGGTGGTTTTGCACAAGTGAAGTTTGAGCCACTTTTCGAAATGTTACTTAACTTTTTCCTATCTAAACTTTTTATGAAAGCAAGCATACATATAAAAAATAATAAATATGGTGAGAAACCCCTAACGATCTCTTTACAAAGTTCCATAGAAATCGCCAAAAACAAGGCAATTCCTATGTGCATCCATAGCGATTATCGCTGTAAATGCACTTTCAAATCCAAGTTCAATCTAAACTGAAGTCCATCTACAACCTATGTTCTTTGTTTCAATCACTAATACCATCATAAAAATCCATTGAAGTCCATTCCAAGTCCATATATATGGATCACATATACCACTTACTTTCAAAGTAAGAATCAAAACCAATATTTCAGAATATGTCAACATTAATTCAAACAATATATACACAAGCACATATACTCTATATTTTAATTTAAGGTGGTGACTTAACTCACATTGAACCCAGAAAACAAGCTAGTTCGAGCAACCCAAATCAATCTCACCTTGCAACCACCTTTTTCCTTCTCCTCCCTTTGCTTTGCACTTGAATTTCTAAAGCAAATATGCCTTTATTGCTCACGACCTTTGAGGAAAGGTAGAAATTTGCTTCACTTCTTCCAAAAAAACAATATAGTAGTAGTTATAATGTTTTTCCAAGGCTCCACTCCAAATTTGAGTTGATTTGGATGCATTTTGAATTTATTTTCTTTAGAACTTTTGAAAAGAAGAAGAAGACGTGAAAAGAGCTTGTATTTGCTTTGTGAATTTGTAATTAATTATCTAGGGTATTACCCTCCTAATATAGGCATCAAGATAGTACTCCTTGTCTTTGTTCTCATACTCCTTTCATGTCATGGAAGGCTCTCCCTCCACTTGCCCCATCTCTTCTCTATACATCACTTCCTTTTAGCAAATGCCCACTTTACCCTTAACAAAGTAATATCTCTTATCCATATGGAAGCTTATAGAACCTTCCTTTTGCTCCTATCAAGAGAAGTGTTGAATAGTTTCTAATGTGTTCGCTTGAGCATTAGACAAGTGCAAAAGAGTTCCATCAACTTATACTGATTGAAAGGTCGTTTATCGATAAAACAATTTTCGATTACATTACCGATTTTTCTTCAAAGAATATATTTTTTAAAACAATTTTCATAAAAAAACTTCTTTTCATTGTTCATTAATTAAAATATGTTTAACAAGGTTTAAAATCACATTTATAACACTTACCTATATTTCAAAATGTTTCGATATTCGAAGACGAAGTGTTCGAATTTTCGGGTCACTATATTCTTCCCCACTTAGAACATTTTGTAACGACCCATATTTTAGCTATTTTCAATCATTAAACTTAAGGTGATTAATGGATAAAAAATGGGTAGAAATAAAAATTTAATGATTTATTATTTTAATTTATCAGATAAATAAATTGTTTAAATGTAATAGTGGAATTATTTAAATAATTGAATTCTGAATTTAATATGAATGAAAATAGCCTCGAAAATTTATTTAGATTTTATTTAAATATAAATGAAGATGGTTAACATTTAAAATTGAATTTAAATGCAAATAATTAAAAAATTAGAAATTTTATATTTTAATTAACGAATAAAAATAGCCATTTTGGCAGTTGTCTCGGATTTCGAAGAAACTAGTTTCATCGGATCCGTAACAGTGAGTTATTGTAGGATTTCAAGTTTTGTAGTAATCAGACTTACCTTTTGGCCATGCGAACTTGAAATGCGTAGAAATTTATTTCAGAATTTAATTAAAATAATTTGATTTGAAAAACTATTTTCTGCATACGATCGAATTAGCTTTCAAAACTAGTTCCATTGTGTTTGGAATGAGGGTAAAATATTAGGAACGCTAAGTGGCACGCTTCGTTTGGAGCTTGAGAAATTTCGGACGTTAAATTCCTGATATTTTCAAATTTATAATAATATAAATATCTCCATCCTTATCCCAACACTCGTTCAAACCCACGTTCCCCTTCACAATCGTATATTCCTCTCCCTCTCCCCTTTCTTCTGATCGCAAATTCTCAGATTCATATAAAAAAAATTGGTGCTCGAAAAAAAAAAGAATTGCAAGTTGCGATTCGGTGGAGGGAGGCGGCTCGACTTTGAATCTCCGACCCGGAGAGCAAGAGACACGCGCATGAAACTCGAGGAGGTGGCGAAGGCATGACTGTGGTTCGATGTTTGGGGCTTGGGTCAACTTGGGTCGCGTTTCTGTGGGCGTGGCGGCGCGATGGTTTTCAAGTGGTGGGTGCGGTCGACGACAACCTAGCAGTGGTAGCAGCGATTGATTTCTTTTTTTAAAAAAAATTTACGCGAACGTAGAGGAAAAGAAGCAGCCGCCAATATGTCCAAATAATCAGACTTGAATTCTGCTTTTCCTACAATAAATTCACTTGATCCCCATCCTCAACCCATCGGACTTGTTTTCCAAGGGTCTGATCAGACCTAGTCATTCCGAATGGGGAGCAGTAGTGGTGTTCGTCACTAAGTCCGATGGTTCTTTGAGGACGTGTGTTGATTATAGGGAGCTGAACAAGCTCACTATGAAAAACAGATATCCTATGCCTCGTATCAATGATATGTTCGATCAGCTTTATGGAGCCACTGTATTCTCTCAGCTTGATCTTGCCACAGGTTTCCACTAGCTCAGAGTTGCCGAGGAAAGTATTCCTAAGACTGCTTTCCGTACTGAGAATGGTTTCTATGAATGGTTAGTTATGCCTTTTGGTCTGACTAATGCCCCAGCTTTCTTTGTTGATCTTATGAATTGGGTCTTTCGTGATGTTCTTAACCAATTTGTTCTAGTCTTCGTTGATGATATTCTTGTATTCTCTAAGTCTGAAGAGGAGCATGAAGCACATTTGAGCTTTGTCCTTGGAACTCTTTGGAATCATCAGTTGAAGGCTAAATTCTCAAAATGTCATTTTTGGAAGGATGAAGTCCGATTTCTCAGACATATTGTTTCTGGTAATGGGGTTTCTATTGATCCAGTTAAGATCGCTGCGATCAATGTAAGTCTACCTTCTCTCGTCTTTCTTCTGTAATCTAATCATTCTATCTTTCTTAGTAGTTCTTATTTTTCCCTATTCTATTTCAGGATTGGGAAATTCCTTAGACTCCATCTGATATCCGTAGCTTTCTAGGCCTTGCCGGTTATTATCGAAGATTCATTGAGAATTTTGCTCGGATTGCTGCACCTCTCAGTGCTTTGACTCGTAAGAATGCTAAGTTTATATGGAATGATAAGTGTGAAGCTGCATTCAATGAGTTAAAGCGCAAGCTTACTTCCGCACCAGTTCTTACCGTTCCAAATGGAAATGAGGGATTAACGGTATACACCGATGCTAGTCGTGGAGGTTTGGGAGCTGTTCTGATGCAGGATGGGAAGGTTATTGCTTATGCTAGTCGTCAGTTGAAGACCCATGAAGCCAATTATGCTGCTCGTGGTTTGGAATTGCTTGTCGTGGTTTTTTCTTTGAAGCTTTGGAGGCATCATCTTTTGGGAACTAAGTTTGAGCTCTTTACGGATCATCAGTCTTTGAGGTATATTTTCACCTAGAAGGATTTGAATCAGAGAAGAGTTAGGTGGCTTGAGTTCCTTGCTTCTTATGACCTCCACATCACTATACCCCTGGAAAAGCTAATGTTGTGGCTGATGCTTTGAGTCGGAAGAAGGCGATGTTGTGTCAGCTTGTTGTTTCTTCTTCTCCTCTTATGGATCGTATCATTGCTAAGCGGATTGAGGATAAGATGCTTAGGCTTATTAAGGAGAATGTTCATAGCAGGGATGGTGGTAGTAGTCAGGATGGTAATGGAGCTTAGATCGATGATAGAGGGATTTTGAGGATTAATAATCGGATTTGTGTCCCGAATGTCGATGGATTGAGGCATGAGTTACTTCGGGAAAATCATCGATCCAGACTTTCTATTCATCCAGGTGTGACAAAGATGTATCAGGATATGAAGAAGCTTTATTGGAGGAAGGGTATGACGCGTGATATCTCCATTTTTGTGAGTAGGTGTGCGACTTGTCACCAAGTCAAGGCCGATTATCAGAAGACCCTGGATTATTGCAGCCCCTCAAGGTTCCAAATTGGAAATGGGAATAGGTTTCTATGGATTTTATTGATGGATTACTGAGGACTAGGAGGGGTAATGAGAGTATTTGGGTTATTGTGGATAGATTGACCCAGTCAGCTCATTTCATTCCGGTCAGGTCTACCCGTTATGCTTCGAGTTTGGCTGAGATTTATATGAGAGAGATTGTCCGTCTTCATGGGGTTCCTGTTAGTATTGTTTATAATAGAGATCCCATCTTTACCCGCCAGTTTTGGAAAGCTTTTTAGGAATCTTTAGGTACTCACCTGAATCTGAGCACTGCTTACCATCCGCAGACCGACGGTCAAATAGAAAGAGTGAATCAGATTCTAGAGGATCTTCTTCGTGCTTGTGTCCTTGATTATGGAGGATCTTGGGAGGATCATCTCCATCTCATTGAATTCACCTATAACAATAGTTATCAAGTATAATCTCAAATCTTCTATTTTAATCTTATCTTAATCCCTTATCTATCTCATTTCATCTTTTGAATTCAGGCTAGTATTGCAATGTCTCTGTTTGCTGCTCTTTACAAACGACCTTGCAGATCCCCATCTTGCTGGATTAAATCCGGTAACCGTTTGGTTCTTGGTCCTGATATGATTCTGGAGGCTTCTGAAAGAGTTGAGGAGATTAAGAGGAAGATGAGGAGTGCTCAGGATAGGCAGAAGAAGTACGCTGATCGACGTAGGAGGAGTTTGGAGTTTTCTGTTGGTGATAAGGTTTTCCTTAAGGTCTCTCCCTTAAGGAATATGATTCGGTTTGGTCGGAGAGGGAAGCTTGTCCTAGGTTCATTGGTCCTTTCCACATCTTAGAGAGAGTTGGTTCTTTAGCTTATCGTTTGGATTTTCCTGAGAAGCTTTCTGGAGTGCATAATGTATTCCATGTTTCGCATCTTCGTCGGTATCTTCATGATCCATCTTTAATTGTCCAGCCTTCCACTCTCAAGAGTTTGGATATTGAGCCAAACCTTACTGTCGAGAGGAAGCCACTTCGTATTATCGATAGAGGTACGAAGCAGCTGAGAAGGAAATCTATCAACCTGGTCAAAGTGTAGTGGAGTACTAATGATCGGGATTGTACCTGGGAGACGGAGGAGAGCATGCGTGCTTCAAATCCGGAATTGTTTGTTTCAGGTACTATTCGTTATTCTATCTTATCTTTCTTTGTTTTTCCGTGTCTCGTTCCTTTTCGAGGACGAAAAGTTTTGAGTGGGGGAGAGTGTAACAACCTGTAATTTTAGCAATTGTTTTTAAATAAAATTTATTTGAAACTTTGATTTTAAATCATTTAAAAATTGAAAAATTAGAATTTTATAATGTATTTTTGGGATTTGTTGAGAATTATTTTTCCAAATATATTAAAATAAAGATTTTTCTAAAATTTAAATTTTTGGTCAACTTTGGTCAAAGTTTGACTTTCGGTTGAAAATTTTAAATTTGAATTTTAAATTTTTATCCTTTTTCTTTGAAGCTGGATGTGATTCTAACATTTTCTCTGCTTTTCGTTTCGTTAAATTTCGATTTATACTTTTCAAATCTGCAAAGTTTCAGCGTTTTACATGCAAATTTTTTCCGTATTTTATTTTTCCTATTTTTAATTGGGTTTTGGGCTAGATTTGGTCATGATTTGGTTTGATTATTTGTTGATGGTCCTTGGCTAATGGGCTAGGTTAACCAAGAGACATCTATTTGCCTATTCATTTTTGTAAAGACGTCTCTTTAAAAATCACGTACAAAACTTCTTCCTGACTTCTGACTTCTGACTTTCTTCTTCCTGCTCAGAAGTTTTATAGTAAGTTTTCTCCTTCTTTTTTTCAATTTTTCTCATTTTCGTTTCCTCCCTCCTCTCACCTATTTTCATCCAACACCCTTGCCATCACCCTTCCCTTCTCCTTGCCGCCACCACCAAGTTGATCGGCCATTATCTCCATAGGTCGAACCTCCTCATCATCAAACCATAGTCGACCACCAAACCCAAAACCAAACCCTTGCCAATCTCCTTCCTCCTTTTTCTCTTCCTATTTGCTTCGGCCTTGACATATCCAAACCCTTCCACTTCCCTAGCTTTGGCCATGACCATCCCTTCCTCTTGCCAAACCATTGCCGTGACCTTTGACTTGCCTTCCCTTGTGTTACACCATGGCCGAACCCAATCATTCACCTATGGCCGAACCAAAAGCACTTGCCCAAGCCTTTTTGCCTTCCATTGCCTTGCCTTCATTTGCCTTGACAATAGCCGAGCCTTGTTGCCACCTAGCTGTGCCATTTCCCTAGTGGTTTAGCCCATGAACTCATCATGGTCGAGCACAAGTTGATGTGGCCGAGTCTATCCCTATGATGTCCGAGCCTACTTGTGTTTTGATTAGCCCATTTGCTTTGTGTTTTATTTATTTTTCATGTATAATTATTTATATATATATATTGTTTGCTTCTAAGATTTAGATTTGGGTTCTACTTCCACTCGAGCTTGATTCGTGTTTGTCGTGCCTTTTCGAAGTTGTCTTGTTGTTTGAATTATCATCTCTAGCCAAAGAAGGTGAGTTTATCACTCTCGACTACGTACTTGTATTCTAGTGAATTGATGACATATGAACTGTAGTGATATGCATATGATGTTAGTGGTCTCATATATGCCTGTGATATGTTATTATATGATGTTATCACTTTATGTTATACCGGTTTTATCACGTGACATGATATGCTATGTTATTCTATTCATTTTTATATTCTGTTTCTCACACTACAAGTTCCCTCACTATGGGTTGAAATGATACATACCCGAACGGACTTTAGAATAGGGAAAAATCATTACGAGCTAAAATGATAGGATCGAGCGATTTTTATTTGACTTGGGATTGCGGGTTTGAAATGATAAAACCTGGGAATTTTAATACATTATGGATTGAAATGATACATATCCGTATCACTTGACCGAGGTTAGAAAATATTATACAGACTCCGTGGTTAGTTTTAAAATAATTTTTCTGAAAGTACTAAGTATTTTCGATTTTGAAATATATGAATTTTTTTAACTGAAATAAAATTAAATGATTTTTAAAAAGAAAATTTATATATTGATTTTCTATAAGCTAAAATTTTCTTATAAGTTAATAAATGAATTAAATTGTAACTTAAGATTTTATTTATGATATAATATTTAATTTAACTTAATAATTCAATTTGATTAAAAATATGGAATTTAAAACTAACCTAGTAAGATGAATTTTATTTATGTAATGGTATATTTTAAATAAAAATAATAATAATTTCTTTACTATAATAATAAATTTAAGTCAATAATGTACTTTTAACTTAATATTTGGGAAATACAGTTTTTATTGGATATTATAGTAATAAATTTTATTTAATTAAAATCACTGTTTATTTAATATATAAATAAATAATTTTGTAAAGTGGCTATGATAAAAATTGAAGGTATTATGTTTTAAAAATGGTATAGTAGACAATGTAACATTTCCAAAATTCTATGGTTTCTTAAGGTTAAGGTTTGAAATGCTACTATTTCTAAAGTGTTATGGTTTTTAAAATATTATGTTTTCAAAGTGTTATAACCAAGTGTAAAAATTTGAAAGTGTTACAACTTTTGAAATGAATATTATTTTAAAAGAATAATGATATCGGATTTAAATGGTTTTGAAATAATATGTTTTGATTTGAATATAAACCATTTGAAATTAAATAACCACGGGTTATAATAATGGTTGGTTGTTAAATAGATCGGGATCAGATATTGTCATACTCTTTGCCAATACCGAAAACCAATTTAACAACCGTGTACGCGGTGGAGGTTCCAGAATGAAGTAGGATGGTGGTGACATTCTATTGAGGTTTTTACTTGGACCCAACTCCCGTGAGTTGGCATAAGGTGGCTAAAACAGGAGCGATTCTCAGGCCAAGTGAGGTAGCTCCTCCGATCGGACACACTTCTTCGATTGCCATTCTATTACTTTGTGATTGATTTGGTGCGCACCTATGATTTGGGAGTGTGGCTCAAGGTGGGCGGTAGTGGCTGCTATGCGTTACCACCAGCCCGGATGCGTAATTGGTATATCTACCCTGGCATTGCCTAGTTGTGTCGTGTCACCTGCCCTAGCGCGCCTTCTACGAGTTTGTTTTGTACCATACCTATGGAGTGCCCTCTGATAAGCCCAATTTATGGGAAGTTACAGTACTGTATAGACTATGGGAATATATAAAATGTGTTAAGGGGGATATGGGTAACGCCTTAACGCTATTTTAATAGTTTATTTTACTTTAGACATTATTATAATAGCGTATATTACTACATAGTAGATATTTTAACAGATCCTTAAAGGATGGGCGATCCTAAGCATCCTTTAAGTTATTGATGCATTTCTATTACAGTTCACTTGAGTTGATTTACATTTTATAAGTATGAATGTCCTGACTCGAGTGTTTTTTTTCTTTACGCTCGGGTTAGCCTGAGTACCACAACATTGGATTCATCTTTTGGAGCTAGAGATCTGCGGAGATTTAGTTATTTATCTATTTCTATTTCAGTTATTTCCATTCAGCCTTTGCTTTTGTATTAGTGGACTTATGTATTTGGATTTCCAGTTGTATTTGCTTTCAGACTCTGGTATTATGTATTTGTTTTGAGACTATGTATGTAGTAGCTTCATGAACTACTATGTTTATTTTTATTCCGCTGTGAGTTATTCTGATATTCTGTGTCTGTGATTCTGTGATTGATTTTATTTGCTCCAAAATTTATTAACAATCTGTTGTTTTGAATTATTCAAGTCCGACATGTGTGGTTTTATTATCGATTTGAATGGTCCAAAATAGCGGGATGTTACATAGGTAATGGTTAAGTTTTTAATTTTATTATTTCAAGTTTATGTTAATAATAATTTTATTCTTATCGAATGCTAATTATTGCGTAATTACTCCGTACGAGGTCCGATTCGGGCGAAACGAGTTGCTCTTGATTCGTATCGACATCATCTATGACATGTGATCGAGTTGAAATTTATTTGAAGCTGAAATAAATTTTCAATTCAAATAGAAAGGTAAGTGTTTATATGCTTACAATTGACTAAAATAATTTTTATGTTAGTTAAATTCTATCGTGAAGTGATTTAAATTTTATTGATAGTTGTTTGATAAATTTAATTGACATTTAAAAGGACATCTGGATTTAATTGATAGAGTTTGAATTGACAGTTAAATTGAATTAGGATTTAAACTGCTAGTAAAATTCCCCATTATCGATAATTGGTTAAATTATTATGATTTTTGACAGTTTGGATGTTGGTTGTGATGGATGAAAATTTGATTATATTTTGGATGTTTTTTGTAACGACCCAGAATTTATATTAATTAAAATTTAAATATTTAATTGATTTTAAATATTAATAAATGAAATTAATAAGTCGAATAATTTAAAATTCGAATATTTGGATTTAATTGAATAATTAAATCAATAATGTAATAGTGAAATTCCAGAAATAATTGAAATCTGGATTAAAGGTGATTAAAAATGATTTATAAAGTTATATTAAATCATATTGAAGTTATAGTGATGTTATAGAACTTTTAAAATTGAATTAAAAGTTAATTTGTGAAAATTGAATATTTTAATATTTAATCGACTAGTGAAATTAGCCATTTTTTCGAATAGTCTCAGAATTGGACGAAACTAGTCCCATTGGATCCGTAATAGTTTGTTATTATTGGATTTCAATTTTCGTAACAATCGGAGTTGTCATTTGACCGTGGCAGCTCGAAACGCATCGAAATTGTTTTAATATTAATTTGGCGAGTTAAAATAGTCATTTTTCAAAAAGTCTCGGATTTCGACGAAACTAGTTTCATCAGATCCGTAATGTGAAATTATTGTATGGTTTCAAATTTCGTGTCAATCGGATTTACCGTTTGTCCGGGGCAAGCCAAAACGCATTTAAATCGGTTTGAATCGGTTTAATTTAAATTGGATCGTTTAATTCCATAACTCGCACAGATGACCGAATTAGCTCCCGAAACACGTTCCATTGTGTTTGGAACGTGGGGTAAACCTTAGAAACGCCAGTCATCGCGCGTAAATCGGAGTTCGGAAATCCCGGGATGAATAGTGTTGAGATAATTTTCTATAAAACCCCCCTTGGAATTCATTTTGCAAAAGAAAAAGGCTAGGGTTTCACCAATAGCTTCAGCCGCCACTCTCACATCCAATGGCCGAAATTGTGCCATTTTCTTCTTCATTTTTCTTCCAATCCACAAGTTAATTCCAAAAACTTTCAACTGGAAATTTGTAGAGCATGACGAGATCCATAAGTTCAACGGTTAAGATCGTAAACGGGGTTGTGGATTATCGGCAATTCGATGTTGAAGCCATGCCGTTCAACTTCGATTTGCAAGCTGAAGGCGGCACTAGGTGGGGCCGGTCTCTGGCCGAGCACGTGTCGTGGGTAGGCGAGTGGAGTGGGGGTGTTTGATCGACCTCCAGTCGCGTCGAGGTGGAGCGACGTTCATATTCGAACGTGATATGTTGGGTTCGTTCCTTTTACTGGGAGAAAGAACGTGAGGGGAGGGAAAGAAGGGGCACGGCCTAGATTTGCATAAACGAGATCTAACGGCCAGATTCATTTAGGTTGAAAATTGAAAAAGAAATTGTAATTATTTATTTTATTTAAATTGTATAAACTTTAAATCGCTGTAATTTGATCATACGAGGTCGGAATTCGATGAGATTTTTTGCGTTGGAACCGTTTCGACGAGCTCCTCGTGATGGAGCAGGATTGGTAACCCCGAGTGGGGCTTCTCCTCTCTTTCATAAATTGTATAGAATAACCTGTGGGAAGAACGGAAACCAGGACGTACGATTGGCTTTCCCTTTCTTTCCGTTTTCAAGAGATTAGTCCCGCGGGATCGTGATCTAGTTCTTTCGTATAGCTCAAAAAAAGAAAAATAGTGATTTTGATCGGCTGAAGGGAGTCCGCAAGACTGGTGAATCCACTAGGGAAAACCTAATTCTGGTCGGAATAAATCGCTATTACGACGAATAAAAGCAAAGGTGAGAACTTCTCACTCAATCGAATTGTTTCAATTTAAATTTTAAATAGTTAGATTTAAAATTGCTTGAATGAATGTTTGAATGATGATTGTTATCTGTTGTTGATTGAAATAGACATTATACGCCGTTATTAAGCGGAGGTTATTTATTAAAAACATATACCGCGAATATTTCACATTGAAGTGAAATTGGTATTATTTATGTATATAGCAATATATATTGGAATATATATATTGGAGTTGTTGATTTCCCGCATTGTATAGCGGATGAGACCCTATTGCGCCGTATAATAGCGGATAATATTTATTAAACCCATATACCGCGATATTCCGTACTGGAGCGGAATTGGTATTGTGCTAACATCTGTGGATGCAGGGAAACAGGTTGGAGGGATCCGACTGGATTCCTCACCGTATTAATTTATTTACAGATATTGTGATATTTGTTGATTATCATATGATGATATATGATGTTTGATTGCCGTGATTGATTATTGGGTGTTGTTGCATCATCGGATCCATTTTTGAAGTTTAAAAATAACGATATTGATTTAAAAATGATTTTAAAGTGATTTTTGGAAGTATACGTTTTATTGAATTTTGGAATTGATTTATTTTAAATAAATAAATGTTATAATTTTCGTGTTATGAAAATTTTAAAATTTGTGAAATATAAGCGAAAAGTGATTTTTGAAGTAAATAGTTGATTGATTTATAAAATAGCTTAAATTGGGATTTTTGAATTATTAGGAACGATTTATATAAAAGATGTATAAAAATTGATATCGTATAAATTAAGAATACTGGGATTATAAAACGAGTTTTTATAAGTGTTAAAATAGATTTCATAAGTGAACGAAATTTATAGACTTATAATTTGTGAAGTGATAAAATGAATAGATGTTGTAAATAAATGGATTATAAGTTCCTAACTTACAATATAGACTTCCGGTATATAATTGAGTTATATAAATTGAATTGGATAATAAAGGGAATTGTTAAATCGAAGTTATGAATAGATATGGGATTTATAAACATTGTTTGTAAATTCGAAACCAATTGAATTTGATAAATTAAACATAGAAGTTTAATAAAGGAGATATATTTGTGATTTTGGACAGCGAATTATCCTTTAAGTTAAATGTTGTAATAATAAGAGTTTGGTTGGGAATTTTATTCACGATTTTGGACAGTGGATAATCTTTTAAATAAAATGTATAGAAACATTAAAAGCGTTAACGAAATATATTTACGATTTTGGACCGTAAATATATTATTAAATAAAATGGATATGTTTTGGAGAAGTGATATTACGAAATGGAGTAATGGTTTTAAAAGATGTTTTAAAACATGTTAAGTATCGAAAACATAGATTTCAACATTCATTGTTGAAATAGACGTTTTCGAAAAAATAAGGAAATGGTGGACTATAACACTGTTGTTATAGTAAATGGTTTCCGAAAGGAAATGTTTATATAGTATTGGGATTTATATATCTATCTAAATTTCGAATCCCTATACTAGTGATTTTGAGTTGTCGTAACGATGTTTTACGTAACATTCGTTTTGACTCAAATAAAATTTGTGAAAGAGAATGATTTCCTTAAAGAATGAAATATATACTTAATTATGATTTAAGTATATCGAATCTTTTCCAAGTGTTGAAAATAAATGATTTGTGAATTACTTATTATTAAATAAGTATGGAAATGTTTTCCAATATGAAGTGAAAGGTTTGAAATTTTATCTTTTAAAGATAAATTGAAATTGATTTGAAATTTGTTTCAAATGGTTAAGTGTGGAAAATTTTATATCTTGTAAAGATATTTTTGGAAATTAAATAATTTGGAAAATTATTTGGAATCTGATGATGTTGCGCATCTTTATTGATAGTTAAATAACCGACTATCAATATTTACCCTTGAATGGGTATTTGTTGTGATTTGCTTGAATTTGAATGCCACACTTATTTTTGAATAAGCGCTCACTATTCGGGTTAGCCGGGAAAGGACCATGGGGTTGTATAACCCATTCCGAATATGTGATACGTCGTTATGGATTGCATTTGATGACCGGTGTTGAAGACCGGATATTTTTGAAAACGGAAGGATTACCGTCGAGTTACTCTACATCGGCTGATCTCCTATATAGAGGTTTTATCACCCTTAGTGACGGGAAGTCCGGACGTGATTTGAAAATTATCTGGATTTGCAAGGGCTTCGTGAGAAGTGCCTTCGGTTCTGTTCGATCCCGGAACAGACTTGTATGGATTGTGTGTCTGACGTTATAGATTGAGATATAAAGCCGATTTCTTTCAAATACATATATGTTGGTGGCGGAGAATTTATTCTCTTAGCTTAACACCCTTCTCTGAGACGTATGAGCTCAGAGGTTATGTAGTTGAAAGTTATCAGCAATATACTCCCAATTTGGTAACGTGACATGCTGAGTGTTGCTGTGAAATGATCATTGTTTGATCATTTGTGATATGATCATTTGTTTGATCATTTATCTTTGTGATCATTACTTTGATCATTTGTTTGACCCGAAGCATGGCTTTGTGACAAAGCGTAGCTTTGTGGACGAGACTTCGTCGGACCTCACACCCCGGAAATGGTCAAAACAGGAAGGATGCAGCAAGGTTCTAGGGAGTAGCGCCCATTAGTGTATGTCATTCCTTTTGGATAGAGGTGGTATCATGGTATGGAGCCCAGATATTTAACATATGTTGTTACTGCAAATTTATTATGTGGTTGTTGGAAATCGAGGATCCTCGGGAAGATCGGTTACGATCGGGGGATGGCATATGCGTGTCAGTAGTTACCTATTTTTGCAGAGGTAACCCGGCCTTGTGTTGGCAGAGATCTAACCGTAATGTTAGGTTATTTCTCGGGACGTCTTTCTAGAGGCGTTTCCATGTGGCAATTGGAAGTTCCTTGGCCTGACCATTTGTTGGAAATCCAAAGAAACAATACGTGACTTGTACGGTTTTAGTTGTATTACCTGCCATGGAATGTGGCGGTAACCTGCTATTGAACATGGTAGCTATAGTAGGCATAAGTGCGGAATGCCTATGCTGGCTAAGATTTATATTATACTTTCGAAATGTTTTCTACACTATGCACTAATAATAATATCAAAAAGGATTTGATTTTGCGTAGTAAGCATCTTTGACTATCATAAGAAGAAATTTCCTCCAATTCTGCATTTGCATTGTTTGTGTGGTGGGAGGACTTATGGTAGTCTCATTTTCCAAAAGCATTGAGAAATTGACTTTAAAATCTTTATGTTGTTTGTTTTAAAGATAAACTGTTTTAAGTTCTCACACCAGTCACCATGACTGACCGGGAGTTTATTGTTTCCTTCCTAAACTCTGGGTGCCCACTAATTTCCACACGGGCAGTATAGAGTTAGGTTATCAGGTCATTCTGGATTCGGGATGCTGTGGAGCTTAGTGGCGAGCTGGATGGCGAGACGTACCACTTGTATATGATATTATTTATTCCGCTGTGTATTCTGTATGAGGACAAGTTTATATAACTGTCCAGTGTTGTATTGTTGTTGTAAACTCTGATGTTGATGTAATGTATAAAATGATATAGTTCTTTGATTTAAAGATTATTCATTTATCTATTATATGTTGTTCCGCTGCGAATGTGAGATTCTGATATTGTTTCTGTTTCTGATGTTGTTCTGTTGTTTCTCTTACTTTTTCTTCTATCTTTTCTTCTACCTCTTCTTTCTTAAACCCTAAGAATTCGGTTTTCCGACATTCGATGGCTCGGCAGTCGATACAGTGGACGTATTGATGTCGATATTCGGAAGTCGAAGAATCGGGTTCTTACATTTTTTTATTTTGATATATCATGTTATCATCCTGTATATTATTTATAATATACAAAACTATAAACCGAATTATTGCGAATAAATTAAGAAATAGGTTGAAATGATATATACCTATGGCATTTATTTTGGATTGAAATGATATATATCCATCCCTGATTTAAATTGGAATAATTGATTCACTTGGCCATAGGATAGAAAATTATACATGGACATCGGATTGGTTAAATTAAATGATTTCAAGATTTTGATTTTTGAGAAATAAAATTGAATTTATGGAAATTGAGTTATTTTCGAACTGGAGCTCGAAATGTTGAAATTTAAATTTGGTAACGAAATTGTTTAAATAATCGAAGTTGAGATTTTGAAGTTATAATCGAAATATGATTTGAATTTCAAAATTTTATTTGTTTTAAAAGATTGGACTTTTATTCGAACTTTGGATATTGCTAAGTAAAAGTATTATAAAACGATATTTCAAAATTGAGCTCGGAATTTAATTATATTTGAAGATTTGGATTTTAAATTGATTATTGAAAGTTAATTTGATTTGAGTGATTTGAATCGATATTTTAAAAATCGAACTCAAAATTTATATATTGAAATTAAATCATTAAGTCGGATAAATTGAAATTGAAATTAATTTGTAGTTGAAAATTGAAATTAATTTAAAATTGACATTAATTTGGAGTTGAAATTTAAATTAATTTGGAATTGAAATTTAAATTAACTTGGAAGTGAGATTTCAATTAGTTTGGAATTGAAATTGAAAATAATTAGGATTGATTGAAATTTATTCAAGTTGGAATTGGAGTTTAAATCAATTGAAATTGAAAGCGAAATGGAATTAATTCGATTCCATTTCAATGCTTGTGTACCAAAACACAAAACCATACCCAACGATAATTTTATGAGTAAATCGGATTTTACTTGAGCAAGTTAAATGACGAATTTATTATGCTAATTTCAACAATTGAAATTTACGATGTTATTTTTTATCAACATTGCTCATTATATTCCAACTGCATTACTCTTGCTATTGAAGACACATTTGGAGTCGATGGATTGTATCCCGATGGGTAAAACTACCAAAATCATATTTTGATATCGTATTTGAAGTCCTTTTGGATTTGTGCATCATACAATATCTTATATTCAATACTCTTAATAGTTTAATTGACAACTAAGGATTTTCTATGCTCAATATTGATAAGAAACTCATAGTTTCTTTTTAATATGTGATAATACTTATTAGACATGCTAATGCGTTGTGTTCATTTAGGTATGTTTAATTTCATTTCATCACACGTAATCAGTTTCACCTTTAGATCATATCCAACTTCATTTTACTACCAATAATTTATTAAAAAAATTCATTCACTACGAAGTTGGTATTTCTTGAAACAACAATCATTTCTCAATGCAAAGGAACAAGTATTCATAAACAGTTTACGAATTACCTTATATAAAAAATTGATTGGTTTTAACTTACAAAACATATGTTCAACAAAAAAATTGGTTATCTAATGACTGTCGTTTCCAAACTCCTTTTGGGGTGATTCATATAAGATTCCCTACATGCCATTATTACTTGTAACCTTTCGACTTGCACAACATGCCAGCTCTTTGGCTTAGGATATATTGTTGTTTCTTATAATTTCTTATCTTGTATGATTTTGTAAATTATTCTTTAGACGAAATTAATTGTAACCTTATATTTTAACTCTTAAGTACATGACCTTCCAGAAAGCAGTTAGCTCAACTTCACTCATTATCGATCATACTTTGTTCAACAAAGTTTTATCACTCCTTATCGATACATTATGTTGTATCATAGGAAGGAGTGACTTTTGAGATTAAATCATTATCATTTTAGGTACATTCAGAACATTTTCCAATATATTGACCTATTTGATCAAATCAAATCATTTAATTTTTTATTGCATGTAATTTCATTTACTTCCATTCTTTATTCTATGAACTTATCATAAACATGCTACATGTGTATCAAATACACATGTTCATGTTTGTAATAATTCATCGGTGAATTCAACAAAGTACGTGGAAACGTTTTGGTATTATTAGACTTAGGATTACATACATATATGTATATAAATCTGAATAGTTCATCAACTCTTATGTCGCTCCCATTGAACGGGTGCTTTCCCTTAATTGTTTTAGATTTAACTCACCGATACCATATGATTCATAATCATATACTTAAAGAATTATTTCTCTAAACCATGACTTAGTCCATAATTCAAAAATAATCGCAAATAAATTTGGATACTTCTGTATTTTCCAAAGCATCAAAAGTACCAATAATATAGTTTCATTTTATAATAAATATTCATAATACTCATACTAAAATAAAACTATATCCATTTTTCAATCAACGCTAAAAAACAATTATTATTTTATAAATAATGCTTAGTATATTTTACGAAAACAATTTTCGTAACTTGATGCGATTAATAAGTGCTATATGGCATACTTCCACAATTTCCACCATTACTATAATAGCATACGAAATATAGAGTTCTATTCGATAACTTAATATAGGCTATTTATTCCATTTATTGTATTCAATTTACAATCGAGAGTTTTTAGATCAAATATCTTAAAATCAAAGAAGTAAATCTCATAGCAAAAAAATTTCTATATGAAATACATTTCAGAATAGAAATCATATTTCTCATTCCTTATTAAGTATCTATCATTATTTTAGAATTCATGTTTTCGATGTCTCTTTATGAAGCAGAAATGACCATTCACTCTCTTTCCAACTATGCCTTAAGTTACATCCACTCTTATATGTTCATTATAAATGGTCGAACCATTCAAAGGAACCCTTACTACAGTATCGTAACGAACACTTTACAAAATTGCATTCGATCATTCTTAAAATTTAAGGATATAAAATAAGTTTCATTTTACGTAAATAGATCAAACTGACATTTTAGTGATCAAATTCTTAGATCTAAGTTGTAGCTCTTGGTCTAATGTTACATTTAATGCAACAAGATTATTATCGTGATCAATCACATTGAATACACAATCTCATACTATGATTTAATTGCTTTTTTTGAATAAAGAAATTTTATTGAGGTTTCGTACATTCCAAATTGTGACCATATTACATTTATATGTGATTAGATATGGATCAAATATTCATATAAATGTATTGTTTTATAGAGTTTAAAACTCATAGAAGACAATACATAGTTTGGATCAGGTAAACACGTAACTAATCAAGTTACAAACGAATTTAGTAGCTGCATAACTAGGTGCTTGCGTGGGACCTGAATAGACAACATGCAAATTTATTGGTAAGTACATGTTATATTTCTAGTAGTCTATGTTAATTCGGTTCACTAGTATATTTTAATTGATAAACATTTTATCTATTATATTTAATGCATAAATTTATTGATGTAGATTAGTTTAATTTATATATAGCATGTAATGGCCCGGGATTTTCAACCCTTGAAAATCAACATCAATACGTCCACTATACAAAATGCCGAGCAGTCGAGTGTCGGAAATACCAGTTCATTAGGGGTGAAGAAGGAAAGGTAGAAGAAGAAACAGAAAACAACAACACAGAATCTCACAATCGCAGCGGAACAAAATACAATATATAATAACAGATTTTTATACAAGGAAAACTATATCTGTTAATATACATACAATCATCGGAGTACAACAATTCAATACATCAATATGGATAGTTATAATGACTTGTCCTCACACAGCGGAAATATAATCAAGTACGGAGATACGTCCCTGTCATCCAGCTCGACTCCTGAGCTCCATAGCATTCTAACCTGAACCTGTGATACTCGGTCAGACCCAAGCATTATAATAAAATAACACCCGAGTCAGTCTGGAAAACCAGCATGAGAAAACACACTCAATTTGAATTATTAACTTCTATCAAAATCCTTTGAAAACAAAGGTATCTCGTAAGACCACGTCACACATAAACGATGGGTTTTTACCTTACGATAACCAAAACAATTTTTATCAAAATCATCTGATATTATAATAGTGTCTATAGAAAGTAAATAGAAAATAGCTGAAATGCTTGCATCTCATGTTTCATCATAGTTGGGCACGATAAAATCCGTATGACACTTATTGGAGAATGGATTCCTTACAATGACTAGGCACTGGGGTACCACCTATCACAGTACGCGTCTAGAAACATGTATTGAGGACTTCGCTGGGATACCCTACAACACAAGACCGGCCCTATCCCTAACCTGGATAGAACCGAATATGTTATCACCCCGGGTGTTCCCACCCTTAAAAATCGATCACTCACTTTTTCATGCACAACCATATCCATAACTTATATATATTTCCACGGGTATCTAGAAAGGTGATAACATACCCTAATTGGGTGCGACCCACATAGCCTTGCTACATCTCCCCTGATTTTCAGTCATTCTGGTTGATGAGGCTTGAGGCTATGATTACCTTTCAAGAACAATTTCACTTAGAATGCTCATCGTCCTCCAATGATGATGTTCTGATAGCATTCGTCCATACAAGTTGTCCTGGGTCTGGACAAACCGAATCACCCTCTTCACTATCTTCACGATATCCGTTCGTAACGTTCAAACCGGATCGAAGTGGTTTTCGGATAATCAAATTCGATCCCGGTCTTTTCGAAACGATCAACGAAATTGGCCAAATTTGATAGTCTGTTATTTAACTATCAAATAACGCCCATAAGCAGTCACTAGGCCCTATATAAGTTTTCCAAAATAATTATTCCCAAAATATCTTTATAAGATTTATATATTCAAATCTCTTCCAGCATTTCAATATTTGAAACAAATTCAACACTTATCCATAATAGGATATTTCCGAATCATTTCAATATTAAGAATATTTCTCTCAGTTCTATTTATAATTTCAACACTTTGAAAATTATTTCTATAATAATAATCTCGAAGTTAAATACTTCCAAATCTTCCCCATCCAATAATTAGGAATATTTATAAGTATAATTCCTTACAATCATTTTATTTCCAATACTTAGGAAATATTCTATTTACTTCATATTCTCAAAATCCTTTACAAATTTTATTTGTAAATTCCTTAACACACTTCTAACGAATTATATAAGTTTCTAGAACATTAATGTATTTCCCTTTAAATTTCCAAAATCAATTATACTCGTCTATAATGTCAACTAACGATTTCTAACTTCCTTTTATGGATTTTAATTCATTTTCGATGTTTCTATATTTAAATACTTGGGAAATTTCCTTCAGTTCCCCAGAAATTCACTATAAGATTTCTCTTATAAAACTTGTAACGACCAGGATTTTTTGACGTTTGATTTGGAATATTTAAATGGTTTTAAATATTAAATTTGAATTATAGATTAATTTTGAATATGGAAATTTGATTTTTTATTTATAAAATAAATTCAAAATTTTTATATAGCGATTTATTGGACAATTTAATTATTGAAGTTTATAATTGAATATTGGTTAAATTATTGTATCTTGAGTTTTAAGCCCGATAAAAATAATTTAAAGCCTTGTAAAATTTATATTAATAATAATGAAGATAATAAGAGTTTTAAAATTGAATTTAAAAGTGATCTGTTCAATTTTAAAAATAACTTGTTTAAATTAACATTTAAAAATAGCCTTCCGAGGCACAGTCTTGGAATTCAACGAAACCAGTTCCATTGGATCTGTAATAGTGTATTATTTTCGGATTTCAAATTTCGTAGCATTTGGAGTTATCGTTTGATCGTACGGGATATAAACGCATTGAAATTAATATCGAAAATTCAATATAATAATTTAGTTCAAAAAGCTATCTTCTCCATATGATAAAATTAGGATTCAAACCCTTTTCCATTGCGTTCGGAATAGGGGTATAACATTATGAACGCCTGGCGACACGCCTCAATTGGGATTCGGAATTTTGAGTTGCGTAAATCGAGACGATTTGGAATTTATATATATATTCGACTTACCTTTTTAATTCACGTCAGCTGTATTCTCCCTTTTCAAATCACTACACACCTATCCTAACATGCAACCCACTCCCTCACATTTCCTCTTCACCTTTAAATCATTTCCCTCCTTTCCCAAATCTGTTAAAACTGATAACGAATATAAAATTGAAATCCCTCTTCCTTCTTCCAGTTTAAAACGCAAACGAGCCTTATTCTTTCCCCTTCTCTATGGTTCGATTTCGAAAAAATAAAAATTAAAGAAACCAACGAAGTAAAAAATATCGCGCGTCCCTATTCTTATGCTTAGTTAAATTCACGAAGTCAGTTTGTAAATAAAAAAGAAGAAGAGGGAAGATGACATAGCGATCGAAGTCGCGATTTTGGGCCTGGAAGCGGCAAGGAGAGGTTAGTGTTAACTCGATTGCCGCGCGATGGCGATCGACCGGGGTCTTGCGCTCGATATAAGAGGGGAAGTCGCGATTTCCAGTAAATCACGTGCCTGCCTGTAGCTTCAAATCGATGGGAGGGTTGCGAGTTGTAGAGGAAGGCGATCGGCGTTAGGGACGAAGTCGAGTGGGGTTCGTTTCTTTTGGAGTTTGAAGAGGTGGTTGTGATTTTGGGTTGCAGAGCGACTGAAGGTGGCTTGACCTCGTGTTGCTCATGTGCTTGAGGCGACGTTGTTTTGATGCTCGGGGTACGGTGGTGGGCAGAATGTCGTCGAGCAGGCCGTTGTTCGATCGAGTAAGGTAATTAAATTTTTAATTATCTTTATGGAAGTTAAGTCTTTGAATATATATATATATATATATATATTTGTTAATATAAGTCGTAAAATTTCATGCGAGGTTTAAATCAAATGGATTCAACCATGTGGGGTTCAAAACTGTGAAAATCTGTGCAAAAGAATTTAATTAGAACGTTGGCAAAATAAAATCAAGGTGAGAATTTCTCACTTATTTTTGGATTGCCGCATTTAAATTCAAATGTTAAATTTAAACTATTGGATGCTGATTGGATCGATAAATTTTAATTATTGGTTGGATGATTATAAATATATATAGCTGAAGTCGATATTAAAAATGTTAAAAATTCAAATGTTAAATTTAAATGGAGATTTAAAAAATATGAATTATATAAGAGAACTTATAAATGATATCCCGGAAATATAAAAGAGTTGAAGTCGATATTAAAAATAGATTTGGAGTTATAATTGGGATTATTAAGGTAATGGATTTATAAATGGAATCCCATAAATGAGATTTTTTTTATAAAACAAGTAAGGCTCAAGGGAGTATAAAAATTTATAAATGATGTTATAAAAAAGTTAAGCGATATCAGTGGATATATTGGAAAATAAATTCGTAGAGTGAATTTATATTAAAATATGGAAATATGGTGACAAAATAGTAAATACTATTTTGTAAAGTGAAAATGGTTAAGGAAATCGGGATGGAAGTGATGTGATGGAAATCGAGAGAAATTTATAAGTTGGGTTGGTTAATGGGGTTTTAAAAATATATTTTAAATCCTAGGAAGTTAAGTTTGCATTTAAAGGAGAAATTTATTATTTAAACTATAAAACTTTAAACTAGTTAGGATTGAAATACTTCGGTAAGTAGATTTTAAATATTAAGTGTTTATTTTAGAAAATTTTGATTTTTAAGAATCAGCTTGAAAATTTATTTGTTTAACTAAAGATGAGTTATTAATGTTATAAAAGTGTTTTCGAAATTTTAAATAATTAATTGAACATGTTTAAAAGTAAATTATTAATCTTTTAAATACTTATATATATAGAGAGTTTTAAAGTAATTAAAAATTTTATTTTTATAAATTCTCTCGAGATTCGAAAAAGGGGCATATAAAAGGACATGATTTGAGGAGAGGAAATTTATTTGTGATTCCGGAGATTTTTGGAATAAGATACGGAATAATTCTCTGAAACATTAATATTGAAAAGATTTCGAAAAATAAGACTTGTATTATTTTCCTAAGTATAGAAAATGGAAATTTGGGAATATTTCTAAGAGTTGAGATGTTTGGGAGTATCCTGTTACAGATTTAAGCATTTGAAAATTGTTTTCAAATGTTGGAAGAAATTGAAATATCTTGTAAAGATATTTTGGAAATATTTTGGGAAAAATATATAATAAGGCCTAGTGACTGCTTATGGATGTTTTATTGATTGTTAAATAACCGGCTATCAATATTGGCCAATTTCGTGAATCGTTTCGAAGAGACTGTGATCGGATTTAATTGTCCGAAAACCACTTCGATCCAGTTTGAACGTAACGACTGAATACCATGAAGATGATGAAGACGGTGATTCGGTTTGTCCAGACCCAGGACAACTTGTATGGATGAATGCTATCAGAACATCATCATCGAAGGACGATGAGCATTCTAAGAAAAATCGTTCTTGAAAGGTAACGCTTAGCCTCGAACCTCATCAACCGTGAATGACTAAAACAGGGGAGATGCAGTAAGGCTAGGTGGGTCGCACCCAAGTAGGGTATGTTATCACTTTTCTAGATGTCCTCGGAACCCTATTTATCTTAGTTATAGGTATACATGAAAGTAGAAGCGATCGATAGTAAGGGTGGGAACACCCAGGGTGATAACATATTCAGTCTATCCAGGTTAGGGGTAGGCCAGTCTTGTGAGCAGGGGATCCCGGTGAGGTCCTCGGTACACTGTTCTAGAGGTGTGCTATGATAGGAGGTACCCTAGTGGCCCTGTCATTCGATGGAATCCATTCTCCAATAAGCGCCGTATGGTTTTGATTGTGCCCAACTATGCTGAAACGTGAGATGCAATAATTCCAGCTATTTTCTATTTACTTTCTATAGACGCTATTATAATATCAGATGATTTTGATAAAAATCGTTTTGGTTATCGTAAGGTAAAAACCCGTCGTGTTTATGTGTGACGTGGTCTTACGAGATACCTTTGTTTTCAAGGGATTTTGAGGAAAAATTAATAATTCAAATTGAGTATATTTCTCACGCTGGTTTTCCAGATTGGCTTGGGTGTTATTTTATTATAATGCTCAGGTCAGACCGAGTATTACAGATTCAGGATAGAATGCTATGGAGCTCAGGAGGCGAGCTGGAGGAGTAGAGACGTATCTCCGTACTTGATTCATATTTCCGCTGTATGAGGACAAGTTCGTAAACTGTCCAGATTGATTGTTGTATATTGTACTCGGATAATGGTATGTATATTAATAGTACAGTTCTTGTATTTAAGATCTGTTATTATATATTATAATTTGTTCCGCTGCGATTGTGAGATTCTGTTGTTGTTGTTCTTTTCTTCTTCTATCTTCTTCTTCTTCTTCACCCTAAAGATTCATATTTCCGTCCAATTTGAGTTGAGTTGATGTGAAATATTGTCAACTCAAAAGGGTACGGATTTACGGGTCTTTACACTTGGTATCAGAGCTGAAGGTTAAGTGAGAACCTTGGCTCTGGTGGGGATTACCCATTAGAGATAGAATCGGTAGTACTCCAGAATGAGTTGAGTGTAATAATAGATATGAGCCCGTATTTTTTAGTGAATATAAAATGGTTTTATATTGTGTTGATTAATTAGTTGAATGGTATCTAAATTCTTGTCGAATAGTAGGACGCCCCTAAATCGATAGGAGTTTCTAAACACTTGAACGCGATAAACTAACACGGTATGGTTTTGAAGCGGGTAAATGAAATAATTTTACCTAAATTATATTTTGATATAAAAGGAATAATTTTTTGAAAATTATTATAGTAGTGTGTTTGGTTATTATTATATAATCAAAACAAGATTATAAAATTGGAAATGGTTCATTAAAACCAAAATGGATTGTATAAGAATGAATTATCCAAGTGAATAAAACTAAAAACGAATTCAAACCAGAATGTGGAAAATTAGCTCCCGGAGATTTTTGGAGACGATTTCAGAAGTGTTATGGGGTAGTAATGAATAATAGTAATGTTATTGAAATATTTTTAAATGGAAAAATGTTTGAAAATGGATTTTTTTGAAAGGATGTAGCACTGAAATCACTTCGGTCACTAAAACATAATTCCGATGATGATCGCAACATCATCGGTGTTCATTTTCGAGCTTCTAAATGATGGATTGCTACCATGGTCGTTGTTTTTGGATTGTTTTGAGAAAAAACAAATCTGTTTTGAAAATTCCGAAGGAGAATTGTTTTGGATGAAACCAAGAGAATATTTAAAATTCAAATGGAATGGTTTGTTGGAACGGAGGGTTATATATGTGTATATAATTGATTTCAAAGTGATTTAAAATTAATACCGGGTGTTTGAATTCTTGAATCCTTATTTAAATAATTTAGAAATCATCATGAAATAAGTTGTAAACTTATAAGTTTAGAATGATTCTAAATAAGGAAAGGAAAATATAGAAATTGAATTTTAGAACAGATTTTAACTTGAGTAGGTTAAAATGAATAAAAACTTAGCTTAAGCTAAGTTAAATAAAATAGAGTTGAATTTGAATTGGATTGGAAATAAAAATTGAATTGAGTTATAGATAATATTGAATGGAATTGAATTCTTACTTAAATAAATTAATAAAATGGTGAATTTACTAAGCAAAGTTAAATGGAATAAATAAATGAAGTGATGGCAATAATAAAAGGAATTCAAAATTTAAATAAAAAGTGAACTGGATTTGAATCATATGGAATTAAATAGAATAAGAAAATGTGAATTATAAAGTGACGGAATAACTATAAGCTATAAATTTTTGAATGAAATAAATTTTAAAGGAAAGATTATAGAATGGTGAATAAATAAACTATATAGCTTATAAAGATTGAAATGGATAGAATATAAAAATACTTAGGCTAGGAAGTAATGTAGATCTTAGGTTAAAAATAAAGTGTGAATATATTCGAGTATAAAATTGATGGAAATGGGAAAAATAAGTTGTGTGACTTATAAAATTGAAAATTGGAATAGACAAGCCAAAATAAAAAAAGTTTGATATTTTGGAAACGAAATAAAAAACCAAACTTGAATTATAAAATAAATTTGAACTCAAGTAAATTGGTTGAAGTGATTTTTGAAATAAAAATCAGATATTGAATTATAAAGTGGAAATGAACTAATTGGATAATTAATTAGTTAATTGGATATAAAATGGATACTAACTGGGTTGAATAAAATTGGAATGTGGGTTAAAAATGGAATTGAATGGAAATAGAAATGGGCTGAGTTGCAAATAAATCCCATTTGAGTATAAATAAATTGAATATAGCCTTGAATTTCATTTGAATAAATTCGGAAATGAATTTGAATATGGAGATTAAAATTGAAGAGGAATAAGTGAATCAACTAATTAAATTAATTAGTAAACGGAATGAAATTTGATTGAATAAAAATCAAATCAGTAATTTGAATTGGAAATTGTTTACCAAAAAAATAAACTTAAGTTATGGTGTTGAAATAATTTGAAGTAAATAAATTAACTTAAGTAAATACTTTAAATGGAAGCTTGGTTTAAATTAATTCGTGATATGTTTATTTAATATAACAACATGGAATGTTTCCGAGCTAAATTAAATGGATTTGAGTATAGTAAAAGTGAATTTGAAGGGAATGTAAAATGAATTGATCGATAATCAATTAGAATTGGAATAGAATTTAATATAAATTGAGTTGGAATCAATTTAAAATAGTATAAACTAAAGTGGATATTTTATTAAGCGAATATTGCCGAATTTTCATAGAAAAATTGGTCGTTTGACGTAAACAAAAATAAATTAAATTCTGCAAATGAATGGAAAGTGAATAAATTGATTTTTAATAAATTTGGAATGAATATTAATTTGTTAGTACAAATGTGAATTGAATGTAGGCAAATTGGGTTGTAAATCATTTCAGATTGAATGAAATAGTATATGGATTGATTGAAAGCAATTAAATTAGTATCTTAACCTTATATATTGCTTATGATATATGTTTAGCATGCTAGTTTATGAAACTTATGTGTTTACACCAGTTAAATAAATGAAATGTCATGGAATTTCATATATTTGGTACCTACGTGTTTAAATTGAGTAAGTACAGGTACCTGGAGCTGTTTTGCTTGACTTTGATTGCGCGAATTGCAAAATAAAATAGGCGCTTGCTTAAAAATGCCAAAATAAGGTATGTTTTTAGATTAAATACTACGAAAATTTAAAATATTGATATATATTTTGTTTTCCGACCGTGTGGGTCGATGTATATATATTTATATCTCTTGTCAGATTGCAAAAGGCTCTTCGTACAAGGGAGACTCTGCCGAAATTATTCGGAAATTTAAGGTGTTAGAAAAATTTTGGAATCTTTTTTTTTAAGGGAAATCGATTTCGAATTTATAATCGAAATAAAGGATTTTGGTTTAGGATGGAGAACTAATCGTTTTAGATGAAAGGAAAAGATTAGAAAGGTGAAATATTAAATTTTCTCTAAGTGGGTTTTAATAAGTTAATAGGTTTGGAGCATTTTTCCTACCATAGCAATTTCGGGGACGAAATTCTTTTAAGGGGGAAGGAATATAACGACCCGGATTTTTCGACGTTTGATTTGGAATATTTAAACGGTTTTAAATATTGAATTTGAATTATAGATTGATTTTGAACATGGAAATTTGGGTTTTTATTTATAAAATAAATTCAGAAATTTTATATAGCGATTTATTGGATAATTTAATTATTGAAGTTTATAATTGAATATTGGTTAAATTATTGTATCTTGAGTTTTAAGCTCGATAAAAATAATTTAAAGGCTTGTAAAATTTATATTAATAATAATGAAGATAATAAGAGTTTTAAAATTGAATTTAAATGTGATCTGTTCAATTTTAAAAATAACTTTTTTAAATTGACATTTAAAAATAGCCTTCCGAGACACAGTCTCGGAATTCGACGAAACCAGTTCCATTGGATCCGTAATAGTGTATTACTTTCGGATTTTGAAATTTCGTAGCATTTGGAGTTATCATTTGATCGTACGGGATATAAATGCATTGAAATTAATATCGAAAATTCAATATAATAATTTGGTTCAAAAAGCTATCTTCTCCATACGATCGAATTTGGACTCAAAACCTTTTCCATTGCGTTCGAAATAGGGGTATAACATTATAAACGTCTGGCGGCACGCCTCGATAGTGATTCAAAAGTTTGAGTTGCGTAAATTGAGACGATTTGGAATTTAATATATATATATATATATATATATATATATATATATATATGACTTACCCTTTTAATTCACGTTAGCTGTATTCTCCATTTTCAAATCACTGCACACCTATCCTAACACGCAACCCACTCCCTCACGTTTTCTCTTCACCTTTAAATCACGTCCCTCCTTTCTCAAATCAGTTAAAACTGATAACGAATATAAAATCGAAATCCCACTTCCTTCTTCCAGTTTTAAACGCAAACGAGCCTTATTCTTTCCCCTTCTCTACGGTTCGATTTCGAAAAGAAGAAAAAAACCAGCGAAGTAAAAAAATTCGCGCATCCCTGTTTTCTGCTCAGTTAAATTCACGAAGTCGAGTACGTAAATAAAAAAAGAAGAGGGAAGACGACATCACGATCGAAGTCGCGATTTTGGGCCTAGAAGCGACGAGGGGAGGTTAGGGTTAACTCGATTGCTGTGCAATGGCGATCGACCGGGGTCTCGCTCTCGATAGAAGAGGAGAAGTCGCAATTTCTAGCAACTCGCGTGCCTGCCTGTAGCTTGAAATCGAAGGGAGGGTTGCGAGTTGCAGAGGAGGGCGATCGGCGTCAGGGACGAAGTCGAGTAGGGTTCATTTCTTTTGACGTTTGAAGAGGTGGTCGTGATTTTGGGTTGCAGAGCGACTGAAGGCGGCTTGACCTCGTACTGCTCGTGTGCCTGAGGCGACGTCGTGTTGATGCTCAGAGTACGGTGGTGGGCAGAATGTAGTCGAGCAGGCTGTTGTTCGATCGAGTAAGGTAATTAAATTTTTAATTATCTTTTATGGAAGTTAAGTCAGTGAAAATAGAAATATATATATATATATATATATATATTTGTTAATATAAGTCATAAAATTTCATGCGAGGTTTAAATCAAATGGATTCAAACATGTGGGGTTAGGAACTGCGAAAATCTGTGCAAAAGAATTTAATTAGAACGTTAGCAAAATAAAATCAAGGTGAGAATTTCTCACTCATTTTTGGATTGCCGCATTTAAATTCAAATGTTAAATTTAAATTATTGGATGCTGATTGGATTGATAAATTTTAATTATTGGTTGGATGATTATAAATATATATAGTAGTATATATATTAGTATTTGGAGTGATATTCCCGCACATTATAGCGGATGAGACCCTATGCGCCCCACATAATAGCGGATGACCCTATATACCGCGATATCCCCCTCGAAGTGGGTTTGGTAATATTTTATATTGTATTAACATCTGTGGATGCAGGGAAACAGGTTGGAGGGATCCAACTGGATTCCTAAAATATATTCTTTATTTTTCATATATAGTGATATATGAATTGTGTAGAATAATCTAGTATAGATTATTGAAGTGATTGAAATTATTGGATGATATTGTCGCACTGGCCCGAATGTTAATATTTTAAATAACATAAATATATTTTAAAATGGAAGGAATTAAAGGGAATTTTTGATATAAAAATATTTATATTGGAATTGGGTTTTATTTAAAAGAAATTGAATTAGAGAAAAAATATATTTGATTTTTGGTTATATTTAACTATCATGAATTTTTAAATGGAGATTTAAGAAAAATGAATTATATAAGAGAATTAATAAATGATATCCCAGAAATATAAAAGAGTTGAAGTCGATATTAAAAATAGATTTGGAGTTATAATTTGGATTATTAAGGCAATGGATTTATAAATGGAATTTTATAAACGAGATTGTTTTCATAAAACAAGTAAGACTCAAGGGAGTATAAAAATTTATAAACGATGTTATAAAAATGTTAAGCCATATCGGTGGATATATTGGAAAATAAATTCGTAGAGTGAATTTATATTAAAATATGGAAATATGGTGACAACATAGTAAATACTATTTTTTAAAGTGAAAATGGTTAAGGAAATCGGGATGGAAGTGATGTGATGGAAATCGAGAGAAATTTATAAGTTGGGTTGGTTATTGTGTTTTAAAAATATATTTTAAATCCTAGGAAGTTAAGTTTGCGTTTAAAGGGGAAATTTATAATTTAAACAATAAAACTTTAAACTAGTTAGGATTGAAATACTTCGGTAAGTAGATTTCAAATATTAAGTATTTATTTTAGAAAATTCTAATTTTTAAGAATCAGCTTGAAAATTCATTTGTTTAACTAATGATGAGTTACTAATGTTATAAAAGTGTTTTCGATATTTTAAATAATTACTTGAACATGTTTAAAAATAAATTATTAATCTTTTAAATACTTATATATATATATATCGTTTTAAAGTAATTGAAAATTTTATTTTTATAAATTCTCTCGAGATTCGAAAAAGGGGCTTATAAAAGGACATGATTTGAGGAGAGGAAATTTATTTGTGATTCCGGAGATTTTTGGAATAAGATATGGAATAATTCTCTGAAACGTTAATATTGAAAAGATTTCGGAAAATAAGACTTGTAATATTTTCCTAAGTATAGAAAATGGAAATTTGGGAATATTTCTAGGAGTTGAGATGTTTGGGAGTATCCTGTTACGGATTTAAGTATTTGAAAATTGTTTTCAAATGTTGGAAGAAATTGATATATCTTGTAAAGATATTTTGGAAATATTTTGGGAAAAATTTATAATAAGGCCTAGTGACTGCGTATGGATGTTTTATTGATAGTTAAATAACCTACTATCAATATTGGCCAATTTCATGAATCGTTTCGAAGAGACCGGGATCGGATTTAATTGTCCGAAAACAACTTCGATCCGGTTTGAACGTAATGACTGAATACCGTAAAGAAGATGAAGACGGTGATTTGGTTTGTCCAGACCCAGGACAACTTGTATGGATGAATGCTATCAGAACATCGTCATCGAAGGACGATAAGCATTCTAAGAAAAATCGTTCTTGAAAGGTAACGCTTAGCCTCGAACCTCATCAGCCGGGAATGACTAAAACAGGGAAGATGCAGCAAGGCTAAGTGGATCGCACCCAAATAGGGTATGTTATCACTTTTCTAGATGTCCTCAGAACCCTATTTATCTTAGTTATGGGTATACATGAAAGTAGAAGCGCTCGATAGTAAGGGTAGGAACTCCCGGCGTGATAACATATTCGGTCTATCCAGGTTAGGGGTAGGCCGGTCTTGTGAGTAGGGGATCCCGGCGAGGTCCTCGGTACATTTTTCTAGAGGTGTACTACGATGGGCGGTACCCTAGTGGCCCTGTCATTCGATGGAATCCATTCTCCAATAAGCGTCGTACGGTTTTGATTGTGTCCAACTATGCTGAAACATGAGATGCAAGCATTTCAGCTATTTTCTATTTACTTTCTATAGACACTATTATAATATCCGATGATTTTGATAAAAATCATTTTGGTTATATTAAGGTAAAAACCCATCGTGTTTATGTATGACGTGGTCTTATGAGATACCTTTGTTTTCAAGGGATTTTGAGGAAAAAATAATAATTCAAATTGAGTGTGTTTTCTCACGCTGGTTTTCTAGACTGACTCGGGTGTTATTTTATCATAATGCTCGGGTCAGACCGAGTATTACAGATTCAGGATAGAATGCTATGGAGCTTAGGAGGCGAGCTAGAGGAGTAGAGACCTATCTCTGTACTTGATTCATATTTCCACGGTATGAGGACAAGTTAGTAAACTGTCCAGATTGATTGTTGTATATTGTACTCTGATAATGGTATGTATATTAATAGTACAGTTCTTGTATTTAAGATCTATTATTATATATTATAATTTATTCCACTGCGACTGTGAGATTCTGTTGTTGTTCTTTTCTTCTTCTATATTCTTCTTCTTCATTACCCTAAAGATTCATATCTCCGTCAATTTGAGTTGAACTGATGTGAAATATTGTCGACTCAAAGGGGTATGGATTTACGGGCCTTTACAAAACTCATCTCTGTTAAGTAAATTCAGTTTACAAATCCCAAGAGAATTTATAATTAATTTTAATCATTTCAAAACTCTATATATATAATAAATATTTTTAAAGAATAATAATTCAGTTTAAAACATTTTTAAGTAATTATTTAAAATATTAAAACACTTTAAATAAACATCGATAACTCATTTCCAATTCAATTTAAATAAAATCAATCTATTTACAAAGCTTATTAAAAAAAATAGAATGTTATTTCAATTAATATTAGATACTTGAAAAATTCACTTCCGAAGTATTTCAATACTAACTAGTTTTAAATTACATAGTTTAATAAATAAAATTTTCCTTTTTTAAAAAAAACAAACTTAACTTCTTAATAAAAATATACTTTTAAAATCTCAATAACCAATTTGAATTTATAAATCCCTCTCGATTCATAACACACCAATTTCTTTTCGATTTCCAAACCATTTTCACTTTTTAAAAATAAAATACACTAATTTTTCACAAAACCTATTTTCATATCTCGATATAAATTCACATTGTGAATTATATTCCTAATTTCTCAACTAATATCATTTCCCTTATTTATAAACATCGTTTATAAAAAATTTTATAACTCATTCGGGTTTTACTTATTTATAAAAATAATCTCATTTATAAAATTCCATTTTTGTAAATCCATTTCTTTATAAATTTCATCTATATTACCGATCTATTTTAAATGTCGATTTCAACCCATTTTCATATTTTCCAGAATATCGTTTGAAAATCCATCGTTTAAAAATCTTCTATATAAATATTTTTTTGTAAATCTCTAATTAAAAAATATTTTCCCAAATAGTTAAGTACAACCCAAAAATCAATTTATCGTTTTATCCAAATCAGTTTCTTTTAAAATAATCCAAACTTCGATATAAATATTTTTATATCCAAAATCTCCTTTTAAATTCCTACGAATTTCAAGAACAATATTACGGTATTTAAAATACCAAAATTCAGGCCAGTACTACTTTAACATCCAATTATTCAAACACAACAATATACCATAACAGATTATTCTAACACATCATATATCATTATATATGAAATTTTAAATCAACATTTTTGAGGGATCTAGTTGGATCCCTCCAACCTGTTTTCCCTGCATCCACAGATGTTAATACAACATAAAAATACCAATCTCACTTTGAGGGGGATATCGTGGTATATAGGGTCATCCGCTATTATGTGGGGCGCATAGGGTCTCATCCGCTCCAATAGGCGAGAAATATATCCAACTCTAATATATATACAACTATATATAATATCACATTCAACGGGTAATAATATATCAATTCATCTAATCAACCAATCAATAAATTTTAATTCTTATAAATTTAAACCATAACCCAATCGAGTGAGATTTACCCACCTTGATTTTTAAATTCACCAAACCAAATCTATACATCGGTTTCACAGCTACGAATCCAACTCGACTCGTTCCACGATTTTGGATCTCGTATGCAATTTTTTATTAATTTCATTAGATAACCCAATTTAAATTTTTAATTAAAAAACAACTATGAAATTTAATTTTAAATACAGTGTATACCTCATCACTGCATGCTCTCATGACGGAGGACTCGACTTCCACGCTGCTTCACCCCGACTGTAGCCATTTGCCTCCACCTTCGGCCTGACTGGAATCCACCACGATTCCAACGCCTCCACTACCACTCGGCCTCACGCACACAACGACCCCACTGCAAACACCACAACCCACTACCTCACCCTTTGCCGCAGCCACCATCGCCTGCACACGACTCGAGCAACCCTAGCTAAAAACCTACCCAGGTGCGTGAAACGCATCGCGACTTGCCTCAGTCGCCATTCGCGCCCTCCATCACCTCGCTTCACCCACTGCTGCTCTTTCATCGATCGCGAGCTCACCGAAACCTAAACAACAATCGCCTACCCCGAGCCCGACCACGCGCCCAGGCCTCGCTCCTCGAACATTCGATCGCGACTTCATTTTTTTTATAAATTTCCAAAATGCGATCACCATCCCAAGGCGCCGCATCGACAACAACCCAAGGCCCTAACAGTCGCCACCTCCACTTTCGCATACGCTCGCACACGCATTGCTCCACCAATCACGCCTCCACCATCGCACGATTTTACTTTTTTTTTTTTTTTTACGATGTCGGATTCGATTTCATTTATCTCAGTTTTAATTTCGTGAATAAGATAGATGAGTTACGTAATTTATAAAAGGAGAAACGTGATTTTGATTTCGAACTGAAAGAAAAGATAGAAAGAAAATCTCGATTTTGTGAGAAATGCGGATTACGGATCTTAAGGCTAGAATTAACACTAGAGGGGGTGAATAGTGTTTTAAGGAATTACTAATTCTTTTTGAGTTTATATTAATTTGAACACAAATGTATGCAATATTCAGACACAGATATGAACACAGAATCAAACACAGATGCAAATATAAAGTAAAAGCAATAAAGGAAAGAACCCACCGGATTTTATATTGGTTCGGAGTTACCCTACATCCAGTCCTGCAACACAAGTACGGATTTCCTTTCAAAATCAATTCTTACAATTACACCCTCGATTTTAAGGCCACGAGGTACACCTCTCCAGATTCACAATCCTTTGGGTAGAGATACTTGATTTTACGGGCAACAAGTTCACCCAATTGATTTCCTAGGCTACAATCACACCTTCTCTCACTTGATTGATTTTCCAGGATACAATCACACCTTTTCTCGCTCGATTGATTATAAAGAAGCCTATAACTCTTAATAGCACTGGGATCTTGTTGAGATAGTGATATAGAATCAAACCAGAGATGATCTAGTTAGATTCAATGCAGATTTTGGCAGAGTAATAGTAAAAATGCATATAAAGAAATGTGGAAGAAGAAGAGAAGTGAAATCAGAAAAATATGAATATAAATTCGTTTAAAACATCCCCTATTTATAGTAGAATAATAGCCATGTCTATTCGGGAAAGGATATGATGAAAAGACACTTCTTTTGAAATTCAAACTTTTTAAATAAACTGTCATCATGTCGACATGGGTACCTAGGGGTTGTCGACATGCCTAAGGTATTTTTGATAATTTGTTTTTCTTTTGAAAATAACTTCTATCTTATATTAACACTATTTTAAACTTTATATATATACTATAGTTAAAATACATAAATAAGTATTGAGAATAATATTTTGGTATATATAAAATTTTACTATAATTTCATATTTAAATCTTAAATATAAATATTAAAAGTTAAGTACATTATAATTAAAGATAGTTTAAAACCAAGTATAATTTTGATATTGAAAATAAAGATTATTTTGAGGCTAAAAGTATTTAAAACCAGGATAGATGTTTTTGATTTAAAAAGGAAGATTTTGAAATCATTTTGAAAACAAGATATAATTTTGTAAAACATTTGAATAAAAGTTAGTGGATACAAAACGATGTTCCACTAGATTTTTCATAGGTTCCATCCTACTTAGGGTTCCATCCCTTTAACAGGCTCGAAGTGGATTCCATTCCACGAATAAAATGGATTTTAAGATGTCAGTGCTTTTGTAGGAGTTTTAACATAATTCTAGACTCGATACTTGTCTTGTACTATTGAAATCTTGAACTCTTGATATCTTGATACTCATGAGTCTTGAATCTTGATGTCTTGAATCTTGAGTTTCTATACTATACAGTCTTCATTCTCAGTACCTGCATGTTTATATCCTGCATATACATATATATCTAAACTATAATGTTAGTATTTATATTTTATAACAAGTCCTAAGGTTGTTGTCATCAAAACCATTCTTTTCAAGGATTAACAATCTCCCCCTTTTTGATGATGACAACCTTTGTTTATAAAATATTACTTCTATCCTAATAACTCCCCCTAAAGCTAATAACTCCCCCTTAATCTATGCCTAACTATCCTATTTTATACTTCTCCCCTTTTGTCATCAACAAAAACAAACTAACTCCAAACTATATAACTCCCCCTTAATCTAATACGGTATTATATGTGATTATAATGATAGTGTTATCATAAATAATCAATACTTAATTCTGAATCTAAAACTTAGCCCTTAATAACTAACTCTCCTAACTAAGAATCCATATACGATAATGTGATAAACACAAATCATTTTTTATATAATGTTATATTTACATTTGCATAGAAAACATAAGTAAGATTATATACAAATAAGAAAGAACGAAAAGAAACTAATGTGTATTCTTGACAATGGGAGATCTATGAATCGAGCAATTTGGGTAATGGAAACAGAAATTTCCATTTTGTTCGACTAGATTTCCATCCTCGTCAAAGCACACTTCGCCAACGCAAACAACTTTGTCGTCATCTTCAGTGTGCTCTTCATCCATGGGGGCTTCTTCTTCTTCCTCGCTATCCTCTTGCACTTGAACACCTAAAGATTTTTCATCGATCAAGATGGGATTGGCGTGATTGTCCATTAGAAACTTTTGCAAGTTGCTAAGGATTTTGCCTTGCCGTTCTTGTTCTTTGGCCATTCTGATTTGCACCACTTGAATTTCAGTCATAAGTTGTAGTGCATCCTTCAAGGAATCTTCCATTTTCATCACTCGTGCAAGCGTAGTACGTTGAAATGGTCCGATTGAAGGAGAAGGGAACGAAAAGGTTGAATTTTTGTTTGATTTGGAGGAGGAGGCCATTGTTTTAATTTTTCAGAAGTTAGAATCAGAGAAAGAACAGAAGGAATGAACAAAATTTCGAAATAGGAAGAATATATAACCATTCATTTTGAATTTTGGTGGGGAAAAAAACTTAAATTAAAAAACGTTGTATGTCGACAGGGGTGTAGGGGGGATGTCGACAATGTACTTGTAGTTTTGCTTATTTGATTTAATTTAATTTAATTTTAATTATTGTTGTTATATATTTATAATTTATATTTCAGGTATTGAACAAATACCTAATTCTCTTCTTAATTTAGTAAATATAGATTCATTTAAGGGTTTTGTTAAGATATCAGCAATTTGACTCTCGGAATTAATATAATATAGAGAAATTACTTCTTTACTTATATTATCTCTGAGAAAATGATGTTTGATATCAATATGTTTAGTTCGAGCATGATGAGTAGGATTTTTGGATAAATTTATTGCACTAGTATTATCACAATAAATTGGTGATTTTAAGATAGTTAAACCAAAATCTTTTAAAGTTTTTTGCATATATATTACTTGAAAGCAAGCCAAAGCAGCAGAAATATATTCTGCTTCGGTTGTTGATAAAGAAACCGTGTTTTGCTTTTTACTAAACCAGGAAACCAGAGAATGCCCCAAAAAGTGACAAGTTCCACTTGTACTTTTTCGGTCTGATTTACAACCAACATAGTTAGCATCACAGTAAGATATTAATTCAAAAGAATCATTTTTAGGATAAAATAAGCCATAATCAAAGGTGTGTTTAACATATCTTATGATACGTTTTACAGCTTTTAAGTGGGTCTCTTTAGGTTGAGATTGATATCTTGCACAGAGACAAACATTATGCATGATATTAGGTCTACTAGCAGTGATATAGAGTAGTGATCCAATCATTCCTCTATATAATTTTTGATTTACATCTTTCGAGAGATCTTCTTTACTTAGGTACTCATTGGTTGCAATGGGAGTGGGATTTCCACTTGCAGTAGTAAAACCAAATTTACTAACTAGGTCTTTAGCATATTTTTCTTGACTAATAAAGATACCATTATCTAATTGTTTTATTTGCAATCCTAGAAAGAAGTTTAATTCACCCATATGACTCATCTCAAACTCTTTTGTCATTATTTCGGAAAATTCTTTATTCATTTCAAAATTAGTTGATCCAAAAATGATATCATCTACGTAAACTTGTACTAGTTGAATATCATTCTTATTTCTTTTAATAAAAAGAGTATTATCTACTTTACCAATTTCAAAATTTGATTGTAATAAGTAAGATCTTAGTCTATCATACCAGGCTCTAGGAGCTTGTTTTAGACCATATAAAGCTTTCTTAAGTTTGTAAACAAGATTTGGTAATTTTTCATCTTCAAAAAGTGATGGTTGTTCAACATATACTTCCTCTTTTACAAATCCATTTAAAAAGGCACTTTTAACATCCATTTGAAATAATTTGAAATTATTATGATTTGCGAAAGCAAGTAGAATCCTAATGGCTTCTAATCTTGCTATGGGAGCAAAGGTTTCATCACAATCTATTCCTTCTTCTTTACAATAACCTTGAGCGACTAACCGGGCTTTATTTCTAACGAACTCACCTTGTTCATTCATTTTATTTTTATAAACCCATTTAGTTCCAGTTATAGTTTTATTTTTAGGTCTAGGAACAAGTTCCCAAACATCATTTCTAGTGAATTGATTTAGTTCTTCTTGCATAGCCAAAATCCATGAATCATCGGTTGAAGCTTCTTTTGGATTTTTGGGTTCAATAGTTGATATAAAGCCTACATTGCTCATTTTACTTAGTTGATTTCTACTTGTAACAACAAATTGCATATCTCCTAGTATATTTTCTATAGGATGATCTTTTAAAAGTTTAATCTTTTTATTAGGATGATTAATTTCATTATTAGTTTCAGTTGACTCCTGATTTTGAGTAATTAAATCCTACTTAGGGTTCCATCCCTTTAACAGGCTCGAAGTGGATTCCATTCCACGAATAAAATGGATTTTAAGATGTTAGTGCTTTTCTAGGAGTTTTAACATATTTCTAGAGTCGATACGTGTCTTGTACTATTGAAATCTTGAACTCTTGATATCTTGATACTCATGAGTCTTGAATCTTGATGTCTTCAATCTTGAGTCTCTATACTGTACAGTCTTCATTCTCAGTACCTGCATGTTTATATCCTGCATATACATATATATCTAAACTATAATGTTAGTATTTATATTTTATAACAAGTCCTAAGGTTGTTGTCATCAAAACCATTCTTTTCAAGGACTAACAGATTTAAAATCAGAAAAGAATGGGTAGGTCGGCTATGATTTGCCCTTGACTTGATTATATATAATTTATTTTATTTCAATATCTCACATCACATACCGTGAAATCTCGACTTCCTATTGAGGCGTGCCGCTAGGCATTTATAATGTTATACCCCTATTCCGAATGCAATGGAACAAGTTTCGAGTCCTAATTTGATCGTATGGAGAAGATATCTTTTTGGACCAAATTATTATATTAAATTTCGATATTAATTTCAACGCGTTTCTATCCCGTACGATCAAACGATAACTCCAAACACTACAAAATTTGGAATCCAATAATAATACACTATTACGGATTCAATGGAACTGGATTTGTCGAATTTTGAGACTGCGCCTCGGAGCGCTATTTTAACTCGTCGATTAAATCGACGATTTTCAAAAATTTACGAATTCACTTGAAATTCCTGTTTTAAAAACTTACTAACTCAATTCTAATTTAAATAAAATTTATATCAACATTAGAAATCGTCTTCGATTCACATTCAATTCCAATTCAATTATTTAAACGATTTTTTTAATTATTAATTCAACAATCAAATTTATCTAATAAATCGCTATAATTGGAACTTAAGTTTATTCCACTTATTTGATCGATAAACTTCATATTAAAATTCCATTTACATTTCAAATTCAACATTTAAAATAAATCAAATGTTCAAAATCAACGACTGAAAATCCGGGTCGTTACATTCCTTTCCCCTTAAAAGAATTTCGTCCCCGAAATTGCTAAGGCAGGAAAAAACGCTCCAAACCCATTAACTTATCAAAACCCACTTAGTTAAAACTCGACATTCACTATTTAAATCTTTTAGTTTCTACCAAAACCATTAACTTCCATTCCTAATTCAAAATCCTTTTTTGTCAGTTGCAATTCAAAAATCAACTTTTTTTAAGCTAACAAAAATTTTCCAAAAATTTTCAAAATTTTTCTAACACCCTAAATAGTGCAACCACATAGATTTCATAATCAAACATGGTATATCATGTATTTTAGAAGGTTCATGCAATTTCAGGGTTTCAACATTTAGTTATTCACTTCAAATTCAATTTATACGCCATTTCATTCAACCCCCAATGATTCACATACCATTTATTATCATTAAATTCGTATTTATACCCAACAAATATATATCCATTCCAAATTGACTTCAAAATCAATTTATTCACTTTACATATATTCGTAGAATTTTATTTACTTCCGTTTTCGTCAAACGACAATTTTTCTATCCAAATTTGACGATATACATTTAATAAAATAACCATTTCAGTTTATAGCTATTCTAAATTGATTCCAAATCAATTTATATTTAATTCTATTCCATTTCAATTTTAGATTGATTCTTATTGAATCAAATCCCATTCTATTTCCTAATTTATTTAATTAGTTCATTCACTCAATCCACTTCAAATTTTAATCCCATACTCAAATTCATTCTCGAATTTATTTAAATGACATCCAAGCCCATATTCAATTTATTTACACTTAAATTGAATTTATTTATAACTTAAGTCATCACTATTTCAATTCATTTCTATTCTATTCGAAAATATTTCAAATATAATTAATTCTCTTACTCTTTAAGTCGAATTTCATTTTTAACTCAAGTCCCACATTCAATTTAAATTTTCATCATCAATTCCATTTACTTAACCAAGTTAAGTTCCATTCCCATATTCAATTAACTAATTAATTTATCTAATTAGTTCACTTCTATTTTATAGTTCAAAATCTTATTTTCCTTTCAAAAATCACTTTATTCAATTTACTTGAGTTCAAATTCCTTTTATAATTCAAGTTTGGATTCTTATTCCTTCACAAAAATATCAGCACATTTTTATTTTGGTTTCTATTTCACTTTTCAATTTTACAAGTTACACAACTTATTTTCTTCACAATTCCATAATTTCCATTTTAAATTTAATTCCATCAAAATTTTATAACTTATAGTTACATAATCACTTTACAATCCAAGTTATACATATAATTCCACTCGATATCATTTCTAATTCCAATTCAATTTTTATTTATCTTGACTTAAGTTAAATTCCAATTTCAAATTTTTCCGCACTTCCTTACTTATATTTATTTGTTCCATTCACTTATTCATTTTCAATTCAATTCATTTAATTAGTTCACTTCACCAATTTATTCTATTTTACTTTGCTTGAGTTAACTCACCATTTCATTAATTTATTCCACTAAATTCATTCAAATCACCATCAATTAAATTTCTAAAATTTTATTCATTCAACTTAACTTTAGTTGAATCCTATTTAATTTTATATCTCAATCCCAATCGATACCATTTCCAATCCAATTTTATTTAACTTAGCTCAAGTTAAATTTTATTCATTTTAACTTACTCAAGTTAAAATCTATTTCCAAAATTCAATTTCCATATTTTTCTTTAAAATCATTCACCATTTATAAGTTCATAACTTATTTTCTGATATTTCTAGAACATTTAATAAGGATTTCAAAATTCAAATACCCGGTATTTATTTCAAATCACTTTGAAATCAAATATATACATATATACTCTTTTTGGTTTAACAAACCACTTCCTTCGAATTTCAAAATCAACCTGATTTTATCCAAAATAATTCCTTTCGGAATTTTTAAGCACAACTTGTTTACTCAACAAATCTGAAATATCAATTACGGTAGAAATCCATCACTTAGAAACTCGAAAATGAACACCGATGATGTCGCGATCATCATTAGAATTATTTTCCAATGACTGTAGTGAGTTTAGTGCATATCACTTCCAAAATTCATTTAAAACAATTTAATTTCAAAAATATTCCAAATAATATTACTATTATTCATATCAAAATACTTTGGAAAACATTTCCAAAAATCTCCGGGTTTTAATTTTCCAATTTTCGGTTTGAATCAATTTCCAACTTTTACTCATTTATATAATTCATGCTTATACAATTTTAATTTTGGTTTTTATAAACCATTTTCAATTTTGTAACTTTGTTTTGATTATATAATAATAACCAAACACATCAATCTACTATAATAATTTCTAGAAAATTATTACTTTTATATCACGGTATAATTTGGGTAAAATTATTTCATTTACCCCCTTCAAAACCATACTATGTCAGTTTACCTGGTTCAAGTGCTTAGAAACTCCTATAAATTTAGTGGCGTCCCACTACTCGACCAGAATTTATATGCCACTCAACAGATAAATCAACACAATACAAAACATTTTATATTCGCTAATAAATATGCGCTCATATCTATTAATACACTCAAACTCATTCTAGGGTACTACCGACCTTATCTCTAATGAGTAATCCCCACCAAAGCAAATGTTCTCGCTTAACCTTTAGCTCTGATACCAACTGTAATAGCCCGGGATTTTCGACCCTCGAAAATCGACATCAATACGTCTACTGTACAGAAAGCCGAGCAATCGAGGGCCAGAAATACCAGTTCATTAGGGGTGAAGAAGGAAAGGAAGAAGAAGAAACAGAAAACAACATTACAGAATCTCACAATCGCAGCGGAACAAAATATAATATATAATAACATATTTTTATACAAGGAAAATAGTATCTGTTAATATACATACAATCATCAGAGTACAACAATTCAATACATCAATATGGACAGTTATAATGACTTGTCCTCACACAACGGAAATATAATCAAGTGTGGAGATACGTTATTGTCATCCATCTCGCCTCCTAAGCTCTATAGCATTCTAAACTGAACCTATGATACTCGGTCTGACCCGAGCATTATAATAAAATAACACCGATTCAGTCTGGAAAACCAGTGTGAGAAAACACACTCAATTTGAATTATTAACTTTTATCAAAATCCTTTGAAGACAAAGATATCTCGTAAGACCACGTCACACATAAACATGATGGGTCTTTACCTTACGATAACCAAAACAATTTTTACTAAAATCATCTGATATTATGATAGTGTCTATAGAAAGTAAATAGAAAATAGCTGAAATGATTGCATCTCACGTTTCAGCATAGTTGGGCATAATAAAAACCGTACGACACTTATTAGAGAATGGATTCCATACAATGACTAGGCACTAGGGTACCACCTATCACAGTACACGTCTAGAAACATGCACCGAGGACCTCGCCGGGATCGCCTGCAACACAAGACCGATCCTATCCCTAACCTGGATAGAACCGAATATGTTATCACCCCGGGTGTTCCCACCCTTAAAAATCGAGCGCTCACTTTTCCATGCACAACCATATCCATAATTTATATATATTTCTGAGGGTATCTAGAAAGGTGATAACATACTCTAATTGGGTGCGACCCACTTAGCCTTGCTGCATCTCCCCTGATTTTCAGTCATTCTGGTTGATGAGGCTTAAGGCTACGATTACCTTTCAAGAACAATTTCACGTAGAATGCTCATCGTCCTCCAATGACGATGTTCTGATAGCATTCATCCATACAAATTGTCCTGGGTCTGGACAAACTAAATCACCGTCTTCACTATCTTCACGATATCCATTCGTAACGTTCAAACCAGATCGAAGTGGTTTTCAGATAATTAAATCCGATCCCGGTCTCTTCGAAACGATCAACGAAATTGGCCAAATTTGATAGTCAGTTATTTGACTATCAAATAACATCCATAAGCAGTCACTAGGCCCTATATAAGTTTTCAAAAATATTTATTCCCAAAATATCTTTATAAGATTTATATATTCGAATCTCTTCTAGCATTTTACTATTTGAAACAAATTATTTGAGAAAAATAGTTTATACGTTAAAAGAGTTTATATCGAAAATAGTTTCAAAATAGAATTGTTTCTTCCAATTTCACAAATCAATTCAAATCAACTTTAGTTCCAAAATTCATTTAAATCAATCTCAAATCAAATTTAGTTCCAAAATTCAATTTAAATCAATCTCAGTTCAATGATTTCAATTAAAAGGTTAAAGGTTCAATTCAAATTTTCATTAAAACCATTTCAATTTATATCGATTTCAAATCCAAGTTTATCATTTTTACCCATAACGATTTTCCCTAATCGCTTGGTTTATCATTTCAACCCATAACGATTTTCCCTAATCTATAAGATCGTTCGGGTATGTATCATTTCAACCCATAGGGATTTCCTAACTATCAAGGAACTTGCAGTGTGATAGCAATCGAATAATAATATAAAATAGCATAACATATCAATCAAGCATATATCATAACTAACAATTTAAAATACATGATATGGTGTCATATGTCAATTAACATAGGTTAACAAATTTAAATAATAACATATCATACTTAAAAATTTAATTACTAACCAATTAAATTTAATAACATATTTCATGGGAAATTAATTTACTAAGCATATGAATGTCAATAGTGAGTGATCGCTCACCTTTCGAGGCTAGAGAAATAACGAGAATAGACGCGACGATATGCGGATACGGGAACGAACTAGTGCACACGGACATGCACACACAATGGGACATTGACAAGCCAAGAGTTGCTTTAATAATCTCTGGACAACAACGAAAACAAGCAAAGCAGTTGGATTCGATGTATCAAGAATATATATACAAGATATATTTCTTTTTTCTTTTTTTTATAGAGGAGGGAAGGCTTGGCTGCTTGGTGTTCGGCCTTGGGAAGAAATGGCCGGCAGAGAGGGGTGCAGGTCGAATTCAACAGGTGCGGTAGTGGCGATGTGGAGTTGCAAGGATGGGAAAAAAAGGCACTACGGTGTGGAGTTTGGAGGGGTATTCGGTTTTAGGGCAAAGCGGAGCACGGTAGCAGCATGTTTGGTGATGGAAGGCTAGGTGTTGTGTGCGCGGTTGCGGCTGCTGGATGACAATGGACGAAGGCTGTTTCTCAGCAATGGGAGTGAGGCGGTCTGTGATGAAGGTCAATATAGAGAGAGAGAGAGGCAAATGGCCAAAGGAATTTTGAAGAGGAGAGGGAAAGTGGGTTTTGGGTTAGGGTGATGGTCGCGTGGAGGAAGTGGATATGGAGAAAAGGTGATGGCGGACTGGAAGGGGAAGAGGGAGTGGCGGAGGGTTATGATGGATGGGGCGCGGATGGTCGCAAGTCAAGGCAGAGCAGCTGTTGTGATGTGATGCGGAGGCGGGTCTGGGAAGTGGGCGGCGGAGAAGGGCGGTGCTGGCGGTTGGTAGGTTGCGGATGGCGTTTGGGCAAGGTGGTCGAGTAGGCTGGAGGCGGATGTGGGATGTTCAGTGGATGTGGTAACAGAGTGGAGGAAAGGTGGGTGGAGTGTGAGCAGCGGAGAGGATGAAGGGTGGGTCAGTGTGGAGCTCGATAAGGTCGGAGCAAGGTGGCGGATGAAAAGGCGGAGGGAGGAGATGAGAGTTCGGCATGAAGAAGAAGAAGCAGACAGCAGGTTTCACATAATATATATATATATATATATATATATATATATACGAGTAATTTGGCACGTGCGATGCACGTGCATATGGAAAAATAAATATATAAAAATAATGTTTATTGGATTTTTGGATCTTACAACATGACATTGAAATGAATGAAATGTTGTATGCGTTTATGTATATGAAGGCACAAATTAACTATTTGATGAAATGTGAGTGAGTTTAAGCTAATTTTAGGAAATAATAATACAAAGTAAAGTAAATTGTAAACAAACTTTGTGTTTTGGATATTAAAAAATAAACAATCATGGGATAATGGCCCATCTTTTCATTTAAGATTACGAGTAACGATTTAAAGAAAAAGATTATATCTTTCTTCCTAACGCCGCTTATATTTTTTTAAGAATCTTTTTCAATCCTTCCATTTTTGCTATAATACTATACCTATTTACAAAATATGAAAGACACGTGGACAAATGACATCATCTATAAATTTTGTGACAATCACCAAATTTTACCACCGTCTCCGACCTAATTCATCCTTGTGATATGTGATATGGTTTACTCAGTTAAAAGTGAGATATCGCAATTTTAGGAGAGATTAAAGTTTGTAATTGTAACAATCCGCATATTTTACGATTGAATATTTAAATATAGAATCGTTAATCGGATTGAAGTCCGAAAATCTACTTTTTGCAAACAGTCGAATTGGGACTCGAGACCACTTCCATTGAGTCCAAAATGGCGTTTGCGACTTTTTTTGAGTATAAGCTTCGATATGTTTGGAGTGATTTGAATTTTGCTATTTTCTGTTGGGCTTTTGGGTTTGGGTTTCACCCAAATCATCATATACTCTAACTCAGTCCCTCTCTTCATCCATTCATCCTCATTTCATTTCTTTCTCTCAAGCGCAACTGAAATGGGGGAAGGGAAATGGAAAGGGAAATAGAAACTCCAAGCCCTAGTTTCATTTGCAAATCCAAGTTTTAGCTCCAAACTCTTGGAAAAGCTAAGGTAAGCCTCCTCTTCATCTTCTCCAACTCATTCTCTCTTTAATTTCATAAATTTCCTAAACCTAACTTAGGAAATGTTCTTCTTTTGAGCTTAGATTCAAGCTTCTAGAGTTGAAGTTGAAGAGTAGTTGATCTTCCTTTGCTTTCAAGCTTCTCCTTCATCGTTTTTGGGTTTAAAGGTGATATTTTTATCTCACATCTATGTCTATAGCTATCTTTGATTGTTAGGTATGAATTCCTAACATCTTTACAAGTTCATTTGATTTTGATTTGGATTGATTTGGTGAACATTTCAATTTATGGTGTTTTGAAGTCTAAAACTCTAAAAATCTTAGCTTTGATTTATGAACATGCTTTTGGTGGTGTATCGGAGAGCCTATAGGGCTGGGTAGTCGATTGGCAAAATCCCCTAAGCCCATTGCTCGCCCGATTGCAAATGGAGAGAGTTTGCTCTTCATTTGATAGGCTGGAATTCAGTTCCAGTGTCAGCCAGTCAACTGGCCCCTTGCAGTTAGTCGACTAACTGTAGGGTCTGAAAACTCTCGGGTTCTGGGTTAGTCGACTGATTGTAGAAGTCCAGTCGATTGACTTGCTTGTTTTTGCCTATTTTGCCTATTTTGCTTGAGGTTCCAATTTTTATCGATCCGTGACTATCCGATGTATGTTATCATTTATTATTAACTTTGATGACTTCTTTTTCGGGATTTTTGAGAATATCCATTTTGATGGATTCGGTATCGATTTCTTTGGATTTAATTCACATCTTGGAATGTGGATTTTTGTGATTGATTGTTTCTACAATCATTTTGTGATTTGTCACTTCTAAATACAAAGGTCTCTATACTACTAGTAAATATTCAAACTCTTTTACAAAGATGATTTCAACTCTATTTTAATACAAAGTTCGTTTATAAAACCGTTTTCCAATCTATTAGTATACACAAACCTTTACCTCATTCGTACGGGAAAATCTAAATAAACGGCTTGGCAAAACAAGTGGTATGAAACGCTTGCGTTTACTTCGTCGGTTAATTCTTTGACTTGTTCGATTGAAAATCTTGTGACAACTTTCGAGTGGGAATCTACAATCTGTTCGTAAATATTTGAGTTAAGCAAGTGGTTATGGAACATGAAGCTAAACACTTATATTTACTAGCTTAGTGTAATCGTTGCCTCAAGCCTCATCAACCGGGAAATGACCAAAACAGGGTTAGATGCGGCAAGGCTATGTGGTTCGCAACCATTAGTGTATGATCATCCCCTTCTAGATATATTCTTCCTGCTATGATGTTTGGGTTTAAATTAATGTGGTTTGTAGTCTAAAGCACGCTCGGTTGAAGGTCGGTAACGACCGGTGGATAACATATTCGGTACTATCTAGTTATAGAGGTGGGTCGGTCTTGTGTTGGTAGAGGAGCTTTGTGATGGTTCCTCGGGACATCCATCTAGTGGTGTACCCATTGGAAGGTAGTTCCTTCACCTGGTCATTTGTATGGAAATCCATTCTCCAATAAGAACTTGCGGTTTTGTTTGTATAGACTTAAATGATTAGGGCCAGAATTTAATAATGTTAACAATTTCGGCTAAGATTTATAAGTTTATTTGCAAATGTTTTCAAAGCAATGTCATTAGAAATAATGACAATTCTTTTAATATTTAAAAGTGTTTTGGTTATCATAAGGTACAAACTCATCCATGTTTATGTGTGGGCGTGGTCTTATGAGATACTCTTTCTTTTCAAAGGATTTTATTCAAAGGCTGATATATGACACTGTCATTTATTATTGAGTTTTTCTCACGTTGGTTTATCAAGCCTGATCCGAGTATTTTCAATACTCGGGTCAGATACGAGTTGTTTCTGGTTTAGTTGATCAGTTGGAGTTTCCAGAGGAGAGCTGGAGATATTCATCTACATATGGATGTATTCTATTATCCGCTGTTGTTTTTGATGTTTGTAAGCATTTGTAAGGACATATGCTTATAGTTGTCCAAGCTGAATTTAGGTTAGACTCTGATATATGTATTTTAGAAGTTTTCCACTGTAAAGATATTGTTCAATATTATATATTATTCTGTAACAACCCGCATATTTATCGATTGTATATTTAAATATTTTATTTAAATATTTCATCGTTAGTCGGATTTTAATCCAAAAAGCTACTTTTTGCAAACAGTCGAATTAGGACTCGAGACCACCTCCATTAAGTTCAAAATGTTGTTTGCGATCTTTTTGAGTGTAAGCTTCGATATGTTTGGAGCTAGTCAAAAATTTGACCATTCTCACTTTGGGTTTGGGTTTGGGTTCAGCCCACTAGCCAACTTATACTCAAATCTGAACCACTCCACCCCATTCACTCTCACTTCCTCCTCTTTTCAGTTCTAAAGCAACAATGGTGGAAGAGAATGGGAAATGGAAATTCAAAACCCTAGTCTTCATTAGCAAATCCAACTTCTAGCTCCAAATTCAAAGAGAACCCATTGGTAAGCATCTCCTTCTTCTTCTCCAACTCTTTCTCCTTCCAATTTCAGAAATTCCTAAACCTAACTTTGGGAATGTTCTTCTTTTAAAGCTTAGATTGAAGCTTCTTGAGTTGTTATTGAAGAGGAATTGATCTTAGCTTGTTTTAAAAGCTTCTTCTTCATTTGTTTGGGTTCAAAGGTGAGATTTTTATCTCACATCTATGTCTATATCTATCATTGTTGTTAGGTATGAATTCCTAACACTTGTCCATGTGCATTTGATTTTGGTTTGGATTGATTTTGTGTATATTCCAATTTTTGGTATTTTGGTTTAATTTTTCTGAAAATCCTTTTATGGATGTTTGAACATGTTTTTGGTGATGCATCGAAGTGCCTATAGGGCTGGGTTGCCGATTGGCGTAAACCCTTAGTGCTCGTCGCTCGTTCGATCGCATTTCGGTTTGGATTTGTCGTTTTTGAACTAGGCTGGTTTTTTTGCCTAGCAGAAAATTTCAGACGTCTGAAATTTATTTCAGACGTCTGAGACCAAATACAAACGTCTGAAATAAAAATTCAGACGTCTGAAATCAAATATAGACGTCCGTGACAAAAAATTTAGACGTTTGGATATAGTTCAAAATGATTTTTACTCTTTGTTTCAATTTTAGACCTCTGAGCCGTCTGATCAAAACTTTTCAGACGTCTGTAATCATACTTAGCCGTCTGTCATAATTTTTAGACGTCTAAATCTGCAGTCTTTTGTCTATTTTCCTATTGAGCTTGAATTTCCAACTTTAATCGATTCGTGTTGATTCCCTTTTTGTTGTTATCATTTATTATCGGCTTTGATGACATTTTCTTCGTGATTTTTGGAAATATCCATTTTAATGGATTCGGTATCGAATTCTTTGGATTTTATTCACGTCTTCGAATGTGAATTTTTAGGATTGATTGTTTCTACAATCATTTCTTTGATTTGTCACTTTAAAAATATAAAGGTTTTCTATACTAGTAGTAAATATCAAAACTCTTTCATTAAAACGATTTCAACTCTATTTTTAATACAAAGTTCGTTTATAAAACCGTTTTCTAATTTATTAGTATATACAAACCTTTACCTCATTCGTATGAGAAAATCTAATTAAACGGCTTAGCAAAACAAGTGGTATGAAACGCTTGCGTTTACTTCGTCGGTTAATTTATGGACTTGTTCGATTGAAACCCTTGTGACAATTTTCTAGTGGAGATCTACAATTTGTTCGTAAATATTTAAGTTAAGCTAGTGGTTATGGGACATGAAGCAAAACTCATATATTTACTAGCTTAGTGTAATTGACACTTCTTGATGATCGATGATGATCATTTTATGGTTCGGCTTTCGAGATTCATCGGATGTACCGTCGTTGTACTACATCGATGCTTCGGCTTTCGGGATCATCGGGCGTACCGTTATTGCACTGCGTCGTGGTTCCGAAATATTTGAGTTTCAGGTTCATCGGACGTACCGTTATTGCACTGCGTCGTTGTTCCGAAATATTTGAGTTTCAGGTTCATCGGACGTACCGTTATTGCACTACGACGTTGTTCCAACTCATTCGAGTTTCAGGTTCCTCGGGCGTACCGTTATTGCACTACGCCGTTGCACCGGCTCTATGGTTAGCGACCATGGATTAGCATTCTGTTAGTGATACACGTGTTTGGGAGTTTTCATGCTTCCGTTTTTTGATAGGCATCCACCTTTGTGATTTCTGGATTTCTCGTTGTGATTTCTGGAATTTATGTTTCACCACCTTTTTCAGTTGGCATTGATATGTATGTCATTTATTGTGGCTTGGTGAATTAAATTAAGAATATGACATTCTTTTTAATCTTTGAGAAGATTCTTGTGATATTGATTAATCTCTGGATTGATTTTCGATTAGATACTTATCACAGTATGGCTTTATGGTTATCATACGTTTTTGTCATATCTCTTATTCTATATCACTTTACCTGATATTTATAGCTAGACTGATCCGTTTATTATTTTCTTCTTAAATAATACTCGGGTCAGACTGAGAATTTACAGGTGCTTCCTCATGACCTCCTATCTGGCACCGTCATCTGACTTTTGGTTAACTACTCTAGTTTAGTAGTTTTTGTTGTATACATTTGAGACTAGACTCCTTGATGTATACATATTCTATTGTCTTGCACTTGTATCTATTCTTTTGTGTTATTGTGGATCTTATTTGACCACTACTCTGATGAACACTTTCATGTGTTATATTCATATCTATTTCCGCCTTTGTGATATGAATTGTCTGTGACTGATTTGTGTTATGTTTATTTCTATATTTGTTTCCGAAGACACTATAGCCACTGTGTGGTAGCTTTGAGTTTGTATCGGTATGTCGGATTTCCTCTTGAGATGAAAAGTTATATTTTTATCTGACATATCGGTGCTCGCACAAAGCAATTACACGGATGGTCGCTCCTCAACAGCATTATTCTCCGTGCTAGTTGATGGCATTACCCCGTAGTGTCCTTGCCTAGCGTGGGTATAGAGGTGGGGCGTCACAGCTTGGTATCAGAGCCAAACTTCGGAACAATGTAGAATAATCTAGCAAGGATCATTGCCCTAAGTCTTTCTTAGGAATCATGCCATAGGATTTAATTCGGGTCTTCGTACCGTTCTATCCTATTTCTTTTTATCATTCCTTGTTTTATCAATCAAGGTTGTTTGACCTTCATTTTGAGAATAACCTTTTTCCTCTTCTTTCTTTCTTTCTTAGAGAAGAGAAATGGTTAGACCTGGCCGTTCCAGCGCCGGTCAATCTAATGCTACTCCCCAGGATGGAGTTTTTATGTCTGCCCAGCAACTTCTTGATCTTGTAAAGAATGCTCAAGCTGTCGGACCCACTCCAGAGCCAACTCATCCTAGATCTGGATTTGCACGCTTGTGCAGAGACTATACCGATTTGGGTGGAAGGCCATTCAAGGGATCCGAGAGTGTTATAGAAATCCAAGCTTGGCTTAGGTCATGCGATCACATCTTTTCCCGTATGGATCTTTTTGATTCACTTTGAGTCCAAGTGGCTTCTAGCATGCTCCAAGAAAGAGCATTGGATTGGTATGAGCTTATTATTTCTGAAATCGTTGAAGCGGATCTCACTTGGGAGCAATTCTGGGAAAGATTCGAATTGAAATTTGTGTCGGAGGCTGAAAAGGTAACTTTGGCCCGGCGTTTTATCGACCTTGTTCAAGGTGAATCTTCTGTGACGGACTACGTCGCATCTTTCGAATCTCTTTCTAAATACGGGGTTGAATACATTAATACCCCATTGAAGAAAAATCATAGATTTGTTTATGGCTTGAACAAGAATCTCAAGAAGCCATTACTTCTGAAATTGGAAGTTTCTTTCGATCAGCATATTGATATCGCTCTTCGTCTTGAAGAGGCCGATAGAGAGTGTGATGTTGAAGTTGTGGGTGCTAAACAAAACTTCAACAATAACATGAAGAGGCCTGTTAAGCTCAAAGGCCCCAATCCCTATCCCGACAAGAAAGTGAAGCAAGATAGTTCTGTAGCAAAGACTCCTACCACTAGTCGTGGACGATGCTACAATTGTGGTCTTACGGACCAATATGCTAAAGAGTGCCCGAAACCATTTTTTTGTCGTTATTGCAAAAGTTCGGGCCATTTATTATCTTCATGCCCCAGACTTCCAAAGAAGAGAGAGGGAAAGCTAAATATTGTGCAAGCCCCTAGCAACTCTTCTCTTAGTCAAGGTAATTCTCCTTTTATCCTTGACGATATTTATTTTGTGATTATCTTATTCGAGTTCTTTTTGATATGGGTTTCATCTCATTATTATTTTTTATATCAAAAGAACTTGTGATTCTTTTTCTTTAAACATTTCTGGGCTTGATGACTTCTTTGAGGATTGTGAATCCGGATTGGTGGATCCGCAACACTCAATTTGCTTTTTATTGATGTCGAAATTATTTTACGTGATTTTTCTTTCCGAGTCGATTTTTACTTATGCTTCGGAATTGACTTTAGTAAGGATTGGCTTAATTATTATGAAGCCATATCCTTTGTCCCGTGCAGACTATTCATCTTCGACATTTTCAATTTGTTAAGCAGATTTCTGTTTTTTCCTTTGTGATTTTGATTCCAATTTGATGGCATCATTTTATTATTTAAGCTCACATAATGAGGAAAGTGTTATTTCTCTCATTCATGTAGTTTGAGAATTTTCCAGTATTTTTGAGTTTGTCTTAGGATTATCACCTAAGCAATCTTTTGAGTAGTGTTAAGGTCTTTTTAGCTCGACTTTGCCACTGATTTTCATTTGCTACGAGTTGCGGGAGTTAACATTCCATTTAACGCATTCCACACTCGTTATGAAACTTATGAATGACTTATTATGTCATTTAGTTTGTCCAGCTTATTTCATCCATTTTATGAATCGAGTATTCTACGATCTCGATGACTCCATTTTTGTATTTATTGATTTTGGATGGAAATAGCAACTTAAAAAAAATTTGCAAATCTTTGTTTTCATAAGATTTATTTATAAGTATAATTGGATTTTGTTCTTCAATGGACAAAGAATATTCTTAAAACTTCTAAGAGATATTTTTATCATATGGAAGATGATTTTGTGATTGTATTGCCCATTGAGTGCTTTAAGAATTCTGGTCGATGCGCCTGATCAACGTTATCGATAGGAATCTCCTAAACGCTTTGATGAGACAATTTGACACGATATATTGACTTGTAAAAATGTAAATTTTTCTAGAAGGATTATTACATAAAGATAAATGTAATTTTTGAAAGTTTTAGCTTTTCGGGAAAGAAGATTGTTTGAAAGAATTCTTTTCCGATACTCTTATTCTTGTGATTCCCAAAGAGAACCAAGATTATATCTTTCGTACCAACGCTAATTGTATTGGTTTAGATGTCGTTCTCTTGCAAAAGAGAACGTGCTATCACTTGTGCTTCTAAATCATTAAAGCCGATCGAGACTAGATATGCCACTCATGATCTAGTGCTCGCGACTATTGATTTTGCTTTTAGAGTTTGGCATCATTGTGTTTGGCGGAGAAATTTGTTCTCCACCTCGATCATAAATCTTTGGAACATTTATTTCTTATAAGAAACTTGATTTGCGTCAACCTCGTTGGCTCAAGTTCCTTGTATCTTATGATCTTTTTACCAAGTTCATCGGACGTTTCGATGTATTTTGTTTTGTTGAGCTTCGTCTCATTTCTTTTATGGACTAGCGTCCGATGTTCTTTTTTTGGCCTTCGGTTCATTGGACGTATCGTTTGTACTGCGTCGGTGTTCCGAATTATTTAAGCTTCGGTTCATTGGACGTATCGTTTGTGCTGCGTCAATGTTCAGAGTCAATCGTGATCCATTATTTTATTAGTGGATGTTGGATAGGTCTTCAAAAGCTTTGGGGACAAAGCTTAAATTTTTGCACCGCTTATCATCCTTAGTCCGATGGACAAACCGAGCGTGTGAATCAACTTTTGAAGATCTCTTTCATTCATGTGTTCTTTATTTTGGTGGAAGTTGGGAAAGTTATAATTCTCTTGTTGAGTTTTCTTCCTATAATAGCTTACAATCTTGTATTGGTATGGTACCTTTCGAGCCACTCTACAGAAGGCCGTGCCGATTCTCTTTGTGTTGGCTTGAAGCCGGTGAGAAGCTAGTTTCAGGTTCAGATCTTATTAGTGTTTATTCGTGTTTCACCTATGATGGGTGTTGTGCGTTTTCACTCGATCGGGAAAGTTAGCACCTCGATATGTTGATCCTTTTCCCATCACCGAACATATTTGTTCCGTGGCTTATCGCCTTTTTATTACCGGCTCAATCTTTTGCTATTATGACGTTTTCCACGTCTCTTTACTACGGAAATGCCTTAGGGATTCCAATTTTATTCTTGAGCCCAGAGTTATTGTGGAAATTGAAGTTTCGCCTATTTGACATGTGGGCAACATTCTATTCGCATCATTGCTTCGGAGGCTGAGCGCCTTCGAAATAAAGATTCTTTTCTTGTGAAAGTTCAATGGTTCTCAAATCCCAAGGATGGCTCTTGGGAATCCAGAGGATGCATCGAGCAAACACGTTCGAACTTACTCTTTCGTGCTCTTTATGGTGAACTTCTCATTCTCAAATTTTCTTTTGTGTTGATATGCTTTTATGGTTGTTACTCTTTATTTTCTTCTTAAGTATTGCGAGGACGCAATTTCTTTAAGGAGGGGAGTCTGTAACAACCCGCATATTTATCGATTGTATATTTAAATATTTTATTTAAATATTTCATCGTTAGTCGGATTTTAGTCCAAAAAGCTACTTTTTGCAAACAGTCGAATTAGGACTCGAGACCACCTCCATTGAGTTCAAAATGTCGTTTGCGATCTTTTTGAGTGTAAGCTTCGATATGTTTGGAGCTAGTCAAAAATTTGACCATTTTCACTTTGGGTTTGGGTTTGGGTTCAACCCACTAGCCAACTTATACTCAAATCTGAACCACTCCTCCCCATTCACTCTCACTTCCTCCTCTTTTCAGTTCTAAAGCAACAATGGTGGAAGAGAATGGGAAATAGAAATTCAAAACCCTAGTCTTCATTAGCAAATCCAACTTCTAGCTCCAAATTCAAAGAGAACCCATTGGTAAGCATCTCCTTCTTCTTCTCCAACTCTTTCTCCTTCCAATTTCAGAAATTCCTAAACCTAACTTTGGGAATGTTCTTCTTTTAAAGCTTAGATTGAAGCTTCTTGAGTTGTTATTGAAGAGGAATTGATCTTAGCTTGTTTTAAAAGCTTCTTCTTCATTTGTTTGGGTTCAAAGGTGAGATTTTTATCTCACATCTATGTCTATATCTATCATTGTTGTTAGGTATGAATTCCTAACACTTGTCCATGTGCATTTGATTTTGGTTTGGATTGATTTTGTGTATATTCCAATTTTTGGTATTTTGGTTTAATTTTTCTGAAAATCCTTTTATGGATGTTTGAACATGTTTTTGGTGATGCATCGAAGTGCCTATAGGGCTGGGTTGCTGATTGGCGTAAACCCTTAGTGCTCGTCGCGCGTTCGATCGCATTTCGGTTTGGATTTGTCGTTTTTGAGCTAGGCTATTTTTTGCCTAGCAGAAAAATTCAGACGTCTGAAATTTATTTCAGACGTCTGAGACCAAATACAGACGTCTGAAATAAAAATTCAGACGTCTGAAATCAAATATAGACGTCTGTGACAAAAAATTTAGACGTCTGAATATAGTTCAAAATGTTTTTTACTCTCTGTTTCAATTTTAGACCTCTGAGCCGTCTGATCAAAACTTTTCAGACGTCTGTAATCATACTTAGCCATCTGTCATAATTTTTAGACGTCTAAATCTGCAGTCTTTTGTCTAATTTCCTATTGAGCTTGAATTTCCAACTTTAATCGATTCGTGTTGATTCCCTTTTTGTTGTTATCATTTATTATCGGCTTTGATGACATTTTCTTCGTGATTTTTGGGAATATCCATTTTGATGGATTCGGTATCGAATTCTTTGGATTTTATTCACGTCTTCGAATGTGAATTTTTATGATTGATTGTTTCTACAATCATTTCTTTGATTTGTCACTTTAAAAATATAAAGGATTTCTATACTAGTAGTAAATATCAAAACTCTTTCATTAAAACGATTTCAACTCTATTTTTAATACAAAGTTCGTTTATAAAACCGTTTTCTAATCTATTAGTATATACAAACCTTTACCTCATTCGTATGAGAAAATCTAATTAAACGGCTTAGCAAAACAAGTGGTATGAAACGCTTGCGTTTACTTCGTCGGTTAATTTATGGACTTGTTCGATTGAAACCCTTGTGACAATTTTCTAGTGGAGATCTACAATTTGTTCGTAAATATTTAAGTTAAGCTAGTGGTTATGGGACATGAAGCAAAACTCATATATTTACTAGCTTAGTGTAATTGACACTTCTTGATGATCGATGATGATCATTTTATGGTTCAGGCTAGCAATGTGCGATGTCTTTTCGTCCATATAGAGGACTGTACTTCATTTTATTGAGCTTCGTCTCATTTTTATTGTGGGCTATCGACCCATGTTCTTTTTCGGTGTTCAGATCATCGGATGTACCGTCATTGTACTACATCGATGCTTCGGCTTTCGAGATTCATCGGATGTACCGTCGTTGTACTACATCGATGCTTCGGCTTTCGGGATCATCGGGCGTACCGTTATTGCACTGCGTCGTTGTTCCAAAATATTTGAGTTTCAGGTTCATTGGACCAACCGTTATTGCACTGCATCGTTGTTCCAAAATATTTGAGTTTCAGGTGCATCGGACGTACCGTTATTGCACTACATCGTTGTTCCAACTCATTCGAGTTTCAGGTTCCTCGGGCGTACTGTTATTGCACTACGCCGTTGCACCGGCTCTATGGTTAGCGACCATGGATTAGCATTCCGTTAGTGATACACATGTTTGGGAGTTTTCATGCTTCCGTTTTTGATAGGCCTCCCCCTTTGTGATTTCTGGATTTCTCGTTGTGATTTATGGAATTTATGTTTCACCACCTTTTTCAGTTGGCATTGATATGTATGTCATTTATTGTGGCTTGGTGAATTAAATTAAGAATATGACATTCTTTTTAATCTTTGAGAAGATTCTTGTGATATTGATTAATCTCTGGATTGATTTTCGATTAGATACTTATCACAGTATGGCTTTATGGTTATCATACGTTTTTGTCATATCTCTTATTCTATATCACTTAACCTGATATTTATAGCTAGACTGATCCGTTTATTATTTTCTTCTTAAATAATACTCGGGTCAGACTGAGAATTTACAGGTGCTTCCTCATGGCCTCCTATCTGGCACCGTCATCTGACTTTTGGTTAACTACTCTAGTTTAGTAGTTTTTGTTGTATACATTTGAGACTAGACTCCTTGATGTATACATATTCTATTGTCTTGCACTTGTATCTATTCTTTTGTGTTATTGTGGATCTTATTTTACCACTACTCTGATGAACACTTTCATGTGTTATATTCATATCTATTTCCGCCTTTGTGATATGAATTGTCTGTGACTGATTTGTGTTATGTTTATTTCTATATTTGTTTCCGAAGACATTATAGCCACTGTGTGGTAGCTTTGAGTTTGTATCGGTATGTCGGATTTCCTCTTGAGATGAAAAGTTATATTTTTATCTAACATATCGGTGCTCGCACAAAGCAATTACACGGATGGTCGCTCCTCAACAACCTTATTCTCCGTGCTAGTTGACGGCATTACCCCGTTGTGTCCTTGCCTAGCGTGGGTATAGAGGTGGGGCATCACAGCTATTCCATCCGTGTGAGATTCTATTTTGTCTTATTTTTCTTTTTACCCTTGATAATCCATTATTCCGTGCAATTTGGGTCGGCATGTGTCGTTTATTGTTGGTTCAAAGGGTACCGAATTGTGGGTCATCAAAAATAGCATGCAATTTTATTTCAACAATATCAATCATTCACCACCAAAAATTATCAAAATTCGAAAGTAAATAAGGCATGCAAGAGGGATATAATTATTCAAATGTAGGTGTGTGAGTTAGAAAATAACTCACCAAATTAGAGTGCAAAAAATCAATACTCAGCCTTAATTTTCATCTCAAGCTCATGCACGATCTCTAGAACTCGCATATAGCTATCATGCTCCTATCATTAGACACTGTCAGATCCAACTCTGCCTTGCTCGCGACCATCACCACCGCCCATCACTCTACTCCTCCGCCATCATTGCCCTAAACAGCACCGTGTCGCCAGCTGCCTTCGTTCCCCCATTCCATACGAGAATAGACCTAGCATCGCCACCTTCTCCTACATGCGTCCGGCTATCGACTTCGACATCGGCCATAACAGCGAGGCCGAGCGTCATTTTTTTTCTTTCTTTCTTTTTTTTCTTTTTTCATCGACCCCAATTTGAGAATTAGGGCATAATCAATAGAATAAGGTTACAGGCTATATTGTGAAGGAGGGAAGTGAGTGAGTTTGTTTAATTTCTTTTTCAATTATTAAGGGCTTGAGTTTACATTTTGGGCTTGGGCTTATTACTATTATTTTCTTTTCTTTTATATTTTACTTTTATTTTCTTTTAATTGATTATTTTATAAATTTGTAATCTATTGTAGTTTAATTTAATTTGATTTACACTTCATTTGATAAGACAACTTTCCAAATTGCAAAATTCTATTTAATTCAATATTAATTCACTCTATTTAATTATGCGTTGAACTAATATAAATAAATTTATTCATCTTCGTCGATTTATTGATTTTAATAAATATCAAATAAAACTTGTTTTCATCTATTTAAGTTAAACAAAATTATTTACCCTTTAAAATATTTTATATTTAACAATAACTCTTTATCCAGTTTAATATATTTCCTGAAAAGAATTTATTATTTAATTCAAATTATTAAAACATATCTCTATTATTAAATAGACTCTAATTAATTAAAAAGTGAATTTCAAAATAATAGTTATCAGAAAATCGAATACTGATAATTTTATTTTAATTAAATTCGTATAGTATCACGGCTTCGAAAACAGGGTCGTTACAACATTTCTCTATATCATTTCAGCTGAATCCGCAGCATCACTCCTTCTAGGATGATTGTGTGCTTCTTTAAAGCGTAAGTACTAACTAGCCTTCCTATAAAAAATATCCATTGTCGATAGGGGTTTCATTTCCAACCATCTCTCGAAATCAATATCAGGATGAATCCCCCTGATCAACGCTATCAAAACAATATCCCCTTGAGCATTACTCACTTTAGTCGTTGCTATATGAAATCTATGCAAAAAAACCTTTAATGAATCTCCCTCTCGTTGGAAGAGGTTAGAAAGCGACAGAACGACTTTCGAATGTGTAGTATGCATGCAGAATTGTTCTATAAATTTTTATGTCAATTGATCAAAAGACGATATGATTTCGATGGCAGTCGGGTAAATCACATCGTCGCCACTCCTTCCAGAAAATTTAGGAAGCAACGTCATTTCACTACATCAGTAGCGTTGGCAGTATACATATGCTAGCCGTACTTTATTAAATGTTACCTCGGATTAGTCTTCCCGTCATATGATGGCATCATCGGCATCATAAACCTTCGTTGGTACTCAACACGTAGAATATTCTTTGTAAACAGATTCCTTCTTGGGGAGGAATTCCAATCATCGTTGGTACGATGCTAGCTTTTACTTATCAATCTCTAATCATCTTTGTCAAACATGGTTCAGCCGGTTCTATCGAACAACATCAAACATGATCTGCCCCAAGTGTTTGGCTTGGCAAATGCCCTTGATTTGGCCCAGCGCCCTAAGTAGGGAATTCTGAAAATGAAGAAAACTAAATCTATCTTTCATATTTCAACAATACAATAACAGATGATGGATCCAAACAGGCCTGAGAATATCTTTCTCAATGAAAGCACAAAAATGTTTGCATCAAAATTGGCACAAATACCCAATAGATTATGTAGAGAATAAAAGTGATGAAAAGTAAATGAAAATGAGAACAATGTGTACACACAAGGTTTATAGTGGTTCATCTAATCGTTGCTTACTTTCACTTGAGATTCTATTGATGATATTCTTGTTTTTATAACCGATGTTCTTATCGTTCGGTACCACTCGATAACCAACTATAAGAAATGTAAGTACAATAGTTTTTAGAGCCAAAGAACGTCGAAATGAAGCTCCCCAAACCCTATTTATAGTTGTAGGTCATCGAGAAAGGCTCTAGAACATCCTCCTCCATGTTCTCCATGATCTCCCGGCAGTTGTTCAAGAGAAGATGTGGCGAGCTCAGCAATGTGGATCGATCGGTACCGATCCATAAAACTTGGTCATGGATAATTTTTTTGGGCATGAGATGGATCCATATGTCATTAGCTTCATGTTCCTTAACCCATTTGTATGGTCATACGCTTATTTCTTGGCCAATAAGGTGGATTGGTTGAGGAGTTGTCTTGCCGATTTCTAGTGCTTGAGAGGTTCGATAACATACTTTAAGCGAACGGTCCATGGAGTTGTGAATTGGCTTCTACGTCAATAATTGTTTGAAGAAAGAAAATGAAGTGGTTTGGTGCAACTTTATCGTTCGGTACCGATCCATGGCTATGGATTGGTGCCGATCCATAGACTTAATAGAATTGGTTTGGACTTTTATTTGTTGGCTTTGTCTTTGACTAGTGATCCTAGTTGTACTTTGTTTTCTAGGCTTTACAGCTCTCTCTGAGCCTTCAACCTCGATAGCTTTAAAGTTTGATTCGTCAAGTATGCCTAGATAATGCCTGGTCCAAAAGCCTGGATAAAAATTTATAAAATCATTAATTTGTTTAAATTTAGTCATTTAAATTTAAAATATTATTTTTATTTATTTTAAACCTTTAAAATTTTATTTTAATTTCAAAACATATTTTGAAAATTAGCCCAGGGCTCAAATCAATTTGTGCCTTTATATTAGGGATAAGTTTAGGCATACCTTGTCCTTCCGAGCCATGCTAGGAGTTAGGTAGGGCAGAGTACTTGATTACCCAAACCCAGCCTTACACACTACTTTTTTAGACAGCCTACTATATGGGTAAAATTTAATAAGTTTGCTCTAATACTGCTAATATAGACCTCATATGTTATATGGCTCTGATACCATTGTTGGAACTGGGCCAATATGCAACAGGATAATGGTTAAATTTCAAAAGAATTATTCCAATTGGATCTTATTTGGCCTATGAAGTCTAAATTTATTTGGATCTTATCAAATTTTATTTAAAATAAAAGAATTTTTTTTCAATTTGTAAATAATGATTTATTTATTATGTTGTTTATATTGATAATATAACATGCACATCATATACACGTGTGTGTGTGTGTATATGCACATGCAACATAAACAATGTGCATGGTTTAATGAGTTTGTGCATAAGTGTTGTGATTTACACCGCAATAGTCATATTTTCCCCTCTAAATACATATGTGTTTTCTAGTATATATGTATATGTATGTATGTATGTATGTATGTGTTTAAGTATGTATGTATATGTAGTTTAAAACAATAAACAAATTATAACAAACAAATGTTTATACATTTATATATGTATATATAAAGAAAATGATTATAAATATCAATACAAATGACTTTGACTTTAAATTCAAAGTTAAAATTCAAATTTTAAATCTCAGATCTAGATCTAAATAATAAAATATCCAGAGATTACCAAGTCAAATCAATATATCAATTTTCAAATAAATATGTACACATATGTATATTTTGAAAATAACAATATAAATTTTTTAAATTGCATATACATATAATCTTAAATATATAATATTTCAAATATATATACATATATATAATAACTATATATAAATATGTTATAATGTGAATAAATGATTAAGTAAATAAATAGCTAAATATATATACATATATATATTCATCCTTAATCAATATTTTTTTTAAAGCTTACAGTTTTAAAATTAGTTTTTAATTAAATATTTCCATATGGAAATATTAATAGAAATTTAACTATTTTTATGTAAATTATTCAAAAACATACATATATTTCTAATTAAATGTTTATATATGTATTTTACAGTATATACACCCTTTATACAAAATTAGGCATAATATTAAAGATTGATTTACAAATATATATTATATACATAAATTTAAATATATACACACACACACAAATTTAAATACACACACATATAAAAAGCCCTTTTTATTTTTGAAAATAATAATGTATGTAAAATAATAAAATTTATATTTCCATATTTTATATAATTATGTTTTTATTTTATAATCAATATTGGTTTCAAAATCATTTTAAATATTATTAAGTTCAAAAATCGTTTTTTCCCATGATCTACATGTTTACATATATAGATGTATGTATGTATATAATTATAAATGTATACATATATATATTATCATCCAATGTAGATAGTACAGACATATGTTGATTCGTGATAATTAATATACCGTCTAAGCATATATATATATATATAACATGATGAAAAATTATATAAATTTAAATTTAAATGAAAGATTTACCTTGACTAAAACCTAATTATAACACATTGAAGCATAGAATCGATGAACACCTTGAACCAATATCCAAAATCCAGAAAGAGCTAGTTGTCTGAATGCAGTAACCACTGATCTTCTTATTGTATTTAATTTGTGTTTTAATGGCGTGAAAATTTTGAAGAAAGAGGAAAAAATAGGGCTGACCATGACTGGTCAAGGAGGAACCAAAAAGAGAAAAAAGAAAGTGGAGTTTTGGGATGTATAAACAATGTGGATCTATGGAGCAAAAAGGGAATTCAAATCCTACCTTTTCTCCTAAGATATCATCTCATTTTTCAACCTCCAAACTCTGTATAGTGGCCAGCCATTATATACCCCTATTTGGGCCTCCTAACTGCATCAAGCCTAATCAAATAAGAACTACATTTAAATCTAATTCAAATTCACATCGACATCGTATATCAATACGTCTGTATATAACTTTTATATACACACTATTTAATATTGATCAACACAAATTAAATAAATTTTTATAACTAGTATTTCATAAATATTAATTAATCTAATTAATTTATAACAATTATAATTAGTTAAATTAGGTGGTAGTAATAATATTCAATATTTCAGATATGTGACTCTTAAGTATAAATTCGATCAGCGATTAATATCGAATAATTCAAATATTAATGTTCACACATCATCTTAGCAAGTGGTTTGACATTATGGCCAAATTTAAATGTTACATAGCTTTGGTAAAATCCAATTTACTTAAGCATTAACTGTTAGTGACAATTACTTACGTCAATTCTCTTCATCAAAACTATATCACATTAGGACTTATGGAATTTGGTAATGGTCAAAATTCCAATATCATCAATATTCAACTTTATAGTCCAAACATAAAGTCCTTGTTTAATAATAAAAGTTATTATTAACGAACTACTTTGGCTGGAGACTTTGGCTTTTATTTGACTTCGGTTGATCGTGACATTAACCCCATATAACTGAGGAGACAAATTCTCTCTTAAAAAGTGTTTCACCTCCAATACTTCCAGTCGACCTAATTATAGTCATTTGATGGATTTTGTGCCATGATTCAACTATAATCAAAGTAGATTTTCCTATTGAAGCTCATTGGTATTCTCAGGTTAAGAGAAGTACGTAAAATTATCGGATTGATATTTTATGTTTTATCTTAGTTATATTTGCCAACATAAAATTATCTAATGAGTCATTCTATAATTATTCAATAACTATTAGTACATAACCCCTTGATGTCCCCAACGGCCATGAGTAATCCACTGCCTAATAATTAGAGAGCATTATGAACTCTAGTCTCAACGGATGTATCGATATCCACTCTCGATACATCTTGACTAGGAACATTTAAAATGTATGCTTCTTTTACTATGATAAATCACTCATGATTACAACACATTACACTACTATCACAAAAGATACCATTTATGTATTTTCTACTAAATATACTTTTAAATAAATTAAGTAATTGATATAAGATATTATATCAAATATATAAAAGAAGAAAACACATTTTATTTCGAATAACATTTGTTATCGAGTAAGAAATATTAAAAATTATATAATATTCCCTTGGGCATACCCCTAACTCTATCAATTTACCACTTGCACTTAGGGCCAATTATGGAATTTCTAACCCATCCATTCAATCAGTTTGATGAGAACTGATCAAATTAGACCCTTCATGAATGGAATTATTATATTGTTTTAATTTTGCACTTTGTTAATCAACTGTTTCCGATACTAATAAACTACCTTTATCATGTGGAACTAATCAATGTATGTTTCTTGACTTCTAGTTAGATCTTATTATTACATTATTATAATATAACAGTATTGTAGCATTCTCAATACTTGAAATCACCCTAGCTCAGTTATAAATTTGTTCATTTATATTTATACATTGCTTTTACTATTCAAGGCGGTGTACTTAGCCTTTTCATTAAATTAGTCTGAAACTTTTGTTAGGAACATTTTTGACTTAAAGCTCCTTAACTAAGGTTTAAATATGAATCTAATATTGACACATTATACTCAATATCACTTATGAAGTTTGAGTTTGAAAACTCCTTCATAAGGAGTTCGTAGTTTATATAAACAATTCTACAGTATTTCATAAATATTCGTGAACACTATAAACTACCATTTAGTGATCTTAACTTGGATTTTATATTTTCTTCATGCATCAAATACATAAGCAAATTCTGATGTTGTAGACAATACAATAGTTATGATAATTCACAATGCCAATGCATAAGGAATCCATCTTACATGTTCCATATTAAACATGTTAATAAGGTGTCTTTACGTATCGTTTGGGACATTCTTAACATCCTTTATACTTATTATAAAAGATATCATTTACATGTCTCATGTCGAGTATTAAACAACTAAACTATTATTGATTTTAACATAAGTTCATCGTTAGTAATCAATAGTATGTTCTTTACTTATAGTCTAGAAATATCTACGTACCTTTTAAGGGTGCTTCATTATAGACACACGCTTCTTCTTTATTTTGACTAAAAATCAAACTATTTTATATCTCTATTAAAATAATCATTCAATTTCGATATTTATAGATTGATGCTCTCGTATCATTTCTTGGATTATATTGGAAAAACCCACAACTCAATATCATTCCCATTGAGTTCGACACACTTTGGTTGTTATGTGCAAACAGTCTATTGTGCCTAAATTTCTAACGATAAGTATAGTATGGTGCCATCGTAAGATGAAAGATTAAGCTATTAGAAGTTGATTAATATAGGCTATCAAATGACTTCTCAAATCTATCATAAGGTGAGATAATTGAGTTGTACGTAAAATTATCGGATTAAGGGAAGTACGTAAAATTATCGGATTGATATTTTATGTTTTATCATAGTTATATTTGCCAACATAAAATTATCTAATGAGTCATTCTACATTTATTCAATAACTATTAGTACATAACCCCTTGATGTCCCCAACGGCCATGAGTAATCCACTGCCTAATAATTAGAGAGCATTATGAACTCTAGTCTCAACGGATGTATCGATATCCACTCTCGATACATCTTGACTAGGAACATTTAAAATGTATGCTTCTTTTACTATGATAAATCACTCATGATTACAACACATTACACTACTATCACAAAAGATACCATTTATGTATTTTCTACTAAATATACTTTTAAATAAATTAAGTAATTGATATAAGATATTATATCAAGTATATAAAAGAAGAAAACACATTTTATTTCGAATAACATTTGTTATTGAGTAAGAAATATTAAAAATTATATAATATTCCCTTGGGCATACCCCTAACTCTATCAATTTACCACTTTCACTTAGGGCCAATTATGGAATTTCTAACCCATCCATTCAATCAGTTTGATGAGAACTGATCAAATTAGACCCTTCATGAATGGAAATATTATATTGTTTTAATTTTGCACTTTGTTAATCAATTGTTTCCGATACTAATAAACTACCTTTATCATGTGGAACTAATCAATGTATGTTTCTTGACTTCTAGTGAGATCTTATTATTACATTATTATAATATAACAGTATTGTAGCATTCTCAATACTTGAAATCACCCTAGTTCAGTTATAAATTTGTTCATTTATATTTATACATTGCTTTTACTATAGCACTATTCAAGGCGGTGTACTTAGCCTTTTCATTAAATTAGTCTGAAACTTTTGTTAGGAACATTTTTGACTTAAAGCTCCCTAACTAAGGTTTAAATATGAATCTAATATTGACACATTATACTCAATATCACTTATGAAGTTTGAGTTCGAAAACTCCTTCATAAGGAGTTCGTAGTTTATATAAACAATTCTACAGTATTTCGTAAATATTCGTGAACACTATAAACTACCATTTAGTGATCTTAACTTGGATTTGATATTTTCTTCATGCATCAAATACATAAGCAAATTCTGATGTTGTAGACAATACAATAGTTATGATAATTCACAATGCCAATGCATAAGGAATCCATCTTACATGTTCCATATTAAACATTTTAATAAGGTGTCTTTACGTATCGTTTGGGACATTCTTAACATCCTTTATACTTATTATAAAAGATATCATTTACATGTCTCATGTCGAGTATTAAACAACTAAACTATTATTGATTTTAACATAAGTTCATCGTTAGTAATCAATAGTATGTTCTTTACTTATAGTCTAGAAATATCTACGTACCTTTTAAGGGTGCTTCATTATAGACACACGCTTCTTCTTTATTTTAACTAAAAATCAAACTATTTTATATCTCTATTAAAATAATCATTCAATTTCGATATTTATAGATTGATGCTCTCATATCATTTCTTGGATTATATTGGAAAAACCCCCAACTCAATATCATTCCCATTGAGTTCGACACACTTTGGTTGTTATGTGCAAACAGTCTATTGTGCCTAAATTTCTAACGATAAGTATAGTATGGTGCCATCGTAAGATGAAAGATTAAGCTATTAGAAGTTGATTAATATAGGCTATCAAATGACTTCTCAAATCTATCGTAAGGTGAGATAATTGAGCTACAACATGATGACTTTTGAGCTATCGAAGGATGAAGTCATCAGGCTATCACATGTTGAGTTGATAAGAAAACTTCTCAAATCGATGTTTCCAAGGACTCCTTGCTATCATATAATGAGCACCAAAGCTCTTTCCACGAGAATGAATCTTAACCATCCCTCTATTTTTAATGACATGTGTAAAAAATCCAAGGGATGTAGTTTTCTATAAATAGGCATGTAAGCCCCACTAGAAGTGGTGATATTCCATATTAATGTTCTTCCTCCTTTTCATTTTATTATTTCATAAATAAAAAAACTTAAACTTGAACTTTAATGGCCATTTAGACTAGATCTTGTGACTTTACTTTTGACGACTTTGGAATATAACAATTTGCATAATGACTTCATCAATAATTAGCATGCTTGAATAGGGAATCTATCCTACTCAAGTATCATTTAAAATTTTGAGCTAAAGGAAAATTAGGTCGAACTAAAATTTGACCCAAAATTAGTGGTGCTTTCACTAAGAACTGAGTTCGGAGACTAAATCATATAGTAGCTATATTAACAAAATCGAAAGATCTATTATGAAAGTGAATGTATAATTCCAACATGAAACCACACAAATCTTGAAGAAAATATAAATCCATAATTTAACGTAGAGAATGTTAAGGTGGGACAAGCGTTGAGACCAATGGTAGCATAAAAAGAAGGATATGATATCCAAGACATGAGGAGAAAACTACAAACAATGTACGAATTAATCGAATCACTCATCTCTTAGATACGAAGATGTCACGAAGAAGAAGGAAACGGAAGTAGAAGTAGAATCCCCATGTAAGAAAGTTGGGAATCCAACTTAAGAAGCAAAGACACTAATAAAAGTACTTTGAACCCACAAAGGAAGGAGGAGAATTATCTAATGCAAAAGCTTAATAAGAATTCAAATTCGCCAATCGTATAATCTGCTAGCTCTACTACGCAAATGGAATATAAGCCAAAATGGAAGAATTATGACAATATGAGGCATATCTAAGAGACATGGCCAATAAGATAGAGAAAGACGTAACAGAATTGAAGGGGAAGAGTATGATCGATCCAAGAGTCAACAATAACTTCACAGGAGCACCATTCGCAGAGGAAATCATAAAATACCATTACCTTCTTTTGTCAAGATTCCATCAAACAAGTATGATGGCACAACTGATTCAAACGACCATTTAATGGCAACTGATAGTCAGATAGACTTACATGACGCCTTGGTGCAGTAAGATGTAGACTATTTCCAACCACATTCTTTGGAACGGTAGCAAAATGGTACCGGCACTATGGAGAAAAGACAATTTACTCATAGGAACAATTCTTTTATGAATTTCAGCCTAATTCTCCACCTCAAAAAACCTCGACACCAGTGTATTGGCTAATATAATGCAAAGCCATGTGAATTATTGTAGGATTACTTGAAATGATTTAATGCTGAAGCAAATAAAAAAAGAGTAGGTGATCATGAAAAGTTGATGGCAGTAAAATCTGGTCTGATCGAGAACACTTCATTTTGGAAAGAACTATATATTCACTGATGCAAGGAAGTGCATGACTTTCATTTTCAAATAGACTAATTAGTTTGAATTCATGAGATTTTCCAAAACAAGAGAAGCCAAAGAGAAAGAGGGAAGTTTGTAACTCCAAAAAAAGAAAGATGGGATGAATTTAAGACCAACTCCATAGATCTAAATCAGTCCATCTCCCACGTATATGCTTTTTATAAATACAAACCTGATTATCCTACCCCATTCAATTCAAGAAAAAATCCTAAGCTGAACGAAGGTGGAGACTATTGTGCTTCTCTTAAAGTAAACAGACACAAGACTAATAAGCATAGAGTTTAAACTGGGATTATCCAAAATATGACTTAGAAAAAGGAGTACTCAAAGTGTTTGTTAAAACTGACTAAAAACACTCTCATGGTGAGAAACCACCAGCTAATAACACCAATATCTTGGTAGGCTCTCTCAGGACATATTGCAGCTAATTAATCGTATTGATGTAATACACAAATGACCAAATATCGTAGGCATGAATAAAGGGTCAAGGAGTAGATATTTAAAGGAAGCAAGGAAAGGCATATACTCGATAGGTGAAGAGACACCTCTAAAACCTTTCAAAGGTTATGCTCAAATTCCATATTTATTAATAACACCAAGGGAATTAAGGGGAGTGAGGCACACTCACAATGATCCGTTCATGATAACCGCTCAAATTAGACTCTCGCTTGTCTTGAAAAACTTAGTTGATACAGAAAGCGCTATGAATGTTGTTTTCAAAAATGCCTTTGACTGGATGGGAATCTTGGAAGAAAAATTCAAGGCAAGTTTGGAACCAATCTTTGGATTCGACAACAAAGGCTCTACACTAACCCGTCAAACAAGATTGTTTTTCCAAGTTGGAACCTAGCCATGCTCAAGGATATTTGAAACTTTATTCATAGTGATTAATTAACCATCCTACCACAACGCGTTCTTTAAGTGACCTTGGCTTAATGAAATTGATGCTTTCATCAGACCAAAACATTTACCGATGAAGTTCCTACAAAGATGGATGGGAAAGAAATAACGGAGAATAATTCAATTCATGTGCGACATATTTCACCATGCTTGAACAATATAATAAAGAAGGCAAATATTATTACGAACTTATGTTAAATAAATACAACAAACTAAAACTTTCAAGCTCTTACATATCAGACCCCAAGAACTAATATCTAAGGCAAATAGACATATTTTTATGTCAAAAATGCCTCAAGTAATGAGTAGAAGAATCAAGTTAAAGGAAAAGAAGAGAAAATATGTGGAGTTGAACCAAATTAATCAAGATAAAAGTGAGACTTTAAAAGAAATGGTGCCAGGTATAGATTCTAGAGATGGGCAGGAGAACGCGCAATCTATGGAGGATTGGGAAGAAGTGAGCTAAGATTCCCAAGATTCAACAAAAATGGAAAAAGTGGAAAAAAAATGGATTGAAGCATGGAAGAAAAACCGGTCCCATTCATACAATTGAATAAAGACATCTTCGCATGGACCAATGCTGATATGGAAGGAATTGACTCAACAGTAATGTGTCATGAACTTAATATTGATCCAAAGTTTACCTCAATAACACAAAAAAAGAGACAATTCGATAAAGTTCACATTATGGCATTATACAACGAAATAAAGAAGTTGCTAGAATATAGATTCATTAAGGAGGTGTTTTATCCAAAATGGCTAGCAAATCCGATTTTAGTTAAGAAATCTAACGAAAAATGGAGAACATGCGTTCACATGCCCCAAAGACCATTAACCTCTCCCAAAGAATCGATTAATTATTAGATGCCACAAGTAGTCAAAATTTGTTGTCTTTCGTAGATGCATATTCAGAGTATAATCAGATTCTCCTGTTCAAGCTTAATGTAGAACACACTAGTTTTGTGATCGATTGGGGAATGTATTTCTATGAGGTAATGCCATTGGTTTGAAAAATTGTAACACCCCATATTTTTGGTAACATTATTTAGAATATCTAATTAGTTAAATTAAATAAAATAATGTGAAGATTAATAGGTTGAGATTTGATTTAACTAAGGGTAGCCATGCCATGTTAAATGGAAATCAAAATGAAACAACATGAATTAATGTGTTAGGAAATAAGCAAGGGTAAAATGGGAAATAGGAGAGACTTATACCCTAAATCCTTAGATAATGAAACACACGTTCATTTTCACTCTATCAAACTAAAATACATCAAGGCCGCTACCATTTTCATTCTCAATGGAAGATAAAGCTAGGATTTTAAGAGAAAGAAGTTAATCAACATATTCAACATCAAATCTCACATCTTTTAATCTCAAAGCTAAGGTAAATGATTACTACATCCCATTTTCTTATAGTTTTCGGTTTCAAGTTAGATCTGAAATGTTTTTGTAGGTTTATGCCATGTTTTGAATGATTAAAGTTATATATATACTTGTTGATGAATTATACATCTTCATATTGGTTTCTATGATAGTTTGATATGAAAAACCTATTAAATGACATTCAAATTCCTCGAAAATTTAACTATAGATCAGAAATGACATTTTAGAGATGGGATTCAATTTTCATAATTTTTCGAATTAATGTGGATTTTATATAAATTTTCTAGTACAGGAAATGATTTATTGGGTTATAAATTATTTACGGTTAAATAAATAATTATTTGGGTTTGAAATTTTTATATGTTGGTAAACATATAAAAATAGATTTTCTAGAATTTTTCCATATTTTTCCTAAGTGTTTTGATGAATATATAAAATTATTTAAGGTATGAGACTTAAATGTTTTATATATTTTATTAAGGAGAAGGGGCATTTTATAAAATAAAATCATTGTTTATTTCTGAAATTAATGGCAGTTCTTTATGAAAAGTTTTTAGTATCCAATAAGCATTTGAAAAATAAAGGCAGGTTAGTTGAAAGGTTTTTTATTTTAAGTTAAAAACAAGAAAATCATTCTTTTAACATGTTCAGCCACATTCTCCATTAAGGGTTCCGACCTAGACCTTTCAACATCATTGCTTTCGAAGCCAATGCATACGGTATCAAGCTGCTTGGTACGTAACGTATTGGAAACAGTTGAAGGGGTACTTGGTCGAACCCTTAGATTCTAAAGAGGTTGGAGTATGTTTGTTTTATAAGCCAAAAGCAATGCCTGCTTTGCTTTCAAAAAGAAGCTTTCGACTTGGTTGCTTTCGACCAGTTCGAATACTTAAAGGTTTAAAGCTTTCGAAGGGGTCGAATCCTCTAGCTGCTGCCTTTCTACCTTTCGAAGTCATTGGCTTTTGACAAGGTCGAAAGGTAAACTTGTCTTATGTGAATCGGCCGCTTCTCCCATGCTTTCGAAAGGAAGCTGTCGACTTAGATGTTTTACCCTTTTATTCTAATTAAAGTATAACCCAAGGTTTTGAAAGAGGTGTTTGTAAGTATTAAATAGGCTGGAACCTATTGTTTTAAATGAAATGTTTTAAGCTTTCGAAGAGGTGGAAGCTAAGCTTTCGAAGTGGTTGGAAGCAAAGCTTTCAAAGGGGTCGGAAGCAAAGCTTTCGAAGGGGTCGAAAGCAAAGCTTCCGAAGGAGTCGAAAGGTTTTAGAAGAGGCTTTTCCACAAGTTTTAAATTGAACCAAAATGCTTTCGAAATGTATTATATTCTGAAGCTTTCGACGAAGTCGAAAGGTATTGTTTTTTTTGAAGTTTTTAACGAAGTCGAAAGGTGGTTTTTATTGATGCTTTTGAAAGGTGTTAAATTGATTTAAAAGGGGGTGGCTTCCTATAGCTTTCGACGAAGTCGAAATGTGGTTTTTCTGATTTTTTTCGAAAGGTTTGAAATGGAAGGTTTTCCAAGGTTTCTAAGGCAAAGTTTTAAAGTGTTTTAGGATAGGATGTCTAAGGTTTTAATGCTTTCGAAAGGAAGGTTTTTAATGCTTTCGAAAGGGTTTGAAGTATGATTTCGAAAGGTAAGGTTTTGGCCTTTTGGCCTAGATAATTAAAGGGTTTTACTTGTTTTCAAAAGTGATACTTTCAATGGTTTGAAAGGGGTACTTTCAATGGGATCGAAAAGGGTACTTTCTAATGTAAAATGTTTTCATCAACAAAGAATTGACTAAAGTATATATTTAACATGACAAGATGAGTTTGTGTAAAGCATAAAGCTTATGTATTCTCCTTGAGTATGTTGATTTAAAGGTTTTAAAGCATTTACAAAAAATGACTTAGATATTAGAATACCATATTCGACTGGTATAGGATCGCGCCCTATACATTGGCTATTGGCCCCAGCTAATTGTTGTCCAAAATTCCAGTGTGTAGGGCTTGGTCATGTAGGCTAAAATTATGAGTACACATAGAAAGGAATATATATTTGTATACATATAGGTTAGTGGTGAGCCTGTAAAACCATTAGGATCAGGAAGTCCTGGGAGATGATGAAGTTAGGGACAGACCATCCAGAAGAGAAGCATTCAATAGATAGTTGAGGATAGATCGTCCAAAAGCAGTAGTGTTTAACAGATATTAGGTTATTTTGATATGTTGTCTGATAGGCTCGAGTCAGCCAAAGGGCAGTTAGCCCAGTTTGAGGACAGTTAGTCTATATTGCATTTAGTTAGTCCAGTTGAGGGCAACCAGCCCAGATTTTGGACAGTTAGTCCATTTATTACCTGTTTATAGCAAAACGGATCTTACTATTATTATATTATTATAATCAGTTTGATTAACCAGTTTGGTTGCAGGAAAGGATTTGCAAAATATATGTTTTGAAAAGAATATTAGTGAGGGGTAACCTATTCCGCTAAGCGGCATGGTCTCACTTAACATATTAAATCAGGATGTATTGTATTATTCACACCACGCTTTATGTCTGACTCGAAGTTTATGTTTTACCCTTAAACTCTCGGGTGCTCAAAATTTATTTGAGTAGGCTGAGGGAATAAGGTCTTTTTAGGTTTTAGTAGGATTATAAATAAGGCTACCGGAGGCATGCAGGAGGCAAACGGATAGTTGTTTAGGAGTTGCAATATTATGTTTTGTTGTATTTCCGCTATGTTTGTATTAAGTCTATTATGACTATATGACTCTGATCGTCCAAGGGGGTATCCTCGTATACCGCTCTTGGCATATTTTGTAATAAGTATATTTTATCTGTGCCTGGGAACGTATTGGGTTTATGTACAATGAATATGGAACATCTATTTTGAATGTAATGAAGAAAATTTTGTTTTGGAATCTGTGTTTTATTTCATATTCAAGTGCTTCTGATATTATATATACCATTAACATAGCCGCATTTAGTCGTCGGAAGCTAATACTATAGACGACTACAACATCTGTAGCGCTTAGTTTTGGGCCTCTAGATAGGGGAGGTTACAGCTTGGTATCAGAGCATGGTTTATGAAATACTTTAACTAAAATGGTTTTTGAAAACATAATCCTTAGTAATTAGAGTTAAGATTGGGGTATGGGATAACGCTATAGTAACGTACTTGTATTTGTTATATATATATATATATAAAAGTATACGCTATATTTCTAGACTCCTATCTTAGATAAGCTATTCATCTATATCTCACGAGGCTTGAATACAGATATGGAAGGAAGAAGAGGTAGATTTAATCTTAGAGGAGAGAGCACCACCACTAATGGAAATGCCCGACCAAATGCTAGAAGAGGTCCAGGTCAGGCTCAAGTTGAAAATGTTGGTGTTGGGATTCCCCAAGTGGATATGGCAGCCATGTATCAGTTTTTCGTCAACATTACGCAAGCTGGAATTACAGTTGGTGTAGTTGGAGGAAATGCTACTAGAGCAGGAGTTCAGGGAGCTCCAGTTGTCAATAATTATGCTAAGTTAAGTGGAGATTACACCAAGCTTGGAGGGAAGTCGTTCGTTGGCACTTAAGACGCCATTAAGGTGGAAAACTGGCTGTTACATTGTGAAAGGATTTTCACTGATTTAGGGCTCAATAATGAGCAGAAAAGGAGACTTGCTTCAAGGAGTTGCTTTATTCTGGTGGAATTCTGTAACTGCTGGTGTGGATGAGGAAACGATGACGTAAGATGAGTTTAAGAGGAGGTTTCAAGATAGGTTCATGTCGGTTATGGCGCAGTTTGCGTTGGTTAGAAAGTTTGAGGAGTTGGTGCAAGGAGAAATGACAGTCCTGGAATATGCCAGAAGATTTAAAGAGTTAGCCCGATATGGGTATGCCACTATCGACATAGTGATGAAAAGCAATGAGACATTTATTGGAGGACTAAAGCCAGAGTTGGCAAGGGCTACTTTACCGCACATAAGAGATCCTTGTGATGTGGTTGTGGAAATGGCATTAAGGCATGAAGAGATAGTGAATGCACTGGAAAAGAGTAAGGTGAAAGAAGTCCAAGCAGGGCAAGGCCAGAAAAGAAAGTTTTTCCATAAGAAGAATGATCAGAAGGGAGGAGCATAGAAGAAGGGAAAATCTGAGGTGGTCTGTTATAAGTGTGACAAGAAAGGACACTATGCCCATGATTGTCGTTCCAGAAAGGGAAAAGGAAAAGAAGTAGTTGGAAAGAAGAACGTCAAGGCTTTAATCATGATCAAATCGACCACTACAAGAATCAGTGCAAAAAGCCTGTAAAGGATGGAAAGGGCCAAGTGTATGCTGTGGAGCCTGTTGCTTCGAGACCAGGGGCACAAGAGAAAGGAATGTATGTTGTGGGAGGCACGCTGCAGATTCACGGTATCTATGTTAGCGTTTGGTTTGATACTGGTGCGTCACATTCTTTTATATCTCGATGTTTGGTAGATAAGCTTAACCTATAACCCTCATATTTAGTTACTTTCTTAAGAGTTGCAAATCTGATAGGAGGGTATCCAACACTTGGGATGTGATGTGACCACTTAGAGTTTGATTTGCTAGGTTACACCTTTTCTGGCAGTTTGCATGTATTTGACTTTGTAGGGTTTGGAATTATATTGGGTATGGATTGGTTAAGTGAGTATGATGCTAGGATATTTTTCCATGATAGGAAAATATCACTTAGTCACCCTAGTTGCAATGAGCGGATTGTTTATACCGTAGAAAGTCCTAATTGTGATGTCAATGCTTTACTGTGTGTTATGGAGTTGGAAGATGAGTAAAGATGAGTTTTCATGGTAAGAGAATTCGTAGATGTGTTTGAGCCGGTAACTGGATTGCCACCGAAATGCGCTATTGATTTTTGGATAGATTTGGTGCCTGGAGCAGAACCGGTAAGTAGGCAACCAAGTAGAATGACTCCCATCGAGATGAGAGAATTGAAGGTGCAGTTGGTGGAATTAGAAGGAAAGAATCGTTAGACCAAGCAGTTCGCCTTGTGGAGTAGCTGTTGTTTTTGTTAAGAAGCCGGATGGATCGTTAAGGCTATGTATCGATTATCAGAAGTTGAATGAGAAGATGATAAAGAATCAATATCCATTGTCTAGAATTGATGATTTGTTCAACCAGCTGAGTGGAGCGAACATATTTTCTCAGTTGGATTTGGCTACCGGGTTTCATCAGCTTAGAGTTACGGAAGATAGTATACCGTTGACGGTGTTTAGGACCCGCTGTGAATAGTACGAATAGTTAGCTGTGCCATTCGGACTAACTAATGCGCCAGCATTCTTTGTAGATCTAATGAACCGAATCTTCAGAGAGCACTTGGATAGATTTGTGCTGGTGTTCATAGATGATATTTTGATATATTCTAAGGATGAGAAGGAGCATGAAGTTCATCTCAGAGTAGTACTTGAGACCTTGAGGGAGCATCATCTAAAGGTGAAGTTTTCGAAGTGCCACTTCTAGAAGAAGAAAGTTAAGTTTCTTCGTCATTTAGTCTCAGAGAGAGAATTGGCAGTAAATCCAACTAAGTTCGAGGCCATGAATAGTTGAAAGAGGCCAGAAAACCGTGACTGAGATAAGAAGTTTTTTTGGACTAGCCGGATATTATAGAAGGTTCATAAAGGATTTTTCATAGGTAACAGCACCAATGACAAAGCTAACGTGAAAGGATGTGAAGTTCGTGTGGACTGATAAGTGTGAGGAAGCATTCCAGAGCTCGAAACACTTATTGACCCATGCACCTGTATTGGTAGTTCCGAAGGGGAATTAAGATTTAGAAGTCTATACCGATGCGTGTGGTATCGGATTGGATGTAGTGTTGATGCAGCGAGGTAAGGTGATTGCCTATGCTTCAAGACAGCTTAGACCGCATGAAGTTAGATATCCAACTCGTGACTTGGAGTTAGCTGCAGTTATTTTTTCTTTGAAGACATTACCATTTGGGAGAGAGGTTTGAGCTTTTTATAGATCATAAGTCGCTGAAGTACTTGTTCTCTCAGAGGGAGCTGAACATGAGACAACAAAGATGGCTTAAGTTTATAGCTGCTTATGATTTTAGAATTGAGTACACATCGTGTAAAGGCAACAAGGTTGCAGACGCACTTAGCAGGAAGCATTAGAATGCGGTATTAGCTATGATAGCAGAGTGGAAAGAGTTAGAAGCATTATATGATTGCAGAGTACAATGGAGATCAGAAGCAAGATCGAGTGCGGAGAATGTTGTGTTATTTTGTTTAGAAGTTCGTCCAGTTTTGATAGAAAAGATGCTTCTAGGCTGGAAGAGGATCCATTGTTGGCGGATAGGATCAGAAGGTTAAGAGAAGGAACCGAGAGTGATGATTTGAAAGATTTTAGTCTTGACCAGAATGGTTGGTTGAGAAAGAAGGGTAGATTATGTGTTCCAAGAGTGGGAGACATAAGGAAAGAAGTCTTAGAAGAGAGCCATTGTTTAAAGTTCACTATCCATCCCGGAGGAACAAAGACGTATCGAGACATGAAGAGAAGTTTTATTTAGGAAGGAATGAAGTGAGATGTAGGCTTATGGGTGAAATAGTGTATGAACTGCCAGTAGGTGAAAGCCGAGCATCAGAAGCCAAGTGGGTTGCATCAGCCTTTGGAAATTCCAGTTTGGAAATGGGATTCTATTTTCATGGACTTCATAGATGGGTTGCCGAGGTCGAACAGAGGAAATGAAAGTATATGGGTCATAATGGATAGATTGACCAAGAGTGCCCATTTCATTCCAGTTAAGTCAACCAGGACGGCACTCGTGATAGCGAAATTATTTCTGAAGAATGTGGTTAGAATACACGGAATTCCTATTGTTAGTGATAGAGATTCCTTATTCACTAGTGAGTTCTGGAAGAGTCTACAAGAAAGTTTAGGTACCAAGCTCAAGATGAGTACCGCTTACCATCCACAGACAGATGGGCAAACGGAAAGAGTTAACAAAGTCTTGGAAGATTTGTTAAGAGCTTGTGTATTAGATTTCCGAGGATCATAGGAAGACCATCTCCATCTTGTCGAGTTTGCATATAACAATAGTTATCAGACTAATATTAGGATAACACCGTTTGAGGCTTTGTATAGAAGACTTTGTAAATCTCCAGTTTGTTGGTTAGAGACCGGAGATAGATTAGTACTTTATCCATATTTAGTCAGAGAAGCCGCAAAGAAGGTTGAGTTGATAAGGGCAAGAATGAAGGAAGCTCGGTCGAGGCAGAAAAGCTATGCTGATAAAAGACGGAAAGATTTAGATTTCTCTGTTGAAGACCAAGTTTTCGTCAAAGTATCGCCAATGAAAGGTGATATCCGGTTTGGAAAGACCGGGAAGTTAGCACCGAGGTTTGTAGGACCGTTCCCTATTTTAGAGAGGATCGGTAAACCCACGTACAGAGTTGAGTTACCAAGTAGTTTGGCAGGAGTCCACGATGTGTTTCATTTATCTCATCTGAGAAAGTGCATAAGGGATCCAGACACTACTATAGAGCCTACTGAGTTAGAAAATTTAGTAGTGGAACCAGACTTGACTATAGTTAGGAAGCCTGTCTGGATAGTCGAGAGAGATGAGAAGCAGGTGAGGAACAAGACAGTCAGATTAGTGAAAGTCCAATGGAGTGACGATGACAGAGACTGTACTTGGGAGTCTGAGAGCATGATTAGAGACGCTTATCCTGATTTGTTTGATGGTATGTTTTACCTTTGATTGTTTGATATGTACCTTATCGTAATTTCAAGGACGAAATTCTTTAAGGTGGGGAGTCTGTAACACTCCAAATTTTTTGTCACATTATTTAGAATATTTAATTAGTTAAATAAAATAAAATAATGTAAAGATTAATAGGTTGAGATTTGATTTAACTAAGCGTAGCCGTGCCATGTTAAATGGAAATCAAAATGAAACAACATGAATTAATGTTTTAGGAAATAAGCAAGGGTAAAATGGGAAATATGAGAGACTTATACCCTAAACCCTTTGATAATGAAACACATGTTCATTTTAGCTCTATCAAACTAAAATACATCAAGGCCGACCATAATTTTCATTCTCAAGGGAAGATAAAGGTAGGATTTCAAGAGAAAGAAGTTAATCAACATATTCAACATCAAATCTCACATCTTTTAATCTCAAAACTAAGGTGAATGATTACTACATCCCATTTTCTTATAGTTTTCGGTTTTAAGTTAGATCCGAAATGTTTTTGCAAGTTTATCCCATGTTTTGAATGATTAAAGTTATATATATACTTGTTGATGAATTATACATGTTCATATTGGTTTCTATGAAATGTTTGATATGAAAACCCTATTAATGACATCCAAATGCCTTGATATTTTAAATATAGATCAGAAATGATAATTTAGAGATGGGTTTCAATTTTCATAATTTTCCAAATTAATGTGGATTTTATATAAATTTTCTAGTGAAGAAAATGATTTATTGGGTTATAAATTATTTACGGTTAAATAAATAATTATTTGGATTTGAAATTTTTATATGTTGGAAAACGTATTAAAATAAATTTTTTGGAATTATTCCAGATTTTTTCTAAGTGTTTTGTTGAATATATGAAATTATTTAAGGTATGAGACTTAAATGTTTTATATATTTTATTAAGGAGAAGGGGCATTCTACAAAATAAAATCATTGTTTATTTCTGAAATTAGTGGCAGCTTTTTTTGAAAAGTATTTAGTAACCAATAAGCATTTGACAAATAAAGGCAGGTTAATTGAAAAGTTTTCTCTTTTAAGTTAAAAACAAGAAAATCATTCTTTTAACATGTTCAGCCACTTTCGGCATTAAGGGTTCCACCCAGACCTTTCGACATCATTGCTTTCGAAGCCAATGCGTATGGTACCAAGCTGCTTGGAACGTAACATATTAGACAAGGTCGAAGGGGTACTTGGTCGAAACCTTAGATTCTAAAGAGGTTGGAGTATGTTTGTTTTATAAGCCAAAAGTAACGTCTGCTTCGCTTTCGAAAAGAAGCTTTTGACTTGGTTTCTTTCGACCAGGTCGAATATTTAAAGGTTTAAAGCTTTCGAAGGGGTCGAATCCTCTAGCTACCGCCTTTCTACCTTTCAAAGTCATTGGCTTTCGATAAGGTCGAAAGGTAAACTTGTCTTTTATGAATCAGCTACTTCTCCCATGCTTTCGAAAGGAAGCTTTCGACTTAGATGTTTTTCCCTTTTATTCTAATAGAAGTATAACCCAAGGTTTCGAAAGATGTGTTTTAAAGTATTAAATAGGCTAGAGCCTGTTGTTTTAAAAGAAATGTTTTAAGTTTTCGAAGGGTCGGAAGCTAAGCTTTCAATGGGTCGAAAGCTAAGCTTCCTGAAACACCCCACATCCCTTAGTATATCCAAAAAGGGCACACCAAAAGATATGGTGCATTATACGTATAGCTAAAGCATCACAGAAACTAAGATTCACAAGACAAATAAGTGAAAACAGTAGAAACATTTAAATAATAACTTGTCATTCAAGACGAAATTTCATTCCAAAATAAGTCATAAAAAACATAACATGTCTCAAAATATCTCGTGCCTCATGAAAATACATCTCAGTCTCATAAAATCCGAGTACAAAAGTAACAATAATTATCACAATCCCTCTCACAAGTACCAATCCATCATAAGCCAAATGAAAAGGATGAAAGGAGGAAGAATACATTTGAAACAAGAAAGCTCCGGAAATGAATCTCCAAGCAACCTGAATAAACTCAACACTGCTGGCCTATTGGGGGGGAAGGGGAAATAGAGGAGTGGGTCAGACAATAAGTCTGGTGAGTGAAAGTAATTACCAGCATTTCTAAGAAAGATAAAGTTAATAGACTAAGCAATAATTCTAACTTGAAAGGAAAATACAGAAAAAATAAAACTCGGATGAAATACTGTTTCTGATTCTGTTAGACTGTTTGCTTTGATTGTTGATTTGATTGTTTGCACTTTTCTTAAACTGCTGTGATTAGGCTGAAACCCTAATACTATCTCAACTGCTAACTTGATTAGGCTGGAATACTGATTCTATCCTTTGATTGGCCTATCTATCTCTGTTGTGCCACCATGAACCAATCCTATTGGTTACAGCAAAAGACACCTCTTAGCGCTTGGAACGCAGTAGCGAATTATTTACCATAATCGATGCCGCACGCTCGGTCATCGCCAGGACACACTAACTGTCGCCCCCTATTGTGACCTCTTATTTACCCTAATCAGCATAAGCGTGCCCAGCCTCACCTAACTGTTGTGATACCATCAGTCTTAGACCTGAAAGGGAATGCTGCCCAGCCTCACCTAGCTGTTGTGAGACCATCAGTCTTAGACCTGAAAGGGAATGCTGCCCAGCCTCACCTAGCTGTTGTGAGACCATCAGTCCTAGTCCTCAAAGGGAATGCTGCCGGTACTTGTCCTAACAAACAAATTCTAGTTTGCGCCTCTTGCCCAAAATTCCCATAATTGAGCTTCTATGTATTGGCCACTTATTTATCCTAATCATCATAAGCATGTCCTAACCTCACCTGCTATTGTGAGACTATCAGTCCTAGATCTGAAAGGGAATGCTGCCGGTACGGACCACTATTTCTGTGTTTGCTTATTAACTTATTATAAGTTTTAAAACAAGCCTCTTCTATTATTTCTTTCTTTTTAATTATAACCATGTGTTATAACTGTTCTTTTGCTTTTTAACCTAATCCAAGATCAAAGTTATAAAATAAGCATCTTCTGTTACTCTTCTATTTTCTCTTTTTAGTTATAACCACTAGTTATAACTATGCTTGCAAATGTCTTAAATTTGCTTATTTCGGTCTATCTCTATTTTATTACAAATTTTCTTATCTTACATCAGATTTCTGTAAATTTGATGATTTTCTGTTTTAATCCATATTAGCGAATTATTCTTCTTTTTAATATTTTATTCGCATAAAAAGGAATAAAAAAACAAACATTTACAGGCTAAATTCCAACTTAAAACAGATGTAAATAAATGTAAATAACTGTAAATAACTTAATAAAATAACTGAATAAAATAGCTGAATAAAATAGACAGGAAAGAACTTTTGAAATTTACTTAAAAGTTAACTGTAAATAACTTATATAAAAACTGTCTCAAAATTGTAGAAAAACTACAACTATTGAGAACCTTATTATTTTAAATTACTTAAAAGTCTAAAATAATTACAAAACACTCACCTGTGGTCCTTAGCTCTAGTCCTTGGCCTTCCTGGATCTACTCCTAGGGCATAGAATATTTTTATCAAAAAGATCTCCTCCTTAGAAAAAATTTCTATTTAGGGTCTAGCCTCAGACAATGAACCAAAATAGGAGAAAATCTGAATGAGAAAAATAGCTAGGCCTAGGGCTCTATTTATAGTGTGACTTAAGGATCTTAGACCGTTCGATTTGAAGATTAAATCTGGTGAAACCACATTATAGGCTCTCAAGGAACCGTCGGATGGAAGCACGAACACACAGGATTTGAGAAAAATCAAGTTATGACGTGTACGCTTCGATCTAGACGAATCTGCGTTCATTAACTAAGGCGGGTTGACCTAGCTTCTATGGGGGTCAACCCTAAGGTCGACCTGACCCCTTTGGGGGTCGACCTATAGGTTGACCTAACCCAAATATGGGTCAACCTATGCCCCTTTATATTATTTTTTTTGTTTTTAGTTGATTTCTTGTTTCTTTCGTATCTTCTCCATACTGACTCGGATTTTGACAAGTTATATATGGAAATTGACCAGAAAATTACCACGGACACAATGGTGCAACTCCCTTCGCTCAATTCTAACAATTTCACAAACTTATTTTATTATTTAATTAATTCGTTAATTAATTATTACAGCTCAAATTTTTGGTTGTTACATTCTCCCCTCCTTAAAGGATTTCTTCCCCGAAATCTCCAAGGACAGAAGAATGAATTAAATATTTTCGTCCAAGTTCTACAACCAAATATTCAACCATCATCCATTACATCCATTGTCCTTGAGCTTGCAATTTATGGTATATGCAAGTAGTGTGGTGTTAATGTCCCTAACTAATGCAAAAGATTAGGTGATCTACTGATTTAGTCGACTTCCTTTTTTTTATGCGTTCATGTCCGTGCCATGTATCCAAATGAATGCAAATTTCCTAATGATAACTGATAGTTCTACATGTGTGCTACAATCATCATCCAAATGCAACAATCATATGCTAATCACTTATTATAGCAACCATGGAAATAAAATAAAAATCCAAGTGCACACACATCCATATGCATATGCTTTAGTGACCTAGTTAGGCCGATCCCTAAGAGATAATAGTGCCTAGTGTGTGTATATGCGTCCATTAGCATCCATTAGCGACCACTTGCAACCACTAGCATCCATAATACATAACATGCTCTAGTGACATGCTTACATTCAGTCCTACCATCCACAGGTTAAACTCTAAGATCTACCCTCCTAAAGGATACTAAAGGAAATAACTTATTCAAAACTAAAAATGGAAATAGGAAATTCAAAACGTACCATCGAAGAGATGTGGATAAAAGGTACGTATTTTCTCCTCGACCTCCCATGTAGCGTCCTCAGTATTATCTCCCCACTGCACCTTAACCAATGGGACTTCCTTATTCCTAAGCTTCTTGATATCATGTCCAATGATATTGCGAGGAATGCGACGAACCAATGCTTCTCTCTCCACTTCAACTTGCTCAAGTTGGCTAGGTTCCATAACCTCTGCTGAATCATGTAAACACTTTCTCAAGTGTGAAACATGAAAAACATCATAAACTCCCGCCAGCCTTTCTGGTAGCTTTATCCGATACTCCATCTTCCCTACCCTTTCCACAATGGAGAACGGTCCTAGGAATCTGGGAGCAAGTTTCCCACTTGATCCAAACCTCACTACCTTTCTTAGCGGAGATACCTTAATGAAAACCAAATCTCCTACCTCGAACTCAATATCCCTTCTCCACTTATCTGCATAGGATTTCTGTCTATCTTGGGCCGTCTTCATTCTTCTTCTTATCAAATCAATCTTTTCTGAAGTCTCTTTAACCATGTCGGGACCAAGTAGCAATCTTTCTATAAACTCCAACCAACACGAAGGCGACTTGCATGGTCTTCCATAAAGGGCTTCAAAAGGTGCCATCCCAATGTTAGTTTGAAAACTATTATTATATGCGAATTCCACTAAAGGAAGGTGCTCCTCCAAAGTTCCTCCAAAGTCAAGAATGCACATTCTCAACAAATCCTCAAGAACTCTATTAACTCTCTCTGTTTGGCAATCCATCTTAGTATGATAGGCCGTGATCAATCTAAGCTGTGTACCAAAAGCTTCTTGCATGCTCCTCCAAAACTCTCTAGTAAAGATAGGGTCTTTATTGCTCACTATGATAGAGGAAACTCCATGAAGTCGGACTATCTCACGAACGTATATAGATGCCAAATAAGGTGTTGTTCTCTTACTCTTGACCAGAATGAAGTGGGCGCTCTTAGTCAAACAATCTATAATCACCCAAATACTGGTATTCCCCTTCCTAGATCGGGGTAAACCATCTATGAAGTCCATTGAAATACTATCCCACTTCCATTTGGGTACATCCAATGGTTGAAGCAATCCGCCAGGCCTCTGCTGCTCCGCCTTAACTCTTTGGCATACAAGACACTTAGCCACAAACCCTTCTACATCCTTCTTCATACCAATCCAATAAAATACTTTCTTCATGTCCCTATACATCTTATCACCATTCGGATTAATAGTCATTCGAGAATGGTGTGGTTCTGCTAGAACTGCTCTTATCAAATCACCGGTGCGGGGGACACAAAGTCTTCCATCTCTCCTTAACCACCATTTACTATCGATGGAAAAGCGTTGGAGATGTCTAGAGACCTCTCCTCTGCTAATCCTATCTAGAATATCCACAAGCTCTGAATACTCTTTCTACCTTGAGCCAATCCGATCTATGAGGGTAGGCTTAACCTCAAGTGCTGCTAATAATCCAAGGTAATGTCCGTAGAGGGCTTAAAATCAAAGGTGGAAATAAACTCTAGGCTCATCCACTCCACGAACATTGGACTAAGGGTTGCTCTCTTCCTACTTAGCGCATCCGCAACCACGCTTCCTTTACCAGGGGTGTAAGCTATCTAAAAGTCATATGATGCCAAAAACTACATCCAATGTTGTTGCCTCAAGTTTAAATCCTTTGGTGAGAATAGGCACTTCAATGATTTATGGTCAGTAAAAAGCTTGAACCTCCCTCCTAACAAGTAATGTCTCAAAGACTTGAGCACGAAAACAATAGCAGCTAGCTCCAAATCATTGGTTAAGTAGTTCTTCTCATGAGTTCTCAACTGTCTACTTCCATAGCATACTACCCTCCCTTCATGCATCAATACTGCTCCACGACCAGTCTCACATGCATCAGTGTATACTGTAAAAGGCTTAGCTCCATCGGGTAAAACTAACACTTGTGCACTAGTAAGGGCCCTCTTTAGCATCGTGAAGGAATCCTCACAATCTACGACCCACACGAATGCCGCATTCTTCTTAGTAAGGCGAGTAAGCGGTGCTGAAATCTTAGCAAAATCTCTGATAAACTTCCTATAATAACCAGCCAAACCTAGGAAGCTTCTAACTTCGGTAGCAATCTTAAAGGCCTTCCAATCTTGTATTGCTACTATCTTAGCAGGATCCACCGCTAGACCCTCTCTTGAGACTACGTGCCCCAACAAACGCGCCTCCTTACGCCAAAAGTGACACTTCGAGAATTTTGCTTTCAACTGATGAACATGAAGTGTATGAAGAACCTCCTTAAGATGAATAGCATTCCCTTCCATACTCTTGGAAAACACTAGAATGTCGTCCACGAACACTACCAAGAACTTACTTAGGACATCTCGAAAAACATGGCTCATCAGATTTGCAAAATAGGCTGACGCATTGGTCAGCCCAAACGGCATAACCAACCACTTAAAGAATCCATCAGGTGTCCTAAATGCTTTCTTGTCGATGCTATCGTCAGTGACCCTAAGCTGATGAAATCTAGTAGCCAAATCAAGCTGAGAAAATACTTAAGAGCCAACTAACTGATCGAAAAGATCGTCTATCCTAGGAAGTGGGTAATGGTTCTTCTTTGTGAGCTTATTCAACTCTCTATAGTCTACACAAAGTCGAAGGGAACTATCCGCCTTTACAGCGAAGACAACTGGCGCTCCCCACTCAGATATGCTTTGTCTGATGAAGACTTTCTTCTATAGCTCACCAATCTGCTTACTTAACTCCTTCCTCTCCCTAGGAGCCATATGCCTCACGGGAAATGCCACTGGCTTAGCATTGTCATTCAGATAGATCCTAAGGTCAATCTCTCTCTTAGGGGGTAGTCCCCTAACCTCCTCAAAAATGTCTGGGAAATCTCGAACAATTGGAACTGAATCTAACTCTCCTAGTGATGAATCAAGGGAATAAAGGAAGCTCAACATGACTGACCCATGTGGGTCGCAAGACACCTCGAGAGTCCGCCCGCTACATGTCTCTAGCCTAACAACTCTCCTCTCGCAGTCCAATATCGCACCATAAGTGGATAACTAGTCCATCCCCAAGATCATCCCATATCCTAAAAATCCTAGTACATAGGCGTCACAATCAAACTCTACGCCTAGTATAAAAATTTTCAAACCTCTACAAATCATGGATAAATGTGTCGATCCTCCTATGGGGTTTGAAACAACTATAGGGTCTACAACTAGAGAAATATCTAAGTGCAAACAATCAACCAAGGAACTAGAAATGAAAGAATGTGATGCTCTGGAGTCAAAAAGAGTTCGAATAGGAAAATCTGAAATAGAGATCAAACCTTCTACAGAGGCTTTCCTACCTCGATCCACTCCACTACTAGAAGGTGCTGCATTCGAAGCATGTACTTGTGCTATAGGTGGGCCTGCTCTTTGCCCTGCCCTTTGAGGACAAGCTCTACTAAGGTGCCCAGGCTGCCCACACTTGTAACACCTCCCCTTCATCGTGTCCTTCTTACAGTCCTTTGTGAAATGCCCAACCAATCCACAATTATGACATTTTTCGCCCTTCTTGATCTACTTTTGAGGTCCTCCTCCTTTCTTCTTGTCCTTATCGTTTTTATTCTTCCACCTCTGCTTCTTAGAGTTTTCTGATTTAGGAACCTCCTTAACTTCTCCTTCCTTAGCTACCTTTGACATGAGAGCCATTTCCACTAGTGACTCATAAGTCGCTCCCATAGGTACATGTGTCAATGCCAATCCTTGGAGGGGCTGGTTCAAACCCTTAGCAAACTTGGTGGCCTTCTTATGCGGTGTATTAACAAGCTCCATCCTGAACCATGACAACTCATTAAACTGATTTATATACTCCTTTACCGAAAGACTACCTTGCTTTAGACTAATGAACTTCTCCAACTGCATGCTTTCCTCGGCTTGTGACAAGAAATTTCTCTTAAACCTTTCCCGAAATCCAAACCAACCAATGTCTCTACCCTCCATTTCTAAAATCTCCAACCAGTAAGAAGCCTCTCCCTTTAGCTACCAAGATGCAAGCTGAACTCTCTACCGGTCTTCCAATCCTAACCGCCCAAATATCCGCTCCGTATTCCTCAACCAAGCTCGTACCTTCACGAAATCCTCCATGCTAGAAAACGTCTTTCCTCCTAGATTAGCGAAGTCCTTGCATAGCTTAGAAAAATTGGCTATTGCAGGTGGATTAACGGGATCTCAACCCGCTGGTGCTGCATTGGGCGCTTGCCCTTGCACCTCTGGTGACATAGCTTGGAGGTATCTACGAAACCAGCCAGGGACTTGGACACCCTCTGGAAGATTTGAGGCGTCCGCCATTCTATGCAAAGAAAAGAAAATTTAGGCTCGAAAGAAGGTTGAACTGGACTTTGAGGGGATTTTTATAAAAACTCTCTTATACTTGGAAACTATTTCTATAATAAGAGTTTCTTTTTGAAAAATACTTTTAGTTGAAGATATGTTACCTTTGAAAAATACTTTACTTTCAAAACAAGTTTTAGGAATCTTGTAACCTTAGGCTCTGATACCAAATGAACACCCCACACCCCTTAGTATACCCAATAAGGGCACATCAAAGGATATGGTGTGTAACATCCCACTATTTTGAACCATTCAAATCGACATTAATCCACACATGTCCGACTTGAATAATTCAAAATAACAGATTGTAATAAAATTTGGAGCAAATAAAATCATTCATAGATTCACATACACAGAAATATCAGAATAACTCGCAGCGGAAATAAAATACCATAGTAGTTCATGAAGCTACTATATACAAACTCTCAAAATATATACAAAATTCATAGTCAAAATAAATATAATAGAAGTCAGGATACATAAGTTAATAATACAGAGACGATACTGAATAGGAAATGACTAGAATAGAAGTCGATGAACCGATAGACAAATAAGCTCCAACAAATCTCTAGCTCTAGAAGGTGAATCCAAAGCTGTGATTCTCAGGCTGACTCGAGCGTAAAGTAAAACACAAAACACTCGAGTCAGGACATACATACTTATACAATGTAAACCAACTCAAGTGAACTATAAAAGCAATGCACAATAAATCAAAGGATGCTTGGGATCGCCCATCCTTTAAGGATCCGTTAATCAATTAAGCAGAAATAAACGCTATCAGAGAAATGTCCATATTAAAGTAAACAATGCAAATAATAGTGTTAATGTGACTAGGGTAGCGCAGAGCTGCAGTAATCGCTCACCTCTAGCCACACTCTCAAATCAAAGTGTGCATCCAAATAAATCACAAGGAAACAAAATAGCATACAAAGAAGTGTTCCCATGGTTATAGATTTCAAAATGGTTTATAATTTCGAATTAAAATTGTTCATTTAAACCATTAAAGGATGAAGTCATTATACCTTCAAAACAAATATTTAATTCCCAAAAATCTAGCCTTTTCTGAGTTCATTTAAATACTTTAAACATTTAAATTTTAGCTTCCGCAGCACTTAGAAATACTGCGGTTAGTTACATTTGAAAACAATTCAATTCAGCAAAGATAGCATTTGCAAAACTGCTGTAATAGTTCAGTTTTAGTTGCAAAATAGTTCAATTCAGCAAAGACAGCTTTTACAAACTGTTGTACTAGTTCAATTACATTAAAAATCACATTTCAGCCAACTGCAGCACTTAACAAGTGCTACAGCAGCTATGTTATTAGTTTCAGGTTTATATTTAGTTTCTACGACTACAGCACTTATAAAGTGTTGTAATAGCCCTTAGTTCATTTTAGCATTTTAGTTCATTTCTGCAACTACAGCACTTGCAAAGTGCTACAGATTCACTTTAGTTCAGATTTTAGTTATTATTCAGAAACGATAGCATTTCTGAAGTGCTATTAAAGGCATTTCTAGATTTACAATAGAATTTCAGCAACAAATAAACTTCAATTTAAACCATTTTAATTGTATACAAATCATATTTTCCCACTTTAAAATGGTCATTTAAACACCCTTAAACTTATGATTTTTATAAAGTATATTTCACAAATAAATATCAAATTTTCATTACTTCACTTATTAAATTCAAGTGTACAATTTTCCTATTCTTTGCATTCACTTAACACTTTAATTTAATTTATCATTTCACAAATAAAACTAAATTTCCAATTTATTTTTCCTTTACTTAAACTTCCATTTTTAAAACCAAATCTCACAAATTCCAAGTCAAGTTAAATTCCAAATTACCATTTTAAGCATTCATTTGTTTAACATTTTATATTCATAGAAAAATCAATAACACTTTACTAACTCATTTTATATTCAAATTAATCAAAATGTCATAATTTACATTTTTAAAATACTTAAAAATATCCAGAAAAATATATAAAATATCCACGGGTCTGTATACTATTTTCTAACCTGTCAAGTGATACGGATAATATATCATTTCAATCCGTAATTTAAAGAAAAATCCAGGTTTTATCATTTCAAACCCGCAATCCCAAGTTAAATAAAAATAAATAAAAATCGCTCAGGCCTATCATTTCAGCCCATAACTATTTTTCCCCATTCTAAAGTCCGTTCGGATATGTATCATTTCAACCCATAATGATTCTATTCTACAGGGAACTTGCAGTGTGATTAACAGAAATACATAAATAGTATAATAAAATATAACATAGCTGATGATGTGACAAGTTTATAACAGGGTTTAACATCATATAATTTACATCACAGGCAGATATAACATGATATAAAAATTTCTACACATTCACTGTTGTCACTTCACAATTTATATAAGTACAGATGTCATGTGTGAATACTCACCTTTTTACGCTGGAGTTTGCAAATAAAACACACAAATGAAAATCCAGAAAGCACGATAGCACAACTAGATTTGAATGGAGAGAGAGCCAAGATGTTACTCTTGTATTCACAAATAAAACAAAGCAAAATAAATATAAATACAATACCAGAGTTTATTGAAACAATTATGGAAATAGAATTAAACAAAGACATCACCAAGCTTCCTATTCAATTTTGCTTGACCCAAACTTCACATATGTTCAGCCACACATGTTATTTGGCTCGGCCACAACATTATTTCAGGTGGAATGGATCTAGTTTGGACTGGATGTAGGGAAACGGTAGCTAGTAAGTAATTAACTACAGCAATCTAATTGACATTTAAGAGTATGAAAATGAGTAAAAAACTGAAAGGTACGAACTGAAGTTGGCTATCCACTCCAAATCTAGCCAAAATCACCAATATTGATAACATGCACAACGTGAAATACATATTCTTAAGACTTGAAAATAGTTTACAAAAACAATAGAATTATACATCATAGACTTAATACTTCACCAATGTGGATATTAGTGAAACCTCCAATTTGATATGATTGTTGTTACTAATAACCTAAATTTGATAAGAATTAAGAAAATTTGATGAGAAATAAGAAATTTGCTGAAGGTCTACATTTTAACTGCGATGCTATATATTTACATACTGTTGTATCACTTAATTTGGAAGATCTATGTATAGATACATACTCTCTAATGTCATTATTATCTCCAACATGCAAGAAGCACTCATCATCTTGCTAAAACAGTATACAAAAAGTACTTAGTTTTGTCACTTGGGTTCTGTTTTCATTGTGATCGAAGTGCCAACTTTTGAAAATGAAATATATTTTTTTGGAAAAAAGGTACTTTATTAACAAAAATGTATAGATATATTTCCACGATATGCCTCATTAAAACCTTACAACCCCCCTAAGCTAAATGGGTGCCTTGCAAAGGAAAAAGAGTGCGTACCATATCCATATAAGCTATACATCATACAACATACTAAACAAAGCCTGAAGCCAAACTGTCAAATAGATGGAGGAGTAAAACAAAGTGGGATACACTCAAAACCATCCGTACGAACATTTTGGCTCAGCAAACAAAAAAAGAAAACAAAGAAAATAAAGTCACCAGAAAAAAATACATACAACGTGGCACACTCACGACCACAATAAAATAAAAAAAGAAAAACAAACGAGAGCAACAGCTGTCTTCAACCCACTTCTGGTGAGAGAAAGGAACTCACTTTACCAAAATTAATCAAATCACATTAGATCTGAATAAAGTCTCATTAATGGTGGGCCTACGAAAAAGAAAATTTTCTTCTATAACGAATCAAGGATAAGCAGACTTGGAGCAATTTCTCTACTAATAAGATCGATGGATGGTGCTCGTTCAAGGAGGGTGTTGGTTGTGTCGATGGTCAACAAAGATAACAAAATTCGAAATGATAAGTTCTAATTCTGCATTTATTTTTGAATCATCCAATTTAAGTAGCATTAACTGTTTGCAATCTAGCTTTATGAGTAATTTTCTGACTTGAATTGGAGTTTCGATCCCTTTGAAAATTCTAATTTTCCTTTCACACCATAAATGCCAAATTAGAGTAGTAATGGATACATTTATGAGATGATTATGGATTGAATTACCTTTTTATTATTGCAAATAGTTTCGAGGACATTCTCTATGTCAGAACAGTTCCCATAATTGACTTCAAGATTAGTAATAATATCATCCAGTAACTTTCTCGAATAGTTGTAATTAAAGAACAAATGATCCCTATCTTCAACACTATTCAGGCATAGCACACAAGTTTGATTATTATCATGATTCCATCTGTGAATTCTATTTTTGGTGTTTAGCATGTTAAGTCTAGCCAATAATGCACATATAGACATTTTGGTGCACAGTAACTGTCCCAAATGATGCTAGCTCATTTTAATTCTGTATATTTGCACCTGATATGATTCCATGCTAAGCTTAATGAGAAATTACCATTATCAGAAGGAGTCCAGAACATAAAATCATTAGAATTTTGACTGTGAACTCTAATGCTATGCACAGAATTATGCACTTGGTTAGGGATACCATCTAATTGTCTTTTCCAGACATTATCGGAAAGCAGAGAGGAAACTTTCCTGCTATTATTACCTGAAAAATTTAAGTAATTCCTCCCCAGAATATCCACAAGTGAATGACCATTTAACCACGGATCTAGCCACACATCTATATTGTCCCCATTACTAATTTTTCTGTCTATAATTCCTTTGCACGATATTCTTTGTAACAACCCAGTATTTTGGACCGTTCAAATCGACAATAAATCCACACATGTCAGACTTGAATAATTCAAAATAATAGATTGTTAATTTAAATTGGCAAGATTGTTAATTTAAATTGGCAAAACTCAGCATATACAGTAAATAAAATAATCACAGATCACAGACACAGAGTAATATAACAATAATGTAGCGGAAACAAGAAAATAGTAGTTCATGAAACTACTATATATATACATAACAGAGTTAAACAAGATACAACAGAAGTCTCAAATACATAGATATCACAATACAATATTCAAATACATGATCTGAATACATCACCGGAATCAACTGGATAACTGATAGTAGAATCGATAGATGGCTGGATCTCCAAGCGAAGCTCCTACTCCAAAGGTGAGTCTCAAACACTGGTACACTCAGTATGACCCGAGCGTAAAGAAAACACAAAACACTCGAGGTAGGATTAACATTCTTATATCAATAAATCCAACTCAAGTGAAATAACGACTGAAATACAAGTAACTCAAGGGATGTTTGGGATAACCATCCTCTAAGGATCCGTTAAACTATCTACTATGTAGTAGTGTACGCTAAGTAGATAATGCCTATTAGTAATATAAAGTATCAAAATAGCGTTAACGCGTTACCATTATCCCCCTTAACACATTTTATATAAGCGTCATAGTCTATACAGCACTGTAAACTCCACCGTAAACTAGTGGGCTATCAGGGAGTACTCCATAGGTATAACACAAATCAAATCGTAGTGATCGCGCATATGGATACAAGTATGACAAGGCACATGAGGCAATACCCAAGGTAGTGAAACTACCATTTGCCTGATCCGGACTAGTGAGAACGCATCGCCGCAGCGATCACAACACCGCGAAACAGCACTCCCAAATCAAGGGTGCGCACCAATCAAAAACAAGTAATGAGTAGTTTACGAAGAAGTGTGTCCGCTAAAGGTAGCTAACCTTACTGGCCCGGCACGGCTCCTGTTTAAGTCATTTCCAATTTGACACAAGTGTCAAGGTCATCCATTATCGTTCTCTTTCTTCAAATCCAGCAACGTCATCATTCCAACCACTTCATTCTGGATCACACTTCGCGTATAATAGTTATCAAAGTGGTTTTCAGTTGGGACAGAGAGTATGTCCCAAACCGATCCCGGACTCTTCAATATCTACGTAATTATTACACCGATTGGTCATTAATAAACTTCAAAATAGTTTATATTTCAAAACCGAAATATCATTGCCATTTCAGAACCATATCCATACGATATCATTTTCTCTTCAAATAAATCCATTTCCAAAATCATATCACTTTCCAAAGTTATATCGCTTTCGAAATCGTAAGTATTTAAAAATCAAAACACTTTGGAAATCAAAACCTTGAAATTCATAACACTTTGAAACTATAGTTTGAAATTATAACATTTTGGAATGCATAACACTTCCCTCTTAAACGGTTTAGATATTAAAATTAGTGTATATAATAAAATAGTTTATAAATAAAATAGTTTATAAATAAAATAGTTTATATAAATAGCTATAAGTTAAAATAGTTTATAATAAAATAATTTATATTAAAAATGATTTATATTAAAATAGTTTATATTAACATAAACTATAAAGTAAAATATCAATAGTTTTAAATATAATTTAAAATTACTTTATAAAATAAAATAGTTTCCTCGACTTTCACAGATCGATTCAAATCAATTTGAGTTCCAAATTCAAATTTAATCAAATCTAAATAATCAATTTCAATTCCAATTCAATTTAGACATTTCCAAGTTATATCGATTTCAAATACCAATTTGAACCATAAATAAACCATTTCAATTTCAATATATTTCAAAGCTTCAAATATTCCACATTTCAAAACTTAAATTCGATAATTTCGTATATATATCAAATTCACTTTACTATTGTTTAGTTTTGAATTATTTACTTACTCATTTCAATATCATTTTAAATAAAACTTCAATTTACAATTTTTAAATAAACAAAATATCCCATTTCAAGTTATGTAAATTTGAAATATTCATCTAAGTCACTTTTAATCAAATCCAAGTTAAAAATCATATTTTTAAATTTCAAATTTAATAATTTCCAATCAAACTTATTTAAGGAAAATTCTTAAATAATTAAAATTCCAAATCAATTTCAAATTTATCTTTCAACCTGAAACATTATAAGCTCTATATTTGAAAATACAAGTTTTACATAAATACTTAAACATTATTTTATATTTATTAAATCGACTTTATTAAATCAACTTTATTAGATCTTTAAAATCAATATTTATTAAACCATATATTTCCTTCAAAACCATAGAAATCATTTTCAAATATTTATATATAGACCAACGGTGTCTGTATATAATTTTCTACCATATGGTCAAGTGATACGGATATTTATCATTTCAATCCGTAATTTAAATATATACGGGTATATATCTTTTCAACCCGCAATCCCAAATTCAATGTCAATGAAAATCGCTTGGGTTTATCATTTCAACCCATAACAATTTCCTCCTATTCTACAGATCATTCGGGTATGTATCATTTCAACCCATAGTGAGTTCTATACTAACAGGAAACTTGCAGAGTGATAACAGATATGACAATAATATAACAATCAGTAAGAGGCATATATCATCAGTGATAAATAATAGATAATGGTGTCAGATGTCATAGGTAAACAGATACAGATAATGGCATATACATAACAAAGTAAATAACTGACAGCAGCACATTTCAATTGTCGTTTCAATTGAAATCAAATTTAATAAATATAAGAACGTTAATCAAAGTGATTGCTCACCTTTCGAGGCTATAGAGATGAATGGGTGGAAGCGAATAGACAAAGACCAGCATACAAATCAAGCGAACGGAACATCGACAAGTTAGGATTTTGCTGTGATAGATTTGATATTGAGAATGTCAGTTAGAATGGCATGAGATCAGTGAAACAGGATATATTATATATAAATTTTTCTAAAATCAATTTAAACATATTTTAAATTAAAATATACATCTGCAACTTATAAACAAAATATATATGTTGTATATAATACAAATATAAAAATTTAATATCAGCAACACATAACTACATATACTACTATATTATCAATATAACAAACATACTGTGATAGAACTTATATAAACATTATATATACAATAGCCGAAACTTATATTGTATACTATACCAAAATATATAACTACTATAACATAAAAAGAGACTTAAACCATCAAGTCATTATATATATATTGGTTATCAGAATACAAAAGTAAGTAATATATATGCTGATGATATTCTAAACTCAGATAAACAAACCTTATATTCATTCATACGTACACACTAACATTTATATATACAAAGAATAACTGAAAATACATGTACACAGCAGCTTGTAAAATACTATTATATGCAAATCTTGTATATTATAATCTAAATCAATACCTTATACTAACTAATACATATAACCTTACAAATTTGCACAAAACTCACCTATATATATATGACATATGTACTGAGATCGATATATATATATATATAAGATAACATATATTAGATAAAATATATGTGTATACTGATGTAAACCTATATATAACTAACAAATCGTATTGAAATTTATATAGATAAACATATACGTATATATACCTCTTATACATTAGAAGCGAAACAGGGAGCGAGGCAAGCTGGCTTGCTGCTCGGAAGGGTGGAGAAAGTAGTGCAGAGATTTACAGCATCGACCAAAATATACAAATCCTTGATTCTATTGGAAACCTCAACATCTTACGCCGAACTGAGGTGGACAGTTTGCTCGGCAAATGAGCAATGGAGGCGAAGGTGCTTCGGCAGAGGGAGATAAGGCGGAGGAGGAGGGTGGACAGAAGCAGAGCATGACGCGGCGACTATGGTGAAGGTCGATCGGTCAACGAAGTGGAGGCAGTTTTTGTGGAGAGGGAAGGAGATCAAAGGTGGAGAGTTGGCAATGTTGTTCGGTGGAGGTGGATCGGTTGCGAGGTGATGGCGGAGGCACAGGTGAAGGCGGCGGACTGTGGAGTACCAGAGGGTGGCCAGAGTTCGACGGCGTGATGTTGGAGGGCGTAAGTGGTCGGGGTCGGAGAAGAGAGAGCACGGCTAGCTTGGGCGGATCTCTGACGTGGGGAGAGGAAGGTGGGAGACCGTGCTCGACCATGGAGGCGTGGACGGTTGTTGGCGAATGAGTGGTAGCCGGCGGCCATTAAAATGGGTTACTGAAGAATAAGGAAAAATTTATACGCATGGTGTAGATTTGACTGTGCTCAGTTTCATGTGATTTTGCTTCATTCAAATTTATTTTTTTTCCTTTTCTTTTTCTTTTTGAAGATGAGGAAGAATGCATAAGGAGGGACAACAGCTTTGGAAATAAAGGTGGCCTAGCTTTTAATTAAAATGGAATGTGAATTGTTCACTTTTCCTTCCAAAAGCAACTAACAGTGAAAGGAAGCAGATAAAACAAAAATGTAGCTTAGGCTAAAAGTGTGAATGAACCGGTTCAAAGTAAATAGAGAGACGTACCACTGCCTAGGAAATGAATACAACTTTGGAAACGTAAGAGGTTTTCGGCTTTTGGTTCACACAAAAAAAAATGAAGGAAGGTGACAGACTATTCTAACATATAAATTTAAATTTGAAGCGACAAAACTGAGAAAAATGGAAAAGAGGAATGAATGGGCGAGCGTTTCAAAGTTTGAACGCACAAAGAAACCAAAATGTCACGGTTCCTCTGCCGATACGGTTACCGATTTCGCGGACTCCAAAACACAGAAAAGAATATACCGCATGGATCAGCACAATGAGAGGATCAAAACGATATACAGATATCAGTGGTACGATTGAATTATAAAAATTCAAATTTTCTACTAGCGGAAAATGCAGCAAACACGCAGAAAAATAAGATCGACGAAGCTAAAGATGTCCGAATTTGGAAAAACAAAAAATGACGTCTCGCTTAGAAGATGATTTAGAATTTTTCTCTGTAAAGATATTTAGGTTTCGAAAGCGTTTTATTTTCATCGATTTTTACTGATTAAATTGAGATAAATTTACGCACAAAAATAAACTTCATATTTTCGGATGAAATTTTAGCAGTTGATATGTTTAACTAGACGCATTTCAAATATTAAATTTATTTATTTCAAAATTTTATTTTTAAAATTTTACGAAAATTCAATTGATCGCGTTATTAAAACAGTTAAAATTTATGGGTCGTTACACTCTCCCCCACTCAAAACTTTTCGTCCTCGAAAAGGAAGGAGGTTGGAGAATAGAAACAACCAGAAAGAAAATAGATTGAAAACAGAGTAAAACAATTAATTCAAACCATATAAATTTCAATTTTAATTAATTTCTGTTCAACAATTGATTTTAAATTCAAAGTATTCCAATAAGTTGATTTATTTTCCATTTATTAATATTTGATACATTAAAGTTTCTTTTTAACATCATTTTATATTGTATATTATTCAATTACATAGTTAACTTTTTGAGCAATTTAGGTAAGTTATATTAAATACAATCGAGTATTTTACAAGTAAATTCCTAATTCAATTCTCTCAATTTTAAATATTAATTCAAAATTTTGGTTTCATTTATAATTGAAATCATCTTTTACCCAAATTTTAAGAATTCAATTCTCTAAATTGTTTGAAGTTAATCAGAAATTTAGAGATAAATATATACTATATATCAAATCATATTAATAATATACCTATATATATAAATCAAATCATATATAAGAAATTTAAATCAATTTAATTTCCAAAACAAAACTTTAGCAAAGCTACGAATTGGTCTCTTCATTTCGAAACTCGAAAATGAATATCGATGATGCGGCAGCCATCACTGAAATTATTTTCCAGCGACAAAGAGAAGAGCACTGATTTAAACATTTAAAATTCTTTGGAAATGATTTCTATTCGAAATTAATTTTTATAATATGCATTTTAAAATTTAAACCCAAAGTTTGAAACCACCGGAAATTAAATCTAAATTTTTTTTAAAATTTTTTTTACATATACATTTCAGATTCCAAGTCAAATTATAGCCAAGTTTTACAAATTCATTCATTTATTATTTCTGACAACAAATTCATTATCAATTTAATTTCAAAAAATTTATACTTATATATAATATAATCATACAAAACTATTTTATTCACCAAATTCGAAAATACTATTGTGTCAGTTTGCTCTGTTCAAGTGTTTTGGAAATCCTATCAATAGCGGTGATCAGACGAATCGATCGAAAACCCAAATCAACATCAACAACTCAAACAACACAATATGTAAAACATTTTAACATAAATTTACAACTACACTTCCTCGCTCGACGATACAAGAATAGATTTCAAAGCAAAGATAGAGATTCAAATTTGATGGACTCAAATCAAAGAGAATTTTGATTCAAAGATAAGTTTGAAACAAAGATAAGATGATTTAAATAACAAAATCGGGAGATGGATAAATTTATATAAATCGCGGGAAACCTTCCGGGTCAACCGTGACTTCCAGAATTAGATCGATGTGGAATTCTAAGGCAAATCCACATTCGATCGCAAGAGATAGAGTTCAGGCATGGCAGGAGATAGATAGCATCGTAAACCGAGGATACAGAAATCTCCGGTAAATCAATGCCTATTGTAAAGGTGTTTCACCCCTTTCTATAAATCAATTTGAGATGGCAAGACCACCAACTCATTATAAAGATCATTCGAAGTGGAGTTATGGGATACTCCAGAATTGAAAGAAGACGAATAGTGAGGGACACGAATGAATTTTTTGGAACCGCAAGGAACGTTCCAAAATTCAAAGGAATCGAGTCAAAAAGGACGAGGTTCAAACTCGAATGAAAGTGATTTTGTAAATACATTTACCCTATATGCCGAGTTTTGCCTAGAGCTACCAAAGCTCTGATACCAACTGTAACAACCCAGTATTTTGAACCATTCAAATCGACAATAAATCCACACATGTCAGACTTGAATAATTCAAAATAATAGATTGTTAATTTAAATTGGCAAAACTCAGCATATACAGTAAATAAAATAATCACAGATCACAGACACAGAGTAATATAACAATAATGCAGCGGAAACAAGAAAATAGTAGTTCATGAAGCTACTATATATACATAACAGAGTTAAACAAGATACAACAGAAGTCTCGAATACATAGATATCACAATACAATAGTCAAATACAAGATCTGAATACATCACTGGAATCAACTGGATAACTGATAGTAGAATCGGTAGATAGCTGGATCTCCAAGCGAAGCTCCAACTCCAAAGGTGAGTCTCAAACACTGGTACACTCAGTCTGACCCGAGCGTAAAGAAAACACAAAACACTCTAGTCAGGATTAACATTCTTATATCAATAAATCCAACTCAAGTGAAATAACGACTGAAATACAAGTAACTCAAGGGATGTTTGGGATAACCATCCTCTAAGGATCCGTTAAACTATCTACTATGTAGTAGTGTACGCTAAGTAGATAATGCCTATCAGTAATATAAAGTATCAAAATAGCGTTAACGCGTTACCATTATCCCCCTTAACACATTTTATATAAGCGTCATAGTCTATACAGCACTGTAAACTCCACCGTAAACTTGTGGGCTATCAGGGAGTACTCCATAGGTATAACACAAATCAAATCGTAGTGGTCGCGTATAGGGATACAAGTATGACAAGGCACATGAGGCAATACCTAAGGTAGTGAAACTACCGTTTTCCTGATCCGGACTGGTGAGAACGCATCGCCGCAGCGATCGCAACACCGCGAAACAACACTCCCAAATCAAGGGTGTCACCAATCAAAAACAAGTAATGAGTAGTTTACGAAGAAGTGTGTCCGCTAGAGGTAGCTAACCTTACTGGCCCAGCACGGCTCCTGTTTAAGTCATTTCCAATTTGACACAAGTGTCAAGGTCATCCATTATCGTTCTCTTTCTTCAAATCCAGCAACGTCATCATTCCAACCACTTCATTCTAGATCACACTCCGCGTATAATAGTTATTAAAGTGGTTTTTGGTTGGGACAGAGAGTATGTCCCAAACCGATCCCGGAATCTTCAATATCTACGTAATTATTACACCGATTGGTCATTAATAAACTTCAAAATAGTTTATATTTCAAAACCGAAATATCATTGCCATTTCAGAACCATATCCATACGATATCATTTTCACTTCAAATAAATCCATTTCCAAAATCATATCACTTTCCAAAGTTATATCGCTTTCGAAATCGTAAGTCTTTAAAAATCAAAACACTTTGGAAATCAAAACCTTGAAATTCATAACACTTTGAAACTATAGTTTGAAATCATAACATTTTGGAATTCATAACGCTTCCCTCTTAAACAGTTTAGATATTAAAATTAGTGTATATAATAAAATAGTTTATAAATAAAATAGTTTATATAAATAGCTATAAGTTAAAATAGTTTATAATAAAATAATTTATATTAAAAATGATTTATATTAAAATAGTTTATATTAACATAAACTATAAAGTAAAATATCAATAGTTTTAAATATAATTTAAAATTACTTTATAAAATAAATTAGTTTCCTCGACTTTCACAAATCGATTCAAATCAATTTGAGTTCCAAATTCAAATTTAATCAAATCTAAATCATCAATTTCAATTCCAATTCAATTTAGACATTTCCAAGTTATATCGATTTCAAATACCAATTTGACCCATAAATAAACCATTTCAATTTCAATATATTTCAAAGCTTCAAATATTCCACATTTCAAAACTTAAATTCGATAATTTCGTATATATATCAAATTCACTTTACTATTGTTTAGTTTTGAATTATTTACTTAATCATTTCAATATCATTTTAAATAAAACTTCAATTTACAATTTTTAAATAAACAAAATATCCCATTTCAAGTTATGTAAATTTGAAATATTCATCTAAGTCACTTTTAATCAAATCCAAGTTAAAAATCATATTTTTAAATTTCAAATTTAATAATTTCCAATCAAACTTATTTAAGGAAAATTCTTAAATAATTAAAATTCCAAATCAATTTCAAATTTATCTTTCAACCTGAAACATTATAAGCTCTATATTTGAAAATATAAGTTTTACATAAATACTTAAACATTATTTTATATTGATTAAATCGACTTTATTAAATCAACTTTATTAGATCTTTAAAATCAATATTTATTAAACCATGTATTTCCTTCAAAACCATAGAAATCATTTTCAAATATTTATATATAGACCAACGGTGTCTGTATATAATTTTCTACCATATGGTCAAGTGATACAGATATTTATCATTTCAATCCGTAATTTAAATATATACGGGTATATATCTTTTCAACCTGCAATCCCAAATTCAATGTCAATGAAAATCGCTTGGGTTTTTCATTTCAACCCATAACGATTTCCTCCTATTCTACAGATCGTTCGGGTATGTATCATTTCAACCCATAGTGAGTTCTATACCAGGGAACTTGCAGAGTGATAACAGATATGACAATAATATAACAATCAGTAACAGGCATATATCATCAGTGATAAATAACAGATAATGGTGTCAGATGTCATAGGTGAACAGATACAGATAATGGCATATACATAACAAAGTAAATAACTGACAGCAGCATATTTCAATTGTCGTTTCAATTGAAATCAAATTTAATAAATATAAGAACGTTAATCAAAGTGATTGCTCACCTTTCGAGGCTAGAGAGATGAATGGGAATGGAAGCGAATAGACAAAGACCAGCATACAAATCAAGCGAATGGAACATCGACAAGTTAGGATTTTGCTGTGATAGATTTGATATTGAGAATGTCAGTCAGAATGGCATGAGATCGGTGAAACAGGATATATTATATATAAATTTTTCTAAAATCAATTGAAACATATTTTAAATTAAAATATACATCTGCAACTTATAAACAAAATATATATGTTGTATATAATACAAATATAAAAATCTAATATCAGCAACACATAACTACATATACTACTATATTATCAATATAACAAACATACTGTGATAGAACTTATATAAACATTATATATACAATAGCCGAAACTTATATTTTATACTATACCAAAATATATAACTAATATAACATAAAAAGTGACTTAAACCATCAAGTCATTATATATATATTGGTTATCAGAATACAAAAGTAAGTAATATATATACTGATGATATTCTAAACTCAGATAAACAAACCTAATATTCATTCATACGTACACACTAACATCTATATATACAAAGAATAACTGAAAATACATGTACACAGCAGCTTGTAAAATACTATTATATGCAAATCTTGTATATGATAATCTAAATCAATACCTTATACTAACTAATACATATAACCTTACAAATTTGCACAAAACTCACCTATATATATATGACATATGTATTGAGATCGATATATATATAAGATAACATATATTAGATAAAATATATGTGTATACTGATGTAAACCTATATATAACTAACAAATCATATTGAAATTTATATAGATAATCATATACGTATATATACCTCTTATACATTAGAAGCGAAAACGGGATCGAGGCAAGCTGGGTTGCTGCTCGGAAGGGTGGAGAAAGTAGTGCAGATATTTACAGCATCGACCAAAATATACAAATCCTTGATTCTATAGGAAACCTCAACATCTTACGCTGAACTGAGGTGGACCGTTTGCTCGGAAAATGAGCAATGGAGGCGAAGGTGGTTCGGCAGAGGGAGATGAGGCGGAGTAGGAGGGTGGACAGCAGTAGAGCATGACGCGGCGACTATGGTGAAGGTCGATGGGTCAGCGAAGCAGAGGCAGTTGTTGTGGAGAGGGAAGGAGATCAAAGGTGGAGAGTTGGCACTGTTGTTCGGCGGAGGTGGATCGGTTGCGAGGTGATGGCGGAGGCACAGGTGAAGGCGGCGGACTGTGGAGTAGCGGAGGGTAGCCAGAGTTCGACGGCGTGATGTTGGAGGGCGTAAGTGCTTGGGGTCGGAGAAGAGAGAGCACGGCTAGCTTAGGCGGATCTCTGACATGGGGAGAGGAAGGTGGGAGACCGTGCTCAACCATGGAGGCGTGGACGGTTGTTGGCGAATGAGTGGTAGCCGGCGGCCATAAAAATGGGTTACTGAAGAATAAGGAAAAATTTATACGCATGGTGTAGATTTGCCTGTGCTCAGTTTCATGTGATTTTGCTTCATTCAAATTTTTTTTTCTTTTTCTTTTTCTTTTTGAAGATGAGGAAGAATGCATAGGGAGGGACAACAACTTTGGAAATAAAGGTGGCCTAGCTTTTAACTAAAATGGAATGTGAATTGTTCACTTTTCCTTCCAAAAGCAACTAACAGTGAAAGGAAGCAGATAAAACAAAAATGTAGCTTAGGCTAAAAGTGTGAATGAACCGGTTCAAAGTAAATAGAGAGACATACCACTGCCTAGGAAATGAATACAACTTTGGAAACGTAAGAGGTTTTCGGCTTTTGGTTCACACAAAAAAATGAAGGAAGGTGACAGACTATTCTAACATATAAATTTAAATTTGAAGCGACAAAACTGAGAAAAATGGAAAAGAGGAATGAATGGGCGAGCATTTCAAAGTTTGAACGCACAAAGAAACCAAAATGTCACGGTTCCTCTGCCGATACGGTTAACGGTTTCGCGGACTCCAAAACACAGAAACGAATATACCGCACGGATCAGCACAATGAGACGATCATAACGGTATACAGATATCAGTGGTACGATTGAATTATAAAAATTCAAATTTTCTACTAGCGGAAAATGTAGCAAACACGCAGAAAAATAAGATCGACGAAGCCAAAGATGTCCAAATTTGGAAAAACAAAAAATGACGTCTCACTCAGAAGTTGATTTAGAATTTTTCTATGTAAAGATATTTAGGTTTCGAAAGCGTTTTATTTTCATCGATTTTTACTGATTAAATTGAGATAAATTTACGCACGAAAATAAACTTCATATTTTCAAAAGAAATTTTACCAGTTGCTATGTTTAACTAGACGCATTTCAAATATTAAATTTATTTATTTCAAAATTTTATTTTTAAAATTTTATGAAAATTCAATTGATCACATTATTAAAACAGTTAAAATTTACGGGTCGTTACATTCTTGCTCTGAGAAATGATTTCCAGGAACAGGATGCATTGTTATCAATATTTACTGACCAAAAGTTTTTTTTTCTTGCAATACCTATTACACATCAACTTAGCCCATAATGAGTCTCCCTGTAAGAATTTCCAAACTAGTTTAAAAGCAACTGCTTTAGCTATGTCCTCAATTTTTCTAATACCAAATCCACCTTCTTTAGTAGTTTTACACACATTATCCCAAGACAACTTATGAGATTTTGATTTCCAAATAAAATTAGCACAAATTGAGTTAATTTCCTGAATGATAGCAACAGGGAATTGGAAAAATTGCATCCAAAATTGAATCATTGGGTGGATAACAGTTTTTATAAGTTAAATTCTACCACTTATATTGAGCATTTTGTTGTTCCAATGATTGATTTTTTTTGTTTATTTTGTCAATTAAGCACCCAAAGTCTCTTTTTTGAATTTATTGCTTGACAAAGGGATGCCTAGATAAACAACAGGAAGTTGACCAATTTTGATGTTTAATATGTCAGCAATTTGTTGTTTGTGGGTTGCTCCTTTGCTAACAAACAATGTTGATTTGTTCTCATTAAGGTCAAGACCAGATAAACATTTCAGATGTTGAAAAATGTGTTGAATGGTATGTGCATTAGATGTAGTAGATTTGTCCATAATCAAAATGTCATCCGCATACAAAAGATGTATGATTATAGGCTCAACTTTGTATATAGGTAAAAGATTACCTCGCATATATTCCACATCAATGCTAATAGTAAGAAATTCCATTACAATAGAAAATAAGTACGGAGAGAGGGGGTCACCTTGCCTTAACCGTCTTGTACTTTCAATGAACCCATAAGGAGAGCCATCAATTAACGCCGAAAAAGTAGCAGTAGACATGCATTCATAAATAAGGTTAGAGAAGACCAGCGGGAACCCCATTGAACTCAGCATGTAATGAATAAACTGTCTATTAATTTTACCATAGGCTTTATTCAAATCAATTTTCAGACAAAAATTATTAGAATTTTTCCTATTAAAGCCTCTCACCATTTCATATGCTAGTAAGGAATTTTCAATGATTAATCTTCCGGGAATTAATGCAATTTGGTTATATGAGATAAGATCATCCATATAATCTTTCATTCTGTTGCATAAGAGGTTGGCTAATATTTTGTAAAAAACATTGCAAAGAGAAATCGGCCTATAGTCAGTAATGTCAATTGCATCAGGTTTCTGAGGAATGAGACAAAGGAAAGTATGATTAATTTCTCTAATTATTTTACCTGGGAGAAGAATGCCATTCATGGTCTCCAATATGTCAGTTCTCAGTTGTTCCCAATGACATGTTCGAACTTGCATAGCGTGATTCAAACATTTATTGACACATGATTTATGGTTTGTTGTCCCAGTGACATGTTGTATCGATGTACTATTTCAAAAAAAAATGAAATATTAGCCATGAATAACAGAAGCGTGAGAAAAATATTTGGAATGAACAAGATAACATACCTTGTATTTTAGGTCTTGACACTTAATTCTAACTACGGCATGGTGTCCAATGACATTATTACACCCAATAGTTATTTTACCAGGGAGGTCTACACCAACAACAGCCCCACTGCCTGACATTTTTCAAGTTTGGCAAACATCATATAACTATAAAACTGCAAATTCAAGCAAAATTTGGCGAAGGTTAAAATTTTAGATATGATCTAGTTTAGTGGATTGAAAGTTGAAACCAAGACAATCAAAACACACACACAAATATATATATATATATATATATATATATATAATATACATGGTTTTTCTTAGATTATACAAAATTGATCTACATCCTACAACCCGACAACTTCTTTATTGCTTTTTTTATATATAACTTAGAAAGGCTACAAGATTAATACAAATAAACTGGGTGGAATCATTAATCTTGCTCTGAGAAGAAACGAAGGAGAAAACTTTTTCTTAGTTTAGCTTTATATTAAAATGATTGAAGCATATTATGGAGTCTAAGGCTTGAACATATATACTAATCTCTATAAGCATTTATATTAGATCTCTGATCAATTCCAACTGTACATAAGATCAACATATTCATGTTCTAGGGATTTGGTCCATAGAACTCTGTTATTCCAAAACTGCTGCTTATTCTTCTATCCTATTACTCGTCCAAACTTCATTTAGTCTCTTTCTTACTTCCAACTCTTCATATGTGAACTTGTTTTGGTATCTTATAACTACTGAAAAAGCAGTGTTCAGGAACAATATGTTTATTTTTCTATAAATATTTCACATATCAATCAGACTATAGCTTTTGCCCCTATGGTTTTGTACGTAATCTGGAATATGTTAATAGGAAATTCCAGTGCAACTTGTTATAAAATTCATGTTTTGTAAAAGCTAAACCTTGTCTACATAACAAGTTAACTTTATGCATACAATTTATAATATTAATATACAATATGTGTTGTAGAACTAAGCTATAGCTTTTAATGTGGTTAATCATCATATACAATCCACTTCTGCATTTTTTGCTGCAAAGGAAGACCGGGCATTTCCTGTACGCAGTCTTTCTAAATATTTATACTGTTAAAGTCTGATTGCCATCGAGTTACATATCCTTTCAGAAAAAGCTCTCATGTAAAACAATGGCTGATTTTACAAACTTCTTAAACAATCCTATCTACAACCTTGATCAGATAGATGGGTCTTCTCATTCTTCTCCATCTCACTCTCCTCCTCCTCTACCGATTCCATTGCCGCCTGCACCACCAGAATTAGTGAAGAATGTTCCTGATATTGATGAGGAAGGTTTTCAAATTGTACGAAATAGAAGATTAAAACAATCTGGTAAAGAATCTGCAGTCAATTTGCAGCACACTGGTATTCAACCAAACCCGAAACAAGGTTATATGTATCATTCAAAGCAGTTATACAGAAATGAAAATCAAGATTCTTTCAATTCAAGAAACTCTGTATTGAATGGAAATTCTACAAGAAATACTGCAAGATTTAACCAGCAAGCTTCAAGTTTAGAATTTCAATTTAGAAATACAAGAAACAATTCAAGAATCTTTCATAATAATGGAAATTCTTCTCAACCCAACACTAACCTGATCAAACCTTCTTCATGGGCAGAAATGACCAAGAGAGGAGAATCAAATACTGAGTTTGATATGAAATATGCAGCTCCCATAACCATTAATGAGAAGAAGATAGTGGTGGTGAGTGTGGAGGCCAGTAGAAGGGCAGAGAGTAAATGGAATTTCTCAGTCGTTGCCTATGTATTTGGCTATAGACCTGCTTATCATCATTTCAAGGCGGTTATTGCTAAATCATGTAATCCCGCTGGTAATTTTGATATTTTCACTCGTAATAATGGATTCTTTCTTATCAGATTATATAATGCTATTGACTGTGATAATGCAATCAACATATTTTATTAATGGAAAGCTTATTATTATGAAAAAATGGAGTAGTAAAATTAATCTTGATAGGGATTTACTCTCTACTATGCCTATATAGATTAAACTGCCTGAACTAAATCTTAGATTGTGGGATGGTGAGATTTTAAGTGCCATTGCTAGTGTGGTTGGTATTCCTCTCAAATTAGATGATCACACTGCAAAAGAAACTAGACTCTCTTTTGCAAGAATACTTGTAGAAATTAAAGCAGATTCAGATCTTCCAAATGAAGCTACCATTTCCTTGCATGATGGTGAAAACTTAGTTCAAAACATTGAATATGAATGGGTTCCTCCTAGATGCAAAACATGTTCTTGTTTTGGGCATTCAATAAAAAACTGTAACTCTAAATTGGTTTGGAAAGAAAAATAAAGCATGCAAAAAAATCAGAAGTCATTGACAGTGCCCTGCCTTTGGATGGAGAAGCTACTACAGAAAAACCATTAACTGATCTCAACAACAAAAAGAATTCACAATCCTTTAATGATTCTTCCGATAAAAATTTGAATATAGAAGACATATTTTCTATTCAGAAACTTCCCCTTGAAATGAAATCTCAAGAAGGTACTAAAAATCTGTTAATTGAAGGCAACGAAATAGAAATCATTTCTAAATCATCTAAAGAAACAGAGGAAAATTCTGGAATTTCTCAAATTTTAAATGCAAAAGCCATGGATAATCAAGCAAATGAAGCTCCAATTGATACTGTGGCCATGAATTTGGATGATGGTTCTTACATTAACAATATCTTATGTAAAGAACCATCTGAAAATGCCAATATCAGTCATCTTGCTTCTCATCTCTCTCAACTTATTAAAAACTCAAATTCAGAATACAGTATTCAAAAGGCTATCAGTTTAGTTTCAAATACTTCTTCAATCTCAAAGAAAAAAAGAAAGGATAAAAAGGAAAAAAGAAAAGGCAGAATGAAGAGTATTAATGAAATAGTGGATAATGGAAGCACAGAGGATGCATAAGATAGTGAATTTAAAAAGAAATATATTTCCAAAAATTCTAGATGTGAAGAACAGTTAAAAGCTCTAAGCAAAACTTCATACAAAAAGAAAGGGGAAAGAATAGAGACTTTTGAAGAAGAGGGCAGTCACAGTGCATAACTGTTGATGTGCCATGTATCCTCAGTGTATCCTTTCATTGTTACTTTTAATTTTTCTTTACTTTAGTATGTCAATAATATCATGGAATTTCAGAGGTCTTAATTCTCCTGAAAGAAGATTAGATTTGACTAATCTTCTTAAGACAGAAAATCCTAGTATTGTTGGCTTTCTTGAACATAAATTAGATAATTCTAAAATTAAGGATTATCATATTAAAAGCTTAAATAAGTGGAATATTATTAATAATAGTCAGATGGGGGGAATGGTATAATCATGTTCGTTTGGGATCCTAATATCTGGGATATCTTTCAACATTTTCTTAATTTTTAATTCATTCACTGTAAATGTATTAATAAAGGTGGTTTTCAACTTGAAATTACTTTTGTCTATGCATCAAACAGTGAGTATGAAAGGAAAATTCTTTGGGAAAACCTTGATCAGATCAATGCTAATATGAAATCCCCTTGGATTATTATTGGTGATTTTAATACTATAATGCATGCTCATGAAAAAAGGGATGGGGTTCCTTTTCCTTCTAAAAAATTAGAGATTTTAAACAATTTTCTGCTCAAAACTGGTCTATATGAACCTACTATTTTTGGAAATAAATTTACTTGGAAATATGGGAAATTCAGGAACATTCATTGCAAATTAGATAGGATCTTAATTAATCTTAGATTTACAATTTTTTTTTAAAGATTTTAAATGCTATACTTTACCTCTAGCTGTTAGATGTGGCTCGCATTGTATTAGAGTGGGTGCATAGATTGGATTATGATTAGTCCCACATCGCAAGATATTCTAAAAGAGATCTGCATATATATGGGATTGGTAGCATGTAACAACAAGGGATTCCTTTTGTTACAAATAAATGTTGCCATGAAAATATATATGCTCTGGGGGATGTACGGATATCCAATCATGACGCTGGCACCAAATGAGCTCCGTTCAGTGGTCTTGCCTCTTCTACACTAAATGAAGTGCGCGCATAGCGAAAGATGCGAAGGGGTGCCGAAACAATTTCAACATGGTATCAGAGCCGATGGTTCGATGTGACCAATATGATGCAGCATTGACCTAAGTATGCTCCAATATGTGGTTTGAGTTTGGGATTCTCATTAAGCTGGAGTTATAAGTTAAAAAACGTGGTCTTCTCCAACCGTGGAAAAGAGAACTCTTTGTGAAACAGCTTGGCCAAATTGCTGGAGGTGGTTGCGACCTAATCTAAACTACTTGAGGTGTTAGCGACCTTATCCAAGTGTTTGAGGACTCTGTATAACTTCAAGTTGAATTGAGAAAATGCTCGCCAAGGTGGAGATCTGTTAGATGTGGCTCGCATTGTATTAGAGTGGGTGCGTAGATTGGATTATGATTAGTCCCACATCGCAAGATATTCTAAAAGAGATCAGCATATATATGGGATTGGTAGCATGTAACAACAAGGGATTCCTTTTGTTACAAATAAATGTTGCCATGAAAATATATATGCTCTGGGGGATGTAGGGATATCCAATCATGACGCTGGCACCAAATGAGCTTCATTCAGTGGTCTTGCCTCTTCTACACTAAATGAAGTGCGCGCATAGCGAAAGATGCGAGGGGGTGCCGAAACAATTTCAACACAAGCATCTAGTGATCACACCCCAATTCAAAATTTTCTTACTCAAAACAAATTTTTAATAAAAAATTTCCCTTTAAGATTTATTAATGGGTGGGTTTATGAAAACAATTATAAAGAGATCATCAAAAACAGTCTGTCTTCTAAGGTATAAGGCACTGCCCAGTACAAATTTGAGAAATTTCTTCAAATTACAAAAGGAAATTTGAAAAAATGGAATAAAATCAGAAATAAGAATGAAGTTTCTCATTTAAGAGAGGAATGTGAGTTAAGGCAGAATGCTTTAGATAATGACTGCTTAGACATTGATAATGTCAACAAATTGTTTGAAGCCCAAAATAAATTAATCAAGTCCCTTCAAGTGCAGTCTATTAATTTGAGGCAAAAAGCCAAAGTAGACTGGCTTACTCATCGAGATGAGGCAAGTAAATATTTTTATGCTTGAATGTCTAGCAGAAAATTTAGAAATGATATTGGTAAAATTATTGATGTCAAAGGTAATGTTATCAATGAAGAATCTTGCGTTGAAAAAGAAGCTATTAATTACTTTACTAATCTCTACAATACTAATAGCTACTCTAATATTTTCCCTATAATTGAATCTAAATTTATTCTGAATATCAATAGTCAAGATATTCTTCTTGCCCCCATTTGCCTTGATTAAATTAATAATATTATTTTTCATTCTAATAATGATAAAAGTCCTGGCCCTGATGGCTTCGGTGCAAAATTTTATAAAACTCATTGGGAGGATATAAAGTGTTTTTTATTCGATGTTATTTCTGAGTTTTTTAAAACTAGTAAGCTTTTAAAAAATCTTAATCATACTTTTATAACTTTGGTTCCAAAAATTCAAATCCCAAATAGTCTCGAAGATTTCAGACCTATTGCTTATTGTAACTTCATTTATAAAATCATTTCTAATATTTTTGTGCAACAGGATTAAATCATTTTTAAAATACCTTATTTCTAAAAACCAAAGCGCTTTCATACCGGGCAGACACATTGTAGAGAATACCCTTATTGTGCATGAGTTGATTAGAAACTTTAACAACAAAAATAAAAATCTAATGTGTGTCAAGATAGATTTGCATAAAGCATTTGATAAGATCAATAGGCATTTTATTATTTATATGATGCAACAAATGGGTTTTGACAAAAAGTTTTGCTCTCTTATTCTAGAATGCATCAATAATGTTTCTTATTCAATTTTGGTCAATGGTTCTCCTAAAGGGTTCATTCATAGCAATAGAGGTATTACGCAAGGAGATCCACTTTCTTCTTATTTATTCACTATTGCTATGGAATATTTCTATATTCTTATGGAAACTGAACTTATTAAGGGAAATATTAAACCATTAATAGGACCAAACCATATATTACTCACTTGCTTTATGCAAATGATCTTCTTTTAATTTTACATGCAGACTCTCATAGTGCTAAAACTATTGCAAACATTTTTATGAAATTGGAAGATAATGCAGGTCTGAAAGTGAATGAGTTTAAAAGTAAAATTTATTTTAGTAAAGGTGTACCAAGAAATCAGATATTCTCAACATTCTTAAATTTAAACAAGCTAGTCTGCCAGTTAAATATTTGGGCTAGCCTCCGAGTGTTAATCAAATTAAAGATTCATACTGCACTAGACTTTTGGACATTATTCAAAATAAATTTAAGGGTTGGGCTTCTAAACTTCTGTCTTTAGTTGGTAGGATAGAGTTAACCCACACTGTCATCATCGCAATTATTATGTATTGGATTCAAGCCCACAATATTCCAGTCAAAGCTATACATAAGTTGGAAAAAGCTTGTGCCAATTTCATTTGGAAAGGAAAACATCATAAAATTGCTTGGAATATGGTCTATACACCAAAAAATCTAGTGGTCTAGGCCTTAGAAATATAAATGATTTGAGAGAAGTTTGCAAACTCAAAATTTTTTGGAAATTTGTCAATGGGAACTCATTATGGGCTAAATGGATGAAAGAAAAATATCTTAAAAACAAGAAATTTTGGACTGTGAAATCTGAAAATCATTATTCTTTCTCTTAGAAAAATATCCTAAGTTGCAGAGATACTGGTCTAAAACTCTTGGAAAGAAAATTTAAAGATGGTAATCAGACTAGCCTATGGTTTGACCCATGGATACATGGTAAAACTTTTGTCGATCTTTTGGGTTGGAATAGTATACTTTGGTTAGGTGGGTCTCTTGATAATGTTAACATCATTATTCAAAATAATTCTTGGAATACATCTAATCACCTAGCTACTTCAATTTTCAATGATGCCATAAAAAAGATTATTATTGACCGAAATCTTCAAAAAGATACATTGGAATGGAGACTTTCAAAAAAGGGGTTTTCTCTTTAAAAAAACTTAGAATTTTATTAGAGGTCATGAAACTAAAGTAGATTGGTACAATGTTATTTGGAATAAATCGAATTGTCCATAAATGTCACACTGTGCTTTTTTGCTGTTAATAACAGGTTGCCAACAAGGGACAGGTGCTTGAAATGGAACAAAAATGGTGAAACAGTTTGTTTACTTTCCAAACAAGATGCTGAAAGTATAAATTATTTATTTTTTGTTTGTATCTACTCAAAAAATATTTGGTTTATAGCCAAATCAAAACTCAAAATTAATCAGCATCATGCTATACAAAACATCAGAGAAAGCATCAAATACATTGAGGAAAACTTCAATGAAAAATCAAAAGATTTCAGGAAAGTAAGCACTATTCTCACAACAACTATCTTTCGCATATGGAAAGAAGGAAATCAAAGAATGCATACTCAAAATGAAACAGGAAGCATTCAACTATGGAAAACAATAGAAAAGGAGAGTTATATTCTACTCAAAAAATTTGAAAGTCTAACACAAATAATCTGACAATTCAATCATATTTTTTGCAGCACAAACAATTTTGAGGATGAGTTAGAAACTTTCTTACAGAGTGGGAAATTCAATCTCGATTTCCCGGGAAGCAGACCCCTTCACCACAGTGGTAATCACTGGATGAAGAAGCCTATTAGCTTCAAGAATTCCAATCATGAGACTACTCTTACTGGTGGCGTCCACCTCTACCAGCAAATCAGAGATTCACCCTACAATAGAAAGGGAAGTATACATTATTTTAATCATGATGATAATAATAATACAAATTCCAAAACCGATCTTTCTTTTATCTCACCTGATAGGGGTGGAGGCTACCGCACACGCAAGAAGTAGGAGCATTTGAATTCTCTCCTACATAAAGATAAAATTTTGCAGCTAGATATGAATCATCAGAGAGTTTCAGATAATTTTTACAAAAGCAGCATCAACAATTTTATTTATCACTTATCTGTTTGGGAAAATGGGATTACAGCGAGCATCATGCGAATGAAGAACTCGACGCTTGGGACAACAGCAAACTTTATGCTAATAGGAAGCTTGCTTCAACTGATTACTTCGATTACAGCTCATCTGCTCGTAATTTCGGATATCATAAGCAAAAGATGTTACTTTGGAATGATATCCAAGACATTTCTAATCGTGTCTCCTCAAACAACAGGTATTCACCCTCATGAGAGCTATACACCAAGATTAGAAAGCAAAAGGAGTCTACTTGGAACGAAACCTCCTCTCAGATCAATTCGCGAGAGTTAACTCGAGAATCTCCTAAATTAAACAGAGAAAACAGCAAGAAGAAGGACTTCGCATGGAGGCCCCCTTGATTTCTATGCCTTGCTGCTAAATTGACATGGATCGCACTAATTTTTCCCATGTTTTTAAAAGTAGGGTTTCTTCGTTTGCTTTGTTACTGAGATAATTGTAAGCAGCGAGGGTTTTATTTGCTTTATTTCGGGTAGGGTATTATTACCTACCTGCTTTGATACCGGGCCTTGGGCCTATTTATTTGTATAAAAAAGGCCGATTGCCTAAGTGACCTCTAAACTGAATCTTATAAATTCTCGGATAGCATGAAGCATTGCGCGGTCAGTTTGACCATTATAAGAATGCGTTCACTTTAATGTCAGTGGTGAGTTTGATCATTTAAGAGTCTATAATACATTTATTAAGAATCTTGTACTCATATGTTAAATTATTATTATCACGGTTTGATCATTACCTGGAGTTAGGATGAGCAACCCATTTCCAATACCGCTCCAATTTCTTCTTCAGCAAGAAGGGCTGCAGGACGAGAACAAAACTTCATATGTCAACGATTTGATAAAATTGTAATTAGTACGTAACTTTGTACCATCATCAATAAGCAAGGTTGATCACAAAGCCTAAAATACAGTTCACTGCTAAAGTCAAAAGTAACGGGTTCGACGGCTCTGATTAAAATCCAATGGCAATCGGATGGAAGGAATTTGCCCAAATAGCCATTAATGTAGACAAAATAAAGTAATGATGAAAATGGAATTCTATGCAATTTTCCATTATGACGAGAAAAAACAACAAAATGAATTAAAGGCAAGATATGCACTACTCCAAAAATTTCAATAAAGATCAATAATGTCGATGCATAATTGGTACACGAAAAGATAATGGTATTGCAGTGACCGATATAAAAGATCGAATGATTAGTTATTGTTATTATTGTTATTATGATTGTTGTTATTATCATTAGTTATTATTACAAATTTGGTTAATTTTCATAAATATTAGTTAAATTATTATTATTATTACTATCAACTTAGTTAATTTTTATAAGTTTGTTTTATTTTTATATAACTTGATAAATGAAGTTAATTTTTATAATATGAGTTAATTTACTATTATTATTATTATTATTATACAAATTTATTTAATTTTTATAAAGCTTAGTTAACTTGGTTAATATTTTATAGTTTTTTCATTATTATAAACTTAGTTAATTTTTATAAAATTAATAATTAATTTATTATTATTATTATTATTTATCATTATTGTTTTTATTATCATTTGTATTATTGTTATAAAATTAGTTAATTTTCATAAACATTAGATATTATTATTATAGAAATTTAGTTAATTCTTATTAAACTTAGATAATCTGGTTAATATTCTTTTACAATTCATTATAAGTACTACTACTACTAATATTAATATTATTATTTTAAACTTAGTTAATTTTTATAAAAATTGATATATTTATTGTTATTATTGCTATTATGATTGTTGTTGTTTTTTATTATAATTATAAATTTAGTTTGAAAGTCTATAATATGGTGGATCGATTATACAAATGACAAGTATATAACTAAATTAAACTATAGCGTAACGATAATAAAGAATGTAAATAAGAATAATCACACCAAGGTTTTTATACTGGTTCGGACCTCCCGTCCTACGTCCAGTCCCGAAGCTCCTCTTTGGAATTTCCTTTTACCAAATAACCCTCACTTCACCCGGAGGAACAAGTTTACAATAGTAGAGTTTCTTTGTCAACTATGTGTTCTCCATTACACGGATTTTGACTATTTAGTACAATTGAACTTCTTATATCTCTTGAATGATTGAATACAATATTGTTTGAGAGAATATAGAAGTGTATGATCTCAGATTTTCAGATTGGAAAGCAAGTAGATGATTACAACAAGAGATGATCAAGATAGAGAGTCGAGTTGTATTTTGATCCTTCTTGATTCTTGTTTATATAGTTGTAGAGTGTTGCTTCTAGTAGCTGCATCTCTTCCCTTTCAGTCTAGAGTCGTTACTGTTCACTGGTGAAGAGTTGTGGAGGAGAGATGGAGTTGTGTCTCTTCGAAGATGACAGTTGTTATTTGAATTTTTTCCCCGAGCCCAGTTTCAAACGTCTGAATGCTGTTTTTAGACGAACCTAATATTATTTTTTGTCCAGTATCTACGTTCAGACGTTTGAAGTTCTGCATTCAGACGTCTGAACCTGTAAAGAGAGGTTTTTCTGGGTTCATTCTTGAGTGTTTCTTCCTTCGATCTTCGGTTAACTTTGTAGATGAATTTCTTTAATGCCTTAGTCATCGTCTTGTCAAGGTAGTGGTTTGCCTTGCTTTGTATTCGTATATGTATAGTTGTATATATATGATTTCCATTGTATAGTTGTCATCGTCGAAATCGTAAACTAAGGGTTCTAACATTCTCCCCCTTTTTGATGATGACAACTATATAATGTACTTAGATAATAATTACAAAAAGGTTCTCCCCGTAAATTTGATCTCCCCCTACAGATGTGCATATCTATTTGTCTCCCCCTTTGTCATTATAAAAAACAATCGAAGAATTATAAAAATAATGCATAAACAAGTATGATGTTCATACAGACTTATATCAAAAGTTATGAGTACATCATCAAGCATATAAAAAAAAGAATATTTATGGTGTTTTACCAAAAATTTGAAAAGAAGTTAACTACAACAAAATAATAACCTTATGAGGTCAAGATAGATCATTACCAAGGGAGTCTTATTCCCCTTTCCCTTTATGTAACGACCCTGAATTTTTGACATTGGAAATCAAAATATTTAATTTATTTTAAATATCTAGAAGTTAGTTTAATTTGAAAATTCAAATATCAGAATGAATTTGGCAATTTAATTTTTGAATTTAATTTATTGAAGTTGGGTAAAATAATGTATCTTCAGTTTTGAGCTTGTTAAAAATATTTTCAAGGCTTAGAAAATTCATATTGATAATACTAAAGATAATAAATGTTTCAGAATTGAATTTGAAACGGTTTTGTTCAGTTTTGAAATTTTATTGTTTAAATCAATATTTAAAAAAATAGCCTTCTAGGGCACAGTCTCAGAAATCGACGAAACCAGTTCCATTGGATCCGTAATATTGTATTATTATCGGATTTCAATTTTCGTAGCGTTCGGAGTGGTTGTGTGAGTGTACGCTAGATAAACGCGCTGAAAATTATATCGAAATTTAATTTAATAACTGGGTTCAAAAATCTATCATCTCCATACGATCGAATTTGGACTCGAAACCTTTTCCATTGTGTTCGAAATAGGGATTTAACATTATAAACGCCTAGCGTCACGTCTCGATAGGAGGTCGAGATTTTGAGTTGCAAATTTAGAGACAATTTGAATTTGAATTTAAATTTATATATATTTTAATACCCTAGTCAACACAACTGAGATTCCCTTTCTTCAGCCTGCCTTCTTTCAACATCAGCACTTTTTGCCTTCTCTGCAGCAGGCATTCAACATAAGAAATCGCGTTTTACCTCAATGTAAAATCAAATCAAAGACGACTATCTTCTGCTCGAATTCAAAAAAATCATGTGGCCTCTGTCTATTTACTCCCTTCGTTCCGCAATACATCATAACCCAAATCGACCTGAGAAAAATGGCGGCCTCTAAAACAAATCGCGTATCCTTTTTCCTTTGTTTTCATTCATGAAATCTTGAACAAAATCGAAAAGAATGGCAGCCGAACTCTTTCAATGAAAACATAAATGGTGGAAACAAAAAAATCAAAGCGCGGTCACGCATGTGGATTCGAACTCGAGTCGAGTTCAATGAAGGAGGCTGGTGGCTATGCTATGGCGATGGCGACTTCGAGCGCGCCTAGATGGTTTAACAGCAGTTCGGGGCTTCGTAATTAAATTTAGGGCTCGAGCATGTGAGCGTTGAAGATGCGGTCGATAGAGTCATGCCTCGGAGTTCAATAGGTGGCGTTAGGTCGCGAGTCGAGGCGGGGCCTCGATCTTTGTAGGCGAGGTGGAGGGACGACGAGGAGATCGTGCTAGCAAGTTTGGGCATCGATCGATGCTGGGTGGTGGTGAAGCATCGTGGGAGGCATCGCTAGTTCGACTGGTGTGGTCGAAGTCACGGCATGTTTGTGGTTGTGATCAGTTCGGCCCGAGGATGTGAGGTATCATTTTATTTTAATTTGATTAAATAAATGAATGTGTTAAATACAGAAAAATAATTAAAGTAAAGAATAATTGTCATTTCGTTATTTACAGGAAAATGTATAAAAATATATGTATCCATATAAAAGTTTTTCTAAAAGGAAAATTAATTAGTTTAATTTTAAATTATTAGTTGAATTAAATCTATTAAACGGTAATTGGTTATTCGATTATTTCGAAATTAATAAAACCGTGAATTGTTTATACTAGGTCAAAATCTGTAAAGAAACAAGTCGGAATGGAAATGGATTACAAATGCATAAGAAAAGGTGAGATCTTCTCACTCAAATTAAAAATTGTAAATACGGTTATTGATTGATTGCCTGTTTGTGATAGTATATATAGTAGTATATATATATTGGAGTTGTTGATTTCCCAAATTATATAGTGGATGAGACCCTATGTGCCTCATAATAGCGAATGATATTTTATAAATCCCATATACCGCGATATTCCACCTCGAAGTGGAATGGGTATTTAATTGTTGTGCTAACATCTGTGGATGCAGGGAAACAGGTTGGAGGGATCCAACTGGATTCCTCAAATTGTTTGAATATTATTTCATATGTGTGTGATGTTATTTATTGATAATATGTGGATGATTATATTGATAATTGAAATTGTTGAAGGCTAAAATTTAGCCGAATGTATTTTTGGTATCGTTGGATACCAGAAATAAATAAAATTTGATTTTCGAAATTAAAGTGGAAAACTTTAAGTAAATTAATTCTTAAGAATTGAATAAACTTGAAAGAAGGAATTTAACAATAAAAAGTTGATTTTTGTAGTCTTATCGAATTATTTTTGAAACATGGGAAAGGATATTAATAAATGGGTTTTGAATAATATTGTCTAAAAGTTGGAGAATTTATTGAAAATGGAATTTTAAATAGCTTGGAAAGAATAAAGGGATTTATTTAAAAGGTGATAAATTTCTAGAAATCAATTTGATAATTGATTTGGTATTTGAAAATAAATCTTTGGGAAATTAATAAGATAATTGATTTGGTGTTTGAATGAAAATTTATTTTGTGCTGAAATAAACTTAGAAATCAATTTATAAATGCTTTGATATTTGAAATAAACTTGGAAATAAATTTGTAATTGATTTAATGTTTGAAATAAATTTGGAAATCGATTTGGAATCGATTTGGTGATTGAAATGAATTTGAAATCAAATTGGAATTTGATTTGGTGTTGAAATGTAAATTTGAAATCAATCTGGAATTTGATTTGGGGTTTGAAATAAATTTAGAAATCAATTTTGAATTTTATTTGGTGTTTGAAAGTGAATAATTGGAAATTGATTTGAAAATCATATATCGGTTAAAATTTGGAAATTTAAATTCACAGTGGGAATTTATAAAGGAAAGGGAATCTTATTCCGCGAGTGAAAAGTGATTTGAAATTGGTTTTCAAAGTGATGAAGTGTGGAAAAATATATATATATCTTGTGAAGATATTTTGAAAATAAATAATTTTGGGAAAATTATTTAAATCAAATGATTGTTGTGAATGTTTTTTGATAGTTAAATAACCGACTATCAATGTTTGCCTTTGAAATGGCACTTGAATTTGTTTTTTAAAACAAGCGCTCATTATTCGGTTTAGCCGGGAGAGGATTTTGTGTCATATAACCCATTCTGAATAATGATACGATGTTATGGATTGCAATTTAAGACCAGATTTGCAAGGGCTTCTTTGGAAGTGCTTTCAGTTCTGTTCGAACCCGGAACAGACTTCTATGGTCGTATGTCTGACACTACACTTTGAGAAATAAAGCAGATTTCTTTCAAATACATTTCTGTTTGGTGGTGGAGAATTTATTCTCTTAGCTTAACACTCTTCTCTGAGACATACGAGCTCAGAGGTTATGTAGTTGAAGGTTATCAGTGATATATTCCCAATTTGGTAGTGTGGCATGCTAAGTGTTGCTGTGTGTTGATGATCATTCGTTGATCATTTGTGATCAAAGCATGGCTTTCGGGTAAAGCATAGCGTTGTGGACGAGACCTCATCGGACCTCACACCTCGGAAATGGTCAAAACAGGAAAATGCGGCAAGGTTATGAGGGTCGCTCCCTTTAGGGTATGTCATTTCCTTCTAGAAAAAGGTGGTATCATGGTATGGAGCCCAGATGCTTTACCTGTGTGGTGGCATCAATCTTATTTACTATGTGATTGTTGCTTTGTGATCGAGGGCCCTCGAATAAAGGTCGCAAACGACCGGGGGTGGCATATTTGTGTAGTAGTTACCTAGTAAGAGGTAACCCGGCCTAGTGTTGGCAGAGACCAGTTGTCTCTCGGGACGTCCCTCCAGAGGCGTTTCCATGTGGCATAGGAAGTTCCTTAGCCTGACCATTTGTTGGAAAATCCAAAGAAACGATACGAACCTTGTACGGTTTTAGTTGTAGAACCTACCATTTAACATGGCAGCTATAGCAGGCATAATATAATGGTACCTATGTTGGCTAAGATTAATATTATACTTTCGAAATGTTTTCCACACTAGGCACTAATGATAATATTAAAAAGATTTTGCGTATCAAGCATGTTTGACTATCTTAAGGAGAAATCTCCCCCATGTGTGCGATTGCATTGTGTGTGTGCCGGGAGGTCTTATGGTAGTTTCATTTTCCAAAAGCATTGCGAATTTCTTTTATCTTCTTTTGGAAAATAACTGTTTTTAAAATCTCACACCAGTCCCATGACTGACCTGGAGTTTATTGTTCCCTTTCTAAACTCTAGGTGCCCATAATTTTCCACACGGGCAGCCTAGAGTCAGGTTATCAGGTCATTCTGGAATTCAGAAGTTGCTGTGGAGATTTGGTGGCGCACTGGACGGCGAGACGTATCACTTATATATGTATTATCCGCTGTGTATTCTGTATGTGGACAAGTTTATATAACTGTCCAGTGATGTGAATTGTTGTAAACTCTGATGATGTATTGTATAAACGGATATAGTTCTTTGTTTAAAGATTATTTATTCATCTATTATATATTGTTCCGCTGCGAATGTGAGATTCTGTTGTTGTTTCTTTTTCTTTTTCTTCTGTCTTCTTCTACCTCTTCTTTTTAACCTGAAGACTCGTACTTTTGTTCCACTTTGAGCTGAATTGTGGTGGAATTTTGTCAGCTCAAAGGAGTACGGATTTATGGGCCTTCACATTTGGTATCAGAGCAATTGGTTAAGCGACAACCCTGGCTCTGTTGGGTGTTACTTATTAGAGATTGAGTCAGTAGTACTCTAGAATGAGTGTGAGTGTAATAATAGATATGAGCGCGTATTTGTTAGTGAATACAAAAATTTGTTTTATATTGTCTTGACTTATCAGTTGATTGTTTATAGATTCTAGTCGGTGCAGTCTGGCCAACTGTAATCGATAGGGGTTTCTAAACTCTTAACAATATAAACCGACACAGTATTGTTTTAAATAGGGTAAATGAAATAATTTTACCCAAAACTATTTTTGTATAGAACAGAAATGATTTTTCTATGAATTGTTATTGTATATGGATGCTTGGTTGTTAGAAAGAGATAATATTAAAATATTATCATTGTTGTATGGAAATTGAATAAGAAATAATGGTATAACCAAAGATTTGGAGATAAATTCATTTAACAAATGAAATTTATAAATATGTATTGAAAGTATAAGGAAATGAGTTCATATACGAATGGGATTTGTAAATGTAAATTGTAAATGTGATTTATAATTTGAAATAGAATTCCAGGAAAATATTTGAAAATAAAATCCATTAATGGAATGAAATTGGTAATATGAATTTATAAATGAGTTTATAAATTAAAATAAAGTGCCAGAATAATTTTTTGCAATACGGATTAAAGGATTTGGATTGAAATTTCAAAGGATTAAATTTTCTAATTTGAAAATGGTTTCTAGAAGTCTGGAAAATAATTATTTGAGAAGTATTTTTGAGTTGGATATGAAATCTGGTGAGATTTGAAGTTTAAAAATATTTTAAAGGGACTTAATTGATTTCAAAGTTAGTTTTGAAATGTGAGTAATTGTTAAAAAAACTCTGGAATTTCTTTAAAATGTTATGGAATGTAAATAAGTTGATAACTTATAAAATATTTGAAGTTTGGTTGGAATAAGGTTCAAATTGAAAAGGAATGAATTTGTGAATGAAAAATGAGGTTACATTTGTAAATAAATGAATTGGAATTGAAAAAAAAATGGAATGAGATTTGATTTGAATCAAGTTGAGTTGTGAGCTAAAATTGAAAATGGTTTGAATTTGCATATAAATTCAAGTTAGTAGTAGAAATAAATTGAAATTTCCTTGATAAAGATAAAGTAAATTCAGGATGAATTGAATATGGAAATTTGAAATTTAAAAAGGATAAGTGAATATACTAATTGAATTAAATTAGTAAATGGAATGGATTTGATAAATGAGAAAAAAATCAAATCAAAGATTTAAATTGGAAAATTGTTTACAAGGAAAATATAACTTGAGTTTTGAGTTGAAATAACTTAAGCTTTTTGGATAAAAACTCGACTTAAGAAAATTGTGAAATGGTTGTTATCGAATTTTATTGAATGGTTTTCGATGAAATTTGTTTGATTAATGGAATGCAAATTGAATTGAATGGAATCAATCGGAAATGAAATGGAATTAAAATAAATTGAGTTGGTATCAATTTAAATTAGTTATAAACTAAAATGAATATTCTATCAAATGAATATCGTCGAAATTTGCATATAAATGGTTGTCGTTTGATGCAAACGAGATTGTATAAAATTCTATGAGTTATTAGAAGAGAATAAAATTTGATTTTGAATCAACTGAAATAGATATGAGTTTGTTCCATTTAAAAATGAATAGAATGTAATAAAGTGAGTTATAAATCACTTGAATTGAATGGAAATTGTATGTGAATTGGTCGTAAGTAATTTAATTTGTATCGAAACCATATAAATTGCGTATGGGAATTATTTTGAGTGCATTGCTTATGAAAACTATGTGTTTACTATTGAAAATAAGTGAAATATAAATGAAATTCCTATATATGTCACTTACACATTTAAATTGAGTAAGTACAGGTTTTTGGAAGCCGTTTGGCTGCATGTTGGTCGTGCAAATAGCTAAATAAAATAAGCCGCTTTGCTTAAAATGCTAATAAAGGTACGCCTACGGTTTAAAAATAGGAAATATGAACTGTTTTTGCTTTTCTGACCGTGTGGGTTGATGTATATATATTTATGTCAAATTGCAAAAGCTCCTCCGTACAAAGGGGACTCTGCCAAAATTTTTTGAAAATTTTGAGAGTTAGAAAGAAAAATTGAAATTTTTTGAAAATTTTCACTGATGAAAAGAGATTTCAAATTGGGATTTGAGATAAAGGTGAATAAAATTCAATATTCAGAGTTAGAAGATGAATCGAATTCAAGTAAAATTTGAACTGAAAATCTAAATGAAAATTTGGAAATAAAGGTATTGAGATTTGAAATAAACTAATAAATTGAAGCAAATTGGTTTTATATGGAAGTGGAATTCAATTTGAATATAAACTTCAGTAGTGAAGTAGTAAAAATAAATATAAGAAATAATTGTATTGAACTTAAGAAATAAAGAATGAAATTCTTAAGTAAATGGGTATTGGGAATCCAATAAGTAAATTTGGACATTGTGGTTAAGTAAAGTATACAGGGATTATAAAGGCTATAGGAAAATGGAATTGGATTTTGATTTCGAAGATAAATTGGAATTTGCTCGGCAAAGGTATATATTTCAATTTCAATATGAAATTTGATGAGTTTCTGATTTTGCCACTTGGCATTTTGTTTTCTATTGGAATTTGGCAGTCCGTATAGGGACATTTTGTAGTCGTACCGAGCTAGCCGAGCAAAGGAGACGCTGGCGAAATTCTTCGAAAATTTAGAGAGTTAGAAATTTTTTGAGAAATCTTAGATAATTTACAGTTTGAATTTAAATTTAAATTTGAATTGTGAAGTAAAATAAAGTTGTTTGAAACTATGAAAATGTTTAGAAAATCAATAAGGATGATAGTGTTGTTAGGATAAAAAGATTTGGGCTGATAAGTTGATAAAACTGTTTGGTTTTGAGAAAATGATAAACGGGTTGAGGATCATTCTTCTTAACTTGTAATTTCGGGGACGAAATTCTTTTAAGGGGGGAAGAATGTAACGACCCTGAATTTTTGACATTGGAAATCAGAATATTTAATTGATTTTAAATATCTGGAAGTTAGTTTAATTTGAAAATTCAAATATCAGAATGAATTTGGCAATTTAATTTTTGAATTTAATTTATTGAAGTTGGGTAAAATATTGTATCTTCAGTTATGAGCTTGTTAAAAATATTTTCAAGGCTTAGAAAATTCATATTGATAATACTAAAGATAATAAATGTTTCAGAATTGAATTTGAAACGGTTTTGTTCAGTTTTGAAATTTTATTGTTTAAATCAATATTTTAAAAAAATAGCCTTCCAGGGCACAGTCTCGGAATTCGATGAAACTAGTTCCATTAGATCCATAATATTGTATTATTATCGGATTTCAATTTTCGTAGCGTTCGGAGTGGTTGTGTGAGTGTACGCTAGATAAACGCGCTGAAAATTATATCGAAATTTAATTTAATAACTGGGTTCAAAAATCTATCCTCTCCATACGATCGAATTTGGACTCGAAACCTTTTCCATTGTGTTCGAAATAGGGGTTTAACATTATAAACGCCTAGCGGCACGTCTCGATAGGAGGTCGAGATTTTGAGTTGCAAATTTAGAGACAATTTGAATTTGAATTTAAATTTATATATATTTAAATACCCTAGTCAACACAGCTGAGATTCCCTTTCTTCAGCCTGCCTTCTTTCAACATCGGCACTTTTTGCCTTCTCTGCAGTAGGCATTCAACACAAGAAATCGCGTTTTACCTCGGTGTAAAATCAAATCAAAGCCGACTATCTTCTACTCGAATTCAAAAAAATCATGTGGCCTCTGTCTATTTACTTCCTTCGTTCCGCAATACATCATAACCCAAATCGACCTGAGAAAAATGGCGGCCTCTAAAACAAATCGCGTATCCTTTTTCCTTTGTTTTCATTCACGAAATCTTGATCGAAATCGAAAAGAATGGCAGCCGAACTCTATCAATGAAAAAAAAATGGTGGAAACAAAAAAATCAAAGCGCGGTCACGCATGTGGATTCGAACTTGAGTCAAGTTCAATGAAGGAAGCTCGTGGCTATGCTATGGCGATGGCGACTTTGAGCGCGCCTGGATGGTTTATTAGCAGTTCATGGCTTCCTGATTAAATTTAGGGCTCGAGCATGTGAGCGTTGAAGAGGCGATCGATAGAGTCACGCCTCGGAGTTCAATAGGTGTCGTTAGGTTGCAAGTCGAGGTGGGGTCTCGATCTTTGTAGGCGAGGTGGAGGGACGACAAGGAGATTGTGATAGCAAGTTTGGGCGTCGATCGATGCTGGGTGGTGGTGCAGCATCGTGGGAGGCATTGCAAGTTCGACTGGCGTGGTCGAAGTCACGGCATGTTCGTGGTTGTGGTCAGTTCGGCCCGAGGATGTGAGGTATCATTTTATTTTAATTTGATTAAATAAATGAATGTGTTAAATACAGAAAAATAATTACAGTAAAAAAAAATTGTTATTTCGTTATTTACAGGAAAATGTATAAAAATATATGTATCCATATAAAAGTTTTTTTAAAAGGAAAATTAATTAGTTTAATTATAAATTATTAGTTGAATTAAAACTATTAAACGGTAATTGGTTATTCGATTATTTCGAATATTAATAAAACCGTGAATTGTTTATACTAGGTCAAAATCTGTAAAGAAACAAGTCGGAATGGAAATGGATTACAAATGCATAAGCAAAGGTGAGATCTTCTCACTCAAATTAAAAATTGGAAATTCAGTTATTGATTGATTGCCTGTTAGTGATAGTATATATAGTAGTATATATATATTGGAGTTGTTGATTTCCCGCATTATATAGCGGATGATACCTTATGCGCCGCATAATAGCGAATGATATTTTATAAATCCCATATACCGCGATATTCCACCTCAAAGTGGAATGGGTATATAATTGTTGTGCTAACATCTGTGGATGCAGGGAAACAGGTTGGAGGGATCCAACTGGATTCCTCAAATTGTTTGAATATTATTTCATATGTGTATGATGTGATTTATTGATAATCTGTGGATGATTATATTGATAATTGAAATTGTTGAAGGCTAAAATTTAGCCGAATGTATTTTTGGTATCGTTGGATACCAGAAATAAATAAAATTTGATTTTGGAAATTAAAGTGGAAAACTTTAAGTAAATTAATTCTTAAGAATTGAATAAACTTGAAAGAAGTAATTTAACAATAAAAAGTTGATTTTTGTAGTCTTATCGAATTATTTCCGAAACATGGGAAAGGATATTAATAAATGGGTTTTGAATAATATTGTCTAAAAGTTGGAGAATTTATTGAAAATGGAATTTTAAATAGCTTGGAAAGAATAAAGGGATTTATTTAAAAGGTGATAAATTTCTAGAAATCAATTTGATAATTGATTTGGTATTTGAAAATAAATCTTTGAGAAATTAATAAGATAATTGATTTGGTGTTTGAATGAAAATTTATTTTGTGCTGAAATAAACTTAGAAATCAATTTATAAATGCTTTGTTATTTGAAATAAACTTGGAAATCAATTTGTAATTGATTTAATGTTTGAAATAAATTTGGAAATCGATTTGGAATCGATTTGGTGATTGAAATGAATTTGAAATCAAATTGGAATTTGATTTGGTGTTGAAATGTAAATTTGAAATCAATTTGGAATTTGATTTGGGGTTTGAAATAAATTTAGAAATCAATTTTGAATTTGATTTGGTGTTTGAAAGTGAATAATTGGAAATCGATTTGAAAATCATATATCGGTGAAAATTTGGAAATTTGAATTCACAGTGGGACTTTATAAAGGAAAGGGAATCTTATTCCGCGAGTGAAAAGTGATTTGAAATGGGTTTTCAAAGTGATGAAGTGTGGAAAAATATATATATCTTGTGAAGATATTTTGAAAATAAATAATTTTGGGAAAATTATTTAAATCATATGATTGTTGTGAATGTTGTTTGATAGTTAAATAACCGACTATCAATGTTTGCCTTTAAAATGGCACTTGAATTTGTTTTTTAAAACCAGCACTCATTATTCGGTTTAGCCAGGTGAGGATTTTGTGTCATATAACCCATTCCGAATAATGATACGACGTTATGGATTGCAATTGAAGACCGGATTTGCAAGGGCTTCTTTGGAAGTGCTTTCAGTTCTGTTCGAACCCGGAACAGAATTATATGGTCGTATGTCTAACACTACACTTTGAGATATAAAGCAGATTTCTTTCAAATACATTTCTGTTTGGTGGCGGAGAATTTATTCTCTTAGCCTAACACCCTTCTCTGAGACGTACGAGCTCAGAGGTTATGTAGTTGAAGGTTATCAGTGATATATTCTCAATTTGGTAGTGTGGCATGCTAAGTGTTGTTGTGTGTTGGTGATCATTCGTTGATCATTTGTGATCAAAGCATGGCTTTCGTGTAAAGCGTAGCTTTGTGGACGAGACCTCATACCCCAGAAATGGTCAAAACAAGAAAAATGCGGCAAGGTTATGAGGGTCGCTCCCTTTAAGGTATGTCATTTCCTTCTGGAAAAAGGTGGTATCATGGTATGGAGCCCAGATGCTTTACCTGTGTGGTGGCATCAATCTTATTTACTGTGTGATTGTTGCTTTATGATCGAGGGCCCTCGAATAAAGGTCGCAAACGACCAGGGGTGGCATATTCGTGTAGTAGTTACCTAGTAAGAGGTAACCCGTCCTTGTGTTGGCAGAGAGCAGTTGTCTCTCGGGACGTCCCTCCAGAGGCGTTTCCATGTGGCATAGGAAGTTCCTTAGCCTGACCATTTTTTGGAAAATCCAAAGAAACAATACGAACCTTGTACGGTTTTAGTTGTAGAACCTGCCATTTAACATGGCAGCTATAGCAGGCATAATATAATGGTACCTATGCTGGCTAAGATTAATATTGTACTTTCGAAATGTTTTCCACACTAGGCACTAATGATAATATTAAAAAGATTTTGCGTATCAAGCATGTTTGACTATCATAAGGAGAAATCTCCCCCATGTGTTTGATTGCATTGTGTGTGTGCCGGGAGGCCTTATGGTAGTTTCATTTTCCAAAAGCATTGCGAATTTCTTTTATTTTCTTTGTGAAAATAACTGTTTTTAAGATCTCACACCAGTCCCATGACTGACCTGGAGTTTATTATTCCCTTTCTAAACTCTGGGTGCCCAAAATTTTCCACACGGGCAGCCTAGAGTCAGGTTATCAGGTCATTCTGGAATTCAGAAGTTGCTGTGGAGATTTGGTGGCACGCTGGATGGTGAGACGTATCACTTATATTATGTATTATCCGCTGTGTATTCTGTATGTGGACAAGTTTATATAACTGTCCAGTGATGTGTATTGTTGTAAACTCTGATGATGTATGTATAAACGGATATAGTTCTTTGTTTAAAGATTATTTATTCATCTATTATATATTGTTCCGTTGCGAATGTGAGATTCTATTGTTATTTCTGTTTCTTTTTCTTCTGTCTTCTTCTACCTCTTCTTTTTAACCTGAAGACTCGTACTTTTGTTCCACTTTGAGCTGAATTATGGTGGAATTTTGTCAGCTCAAAGGAGTACGGATTTACGGGCCTTCACACTTTATCGCCGGTTTTTGGCGATGTGTGAGGAGATTGAGAAGGTGTAGACCAATCAGTTGAAGGTTGACGATCTTGTTGAAGTGCATTATTAAGTTTGGATACCATTGAAACCAGAGAATCTTCAACTTTGGAAAGTCTTGTGGACAACGTATTATTAAGTTTCGCAATTTGTTTACCAAGGATAATTTGATTTCTTGATGAGAGCACTTGGTTTTGCAAGGTTAAGTGAGCAATAGTCTCATTAGCATTAGGCTGAGTTCGTGCTTCCAATATCTCCATATCGGAGTGATATTCAAACGAAGAAGGAGGAGGTGGGGATGGTTGCCTTGGTAGTTCAACACCACCTTCTTGTTGTTGTTGTTGAGGAGGAGGTTGATCTTGTGCATTTTTCCATTCTAGAAACGTTATATAGGATGGTGGTTCCTCTGGCAAATGCATAAGATTAAAAAATTTGGTTCCACTATATTTGACAGGTAACTCCTCAAAAAGCAGAAATGTATGATGGGATGTTTAGTGCTTTGAAAATTTGCATAATATAAGCCGGGTAAATGATTGTATGACGAGATCTATTCCAAAAATCTTTAATTTCATCGAAAATGAACTGAGGCCAATTAATCTTAGTTCGACCAAAAAGAGCATATAGAGCTTTGTGCTCAAGATCAGTAACTTGTTCATGGCTACATAATCGAAGGATAATGGTATTTATAAGCATTCGGGTAAGGAGCCTAGCACGTGGCCTAAGGAATTTGGATGTAAACAGAGGCATTCGATTCTCCCATAATTGATGAGTGATAATATCACGAGGTTTGAATCGCATATCCACCTAAGAGCATTCTAAAAGTCGTCCAATTATAGCGGGGGTTAACTTGATTGTTGTCCCATAGACACTCGTCCATAACCATTGTTCATCATTCTCAGTAGTCCATACCGATGAACTATCCAAATTAGCGTAAAAAGGTATATAGCCAATTGATCGATAGAAATATCGTTGGCATTAAAAGAAATAAGGGTTTTTAATTCACCTTGCTCACAGATGTCATCCATATCGTATGAAGGAAACTTGATTAGATTATAGAAGGGTCCAAGATGCATCTTCTTAATCTTTAAGTCGCCAAACCGTCGTATAGTCGTTGGATTGTGAAATAACCAATCGTTGATTTGAGTGTCAGTTACCATCAAAGGTTGAGAGGAGGATCCTTCTCCATGCTTTCTCTTCTTAATCCCATTTTTTTGTTCATGGAGGCATTAATAGAAATTCGGATTTAGGGATTTTTAGAGAAATAATTTTTAATTTGGAAATGAATTGAAGTGAGGAAGTAGTAGTTGTTCGATCAGATATAGGGTTTTTAAAAAAACTGTCGATTACCGTTCCAGACGTCTGAAAAAGTTGATCAGACGTCTGAATATGTATAATTTAGAAACAGAAAGTGAAGTCAGACGTCTGGAATCTAAACTCAGACGTCTTGTAAGCTTTAAGGTGAGACAGAGAGTGATTTCAGACATCTGGACTTGATTTTAGACGTCTGTGAATATTTAATTTGTTTCAGAATCTTAGTTCAGACGTCTGGAATCTATTTCAGATGTCTGAAAACTTCCAGATTAGCTTTTGTTGATTGAAGTGTGAAGAAAAAACTTTATTTATTTAAATAGAAAACAATACAAACAAATATATATGTATATATAATTGTCTCCAAACGTCATAGTTTATTTTTCTTGGTTCCATTCCTGACGATCCCATGAATTCGGTTTTGCCTGGGTATTTTCTTTTGATGCTTGTATTGGTGACCAAGAAGGAGGTATTAGACTGAATTGTCCTTTAGATGTTCCTTCTCCCCATAATCTTCGTGGATTTATGTGACGAGCACGTGAAGGAGTTTCTGTGAGACGAGGAGATCGTGCATGAACACAATCCTTAGTAGGAGAATGTCCACAGATGGCAAGAATGCATTTTTCCAGAAAGTTTAAATGTGCTCCCTGGCGTCGTTGTTCGTAATACATTTCTCGTTGTACATCCATCATTTCTTTTTGATAATGATGAATTTCATCTGCTTTTTCCAAAAGAGAGGATGATGGAAGATTCATATTATGTTTGGCTTTCTTCCCTTTTGGAGAAAAGCCTGTATGATATGATGGTGAGGGCATAATGTGGAGAGATGGAGACGATTTTGGAGTTGTTTTGGCGGGAGATGTGTATGTACTCCTAGATGAGGGGGATGAAAAATCTATGGTAGAGTAAGTGGAATTGTGATCAGATGGCATGTTTTAAGATTTTGATTAAAATATAGCAGAAGAAGTTTGTACTGTGATTTTGTTTAAAAATTATATGTATATATAAGAGTTGAAATTTGCTATTTTAATCATTCTATTTGTTTTAGTTTGTTAAATTTCTTGTGGTGTTTAGAGAAAGCATCTGATCCATAGATTATGAGAGGTATAAAATAAATATTATTTTGTTTTATAATGTTATTCATGTTTCTAAACCGTTAGTTCATGGATTAAAACTGGTTAACCAATGAAATGAAAATTTAGTATTAGTTGTTAAGATCATTAAGAGAACATATTCCTAAATCGCGTCGTAATTTTACAAAAGTTTGTTCGTTTAATGGTTTTGTAAAGATATCGGCTATTTGAATATCGGTGTTAACATATTCTAGAGTTATAGTCCCTTTTTCGACATTATCTCTTAAGAAATGATGTCTTATATCTATATGTTTAGTTTTAGAGTGATTTACCGGATTTTTAGATATATTGATTGCGCTAGTGTTATCACAATAAATCGAGGATTTTTCAATTATTTTTCCATAAACATTTAAGGTTTGTTGCATGTAAATTACTTGTGCACATTCTAATGCCGCTGAAATGTATTCGGCTTCACAAGTGGATAGAGAAACACAATTTTGTTTTTTACTAAACCATGAGACGAGAGATTGTCCGATGAAATGACATGTTCCACTAGTACTTTTTCTATCCGTTTTGCATCCTCCAAAATCTGCATCGCTATATGATACAAGTGCAAAGGAAGATCCATTCAGGTAGAATAGTCCATAGTTTGTCGTGTTAGATAAATATCTCAAGATACGTTTAACGGCTCGTTGATGAGATTCTTTTTGTTTTTCTTGAAAACATGCGCAAAGACAAACACTCATCATTATATCGGGTCGACTTGCGGTTAAATATAATAATGAACCAATCATACTCCTATATAATTTTTCTTCAAAATCTTTTCCGTGTTCATCTTTATCAAGATGAATCGTTGTACTAATAGGTGTAGGTTTACTAGATGTTTTATCCATACCGAAACGTTTTAATAGTTCATTACAATATTTTTCTTGATGTATAAAGATACCATTTTCTTGTTGCTTTATTTGTAATCCTAATAAGAAATTTAATTCTCCCATGTGTGACATTTCAAATTCATTTTTCATTATATTAGAAAATTGTACACATAAATTTTCATTAGTTGATCCAAATACGATATCATCGACATAAATTTGAACTACTAAAATATCATCATTTTCTATTTTAATAAATAGAGTCGTGTCAATTTTACCAATTTGAAATCCTGATGAGATTAAATGATTTTTAAGCCTATCATACCATGCTCTAGGGGCTTGTTTTAACCCATATAATGCTTTATTTAATTTAAAACATGATTTGGAAATTTTTTATGTTCAAATAATGGTGGTTGTTTGACATAAACATTTTCTTTGATAAAACCATTCAAAAATGCACTTTTGACATCCATTTGATATAATTTAAAATTGTTATAACAAGCAAAAGCGAGTAGAGTTTGTATAGCTTCTAATCCAGCTACAGGTGTAAAAGTTTCATCGTAATCGATTCCTTCTTCTTGATTATACCACTGTGCTACTAAACGTGCTTTATTTCGAACTATATTTCCGGTTTCATCGGCTTTATTTTTAAATACCCATTTAGTTCCAATGACGGATTGATCTTCCGGTCTTGGAACGAGTTCCCAAACATTATTTCATTCGAACTGATTTAATTCTTCTTGCATAGCTACAATCCAAAAATCATCTTTAGAGGCTTCTTTATAGTTCTTTGGTTCAAAATTTGAAACGAATGCAACATGACTTATTTGATTTAGTTGATTTCGAGTTACTCTAGAATTTAAATCTCCAATAATGTTATCTATATGATGATTCTTTAAAATCCTAGGAGGTGTAACTAAAGTATTATTTTGATCAATAGCTTCATTATTATTGTGAGGTGTGTTATAAGAATCATTTGGATGTATTTCTTCTTCGTCATTAATTTGTGTAGTTACAAAATTTTCATCAAAAGAAACATGTAAACTTTCTTCTATAATATTTGTCCTTTTGTTATAAAGTCTATAAGCTTTGCTACGATCCGAATAGCCAACAAATATTCCTTCATCAGCCTTAGGATCAAATTTTCCTAGATTGTCTTTAGTATTTAATATGAAACATTTTGATCCAAATGTTCTAAAATATGATACTTTAGGTTTCTTACCAAAAAATATTTCATAACACGTGTTTTTTGTCATTGGTCGTAGTGTCACTCTATTCAAAACATAACAAGCTGTAGCAATAGCTTCAGCCCAAAAATGTTTTGGTAGATTACTACTGTTTAATATTGTTCTTGCACATTCTTGTAATGTTCGATTTTTTCGTTCAACTACACCGTTTTGTTGTGGTGTACGTGGAATTGAAAAATTATAAGTAATTCCCTTTTTATTGCAAAAATTTGTAAAAAATTCATTTTCGAATTCTCCTCCATGATCACTGCGAATATTTTTAATTTTCAAATTCATTTGATTTTTAATTCTTTTTGCAAAAAATTTAAACATACCAAAAGTGTCACTTTTATGTTTTAAAAACAAAGTCCATGTATATCTTGAAAAATCATCAACAATTACAAAAACATACTTGCTATGATTTATTGATCTTACTTGAGTAGGACCAAATAAATCTAAATGCAACAATTCTAATGGTTGTTTTGTTGAAATGTTATTTTTAGATTTAAAAGTACTCCTTTTTAATTTTCAAATTTGACATGCATCACACAATTTATCAATTTTATAATTTATTTTTGGTAAACCTCTAACTAGTTCATGTTTTGATAATTTATTTATATATTTGAAATTCATGTGACAAAATCATTTATACCATATCCATGGATCATTAAGTTTAGAGGTCAAGCATAAATCAGAATTTTGTTTATATTCATATTTAAAATATAAATATTTTTATTTCGAAATCCTTCAAATAATAAATTTTTATTATTATCAAATATATTGCAACGATTTTTCTCAAAATTCATTTGAAAACCTTTATCACATAATTGACTAATGCTAAGTAAATTATGTTTTAAATTTTCTACTAGTAAAACATTAGAAATAATAGGAGAGTTAGACATACCGATGTTTATGACTTCTCCAATTCCGATGACATATCCTTTTGAGTTGTCTCCAAGGTTACGGTGCCTCCATCGATATAATTTATATTTGAGAGCATCTTGGCATTCCCGGTCATGTGTTTTGAACAGCCACTATCGAGTATCCATTTCTCCTTGCTTTTATTTTTGGTACCTATAAAACAAAATTATTCAATTGGTACCCACTTCTTTTATTAGGGTCCTAAATGTTAGGAGGGGAGGGTAGCCATACCCAAGTGGGTTTGGGTCCTTTAAAAATATAATTGTTATTAAATACTACACTTGATAAAAAGCTATCAATATGTTTTTGTCTAATTAACTTATTATTAGATTTTGGTGTCTATATTTTTATATTTTTAGATTTTGCATATTTACTTAACTTTGGTGTCTTTTCGAAACTTTGATACAAGATACTTTGCTTTATAGTATTACCTTTTTTCTTTTGTGAATTCTTTTCAAATTCTAATCCATTTCGATTACCAGAAGGTTTTGAAATTTTAATTAAATTATCAAGATCTTGTTTTCCTTTGTTAAACTTTGAAACATTATTAGTAATTTTTTCTAGCTTATCCTTTAATTCACAAATTTCAGTTTTTGAAATTTCTATACTACTTTTTAGTTCAATATTTTCCTTAATCAAATTCTTATTCTCAAGTTTTAACCTTTCTATTTCACTAAGTTGTGTATCATATTCGATAGACTTTTTACACTTTTCTTGTGAAATCACTAATTCTTCTTCTAAAATAACTTTTTCATCCTTTAATAATCCAATTTCTAGTTCTAGTCGATTTATTTTGGCTAGGTGTTCTTTATTCAATTTTTTGATTTTTCTAAACTTATCATCGAGTTCCATACTTAATTCTAATAGTTCATTATAGCTAAGTTCGGGACATACCTTATCAGTGTTACCCATAAAACATACATTAGCTTGTTCTCCATTGCTATCACTATCACTATCAGAAGATGATGATGAATCGGAATCGTCCCAAGTGACTTTAAAAGCTCTTTTCTTCTTAAATTTCTCAAATTTATTCTTTTTCTCATTGTTGCGTTTAGGACAATCCTTCTTCATGTGTCTGTATTGATCACATTCATAGCACTTAATTTGAGATAGATTTGTTGTATTGGACTTCCCTTCTATTTGGAATTTGGTCATCTTTCTAAATTTCTTGAATTTGTTGTAACTCTTGGCAATGAAAACTATCTCTTCTTCATCCAAATCCGAGTCATCATTCTTTGCTTGAAATGCTATGTTCTTCTTTTCAATATTTTGTTCTTTTCTAGCCTGTAAGTTAGCTTCATAGGACATTAAATTTCCTATCAACTCTTCAACCTTGAGAGTAGAGAGATCATTAGCTTCTTCAATAGCTAATACTTTCCTTTCCCAATCCGATGTTAAAGAGTTGAGTATTCGAGAAACTAAATCAAAATCAGTAAACTTAACTCCTAATGCCATAAGATCATGTTGGATAGTTTGAAATCTAAAATACATGTCAACAATAGTTTCATTTTGCTTCATTTTAAATGAAGAGAATTGGTTTTGCAAAATTGAAATCTTAGTTTGTTTGACCTTTGTTGTACCTTCGTGTGTAATTTGTAAGGTATGCCAAATGTCAAATGCAGTGGTACATAACATGACACGTGAAAACTCATTTTTATCTAGAGAGCAAAATAAGACATTCATATCTTTAGCGTTGTTTGAGGCTAAGGTCTTTTGTGCATCGGTCCAAGTGTTCATAGCAGTGTCAGGTGCTTTATACTTATTTTGTGTGGCAGACCGTATTTCTAGACCATTGGCTTCCATAAAGATACGCATACGTGGACCAATATGCATTGTTGGAGCCATTAAATAGTGAGGGACGTGCGGTAAATTGACCTTCTCGAAAGATACTTGCCGTATTAGTGATTCAAAAACTTGTTACAATACTTTTGATCAAACCAAGCTCTGATGCCAATTGAAAGTCTATAATATGGTGGATCGATTATACAAATGACAAGTATATAACTAAATTAAACTATTGTGTAACGATAGTAAAGAATATAAATAAGAATAATCACACCAGGGGTTTTATACTGGTTCAGACCTCCTTTCCTACGTCCAGTCCCGAAGCTCCTCTTCGGAATTTCCTTTTACCAAATAACCCTCACTTCACCCGGAGGAACAGGTTTACAATAGTAGAGTTTCTTTGTTAACTATGTGTTCTCCATTACACGGATTTTGACTATTTAGTACAATTGAACTTCTTATATCTCTTGAATGATTGAATACAATATTGTTCGAGAGAATATAGAAGTGTATGATCTCAGATTTTCATATTGGATAGCAAGTAGATGATTAGAAAAAGAGATGATCAAGATAGAGAGTCGAGTTGTATTTTGATCCTTCTTGATTCTTGTTTATATAGTTGTAGAGTGTTGCTTCTAGTAGTTGCATCTCTTCCCTTTCAGTCTAGAGTCGTTACTGTTCACTAGTGAAGAGTTGTGGAGGAGAGATGGAGTTGTGTCTCTTCGGAGATGGCAGTTGTTATTTGAATTTTTGCCACGAGCCCAGTTTCAGACGTCTGAATGGTGTTTTCAGACGTCTGGAACCTAATATTATTTTTTGTCCAGTATCTACGTTCAGACGTCTGAAGTTCTGCATTCAGACATCTGAACCTGTCAAGTGAGGTTTTTCTGGGTTCATTCTTGAGTGTTTCTTCCTTCGATCTTCGGTTAACTTTGTAGATGAATTTCTTTAATGCCTTAGTCCTCGTCTTGTCAAGGTAGTGGTTTGTCTTGCTTTGTATTCGTATCTGTATAGTTGTATATATATGATTTCCATTGTATAGTTGTCATTGTCGAAATCGTAAACTAAGGGTTCTAACATAGTTAATTTTCATAAACATTAGTTAAATTATTATTATTATCACCAACTTAGTTAATTTTTATATAACTTAATAAACGAAGTTAATTTTAATATTCTTAGTTAATTAATCAACATCATCATCATTGTATATATATTATACATAAGTTTAGTTGAATTTAATAAAAATTAGTTAAATTGGTTAATATTTTACAATTTATTATTTTTATTATTTTTATTAGTATTATTACTTCTATAAACTTAGTTAATTTGTATAAAACTTATAGTTAATTTATTATTATGGAGTCGGCAATTTGTACACAAAATTGAATACAAATGCTGACACAAAGGATCTGGAGTGATGGATTTTATTGTCCTTGTACGGAAGATGGAATTTAGGTGGTAATCCAATGGTGAAGATTCATTGTGTCACCGTGTCCCCAAGTTGTGTTCAAATAAACTTTCCCTATTATTGTTATTTTAATTTATGCATTGATTCTTAGTTTTACAAAAAATAGTCGGAGTGCATAGAAAATATTAAATTGAGTCTCGATTTTAAACCGAGACTCGGTCTTTAACCCACTTAGTTAAACCCAGTCTCTGTTTTAAACCGAGTCTCAGTTTAAAAACTGAGACTAAGTCAGCATTCAAACCGGGCCTCGGTTTTCAAATTAAGACTCAGTTTAAAAACTGAGCCTTAATTTAAGAACTGAGCTGTTAAACTGAGTCTCGAGTTTCAATTCAAAAACTGCGGCATCATTAGCTGAACGATAGGTAAGCGCTGGCTCGGTTTCGAAGGTGTGCATTTCATGGATGCGAAGTGGTACTATTTTCCAATATAAAAATTAATATCAACACAATTCAAGTTTCTTTCATCTTAAAACAATCAACTCAACTAAAAAGTTTTCAATGAAAACATTGTGGTATGCTGCCCTCATAAAATCAATGAAAATGTTGAGTAAAAAACACATTGAGTTTTATTGTTCTATGTCAACAGCCAAAGTCAAACAATGGTACATTGAAGAGAGTACACTGCCCGCATAATATCATGCCAAGTGCATGAACACAATGCTCATTGGGCCAGAACAAGTTTATGCTTGTATATTGTCTATATTAAGCAATTCAAAAGCAATTTAGAGTTACCAAACATTAAAAGAATCATTTTGTGTAGGAAATTGCTTTGTAACTGGACAGTTATAGATTTGTTGTTAGAAATATTAGTAGAGCGGCTTGGTTATAAACTTCCTTGTGCTTATATTAAAGGAAAAAAATTGTTCACGCTAATATAAAATAAAAAAGTTGAAAACACAATTCCCTACCATCACACTCAGAATCTACGTAACCTATATTTGATTTAATTAGCGGACATAGTTATTTCTTCTGTACAAGTGGGTGTGAGTGTGCATTCATTTGCATGTATACGTATATGTGTTTATGGTAGCTGACTAGTGCATTTTTTATATATGCGTGCATGGGGAAGGGCGTGTGTGTACTTGTCTGGGCTACTTTTGTGCTGTGAATGTCACATAGTCAAAATGTGTCTAACATAGTTCATACGGTTTCAGTACCATTTACTTATACTAGACTTTGGTTTTCTTTTTTAAATTAAATAATCACTTAAGATGGAGATGTACAGAAACTCACTTATTGTGCATAGAAGAAAATCTAAGTTGATTTTTATTTAATGAAGCATGAATATATGCAGAAGATACAACAGTTCCATGATAATCCAACATACACAAGTACAATTTAGCATACACATACATTTAATTCTATGAACAGTGGTCCAAAACAAAGGCTGAAATCATGTTAGCTAGTCTACAATGACACATTTGATACAAGTTTGGCTAGCAAAATAACAATAAATCCAAAAATAAAAAATGTTAGTACAACAAATTTGAAGAATCACTAGATTTATACGCAATTAGCACTGTGATATCATTTGCTTAAACTGTTATATTATGGACAAAATTTTGTGAAACCTTATTTTTAAAATAATTAGACTGAAATTACTTGTCTCCTATTTTAAAATAGTAGGCAATATGCAATACGCAATTAGAGTGAAATTACTAAAATAATTGCGTATTGCATATTTTTAAAATAATTAGACATTCAAAACTGTCATATTGTGGATAAAATTAACATTGAATTCACAACTAGGTTTATATGATGTGTACGTAAATGTGCATATTTTTACCACCATATTTAATCTATTTAAATTAAATAAATGATCATATCGGGTGTTTTAACTTGTTTAAACCAAAATTCAAATTATTTCAAATTGTCACATATTCATCTTCATCCAAGGGCAAAATGGTCATTTTTTGTGCGTATATTAATTTTCTAAAATTTAATTGAAAATTTCTATATTATTTTATAGGAATTTAAATTCAGATACAAGTGGTTTCATGATGATATATGCATGCACAAGAGTGAAGAGAACAAATGAAGATGGAAATAATTCAAAGTGAAGATCATGGATGACCCCACCTACCCACATACCTTCATGTACAAATTAGAGGCTAATGCACATGCTAATAGAGTTTAAAAGCTTCATGCACATCTAAATGAGGATTATTTGAAGATAATGATTACTTGGCCTCCACACTTCCTAAGAGGGTATTTTGGGCATTCCCCAAAAATATGAATTAGGGTTTAACACATGTACAAATACCCCTTATGGTTCATGTAACCCTCTTCCTCTTAGTTAGTTTTTAGCTTAGAAAACAAATCAAAGCTCTCTTTCTTTTCATGGCTACTTAGCCATTTCTTCTCTTATGTAATTCCGTTTTTTTCTTTATGCAATTTAATACATGTTCCTTTTCTTTTCTTGTTATTTCCTTTCATGTTGTAGTGTAGATTTGTTTATTTATGCAAGTAGTGTAGATTTTCTTTTATGCAATTAGATTAGTTCTCTTTTTCATTAGCTTTTATTTTCCTTTCTTTTTGCTTTCATGTTGCTAGCTACATTTGTTAATCAAATGACAAATATGAGAGGCTAAACCCCTTTAATTTAGGGGTAATGAAGCTCTTTAATTATGTAGCTTCAACTATTTGTTAATTCATGGTCTCTTTTTGTGCTTAATGATGATGTTAGAAATGGTTTACTATTTGTTTTTGCTTTGATTTGATAGCCTATATTGTTGACACTAAATAAGCTATGCTTAATCAATCACTAACACTAATTGCCTCTTCATCAAAATATGATTATGACAAAAGAAAGTGATTTGAAATTAAAATTTGATGGTCTATACTTCTAATCAATAGTTAATAGGCCATACTTAAAATAGATTTCATTTTCATTGTCATTGTCAATGTTCATTAAAGTTAGTAAGTGGTTTAAGGGGTGTGTTATAGTTTGATGGTTTATGTTGGCTAATCAATAGCACAAATATATCATACATATGATAAGCACATCAATTAAAGCACTAATGACCATAAAAGAGAGATCATGATTTCATATGTGTTGAACTATATGATCTAGAGAGTGGATTTATTCTCTAAATTGTTATTTAACTCTTATATTTGCATTTTTTTTCTTCAAGTTAGTTAGCTAATTTTCTAATTCTCTAGCTTAACTTTCATTCCAATTGGTATAATTTGATTGAATAGCATTTTTAAAATCATCAATTCCCTGCGGATCAACCCATACTCGCCACGTACTTCAATAGTACGCTGTGCGCTTGCGGTATAAATTTAATTCAAAATTTATCGGCGGTTTTCTAATCCGATAGAAAATTTGTCGATTAACAAGTTTTTGGCGTCGTTGCCGAGGAAATTGATTTGATTTTGATTTTCTATTCTTCGAATTATTTTTCTTTGATTTTTATGTGTTTTTATTTTGTGTGTGTTGCATTTTAAAAAAAAAAAAAAATTGTGTGTTTGTATGTAAGTTTGTTTTCATTTTGTAGTGTGATTGTTATTTTTTTTTCCGTTTGCAATTTTCATTTCAAAAAAACAAAAAACAAACAATTAAAAAAAATTATTCCATTTTAATTTTCATTTACAATTCTGATTTGATTTTACAATTACTGTTCATTCTCAACCAAACATTTCATTTTTTTACAATTACTGTTAAACTATGCACACATTCACTGTGCATATCCTGTGACACTTCTGCATTCACATACCACTACATTCCCTCTCTGTACATAATCTCCCACTCTTGCAAACCAACAGCCATTTCTACATTGTTCTCATTTCAACTTCAATTCTACTTCTACAACTACTACCGGCACATTGCTGTCACTTCCTCACTGAATCTCCACCCATTACCTGTTATACAACTACAACTGCCCCTGTTTCTGCTCAACCATTCAAACCCACCACCTTCAAATTTCCTATTTCACAAACTGTTGGATACTACTTGCATGCAATTCACCAGTATCACTGCCATTACTTCTGCATACCACCCTACACATATAACCACTGCAAAAACTTACATCACTTCAAACACCAACAACTTCCTGATCAACTCCACAGTCATCACCAGCCTGACAGTCATCATCAAACATATCACTTCCAATCACCACCATCTATCTACTATCAATTGCCATATACCATATTTCATCCATATACCAAAAACATCTTCAAACTCCAAGTTCATCCCCTATACCACACTAAACAAAAGCACCGCCTTGTCACATACCAACTGCAACTACATCATACCCACAATAAACTGCACCACTACTCTACTGCTGCCACAACAGTCTCCAATTCCAACAGTTCCTTCAACCATCAACTGAACTCCATTCATCCATAATCTACACTGCCATATTCTATTAATAAAAACTGAATTGCAGTCATCATCCTCATACAGCGAAACCTTCTACAAATACAACCATTCCATAACAGCCCTTCAGACCACACTTCAACATTCCAACCACAAACTTCACTGCCTACCGCCCTTCAGACCACCGCCAAACAACTGCCCCTTCAATTGACAACAAACACTCCATTGTCATCAACTCACCATAACTGCTACTCAACAAAACCACCAACCATCCTCTTTCACCACCAAACATAACACCACTGTGAACAAATGTGACGACCGCCCATGACCCCTGCACTGAACCTAGAGATAGTGCGCTGTAAAGTGTGTCAGGCGACCATGGACGATTGCCAAGGTAAATTAAAAACATCAGAATCTATCGTATTACTCACACCGCATGGACAAAATACAATAGAACATATACATAGTGAAGCTTCACAGAAAAGAATCTCATCAATAAAACCTCATAATAGCTGAGTACAATATTTCAATAGTCAATACAACAAGCCTCACTACATAACGCTCAAAGAATACAAAGCAGCGGAACATCCAGTACATATAGTAAGAAAGAAACAATATGCAATACTCCAGCTCGTCTTCGATATCAGCACCGTGGAAAGCAAGAACAGCACATGTCACCTGCTACCTAGTCTGCCCGTCCCAAAATGGACGAACAGCCCAAGGCAATAAGAGTTAAAACATAAAGCCTTGAGTCAGACAACAGTCTTAGTGAGCAGTAAATTAACTAACAACATACCAAAAGAGCATAAAGGAAAAGGAATAGGAATACAACCCTCCCACTCCAACCTCATTCTACAGTGATAGCCCCCAGACACACACTAAGCAGAAGTAAACATAGCAGAGCATACAATTTAAGGTAAAGCAATTATCACTCGAGTCAAGGGCGATGTTTTCCAAGCACAAACCCCCCAAGGCCTAAACCAAGATCAGATAAGCACCCAGAAAATACCGCTCTTGAGACCGAATGACGATACAACCAAACATCCATGACTCTGGCTATCACTGTTATCATTGCTTCGATATCATCGTTTGTTGAATGACCGGCACATTCTTTCAGCCGTCCGTCAAGGGCTAATGGAAACCCCGGTTCTAGACATAACTCTGCACGTCATCGTGACCCGTGCCTAGGACTATCGAATCTACCCAGAGTACTTGACTACCCAATCAGTAGCCTTCAGGGACTATCGAATCTGCCCAATGTACTCTTGCTTTGAGCATGCTAGAACCTTCAACAACGATAGGATCTCAGCCTTCTAGTCATCCTCCTCGACGACTATTTCCATACTAGCTCAAGCGCCTCTCGAGCATCCATTATCCTCAACTCGAACCATATCATCGAGTTATCAACATGCTTGGAATGATCCCGTCTGGATTAGACCAAGATAAACTCATATCATGTCTCGCTTCATCACATCCTCGCAAAGCTTCATCTCAACATCATCATCATCGAATCTATGCATAAGAGCTTCACCATCCGCTACATATGCCACAAGCAGCTTTTCCAATTCAAGAGCCTTTCCCTTAGCTTTTGAATCATCTTCGGTCTAAATCAAATCATCAATCATCTAATTCATTGCAATCAGTCAAATCAAACATTAATCCAAGTAAACAATCATTCAAATATGATCTAAATAGACAATTATAACCATAATGGCAATTTCGTAATTAAAGAGTCGAAAGTCTAACAAGTATGAAAACATGAGCAATATCTCTATAATCTTGACGAATGAACTTGCATAGGTTAACACTTAGTAAAATGGTCGTCAAATCATCATGAACAATGAATCTACATGGATATATACTTCGGTTTACAAAAATGCATGAAAATCACTACTTTAACATCAAATCAAGCCAACGATCCGATATACTCCTTTGGATCCGTGTGAGAGATAATCACCACTCACCAAATCACCTAAACAACCCCAAATCAACACGCTTCAGATCTGGACAGGGAAGGATCTAACTCGATCTATCACGAATCCGCTTCAAACGATGAAATCTCTCTTCGAAGAATGTAGATCTTCAATCTAAGCTCTTCGATCTTCGATTTGATCTTCAACTTGGATGGATGGAATCACTAGATTAGAGTGGAGAAAAGAAGTGAAGAAGTGTAGAAGTCGAGCTCTCAAAATGGCAGCACTTCGTCGCTTTGAAATCCGGATCCCAAAAAGTGAGAAATGGACGAGTATTTATAGCTGAAATTCCTTAACTCGTCTGCCTTCTTAGGTCGTCTCCGACATAAGCCTCCCTCTGCCTTATGACCTACGACTCAGCAACTAACCCATAAGTCGGTAACGACTTAACACATGCGCCTATACGACCTAACGAAGATACGTCTTAACATACGCGCGCATTCTCACGTCCTACGACTTAATGCTTTGCCGACTTACGACTTATCAAAACCCGCTAGTCTACGACTTATAACTTAGCAGGGCCTCCGACTTAATAGATAACTAGGTTACGACTTAACCGGGTTATGACTCAATGACTCAACTCCTAAGTCGTCTACGACTTAACGTACCCAGCAACCTACGACCTAAGCTCATGTGTGCCTCTACGACCTAACGACTTAGCACACACTCGACCCAGCAACTATACCACCTTAACGAGTCAACTGGGATACGACCTACGACCTAACAGTGTCGCGACTTATGCTCCTCCGACCTAATACCTTCGCGACCTAACATCTGCACGCGACTTACGACTTAAGCCTTTGCGCGACTTATCTAAACACAGTGCTTAGGTTTCTTACGACCTAACTTCACCCAGACATAAGTCGCTTACAACTTAACACCTTAACTCGCTAACTCGTTTAGTCCTTAGGTCGTTGCCGACCTAACTCTACCCCACGACCTAAGTTATCACAAGACCTATCTCCCCTACGACCTAACCCATAATGCTTAGGTCGCCATCTACACTTCCTTAGGTCGCCTAAACCACTTAAGTCGGTCACGACTTATCACTTAGGTCGTTTACGACCTAGGACTTGAACAAAATTTTGCCTAAAATCTGAAATGACTTAACAACGCTAAGAATTCTAGATTTTGACGAATTTGTCGATCCGTAAAAATACGGGTCGTTACATTCTCTCCCCCTTAGGAATTTCGCCCCCGAAATTCCAAACAAACAAAGCAATTAAAGACTATTATGCACGCCTACCATCCATAGCAATCAACAAACCATGCATCCAATTCTAGCTTAGCATGCAGAATTCTAAAACCAGTACAAGTTACAATATTGTGAGATGACACGACACCTTAGGGCCATACCTTGAAGAGTTCAGGATGAGCTGCTTTCATCCTCTCTTCCACTTCCCACGTACAGTCGTTATCATCGTCACTCCATTGTATCTTGAGCCACTTAACTATTCTCCTCCTAAGCTGTTTCGTGTCGGTTTCCACTACACGAAGCGGCTTACGAGGTCTCTTACCGACTGGATCAACTTCGAAGTCTTCACAGCTATCAGCAGAAACCACTGTATTCGAGTCGTGCACATACTTCCGTAGATACGATACATGAAAAACATTGTGCACACCCGACATCTTCTCCGGTAATTCCAATCTGTAGGCGAGCTTTCAAATTCGCTCGATGATCGGGAATGGTCCAACAAATCTCGGAGTCAATTTCCCTTTCTTCCCGAATCGAATAACATTCTTCAGTGGAGAAATCTTCACAAAAACCATGTCTCCAACGTCGAATTCCAAATCTTTACGACGCTTATCGGCATAACTTTTCTGACGATCTTGGGCTGCCTTCATTCGTTGCCGAATGATCTCTATACAATCTGAAGTCTGTCGAATCATCTCTGGCCCAAGCATCAGCTTTTCCCCGGTCTCTAACCAACATGTCGGAGAGTTACACGGTCTTCCATACAATGCCTCATACGGTGCCATACCAATGCTCGACTGGTAACTGTTGTTGTACGAAAATTCCACCAAATGAAGGTGATCTTCCCATGATCCTCCGAAATCCAAAACACAAGCTCTGAGGAGATCTTCCAAAACTCGGTTGACTCTCTTGGTCTGACCATCTGTTTGAGGATGATAAGCTATACTCAAGCACAACTCGGTTCCCAAAACTTCCTGGAAGCTCTTCCAAAATCCACTAGTGAACAATGGATCTCGATCGCTCACTATACTTTTCGGAATACCATGGAATCGAACTATCCACTTAACATACAACTCAGCCAACTTTGATGCAGTCCTAGTCGATCGAACAGGAATGAATCTTGCACTCTTAGTCAAACGATCTACGATGACCCAAATCCCCTCATTTCCCGTTCTTGTTCTAGGTAGTCCATCAATAAAATCCATCGATACTTGCTCCCACTTCCATGTAGGAACTTCCAATGGCTGAAGCAATCCACTTGGCTTCTTCTGTTCGGCCTTTACCAATTGGCAGTTCATGCACTTGGAAATAAAATTTCCAACATCCTTCTTCATACCTTCCCAGTAATAGGTTCTCTTCATATCCCGATACATCTTATTTCCACCTGGATGAATTGTCAACTTCGAGTGATGACTTTCCTTCAGAACTTCACTCCTCAATTCATCTATATCAGGAACAACTAGTCGTCCTTGCTTCCGAAGCCAACCCTCTCGATCGACCTCGAATTCTTTATCCTTTTCTGGTTCCATTCCAGACTCCAAATCACGGATAATCTTGACAATCTTATCATCTCGCTTTTGGCTCTCGCCAATCCTTTCCACAATAGTCGGTCTTATCGATAAGTTTGCCAATATCTCAGGTTCCAATTCGCATCTAGACCTGAAGTCAAATCCAGCTAAATACTCGAGACTCTTCCATTCTGAAAACATGGCTCCCAATCCCGCATGTCTTCGACTTAACGCATCTGCCACTGCGTTACCTTTTCCCGGAGTATAGGCTATATCAAAATCATATGATGCCAAAAACTCTAGCCAACGTTGCTGCCGAAGATTCAAATCCTTTTGGGAGAAAAGATACTTCAACGACTTATGATCTGTAAACAACTCGAATCGAACTCCCAATAGATAATGTCTCCACATCTTCAGAGCAAATACAATCGCTGCTAACTCCAAATCATGAGTTGGGTAATTCGTTTCGTGTGGCTTCAGTTGTCGACTAGCATACGCAACAACTTTATCCCTCTGCATCAGCACTGCTCCAAGTCCAGTGCCACATGCGTCGGTGTAAACCACCATCTCATCATTCCCACTCGGAATGGTCAAAACAGGAGCACTTGTCAATCGCTCTTTCAGGATTCTGAAAGCTTGCTCACACTTATCATCCCATCTGAACACTAGGTTCTTCTTCGTCAATCCTGTTAATGGTGCAGCTATCTTGGAGAAGTCTTTGATAAACCGTCGATAATATCCTGCTAATCCAAGAAAACTTCTCACATCAGATGCATTCTTAGGTCTAACCCAATCCTGGATTGCTGCCACCTTAGCGGGATCAACCGCTATTCCATTTCCAGAAATAACATGGCCTAAGAACCTCACTTCATTCTTCCAGAAGTGACACTTCGAAAACTTAGCCTTCAGCTGATGTTTCCGTAAGATTTCCAAAACAATACGCAAGTGCGTCTTGTGCTCTTCCTCAGTTCTGGAGTAAATTAGAATATCATCCACGAACACGAGCACGAACTTGTTCAACTGATCTCTGAACACTCTATTCATAAGATCCACAAAATATGCTGGCGCGTTAGTCAATCCAAACAGCATTACCAGCCACTCAAAGAAACCGGATGGTGTTCGAAAAGCAGTCTTCGGCACACTATCCTTAGCCACTCTCAACTGGTGAAATCCCGTTGCCAAATCCATCTGAGAAAACACCTTGGCTTCGTGAAGCTGATCAAACAAGTCATCTATTCTCGGCAATGGATACTTGTTCTTCTTAGTCACCTTATTCAGTTCACGATAATCCACACACAACCTCAACGATCCATCTGCTTTGGTTGCGAACACAACTGGTGCACCCCATTCGGACACACTACGCCGAATGAATCCTTTCTGCAAAAGATCATCAACTTGCACCTTCAACTCATGCTGTTCCCTAGGCGCCATCCTTCTAAGAGGCATCACAACAGGTCTGGCTCCTTCAACTAGATCTATACGAAACTCGATCTCTCTATGCGGCGGTAACCCTTTGACCTCGTCAAAGACATCCTCGAATCCATTCGCGATTGGCACAGATGACAGTCCATCCCGTGGAACAACCAGCGAATACATGAAGCTCATGAAGACGCCTTCTTCATGCTTACATCGTATCATAATCTTTCGCCCCTCCACATTCTCGACTGTCACCTCCAACCTCTCGCAATCAACCTTTGTCCCATACTTCCTAAGCCAGTCCATACCCAAAATAATTCCAAACCCCGCAAAGTTCAGAATAAAACAATCACAAACAAAAGAGCAATCATGACTCGATACAATCAGACCACGGCATAACATACACAAACAAGACGAACCCCCAACTGGATTAGTCACAACCAATGGCCTATCAACAATATCCGGTTCCAAACCTAACCGGCCTACAAGTTCACTACAAACAAACGAATGCGACGCCCCAGTATCAAACAACACTCTAACTGGAACACCACATATGGAAAGAGTACCTTGAACAACCACACCCTTTCCTTTCTCTTCAGCGGTAGAAGCTTTCGAAGACGATGGAACATCTCCTAAAGCATAAGCTTGCACAATCTGCTTGTCCCTCCTCGGTTCTGGACAATCCTTCCTGATATGCCCCGGCTTGTCACAGTTGTGACACTTCATCGGCACCTTCGGATTCTTACAATCCTTAGAGAAATGGCCCTTCTGCTGACAATTGAAGAAAGTTACTTCGCCCTTCAGCCTCTTCTGGCCATCCTTACCCTTCTGCTGCTGCTGCTGCTTCCTCTTCTTGTTTCCACCCTGCTGTGGTTTAGACTCTCCCCTGGTCATAGCAACAACAGATCCTTCCTTAGGAAACAGACTCTCATGCCTGAGAGCTTTCTCCACAAGCTTCTCAAATGAATCGTCCAGATGATCCACCAACTGCCTCCCAAGATAACTGTCCAAGCCTGTCACAAACTTCTCATTCTTCTGATATGCAGATTTGATATATGACCGGGCATATTTGGACAAAGCTTCAAACTCAGAAACATACTCAAGAACTGGTCTCCCACCTTGCTTGAGCTCCACAAACTTCTTGAACAGAACAGACTTCTGAGTTGTAGAAATGAACTTAGCTTCAAATCTGGCTTGGAATTGCTCCCAAGTAATCTCTTCCTCCGGAGTGTTAATGGTGATAGAGTTCCACCAATCAGAAGCTCTTCCTTGAAGCTGCCTTGATGCTAACTTCCTCTTAGTTGCATCCTCAATTCCCAAGTCACCAAAGATCCTTCTACAAGCATCTATCCACCTCTGGACTTCAATGGTTGATTCTGTTCCCAAGAAAACCTTCCCTCCAAGAGCAGTATAATCTTTGCACAACTTAGCAAAATCCACTGGTTTTGGAGTTTGGACTTGAACTCCAACATCAACTGCTGCCCCCGGAACTGGTATCCTTCTCATGATCGAAGTCATCATAGCTTCGAACATAGCTGCATAATCAGCAGCCCCTTCAGTAGCACGGCCTTCCCTTGCAGCTGGTCTCCCTCTTCGACTCATTCTCAATATCTATAAAAAGGAATGGTCAGAACATCTTAGAGAAACAACTGCATAAAGGACTCAAACTCTACTAAGCTACTATATATTATATATAGTAATTATCCATCAAAATACAATTACGTCTCTCATACGTAGTTACGTCAGCGAGCGTTGGGTAAAATCGATTAACCAAAGCTTTGATACCAAATGTGACGACCGCCCATGACCCCTGCACTGAACCTAGAGATAGTGCGCTGTAAAGTGTGCCAGGCGACCATGGACGATTGCCAAGGTAAATTAAAAACATCAGAATCTATCGTATTACTCACAACGCATGGACAAAATACAATAGAACATATACATAGTGAAGCTTCACAGAAAAGAATCTCATCAATAAAACCTCATAATAGCTGAGTACAATATCTCAATAGTCAATACAACAAGCCTCACTACATAACGCTCAAAGAATACAAAGCATCGGAACATCCAGTACATATAGTAAGAAAGAAATAGTATGCAATACTCCAGCTCGTCTTCGATATCAGCACCGTGGAAAGCAAGAACAGCACCTGTCACCTGCTACCTAGTCTGCCCGTCCCAAAATCGACGAACAGCCCAAGGCAATAAGAGTTAAAACATAAAGCCTTGAGTCAGACAACAGTCTTAGTGAGCAATAAATTAACTAACAACATACCAAAAGAGCATAAAGGAAAAGGAATAGGAATACAACCCTCCCACTCAAACCTCATTCTACAGTGATAGCCCCCAGACACACACTAAGCAGAAGTAAACATAGCAGAGCATACAATTTAAGGTAAAGCAATTATCACTCGAGTCAAGGGCGATGTTTTCCAAGCACAAACCCCCAAGGCCTAAACCAAGATCAGATAAGCACCCAGAAAATACCGCTCTTGAGACCGAATGACGATACAACTAAACATCCATGACTCTGGCTATCACTGTTATCATTGCTTCGATATCATCGTTAGTTGAATGACCGGCACATTCTTTCAGCCGTCCGTCAAGGGCTAATGGAAACCCCGGTTCTAGACATAACTCTGCACGTCATCGTGACCCGTGCCTAGGACTATCGAATCTGCCCAGAGTACTTGACTACCCAATCAGTAGCCTTCAGGGACTATCGAATCTTCCCAATGTACTCTTGCTTTGAGCATGCTAGAACCTTCAACAACGATGGGATCTCAGCCTTCTAGTCATCCTCCTCGACGACTATTTCCATACTAGCTCAAGCGCCTCTCGAGCATCCATTATCCTCAACTCGAACCATATCACCGAGTTATCAACATGCTTGGAATGATCCCGTCTGGATTAGACCAAGACTAACTCATATCATGTCTCGCTTCATCACATCCTCGCAAAGCTTCATCTCAACATCATCATCATCGAATCTATGCATAAGAGCTTCACCATCCGCTACATATGCCACAAGCGGCTTTTCCAATTCAAGAGCCTTTCCCTTAGCTTTTGAATCATCTTCGGTCTAAATCAAATCATCAATCATCTAATTCATTGCAATCAATCAAATCAAACATTAATCCAAGTAAACAATCATTCAAATATGATCTAAATAGACAATTATAACCATAATGGAAATTTCGTAATTAAAGAGTCGAAAGTCTAACAAGTATGAAAACATGAGCAATATCTCTATAATCTTGACGAATGAACTTGCATAGGTTAACACTTAGTAAAATGGTCGTCAAATCATCATGAACAATGAATCTACATGGATCTATACTTCGGTTTACAAAAATGCATGAAAATCACTACTTTAACATCAAATCAAGCCAACGATCCGATATACTCCTTTGGATCCGTGTGAGAGATAATCACCACTCACCAAATCACCTAAACAACCCCAAATCAACATGCTTCAGATCTGGACAGCGAAGGATCTAACTCGATCTTTCACGAATCCGCTTCAAACGATGAAATCTCTCTTCGAAGAATGTAGATCTTCAATCTAAGCTCTTCGATCTTCGATTTGATCTTCAACTTGGATGGATGGAATCACTAGATTAGAGTGGAGAAAAGAAGTGAAGAAGTGTAGAAGTCGAGCTCTCAAAATGGCAGCACTTCGTCGCTTCGAAATCCGGATCCCAAAAAGTGAGAAATGGACGAGTATTTATAGCTGAAATTCCTTAACTCGTCTGCCTTCTTAGGTCGTCTCCGACTTAAGCCTCCCTCTGCCTTACGACCTACGACTCAGCAACTAACCCCTAAGTCGGTAACGACTTAACACATGCGCCTATACGACCTAACGAAGATACGTCTTAACATACGCGCACATTCTCACGTCCTACGACTTAATGCTTTGCCGACTTACGACTTATCAAAACCCGCTAGTCTACGACTTATAACTTAGCAGGGCCTCCGACTTAACAGATAACTAGGTTACGACTTAACCAGGTTATGACTCAATGACTCAACTCCTAAGTCGTCTACGACTTAACGTACCCAGCAACCTACGACCTAAGCTCATGTGTGCATCTACGACCTAACGACTTAGCACACACTCGACCCAGCAACTATACCACCTTAACGAGTCAACTGGGATACGACCTACGACCTAACAGTGTCGCGACTTATGCTCCTCCGACCTAACACCTTCGCGACCTAACATCTGCACGCGACTTACGACTTAAGCCTTTGCGCGACTTATCTAAACACAGTGCTTAGGTTGCTTACGACCTAACTTCACCCAGACATAAGTCGCTTACAACTTAACACCTTAACTCGCTAACTCGTTTAGTCCTTAGGTCGTTGCCGACCTAACTCTACCCCACGACCTATCTCCCCTACGACCTAACCCCAGAATGCTTAGGTCGCCATCTACACTTCCTTAGGTCGCCTAAACCACTTAAGTCGGTCACGACTTATCACTTAGGTCGTTTACGATCTAGGACTTGAACAAAATTTTGCCTAAAATCTGAAATGACTTAACAACGCTAATAATTCCAGATTTTGACGAATTTGTCGATCCGTAAAAATACGGGTCGTTACAACAAACCACTGTGAATAACCAGAAATCCTGCTATTCATTCTTCAATTGTCCAACCAGTAACCACCGCAACCGAACAACAACCATCTCAATACAATCAACTTCAAATTCAACTGTCAAACATCCCTCATTTACTCCTTGACCTGCAACTAGAGTTCAATATCAAAAGAAAATCACTTCTGTTCTCCATCCTCATGCAAAATACTACACCCACAACCAGAAATCATCAACCACCCGAAATCAAACTTCAACCGTACTTCCTCCAATCCCCCAGTTCAACCGCTACCCCCCCCAATCCACTCTCGAACTCAAGTCGCGACACAACTGCAACAAACGCGACCCAATCGAGTGAACCACTGTCCCCAATCAACTGCAGCAAGCAAAACTGACCACAAACAAGTTTTTGGATTTTCTGGAAGTCGAGATTCTTTGGATTTTCAATTGTTTTTGAACTTCAATTGTTTAACTATGTTTATGAAATTTTTATTGAATGGGTTGTATTTTTATTATTTCTTTGGGTCGGGTTTATTTCGATAGTTGTGTGGGTTGCCTCGTTTTAGTTTGGTGCATTTGCTTTTATATTTATTTACTTTTGTTCGGTCTTTGTGGGCTTAGTTCGTGTGGCCTGTTTTAGTTGATATTTTAGTTCTAAAAAAAGAGTTTCTATTAATTTTATTTGATTAGTGATTTTTGGTTTTGGCAATTTTCTTTGAGTTCCAAAATTTGCTTATTTGTTTGGTTTCAACTTTTTCTTAGTTCCTTTAATAAAAAAAATTTAAAAAAAAAGTTTCGATTTTTTTGTTTTGTTTTCTTTTGTTTTGTGGTGTTTTTATTTGTTTTATTTTGTTTTGCCTTGTTTTCTTTCTTCATCTAAAAAAAGAAAAAAAACTTGAATATATATATATTTTTTTTTAATTTTTTAGGTAGCCAAAGCAGATAGGGAGAGTAGCTTGGTTCGCAAAATAGCTTGCTTCACGAAATATCTTGCCAAAAAATAACAACTTGCTTATTTATAATTTTTTCTTTATATTTGCCCTGCATTGTAAATATCTATTGTTTTTGTTTGTCTTGCATTGTTGTTTACTTGCATTTGAAAAAAAAAGTGAAATTTTTTTCAGAAAACCAAAAACAAAAAAAAAATCCATTCATAGTTGCATTGTTAATACACGTTTAATTTTAGTTTTGCATTTCATCCTAGAAATTTGATTAATAATAACGATTAGACATCGATAACTTTTAATTGTATATTGACAAGTTGTCTTCTTTGAATAATTTAATTTCTTGGTGTCTAGGCTACGGCAGAGTAATAACCATTTATAAATATTACGGTGATTCGTAAATATTATAGTGGTTGTTCCTTTGAAGGTACTTAAACCTTCGGCTGCATTGCTACGATGATTCGCGGTGCACCGATAACTCATGCCCGTTACCTAGTTGAGAACTATCTTGTTTATCAAAGACAATGTGTGATTATACAATTTTGGGTTAACTTAGGATAAATCATTTGTAATTAACCCCTGCATTCATTTAATTCATGCATATTTAGAAAAAAAAATTTCAAAATCCAAAACTAAAAAAATTGTATATATTCCTTTTCTTTTTCCTTTGAAATTTTTAAATCCTTTTCCTTTGAAATTTCAAAAAATCCAAAAAAAATTAGAAAAACCAAAATCCAAAAAAAAAATTATAAAACCTTTTCAAAAACAAAGAAAAAATTTGAAAAACTATAAAAAAAACAAAAATAAATTTCCCTTTTGAAAATAAAATTCTATCTGTAAATATTTTTCCTTTATATAAAAAAACATTCTTGAAAATGTCCGAGTTTCCCCACTCACTTGAATTTTACAATAGTTGGAAAATCAATAAAATCCATATGATTTCACTCCAAATACGTATGGATATTTTAACGACAACTATTCTTTAAACAATTCAAATTTTGAACCACAAAATTTTCAAAATAATGACTAACCCTCGACTCTTGAAAATAACATTTCATCTTTACTTGAAATCTACACACAACAAAATCAAATGATAAATGATTTGTGTAACTCTTATTTGTGTGATAACTCAAGTCAAAATTTTCAAAGTAATAAAGATTTGAATTCACTTCAAAATGCAAAAGATTTCGAGTATAACCCATGCCAATTCAATTTTGAACTCCAAAATGAATTTCAAAATCAAAACGAAAATGTGATCCACTTTTCAAATAATTTTGGAAATGGAAATAATCTCGACTATGATGCAAGTGAAAATTTTTGTTCTCAACAAATCCAAATCGAAAATCGTCAAGCTAATAATTATAAATTGGATTTTGTTGAACAAATGAACGAAATTTATGATGATCACACGGATTCGTTGTTTCAAACTTATATGAACAACGTGAACAACAAAATCAAATCCCAACGTGTGACGAATCAAACGATAATCCATCTTTTACCCAAATCATTAATTTTCAAATAACAACTTTTGAAATTGAAAATAACGATCTTAATGAAGTTGTTGAGAAAATGGTAATTGAGTTGGATTTCAATTCTTTTGAGGGTGTGGAACCAAATTTAAATTCGATCTTCCTTTTTCCGATTTTGAAATTATGAGTACAACAACTTTGGATTTTCAACACGATACATGTAGTGAAGTTGTTGATAATCCAACAAAGGAAGACAAATTTAATGAACATATTTTTTTTGGAATTCTCAAAAACGAGTTGTCAAATTCTGAACGGGAAGATTTAAATCACTATTCTGATTTTGAAATTAATGATTCAAAAGAAGTTTTCAATGATGAGTTTGACTTTCAATTTGGTGAAAATAAACTTGAATTTCAATCAATTGTTTTATCAACCCTGAAAGTCATCGAAAATAAAACAACTCACAAGATTTTCAATAAAACGACATTTGTTTTTCCAAATCAACATTCAACTTCAAAATCTTTTACGATTTGGTTTTTCGAGCTTAAGCTGTGTCTCGCATATTTGACGAGACAAATGAATCGGTCTTTGGAAGACCATTTCATTTAATTTTGATGATATACTTTTAGATCTCGTGTAAATACCGTTCATTTTCATATAAATAAAGACCATTTTTATTTTTATTTTTCTCCTTTCACTTTGGTTGACTGTGGGGACACAGTCAAAATCAAGTGTGGGGAGAGCTCATCTTCGTTTTTAATTTTTCATGGTTTATTTATTTTTATTTTTATTTTTCTTTCCAAAATTTAAAAAAAATCTCAAAAAAAAGACAATTTTTTTAAGCATTTTGATTTATTTTTTAAAGGAACACTATAAGATAAATATATGGTTTTGGTTAAATAAATTGAAATTTTGAAATTTTATTTGTCTTAACAAAAATAAAAATGAAGTTTGATTACAAATAACAATGGTTTAACTAGTATATAGGAAGATTCATACGTTTTAATTATGAAATACATCCTAATTGAAAATCTTTGTTTTAAAAAGTGGTTGATTTAAAGTAAAGATATAACATTTTTTGTCTTCTAAGTTAAATGATGCTAAGATGATTTTGCAAAACTCTCTCTACAAAACAAAAAAAATATTTCTTGTATATATGTATATTTTTAATAAACACCTAGAGTCATGTGTTCACACTCGTGTGTTCACTCGCCATGCTCTATACCCTTCTCACGTAAGCCCGAAAGGCAGTGCATGATCGGTATATCTGGCCTTGGTTTATCTGAGTTAGGTGTGTGTATATAAAAAATTATTTTACTAATAACGCCTACAGTCAATAAGTGTTCACACTTGTGTGTTTACTCGCCACGCTCTGTATTCCCCTCACATCAGTCCGCAAGGCAGTGCATGGGTAATATATCTGGCCTCAGTTTATCTGAGTTAGGCATATGTAAATATTGTTAATATCAACAAAATTTTCAAAAGAAAAAATGGAGAGAGTAAGCAAATGAAATCCAAGCACTATTTTAACTTATTTGATTTGACTTGTTATTGAAAAGAAATAAAAATATCACTTTGATAAACTTTGATAATTAACTAAGGATCCATTTCATAGTTACACTTTGTTATTAACTGAAACAACGAGTTAAACTATAGTCTATTTGTTATGATAACTTGATTTTTGTTGGAAATTTTGACGAGTAAATGACTTAAATCTCAAGATAATGACCAAAACCTATATTTACATTATTTGTGTCGATTTAAAAGTAAATCCTCCATTGTAAATATTTTCAAAAACTCGCATTCATCTCTTTGTAAATAAATCTTGCATTTTGTAAATATTTTCATCCTGCATTTGGATTTTGTGGGTAGTATCTGCTGAAAACCCTCACGAGACAACACTCATTCTACTGGGGACACCCAGAGGTTTAACGGCTTGTTGCATACGCTCAATACAATTGTGCTCCCTACGAAAAGGGATTTATCTTAGTTTTTCTTTATTCGAGGACGAATAAAAAGATAAGTGTGGGGGTATTTGATGTGCACGTAAATGTGCATATTTTTACCACCATATTTAATCTATTTAAATTAAATAAATGACCATATCGGGTATTTTAACTTGTTTAAACCAAAATTAAAATTATGTCAAATTGTCACATAATCATCTTCATCAAAGGGCAAAATGGTCATTTTTGTGCATATATTAATTTTCTAAAATTTAATTGTAAATTTCTATATTATTTTGTAGGAATTTAAATTCATATACAAGTGGTTTCATGATGATATATGCATGCACAAGAGTGAAGAGAATAAATGAAGATGGAAATAATTCAAAGTGAAGATCATGGAGGACACCACCTACCCACATACCTTCATGTACAAATTAGAGGCTAATGCACATGCTAATAGAGTTTAAAAGCTTCATGCACGTCTAAATGAGGATTATTTGAAGCTAATGATTACTTGGCCTCCATAATTCCTAAGAGGGTATTTTGGGCATTCCCCAAAAATATGAATTAGGGTTTAACACATGTACAAATACCCCTTATGGTTCATGTAACCCTCTTCCTCTTAGTTAGTTTTTAGCTTAGAAAACAAATCAAAGCTCTCTTTATTTTCATGGCTACTTAGCCATTTCTTCTCTTATGTAATTCCTTTTTTTTCTTTATGCAATTTAATACATGTTCTTTTTCTTTTCTTGTTATTTCCTTTCATGTTGTAGTGTAGATTTGTTTATTTATGCAAGTAATGTAGATTTTCTTTTATGCAATTAGATTAGTTCTCTTTTTCATTAGCTTTCATTTTCCTTTCTTTTTGCTTTCATGTTGCTAGCTACATATGTTAATCAAATGACAAATATGAGAGGCTAAACTCCTTCAATTTAGGGGTAATGAAGCTCTCTAATTATGTAGCTTCAACTATTTGTTAATTCATGCTCTCCTTTTGTGCTTAATAATAATGATAGAAATGGTTTACTAGTTGTTTTTGCTTTGAATTTGATAGCCTATATTGTTGACACCAAATAGGCTATGCTTAATCAATCACCAACACTAATTGCTTCTTCATCAAAATATGATTAGGGAAAAAGAAAGTGATTTGAAATTAAAATTTGATGGTCTATATTTCTAATAAATAGTTAATAGGCCATACTTAAAATAGATTTCATTTTCATTTTCATTGTCAAGTTTCATTAAAGTTAGTAAGTGGTTTAAGGGGTGTGTTATAGTTTGATGGCTTATGTTTGCTAATCAATAGCACAAATATGCCATACTTATGATAAGCACATCAATTAAAGCACTAATGACCATACAAGAGAGATCATGATTTCATATGTGTTGAACTTCATGATCTAGAGAGTGGATTTATTCCTTAAATTATCATTTAACTCTTATATTTGCATCTATTTTCTTTTAGTTAGTTAGCTAATTTTCTAATTCTCTTGCTTAACTTTCATTCCAATTGGTATAGTTTGATTGAATAGCATTTTTAAAATCATCAATTCCCTGTGGATCAACCCGTACTCGCCACGTACTTCAATAGTACGCCGTGCGCTTGCGGTATAAATTTAATTCAAAATTTATCGACGGTTTTCTAATCCGATAGAAAATATACAACAAAAAAACAGGTTTCTAAAGGTACCCTTGTTTTTAATTTCATTCTAACTTGATGAGCATTTTAATGTTGCAATCAAAGCATTTTAATTTCACTGAACATTCCTGTATACTGGTATGGAGAATTTGCAGTTTGTATTGTCAATGAAATAAAATTATCAATTATTATCAAATAAAAAGTAGAAAACGGATATGCAAGTTTTGGTTTACATATAAGTTAAGTTTACCTATACAGTAATCCTTCCCTAAACCATATCCATAGGATAAGTTGCGGACATAGCAATAATTCTGGCACATGCTCTAGCTCCAAATCATAATATTGGGGAAAGCTTAGCCTTCTTTGCAATTATTTACCAAATGAAAATGAGAAATTACGTACAGACCATTACCCATAAATCCCACCCCTCTATGTGCTTTTGAAGAAATTTAATTCTAACAAAGTTAAAGTTCTACTCTCTGCACTTGTGTAAATGTTTGGCAATCCACGATTTATAAGGAAAGCGTGTGGACCTCCAAGTTTATATCTATAACAATCATCTAAGGAGCTATCAAGGCTTTCTTTTCAAATTTTACAGTTCCTAATTATCGTGACTGATGTCAGGAAATGAATTTTGGTAAAACAGACTATTATTGGAAGAGCATTTTTGATAATATTTTAAAGTGAGTCCAACATACAAAGCTCATTGAAAAATAATGCCAGGAGTGTTAGAGATAAATTTCTATATTGATAATTGGATGTGATCTACAACAGTCGTTAATTGGGCAACTAGTTTGAAAGTGAATCACAAATTCACATATCTTACACAAGAACCTCATTTCTGAACTTCATTATAGCATGTTATAATAATATAACGCTTGCACAACCATTTATGAATTTTATCATGAAAAGCTTTACATATTGAAATAGTGTCACTACAGAAGACAACCATTTATGAATCTGTGTGACCAAAGTGCCCACTATATGCCTGTACCCACTCTCTTATAAACACTCAAAATTGTATTTCAGATTCTATTATCTCTCTCAACTCCTCCAAGAAAAATATCATAATCCTACGAAGCTTATAGTTTACACTTTACGTGTTTCTCATGCAATGGACGTGTACATTTCAGAGGAGTATATGATTAGAAGGCAAGAAGAGAAGAAGATGGTTCAACAGAGGAGGAAACAAACAGTAGATAACAAAGATCTGGAAAGAGGAAGGAAGACACTGAGGATTGGATTGAAATAGATAATAAGGGTGATAATGTATTTCTTAAAGATGATTTAGTCTTGTGCATCTCATCTTAAGCTTTAATAAATATAAATTAGCCCATGCCTAAAATTTTGTAAACAACTAGTTCTAATCATTTCTTTCAGAGCAATATACTAAAGTTAGTTCATGCATCCTAGGCTAAATGTATTGTTTCCTAATATAATATCATCTGTTTGTTTTGGGGAAGAAAAATATAACGCTTGCACAAGCTTATAAAATAGATATCATGGCATTTATAATATAACTATATATACCATCTACTCCATTTGTTACATGCAAAAGACCAATTGTTCTTGTTTTTTCAATGTAAAAAACACAGAAGCACACATATATTATGTATATTTAACGGTCAATGATTGCGCTGTAGCTGTGAGCATCTTCAACACGAACAAGTGCAATGGCGGACACCAAAACGGAAGTCCCAAAAAGCACCAAAACAATTGTAGTGAAATTAACCAAGAAAGCTTCTGAACCATATTTGTCCACCCCTGAACTTTCAAGAAAAATCAATTTTTCAAGAAAGCCTAATTCGCCTATGGCCACTGCTAATATGAACACGAATAGGCCAAACAGTGCATGCCAGGGAAGGGCATTGCGCCTTAGTGTGGGTGTAGTACCCGGGAAGAAGAAGGTAATGAACCCAAATATCCACTGAAGAAAAGAATTAAATAGAATTTTATGAGATTGAACAGGTACAAAAAACAATGCTGCGGGCATCTCTGGTATGAAATTTGAGTACATCTGAGTCCCACAGGTATATGAAGAACCTAACTTTAAAATTGTTATAATAATACAAAATCACTCGAAGACATACCTATGGCAATGAGATTCAGGCGACAACGAAGTTGTGCGATGGAGGAGACCATGGATTCTACGATGTGGATGGAAGGGAAGCAGGAGGAGGTAGTGATGAAGGTAAAGACGGATGAGTTGCGTAAGATTTTGATGAAGATTGCAAGGGTAAGGAGGGGAAAGCTACTTAATTTTTGGGGAAAGTTGGATTTTAGATTAGGGTTTTGAAAGGGAATGAAATATCACGAAAGTGGGAATGAAAATAACTGGGGAACCGACTCTGGTAAACAGCGTTACCTAACAAATCAGGCGGGTCTAATAAGAGAAATTAAACCAAACAATAACACAATATAATAAAGCATTATGTATTTGTGTTATAAAAGTCTTATTTTCTTGTAGTGCACCCATAAGGCAGTCAAGTTATTTGATCAACTATAAACCATTCAAAATATTTGATTTATTATTTGAAAAACATTTATAAAGGATTCGGGAAGAAAACCCAAGTTTAAATCTTATTTCGAAAATTTCCAAATTCCTTTATTAAATTGCTGGCGAATAGTTCTTGTAAGGACTTCGTATCACAAATCCCATTTGAACCTTTTATATGTCCTATCTTTCCATTTAAAACTCTTTTAAAATATTTTAACATATTTTTAGAATTTACCTCATACTTTTAAAGATTTAAAATATCTATTTTTAAAAGTTGAAATCCATATTTTACGAACTGCTAAAACGCGATGATTTTAAAAACTTGATTTGGACATATCTCAAATTTTACAAAATGAAATCTTGAGTTTTCTCCTTCATTTGGAAACTATAGTTATAAGAGTCCGGAAAATTCTTATTTCGAATAATTCTGATTTATATTCCATTCTACACATTGATTTAACTTTTATGACGCAAAATTGCGAACTACCGTTACGTGACGTGCCTATTTTGACTCTAATTTCGTATCTTTTCAAAAATTTGCCAAAATGAGTTTTAATGTTTATAAAACATTTATAAACCATTTTAAACCAATTTTATTCATGTTTAAAGAGGTTTAACTTTGCCATAACACTTTTATAATTCATAAGAAGAAGTGTTTTGTGTAAATTCGACGTGTATTTACCATGGATTGTTTCCATAATCAAGCAAACATATTATCGCATCCAAAACATGATGATCAAACATAGAAAATAATCATAGCAAACATATCATATCATCACATGATTTATAAAATAAAGTAGTAGAGTTTCTCACATTCATTTGTTTCTAGATGTACTAAAATTGACTATAGCTCCGCTATCACCGCACCCAACCATATGATCCATCCCGGGACCCTTGGGTGTGCTCAGCCTTGTACTAGAGAGGATTGAGAGGTGGTGGTGGCTCTTGATGAGTTCAGCCAAGCAAGAAGAAAGAAGAGAAGGTGATTGCACATTTTAATTTCAAACTAAAGCGATATCTTTCTATATTTGGAAGTGTATTTTCAGCAGAGCTTCGCTACGACTATGGAATAATTTATGAGTACGTGAAAGCCATTAATGAAGAGGAAGAAGAAGCTTTAAAAATGGAATGGAAGTGTGAATAAAATAAGAAGGTATGTCTTGTATTTATAGACAAAAATATGTAAACAAATACCTTATGTACAAAGACCATACAACCCTCACCACACCTCTTCTATGTGCATGGCCACCCCCCATGTGCTCGACCGCCCCCCTTTTGTCCTCCTCTCATCATTACCTAGGTGTGTAGGTGTGTAAGATGGTGATGTTTGATGTGTAGTTTTCTTATATGTGAATATATGTTATAAATATCATGATATTTTATGCTTGTATATATAATTGTATGTATGTATTTGGCATGTATACATGTGTATATGTATATGTTTGTGCATGTATGTCACATATAACGTTGCACAACTTCTTCTTTTCAAACCGTTACAAATTCAAAATTAGATTGTCGGTCACATTTTTACTTTTTATTTTATATATGCATATATATATAAACAAAATTTAAAAATAACATTTCTATTATTATTTAATAATTAAAAGAGCCTTATTTGATTTTAAAACAATTATTAAGTCATTTAAACTCAATTTAAATTCAAAAATCAATTATTTAAAAAATGATGACATCATTGATGATGTCATAAGGACATTTTATTTCTAAAAATAAAATAAATAATTTTATTACATATTCTTGCTTAAATGGAGAAATAAGTGTATGTATCCAGTTTCGTATCCTCTAATATTGAGAAAATCTCAATTTTACCAAAAACTGATTTTCGTCGCTTTTCTGACGGAAATCCCAAATATCAATATTTGTTAATATAATTTTAAAAAAGGTTTACCATCATTTATTATTATTCAAGACATTGTAATTTTTGTCATAAAATCTAATATTTTATAATTAAAAATAAACATTATTTTTCAAAGTGATAAATTTACGGGTCATTACACAGTGTCTTTGCTTTGATTGTATCTTTTTGATTGTTCCAACACCTCTTCTTGCAGCTCACGATTTAAGAATGCGTTATTTACATCCAGTTGCCTTATTCTAGTGTTTATGCAGTGCTATGGTTAATATAATTCTTATTGCAGTTGGTTTTACAACAGGAGAGAATGTCTCATTGAAATCAAATCTATATTTTTGAGTGTATCCTTTTGCGACAAGCCTTGCTTTGTACTTTGATATGGTTCCATCTGAATTTCTTTTGATTTTGTAAGTCCATTTGCAGCCAGTGATGTTTTTATGACTTGGTGGAATTACCAAACTCCATGATCCATTTCTTATTAATGCATTGTATTCTTCATCCATAGCATGTTTCCATTTATCATGTTTAACTACTTCTTCATAAGTACTTGGTTGTGATTGATCTAACAATGCAGTATATATCTTTAGCTTGAAATTTCCATTTTGCCCTTGGAACCATATGGTGTTCTATTCTTGCAGGGGTCTCCTCTTGATCTCTAACAGTGTTGCTAGATGGTTGAGAACATGGTGATTTACTTTCATTATGTTCTAAATCTCTTTCATGATTAGGACTGCTTTGAGTTAGTTTGAATAAAGTGACCAGGGGCGTTAGTTGAACTATGACCTGGTCTTGTGCCAGATATTGTGAGTAGTTGTTCTGGTGCCTCTTGAGTTGCTTTATCCTTCTCCTAAGTGATCCAATCTGAAAGCACATGTATTGATGGAAAAGATATTCTTGGATTATATATCTTTTGAGTAGTTTTGATTCCTTTATCTGCAAAAGGAAAGACATTCTCATTAAACACAACATGTCTAGAAATAAATAACTTACCATTGCTATTAAGACATTTGTAGCCCTTTTGATTATTAGCATAGCTTAAAAAAGTGCAAGGAGCAGGCCTAGACTTAGTTTTGGAATATTGTAGGGTTTGAGACAAGGGAAGCATAAGCATCCAAATGTCTTTAGACCTTTATAGTCTAGTCTTACATTAAACAATACCTCAGTTGTGCTTTTGTGCTTTAAAATCTTGGTTGGTAACCTGTTAATGAGGTACACTGATGTTGTAAAAGCAATTGGCCAGAATTTCATAGGCAAGGAACCCTGTGCCAGTAAAGTTAAACCTATTTCAACAATATGCTTGTGCTTTCTCTCTACTATGCCATTATGCTTAGAAGTGTAGGGACATGTTGTTTTGTGCATGATTCCTCTCTTTTGAAAATAGTCTTTAAGGGGTTTAAACTCTGCAGCTCCATCTGTTTGAATGTTCTTAGATCACTATTGGTTTGCTTTTCTACTAAGGTGATAAACTAGATTACTACATTATGTTTCTTTGACTTTGTTCTAAGAAAGTATATCCAGGTGAATCTAGAGTATGCATCTACAAATGAGAGATAATATCTAAAACTATAATCAGAGTTTGTCGGAGCTGATCCCCATAGATCTGCTATTACAAGCTCAAGAGGTATATTATATCTAGTAAGAGAATCAGAAAATGGTAATTTAAGGCTTTTACCAAGTTGACAGTATGTGCATACATAAGGAGTGGCTAAATTCTCAAAAGAAATATTATTACTTTTCAATAGTTGTTTTATAACATTAATACTGGGGTGTCCCAGTTTACAGTGCTACAAATCAAGTACATTCTTACTACTTGTCACATTAGAATCTATATTGTTGCACTATTTTCTCCTATCAGTAATATTTCTTGAGTTTACAGGGTTGAATTTGTACAGTCCATTGTCCAACCTACCCTGTAACAGTACATCTTGATTCAGTAAATCTCTAGCTAGAAAGAATTTAGGGTGAAACTCAAAGTATACATTTTTGTCATTAGCCAACTACGATACACTTATTAGATTCCTTTTTATTTTTGGAGCTCCTAGTAAATTTTTAAGATAGTAATAGCTCTTACCTTTAATGCTGCCATTTCCAACATATGTAATACTTGTAGCTTCAGCATTACCCATATGTATAGTTTGCGTACTTGTATAATCTCTATTGCCAAGGTTAAGATTTTGAATATTGCTAGTAATATGAATGGTAGCACCTGAGTCTGGATACCACTGTTCACCATGTATATCTTCTGATCTGGTGAGACTATCTGAATTTGCTTGCTGAATTCTTGAGTTTTTTGTTTGACTTCTTGGTTGTCGATTCAACTGAGTAGCATTTAAGTTTGAATTGTAGCTCCTTTGTGTTGGAAGTTTTTTTCAATAGCAAATAGATTTGATTTTAGAAGAAGATAGATAAGAGGTTGGAGAAAAAAACGATTTTTTCTTATAAAAAGAAAAAACTTTATTGCTAAACTTTGTTACAAAAGTTCATATTTTTTTCTTACTTATTTCTTACATTTCTTCTTACATCCAAAATGAGTGGATCCACCTCTATTTATAGGAGTTCACATCTAAAACAAACAGTGAAGATTCACTTAATCTAACAGTTCTCTATAAATATTTTCATAATACTCTCATACAATTTCAAATATATTAGTCCATAAATATCTCCTAAATATTCTCTCATAGAATTTCAAATATATTATTCCATATGTTCTAGATTCTAGATATTTCTTATATGAAAAATCTAGATTGCAAAATTAAGTTTATTTCCAACACCCCCTTTAAACTTGATTTTGCTACTCAGACTCCTCAACTTAACAAAATCTTCGTGCTTGGGAGGCTTCATGAAGATATCAACTATTTGATCATGTGTCTTCACGTACTCCAGTTGTACATCCTTTTTGGCAACACACTCTCTAATGTAGTGATAGTGTGTATCAATTTGTTTGCTTCGATCATGGAAGACTGGGTTCTTGGTCAAAGCAATTGCTGACTTATTGTCCATGAAAATCTTGGTTAGCTCCTCTTGTGGCAAATTCAACTCTTTTAATAGGTTTCATAACCAAATTGTATGACAAACACATGATGTATATGCTACATACTTTGCTTCGCATGTGGAAAGAGTGACAATCGACTACTTCTTCGACATCCATGTGAAGGCCGTGTCTCCCATGTAGAACACGAAGCCGCTTGTGCTTTTTCGATCATCCATATCTCCACTGCAATCGCTAAAGCTATATCCAACAAGCTTGTAATCATCAGAAATAGAGTAGTACAAGTCAAAGTTTGTTGTCCCTTTGACATAGCGAAGTATCCTCTTTGCTGCCTTTAAATGAGTTGTTGTTGGATTTTCCATGTATCGACCGACAACTCCTACTGCATATAGGATGTCTGGTCTTATGCACGTTAAGTATCGCAAGCTTTCAACCAAGCTTTTAAAGAGTGTTGGGTCTGCCTTTTCTCCTTCCTCGTGCTTTGACAGCTTGATTCCATATTCCATTGGCATGCAGACCGGGTTAGAGTCGTCCATCTTGAACTTCTTCGGCACTTTCTTAGCATATCCTTCTTAATTGATTAGGATGCCTTCATCTTCTTGTTTTACTTCAATGCCAAGGTAGTAAGACATAAGTCCAATATCCGTCATCTTGAACTCCTTTGTCGTCTCTTTCTTAAATTTATTAAACATACTTGAACTTCTACCAATGAAGATCAAGTCATCTACATACAAGCATACAATTAGTGTATCACCGTTTTGGATTTTGATATAGAGTACATGCTCATATAGACACTTGATGAATTTTCTCTCTTGGAAGTACTTGTCAATAGGAGTATTCCAAGCTCTTGGGGCTTGTTTCAACCCATAAAGTGTCTTCTTTAACTTCAAGACCTTGTCTTCTTCTCCCTTAATTTCGTAGCCTTGTGGCCGCTCGATGTAACTTCTTCTTCAAGAACTCCATTTAGGAATGCAGATTTCACATCCATTTTATATATCTTCCAATTGTTTTGAGATGCCAATGAAATAATTAGTCTAACAGTTTCTAGTCGAGCGACTGGAGCGAATACCTCATCATAGTCAATGCCAGCTCTTTGACTGAAGCCTTTTGCACCAATCTTGCCTTGTATCATTCAACTTCTCCTTTGGCGTTCCACTTTATTTTGTATACCCACTTCACACTGATTGCCTTGTGCCCTTGTGGAAGTGAAGCTAACTACCATGTGTCATTTTTCTTGATCACCTTTATCTCTTCATCCATAGCATTTCTCCAACTCTTCTTTTTGCATGCTTCTTGAAAGTTCATGGGCTCACAATCCGCAAATAGACAAAAAAGAGTAAGATTGTCTTGGTTTTTGGTTACCTCATATATTCCTTGATGGCTTCTAAAGTGTGAAGTCCTTTCACTTGAGCTTTCGTCTTCTTGACAACTCGCGGTTGATGAAGCTAGTGGAGAAGTAGGTTCCTCTCTTGATTGTTCCATCGTTGGTTGTTGCATGTCATCTTTTGCAAAATGTGGAAAGAAGTTGTAGTCTTTGTATGTAAACTCCAATCTCATTCTCCTTCTTCATCGAACACAACGTCTCAACTAATAATTATCTTCTCCTTATCAGGATTGTAGAGCTTGTATCTTTTGGTGTTGGTGTCGTAACCAATAAAGATGTACTTCTCACGTTTGTTGTCTAACTTGTTTTGCTTCTTGTCCGGTACATGTACGTGAGCTATCCTTCCAAACACCATTAGATGGGAAATGCCAGGCTTCCTTCCACTCCATGCTTCTTATGGTGTTTTCCCTCACACACTTCATATTGGAGATCGATTTGATAGATAAACCGCACATGCTATTGCTTCCGCCCAAAACTCCTTTGGGAGCCTCTTACTATTGAGTATGCTCATCACCATCTCAAGGATTGTTCTACTCTTCCTTTCTGCTACTCCGTTTGGCTCGGGGATCTAGGCATCATCAGTTGTCGTCGGATTCCATTCTCTTCACAATACATCTGGAATTCCTTTGATGTGAACTCTCCTCCACGGTCAGATCTCATGACTTTAATCACAATGCCACTTTCCTTTTCAACATAGATCTTGAACCTCTTGAAGTTCTCAAACACCTCTTATTTCTTCTTTAAAAAATACACCCATATTTTTCTTGAAAAATCATCAATGAAAAGAAGGAAATAGTTACTCTTACCAAGTGAACTTCGCTTGATCAGACCACAAACATTTACGTGTATAGGTTTCAATGGCTTTTAGCTCTTGAGTATGACTCTTTCGGAAAACTCATTTTAAATTGTTTTCCAAGTAGACATCCTTCACACACTTGATCGGGATGGTTGATGAAAGGTAATCTCCTTACCATTTCCTTTCTGTAGAGCAATTCTAATCTTCTAAAATTGAGATGCCCAAATCGAAGATGCCAAAGCCAAGAAGTATCTTTGTAGCACATCTTAAGACATTGTGCGACATCATTTTGAATGTTGAGAACGAACACTCTATTTTTTGTTATCGACACCTTAGCGATGAAGTTACTTGCACCGTATTTTATAGAATGGTTTTTATCTTTTAATCGAATATCATAACCTTTCTCTACGAGTTGTCTTAGGCTGAAGATGTTGCTCTTCATGTTTGGCACATAGTAAACATTTGAAATGAATTGGTGATCTCCATTCTTCAATCGAATGATAACATTTCCTTTACCTTTCACCTCTACTTCGGATTCATCTCCAAATGCCACGTTTTCTTTCATCGATTGATCAAGCTCCACAAATATGCTTCTCCTTCTGCACATATGGTTGCTTGCACCGCCATCTAGGTACCGTTGATTATCCTCACCTCTTTCATTTTCCTTGTAAGGCAGCAGTAATGTACTATCTTATTGACTTCTTTCTTCAACATAATTGACCTTCTCTTCAATTTTATTGTTGCTTGGAGCTCTACATTCAGAAACATAATTTCTAAATTTTCCATAATTATAGCATCTGACGCGTGACTTGTCATGCCTTGACTTTGAATTTCCTCTCCCATGACCTCTTATTGATCTTTCTCCTCTTTGATTATTGTTGTAATTGCTGTTATCGTTATTGGATCCCCAACCTCGTCTGTGTCCATGTCCACGACCTCTCCTCATCCTTGACCACAACCTCGTCTTTGTTGGCTTCAATTGCTTTCTTCCTTTTCTTGTGTACTTTCTCCACAATCTCTTCCTTCTTCCTTTTCTATCTTCATAAGCTTGGAATGAACCGAGAAGTTCCTCTATTGCCATAGCCTCCAAGTTTTTTGCCTCTTCGATGATGGTGACAATATGTTCAAACTTTGGATCTAACGATCTAAGAATCTTCTCCATAATTCTTACATCATTTAACTTCTCACCGTTTCTTTTTAGGTTATTAGTAACCGTTAAAACTCTTGAAAAGTAATCAGAGACAAGTTCACCTTCTTTTATGTGCAAAGTTTCACATTCTCCTTTTAAAGTTTGAAGAAATACCTTTTTGACTTGATCGGCTCCTTTGTAAGATGTTCCACGCTTTTCCCATCCTTCTTTGGCTGACTTTGATCCCGAAATTTCTCAAAAATAATATCGTCCAATGCTTGATTATAACATCATGAAATTTTCAACCATTCGCATCAACACATTTCGGACTTAAATTGCTCAAAATATCAAATTGTTAATTTATATTTGGCAAAAATCAGCATATACAGTAAATAAATAATCACAGAATCACAAACACAGAGTAATATAACAATAAGCAGCGAAAATAAAAGAATAGTAGTTCATGAAGTTACTATATATATATATAACAGAGTTAACAAGATACAACAGAAGTCTGGAATACATAGAAGTCTCGATACAATAGTCAAATACAGGATCAGAATATATCACTGGAATCAATTGAATAACAGAAAATTGGATAGATAGCTGGATCTCCAAGCAAGGCTCCAACTCCAAAGGTGAGTCTCAAATTTTGTATCACTCAGTCTGACCCGAGCGTAAAGCAAAACACAAAACACTCGAGTCAGGATTAGCATTCTTATATCAATAAATCCAACTCAAGTGAAATATCAACTGAAATACAGTAACTTAAAGGATGTTTGGGATAACCATCCTCTAAGGATCCATTAAACTATCTACTATGTAGTAATATACGCTATTATAATAATGTCTATAGTAAAGTAAACTATTAAAATAGCATTAAGGCTTTACATTTTCCACCTTAACACATTTTATAGTGCCAGTAGTCTATACAGTACCGTAATACCCCATAAACTAGAGCTACCAGAGGATACTCCATAGGTACGACACAAATCAAACTCGTAGTGGTCTCGATATGGTAGGTGACATGGCATAACTAGGCAATGCCAGGGTAGATATACCAATTACACTTCCAGGCTGTTGGTAACGCAGAGCCCCAGCAATCGGCCAACTCGAGCCATACTCTCGAATCGAAGGTGCGCACCAAATCAATCACAAAGTAATAGAACGGCATACGATGGAGTGTGTCCGATAAGAGGAGCTACCTCATTGGCCCGTCAATTGCCCCTGTTTTAACCACCTTATGCTATCTCACGGGAGTTAGGTCCACGTATTTACCTCATATAGGATCGTCGCCACCATCCTACTTCATTCTGGAATCTCCACCGCGTACATAGTTGTTAAAGTGGTTTTCGGTATTGGCAGAGAGTATGACAATATCTGATCCCGGTCACTTTAACAACCAAACGTTATTATAACACCATGGTCATTTCAAAATAGTTTATACTACAAAACAAAAATATCATTTCCATTTCAAAAAAACCAAATCAATACGATATCATTTCCATTTCAAATATATTCACTTCCAAAATCATAGTACTTCAAAGTTATAACACTTTCGAAACCAAACACTTAAAATTATAACACTTTGGAAATCATAACACTTTGAAATTATAACACTTTGAAATCATAACACTTTGGAAATCATAACACTTTCCTTTAAACATTTTAGAAATTAATAATAGTATATATAATAAAATAGTTTATAAAATAAAATAGTTTTCATAAAATAGTTATAAGTTAAAATAGTTTATAATAAAATAATTAGTATATTAAAATAGTTTATATTAAAATAGTTTATATTAAAATGATTTATAAAGTAAAATATAAAATAGTTTTAAAAATAATTTAAATTACTTTATAAAATAAAATAGCTTCCTCAAATTTCACAAATCGATTCAAATCAACTCGACTTCCAAATTCAACTTAATTCAATCTCAATTCATAAATTTCAACTCAATTCAGTTTCTCAATAAATCATTTCAAATTATATCGATTTCAAATACAGATTTGAACCACAAAACCATTTAATTTCAATATATTTCAAAGCTTTAAATATTCCACATTTCCAAAACTAAATTTGATAATTCCATTTATATCTCAATTTAACTTCATTAACATTTAGTTTTGAAATATTTATTTAATCATTTCAATGACATTTAAATAAACTCCAAATTACAAATTTAAATAAACTAAATACCCCATGTTAATTTATGTAAATTTGAGACTATTCATTTAAATCACTTTTAATCCAAATCAATTTATAAAATAATAGCTTTAAAATCTCAAATTTAATAATTTAAAATCAAACTTATTTAAGTAAAATTCTTAAATAAATATAATTTCAAATCAATTTCAAATTTATCTTTCCAACCTGAATCATTATAAACTCTATATTTGAAAATATATATTTTAAATAAATACTTAAACATATTATATATCAACTTAATTAAATCAACTTTAATAAATCTTTAAAATCAATATTTATTAAAACCATATACTTCTTTTCAAAACCATAGAAATCATTTTCAAAATATTTATATATAGACTAATGGTGTCTGTATATAATTCTCTACCCTATGGTCAAGTGATATGGATATTTATCATTTCAATCCGCAATTTAAAATATATACGGGTATATATCTTTTCAACCCGCAATCCCAAATTCAATTCAAATGAAAATCGCTTGGGTTTATCATTTCTACCCATAACGATTTCCTCCTATTTTACAGATCGTTCGGGTATGTATCATTTCAACCCATTAGGAATTCTATACTAATAGGGAACTTGCAGAGTGATAATAGTAATGATAATAATATAACAATCAGTAACAGGCATATATCACCAGTGATAAACAACAGATAATGGTGTCAGATGTCACAGGTGAACAGATACAGATAATAGCATATATATAGTAATGTAAATAACTAATAGTAGAATATTTCAATTGTCGTTTCAATTGAAATCAAATTTAATAAATATAAGAACGTTAAATCGTGAGTGATTGCTCACCTTTCGAGGCTATAGAGATTTGACAAGGAAATGAGCTACGAATTCCAAAGCAAGGATAGAGATCCAAATATAGAGGGATCCTAACCAAAGAATTCAACTAGAAGATAGGCTCGATAGGGAGATAAATAGATTTCAAAGAGAGAAACAAATGGATAGACTTATATAAATCACGGGAAACCTTAACCGGGTCAAATGTGACTTCAAGAATAAGATCGATACAGAATTCTAAGGCAAATCGACATTCGATCTCAAGAGATAGAATTCGAGCATCGTAAGAGATAGCAGCATCGTAAACCGAAGATACAAAAATCTCCGGTGAATCGATGCCTATTGTAAAGGGGTTTCACCTCTTTGCAAATCATTCTAAGATTGGCGGAACCGCCGATTATTATAGAAACCAATCGAAGTGGAGTTATAGGATGCTCCAGAGTCAAAAGAACCCGAATAGGAAAGACAAGGATGAATTTCAGAACAAGTGGGAGAGTTCCAAAATTCAAAGGAAACCGAATCAAGGAGGAAGAGATTCAAGCTCGAACGAAGGCGATTCTGTAATTAAATTTACTTTATATGCTAAGTTTTGCCTAAAACCAAAGCTCCGATACCAACTGTAACATCCTGAAATTTTCAACCATTCGCATCCACACATGTCAGACTTAAATTGCTCAAAATATCATATTGTTAATTTATATTTGGCAAAACTCAGCATATACAGTAAATAAATAATCACAGAATCACAGACACAGAGTAATATAACAATAAGCAGTGGAAATAAAAGAATAGTAGTTCATGAAGCTACTATATATATATAATAGAGTTAACAAGATACAACAGAAGTCTGGAATACATAGAAATCTCGGTACATTAGTCAAATACAAGATCAGAATACATCAATGGAATCAACTGAATAACAGAAAACTGGATGGATAGCTGGATCTCCAAGCGAGGCTCCAACTCCAAAGGTGAGTCTCAAATGATGTATCACTCAATCTGACCCGAGCGTAAAGCAAAACACAAAACACTCAAGTCAAGATTAACATTCTTATATTAATAAATCCAACTCAAGTGAAATATCAACTGAAATACAATAACTTAAAGGATGTTTGGGATAACCATCCTTAAGGATCTGTTAAACTATCTACTATGTAGTAATATACGCTATTATAATAACGTCTATAGTAAAGTAAACTATTAAAATAGCGTTAAGGCTTTACATTTTCCACCTTAACACATTTTATAGTGCAAATAGTCTATACGGTATTGTAATACCCCATAAACTGGAGTTACCAGAGGATACTCCATAGGTACGACACAAATTAAACTCATAGTGGTCTCGATATGGTAGGTGACACGACACAACTAGGCAATGTCAGGGTAGATATACCAATCACACTTCCGGGCGGTTGGTAATGCAGAGCCATAGTAATCGCCCAACTCGAGCTACACTCCCGAATCAAAGGTGCGCACCAAATCAATTACAAAGTAATAGAATGGCATACGATGGAGTGTGTTCGATAAGAGGAGCTACCTCATTGGCCCGTCAATTGCTCCTGGTTTAGCCACCTTATGCTAACTCACGGGATTTAGGTCCACGTATATACCTCATATAGGATCATCGCCACCATCCTACTTCATTCTGGAATCTCCACCGCGTACATAGTTGTTAAAGTGGTTTTCGGTATTGGCAGAGAGTATGACAATATCCGATCCCGGTCTCTTTAACAACCAAACGTTATTATAACACCACGGTCATTTCAAAATAGTTTATACTTCAAAACAAAAATATCATTTCCATTTCAAAAAAACAAATCAATACGATATCATTTCCATTTCAAATATATTCACTTCCAAAATCATAGTACTTCAAAGTTATAACACTTTCGAAACCAAACACTTAAAATTATAACACTTTGGAAATCATAACACTTTGAAATTATAACACTTTGAAATCATAACACTTTGGAAATCATAACACTTTCCTTTAAAAAGTTTAGAAATTAATAATAGTATATATAATAAAATAGTTTATAAAATAAAATAGTTTTCATAAAATAGTTATAAGTTAAAATAGTTTATAATAAAATAATTAGTATATTAAAATAGTTTATATTAAAATGATTTATAAAGTAAAATATAAAATAGTTTTAAAAATAATTTAAATTACTTTATAAAATAAAATAGCTTCCTCAAATTTCACAAATCGATTCAAATCAACTCGACTTCCAAATTCAACTTAATTCAATCTCAATTCATAAATTTCAACTCAAGTCAGTTTCTCAATAAATCATTTCAAATTATATCGATTTCAAATACAGATTTGAACCACAAAACCATTTAATTTCAATATATTTCAAAGCTTTAAATATTCCAAATTTCCAAAACTAAATTTGATAATTCCATTTATATCTCAATTTAACTTCATTAACATTTAGTTTTGAAATATTTATTTAATCATTTCAATGACATTTAAATAAACTCCAAATTACAAATTTAAATAAACTAAATACCCCATGTCAATTTATGTAAATTTGAGACTATTGATTTAAATCACTTTTAATCCAAATCAATTTATAAAATCATAGCTTTAAAATCTCAAATTAATAATTTCAAATCAAACTTATTTAAGTAAAATTCTTAAATAAATATAATTTCAAATCAATTTCAAATTTATCTTTCCAACCTGAATCATTATAAACTCTATATTTGAAAATATATATTTTAAATAAATACTTAAACATATTATATATCAACTTTAATAAATCCTTAAAATCAATATTTATTAAAACCATATACTTCTTTTCAAAACCATAGAAATCATTTTCAAAATATTAATATATAGACTAATGGTGTCTGTATAAAATTCTCTACCCTATGGTCAAGTGATATTGATATTTATCATTCCAATCCGCAATTTAAAATATATATGGGTATATATCTTTTCAACCCGCAATCCCAAATTCAATTCAAATGAAAATCACTTGGGTTTATCATTTCTACCCATAACGATTTCCTCCTATTTTATAGATCGTTCGGGTATGTATCATTTCAACCCATAGGGAATTCTATACTAATAGGGAACTTGCAGAGTGATAACAGTAATGATAATAATATAACAATCAGTAACAGGCATATATCACCAGTGATAAACAACAGATAAGGGTGTCAGATGTCATAGGTGAACAGATACAGATAATAGCATATATATAGTAATGTAAATAACTAACAGCAGACTATTTCAATTGTCGTTTCAATTAAAATCAAATTTAATAAATATAAGCACGTTAAATCGTGAGTGATTGCTCACCTTTCGAGGCTATAGAGATTTGACAAGGAAATGAGCTACGAATTCCAAAGCAAGGATAGAGATCCAAATATAGAGGGATTCTAACCAAAGAATTCAACTAGAAGATAGGCTCGATTGGGAGATAAATAGATTTCAAAGAGAGAAACAAATGGATAGACTTATATAAATCGCGGGCAACCTTAACCGGGTCAATTGTGACTTCAAGAATAAGATCGATACAGAATTCTATAGAAAATCGACATTCGATCTCAAGAGATAGAATTCGAGCATCACAAGAGATAGCAGCATCGTAAACCGAAGATACAGAAATCTCCGGTGAATCGATGCCTATTGTAAAGGGGTTTCGCCTCTTTACAAATCATTCTAAGATTGGCGGAACCGCCGATTATTATAGAAACCAATCGAAGTGGAGTTATAGGATGCTCCAGAGTCAAAAGAACCCGAATAGGAAAGACAAGGACGAATTTCAGAACAAGTGGGAGAGTTCCAAAATTCAAAGGAAACCGAATCAAGGAGGAAGAGATTCAAGCTCGAATGAAGGGGATTCTGTAATTAAATTTACTTTATATGCTAAGTTTTGCCTTAAACCAAAGCTCCAATACCAACTGTAACATCCTGAAATTTTCAACCATTCGCATCCACACATGTCGGACTTAAATTGCTCAAAATATCATATTGTTAATTTATATTTGGCAAAACTCAGCATATACGGTAAATAAATAATCACAGAATCACGGACACAGAGTAATATAACAATAAGCACCGGAAATAAAAGAATAGTAGTTCATGAAGCTACTATATATATATATATATAATAGAGTTAACAAGAAACAACAGAAGTCTGGAATACATAGAAATCTCAGTACATTAGTCAAATACAAGATCAGAATACATCAATGGAATCAACTGAATAACAGAAAACTGGATGGATAGCTGGATCTCCAAGCGAGGCTCCAACTCCAAAGGTGAGTCTCAAATGTTGTATCACTCAGTCTGACCCGAGCGTAAAGCAAAACACAAAACACTCGAGTCAGGATTAACATTCTTATATTAATAAATCCAACTCAAGTGAAATATCAACTGAAATACAGTAACTTAAAGGATGTTTGGGATAACCATCCTCTAAGGATCCGTTAAACTATCTACTATGTAGTAATATACGCTATTATAATAATGTCTATAGTAAAGTAAACTATTAAAATAGCGTTAAGGCTTTACATTTTCCACCTTAACACATTTTATAGTGCCAATAGTCTATACAGTACCGTAATACCCCATAAACTAGAGCTACCAGAGGATACTCCATAGGTACGACACAACTCAAACTCATAGTGGTCTCGATATGGTAGGTGACACGGCATAACTAGGCAATGCCAGGGTAGATATACCAATTACACTTCCAGTCTGTTGGTAACGTAGAGCCCTAGTAATCAGCCAACTCGAGCCACACTCTCGAATCGAAGGTGCACACCAAATCAATCACAAAGTAATAGAACGGCATACGATGGAGTGTGTCCGATAAGAGGAGCTACCTCATTGGCCCGTCAATTGCCCCTGTTTTAGCCACCTTATGCTATCTCACGGGAGTTAGGTCCACGTATTTACCTCATATAGGATCGTTGCCACCATCCTACTTCATTCTGGAATCTCCACCGCGTACATAGTTGTTAAAGTGGTTTTTGGTATTGGCAGAGAGTATGACAATATCCGATCCCGGTCACTATAACCACCAAACGTTATTATAACACCACGGTCATTTCAAAATAGTTTATACTACAAAACAAAAATATCATTTCCATTTCAAAAAAACCAAATCAATACGATATCATTTCCATTTCAAATATATTCACTTCCAAAATCATAGTACTTCAAAGTTATAACACTTTCGAAACCAAACACTTAAAATTATAACACTTTGGAAATCATAACACTTTGAAATTATAACACTTTGAAATCATAACACTTTGGAAATCATAACACTTTCCTTTAAACATTTTAGAAATTAATAATAGTATATATAATAAAATAGTTTATAAAATAAAATAGTTTTCATAAAATAGTTATAAGTTAAAATAGTTTATAATAAAATAATTAGTATATTAAAATAGTTTATATTAAAATAGTTTATATTAAAATAGTTTATATTAAAATAGTTTATATTAAAATGATTTATAAAGTAAAATATAAAATTGTTTTAAATATAATTTAAATTACTTTATTAAATAAAATAGCTTCCTCAAATTTCACAAATTGATTCAAATCAACTCGACTTCCAAATTCAACTTAATTCAATCTCAATTCATAAATTTCAACTCAATTCGGTTTCTCAATAAATCATTTCAAATTATATCGATTTCAAATACAGATTTGAACCACAAAATAAACCATTTAATTTCAATATATTTCAAAGCTTTAAATATTCCATATTTCCAAAACTAAATTTGATAATTCTATTTATATCTCAGTTTAACTTCATTAACATTTAGTTTTGAAATATTTATTTAATCATTTCAATGACATTTAAATAAACTCCAAATTACAAATTTAAATAAACTAAATACCCCATGTCAATTTACGTAAATTTGAGACTATTCATTTAAATCACTTTTAATCCAAATCAAGTTATAAAATCATAGCTTTAAAATCTCAAATTTAATAATTTCAAATCAAACTTATTTAAGTAAAATTCTTAAATAAATATAATTTCAAATCAATTTCAAATTTATCTTTCCAACCTGAATCATTATAAACTCTATATTTGAAAATATATATTTTAAATAAATACTTAAACATATTATATATCAACTTAATTAAATCAACTTTAATAAATCTTTAAAATCAATATTTATTAAAACCATATACTTCTTTTCAAAACCATAGAAATCATTTTCAAAATATTTATATATAGACTAGCGGTGTCTGTATATAATTCTCTACCCTATGGTCAAGTGATATGGATATTTATCATTTCAATCCGCAATTTAAAATATATACGGGTTTATATCTTTTCAACCCGCAATCCCAAATTCAATTCAAATGAAAATCGCTTCGGTTTATCATTTCAACCCATAATGATTTCCTCCTATTCTACAGATCGTTCGGGTATGTATCATTTCAACCTATAGGGAATTCTCTACTAATAGGGAACTTGCAGAGTGATAATAGTAATGATCATAATATAACAATCAGTAACAGGCATATATCACCAGTGATAAACAACAGATAATTGTGTCAGATGTCACAGGTGAACAGATACAGATTGTAACAACCCTAGATTTTGGCCTATATTTTAAATTTTGACTTTATTTTATTTTAAATTATTTTAAACTTGTTCTATTTCAAACATTTCATTTTAAATATAAATGTTGACTATTAAGTGATTTATAGTTTAAACTAGTATAAATTGGATATTTCACTGAAAAGTGAATTTCTATTGAAACTGGTCAAACTTTGACTTTTGAACTTTAAATTTAAATATTTCAAATTCTTAAATTTTATCTTTTATTATGAAAATAGATTTAATTCAATGGATACAGCTTTTTGTTTCGTTGGAAACGGAGTTAAATTGTGAAAGTTATGTATATTTCAATATTGTGTGTAAACTGATGTATTTAGCAATATTGTCTATTTTAAATTATATTTTATTTGTCATATTTTGTTCTAATATGTGTTAGTAATTTATTTTATGTATAATTTTGTCTTTTAAATAATTTAAAGTGATTATATAATTTTTCCAAAGCGTATTGAATTTATTTTCTATTTTTAAAGGCTGGTTTCTATTTTTCTGCTATTTTCTTCAATTAAATTATATTTAATTAAAATTTATTTATTCATTTTGTGAATGCATTTTTATTTTATGTTATTATCTTTGTTTATAAATAATTTACAAGTCCATAAACTTTTTCCAAAGTTCATTGCATTTATTTTTCATATTTTCAAGACTAGTTGCAATTTTTGCTGTTTTACTTAATTAAATTTTATATAATTAATAATTAATTAATTTATTTTTGTTTATTTACTAAATTTTCGTATTTTATCTGAGTTTATATATATATTTCAGTTATATAAAACTTAAAAAGAAATTAGAGGAAATATGAAAAGTTTTAAACTATTGAAATTCCTATGGCTTTTCACCTCCCGACCTTTCACTTTCTCAACTCCTCTCTTCAATGTTTTTGGCCATGCATACCCTATTCTTTTCAGCGGACTTCTTTTCATTTTTTTCACGCAAACACTTCTCTTTCTCCTCCAAAAAAATCACGGCCATGGCTTCAAGATTTTGGGTAAAAATTCCTTCTTTCTTCCTTGTTTTCTATGTTTTTTTCTATTGAAACTGCATATGCTCTCTACCTTCATAGTTTGGTTCCTCCTCCTCCAGGCTTTGGCCGACCACCACGACCCCCTTCCTCTGACCATCACCCATCCTAGCAACCCTCCTCCTCAGGTCTAACCAATCCAAGTCCAAGATCTACACAAAATCCACCAAAAACCATCACAAACTATCACTTATGACCTAGAATTGTCATATCCTCCTTCTACCACCTTTTGCCACCACTACCTCCACCACCACCACCTCTGACCTGACCTTCCACCACATCTGGCCCACACTCCAGCCACCACCCGACCACCACATACCATGGCCAAGCCACATCAGCAAGGGGCCGAACCCTATGGTGCAACAAAAGCCACACTTTGCCTTGAAACCCTTTGGTATTCCATTGCCTTCAACACCTTGTAACTTCCACTCACCTTCATCACCTTGTAGCCGCACCTTTTCCAGACCATACCTGATCCAAACCATGCCTTTAGCCGTGCCATTTCAGATCTGGAGCTGAAGCATAGGTGGTAGGAAGCAAGTGCAAACACTTTGACTTTGTTTATGCATCCATTTCTAGCATTGTTTATTGAATTTTTGGGTTGAAATCTTATGTTGTTTGTAATTGTTTGGTTTGAATGTGACAAGGCAATTATCTTTGGCTCTCCCACACTCAAATAATTATCGTGCTCTCGTGCCTTTGGAAATCTTTGTTGTGCGTTTGTGGTTGTCATCTCCAGCTTGAACAAGTGAGTAATTCTCACCAGACAATGTGTACTTATATAACTAGTAAACTGACACCATTTGAATCTGTAAAATTATATCATCCTGTTGTAACTGTTATATTATGATCATATAATGTTTAACCCTGTTATTACATATGTTATATCATCTATTACTGTTATCTCATGCTATTCTGTTTATTTATATCAGTTTATCACACTGCAAGTTCCCTGTAGATTAGAATCACTATGAGTTGAAATGATACATACCCGAACAGACTTTAGAATAAGGAAAAATCGTTATGGGCTGAAATGATAGGCCTGAACGGTTTTTATTTATTTATTTATATTACTTGGGATTGCGGGTTTGAAATGATAAAACCCGGTTTTTCTTTGTAAACTGCGGATTGAAATGATACATATCTGTATCACTTGACCTAGGCTAGAAAATTATATACAGACCCGTGGTTTATATATTTTTCTGAAATTTTTAAAATACTTTTTTTAATGTAAATATTATGGTATTTTGATTTAAATTTCATTAAAATGATTTCTATAAAGTATTTGTGATTTTCTACAAATTAAATAAGTGAATTAAGTAAATGGTGAAGTAGAATTTGAAATATAAGTTAATTTTGGAATTTATGATTTTGTTTATAAATGGAATTTTTGTAAAGTAAGAAAATATGACAAATTTGATTTAAAGATGAATTTAATGATTTTTATTAAGTAATAATAATGTTTTAAAGGTGTTAATGATTTTGTATAAATTAAAATATGGAATAAATGAACATTTAAGCTGAATTTGGAAATATAACTTAAATTGAATTTTGTGAAATTTGTTTAAAAGTGAAATTTTAATAGTAAAATAAATGGAAATAAGCTATATTTTTGGAAATTTAAACTTAGTTGTTAAGTTAATAATTTAATTAAAGAAATGAAAATTTAATTGTTATTAAATTTGATTTTTGTATGGAAATTTGACTTTATAAAATCATAGAAATAAAGGTATTTAAATGATTGTGTTAAATGTGAAATATATGATTTTATAAGTTAAAATGATTTATATTAAAAGTTAATTATTTGTGGAATTGTAAATAAAACTCTGAATATGATTTAACAGCATTTTGAAATGTAATGTAAAGGATATTACAGCATTTTGTAAATGTTGTAGTGTTTTAAATGAACTAAAAGGTTAATTTGAAATAAAGGCTATTATAGCACTTTGTAAGTGCTATAGTGGTTAAACTTAACGTGTAAGTTAATTGAAACTTAAAAGAAATCTATTACAGCATTTAACGCTGTCTTTTGTTAATTAACTGTTTTAAACTACAACTTTACGTAGCATTTTATAAGTGCTACGGAAACTATATTTTGTTGTTTTAAATTAATTTTAATGAAAAATAATCTCTGGAAAATGATATAATTTTGGGAAATTAATGTTAAATTTCTAAAGATAATGAAGAGATATTTAAGTGGAAGAATTTGATTTCTAATGTGAGTTTAAAATGGTATTTAAATTTAATAAAATGAATGGATTTAAATGGTATTTAAATGAATAAAAATGAATGGTGTTTTGAATAATATTTTGATATTGTGAAATGAGTTTGAAATGATACTTGATTTCTGACTTATTTAATTTATTTGATAAATGAATATTTGAAGTATATATTAATTGAGTTTATTTAAATGATATTGGATTTATGAAATGTGGGAGATTTAAAGTTTTGAAATATACTAAAGATTGAATATTGTATTTTGTGGATTTAATCTATATTGGGAATTGAGAAGATTTGAAACGGTTTGTTGGTAAACTGTAATTGAATTGAAATTTGATGGTTTGAATTTAATAAGTTTGTAAATGTATAGAATTAAAAGATGATTTTAAATATATGATTTCGAAATGCTGTGATTTTCAAAGTATAATGATTTCAAATGTTTTGTTTCAAAAGAGTTATAACTGTGAAAGTATAGACTATTTGAAAGGTGAATATATGTTTGAAATGGAAATGATGTTGTTTTGAAATGAACATAGTTTTGAAATAAAATGATTTTGGTTTCGAAGTATAACTATCAAAGGTATGATATTTTGATATATAAAAATGATTTGAAATAAAGTTTGAAAAGATATAATATTTTGATGTATTAAAATGATTTGAAAAGAAGTTTGAAAGGATACGATATTTTAGAATATTGAAATGATTTGGAAATGATAAATCTTTATTTTGATAAAGACATGATTTTGAAATGATATCTTATTTTGAAGTAAAGTATTGTTTTTAAAAGTTATAACCACGGGTTATAATAACGATTGGTTGGCAAAGAGACCGGGATCGGATATGGACATACTCTCTATCGATACCGAAAACCACTTTGACAACCGTGTACGCGGTGGAGATTCCAGAATGAAGTAGGATGGTGGCGACGTTCTTAAGGTATGTTACGTGGACCCAACTCCCGTGAGTTGGCATAAGGTGGCTAAAACAGGAGCGATTGACGGACCAAGGAGGTAGCACCTCTTATCGGACACACTTCTTCGATACCATTCTATTACTTGTGATTGATTTGGTGGCCACCCTTGATTGGGAGTGTTGTTCGAGGTGGGCGGTAGTGGCTGCTATGCGTCACCACTAGTCCGGATGCGTAATTGGTATATCTACCCTGGCATTGCCTAGTTGTGCCGTGTCACCTACCATATCGAGCTTTACTACGATTATGATTTTAAGATCCGACCGCGTTAAGGTTCTCCATCCCCTTAACGCTATTTTCTATATGATTATACTTTACTGATTAGACATTATTATAATAGCGAATATTACTACATAGTAGATAGTTTAAGGGATCCTTAAAGAATGGGCGGTCCCAAGCATTCTTTAAGTTACTTGTACCTTATTACAGTTCACTTGAGTTGGTTTATATTATATAAGTATATATTGTCCTGACTCGAGTGTTTGTGTTTTGCTTTACGCTCGGGTCAGCCTGAGTATTCACAGATTTATTTCCACCTTCTGGAGATTTGAATCGCTGGAGATTATCTGCTAGTCTTGTTCTATCGACTTCAGTTATGTTGCTCTATTCAGCTTGTACTTGGTTATCTTATTTATACTTCCATTGTACTCTATTTCTTCTATTGTATCTTATGTACTGATATATTTATATAGTAGCTTCATGAACTACTATTTCTTTTACTTCCGCTGCATTATTTTACTCTGTGTCTGTGATCTGTGATTATATTTATTTACTGTATATTCTGAGATTTGCCAAATTTTAATTACAACGCGGTATTTTGAGCAATTCAACTCCGGCATGAGTGTCTACCTATACACTTATAATGGATGCGAATGGTTGAAAATATCGGGTCGTTACACAGATAATAGCATATATATAGTAATGTAAATAACTAACAGCAGCATATTTCAATTGTCGTTTCAATTGAAATCAAATTTAATAAATATAAGAACGTTAAATCGTGAGTGATTGCTCCCCTTTCGAGGCTAGAGAGATTTGACAAGGAAATGAGCTACGAATTCCAAAGCAAGGATAGAGATCCAAATATAGAGGGATCCTAACTAAAGAATTCAACTAGAAGATAGGCTCGATAGGGAGATAAATAGATTTCAAAGAGAGAAACAAATGGATAGACTTATATAAACTGCAGGCAACCTTAACTAGGTCAATTGTGACTTCAAGAATAAGATCGATATAGAATTCTAAGGAAAATCGACATTCGATCTCAAGAGATAGAATTCGAGCATCGCAAGAGATAGCAGCATCGTAAACCGAAGATACAGAAATCTCCAGTGAATCGATGCCTATTATAAAGGGATTTTGCCCCTTTACAAATCATTCTAAGATTGGCGGAACCGTCGATTATTATAGAAATCAATCGAAGTGGAGTTATGGGATGTTCCAGAGTCAAAAGAACCCGAATATGAAAGACAAGGATGAATTTCAGAACAAGTGGGAGAGTTCCGTAATTCAAAGGAAACCGAATCTAGGAGGAAGAGATTCAAGCTCGAACAAAGGCGATTCTGTAATTAAATTTACCGTATATGTTGAGTTTTGCCAAATATAAATTAACAATCTGATATTTTGAGCAATTCAAGTCCGACATGTGTGGATGCGAATGGTTGAAAATTTCAGGATGTTACATTGATAGAGTAGATAGAGAGCCTTCTTGTCTCTCATCCTTGAGTCTCTCAAACAATTCCTTTAAGTTTGAGATAGACTATCTTCATTCTCTTGTTTGGTGTAGCCTTTCTCGACTATCTCCCATACGTTGTGTGCTCCAAGAAGAGCCATCATCCTTAAATTCCAATTGTTATAGTTGATCTTGGTGAGTATTGGGACTTGTAAGGGAATGTCGCTATTCGTTATCTTTTTAGGAGGATCTTCAAGCTCCAATACCACTTTGTTGGAAGTTTTCTTCAATAGCAAATATATTTGATTTTAGAAAACGATAGATAAGAGATTGGAGAAAAAATGATTTTTTTCTTATAAGGAGAAAAAACTTTATTGCTAAACTTTATTACAAAAGTTCATATTTTATTCTTAATTATTTCTTACATTTTTCTTACATCCAAAATGAGTGAATCCACCTCTATTCATAAAAGTTCACATTCGAAATAAACGGTGAAGATTCACTTAATCTAACTGTTCTCTATAAATATCTCCTAAATATTCTTTCATACAATTTCAAATATATTAGTCCATATATTCTAGATTCTAGATATTTCTTATATGAAAAATCCACATTGCAAAATTAAGTTTATTTCCAACACTTTCCACATTTTGATTTTGTTGATTCATAATAAAATCTGCAGTGAATCTAAAGTAACAGTGGCTTGCGATCTGACCAAATTTCTCACAGATTTGACATTTAACTCTGTTGTTATTGTTCCATCTTACACTTCTTCCTCTACCCCTTCGTGTTTGATTTACTTATGATTTTTCCTTCTTGTTTTTCTTGATTCTTGCTTTTGGAGGCATATTTGATAGTGTATTCTGTCTGATTGGTTTTCTTTATTCTACCCTTCCTTAAAGAGCTAAGAATGTAGAATGAACATACTGTATGCTTGGTATTGTCTCTTTTGAAGATATAATAGCACAACAGACTCATATTCTTCATCTAAATCATTCATAATGGTTAAGATTTGCTCTGTTTCGAATATTTTGTGCTCAGCGGTGTCAAGATCACAATATGTTTTGACCTTTGATAGATAATCTCTATTAAACATATTTTCCTTCCTTAAATTTTGTAATTGCATTTTATAATGCATGATTCTTGTTACAGATTGGGAATTAAAGATTTTCTCTATAGTAGTCCATCATTCATACGAAGAATGACAACCAATGTCCATCAGTTAATTTTGTATGTATATCTAATATGACCCAAATTCATTTTAACCCTAACATCCATCAATTAATTATGTATATATACTGGGTGGCAGATCCAATATTTTGGCCTGGTGCGTCACAATAACATAACTTCATCAACGAAAACAAAAACTGTTACCTGAAAGTTTACAGGGTATTTATAACCAATAATAACTTTTACCTTCTTCGATGTTTAAATGTCATTTTCTAAATATATTTTTTCATCTGTATTTAATTTATTATAAAATTATTTGAACAATTTTAGTGTCGTGTTGCATTTTTTAACGGTTAAGAATATAGAGGGCATGTTTAGACAATGGTTATTAGGAGATACTAGTGTAAACCCGTGCTTCGCACACGGATATGGCAAAAAAAAATTATTATAGCTAGAAAATTAAATTATTTTGATAAATAATTCGATTATACTATTTACAAGAAAGAATTATAAACATTACTACAATATCAAATATAATTATTAAAATTAGTATAGAATCCTTATTGAGTCAACGTAGTAATAGGACTGAATGCTCTCAAACATATATGTAGGTCAAAGAGTTAAAAGGGCAAAGTGGACTTGTCAGTAGTAAAAAAACCAGAACTATAGTGAAACACGAAAGCAGTAAAAAGCGTGGGTCGTATAAAATAAAACTAAAGACATATCATAAAATGATGTTTCAACTACCCAGTATATTGTTCATTAAATAGAATCCAATTTTAATGCAACATAGAAAACGTGGTATATATTTAGTTGTTTTAACCTTTTTTAAATGCTTTTATAACATAGACAGCACAATCAGTATATGATACTGTTGATATACATGATAAGCATTGACAAAGAACCTAGCAAACCACACAGAAGATTAAAACAATAATTCAGTAGTTAATAGGAAAAATAGAATAAAAGTAATTTGTCCTGCAAACAATTCAGATGCAAAATATTTATGTACAAATGTACAGAAACAGTTAAAACAATAATGAATCAAAGAGTAACAAAGAAGGTAGAATATAGCAATGAAAAATATGATTTATCCATGTTATTATTACAACCAAACAAAAAATTGGATACTAATAATGCAGTCGTAGGAATATGTTCACGTCGGAAAGCAAGGAAGTGTGCAGGAAGAAATTGTTTTTCATATTTTTCCTTGGCTACTGATGCAATCTCTCTCTAGTCAATTGGTCTCATTCGTTGTGTTCCTGCAATTGAATGTTGTTAAACTCACTAATAGTGGTAGTAATAATGGTACTTTAACAACTCCGCAAAAACAAAATAACAGTGGCAGTTGTAATTTTTTGGCTAAAAAAATAAGCAATATGTAAAAGCAGGAGCTAACTTTTATTTTTCTGTACACTTGCAACCAAGAAAGTACAAAAAACTGTAGCCTAGTTTAGTGGACTCTTCAAAATCATTAGTTAAAAGCGAAGATAATAATAATCAAAATATGGAAAATTAAAGAAAATTGAGTGAAGGAAACCAACCTTCAGTAGAAAACCCAAATAAATGAGAATTTTCCATATTGTTTTTCTTAATGTTATATAAGCAGTGACAAACTCCAAATTCATAATTGTATCGCACTAAAAAATAAAGACATAATTGTACCATCAAGGTAAAATTAAGAGTTCTGAACAAAAAATATACATCAATTAGGATAAAAGAAAAGGAGATATATGAATTATGGTGTACAGCGTGTGAACAAAATTAATATTTTTCAGCTCATGTATGAAATATATATTCAAACAGTTAAGCAAATATATATTAAAAGTAAGGAAAATAAATTCCAATTATATATTTAAAGTTATAGAAAATAAGAATGCAGGCCTTGCAGCTTCAATGATCATATCCTTCAATATTCTATTCCAGATATGCTTACCAGTAGAAACTTACTTTGTTCCAAAGCAGAGCGCTAGAACCTACCCAGTAGCAAATTCTGTACTTCTAAAAATGAATGGGAGGTTATCTTTTTTTAGAAGAAAACTTCAAACCTACTCAGACAAACCAAACCATGATGAATTCCATGTGTATTAGCACATTTCTAAAACTAATTAAAGGAATTAGCATCATCCCTCTATATTACAGTCACAAAGACTACAAGAAATAGAAAATGTGAATCATATCTATATATTCTTAAATAATGTAGATTTGAGATTTGAAAAATAAAATGTCATCTTAGCTCTAAATTAGGTACCATATTTGTAAGTCGATAGAAATCCATTTATGTGAGTTGGCGATGAAAATCAGATAACAATATAAAGCGTATTTTTCAAAGATTATAACATGCAATACAGTAAAAATATAAATAGTAATTGTGTTAAATCATTTAAAGAATATATATAAGAGAGAAAATTTAAATAGCTAATGTATTTGACAACAAAGATATGAATTATTGGAGCTTGAAATCAAGAAGATTTTGTAAATTTATTTTTAAGTTGTAAAATAACAATTACATGATGCAAATTTCAGTTACAGCAGTGATGTATTGATTTCAATTATTTATTATATCAATTACTTTAAACAATAAACAATTACATAATGCAAATTTCAGTTACAGTGGTGATGTATCGATTTCAATCATTTAGTATTTCAATTACTTCAAACTATATATTTTGAAATGACTTCAGTTGGAAAAATTCAATAAATTGCTAATTTTGATTTATGAACAAACATCAATGATCTAACAATATACTTCTATCTAAACTACACATCAATGACCAATCCATTGTTTTGCTATAACATATAACCAAAAATAGTTAAATATTGATCAATAAAGTTTCAAATCTCAACCTCCAAAATGTTGCATGCAAGATAAAGTGTTTAAACTTTTAGCCTCAACCTAATTGATTAAAAGCTTTCTGTATTCAATGTCCTACATGGTGGCATGATTATGCAAAAATCTTTAGTCTTTCTCTAAGCTAATTAATAAAAAAATATTGAATTACCTGGGGTTTCTTTGATGGTCATACAAAAAATCGGTCCAACAAACTTCAGCAACATACCAATGGTGACAGACTTATATCCATCAAACTCCCTGTATCTTGAAAGTTGGGATACTCCATACTTGCAAAACTTTTATGCCGACTATTTTAAATGATAATTGTACCTTTGTAAATATAACAAATTTTGTCATGTCAAATATGATTTTTTGTTTCATGACACAAAATACATAAGAATGCACTTAAATATTATTTTGCAAAAGGATTATGGTTATCATTTTTGTTGCTTTGGAAGTTAAAAACTTCAATAATATCTAGAAGAAAAGCTGCTAAAATCAAAACAATAGGGTTAAATTATCCAAATTAAGGGTCTCAATAACAACTGCCGAGGATTAACTAATATCTCTTCTCACGATGTCCTTCAATATATTCCTAGTGTATATATGAATAAAATAAATATCGAAGATAATAACCCATTTTGTTTCAATTTATTCTTCAACTTTTATTTTTATCACTATTATATAATGTGATGTACTCTACAATTTCCATTTATGACCCAATTTTGTAATTTAGTACATATCAAAATTTAAATGTGATTCTTATTTAAAACAATTAGTATAAAATTTGATAAAAAATGTCATAAAAAGTGACAACCTTAAATTTAGCAAACATCAGTTAAAATGTAGCAATCAAAATCTGTGTGGCTCCAAAGGACATTGACCGGAAGAAGACGGAATAGAAATAGAGAGCTCGCCAAAAATATGACGAAAAAGAAATATCTAAGATATCAAATGACCAGTTTTCATTCTTATTTATACAACAATAGCGTTAGTTTATATCTTCATATTTTATATGGATATATGTTGAAAACGATTATGATTTATCATTTTTATGGATTGAAGATGATGGGTCGAATTCAAGTGTAAGAATACTAAATAATAAAGTGAAAACTAATGCCCTTTTCCTTAAATGAATCATTGCAATTTTAACCGACATATTGTCCCACTAATTCGTGTTAAGTAACACGATGAAATAAACTTGTATAAATTTGCAAACTATACAAACTAGTTTTCCCATTTATACATAAAAAAATTGGAGATAAATTATTTTATTTCAAGAACTAAAAAAAGGGAGAACCTAGAAATACATCATCATACAATATAAGTTGATTTTGTAATACATGTTTTGAAGGTATGGTGTTAGAACACATATTGAAAAAACTTGATTAGACATGCTTAATATTAAGATCCAAAATCTTGCCAGTATCGGACAACTCAAATTTTAGGTGTTGAATTATTTGGCTTGTTATATCGCTTTGACATATTAATTTTTTATCCAAGGATTTGAATACTTCGCAAAGTAGCTTACTCGATGAATTTAGAATATACAAAACGGATTTTTTTGGTACTATAAATAGTATATCGGTTTGGCGTTTCTAAGAAGATTTTATATGAAAATTTGACTTTTATATAACCCTAATTTTGCAAAAAGGAAAAGAAACATAATAGAATAATTTAACTGTGTTTTCCCTTACATGCATAAACTTAATTTTTTATGACGCTATTCATGGATTAATGCATTGACATACTTTTTCAAACGAATCCTAATGTATACATTTATGAAGATACTATAACTATAATGAAAATAAACACAGAAGAATATAAAGAAAAAGGCTTTATTATTTATAATTCTGTTATAAAATTTTGATTATGAGCTCAATCATTCAAAAGATTCAACAAAATTTATCCAAAGATCACAGAATGTAAAAATAACTTTGATCAATTCATATCCATATGGAAATTAGAAATTGTCCCCACTATTTCCATCGAGTATAGTTTCAAAAAGGAATTCCACCCATTGCTCAATTTGTATTTCAAAATGTGAACAAACAGCTGGTTAAAAAAATAACTACCCATTCTCACTTTTGTAACTACACAATATTGAGAATTTGCAAACATGAAAATAAAAAAGTTGTACAAAAGTGTTTGTACCAGCCTATACAATCTGGATTAGAATGTATATGTATATAAAGGTTGACTGATCTAGAAAAATAAATATTTCAAAAAATGTTCATGGCTCTACTTCATGTAGCATATGCCCACACAAAAAGCCAACATGAATTACATCTGGAGACGTTAATATCATACATGCCAAAAATAAACTCTATAACGTGTTATCTAGTATACTCATCTTGTTTCTTTAAAACAGTTGTAAATCAGACATAATATTACACATGTATTAATTCAAATAAGTATGATCATCAAGGCTAATGCAGAACGTAACACTTTTTGATACGATGATAATTAGCTCAAACTTCGAGTATAATGTCATTTAGTTTGAAAACTGTATGCATCAAATAAAATTTGTATAATGTCATTTAGTTTGAAAAATGTATGCAGCAAATAAATTTTGTAGTAGGCTCAAACTATGCATTTTGTACACTTTGGTAGTTAAAAGATATTACAAAAGAAAACTAAGGGTTAGGAAGATTCTTACTTGTGATGCTTTGTTCCCAATGCTTGTGGATTGTTGGTCCTTGTTTTATTTCAGGATAGGTTTGTAAAAGGAGCAAATGCCATCTACTGTAAATGTTGCATAGGCTGTAAATTTCAAATTTTGCATCGTATTTATGAAACATGAAAAAACATTACAAATAGAACTTAGAATAATATACAGTGGCAGAACAAACAAACAACGCACCCAAGAGCCAATACCTCCAAATGAGCCGATTCTTGTCATTCTTCATTTAACAACATCTCCATGTAAAGCTGAATCCCAGCATCAACTTTTTCACATTTAAAAAAGTCTTGTAACTATCTTTTGTTGCATCCCACAGTCCTTTTTGATGTTCAAGTTGACACTTTGACAACCTTTGTGCCTATTCACCTTCAATATGCAATACTCAAATATCATTAATAAATTACATTAGATTTTTCTGCTGTATGCATTATAGTGATTAGCTATGTAGTAGAGTATTAGGCATGCAATACTCCTCCATCTTGTTGCTTTTCCCAATGTCATATTCACAACTATCTATCATATTTACCTTATCTCCATCATAATCTAGATGTGGTTATTGTTGATAATGGGAAACATATGAAACCCAATACACATATAACCATTTGAAAGAAATATCATATGCATAATTGAAAACATGTATAACCAGAAGTGAAAATGAACCACCGTCATCAAGTGCAAAAGAATATGCCAAATCAAATCATTATAATCGTTCTTTCATATATATCAATGCGAACCCGTGCTACGTACATGGATTTGTTTGAATGTAATTATTTTGTGGTGAGCTATATAATTTTATTTTATTTTTTTAAGTTGTGCTTTTTCTATATGTTTTTGCCAGAATTCAACAAAATAAGCTCAGACTGAATATCGTATGGAAAATAATATTTCAAATCTTAAATATGAAAACTGTAAAGAAAAATTAAATGTTGATACCATACAGTTTATTTAATGCTTCAGAATTGAAAACCTAAATTAATACTCTACAATTGGAAAAAAATACATCTAACATAACAACAATGCTGAGATAAACCAATTACATACCACTTGGCGTTCAAGCCAATTAGTGCTATAATTTTAAACTATTGGCTAAGCACTTTAAACTAAATCAAATTTTCTTTATATACAAAATCTAAAGGATAACCTGAGCTATGCACACGAAATGTTCCATCGATTAGATATTGATTTGTAAGGTAGCATGAATAATCATCATACCAATATGACATAAATGTGTTTTTTTACAAATCAAGAAGGGTGATGCTTAAATTTGTTCAAATTATAATATTTGTAAATTACAAAATCAGTTGGTAGTTTATTCGAGGTAATTGCTATTTGAAATAAACTTGTAAGATATTTATTGTATAGCTTTATCAAACTAAAATATGCGGACTCAATGAAAAATTTGTAGAAAGCAATAATTATTGAAAATAACTATGCTTGACTTCATTTAACCATGAACTTAAATATATAGTTACATTTAATAGTTGAATAATACGTAACCAAAGACAAAATGGTAAATTGTAGTTTAAGACATGTTAGTAGTTTAAATTGTTTAATTAGCTGATGGTCAAACACAACACTCATGTGGTTTTTTGATGCATGACGTGCTATAGAAAGTTTTAGCTAAGGTGAGCAGGAAGAAGAGTTTGTACTGCAGGTCCTAGAGTGTTTCCTTTAATAGAATGATACATAGCCTAATAAACATGTCTTTTAAACCGTAGTGAAGAAAATAAACTTAGGAATACTACTTTCCCATCACATGCATTTGATTTTCTGGTCTTAAGACTCTTAACTACCCAAATATACACACCAAAAGAAAAACATAGCAAAATGTCAATCTCGATTTATAAACATAACCGCCTTTAATATATACTCCAAGATTAATATGGAAAAATGTCAATAACAATTTAGAAATTTAACTATTTATTCAGGAATAATCCATTGCTAATTAAGCCTGAGTTATTATTACCTTCAGTCACAAAGAGACAGTAGTAAAACAATAAAACATTAAAAAACAATCATTCTCAAATTCTCTTCTTTCGAAAGTGCATCTTCTTTAGATTGTAAAAGGATTAAAAAAGACCCAGTTACTGCCTTTTTTACCAATCTTTGTGTGTTGCCTTTGAATGAACTGCTGATGTTATGCTGATGCTCGATCAACTGGCCAATGTAACAAACTGTGAGAATGAATAATAACTCTCATCATGCAAATAAATTAGAAAGAAAAGTAGTAGTAACAAAAATTATGTGTACTGATTGCAACCTGTATACCTAGAGATCCTACTACATGCATAAGAGAAACGTCCGTCTATGAGCTAAAAACAGAGAATTATTGAAAAGATAATTATATTGAATAAGAGGAAATATAATAGGAAAAATTGATAACAAAGAGAAGATGGGTAAATGGAAATTTTTTGTACTGTATAGTTATTGAATATAAAAGGTAATCCATCATCTCAAAATATCCCTAATTTTTCTCTTTTTTTCCCTTAAAAACATAAACTCATTCTCCATTCCAATTGTCGTCTCAACTTCCACGTGAGCCACCATAAAATTCCTACCAAATCAAAATCAAACCATACTTTCACTATAATGCTGCTAAGTTTTCACTCTCTATACCCATCTATCTCATTGTCCCTAATTCCTAATTAATATTTATCACTAACAGCCCAACTTCCCCAATTTATGATTAATGTACCATTGTAATCTTTAATAGAAAAAAGTTATAACTATTCATATCATATTGTATAGTTAGAGATTTGGATGATGATTTAAATGGAGATTGAGTTTAGTTTGTCCATGATATTTGATTTTTACCAAATTATGTTGTTAAACTGGAAGAAAATTACTGAATTTGGGTTGTAAGAACATTAAGAAAAAGTTTTGGGTGATGATTATAGAAAAGTACATAATAGAAGAGAAGAAAGATAATTAAAATAAGATCAAATTAGAAATTGTTCTTTTATTTTATAAGAGGAGAATCAACTATTTGATTCTTCATTTAAAAAAAACTAACTAAAAAATACGTTCGTCTTTCTCCCGCTATACAAAAAGCTTCTCCCTTAAGTAATTTCAAAAAAATATAGCAAAATACGAAATTATTTCTCGATATACGTACACACATATAAATACAGCTTAACACACACATACACGTAAATACATACATACATACACACACACACTCTCTCTCTCTTTGGAGAGAGGAGAGAGGAGAGAGAGATAAATCTACCAATTGATTTACATATGTAGAAACTTAAATATTTCAAATTTGCCTCATCTTTAACCAAAACTCAAGTCATACTTAAAACTAATCAAAGTCAAACATATTATCATTTAATTTGTATGGAATCATTTAAAGTAGCGCTGTCAATGGAAACCCGAAAAATTCAAAATCCGTCCGCATCCGCATTCGAAAAGCGGATAAATATCTGATATCCGAAAAATGGATCCGGGTGTGGATATGAAGACATCTGCATCCAAAAATTATCCGTCCGGTATTTTTCAAGATTATAGTTTATATTACGTGTATTTTAGTACAAAGAAAGATATTTATTTATGGTTTTATTAAGTTAGAAGTTTATATTATACGCACTAAATGCATATTAACTGCTCTAAACTATTTATTATCATTATATTTGTTTATTTTTAACAATTTTATAATCAATGGGATTGAATAAAGTTTATTTTAAACTAAAATTTTCCATTTATATTTCTTGATTTATCGGTTGTTAACGGATAGGATAATTATCTGAATCCGTCTGTATCCGCGAATGCGGATATCCGATATCCGAAAATGATTTTGGATGCGAATGCGGATATGGCACTATCCGCATCCAAAAGTATCCGTTGACAGGCCTAATTTAAAGTTCAAACTTAGAGACATAATCAGATATGTAAATGGAAAAGTAGTCTAAGCCCACCCATTTGAATTTTGCATATACCATTATTATCTTATTTTTTAACCAATGAAAATAAGCGAATAAAAAACTATAGGAGCAATATATAATTTTTTTTCCCATGCATGGTGATAGTATAGATAAAGTATCAGCTAATATTCAAGGTAAAGCACTACCTTGATGACAGCATTTGAGGGTTGACTATAGATTCGTCATAAAGTTGAAAAGTCGAGAACAGAAATAAAGATGAGAATTAATGTCAATAGGATTAATCCTTTATAACTCAAGTTTAAACTAACTATATTTATTTCCTAACATTTTAGGCTTGAATGAGGCATAAAAATTGTAACATATATTGAAAACAAAGTGTAAGAATATGCATGAGATCGGGGTTACCAAATTTCACTTGAAATGAAGGGATGAAACTAAGATGATGGAGAATTCGGAAATTTGGAAGAAAAAAGAATTGATGCTTCCAAAATCTTTACCTCATAATAACCTGATATCAAATATGCAATATTGTAAACTTATTATCCTTGCATCTATCATGATTAGATTTTTATCTCAAGTTCTCAATTCAATTTTACTGAAGTTTTCCATTAACTTATACGAACTATAGTACTATGGTGGTAAATAAATTAAAGCAATTTATTTTCAAATCTTTGCATTATCATTCAACAACGAAGAACCGTAAATATTAGTGAAATTTTTTAGTTTAGTACATTTTTTATTTGACATTGTTTGTGCTTTGTTGTTAAATGACAGCACCAATGAAGCTTAATATAATCAATTGCATTAAATGCATTAAACACAAATCTGAAAATTGAGAAATAGAAGGGAAAGCTTTAATTTCATATTTTTGTTCAGTAAACATACAATAACAAATATAGGTTTACTTGGAGCATTCACCTAAAATCAAGTAGAGGACTGAAAATATATGGCAAAAAATAAGGGCTATGTCGAATATATGGCCATGTAAAGTACTAACTATCTCATTTGTTACCTAAAGAACTATTTAATAATTAAAACAAAATAAATATTTAAGAAAAGACATTAAAATAAAACTTTACATTTTTTCTGACAATTATGATATCATCATATTTCAGTGAATCTTTAGAAAACAATGAGTACTCGCTTTGGACAAACTCATAACCTCCCATTCGAAAACCAATCTGCAAAAAGTTACCAACATCTCCCATGAATCAAAAAATAATGAACTTAAAATTTTTAGTTTACTTTGTGTTTGGTGATGTCAAATTAAAGGAAATGATGTTACTTTCCAAAACTTCAAACACAGTCCATCAAAAACAAACTGTAAATGAAATATTAAAAGAAAAATAGCATAGTAGTTATTTTCCCTCAAAGACAAAGCTCTTGAATAGGAAAAAAAACTTAAACTCATCCATGGTCTAATGAATATGACTAATGAGTATAACCCTGCCACGTAAATAATGGGCAGCCTAATAATAATGTATTCATCAATCTGATGTAGATAATATGAATGTTTTATGATTAGCAATTAATACCTATTTTAAAGTTTCAATTGCTCCGAAGATGCATGTAAATATGTCAAGATAATATGGTTCTAATAGAATCCAAAGTACATACTATGTAACAACCTGCATATTTCACGATTATATATTTAAATGTTTTATTTAAATATAGCATCGTTAATCGGATAAAGGTCCGAAATGTTACTTTTTGTAAATAGTCGAATTGGGACTCGAGACCAGTTCCATTGAGTCCAAAATGGCGTTTACAACTTTTTTGAGTATAAACATCGATATGTTTGGAGTTGATTAGAATTTTGATGTTTTCATTTGGGACTTTGGGTTTGGGTTTCAGCCCACTAACCCAATAAGAGAACCCAACTCCTTTATCAAACACTCTAATTCAACTCCTCATCATTCATTTCATTCCTCATTTCCTAACACTCAAGCTCAAGAGAAAAATAGGGGAAAAGATTGGAAATTAAAATTCCTAAGCCCTAGTTCACTTAGGAAATTCAAGTTTTTGCTCTAAAATCAAAGAGAAGCTTAGGTAAGCATCATCTTCTTCTTCTCCATCTCAATCTCTCTTCAATTCTCAGAAAATCCTAACCCTAACTTAGGAAAAACTTCACCTTTGATAATAGATTGAAGATTCTAGAGGTGTATTGAAGAGGAATTGGTCTTGCTTTGTTTTAAAGCCTCTCATTTGTTGTCTTTGAGTTTTAAAGGTGAGCTTTTGAACTCACATCTACGTCTATAACTCTCATTGTTGTTAGGTATGAATTCCTAACATTTATTCATGTTCATTTGCTTTTGAGTTGAATTGATTTGGTGAATTTTCCAATTTTTGGTTTTGAAGTCCAATTTTATGAAAATCCTACTATGGATGTTTGGACATGATATTTGGGGTGTATCGAAGAGCCTATAAGGCTGGGTTTTCGCTTGGCATAAATCCCTAGTCGTCGTTGCTCGTCCGATCGCTTCCGATTCGTTTTGGCCATCATGGCCTAGGCAAATTGTTGCCCAGGCCAGGTGACCAGACGTTTGGGTTTCAAGTTCAAACGTCTGATTATAGACCTGGAGGAAGAAAAATAAGCACGTAGAAAATAAAATGGCAGAACCCAATTCCAGACGTCTGATTTATAGGTTCAGACGTCTGGATAGGGCTCAGACGTCTGTTTTGAAATTTCAAACGTTTGGGGGTTTTCTGGATTATTTCCAGAACCAAATCCAGATGTCTGGATTAAACCCCAGACGTCTGGAACTGTTCATTTTGCCTATTCTGGCTGTTTTTTAGCGGGTTTCCAATTTTAATCGATTTTTGTCGATCCGGTTAGTTGTTATCACTTATTATCGACTTTGATGACTTCTTTCTTTGGATTTTTGGGAATATCCATTTGATGGATTTGATATCGATTTTTATGGATTTAATTCACATTCTCGTATGTGAATTTTTGGTGATTGATTGTTTCTACAATCATTTCTGTGGTTTTTCACTTTAAAATACAAAGGTTTCCTTACTAGTAGTAAATACTCAAACTCTTTCACAAAAACGATTTCAACACTACTTTTAAATACAAAGCTCGTTTTAAAACCGTTTTCCAACTCTATTAGTATATACAAACCTTTACCTCATTCGTATGAGAAATCTAATTAAATGGCTTAGCAAAACAAGTGGTATGAAACGCTTGTGTTTACTTCTTCGGTTAATTCTTAGACTTGTTCGATTGAAATCTTGTGACAATTTTCGAGTGGAAATCTACAATTTGTTCGTAAATATTTAAGTTAAGCTAGTGGTTATGGGACATGAAGCTAAACTCTTATATTTACTAGCTTAGTGTAATTCACACTTCTTATTGATCGATGGCGATCATTTTATGGTTTAGACTAGCGATATGCGATGTCTCTTTGTCCACGTGGGGGACTATACCTCGTTTTATGGAGCTTCGTCTCATTTTTATGGGCTAACGACCCATGGTGTTTTGACCATTTGTGGAGCTCCGGCTCAAATTGGCGGGGTAGCGACCTATGGCCTTTAGGCCGTTTGTGGAACCTCGGCTCAAACTTGATGGTTAGTGACCATGGAATAGCGTTCCGTTTGTGATACACATGTTGGTGAGTTTTCGTGCTCCCGTTTGTGATAGGCCTCCCCCTTTTGTGTTTTCTGGATTTCTAATTATAAATTCCTGGAATTTGTGTTTCACCAGTTTTTGTGAATTGTATTGATAAGCCCTATTAATATTTGTGTTTTGGTGAATAATCTAAAGAATATGTTATTCTTTTTGGTGTTTGAGAAGATTTGAGATATTATATGATTTTCGTTGTTATTAAATGTATACTTGACACGATATGGCATTATTTTTATCATATATTTTTGTTGTATCTCTTATCCTATCTCATTTTATATGATATTTATAGCTAGACTTATCCGTTTATTATTTTTCTTCTTAAATAATACTCAGGTCGGACCGAGGTGTTTCAGGTGCTTCTACTTGACTTCTTATCTGGATCGTTATTTGACTTTTGGCTAACTACTTTAGCTTAGTAGTTTTTGTTGTTATACATTTGAGATAGAGACTCCTTGATGTATACTTATTCTTTTGTCTAGCACTTGTACCTATTCTTTTGTGATGTAGTGGATCTTGTATGACCACTATTTTGATGTACACCTTTATGTGTTATATTCATATCTGTTTTCTCCTTTGTGATGTGAATATCTGTGACTGATTTGTGTTATGCTTATTTCTATATTTGTTTCCGAAGGACACATAGCCACAGTGTGGTAGCTTTGAGTTTGTATTTGATATGTCGGATTTCCTCCTGAAATGAAATGCAAGTCATATTATCTGATATATTGGTACTCGCACAAAGTAATTACATAGATGGTCGCTCCTCGACAGCCTTACTCTTCGCGCTAGTCGACGGCATTACCTCGTAGTGTCCTTGGCTAGTGTGAGTATAGAGGTGGGGCGTTACAGCTTGGTAACAGAGCCAAACTTCGGAACAATGTAGAATAATCTAGCAAGGATCATTGTCCTAAGTCTTTCTTAGGGGTCGTGCCTTAGGGTTTAATTCGAGTCATTAGACTCGTACTATCCTATTTTCTTTTGTGATACCTTGTTTTATCAATCAAGTTTGTTTGATATTCATTCTGAGAATAACCTTTTTCCTCTTCTTTCTTTCTTTCTTAAAGAAGAGAAATGGTTAGACCAGGCCGTCCCAGCGCCGGTCAGTCCAGTGCTACTCCTCAGGATGGAGTATTTTGTCTGCACAGCAGCTTTTAGATCTTGTGAAGAATGCTCAAGTTGTCGGACCCATTCCAGAGCCTACTCATCCTAAATCCGGATTTGCACGTTTATGCAGTGATTATACCAATTTGGGTGGAAGGCCATTCAAGGGTTTTGAAAGCGTTATAGAAGTCCAAGCTTGGCATAGATCGTACGACCACATCTTTTCTCGCATGAATCTTATTGATCTTCATTGAGTCCAAGTGGCTTCTAGCATGCTCCAAGAAAGAGCATTAGATTGGTATGAGCTTCTGATTTCAGAAATTATCGAAGCGGATTTTACTTGGGAGCAATTCCGGGAAATGTTCGAGTTGAAATTTGTGCCGGAAGCTGAAAAAGTAACTTTGGCCCGACGCTTTATTGACCTTGTTCAAGGTGAATCTTCTATGAACGACTACGTCGCATCTTTTGAATCTCTTTCTAAATATGGGGTCGAGTATATTAATACCCCATTGAAGAAAAATCAAAGGTTTGTCTATGGGTTGAATAAGAACCTCAAAAAGCCATTACTTCTGAAACTAGAAGTTTCTTTCGATCAGCTTGTTGATATCGCTCTTCGACTCGAAGAGGCCGATAAAGAAAGTGATGTTGAAGTTGTGGGGGCCAAACAAAACATCAATAAGAAGAGGCCTTTTAAGTTCAAGCCTTATCCCAACAAGAAAGGGAAGCAAGCAACTTCGGTAGCAAAGACTCCTACCTCTAGTCGTGGAGAATGTTACAATTGTGGTTCTAAGGACCATTATGCAAACAAGTGTCCTAAGCCCCTTACTTGTCGCTATTGCAAAAGTTCGGGTCATACTATATCTTCATGCCCCAAACTTCAAAGCAAGAAGGAAGGAAAGCTAAATATTGTGCAAGCCCCTAGTAACACTTCTTTTGGTCAAGGTATTTCTCATTCAATCCTTGATGGCATTATTATGTTTCATGATCATCCTATTCGAGTTCTTTTTGATACGGGTGCATCCCACTCTTTTATATCAAAAGAACTTGTTGATGCTTTGTCTTTGAATGTTATTGGCTTGATGACTTCATTGAGAATTGCAAATCCGGTCGGTGGATCCGCAACACTCAGTTTATTTTGTAAAGATGTCGAGATTATTTTATGTGATTATTCTTTCCGAGCCGATTTGCATGTTATGCGCTAGTTAGGTTTCAGAATGATTTTGAAAATGGATTGGCTTAATCGATATGAAGCCCATATCCTATGTCCCGAGAGGACTATTTATCTTTGACATCCTCAATCTCTTAAGTAGATTTCCCTTGTTCTTAAAGATTCAGATTCTAATTCGAGAGCATCCTTGTATTCTCTAAATCCTCATGATGACGATAATGATGATGAGGAAGATGTCATTTCCCTCATTCACGTTGTTCGTGAATTTCCTGATATATTTGAGCCCGTTTTAGGATTACCACCTAAGCGAGCAATTGAGTTCAAAATTAATCTAATCCCTGGAGCTCTACCTATCACCCGTCCTCCTTATTGTATATCCAATAAGGAAAATGAGGAGATGCATAAACAAATATCCGAATTGGAAGCCAGAGAGTTTATTCGTTCAAGTTCCTCTCCTTGGGGAGCTTCAGCTATCTTTGTGAAGAAAGCCGATGGTACACTTAGGCTTTGCGTTGACTACCGCAAGCTTAACGATCTCACTATCAAGAATAAATATCCCTTTCCTTGGATTGATGATTTATTCGATCAACTTAGCGGTAGCAACAAGTTTTCATCAGCTTCGCATTGCCGAGGATAGTATTCCTTTGACATCGTTCCGTACTCGTTATGGATCTTATGAATGGCTTGTTATGCCATTTGGTTTAACGAATGCTCCAGCTTATTTCGTTGACCTTATGAATCGAGTTTTCAAAGACTTCCTCGATCGATTTGTTCTCATCTTTATTGATGATATTCTTGTTTATTCTAAAACTGAGGAAAAGCATGAAAAACATCTTCGGATTATGTTGGAGACTCTTAGGAGCAACCAATTGAAAGCAAAATTTTCTAAGTGCCACTTTTGGCAATCTCGTGTTAAATTTTTGGGACATATTATTTCTGAAATCGGAATTTCCGTGGATCCTTCAAAGATTGAAGTGATTCAAAATTGGAAGAGACCGGAGAGTGTGACGAAAATTCGTAGCTTTCTTGGATTGGCGGGTTATTATCGTCGGTTCATAAAAGACTTTTCTAAAATTTTTGTACCCCTTACTAGTTTGACAAAGAAGGGATTAAATACATTTGGTCAGACATGTGAAACTACTTTTCAAAAATTAAAAGAACTCCTTTTCGATGCTCCTATTCTTGTGATTCCCGAAGGGAACCAAGACTTTATTGTTTATACCGATGCTAGTCGTGTTGGTTTAGGTGTCTTTCCCATGCAAAGGGAACGTGTTATCGCTTATGCTTCTAGACAATTAAAGCTTGTCGAGACTAGATATGCCACTCATGATTTAGAGCTCGCGGCTATTGTTTTAGCCCTTAGAAATTGGCGTCATTATCTTTTGGGAGAGAAATTTGTTCTCTACACCGATCATAAATCTTTGAAGTATTTATTTTCTCAAAAGGAACTTAATTTGCATCAACAATGTTGGCTCGAGTTCCTTGCATCTTATGATCTTGATATTCTTTATACTCCCGGAAAGGGAAATCGTGTTGCCGATGCCCTTAGTCGTAAGCAACAAGCAGTTGTTTCCATGATGATATCCGAATGGAATGATCTCGAGACTTTGTCCCCTTGTGAGATTCGAGATCATGAATCCAATTTATGTTCCTCTCTTGTTTTGTGTAGCGTTGAGGCTCATCCTTCTCTTTTAGACCGCATTCTTGAAGCTCAAAAGCATGATCCCGAATTGGCTCTTCTTAGCCAAAGTTGTGGGGATAAAATAGATATCGAAGGTTTGAAAGACTTCGATATTGATGCTCGTGGCGGTATTCGAAAGTTTGGTAGACTTATTGTGCCAAACATTTGTGATCTTCGTAAAGACATTTTAGAAGATTCTCATCGTTCTAAATTTACCATTCATTCCGGTAGTAGTAAAATGTATGCGGACATGAAGCGACTTTATTATTGGGGTGGAATGAAATCTGATATTGCTAACTTTATTAAGCATTTCATGACTTGCCAACTCGTGAAGTCCAAGCATCAAAGGTCTGGTGGGTTATTGCAACCTTTAGAGATTCCCGTTTGGAAGTGGGATCAAGTCTCTATGGACTTTATTGACGGTCTTCCCCGTTCTCGTTCGGGTCATGACAGTTTATGGGTGGTCGTAGATAGACTTACAACGTCTGCCCATTTTATTCCTGTTTGGTCCAACCGGACCGTACCTCTTTTGGTCAAACTCTATGTCAAAGAGATTGTTAAATTGCTTGGAGTTCCTACTTATATTGTTAGCGATCGTGATCCATTATTTACCAGTGGATTTTGGAAAGGTCTTCAAAATGCTTTGGAAACGAAGCTTAATTTTAGCACCGCTTATCATCCTCAGTCCGACGGAAAGATCGAACATGTGAATCAAACTCTTAAAGATCTCCTTCGTGCATGTGTTCTTGATTTTGGTGGAAGTTGGGAAGATCATATTTCTCTTGTTGAGTTTTCCTATAATAATAGCTTCCAATCTAGTATTGGTATGGCACCTTTTGAGGCACTCTACGGAAGGCCATGCCGATCTCCTTCGTGTTGGCTTGAAGCCGGTGAGAAGCTGGTTTTAGGTCCAGATTTTATTCGTGATGCCATAGAAAAGATTGACCTTATTCGTCATAGGATGAAAGAAGCTCAAAGTAGACAAAAATCCTATGCCGATAACCGAAGAAGGAAATTAGAATTTTCTGCGGGAGATTTGGTGTTCATTTGTGTTTCACCTATGAAGGGTGTTGTGCGTTTTAGTCGATCGGGAAAATTAGCACCTCGATATATTGGTCCATTTCCCATCACCAAACGCATTGGTTTCGTGCCTTATCGCCTTTTATTACCGGCTCAGTTTTCTGCTATTCATGACGTATTCCACATCTCTCAACTACGGAAATACCTTAGGGATTCCGATTCTATTCTTGAACCCGGTGTAATTGAAGAAATTGAAGTTTCACCAAATTTGACTTATGAGCAACATCCTATTCGTATCATTGCTACGGAGGTTAAACGCCTTCGAAATAAAGATGTCCCTCTTATGATAGTCCAATGGTCCTCAAATCCTAAGGATTGCTCTTGGGAATCCAGAGAATTCATCGAGCGAACACATCCGGACTTACTCTCTCATGCTCATTAAGGTGAACTTCCCATTTCAAAATTTCTTCTTCTGTGTTGTTATGCTTTAGTATGGTTGTTACTTTTTTTTCCTCTTAATTATTGCGAGGAGGCAATTTCTTTAAGGAGGGGAGTCTGTAACAACCCGCATATTTCACGATTATATATTTAAATATAGCATCGTTAATCGGATAAAGTTCCGAAATGTTACTTTTTGTAAACAGTCTAATTGAGATTCGAGACCAGTTCCATTGAGTCCAAAATGGCGTTTACAACTTTTTTGAGTATAATCATCGATATGTTTGGAGTTGATTAGAATTTTGATGTTTTCATTTGGGACGTTGGGTTTGGGTTTCTGCCCACTAACCCAATAAGAGAACCCAACTCCTTTATCAAACACTCTAATTTAACTCCTCTTCATTCATTTCATTCCTCATTTCCTAACACTCAAGCTCAAGAGAAAATGGGGGAAAAGATTGGAAATTAAAATTCCTAAGCCCTAGTTCACTTAGGAAATTCAAGTTTTTGCTCTAAAATCAAAGAGAAGCTTAGGTAAGCATCGTCTTCTTCTTCTCCATCTCAATCTCTCTTCAATTATCAGAAATTCCTAACCCTAACTTAGGAAAAACTTCACCTTTGATAATAGATTGAAGATTCTAGAGGTGTATTGAAGAGGAATTGGTCTTGCTTTGTTTTAAAGCCTCTCATTTGTTGTCTTTGAGTTTTAAAGGTGAGCTTTTGAACTCACATCTACATCTATAACTCTCATTGTTGTTAGGTATGAATTCCTAACATTTATTCATGTTCATTTTCTTTTGAGTTGAATTGATATGGTGAATTTTCCAATTTTTGGTTTTGAAGTTCAATTTTATGAAAATCCTACTATGGATGTTTGGACATGATATTTGGGGTGTATCGAAGAGCCTATAAGGCTGGGTTGTCGCTTGGCATAAATCCCTAGTCGTCGTTGCTTGTCTGATGGCTTCCGATTCGTTTTGGCCATCATGGCCTAGGCAAACTGTTGCCCAGGCCAGGTGACCAGACGTCTAGGTATCAAGTCCAGACGTCTGGTTATAGACCTGGAGGGAAAAAAATAAGCACGTAGAAAATAAAATGGTAGAACCCAATTCCAAACGTTTGATTTATAGGTTACGACGTTTGGATAGGGCTCAGACGTCTGTTTTGAAATTTCAGACGTCTGGGGGTTTTCTGGATTATTTCCAGAACCCAAATCCAGACGTTTGGATTAAACCCCAGACGTCTGGAACTATTCATTTTGCCTATTCTGGCTGTTTTTTAGCGGGTTTCCAATTTTAATCGATTTCTGTCGATCCGGTTAGTTGTTATCACTTATTATCGACTTTGATGACTTCTTTCTTTGGATTTTTGGGAATATCCATTTGATGGATTTGATATCGATTTTTATGGATTTAATTCACATTCTCGTATGTGAATTTTTGATGATTGATTGTATCTACAATCATTTCTGTGGTTTGTCACTTTAAAATACAAAGGTTTCCTTACTAGTAGTAAATACTCAAACTCTTTCACAAAAACGATTTCAACACTACTTTTAAATACAAAGCTCGTTTATAAAACCGTTTTCCAACTCTATTAGTATATACAAACCTTTACCTCATTCGTATGAGAAATCTAATTAAACGGCTTAGCAAAACAAGTGGTATGAAACGCTTGCGTTTACTTCGTCGGTTAATTCTTAGACTTGTTCGATTGAAATCTTGTGACAATTTTCGAGTGGAAATCTACGATTTGTTCGTAAATATTTAAGTTAAGCTAGTGGTTATGGGACATGAAGCTAAACTCTTATATTTACTAGCTTAGTGTAATTCACACTTCTTATTGATCGATGGCGATCATTTTATGGTTTAGACTAGCGATATGCGATGTCTCTTTGTCCACGTGGGGGACTGTACCTCGTTTTATGGAGCTTCGTCTCATTTTTATGGGCTAACGACCCATGGTGTTTTGACCGTTTGTGGAGCTCCGGCTCAAATTGGCGGGGTAGCGACCTATGGCCTTTAGGCCGTTTGTGGAACCTCGGCTCAAACTTGATGGTTAGTGACCACGGAATAGCGTTCCGTTTGTGATACACATGTTGGTGAGTTTTCGTGCTCCCGTTTGTGATAGGCCTCCCCCTTTTGTGTTTTCTTGATTTCTAATTATAAATTCCTGGAATTTGTGTTTCACCAGTTTTTGTGAATTGTATTGATAAGCCCTATCAATATTTGTGTTTTGGTGAATAATCTAAAGAATATGGTATTCTTTTTGGTGTTTGAGAAGATTTGAGATATTATATGATTTTCATTGTTTTTAAATGTATACTTGACACGGTATGGCATTATTGTTATCATATATTTTTGTTGTATCTCTTATCCTATCTCATTTTATATGATATTTATAGCTAGACTGATCCGTTTATTATTTTTCTTCTTAAATAATACTCGGGTCAGACCGAGGTGTTTCAGGTGCTTCTACTTGACTTTTTATCTGGATCGTTATTTGAATTTTGGCTAACTAATTTAGCTTAGTAGTTTTTGTTGTTATACATTCGAGATAGAGACTCCTTGATGTATACTTATTCTTTTATTTAGCACTTGTACCTATTCTTTTGTGATATAGTGGATCTTGTATGACCACTATTTTGATGTACACCTTTATGTGTTATATTCATATCTGAATCTGCCTTTGTGATGTGAATATCTGTCTGATTTGTGTTATGCTTATTTCTATATTTGTTTCCGAAGGCCACACAGCCACTGTGTGGTAGCTTTGAGTTTGTATTTGATATGTCGGATTTCCTCCTGAAATGAAATGTATGTCATATTATTTGACATATAGGTACTCGCACAAAGTAATTACACAGATGGTCGCTCCTCAACAGCCTTATTCTTCGCGCTAGTCGACGGCATTACCTCGTAGTGTCATTGGCTAGTGTGAGTATAGAGGTGGGGCGTCACATACTATATTTCACTTCTGGTATAAAATCATCATCTAACAGTTAAAATCCATCATTGTATAAAATCAAATCATTTGCCAGGGAAAAAAAAGAATTACTACATCTAGAATAACATTTTGGTCAAAATGGATAATAATTTGTTAGATAATTTCCTGTCTATATCAGGATATCTCACAAACTATTTTAGATAATAGTCTAAAAATATTATAAAATAGTATAATCTATTTTCTGCAAAAGCTATAGCTTATTACATATAAAAAGTTGCATGTTTAAACTTATAAACCATATAAACAAAATATAACTAAAATGATATGCTTACCTTTAAGCGATGCTAGTGGAAGAATGATCAGAAACCATGAGGCGATAGAGCGATGGTGGTAAACATCGGCAATTTTCAAACAAATAACATAAAATTAGTGAAATTAAATAAATAAATAATTCAATTACAATGAAACTGAAAAAGCAATCCTAAAAAGATGAATAGAACTTGTTACAATCAAATAAAACATGAAAATTTCATTCAAATTGAGCAATAAATCTACAAAGCTTAATATCATTATACTTCGTAATATTGTGATTCTTTGTTTGAAATTACCAAAACTTAGCAGAAGCACAATGCTTTTAGGGTTAGGATTCGACAATCTGTGATGAAGGGGAAGAAAGGACGTAAATCCGAGGCGACATGATTTAGGGTTAAGGATCGGCAATCTGTGATAAAGGGGAAGAAAGGCTGTAATTCTGAGGCGACATGATTCAGCGAGTATATGTTAAGAAATGAACGTTTTGGGTTAGGATGAGAAAAGAGGAATGGGAGAAGGATTAGAAGATGTATTTTGTAAGAAAGATGGAAAAAATAAGAAGAACGAAAGAAAACAAATGAGTCGTGACTCTTGAGTTTAAAATTCAGGGAATCATGTGCGCTCTTGAATTTAACTCAGTAATAATAGTATAGTGTAGATATTTGGAATTATTTTTTAATACCCAGATGACCAAGTTTTGTTTGTAAACTTTAACGGAGTATGACCTACAACACATACTTCAAATCAATGGCAAAATGTTATACCTGCTGATATTACTGGAGCTTGAAGTTGTGACCTTTGGTCACTCTACTTTGGTTTAGAACATACCATTCTACTGCAAGTTAAAATAGATGGCCCTAGGGAAATGTTGTGGAATTGTTTTTTAGAAAACAAAAGTGAGGTGACTATTAGGAATAATTTCTAAAGAGAAATAATGGAATTACATTCTAAACTTCAGATAACTTAGATATGGACTTAACTGCAAAATTTCAAACACTTATAAGCCTAAATTACTCTAGTTTTTTTCGTACAAAAACCGAGTCTTCTGCTCTTGTGCATACCAATTGTGATATCTAATAATATACTAGCTGCTACATTAGTCTATTTATTAATGGAGAGTCAAAATTGTTTGGTAACAAATACTCTGCTTTTCTTAGACAAAGAAGTTACTCGATCCCCTATTACTCTTTACTTCCATTTTACCTGCATTCTCTAATCATCCAAATGAAACTTAACTTTCTAAAAAAAATCCGGTCAACTTATGCATTAGTTCTTCGGTATGATGCAAGTTTTTCGGGATAAGAAACCAACTTAAGAAATAGGGAGCTTATATAAAAACACCCTCTTCAAGTTTCAAAATACACCACCACCTTTCTCAAAAAGCATGTTATAAAAAAATTCTATCTTTAAGTTTTAGAATATTTACGAAGAATTCTGCAAATATTTGCAGAATTCTCTATAAATATTTAAAAAATTTCAAAAAAAAACTATTTTAATCGTAAAAACATGCAATTAATATCCAAATTTAATTTCCGAAAAAAAACGATTTATGTTATCTAAATAAAAAATAGGGGTGTAATTTAAAACATGTTTTTGGAATGGTTTTTTCAATATCAAAGGGCAGAACAAAAATTCCATAATTTTTTTAAAGATATGATGATAAACATGCATCAAACCGTGATTTTCATGAATATAATTAATATTAGTTTGAGTATGCAGTTAATGATGTAATTTTCTTATCTAATCTGTCGGCATTTCTAACAGAAAAATCCAGATGGGCAAGTGACATTGGTATCAACCATGACACCACAGCCAAATTCATATACCAAAGATGATCATAGCCTCTCATTTGGAAGGTTAACACGGTTATTACTGTTTGTCTTGACTCCATTACAGAGCGCTTTTCCTTTTTTTGCAGTCCTTTTTATCTCGATCTGTAACAAAAATGATCGGTCTCTCAAAAAGAAAACTGTGTCAATGGTACCCATGTGCGCATGCGACTTATATAACATATATGCTACTATATAGTCTTGAAAATCAAAATATATAATAAGTACATGCTCTCGTATATATATACTCTCTCGATTTAGTCTAGGGTGGGAACTCATTCCCTATCTCTACTGAATCACGGTATCCCTTAGGTTAAACAATGCAACTTAGGCTCTGATACCAAATGTGACGACCACTCTATACCTACCGGCACCCAATATACATAGATAGTGCGCTACTGCCATGTCGATCTATTCAAAGGGATCATAAGGTTTAAAATGAAAACAAAGCATCATAGAAACTGTAGTATATCCCACAACACATGGAATAAAATATAATATCACAGATATAAAACAGGAGAGACGGTAATATCTAAGTGATCCAAATATCAGAGTATAGGTACAAAGAGTTATACATCATGAAATAGAGTTTATATAACAAAAGACAACTCGTATAACTGTCTCAAAATACTAATAATAAGCAAGCACTGACAAGGCTCCACAGTGTTGCACAGCGGAGTAAGCATATAAATCCATATATAATAAGAGATAGCTCCATATCCAGTTCGTCCTCTACACAGCTATTGCGTCGTACATAGACCTGCTATCTAGTCTACTCATTTAAGGGCATCCGAGATAATAAGAAGCAAAGCATAAAACCTCAAGTCAGACAACAGTCTGGTGTAAGCGGTAAATGAATCTCAAAATACTATACAAGTTAATATAGTAAGGAACAAGGTATACGAATCATACATGATCTGTCCCTATAACCAAAGAGTTAGCACATAACAACATAATATGCTACTCTAAGTGTCATAAAGCTATAATGAAAACAAAGTGTGATAACAAGTGTCCAGGTATCCCTATCTCCAATACCTATCTTTAATGAATACCCTAGAGTGATAGTATGTGGGGAAAGAAACCAAAGCAATCATAGCATCCATCAAACAATCATCACTATTACTCAATGTACTCTGGATATATGATAACTCGTATGACCATTCTTTTACCATAGACTAATGTAATCACAGTTTTTAGTGTACTCTCTTTAGCCTAAGCTGGTACTAGACCCATTCTTTAGGTTTAGGGTAAATGGATTCATTCTTCCGATTCGAGGTAGCTATTCTTCACTACCCAAGAGCATCCGCACGATACTCCTGCTTTGAGTACAACAGAAAACACTCTGAGCATCAACGATCCCTTAGTACGCGTATCCGAGCCCTTTCTTTGCTCCATTTAACTTCCATTATCTTGGATGAACCATTCTTCATTCCACACTTAACGATTCTTCATCGAGACATCATTCTTGGGCAACAATTCTACATTCCCCCCACCACGACTCCTTTCTTCATCGAGTCGTTATCTTTGAAACCTAACTCCATTCGTCATCGAGTTACTATCCGAAGACTCTGACTCTCGTCATACTATTATACTGATCTCAATCATAATACGGCTAACACCTCCAGCGCGACCTTTAGAACTACAAAAATTCAGTCCTCATAGGACCAAGGGCGAAAACTCGGTACTAACTTCATGAACTCGATACCGACTTCTGTACTTGGCCAACTAGTGACCAAGTTCTTTCTCATCCCATTACTTGCTCATAGTACTCCATGTTCAGATGTTTGTACCCCAACTTCTCTGCTCCAGATCAAGTTGTGATGTCTTCCAAACACCCTACTCCATATCCTAGAAACAAGTCGGTGATGCCTTCTATACTTAGCAAATCTCTAGTCCAACACCTTGGAAAGCTTCTACTAGCTAACACCTTTCCCCTCCCTAAGTCGCCACCGACATGGAGTAACATGGAGAACTCGGTACTAATCTCTAAAGTCAGCAAAGACTTCTGCACTTAGCGAATTGGAGGTTGCGATTTAGACCCGAGCTCTACCTATGTTCCAGGTTCTGCTTCCCAAGTTTCGTCCAATTCCGATCAATTTTTTCACCGATTCGTTCGATTTCTCAACCTATCTACCTAACATCCAAAACACTAGCAAACAACATCAAACTTTATCATATAATCATAGGATAACATGTATGTTCATCCATTCATACCACCAATGCATGAGAATATGATAATCAAATTAGTTTTGTCCTAAATCAAGGTTTTACATGAACATATGCATATGAATGATGGAAATTACACTAGCATGTAGAGATGAGTAATTAGATTTCAAAACCATTTCTAAAACCATTTAAAAATCTAATGTTAAAGCGGGAAAGTCATTTTAGATCCAAAAACATGTTAAAAACAACCATTTTAACTATATAAACATGTATGGATGAGTGAGATGTCAAGAACCACTCACCAAACACCTAACATACCAATTTTCTCATTAGGTCTGAAGTGGACAACAAGGAAGAAAGATCCAAATCAATAGAAATGATAATATCTAGCTTCTAGATGTTAATCTCCTCTCTAATCAATGATTTGGCTAAGATTAGTAAGGAAAATGTGTCATTTTTGATAAAATTAGGGTTAATGGAAGATTAGATCTGTTTTGGGGAAGAAGGAAATGACTCTGGTCAGTTCCTACAGCCTCATATTAGCACAAACTTCGAAGTGGGTTAATGGGCATATGTTTGGACATAGTTAATTACCCACTGAAACTAGACAACAGCAGCCAAAACTTAAAACTGCCATAACTTTCAAAAGACGCATCCGTTTTTCTATTATGACCAATCTACAGAATGGGAAACAATCATCCTAAAGCAATGGATGTGGTTTGAGATCCTAATTCATCTGCTATCAAAAGTTATAGTCCAAACAAGATTTTCAAGGTCAAAAGGTTTACATAGAAATTTGGCAAAAAATTTAGATGTGAAAAATGTCCCTAAAAGTCACTTTTCAAAATCTTAGAGTCATACGATCTAATATAAATAAAATAAAAATATTTTATGATAATTTGATACGTAAAATGCGGGTCGTTACAATATATATATATATATATATATATATATATATATATAGTGGGTTTAGAAAAGATATGGAAAATTCGAGTTGGTACAAGTGTACAAACTTTGATTTTTAGATTTTGAATAATTGTTGGTAGTTTGGTAAATACATTTATATTCAGAAATTTACATGATTAGATATTTGATTTTAGGGAAATTTGATATTTGGCTTTGAAAAGCATTTGAAAATATTATAATAAATCCTTAGGGAATTTTATACAAGAATTGGATATTGGAAAATTTTGGAAAATCCGTTTGTACAAGCTTTTGAGATTAGGCAATTAAGAAAATAAGTTTTAAAAGATTTTGTAAATTTGTTTAAAGATTCTTCAGAAAAATACACACGAAGCCAATAAAGCACGACAACCTATAACCGAATAGGTAGATTGTAACTGAAAACATAATTAGGGATATTTGTGACACTTACGTGAATAATTCAATCATGCGTTATAGATTATTTACAACATTATGTGCTAGAAGAGCATTTACCTAGGTGTTTACCTAACTGTAACAACCCTGAGATTTTAATCTTTTTAATAATGAATAAAGAATCAAATTGGAGAATTTAAATTGAAATTTTAATTATTTTTTCAAGTATAGCAAATATGGAGAAATTAGAATTTATGTACCTTTGGCAAAAATAATAAATTATCTAAGGGTGGAAATTCCAAATTGTGATATTAAGGAATTCAAGCTATAATCAGGATTATAGTGACTATAAATAAATCCATCATTTGGAAAATATGGAGATATTATCTGATTAAACCTTATATTAATAAAACAATGAATTATAGAATATTTTAATTTGGGGGAAATCAATTCTAAATGATGTGTTGGGAATTTATTATGGGAATTAAATATAAAATTTTATGATTAGGATTTATTCGTGTAAATAAGAAATTAAATGTTTTGTAATAATAAATCCTAAATTTAAAATGAATAAAGTGAATTTAAAGATAATAAAATGGTATGATTAATTTTTAAATTTGGAAATGCTTGAGAATTATTTTTGAGGATTTTATATTTTAGAAATAAATACCCATTTTTATAATTATGGATTTTATATTAAAAGGAAATAAGTAGATTTCCTTAAGCCTTAAAATAATATATTTTGAGTTTTATTAGTGATAACCTTTAGAGAAATATACGATTATATTAGAACAAAGAAGAAAATAACTTGTTAAAGATGAGAATGAAAAGGGTGAATCAAAATAGGAGAAATATAAAAAATAAGTAATAAAACATTTCCTTTCTCTTTTTGGGGTCCATTACAACCTAAGCCCATATTGATAATCAGTAAGAGGAGAAGGAGCCTCCTCCTCTTTTCTATCTTTAGTACGTACACTAGCATAAAAAAATAAAAATACAAGAGAAATTAGGTTTCATCCTCCTTCGATTCAATCCAAGATCTAAAATTTTAAACAGAAATAAATTTCCAAAAATTCATGAAAAATCAAAGTGATGTTCTTAAACCCTATTCGAACTTTTAGACTTATTAATTTCAGTTTTTATAGTGAATTGATTATGGTATTCTTTCCGTTTGTTTGAGTAAGTTATAGGGTTTGCTGAAATTGTTGAATCATGGGTTATAACAAGCTATCTCAAAGGTTCTAGGTGAGTAAATCTCACACCAATCTCTAACCCTCTTGCATGCACTAATGATTTGATTTATTGTGCAATTTTTGTTGATATTTGGATGATTGAATTAACTATGTTTGTGTGTGTATGTGTATATACATGAGATGTTGATCCCTGATTATTACTTACTGTAACTACAAGTTCACTTATAGGGTATGTTTAATTGCCACAACGAACTATTGTTTGAATACATGTATGTTTTTAAGCTCTAGTCGCGAATATAGGATGCCAAGAAGTGAAGAGATCGCGCCGGAATTAGTAGAAGTTGACGGTGCAGAGAAGAATGGAAGCTAGAGCTCACGCTCCAGGTCCCTACCAGTTGACCTGTCCTTGGTGACCGGTCGACTGGTCAACACCTAGAACATGAGTTCTAGGTGCTTTCTTCCCTTCCCGGCTCATGTACTTTGCCTTGATGTTGTTCCGTCTTATTTCAAGGATTTTCGCACCCATTTTGCTTTTAGTTTTGGAGCTTTGGATCTTTGATTTGATGCTTCTCCTCTTGTATTATTTCCTAAATTTGTAGATTTAATTTGCACAAATTGCTTAGCTCGAGATGATATAGAGTTAAACTCTATAGATCAATCTATTCATATGGCTTGGCCGGTTAAATAATAGCATGTGGAGCTAATAAATTCTCTTGTGTTTATGGATCTTGGTGTATGGAATTGTATTGAAATGTCATAGATTTATATCCAATGGAGACATTTATATCCACGTGTTTTCTATGCACTATTTTTCAGTGTGTTGCAAAGGAAATGTTTTGAAGAACAAGTTGTTTAATAACAATACACACACACACATACTCTTTTAGAAAAGGTTTTGAACAACATAGTATAAACATATAATCCTAGTTTCAAAGTGTTCGCAAATCAGGGTCCATATAAACATATTTATAATTAAATCATATTTTCCTACTAATATTATTATTCTTTCTAAACTAATATTCAAAAGGAGTTTTAAATCAAAAACTATTTTCTTATAAAATACATGTCTTCGGTTGAACGAGAAATTGAATTAAACGTTTTAGTAAAGCAAGTGGTATGGAACGTTTGCATTTACTTCATCGGTTAATTCTAGGACTTGTTCGATCGAACCATTATAGCACACTTATCTAGTAGAGTTTACAATCTCTTAGTAAATAATTGAATTTCGCCAGGTGGTATGGAACACTTCGGCGAAATCCATTTAGTTACTAATTGAGAGTAAGTGACACTTTTGGGGATGGCGTAGCCTTCATGCTTGTCTTTGGGAAATGCGATCCTTCATGGTCGTCAGATGTAGCCTTTACGTTCGTCTTTGTGTTCGGCATAACCTCCGGGTTCATCTTTATGTTCGGTGTAACCTTTGGGTTCTTCTTTGTGTTCGGCATAACCTTCAGGTTTGTCTTAGTGTTTCGGCGTTGCCTTCGGGCTTGTCAGTTCGGGAAGGGACCGTACCTCTGTCCGAAAGGGGACTGTACCTCTGTTCAGGAGGGAACTGTACCTCACGTTTCATACACGATCGTCGAGTATCGGCTCATCTTTAGGATTGGGGCCATTTTGGGTTTTATATGCTTGGAATCTTGTGATTTGATTTAGATTTTCATGATTCACCATATTTCAGTTTTCTCCTATGAAAAGCATGATTTTGGGTTTGAGATGGTGATTATGAGATAATAAGGCCATTTCTTTATTTATGGCTTCTTTGGATTTGTTTATGCCATTTCGGCTTTGTCGATGAGATTTTAGTTCCAATTGCATTATCTATGGATTTTTTTGGGATTCAAAATTTTATCTTGATTATTGCCCATTATGGGGTTTGATAATGCAATTTCAGTGAAAGTACTCAATTTATTTATGGCTTATTTCCATGTCATGTTTCTATTATTAAAGAATGCTAATTCATTGTATTGATTTAATGCATGTTATTAAATTTGATCATGTGTTTCTAACCTATATATCATGCTACTACCCTCTCACTGATTTGTTTAGAGCTAGACTAACCCGTTCATTATTTTTAATAATACTCGGGTCAGATTGAGATTTCAGATATTATTCCCCTACGACTACTAGAAAGGCCTAGCTTGAAGATAAAGGCTTACATATGATATCTATACCATTATTTTAGACTTAGGATATGAACACATTTGTTCATTTGTGACATATGGTGTATAGTTAGTTGAGTTTTTGTATTTGTATTCCTTCATATAAAGAAGTAGGATTTTGTAAAAAAAACCTTTGTAACTTGTACTGCAATTGTGCATAAAATTTCATATTCTAATGTATAGATGCACTCTGAGATTTCTATGTTCTGTGATATTGTAAATTGCTTTGAATTGTTTAAGCCTCCATAATATTATTTTAAGCTTGGATCATACATGCCGAATCTACTTTAGAGTTTGAAAAATAATCACCACTCAATTCAACGTGTTGATTCTCGTCCAAAGTAATATTCACGGAATAACGCTCCTAACCAGTCTTACTCTCAGCATTAACAGATGGTATTACCTGGTAATATCCTTTGTTAGTGTAGGTATAGAGGTGGGGCGTTACAGTTTAGGATCATAGCTGTATTCAAAATAATATACGACATTAAAGACAAGAATCTTGATTTAGACGAGACTTGGAGACCTGTCTCTTGGGAAGTTTAGTTATAAAAAATTTAGGCTTGTCCCCTAATTTGGATAGGAGTATTATTGGTTGTTAGGGAATAATCAATATGGATTATGTAGACTAGATCTTAAATGACTTGATGTATCTTGACCCCACCTTAGTGATCAGAGTTGTAGCGAAAGCAGATGGACTACTTTCTGCTTAGCACATTATTCAGTTGTTTTATGTATGTATGATTGAGTGGTTGATTGGATGCATGATTTATTAGGATTCTTAGTAACAATTTTAATTTTAATTTGAAATGTCACTTGAGAATTAGTAATCTGTTTAAAAGTAATAAATAAACCATGCGGTATCTTCATATTAGAAATTATCACAGGGGATATGGGAATTCTTAGATATGAATGAAGATCAAACCTTGTAATTATGAATTAATCAAATGCAAATGAAGCTAAAATATTGGTATTAGGTTACCATTTAATTAGCGTAAATAAATTATTTGTTGTTTATAAACATAAAGATTAATTGGGAAATATTTTAATGAAGCAATCCTCTAATTGGGATATCATCCTCTAGATTTTCTGAGAGGTGTTAAGTATGATTAATTAAAGCATGCTAATAATAGTAAAGTCAAGAATGTAAAGGATAAAAGTATTCTGTATTTGAAAGATTTCTTGGATATCCATGTATATAAATACATGTGTGTTAGATTTTCCATTAAGTGCTTTAAGAATTCTGGTCCACATGTCTGACTAACGTTGTCGATAGGGATTCCTAAACACTTGTACGAGATAATTGGACTTAATATTTTAGATGATAAGGTAGTGTTCTGAGAAACTATATATTGGAAATATGATAATTAGATAGGAAATAAATTCTGAAGCTAATATTGCTTAAAATGAAATTCCATTTCGAAAATACATGCATAGATATGCATAAACAAAGATTCTGAAATATAAAATCAGTGCATAGCATGAAAGATAATAATAATAACCTCATGAAAGCAGTTTTATGAGTATACATTTAAAATTTTATGGATAAAAAACCAAAACTAATAAAGATAAACTATATGAGTTAATATTTGATACTAATTATAGCCACAAAGTATTAGCGATGGTCGAGGACATTGGCAGGGCGATGTTGATTTCATAACCAACACCGCAGCCAATGAACAAGGCAATTCGCTATAAATGGGCAGCAAAGTGACATGGCCATATTGTTTAGAATATGATAATTTACATGAGAGAAAGAAGTCTGTCTTCACTATTTTAGTGATAGCCTTATGAATTAATGTATTCGTATAATATAAACCAAGATACTAAATAAAATTCAACATTATAAAACCCCTCAAAAAAGTGATTTAATGGTAAATAATTTGGGAAGTATACATATGTTATATATATAAATCATTCAAATAATGAATTAAATAGTATTTAAGGTTTCAAATTTGATAGTGAGAAGAGAATATATCCGAAATATAGAAATTGTGGATTAAGAAGTATTTTTGGAAATTTCATAAAAAGAGAAGCTGTGATAAATGAGCCATGATAGTGAAATAAGATGAAAGTAATTTATTTAGCTTTATAATGATCTTGTTTGTTTATAAAGTGTTCTATAATCCAACCTTATAAAGATTTAAGAGTTCTATCTGGCATAAAAAGTCAAAATATGAATATGAATGTTTTTCCAAAGTATATTTTGGAAGCACGACTAAAAATGTCTAGGTTATACCGATATAAGAATTGTGGAAATAATGAAGAGACACTCTTGGAACTCTTGTAAAAGAAAATTTCTATATGTATTAAAGAATAAAATTTTATTGGAAATTTTTCTAACTTATTCTATATATCAAATATTATAAAGATGAGTATATATGGAAAGGTAATTATCAGTCTTTAAAGGATTTAATTTTTGAAGTCCCTTTTTAAGAAAATCAATTAGAGAGCTTTCAGGTTTTAGAATACAGAATTAATATCTAGGAATAACCAAAAGAAGTTTTCTTTTATATGGCTAGAATTCCAATGAAGTGTATTATAAAAAGAAGCATCTTAATTTTTTTTAAAATGTTACCATCTCTTGATAGCCGAGTACAATTATACCTATGAGTAAGCAGTGGGGGTTTTTCCAAAATATATTTAAGAGAATATTACAAGACAAATTCTTTATCAAAAGGAAAAGTGTATAGAGTGTTTAAGGAGTATAGATCCACCAAGTTTGTATGAGGGCGACTTCTCCTTAGAAGTTGTCTCCAACCCATAACTTTCAATAAGGGAAAATTATTTTATAAGAAATTGGAAGTCATGCAATAATTGAATTATAAGTGAATTTTCATTTATGAAAAGTAATTCTTTGAGAAAAGTCATTTTAGAATAAAACAAAATTCATGTTGTGAAATTATAAAATCCAAAATAGGATGGGTCCTTGGATTGAATCACTTCCTCACATCCAGAATTTAATAAAGTTAAAATCTTAAAATGTCATAAGCGTTTTAGAATTTTTAAGTGGTATCGTAAAGGGAAGAAATGTGGAAATTTATGAAAGCTTATTTTCAAATTAGAATGATAAATTTCAATGCATATTTAAGTAAAAATATGGAAATAAGAAATAAGAAATTTGTAAAGGATGTTGGTTAATGAAACTTATTAAAATATGTGAGTAAATACTTCTTGGAAAGTGCAAATTTAAGAAAAAAATTACTTGAAGAAAATATGTCCAAACAGAATATTTCAAAATTAAAAGAAGCTTAAAATATAATCTTGAAAAAGTTAGTTGGAAAAACAAAAAATTTGAGATTAATTTAAGGACCAGGAAACTTCTTTAAGCTTTTGTAACTGGTTTTCGTTTAGAAAAGATTGAAAATTTTAAATTTGGATTTCATGTAATAGTTGCGAGATTTTACGCTTTGGGTAGGAGTTAAATTAGTAATTTATATTTAAATTTAAAGTGAAGAATTAACCAAGAAAATCAAATGACATGAGAGTATTATGAAAGAAAATGGATTTTCAAATCTTTATACCTTCACGTCTTTGAATAAGTATGGGATGAAAAGTAGATAGATAATAATACAAAATAATTAGAAAGGTCATATAAATTCAAATAAAAGATGATTTTGTTGGGAGATTACTTTTGTAGGATAATTATTGAGAATAAATCTTATGTATGTGTTAATACATATTGAATAGTTCCATGATTATGCATAATTTTATAAGTTTGTCTTGAGAACTTTTATTGGAATCCAAATAAGTTTTGATCATAGCAGTATTTATCTTGTAGTCTTCACTCTGGAATGGAATTGCGAGGACACAATTTTATTATGGAGGGAGTCCGTAACAACCCTGGGATTTTAATCTTTTTATTAATGAATAAAGAATTAAATTGGAGAATTAAATTTTTTTCCAAATGGCAAATATGGATAAATTAAAATTTATATACCTTTGGCTAAAATAATAAATTCTCTAAGGGTGGAAATTTCAAATTGTGATATTAAGGAATTCAAGCTATAATCAGAATTGTTGTGATTATAAATAAATCCATCTTTTGGGGAAAACGGAGCTATTATTTGGTTACACCTTATATTAATAAATCGATGAATTAAAGAATATGTGAATTGGAGGCAATCAATTCTAAATGATGTGTTGGGAATTTATTATGGGAATTACGTATAAAGTTTTGCGATTGGGGTTTATTCGTGTAAGTGATAAATTAATTGTTTTGTAATAATAAATCCTAAATTTAAAATGAATAATGTGAATTTCAAGAAAATAAAACGGTTTGATTAATTCATAAATTTGGAAATGCTTGAGAATTATGTTTGGGGATTTTATATTTTAGAAATAATTAACTGTTTTAATAATTATGGATTTTATATTAAAAGGAAATAATTAAATTTCCTTAAATCGTAAAATAATATATTTTGAGTTTTATTAGTGATAAGGTAGAAAACATGATTTTCTATGATAACCTTTAGAGAAATATATGATTATATTGGAACAAAGAAGAAAATAACTCGTTAAAAATGAGAATAAAAAGGGTGAATAAAAAGAGGAGAAATAGAACAAATAAGTAATAAAACATTTCCTTTCTCATTTTGAAGTCCATAAAAACCCAAGCTCGTATTGATAATTAGTAAGAGAAGCGGGAGCTTCCCACTCTTTTTTATCTTCAGTATGTACACTAGCATAAGAAAATAAAAATAGAAGAGAAATTAGGGTTTCATCCCTCCTCCAATTCGATCCAAGATCTCAAATTTTAAATAGAAACAAATTTCTAGAAATTCATGAAAATTCAAGCTGATGTTCTCAAACCCTATTCTAACTTTTGGACTTATTAATTTCAGTTTTTATAGCGAATTAATTATGGTATTCTTCCCGTTTGTTTGAGTAAATTCTAGGGTTTGCTGAAATTTTTGAATTATGGTTTATAGCAAGCTACCTCAAAGGTTCTAGGTGAGTAAATCTCACATCTATCTCTAACACTCTTGCATGCATTATTGATTTGATCTATTGTGCAATTTTGGTTGATATGTGGATGATTGAATTAACTATGTGTGTGGTTATGTGTGTGTGTATGAGATGTTGATCCTTGTTAATTACTTACTGTAACTACAAGTTCAATTCTAGGGTATGTTTGATTGCTATAACGAACTATTGTTTGAATACATGTATGTTTTTTACCTTTAGCTACGAATATAGGATGTCGGGAAAGGAAGAGATTGCGCCAGAATTAGGGGAAGTCGACGGTGGAGGAAAGAATGGAACCTAGAGGTCATGCTCTAGGTCCCCACTGGTCAATAAGTCCTTGGTGATCGACCGGTCAACACCTGGATGGTGAGTTCCAGGTGCTTTCTTTTCTGCCCGGCTCGTGTACTTTGCCTTGATGTTGTTCTGCCTTTTTTCGAGGATTTCTGCTCCTATTTTGCTTTTAGTTTTTGAAGCATTAGATCTTTGATTTGATGATTCTCCTCTTGTATGGTTTCCTAAATTTGCAGATTTGGTTTTAACAAATTTCTTGGTTCGAGGTTTTATAGAGTTAAACTCTGTGGATCTATCTATTGGTATGGCTTGGTCGGTTGAATAGTAGCCTGCAGATCTAATAAATTCTCTTTCGTTTATGGATCTTGGTATATGGAATTGTATTAAAATGCTATAGATTTATATCCAATGGCGACATTTATATCCACATGTTTTTATGCACTATTTTTAAGTGTTTTACAAAGAAAATAGTTTGAAGAACAAGTTGTTTTCTAACTATATATACTCTTTTAGAAAAGGTTTTGAACAACATAGTATAAATATATAATCCTAGTTTCAATGTGTTCCTAAAACCAGGTCTTACATATAAATATATTTATAATTAAATCATATTTTCCTACTAATATTATTATTCTTTCTAAACTAATATTTAGAAAGGAGTATTGAAAAAAAAACTATTTCTTATAAAATACACGTCCTCGGTTCGACGAGAAATGAATTAAACGGTTTAGTAAAACAAGTGGTATGGAATGATTGCATTTACTTCATTGGTTAATTCTAGGACTTGTTCGATCAAACCATTACAGAACACTTACCTAGTGGAGTTTACAGTCTCTTAGTAAATAATTAAATTTCATCGGGTTGTGTGGGTCGCTTCGATGAAATCCGTTTAGTTACTAATTGAGAGTAAGTGACACTTTTGGGGATGGTATAGCATTCATGCTCATCTTTGGGAAATGGGTTCCTTCGTGGTCGTCAGACATAGCCTTTGCACTCGTCTTTGTATTCGGCGTAATCTTCGGGTTCGTCTTTGTGTTCGACATAACCTTCGTGTTCGTCTTTGTGTTTGGCATAACCTTTTCGTCTTAGTGTTTCAGCGTAGCCTTCAGGATCGTCAATCCAATAAGGGAATTGTAACACCCTAGATTTTTGATAACATTATTTAGAAGATTTAGTTAGATAAACTAAATAAAATAATGTGTTGATTAGAAGATTGAGATTTGATTTAATTAAGATAGCTGTGCCTTTTTAACTAATAAATTAAATGAAGGGTTTAAAAATGAATTAGAGGAGGGGTACTATGGGAAAGAGGCCATTCCTATATCATCTTCCTTAGGCCGTGTATTTCAAAACACACGTTCATTCTCATTTTCAAAAATTAAAAGCTTGGCCAACCACCATTAACGTAGGAAGAGAAATAGGAAACAAAAGAGAAGCTTAAGGAAAGAAAGTTCAAATTAAACTCATTCAAATCACAAGCTCCTTAATCATTAAAGCAAAAGGTGAATGTCGTTTACATCTCAAAATATTTTGGTTTCGGTTTTAAGGTTAATTCCGAATGATTTTGCAAATGTTTTCTATGTTTTTGAACGATAAAAGATTATATATACGTGTTGATGATTTATGTATGTTCATATAGATTTTATGATATGTTTTAAAATAAAAACCCTATTAAATGACATCCGTTAGCCTTGTGAATTTTTATGATGTTCTAAAAAGTTATTATAGAGATGAGTTTTGATTTTTAGAATTTTCAGAATTTTTGTGGAATTGTTATTAATTTTCTAAGGAAGAAAAGGTTAATTTGGATTATAAAATTATTTACGGGAAAAATAATTATAGTTTGGATTCGAAAATTTTATATGTTGAAAAGAACATATTATTTGATTTTCTGGAATTTTTCTAGAATTTTTGAAGGTGTTTTAATAGTTATATAAAATTATTTTAGGTATGGGACTTAAATGTTTTATATAATTATAAAGGAGAAACGAGCTTTTTCAAAATTATTCAAATTTTCAAATAAGGAAATTCGGCAGCATTTTTGAATATAAAATTCTGAAAACCAATCAAATTTAGACAAACAAGGCAGGTTGGGTACAAAAGAACTGTTTTAAAGTACAAATAAATAGTTTTTCTTCTATTTCAACCCTTCGGTAGAGTTTCCGCCTTCATTCCAGACCTTCCGACAAGGTTGAAAGGTTTCAAACCTTTCGGCTAGGTCAAATACTAATGCACAAGGTATCAGGCAGCTGGTACGTAGTGGATTGGATGGATTCGAAAGGTTTAGGGACCAAAGGTTAGAGCTTTAGAACGAGATGAAACTTTGTTTTAGTTTTAAAGAAAATACACCTGCTAGCTTTCGACAAAGAGCTTTCAAAATTGTCAAAAAGGTTTAAAAGAAAAAGGTTTCGGTTGGATTGCTTTCTTGTTTTAATTGAAACCTTTTGGAAAAGCCGAAAGGTATAGCTTTTGGCCAGGTCGGAAGCTTATTTGCCGCTTCCAAACCTTTCGACACAGATGGAGTCAAATGTAATCTTTTGTTTTCTAAAACTTACCGCCTCTCTCCATTGATTTCGAAGGGTTGGTTCCAACACTAACACTTCGTTGTTTTTAAATGTTTTCAAAAGGTTTTATGAAGGTCTCAAAGCAGTTTCTTTTGACTCCAATGTTTTTCTGATCATTTTGCATAATCAAAATGTTTAATTCAAACATTTTAAAGGTTTCAAAGTAGTTAACTTTGATTGGTTTCGAAAGGTTTTCCACCTATTTTAAATTGAACCCAATGTCTGCGAATGGTTTGATTTCGAAAGTATTTGATTTCGAAAGGTTTTGATTTCAAAAGGATAAGGTTTAAAGGATTTAAAGGCGGGTGTCATATGTTTTAAAGCTTATGAAAAGAAGGCTCTTAAAAGGTTTAGATTCTTTAGAAGGAGTTACCTTCAATGATTTCGAAAGGTTTATTAAAGGATATGAAGGATTACCTTCAATACTTTCGAAGGGTTTTATGAATGATTTTGAAGGAGTTACCTTCTATGTTTTCGAAAGGTTGTTTAAGGGTTTTAAACAAAGGTTTCAAATATAATAATTATGCAGATAGCCTAAATGCTTTAAGTTATAAAGGACCTTAACTTATTTTAAAGGATAGACAATCCTTATTGAACATCATCAACATTATTTTGAGTAAAGTATATATAACATGGCAAGAGTAGCTTAGAGTAAAGCAAAAGATGTATTTTCCTTGTGTGTGTGTGTGTGTGTGTGTGTGTGTATATATATATTGACGGATTAAATCATTTTGAAAAGGTTTCAAGGAAAATTTAAAGAGCGGTTAGCTTAGATATTGTAGAGCGGTTAGCTCAGATATTTTGAAGGGTAGTTAGCCCAAAAGAAAATTCGGGTAGTCAGCTCAATTTAAATTCGAACATTTAGTCTATTTGAGGGCAGTCATCCCAGAGGACAGTTAGTCCAAAAAGAGCAGTCAGCTCTGATATGAACAGATAGTTCATTTATTAGCATAACGGACCTTGCTAAATTATTAAAGACAGTTAGTCCACCCTTTTTACCTATTTTGGGCAGATAGCTCATTATCTAGCATAAAAGATATTTTTATAATAAATTTTAAGACAGATAGTCCAGAAAAGAGCAGAAAGCTTAGAATTTAGAACAGATAGTTCAGATTTTAGACAGATAGTCTCTTTTATTTCCTTTTTTAGCGTAATTCATATTGTTATATTATTATTATAATCCGTTGATTAACCAGTTTGGTTGCAGGAAAGGATTTGCAAAATATACGTTTTGAAAAGAGATATTAGTGAGGGGAAACCCGTTTCGCTAAGCAGCGGGGTCTCACTATTTATCAGTAAACTGAGATGTAACAGATATTATTCATGCTAGGCTTTAAGTCTGACTCGAAGTTTTTGTTTCCCCTTAAACTCTCGGGTGCTCAAAATTTGATTTGAGTAGGCTGAGGGTTTAGGTTTTAGTAGATTTTAGCGAATAAAGCATCCGAAGACGAGCAGGAGGCTGATGGATAGCTAAATTAGGAATTCTGTTTTAAAATTGTTTCCGCTGTGTATTAAGACAATTATGTTTATATTTCTTTAATCATCCAAGGGGGCATCTTCATATGTCGCTCTTGGCGTATTGTTGTAAATTATATTTGATCAATGCTTGGGATTACATTTGGGATTTTTGTAACTTAAATATGATATTTTTGAAATATAATCACTGAAAATATTGTTTTTGAAAATCTGTGATTTTGTTCATATTTAAGTGCTTCTGTTATGGATACCATTAATATTGTCGTATTTCGTCACTAGAAGTTAATACTATGGATGACTGCAGCATCCATAACGCTTAGCTTTTGGCCTCCAGATACGGGATGTTACAAGAATGTACCTCTGTTCGAGAGGGGACTATACCTCTATCCGAGAGGGGATTGTACCTCTGTCTAGGAGGGACTATACCTCATGTTTCATGCATGATCAGCGGGTATCGGCTCGTCTTCCGGATTAGTGCCATTTTATGTTTTAAATGTTTGGAATCTTGTGATTTGATTTAGATTTTTATGATTCAACAAATTTTAGTCTCTGCCTATGGAAGGAATGATTTTGGGTTTGAGATGATTATTATGAGATAGCAAGACCATTTGTTTATTTATGGCTTTTTTGGATTTTTTATGCCATTTTGGCTTTATCGATGAGTTTTTAATGCCAATTGCATTATCTATTGATTATTCTGGGATTTGGAATCTTACCTTGATCATTGCCCATTTATGGAGTTTGATAATGAAATTTAAGTGAAACTACTCGATTTATTCATGGCATATTTCCATGTCATTTTTCCATTATTATGGAATGCTAATTCATTGTGTTGATTTAATACATGTTATTAAACTTGATCTTGTGTTTATAACTGTTAGCACCAAAATTGGACACTAACCTCGTAGAGAAAGATTATGTAGAGATATAAGTGATGAAAGTAAATTAAACAGAGAAGACAATGCTAATCTAACTGCAGAAAGTAAGAACACCAAATTTATAGTGGTTCAGCATAATTGCCTACGTCCACTTTGAGGTTAAACTTTATTGATCTTCTTTATAGTTGATTACAAATACAATTCGTGAATCAAATGCTTGCATGAAGTTGTTTAAGTAGAGAAGATGAGTCTCGAAAATGGCAGAGTCTCCCCAGTGTTCCCCCCCAAAAAAGGATCCCTTTCACTGTGACCCTGCCCCTCTATTTATAGGCAAATATGGGCTGGACTTCCCAAGTGGGCTTGGTGGCCGAACGCTCTAGCCCAGGTGTTGTGGTCGCTGCATGCCGAACCTGGTATGCTGAACGCTCTGATGTCAAACAGTCCTTTCTATGCCGAACGGTACGCTGGATGTGTGGGAAGTGCAGGATGATTGTCAGTTGAGGCCGAACGTGTCTCTATCCGAAGCTCTTGAACGAACAGTGCATGCAGGCCGAACGACATTGTTACCTTGAGTAGTTGTGCATACTGAATGTCTTCTGGATGCCGAGTACTACGCCGAGCACCATGGGATGCCGAGTACTCCTGCTGCCGAGTACGCCGAGTACCTTGGGATGCCGAGTACTCCTGTTGCCGAGTACTACGCCGAGTACCTTGGGATTCCGAGTACTCCTGTTGCCGAGTACTACGCCGAGTACCTTGGGATGCCGAGCACTCTTGTTGCCGAGTTCTCCTATCACCGAGTTCTAATGATGCCGAACGCTAGCTGACGCTGAGCATTGGTTGTGGCCGAGTGCCAGTTGACGCCGAACACTACTTGACGCCGAGTCTTCTGGTCGCCGAGCACTACGGATGCCGAACGCTATGGATGCCGAGTCCCACTGGATGCCGTGTGCTTCGCCGAACACTCCTGGATGCCAGACACTATGGATGCCGAGTGCTACTTGATGCCGAGCACTAGTTGCCTGGTCAAATCTCCAAGAAACACTTGCCCCCCAAAGTGTATCGCGTGGCCGAACGTGATGCGCTTTGAATCTGGTTCAATTTTCCTTGATGATGCCTTCTCGAGAACGCCTGTAACGGAGGTGTGTTGCGAGCGTGGCCTGGATGCCGAACGATACGTTCGATGCCGAACAATCCTCGTGTGCCGAACGTCACTTTGCTATGATGCCGAACACTCTGGTATTGACCGGTTCTACCGGGTATAGCCTTTTCAACTTCTCCCTTCCCCCTATATAACCAGGTCCTCCCCGTCTTCTCTCCTTTACCTTTTCACTTCTGCCACTCTTCAAAGATTAGCAATTTTCGCTAGACGTTCAGATTTAAAACCTGACCATCCCTTCACAATCTCCAATTCTGCAAACTAGGTACTATTCCTCGTATAACTCGAATAGGTTTCAAACGAGATGGAAGTGTGTCATGTAGAAAGCTTTCGAGTATATTGTCGAACGATAACGCGAGGCGAGGAGGAAGGATTCGGGGTGTTTGCACATATGGTCATTGTATTTAGCTTCATCGTGCCGAACTATAGTTAAAGAAGGAAAAGGAAAACGTTGGAGGTGGTAAGGGTGTTGGATAGCACAGCTCTGGTTCGGCGTATGCTGTCATGTGCCGAATGGTGGAGGCTGCCGAACAGTATTTTATCTGAATAAACTAAGGAATGCCGAACGATAACTTAGCCAAACAAACCAAAGCCAAACACAAATGCCGAACAATAATTTAGCCGAATCGAACTCGAGCCGAACACACTTAGACACCGAACTGTATCAATGCCGAACGTCATAAATATTAAGCAACTGACATGCCGAACCATGTTTAGGCCGAACACTCCAAATGCCGAACATAATTTAGTCCGAACAGTACAATTGCCGAACATTATTTAGACCGAGCCAAACAAAGCCGAACACTATACATAGGCCGAACAGTCTGAATGCCGAACAGGACCTAACCGAACACTTAACACGCCGAACCAACATACACGCTGACCTATACTTAGGCCGAACAATACAGTTGCCGAACACCATTTAAATGCCGAACAGTATAAATGTGAAACTACACTTAGGCCGGTCACTCTATAAATCATGTGTTTTCTGAATTTGGAACTGTAATCACCACCAGGCGGGCTCTTTGAGACGGTCAGCGATGACGGTCTTCGAAGGCGACGATTCGAAGCTCATTCTTATATCTTTGAAATTTTAGATTCTTATTACTTGTACACGAATGCTTGCACTAGTTCACACACCACGTGGGGGAAAAACTCGTGTTGCTAATTCTAACGTTCAATGTTTTTTAAGTATAGTTCTCTCAAGCACTTAGCCAGGTTCGTTATTTATCGGGAATGTCGAGAAAGTCTAGCTCCGCCACTATATCTGACAGACCTGGGCCGTCATCAAGGCAAGTAGCCGCTGATACTTCTAATCCGTCGACTTCTCCGGTTCATAACCTAGCACCTGATGCCCTGGAGGCGACAATCCTACTAGACAATCCGATCGATTCACAAGCTTCGAAGGTCAATGAAGCCGCTCTTCGACGGATATGCTCCATTCATGGCATCCCTTTTGTCGACGTGTTAGTTCCTTCGCGACACGATCGTCCTCATCTGCCCCCAGTCGGGTATACAACCTGTAACAAGTTCATGTGTTGGATGGGCAGCGTGCCTCCATTTAATTTATTTCTCCGGGATGTATTGCAGTATATCGACATAGCTCCGTCGCAGCTGCACCCGAACGGCCATGCATTTCTATATGGGACTTACTTACTTTTCATGGCCGTCTTCTCCAGACCTCCAACCGCCGGTGATATCAGATATATCTATATGATCAAGAGACGGAAAGACAGTCCTTCCTTTATGTTCCTCGAGCCATACCACAAATGCCAGATCTTGACAGGGGCATGCAGTAAATTCACCCTGTACAAACAGGAATGGTTCTATGTGCGCTGCCCTCCTGGTTTTGCGAGGAGATGGGTTGAAGGCAGTAAGTTTCTATGCTGAGTCACCATTTGCATTTAACCGGAGTCATGTTTTTCCTAATTCTTTGTTTCATCTTTTCAGGTATCAACCCGCGTCCGGAAGGCCGAGGATATTCTGAGGCTGTTGAAGCCATTAGAGCTCTTCCTGCCGAGGAACGAGACATCCGGACTATCATTTCAAATGAATCACTATCGGGGTTTGGCTTGCTAGCTCCTAGTCGTCGGATCAGCCTTCCAGAAGGTGTCACCATTCCCAAACCTCCGTCCGGTAAAGGGAAAAAACAGGCCGGGTCGTCGTCGCGCCGCATTCCCGATATGCATGAAGACAGTGAGCGCAAAGAAGACGAAGCTCCTGAGACTCAGGGCGCGAACGTGGGTCCCGCTTGGAATCCGGCAATCGAAGTTCAAGATATTGAGACGTCATCCTCCCCTTCGAAGGGGAAGAAGAAGTTAAAATATACAGTTCAAAAGGAGAAAGTTGATGGCACTTCAAAAGTTACGCCTATCCCGCCTGAGAAAGAGGCTTCCTCGCAACATCTGGAAAGTTCCTTCAGGGGTCTATCGAACCTTTCTATTCCCGAAGACATACTCAATTACGGGTTTGATGATCCTGAAGCCCTCAAATTTTCTTCACCCGCTAGAAGCCATGCGGGAGTTCAACTCCCGATCCAAGGAGACAACACTCCGATTAGTAAAGATAAACGAACTGGTCTGTCGGGGGGAACACTAGGACACACATGCACATACGCATTCCATCATACACTTCAAGTTTTTTCTTATCTTACGGATTCTTCTTAACTCGTTGTTATTTCCATTCTTTGCAGGTGATATGGGGCGTTCTCACGGACTCGATCGCCTTCATGGCTCTTCCATATTTCATCACTCTGGACAAGACTCTGGTTCAGGCAGACGCAGGGGCAGAGACGATTATGAAGATAGAGACAACCGTCCCCATGAGTCGTCTCACCGCAAGAAGGCACATTCTCAATCTTCGCAGTCTCGTGATCCCCTTCCTCCAACTGTGCCGGATAAAGATAAAACTTCACAGAAGGGTTACCACTCTGATGCTCCTCGAGAACAACACTCCGGTTCATCGAGTACGAGGCAAGTTCGGGAGCAACGAAAAAGAGTGGAACTTTCAAAGCCTCCTCCTCCTACTCCTGCGGTGGACCCGACTGTTGCGGAAAAGATGGTCGATCTTAAGGCCAAGTTTCCGAAAATTTTCTTCGACGGTCTGAAGTTCCTCCCAGCCATTCATCATATTCCCGGGCATGTGAAACAGAGTGCCATTGCCTGCAATAACGACGTCTATGTTCAACATGACGCGTTTGTGCACTTGGTGGAGAAGATCTCAGAGGTATCCGTTGAGCACCAACATGAGATTGATCGCCTGAAACTGGAGGCTGGCTGCGACAAAAACATCATCGAGCACCAAGAGGCAGAGCTCGCTTCGTACAAGTCGAAGCTGGAAGCCGCTGAACAAAGCGCAAAAGATACTGCTGAGGCAGTTACTCGTTTAGAGGCGGCTCACAAAAAAGAGCTTGACGAAGCAGTCCAGCGCAGCGGTGCCCTCGCCCTAGAGAAAGACTCTGTCCAAAAAGAGAGGGATGCGCTCGTCGTGCAAGTCAGAGAGCTGAAAGAATTACTCTTCAAGGAGAAGGAGGACAAGGTAGCTGCTCAAGAAGAATCGCAGCGATACTGTGATGAAATCATCACTACTCGTCTCCTGAAAGCGAAGCTCGATGACGAACTTGCCGGGGTTGAGAAAATGAAGGATGAGGCCCGTGAGGAGGGCAAAAGAGTGGCTGCGGAGGAGATTGATTCTCGCCTCGAGGCGGCCGCAGAGGCCGGCAGGGAAGAGGTCAAGTGCATGTTTGACCCGTTGATTGCCGAATACGGAGCCCGCGTCCTCATGCATCGCGACTTAACGTTCTTGGGCGACGGCTATCTCGAATCCCTAGCTGAGGCCTGGGAAACTTTGATAAGGATCAGGAAGATCGAGTCGGGCTCCAAAGAGGTCGATGAGGAGGCCTTGGTGAAGGAGTTCCTTAGGGGGAATGAGCCATCGGATTTATCCGCAGCATTGGCACTTTACAGCAAAGGCTCTCCCCTTCCACAATAGAAAAATGATGAAGCCGGCCCGTCCGGGGTCAGTACATCTGCTCCTCATACTGCTGCTCCTCCCGCTGCTCAATTGGTCGGTCGGCCGACACTTGATCCATTCGAGCAGCATGCTGGATATGACCCCGAAGATCCCGGGCTTGGTGCTCAGGTGCTATCCCCTATCCTGGAGGGTGAAACCCCACGCGCCACCGATAGCCAACCGGAACCTGGTAGGAAATTCTCCTTTATCTAAAAGTTGAAAGATCTCATCATTTTTCAGCAGTGGTTACTCGTTCTAACGCTCATTCTTTATGTTTTCGTGCAGGTTGTTCTGACGCCGAGCAAACTCCGAGGAGCGACGACGCCAAGGAGGAGGCAGGGAAAACAAGCGACGCTGTCCATGCGGGAGTACTCCCTGGTCCCGATGCTCAGGTGATCGGGGCGCTGGATGATGAAAAGCTCGACACTTCATCTCCTGCCGAAGGGAATGATGAAATTGAAATCATCGGCGCCTCTGAGCATACCTCGCAAATGAGCATGAAGGACCGCCTCGCCGAAGAGGAGAAGAAAAAGGCCGAGGTCAAAGTTGAACCTGGAATCTTGGAACTTACCGACCCGCAGAACAGACCTTTGAAAATCATCCTCCCGGGCAGGTCCAAACCACTAGATGTTCCGTCTCCTACTCCTGACTCCGCTTCCTTAGCAAGCAAGAAGTCCAAGAAAAAATGTGAGGGAGAGGAGTCATCGGAAAAGACAAAGGAAGACAAGAAGAAGAAATCGAAGAAATAATCGATACACTCGTTCAACGAGCTTCTTGCTTAAGTCTTGTAATTGCTTTTATCTTCCGTAGCTTGTAGTTTGTATAGACAGGTCTGAATTTTGTAGGAGTGATCATGTAACCCCATTTTGGACTGATCGAATAAAGTTTTTAGTTTCTTTTTCGTTCGAATGATTCTCTTGCTTTTCTTTGGTTTGATGACTAATTGCAGCCATAACTCAAGTTCTTATAAGTTGCCTTATCTCCCAGTCCATTTTCATGTTGTTCAAACATCTCCGGACGTGGCATACTCCTTATTCCACATTTCTCGAGTACTTGGACCTTTTTTCTAAATCTGCGCTCCGGAGATTTAGAGTAAGTTGATCCGCGTTCAGGGGATTCGGAGGTTCGAAATCGTTTATACTCTAGTCCGCACTCTGGGGACTTAGAGTACTCCGATCCGCGCTCTAGGGATTCGGAGATTTGAAATCGTTTCTACTCTAGTCTGCGCTCTGGGGACTTAGAGTACTCTGATCCGCGCTCTGGGGATTCGGAGATTTGGAATCGTTTATACTCTAGTCCGTGCTCTGGGGACTCGGAGATTTGAAATCGTTTATACTCTAGTCCGCGCTCTGGGGACTTAGAGTACTCTGCTCCGCACTCTGGGGATTCGGAGATTTGAAATCGTTTATACTCTAGCCCGTGCTCTGGGGACTTAGAGTACTCCGCTCCGCACTCTGGGGATTCGGAGATTTGAAATCGTTTATACTCTAGTCCGCGCTCTGGGGACTTAGAGTACTCCGCTCCGCACTCTGGGGATTCGGAGATTTGAAATCGTTTATACTCTAGTCCGCGCTCTGGGGACTTAGAGTACTCCGCTCCGCACTCTGGGGATTCGAAGATTTGAAATCGTTTATACTCTAGCCCGCGCTCTGGGGAATTAGAGTACTCCGCTCCACACTCTGGGGATTCGAAGATTTGAAATCGTTTATACTCTAGCCCGCGCTCTGGGGACTTAGAGTACTCCGCTCCGCACTCTGGGGATTCGGAGATTTGAAATCGTTTATACTCTAGTCCGCGCTCTGGGGACTTAGAGTACTCCGCTCCGCACTCTGGGGATTCGGAGATTTGAAATCGTTTATACGAGTCCGTACGTCGTACAAGATAATGTGGTTCGTCATTCAATTACGAGATATAGAAACGTTAGTGATTCATGGAAGGTACGGCTTCAAGCCTTTATTAATGAAAATCAACTAAACTGCTCGATTACAACTTTTAAAAAGAAACTAAGTTACTACTGAATGGAAAGATGCAGGAAATAACAGTGCCTAAAACAAGAAAGGAAACATGCTAAATGTAATAGTGCCGCAGATGTTCACTGTTCCATGCTCGGGGGAGTGTCGTGCCATCAACGGTCGCTAGCTTGAATATTCCCTCTCCAAGCTTCCGTTCAATGGCGTACGGACCTTCCCAGCTGGGATTCATATGTGATGGTACCAGGAAACCTCGTTTCAGAACGAGATCACCCACATCAAAGATCCTTGGGCGGACTCTGCCGTCGTAGTAGCGCTTGACTCGGTTCCTATGCGCTGCCGCCCTTAATTCGGCTTCTTTATGCTTTTCATCGATGCAGTCCAGTGATTCCAACAAGAGATTCTGGTTCGTCTTGGGATCATAGTATGTCACTCGATGTGATGGAACTTCAAGTTCCACGGGTATAACGGCTTCAGAGCCGTATGCCAAGGCGAATGGAGTGTGGCCGGTCGCGGACTTGTGGGTAGTTCTATATGCCCATAATGCTGTCGGGAGTTCATCTACCCACTTGCCTCCAACCTTCTCCAGACGCTTCTTCAGTATGGACTTGATTATTTTGTTGACGGCCTCGACTTGCCCGTTAGCTTTCGGGTGTGCCACGGCGGCGAACTTCTTCTCGATGCCATACTTTAAACAAAACTCTTTGAACTCTCTGCTTTCAAATTGCGTCCCATTGTCCGTAATGATGGTGCGTGGAAGGCCAAAGCGGCATATAATGTTTCGTACAACGAAGTTAATGACCTTCTTAGAGGTGATTGCGGCCAAAGGTTCTGCCTCAGCCCATTTTGTGAAATAGTCGACTGCAACTATCGCATATTTCGCGCCACCTTTGGATATAGGCAAAGAGCCGATTATTTCGATTCCCCAGATCGCAAATGGCTAGGGACTAATCATTTGTGTGAGTTCCGTTGATGGAGCCCTCGGGATTTTCGCATATCTTTGACACTTGTCGCATTTTCTTGCGTAGTCCGCGGCGTCCCGGTTTACGGTGGGCCAGTAATATCCATAGCGGAGGATCTTCTTTGCTAGCGTTTGCCCCCCAGAATGGTCGCCACATTCCCCTTCGTGAACCTCTCTTAAGACCCGCTTTGTCACATCATGAGCGATGCATCGCAATAATGGGACTGAGAATCCTTTTCGATACATTGACCCATCCTGCATTACATATCGCGCGGCCTTTCGAAGGACCTGCCGTCTTTCGTTCCTTTTTTCTGGTAATGCCCCGGTCGTCAGGTACAGTTTGAATGGGGTTATCCACGATTCCTTCTCGATTTCCGTTTCCAACACGCGATCGACTTTCATCTCGTCTATGCTCGGGGCATGCAAGACTTCAAGGGGATACAATCCCATTTGCTGTGCATCGCCGGTACTCGCAAACTTAGCCAACAAGTCGGCTTCTTTGTTCTGTTCGCGCGGGACATGTGAAATGTCATAACGCTCAAGACTCGAGAGTAGCTCTTGGACCTGAACAAGGTACGGAGCGAGCTTTCGTCCCTTTGCTTGGTAGTCTCCCCGTACTTGGTAAACTACCAGCTGTGAGTCACAAAAGATTTCGACTGATTCGATCCCGAGTTCCCTGATGAGCTTCAAGCCAGCGATCAGTGCTTCATATTCGGCTTCGTTATTTGTAGCCGGGAAATCGAGCTTCAGGGCATAACAGATTGATCGGTTTTCCGGAGTTATAAGAACTACGCCCGCGCCGGAGCAACGGTCGTTTGATGCACCGTCAGTGTATAATTTCCATCGAACGGGGGGAATGATGTTGTGGTCATCCGGTTTGATGGGTATGGTAAACTCGGCGATGAAATCTGCTAATGCTTGCCCTCGGATGGCTCTCCGCGGTAAGTATGCGATATCGAACTGGCTCAACTCGATGTTCCATCTTAGCAATCTTCCAGAAGTTTCCGGCCGTTGGAGTACCTGCCTCAGGGGTTGATCGGTATAAACACCGATTGAATGTGCTTGAAAGTATGGGCGCAGCTTACGTGATGCAATCACCAAGCAATAAGCCAATTTCTCGATTTTAGGGTAATTCCTCTCTGCCCCTGTTAAACGCTTGCTAACATAATACACCGGCTTCTGGACTCGATCCTCCTCACGAACCAAAGCCGCACTTATCGCATGCGGGGATACAGCCAAGTATACGTACAACATTTCGTGGTCAACTGGTTTTGATAGCATTGGTGGACTCTCCAAATGCCTCACCAGATTCTGGAATGCTTCCTCACAACTAGACGTCCATTCAAAATTTCTCTTCCCTTTCTTTATTATATCGAAGAATGTGATGCACTTGTCAGTTGCCCTGGATATAAATCGACTTAGCGCAGCTACTTTTCCATTCAAGCTATGTACTTGCTTTATGGTTCTGGGCGCTTGCACATCTCGAATAGCTTGGATCTTTTCTGGGTTGGCTTCGATTCCCCTAGCATTGACGATGAATCCCAAAAACTTCCTTGATGCAACGTCGAAGGAACACTTCAAAGGGTTGATCTTCATCCCATAAAATCTGAGTATGTCGAACATTTCAGCCAAGTCTCGAATGTGGTCGTTTGACCATCGTGACTTCACGAGCATGTCATCCACATAGACTTCCATCGTTCTACCCAGCTGGTCCTTGAACATTCGATTCACTAAACGCTGGTAAGTTGCTCCTGCATTCTTCAATCCAAAGGGCATCACTACATAGCAATACAGTCCGACATTTGTAACGAAGCTGGTGTGTTCTTGGTCTGAAATATGCATCGGGATTTGGTTGTACCCTGAGTACGCGTCCATGAATGACAGCAGCTCGTGTTCTGCGGTGGAGTCGACCAACTGATCGATCCTAGGCAATGGGAAACTGTCCTTAGGGCACGCTTTGTTCAAGTCGGAATAATCTACGCAAGTTCTCCATTTCCCATTCGCCTTTTTTACGAGCACGGGGTTGGATACCCATTCAGGGTAAAGGGCGTCGCGGACGAACCCATTTGCTTTGAGTTTGTCCACCTCCTCTCCAAGAGCGGCGGATCTCTCCGGATCCATTCCTCTCCTTTTTTGTTTAACTGGGACGTATTTCGGGTCTATGTTCAACATATGACTCGTGATGGCGGGAGAAATCCCACACATATCAGAATGCGTCCAGGCGAAAACATCAAGATTCGCCCGGAGGAAGTCGCTAAGGTCTTCAGTCATTGCGGGACCAAGCTGTGATCCGATTTTCAGAATTCGCGAAGGGTCGTCACGGCTAACTGAGATGTCAATTGTTAATTCAGCCGGTGCCGCCTTCTCTTCCCTGGGTTTCTCATCGTCGTCTCTCGGATCTATATCTCCGAAGATCCGAGAACTATGCCCGAGCCAGGGCTCGGGCACTACTTGTCAATTATCCGCATTAAGGATGCGGACGGGATTGTCCGCAACCTTTCCCTTCTCCCTCCGATGGGCTTCTCGGAGCTCAGCCACATAACAGGAACAACCAGCTGCTTGATCGCCATGAACAATACCTACTCCTTTGTCAGTCGGGAACTTCAAAGTTAAACACCAAGGGGCTAACGCTGGCCTAAACTCAGCCAGGGCCGGCCGGCCCAAGAAAACGTTATATGGAGAATCCACATCCAAAACTACGAAGGGTAGAATCCGCACCCTTCGACGCTCGCCTTGTCCCAGTTCAACTGGTAACTCAACGTACCCCACGGCGTCGGTTGCCGCGCCGTTAAAGCCGTGTATACGAGCCTCGGACGGTTTCAGGTCTTTTGTTTCCAGTTTCATTTGGTCGTAAGCCTTCTTGAAGATGATGTTGACTGAACTTCCGCAATCAATCAGAATTCTCTTTACATAAGCTGGTCCGATCGTTGCAGATATGACCATCGGGTCGATGGTCGGAGCCTCTACCTGATCAGCGTCCCTGTTTCTGAACACAATATCGTTTGTCATTACGCGCTGCTGCTTAGCAGGGGTCCCGTCCTCCGCGTTCGAACAACACTCAAAATCGGCATGCTTCAGGGAACTTGCATATCGCTCCATCTTTTGCCAATTCTTATCCGCGGGGTGAGGTCCGCCGATAATTGTATTTATGACTAGTCTACCTACGGTTCGGCCAGGCTCCTCAGGATGACGCGGAGCTGGTGCACGACCTGGGTTGGACGTTCCCTGTCCTCCTTATTGTGGATCCTTCACAAATTCTTGCAATTTCTTCTGCCTGATCAACTTCTCAATAGCGTCGTGTAGGTGTCTGCACTCCTCCGTATTGTGCCCATAAGTCTCATGGAAGCGACAATATTTCCCGGTCTGCTTCTGTTCCTCGGTTGATTCTTTCGGACGTGGCTTTCTGTATTGAAATGTATTGCAGGTGGATAAGTAAATGTTCTCAAGCGGTGCGTTTAGCGGAGTATACTCGCTGTAGCTTGGGATTCTCGACTTCCACTTCCCCGCTTCTCTCTTTTTCCCTTGACTCCTTCCGCCGGACTCCTTGGGTTGCCCAGGCTTGTTCTGGACATTGACTTGGACCTTTCCCGAGCTGTCTCCAGACTGCTTCACAGCAATGTTGCTCTTTATTGACTCTTGGACAGGTCCTGGAGCCTTATCTCGTCGTACCCACCTAGCTTCCTCTCTTCTTATGAACTGGTGTGCCTTTGAGTAGAAACGCTCTAGTGTAGCCGGAGATTTTCCTGCCAGCCAGTCTCCAAACTCAGAGTCTGGATCCACACCTCTCATTACAGCCATCAGAATTGCATGGTCATTGGGATTACTGACTTCAGTTGCTGCTACGTGGAATCTTTGTAAATATTCCTTCAACGACTCCCCGGGATTTTGGATTACACTTGACAGAGACATCACGTCCTTTGGGCGCGTAGTGTGTATCCTGAACTGCTCAATAAACTTCTTTGCCAACTCCTCGAAATTTGATACGGATCGCGGAGGAAGTCGGGTGAACCACATAGTAGCGATCCTAGATAGAGTAATCGGAAAGCACCTACACTTGGTGGCATCATTCGCTCTAGCTGAATCCATCATCCATTCGTACCTCATGACATGCTGTCTGGGGTCAGTCCTCCCTTCATACGCAGGGATAGTAGGCATACTAAACTTCCTGGGGTACGCCGCTTGCAACACAACATCCGTGAACGGAGTATGACTTCTTGACACTCCCCAATCATCATTCGATAACCCCTGATTTTCCCTCATCAACTGCCTGATCATGGATGTCAGATCTGGTGTCTGTATGGAAGGCGGAAGGTTAGTGTCTATTCTACGCGCCTGTCCATGCTGATGCCTACTCTCCTGGCGGTCCGCCAATCGTGCGTCTTAAGGTTCGACATCGTTAGCATTTTGATGATCCGGGCCTCTATCCTCCGTCTGTACCCCGGTCCTGAAGTTTCCAGCTCTTGCTTGGTCACGGTCTCCAGTTGTTTGAATAGCAGCTTCTACTCGTGCAGCGTCAGTCTTGCGGCGTCTGCGCCTGGGAGGTTCATCAGAGGAAGTTGAGCTGTCAGATGAAGAGTAAGGAGCGGGATTGCCCCCAGCATTCTGTTGCTGCTGTTGAGTGAGTTGTGCCATCAGGTTGGCGTTAGCTTGCATCTGCTCTCCTAGTTGTCTCCTGCTTTCCCTGAGTTCTCTCATCAAGTCATTGAACTCTATTCTGGTGACAACTGGAGTCTGTTCTTGAGCGGCAATTCCTGCACTCGGAATCGCTGGTTGATTGCTAGGTCCTGCTTGTTGCACACTAGCAGTTTCTTGGGCATCCGCATTATGAGAAGCTGACATGGTATGTGGTCTTGCCATTGTAGAGTTATCTGTATGAACTCTGAGTAGAATCAATGGATGTCCTATCAGTGAGTCGGATCTTCTTTGGGGGATTTGTTCAATCCAGTAGCTTCAAAGCAGATCCTTGAGGTCTGAGAATTCAACTCTCAATGAAAGCACCAAAGTGTTAGCACCAAAATTGGTCACTAACCTCGTAGAGAAAGATTGTGTAGAGATATAAGTGATGAAAGTAAATTAAACAGAGAAGACAATGCTAATCTAACTGCAGAAAGTAAGAACACCAAATTTATAGTGGTTCAGCGTAATTGCCTACGTCCACTTTGAGGTTAAACTTTATTGATCTTCTTTATAGTTGATTACAAATACAATTCGTGAATCAAATGCTTGCATGAAGTTGTTTAAGTAGAGAAGATGAGTCTCGAAAATGGCAGAGTCTCCCCAGTGTTCCCTCCCAAAAAAGGATCCCTTTCACTGTGACCCTGCCCCTCTATTTATAGGCAAATATGGGCTGGACTTCCCAAGTGGGCTTGGTGGCCGAACGCTCTAGCCCAGGTGTTGTGGTCGCTGCATGCCGAACCTAGTATGTCGAACGCTCTGATGCCGAACATTCCTTTCTATGCCGAACGGTACGCTGGATGTATGGGAAGTGCAGGATGATTGTCAGTTGAGGCCGAACGTGTCTCTATCCGAAGCTCTTGAACGAACAGTGCATGCAGGCCGAACGACATTGTTACCTTGAGTAGTTGTGCATACTGAATGTCTTCTGGATGCCGAGTACTACGCCGAGCACCATGGGATGCCGAGTACTCCTGCTGTCGAGTACGCCGAGTACCTTGGGATGACGAGTACTCCTATTGCCGAGTACTACGCCGAGTACCTTGGGATGCCGAGTACTCCTGTTGCCGAGTACTACGTCGAGTACCTTGGGATGTCGAGCGCTCTTGTTGCCGAGTTCTCCTATCACCGAGTTCTAATGATGCCGAACGCTAGCTGACGCTGAGCATTGGTTGTCGCCGAGTGCCAGTTGACGCTGAACACTACTTGACGCCGAGTCTTCTGGTCGCCGAGCACTACGGATGCCGAACGCTATGGATGCCGAGTCCCACTGGATGCCGTGTGCTTCGCCGAACACTCCTGGATGTCGGACACTATGGATGCCGAGTGCTACTTGATGCCGAGCACTAGTTGCCTGGTCAAATCTCCAGGAAACAATAACCCATATATCATGCTACTACCCTCTCAATTATTTGTATAGAGCTGGACTGAACTGTTTATTATTTTTAACAATACTCAAGTCGGACTGAGATTTCAGGTATTATTCCCCCACGACTACTAGAAAGGCCCAGCTTGAAGATAAAGGCTCACATATGATATCTATACCATTAGTTTAGACTTAGGATATGAACACATTTGTTAGTTTGTGACCTGTGGTGTATAGTAAGTTGATTTTTTGTATTTGTACTCCTCCATGTAAAGAAGTGGGATTTTGTAAAACAACCTTTGTAACTTGTATTATTTATGTGCATAAAATTTCATATTCTAGTGTACCGCTACACTTTGAGATTTCTATGTTCTATGATATTGTATATTGCTCTGAATTGTTTAAGCCTCCGTAATGTTGATTTGAGCATGGATCATACATGTCAAATCCACTTTAAAATTTGAAAAAAAAATCATCACTTGATTCGATGTGTTGATACTTGCCCAAAGTAATATTTACGGATGGTCATTCCTAACTAGCCTTATTCTCCGCATTAACAGATGGTATTACCTGGTAATATCCTTTGTTAGTGTGGGTATAGAGGCGGGGCGTTACACTAACTTTTATTATTGATATATTATTGTGTTATTATATGCTGCACACGAGCTCATCTCTATTATATTATTATGTATATCTGCTAACTCTATGATGTAGGAGAATAGTAGGAAATTAAGGATCATGAGTTTGCTAACTCATATCGATATTATCTACTTATAAGTTAATTTATGCTCCATTATGTATTATGGATACTAACTTTGTGATTGCAGTACCCTCTATACATAAATAACATTAATTGGTCTCTATTAATTAGTAGTAAAAGAACTATGTTAGGCTTGACCCTACAATGGGTACCTAAGCAATCACATTGGTTCCTTGACACAGCCCACTTTCAATTCATTTAATTTCATGTATTTGTATATATAGATTCATATACAAGAATGCAGGATAGGTGGAGACAGATCCAATACTGGGAAAGAATAAGAAGGAATACCACACTGAGTATTTATCTTATTATAGGTAATAATTTATCTTATAGATATATTGTGATGACCCACCTTTCTGACCCATGAGAACGACACTTAATACATTCACGGTATTCGTGTGTCATTACCCAAGCATCCGAAAAACGAGTTTTTGTGGGGTAAAGTAAAAGAACAGAACATAAAATCTCATAATTAAACGCTTAAATATAATACAACAATAATATAGTATATAAGGTTACTCCTTAACATAGAGTTATCAGGGTTGCACAAAAGTACTACTACTATCAGCTTAAGCAGTTATACATTATAACTTTACACTTGCTGATACAAAATATACATACATACATAACATAACAGCAGAAATAGATAACTAGATAGATAAAGAGCCTCATGTTCGTCCATTATCTTCAGAAAGAGCCCAAAGAAACCTGCTAATCTCGGACTACTCAAAACAAATTGAGTATCCGAAAGTTTTAAGGAAAACAAATAACTCAGATCATACAATAAGTCTGGTATGAGTAAAACTCCAAACAAAGGATGGAAATAAACAACAATATGGGATACCATGCCACCAAATGTGGAACGAGTTTCCCTTTACAATAATAACATCCAATCATAAGCAATGGATACAAATAATTAAACATTGCAAAGTGCATAAGACACTTCCCGATGCAATTAAGAAGAATTAAATTCAAAGGTTTTAAATTAAAGGCAGGAAAAGGGAAATTTTCCAACAATGGCTAGGAGGGTGCGCCTCCCTACCGAAAGTATATCTCTCGACAATATACTTGAGAGGGTCATTTTCTCCATGACTCTCTGGAAAATATACAAGTCGTACCCTGCCAATCTTACCGAGTATCTTAGTATTTCACATCTTAGAGCGCATATAACCGAAACCAATCAGGAGTAGATGTTATAATACCCTAATGGGAGCAACCCCACATAACTTGACGTCCACTCGTGCTTTGGGTTTAGTCTTTTTCGACAAAGGATATCAATGCTCAAATGAGCAACAAATCGTCTTAAATTGACGATACTCAAAGAAGAAAGCTAAATTGATAGTCAATAAATCAACTTGTTCGGACGGCTAAATGTCTATCGATTTAGAAAATAGCCGAACGAATTTTGAAATAAATTTACCGCAAGCGCACGGCGTACACTTGTAGTACGTGGCGAATACGGGTCGATCCGCGGGGAATTGATATTTTAAAAATGCCATTCAATCAAATTATACCAATTTGGAATGAAAGTTAAGCTAGAGAATTAGAAAATTTGCTAACTAACTAAAAGAAAAGAGAAGCAAATATAAAAGTTAAGTGACAATTTAGAGAATAAATCCACTCTCTAGATCATGTAGTTCAACACGTATGAAATCATGATCTCTCTTTTATGGTCATTAGTGCTTTAATTGATGTGCTTATCATAAGTATGGCATATTTGTGCTATTGATTAGCCAACATAAGCCATCAAACTTTAACACGCCCCTTAAACCACTTACTAACTTTTATGAAACTTGACAATAAAAATGAAAATGAAATCTATTTTAAGTATGGCCTATTGACTATTGATTAGAAATATAGGCCATCAAATTTTAATTTCAAATCACTTTCTTATGCCATAATCATATTTTGATGAAGAGGCATTTGTGTTAGTGATTGTTTAAGCATAGCCTATTTGGTGTCAACAATATAGGCTATCAAATTCAAAGCAAGAACAACAAATAAAACACTTCATGAACATCATTAAGCACAAAAAGAGAGCATGAATTAACAAATAGTTGAAGCTATATAATTAGAGAGTTTCATTACCCCTAAATTGAAGGGGTTTAGCCTCCCATATTTGTCATTTGATTAACAAATGTAGCTAGAAACATGAAAGCAAAAAAGAAAGGAAAAATGAAAGCTAATGGAAAAGAGAAGCTAATTAACAAGAATTAAAACTAATATACTTTGCATGAATGTAAATCTACACACCAACATTAAAGTAAATGAACAAGGAAAGTAAAATGAACAAGTAATTAAATTGCAGAAGAAAAAGAAAGGAAATTACATGAAAATAAAAATGGCTAAGTAGCCATGGAAAAATAAAGAAAGAGAGCTTGTCCTTTTATTTTGAGCCTAAACTCAAACTAAGAGGAACTAAGAAGAAGAGGGTTACATGAAACATAATAGGTTTTTATACATGTATGAAACCCTAATTCATATTTTTGGGGAATGCCCAAATTGCCCTTGTGGTAGTGTGGTGGCCAAGGAATCATTTGCATCCCCTAACCATCCATTAAGTGTGCATGAAGATTTGATGGCCTTTTAGCATGTGCATTAGCTCCTAAGTGTACATTAAGATAGGTGTGTAAGTGGGGTCCTCCATGTTCTTCAGTTTGAATTATTTCCATCTTCATTCCTTTGTATTCATTTTGTGTATGCAGGTGTCTTCATGAAACCACTCCTATTTGAGATCAAATTCCTACACAAATATATATAAATTTCCAATTAATTTTTCTCAAAGAAATATATGCACACAAATGACCGTTTTGCCCCTATATGAAGATGGATATGTGACAATTTGGAATTAATATGGATTTTGGTTAAATCATGTTAAAATATCAGATATGATCATTTATTTAATTTAAATAGATTAAATATGGTGGTAGAAATATGCATATTTACGTGCACATCAAATACCCCCAAACTTATCTTTTTATTCGTCCTCGAATAAACTAAAAACTAAGATAAATCTGTTTTCATAGGGAGCATGATTGCATTGAGCATATGCAACAAGCCGTTAAACCTCTGGGTGTCCCCAGTTGGACGAGTGTTGTCTCGTGAGGGTTTTCAGCGGATACTATCCACAAAATCCAAATGCAGGATGAAAATATTTACAAAATGCAAGATTTATTTACAAAGATGTGAATGCAAGTTTTTGAAAATATTTACGAATGAAGGATTTACTTTTAATTAACACAAATAAGTTAAATATAGGTTTGGTTATTATCTTGAAAATTTAAGTCATTTACTTGTCAAAATTTCCAACAAAAATGAAGTTATCAAAGCAAATATACTATAGTTTAACTCGTTGTTTCGGTTGATAACAAAGTGTAACTATGAAATGGATCCATAGTCGATTATCAAAGTTTATCAAAGTGGTATTTTCATTTCTTTTCAATAACAAGTCAAATCAAATAAGTTAAAATAGTGCTTGGATTTCATTTGCTTACTCTCTCCATTTTTTCTTTTGAAAATTTTATGGATATTAACAATATATACATATGCCTAACTCAAATAAACTGAGGCTAGATATATTACCACTGCATTGCCTTGCAGACTTATGTGAGGGGAATAGAGAGCGTGGTGAGTGAACATACAAGTGTGAACACTTATCGACTGTAGGCGTTATTAGTAAAAGAATTTTTATATACACACACCTAACTCAGATAAACTGAGGCCAGATATACCGATCATGCACTGCCTTTCGGGCTTACATGAGAAGGGTACAGAGCATGGCGAGTGAACACATGACTCTAGGTGTTTATTAAGAAAATATATACATATATACAAGAAATATTTTTTTTGTTTTTTTTAGAGAGAGGGTTTCGCAAAATCATCTTAGCATCATTTAACTTAGAAGACAAAAAAAATGTTATATCCTTTACTTTAAATCAACCACTTTTTAAAACAAAGATTTTCAATTAGGATGTATTTCATAATTAACACGTATGAATATTCCTATATACTAGTTAAACCATTGTTATTTGTAATCAAACTTCATTTTTGTTTTTGTTAAGACAAATTAAATTTCAAAAATTTCAATTTAATAAACCAAAACCATATATTTATCCTATAGTGTTTCTTTAAAAATAAATCAAAATGCTTTTAAAAAAATTGTTTTTTTTGTTTTTTTTTTGTTTTTGAGATTTTTTTTAGATTTTGGAAAGAAAATAAAAATAAATAAACCCTGAAAAATTAAAAATGATGATGAGTCTCCCTCCACACTTGGTTTTGACTGTGTCCCCACAGTCAACCCAAGTGGAAGGAGAAAAATAAAAATGAAAACATGACCTTTATTTAAATGAAAATTAATGGTATTTACACGAGATCAGAAAGTATATCGTCAAAAAGTAAATGAAACGGTCTTCCAACGACCGATTCATTTGTCTCGTCAAATATGCGAGACACAACTGAAGCTTGATAAACCAAACCTTCAAAGATTTTAAAGTTGAATATTGATTTGGAAAAACGAATGTCTTTTTATTGAAAATCGTACGAGTTGTTTTATTTTCGATTGTTTTCGGGGTTGATAAAACAATTGATTTAAATTCAGGTTTATTTTCACTAATTCGAAATTCGAACTTATCATTGAAAATTTCCTCAGAATTATTAATTTCAAAATCAAAATGGTGATTTAAATCTTCCCCTTCGGAATTTAACAACTCGTTTTCAAAAAGTCCAAGGAAATCATATTCGTTAAATTTGTCTTCCTTTGTTGGATTGTCAACAACTTCATTGCGTATGTCATTTTCAAAATCCAAAGTTGTTGTGTTCAAATTTTCAAAATTGAAGAAAGGAAGATCGAAATTTAAATCGAGTTTCTCACCCTCAAAGGAATTGAAATCCAACTCAATTACCAAATTTTCAACAACTTCAATAAGATTTTCGTTTTCAGTTTCAAAAGTTGTTATTTGAAAATCATCGATTTAGGTAAAAGGTGGATTATCACTTGACTCGTCATACAGTAGGATTTGATTTTGTTTTTCACGTTGTTTCATATATGTTTCAAACAACGAATCTGCGTGATCGTCGTAAATTTCATTCATTTGCTCAACAAAATCCAATTTATAGTTATTAACTTGAGAATTTTTGATTTGGATTTGTTAAGAAGAAAAAATTTCACTCATATCGTAATCGAGATTATTCCCATTGCCAAAATTATTTGAAAAGTGGATCACATTTTCGTTTTGATTTTCAAATTCATTTTGGAGTTCAAAATTGTATTGGCATGGGCTATACTCGAAGTCATTTGAATTTTGAAGTGAATTCAAATTTTGATTATTTTGAAAATTTTGACTTGAGTTATCACACAAATAAGAATTACACAAATCATTTATCATTTGATTTTGTTGTGTAGAGATTTCAAGTAGAGATAAAATGCTATTTTCGAGATTCGAGGGTTGTTCGTGATTTTGAAAATTTTGTGGTTCAAAACTCAAATCGTTTAAACAATAGTTGTTGTTGAAATATCCATAAGAATTTTGTGTGAAATTATATGGATTATATTGATTTTCATAACTATTGTAGAATTCATGTGAATATGAAAATTCGGACATTTCCAAGAATGTTTTTGGGTTTTTTTTTATAAAGGAAAAATATTTACAAATAGAATTTAGTTTTCAAAGTGGAAAATTGATTTTTGTTTTGTATTTTGGTTTTTCAATTTTTTTTTGTTTTTGAAAAATTTTATATACATATATTTTTTTGGATTTTATTTTGTTTTTCTAAATTTTTTTGGATTTTGGAAATTTCAAAAGAAAAGGATTTAAAAATTTCAAAGGAAAAGGAAAAGGAATATTTATAATTTTTTTTAATTTTGGATTTTGAATTTTTTTTAAATATGCATGAGCTAATGCAAATAAATGAATGCAAGTTTTTTTTAATTACAAATGATTTATCCTAAGTTAACCCAAAATTGTAAAATCACACTGTAACGACCCTAGATTTTAATTAAATTTAAATTGATAATTAAATGAATTTTTGAATAAAAAATTGTAAAATTAATTATAAATGGAAGCGAGTTTCCCTGATTCAAATAAAAAATATATATATAGTCATATGGATTTGAAAATTTGTATATATGTGAATATATATATGTATATATTGGATTTGAAATAAAATCTTAAATAAATGATTTTGAAATGAATATATATAGTTTTATAAAAAAATAAAGTAAGTAAATAAACCTTAACATCATAGAACAAATATTAACAAACAAAATAATCAAAGCATAAAACAAGAAATATAAAGTACTTAAGCAATGAATGCCACATCTCAGCCGAGACAAGCAAGTATGGCTGAAGTAAACATGATAAATGCAACATACCTCTAGCATTTAATGCTTCCATACCTAGCAGTAAACAAGTCAATTCGATTTGTTTTGAAGATCATCTCAGCCTCCTAAATAAAGATGATCTCTGACCTATGTTTATTAAATAAGAAATTGTACCAGGCAACATTTCAAACCCAAAACACCCCATTGTAAAACTCTTCTTTATATATACATATCTTCCAATTCCTTTTCATTCATCAAACCTAAGCAAAAGATCAGCAAACCAGAAATCTGCAAATCTCTTTCAACATCAATCAGTGGGATTGTGATTCATCTCTTAAATTTTTGAAACAAGTGCTGCAGTTTTGGCTAAAGGAAGCAATGCGATAATTTCTGAGAATATTTAAAGGAAAATCAAGTTCAAGAGTAAAGTCTGCAGCCTGGAAATAAAGCAAAATTGAAGCTTTAAAACAAATTCAAACTGTAAATTCAAAGCTACAGACAGCTAGACAAAAACAAAAAACTTCTCTGTCCAACTTCCAGTTTTCAAAATATCAAGTTCTTTGTCTCTGCTGCAAATCCAAGTGAGCAATCCTACTTTCATTTGCCTATACTCTTTGATATTGTATTGATGATGCTCTGGAATGATTGTTAATATGCCTGGATGTTGTTTAAGTGTGAATGGTATGAATATATGTTGATACTTTTGGTATGAATGGCTGATACCAACTCTGTGTAGTTACAGAGTTTAAAATCTAGGTCAAAAATCCAAATTCTTTTTATCTGTTCATTGATAAACTTTGTATTTCAAACAAATTAGTTAAGTTTAAGACTTAATCTAAGATATAAAAATATGAACAAACATTTTAAGTTCGGAGGATTGTTAGCATTTAGAAATAACAGTAGAAATCTTGTTAATATGATAAAACCAAATGACAAATCTTATTGATTCAGGTTTACATCTTGAATCATCTCTGAAAGACATGATTTTTAAAAAGAAAATCATGATTTTTAGTGTAGTATTGGATATGCATTTCGAGGTTGACCGGAAATGGGTTTATGAGTGTTTTCTGATGATCTAAGTGATTTGAGTGGTCTGGGTTCCTGTTGAAGCTAGCATGGGGGCTAGCGAGGTCGAGAAAAATGGTAAAAGAGGAAATCGATCATCATGGTGTTGGAATTTGGGTGGACTAGGGTTTAACACCCTGAGTTTGTTGTTGGAGTTTAATTAGGTTTCGCGGCAACGAGACGCAATCGAAATTGAATGCGAGGAGTGCTGGAGGTGCCAGGAGACGTGGCGGAGCTACGGTAAAGGTGGTGGAGTTTCTAGTGGCAGGGATCATCGGTGGTGGTCGAATTCCGATAAGGTATGTTACAGGCTGTGTGAGTTTTGAGGTCGATTTCATTTCTCGATCGAATCTGTGGAACTGGTGATTGTGTTTAGTTGCGAGGGTCATCGGTGGAGCGTGGAGATCGACAACGATGGTCGGAGTGGCGTCGCGATGATGTGCACGTGCATGATGGTGCAACTGTGTAAGTTTGTAAGTTTGGAGAAGAAGATGCTGAGAGTTTTGGAATCGTTCTCGTGAATGCTCGTGAGTGACGCAGTGGAAACATGGATTGGGTTCGAGTATTTGTACTAGGCTCGAATTGTTAAGAATGTAACAGGTTTTAAAAGATAGAAAAAAAAATTAAGTTTTAAAGAAAAATTAAAGAAAGAAGAAGAGCAGGTACGAGGGGAAGAGAGAAGGATCTCGGGGAGAGGACAAGAAGAACGCGGGTTGGCTCGGGAAAAAAGAATGGTTTACTCGGGTTGATTTACATTGGGTAGGCCCGACTAAAATTTCAAAGTTCCGAGTTAAGTTAATTTCTATATTTATAAGTTAACCAATGTTAAATTATGTTGAGTGGAAAACTTACTATAAGTTTGAATTATTTAACAACGTTTTTAAAATTTAATTAACCCTTTAATTAAACGATTAAATTAAAAACAGAAATTAAATTGATTTATAAACAATAAATCGAGTAAATCAAGATTTTATTTATTTTTCAAAATTTTAATCATTTATTTTAAACATCACTACAAATAATCGTGTAGTTAATTTATTTAAACCACATTGCAAAATAATTACTATTGCTGTGCACCATATTGATATTTCTGTTCTGTTTGTGATACTGTGTGATGTAGATTGCCATGTACTGTTCTGTAATTGTGATTTATTCTGTATTGATATGAAAACCCTGTTGCCCGTAAAACGGCATTTAAACTTTGATGCGACAGGGAGTCGGATTCTAGTTGGTTATCCGAAACCCACATCAAATTGTAATGATGAATCTTTGTGGTTGATAAATTTATTTTATCTGTGGAACTGTGAATGAAGATAAGCGTTGTGGATTATACCGCTTATCGATATTGATATAATCTGTGATGATTTATGATGTTGCACTTTTGTGTTAAACCCCTGGACCACACTGTTACACACACAAATATGGATTTCGCGAGGAAATCGGTTAAGTCACAGATAATTTAAATTTGATGTTTTTGAAATTGAAATTTTAATTTCAATTGATTTTGGAAATGGATTTGGGATAAATGTTAAAGCTTTTGAAAAGGAGTTTGTAAGATAAAAGTTATTTTAAATAACTTAATAAAGCTTCCAATTTAAGTAATTCAATTCGAATTTGAATTCAATATTTGGAATTGAATTCAATGATTGGAATTTTGATTAAAGACATTATAAATGTGTTTTATATGAATTTAAACCACTTTTAAAACATTGGTTTGAGAATTTGAATTTAACCCAAAGATTTTAACTCGTATGAATGAATTAGATTTCTGGAATGAAAACTATTTGTTTTCAAATAATAAAAGCTTTCATATAAGAAATGAAATTCCAGTTTAATTAAAGGAATTTCAAGATTGAATTGAAAAATGGTTTTCCAAGTTATGAATGAATTCTTTTTGAAAAGCTATGAATTAAATCTGTTTATTTTTAACAGATTTAAAATGATGATTTGTTTAAACCATTCGAAATGAAATTGTTTTGAAATCTATGAATGGATTTTTGTGAAACTAGGTGAACTTTGAGAAATGAATCTTTTCGTTTAAAAGATTAGAAATGGTAATTTTTTTAATCCATTTAAAAGAAAGGTTTGGGTAATAAGTTGTGACTTAATTGAAATCCCATATCCATATGTTTTAAATATTGCGCTCACTATTCGGTTTAGCCGGGAGAAGACCTTTGTGTCATATAGCCCATTCCGAATATGTGATATGTCGTTATGGATAGCATTTGAAGACCGGTGGTGAAGACCGGATATTTTCGAAAATGAAAGGACAACCTGTCGAATGTCTCTACACCGAGTTGCTCCGGTATAGAGATTTATATCACTCTTTTTGTGATGGGAAGTCCGGACGTGATTAGAAATTATCCGGATTTGCAAGGGCTTCTTTGGAAGTGCCTTCGGTTCCGTTCGAACCCGGAACAGACTTGTATGGTTACATGTCTGACATTACACTTTGAGATATAAAGCCGATTTCTTTCAAATACATTTCTGTTGGTGGCGGAGAATTTATTCTCTTAGCTTAACACCCTTCTCTGAGACGTACGAGTTCAGAGGTTATGTAGTTGAAGGTTATCAGCGATATACTCCTAATTTGGTAATGAGACATGCTGAGTGTTGCTGTGTGATGATCATTGTTTGATCATTTGTGATATGATCATTTGTTTGATCATTTATCTTTGTGATCATTACTTTGATCATCTGTTGACCCAAAGCATGGCTTTGTGCCAAAGCGTAGCTTTGTGTACGAGACTTCGTCGAACCTCACGACCCGGTATGGTCAAAACAGGAATCGTGGTAGCAAGGTTATTTGAGGGTAGCGCCCTCTGAGGGTATGTCCATTTTCTTCTGGATTATGAGTGGTATCATGGTATGGAGCCCAGATACTTACTTTGTGGTTGCTGCGAATCTATTACTTTGTGATTGATTTGTGGTTGTTGGATTAGAGGTGCCTCGGATAAAGGTCGCTAACGACCAGGAGGTGGCATACTCGTGTCAGTAGTTACCCAGCTAGGGGTAACCCGGCCTTGTGTAGCAGAGATCCGGTTAGGATCCGGGAACGTCGCTCCAGAGGCATTCTATTTTACTTGGGAAGTTCCTTTGCCCGACCATTTGTTGGAAATCCAAACAAAACAATACGAACCTTGTACGGTTTTAGTTGTAGAACCTTCCATTTAACATGGTAGCTATAGTAGGCATACTATCATGGTACCTATGCTGGCTAAGATTTATATTGTACTTTCGAAATGTTTTCCTCACTATGCACTAATAATAATATCCCAAAATGATTTGTTTTGCGTAGTAAGCATCTTTGACAATCATAAGGAGAAATCTCCTCCAAATTTTGCGTTTGCATTGTGTGTGTGGCGGGAGGCTTTATGGTAGTTTCATTTTCCAAAAGCATTGCGAATTGACTTTAAAAAAAATTCTCGTGCTGTTCGTTTTTAAAGATAAACTGTTTTTGTTGCTCCCATCAGTCCCATGACTGATCCGGAGTTTATTGTTTCTTTCCTAAACTCTGGGTGCTCAAAAATTTTCTACACGGGCAGTCTAGAGTTGGGTTTTTCAGATAGTCAGATTAGTAGATTTTCTGGAGCTAGTTCAGTCTTTGGATATGGACTGCACTTGCTTATCTTGGTGTATAGTTATTGGGAGTTCGAGCTATTTCTGGATTGGCGTTTTGGAGATGGAGATTATCCGCTGCTGGTGTTAACTATTTTCTTTTCCGCTGCTATTTCTTGTATCATATCTCTGATGTATATTGATATTCATTGTATCACCCTGTTGTATCAGATATTGTATATCAATGTATTATTCTTTTTCTTCTGCTGTGTTATTTACTTAACTGTGTTATAAGCTCCGGCGACTCGGATTTGAACGGTCGAATCTATGGCATTCGAGTACGATGTAAAGTATGGATGTCGATTTTCGAGCGCGAAAAATTCGCAGACGTTACACACACTCTTTCTTCAATCAACAAGATAGTTCTCAGCCAGGTAACTGGCAGGAGTTATCGGTGCACCACGAATCACCGTAGCAATGCAGCTGAAGGTTTAAGTACCTTCAGAGGAACAACCACTATAATATTTACGAATCACCGTAATATTTATAAATGGTTATTACTCTGCCGTAGGCTAGACACAAAGAAATTAAATTGATCAAAGAAGACAACTTGTTAATATACAATTAAAATTTATCGATGTCTAACCGTTATTATTAATCAAAAATCTAAGATGAAATGCAAAGCAGGAATTAAACGTGTATTAACAATGCAACTACAAATGAATTTTTGTTTTTATTTTTGTTTTTGGTTTTCTAATTTTTTTTAAATATATAAATGCAAATGCAAGCAATCAACAATGCAACTAAAATAAAAACAAGAGATATATACAATTCAAGACAAATAAAAAGAAAATTATAAATAAGCAAGCAATTGTATTTTTTTGGCAAGCTCAGCAAAGCAAGCAATTTATTTTAGCAAGTACTTCTGCTCCTTCTGCAATTCTGCTTTGGCAACCTGAAATAAAACAAGATATATACAATATTTTTTTTTTGCTAAGAATTAAAACAAGGAAAATCAAAAGAAAATAAAAACAAGACAAATTCACTACAACGAAAATACCCTATTAAAACGCCCTTTTTACAACGGGCATTGGCTGCCCGTTGTAATAGAAGGCTATTATAACGGTCCATTCAGGCCCGTTGTAATAGATGCCCGATACAACGCCCTTTTTACAACGGGCGATGATAGCCCGTTGTAATAGAAGGCTATTACAACGGTCCATTCAGGCCCATTGTAATAGATGCCCTATACAACGCCCTTTTTACAACGGGCGATGATAGCCCGTTGTAATAGAATGCTATTACAACGGTCCTTTCAAGCCCGTTGTAATACATGTCAATTTTACAACGTTCACAAAATGCCCGTTGCAATAGACGACAATTTTACAATGGTCACAAAATATTTAATGTTAAATAATTGCTATTACTATTAATATTTAATAATTAATTTAATAATTAGTAATTAACTATTAGTAATAAATATAAATATTTAATAATTACTATTGGTATTTAATACTTAATTTAATAATTAATGACATTACATAATTAATTATAAAATTAAAATTTCACGTTTAAAAATTGATATTTAATAATAATATTTAATGATTAGGAAGTAATATTTATTATTTAGTATTAAAATTTTAATAATTGTATCTAATATTTAAAGAAAATTGAAATTTATAAAAAATTAGAAAATATTTATAGAACTTAAAGACAAAATTTTAAAATTTTCTGTAAAAGTTTAAAAATATTCATAATATTTGAAGACAAAGTTTATTGAAAAATGTATTGCAACTTTGTATTGCAACAAAGTATACAATTTTCTTTTAGTCTCCAAACCAAATTTTTTGGCTCCAACTATGAAATTTTGGCTCTAAACAAATTTTATTTTCATCCCTCCCTTCGTTTTTTTATTTATTACCGATCCTTTCCTCCTCCCAAAGCCTAATTTCCAAATACCTAAAAGTCCTACGCTGGTCCTCCTAATCTCTCCGTCCTCCTTCTCTCTCCTCCACCAGATCTACTCCCGTCGCCTCCCTCTTCCTTCCCTCCGTTCCCCTTTTCTCCCATTCCCCCATTACTTACCTACCATCGTCGATCAGAATCTGCACAACAAATTCATGGCACGCCCACCTCCTCCACTTATAAATCTCCAAATCCAGATCACATTCAGTAACATAGTTTACTCAAATCAAGATGGCCAACAACAAAATCCTTGCCACTTTCACCATCATCTTATCCATAAGCGCGGCTATTTATTCGCATCCAACCCCAAGTCCAAGCTGCAGAGAAGTGGCACAGATGATAACACCATGTGTGGCCTACTTGGTGGACAGGTCATGGGGCCCCTACGGCCCATGCTGCAATGGAGTTGCCGCACTCAATCAGACTGCAGCGGTGTCCCTTGAGCACTGAATCGCAGTGTGCAACTGTCTGAAGAGCATAGCCCCCCGCTTGCCCATGGTCGATCTCACTCGGGCTCAGGTTCTTCCTCGAGCCTGTGGAGTTCTTGATATCAACGTCACTCTTTCTCCTTCTGCAGATTGCAACAGGTATCTTATAATGGAAAACTGAATCCTTATTTCTATTAAGATGTTTCATTCCCAAATTGACTATAGCTGTTTGTTTCTCGTTTTCTAATTTGTTCATGCACATACAGTTTGGCATCACCATGATGGATTGATTACAATGATAAATATTCATAATCTTTATCTGTATTTATGATCCACTTAAACTCAAACATCAACTTATTTTTATTGCAGAGTAGCATATATACTCACAGAAACTCATGTTATACGGTTTTGAAATTCTACAGATAATGAAATCTATAGATAATGAACTATAGTGTTGTTTATTCATTTTGTCCTCATGTCCATTACTGTAGACTGTAGTTAATCTTTACTGCAGGCACATGGAACAAACAAGTAATATATTATCTTAAGATAATGGGAAGCAGTAAGTTAAAAAAAAATTAGTCTTGAGTTTTTTCTTACTGTGAGTTGCAAAGTTTCAGAGTCCAGTGCTTAAAACTTTGAAGTTGTTGAATGATACATATGAGTTATGTTTTATTGCTTCTTTTTTATTTACAGTAATTAGTTGATTGATGATCAATATTCTACACAAATGCATCGTATACATGTAATCTAAATTACTTAAACAAAAACGTGTGTTGATTACTGATATATTTCTTAAGCATTGTGCAAATTAGTTAAAGATAAATTGGGCCCATATCTTTAATTTATTTCAATCGTTGAGTTTTTTGCTGCTGACTCTTTGATTGTTCTTCGTGTAATCCTTCATCTAGGCCACATCTATCATTTGTCTTCTTATCATAATCAACAGTTTTTCAGTTATAAATGAATGAAGTTTGAAGTAGATGAAGTGGAAAACTGGTGATATGCGGTTATCTCCTTTCGGGAATCTTCTATCAGGTAGGCCAGTCGCATGTGCAAAGGGATTGGGTTTCAATGGGCTAAAGGTTTGTGTGGTTTGTGTGGTAATTATGATGGTTATGAATATTTTTTAAGGGTGTGTTGATTTTATTTTGTAAATATTTAAACTTTTACACGTAATTAACAGCAGTAACCCCTTGATATTTGAAAATTAAGTAATTAAGCTAATAGCCAGAAGTTCTTTTGCCATCTGGTGGTGACCAAATAACCACCAATTCCTTTGCTTTGTTTTCTGACTGCAAGAGTCAAGCATGCTGCTTTCTTTATGCATTGCTCCACGAATTCTTCATCTTTGCTCCTGAACAGTTTCCAACAATTGAAATAATAACAGTATCATTTATTTTTAATTGAATTTACATAACAAAGTTTAAATTTATGTTTGCTGTTATTTCAAATTTTAATATAGCGACTTACCAAGAGAAAGCAGAGGGCTTGGTTTGACTGAGCACCAAAACTGAGGCCTCTAATTTTTTGACCTGGTTTAAGAATGTGGCTAGTTTAGGTCCCTGTATCACAAGTGCTTCTACCTCAACCTGAAATGTCATTTGTTCTTTTCTTTTTACAGTTTTAAATCCATGGTGCACTTTCAAAATTTACCGATCAAACTTCAAAGTTCTCTAAACAGTCTAAAATGGATTAGAGCACGTGGGAACATCATATTGCTGTGAGTGCTTGAAGGAACTGTCTTATTGTGTTTTTCCCTTTTCTTTTCCTAAACATAAATTATTATCATATTTATATATGTTACAAACTTGGTTTCTATTACAGTTGGTTCTTCTTGTGGGTACAAAAGCTGCAGCATGTTATTGCAACTCTAGCATTAGAAAGTGTAGGAATAAGTGGACTTTTTAATGGGGACAAATTCAAACCTCGAAACGATCTTTTCTGGTTCAAAAAGCCTGAACTGTTGCTTTACCTGATCCATTTTATTTTGTTCCAGGTTAAAAATAGTACTTCTTGTGATTTTGAAATACAATGAAAATTTATATGTTTACTCACAGAGTGTATTTTAGAGAATGCATTTGAGCTAGCTTCATTTTTTTGATTCTCGGCATATCACTATATTGTTTTATGACAGTTGATCATTGGCACATTGTATTACATTATATAATTTTTATGACCTAATCTAATGATATTTTTTTGTGATTGCAATGTCAGTGGCAATTTGGGTATAACTCATGTTTCATCAAGAATCATCAACTAGTATATTTTTGCCTTCTCTTGGGGTAAATTTGCATTGAATGTTCTTTTATATAAGCTGAGACTGTCTTACTTTTTGCTTGAAATCATGATCATTTTCTTGCCTCAACATTTGATTATCTTTTATATGAGTTTATTGTTCATAATTGTTTAAAACATAGGTTTGCTGGTCAGTTCCTTTGCAGCTACAATCCACTGCCACTTTATGCATTGGTCACTCAAGTACATAACCAGAATTTGCTACAGACAGTTCTCCATCTTGTTATCATAAATAGCAATCACTTGGTTATTCAAATCTTTTCAAAAAATTATATACATCTATCTAATCCACTATCCCCAGCTTTTGCATGGCATGTTTCCACTAAATCTTATATCGTCCCATATATACTTATTTCTCCAATTAATTAGTGATATCCATGCACATTATAGTGCGTAACTATTTTCGATGCATAATTAAATACATTTTTTTGCATCTAGATGGCAAAACCTTCAAGAAGCCATGACGACCATATGAAAAAGAACGTCTAGATGCTGAGCTTAAATTAGTTGGAGAATACGGGTTTCGATGTAAGCGTGAGCTGTGGAGGGTCCAATACGCTTTGAGCCATGATATTTGTAGCAGACTGTTATGTGTTAATGCTTTATGTATTTGGCATGTAAACTTATCTAACTTTTTGGGGTGTTAGAATTCTATGACTAGCTTTTAGTCTTTTCATATGTGATTTTAATTATTTTACGACAATATTTAGTATTAGTATGGATGTATTGCATGGATGCTGCTGTAATTTTTTTTAAAATTTGCATTTATTTTGCAACGGGCAATATGCATTGTTATATGAGCTTCTTACAACGGGTTATGGCCGTTGTAAAAAGGTATACTGCAACGGTTTTTACAACGTGCTTTGCCCGTTGTAAAATGTGGTGGATCTATTACAACGAGGCCTATTACATTGGGCACATGCCCGTTGCGAAAACCATATTACAATGGACATTGCCCGTTGTAAAAAGACTGTTTTGTTGTAGTGATTCAAACTCGTTTTTTTTTTAAATCAAAATAAAATAAAAATGATTAATTTGCAAAACCAAAAGGATTTTTCATTTATTATTATTTGAAGAGAGTAACCAAAAGTAAACAAATGGCAAACTAAAGTAAATAGACCAAAAAGCAAAAACATTTGAATACCCAACCCAACTTAAAATAACAATACCCGAATTAACTAATTACTCTCACAACACAAGAATTGGGTATCAAACCCGACCCGGTTAATAAATCCCAACAGAATTACACTCCATTATCCCTCTCGAGTCTCAACACACTTTTAATTACAAACCGCGACCACACCTTTTTATGAGAATCGAAAACTGTAAATTATAGTTCTTTGAAAAATTCAAAAATTAGAGGTATTTGATTTATGTCGTTTGGGTTTGGGTTGCTCGTACGCAATGAAGAGAGTAGTTCGTGGTTCGTGGCTCGATTTGGGATGATGTGGCGATTGCGATTGCGATTGGTTGGAGGTGAAGCAGGGCAAGGCGATTGCGGGAGTGGTTTCTGAGTGGCTCCCTGTTGTCTGTGCTTTTAGTTCAAGTGTGGGTTGTGGGTGGCGATTACTGAGGGCGCTGGTCGCTGTTGATGAACGAAGGCTGGCATTGTGGTTTCGATGTTTATGGCTGTCACTGTGAGTTGATTTCTGTTGTAGTTCGAAATTGATTTGCGGTGATTTGGTTGGTTTGAATTGGTGAGGTGGTCGTGATTTCGTGACTGGGTTTTGGTATGTGAATAGTAGTAGATGTTGGTTTGGAGAATGTATTATTTATGGGTAGATTGGGGTGTTCGACTTGGATTATGAAGTGGAGTGTTGTTGTAGATGGTCGGAGATGAACAAGGTGAGGTTTTTTTTTCTTTAATTTTTTTTTGTTTTTTTTGTTAAAGGTGAACTGTTGTGATATGTGAACTTCCAGGTGATATGTGAATGAGGCTGTGGTGATATCGGGTGTATGTAGTTGGTGAGGTATGCAGTGCTTGTTTTATGTGGTGAAATTTGTAGAGTGTAGAGGTAGTTTTGAGGCTGTGGGTAGTTGGAGATGATCAGGCACAAGGATATGGTGATAGAGTTTGTTGGACTACAAGTGTTTGGGTGGTGCAAGGCACAGGGATGTCGACTGTGTTGTATGATGGAAGGAGTAATGAAGTTGTTCATGGGGAGTTTGTGATAATGTAAAAAGTGAAGTGTTGTGTGAATTTTGTTAATGAAGTATGAAGTGAATGGCAAGAAGAGTAGAGGAAGTTTGGTAGGCTGTTTGGTGTTTGATGGCGGGGAGTGGCAGTGAATTGGCTGCTGTCAGGTTTGGGTATGTCTGAGATGACTGTGGTTGGTTGAAAGGTGGATTTGAGGAGTTGTAGCAGTTTTGTATGTAGGGGATGATATGGTTGTTTTGGTCAGAGGAGGGTGAAGAGGAAAGTTTGTGATGGCAGACTACAATGGTGGATTTGATGCAGAAGACGGTGTACAGCAGTTGTATCAGTGACTGTGAAGTTGGTGATGTGTGTAGTTTTGAAGAAATGTAGATGAATGTTGATGGTGGAGGATAGTTAAAACAATTCAATGGTGGTGATCAGGTTGTATGTTGATGGCTGTGAGCAAAATGTTTGGTGATTGCACAGTATGTAGATGTAGAAGTTTATGTGAAATGTAGGGGAGGAGATTTGCTTTGAAGATAGTAGGGGATGTTTGTGATGATTGTAGCGAAGGGTGATGTATTGCTTGTTCGATGGATATAGCACTGGTTTGTATAGCACTAAATTGAGTTTGATGGAACAGTAAGGAATGGAATGGGTATAGCACTGATCTTTGGAACAGAATGTGGTTGATGTCAGTGGGGAGAATGGTGGTTGAATGAAAGGTTATGATGAAGGAATTTAGTAAGTTGGCAGTGGTGTGGTGAAGTCTGGTCTGGTGGAAGGAAGTTCAGCAGTTAGAAGTGATGCAGAGAAATGAGAACAGGCAGAGATGCACAAAACTTTGCACAGAACAGTGGAAGAAGAAGAGTTAGAGGGCGGTTTTTTTTTGAAAGCAATGTAAGCAAAAGAAGAAAGTGCAAATGATATGTAAATTCAAATTGAAATGAAAACTTTTTTTCTTTTTGAATTGTGTATGTTTTTTTGTATAGAAAAAGCAAATGGTAATGAAAAAGAAACTAGCAAACTACAAACAACAAAAATCAAAATGCACACAAACACACAAATTTTTTTTAAATGTACAAACACACGAAAATCAAACAAAAATAATTCGAAGAATTGAAAATCAAAATCAAAGCAAATTCCCCGGCAATGGCGCAAAAAACTTGTTCGGACGGCTAAATGTCTATCGATTTAGAAAATAGCCGAACGAATTTTGAAATAAATTTACCGCAAGCGCACGGTGTACACTTATAGTACGTGGCGAATACGGGTCGATCCGCTGGAAATTGATGATTTTAAAAATGCTATTCAATCAAATTATACCAATTTGAAATGAAAGTTAAGCTAGAGAATTAGAAAATTAGCTAACTAACTTAAAGAAAAAAGAAGCAGATATAAAAGTTAAGTGACAATTTAGAGAATAAATCCACTCTCTAGATCATGTAGTTCAACACGTATGAAATCATGATCTCTCTTTTATGGTCATTAGTGCTTTAATTGATGTGCTTATCATAAATATGGCATATTTGTGCTATTGATTAGCCAACATAAGCCAGCAAACTTTAACACACCCCTTAAACCACTTACTAACTTTCATGAAACTTGACAATGAAAATGGAAATGAAAATGAAATCTATTTTAAGTATGGCCTATGAACTATTGATTAGAAATATAGACCATCAAATTTTAATTTCAAATCACTTTCTTATGCCATAATCATATTTTAATGAAGAGACATTTGTGTTAGTGATTGTTTAAGCATAGCCTATTTGATGTCAACAATATAGGCTATCAAATTCAAAGCAAGAACAACAAATAAAACACTTCATTGAACATCATTAAGCACAAAACGAGAGCATGAATTAACAAATAGTTGAAGCTACATAATTAGATAGCTTCATTACCCCTAAATTGAAGGAGTTTAGCCTCTCATATTTGTCATTTGATTAACAAATGTAGCTAGCAACATGAAAGCAAAAAGAAGGGAAAATGAAAGCTAATGGAAAAGAGAAGCCAATTAACAAGAATTAAAACTAATCTACTTTGCATGTATGTAAATCTACACTACCAACATTAAAGTAAATGAACAAGGAAAGTAAAATGAACAAGTAATTAAATTGCATAAGAAAAAAGAAAGGAAATTACATGAAAATAAAAATGGCTAAGTAGCCATGGAAAAAAAAGAAAGAGAGCTTGTCTTTTTATTTTTAGCGTAAACTCAAACTAAGAGGAACTAATAAGAAGAGGGTTACATGAAACATAAGGGGCCTTTATACATGTATGAAACCCTAATTCATATTTTTGGGAAATGCCCAAATTGCCCTTGAGGTGGTGTGGTGGCCAAAGAATCATTAGCATCCCCTAATCATCCATTAAGTGTGCATGAAGATTTGATGACCTTTTAGCATGTGCATTAGCTCCTAAGTGTACATTAAGGTAGGTGGGTAAGTGGGGTCCTCCATGTTCTTCACTGAATTATTTCCATCTTCATTCCTTTGTATTCATTTTGTGCATGCATGTGCCTTCATGAAACCACTCCTATTTGAGATCAAATTCCTACACAAATATATATATTTCCAATTAATTTTTCCTAAAGAAATATATGCACACAAATGACCGTTTTGCCCCTATATGAAGATGGATATGTGACAATTTGGAATTAATATGGATTTTGGTTAAAACAAGTTAAAATACCCGATATGATCATTTATTTAATTTAAATAGATTAAATATGATGGTAGAAATATGCACATTTACGTGCACATCACAACTATCGGGAATAATTAGAAATGATCGCATATGGAAATTAAATTCCATATTCTTACCACTATGCATTGATTTCAAACTTGTACTATTTCTGGGTTGAAAATGAAGTCGGGCAAGTAAAGATAGTGTAACCTCTAGGCATTGCCATGAGGACATTTTAAACTTTTGAGATAGAGACGAGTTTCCATACCTCGATGTTTAGTGCTAAGAGTATGAATAAATCCATTCCATATAAGTGATATCTTTTACAAAAATTAAATTCTTTACCTTTTCCATAACCGAATCAACGTTTAACTTTTAAAACCGAACTTGTGCTGGGATTTCACATTTCAAATATCAACTCTAAATAACATTATTAAATTAATTAATTGACTTTAACCATGATTAATTACTTTAATCATCATTATTTAAAGTGATTAATTACCTTTATACATGATTAATTACTTCTAACATCATTATTTGGAATGATTAATTAACTTTAATCATCATTAGTAGGATGATTAATCAATTTTAAAACACCATTATTAAAATGATTAATTAACCTTATAACCTCATTATCATTATTAAAATGATTAATTAACTTTAAAACACCATTATTAAAATTATTAATTAACCTTAAAACATCATTATTAAAATGACTAATTAACTTTAGAACATCATCATTAAAATGATTGATTAAACTTAAAACATCATTATTAAAATGATTAATTAACTTTAAAACATCATTATTAAGACGATTAATTAACTTTGAAACATCATTATTAAAATGATTAATTAACTTTATAATATCACTATTAAAATGATTAATTAACCTTAAGTATCATTATTAAAATGATTAATTAACTTTAAAAACACCATTATTCAATGATTAATTAATCTTAAAACATAATTATCCAAGCACCTCGTACATAAGAATAAACATATATACGAAGGAAAATAACATCACATAACATGGAGAGAGAGCATCTATTGTAATCATTTACTTAAACTTTTCGACTAATCTCAAGTCATTTACTAACTACTAAAGATGTCATCTGCTTAAAGCGGGAACCAAGCCAACAATCATTACTTTCTAACACATATAAAACAAGTAATTAGTAACCATTATTATTATCAATAACAAAGCTTAAAACTTCGGTTTATAAAGGTAAGATTTACTCACCAAAAATCAACCGAATCCAAACTAAACCCACTACCACTTTGCACTAACACCCGAACTTCATTTTTCTTCTCAAAGATTTGATATTTTAGGTCCTCTAGGAGATAGATAGGTTCGGCCATAGGTAACATGGGCTCGGCGATGCTTGGTTTTGGGTGGTGTTGGGTCTTGATGTGGAGTATAGGAAATGTAGAGAGCAAAAGAAGGATTTTTACTAAGTTTTAAGGGCATTAAAGTGGAAAACATAGGATTTTTAAACTTGGAAATTTAAGGAGACCAGGGACATGGAAAATAAAAGGTTGGAAAAGAGAAACAAAAGTTTGGAAATAAATGAAATGAAGTGAAAATGAGAGTTAGAAATAGAGAAATTGTTTTTATATAAAATGAAATATGTAAATTACCTATTTACCCCTTAGTCCTTTACCCTCCATGACACATTGCCACATCACCCTCCTATCCCCATTCCATAGGCAACCTCCAAGCCATTCCCCTTCATTCCATTACATCATCTCTTTTGTTATGTGATAACCTTTTACCTTATTTTATAAATTTCACTTTTTAAAATTTAAAAGAAAAGTTAAATCTTACTAAATTTGTTTAAGTATATTTTTAAGCCAAAATTTAATCCAGTTACTTTATTAATAAAACATATATTGTTTATATAAATGTGTACATATGTACATTAGTGTACACAACATGTTCCAATAACTTTTAGACGATGAAAAGCCGATAATCCAAAAACGTTTCCGGTCACATTTTCGATTTTTCTCCGAACTAATTATTTTTTAAAACTAATTTTTAAAAAGATTTTACCATTATTAGTTATTACTAAAAAAAGGTTTATTTGAGTTATAAAATCCATTATTTAAATATATAAAAATAATTTAAATATTCGAATACAAAGTGATTAAATACGGGTCTTTACATCCTCTCATCATTATAAGAAATTTCGTTCCCGAAATTAATCATACAACAAAAGATATCAAAAGACACCCAAATGATATCATTCTACAAGCACTTACATAGAAAATGACTCTACCACAACCTGGTGAGTACACTAAAAAGATACAACAAAATACAAACAACTATGACAACAACTCGGGGTAAGAATCCCCAATATAGTCCTCGGTTTCCCAAGTACAATCACTATCATCCCTACTCCACTGAACCTTAATAGGATTCACATCCTTCTTCCTTAATCACTTTTTATCTCAAGCGATGATATGAATAGGTCGCCTAAGAATGGTTAGGTTAGACTGAACTTCCAAATCCACTTGTTGTGCTGGTTCCGTTATCGTCAAAGTGTCGTGTACATACTTACGTAAATGAGATACGTGAAACATGTTGCATCTGATAGTCTATGTGGTAACTTCACTCTATATGCAAGTCGACCAATCTGGTTTAGTATGAGAAAAAGGGCCAATATATCGAGGGACTAGCTTTCCTAATTTCCCAAACCTCACAACAATTTTCAACGAAGAGACCTTCACCAACACCAAATTTCCTACTGAGAACTCAAGATCCCTGCGCCCCGCATAACACTTCTACCGATCCTTTGCCTCCTTCATCTTCCTTCTAATATCATCTACCTTCTCACTAGCTTCAAAGAACATGTCAGTCCTGAGAACAATTCTCTCACCGGACTCAACCCAACATAAAGGAGAATGGCATGGACGACCATAATGAGCTTCAAAAGGAGCCATACCAATGCTTGCCTGATAGCTGTTGTAGTAAATGAATTCAACTATGGGTAAATGATCTTCCCATGAACCTCCGAATTCGAGAATGCATGGTTGTAATAAATCTTCCAAGATATGGTTCACCCTCTCTGTCTGGGGATGGTAAAGATGTACTCAGACTAAGCTCGGTCCCTAAGGCAGTTTGAAATCCCACCCAAAATCTACTAATGAATATTGGGTCTCGGTCACTTACTATACTATAAGAAATAACATGGAGTCTCACAATCTGTTTTACATACAAACTCGCCAGACTTGAAGCACTCTTTGTTGGCTTAACTAAAATGAAATGAGCACTCTTGGTCAACCGATCGACTATAACCCAAATGCCTTCATTCCCTCTTCTTGACCTAGGAAGCCCATCAATAAAGTCCATAAAGATCTGCTCCCACTTCCACATCTTAAGTGTGAAGACAACAGCCAAAAGCTCCATCGTGCGTAGCATAAATTTTCTCGTGTGGCTTTAGCTGCCGACTCGCACAGGAAATAACCTTACCATGATAAATCAGAACTTCTCCTGGTACCATAAGCATCTGTATATACGGTTAAACCTTTGCTCCCATCTAGAATGGTCAAAACAGGAGCACTAGTCAACTTCTCCTTTAATTCATTGAATGTTTGATCACACTTAGACATCCACGTGAACTTAATGTCTTTCTTTGTTAACTTCGTTGGATGAGGAGAAATCTTCAAGAAATCTTTGATAAACATACGGTAAAAACTAGCCAATCCCAAGAAACTTCTAACTTCCATCGCATTTTCGGGCTTCTTCCATCCTTGAATTGGAACAACTTTAGCTAGGTCCGCTGGTATGCCTTCTCCTGAAACAACATACCCAAGAAACCTAACTTAGGATTTCCAAAAATGGTACTTAGCAAACTTAACCTTCAACACATGGTTCCTTAAGGTATCGAGTACGACTCAAAGATATTATTTATGCTTCGCCTCTGATTTTGAATAGACGAGAATGTCAATAATAAAGACAAGAATAAATTGTTAAGAACATCTCAAAATACTATATCATTAAGTCCATAAAGTAAGCAGGTGCATTAGTCAACCCAAACGACATGACTAACCATTCACGGAAACTATTTGGAGTCCTAAAAGCTGTTAAGGGCAAACTCTCCTTTGCTACCCTTAATTGGTGAAAACCGATGGCAAGATCCTATTGAGAAAATATCCAAGCACCGTGGGGCCGATCAAACATGTCATCGATCCTTGGAAAAAGATATTTATTCTTGATAGTCATTTTGTTCAACTCCCAATAGTCTACACATAACCTTAAATAATCATCCGCCTTTGTAACGAAGACGACTGGCGATTCCCAACTTGAGGTGTTATGTCTTATCAATCCCTTCTGCAACAAGTCAAATGTCTGGCTTTCCAACTCCCACTTCACTTTCGGAGCTAACCTTCAAGGGGTTTATACAATAGGTTTGTTTCCTGGAATCAAATAAATGCGGAAGTCCACTTCACGGTGAAGGGGTAAACCCTGCTCTTCATAAAAAAGTCAGTGAAATCCCGAACAACGGGTATATCCCTTAGCTTTTCTTTAGCTACTTCAAGCAAATAAAGAAAACTTCTCATTAAATCGTTTGGCTCTTCACAACATATATCAATTCTTCTTCCCACCACATCCTTTATTATGACCCTCCTCCTACCACAATCTAAGACATTTTAAAGTTAGCTAACCAATCCATTCTTAACAACACTCCAAAACCCATGCACCCAAGAATAAACAGATCAGAGAGAAAGAGATGATTCCGTTAAGAACTAAGGACATTTAGACACCTAGTGTTAAGATTTGTTGGACCCCTAATTGGGTTTGATACACAAAGAGGATTATTTAGAATAACATACTTAAGGTTTAGCTTGTTCATTGGCTAATATGAGATAAAAATATGGGAAGCACCCATATCGAATAATACTCTAATAGGAAGATCATAGATGGATAGTGTACCTTGCAATACCTGCTTCACCTTCTGCCCTGAGAAGTGGATGGTATATCCTCAATAGCAAAAGAATGTCCTTGTGACCCCTTCTTCGAAAAAGGCACTCATTCTTCATGTGTCCATGCTTATGACAATTGAAACAGATTGGTCCACTAGTGATGTTTGGGCACAGATTTGCAAAGTGGCCCATTTTGTTGCACTTATAACAAAGAATGTTGGTCAAGTCATGCTGCTTCTTCTATGTTGGAGCCTCACCTTCAGATTTCTTTCCCGACCACTACTTCTTTCCCTTGCGCTTGAAATTTGGCTTCCCTCCAATGGTATCACTGATAAAGGGTTGGCACTACTTGCTTGCACCACTCCCTTTTGGACTCCTTCCTTAATATCACAAGCTTCAAACCTCAAAGCCATGCTGATAAGGTTGGTGAACATTCCTATAAGATGGTTGGTCATTTCACGCTGGAACTCTGGTCGCATCCTAGTCAAAAACATTTTGTTCTTCTTGAGCTGTGTGTCTATCAATCCAAGTCCGAAACAGAACAATGCATTAAACTTATGCTCATACTGCGCCACCGTCATATCATCTTGCTTTAAATCCAAAAAACTACTGAACAATTGAGTCCTTCCAGCTTCTATTATAAACTGCACTTCAACTGCTTCCTTGAACTGAGCCCAAGAAAATTCCTCCTTCAGAGTATTAGCTGTTACGGAATCCTACCAATCCATCATCGACTTTTGAAGTTGTTGCGATGCCAATAGCCATTTCTTCACATCTTCCAATTGGAGATCGCCAAATATCCTTCCACAAGGTCTAAGCCACATCTACACTCCAATAATATCTTCAATTCCATCAAACTGTTTCCTGCCCAAAGTGCTAAAATTATTACACAAAGCCGCGAAGTTTATAAGGGGCTAAACTTATGCTACTACTTCCCCTACTGGGTCTACAACTGGCATAGTGGCAACTCTAGGCAATATGCTATTGGTAGCCATTCTAGTTCCAGATCCTCTCCTTCATCCCCTTCTTGTATTCATCTTCTATTGCATGGACAAATAATAGATATCTTTAGAATACAAGAATAGTTTAAGGAAAACAACACAAATGGATCTAAAACGAGACTTTGGAGGTTAGATATTATTATTATAAAAATTACAAATACGCTCTCTCAAGATTAACTCATTCGAGGGCATCACTTACCCTATCTCTAATGAGTTGTACCCCCAATCAGACTATGGTGTTTACCCAATCAAAGCTCTGATACCATCTATGATGACCCACCTTTCTGACCTCTTGGAGCGACACTTAATGCATCCATAGTATTCGTGTGCCGTTACTCAAGCATTTGAAAGACGAGTTGTCGTAGGGTAAAGTAAAAGAACAAAACATAATGAAAAATCTCATTACGAAACGGTTAAATATAATACGACGATAATATTGTACATAAGATTACTCCTTAACATGGAGTTATCAAAGTTACACAAAAGTACAACTATTATCAGCTTAGGCAGTTATACACCCTACCTTTACACTTGCCGATACAAAATATAAATACATACATAAGATAACAACGGAAATAGTTAACTAGATAGATAAGGAACCTCTTGCTCATCCATTATCTTAAGAAAGAGCCCAAAGAAACCTACTACTCTCGGACTACTCAAAACTAATCGAGTACCCGAGAGTTTAGGGAAAACCAACAACTTGGGTCAGACAATAAGTCTTGTTGTAGTGAAACACCAAATAAAGGGTGGAAATAAATAAAAATATGTGAGACCATGCCGCTAAATGCGGAATGGGTTTCCCCTCACAATAATAACATCCAACAATAAGCAATGGGTACAAATAATTAAAAATTGTGTAGTGCATAAGATACATCCCGATGTAATTAAGAAAGAATTAAATTCAAAGGTTTTGAATCAAAGGTAGGGAAAGGGAAATTTCCAATAACGACTAGGAGGGTGTGCCCTCCATACCAAAAGTATACATTTAGACAATATACTTGAGAGGGCCATTTTCTCTATGGCTCTCGCAAAAATGTACAAGCTGGACCTCACCAACCTTACTGAGTATCCGAGTATTTCATAGCTTAGTGCGCATATAACTGAAACCAATCTATTATAGATGTGATAATACCCTAATGGGAGAAACCCCACATAGCTTGACATCCACTCGCGTTTTGGGTTTAGTCAATTCTAACAAAAGAAATCAATGCTCAAATGAGCAAAAATTCTTCTTAAATTTACGATGCTCAAAGAAGATAGCTGAATCGATAGTTAATAAATCAACTATCGAGAATAATTAAAAATGATCATATATGGAAATTAAATTCCATATTCTTACCATTACATGTAACACCCCTATTTTTGGTGACATTAGTTAGAATATTTAATTAGTTAAATAAAATAAAATAATGTGAAGATTAATAAGTTGAGATTTGATAAAGCTAAGGGTAGTCGTGCCATGTTAATTATAAAACAAATAAAACAACATGAATTAATGTGTTAGGAAATGAGTAAGGGCAATATGGGAAATAGGAGGGACTTATACCATAAATCCTTAGAAAATGAAACACACGTTCACTCATTTTATCAAACTAAAAACATCAAGGCTGGCCACCATTTTCATTCTCAAGAGAAGATAAAGTTAAGATTCAAGAGAAAGAAGTTAATCAACATATTCAACATCAAATCTCACATCTTTTAATCTCAAAGCTAAGGTGAATAATTACTACATCTCATTTTCCTATGGTTTTTGGTTTCAAGATAGATCTGAAATGTTTTTGCAAGTTTATGTCATGTTTTGAAGATTAAAGTTATATATATATATGCTTGTTGATGAATTATATATGTTCATGTTAGTTTTTATGATATGTTTGACATGAAAACCCTATCAGATGACATCCAAATGCCTTGAAAATTTAAATATAGGTCAGAAATGATATTTTGGAGATGTGTTTCAGTTTTCATAATTTTCTGAATTAATGTGGATTTCATATTAATTTTCTAGTGAAGAAAATGGTTTATTGGGTTATAAATTATTTACGCCTAAAATAATAATTATTTGGGTTTGAAATTTTTATACGTTGGAAAACATATTAAAATAGATTTTTTGGAGTTTTTCCAGATTTTTCCTAAGTGTTTTAATGAATATATAAAATTATTTAATGTATGAGACTTAAATGTTTTATATATTTAATTAAGGAGAAGTGGCATTTTATAAAAATAAAATCTCTGTTTATTTCTAAAATTATGGGCACCATTTTCCTGAAAAGTATTTGTTAACTAATAAGAATTTGATAATCAAAGACAGGTTAGTTAAAAAGTCTTGGACAAATAAACTCTTAAGTGTCGATTTTCGCCGCTCTCTGAAAAATGGTCGCTCCTCTTTCTTCTTTTTTCTACCTGCGATCTTTCTGACACTTCTCCTTCTCCTTCACCCCCTTTCATCTGTCCACCTCTTATTGCTTTCGCCTCGGCCATCTTCATATGCCGAAGAAGAAGAAGGACTGGCCTCTGCAATCGATTTTAGATCTTGATCGTACTACGTCTCTGAATCGCTCTGGTCGATCTTTTGCTAGTTTTTCCGCTCGTTCTACTACCATGGCTATCCTTCTAGGATCTGCTACCATGGCTCATGAGTCAGCATCGCTTCCATTTCCTAATTCCCTTTCATCTCTGCTCGAGGACATTGACGCTGGAATTCGTATAGATGGTATGGGTCGCACTGCCTCTGGTGAGCATTCTTTATCCTCCTTCCTTGCTTCGGCTACTCGTGCACCTTCTTGGACCGATTCCGAAGTTGGAATTAACTGTGATAGTGCAAATGTTGTTTCGGTGTGTGATGGCATGAAATATGCCGTTGGAATGTCTGAGGCGGAGGTTGTGATTAAGCAAAATTTGAATGGCTCTGGTCTTGAACGCGTTCCAGAACTATTGTGCACCCGACTTGTTTGTGATAATGTCGATATGAATGTTTGCAATTCTGTTGACATGAATTTAGAAAGGAATGGTAGTTCCCTGAATGTTGCAGGCCGCGCTGATAATTCCAAGCAGCGTATAGTTTCTATTACTTCTTATCCCCAATCAGAATAAAGAAATGATAATGTTACTTTTCCTGTCAATGACAAATCTTATTTAAATCCTAGTTATGATCGTGTAAATCCTGATAACATCCATTTAGTCAAGAAGCTTGCGTACTCTTCGTTGTTTAAAACATTGCTTAGAATTGATGGCGATTACTCCCCGTAGATTTTTAGCACTCGGGTCATTGATGGGATTAACGTTCTCCCACCTGAAGTTATTAATGAGGCGGTGAGCCACTGGTCTGGCCAATTGGTTGGTTTCTTTCTAGATGCCTCGTCTTCATACTCGGTTGTCCGTGAGCAATGTAAGCGTGCGTGGAAACTTAAAGGTACTCTTTATGTCCAATATATAAACTCCTTTTTCTACTTTAAATTTGGAAACAATGAAGACAAGCTCTTAGCTCTTGAGACTAGCCCCCTCATTATTGAGGGGAAACCATTTATTGTGACTCCTTGGAGCATTGGAATTGATAGAGCAAGAGAGTAAGTTCTCTCGATTCTGATTTGGGCCATCTTCTCTAACATTCCATCCGTCGTACAACCTCTGATCAGTCTGAACTAACTTGCGAGCCTTATTGGTGAGTTCAAATGCTTTGATGCTAATAATGGTGCACACAAGAACTTATTATATGCTAGAGCATTGATATAAGTAACCCCGACTTATCCGCTTCCGTCGACATTGAAAGTAAGAATCATGGAAGGAATCGAAGTGGAGATAAATGTTAATTACAGTTGGAAACCCAATATATGTTCAAGTTGTCAGTCCTTTGGACATACTGTGGAGAAGTGTACTAGGATTTCTCCTCTTACTCCTACCGAAAAAGTTCCCCTCCCTAGGACGAAAATGAAATGGGTTCCCAAGGTTAGAGCAAAGCCTGTCTCTAATCCTGATGTTTCTTCTTCTCCCGCTGTGGAGGCAGAAATTGTTTCACTAGCATTTATCATTTCTGATGATGAGATTATTACCTGGGAACCCGATGAGATTTCATGGATTCACGAGGTCACGGAAATGAGGTATGAACCACAGAGGCATAGTTATCACATGATCTTAGGTTGTCCTGACGAGATGAGGAGGTTAGTGTATCATGTTGAGGGTGACGGTTTTACTCTGACGACCTATGGTATTGATGGTGCAAACAATTGGTGGCAATTCTTAGATCCTACATGGGACCGGATTTATGTCTACTCATCCCTCTCGAGGTCTTATGATCTGAATCCGGCGACGTACTTTTCTGCTGTTCAGCATGTTATAGGCCTTGGTACTAGTGTTGATATCAGTAATGACAGGGGGTATACGTGCCCTTCCGAGTAGTCTGACTCATTGTTTAGCTCCTGTTTTTCTTTGTTATTGTTCTAAGTGGTCTGGCCACTATAAAACCAGCGTTTAACTGTTCTGTGCATGTACAGAACACCTGTTCCTTATTTATACTCATACTGGCATGGCCCACTGTAAAGCCAGCCAGCTTTGTTAAAAAGAAGAAACAAGAAAATCATGCTTTTAGCATGTTTCAGCCATTTTCGGCTTCTAACCTTCCGACCCAGACCTTTCAACAAGGTCAAAAGGTATTATAGATTTCGACAAGGTCAAAGACCAATGTGTATGGTATCAAGAAATTGGTACGTAACAAATTGGACAAGGTCGAAGGGTACTTGGTTGAAGTCTTAGTTGTCAAAGAGGTTGGAGTATGTTTGTTTTATAAACCAAAACTAACACATGCTTTGCTTTCGAAAAGGAACTTTCGACTTGGTTGCATTCGACGAGGTCAAATGTTTAAAATAAAGGTTTAAACCTTTCGACAAAGTCGAAAGGTAAGCTTGCTTTCGAAGGGTCAAAATCCCCTAGTTGTCGCCTTTCAACCTTTCGAAGTCAAGCTTTCGACAAGGTCGAAAGGTTTACTTGTTTTCAAAACCAGCCGCTTCTCCCAAGCTTTCAAAAGGAAGCTTTTGACTTAGATGGTTTACCCTTTTAATTCTAATTGAAGTATAACCCAAAGCTTTCGAAGGAGGTGTTTCAAAGTGTTAAAGGGCTGGACCTTACTATTTTTTAAAGAAACGTTTTAAAGCTTTCGAAGGGGAGCTTCCGAAGGGGTCGGAAGCTAATCTTTCGACAAAGTCGAAAGGTTGCTTTCAATGAAGTCAAAAGGTTTTAAAAGAAGTTTTTCCACATGTTTTAAATTAAACCCGAAGAGTTTACAAAAGTTTTATGTTTTAAGAGTTGAATGCTTTCGAAAGGTTTTAATTGCTGAATGGTTTCAATGGGGTCGAAAGCAAAGCTTTCGAAGGGGTCGAAAGCCAAGCTTTCGATGGAGTCGAAAGGTAGCTTTCGAAGGGGACGAAAGGTAGCTTCCGACAGAGTCAAAAGGTTCTATTTTTTGATGATTTCGAAAGGTTTAAAATGGAAGGTTTTCCAAAGGTTTACTAAGGCAATGTTTTAAAGTGTTTTAAAGTAGAATGTCTAATGTTTTATTGTTTTCGAAAGGAAAGATTTCAATGGTTTCGAAAGGTTTGAAGTATGGTTTCGAAAGGTAAGATTTTGGCCTCTAGGCCTAGATAATTGAAGGGTTTTACTTGGTTTCAAAAGAGATGCTTTCAAAGGATTTAGAAAGGGGTACTTTCAATGGAATCGAAAGGGGTACTTTCAAATATTTAAATGTTTTAATAAACTAAGGTTTGAGTAAAGCATAAAGATTTTATATATTCCTTGTATAAGTTTGATTTAAAGGTTTTAAATCATTTTGAAAAGGTTTTCAAGAAAAATTATGGGAGGGGATCCCTAAGTAAAAACGACTCAGATATTAGAATACCAGATGGGATTGGTATAGGGTTGCACCCTATGCATTAGCTATTAGCCCTAGCTAATAGTTGTCCAAAATTCCAGTGTGTAGGGCTTGGTCAGATAGACATAAAAATTATGATTACACACAGAAAGGAATATATATATATATATATATGTATGTATACAAGTAGGTTATTGGTGAGCCCACAAAACCATTAGGATCAGGAAGACCTGGGAGATGATTAAGCTAGGGACAGACCGTCCAGAAGTGAAGTATTTAACAGATAGTTAAGGACAGATAGTCCAGAAGAGGTGTGTCTAATAGATGTTAGATTATTTTGATATGTTTTCTGGTAGGCCCGGGCCAGCCAAAGGTTAAAAGTTAGCCAAACAAAACTTTTGTGTTTGAACAAATAGTTCATTTATTACCTGATATTTATGTATGTTTATATAATGATGCTTTACAGTATTTAACCAGTTTTGGTTGTAGGAAAAAGTTCTACAAAGATATGTTTTAAAAGGATGTTAGTGAGGGGAACCCCGTTCCGCTAAGCGGCATGGTCTCTCTTAACATATTTAACCGGGATGTATAATATTATTCACACCAGGCTTTATGTCTGACTCGAAATTTATATTTCCCTCTTAAACTCTCATGTGCTCAAAATTGATTTGAGTAGGCTGAGGGGTTAAGGTCTTTTCAGGTTTTAGTAGGATGACGAATAAGGCTACCGGAGGCATGTAGGAGGCAAATGATAGTTATTTAGGAGTTGCAGTTTTATGCTTTATTATGTTTCCGCTGTGTTTGTATTATGTCTATTATGACTATATGACTCTGATCCTCCAAGGGGGTATCTTCATATACCGCTCTTAGCATATTTTGTAATAAGTATATTTTATCTATGCCTAGGAACGTATTAGGATTTTGTAAGATGAATATGGAACATCTATTTTAATTGTAATAAAGAAAAGTTGTTTTGAAATCTTTGTTTTGTTCCATATTAAAGTGATTCTGATATTATAGATACCACTAACATAGCCGTATTTAGTCGCTGGAAGCTAATACTATAGATGATTGCAGCATCTATAGTGCTTAGTTTTGGGCCTCTAGATAGGGGATGTTACAGCTTGGTATCAGAGCATGATTTATGAAATACTTTAACTAAAAATGGATTTTGAAAACATAATCCTTAGTAATTAGAGTTAAGATTACGGTGGGATAACGTTATAATAACGTACTTGTATTTTATATATATATATGTATACGCTATATCTCTAGACTCCTATCTTAGTTAGGTTATTCATCCGTATCTCATGAAGCTTGAATACAGATATGGAAGGAAGAAGAGGCAGAGTTAATCTTAGAGGAGAGAGCACCACCACTAATGGAAATGCCTGACCCAATGCTAGAAGAGGTCCAGGTTAGGCTCAAGCTGAAAATGTCGGTGTTGGGGTTCTCCAAGTGGATATGGGACCCATGTATCATTTTTCGTAAACATGATGCAAGCTGGAATTGCAGCTGGAGTTTTCGGAGGGAATGCTGCTGGAGGAGGAGTTCAGGAAGCTCCGATGGTCAACAACTATGATAATTTGAGCAGAGACTAGATTAGGCTTGGAGGAAAGCCGTTTATTGGAATTGAAGATGCAATTGAGGTAGAAAACTGGCTATTGCATTGTGAGAGGATTTTCGCTGACTTAGGGTTGAATGACGAGCAGAAGAGGAGATTAGCTTCAAGATAGCTTCAGGGAGCTGCTCTATTTTGGTGGAATACTGTTGTAGCTGGTGTTGATAAGGAAACCATGACTTGGGCGGAGTTTAAGAGAAGGTTTCAAGGAAGGTTTATGTCGGTAATGGCGCAATCAGCATTGGTTAGGAAGTTTACTGAACTAGAACAAGGAGAGATGTCAGTTCTAGAGTATGCTAGAAGATTTGAAGAGTTGGCCCGGTATGGGTATGCCATGGTTGATACGATGATAAAGAGAAATGAGAAGTTTATAAGAGGTTTGAAGCTAGAGTTGGCAAGAGCTACCTTACCGCACTTGAGAGATCCATGTGATGTAGTGGTAGAAATGGCGCTAAGACTGGAAGAGGCGTTAGCTTGTTTGGAGAAGAAGAAAGAGAAGGAAGTCCAGATGGGACAAGGCCAGAAAATAAAGTTTTTCTATAAGAAGAATGCTCAGAAGGGAGGAGCACAGAAGAAAGGAAAATCTAAGATGGTCTGTTATAAATGTGATAAGAAGGGACACTATGCTCATGTGTGTCGGACTGGAAAAGGAAAAGGGAAAGGACTTGTTGGAATGAAGAATATCCGATGCTTTAATTATGATCAGGTCGGCCATTATAAGAACAAATGCCCAGAGCCTGTTAGAGAAGGAAAGGGACAGATGTATGCTTTGGAGCCCGCAACTTCGAGGCCAGTTGTGCAGAAGAAAGGGAAGGCTATTCTGGGAGACTCGATACAGATCCATGGTATGTCTGTTAGTGTTCTATTTGATACTGGTGCATCAAATTCTTTTATTTCTTGATGTTTGGTAGATAAGCTTAAGCTAGAGCCCTCGTATTTAATTACTTCCTTAAGGGTTGCAAATCCGATAGGAGGGTATGCAACACTTGGGATGAGATGTGACCACTTAGAGTTTGATTTGCTAGCTTACACCTTTTCTTGCAGTTTGCATGTATTTGACTTTGTAAGGTTCGGAATTATATTTGATATGGATTGGTTAAGTGAGTATGATGCTAGGATATTTTTTCACGATAGGAAAATATCACTTAGTCACCCTAGTTACAGTGAGCGAATTGTTTATACCATAGAAAGCCCTAATTGCAAAGTGAATGCTTTATTGGGTGTTATGGAGATGGAAGATGAGTTAAGTCGAGTTTTTGTGGTAAGAGAATTAGCAGATGTATTTGAGACGGTAACTGGATTGCCACCAAAACGCGCTATTGAGTTTCGGATGGATGTGGTGCCTTAAGCAAAACCGGTGAGTAGGCCACCAAGTAGGATGACTCCCACCGAGATGAGAGAATTGAAGGTGCAATTGGTGGATTTGGAAGGCAAGAATTTTATTCGACTGAGTAGTTCACCTTAGGGTGCAGCGTCAGTATTTGCTAAGAAGTTGGATGGATCGTTAAGGCTATGTATCGATTATTGTAAGTTGAATGAGAAGATGATAAAGAATCGATCCGTTTCCAAGAATTGACGATTTGTTCGACCAGCTGAGTGGAGCAAAGATATTTTCTCAGTTGGATTTGGCTACCGGGTTTCATCAGCTTAGAGTTGCAGAAGATAGTATACCGTCGATGGCGTTTAGGACCCACTATGGATCGTACAAATGGTTAGTTATGTTGTTTGAACTAACTAATGCGCCGACATTTTTGTAGATCCGACAAACCGAATCTTCAAAGAGCACTTGGATAGATTCATGTTGGTGCTCATAGATGATATTCTGATATACTCTAAGGATGAGAAGGAGCATGAGGTTCATCTCAGAGTAGTACTTGAGACCTTGAGGGAGCATCAGCGGAAGGTGAAGTTCTTGAAGTGCCACTTCTAGAAGAAGGAAGTTAAATTTCTTGGTCATGTAGTCTTAGAGAGAGGATTGACAGTGGATCCGACAAAGATCGAGGCAGTGAATGATTGGAAGAGGCCAGAAACTGTGACTGGGATAAGAAGCTTTCTTGGACTAGCCGGATATTATAGAAGGTTTATAAAGGATTTTTCACGAATAGCGGCACCGATGACTAAGCTTACGTGAAAATATGTGAAGTTTGTATGGACTGATAAGTGTGAGGAAGCATTCCAGACCTTGAAACACTTATTGACCCATGCACCGGTGTTGGTGGTTCCGGAGGGGAATCAGGATTTAGTTGTTTATACTGATGCGTGTGGAACTGGGTTGAGAGATGTGTTGATGCAAAGAGGTAAAGTGATTGCTTATGCTTCTAGACAGCTTAGACCACATGAAGTTAGGTATCCAACTCATGATTTGGAGTTAGCTGCCGTTATATTTGCTTTGAAGGTGTGGAGGCGTTATCTTTTGGGAGAGCGATTTGAGCTTTATACAGATCATAAGTCACTAAAGTACTTATTCTCATAGAAGGAGTTGAACATGAGACAGCGAAGATGATTGGAGTTTATTGCTGCTTATGATTTTGGGATTGAGTACACACCCGGAAAAGAAAACAAGGTAGCGGATGCACTCAACAGGAAACATCAGAATACAGTATTGGCTATGATTGCTGAGTGGAAAGATTTGGAAGTATTATCAACTTGTAGAGTGCAGTTTAGATCCAAGGTAGGTTCTAGTGTAGGAAGTGATGTATTGTCTTGTTTATAAGTTCAAGCAGTAAAGATTGAGAAGATAGCTTCTAAACAGAAGGAGGATCCAGTTTTGGCTGAGCGAATCAGAAAGTTAAGGGAAGGAACTGAGTGCAATGACTTAAAGGATTTTAGTCTTGACCAGAAGGGATGGTTAAGAAAGAAAGGAAGGTTGTGTGTTCCAAATGTAGGGGATATGAGGAAAGAAGTTTTGGATGAATGCCATCATTCGAAGTTCATTATCCATCCAGGAGGAACGAAGATGTATAAGGATATGAAGAGAAGTTTCTTCTGGAAGGTATGAAATGGGACATTGGTTTATGTGTTAAGCAATGTTTTAATTGCCAGCAAGCAAAGGATGAACACCAGAAGCCAAGTGGATTTCTTCAACCGTTGGAAGTTCCAATGTGGAAGTGGAATTCTGTATCTATGGATTTTATTGATGGGTTGCCAAGGTCTAGTAGAGGAAATGAAAGCTTATGGGTCATAGTGGATAGACTGACTAAGACTGACCATTTCATTCCAGTAAAGTCAACTAGGACGGCACCTAGTCTGGCGAAGTTGTTTATGAAGAATGTGGTTAGACTGCATGGAATTCCTAGTAGTATTGTCAGTGACAGAGATTCTTTATTTACTAGTGAGTTCTGGAAGAGTCTGCAAGAAGATTTAGGAACCAAGCTCAACATGAGTACCGCTTACCATCCACAGACTGATGGGCAAACGGAAAGAATTAACAAAGTCTTGGAGGATTTGTTAAGAGCTTATGTATTGGATTTCGGGGGATCATGGGAAGACCATCTTCACCTAGTCGAGTTTGCGTATAACAGCAGTTATCAGACTAGCATTGGGATGGCACCATTTGAGGTTTTATGTGGGAGACCTTGTAAATCTCCCGTATGTTGGTTAGAGATCGGGGATAGATTGGTTCTTGGTCCAGATTTGGTAAAGAAAGCCACGGAAAAGATTGAGTTGATCCGAGCTAGGATGAAGGAAGCTCGGTCAAGGTAGAAACGCTATACTAATAAAAGACGGAAAGATTTAGAGTTCTCTGTGGGAGACCAAGTTTTCATCAAAGTATCGCCAATGAAAGGTGTTATCAGATTTGGAAAATCAGGAAAGTTAGCACCTAGATTCGTTGGACCTTTCCATATTGTTGAGAGGATCGGGAAACTCGCATACAAAGTTGAGTTACTGAGTAGTTTGGCAGGAGGAGTCCACAATGTGTTTCATGTATCTCATATGACAAAGTGCATAAGGGATCAAGACACTACTATAAAGCCTACTGAGTTAGAAGATTTAGTAGTAGAACCAAATTTTACTATTGTTAGGAAGCCTGTCCGGATAGTCGAGAGAGATGAGAAGAAATTGTGGGCCAAGACAGTCAAGTTGGTGAAAGTCCAGTAGAGTGATGATGACAGAGACTGTACTTGGGAGACTTAGAGTAGGATTAGAGACGCTTATCCTGATTTGTTTGATGGTATGTTTTACCTTTGATTGTTTGATATGTAACTTACTGTAATTTCGAGGATGAAATTCTTTAGGATGTGGAGTCTGTAACACCCCTACTTTAGGTGAAATTATTTAGAATATTTAATTAGTTAAATTAAATAAAATAATGTGAAGATTAATAGGTTAAGATTTGATAAAGCTAAGGGTAGCCATGCCATGTTAATTATAAAACAAATAAAACAACATGAACTAATGTGTTAGAAAATGAGTAAGGGCAATATGGGAAATAGGAGAGACTTATACCCTAAACCTTTAGGAAATGAAACACATGTTCATTCATTTTATCAAACTAAAAACATCAAGGCCAGGCACCATTTCCATTCTTAAGAGAAGATAAAGCTAAGATTCAAGAGAAAGAAGTTAATCAACATATTCAACATCAAATCTCACATCTTTTAATCTCAAAGCTAAGGTGAATAATTACTACATCCTATTTTCTTATTGTTTTTGGTTTCAAGATAGATCTGAAATGTTTTTGCAAGTTTATGTCATGTTTTGATGATTAAAGTTATATATATATATATATATATATATATATATATATATGCTTGTTGATGAATTATATATGTTCATGTTAGTTTTTATGATATGTTTGACATGAAAACCCTACTAGATGACATTCAAATGCCTTAAAAATTTAAATATAGTTCAAAAATGATATTTTGGAGATGGGTTTCAATTTTCATAATTTTCTGAATTAATGTGGATTTTATATTAATTTTCTAGTGAAGAAAATGGTTTATTGGGTTATAAATTATTTACGGCTAAAATAATAATTATTTAGGTTTGAAATTTTATATGTTGGAAAACATATTAAAATAGATTTTCTGGAATTTTTCCAAATTTTTCCTAAGTGTTTTGATGAATATATAAAAGTATTTAAGGTATGGGACTTAAATGTTTTATATATTTAATTAAGTAGAAGGGGCATTTTATAAAAATAAAATCTCTGTTTATTTCTAAAATTATGGGCAGCATTTTTCTTAAAAATATTTTTTAATCAATAAAAATTTGATAAACAAAGGCATGTTAGTTGAATAGTTATCTCTTTTAAGTTAAAAACAAGAAAATCATGCTTTTAGCATGTTTCAGCCATTTTCATCATCTAACCTTCCGACCCAGACCTTTCGACAAGGTCGAAAGGTATTATAGCTTTCGATAAGGTCAAAGACCAATGTGTATGGTATCAAGCAATTGGTATGTAACATATTGCATGAGGTCGAAGGGTACTTGGTTGAAGTCTTAGTTGTCGAAGAGGTTGGAGTATGTTTGTTTTATAAACCAAAATTAACGCCTGCTTTGCTTTCGAAAATGAGCTTTCGACTTGGTTGCTTTTGACCAAGTCAAATGTTTAAAATAAAGGTTTAAACCTTTCGACAAATTTGAAAGGTAAGCTTGCTTTCGAAGGGTCAAAATCCACTAGCTGCCGCCTTAAACCTTTCAAAGTCATGCTTTAGACAAGGTCGAAAGGTTTACTTGTTTTCATAACCAGCCGCTTCTCCCATGCTTTCAAAAGGAAGCTTTCAAATTAGATGGTTTACCCATTTAATTCTAATTGAAGTATAACCCAAAGCTTTCGAAGGAGGCGTTTCAAAGTGTTAAAGGGCTGGACCCTATTGTTTTAAAAAGAAACGTTTTAAAGCTTTCGAATGGGAGCTTCTGAAGGGGTCGGAAGCTGAGCTTTCGACAAAGTCGAAAGGTTGCTTTCAATGAGGTCGAAAGGTTTTAAAAGAAGTTTTTCCACATGTTTTAAATTGAACCCAAAGAGTTTACGAAAAGTTTATGATGTAAGAGTTGAATGCTTTCGAAAGGTTTTAATTGCTGAATGGTTTCGATGGGGTCAAATGCAAAGCTTTCGAAGGAGTCGAAAGCCAAGCTTTCGATGGAGTCAAAAGGTAGCTTTCGAATGGGTCGAAAGGTAGCTTCCGACATAGTCAAAAGTTTCTATTTTATGATGATTTTGAAATGTTTAAAATGGAAGGTTTTCCAAAGGTTTTGTAAGGCAATGTTTTAAAGTGTTTTAAAGTAGGACGTCTAATGTTTTATTGTTTTCGAAAGGAAAGATTTCAATGGTTTCGAAGGGTTTGAAGTATGGTTTCGAAAGGTAAGATATTGGCTCCTTGGCCTAGATAATTGAAGGGTTTTACTTAGTTTCGATGGAGATGCTTTCAAAGGATTTAGAATGGGGTACTTTCAATGGAATCGAAAAGGGTACTTTCAAATATTTAAATTTTTTCATCAATTAAAGTTTGAGTAAATTATTAGATATAACATGGCAAGGTGATTTTGAGTAAAGCATAAAGATTTTATATATTCCTTGTATAAGTTTGATTTAAAGGTTTTAAATCATTTTGAAAAGGTTTTTAAGGAAAATTATGGGAGGGGATCCCTAAGTAAAAATGACTCAGATATTAGAATACAAGGTAAGATTGGTATAGGGTTACGCCCTATGCATTAGCTATTAGCCCCAGCTAATTATTTTCCAAAATTCCAGTGTGTAGGGCTTGGTCAGATAGACAAAAAAATTATGATTACACACAGAAAGGAATATATATATTTGTATACAGATAGGTTATTGGTGAGCCAGCAAAACCATTAGGATCAGGAAGACCTGGGAGATGATTAAGCTAGGGACAGACTGTCCAGAAGCGAAGTATTTAACAGATAGTTAAGGACAGGTAGTCCAGAAGAGGTGTATCCAATAAATGTTAGATTATTTTGATATGTTGTCTGGTAGGCCCGAGTCAGTCAATGGTTAAAAGTTAGCCAAACAAAACTTTTGTGTTTGAACAGATAGGTCATTTATTACCTGATATTTATGTATGTTTACACAATGATGCTTTACAGTATTTAACCAGTTTTGTTTGCAGGAAAAAGTTTTACAAAGATATGTTTTGAAAGGATGTTAGTGAGGGGAAACCCGTTCCGCTAAGCGGGTGGTCTCACTTATCATATTTAACCGGGATGTATAATATTATTCGCACCAAGCTTTATGTCTGACTCGAAGTTTATGCTTCCCCCTTAAACTCTCGGGTGCTCAAAATTGATTTGAGTAGGCTAAGGGGTTAAGGTCTTTTCAGGTTTTAGTAGAATTATGAATAAGGCTACTGGAGGCATGCAGGAGGCAAACGGATAGCTATTTAGGAGTTGTAGTTTTATGCCTTGTTATGTTTCCACTGTGTTTGTATTACATCTATTATGACTATATGACTCTTATCATCCAAGGGGGTATCTTCGTATACCGCTCTTGGCATATTTTGCAATAAGTATATTTTATCTATGCCTGGGAACGTATTGGGATTTTATAATATGAATATGGAACATCTGTTTTAATTGTACTGAAGAAAAGTTATTTTGAAATCTGTGTTTTTTTCATATTCAAGTGCTTCTGATATTATAGATACCATTAACATAGCCGTATTTAGTCGCCGGAACCTAATACTATAGATGACTGCAGCATCTGTAGCGCTTAGTTTTGGGCCTCTAGATAGGGGATGTTACACTACACGTCAATTTCAAACTTGTCCTATTTTTGGGTTGAAAATGAAGTTGAGAAGTGAAGGTAGTGTTTCCTTTTGGCATTGCCTTGACGACATTTTTAACTTTCAAGATAGAGACACATTTCCATACTTCGATGTTTTGTGCTAAGAATATGACTAAATCCTTTTCAAATAAGCGATATCGCTTATGGAATTTAAACTCCTTATCCTTTCCATAACTGAATCAATTTTTAACTTTTAAAACCGAACATGTGCTGGGATTTCATATTTCAAATATTAACTTTAAACAACCTTATTAAAATTAATTAATTAACGTTAACCATGAATAATTACTTCAATTATCTTTATTTGAAATGATTATTTACCTTTATACATGATCAATTACTTCTAACATCATTAGTTGGAATGGTTAATTAACTTTAATCATCATTATTGGTATGATTAATCAACTTTAAAACATCGTCATTAAAATTATTAATTAACCTTAAAAATCATTAGTAAAATTATTAATTAACGTTAAAACATCATTATTAAATTGATTAATTAACGTTAAAACATCATTATTAAAATGATCAGTTAACCTTAAAACAATCATTATTAAAATGATCGGTTAACCTTAAAACATCATTATTAAAATGATTAAATAACTTTAAATACACCATTATTAAAATGATTAATTAACCATAAAACATCATTATTAAAGTGATTAATTAATTTTAAAACATCATTAATAAAGTGATTGATTAACTTTAAACATCATTATTTTGATGATTAATAAACCATAAACATCATTATCTAAAATAATTAATTGCTTTTAAACATCATCATTAAAATGATTAATTAATTTTAAAACACATCGTTATTTGAATAATTAATAAACCTTAATCATCATTATTTAAATGATTAATTAATAAATATCATTATTAAAATGATTAATTAATTTTAAACACATTATTATTTAAATAATTAATTAACTTTTTAAAAACCCAAGCATAAGATCAAACAAAAAGATTTGGCAAAGAGAGATGATATTTTTCCAAAGTGTCGATATAGCGATAGTAGCTATGTGGACCCCATAAGAAATTTTCATATGTCATTTATTCACCCAAGCATCTCATATATAAGCATACTTATAATCATTTACTTAAACTTTTCGACTAATATCAAGTCATTTACTGACTACTAAATATGTCATTCGCTTAAAGCGGGGACCAAGACAATAATCATTACTTTCTAACACGTATAAAATAAGTAATTAGTAACCATTATTATTATTATCAATAACAAAGCTTAAAACTTTGGTTTATAAATGTGAGATTTACTCATCAAAAATTAACCGAATCCAAACTAAACCCACTACCACTTTGCACTAACATCCGAACTTCATTTTTCTTCTCAAAGATTTGATATTTTAGGTCCTATAGGAGATAGATAGGTTCGGCCATAGGTAACATAGGCTCGGCGATGCTTGGTTTGAGTGGTGTTGGGTCTTGATGTGGAGTATAGGAAATGTAGAGAGGAAAAGAAGGATTTTTACTAAGTTTTATGGGCTTTAAAGTGGAAAAGAGAGGATTTTTAAACATGGAAATTTAAGGAGGCCATGGACATGGAAAATAAAAGGTTGGAAAAGAGAAACAAAAGTTGGAAATAAATGAAATGAAGTGAAAATGAGAGTTAGAAAAGGAGAAATTATTTTTATATAAAATGAAATATGTAAATTACCTATTTACGCCTTAGCCCTTTACCCTCCATAACGCATTACCACATCACCCTCGTATCCCACATTCCTCATGCAACCTCTAAGACACCTCCTTCATTCCATCACATCATCTCTTTTGTGATGTGATATTACCTTTTACCTTATTTTGTAAATTTCACTTTTTAAATTTTAAAAGAAAAGTCAAATCTTACTAAAAAATTTTAAGTATATTTTTAAGCTAAAATTTAGTCCAATTACTTTATTAATAAAACATATGTTATCTATATAAATGTGTACACCAGTGTACACAACACGTTCTAACAACTTTTAGATGATGAAAAGTCGAAAATCCAAAAAACGATTTCCTCTCTCATTTTTGATTTTTCTCCGAACTAATTATTTTTGTAAACTAAATTTTAAAACGATTTTACCATCATTAGTTATTACTAAAAGAAGAATTATTTGAGTTATAAAATCCATTATCTAAATATTTAAAAATAATTTAAATATTCAAAGTCAAAGTGATTAAAATACGGGTCGTTGCAAGTATTATGCTATTTATAGGTAGTTAAGTGAATTGTATTAGTCGATGCTTTGGTTTTCGGTGCTCTAAACTAGGGCTGAAAATTAGGGTGTTACAAATATCATACACATCTCATTTCCTTTTATATTCTTAAATTAATCATTTGATGAGAATTCCTCGATATACTTTTAAAAAAATATTTCATCACATTATCCTAAATGTCCCTACTTCTTTAATAACTTCTTCCAACTTAATAGCATCTCTTCCTAAATAATTGATAACTACTTAGTTAGAGGCTCAATGGCACATTTATATCTTCGATAGCTCTTCTATGTCGTCATTGGCGGGTTGTTGTATGTTTCCTATTAAGCGTTTATAAATATTTTAACCAATTGTGTTTCCATTTCCTATTAATGACGTAGAGGAGATCGTTCACTCTCCTCATCCCAGCTCTGCCAACATTAACACCCTCATAAAACTTTTTTTCTTTCTCTTTCAAAAGGTCGAACTGTTAAAAGAGAAACCCATTACTTCAAGACTGCACTAGACTCCTTTACAAAAATGGATTCAATCATTTTTAACATTTTAAGGATATCGAATTAGTTGCACTTAAGTAAACATACCAAAATTGAATTTTCACTGATCGAAATCCTATGTCTATCTATAGTTCTTGGTATAGTGTTGTTTTCAACATAACAAGATCCTTATTGTTATTCAATCGTATTGAACACATGATCTTTCACTTTGGTCTACTTGCTTATTTGATATGAAACATTTTCATTAAGATTTTGTATAGTATGAACACGACCGTTCACTATACAGCTTTTGTATTTGATCATACATGGATCAAACATCCAATACTCTTATATTGCTTTAGAGTTTAAAACTCAAAAAAGACATCATAAGGTCTTAAGAAAATTAACACTTAAGTGACCAAGGTACGAATGTTTCAATGTGTGTATACTTGCATAGGACTTGAAGCGGCTACACTCCAAAAGATCTACTGGTATGTATATGTTATATTTCTTTGTGAATCTTTAATTCACTTTATTTGGTATATTATAATCATTAAATTATTTAATCAATTATATTAAATATGCAACTTATTTTAGTAGATTATTTTAATATCACATCTGTACTAATTCTTATGAAATTATTTTATTATATTTATTTAATAAGGCTCCCATAAAATTCTACATCTCTCAAAACCTAAAAAGAGATACAGGAATTTCATAAATTTCTTCAATGGGTGTTAGGACCTATTTATCAAGTTGCTACAACCTTGTGGGTACTCAAAAAAGTGTACTCCCTATAAATAGTAAGTAACCATTTACTAATTAATTATATCTTGTACATAACTCCTATCCAACTTTTACCATGCTTAAAATCATCTTTATGACCTTGATAGTGCTCAACAAATCATAAAGTAGATTAGATCCCCTAAACACATCATTTTGTGATATCCTAAGTGGAGTTATTGTAACCATTGAGGACGCTTAACAAAGTTACATAAAGTTCTTATTTACCAAGTAACGATATTGAAAGGTTAAGAGATATGATCTAGGGGAAATTATGTAATTTGTTTTATACCCTTACTTTGAAACCAATCTCATTCGAAATAAAGTATGTTTTTGATATTTTTCTATTATATATAATGTTATATTATGATATAATAAATGATTAATAATCATTAAATATATATAAATAGAAAATCCTTAAATTATATATTATACGATTGAAATTACCAATGTTGTAACCATGAGTATCAAACCATAAGTCAAAAATACTTTGTTTTAAATATTCCTTGTCAAGATGTTTCGAGAAAAGGATATCAATACATCCGCTGAGACCAGAGCATATAACGCTCTCCAAATGTTGGGTAGTTATTACCCATGATTATTGGGGCACCAAGGGGTTACATACTTGTAATTATTAGGTGAGTACAAAATGACTCGACTGTGAATTTCCTATTGGTTGATAATAACAAAGATCAAATAGGAATTATTATTGTGACAATATCACGTAGTTTTTTGTCTTAAGAATACTATGGAACTTCAAAATGAACATTCTACTTTGATTATAGTTAAATCATGGTATGTCGACCATTGAATGACTATAATTAGCTCTGAGTTGAAGCGTATGAAGTGAAACACTACTCAATAAAGAATTCGACTTCTTTGTTATGAGAGGTTAGTATCAGGTTAGTTGTGGTCAAATCAAAGTCAAAAGACTTTAGTCGGGGCATATCAGTTAATAATAAGTGTTCCTATTTAATCAAGGACTTTGGAGATGCAATAAGTAGTTGTATGTGGATATTTTGGAGTTTTTACCATGACCAAACTCCAAGTATCAGAAGTGATACAATGGTGACGAATAGAACGTGTGTATAATATATCTTGCTTAAGTGTGCTGCTCATACCGATCTTAAATATGATTTTATCAAAAAAAGATCTGTAAGCGAAGAATTGACCAAACCGTTATCAGAAATAGATTATACAAGTTATACCAAGTTGCTCATATAATGGTTTACGCAATATGTTACTCATCTATATCAAGTTACACTACCTTCGGCCAAAGAGTTTAACTGGAATCCAACAATTATTGGTTTGATAAAGTTTTCACTTTTCTAGGGTTGTTTACATACTCAGGATTGATTTAATTTTAATTTTTATATATTTTCACATTCACATGAAAATAAACTAGTCAACTCACCATTTCTTTTTAATTGAGTAATTGATGACCATACTTCAAATTAGATAATATACCTTGCTTACTTATTATTTTTCTTTCACGTATAAAATTGCACATTTCTTGCTATTGTACTTGTACATGAATATAGAATAATGAAAATATACTAGTGTTTATGTAGTATATCTATATCGATAATCGACATCAATCCTTTTAGCATAATGCAGTTCTGTTTGATAAGGATTATCTTATGCTGATGTTTTCTAGATCATATTAACTTCAAACAAAATTTGCCTTACCCAAATACATCTATTGTCAATTTTTGTAATTAGCGATTGCATGTTTTGGCCGACTCCAGTTTAAGCTCATAATATATGAAGATCTTATGTTTACTAGGTGATAAGAAAAGCTTCGATGTTTCGTTCTATTTGTACTAACATGTCTCGACTTCACTTATATATTTAAGCCGCACTTCCGTTATGCAGTGTGTTGTTTTAATATAAGGTGTTTAATGATAGTAATGATGCTCAGTTTCACTAAAGATATGTGGAATTTTCTTTGTATAATCATATATATGATTTAAGCAAGAATACTATAATATCTACCACTTCGAGACTCAAAAATAAATGTTGATGCTGCAGTCATCAACAGAATCATTTTCTAGGGACAAAGTGAGTTCAATAATTTTTTTAACATAAGTAAATAGTGCAACTAAATTTTTTTCCCATTGCATCAATTTGAATTACAAAATCCATTACATCATTAAACCCAAATCGTTGCCCATACGGGATAAATATAATAGAACATAAGTAGAGTAGTGTTGTGTCCAATATACGTAGACGCCAACACAACACATAAACAGTTGCAAATCCTAGTTTAATAAAGCGAAAAATTCAAAATACATTTATTTAAATAGCAAGCCTCCTACTTCGTCTCCTGGGACTTTATTGTCCTTCAAAAGCTACTTGTCTAATCCATACCTTAACATGCTTCAATGAGTACCCATGAGTTTATGGGAAATAATAAAAATACGGATTATATATTAAGTGTGGTATGAGTAAAACCTTTACCCAAAGCATCCATAATGAGACCATGCCGCTAATGCAGAACGGGGTTTCCCCTTACTTTATCATCAGCAATATACATCAATATATATATATATATATATATGTGTGTGTGTGTGTGCGCGCGCGTGCGTGTGTGTGTCTGTGTCACAGAAAGTAACCATGTGCATGTATTTAGCCAAGTAGTGTACCCTACACTTATCATTTGATTATGAACCAAGTCATTCATTCATCCATTTACCCATTCTTTTATTTAGGCTTTCCTCTTTAAGTTATCATTAACTTATTTAGTGATTAACTCCCTAGGCATGTCTATCACTAATTTATCTTTTGGTCAAATAACGTAACCTAGTGAAAATGTCGACTCGTTTCCCTATGGGAGCCATCCTAACTAGAGATACCTTGATTAGAGCCAACCATATTCTGCTCGGAGGTTGAATGTAAGCACCATAAATACATTCTAGAAAACGTCCTTACTAGGCATCAATATCCTCTCTTAGTTCCTGAACCGCTATCGTTCACGTTGTCGATTTATTTATAACACCATCCTGATGTTTGGCACTTTGTCATGGAACCCTGCCTTAACTCCTCTGTAGATTTTTATGATATTCTTAGGTTAAATCATATCATGGCTCACTGCAATATACCTTTAAATTTTAGACTATTAGTCAAGGCACCCTGCTATCCAATAACTCCATGAGTTGGTATACGCTTATGATCATGGTTCAACCATTTTCTTTCATTCATTTACTATGTACCTTACCCTATTCTTTAGGTAAAACAATTTTATCTTTTATTTAAATAATACCCTATCATTTATTAGCTTCTCTAAGCTTTCTTTATTTCAAAAATAAGTTAACACAAGTTTAACTTATCAAATCATTCCTTTATTTCATCCATATAAAATAGTTCAATGACACTTGAAAACTGTCTTTCAAAGTATCTAAATTCATTATATTACTTAGAAAAATATAGTTTCCCAAACTATTACAATTGCATTTAATTGTTATATATTTTTCATTCCATAGCCTTCATGTTTAATAAACAAGTGTCATTAACAGCTGCTTGCAAATCTCGAGTTGACACGTACTATTGTTGTGTTTTGATCCAAGCCATCACACACGTCATCTTTCTAGAGCCATCGCATGTAATTTGATTTCATTATTTTCTTTCACATGCCTTGTATTGTTTTAAGCCTTCGCATGTTATCATCTTTGCAACTTTCGCGTTTTTTAATTTTTTTTCTTTTCTTGGCAGCTTTTGTGTGTGATTCAATTGATGTACTTCATGAGCTGTCAACTTACCCACGTGAGTTGTGCGTACTCATTTGGAAGCCTTCGTACGTATCCCAAATTATCTTTTATTTACTTTTGTTTTCATGTGTTGCCACTTACCCAAGTTCCTATGTGAGTTGTTTAATCTAAGCCTTCATGTATCATCACATGCCTTTTTTCCTTTGTGAGCTTTTATTAGAAATATTTGCATTCGTGTATTATCAGCTAAGCTTCTGTGTGCTGACATTTGGGCTTTCGTGTATTATATATCAAATGCTTTCATGAATAATCATTTTTGCCTGCCTTTAGGTACTATATTATATATCTTGCTATCACCTTATGTACTATATTTTGTTATCATTTGGTTAAAGCGAGCTGTCGCCTTGAAGTTTCCCACAATCTTTTATATATTCTTTTCTTTATTGCGGAAATAGCTTTTATGATATATATTTTTTGTTGTCCTTTGGTTTTTCATGCGTTATAATGCTAAGTCTTCATGGGGAGTCCATGCCTTCATGAATAATAACATGAGCTGTCAAGATACATTTTTTTCTTTACTTTATTTTAGCTGTATTGTGCTATGTTTCTCCATTTTCTTATCCTACATTCCTACTACCTTATTTCATGTGCTAATTTAAGTAAAGGCCTTCATGGTTTATATTTTTACTTAGTCAACAAGGTGTTAGCACAGAATTTCGTTTGCACCAACACCCCAAGATTCGAATCAAAACTCCAAATGTTACTTGAGTTACGGGTCCAGGGTAGAGATTACCGAGTCTTGAAGTAAATAAGTTGGAGCCATGAAAGGCCGAGCTATAAAATCATGATGGTAAACATAGGGGAAGTTAAAATTGAAAAAAGTAAATAACATAGAGGCTTTTATAGTGGTTCGGGCCGATAGTCCCTACTTCCACTATCATTTGCCTATTTAGTTACTCTTGTTTGGCCCTGAGACTTATTACATTGAATCTAAGCATTTCCATCATTAATGAGTTTTTGAATAGAGCTCTAATATAGGAAAGGACTATATAATCGTGTAAGCTCTTTCTTGCGCTAAAAAGATCCTTTGTACCTTGGAATTGCTGCCTATTTATAGCCAGCCAGCTGTACCGCAATTGGTGGAGAATCCTTTCCTTGGATTGCAGAGGTTGCTTGATGTGCGGCTACAATTAGAGTTTGTTTTAAGCATCTATCATTGTTTCTTGAGAGGTGTGGATAGATGACTTGTCTTCCCACCTAAACGGCCTCTTGCATCTGGGTCGCATTTTGCTTCATTGGGCGTCTCAACGGTTGATTCCTTTTGCTATAGATTGGTGCTTTGGGCTTTGGGCTTTGGGCTTTGGGCTTTGGATCTTCTAATGGATAACTCCTATTCGGCATGTGGTATTATTCTTTCTAGACGGGCCAACCTGTTCGTTCTTTAAATTTTTAAGTCTCATAACTCTTGCAATACATATAGATACGTTGCATTAGACTTTTCTTAGGAAGATAATCATTGTTTTTGCTATTGAGAATGTTTTGGTATAACATATGCCCTTCAAACTTTACTTAATATGTGAAATATGAAGTGAACTTTGAAGTGTGAAGGTTTGATTTATCTTTCTTGATTATCTTTCGAGGTTAATCTGCACTATGTATAAGGAAGAAGTTATGGAACCTAGTTTTAAATGGAGTACTGGATCAAGTGATAAGTATTTAAAGGTTTTGAAAACCAAAGGGTGGAGATTTATTTTGGACCGAGTGGTCAAAAACTTCCAAAATCATGTTGGTTGTGTTTGACCATCTAGGCGAGATGTTGGGTAAAAAATGTTTGGATGCCGAAAGGTGTAATTTAAATTGGGACCATGAGGTCAAAACTTTCAAAAATCATGCTTTCACTTGAAGTTACCCGAACTAAGTGGTAAGCGAATTTGGTGCCGAAAGGCAAAAGTTAACAATAAGACTATGTAACATCCCCCATTTGGAGGTCCAAACCTAACTACTATGGATGTTATAGTAATCCATAGTTATTAATTCTCGGTGACCAAATGCGGTAATGTTAGATACATTGATATACCAGAAACACATGAATATGAGAAACTTTAAACTCAATTTAAAACAAGTTTCTCATTTCATTAAAAATAGCATTTTAGATTCATTACATAATCCCATACATAAGCCATGTTCAAAGAAATTATAATTTATTAGAAAATATGTCAAGAGCGATATATAAAGATGCCCTCTTGGTTGATTACAATCTAAATATAGTCACTAAACAACTTTGCTATTGCATCCAATTACAGAGCGGAATCAAACAGAAAGAACTCCTAATAGCTAGCTTGCCTGCTGCACATCTAGATAATTGACAAACGAAATTGTTACAGTACCAAAAGGCAAAAGTTAACATTGAGACCGTAAGGTCAAAACTTGTTTAAATCATGCTTGTCACTTGAAGCCATCTAGACTAAGTGACAAATGAAACTATTGCGTTGCTAAAAGGCAAAAGTTCAACTTGAGACCATAAGGTCAATTTTTTTTTGAAATCATGCTTGTCACTTGAAGCCATCTAGACTAAGTGACAAACGAAACTGTTATGGTGTCGAATGAAAAAAAATTCTAACTTGAGACCATGAGGTCAAAACTTTTTGAAATCATGCTTGTCACTTGAAACCATCTGGACTAAGTGACAAACAAAATTGTTACGATGCCGAAAGGCAAAATCTAACTTAGAGACCGTGAGGTCTAAGAGATACTTGTCTTGTGAGCTCTAAAGGAAAATCAAGGTTTGATCTTGAAGGGATGGGTCCTGCTTTTGCACTAAATGCCTTTGCCAACTGTCATAAGTCTATTGGTTTCTTTGGAAAAGCGCATCCCTTTTCTTTGCTCTAGGATGATTCATATTCTAACACTACCACATTTCATCTACTATTAAGATCAAGGTTTTAAATCTCGCTCATCTCGGCCGAGATCTCGTCTGAGATCTCGTTTTCAAGCCTGGGCGATTCGAAACAGGCTATTTCGTTTGAATCTCGTCTGACCCAAATCTCGGACGATATTTCGGTATCTCGTCCGGTATCTTGGACGAGATTTAACAGCGAGATATCGGCCGAATTTTTGAATTTTGGAAAAAATCAACTTTTTTCCGTATTGGGCTGGCTCATCCTTTACCTTAATTTAAGCCTTTTTAATTGTACCTTTTTAACCCTTATTTCTTATATAAATCTCATTTAATCTTCGTCTCTTATTTTATGGCAGTGACGAGTGTAAGAAGATGATAAAATTTACATCGATTATGGTAAGTATTTCACTTTATGATTTTAATTTAGGTTTTTGATCCAAATTAATTTACATCCGATTTCATTTTTCTTTTTTTGACACTTTCTTGAGTTTTTTTCCTAACCCTATTTTTTTGCGGCTATAAATTTTGGGCTTCACTTATTTAATTTTATGTTCCAAATGGATTCCCAATTTGATTTCATTTAGTCTTTACTGCTATAATTTTTTTCCTCAAGGCTTATTTTTAAGCAATAAAGGAATTCTCTCTCATCTATTAATTTCATTTGAGGATTACATGTTCATTCGTACATCAATTTTTTTGCTTTTCTTATAATATTACTAAATGTTTGAAAATTGTTTGTACTATGTATGCTATTTTCTACGTTTGTTTGAAATATCTATGCTATTAGTTGCTTAATGAGATTTTGTTTGCTAATAATTAAATACTATAATCAGACATATAATATCTTAATTCTACTTGTAGACTTTTGTATTTGAAGTTATAAAATTAAGATTTCCCTTGCAGCACTATAAATCATAAAAGGTAGAAATGAGACATTATATTGTGTAGGAAAGTTAAGTGAATGATCAAACAAAGTAAAGGTGCATATGTTATGGTTTGTTTCTTGTCTACTTTATCTCATATGATATTCTATTGAACATTATTCATGAAATCTAGTTATTTGTTTATTTTACATGATACAAGTGATATTTTTCCATACTAAATTACTAATGATAAGCATGTGATATATTCAAGGTAAGTGCATAGTGTTTTCCTTAAGGTAGTGACTACTGACTAGTATTATAAATTTAGGTGTATGAAAACTAATTTTCGACATGACATATACTCCGAGATAACTCCGAAATGAATTTTAGAAACCGAGATGTAAATCCGAGATGGACGACCGAGATGCACTCATCTCGTTCGAGATCTCACCCGATACGAGATAAGCTATCTAAATTCTTCGAGACGAGACGTGACTGAAATCCAAGATTTAAAACCTTGATTAAGATTTTGATAACTAGATAATCTCCATCATTAGTTCCGAGGTTTTAATAAACCCTTTCTTTTCTCCCCTTTCTTTTTACTCATGATATTAGAAATAGCTGCAATAGCTAAGAAACATTCCCAGATTACTGCAAACTTTCGGTTAGTAAGTTTTCAATCTTACATATAACTTTATTAGCTTCTTTTACTGATTTTAGTATTTTGCGAGCATTTTGCTTTTAAAAATTCGATTTTGATTATCATACTACCAATGATTGACCTTGATTTTGGGGTATTGTTCGATTAGCTAATCCATGATAACCGTTATCTATTAAACCAAGATTTTCCCTCAAATCGACTCTTTCACCTACTTAGGTTGATAATCGCTTTATTGATAGGATGGTTCATTGAAAGAGTTTAGAACTTTGAGTTTTGGGCTGTAGACTGGTTTTAGGCCCAATTTCCTTTTGGACCATAAGAATTTAAATCTTTTTCAGTAGGGGTTTCAGGACTTTTATTGTGTAACTAGTTTAACATTGGTACCTTCTTAGACCTATCATGGATAAACCTATAACTAATCAAGGAGAACTAGATAATTGGATGGAGAGTTATAGGATTGAAGAAGTCGAAGTTAAGGCTTCAAGTAGAAGATGAATGGAGTGAACATCCTGAAGGGTTCTTTACCTGGACCTTAGAGCATTTAGAAAATGGGATATCACTCCATCTTGCTCCTTTATTTGTTACTATCTTGGACTTCTATGGAATTAGCCCAATTCAACTTGGGGTGGTCTAGTTTAACACCCTGCCAACTTTAGCTGCCCTATATTAGAAGAAGTGGTACCACAACATGACTACTTTCATGATCCATTAGTTATATAACCTTCATAGGTTAACTGTTAGTTCCACATTTCCCTTTTATTTCCTTCGTTTTTGGAAAATGATGCCCCTAGGGCTGTAAATTTTGTACGAGTGTCCGATGTCCGTTCATCTCCGTAACCGAAATACGTCCGTCCGAGTCCGTTCGATTTTCATTTAGGACACGAGCTAGGACAAGAAAATTTGTACGAGAAAAAATATTGTCCAGTCCGAGTTCGTTCGAATTCGTCCGAATTTCTTATAGTTCAGTATATCTGATGGAAATTCTATTAAACAACATAAAATTTAATGTAAATAGCATTGTCCGTCCGTGTCCGTTCGGGTCCGTGTCCGAAAAATGTATGTACGAGTCTGTCCGATTTCATTTAGGACACGAGCTAGGACAACAAAATTTGTACGAACATAAATCTCGTCTGGTCCATGTCCGGTCCTATTTTATTTAGGACATAAACTGAACATACATCCGTCCGGTCCGGTCCGACCGATTTACACCCCTAGATGCCCCTAATCAAGCCACTCAGCAAGGTAACAGCTGCTCATTGGTTCTTAGTGAAGGAAAATGATCCCCGATTTGTTACTGAACTGCTAAAGACTGGTAAGTGATGTGCACATAAAAATGTATATTTCTACTCTCATATTTAATATTCTTTTATATAAACAAATGGCATATTATAGTGTTTTTACATGTTTTAAACCAAAATACAAGAATATTTTCAAATTATCATTCACTCATCTACATCTGGGCAAAATGGTCATTTTGTGTATGAATTAATTTTGAGAATATTTATTTGCACATTTTAATTTTAATTTGTAAGAAATGGAGTTCAAACATGAAGGTTCTTCATGGATGTACACATGCACATATGTTGAAAGCAAAAGAATGAAGGAAATAAAAGAATTCATGCAACATGGAGGAGCCCACCTACCCACTAACTAATGGACCACAATTAAAAGCAAACGCATATATTAGTGGAGATTAAAAGCAAAAGCACATGTTAGTTGATGATTAATTAGTGCTAATGATGACTTGGTGCATGCACAATCTCAAAGACATTTTTGATAGTCCCCTAAAAAGTGGATTGGGTTTTAGGTATGTATAAATACCCTTATATTTCATGTAAAAAAATCTTCTTCTTCTCTTTTTAATGCATAGAGTTGTAATCAAAAATGAGAAATAAAAGCTTCTCTTTAATGGCTTCTTAGCCTTGTTGTTTCTTTTATGCACTTTTGTTTTATGTTTTTGTTTCATGCTCTTTTATGCTTTCTTTTTATTTCATGCAAGTAGATTAGGTCTCTTTTATGCAAATCAGTTAGCTCTTTTCTTTTAGTACTTCTTTTCACATAGTTAATGTTGAATATACTTTTTGTTGAAATGAATTCAAATACGAGAAATTAAACCCCTTCAATTTACCGGTAATAAAGCTCTCATGAATCATGTTAAATCAACATAATGATTTCATTTATAATCTCTTATTTCGTGCTTAATGAAAATTTAGATGTTGATGTAAGTTTATTAGTGAATTTGATAGTCTATGTTGTTAATCACAAATAAGTTATACTTAATCAAATATAAGCACAAGTTACATCATCATCTAACAAATATGATTTTGATAATGAAAGTCAAACTTGAATCAAAATTTGATGCTTTATTTTACTAGTTCGTAGTAAATAGATCATGCTTAAAATAGATTTTATTTTTAATTTCATGATCATTTTCATTATATTTTACAAGTTGGTTAAGAAGGTGTGTTAAAGTTTGATGTTTTAAGTTGTGTTAATTAATAACACAAATAGATCATACTTATAATAAATACATCAAGTGATTCTACATATGTTAAAAAGAGAGATTATAAATTTAATTTGTGTTGATTTATATGAATATAAAAGTGGATTTGCCTCTGAATTGCCTTCTAGTCTCATAGTTTAATTCCAAATTTTCTCTAGTTTTTAACAATTTTTAGTTAAACAAATTTTCAAAATCTTTGGTATAATTTGATTGAGTGGTTTTAAAATTTTTGCTTTCCCTGTGGATCGACCCGAACTCGCATACGTACTATGATTGTACGTCGTGCGCTTGCGGTTTTATAATGATATAATTCGGCGGTTTTCTAATCGATAGAATATCTCTCCGAACAAATTTTTGGCGTCGTTATTGGGGAAAGCAAGTTAACCTTAATTTTACTCTTCGAGTTAATTTTTTTATTTTACTTTTGCTTTGTTTTGTGTTATTAAATAAAATTGCATTTGTTGTTACTTTTGTGTTTTGTACACTTATTTTTGGTTCATTTGAGCATTTGATGTCATTTGGTTTTATTTAGTGTTAGTTCTCATATTTTAAAAAACAAAGAAATTTTCATTTTCATTTTTCCAAAAAAAAAATTCATTCTACTTACAAGTTACATTTTGTTTTCTTTACTATTTCATACTTAACTATTTCACTGTTTCCTTTACAAGTTACATTTTGTTTCACTGTTTCTTTGCATTTCTTCTCTGTTAATTCCTGTTCTCTGTTACCATTTGGTTTCCTAATCTCTGTTCCTCTTTCCTCTTTTCATTACTGATACACTTGCATTTCAGTTCCATTTCATTCACACAAAAAAGAGGTTTCATTTCAGTTTTAATTTGACACGTTTAGTTACATTGCATTTTGTTTATACAGTGCTTTCACTCTCATTTTTTCTTTTTTCTCTCTTTCTTGTGCTTCACTTTCATTTTGTTTGACTTTCTTTTGCTGATAGTCCATTCCTTTCGTCACACTTCAACCACCCACAAACAAAACAATAGCAACCCCATCTGCAAAACTCGGCAAAAACCTCTACCAAACCTTCAATCCATCACCACTCCAATCTACATAACATGACCAAAGTCCACTTCAACACTCTGCCGAGTACAACCCATAACCTGCATCGCAAACCCAACCACAAACATACTCCAATCGCTGCTACCACTTCTCCTTCTGCAATCCGCATATCACTTTCCTCATCATTCACTGCCACCTCCTTCACATCACTCAACCTTCCACCTCCGCCATCACGAATACAAAGCCACAACCCTACGCCTAACTCAATAGCACCTCCTACCACCTACTTGAACTCCGCTCCGTTCACTTATACACCAAAACAAACCCCTCATCATCATACTTCAAACAAAGACCTATGAATCACTACAAACTAGCCTCCAACAAACAAACGCAAACCACTGCCTTCAATCTCCTACTCCATTTTACAACCTCCAATCAGGGAAACAAACTTCTCCCATCGCCTCCTCTTCAAAACATCAAACAACCATCGCAGTGAACATTCATCACCACTTCATCCAAACAAAACTCCTCCTTGCCTATAAAGCTGCAAGCATCACCCACATTGCAACCTGCAATTTCAACCCGCAACTCCTCACTACTTCAAACCGCCACCTTTTCCACCTTCCACCACCTCATTTCGGTGCACAACTTTAACCTCAAATCTACCTAAATCTAGCAACCGCAACATCCTCTACCTCACGCCAATCACCCTCCAAATCGCTTGCTTCAACTCCCTCCACCAAACACAAACAACCTCAGACCCCAATTCAATCACCCAAAACCGAACCAACTCACAGACACTTCACCTTTTTTTAGATGCCCATCGCAAAAAATCGCGACCATCCTCCATCTGCGACCTGCTGTTCACCTCTTCCATGAGCATTAATTCCAACCGCAACCCAATTCCTAGTTCGAACAACTGAAACCCCAAATCTCCCCAAACTAACCTCCTGCCACCGCAACCCAATCACCTTCCACTAACCTGCAACCCCAAAATTTGCAAGTCAACTTACTTGATTTCAAATCGCGAACAAATCCTAAATCCCGCCACGTCCTCCTCCTACTTCACAACCGAAACCCGCGACCTTAGTTCCCTGAAATCGAATTTTTGTTTCGATGAAAAATTTGTTTCAATTGAGATGAGTTTTTGGAACTAGCTTTTGGTTATGTAATTCTGCGTGGCATGTGGGTTTTATTTTGTAAGTTATGTGAACAAGTTATGAGAATTCGGGTTTTGTAATTTTAGTTGAGAATTTTGGTTATAAATTGTTTTGGGCTAATTTGTTCTTTTTTTGGGTGAGAGAACTTTGTGTTGTTTTGTGTTTTCACTTATTGTAGCTTAAAAAAATTTGTTTTTGTGTGTACTTTGAATGTTTAGTTAAGTTTTTATTTTCTATTTAATTATTCTCTTCTTTAAAAAATTTTTTGCTTTCGTTGTCACTTGGGTAAACGATAAAAAAATTTGTGTTTGTTTTTGTTAAATCCTTATCTATAAAAAATTTCTTGTTCAAATTTTTATGTTGCAAATTACAGGATATCGAGAGGAACTGCTTGCTAAAAACTGGTTTGCTCTGCTTGCTTAAAAAAATTTACGCTTAAAATTTTTTTTGCCGCTTTTAAATAAAATCGCAAATAATTTGCACGCTCTGGTATTATGTTCTTATCTCCTGTTTTAATTTTTCTTGCGCTGTTGGTTGCTTGCATTTATAAAAAAACAAAAACAAAATAAAATTTTCACTTATAGTTGCATTGTTAACGTACGTTTATTTTCAGTATTGCATCATTTCATCTTGTTTTCATTTTCTAAGAGCAATACCCAACTTCGCATGAGGTGGGGATTTCATCACTCTTTCCTTGGCCTACAAATTGCATTTCATTATAGAAAATTGAATTAATAATAAAGAGTAGACGTTGGACTTAAGAATGTTACAAGCTAATCTAGGGCAAATTTGTACTTTGACAAGTTGATTTCTTTTAACAAACTATTTCTTGATGTCTAGGGCAATGGCAAAACAACAATCATTTATAATATAATTACTATACTGATTCGTAAAATATTATATTGATTGTTTCTCTGAAGATACTTAAACCTTCAATTGCATTGCTACGGTGATTCCTGGTGCACTGATAACCCCTGTCCATTACCTTGCTAAAAACAATTTTGTTGAATTAAGTCAAAGTGTGATTATATAATTGTGGGTTAGGAGCAACTAAAACCAGAAAATTCTTAATTAAGCCCTTGCATTCATTTAGTTGCATTAGTTTCATGCATATCTAAAAAACTATCAAAAATCACAACAAAATAAAACAAACATTTTCCTTTAAACATAATTTATTTAGAGAAAAATCCAAAAAAAAAACAATTTCCCTTACTTTAAAAAAACCAAAAAATTTTTTTAGTAAAATAAAAAAACTAAAAACTAGAAAAATTTCCATCTTATTCTTTTTTCATTTCTCTCTTGAATCTTCGTACTTGTGCATGAGTGTTTGGATTCGTGAAACATCAACAAATCGTTTAACTCGAAAAAATAATCCTTCAATCATGGCGAATGAAAATCCACCTCGTACCCTTATGTATAGAATTTTCCACGATCGAGTTTTTGTCCCTTCTTGCATCAATTACCCACACACTTCCAAAATTTGGCAATTTTGAACACGACGATCCTTATATCTTTTTAACGAAATTTGAACAAGTTTGTGCAACTATTAAACTCCAACAATTATGCAACGATGGAATCAAACTTAGTCTAATCCCATTCCCACTTACCGATTACAGCGAGAAATGGTTGTATAGCTTGCCTTTGAATTCAATTAGAACTTGGGACGAATTTGTAAAAAATTTCTTGAAATTTTACCCCTTGGAAAAAACAACCAAAATTAGACATAAAATATTAAATTTTCATCAATTTGGGGGTGAATCTTTTGGAAAATATTTTGAAAGTTTTAAGAAACTTTTGATAAAATGTCCACATCATAATTTCGAAAAATGGACTCTACGAAATTTTATACGATGGACTTGAAATAGCTCTTGAACGATGCTTGAATCAATGTGCCAAGGGAAATTTTTAGCATAACATCATGATGCGCTTGGCAATTTCTTGAAAACCTAGCCGAAAAATCATCTTAGTGGGAACGATCTAACGAGAAATCAATCTATTCGAGATCGAGCGCACATTCAATAGGACCTTCATTAGCTTTAGAAGCAAAAATCGACCCGATGATTAACAAATTTGATAACGTTCTTTCATCTAATCAAATGAACCAAGCTTCTCAAGTTTCGTGTTATAAATGTAATGATTCAAACCACATCACTGATCAATGTCCTCAATCGTTAGAACAAATAAACACTTTTAACAAATTTAGGAATGAACCGTTCTCTCCAACGTATAATCCCGGTTGGAGAAATCATCCTAACTTCGCTTGGAACCAAAGCAATTCAAACACAAATTTGGTTCGACCATCTTTTCAAGCATTTCCGAACAATGCTTCAAATCCTCCTTTTCAACCAAATCAACAAAACTTTGCGCCTTCTTCTCAAAACCAAGCGCAACAATCTTTTGTTCCCCAAGATGACAAACGAATGACTTCACTTGAGAAAAGTTTGGAAACGTTGGCTAAAGCGACAACGCAAAACCTTCAAACAAATAACAATTTGCAAAATTTATTAACCTCTACATGCAAAACATGAGACGATTGATCGTTAAACTTGAAATGCAAATAAGTCAATTAGCCACCACTGTGAGTGAACGGGAAAGAGGTACGTTCCCATGTCATCTGATTCCAAACCCTGGGAACCAAAACACAAACCCAAACCAAGCATATGTCATTCAAGTTAGCAATTTGAATCAAATGAACGCTTCACCACTTTGCGATCCAGTAAGAAAAGCGATATCCAAATTGTCAATCCTAATGACTTACCATAAATTTCTTTCAAATCTCTAATACCCTCGACTGAGTCCAACCCGAACATTGAATTGAATACCGAATCTCATCCTTCACCAACTCAAATAGACCGACCTACTAAGACGCAAGCTCCATTTCCCCATAGAATCTATGCTAAGAAACATTCGGAACAAATGGAAAAGGTGTTAGAAATTTTTAAGCAAGCCAAGGTCAACATTCCTCTTTTAGACATAATTCAACAAGTCCCGACCTATTCCCAATTTTTAAAGGACTTGGGCAGTCAAAAACGACACACTCAAGTGCCGAAAAAAGTCTTTTTAGCAGCCGGTCTCAGCAAAGTCTTGTCTCAATCCATTCTTGTGAAATACAAAGATCCTGTCTGCCCCACAATCTCATGTATGATAGGAGAGAAGAGAATCGATAAATGTCCTTTGGATCTAGGTGATAGCATAAACTTGCTCCCATATTTAATTTACCAATAACTAGGTCTAGGTGAGCTTAAATCGACGAAGGTCGCCCTTCAATTAGCCGATTATTCTATGAAGAAACAAATAGGAAAAATTGAGGACATACTCATTAAAGTAGGGGAATTCATATTTCTAGTTGATTTCATCACTCTTGAAACGCAACCAGTAAACAATCTTACAAGCCAAATTCCTTTGATTTTAGGACGACACTACTTGGACACATCAAATGCTTTAATCAATTGTCAAATGGTTCAATGAAAATATCTTTTGGTAACCTGACCATGGATCTCAACATCTTCAATTTAGAAAATCAATCAAACGAACCATTTGAGCAGACTTTGAAAGTTAGTGTTATTCATGAAAACTTTGAAAACGAGACAATTGACCTTGATAACAAACATGAGGCATAATACGAACAATTGTTTCAAGATGTTCCAAATGAGATCGAAGAAATGCTTCCCTTCAAACCTCTCACGGTTGAGTCCGAAACTCAACCGATTTCTTTGATTGAGCAATCTCCTAGGTTAGAGCTCAAACCTCTTCCTTCTCACCTTAAGTACGCATACTTAAGTGAAAATGACACTCTTCCCATCATTATTTCTATCAAGCTATCTCTTGACCAAGAAGCATCCTTTCTTTCAATTCTTTCGAAAAACAAAGAAGCGATTGGGTGGTCCATTACCGACATTAAGTGAATTAGCCCTGCAATTGTTCAACATCGCATTCATTTAATTGACGAAGCCAAACCCACTCATGATGCGCACCGAAGGCTCAACCCCAAAATGAAAGATGCGGTTCGAGAAGAAATTCTTAAACTCCTTGATAACGGTATCATATATCCCATTTCTGATAGTTTATGGGTTAGCCTAATTCATGTCGTGCCTAAAAAGTCTAGTATCACCATTATCACGAATGATGCTAACAAACGCATTCCAACTCGTACTCAAACGGGTTGGCGTGTTTGCATTGATTATCAAAAATTAAATGCCGTAATACGTAAAGATCATTTCCCTCTTCCTTTCATCGACCAGATGCTTGAACGATTAGCCGGCCATGAATTCTATTGTTTTCTTGATGGTTATTCTGGTTATAACCAGGTTCCAATCACTCCAAAAGATTAAAAAATGACTTTCACATGTCCTTTTGAAACCTTTGCTTACCAACGTATGCCATTCGGCCTTTGTAATGCCCCTACGACTTTTCAACGTTGCATAGTTGGCATATTTTCTAACATGATCGAACACTTTCTATAAGATTTTAGGGACGATTTATCTATCTTTGGAGATTCTTTTTCTAGGTGCTTACATCATCTAGAGTTAGTTCTAAATCATTGTAAAGAGAAACATTTTACTTTGAATTGGAAAAAATGCCACTTCATGGTCAAACATGACATAGTTCTCGGACATGTCATTTCAAATAAGGGCATTGAGGTAGATAAAGAAAAAGTCGATGTTGTCTCAAATCTGCCAATTCCGAAATCTATTAAGGACATTCGATCATTCCTAGGACATGCTGGCTTTTACCGACGCTTTGTAAAAGACTTTAGCAAAATCACTCGACCTTTGACTACTCTTTTGGGAAAAGTCATTCCTTTCGATTTCAATTCTGATTGTGTCTCTTCTTTTGAACATCTTTAAAATGAACTAATTTCTGCTCCAATCATATGCTAGCCCAATCGGGATCTTCCTTTCAAATAATGTGTGACGCTTCTAACTTTGTTGTTGGTGCTATCCTTAGACAACGCATTAATAAAATCCTTTGCGTTATCTAGTACGCTAGTATGATTTTGAACGGCGCTCAATTCAACTACACAACAACCGAAAAAGAGCCTTTAGTCGTAGTTTTTGCACTAGAAAAGTTTCGACCTTATTTGATAGGCTTACACATCAAGGTTTACACTGACCATTCTGCTCTTTGGTACCTTTTTGTTAAAAAGGATGCTAAGTCTCGTTTGATTCGTTGGATCCTTTTACTCCAGGAATTTGATCTTACAATCAAAGACAAAAAAGTATCTAACAATGTCATAGCCGACACTAGTCTCGTCTTCCAAACACACCGTCTTTTTTGCCCATCAATGAAAATTTTCCCGATGAAAAACTCTTTCAACTTCCATCGGTCCGTGGTTTGCCGATATAGTGAACTATTTAGTCACTAAGGAAACACCTTCATTTTGGTCTAAACAAGATAAATACAAATTTCTATCCCAAGTGAAATATTTCTATTGGGACGATCCATACTTTTTAAAGTATTGTTCTGACCAAATCATTCGACGATGCATCCCGAATAGCGAAATCAAGAGTGTTCTTTCGTTCTGTAATGACCAAGCGTGTGGTGGACATTTCAGTCCAAAGAAAATTAAAGAAAAAGTGCACCAATGTGGTTTTAATTGCCCGACGCTTTTCAAAGATGCGATCGAGTTTTGTAAAGCATGTGGTCGTTGTCAAATGTAAGGAAAAATCTCTCGACGAAACAAAATGCCTTTGACTCCTATCTTAACGATCAAAATCTTTGACGTTGGGGAATTGACTTTATGGGACCGTTTCCTAACTCTTTCAGAAATCTTTATATTCTTCTTGCTGTCGATTATGTTTCAAAATGGGTTGAAGCCATTCCATGTAAAATAAATGACCATAAAGTTGTTGTGAATTTCATAAAAGAAAACATCTTTTCGAGATTCTGAACACCTCGCACGGTAGTAAGTTATAACGGAATGCATTTTTAATTGATCATTTGAAACATTAATGAAGAAATATTCGATAACCCACAAGTTTTCCACTCCTTACCATCCTCAAACTTATGGTCCAGTTGAAGTATCAAATCGTCAAATCAAACAAATTTTGAAGAAAACTGTTGGTAAAGATCGAAAATATTGGTCTAAGAAATTGACAAATGCGCTTTAGGCTTATAAAACTGCTTTTAAAACTAATCTTGGAATTTCCCCTTTCTGATAAGTATATGGTAAAGCGTGTCTCTTACTAATCGAACTTGAACATAAAGCATTATGGGCAAAGCGAAAATAGAAAATTGCAACTTAATGAATTAGAAGAGACTAGGAACGACGCGTATGAAAACTCGAAAATTTACAAGGAAAAAACCATAGTTTTCATGACAAGTCAATCCTAAGAAAAACATTTTCACCAAATCAAAAGGTTCTTTTGTATGATTCACGACTTTATTTTTTCCCTGGAAAATTAAAATCAAGATGGACCGGAACATACATGGTAAGTACTTTTTTTCCACACGGTGCCATAGAAATAGAAAACCGTAGGGATGGATCGATTTTTAAAGTCAATGGTCATCGTTTAAAACCATATTTGGAATTGGCAAGTGATCGAGAGGAGGAGCTCATGATTCTTCATGAGCCACACTACGTTTAGTAAGGAATTTTAACCTCTCTTGTAAATATGTATATATGTTTCTTCTTTACACTCATTATATGCATTGACTGTTGGGACACAGTCAAATCAAGTGTGGGAGAGTCCCATGTTTATTTTGATTTTACATAGTTTGATTTTTGCACTTTATTTCCCTTTCTTTAAAAAAACTTCGCATATTAATTTACCTTTGAACAGGCATGATAAAGTAAGCATACTGTTTTGATCATTAGATTGAATTTTTTGGAAAATTACACATCTCAACAAATAATAAAAAGAAAAGTTGAAATTATAAGCAACTATGGTGTAACTAGTATATAGGAAGATTCATAGGTGATGGTTATGAAGTTATTCTAAATTGCAGTCTTTGTTTAAAAAGTGGTTGATTTAAAGTACATGCGTTAACATTTTTAATCTTTAAAGTTAAATGGTGCTAAGATTATTTTGCATAACTCTCTCTTCTCCTTTTCAAAAAAATATATCTAAAGTCATGTGTCCACACATAAGTGTGTGCACTCGCCATGCTCTATATTCTTTATACGTAAGCCCACAAGGTTGTGCATGAATGGTATATCTACCCTTAGTTTTCTGACTTAGGTGTATGTATATAAAAATTACAAATAATAAACACCTAGAATCAAGTGTACATGCCTAGGTATGGACACTCACCATGTTTTATACTTTTCTCACATAAGCTTGAAAGGCAGTGCGTGAAAGGTATATCTGGCCTCAATTTTCTGAGTTAGGTGTATATAAATGATAATGATGTTAATATATTTTTTCAAATAAAGAGAGAGCAAGCAATGGAAATCCAAGCATTGTCCTGACTTTACTAATTTGACTTGTTATACAAATAGAAATGAAGATACCACTTTGCAAACTCCGATAATAAATTAAAGAATTTATTTCATAGTTGAACTATGTTATCAACCAAAACAACTAGCTAAACTAGAGTCGAAATGTAGTAAAAACTTAATTTTTATTGGAAGATTTGATTAGTAAAAGACTGAAATTTCTTGATGATGACCAAGACTTGTATATTACTATCTCATGTCAATTTAGAAGTAAATTCTTCATTTTGTAAATAATTTTTTTTTAGAATCATATCTTTGTAAATAAATCTTGCACTAGGGACTTTGCATAACTCATTTGGATTTTGTGTGTAGTTACCGCTGAAAACTCTCACAAGACAACACCCGTCTTACTAGGAATGTCTAGATGTCTAACGGCTTGTTGCATACGCTCAATGGAATCGTGCTTCCTATGAAAGTGGATTTATCTTAGTTTTAGTTTATTCGAGGACGAATAAAAACATAAGTATGGGGTTATTTTATATGCACGTAGAACTGTATATTTTTCCTCTCTTATTTAATCTTTTTTTATATAAATAAATGGCATATTATGGTGTTTTTACATGTCTTAAACCAAAATAAAAGAATATTTTCAAACCATCATTCATTCATCTACATCTGGGCAAAATGGTCATTTTTTGTATGAATTAATTTTAAGAATATTTATTTGCACGTTTTAATTTTAATTTGTAGGAAATGGAGTGCAAACATGAAGAGTCTTTATGGATGTATGCATGCACATATGTTGAAATCAAAAGATTGAAGAAAATAAAAGAATTCATGCAACACGGAGGAGCCCACGTACCCACTAACTAATGCACCACAATTAAAAGCAAACGCATATGTTAATGGAGATTAAAAGCAAAAGCACATGTTAGTGGAGGATTAATTAAGTGTTAATGATGTGGAGGCCACACAATCTCAAGGACATTTTTGGTAGTCCTCTAAAAAGTGGATTAGGGTTTTAGGCATGTATAAGTACCCCCTTTTGTTTCGTGTAAAAAAATCTTCTTCTTCTCTTTTTAATGCATAGAGCTGTAATCAAAAAATTGAAATAAAAGCTTCTCTTTAATGGCTTCTTAGCCTTGTCTTTTCTTTTATGCACTTTTTTTTATGTTTTTCTTGCATGCTCTTTTATGCTTTCTTTTTATTTCATGCAAGTAGATTAGTTCTCTTTTATTCAAATTAGTTGGCTCTTTTCTTTTAGTACTTATTTTCACTTATTTAATATTGAATCCGCTTTTTGTTGAAATGAATTCAAATATGAGGAGCTAAGCCCCTTCAATTTAGGGGTAATGAAGCTCTCATGAATCATGTTAAATAAATATAATGGTTTCATTTATAATCTCTTATTTTGTACTTAATGGAAATTTAGATGTTGATGTAAGTTTATTATTGAATTTGATAGTCTATGTTGTTAATCACAAATAAGCTATACTTAATCAAATATAAACACAAGCTACATCATCATATAACAAATATGATTTTGATAATGAAAGTCGAACAAGAATCAAATTTGATGCTCTATGTAACTAGTTTATAGTAAATATATCATGCTTAAAATAGATTTTATTTTTAATTTCATGATCTTTTTCATTATATTTGACAAGTGTGTTAAGAGGGTGTATTAAAGTTTGATGGTTTAAGTTGTGTTAATTAATAACACAAATAGATCATACTTATAATAAATACATCAACTAATACTACATGTGTTAAAAAAGAGAGATTATAAATATAATTTGTGTTGATTTATATGAATATGAAAGTGAATTTGCCTCTAAATTGCCTTCTAGTCTCATAGTTTAATTCCAAATTTTCTCTAGTTTTTAAAAAAAATTAGTTACACACATTTTCAAAATCTTTGATATAACTTGATTGAGTGATTTAAATTTTTTTGCTTTCCCTGCAGATCGATCCATACTCGCATACGTACTACGATTGTACACCGTGCGCTTGCGGTTTGTATAATGATATAACTCGGCGTTTTTCTAATCGATAGAATATCCCTTCGAATAGTAAGTTTTTGAATTTTTCCTGTTTATAATGTTCATTTTTTCAAGATTTGATCACATTCTTCCATAATATCCTTTTCTCTTTTATCTCCTTAGCAGAACTTGGGAGGGACAAGGCTCCTACTCTCAAGGACCTTTTCGATGCTAGGTGAGGAGGCGATGAAATTTCGAAAGGGGCAAGGTTGGACACATTTTCCTTACTGAGGCTAATTTGATGGCTTGCGGGTTACTATCATCCTCAGCTAGATTTCTTGGATACAAACCCCCTTCAACCGAAGCCATATCCCTAGATGTGATTGATTTGTGTAATCTTGAGGAATCCCATAGCACTCCTAATTTTAAATAGCATATTTAGGAGATTTAATTATATAAATTAAATAGAATAATGTAGAGACTAGACTGATAAGGAAATTGAGATTTGAGAACTAACTAGGCACGTGCCTTAACTAAATGAATAAATATGTGTGATTTATAAATTAGAGATTTAAGAGAATCAGGCAAGGGAAAAAAAGAGAATAGCCATATACCATAACCCCTAAACCTCTTACCTCATTCTCATTCACATTTTCATAAACCAAAAATATAAACAAAGGATAAACGAGGCCGAACATAACCCTAGGAGAAGAGGAGCTCAAAAATTAATTAGACGTTAAGATTCAAGCTAGGAGGATTCAAGTGAAGAACAAATCTCAAGTTCCTTATCTAAACAAGGTGAATAATGATCTAAACCATCTCATATAAGTCTTCTTGAAAGTTTTAATTCGAGTTTAAAGTTTAAAACCATTTGGTTGGATGAATGATGATATGCTTTTATTTATATGCCATGTTATAATTTAAACAAGGATTTTGTGGGATAATATAATTCGATTTTAAGGTTAAAATCATTCAAATTGATTTCTGAATGCTAGGATGTTTGAATATGTTGTGTAGAACATTATTTGGGAGATGGGCTTAAATTCTCATAATATTCAAGCTATGGATAATTTATTATGAATTTTGAATGGAAGAAATAGATAATTTTGGGTTTAAATTATTAAAGCAATTAAGTAATGTTTTTCGGTCAGAAATTTATGTATGTTAGAAAACATATTAAAAGTGAATAATTGTGATTTTTGGGGATTTCTCCTAATTGTTTTACTATTTTTATTAAATTATTTAAGTTAGAGGACTTAAATGTTTTGTTAAGGGGAAGGGCTTATTTGTTAAAATGATTTCATTCATTAATTGTTGAATTCGGCAGCCTTTTAGAAAAGAATTTTGATAAAGAATTGGCAACCAATCATATTTTGACAAATTAGAAGAGTTAGGTAAAAAAGAATTACTTTGAAAGGAATAAAAATCAGTTTTGTTTTGAATTACAACTTCACCACTTCCATTTGCTTGCTTTTGTCACTATACTTTCGCCGAATACCTTTCGCACCCATTCGAAATCAATGCACATGGTATCAAGCCATTGATACGTAGTGTATTGGAAAAAGGTAGAAGGGATTATCTCGAAGACATGCTTTCGAAGGGGTTGAGCCATTTTTATAAGCTTTCGAATCAATTCAACTCGCTTTTGTTTTTAAAGAAGCTTTCGAAAGAGTTGCTGCATTTTGAACTCATTCGATATCTAGCTGCCGCATTTATACCTTTCGAATTGATTAAAGGCCGCTTTTAAAAGTGTGTATGAATCGTGTATTTATATCTAATATGCAAGTGTAATAAAAAGATAACTTATAAGTAGCAGAGTAAAGTAAAGAAAAGTAAAGAAACAGTCACACCAGAGTTTTTATACTAGTTCGGACCTCCCGTCCTACGTCCAGTCCTGAAGCTTCTCTTCGGCCATAACTAGTAAACAACCCTCGCTTTGCCCGGAGGATTAGGCTTGATACAAAAATCATTCTTAGACAAGTATGTGTTCTGAGAAACACTGATTTTGACTGCATATTACAAATCTTCCTATAATCACCTTTGAGTAGTATGTGTACGTGAAGCTTTGCTTTTAGGAAGTGATAAAACTGATGTAAAGTTTGCTTTTTGAAATCAGAGAATGCAAAGAGTATAGATATAAGATTTAGAAAATTCAACTAAGTTGTTTTTAGAACCTTTACATATTTATAGATGTTGAAGAGTTTTCTTGAAGAGTAGCATCCGTTAGTGCGTTCTATTTCAGGCTAAAGGTTGCAATCATTGAGGAGGAAGAGGTGCGTTGAAGAGATAGAGATGTAACCATTAGATTGAAGAAGGTGACTGTTCATTGATTTTGCCGATTACCGAGCACATATGTCTGTCCATAGTATTCAGACGTCTGTTCGTATATATATTTTTTAAACAACGGCCAGAGTCAGACGTCTAAGATTTATTGACAGACGTCTGATACGTATCAAACAGATACCATAGTCAATCGTCTGGTATTTACTGATAGACATCTGATATATGTTGTTTTCTATAGTTAGCCATTTTGAGATAATGAAGACTTAAAAAAATTTGTCGTGCAATGTTTGTGTTGAATGCTACTAAAGGAGATTTTACAAGTTATATATCTATGACAATAACACACTATAATAGCTTTTCTAATATCGATGATTTTTCTCCTCTGTCGGTTGTCTTCAAGTTGAATTCTGAAAGCTTTTACCTGCAAATAGATGGAATATATTATATGTGTATGATTGTATAGTTGTTTTCATCGAAATCATAGAATAGAGGTTCTAACATTCTCCCTCTTTTTTATGATGACAACTATGCAATCGCTTTATCGAATAAACGTATAACTCCCCATGATGGAACATTACCCGAGCGCAGGAGTGAGAAAAGACAGGTTCTCCGAAAGGCTTCATGGTTTGTCATCCAAGATGGAGTCCTGTGCAGAAGGGGATTGTTGTTCCTTTACTCTGGTGTATCGCCCACGATGAAATCAAGCGAGTGTTGCATGAAGTGCATAAAGGAGAATGTGGTGATCACACTGGGCGGCAAGCCCTTGCAAAGAAGATACTCTGATACGGGTATTACTAGCCAACCGTAGACCGAGACACCTCAGATTGTGCTAAGAGATATGATAGGTGCTAGAAACATGCCAGAATTCTGAGAGCACCGCCAACCGAGATTACTCAAATGGTCAGTCCATGGTCATTTGCCACATGGGGCATTGATTTAATAGGGTCCTTGTCTCTAGCCAGAAGTGGAGCGAAGTACGCCATCGTTGCAGTTGACTACTTTACCAAATGGGTGGAAGCTGAGCCTCTTGCTACTATCACGACGAAGAAAGTATTCAACTTTATTATGTGCAACATCATCTGCGCTTTGGCCTCCCATAGACGATTGTAACCGATGATGGGGCCCAATTCGATAGTACCGAGTTTAAGAATTTCTACCGACAATATCGCATCGAGAAAAAGTTCTCGACAGTAGCTCACCCTCAAGCGAATGGACAAGTCGAAGCTGTCAACAAAGTCATCAAGTCCATTTTGAAGAAACGATTGGAGAAGGCTGAAGGTAAGTGGGTCGATGAGCTCCCCATGGCCTTATGGGTATATCGAACTACCCACAAGTCCACGACTGGCCTTACTCCATTCGCACTTTCTTACGGCTCTGAAGCTGTTATTCCAATTGAGTTAGAGGTACCTTCTCACCATATGACTTATTATAATCTGAAGATGAATACCATCCTACTTGCAGAACCTCTGGATTTGTTGGATGAGAAGTGTGAAGAGGCTGATTAGAGGGTAGCCGCACATCGCAACCGAGTCGCCCAACTATACAATGCTAAGGTCTGACCTAGAACCTTTGAAATTGGCAATCTCGTACTTAAGCGAATCTATCCGGTTCCTTCGCAAATGAAACCGACATGGGAAGGAACGTATGTCATCGTATGGAGGCTTGGAGATGGCACATTCAAGCTATCGACCGTTGATGTTTTCACTCTACCGAGGGCATGGAACAACGAGCGTCTCCGTCGCTATTACATATAACTGGCTTTCATTCATTTAGTATGCTTTACTTTTGAAGTTTGTTTATTCAATTTGAAATTTTTTACTTGTAATAAGGCAACTGACCTTGCCATGATTTCCTGCTTTAGCAATAAAGTGCAGACTCATCTAGCCAGATTAGTGATTCCTAAATGCATCATGCAACCGCCATGGTGTACGAAGAGCTGAGTTCCATTTAACGGTGGGACTCATTCAAATAGAGAGTGATCGTGATTCGAACAGTTACTCGCTAAATGAAACTCAAAGCTCGGGGGCAAACAATAATTAATTAAAAGAGAGTTGAAACACGACAATTCTCCAACAAACTTCAGCTCCCAAAGTGCGAGTTGAAGTGCAATCTCCAAAATCAGGACGTGAATCGACTATCCAGCTCGAGGAGGATGGATCCGTCCATCCACGACCTCGCTTACATGGCTCGAGGAGGATGGATCCATCCATCCATGACCTCGCCTCCTTGGCCTGAGGAGGACGGATCCACCCATCCACAACCTCGCCTCTTTCCAAGCTCGAGGAGGATGGATCTGTCCATCCATGACCCCGCTTCTTTCCAAGCTCAAAGTGGATGGATCCGTCCATCTACGACTTCGCTTACTGGATCAAGGAGGATGTGATCCGACCATCTATGACCTTAACGAACTCCTTATTCCCAGAGCATGAATAAGATCCTAATCCTTAAATAGATGTGATCGACCGTCTGTCAACTGACTCTAGATTCCTAGAGTGTGAACTAGAGTATAAACATTAAACGAGCATGATCGACCACCTACAGAACAACTCATCTCCCCGGAGTATGGACGTAATCCTAAACAATAAGCAGGCGTGATCGACTGCCGGCTTACAAACCTAATCCCCAGAGTGTGGATGCAAATGCTAGCAAATGAGTGAGTGTGATCCGACCGCTCCAACTCATGTTACTTTAACTTGGTTCCGACTAAGTTAAATCAAAGTTAGTGAAGGTGGAGGACGACTACCAACTAACTACTTCAACTATCCCCAGAACTGGGGGCATGACTCAAGTAACAACTGCTGACCGAGATAGCGCAACGTTAGGACTCAACTTAACATTCAATTATGACCCGAGGTCATGACCTAAGTACTTAAAGACCGAACTCAAGTTCGACTCAGAGACTTAAGCCTCATGAGTACATTGAATGGAAATGTGAATGCTAAGTACTTAAACAAATAAACACAGAGTTATGCCCAAAAAAAGGAATTTGTTCATGTTATTCCTCAGAAAAGAAGTACAAAATCTATCCACAGAATTCCTATAAGCAGGGGGCCAAGCCCGCATCTATACATGGCCTATAAAAAGCAAAAGAAAAGAAGCTTATTCTAACTATCTACAAAAGAGGAAGTCAAAATGCAAATCTACGTCTTCGATTTCCTATCGTTTTTAACTTTCTTTGCCGTAGACCCGCTCGAGCTGCCGCCCGGACCTCTTTTGGAACCCTTGCCTCCCCGGCTCACTTCAGTTGGCTTGTCTCCAACAAGGAGAATCGATGCGTTCTCCCCTTGGGAGCCCACGGGGATCGAAGTATCCCCTGTATGTGAAGCAGGTGGAATAGTGGCACTTTCGATACCAGAAGAATAAGGCATGCTAGTCTCAATCATGATGCTACCTAGAGAAATCACAAGAATCGGGGTCGGGTCAGGACCTGCCATACCTCCACCGGCTCTAAGATCCTGCTTCATCTCAGCCTTAATTTCCCTCATTATTTGTTCCTTCCGGTCCACGTGCTCACTCATTAGGACACTGCCAGTCGGACCCGAGGAGCCTATAATAATAACATCTTCATCCACATTAAAGGGCATCTCAATGCTCGGATTGCTTTGGCGGCTAAGAACCGCTTCCATCAGTTGGTCGTCAAACATATAGCCGCTATCATGCATCTCCCCAACCGAAGTAGTGATCGTCACAGTTGTAGCCTTTGTTGCTAACGCCTCCTGCTCGTGATGAACTTCTTGAGTTGCAGGAGGTTCGGCCGATGCGGAATCTAATGCTGAATAAAGATAAGAGAATATGCTAGTAATATCGTCTGATAAAGTTCCTGCATTTGAAGAATAGAAGAAGTGTTCGGAGTACCTTCCTCAGACTAACTCCCGGGTTGAGCCGACATGCCTTCCGAGCTGCGCTCGATGACTAGAGAAAGATATGGACTGTTGGGATCGTACCCCGGGATGATCGGGGGGTCGGCAAAAGATGTGGGCATAGGTTGAGATACTGGGGGCACCTTGGAAGCAGCGTTATGGTGTTCGCCCCTAGATCCTTCTCCGGCCTCTGGGTATTTAGCAGCCAGGGCATCTCTTTGGAGCGAGATAGTTGTGTCATGAAGGACTTTAGGCTCATCTCCAATCAACACTTGAGCTTCCAATTCAAACTCATCAATGGTTGCAACTTTGTGGATCGCCTTTTCATCTTCAACCAGGCGGTTCCAGGCCGTATACAATTGGAAGGGATAGTCCTCGCCAAGCCAGTTCAAGTTGCAATTCCTTAGGACGTTTGCATTGTAGGTGACTAGGAGGTCCTCGAATTCACCTTCCATCTTGGCCTCGATGGCTTTTACTTCACTTTCGACCCTAATGTTGGCTTCTGTGGCCTTTTGATTTGCAGTGTCCCTTGCTTCTCTAAGCTTCACCACCTCCTCGCATGCTTCCTAGGTAACCTTATTAGCTTCATTTTTTCTTTGGTGGCCTCAGTTAGCCTTGCCTTTAATTCGGCAACTTCTTTTAGAGCCGCATCCCTTTCTTGAATAATTATGGTGTTGCGGTGCCCCATCTCTTGCACCAAGTCCATATGGGTTTTTCTCATTTCTTCCATGGACTTCTTAGCTTCCTCGGCACTCTTGTCAGCTTCCATCTCAGCTTTTCTTGAGGACTCGAGTTCATTGGAGAGAACCTCTATTATCTTGTTCTTATGAGAAAGATCGCCCTCCAATTTCTCAATCGCCTTGGTTAATTCAAAGGACACAACCAAGACCAGCTCTACCATCTTGACCCACTCACGGTATTGGCTGTATGCTTTGTGCATGTAGTCTTGCACGAGTTTCTCTATATCGTTTGGGATTTTCTTCAAGTTGGGGGAAAGTGGAAACCATCAAAGCATATGTTTGGGAAATCCTTCTTCATTTTAGCAATATGGATGGCTCCTTCCCCCTTTGGCTCTATGGCGGTTTGTTCTACGACAGTGGGAGTGGCTGTTTCACTTCTGCGGCGCTGTTCGTCGGTTTTTGTAGCGTGAGATGGAACTGTTTAGTGCAAAGATTCAAAAGAGGCCCTGTTGGGGCCAGAAGGTTTAGAAGGCGCTTTCAGTGGTGGAGATCTCGACCTGGAGCGACGCTTGCTTTGGTGTGATTTTTCCTTTTCCCTATCGTAGCGCTCACGTTCTCGGCTAGAATGGTAGCCACGGCCATAATCTCTCTCACTCTCGCGGCGATGCATAATGCAATCCAGACGACTGGCGCGAGGAGCGGAGTTTATCAAGCATAGAACCTTGTTTCACCATTGTATCTGCAAAAAAGAAGAAGAAAACTAGTCACCACTGGATATTGAGAAGCACATGATGGAATGTCATGTAATGTCGTGAAGTGCGTGTATGCATGTGTAAACCCCCTAACCGACCTGTTGTAGTAGCTTTGCTTACTATAGTTGACTCCCCTATATTTATTGAAGTTAGGCATGTGCCGGTTCTTGAAGGGGAGTGGAGCCACTCTAACCCAAGATCAGGGGATGACGGTATGTCCATAGGAATGGGAATATTCAATAGCCCGTTTAGCGAGCTTTCTATCTGCTGGGAAGAGGTCTCAGGACCTATGGAGGTAGTCACAAATTGAGTTGCTTCGATAGTCTTTCGCCTCTTGATTTTATAGACAGAAGCTTCACCTTTTCTCTTTATTTCGGATGGCCGAGGGCCCTGCGGGGGCACGACCGCAGGCTTATTACCAGCTTTTGTACCCTCGTCATCGCGAGGTTCAACAATTATTATGCCGGGCATGGCCTGGGCTCCCTTGACTGGGGGCACGACAGGAGTCCGTCTTCCGCCTTGTCTTGCTGGGGCTACTCTTGGAATTTCCATGAGCCCTATGCTTTGTCCTTTCTCTAAAAGCCCAGCGGCAATCAAATTATCGTCGATGAGAACTTCATCTATTTCTCTTAGCTCAGCAGGCACCGCCTGGAGTGTTCTCACTATCTCTTTATATTGTGCTCCTTCGGGCCATGGAATAGAAGCTGTGAAAGAAACACAGCAATGTATTCATCATCGATCTATATTATCCAGTTATGGTTAAATAACAAAACAAGTAATAACGTTACGTCTGGCCAGCCATTGCCTGGAAAACCCTGGAGGGCATCTCACATAGAACCACTCCGTTTTGAAGTAGCTCAACTTGCTCCATGTGCCTGCCACCAATTGGCAGTTCCTAACAGCTTCTAGGAGATGAATGATGGATTATCCGCCTGACTCTTCATATTGAATAAATATCTGATCGCGTCGACAGCCGAGGGGATGAAGGAGATGTTCCATAAATATTATGTACAAGCTGTTAAGTAACGCATATCCATTCGGTTGAATCTGAGAAGGCACGATCCTTAGATAAACCAGCACTTCCTTAATGAATTGGTTGAATGAGAGCATTGTTCCAGCCCAGCACATAAATCTGTTGCATGCGGTGAATCCCTCCAGGGGATAGTATGCTCTATCTTCCGAACCTGGTATCCGGACTTCTTCAAAAGACAACCCATGCCTAAGGAAAATTCTACCTAGCACTTCTCCTGTAATCTTGGACTGGACATAATCTATTGGATTCATTATGACCATTGCATCCGGCAGTTCATCCGGAGCAGGATTCGCTATATCATCTAGGATGTCTGGCCTATCTATTCTAGAGAATGGAGGACTTTGTGCTTCTTACTGTTCCAAGCTTCCAAGATCCATAGCTATTAAACTCGGTAAAAAACCATTATTAGATGGTAAAAAGCCCGTACCCCACCCCCCCCCAGTGCAAAGTGAGTGATCATGTTGTGTAGTGAAGTGCTACACAGTACTCTAAAATTCTACAAGATTAAGAGATGGTAAAGTGACGAGACTTCGAAATTCGACTGGAGCGACCCTCATTGCTGACCATCTCAACCGTGTCATTCTAACTTCAGAGAATGATCCATATTAAAGGATTTTTATGTTTAACAAGTTACAATTCCATCGACGAGCTTTGAAGGACATCATATATGCAGTTCTATGGTTGAGTCCAAATATGCAAGGCTAAAGCTCGTCGGGGTCAAGTGTTCGAGTATGAAAAAATCATGAAATTCGTATCCATCATAATTCACTTCGTATCGTTCCCCTAAAGCTAACATTCATATCGTTCAAAACAATCAAACCGATCACCAGTTCGTATCGATCGAGCACTCCGTATCGATCTTCCCGTATCGATCACTCCATATCGATCACTTTATATTGATCTGTTCCCTACGACAACACCTGACCGGTCCAGAAAACGACGCATTCGTATCAATCCATGTGCTCTGGCTTCGGATCGATCAGAAGGCGCCTCACCCCATATCGATACAAGTTGCTTCATCTCAGATCGATCATCTAAATATTCCTTCCGCATCGTTTCCAGATGCCTACTTTTCTCCTCGATCATGGAAACTGCTTTCCTCCACATCCGTCGACACACTTTTTCTCATCGATCGCATATGCGATCCAGTGAATCGATCCATGACAATTCCTTTACATCCACTATCTCTAAAACTTCACACATCCAGATCAATTCCACATCCATCCCCACGCATCGATGCGAGATCACCACCTGAGTTAGTCAGATCCAGAGTCAGTGACTCCGTATCCCTTTTTCCTCTCCAGCTATCCTCCTTCTTCTCCAAATCTCCAAATCGCCATTAGCAATGCTCTGCACTCCACCTCAGCTACCCTCCAGCGACAACAACGCCGGAGATGGCGATTATGGTGAACGAGGGGGCACGAAAATTGAGTTTCACCATTATAAGCATGATTCAATCAGTGATTTACCTAAGATTTAAGGGGATTTGGATAGGTTAATCGGGTTATGGTTGGAGGCGAAGAACAGTTCTTATCTTTTTCTTTTTTCCTTTTCTCTGATCGGTACGAAATAGCAAGATGAAAAAAATATGCTAAGTACAAAAAGGTATTTATACTCTCTTCGTATCCAACATAAAAAACGATTTGTATCCCGGTTTTTCTCACCGATTGAATCGGTCAAAAGCCCATCGGTACGAAATACACCACGTACTTGTGTTTGGATCATTCGTATCCATCGATACGAAATGCATCTGAATCCCTATATCTCGTATCCATCGATAAGAAGCGTTCCAATACATTTGTGCTTGTAACTCTCGTATCCACCAATACGAAGAGCACATTTGTACAACAATTCAAACCAATCTGTATCCATCATCATGGAACATGCCTTTTGCAACTTCATCTCGTATCGATCACCATCGATACAAATCCACTCTAATGCACCCTATATCGATCCAGGAGAAGATCGATACGAAGAGAGGCATCGTCAAAACAACCATCAATCGTTGTTACAACTCAAATATCACATCAATCCAGCAGAGGATCAACACGAAGCTTGACCCAAAAGAAACCATCAATCGATGGCAAGAATTTTTTTCACCAAAATCTTTTTTCGTTTTAAAAAAACCTGACAATGACCCGTGAACGTGCAAGCATAAACGGGAGTTGGGTCCAAATACGTACATGTACCTACATGCTATACTAACATTTGAATTTTGAAGTTAGCAGGAATTGAATGCTCACCTAGTGACAACCAGAACAACTAACACTTGACCTTCAACTACAACAAAGACTGCGTGATCATTGGCAGTTACAACTCAACATTTATACTACTGGAAATCGACCAGGAGTCTGTCTACTGAAAATTATATCTCTAGACGAAGGGACAACGACTATTCAGTGAATCAGATAGAGCCTTTTCAGAATAAAGATGGCAGCTCTTCAAAGCATGTCATGTTCACACATGACGTACTTTGAGGGGGCAAATGTTATCCCACCTTTTGGCAAGGCTGCGATACCAAGGACTTGACTAGAGATTGAAGTCAATCCGCTCCAGAAATCAGTTATCTGCAAGTTCATGATGGATATAGGCAAACTTGGTCCGAGTCCGGATTGGGCCACAATCAACATGACATGAAAAACAGAGCTATGCAAAGCAACATTCCAAATTCTAGGTCAATCGAAGTTCGTACGCTCAAACTATGGAACGATCAAGATCCATGAGAAACATGCCAATCTCGTATCCATCATTCGTATCCATCATCTCGTATCGATCAGCATCGATACGAAAAGAATGTAATGTAACTCAAGCACTCGGCATCCATCATTTGTATCCATATGGTTCAAACTCGTAATGATGGACTTTGGCACTTCCCAGATCGATCACACTTCACTTAGCCAGCAACTGCACTTTTCATATCGATCACCTACTTGATCGATACGAAGAGCAGAGCCTACGATCGATACAAAGGTGGAAGCAAGGCACCGATACGGAAAGGAAGTAGTGGATGGATACGAACGAAGCAAGCCGCATATCTGAAGCTCCGATAGAAGTAGTCAACCCAAAGGAAGCAGTCTCACCACTATCCACAAATCATGGATCTCCACGAAACGCGCATGCCACGCCATCAATGCGAAAGGATCGATATGGAGGTATTGATACGAAGGATTCAGCCACTCCATATTTGCAACCTTGATCGATCAATAACTCCACAACCTCAACTCCAAATGCAATGAGATTTTCACAGCAAGTTCCATAATGCATAGGGGACATCCATGATTGATTGCAGCTTGATTGGAGCAGTTTATAATCGATACGAACTCACTATGGATCGATCAAGGATCAATCCCAAATGACTCCAGATCGATTATGTGGGCCCACCTTGGCCTGAGAAAGAGTATTCCGAGATCTAAAGCAGATATTTCCAGCTCCGCACCTATAAGTAGCACCTCCATTGCAATTAAAAAGGGACTTTTGTGATGCTGCTTGAGTGGAACTCGATTGTAATTCGAGTATTAGTTGTTGTACTGTTGTAAATCAGTTTCTAATCAGCAGTAAACATCAAAACCTTGAAAGTGGACAAAGGCAATAACATCGAACCACTATAAATTCTTGTTTTGTTTCTGTTACTGCTTATTTTCTTGGTTTGATTGTTAGATCAGCCTCATTTTTCATTTTACTTCTTCATTCTAATCTCTACAATTACACCCGATGAGTGTTGCGCCCATTTTTGGTACAAACACAAGTGTAATAAAAAGATAACTTATAAGTAGCAGAGTAAAGTAAATAAAAGTAAAGAAACAATCACACCATAGTTTTTATACTAGTTCGAACCTCCCGTCCTACGTCCAGTCCCGAAGCTCCTCTTCGGCCTAAACTAGTAAACAACCCTCGCTTTGCGCGGAGGAATAGGCTTGATACAAAAATCTTTCTTAGACAAGTATGTGTTTAGAGAAACACTGGTTTTGACTACACAGTATAAATCTTCCTATAAATCTCCTTTGAGTAGTATGTGTACGTGAAGCTTTGCTTTTAGGAAGTGATAAAATTGATATATTGTTTGCTTTTTGAAATCAGAGTATGCAAAGAGTATAGATATAAGATTCATAAAATTCAAGTAAGTTGTTTGTTAGAATCTTTACATATTTATAGATGTTGAAGAGTTTTCTTGAAGAGTAGCATCCGTTAGTGCATTCTATTTTAGTCTAAAGGTTGCGATCATTGAGGAGGAAGAGGTGCGTTGAAGAGATACGGATGCAACCATTAGATTGAAGAAGGTGACTGTTCATTGATTTTGCCGGTTACCCAACACATACATTTGTCCATAGTATTCAGACGTCTGTTCATATATATATTTTTTAAATAGTGGCTAGAGTTAGATGTCTCAGATTTATTGATAGACGTCTGATACGTATCAGTTGTTTGAAATAGAGGCCATAGTCAGGCGTTTGGTATTTACTGACAAATGTCTGATATATGTTATTTTCTGCAGTTATCCTTTTTGAGATAATAAAGACTTAAAAAAATTTGTCATGCAATGTTTGTGTTGAAAGCAACTAAAGGAGATTTTACAAGTTATATATATATGACAATAACACACTATAATAGGTTTTCTAATATCGATGATTTTTCTCCTCTGCTGGTTGTCTTCAAGTTGAATTCTAAAAGCTTTTACTTGCAAATAGATGGAATATATTGTATGTGTATGATTATATAGTTGTTGTCATTGAAATCATAGTATAGAGGTTCTAACAGCTTTTCTCTATAGCCTTATGACAATGAGTTCGAAAGGAAGGCTTTTGTTTTATTAACATTGAAGCCGCCTTTCCAATGCTTTCGAAAAGGTTGTTTTAGCCGCTTTTAATTTATCAATGGTTTCAGAGGCAATGGTTTCGAAAGGATGGTTTCGAAGCTGTCCACTTCTCCAATTCCTATACTTAAGATTAATGCTTTCAAAAGCAATGCTTTCACTATTATTCTCTTTGACCCGGTCGTTATATTTAATGTTAAATCCATTGATTTCGAAAGAGATACTTTCAAATGGTTTCGAAGCTATGCTTTCATAAATTCTACTTGAACTAAATGCCTTCGTAAGTTCAGTTTTAAGTATTTCGAAAGGAAGGTTTCAATGCTTTCGAAAAGTATGTTTTTAATGGTTTCGAAAGAGAAGGTCTAATATTTTAAGTAATGCTTTCGAAATGGAGAGTGGTGGAGGGTAACTGATGATGTCAGAATGATCCGAAGGAACTAGTCGAAAGCCTTAGTTTTCAAATAAGAAATCAATCTCATTTTTAAAGGTAAACCGATGGCAATATGAAAGAGTTTTGAAATGGCATTTAACTTTGAAATTTTTGAAGAAGCTTTCCTTGCTAAAGATAGTGGGTTAAGGGTATTAACCATGTTTCATTAGAAAAATGATTACAAGAAATTAAATCATAGATGTTTATATTATTATGTTTTGATTAGTTATAATGTATGCTTTTGTAAACATATCCACTTCATAGTTAACCCATAAATGAATTTTGGTTTGTTAAGGGTAGAATAACTAGCTAGGTTGACATAGTAGTGAATATATATTGAGTTAACTCTTGTATGAGTAGAATTGCATCCAGCAGGTCAGACAGACCAGAATATATGATGCCAAAAGACTGATCGAAGGATTATTGGTTTAGAAAGGTTCTTAGTAAGCCCATGAAAACTATATATGGAAATTGTTATTGGTAGGGGCCAATATGTTCTTAGTGATCCCATGAAAACTATGTCCGGAGTAAGTTATTGAAAGAGATCAATAGGTGCATAGTGATCCCATAAAAACTATAACATGAGAGATATTATTGGAGAATCCAATAGGTTCATAGTGACCACATGAAAACTATGATTAGATGATGTTATTGGTAGACACCAATAGGTTCTCAATGATCCCATGAAAACTATGAAACCAGATAGATAGTTCATAAGTTTGGAACAGGTTATTAGTCAGCCATGAAAACTAATAGGTTAATAGTGACCCTTGAAACTATAGCTTGAGATGGATAGTCAGGTAAATAGGGATGGGATATTCAGAGCATATTGCATGTTTCCCTATCATCGTGATACATTTTATTATGTTATGTCTTAACCATTGTGGATGCAGGTGCACGGTGTATGCTTATTGTAAATTGGTTTAAGATACTATGGAGGTGAAAACCCATTCCGCTAAGCACCATGGTCTCACTAGATATCTATATGGTTCGAGATGGTAGGTTATTATTCATGCCAAACTTTCTGTTTGACTTAAAGTTTATGTTATCCCCTTAAACTCTCAGGTGATCAATTGATTTTGAGTAGTTTGAAAGTTAAGGTTTTCAGGTTCTATTTTAGACGAATAAGATTCCGAAGACATGTTGATGTGCACGTAAATGTGCATATTTTTACCACCATATTTAATCTATTTAAATAAAATAAATGATCATATTGGGTATTTTAACTTGTTTAAACCAAAATTCAAATTATTTTCAAATTGTCACATGTTCATCTTCATATAGGGGCAAAATGGTCATTTTTGTGCATTTATTAAATTTTAAAAATTTACTTGGAATTTTCTATGTTGTTTTGTAGGAAATTTAGTGAATTTTACAAGTGGTTTCATGATGATATATGCATGCACAAGAGTGAAGAGAACAAATGAAGATGGAAATAATTCAAAGTAAAGATCATGGAGGACCCCACTTACCCACCTACCTTAATGTACACTTAGGAGCTAATGCACATGCTAAAAGGCCATTAAATCTTCATGCATACTTAATGAGTGATTATTGAAACTAATGATAACTTGGCCACCACACTTCCTACAAGGGCTTTTTGGGCATTCCCCAAAAATATGCATTAGGGTTTCTAACTTGTATAAATATCCCTTATGTTTCATGTAACCCTCTTCCTCTTAGTTAGTTTTTAGCTTAGAAAATAAATCAAAGCTCTCTTTCTTTTCATGGCTACTTAGCCATTTCTTCTCTTATGTAATTCTTTTTTTCTTTCTTTATGCAATTTAATACATATTCTTTTTCTTTTCTTGTTTATTTCCTTTCATGTTGTAGTGTAGATTTGTTTATTTATGCAAGTAGTGTAGATTTTCTTTTATGCAATTAGATTAATTCTCTTTTTCATTAGCTTTCATTTTCCTTTCTTTTTAGTTTCATGTTGCTTTCTACAAGTGTTGATATGATAACACAAATGAGAGGCTAATCCCTTCAATTTAGGGGTAATGAAACCTCTAATCATGTAGCTTCAACATTTCGATGTTATGCTCTCTTTTTGTGATTTAATGAGAATGTATGAAGTGGTTAACTTGTTGTTTTTGCTTTGAATTTGATAGCCTATATTGTTGACACCAAATATGCTATACTTAAACAATCACTAACACAAATTACCTCTTCATCTACATATGATGATGGTAATGAAGTGAATGTTGAAATTAAAATTTGATGGTCTATATTTCTAATTAACAGTTAATAGACCATACTTAAAATAGATTTTGCTTTCAACTTTGTTGTCATTTTTCATATGAGTTAGTAAGTGGTTTAAGGGGTGTGTTATAGTTTGATGGCTTATGTTGGGCTAATTAATAGCACAAATAGGCCATACTTATGATAAACACATCATTTAAATTCACTTATGACCAAAGAAGAGAGATCATAATTTCATAATTTGTTGAACTATATGATCCTAGAGAGTGGAATTATCTCTAAATTGTCATTTAATTCTCATTTTTCTATCAATTTTCTTTTGCTCATTTTTCTACATTTTTAGCTTCACACTTTTCGACTTTGGTTAAATTGATTGAATAGAGATTTAAAATCAACATTTCTCTGCGGATCGACCGTACTCGCCACGTACTACGATAGTACGACGTGCGCTTGCGGTTATTTTAATTTGAAATTTTTCGGCTATTTTCTAAATCGATAGAAAACTAGTCGATTGACAAGTTTTTAGTGCCGTTGCCGGGGAATTATTTTGATTTTATTTTCTATTATTCAAATTATTTTCTTTTGATTTCATTGTGTGTTTTTATTTTGTGTTTGTTTACATTTAAAAAAAAAATTGTTGTGAAAACTTTATTTTCAATTGTTCTGTGCTTGTTTTTTTTCTTGTTTTCTTTTGCATTTGCATTGCACTTCTAAAAAAAACAACTTCAAAACAAAAACAAAAATATTTTATTTCTGTTTCATTTACAAATTTCATTTCCATTTACAATTGCATACATTTGTTTTTCTTTTTGGTTTGTCAATACATTTGTTTAATCAAAACAGTGCACCCCCACTGTTCTTCTACCTTTCTTTCATCCTTTTGCTGCCTGCCACTTCTACTTACTGTGCCTTGGCAACACAAACAAACCAAACTACCTTTCCTCTACCTTAACCCACTCCTAGTCAACTCACAGCAGCTCATTCCTTCCAGTGCCACAAACTTCAAATTACAAACCAAAGACTGACACTTCTCCCTTTCACTTCATCCAAAACCAAAACAGTTAACAAACTTCTTGCAACCACATTTCAGCAGTACTGCCTTCAACTAACTCCCATTTGTCTTTGAACAACCATTACATAACAGTTACACATTGTCCTCCTACTTCAAAATCACTGTCCTCCTACTTCATCTTCCTATATACTAACAGTGAACACTACAACTTTGAACACCCATACGACAACACATCCCATACGACACTGCACCACCAGAAACACTGCTTCCACCATCAACCATTGCCTGCTTCTCCCATACAAAACAATCCAAACGTAACAACCCTACTGCTGTTCACCATCAAAACCTGTTCATTGCTCCTACCACAAACACCCACCCACATAATACTGCTGTCAACCACTCCATCCACCATACAAGCTTCCTCTGTTACATACAAACTGCTCCAATACAACTCCGTACCACTGATCATTGACCATCAATCTCCAAAACCCGACCCTGCTTCTTTCATTTCTTCCAAAAGTACAGTCAATTTCACTAGCGACCTATATCTACACTGCCAAGCATCACTGAATCACTGCCTCCCCTTAAGACATTGCTGCTGCCTGAACAACTACAGCCAATACATACCTTACCACCCACTAGTAAACATACAACAAGCAACCCAGTTCAACCTACCACTATTGCAGCCCGTCTCATTAAACCCATACATACTGACCTACTTCAACACTACTCTCTCTTTGCCAATCACTGTACAACTTGCAGCAGTCACCACACTACCACAAACTTCTATCACAACCCACTGCTGCACCACTAGTCGCCCTCGGCCATAACTTCAACAACTTCACTGCATTGCTTGAAACCACCATTTCCCTGACATCACTGCACTTATCAAACCCAACAATCTCCACAACCTCATATTTTTGCTTCATCTCTTTCACCCCTATCTACGGCTAACCATCACTCACTGCCAACTACAGAACCACAACAACCAGAAACTCGAATCTACTTCAGACTTCCTCATCAACCCTTACATACCCTCAAAACCCACCTCTACAAACTTCTCTGCCACCATCTCATGCAGTTCTTCTCCATTGTCATCATCACCATCAAGTCAATCTCACACTTCAACACTTCCCTTTGCCATACATTACAACCATCGCCCGCCATAACATTCTCAACCATCCACACCTTCACAGTGCCATATTTCCTCCAAAAACCATCCAACACTTCACATACTTCATCTACCCCTCCCGAACCATCCCCTTACCTCTTCTCTTGCCATTCACAAAACTTCAACCAACATTCTCAACCAAAAAAAAAAGAGAAAATAATAATAAACAGTAGTACCTTCCATAACCACTTTCTTTTGCTTCTATCCAATGTCCCACTGGCTTGCCCACTTCAAAATCCTCTGCAATAGCATACCATACTATCTTCCACTCTTCACCACTGTCAAACTCCCACCGCACTAGACATAACAACTACACACGGCCACCCAAAACTATGAACTGTGCAAAGACTTCATCAACCAGAACTTACAAACCATAAACACCTCAACGTCAACGTCGATCTCGACCATCAACGAACCAATTCAACACCTTGATCCTCAGATAACCCCCAAATCGACCACACAACTCAAATCACTTCGAACTCCTACCTGAATCCCTTCAAATTCGCGACTCCAAGTAAAACATCTCCAAATCACGAATTCATCAGCACCTTACAGATCAAATTCGCCTTCTGCAATACAAATCATGAACTCGTTTTATAAATGTAATTGGGTATTCTCTGTTGAATGAATTTTGGAAAACGTATTCCCGTTGAACGAAATTTTAGGAAAATGAATTTACGAATATGAGAAAACGAGTTCGAATTTGAGATGATCAAAGAGTTTTTTTTTCTTTCTGCTACCAAATAGTTTGTGAGGGTCTGTTGTTTTGGGTGAAAATTTTGAGAAGGTCGAAGTTTCTTTTTGGGCCAGACTTTATATATATATATATATATATATATATATATATATATTAAGTTAGTTTGTTTAATTTGTTTAGTTTAGTTGGTTTAAGTTTCTTGTTGGTCGGGTTGTTAGGCTTGATTTCTTTTATTTTCTTTTGATTTAATTTGTTTAGTTTTAGTTTGTTTAAGTCTTAAAAAAATTTACTTTCTTTTAGTTTTGTTCTGTTTTATCCTTAAAAAAAATATAACAAGTTTCAATTATTTTGTTTTTCTTTTGTTTTGTGGTGTTTTCATTTGATTTGTTTTGTTTTGTTTTCTTTCTTCATCTAAAATAATAATAATAATAATAAATTGTATATATCTTATTTTTATTTCAGGTTGCCAAAGCAGATTAGAAGAAGAACCGCCTGCCAAAATAACTTCTTGCCTGCTTAAAAAAAGTTGCTGCTTTAAACCCCTATCTATTGTTCTTTCATCTCTTGTTTTTCTTTGCGTTGTTAATTACTTGCATTTGCATTTTTATATACAAAAAAAATTCAAAAACAAAAATAAATATCCATTCGTAGTTGCATTGTTAATTTACGTTTAATTTCTGCTTTGCATTTCATTTTAGAATTTTGATTAATAATAACGATTAGACATCGATAACACTTAATTGTATATTGACAAGTTGTCCTCTTTTGACAATTTAATTTCTTGGTGTCTAGGCTACGGCGAATAACCATTTATAAATATTACGGTGATTAGTAAATACTATAGTGGTTGGTCCTCAGAAGGTACTTAAACTTTCGGCTGCATTGCTATGGTGATTCGTGGTGCACCGATAAATCATGTCCGTTACCTGGCTAAGAACTATCTTGTTGATCCAAGACAAAGTGTGATTATACAATTTTGGGTTAACTTAGGATAAATCATTTGTAATTAACCCTTACATTCATTAGTTGCATTAGTTCATGCATATTTAAAAAAAATTAAAAATTCCAAAACTAAAAAAAATTGTAAATATTAATTAACTTGGTTTGTAAATCCTTCCTTTTGAATTTTTTTAATCCAAAGCAAAAAAAAAATTACTTAGCTTTTTTTTAGAAAAAAAGAAAAAAAGAAAAAAGAAAATCTTTTCAAAAAAAATTGAAAAATCAATAAAAAAATCGATTTTCCATTTTGAAAAATAAAATTTATCTGTAAATATTTTCCTTTATAAAAAAAAACAAAAACATTCTTGAAAATGTCCAAGTTTCCCCACTTACGTGAATTTTACAATAGTTGTGAAAATCAATATAATCCATATGATTTCACTCCAAATTCGTATGGATATTTTAACAACAACCATTGTGTAAACAATTCAAATTTCGAACCACAAAATTTTCAAAATGATGAACAATCCTCAACTCTTGAAAATAGCATTTCATCTTTCCTTGAATTCTCTACACAACAAAATCAAAGTATAAATGATTTGTCTAATTCTTATTTGTGTAAAAACTCGAGTCAAGGATTTCAAAATTTGAATTCAATTCAAAATGATTTCGATTATAACCCATGCCAATTCAATTTCGAACTCCAAAATGAATTTCAATCTCAAAATGAAAATGGAAACAACTTTTCAAACAAATTTGGCAATGGGAATAATCTTAACCACGTTACAATTGAAAACCTTTGTCCTCAACAATTTCGTAGTGAAAATCCTCATGTTAATAACTATAAATTGGATTTTGTTGAGCAAATGAACGAAATTTACGATGATCACACGGATTCGTTGTTTGAAACATATATGAAACAACGTGAAAAACAAAATCAAATTCCAACGGGTAACAAGTTAAGTAATAATCCATCTTTTACCAAAATTGACAATTTTAAAATAACAACTTTTGAAATTGAAAATGAGAATCTTAATGAAGTTGTTGAAAATTCGGTAATTGAGTTGGATTTCAATTCTTTCGAGGGTGTGGAACGAAATTTAAACTCGATTTCGAAAATTTGAATATAACAACTTTGGATTTTGAACTTGAGATAGGAAATGAAGTTGTTGATAATCCAGCAAAGGAAGACGAATTTAATGAACACGAATTTTTTGGACTTTTGGATAACGAGTTGTTAAATTCTGAAGGGGAATATTTAAATTACCATCTTGATTTTGAAATCGATAATTCTGAAGAATTTTTCAATGAAGAGCTTGAATTTCAAATTGGTGAGAATAAATTTTAATTTTAATCAATTATTCTATCAACCCCGAAAATCATCGAAAATAAAACAACTCGTACGGTTTTCAATAAAACGACATTCGTCTTTCCAGATCAACATTCAACTTTGAAATCTTTTACGATTTGGTTTTCTGAACTTAAGTTGTGTCTCGTATGCTTAACGAGACAAATGAATCGGTCTTTGGAAGACCGTTTCATTTACTTTTTGATGATATACTTTCTGAACTCGTGTAAATAATAATCTTTTCGTTTTCATGTAAATATAGGTCATCTTTTTATTTTATTTTTATTTTTCTCCTTCCACTTGGGTTGACTGTGGGGACACAATCGAAATCAAATGTGGGGGAGACTCATCTACATTTTTTAATTTTCATGGTTTATTCTTGCTTTTTCTTTTAAAAAAACAAAAAAATTATTAAAAAACCCAAAAACAAATTTTCTTTTGATTTATTTTTAAAGAAACACTATAAGGTAAATATACGGTTTTGGTTTATTAAATTGAAATTTTCGAAAATTTATTCATCTTAACAAAAATAAAAATGAAGTTTGATTATAAATAACAATGGTTTAACTAGCATATAGGAAGATTCATATGTGTTAATTATGAAATACATCCTAATTGAAAATCTTTGTTTTAACAGTGGTTGATTTAAGAAAAGATATAACATTTTTTTTGTCTTCTAAATTAAATGGTGCTAAGATGATAGTGCGAAACTCTCTCTTCTAAAAAAACAAAAAAAATATTTCATGTATATATGTATAGTTTCTTAATAAACACCTAGAGTCATGTGTTCACACTCGTGTGTTCACTCGCCATGCTTTGTACCCTTCTCACGTAAGCCCGAAAGGTGGTGCACGATCAGTATATCTGGCCTTAGTTTATCTGAGTTAGGTGTGTGTATATATATAAAATTCTTTTTAATAACGCCTACAGTCGATAAGTGTTCACACTTGTGTGTTCACTCGCCACGCTCTGTATCCCCTCACATCAGTCTGCAAGGCAATGCATGGGTAATATATCTGGCCTCAGTTTATCTGAGTTAGGCATATGTAAATATTGTAAATATAAATAAAATTTTCAAAAAAAAATAGAGTGAGTATGCAAATGAAATCCAAGCACTATTTTAACTTATTTGATTTGATTTGTTATTGAAATGAAATGAAAATACCACTTTGATAAACTTTGATGAGCAACTAAGGATCCATTTCATAGTTACACTGTGTTATCAACCGAAACAACGAGTTAAACTATAGTATATTTGCTTTGATAACTTCATTTTTGTTGGAAATTTTGCCAAGTAAATGACTTAAATTTTCAAGATAATAACCAAACCTATATTTAACTTATTTGTGTTCCTTCATTCATAAATATTTTCAAAAACTTGCATTCACATCTTTGTAAATAAATCTTGCATTTTGTAAATATTTGCATCCTGCATTTGGATTTTGTGGGTAGTATCCGCTGAAAACCCTCATGAGACAACACTCGTCCTACTGAGGCCACCCAGAGGTTTAACAGCTTGTTGCATACGCTCAATGCAATCGTGCTCCATACGAAAATGGATTTATCTTAATTTTTAGTTTATTCGAGGACGAATAAAAAGATAAGTGTGGGGGTATTTGATGTGCATGTAAATGTGCATATTTTTACCACCATATTTAATCTATTTAAATAAAATAAATGATCATATTGGGTATTTTAACTTGTTTAAACCAAAATTCAAATTATTTTCAAATTGTCACATATTCATCTTCATATAGGGGCAAAATGGTCATTTTTGTGCATTTATTAAATTGTAAAAATTTACTTGGAATTTTCTATGTTGTTTTGTAGGAAATTTAGTGAATTTTACAAGTGGTTTCATGATGATATATGCATGCACAAGAGTGAAGAGAACAAATGAAGATGGAAATAATTCAAAGTAAAAATCATGGAGGACCCCACTTACCCACCTACTTTAATGTACACTTAGGAGCTAATGCACATGCTAAAAGGCCATTAAATCTTCATGCATACTTAATGAGTGATTATTGAAGCTAATGATAACTTGACCACCACACTTCCTACAATGGCATTTTGGGCATTCCCCAAAAATATGCATTAGGGTTTCTAACTTGTATAAATACCCCTAATGTTTCATGTAACCCTCTTCCTCTTAGTTAGTTTTTAGCTTAGAAAATAAACCAAAGCTCTCTTTCTTTTCATGGCTACTTAGCCATTTCTTCTCTTATGTAATTCTTTTTTTTCTTTCTTTATGCAATTTAATACATGTTCCTTTTCTTTTCTTGTTTATTTCCTTTCATGTTGTAGTGTAGATTTGTTTATTTACGCAAGTAGTGTAGATTTTCTTTTATGAAATTAGACTGGTTCTCTTTTTCATTAGCTTTCATTTTTCTTTCTTTTTAGTTTCATGTTGCTTGCTATAAGTGTTGATATGATAACATAAATGAGAGGCTAATCCCTTCAATTTAGGGGTAATGAAGCCTCTAATCATGTAGCTTCAACATTTTGACGTTATGCTCTCTTTTTGTGCTTTAATGAGAATGTATGAAGTGGTTAACTTGTTGTTTTTGCTTTGAATTTGATAGCCTATATGGTTGACACCAAACAGGCTATACTTAAACAATCACTAACACAAATTACCTCTTCATCTACATATGATGATGGTAATGAAGTGAATGTTGAAATTAAAATTTGATGGTCTATATTTCTAATTAATAGTTAATAGGCCATACTTAAAATAGATTTTTCTTTCAACTTTGTTGTCATTTTTCATATGAGTTAGTAAGTGGTTTAAGGGGTGTGTTATAGTTTGATGGCTTATGTTGAGCTAATTAATAGCACAAATAGGCCATACTTATGATAAACACATCATTTAAATTCATTTATGACCAAAAAAGAGAGATCATAATTTCATAATTTGTTGAACTATACGATCTAGAGAGTGGAATTATCTCTAAACTGTCATTTAACTCTCATTTTTCTATCAATTTTCTTTTGCTCATTTTTCTACATTTTTAGCTTCACACTTTTCAACTTTGGTTAATTTGATTGAATAGAGATTTAAAATCAACAATTCCCTGCGGATCGACCCGTACTCGCCACATACTACGATAGTATGCCATGCGCTTGCGGTTATTTTAATTTGAAATTTTTCGACTATTTTCTAAACCGATAGAAAACTAGTTGATTAACATATGTAGGAGGCAAGCTGATTATTAGGTGTTCTTTCTGTTTGATTCCACTGTTTAATTAGATGTAATGGCAAAGTGTTTTAATTGCCTATATTTAGACTCTGGTCTACCAAGGGGGCATCTTTATATGTCGCTCTTGGCGTATTAATAATTATATTTCTCTGAATGTGGTTTAAGAATTAGGATTATTTAATGAATTTGAAACATGATTTGAAGTGGAATGAGACACTCCAATAGTCATAACCGAATTATATACTCGGTGGAGAAGTTAGACTCAAGTACTAGTGCTTTGCTCGATGCAATGGAAGTAGAAGAAGGGTGGAATCAAGTTTTGGTAGCAAGAGAGTTTGCAGATGTTTTTGAGCCAGTCACAGGACTACCAAAGCGAACCATTGAGTTTCGAATAGATCTTGTGCCAGGAGCAGAACCTGTAAGTAGACCACCTAGCAGGATGATACCTACCGAGATAAAGGAATTCAAGGTGCGGCTGGTGGATTTAGAAAGAAAGAATCTCATTAGACCAAGCAGTTCGCCTTGGGAAGTGGCCGCGGTGTTTGTGAAGAAACTGGATGGGTCGTTAAGGATGTGTATCAACTATCGTAAGTTGAACGAGAAAACGATCAAGAATAGGTATCCTTTACTTAGAATTGATGATTGATTTGATCAGTTGAGTGGAGCCAGAGTATTTTCCCAATTGGATTTGGTGATAGGCTTCCATCAGCTACGAGTGGTAGAGGACAGTATTCCTTTGACGGCATTTCAGACTAGGTATGGTTCGTACGAGTGGTTACTAATGCCATTCAGGTTAAGGAACGCACCAGCTTTCTTCGTGGATTTGATGAACTGAGTTTTCCAAGAGCACTTGGATAGGTTCATATTGGTATTCATAGATGACATTTTAATATACTCTAAGGATGAAAGAGAGCATGAAGTTCATCTTAGAGTAGTGCTTGAGACGCCGAGGCAGCATCAACTGAAAGCGAAGTTTTCAAAGTGTCATTTCTGAAAGAAAGAAGTTAAGTTTATTGGTCACATGGTTACAGAGAAGGGTTGTCAGTTGATCCGGATAAGATCAAGGCCGTTAACAACTAGAAGAGACCAAAGATGGTGACTGAGATCTGAAGTTTTCTTGGACTCGCTGGCTTATAACGGAGGTTCATTAAGGATTTATCGTGGATAGCAGCACCTTTGACTAAGCTAACCAGGAAGGACATGAAGTTTATTTGGTATGACCAATGTGAGGAAGCATTCCTTAAGTTAAAGCATTATTAACCAATGCGCCTATGTTAGTAGTTCCAGATGGGAATCAAGGATTAGTAGTGTATACCAATGCATGTGGAACCGGATTAGGGGTCGTGTTGATGCAGAAAAGGTAAAGTTATTGCCTACACTTCACGACAACTTAGACCGCATGAAGTGATATATCCTACTCATGATCTAGAATTGGTGGCAGTGATCTTCACACTAAAAGTATCGAGGCATTATCTCTTAGGGGAGAGATTTGAGTTATACACAGATCATAAGTCCGTAAGATATTTATTCTCTCAGAAGGATTTGAATATGAGACAGTAGAGGTGGTTGGATTTTTTAGCATCTTATGATTTTTGTATAGATTATACACTTGGAAAAGGAAATAAAGTAGCGGATGCTCCTGGCAGTAAACATCAGAATGTTATTGGCTATGTTAACAGAATGGAAGGACCTAGAGGCTTTGACTACTTGTAGTGTGCAGTTTAGATTGACTGTTAGTTCTAGTCAGAGAAAGTTCGATTAGTACTGATCGAAAGGATTGCTTCTAAGTAGAAAGAGGATCCACTGTTAGCCAAGAAGATCAAAGGCTTGAGTTTTGATTGGAGATTGACGATCTAAAAGATTTTAGTCTTGACCAGAAGGGATGGTTGAGAAAGAAGGGATGGTTGTATGTTCCAAATGTTAAGGAATTAAGAAGAGAAGTTCTTAGGGAATGTCATCGATCAAAATTTATGATTCATCCTGGGGTAACCAAGATATATCAGGACATAAAGAGGAGTTTCTACTTGGAAGGTATGAAGATGGATGTTGCCTTCTAGGTAAAGCAGTGTGTGAACTGTCAATAGGTAAAGGCCAAACATCAGAACCCAATGGGTTGCTTTAACCTTTGGAGATACCAGTTTGGAAATGAGATTCGATATCTATGGATTTTATAGACAGGTTTCCAAGGTCAAATCGAGGAAATGAAAGCATATGGGTTGTAGTGGACAGATTGAATAAGAGTGCCCACTTCATTCTAGCTAAGTCAACCAGGACGACACCTGTTTTAGCTAAATTGTTTATATAGAACATAGTTAGACTACATGGAATTCCTAGTAGTATAGTAAGTGATAGAGATACTTTGTTTACTAGCAAGTTCTAGAAGAGTCTATAGGACGTGTTAGGTACCAAGCTCAAGATGGGTACTGCTTATCACCCTCAAACAAATGGGCAGACAGAGAGAATCAACAAAGTACTCGAGGATTAGTTGAGAGCTTGTGTACTAGATTTCGGTGGATCATAGGAAGATCACCAACACTTAGTTGAGTTTTCTTATAATAATAGTTATCAGAATAGTGTAGGAATGGAACCTTTCGAAGCTTTGTGTAGAAGGCCATGCAATTCACTAGCATGTTGGTCGGAAACTGTAGACAGATTAGTCTTAGTTCCAGATCTGGTAAGAGAGGCAACAGAGAAGATTGAGTTAATCTGAAGTAGGATGAAGGAAGCTTAGTCTAGACAAAAAAGTTACGCAAATAAGAGGCATAAGGATTTAAGAGTTCTCGGTTGGAGATAGGGTTTTCATTAAAGTATCACCGATGAAGGGTGTGGTACGATTCGGAAAGTCAAGGAAACTAGCACCAAGATATGTTGGACTATTCTTAGTTATAAAGAGAATCAAAAAGCTTGCATACAAAGTAGAGTTACCGAGCAGTTTGGCAGGTGTCCATAATGTGTTTCATGTGTCTCATCTTCGTAAGTATGTGCATGATCCAGAGATTACTATTCCTACGACTGCATTGGAAGACTTAATAGTAGAACCGAATCTGACCTTTGTTAGGAAACCTGTTTGAGTTGTAACAAGAGATAAGAAGATGTTAAGAAACAAGGCGGTCAAGTTAGTGAAAGTTCAGTGGAGCGACAACGAGAAGGACTATACTTGGGAGACAGAAGATAGGATTTGTGATACTTATCTTGATCTGCTTTAAGGGTACATTCTAAATTTACTTTATATAGACTGTTTCCTAGTTAGGTAGGCCGGTATGGTATTTAGGAGATGTTATACATGATTGCTATGCTTAATATTTAGTCCTTGCTAAATTTTAAGGACGAAATTCTTTAAGGAGTGTAGCCTGTAACAGACCTAATTTTAAATAGCATTATTCAAGAGATTTAATTAGATAAATTAAATAGAATAATGTAGAGACTAGAGTGATAAGGGAATTGAGATTTGAGAACTAATTAGGGTCGTGCCTTAACTAAATGAATATATATGTGTGATTTATAAATTAGAGATTTAAGAGAATAAGGCAAGGGCAAAAAGGGAATAGCCATATACCATAACCCCTAAGCCCCTTACCTCATTCTCATTCACATTTTCATAAACTAAGAATATAAACAAAGGAGAAACAAGGCCGGCCATAAACCTAGGAGAAGAGGAGCTCAAAAATCAATTAGAGGCTAAGATTCAAGCTAGGAGGATTAAAGTGAAGAACAAATCTCAAGTTCCTTATCCAAACAAGGTGAATAATGATCTAAACCATCTCATATAAGTCTTCTTGAATGTTTTAATTTGAGTTTAAGATTTAAAACCGTTTGGTTGGATGAATGATGATATGCTTTGATTTATATGTCATGTTATAATTTAAACCAGGATTTTGTGGGAAATATAATTCGATTTTAAGATTAAAATCGTGCAAATTGATTTCTGAATACCAAGATGTTTTAATATGTTATGTACAACATTATTTTGGAGATGGGTTTGAATTCTCATAATATTCCAAGTTATGGATAATTTATTATGGATTTTGAAGAAATAGATAATTTAGGGTTTAAATTATTTAAGACAATTAAGTAATGTTTTTCGATCAGAAATTTATATATGTTAGAAAACATATTAAAAGTGAATAATCATGATTTTTGGGGATTTTTCCTAAGTGTTTTACTATGGTTATTAAATTATTTATGTTAGAGGACTTAAATGTTTTGTTAATGAGAAGGGCTTATTTGTTAAAATAATTTCATTTGTTAATTGTTGAATTCATCAGCCTTTTAGAAAAGAATTTTGATAAAGAATTGGCAACCAAACATATTTTGAAAAATTAGGCAAGTTAAGTAAAAAGAAGTACTTTGAAAGGCATAAAAATCAATTTTGTTTCGAATTACAACTTCGCCACTTCCATTTGCATGCTTTCGTCACCATACTTCTGCCAATGACCTTTCGCACCCATTCGAAACCAATGCACATGGTATCAAGCCATTGATACGTAGCATATTGGAGAAAGGTGGAAGGGACTGTGTTGAAGGCATGCTTTCGAAGGAGTTGAAGCCATTTTTATAAGATTTCGAATCAATTCAACTTGCCTTTGTTTTTAATGAAGATTTCGAAAGAGTTGCCACATTTTGAACTCATTTGATACCTAACTGCTGCATTCATACCTTTCGAATTGTTTAAAGGTTGCTTTTCTTTATAGCATTATAACAATGAGTTCGAAAAGAAGGCTTTCGTTTTATTAACATTGAAGTCACCTTTCCAATGCTTTCGAAAGGGTTGTTTAGCCGCTTTTATCAATGTTCGGAGGCAATGGTTTCGAAAGGATGGTTTCGAAGCTGTCTTCTTCTCCAATTCCTTTTCTTAAGATTAATGATTTCGAAAGCAAAGCTTTCACTTTTGTTCTCTATGACCATGTAGTTATATTTAATGTTAAACCCAATGATTTCAAAAGAGATACTTTCAAATGGTTTCGAAGCTATGCTTCCATAAAATCTACTTGAACTAAATGCCTTTGAAATGTAAGTTTTAAGTGTTTCGAAAGATATATGTTTAAGTGTTTCGAAAGGAAGGTTTCTATGCTTTTGAATGTTTTTAATGGTTTTGAAAGAGTAGGTCTAAGATTTTAAGTAATGCTTTCGAAAGGGAGAGTGACAGAGGGTAACTCATGATGTCACGATGATCCAAAGAATCTAGTCGAAAGCCTTAGTTTTCAAATAAGAAACCCAATCTCATTTTTAAAGGTAAACCCATAGCAATATGAAAGAGTTTTGAAATGGCATTTAACTTTGGAATTTTTGAAGAAGCTTTCCTTGCTAAAGATAGTGGATTAAGGGTATTAACCATGTTTCATTAGAAAAATGATTACAAGGAATTAGATAATCGATGTTTATATTATTACATTTTGATTAGTTATTATGTATGCTTCTATAAACATATTCACTTCATAGTTAACCCATAACTGCATTTTGGGGTGTTAAGGGCAGAATAGCCAGCTAGGTTGACCCAGTAGTAAATATATATTGAGTTAACTCATGTGTGAGTAGAATTGCATCCAGGAGGTTAGATAGACAAGAATATAAGATGCCCAAAGACCGATCGAAGGTTTATTGGTTTAGTCAGGTTCTTAGTAAGCCCATGAAAACTATATATGGAAATTGTTATTGGCAGGGGCCAATAAGTTCTTAGTGATCCCATGAAAACTATGTTCGAAATAAGTTATTGAAAGAGATCAATAGGTTCATAGTGATCCTATAAAAACTATGACATGAGAGATGTTATTGGAGAATCCAATAGGTTCATAGTGACACCATGAAAACTTGATTAGACGATGTTATGGGTAGACACCAATAGGTTCTTAGTGATCCCATGAAAACTATGAAACCAGACAGATAGTCCGTATGTTTGGAACTGGTTGTTAGTCAACCCATGGAAACTAATAGGTTATTGTGACCCTAGAAACCATGACATGAGACAGATAGTCGGGTAAATGGGGATGGGAAATCTAGAGCTCATTGCATGTTTGCATTTCGTCGTGATACATTTTATTAAGTTATGACTTAAACATTGTGGATGCAGGTGCACAGTATATGGTTATTGTAAATTGGGTTAAGATACTAGTGAGCTGTAAAACCATTCCGCAAAGCGGTGTGGTCTCACTAGATATGTACATAGTTCGAGATGGTAGGTTATTATTCATACCAGACTTTTTGTCTGACTCAAAGTTTATGTTTTCGCCTTAAACTCTTGGGTGCTCAATTGATTTTGAGTATTTTGAGAGTTAAGGTTTTCAGGTTCTCCTTTAGATGAATAAGCTTTCAGAGACATGCAGGAGGCAAGCTTGCTATTAGGAGTTCTTTCTGATTGATTCTGCTGCGTAATTGGATGTAATGGCAAAGTTGTTTAATTGCATATATTTAGACTATGATCTACCAAACAGGCATCTTCATATGTCGCTCTTGGTATGTATTGTAATAATTGTATTTCTCTGAACGTGGTTTATGAATTGGGATTATGTAATGAATTTGATATGTGATTTGAAGTGGAATGAGAAATTTATTTTAAATTTTTTCATATCTATGTGTTTCTAGTATACCAATGTATCTAACATTATCGCATTTGGTCACCGACAATTGATAAGTATAGATGACTGCAGCATCCATAGCAATTAGTTTTGGCCCTCCAAATGGAGGATGTTACAAATCCACTTTTTCGGATCCCAAAAAGCTAAGCCCGAAAGACTGGATGCTGCTCTCGAGGGTAGACCTCGGTTCTAAATGTCTTATTGCATATGTTTTATGACATAACTTTTATGAAATGTAAGTTTGTTTATCTGACCTATTTTTCTCTTTTCATGTGGCAGTGGTTTATGGAGGCGAATTCAAGATAGGTGAACTTCTATTGAGCAAATTATCTTCCTTCGCTTTCACTCGATGGAAACCGCCACTAAAGGACCCGCTTGCATCCAAAAAGAACAAGAAGAACATTCTTTCTACTAAAGTCACATTGCTTTGGATGCCATTACCTTTTCTACTTCTTCTACCAAAGACCAGCTAGACCGAGTGGTTGAGGTTACCCATTTTGCTATCGATGATCACCTACTGAAGATTGTAAGAGATTCTCGGGTGGAATTAGCTGATGACATCGATAGCTTTGGGAGGATGATGAGCATGGAGAGGACCACCTCAAGGTAAGCATCTCTACTTTCTTATTTATCTCTCTAGTTTCCATTAATAACTTTCCTTCCTTGGGTCCTAGCTGACTTCTTGGTTCTCCAACGAGGGTTCCAAACATTGAAGGGAGAGTTGGTAAAGGCTGATGCAACTACACGGAAATTGGCCAAATACAAGGAAAAGGTTGAGTCCATTGAGAAGTAGTTTACTGAATATAAGGAGAGGGCCGAGAAGGAGGCCTAGGACGAGAGGGAGAGGAGGCATAAGGAGATGAAAACTTCCGAGATCAAAATCGCAAAGTTAGAGAAGGCCCTTAAGGACCAAAAGGTCAAGCATAAAGAAGAGTTGGAAGAGACTAAGAAAGGGGTCTCGGGCTTGGTTACTAAGGAAGAGGCCGATAAGGTGGCTGGTGCTAAAGCTTTCATGGTCCTCTATAGTGCCTATGAGTTTAGCTGGGACAATGGTGTAATTCTCTTTATGGGCTTCAATTCTAATGGAAAAAGGATTGAAGAGAAAGTATAAGAAGGCCTGAGCCTCAGCAAATGTTGAACAATTAGATCTGAAAGGGGAAGCTCACAAGAGGAAAGAGGTACGTTCTAACATTGAACTGCAGGAATCTTCTGTTAAAGATGTTTAGATTTTGGCTTGTAACAATTCTACTACATTTCCTTTTTGTGTGTTTGTCTATGGTGATTGTGACTTTGATGGTACTTTTTAGGTTTTTATGGACTATTTTTGTAGGATCGAATTAACCCCCCGGGAGGGGTTTGAATAGGGTTTATAAACAATTCACAGATAAATAAAAATTGCAGCACAGATAATAACAAAGTAAATGTGGAAATTAAGAGCGACACACAAATTTACCTAGCTTTGGCGAAACCTGCATACTGCTGCCTCTAAGGTTTCTACTAGGAATTAAACAATCTAACGCTTACAGACCCTATAAACTCGCGACCCTCGCTAACCTGATTGTTCTAACTCTATGCTCAAAACCCTGCCACAACTCAGCCACTGAGTTGCGAATTCTCGAACTATGCTCAATAGTTCGTAGCTAGTTAAAAACTATAGTTTAGTAAATTTAACAAAGTAGATACAATTAAGAAAATGAAACCCTATTGTAATTTAGACTATAGTAGACATGGCCCAAAAATAGAAGTATGTTGCCCGTTTAAAAAATTAATAGAGTAATATTTCTCAAGCAATTTTTTTGTTTTGCTTCTAGTATAGCCAATTCCTCATTTCTTCTTTTTGGGCCGATATAATTTTAGGGCTTTGTAATTTAAGGCGCCACTCCTTAATTGAAATTGGTTCAATTATCTTGCAATCCTATGTGATTCTGGTCACCTTCAAATCCGTTGAGTTATTAATGATTGCGGATATTTGGGTATGAATTTTCCCCTTTTTGATTTTGTAGCGTTCTCGACTTTGATGCTTCGAGTTAAGATTGATGCATGATTTATTTAAGTTTTGCTCTCTGATTTTGCTTGAACTCGAATCATAATTATTGCCGATGATGATAATGGGATTTATATAGGAATCAATTTCCTATATTTTCATTCATATATTTGACTTTGAGATTTTCTTATTTTTATGTTTGGCCATTAATATTTTGTTGAATGGTTCGATGAATTTCTGACTTATTCTATTGTTAAATATATCTATGGTTGAATACATTTGTTCTCGGCCTTGACTTGTTCATTTGTGTTTCGTTTGTTGATCTCTAAACGAATGGCTTTGATGTTTTCTGACTTGTTCCAAAACTGCTTTGAAATGATTGCGTCTATATAAATCCTAATCTTTAGGATATCAATCATTTCTTTGCATACTTTCACAAAATACACTCACTTTATGCTTAATGTTGTCTCATTCCAGTTTAGTGGTACGATGCATGCTAATGTAATCTTTCTTATGATTTATGATAAATTGTTCCTTGTTGAAATGTTTTCTTGCTCACTACTGCTATGATGTTGCCTAACCATGTGCACTTGACCCTGTGCTAGTACTTCAGGTTCATTGTACCAATTCATCACACTTGACACTCTTTGCTAGTTGATCTTCTTGTGTTATGTTTTGTTGGTTGATATGTTGATGAGTTTGTTGCTTTATTAATGTCGATACCCCTTTGATTTATGCAATCTGGTTTTGCTATATTGACCTGGTTTCACTTTAACACCTTGTTTGCATTGTTGCCTGAGACTACTCACTATGTACATATATACATGTATATACATATGTGTATATATGTAATTAGTCTATCCTTGCTAACTTCTCATGTCTTTTGATGCCATGACTGAATTTTTGATGCCCTATGTATGTGTATACATATATACATATATATGTATATATGTAGATGCTTATTTTGATGATATATACTTGCTGCCTATACTTGTCATTCCTATTTTTCCTATACCATTTTGAGTTGATCATATGCGGTCTTGTGACAGTCGCTCCACTTTGATACTAATGTGTTGCATGATTTCTGAACCCATGCACATGCACATGCACTTGACCTTGAACCCGGACTACACTTGCATATGACCTCTTGTTTTTACTTTGCTGAATTTGGTTGATTATCTCCTTGTTATCCATTCCCACCTTGATGACTAAGATGCATGTTTGCATGCCCATGCCTGTTTTATCTGCACTTGCACTCTTAGCTGCAATGTTCTGGCTTGTAGTGTGTTGTACTTCTGTGTAGACTTGCCTGGGTTGGACTTATTTGTGTGCACTATCTTTATTTATACATTCCTTGACCGTTCCTGTAACATCTTACTGTGTGTGTTCCTGAGTGTTGGTGTTGTTCATCTGATTTCGCCTGTGTAAGTACCATTTTATGTTTGCTATGTCCATGCCCTTAAACATTTGCTTGTTTGACCTTTTATTTTTATTTGACCTTGCTTGCATAGTTTTTCTTAGACATGATATGCACTTGAGTTGAGATACTTTGATTGTTTCGCTGCCTTGTTTGTACTTAAATATTTGCACCTTAGTTGAGCCTGAGGAGGCTTGGGCTTGACCTTGTGCACACTTGCACTATGTTGAGCCTTCGGGCTTGACCTTGTGCACACTTGCACTGTGTTGAGACTTCGGGCACGACCTTGTGCACACTTGCACTATGTTAAGCCTTCAGGCTTGACCTTTGCACTTGTCCCCGAAATTTAAATGATGCAAGTACGTTTTGCATATCTTCATGGCTCAATGGCGTGTATAGTGATACTCTATGCATGTCATATGCTGCTCGTGTACATTTATTTTTGGTTCCTCTCTAGAATATGAAAAGAAAAACAAACCCATAAACTAAGGGAATATTAATATTCAAATTCAATTTTATTTTTGAAATTTAGGTTCGTTTCTTTTTCTAGTTTACTACATTGTTTATTTGACAAGTATAGCGGATGGCTGGACATAAGCTTGAGCAAGAAGAACACAAGAACAAATTTGAGTGTGAGTGAGTGAGAGTAAAAATGTTCTATATGAGACTATGGAATGTGTATAGTGAGAGTTGTATGGTATTTGAAAATGTAAATATAGTGGAAGCCAAATGTGTACTATTTGAATTTATAATAAAATATTTGTTTGAATAAAATATACATTTAAATGATATTCTGATTCATTTATTTTATTCAACAAATATTTATTTCGTTCTATGAAATCATAGTAGTACTATAACAAACAAATTTAACGAATATATATATATATCTTTGTGTGTGTGTGTGAGTGTGTTTATTATCATCAAACAAAAATCATAAACCATTATATTCTATAATTGACTTCATTACGTCTATTTTGAAATACTTTTCAACCATATTTAGACTGCGAAAGTCTAATTCCTCCCATTATGAAGTATTATAGAAGAGGAGTCAAACCAGAAACTTGAAGTTGTTAGCAACCATAGGTGCCTTTAAATCCTAACAAACATCTGAAAGTGTGTAGGACCGTGTAATATGGATATATGATAATACAGAGTATAGTGATGATAATAATACTGTAAATAGTGCGGAATATAAAAGCAGTATAGTAAAATGACACCAGATATTTTATACTGGTTCGGAGCACCGTCCTACGTCCAGTCCCAGACTTCTTCTGGAATTTACCAACTAACAATACCCTCACTTAACTCGGAGTAATAGGTTTAAACAACCCTTGAGCAGCCGAACAAGGACCCGAGCAACAGAACAGGATTTCGCCTCAACAGCCGAAGAGGACTTCACTTAACCCGAGCAGCAGAACGGATCAATAGTAAATACAAATTAGTTTCTGACTTCTCGTGTTCTTAATAACACTAATGAGTCAATGATGTACAGAACTTCCTATAATCTAATCCTCAAATTTATGAATGTGAATAAGGATTGAAGGAAGAATATGATAGCTTTATAGAAAATAATATTAGAGAGTAAGATCAGAAAGCAATAAAAATAAAAATGATGTTTTTTTGATGTAGAACTAATGTGTTTATATAGTTGTTTAAGAGATATAACCATTCACGAATAGTTCTCATCAAAAGAAGCATCTCTTATGAAGAGATATGGATTGAGACTCTTCATTAGAGGAGATGTCTTTTCATAAAAAATGACAGTTGGAACACAGTAGTCGACTGGTCAAAATCTACCAGCCAACTAGTTGAAAAAGATGTGTGCACGTTTATGTGCATGTTTGCATATATATGAGCAAACTGCTGAACCAGTCGACTGGTTGAAATGCACCAGTCGACTGTTTTAGCTGTTTGTGCATATATATGCATATTTTCCAGCTTATTTAAAATTATAATGAAGATGGCTATTTTGTTGATGTTTGTGAGAGATTTTGAGGATAGATTTTAACAAAAATAACTACTCTACAAACAATAATAGATATGTACTAACACATTTATAATGTGGCCTTGAGATCTCCAAAGTGCTAGTATATCTCCTTCGGTTAGTAGTCGCATCTTCTTTGCTTCTTCTTGTCAATTATTGTATGTTGTCATGAATCAAAATCCATGATTCAACATTCTCCCCCTTTTTGATTGATGACAACCTGTAAAGAAGAATATATATGTCGTAGAAGAAAAAAAATAAACTCCCCCTGAATTTATTATTCCTCCTTAATAAAGAACTATCGTTTTCCTGCAAATAAGAGTTAGTCCACATATGTCTTTCCCCCTTTGTCATCGACAAAAAGAAAAAGCAGAAACATTGCATAAATAAATTTCATACAAAATATGAAGTATGACCAGATAAAGGTAGCAGTAGTAGCAGTAGTTTAGAGAGACTAATTAGACAAGTCTCTTGAAAAAAAAACAAAAGTAGAGAATAATATTCAAAGAAAAACAACACTAGGGATAATTACGACTGATTAGTCGGAATCTGTTTGCACATCGTCTCCTTCCTCTTCTTCTTCTTGAATTTCTTTTCCTTTGTTTTTGTGATGCGGTTCAGAAGTAGGTCCGCCAATACTTGGAGAGGAACTAGTAGCTTCTTCTGAAGTGCTCCATGTGAATTGAGGTGCAGGACGTTTTCCCGGATCTTGAGCAGCATGAGGAGTTGATGAAGAGCAGGAGATTGCGTCCCATAATTTGACGAAGAATGATTTTACCTTATTGAATTTCTTATCGATTTTAGTATCCATTCTTTTCAACCGAGCTTCTAGAAGCAATTGATTCCGAGAAACTATATCCAATGAATCTTTTGTTGAGAGAGTTGCAGAGGGAATACGAACATCGCTTGGTCTTGAAGATTGAGAGGTAGCAGTTGGTGGTTGTTGAGGTTGTCGTGAATGTGGACGTGTAAGCCAATCTGCATAGGGCATAATGCAAAGAGTGGGAGGAGGGAGCTTCATGAGTTTTATAGTCTTTGCATTAAGAATGCCGACGGTTGAAATTTCAGAATCTGGTTCCGGGACGTCACAATGTTTAAGTAGACGCATGATGTACTCAGCATAGAAAATACGTTTCATAGCACCTTGATTGAAGGCGAGTAACTCGTCTACTATGAGTTGAGTCCAATTAATGTCTTGACCATCATATATAGCATAAAAGGCACAAAAATTTTCTTGATAAACCTGATCAAAAGTGCCGGTGCGTTGAAGAATAGAGCGCATCATTGCCCGATGTAGTAATCTGGCTGTAGGACGAAGACCAATCGACTTAGTACCATCTGAATTATCTTCTATAAAACGGTGACTGACTTCATTTCGAGTATGAACTACGCAATCAACTTCATTAAGATTAATCCCATGTGTTGGTGTATCAAGAATATGACCAACACGATCAATTGGAAGAAATAATTTCTTGCCACAAACTAAGCTCCAAATGCAATTATCTCGGTTACCTCGTGGATCTTGGTGACCCAAATTCAAGTTAGCCAGAAAAAGTTTTACCATGATGTGATTTATTGGTAACTTGTTCCTTTCATAGTCGAGCAAAGATTCTAATTTACCTTGCCTAGCAATGTTGAGAAGACCGTAGGCCGAGAAATTCGGAAAAACAACAAATGAGCTCTCAAGAATTGGAACATTTTTCAATTTTTTCCATCGTTGAATGGCAGTAGCATCGTACAACCACTGAGCAATATATGTATCAATGGGATCTTGAGTGGAAGAAGATGAAGTTTTTGATTTTTTTGATTTGGGAGGAGCCATTTTAGTGCTTTTTGATAATAGTTTGAAGGGGTGTTAGGTTTTGAAAAAAATGAAACTAAAGAAGGATGAAACGGTTTTAGAATAGATGTAGATGATGTGTCAAAAAGTTATTGGGTGGAATAGTGAAAAAAGTGTTCCGGTTTGCTCAAAATTTTTAAAAATGAAGTCCAGCAGTCGACTGGTGAAAGATATCCAGTCGACTGTTTAAGCCAAACAGAGAAGTACACAGTTTAACCAGTCGACTGGTGGAACTTAGTCGACTGGATAAGGAAACCAGAGAGCAAAAATAGGTAAAACAGTCGACTGGTTGTATCTGAGCAGTCGACTCCTGGAAAACATTGTTGTAAAGAGATACTTGAGAAAAAAATATATAAAAGATATACTAATATATAAATAAAATAGAGATTATTATACATGACAACAGTATGACCAACACTTATTTTGGTTGAGATTGTTGATCATTTATTGGAAACAAAGAATCAAAATATAATCTAACAAAATACAAATAAAGTAAGAAATCATTTGGGAGATTTCTTTGGAGTTTTATTTTGAGATTTCTTTGGAGTTGTCTTCGGTGTTGTTTCCTCTCCTGGTTCTATTTTGGTGTTCTCAATATATGGTTGAAGAGGAGACCAAATGTTATTCCGAGACGTATAATTTGGAGAGACTGGAGGAGGTTGAGGACTTGGTTCCCATGGATTATAGTGAGAGGAAGACGGTTGAGAAGAATGAGGATGAAAAGATGTTGGTTGATGTACGTTAGATGTAGAACAACCACAAATTTTCGATCCGATATCTGCAAGAAACTGAAGACGTCTTGAATTTGTTTTCTGCTCGTAATACATTTCACGGTTTAGTTCAACTAGTTCCCGTTGATAGTGATGCATATCATTTATCTTGTGTTTAGTATCCGGGGAACCGAAAAACAAAAACCGCCTAGACTTCTTCTTTTCCGGGGTATATCCGGTATGATTTCTTGCAGTTGGAGTGGGTAAATGAGAATCAGAAGAATCATATGCAGAAGATGGTGTTAAAAAATCTTCGCATGATGGTTCATCAGAAGAGTTGTGGTTAGAAGCCATAAGGATGATAATATTTGCCAGGAATAGTTCTAGAGTCATTGTTTTGAAATGAAAGAAAACTTTACTTTTGTTTGTAAAAGAAAGAGTGAGGATAATATATAAATAGAGAGTATATATATATAGGCGAAAGCTTCAAAAAATAAAGATGGCTAAAAAAGCTTTCTACCAGAAGAAAAATAGTGATGGGGAGAAAATAAAGGAAACAGGTAGTTACAAAATAACTGAAAGATGTTGTAAAAACAGAAAACTTAAAAAATATACATAGCTTAGTTGGTAATTATATCTTTAAGAGAGACGATACCAAGTTCTCGTCTAAATTTAATAAAAGAATTTTCATTTAAAGGTTTAGTAAAAATATCAGCCAGTTGATTTTCTGTAGGAACAAAATCTAAATCTATTAAATTATTTTCAATACAATCACGAAGAAAATGGTGACGAATGTCAATATGTTTTGTTCGTGAATGATTAACTGGATTTTTAGATAGATTTATAGCACTGGAGTTATCACAATATATTGTTGATTTAGATAGATCGAAACCAAAATCTTTAATTGTTTGTTGCATATATATGACTTGAGCACATGCTAAAGCTGCAGATATGTATTCTGCTTCACAAGTAGATAGTGAAACACAATTTTGTTTTTTACTAAACCAAGATACAAGAGACCGTCCAATAAAATGGCAAGTCCCACTTGTACTTTTTCTATCCGTTCGACTTCCTCCAAAATCAGCATCGCTATAGGATACTAATTCGAAAGGACAATCTTTAGGATAAAATAGTCCAAAGTTCTTGGTTTTACTAAGATACCGTAAAATTCGTTTCACTGCTCTCATATGTGATTCTTTAGGATCTGCTTGAAATCGTGCACATAAGCAAACACTCACCATTATATCTGGTCTACTAGCAATTAAATAAAGTAATGATCCAATCATGCTTCGATATAATTTTTGGTCAACACTTTTGCCATTTTCATCTTTTTCTAAATGTATTGTTGTACTCATAGGAGTTGGTTTGCCAGAAGTATTTTCCATATCAAAACGTTTGATTAAATTATTACAATATTTTTCTTGATTTAAAAAGATACCATTTTCAAGTTGTTTAATTTGTAAACCAAGAAAATAATTTAATTCACCCATATGGGACATTTCAAATTCTTTGGTCATTATGTTTGAAAATTCTTTACATAGTTTTTCATTAGTAGACCCAAAAATAATGTCATCAACATATATTTGAATAACTAAAATATCCTTTTTATTTCTTTTGATAAAAAGAGTTTGATCAACCTTTCAAATTTCAAAACCAGAATTTATAAGATAACTTTTGAGATGATCATACCAGGCACGAGGTGCTTGTTTAAGACCATATAAAGCTTTCTTTAACTTATAAACATGGTCTGGAAATTTTTCATGTATAAATAGAGGAGGTTGTTCAACATAAACATTTTCTTTTATAAAACCATTTAAAAATGCACTTTTAACATCCATTTGATAAAGTTTAAAATTATGAAAACATGCATAGGCCAATAAGATACGTATTGCTTCTAATCTAGCAACCGGAGCAAACGTTTCTTCATAGTCAATTCCCTCTTCTTGATTATATCCCTGTGCAGCTAATCTAGCTTTATTTCTAGTGATATTTCCAAGTTTATCAGCTTTATTTTTAAAGACCCATTTTGTACCAATGATTGATTGATCACTAGGCCTTGGAACTAAATCCCAAACATCATTTCTTTCGAATTGGTTTAGTTCTTCTTGCATAGCGATAATCCAATAATCATCAGTAGAGGCTTCTTTAATATTTTTATGTTCAATTGAAGAGAGAAAAGCTACATGACCCATTTGATTCAATTGACTTCTTGTTCTAACAGTTGAATTAATTTCTCCAATCACATTTTGAACAGGATGATCCCGTAAAATTCGAGTGGAGATCTTATTTCTGTTTGAACAGGATTATCAATTTGATTTTTATTATGAACAGTATTTTCAAAATTCTCAAAATTTGTAGTTTCAATATTTGTGATATTTTCAGAAAATTCTTCATAATCTTTTCTACTTGTTTTAGTAATAAAATTTTCTTCAAAGGTTACATGTAATGTTTCTTCAATAATTTTAGATCTTTTATTAAAAATTCGATATGCTTTGCTTCGATCTGAATATCCAATAAAGATTCCTTCATCAGATTTTGGATCAAATTTACCAAGTTGATCTTTAGTATTTAAGATAAAACATTTGGAACCAAAAACTTTAAAATAGGAAATATTTGGTTTCCTTCCATAGAACAATTCATAAGAAGTATTCTTGGTTAGTGGTCTAATAGAAACACGATTCAATACATAACAGGCTGTTGCAACTGCTTCTGCCCAGAAATGTTTTGGTAGCGTACTTCCATTTAACAAAGTTCTTGCACATTCTTGTAAAGTTCTAATTTTCCGTTCCACTACTCCATTTTGTTGAGGAGTTCGAGGAAAAGAAAAATTATGGATTATTTCTTTCTTTTTACAAAAATGTTCAAAAGCTTCGTTTTCAAACTCACCGCCATGATCACTTCTAATATTTTTTATTTTTAAATTCTTGAAATTTTGAATTCTTTTGACAAAAGTTTTGAAATACTCAAAAGTATCACTTTTGTTTTTCATAAAAATAGTCCAAGTATATCTAGAAAAATCATCAACAATTACAGACACATACTTATTATGATTTATGGATTGTATTTGAGTTGGTCCGAATAAATCCATGTGTAGTAATTCTAGTGGTTGTACTGTTGAAATAACCTTTTTAGATTTAAAAGATGACTTAGTTAATTTTCCTAATTGACATGCATCACAAATATGATTTACTTTGAAATTCATTTTAGGTAAACCTTTTACTAAATCATTTTTAGAAAGTTTATTTATGGCTTTGAAATTAATATGACAGAAACGTTTGTGCCATAACCAAGGATCACTTTCTTTGGCTATTAAACACATATCTGAATTATGATTTATTTTCATATTAAGAACATAAATATTTCTGTCTCTATTACCTTCAAAAATAAGATTTTCATTTTGATTAAAAATACAACATTTATTTTCTGAAAATGTGATTTTGAATCCTTTGTCACACAATTGGCTAATGCTTAAAAGATTATGTTTTAAATTTTTAACTAATAAAACATTTGAAATAAGAGGTAAATTAGATATACCGTTGTTGCTCACATCGCCTTTGCCGATGATAAATCCTTTGGAGTTGTCTCCAAAAGTGACAGAGCCTCCTTCTGAGTAAATAATACTTGATAGCATATTTTTGTCTCCTGTCATGTGTTTAGAGCAACCACTGTCTAATATCCATTTTCCTCTCTTTTTGAGTGGGACCTGCAAAAAATAAGAAAATAACATTGGTACCCACTTTTCTTATAGGGTCCTAAGAGTTAGGTCTTAGGAAACCAAACCCAAGAGGGTTCAGTATTCCCTTTGATAATATAATTTTCATTTTTGTACACAGATTCAAAAAAGGAGTTTATATATTTCTTCCTAATCAAAGTGTTGTTTGTTTTAGGAATCCATATTTTTATAGTTTTTGAACTAGTCCTTTTTGAATTATCTTTTGTGATCTTACTTTTAGAATCTTTTCTCCATTTATTTTCCTTTTTATGTAGAGGTATTGATTTCTTAACATATCTTAGACCTCTTTTACTTGAAACAGATTGAGAATTTTCAATAATTTTAGACAAATTTTCTCTTCCTTTATTGAAGTTTGAGATATTTTTAGTAATATCTTCTAACTTATTTTAAGACCAATATTGTCTAATTCAATCATTTTAACTTTAGTTTTTAACTCGTGATTTTCAAGAACTAAAGCATCATTCTTTTCTTTTTGAGTTTCAATTTCTTGACTTAATAAGGTAAGTTGAGAATTAATATTAGAGAATGATTTTTGAAGATTTTCAAGTTCTTCCTCTAGTATTTTCTTCTCATCTTTAAGCATATTCTTTTCGAATTCTGCTTTATTTTGATTTTCACGAGTTTCCTTATATTTTTTCTTGAGATTTTTAAGAGTGTCTAGAAGTTCTGAATTAATCTCAATTAAATCATCAAATGTGAAATCACTAACCTCATTATTTGTAGCCATAAAACAAACATTAGCTTGTTCAGTGTCATTGTCGCTTTTCACTTCCAGATGATGAAGAGGAATCTGAATCATACCATGTTACTGAGAAAGCTTTCCTTTTGTAATTGTCCTTCTTGCTCTTGTTTTTATAGGTTTTCTTCTGTTCTGGACAATCTTTTTGAATATGACCTTTCTTATGACAATTATAGCATTCTAGAGCAAAGTTTGATGGTTTGTTGAATTTGTTATTGAAGCTTCTTTTGCTATTAATTTTGTTAACTTTTCGAAATTTCAAAAACTTTTTGAAATTTTTGGCAATGAATGCAAGATCTTCATCATCAGATTCTTCTTCTTCTTCTTGTGCATGAAAAGCTATATTCTTTTTATCTTGTGCCTGTACTCTCTTTGCCTGTAAATTTACTTCATAGGACATTAGATTTCCTATTAACTCTTCTGGTTTCATGGTAGAGAGATCATTAGCTTCTTCGATAGCTAATACTTTTCTTTCCCACTCATCCGTTAAAGAGTTAAGGATTTTTGAAACAATATCAAAATCAGTATATTTTTCTCCTAGTCCTAATAGTGAATGGTAAATGTCTTGAAATCTAGAATACATGTCATTAATTGATTCATCTTGCTTCATCCTAAAGTTTTGAAATTGATTTTTGAGCATAGAGATCTTACTTTGTTTAACCTTATTAGTTCCTTCATGTGTGATCTTCAATGTACGCCATATTTCATATGCAGATTCACACATACTAATACGATTAAACTCGTTTTTCTCTAAAGCACAAAATAACATATTTATTGCTTTAGCATTGGCAGTTGCATCTAATTTTTGTGTATTACTCCATGTAGAGTATTCTCCAGTAGGAGGAGTGTATTCTTTTTATGAAATATTCCATGATTCAAAACTATTAGATTGCATATAGATTCTCATACGTGTAGCCCAGTAATTATAGTTCATGCCATTGAAGAATGGAGGTCGTGTTGTAGATTGACCTTCAGTAAAACTAGTGTTAGCGACAGTGCTAGTGTTATTTTCCATATTAGCAAAGTATCAAATAACTGTGTAACGGTTATAGGATGCCTTGCTCTGATACCAAATGAAAGTGTGTAGGACCGTGTAATATGGATATATGATAATACAGAGTATAGTGATGATAATAATACTGTAAATAGTGCGGAATATAAAAGCAGTATAGTAAAATGACACCAGATATTTTATACTGGTTCGGAGCACCGTCCTACGTCCAGTCCCAGACTTCTTCTGGAATTTACCAACTAACAATACCCTCACTTAACTCGGAGTAATAGGTTTAAACAACCCTTGAGCAGCCGAACAAGGACCCGAGCAACAGAACAGGATTTCGCCTCAACAGCCGAAGAGGACTTCACTTAACCCGAGAAGCAGAACGGATCAATAGTAAATACAAATTAGTTTCTGACTTCTCGTGTTCTTAATAACACTAATGAGTCAATGATGTACAGAACTTCCTATAATCTAATCCTCAAATTTATGAATGTGAATAAGGATTGAAGGAAGAATATGATAGCTTTATAGAAAATAATATTAGAGAGTAAGATCAGAAAGCAATAAAAATAAAAATGATGTTTTTTTGATGTAGAACTAATGTGTTTATATAGTTGTTTAAGAGATATAACCATTCACGAATAGTTCTCATCAAAAGAAGCATCTCTTATGAAGAGATATGGATTGAGACTCTTCATTAGAGGAGATGTCTTTTCATAAAAAATGACAGTTGGAACACAGTAGTCGACTGGTCAAAATCTACCAGCCAACTAGTTGAAAAAGATGTGTGCACGTTTATGTGCATGTTTGCATATATATGAGCAAACTGCTGAACCAGTCGACTGGTTGAAATGCACCAGTCGACTGTTTTAGCTGTTTGTGCATATATATGCATATTTTCCAGCTTATTTAAAATTATAATGAAGATGGCTATTTTGTTGATGTTTGTGAGAGATTTTGAGGATAGATTTTAACAAAAATAACTACTCTACAAACAATAATAGATATGTACTAACACATTTATAATGTGGCCTTGAGATCTCCAAAGTGCTAGTATATCTCCTTCGGTTAGTAGTCGCATCTTCTTTGCTTCTTCTTGTCAATTATTGTATGTTGTCATGAATCAAAATCCATGATTCAACAACATCTAGTAGACTAAGATATATAAACTTATCCAATAAGTTCAAGGAGGTACAGAAAACACATGATCGAACTTGTGTCAAATCAATTAAGTCCCTTAGGCATAGAGGCACTAGATTATCTAATCAAGTCTTGAATCTTAGGGGTAAATTAAAGCTTGCTTTAGATGATCGAGACGTGGTCTTTCAAGAGTTTGCCTAACTCTCTAAACTACATTCGAGAGACCCTCATTTGAAAAATAAGAGGTCGTCATTCCTCGGGAGATTCTATGATCCAAGCTTAACTATAACTCCGAAGGTTCTACCTGGTTACCGAAGTGTGACTCTATCTCCCTTAGCTATTGTTGAAGGGAAGACTTTCGAAAGTGAACATGTTTCGGAATACGTTCCCCAATATGTTCTAGAAGCTTAACTTAATCTATCCCTAGTGGATTCTCCTTCTTTAGAACTTTCTATACCAAGGGTGGTTTAGGGAAGGACGTTTCTTTCTCCAATTAGGCTAGACCCTCGGAGTCTCTTGGTGATACTAGGCATAGAGGCCTTAAGATTGTTTTGGCAACTAAAGAGAAATTTACTCATCATAGGGGAACATAAATTTTATATATTTTCTTATATCTGTACTAATCTTTAATAGACTAAAATAAACTTACCATTACTACGATTTATCTTTTCTGGTTTTAGTTCGAATTTCTTTTTGGTACAATCATGTCCAACTGCTTAGAACTAGAGAGAGACTGCGCTCCCTTGCAATGGAGTCTCGTTGATAAAATAGCTAAACTAACTAAGCGTTGCCCTAATCTTGGTATCAATATTCATTTTGTCTTGAAAGATAACGAATCCTTAAAGCAAACTCCGGAATAGTTACCCAAAAGGATGTCCGCTATTCCAAAGCCAGTGTCGGTTACTGGCCAGTCTTCGAAATCTGTCGTTTGTAGTTTATGGGAGTCCATGTCTATTCTTTGACAACAATTGGATGAAGCTCACCAAGAGCTTTTGGCAATCAAATTACAAGGACTTGAAACTAAAAATAAACGAACTAATGAAGTTATGGTTGTTGTCCCTCCAGCTCGTAGAAGAGGTAGAGGTCGTGCCGGTATAGGGCTTTGTTTTTCTTATAGAACCACAATTTTCCCTTCTGGTCCTCGTCCTCAACCCGAGAGGAGTTCTCCCTTAGCCCCAATACTAAATATGTCAAACATTCTTGTTAGTACTAAGGATGGCCGAATAATTTCACTCAAGTAGTTTAAGAAGGAATGGGTATCTAAGACATTCGATAAGATGGAAGAGCACTTCAAATCTCGCTTAGAGAAGGTTGTTAAGGAAGCCGAAACTAGGGTCAGAAACATATATGAAGGCTTATGAGACGTTGCCCCTTCCACTTTCTTTCATGTATATTGTATTCTAGATGTACCAATAATCATTTGGATATTCTGTCTATAACATTGATGTCTCCTTTTTTTCCTTTTGCTTAATTAGTTTTTTCAACTTAAGACGTTTTATTTGTCCATTTTGATTCCATCTTGAGTTCTTCTTGCCCCTCGGCGTCTCACCGTACTGGGTTTTCGATGTCTATCCTTACGACCTGGATTGGGGATTCTTACCCAATACTCATTCTTATTTAGAAACTTTTCTCCTAAAACTCCAGTCTTTTTAGGAATTCTTTCCTATTATAAACTTACGTACGATACTTCTCGATCGTGGCTCACTGTGGTTGGAAACCTACCCAATGCATGGCACCTCTCGTCCATGGCTCACTATCATTAGGATCTACCCAATAGTCTAAATTAATTGGGAATCTACTCGACATTCCAATCTAACTGGAAGTCTACCCAACGTTCTAATTTAATTAGGGATCTACCCAACGTTCTTACTTGACAAGGAATCTACCCGACATTCTAATCTAATTAGGAGTCTACCCAACATTCTAATTTAATTGGTAGATTCTAATTGGGATTCTACCCAACATTCTAATTTAATTGGGAATCTACCCAACATTCTAATCTAATTGGGAATCTACCCAGCATTCTAATCTAATTGGGAATCTACCCAATGCATGGTACTACTTGACCATGGCTCACTATTATTAGGAGTCTACCCAATATTCTAATCTAACTGGGAATCTACCCAGTGCATGGTTCCACTGACCATGACTCACTATCAGCATGCATTCTACTTTTCGACGTCCTTTTAAACTCAGGTGATATTGTCCATACACTTTGTTGCGCATTATTATAGGGGTGCTCTTATGGCGAGGTCTACCAACTTATCGTTGGGTCCCAACTTACTAACCACTTGTGGCTGGTGTCGACTATCTATAACCACTTTTGGCTGGCGTCGGCCATCTACATCCACTTTTGGCTAGTGTTGGCCGTCTAAAACCGTTTTAAGTTATTGGTTATACATAAAGCTAATTGTAACTTGGTTAAAAGAAGAGTAGAAGTGCTTTTGGATTTCTTGGTAAAAGACTTTTGAAATTGAGAAGTCAATAGGCTCTATTGTTAGGTAGAAAAAATACTTAATTTTAAGTTTGAGAAAGAGAATTATCGAGAAAGTCATTTTTAAGAAAAAATGTGAAACTCTTTGCTAACCTCGTTAGATCAATAAAAGAGCTTTGACCCTTGGACTCTAAATGCAAACATAACAATTGATAATATCCAAAAAGAGAATGTACTAAGTAAAATGTTATGGGTACCGAGAATAGATTGTACTTATTGAGAGAGGAAAGAGCTAAACCCGAAAGGAGCATCTTGGTAAGATGAGAGATTTCTTCAAATATAAAGATCCATATACCATTTTTTGTCTTCAAAAGGAGGACGTGTGTGTGCGTGTGTTCGGTTGAATGAGTCTACACGAATTTCCCCCGAAACATAAAAACAAAGCTAGACATTTATAAAAATGAGATATTTAAGTAACTATTTAGTAAACTCAGTCAATCTCCCTTTTTATATGAAATTTTCTATAACTTGAGAAAGTCCTCGACATTCGTCTGTTTCATGCCCATTCGCCGATGGTAAATGCGGTGATTCTTTCCTTTTGGATCTTCTTTGATGGGTGGGGGATAGTTTGGATAATGGAGTTCTCCATGTGTTTTTAGAAAGATTCGAGACAGGCTCTTATTGGGAGGAGTGAGGATTTGGTCTCATTGGGCCTTCTTTCATGGTCGAAGAGTAGAGGTGACCGAGAGGGTTCTTTTAACAGGGAGAGAGGAACCTTTGTCTGTCATTATCACAATACTCAAATCCTTGATTTTGTTGGCTATAGCCTTGACTATCCCTCGAAATTTAACAGACTCTTGGTGAGACTCTTGAAGATACTTCGAGAGTTATCTGATTTGGAGAGCTTGAAGTTCATAAATGAGATCATATTCTTCACCATTTCCTTTCTCCGAGATGAGGGTAATTAACCTCTTATTGTTGTCTTCTTCAATGAGCCAAACACGAAGGTTGGGGGGCGACTCTGGGGTTTGCTTCTCAAAATTACTCATGATTGGAGGGAGGATGTTACGGGATTTTCTGAAAGGGAACAAATAACGGAGGTTCGGGCCTTCCTTCTAACACCAAAAATGTTAGTACAAAATTTCATCCACACACACCCTAAGATTCGAAGGTGGAACTCCGAATGTTATTTGAGTTATGGGTTTGAGGTATGATATCAAGTCATAAAGTTAAAAAGTTGGAGTCACGTAAGGTTGAGCTGTAAAATCATGATGGTAAACTTTGGGGAAGATAAAAGTGCAGAAAGTAAATAAAACCGAGACTTTTATAGTGGTTTAAACCGAAAGTCCCTACGTCCACTCTCTTTTCCTTCTTTAGTTACTCTTGTTTGGCTGAGAGGCTTATTACATTGAATCTAGGCATTTATGCCATTAATGAGTTTTTAATTAAAGCTCTAATATAGGAAAGCACTATCTAATTGTGTAAGCTCTTTCTTGCACCAAAAAGATCCTTTGTGCCTTAGGATTGCCACCTATTTATAGCCAGTAATCTATAACGCCATTGGTGGAGAGTCCTCTCCTTGTATTGCTGAGGTTGCTTAATGTGCGGCTACAATTACAGTTTGTTCTGAGCATCTAGCGTTGATTCTTGAGAGGTGTGGATCGATGACTTGTCTTCCCACCTAAACGGCCTCCTGCATCTGGGCTGCATTTTGTTTCATTGGCGTCTCAGCTGCTGATTCACTTTGCTATAGATTGGTGCTTTGGGATTTTGATTCGCTAATGGGCAACTCCTCTTCAGCCTACGGTATTATTCTTTCAAGATGAGTTTAACCCGTTCGTTCTTCAAATATCTAATCTCATAACTCTTCTAATACATATAGATACGGCGCGTTGGACTTTCTTAGGAAGATAATCATTGTTTTTGCTATTGAGAATTTTTTGGTATAACATAAGGGTTCAATGACATTTTCATAATTAAATTAAAAACCGACTTATTACCTTCTTAAGCAACTTCTTTTACCAAACCTTACTTGGTGTCAACTTCTTATTGGCTAATTCTCTTATCATTTCAGTTTCTTTTCATAATTTGTTAACCACCTTATTTAATTATTTAATTTTCCTAAAGTCAACTAGTGCTTTTCTTCAATAAATAATTCATATAAAATAAAAAATTAATGGAAAAATTCCATAAAAATCTCTTTTATCATATTCTACCACATATGAAGATTTTATGTCAAAATAATTAAATTTGTTATTTTTAATGATTAATTATTCAAAAATTAACCATTCTTACCAAATTAGAAAATTCATAAAATATTCATATTAACTCCAAAAATTAAGAAATTAAAAACACATTTTGTTATCATTAAGAAATCATATTAAAATTTTGTGGCATTTGGAGGTCATTTAACCATGTTTTACCCTAAAACATGAAATGATTCATCTTAATTAAATTTTAAACAATAACTAAAATAATATTCAAAACATCCAAACACATTAAACTTCACTCAGTCATTCATTTACAGCAAATTCCAAATTAAAACATGTTAGGGTGGGTTTTAGAGAAAGGTTTTACTCATCTAGCTTAAGAAAAAAAAATTAATCTTCTTTCCTTCTTAAATTTAAAAGCTTGATCTTTTCTAACTTGAAATCCTCTCTTCTTCTACTTTGAAAATTATTGGCTGCCCTTATTTTAAGTTCTAGGGATTTTGTTTTATGAAATGAAATGAAAGTAGAATGTGAGGATGTGGCTAAGGTAGTCGGTTTGGGCCTTACTAACTTATTCCTCTTAACCACATCTCATTAGAATTTAGTTTGTTTACTTTCATTAATCACGGCTAACCCAAATTACTCTAATTACCTTTGGTCCATTCGATTAACTTTTTAAAGTGATCCACACTTAATTAATTAAATTTTACTTAGGCTTCTTGCAATTAAATCACTTTATTAATTTAATTTATACTGCCTTTGTATTATTAATTTAATTTAACTTAAATTCTCATATTATGAGACCTCCAAAATATGTGGTATTACAGTTTTCCCTCTTATAAAAATTTCGTTCTCGAAATTTTATAAGGAAAACTAAATTTACACTAGCACCCTTGAAGTGTAAAGTCATCATCATATAAGTATACATAAGTACAAAAGGTTACATTATTACCCTACTCTTGTAAATATCAATCATTAAGCATAAATGTATTAGTGCAACTACTAACACACAACCATATCATACATAAATATAATAGTACCCTACTAGCCATACAATAGAAAAACAAAGCACATTGCTATATACATGAATGTCTAAAATGATTCGGGATTGATATTCCTAATCTTATCATTCACCTTCTAGGTACAATTATCCTTATCGTCACTCCACAGGACATGAACATGTTTAGTAACTTTGTTTCCCGGCTCCTTCGTATCACAACCTACTATTCCTTTCATTCGTCTCATATACGTCAAATCTGGCTTTCCAAATAAATCCTCTATCGCCCTCAGTTCCGCTATCAAACTTAGGTCGTACATACATTTTCTTAAATGTGATATATGAAAAAAATTATGCACACCCACTAAACTACTTGGTAACTCGACTCGATAGGCGAGTTTTCCAATCCTCTTGATCACTGAAAATGGTCCTACGAATCTAGGTACCAATTTCCCCACATTTCCAAATCACATATCTCCTTTCATCAGATAAACCTTCACAGATACATGATCATCAACTACAAATTCAAGCTCTTTTCTTCGTTAGTCGGCATAACTCTTCTGACTCAATTGCGATTCCTTCATTCTGGAATGAATTAACTCCACTTTCTCAGTAGCATCCCTTACTAAATCGGTCCCCAACAAAAGTCTATTTTCTCTATCCAACCAATAAACTGGCAACTTACACTATTTACCATACAGCGCCTCAAATGATGCCATCCTATAGGCAAACTCTACCAGATGCAAATGATCTACCCAAGATCCTCTAAAATCCAAAACACATGCTCTCAGTAAATCTTCCAATACACAGTTCACCCTCTCTATTTGACCATCTGTCTAGGGTGGAAAGCCATTCTCAAATTCAAATCTATACCCAATGTACTCTGTAACATCTGCAGAACTCATTGGAAAACAATTGGTCTCTATCGCTAACAACACTACTCGGCATCCAATGTAATCTCACTACATTCCTTACATGTACCTTCGCTAAGCTAGTTGTCATCCTTGTTGACTTCACCGGGATAAAGTGGGCTCTCTTAGTCAATCTATCGACTATCATCCAAATATTATCATTTTCCATCCTCGACCTAGGCAGTCCTTCAATAAAATCAATAGATATAGAATCACACTTCCAAATTGGTACTTCCGAAGGTTAAAGTAAATCGCTCGGTTTCTGGTGCTCAGCCTTCACTTGCTAACAGATGAGACACTTCTTCATGCATTCATCTATATTTCTTTTCATCCCTTCCCAAAAGAAAACTCTCTTCATGTCATGATACATCTTTGTGCCTTCGGGATGAATAGTAAATTTTGATCGATGACTTTCTTATAAGACTTCGTCCTGAAGGTCTCCTACATTCGGAACACGTATTTCTAAACCATCTGTTTGAGTCTACATTGAATCCTTTCAGATCTTCAACATCTACCCCTATCTCAAGTCGCCTAATTCTTTTGGCAAATAATGGGTCCTCCTTTTGCCTTGTAGCAATTATATCCATAATGATTGACATACCTCCAAACTTGCCAATGCACCAGAATTTCAACTTGATCCTGTTTCTATCCTGTAATGCACTCCACATGAGGCTAACAACTTCCATTCTTCTACCATGGCTAACACTCCAATCTGATGCTTCCTACTGAAATCTTCAGCAACTTTGTTCCCCTTTCTTGGAGTATATTCTATCCCAAAATCATATGTCGCCAAGAAATCCGGCCATCTTTGTCGCTTTATATTTAACTCCTTCCGAGAGAATAGGTAATTAAGGGATTTGTAATCCGTATACAATACGAACCGTTCTCCCAACAATTAATGTCTCCAAATCTTCAGTGTAAACACTACAGCTGCTAACTCTAAATCATGAGTCGAAAGCTGGCCTCATGCGGTCTTAATTTCCTTGATCCAAAAGCCATCACTCATCCTCTTTGCATCCACACTACTCCCAAACTTGTCCACAAGCATCGGTATACACTACCAGATCTTAGTTTCCTTCAAGTACGATCAAAACAGGATCATTCATCAATAACTTCTTCAACTGCTGAAATGACACTTCAAACTTATCGGTCCATACAAACTTCTAGTTCTTCCTAGTCAACTTAGTCAAGGGTGCTGCTGTGCGCGAGAAATCTTTAATGAATCTACGGTAGTAGTCAGCCAATCCAAAGAAACTTCTCGGCTTTGTAAATGTCTCTGACCTCTTCCAACTGTTAATATTTTCTATCATCGATTGATCTACAGTTAATTCATTCTCTGAAACAACATGCCCCAAAAACTTCACCTCCCATTTCCAAAAGTGACATTTTGAAAAGTTTGCCTTTAACTTGTGCTGTCTTAGTATCTCCAACACCAATCTCAAATGGACTTCATGATCTCTCTCATCCTTAGAGTATACCATATCATCGATGAAGACTAACACAAATCTATCTAATTGATCGTGAAAGATCTAATTCATAAGATCAACGAAGAACGTAGGGACATTGTAAGTCTAAACGGCATCACTGACCATTCATATGAATCATGCCTTATTTGGAATGCACTTCCGCTACTCTTAGTTAATGGAAACCCATTGCCAAGCCTAGTTGCGAGAATACTCTTGCTCCACTTAACTAATTAAATATGTCATTTATCCTAGGCAAGGGATAACGATTCTTCATTGTCAACTCATTCAGCTTCCGATAATCGATGCACACACTTATAGATCTATCCGACTTCTTTACGACTACCATGGATGCTCCTCATGGCGAACTACTCGGTCTGATGAAACTTTTATCCTTGAGTTCCACTAGTTTCTTCTTCAATTTGTAATGGCCCTAATTTTTTTTGAGAAAAATGTGTGGTCCTTTATAAATAGAGGAGATCACACATGCATATATATATAACACAAAAATGAGGTGCTGTCAACATGCCTGACAGGTAGCAAAATCTGAATGCTAATATCAAAGAAAAAGATCAGGTACAAAGATGAGTTCCGACAAGGCCACCACCCATCTCACCCCGATATCGAGATCCAGCAAGGCCACCCCCCGATATCAAGAAGTTAGGAATACCTAAAAACTGAAGAAAATCCCAAATAAGCAAAGAATCTAGATCTAGATCTGGAGGAATGAATGATGTGGAGCTAAAGATGATGCTGAAAAGGAAATCCCGTCTGAAGACTCTCTGTGAAGGAACCACCAATGATCCTGATATGGAGACTCTACTCTAAAGACCACACTACCATCCGAAAATCAGAATCCGAAGATACAATTACCTGCAAAAAGAACCTGACCCCCTATAGCCCATACCTAAGCTTGAAAAGGGACTAATATAAAAAATTAGAATAATACATATATATATATATATACTTATGTTAATTATATACATATATATGTATTAAGAAGGAAGGAAATAAAAACTAAATAAGATAATTCAAACCAATACTAAAGGAATGAAATACATGACAACTAAAACCAATATAAATCTTATGAACCTTCAATCGAAAGTAAGCTATGATTAAAATTGGAGTCATCATATAAATTAGAAAAAATAGAAATACTATTATTATGAATGTTAAATATATTGTTATTACCTTTAAAAAGATTAATATTATAACTAACCTTATTAAGATAACCTTTAAATAGATTATTTTTAGCTAATTTATATTTGGGATTAGAAATCCAATTAAAACAAAATAAACAGATTGTATAAATCAATTTGTTAAAATAACTACTGTTATTATTAAAGATTCTTTGGTTTCTTTCAAACCAAATATACCAACTAGTAATAATGAATAAAAGTCAAGTAAGATTCTAATATGCTTTTTGAATCTGAATCTAAAATTATTCCAGTAAAAATCACAAATGGAAATTTTAGTTATAATGTTAAAATTAAAAATTTTAAGAGCATTATTAAGTATGTAATAAGAATCCATGCAATCATAATATATATGATTAGTTTCTTCAAGATAAAAATTACAAAAATAACAATTATTATTAATTTGAATGTTTTTTCTCTTTAAAAATTCTATAGTATTAAGTTTTCCATGCAGTATTAACCACATGTGAATTTTAGATTTTGGAGGAGCGTTAGATTTCCAAATAAATTTAAAAGAATTATTTAGTGTACCCGAAAAATTAATAAATCTATAAAAAGAATTAGAAGTGTATTTCTTACTCTTATCCCATTCCCAACTAATAATATCATTATCATAACCAATATTATATAGATTTAGTCTAGCATAAAGTAAAGCTAGTTGCCTAAGGGTAGAACCTATTAAAATACTATGAAAACTAAAATTCCAAGGAGGATCGTTCTTTGGGGAATAAACTTCATTAATTAATGAAAACTTAAAATTACAAATATCATAAAGCTCTTTAAATTCCAACTTAAGAGGTAAAGTCGAAATCCAACGGTCATGCCAAAAAGAAGTACTATTACCAGAATGGACTATTATATTAATTCCTAAATTAAAAATCTCATAACTTTTTAAAATATTTTTCCAAAAATTGGAAATATTTTGAGTAACAGGAGAAGCAGTAAAGGTGCTATTTCCATTATAATAATATTTAGAAATGATTTCTTTCCAAATATTATTATCATTAATATCTTTAAACTTCCATAACCATTTACCTAGTAAGGACAAATTCATATTACGCAAGTTAATAACTCCTAATCCTCCTTACTTTTTAGCTTTACAAACTGTTTCCCAATTTACTAAACATTTTAAACTATTATGAGGATTATCCCCCACACCACAAGAAATCTCTTCTAATTTTATCAATTTTGTCAATAACCCAATCTGGGAATAGATGCATGGACATCCAATATATCGGAAGGGCTGATAAAACCGAGTTTATTAAAACAAGTCTACCAACTCTAGATAAAAATCTACCATTCCAGTTAGATATCTTATTTTTGATTTTATCAATGATAATGAGCCAGTCCTCATGTTTAAGCTTGGTAGGTCTAATCACGAATCCTAAATAATCAAATGGAAAGTTCATTGTTTTGCAGTTTAAAGTATTAGCAACTAAGTTTTCAACTTTTTCTAAATCATTTAAAACTAAGACTGAACTTTTGTCAAAAATTATTTTTAAACCTGATAAAAGTTCAAAACTATATAAAATAAACTTAAGAGTACTGATGTGTCTAGGTAAATGGGAAGAGAAAAGCAATGTATCATCGGCAAATTGGAGAACCGATATACCATTGCGCGAAATGTCATTACCAACATTTCCTAGAGTCCCATTTTCTACAGCTCTTTTAATAATCCTAGCAAAAACATCGGCAGCTAAATTGAATAATAAGGGTGATAAAGGATCCCCTTGCCTTAAACCTCTCTTTGATTGAATTTTATTACCTAAATTGCCATTAACCATAATACTGGAATTGCCAGTTTTAAGCAAATTCTTAATCCAATTAATTCATCTAGGACCAAAACCTCTCGCTTGAAAAATGTCTATAAGAAAATCTCAATCTACCGAATCAAAAGCTTTAGCGAAATCTAATTTTAAGATCGCACAAGTAATGTTATTTTTACAACAATGATTAATATACTCTTGTACAACAGCCAGTCCATCAGTGATATTTCTCCCTCTAATGAAAGCTGTTTGAGAACAATCAATTAAATCATTCATTCTATTACTAAGTCTGTTAGCTAAAACCTTTGAAATAATTTTAACTGAGCAATTTATCAAGGATATAGGTCGAAAATCTTTTAAATTTTTAGCTCCTACTTTTTTATGTAATAAAATAACATTTGCATAGTTAAATCTCCCTAATTCTAAATTACCATTATAAAAATCATTAAACATATTAACTAAATCAAATTTTAAAACATCCCAAAAAGTTTTATAAAATAAAATAGGAAAACCATCTGGGCCAGGGGATTTGTCACCTGGTAAGTCGTCAATAGCTATTTTAATTTCCTCAACGGTAAATGGACAATCTAGCTCAATTAAATCTTTAATAGTATCGGATGGATACAAATCTTTCCATCTAACATTAATTCTATGGTTGGTTCTAGTACCAAAAATATCTTTATAATAGTCTGAAAAAGCTTTATTGAGATCTCTTTGATCAAGTAACTCTATATTATTAACAAATATAGAGTTAATTATATTGCTGCATTTTCTACCATTAGCTATGTTATGAAAAAATTTAGTATTATTATCACCCTCATTTATCCATTGAATTCTGGATCGTTGCTTCCACATAACCTCCTCCTATTCTAAGATAGAATTTAATTCATCTTTTAAATTAGCAAGAACATTACGTTCACCTAAATTAAGAGGTCTAGATCCTTCTATTTTATTAATTTTAAGCAATTCATTAAGAATATTGTTTTTTTTATTTTTAAATTACCAAAAACATTTTTGTTCCAGTTTTTAGAAAAAACCTAAGATCCCTAAGTTTAGAAACAAAAGCTTTAGCTGAATTCCCCTTATTTCTAATATTATGAAAACTCAAAGAAATCCATTTACTATTAACTAAGTTCACAAAATTAGATTCCAAAAGCCACGTCTTTTCAAATTTAAAATTGTTAATAATAACTTTATGAAACTCACAGGTAAGGATAATAGGACAATGATCAGAGTAGGTATAGGGTAAACCAGTAACTCTACAAATTGGAAATTTATCTTCAATTTCATCACTAACAAAAAACCTATCAAGAAGAGCCATGGATGGAGACTCTCTAGCATTACTCCAAGTAAAATCTCTATTAGAAAGGGGAATTTCAATCAAATTAGAATTAATAATGAAATGGTCAAATTCCTCCATAGTTGAGTAATCACCTTCTCTAGGAGATCGCCCACCTATATAGCGCGTAACATTGAAATCATCCCCCAAAATCCAAGAACCTGGAGCAAATGATCTAAATTCAAGGCATTCATTCCATAAAATTCTCCGATTAATTTTAGAATTAGGCCCGTAGACATTAGAAATATTTAAAAAAGAGTTATCAGAAAGATTAATAAGAATAACATGAAGGGAATGCTCTTTAACAATAGATTGAAGTAATTTAAAGTAATTATCACGCCAACCTATCATTAATCCCCCTGAAGAACCCACAGAAGGTAGAAAAACCCAATTTCTAAAGTGATTACCGCCTAATCTTCTAAAAAACGATTATCAGGATAGTTAATTTTCGTTTCCTGAATAAGTGCAATATCAATGGAATAGTCTCTAAAGAATACCCTAACCTTATCACATTTATTTAAGTCATTTAAGCCTCTAATATTCCAACTAATGATCCTCATAGACTAACAGTACTAGCCCTCTCTAATTCTTTACGTCTAATAAAATCCCTATCTATCTCTACATCCGAAAAAATAAAAGAAGTGTCAAAAGCTACCTGACTAAACTCAGCAGATGAAAGGCTACCTAATGCATAAGTGGAATACGTGCTACCCAAAAAAGAACCCATACCTGAGCCTGGATTCGAAGTGTCAAATTTGACACTCGAACCAGGTGACTCACCCATAGTCTGTAACTGACAGTTACGGATCCTGGCACTTCGGCGAACGGAACCACTAGCAGCTACAACTTTCCTACTCTTTACTTTTTTCAACGAAGATTCCAAACCCTTATCCAGATTATCTCCTAAAACCACAGTTGCACACAGAGAAGTATCAATGAAACCTGAAGCCAAAACTGGAGAAAAACCATGCTCGCTGCCCCCATCATAATTCTCGCACAAATGTTCAGAGAAAAGGCACTGCTTATCTTCAACAATAGCTACCAAAGAATCAGATACACATGCGTGTATATCCTCTGTGCCCTTGTACATATATGAAGAAGACCTATTTAAAGATGAAAACAAATCTTCTCTAACCTTCAATAACGAGTCTAAGTGAACAAACGCCTCTTCCTCAAACAAAACTTCATCTACTTCGGAATCGGATATCCACTCCAGTAGAAAATTATCAGACGAAGAAAAATTAGTAGAAAAATATAGCTCGTTCGGATCAAAATTTTCCAAAACTGAGAAATTAACAAATAAAAAATCCAAATGAAAAAACCCAGAGTTAATCACCATCGATGAAGACTGAATCTTAATAGCATTGAGTGAATCTAACACCTCATCAAAATAAATTGACTTATCAAAGATTGACCGAGCAATAAAGCACTTAATATCAAAGTTTTGTTCTTTACCAGAATTACCTACTTCCCTTGAATCTAGCACCAAAAAATCAAAATCCACTTTATCTAAATCAACTGATGTAACGACCCGTATTTTTCACGGATCGAAAAGTTCGTCAAATCTGGAATTTTTGCATTTTTAAGTCATTTCAGATTTTTGGGGAAATTTGTCTAAGTCCTAGGTCGTGGACGACCTAAGAGCTAAGTCGTGACCGAGTTAAGGACTTGCGAGTTAGTGTTAGGTCGTGGGTTAGTTGGAGCGACCTATAAAATTGTGCAACCTAGGATTTAGTTAAGTAATTAGGTCGGCAGGGCGAGTTAACGACCTAAAGACTGACCGACTTAAGAAGTTTAGGCGACCTAAGGAAGAGTAGTAGGCGACCTAAGTATTCTGGGGTAGAGTTAGGTCGGCAACGACCTAAGAGAATGTTGTGAGCGACCTAAGTTTTGTTAAGTGTTAGGTCGGCTGGGAAAGTTAGCGACCTAGTAGTTGCCGAGTTAGCGACCTAGTAGTTGCCGAGTTAGCGACCTAGTAGTTGCCGAGTTAGCGACCTAGTAGTTGCCGAGTTAGCGACCTAGTAGTTGCCGAGTTAGCGACCTAGTAGTTGCCGAGTTAGCGACCTAGTGTTGGCGACCTAAGGACCTAAGGAGTTAACAAGTTGGCGACCTTAGGAGTTAGGCTAAGTGTTAGGTCGCGTGGAGGCTTAAGGAATTAGGTCGTAACCTGTTAAGTCGTAGGTCGCTGGGTTTCGTCTAAGTGTTAGGTCGAAGTATGTGTTAAGTCGTAGGTCGACTTAATAGTTAGGTCGTATGCGCAGAAGTGTTAGATCGTAGGAGTTGAGGCGCGCGTATCTGTTAGGTCGGAGTTGTTGGCTAAGGGTTAGGTCGGAGGCTCTGTTAAGTCGTGGGGGTTTTTAGGTCGTAGGTCGGCATATGTTAGGTCGGCAACGACTTAAGGAGATAGCCGAGTTACGACTCAGGCAGTTTTCAGCTATAAATAGGAGGGGTTGTTCTCACTTTTTGGGATCCGGATTTTGAAGCGACGAAGTGCTGCCATTTTGAGAGCTCGACTTCTACACTTCTTCACTTCTTTTCTCCACTCTAATCTAGTGCTTCCATCCATCCAAATCGAAGATCAAGATTAAAGATTCAAGAGCTTAGATTGAAGATCTTCATCTTTTCAAGAGAGATTTCATCGTTTGAAGTGAGATCTTGTCGGATCTAGCTTAGTTCTTCGCTGTCCAGATCTGAAGTTGATATCTTTTGGATTGTTTAGGTGATTTGGTGAGTGGTGATTATCTCTCACACGGATCCAAAGGAGTATATCGGATTGTTGGCTCGTTTTGGTGTTAAAATAGAGATTTCCATGCATTTTCTTCATCCTATGTATAGATCCATATAGATCCATTGCTCATGATGATGTTACATCCATTTTATCATATGTTAACCTATGCAAGTTCATTCATCAAGTTTGTAGAGATATAATCCATGTTTTCATGCTTATTGGACTTTCAACTCTTTAATTACGAAAATGCCATTATTGTTATAATTGTCTACTTAGATCATTTTTGAATGCTTGACTGCTTGGATTGATGTTTGATTTGATTGATTGTTATGAACTAGATGATTGGTGATTAGATTTAGATCGAAGGTGATTCAAAAGCTAAGGGAAAGGCTCTTGTATTGGAAAAGCTGCTCGTGGCATATGTAGCGGGATGATGAAGCTCCTATGCATAGATTTGATGATGTGAAGTTGAGATGAAGCTTTGCGAGGATGTAATGAAGCGAGGCATCATATGATGAAGACTTGGTCTAATCCAGGCGGGATCATTCCAAGCATGTTGATAACTCGGTGATATGATTCGAGTTGAGGATAATGGATGCTCGAGAGGCGCTTGAGCTAGTATGGCAATAGTCGTCGAGGAGGATGACTAGGAGGTTGAGATCGCATCGTTGTTGAAGGTTCTAGCATGCTCTAAGCAAGAGTACATGGGGACGCCCAAAAGACTAAGTTGATGGTCGAGTACTCTGGGTAGATTCGATAATCCTAGGCACGGGTCACGATGACGTGCGGGAGTTATGTCTAGAACCGGGGTTACCATTAGCCCTTGACGGACGGCTGAAAGAATGTGCCGGTCATTCAATTAACGGTGATATCGCAACAATGATAACAGTGATAGCCGAGTCATGGATGTTTGGTTGTATCATCATTCGGTCTCAAGAGCGGTATTTCCTGGGTGCTTATCTGACCTTGGTTTTAGACCTTGGGATTTGTACTTGGAAAACATCGCTCTTGACTCGAGTGACAATTGCTTTACTTTAAATTGTATGCTCTGCTATGTTTGCTTCTGCTTAGTGTGTGTCTGGGGGCTATCACTGTAGAATGAGGTTGGAGTGGGAGGGTTGTATTCCTATTCCTTTTCCTTTATGCTCTTTTGGTATGTTGTTAGTTAATTTACTGCTCACTAAGACTGTTGTCTGACTCAAGGCTTTATGTTTTAATTCTTATTGCCTTGGGCTGTTCGTCCATTTTGGGACGGGCAGACTAGGTAGCAGGTGACAGGTGCTGTTCTCTTCTCACGATGCTGATATCGAAGACGAGCTAGAGGGTTGCATATTATCTTCTTATATGTACTGGATTTTTCCGCTGTTTTGTATTCTCTGAGAGTTATGTAGTGAGGCTGGATGTATTGACTATGTGGATGCTTGTATTCAACTAGCTTGTATTCAACTATTATGGAGTTTTATATGATGTCATTTTATTCTGTAAAGCTTCACTATACATATGTTCTATTGTATTTTGTCCATGCGCTGTGAGTAATACGATAGATCCTGTTGTTTTAATCTTACCTTGACAATCGTCCATGGTCGCCTGGCACACTTTACAGCGCTCTATCTCTAGATTCGGTGTAGGGGTCATGGGCGGTCGTCACATTTGGTATCAGAGCATTGGTTAATCGATTTTACCCAACGCTCGCTGTCGTAACTACGTATGAGAGACGTAATTGTATTTTGATGGATGATTACTATATATAATATAGTGGCTTAGTAGAATTTGAGTCCTTTATGCAGTTGATTCTCTAGATGTTCTAATCATTCCTTCTTATAGATGTTGAGAATGAGTCGAAGAGGGAGACCAGCTGCTAGGGGAGGTCGTGCTACTGAAGAGACTGCTGATTATGCAGCCATGTTCGAAGCTATGATGACTTCGATCATGAGAAGGATACCAGTTCCGGGGGCGGCAGTTGATGTTGGAATTCAAGTCCAAACTCCGAAACCAGTGGATTTTGCTAAGCTGTGCAAGGATTATACTGCTCTTGGAGGGAAGGTTTTCTTGGGAACAGAATCTACCATTGAGGTCCAGAGGTGGATAGATGCTTGTAGAAGGATCTTTGGTGATTTGGGAATTGATGATGCAACTAAGAGGAAGTTGGCATCAAGGCAGCTTCAAGGGAGGGCCTCTGATTGGTGGAATTCTATTACCATCGATACTGCGGAGGAAGAGATTACTTGGGAGCAATTCCAAGCTAGATTTGAAGCTAAGTTCATTTCTACATCTCAGAAGTCTGTTCTGTTCAAGAAGTTTGTAGAGCTCAAGCAGGGTGGAAGATCTGTTCTTGAGTATGTTTCTGAGTTCGAAGCTTTGTCCAAGTATGCCCGGTCGTATATTGAATCTGCTTATCAGAAGAATGAGAAGTTTGTGACCGGCTTGGATAGTTATCTTGGGAGACAGTTGGTGGATCATTTGGACGATTCATTTGAGAAGCTTGTGGAGAAAGCTCTTAGGCATGAGAGTCTGTTTCCTAAGGAAGGACCTGTTGTTGCTGTTACCAAGGGAGAATCTAAACCACAGCAGGGTGGAAACCAGAAGAGGAAGCAGCAGCAGCAGAAGGGTAAGGATGGCCAGAAGAAGCCGAAAGGCGAGGTAACTTGCTACAATTGTCAGCAGAAGGGCCATTTCTCTAAGGATTGTAAGAATCCGAAGGCACCGATGAAGTGTCATAACTGTGACAAGCCGGGGCATTTCAGGAAGAATTGTCCAGAACCAAGGAAGGACAGGCAGATTGTGCAAGCCTATGCTTTGGGAGCTGTTCCGTCGTCTTCGAAAGCTCCTACTGCTGAAGAAAAGGGAAAGAGTGTGGTTGTTCAAGGTACTCTTTTCCTATGTGGTGTTCCAGTTAGAGTTTTGTTTGATACTGGAGCGTCGCATTCATTTGTTTGTAATGAACTAGTAGGCCGGTTAGGTTTGAAGCCGGATATTGTTGATAGGCCATTGGTAGTGACTAATCCAGTTGGGGGTTCGTCTTGTTTGTGTATGTTATGCCGTGGTCTAGTTGTGTCGAGTCATGGTTGCTCTTTTGTTTGTGATTGCTTTGTTCTGAACTTTACGGGGTTCGGAATTATCTTGGGTATGGACTGGCTTAGGAAGTATGCGGCTAAGGTTGATTGCGAAAGGTTGGAAGTGACAGTCGAGAATGTGGAGGGGCGAAAGATTGTGATACGATGTAAGCATGAAGAAGGCGTCTTCATGAGCTTCATGTATTCGCTAGTTGTTCCACGGGATGGACTGTCATCAGTACCGATCGCTAATGGATTCGAGGATGTCTTTGACGAAGTCAAAGGGTTGCCGCCGCATAGAGAGATCGAGTTTCGTATAGATCTAGTTGAAGGAGCCAGACCTGTTGTGATGCCTCTTAGGCGGATGGCGCCTAGGGAACAGCAGGAGTTGAGGGTGCAAGTTGATGATCTTTTGCAGAAAGGATTCATTCGGCGTAGTGTGTCCGAGTGGGGTGCACCAGTTGTGTTTGCAACCAAGGCAGATGGGTCGTTGAGATTGTGCGTCGATTATCGTGAGCTGAATAAGGTGACTAAGAAGAACAAGTATCCATTACCGAGAATAGATGACTTGTTTGATCAGCTTCACGAAGCTAAGGTGTTTTCTCAGATGGATTTGGCAACGGGATTTCACCAGTTGAGAGTGGCAAAGGATAGTGTGTCGAAGACTGCTTTTAGGACACCATCCGGTTTCTTTGAGTGGCTGGTAATGCCATTTGGATTGACTAACGCGCCAGCATATTTTGTGGATCTTATGAATAGAGTGTTCAGAGATCAGTTGAACAAGTTCGTACTTGTGTTCGTGGATGATATTCTGATTTATTCCAGAACGGAAGAAGAGCACAAGACGCACTTGCGTATTGTTTTGGAGATCTTACGGAAACATCAGCTGAAGGCTAAGTTTTCGAAGTGTCACTTCTGGAAGAGTGAAGTGAGGTTCTTAGGCCATGTGATTTCTGGAAATGGAATAGCGGTTGATCCCGCTAAGGTGGCAGCAATCCAGGATTGGGTTAGACCTAAGAATGCATCTGATGTGAGGAGTTTTCTTGGATTAGCAGGATATTATCGACGGTTTATCAAAGACTTCTCCAAGATAGCTGCACCGTTAACAGGATTGACGAAGAAGAACCAAGTGTTCAGTTGGGATGCTAAGTGTGAGCAAGCTTTCGGAATCATGAAAGAGCGATTGACGAGTGCTCCTGTTTTGACTATTCCAAGTGGGAATGATGAGATGGTGGTTTACACCGATGCATGTGGTACTGGACTTGGAGCAGTGCTGATGCAGAAGGATAAAGTTGTTGCGTATGCCAGTCGACAACTGAAGCCGCATGAAAGGAATTACCCAACTCATGACTTGGAGTTAGCGGCGATTGTATTTGCTCTGAAGATGTGGAGGCATTATCTGTTGGGGGTTCGATTCGAGTTGTTTACGGATCATAAGTCGTTGAAGTATCTTTTCTCCCAGAAGGATTTGAATCTTCGGCAGCAACGTTGGCTAGAGTTTTTGGCATCGTATGATTTTGGTATAGCTTATACTCCGGGAAAAGGTAACGCAGTGGCTGATGCGTTAAGTCGAAGACATGCAGGATTGGGAGCCATGTTTTCTGAATGGAAGAGTCTCGAGTATTTAGCTGGATTTGACTTCAGGCCTGGATGCGAATTGGAACCTGAAATGTTGGCAAACTTATCGATAAGACCGACTCTTGTGGAAAGGATTGGCGAGAGTCAAAAGCGAGATGATAAGCTTGTCAAGATTATCCGTGAATTGGAATCTGGATTGGAGCCAGAAAAGGATAAAGGATTCGAGGTCGATAGAGAAGGTTGGCTTCGAAAGCAAGGACGACTAGTGGTTCCCGATATAGATGAATTGAGGAGTGAAGTTCTGAAGGAAAGTCATCACTCGAAGTTGACAATTCATCCAGGTGGAAATAAGATGTATCGGGATATGAAGAGAACCTACTACTGGGAAGGCATGAAGAAGGATGTTGGAGATTTCATTTCCAAGTGTATGAACTGTCAGTTGGTAAAGGCTGAACAGAAGAAGCCAAGTGGATTGCTTCAACCCTTAGAAGTTCCTACATGGAAGTGGGAACAAGTGTCGATGGATTTTATTGATGGATTGCCTAGAACCAGAACGGGAAATGAAGGGATTTGGGTCATTGTGGATCGTCTGACTAAGAGTGCACGATTCATTCCTGTTCGATCGACTAGGACTGCATCAAAGTTGGCTGAGTTGTATGTGAAGTGGATAGTTCGATTCCATGGTGTTCCGAAGAGTATAGTGAGCGATCGAGACCCATTGTTCACTAGTGGATTTTGGAAGAGCTTCCAGGAAGTCTTGGGAACCGAGTTGTGTTTGAGTACAGCTTATCACCCTCAAACAGATGGTCAGACTGAGAGAGTCAACCGAGTTTTGGAAGACCTCCTCAGAGCTTGTGTTTTGGATTTCGGAGGATCATGGGAAGATCACCTTCATTTGGTGGAGTTTGCGTACAACAACAGTTACCAGTCAAGCATTGGTATGGCACCATATGAGGCATTGTATGGAAGACCGTGTAACTCTCCGACATGTTGGTTGGAAACTGGAGAAAAGCTGATGCTTGGGCCAGAGATGATTCGACAGACTTCGGATTGCATAGAGATCATTCGGCAACGGATGAAGGCAGCCCAAGACCGTCAGAAAAGTTATGCCGATAAACGTCGTAAGGATTTGGAATTCGACGTTGGAGATATGGTTTTTGTGAAGATTTCTCCACTGAAGAATGTTATTCGATTCGGGAAGAAAGGAAAATTGACTCCGAGATTTGTTGGACCATTCCCGATTATCGAGCGAATTGGAAAGCTCGCTTACAGATTGGAGTTACCAGAGAAAATGTCGAGTGTGCACAATGTTTTTCACGTATCGTATCTACGGAAGTATGTGCACGACTCGAGTACGGTGGTTTCTGCTGATAGCTATGAAGACTTTGAAGTTGATCCAGTTGATAGAAGACCTCGTAAGCCACTTCGTGTTGTGGAAACCGACACGAAACAGCTTAGGAGGAAGGTAGTTAAGTTGCTCAAGATACAATGGAGTGATGATGATAACGACTGTACGTGGGAGGTGGAAGAGAGGATGAAAGCAGCTCATCCTGAACTCTTCAAGGTATGGCCCTAAGGTGTCGTCTCATCTCGCGATATTGTAACTTGTTCTAAGTTTTAGAATTCTGTACGCTAAGTTAGAATTGGATGCATTGTTTGTTGATTGCTATGGATGGTAGGCGTACAGAATAGTCTTTGATTGCTTTGTTTGCTTGGAATTTCGGGGGCGAAATTCCTAAGGGGGAGAGAATGTAACGACCCGTATTTTTCACGGATCGAAAAGTTCGTCAAATCTGGAATTTTTGCATTTTTAAGTCATTTCAGATTTTTGGGGAAATTTGTCTAAGTCCTAGGTCGTGGACGACCTAAGAGCTAAGTCGTGACCGAGTTAAGGACTTGCGAGTTAGTGTTAGGTCGTGGGTTAGTTGGAGCGACCTATAAAATTGTGCAACCTAGGATTTAGTTAAGTAATTAGGTCGGCAGGGCGAGTTAACGACCTAAAGACTGACCGACTTAAGAAGTTTAGGCGACCTAAGGAAGAGTAGTAGGCGACCTAAGTATTCTGGGGTAGAGTTAGGTCGGCAACGACCTAAGAGAATGTTGTGAGCGACCTAAGTTTTGTTAAGTGTTAGGTCGGCTGGGAAAGTTAGCGACCTAGTAGTTGCCGAGTTAGCGACCTAGTAGTTGCCGAGTTAGCGACCTAGTAGTTGCCGAGTTAGCGACCTAGTAGTTGCCGAGTTAGCGACCTAGTAGTTGCCGAGTTAGCGACCTAGTAGTTGCCGAGTTAGCGACCTAGTGTTGGCGACCTAAGGACCTAAGGAGTTAACAAGTTGGCGACCTTAGGAGTTAGGCTAAGTGTTAGGTCGCGTGGAGGCTTAAGGAATTAGGTCGTAACCTGTTAAGTCGTAGGTCGCTGGGTTTCGTCTAAGTGTTAGGTCGAAGTATGTGTTAAGTCGTAGGTCGACTTAATAGTTAGGTCGTATGCGCAGAAGTGTTAGATCGTAGGAGTTGAGGCGCGCGTATCTGTTAGGTCGGAGTTGTTGGCTAAGGGTTAGGTCGGAGGCTCTGTTAAGTCGTGGGGGTTTTTAGGTCGTAGGTCGGCATATGTTAGGTCGGCAACGACTTAAGGAGATAGCCGAGTTACGACTCAGGCAGTTTTCAGCTATAAATAGGAGGGGTTGTTCTCACTTTTTGGGATCCGGATTTTGAAGCGACGAAGTGCTGCCATTTTGAGAGCTCGACTTCTACACTTCTTCACTTCTTTTCTCCACTCTAATCTAGTGCTTCCATCCATCCAAATCGAAGATCAAGATTAAAGATTCAAGAGCTTAGATTGAAGATCTTCATCTTTTCAAGAGAGATTTCATCGTTTGAAGTGAGATCTTGTCGGATCTAGCTTAGTTCTTCGCTGTCCAGATCTGAAGTTGATATCTTTTGGATTGTTTAGGTGATTTGGTGAGTGGTGATTATCTCTCACACGGATCCAAAGGAGTATATCGGATTGTTGGCTCGTTTTGGTGTTAAAATAGAGATTTCCATGCATTTTCTTCATCCTATGTATAGATCCATATAGATCCATTGCTCATGATGATGTTACATCCATTTTATCATATGTTAACCTATGCAAGTTCATTCATCAAGTTTGTAGAGATATAATCCATGTTTTCATGCTTATTGGACTTTCAACTCTTTAATTACGAAAATGCCATTATTGTTATAATTGTCTACTTAGATCATTTTTGAATGCTTGACTGCTTGGATTGATGTTTGATTTGATTGATTGTTATGAACTAGATGATTGGTGATTAGATTTAGATCGAAGGTGATTCAAAAGCTAAGGGAAAGGCTCTTGTATTGGAAAAGCTGCTCGTGGCATATGTAGCGGGATGATGAAGCTCCTATGCATAGATTTGATGATGTGAAGTTGAGATGAAGCTTTGCGAGGATGTAATGAAGCGAGGCATCATATGATGAAGACTTGGTCTAATCCAGGCGGGATCATTCCAAGCATGTTGATAACTCGGTGATATGATTCGAGTTGAGGATAATGGATGCTCGAGAGGCGCTTGAGCTAGTATGGCAATAGTCGTCGAGGAGGATGACTAGGAGGTTGAGATCGCATCGTTGTTGAAGGTTCTAGCATGCTCTAAGCAAGAGTACATGGGGACGCCCAAAAGACTAAGTTGATGGTCGAGTACTCTGGGTAGATTCGATAATCCTAGGCACGGGTCACGATGACGTGCGGGAGTTATGTCTAGAACCGGGGTTACCATTAGCCCTTGACGGACGGCTGAAAGAATGTGCCGGTCATTCAATTAACGGTGATATCGCAACAATGATAACAGTGATAGCCGAGTCATGGATGTTTGGTTGTATCATCATTCGGTCTCAAGAGCGGTATTTCCTGGGTGCTTATCTGACCTTGGTTTTAGACCTTGGGATTTGTACTTGGAAAACATCGCTCTTGACTCGAGTGACAATTGCTTTACTTTAAATTGTATGCTCTGCTATGTTTGCTTCTGCTTAGTGTGTGTCTGGGGGCTATCACTGTAGAATGAGGTTGGAGTGGGAGGGTTGTATTCCTATTCCTTTTCCTTTATGCTCTTTTGGTATGTTGTTAGTTAATTTACTGCTCACTAAGACTGTTGTCTGACTCAAGGCTTTATGTTTTAATTCTTATTGCCTTGGGCTGTTCGTCCATTTTGGGACGGGCAGACTAGGTAGCAGGTGACAGGTGCTGTTCTCTTCTCACGATGCTGATATCGAAGACGAGCTAGAGGGTTGCATATTATCTTCTTATATGTACTGGATTTTTCCGCTGTTTTGTATTCTCTGAGAGTTATGTAGTGAGGCTGGATGTATTGACTATGTGGATGCTTGTATTCAACTAGCTTGTATTCAACTATTATGGAGTTTTATATGATGTCATTTTATTCTGTAAAGCTTCACTATACATATGTTCTATTGTATTTTGTCCATGCGCTGTGAGTAATACGATAGATCCTGTTGTTTTAATCTTACCTTGACAATCGTCCATGGTCGCCTGGCACACTTTACAGCGCTCTATCTCTAGATTCGGTGTAGGGGTCATGGGCGGTCGTCACAACTGACCAGTCCATCTTCATTACAGACGAACAACTACTATCAAGTGAATTTAAGTCAACACTTCTATCAACTAATGATACTGAATCTCTCAATATATTTATATGTTCAGGAATTAATTGCTCAGCAGTATCCAACTGATCCCCTTCAACAACTATGCTATCAACAATAAAATCCTCATCTGAACTCGAAGACAAACAATCAAACTTGTTAAAGATATCAATCTCAAAGTTATCCTTCACATGATTCTTATATTTACAACATTTCTTATGAACAGAAGAAAAATCATTGCCCTGTTCTTCGACATTAAGACATCCTTTCAAAGAAGACTTAAGACAAGGAGAACCATTGCAATATGAAACATCAGGGTCAAGAAGAATGGGGTCAAAGCCCTGATAGTCATCATTAACATCAAGACAGATTGAGTTGGAAGGACTTACTGAAACAAACTCCAGAGAATCAGACTTAAAGTTCAAATTTTCCGAGATGACTACGGTTTCCTTTTCGTTACCTCCTTTACCAATATTCGGTTCATTTATAATTTTCAGAGATGACTACGTAATGACCCTAATTTTGAGTAACATTATTTAGGATATTTAATCAGTTAAATTTAATGAAATAATGTAAATGTTAAAAGATTGAGATTTGTTTAATCTAAGGGGGTAGCCATGCCTATTTGAATTAATGAACAAAGGGAATTAGAATGAATTAAGTTAGGGTAAGTAGACAAGGGAATTATAGAAACAAGTAATATCCTTATACCATAAACCCTAACATACATTCATTTTACACGTTCATTCACAAAAAAAAACCTAAATTAGAGGCCGGCCACCATTAAGGGAAAACGAGAGAAGATTTCAAGAGGAAGAAGCTAATCAACTTAACAAAGATCAAATCTCAACTCCTTAATCTTAAGCTAAAGGTGAATAATAGGTTACATCTCATATTTTTGATATGTTTGGTTTCTAGATCAGATCCGAATATGTTGCAAAGTATATCGCCATATTTAGATTGTTAAAATTGATATATATATATATATATATATATATATATATATGTTTGTTGATGGTTTATGCTAAGTCATATAGGTTTTATGATAAGTTTTAGACTGACAAACCAATTAAATGACATCCAAATGCTATGCGATTTTAAGATAAGATCAGAGATGATATTTTCGAAATGGGTTTCAAATTTCATAATTTTCTGAATTTATTTGGATTTATTATGAATTTTCTAGTAAAGAAAGTAGTTAATTTGGGTTTAAATTAATTATGGATATTTTATGTTGATTTTGGGTTTGAAATTTATATATGTTAGAAAACGTATTAAAAGTGATTTATCGAAATTTTTATAGAATTTTAAGGGATGTTGCAACTTGGTATCAGAGCATAGGTTTATGAAAAACTATAAACTTAAAATGATTTTTAAAACATAATCCTAAGAAATTAGAGAAAAGATCGGGGTATGGGATAACGCTATAGTAACATCTTGGAATTGCTATATATAAGTATACGCTATATCTCTATTCTCCTATATCTCTTAGATTATTCTTCTGTATCTTACGAAGGCTCGAATGCAGATATGGATGCTAGAAGAGTTAACTTAGGTGGAGGAAGCACCACAACAAATGGAAATGCCAGACCAAGTACCAGAATAAACCCAGGTCAGGTACAAGCTAGAAATGTAGGTGATGGATTTCTGCAAGTTGACATGGGAGAAATGTACCAGTTCTTTGTCAACATGATGTAAGCGGGAGTTACTGTTGGAGTACTTGGAGGATGAAATCAAGAAACTCCATTAGTCAGCAACTATGCTATTCTGAGTAAGGATTATGCTCGGTTGGGAGGAAAGCCATTTATTAGTACTGAAAACGCAATTGAAGTAGAGAATTGGCTGCTTCATTGCGAGAGGATTTTTGCTGATCTAGGGCTCAATAATGAGTAGAAGAGAAGGCTCGCTTCTAGATAGTTACAAGGAGTAGCGCTGTACTAGTGGAACAACGTTACAGCTGGAATTAATGAAGAGACTATGACATGGGCTGAGTTCAAGAGGAGATTTGAGGAGAGGTTTATGTCAGAAATTGCTAAGTCTACTCTGCTTAGGAAGTTTGCTGAGTTGGAGCATGGTGACATGACTGTACTAGAGTATGTCGCAAGGTTTGCAGAGCTAGCAAGATATGGCTATGCTACTATAGATACTGTGATTAAGAGGAATGAGAAGTTTATCAGGTGGTTGAAGCCTGAGCTTGCTAGTGCTATGCTACCGCATATCAGGGATCCATGTAATGTTGTAGTGGAAATGGCTTTGAGAAATGAGGAGATGCTTGCTTTTCTGAAGAGAAATAAGGCAAAGGAAGTCCATATGGGGTAGAGTCAGAAAAGAGAGTTTTTCCATAAGAAAGGAGCTCAGAAGGGTGGAGCTGCGAAGAAAGGGAAGTCCGAGGTTGTTTGCTTTAAGTGTGACAAGAAAGGCCATTTCGCTAATGAATGTCTCTCGGATGATGGAAAGAAAGTGACCGAGAAGAAGAATATCAGGTGCTTCAACTGCGATCAATTGGACACTATAAGAACTAGTGCAAAGAGCCAGCTAAGGATGGGAAGGGCAAAGTGTTTGCACTGGAGCCAGCTACTTCGAGGCCATCAGCGGTGGAAAAGGGAAAGGTTGTGTTGGGAGGTACGCTTCTGATTCATGGTATGTGAGATAGCGTTCTGTTTGATATCGGTGCATCATATTATTTTATATCTCATTGTTTGGTAGATAAGCATAACCTAGAAACCTCATATTTAGTTACTTCCTTAAAGGTTGCAAATCCGATAGGAGAGTATGCAATACTTGGGATGAAGTGTGACCACCTAGACTTTGATTTGTTAGGTCATGCCTTTGGTTGCAGTTTGCATGTGTTTGATTTCATAGGGTTCGGAATTATTTTGGGTATGGATTGGTTAAGTAAATACGATGCTAGGTAATTTTGCCAACATAGGAAAATATCGCTTAGACACCTGACTGTAGTGATCGGATAGTGTACACAATAGAAAACCCTAGTCGTTAGGTTAATGCTTTGTTGGGTGTTGCAGAGGTAGAAGACGAGTTGGACAAAGTTTTCATCGTTAGAGAATTTGCAGATGTTTTTGAACCTGTAGTAGGATTGCCACCGAAATGAGCCAATAAGTTTCAGATAGATTTGGCGCCAAGAGCAGAACGATGAGTAGACCGCCAAGCAGGATGACACCTACTGAGATGAAGGAGATAAAGGTGCAGTTGGTGGATCTGGAAGGCAAGAATTGTATCTGACCAATTGGTTCACCTTGGGGAGCAACCGCAATGTTTGCCAAGAAGCTGGACGAATCGTTAAGCTGATGCATCGATTATCGTAAGCTGAATGAGAAGACGATAAAGAATCGATATCCATTTCCTAGAATTGATGATTTGTTCGACCAGTAGAGCATAACCAAAGTACTTTCTCTATGAAATTTAGCAACAGGTTTCCATTGTGAGGAATGCGGAATATGGATCTTAAGGCTAGAATGAACACTAGAGGGGGGTGAATAGTGTTTATAAGAAATTACAAAATCTTTTTGAGTTATTGTTGATTTGCACACAAATGTATGCAATATTCAGACACAGATATAATCACAGAATCAAACACAGATGCAGAAATAAAGTAAATGCAGTAAAGGAAAGAACACACCGGATTTTATACTGGTTCGGAGTTACCCTACATCCAGTCCCGCACAACTAAGTACGGATTTCCTTTCAAAAGCAATTCAACAATTACAACCCTCGATTTCAAGGCCACGAGGTACACCCTCTAGAACCATAATCCTCTGGGTAGAGATACTTGATTTTCGGGCAAAAAGTTCACCCAATTGATTTCTTAAGGCTACAATCACACCTTTTCTCACTTGATTGATTTCCAAGGCTACAATCACACCTTTTACTCTATTGATTACAAAGAAAGCCTATAACTCTGAATAACACTGAGAATCTTGATGAGATAGTGATAGAGAATCAAACCAGAGATGATCTAGTTAGATTCAATGTTGATTTTGGCAGAGTGATGATAGGATTTTGAATAAGAAAATGTGGAAGAAAAAGAGAAGTGAAAAACCAGAAAATATGATATAAAATTCATTGAAACTAACCCCTATTTATAGAAGAACAACAGCCATGTCTATTCATGAAAGGTTATGGCGAATATACACTTCTTTTGAAATTCAAATTTTTATTCCTAACTGACACTATGTCGACATGGGGTACTAGGGCATGTCGACATCCCAAAGGAAATTTTGATGTTTTGTTTTTCTTTGAAAATAACCTTTATCTTATATTAAAATTATTTTAAACTTTATTAATATACTTGACTATAGATAAAATACATAGATAAATATATAGAATAATATATATAAAATTTTACTATAATTTTATATTTAAATCTAAGTAAATATTAAAAGTTAAATATATTAAAAGATAGTTTAAAACAAACGAAGTTTAAAACAAGAGTTTATTAAAAAAACAAAGAATATTTTAAGGCTAAAACAACTTTTTGAAAATCATTTGAAAAGATAATTTTTAAGGCTAAAACATTTTGAAAAGCAGTTTTGAAAATCATTCTGAAGTAGTTTTGAAAATCATTTTGAAGCAGTTTTGCAAGCTTCTTCCTGCAGAATATCTTATCACATCAGGACTCGAGAACTTGTACAAAACCAGGATGTTCGTGGGTTTGTAAGCCACTTGTTGTAGGTTTGTAAGCTACTTGACGTGGGTTTGTAAGCCACTAAAAAGGTAGAAATGGGTTCCATCCCGAAAGAAAAATGGAGTGAAGATTTCAGTGCTATTATGAAGTTCTAACATAATTCTAGACTCAATACTTATCTTGAAATCTTGAACTCTTGATAATCTTGATACTCATGAGTCTTCAATCTTGATATCTTGAATCTCTATACTGTACAGTCTTCATTCTTTGTACCTGCATGGTTAAATCCTTTATATACATATATATCTAAACTATAATGTTAGTATTTATATTTTATAATCTTATTCTAAGGTTGTTGTCATCAAAACCATCATCTCAAGGACTAACAATCTCCCCCTTTTTGATGATGACAACCTTTGTTTATAAAATATTACTTCTATCCTAATAACTCCCCCTAAATCTAATAACTCCCCCTAAATCTAATAACTCCCCCTTAATCTATGCCTAACTACCCTATTTTATATTTCTCCCCCTTTGTCATTAACAAAAAAAACAAACTCTAAACTATATAACTCCCCCTCATTCTTGTACTCAAGTACCAGCATTAATAAACTATATAATAGAGTATATTAAGAAATAACTATACTTATAGACATGATATTCAATCAACGATTATAAATATATCAATGTATATTTATACATTCATCAATCCACACCAAGTGTTAATCAAATCAATCAAAACAAACAATTTCAATCAAAGCAATCAATTCAAACAAAGTAATCAAATTAAATAAAGCAATCAAATTAAACGTTACGAGGAACTTCCACCCATCCTTCTTCTTCGAAAATAGGGTCTGCTTTGATGGCATCCCAATTTTCATTGTCATTTATGAGAGAGACAGAAGGATGTGCTTCATTATCATCCTTGTGCAGGGAAGAAATCATCCATCGAATTGCCTCGAAATGCCTTTCTTGCTCCTTGATCATCTACATTAGACTCAATTCTAAGTGTCGCTGGTTACGAAGAATGAACGAGAGAATATTCTTAAATGAATTAAGAGTTTCTTCAAGATTCTCGGATAAGTTATGAATTGGATTAGCCATTTTTGAAATTGTGAGAAGAATGAGAGATAGAATAGATAAGAAATAATATTCAAAAATGAATTCTGGAAGAAATGGGTATATATAGGTGTAGAAATTCGTTTGAAATGAATAGACATATGGTAGTTATTCAAATTTCAAATTCAAAATGAAGTGTCATTTCTGACCAGTACATGTCGACATGGTCATAGAGGGTATGTTGACATGAGGCAGTGAAATTTGATGGTAATTTTGATTTTGTGAATAATTGTGTGTGTATATATATATATATATATATATTTATATAATATACTAACATTTATTCAAGAGATAAGATAAGCAAGATAACAGAAAAGAAATTCAATTTCATTGCATAGAAGAGTGATACAATGATTAATCATAAACAACTATATAAACACTCAAATTAAAACAAACTTAAACTAATTTGACATGATATGAAAATATAGAACTAGTTAGAGGATGATGAAGATGAAGACAATCCAAGTTTCTTGCTGACTTTGGAGAAAAACTTGTTCCTCTTGGATGATATTTTGTCCAACTTCTTACTAATGGATCTTTTAAGAACCCGTTGATTCTCAAACAATAATCTTTTGGTTTTTGAGAAGGGTTTTGTTGGTAGGATTGGAGGGATAATCAATACTTTCTAGGGATGTCTCACCTTCTTCTTCTTCTTCTATTTCCATTTCATCCCCTTCTTCTTCATCTTCCTCTTCCTCTTCCATTTCTTCATGAGACAAACGCTCTTCTTTTTCGGCAAGACTCTCATTAGGTTGAAAAACACATGGGATTTTCATGAGAGAAATGTTTGAAATATTAAAAAATATTCTTGAAATAAATTCTTCTCATTTGAAATTTACTCCAAAATAGTTGAAAATCCGAGTAAGGTAAATTCCATGATATAAAGTGTTTTCTCCCATTTCAAAATTTTTAGGACGAAGTTCATCCAAAATAAATTGCGCCCAATTGATATCATAATTTCCGAAAATAGCAAAAAGAGCTTTACAAACTTCTGAGGTAGGATTGTTAAAATTCCCCGATTTTGGGGTCAAAGTATGTTGTAAAAGAAGGTTAACAATTCTTGCTTTTGGACGAAAGTTTCGGTTTTTAAATTCAAAGTTTTCAACTCCTTCAAAAATATGATGAAATGTCTCACGATCATGTTCATCGATTTGAAAACTAGAAAGATCCATTCCCGTGCTTTTGCAATTGAGAATGGTACCCAAAAGATCACAATTCAAAACAATTTTAGTGCCCTTGACACTACTCCAAATTTCATTATCATTTCCTTCATAAAATTCTCGATTGAGATTTGCATAGAAAATTTTAACAAGATTTGGGTAACAAACAAAATCATTTTGAAAAGAATCAACAAGACTAAGAATTTGATTGTTTGCAAAAAGTGTATCAATTTCATAAGAAGCAAAATCTTGAAAAATAGCAAATTTTCCGGGATGGACTTTTCCATAATTAGCATAATTGATGTATGCTTTTATGGCCTCCGGATAATTGAGGAGTTGCTCTTTCAAGTTTCTGGAAAGTCTCATGGTGGAGGGGTTGCTTGAAGAAGCCATTAAAGTAGAGAGTAGAGAGCTTGAAGTTTTGAAGAGAGAGTTTGAATTTGAAAATGAAAGTGAAAAGTTGTGATAAAAGATAGTGAATAAATAGATTTTTGAAAGACATGTTCTCTGGTCAAAAGATGCCTTTTTAGAGTATTGAATGAAGTGAAAAGGTGGAGAGAAATTCAGCCATTTGAATTCAAATTTTGAATTTCAAATTCTGGTACCTATGTCGACATCAGGGTAGGGACCATGTCGACATATGCCTGTGAATTTCTATGATTTATTTTTCCTAAGTATTCTAATATATATATACTTATTATTTTAATGTCTATATATATATATCTGGAATATTATTAGAATTATAGTATATTTCAAAAAATATTATTATATTATTAAAAAATAATAATAATAAAATTATAATAAAATTATAATAATAATAAAATAAAAAAAAATAAATTTAAAATTCAATCAACACACCAATTCAAAATCAATCAATCAAGCAATCAATCATCTAATTCTAAGCATGCAATTTCAATCAATTGTATTGTAAATGTGTACCTTTTTCTGAGTCCGTTTCCTTGAATTCGTTGAAGTCGTGAACTGCCGCCAAACACAAATTTGAATTATCTGTCTTCTGATCATCATCGCTCGAGGACGAGTCTGAGTCATCTAGAGTAGCAATAAATGCACGCTTCCGTTTCTTTACTGAAACAATGTTTATAGGAGGATTCTGCCTATTTAGATATGGACAGTCTCTTTTCATATGGCCTGGTTCATCACAGTTGAAACATTTGACATAGTTTGGCACTGCATTCTGATTTCCAGAATTCTTATAGTCGTTTCTCTTGAGATTATTCATCTTTCTGTATTTCGGGAATTTCCAAAAATTCCTGGTCATAAATGTTATCTCTTCATCATTATCACTGTTTGAGTCTGATCCGTCGGTTAATGCATTGAATGCCATTGATTTCTTTTTAGATGCTTTGCTTTCTCTTCTCCTGATCATTTGGACTTCAAACGACATTAGATTTCCAATCAATTCTCCTATCTTTAAGGTACTGATGTCATTTGCCTCTTCAATTACAAGTGTCTTTTGATCCCATTTTGGAGTGAGAGAATTTAAAAATTTTCTGACTTGATCTTCTTCCAAAAATTCCTTTCCCAAGGATATTAAAGAATGCACAATATCCTGAAATTGACTATACATATCTGAAATAGACTCATTAGTATTCATTTTGAATAACTGAAACTGATTTGTGAGCCTGGAAATTTTGGTCTGTTTAACTTTGCTTGTTCCTTCGTGAGTCACTTGCAAAGTTTTCCAGATTTCATATGCAGACTTACAAATTGACACTCTATTAAATTCATTCCTATCAAGTGAACAAAACAGAATATTCATTGCTTTAGAATTATTTTGTGCAACAGCCTTTTGCTCAGTGGTCCACTGTGCAAAGTCAGTTGTGGGTTTAGAATATTCATTCTGTGTGATATTCCAAGTGTCTAATCCTACAGATTGTAAATATATTTTCATCCTACATGCCCAATATGTATAGTTACTGCCATTAAAAAGTGGTGGTCTGATAGTAGACTGACCTTCTACAAATGAACTAGTGATAGAAACAGTACCAGTGTTGGTAACCATTTAGAAAACTTTTCAAAATTCAGATTATGAAACTTTTGAAAACTTTGCTCTGATACCAAATGTGAGGAATGCGGAATATGGATCTTAAGGCTAGAATGAACACTAGAGGGGGAGTGAATAGTGTTTATAAGAAATTACTAAATCTTTTTGAGTTATTGTTGATTTGTACACAAATGTATGCAATATTCAGACACATATATAATCACAGAATCAAACACAGATGCAGAAATAAAGTAAATGCAGTAAAGGAAAGAACACAACGGATTTTATACTGGTTCGGAGTTACCCTACATCCAGTCCCGCACAACTAAGTACGGATTTCCTTTGAAAAGCAATTCAACAATTACAACCCTCGATTTCAAGGCCACGAGGTAGACCCTCCAGAATCACAATCCTCTGGGTAGAGATACTTGATTTCCGGGCAACAAGTTCACCCAATTGATTTCTCAAGGCTACAATCACACTTTTTCTCACTTGATTGATTTCCAAGGCTACAATCACACCTTTTACTCTATTGATTACAAAGAAAGCCTATAACTCTGAATAACACTGAGGATCTTGATGAGATAGTGATAGAGAATCAAACCAGAGATGATCTAGTTAGATTCAATGTTGATTTTGGCAGAGTGATGATAGGATTTTGAATAAGAAAATGTGGAAGAAGAAGAGAAGTGAAAAACCAGAAAATCTGATATAAAATTCATTGAAACTAACCCCTATTTATAGAAGAACAACAGCCATGTCTATTCATGAAAGGTTATGGCGAATAGACACTTCTTTTGAAATTCAAATTTTTGGTCCTAACTGACACTATGTCGACATGGTGTACTAGGGCATGTCGACATCCTAAAGGAAATTTTGATGTTTTGTTTTTCTTTGAAAATAACCTTTATCTTATATTAAAATTATTTTAAACTTTATTAATATACTTGACTATAGATAAAATACATAGATAAATATAGAGAATAATATATATAAAATTTTATTATAATTTTATATTTAAATCTAAGTAAATATTAAAAGTTAAATATATTAAAAGATAGTTTAAAATAAACGAAGTTTAAAACAAGAGTTTATTAAAAACAAAAACAAAGAATATTTTAAGGCTAAAATATCTTTTTGAAAATCATTTGAAAAGATAATTTTTAAGGCTAAAACATTTTGAAAAGCAGTTTTGAAAATCATTCTGAAGTAGTTTTGAAAATCATTTTGAAGTAGTTTTGCAAGCTTCTTCTTGCAGAATATCTCATCACATCAGGACTCGAGAACTTGTACAAAACCAAGATGTTCGTGGGTTTGTAAGCCACTTGTCGTAGGTCTGTAAGCTACTTGTCGTGGGTTTGTAAGCCACTAAAAAGGTAGAAATGGGTTCCATCCCGAAAGAAAAACGGAGTGAAGATTTCAGTGCTATTATGAAGTTTTAACATAATTCTAGACTCAATACTTATCTTGAAATCTTGAACTCTTGATAATCTTGATACTCATGAGTCTTCAATCTTGATATCTTGAATCTCTATACTATACAGTCTTCATTCTTTGTACTTGCATGGTTAAATCCTGCATATACATATATATCTAAACTATAATGTTAGTATTTATATTTTATAATCTTATTCTAAGGTTGTTGTCATCAAAACCATCATCTAAAGGACTAACATCCATCAGCTTAGAGTAGCAGAGGATAGTATTCCTTTGACAGCGTTTAGAACCAGATATGGATCATATGAATGGTTAATAATGTCGTTCGGACTAACTAATGCGTCAGCATTCTTTGTAGATTTGATGAGTCGAATTTTTCGAGAGTACTTGGATAGGTACGTGTTGGTTTTCATAGATTATATTTTTAAATGCTCTAAGGATGAAAGAGAGCATGAAGTTCATCTTAGAGTGGCACTTGAGACCTTGAGAGAGCATCAACTGAAGGCGAAGTTTTCAAAGTGTCATTTCTGAAAGAAGGAAGTGAAGTTTCTTGGTTATGTCATCTTAGAGAAATGGTGTCTGTAGATCCGACTAAGATCGAAGTGGTGAATAATTGGAAGAAACTAGAAACGGTGACTGAGATAAAGAGTTTTCTTGGATTAGCTGGGTATTATGGGAGGTTTATAAAGGATTTCTTGCGGATAGCAGTACCGATTACCAAACTATCATGAAAAGATGTGAAGTTAGTGTGGAGCGATAAGTGTGAGGAAGCATTACAGAGCTTGAAACACTTATTGACTAATGCACCTGTGTTAGTTGTTCCAGAAGGGAATCAGGATTTAGTGGTAAATATAGATGCTTGTGGAACAAGGTTAGAAGCTACGTTAATGCAATGGGGTAAAGTGATTGCCTATGCATCCTGACAGATTGATGGTGTGGATACATTACCTTTTGGGAGAAAGATTTGAATTATATATGAATGAGGCATTTCACCAGAAGGACAAACTTTGTAGTCCAATTAGTTTTTAGGACACACATTCAAAGAAATTACTTTCAAGGCCAAAGTCAGTAGAATAATTACTTTCAAGGACAAAGTCAGCAGTCCAATTACTTTCAAGGACATAATTTCATCGGTTTTTAGGCCCTAGAAACTAATTATTTTGCATTTTGTCCTTGAAAGTAATTATTTCAGAGTTGTGTCCTAGAAACTAATTCCACTTGCTAAAGAGGTCCTGTGGCTAATTTCCACTATATGAATCATAATCATTAAAGTATCTATTCTCTCAGAAGGAGCTAAACATGGGACAGTGGAGGTTGTTAGATTTTTTAGTCGCTTATGATTTCAGTATTGAGTACACACATGGAAAAGGTAACAAGGTTGCCGATGCACTTAGCAGAAGACACCAGAATGTAGTTTTGGCAATGATAGCTAAGTGGGAAGATTTGGAAGCATTGACACATGTAGAGTACAGTGGGGATCAAAGGGTAGTTATAGTATCGAAACTGCTGTGTTGTCATGTTTAGAAATTCAACCTGTTATGATTGAAAAGATTGCTTCTAATCAAGAGGAGGATCTAGAGTTGGCTGAACGGATCAGGAAGTTAACGGAGAGCGATGATTTAAAGGATTTCAGTCTTAACCAGAAGGGTGGTGAAGGAAGAAGGGAAGATTATGTGTTCCGAATGTAGGGAACCTTATGAAAGACGTTCTTGAAGAATGTCATCGTTCGAAGTTCACTATTCATCCGAGAGGAACTAAGATATATCGGGATATGAAGAGAAGTTTCTTCTAAGAAGGTATGAAGAGGTATGTAGGCTTATGGGTGAAGCGGTGTTTGAACTGCCAGCGGGAGAAAGCCAAACATTAGAAACCAAGTGGGTTACTTCAACTGTTAGAGGTTCCAGTATGGATGTGGGATTCTATATCGATGGATTTTATAGACGGGTTGTCGAGATCAAATCAAGGAAATGAAAGAATATGGGTCATTGTGGATAGATTGACCAAGAATGCCCATTTCATTCCAGTTAAGTCAACTAGGATGGCGCCTGTTTTAGCTAAGTTATTCATAAAGAATATAGTTAGACATGGGACTTTTAGTAGTATAGTAAGCGATAGAGATTCCTTATTCACTAGTGAGTTCTGGAAGAGTCTACAAGATACTTTAGGTACCAAGCTCCAAATGAGTACCGCTTACCATCCACAGACCGATGGGCTAACCGAAAGAGTTAACAAAGTCTTGGAAGATTTGCTAAGAGCTTGTGTGCTTGATTATGAAGGATCATGGGAAGTCCATCTACACTTAGTCGAGTTTTCATATAACAACATTTAATAGACTAGTATAGGAATGGCACCGTTTGAAGCTTTATATTGAAGGCCGTGCAAATCTCCAGTTTGTTGGTTAGGTACCGGAGATAGGTTAGTTCCTTGTCCAGATTTGGTCAGAGAAGCTGCACAAAAGATTGAGTTGATTCGAGCTAGGTGATGTGCACGTAAATGTGCATATTTTTACCACCATATTTAATCTAATTTAATTAAATAAATGAGCATATAGGGTGTTTTAACATATTCAAACCAAAATTCAAATTATTTTCAAATCATCATATATTCATCTTCATATAGGGACAAAATGGTCATTTTTGTGCATATGTTAATATGAGAATTTTTACTTGAACATTTTTATGATTTTTTGTAGGAATTTGAACTCAAATGGAAGAGCTTTTCATGGAAAATATGAATGCACAAGAGAATACAAAGGAATGAAGATAGAAATAATTCAAACCATGCAACATGGAGAACCCTACCTACTCACCTACCATGATGTACAAATTAGGAGCTAATGCACATGCCAAAGACCATTAAAGTTGTATGTACACTTAATGGAGGATTATTTCATGCTAATGATAACTTGGTGGCCACACTTCCTCAAGGGTAGTTTGGATAGTTCCCAAAAAATGGATTAGGTTTTCCAAACATGTATAAATACCCCATATGTTCATGTAATTATTCTTTCTTAGTCTCTTAGCTTCTTTAGTTTAGGATCAAAAATAAACAAAGCTCCATTTTCTTTCTTTTCATGGCTACTTAGCCATTTCCTTTCATGTAACTTTTTTATATGCAATTTTAGTTCATTCTCTTTTTATTTATATGCTCTTTTCCTTTGATGTTAGTAGTCAGTTTTATTTTGTGCAAGTAGCCTAGCTTTTATTTCATTTAGCTCTCATTTTCTTCTTTTTCTTTTTCATGTTGCAATCTACATTTGTTGGTATGATAACAAATATGAGAGGCTAAACCCTTTTAATTTAGGGGTAATGAAGCTCTCTAATTATGTAGATTCAACATAACTTGCTCAGTTTTGATCCTTTTTTATGCTTAATGGAAATATTGGATGTGGTTAAATCGTGTTCTTTAGCTTTGAATTTGATAGCCTATGTTATTAACATCAAATAGACTATGCTTAAACAAACAAAACACAAATTACCTCTTCATCTACATATGATTATGGTAATGAAGTGATTTTAAAATCAAAATTTGATGGTCTATATTTCTAATCAATAGTTAATAGGCCATGCTTATAATAGATTTTATTTTCAATGTCATTGTCATTTTCAAGAGAGTTAAAAAGTGATTTAGTGGGTGTGTTATAGTTTGATGGCTTATGTTGAGCTAATTAATTGCACAAATAGGCCATACTTATGATAAACACATCAATTAAGTTCACTAATGAACAAAAAAGAGATATCATAATTTCATATTGTGTTGATTTATGTGATCTAGAGAGTGGATTTATCTCTAAATTGTCTTCTACTCTCATATTTTTATCCATTTTCTTTTGTTAGTTTTCTTACATTTTTTTAGCTAATCACACTTCCAAATATTGGTTTAATTTGATTGAATGGAAATTTTAAAATCTAAACAATTTCCTGTGGATCGACCTGTACTCGCCACGTACTAGAATTGTACGTCGTGTGCTTGCGGTTATTTTTAATTAAAATTCGATCGGCTATTTTCTAATTCGATGGAAATTTACCCGGTTCGAACAAGTTTTTGGCGCTGTTGCCGGGAAGTTGCTTTGATTTTAATTTTCTATTTTTCGAATTATTTTCGTTTGATTTTTATTGTGTGTTTGTTTTGTGTGTTAGTTTGCATTTAAAAAAAATTGTGTGTATTTCTTGTTTGGTTTTGTTTTCAATTTGTTGTGTGCTTATTCTCTTTTCATTTTGCATTTGCATCTCTTCAAATAATAAAAAAAGACAATCAAAATTTCAAAACAATTTTTTTTATTTTCCTTTTCATTTACAATTTGCATTTCATCTTTCTTTGTAAGTTTTTTAACAATTTGCATTTTCAATTTACAATTTTTAACCTAGCTGTGATCAACCCCTCCCCCCTCCCCCCCGTGCAAACACTTCACAGTCTACTTCTACAAGCATATACCATCCAACTTCCCTGACATACTCACTGTCCTCCATCCACTGTTCCCATCAACAACCCCACCATATCCACACTTGAACCGTCCTCTACCCTCCTCCCCACGGCAGCAATCAAACTTCATTTCAAATTACTGCCACTGACCTTCAGACCACACTCAAAGTGCATCATCTCTGTGCACTTACAAGCCATTCCTTGCACTGACAGTTCGAATAGACTCATTAGTTCAACTTCAATTCATATCTGACTTCATCACTCTGCCTGCATACACCTCCAGTTCATCAACATACTTCAACAACCAAACACAACCACTTTCTTCCTTGAATCCACATCACAATCTCTAACCCTGCCACTTTACCTGCCATCAACATCCCACCAACCATCTAAATCCCAAACCAATACACTGACACATTGTAGTTTAACAAAACTTCATCCACCAGTTCCTCCTCCTTACTGCTCCATTCACCAAACTCTCTGCATCAACATCCATTCATCTACTGCACTGTACCAAATTCTTTCAGCTGCAATCTGCCTGCAGCCACAACATTGTACAATCTTTCACCCAACCACTTACCCTGACTTCATTCAACTGTCACTATAACTTCACCCATATACTTCATTCAACTGTCGCTATAACATTGTACCACCCCTGACATATCTACCTACTGCTTTTCTAACTCCACCCGCATACTTCCCCTATCACATTCATAAAATTGCATTGCCCCATAACCAAACCTCTTCAATTCTGCCTAATGCCTGCAAATATCACACTATAATACTTATCTCATACCACCACACTTTCAATACTTCATAATTATTGACTTCACCTCTTCATCATATACATCCGCCTACATACATATCTTCATTTCAAATACCCAGTGCCGCTACCAACAATATATCCCTCTGCACTTTCTAATTACCACAAATCACTGTTTTACCCCACCAGAACCACCTCTGTCCAATATACTCTACCACCCTCAGCACCACAATATCACCTCTGTTCACATATTTCTATTGCCATAACTTCACTTGCAGTCATACAAACCACATCACCAATTCAATATCCTACATACCATTATCATTGACCTCTAACACAGTGCCAACCATCATCAACAAATCAAACTTCGATTGCTACCATCCACTTGCAACGTTGAACGACAGCCATTCAAAAAAAAGGACACTGACACTGTGAACTTGCATTCCCTTTCCACTGTGAACATTCCCCACCTCTGCCATCCATCAATCGTGGCTTCACCTCAACCGTGACACCATTTCCCCAAATCAGCAACTACATCACTCTGGTATCACTTCAGTCAACTACACTCCCCCAACAGCAGGCAATTGCCACTGTTTCACTGTCCAAAATCCATTTCAAATCAAATAACACTACAGCAATCATTCGCCACCAGCCCGAGAATCGCGAATCCCTAAAATTGCTGAAACTCGAAACCCAACATCAAGCTCAAATCGCCTCATCCAAACCGAGTGTATTGATTCTTGAATTTGACTTTGATTTGGTCTGTGATTTTCATGAAGGCAAATTCTATTTCAACCCATATTTTCAATTAGTAGCCCCCCAAAATATTAAAAAGATTGTAAACCTCCAAACTTGCTTAGTAGCCCCCCGTTTGTTCCAAAATTACCCCTAAACTTATCTGTACTATTTTTTTTTTGAGTTTCTGTGTTCACCACGCACTGACAAGACGTGGTTAGATACCTAACCATGTAGAGAATATGCGTGGTTTATCATATAACCACGTAGTGGCACTACGTGGTTTATCATATAACCACGTAGTGGCACTACGTGGTTTATCATATAACCACGTAGTGGCACTACGTGGTTATATTACCAACCACATTTGTTCGTTCCGTACTGGAACAACATTATGTTTTAACCCAGCGTGGTACTTCCAAAACAATAAAAAAATTACGTAAAAGTTGGAAAGTAGGGTTTTGGAGTTTCAATGTTTTAGAACAGTGAAAAATTACGTAAAAGTTGGAAGAATTGAGAAAAAAGCTTCTTAAGGGTATTTTTGTCTTCAGAAATTTATTTTTTGAAGGGGGGGCTACTAAGTAAAATTACGGGTTGAAATAGAATTTGCCATTCATGAATTGATTGTGGAATTGGTCGATTATTTGTGAAGTCGAGTTGGTTTGTGAATTTTCTTTTGAATTGTGTGCTTGAACGGTGAAGAAAGTTTTTATTTATTTATTTATCGGGCTGGATTGTGTTGAGTTGGGCTTGAGATTATATTGTGGAAATATTTTTTTTTTAAGTTTGAGTTTTTTTATTGGGCTGTTTTGAGATTTATTTAACCAAAAAAAAAGTAACTGCTTTGTTTAGGGTTTTGTTTTCTTTAAAAAACAAAAGAATTTATTATCATTTTCATTTGGTGCTTAAAAAAACAGTATATATATCTTGTTTTTATTTTCAGGTTGCCAAAGCAAATAGGAAAAGTTGCTTGCTTCGTTTAGCTTGCCAAAAAAAATAACTGCTTGCTTGCTTATAAAAATTATTTGCTGCTTTAAAATAATTGCTATTAATTCTGCATGCTCTGGTATCATGCTCTCATCTCTTGTTTTAGTTGCTTTGCATTGTTGGTTGCTTGCAATTTATTAAAAAAATTCAAAAAACAAAAACTAAAACAAAAATCCATTCGTAGTTGCATTGTTAATACACGTTTAATTTCTGCCTTGCATTTCCTTCTAGAATTTTGATAAATAATAATGGTTAGACATATAACACTTAATTATATATTGACAAGTTGTCCTCTTTCGACAATTTAATTTCTTGGCGTCTAGGCTACGGCAGAGCAATAATCAGTTATAAATATTACGGTGATTCATAAATATTATACTGATTGTTTCTCTGAAGGTACTTAAACCTTCGGCTGCATTGCTGCGGTGATTCGTGGTGCACTGATAAATCATGTCTGTTACCTAGCTGAGAACTATCTTGTTGAATTAAGACAAAGTGTGAATATACAATTTTGGGTTAGGAGCTACTTATGATAGAAAATTTGTAATTAAACACTTGCATTCATTTATTTGCATTAGTTCATGCATATTTGAAAAAAAGAAATTTCAAAATCCAAAACTAAAAAAAATTGTAAATATTCCTTAACTTGGTTTTTTTTCAATCCTTTCTTTTGAAATTTTTTATCAAAATCAAAAATCCAAAAAAAATTAAGTTAGTTTTTTTTAGAAAAACAAAAATCCAAAAAAAATATAAAACCTTTTCAAAAACAAATTTTTTTATTGAAAATCCAAAAAAACAAAACAAAATCAAATTTCCTTTTTTTCAAATAAATCCCCTTTGGTAATTATTTTTTCTTTTCCTTTACAAAAAAAACCTTTTGAAAATGTCTGAATTTCCATATTCACATGAATTTTACGATAGTTGTGAAAATCAATATATTCCATATAAGTTCACACCAAATTCTTATGGATATTTCAATGACAACTATAATACAAACGATTCAAATTTTGGACCTCAAAGTTTTCAAAACAATGACCAACCCTCAAAGCTTGAAAATAGCATTGAAACGATTTCGTCTTTACTTGAATTCTCTACACAACAAAATCAAAAGATAAATGATTGTGTAATTCATATTTGTGTAGTAACTCGAGTCAAGGATTTCAAAATTTTAATTCAATTCAAAATTCAAATGATTTCAGTTATAACCCATGCCGGTTCAATTTCAAACTCCAAAATGAATTTCAAAATCAAAACGAAAATCGAAACAACTATTTAAATAATTTTGGCAATGGGAGTTGTTTCATTTATGGAAAAAAAATTGTTCTCAACAATTTCAACTAAAAAATTCTCAAGTTAATAATTACAAATTTGATTTTGTTGAGCAAATGAATGAAATTTACTATGAACACACGGATTTGTTGTTTGAAACATATATGAAACAATGTGAGAAACAAAATGAAATCCCAACGTGTGATGAGTCAAATAATAATCCACCTTTTACCAAAATCGACGATTTTCATATAACAACTTTTGAAATCGAAAATGACAATCTTAATGAAGTTGTTAAAAATACGACAATTGAGTTGGATTTCAATTATTTTGAAAGTGTGGAATCAAATTTAAAATTTGATCTTCCTTTTTCCGATTTTGAAAATTTGAATACAACAACTTTGGATTTTGAAATTGATACATACAATGAAGTTGTGAATAATTCAATAAAAGAAGACGAATTTAGTAAACACGATTTTTTTGGACTTTTCGAAGATAAGTTGTTAAATTTTGAAGGGGTAGTTTTAAATCACCATTTTAATTTTGAAATCAATAATTCTGATGAAGTTTTCAATGATAAGTTTGAATTTCAATTTGGTGAAAATAAAATTGAACTTCAACCAATTATTCTATCTTCCCCAAAAATCATCGAAAATAAAACCACTCACGTGATTTTTAATAAAACGACATTCATTTTCCCAAATCAACATTCAGCTTTGAAAACTTTTATGGTTTGGTTTTCTGTGCTTAAGCTGTGTCTCTCATACTTGACGAGACAAATGAATTGGTTTTTGGAAGACCATTTCATTTACACTTTGGCAATATATTTTCTAATATCATGTAAATAATAATCTTTTCATTTTCATGTAAATATAGGTCATATTTTTATTTTTATTTTACTTTTATTTTTCTCCTTTCACTTGGGGTTGACTGTGGGAACACAGTCAAAATCAAGTGTGGGGGGAATCTCATCTTTATTTTTTATTTTTTATGGTTTATTTTTGCATTTACTTTCCAAATATAAAAAAAATTCAAAAAAACAAAAAAATCTCAAAAACAAATTTTATTTTTAGCATTTTGATTTATTTTTGAAGAAACGCTATAGGATAAATATATGGTTTTGGTTATTAAATTGAAATTTTTTTGAAAAAATATTTGTCTCAACAAAAATAAAAATAAAGTTTGATTACAAGTAACAATGGTTTAACTAGTATATATGAAGATTCATGGGTGATAATTATGAAGTATATCCTAATAGAAAAATTTTGTTTTAAAAAGTGGTGGATTTAAAATAAATGTTATAACATTTTTTTTTATCTTTTAAGTTAAATGGTGTAAAGATGATTTTGCAAAACTCTCTCTTCAAAAAACAAAAAAATATTAAAAAAACAAACAAAAGAAGAAGAAAATTGTACATATGTATACATTTTTTATTAACACCTAGAGTCATGTGTTCACACGCAAGTGTTTACACCGCCATGCTCTATACCCTTCTCACGTAAGCCTAGAAGGCATTGCACGATCAGTATATCTGGCCCCAGTTTATCTGAGTTAGGTGTATGTATATAAAAATTCTTTTATAATAATTCCTATAGTTGATAGGTATACACACTTGTGTGTTCACTCGTCGCGCTCTGTATTCCCCTCACGTAAGCCCACAAGGCAGTGCAAGGGTGATATAACTGGCCTTAGTTTATCTGAGTTAGGCATATGTAAATATTGTTAATATCAATAAAATTTTCAAAAATAGAGAGAGTAAGCAATTGAAATCCAAGCACTATTTGACTTGTTTGATTCGATTTGTTATTCAAAAGAAATAAAAATACCACTTTGAAAAACTTTGATAATCAACTAAGCATCTATTTCATAGTTGCACTATGTTATCAACCGAAACAACTAGCTAAACTAGAGTTTATTTGTTATGATAACTTAATTTTTATTGGAAATTTTGACAAGTAAAATGATGCTAATTTCTTGATAATGACCAAAACCTATATTTAACTTATTTGTGTCAATTTAAAAGTAAATCCTTCATTTGTAAATATTTTAAAAACTTGCATTCATATCGTTGTACATAAATCTTGCATTTAGGAATTTTTCATTTCGCGTTCGGATTTTGTGGGTATTATTTGCTGAAAACCCTCACGAGACAACACTCGTCCTATTAGGAACACCTAGAGGTTTAATAGCTTATTGCATACGCCAATTCAATCGTGCTCCCTACGAAAACGGATTTATCTTAGTTTTAGTTTATTCAAAGATGAATAAAAAGATAAGTGTAGGGGTATTTTATGTGCACGTAAATATGCATATTTTTACCACCATATTTAATCAAATTTAATTAAATAAATGAGCATATATGGTGTTTTAGCGTGTTTAAACCAAAATTCAAATTATTTTCAAATCATCGTATATTCCTCTTCATATAGGGGCAAAATGGTCATTTTTGTGCATATATTAATTTGTGAATTTTTACATAGACATTTTTATGATTTTCTGCAAGAATTTGGATTTAAATGGAAGAGGTTTTCATGGAAAATATGCATGCACAAGAGAATACTAAGGAATGAAGATGAAAATAATTCAAACCATGCAACATGGAGGACCCCACCTACCCACTTACCATGATGTACAAATTAGGAGCTAATGCACATGCTAATGGCCATGAAAGTTACATGTACACTTAATTGAGGATTATCTCATGCTAATGATAACTTGGTGGCCACACTTCCTCAAGGGTAGTTTAGGTAGTTCCCAAAAATGGATTAGGGTTTCCAAACAAGTATAAATACTCCATATGTTCATGTAATTAGTCTCTCTTAGTCTCTTAGCACCCTTAGTTTAGGATCAAAAATAAACAAAGCTCTCTTTTCTTTCTTTTCATGGCTACTTAGCCATTTCCTTTCATGTAATTTTTTTATATGCAATTTTAGTTCATTCTCTTTTTATTTACATGCTCTTTTCCTTTCATGTTAGTAGTTAGTTTTATTTTATGCAAGAGCCTAGCTTTTATTTCATTTAGCTCTCATTTCTTCTTGTTTTTTTATGTCATGTTGCAATCTACATTTGTTGAAATGATAACAAATATGAGAGGTTAAACCCCTTCAATTTAGGGGTATGAAGCTCTCTAATTATGTAGATTCAACATAACTTGCTCAGTTTTGATCCTTTTTTATGCTTAATGGAAATATTGCATGTGGTTAAATCGTGTTCTTTAGCTTTGAATTTGATAACCTATGTTATTGACATCAAATAGACTATGCTTAAACAAACAAAACACAAATTACCTCTTCATCTACATATGATTATGGTAATGAAGTGATTTTAAAATCAAAATTTGATGGTCTATATTTCTAATCAATAGTTAATAGGTCATGCTTATAATAGATTTTATTTTCAATTTCATTGTCATTTTCAAGAGAGTTAAAAAGTGGTTTAGTGGGTGTGTTATAGTTTGATGGCTTAGGTTGAGCTAATTAATTGCACAAATAGGTCATACTTATGATAAACACATCAATTAAATTCACTAAAGAATAAAAAAGAGAAATCATAATTTCATGTTGTGTTGATTTATGCGATCTAGAGAGTGGATTTATCTCTAAATTGTCTTCTACTCTCATATTTTTATCCATTTTCTTTTGTTAGTTTTCATACATTATTTTAAGCTAATCACACTTTCAAATATTGGTTTAATTTGATTGAATGGAAATTTTAAAAACTAAACAATTCCCTACAGATCGACCCATACTCACCACGTACTAGAATTGTACGTTGTGCGCTTGTGGTTATTTTTAATTAAAATTCGATCGACTATTTTCTAACTCGATGGAAACTTAGCCGGTTCGAACAAGTTTTTGGCGCCATAACCGGGGAGTTGCTTTGATTTTAATTTTCTATTCTTCGAATTATTTTCGTTTGATTTTTATTTTGTGTTTGTTTTGTGTGTTAGTTTTCTATTCATTTGATTTTAATTTTCTATTCATTTAGAAGAGTTATGCTGATAGAAGCCAAAAGGACTTAGAGTTCTTAGTAGGAGATCATGTTTTCATCAAGGCATCACGGATGAAAGGTGTAATTCGATTCGGGAAATCATGAAAATTAGCACTGAGATTCGTAGGACCATTTTCTATTGTAGAAAGGATCGGAAAACTCGCATATAAAGTAGAATAACCGAACATTTTGGTAGGAGTCCACGATGTTTTTCATGTTTCCCATCTAAGGAAGTATATTCGAGATCCAGATACTACTATAGCGCCGACTGTGTTAAAGGACTTAGAAGTGGAACCGAACTTGACTATAGTTAGAAAGCCTATTATTATAGTCGCGAGGGATGAGAAAAGGCTAAGAAACAGGACACTGAGAGTAGTTAAGATCAAGTGGAGCGACGATAAGAGGGACTGTACTTGGGAGACTGAGAGCAGGATTAGAGATGCTTATCCTGATTTGTTTCATGGTATGTTTTACCATTTTGATTGATTTGTTGAGTACCTTATCGTAATTTCGAGGACGAAATTCTTTAAGGAGAGGAGTCTGTAACGACCCTAATTTTGAGTAACATTATTTAGGATATTTAATCAGTTAAATTAAATGAAATAATGTAAATGGTTAAGGGATTGAGATTTGTTTAATCTATGGGGATAACCGTGCTTATTTGAATTAATGAACTAAGTGAATTAAAATGAATTTAGTTAGGGTAAGTAGACAAGGGCAATATAGGAATAAGTAATATCCTTACACCCTAAATCCTCACATACATTCATTTTACACGTTCATTCACAAAACAAAAACCTAAATTAGAGGTCGTCCACCATTAAGGGAAAATGAGAGAAGATTTCAAGAGGAAGAAGCTAATCAACTTAATCAAAGTTCAAATCTCACTCCTTAATGTCAAGCTAAAGGTGAATAATAGGTTACATCTCAAATTTTTGATGGTTTTGGTTTCTATATTAGATTCGAATATTTTGCAAAGTATATTGTCATGTTTTTTATTGTTAAAATGGATATATATATATATGCTTGTTGATGGTTCATGCTAAGTCGTATAGGTTTTATGATATGTTTTAGATTGAAAAACCGATTAAATGACAAACAAATGCCTTGCGATTTTAAGATAAGATCAGAAATGATATTTTGGAAATGAGTTTCAAATTTAATAGTTTTCTGAATTTATATGGATTTATTATGAATTTTCTAGTAAAGAAAATAGTTTATTTGGGTTTAAATTAATTATTGATATTTTATGTTGATTTTGGGTCCGAAATTTATACAAGTTAGAAAACATATTAAAAGTGATTTATGAAATTTTTTATTGAATTTTCCAAAGTGTTTTAATAGATATATAAAATTATTTAAGGTATGGGTCTTAAATGTTTTATATATTAAGAAAAGGAGAAGGGGTATTTTGTAAATATTTTAAATTATTACTTCTGAAATTTCGGCAGCACTTTTAGGATAGATTTTGGGAAAGAAATTAGCAACCAATCACATGTCGACAAATAAGCAGTTGGAAAGAAATTACTTTAAAAAGAAAGGTAATAGTTTTTGTAAACTTTTGCCTATTTCGCCACTTTCGGTGCCTAGCTTTCGACCTAGTACTCCTGCCTCCACCACCATCGAAACCAATGCGCCTGATATCAAAGACTTAGTAAGTAGCAAATTGAACATAGGCGAAAGGTATAAGGTCGAAAGAAGGGGCTCCGAAGGGGTCGAAACTTTGCTTTGCTTCTAAAAGAAAATGCGCATGCTTTGCTTTCGACTTAGATAGCTTTCGACTTGGTAACATTGTTTAAGGAATGGTTTCGAAAGAGTTTGCACCTTTTGTTTAAAGTAATTTTTTTCGAAGGGGTCGAAACCCCTAGCTGCCGCCTTTTTCCTTTCGAAGTGGTGCCTTCGAAGTGTCCCTTGTTTTCAAATTAAAGCCACTTCTCCAGTGCTTTTGAAGGGTTGGTTTCGAAACCATCACTTATTTACTTAGGAAATTGCTTTCGAAAGTATTGCTTTTGAATTTGTTCTTGTAGGATCCTTTAGAGATTTTGAATGATAATCCCAAAGGTTTCGAAAGGAATAGTTTTTAAATGGTTTCGAAAGGTTGTTCCACATGTTTTACTTGAGCCCAATTGCTTTCGAAAGGTTTGATGGATTTAATGCTTTCGAAAGGTTTAAGAGAAAGGTTTCGAAGGGGTGGTTCTCTAATGTTTTCGAAAGGTTATAAATGAAAGGTTTCCAAAGGCTTTCGAAAGACATATTTAAAGTATTTTGAAGAGAGGATGTTTAAGGTTTTAAAAAGCTTTCGACAGAGAGGTTTTCAATATTTTCGAAAGGACTTTTAAAATGGTTTCAAAAGGTATGTTTTGGCCTTTCGGCCTAAGGTTATACTTGGTTTCGAAGGTGGTACTTTCAATGGTTTCGAAGGTGGTACTTTCAAAGGTTTAAATTTTTTCATCAACCAAGTTTTAGGTAAAGTATATATATATAACATGGCAAAGAGTTTTTAGTAAAAAATAGAGAATATTTTCCTTATTTATGCATGATTTAAAAGAATAAAATCATTTTGAAAGAAAAGGATTTCAAGGAAAATTATGGGTAGATGACCCAAAGTAAATTGACTAAGATATCAGAATACCAGATGGGACTAGTATAGGGTTGTGCCTTATACATTAGCTATTAGCCCCTAGCCAATTTAGTCCAAAATTCCACTGTGTAATGCTTTGTTACAAGTAAGACTAAAATGATGTTACACATAGAAAAGAATATACAGAGTAAGGATAGGTTATTAGTGAGCCCGCAAAACCATTAGGACTAGTTGATCCTGGGAGAAGTAAGTTAGGGACAGACCTCCTGAAGAGGAGTACCTAACAGAAGTTAGATTATTTGAGTCTGTCAATGGTTAGTAGTTAGCCAAACAAAACTATAGTGTTTGGACAGAGAATCCATTTGTTACCTGATATGTTTACATATACGATAATGTTTTATTGTTTTAACTAGTTTTGGTTGCAGAATTAAGATTTGCAAAAGATATGTTTTAAAAGGATATTAGTGAGGGGAAACCCGTTCCGCTATTCGGTGTGGTCTCACTTAATATCAAATAACCGAGATGTATAGTATTATTCACACCAGGCTTTATGTCTGATCGAAGTTTATGTTTTTCCTCTTAAACTCACGGGTGCTCAAAATTGATTTGAGTAGGCTGAGGGTTGAGGATTTTCAGGTTTTAGTACGTGGACGAATAAAGCTTCCGAAGAAGAGTGGGAGGCAAGAGTTGGTTATTTAGGAGTTGTTATGTTTTATTTCCGCTGCATTGTATTAAGTTTGTTATGACTATTTAGTACTCTAGATGTCGCTCTTGGTGTATTTATGTAATAATTATATTTGATCTGAACCTGGGAAATGTTTGGGATTATGTAACTTGGATATGAAAAGTTGTTTTGAATTGTAATCATAAAAGTGTTTTAATATGTGATGATTTTATTTCATATTCAAGTGTTTTTGATATTATGGATACAATTAACATTAACGTATTTGGTCACCGGAAGTTAATACTATAGATGACTACAACATCTGTAGCGCTGAGCTTCGGGCCTCCAGATATGGGATGTCACACAAGCCTTCCATCTCCTTGGATGGCATTCTGTTAGAACTGGACTACTAACATGTTGCACCCTCAACGTTAAATCTATTTGAAATTCGATTTCCCTTCTTGGCAATAATCTCGTTACAAGTTCAAAAACATTTGCAAATTCTCAGCCTACTCGCACCCTACTGATCTCATCCTCTTGATCATCCATAGCACATAACACTAAGTATGACTTCTCCTCATTACGTCCAAGGCTATCATAATTCTTCCTCCACCTCTAGGATTCCGTAAAGTAATAATCCTATCCACACAATAGATTGTTGAATCAAGGGATTTTCTATCGAATTAGAAAACATCCGAAAAATGTAATAAAATTAACCGCAAGCGCACAGCGTACAATTCTAATACGTGGCGAGTACAGGTCGATCCGTAGAGAATTGAAATAATTTAAAAATTCTACCCAATCAAATTAAACCAAACTTGAGATTGTTTTAGGCTAAAAAATATATAAATTAAACTAGAACAAAAGTGATTGAAAATATTAGATTAGAAAACAAGTTTGAAGCAAATTCACTCTCATATTTTACATAAATCAACACAAAAATAATCTATGATCTCTTTATTTTGACCTTAAATGGAATTAGTAATGTATTTATCATAAGTATGGTCCATTTATGTTATCAATTAACATAACTTAAACTATCAAACTATAATACAACACTAAAACCACCTGTCAACTCTCATGAAAATGAAAATGAATATGAAACTAAAAAAATCTATTTTAAGCATGGTTTATTTATTATTTTTGATTAGTAACATAGATCATCAAATTTTGTTTCTATTTTAATTCCATAATCAAAATCTCTTAAGTAGTTGATGATGTAAATTGTGTTTATGTTGGATTAAGCATAGCCCATTTGTGAATACAACATAGGCTATCAAATTCCTTTTATAAACTTACATCAAAATCCATTCTTCATGAAGTATAAAAGAGAGATCATAAATAGCAAAATATGTTGAATTTACATAATTTTGGAGAGCTTCATTACCCCTAAATTGAAGAGGTTTAGCTCCTCATTTGTGTTATCATTTAACACTTGTAAATTTCAACATAAAAATCAAGCAAAGTAAGAGCAAGTAAAAGAGAATTAATCTACTTGCATAAAATAAATCTAAACTAGTAACATAAAAGAAAAGAGAGCAAATACATGAAAATAAACATAAAAGAAAATAAAAGCAAAGAAGAACAAAAAGAAAAAGAGGCTTAGGAAGCCATTTTTATTTCATATAATTTTGAGGCTTACAACTTGCATAATATGATAAGAGATAAAAGCTTCCTTATATTAATATAAGAGGGGTATTTATACAAGCCTAAAACCCTAATCCATATTTTAGGAAGCTACCCAAAATACCCCTTGAGAAGTGTGGCCACCAAGTTATCATTAGTTTTTAATTAATCCTCCATTAAGTATGCATGTAACTTTAATCTCCACTAACAAGTGCATTAGCTCCTAATTGTAGATCAAGGTAAGGGGTAAGTGGGGTCCTCCATGTTGCATGAATTGATTTATTTCTTCATTCCTTTGTTTTCCATCCTTGTGCATGCATATTTTCATGAAAGCTCCTTCATATTTCCATCCAAATTCCTATAAATAAAACTAAAATGTGCGAATGAATATTCTCAAAATTAATACATGCACAAAATTACTATTTTACCCCTAATTGATGCATGAATGATGACTTTAAAGCATTTTTGAAGTTTGGTTTTAAAATATGTAAAATACCCAATTATGACATTTATTTAAAATAAAAGTAGATTAAATATGGAGTAAAAATATGCACATTTACGTGCACGTCAAATATCCCCACACTTATCTTTTTATTCATCCTCGAATAAAGAAAAACTAAGATAAATTCGTTTTCGTAGGGAGCACGATTGCATTGAGCGTATGCAATAAGCCGTTAAACCTTTAGGTGTCCTTAGTAGAACGAGTGTTATCTCTTGAGGGTTTTTAGCAGATACTACCCACAAAATTCAAATGCGAAATTCCTAAATGCAAGATATATTTACAAGATATGAATGCAAGTTTTTGAAAATATTTACAAATGAAGAATTTACTTTCAAATTGACACGAATAAGTTAAATATAAGTTCTAGTCATTATCAAGAAATTTAAGTCCCTTTACTGGTCAAAACTTCCAACAAAAATTAAGTTATCATCACAATTAGACTCTAGTTTGGCTAGTTGTTTCGATAATTTAGTGTAACTATGAAATGGGTCCTTAGTTGATTATCAAAGTTTTTCAAAGTAGTACTTTTATTTCTTTTGAATAACAAGTCAAATCACATAATTGAAAGTTGTGCTTGGATTTCAATTGCTTACTCTCTCTTATTTGAAAATTTTATTGATATTAACAATATTTACATATGCCTAACTCAGAAAACTAAGGCCAGATATACCACCCTTGCACTACCTTGCGGGCTTACGTGAGGGGAATACAGAGCATGGTGAGTGTACAAGTATGTACACTTATCGATTGTAGGCGTTATTAATGAAAGAAATTTTATATACATACACCTAACTAAGATAAACTGAAGCCAGATATACGGATCATGCACTGCCTTGCAGACTTACATGAGAAAGGTACAGAGCATGGCGAGCGTACACACTTGCGTATGAACACATAACTCTAGGTGTTAATAAAATATACACATATATACAAAAAAAATATTTTCTTCTTCTTTTTATGAAGAGAGGGTTTTACAATATCATCTTGGCACCACTTAACTTAGAAGATCAATAATGTTATCTTCTTTACTTTAAATCAACCACTTATTAAACAAAGATTTCAATTAGGATATACTTCATAATTATCACCGATGAATCTTCCTATATACTAGTTAAACCATCGTTACTTGTAATCAAACTTTTTTTTTTGTTGAGATGGATAAATTTTTAAAGATTTCAATTTAATAACCAAATCCTATACTTATCCTATAGTGTTTCTTTAAAAATAAATCAAAATGCTAAAAAGAAAATTTGTTTTGGGATTTCTTTGTTTTTGTTTTTTTTTGTTTTTTTTAATTTTGAGTTTTAGAAAGAAAATGCATAAAATAAACCATGAAAAATAAAAAATGAAGATGAGACCCCCGCATACACTTAATTTTTAATGTGTCCCCACAGTCAATGCATCATATAATGAGTGTAACAGGGAAAAATATGTATATATTTACAAAGGAGGGTTAACATTTCTTACTAGACGTATCATGGCTCATGAAGAATCATGAGTTCCTCTTCTCGATCACAAGGTATCTCAAAGAACTATTTCAAACGATGACCATTGACTTTGAAAATTGTTCCATCCCTAGGGTTTTGTATTTTTATGGCACCGTGTGGAAAAACAGTTTGTACAATGTATGATCCAGTCCATCTTGATTTTAGTTTACCAGGGAATAAATGAAGTCTAGAGTCATACAAAATAACTTTTTGGTTTAGTGAAAATGTTTTTCTTAAGATTGACTTGTCATGAAAAAAATTTGTTCTCTCTTTGTAAATCTTTTCATTTTCATACGTGTCGTTCCCAATCTCTTCTAATTCATTGATTTGCAATTTTCTGTTTTCACCGGATTTTTCAAGATCAAAGTTTAAGTTTTAACTGTCCATAACGCTTTGTGTTCGATTTCAATAGGTAAATGGCACGCTTTCCCGTGAACTAAACAAAATGGGGACATCCCAAGGTTAGTTTTAAAGCAGTACGGTAAGCCCAAAACACGTCTGTCAATTTCTGAGACCAATCTTTTTTTTTATTAACGGTTTTCTCCAAGGTTTGTTTGATTTCGCGATTTGAAACTTCAATTTGACCTCAAGTTTGAGGATGATATGGAGTGGATAACTTGTGGGTTATCGAGTATTTCTTCATTAAAGTTTCATTAGAACGATTGCAAAAATGGGTTCCGTTATCGCTTTTTATTATGTGAGGTGTACCAAACATCAAAAAGATGTTTTCTTTAAGGAATTTCACAACAATTCTATTGTTGTTGGTTTTACACAGAATGGCTTTGACCCATTTGGAGACATAATCGACAACAAGAAGTATGTACAAATTTCCGAAAGAATTAGGAAAAGGTCCCATAAAGTCAACATCCCGAACATCAAAGATTTTGATCGTGAGAATGGGGTTCAAAGGCATCATATTTTGTCGGGAGATTCTTCCTATCATTTGGCAGTGATCGCAAGTTTTACAAATTTTGAATGAGTCTTTGAAAAGAGTGGGCTAGTAGAAGCTACATTGAAGTACTTTTTCAGCAGTTTTTCGAGGACCAAAATGTCCCCTACACGCTTGATCGTGACAAAATGAGAGAACACTCCTTACTTCATTATATGGGATGCAACATCGAATGATTTGGTCTGGACAATACTTGAACAAGTATGGATCGTCCCAATAGAAGTATTTGAATTGGGAAAGAAATTCGTATTTATCTTGTTTTGACCAAAATGAGGGAGTTTCCTCAGTGACTAAATAGTTCACTATGTCTGCATACCATGGATCGACAGAAACAGAAAGGAGTTGTTCATCCGATAAGTTCTCGTTGATCGGTAAAGGAGATGGTGTGTTTGGAATACGTGACAGATGATCAGCGATGACATTGTCAGATCCTTTTTAATCCTTGATCGTATGGTTGAATTCTAGAAGTAACAGGATCCAACGAATCAAACAAGACTTAGCATCCTTTTTAGTGAAAAGGTACCTAAGAGCGGAATGGTCAGTGTAAACAGTAATGTGTGAGCCAATCAGATAAGGTCGAAACTTTTCGAGCGCAAAGACTACTTCCTGAAATGCTTTTTCAATGGTCGTATAATTGAGTTAAGCATCGTTTAGAGTCATACTAGAGTAGTAGATGACGTGTAGAATTTTTTTGATGCATTGTCCTAAGATAGCACCAACTGTGAAGTTAGAAGAATCACACATTATCTCGAAGCGAAGATCCCAATTAGGTAAGCAAATGATGGGAGCAGAAATGAGTTCGTTTTTGAGATGTTCGAAAGAAAAAACACAATCAGAATTGAAGTCAAATGGATCGTCTTTTCTAAGAAGAGTCATCAGAGGTCGAGCGATTTTACCGAAATCTTTCACAAAACGTCGATAGAAACCAGCGTATCTAAGAAATGAACGAATGTCTTTGATAGGTTTTGGAATGGGTAGATTCGCAATTACGTCAACTTTCGCTTTATCTACCTCAATGCCTTTGTTTGAAATGATATGTCCAAGGACAATGCCGTGTTTGACCATGAAATGGCATTTTCCCAAATTTAACGTTAAATGTTTGTCCTTGCATCGTTTAAGAACCAATTCAAGATGGCGTAAGCACTCGGAAAAAGAGTTTCCAAAAATAGAAAAATCGTCCATGAATACTTTAAGAAAACATTCAACCGTGTTGGAAAAGATGCTGACCATGCATCTTTGAAACGTAGCAGGAGCGTTACAAAAGACAAAAGGCGTACGTCAATACGCAGAAGTTCCAAAGGGAAACATGATAGTCATCTTTTCTTGATCTTCGGGAGCAACTGGAATTTGGTTATAGCCGGAAAAACCATTAAGAAAGCAATAGAATTCGTGACCGGCTAATCGTTTAAGCATTTGGTCGATGAAAGGAAGAGGGAAATAACCTTTACGTTTTGCAGCATTTAATTTTCGATAATCAATGCAAAAATGCCAACCCGTTTGAGTACGAGTTGGAATGAGCTCGTTAGAATCGTTCTTGATAACGGTAAGTCCAAACTTTTTAGGCACAACATGAATTGGGCTAACCCACGAACTATCAAAGATTGGGTATATCATACCATTATCGAGAAGTTTAAGAATTTTATCACAAACCACATCCTTCATTTTTGGGTTAAGCCTTCGTTGAGAGTCACAAATAGGCTTGGCATCGTCAATTAAATGGATGCGATGTTGAACAAGAGCGGGACTAATTCCCTTTATATCGATGATTAACCATCTAATTGCTTCTTTGTTTTTCGACAAAATTGAAAGTAGAGAAGATGCTTGCTCAAGAGAAAGAGTTGAAGAAATTATGACGGGAAACGTTTCGTTATCACCTAAGTATGCGTACTTAAGGTGATCGGGAAGGGGTTTAAGATCCAACAACGAGGGTTATTCAATCAAAGAATTCAGTGGAAGTTTTGATTCAACGGTAAGGGGTTCAAATGGTAGCGCAATTTCGATTTCGTTAGGCTCGTCTTGAAACAGTTGTTCGTATTCGATTTTGCGTTTATGGTTTAAGTCAGCTATTTCATTATCAACATTTTCTTGAATGAAGCTAACTTTCAGCATTTGGTAATGCGGTTCGTTCGGTTGATTTTCAAGATTGAGGATGTTAAGATCCAAAGTCATGTTTACAAACGAATTTTCATCGAATCATTTTGATAATTGATTAAAGCATTTGAAGTAGCCAAGAAAGGTCGGCCTAAAATCAATGGAATTTGACTCATCGGATTATTCACGAGTTGAGTTTCCAAAACGATGAAATCGACGGGAATATGATTTGACCGATTTTGATGAGAACATCCTCGATTTCTCCCATGGGTTTCTTAATCCAACGATCGGTAAATTAAAGAGTTACTTTTGTTGGTTTTAGTTCACCCATGCCAAGTTGTTGGTAAACTAAATAAGGAATCAGATTGACACTCGCACCCAAATCGAGTAAGCATTTGTTAATTGTTTTGTCTCCTATCATGCGCGAGATTATTGGACATCCAGGACCTTTGTATATGATAGGAATTAATTGAGACAAGACTTTGCTAAGTCCGGCAGCTAAGAAAACTTTCTTGGGTACGTGAGTGTGTCGTTTTTGAGTACACAAGTCCTTGAGAAATTTAGTGTAAGTTGGGACTTGTTGAATGATATCAAGAAGCGGGATGTTAACTTTGACTTGATTAAAAATTTCCAACATCTTTTCCATTTGGTCTGAATGTTTCTTGGGTCGAATACGATGTGGAAATGGAACACGATACTCAGTAGATGGGTCTACTTGAGTAGAAGAAGAATTTGGATTGGCATTTGATTCGACATTTGGCTCCATGTTTTGTTCAGATTCGTTTGTAGTTTAGAAGTGTTAAGAGGGGTTTCTAGTAAATCGTTTGGATTTTCGACTTGATTATCGATTATTTTACTGGAACGCAAAGTCGTGATAGCATTCATTTGGGTTATGTTACTATCTTGAACAACATGGGCTTGATTTGAATTCGTGTTTTGATTTCTGGGATTTAGAACTGGCTGACTTGGGAATGTGCCTCGTTCACATTCACTTACAAATGTGGCTAGTTAACTCATTTGCATTTCAAGTTTAGCGATAGATTGGCTCGGGTTTTGCATATATGAGTTCAAAAAAAATTTAAATTACTGTTTGATTGGAGATTTTGAGTCGTTGCCTTAGCTAAAGTTTCGAGACTTTTTTCAAGTGAAATTAATCGTTTATCGTCTTGAGGAGGAAAAGATTGTTGCAGTTGATTTTGAGACGGACCCGCAAAATTTTGTTGAAAACGATAGGGTTGAAAGGGAGGATTCGAAGCATTGTTTGGAATTGCTTGAAAATCGGGATGAACCAAATTCGTGTTAGGATTATTCTGGTTCCATGCAAAGTTCAGATGATTTCTCCAACTAGGATTGTACGTTGGAGAAAACAGGTCATTTTTAACCTTGTTGAAAGTATTGAGTTGTTCGATCGAATTAGGGCAGTGATCGGCTATGTGATTCGGATCGTTACATTTATAACACATGAGTTGGGAAGATTGGTTAATTTGGTTCGATTAGAAAACGTTGTCGAATTTATTAATCATTGTGTCGATTTTATCTTCCAAAGCCAAAGATGATCCAATCAAGTGTGCGCTCGATCGTGAGTAAATGGATTTTTCATTAGAACGTTCCCATTGGGATGATTTTTTGGGCTAAGTTTTCAAGAAATTGCCAAGCATTGTCGCGATGTTGGGCGAGAAAGTTGCCTTAGCACATTGATTCAAGCATGGTTCATGAGTTGTTTTCGAGTCCATCATATAAGATTTGGAAAAGGGTCCATTTTTTGAAGTTATGGTGTGGACATTTTATCAAAAGTTCTTTAAACCTTTCAAAATATTTTCCAAATGGTTCACCCCTGAATTAATGAAAAATTACGATTTCGTTTCGTATTTTAGTTGTTTTTTTCCAAGGGGTAGAACTTTTTCAAGAAAACTTTAACGAATTCTTCCCACATTTTGATTGAATTTGATGGTAAGCTATACAACCATTTTTCAACATAATTAGTAAGAGAAAATGGAATCAATCAAGGTTTGATTCCATCATCAGAAAGTTGTTGGAGTTTAATGGTTGCGCAAACTTGTTCGAATTTCGTCAAGAAAATGTATGGGTCATCGTGTTCAAAGTTGCCAAATTTTGGGAGCGTGGTAATATGATTTGAGTGAATTTCAAAATGGATACCCGCGGGGGCATGTAACATGATACAAGAAGGAATAGAAACTCTATCGGGAAATATTCTACCCATAAGAGTCCGAGGGCCGTTCTCGTTCGCCATTGTAGAAGGATCGTTTGTTCGAGTTAAATGATTCCTAGAAGGATCATATGTCCAAGTGTTTGTTGTTGTGTCATGAGTCCAAGTACTCATGCACAAGTAAAAGTTGAGAAGAGAGAGACGTTAGAATCAAATTTAAGAGAAAGAAGCAAGATTTAGAAAATGAAGTGAGAAATTGTTTTTATATATATATTTTTTAAGGGAAACATATTTACTATAAAGAATTTATTTGTCAAAAGAGAGATTTGAATTTTTTTTGAAAAGATTATATTGTTTTTTTGGATTTTTGTTTTTCTATAAACAAACCCAATTTTTTTTTTGATTGAAAAATTTCAAAGGAAAAGGTTTAAAATGATTTAAAAAAAAAACTAAGTTAAGTCAAATTTACAATTTTTTTTTTGGATTTTGAATTTTTTTTTAAATATGCATGAACTAATGCAACTAAATAATGCAAGGACTTAATTACAAATTTTTTGTCCTTAGTAGCTCCTAACCCAAAATTGTATAATTACACTTTGCCTTAATCCAACAAAATATTTCTTAGCAAGGTAACGGGTAGGAGTTATCGGTGCACCACGAATCACCATAGCAATCCAACCGAAGGTTTAAGTACCTTCAAAGAAACAACCACTATAATATTAATGAATCATGATAGTATTTATAAATGGTTACTGCTCTTCGTAGCCTAGACACCAAGAAATAAAATTGTTCAAAGAAGACAACTGTCAAGATACAATTAAACCTTAGGTGAGCTCGCGACTCCCTTAAGTCCGAAGTCTAACCGTTATTATTTGTCAAATTTCTAGAATGAAATGCGATTTGTATGCCAAGGAAGGGGTGATGAAATCCCTCACCTTATGTAGATTTGGGTATTGCCCTTAGAAAAGAAAATAAGATGGTATGCATGCAAAACTGAAATTAAACGTGATTTTAACGATGCAGCTAAGAATGTAGTTTGTTTTTGTTTTTGAAATTTTTTTTAAATGCAAGCAACCAACAATGCAATTTAAATAAAACTAAAGATGAGAGAACGATACCAGAGCATGCAGAATTATTAGCAAACTATTTTTAAGCGGCGCTTTTTTTAAAGTAAGTAAAGCAACGCGGTTTTAAGCAAGCAATTATGTCCCTCTCTTATCTTGTTTCCTGCAACCTGCAACCTGAAAAGTGTTGAAAATGATTTTTTTTCAGCAAGGTTTTTTTAAAGATAAAACAAAAGAAAACTGATAATGAAGACTTAAAACGAAGGTAAAAAAATTATCTTTAAAAGATAAGAGTGAAAGTTAAACCTGAATTACCAAAGTCAACTTTTTTTAAAACAAAAGATGAGAAAATAAATGAATTTATATTCAATAGTAATAACAATATGTACAAACAGAAAAAAGGCCCACAACCCTAAAAAAAATTATTTTACAAACAGTATTCACGAAATCCCCAACCCCGTCTTCTTCTTTAAAAAAATTAACACGAGAGTAGAAGAAGAGAAAACAAAAGAACGAAATTATAGGAAAAAAACAAAAAAAAATTGGCAATGGCTCTAGGTTATGCTGTTGTTTCGGTGGAGGAGATGGAATTTCTCTGTTGTTCGGGTCTGTCGATTTGGTGAAGGCGATTTGGGGAGGGCGATTTCATTTAGAGGTCGACGTTTATATTGGTTGTTTGTTCTGGAGGATTGGAGAATTGAGTGAGGTGATTTGAAGGAAGATTTGGTTTGGGAATTTCAAGCTTTGGTTCGTTGATGGGTTACGGTTTTCTGAAATGATGTTGGGGCAGTAGAGCTGCTGGAGTTTGCTGCGTGGATGGAAAGTAGGGGATTGGGTTGTTTGTTTGGTGCTAGGTGGATGACATTGCAAGGCAGTGGTAATGTTGTGCAGAAATTTTGTTGTAATGAGGATTGTGGGATGGAAGGATGATGGTCAGAAGTCAGGGGTTGATGCAGAAGCTAGGGATTGATGTCAGGGGTATGACAGTGGCGAGGCAGTTAACATGGTGATGGTGTGCAAAGGATTGAAGCAGCAAAAGGTTATGCAGGGTAGTAATGGTTGTGGCAATTTCATGAAAGCAGTGGGAGATTAAGAAGTTGATGTATATGCGGTGTGAAGGTATGGCAAGTGTGAAGTATTAGTTGAAGTATGCAGTTGATGGTTGTGGAGTTGATGCACGGAAATATGCAGGGAGGATGGTTGATGTGAGTATGATGGAAGTATAATGTCGTTGTGCAGTGATTCAGTTGGTTGGTATATGAAGTATATGAAGTATGATGTTGTTGTTGCAGAAGTATATGAAGTATGATGATGTAGCAGAGGTATGGCAGAGGTATGTTGTGACAGTAAGGTGGAAACTGAAGTGAGGTGATCAGTGTAGCAGTTAAGGGGTTCAGGGAAGGTTGATGTATGGCCGTATGCACAAAGGCAGTAAAAAGAGAGGTGAAATGGTATCATGTATGTGATAGTTTGTAAATGAGAAGTGAAATGACTGTATGATGTATGCACAGAACCAGAGTTGTTGATTGAAGGTGGCAAAGCAGAGAGGTATGTATGTATATGCATAGTTGTATGCACAGTGGGTAGATGGCAGGTTGATGTTTCTTTGGTGATGTAGGTTGGTGAATGGTTGGTAGTGTATTGTTTTGATGTGGTTTCTGATGTATGGAGTTTTGATGTGGTTTCTGATGTAGTTGTACAGCAAGATAGCAGCATGAAATGTAATGCTATGGTGGCTTGGTATTGTTGGAAGTTTATGTTGCTTTCGTGAAGTGGATGTTGATGATGGTGAGAAGGCAGCAAGCAAGTTAGTATGTGCAAGCAGTTTGTGGATATGTGGTGACAAGCAGCTTGTGTACTGATATGTGGATATGAAGGTAAGTATGGGGGCTGAAGATATATGTGCAAATGTAACAGGTCAGGTCAGAGAAGAGCAAGGAGCAGGGCGGTGAAGCGGTTGCTGTGAAGGGAGAGTGTCAGTGAAGTAGTGGTTTGTGGTCAGTTTGTGGTATGTTGTATTGTTCAGAGAAGGACTGGTAGAGGGGTGTACAGGGATGTGGTTCTGGTAACAGCAGAAGTTGGTGGTGATTTAGGAGAGTTGTATAATGTTGTATAATGTGTAGTGAGGGTATGGCAGTAGTTTGTGTATCACTGTAAGTGTAGGAGTATGGTTTGGATGATGTTAAAGCATTGTGGTAGGCTGCTGCATGAAAATGTAGAGAGGAAGTTAATTGATGGTGTGCAAGGTGATGGCAGTGCATAGAAGTAGGGTAAAATACGCATAGTAAGGTGAAATATGCACAGTTAAGTTCAAAATGGTAAATTAAAAATGCAAATTGTAAATTAAAAGAAAATAAAATGTTTTTGTTTTTTGTTTTGAAATTGTGTATGTTTTTTTTAATAGAAATGCAAATGCAAAATAGAAAAGCAACAAGCCCTCAAACAAAATGAAAACACAAATTACACAACAAACACACAACACAATTTTTTTTTTAAAAAATGCAATTCAACACACAAAATTAACAAACAATAAAATCAAACAACAAAAAGAATAAAATAAAAATCAAGTATATACCCCGACAACGGCGCCAAAAACTTGTTGAAACGAGGGATTTTCTATCGAATTAGAAAACCGCCGAAAAATATAATAAAATTAACCGCAAGTGCACGACGTATAATTCTAGTACATGGCGAGAACGGATCGATCCGTAGGGAATTGAAATGATTTAAAAATTCTCCTCAATCAAATTAAACTAAACTTGAAATTGTTTTAAGCTAAAAAATGTAGAAATTAAACTAGAAAAAAAGTGATTGAAAATATTATATTAGAAAATAATTTAGAGGCAAATCCACTCTCATATTTTTACGTAAATCAACACAAAAATAATCTATGATCTCTCTATTTTGACCTTAAGTGTAATTAGTGATATATTTATCATATGTATGGTCTATTTATGTTATAAATTAACATAACTTAAACCATCAAACTATAATACAACATTAAAATCACTTGTCTACTCTCATGAAAATTAATATAAAACTAAAACAAAATATAGTTTAAGCATGGTCTATTTACTATTTTTGATTAGTAACATAGATCATCAAATTTTTTTTCTATTTTAATTCCATAATCAAAATCACTTAAGTAGATGATGATGTAAATTGTGTTTATGTTGGATTAAGCATAGCCCATTTGTGATTGCAACATAGGCTACCAAATTCCTTTTATAAACTTACATCAAAATACACTCTTCATGAAGCATAAAAGAGAGATCATAAATAGCAAAATATGTTGAATTTACATAATTTTAGAGAGCTTCATTACCCCTAAATTGAAGGGGTTTAGCTGCTCATTTGTGTTATCATTTCAACACTAGTAAATTTCAACATAAAAATCAAGTAAAGTAAGAGCAAATAAAAGAAAATTAATCTACTTGCATAAAATAAATCTAAGCTACTTAACATAAGAGAAAAGAGAGAAAATACATAAAAATAAGTAAAGGAAAATAAAAGCAAAGAAGAACAAGAAGAAAAAGTGGCTTAGGAAGCCATTTTTATTTCATACAATTTTAAGGCTTACAACTTGCATAATATGATAAGAGATAAAAGCTTCTTTATATGAACATAAGAGGGGTATTTATACAAACCTAAAACCTTAATCCATATTTTATGGAGCTACCCAAAATACCCCTTAGGAATTGTGGCCACTAAGTTATCATTAGCTTTTAATTAATCCTCCATTAAGTATGGATGTAACTTTAATCTCCACTAACAAGTGCATTAGTTCCTAATTGTTGATCAAGGTAAGTAGGTAAGTGGGGTCCTCCATGTTGCATGAATTGATTTATTTCTTTATTCCTTTGTTTTTCATCCTTGTGCATGCATATTTCCATGAAAGCTCCTTCATATTTCCATCCAAATTCCTACAAATAAAACTAAAATGTATAAATGAATATTTTCAAAATTAATACATGCAAAAAATTACAATTTTACCCCCAAATTGATGCATGAATGATGACTTGAAAGCATTTTTGAAATTTCGTTTTAAACATGTAAAATACCCAATTATGACATTTATTTAAAATAAAAGTATATTAAATATGGATGTAAAAATATGCACATTTACGTACACATCATAGATCCCAACATCATTTTGCACCAACCAATGCATGCCCAAAATTACACCATACCTTATGAAGTCAAACACATATGTGTCACAAATAAAAAATATCCACACAAGTCGGACTCAAGGTCAGTGCACCTTGATCTAAATGTGGCATACCCACCGATCGGATTAACCACATGTAAGGATGTAATCAAATAAGCAGTTTTTATTCCTAACATATCAACAAAGTCTTTAATATGAAAGAATGAGTGGCATCAGTACCAAACAAGACTCTAACTGATATACTAGAAATAGAAATCATGCCGCCGAGTACGACGTCGTTTCCTTTTTCTTCAGCAGTCGGTCCCGAAAGAGGTCTTTCCAAAGCATAAATCTTTGCCTACTTAGCTTTTGAGTAATCCCTCTTCTTATGGCCCAACTTATTACAGATAAAACACTTTGTCTTGTCCTTGCTCTCCGACTGGGTACACTTAGCGGAGTAGTGCCCATTTTGGCCACAGTTATAACAAGTAACTTAAGCTATATTATGAAAGAACCATATATATGGTGTTTTGATGATAACAACCATATAACAATGCTACTAATGTTTTTATTAAGTTATTTTAGATCAAAACAATGAAGGAAAAGTTGGAAAATAAAATGACTAAAAATTTACAAAGCTAGGATTCGAACCCAGGTGGGTTGAGACAATAGCACAAGCCTTCACCACTGCACCATACACATCTTTGAATTTTTAGCGATTCAATCAACAATGGTGAACCTGAAAGGTTGCACCCCTATGTTAGCATCCCTACAACAACTATATAAACCCTTAAGCCTTTAGGAATCACAACACAACTCAATACTATTCCTAAACTCTCAATTCCTAAAGCAAAACTCCTAACTTCAAGAGATTCATGTGATTCAAAGATTTCAACTAGTTTGCTTCACCTCCACATTCATATACTTGTCGAATAAGCTTCTTATCCTCTACACCTACACTCAATATAGTTTGGCTTGGTAATCAGAGTCATTGTACATCAAAGTGACATTATGTATATCAAGATACATAGTGTTATAAAGTAACATTTGTTACACTACTTGTAGTAGTTATTGAAGTCCTATGTGGTTGTCTAGGCCGAGTCTGTAAACATGTTGTAATGACACGTATTTTTAACGATCGAATATTTAAATCGTTTGTTTAAATATTTAATCATTAGTTAAATGAAGGCCCAAAAATGTGATTTTTCGCATACAGCTGAATCAAGACTCAAGACCACTTACGTTGAGTTCGGATTGACGTTGCGAATTAAAATGAGTATAAGGATCGCTATATTTCTAGATCGGACGATCCGATGCCAAAAACAGTCGAAATGCACGACATTAGCCTTCCGGGACGTAGTCTCAGATGGAGACACGGTTAGTGCCATCGGATCTGGAAAAATGAGGTGATGTACGTGGACGAGTTTCATGGCAATCGGATGCGTTATGCGGTTGCACGGGCTCGAAACGCGTAGCCATTTATTTGAGGTAATTAAATAGATGAGATATTATTTTATTATAATGCCCAAATTGGATTTCCCTCCAAACCCATTATCTCATTTTCTACTACGGCAACCTAGAGCAAACATTTCATGGCCGAACTCTCCCTCTTCCGTTCAAAAATTAATATCTCCAAATCTGCTTTACCTAAAATCGCGAGACCGGATCCATTGAGATCGTGTGGATGAGAGCTACGCGATGACCGTGGTAGAATTTTGGATTGACGTCATTGGTGGAGATCGACCTCTTTGCCGTGGATCTAGGGTAAGAGATCGACGAAGCTACGGTCGACGATAGGCGAAACGAAGATCGCCGTTGGATTTCTTTTCGTGAATGGCACCTACCTACAAAATCTCTTCGGATCCAAGGAAGAAATGCAAAACACATCTATAGGCATTTGGAGGTGCACGACATCAGGTCAGATTTTCTAGGGGCATGCAATTGAGATCCGGTTGAGTGCAGATCGAAGAGAGCGCGAAGAGAAGCATTTTGGCGGAAGCGGTTCACGATTTCGTTGAGAAACGACCAAGATAGAGAAGAGAGAAGGTATGGATCATGGTGGGTTGTATGTGTGCCGGTGATATGCACGTACAGGAATTAGAGATTGGAGAGGAAGAAGGATTATAGGCTTAAGTAAGGTAATTAGTGTTTGTAGTTAGCTAATTGATGATTATTTAATCTTGAATCTTATATTGGCTATATCTTTTGCATACGAGGTCCGTTTTGGATGCGGTTTCTTGCATTCGACTTGTTTCGGCAAGACCCACGGTTTGGGACTAGTTTAGGAAAGTCCTGAGGTGAGTGATATTGTCTCTCACATTACTATGATTGGTTGTTTGTCATTATATTGATGCTCAGGAATGATTTTTGGTTTTAAAAAGTGATATTATTATATATACAGCAGCTATATTTTTATAAAAGAATTTATAATTATTTTAAAATGATTTATAAAGAAATCACATATTTTCCATCGTTGTGCCATAGTTAGGGAATTATTAGATAGTAGTATTATTGATGTTATTTCCCATATTGATTGATATGGATGGATTGTTTATGTTGTATGTATGTTGTTTTGGATGGATGTATGGATGTATGTTTAATTGTTTGGCTTATTTGTTATTTAGCTATTTTGGTTGAAAATGATGGTTAGCAGTGATTTGATTTTAGGTAGCATCTTGTAAGTTAGAGTTTCAGACATGCGAAAATCTGATGAACGAGATAAGCTGCAGGATAGGGTTGGGATACGTGCCGACAGATTGGACTTCAGAGTGGATACTGGATGTTTCTGTTTGGTCTTTGCTTAACCGTTCGATTAAGTACAAGACCAAGGTGGATGATATTAACCATAGTAGAGTGGTCAATCTCTATCACTGTTGTTGATTGGCAATTTGGCCGATCAGTGGCTTTGATGTTGATGAGATACAACGGTGCGCGACGTGATGGTTTGTTCGTGCGACTAGTTTAGAAATATGATGTTATTACCCTATGGTGAGTGGTATTGATGGTGAGGCTGGGATGTAGTGCTTCAATCTAGTGATTTTGATGGTGAGACAGGGATGTGGTACTTTGACCTGGTAGTCCGATACATCGTATAGACTCGTTGATGTATGGAGTAAGCTTCGAGATGATAGTATCAAGAATGTATGGATCATGCTAGATCTCGGGCTTTGGATGGCATGATGGTAGGGTTCTTCAATCGGGAGCTCAAGCAAAGAGCGGGATCGAGGAGGGAAGCTCGAATTGGAGTGATGTTATAAATAGTGGACTGGATTGAGTGTTAGGGCTCGTGATCAGAAATTTTAGTGAGCCAATAGGGCTTGGATCTGTATCGAGTGAGTAGGACTCAATGGATGTGTTTGTGCCTAGGGATCATTGATGACTCAGAGTGTTTTGGTTGTATTCAAAGCGAGAGTACTATATGCAGGGGCACCTGAGGCTGGTAGCGCCAGTCGTGGACTCTAGACCGGTAGGGTCTAGTTCAGGTGGTACAGAGGTATCACAAGAGACAACCATGCAGGGTTTCTAACCGGTGAGTACGGTGAACACAATCAAGAACAGGGATTTCCACTAGTCCTTGACAGTTGCAGAGGGTCATATGAGTCATCATATATCTGGTACATTGAGTGATAATTAGTATTGTTTGATGGATGCTATGTTTGTTATAGTTGCTCACTAGTCACCCGTCACCCTAGGGATGTCACACTAGGTAGGTATTATGGTAGGGATACCAAGATACCCTAACTTGACTTAGTGTGGAGTAGGTATGGATGGATATACCTAGATACTTGAAGTTTACTTAGTATGGAGTAGTTGGTGGAGATACCTAGGCATCCTAACAGATACTGAGTATGGTATACCCTTTTTACGAAGTTATAGAGTAGCATATTGCTTATGGTTATGCGCTAACTCCGTGGTTGCAGGGACAGGTCAGGTATGGTTTATATACCATTTGTTCCGTATATTATCGAGTTTTATAAGATTTTAAGATTTGATATCGCTCACACCAGACTGTTGTTTGACCTGAGTTTTATGCTTTGCTTTTTTATTATCTTGAGTACTCTAAATGAGTAGATTGAGAGCAGGTGGATGATTATGGAGTTCTACAGGTGGACTGACAAGAGGTGACGGTTATCTATACTTATATGTGCATTTATTATTATATTTCCGCTGTGTGACACTATGGAGCCTTGACAATGTTGATTTACTATTATGTGACAGTGTATCAGTTGAGTTTACTTTCCCGTTGTATAAACTCTACTATGGTGTTGTATAACTTTATGGACCTTATATTAAGATGATTTTTCACATTGTTATTACTGTCTTTATTATTTTATATTTGTATTGATTATTATATTTACTCTGATGCAATGTAAGATATGCGATAGGTAATTTGGTTATTTGATGCTTCCTTTTTCTTCTTTACCATTATTTTCTCTTCTATTTCTTCATCTTATTTCTTTTTCTTTCCTTTGACTACCGTTCTACATCGTAGGTGTAGGGCAGTCATTACACATGTTCTTCCATGTGAAGTAAGGGTGTTGATAGTGGAATACCTAAGGAGAGCTTCAAGACTGGACTAGGATGAGAGTTCCGAACCAATATAAAATCAACTATGTGATCTACTACACTATTCCGTTGTAATTGCATTGTTTACTACTATTGGTCATCTTTGATCCAGTGCATAGCGACTAAAATGTGGTATTAGAGCATGGTGTTCTACCGATCGTAACAAAATTTTAGAACAATAGCCAGGATGAGAAGATCCAACAGAGCTCAAAGACAGTCGAGAAGAAGCAAAACTTTGAAAGTAAGCAACAATCAATAGAATCAAGGTACATAAGCTGAATGGCTAATCTCAGATCAAAACCGGTACTTTTAGATTCTTTATAATGAGCGTTTAAATGATAAAAATATTAATATTTTGAAGGAAATTGAAGTTTTGCAAACTAAAAATATATTTTTGAAAAATTGTTTAAATAATTCTAATTCTAAACTTTTTTCTCTTGAAAAAGAGAATAATGCTTTAAATGATAGAAATCTAGAATTAATTAAAGAATGTGAAGTTTTAAAAGATAATAATATTATTTTGCAAAAAGAAATTTCTGATTCTAAAGCTGTTTTTGATAAATTAAATGAGAAAATCACAAATTTCAATAGAGGAAAAAATGATTATCTTTCTTAATTATGAATAACAAAACTCACAATAATAGAACGTTTTTGGGCTATAAATAAGATAATAGTAGAAATAGTGCTAGATATGCTTTTATATATACAGATTTTAACACTAGTGTTAAAAACAGATATAGTCCTAAAATCACTTCATATGATGATAGTATTACGCTAGGGAAGAGAGAATATTCTTTGGATATTAAATCAATGACAATTAATGTTGATACATGGGTTTTTGCTAATCTAACAAATAGTGGTAGACAGTTATACATTAGCGATTATTATGATACTATGCCTAATAATGAAAATTATATTTCTAGGGGATCAACCACATCCAATTGGATATTGTTTCCTAAGTCGTAAACCCTGTATTTTTTGTAAAATGAGTATCATTTTGCTTACATTTAACATATCTATTAGATACTTATCACTTTGCATTAATGTTAAATTATTTAATATATCTATAATACTTCATATCTTTTTCTACAAAAAGGGAGAAAAATTGTACACATATATATAGGAAAAGTACATAGAATCATTTCTTAAGAGAATATTATATTTAAAGGGAGTTTTTAAAATATAATATGCCTATGCTTATTGGTTTTTATTGATGAAAAAGGGGAGCAATTATTTTATATTATAATGTTGGATGGTTGTCATCATCAAAAGGGGAGAATGAAAGAACAATATACATAGGGTGTTTTGATGATAACAACCATACAACAATGCTGCTAATATGTTTATTGATTTATTTCAGGTCAATATGATGATGGAAAAATTAAAAATAAAATGGCTAAAAATCTTCAAAGCTAGGATTCAAACCCAGGTGGACTGAGATAATAACACACGCGTTCACGACTACACCATACAATTTTTTGGAATTTGTAGTGATTAAATCGACTGAAAATAAATCCAATCGACCGAACCCAATCAACTGAATACATTTTCTTATCTACCATTTTTGATAGTCGTCTCAGGATTGAATTTTACACTATACCAGTCGACTTAAGCCTTCTCCCAGTCGATAGAAACGACTAGTTTCCTGAAATTATGTTTTCCCATATCTTCATATCTACAGTTGCATCTCTTCGCATCAAAAGTTGTTTCTCTTCATCATTGGAGAATCTAAAAGGTTGCATCCCTATTTTAGAATCCCTATAATAACTGAGCCTTTAAGAACCACAACATAACTCAATGCTATTACTAAACTCTTAATTCCTAAAGCAATACTCCTGACTTTAAAAGATTCATGTGATTCAGAGATTTCGACTAGTTTGCTTCATCTCCACATACTATGTTCTAGTCGAATAAACACCTTAGCATCTACACCTCCACTCAATATAGTTTGGTTTTGTTATAGGAGTCATTGTACATCAAAGTGACATTATGTATATTAAAATATGCTGTGTCAGAAAGTAACATTTGTTAGACTACTTGTAGTAGTTATTGAAATCATGTTCGGTTGTTCAGGCAAAGTTTGTAAACCTATTCCTTTAGGTGAAGTGAGAGTGTTGATAGTGAAATACCAAAGGGAAGCTTCGGGACTGGAGGTAAGACAAGATGTCTGAACTAGTATAAAATCGACTGTGTGATCTACTATACTATTCCAATGCATTTACATTATTTACTATTATTGGCCATATTTGATCTAGTGCATAGCGACTAACATATTCGACCTCTGAGCTTCCCCTCCAAAGTCTTTCCTCCCTTCCGATTCTTTTCGCCTTTCTGGTACAAATTGAATCTTCTCTTATGCCCACCCTTGGGCTTAACATAAACCTTCTTTTCTCCCGAAAACAGGCGGTCATACCTTCCTGGCAGTTCCACCAACATATCAAATGGATTTAATAGATGAGCATCACCTTGTGATTCTACTTCTTCCTTGGAACTTCAATGAACTTTTCATTCTTCTTCAACGGAGTATTAATATGCTACCTTCCATACTTTGACAAAGCATTAAAATGCTAGATGTACTCTGCCAAAGTCATGACTCCCTACTTCAAGTCAAGGAACTCCCCACATAAAGCACTCTCATGATATCTGAGGAAAAACTAAGCCTTGAATTGCTCCTTCAATTGCTCCCAAGTTATTTCCTCTTCTGGGACCTCAGCAATCACAGACTCCCACAAGTCCAATGCATCCTCTTGTAGCTGACTAGAAGCCAACCTCTTCTTCTGAGCATTATTATATCCCAAGTCTCTGAAAATACCTTCACACACTTTCAACCGATTTAACACTTCAAAAGCAGACTCCTTCCCTATGAACTCCATTCCTCCATAACTCTTGAAATCTTTGTTCAACTTAGAAAAGTTTGCTTCTCTTGCTACCTCCTATCCCATCTCAACAAATCAAGCTAGTTGTTGCCTTATAATCTCTATTGTAAATTGACGAAATAAATCATTCATAACCGGTCCTCCTTTGGCCAGGCAGGTACTTGGGTATCGATTTTAGTACGAACTTCTAGGGTTGCCTCCCTTTCCTGGCCATTGGTTTGCATACTGTCGTCTCCTCTACTAGCATTCGCACTCGTACTTCTTATGGTCAAACTTCGGTTACGAAGATCCATTCTCACCTTCTGCATAGGCAAGGGTTCGTAAGAAACGGAAGTAAAGAGAGTAAGATCAATCAGAGAGGGGTAGATATATTCTCCTATATATATCTACATCAAAAAAGTACGTTATATATACAACGTATATCCTTCACTAAGATGTTCAATTGTCTATGAACAAGTTACCACTTAGCTCTATTTCACTTAGGTGTTTCCTTAACCTAAGCTCTAATACGAAGTTGTAGCATCCTCTACTTTAAGATTCAAAAATAGATGTCAATGATAATGTAGTCGTCACCAGAATTATTTTCCAATGACAAATTTGGTTCAATATTATTTTTTCACAACATAAGTAAACAGAGCAGCTAACTAATTTTTTCACTATGTTAATTTGAATTTAAAAATCCATTACATCATTAAACCCAAATTGCTGCCCCTGGAAGGGTAAATATAATAGAACATAAGTAGAGTAGTGTTGTGTCCGACATATAAAGATGCTTACATAACACATAACCAGTTATAGATCCTGGTTTTACACGGTGAAAATTTTGAAATACTTTTATTTAAATAGCAAGCCTCCTGCTTCATCTTCGGGGTCTTTACTCGTCCTTCAAAAGCTACCTTTTTAATTGATTAACTCAGGCTACTCGAATGAGTACCTATGAGTTTATGGAAAATGATAAAAACATGGGTCAGACAGTAAGTCTCGTATGAGTAAAACCTTTAACCTAAGCATCAATACTGAGACAACATTGCTAATGCAGAACAAGTTTTCTCCTCACTTTATCATCATCATCAATATACATCAATATATATGGCAACAACAATATATATACATATATCATAGAAAGAAACTATGTGCACATATTCAACCAAGGAGTGTACCCTACACTTACCATTTTATTATAAACCAAGTCATTCATTCATCCATTTACCTAATCTTTTGTTTTAGGCTTTCCTCTATTAGTTATCGTTAATTTATTTAGTGATTACCTACCTAGGCTTGTCTATTACTAATTTATCTTTTGCTCGAACAACGTTACCTAGTGAAAATGTTGACTCGTTTCCCTATAGGAGCCACCATAACTCTCTTAAGAGGTTGAATGGAAACACCCTGAATACATTCTCCCTAGCGTCCTTACCCGGCGTCAATCGTCCCTCTTAGTTCCTGAACTGCTATCGTTCACGTTGCCGATTTATTTATAACTTCACGTCGATGTTTTGGCACTCTGCTATGGCATCTTGCCTTAACTCCTCTATAGAGTTTCATAATATTTTTAGGTTGAACCCTATTGTGGCTCACTGCCATTTACTATTAGACTTTAGACTATCAGTCAAGGCACCCTGCCATCCAATAATCCATGAGTTGGTATACGCTTACGATCATGGTTCAACCCTTTTCTTTCATTCATTAATTGTGTACCATACACATTCCTTAGATGAAACATTTTTATCCTTTATTGAAAAGATACCCTATAATTTATTAGATTCTCTAAGTTTTCTGGATTTCAGAAATAAGTTAATATAATTTATACTTATCAAAAAATTTCTTTATTTCATCCCTATGAAATATTTCAATAACACTAAAAAACATTCTTTCAAAGTGACCTAAATATCTGTTACTTTACTTCGGAAAATATAGCTTCCCAAACTATTACAAGTCGGATTTAATTGTTGTATATTGTTCATCCCATAGCCATCGTGTTTAGTAAAAAAGTATTATTAATGGTCGCGTGCAAATCCCGAGCTGACACGTATTACTGCCGTGTTTTTATCCAAGCCATCGTGCATCATCTTTCTGGAGCCATTGCGTCATCTTTCTGGAGTCATTGCGTGTAATTTGATTTCATTATTTGCATTCGTGTGAGTTGTTTTGTTTTAAGCCTTCGCATATTATTACCTTTGCAACCTTTGCATGTTTTAATTTGTTTTTCTTTTCTTTACAGCTTTCGTGTGTGATCCAGTTCCGGTACTTCATGAACTGTCAACTTACCCACGTGAGTTGTGTATACTCATTTGGTAGCCTTCGTGTCCTAATTTTTCTTTTATTTACTTTTTTTTCATGTCCTGCCACTTACCCAAGTACCACGTGAGTTGTTTCAGCTAAGCCTTCGTGTATCATCACGTGCCTTGCTTACGTTGTGAGTTTACGTTGTGAGCTTTCGTCGGAAATATTTGCTTTTAGGTATTAGGGCTTTCCTATATAATCTATTTAATGCTTTCATGAATAAATATTTTTCTATGCCTATGAGTACTATATATCTTGTTGTCACCTTGATGTACTATATTTCGTTATCATTTGGTTAAAACAAGGTGTCACCTTGAAGTTTTCCCAAAATCTTCTTTATATTTTTTTTTCTTTTCTTTCTTTCCAAAAGAGCTTTCATGATCTATATATTTTGTTGCCCTTTGGTTTTTCTTGTGTTATAATGCTGAGTCCTCATGGGGAGTCTATGCCAACATGAATAATAACATGAGCTATCAACGTACATTTTCTTCTTTATTTTATTTTAGCTTTCGTGTGCAAAATGTTTCTCCACTTAGCCGACCCACTACCTTATTTCATGTGCTTATTTAAGTAAAGGCCTTTGTGGATTATATTTTTACTTGATTGACAAGGGTTCATCAATGCTTTTGTGATTAAAATAAAAACCGATTTATTACCTTCTTAAATAACTTCTTTTTACCAAACCCCACTTGGTGTCAACTTCTTATTGGCTAATTCTCTTATCATTTCAGCTTCTCATCAAAATTTATTAAACACCTTATTCACTTAATTAATCAATTAATTTTCCCCTTAATTAATTAGTGCTTTTCTTCACTAAATAATTCATATAAAATAGAAAGTTAATGGAAAAATCGCAAAAAATCACCAAAAATCTCTTTTATAACATTCTACCTCATATGAAAATTTCATATCAAAATAATTAATTTTGTTATTAATAGTAATTATTAGTTTGAAATTAATCATTTTTCCAACTTAATTCATACAATATTCACATTAACTCCAAAATTTATGAAATTGAAAAGCATCTATATTTCATCCATAAGCATATCATATAAAAAATTTATGGCATTCGAAGGTGATTTAACCATATTTTACCCTAAAATATTAACTAATCAACCATAATTAAATTTTCAACAATAATTAAAATAATATCCGAACACAATAAACTTCATTCAATCATTCGTTTACATAAAATCCAAATTTAAACATGTTAGAGGGTTTTAGAGAAAGATTTTACTCATCTAGCTTAAGAAGAAAACTTGCTTTAATCTTCTTTCCTTCTCGAATTTGAAAGCTTGATCCTTTTTATCTTGAAATACTCTTTTTCTTTTTTTGGAAAATGTTGGCCGACCCTGTTTTGAGTTCTAGGAATTTTGTTTTGTGAAATGAAATGAAATGAAGATGTAACGAGGGAACATGATTAAGATAGTGGTTTTGGGTCTTACTCATTTATTCCTTAATCACGTCCTTTCCATTATAATTTTGTTTGTTTACCTTCATTAATCAGTGTTAACCAAAATTGCTTTAATTACACTTGGTCCATTCAACTATCTTTTTAAAGTGACCTATACATAATTAATTAAATTTCTCTTAGGCAATTCTTGTAATAAATCACATTATTAATTAAATTCATTATAACTTCATGTTATTAATTTAATTTTCCATATCAAGGACCCTCTACAATATGGGGTGTTACAAATATTCTGATTAAATTTATGATTATCGAATATGTATTTCCTAGCCATACTGCCTCCGTAGCATATTTGACCATTCACATGGTAATGGTGACTGTAGGTTCTTTGAGGAATATAGGCAGATAAAATAGGTGGGAAGCTTCTATTTGGCTTTGGAGTGGCATGGTGGTCAGTTGCAAGTATCCTAAACCTTATTGTTGCCAGAATTGGACTTTTTTTCTTGTTGATTATGCGACATTTTATTGGAATTTAAGAGGTATTCTTCTTCCAAAATACATATTCTTTCTGTATTACCGCGTTATATAATTAGTTAACTCAATGCTTGGATGTATTAAAACTAACATGTATGTCGCTGTTTGCATGTTTGAAACTGCTTCACACTCTTGCACCAATATTCTAGTACAAATTTTTACATTTTAATGTTAGAATGTCAATAATTGTTGACCCAAAAAATGAACCAACATCCTGGTTTGAGATTGAAAGCACAAGCCCTGTTCTGACAGAGCAATATCATAGATAACAGATATAGAAAAAGAGAAGTAAAAGAAAGAAGACGGAGAATTTTTATAGTGGTTCGGCTGTTAACGAAGCCTACATCCACTTTATAGTTTTATTATAGACAAATTGCTGTTACAAGAGATATTCGATTACAAGGCTTTAATTATCTTTAGCTCAGAGTTGGAATCCACTGGAGAATCACAGCGAATTCCTTTGGAGATTGTTGTGAGGGAGGTAGGGAGTGAGGAATAGATCCGGCAAAGCTTCAACAATCAGCCTCTAGAAGATCCTTTTCCATGTCATAGGTGGTGTGCTATTTATAGAGGTTGGAAGGTCTCTGGGCCAAGCCCATCATTTTAAGGTCTCAGATGAAGTCCAGACGACCTAGGAGGATCGGGTTGGAAAATGTAGCAAACTCCATGGGTCGCAAGTGACCCATGGTGTTAGGTCGTAAGCGACTATGGTCCATGGGTCGCTGGCGACCATGGGCTTAGTCTATTTTCGCCCGCTGAATTCTTCCTCCTTTAGTTGTACTTCATAACTTGTTTGCCCGTGGTTTTGAAGGAGTACATGGGTTGTTGTCGATCCGACCACATAGGTCTATCCTAGATTCCGAAATTAGAGATGTCTTCTCCGGCATTCATCGTTGTAGTCACATGCTGATGGCGAGTCGCTGGCTACTTATACTCAAACACTTGTTGATATGCAGGGATGCTGGTCTCTTGGCTTTGTTGACTCCTATCGTCACCTTAATCGTGTAGCTTGGTCCTTGTCGAATCCTAGTTGTAACATCTCCGGTTAGCTCTTGAATCATCTTGCCGCTTAAGGTTGCCTCGCCTTCTGTTGGTATCAGCTGGGTTAAAAACCTGGATAACATTTGCCCCCATAGTATGTCTTCGTTGTAAACAAGGCGTGCTCTGGAAGTCTTCGTTTTCCATATCTATTTGTTAACTTTCAAGTGGTTGCATCTGAGCTCTATGCATAGAATAGCCCAACGTCATCGGTTATTTTCCTTTAGTTCTAGCTATTGTTGCTTGCCTCGACCTGTCATGTTTTTGCTTGCAGTCTCCCCGTATGTCTTAGAGTGACGAGCAGTCGCGATTGACCGATTCTGAAGTGACTGAACAGAGCTTTCTTTTTCGAGTACACACACATACAAGGCACGCAAATTTTTATATATTTATATACATTTTTATTATTTTATTATTATTATTTTCTTCTCTTTTTTTTATATTGGGTCTCTAGCGATCCATATGGGTCGCGTCGCTAGCGACCTAACTGCATAGGCCACTTTTTGTTATAATGTTAGATTGAGTCGCTGGCGACCCAATTACTTAGCAAAATTTTTTTCCTAGCCTGCCTGCTTATACCACTCGAGCCGATCCTACACCATTTACTCGACCCGATTCATCCCACCCCTTCAGGCGATCAATCTTTCCAGCAATTCGACCTAAAGCGATCCAAGCAACATCTCGATCTACTTCCTTACTTCATTTGAGTCTTCATTTTGTGAATTCTAGTTTATCATGTCGAGGTTACAATGCAAATTAGGCTTTGACTATTGAGTTTTCGATGTGAATCGTCAGAGTCCACCTCGAGATGTTATTCTCAACTGATTGACTTCTAACAGCCGTTCGTTTTTTGATTTCAATAAGAACTTCAATTCCTGGTATTGATGATGCAACCTTTGCTCCGTAGTTTACGCAAGGGTTTAGGTCGGCAAGTAGGTGCATGATGTAGATTCGGAGTTGTCCTATATTGTTTTGATTCGACCGGTGGTGAAGTTATGTTTTATCTCGAAAGATTGTATGCCATTCTGGAGCGAAGTCTTGCTCTAGGTCTTTAACTTCTTCCGTTCGAGAATTTGGTTAAGATCCCATCGATGTTTTTGAATTCCAACACAATGATTTATTCCAAAATTGGATATATTGGATGATTCAATCGTATCGCTCTTCATATTCCTGTATTATAGGGATCCTAAAAAGAAAAGCTTCCCGCGTCGCTCTGGACAGCGGCTCCATTATCGACCGTTGATCGATAACAGGTAAGTGTAGAGGAGATAATTTCAAAGGATGATATAGATTGTTTTTCAAATGTAAGCAAGCTATCTACACTAGATTGTTTGTTCACAGTATTCAGGATACTGGACTCTTTTCATGTAGATAACACACTGCATCTGCCCCGGTCAATGCTCAGGACCCGATTGGTCAACATACGTCGACTTTCCTTGGATTTCGAGCGTTAATTATACGAGGATATTATTTAAAGTAAAACATACCTTTAGTTTGGCGGAGGGACTCCCACTCCTCCATAAGCTGGGTCCTTCGAAAACTAGCGCATGAGTTGTCCAAGTGCGATTGTCCCTCCTTTATGGTTTTTGGAATTCAATCTGCATGCTAGCTTCTATCTCAGAGGACTATTGGCTTAATTCCTCAGCTTTGAGAATTTCTTTTTATTGACCTTTGAGGTAGCTTGGTTTAACTAGTTCTGTAGCTAATCCCTACTTATGCTCAATCGTGTTCGTTTCAATAAAGTGTTGGTGTAAATGCCTTAGTTTGTAGGGCTGATTACTTTGATTGATCCTAAGCAATAAGTTCGATTGCCCCAATTTGATTGATAGGTAGCTCTTATCTTCGGGAATTAGGGACTTTGTGCTTGATCCCAAGATCTGAGTTTTGTAATGATGTCGGTATGTATTGGGAAGATGCATTTCTGGCATCTTTTTCTAAAGCAAATTCTTCTAAGTCTGACATTGAGAACCTAATCATATGTTGGTTTCTATCTTTGGAAACTCATATATGGATGACTCAACTTTTTGAATTTTTCCTTGATGTTGTGAATCTTCAGATAACATGAGATGCCAGAAGGTAGGGCTGAAGATTCAATCAAACTCTTGCTTCTGTTTCTAAGAGCCTATGTATCGATAGATTCATTTTGGGCTTTCTTCCTAGCATCACCAAACTTCGGGTAATGGCATATTCCTGTCCGTTGGAATCAAATGATCTAGTCAGACCATAAGTAGGTCATCAATCCTTCTCTTCGTTGCCAAACTATGAGCGATGGTGGATTTCTAAACAATAAACCCTTCAATTCCTTGGTTGGCGATTTTGTTGCCAGAATGCTCTGTTTTGTGATACAGAACCATTATCTAACCAACCTCACAGTTATTGGTGTTTGGACTTTTGAAACATTTCTTTCAATCAGGTATCTATGTTTCTATCCCTTCTTGAGGGACTAGATAAATGACTGTATTTGGGCGATTGAGAGAGATGGAAATCTGTGGGGAGAATTGCTCCCAGCCTGGCTCTCAATCCCATTCTGGAATTGAGGAAGTTCGAGGATTTTATTTCGGACCTTCCATGATTGCTCCCGCTCGTTCTTGGCCATGCATGCTCTTTTTGGTTGCTGATGTTGTCATGGAATTTTTGTTCATGTGTCAACTCCTATCTTTGAGAATTGATAATCTAGTAGCTTGGTTCCAAGCAACATTTCCTCGAGGCTGCCCATCTTTCGTCTTTGTCCAAATTCATACTAGGTTGAATTTTGGAAATTCGGTTATGCACCAGCTTTCATCCCTAGAAACTAGTACACGGGCAATTCAATCTTGGGACTTCATTTCGACGTTGCTTTATTCCTGTGCAGTAGCTGATTCTTGTGAAGAAAGGTCGAACCATCCGGCTAACCTATGAAAGGATATGTATTTCGGTCATTGCCTGTCATTAGGCAACAGTAGTTTTCTAAAGAGAAGGTCGAAGCTCAGTTGGGGACTAGCTTCTATCTCCGAAAGCTATGCATCGATGGTTCACTGCGATGAGTATTTCTCATTAGCCCTGTAGATTAAAGTTTTCCTGGCATTGTCGGGGCAATACCGGTACTTAGTGAGTAGAATGTTTCCCTAAGTTGTCGGGGCAACACCGGTAATTATGAAATAGAAAGTTTCCTAGCATTGCCAGGGCAACACTGGTACTTAGGAAATAGAAAATTTTCCCAGCGTTGCCAGGGAAACACCAGCACTTTAAAGATAAAAGAAGGCCTTGGTATTGGCGAGGCAACACAGACACTCAGGAGGTTGGGGTTGATTTTCCCCATCGATTCGGCGGTGCTCTTAATCCAGTTGGGTACTAGTTTCGGTCTTCGAAAACTAGCACTTCGATGGTTGGACTGTAGAAGTATTTTCTAAGTGCTACCTGTCTTCGGGCAGTGTTAAAGTCATGTTGGTGATGGTCTTTAACGATATGCACTTCTCTTGCCGATTTTAGGTTGGAATTACTATAATAGGGGGCATTTGAAAATCACTCATCGGTTAATGGTGTTTGCATTCTAGTCTGCATTTTAGGAACTTAGAGTCATTCTGTGAGTGGTCGACTCACACTCGATTTGTGTTTATACTTCGGTCCATGCTTCGGGGACTTAGAGTACGTAGGTGGTCGAACTTTTGCTAAATTTTTTGTACTCTAGTTCGTAGTCGAGGACTAGGAGATTTCTGTGAATCGTTTTCCTAGTCCGCACTCCGAGGACTAAGAGTACTCTAGTCCACACTCCGGGGACTTGGAGATTTTTGTGAATTGTTAATACTCCAGTCCGCGCTCCGGGGACTTAGAGATTTTGTTTGGTGATGGTTGAATCATTGATATGATAATGTAGAGTTGAGTAGATTCCCTTTAACCCAATGTGGTTGTTTTCTCAACATTGCTTAACTTCGGGATGCTCCATGTTCTCTAACGATAAGAGTCCCAGGCGTTTCTATTGCCTAGCTTTGTTTATAGCCATCAAGTGTTACCCTTAGAGATGCAAGGTTGTTGCTTAACCAATTCCATAGTTATTCTTATTCATGAAAAATCAAATTTCCTCCAATCGATTTTTGTTATGTTCAGATGACTACCTGGGGAACCCTTCATTTCTAGGTGCCAAATTTTAGGTTCTTATTGAAAATCTGAAATTGAGGAGCAAGTTATCACATTGCCCCCGGTATGACCGCGTTCATTCCTATACTAATCATGGACTGGTAGAGTTCGGTAGTGTTTGTCTTGAATCTGTGGCACTTACCCTTGCTTGTTTCAGGCCATATGCATTATGCTAGGCTGATAGCGTTATTACGGATATAATTCTTATTCATTGGTTCCAATCTTTGGGAATCAATGGTTTAGCTGCTCGAACCCGAGCGTTCTCTCCATTCCGTGTTCTGTCTTTAGATAACCGTTGATTTTCTACTAGTTAGGGTTTGAAACCTCAGTCGAGCACCTGTTTATTTTCTTTGGAAATTGATGCATTGATTATTTGATTCTGGAACAGCCTTCCATCGACGGTAAGTTCCTCCTTCAATTGCAAGTTGGAGCAATATTTTATCCTGACCAAGTGTTAATGTGCTATGTGCCCCTCAGTTCACAAAGCTGATTATTCTGAACAATTGATGTGAGACTTAACGTTCTAGGTGGCTCCCTGGATGCCCCTAGTCAAAGGTACGTCGCAGCTCCTATCTCTGGGAACTCGTGACTTGGATGTCTTGAATTTTGACATTTTTACATTAACTTTGGCCAAAAATTAGAACTCTTTTTCGACTTCTTGGTTTGTGGGCTTTGTGGTACTACCAAAGCAATGTCGGTTCTTTCGGATAGTGGGAGTTGATCCTTGTTAATCGAAGTGCCCAGCTTTTGAAAGTGTGTGGCTTATGAAGTCCCTCTGTGTTTCCTATCTTCGGGCAACGTGAGGGGTTTAAGCTCTTTAAGAGTTAGTGCGCCGCTTGCGAATTGCGCGGCTTTCCATGCTCCTCGGTGTTGCCTATCTCCGGGCAACGCGAGGAGCGTATATTATGGCGCGGCTTTTGGAATGCATGGCTTTTGGCGCTTCTCGGCGTTGCCTATCTCTGGGCAACGCGAGGAGTTAGTCCTTGGTGCTTCTTGGAATTGCCAATCTCTGGGAAATGTGAGGAGTTAGTCTTTTAGTGCTCCATGGCGTTGCCTATCTCCGGGCAATGCGAGGAGTTAGTTTTTTAGTGCTCCTCGGTGTTGCCTATCTTTGGGCAACACGAGGAGTTAGTTTTTGATGCGCGGCTTACGAGATGCGCGGCTTTTGGTGCTCCTTAGCGTTGCCTATCTTCGAGCAACACAAGGAGTGTAAGTATTGATGTTCCTTGGCGTCACCTATCTCCGGCGATGCAAGAAACTTTTTCAACGAGTAAAATGGGTGATTACCCGAGTTCGAATTTGATTCAGGACTGAAGTGAGTTTTTCAACGACCATTTTGACGATTTTCGACGATGACCATTTGTGATTCGATGATGGGAGCTCCATGATAGGATTGGAAGTTGGTTAGTCGGGAGTGGTCATAATATAGCATGGGAACTTGGCATTGTAACTGGTCTCAGTTTGTGTCATATCTTCTTAGTCCTCTTGCCTCTAAGAATACCGTTTGAGTAGCAGTTCCTCGTCTGTTGCTTGGCACCATGCTACGACACGGGTTTTAGAGCTTCTTCTAGCATTTTACACGTTGGCATTTTCATCCAATTTGTCTTCCTCAAATTGCTTGTAATCTTCAGAGCCGGAGATAGCCATCCTTAGATCCTTCCATAGGGTTTTCACTCCTAAGTTCAAGTTTGTAGCTGGTCCTTTTGGAGTAGGAGGAGTGTTAACATTTTCTTCCGTCATCATTCTTCTTGGAGCTCCATCAATTGCTTCCTTTCGACTATATCCCCTTCTAATGACCTAGACGGCAGCCTCGCTGGCTGGTCAGCGGGTCAGCATCCAGGGGCGAAGCGCCCTTGTTTGGGGGTTCGGGGGCGCAACGTGGCCCCCGATGGGGGTTAGGGGGCAATGCCCTCAAAGTTCACGGTACATGTTAAAAACCATCACGAACCGAGCTAACTTCATGGATTGCTAGCGTTCCATGGGCTATGAATCGCCAGGCTATGGGTCGCTAGGCTATGGATCGCTAGGCTATCGATCGCCAGGCTATGGGTCGCCAGGCTATGGGTCGCTGGCGATCCTTAGTACAATGATCGCTAGAGATTTATGTAATTAAGTGATTCCAGTACTTTGTCTTCTGGAGTTTATGGTGATTCAGGATCTAACTTCTGAACCTATCTGATCCAAAGTAGATCGCTAGATCTTTTTCTTCCAGGGGCCATTGACTCCAAATGGCGGATTCTTAAAGCAGAGATTGAGGATCTAACTTCTGGACCTATGAGATCTAAACTAGATAGCTAGATCTGGATCCTGAGTTGGATTTCTCAGTGAAAACACCAAAATGTTGACCCAAAAAAGGGACCAACACCCTGGTTTGAGTTTGAAAGCACCAGCCATGTTCTGACAAAGAAATATCACGGATAACAAATATAGAAAAAGAGCAGTAAAATAAAGAAGTCGGAGAATTTTTATAAAGGTTCGGCTGTTAACGAATCCTACATCCACTTTATAGTTTTATTATAAACAGATTGTTGTTACAAGAGATGTTTGATTATAAGGCTTTGATTATCTTTAGCTAGATTCAATCCCCAGAGTTGGAATCCACTAGAGAATCACAACGAATTCCTTTGGAGATTGTTGTGAGGGAGGTAGGGAGTGAGGAATAGATCCAACAGAGCTTCAGCAATCAGCCTCTAGAAGATCCTTTTCCATGTCACGGGTGGTATGCTATTTATAGAGGTTGGAGGGTCTTTGGGCCAAGCCCATCATTTTTAGGTCTTAGATGTAGTCCAGACGACCTAGGAGGATCGGGTTGGAAAAGGTAGCAAACTCCATGAGTCGCAAGCGACCCATGAGCCATGGGTCATCGACAACCCATGGTCTATGAGTCGCTAGCGACCCATAGACTTAGTCTATTTTCGCCCACTGAATTCTTCCTCCTTTAGTTGTATTTCATAACTTGTTTGCTCGTGATTTTGAAGGAGTACACGGGTTGCTATCGATCCGACCATAGAGGTCTATCCTGGATTCTGAAATTAGAGATGTCTTCTCCGGCATTCATTGTTGTAATCACATGCTGATGGCGAGTCGCTGGCTGCTTATACTCAAACACTTGTTGATATGCCGGGATCCTGGTCTCTTGGCTTTGTTGACTCCTGTCGTTACCTTAACTGTGTAGCTTGGTCCTTGTCGAACTCTAGTCGTAACATCTCCAGTTAGCTCTTGAATCATCCTGCCGCTTAAGGTTGCCTCGCCTTCTGTTGGTATCTGCTGGGTTAAAAACCTGGATAACAATAATCAACGTCTTAAATTACATACATACATTGGATTAATTAGTGTACCTTGCATGCATATCCCTAATATATACAAATATGATACCGTTTGAGTAAAAATCATTTTTCATATTTCTTGTAAATCTTAATAGTCTAAGGCGCCCTTAAAACGATGCTATTTGGATCCTAGTTTTTCGTAATGATTATCTAACATAATAACAGTGTACCTAATATCAAATATCAAGAAATTATAAGCTCCCTCTTTCTTTTGTATGTCTCTTTTAAAATAATTCAATGTATATGTTATCCCATCTTTTGGCAAGGCCGTGACACCAAGGAATTGACTAGTAACCAATGGCCACCCGTCCTAGAGATCAATTATACATAGGCTCACTATGGATATCGATGAATTTTGTCCGAGTCCGGATCGAGCCAAAATTGGTAGGACATGACAAGCTAAGCCGTGAAAGCCAACATTCCAAATCTCAAGTCAATCCGAGTTCGTATGCTCAAGTTATGAACGATACAAAATTGGTTGAAAATCAATTACCGGTCGACTCGCTCCCTTCGACTCGCTCCACATCCCTCAAATGCCAACTTCGACTCGCTTCGCAACACTCAGAAGTGACAACTTCGACTCACTTTGCTCAGAGGCCAACTTCGAGTCGTTCAGGTTCAACTCGCTTCACAGCCATCTGAAGTACCTACTTCGACTCGCTCCGCTCAGATGCCTTCTTCGACTCGCTCCATTCGAACCACTAATCGACTCCATCAACTTCGACTCCATTGGCGAAGCCACTGCTCAAACCTCTTAAGACGCTCCGTTTCGACTCGCTCGATCTGGGCACACTTCGACTCGCTCAATCAGTGAACATTTTGAATCGCTCGAAACAACATCAAGGGCAGAGTGAGATTCAAGCGCCACGTCACCAAGTCGAATGGAAGAGAGTCGAAACAAAAGCGAGTCGAAGGAAATAGCCTACCGAAAACCTCATTTCATATCGATCATATCTACCAATCTACAAGTCCAAATGCTATGAAATTTTCACAGAAGATTACGTGCATGCTAAAGAATGTCCACGCCAAATTTCGACTCCATTGGATGGAATCTCGAGCGATACGAAATCTGGTCGCATCGATCACGGATCGGACCGAAACTTCACGGGCTTGGGCGTACGGGCCTGGTCACGTGCCAGAGAGGGTCTCCCGAGATCTGAGCGAAATATCAGCCTCCTACACCTATAAATAGACCCCTAAAGCCAACTGAAAAGGGGTTCTTCTTCTTCTTTGAGATCTCCCACGCCTAGACTCTACCAAACACGGATCTGAACTCCATGGCTGCTGCTATCAACGAATTTCACTGCTGCAAATCATTGTTATTCATTGTAATTTGCTGAAATCAATTTTAAACATCAAAGAAAGATCAATAAAGCAAACTACTTCATAGTGGACGTAGGCAATACGTCGAACCACTCTAAATCCTTGTGTCTCCTTGCACTCTAATTATTCTCATTTCTGAAATTTGGAGTTTTTGTTAGATAAATCCTCTTTTTACATTTAATTACTTCACTTTATCTCTTCAAAGACTTCCGAAGAGTGTTGTGCCCAATTTTGGTATAAACACTTTGGTGCTTTCACTGAGAAAAACCCAATTTTTCTCCTGCTCTTTGGATCTCCTATCTATATTGGATTGCATAAATCTAAGAAGAAGATCCAGATCTAGAACTTTGAAGCCTTTCCATTCTATTCAGATTTGCAATCAGATCTAGGAAAGTACTTCACCAATTCATTATGGTGAGCACACGTACCACTGTTACAACTGCTGATCAAGGAGCAAGGAACCGATAGAATCCCGTGCAATCACCTCCCTCCAACCAAAATGCTGCAGAACCTTCAGATCCATTCGGTCCAATCACTATACAAGAATTCCAGACATTGCTTCAAGAGTTGACCCAAAGTCGACAGCAGTTAACTGAACATTTGCACGCCAACAAAGAATTGTCCAACTAGCTGAATCGCAAAAAGGCGCAGAAGATCTAGGAGAGACCAAGGTTCCTATTCTTCCACAGAAAGTTTAGCCTCCTCCGATGGCCAAACCAGATCCACACGTCCACGGCTAGGTGTAAGCTACGCCCAAGCCACGGGACACCAACCTGCTTCGAACCTTGGGCAACCAAGAGCTGGACCATCCGCTAGTCTCCGTACAGAGCCTTCAACTCGAGAAGGAGCTGCTCCTTACCGTGTTACCGACAACATTGCTACTACCACCACTGTCGAACAGGGAGGTGATGCTAGAAACCAAGCCGATCCTCAACGTAGCCAACGAGAGCAGACTCCCGAGCCTTATGTCCCTGAGGATATTGAACCAAAGAGGCGAGCCACGGACAGTCGACCGCGTCCGGTCCAGACTCGCGTTGTGGAACCTGACCACACCTTGGCACAAAATGCTCCAAGTGTCCGAACGCCGGATATACCAGCGATGATACGCCAAATGATCCGTGAAAGTCAGGGTCTCTCTAATGAAGACTGGGGAATCTCCCGAAGTCATACCCCTTTCACCGATGACGTTTTATATGCTGAACCACCTCGGCACTTCAGGATGCCAGCTTTGCCAGTTTATGAAGGAAGTTCTGATCCCAATCAACACGTCCTGAAATACGAATGGCTGATAAATCCTGCTAGTGCTGACAACGTAGTAAAGTGCCGTAGTTTCCCCATTTCCCTAGGGGGCATCGCTACTATGTGGTTCACTCGTTTGCCACCGCGATCCATCTCTAACTTTGACCAGATGGCCACCAAGTTTGTCGAACAGTTCCGTATGCACGTGGCAAGGCCTAAGGGCGTTAACACTCTGTCTAGCGTTACACAAGCTCCCAGAGAAACACTTAGACGTTACTTGGAGCGATTCCATGCCGCGTGTGCAGAAATAAGCAATCCCAATGATAATTCTATCCTGATGGTGTAAAGATCCAAAAACTCGGCCTTCGAAAATCGGCACCCGTACTTCAACTGTACTAAAAATGCCGTAGATTCAAACGCCGAATCTAGCTCTCCGGAGCTTATAACACCATTAAGTATAACAATACAGCGGAATAAAGAAATAGATGATATCATATATATAACATTAATACAATGACAGGTACAATAATCTGATACAATATGATACAACAGAATGATACAACAGACATCAATATACATCAGAGATATAATACAAGAAATAGCAGCGGAAAGAAAAGATAACATCAGCAGTGGATAGAATATCTCCAATAGAATGCTCCAATCCATAGCTAGCGGAAAGCAAGGTCAGTCGTCCAAGGACTGACTAGCTCCAAATAATCTACTCAACCTGAATATCTGAGAAACCCAACTCTAGACTGCCCGTGTGGAAAATGGTGGGCACCCAGAGTTTAGGAAGGGAACAATAAACTCCGGATCAGTCATGGGACTGGTGTGAGCAACAAAAACAGTTTATCTTTAAACAAACAACAAAGGAATTTTAAGCATTGAATCCGCAATGCTTTTGGAAAATGAAACTACCATAAGGCCTCCCGCACACACACATAATGCAAACGCAGAATCGAAGGAGATTTCTCCTTATGATAGTCAAACATGCTTACTACGCAAAATCATTCGATATTATTATTATTAGTGCATAGTGCAGAAAACATTTCGAAAGTATAATATTAATCTTAGCCAGCATAGGCATTTCACACTATGCCTACTATAGCTACCATCTAAACAATGGGGCGCCACCATAAGTAAATGGCAGGTTCTACAACTAATACCGTACAGGGTTCATATTGGAAGATGGATTTTCCAACAAATGGTCAGGCTAAGGAACTTCCTATGCCATATGGGAACACCTCTAGCGGGACGCCCCGAGAGACAACCTGCTCTCTGCCAACACAAGGCTGGTTACCCCCTTCCCGGGTAGTAAACCTGAGATATGCCACCCCCGGTCCTTTGGGACCTTTATCCGAGAGCTCTCGATAACCAACATCACACAGTAATAAACATAATGTGCCCACATGAGTAAGTATCTGGGCTCCATACCATGATACTACCCTTTTCCAGAAGGAATGGTCATACCCTAGGGAAGCTACCCTTGAAACCTTGCCGCATCCTTCCTGTTTCGACCATTTCCGGTCTGTGAGGTCTGACGAAGTCTCGTCCACAAAGCTACGCTTTTGCACAAAGCCACACTTTGATCACAAATGATCAATAAATGATCATCACACAGCAACAATCAGCATGCCACATCACACAGCAACAATCACAACTCTAATACTTGTCTTGTATTTCTATATTTATCTTGTTATAATTTATTTTATTTTACACTGTATAAAACCATATAGTTTATTTATTTTCATTTGTATTTAAATGTATTTCTATGTTCAATATTTGATTAAAATCTATCTAATGTTGTTATTTTAATTCATTTTATGATTTTGTAAAATTCATCTTATATAATTTCATTTCTAAATCATTTCTTCATGATTTAAATAATTTAAATTTAAACGATTTATACAGAATTTATTCGAGTTCGGGGAAACTCGCATCATTTTATCATTTAATTTAACAATTTTAATTCAAAAATTAAATTAATTACCAGTTTAAATTTATATAAAAATCTGGGGTCGTTACAGATGGCATTAACTAAGGGGATTGATGCTGATTCCGAGTTCGGAAATTGGTTAGCCGGAAAACCACCTGCATCATTGGACCGTTTCTATTCCAAGGCAGCCCAATTCTTGAGAAGTGAGGATGCGAAACAGTCTAGGAAATAGGATGATGCAGGGCCCAACATCGAAGGAATCCAAAGTAACATCGCTATTAAACAGTCCGGAGATAGTTCTGGGAAAGTTCAGCTGATCGGGACATAATCAACAAAGGGACAATGGGAATCAAAACAAGAAACGCGATTAGAATCGCGGTCCATGGCGTAGAGCTTCCATGTATGATAACTACACTCCATTGAACACGTCGTTGGAAAATGTGTATCTGCAGACCTGCAATACCATGCAGTACAAGAAACCTGCCCCGAAACCACCAACCGAGAGACAAATTCAAACAGGAAAATTCTGTAGATTCCATGAGAGTTATGGCCACAACACGAATGAGTGTCGTCACTTACAAGACCTCATTGAAAAACTGATACGTGAACGGAAGTTGGATCAGTATGTGCGGGCACCACAGTCCGGAGGCGCGGGCCCATCAAATGAAAATCGTGAGCCGAATCAGGAAAGACAGGAGGAACTCGCTCGTACAGGCGGGAGGTTGGTCATCAACACAATAAGTGGTGGTCCTCACCCAGCAGATCGAAGCTGGAAGGAAATGGAGTCGTATGATAGTTCTATCAGGCACGCAGACTTCGAGTGTTATTGTAACTCTGATGAAGGGGCTCCGGCCAAGCAACAGAAAACGCTGATGGATGACATCGTGTTCAGGAACATAGATGTTGATAAAGTCGAAGCTCCCACTATCGATCCACTGGTCATCTCAGCACAAGTAGGTCCCGCTTGGATGAAAAGGATCTTAGTTGACAGTGGAAGCTCTGTGAATATTTTGTTCAAGCGAGCTTATGATCAAATGAAAATGGAAGCCACGGACTTGAAGCCTTGTCAATCCCGAGTCCATGGTTTCAACGGAAGTGCAACTATACCCACTGGAATGGTGGAACTGCCAGTAGAGTTGGGAGTTGGAGAACGACGGAGAGTACGGATGCTTCAGTTCATTGTTTTGGACATAGACTCCCCTTACAATGCTTTCTTGGGCCGACCGACCCTCGCTGAATTCCGGGCGGCCATCGCCCCGTGGTGTTTGACTTTAAAGTTTCCCACTGATCATGGAATAGGAATCATTCAGGGAGATCAGGCTGCTGCCAGAGCCTGTTATGTTGCTGAGCTGCGGGGAGCACAACGAAAGGAGAAAGGAAAGGGTGTAGAGGAATCTCTCTACGTCCGTTTCGCCGATAATTGACAACTAAAGCCCGGGCCCAGGCCCGGGCACCCTAGCCAATTCCTCAGGGATCTTGACCCAATAGAAACTGAAGATGAAGGAGAATCTAAAGAAAGTCAAGCATCCCCGGCCGAACTGACGATTGATGTCCCAGTTGACAGTGATGATGACTCGAGAATGATAAAGATTGGATCTCAGCTAAGCCAGCAAACTCAAGAGGAATTGGTTGAATTTCTGCGGGCAAATCTTGACATATTTGCCTGGACACATTCCGACATGTGTGGGATCTCGCCAGACATCGCGAGCCACACTCTAAACATTGACCTGCGGCATGTCCCGGTCAAATAGAAAAGGCGTGGTATGGATCCAGAGAGATCCGCCGCCCTTAAGGAGGAAGTAGAAAAGCTTGAAGAAAACGGATTCATTCGGGATGCGCTATATCTTGAATGGGCGTCGAATCCCATGCTCGTTCGAAAGCCGAATGGAAAGTGGAGAACATGTGTCGATTATTCCGACCTGAATAAAGCATGTCCCAAAGACAGTTTCTCACTTCCCAGAATTGATCAACTAGTAGATTCGACAGCTGGACATGAACTCTTATCCTTCATGGATGCGTACTCTGGCTACAATCAGATACCGATGCATTTACCCGATCAAGAACATACCAGCTTCGTAACAAATCTAGGACTTTAATGCTACAAAGTTATGCCATTCGGACTTAAGAATGCCGGGGCTACTTATCAACGATTGGTCAATCGGATGTTTGCCAATCAAATCAGGAAAACCATGGAAGTATATGTAGACGACATACTTGTGAAGTCACGACTTTCCACTGACCATGTTAAAGACCTAGAAACTATATTCAACATACTTCGAGAATACAAAATGAAGCTAAATCCACTGAAATGTCACATTGGAGTTGCATTCGGGAAGTTCCTTGGGTTCATCGTTAACGCTCGGGGAATCGAAGCTAATCCTGAAAAGATTTGGGCAATCAGACATCTTAAAACTCCCAAAACCATAAAGCAAGTCCAAAGCCTCAATGGGAAAGTAGCAGCATTGAGCATGTTTATTTCAAAGTCCACTGACAAATGCATTCCCTTCTTCGATCTGATCCGAAAAGGAAAACGCAACTTTGAATGGACCATGGAATGCGAGGGCGCTTTCCAAGCGCTAGTCCAACATCTATCCACACCACCTATCCTGTCAAAGCCCATCGACCATGAGAAGTTGTTCGTATATTTGGCAATATCAGAAAACGCTATCAACGCTGCATTAATCCGAGAAGAAGACACGATACAGAAGCCGGTATACTACGTCAGCAAACGATTGACTGGGGCTGAAAAGAACTATCCAAAGCTATCCGACCGTATTTCCAGTCACATCCCATTGTTGTTTACACCGACCAGCCGTTACGACAGGTCCTTTCGCAGCCTGAGACGTCTGGTAGGTTACTCAAGTGGAACATCGAACTGAGTCAATTTAATATTACTTACACTCCAAGACGAGCAATCCAAGGACAAGTCCTCACTAATTTCATAGTCGAATTTACCATTCCAGAGGACTTGCTAGAAACCAGTAAATCCCTCGAATACATCTGGAAGCTATATACTGATGGTGCATCAAACGATCGGTGTTCAGGTGCTGGTGTTGTACTCGTAACCCCCGAAGGCCGATCCATATGCTATGCTGTGAAGTTCGATTTTCATGCAACCAATAATGGAGCTGAATACGAAGCCCTCTTGGCTGGCTTAAGACTAGCTAGAGATTTGAAAATTATCGCAGTAGAAATTTAGTGTGACTCACAACTAATCATGTGTCAGATTCGAGGAGAATATCAAGCGAGAGACCGAAGGCTGGCTGCTTACTTAGCTCGAGTTCAGGAAGTACTAAATCAGTTTGATTATTATGCCATCTATTGCATACCTCCAGAACACAACCAAAAAGCTGATTCGTTGGCAAAACTAGCCAGCACCGGTGAAGCTAAGAAAATGAGACTCATCCTCGTAGAAGCGTTATCCTCCCCAAGCATTGATCGGGCAGAAATAAGCAGGATATGCGAAATCATCCTCGAAAAGGACTCATGGATGACTCCACTCAGAAACTACATCGAACATGGAATCCTGCCGGAACGCAGGAGTGAAAAGAGGCAAGTTCTCCAAAAGGCCTCACGATTCGTCATTCAGGATGGGGTCATGTATAGAAGAGGGTACTCTGTTCCTCTACTCCGGTGTATCGCTCACGATGAAATTAAACAAGTATTACACGAAGTGCACGAGGGAGAATGTGGCGATCACACCGGGGGACAAGCACTTGCCAAGAAAATACTTTGATACGGATATTACTGGCCAACCGTGAATCGCGATGCGTCGGATTATGCAAAGAAATGCGATAGGTGTTAGAAATATGCCCGAATTCCTAGAGCTCCTCCTACCGAAATAACACAAATGGTTAGCCCATAGCCGTTCGCAATGTGGGGATCGACATCATTGGTGCTTTACCTCTGGCAAAAGGTGTTGCGAAGTACGCCATCGTCGCAGTTGATTACTTTACTAAGTAGGCTGAAGCCGAAGCTCTCGCTACCATTACAACGAAAAAAGTAATCAACTTTGTGGTGCGTAACATCATCTGTCGATTCGGTCTCCCACACGCCATTATTACGGACAACGGAACCCAATTCGACAGTGCTGAATTTAAAGATTTCTGCAAACGATTTCACATCCAAAAGAAATTCTCTGCAGTTGTACACCCTTAGGCAAATGGACAGGTCGAAGCTGTTAATAAAGTCATAAAATACATTCTGAAAAAACGACTGGAAAAGGTCGGTGGCAAGTGGGTTGATGAACTTCCTATGGCTTTATGGGCTTACCGAACAACCCACAAGACTACGACTGGTCACACTATGTTCCCTCTTTCTTACGGTTCAGAAGCCGTTATTCCGGTCGAGCTAGAAGTACCTTCTCATCGTGTGACATACTATGATCCAAAGACGAATGCTATATTACTTGCGGAATCTCTTGATCTACTGGATGAGAAGCGTGAAGAAGCTGATTTGAGGGCAGTTGTGCATCGAAGTCGAGTCGCCCGATTGTACAACGCCAAGGTCCGCCCGCGAACCTTTGGACTAGGCGATCTCGTCCTCAAAAGAATCTATCTGGTTCCTTCGCATATGAAACCGACATGGGAAGGACCATATGTTATTGAACGAAGGCTCGGAGATGGCACATTCAAATTATCGACTGTCGACGGTCTAACTCTGCAAAGAGCTTGGAACAGCGAGAGCCTTCGCCGCTACTACACATGACAGGCTACCTCTATCCATTTAGATTACTTTCTTTTTTTTGCAATTTGTTTCTGCATTTCGAAATTAGAACTTGTAATGAGGCAACTGACTTTGCCGTACTTTCTTGTTTTAGCAATAAAATGCAATCTCTTCGGGCCAGAGCTGTGATTTACTTGAAATGCTTCATATGACCATCACTATGCACGGAGAGCTAAGTTTCACCATACGGTGGAATTTATTCAAATAGAGAGTGGCTGTGATACAACCAATCACTCGCTAAGTGAAACCCGAGCTCGGGGACCAACCGTCACATCAAAGTCAAGAAAGGACTAATACACGACAATCCTTCAACCAACTTCGTATTCCCAGAGCGCGATTCGGAGTATAAACATCAACTCCGTATTCCCAGAGTGCAAAGCGGAGTATAAACATCAACTCTGTATTCCCAGAGTGTGAAGCGAAATATAAACATCAACTCTAAACTCCCTGAGCGCGAGTCAGAGTATAAACATCAACTCCGTATTTCCAGAGTGCGAAGCGGAGTATAAACACCAACTCTGAACTCCCAAAGCGCGAGTCGGAGTATAAACATCAACTCCGTATTCCCAGAGTGCGAAGCGGAGTATAAACATTCAACTCCGAGTTCCCAGAGTGCGAACCGGAGTATAAACATCAACTCCGAACTCCCAGAGCGTGAGTCGGAGTATAAACATCAACTCCGTATTTCTAGAGTGTGAAGCAGAGTATAAGCATCAACTCCGAACTCCCAGAGCGCGAGTCGGAGTATAAACATCAACTCCGTATTCCCAGAGTGCGAAGCGGAGTATAAACACCAACTCCGAACTCCCAGAGCACGAGTCGGAGTATAAACATCAACTTCGTATTCCCAGCGCGCGAGTCGAAGTATAAACATCAACTCTGTATTTCCAGAGTGCGAAGCGGAGTATAAACGTCAACTTCGTATTCCCAGAGTGCGAAGCGGAGTATAAACATCAACTCCATATTCCCAAAGTGCGAAGCGGAGTATAAACATCAACTCCGAGTTCCCAGAGTGCAAAGCGGAGTATAAACATCTACTTCGAGTTCCCAGAGTACGAAACGGAGTATAAACATCAACTCCGAACTCCCAGAGCGCGAGTCGGAGTACAAACATCAACTCCAGATTCCCAGAGTGCAAAACAGAGCGTAAACACCAACTTTGAGTTCCCGAAGCATGAACCGAAGTATAAGTGTCAACTCAAAACTCCCAGAGCGCGAGTCGGAGTGCACGTGCCGATTCCAAGTCCCCTGATCGTGGACATATGATTGAAACTTAAGCCGGCGTGACCAGCCACCGATAAACGAATGGGAATCCCCATAGTGTGGATACGAACATCGACAATCAAATGAGCATGGATGAACTACTCAATCTCCGTTCGCCTCAGACATTTGCTCGGTGGCACCAGACTCAACATGTTATATATAAGAGACAATCATCGACAGATGATCTACAATTCACCATCAAGACTGGGGGGCAAGACTTAAACATCGACCATCGACTGAAGCAATGCGACGTCAAAATTCAACTCTCTTCCCTGTCGTAGACCATGTTCACAGTTTTCGAACTTGGCAAACAAAAGCAGACTCGATTCAAGAGCTAGAACTTAACAAGTACATTTCGGATATTGAAACACTTGGACAAATACACAATGACAGAAAAGAAGCCAAAAAAGAGAAGTTTCATTTCTATTGTTTATAAAAGAAGTTCGTGTACAAGTTTCAAAAAATTCCTACTAGCAGGGGTCGAACCCGCATCTATACACGGCTAACAAAACACAAATCAAAATACACCGGATGAGCATGCCTAATCTTTCTTCTTCCTTGGCTTCCTCCTCGGTGTGGACCCGCTGGAGCCATCGCCAATCTTCCTCTTCAGACATGTGCTTTTCGGCGGTTGGTCTTCAGGCAAGGGCATTATGTCGATATCCTCCTCCGAACTCAAGTGAATAGGAACGCTCCCTGCGGGCGGAGTCGGAGGAACATGATCGAATACAGAAGGTGGAACGAGCATGCCGGTGAGAAAAACAGCACCACCGGGAGATATCATTCTGAGCGGAGTAGGCCCTGGTGCTGCCATCCCACCTCCAAAGCTTCCACCATGAGCCGCTACCGCCATTTCAGCATCAATTTGAGCGAACATCTCCTCTTCGGTTATTGCTCGAGCCCCGTTGGGGGCATCAGCAGTTGGCATTGAAGAGCTTGTAGCAGGATCAGTTCCGCTCATAACAGGTGGCAAGTCAGCAAGAGGATCGCCGTGACGGCGAAAGAGTTCATCCATCAGCTGCTCGTCAAACACCATTGTACTCCCCTGCATATCATCGATCGGGGCAGTTATGCTCACAGTGATTGCTTCGGTCACGATAGCCTCCTACGTCTGATATAATTCTAGAGTAGCAGGAGGCATGTGCGATGCAGCGTCGATCACTGGACAAAGAATAAGAGAATTGTTAGGACTTAACTCGATCAAAGACTTCGACTCAGGAAAGATATGTGGAATGTTCAGAGTACCTTCCTCAGTTTGACTTGTAAGCGACGGGGCGGCTTCAGTCGCTTGCGCTGTAGTCGGAGACATCTGCGGTTGATCCGGATTATAGGCAGGAACAGCTTGAGGATCAACCGCAGGCAAAGATTCAGGCTGGGTTGACGCCGGAAGTTCAAGACTTGCATCGTGATGCTCAACCCCGGAGCCTTCTCCTACTTCCAGGTGCTGGGTGCCGAGTCTCTCCTTCTCATAAGAGATCATTGAATCGTGTAGAATCTTCTTTTCATCATCAGTTAACAGACGATTCTCGAGCTCGAATTCATCCACAGACTCACCCTGGTGCGCCTCTTTCTCTTCCTCAACCAGTCGGCCCCAAGCACTGTGAAGATGCATCGAATAATCATCGAGCCAGGCTAGACCCCTGTGCCTCAGCACATTAGCGTTGTAAACAACAAGAAGGTCTTCGATGTCAGCCTCTAGCCTGGACTCGGCCAACTTCACCCTCTCCTCGACCTCAGTCTCCACCTTCTGGACTTTAGCTACCGCTGCATTCCATTCAACCCTGAGTAGAACAGCCTGTTCGCATGCCTCTTGGGCTGTGTTGTTCGCGTCATCTTTTTCCTCGGCCAAGTCGGCGAATTTGGCCTTGAGTTCATTCAGTTCCTTGACCGTCGCATCCCGCTCGGCGGTAAATGTAGTATTCCAGTGGCCCATCTCCTCCACCAAGGAGACATGCGTCTGCCTCAACCTCTCCATGGCCACATTTGCTTCGTCGGCCTTTTTAATGGCCTCAATCTCAGATTTCCGAGAAGACTCGGACTCAGCGGGGAGTACCTGAATAATCCGATCCCTTTTTGCGAGCTCGGTCTCCATCTTCTCGAGCGCTTTGGCCCTCTCAAAGGCCACTTTAGAAGCTTTTTCAGCAGCCTTTGCCCACTCTCGGTACTGGGTGTATAAGTCATGAACGTAGTCATGCATCGTGTTCTCCACCCCCGATGGAATTCTCTTTTAGTGTGGTGGGAAGACGTAACCATCAAAGAAAATATTCGGGAAATCTTTCTTCATCTGGGCCAATTTAAGGGCCCTTCTCCTGTGGGTTCAGCAGGAACCTGCTCTATAATCATGGAGGCCGTAGTCTCAATTCTCTGAAGATGAGTTTCAGACCTAGAAGCGTGAGAAGACGGCTTATGACGAGGAGGCTCTGGTGGATTTGAAGTTTGAACAGGAGGAGGAGATGGAAGCCTAGGAGGAGGAGAGCGTGATCTAGACCGATGTCTGTACTCTCTATCCCTATCATGCCCATGCCTATCCTGATTAGAGTACTCGCGATCGCGGTCTCTATCAAAGTCCCTCCTGCGGAATCGTAGTAAGAAGAAGCCTTTCGGGCCGAGCGGAGATTTCCTAGCATCGATCCCCTTCCAGACATAGTACCTGAAAAGGAGAAGCGAAGAAAGAGTTAGTGACTTTCTAAGTTGAGCGATTTACAGTTGTGAATCATGCAGTGTAGTGAAGTGTATGCATGTGCAATCCCCCGACCAACCGAAAATGTCGGCCGCACTCGTAGCAAGCGACCCGCTCAGTTCGAGAGCACTGTCAAGCTCCTCCATACTAGCGTCGTGTTGAGACGACACAAAGTCCGGAATCGGAACATCGGCAAGCTCGTCAAAAAGATTCTCTACTGGCGGGGAAGAAGCCTCTGAAATTCTATTCCCCTGAGCAGGCAGGGACATAACAACAGATTTAAATCTCCCGGATTTAGAACGCTTCTGAGCAGCAGCCTTGCCTTTTCTTCTTCCACCCGAATCCTGGACATCGGCAGAAGGCCCAGCTAGGAGTTCGGTATCGGTAGGCGTTCTTTATGAATCGACTTCTTCGGCGATCACGACTGCGGGCGCTTTGCGCTTCACCCGCTTCTTCGGGACCACTCTATGTGTCCCTTCTAGATGTATGCTCTGCCTCCGCTCTATCAGCCTGACGGTCCTCAAATTTCTCTCAGTCAGGACCAAGTCGATATGCCTCTCTTCGCCCGGATACGCTTGAAGAATCCGAACAAGCTCTCTGAAGTATGCACCGTCAGGACGAGAGATCGTGGCTGTGAAAGAAGAGAAAGGTATGTCAGTTTTGAAGTCCGTTGCTAACATCTCAATGATTCGAGAGAGAGATGGCGACACTTACGTCTATCCAACCACCGCCTAGCAAATCCGAGGGGGCACCGAACGTAGAACCATTCAGTTTTATAATAACTCAGCCTTCCCCAGGAGCCCAGTACTATGTGGCAGTTTCTGACCGCTTCCAGGAAAGTGAAAGAAGGGCTATCTCCACGGCTCTTGACGTTGAATAAATATCTGATTTCGATCGGCTTCGGCGGTCGAAAGAGGATCTCCATAAACAGGATGAAGGTGCTATTCAACAAGGCATACCCGTTGGGATGTAGCTGAGACGGAGCTATGCCAAGAAACGATAACATCTCCCTAATATATTGGTTAAAGGGAGGGAGTGTCCCCGCTGTGCAGGCATGACGATTAAAAGCGGTAAACCCCTCCAGAGGGTAATGTGGCCTGTCATTTGGCCCAGGTAGTAGCACGTCATCAAGTGACAGACCGTGCCTTAAACAAATCCGGCCTAACATATCTTCGGAGATACTCGACGGCACCGAATCTGGTGGACTACAAATAAACCGAGCCCCTAGACACTCGTCCGGAGCTGGCTCAATAACTTCGGCTTCTATAACCGGTATCTCTATGGTTGGAGGAATAGAACTTGGGAGTTCCGGCTGCTGAGAACTTGAAGGGTCCATGACTAGCTAGCTTATAAAAAATCATTGTTAAACTAACAAATAACACTCGTGCATCCCCCAGTGTAAAGTTTGTGAGTGTGTTGTGCAATGCAGTACTATATATTATTTGAGAAGATCAACCGGATTGAAGGAAGCGTGTAAGCGACAAGACTTCAGAATTCGGTCGGAAGGACCGTCATCGCTGACCGTCACAACCATACCATCCAACTATTGACCACCATTTCAAGTCAAAGTTTGTTGTCATTTCTATAAGTTGCAGTTTCATCGACGAGCTTCGATAGGAAATCAGATATGCAGTGAAACGGTTAAGTCCAGTTATGCAAGTTTGAAGCTCGTCGGAGGCAATTGTTCAAGTGTGTGAGAAGTTTCAAACTTTTTGATGGTCAAATTTGTATCACTCGCGAGAGCCTTGTTCGCATCAATAAGCTATGGTCGTGTGCATATGAGTCAGACTCGGTCAGAAGGATGGCATGCAAGTTCGACTCGAACTAGAGGGCTCGATTCAAAATCCCCAGTTCGACTCGCTCCCCAAGACCATCGATTTCGACTCGCTCCCAGGACCACACAGTTCAACTCGCTCCCAGGACCACACAGTTCGACTCGCTCCCCAGGACCATCGAGTTCGACTCGGTCCCAAGACCATCGAGTTCGACTCGGTCCCAAGACTGCATATTTCGACTCGATCGAAAACCACCCTTTTCGACTCAATCCAAGGCCATCATTTCGAGTCCATTAGGCGCGACCCCTTCGTATCGATCCATGAATTCAAAGCACTCGATTCGATGCGAAGCTCCACCATCAACCGATACGAAGACCTTCGCCTCATCATCTCGAAACCCATATTCTAAAGCGACACCAAGCTGAGGCCAGAGAGCTTTCGATCGACCACGACTCTGATCGATTTGATGTTAAGAAAACCCGAGCCTCATCGTTTACGCGTGGATTCGCTTATTAGATTACCTAGATTTGTCAGATAGTTCAAATGATTGAAGATAGGAATTGGTTCGAAGGCAGGATTATTTCATTCGTTCTTCTCGAGTTTCTGATCGATACAAAGAAAAGGAAGGAAAACGAAAGGTAAAAAAAGTGGAAAACAGCTAAGTACCGAGTATTTATATGGACTTGGAAACAAAGGGAATAAACGCTTCGTATCCCGATGGATTCGAACGCACGTTTCGACTCCCTCTCCAGTGCGTCAATACGAAGCTCTCCTTCGTATCGCTTGCCTTCGACTCCATCCCCGTGTCCAGTTCGACTCCATCGGTACGAGGCCACCCTTTGTATCGATAACCCATCTCGACTCCGACCCATATGCAGCTCGAACCCCAGACCGAGTCGAACGAGCAGTTCGAATCCATCAGGTAGTCTACATCGACTCGCTCCACTTCGACTCGCTCAGTACGAGTCCGTCATCAAGTTGAAAAAGCGCTTCGCATCCATCAAATCCATCAAATCATGACTTCCAAAGGCCAACTCCATCAACTCGACATACTTACTTCGCATCCATAAATCCAATGAGAATCATCGTCGATGTTCAACCCTTCTCATCGATTCAGGAGAGGATCGTTACGAAGGAACATTCATAAGCAACCATCGAGTGTTGTTGCAGCAAATTTTACATCGGTTCAGGAGAGGGTCGATACGTAGTTCAAAAGTAAAATAAATTGCCAATGACTCGTGGACGTATGAACGTCAACGAGAGTCAGGTTAACGTATATGCATGAATGTCGGACTAGTATTCAATATTCCAGATTTTCAGGAATCAGAAACTCATCCAATAACGATTGCAACAATACATGGTACAACAGTCGACAGTTAACAGTTTACATTATCAAGAAGAACGGTCAAAAGTTACAGCTTTCATCGAAAAGACAATAACTATTCAGAGTAAAGATGGTAGTGTTTCAAAGCACATCATGTTTCCACAAGACGTACTTTAGGGGGCAAATGTTATCCCGCCTTTTGGTAAGGCCGTGACACCAAGGAATTGACTAGTAACCAATGGCCACCCGTCCTAGAGATCAGTTATACACAGGCTCACTATGGATATCGACGAATTTTGTTCGAGTCCGGATCGAGCCAAAATTAGTAGGACATGACAAGCTAAGCCGTGAAAGCCAACGTTCCAAATCTCAAGTCAATCCGAGTTCGTATGTTTAAGTTATGAACGATACAAAATTGGTTGAAAATCAATTACCGGTCGACTCGCTCCCTTCGACTCGCTCTGCATCCCTCAAATGCCAACTTCGACTCGCTTCGCAACACTCAGAAGTGACAACTTTGACTAGCTTCGCTCAGAGGCCAACTTCGAGTCATTCAGGTTCGACTCGCTTCACAGCCATTTGAAGTACCTACTTCGACTCGCTCCGCTCAGATGCCTTCTTCGACTCGCTCCATTCGAACCACTAATCGACTCCATAACCTTCGACTCCATTGGCGAAGCCACTGCTCAAACCTCTTAGGACGCTCCGTTTGGACTCGCTCGACCAGTGCGTACTTCGACTCGCTCGATCTGGGCACACTTTGACTCGCTCAATCGGTGAACATTTCGACTCGCTCGAAACAACATCAAGGGCAGAGTGAGATTCAAGCGCCACGTCACCGAGTCGAATGGAAGCGAGTCGAAATAGAAGTGAGTCAAAGGAAACAGCTTACCGAAAACCTCATTTTGTATCGATCATATCTCCCAATCTACAAGTCCAAATGCTATGAAATTTTCACAGAAGACTACGTGCATGCTAAAGAATGTCCACGCCAAATTTCGACTCCATTGGATGGAATCTCGAGCGATACGAAATCTGGTCGCATCGATCACGGATCGGACCGAAACTTCACGGGCTTGGGCGTACGGGCCTGGTCATGTGCCAGAGAGGGTCTCCCGAGATCTGAGTGAAATATCAGCCTCCTACACCTATAAATAAACCCCCAAAGCCAACAGAAAAGGGGTTCTTCTTCTTCTTTGAGATCTCCAATGCCTAGACTCTGCCAAACACGGATCTGAACTCCATGGCTGCTGCTATCAACGAATTTCACTGCTGCAAATCATTGTTATTCATTGTAATTTGCTGAAATCAATTGTAAACATCAAAGAAAGATCAATAAAGCAAACTACTTCATAGTGGACGTAGGCAATACGCCGAACCACTCTAAATCCTTGTGTCTCCTTGCACTTTAATTATTCTCATTTCTGAAATTTGGAGTTTTGGTTAGATAAATCCTCTTTTTACATTTAATTTCTTCACTTTATCTCTTCAAAGACTTCCGAAGAGTGTTGTGCCCAATTTTGGTACAAACAGTATATGAATTTAATGTCGATGTTCGTCCATGTTCCATTGGAATTTTTATAGAGTTTCTGATTTGATAATATAGTAGCCCTTATCACTAAGCTAGTCAATCTAGTAGGTTGTTTAGCTTGTTAGTATCGTTAAATTTATTTATATGTCATGATTGTAGCCTTAAATAACCACAGTCTGAAGAGGGTGGAAATTACTTTGATTGTTTCAAAATATGTATGCACTTCAAAATTGGGAAATTACATGTTTTATTTGTCTTGATCTCTAAAGAAGTGCTTATATACTACAATCAGCTGTAGCATCTTAACAATCAGGCCATTTAATTAGAAATTATCTCTTATTATTTAGGTTCGTTATTCACTGAAAGAGGATCAGAGTTTTCATCCAATGAAAAAAGAATTATTTTAGGAGGAAATGTATCAAGAGAACCTATTTCATCTATACTTGGAGATTAATTTTGTCAGAGGCTCCTGTTTGGGCTATTATAATATCTCATTTTTCTCATAAATGGGGCACACCCATTCCTCTCTGACTTGGATACCCACATGCTATAACCAGTTAATTTTATGCCTCATTCATAGACTCAAGGTATTAATTATCATCATCTTATCCTTTTTCTAACAAAATTACTTGGGTTTAACACATGAATTCTCAATGTCCATAATATTATATCAAAGGCATACCTTTAGTTGGATTTTTTTTCGGTGTAACGATCTTAGTTGTATTTCCTATAAATTAAATTGCTCCATTTCAAAATAATAAATAAATAATAAATAAATAAAATCCAAATTCATAGTTATTGATATCGATAAATACAAGTACAAGAAACTTTATTATTTTAGTTCTAATAAACTTTAACATTCTCTAAGTTTGCATGGGATTTTTGTTCCATCATTAGTGAGAGATTTTGGGACCATCGATTTTGACCGTCAATGAGTAGATCGGTTCGAGAGTTTTTTACGATTGATTTGTAAAGTACAAAAGCATGTTCGAAATTATAATTTTCACAGGTTATGAAAACCATTATAAAATTGTTATGGATATACCTAATAAAAATAATATGTTATACTACTTATAATCGCTAGAAAGTAAGCTTTAAAAATTAAAAGGCTAGATTTTAAATGTTTATGGCAAATACATAATAGACTATATCTTATAACTAAAATCAAATTATATAAAATTTGAGAAACTATGTAATGTTTAAAATTATTAACTTAACGACTTTTTAGTTTCCTTTGAAAAAAGTTATGACGACCGCACTATACCACTGGTGCCCAAAATAATTAAATAGTGAGTCGCTTTCGTGCCCGGCTAATATAGAACGATCATTAGGGTTGAAAAGAAAACAAACACAGCATAACCTGTCATATATCCCACAACGAATGAAATAAAATATAGTATACATCATAGATATAAACAGGAGAGACAATAATAACGAAATGAAACAACTATTAGAACGTTCTCAAAGTTATATACAAATGTAGTAGAGTTTATACAATAGAAGTAAACTCAATAACTATCTCATAACAAGTAAATAAGTAATCACTGCTAAGGCTTCTAGTGTTGCACAATGGGATAAGCATAGGAATCCATATAAGTATATAATACGAGATAACTTCATCCAGCTCGCCCTCCGAACAGCTACTGCGTCGCATCTAGACCTATTATCTAGTCCAACCATTTAAGAGTACCCAAGATAATAAGAAACAAAGCATAAAAACTTAGGTCAGACAACACTCTGGTGTGAGTGGTATGTGAATCTCAAAAATACTATATAGGTATAGTAAGGAACATGGTATAAGAATTAAACCTGACATGTCCCTGTAACTAAAGAGTTCGCATATAACAATATAATATGTTGCTTTACATTAATAGAAAGGTACCACTATCTCCGATATCCACTTCCGATGATATTCACAAGTAATAGACTATGAGAGAAAGAAATTAAAGCATCAATCAAACAACTCTCACTCAATGAGCTCTGAATATATGATAACTTGTATGGCCTCCTTACTACCAGGGACTAATGAAAAAGCCGGTTTTTAGTGTACTCTCGTATACCGTAGTCCAAAGCTAGATTGTGTCTCATAGCCCAAAGCTGGACATTAAACCCAAAGCCATTGGTCCAAGGTATTCATATACTCTCCACCGATCCATAGGCATCCCCACTTATAATACCCCTACTTTGAGTACAATAGGAAACACTCCAAGTATCAACGATCCCTTAGCACATACACATCCATCTGAGCCCTCCTTTTACTCAATTCAGTTTCCATTATTCTTGAGGAATCCTTCCACTTTCCTTTATTCCATGACTCCCTCAATTATCAAGCCACTATCTTCAGAACTTACTCCCAACACGAATCACTATTTGAAGATCCAAGATTTTACCATGTTGTTACATCGCCATCACGCCTCATGTGAACGAGCCAACACCTCTAGCATAATCTATAGAGCTTCCACTCAATCCCCTTGAAATTTCATAATGCTACCATCAATACCCATAACTCGGTACCGACCCGACCCTAATAGCTCATTACCAAGCTATGTGCTTAACCAATTTTGGATAAGTCTTCCTCCTTTATTCTAGTACTCCATCTTCTCAATGCTTTAGGCCCTGATCTATCCATCAAACAACCCAGCATCACTTCAACGCATCTGTCTCTAAGTTCTAGAAATAACTCGACATAGCATCGACACTTAGTCAATCACCAAAAAACTTGCTTTGGTTCATCTCCTCTAACCATCCTTTGGAACATCTAACCATCGGCGAGTCAATCCCTTCAACTCTTATAACTCGGTATCGACCTCACCATGGTGCCTCGGTACTGACTTATACAATTAGCTCCATTTTGATCGCGATTTGAACTTTGGCCTACTGCCATGCTTTAGAACTCCTCCTCCAAGTTTCATCCAACTCCGACCATCTTTGCCTTCGATTCATCTATTTTGCCAACCAATTTCCTATGTATCTAAAACACTAGCAAACAACATCAAAGGACAACATACAAACATTGCAAATAACACATATACATCCATTCATACATGCAATACAATAAGCATATAATAATCAAGCAAATTCTAGTCTAAATCCAAACATTCCATGAACTTATGAATATGAATAAGGTGAATGTCTAAATTATTTTTAAAAATCATATTAGAATTCATGAATATAGGTCATAAACATATGTTGGCATGTGATTAAATTTAAAAAGGATTTAAAACCCAAAATGATATTAAAAATATGCAATTCTACCATATAAACATGAATACACCACTAGAATTACTGTTTACTGTGACGGATGATAGCAACAGCCACCGACGGTAATTTCCAACGGCTTCCGACGGCGTGGTTTTGCCGTGGCAATTCTATAATAACCGAACTTTTGTCGTACCAAACCGTCGAAAGTTTGCCATCGGCGGCCGTCGCAAACCAATGCACGTCGTAAATTAACTAGGTCGACCAAGAGCTATTTTCATTATCTCCTTCCCCCAAATCTTCCTCCAAACCCTCCCTCTTCTCCCAAATTCGCCCACCTGTGGCCGCCATTGCCCCGCCACCACTAGAAACATCTCCAACTTCTCCTCTCCAGCCTCCAACACTTTAATTTCAGCGAAAAGAGGTATTTTTTTGCTAAAACCAATTTATCCTAATATGTTAAATTAGTGTTAATTTGTTGTATTTGATGATATTACCCCCTTGAGTGTTTGCAATTGTACGTTGATTGATTGTGATATTCTAATTATGGTTATAAGTGTGTAAATCCGATAATTAAAATGTAATTATGGCTAAACTTAGGTTAATTAGTTTATGTGTCGAATTAGTGATTTGATTTAGTGCTAATTAGTGTGCTAAATGTCAATGTGAATTCAAATATTACTATTGAAGATTAAATATTGGATGATAGTTGTATAACAAATCTAGTTTACTCGGATGTTGAATCCTATAAAACTAACAAATAAATGAGCGTATAATGAACTTTATTTTTTTGAAATATAATATTATATCCATCATTTGTTATGATTGAAAACATATAAGATTTTATAGAAAATGGAAAAAAATAATATATTATATAATTATTAAAACATTACAATGCATAAATGAATTATATATGCTAATATATGTTATGTATATAATTAATATCCCTTAGAGAGTTTTTGGCCCCGTTTGACAAGTATTGTATATGGTCGTTATATGGATATTCATTTTTTCATAGAAAGGACATCTATATTCATCAGATACAATATTTGTCGAATTTGTCCCAGTATTGGAAAAGTTACAAACACAATAAAGTAGTTACATTTTGTAAATCATTTCATTTTAAACGGTTACAAAATTTCGACGGCAATTCATTTTTGTTCCCTGTTTACATGCATTTATGTACGATACCGGGAACAAAAGGAAAGTGCTGCCGAAATTTTGTTGAATCGTTTAAAATAAAATGATTTACAAAATGTAATTACTACTATGTTTGTAATGGGAAGTAGGATGACCGACCATCAAAGTAGAAAAAATAAACTAAAAATTTGATATTCTATTCATAATTTGTGTCAATCCCTAAAATGCATAAATGAATATTAATTAATAAATGATTTGAAAAATTAAATGTCAATCCATAAAATGATTAATACAACATCCAAGCGGCGATATCAGTAAAGAATTCGCTAATTGTTTTTTGAACTACGTTTTTGATCCGAGAAATTGTGTGGTCGATGAAGGACTGAAACATCTTGCAATGGGACCAAAAAAAAGTCAAGACATATCCAATATTCTTCGTCAATGGATATAAATTCAACACTATGGTGCTGAATTAACTAACAATACCGGTGTATTTGTTAAAGGTAGTGATGATCCAAATGATCATATAAATTATTTTTATGGCGTATTAACCCAGGTTTTGCAATTGACCTATTTCACAAGACCTAGGAGGAAGTTTTTCTGTTTAGATGCAACTGGTTCAATAATGTTCCAGATTCTGGAATTACCATGCACCCAAAATATAATCTTATTGAAATAAAGCATCCATCACGTTATCATAAGTACGATCCTTTTATACTAGCCAACCAAGACCTGCAAGTTTATTACGCTCCTTATCCATCTCTAAAAAGAAATAAAGCAGATTGGTCGGCGGTATTTAAACCGAAGGCAAGATTTATGTTTGATGGAAAGTATATTCCAAACGAACTAGCTTATCAAGCAGATATCGAGGAAAATAGCGAAAAAATAATAACCGACGATCAAATCGATTTTGGACCTCTAAACGATGAATCAAATGTACTAGTAGAAGCATTTGAGACTACAGAGGAAAACAATATAGATAAGATACGGAGACTGAATCAGAAAATGATGAGGACCTGATTAATAATGTACATTTTGATAAAAGGTAATTCATGTGATTATTGATGTTACATTTTTTATTATAAAAAATGATATGTTTTCTCATAATTAAATGACATGTTCTGTCATAATAAAATGATATATCTATGACATATATTATGCCTTTTTTCGACGTCGCAGTTCTTCCCATTTAAGTTCCCCCTCTTCTACTCAGATTGGGAGGGATGTGGGAGGTGATGGCAACGGCCCATCAGAGCAGCGACCACTTACCATAGTGAAACACCCTACACCCCTTATTATACCCAAAATGGACACACTAAAGGATATGGTGCGTTATAGGTATAGATAAAAACTTTACAGAGACTAAGATTCACAAGACGAATAAAAAAACAGCGGAAATATTTAAATAGTAACTCATTAAAAATTAATCTTCATAAATAAGTCATAAAACCAAGTATGTCTCATAATACCAAATACACATGTCTTACGAAAAATACAATCTCAGTCACCACATTAGAGTACATAAAATCATAAAATCATCCCTCTCATCAAGTACCAGTGCATTTCAAAAGTCAAATGAAAAGAAAGCTGAAAGAGAAGAAGAAGAAGAGTACATGTAGAATCTCCAAGAATGTCTCTCCAAGAAAGCTGGAAGTATACTGTCCCTCCTCTGCTGGCTTATGGGGGAAAAAAGGGAATAGAGGAGTGGGTCAGACTATAAGTTTGGAGAGTGGAAGTAATTACTAGTATTTTTAAGCAAGGTAAAGATAATAGACTTATCAACAATTCTAGTATAAAAGGAAATAAAGGAACGAAAGGACTAGAATAGAATACAGTTTTAACTGTTTGCTTTGCTTAGGTAGTTTTGATTGGATTGTTTGCACTTTTCTAAAACTGCTTTGATTAGGCTGAAATCCCAATCCGAGTTTAATTAGGCTGAAGTTCTAATTCTACCATTTGATCGACTTTCTATCCCTGTTGTGCCATTATGAGCTAATCACATCATGTGGGTCCCACAGCAAAAGGACACATGTTTAGCGCTTTGGAACTCAATAGCGACTTATATCCCTGCACCGAGGTCGCACGCTCGGCCACCGTCGGCTCGCACTATCTGTTGCTCCCTCTTTTGGCCTCTTACATACCCTAAATAGCATAAGCGTGCCCAGCCTCACCTGACCTATTGTGAAACCATCAGTCCTAGTCTGATAGGGTCCTGCCCAGCCTCACCTAAGTGTGTTGTGAGACCATCAGTCCTAGTTTGAAAGGGGAATGCTGCTGGTACAGGTCCTATCAAATAAAATATAGTTGCACCCCTTGTCTAAATCCCCTGATTTGAGCCTCTACCAATTGACCACTTTTCTACCCTAAACAGTATAAGCGTGTCCCAGCCACACCTAATCTATTATGAGACCATTAGTTGCTGACTGAAGGGGAATGCTGTCGATACGGGTCCTACTTCTATCTTTCCTTATTAACTTAGTATAAGTCTTTTAAATAAGCCTCTTCTGTTAATTCCTCTATATTTGCTTATTAATTTATTCTAAGTCTTTAAAATAAGCCTCTTCTGTTATCTCTGCTATATATGGAAATTGACCAGAAAATTACCACGGACACAATAGTACGTCTGTCGTGGATCAATTCACATAATTTCACAAAGTTATTTTATTGTTTAATTAATTCGTTAATTAACTATTATAAGTTAGATTTTGGGTTGTTACATTCTACACTCCTTAAACGATTTCGTCCTCGAAATCTTTAAGGATAGAAGAATGCAATAAGTATTTTCATTCAAATTCTACAACTAACTACTCAACCATCATCCATTACATCCATTGTCCTTAAGATTATCTAATGCAATCTATGATATATATATGCAAATAGTGTAGTGTCAATGTCCCTAACTAATGCAAAAGATTAGGCGGTCTACTGATTCAGTCGACCTCCTTTTTATGCAATCATGTCCGTGCTATGTATCCAAATGAATGCAAATTTCCTAATGATAACTAATAGTTCTATATGTGTGCTACAATCATCATCCAAATGCAACAATCATATGATAATCATCCATTTATAGCAACCATGGAATAAAATAAAATAAAATGCAAAATGCGCACACATCCATATGCATATGCTCTAGTGTCCTAGTTAGGCCGATCCCTAAGAGAAAATAGTGTCCAGTGTAAGTATATGCGTCCATTAGTATCCACTAGCAAACACTTCCAACCACTAGCATCCATCATACATAACATGTTCTAATAACATGTTTACATTCAGTCCTACCATCCATAGGTTAAGGCCCAAGATCTGCCCTCCAAAAGGATAATAAAGGAAAGAACCTATTCAAAAATAAAGATGGAAACATGAAATTCAAAATTTATTATCAAAGAGATGTGGATAAGAGGTACGTATTCTCTCCTAATTAAATCAATCTTCTCTGAAGTCTCTTTAACCATGTCGGGACCAAGTAGCAATCTCTCTGTAGACTTTAACCAACATGAAGGTGACTTGCACGGTCTTCCATAAAGAGCTTCGAAAGGTGCCATTCCAATGCTAGCTTAAAAGCTATTATTATATGCGAATTCCACTCAAGGAAGACGCTCTTTCTAAGTTCCTCCAAAATCAAGTATGCACATTCCCAACTACATGTGTCTTACTATCTTACTAATATCACCTTACTATATAGTCTACACATCTGAAGCGACGATCCTAGGTTCTCACTAGTGTCCTATACATTTTACGGAAACTTCTATTATTACCTCTAAAAGTAATCACTACTATCTCCTACATAGCCTTACACTTATTCCGTCATAGATAGGAAATGATTTCGATCTAGTCCACATTTAAAAGTTTGGTTTGGTATTTATCATTTAATTTCAAAAACTAAAGCTTTTAAATTTTTAAAACACCAAATCTCAAAAATTTTGCCTTTAAAAGTGTTATTTTCAAGTTTCTATTAAATTCAAAGGTACTTGGTTACTTACATTTTATCTTTCTAGACTTGCATCCTTAAGCTTTTTAAATTTACATTATTCCCCAAACCTAGAGGGGATAACTTACAAATTCTAAGTTCAAAACTTATTCCTTGTTTTCTTTTAAAGACCTTTAAAGCTTTCCATAAAAATTTGGATTTTTAAATTTAACTATTACTAAAATTTTCGCTTCCAAAAACTTATTTACTTTTTCACCAAACCATTTTTCTTTAAGATATCATTAAAATGTCCTAACATGTTTTAAAAACAGCTTCTTTTCATAGATTTTCGATTTTGCAAAAACTGGAGTAGACAAGAAAAATTATTTTATTAAAACCCCTTAACTTTCCAATTACCTAACCTTGGAGGAGTTTCTAACTTACTACAAATCGGGACTTTCTATGAAGGCAAGCAACTAATGTGCATAATAAATGGAAAAATATATAAAACTTCCATTGCTTAGCTTTTTCTACCAAGGCTCTCTATATTATCTCTCCTAACTAACATTGTCTCTAATTATTACATTTAATGGTTATATACCTTAATGTATTGGAACTACTTTCTCTTATGAGAAACTATTAATGCTAAAACCTTCTATGAATCCTTTAAAAGAGGACTTCATGTTTATGTGAAATTACAAGGAACTTACTTTATATTTTTCGAAATAGGCTATACAAAATATGGTGCTTCGCATACCTTGTACATCTCTTTAACGTATTCCTTATAACTTGTACAAAACATATTTATTTGTGATTTGGTTTCATAGAAAATTTTATCATTATTCATTTCATCCCAATAGATTAAAGTATGTTTAATCTATATTCTCTTACTATAGACAATTTCTATGAAATTTATTAATTTCCTAATATTTAACTTACACCCACTATTTTTTCAAAAGAACTCATTTTCAAAACTGATTTAATATTTTCATAACTAGAAAACATTTCTTTATACTTATTTAAATAATAAGTGTACTTACAAACCACTTTATTTCTCTACTTAGAAATTATCTTCAAAAGATATTTTTATTTGGGTCAAAACAGATGTTACGTAAAACACTATTACTACAACCCAAAAATACTAGCGTATGGATTTAATTAAAATAAATACTAATAAATCTCATATACTATGTAAAAATATTTCCCTTGGGAGTCACCTACTATAACAATAGTGTTATAGCCTATGCCCCCTTTATTTTACACGAAAATATCTATTACAACAATAAATGTTGCAACCTACGTTTTCGATACTTAATACATTCTAGGGTTTTATATTTAAAATCTTTGTTTACCTCCAAAGGAACTAGCAAGCTATATATATATGCCCTATAATTCTTCAAATAAAATTCATTTTTAACATAATTTAAATCATATAAAAACCAATTTAAATTTCGTACCATTTTTTTTTCAAAAACCCAACATTTACTTTCTCAAAAATATTAACGATTATATTTTTCAACTTTTCAACTCTAACAATTTCATTTTATCGGGCTAGACATAAAGTGGATTTTCTTCTTACTACCCTAGGAGTACCCTTCCTAAACCTTGGAAATCAGATTTCCTTACTAAAGTCTTTTATTCCTATTCCTCTTTTATGCTTATATTTATTCTAAGGCACTACCGTTAAATCCACTTATCTGAAACAATTAAAAATATTGCAATCATTTACACATGGGCTTTCCTATTTTTCAACTAAATCTACTGTACATTTCCAATCTTTGCCTACCACCTTTTGGATTTCCATAATCCGAACCTAAATGTACAAAACCGTTTTTCAAACTCTTCCCATGTGTTGACCTTCTCTATGCCCCAAGAAACACATTTCCTTACGCCAAAAGTGACACTTCAAGAATTTTGCCTTCAACTGATGATTGTGAAGTGTACAAAAAACCTCCTCTAGATGAATAGCATGATATTCCATACTCTTGGAAAACACCAAAATGTCATCCACGAACACTTCTACGAACTTATTTAGGACATCTTGAAAAACATGGCTCATCAAATCTACAAAAATAGGTTGGGGCATTGGTTAGCTTAAACGGCATAACCAACTACTCAAAGAATCTGTTGGGTGTCCTAAATGCTATCGTCAGCGACTCTAAGCTGATGAAATCCAGTGGATAAATCGAGCTGAGAAACACTGAAGAGTCAACCAACTGATCGAAAAGATCATCTATCCTAGGAAGTGGGTAACGATTCTTCTTCACTAGCTTATTCAATTCTCTCTAGTTTACGCAAAGTCGAAGAGAACCATCTGCCTTTGTAGCAAAGACAACTGGCGCTCCCCACTCAGATATGCTCCTTCTGATGAAGCCTTTCTCCAATAGCTCACCGATCTGTTTACTTAACTCATTCCTCTCCCTATGAGCCATGTGTCTCACGGGCAATGCCACTGGCTTAGCATTGTCATTATGATAGATCCTAGAGTCGATCTATCTCTTAGGGGGTAGTCCCCTAACCTCCTTAAAAGTGTCTGGGAAATCTCTAATGACTTGAAGGGAATCTAGCTCTCCTAGTGATGAATCAAGGGAATAAATGAAGCTCAACATGACTGATCCCTATGGGTCGCGAGAAACCTCGAGAGTCCTACTACTGCATGTCTCTAGTCTAATGACTCTCCTCTCGCAGTTCAATATCGCTCCATAAGTGGATACCCAATCCATCCCCAAAATCATCCCATACCCCGAAAATCCCAATACATAGGTGTCATAGTCAAACTCTATGCCTAATATGAAAACTTTCAAACCCCTACAAATCATGGATAAATGTGTCGATCCTCCTATAAGGTTTGAAACAACTATGGGGTCAACTACTAAAGAGATATCTAAGTGCAAACAATCAACCAAGGAACTAGAAATGAAAGAGTGTGATGCTCCAGAATAAAAAAAAGTCCGAATAGGAAAATCCGAAATAGAGATCAAACCTTCCACGATGACTTTCCTATCTCTATCTGGTCCACTACTAGAAGGTTCTGCATCCAAAGCATGTACATGCGCTGTAAGTGCGCCTGCTCTCTGCCCCGTCCTGTGAGGACAAGTTCTACTAAGGTGACCAGGCTGCCCACAGTTGAAACTCCTTGCCTTCATCATTTTATTCTTACAGTCCTTTGCGTAATGACCAACCAATCCACCTTAATTACATTTCCCGCTTTTCTTGATCCGCTTCTGAGGTCCTCCTTCTTTCCTCTTGTCCTTATCCTTCTTGTTCTCACCACGGCTTCTTGAGCTTTCTGACTTAGGAACCTCTTTAAGCTCTCCCTTCAGCTACCAAGCTGTAGGCTGGACTCTTTGTCGCCTCTCCAACCCAAACAGCCTAAACATTCGCTCTGTATCCTTCAACCTAGCTCATGCCTCCTCGAAATACTTTATGCCAGAAAACATCTTGCCTCCTAGACTAGCGAAGTCCTTGCATAGTTTAGAAAAATTGGCTGCTGCCAGAATCCGATGTGAGGAAAAGAATCCTACGTCAAGGCAGTAGCACGGTACGGGACCTCATTCTTTTAGTCATCCAAATGAAAAAACAGCATTGAAATGGATGGAGCATCTAGGTCGTGAGGCTCATCGACACGCAGGTGGATTAATGGGATCTCCTCCTCCTTGTGCTGTATTAGATGCTTTCCCTTGCACTTCTGGTACCGTAGTTCTATGGAACCAGTCAGCTATACTATGCAAAGAAAATGAAATTTAGGCTCGAAAGGATCGAAAGAAGATTGAACTGGCCCTTGAGAGGACTTTTATTAAAACTCTTTTATACTTGAAAAACTATTTCTATAATAAGAGTTTCTTTCTGAAAAATACTTCTAGTTTGAAGATATTCTACTTTTAAAAATAGGTTACCTTTGGAAAAATTCTTTATTTTTAAAACAAGTTTTTAGGAATCCTGTAACCTTAGGCTCTAATACCAAGTGAAACACCCCGCACCCTTTAGTATACCCAAAATGGATACACTAAAGGATATGGTGTGTTACATATATAGCTAAAAAAATTACAGAGACTAAGATTCACAAGACGAATAAATAAAACAGCGAAAACATTTAAATAGTAACTCATTAAAAATTAATCTTCATAAGTCATAAACCAAGTATGTCTTGAAATACCAAATACATATGTCTTATGAAAAATACCATCTCAGTCACAACATCAGAGTACATAAAATCATAAAATCAACCCTCTCATCAAGTACCAGTACATCCCAAAAGTCAAATGAAAAGAAAGCTGAAAGTGAAGAAGAAAAATACACGCAGAATCTCAAAGAATGTCTCTCCAAGAAAGTTAGAAGTCTACTGTCTCTGCCTCCGCTGGTCTATGGGGGAAAAGGGGAAATAGAGCAGTGGGTTAGACTATAAGTCTGGTGAGTGGAAGTAATAACTAGTATTTTTAAGCAAGGTAAAGATAATAGACTTATCAATAGTTCTAGTATAAAAGGAAATAAAGGAAAGATAGAACTAGAACGAAATACAGTTTAAGTATTTGCTTCGCTTAGAAAGTTTTGTTTGCACTTTTCTAAAACTGCTTTGATTAGGCTGAAATCCCAATCCTAGTTTAATTAGGCTGAAGTCCTAATTCTACCCTTTGATCGGGTTTCTATCTCTGTTGTGCCACTGTGAGCTAGTCCCATCCTGTGGGTCCCATAGCAAAAGGACACATGTTTAGCGCTTTGGAACTCAATAGCGACTTATATCCCTGTACCAAGGCTGCATGCTCGGCCACCGTTGGCTCGCAATACCTGTTGCTCCCTCTTTTGACCTCTTACCTAACCTAAACAGCATAAGCATGCTCAACCTAACCTGATCTGTGGTGAAACCATCAGTCCTAGTCTGACAGGGTCCTGCTTATCCTCACCTAAGTGTGTTGTGAGACCATCAATCCTAGTCTAAAAGGGGAATGTTGCCGGTACGGGTCCTATCAAACAAAATCTAGTTGCGCCCCTTGCCCAAATCCCCCGATTTGAGCTTCTATCTATTGACCACTTATCTACCCAAAACAGCATAAGCGTGTCCCATCCCCACCTAATCTATTACGAGACCATCAGTTCCTGACTGAAGGAGAATGCTGTCGGTACGGGTCTTACTTCTATCTTTCCTTATTAACTTCGTATAAGTCTTTTAAATAAGCCTCTTCTGTTAATTCTGCTCTATTTGTTTATTAACTTATTCTAAGTCTTTAAAATAAGCCTCTTCTATTATCTTTGCTATATTTTCTTATTAACTTAACTCTAAGTTTTTAAAATAAGCGTCTTTCTGTTCTTTCTGCTTAATTATAACCTACGCTATAATTTCCCTTTTATTCTGTCTTCTTAGTTATAACTACTAGTTATAAACTTGCTTGCAAATGTCAAATTTGCCTATTTCAGTCTTTATTCTTTTTTATTACAGTTCTTCTTATTTACATCAAATTTTCTATAAATTTAGTATTCTTATATTTTAGTCCATATTAGCGAATTATCCTCTTTTTATTAATTTATTCGCGTAAAAAGGAAAAAAAGAAACTAACATTTACAGACTAAATTCTAACGTAAAACGGATGTAAATGAAATACAAATAACTGTAAATAATAGTAAATAACTATAAATAAATGAATAAAATAGCTAAATAAAAAATAGCTGAATAAAATAGACTGAAAAAAAACTCTAAAAATTAACTGTAAACAACTTATATAAAAGCGGCCTAAAAAATTGCAGAAAAACTACAACTATTGAGAACCCTATTATTTTTAATCACTTAAAAATCTAAAATAATTACTTAAACACTCACCTATGGTCCTTAGCTCTTTTTCCTTGGCCCTCCCGGATCCATTTCTAGGGTATAAAATATTTTAATTAAAAAGATCTTCTCCTTGAAAAAATATTCCTTTTAGGGTCCAGCCTCAAGCAATGAACCCAGATGGAGAAAATCTAAATGAGAAAAATAGCTAGGCCTGGGGTCTTATTTATAGTGTCACTTGTGAATCTTAGACCGTTGGATTTGAAGATTAAATCTAGTGCAAACATGTCATAGGTTTGATGGAAACCGTCAGATGGAAGCACAGACGCACGAGATGGAATAAAAACAACAAAACACGTCACGATTTGATTGGACGAATTAACGTCCCAAAACACTAAGGCGGGTCGACCTTACTGTCGACAGCCATATGCTAGGGTCGACCTATAGGTCGACCCAGCCATGGGGAAGGTCGACCCTAGGGTCGACTTGACCTATTTATATATTTTATTTTGTTCTTTTTCTTCTTTATTTCTTGTTTAATTTGTAGCTTCTACTTGTTAGCTCCGATTTCGACAATTTATATATGGAAATTGACCAGAAAATTACCACGGACACAATGGTGAAACTTCCGTGTCTCAATTATGATAATTTCACAAATTTATTTTATTATATAATAATTCATTAATTAATTATTATAGCTTAAATTTCGGGTTGTTACATTCTCCCCTTCTTAAAGGATTTCGTCCCCGAAATCTCTAAGGATAGAAGAACAAAATAAATATTTTCATCAAATTTCTACAACCAACTACTCAACCGTAATCTATTACATCTATTGTCCTTAAGCTTTTCTAATGCAATTTATGATATACATGCAAATATTATAGTGTCAATGTCCCTAACTAATGCAAAAGATTAGGCGGTCTACTGATCCAGTCGACCTCCTTTTTATGCAATCATGTCCATGCTATGTATCCAAATGAATGCAAATTTCCTAATGATAACTAATAGTTCTATATGTGTGCTACAATCATCATCCAAATACAACAATCATATGATAATCATCCATTTATAACAACCATGGAATAAAATAAAATAAAATGCAAAATGCGCACACATCCATATGCATATGCTCTAGTGTTCTAGTTAGGCCGATCCCTAAAAGATAATAGTACCTAGTGTAAGTATATGCATCCATTAGCATCCACTAGCAAACACTTCCAACCACTAGCATTCATCATACATAACATGTTCTAATAACATGTTTACATTCAGTCCTACCATCTATAAGTTAAGTCCTAAGATCTGCCCTCCCAAAGGATAATAAAGGAAAGAACCTATTCAAAACTAAAGATGGAAACAGGAAATTCAAAATTTATTATCAAAGAGATGTGGATAAGAGGTACGTATTCTCTCCTAACTAAATCAATCTTCTCCGATGTCTCTTTAACCATGTCGGGACCAAGTAGCAATCTCTCTATAGACTCTAACTAACATGAAGGTGACTTGTAGGGTCTTCCATAAAGAGCTTTGAAAGGTGCCATTCCAATGCTAGCTTAAAAGCTATTATTATATGCGAATTCCACTCAAGGAAGATGCTCCTTCTAAGTTCTTCCAAAATCAAGAATGCACATCCTCAACTACATGTGTCTTACTATCTTACTAATATCACCCTACTATATAGTCTACACATCTGAAGTGACGATCCTAGGTTCTCACTAGTGTTCTATACATTTTACGGAAACTTCTATCATTACTTCTAAAAGTAATCATTGTTGTCTCCTACATAGCCTTACACTTTTTCCGTCACATCTAGGAAATGATTCCTATATACTCCACATTTAAAAGTTTGGTTTGGTGTTTATAATTTCAATTCAAAAACTAAAGCTTTTAAATTTTTAAAACATCAAATCCCAAAAATTTTGCCTTTAAAAGTGTTATTTTCAAGTTTCTATTAAATTCAAAGGTACTTGCTTACTTAACATTTTATCTTTCTAGACTTGCATCCTTATAGCTTTTTGAATTTACAATATTCCCCAAATCTAAGTGGAAAACTTACAAATTCCAAGTTCAAAACTTATTCCTCGTTTTCTTTTAAAGACCTTTACAGCTTTCCATAAAAATTTGGATTTTTAAATTTAACTGTTACTAAGATTTTCGCTTCCAAAAACTTATTCACTTTTTCACCAAACCATTTTTCTTTAAGATATCATTAAAAGTCCTCACATGTTTTTAAAACATCTCCTTTTCATAGATTTTCAATTTTGCAAAAACTGGAGTAGATAAGAACAATTATTTTATTAAAACCCCTTAACTTTCCAATTACCTAACCTTGAAGGAGTTTCTAACTTACTACAAATCGGGACTTTCTACAAAAGCAAGCATCTAATGCGCATAATCAATGGAAAATATATAAAATTTCCATTGCTTAGCTTTTTCTACCAAGGCTCTCTATAATATCTCTCCTAACTAACACAGCCTCTAATTATTACATTTAATGGTTCTATACCTTAATGTGTTGGAACTACCTTTTCTTATGAGAAACTATTAACGCTAAAACCTTCTATGAAACTTCATGTTTATGTGAAATTACAAGGAACTTATTTTATATTTTTTGTAACAGGCTATACAAAATATGGTGCTTCCCATACCTTGTACATCTCTTTCACGTATTCCTTATAACTTGCACAAAACATCTTTATTTTTGATTTGGTTTTATAGAAAGTTTTATCATTATTCATTTCATCCCAATAGATTTAAGTATGTTTAATCTATATTCTCTTACGATGGACAATTTCTATGAAATTTATTAATTTCCTAATATTTAACTTACACCCTCTTTTTTTCAAAAGAACTCATTTTTGAAACTGTTTTAATATTTTCATAACTAGAAAACATTCCTTTATACTTATTTAAATAATAAGTTTACTTACAAACCACTTTATTTCTCTACTTAGAAATTATCTTCAAAACACATTTTTATTTGGGTCAAAATAGATGTTACGTAAAACACTATTACTACAACCCAAAAACACTATTACTACAACCCAAAAACACTAGTGTATGGATATAATTAAAATAAATACTAATAAATCTCATATATTATGTAAAAAAAATTCCTTTGGGAGTCACCTACTATAACAATAGTGTTATAGTCTATGCCCCTTTATTTTCCATGAAAACATCTATTATAACAATAAATGTTACAACCTACGTTTTCGATACTTAATACACTCTAGGTTTTTATATTTAAAATCTTTGTTTACCTCCAAAGAAACTAGCGAGCTATATATACATGCCCAATAATTCTTCAAAAAGATTTTCGTTTTTAAAAAAATTTAAATCATATAAAAACTAATTTAAATTTCGTACCATTTTTTTTTCAAAAACCCAATATTTACTTCCTCAAAAATATTAACAATTATATTTTTCAACTTTTCAACTCTAAAAATTTCATTTTATTGGGCTAGACATAAAGTGGATTTTCTTCTTACTACCCTAGGAGTACCTTTCCTAAACCATTTCTAGATCCATTTCTAGGGTATAAAATATTTTAATTAAAAAGATCTTCTTCTTGGAAAAATATTCCTTTTAGGGTCCAGCCTCAAGCAATGAACCTAGATGGAGAAAATCTGAATGAGAAAAATAGCTAGACCTAGTGTCATGTTTATAGTATCACTTATGGATCTTAGACCGTTGAATTTGAAGATTAAATCTAGCGAAACAACGCCATAGGTTCGATGGGAACCGTCGGATGGAAGCACAGATGCACGAGATGGAATAAAAATGACAAAACACGTCACGATTTGACCTGGACGAATTAACGTCCCAAAACACTAAGGCGGGTTGACCTTATTGTCGATTGCCATATGCTAGGGTCGACCTATAGGTCGACCCAACCATGGGGAAGGTCGACCCTAGGGTTGACCTGACCTATTTATTATTATTATTTTCTTTTTCTTCTTCGTTTCTTGTTTAACTTGTAACTTCTTCGTTTTAGCTCCGATTTTGACAATCTATATATGGAAATTGACCAGAAAATTACCACGGACACAATGGTGCAACTCCCATGGATCAACTCTGATAATTTCATAAATTTATTTTATTACTTAATTAATTCGTTAATTAATTATTATAGCTTAAATTTTAGGTTGTTACACGTAGTAAAGCTACAACCAAAAGCGGATGGGTCGTAAGTATTAAATTTACTTCAGCGTTATAAATATTTTCTATATGATATATTAGTCATTATTTATTAAAGGTCCGTATCATATTTAACACAGGAGATTCAAGATGGAGCTGTCAAAAATTGTTGTTAGTATTTCCAAGCAAGCGTATATAAGTAGGATGACTAATTGTTAGCCTAGATCTCAGCCCCATCAAAGCGAATATCTGGTAGGACTTCCTTGTATATGTAAATTTATATATCATTATATATTACCACTTTATAATTTGCTGACTAAGTATGAATGTATAACTTATATTATTTCAACGTATAGGGGATAGTAAACTTGCATGAAGAAGACCTTGACCTTTGCCAGCGCCATTGGACTTCCAAGATGTCTAAGAGTTACTGGGACAATGTTTGGCATAGGAAAATCGAGGAAGAAGCCTGATTGGATGGGCGCTAGTGCTTGGGTTGCTTGGTGGAATAGTGATGAATTCAAGGTAAATTTAGCATATATCATTTTAATTTATTCTCGTATATAATACATAATTTAAAGCTGAAATATATAATGTTCAATTTAAATTTGTAGGCGGAGTCAGAGAGGAACTCCGTAAATAGGAATAAGAACCCAATCATACATCGCGGTGGCTCCAAATCATTCCAACATCATCGTGAGGATCTGGCAAATTTATTAATTGCAATTGCAAATAGTTATCAACTTATTTAATTTTGTATAAACAATAGTAATACGTACCAATTATTTCAGGAAAGAGAGCGCGGCGATCTCATCTCCTATATGGACGTATTTGCTCATACTCATGCTACTAAGCAAACAACCGAAGATGGCTCAATATCATACACATGGAGTGACGATAAAGCAAGCGAATCCTATGTAAGCATATTTTAAATTAGAAGTTATTATTGATCAATTTAATTAAGTAGATATAAAGAATAATTAAAATAATGTTGTGTGAATTTCAATTATATTTTATTTTCCATTGTAGGAAAAATTTGTAAAAGCACGAGCACATATGTTGGAGGGATCATGACGGGATTCGTTAACTACTGATGATGAGGACACGATTTTTGAGTCCATCAAGGAACCCACATCGCGAAATAGGCGTTATAGCTTTGGGAATCAAGCGGTAATTTCTAAAAATTTACTAACCTATAATTTTAAACCAATAATCAGAAAAAGTTGTCATAGAAAAAATATATCATTACCGTTTTATCAAATGATTATGCTTTACTTATTTGCTCCTTCCTAATTTACACTAGCCACTAAAATACATTTTTGATTTTTTGACATATCTCTTGATTATCTGCAGGCTAGGTCCTCGTAGAAAGCATATCAAAAAGCATAAGACAAAGAAGAGATCACGGAGCTTAGAGCTATGATTGCAGAACTGCAGGATAAAGACCACCATCGTGCTATGGAGATGGCGCAGTTGAACTAGCACTTGGCTAAGGTGCAACAGTGTGGGTTATTTTCTTCATTGGGTGGTTTCGGAGCTGACAATGAGTCTTGATGGGTATATTACTTTACATTTATGTTTGGACATTTTGAAATTGATGTATTTGGATATGGTTAATACATTTTGATGCTATGTTGGATGATATGTTGGTTTGTTTTGACATATTGGATGTTGATTGTATATATTGGATATTGGATGTTGATTATTTATTGTATTCTTTGTTTTTTTATATTAAATATAATTGGTCGGGATTGAGTTGGATATTGGATATAAGTTGATTATGTGTTGGTTGAGTTTGGATATTGGATATATGTGAAATTGAGTTTTGATATGTATGTGTAGTACATGATTCAAATGGTTGTAGGAACAAAAAAAAAATTGCCTAGATTTCCGACGGCACTTTGACCGTCAATTTCCAACGGCTAGCAACAGTTTTTGATGGTTACTTGGAGGCACGTGGACACCCGAGGAGCATCACAAAACCATCGGAAAGTGTCGTGAGCAGCCGTCACCAAATAGTCGTCGATACCGTCGCTAACCGAAGAAAAGCGCGTACGCCATAGCGACGGCCGCCGACGGCTAGCTGCCATCGGAAATGACTATTGTTCTAGCAACGATAATATAGTGAGAAGTCAAAAACCACTCATTGTGAACCAAAATCAACCAAATCAAGTCTAGATCCGATGTGAACAGCAATAGAAAGTAATAAAAATCAACCAAAATGATGATCTCTAACTTATATTTGATGATCTTCTCTCTATTTAGTAATTTGGCTAGATTTTGAGAGTAATTTGTGTGATTTTAGATGAACTTACGGTTAATGATATCTTAGAAATGTTTTGGGAAAGAGGAAAAAATCCTATTTCAGTTCCTACATCCTCCTATTTATAATAATCTTAAAATGGGTTAGTGGGCTTAAGTATAGGTATAGTTAATTACCCACTAAAATAGGCCAGTCGGTAAGTCTATTTTTCTATTATGACTACTTTACGGAATGGGAAACCATCATTCTAAAGTAATGGAATTGGTTTGAGACCCTAATTCAACGCTTATAAAAAATTAGAGCCCAAACAAGATTTTAAGGGTCAAAATGGTCACATAGGAATTCGGAAAAAATCATAGATATCCAAAATGTCTCTAGGAGTCATATCCTAAAAGTATAGAGTTATACGATCTCTCATGAATAAAATAAAAATATTTTACAATCATTCGATACGTAAAATACCGATCATTACAACAATAATTGATGTATCATCAATATAGTAGTATATATTTAAATTTTAGAAAATAAAGTAGAAAAAATGAAATAAAAATTATATTTCTAAATCTAAAGTATTTAAAGCAATAATTAATACAAAATATAATGCAATGTACCTTATGCTAGGGCCTGATCATAAAACAAATGAAATAATGATATGTGTGTACTTGAATTTTAGGGTAGTTAACCGAAGTCATTGTTCTACAATGAACTTTTATTTTGTAATTGTTTTACCCTTCGTGTATTATGGCAATTTCATCTTCAGGTTCGAATAGTGGTTGTCAATGCTCTTATGAAAATTGCAATCAGGTTCGGTTAACACTATAGGTTACAAATATATGAATTTTTGAAATCCTTAGCTAATGGTGGATTGCAATTTTAGTTTCTAGAATATGGAGTTAGCAGTGGTGAAGATTAAAGTGCTAGCAGTATTGGTCTTGGTTCTTTAATAACCCATACTTAGGGACATTTGAATCCATCAGCTTAAGTTTTGTTTGTATAAGTCAAATGCGACATATTCTTTTCATCTCAATTTATTCATACCTTTCAAAACTACACATTAGTCCATTTTGTGATTTATAAAGGTTAATCTGGGTATATGACAGCAGCTCATGGAATCCTTTCCTATGCCCTCCTATAGAGTCATGTGATCATATAGTTATAGGGACTTGTCATGGCTGATCTGTGCGACATGAATGGTTCTTCGGTGTGTAATATCATTTATTGTGCCTAATAATTATATAACTTGGGATATATCAAGAGACGAAAGTGATGGATTCATTATAAAACCTGCATTGGATTATCTAAGTGGAGATAATAATATTTATAACTGACAAATGTCAAGGTACCTTAAATGAAAATTGTTATGCTAGCTTGAATCTTAAATAAACTAACCATTTGTGTATGAGGAATTGCTATTGTACTTCTTATGTTAGTGCATATAATAAGATGGTAGTAGATACCTAATTTGGATTGGAATTCTATTTGATATTCAGGTTTTTGAGAATTTGATACGATGCGCATTTTGTAAAGAGGAGAAATGTGAGAAGAGCATAAGAGAAAGAAGAACTTAAGAGGAAAATGAATAATATGAAGAGAAGAGAAACTCCATTCAACATTTTTTGTATTATTTCCATTCATTGCTAATACTTTTATAACCGTACTAATCCAATAATAGATTGCCAACTCATTCACTAAGGACAATGGTTGCAACTAATTACTTATTTAATGCACGATCAAAAGAATTCTAATTGCATCTTGAAAATGTCTAGACCAATCTAGAAATTTGTAGGAAATTCTTGTGTTCTTTACAATCTTATCATTGCCACTTGTGGATCATTGTACATCTATATTCCTATCATCACCATCCCCTAGAAATCGACATCGTCCTTAAGTTCGATGATGCTTTGCAAAGAGAAGAAGAGGCTACACTTGTTGTGTATGAAGATACAATATGTGTTGTCAAATGTAATATTTTTGAAAATGAAGAAGTCGATGTGCTGGAGTGAGAGGACGTCGAGGTTAGGGTTTCGAGTGTGGTGAGAAATCATGGGGGTAGGAATGACAAAGATGGAAATGTCGATGTTGTCAAAGAGGATTCAATGTCATTGATGATGGGGGTTATTTTGGTTTTAGAGAGCATGATGTTAGTGAAGAGCCGGGAGAGGGTGGTTTTCAGGTTGGTTATAGAGGGAAGATTAACGTTGAGAATGCCGACAACAAACTTGATATAGGGCCGAAAAATGGTTTAATTATTAAATGGTTGGAGTCGTTGCGGTTAATGCGAGAGGCATTAAGAGAAAAGTCAATGTGGTTGTTGTATAAAGTGGAGATGAGGAAGGAGAAGGTAGGGAAGTTGTCGACGACTTGACCATAGTTAATGTTGATAGGGGATAGGTTGTTAATGGAGTTGAGTAAATATGTAACTCTATTTGGCATCAATTTTGAGTGTGCATTTTATCGAATGTTTTTAGGGTGCATTCTCGACGAACGGTAATGGTGAATTTGAGCGGGTCATTTGAGCATGCCATTTGAGCGGGGAAGTTAGTGAAAGGAAAATACCTTTCTGTGCTGTAAACGGAGAATCTGAACGGAGTATTTGAAATTTATATTTTAAAATAAAATTGATTTATATTTAATTAATTAATTATTTGTTTTTTAATGAATAATACGTGTCAATAATTTGCATAAATAAATAAATAAATTGCAAAATTATAAATTGCTCGGATTCAGTTCAAACCAACTCCACAATATAGAGCACTTTTGAAAGTGACTATGGATCATATAATATGAAATATTAAATAATTTATCTACTTGTATAGAATGTAAGTATAAAATTAAAGCAGTAAAGTAAATGACATCAGGAATTTTTATACTGGTTCGAACTTTCATCTACGTCCAGTCTCAGACTCTTCCTGAAATTCAACTATCAGCCCTCTCTTAACCCGGAGGAATATGTATTACACCGCCTGAGTAACTGAACATGACTTCAACAACCTAACCAACTGAGTAGGACTTTTACCCGCCCGAGTAACCGAACAGGACTTTAATTATAAAGAGATATCTGGCTGATTGTGCTCTCTGAATAGCACAGATAAGTCTTTAGTGTACACCCTTCCTATAATCTTCTTCTTCGTGGTATATAGTGTATTTCGTGAAGAAAGGAAATTTATTTGATTGCAAGAGTAAACTTGAATGTACAAGTGATCAAAATAGAGTTTCTATATATAGAATGCTTTATAGTTTAAATAGCAAGAATATATATAATTAAGAATAAGAAAGAATTGATTTCTTAAACGTTGGATTTCTTTGCTATTTATAGAAATTAAAAGGTTGTATATATTCATGAAGAGATATAGAAGCAATCTTTCGAATCAAGAGCTGTTACTGTTCATTGAAAAGAAGCATCCTCTCAAAAACTAGCTGTTATGAAGCTTCAGCCGTTTGAATTAAATATTTCAGCCAGCTGAATCGAGTAAAATTTAAAATAGTAATAAATTAGTGCAAAATAGAGACAATTCAGCCGTTTGAATATTATAAGACAGCCGGCTATGTTCATATATATTTTTGTCCATGTACAGTATTCAGTCGGCTGAAAGGGATCATTTAGCCGGCTGAATGCAATGTTTTTGTGCATTTCTTTTGATTTTTCAAAACTTTTGTTATGCGTATATGCGTATACCACTACAAAGAGATTTTAACATTTATCTACATCTAGAATCAGACTCTATACCTAATAATACGTTGTAGCAACATTCTGGAATTTGGTCTTCATATGTTTCTATTTATCTTCTCCTACAAAATTGGTTAGTTCATATAGTATTTACTAATATAGTTGCACAATCAAAACATCAAAATTCATGGTTCAAACATTCTCCCCCTTTTTAATGATGACAATTATGTAAGTTTTAAATATATAGATTAATTTTTTTCCTCCTGACTGGATACTACCCCTTTGTCATCGACAAAAAGGAAAGCAACTAGTTTATATGAGAAATAAAATAAGTAGACATTTCACATAGGCATAGACAGGTATTGCATATAGACATTACACATAGGAAATTATAGTATTGACTTAAGAAAATATCACAAACACATAAACATCACAAAGTTTCAAGAGATCATGTTAGAAAACAAGATTAAAAAAATTCCCTAACCACACATAAAATATCCACATAATATATTGTCATGAATTAAAACATCATAGGAACACAACAAGTAGTACAAAAATTTATGCTTAAAACAAAATAGTCATAAAACCAAGTAGTACATAAATTTAAAAACATACCAAATCAACCTTCACTACCTTCTTCCTCTTCATCTTCTTCTTGCTTCGAGAATGTCCAATTGAATGGTGCCGAATTTTCAAGAATTCTCGTTGAAGTGGATCCGGGGCAGGACATTTTTTCTAAATTTTATTCAAAAAACCTTTTATGGAGTTTACCTTTTTGTTTGTCTTGGAAACGTTTTTCTCAACATTAGATAAACGGGGATAAAGTTTGCTTTGATTTCGGGATAGTGAGACAAGAGCTTGTTTAGAAGGCACGTCAACATTTAGTTCATGAATTTCATCATCTTTTTCTTGTTGAGGTTGTTGGAAAGAAGAAGCAATATTCGTGTCTCGAGGTTGCGGAATACCTTGATTGCGATTGGCGATCCATTCTTGAAAACTTATAATTTGTTGACTTTCTGGATGCTTAGCAAGACCCATGAGACCAAGAGTTTTGGAGTTAAGTTCACCTATTATCGTGAAATCAGAATCGGGTAAAGGAACTCAAATTTTTTGTAGTATCCGCATTATATAAGCTCCATAATGAATAGTTTTATAGCTTCTCCTATGATTGACACTAAGAAATTCATCCAATATAATTTTGCGCCCAGTTAACTCGCTGAGAGGAATAAATAGCATATAGGGCTTGGAAGTCACGTTTATAAACTTTTCATAGCTTTCGGTTCATGGTTGAAGAGAACGTATGAGTGCGCGATGTATAATTCTTGCTTTAGGATGTAATGCACTTGATTTTAGTTCGGTTAAATCATCGGACAAAAATTTATGTGACACTTTGTCGTGTTCATACATAATAACATCAACCATTTCAATGTCTAAACCATCGGATAGATATCTTAAAATATGTCCTAATCATTGTAAAAGTAAGTAAATTTTAACACCACAGACCAAAGTCCAAATACAATCGTCTTTGTTTTGAGGATAATGATGGTATAGATTCATATTAGCATAAAAGCTTGATCAATAGAGGATAAATCTTAACATTATTAGCATCATACCGAATAAGAGAGTTGAAACCATGCGCTTCCACTAATTCTCTAACAACATACTCATTAAAATTCGGAAACTTCATAAAAGGTCCTTCAAAAAGCTTGGGATTCTTTATGCTATTGAATATATTGACAGCAGTATCGTTGTGGAGCCATGATCTAATTTGGCTCTATGATGGACCGGCAGATGATTCTCTTGTTCGTTTCAATCTATGTGGTATTTTTGAAAGAGAGGAGAAGTTGGGTTTTTTTTATTTGGTGGATTCAGGTTTGTATTATATTATTTTTAGTTTTGAAGAGTGAATAGATGGTTAGAGAGTTAATGAATGGGTAGATGATAAAAAGTAGGAGTTTAGATTGGTTTCTTGCATTGAAAAAACTTGTGTGTCTATTTAAGAAAATAGAAAATTTGTGAGGCAGCCGGCTGAATTGCACCGGGCAGTCGGTTGAACATAAACCCGCAAGAAAACAGTTAAAAATTGGCATGATTCAGTCAGCTGAAAGGAGGGGTTCGGTCGGCTGAATTCTGGGTGATTTTTTATATACATATGAATATTCAACCGTATGATTTCTTAGATTCAACCGGCTGATTCTATTGAATTTTTATGGTTTAGCCTATTTTCAGTAATTTTCATTTTGGTTAACAATGTATGGCATATATGAATTGATATGGGAGCTTTATTCTCATGTTAAAAATATAATTTTTATTTTAACAAACTTACTATTTTTGCAAATTACAATAATAAAATTATGATTATAATTTTATGAAAACATAAACTTTAATGTTCAGAGGTCTTGCATTCGTATGAAGAGGAAATTTCGAATGAGCTTGGTTCAACTTTGGTGTCATCTTGTAATGAATTAATAGGAGACCAAGTATTACATTGAATAGAAGCACCTTGATTCCAAGAATTTGGAGACACGTGAGGTTTTTGAAGAGATGGATTGTGCACACCTTGTTCAGAGGCAGTTCCACAGAACTTTAGAGCAAATTGTTCAAGAAAATGTAAATGTCTTCCATGGTGTTTTTGCTCATAATACATCTCACGTTGTATACTCAAAGTTTCACATTGGTAGTGATGAATATCATTGATTTTCTCCTTGGTAGAAGGTGATCCAAATTCTAAGTTTCTTTTAGCTCTTTTGTTGTTTGGTGTATATCCGGTATGGTAATGCGGAGATGAAGTGATCTTTACTGGAACATACACTGGAGTATATTTATTAGACGAATCCGAAGATGGAGTGCTAAATACAATTGATGAGAGGTCGGAACTTTCTTGAGACGACATTTCATAAGATTTGAAGTGGATGTTTGTTTGTCTTATATGAATTTAAAATATTTTCTTCATGTGTGTGTGTATATATATATATATTGATTTCATTTGCTATTTCTGAAGTTGAACTTTTCTGGTAAACGTTATCCTTTAAACTTGAGCCAATCTTTTTAATTTATCTCTATGTTATAAATAATTATAAGTTTCTAAGGTGAAAAATATAAAATGATTACTACCGTATATAAAATAGAAAGAAGAGATCTTAATGCAAATAATAATATAGAACATTGGAAAATCACATGTTTATCTCTCATGAGTGCAGAGTTTGAGTGCCATCAGCTCCAATTTTTATTCAAATTTATTATCGTGTTTTTACTCATTTATACTTTATTATCAATTTATAAATCTTGTAAAGACATAATTTCGAGTTCACGTCGTAATTATACAAAAATATTTTCATTTAAAGGTTTAGTAAGTATGTCTGCAACATGATTTTCTGATCATACAAATTCAAGAGAGATAATATCTTTTTCTAGGTCGTCGTGTAGAAAATGATGTCGAATTTCAATATGTTTAGTTCATGAGTGGTTTATTGGATTTTTCGATAAATTTATAACAATTGTATTATCACAATAAATTGTTAATTTAGATAAATTTATATCAAAATATTTAGTGTTTGTTGCATATATATTACTTGAGCACATGCCGAAGCTGCGGAAATGTATTCTACTTCACACGTCGAAAGTGAAACATGATTTTGTTTCTTACTAAACCATGATACCAAAGAATTTCCAATGAAATGACATGTACCACTTGTATTCTTTCGATCCGTTTGACATCCTCCAAAGTCAGCATCACTATATGATACTATCTCAAAAGGACATTCTTTCAGGTAAAAGAGGTCATAGTCTTTAGTTTTGGTTAAGCAGCAAAATTTGTTTCACTGCTCGCAAATGTGATTCTTTGGGATTTGCTTGAAATCGTGCACATAAGCATCCACTCATCAATATGTCAGGTCAATTAGCAGTTAAGTAAAGTAAAGATTCAATCATACTTCGATATAATTTTTGGTCAATACTTTTGCCATTTTCATCTTTAACGAGATGTACCATAGTACTCATAGGTGTTGGTTTAGTAGAAGTATTTTCCATACCAAAATGATTTATTAGATTATTACAATATTTTTCTTGATTAATAAATACCATTATTTAGTTGTTTTATTTGTAACCCAAGAAAATATGAAAGTTCTTCCATATGAGACATTTTAAATTCTTTTGTCATAATGTTTGAAAATTCTTGACATAATATTTCGTCTGTAGAACCAAAAATGATGTCATCTACATAAATTTGTATTGTTATAATATCATTTTTACCTTGTTTTATAAACAAAGTTTGATCTACTATTCCAATTTTAAAACCTGAATTTATAAGATAACTTTTAAAATGATCATACCAAGCACGAGGTGCTTGTTTTAAATCGTATAAGGCTTTCTTTAATTTATAGACATGGTGTGAAAATTTTCATGTGTAAATAGAGGTGGTTGTTCTACATACACATTTTCTCTTATAAATTTGTTTAAAAAAGCACTTTTTACATCCATTTGATATAATTTTAAAGTTATGAAAACATGCAAAAGCTAATAAAATACGTATTGCTTCTAGTCGGGCTACAAGAGCAAACGTTTCTTCATAGTCTATTCCTTCTTCTTGATTGTAGCCTTGAGTGACTAATCTAGCTTTGTTTCAAATAATATTCCCTTGCTTATCGACTTTAATTTTGTAAACCCACTTAGTACCGATGACTGTTTGATCACTAGGTCTAGGAACTACGTCTCAAACTTCATTTCGCTCAAATTGATTTAATTCTTCTTCATAGCTATAATCCAGTAATCATCGGTTGAGGCTTCTTTAGCATTTTAAGGTTCAATGTTCGATAGGAAAGCTACATGACCATTTGATTTAATTAATTTCTTGTTCTCACGTTAAAATTTATTTCTCCAATAATATTTTCCATTGGGTGATTTCTTAGTAATCTCGGTGGAGATCGAATTTCATTTTCATTAGGTAAGTTGTCTTCAATTTCAATATTATTTTCAATATCATCTCCTGCGATATTTGTTTTTGAAATTATATCTTCATCTTTATTTTTATTATTGAGTTTGAAATTTTCATCGAATGACACATGAAGTGTTTCTTCGATTACTTTAGTTCTTTTATTATAAATTTTATATATATGTCTTGCTTCGTTCCGAGTATCCTATGAATATTCCTTCATCAGGTTTAGGATCGAATTTACGAATTTAACATTTTGAACCGAAATTTTTAAAGTATAATATGCTAGGTTTTCTTCCATTAAAATGTTCATATAGAGTATGTTTCGTTAATGGTCTAATGGAGACTCGATTTAAAACATAACAAGCAGTTGCTACAGCTTCTGCCCAAAAATGTTAAGGTAGAGTGCTTCCATTTAATAAGGTTCTAGCGCAGTCTTGAAGTGTTCTATTTTTTCTTTCTACAATGTCATTTTGTTGTGGAGTTCTAGGAAATGAAAAATTGTGATAAATTCCTTTCTCATTATAATATTTTTTGAAAAATATCGTTATCGAATTCACCATAGTGATCGCTTTTGATGTTTTTGATTTTTATATTTTTAATATTTTGAATTCTCTTAGCAAAGTTTTTAAAATTTTCAAAAGTACCACTTTTATTTTTCATAAATACTGTCCAAGTGTAGGTCAAAAAATCATATACAATTACAAAAAACATATTTATTATGATTTATAGATTGAACTTGAGTTGGTCCAAAAAGATCTAAATGTAATAACCCAAGTGGTTGTAATGTAGAAATAACTTTCTTTGATTTAAAAGATGATTTAGTTAATTTTCGTAACGGACAAGCATCACAAATGTCGTTTACTTTAAAATTCATTTTTAGTAAATCTTTTACTAAATTATTTTTAGATAATTTGCTTATTACTTTGAAATTTATATGACAAAATCTTTTGTGCCATAACCAAAGATCATTTTCTTTGATTATTAGACACATATTTGTGTTATGATTAAATTTCATATTTAAGATGTATATGTTACGTTCTCTAGTTCCTTCAAAGATAAGATTCTTGTGTTGATCAAATATATTACATTTATTTTCCGAAAAAGATATATTAAAACCTTTATCGCATAGTTGGCTTATACTAAACAAATTATGTTTTAAATTTTTAACTAGTAAAACATTTGTAATAAGAGGTAAGTTAAATGTACCGTTATTGCTCACATCGCTTTTTTCGATGATATATCCTTTGGAATTATCTCCAAATGTGACAGATCCTCCATCTAAGTAGATAATGTTAGTTAGCATGTCTTTGTTTCCTGTCATGCGTTTTGAGCAACCAGTTTCAAGTATCCACTTTCCTCTTTTCTTAATTGGTACCCACCTTTTTGTTAGGGTCCTAAGAGTTAGGTCTTAGGAAGTCAAACCCAAGAGGGTTTAGAATTCCTTTTATAAGTAAAATTTTCATTTTTATGAACTCTATCTATAAAAGTCTTTATATACTTATTTCTACTCAAATAATTGTTTGTCTTTGGAACCCAAATCTTCATAGATTTTGGATGATCAAAACCTTTCAAAATAGGTTTTATAAAAGTATTATCTTTCTTTTTAAAGTTTGTATATAAGTAACCATTGATTTTAGGAATTTTTGTCGTCTTATTATATCCTAATCCCCTTTTATTTGAAGTAGCTTGTGAATTTTCTAAACTTCTAGAAAGATTTTCTCTTCCATTATTAAAATTAAAAATGTTGTTGGTAGTATTTTCTAATTTTATTTTAAGACTAGAGATATCTAATTCTAATATTTTAACAGTAGATTTTAGTTCGTGATTTTCAGATAAAAGGATATCGTTCTTTTCTTTTTGAGTTTCTATTTCCCTATTTAGCATCGTAAGCTGGGAGGTTGTATTAAAGCAAGATTCTTGAGCGATTACAAGTTCTTCTCAAATTTTCTTCTCATCTTTTAACATGTCCACTTCAATTTAAGTTTTATTTAAATTTCCAAGTGTATCTTTATATTTTCTTTTGATATTCCTCAGTGTATCTAGTAGTTATGAGTTTATATATACTAAATCATCAAAAGAAAGATCACTTACATCATCATTTGTAACTATAAAGCATACATTTGCTTGTTCTATGTCACTATTACTATCACTGTCTGATGAGGAAGATGATTCTAAATCATCCCATGTAACAGAGAATGCTTGCTTCTTCTTATATTTGTTCCTTTTATTTTTGTACCTGTCTTTCTTACGATCAGGACAGTCCTTCTTTACGTGACCCATTTTGTGACATTCATAGCATTCGAGATTTGAAGCTGATGGTTTGTTGGTGTTAATATTATTTCCAAATTTATTGCTCTTTCTAAATTTCAATTTTTTTTTGAAATTTTTAGCTGTAAACGCCATATCATCTTCATCCGAATCTAATTCTTCCTTTCTACTTGGAACGCTATTGTCGTTTTGTCTTATGCCTGAGCTCTTTTTGCCTGTAAATTTACTTCATGTGACATTAGATTTCTTATCAACTCTTCTGGTTTTATGGTTGAAATGTCATTAGCTTCTTCAATTGCTAAGACTTTTTGTTCCAATTCATCCATTAAAGAGTTAAGGATTTTTGAAACGATATCAAAATCTGTGTATTTTTCTCCTAATGCCAAAAGTGAATGATATATATCTTGAAACCTAGAATACATTTCATTTATAGTTTCATCTTGCTTCATTCTAAAGTTCTGGAGTTGGTTCTTAAGCATAGAAATCTTGCTTTGTTTAACTTTGTTAGTACCTTCATGTGTAACTTTAAGTGTATGCCAAATTTCATATGCCGAATTACACATACTAACTCTGTTAAACTCATTTTTGTCTAATGAACAAAACAACATATTCATGGCTTTAGCATTAGCAGTAGCATCTAATTTTTGTGTGTTAGACCATTGTGCATATGGTGTAGTAGGTACATTGTATTCATGCTGAGTGATATTCCAAGTATCATATCCATTTACTTGTATGTAAATTCTCATTATAGTTGAACAATAATTATAGTTTAATCCATTAAATAGTGGTGGTCGTGTAGTGTATTGACCTTTAATAAAACTTGTGCTAGTGTTATTTTCCATATTATTTGAATATAGAATAACTGTGTTATGGTTATATGATGATCTTGCTTTGATACCAAATGAAAGTGACTATGGATCATATAATATGAATATTAAATAATCTATCTACTTGTACAGAATGTAAGTATAAAATTAAAGTAGTAAAGTATATGACACCGGGAATTTTTATACTGGTTCGAACTTTCACGTTCTACGTCCAATCGCAGACTCCTTTTGGAATTCAACTATCAACCCTCTCTTAACCCGGAGGAATAGATATTACACTGCCCAAGCAACCGAATAGGACTTCAACCGCCTAAGCAACTGAGTAGGACTTTTACCCACCTCAGCAACCGAACAAGACTTCAATTATAGATATCTGACTGATTGTGCTCTTTGAATAGCACAGATAAGTCTTTAGAATACACCCTTCCTATAATATTCTCCTTTGTGACATATCGTGCATTTCGTGAAGAAATGAAGTTTCTTTGATCACAAGAGTAGTAAACTTGAATGTAAAAGTGATCAAAATAGAGTTTTTACATATAGAACGCTTTAGAGTTGAAATAGCAAGAATATATAGAATTAAAAATAAGAAAGAATTAATTTCTTAGACGTTGGATTTCTTTGCTATTTATAGAAACTAGTGTGAACCCGTGCTTCGCATACGGATGTCGCCGAAATATTGCATTTATGTAGGTCAGAATCAAATAGAAAGAATGGGTGTGGCACCAAATCCGCTGAATCGATTTCTCATGACTATATGGTCAGTAAGGTCAACATGTAACCTTCTTATGTAACAACTTAGTTCATTATTTTTCAACTGTATAATACAGATGCTGTTGGTCTATTAGTGAAGCGTGCATATGAAAACTGGAATGACATGATAGAATATGAAGGTGGTGTGCAACTTCTTTCATCAGCTACAACATTCAGCTCCGTTATGAAGAATAAACTTAATGTAATGCCTTTGAAACATTCATCATATGATCATGGTTTAATAGGAAGACATAAGGGCTAAGAGTTCAGAGATTTTGAGGCATAAAGACATGCAATATGTGTTAAGTCCTTTGCATTTGCAGATTTAATCGGTATTGGTATCTCCTCAATTGTTCAAGTTTAACTCTTCATATGGTTTTTCAGATTTGGAGCAAAGCCAATACTTTCCAAGTAAACACAAGAAGAAGGCTATAGTGTGTGGATGTAGTATCCATTTAAAGAGGCTAGGTATGTGGTAGCAGTTATAACTTAACTGCAAGAGTGGTTTTACACATGAAAAAGTTATCAGCTAATTGGTAATCAATTAGATATATCTGAATAATATTTGTTCCACTTAACGTACTGTCATTATTTGGGGGTGAATACAAAAGGACTATTGAAGTGCATTTTATTTGGAAAACATTGGAATCAAAGCAATATATGTTACCGTGTATAGCATATCACATTTACTCCAAGTAAAGATTTTATTTCAAGCACTTTCCTTCCTAACTGTAAGAGGAAACACGTATGGCTCTAAATTCTTTACTGTTTAGGTGAAGCAACACCTTTCTTTATATTATATGAGTTGAAACTGAATATTCTTGAAACCATAGTTTCACTTTTGGTCATAAAACGAACAATTATTTATAGAACCAAAATTACCAAGTCTTCCTAATTTAAATATAGTAAACAATACTAACTATGTAAGCCTCAAACAGGACATGAATTAGGATCATAAGCGTATAATAATAGTTGGATACTTTTTCCAATTTCAAACAATATGTTTAATGCTGTAATAAATTAGGGTAAGAAAACAATGAACCGAAAACAGTGCGTTGCTGGTTTTTTTGACTGACGACAAAACAAAAATAGTAAAAATATAATAATACTTAGTGCATTGCGGTTGGTTAAATTTTAGGTGAAAGCTACTCATTGGCTTTATTTCATCCATCTTTGTAAAGCTTGTCCAAAATATCAAGAGCAATCTAGAAAAATAAAAAAGGTGTCGATGATTAAAAGTGAACAATCTTCCTTATACGTTCGTATGAGCAATATTCATGGAAGAACAAAGTAGTATAGTAATAGTAAGAACTTGAATGCAAACCCAAAGTAAGTGGTGGAATAGTTAATTGTATGCCTTTGTAAGAGCAATATAAGTGGACAACAAATGTATTTAAACATCTTCTACCACTTCATGGTTGAGCTTTCTACATTGAAAAAAGGAGACAGTAAATAAAAAACAATTTATTCATGGAGACTTTTAAGGAAAAATATAGTTTTTTTAATTGCCAACTGATCACATTGTTGATGGTTGGCAAATATAGTTTAGAATAATTAAGCAAACCATTAATTCCTTTAAGCCCAAGTATTAACCTTTAAATTTGCAATCCAGAAATTATAAACATTGAACAACTTTAATCTTAATACAACCATATAATGCTGTATATAACTTGGCTAGACCTAAAAAAACAAAGCTGCGTTATTTCTGTTCCAATTCTGTTTGTGTTCTTGTGTAACGCTTGTGACTTTAATCTTTGTTTGGTGCATAGAATTTTGTGAATCCAAAATAATAAAGAAAATATAGCATATAAATTCCCAGCAGTCATGTAATAAAGGATAAACATAGATTTTTAGATTAATAATTTAGCAATCGAAGGTGAAAGTTGAAATTAGAATTATACATTGATTTACAAAACTTCAAGTATTCAAATAGGTTTAAAGAAAAGCAGTTCATTATCCTAAAGCTGTAGTCTAAGATTGAAATAAAACAGGAATCTAAAAAGTTGGTAAAAATTATTATATATCTGGGAGCTTTATATAGAGAAAGGTAAGAGCTATATAATACTAATTTATGGAAGCGGGTAATATTTAATTTATTTGTTCACACATAAAAAAGGAAGCAATTTTTAGGCTATGAAAATAAGAAAATTTATCAAGTAAAATGGTAAGCAAGGCACACAAAAATTGGATAAAGTTTAAACAACATCACTATGTAAACATAGTCAATTGAAAAAATGAATTATCGGGTAATAAGATGAGTGAGTATTATAATGCATCAAATCAATGACTAAACCAAGAAAGTTAAGGAAAGTTAAATATGAGGTCCCCATTTACTCAATGTATGGTTAAACATATAAACAAAGAACATAATTGTCTGGACTTATACCAATTCAATCACTGCATTCTATCAGTTTTATATCGGTGCTTAAACTTATAAGGTAAAAGAATTTGATGAATAACCTGTATAAAAAATTCCACTACCATATAGATATAACATGAGAAATTACTATTATTTTCAAATAAGATTGTATATTCTGACTAATACACCATAAATATACATAAATTTTCAAAAGCCACAACTCAAAATCAAAAAATACAATAAATCATGAAAAAGAAACTAAAATTAATATTCATTTACTCTATTCTAAGTCTGTATAATTATAACAACATCTTCAAAACCAATTGTTTAGGGTATAAAATGTAAAAAAGTTTCTCTTAAAAATTTAATTTGAATGTAATACATGGTCAGTCAAAGAAAAAAAGCAAATACATGACCTTATATATATCACTCCACCTATAAGTAATAGATTCACTACTAGAATACTTTAAAATGGGGATGGAGGCTGGAGTCGGCTCCGTCTCCATTATGGAGTCAGCTGGGGACGGCGCAAAATTCTATTGAAGTTTGCGTCGGCTGGGGATGGCCTACAACGGCCCGAGTCGGCTAGCGTCGGCTATTTAATTATTTTCCCAATCTAATTCTTATATACACCTATTTCGTTTGAAAAAATAAAAAACACTACTAAAATGGACAAAAAAGATAAAATTGACATGTATGATTATTAATATTCACCCAATGACGGGTCATGATAGGTTAAATTGGTATTTTCGATGATATATGTTCGTGTAATTCGAAAAGTTATCGTTGTTGAAAATCTAACTCGCACGACAATTCGATGCAACTTTTAGTCGATCCGTTATACAAATTCGATAAAGGTGGTTATATGTAACATTTTAAAGAATTAAAATAATTTTTTAAACCGTTGGGTAATCAATTATGAATTTTTAAATGTATTTGGTATAATAAAATTATATAAAATAAAATATGCGGCGTAAAAATAAAGTGGAAATTAGGAAGACATCCCTATCATACTTTCATATTGTAAAGCGGGTCCCTGTCAAAGTTTCATTGTAAAGCGGGTCCCTGTTTTCTGGAAACGAAGAAAAATTATTGCTGAAATGTCAGCAACTTTTATAAATAAGTGCTGATATTTCAGCAACTATCTGTGTCAAAGTTTTATTGTAAAAACAAAGAAAAATTATTGCTGAAATGTCAGCAACTTTTATAAATAAGTGCTGATATTTCAGCAACTATCTGTGTCAAAGTTTTATTGTAAAAACAAAGAAAAATTATTGCTGAAATGTCAGCAACTTTTATAAATAAGTGCTGATATTTCATCAACTTTCATAAACTGTGTTCACAGTGTACATAAATGTTGCTGAAATATCAGCAACTTTTATAAATAAGTGTTGATATTTCAGCAACTTTCATACACTATGTTCACAGTGTACAGAAATGTTGCGGAAATGTCAGCAACTTTTATGAAATGTTGCATCATGCTCTGCAATAATCGTGAATAAAAAACAGGGACCTAATTTACACTGAAATTTAGTGAAGGACTTTTCGTGAATTTTGAAACCTAATAAGGACCTGTGCCAAAAGTACCCAAAAATAAATTCTTTGGATCTTATGTCGATCTAAGGTATTTTGGACATGTTTACAGAATATGGTTTAAAAATAAACGAATCTGGGGTGTCGATCTTGAATTTCAAATTTATGGCCGTTCGTGGACTTTCGAACAAAAAACCCTTCGTTCGAAGGCCGAACGACCTTCAAACGAGACCAAATTTGAACCAGTGATGCTTTGTAGTGTTTTAATCGAATCTGTACGATTCGCAAAAAAATCATCGCCTACAAAATTATCCAAGAAAATGACATATTTCTTGGATAATTTTGTAGGCGATGATTTTTTTTCGAATCCAACCGTACGGATTCGATTAAAACACTACAAAGCATCACTGGTTCAAATTTGGTCTCGTTTGAAGGTCGTTCGGCCTTCGAACGGAGGGTTTTTTGTCCGAAAGTCCATGAACGGCCATAAATTTGAAATTCAAGATCGACACCCCAGATTCGTTTATTTTTAAACCATATTCTGGAAACATGTCCAAAATACCTTAGATCGACATAAGATCCAAAGAATTTATTTTTACGCCGCATATTTTATTTTATATAATTTTATTATACCAAATACATTTAAAAATTCATAATTGATTACCCAACGGTTTAAAAAATTATTTTAATTCTTTAAAATGTTACATATAACCACCTTTATCGAATTTGTATAACGGATCGACTAAAAGTTGCATTGAATTGTCGTGCGAGTTAGATTTTCAACAACGAAATTTTTTGAATTACACGAACATATATCATTGAAAATATCAATTTAACATATCATGACCCGTCATTGGATCAATAATAATAATAATAAATGTCAATTTTTTTTATATTGTAACAGTGTTTTTTATTTTTTTAAACGAAATAGGTGTAAAAAAAGAATTTAAAAAAATAATATACGGGCCGACCCTAAACGACTCAAGCCGTCACTAATCGGGCCGATGCCAACCGACGCCAGCCGACTCCATATCGAGTATACAGGTTTCAGCCGAGATCTTCTTCTTCACTTTCTTTGCTTAATAAAAAAACGATTTTTTTTCTTCCCCATCACCGATTCCCACCCTCTCCAGCCATCACCCTCCGTCGTCGTCACCGTAGAAGCCTAGAACTCGCCGGAATATCCTCTTCTTCTTAAATTTGGTGATTTTCTAAACCCAAATTTCGAATTAAATTGTTTAATTAGGTTTAAATGTACATTATTGTAATGATAATTGGGTGTAGGTATTGCTAATTTAGTGTATTAGGTTATTTTTAGTATGAAATCGTTGAATTTGAAAGTATGAATTGGGAATAATTGGGTGTAGGTATTTAGAATTTGAAAGTGTGAAAGTGTGAATTGGGAATTGGAAATTTGAAAGTGTGAAAGTGTGAATTGAGAATAATTGGATGCATGTCGTTAATCGACTAAATATAAGAAATGTATTTAGAAGTTTGGCATGCGGGTTGGGATTTTACTTACAGTACCGCGTATCGAGAGATTTATTCCCGATCGATCCCTTATATTTTATATTTGGATTGAGCGAGGACGACTTGGTCGTCAAGTGTTGTTTGACTGGCCTGTGCGCCTTGTATTTGGATTGAGTGAGGACGACTTGGTCGTCGATTGTTGTTTGACTGGCCCGTGCGCCATGTATTTGGGTATTTATACCTGGAAAGTCTCAGTAGTCGGTCCATTCGGGCTGCGCCGATATTATACGAAGGGCGTATCGCCTCGATACGCTACCGTTTATTTCTGACGCCTAGGTGAAGCGACTATTTGGATGTTTATTACTTTATATGCAATAAACATCTTAATATAAATGATTTAAAGGAAATAATTTATAAATAAACTTCTTACTTATTTTAGTCCATCTCTAATTAATATAAATAATTTAAACGAAAATAAGACAGTAACAAAGCCTTTAGTCCCAAAAGGCTTGGGTAGATTAGAAAATACGATAATAATCACATAAAACTTCAGATGCAAAGTCAATATGCATATAGGAATAGAAAAGAAATGCTGTCGAAATTTCTAATATATATATATGTTTTTAAATTAGGAAAAATGTTCAACTATCTTCTCGACCGTACCTGGATGTATGAAAGTCGAACAGGAACGAAAGGTTTAACAAAAAAACATTTTAAGAATGGTGTACATGAATTTGTTAAATTCGCTAAAGCTAATAATGAAGAAGGCGGCACACAAATTCGTTGTCCGTGTCGTAAATGTCGACATTTGCATTATCGGGAACCGGATTTAGTTATTGTACATTTGTGTAAATCCGGTTTTGTGCCAAACTATTATTTCTGGGATCGTCAAGGAGAAAAAATTGGTGCATCTAATTCTATAGTGCCTGAGGCTGAGGTGAATAACAATAATGTTATGAAGAAGCCAATAGTAGATATGGTGGAAGATGCAGCACGGTAAATTTTCCCTACTATTCAAGTTAATGATGTAAATGTCGAAGAAGAACCGACCGAGGGGGTGAAAAGAATTTATGATTTACTGAATTATGCGAAAAGACCATTGTGGGAAGGTTGTAGTAGCGGAACGTAATTGTCAGTTACTGCCGAATACATTACTATGAAATCAAAATTCAATTTTACAGAAGCTGGATTTACAGCAGTTGTACAAGCTGCAAAATGACATATGCTGCCCAATAATCTGATGTGCGATAGTCATTATAAAGTGAAAAAACTAATGTCTGCTTTCGGTTTGCCCACCAGTATATTTTGGGAGTTACCTTATTGGAAGTATCTCTTACTACGACATAATATTGATGTGATGCACAACGAAAAAACATGTTTGATAATATGTTTAATATAGTTTTGAATGTCAAGGGTAAAACTAAGGACGATCTCAATTCAAGATGTGATATAGAAAAATATTGTAAACGTCCCGAACTTCATATAAACCCTAATGACAGTAAAAAAACCCAAAGCATGCTATGAGCTAGACAGCAATCAAGTAAAACTTGTGTTGAAGTGGATTGAAGGGCTGAGATGTCCTGATGGGATTTCTTCAAATCTCCGTAGATGCGTTGACTTAAAAAACAATAAATTGAGTGGGATGAAAAGTCACGATTGCCATGTCATGATGGAAAATTCCTTACCCGTTGTTTTCAAAGAACTATTGCCCGTAAAAGTATGGAGTGCTATAACAGAATTAAGTCTGTTTTATAAAGAGCTTTGTTCGACCACGTTAAAAGTAGAGCGTATTCGTAAAAGTAGAGCGTATTCGTAAACTTGAAAATGACATCCCTATATTGCTCTACAAACTTGAGAAAATATTTCCTCCAGGATTATTTAATGTAATGGAGCATTTACCTCTTCATCTTCCATATGAAGCACTTCTTTGAGGTCCTGTGCAATATGGATGGATGTATCAATTTGAGAGGTAATTTTGAATATTTGAAATAATAATTTAAATTTGAATTTGATGTAAGTAAATTTTAATCGAATAAATTTTGTAATAGGTACTTGAATCATCTCAAGAAAAAAGTTAGACAAAAAGCACGAGTTGAAGGTTCGATTTGCAAATCATATATCGAAGAAGAAGCTTCATTCTTTTTCTCTCACTATTTCAGTGACCATGTGAACTTATCATTTGCAAGTGTTTCGCGTAATGATAAAGCCGTTGAACAAGATTGTTCTGAATCAATGTTTTCTATTTTTAGACAGAATGGCCGAGCTGCTGGAAAATGTGTGGAAATATGGTTAGACGATAGAGATTACTATATAGCACACATATACATTCTTCTTAATTGTGCTGAAGTTGCACCATTTATTAGGTAAATATTGAATGATAATTCTCGATAATAGTACATATTTGCATTATTTACGAGTTACCCAATTTAAATTAATTTTGCACTTAATATACGTATACATATATTTGCAGTATTTACGAATCAGAACATCCACTTGGCGATCTCAGCAAAGAATTTGCTAACTGGTTTACGAAATACGTTTATGATCAAAGAAATTGTGTCGGTGATGAAGGATTGAAACGTCTTGCGATAGGACCAAAAAGAAATGTCAACACTTATCCAATATTCTTCGTGAATGGATTTAAATTCAACACCAAGGAATACGATGCTGAAAAAATGACTTATAACAGCGGTGTATTTGTCAAAGGGACTGATGATCCAAATAAACATATAAAAGATTTTTACGGCGTCTTAACACAGGTTTTGGAATTGACATATTCTATCCAATCTGTAGAAAAAGTATTTTTATTCAGATGCAGTTGGTTTAGCAATGTTCGGGGCTCTAGTATCAACGTGCACAAAGACTATAAACTTATTGAAATAAACCATAACTCACGTTACTCAAAGTATGATCCTTTCGTGTTAGCCAAACAAGCATTACAGGTTTAGTTTGCTCCGTATCCATCATTAAAACGAGATAAAGAAGACCGGTCGGCTGTTTTTAAAACAAAGGCAAGATTTACACTTGACGGAAATAATATTCCAGACCAAGCAACTTATCAAGCAGATCTTGAGCCAAATAATGAATTAATAATAACTGATGATCATGCTGATATAGGGCTTTTGAACGATGAATCAAATATTCTAATAGAAGCATTTGAGACTTTAGAGGGAAATGACGATATAGAGTGCGAGACCGAGTCAGAATCAGAAAACGACGAAGATTGATTATTAATTAGTGATGATGTAATGTATATAAGATAGAATTTGTATCGTTTGTTATATTATGTCAATTCTAAAACCTGTGTTAATGTAATGGGTCATTTATTATTTTACACGTGGACTGAGTTTAGCGTCGACCAGAGTCGGCTAGCCGACTCTAGCCGACGCTAACTAGGGGACGGACCCATCCCCATTCCCGTCACTATATCACTTGGCAACGAGCTATATAGCGTCGGCATATAGCGTCGGCTCGAGTCGGCCGGAGTCGGCTATATGCCAACGCTAAACAGCCTTCTCCTTGTAGTGATTATGTAGTTTAAAAATGTGTTTATTGTAGTTTAAAATTTTCATTTCATTGTTGACAAAACAATTTAAGGTCTAACCAATCTAAGTTTGCACTAACAGTTTGGAGAACCATTGGCAAACACAAATACAGGTAAAATCAAAATACGGATATGAATACCAAACAGTAGTTTAGTATACTCTAACAAAATATGCAAATTAGAACTACAACGGTAAGCAATAGTAGCAAACAAAATCCGTTGTAATGAAATAGAAATTTATAGAAGTGGAACAGATATAAATTGAGGAAATTAGCAATAATGTGGGATCTTGATTAATTTGCTCTCTAATTAGCATGATGACGTCCAAAACATTTGTGAAATCCATTAAAAAAATGAAAGCCAACAATTACCAATTGCTGTGTTGTTAAAAAATTATAGCACATGGGCTTTTAAACTATGCACATACATATTATCCGTTTGTAATAAAAATATTTGCTCCCTAACAACCCGATAGCTCTTGTCGTTCCGCTAAAGTGAAATTAATGGTAAGGTATTTGACTCTCACAACGCGGAAATGACCAAAAAAACGGTGGGAAATGGTTATATAACATGAGGAGGGCATGAATGTTCATACTTTAAGGAGAAGCACAGAAACTTGTAAAAAAACAGACATCCTGTTTTTGTATTTGTGCCTCAATATTATTGGCTTTTTATTATAAAATACTTGTCATTAAAATGCAACCAAATTTCATACAGCAAAGTCGAGACACAAACTTGTACCATATACACCATTATAGACGTTATGCAAAATAATACTGAAATCCATAATCGACGTTGCCAAGAGATTAAATATAAACATATGCATGCATACATACCTAGAAAATAGATTGCTGTATACTTGATGAAAGTAGACAGCTGAAGCATGAGCTTTGTTGCTTCCACCTGCCATCGGCTTCAAACACCAAACGGTAAGAACATGAGCAAACATTATAAGATGAGTTGAAAGCACAGAAAGTTTAAGCAAAACTCGATAAATATGAAGAAATAAAAAAAATTGTATTAAATCACACACAAATGTTTAGCTTTCTTCCATCGTTTGTACGAACTATAGATAGCATACCCAATAATTAAATATTAAACATGTTACTTAACATGCTACGTACACCGTTGTAACTATACCTAATTTAGCAATCATCGGTGAATCATTTTTTTGTTTTCATGCAAAAAAGTATATTTATTTATTTCTTCAATATAGAACCAGGGCAAAGAGTGTTAAATTAAGATCACATTAAAAGGTTTGCTAGAAATTGTATACACTTGGATGGTCAAGACTTTATATTATTTTATCATCATGTATGTGGTTATTCGAAGCAAGGAAAAAGTAATAAGTGGGGAGAGTAAACATATTACTAGGGTTATTTGATAACATTATTGAAGGTAACATAGTAAAGCAACTGAAGTAAATTCATAATTTGAATTAAGCAAGAAAAACCAACTTGATTTAAAGGGCATCTTTATATACATAAATACACAAACATGAACATACTCATAAACATACATACATACATACACACACACATACATCCCAATATCGTGACTCTTAATGTGAATTTTTAATATTTGTATAACTGTGATGATAATAAAAAATTAATGTATTATAGGTAGTTGAATAGCTTATAATATATCATGTAGTAAGCGATTATTTATATTGTTTTCTATCGCAGTCCTTAAAACAAAACATGTTGTTTGAAGAAAAAGTAAAATGTTCTTGGTTTATTCATTAAATTCTAATTTTGATTTAAATGGTAGCAAATAAGATCATCTGTAGAGTGGTTCTAATAGCTCATATCTAAAAACTAAAGTTAGTACATATAGATGAATGACTTAAAGAGAGGGAGAGATAGAAAGAGCCAAGGAAGAAAATTCGTAGATGAAATATAGCATAATCATTAATCTTTATAGGCAAAGAAGAAAATAGCTCATATCTTAATCATCGTACACTCTGGCTGAAATTGAATGCAAATCTAGTTAGAAAAAGAAAATAGGCTATGGTTGAAAATTACACTTGTGCACATAACTAACCAAGATATAAAAGATATTCATTAGGGGTGTTTTTATAATTTACTCCGAACAATATTGTGGTGAATAAAAGATGTGAAATTAAAAAATTAATAATAAAGATTTGAAACTGAGATACCATGTGTCGAATTTGGTATCAGCAAGGAGAAGGATGTTAGATATTCAAAAAACATATTCTGGTTATAAAATGACTTAAAGAACAACATTAATATTATATTGCACTAACATAGTAGTTGTAAAATTAAAAACATATTACAATATATAGATAAGGGCAATCGAACAACATGATTAATAATAGGATTCCAACGATCACTTTTTTTGGTGCCGAAGTAAACAACGATATCTTAATGACTAAGCCTGTAGATGGTTATTAAAGTGGTGGATTGGTTGGAAATCCAACCTTCAATAATACAACGCAATGAAGAAAACATTCAAGTAATAGTGGTTAAGCCATTATTTATTCTTTGATAAAAAAAATGATGGTTAAGCTATCATTTATTTCTCAAAAATATTATTTTCAATTTATATACTTTGTATTTCATGTTTTTGATTAACATGGCTTTATTCCTTTAAATATTAATTATACCTTAATAAAGTCGAAATGCAACAGTATTACCCAAACTATAAGTAAGATAATGCTTCAATTTTGAAACCTTGGCTGAAAATTGTTTGTTAAATGTGCCAAAAGGAATATTTTCAAATAATAGAGCATCTTTGAAAATGAAACCAAATTTATTTTTTAAGAAAGTGATCAAAATTATGTTACCATATCAAACAACCAGGAAACTGATACCAAATGTAGAAATAATTTTCACCTAGAATCCCAAACCAAGAAGTCCAATTTGCTTAATCCCCATAACTGCATCAGGTGACAAAAGAAACAAATGCAACAAATTCCTTTTTTCTTTCCTTATGTAAAATTCCAAATTATGTTTTCTTTTAATTGGACAGAATTTTGGTTTAGTTTGATTTTGGCCCCTACGGATATGGAAATGGCAATTAGATGAAAGGCATAACAGAAAATCCATGCATTATTTGAAGCATATTATGGAAACAATGATGGAGCCAAAAATATAAGCAACCATCATTAATCAAAATTGTATTTTGATCAAACAAAAAACATGAACAAAAAAAATAATTTTAACAAAAAATGATCGAATATCAAATCTTAGGACAACAAATTAGGTCATTTAGAACATAATATTATTTCCCGCAAATGGAACTCGGTATGTTCTAATGGAGTAAAATAGATAGCTACTACATCATCTTGCAAATACAATGTAAGCAGAATTTAATGAAAAACAAAAAACATACCAGTGAAATCAAAAATCTCAAACTTTAATATTAAGAAACAGATGGATTCGATATAGAAAGTAACATATTCCACCATAGACATTAGCGACAACATATCTCAAAAACCAGTGATGGTAAATTTGGTATCAGAGAGTAGCATAGAACACACATTAATTTCAGAGCAAGAAGGGCCAAATCCGAGGGAAACCAGTATAGTTTCTTTGCATAATGTATAGCAGCAATAGCGTTATCTTGCATAATATGCAGCATTGCAATGATTTAGCGATAAGCAATAAACATAGCAGAGAGGGAAAACTCAATGAAACGTGAAGTTAAATGTTTAATTAAACGAAAGAAAAATCATAAACTGGAAATGGCAAATGTTACTCCCAATGACCAACAGTAATTTCAGATTTTGGTCGCCCTCTGAAAATGGTCCAAATCCGCAAATGATGAGATCAATTGTCAGGTTGAAATGAAATGATCTGAAGTCTGCAAAGGTTTATGAACCCTGTGACGATTTTGGCTTAAGCGGTGGTAGTAGGGGAGAACGACGACGATAGATCAGAAAAGAAAAGGCACAAAAGGGGTCTTTATTATTTAGGGTTGAAATCGCGAAAGAGAAGCAAGGAGAAAATTATTATCGTGACTGTTCAATTTAAAATTCACAAAATACATACTCAAGGCGGCTTCAGCGCTAAACCTAACTTAGTAATAATAGTATAGTATAGATTAAAAGATTGTATATGTTCATGAAGAGCAACCATGAAGAAATATAGAAGCAATCTTTCGAATCAAGAGTTGTTACTGTTCATTGAAAAAAAGCATCCTCTCAAAAACTAACCGTTATGAAGCTTCAGCCGTCTGAATTAAATATTTCAACCAGCTGAATCGAGTAAAATTTAAAACAGCAAGAAATTTATGCAAAATAGAGAAATTCAGCAGTCTGAATATTATAAGTCAGCCGACTGAATGTTCATATATATTTTTGTCCATGTACAGCATTCAGTCGGCTGAAAAGGATCATTCAGCCGGCTGAATGCAATGGTTTTATGCATTTCTTTTGATTTTTCAAATTTTTTGTTATGCGTGTATGTGTATACCACTTCGGAGATATTTTAACATTCATCTACATCTAAACTCAAACTCTATACCTAACAATGCATTGTAGCAACATTCTGAAATCTGGTCTTCATAAGTTTTTTATTATCAACTTTGATACGATCGCAATCAAAAAACCAAATCTCAAATGGATCTTATTTGCATAAGTTATTAAATTTTTTTAAAAACAAATTACTAATTAATACTCTAATTAAATCTCAAACGGACCATAAAGTTGCATCCATCGGAACAGGGCATTTGCCCGTAACTGTTCCCCGTGCGTCAGGACGCATCTAACGTGTCAAGGACGGTAATGGGACAAAAAAAATTATGACGAATAGACCCTTACTGTCTTGTTGAATGGTGCATCGAAGATATTAGTGTGGCGCCATCAGCACTTCAGTTTGTGCTAGCGGTCATCACGGTCGGTGGGCAACCGCCGACCGAACCTTGCCTGGTTCGGCGGTTGCTCACCGACCGTACTTAATAAAAAGAACAAAAAAATTAATGTGGTGGCCTGTAGGAGAAACCGGGATGCAAATAGTACTAATGGGGCGCAAGATATTAAACATTACTTTTTTCTCCATGCCACTGCCTATTTTCTCACTACAACGCCTCGGTTTCAACAAGTTTATTGCTTTCAGTAGGGGTGGGCATTTAACCGATTTAACCGACTTAACCGACTTAACCGACATCGACCGAACCGCTTTAACCGATTTTATCAGTTAACCGAACTTTCGGTTAACCGACCGACCTTAACCGATAAAATTCGGTTCGGTTAACGGTTAACACATTGGTTACCCACGGTTAACCGTTTAACCGAACAAGTTTTAAAGCAAATACGAAACAGCCATCGTATTATTAACAAAACCATAACCGGCCCACCTAAAACTTAAAACCCTAGAGTAAAACATAAGAACAACGCCGCTTTCTTTCATTTTGCATTTCCTCTCGTTCAATTAAAAAACCCTAGGATACATATGGCCTCTTGGATTTGTCAGGGGGAGAACTAATTCTACTTTCTTTGTTAAATTTCTCTTATTACCCTTGATGATGGTAAGATAAACAGGATAAATGGATTCTGCTCTCTCAAGTTTCTTCTGAGACAAGAACTTAAGGCATCTTCCTTACTTATTTTTTAAATTATTAATTGTAGGTAGGAGGCTCTACAGGGATGATGATCTAAGAGCTAGGCTTGAAAGAAGGCATCCGCCTAATAGAAGATATTCACCTAAGAGAGATGCTAGAAATCGGCCTGGTTTTCATGGCCTGAGAACAGTTCCTCGTGGTACTGGTAACACCTTTACGCATCTTTTTAGTTTAATTGACTAGAAAATCCACTCATTTGTTGTAAACCATCTGTTTGTTATCGTCTCTGCAGAAATTTTGATGTGATACATTAGTCTGACCGGTAACTAAAATCTAAACGGAGCATTGGGGTGCTTTTGGGTTTACCCGTAGTTAGGAGGGTTCTCAAACACTGGTTTTCTTCCATATGCTAACTGGGGATTTTTTGCAATTGTTTGCTGCATTTTATGTGCTAGTATGTTAATTTGACATTTATTTTCAGTTTCTATTTATCAATTTCTAACATTTGTGTTGGCCGATATCAATTGGATTCCCTTGTGCAGGCAATAGTCGATCAAGATCCCCTACCAGGACAAGGTAATGAAGCCTGTCAGAATCAATTAACCATTCTTTGTCACTTTTAATTTGTGAAATCACACAAACTTGCATCAGGTGAAGGCTAGAAAATATTGGTCTTTGTAACACTTAATTCAAATTCAACATAAGCTCTGCCGTATCATTGTACCTCAAGCATAAATTTTTTATATTTTTAAGCTTTTGCTTAACCATTGTTCTCCTTTAATTTGAAGGTTATTGTAATTGTTGCATCATTCTTTTCTTCTTGTTTATCTTTTTTTATTACAACAAAAGAACGTAAAGGAGAAGAGAAACCTCAGATGAATATTTCGATGATAACCATAAGATACCAAATTCTGCTTTGAATAGGAAAGATGAAGACAGAGCTTCACCTTATGATGATAAACGCGACCAGGTTCTTTACTTAAATAAATATAAAAGAAAACTCTTTAATTGACAATCATGGCTTTTTATGGCTTCAATACTTATTTTCTTAAATACCCGAAACTCGTGCAAAATCAAATAAATGAAAACAGTAAATTATATTACAAATTAAAACTATTGAATTCCCACATTTTTTTGCACTATTCATTTGTTTTCTTATATGCCACTAACAGCTTGCTGGCTGATTGTTTGGAAGGGGAGTTTAGGCTATTTGTTTGGCAATTTGTTCTCAGATGAATATTTGTTCGTCATCGTTGTATTCACCTTCACCTTCACCATGGTTAGTTAATCTAGTAGAATTTTATTTATGCAACTGGTATATTTCTAATTGGTTAGAGAATATGTTTGGTTGTTGATTTAAGGTGATATGTGGATGTTATATAAACAATGACCTATAATTTAGATTATCGTTATTGTTTCAGGTATGAGCATATTTGTAAATTAAATGGCTACATCTTAATAATTCACCATGTTAAATTGATTGCCTATATATACCTATCAATACAAATTTTCTTGAAACCTATTACATGTTCACTTCTAAGGGCTGCTAGTATTATATTTTCGCTGCCATGCATTACATTTTTTCACTACCATGCTTTACATCATTAACTCTGCTGCTAGTATAGAACTGATGTATTCTTACCAGTTAGGTTCTTAATCTAACTTTATTGAATTACCTAATAATCAGCTCTACATAGGCTCATAATCAGTTCTGCTGCTAGTAATCAATTCTACATAGGCTCATAATCAGTTCTGCTGCTAGTAATTAGTTCTACATAGGCTCATAATCAGTTCTGCTGCTAGTAATCAGTTCTACATCATTAACAGTGTGCATACTTTAACTCTGCTGCTAGTATATATTATATTTACCATGCACAATTGCACACTTTATTAAATTACCTATTTGAAAATAACATATAGAACTGATTATGTTTGGAAGGAACATCATTTTAATTTATCTTAGATTTATAGTGTGCATTATATAGTGATGTATAATGTTTGGAAGGAACATCATTCAAATTATACTAGTGATAGTATAGTATAATTAACCAAGTAGTTATGCAGTAATTTATGTCAAAATGTATAATGTTTTCTTAGTGGCAGTATAATAAAACAGTCAAATTACCCTATATACTATATTAGTGGCAGTAAATTATATTCAACCATGCGTTTTCTATATACTATATTAATGGCAGTGATTTATGAACTCTATATAGTATATAGTAAATATAACAAATATATGCAGTAAGAAACCATGCAGTAATTACTCTATATATTTTACAAATATTACCCTCTCTATACATATATTTTACATTGTGTTTTAGTTATGTTTTAGTTATCTCAGACTCCATTGGCATTAGTGACAGTGTGTGTTGCATTTTAACTTACAGTGGAATATGGATGGAGATTGGAGAGTCACATGGAGTTGATTTGAAGACTGAAGCTCGCTATCTCAGGCTCAAATTCAATCTCCAAACTATCATTTTAATTTTCATTACATTTTACAGTGGAAAATGAATGTATTTGTATGTATGTACTATATAGAATTGTAGACTTGTAGCATTTGTACTATTAAGTATGAATTATGGTGTGGACTGTGGAGTGTGGACTTTGTCATTGTGTGGATTGTAAAATCGCTGAAATATGGACTTGTGATTGCTGTTATTGTTTATGACTGTAGATTTAGTAAGTTAGTTATGGACCACATAGCATTGCTATTTATGTTTATGAATTGTAGACTTGTAGTTGTGCACTGGATTGACTGTGAAATTATTAATGTTTATGACATGTTATTGCAATATTGTGGTTAACTATACAATGATTAACCGTTAGTGTTAAATAGGTAACCATACATCGGTTAACTGATGAGTTCGAAAGGTTAACCGAACCGGTTAATTTGACCGGTTAACCACGGTTAAATTTAACCGGTTCGGTCGGTAGGTGCAACTATTTTAACTGACGAAACGGTTAACCGAACCGTTATTTCTTATTGGTTAACCGTTCAAATTAACCGATCGGTTCGGTTAACCGACCGTGCCCACCCATAGCTTTCAGTACCACTACCGCAAGCATGAATAATGTATCCTAAATGTAGTATTTCGTCTTTTGATTAATACAGAAACCCAAGCGACTGCCAAACCTAAATAATTCATTAAAAGCAGAAAGTGGATATGAGGCAGAGCGGCCGGTCCATCCGATAAGTAAATCATTTTATTTGTAGAACACTCTATGATATACATTTGCCAAATCAACGACCATAAATGTTTTTAATTGCGACATACAGCTAGGAAAGAGCAGCGTGTACTGTGCAAGATCTGCTACATGGAAGACGATGCTGAAAGAAGTGGGATTGTCGTTTGTGAGGTGGTAGAACAAGAAGATGAGTTTGATGAGGTCGGACTGGAGGACGCAGGTGATGTCGAAGTCCTGGATCTGGTTGAGGACATGCAACTATGTATGCCCCAAGCGGCGAGGATGAAGCCGAACCGAGAGAGGTCAAGATTGGTAGTGTTGGGGATGGGCTTTTTGTGGGGTATTTTATCGAACCAGTTGCGGGCATGGGAGTGCAAGCCACAGTTGAAATGGATGTGCAGGATAAAACAGAGGTCGATGAATAGCAGGAAGAGAGGTAGATGGTGCAGGATCAAATGATAGAGTGCACATTTTGTAAAGAGGAGAAACGTGAGAAGATGTTAAGAAAAAGAAGAAGTTGGGAGAAAGAAGAATAATATGGAAAGGAGAAATTTCATTCAACATTTTCCATATTATTTCCATTCACCACTTTTACATTTATAACCTTACTAATCCATTAATGGATTGCCAAATTATTTATTTAATGCATGATTAGACCATGTCTAGACTAATATAGAAGCATATAGTCTTATTATTGTCATTTGTAGGTCGTTCTGTATCCATATCTGTATCAGAATTATAGTCAGGATTTGGACGCATGACTTGCCACGATCGATGTGCCTGAAGGTATGTGTTGATTTTGATTTTATTTCAAATTCATATTGGCCTTTGAGTATTTTATAGTTATCTTACCCGTTTAGATCACATTTCAAGACATAGTACGCATTAGATCACTTTTAAATTATCTACAAACATTGTCTGTCTTTTGCTGATCTGGTGGCCATTTGTACCAGTGCTATTTAAATAGGGGCGGGTAGTACATTTTAAATAAAATTGGAAAAGTGCTGTTTCATATAGCTCCGTTGCATTTTTTATAAAAAAAGAAGAAGCTGTATTGATGTTTCAAACGGCAACGATGCAATTTTTTCTTTTATTTTTTATTTTAATGTAGAAATATGTATTGGCCTTTTTGAAATAGCACCTGTACAAAACTACCAGTAATCACTTTCTGCATACATGGCAAAAAGTGGACCATAGCTGTAGTATGTTTTACAGTATGATTAAGCTTGTAAAAACATCCAAAAAGTAGACCCATGTGAAAAAAGACCCTATTTTCAAAGATTTGTTTACACTTTTAAATGAAACAGGTTGCTTAAGAATATTCTATTAATCAATGCTGGGGCTGGCATTGAAGTTTGACAACCGCAAATTGTTACAATGAAATTTCTCCACAGAAGTTTGACAGATATAATATTGTTTTGTGATTGTGCAAGTTTACATGGATACTCCTTGCCATATGTATTTACATACGTAATTCTAGCATTCGTCTCATTCTAAGAATGTGTCGCCGTTTCATACTGATAACTGATCTCATCAAATGTTTTTTGTGTGTTAGGTAAAAAAATGACGTGCTCATTTGGAACTTACTTTGCGCATGTAACCAAATATCCAAACTTCAATCAAATTTTAACTATATCTAAGGTGCAGTTAATGCAGTATAATAAAATAGAGTAAAAGGATTGAAATTACTTGGTTCTCATATTAGTACACTAAACAAAAGATGCAGATTAACATGACTAAATTGATTGGCATCAAGCTATCAACTGCGAGAAAGTGCACAAGTACATACATGATACTGTGTATAATTTATTTCTCTAGACTTGATTAGCATCAGGTTTAAATTATTAATTCTTTGTGTTTATGAATATCAATCAGTGATATGGAAATTCTGGTCTACGTGACATACAAAAATCGACAAATTTGTGTTTGCTAGGTGAAAATCACATGGTAAGGAAGTTACCGTTATAGTGCTCAACCTAGCAGCTTCAATGTTGCTGCCAGGTTGGGCACGTTGTTTCATATTTCCAGGGAAGAAGAAGAGAGAGCTTAAGATAACACAAGCAAAAATTATGGTGAATATGTAACCTTACATATAAAGTTTACATTTACAAATACATTCTCTTAAGTTTGTTTCTTTCTTCTAGAAAATTTGGGTGCAATTTCTTCCTTCAGCGAGAGATCAAACCATGAACAAAGAAGCGAAGCAAGAATGCTTCCAGTGATTGGGCTTGAATCAATTGCCGCATCCCCAGACTACTTCTCATCTGTTAATAAACCCTGAGAAGGTGGTTTCGGTCCTATTTAGGAGGCTAACATATTTTCTTCAGCATTATGCATTAATCTTGGTAAATTAAATAATAAATCTATACTGTATTGCTTTTTTTTTAATGGGAAAAAATATATATTTAGGCCAGTTTCAAGAACTTATAAGTGATAACTGATTTAAACAAGCATACAAGTTTGTAAACTAATTACAGACTTTGATAACTTTTTTCCAGTGGTAAAAAACAACTATTTGTACCGATACTATTCGTGTGTATAATTTGTTTATTTCTGCCAAAAAAACCACTGGTGCTATTTCATATTCTTCCGGTTCATTATTGAGATAAAAAGGTAATCGTACTATAGCCATGTCACTTATGCTTCTGCAAATCTCTAAGGTTTTTTCCTTTTTTCTTAATTTGGGGTTACTGGCACAAATGATCACCATCTATCACGCTGAGTACTGTTACACCAAGTTTCACTTAGGTTCTTCACATCGATAGGCACGATGTACCTTAATATAATGACAAAGACCAAGTAAGGATCAGTACCCTAGAGCATATATAACCACGGCATAAACACCAGCTTAGAATATGGATATATCTCAAAACGAGGTCATTTGAGCACATGAGACCAACACAGTTTTAATCAACGTCGTCCAAGGATCACAATAAACTAATTACTTAGCCAATTCGCCATCCACTTCAAGTAAGCCTCGTAATATATGATGTTTTCAGAATTCGCGGTGCGTAACTATGCATTTCTCCAAATAAAGCTGTTGCGAGAAATCTTTATCCAAAGGCACTTGATTTCTTGTATGCATCTTAAGTTACATATTACTGAATAAAGTTATCTCACATTAATGACAAGAATACACAAAGAAACCAAACTAAGCTTGGTGTTTGATATCTTGTAGACATCTAATGTCGACCTTTTTATTTTTCCTTTCAAAAATGACTTTTTGGGGTTTTTTTTTACAGGAAATTATTGTCAAGGACAAAAATTTTCAGCGTTTTTGCCTCAAGGACAGGTCTTCGATATTTTATCCTGAAGGATAACTTTATTTAGGTATCAGTTTTTAGTCATTGATAGTATCAGTTTGCAGTTATCGGTAGCAGTTTTTAGGTATCAGTTTTTAGCTTGGTAGCAGTTTTGTTGTCCTTATGAATAATTTTGGAAAATATTTGTCCTTATGAATAATTTTTAGAAGAATGTTTGTCCTTATGGTAAAAATATTGAGGTTGTGTCCTTGAGGGAAAAAATATACAAATCTTGGTCCTTAAAATTAATTCCCCCTTTTTTTTATTGATTATATTTTATTATTATGCACCAATAGATCAGCATTTTTGGTTTTTATTTTCTTTTTGATACACAGTTGTGAGATTTTGCTCAAAACTGAGCAGTGCAACCTTGTTCATATTATTAACTGCTGCATTCAAGGAGAAGATATACTGATAAAGTGATGAATCTGATGATCAAAGAGTACAAGTCAAACAGAGTTTATGTATGCGTTCTTATTTGGTAAAAATTAATCTCTGTCAGGTACGCTTAACTTGTCTAACCCAAAATTTGAAGGTCATTATGCACACAATTTTACCGACATATATAAGTATCAATATGTTACAAAATTTAAGGAACTCTAAAATTGACATCACGTGTATCTTATGCACACAATTTTTTACGTCGAGAAAGAAAGGGGATACAGTCGCCGATTCCAATTAAAAACCAAAGCAAGGATTCAACTTTTAGATCTAGTGGTTCTAAAAATCGCCAATTTTAGCAGAATCAAATATGCTACAATGCACTGGTTATTTCACGATCATTAAATCTGAGATCCAAAGGCTCATGTTTTTTGATGAATCAAGTGCCCACACTTCTGATTGTTTAGGGTTCTTATTTTCAATGTGCATGTTGATATTGTGAACATTCACATAGTTAACTTATCCCCCCTCTTTGACATGGTAAATCTTAGTTATATTTGCTTTTCGTCAGCAATCTTTCTTATCTTTGGCCTTAGTCTCTTGTTTCAGGCAGTGGCAAAAGAATGTGCGAGGCGGCAACCAACTTTTGTCACTGGACCGTTTGTTTGTAAGTATTCATTCAACTAGAGGCGAAATTTGTAAGTAAGAACGTCATTCACACAACTGAAGTCTACAGTATTTTTCTTCGATGCCCCTTTGTTTTAATCAATTTAATCGAATACATTACTTATAAATTGTGTATTGTTATCAGCACCCACGTATGCGCTAGGGCCATCTGAGAATTTTTTTTTCTACACTGCGGTAGGCGAACACCCGCCGAAGCCAGCAGGTTCGCATGGTGGTTGGTATACCGTGGTGGCCGCAAGCACAAAACTGGATGCCCACTATATTTATTATGCAAAAAATTCTGAACAAACCATAGAAAGAAAAAGGGAAATTTTATCTGAAAATCAGATGGGTATAGATATATAGGCGGAGCCTTGGTGCGGTCCACCTACAATTTTCTTCTCTTCCTGTGTGTGTACTGGTAGTAGGTTAGCGAAGCCCAGTTCTTGTTATGCCAGCTAATACTATTTCAGTTAATTGACTTTCATTTTCCACAGTAGGGCCAATATTGAAATACATTCTTTCTTTTACATCCCAGACTTAATGACTTTTCTTTCTTTACAGTAGTGCCGTTGTGGAAATAGATTTTTTGTTTTATGTTCTAGACTTAGTGACTTGATGACTTTTCTTTCTTTATTATTATTTCGGACATAAGAATTATCGGATATCTTGAATAGAAGGTTGATATCTGAAATAGTTTATTTCTTTTATATTCCTATAACAAATTAATTCCCTCTTTTTTTAATGTGAACCACATAGATAACTTATTTGGTTCTTCGATATTATTATCCATTATTGATTTTGTGAGCCAGATATGTTTTGTTATTATACCTTTTTGTTCTAACTAAAATTAGAATTAAGCTATTTCTGAATATTAAGCTATTATGTAACGCTAGTATAAGTAGGAATGTAAAGAGATCAAACCATTTTATGAATTAATTTTCTTTCTTTCTAGAATGACTGTAATCCACTGAACATTAGACAAAGCAAAAAATGGACTTGCTTCTTGCTATGTTTGTTTTTTATTTTTACTTTCCACCTCTCGTTGTCATTTCAATGTTTTCTAGACCAACTATCCTTTGGAGAAAAGGTAGCTGCTATTTATTTATTTTTATTCATTATACATTTTAAAAAAACGTGTTAAGTAGAAAGTATAAGAGTAACATGAATTTTCTTTTTAATGTATTCATTACTAAAGAGTCTACTTCATTTGACTAGTCTTTGGTTGTGGTTATGAACTATTCAAAAACATATTGATCCTTTTTACAAATATGTCAACTTTTACATGTTAACATACTGTATTCGATATATAACTATACGGATCAGATTCATATTATTTGCAATGTACTGTCGTTAACTGTTAAGCTAATCCTAAACTGTGGTCTGCAAAATGACAGAAATATCTACGCACATGTTCACAGTTGGTTTAAAATGTCACTAATGCTTAATTTTCTTTTATGGGAGTTCTTTTAACAAGCTGAGTGCAATGTCATTGTCATTGATTTTTGACTCTCCACTTTCCTCTCCAAGACTCAATACTAAAACAAATGCAACCATTTCACATAACCATCTACCTTCATTTCTAAACAAAAGAAACATGAGACATCACCACAAAATACTCCTCGTATTCACCACATTACTCATCCTCACCTCCTCCTCAATTGCTAGGTACACCCTCACTCCCACCACCCCTTTACATGACAATGAAACCCTCATCTCTGCTTCCGGTTCCTTCGCTCTTGGGTTCTTCAACCCAAATCCAAAAAACCACTACATCGGGCTGTGGTACAACCAAATACCCAAAAGAAAAATTGTATGGGTCGCAAACTGGGCAAACCCGTTAGTAAACTCGCCTGGAGTCTTATCCATCACACCCAACGGCACTCTCACGATCGCCGACAAAAACTTGCATGTAGTTTGGTCATCGAACACGTCAACCAAACTTTCCAATCCAATAGCTCAACTTCTAGATAATGGTAACCTTGTAGTTAAAGAATTAAACGACGATACATCAAATTATGCATGGCAAGGTTTCAACCACCCAACCAACACACTCCTAGCCGGAATGATAATGGGTGTGGATTTCGCCACAGGCATGAACCGTACATTGACTTCATGGTCAAGTCCTGAAGATCCAACCCCAGGACCATATCATGTATACATAGAAACAAGAGGAGATCCAGAGGTATTCCTTACAAACGAGGGGAACCGAATATGGAGGAGCGGACCCTGGGTTGGGGGCCGCTTCAGTGGGGTGCCCAATATGTTGACATATCAAGGTATCAACTTCAGTTTAGTTAGCAATACGTCGGGAGTTACTTACTCCTACCAGCTTGAACCATCCGTTACATCAGTACTGTCCGTGACTTCTTCCGGAAGTTACCAACGGTCTATCTGGGTGAATGGCACACAAGAATGGGATTACTACTTCAGCGCGCCGAAGGATTTGTGTGATCCAATCGGTAAGTGTGGGAATTATGGCTTGTGTGACATGAATGAGTCTCCAATATGCAATTGTTTAAATGGTTTTGAACCTAAGAACCGGGTTAATTGGAACACTCTGGATGATTGGAGTGATGGATGTGTTAGGAAGCACGAGTTGGAGTGTAAGAATGGAGTAGATGAGTTTAGGTTGGTGAGTAATGTGAAGCTACCACAAAGTGAAGATTGCATGGTTGATTTGAGTTTGAACCTTGACCAGTGCAAAAATTTGTGTTTGATGAACTGTTCGTGTACTGCTTATGCTAGTGCGGTTGCGGATAACAGTAGTGGATGTGTGATTTGGATTGGGGTGTTGTTTGATGTGAGGACTTATTATAGTATTTCTGGACAGGATCTGTATGTGCGCCTGAATGCTATCGATGTGCCTATCAATGTGCCTAAAGGTATGTGTTGCTCTTCGTTTTTGGGTGTCCCTTCACACACACACGTATATCTATATTGCATGTATCTGAGAAAAAATAGCATGGATTTGAAAAGTGGTAATTATTATTCAATAGTTCCGAACTAAGGCTCTGCATGTATAAAATATAATCCCAAGGCCTTCCCAATTTTCTAGTGGTCTTTCACTATATATATAAACGCATTGAAGTGGATGCTTGTTAAATAGCATGCAAGTATTTCAATGAATAAGACAATGAAGTAAAAGTGAGAAGAATAAGTAAAATAGCCTTTCTTTTTACTTGCAATGGAAGTGTAAGCAAATAAGAACAAGGGGTCTTATAGAGATGTACTAAGTCGATAGCACTTAAACCCAAATGTCTATCCATGTTATGCACAACACCCCTCTTCGATATACCATTTGTTGTGATATTTGCTAAATTAAAACATTTTTAGGAGAATCCAGTGAGACAAAACCGATTCAAATGAAAAAACATATTATTTACAATAAAAGTAATTATGTCGTAGTTAAATTACCGTTTGATTATAATACATGATCGAACAACCTTCCCATGCTAATACAATAAATTGGTTTCTTCAACTTCAAGATCGGTAACACTTTAATATATAAATGTTACTTTCGCATGCTAATACCATAAACCAGTTTCTTGAACTTCAAGATTGGCAACACTTTAATATATAAATGAATGAGATTGCTGAGTGGAATAAATTCCAATTATATTATTCTTCTCAAGCTCGTGTATAGAAAAAGAACTTCACGGAAACATGTTTATTTCTACTGTTAAATTTTGTGACACTATATGATGGAGAATTGAAGAGGAGGAATGTAGCTTCGTGTCGGAGAAGACGATTTGCAAATCGGAGTTCGGAGGAAGGAGATAGGAGGGATGAAGCTGGAGTTCTGCTGTAGGTCAGACGTCCGGTTGAGAGGGCCAAACGTCTGACGAGGTTCAGGCTGTTTCCAGAGAACTTCTTCAGACGTCTGGTCCCTCTGGCCAGACGTCTGATTCTATCTGGTTGCGTCCAGTGAATTCATGCAGACGTCTGGTCCATCTGGCCAGACGTCTGGTCCTGTCTGATTCTGTTTTCCAGAACCTGGCCTCAGACGTCTGGGATAATGAACCAGACGTCTGAGGCGGCTCTTTTCTGTTTTCTGGGCTGAGTTGTTTTGTGATTTGTTGAGGGGCAAAGTGGACTTTCGTCAGGGTTTTCTCCATTGGTATATATTCTCTTTTCAGGTTTAGAAGCAAAAGAGCTGATCATTTTCTATTCAAGGGTTTAGTCCTCCATTAATTAGGGTTTTAGGCAAAACTCTATTTCTTCAATTCTAATCTCCTCAAACAGATATTCTTATTGAATAGATCATTGTAATCAATCTCTTGTACTCTTCTCATTTGGTGATAATAAAAGATCTCTCTCAAAGTGGATGTACACTAACGCGACATTAGTGGAACCACTATAAATCGGTGTGTGATTTATTGCTTTCGTTATTGCTTGTTATCATATATTGCTTGTGGTGTTATTGTGATCGTGTTTGTCTTTGGATATATTGAACTTCAAGTGTTTGGTTGTTTTGCACTATCTATCACGATCTAGCTTTTCCGCGTGCGTTTGGGGATTTGAGTTTGAGCGGTCTCGATCGAAATCCACCATAACATTTGGTATCAAAGCTTTGGAGTTGGTAGGTGGTTGTTGAAATGCCGGAAACGGATACCTCTGAAAATTCAATGGTTGGTCCAAGTAGTATAGCGCCGTATGTGCGTGGATCGAATGTGGCGTCGGGATCGCAATTGGTAATCGACAAGTGGAATGACGATAATGATTTTGAAAAATGGCAATGGAAGATGAAAGCGGTTCTAAGGAGGAATCGTGTACATCGAGTGGTGTTTGATACTCATGTGTTGCCGGCGGACATCTCGGATGTCGAGAGAGAGGAAATGGAAGAGTCGGCATTTACTACACTTCAACTTGCAATGGAAGAGAATGTGATCTCCGAAATTAGTGGTGAGACCACCGCTAAGGGAATTTGGGACAAGTTGGAAGAATTGTATATGAAGAAGTCTCTAACTAATCGTTTGATCTTGTTGCGAACGTTTTTCACCTATAAGATGAAAGAAGGAACTTCGCTAAAGGCACATTTGAATGTGTTTGATGATTTGCTAATGAATATGAAGACAGTAGATTTGAAGATTGAGGAAGAGCAAAAGGCGATGATATTGTTATGTTCGTTGCCGGACCGTTATACGGGTTTCTCAAATAGTTTGATCTATAGCCGGGATACATTGACGTTAGATGAGGTCAAGACGGGTCTTCTTAGTGAGGAATTGAGAGATCAAATGAAGGAGTTGAGTGTTGGTGGTAGTAGTGCCGGAAATGGTCAAGGTTTGTTTGTGGAGAAAGAAAGATATGTGAAGAAGGACAACCGGGGGCGTTTTAAATCTAGGAATCCCGGTTGGAGAGGAAAATCAAAGGAAAGGAAAGGCAAGTGCTATATTTGTAAGAAACATGGTCATTGGAGAAATGAATGTCCGGACAAGGAGAAGGGTAAAAGGGAAGTAGCATCTTCATCTGTAGCGGTGGAGAGAGGTGTTGGTGAGAAAGACGTAGATGTGTTGACGGCGGTAGCATCGGATGTTTCCGGTAGTGAGTGGGTGCTCGACTCGGGGGCGTCGTATCATATGACGCCTAATAGAAATTGTTTTTCTTCTCTTGTTGCTAAAGAGGGAAATTCAATTATTATGGGAAATGATGCTATGTGTAGGTCTCAAGGCATTGGTTCCGTGCAAATTCGAATGTTTGACGGAGTGATTCGTACTCTCACTAATGTACGCTATGTTTCGGGACTTCGGAAGTCTCTTATCTTTTTGGAGCAATTGGATTCTCTTGGTTGTAAGATCACTATTGAGAGTGATTGTTTACGGGTTTTGAAAGGGGCGCTTGTGGTCATGAAAGGTGCTAGGGCTCATGGTGTTTATTTGCTTCGTGGAGAGACCGTAGAAGGTGAAACTTGTGTAGGTGTTGATAGTTCTCGTGGCTTGGATGCGACAAGGTTGTGGCATTTGAGGTTGGGTCATAGCTCGGAGAGGAGTTTGGAGATTCTTCGGAAGAGGGAGATGATCGATGGTGAGAGTTTCAACAAATTGGAGTTTTGCGAAGAGTGTGTCTTGGGGAAGCAAACAAAAGTATCATTCGGTGAAGGAAAACATGATTCAAGAAATGTTCTTGAGTATGTGCACACAGATGTATGGGGACCGGCACCGGTAGCTTCTTTGGGAGGAGCAAAGTATTATATTTCCTTTATAGATGATTTTTCTCGGAAAGTTTGGGTGTATGTAATGAAGGCTAAGTCGGAGGCATTTGCAAAGTTCAAAGCATGGAAGGCTCTTGTTGAGAATGGGAGTGGTAAGTCTTTGAAGGTTCTTAGGTCCGACAATGGCAGAGAGTATGTTTCCGGAGAATTCTTAGAGTTTTGCAAGCATCATGGGATTCGGAGACATTTTACTACACCGGGAGATCCGCAATCAAATGGAGTTGCGGAGAGGATGAATCGTACTCTACTAGAGAAAGCTCGATGCTTGAGATTGACATCGGGTTTGTCTAAGGGATTTTGGGCCGAAGCTTTGTCAACCGCGGTGCATATCATTAATCGAATTCCGTGCTCGGCTATTGATAACAAAATTCCGAAGGAAGTGTGGACGGGTAAGAGTATTGACTTGAGCTATCTTCGTGTCTTTGGAAGTCCGGTTTATGTGCATGATCCGGGCAATGATAAGCTTGAACCAAGAGCTTTCAAGGGGGTCTTGCTTGGCTATACGGATGGAGTGAAAGGCTATCGGATTTGGAATTCGGAAACGAAGAAGGTGACAAACTCTCGTCATGTTACTTTTGATGAGTCGGCATTGTTTAAGGAGAATGAGAGCTCATCGAATATTCCGGTCTTGGTTCGTGATGAATCGAAGGAGAAGGAAATTATTCCACCATTTCGTCCAAGTGGTAGAGGTAGAGTAGTTGAAGATGCTTGTGAAGAAAATGCGGTTGATGTTACATCACAAAGTCCACGTGGTGCCTCTAGTAGTGTTGGTGATGTACACGAGCCTAGAGAAGTTTCAGTTCAAGGTGGAGCCGAAAGGAGTTTGGGTGAAAATATTGCTACTCGAGTTGGTCGTCGTCCTATAAGACCACCCGAAAGATACGGTGATTGGAACTATCTTAGCTTTTGTGATAAGTTGGACTATGCGCTTCATGTAGTCCAAGATGAGCCAATGGACCTTGATGACGTCATGAATTCGAGTGATAGCTCGAAATGGATTTGTGCCATGGAGGAAGAGATGCAATCATTGTTGAAGAATCAAGCTTGGGATTTGATTCCACTTCCTAAAGGAAACCGTGCTATTGGGTGCAAATGGATATACAAGGTGAAGGACGATGGAAGATACAAAGCTAGGCTAGTGGCTAAGGGGTTTGCACAGAGAAAGTGTATGGAGTATGATGAGATATTCGCACCAGTTGTGCGCCATACTTCTATCCGGATATTACTTGCTATAGTTGTTGTTCATGACTTGAAGTTGGAGCAACTTGATGTGAAGACCGCCTTCTTGCATGGTGACTTGGATGAAGACATTTACATGGAGCAACCGCAAGGTTTTGTTGTAAATGGTAAGTCAAATATGGTGTGCAAGTTGAAGAAATCACTATATGGATTGAAGCAATCACCTAGACAATGGTACAAGAGATTTGATCATTTTATGCTTGAAAACGGTTTCAATAGAAGCATCAAGGATGCTTGTGTGTATATCAAGAAGTTGGGAAATGATTGTTGGGTGTATCTACTCTTGTATGTGGACGACATGCTCATTGCTTCGAAGGACAAGAATGAAATCAACAAGTTGAAATTGCAATTAAAGTCGGAATTCGAAATGAAGGACCTTGGAGAAGCAAAGAGGATATTGGGCATGGAAATAGAAAGTGATCGAAAGCATTTTGAGTTGAGATTGACTCAAAAGGAGTACATAAAGAAAGTGTTTTGCCGGTTTAACATGGAGAATGCAAAGGTGTCAAATACACCTTTACCTTTGCATGTGAAGCTTTCGAGTAAATGGTCACCTATCTTGGAGAAAGACAAGGCTTATATGGCAAAGGTGCCATATGCAAGTGCGGTTGGAAGCTTGATGTACGCTATGGTGTGTACAAGGCCCGATATAGCAAATGCTGTCGGGGTGGTTAGTCGTTTTATGTCTAATCCGGGTAAATCGCATTGGGAAGCTGTGAAGCTCATATTGAGATACCTTAGGGGTACGTCATCTCATGGTCTTGTTTTTGGCGGTAGTGAGAAAAGGAGGTGCAACTTAGTTGGTTATTGTGATTCGGACTACGCCGGTGATAGAGATAGGAGAAAGTCAACTTCCGGATATGTCTTCACACTTGGTGGTACGGCCATAAGTTGGAGATCTAGATTGCAGACCGTAGTAGCTTTATCCACTACGGAGGCGGAGTTGATAGCCGCGGTGGAGGCGGCGAAGGAAGCACTCTATTTAAAGCGATTGTTGTGTGACTTGGGTATTGAACACGATAGCATTGATGTTCAATGTGATAGCCAAAGTGCTATTCACTTGGCGGAGAATTTGGCGTTTAGCTCACGGACGAAGCATATAGAAGTGAGGGAGTCATTCTTGGTAGCCGTGGATGAGGATAAGCAAGTATATCTTCGAAAAGTGCACACAAAGGAGAACGTGGCGGATATGTTCACTAAGGCATTGCCGGTTGGGAAGTTCGAGCATTGCTCGGACTTGATTCGTTTGGAGAAGTGCTAGGTGCCACGGGGTGACACGGTTTGAGAGAGATACTTGTGTAGATGAGGAAGAGTATTGGTGTGAGATTGTCGTTCTATCTTCTTGGTGTAGTGCTAGTGTACACTCCTAGTGCTCTTGTCTTTGGTGAGACGGTGTTGGATGTTTTCAACATTTCGTTAGCGGGTGGGGGCTTTGTGCCTGAACTCGTTGATGGAGTGCAATGGGGGGCGGCTTTGCCAGAACCCGTTGGGGAAACATTCATGTTTGGTTGAAGGTAGAAGTGTTGGTAGTTGGAGCTATCGGTTGTTGATGGTATGGTACCATTGGTGTTGGAGATGGATATAATGTCAAGGTGGAGTGTTAAATTTTGTGACACTATATGATGGAGAATTGAAGAGGAGGAATGTAGCTTCGTGTCGGAGAAGACGATTCGCAAATCGGAGTTCGGAGGAAGGAGATAGGAGGGATGAAGCTGGAGTTCTGCTGTAGGTCAGACGTCTGGTTGAGAGGGCCAAACGTCTGACGAGGTTCAGGCTGTTTCCAGAGAACTTCTTCAGACGTCTGGTCCCTCTGGCCAGATGTCTGATTCTGTCTGGTTGCGTCCAGTGAATTCATGCAGACGTCTGGTCCATCTGGCCAGACGTCTGGTCCTGTCTGGTTCTGTTTTCCAGAACCTGGCCTCAGACGTCTGGGATAAGGAACCAGACGTCTGAGGCGGCTCTTTTCTGTTTTCTGGGCTGAGTTGTTTTGTGATTTGTTGAGGGGCAAAGTGGACTTTCGTCAGGGTTTTCTCCATTGGTATATATTCTCTTTTCAGGTTTAGAAGCAAAAGAGCTGATCATTTTCTATTCAAGGGTTTAGTCCTCCATTAATTAGGGTTTTAGGCAAAACTCTATTTCTTCAATTCTAATCTTCTCAAACAGATATTCTTATTGAATAGATCATTGTAATCAATCTCTTGCACTCTTCTCATTTGGTGATAATAAAAAATCTCTCTCAAAGTGGATGTACACTAACGCGACGTTAGTGGAACCACTATAAATCGGTGTGTGATTTATTGCTTTCATTATTGCTTGTGGTGTTATTGTGATCATGTTTGTCTTTGGATATATTGAACTTCAAGCGTTTGGTTGTTTTGCACTATCTATCACGATCTAGCTTTTCCGTGTGTGTTTGGGGATTTGAGTTTGAGCGGTCTCGATCGAAATCCACCATAACATCTACCTCCTTTGGTATAATCTCATTTAGTTCAAGCAATACAAGCATCATTGTCTTAAATTTAAGTATTTTGAAATTTTAAATGCAAACGTATTTTGTAAATGAGATTTATTTTGGCATGTGCAATCATTGTTTTAAAACGCGAAAGCGTGCATGAGACGTTTTCAGATCCTCAAAACGTTGAGGCGTAAACTTTTCAGGTAAAAGTAAAATGCAAAACATATAATGAAATTAGACATTTTAAATTAACCTATGCAAAAATGAAAAACAAATTATTCAAGTCTTACTCTGAACATGTAACATCTCTTATATTTTTTAAAGGACAAATTTTTGAAATAGGCTTACAGAGAAACTTATTAGAAAATTAGACTTGTGTAGAAACTTATAATGAAAATAAATCTGTTTTGTTCTCAGGTCAGTATACATGCGCATTCTGTAAATGCACATGAACAAATTTGTACATGCGCGTTTACAGAATGCCCATTTACACTTTTTTTTAATAAACGAAGCACGTGCATTCTGTAAATGCGCATGTATATAATTGTTCATGCGCATTTACAAAATGCGCATATTCATTTTCGGCATAAAATTAAACAACTGCTGTCATTCTTCCCCATTTTATTTTCTATCAAAACCTAACCCAAAATCCTCAATTCCAAAATCCAAATCCCAAACCCTACTTCCATCCAAACATCAAGTTAACCTATTTTCATTTCCAAACTCTAAGGAAATAGAAGAATGTTCTTCATCTTCTCAAATAAGAGGTAAAAACTTTAAATTTAAATTTTGATTTGCAATTTTAGCATTATTGTAGATGTATCCTAATGATTAAACTTGTTGATGTTATAATTTAGATTCAAATATAGATTAGTGTATACATGTGTTGAAATTTTATGTAATAATTGATTAAAAAAAAGTTCATGAGTAAAGTTAGAACTCGAACCAATTGATGGAAGTGTTCTCTGTCAACAAAAGGAGCATCGAAGTGAAAACCATGCACTCATGGAGGTATACTATTGCACTGGTTTTAGTTCATTATTCTACAAATAATGAGAATAAAATTTAAGTGATTTTTTCATGCATTTGAATTTAATTGAATAGAGAGTTTCCACGGTTAAAGCAATTGATCCTTCAAGCAAGCTTAAACTAATAGTTTGTAAAGATCCCCGACTAGAAGATAATCTAAGAAAGGCTCATTTTTGAAAAATATTTCAACTTGAGTATCTTAGATTGGACCATCATCTTATTACTGCGTTGTGTGATCGGTGGAGGCCGGAGATAAATACATTTTCATTTTAGAGTTGGGAAATGACTATAACTTTATTTGAAATTGAGAAAATAATTGGTATTAGTGCTAGCGGTTTTCCGGCGTAATTCGATGACTCTGAAATCGGTTATATTGAGTTATGTCATGAGTTAATAGGTGTAGCTCCTTCTCCATATGAAATTAGATCAAATAATGAAATTAGCATGTACAAAACCTTCAATTGAAGGCCCAAAAGCCTAGAAAGCAGCATCGAAAACACCTCGAGTGTGAATGACGTCAAACACTGTTCCAGGATTGCTGTTTTGCTCCGCTTTAAGATACTTTGGTAATTCCGCGTATGATGTATCCCAATCTCCATATATCATTCATAAAGCCTTTATTAACCCTTGCCAAACCTTTGAGCAAGTAACTTCGATATGAAACATATTTGACATTGTTTCGTGAACTGTTTTGCAGTCAAAATTGTTTCAGATTTGACTAGTGGAAGTATCTTGCTACAAATAAAGTCAGCAGTTGCTTGACGATGGTTTGAGTTGATGGTAGGATTTAGACAAGTGTGGTCGCCTCCATACAATTTAATTTTCCACCAATTTTGAGATTTCTTCATGGAAAGATGAGCATGTACCCTTCAAGGACAATTTTTATCAATATCACATTGAACCTTATAGCCATTAGCACGAGACTTGACTACTCGAAAAGAAACCGAACATTTAATTGTCCATTCACTTATTTGTTCAATAAGTTTTTCTTTTGATTCAAAAATCAACCCAACTAGAGGACCTTTGTCAACACATTCCCGTTCAAAGACCTCCACATTTAATTGAGCACTCTCCATAATTGATCAGGCCATCATTGTTGCGGTACATAAGTCATCGACTGCATGATCTTCCATTATTATATTTTCATCATTAGTTAACTCTTCAAGCAGTTGAGTACCGTCATATATGGGTGCTTCGTTATTAACTTTCATATTATCAAACCATGTTCTATCTTCTTCTATTGCACATGCTACTTGCATACTATCAGGTTGCCCTTCACCAACATTTGCATTATTAACAAAAGCATCCTCCTCCGTACGATAGTTTGATGCTTCTCCAACTTCATGTGTTGTATAACTATAAAAAAGATTTGATCAACATATAAACAATGTACTTAAAGATAATTCATAAATTTATAATTTGAATACTAATCAAGTGGTTGTTTGAGAATGAATTGGAATACTACCATCCGGATATTGTTTGTCTTGAAAATTTGTTACGGGTATGAAATCAACTGTTCGATATTATGGCTCTTCGGCACTGACAATTTTAGATTTTTTTAACATATAGTTCTATCACTTTCATTCCAACTGAAAACATCGAATCCGTATCTTCATCATCCTCTACATCAATATCGCACGAACCATCATCTGTATCCATTTTGTTACTAGCTTTATATCAAACTCACTAGGATTTATTTTTGTCACATCGTATACATTTTTCTTAAGCTCTTCAAACTTACAATATTTTTTAATTTTTGATCGTTTTCTTTTCCCATCAACATACTTAGATTTATCGTCATCTTCAATCACTATCATAGTAATATATAATTGGAACGATAGACATTATCTACACAATTTTCAAATAAAAATCTTTTAGCAATGAAAACAACAATGGAGTATAAGATTGCATTACAACTAAGAAAACGATGAACTAGAATACAAACAATGTAGACAGCATTTGCTGAAAATAAAATCCAAAAAATTTACCTTTAAGATCTTTACTTGATTAGAAGATGAATGATGTTGTTGTAAGTTTGATTGAATATTTAGGGTTTGAAAATGAAAAGTACGTGATTTTGATTTTTGGATGGAAGAGGGGGTTTGGGATTAGAGTTTAAAGATGAGAATTTGGGTCTGATTTTGTGAAAAAATTGAAATGGAGAAGAAAGCATGTGGCTGTTTATTTTAAGTCCCGAAAGAAATATGTGCATTCTGTAAATGCGCATGAACAAAAATGTAAACACATTTACAGAATGCATGTGTTTTGTTTATTTAAAAAAAGTGTACATACGCATTATGTAAATGCGCATGTACAAGTTTGTCCATGCACATTTACATAATGCGTATGTATACTGGTCTGTGAACAAAAATAATCTATTTTCATAATAAGTTTCCACACAAGTCTATTTTTCTAGTAAGTATTTTCTGAATGTCTATTTCAAAAATTTGTCTCTTTTAAAAAAGATTAAAATTAAATAACTCGAATCCATATGATTTCAGTTTCGATTTTGCAAAATTCATATAGAGATTCCGCTAAATTTCAGTTTCGATTCCTTCTACCAATTCAAATCGATCCGTAAAATTTATCTGGAGATTAGATTAAGTCTATTAAGAAACTTTTTTTAAATAGCAACGAGAAAATCCAGTACATGGCTCTTGATCATTGTTTCAGAAACAATCTTACTTAATCATGTCGATATTGAAATTGAAAAGTAAGAAACATTAACTTTCATTTTCTTAAATTTTAATCTTATTTGATGTCCATTGAATAATTAAAATTTAATAACTTCTGCTAGTGTCAATATTTGTAACTAAAAATTAAAAGATTCTTGAGTCGCATATGCCTAAGCAGTTTAAGGCGTGCAAGGTGTATGCTTTGTATGCCTCAAGTTGTTGACACGTAAGCTTTTGAGGTATAAAGCCTTTTGAGGATAGTCTCAAGACATTTTATCTCTCATTTCCTCGAGGCGGGTATCGAGGCGAGTTTTTTAATACAACGTGGGCAATGCACGTGCTTATATAATAATTGTATATAATTTTATAATGACTAAAAATTATTAAATGTCAATTTTATATAAAATTTTAATAAGCATTAATTGATAATTAAAAAGAAAAGGAATTGTGAACTTTTTGTTGAGGTTGAGATTTGAACTTGTGATTTTTGGAATTTCAGGGTCGGACAAAAAAATTGCAACTCTACCCAATTATTAAAAAAAGATACGATATTGCACTGTTAGAATCATCCATACCAAGTTTTGTTACCATTTCAAAACATTCATCTCATTCAAATTAAAAGTACAAGTTTACATGATCCATGAAAATATTTATTTTAACTATCGCTTTGAAATATAATTTTGAATAAGCTAGAAGTTTCAAATTTTTTATGGTGGTGCTCTTATAGCAATGGATTGTATCCACAAAACTTTATTCTATTTCAACAGTTTCAAACATCAAAAAATTAGGGGATGAATTTTGATGGAAACATTAAGAGTGGATGTAATCCTTTCCCCGTATATAGCACATGGTTCAACATCACATTTTCTTCAAGAATCTCCCCAAATTTGATGCATCTAAAAGTTAAAAATTGAAACTTATTTGTAATATGACATTGTTGCTGTCAAAATCACATGCAAAATTTTCCTCCATTCTGAAACTTTTGTCTTTTTCAACAATACAAGTTTATACGAGTCATCTTAAGTATTTTCATTATTCATTGATTTCAAATGTAGTTGTTGATGCCTTCAAAGTTTTAAAATTATATGAAAAAATGTGGAGATGATCTTAATAGCAAATGAATTATATAAAAAAGGGTTCTATTTCTATAATTGTAAACACAAAACGACGAATGAGGATTTTGAGGAGACGAATAAGAAACGATGTGGATTAGTGTTATGTAACACAACTTTTTACTGTATACTCTCTATATCCGTCTTCAAAATTTGAGGTTGAGAGATACTAATGAAATATGTGTTATAACGTTGCTAATCCATTGCGTTTTATATATATACACATATACATATATGTACATATGTATATACATATGTACATAGATACATATGTGTGTGTGTGTTATAAAGTCATGTTCCTCTACACACAGATCTCTTGCTATGTTTATATGTACATGCACAAACACACATCATACACAAATTATTAAGAGAACTGATTGTATAGAATTTAGAGGTGGTGTTCTTTTCATTCATCGCCAATTTTACACAAAAACATATTCGGTTTTTCATATTCTATTGCATCCCCTTGTCCCGGCGCATCGTGCATATGTTTATGTACACACACACATAAACTAGTCATATTGTCATTTTTCATGCTAAAGATTGATTTAACTGGTTCACCAGGTAGCAAATCGCACGATGGAGTTGTTGTGCCTGTTGTGGTTAGTCTAGTTGCTGGAATTCTGCTGATGAGCTGTGTTGGTTGTGTCTTATGGATGAGGAAGAAGAAAAAAAGAAAATGTGAGATAACACTGCCTAATATTTATGTCAGTGCACTGCGCATGCACTTGTGATATTACGGTGAAAATCAAAGTCTGTCAAAATTGTTTAAATTTGTGAAGATGCTTCTTATAAAATTATCATTTTTTGTTAACCTTTTCAGTGACCTTGGGTGCAATGAATTCTTACAGTAAGCAATTTAAACAAGAGCACAGAGATGAATCAATAGATCTTCCAATGTTCGATTTTGATACTATCATAGCAGCAACGGACTATTTCTCATCTAATAATAAACTCGGAGAGGGTGGATTTGGTCCAGTTTATAAGGTTCACATTTTCTCTCTTGTGCTTTACTATAACTTTTTTTTTAAATTTACGGATTGTATATGATATATCAGAACATGTGATGTTGTATATGTTGATCTAACACTTGATAGCAAATCAAACAGGGTAAACTAGGGGATGATCAAGAAATAGCAGTAAAAAGGCTCTCAAAAACGTCAAGTCAAGGTTCAGAAGAGTTTAAAAATGAAGTTATGCTTATTGCCAACCTTCAACATATAAACCTTGTTCGCCTTCTTGGTTATTGCATTCAAGGAGAAGAGAGAGTGCTTATATACGAATACTTGCCTAACAATAGTTTGGATGCATTCTTATTTGGTAAATTTTCATCTGTTTCAAAACTTCTTTTTTCAGTTTCATGCAAATTTGACACTTACATTTTACATTCAAGATGAAGAGAAAAGGTCATTTCTGAACTGGAATACACGATATCAGATCATTACTGGGATCGCTCGAGGACTTCTCTATCTTCATCATGATTCCAGATTAAAAATCATTCATCGCGACCTTAAAGCTGGGAATATTCTTCTTGATGAGGATATGATTCCTAAAATCTCTGATTTTGGTATGGCAAGAATCTTTAGCAGCAATGAAACAGATTTCAATACTAGGAAAATCGTTGGAACATAGTAAGTATATCAGTTCATCATTATCAAACATAGACTACTCGATTCATGAAACTAATTTTTAAACTATTTGACAATGCAGCGGATACATGTCTCCTGAATATGCCATGGATGGAGCATTTTCAATAAAATCAGATGTATATAGTTTTGGTGTGTTGGTTCTAGAAATTATAAGTGGGAAAAAGAACAGAGTTTATGCAAAACCACCTCATATTAATCTACTGGCACATGTAAGTTTCCAGTATTTCATCTTTCATAGCATTATCGTAGCACTATGCAACCCAAAATGTAAATAGTGTTCTTTTACACTTTCAGAATTTTTAACTGAAATGAAAAGGTTTCAAAACCAATACACCCGGATCCATAGTCTACAATCTTGCCTATTTGATAATGTTCCTTGACATACAATGTTAAGGCACTAATTAATACTTGGCATGAAAAAAAAGAGGTAGAAGAGAAGGAGGTGAGGAAAGGAGGAAAAGGGGGAACTGAGGCAGAGAGAGTATAATTTATGAGAAATGATTTTGCTGCTTCTTCATATCGTATTCTTGCTTACATTCATTCATTGGCAGTAGTCAAGATCCAATGTAAAATTAACATCTGTCCTATGCTGTAACAACCTCTGTTACAATAACTAAAGAAAATTATGCTTGTCACTAATTATCCAACTGCTAATATTAACTGCCTGCAAATTGAGTAGTCCCTCCTAGAATGATTTGCAGAGGATACAATGCAAAATTTGTTAGTACCAACTAAACCTTCATTCATTATAGCTCGTTTAGCTTTGCGCGTGCTAATACTTGGTGCATGCTCATGTTGGTACACGTCATTGGGCTGTTTCATACAACCAAATATCTTAACAGTATTACCATTTGTCACTGAGACATAATGCATAGTTTTCTATTATAATTTCATTCTTCTCTTTACATATTTTCTGATCAAAATAGGCATGGAATTTATGGAAAGAGGGAGCCGGTATGCAATTAGTAGATGATTCAATGATCGACTCCTATTCGAGTGATGAAGTGCTAAGGTGTATAAAACTTGGGTTATTATGTGTACAAGAACAACCAGAAGGCAGGCCTCTAATGTCATCAATAGTACAAATGTTCAGTTGTGATATAAAGACAATACCGCAACCAAAGCATCCTGCTTTCATTGCAAGGAGATACAGTCAGGATTCTTGTTCGAATGAACAAAGTATTACAATGGTTGAACCAAGATAGTCAATTAATGAGTTTATATAGTTTTTGGGCCTCAGGTTTTGGTGGACTAAGTTGTGTCTTCTCTTGTGCTGAGAAGTTTAGGTAAATACATTTTGCTTTCTGAAGCAACACTGCTTCATTCTGTACATTGGTTTTTAATAAGAGCATTATACACCTCAAAATTTTACTGCAATTCACCCTTATTTTATCCATTTATGGTTAATGAAGTATTGCTAAGAGCATCTCCAACAGTCGTATGTTAAGGCAAGCTACATTTTTTCACTCCAACAGCGAGATTAAGCTTGAATATTAAGGCTAATATTCAAGGGTCAATTCAGAACTCAGAATTGGTCCTGGGTGCAGAGCCCAACGGCTCCTTCCCGCCAACTCTATAAATTCTCTCTCCTCTCTCTTCTTATCTATACAGACATCTTCATTCATTTCTTCTACAACCTGTATTATCTGAAAATGATTTCACATTTTGAAGACTTCACGCATCCTTCTCAGTCTCAAAACTATTACTTCAACGACAGCCAGCAACAACCGAGCACTCTTTCCACACAGCATTCATCTAATGCATGGAGAAGCGACGAGGACTACGATCTATGCAACATTTACTATCATTATACGAACGACTCGATTAAAGGCAACGGTCAGAGCGGCGATAAGTTTTGGAAGAAAATAATACATACCTTCAACCTTAAGCATCCTGAAAATACTCGATCTTTGTCTACGATTCAAGATCGATTCGGCAAAATCAATCATCAAACTCAGTTTTATGAATCATAGATTTATAAAATAAAGAAAGCGAATCATAGTGGAATGAGAAACGAAGAGCATTTGGTATGTTTCTTATTATTATTAGTTTTTTGTATTAAATATGATTAGTAATTTTTTTCTTATTGGTTTACATAAAAGAATGGCGAATGAGGAATTCATAAAGCTTTTTCCAAGGAAAAACGGAGCTAAAAAAGCGCATTATTACCAATTCCTAATTGTTACGAGTTGCTGATGAGCACACCGAAGTGGAACTCCGATAACGCTAAGACCCTTTGAGACGTTCAAACAAAGGGGAAAGAGAAAAACAAAGCATCGAAATCTTCATACTTGTCAAGCCCGGGCGATTCATCTTGTGGAGAAAGTCAATTTCAGGAAGAAAATGAGTCGAATGCGTTCAACCAGAGACCAAATGAAGGTTATAGACCAATTGGGGGTAAAAGCGGCAAAGAGAAAAAACAAGGTTGATGTCGTGGTGGACGCTAAAGTGAATGTCGCTCTTGAAATTCACGAAAGAAGGCATCAAGAAAGAAGCAAGCTAGCGCAGGAAAAGATCAATGTGATGCACAAGTTTGTAGAAATTGAGCAACAAAAGCTGGATATAGAAAGGGAAAGAGAAGAACAGATGATTATGGATAAAGATCTAACGGAGATGGATGACATGCAAAAACAGTATTGGATGGAGCGCAAACGATAAATAATTATTTCCAAGTTCTTTTAAAGTAGTTTGTTTTAGTCTTAGAATTGTTTAAGTTGTACTACTTTCGGTGTAATATATCGTTTATTTTAATCTGCTGTATTTTGTTATTAATTAACGTTGTACCATTCTTGTTTCCATTTAGACAAAGTCGATAACCAAACAGACTAACATTTTGAAGAAAATGAAATACATAGTAATAAGATAACATAAATACTATTACAACGCAAATGCGTACATACATGACAGATCAAATATAATATTGATCTAACAATCACCAAAGTAATTCCAAATGTGATTCATAAGATCTTTTTGGAGCCGGTTGTGAAGTTGTGCGTCGCGGTATGAAAGTTGTCGTTCCACGTGAACGGTGAATGCTTCTTCTGTTATAAGAACATCATCTCGGAATACTTCTGGCATTTGCCCCGCACCATCATTTCGTAGTGACATTGTTGTTCGTCCATATCCCTTTCGTCTTCAATAATCATATTATGTAGTATAATACATGCAAAAATGATTCTGGACATTTTTTCTCGAGACCAAAGCTACATGGATTACTAATCATTGCAAATCTGGATTGTAAAACGCCGAAAGCTCTTTTTACATTTTTTTTCTTTGTCCCTCTTGCATCGCAGAAAACTTTGCTTACTTTGCTGTTATTGGGTTTGGACATGTCTTCACAATAGTTATCTATTTTGGATAAATCTCATCATCGAGATAATATATGTGCTCGTAAATGTTTTGTCCAAGAGTAAACGACACTGGAGTTACTCGACCAAGTGTCAGAGCATTAAATAAGTGTGACCTCTCAATAACATTTAAATCATTGTTAGATTCAGGCATTTCAAAGAAAACATGCCATATCCATAAATCGTATGAAGCAATGACTTCCAAAATAATAGTTGGCTTTCTTTCTTTACCATTGTAAGCTCCTTGGTATGCTTTGGGGCAGTTCTTCCATTCCCAATGCATGCAGTCGAGACTTTCAAGCATTTCAGGTTATCCTCTACTCTCATGCATTTCTCGAATCCGCACCACATCATCCTCATTTGACGATCTAAGATACTCAGTGTCGAAAACGTCCATCACAGATTGATAGAATTTGCCGAGAGTTTCTAACGCGGTCTACTGAGTACATTTTCACTATCTACTGAGTACGTAATATAACAAACAACATTGAAAAAGACTGTTACAGAAAGGACAACCAATTTTGAAATAAACCGATACAGTGGTACCAAACTAATAATTGAAATGATGCAAACAAGATCTAAAACAAATATAAACTGGATGATTTAAAATCTATCTTTGATCACGTGATAACTGAACCGAACCAAATGTCTTCTTGAGAGTTTCAATTTCTTGTTCAAGTTCAGTTGCATACATTACTGCACGATGAGGTAATGGATTATCCAACCATTGTCATAGCCCACATCCATCAGGAAAATTGCGGCATCTATAGTGGCGTTGACCTATGCCTGATCCGTTTCTTATGACGGAATACAAAACATTAACTCCACAATTGCAGTATATTTTTCTAGAATCAACCTCTTGTTCTCGTTGAGGTTGTTGAGCCCGTATTTCAAGCCCTCTTTGCCTTCTCCCATTACTGCTCCTCCGCTCCTCCCTTTATCTTCTTCCTCCAATAGCCTCTGCTCTTGCAAAGTTCTCTCATGCTCTCTCACATCTTCATAATGTCTTTCCTCCATCTTGACGTATTGTCCGGTTAGTTCTTCGGGGTAAGACGGATTAGGTGCGTTCTCGTGATTTAAAGGACCCTCGTATGATTATAATTCTAGTAAGAAAATATGGCTACAATCCACCATTTTTTGCTTAATAGGATGAGATGAATTTAGAACGATTTGCCAAGCAATAGAATATATAGCAGTAAGAAGATGTCCTATGGCAAAAACTATGCAACGTGGCTACAGTGTTCGAATAATACAGAATAATGTACCACTTTGTAATAGCATTGACTTCAAAAGTACTGCAACGTGTCTAGAGTGATAAGTCTAGCAAACATCAAAAGAAGTGCAACGTACAAACAGTGCTCGATATGACGTGACACTGCCAATAAAGCTATGCAATGTAAATGTGTTGTAGATAAAGCTATGCAAACATCAAAAGTAGTGCAATGTGCAATTAATGCTCGATATGACGAAATGTTGTAAATAAAGCTATACAATACAATACATGTCCTCAATGTAAATGTAAAAAAGCTGTATAATATAACAAATAAGTAGTAATATACGTCCTCAATATAATACAGTAGTGCATCAATATATACAATCAACGGTAAAATAAATTTAACAGTACACAACATGATCATCCTAAGTCAACAACATCGTCGTCGTCGTCGTCCGCAGTGTCGTCATCATGAGCGGGACCACTATGACCAAACTGAAATGCAGCCAGCTGAGCCTGCAAATCATCCATATGTGCCTACATCGCCAGTTGAGCCTACATACTGTAATTACATATAATATATAAATATTGAATTGATTAACTAATGCTGTACGATTAAATATTAATACAATGAATTACCTCATAAGGCGGGTATAGTCCAGCAGTGGGGACACCAGCAATATCATAATTCGGGGGATAAACTATCGGCTGCTCGATAAGAGTACCGGTAAGATCATACGCTCTATAAGAGGCATCCAGACCGAAGTCCATGAGCTGCTGAGAATAAATAATCGAAGATAATGATGATTAATATTAATATTATTAATAATTAGTTATTAAATATTAATAATTAATAATAATTAATTATTAAATATTAATAATTAATAATAATTAATATTTTTGAAGAAAGCATTGTGATTGTTAATTATCAATTATTAATTATCAAAAATCGGCAACGGGCATTTATTACAACATGCATTCTGTGGCCGTTGTAAAATCAACATCTATTACAATGGGCAAAAGAAAGTAGTTGTAATAGGCATCTATTACAACGGGCAAACAGGAATGAAAACCGGTATCCATTACAACGGGCAAAAAACCATTGTAATAGGCATATATTACAACGGTTAAATTAAAAACGTTGTAATAGGTGTCTATTACAACATGCAAAGTAAAAGAGTTGTTGAAAAGTGGTATATATTACAACAGGCCTGAAAAAAACCGTTGTAATAGGTTTCTATAACAGCGGTCATTTAAAGACCGTTGTAAAAACGACGTTGTAATATGGTATTTTTGTTGTAGTGTGTGTATCTTGTGTATGCATCAACAAATGATATGTAATATTTGAAACCATAATCTAAACTGATGGGCGCTGGACCCCATAAGTCGGTAGCAATCATTTCAAGTGGCTTACTATATTTTGTTTGTGAATCATGAAACATAAGTTTACGACTCTTTCTCATTTGACAATATGTGCATAGATATGGTAAAGATATATTTTCAAATGAAATTTTATTTTTCACTAAAATATGCCTTACAGTATTTGCATTGGGATGCCCTATTTTATAATGTCACATATCAAACATATTTTTGATTCTCTCCGAGTTTTCAGAGAAATTACAATACTTTCTTCTATTTTATGAATTTCTAGAATTTCTTGATTTAATAAAACTGAACTAGTATAATCCCTTCACGGCGTTACCCTATAAAAGGATTTCTCTAGTTAGAATATCTCTAACTAAACAGTATTCAGGATAAAATTCAAAATATACATTGTTGTCACTTGCAAATTATGATACACTCATAAGATTTTTCTTAATCCGTGGTACTCTTAATAAATTATCGAGATATAGTTGTCTATCACCTTTGATGCAAGCAACTCTAGTATGTGTTATCTTAACTGGCTCTCCATTCCCCATGTGTATGGATTGATTACCTTTATACTCTTTATTCCCAAGATTTAAGTTGTCTAAATTGCTTTTGATGTGATTTGTTGCTCCAGAGTCAGGATACCAGCTTTCATCTTGTATATCCTCTGGCTTTGTGATCAGGTGACAGTTTCTTGGCTTGTCTGTCTGGATGGTTTGTTCTTGCTGTGCTTGTACCATATTTGCACTTAGATTGTTATTTCTTTGATTGCTTGACCCTTGATTTGGTGCGTATGATGCATTAAATTTGAAGTAACACTTAAGTGCGGTATGACCTATCTTTTCACATATTTCACAATTAGGTCTACTATTATTGTTCCATCTTCCTCTACCTCTGGTCTTATTAGATTGATAACCTCTCTGATAGTTCTGATCTGATCTATTGTAGTTTTGATACTTGTTATTTGAATTGACTGCATAATTGATTCATAACTCTGTATCTTGTAATTTTCTTTGATCTATCCTTCCTTCATGTGCCAAGAGTGTAGAGTGTACATATTGCATTGATGGTAAGGTTTCCTTAGACGAAATCACTGGTACCACTGACTCATATTCTTCGCGAAGACCACTCAAGATGGTTAAAACTTGCTTTGTCTCAAAAAATTTATGCCCTGCTACTTCTAATAAGTCACATATAGTTTTGATTTTTGATAGATATTCTCTCATTAATGAACCGTCCTTCCTGATATTCTGTAACTGCCTTTTATAATGCATTTTCTTAGCACTAGATTGAGAGTTAAAAATATGTTCTATTGTGGTCTAGATCTCATTAGATGATTTGCATCCAACTACTTGAGGCAACAAGTTGGTGCTGATTTAAGATAGCAGCTATGAGCTTATTATCTTGTCTTTGATAATTTGTGTACTCATTATTCCTTTTCACCTTGTTTTCTTGATTTGTAATAAATCTTGGTGGTACAGGCAATGTTCCAAGAACAAACCCCTCAAGACCATACCCTCTTACTGTTGTTTCTATCTGGAGCTTTCACAGAAGATAATTATCTTAATCAAGGTGCATAGTTATCAACTGAGTTTAAGGACTGATTACTGTCTTGATTAGTTCTTCCGTGGTAGTTGCAGTGGGTTGGTGTGAATTAGTAGTGCCCTCTGATGTTGTTGAGTTCTCATCTCCTTCAGCCATAGTGATTGAATGCAGAATAGCAAAAATGATGTATCAAGAACTGATTGACGGCAAGAAATGATATACTAAGGTATGCTGCAGTCGAATCCAAATGATGAAACTGATCTGATGGATTATTGGCAAGACACTTACTTTCTTGAACTTTGATGATGAGTTTTCTTGTTTTATGAAACTTTGTTTTCTGAAATTGTTACGATTTTTCTTGTTTTCTATGGTAAATATTATTGCAGCGAGAATTCAAAGAATTCTAGGCATGGCACTTGTTTTTGATGGACAACAAGCAGATCTTTAATCTCAGATGACGAGAATGATTCTCTAATGAGTAATCTCAAATGATGAAAAATATTCTGATGAGTTTTGATCTTTAGATCCCAGATTAGATGCTGTTAAACATTTGAAGCTCTGATACCATATTAGATTTCAACAGAAAGATGATCTTTGATGAACATAATTATTGCAAAGAGGAAATTTTGTTTAAAAGAGATACAATAGTGATGATATCAGTTATTGTTTTCTGATACATTCTGTCCGTATTTGTAATATACAAGTTTGGGCCGCTTTGGGCCATGCTTCTTCTACGCCTTTGTACCCGAACTCCTAATTGGTATAATATGTGTGATATGTTATTTGCGGCTGCTCACTTTATTCGCTTCTCAATTAAAATATATGTACATATGTGATGCAGGCCAAGCTATAATTTCCCAAAACTTAAGTCGTGACCAACTTAACAGGGTTCAAGGAGTGAGTCGTGACCGACTCAAGGAAGATGAAGGCATAAGTTATGACCGACTTAAGGAAGGAGCTATGAGTCGTCAACGACTTAAGGGAAGTGCTGGGTTACGACCTAAAACTACAGGAGCAACACAAGTTGAAAAATGCGAAGGCTTAAGTCGACAACGACTTAAGGGAAGTGTTTTGGTTGGTGTACGACTTAACGGAAAAAAGGATAAGTCGATACCGAGTTACGACTTAGTTAAGTCGCCTGAACGACCTATCGAGTCACACAGAGAAAAGACAGAGCAAATTGGTGAAGTGTTAGGTCATGAACAACCTAACAAGTCAGGAGTTAAGTCGCTGAAGACTGGAGCCGTGGATTCCTATGCCGCTTTAATCTGAGCCGTAGATTTCTTAAGTCGCTGCCGACCTATATGTTAGGTCGTTATTTGTTAAGTCGTCTAGTGTATGTTTCTTATGTCGTAACTCGTATGTTTAGGTCGTTCTTCTTATAAGTCGTATGTCGTAATGGGTTGTGTTTTAGGTCGTATGACACGGCCGACCTATGTGTTGTTGTAATATGTTTGTTCTTATGTCGCTGTGTTGTAACTGTACGTGGTTTTTAAGTCGCCTGGTTTAGGTCTTAAGTCGTAAGTCGGAAAGGGGTTATAAGTCGGAGCCGACTTAGGAGTTGTGAATATTTTTGTACTGCGTGAGTTGTAGCCTATAAATAGGCAAGTTGGGTCATTTGTAAAGGTTGTTGATTTTTGAATAAAATTCTCTTTTGTTAGCTTTGTGCTTTCAATTTAAATTGGTAGTTGAGTGTAATCTCCTATCTCCTCTTTCGGTTAATCGAGTGCGCTCGATTCAATGATTGCAGAAGCCGATTCGCGGAATCAAGTGCGCTTGATCAACGCTCGAAGAATTGAAGATCTCTTCTCACGGTATCGTGCGCGATCAACGTGTCAGGGATAGCTAGAATTCGGTATCTTCGGATCAACGAATTTGGGCATTTCAGTATCTTCCAATCCATCGATCGCTACTTTCATCGATCTACATTGTTTTGTCTAATCCGCTGCGTCATTTGGTATCAAAGCCTGTTCTAGCCAATCATTGCTAGATCGAGACTTGGAGCCTAATCATTTTGGAGTTTTGAAGAGATCAAGTGATAGCCGAACTTGAAGTGAGAAGCCGAGCTAAGTAGAAGAGTGGGAGATCAAATTTGCATCATTTGGAGAAGTTGTGTTCATCGTGTTCATCGCGAAGTAGCAACAAAGTGGGAGTTTTCGATCCATTTCATTTTGGATCAAAGTCCGAAAGGTGTTTGTATTTTGAAGTGTTGAAGAGATTTGTGAAGTTTTCAAATCATGCCGCCAAGAAGAGCTAATCGTCACCAAAACGTGGAAGCTTTGTATCGAAGAGAAGAAGCTGACGAGATGGAGCAAAGAATCAATGAAAACTTTAGTGAAAAGCTTAACGAAGGAATTGGTCGGTTAGAGAAGATGATGTTAGAGATGAATCAAAATCGGAGAAGGGTTTCACCTGAATCTAACCATGGAGGAAGTAGAGTCTCACCACAATCCAATCGAGAAAGAAGTGTTGACAATGATCAAAGGCGTGGGAGGAACGTGGATGATCGTGAACGGAGGAATGTAGATAGAAGGGATAATGGTGGTAGACGTGATGGTAGTAGAGATGTGGGTGGACGAGATAGACAACGATATACATCTGATTTTGAAGAGGAGTATGATGGTGGTAGTGTTCGAGGACAAGGGCGAGGACAAGGAAGAAATTACTCTGAATATGATCACAAGTGGGAGTCGGGGATGAAGACTGAAATTCCTAAATTCAAAGGTGGTATGCAAGCGGAGGAGTTTCTAGATTGGGTGGCTAATGTCAAGGAGATTTTTGACTTCAAAGAAGTTCCAGAACATCGTAGAGTGAAGTTGGTTGCTACAAGGTTGAGGAGTAGAGCTTTGGCATGGTGGCAGCAAACCAAACTTACACGTGAACGGATGGAAAAGTCAAAAGTTGAATCTTGGGAGAAGATGAAGAAATTGATGAAAGCAACGTTCTTACCTTACAATTATCAATCTTTGATGTATCAACGTTTGCAGAATTTGAGGCAGGGCACAAAGAATGTTAATGATTACGCAGATGAATTTTATCAGCTTATTGCAAGGAATGATATTATGGAAACGGAAGAGCAGCTGACATCTAGATTCATTGGGGGATTGCAAATGCAGATTCAGGATATGGTTAACATGTTTGATCCCAGATATGTAGCGGAAGCACATCAGAAAGCGTTGGCTTGGGAGAAACAGGGACGACGAGGAAGTGGTGTGTTTACTAATTCTAACAATCAAGTGAAGGGTGTTGGTGGGAGTTCTAATGTTTCTAAACCTATCAGTAGACCAGTAGTGAAGGAGGCTGAGAAGACAAAGGTTAACAACGGTTTCAAATGTTACAATTGTCAGGAATTTGGTCACAAAAGTAGCGAATGTCCAAAGCCGAAGAAGAGAGCTATGATAGCAGAGGTTGAGGATGAGGATGAAGAAGCTGAATGTTCCAATTCACCACCTGAAGAGGAGGAAGAAGAAGTGTTGGGAGACGAAGGTTATAATCTAATGATGAAGAAGTCCTGTTTAACACCAAAGCAAGAGGAGGATTGTAGTTGGTTGAGGAGCAATATTTTTCAGTCAACATGTACCATTCTGGGGAAGGTTTGCAAATTTGTTATTGATGCTGGAAGCTGTGATAATATAATTTCTTCAGAAGCTGTGAGGAAGTTGGCGTTGAAGACTGAGAAACATCCGAAACCGTACAAGCTAGCTTGGTTGAGGAAAGGCGGGGAAGTGAAGGTTGGACGAAGGGCTTGTGTGAAGTTTTCAATTGGGAAGAAATATAAAGACGAAATCTGGTGCGATGTGGTAGATATGGACGTTTGTCATTTGTTGCTGGGGAGACCGTGGCAGTATGATAGGGCGGTGCAACATGATGGGTGTATCAACAGTTACAGTTTCATGTTTGAAGGCACGAAGATTACTCTCGTTCCCAAGAAGCGTCAACAAGAAGAAAACAAACTAGAGGAGATTGAAGAGCTGAAAACTTTATTAACCTTGAAGGAGTTTGTTAAAGAAGTCGAAGAGGAGCCGGAAGTATTCTTGTTAATTGGGCGTGAGAGCAGTGAAGAAGTTGAAATTCCAGAAAAAGTTAAACCAGTATTGAAAGAATTTGAGGATGTATTTCCAGAGGAGTTGCCAACGGAGTTACCGTCGTTGAGGGACATTCAACATCAAATTGATCTTGTTCCAGGAGCTATGTTACCTCACAGACCACACTACAGAATGAGTCCAAAAGAGCATGAGGAGTTGCGAAGGCAAGTTGAAGAATTGCTTGAACATGGGCGTTTGCAGGAGAGTTTAAGTCCTTGTGCTGTACCAGCTTTATTGGTACCCAAAAAGGATGGAACATGGAGGATGTGCACTGACAGTTGAGCATTGAATAAGATTACTGTGAGATATAGATTTCCAATGCCAAGGTTGGATGACTTGTTAGATCAAATAAGCGGAGCTACTATCTTTTCGAAGATTGATTTGAAGAGCGGATATCATCAAATTCGTATCAGACCAGGAGATGAGTGGAAGACTGCTTTTAAAACCAGGGAGGGTCTATACGAATGGTTGGTTATGCCATTTGGCTTATCAAATGCACCAAGTACTTTCATGAGGGTGATGAATCAGATTTTTAGACCATTTATTGGAAAATTTGTGGTGGTGTATTTCGATGATATTCTGATTTACAGTGGGAGTCCAGAGGAACATTTGAATCATCTGAGAGAAGTGTTGATGGTACTGCGACAAGAACAATTTTATGATGCAACGAAGAAATGCGTGTTCATGACGCATAGTGTTTTATTTCTGGGGTATATTGTATCGGATGGAGGAATACAGGTTGACCAAAGTAAAGTCGAAGCGATTAGAGATTGGCCGCAGCCCAAGACGATAACGGAAGTTCGTAGTTTTCACGGGTTGGCTTCATTCTATCGAAGGTTCATTCCACACTTTAGTAGTGTGATGGCGCCTGTTACAGATTGTATGAAGGGCAAGCAGTTTACATGGTCAGAGGAAGCAGGGGTTGCTTTTGGGGAGATCAAGGAGTTGCTGACGACTGCACCAATTCTAGCATTACCTGATTTTCAGTTGTTGTTTGAATTACATACTGACGCATCAAAGGTGGGAATTGGAGGGGTGTTGAGTCAGAGGGGACACCCGATTGCATATTTCAGTGAGAAGTTATCAGGAGCAAAGATGAGATACAGTACATATGATGTGGAATTCTATGCTGTTGTACAAGCTATCAAACACTGGAGACATTATCTATTTCAGAAAGAGTTTGTTCTGTATACTGATCATGAGGCATTGAAGCATTTACAAGGACAAGACAAGATTTCAGCGAGACATGCATCGTGGATTGCATATATGCAACTGTTTACTTTTGTTGTGAAACACAAATCGGGGGTGACGAATCATGTGGCTGATGCTTTGAGTAGGAGGAATCATTTGTTGACAACAATGAAGGTTGAAGTGATGGGGTTTGATATGTTGCCGGAATTATTTGTTGAAGATCCTTACTTTATGAAGTTTCTTGATAAAGTCAAGAATGGAGAGACGAATGAGTTCGTGATGGTAGATGGTTTTCTGTTCAAGGGAAATCGATTGTGCATACCTGATTGTAGTTTGAGAATGAAGATTGTAAAAGAGCTACATGAAGAAGGGCATGTTGGGAGAGACCGTACATTACAGTTGATTTCGCAACCTTACTTTTGGCCATCGATGAGGAAAGAAGTGGAGAGGTTTGTGGAACGATGTCATATCTGTCAGGTTTCGAAAGGAACTGCGACTAATGCTGGTTTATATATGCCGTTACCTGTGCCAATTAAACCATGGGTTGATGTGAGTATGGACTTTGTGTTGGGGTTGCCGAGAATGCAGCGTGGTAATGATTCCATTTATGTGGTGGTTGACCGATTTTCGAAAATGGCACATTTTATTGCTTGTAAGAAGACGGCGGATGCTGTTCATTTTGCTCAGTTGTTTTTCAAAGAGATATATCGACTTCATGGATTGCCAGAATCTATTGTGTCGGATAGGAATACTCGTTTTCTGAGTCATTTTTGGCTAAGTTTGTGGAAGATGGTGGGAACGAAGTTGAATTTTAGCAGCGCTTATCATCCGCAAACGGATGGACAGACCGAGGTCGTGAACAGATCGTTGGGAAATTTGTTAAGGTGTCTTGTACAAGACAATCTGAAAAGTTGGGATGTGAAATTATGCCAGGCAGAGTTTGCTCATAATCATGCTGTAAATCGAAGTACTGGGTTCAGTCCATTCCAGATTGTTTATTCGAGCTTACCAAAGGGGCCGTTGGATTTAACGGTAATACCACACTCAAAGGGGACAATTAAGAAAGCTGCTGATTTTGTTGAGGGGTTGACGGAATGTCATAAAATCGTTCAGGAACGATTGGAGAAAGCAAATGAGAAGTATAAACGATCTGCAAATTTGAAACGAAGGAGTGTTGAATTACATGAAGGTGATTTGGTTTATGCAGTGTTAACAAAAGATCGTTTTCCGGTGGGAACGTACAATAAATTGAAAGCACGAAAGATTGGTCCAGTGGAAATTTTAAAGAGAATCAATGAAAATGCTTATAAATTGAAGCTGCCAGATGATGTGTACACGTCAGACGTATTCAATGTTAAGCATCTCGTACCTTATCACGGGGATGAGCGTATTGCGGGGGAGGAAAGTGCAAATTCGAGGACGAATTTCTTTCAACCTAGGAAGGATGATGCAGGCCAAGCTATAATTTCCCAAAACTTAAGTCGTGACCAACTTAATAGGGTTCAAGGAGTGAGTCGTGACCGACTCAAGGAAGGTGAAGGCATAAGTCGTGACCGACTTAAGGAAGGAGCTATGAGTCGTCAACGACTTAAGGGAAGTGCTGGGTTACGACCTAAAACTACAGGAGCAACACAAGTTGAAAAATGCGAAGGCTTAAGTCGGCAACGACTTCAGGGAAGTGTTTTGGTTGGTGTACGACTTAACGGAACAAAGGATAAGTCGATACCGAGTTACGACTTAGTTAAGTCGCCTGAACGACCTATCGAGTCACACAGAGAAAAGACAGAGCAAATTGGTGAAGTGTTAGGTCGTGAACAACCTAACAAGTCAGGAGTTAAGTCGCTGAAGACTGGAGCCGTGGATTCCTATGCCGCTTTAATCTGAGCCGTAGATTTCTTAAGTCGCTGCCGACCTATATGTTAGGTCGTTATTTGTTAAGTCGTCTAGTGTATGTTTCTTATGTCGTAACTCGTATGTTTAGGTCGTTCTTCTTATAAGTCGTATGTCGTAATGGGTTGTGTTTTAGGTCGTATGACACGGCCGACCTATGTGTTGTTGTAATATGTTTGTTCTTATGTCGCTGTGTTGTAACTGTACGTGGTTTTTAAGTCGCCTGGTTTAGGTCTTAAGTCGTAAGTCGAAAAGGGGTTATAAGTCAGAGCCGACTTAGGAGTTGTGAATATTTTTGTACTGCGTGAGTTGTAGCCTATAAATAGGCAAGTTGGGTCATTTGTAAAGGTTGTTGATTTTTGAATAAAATTCTCTTTTGTTAGCTTTGTGCTTTCAATTTAAATTGGTAGTTGAGTGTAATCTCCTATCTCCTCTTTCGGTTAATCGAGTGCGCTCGATTCAACGATTGTAGAAGTCGATTCGCGGAATCAAGTGCGCTTGATCAACGCTCGAAGAATTGAAGATCTCTTCTCACGGTATCGTGCGCGATCAACGTGTCAGGGATAGCTAGAATTTGGTATCTTCGGATCAACGAATTTGGGCATTTCAGTATCTTCCAATCCATCGATCGCTACTTTCATCGATCTACATTGTTTTGTCTAATCCGCTGCGTCAATATGTATGTATATGTAGATACATATACATATACACATGCGCGTATATATTGCAAAAATTATTATAAGCTACCAATTTCTTCCTTCTACCTACTAGGCAATGTATCACTGAGAGAAATTACATCAATAAAATAATAGTTGTAATACCTTTGATATCACACTTTTTTGGTGTCAGTGTAAGCTACTAAAAATGCCCCTTTACGGATATTATCAAAATCACACCATCACTTAAAATTAGGATCTAACAAATAAACTTATTTAATAAATTCAAAAACAACTCTCTATAAGTATTACCAAATCAAATCATAATATCACTTAAAAATAGGATTTAACAAATATTTTTTTAATAAATTCAAAATGCCCCTCTATAAATATTACCAAATCAATTTTAATATCACTTATAAATAGGATCTAACAAATAAACTTTTTTCATAAATTCAAAATGCCCCTCTATAAATATTACCAAATCAAATCATATCACTTAAAAATATGAACAAATAAATTTTTCTTAGAAATTAATTCTTCATTAATTAATAATAGAAATAAAACTTAAAAAAAACAAAAAATCAAACCTCGCAACTTGGAAATAAAAACTAAAACTAACTACACTTAATTTCAAAACAAAAATAAGATTGAATGTATATAATTTGTAGAAAAATAATTTACGTGCGTAACGCGTACCGGTAACACCCCTCTATTTTAATATGACCTTAAATAAGGATCTAACTTCTTTTACAAATCCAAATTTTCCTCTACAAATATTATTAAATCTTAATATCACTTAAACATAAGGTCTAACAGATAAACCTCTACAAATATTATTAAACCTTAATGTCACATAGCAAAAACAAAGGATATGACAAAACTTCCTTTATAAATTCAAAACTTTTCTCTACAAATATTAATAAATCTTAATATCATCTAAAAATAAGATCCAACATATAAACCTTTTTTAAAAATTAATATGAATAAAAATTCAAACTAATGAAAAAATTAGATGTTGCAACAAAAAAAATAAAAATTCAAACTGGCTACATATGATTTCAACGTAAATATAACTTAATTTTTGTGCAAACCATTTGTCTTAAATATGTTAAACATATTTAATTTATATAAAAACAATTCACGCGCAAAATACATGCCACCATCATGCGCGAAGCGTGTGTGCCATAACGCTCGTTACATAAATATTTGTGCGGTACTACTTTGCCGACTGAAAATATACACTGCCCACTTAGAGCATCTCCAACAGCTCAAGGGGGTAATATTCAGGCTCTGGATATTACCCCCTTGAATATTCAGGGATTGACCCAACAGCTGGGCGCTGATTTAATCTGTGCCCAAGCTATGGGCGCTGATCAAATCAGCGCCCGAGGCTGGGCGCCTATAAGTGGGGCGCTCAGCCCTTTTCCCCCTCATTTTCTTCCGTTTTATTTTCTTTATTTTATTAAAAAAGACGTCAAAATACCACCATGTGTAATCAAAATCGCAAGATGAACCGTGCGCCATCAGCCAGAGGAGCTTGTAGGTCCAACACACATTGCTCCAGCTCAGGATACAATGATTTTCCAACTATGGATTCTACACGAGCTGCCAGAGGGATACAGTCATCGTATCACGGCATTGGATGCGGTCGAGGTAAAATTCTAACTAATAGATAACTACCCATTAAATAATGTTTATTAGATATATGTGATATTATAAAGTACCTTACTTAGTTGTTTGAATTTAAATTGTACAATAATCCTGGACAACCCTTTAACTTTTTAGTCACAGTACGTCAGCTATCTGGGTAGTTGGGCGAAGTGTAGAGCACAGCAGTATGACACATTACCTCAGGTTTTAGTAGATAGGCTGCAAACTAGTTCTTTTGCACATTTCTTACAGGTTAGACCACCACAGTCATTTGATCGTCCACTTATAGCAGCCCTAGTTGAGAGATGGTGGCCTACGACACATACTTTTTATTTTTCGGATTTTGAACTTGGCATTACCCCCGCCGACTTTTATATGTTGACTGAGATTGAGATCGGAGGCTTTGACAGATACCATTTCCTTTTGACCATACGTTTGAGAGCCCCAAGATCTTCACTATTTATCTACCCCAGTTTGAGGAGGGCCATGTTACCTCCGGGGCGGTCCCCCTTACATATCTACAGGCGTACATTGCAGCTCATATAGACACCGAGGCTATGAGTGACATGGTGCTTAGAGCATTTCTGCTGTACTTATTTGGTTCGACTTTCTTTTCGAACCAAAAAAGTACAATTAGATTAGATTGCCTTACAGTGGTAGCCGATTTAGATCTGCTGCACACTATAGACTGGGGTTTCGCTATACTCGAATATTTGTACACCGCTCTTGATTCTTTTGCGTTGGGAGAGGTTAGACAGATGTTTGGGTTTTGGTACATTCTGCCATGCTGGTACTATGAGTACACGGCGAACATGCATCCACGTATTGTTAAGACTGCTAGTCATGCTCCAGAAATATATTTTCCGCGCATGAGACGATGGGAGCGTGTTCAGTTCGTTTCTCGGGCGCCTATGGTGGTTAGACATGACCTGATGGAGGCCCGTACGCAGATTGATACGAGGTGCAAGAACAATGAATTCCAGGCACCATGGACTAGATATTGGATTGTTATTACATGCGGGCCTGATGTATGATGCTCACCCACTATATATTTCGTATCATTTGGGCATGCGGAGGATGATCTTACTCCCACCGGCGTTTCTTCCTATTTGGTATTTGGGGGAGCAATGCTGGTTTTAGACTATTGGGAGTTACATATCCCTGGAGATCCATTATCTTGCGACGACATGTTCGGCAGACGTCGGACCATTGGATCGTGGTATATACAAGGATTGAGGTAGACTGGTTTGGTAGATGCTTCTACATTTTTCTTAGCTGAGGGGGACTATGACAGCAACTGGGTTAGAGTTGCTTCTCAACGATACATGTTACCTGACTACGCTCAAGGAGCGAACTCCGATTATATAGGCCCACACGTTGCCAGCGGTAGAGTTCAGGCACCTCCATTTTCTTTTGAGAAGTAGAGATGTTTCAATTGAGAGGGGGTGGAGGAAAGACGAGGGCGGAGCGATTGAGAGGGGCGGGGGAGAGACAGTGGGCGGAGTGATTGGGAGGGGTGGAGGGTTGAATTAGGGCGGGGCGATTGAAAGGGGTGGAGGGATTGAGATTACGGATGTTGTTTTGATGAGGGCGTAGTTTTGATTAGGGATGGATGTAGGGAACGGATGTAGACTATGGCGTACACAGCACGTTAAAAAAATTAAGGGAACATTGGAACAGTAAGGAGCCGTGGTAAAATTGTCACGACCCTTAACCGGTGCGATTCATTTTGGAACGGCTAAAAGCCATGGTAAAATTGCCACGGCTTAAGACCGTGGTAAAATTTCCGCATTGGGGCGTGGCAAAATGGATAGTATGGTGTAGTGGTGTGACATATGTTTATCATCTTCTCAGGTATGACATATATTTTTGTTAATGGAGATATGAGAACAAAGGCATTTCAGGCCATAAATCAATTTTACTTATAGCGAAGCAGCATCATGAAAAGGTATGTTGTGTTCATTCATCTGTCTGTATCCATATAGTTTTACTATGATAAAATTATCAGTCCAATACTATTCCAATATTCTACCATGATAATAAAAACCTAATATTTTCTACAAATTCTACTACTAAATTTTTAAGTGATGCATATATATAAGTTTAGTCTATATAGCTATAAAATCACTATGAGTTTTAACTTGTTACCATGAATTTTCCTAATTAGTTTATTTTCCACTCATTGTCATAAATACCAATGATAAAAAATATTTTACTTGCTAACATTTCAGTATACATATGTTCTTTTTTAATTGTTTGTGTATTCCAATGGATTGAAAATTCATGATCTGTATGAATAGGTTGTTGCTGAAAGAGCTGATGCGAGTATTCAAGCTGCTAAAATTCAAGGGCCAAGGCATACACAGTTAGATGAATCATATATTCATTATATTTCCATTGTTTTGGTAGATGTATATATTTCTTCTATAGGATCTGTATTATAAAAGACTAAGAATACATGAATCATTTTGACATTTAGAAATATAAATCTTTTTTGTTATTCAAAAGATATGAATGAATATGTTTGTTATTGGTACAATATTTTGGTTTCGATGGAAAATTAATTTTAAATTTGCGAGTGTAATGTAATAGTATTTACATATTTTTTCTTATTTGAATTTTTTAACAACGGGCAAAAACAATTGTAAAAGACCCTATTGCAACGGGCAAAAACAGTTGTAAATGATGCTATTGCAACGGCTGTGAACCATTGTAAAAAAGTTTACTATAATGGGCTTTTACAACGGTTTCGAACCGTTGTAAAATCTTCTAGATCTATTACAACATCGCCTAATAAGATGGACGCTGGCCCGTTGCAAAACCCCTATTACAATGGGCATTGCCCATTGTAAAAGGGTATTTTTGTTGTAGTGACATGGATCTATTTTCTTAAATCAAAATCCGAGACATGTAGAGTAGTGATAAAATTTATCACTCGGACAGAAAAACAAACCAACCATCAAGTTAAGATTATCTAAACTAATGGTGGCACCGAGTACAAACCACTCAGTGATTTCTTTGAAAAGAAAGGAATAATACATAGAATTACATATCCATATACATTTGAACAAAATGGTCTAGTTGAAAGGAAGCACAGGAAAATAGTAGAATCAGGTCTTACTCTATTAGCACAAGCATCACTTCCTTTAAAATTTTGGCCAGAGTCATTTAATACTGCAGTATATTTGATTAATAGACTGCCAACTAAAGTGTTGAAAGATAGGTGTCCAATTGAAAAATTATTAATATAAAACCAGTTTATAAAAGCTTAAGAGTTTTTGGATGCTTGTGTTTCCCTTGTCTAGGACCTTATAATTGTCATAAGTTAAGTTTTAGGTCAACTCCTTGTACCTTTTTGGGTTATTCAACCAACCAAAAAGGGTATAAATGTTTAGATAGGAATGGAAAAGTGTTTGTGAGCAGACATGTGGTATTCAGTGAACATGTATTTCCTTTTTCTAGTACAGACACGAGAAACAACACAGAAGATCTACAATCCAAGAAATTCAATACCTTTCATACCTTTGTACTCTACTAACTCGAACAAGGAGTGGGTTAAGAAGAATCAAGTAGACCCTGATCCACAACTCATAGTGCTCAGTGAACCAGGTCATGAACAAGCAGAGATACCAGACCATCTCAACCACACCCCTGAACACACAGATAGTCAACAAAGCAGTATTCAAGGAGATAATCAAGAGAATTCAAACTTACAACAAGAACAGTCAAGAAGCAATGCAGCGGAACAAACACAAGACAACTATCATACTAGAACTAGACATCGTATGATCATAAGATCAAAGAGTGGAATCTTCAAACCAAAGATTTACACTGCAACAATAATTTCAGAAGAGCCAGCAACATTTTCTTAGGCAGTAAAAGATTCAAATTGGAAAAAGTCCATGGATGAAGAGTATAATGCACTTATGAAAAATAAAACATGGAATTTAGTTCATCCACATGATCATAAAAATATTGTTGGATGCAAATGGACATCCAAGTTAAAGAAAAATCCAGATGGAACAATTGCCAGATATAAAGCAAGGCTTGTGGCTAAGGGATATACTCAACAATATGGTTTTGACTTCAATGAAACCTTTTCTCCAGTTGTAAAACCAACAATAATTAGAATTATTCTTACTATAGCATTGCATAGGAACTGGACTATCAGATAATTAGATGTGAATAATGCATTCTTAAATGGTGATCTGCATGAAGTAGTGCATATAGAGCAACCACCAGGCAATAATCATGGGAAAAACTAGGTGTGCAGATTAAGCAAAGCCTTAGATGGACTTAAACATGCTCCTAGAGTCTAGTTTGACAAACTGAAAACAACATTGATATATTTAAGTTTTCAGTCCGCCAAATCAGATAATTCCTTGTTTATTAAAGTTAATGATGCATCAATTATATATATCTTAATATATGTTGATGACATGGTTATTACAGGTAACAATAGTGCAGAAATCAACAGTCTTACTCAATTTTTAGATAAACAATTTTCAATCAAAGACTTGGAGTATTAAGCTATTTCTTGAGCATAGAGCTGAAGAGGAAATCGCATTCAGAACTCTTTTTATGTTAGAAAAAATACATCGTAGAGATACTGGTTAAGGCTAAAATGGACAATGCAAACCCAATGCCAACACCAATGATAGCAAATCAGCATCTATCAAAAAAATGGGGAGAACCAATATTTAATGATAAATAATATAGAAGTATAGTTGGTGCATTGCAATATGTAATCATAACAAGACCAGAAATTTCTTTCAGTGTTAACAATGTGTATAAATTTATGCAGGATCCAAAGGTCTAACATTGAAAAGCAGTCAAAAGAATCTTCAGATATCTAAAAGGAACAATAGATTATGGATTAAGCTTAAAAACACGCAGCAATCTTAATATAAAAGGATATGCAGATGTTGATTGGGCTACAGATCCTGATGACAGAAAATCTGCTACTAGATATTGCATCTACATTGGAATCAATCCGATTTCATGGTGTGTAAAGAAACAAGTTACTATATCACGACCAAGTACTGAAGCAGAGTATAGAAGCATAGCCAGTGCTACAATAGAAACATGTGGATATAGTATCTACTTAGCGAACTAAAATTAAATACAAAAGCAAAACCAATAATATGGTATAATAACCTGAGTGTTGTGTCACAGTCAGTTAATCCAATACAACGTTCAAGAACAAAACATATAGAAATAGACTTATGCGAGAGCAGGTTATCAATGGAAAATTGCAACTCAATCACATATCTGCTACTTACCGATGCACTGATATATTTCCAAACCACTTTCAGCTAAATAATTCTCCAGACTCAGGAAAGAACCGAAAATTGAAGAAGAGAAAAGTATATTTCCATCAGATCTCAAACAAGTCAGAAAGTAACTACCACAAATTTAAATTTTTGCAAAGTCCGAACGATTGCAAATTCAAAACATCAATTACGGTAAAGATGGAAGATCACAAAGTCAATCTTCGAAGTAATTTAGAAAGCAGCAGCTTTCAAATTAAAAACCATCAAAATTCAACACATCGCAAGCTATAAGCCTTAAGCAGATTGAAGATTAAAGCTAGCAGAAGCTAAACTTCATAATTAATTCAAGAACTTTCAAGAGAAGCAGAAGCAGTTTGGGAAATTTGGAGAAGCCCTAGAAATCGCAAACCCTAGATGGGTTTGAAGGAGGGAATTGAGAAGCGAATAAAGTGAGCAGCCGCAAATGACATATCAAACATATTATATCAATCAGGAGTTCGGATACAAAGGCATAGAAGAAGCATGGCCCAAAGCGGCCCAAACTGGTATATTACAAATATGAACATAATGTATGAGAAAACAATAACTGATATCATCATTCTTGTATCTTTTTCAAATAAAGTTTCCTCTATGCAATAATTATGTTCATCAAAGATCATCTTGCTGTTGAAATCTAATAATTACATAAATACATTCATACACACACACACACACACAAGCACATACATGTATACACACAATGCTCTTTAATAAGCCCTTTAGTAATACCAATTAAGAAAATGGTCTAGTAGTTTCCCTATTCATTTTATAACTGAAAGCTTTTTGTCAAGAATCATGTATGTTGGATTGTAAGGCATATAATATATTCAGTTTGCATTGCATAGTTAATTTAAGACATGTTTCAAAACCTTCTTGGTTGTTCCAGAGTCCTTTAAGATTTTATTTTAATTTTATATTATTTTATTTATATTTAATGAGAATTAACAAAGAAACTTTTATTTACAATAGAGTAAAAAGTCAACCCTAGTAAGAATACCCTGGTAAGAAGAGTTGTATATTAGTAGTATATGGGAGAGGTTTTGATAAAGTATCATGCATCACTTGGTAGAAGCAATGTATTACGTATGTACAAATTCTAACATATTGGTTTTCAGCAATAACGATATGAAGAGTTTTGTTTGTTTATCTCTGTATTGGATCTTGAACTATATTCTGAAAACAACATTGAATCTAGTTTAGTTATTTGTAGATCTGTCTTTTTCAGTGTCCTATGGAATATTGATTGTTTAACTAGTATGAGGTTGTCCAGGACGGTATATGTGGTTACTTACGTCCCTTGAGACAATCATGCTAAAATCTGTTTTGTCATTCTAGTTTAGATTAACATAAATTTTTTTATAGTACCGGCATCGCTTATATTCGACTTTAGAAAAGTGAAACAATACAAGTAAAGGTTGCTACATTGATAAATGCAGTGTATACATCTCTCATGAGCAAAGTTATTATTGCATTGCTAATATTAATTTTTGAGATAAGAATTTCGATGAACTTGATTGCAAATCACAAGAATGAGAAAGAATAGCAATATAAAAGTAAACTATGTATTCTTTTATTTCAGAAAGATACTTTTACAAACATACTTACATTCCTTTATATAATGTAAACCTATTGGCTAAGTATGTTATACAGTTGTATGATTGAAGGCAATATTACAATTAATGCATTACATAGTTAAGACTTAAAATTCTGTAAATACATTATTACCATATTACTCTCCCTCAATTCCAGCTAGGGTTTCTCCTTCATTCCCACATTCGGTGCCAAAACTTTTAATCTTTAGATCCTCCCTTAATTGACAAATTTTTTTCTTGATAATGATTTAGTGAGTATTTTTGCTCTCTAATAAAAGGTTGGAACAAGATTTATACAAAGCTTTCCTCTATATACTTGTTCACGAACAAAATACAAATCGAGCTCTATTTGTTTTGTTCGTGAGTGCAAGATTGGATTGGCAGATAGTGATACTGTACTCAAGTTATCACACCATATTACCGATTTGTCGTTCATCTCAACTATGACTTCGATAAGAAGTGATTCTAACCACATTACTTCTGCTATAGTGCTTGCGAGGCTTCTATACTCCAATTCCGTGCTAGATCTGGAGATTGTGGGTTGTTTTCTTGAGCACCATGATACTGGACTTTCATCTAAAAAGACATAGTAACCTGTAGTCGATCTTCGGTCATCTGGATCTGAAGCCCAATCTGCGTCTGCAGATCCAGTTATTGTGAAAATTTTATTACCTTTTAATGTTAGACCGTAATTTAATGTTCCATTTAGATACCGTAGTATCCTTTTTACTGCCTTCCAGTGTTCACTTAGAGGTTGATGCATAAACTGGCATACTTTGTTGACACTGAATGGTATTTCCGGTCTAGTTATGGTTGCATATTGTAAAGCTCCGACAATACTCTTGTATTCTTTTTCATTAGTTATTGGTTCACCTCTGTGTTTGGATAGATGTAGATTACTAATCATAGGTGCTGGCAGAGGCTTGGCTTGATGCATTTTGCCTTGAAAAGTAGGTCCTTGATGTACTTTTTCTGGCATAAGTGTCGCTCTAAGCTTGACACTCTATTTACTTCTATCCTTAGAAAGTACTTGAGTTTACCCAGGTCTTTTATTGAGAATTTCTTGTCTAAATGTTGAACTACATGATTAATCTATTTTGCATTGCTTCCAGTAATTATGAAGTCGTCCATATATATTAAAATGTAAGTTATAACATCTTTGTCGACTTTAGTGAAAAGAGAATTACCAGACTTTGCTGGTTTGTAGTTTAAACTGATGAGTGTTGTCTTTAGCTTGTCAAACTATACCGTGGGAGCTTGCTTCAGTCCATATATTGCTTTATGTAGCTTGCATACTTCCTCGCTCTTTTATGATTATCTGAACCCTTGTGGTTGTTCCGTATACACCTTTGTTTGATGTTCACCATTCAGGAATGCGTTGTTTACGTCTAATTGTCTAATATCCCATCCTTTATGTAAGGCTATTGTTAAGATAACTCTTATGGTGGTTGGTTTGACAATCGGAGAGAATGTTTCTTTGAAGTCAAAGCCATGTTGTTGAATGTAGCCCTTTGCAACCAATCTTGCTTTATATTTCTAAATTGTACCATTTGGATTCCTTTTTATCTTGTATGTCCATTTACACCCAATGATGTTTTTGTGCTTGGGTAGAGAAACTAGACTCCAAGTTTTGTTTTTCATTAATGTATTGCATTCCTCTCCCATTTCATCTTTCCACTTTTTATCACTAGCTGCCTGCTCAAATGTTTCTGGCACTTCACTGTTTGCACTTGCAGCATATAATTTTGGTTTAAATATTCCACTCTTGGACCTTATTATCACATGTGGTGTCCTCTTGTTGGTTGTCCTTGATATGTGTCAACTGCTTGTTCTGTATTTTTTTCTTGATCATTTTCTTCAATGCTTGTTTGTTGATTACTTACATTTGATGTAGCTTATGCAGGTTGCTGGAGTGATTTAGAATTGTCTTAACCTGACCCATAGTGGTACATAGTGTGTTGAGCATCTGGATCACTCTTGTATTCCTCTGCATGCTTCTCAATTTCATTGTTGGGCTAAATTGGTATAGGTGGGATGGATAACTTTGGGTTATATACTTTTCTTGCGGTTTTCATACATAGAGATTGCAAATGGATAGAGATTCTCATTGCAAATGAATAGATATTCTCATTGAATACCACATGCCTTGGGATGAATAACTTTTCATTTCTATTCAAGCGCTTTTATCCTTTCTGATTTCTGGCATATCCGAAGAAGGTGCATGGTGTAGACCTGAAATTTAATTTATGTGAGTTATATGGTCTTAGGTGAGGAAAGCACAGGCATCTACATGCTTTTAAGTTTTGATAGTCTGCTCTTACACTATGTAGCACTTCCATTGGACATTTTCCTTGCTGAACTTTAGTGGGTAATCTGTTTGTCACATACCTTTTTCGACTTTCGAAAATTCGACATCGATACTCACTTTATCGACTGCCGAGCAATCGAGTGCCGGAAACTCCAATAGTGAGGGTTTTAAGAAAAAGAAAAAGGTAGAAGAAGAAGAAAAGAGTAGAAGAAGAAGAGAACACATCAGAACAACATCAGAACAGAAAACAATATTCAGAATCTTACACATCGCAGCGGAACAATATATATATAATAGATAAATGAATAATCTTTAAAAACAAAGAACTATATCATTTTATACATACATCAATCATCAGAGTCAATATACAACAATGGACAGTTATATAACTTGTCCTCATACAGAATACACAGCGGAATAAATACTATCAGATACAAATATTACGTCTCGCCATCCAGCTTGCTTCCAAAGCTCCAGAATATCCAGAATATCCTGATAATCCAACTCTAGACTGCCCGTGTGGAAATTGGTGGGCACCCAGAGTTTAGAAGGGAAACAATAAACTCCGAGTCAGTCATGGTGACTGGTGTGAGATCGTAAAACAGTTTATCTTTAGAATAAACAACAGGAAAACTTTATTTGAATTCGCAATGCTTTTGGAAAATGAAACTACCATAAGACCTCCCGCCACACACACAATGCAAACGCAGAATTGGAGGAGATTTCTTCTTATGATAGTCAAAGATGCTTACTACGCAAATCAAATCATTTTTGATATTATTATTAGTACATAGTGTAGAAAACATTTCGAAAGTATAATATTAATCTTAGCCAGCATAGGCATTCCGCACTTATGCCTACTATAGCTACTATGTTCAATAGCAGGTTACCGCCACATTCCATAGCAGGTAATACAACTAAAACCGTACAAGTCGCGTATTGTTTCTTTGGATTTCCAACAAATGGTCAGGCTAAGGAACTTCCTATCCACGATGGGTACGTCCCTGGAATAGACGACCCGAGAACCTAACCGGATCTCTGCCAACACAAGGCCGGGTTACCTCTGCAAAAATAGGTAACTACTGACACGCGTATGCCATCCCCCGATCGTAACCGATCTTCCCGAGGATCCCCGATTTCCAACAAACCACATAGATAATAATGCAGCAACCACATAGGTTAAGTATCTGGGCTCCATACCATGATACCACCTCTATCCAGAAGGAATGACATACACTAAGGGGCGCTACTCCCTAGAACCTTGCCGCATCCTTCCTGTTTCGACCATTTCCGGGGTGTGAGGCTCGACGAAGTCTCGTCCACAAAGCTACGCTTTCTACAAAGCCCTGCTTCGGGTCAAACAAAAATGATCAACCTATGATCACAAAGATATAAGATCAAACAAATGATCATATCACAAATGATCAAACACTGATCATTTCACAGCAACACTCAGTATGCCACGTTACCAAATTGGGATATATCGCTGATAAATTTCAACTACATAACCTCTGAGCTCGTACGTCTCAGAGAAGGGTGTTAAGCTAAGAGAATAAATTCTCCGCCACCAACAGAAATGTATTTGAAAGAAATCAGCTTTATATCTCAAATTGTAACGTCAGACACACAATCCATACAAGTCTGTTCCGGGATCGAACAGAACCGAAGGCACTTCTCACGAAGCCCTTGCAATTCCGGATAATTTTCTAATCACGTCCGGACTTCCCGTCACTAAGGGTGATAAAACCTCTAAATCAGAGATCAGCCGATGTAGAGTAACTCGACGGTAATCCTTCCGTTTTCAAAAATATCCGGTCTTCAACACCGATCTTCGAATGCAATTCATAACGACGTATCACATATTCGGAATGGGTTATACGACCCCATGGTCCTTTCCCGGCTAACCCGAATAGTGAGCGATTATTCAAAAATAAGTGTGGCATTCAAATTCATCCAATTCACAACAAATACCAATCTAAAGGTAATTATTGATAGTCGGTTATTTAACTATCAATAAAGATGCGCAACATCATCAGATTCCAAATAATTTTCCAAATTATTTATTTTCAAAAATATCTTTACTAGATATAAAATTTCCACACTTTAAAAATAAATCAACGTTTATTTTTAAAACAAATTCCCATTCCATTTATAAATTCCATAGTGAATTTATATTTCCAAATATCTACTGATATACGATTTTCAAATCGTTTTCAATATTCAATTTCAATTTATCTTTAAGAAGATAAAATCTCAAATACGTTTCATTTCATTTTGGAAAACATTCCCATACTTATTTAATAATAAGTATTTCACAAATCTTTTATTTTCAACATCTGAAAATACTTGATATACTTAAATCAAATTAAGTATATATTTCATTCTTTAAGGAAATCTATTTTCTATAACAACATCAATTTGAGTCAAAACGAATGTTACGTAAAACATCGTTACGACGACTCAAAATCACTAGTATAGGGATTCGAAATTAAAATAGATATATAAATCCCAATACTATATAAAACATTTCCTTCCGGAAATCATTTACTATAACAACAATGTTATAGTCCACCATTTCCTTAAATTTCTCGAAAACGTCTATTTCAACAAGAACTGTTGAAATCTATGCTTTCGATTCATAATACATTTTAAAACATCTTTAAAATGTTTAACTTCATTTTTATATCACTTCTTCAAAAATAAATCCATTTTACTTAACAATATATTCACTGTCCCAAAATCGTGAATATAACTTCTTTAATAACCTTCTATATTTAATTTATCACATTCAATCTATTTCGAATTTATAAACACGTTTACAAATTCTATTTCTCTTTTTTTATAACAACTTCGACTTATAAACCTTCTTTTATCAACTTCTATATTTAACTTATCCAAATAAGTGACTTTGGGTTTATAAACAACTTTTATAAGTTTCAATTCTATTTATAAAAACTTCATATCAAATCAATTTCAATATTGATTTCTAAATTTATTTTCAACTTTAAATAAAATTCCCATGCTGATTTCTCAAAGATTCATTTCCAGATATTAAATCAATTACAGATTGATTTCTAATTTTATTTATCACTACTAAAATAAATTCCTTATTTTTCTTTCAAATTTTTCAATATCCTGTTTTTAAATGGATTCTTCAAATTGAAATCATTTTACATGGATTTCCCAAATCAGTTCAATTTACCGATTTAAATTTCTAATTTGATTTCCAACTTATCTCCTTTTAAATAAATTCCTTTTTAAGAAAATAAATTTCAATCGTTTCTTTCAATCTATTTAAAAATCCAAATTCTTAAATTAAATTCTTCAATTTATAATCACTATTTTACGAAATCTATTTATTTAACATTTTCACTTGATTCTGGAATTAATTCGATAAGATTATAAAAATTAACTTTTTATACTTTAAAATTTTCTTTCTTCAAAATTTATTCAATTTCTAAAATTGATTCACTTAGAAATTTCTACTTTGATTCAAAAATTCAATTTCGTTTATTTTTGGAATCCAATGATATCAAACATCCATTCAGCTAAATTTTTAGCTTTCAATTAATTTCCAGACATCGATATGATCAATATAATCATTCATAGATTATCACATCACAGTAGAAATAAATTCAATCAATGTGAGGGGTCCAGTTGGATCCCTCCAACCTGTTTCCCTGCATCCAAAGATGTTAGCACAATACCAATTCCGCTCCAGTACGGAATTATCGCGGTATATGGGTTTTATAAAAATCCGCTTACTAACGGCGCAATAGGGTCTCATCCACTATACGAGGCGGGAAATCATCAATCCAATATATACATATGCCAATATGTATATATTGCTATATATATATAATAGATATATCCTACTATATCTAATAGCACATCCAATATAGCAATCAAATCAATCAATAAATAACTGAAAATTCCACTTCATTTTTGAGTGAGAAAAATCTCACCTTAGCTTTTTAATTTTGCCATCCAATCCAATCCTTATTTTGTTTTCTCGACTTTAACCTTGTATAAATAATTTATAAATCTATTAATATTCGAATTAATTGACTACATGTTGGTTTGAAATATATAATTTGGTTTTAAACTAATTTCTTTTTACATAAATATTTTCCTAGTTACTAAAATAATTACATCGGTTAACTAATTATTCATCAAACTAAATTGGTAAACTGTATTTGGTTTCCTATTGACCAAACTGCATATAACAATAAGCCCATATGGGTCTTAAAAATCTTATCTTCATATAAACTCTTATTATCTATTTATTTCACAATCTTATATATGTATTTACTGTTTTAAACTCTTTATATACATATATATATATAGAAAACTGCATATATTATCTTTTGTATGAACAAATTTAAAACATTGATGAGTTAATCAACTTATATTTTCCTATGAAAATTATATGCTCAGATAAAAATAGAAAAAAAATGAAATTACCAATCAACCGATCGAGATTGAAACACCAGAAGTCCCAAACCCATCTCGGCATCGAACCGCCTCCACCTCCGATCGAACGCGAGCTTCGCGAGTTTTCCCTGGCACTACTGCTGCCCTAGCTCGACCACACGTGTGCGTGCTATCGCGACCACCCGCCGCCTCCAGTCGTGCCTGAGCTCAGGCGAGCCATCACACTCGCTGCCCTCGAAGTCGTGAGTATCACCATCAGCCATCGCGATTTCTCCTAGCTCGAACTCGAGCCCAATCAATACCGTGCAACCCCCATGCCCACGCGAAATCGACGAACCAGCTTCGCCATTATCCCCTCACGCGCAGCCCCAAATTGACACATACGCGCGCGACCCCACTCAGCTCCACCCCTCAAGCGCGCTGCTGCCCTAGCCGTCGCTCATCGATCGCGAACCCTAGACGCCCCATCGCGATTTCCAATCGCAATACCATTGTTGTCGCGGCCATTGACTTCGGCCGGTTCTTGAATTTGAAGAGAAAAGTTTTGATTTCGTATATGAAGGGAGTGAAAGAATTTTCGATCGAGAGCTGCCATTTTTTAAACTGGTCGATGTTGTTTATTTTCATTTAAATCTGAGAGGGGCTTTCGTTTGTAAAGGAGAGGGGAACGAGATTATTTAAAATTGAACAAGTATGGCTGGCACGATTGCTTTACGTGATTCTTTGCGTGATTGAAGGAGATGAACGTGTGTATGTCGGCAAAGTTTTAAATTTAAAAATCTAAATTGAATTCAATTTAATTTCTACGCGTTTATTCGCCGTACGGCCACATAACAACTCCAAATGCTACGAAATTTGAAATTCGATAATAATTCAACATTACGGACCCAATGGAACTGATTTCGTCGAATTCCGAGACTGTGCCTCGGACGGCTATTTTTAAATATCGGCTGAACGATAAAAATTCAAAACCGATCAAATCACTTCTGAATTCATTTCTGAAGCTTCTATTATCTTCAGTATCATCAATACGAATTTTAAAAGCTTTCGAAATATTTTTCTTCAACTTAAAATTGAAGATTCAAATTTTTTATTCGACTATCAATAGATTAAATTTTAAAGATTAATCGCCAAATTCCAAGTTAAATTCGGGATTCAAATTAAATCATCGTTCAAATATTTAAAATTAATTAAATATTCTCAATTTAATTTGTCCAAAATTCAGGGTCGTTACAGACTTCCCCCCTTAAAAGAATTTCGTCCTCGAAATTACAAGTTAGGAAAATTGGTCCTTAACTCGTCTACTATTTTTCACAATCCAATAGTTTTATCAATTTATCAAAACAAATCTTCCTACTAAAGAATCGTTATCATTTCAACTAAATTTCCAAACATTTTCATAATTTTCAAACAACATTGTTTTCTTCAAAATTCAAATTCGAGTTTAAATTCAAATTTTAAACTTTCAAAATTTCTCAAAATTTTTCTAACACTCGGAATTTTCGAAAAATTTCGCCAGCGTCTCCTTTGCACGGCTAATACGGTACAACTACAAAACGTCCCTACGGACTCTCAGATTTCAAAAAGAAAAAGAAAAAGCCAAGCGGCTAGACCAGAAATCATCAAAAACTCATATTATAATTCAAATACATACCTTTTTCGAGCAATTCGAATTATCTGTGAAATAAATTTTCCAATCCCTTTATACACCTGTATATCCTACTAGCCATTATATCTAGTTACAGCATTCAAATCATTTTGCAAATTCAATTACAAATTTTCAATATAAACTACTTATATCATCTTTAGTTCACTATTGAAGTTATATCCATTATCTTCAATTTTACATTTCAAATTTTATTTGAATTCAATTTCACATTTCAATTTCTCATTTGAGTTCAATTCACAATTCCAATCTAATTTGGATTCAATTTACTTTCATTTCTGAAATATTGAATTTTATCAATTATCTGTCATTTACAACTGCACTATCTTAAATTAGTTCCAATTACTAATTCATTCGTCTTCAATTTGAATTCCATTCCAATCAGATTTCAAATATTCTATAAGTTAACAACTTATTTACATCTTGATTTATACAATCATTTATACATTCACATTCACAATTCCATTTTATTAAGGAATTTTATTTTCATTTATAAATTCATTTACAATTTATATTCACCATTTTATTCATATATGAATTTATTTCCTTATACTTTCAATTCACATTTATAGATTTCATTTGTTAATGAACTTTAATTCCAATCACATTTACATATTTTACATTAACAATTTCTATTTGTATAAGTTATCAGCTCATTTATTTTTCCCATAAATATTTTAAATAGGATTCCAGAGTTTACCAACATTTCAAAGCCATTTTGAAAACAATTCAAACTATCCTTTGAATTTCCAAAACAAAACCCAAATTTTCCAAACCACTTCTATTCAAAACAATTTGGCAGCAATTCCTCTTTTGGAAACCCGAAAATGAACACCGGTGATGTCGCGATCATCATCGGAATTATTTTCCAGCGACCGAAAAGAGTTTAGAGCTTTCATCTCTTTAAAATACTTTTCAAAATCTTTGAAATACATTTTCAAACCAAAAAGAATTTAAACTTTCCAAATCTCCAAAATTTCCAGATTCTTTCAAAACACTTCCAAATACTCCTCTGGAATTCCGTTTCAAATTATAAGTCACATTTATAATTTATATTCTCAAATTTCATTTGTATATGAATTTATTTCTTAATTTTGGAGTTACGATTTCAATTTCTTATTCAATTTCAGTGATGATAATTTACTATTATTACTTCCTAACATCCATGCATCCATATACTGCAATAATTTACAGAAAAATCATTTCTTTTTCTATCCAAAAATAGTTTTGGGTAAAATTATTTAATTTACCCTATTTTAAAACAGTACTGTGCCGAATTGTTCTATTCAAGTGTTTAGAAACCCCTTCGATACAGTTTTGCAGACTGTGCCGACGAAGGTTCATATACCACTCAATAAACCAATCATCACAATACAAAACAATTTTATATTAACTAACAAATACGCGCTCATATATATTATTACACTCAACTCATTCTAGAGTACTACTGACTCTATCTCTAATGAGTAACACCCAACAGAGCAGGGTTGTCGCTTAACCATATGCTCTGATACCACGTTGTCACATACCTTTTTCGACTTTCGAAAATTCGACATCGATACTCACTTTATCGACTGCCGAGCAATCGAGTGCCGGAAACTCCAATAGTGAGGGTTTTAAGAAAAAGAAAAAGGTAGAAGAAGAAGAAAAGAGTAGAAGAAGAAGAGAACACATCAGAACAACATCAGAACAGAAAACAATATTCAGAATCTTACACATCGCAGCGGAACAATATATATATAATAGATAAATGAATAATCTTTAAAACAAAGAACTATATCATTTTATACATACATCAATCATCAGAGTCAATATACAACAATGGACAGTTATATAACTTGTCCTCATACAGAATACACAGCGGAATAAATACTATCAGATACAAATATTACGTCTCACCATCCAGCTTGCTTCCAAAGCTCCAGAATATCCAGAATATCCTGATAATCTAACTCTAGACTGCCCGTGTGGAAATTGGTGGGCACCCAGAGTTTAGAAGGGAAACAATAAACTCCGAGTCAGTCATGGTGACTGGTGTGAGATCGTAAAACAGTTTATCTTTAGAATAAACAACAGGAAAACTTTATTTGAATTCGCAATGCTTTTGGAAAATGAAACTACCATAAGACCTCCCGCCACACACACAATGCAAACGCAGAATTGGAGGAGATTTCTTCTTATGATAGTCAAAGATGCTTACTACGCAAATCAAATCATTTTTGATATTATTATTAGTACATAGTGTAGAAAACATTTCGAAAGTATAATATTAATCTTAGCCAGCATAGGCATTCCGCACTTATGCCTACTATAGCTACTATGTTCAATAGCAGGTTACCGCCACATTCCATAGCAGGTAATACAACTAAAACCGTACAAGTCGCGTATTGTTTCTTTGGATTTCCAACAAATGGTCAGGCTAAGGAACTTCCTATCCACGATGGGTACGTCCCTGGAATAGACGACCCGAGAACCTAACCGGATCTCTGCCAACACAAGGCCGGGTTACCTCTGCAAAAATAGGTAACTACTGACACGCGTATGCCATCCCCCGATCGTAACCGATCTTCCCGAGGATCCCCGATTTCCAACAAACCACATAGATAATAATGCAGCAACCACATAGGTTAAGTATCTGGGCTCCATACCATGATACCACCTCTATCCAGAAGGAATGACATACACTAAGGGGCGCTACTCCCTAGAACCTTGCCGCATCCTTCCTGTTTCGACCATTTCCGGGGTGTGAGGCTCGACGAAGTCTCGTCCACAAAGCTACGCTTTCTACAAAGCCCTGCTTCGGGTCAAACAAAAATGATCAACCTATGATCACAAAGATATAAGATCAAACAAATGATCATATCACAAATGATCAAACACTGATCATTTCACAGCAACACTCAGTATGCCACGTTACCAAATTGGGATATATCGCTGATAAATTTCAACTACATAACCTCTGAGCTCGTACGTCTCAGAGAAGGGTGTTAAGCTAAGAGAATAAATTCTCCGCCACCAACAGAAATGTATTTGAAAGAAATCAGCTTTATATCTCAAATTGTAACGTCAGACACACAATCCATACAAGTCTGTTCCGGGATCGAACAGAACCGAAGGCACTTCTCACGAAGCCCTTGCAATTCCGGATAATTTTCTAATCACGTCCGGACTTCCCGTCACTAAGGGTGATAAAACCTCTAAATCAGAGATCAGCCGATGTAGAGTAACTCGACGGTAATCCTTCCGTTTTCAAAAATATCCGGTCTTCAACACCGGTCTTCGAATGCAATTCATAACGACGTATCACATATTCGGAATGGGTTATACGACCCCATGGTCCTTTCCCGGCTAACCCGAATAGTGAGCGATTATTCAAAAATAAGTGTGGCATTCAAATTCATCCAATTCACAACAAATACCAATCTAAAGGTAATTATTGATAGTCGGTTATTTAACTATCAATAAAGATGCGCAACATCATCAGATTCCAAATAATTTTCCAAATTATTTATTTTCAAAAATATCTTTACTAGATATAAAATTTCCACACTTTAAAAATAAATCAACGTTTATTTTTAAAACAAATTCCCATTCCATTTATAAATTCCATAGTGAATTTATATTTCCAAATATCTACTGATATACGATTTTCAAATCGTTTTCAATATTCAATTTCAATTTATCTTTAAGAAGATAAAATCTCAAATACGTTTCATTTCATTTTGGAAAACATTCCCATACTTATTTAATAATAAGTATTTCACAAATCTTTTATTTTCAACATCTGAAAATACTTGATATACTTAAATCAAATTAAGTATATATTTCATTCTTTAAGGAAATCTATTTTCTATAACAACATCAATTTGAGTCAAAACGAATGTTACGTAAAACATCGTTACGACGACTCAAAATCACTAGTATAGGGATTCGAAATTAAAATAGATATATAAATCCCAATACTATATAAAACATTTCCTTCCGGAAATCATTTACTATAACAACAATGTTATAGTCCACCATTTCCTTAAATTTCTCGAAAACGTCTATTTCAACAAGAACTGTTGAAATTTATGCTTTCGATTCATAATACATTTTAAAACATCTTTAAAATGTTTAACTTCATTTTTATATCACTTCTTCAAAAATAAATCCATTTTACTTAACAATATATTCACTGTCCCAAAATCGTGAATATAACTTCTTTAATAACCTTCTATATTTAATTTATCACATTCAATCTATTTCGAATTTATAAACACGTTTACAAATTCTATTTCTCTTTTTTTATAACAACTTCGACTTATAAACCTTCTTTTATCAACTTCTATATTTAACTTATCCAAAATAAGTGACTTTGGGTTTATAAACAACTTTTATAAGTTTCAATTCTATTTATAAAAACTTCATATCAAATCAATTTCAATATTGATTTCTAAATTTATTTTCAACTTTAAATAAAATTCCCATGCTGATTTCTCAAAGATTCATTTCCAGATATTAAATCAATTACAGATTGATTTCTAATTTTATTTATCACTACTAAAATAAATTCCTTATTTTTCTTTCAAATTTTTCAATATCCTGTTTTTAAATGGATTCTTCAAATTGAAATCATTTTACATGGATTTCCCAAATCAGTTCAATTTACCGATTTAAATTTCTAATTTGATTTCCAACTTATCTCCTTTTAAATAAATTCCTTTTTAAGAAAATAAATTTCAATCGTTTCTTTCAATCTATTTAAAAATCCAAATTCTTAAATTAAATTCTTCAATTTATAATCACTATTTTACGAAATCCATTTATTTAACATTTTCACTTGATTCTGGAATTAATTCGATAAGATTATAAAAATTAACTTTTTATACTTTAAAATTTTCTTTCTTCAAAATTTATTCAATTTCTAAAATTGATTCACTTAGAAATTTCTATTTTGATTCAAAAATTCAATTTCGTTTATTTTTGGAATCCAATGATATCAAACATCCATTCAGCTAAATTTTTAGCTTTCAATCAATTTCCAGACCTTGATATGATCAATATAATCATTCACAGATTATCACATCACAGTAGAAATAAATTCAATCAATGTGAGGGGTCCAGTTGGATCCCTCCAACCTGTTTCCCTGCATCCAAAGATGTTAGCACAATACCAATTCCGCTCCAGTACGGAATTATCGCGATATATGGGTTTTATAAAAATCCGCTTACTAACGGCGCAATAGGGTCTCATCCGCTATACGAGGCGGGAAATCATCAATCCAATATATACATATGCCAATATGTATATATTGCTATATATATAATAGATATATCCTACTATATCTAATAGCACATCCAATATAGCAATCAAATCAATCAATAAATAACTGAAAATTCCACTTCATTTTTGAGTGAGAAAAATCTCACCTTAGCTTTTTAATTTTGCCATCCAATCCAATCCTTCTTTTGTTTTCTCGACTTTAACCTTGTATAAATAATTTATAAATCTATTAATATTCGAATTAATTGACTACATGTTGGTTTGAAATATATAATTTGGTTTTAAACTAATTTCTTTTTACATAAATATTTTCCTAGTTACTAAAATAATTACATCGGTTAACTAATTATTCATCAAACTAAATTGGTAAACTGTATTTGGTTTCCTATTGACCAAACTGCATATAACAATAAGCCCATATGGGTCTTAAAAATCTTATCTTCATATAAACTCTTATTATCTATTTATTTCACAATCTTATATATGTATTTACTGTTTTAAACTCTTTATATACATATATATATATAGAAAACTGCATATATTATCTTTTGTATGAACAAATTTAAAACATTGATGAGTTAATCAACTTATATTTTCCTATGAAAATTATATGCTCAGATAAAAATAGAAAAAAAATGAAATTACCAATCAACCGATCGAGATTGAAACACCAGAAGTCCCAAACCCATCTCGGCATCGAACCGCCTCCACCTCCGATCGAACGCGAGCTTCGCGAGTTTTCCCTGGCACTACTGCTGCCCTAGCTCGACCACACGTGTGCGTGCTATCGCGACCACCCGCCGCCTCCAGTCGTGCCTGAGCTCAGGCGAGCCATCACACTCGCTGCCCTCGAAGTCGTGAGTATCACCATCAGCCATCGCGATTTCTCCTAGCTCGAACTCGAGCCCAATCAATACCGTGCAACCCCCATGCCCACGCGAAATCGACGAACCAGCTTCGCCATTATCCCCTCGCGCGCAGCCCCAAATTGACACATACGCGCGCGACCCCACTCAGCTCCACCCCTCGAGCGCGCTGCTGCCCTAGCCGCCGCTCATCGATCGCGAACCCTAGACGCCCCATCGCGATTTCCAATCGCAATACCATTGTTGTCACGGCCATTGACTTCGGCCGGTTCTTGAATTTGAAGAGAAAAGTTTTGATTTCGTATATGAAGGGAGTGAAAGAATTTTCGATCGAGAGCTGCCATTTTTTAAACTGGTCGATGTTGTTTATTTTCATTTAAATCTGAGAGGGGCTTTCGTTTGTAAAGGAGAGGGGAACGAGATTATTTAAAATTGAACAAGTATGGCTGGCACGATTGCTTTACGTGATTCTTTGCGTGATTGAAGGAGATGAACGTGTGTATGTCGGCAAAGTTTTAAATTTAAAAATCTAAATTGAATTCAATTTAATTTCTACGCGTTTATTCGCCGTACGGCCACATAACAACTCCAAATGCTACGAAATTTGAAATTCGATAATAATTCAACATTACGGACCCAATGGAACTGGTTTCGTCGAATTCCGAGACTGTGCCTCGGACGGCTATTTTTAAATATCGGCTGAACGATAAAAATTCAAAACCGATCAAATCACTTCTGAATTCATTTCTGAAGCTTCTATTATCTTCAGTATCATCAATACGAATTTTAAAAGCTTTCGAAATATTTTTCTTCAACTTAAAATTGAAGATTCAAATTTTTTATTCGACTATCAATAGATTAAATTTTAAAGATTAATCGCCAAATTCCAAGTTAAATTCGGGATTCAAATTAAATCATCGTTCAAATATTTAAAATTAATTAAATATTCTCAATTTAATTTGTCCAAAATTCAGGGTCGTTACACTGTTAATTAGATACACTCCAGTTGTAAATGCATCTGGCCAAAATTTCAGTGGAAGTGATGAATCTGCAAATAGTGTAAGACCAGTCTCTACTATGTGCTTATGTTTTCTCTCAACTAATCCATTTTGCTTAGAGGTATATGGACATGTCATCCTATGAATTATCCCTTTCTCTTATAGAAATTGTTCGAGGGACTTATATTCTATGCTTCCATCAGTTTGTATTGCCTTTACCCGCTGATTCATTAGTCTTTCTGCTTGCTTAATAAAATGAATAACCACATTATAAGTTCAGATTTTGATTTTAGAAAATATATTCATGTATATCTGGAGTATGCATCTACAAATGATATATAATATTTGAATCCATAGTTAGAATCAATGGGTGCTAGTCCCCACAAGTCAGTTGCAACAAGTTGCAGTGGCTTGGAATATTCAGTTTGTGATTCAGGGAATGTCAACTTGTGACTCTTCCCCATTTGACAGTAAGTGCAAACATAAGGAGAAGGTACATTTTAAACTACAATTTTATTATCATCCAATATTTTCCTTACAATTTTACACTAAGATGACCTAATTTGTAATGTCATACATCAAAGATACTTTTAGTAGACTCTTCAAATCCAGTTTCTGCTATATTGCACTGCTTTCTTGAATTACTTAAATGATTAAAATTTGAAAAGTTGAATCTATATAATCCCTTGTATGTTTCACCCTGCAATAATATTTTTTACTTTGAATATCCTTAAATAGACAATGATTTGGGTAAAATTCAAAAAATAAAATAGAAAAAATGAAATACAAATTATATTTCCAAGTCTAGAGTATTTGAAGCAATAATTAATATAAATATAATGCAACGTACCTTATGCTAGGGCTTGATCATAAAACAAACGAAATAATGATATACGGGTACTTGAATTTTAGGGTAGTTAACCGAAGTCATTGTTCTGCAATGAACTTTTATTTTGTAATTGTTTTACCCCTCATATATTATGGTAATTTCATCTTCAGGTTCGAATAGAGGTTGTCAAAGCCCTTATGAAAATTGCAATCAGATCCGGTCTACACTATAGGTTACGAATATATGAATTTTTGAAATCCTTAGCTGATGGTGGATTGCAATATAAGTTTCCAGAATATGGAGTTAGCAGTGGTGAAGATTAAAGTGCTAGCAGTACATGTCTTGGTTCATTAATAACCTATACTTAGGGACATTTGAATCCATCAGCTTAAGTTTTGTCTGTAATAAGTCAAATGCGACATATTCTTTTCTTCTCGATTCATTCATTCCTTTCAAAACTACACATTAGTCCATTTTGTGATTTATAAAGGTTAATCTGGATATGTGACAACAACTTATGGAATCCTTTCCTACGCTCTCCTATAGAGTCATGTGATCATGTAGTTGTAGGGACTTGTCATGGCTGATTTATGCGACATGAACAGTTCTTCAGTGTGTAATATCATTTGTTGTGCCTAATAATTATATAACTTGGGATATATTAAGAGACGAAAGCGATGGATTCGTTATAAACTTAAATTGGATTATGTAAGTGGAGATGATAATATTTATGACTGAAAAATGTCAAGGTACAACAAATGAAAATTGTTATGCTGGCTTGAATCTTAAATAAACTAACCATTTGTGTATAAGGAATTGCTCTTGTACTTCTTATGCTAGTGCATATAATAGGATGGTAGTGTATACCTGATTTGGATTGGAATTCTGTTTGATATTCAGGTTTTTGAGAATTCGATAAGATGTGCATTTTGTAAAGAGGAGAAATGTGAAAAGAGCATAAGAGAAAGAAGAAGAACTTAAGAGGAAAAGGAATAATATGAAGAGAAGTGAAACTCCATTCAACATTTTTTGTATTATTTCCATTCATGAATAATACTTTTATAACCATGCTAACCAAATAATGGATTACCAACTCATTTACTAAGGACAGAAATTGTAACTAATTACTTATTTAATGCATGATCAGAAAAATTCTAATTGCATCTAGAAAATGTCTAGACCATATAGAAATTTGTAGGAAATTCTTGTGTTCTTTACAATCTTATCATTGCCACCTGTGCATCGTTGTACATCTATATCCCTATCATTACCATCCCCTCGAAATCGACATTATCCTCAAGTTCGATGGTGCTTTGCATAGAGAAGAAGAGGCTACACTTGTTGTGGGTGAAGATACAATATGTATTGTCGAATGTAATACTTTTGAAAATGTAGAAGTTGATATGCTGGAGGAAGAGGACATCGAGGTTAGGGCTTCGAGGGTAGTGAGAAATGACGGGGGTTGGAATGACAAAGATGGAAATGTCGATGTTGTCAAAGAGGATTCAATGTTGTTGGTGATGGCGGTGATTTTGGTTTTAGAGAGCGTGATGTTAGTGAAGAGCCAGGAGTGGGTGGTTTTTAGGTTGGTTATGGAGGGAACATAGACGTTGAGAATGCTGATAACAAACTTGATATGGGGCCCAAAAGGGTTTAATTATTAGATGGTTGGAGTCATTGCGCTTAACGCGAGAGGCGTTGAAAGAAAAGTCAATGTGGTTGTTCTATAAAGTGGAGATGATGAAGGAGAAGGTATGGAGGTTGTCGACGACTTGACCATAGTTAATGTTGATAGGTGAGAGGGTTCAATGGAGTTAAGTGAATATGTAACTCTATTTGGCATCAATTTTGAGAGTGTCATTTTATCGAACGCTTTTAGGGTACGGTAACGATGAATTTGAATAAGTCATTTGAGCATGCCGTTTGAGCGGAGAAGTATAATGAATGGAAAATACGTTTGTGTGCTGCGAGCGGAGAATGAACAGAGTATTTGAAATGTATATCTTGAATAAAATTGATTTATATTTAATTAATTATTTATTTGTTTTTTAATGAACAATAAGCGTCAATAATTTGAGTAAATAAATAAGTTATAAAATATAAATTACTCTGATTCAGTTCAAACCAATTCCATAATATAGAGTACTTTGAAACGATCGTAATCAATTATCCGCGTCTCAAACGGACCACATTTTCCCAAATTATTAAGTTTAGAAGTTAAAATTTTTTACTAATTAATACCCAAATTAAATCTCAAACGGGCCAAAAAGTTGCATTCATCGGAACGGGACATTTGACCGTTACCGTTCCCCATGCGTCAAACGCGACAAAGACAATAATGGGGCGAAAAAAATAATTTGTGGCCAATGGACTCTTATTGTCTCGTTGAATTGTGCATCCAAGGTATTAACCATTATTTTTTCCTCCATGTCACTGCCTATCTTCTCACTATAGCGCTTATCCACGGTTTCAACAAGTTTATTGCTTTCAATACCACTATCGCAACTGTCAATAATGTATCTAAATGTAGTATTTCGTCTTTTGATTAATAAAGAAACCCAAGCGACTGCCAAACCTAAGGTGGTGTTTAGTTTAAAAACGAATTTTGTGTTTTCGGTTTTCAATATGTATATCAAATATGAGAAGGATGGAGGAACGACGGAGGAGATGAAAGAAGGACTAATGGGAGGACGAAGGGGTTAGATGGATGACAGAAGAATGAATTGTTTCACGTGCTTATGTTATTTCCCAAAACACAGAAAATAAAAAAAAGTTGTTTACTATTTTGTATGTTAACTTCGTTTTCTAAATTGATTTTTTCGACAATATACATGCACCATGTGCATTTTTGTAAGGATGAAAACCCAAAACTAAAAGCAACAAACCTTGTACTACCTAATAATTCATTAAAAGCAGAAAGTGGATATGAGGCAGAGCGGCAGGTCCGGCCGATAAGTAGATCTTTTTATTAGGGCTGTTACGATTGAGTCGCTCAACCGCTCAACCGTACCAACCGTTCATGTGGTTCCCATCTATAACGGTAATGGTTGAAGAATTTGAAAACCGCGGTTAACCATACCAACCGTACATGATTGTTTTGTGTAATATTTAACATTAAAGTATAAAAAATTAATAATTTAAGTTAAAGAAATAGCTTGTACATTAATAATGTGTCTTAATGAACTAATAACATGTGCATGCATATTGGTCGTTTTATAAACAAATAAATAAATTTGCAAAAAACAGTTAGAGCTATATCAATTTATCATCAACAATGCATATAATTGAAAATATATGTACGACATGCTTCAAAATTGAAAATACGACGGTTAACCATCATAGACGGTTGTGGCAACGGTTATAAAAATTTATAACCGTCAACAACGGTTGCGGTTGGTGGTAATAACGACGGTTACCGCAACCGTGACACCCCTACTTTTTATTTGTAGAACGCTCTATGCTATACATTTGCCTAATCAACGACCATAAATGCTTTTAATTGTGACATACAGCTGGCAAAGAGCAGCGTGTACTGTGTAAGATCTGCTACATGGAAGACGATGCTGAAAGAAGAGGGATTGTCGTTTGTGAGGTCGTAGAACAAGAAGATGAGTTTGATGAGGTCGGACGGGAGGACGCAGGTGATGTCGAAGTCATGGATCTGGTTGAGGACATGCAACTATGTATGCCCCAAGCGGTGAGGATGAAGCCGAACTGAAAGAGGTCAAGGGTGGTGGTGCTGGAGATGGGCTTTTTATAGGGTATTTTATCGAACCAGTTGCGGGCACGGGAGTGCAAGCCACGGTTGAAGTGGATATGCAGGATAAAACAAAGGTTGATGAATAGCAGGAAGAGAGGTACGTGGTGCAGGACCATATTGCAAGGTAGTGAAGAAATAACTTTGCCATGAGAAGGTGAGAAAAAGACTGAAAGTACCAAATAATAGAGTGCACATTTTGTAAAGAGGGGAAATGTGAGAAGATGATAAGATAAAGAAGAATTGAGAGAAAGAAGAATAATATGGAAAGGAGAAATTTCATTCAACATTTTCCATATCATTTCCATTCATCACTTAACTAGTTATTTATTTAATGCATGATCAGACCATTCTAATTGCATCTAGAAATTGCCTAGATTAATGTAGAAGCTTACAGTCTTATTATCGCCACTTGTGGGTCGATCTGCGTCCATATCCGTATCAGAATTATAGTCAGGATTTGGATGCAAGACTTGCCATGATCGGTGTGCCTAAAGGTATGTGTTGGTTTTGATTTTATTTCAACCTCATATTGGCCTTTGAGTATTTTGTGTTATACGTCTAGTATACCAAAACAGAGACTAATCAATAATAAACTCGTCTCATAAGTTTACAAATCAGATTTCCACTACTTTGGAATTCTATATTAACTATTTTTAATAATAAGTATGTTGTAATTAATTACAACAACAAACTAACAACTATAGTACTAATAACTATAGCGATAAATCAAACGTTATACTATTTAAAGAAATAGTACAACGTAGAAACGAAAATGATATATATATATATAAATAAACTAGAAATCTAACTGGTTAAAGAAGGAAATTTCATCTAAGGCTTGTCGTAACAATTTCCTTAAGACTTTATTCAAAGCCTCCCAAGATACAACAAACGTAAGCTGCTCGAGATCGTGATGTGTATGATTTTCTATGTGATAGGACTGATTATGATTTTAAGAAATGAAGATAGAGAAGAGATAATTCGGTTTTAAAATTGAGTGAGAAAAGTGATCAGGTTTCCTCCTTATTTATAGCCGAATTCCCAATGGCTACACCCGTTGAAAAAAGTAGCATCCCTTCATTTGCAACGCCAAAAAGTGTTACTGTTTGCAACAGCCGCGTCCGTTCGTTTGTAACAGTTTAGAACTATTGCTGTTTGCAACTGTCGCGTCTCTTCATTTGCAACGGCCAAAATCTATCGCGGTTTGCAACAGTCGCGTCTCTTCATTTGCAACGACCAAAAACTGTCGCGATTTGCAACAGTTGCGTCTCTTCATTTGCAACGGCTCAGAACTGTTGCTGTTTGCAACAGTCGCGTCTCTTCATTTGCAACGGTCACAACCGTTGGAAAATCCGTATCTATTTAAATACACTTTTGTTTTAAAATTAGTCCATTTTTTAGGTAGCAAAAATATATGACACAGCCCAATCTTATTGGACCCGCACCCGACCCGGGTCGGTTCGGTCGGTCGGACGGGCGGGCGGTGGCGCACGCGTGTGTTAGTCCATGGCTATATAGGTCCTCCCCCTCGCACAAAATTACCTGACCCTAAGGGCCATTATAGGGATTGAGAGTACACTATATAAACAAGAAAATGGACTTATTTTTGACGATGTGGGATATATCTCATTCACTATTTTTGAGAATTCCAACAATCCCCCACATGAATGACAATATATGTCTCCACCACACAAAGTGTAATATCACACAGTTCATATGAAAATAATGCTATATTGAGGATAAGTAGATATTTCACTTTGAACTTTCCCTAGTTAAAACTTATCGGATATACTTGGCTAATGGGTGAATTATTTCATCTTGAATCGTCAGCCGTTATTGTATAACCAGACAATAAGCTTTACAAAGCATTAGTTCCCTTCACATCCAATCTCTTGGTTGTGTTCATTTTGGTCCTGAACGATTTTTGGTTCTGTGAGTGTTTATAGAGAATAAAAGCCTTTTATATTCTCATAGAGCCGACCCAGCTCACACTAACATAGGTGATCACAACCAAAGAGTATCCTAGATATACCCCACTTGTTATTTTCAAGATATGGTCATCATTAAAAAACATAGTTTTATCCTTTTAATACTTCTGTAGGCATGCATTTATATTGTGCACCATAAGAATGGAGTAGGACTAAGTCCAAACAAATGCATTACGTCTTGAGTTATTTAGAACTGGTTTGCCTATTGATCCTAGTCCGTGGGATCTCCAGTCGCTAGGATAGGTTTCCGTATAAGATAACTCTTGTTGGTTTAGACTTTTAAACCCATTCCCCTCGATGCGCAGTTAATTTTCTCTCTTGATAAACCTTTAGTAAATGGATCCGCTAGGTTATCATTTGTTCACACATAATCTATGGAAATAGTTCTATTTGAGAGTAACTGCCTAACTGTGTTATGGCGTCGACGAATGTGTCGTGACTTTCCATTATACACAAAGTTTTGCGCTCTGCTTAATGCTGCTTGGTTATCACAGTGTATGCATATGGCCGGTACAGGTTTAGGCCAAAATGGAATATCTTCTAAAATGTGACGAAGCCATTCTGCTTCTTCGCCTGCTTTATCTAAAGCGATGAACTCCGATTCCATAGTGGATCGAGCTATGCATGTTTGTTTAGTAGATTTCCATGACACTGCTGCCCCTGCTAAGGTAAAGACATAACCACTCGTTGATTTTGATTCCTCTGAATCAGCAATCCAGTTTGCATCACTATATCCTTCTAAGACGGCAGGATATTTTCCATAATGTAAGGAATAGTTTATGGTATTTTTTAAATATCCAAGCACTCTCATTAGTGCTTTCCAGTGTTCCTTCCCTGAGTTGCTTGTATACCTGCTTAATCGACTTACTGCAAAAGCTATATCTGGTCTTGTGCAATTCATGAGATACATGAGACATCCTATTACACCAGAGTATTTCAGTTGCATTATACTCTCATTAGTGTTTTTATGCAGTACTTCCGATGGATTATACGACGTTCGTACTCCTTTAATTCCAAAATTCTGAAAATTTTCAATCACTTTTTCTACATAATGTGACTGAGATAATTCAATTCCATTAGATGTTCTTATTATTTTGATTCCCAAAATAACATATGCAACTCCTAAGTCTTTCATATCAAAATTGTTGATTAACATCTACTTAGTGGTCTCTATTACCTTAGTATTTGGACTGAAGATTAGCATATCGTCTACGTATAGACAAATCATCACGTATGATTGTCCAATTTGTTTGTAATAAACACATTTATCACATTCGTTTATACGAAAATCATTTTTCATCATGACACTATCAAATTTTGCGTGCTATTATTTTGGAGCTTCTTTTAGTCTGTATAATGATTTGACTAATCTACATACTTTGTTTTCATTCCCTTTGGATATAAAACCCTCAGGTTGCTCTATGTAAATCTCCATTTAAGAATACCGTCTTTACATCCATTTGATGAATCTGTAGATTATAGATGGATGAAATTGCTATTAACATTTTTATAGAGGTTATTCGTGTTACTGGTGAGTAGTTATCGAAGAAGTGTACACCTTCTTTTTGATGATATCTTTTGCCTACCAATCTTGCTTTGTATTTGTCGATGGAGCCATCTGGTTTCATCTTCTTTTTGAAGATCCATTTACAACCAATTGGTTTTATTCCAGGTGGAAGATCAACTATTTTCCAAGTTTTATTACTCAGAATTGAATCAATTTCACTTTGAATTGCTTCTTTCCAACATGAGAATTCAGAAGATGACATTGCTTCCTTGTACGTTTGAGGTTCGTATTCTAACATATATGTTAAAAATTCCAAACCAAATGTCTTGGAAGTTCTTGCCCTTACGCTTCTTCTTGGTTTAACTTCCTCAGTTTCACGATGAGTTTCATCTTCATGTGATTTACTCATTTCTTCTCTTGTCCTTTTGGGGACATTATTTCCTTCATTTCTTTTGTGCGGAAACACATCTTCAAAGAATGAGGCGTCTCTTGATTCCATGATTGTATTTACATGAATATCAGTTATATCAGACTTGAATACCAAAAATCTATAGGCACTATTATTTTGGGCTGGCCCTAAATAGTAACAATCTACTGTTTTTGGTCCAAGTTTGACTTTCTTGGGAGGCAGAACTGGAACTTTTGCTAAGCACCCCCACACTTTGAGGTATTTAAAACTTGGTATGTGTCCTTTTCATAACTCATATGGAATTGTTCCTGTTTTATTGTGAGGAACCTTGTTTAATATATGATTAGACATATTTAAGGCTTCTCCCCACAAGTTCATCGGTAGGCCAGAAGTTAAGAGTATCGCTTTAATCATATCTTTTAATGTTCTATTCTTTCTCTCGGCTATACCATTTTGTTGTGGTGAATATGGTACTGTTGTTTGATGAATTATACCATTTTCGGCACTGAAATGTTCAAATGGTGATTCATATTCTCCACCTCGATCAGATCTCAATATCTTGATCTTTTTATTTAACTAATTTTCTACCTCATCTTTGTACTTCATAAACAATGTAATTGCTTCATCCTTGCTATTTAAAAGATATACATAGCAATATCGTGTATAATCATCAATAAAGGTAATAAAGTACCTTTTCCCACCTCTTGTAGGTAATGATTTGAAATCACATAAATCAGTATGAACCAAACCTAGTGGTTCGGTGCTTCTATCAACTATATGAAATGGTTTTTTGACCATTTTTGCTTCTATACATGTCTCACATTTGTAGTTTTATCTACTTGGAATTTTGGAATTAATCCCAAGTTTGATAGTTTTTTCATTTTTCGAAATTTATGTGTCCTAATCTATCATGCCACAGTAAAATTTCGTGCTCAAGCAAATAAAAACTTCAATTTTATTAATAGCATAATCAGAATACATAGTTTTTTTTTTCTGACAACGGCTACATTTGCCTTAAATAGGCCATCACATAAATATCCCCTTCCTATATACATTCCAGCTTTGGACAGAACCATCTTGTCTGACTCGAAGACCATTTTGAATCCTTTCTCTGATAGCACTGGACTAGAGATGAGATTCTTGCGTATGTTTGGAACGTGGAGCACATCATTCAACTTGACAGTTTTTCCAGAAGTAAACTTGAGGATTATTGTGCCATTGCCTTCGATCATGGAAACTGCAGAATTACCCATGTAGAGTTTTTCTTCCTGATCGAATTTCTGGTATGTAGAAAACATGGATTTATCAGAGCAAACATGACGAGTAGCGCCTGTGTCCACCCACCATTGGTTAGGGTTCTGAACCAAATTGCATTTAGATATAACTGCTGAAAAATTAGACTCATCTACTTCCATGTTATCCACCATATTTGCCTCTGAGTTGCATTCCTTCTTGTGTCTACAATCTCTAGCGGCGTGTCCTGCTTTTCCACAAACCCAACACTCGCCATTAAACTTCTTGGTTCGTTTGTTATCTTTGGGTTTGTTTTGAGGCGCTTTTTTCTTCTGCGGGAATTTCTTCTTATTGTTTTTCTTGAAATGGCCTTTGTTCTTTAACTCTTCTGCCACAAATGCCTCTTCGCTTTGTTTTGTCACTTCGCGGTTATCAGCCTCAATTTTTAGTCTGACAATAAGATCTTCTAAGGAAATCTCTTTTTTCTTATGTTTCAGATATTTGCGGTAGTCTTTCCAGGATGGTAGTAATTTCCCTGTTATCGCTTCAACAAGGAAGGATTCTCCAACTTTATGTCCTTCTGCTTCAAGTTTATGAATTATGAGTTGGAGTTCTTGCACTTGACTAGTTACGGATTTGGAGTCAACCATTTTGTAATCCATAAACTTATCTACGATGAACTTCTTCAAACTGACATTCTGCGTTTTGTATTTATGTGCAAGTGCAGTCCATAAGGATTTTGCTGTCTGGTGTGGTTGATATACTTTATATAGTACTTTATCCAGACAATTCAGAATGTAGTTTCGGCACAGGAAGTCTGAATGCTTCCATGAGTCAATTCCAAGAAAAACAGCTGCATCTTTTTCTCTAGTTTGTCCGTCTTTAGGCTTTGGTTCATCCTCCTCGATGCACTTCTGCAGCCCTAGCGTGGTGAGATAAAACAACATTTGATTTTGCCATGTTACGAAGTCATCACCATCTCCTTTGAACGGATCAGACCTGTTGTGAGTAGTAACCTTTGTTGATAGTTCAACTGTTACCATTTTTGTTTTAGTGAAAACAGGAAAGTCTTAAGATGTTATACGTCTAGTATACCAAAACAGAGACTAATCAATAATAAACTCGTCTCACAAGTTTACAAATCAGATTTTCACTACGTTGGAATTCTGTATTAGCTATTGTTAATAATAAGTATGTAGTAATTAATTACAACAACAAACTAACAACTATATTATTAATAACTATAGCGATAAATCAAACGTTATACTATTTAAAGAAATAGTACAACGTAGAAACGAAAATGATATATATATATATATATTATATATATATATATATATATATATAAATCAACTAGAAATCTAACCGGTTGAAGAAGGAAATTTCGTCTGAGGCTTGTCGTAACAATTTCCTTAAGACTTTATTCAAAGCCTCCCAAGATACAACAGACGTAAGCTGCTCGAGATCATGATGTGTATGATTTTCTGTGTGATAGGACTGATTATGATTTTAAGAAATGAAGATAGAGAAGTGTTACTGTTCGCAACAGTCGCATCTGTTCGTTTGCAACGGTTTAGAACTGTTGCTGTTTGCAACAGTCGCGTCTCTTCATTTGCAACGATCACAACCGTTGGAAAATCCGTATCTATTTAAACACACTTCTGTTTTAAAATCAGTCCATTTTTTAGGTAGTAAAAATATATGACACAACCCAATCTTATTGGATCCGCACCCAGCCCGGTTCGGTCGGACGACGGCGTGCGCGTGTTAGTCCATGACCATATAGGTCCTCCCCTCGCACAAAATTACCTAACCCTAAAAGCCAATATAGGGATTGAGAGTACACTATATAAACAAGAAAATGGACTTATTGTTGGCGATGTGGGATATATCTCATTCACTATTTTTGAGAATTCCAACATTTTGTAGTTATCTTACCCGTTTAGATCACATTTCAAGACATTACGCATTAGATCACTTTTAAAATTATCTATAAACATTGTCTTGCTGATGTGGTAAAAAGTGGACATTTGTACCCGTGCTATTTGAAATAGGGGCGGGCAGTACATTTTAAATAAAATTGCAAAAGTGCTCTTTCATATAGCTCCATTGCATTTTATTAAAAAAAAGCCGTATTGATGAACGATGCAATTTTTTTCTTTTATTTTTTATTTTACCGTAGAAATTATATATTGGCCCGTTTTGAAATAGCACCTCTACAAAACTACCAGTAATCACTTTCTGCATACATGGAAAAAAGTGGACCATGGCTGTATTATGTTTTACAATATGATTAAGCTTGTAAAAACATCCAAAAAGAAGACCGATGTGAAAAAAGACCCTATTTTCTAAGATTTGTTTAGACTTCTAAATGAAACAGGCTGCTTAAGAATATTCTATTAATCAATGCTGGGTCTGGTACTGAAGTTTGACAACTGCAAATTGTTACAATGAAATTTCTCCATAGAAGTTTGACAAATATAATATTGTTTTGTTTTGTGATTGTGAAAGTTTACATGGATACACCTTGTCATATATATTTACATATGTAATTCTAGCAGTCAGTCTCATTCTAAGAATGTGTTGCCATTTCATACCGATCTCATCAAATGTTTTAGTGTGTTCGGTAAAAAAAACGACGGACTCATTTGGAACTTACTTTGTGCATGTAACCAAATATCTGAACTTCAATTAAATTTTAACTATATCTAAGGTGCAGTTAATGCAGTATAATAAAATAGTGTAAAAGGATTGAAATTACTTGGTTCTCATATTAGTACACTAAACAAAAGATGTAGATTAACATGACTAAATTGATTGGCATCAAGCTATCAACTGCGAGAAAGTGCACAAGCACATACATGATACTGTGTATAATTTATTTCTCCAAACTTGATTAGCATCAGGTTTAAATTGTTAATTCTTTGTGTTTATGAATATCAATCAGTGATATGGAAGTTCTGGTTTACAAGACATACAAAAATCAACAAGTTTCTGTTTGCTAGGTGAAATTCACATGGTAAGGAAGTTACCCTTATTGTGGTCAACCTAGCAGCTTCAATGTTGCTGCCAGGTTGGGCATGTTGTTCCATATTTCGAAGAAAGAAGAAGAGAGAGCTCAAGATAACACAAGCAAAAATCATGGTGACATATGTAACCTTACATATAAAGTTTAATTTACAAATACATTCTCTTAAGTTTGTTTCTTTCTTCTAGAAAATTTGGGTGCAATTTCTTCCTTCAGCGAGAGATCAAACCATGAACAAAGAAGCGAAGCAAGAACGCTTCCAGTAATTGGGCTTGAATCAATTGCCGCATCCCCAGACTACTTCTCATCTGTTAATAAACACTTAGAAGGCGGTTTCGGTCCTATTTAGGAGGCTAACATCTTTTCTTCAGCATTATGCATTAATCTTGGTAAATTAAATAATAATTCTATACTATATTGATTTTTTTTAATGGGAAAAAAAAATTAGGCCAGTTTCAAGAACTTATAAGTGATAACTGATTTAAACAAGCATACAAGTTTGTAAACTAATTACAGACTTTGATCGCTTTATCCAGTGGTAAAAAACAACTATTTGTACCGATGCTATTCGTGTGTATAATTTGTTTATTTCTGCCAAAAAAAATCACTGGTGCTGTCTCATATTCTTCCGGTTCATTATTGAGATAAAAAGGTAATCGTACTATAGCTATGTCACTTATGCTTCTGCAAATCTCTAAGGTTTTTTCCTTTTTTTTTTAAATTTGGGGTTACTGGCACAAATGATCACCGTCTATCACACTGAGTGCTGTTACACCAAGTTTCACTTAGGTTCTTCACATCGATAGGCATGATGTAACAAAGCTAATTCTATTTCGCTTCTGCATATACTTCAGTTGGCTTTGGTCTGCAACCCGCATCTTTGGACCGCACCCGCTTTTGCTTTTATCCTTTTGTATTTTGGGCCTGACTGTTTTCAGCCCATTGTTTCATTTCTGTATTATAAATACAGTAGCTATGTGAAGAGTATTATTTTTTGAGAAAAAGATAATTAAACAATATTTTCGACTTATCTTTTATGGTATCAGAGCCATTGCCAAACGGCAGATTCTTCTTCTCGAAATATTGATTTGCTTTGGGGATCCCCTTAGAATATTATCATCATAGGGGAGGATACCCTTCTCAAGACCATTGTTGTACACATTCACTAGTTTTTCTTCCCTCAGTGCCTTCCTAGAGGCAGATCAGAATCAAGATCTTCATCTCCACCTCTTGTTGCACTTTTCCGACCAGTCATCTGAAGGTATCATTAGTTCCTGTTCATATATTACTGTTCTTCAATAAAACAGTAATACATATAGCAGTGTACCTCTTTACACCTTCCTGTTTATCATTTCTGAGATCTTGCTTGGATACCAAAATCGGTTTCTTGATTAAGAAATCAGATTTCTTGATTTTTTGATACATCATGGCCCTCGAAGAAGAGGATGTTACCTCAGCAAGCAACGGCAACAGACCTAAAGAGAATCAAAAATCAGAATCCATTTTGATCAGACCAAAAAATCAAGCAATAAGCACACCATTAGATGAAGACAATTACATCACATGGAAATATCAAGTTGAAATTGCTTTAAGAGCATATGATATACAAGACTATGTCAAAGGAACCAAAGTGATTCCCCCAATAAACATCACAGATGATAAAGGTGATACAACAAGCAATCCAGATTACATCTTACACCAAAAACAAGACAACTTGCTTGCATCTTGGCTCCTATCTTCTGTCAGTCAAAGTCTATTATCTCAACTAATTGGATGTTACACATCATTTGAAATATGGTCATCCATTGAAAGAATTTTTAATTCGCAGTCAGCAGCAAGGATTATGCATTACAGAAGAGAACTACAAAATACAAGAAAGACTGATATGAGTATGAGAGAATACCTTGCCAAAATCAAGAATTTGTGTGACAGGTTAAAGGCTGTTGGTCACAATGTTTCAAACAGTGAGCAAATTCTGATTATTACCAATGGCCTGGATCAAGAATATGAATCTCTGGTAACCTTTATTGCCACACAACCAACTCTACCTGATCTTGACTATGTCTACTCTGCTCTCCTTGCACATGAAGGCAGATTAGAGCAGAAAAGACTTATACAAGAAGATTATTCAACAAACTATGTTTCAACCACAAAGAACAAAGGTCAGAAAAATGCCCAGAATGATCAAAACACAAGAGGAGGTTACAATCAAAGGGGCAGAGGTAGAGGAAGATTTCCAAATAATAACAGAGTCAAATGCCAAATTTGTGAAAAATTTGGTCACATGGCAAATAAATGTTACTTCAGATTCAGGGAGGATGTTAATTCATCACAGCAGGCAACCAACAGTGAATATGGCATAGACCAACCAGCAATCAAGAAACAGTTCAGACAATTCAACTGATGATACAGTCAAGACTGATGATATTAACACAGAGGATTGGTTTCCAGATTCTGGAGCTACGAATCACATCACCAACAATCTACAAAATCTCAACTTGGGAAACAAAAGCTACAATGGTAAGAGTTTAGTTTCTATGGGTAATGGTGAAACTGCAAACATATCACATGTGGGGACAGACACTATACAAGGTACCAGAGTACTTTATCTTAATAATCTATTAAGAGTGCCAAGTATCAAAAAGAACCTAATTAGTGTCTCACAATTTGCTAAAGAAAATCATGTATATTTTGAGTTTCACCCTAAGTTCTGTCTTGTTAAAGATATGCTAAGTAAAGACATATTATTACAGGGTAAACTGGAACAGGGTCTGTACAAGTTCAGCAATATGAGAACTAAGAGTATTTGTGATAATCATGTTTGGTGCAATAATACTAGCATGAATGATGATAAGTATAATTGTGTTTTTCATACGTGGCATTGTAAATTGAGACATCCTAGCTATGATGTTGTAAAACAAGTGTTGAATGAAAATAAAATTTCTTTCTTACCCTTACAAAATTCCTCAATATGCACACACTGTCAAATTGGTAAAAGTCACAAATTACCCTTTCAATATTCTGAAACTATTTATAAAAGACCACTTGAGCTCGTGGCAGCTGACTTGTGGGGACCGTCTCCACACAACTCAACCAAGGGGGACAGGTATTACCTTTCACTTGTTGATGCATATAGTAGGTATACATGGATATATTTTCTTAAAGCTAAATCTGATACATGTAGTGCTATGAAACACTTTATCACTCGTGCTGAAAAACAACATAATTGCAGTGTGAAAATTATACAAACAGATGGTGGAGGTGAGTTTCAAACCCTAAAGGAGTTTTTCAGCACAAAAGGGATCGTGCATAGGACTACATGCCCCCATACATCAGAACAGAATGGGTTGGTTGAGAGAAAACATAGGCACATTATGGAGACTGGGCTAACACTTTTGTCTCAGGCAAATCTACCAATGAGATACTGGAGAGAGGCTTTTGCCACAGCAGTGTATCTCATTAATAGAATGCCAACTAAAGTGTTGAACCATATAAGTCCTTTTGAAAAATTATTTTGCATTAAACCAGACTATAAATACTTGAGAACTTTTGGGTGCCTGTATTTTCCCTGCCTTAGACCATACAATAAACATAAATTAAGCCTAAGGTCTAGTCAATGTACTTTTTTAGGATATGCACATAATCAGAAGGGGTACATGTGTCTAGACCATAAGGGGAGAGTTTATACTTCAAGGCATGTTGTTTTCAATGAAAATGTTTTTCCTTTTGCAGAAAAGGAAAAGCATATGCAAGAAGCTAATGTTGATAAAGCAAGCACTAGTCACATATCAGACCTATCAGAATGGCTCAATGCTGATATTCAATTAAATGGAGAACCAACAAGAAATGAGGTTAATGATCATTCAGAGCAAACAACAACAAGCAGTTCCCAATATGATGAACAACCAGAACCAAACACACAGCAAGATCATATCGATAGAGATTTAACAACTGAAATTTCTGATGAAAATGATGGGGATCACAGTGTACCACAACCAACTAATGTCCAGCATCCCATGGTTAGCAGATCAAAAAGTGGGATTTTTAAACCCAAAATATTAAACATTCAGCTCAGTGAGGTGGAACCAACATCATACGAACATGCCATTAAAGACAGAAGATGGAAAAAGGCCATGGATGAGGAGTACAATGCTCTAATCAAAAATAAAACATGGACACTTGTTGATCTACCAAAGCACAAAAATGTTGTAGGAAGCAAATGGACATACAAAATAAAAAGAGATGCTGATGGCAAGGTTACTAAGTACAAGGCTAGACTTGTGGCAAAAGGGTATACACAACAGTTTGGATTTGATTTCAATGAGACCTTCTCTCCAGTCATTAAGCCAGCAACAGTTAGAATAATTTTAACTATTGCTTTACATAAAATCTAGGGAATAAGGCAATTAGATGTGCATAATGCCTTTCTAAATGGAGACTTAGTGGAGGAAGTATATATGCAGCAGCCAAAAGGTTATAGCTCAGAAGCAAGTGTAAATCAAGTATGCAAATTACATAAAGCAATTTATGGTTTAAAACAAGCCTCAAGGGCTTGGTATGATAAGTTGAAGAACACTTTAGTCAAATTGGGTTTTACTGCCACTAAATCTGACAGTTCCTTTTATATAAGAAATAAAAGTGAAGGCAGCATCTACATCTTAGTTTATGTTGATGATATACTCATCACAGGTGACAGTCAGCATGAGATTGAGCTAGTCATAAAATACTTGGATAAAGAGTTTGCTATAAAAGACATGGGTGAAGCAAGTTACTTTCTTGGCATACACATTCAAAGGAATACAGATTCAAGCATCATATTATCGCAGAAACAATACATAACAGACATACTGGTCAGATCAAAGATGGATAAAGCTAAGCCACTACCTACTCCTATGACAAGTAACCTCAAGTTATCTAAAGAAAAGGGTGAATACATTGAAAACATCAAACAGTATAGGAGCATTGTTGGAGCATTACAGTATGCCACAATCACAAGACCAGATATCTGTTTTAGTGTTAATAAAGTTTGTCAATACATGCAAACACCTACAATTGAGCACTGGCGTGCCGTTAAACGTATTCTGTGATACTTGAAAGGGACAGTCAACCATGGATTAAAGCTTGTATCTAACAAAAACTTAAATTTGCAAGCTTACAGTGATTCTGATTGGGCCAACGATCTCGATGATAGAAGATCTATCACCGGATATTGTGTTTACCTCGGCAGCAATCCCATCTCGTGGTGCATGAAAAAGCAAGCCACAATCTCTAGATCGAGCACTGAGGCTGAGTGCAGGGCCATCGTCAGCACCACAGCGGAGATCATCTGGACCGAGACTTTACTTCAGGAATTAGGGTTCAAACTAAATCGAAAGCCAACTATTTGGGTCGACAACTTGAGTGCTATTTCTCTATCTATGAACCCTACCCAGCACTCGAGAACGAAGCATTTGGAAGTGGATCTTCACTTCGTTCGTGAACAGACTGGAAGTGGGAAACTCCAGATTCAACACGTTCCATCGTTTTATCAACGTGCCGATGTGTTGACGAAAGCTATTTCGTCTAAGAATTTCGATAGATTTAGAGAAGATCTCAGAGTTTTCTCTGGCGCCATGAGAGACGAAGAAAAGTTGGAACCCTAGCTTTATTTGAGGGGGTGTAACAAAGATAATTCTATTTCGCTTCTGCATATACTTCAGTTGGCTTTGGTCTGCAACCCGCATCTTTGGACCGCACCCGCTTTTGCTTTTATCCTTTTGTATTTTGGGCCTGACTGTTTTCAGCCCATTGTTTCATTTCTGTATTATAAATACAGTAGCTATGTGAAGAGTATTATTTTTTGAGAAAAAGATAATAAAACAATATTTTCGACTTATCTTTTATGATGTACCTTAATATAATGACAAAGACCAAGTAAGGATCGGTACCCTAGAGCATATATCACCACGGCATAAACACCAGCTTAGAATATGGATATATCTCAAAACGAGGTCATTTGAGCACATGAGACCGACACCGTTTTAATCAACGTCGTCCAAGGATCACAATAAACTAATTACTTAGCCAATTCGCCATCCACTTCAAGTAAGTCTCGTAGTATTTGATGTTTTCAGAATCCGCGGTGCGTAACTATGCATTTCTCCAAACAAAGCTGTTGCGAGAAATCTTTACCCAAAGGCACTTGATTTCTTGTATGCATCTTAAGTTACATATTACTGAATAAAGTTATCTCACATGAATGACAAGAATACACAAAGAAACCAAACTAAGCTTGGTGTTTGATATCTTGTAGACATCTAATGTCGACCTTTTTTTTTCCTTTCAAAAATGACTTTTTGGGGTTTTTTTAATATTAATTATATTTTATTATTATGCATTTGAAGGGTGTTGCAACTTAATAGATCAGCATTTTTGGTTTTTATTTTCTATTTGATACACAGTTGTGAGATTTTGCTCAAAACTGAGCAGTGCAACCTTGTTCATATTCTTAACTGCTGCATTCAAGGAGAAGATATACTGATGAAGTGATGATCAAAGAGTACAATTCAAACAGAGTTTATGTATGCGTTCTTATTTGGTAAAAATTAATCTCTGTCTGTCAGGTACGCTTAACTTGTCTAACACAAAATTAAAAGGTCATTATGCGCACAATTTAAAGAACTCTAAAATTGACATCACATGTATCTTATGCACACAATTTTTTACGTCGAGAAAGATAGGGGATACAGTCGCCGATTCCAATTAAAAACCAAAGCAAGGATTCAACTTTTAGATCTAGTGATTTATCCGCAATTTTAGCAGAATCAAATATGCTACAATGCACTGGTTATTTCACGATCATTAAATCTGAGATCCAAAGGCTCATGTTTTTTGATGTATCAAGTGCCCATCCTTCTGAATGTTTAGGGTTCTTATTTTCAATGTACATGTTGATATTGTGAACATTCGCATAGTTAGCTTATCCCCCCTCTTTGACATGGTAAATCTTAGTTATATTTGTTTTTCGACAGCAATCTTTCTTATCTTTGGCCTTAGTCTATTGTTTCATGCAGTGGCAATCGAGAAATAATGCAACAAGTATGTGCGAGGCGGCAACCAACTTTTATCACTGGACCATTTGTTTGTGAGTATTCATTCAACTAGAGGCGAAATTTGTAAGTAAGAACGTCATTCACACAACTGAAGTCTCCAGTATTTTTCTTCGATACCCCTTTGTTTTAAGCTATTTAATCGAATACATTACTTATAATTGGTGCATTGCTATCAGCACCCACGTATGTGCTAGGGCCATCTGAGATTTTTTTTTTTTTTTTTACACTGCGGTGGGTGAACACCAGTCGAAGCCAGCAGATTCGGACGGTGGTTGGTGTACCGTGGTGGCCACAAGCACTAAACTTGATGCCCGCTATATTTATTATGCAAAAAATTCTGAACAAACTCATATAAAGAAAAAGAGAAATTTGATCTGAAAATCAGATGGGTAAAGATATATAGGCGGAGCCTTGGTGCGGTCCACCACCTACATTTTTCTTCTCTTCCTGTGTGTGTACTGGTAGTAGGTTAGCGAAGCCCAGTTCTTGTTATGCCAGCTAATACTATTTCAGTTAATTGACTTTCATTTTCCACAGTAGGGCCAATATTGACATACATTCTTTCTTTTACATCCCAGACTTAATGACTTTTCTTTCTATGACTTTTCTTTCTTTACACTAGTGCCATTGTGGAAATAGATTCTTTGTTTTATGTTCTAGACTTAGTGACTTGATGACTTTTCTTTCTTTACTATTATTTCGGACATAAGAATTATTGGATATCTTGAATAGAAGATTGATATCTGAAATAGTTTATTTCTTTTATATTCCTATAACAAATTAATTCCCTCTTTTTTTTATGTGAACCACAAAGATAACTTATTTGGTCCTTGGATATTATCCATTATTGATTTTGTGAGCCAGATATGTTCTGTTATTATACCTTTTTGTTCTAACTAAAATTAGAAATAAGCTATTTCTGAATATTATGTAATGCTAGTATAAGTAGGAATGTAAAGAGATCAAACCATTTTATGAATTAATTTTCTTTCTTTCTAGAATGACTGTAATCCACTGAACATTAGACAAAGCAAAAAATGGACTTGCTTCTTGCTATGTCTTTTTTTTTTTAACTTTCCACCTCTCGTTGTCATTTCAATGTTTTGTAGACCAACTATCCTTTGGAGAAAAGGTAGATGCTATTTATTTATTTTTATTCATTATACATTTTAAAAAAACGTTTTAAGTAGAAAGTATAAGAGTAACATGAATTTTCCTTTTTAATGTATTCATTACTAAAGAGTCTACTTCATTTGACTAGTTTTTGGTTGTGGTTATGAACAATTCATACAAAATATTAATCCTTTTTACAAATATGTCAACTTTTACATGTTAACATATACTGTGTTCGATATATAACTACGGATCAGATTCATATTATTTGCAATGTACTGTCGTTAATTGTTAAGCTAATCCTAAACTGTGGTGTGCAAAATGACAAAATAACTACGCACATATTCACATTTCACAGTTGGTTTAAAATGTCACTAGCTAATGCTTAATTTTCTTTTATGGGAGTTCTTTTAACAAGCTGAGTGCAATGTCATTGTCATTGATTTTTGACTCTCCGCTTTCCTCTCCAAGACTCAATACAAAAACAAATGCATCTATTTCAGATAACCATCTACCTTCATTTCTATACAAAAGAAACATGAGACATCACCACAAAATACTCCTCATATTCACCACATTACTCATCCTCACCTCCTCCTCAATTGCTAGGTACACTCTTACTCCCACCACCCCTTTACATGGCAATGAAACCCTCATCTCTGCTTCCGGTTCCTTCGCTCTTGGGTTCTTCAACCCAAATCCGAAAAACCACTACATCGGGCTATGGTACAACCAAATACCCAAAAGAAAAATTGTATGGGTTGCAAACTGGGCAAACCCATTAGTAAACTCGCCCGGAGTCTTATCCATCACACCCAACGGCACCCTCACGATCGCCGACAAAAACTTGCATGTAGTTTGGTCTTCGAACACGTCAACCAAACTTTCCAACCCAATAGCTCAACTTCTAGATAATGGTAACCTTGTAGTTAAAGAATTAAACGACGATACATCAAATTATGCATGGCAAGGTTTCAACAACCCAACCGACACACTCCTAGCCGGAATGATAATGGGTGTGGATTTCGCCACAGGCTTGAACCGTACATTGACTTCATGGTCAAGTCCTGAAGATCCAACCCCAGGACCATATCATGTATACATCGAAACAAGAGGAGATCCAGAGGTATTCCTTACAAACGACAGGAACCGAATATGGAGGAGCGGACCCTGGGTTGGGGGCCGCTTCAGTGGGGTGCCCAATATGTTGACATATCAAGGTATCAACTTCAGTTTAGTTAGCAATACGTCGGGAGTTACGTACTCCTACCAGCTTGAACCATCCGTTATATCAGTACTGTCCTTGACTTCTTCTGGAAGTTTCCAACGCTCTATCTGGGTGAATGGCACACAAGAATGGGATGACTACTCTAGCGCGCCGAAGGAGTTGTGTGATCAAATCGGTAAGTGTGGGAATTATGGCTTGTGTGACGTGAATGAGTCTCCAATATGCAATTGTTTAAACGGTTTTGAACCTAAGAACCGGGTTAATTGGAACACTCTGGATGATTGGAATGATGGTTGTGTTAGGAAGCACGAGTTGGAGTGTAAGAATGGAGTAGATGAGTTTAGGTTGGTGAGTAATGTGAAGCTACCACAAAGTGAAGATTGCATGGTTGATTTGAGTTTGAACCTTGACCAGTGCAAAAATTTGTGTTTGATGAACTGTTCGTGTACTGCTTATGCTAGTGCGGTTGCGGATAACAGTAGTGGATGTGTGATTTGGATTGGGGTGTTGTTTGATTTGAGGACTTACAATAGTATTTCTGGACAGGATCTATTTGTGCGCCTGAATGCTATCGATGTGCCTATCAATGTTCCTATCAATGTGCCTAAAGGTATGTGTTGCTCTTCGTTTTTGGGTGTCCCTTCACACACACACTTATATCTATATTGCATGTATCTGAGAAAAAATAGCATGGATTTGAAAAGTGGTAACTGTTATTCAATAGTTCCAAACTAAGGCTCTGCATGTATAAAATATAATCCAAAGGCCTTCCCAATTTTCTAGTGGTCTTTGACTATACACACACACGCATTGAAGTGGATCCTTGTTAAATAACATGCAAGTATTTCAATGAATAAGACAATGAAGTAAAAGTGAGAAGAATTAGTAAAAATAACCTTTCTATTTACTAGAAATGGAAGTGTAAACAAATAAGAACAAGGAGGTCTTATATAGATGTACTAAGTCGATAGCACTTAAACCCAAATGTCTATCCATGTTATGCACAACACCCCTTTTCGATATACCATTTGTTGTGATATTTGCTAAATTGAAACATTGTTAGGAGAATCCAGCAAGACAAAACCGATACAAATGAAAAAACATATTATTTGCAATAAAAGTAATTATGTCGTTGTTAAATTACCGTTTGATTATAATACATGATCGAACAACCTTCCCATACTAATACAATAAATTGGTTTCTTGAACTTCAAGATCAGCAACACTTATATATATATGGTACTTTCGCATGCTAATACCATAAACCAGTTTCTTGAACTTCTTGATTGGCAACACTTTAATATATAAATGAATGAGATTATTGAGAGTATTTATTTAATTCCAGTTATATTATTCTTCTCAAGCATGTGCACAGAAAAGAACTTCACAGACATATGTTTATTTCTACCTCCTTTGATATATTCTCATTTAATTCGAGCAATACAAGCACCATTGTCCTAAATTCAAATATTTTGAGGTTTTAAATGAAAAGTATTTTGTAAATGAGATTATTTTGATATGTGTAGTACACGTGCATATGTAATAATTGTATATAATTTATAACGACTGAAAATTATTAAATTTCAATTTTATATAAAGGTTTAATAAGCATAAGCTGATAATTAAAAAGAAAAAACTGTGAACTTTTTATTGAGATTGAGATTTGAACTTGTGATTTTATTTATGTATCAAATTTTCCTTTTGAATTAAATGTTAGTTTTGCTCTGAATGAGATTCGAGCTATGGACCATTTGTTTGTATACAAGCGCGTTTTTGGAACTTCAGTCTCCGCTTGGGAGTTTTGTGGTACCGGTTATGAAAGATTTTGAAAGTACGGATTTTGATCGTCAATTAATATAGTGGTTTTGATTAGTTTACATGAAGTATTGTTATAATCGATCAATGCATGTTTGAGAGTTTAATATACACCGGTTTTGAGAGTTTTCCATTAAAGTAACATTACATATATATGCTTAAATTTATTCTTTTGTTTTGTGAAGATTAATTCTACGATATAATTAGTGGGGTATAATTGAAAAAAAAAATTATAACCCCTTCAAGCACCCCAACTTGATGGGTTGAGAATTACCATCAAAATTACACTGCACCGATTTTATAACCAACGACAATCGGTGTGAAAAAAAACTAACAAGCAAGGGTCATGATAATACCTGAAATACAAAGTCATTCAAAACCAGTCAAAACTGGTAGAAAATAAACTCTCAAGCGGAGCCACGTAGATATAATACCGTACTGCTAGAATCATCCATACCAAGCTTTGTTACCATTTCAAAACATTCATCTCATTCAAAAATACAAGTTTACATGATCCACGAAAATATTCATTTTAACTATCGCTTTGAAATATAATTTTGAATGAGTTAAAAGTTTGTGGAGATGCTCTTATAGCTACTAGATTATATCCACAATACTTTATTCTATTTCAATAGTGTCAAACATAAAAAAACATTAGGGGATGAATTTTGATGGAAAAATTAAGAGTGGACGTTAATGTTAGAAAAAATCTCTGTTGTCCTAGTCCTTAGGCTTCAAAAATAATAATAGGGTATACGAGTTTTTCGGTCTTGGGTGTTTTTCCCCGGCGGTGGTAGCCACCATATAAGGTTGCCATCTGACGGATCTTGTTGAAGAATAGTGGTTGATTTTGGTTGTTCACAAAGCAGTTGACTTTCTGTTTGGAATATGGCGATGACAGCACACAGTGTCAACAAGTTGACAGTAGATAAAGTCGTTTCAGATTCATCGATGAAGAGAGTCTGGATCAGATGTAGAGCGCTTTGGGAAGCACAATAGTCTGATGAGAAAAAAACATGATAGTTATTGTAGATTAGGTTGGATCCATGAAATCTGAAGTCTGAAACCACCATAGATACCTTGTCTCCTACCTCGCTGGACCAGGAAGGATGATGCACTGGTTGAGAATTTAGTTGGAGTGCTTGCTGTGATAAGGTTTGCAAACTAGTGTAAACTAAAATAAGTTCAGACTATATACGCTCCAAGAGCTTGGGGTTGAAAGAAAATATATTGGCAATGAGCAATTTGGCTGCAATGAAAATGAGGTTGGAGAGAAAGGATGCGCTATCCTGCACGAAAGATCATTATATATGGTGGCTTCAGGCTGAGTTTGTTTTTTATAATAAGTTCTGAATCTAAATTCTGATTTAAAAATCAGAACTTCTATGTTGTTTTTTTTTTATCTTTGTTCTGAATAAATCTATTTATTCAGACAAAATAATTCAGAACTTTTTAGTGCTTATTTTTTGTTCTGAATGCTGAATGTTATTTTTTGTTCTGAATGCTGAATGAAAACAAACAAGAAATGGTTATTCAGCATTCAGCGATCAGCATTCAGAGTTCAGCAATCAGAATTCAGAATTCAACACTTTAAACAAACGAAGCCTTAGCAATGCTAAACTGAAAGCAACATAACCGAGTCGGACAAACACAAAGTGAATGAATGCAATACAAGCTTGATGATCAACACCTTTCAACTGTTCGCAATGGACGTTCCAATGAATTCATAGCCACGGACTATGCAACAACAATACAACTTGCAACAGTTGGCAGCCATGACAGCCTCAATGGCCGCTAGGGGGCATCAGCAAATAATGGCAGATTTAATGTGGGGTTTGGGATAAGGCATGCTGGGCAGGTCATGATGCAATTATTTGTGATAAGTTTGGTCTGGAGAGACACAAACAAGTGTGATTGGAGCATAGTAGTAACAAAGTCAATACAACAGCATCATTATGCAGTTGTGAATTAGACGCAGCAGTAGCATTGTGTGGATGTGAACAGTCATGTTGTTTAAAATCTCATGCATCAGCAAATAGTCGATATGTGGCAGCGATTGCTAGTGAGTTGTGTTTCTTGAAAGTGATGTGAACGTGTAGAAGAAGAAGATGGTGTGTTGAACGTTGATAGTAAGACTCAATACTCGAGAATTATTTGATGAAATGTCTACGAGTGAAGTAGGCAAATCTATGAGTGAAGTATGTCTGGTTTTGTGTCATCGAACAAGCAATAGCAATGAGCTGCAGCTCTAGCTTGTTGGGTAGATGACTGATACAACAATATCAAGAGATGATCCATCTGCAGTGGTCGAATGAGTCCTCAGGATGAAACCATAAGTGTTTAGTTATGGTTAAGTTTGATAAATCAATCAACGTGAAACGGTTGAGCATGTCCAACTAGAAAGAAAATCAAAGCATCAATCAAGATTGAGATGCAGTCAATAACCATAGTTTATTAATAGGGTACTTTTGGCATAGGTCTTTATTAAGGTTTAAAATACACGAAAAGTCTTTCACTAAATTTCAATGTAAATTAGGTCCCTGTTTTTTATTCACGATTATTGCAGAGTATGATGCAACTTTTCATAAAAGTTGCTGACATTTTCGCAACTTTTCTGTACACTGTGAACATAGTGTATGAAAGTTGCTGATATATCAGCATTTATTTATAAAAGTTGCTGACATTTCAGCAACATTTATGTACACTGTGAACACAGTGTATAAAAGTTGCTGAAATATCAGCACTTATTTATAAAAGTTGTTGACATTTCAGTAATAATTTTTCTTTGTTTCTAGAAAATAGAGACCGGATTTACAATGAAACTTTGACAGGAAAGTTGCTGAAATATCAGCATTTATTTATAAAAGTTGCTGACATTTCAGCAATAATTTTTCTTTGTTTCTAGAAAATAGGGACCGGATTTACAATGAAATTTTGACAGGGACCCGCTTTACAATATGAAAGTATGATAGGGATGCCTCCCTAATTTCCACTTGTTAATAATAGGGTATTGCTGAGTTAGTTTCAGCATGTTTATTAAATGAGTAGTTGTTTTTACCGAGTCTCTGGTTTAGTGCTTCCTTCTTTAGTGCATTTTTGCAATTTACTAGAGTGCTTATATGATAGGCTGTTGGTTCAATGAAAATAATCAGTTTGCTTTATTTCTCACTACAAGTTTTAACTTTCTTTTCAAATCATTCCAACAGCTAATCCTTTCCTCATATAGCACATGGCTCTGTTAACCTCGCCTTTTGGTCAAGGCCGGAATATCAACAAATGGGCTGGAAATGATGATATCAGGATTGGAGGCTGATTGGAAACAAGGCTATGATCGATACCGTCAAAATTTGACCGAGCTCCAATCAAGACGGGATCGATTGGGAATGATGAGCAAGGCTAGGAAAGACTACATTTCAAATTTCAGATCATACGGAGTTCGTATGATCGAGTTACAGATGGATCGATATTGGTAAGAAGTGGCTGTGTATCGATCTCTCCGTATCGACTATGGTGGTAGTTAGTTTGGATCGATCGGTCTTGGGATCGATGGCTTTCATATTGACGCAATGTGCATCGATTTGGTTGGACACGGCATCGGCATGACAGCGTACTTCGTATCGATCAAGGCTGGGATCGATATAAAGAATGAAGCAACGATCATAGGAGTTTGGAAGAGCATTTCATATCGATCAGGTATTGGATCGATACGAAAGACATAAACAGAGGAGCGACGGATGGATACGAAGTCATATGACTTCAATAGGACATTCGGGATCGATGCAAAAGTAGGAATAAAGCATGGACACGAGGCGGCAGTTGAAGGAGTTTGGGGAGGCATTTCGTATCGATCCATCATTGATCGATACGAATTGATGGAGTCAAATTGATGGATACGAACAAAGGCACAGGTGATGGATACGAAAGGCAAGCATTCGGGGATCGATACGAACAGAGGCATAGATACGAATTGATGGAGGCGAAAGCGATGGATACACACTGTTCGATGGATACAAAGGTTCCAGCCTACTCGCAAATGCAAACTTGGATCGATCATAACTCTCATTCTACAAGTCCAAATGCTATGAAATTTTCACAGAAGCTTGCTTATACACTCAGGAACCTCCATGATCGATCTCAACTCAAATAGAGCCAATTTGGATCGATACGAATTATACTTGGATCGATCTAAAATCACTCTGGATCGATCTGGCGGGTCCACCTGCGCAAAATAAGAGGTATTCCAGGTTTTGAGGTGGATATTTTCGGATTTCCACCTATAAATAGCAGTCCTATGGCAACTAAAGGAGGGATCTTTCTCTTCTGATCTAGGCAAAACTCTGCCATTTTTGTTATTGATTCTAAAAGCTTGTAACTGTAACTACAGTATAAAAGGAATAAAATGATCGATTCAAAGTGGACGTAGGCCGGAGATAGCCGAACCACTATAAACCTTGTGTTCTTTGCTTTCTTACTCATTTTAGTTTTGTTATTTTTTCACTTTTATTCTGTACTTTATCTGGATCTGGGATCTGTGCTTGGATATTGTGGATCTGTGTGTAAACACTGGTGCTTTCACTACTTCTGGGGTTTGTGACCATTTTTGATGCAAACAGGTTCAACATCACATTTTCTTCAAGAATCTCCCCAAATTTGATGTATCTAGAAGTTAAAAATTAAAACTTATTTGTAGATATGACATTGTTACTATCAAAATCACATGCAAAATTTTGCTCAATTCTGAAACTCTTGTCTCATTCAACAATACAAATTAATATGAGTCATCTGAAGTATTTGTATTAATCGTTGATTTCAAATGTAGTTGTTATGCGTTCAAAGTTTTAAAATTATATGAACAAAAATGGAGATGATCTTAATAGCAAAAGAATTTTATTAAAAGGGGTTCTATTTCTATAATTGTAAACACAAAACGACGAATGAGGATTTTGAGGGGATAAATAAGAAACGACGTAGATTAGTGTTATGTAGCACAATTTTTTACTGTTATACTCTCCATATCCGATTTCGAAATTTGAGGTTGAGGGATACGAATGAAATATGTGTTATAGCGTTGCTAGTCCATTGCGTTACACACACACATTGTTAAATTTTGGTGATACAAAATCACAATAGAAGGAAACAAATATGCAAAAGGGAAAGTAATCACGTTTGTTCATTATGGAAATGCATTAATAATTGGATTGCATTTGAATGAGATGGCAAGGAAATTTATGCATGCGCACGTTATGGAATAATATATATGCAAAAGATATGCATATTATTTCTTTCTTCGTAATCGCATTGCTTAGGGATTATTTTCTTCCATCTTTGGAACGAGTGAATTACTTGCTATGTTTGCGTGATTTGTTACCGTTGTAATTTGCCTCCATTATCTTCTTACCATATTTTGGTAATTTGATTGATGACTCACATGAATTTATATTGGCTATATATTGAGGGTAGACTTCATTGTAAACCCATCCTGGTATTCAGCCAGTGATCTCCAGATAGAGTGTCTCTTTTTTATCCCTAATTGGGGCTTTGGTATGTAAACTCTTATCTTGTAATCTCTTGTAATTCTCTCATGTGGAATAAAATCTCTCTCCTTTGGACTGGACGTACACTATCTAGATGATAGTGGAACCAGTATAAATATTGTGTCTACTTTTTCTTTATAGTTATTTGCTATTTATTTGGAGTATAGAATAATTGCTGCTAGTTAAGTGGTGTTCAAATTGGCAAATCTAGATCCTGTTTATTGTCTTTCCGCATTGGTGCAATTTTCTGCACAACAGATTGGTATCAGAGCCAGGCGATTTGTTTTAATTTGTTCATCAATGGCTTCTAGAAAGAGCGGTAGATCTGATGGTGATTATGCTATTACTCATTTGGATGGAAAAAGAGACTGTGCAATATTGAAGATAAAGACGGAGGAGATTATGTTGAGAGAGAGAAGAGTGTTCCAGTCTTGGAAATTTGATGATAAGGAGTTTACTGTGTTGAAGAGACATCTGGATTTGGGAACTTGTATCTGCTTTATGGCTCGATGTTGATGTGAGAGTCTTATGTTGATTTCCATGGGAAATTTGTTATTTGGCAGATAAGTGGATTTGGAAACTTGTATCTGTTTTATGGCTCGATGTTGATGTGAGAGTCTTATGTTGATTTTCATGGAAAAATTGTTGTTGGCAGATAAAGTATGTGGAAGGAGAGAGATTTGTCTTGTATACAGAGATTTGGATTAGCCTTATGTATTGGCTTTTGTTTTTTGGCTCTGTATTTGGATTGGTGATTGAGAGAATATATTTTTTTTGGCCTTGGTGGCTTTGAGATTATTTTGGTATCTACCTTCTTTTGATTTTGGATATTTGCAACATTTTGTTGGCGGGCGGGGACATAGTCTGAGCTCGTTAGCAATGTGTGATGGGGGGTGGCTTTGCCGGAACCCATTGGGTAAATATTCATTTTTGGTCTGTATCTCGTTAAGAGATTTTAGTTGAAGGTAGAGTTTGATTTGAAGAGTTTTATGTTGAGAAGAGAATTTGACTCGAGGTAAAGTGTTGGAAATATGTGATTTTGCATCAAGGTGGAGTGTTAAATTTTGGTGATACAAAATCACAATAGAAGGAAACAAATATGCAAAAGAGAAAGTAATCACGTTTGTTCATTATGGAAATGCATTAATAATTGGATTGCATTTGAATGAGATGACAAGGAAATTTATGCATGCGCACGTTATGGAATAATATATATGCAAAAGATATGCATATTATTTCTTTCTTCGTAATCGCATTGCTTAGGGATTATTTTCTTCCATCTTTGGAACGAGTGAATTACTTGCTATGTTTGCGTGATTTGTTACCGTTGTAATTTGCCTCCATTATCTTCTTACCATATTTTGGTAATTTGATTGATGACTCACATGAATTTATATTGGCTATATATTGAGGGTAGACTTCATTGTAAACCCATCCTGGTATTCAGCCAGTGATCTCCAGATAGAGTGTCTCTTTTTTATCCCTAATTGGGGCTTTGGTATGTAAACTCTTATCTTGTAATCTCTTGTAATTCTCTCATGTGGAATAAAATCTCTCTCCTTTGGACTGGACGTACACTATCTAGATGATAGTGGAACCAGTATAAATATTGTGTCTACTTTTTCTTTATAGTTATTTGCTATTTATTTGGAGTATAGAATAATTGCTGCTAGTTAAGTGGTGTTCAAATTGGCAAATCTAGATCCTGTTTATTGTCTTTCCGCATTGGTGCAATTTTCTGCACAACACACATCTCATAAAGTCATGTTCCTCTAAACAGAGATATCTCGCTATGTTTATATACACATGCACTGATGCACAAACACACATCATACACTAAGTACTAAGAGAACTGACTGTACAGAATTTAGAGGTAGTGTTCTTTTCATCCATCTCCAATTTTACACAAAAACATATGCAGTTTTTCATATTCTATTGCATCCCCTTGTCACGGCAAGCATGCCTACACCGTGCATATGTATATGTATACACACACATATGAACTAGTCATATTGGCATTTTTTATGCTAAAGATTGATTTAACAGGTTCACCAGGTAGCAAATCGCACGATGGAGTTGTTGTGCCTGTTGTGGTTAGTCTAGTTGCTGGAATTTCGCTGATGAGCTGTGTTGGTTGTGTCTTACACATGAGGAAGAGGAAAAAAAGAAAATGTGAGATCACACTGCTTAATATTTTTGTCAGTGCACTGCGCGTGCAGTTATGATATTACTGTGAAAAACAAAGTCTGTCAAAATTGTTTTGAATTTGTGAAGATACTTCTTATAAAATTATCATTTTTTGCTAACTTTTCAGTGATCTTGGGTGCAATGAATTCTTACAGTAAACAATTTAAACCTGAACACAGAGATGAATCCATAGATCTTCCAATGTTCGATTTTGATACTATCATAGCAGCAACGGACTATTTCTCATCTGATAATAAACTCGGAGAGGGTGGATTTGGTCCAGTTTATAAGGTTTACATTTTTCTCTTGTGCTTTACTATTTTATTATTATTATTATAAATTTACGGATTGCATATGATATATCAGAAAATGCGATGATGTATATGTTGATCTAACACTTGATAGGAAATCAAACAGGGTAAACTAGGAGATGATCAGGAAATAGCAGTAAAAAGGCTCTCAAAAACATCAACTCAAGGTTCAGAAGAGTTCAAAAATGAAGTTATGCTTATTGCCAAACTTCAACATATAAACCTTGTTCGCCTTCTTGGTTATTGCATTCAAGGAGAAGAGAGAGTGCTTATATATGAATACTTGCCTAACAATAGTTTGGATGCATTCTTATTTGGTAAACTTTCATCTCTTTCAAAACTTCTTTTTTCAGTTTCATGCAAATTTGACACTTACATTTTGCATTCAAGATGAAGAAAAAAGGTCATTGCTGAACTGGAATACTCGATATCAGATCATTACTGGGATCGCTCGAGGACTTCTCTATCTTCATCATGATTCCAGATTAAGAATCATTCATCGCGACCTTAAAGCTGGGAATATTCTTCTTGATGTGGATATGATTCCTAAAATCTCTGATTTTGGCATGGCAAGAATCTTTAGCAGCAATGAAACAGATTTCAATACTAGGAAAATCGTTGGAACATAGTAAGTATATCAGTTCATCATTATCAAACATAAATTACTCGATTCATGAAAGTAATTTTAAACTATTTAACAATGTAGCGGATACATGTCTCCCGAATATGCCATGGATGGAGCATTTTCAATAAAATCAGATGTATATAGTTTTGGTGTGTTGGTTCTAGAAATTCTAAGTGGGAAAAAGAACAGAGTTTATGCAAAACCACCTCATATTAATCTACTGGCACATGTAAGTTTCCAGTATTTCACCTTTCATAGCATTATCGTAGTATGTTCTTTTACAATTTCAGAATTGTTAACTGAAATGAAAAGGTTTCAAAACCAATACACCCGGATCCATTGTCGACAATCTTGCCTATTAGATAATGTTCCTTGACATACAATGTTAAGGCACGAATTAATATTTGGCATTAAGAAAAAGAAGAGAAGGATGCGAGGAAAGGAGAAAGAAGGGGGAACAAGGCAGAGAGAATATAATTTACGAGAAATGATTTTGCAGCTTCTTCGTATCGTATTCTTGCTTACATTCATTCATAGGCAGTAGTCTAATACAAGGTCCAATGTGAAATTAACGTCTGTCCTATGCTGTAACAACTTCTGTTACAATAACTAAAGAAAATTATGCTTATCACTAATTATCCAACTGCTAATAGTAACTGCCTGCAAATTGAGTAGTCCCTCTTTCTAGAATAATTTGTAGAGGACACAAGGCAAAATTTGTTAGTACCAACTAAACCTTCATTCATTATAGCTCGTTTAGGTTTGCGCGTGCTAATACTTGGCGCATGCTCATGTTGGTACACGTCATTGAGCTGTTTCATACAACCAATTATCTTAACAGTATTACCATTTGTCACTGAGACATAATGCATAGTTTTCTATTATAATTCTTTTTTTCTTTACATATTTTCTGATCAAAACAAGCATGGACTTTATGGAAAGAGGGAGCCGGTATGCAATTAGTAGATGATTCAATGATCGACTCCTATTCGAGTGATGAAGTGTTAAGGTGTATAAAACTTGGGTTATTATGCGTACAAGGACAACCAGAAGACAGGCCTCTAATGTCATCAATAGTACAAATGTTCAGTTGTGATATAAAGACAATACCGCAACCAAAGCATCCTGCTTTCATAGCAAGGAGATACAGTCAGGATTCTTGTTCGAATGAACAGAGTATTACAATGGTTGAACCAAGATAGTCAATTAATGAGTTTATATAGTTTTTCCGGCCTCAGGTTTTGGTGGACTAAGTTGTGCCTTCTCTTGTGCTGAGAAGTTTAGGTAAATACATTTTGTTTTCTGAAGCAACACTACTTCATTGTGTACAGTGGTTTTTAATAAGAGCATTATGCACCCCAAATGTTACTGCAATTCACCCTTATTTTATCCATTATGGTTAGTGAAGTATTGCTAAGAGCATCAACAACAGCCGTATATTAAGGCAAGGCTAATATTCAGGGGCCAATTCAGAACTCTGAATTGGTCCTGAGCGCTGATTTAATCAGCGTCCAAAGCTCAACGGCTATTTGGCCAACGGCTTCCCCAACGGCTCCTTCCTGCCAACTCTATATATTCACTCTCCTCCCTCTTCCTATCTATAAAGAATCTTCATTCATTTCTTCTACAACCTGTATTATCTGAAAATGACTTCACATTTTGAAGACTTCACGCATCCTTCTCAGCCTCAAAACTATTACTTCAACGACAGCCAGCAACAACCGAGCACTCATCGAACACAGCATTCGTCTAATGCATGGAGAAGCGACGAGGACTACGATTTATGCAACATTACTATCATTATACGAACGACTCGATTAGAGGCAACGATCAGAGCGGCGATAAGTTTTGGAAGAAAATAATGCATACCTTCAACCTTAAGCATCCTGAAAATACTCGATCTTTGTCGGCGATTCAAGGTCGATTCGGAAAAATCAATCGTCAAACTCAATTTTATGAATCACAGATTTATAAAATAAAAAAAGCGAACCCTAATGGAATGGGAGACGAAGAGCATTAGGTATGTTTCTTGTTATTATTAGTTCTTTGTATTAAATATGATTAGTACTTTTTTCTTATTGGTTTACAGAAAAGAATGGCGAATGAGGAATTCATAAAGCTTTTTTCAAGGGAAAACGGAGCTAAAAAAACGCATTATTACCAATTCCTAATTGTTATGAGTTGCTGACGAGCACAACGAAGCGGAACTCCGATAACGCTAAGAGCCTCCGAGACATTCAAACAAAGGGGAAGAACAAAGCATCGAAATCTTCATACTCGTTAAGCCCGGGCGATTCATCTTGTAGAGAAAGTCGATTTCAGGGAGAAAATGAGTCGGATGCGCTCAACCAGAGACTGGATGAAGGTTATAGACCAATTGGGGTAAAAGCAGCAAAGAGAAAAAAATAAGGTTGATGTCGTGGTGGATGCTAAAGTGAATGTCGCTCTTGAAATTCACGCAAGAAGGCATCAAGAAAAAAGCAAGCTAGCGCAGGAAAAGATCGACGTGATGCACAAGTTTGCAGAAATTGAGCAACAAAAGCTGGATATAGAAAGGGGAAGAGAAGAACAGATGATTATGGATAAAAATTTAACGGAGATGGATGACAAGCAAAAGCAGTATTGGATGGAGCGCAAACGACAAATGATTATTTCCAAGTTCCCTTAAAGTAGTTTGTTTTAGTCTTAGAATTGTTTAAGTTGTACTACTTTCGGTGTAATGTATCGTTTATTTAAATTTGCTGTATTTTGTTATTAATTAATATTGTACCATTCTTGTTTCCATTTAAACAAAGTCGATAACCAAACAGAGTAATATTTTGAAGGAAATGAAATACATAGTAATAAGACAACTTAAATACTATTACAACGCAAATGCGTACATACATGACAGATCAAATATAATATTGATCTAACAATCACCAAAGTAATTCCAAATTTGATTCATAAGATCTTTTTGGAGCCGGTTGTGAAGTTGTGCGTCGCGGTATGAAAGTTGCCGTTTCACGTGAACGTTGAATGCTTCTTCTGTTATAAGAACATCATCTCGGAATACTTTTGGCATTTTCCCTGCACCATCATATTTGTAGTGACGTTGTTGTTCGTCCATATCCCTTTCGTCTTCAATAATCATATTATGCAGTATAATACATGCAAAAATGATTCTGGACATTTTCTCCCGAGACCAAAGGCTACATGGAATACTAATTATTGCAAATCTGGATTGTAGAACGCCAAAAGCTCTTTCTACATTGTTTCTTTGTCCCTCTTGCATCGCATCAAACTTTGCTTGCTTTGCTGTTATTGGGTTTGAAAATGTCTTCACAATAGTGCTCTATTTTGGATAAATCCCATCACCAAGATAATATCCGTGCTCGTAAGTGTTTTGCCCAAGAGTAAACGATACTGGAGTTACTCGATCAAGTGTCAAGCATTAAATAAGTGAGACCTCTCAATAACATTTAAATCATTGTTAGATCCAGGCGTTCCAAAGAAAGCATGCCATATCCATAAATCGTATGAAGCAACGACTTTCAAAATAATAGTTGGTTTTCTTTCTTTACCATTGTAAGCTCCTTGGTATGCTTTGGGGTAGTTCTTCCATTCCTAATGCATACAGTCGAGACTTTCAAGCATTTTAGGCCATCATCTGCTCTCGTGCATTTCTCGAATCCGCACCACATCATCCTCATTTGGCGATCTAAGATACTCAATGCCGAAAATGTCCATCGCAGATTGACAGAATTTGCCGAGAGTTTCTAACGTGGTCTACTGAGTACACTTCACTATCTACTGAGTGCGTAATATAACAAACAACATTGAAAAAGACTATTACAGAAAGGACAACCAATTTTGAAATAAACCGATACAGTGATTTGAGATTTGATTATCGTTTGTGATAATTAAATATTTGTTGATTTGAGATTTCTGATTATCGTTTTTGATAATCGGGTATTTGTGATTTCTGATTATCGTTTGAGATAATTAGATATTTGTTGATTGAGATTTCTAATTATCTGATGTTTTCTTATTATCGTTTTTGATAATTAGATATTTGCTGATTTGAGATTTCTGATTTTCGTTACCAAACTAATAATTGAAACGATACAAACAAGATCTAAAACAAATATAAACCGGATGATTTAAAATCTATCTTCGATCACGTGATAACTAAACTGAACCAAGTGTCCTCTTGAGAGTTTCAATTTCTTGTTCAAGTTCAGTTGCATACATTACTGCACAGTGAGGTAATAGATCATCCAACCATTGCCCTAGTCCACATCCATCAGGAAAATTGCGGCATCTATAGTGGCATTGACCTATGTCTAATCCGTTTCTTATGGCGGAATACAAAACATTAACTCCACAATTGCAGTATATTTCTCCAGAATCAACCTCTTATTCTCGTTGAGGTTGTTGAGCCCATATTTCAAGCCTTTTTTGCCTTCTCCCATTACTGCTCCTCTCCTCCATTTATCTTCTTCCATCCTCCAAAAGCCTTTGCTTTTGCAAAGTTCTCTCATGCTCTCTCACATCTTCATAATGTCTTTCCTCCATCTCGACGTACCGTCCGGTTGGTTCTTCGGGGTAAGACGGATTAGGCGTGTTCTCGTGACTTAAAGGACCCTCGTATGATTATAATTCTGGCAAGGAAATATGGCTATAATCCACCATTTTTTGCTTAATAGGATGAGATGAATTCATAACGATTTGCCAAGCAATATAATATATAGTAGTAAGAATATGTCCTATGGCAAAAACTATGCAACGTGGCTACAGTGTTCGAATAATACAAAATACTGTACCACTTTGTAATAGCATTGACGTCAAAAGTACTGCAACGTGTGTAGAGTGATAAGTCTAGCAAACATCAAAAGAAGTGCAACGTACAAATAATGCTCGATATGGCGTGACACTGCCAATAAAGTTATGCAATGTAAATGTGCTGTAGATAAAGCTATGCAAACATCAAAAGTAGTGCAACGTGCAAACAGTGCTCGATATGACGGGACGTTGTAAATAAAGCTATACAATACAATACATGTCCTCAATGTAAATGTAAAAAAAGCTGTATAATGTAACAAATAAACAGTAATATATGTCCTCAATATAATACAGTAGTGCTTCAATATATACATTCAACGGTAAAATAAATGTAACAGTACACAACATGATCATCCTAAGTCAACAACATCGTCGTCGTCGTCATCATCTGCAGCGTCGTCATTATGAGCAGGACCACCATGACCAAACTGAAATGTAGCCAGCTGAGCTTGCAAATCATCAATCTGTGCCTGCATCGCCTGCTGAGTCTGTTGAGCCTGAAGACTGAGCGCCTGAGTATGAACGAGTGTCATATGCCGAATGTGGGCAATATATCGTCTATGCTCGTCCAACCTACCCGCATATTGTAATTACATATAATATATCAATATTAAATTGATTAACTAATACTGTACAATTAAATATTAATACAATGAATTACCTCATAAGGCGGGTATAGTCCAACAGTGGGGACACCAACAATATCATAATCCGGGGGATAAACTATCGGCTGCTCGATAAGAGTACCGGTAAGATCATACGCTCTATAAGAGTCGTCCAAACCGAAGTCCATGGGCTGCTGAGAATACTGGGATGGAATGGGATCAAAAGAAAATGGAGGTGCCTGAACTCTACCGCTGGCAACGTGTGGGCCTATATGATCGGAGTTCGCTCCTCGAGCGTAGTCAGGTAACATGTATCGTCGAGAAGCAACTCTAACCCAGTAGCTGTCATAGTCCCCCTCAGCTAAGAAAAATGTAGAAGCATCTCCAAAACCAGTCTGCCTCAATCCCTGTATATACCGCGATCCAATGGTCCGACGTCTACCGAACATGTCATCGCAAGATAATGGATCTCCAGGTATACGTAACTCCCAGTAGTCTGAAACCAGCATCGCTCCCCCAAATACCAAATATGAAGAAACGCCGGTGGGAGTAAGATCATCCTCCGCATGCCCAAATGATACGAAATATAAAGTAGACGAGCATCATGCATCAGGCCCGCATGTGATGGCAATCCAATATGCAGCCCATGGTGCCCGGAATATATTGTTCCTGCACCTCATATCAATCTGCATATGGGCCTCCATCAGGTCATGTCTAACCCCCATAGGCGCCCGAGAAACGAACTGAACACGCTCTCATCGTTTCATGCATGGAAAATATGTTTCTGGAGCATGACTAGCAGTCTCAACAATACGTGGATGCATGTTCGCCATGTACTTATAGTACCAGCATGGCAGAATGTACCAAAACCCAAACATTTGTCTAACCTCCCCCAACACAAAAGAATCAAGAGCGGTGTACAAATATCCGAGTATAGCGGAACCCAAGTCTATAGTGTGCAGTTGATCTAAGTCGGCTACCGCTGCAAGGTAATATAATCTAATGGTACTCTTTTGGTTCGAAAAGAAAGTCGAACAAAATAAGTACAACAGAAATGCTCTAAGCACGACGTCACTCATAGCCTCGGTGTCCATATGAGCTGTAATGTACGCCTGTAAATATGTAAGGGGGACCGCCCCGGAGGTAACATGACCATCCTCAAACTGGGTAGATAAATAGCGAAGACCTCGGGGCTCTCAAATGAATGGTCAAAAGGAAATGGTATCCTGTCAGAGCCTCCGATCTCAATCCCAGTCAACATATAAAAGTCGGCGGGGGTAATGCCGAGCTCAAAATCCAAAAAAATGAAAAGTATGTGTCGTAGGCCATCATCTCTCAACTAGGGCTTCTATAACTGGACGATCAAATGACTATGGTGGCCTAATCTGTAAGAAATGTGCAAAAGGACTAGTCTGTAGCCTATCTACTAAAACCTGAGGTAGTGTGTCATATTGCTGTGCTCTACACTTCGCCCAACTACCCCGATAGCTGACGTACTGTGACTAAAATGTTAAAGGGTTGTTTGGGAATATTGTACAATTTAAATTCAAATAACTAAGTAAGGTACTTTATAATATCACATATCTATCTAATAAACATTATTTAATGGGTAGTTATCTATTAGTTAGAATTGTACCTCAACCGCATCTAATGCCGTGAAGATACGATGACTGTATCCCTCTGCCAGCTCGTGCAGAATCCATAGTTAGAAAATCGTCGTATCCAAAGCTGGAGCAATGTGTGCTGGGCCTACAAGCTCCTCTGGCTGATGGCGCACGGTTCGTTTTGCGATTTTGGTTACACGTGGTGGCTTTTCGATGTTTTTCTAATAAAAAAGCAAATAAAACAAAAGAAAATTGAGGGGGAAAGGGGCTTGAATATTACCCCTTTGAGCTGTTGGAGATGCTCTAAGTGGGCAGTGTATATATTTTCAGTCAGCAAAGTAGTACCGCGCAAATATTTATGTAACGAGCGTTACGGCACACACATTTCGCGCGTGATGATGGCATGCATTTTGCGCGTGAATTGTTTTTTAATAAATTAAATGTGTTTAACATATTTAAGACAAATGATTTGCACAAAAATTAAGTTATATTTTTACATTGAAATCATATGTATCCAATTTGAATTTTTATTTCTTTGCTGCAACATCTATTTTTTTATTAGTTTGAATTTTTATTCATATTAATTTGTAAAAAAGGTTCATATGTTGGATCCTATTTTTAGATGATATTAAGATTTATTAATATTTGTAGAGCGAAGTTTTGAATTTATAAAGGAAGTTTACTTGTCATATCCTTTGTTTTTGTTAAGTGACACTAATGTTTAATAATATTTGTAGAGGTTTATCTGGTAGACCTTATGCTTAAGTGATATTAAGATTTAATAATATTTGTAGAGGAAAATTTGGATTTGTAAAAGAAGTTGGATCCTTATTTTAAGTCATATTAAAATAGAGGGGCGTTACCGGTATGCGCTACGCGCGTAAATTATTTTTCTACAAATTGTATTTATTCAATCTTATTTTTGTATTGAAATTAAGTCTAGTTAGTTTTAGTTTTTATTTCCAAGTTGCGAGGTTTGATTTTTTGTTTGTTTTAAGTTTTATTTCTATTATTAATTAATGAAGAATTAATTTCTAAAAGAAATTTATTTGGTAGATCATATTTTTAAGTGATATGATTTGATTTGGTAATATTTATAGAGGGGCGTTTTGAATTTGTGAAAAAAGTTTATTTGTTAGATCCTCTTTATAAGTGATATTAAAATTGATTTGATAATATTTATAGAGGGGCATTTTGAATTTATTAAAAAAATTATTTGTTAAATCATATTTTTAAGTGATATTATGATTTGATTTGGTATTACTTGTAGAGAGTTGTTTTTGAATTGATTAAATAAGTTTATTTGTTAGACCCTAATTTTAAGTGATGGTGTGATTTTGATAATATCCGTAGAGGGGCATTTTTGGTAGTTTACACTGACACCAAAAAAGTGTGACACCAAAGGTATTACAACTATTATTTTATTTATGTAATTTCTCTCAGTGATACATTGCCTAGCAGGTAGAAGGAAGAAATTGGTAGCTTATAATAATTTTTGCAATATATATGTGCATGTGTATATGTATCTACATATACATACATATGTACATACATTACAATTGAGAAGCGAATAAAGTGAGTAGCTGCAAATAACATATCAAACATATTATACCAATCAGGAGTTCGGGTACAAAGGCGTAGAAAAAGCATGGGCCAAAGCGGCCCAAACTTGTATATTACAAATACGAACATAATGAATCACAAAACAATAACTGATATCATCATTATTGTATCTCTTTCAAATAAAATTTCCTCTTTGCAATAATTCTTTTCATCAAAGATCATCTTTCTGTTGAAATCTAATATGGTATCAGAGCTTCAAATGTTTAACAGCATCTAATCTGGGATCTAAAGATCAAAACTCATCAGAATATTTTTCATCATTTGAGATTACTCATTAGAGAATCATTCTCATCATCTGAGATTAAAAATCTACTTGTTGTCCATCAAAAACAAGTGTCATGTCTGGAATTCTTTGAATTCTCACTACAACAATATTTACCATAGAAAACAAGCAAAATCATGACAATTTCAAAAAAAAAGTTTCAGAAAACAAGAAAACTCATCATCAAAGTTCAAGAAAGTAAGTGCCTTGTTAATAATCCATCGGATCAGTTTCATCATTTTGATTCGGCTGCAACATACCTTAGTATATCATTTCTTGGCATCAATCAGTTCTTGATACATCATTTTTGCTATTCTGCATTCAATCACTGTGGCTGAAGGAGATGATAACTCAGCAACATCAGAGGGCACTACTAATTCACACCAACCCACTGCAACTGCCATAGAAGAACTAATCAAGACAGTAATCAGTCCACAAACTCAGTTGATAACAGTGCACCTTGATTAAGATAATTATATTCTTTGAAAGCTCCAGATAGAACAGCAGTAAGAGGGTATGGTCTCGAGGGGTTTGTTCTTGGAACATTGCTTGTACCACTAAGATTTATTGCAAATCAATAAAACAAGGTGACAAGGAACAATGAGTACACAAATTATCAAAGACAAGATAGCCTGATAAGCTCATGGCTGCTATCTTCAATCAGCACCAACTTGTTGCCTCAAGTAGTTGGATGCAAATCATCTAATGGGATCTGGACCACAATAGAACAGATTTTTAACTCTCAATCTGGTGCCAAGAAAATGCATTATAAAAGACAGTTCCAAAATATCAGGAAGGACGGTTCATTAATGAGAGAATATCTATCAAAAATCAAAACTATATATGACTTATTAGAAGCAGCAGGGCATAAAATTTCTGAGACAAAGCAAGTTTTAACCATCTTAAGTGGTCTTCGTGAAGAATATGAGTCAGTGGTAGCAGTGATTTTGTCTAAGGAAACCTTACCATCAATGCAATATGTACACTCTACACTCTTGGCACATGAAGGAAGGATAAATCAGAGAAAATTACAAGATACAGAGTTATGAATCAATTATGCAGTCAATTCAAGAAACAAGTATCATAACTACAATAGATTAGATCAGAACTATCAAAGAGGTGATCAATCTAATAAGACTAGAGGTAGAGGAAGATGGAACAATAATAGTAGACCTAATTGTCAAATAGGTGAAAAGATAGGTCATACTGCACTAAAGTGTTACTTCAGATTTAATGCATCATACGCACCAAATCAAGGGTCAAGCAATCAAAGAAATAACAATCTAAGTGCAAATATGGTACAAGCACAGCAAGAACAGATCATCCAGACAGACAAGCCAAGAAACTGTCACCTGATCACAAAGCTAGAGGATATACAAGATGAAAGCTGGTATCCTGACTCTAGAGCAACAAATCACAGCAGAAGCAATTTAGACAACTTAAATCTTGGGAATAAAGAGTATAAAGGTAATCAATCCATACACATAGGGAATGGTGAGCCAATTAAGATAACACATACTATAGTTGCTTACATCAAAGGCGATAGACAACTATATCTCAATAATTTATTAAGAGTACCTCAGATTAAGAAAAATCTTATGAGTGTATCATAATTTGCAAGTGACAACATGTATATTTTGAATTTTATCCTGAATACTATTTAACTAGAGAAATCCTTTTGTAGGGTAACGCTGTGAAGGGATTATACTAGTTCGGTTTTATTAAATCAAGAAATTCTGGAAATTCATAAAATAGAAGAAAGTGTTATAATTTCTCTGAAAACTCGGAGAGAATCAAAAACATGTTTAATGTGTGGCATTATAACATAGGGCATCCAAATGCAAATAATATAAGGCATATTTTAGTGAAAAATAAATTTTCATTTGAAAATATATCTTTACCATATTTGTGCACATATTGTCAAATGGGAAAGAGTCATAAACTTATGTTTCATGATTCACAAACAAAATATAGTAAGCCACTTGAAATGATTGCTACTGACTTATGGGGTCCAGCACCCATCAGTTTAGACTATAGTTTCAAATAGTACATATCATTTGTTGATGCACACACAAGATACACACTACAACAAAAATATCATATTACAACGTCGTTTTTACAACGATCTTTAATTGCCCGTTGTAATAGAAACTATTACAACGGTTTTTTTTAGGCCTGTTGTAATAGATACCACTTTTCAACAACTCTTTTACTTTGCACGTTGTAATAGACACCTATTACAACATTTTTAATTTGACTGTTGTAATATATGCCTATTACAACGGTTTTTTGCCCGTTGTAATAGATACCGGTTTTCATCCCTGTTTGCCCGTTGTAATAGATGCCTATTCCAACTATTTTCTTTTGCCCGTTGTAATAGATGTCTATTCCAACTATTTTCTTTTGCCCGTTGTAATAGATGCCGATTTTACAACGGCCACAGAATGCCTGTCGTAATAAATGCCCGTTGCCGATTTTTGATAATTAATAATTAATGATTAAGAATCACAATGCTTTCTTCAAAAATATTAATTATTAATATTTAATAATTAATTATTAATAATATTAATATTAATCATCATTATCTTCGATTATTTATACATACTTACTTAATAATTTATAAATGGTAATTTATAATTAATAATTATAAACGATAACGTAATAATAAATAATTAAACTATTGAATAATTAAAATTAAATAATTAATATTCAATTATAATTAATATTAAATAATTAATATTCAATTATAATTAATATTAAATAATTAAACTATTGAATAATTAATATTAAATAATTTGTATTCAATTATAATTAAGAAGTAAAAAATTAATAAATAATAAATAAGAAGTAATATTTAATAATTATTCTATTAAATAATTAGTAATTACTATTTAATAATGAATAATTAATAAGTAATCTTTAATGATTAATAAGTAATATTTATTATCTAGTATTTAATATTTAATGATAATCTACGTTTCAATACAACAAAAAAACCATATATTAAAACAGTAATTTTACAACGGTCTCAAAATGCCAATTTTAATAAACGTCTTTTACAACATTTTTCTTCTTCTGAAAGTTGTAATAAACTTAATTTCAACAGCTCTTTTATTTTGCCAGTTGTAACAGATGCCTTGGTATTCACAAAATAATTAATAATTAACAAAAAAGAATTAATTTTTAATAATTAATAATTAATAAATAAGAAGTAATAATTAATAATTAACATTTAATGATTAATAGTAAATATATAATAGTTAGCCATTGATAATTCTATTAATATTTAATAAAATATACATAATAAGTAACACTTAATAATTAATATTCAATTATAATTAAGAAGTAATAAGTAAGAACTAATAATTAGTAATTAATAATTACTATTAAATAATTAATAATTAACAACCGAGACTTGTTGGAAGTTTTTCATAAAATTGTTTAAATTGATTGCCACTACGATGGAGGGGTCCTCGGGGGGAGGGGGTGAGTGGCAACCCCCCTAGGTGGGGTGCGAGGGCAACGCCCTCGTTGACGGCGGTCGACCTGGCTGGTCAGGTCGCGAGGGTCCAAGGGGCAGCACCCCATGGCGTGGTGCGAGGCAGCTCCCCGTCCGAAAACGGTACATTTCATTTACTGTTTGAATTTGAATTCAAACAGCAAACGGGTTGACTGTTGGGAAGGTATCTGTTCATTTCGAACAGTCACCACCAACAGACGCCTTCTCCCTATATATACTTGGCAGCCTTCGTTTTCGAAAATAATATAACTTTTCTGTTTTCTGAAATCAACAAATCTATTAGCATCATCTGATCAAATATTTAATGTTTCAAAAAAAGTAAAATTTTTAAATTTTCTAAAATAAACTTAGAAATACTTATAATTTTTTTTTTTTGAGATTTTCTTGAAATTCAAAAGTAAATGTTTACGATAATATATTTTTTTGCACTTATTTTGGTTAAGAAACCACTTTTGCTCCATTGCCTCCAAAATTTTCATTTCCCACTCCTCCCTTTTTCTTAACCCTAAATTCCAATTCCCACCAATGATATGCCAAAACAAAATATCGATCCCTATTCCTCCACACATCTTCACCGCCTCCTTCATCGACTCCTCTTCACCATCCTAAAAGGCCTCAACGAATCCACTATCTGAACCATCTCCAAACTCAAATTTGAACCCGATTGGTTCCTCAACTTTCGCCTCAACGCTTATACCCGCTTACAGTCCATGATCGAACCCGCTTGGTCGGACAACAGGTATCCACCTATCGATTACAACACTGTTTTTACAACCACTCCTTCTCGTGCATCTCCCCTCTCTACTGGCTACGGTCTTCCAGGTATTTTCACTCTTCCGTAACCCTGTTTTTGATTTCACTTCATGACATCAATAACTTCGAAGTTCATTTTTATGATTTCATCTACAACGCTGTTGAAACGAAGGTTCCCGCTCGAGGCGAAGCTCTCATTCCAACCGATCTAAGCATTTCGATTCCTGACAGTACCTATGCTCGCATAGCACCTAGATCTATGTTGGCATGGAAGCACTCGATTGATGTTGGAGCAGGTGTGATCGACGCTGACTATCATGGTCCTGTAGGCGTGATTCTGTTTATCTATTATTATTTGAATGAAGCTGATTTTACTATTTTTGTGTTTGGAATTGTAGCTGAGGATCTTTGTTAGAATCTCCATTGAAATAATATCCAGATCCTATACTGAGAGCTAGGAACAAAAGCATCAACACTTTCAATGACACGCTTAAAAAAACCGCAGATGAGATGTTTGATATTATGCACAAGTAACAGTGAACTGAAACTTCCAAAATGTATTTGATGTAGCATATTAACGTAAGTGCACCATGAAAACGTGTGACATATGTTTATCATCTTCTCAGGTATGACATGTATATCGCGTATTCATATATGAAATACATAACCGAACCTCTGGGCAGGACCTGAATTATACATGTATATTGTTAACCCGCCTTTTGGCAAGGCCATAGACAGGCGGAATTAACTAAATCGACTACTCATTCGTCGAGACTGGAATACGATGAGTTTGAGTCAACTGGATGGATAGACGGTCAATCACGGATGATAAATATGATTATGAAGCCGAGGTTCGGCGTAGTTGATGGACGAAAGTCGTGGAATACTTGAATTATGAATTTCGGTAAAAGTCGAGTTGTCGTGAGTCACCCAGAGTTTACTTCGAGTCACACTTAGGTCTGCTTCGAGTTTTCATGGTGTTTGCTTTGGGTCCCATTGAATTGTGCCTCGAGTCACTTGGGGTCGGTAGAAGTTCATTGGATCGGCATTGGTGTGGGTCGACATTCGAGTGGATCGACATTAGAGTGGGTCGGCGTTGGAGTGGATCGGCATTTGAGTGGGTCGGCGCTGGAGTGGATCGGCATTTGGTTGGATCGGCATGGTGGTGTGGATCGGCACGTTGGAGTGGGTCGGCATGTTGAAGTGGGTCGGTGTTATGAAGGATTTGGATTGGTAGGAAGGTGGTTCGGTCATGATGAAGTGGATCGGCATGGTTCAGTGGCTCGGGGTTGGCATGGAGTTATACTTAGGTCGGCAATACATTTTCTTCGGGTCACACACAGGGAAGCTTCGGGTCGGTAGGATGAAGACCCTGGATCGACTAAAGGGGGTCGGTGCTTTGAAGAAGGGGGATCGGCACTTGGTTGCTCCGAGTCTTAGGGCAATTTACTTCGGGTCGTATGTAGGTGTGCTTCGAGTCGTGTGAGCGATTACTCCGAGTCATGCCTAGGGGATATCAGGTTGGCATATTATGAACTCGGGGTTGGTCGTAGAATTGAGTTTTGGATCGGCCATGGTATTGATGGGCTCGGACCACTCAAGAATCCCAGTAACTTGGGTTTTGCCTATAAATACAGCGTGTGGGGCTTCAGAAATAGGGATCTTCATTATGTTTCCCTTCTTCTTCTTCATCAAGGTTGCTCTACCATTATTTTTTTAAAAACTTCGGCTTGTAACTGTAATTGATTCTCATATCAATAAAAAATAAATTTCTAGAGTGGACGTAGGCCGGAGTCAGCCGAACCACTATAAATCCTCTGTTATTACTGCTTTCTTTTTAATTTTTACTGCTCTTCATATTTATGCTCTCTACATACACTCTCTATTGAACCTGCGACTGTGATTTGGTGCTTTCATCTGGATTTGGGTGTTAGTGACCAATTTTGATGCTAACATTTTGGTGCTTTCACCGAGAAAGCTAGCACTCAGGGATTCTAAAGCTTGGATTCTGGATTTAAAGTTTTAGGAAGCCGGATTCTAGAAAGCAATGGTTAGGCCATTGACAAGGAGACAAGTGATAGAAAGGAGAAATCAAGAGGGAAGTCAGGAGGCCTCTTTTGGACTTGAAACAGATCGAGCATCCATCTACATCACTAGGGACGAGATGCAGATCATGATGGATTCCATGCAGGAGCAGCTGATGAAAAGGCAGGAGGAAATGATGCAGACCCTTCTTAGGCAATTTGGACAGGCAGGAACAACAGGAGCTGTAGGAGCTCGGATCCATGGAGTTGGATCAGAAGGACTCAACGGGCAAGCAGATGGAGTGGTTCAGCAAGGGGCAGCCCCCAATCAGCAAACAACTGTCAATATGGATGGACCTAGACTCGGGGGCACACCACCGGGTAATGCTCGACCAATCCATAGAGGGATACAAGATGACGCTGCGCAGCCCGGCGCCAATAGAAATACAAGAGTACGTCACAAGGAGTATGTGCCAGAATTTCCTCATGGACTTGGGAGGGCAGTTAGGAAATATAGATGAGGGGCAACCCTTGGCAAGTAACACTGGATTGGCTGACATCATCAGGCAAACTATTCGCGAAGGTATGACAAACATGGATTTGGAGGAAGTAAACAAAAGTCCATTTACCCGTAACTTAGGATGGTTAGGAATCCACCCGATTTCATGCCACCCGCTCTGGAAGTATACAATGGTAAGACGGATCCCACTGACCACTTGATGAGGTACACAAGGCATATGGAAGTGCTGGGGGCATCAGAGGAGGTTATGGCCCGGTGTTTCCCCCTGTACTTGACCGATATAGCTGCTATGTGGTTCAGACAGCTGGAAGATGGATCTATTGGAACATGGACATAATTGGTGGACAGGTTTTTGAAACAGTTTCGAGTTCACATCAAAAGGCCGAAGAATGTGATGACACTGACATCGGTGAAGCAGAAGATGGGAGAATCGCTTAGGACCTTTTTAACTCGGTTTAATGCAGTAGTTGCTTCGGTGGATTGACCGGATCCATCAATGGTTCTGATGGCGGCAATATCAGGAGTCAGGGATAATTCGAATTTCAAAGTATCATTGATACGAGATCCACCAATGGTTCTCGGGGAATTCTTTCACGAAGCTGAGAGGTTTCTTCGACAAGAGGATGCATGTTTGTATATGAAGTCAAAGGAAGTAAACATGGTTAAGGATGGAGAACTATCCGGTGAAAGCTCGGATAAAGACAAGGATAAAGGGAAGAGGAAGCGCTGGGAAGAACCAAAATTCTGCACTTACACACAACTGAATGAGACGTTGGAGCAGATATACTTGGATACTCGGGATCGCCTTCCTTATCGAAGGCCGGCAAGAAGGGAACCCTCAGAACGCGAAAGGGCATCGGGAAGGCACTGTCTCGTTCATGACCTGGACGGGCATGATACTAACAGCTGCAGGCATCTAAAGGATATAATCGAGGAGCATGTAAGGAATGGTCAGTTGCGGCAATATGTCGAAACTCGGAATGCGACGATGGAATAGGAGCATTCACCGCCTACCTTGAACGACAATGGCACAAGGCCCAGGAATGGTGGTCGGTTGGTCATCAACTAATCGTGATGGTTTGGAATAAGTAGCAAACTCTAGGCAGACGACTAAGTCACTTACTCATGTACGGGGACGGAGACAACCCCTAGGCATGCTCTGAGATGATGATAAACCGTGATGCTCTGGTTTGTGAAATCTGTTTTTTCTTATTGGCTTGGACACTTGTTTTTTCTAGTTTGGTTTTGGGGTTTGGTTTGAACTCCTAGTTTTATTTGTTTTCTGATTTGGATTCTGGTTTGGACATTTTCCTTTTGGTTTGGACTTTTGATATGGATTTCTGGTTTTCTAGTTTGAATTTGGATTTCGGATTGGATTTTGATTGACTTTTTGTCTGGTTTTTGGCTAAAAGGTCGTCGAGCATGGACTATGCTCGGCAAGGGTCCGGAGAGACCAGGATTCGGCCTAGGACTTAGGCCCCATATCATCTATCGGTTACTATTTCAGGTCGTCGAGTATGGACTATGCTCGGTAAGGGTTCAGAGCGATTAGGATTCGGCTTAGGACTTAAGCCACGGCATTACTCAGCGTTCAAGGACACTGAACCAGGAACGCCATGGTATTACTTAACATAGGTTTTCGAGTTCAGGTTGCACTTGGCAAGAACCCGGAGAGGTTACGAGTTTGGATATTGGCTATGAACAGCTAAGGATTTGGATTTGGACCCGGTGAGGTCCCGGATATGGATTTTAGGACCCGGCGAGGTCCCGGCTTTGGATTTGGACCCGGAAAGGTCCTCGATTTGGATTACAAGACCCAGAGAGGTCCCGGACTCGAATAAAATGATCCGAAGAGATCGTGGATTCAGATAATGGATTTGGGATGGATTTAGAATTGAATAACGACTCGGAACAGTCGCGGAGTAGACCATCGGATATGGATGGAATTGCTTGATAATGAATGGAACAATGACTTCGGATATCAGATTTGAGACTATTCAAAACACACCTTCCAATAGCAAGGCATGTTTTGAGAGGCAAATGTTAACCCGCCTTTTGGCAAGGCCGTAAACAGGCAGATTTAACTAAATCGACTACTAATTCGTCGAGATTGGAATACGATGAGTTTGAGTCAACTGGATGGATAGACGGTCAATCACGGACGATAAATATGATTATGAAGTCGAGGTTCGGCGTAGTTGATGGACAAAAGTCGCGAAATACTTGAAATATGAGTTTCGGCAAAAGTTGAGTTGTCGTGAGTCATCCGGAGTTTACTTCGAGTCACACTTAGGTCTGCTTCGAGTTTTCATGGTGTTTGCTTCGGGTCCCATTGAGTTGTGCCTCGAGTCGCTTGGGGTCGGTAGAAGTTCATTGGATCGACATTGGTGTGGGTCGACATTCGAGTGGATCGGCATTAGAGTGGGTCGGTGTTGGAGTGGATCGACATTTGAGTGGGTCGGCATTGGTGTGGATCGGCATGGTGGTGTGGATCGACACATTGGAGTGGGTCGACATGTTGAAGTGGGTCGGTGTTATGAAGGCTTTGGATCTGTAGGAAGGTGGTTCGATCATGATGAAGTGGATCGGCATGGTTGAGTGGCTCGGGGTCGGCATGGAGTTATACTCGGGTCGGCAATACATTTTCTTCGGGTCACACGCAAGGAAGCTTCGGGCCGGTAGGATGAAGACCATGGATCGGCTAAAGGGGGTTGGTGCTTTGAAAAAGGAGGATTGGCACTGGGTTGCTCTAAGTCTCAGGGAAATTTACTTCGGGTCATATGCAGGTGTGCTTCGAGTCGTGTGAGCGATTACTCCGAGTCATGCCTAGGGGATATCAGGTCGGCCTATTATGAACTCGGGGTCGGTCGTAGTATTGAGTTTTGGATCGGCCATGGTATTGATGGGCTCGAACCACTCAAGAAGCCCAGTAGCTCGGGTTTTACCTATAAATACAGCGTGCGGGGCTTCAGAAAGAGGAATCTTCATTCTATTTCCCTTCTTCTTCATCATCAAGGCTGCTCTGCCATTATTGTTTTAAAAACTCTGGCTTGTAACTGTAATTGATTCTCATATCAATAAAAAGAAAATTTCTGGAGTGGACGTAAGCCGGAGTCAACCGAACCACTATAAATCCTCTGTTATTACTGCTTTCGTTTTAATTTTTACTGCTCTTCGTATTTATGCTCTCTACATACACTCTCTATTGAACCTGTGACTGTGATTTGGTGCTTTCATTTAGATTTGGGTGTTAGTGACCAATTTTGGCGTCAACATATATAGGTGCTGTTCATACATGCTTTTTATATGACCAGTGTCATGTTTGTACTTTGTATTTTAACACTAACCTGATGCAAGCATAGTTTTAACTTTCTTTCTCGTGGCCAGCGTTTTTATTATTATTATACAAAGTATCCATATTGGTATGCATTGTGTGTTCATTGTGTATCATTATATTGGAAAGGTTGCATATATCTTACTGCACACATATTTTGCCAGACGACTCTAGCGTGCTTCAATTTAGATATTCATGTATTGATATTTATCATATGGAAATGAGTTCAGAACAATTTAGTTGAACTTAAGATTGTTTATACCTATATATATATCTTTATGTCTGAGAATGAAACGGATTTGTGGAAACAAACTGGATTAGATGACGCTTCATCACACTGGCTAGTGGGTCTAGTGGCCCTCTTTTATATATAAGGTGCGTTCAAATCATCCCCTCTGTTCTCCCATGTTTATTTTTGTACACTTTCATCCTGTTACCATATAATTGGAAGTAACCTTGTTGTTACTTTGTACACTTTTATCTTGCTACCACGAATTGAAAACTAATATGCTTTTGATGCAGCATATTAGCGCAAGTGCACCATGAAAAGGTGTGACATATGTTTATCATCTTCTCAGGTATGACATATAATTTTGTCAATAGAGATATGAGAACAAAGGCATTTCAGGCCATAAATCAATTTTACTTATAGCGAAGCAGCATTATGAAAAGGTATGTTGTGTTCATTCATCTGTCTGTATCTATATAGTTTTACTATGATAAAATTATCAGTCCAATACTATTCCAATATTCTTCCATGATAATAGAAACCTAATTTTTTCTACAAATTCTACTACTAAATTTTTAAGTGATGCATATATATAAGTTTAGTCTATATAGCTATAAATTCACTATGAGTTTTACCTTGTTACCATGAATTTTCCTAATTAGTTTAGTCATAAATACCAATGATAAAAAGTATTTTACTTGCTAACATTTCGGTATACATATGTTCTTTTTTAATTGTTTATGTATTCCAATGGATTGAAAATTCATGATCTGTATGAACAGGTGTTACTGAAAGAGCTGATGTGGGGGTTCAAGCTGCTAAAATTCAAGGGCCAAGGCATACACAGTTAGATGAATCATATATTCGTTATATTTTCATTGTTTTGGTAGATGTATATATTTCTTCTATAGGATCTGTATTATAAAAGACTAAGAATACATATGAATCATTTTGACATTTAGAAATATAAATCTTTTTTGTTATTTAAAAGATATGAATGAATATGTTTGTTATTGGTACAATATTTTGGTTTCAATGGCAAATTAATTTTAAATTTGCGAGTGTAATGTAATAGTATTTACATATTTTTTCTTATTTGAATTTTTTTAACAACGGGCAAAAACAATTGTAAAAGACCTTATTGCAACGGGAAAAAACAGTTGTAAATGATGTTATTGCAATGGGCAGAAATAGTTGTAAATGATGCAATGCTATTGCAACGGCTACAGACCATTGTAAAAAAGTTTACTACAATGGGCTTTTACAACGGTTTCGAACCATTGTAAAATCTTATGGATCTATTACAACATCGCCTAATAAGACGGACGCTGGCCCGTTGTGAAACCCCTATTACAACGGGCATTGCCCGTTGTAAAAAGGTATTTTTGTTGTAGTGACATGGATCTATTTTCTTAAATCAAAATCTGAGACATGTAGAGTAGTGATAAACTTTATCACTCAGACAGAAAAACAAACCAACCATCAAGTTAAGATTATCTAAAATGATGGTGGCACCGAGTACAAACCACTCGGTGATTTCTTTGAAAAGAAAGGAGTAATACATAGAATTACATATCCATATACATTTGAACAAAATGGTCTAGTTGAAAGGAAGCACATGCACATAGTAGAATCAGGTCTTACTCTATTAGCACAAGCATCACTTCCTCTAAAATTTTGGCCAGAGTCATTTAATACTGCAGTATATTTGATTAATAGACTGCCAACTAAAGTGTTGAAAGACGGGTGTCCAGTTGAAATTTATTCAATATAAAACCAGATTATAAAAGCTTAAGAGTTTTTGGATGCTTGTTTTTCCCTTGTCTAAGACCTTCTAATTGTCATAAGCTAAGTTTCAGGTCAACTCCTTGTACCTTTTTGGGTTATTCAACCAACCAAAAAGGATATAAATGTTTAGACAAGAATGGAAAAGTGTTTGTGAGCAGACATGTGGTATTTAGTGAACATGTATTTCCTTTTTCTAGCACAGACACGAGAACAACACAGAAGATCTACAATCCAAGAAATTCAGTACCTTTCATACCTTTGTATTCTACTGACTGGAACAAGGAGTGGGTTAAGAAGAATCAAGTAGAGCCTGATCCACAACTCATAGTGCTCAGTGAACTAGGTCATAAACAAGCAGAGATACCAGACCATCTCAACCACACCCCTGAACACACAGATAGTCAAATACAAAGTAGTATTCAAGGTGATAATCAAGAGAATTCAAACTTACAACAAGAACATTCAAGAAGCAATGCAGTTGAACAAACACAAGACAACTATCATACTAGAACTGGACATCGTATGATCACAAGATCAAAGAGTGGAATTTTCAAACCAAAGATTTACACTGCAACAATAATTTCAGAAGAGCCAGCAACATTTTCTCAGGCAGTAAAAGATTCAAATTGGAAAAAGCCCATGGATGAAGAGTATAATGCACTTATGAAAAATAAAACATGGAATTTAGTTCATCCACCTGATCATAAAAATATTGTTGGATGCAAATGGACATACAAGTTAAAGAAAAATCCAGGTGGAACAATTGCCAGATATAAAGCAAGGCTTGTGGCTAAGGGATATACTCAACAACATGGTTTTGACTTCAATGAAACCTTTTCTCCGGTTGTAAAACCAACAACAATTAGAATTATTCTTACTATAGCATTGTATAGGAACCGGACTATCAAACAGCTAGATGTGAATAATGCATTCTTAAAATGGTGATCTGCAGGAAGTAGTGTATATGGAGCAACCACCAGGCAATAATCATGGGAAAAACTATGTGTGTAGATTAAATAAAGCCTTATATGGACTTAAACATGCTCCTAGAGTCTAGTTTGACAAATCGAAAACAACATTGATAAATTTAAGTTTTCAGTCTGCCAAATCAAATAATTCCTTGTTTATTAAAGTTAATGATGCATCAATTATATATGTCTTAATACATGTTAATGACATGGTTATTACAGGTAACAATAGTGCAGAAATCAACAGTCTTATTCAATTTTTAGATAAACAATTTTTAATCAAAGACTTTGAGTATTAAGCTATTTCTTGGACATAGAGCTGAAGAGGAAATCGCATTCAGAACTTTTTTTATGTCAGAAAAAATACATCACAGAGATACTGGTTAAGGCTAAAATGGACAATGCAAACCCAATGCCAACACCAATGATAGCAAATCAGCATCTATCAAAAAACAGGGGAGAACCAATATTTAATGATAAACAATATAGAAGTATAGTTGGTGCATTGCAATATGTAATCATAACAAGACCAAAAATTTCTTTCAGTGTTAACAATATGTGTCAATTTATGCAGGATCCAAAGGTTGAACATTGAAAAGCAGTCAAAAGAATCTTCAGATATCTAAAAGGAACAATAGATTATGGATTAAGCTTAAAAACCTGCGGCAATCTTAATATAAAAGGATATGTAGATGTTGATTGGGCTACAGATCCTGATGACAGAAAATATATTATTGGATATTGCATCTACATTAGAAACAATTCGGTTTCATGGTGTGCAAAGAAACAAGTTACTATATCACGATCAAGTACTGAAGCAGAGTATATAAGCATAGCCAGTGCAACAATAGAAATCATGTGGATATAGTATCTACTTAGCGAACAAAAATTAAATACAAAAGAAAAGCCAACAATATGGTGCGATAACCTGAGTGTTGTGTCACAGTCAGTTAATCCAATACAACGTTCAAGAACAAAACATATAGAAATAGACTTATACTTTGTGAGAGAGCAGGTTATCAATGGAAAATTGCAAGTCAATCACATATCTGCTACTTACCGACGCACTGATATATTTCCAAGCCACTTTCATCTAAGTCATTCTTCAGACTCAGGAAAGAACTGAGAATTGAAGAAGAGAAAAGTACATTTCATCAGATCTCAAACAAGTCAGAAAGTAACAACAACAAATTTGAATTTTTGCAAAGTCTGAACGATTGCAAATTCAAAACATCAATTAAGGTAAAGATGGAAGATCACAAAGTCAATCTTCGAAGTAATTTAGATTGTAGCAGCTTTCGAATTGAAAACCATTAAAACTCAACACATCGCAAGCTATAAGCCTGAAGCAGATTGAAGATTAAAGCTAGCAGAAGCTAAACTTCATAATAGATTCAAGAACTTTCAAGAGAAGCAGAAGCAGATTGGGAAATTTGGAGAAGCCCTAGAAATCGCAAACCCTAGATGGGTTTGAAGGGGGGAATTGAGAAGCGAATAAAGTGAGTAGCCGCAAATGACATATCAAACATATTATATCAATCTTAAGTTCGGGTACAAAGGCATAGAAGAAGCATGGCCCAAAGCGGCCCAAACTGGTATATTACAAATACGAACATAATGTATGAGAAAACAATAACTGATATCATCATTCTTGTCTCTTTTTCAAATAAAGTTTCCTCTTTGCAATAATTATGTTCATCAAAGATCATCTTGCTGTTGAAATCTAATAATTACATAAATACATTCATACATACATACATACATACATATATACATACATACATACATACATACATACATACATACATGTATACACACAATGCTCTTTAATAAGCCCTTTAATAATAACACTTAAGAAAATGGTCCAGCAGTTTCCCTATTCATTGTATAACTGAAAGCTTTTTGTCAAGAATCATGTATGTTGGATTGTAAGGCGTATAATATATTCAGTTTGCATTGTATAGTTAATTTAAGACATGTTTCAAAACCTTCTTGGTTGTTTCAGAGTCCTTTAAGATTTTATTTTAATATAATATTATTTTATTTATATTTATTGAGAATTAATAAAGAAACTTTTATTTACAGTAGAGTAAAAAGTATACCCTGGTAAGAAGAGTTGTATATGGGAGAGGTTTTGGTAAAGTATCATGCATCACTTGGTAGAAGCAATGTATTTATGTACAAATTCTGACATATTAGTTTTCAGCAATAACGATATGAAGAGTTTTGTCTGTTTATCTCTGTATTGGATCCTGAACTATAGTCTGAAAACAACATTGAATCTAGTTTAGTTATATATAGATCTGTCTTTTTCAGTATCCTATGGAATATTGATTGTTTAACTGGTATGAGGTTGTCCAGGACAATATATGTCGTTACTTACGTCCCTTGAGACAATCATGTTAAAACCTGTTTTGTCTTTCTGATTTAGATTAACATAATTTTTTTTATAGTACCGGCATCGCTTATATTCGACTTTAGAAAAGTGAAACAATACAAGTAAAGGTTGCTACATTGATAAATGCAATGTATACATGTCTCATGAGCAAAGTTATTATTACATTGCTATTATTAATTTTTGAGATGAGAATTTGGATGAACTTGATTGAAATCACAAAGCAGGAGAAAGAATAGCAATAGAAAAGTAAACTATGTATTCTTTTATTTCAGAAAGATACTTTTACAAACGTACTTACATTCCTTTATATAATGTAAACCTATTGACTAAGTCTGTTGTACAGTTGTATGATTGAAGGCAATATTACAATATTGTGTTACATAGTTGAGACTTAAAATTCTGCAAATACATTATTACCATATTACTCTCCCTCAATTCCAACTAGGGTTTCTCCTTCGTTCCCACATTCGATGCCGAAAGTTTTAATCTTTAGATCCTCTCTTAATCGATAAATATTCTTTGTTGATAATGATTTAGTGAGTATTTCTGCTCTCTAATAGAAGGTTGGAACAAGATTTATACTGAGCTTTCCTCTATTTACTTGTTCACGAACAAAATACAAATCGAGCTCTATGTGTTTTGTTCATGAGTGCAAGATTGGATTGGCAGATAATAATACTGTACTCAAGTTATCACATTATATTACTGATTTTTCGTTCATCTCAACTATGACTTCGATAAGAAGTGATTCTAACCACATTACTTCTGCTGTAGTGCTTGCGAGGCTTCTATACTCCAATTCCGTGCTAGGTCTGGAGAATGTGGGTTGTTTTCTCGAGCACCATGATACCGGACTTTCATCTAAAAAGACGTAGTAACATGTAGTCGATCTTCGGTCGTTTGGATCTGAAGTCCAGTCTACATCTGCAGATCCAATTATTGTGAGATTTTTACTACCTTTTAATATTAGACCGTAATTTAATGTTCCATTTAGATACCGTAGTATCCTTTTTACTGCCTTCCTTTGTTCACTTAGAGGTTGATGCATAAACTGACATACTTTGTTGACATTGAATGCTCTTTCCGGTCTAGTTATGGTTGCATATTGTAAAGTTCCGACAATACTCTTGTATTCTTTTTCATTAGTTCTTGGTTCACCTCTGTGTTTAAATAGATGTAGATTACTAATCATAGATGTTGGCAGAGGCTTGACTTGATGCATTTTTGCCTTGAAAAGTAGGTCGTTGATGTACTTTTTCTGGCATAAGTGTAGCTCTGAGCTTGACACTCTTTTTACTTCTATCCCTAGAAAGTACTTGAGTTTACCCAGGTCTTTTATTGAGAATTTCTTGTCTAAATGTTGAACTACATGATTGATCTCTTTTGCACTACTTTCAGTAAGTATGTAGTCATCCACATATATTAAAACGTAAGTTGCAGCACCTTTGTCGACTTTAGTGAAAAGAGAATTATCAGACTTTGCTGGTTGACAGTTTAAACTGATGAGTGTTGTCTTTAGCTTGTCAAACCATACCCTAGGAGCTTGCTTCAGTCCATATATTGCTTTATGTAGCTTGCATGCTGTATCAGAGCATTTTCTGATTGTCTGATTGTGAACTTTGCTGATGATTGTGAACTGAAAATAAGTTCAATTATTGACCAAATTTCTTGTGCAGTTTTGTATCCCACTAGTTTTGGTAGTAGATTAACACATATTGAAGATAGTAGCCATACACTCAGTAGATTATCTTGTCTTGTATATGTGGTATATTACTTGCTTCTGATTAACTTCCCTTTATTGTCTGCAGTATATCTTTCTGGAATGTTTATTGCTCCAAGAATGTGATCTTCCAGTCCATATCCCCTTATAGCCGTTTCGACTTGAAACTTCCAAAGCAAATAGTTGTCTTCATCTGATTGGATGGTAATGAGTTGACTTTGGGGGTTGATGAGGGTTTTTATTGGATCCTCTGGTGGATTTTATTATGTGATACTAGATTTTGGTTGTTGTGGTGGAGAGGAGTTGGAGGAATGGTTAACATCTCCTTCTACCATTGATTACAGTGTGATACAGGAAATTGATAAAATGGTGGTTGTGTCGAGTGCAGTACCTTCCTATCAACAGGGTTTCAAATGCAATACCCTTTGATACCTTCTGTATAGCCCAAAAATATGCCTTGATAGGATCTAGCTTCCAACTTGTCATTTCCTATATAGTGAACATACACGAGGCTACCAAATATACGAAAATAATTGATATGTATAGATGTGCCTTTCCACCTTTCATCAGGAATCCTCCCATCAATGGCTGAGCACGGAATCCGATTAATAATATATGCTGCAGTTGATAAAGCTTCAACCCAAAAGCCTCTAGACAAGCCCGCCGTCAATCTCAAGCGACGGGCCTTCTCCAGTAGAGTTTTGTTCATCCTTTCAGCAACTCCGTTTGATTGCGGGTCGCCGGGTGTAGTAAAATGTCTCCTAATTCCATGCCGTCTACAGAAATTTGTGAACACCTTAGAAACAAACTCACCGCCATTGTCGGATCTTAGTACCTTCAACTTCCTTCCTACTTTATTCTCTATCAGTGCTTTTCAAGTTTTAAACTTTTCAAATGACTCCGACTTAGCTTTCATCATATACACCCAAACCTTCTGAGAGTAGTCATCGATAAAAGAGATAAAATACTTAGCTCCTTCAATAGAAGCTGTAGCTACTGGTCCCCAAACATCCGTATGGACATACTCTAGTACTCCTTTGGACTCATGTCTACCAACATCGAAAGAAACTTTTGTTTGCTTCCCTAACACACACTCCTGACAAAATTCCAAACAGTTGAAGCTTTCACCCTTGATCATCTTCCTTCTTCAAAGCAGCTCCAAACTCTTCTCTGAAACATGACCTAATCTGAGATGTAAGAGTCTGGTGGCATCCAAAGCTCGTGAACTATCAATTCCAACACATGCCTCTCCAAGAACTGTAGATCCTTTCAGCAGATAAAGATTCCGGACCATCATTCCTTTCACCAATACAAGAGCACCACTGTCACCTTCAAGCCATCCGACTCTATTATAATCTTGCACCCCAAAGATGCTAGCTGACCCAAGGACAGAAGAGATTTTCTTAAACCTATAACATAGCGGACTCTAGTGATAGTGCGCACCACACCATCGTGCATGCGAATACGCACTAATCCTTCTCCCAATGACTTGCAAGTAGCATCATTCCCCATTAATATGGCACTTCCCTCATTGGCTTCATAAGAACAGAAATCCTCTTTCCTAGGCGGCATATAGAAAGATGCTCCTGAATCTAGCACTCAATGGTCTGATACATCGGAAACAGATGTAGTCAACACATCATCGGAAACAACTTTCTCCACCGCAATGGATGGAGAACCATCCGCTTCATTTCTCTTCCTCAAATCTGGACAATCTTTCTTCCAGTGGCTATGTTTCTTACAATGATGACACATGTTGTCTCTAGACTTACCTCTCTAACAACTTCCAAGCTTTCTTGACTTGGAATGCCCTTTAAAATTATTCTCCTACTTCTCCTTTCTTCCTCTCTCCACAAACAGCCCCTGACTACTACTAGCTTCTCCACTTTCGCTCATATTCTTCATCTGATCCCTCATTTCTTCACTTAGAAGTCCCGTCTTCACATCTTCTAATGACAGCGTGCTTCTTCCATAAATCAAGCTGTTAGCGAAAACCGTGTATCGCTTAGGAAGAGAACACAATACCACCATAGCTTTTTGCTCCTCATCCACATTCAAATCAACAGCTTTCATCTTCATCATCAAATCATCGAAGAAGTTCAGATGTGCTTTCAATGACGTACCTTCCCGCATATTATATGTGAATTTTTTTTCAATAGAATCAACTTATTCATGAGTGACTTCTTCATGTGGAGATCCTCTAATTTTTTCCATAAGCTTCTAGCAGTAGTTTCACCACTAATCTCTGGAATGACATTCTCACCCATGGCCAATTGGAGGGTAGTAAAAGGCCCATTCTTCCATCTTCTTTCTTTCCAATTCTGAGATATCTGCTGGCAACGATTCTATGTCAAATACAACATGATGAACACGATTTCTTCTCAACATCGCCTTCATCTTCCACTGCCACTTCTCAAATCATTATCTCAGTTCCACTTCTGTATAGCCAACTGCGAACCTGATGCTGCATATTCCTGAGTAGGTCTAACCTTCTCATTTCTAGGTCCTGCCATTTTATCGAACACTTTCTAGCCCTAGGCTTCAACAACAACCTCCAATGCTCTGATACCAAACTGTAGGGCTGAATTTACATAAATGATTGCAAATCAACACTAATACATGCGGAAGCAATAAGATCGTGTTGTAGTACGACAAAACAAACAGAACTTGAGAATAAACGACAAAGTAGCAAACCACACAAGAAAGTAAATAGAGAGTTCACACACGGATTTATAGTAGTTCCACTATCACAATATAGTGTACATCCACTTGGGGAGAGAAGGTTTTATTACTTTCAGAGAGAAGAATTACAATATTGATAATGGAGACTAAGAAGAATATGAAGAAATACAAAAGAAAAGATAATTCATTTCTGATACTTCTATTCATCCTAATCCCTACATTTATATAGAGATTATTACTTGAGGTTGAAGTAATTGATTTATGTTCATAAATCAATATCTAGTCAATTCTCCAAATCATACGTGAAACATTTACCATTTTATTTTTTCAGTTTCCCATATGCGTCTGATAAGATTCCTTCTTTAACCATCTAATTAGAAAATTAATTAATTACTTCACCATTTTTCAAATATTTCTTCCTTTTATATAGCTAATCCATTGCCCTCTTTAATACATATTGTATCAAATTTAACAAATATTGTATACATCTCAAATATCTTTCAAATCTTCTTAAGTATGAAAATATTGTATCAAATCTAACAAATATCCGAAGGCTACAAATGATGCTAAATAAAGGAGGTTATTGATCCTAGCTTATATATAGGTGTGGGGGGGGGGGGAGGTGGGGGTGTGTGGTGGGCAAGAATCAGCTACACCCCATTGTTGCTACACCTCAAATCTTTGATTTCAACCATAAGTTACGATTTAAATTATTATATAAGTGACATGAGAGATGAACTATAATTATTTAAATCGAAACATGTGTTTGAAATTAAGGAGGATTTGAGATGTAGTGACAATGAGGTGTAGCCGATCATAGCCCTACACACACATTTGATTCAATCTTTTAAAGATTTGTATTCATTTTTTAGCTTCGCAATGGTATGTATTTTTTTCCTTCCTCTTCTATTTGTCGTCAATTTTTTTTTGAGATTTTGAAAATGACCTTTGATCGATTCTTAGAGTCGATCTCAATTACAAGTAGTAGGAAAAAATGTTAGTTGTTATTTTATTTATTTCTCCTTCTACCAATTCAAATCAATGCACAAAATCTATTTGGAGATTCAGTGATGTGTCTATTTAGAAAAAATAAATTAAATAGCAACGAGAAAATCCATTACGTAGCCCTCGATTGTTTTTTCAGAAATAATCTTACTAAATCATGTGGATATTGAAATTGAAAAGTAAAAAAACACTAACTTCTATTTGCTTAAAGTTTTTGTTTTGTTTTTTGTTTTCTATTAAATAATTGAAGTTTAATAATTTTTGTTAGTGTCAATATTTACAACCATGGGTAAAAATATTCTTGAGTTGCATGTCTCAACAATTCGAGATGTGCGAGGCATACACTTTGTATGCTTCTTATGCCTTAAGTTGTTGAGGCGTAAGCCTTAGAGATTAATAGCCTTTTGGGAAAGCCTCAAGGCAATGGATGATACATTTCTCGAGGTGCTCCTCGAGACGAGTATCAATGTGAATTTTTTAAAACAATGCTCCTAAGCATGCAATGGATGATACATTTTTAGTGAGATCAGATGTAAATAGTTTTAGAGCACTGGTTTTAAAAGTATTAAGTGTAGAGAAAAACAAAGGAGTTGATGCAAAATCCCCTCTTATAAATCTTCTGGCGTTGGTGAGTTTGCTATCTGCATTAGACTTTAGTTTTTTATCTTCGGTAAAATTTTGCGGTTTGAGTTTTTACTAAAAGAATGAAGCAGAGAAATATATTTACATGGAGACTTCATTTTTAATTTCTACATCACCTTTTCATTATTGTTTCACTTTTATTTTTTACTAATGTACTGTACGTAATTGATTTGGAAAAATCAAAATGGTGTTTGGTAAATATTTGTTTGTATTGGTAATGATTACTTGTTTATGTTGATTTATCTCACCGTAATTGATTACTATTGTCATAGTATTTTCTATATCAAATAGGCATTTTTTATATCAAATAGGCATGGAACTTATGGGAAGAAGGAAACAACATTCAAAATAAGGTTTATGCAACACCTTCCCTCGCATCCCATATAAATCTAGTCGCCCATTTTAGTGTTATTCATGACTGGAGTTGGTATGAGAGAAGGATCAAGGAAAAGGCATGCAATAATTTTTTTAACGCTTATCTTTTTACTCTGCTTGTGTAACTTGTCCACATAGTAATATTTCTTCAATGTTATTTGTAAATTGGATTTGTTATATTTTTTATTTTATAGAATTTAACATTTGTTATGTGATTAAATGAATATGATTAATTATAACTTTGTTATTAATTAATATAAAACTCCAAGTTTATCAAATTTGTTGGGAGAAATATTTATTTAGATAAATTGTAAACTTGATACTTGATGTATATAATACATATCAGCTGAATGAGCTACATATTGGACTTTAACTATTGTTTGAGATTTGAGATAATTATTCATAGATTTAAAATCGAAGGTTTGTATTGGGATGGATAATAAATTTAAGGATGTAAAGAACTTAAGTGAAAATATTTATGTTGATATTAAGAAGAGTGAACGTGACTTTTGATGACATAAATAATAAGTAAAAATATAGATGAGAGATTAAGAATGAATAAGAAATTTTGAAATGTTGATGACTTAAATGGAAGTATCAATTAAAAGGGAGTTAAGCGGAAATGTGAAAATTCTTCTCCTTTACTATATAATAATAGATCAGTAAACGTAAAGTTTCAAATATTATTCGAGGAACCACTTATCATCAGACAGTACAGACTGGATATGTAAAAAGTGTTATCTTAATATATAAATATAAATATATATATATATATATATATATATATATATATATATATATATATATATAAGATCCATTATTCTTAACACACGCTCCCTCGCATGTTCCGTATTGTAAGTCAAACACATGTGTATATTTATATTAGGAGACGTAGAGCATGAGTGATGGTTAAACATACATTAATTGCATTCAACTCTAATATCATATTAGAAATTACTTAATACACAAAATCAATTGTCTATGCGCAAAGTGTTTTCTTAATATTTATAAAGGATCCAACATTGTCGACATTATAGATGATGTATAACTCACAATATATGTGTAGTTTCTAGCCGAAGTTTATCTTGTTTATGCATCTAAACTAGTTTTGTATGAAGAAGTTTATAGCTTTAGTGAAAGAAAGCCTTACTTGGTCTTTTAAAGTGAATTGACAATATATCAACCTCCTACAAAAGTTGAAGTATTCTGAAATTGCAACCCCCTATCTTATGCACATGTCTTTTTACAGAAGTTGAACCTGATTTAGTTTTCAATTAGATGCCCTCACTTCACTTTTTAGGGTTCCTATTTATAGTGTACCATGTTGATATTTTCAACATGCACACAGTGCACTTATTGTTTCTCCTCTCTTTGGCATTGTTTGTAAGTCTTAGTTATAGTTTGCTTTATGATAACAAGTTTTTGTTATTTTAGGCCTCAATTTCTGAAGTTTTAGACAGTGGCAATTCAGAAGTCATGCAACAAGAAAGTGAGATTTATGTGGGAAATTATGAATGAACCAGAAAATTTCTTCCAGAAACCACACGGTGGGGTCCACGAATATTCTCTTTCCGTGTGATTTCCGGCATAGACTTTCTGGTCAGTCGAAAATTACTTCAGACTTAATGACTTTCTTTCTCACAGTAGGGACATCTAATACAGGTCCTTTTATATTCCTATGGCTATTTGATTCCCTCTTTTTTATGTTTGAACCATAGAGATGACTTATTTGGTAGTCAAATATTATCCGTTATTGTTTTAGCGAGCCACATATATTTTGTTATAATACATTTGAACATATTGTACTTGTGGTGATTTAACTAGCCAACATTGATACTGTTGTCTGCAAAGGAATAAATATGGTTTAAAAATATCACCAATTAAATCTCCTATTTGTGGTATTTTTCCTGTGGTTTGGAGTTCTTTGAACCGGCTTATAGCTATATCATTGTCATTAAGTTTTGACTGTACACAACCATATTAACTGTTGGTTTGATTTTCTTCACAATTTCCTCCACAAGACTCAACATATATAAAAACCAAATACTACTACTTCACATAGCCATCTACCTTCATTTCTAAACAAAAGAAACATGGAACACCACCACAAAATACAACTTATAATCACCACAATACTCATCCTCATCTCCTCCTCAATTGCTAGGCACGCCCTAACTCCCACCACTCCCTTACCCGACAACGAAACCCTCATCTCCTTTTCCGGTTCCTTTACTCTTGGATTCTTCAACCCAAATCCGATAAACCGTTACATCGGGCTACGGTGCAACCAAATACCCGAAGATACAGTGTTATGGGTTGCAAACCGGGCAGACCCATTAGTAAACTCCCCTGGAGTCTTATCCATCACATCCAATGGCACCCTCACCATCACCGACAAAAACTTGAGGGTGGTTTGGTCATCAAACATGTCAACTAAACTTTCCAACCCAATAGCTCAACTTTTGGATGACGGTAACCTTGTCGTCAAAGAATCAGGCGATGATACATCAAATTACGCTTGGCAAAGTTTTGATTTCCCAACCGACACACTTTTAGCGGGTATGAAAATGGGAGTGGATTTCGCCACGGGCTTGAACCGGACATTGAATTCCTGGTCTAGTCCTAGTGATCCGACCCCAGGATCATTTCATGTATATGTAGAAACACGAGGAGATCCCGAACTTTACCTTACGAGCAACACGGATCGAATATGGAGGTCTGGAGCTTGGGATGGAGCCCACTATAGTGGGGTGCCCATCATGTGGACATATCAAGGTGTCAACTTCAGTCTTATTAACAACAAGTTAGGAGTGACGTACTCCTACCAGCTTGAACCATCCATTATATCGATACTGTTCGTGAATTCTTACGGAAGTTACCAACGCTATATTGGGCTGAAGAATAGATCGCAATGGAATTACTACTGGAGTGCTCCGAAGGAGACATGTGATCAAATCGGTATGTGTGGGGATTATGGTTTGTGTGACATGAAAGATTCTCCTTTATGTAGTTGCTTAACGGGTTTTGAACCCAAGGACACACTTAAGTGGAACACCTTAGGTGATCGTAGTGATGGATGTGTTAGGAAGCACGAGTTGGATTGTGAGAATGAAATGGATGGGTTCACAGTTGTGAAAAACGTGAAGTTGCCGCAGAGTGAAGATTGCATGGTGGATTTTAGTATGAGTCTTGATGAGTGTAGAAGTGTGTGTTTGAAGAACTGTTCGTGTACTGCTTATGCTAGTGCGGTTGCGGTTAATGGTAGTGGATGTGTTATTTGGATTGGAAGATTGTTTGATATCAGGAATTATGATAGTATGTATGGGCAGGATTTGTATGTGCGTCTAAATGCTATTGATGTTCCTAAAGGTATGTATTGCTCTTCATTTTTGGGTGCTTCTTACAAACACATATACATACACACAAACTAAATGGTCGTGTGTAAATATGCGTGTACTTGATTTGAAAATTGTAACTTTTATTTAGGAGTTTCTTAAAAAGAGTCTGTGCTATAATCCAAATGCCTTACAAATTTTCTAGTCATAATGTATAATGTAGACTCTGAATCTATGATCCGAATGCCTTGTCAATTTCCAGCAAATATTTTTGATACCTCATGTTAACTTCAAAATTGGAGTTAAAAGTTTTAAAATGATAGATGATATCGCTGATGAATATAACATATCTGCGAAAATTTGTTTTGATCCATAATTTTTTTGCACAAAAAGATTATGGGGGACCTTGGGGAATTTATAAGAAAGGGATCTATGTTTATGTATATATTTATGTATGTATGTATATATTTATGTATGTATGTATACATGTATATGTATGATAATATTTCGTATCACTTTTCTTCATGCCATCTAGAATCCTTAAATTTTAAGTAACTACCAGTTTTGAAGTGCAAAAATATTGTGAATAAGATAAAAATAATGCGTTTTGAAACTTTTACCTCATCCAAATATTCTATTTAATATGATCCACCAAGAATATTTCAGTCATTGAATTCAAATGTAGTTATGAATTAATTAGAAGTTTCAAAATGGTATACAAGTTTCTATGGATGATCTTGATAACAAAAATATTATATAAACATTTTGTTTCGTTTTATTTTGATTGAAAGGGCGAGTTTTGAAGAAATAAACAAGAGGGGAGTGGATCGTTCCTCATATAGGGTAGGAATCTAAGTTATATTTTCTTTGAATTTCCCTGTCTAGTAGTTTTGAAATTAAAAATATTTTGTAAATATAATTTTGTTATTCACCGGTAAATAAAAATAAAAACTACTGCAAAGACCATGGACACAAAAGTTTACCATTCCCGAATTTTTACATAGGGACCGCTATCTGAACAAAAAATGGAACATAATATACGTTGATCATTGGATCTCTTCATGTTTACATACAAGGTTGAAAACATGAAAAAATCTAATTGTGGAGATCCATTGTGTCACCAATTGTATTATCTAGTTAAAATTCCATGACACTCTTTTTTTATAGCACTCCTTTAGTGTTGAGACTCGATTGGTCGAACAAAGCTCATTCATCTGTTACACGTGACATACACATATGAGCTGACACACACACCTAGTGTAATAAAAAAAAATCTTCAATGCTACATATCTACTAACTTATATTTATGCACCATACCTCCATCAATTTTTAGTGACGTGGAACTGTTTTATTTTCAAATAGCCCTTCCATTTTCCATCATGCGAGACAATTCTAAAATTTAGCACCCAATGATATCTTGAGTTACTCTATGCCAAATGCTACATTTTTTCTTAATGTTTAATCCACATTATGAATATTATGCCTTTTAAAAAATTTGATCTTTTCAATAAAATTAGCCCCTTCAAAATTAAAATTCAACATCAACCATTAACACACATATATATTTTAACAATTAATTTGAAATATGTATTTCATGGTTTATTCATACTCAAATAAGCCTAATTTATGTGTAGATGACTTAAGTATGATATGAATGTGTATATAAAAATTTGTAGCATTAGGCATAGTTTGTTTGTGTCTGTGTGTGTAACCAGTTATGTTGTCAGCTTCATGCTTTAGATTGATTTTACAGATCTTCCAGGTGACAAATCGCATGGTGGAGTTGTGGCTCTTGTGGTTTGTCTAGTTGCTGGAATATCTCTGATGAGCTGTGTTGGTTGTTTCTTATGCATAAGGAAGAAGAAGAAGAAAAGTAAACGTAAGATACGCTTCATAATATTATGTTAGTGCACTGTGCGGGCACTTGCTATATTACATTACAGTTAAAAACCAAATTCTATCTAAAACTGTTAAATTTGCAATCTCATGAATTTTATTATCGTTTTTCTTTAAATCTTTTCAGCGATCTTGGGTGCAACGAATTCTTACAGTAAACAATTTAAACATGAGCAAAGTGGAGAATCAATAGATCTTCCAATATTTGAGTTTGATACTATCACAGAGGCAACCAACTATTTCTCTTCCGAAAATAAACTCGGAGAAGGTGGATTTGGTCCGGTTTACAAGGTTCATAATTTTTTTTCTGCTGTTGTCTATCACTACATTTTTATAATGTACAAATTATGTATTATACTTTGGAAAGTACGGCAATATGTTCATGTTGATCTAATGCTTGATAGAGAAATCAAACAGGGTAAACTTGGAGATCAAGAAATAGCAGTAAAAAGTCTTTCAAAAACTTCAAGTCAAGGTTCTGACGAGTTCAAAAACGAAGTTATGCTTATTGCAAAACTTCAACATAGAAACCTTGTTCGCCTTCTCGGTTGTTGCATTCAAGGGGAAGAAAGGATGCTTATTTATGAATACTTGCCCAACAATAGTTTGGATGCATTCTTATTTGGTAAATTTCATATCTTTCAAACACGTTATCTAATTTCAGTTGATCATGAATTCTTTTTTCAGTTCCATGCAAATCTGACACTTAAGATTTACACTCAGATGAACAAAAAAGGTCACTGCTGGATTGGAATACTCGATATCAAATCATTACTGGGATAGCTCGAGGACTTCTCTATCTTCACCAAGATTCCAGGTTTAGAATCATTCATCGCGACCTTAAAGCTGGGAATATTCTTCTTGATAAGGAAATGATTCCCAAAATCTCCGATTTTGGTATGGCAAGAATCTTTAGCGGCAATGAAACAGATTTCAATACCAGAAAAATTGTTGGAACATAGTAAGTGTATCTGTTTGTCGTTAAGAAACATAAATTACTTGGTTCATAAAATTAACTTTTGCATTCTTTAACAATGTAGTGGATACATGTCTCCAGAGTATGCTATGGATGGAGCATTCTCGGTAAAATCAGATGTGTTCAGTTTCGGTGTGTTGATTCTAGAAATTATAAGTGGAAAAAAGAACAGAGTTTATACAAAACCGCCCCATATTAATCTACTTGCCTATGTAAGTTTTCGATATTTCATACCATTATCATAGTATTAGGCCTATATTTTCAGTATAATATTTTATATTCTGTTTTGTTTTAAAATTGGCTATTATAACTAAATTTTAAGATCAAAGAACGTTGACAACATAAGCAAATACCTTTTTATTATTTGCAATTGATTTTCATAGATTTCGGTCCCAGTATCTATGGATCTACAATCCAATCTCTTACTACTTTGCTTGTGACTTTTGATTTTTTTTTTATATAATTATGATAACTAATGTCCAATTGTTTCAAAATCAAAACCTAAGTCCATAGTCAAGTGCCATATACTTAAGGATAAATTTTCATTTCCGACCCCAAAAAGAAAACTTATTTTCACTTTAGGTCTTGTTCAAAACTTATCACAAAAATATGTCTCTTTTTATATATAACGGCATTTTATTCTTCCGCATTCCAAAAAAACGCGTAAACAAAAATTTTATTTTAAAAAATTACACTTGCGCATTTCAAAAATGCACCAGCACAAATTTATTTTTTAAATACGCTTGTGCAATACATATTTGCGCAAGCATAAAATTTTAAAAAAACCACGGTTACACAAATTTGGATTGCACAAAAGCAGATCTATTTTTGTAAATAGTTTTGAACGAGACCTAAAGTGGAAATAAGCTTTTTTCTGAAGCCTAAAATAAAAATTTGTCCTATATTTAACTTTCTCAAATCTTCATAGCATAATTGGAGAAAAAAAAAAAACAAAAATCAGTAAAAATCATGTTGAGTATGACAGACTTAAATAAGACCTTACCATTTAGTTGGTGTTCCTTAAAATCACAACCAAATATTCTACCATTATTTTAATTTGTCATTGAACCATAATGCACAATTTTCAGTCATTTTTTATTTTTTATATTTGAATAATTTTCTAATCAAATAGGCATGGGGTTTATGGAAAGAAGGAAATGTCATGCAATTAGTGGATGATTCAATGGGCGACTCCTTTTCGGGCGATGAAGTATTAAAGTGTATAAACGTTGGGTTATTATGCATACAAGAGCATCCAGAAGATAGGCCTCTAATGTCATCAGTAGTACAAATGTTCGGTAGTGATATTCATATAAAGACAACCCAACCAAAGCAACCTGGTTACGCAGCAAGGAGATATTCTCTTGAACCGTGCTCGTTAAGCAATCAGTATTCTTGTACCAATGAACTGAGCATAACAGAGCTTGAACCAAGATAGCTGTGGCTTATAATGTTCTCAGCAATCTGGTAAATGTGCATTTTGCTTATAAAAGAGCATTATATACCACAATATCACTGAGTATGCAGTGTATATTTCCAGTCAAAAAAGTAATTCCAAGCAAAACGTATGTATTTTCGCTCGGTAGCTCCATTGCTGCATGGATAAAAGGAAGAATTGGCTAAATTCCAATATAGTTTGTATAGAATATACGAAGTTTATATAGAATGTTTAGTCATATTGACTTTGTATAAAATGAATTTGTATTCAACTTTGTTGTTTCAGCTTGGTCGTATAACAAAGCTTTTGTTTACAAGTTGAAGTAAAAAGTACCATGATAAGGAGATCTGTATATTAGTAGTAGATGGGAGTGGATTTGATGAAGTAACATGCATTATTTGATCCGCAATGCTTGCTCTTTCCTGCACAATAAAAGAATTCTTAGAACGCCAAAACGGTTAATGGAAATTCAAAGTTTTTCTCTGTGAATAATGCTTCTTCTTCATCAAGCCTAGAAGAAGAATGTAATGTGAAGGATGAGCTCCTGAGAGAGAGTTATGTAGTTAATTTGTATTTGACTGATGTATGGACATGTATATTATGTTGAATTAACATTAAATGCTATATTAGTGGGAAATGAAAACAATGAAAAGTCATGTCTATTAGAGTGAAGAGTCATGTATGTTGAAGTGAAGAGTCGTATCTGTTTAAGGAAAAGTCATGTCTATTTAATGAAGGGTCGTGTCCGTTGAAACGAAAAGGTGTCTATCTAAAAAGTTGTGTCTATTTGTAAGAGTGTGTGTTCCACTATAAATAGTAGTCATTTTATTGTGTTGGTTGTCAAGATTGTAATGAAGTAACAAAGGTTGAATTAAAAAGTATAGAAAGTTATTCATTTGTCTCTCCTCTAAAATTATACTCCCCTTTTTCTCTCTTGACAAATTGGTATCAGAGCCAATGGAGAGTATGATGAGCCAAATGCCGCTACCATGACTAACGAAGGCGAATTATGAGAACTGGAGTATTCAAATGAAAGCTCTCCTCGGATCTCAAGATGCATGGGAGGTGGTCCAAGAAGGTTTTGAAGAACCAACAAATACCACGGGATATACGGCAGCTCAAAACAAGGCGCTGAAAGAGTTACGATCGAAGGATAAGGCGGCACTATACATGTTGTTCCGAGCCTTCGACGAGTCGGGCTTTGAGAAGATTGCCGGTGCAACTACTTCAAAAGAAGCATGAGACATTTTAAAAAAGGTGTTTAGAGGAGCCGACCGAGTTAAGCAAGTGCATCTCCAAACTCTTCGTGGTGAGTTGGAGAGCATTAAGATGAAGGAGTCAGAAACTGTATCTGACTACATCACACGTGTACAGGCTGTGGTGAACCAACTCAATCGTAATGGCGAAGCGCTGACTGATGTGCGTGTTGTGGAAAAGATTTTGAGATCATTGACCGACAATTTTGAGAATGTTGTGTGCGCGATAGAAGAATCAAAGGACCTTGCGACGCTTACAGTCGACGAACTTGCCGGTTCTCTCGAGGCACACGAACAACGTAAGAAGAAAAAGAAGGAGGAGACACTTGAGCAGGCACTTCAAACCAAGGTGTCAATCAAAGACGAAAAGGTACCTCATGCACAAAATTTTCGTGGTAGAGGGCGTGGCCGTGGAGGTCGCAACAATGGTCGCGGTGGTGTAGGCCGCGGTCAGGGTGAATATTATGAGAAAAAGGGGCAGTCAAGCTAACAAAATAGTCGAGGTAGAGGACGTAGTCGTGGTAGAGGTGGCCGGTCAAATTATTCAAATGTCGAATGCCACAACTGCGGCAAGCATGGACACTACGCAAAAGAGTGCAAATCAAACATCGATTGCTATAATTGTGGTAAATATGGACACTATGCAAAGGAGTGCTATTCCGAGAAAAAGGTAGAAGAAAACGCAAATTTAGTCGCGGAAGAAGAGACAAGAGAAGATGGTGTTCTCATGATGGCTTACAAAAATACCATTTCCGACAATGACACGGAGTGGTATCTCGATACCGGCGCTAGTAACCACATGTGCGGGCACAAGCACCTGTTCAGGGGGATGCGAGAGGTTGAAGATGGACACGTTTCGTTTGGAGACGCGTCAAGGATCCAAGTAAAAGGCCAAGGTACAATTTATTATTTACAAAAAGATGGTACCGAAGGATCAATTGAGAATGTGTATTTTGTACCTGATCTTAAGAGCAATATTTTGAGCATGGGGCAATTCATGGAGAAGGGATACTCAGTATTCATGAAAAACCGGGCACTACAATTGAAAGATAATGAAGGGCGTTTAGTTGCTCGAGTCGAGATGGGAAGAAATCGGATGTACAAACTGAAATTGAGAAGCATACAGGAAAAATGTTTGCGAGTCAATATAGAAGACAAGGTATCGCTGTGGCATCTCCGCTTTGGTCACCTATATCATGGTGGTCTAAAGAAGTTAGCAAAGAAGAATATGGTGCACGGACTACCAAACATGGACTATGAGGGCAAATTTTGTGAAGAATGTGTGCTTGGGAAACAAACGAGAACCTCGTTTCAAAAGAATGCAGAATATCGAGCTAAACATATTCTCGAGTTGATTCATACCGACATATGTGGACCGATTACCCCCGAATCTTTCAGCGGTAAAAGGTACTTCATTTCTTTTATCGATGACTTCTCACGGAAAACTTGGGGTTATTTTTTGAAAGAAAAGTCTAAGGCATTCGAGGTGTTCAAAAAGTTCAAAGTTATGGTGGAGAAGGCAACTGGTAGACACATCAAAGCCATACGATCCGATAGAGGTGGCGAGTATACTTCGACGGCATTTATGGAGTATTGCGTGGAGTAAGGCATAAGGAGATTTCTAACCGCATCATACTCTCCTCAACAAAACGGTGTGGCCGAGAGGAAGAACCGGACTATTCTCGATATGGTTCGTTCAATGCTCAAAAGCAAGAAGATGCCAAAGGAATTCTGGGCAGAAGCTGTACAATGTGCCATCTATGTACAAAATCGATGTCCACATATGGAGTTAAATGATCAAACACCACAAGAGGCATGGAGCGGACAAAAGCCGACAGTTTCTCATCTCAAAGTGTTCGGTAGTGTGGCTTATGCACACGTACCAGATCAGCAAAGAACGAAGCTTGAAGGCAAAGGCAAAAGGTATATTTTTATTGGGTATGATGAGAAGACAAAAGGGTACAAGCTACTCGACCCGATAAGCAAGAAGGTGATGGTGAGTTGTGATGTGCGAGTAAACGAAGCAAGCGAGTGGGACTGGAATAATTCGACAGAGGCTATTATAGAAGTTGGAGAATCATCAGCCATTGCACCAGCAAGTATATCAACAGACCCTGAAACTGCTGATAATGAAGATGAACCACTACAACCCAAAATACGAAGTTTGCAAGATTTGTATGATTCGACAAATGAGGTACACCTTGTATGTCTTCTGTCAGATGCTGAAAATATCAGTTTTGAAGAGGCGGTTCGAGACAAGAAGTGGCAAACTGCCATGAACGAGGAGATTAAGGAAATTGACCGCAATAATACATGGGAGCTAGCAGAATTGCCGAAAGGAAGTCAGCCCATTGGTGTGAAATGGGTGTTCAAGAAAAAGATGAATGCTCAAGGCGAGATAGAACGGTACAAGGCATGAATTGTTGCGAAGGGATACAAGCAAAAGGAAGGAATCGACTATGACGAGATATTTGCTCCTGTTGCAAGAATGGAGACAATCCGATTACTCATTACACAAGCTGCTCAATTCAAATGGCCGATATTTCAATTGGATGTCAAGTCGGCATTCTTGAATGGAGTGCTCGAAGAAGATGTCTACATCGAACAACCACCCGGATACATAAAAGTCGGAGAAGAGAAGAAGGTGCTAAAATTGAAGAAGGCACTTTATGGGTTGAAGCAAGCACCGCGGGCTTGGAATACACGCATCGATTCATATTTCAAGGAGAACGGGTTCAAGCAATGTCCTTATGAGCACGCCCTTTATGTAAAGAAGAATGGAGGCAACATATTATTTGTTGCTCTTTATGTCGATGATCTCATCTTTATGGGTAACAATAATGAGATGATAGAAGAGTTTAAGGACACAATGACACGGGAATTTGAGATGACAGATTTGGGCTTGTTGAAGTTTTTCCTAGGTTTGGAGATTAGACAAGTAGAGATGGGAATTTTTATATCACAGGAGGCATATGCAAAAGAGATATTGAAGAAGTTCAATATGGCAAATTGCACCCCTGTATCAACACCAATGGAACCAGGTGCAAAACTTTCAAAGTTCGGTGGAGGAGAACGTGTCGATGCGAATAGATACCGGAGTTTGATAGGAAGCCTTCGCTATCTCACATGCACAAGGCTGGATCTTTCATTTAGTGTTGGCATTGTAAGTCGGTTCATGGAGGAGCCGACTCATTCGCATTGGAAAGCGCTAAAGCGAATCCTACGGTATATCCAAGGAACGTTGTCACTGGGGCTGTTCTACTCAAAAGCAGAAGATTACAAGTTGGTTGGCTATTCCGACAGCGATTGTTGCGGAGACATAGACGATCGGAAAAGTACTTCGGGATATGTGTTCTTTATGGGAGGTAATGCGTTTACTTGGCTTTCAAAGAAGCAACCGATCGTAACGCTCTCGACGTGTGAAGCTGAATATGTGGCAGCATCTTGGTGTGTATGTCATGCGATATGGCTTAGAAATTTGTTGAGCAAGATGAAGCTAAAGCAACTTGGTGCAACCGTGATTCATATTGACAACAAATCAGCAATTGAGTTGGCAAAGAATCCTGTAAACCATGAAAGAAGCAAACACATTGATGCTCGTTTTCACTTTATCCGAGATCATGTGAAGGAAGGAAGTGTGGAATTGGTGCATGTGACAAGTCAGGATCAAGCTGCGGATATCTTTACAAAACCACTGCCGAAAGTACTTCTCAACAGATGCAAGAAAATGATTGGCATGACGGATGGAAGAAGCATTTAAGTTTACAGGGGAGTTTTGTTGAATAAACATTAAATGCTATATTAGTGGGAAATGAAAACAATGAAAAGTCATGTCTATTAGAGTGAAGAGTCATGTCTGTTGAAGTGAAGAGTCGTGTCTGTTTAATGAAAAGTCATGTCTATTTAATGAAGGGTCGTGTCCGTTGAAACAAAAAGGTGTCTATCTAAAAAGTTGTGTCTATTTGTAAGAGTGTGTGTTCCACTATAAATAGTGGTCATTTTATTGTGTTGGTTGTCAAGATTGTAATGAAGTAACAAAAGTTGAATTAAAAAGTAGAGAAAGTTATTCATTTGTCTCTCCTCTAAAATTATACTCCCCTTTTTCTCTCTTGACATATTACTCATGTATGTATATTCGATACTTGACTGTTGTAGTAATGTTAGTAGTCCTGTGTGTAAAATTTTGTATGTATAGTAATTCTGTGTATTAATTGGATGTGTCTTCTTGATTGTTTTGATTTATACATATGAGTAGCATGTTCATAAAACAACTAGGTGAAATAACAGTAGAACGTGGTGTTTTGAAATATAAGGATTGTTGATACATCATGCAACGGATTTCTGAATATCATGCTTCTAAAATACGTAAATAAACGTATTAGATAATATATATACAAGGTATTTATTGCAGCCTGTCTCCCAGGTTTGGTACTCCATGCTTTCAGGAGGAAGTTACCTTTTGACAGCATGAAGTAAAGCGATCTTTTGTATATATTGTCTTGTGTCAACATGAATACCTGATAATCAGATATCTAAATCCCTCTTAAACACGTATCTTGTATCGGCACAAAGCAATGTTCGGGTTTTCCATATTGAATAATTTATAGATAGGGAACATAAAATTAAAACTCAACAACATCACATCGATAAAAAATTCACGTATATACATATCGGATGTCTCGTCACAGCGACATCATTAAAAAATATACACGTATGTCTACTACTATGGTGACACTGAACACTTCAAATAAAACGAAACATAATAATGCACATCACCACTATCATCACCAAACTCTATACTAGGACACTGACGAAATCCACTGACATAAATATCCTTCTCTAGGGCGAAGTCCACAAAATCGGAGATGTGATACACTAAATAGGGCTGTCAACGGATACTTTTGGATACAGATAGTGCCATATCCGTATCCGAAATCATTTTCGGATATTGGATATCCGTATCCACTTAATTTTTGGATATCGGATATTCGTATCCGCTTAATTTTCGAATACGAACGAATATCAAATATTTATCTGCTCCGCCCATAATCAATAAATTTAAAAGTATAAATGAAAAGTTTTTAATCAACATAAAACAGTTTTTGTACTGATGTCCATAAGAAAACCAAGGAATAAAAAATGTGATGATAAAACATTGTTTTATACTAATATCCGTATGCGTATCCAAAAATATTCAAAAATTAAACACTAAAGCTTTCCGATTTCAATAAAAATGAGTAAAAAACCATATCGTAGTAACATCCAATAGTTAGGAAATAGTTAGAAAATCATATATTAATTAAATATAATTTTAATTAAATATATATACGCATCAGTTAATCAGACGGATATTTTTCGAATACAGATACCACAATAACCATATCCGTATCCGGAAAGCTTTTCGGATATCGGATATCTGCATCGGCTTTTCGAATAATGGATATTTTTCATATTTTCGGATACGGATTCGGACGAATATCGGATTTTTCGGGTTCCCATTGACAGCCCTAACACTAAATTAATGCTAGTTTCCATCCTCAAAACGTAACCTATAGCCGATATCTTATATAATATCAAATCTTGAAACAAACAACCTGAACCTGACTCAAGGTTGTTAAAACAAATGAAAACTCGAATCAACCCAAATACTACCTATGAGTGCCAATAACGAAAAATAACAGAGAATAGAATCAAACAATACCATCATATAAAGGTGTATCAAATACCCAACCCCATGTTGATATCATATAAAAATCATATCACATCAACTTGTCAATTCTCTAATCCCATTTAGGTATCATATATAAATCATATTACATATTCCATCTCTACTTAGTGTGACCACAATCACAAACTTACTCCTAATTACAAGTTATTAATGCCACATTTAATCATCATATAGTCAAATGATAATATCAATAATAAATTATTTGATCAACTACCCAAAAACTAAATCGATACCCAGTGATGTTTAACATCACCTATGTGACAGATATACCAGAAACCTAATCAACACTTAGCAATGCCCAAAATCACTTACGATCCAACATTGAGGGTACGCCTACACACTCCATAACCTAAACCTGCCCACATCTCATCAAATAAAAACAATGTAAATACTCATGTCATGATACTATTTAAAGTGACCCACACTTGCAACTTTAATCAAATGGGATGTCACATCCTATCTATATTTACAAGTTGCAATCTTTACGGTCATTAATAACACTGTTTCAACCGGTAGTTAACAAGGTTTTAAAACATATAACCAGTGACTCTACCTTGACACCAAGATACCACATACCGTTTCATCTATATATCCCTTGACTAGAAGTTTTCGCATTCGCTTAACTAGACTCTGTCTTGACACCAAAATATCATGACCCGTTTCATCCATATATCCCTTGACTAGACGTTGTTATTGCTCCCATACGATCTATTTGTTGCACAATCTCTCTTATCCTCATTGGCGCTTACCTCGTCGTGCTGTTATATATATATATCATCTTAAATCGTTTCCATCATTACTATAATTCTCATTGCACAGGGCTTTCCAGGTGGTGTGCCCATTCAACAAATCGTTTGGAAAAATAGCGACGATGGACCAAATTTCCATCAAGTAGCAACCTTGAATTTGCAAGAATGGTATGGATAGCTAGCCTGTCTAGTACTCTCACCTCATACATACTCATCAATCTCACATTCTAAACATTTATATGATATTTGGCCTCATTTACACTACTTGATCCCGAAATAGTGTTTTATCCCATGTCCATTCATATAATGTGTCGTGTACACATATCATATAGCATGACATAGGGTTCACTAAGTTGACAATTCATTTCCATGGGGTTTAATGCTCAACATCCATAAGGCATAGCAACGTGAATCATCACACTAAACAATGAAGCCAATCTAGCATGAATATGATTATAACATAACAAATACTTCTTTAACCAAACCATCCTCAATCACAACATATCATATTAACATGATGTTTCAACATAATCATTCATGTATACAACTAGCATCTCATACTTTCAATACAACCTTCACGACATGGCAATATAAAGTTAGCATAAGATATTCAAAAACTAGGGTATTGTTTCATATGACAAGTTTGAGTACTTCATTCATATCAACACAAATCAAATTCAAACCTCATATTAAATTTCCAGAGAATTCAACAACAAATTTCCATTAAATTTAGCAGAACTCAAATTTCCCCCTTTTAAATCAGTTCTAGTAACAATTTAATCATCTAATGGACTATAATCCAATGCATATCATATAATCAATATACATAGCACTAATCAAATAATCACACAACCAATCAATTCAGTTTTCCATAGTAGTTATGCAATATGCAAGTAAACATATTCATCCATTCAACGTCATACCATAACTGCTATTGATCCTTAAATATATTTAATTTATGATATTATTTCATTACAATATAATAAAATGAGTTAAATTATCAAATTCAACGATTAACCATAACTTACCAATTCAATATATAATTTGATATTTAATTCAACTTGCCCAATTTATTTATCCTATTTTGATTAACATATATATAGTTTGCCTATATATATAGCACAATATTTACTCAATATTTAATCTACGTCAAACAACCATTATTTGCACATTTATACTGTAATTATGTCAATCTCAGAGCATTCAGATCAAAGCCAAAATAACAATTCAAACATCTTATATTATTTGGAAATAAGGGAAGTTTGCTCATTGTATTATAAAACTAATCACTTCAGTTTAATTTTAGAACATCCCCTATGATAACAATCGGAAAAAGCATCAAAATATCAACTCACTTGAAATTGATTTTCCCAATCTCAACAACCTCTGACTATAATGCTCGACGTCTTGCTCCAACTTGTACTCTCTTAATCACGCATGTCGTAGTAAATGTCGCTTATTTTTGGACAATTCAGTTAGCAATTAATATTGAACAACTCAAATGTTAATGTTCACATGTCATCTTAGATGATGGCATGACAGTTGTGACTAAATTTATCGCTTATAGATCTTTTCGGTAAAATCAAATTTCAGATCAAATTAAGTTATACCATTAAGTGATGATATAATACACACACGTTCTCTTACTTAAAACTATATGATCACCCTAGGATACGTTGAGTTTGGTATTTGTCAAAAATCCAATAACACACACACACACACACACACACACTACTATTCAGTACCTATACAAAGTCCTTGGTCAATAATAACATTTATTATTAATCGTTTTACTCTGGTAAGATATTTTGACTTTAAGTTGACTATAGTTAACCGTGGTACTAACCTCATAAAGCAAAGGAGATGAATTTCCCGTTGAATAGTGTTTCACTTCTTACGCTTTAACCCAAGATCAATTATAATCGCTCGATGGTCGCTAGCCATGATTTGGCTCTAATAAGTGGGGTATTCACGTAGAAGTCCTACAGTATTCTCAAGTCGAGAGAACTGTATAACATCGTCACATTGAGATTACCCGTTTGATCTAGTTGTTATCAACTAACATGAAAATCTCGGTCGAATATAAAGGAACTAGGACAATCACAAGCAGGATAAATGGGTGAATTTAAAAAAAACCATTTTGAGCTTTGTTAAGCCTATACAGCCTAAATGGGTTTTAGATCCAATCTAAATATTCTAAATAAAATCTTTAGTTTTTTTTTTGAATTTTTATTACGAGTATATCAAATACAATTGTTTGTGTGAAATGCATGTGATATAAATAAGAAGTGTACATAGTTAATGTGACCGTGTGTAGATGTTGGGATTTATATTGCAACGAACTTATTTCCCCTTTGCATATGCCTTTGTTGTCCAGGTTATTAACTTGAAAATACAAACCTAATAAATGATGTACAATACTATGCAAATATATATATATATATATATATATATATATATATATAATAGGGGATTTTCACTCAAAGGGCTTCTTTGTGTAGGCTAATAAGTTTTAAGGACAACACTTCTGAAAAATTAGTTTTAAGGACAATTTACAGGAAAAGGATAAATGAAGTTATCATTCAGTTATACAAAAATAATGATAAATCAATTTATCATTTTACTGTATAATTTTAAAAGATAAACGAATTTACCATTTCCCATAGATTGTCCTTAAAACTAATTATTCAGAAGTGTTGTCCTTAAAACTTATTACCCTTGAATGAGAAGCCCTTCAACCTAATTTCCACTATATAATATCTGTGTGTATGTGTATTGAAATTACATTTGGTAAAATTATATGATTTGAAATCTGAAATTAACATTAATGTATTTACTTTCAATTAAGGAAAGGTTTGAAATCAAAAATTACATTATTGTTTAAAAGTGGAAATTAGGTTGAAGGGCTTTTCATTCGATAGTAATAAGTTTTAAGAATAGTATTTCTGAATAATTGGTTTTAAGGACAAATTACAGAAAAATGATAAATTCATTTACTTTTTAAGTTATACAAAAAATGGTAAATTCATTTATCATTATTTCTATATATATAATTAAAAATGATAACTTCATTTATCTGTTTGTTTGAAAGTTCTCCTTAAAACTAATTTTTCAGAAGTGCTGTCCTTAAAACTTATTAGCCAACACAAAAAGCGCTTTGAGTGAAAATTCCCTTGTTTAAAATTCATCTTATGAATTTTAATCGAGGCAACACATATATGTTTATACACACACACACACACACAAATGTGATGTTTTAGATCTTAGAATAACTTATCTATGTAAACATATAATTTATAATGTATGTGTATATAATTGTTAGAATTTACAGGTAACAATTTTGAAACAAACATTTGATTAAGAAGGGAAACACAAGACATAGAACTTTACACAAACATTAAATTTTGAAAAATAAAATAAAATTGTTGGATATTACACAAAAGTCAAGGCATGAATTCATAAAGATTTTTTAATATTTTAATTTTAATTTTTTTGAAAACGGTACTTAAAACAATTGTATTCAAAACATTAACAATGTAACAAAACAAATTGGTTTTTAAGGAAAATATAAACGATTAACATATAAAGCTTATTTACATATATGTATAAAATTATAAAGATAATTTCCAACCAATATAGTATTTTTTTAATTTTAGTTTTCAAAAAAAAAAAAACAATAAGGAATTGGACAATTTCAACACATGTAAATTCATAATAAGAATATTCACATCTAAGTAATATAGAAAATTAAAAGAAATTATCATAAAAGACCAATGATCTAAATTATATTAATCATAATGGACACATAATAAATGAAGATAAAAACAAAGGTGGATTTGAATAAAAAAAACAACGTAATATTGTAACAACCCTGGTTTGGAGATTACCTGTCAATATTGAATTATAACGATAATTATAATTTAATATTGTGATTTAAATTAAAATTTGAGAAATTAAATTGTTTATTTTGAATAAACAATGAATTTTGGAATTTAAAATGAGAAAATGAAATTCCAAGCTTTATTTTATTTTGTTTGGAGTGATAATAAATGGAATATGGGCTTTAAATAATGAAAATGATTTTATTTTAGAGAAAATGCAATAATTATATTAATTATTGCCCATTTTCTTCTTTTAATAATTTTTAAAAGAAATATGAAAATTTTAAAGGTGGTTTATTGAAATAAAAGGTGGAAATTGGTTTAAAAATATGTGTTGGCTATAAATTATGTTTGGAAATGGTTTGAAATATTTGTCTAACTGAGAAAATAAATTTTGTGGAATTTTAGAAGTTAAAAACAATGTTTAATTCACTTATTTGAGTAAATACTTTATTTTTGTTAAATAAAGGAATTTAATAATAAAATATTTAAAAATACAAATTAATCTTTTTATATGATAGAAAATGTTTTATTTTGTTTGTATACAAGTTTTCATAATTTTCTTATGTGTAAATATGGAGAAAAAGGCAATATTGTTTTGTAACTAGTGTAAATACATGAACATTTGAATATAAGTGTGAATTAATATCATAGGCCATTGTTACTTTCTTTTAATTTTTGGGTCTAAGCCCACTTAGGACTTAACCAGATGAGGAAGTGAGAAAATCTATTGCCTCTATGTTCGTTTTATCCCTCGTCTTCTTCTTCCTTAGCCATAATACAGGAAAAGAAACCCACCTTCTCAAAAATTAAAAATCCAAGCTTTTTTCAATTAAATTCAGCAAATTAAAACCTTTTTTCAATCTAGAGTGACAATCTAAGGTAATCTAACTCCAAACACCATAATTTCATAAAAAATTTCTTATTTGAGTGATGGTTTCTAATTTACAGTAAACTTTCTTTTGCATATACTTTATATTTGTTTACAGGTTCTTAGAGGCTATAATCAAGCAAAAAGCTTCAATCTTTGTTCATTAATCTGGGTTTTTGCCTTCATACAGCAAGGTGAGTTACAAAACTCACAAAAACTAGCTGAGGTAAGCTCAAAATCGCCAAAAACAGTGAATTATTTGCTTACCGTATCAATTTCCTATAGTGTTTTTCTCTGTTTGAAAATCTGAGTTATATGCTCTCTATGATTGACTGTAACTTTTGATTCTGGTAATGAAATGCTTCCGGATTTCTTGCATTTGGTAGCTTGCATGTTGAACTTCATCTCTGCAAATTTTGGTTGAAAAATATTGTCATTTGGATGTTCAAAACAGTGGTAGAAAATCAACTCAAACACAGATTTTTGCCTGTAGAAATTATTTTGAGTTGCTGCAAACATGGCCTGAGTCCATGTTCGAGATAGCATAACTCTTTCATTTCTTATTGAAATTTATCGATTCTTTTTTTGAAAGATAAAGTTTTCTACTATATGAATACCAATTTTTAGCTCAATCTAAGAAGGAGAATTAAACGGTTTGGCAAAACACGTGGTATGGGACACGTGCGTTTATTTTATCGGTTAATTCCTGACTTGTCCGTTTGATCGTTTTGACCTTTGGGTCGAGTTTACCGATGAGACGAGGTAAACATTTTACTGCTTTGAGTGTGGAATTTACTAGTGGTTAGTAAACCGTTTAGTGCGAACGTGTGGTACGAGACACACATTAACACTGTTTGGGTTCCTATCCGAAAGTTTGTGACACATTTGTCCAAGAGATGTATTTGCCAGTACTGGACCTTCGGGTCATTTGTCCTTCGGGACGTATAAGAGACGTATTTGTTCATTGTGACGTATTTGTCCTTCGAGACGTTGTCCTTCGGGATGTTTGTCTAAGAGACGTATTTATTGTCCTTCGGGACATTTGTCTAAGAGATGTGGCGCCTTATTTTGAGAGAGCCGTACTTAGTGGGATTCGGCCATAAGCACGTGCTATATCTTTGAGATGATTTCATTGATGTTTGTGATTTCCCTAGTGCATCGTCCTTTTCCGGAATTGGTCCTTTGAAGCATTCGATATATATTTGTGGCGATTACCTTTCGGGAATTTGAACTCTTGAAAGTTCTATTTTTGAGATTTGAATTGCCTACGCTGGCGTTATATGAGATTTGCCTTTAGGCGTTTACTTGAGATTTTATTCTCCTCTTTGGAGATATATTTGCCTTATGGCGTGTTTGAGATGGGATCTCTTTATGCATGTTTTGGTTTTGCCAAGATGGCGGGTTTAGGTTTTCCCCTAAACCATATTTGATGTTTTTATGAATGCCGATGATATGGGGCTCTCTACTTTTAGCGTTTTATGGGTTATTTTATCTCTTTTGAGATTATATGTTTGTGTAGTGATACCGTATTATCACTTGATGTAATCATACACTTTAATTGTCCCTTTTCACTTGAGAATATTATCACATTATCCTTATGCTCATATTATCGCTTATCTATGTAAACTGATTTGTTTAGCTAGACTGACCCGTGTATTTTATACTCGGGTCAGACCGAGGTGTTTCAGGTTAGGTACATTTGGACTTAGCCTATTCTGCTTCCGCATGGACTATTCTGCTAGCTCTTTTTGTTATAGCTTTTTTTGTAGTCCTTTTTGGTTGCTACTCTGATATGTATATTCTTTTGACTCGCTTGTATATTGTGGTTGCTATACCACTTGACATGTATCATTTTGTATACTCTGTGATGTATCTGTATATGTATATATATGTGATGATCTACTATTTTGTGATGTGTTTTGCACTCGAGTTGTTGTATTTTGTTTTAATACATCCTATAGCCACTTATGGCTTTGTATTAAGTATTTATTGGATATGTCGATCCACTTGAGATAGAAAAAAATGGCATTTGTCGACGTATTCAATAGATATTTAAGACAAGGCTATAGATGGTCGCTCCTAACCAGCCCTATTCTCCGCATTAGCAAACAGTATTACCCAGTAATACTCTTTGTTAATGTGGGTCTCGAGGTGGGGTGTCACAGTTTGGTATCAGAGCCGAGTTCTGAAAAAATATGGTAAACACAGAACAGAAACACATATTACGGTACATCAAAGTGTAATACAGGTGTTACGAATCCCAGAATTATCGTGCCTTTGTTCTTTCCGGTGTCCTTTGGGGTAGATAAAAGTTTGGGAATACGTCTAGGAATGCATTTTAATTCCATAGTATTCCATATTTGAATTAATAATATATACCATGTGAATAATCTTTATCTTATCTTAACTTTCAGCTAATGGCTGGAAGAGGCAGAGGATGATGCTCGGATGCTGGGCAATCCAACGGCTCGCATCCAGAAGACGTTTATATGTCTGCCGATCAGTTTATGGAGTTATTTAGGAGCACTCAGCCTCCAGCCCCTACTCCATCGTCTCTTCCATGCAAGTCCGTCTTTGCGCGCTTGTGCTGTGATTTCTCTCATCTCGGAGGAATGCCATTCAAAGGCTCCGAGTCCATTCTAGATGTCCAAGCTTGGATTCGTACGTGCTAGCGAATATTTTCTCGCATGGATCTTTCTGACCATCATAGAGTTCTTGTAGCATCTATCAGGTTACAAGAGCGTGCTCTCGATTGGTACGAGCTTCTTATAGCTGAGCTCGATGAGTCTACTCTTCCTTAGACTCAGTTTCGGGAACGATTCGAGCTCAAATTCGTTCTTGAATTTGAGAAAGCTTTATTGGCCTGTCGCCTCCTTGAGTTGAAGCAAAGGAAGTCCTTCGTCTCTGATTATGTTTCATCATTCGAGGCCTTATCTAAGTATGGTCTTGAATACATTAGCACCTCTTATAAGAAGAATCTGAAGTTTGTCTCTGGTCTTAAGAAGTATCTCAAGAAGTCTTTGATGCTCCAGCTCAAGCTTTCTTTTGAGGAGTTGGTTGACTCAGTGCTTCATCTCGAAGCCGTCGAGAAAGAGTGCAAGAGTGGTGATGAGTTTGAGGTTCGTAGGAACCCCAATAAGAAGAAGTTCCCATTTCATAATCCAAAGTTTTTCCCTTCTAAGAAGAAGAAGCCCGTTGGATCTAGTCCTAGTTCCAAGCCTAGTGGAGCACCTCCTACTCGAAAGGGGTGTTTCAATTATGGTTCTTCTAACCATATGATCCACGACTGCCCTACGCCTATTATTTGCCGCTATTGCAAGAAGGAGGGTCATCGAGTTGCCACTTATCCTATTGCTCCGAATACCCAGTCTGGCAAGCCGAATGTAGTGGATGCTTCCGGAGAGTCTTCTCAGCACAGAGGTACATCTCCTTCTACTTTTGAAGGTTCATTGTTGTTTCGTGATCATTCTATTCGAGTCCTCTTCGATACGGGTGTGTCGCATTCATTCGTATCAAAGAAGCTCGTCGATGATTTGTCTTTGGATGTTTCTTGTATGGTTACTTCATTGAGGATTGCGAATCCTATCGGGGGATCCGGAACCCTTAGCATGCTTTGTGATGATGTTGAGATTGTTTTATGTGGCTTTTCTCTTAGTGCGAATCTGCATGTTATTTCTTATTTGGGATTTGATATGATTTTGGGTATGGACTAGCTAGTTCGATACGATGCCAGAATTCTTTGTTCTGAGAGAATTTTATATCTTCGACATCCTGATTCATCTACTTAGCTAACACTTGTTCTTCGGAATGTAGATAATTCCAAAGTGGATTTATATTCTCTAGACTCACGAGATGATGATGATATATCTCGTATTCCTATTGTTTGTGATTTCTCTGATGTATTTGAGCCTGTCTCGGGTTTGCCACCCAAGTGGACGATCGAGTTCCACATTAATCTCATTTTAGGTGCGCAGCCAGTTAGTCATCCTTCCACGAGGATATCTACAAAAGAAAATCAGGAACTCAAGAAGCAGCTTTTAGAGCTTGAGTCCAAGAAGTTGATTCAGTCTAGTTTTTCACCGTGGGGTGCCGCGGTCGTCTTCGTAAAGAAGTCCGATGGAACTCTTAGGCTTTACATCGACTATCGCAAGCTTAATGAGTTAACCATCAAGAATAGGTATCCATTGCATAGGATCGACGATATGTTCGATCAATTGAGTGGCGCTAAGGTCTTCTCTTAACTCGACCTTGCCACTGGTTTTCATCAGCTCCGAGTTGCGAAAGATAGCATACCTCTTACCGCTTTCCACACTCGATATGGATCTTATGAGTGGCTCATTATGCCGTTCGGTTTGACGAACGCTCCTGCTTTCTTTGTTGATCTTATGAATCGAGTATTCTGGCAATATCTCGATAAGTTCATCCTTGTGTTCATCAATGACATCCTTGTTTATTCGAAGTCTGAAGCCGAGCATGCTAATCAATTGAGAATTGTCTTGAGTACTCTTCATCACCATCATCTTAAAGCCAAATTCTCCAAGTGCCATTTCTGGGAGAATAAGGTTAAGTTCTTAGGCCACGTTGTTTCTTCCGAAGGCATTTCGGTCGATCCTTCGAAGATCGAATCCATCCAGAATTGGAAGAGGCCTAAGAATGTTCATGAGATTCTCAGCTTCCTTGGATTGGCGGGTTATTACCACCGATTCATTAAGAATTTTTCCCGCATTGTGCTTCCTCTCGCCAGCCTTACTTAGAAAGGCGTTCGATTTATTTGGTCCGACAAGTGTGTAGCTTCTTTTCAACAGTTGAAGGAGCTTCTCACTAATGCTCCTATTATAGTGGTTCCTAAAGGGAATCAAGATCTTGTTGTCTACACTGATGCTAGTAGATGTGGTCTCGGTGCCGTGCTTATGTAGAAGGATCGGGTAGTTGCTTATGCTTTTAGGCAACTACGACCGAATGAAGTACGCTATGCCACTCATGACCTCAAGTTAGCCGCCATTGTCTTCGCCTTGAAGATTTGGCGCCATTATTTATTAGGCGAGCACTTCATTCTATACACCGATCACAAGTCCTTGAAATATCTGTTCACTCAGAAGGAGCTCAATATGAGGCAACGGCGTTGGCTCGAGTTCCTTGCCTCTTATGACATCGATATCCAATATACCCCTGGTAAGGGAAATCGTGTTGTTGATGCGCTTATTCGCAAACATTCGACTGTTTTCTATGATGCTAGCCTAGTGGGATGTTCTAGAGACCTTATCCTTTTGTGATATTCACGATCGAGCTCCACCTTCTGATTCTCCTATTTTATTATTCAATTTGGAAGATCGACCCAGTTTAATGGATTGAATTACCGATGCTCAGCGGCGTGATCCCGATCTTGTGCACCTTATTCAGATTTGCGAGTCTGAGTCCCGTGATAAGGAGTTGCAGGATTTCAGTATTGATTCTCATGGGTGACTTCGTAAGAAGAACCGCCTTGTTGTGCCTTCTGATTCTGCACTTAGGCATGACATTCTCGATGACTGTCATTGTTCTAAGTATACCATTCATCATGGCAATAGTAAGATGTATGCCGATATGCATCGCCTTTATTATTAGGAAGGCATGAAGCGCGATGTGGCGAGTTATGTGAGTAATTGCATGACTTGTCAACGTATCAAAGCCGAACATCAGCAACCTTCTGGTCTCCTTCAGCCTCTAGAGATTCCATTGTAGAAATGGGATCAGATTTCGATGGATTTCATTGATGGCCTACCTCGTTCAAGATCGGGCCATTCTAGCATTTGGGTTATTGTTGATTGCCTCACCAAATCAGCTCATTTCATTCCTATTAAGTCTAATAGTAGTGCTTCTCATTTGGCCAAGTTATATATCAAGGAAATCGTGAGACTTCACGGAGTTCCTAGTTCGATTGTGTGTGACTGTGATTCGCTTTTCACGAGTCATTTCTGGCAGAGTCTTCAGCAAGCTTTGGGAACAAAGCTTAATTTCAGCACAACATATCATCCATAGTCTGATGGACAGACTGAACGGGTGAATCGTATTCTCGAGGATCTTCTCCATGACTGCATTCTAGATTTTGGTTGTAGTTGGGAGGATCACCTACCTCTTGTGGAATTCTCCTACAACAATAGTTTTCAGTCCAGTATCGGTATAGCTCCTTTCGAAGCCTTATACGGAAGACCATGTTGATCACCTTCTTGTTGGTTGGAATATGGAGAGAAGCTTATTCTTGGCCCAGATTCTGTTCGTGATTCTTCTGAGAAGATTGATCTTATTCGTCAGAGAATGAAAGAGGCATAGAGCCGCCAAAAATCCTAAGTGGACAACCGTAGGAAGCCTTTCGAGTTCTCGGTTGGTGATTTCGTTTTCATTCGTGTTTCTCCTCTGTAAGGGGTTATGCATTTCAGTACGACTAGGAAATTGGCTCCTCGCTTTATAGGACCATTTCCTATTACTGAACGTATTGGCCCTGTGGCTTATATAGTTTCACTTTCAGCTCATCTATCTGGCATTCATGACGTATTTCACGTCTCTCAGCTTCGGAAGTGTCTTCGAGAGTCAGATTCTGTTATTGATTCTCCTAATTTGCAAGTGCTTGAGATCTCACCAGACCTATCTGTTGTGCAGCAGCCTACTCGCGTACTTGCTTCGGAGGTGAAACGCCTTCGAAACAAGGACGTGCCGCTCGTTAAAGTTCAATGGTCCGCTAATCCCAATGACTACACTTGGGAAACCAAAGAGTTTATCGAGCGATCCTATCACGGTTTTCTATCTTCGCATGGCGAAGGCGAGAATGTCTCTTTATCTCAAGCTTATTTTCTTTTCTTTTTGAGTGATGAAATTAAATAGTTGAATACAAATTCTTCTCTAGGAATTGCGAGGACGCAATTTTGTTAAGGGATGAAATCTGTAACAACCTTGGTTTGGAGATTACCTGTCAATATTGAATTAAAATGATAATTATAATTTAATATTGTGATTTAAATTAAAATTGGAGAAATTAAATTGTTTATTTGGAATAAAAAATGAATTTTGGAATTTAAAATGAGAAAATGAAATTCCAAGCTTTATTTTATTTTGTTTTGAGTGATAATAAATGGAATATGGGCTTTATATAATGAAAATGATTTTATTTGAGAGAAAATGCAATAATTATATTAATTATTGCCCATTTGTCGCTTTTATTAATTTTTAAAAGAAGTATGTAATTTTTAAAGGTGGTTTATTGAAATAAAAGTTGGAAATTGGATAAAAAATATGTGTTGCTATAAATTATGTTTTGAAATGGTTTGAAATATTTTTCTAAATGAGAATTTTTTTTTTGGAATTTTAAAAGTTATAAACAATGTTTTATTCACTTATTTGAGTAAATAATGCATTTTTGTTAAATAAAGGAATTTAATAATAAAAATATTTAAAAATACAAATTAATCTTTTTATATGATAGAAAATGTTTTATTTTGTATGTATACAAGTTTTCATATTTTTCTTATGTGTAAATATGGAGAAAAATGCAATATTGTTTTGTAACTAGTGTAAATACATGAACATTTGAATATAAGTGTGAATTAATATCATAGGTCATTGTTACTTTCTTTTAATTTTTGGGTCTAAGCCCACTTAGGACTTAACCAGATGAGGAAGTGAGAAAATCTGTTGTTTGTACGTTCATTTTATCCCTCATCTTCTTCTTCCTTAGCCATAATACAGGAAAAGAAACCCACCTTCTCAAAAATTAAAAATCCAAGCTTTCTTCAATTAAATTCAGCAAATTAAAACCTTTTTTCAATCTAGAGTGATAATCTAAGGTAATCTAACTCCAAACACCATAATTTCATCAAAAATTTCTTATTTGAGTGATGGTTTTCTATTTTACAATAAACTTTCTTTTGCATATACTGTATATTTGTTTACAGGTCCTTAAAGGCTATAATCAAGCAAAAAGCTTCAATCTTTCTTCATTATTCCGGGTTTTTGCCTCCATACAGCACGGTGAGTTACAAAACTCACAAAAACTAGCTGAGGCAAGCTCAAAATCGCCAAAAACAGTGAATTATTTGCTTACTGTATCAATTTCCTATAGTGTTTTTCTTTGTTTGAAAATCTGAGTTATATGCTCTCTATGATTGATTGTAACTTTTGATTCTGGCAACGAAATGCTTTTGGATTTCTTTCATTTGGTAGCTTGCATGTTGAACTTCGTCTCTGCAAATTTTGGTTGAAAAATATTGTCATTTGGATGTTCAAAACAGTGGTAGAAAATCAACTCAAACGCAGATTTTTGCCTGTAGAAATTGTTTTGAGTTGCTGCAAACATGGCCCGAGTCCATGTTTGAGATAGCATAACTCTTTCATTTCTTACTGAAATTTATCGATTCCTTTTTTTTGAAAGATAAAGTTTTCTACTATATGCATACCAATTTTTAGCCCAATCTGAGAAGGAGAATTAAACGGTTTGGTAAAACACGTGGTAAGGGATACATGCGTTTGTCTTATCGGTTAATTCCTGACTTGTCCGTTTGATCGTTTTGACCTTCGGGTCGAGTTTACCGATGAGACGAGGTAAACTTTTTACTGCTTTGAGTGTGGAATTTACTAGCGGTTAGTAAACTGTTTAGTGTGAACGCGTGGTACGGGACACACATTAACACTGTTCGGGTTCCTATCCGAAAGTTTGTGACACATTTGTCCAAGAGACATATTTTCCAGTACTGGACCTTCGGGTCATTTGTCCTTCGGGACGTATAAGAGACGTATTTGTTCATTGTGCGTATTTGTCCTCTGAGACGTTGTCCTTCGGGATGTTTGTCTAAGAGACATATTTATTGTCCTTCGGGACGTTTGTCTAAGAGATGTGGCGCCTTATTTTGAGAGAGCTGTACTCGGCGGGTTTCGGCCATAAGCACGTGCTATATCTTTGAGATGATTTCATTGATGTTTGTGATTTCCCTAGTGCATCGCCCTTTTCCGGAATTGGTCCTTTGAACCATTCAATATATATTTATGGCGATTACCTTTCGGGAATTTGAACTCTTGAAAGTTTTATTTTTGAGATTTTAATTGCCTACGCTGGCGTTATATGAGATTTTCCTTTTGGCGTTTACTTGAGATTTTATTCTCCTCTTTGGAGATATATTTGCCTTATGGCGTATTTGAGATAGGATCTCTTTATGCATGTTTTGGGTTTTCCAAGATGGCGGGTTTAGGTTTTCCCCTAAACCATATTTGAAGTTTTTATGAATGCCGATGATATGGGGCTCGCTACTTTTAGCGTTTTATGGGTTATTTCATCTCTTTTGAGATTATATGTTTGTGTAGTGATACCGTATTATCACTTGATGTAATCATACACTTTAATTGTTCCTTCTCTCTTGAGAATATTATCACATTATCTTGATGCTCATATTATCGCTTATCCGTGTAAACTGATTTGTTTAGCTAGACTGACCCATGTATTTTATACTCGGGTCAGACCGAGGTGTTTCAGGTTAGGTACAGTTGGACTTAGCCTATTCTGCTTCCGCATGGACTATTCTGCTAGCTCTTTTTGTTATAGCTTTTCGTGTAGTCCTTTTTGGTTGCTACTCTGATATGTATATTCTTTTGACTCGATTGTATATTGTGGTTGCTATACCACTTGACATGTATCATTTTGAATACTCTGTGATGTATCTGTATATGTATATATATGTGATGATCTACCGTTCTGTGATGTGTTTTGCATTCGAGTTGTTGTATTTTGTTCTGATAGATCCTATAGTCACCTATGGCTTTGTATTAAGTATTTATTGGATATGTCGATCCACTTGAGATAGAAAAAATATATATGGAATTTGTTGATGTATTCAATAGATATTTAAGACAAGGCTATAGATGGTCGCACCTAACCAGCCCTATTCTTCACATTAGCAGATAGTATTACCCAGTAATTCTCTTTGTTAATGTGGGTCTCGGGGTGGGGCGTCACAAATAAACACAATTTTAATTTAGATGGACAAAAGAGGATTTGAAATAGATGTTGTAAGATGAACAATAAAATGGCAAGGTGAATAATATAGAATTCAAGCATACGAACAAGAGAAACATATAGACAAATTAAGCCAAAAATACCTTAGGATGTTACCAAAATGTCACACCTTTAACGATGAATCGATGCTCCATGGTTCTTGAATCGACCTCTAGATTTTGTAAATATCAAGAGGTATGAACCACCTTTAATTAATTGATTTAACTTTTATTTGTTTTTGAGAAAATTTTGGCCATGATAATTTCGGCCATTATGGGAGTGATGAAGAGCAAGAGAAAGAAAATAAATTTTGTTAGAAAAGAGTGCGAAATGAATAAGAGAAAATATGTTTTAAAGGAAACATTAAAACCTTTCAAATGGTAGAATGAATGAGAAAGAATATGTCTTAAAGGAAATCTTTTTATTTTCTCCTTTAAAACCTTCTCTATTTAATTCCCAATTAAATCGCATCAAATCCTCATACCCTACATAGCTGGCTATGGAAAAAGGTTGAGTGAGCCTAAAAAATTTTCTAAATCCATTCAGAAGTTGTTCCATTTAAATCTAATTTAAATATTCTATTGATATATCGATATGGCTTTTTATTACTTTTATACATGTACTTTGTTATATACTAGTATTCAGAACAAATAAAATAAAATTTAATGATTAAATTTATAAAATATTAATTAATTTACAATGATTATAAATTAATTGAATCGTATGGTTTATTCAGAGTTTTCATCATTTCAGTTGTGCAACTCAAATGTGTAAATCCAATCAGCGATTAATATCAAAAAATATAAATATTGAAGTTTACACATCAACTTAGCTAATGGTGTAACATTTTGGCTGAATCATAGCTTAGACATCTTTTCGATAAAATCTAATTTTAGTTATTATAAGCGGTACCTGGTAGCAACGATTATTTACACCAATTCTCTTCGTTTATCACTATATTACATTAGGACTTATGGAATATGGTCTTGGTCAAAATTCCAACATCGTCCACATTCAACTTTGTAAGTCCAAACAAAAAATCTTTAGTTCGTTAATAATAATAATTATTATTTATGATGCCCAGGCAGAGACTTTGATTTTGAGTTGACTACAGTTGACCGTGTACTAACTCCATATAATCAAGGAGACTAATTCTGTATTAAATTGTATTTCACTTCCAATGTTTCAACTAAGACCCAACTATAGTCGTTCACTGAATGTCATGCCACGATTTAACTATAATCAAAGTGGAGTGTCCGTATTGAAGTTCCACGTTATTCACAAATCAAAGGAGCTGTGCAATATCATCACTTTGAGATTTTCTGTTTGATCTTAGTTATATTAACCAATAGTGAACTCTCGAGCGAATCATTCCATAGTTACTTAATAACTATCATTACGTAACCCTTGGTGCCTCCAGTAGCCATGAGTGATACACTGCCGCTTTAATCTCAATGGATGTATTGGTATCTTATTTCGAAACATGTTCACTAAGAATGTTTAAAATAATATATTGTTTTAGTGCGATAAATTTCTCGTGATTATATCCCATTGTAATTACTAGCACATAACTTATTATTTAAGGTCTTCTATTTAATATACTTTTATTTATTACTTAATTAATTATATCACAATATATAATAGAAAGAAAACATCTTTTATTTTAAATAAGATTGGTTATCAAGTTAGATATATGTAACTCTATCGATCTTTTGCTTGCACTTAGAATCAATTATGGAATCTTATTCCAACTCCATCGATCTGTTTTCTCAAAACTTATTGAGCTAGTCCCATAATGTATGGGTATGCAATGTTGTTTTAATTATCTACTCTATTAATTAACCCCCTTCGATGTTGATAAACTATCTTTATCATGTAGAACATTTCGGATTATGTCTATCGACATCTAGTGAGCTTTAGGTTCTTTTATGAACTATATTGAAACATTGTTATTATATAACATTGTCATAGAATTATCAACATTTGGAATCTCCTGACTCAGTTATAAATTTGTGCATTTATTTATACTTCTTATATTTCAGTGCTACTTAAAGCGATGTACTTAGCCTTTCGTTGAATCAACCGCTACTTATTTTTTAGAACATTTCTTACTTAATGTTCTTAACTTAATTTTGAACATGAATTTAGGATTGACACATTATACTCGATATCACTTATGAAATCCTTGTCTGTGCACTCCTTCATAAGGAGTTCATTGTTTCTATAAACAATTCTCTAGTATTTCATATATACTTGAGAACATTCTTAAATTTCATAGAGTAATCTTAATTCGACCTTGATACTTACTCTACCAAATACATAAATGAAGTGTGATATTGCAGACAATATTGATAATTCCTACCATCTAATGCATAAGGATCCCATCTTACATGTTCTATATTAAACAATTTAATATAGTGTCTGTTTATATTGTTTTGGGACAATCCAAATATCCTTTATGCCAATTATAAAATATACTATACCAAGAATTAAACAACCAAACTGAAATGATCCCAACACAAGTACATCATTAATAATCATAAATTTATTCCTTACTTACACTACTACAAATCTACGGTTTTCCATCACGCATTTGACGTCGCCGTGGCGACGCTAATTTCTTTAGTGATGCCATAGTAACGATGCTATAACGTCGCTAAACGCACAATAGAAAAATGAGCGTCACTAAATAGATTAGTATTACTAAGGCACCTCAAGGTTGGCATTTTTATGGCGTTGCTAAAATTTAGTGACGTCGTAGCAATACCTTCTGTTTATTAGAAAATAATCGTCGCTATGATGTCGTTAAATTTTTAATGACTCCGTAGCAATGCCTTTTGTTTATTAGAAAATGATCGTCGCTAAATTTCTAGAGACATCACAACAATGTCGTTTTTATGTTACAATTTTGCCATTGGTAAGACGTCACTAAAATTTAACGACACCATAATGACAACCTTAATCTTATACAAGAATTTCGTCGCTATGACGTCTTGCTTTACTGCTATAACATTAAAAGGAAATTTACCGAATTCAATTCCTTCAACCACAAAGCAAACAAAATAATTATACATGCATGGCTAATTAATATATAATATCACAAATAATTAAATATGAACAACTGATTAACACACACACATATATAAATAATTATATACATAACTTCTATAAACACATGTTTAGTCTTATAGTTTGATTGTAGCTTTTAACTGCACGTTATAAGGGTACACTGACAGATTAAAGAAAGCCAGTTTGTTGGGTTAGTAATTTGCTTGAAGTCCGAAGTCACTTTGCTAGGTATGTGGTTTGGTAGGTTAGGCATGTATTAGTCTAAAGTCAAGAAGCTACTGCAGGGGAGATGCATTAAGATGTTATCGCCTTGGTCTGAGAATGTGAGCTGATGATGTATTGAAACCTACATGGTGCCTGATTAGGATGTGGCAAGACCTGGTTGTAGTTGATCGTTGTAGAATTATTTTGCTGTTGGAGACAGTTGAACGACATGCACTTACATTGAATTATGCAGGACTCCCTAAAAATATTTCAAATAGGAACAACCTTTTCTATATCTCATGCGTTGCTTTGCATAAAACAACACCAAGATTATTTTATACAAACATGCATACTTACATAATTAAGGTGGAACATCTATGTTCTCATACAAGGATTTCAAATTCTACAATACCAGATATATAGATTGCCCAGTAACAAATTTCACGCATAAAGCAGAGTAGTACTCTGCTTGGAGATAATTACTACCTCCAAAGCTACCAAAGAGAAGAGAGGTGAGAGGGAATATAGTCATAATTTTTTAAAATATAATGATATTTACATCCTTATATTTGCCTATAAATAGCACCCACCTCTTTTCACTTCATTCGTGCTTCTTCTTCATAAAATTCCTAACTCATTAATCCTCTTCTTCACTACATTAATGGGTTCTAGCCTAAAGAAAGTTATGTCAAAAATTATGGTAAAAAGAAATTAAAATTACATAGTAAGTATATATTATAAAAAAATCTCCAGAACTAAAGCAAATCCACTCCTTTCCCACATCTAAACCCACAGCCAAACCATCCACCGCCCAAGGCCAAGCCCACCTCCATTAGCAAGCATATGCCGAGCGCCAAAGGTCCAAGGCTCGATTCCATAGGCTCTAGTGGGATCGTAGCGAAGCTATAGCGAATTTTCGCAAAGTTAGAAACAAATTTATGTGAGTAACTCATCCAAATTTATTTAAAATATGATGATGTGATAAAATTTCTATCATTGTTTATTATGTTTAATAATCAAGTTTGGATGTTGATTATATGTTTATTTTGACGTTGAAATGGTTCACGTTTAATACATGTTGAATATCACAAAGAAAACCACCTTCCTTTAATAAATGAAATGCCGTATATGAGATTGTTAAACCTCTATAAAATGGTTTATGTTTTACAAACACTAAAATTCAAGTTGGTGAAGTTTTGACAAGTTACGAAAATTGAGTCAAAAATAGGCGCGTCGCGTAACGACATTTCATGATTTCGTGCCGCAGAAAGTTAAATACATTTATACAATGGAATCGGAGTCGGAATTCTTTGTAGTAAGAATTTTTCAAACTCTTATAATCATAGTTTTCAAACAAAAGAAAAGGGTCGAGATTTCGTTTAGTAGATTTTAAAATATGAGCAAATATAGTTTTCATTATTTTTTAAAATAAATAATTAAGTATTTTAAAGATGATTTGATTTTTTCATAATTTATTTTAAAAAGTTTAAATAAATGATTTGGAAGACAGTTGTTAAAATCAAGTGATTTAACCTTGGCTCTAAAAGCCGATGATTAGACTGGAGTTTTCTATTCATGAGATCCGGATGTGAAGTGCTTAAACTAAGGCGATGTTTAGGAGCAACCAGTGCCCTAGCTCACCTGGCCTTTTTCCCGTGTGAGGAATAGATAAGGTCGAAATGTCAGAAATGAGGCAATTATAAAATATTCATTTTTCCCAAATTTAATACAACTTGGATTGTATAAAAATAATCTTCTTATACTTGGCATTAAATTCTGAAGAGGGAACCTGTGCTATTCGTGTGAAGTTAAAAGATGATTTCACCATTATTCGACGGATAGTAAAGGTTGAATATGGAAATTGATGTTAAGTAGAAACAATATAATTTCTATTAACCATTTTTACTCAACAAGGTTTTGCAATGTGATTTGTGAGAAATGATTTTGATTGGGTATTTTCAAAGTTAAAGAGAGGTTTAATGGTTCTGTATATACCGGTAAGAAATGTTTTAAAGATATATATCTCTAGAAGATATTTTGATAAAAAGAAAGTAAATAATCAAATGATAAACACCTATTTACTTAACATTTTTTAATCAATAATTGGTTTGAAGGAACCAGGATCGGATTTGAATGATTCCTATCCGAAAACCAATTCGAACTAATTTGTGTATTCGAAGTGAAGACTTAGAATGATAATAAATGGAATGAAGGGCTTCTTGTCACTGACCATTCGAGGGAAACTTCCCATATCGTATATATATGGCAATAGTATCTTTATTTGATCTTCGATGCAAGGGTTGCTTGCTACTAATCCTAGGGATGATTCCCGATAGAAGTGGTAGGAGAGTTCCTTTGGTTTATCTGGTTCCTGGACAAATTGTGTGGACGAATATCTGACATTGCATTTCCAACATATAGGTACATTAATTTTTACGAATGTACATCTGTTTGGTGGTATATGAAGTAACTCTCCTATATTTAACACCCTTCTTTGAGAAGTACGAGCTAAGAGGTTGTACATTTGTGGGAATCAGTGGTATGTGATGGAATTGGAATGTGGCATTCAAAGTGGAATGTGCTATGCGAAAGGTAATCATTACCTTAGGCCTCATCATCTGAAAATGACTTAAATAAGGCATGCCATAAGGCTATGTGGTTTGCAACCATTAGGTTATTGTCATCACCTTTGTATACTACCCTCTATATGTCGAGTATGTTATGTATGCTATGGGATCGCGGAAATGTCAGTTACAACTAGGGTGATGTCATAATTGGTTATATCCACCACCAGATGGGTCTGTGAGTAGGCCATTTTTGCTAGGTGTAGTGGTTTCAAAGCTGTTAATCCTCGGTACATCCCTCTAGAGATGTACTGTACGGAAGGTAATTCCTTATCTGCCATTATATGAAAATCCATTTTCCAATAAGTGCCTTTGGTCTTGACGTAGAACCTATTATGTTGGAATTTAATCAATGTAACAATTTCGGCTAAGATTATATAAGTTTACTTGAAAAGTGTTTTCAAATAAAGTAATTAAAAATAGTATCCCCTGATTTTACATAGCAAATGATTTGGTTATCATAAGGTAAAAACCTATTCCGTGTTTATGTGCACTGTGGTCTTATGAGATACCCTATATTTTCAAATATTAGTATTTTAAGTTTTTCATACCAGTTCCAAGACTGACCCAGAATTTATTTTCTTTTCCCCTTAAACTCCGACAGCCCTATTTTTCTTGGCAGCCAAGTAGTTCGATAACTTGGAGCATTTTGGATGGAGCATGAAGCATGAAGAATTCTGGGTCCTTCATAGAAAGTTATATATTAATTCCGTTGTATTGGAACAATGTATCTACCAGCAGTTGTGAGGATATGCAGTTATAACTATTTTTGCTGAATTAATACTTACTAGAACTCTGATGGAGCAATCTAGAGTAATTGCGTGTACTACTTATTTGTATAATTAAATGTTGAATGCGATGTGAAATTTTATTTTTTTTATCTTCTACCTTTATTTTCTTTACCCCATGATAATCTACCTCTTTGGCACTTGGATCTACGACACGTGAATACCGAGACTGTATTAGATTTCTGAGGATTGAGGAGGTGGCTCGTCACATTTGGTATCCAGGCTTATGGTTGAGCAATACCTAAGCCTAGATGGGGTCAACTCATTAGAGATTGGGTTAGAAATACCGTAGAATGAGTTTAGTTAGAGAGAGAGAGCATAATTGAAAATTTATCCAAATAGGTATATTGGAGTTTATACCCATTCCCTAAGATAATTTCGTCTATATTTCTAAAGATATTTCCTTACTATATGCAAATAGCAGTAGATAAGTAATAGAATAACACGAAGGGGAGGTAGCAATACTACAGCCACCAATAGTCGATCAATTGCTAAAGTACTTGAGGAAGTGGTAATCACTGTGTAGCCTCAAATTAATTTGCTACTCTATGTAAAGATTACACAAGTTTAGGTGGTAAATTATTCAAAGGAATGGAGTCCATTATTGAAGTTCAGGCTTGGATCCACTCTTGTGAAAGAATTTTTAAGGGATTGAATATCGGGAATGAGAAGAAAAGGTTCTTTGCTTCTTGGCAGTTACAAGAAGGAGCTCTAGCATGGTGAGAGTCAATAACTTTGAATGATTTAGAAGATAATTTCTCATGGGAATGGTTCGAGGAAGTCTTGGAAGAACAATATATTCCAACTGCAAGAAAATCCCACCCTTATTGAAGTTTTATGGATTTAAAGCAAGGAGAGATGTCCATAGAGGAATATTTCCAACAAACGTAGTGAATTGTCCTAATTTAGGCCTGGTCTAATAGAAACTCCTTTAAAGAAAAATAAAATGTTTATCACTGGGATGAAGGGGCAATATTAGGATGGGATGACTGGTCATGTATAGGAAACCTTTGTAGATTTGGTAGACATGGGTTTCCGATATGAAACTCTAGACAAAAGAACCCGTCCACAACTTAAAGCAGCAACAATAACTGGAAGAAGAAGAAGTTTAACCTGGGAAGAAGCCATGGCAAGGCAAGCTAGAAGGTGGTCCGCAAGAAAATAATTTGAAGGATATTACTTGTTATAATTGCCAACAGAAGGGTCACTTTGCTACCACCTATAAGAATGCTAAGGCTCAGGATATGAATTGCTACAATTGTCACAAACCGGGGCATAAGAAGAAGGATTTCCCACTGATAAAGAAAGGAGAACAAGTCCAAGTTTTTTCCATTAAAGATGAACCCTCAATTTCGACTGATGTGAAGGGCAAAAGAGTTCTTGAAGGTAATATCAGCATTAGTGAAAACCTAGTTAGAGTATTATTTGATACTGGGGTTCCCGCAGTTTTATTTCTACAGAATTAGTTGATTAATTGGAACTTACCTCAAAGATATTAGATACCCCTATCTATGTCTCTAATCCCATAGGTTGTAAAACTAATCTCGGTATAGTTTGTGAAAAAGTACAAGTTGCCTACCTATCCTAAAAAATTTCATGTGACCTAATTGTCCTCGATTTTATTGGATTTGAGATTATACTCAGTATGGATTGGTTATTTGAATATAAGGCTGTTCTTGATTGTATTAAAAAGATGGTGCATTTGGAAATAAAAAAGTGAAACTTTTAAAATAACGTGTGAAGAATTAAGTCCAGTAATGAATAGTTTTATGTATGTCCTAAATTCATTTCAATACCGTCTAGAAGAAATACTAATTGTTAAAGGAATTTTCAGATGTTTTTGAGGAAGTTAAAAGTTACCCCCATATAAGGAAATTGAGTTTCGAATCGACTTGATTTCCAGTGTGAGGTCTGTTTTTCACTCTCCTCGAAGAATGGCCCCCAAGGAAGTATGAATTAAGGAATCAAATGGATGAATTGTTAAAGAAAAGACTAATTAGAGCAAGTCGCTCTAGTTGTAGCTCAGTAGTAGTTTTTGTTGCAAAGTCGGACAGCTCCCTAAGACTTTATGTAAACTATAAAGACTTAAATAAGCAAACGATTAAGAACATGTATCATCTACCCCATATTGATGACTTGTTTAACAGATTTCATTGTGCTCGAATATTCTTCAAAATGGACCTAGCAACAGAATTTCATCAATTAAGGATTGCAGAAAATTGAATTCCTTTAACTACATTCAGAGGACCAAATGATTTCTACCAGTGGTTGCTTATGCCTTTCGGGCTAACCAATGCTCCTGCTTATTTTGTGGACTTTATGAATATAGTATTCAGAGATGTATTCCACATATTCATGTTGGTTTTTATTGATGATATTCTTATATATTCAAAGACCGAAGAAGAACACGAAAGACATTTAGAGATTGTACTAGAAATATTAAGAAGGAATGTGCTCAAGGCTAAGTTCTCAAAATCCACTTTTGGGAAGAAAAGGTAAGGTTTCTTGGACATGTTGTGTCAAAGGAAGAGACCTTAGTTGATCCTGGAAAAATTACAGCTATTCTAGATTGGAAAAAACCATAAACTCCAAAGGACATTAGCAGCTTCTTAGGATTGGCAGGATACCATCGAAGATTTATTCAGGACTTCTCCAAGATTTCTCATCACTTAATGAATTTGACTATGAAGGATGTTAAATTTGAATGGACGCCAAAATGTGAAGAAGCATTATAGAAACTTAAGAAAAGGTTGACTACTGCTCCAGTCCTGACTATTATTGATAAAACCGGTGGTTTAACAATTTATACTAATGCTTGTGGAGGAGTGGGCATGGTACTTATGCAGCATGGAAAGGTTACCGCATATGTTAGTAGGCAATTAAAGACGCATGAGCAAAATTATGCAACGCACGACTTAGAACTATTAGTCATTGTGTTCGCACTAAAGATTTGAAAACATTATTTACTGGGTAAGAATTTCTCATAGTTTATTTCGATAAACTTTGTTTGACCTTGATAAATAATATCCCTTCTTTAAATAGGTGAGAAGTTCGAACTCTTCAAAAATCACAAATCCTTGAAGTATCTTTTCACTCAGAAGAACATAAATATGAGACAACAACATTGGCTAGATTTTCTCACATCATATGATTTAGATATCCTATATACACCTGGGAAACCCAATGTGGTAGCGGATGCATTAAGCAGAAAGCAAGCCGTTATAGCTTATCTGGTAATGACTCTGACTCTTCTAGAGAGAATTTCCTGTAAACAAAGATAAGATCGACATCTAAGGAAAACTATTAAGAATATAAGCAGAGGGTATAATTCTAGCTTTGAAGTAGATAACCACGGGATATTATGGTTAAATGGAAGAATTTGTGTTCCCAATATTGACAACTTAAGACAAGAAGTGTTGACTGAGTGCCATCAATCAAAGCTTAATATTCACCCTGGATTTAACAAAAGGTACAAAGACATAAAACGAACATTTTGTTAGAAAAGAATGAAAAGGGTCATCTTTATCCACGTTAGAAGATTTGCAAATTGTCAAAAGATCAAATGCGACCAGCAAAAAACTGTTGGATTACTTCAACCTCTTGAAGGTCCGACTTGGAAATGGGACCAGATATCATGGATTTTATTGACGGCTTACCTCAATCAAGAAAGAGAAATAAAGACATTTGGGTTATCATAGATCGATTGACCAAAAGTGCACACTTTATCCCAGTAAAGCCAACGAGAACACATGCAAGTATTGCAAAAATATACACGAGGAAAATATTTCGATCTCATTGTGTCCCAAGCAGTATAATCAGTGACCGAGACCCAATGTTTACCAGTAAGTTCTAGGAGGCATTATAATCAGCTTTTGGAACAAAGCTGAGTATAAGCACCCTATATCATCCCCAAATCGATGGGCAAACGAAAAGGGTAAATCGAGTGTTGGAAGATCTTCTGAGAGCTTGTATTTTAGATTTTGGAGGAACCTGGTAAAACTATCTTCATCTTTTGGAATTCTCATGCAATAACAACTATCAAGCAAGTATTAGCATGGCACCGTACAAAGCTTTATATGTTTATCCATGTAGATCTCTAACATGTTGGATCAAAACCGGAGATCAGTTAGTACTTGATCCTGATATGATTCAAGAAGCCTCAGAAAAGGTAGATTTGATCTGAAAGAAGACGAAACAAGCCCAGAGCAGGCAGAAGAGTTACGCTGATCAAAGGTGCAGAAATTTGAAATTCTTAGTTGGAGATTTTATATTCTTGAAAGTCTCTCCGATGAGAGGAGAGGTAAGATTTGGTCGGGCAGGGAAGTTAGCACCTCTATTTATTGGACATTCTCCTGGCCCATTAGCTTATCATGTGGAATTGCCTGAAAGGTTATCTGGTGTGCACAATGTCTTTCGCATATCCCATCTATGAAAATATGTGCATCATCCGAAATAGATTATAGAAACAGCTTCCCATGAAAATTTAGAAGTAAAACCAAATTTTGTAGTTATCAGACGACCAATTCGAATCATGGATCACAATGAGAAGCGATTGAGAAGGAAGATGGTAAGGTTGGTTAAAGTTCAATGGAGTGGTGTTGCCGAAGACTACACATGGGAAACAGAAGATAGAATGAGGAAAGCTTATCTTGAGTTTAGGATCGTTGTATAGTTGCATGTGATATCAAGATAGTATACTCACCGCCTATGGTGTGGTCACTTATCATATCTTGTATATATTTCCCCTTGTCAAATATATATATATATATATATTCCTTTTTGAGTCATTTTCTTCTTATCCTTAATTTCAAGGACAAAATTCTTCTAAGGGGGAGTATGTAATGGCCCGCTAATTTATCACTTTAGAATTTTTTTGAAATATTCAAATATAAGATTTTTTAACATAAATGATAATGTTTTGAACAATAAATAATATTGGTAGTCTTATTTTGAATAAATTTAAAAAAATATATAGTTTAGAAGATATATTGATAAAATGACCGAAAACCATTTTATAAATAAACAGCTCTTAGACCATCCGACATCGTGCACGGAGCTGGATACATACACTCACTTATGTATATGAGTGAGAATATATAATAAAATTATTTATTTTATTTTGAAAATAAAATCTCTTTATGACATCATCAATGGTACCACTATTTTGGAATAAATGATTTTTGAATTTAAAATTAGATTAAATAATGTAATAATCATTTTAATTATTAAATAAGCCCTTTTAATTATTATATAATGATATAAATATTATTATCAAACTTTCTTTACAAATATATATATACTTTTTGAAAAGAATATATATATTAAACAAGAAGTGAAAATATAACCGGAAATCGAAACCAGAATCCATAATGATTCAACGTAGGAAAGTTATGCAACGTTTGAGATATACATATGCACACATACATGTACATGAACACATTTACATGCACATTGACACATATATACATACAAATATACTTATACACACATGCACGCGCACACACACAAACATATATATGACAAAATATCCATGATATTTTCCTAAAACTTAACCCTTAAGTAAATATAATGTTAACATCTTACATCCTACATACAAGCACATGGCTACACACATGGGGGGAGTTCGGCTATGGATGATGACATGAGAGGGGGGAGTGGTGGTGAGCAAATGGTGATGTGTTTGTGTGAAAATATCATGATATTTACATTCTTACATTTTCCTATAAATAGCACCTACCTCTCTTCACTTCATTCACACTTCTTCTTCATAAAATTCCTAACTCATTCATCCTCTTCTTCTCTACATTAATGGCTTCTAGCCTAAAGAAAGTTATATAAAAAATTATGGAAAAAAGAAATTAAAATTATACAGTAAGTATATATCATCAAAACTCTTCAAAACCAAAGAAAATCCACTCCTTTCTCACCTCTAAACCCACGGCCACACCATCTACCACCTAGGGATGAGCCCACCTCCATTAGCAAGCATAGCCAGAGCCTTCCCAAAGACCCAAGGCTTGATTCCATAGGCTCAAGTGCGATCGTAGCGAAGTTATAGCGGATTTTCGCAAAGATAGAAATGAATTCATTGTGAGAAACTCTTCCAAATTTATTTTATAAATAAGATGATACGATATGAGTATTATGGTTGTTTACTATGTTTGATCATCAAGTTTGGATGTTGATTATATGTTTATTTTGATGTTGAAATGATTCACGTTTAATACGCATCGAATATCACAAATGAAATCACTTTCCTTTAATAAATGAAATGGTGTACATGATATTGTTAAACCTCTTTAAAATGATTTAAAATGGTTTATAAATGTTTTATAAACATTAAAATATAGTTTGGTGAAGTTTTGACAAGTTATGAAAATTGGGTCAAAAATAGGCACTTCGCGTAACGGTAGTTCGCGATTTCAACGTTAAATCCATTTATACGATGAAATCAGAGTCAGAATTCTTTGTAATAAGAATTTTCCAAACTCTTATAATCATAGTTTTGAAACAAAAGAAAAGGACTGAGAATTTTTTTTTGTAGATTTTGAAATTTGAGCAAATCAAGTTTTCAAAATAGTCATGGTTTGGCAGTTTGTAAATCAAAGCGACAAATTCTTTTAAATTAATACATTTAATTCTTTAAAATTATGGAATAAATTCTATAAACATTTTAAGATGTTTTAAAAGAGATTTGAGTTATAAAAAATGAATTTCTAAATGATAGAAAAGTTGTTTTGAGAAAATAAGCCCTAAAAGCACTATTCGCATCACTTTTTGCAGTACTGTTAATAACATTTGAAATATGGCTTTAAACTTAAGTATTCTTTCCCAAATCTTTTATAAATGTTTTAATAAATAACTAAGTATTTTAAAGATGATTTGAAGGTTTTATAATTTATTTTAAAAATTTTAAATAATGATTTAAAGGAAAGATTTTAAAATCAAGTGATTTAATCTTGGCTCTAAAAGCCAATGAGTAGACTGGATTTTTCCGTTCGTGAGATCCGAATATGAGGTGCTTAAACTAAGGGGATGTTTTGGAGCAACCAGGGCACTGTCTTAGCTAACCTTTTTCCCGAACAAGGAATAGATAAGGTCGAAATGTCGGAAATGAGGCAAGTATCAAAGATTCAATTTTTCCAAATTTAATAGAACTTGAATTGTATAAAAATAATTTTCTTATACTTGGTATTAAATTTCGAGGAGGAAACTCATACCATCCGTATGAATTTAAAAGGTGATTTCACCATTATTTGACGGATAGTAAAGGTTGAATACAAGAATTGATGTTGAATAGAATTTATATAATTTCTATCGACCTATTTTATTCAATAAGGTTTTGCAATGTGATTTATGAGAAATGATTTTGATTTTGTATTTTCAAAGTTAAAGGGAGGTTTAATGATTTCGTATATACTGGAAAGAAATGATTTAAAGATACCAGAAGATATTTTTGGTAAAAAGAAAGTAATTAATCAAATGATAAGCACCTATTTACTTAATGTTTGCGCCAAAATTGGTCACAAACCCCGAATGTTGTGAAAGCACCAGTGTATGAACATAAATTAACAATATTCACACACAAATCTCAAATCTAAGCAAATAGAGTATCACAATTCAGAAATAATGAACAAAAACACGAGATTTATAGTGGTTCGGCGATCTTGCCTACGTCCACTCTGAAGATGATGATTTTATTGATGTTCACTTGATGATTACAATTTCTTTTAACGTAGTACAACTGATTATATGATTATAATCTGAATCTAAGGAAGCGGTGGTGATTCTGAATAAATCTGGCAGAGTCTGGGCGCTCTTTAGTTCTCAAAAATGTCTGACCCCTTTTCTGAATGACCAGGGGCTCTATTTATAGGTGTAGGAGGCTGATATTTCTCCTAAATAGAAGGGAGACCAGTTCTGGTACGTCAGGGGGCCCACATGGCCGAAATCTGGAGATCCGGGCCCACTTTGGGATCGATTCGACCCTTGGTTCGAATCAATCAAGAATGAGTCCAATCGAGCTGAAATTTGGTGTGTACATTCTTCATTACGTGCTTAAGCTTCTGTGAAAATTTCATAGCGTTTGGGCTTATAGATCTCAAGTTATGATCGATTCAAGTTGGTGTTTTTCGTTTTCTGGAGTCGTTCGAATCGATACGTTCGAATCGATTCGTTCGAATTGATCCCCCCGTATGCGAAGACTTCGGCGTGGTGTGCATGCCTCGGGTCAACCCCCCTTTATCTCCGAGTTTTACTGAGTCATACCCGGGGTTTTAGCTGTGTGGACTCGAGACGTTGGATTCGAAGGCAGTGATCATATCTGGATTCGAACAAGGGTTCGTTCGTATCGATCGTGACGTGTTCCATTCGATCGATACGAAGCAACTATGTCTGGATGGATTCGAAGGCTTCAACTGCATGGATTCGAAGACCTTCCCATTGATCGATTCGAAGCTGGAAATATTTCGATGGATTCGAACCATGGGAGGCCTTGGATGGATTCGAACGTTAAGGGTGTTTTGATGGAGTCGAAGCAATGGTACTTCTCATGGATTCGAAGTAATGCAGGGATGATGGATTCGAGCTAAGGGTTTGTTCTGAGGGATACGAAGGGGATGGAGTCAATCTTGATGGAGTCGACCTTGATGGATACGAACCATATGGAGACGAACACAAGGCTATGTCCTTCACTTGCATCGATGATATCTTGGGCGTACGAACTCGGATTGACTCGAGATTTGGAACGCTGGCTCCTATGGCTTTCCTTGACGTGTCTTATCAATTGTAGCCTAATCCGGACTCGGACAAAATTCATCGATATCCATGGTGAACTTGTGATGTAACCGTCCTACAGGATGGATTGTCATTGATTTCTAGTCAATTTTTTGGTGTCACGGCCTTGCCAAAAGGCGGGATAACATTTGCCCCCCAAAACATGCCTTGCGATAGGGAGGTGTGTTTTGTAGTTCCATAAGTTGGATGTTCATATCCCGTTGATGACCTGTGGTACGACCTACGAAGAGTTTGACAGTTTTTATATGACCTTAAATGACGACCGTTCGCGATCTAGCCATTTGAGGTGGTATGCGACCGTTTGCGATCTAGCATTTTCTGTATAACCCTAAATGACGACCGTTCGTGATCTAGCCATTTGAGGTGGAATGCGACCGTTCGCGATCTAGCATTTCTACATGGCCCCAAATGACGACCGTTCGTGATCAAGCCATTTGAGGTGAGGGGTGCCGTTCGAGGCGAGTTGTGACCGTTCATGATCGAGTGACGTGGAAAGAGGAATGTGATCGTTCGCGATCGTGTGCCGTACGAGGCAAAAATGTGATCGTTCGCGATCGAATGTCGTATTAGGTGAATTGTGACCGTTCGTGGTCGAGCGCCGTTCGAGGCTAATGGTGACCGTTCGAGGTCGGGTGCCGTTCGTGGCGAAGTGTGATCGTTCGCGATCGAATTGTGACCGTTCGCGGTCGGGTGCCGTTCGAGGCGAATTGAGTGTGCCCGAGGAGGGACTTAGTATCATCAGTACCAGGTTTCACGTTCGGGTGATTTCCCGGATTGTTTGTTGCAATGGTTTATCGCCATCTTAGAGCATGCCTAGGGACCGTTCGTGATCCCGTACATGTGTAAGTGGCTTAGCCGTTATGAAATCACAAGTAGCATTTTTTCATTGAAAATAAGTCTTTAGCAGAAATGTTAAACAAAATCAAGTTCAAATATTCAAATCAAGATGAAACAAAAGCAGAGCAAGGATGTCGAAGTGTAAACTCCCACAACGATAGGGTTAATAGTCATTCAGAGCATGCCTATGGACCGCTCGTGATCTCGCATATGTGTAAATGACTTACCCGTGTTGGTGAGAGGTTTACGACTTGTCCATCGTTATTTCAACTAATTGATAATCATACGATTCCCCGGCTCGGGGGCACCCCTGGCTGATGTAGACGGCGGTTGCTCTGGCTCCACTGCTGGAGCTCGCCTTCTCACATACTGAAGTAGCATACCGTTCCTGATGTGCCCTTCCACCTCATCCTTCAGATGTCTACAGTCGTTAGTGTTATGACCATTCAGTTCGTGGAATAAGCAGTATCTGTCTGATTTCCTCTTGTCAACAGTGGGATCCCTTCGTATTGGCCTACGGTAGGGAACTTGCTCTCGTGTATCTTGGTAGATTCGCTCCAAACTCTCATTCAGCTCTGAATAAGTGGTGAATCGTGGCTCTCTTCGCAGTCGCTTTGACCTGTCACCATTGTCCTCAGCCTTTCGTTTTCCTTTATCCTTGCTTGAATCATTTTCGAGAGGCTTTTTGTCTTTAAGTGCATAAACTTCTATTCCCTCTCCTTCTTCTCTTTCAGCATTAGAGTTTTCCAATCGCAAAAACTTTTCTGCCTTGTGATAGAATTCCCCTATATCCATAGGCGGATCCTTAGTTAATGAATTTTTGAATTCTGTGCCGTCAGCTATTCCGGACACGGCTGCCATCATAACCATGGATGGATCTGGCCGATACACCGATGCTGCTGCCGCATTGAATCGCGTCAGGAAATTCCTCAAAGACTCTCCAGCTTTCTGTTTTAGCGTTGCCAAACTCATCACATTCTTGGGTCTTGAAATGTGAACCCTGAATTGCCTCATAAATTTCTCAATCAAATCGGTCCATGTCCCGATGGAGCCGCTCTCTAGCTGTCTGAACCATAAAGCTGCTATGTCTGTCAAATATAATGGGAAGCATCGGACCATGACTTCCTGTGATGCCCCCAGCACTTCCATGTGCCTTATATACCTCGTTAGATGGACCGCAGGGTCTGTCCTCCCATCATACCTTTCTACTGTTGGCAGCTTGAATTCTGGTGGGTTCCTAGCCAACCTAATCGCAGGAGAAAAGGGACTCTTGTTCACGTCTTCAAGATCTTTGTTTACTAATCCTCCTCTCATGGCTCGCCTGACCATCTCTGCCAATCTATCATTGTCTCCAAGCTGTAGTCCTCGTTCACTACCTTCGATCTGCCCCCCGAGTCCGTGTGAGCTTTCAGGTGTTTGCCCCCCTGATTGAGCGTTCATCCCTCTATCGCTGTCAGGTTGCTCGGATATCCTTGTCTCTCTTCCCGTGTTCGGATCAACATGTCCTAAGTGTGTGCCCCCCAGCTCTGGCGCTGCGTTGGATGGTCCTGCTTCGTTCTGGACCCTAGTTGTTCTTTGATTTTGCGCTCCAAGTTGCCCAATCTGTTAAAGCAAATTTTGGATCATTTCCTCCTGTCTCTTCATCATTGTCTCCATCTCATCCCTGGTGATGAAGACTGACGCTTGGTTTGCTCCCGAGGAAGCCTCTTGACTCCCTTCGTGCTGGCTTCGCTCTGGCCTCTGCCTTCTACTTGTTTGTCTTGTCATAATTCTTCGGATCTAAATCTCTTAGCCTTCTGATTCAACTTTCAAATGATAGAACTCCTGAGTTCAATTCTCAGTGAAAGCACCAAAGTATTTACGCCAAAATTGGTCACAAACCCCGAATGTTGTGAAAGCACCAGTGTATGAACATAAATTAACAATATTCACACACAAATCTCAAATCTAAGCAAACAGAGTATCACAATTCAGAAATAATGAACAGAAACACGAGATTTATAGTGGTTCGGCGATCTTGCCTACATCCACTCTGAAGATGATGATTTTATTGATCTTCACTTGATGATTACAATTTATTTTAACGTAGTACAACTGATTATATGATTATAATCTGAATCTAAGGAAGCGGTGGTGATTCTGAATAAATCTGGCAGAGTCTGGGCGCTCTTTAGCTCTCAAAAATGTATGACCCCTTTTCTGAATGACCAGGGACTCTATTTATAGGTGTAGGAGGCTGATATTTCTCCTAAATAGAAGGGAGACCAGTTCTGGTACGTCAGGGGGCCCACATGGCCGAAATCTGGAGATCCGGGCCCACTTTGGGATCGATTCGACCCTTGGTTCGAATCGATCAAGAATGAGTCCAATCGAGCTGAAATTTGTTGTGTAGATTCTTCATTACGTGCTTAAGCTTCTGTGAAAATTTCATAGCGTTTGGACTTATAGATCTCAAGTTATGATCGATTCAAGTTGGTGTTTTTCGTTTTCTGGAGTCGTTCGAATCGATACGTTCGAATCGATTCGTTCGAATCGATCCCCCCGTATGCGAAGACTTCGGCGTGGTGTGCATGCCTCGGGTCAACCCCCCTTTATCTCTGAGTTTTACTGAGTCGTACCCGGGGTTTTAGCTGTGTGGACTCGAGACGTTGGATTCGAAGGCAGTGATCATATCTGGATTCGAACAAGGGTTCGTTCGTATCGATCGTGACGTGTTCCATTCGATCGATACGAAGCAACTATGTCTGGATGGATTCGAAGGCTTCAACTGCATGGATTCGAAGACCTTCCCATTGATCGATTCGAAGCTGGAAATATTTCGATGGATTCGAACCACGGGAGGCCTTGGATGGATTCGAACGTTAAGGGTGTTTTGATGGAGTCGAAGCAAGGTACTTCTCATGGATTCGAAGTAATGCAGGGACGATGGATTCGAGCTAAGGGTTTGTTCTGAGGGATACAAAGGGGATGGAGTCAATCTTGATGGAGTCGATCTTGATGGATACAAACCATATGGAGACGAACACAAGGCTATGTCCTTCACTTGCATCGATGATATCTTGGGCGTACGAACTCGGATTGACTCGAGATTTGGAACGCTGGCTCCTATGGCTTTCCTTGACGTGTCTTATCAATTGTAGCCTAATCCGGACTCGGACAAAATTCATCGATATCCATGGTGAACTTGTGATGTAACCGTCCTACAGGATGGACTGTCATTGATTTCTAGTCAATTTTTTGGTGTCACGGCCTTGCCAAAAGGCGGGATAACACTTAACATCTTTTTATCTTTGATTGTTTCGAAAGAACCGAGATCGGATTTGAGTGATTCCTATCCGAAAACCACTTCGAACCAATTTGCATATCCAAAGTGAAGATTTAGAATGATGATAAATGGAATGAAGGGCTGCTTGTCACTGACCCTCAAAGAAAATTTCCCATATCATATCTATGTGGCAATAATATCTTTATTTGATCTTTGATGCAAAGGCTGCTTGCCAGGCTTTTAAATCTCCACGAGATGGCCGAGATGAAAAATCCGAGATATCAGCCAAAATCCGAGATTTGGCAGCCTATTTAGTTATAAGTGTTTTAAATATCGCCTGAGATAGCCAAGATATTTTCCCGAGATATTGGCCAAAATCCGAGATTTAAAACACTGCTGCTTGCTACTAATCCTAGGGATGATTCCCGATAGAATGTAGTAGGAGAGTTCCTTTGGTTTATTCGGTTCCTAGATAACTTGTGTGGATGAATATCTGACATTGCACTTCCAACATGCACATACATTGATTTTTATGAACATGCATCTGTTTTGTGGTTTATGAAGTAACTCTCATATACTTAACACTCTTCTCTGAGAGTTACAAGCTCAGAGGTTGTACATTTGTGGATATTTATGGTGTGTGATGGAATTGGCATTGTGACATCCAAAGTGGAATGTGCTATGTGAAAGGTAATCGTTACCTTGGGCCTCATCACCCATAAATGGCTTAAACAGGGCATGCCGTAAGGCTATATGGTTCGCAACTATTAGGGTATGGGCATCACCTCTCTAGATTACTCTCTATATATCGAGTATGTTGTGTAAGCTATAGGATCCTGGATAGGTCGATTACAACCGAGGTGATGTCATATTCGGTTCTATCCGCCACCAGATGGGTCTACAGTAGGTCGGTCTTGCTAGGTGCAAAGGTTTCAAAGTTGTTGATCCTCGGTACATCCCTCTAGAGATGTACTTTAAGGAAGTTAGTTCCTTATCTGCCATTGTATGGAAATTCATTCTTCAATAAGTGCCTTCGGACTTGATTGTAGAACCTATTATGCGGAAATTTAATCAATGTAACAATTTTGGCTAAGATTATATAAGTTTACTTGAAAAGTGTTTTCAAAAGAAAGTCATTAAAAATAATATCCCCAGATTTTGCATAGTAAATGATTTGGTTATCACAACGTAAAATGTAACGACCTAGAATTTTCTATCATTAAAAATTGGAATATTTGATTAATTTTAAATATTGAAAAGTTAATTTTATCGATTCAATAACTTGAATGTCAAATATAGCAATTTATTGGATAGTTTAATTGTTGAATTTAATAATTGATTTTTTTTTAAATAATTTAATCTTGAATTTTTATTTGGATAAAAATGATTTAAAGGCTTATTTAATTTTTATTAATAAGAATTAAGGTAAAAAAACTTTTAAATTTGATTTAAAAGTGATTTAACTAATTTTGAAAATAACTCGTTTTAATTAACGAGTGAAAATAGCCACCCGGGGCATAGTCTCGGATTTTGACGAACCCTGTTTCATCGGGTCCGTAATAGTGAATTATATTACCCCTGTAAAATTTCGTGGCAATCAGATGAATCATTTGGTTGTGGGAGATCAAAACACGTTGAAATTAATATTGAAAATTTAATATAATAATTGGGTTCAAAAAGCTATCTTCTGCATTCGATTGAATTAGGCCTCGAAACAAGTTCCATTGTGTTCGGAATAGGGGTATAACATATAGAACGCCATCGACACACCTTGATTGGGGTCCGAAATCATAACGCTAGATATTTTGAATTTTAAATAATATATTATCTTCGATTTAACTATACACTGCCATGTTCATTCTTATTAGTCGCACCGACCTATACGAGCCCACACCCTTCTTCCTGTTATCTCCCATCACCCCTCCTCTATTTAAACATTGCCATATCAAAGGAAAAAAATCAAATTAAGGAGAAATGCTTATTTAAAAATCATAAAAAAATATGTTTGCCCTCGTTCAGCCGTATGCTTCGATCTAAGATTAACCAGATAATGTTCGATCGCTGTTATGGGAGATGGCCATGTCATAGTGGAACTAGGGTTTGGAACCGTAGATTTAGTTGTCGATCGTTGGATTGGAGGGTAGAATCGTAGAAAGCAAGAAGAGTAGCACATAAGACTTGAAGATGGGGACGTGCGGCTCCATTTTGAAGGCCGCGATGGGTTACTGTACACGTGAAGGAAGGTGAAAGTCGCGATTGTCAGGAGGCGATCGGGCGAATCATGATGGTGAGGAGTGGGATGCTCTTGCGTAGAGCAACGTGATGGCGAAATCGGATCGTCGAAAGATCGAATAAATTGCTGTATCAGTGGAAGAGCATGGATGTTTTTGCCTGTTCATGTACAGGAGGGAGGTGCGGTGAGGAAGAAGATGGAGTGGGGTAGGATGGTAATTATAGTTAATTATAATTTGTTTAAATTATTACTAGTTCAAAAATCGCTTAACTTAAAAATTGCATAACTCTTTCATATAAGGTCCAATCGAGACGTAGATTTTTGCGTTGAGCTCGTGACGACGAAAGCTTTGCAAATGAACTAGTTTGGATGAATTTGAAGACTGTCGAAATTTGGGCTAAAATCGGACGTCGTCCGGTTTTAGTTCCAAACCGGAACGCCTCGGCGACAATAGAAATTTCGGTGAGTTAAACTCACCTTTTTGGATAACTAGTGTGGTATATAGTTGATAAAAATTGTTGAATGATTGTTTGGATAAATTATTATATTAGTTGGATTGAATATTCCCGCCCATTGGAGCGGATGAGACCCTATTACGTTCCCATGTAAGAGCGGATGACCCTTTGTATACGAATCCTGCCTTGAAGCTGTTGATTTATATATTATGATTGCACAACATTTTTATGCAGGGGGAAACAGGTTGGAGGGATCCAACGGGATTCCTCGCTATTATTGAATTATTATATTGTTTCAGTAATATTTCCTTTATATGGATTATTGAATAATAAATAATATTGTGGACACTGTGATTATTATGTTATTATATGTTAGAAAATAAAACCCAGTAGTAACAGAAAATCAATATCGATATTGGTAAAGTGTTGGATGGCTATTGGCCTCAAATTAGTATTTTAAAAATACTATAAATTGCCGATTAAGTTAGAATTGGTTTTTGAAACAAGAAACGATTTTTAAATCCAAAATTGGGTTTCAGAAATATTTTGTTAAGGATTAGCTAATTAAATATATAAATATTGTTTTTAAGTTAATTTATTTTGTATAAATACCATTTTAAAGTTATTTAATTATATTAATATTGTTTTTAAAGCAATTTAATTATATTTATATTATTTTAAATTTATATAATAATATTAATATTATTTTAAAGTTATTTAATTATATAATATTGTTTAAAACTTATTTGTTTATAGTTAATATGTTTTAGGAATTCATAAAAAAGTTGAAAGTTTGAAAGTTAGTTATCTCAAGAATAATTAGGGTTTGAAATTAATAATAAGGGTTATCAATAGGGTTTTGAAAATGAATCATTATTATTTTTAAAAACGGTGGAGATTAATTATTTTTGTTTCTTAAAAACAATATTATTATTTAAGATGTTTAAAAATTAATAAATTTCATTTATTTATAATATTTATTATCGATAATCATTTTTATACAACAGTGTTTTGGAGTAAAAGATTTTAATTGTTTATAAATGTTTCTGAGACGTATGAATGGAGTTGAAAGACATGGATTTTATAAAAGAGCTTATGAAATGGTTTGGGGACTAAAAGTAGATTGTTTACAAGGTGACGGGTTTTACAAATGGTTCGATATTTATAAACGAATTTTAGAAATGGGCACATAGATTTATAAAAGGAATTTTATAAATGGTTTTATGGACTTATAAAGGTTTATAAATGATTTTTGAAATATACAAAGAGCTTATAACTGATGGAATTTTTATAAAGAGAATATAAATGGTTTTTTCAGAGATTCATAAAATGGTTTATAAAGGGTTTTGGAGAACTGTAAGGGAATTTTATAAATGATCTGAGAATTGAATAAAATGAAAAATCTTTCTCAATTTTGTGGGTATACTTATACCGTCGAGATAAGTTTATGAATATTTTCAAAGTATTGAAAATATAAGGATAGGTGGACATACCCGTGTAAAGGTATTTTTGTATAAGTAATTTACAAAGTGCTTTAAAAATGAATGAAAGATTCATTAAAAGGAGGCCGGTGGTTGCTTATTTGCTTAACCGATGTGGTTTTCACCTATGGAATAAATGTGACGCCCCACCTCTGTACTCACGCTAGCCAAGGACACTACGGGGTAATGTCGTCGACTAGCACGAAGAATAAGGCTGTTGAGGAGCGAGCATCTGTGTAATTGCTTTGTGAGAGTACCGATATGTCAGATAATATAACTTACATTTCATTACAAGAGGAAATACGACATATCAATTACAAACACAAAGCTACCACACAGTGGCTATGTGGACTTTAGAAACAAATATAGAAATAAACATAACACAAATCAGTCACAGATATTCATATCACAAAGGCGGAATCAGATATGAATATATCACATAAAAGTGTACATCAAAGTAGTGGTCATACAAGATCCACTACATCACAAAAGAATAGGTACCAGTGCTAGACAAAAGAATAATTATACATCAAGGAGTCTCTATCTCAAATGTATAATAACAAAAACTACTAATCTAAAGTAGTTAGCCAAAAATCAGGTGATGGTCCCAGATAAGGAGTCAAGTAGAAGCACCTGAAATACCTCGGTCTGACTCAAGTATTATTTAAGAAGAAAATAATAAACAGATCAGTCTAGCTATAAATATCATATAAAGCGAGAAAGGATAAGAGATATGACAAAAACGTATGATAACAATAATGCCATACTGCGATGAGTATACATCAAATAACAACAAAAATCATACAATGTCCCAGATCATCTCAAACATCCAAAAAGAATCGCATTCTTTAAATTATTCACCCAAAACACAAATAATTGATAGAGCTCATCAATGCCTATCATCAAAATTGGTGAAACACAAATTCTAGAAATCATCAACTAGAAATCAAGAAATCACAAAGGGGGGAGGCCTATCACAAACAGGAGCATGAAAACTCACCAACACGTGGATCACAAACGGGTCGCTAACCCATGATCGCTAACCATAGAGCCGGTGCAACGACGTAGTACAATAACGGTACGCCCGATGAACCTGAAACTCAAATAAGCCGGAACAACGACGTAGTACAATGGTACGCCCGATGAACCAAACTCCATAAAACCCATAGGTCGCTAGCCTATAAAAATGAGACGAAGCTCAACAGAACGGGGTACAGTCCCCCACGCGGACAAAGAGACATCGCATATCGCTAGTCTAAACCGCAAAATGATCATCATCGATCATCAAGAAGTGTGAATTACACTAAGCTAGTAAATAAATGAGTTTAGCTTCATGTCCCATAACCACTGGCTTAACTTAAATATTTACGAACAAATTGTAGATTTCCACTCAAAGATTATCACGAGAGTTCAATCGAACAAGTCCAAAAATTAACCGAAGAAGTAAACGCAAGCGCTTCATACCACTTGTTTTGCTAAGCCGTTTAATTTGATTTCTCATACGAATGAGGTAAAGGTTTGTATATACTAATAGATTGGAAAACGGTTTTATAACGAGCTTTGTATTTTAAAAATAGAGTTGAAATCATCTTTGTGAAAGAGTTTGAATATATACTATTAGTATAGAAACCTTTGTATTTTAAAGTGACAAATCACAAAAATGATTGTAGAAACAATCAATCACCAAAAATTCACATACGAAGACGTGAATCAAATCCATAGAAATCAATACCGAATCCATCAAAATGGATATTCCCAAAAATCCCGAAAAAGAAGTCATTAGAGTCGATAAATGATAACAACAAATCGGATCAACACGAATCGATTAAAAATTGGAAACCCACACAAAATAGGCAAATTGAGCCGAGACAAGCAGATTCAGACGTCTGACTTTGATATTTCAGATGTCTGAACCTGAAGCTCCGGGCAATATTTTGCCTAGGCCAATGATGGCCAAATCATATCGAAAGCGATCGGATGAGTGACGATCGCTAGGGGTTTACGCCAAACGACTACCCAACCTTAAAGACTCACCAATACACTCCGACCTACATGTCACGACATCCATATAAGGATTTTCATAGATTTTGATTTCAAAACACCAAAAATTGTAATATTCATCAAACCAATTCAATTCAAAGGCAAATGGATAAGAAACAGATGTTAGGAATTCATACCCAACAACTATCAAAGATATAGACATAGATGTGAGTTCCAAAAACTCACCCTTTAAACCCAAACACAAATGATAAGCTCTAGAACAAGCAATAGGTTGATCTCTCTTCAACACCACCTCTAGAATCTTCAATCTAATATCCAAGGTGAAGTTTTTACTAAGTTAGGTTATAGGAATTTCTGAAAATTGAAGAGGGATTGAGATGGAGAAGATGAAGAGGATGCTTACCTAAGCTTTTCTTTGATTTCTAGCTTGAAGTTGATAATTCCTAAGAGAATTAGGGCTTAGGAATTTCTAATTTCTTTTCTCCTTCCCCATTTTTCTTTTAGCTTAAGTGTTAGGAAGTAATAGAGTGAGTGAAGAGGAGTTGGATGAAGGGTTAGGTTATTAGAAGGTTGATGGGCTTAAACCCAAAGCCCTAATTGAAAACCTCAAAATTTTACCCAACTCAAAACATATCGATGTTTATACTCAAAAAGGTCGCAAACACCATTTTGGACTCAATGGAAGTGGTCTCGAGCCAAATTGTTGAATCTCAATTTCAGTCTACAATCAGACGTCTGAAATGAACGATTCAGACGTCTGAATCTGGAAAAACATATATTGTCTAGTACAATATTCAGACGTCTGAATCGTTCATTTCAGACGTCTGAAAATGGCAATTTTTAACCTATTTTCTTTCTGTTTGAACTCGAGCAATTTTAGACGTCTGAACTATTCATTTCAGACGTCTAAATATTTGTTTGGCTGTTTTTTCAAATAGACACTTCCATATAGCATGATCCACATTGTCTTTTCTCTAATTCGACTGTTCTTTTATGAAATAGTGACATTTTCGGACTTAAATCCGACTAACGATGCTATATTTAAATTAAACATTTAAATATACGAATCGTAAAATATGCGGGTTGTTACAGACTCCCCTCCTTAAAGAAATTGCGTCCTCGCAATAATTAAGAAGAAAATAAAGAGTAACAACCATAAAAGCATATCCACACAAAGAGAAGAAATTTGAAATAAGAAGTTCACCTAAAAGAGCGCAAGAGAGTAAGTCCGGATGTGTTCGCTCGATGAATTCTCTAGATTCCCAAGAGCAATCCTTAGGATTTGAGGACCATTGAACTTTCACAAGAGGAACATCTTTATTTCGAAGGTGTTTAACCTCCGAAGCAATGATACAGATAGGATGTTGTTCATAAGTCAAATTAGGCGAAACTTCAATTTCTTCAATAACACCGGGCTCAAGAATAGAATCAAAATCTCGAAGGGATTTCCGTAGTTGAGAGACGTGGAATACGTCATGAATAGAAGAAAACTAAGCCAGTAATAAAAGGCGATAAGCCACAGAACTAATGCATTCGATGATGGGAAATGGGCCAATATATCGAGGTGCTAATTTTCCCGTTCGACTGAAACGCACAACACCCTTCATAGGTGAAACACGAATAAACACAAAATCTCCCAAAGAAAATTCTAATTTCCTTCTTCGATTATCGGCATAGGATTTTTGTATACTTTGAGCTTCTTTCATCGTATGACGAATAAGGTCAATCTTATCTGTGGCATCACGGATAAAATCTGGACCTAAAACCAGCTTCTCACCGGCTTCAAGCCAACACGAAGGAGATCGGCATGGCCTTCCGTAAAGTGCCTCGAAAGGTGCCATACCAATACTAGATTGGAAGCTATTATTGTAGGAAAACTCAACAAGAGAGATACGATCCTCCCAACTTCCACCAAAATCAAGAACACATGCACGAAGGAGATCTTCAAGAGTTTGATTCACACGCTCGGTTTGTCCATCAGACTGAGGATGATAAGCTGTGCTAAAATTAAGCTTCGTTCCCAAAGTTTTTTGAAGACCCTTCCAAAATCCACTAGTAAACAATGGATCACAATCGCTAACAATAGAACTAGGACTCCATGCAATTTAACAATTTCCTTGACATAGAGTTTGGCCAAAAGAGGTACGGTCCGATTGGACCGAACGGGAATAAAATTGGCGGATTTTGTAAGTCTATCAACAATCACCCATAGACTATCATGACCCGAACGAGAACAGGGAAGACCGTCAATAAAATCCATGGAAATTTGGTCCCACTTCCAAATTGGAATGTCCAAAGGTTTTAATAACCCTCCGGGCCTTTGATGCTCGGCCTTTACGAGTTGGCAAGTCATGCAACGCTTAACAAAGTTAGCAATATCAGATTTCATTCCATCCCAATAATAAAGTTGCTTCATATCCGCGTACATTTTACTACTACCTTGATGAATGGTAAATTTAGAACGATGAGAATCTTCTAAAATGTCTTTTTGAAGATCAATAATATTTGGCACAATAAGTCTACCAAATTTTCGAATACCGCCACGAGCATCAATATCAAAGTCTTTCAAACCTTCAATATCAATTTTATCCCTACAACTTTGGCTAAGAAGAACTAATTCGGGATCATGCTTTTGAGCTTCAAGAATGCGGTCTAAAAGAGATGGATGAGCCTTAAGGCTACATAATACAAGAGATGAGCATGAATTGGACTCACGATCTTGAATCTCACAAGTGGACAAAGTTTTGAGATCATTCCATTCGGATATCATCATAGAAACAATCGCTTGTTCCTTATGACTAAGGGCATCGGCAACACAATTTCCCTTTTCGGGAGTATAAATAATATCAAGATCATAAGATGCAAGGAACTTGAGCCAACGTTGTTGACGCAAATTAAGTTCCTTTTGAGAAAATAAATACTTCAAAGATTTATGATCGGTGTAGAGAACAAATTTCTCTCCCAAAAGATAATGACGCCAAATTCTAAGGGTGAAAACAATAACCGTGAGTTCTAAATCATGAGTGGCATATCTAGTCTCGGCTGGCTTTAATTGCTTAGAAGCATAAGCGATAACACGTTCCCGTTGCATGAGAACGACACCTAAACCAACATGACTAGCATTGGTATAAACAATGAAGTCTTGGTTCCCTTCAGGAATCACAAGAATAGGAGCATCGGAAAGGAGTTTTTTTAATTTTTGAAATGAAGCTTCACATTTGTTTGACCAAATGTACTTAACTCCCTTCTTTGTCAAACTAGTAAGAGGTACAGAAATTTTAGAAAAGTCTTTTATGAAACAACGGTAATAACCCGTCAATCCGAGAAAGCTACGAATTTCCGTCACACTCTCCGGTCTCTTCCAATTCTGGATCGCTTTAATCTTTGAAGGATCCATGGAAATTCCGGATTCAGAAATAATATGTCCTAAAAATTTCACACGAGATTGCCAAAAGTGGCACTTAGAAATTTTTTCTTTCAATTGATTGCTCCTAAGAGTTTCCAACACAATCCGAAGATGTTTTTCATGCTCTTCCTCGGTTTTAGAATAAACAAGAATATCATCGATAAAGATGAGAACAAATCGATCGAGGAAGTCTTTGAAAACTCAATTCATAAGGTCAACGAAATAAGCTGGAGCATTCCTCAAACCAAATGGCATAACAAGCCATTCATAAGATCCATAACGAGTACGGAATGACGTTAAATGAATGCTATCCTCTGCAATACGAAGTTGATGAAATCCGGTTGCTAAGTCTGATTGTGAAAAGACTCTAGCACCACTAAGTTGATTGAATAGATCATCAATTCGAGGTAAAGGATATTTATTCTTGATGGTGAGATCATTAAGCTTGTAGTAGTCAACGCAAAGCCTAAGTGTACCATCGGATTTCTTCTCAAAAATAGCTGAAGCTCCCCATGGAGAGGAACTAGATCGAACAAATTGCTTCGCTTCCAATTCGGATAATTGTTTACGCATCTCCTCATTTTCCTTATTGGACATACGATAAGGAGGACGAGTGATAGGTAGAGCACCAGGGATTAGATTAATTCTGAACTCAATTGCTCGCTTAGGTGGTAGTCCTAATACGGGCTCAAATATGTCGGGAAATTCACGAACAATGTGAATGAGAGAAATAACATCTTCCTCATCATCATTATCGTCATCATGAGGATTTAAAGAATACAAAGATGCTCCCGAATTGAAATCTGAATCTTTAAGATCAAGAGATATATGCTTAACAGATTGAGGATGTCGAAGATAAATAGTCCTCTCGGGACATATGATATGGGCTTCATAATGATTAAGCCAATCCATTCCCAAAATCATTCCGAAACCTAAGTAGCGCATAACATGCAAGTCGGCTCGGAAAGAGTAATCACATAAAATAATCTCGACAACTTTACAAAGTAAACTGAGTGTTGCGGATCCACCAACCGGATTTTCAATTCTCAAAGAAGTCGTTAAGCCCATAACATTTAAAGATAAAGCATCAACAAGTTCCTTCAATATAAATGAGTGAGATGCACCCGTATCAAAGAGAACTCAAATAGGAAGATCACGAAATATAATAATGCTATCAAGGATAGAATGAGAAATACCTTGACCACGAGAAGTGTTAGTAGGGGCTTGTACAACATTTAGCTTGCCTTCCTTCTTGCCTTGATGTTTGGGACATGAAGATATAGTATGACCCGAACTTTTGCAACAGCGGCAAGTAAGAGACTTCGGACACTTGTTTGCATAATGGTCCTTAGAACCACAATTGTAACATTCTCCACGACTAGAGGTAGGAGTCTTTGCTACCAAAGTTGCTTTCTTCCCTTTCTTGTTGGGATAAGACTTGAATTTAAAAGGCCTCTTCTTATTGATGTTTTGTTTGGCCCCCACAACTTCAACATCACTTTCTTTATCGGCCTCTTCAAGTCGAAGAGCGATATCAACAAGCTGATCGAAAGAAACTTCTAGCTTCAGAAGTAAAGGCTTTTTGAGATTCTTATTCAAGCCATAGACAAATCTCTGATTTTTCTTCAATAGGGTATTAATATACTCGACCCCATATTTAGAGAGAGATTCGAAAGATGCGACGTAGTCGGTCACAGAAGATTCACCTTGAACAAGGTCAATAAAGCGTCGAGCTAAAGATACTTTTTCAGCTTCCGGCACAAACTTTAACTCGAACCTTTCCCGGAATTGCTCCCAAGTAAGATCCGCTTCAATAATTTCCGAGATCAGAAGCTCATACCAATCTAATGCCCTTTCTTGGAGCATGCTAGAAGCCGCTTGGACTCGATGTAGAGCAATAAGATTCATGCGGGAAAAGATGCGATCGCATGTTCTAAGCCAAGCTTGGACCTCTATAATGCTTTCGGATCCCTTGAAAGGCTTTCCACCCAAGTTGGTGTAATCACTTCACAAGCGTGCAAATCCAGATTTAGGATGAGTGGGCTTGGGAATGGGTCCGATAGCTTGAGCATTTTTCACAAGATCTAGAAGTTGCTGAGCAGACATAAATACTCCATCCTGAGGAGTAGCACTGGATTGACCGGCGCTGGGACGGCCTGGTCTAACCATTTCTCTTCTTTAAGAAAGAAAGAAGAGGAAAAAGGTTATTCACAAAATGAATATCAAACAAACTTGATTGATAAAACAAGGCATCATAAAAAGAAATAGGATAGAACGGTACGGAGACTCGAATTAAATCCTATGGCACGATTCCTAAGGAAGACTTAGGATAATGATCCTTGCTAGATTATTCTACATTTTTCCGAAGTTTGGCTTTGATACCAAGCTGTGACGCCCCACCTCTATACTCACGCTAACCAAAGACACTACAGGGTAATGCCGTCGACTAGCATGAAGAATAAGGCTGTTGAGGAGTGACCATCTATGTAATTGCTTTGTGTGAGTACCGATATGTCAGATAATATAACTTACATTTCATTTCAAGAGGAAATCCGACATATCAATTACAAACACAAAGCTACCACACAGTGGCTATGTGGACTTCAGAAACAAATATAGAAATAAACATAACACAAATCAGTCACAGATATTCATATCACAAAGGCGAAATCAGATATGAATATATCACATAAAAGTGTACATCAAAGTAGTGGTCATACAAGATCCACTACATCACAAAAGAATAGGTACCAGTGCTAGACAAAAGAATAATTATACATCAAGGAGTCTCTATCTCAAATGTATAATAACAAAAACTACTAATCTAAAGTAGTTAGCCAAAAATCAGATGATGGTCCCAGATAAGGAGTTAAGCAGAAGCACCTGAAATACCTCGGTCTGACCCGAGTATTATTTAAGAAGAAAATAATAAATGGATCAGTCTAGCTATAAATATCATATAAAGCGAGAAAGGATAAGAGATATGACAAAAACGTATGATAACAATAATGCCATACTGCGATGAGTATACATCAAATAACAACAAAAATCATACAATATCCCAGATCATCTCAAACATCCAAAAAGAATCGCATTCTTTAAATTATTCACCAAAAACACAAATAATTGATAGAGCTCATCAATGCCTATCATCAAAATTGGTGAAACACAAATTCTAGAAATCATCAACTAGAAATCAAGAAATCACAAAGGGGGGAGGCCTATCACAAACAGGAGCATGAAAACTCACCAACACGTGGATCACAAACGGGTCGCTAACCCATGATCGCTAACCATAGAGCCGGTGCAATGACGTAGTACAATAACGGTACGCCCAATGAACCTGAAACTCAAATAAGCCGAAACAACGACGTAGTACAATGGTACGCCCGATGAACCAAACTCCATAAAACCCATAGGTCGCTAGCCTATAAAAATGAGACGAAGCTCAACAGAACGGGGTACAGTCCCCCACGCGGACAAAGAGACATCACATATCGCTAGTCTAAACCCCAAAATGATCATCATCGATCATCAAGAAGTGTGAATTACACTGAGCTAGTAAATAAATGAGTTTAGCTTCATGTCTCATAACCACTGGCTTAACTTAAATATTTACAAACAGATTGTAGATTTCCACTCAAAGATTGTCACGAGAGTTCAATCGAATAAGTCCAAAAATTAACCGATGAAGTAAACGCAAGCGTTTCATACCACTTGTTTTGCTAAGCCGTTTAATTTGATTTCTCATACGAATGAGGTAAAGGTTTGTATAAACTAATAGATTGGAAAACGGTTTTAAAACGAGCTTTGTATTTTAAAAATAGAGTTGAAATCATCTTTGTGAAAGAGTTTGAATATTTACTATTAGTATAGAAACCTTTGTATTTTAAAGTGACAAATCACAGAAATGATTGTAGAAACAATCAATCACCAAAAATTCACATACGAAGACGTGAATCGAATCCATAGAAATCAATACCGAATCCATCAAAATGGATATTCCCAAAAATCCCGAAAAAGAAGTCATTAAAGTTGATAAATAATAACAACAAATCAGATCAACACGAATCGATTAAAAATTGGAAACCCGCACAAATTAGGCAAATTGGGCCGAGACAAGCAGATTCAGACGTCTGACTTTGATATTTCAGACGTCTGAACCTGAAGCTTCGGGCAATATTTCGCTTAGGCCAATGATGGCCAAATCATATAGGAAGCGATCGGATGAGTGACGATCGCTAGGGGTTTACGCCAAACGACTACCCAACCTTAAAGACTCACCAATACACTCCGACCAACATTTCACGACATCCATATAAGGATTTTCATAGATTTTAATTTCAAAACTCCAAAAATTGGAATATTCATCAAACCAATTCAATTCAAAGGCAAATGGAGAAGGAATAGATGTTAGGAATTCATACCCAACAACTATCAAAGATATAGACATAGATATGAGTTCCAAAAACTCACCTTTTAAACCCAAACACAAATGATAAGCTCTAGAACAAACAATAGGTTGATCTCTCTTCAACACCACCTCTAGAATCTTCAATCTAATATCAAAGGTGAAGTTTTTCCTAAGTTAGGTTATAGGAATTTCTGAAAATTGAAGAGGGATTGAGATGGGGAAGATGAAGATGATGCTTACCTAAGTTTTCTTTGATTTCTAGCTTGAAGTTGATAATTCCTAAGAGAATTAGGGCTTAGGAATTTCTAATTTCTTTCCCCTATTTTTCTTTTAGCTTAAGTGTTAGGAAGTAATAGAGTGAGTGAAGAGGAGTTGGATGAAGGGTTAGGTTATTAGAAGGTTGATGGGCTGAAACCCAAAGTCCTAATTGAAAACCTCAAAATTTTACCCAACTCAAAACATATCGATGTTTATACTCAAAAAGGTCGCAAACACCATTTTGGACTCAATGGAAGTGGTCTCGAGCCAAATTGTTGAATCTCAATTTTAGTCTACATTCAGACGTCTGAAATGAACGATTCTGACGTTTGAATCTGGAAAACATATATTGTCTAGTACAATATTCAGACGTCTGAATCCTTCATTTCAGACGTCTGAAAATGGCAATTTTTAGCCTTTTTTCTTTCTGTTTGAACTCGAGCAATTTCAGACATTTGAACTATTCATTTCAGATGTCTGAATATTTATTTGGCTGTTTTTTCAAATAGACACTTCCATATAACACGATCCACATTGTCTTTTCACTAATTCAACTGTTCTTTTATGAAATAGTGACATTTTCGGACTTAAATCCGACTAACGATGCTATATTTAAATTAAACATTTAAATATACAAATCGTAAAATATGCGGGTTGTTATAATAAATCTTTGTTTGAGTGTGTGTTTGTAGATAGTTAAATAACTGATTATCAAAATCTTGGCCTTAATATGTAGTCCTTAATTCTGGTGGTATGGAAATATTCCCTACTTAACACTGAAGGATTTTAACTTGGAAAATATTTAGGGGAAACATGGGAATTATATAGTACAGTTACCATCGGTCGTGCTATACTTACATATAAACTCGTTTTGTTCTTCTAGGACAAATGATAAGGAGATCCGTCCACTTAAAGGTTAGGGGGTGAACCCCGCTCTTATGTATTGTCTGATTATTTCCTAAAGAACCGGTATTGAGCATTCTGGAAATCGGCGTTTGGTTTTGTGGAGCACCCGGGAAACGAAAGAGTGTACTCGTAAGAGACGACTCGAACCCGTGAGAACTCCGGAAACCATATACAGTTCTATGAAGGAGTTTCGTGATATATTGAGATGTTTGGATCCATGTGTGATTCAGAGACCCGTTGGGGTATGTGAATCCGGGTGTGATTCCAAGATGTAATTGAGATTTGGGAATCTTAGTGTGATTCCGAGACTCATTTGGGTATCAGAATCCATGTGGGATTCCGTGATCTATTTGTTGGCCATGCGTAAGCTGGAATGCCGGACGTAGCCTCATCAGCGGGGATAACTAAAACCAGAGATAGGAGGCATGGCCAGTATGGTTGGCAAACCCATAGGGTGTAGTTGACTCCACCTAGATGTCACTTATAGTTGATATGCATGCATGAGACGATGCACTCGGTCTTAGCGAGACCAACTATGTTTTTCGTATGGTACATCACTAGGGATGTATGATGCTTCGGAAGGATAGCTCTAATCCTTGTGTGCAGGAGGACCGTTCCTCGAAGTACTGAGGGAACCTCCATGGAAATCCTACACAATTAGTGAGCGCGCCTTATCGATTTTCGATTATATACCTAGTATTGTTGTGATGTACGCTCACGAGCATCAAAGCTACTTGATTATTATTATTTTACCCTTAGACATTATCATAATATCAATGGATTTTCTATATAAATGTTTTGGTTATCGTAAGGTAAAAACCCGTCCGTGTTTATGTGCGGCGTGGTCTTACGAGATACCTTTTGATTAATTTTTATATAACTTTAAAATCCAGTTGGGTGTGTTTTCTCACGCTGTTTTTCCAGACTGACTCGGTTGTTATTTTTATTATAATGCTCGGGTGAGACCGAGCATATTACAGATTAGTTTGGATGCTTGGAGCTTCAAGAGACAGATTGGAGGCCGAAGATGTATTCACGTAGATGGTTATTTCCGCTGTATGCATGGTTGTGTTATCAGCAGTTGTGAGGACATGTTGTTATAACTGTCCAGGCTGAAATATGTTAGTATACTCTGAATGATGTCTGTATATAAATATATTACAATTTTGTTTTTGTGTAAAGAATTATGGTATATTATAGATTATTCGTTCCGCTGTGAGATTCTATGTTGTTTAGTTTCCTTCTTATCTTGTTTCTTCTTTCTTTTCCCTAACAATCGGTCTCCCAGCATTCGATTGCTCGACATGTGATACAATGGACGTATTAGTGTCGATTTTCGAGGGTCGAAATGCCCGGTTCGTGACATTTGGTATCAGAGCTGAAGGTTAAGCGAGAACCTTGGCTTTAGTGGGAATTACTCATTAGAGATAGGGTCAGTAGCACCCTAGAGTGAGTTTGAGTGTGTGTGTGTGTGTATATATGAGCGCATATTTGTTAGTGATATAAAAATGTTTTATATTGTGTTGGTTGATTTGTTGAGTGGCTTATGGATTCTGGTCAATACGAGTGATTAACGTTATTGATAGGGGTCTCCAAACACTTGGACAAAACAATTCGACATAGTATTGGTTGAAATTGGGCAATGAAATAATTTTACCCTGATTATATTGAATATATAAAGGAATAATTTTCAGAAATTATGGCATATATGGTGTGTTTGGTTGCTAGAGAATGATAATATTTGATTATCATCATTTGTTGTTGTTGTTGTGCTGTAATAAAAGTTGTCATTATTATAATGCAAACTCAGATTAACAATTAAGAAATAATTTTATATAACCAAATGGAATTATATAGATATGTATTATAAATATGATTTGTAAATAAAAAGGGTTTAAAGGCTGGAATTTGAGAATATAAATTCCGTTGATTTTGGAAATTGGTTTTCAAAGTTTTGGAAAATAATAATAGTATTATTACTTGGGAAATATTTTTAAATGGAAATATTTTTAAAAAGGGGTTTTAAAAGGAATAAAAGCGCCGAGCTCACTTCGGTCATTGAATAATAATTTCGATGATGTCTGTAGCATCATCGATGTTCGTTTTCGGGTTTCCAAGAGAGGAACTACTATCATTGGAGTTTCGTTTTGGTAAAAATAGTTTTGATTTTAAATCCAAAAGAATGATTTGATATACCAAGGAATTATGCATATATATGATTTCAAATTGATTTGAAATAAATGAGGACAAGGTGATTAAAACTCTGGGAAATTTTCATTTAAGTATTTATGAAAATGTGAGAAAATAAATTTTATAACTTTTAAATTTTTAGAATTAGTAGTTAAAACAATGTATAAATTGTTTGAATGTTAAGGAAAATAAGTTGAAAAGGAATTTGACTCAGGTTAAATAAAATGATTTTTTGGAAGGAAATTTAGCCTAAGTTAGGCTAAAAGAAATAATTTTTGAAAATGGAATTGATTGAGATTTGAAATAAATTAATGAAATGGGCTAATTGAATAAATTAGTGAGTTGAATATGGTTTTGGAATTGAGTGAAATGGAATTGAAGTTGACCTTGATTTAAATCGAATGTGTACTTAAGTTGTAAATTGTAAATAAACATGAGAGTTGTATGAAATGTTTATAAACTTGGGTAAATTTATGAAATAATTCATAAATGAGTTAATATAAATGAGATGTTGTTAAACATAATTTGATGGAAAGGTTCTTAAGTAATATTAGTATTGAAAGAATAATACTAAGTAATAAATGATTGTGAATAATTGAATGATAAAATGAGTAAAAATGAAATGAATGTGAAAAGGAAAAAAGAGAATTTGGGATAGTTAAGAAGTTAATAGAAATAAATATGTAAGCTGTACGTATATTACTTTATTCATATAAAGGTTTGATCCAGATTCGAGCACAGGATTTTGAGATGATTTATATCGATTCGAGTTGGAATTTTTCATCTGATCCTCAACAGCAAACATGTGATATGGATTTTTGATTGATTCTCGGATTCTCTATCATAGTATATGGCTATGCAAGTAGAATGATGGTTTCTAATCAAGGAACCAGATCTGAGTCCGCACTAGAGTGGTCGTGTGAATGATACTTGTTCGGAAGTGAAATTGTTTGATCGAGCGAGCATTCGGATTGAGATGTGCGTATGGATGATATTTGTACATCATACGGTTTTAAAAAGAAAATGTTAGAAATTAAGAATGCAGAATAATATGATTGTGAACTATATGATTAGACATCATTGAGAAATAAGAAGCAGGTATATAAAAGCAAAAGCTAGTTGATGCTTTCATTTCACAAGTAAAATGTGGTTGCCCTACAAAAAGGTACATGTTTAAATTGTTGTTTGAATTTGATTGTTTTATGATTGAGCCACTTGGCTTTTATTTTCTTTTTCTAATTTGGGCTCGTGGTGGCGACTTGTGGTTGTTCTGATCTAGCCGTGCAAAGGAGACGCTGGCGAAATTTTTCGAAATTTAATAAGTTAGAAAATTTTTGATAACTAAAGTTTGATTTTGAGTTATAACCTGAATGATTGGATGAGATGATATTGATTAGAATCTATGAATGAATTTGGAAACTTAGTAAAAGTAATATAAAGCTTTCAACAAATTAATTTTGGAAAGTCAAAGGCTAAAAGGATTTTGGCAAGTTATTTCAACTAATTGGTTTTAAAAAGTAATGGTTTTGGCATTTTTCCTACCTTGGCAATTTCGAGGACGAAATTCTTTAAGGGAGGAGAATGTAAAGACCCAGAATATTCAATCATTTAAAATTAGAATATTTGATTAATTTTAAATATTGAAAAGTTAATTTTATAGATTTAATAACTTGAATTTCAAATATAGCGATTTATTGGATAATTTAATTATTGAATTTAATAATTTAAAATTGTTTAAATAATTGAATCTTGGATTTTTATTCAGATAAAAATGATTTAAAGGCTTATTTAATTTCTATTAATAAGAATGAAGGTAATAAAAGTTTTAAATTTGATTAAAAAGCGATTTAACTAATTTTGAAAATAACTCATTTTAATTAATGAGTGAAAATAGCCTCCCGGAGCACAGTCTCGAATTTTGACGAAACCTGTTTCATTGGGTCCATATAGTGAATTATATTATGCTGTAAAATTTCGTGGCAATCAGATGAATCGTTTCGTCGTGGGAGATCGAAACGCGTTTAAATTAATATTGAAAATTTAATATAATAGTTGGGTTCAAAAAGCTATCTTCTGCAGATCGAATTAGGCCTCGAAACAAGTTCCGTTGTGTTCGGAATATGGGTATAACATATAGAACTCCAGGCGGCACGCCTTAATTGTGGTCCGAAATCATATCGCTAGATATTTTGAATTTTAAATAATATATTATCTTCGATTTAACTATACACCATGTTCATTCTTATCAGCCGCACCTACCTGTACGAGCCCACACCCTCTTCCTGTTATCTCCCATCACCCCTCCTCTATTTAAACATTGCCATATCAGAGAAAAAAATTAAATTAAGGAGAAATGCTTATTTAAAAAAAAATGTTTCCCCTTGTTCAGCCGTATGCTTCGATCTGAGATTACTCTGGTGATGTTCGATCGCTGTTATGGGAGATGGCCGTGTCATAGTGGAACTAGGGTTTGGAATTTTTGTAGATTTAGGCGTCGACTGATGGATTGGAGGGTAGAATCGAAGTAAGCAAGAAGAGTAGCACCTAAGGCTTGAAGATGGGGATGTGCAGCTTCATTTTGATGGCTGCGATGGGTTACTGTACATGCGGAGGAAGGTGAAAATCGCGATTGTCAGGAGGCGATCGGGCGAATCATGATGGTGAGGAGTGGGATGCTCCTGCGTAGAGCAACGCGATGGCGGAATCGCTTCATCGAAAGATCGAGTAAATTGCTGTATCAGTGGAAGGGCGTACATGTTTTTTCCTATTCATGTACATGAGGGAGGTGCGGTGAGGAAGAAGATGGAGTTGGGTAGGATGGTAATTATAGTTAATTATAATTTGTTTAAATTATTATTAGTTTAAAAATCGTTTAACTTAAAAATTGCATAACTCTCTCATATGAGGTCCAATCGAGAGGCGGATTTTTGTGTTGCGCTCGTGACGACGAAAGCTTTGCAATGGAACTAGTTTGGATGAATTTGGAGACTGTCGAAATTTAGGCTAAAACCGGATGTCGTCCGGTTTTAGTTCCAAACCGAAATGTCTCGGCGACAACATAAATTTCAGAGAGTTAGACTCACCTTTTTGGATAACCAGTATGATATATAGTTGATAAAAATTGTTGAATGATTGTTTGGATAAATTATTATATTTATTAGTTGGATTGAATATTTCCACCTATTGGAGCGGATGAGACTCTATTACGTTCCTGTGTAAGAGCGGATGATGACCCTTTGTATACGAATCCCGCCTCAAAGCGGTTGATTTATATATTATGATTGCATAACGTTTTTGATGCAGGGGGAAACAGGTTGGAGGGATCCAACGAGATTCCTCACTATTATCGAATTATTATATTGTTTCAATAATATTTCCTTTATATGGATTATTGAATAATAAATATGATTGTGGACACTGAGATTATAACGTTATTATATGTTTGAAAATAAAACCCAGTAGTAATAGAAAATCAATAACGATATTGGTTAAGTGTTGGGTGGCTATTGGCCTCAAATTAGTATTTTAAAAATACTATAAATTGCCGATTAAATCGGAATTGGTTTTTGAAACAAAAAACGATTTTTAAATCCGAAATTGGGTTTCGGAAATATTTAGTTAAGGATTAGCTAATTAAATATATAAATATTGTTTTTAAGTTAATTTATTTTAAATATTATTTTAAAGTTATTTAATTATATTAATATTGTTTTTAAAGCTATATAATTATATTTATATTATTTTAAAGTTATATAATTATATTAATATTATTTTAAAGTTATTTAATATTGTTTAAAAGTTATTTGTTTATAGTTAATATGTTTTAAGAATTTATAAAAAAGTTGAAAAGTTGAAAGTTAGTTATCTCAAGAATAATTATGGTTTGAAATTAATAATAAGGGTTATTAATATAGTTTTGAAAATGAATCATTATTATTTATAAAAATGTTGAAGATTAATTATTTTTGTTTCTTAAAAGAAATATTATTATTTAAGATGTTTTAAAATTAATAAATTTCATTTGTTTATAATATTTATTATTGATAACTATTATTATACAACGGTGTTTTGGAGTAAAAGATTTTAATTGTTTATAAATGTTTCTGAGGCTTATGAATGGAGTTGAAAGACTTGGATTTTATAAAAGAGCTTATAAAATGGTTTTGGGACGTAAAGAAGATTATGTACAAGGTGAAGGGTTTTATAAATGGTTAGATATTTATAAACGAATTTTAGAAATGGGTATATAAATTTATAAAAGGAATTTTATAAATGGTTTTATGGACTTCTAAAGGTTTATAAATGATTTTTTAAATATACAAAGAGCTTATAAGTGATGGAATTTTTATAAAGAGAATATAAATGGTTTTTCTGGAGATTCAGAAAATGGTTTATAAATTGTTTTGGGGAACTGTAAGGGAATTTTATAAATGATATGAGAATCTAATAAAAAGAAAAATCTTTCTCAATTTTGTGGATATACTTATATAGTCGAGATAAGTATATGAATATTTTCTAAGAATTGAAAATATAGGGATGGGCGGATATACCCGTGTAAAGGTATTTTTGTACAAGTAATTTACAAAGTGCTTTAGAATGAATGAAAGATTCATTAAAAGAAGGTCGATGGTTGCTTATTTGCTTAATCGATGTGGTTTTCACCTATGGAATAAATCTTTGTTTGAATGTGTGTTTGTTGATAGTTAAATAACTGACTCTCAAAATCTTAGCCTAAATATGTAATCCTTCTTAATTCTGGTGGTACATAAATATTTCCTACTTAACACCGAAAGATTTTAACTCAGGAAATATCTAGGGGAAACACGGAAATTATATGGTACAGTTACCATCGATGGTGCTATACTGTACGTATAAACTCGTTTCGTTCTTCTAGAGCAAATGATAAGGAGATTCGTCCACTTAAACAATTAGGGGATGATCCCCGCTCTTATGTTTGTCTGATTATTTCTTAAAGAACCGGTATTGAGCATTCCAGAAATCGGCGTTTGGTTTTGTGGAGCACCCAGGAAACGGAAGAGTGTACTTGTAAGAGATGAACCGAACCCGTGACCACTCCGGAAACCATATACGGTTCTATGGAGGAGTTTTGTGATATATTGAGATGTTGGGATCCATGTGTGATTCCGAGACCCGTTGGGGTATAAGAATCTGGGTGTGATTCCAAGATCTAATTGAGATGTGGGAATCTTTGTGTGATTTCAAGACCCGTTGGGGTATGGGAATCCATATGGGATTCCGTGATCTATTTGGTGGTGGTGCGTAAGTTGGAATGTCGGACGTAGCCTCATCAGCGGTAATGACTAAAACCAGAGATATAAGGCATGGTCAGTAAGGTTAGCAAACCCATATGGTGTAGTCGACTTCTTCTAGATGTCACTTATAGTTGTTATGCATGCATAGGGCGATACACTCGGTCTTAGCAAGACCGACTATGTTTTTCCTATGGTACATCTCTTGGGATGTGACGCAGCGGAAATATCGAAAATGGATGAAACGATGAAAGTAGTAATCGGTGGATTAAAAATACCAAACGCCCAAATCCGTTGATCTCAAGAGATACCGGATTCTAGCTATCTCCAACACGTTGATCGCGCACGATACTGTGTTAAAAGATCTACGATTCTTCGAACGTTGATCTCGCGCACGAGATACCGTGAATCGGCTTCAAATTCGTTGATTCGAGCGCACTCGAATACCGAAAATGGAGAAAGGAGCTCACACTCAACTTCCAATTTCAAAGTGGCACAAAGCACACAAACAAATTTTTATTCAAAATCAACTTAGTTACAAATGACCCAACATATCCCTATTTATAGGGTTACAACTCACACTAGGTCGCACACGACCTAACACTGATACCAACCTACGACCTACCATACAACACAACCCTTACATCACAAAGCCTTCACGACCTAAAACAAACAGCAACTCACGACCTATACAGCACAAACGACCTACGACCTACTGGTCGCGACTTACAACACAACGTGAGTTAACAAATATTTACAACACAACAAGCGTCTTAACATAATACACGAGTTAACATACTACAACATCATGCGACTCAGTATAGACAAGCGGCATACGACCTAGGACTTCTCAGCACTGGATCTTCTTCACGCGACCTAACATTTGAGCGACATAAGCAACCTTGCGACCTAATCTTTACGAGACCTTGAGCATCATAAGAAAAGTACGGCATACTGAGTGAGCTAACTCGCTAGGTCGCTCGCGACTTATCATAGGTCGTTAGCTTGCTTGAGCGACCTAAGGAACCTGGGTGATATGAGGTTTGCTTTAACTTGTTAGGTCGTTCCAACGACTTATCCCACTGATTTAGCTTGTTAGGTCGTTCCAACGATCTATGACTAACCTGTTGACACTCTTCATCGTTCTCTATTGTGTTATCTATATTATCTTCCTCGTTAGGTCATATAACCCAACTTGTTAGGTCGCTTGGTCGTGAGCGACCTACACTAGGTCGTGAGCGACCTAAGATCCTGGAGCGATTCAACTCCATTGAATTTGTCGATTGCACTGCATCATCCTCCCCTGGTTGACAAGAATTCGACCTCGAATTTGCACCTTCCTCTTCCTCGACAGGCTCATTCCCATGAAATGGAATCAAGTATTTGACATTGAAAACATCAGAAGTATGAACATTATCCGGCAATTTCAATTGATACGCATTCTCATTGATTTTCTTCACGATCTCTAAAGGACCAATCTTTTTAGCGGCTAGCTTGTTATAAGTTCCGACAGGAAATCGATCTTTCGTCAAAACGGCGTAAACCAAATCACCTTCTCTGTAGTTCACACTCCTTCGCTTCTTATCTGCCAGTTGTTTATACTTATCATTTGATGCAAGCAATCGTTCATGAACAGTTCTGTGGCACTCCTGCAACTCAGTCACAAAATCACAAGCTCGCTTTACAACTCCCTTCTAATATGGCACTATCGTCAAATCCAATGGTCCCTTCGGACTTGCTGAGTATACAACTTGAAACGGACTGAAACCAATACTCCGATTAACAGCGTGATTATGTGAAAATTCCGCCTGACATAACTTCATATCCCAGCTCTTCAAATTATCTTTTACAAGACATCTCAATAAGTTTCCCAATGATCTATTCACCACTTCCGTTTGCCCATCTGTTTGCGGATGATAAGCGCTACTAAAATTCAGCTTCGTTCCAACCATCTTCCACAAACTCAACCAAAAATGGCTTAGAAATCTAGTATCCCGATCAGAAACAATAGATTCAGGTAGCCCATGTAATCGATACACCTCTTTAAAGAACAATTTAGCAACACGGACGACATCAGCTGTCTTCTTACAAGCTATGAAATGTGCCATTTTCGAAAATCTATCCACCACAACAAATATAGAATCATTTCCCCTTTGAGTTATAGGAAAACCCAAAACAAAATCCATGCTCACATCAACCCACGGTCTAGTAGGCACAGGTAATGGCATATATAATCCTGCATTTGTAGCGGTTCCCTTCGAAACTTGACAGATATGGCATCTCTCCACAAATTTCTCAACTTCTTTTCTCATTGACGGCCAAAAATAAGATTTTGCAATCAACTACATTGTACGATCACGACCCACGTGTCCTTCCTCATGCAATTCTTTGATAATCTTCATTCGCAAACTACCCTCTGGTATACACAATTGATTTCCTTTGAAGAGAAAACCATCCACCAACACAAACTCATCCGTCTTTCCCTCCTTGACTTCATCTACAAACTTTGCAAAGTAAGGATCTTCAACACACAATTCTGGAAGTACTTCGAACCCCATCACTTCAACTTTCATTGTAGTCAATAAATGATTTCTCCTGCTCAATGCATCTGCCACGCGATTCGTAATTCCCGACTTATGTTTCACAACAAATGTAAATTGCTGCAGGTATGCAATCCACGATGCATGCCTAGCTGAAATTTTCTCCTGTCCTTGCAGATGTTTCAAAGCCTCATGATCAGTATATAACACAAACTCCTTGTGAAATAAGTAATGTCTCCAGTGTTTCACGGCTTGCACAATAGCATAAAATTCCACATCATATGTGTTTGCACAAAAATTGGGCAAACACCTCCAAGTCATATGATTTAGTCGATTTTATGTTGTTCTTAGCGATTTGGGTGGTTTATGCAAATATATAAAAAGCAGGGACTAAACTGTAAAAGACACACAGATTTATAGTGGTTCGGCCAGAATGCGCCTACGTCCACTTTATATGTTATTCTCCTTTACTGTTCAGATTACAAGTACAAAGCTTTGATTACAAGTGTATGAAAGTTGTTCGAAAGTTCTGTCCGTGCATGAGCTCTCCAACCTGTCCCCCATTGTTGTACCCCTACCCCTCTATTTATAGAGTGAGGCTGGGGGTTGGAGTCTTGGATGTATATAGCTGCTGGCGGGCCTGGGCTGACGTGATCTGGCCTGGCAAAGTTGGTTCGGCACGCCTTGGTTCGGTGAAGGTTGGAGTAGCTTTGGTTCGACAATGGTTGGTTCGGTAGTGGTTGGTCCGGTGAGGGTTGGAGTAGCTTTGGTTCGGCAATGGTTGGTTTGGTAGTGGTTGGTCCGGTGAGGGTTGGAGTAGCTTTGGTTCGGCAATGGTTGGTTCGGTAGTGGTTGGTCCGGTGAGTGGATGACCTTGATTCGGCAGTGCCTTCCTGGCCTTAACTCGGCAGTGTTGGTCCGGTGGCCCTGGTCCGGTGAAAACACGTCCAACATTTGCCCCCCAAAGTGTGGCATATGGTTGCATATGTCGCACTTTGTTTTCCTCAGTTTGGACACTCCGTTCGGCCTGAGTGCCGAACCAACAGGTCCGATAGTCCCTTGCGTGCCTATAAGTATGGGCTTCAAGCTTCTGTTATTCATAACTATTTGAAAGAGCCGGACCAAGCCTACGCCTGCCGAATCAGGTGAGTTCTCCTTCTGCCGAATGGACTTTTAGGGAGTGTGATAGCCGAATGAACCTTGAGACTCGGACTACCGAATGTCACTTAGGGAACACGAGTGCCGAATGAACTCCAAGACCGGGACTACCGAATGGTACTTGGGGAACATGGATGCCAGATGAACTCTAAGACCCGGGATACCGAATGATGTTTTTTATGTGTTGAATTTGTCTGTCTACATCCCTTGTTCTAACGATGTGTTTTCTCGTGTTGCAGATAATGTCTCATAAAGTAGAAACTCGTTCTGACAGGAAGAAATCCAAGGATAAAGGTGAGTCCTCCATGGTGCCCCCAGTCCAGGCAGAACCATAATGACAAGGACCAACCCCGAGATCGCTAGTAGACGGGTATGGTCCTCAAGAGCTCTTAAACTCACCGCCTGACTGCTTCCCCAGCTCCCTCAAAGATGAGCAGCTTGATATTATATCTAGGTCTTTTGGGATCGATAGGGCGCATATGATGCTGCCGGGGAAAGAAGTGATGCTGTATAACCCTCCTGAAGGATATTTTGATTATAGCTGGTATCATTGCATGTGCGGTGCTATCCTACCTATTAACGCTTGGATAGTCAGTTTCATCACATACTTGAAGGTGGCTCCTTTCTAGCTTCAGCCCAACTCCTATGCCATCTTGGTGAGTCTGTTCCTTATCTTCCAAAGGAGATACGGGCGTCCTCCTTCCAACCGGGAAATCCGGTACTTGTACAACTTGAGAGGCTACAAGAAGGGGTCTCCATATATTAGCTTAGAGTCGGCTGTGTCCTTCAAGCCAGTCCTGGATTTATATTCGAAATTCAGCATGTTCAAGAAGGAATGGTTTTTTGTCAAGGATGACTCCGTTTCTTTCCGCCGCTTCACCTCTGGCTGTAAGTTGAAACTCATTTATAATTTTTGTTCTGACCGCAATACTCCTCCTTATGTGCTTTATTTCTTGCTAGCGACAGGTGGCTTTGCGGTTGTAGAGAACAAACGTCTGGTTCGGATGGCTGAGGAAATAGAAGCCATTCCGGAAAGGGAGAGGGCGGCTTCTTATTTGATCAGGAACGCTACTCTTCTGGGGCACAACCTGATTCTACCACGTCAGTCTGTGGTCAAGCAGAGAGACATAGCTGAGGAGAGGGCCGCCAAAGCTAAAGGAGGGGCTACGGCGAAGAGTGGTAAAAGGAAACCCTTCTCACATCATCCAATTGCCCGGGGGAAGAAACTTAAGAAATCCGATGGACCCTCCCCCAGCACATGTCCAGACGTTCTGGAGGAGGAAGATGAGGAGGAGGAAAGAGGCGAGGGTGAAGGAGGTGAGGCGGAGAGTGGTAGTGGTGGAGAAGGCGATGGACAGAGTGGTGATGGTGCTGGGGCTTTGTCTTCTAAGCAAGCGGGTGTGATCCAGGAGTGGACGGACGATGCCTTCCGCCTGGCTTTCGAAGGGCTGGAGGGAGAAACGGCTCTGGTAGAGGGGCCTAAGAAAGCTGACAAGGCCGGACCCGGCGCCGACTCATCTTCCAAGAGTGTTCTAGTTGAGGCAACCCCCTCGACTCAAGGTGAATTTTTGACTTCTACAGACTCCATTTATGATAAGGACTTAGGAATATTTTATGGTCAGCTCCCGTCCTGGAATGATATCTAGGACTTATTGCAGTATCCCACTCCTTCCCAGGGTTTGTATAACAAAAGTGTCTCCTTACTTTTCCTATCTTGATATATCTCTTGAATTATAGTTCAACGTCTACTTGTAACACTTGGTTTTTGTCCCAGGAATGGGTAAAGTGGCCAAGACATCGGATGTTCGGCACCGCCTTGAACAATATAAGCTTCTAAGGGCTTCTACTAAGCCAAAGCCTCCGACTAACTACCCTGGAGATGTCGTCGGCTACCGTCCTCTTCTTGGAGTTATCGAAGAGGATATCCAAAAGAAGAAGAGGAGTTGCTCCTTGTTTGAATCTCCACCTGACCCTCATCCCCCGACTCAGCCTCTTCAGGATGTCACGGAGGAGAATACTGAGCTTATTCCTTCCCCGCACCCGTCTGAAAATCCTATTGTTACCCCGATAGATCACCCTGGCTTGGCTCGTAATCCGTTCGTGGGTCATCCGGATCTGGATCCGGGTTCTCACGATATTTCCTTCAATGAGGTTACTGGTGAGCACCTTCTTCCTCGTAATCCTATGGTAAGGGTGCTTGATGAGGCTAAGTCCCTGGACCTTGATTTGCTTACCACTCGGGTTGCAACTTTGGGGGACGAAGCTAAGGCAAACATCGACCGGGTTGCAGAGGAAGCCAGGAAGCTGATGGGGCATCATGCCCGACTGGTCAAGGCCGGAGAAGAAATCGGGAGTGCTAATATTCGACTGCGGTTAATAGTTTCCGACCAGGCCAAGCAGCTCGCTGATCAGGCCATCCAGATCTCCCAGCATGAGGCCGCCTCCAGGCGACTAAAGAAAACCATGGAAGAGGCTAGCAGAGCAAAGCTACGGAAAATGGATGCTGCCTGTAAGGAATGGATTGACATGGCTATTGCAACGGTGGATGAGGTTCGGAAAGCAGATCTCGAGCAGATACAGGAGTTGTCCGGGAAACTTGAAGCCGCAGAGCTTGCTCAAACCAAGCTGAAGGAGGAGATGGATGCGATGAGGAAATCCTTCTAGGCTGACTGCTCGCGATACCGATCGGAGAGGGATGTCGCCATTGCAAAGTTGTTGGCTTATGAGGACCGAATAAGGGAGTTTGAGGAGAACGAGGGATAATGGATGAGATGCTTCAGGATATACACTTTCGCACTTGGAAACAGGGAAACTTATCTTGGATGGATGATTATCCCCGAGTCATGGCCAGGATTTATCTCAGGGCCCTGGAGGAGGCTAGGTCCGATGCAGATAAGGAGGGTGGCGTGGCCTTTAGAATGGATGTGGTTACGGCTCAATTCACCAAGGAGGAGAAGGTGGCGGTGAAAGAGGGTATGCGGCTGCTTGCTGCTGAGGAGGTTGGTGTGCAGTTGGAGGATGATGATCAAGGAGAAGATGCTGGTAAGTCTCCCCTTTTAGATTTTCGTAACTTGGTTGCTTATTATTAATGAATTCTTTCCTTGATCGGACAGGCGGGACCTCTGGAGCACCAAATATCTCTGGTCAACATGCTGAAAGTTCCCACTCCGCGGTTAAGGAGATTTCGGAGGGCCAGCAGGACAAGGGTGAAGCTCCGATGCAGCCGACTCCTTAACTTGACTTGGATATCTTTTTGTTTACTTGACATTGCTGTCTACGTTAGTCTCAGAGCAGTAACGTAACTTTTAGGCTGTAATTATGTTACTTGTAATAAACGACTTTATTCTTGGTATGTAATTTTTAACTTAAGCTGATTCTGTCGTATTTGAATGCTTTGTTCTTGCTAAAAATATAATTTCGTATTCTGCAATGTTTGTGTGATGTGCGAATAAATTATAGCTATGTATTTACTTGTAAGGGAAGAAAGTACCGCCTTTCATGTTTCGGTCGTAGACAGTTGCTTTGAATGTCTCATACGACTGAGTATGGAATGCAGTTGATTGACTCATCATCCGATTGTGAGTTCTTAGTGAGCGTCTCTTGTTTCATGTCCTGTACTTTAAGGATTGTTATAGAGGATAGGAGGGAAGTTTTTTTAAATAAAATTGAAATATGAGAAATAGTAAAACTTCCAATCACGGAAGGCCTGCGATGTGCTTAAGTTCATGGCAAACGGGCTTTGTAGTCACTTTCCCTAGCTGTGGGTCTTGGAGACATTTGTCACCCATCTTACGCCTCTGCGGGGAGTTTATCTTTTTTACCATAGCCGTACTTAAGACACATCGGAGCCGAGATCACGCACAGTAACTACCCGGGCCATTATGGCGCGTAGTCGCGGGTATTATTCGATTTACCGTGGCCGGCTAGCGTGGGTGCCAATCGTCAACCGTGAACTACCCCTGGCTGGCCACACCTTATGTTGGGGCTTAAAGTAGGTTCACGGTTGCCGGCGAGCCGAACGCCGTAATGAGCTGCCTCGACTATAGTCGGCCTTCTCGGTGGCTTATAATCGGCTCATTACAGTTGGCTTTAAGGGCCGATCACGAGCAATGAGTTAACTCGCAGCAGAGGGATGCTGGAGCAAAAGTGTCTCATTGGCGAGGGCATAGATTCGCATAGTACCTGTTAGGTCTTGTCTAGGTGAGGTTGCGCCATGATGTGTCTTGAATGGAAATGCCATTACATAGGATTTTGTTCAACAGAAAAGGATAAAGTTAACAAGCAGCCAAGATATAAAGGAACAAGTTAAAAAGAGACAAGTTTTTTAAAGTGGTTCGGCACGAAAATGCCTACGTCCACTAATTCTCTTTGTTAATTCACTTCATATGGGCAGTACAAGTTAAGAAAAGTATCGACGAAGGTGTTGGATGTTCCATGCCCTCTGGAACACCTCCCCGTCCACTGTTGACAAAATATAATCTCCATTGTGGAGCTCTTTATGAATTACATATGGTCCGTCCCAGATTGGATCTAGTGCTTCGGGGCGCGGGAAGATTCGCTTGAGGACAAGATCTCCTTTTTGTAAGCTACGATGCTTGACTTTGGAGTTGTATTGCGTTGCCACTTTTTGCTTGTGAGCTGCTGCTTTGAGGGCTGCATCATTTCTTCTTTCCTCAATTAGATCCAAAGACATGTGGAGGAGCTCTTCGTTCTCTTCTGGGTTATAGTGGATCCTACGGTGGGAAGGCACTATAGTTTCAACTGGGAGCATAGCCTCCGATCCGTATGCCAAAGAGAAAGGAGTATGCCCCGTTGATGTTCTGAAAGATGTGCGATAGGCCCATAGTGCCGTAGGAAGTTCATCCACCCAAGTGCCTTTTGGCTTTTCGAGTTTCTTTTTGATTAGAGTTTTGAGAATTTTGTTGACTGCTTCGACTTGTCCGTTTGCCTGGGGATAAGCTACGGATGAGAAGCTTTTGTGAATTCCGTGCTCTTAGCACTAGTTGGCGAACTCCTCGCTATCAAACTGAAGTCCATTGTCCGATATGATTTTAAGTGGGACTCCGTACCTGCATAGAACATTTTGGATCAAGAAGTTAATAACTTTTGCTGAAGACACTTTATTTAGGGGTTCTGCTTCCACCCATTTGGTGAAATAGTCGACTGCCACTATAGCATATTTGGCTTCGCCTCGGCCCATTGGCAGTTCGCCAATCAAGTCAATTCCCCATACTGCAAAGGGCCAAGGGCTGGTCATTTGAGTAATCTCAGTTGTTGGTAGCCGCAGAATCTTAGCAAATTTCTGACATCTGTCACATTTTTTGACGAAGTCTAAGGCATCTTTGTTTAAGATGGGCCAGAAATATCCATATCGGAGTATCTTCTTTTCCAGAGTTTTCCCTCCAGTGTGATCTCCGCAGCTTCCTTGATGGATGTTGGATAAGATTTCCTTTGCTTCCCTTCCGACGACACACCTTAATAAGGGGTTAGAGAAGCCGCGCCGATAAAGGGTGCCTTCTTGTATTGTGTAGCGGGAAGTTCTCCTCAAGATTTTCTTGACTTCATTATGCTTGTCGGGCAGTATGTCGTCTTGTAAGTATTTTTGGATGGGAGTCATCCAAGTTTCCTCTCTAATTGCAGCTATCAGATTCACCTGCTCGAAACTCGGGGTCAGTTGCTTTGAGATGGCCACTGCTCCAGAAATAGTGCCGTCTCTCATGCTAGCTTGCTTTGCCAATCCGTCGGCCTCTTGGTTTTCTTCCCTAGGGATGTGTTTGATTAGATAGTGATCCAATTGATCGAGAAGCAGCTTGGTCTTCTTTAGATATGCTGTGAGTCGTTCTTCTCGAGCCTGAAATCCTCCTAGTATTTGATTTACAATAAGTCGAGAATCACTATGAAGACATAAAGAATTGGCTCCAATCTCTAAGGCAAGTCCTAATCCAACTATCACCGCTTCATACTCTGCATCGTTGTTGGTGGCAGCGAATTCCAACTTTAAAGCATAGTGTAGCTTATTTCCCCCGGGAGTGATTATTACCACACCTGCCCCCGAGCTTTGTTCGTTTGACGCTCCATCCACAAAGAGATTCCACTTGATGTCTTCCGCTATTTCCGATTGCTCCTTACCTTCGTTGGTAGTGAATTCGGCGATGAAATCGGCCATGGCTTGTCCCTTGATGGCGGTGCGAGGATGGTAGGTGATATCATATTGACTTAGTTCAATGCACCATTTAAGTAGTCGCCCAGAAGTGTCGGGACGATGGAGTACCTGCCTTAGCGGTTGATCGGTCAGAACTCTGATGGAATGAGATTGGAAATAGTGACGCAGTTTCCATGATGTGATTAGTAAATAGTACGCTAGTTTCTCAAGTTTAGGATATCTGGCTTCCGCCCCTGTAAACCTCTTGCTTACAAAGTATACTGGCCGCTGCGTGCGTTTGTCTTCTCTCACCAAGGCGGCGCTTAGAGCATGAGATGACACAACAAGGTATAGGTATAGCTCTTTGCCTTTGTTCGGAGTTGAGAGTACTGGTGGTCTCTGGAGGTGTTCGATTAAGTTAAGGAAAGCTGTCAAGCATTAGTCGGTCCATTCGAACTTTCCTTTGTCTTTCTTTAGAGCTTCGAAGAAGGGGATGCATTTGTCAGTTGCTTTAGAGATGAATTTGCTCAGGGCGGCCACCTTCCCATTTAGGCTTTGCATTTCTTTTCGGGTAGAAGGTATCCTGATATCTTTCAGAGCTCGGACTTGTTCAGGGTTTGCTTCAATTCCTCTGGCATGGACGATGAATCCCATGAACTTTCCTGATGATACTTCGAAGGAGCACTTTAGAGGATTCAGCTTCATTCCATATTGGCGAAGTACTTGAAACATCTCGCCCAGGTGGCTTACGTGATCGTCGGCTTTCCTTGACTTTACCATCATCCACATAAACTTCCATAGTTTGTCCTATTAGCCCTGCAAACATCTTGTTGACGAGGCGCTGATAGGTGGCTCCTGCGTTTTTAAGTCCAAAAGGCATTACTTTGTAGCAGTACAATCCCCGGTCAGTGATGAAACTAGTGTGGTCTTGATCGGGAGCATGCATAGGAATTTGGTTATATCCTGAGTATGCGTCCATAAAAGATAAGAGTTCATGCCTGGCCGTGCTGTCCACGAGCTGGTCGATTCGGGGAAGTGGGAAGCAATCCTTCGGGCATGCGTCATTTAAGTTGGAGAAGTCAATGCATGTTCGCCACTTCCCATTAGCCTTCTTTACTAGTACCGGGTTGGCGATCCACTCCAGGTAGATGGCTTCTCATATGAAGTCATTGGCAAATAGGTTTTTTACTTCTTCATTGAGGGCTGCTGATCGTTCTGCCCCCATACTTCTCTTTTTCTGTTTTACTGGCTCCTTGGTAGGATCGATGTTTAGTACGTGGCATGCTATGTCAGGGGAGATTCCAGTCATGTTAGCGTGTGACCATGCAAATACATCCAAGTTGTGGCAGAGAAAATCAATGAGTTGTTCCTTCAATTCTGCTTTTAGTTGGGACCCGACTTTCAATAGTCTACTCGAGTCATGTTTGTCCACAGATACAAATTCCATAGCCTCTGCAGGCTCAACGGTGGCCTCCTCCTCTTTGTCCCTGGGGTCTAATTCATTGAAAGGGTCATTGGTATATCGAAGAGGAGGGGCTTTCTTTAGTTGCTATGCTTCCAAACTTTTCGTGCAGAGGGCAGTCTCTGCACTCTTCCCTATATCCTTCCTGTGGTTATTGCGGAGTTCAGTTACATAGCAATCTCGAGCGATGTCCTGGTCTCCCTCTACTTCGCCTATTCCATTGTGCGTTGGAAATTTCATCTTCAGGCACCATGGGGCCAGGACAATTTGGAAGTCAGACAAGGCTGGTCTTCCTAAGAAGGCGTTGTAGGCCGAGTGGTTTTCTATCAACACAAATGTTTGTTTCCGCACAACGGAGCGGGGATGACTTCCAATTTCAACAAAGAGGTCCAGTCGCCCGAGGGGCATCTTCGCATTTCCTGTGAAACCGTGTAGTGGTTTATTGCAGGGAAGAACATCCTTTAATGACAGCTTCATTTTGTCGAAGGCATGCTTGAATAGGATATTCACTGAGCTTCCAGTGTCTACTAGAATTCAGAAAACTTCGGCTGGACCGAGCCGGGCAGAGATAACCATGGGATCCGTGTGAGGGTACTGCCTTCCCTCCAGGTCACGCCTACTGAATGTGATGTCACCATTCTCTATCCGCTTCGGGTGGCGTTCTTCTATAATAGAATTGACGCATTCTTTATTGTTTCTAAGTGACTTTCCGTACCTTTCCATCTCTGCCCAGCTTCCGTCGGCAATATGTGGCCCTCCCGAGATGGTATGGACCACTATCTTCTCTTCACTGGAGCCGCTGGTTTTGCGATTTCCTCTGCCTATTTCTGGAGAGGGTAGCCTTGGGTTCTCATTGGCAGGAACTGGAGTCCTGTTCTGACCTTTTACATAGCGTTCTAGTCTCCTTCTTCTGATGTGTTCTTCAATCAAGTCCCGGAGATAATGGCATTCGTTGGTATCATGCCCATGGGATTCGTGGAAGCGGCAGAATTTTCCAGACTTAATTGCGTTATCTGATTCCTTCTTGTGCAGGGGGCGTTTGTATTTAACTTCGTCTTGAGTGGCCAGGAAGATGTTTTCGATCGTTTCATTCAAAGGGGTGTAAGCGTCAAATCTCGGTCCTGGCCGATATAGATGCTTTTCTCCCTTCTTGCCCCCAGCATTGTCTCTAGAGTATTTCTTCGAACGTCCTTTGCTACAGTGGGCGTGTTGCCGTGAGCTGCCTTATTTTGTTGCCCTGACTGCCCCTCAGTGGCAGCGTCTTCAAGTGTCATATATTTCCCAGCCTCATGGAAGAAATCGGGTAAAGTAGCTGGGTTTTCTTTTGTCAATCTTCTAGCAAATTTAGTATCTGGATGCACCCCACTACAGAGGGCCATTAAGATAAGCTTCTCATCGGCATCTTGGACTGCGGCCGCTGCGGCATTGAATCGGGTTAGATATTGCTGCACTTTCTCTCCAGGTTTCAGTTTGATACTGGATATGGAATAAGCGTCCTTGGGTTGCTCCACATGAATGCGGAACTGGCTGATGAACTTTTCTTTCAACATCTCCCATGAGCTGATGGATCCTTGGGTTAGATGGCAGAACCAGGAGGTAGCTAGATCTGCTAAGAATAGTGGAAAGCATTTGCACAGTACTCCCTCTGTTGCTCCGCTCATGAGCATATGCTGTGTGTATCTCTGTAAGTGTACAACGGGGTCAGAGGTTCCCTTGTAAGGTTCCATTGTTGGCATTTTCCATTCTCGGGGGGTGATGGCAATCTCGATATTGCGGGCGAAAGGGCTGGTTACCCTCGCGCCTATCCCTCGATCTCTTTGATCCCGTTGGACGCACTCTCTGAACAAGCGTGCCATCCTTTCATCAGAATTTGGAGCGGATAGAAATGAGTTCGGTTCTTCTCTGTGGGATTGATTCCATCCAAATGACCTGTAGGGATGGTATCGTTTATCATTCCTAATATTTTCCAGTGGTTGTCTTTGGTCTTCTGGGAGCATGCTAGGGCCAGCCACAGCTGGCCCTTGCCTTGATCTTCCCCTGCTGGGTTCTGATCTAAGCACTTCCTCGGGTCCAACTTCGGGCTGGACTCTAGCTCGGTCACGTTCATTGGCGTTTCCGTGGTTAGGCAGCATGACAGGCTCAGCTACGGTTGACCTTCGCCTGGTACCTCCCCCGTTGGGTTCGGTTTCAAGCGTTTCCTCGGGTCGGCATTCAGACTGAGTTCGGTCTCGGCTCCTACCATGGCCGCTTCTGTCGTTAGCTTCTTCGAAGAAGGAAGATCTTTGTTGCCTCCGAGATCCTCCAGACTGGGACTCACCCCATGATTCAGTGTTGCGGTTGGACTCTTCAGCATCCCTTAAGCATGACATGAGTTGGTCCACCAAGGCTTCCTGTTGGGATGTGAAGCGGTTAGTCACTTCAGCCACAACCCTGTCTAGATCTGCCCTAGTAATTGCTACCGGCTGTCCCGTGGCAGGGGTTGTCGGATTTGCCTGACCTTCATTTGGTACTGCTGTTGGAATGGGATGATTTACTTGATCTGTGACCACTGGATCTGGAATACTGCTGGTTGCGATGTTTTTTCCTTTGTTAACATCTTTCTTCTGCTTGGGAGGCATGTCTTCCAAGCAATGAGCGATGCTGTTAGGAAGAAAGTTAAGTGGGAGAAGCTGAAGTCCTGAGTTCAGCCGCCTCTCAGTGAAAGCACCAAAAAATGTTTGCACAAAAATTGGGCAAACACCTCCAAGTGGTATGATTTAGTCGATTTTATGTTGTTCTTAGCGATTTGGGTGGTTTATGCAAATATATAAAAAGTAGGGACTAAACTGTAAAAGACACACAGATTTATAGTGGTTCGGGCAGAATGCGCCTACATCCACTTTATATGTTATTCTCCTTTACTGTTCAGATTACAAGTACAAAGCTTTGATTACAAGTGTATGAAAGTTGTTCGAAAGTTCTGTCCGTGCCTGAGCTCTCCAACCTGTCCCCCATTGTTGTACCCCTACCCCTCTATTTATAGAGTGAGGCTGGGGGTAGGAGTCTTGGATGTATATAGCTGCTGGTGGGCCTGGGCTGACGTGATCTAGCCTGGCAAAGTTTGTTCGGCACGCCTTGGTTCGGTGAAGGTTGGAGTAGCTTTGGTTCGGCAATGGTTGGTTCGGTAGTGGTTGGTCCGGTGAGGGTTGGAGTAGCTTTGGTTCGGCAATGGTTGGTTCGGTAGTGGTTGGTCCGGTGAGGGTTGGAGTAGCTTTGGTTCCGCAATGGTTGGTTCCGTAGTGGTTGGTCCGGTGAGTGGATGACCTTGATTCGGCAGTGCCTTCCTGGCCTTGACTCGGCAGTGTTGGTCCGGTGGCCCTGGTCCGGTGAAAACACGTCCAACAATATGTATTATATCTCATCTTGGCTCCCGAAAGCTTCTCACTGAAATATGCAATTGGTCGGCCTTTCTGACTTAACACCCCTCCAATTCCAACCTTAGATGCATCAGTATGTAACTCAAAAAACAACTGAAAATCTGGCAATACTAGAATTTGTGCTGACATCAAGAGTTCCTTGATTCGCTCAAAAGCAAATCCTGCTTCCTCTGACCATGAAAATTTCTTCCCCTCATACAATCAGTAAATGGTGCCATCACGCTACTGAAGTGTGGAATAAATCTTCGGTAGAATGATGCTAAACCATGAAAACTTCTAACTTCTGTTATCGTCCTGGGTTGTGGCCAATTTCTGATTGCTTCAACTTTATTCTGATTCACCTGTATTCCTCCTTCTGATATAACATATCCCAAAAATAAAACACTATGCATCATGAATACGCATTTCTTCGTTGCAGCATAAAATTGTACCTGTCGCAGTATCATCAACACTTCTCTCAAATGATGCAAGTGTTCTTCTGGGCTTCCACTGTATATCGGTATATCATCAAAATACACCGCCACGAACTTCCCAGTAAATGGTCTAAAGATCTGATTCATCACCCGCATAAATGTACTAGGTGCATTCGAAAGACCAAACGGCATGACCAGCCATTCGTACAACCCTTCACGTGTCTTGAACGCTGTTTTCCATTCATCCCCTGGTCGAATTCGAATTTGATGATAACCACTCTTCAAATCGATCTTCGAATATATAGCAGCTCCATTAAGTTGATCTAACAAATCATCAAGCCTCGGCATCGGAAATCTGTATCTGACAGTTATTTTGTTGAGTGCCCTACTATCCATACACATCCTCCACGAACCATCCTTTTTCGGCACTAACAATGCTGGTACAGCTCAAGGACTTAAGCTCTCTTGTATGCTCCCTTGTTCAAGCAATTCTTCCACCTGCTTTCTCAACTCCTCATGTTCCTTTGGACTCATCCTGTAATGTGGTTTATGTGGTAACACAGCTCCTGAAACAAGATCTATTTGGTGTTGTATGTCCCTCAATGGTGGTAACTCCGTTGGCAGCTCTTCAGGAAATACATCTTCAAATTCTTCCAGCACTGGTTTTACTTCTTCAGGAATTTCAACCACTTCATTACTCTCACGTCCAATCAACAAAAATACTTCAGGCTCTTCTTCTACTTCCTTAACAAACTCCTTCAAAGATAGCAAAGTTTTAAGTTCTTCAATCTCCTCCAACTTGCTTTCTTCTTGTTGTTGCTTCTTGGGAACTAAAGTGATTTTAGTACCTTCAAACATGAAACTGTAACTGTTAGTACGACCATCATGTTGCACAGCTCTATCATACTGCCATGGTCTCCCCAACAACAGATGGCATACATCCATATCCACAACATCACACCAAATTTCATCTTTGTATTTCTTCCCAATCGAAAAATTTACACAAGCTCTTCGTCCAACCTTCACCTCCCCACCTTTCCTCAACCAAGCTAACTTGTAAGGTTTAGGATGCTTTTCTGTCTTTAACGCCAACTTCTTTACAACTTCTGTAGAGATAATGTTGTCACAATTTCCTGCATCAATAACAAACTTGCAAACCCTTCCCAAAATAGTGCATGTTGACTGAAAGATGTTACTCCTCAACCAGCTAGTCTCCTCCTCCTGCTTTGGTGTCAAGCAATTTCTCCTCATCATTAAAGAATACCCATCATCTCCCAACAATAATTCTTCCTCCTCAACATGCGGTGAATTAGAACATTCAGCTTCTACATCCTCATCCTCAACCTCGGCTACCATCACTCGCTTCTTTGGCTTCGGACATTCATTGCTTTTGTGACCAAACTACTGACAATTGAAGCATTTGATACCACTATTGACCTTGGTCTTTGCAACTTCACTAACAACCAGTTTTGCAACAGCCTTGGAAATATTCGCATTGCTACTAGCCCCTTTCATTTAATTGTTGGAATTTGTAAACACACCACCACCTCTCCTATCTTGCTTCTCCCAAGCTAGAGCTTTTTGATGTGCTTCAGCAATAGATCTGGGATCAAACATATTCACCATATCTTGAATCTGCATTCTCAACCCTCCAACAAATCTAGCGGTCAACTATTCCTCCGTCTCCATGATGTCATTCCTCGCAATCAATTGATAAAATTCATCCGCATAATCATTCACTGACTTTGTTCCTTGTCTCAGATTCTGCAATCGTTGATACATAAGAGACTGATAATTATACGGTAAGAATATAGCCTTCATTAACTTCTTCATCTTCTCCCATGTAGCAATCTTTGACTTTCCCATTCTCTCCTGTGTAAATTTAGTTTGTTGCCACCACGCCATAGCTCTTCCTCTCAAACGAGTAGCAACCAACTTAACTCTTCGATGCTCAGGAACCTCCTTAAAGTCAAAAATTTCTTCAACATTAGATAACCAATCCAAAAATTCTTCTGCTACCATTCCACCCTTGAATTCTGAAATTTCCATTTTCATCCCTGATTCCCATCGACGATCATCTTCAACCTCCCGATATGCATTTCGTACTTGGTCTCGATCTCGATAATGAGCAATACATCTGTCACTCTCTTCATCATAATCAAATGGACTTCGATATCGATCTCGACCATCAACATCTCTATGATCACACATATCTCTTCGACTATGTCTTTCAACATCATGATATGGCTCATTTTCATACTCCCGTGGAGTTCTTCTCTCTTCACTTCTATGCTCATGTTGTTCTCGTCTCAATGAAACTGATGATTCTCTTCTGTCTCGGTAAGATTGTGACGACACCCTCCTTGCTTCCGTAATCGATGGCGAAACCCTGTTTCCTCCATGGTTCGAGACTGGCGACCTTCTCCTTTGACTTTGATTCATATCAATCATCAATTTCTCCAATCTACCAATACATTCATCCAACTTCTCATTGAATTTGTTGCTAATGCATTGTTCCATTTGTTTAGCATCTTCTCTTTTGTACAAATCTTTAACATTTTGATGACAGTTAGCTCTTCTCGGCAACATTGTCAATTGAAACAATCTTTGACTTAACTCAAATTTTTTTGCTCTCGGCTTGCACTTAGCTCGCACGGCTCCAACACTTCTTAGCTCGGCTCAAACACTTCAAGCACTTGATCAACTAGCTCGGCCTAAACTTAATTGGCTCGGCTTGAACTCTTCAATAGGAATTGGCTCCAAAGACTCGGCTTAGCTATGATTGGCTAAGTCTAGCTCTGATACCAAATGACGCAGCGGAAATATCGAAAATGGATGAAACGATGAAAGTAGCAATCGGTGGATTAAAAAATACCAAACGCCCAAATCCGTTGATCACAAGAGATACCGGATTCTAGCTATCTCCAACACATTGATCGCGCACGATACCGTGTTAAAAGATCTACGATTCTTCGAACGTTGATCTCGCGCATGAGATACCGTGAATCGGCTTCAAATCCATTGATTCGAGCGCACTCGAATACCGAAAATGGAGAAAGGAGCTCACACTCAACTTCCAATTTCAAAGTGGCACAAAGCACACAAACAAAGTTTTATTCAAAATCAACTTAGTTACAAATGACCCAACATATCCCTATTTATAGGGTTACAACTCACACTAGGTCGCACACGACCTAACACTGATACCAACCTACAACCTACCATACAACACAACCCTTACATCACAAAGCCTTCACGACCTAAAAGAAACAGCGACTCACGACCTATACAGCACAAACGACCTACGACCTACTGGTCGCGACTTACAACACAACGCGAGTTAACAAATATTTACAACACAACAAGCGTCTTAACACAATACACGAGTTAACATACTACAACATCATGCGACTCAGTATAGACAAGCGACATACGACCTAGGACTTCTCAGCACTGGATCTTCTTCACGCGACCTAACATTTGAGCGACATAAGCAACCTTGCGACCTAATCTTTACGCGACCTTGAGCATCATAAGAAAAGTACGGCATACTGAGTGAGCTAACTCGCTAGGTCGCTCGCGACTTATCATAGGTCGTTAGCTTGCTTGAGCGACCTAAGGAACCTGGGTGATATGAGGTTTGCTTTAACTTGTTAGGTCGTTCCAACGACTTATCCCACTGATTTAGCTTGTTAGGTCGTTCCAACGACCTATGACTAACCTGTTGACACTCTTCATCGTTCTCCACTATGTTATCTATATTATCTTCCTCGTCAGGTCGTATAACCCAACTTGTTAGGTCGCTTGGTCGTGAGCGACCTTCACTAGGTCGTGAGCGACCTAAGATCCTGGAGCGATTCAACTCCATTGAATTTGTCGATTGCGCTGCATCAGGATGTATGCTGCTAGGGAAGGATAGCTCTGAGCCTTGTGTAGGAGGACCGTTCCTTGAAGTACTGAGGGCACCTCCGTGGAAATCCTGCACAATTAGCGAACACTCCTTATCGATTTTCGATTATATACCTAGTATTGTTGTGACGTACAATCACGAGCATCACAGCTACTTGATTATTATTATTTTTACCCTTAGACATTATCATAATATCAATGGATTTTCTATATAAATGTTTTGGTTATCGTAAGGTAAAACCCATCCGTGTTTACGAGATATCTTTTGATTTCAAAGATTTTTATATAACTTTTAAATCCAGTTGGGTGTGATTTCTAACGCTCGTTTTGCAGACTTACTCAGGTGTTATTTTATTATAATGCTTGGGTGAGACCGAGCATATTACAAATTAGTTTGGATGCTAGGAGCTTCAAGAGACAGATTGGAGGCCAGAGACGTACTCATGTAGATGGTTATTTTCCACTGTATGCATGGTTGTGTTATCAGTAATTGTGAGGACAGGTTGTTATAACTGTCCTGGCTGAAATAGGTTAGCATACTCTGATTGATGTTTGTATATAAATATATTACAGTTTTGTTTTTGTGTAAAGATTTATGGTATATTATAGATTATTCGTTCCGCTGTGAGATTTGTGTTGTTTAGTTTCCTTCTTATCTTCTTTCTTCTTTCTTTTCCCAAACAATCGGGTCATCCGGCAGTCGATTGCTCGGCATGTGATTCAATGGACGTATTAGTTTCGATTTTCGAGGGTCGAAAAGCCCGGTTCGTTACATAAAAACCCATTCCGTATTTAGGTACGACATGGTCTTATGAGGTACCCTTTATTTTCAAATATCCGTATTTTGAGTTTCTCATACCAAGCCCATGAATGACCTAGAGTTTATTTTCTTTTCCCCTTAAACTCTGGGTGCTCTATTTTTTTGGGTAGCCAAGTAGTTAGGTAACTTGGAGCATTTTGAAAGGAGCATGGAGCATTTTGGATATTTCATAGAAAGTTATCTATTTATTCCACTGTATTTGTATAATGTAGCTACCAACACTTGTGAGGATATGTAGTTATAACTATCCTGGCTGGATTAGCACTTATTAGAACTCTGATGGAGTAATTTGGAGTAATTGCATGTGCTACTCGTATGTATAATTAAATGCTGAATGCGATGTGAGATTCTATTTTGTTTACCTTCTATCTTTATTTTCTTTACCCCATGATAATCTGCCTCTCCTACACTTGGACCTACGACACATGAATACCGAGGATGTATTAGTGTCGATTTCAAAGGGTCAAGGAGGGGGGTTGTGACACTATTGTCTAAGGCGTACTATGGAATTTAAGAAGAAAAGTGAATAGCAATTAAATAAAGTGTGATGTTACAAAGTAATTTAAATGCACTTGCATTTCATCAACATAAAAAAACCTTATATGCACGTTGGGATGATGTCCGTTCAAATTGTTGAACAAAGTAGCAATATTCATTGATGTTCTCAAACTGCCATTTTCCATCATGAGGACACTGGAACACACATGAAGTGTTTAATGAACAAGAGCTATCATATATACATAAAAAATTCTTAATTACTAACAAAACTCACAGGAGCCACAGCAGATGCACCATCTTTGATTTTTGTTGTACCAACTGTAATGCTCGTCTCCTTTGAAAATACTTCTTCTGGCTTGTTCTTGGTTTTGTGGCATTTCTGTATAGAGAGGAGCTTTTATATATATATAAACTTGTGGTAAGTGTTAGAGAATTTATAGAAGATAACATACCCTCTTAGCCATCCATATGATATAGGACAACAATTGCTGAATTATTTTTTTATCCTAGTGGACTTCCAGGCTCTAGTAAGATCTGTCCGGACATTACCCACTAGAACTTAAACATACAATAGAGCTTAGACATATCAATTTATAATAAAATAAAATTACCCATTAGAAAAATAGTTGACCTACCAAAGAAGTGAATATTCCAATTTGAAATATAAAAAGTCCAAAAAGTTTTAGGGCAGAATAGAACATAAGCATTACTTGAACAAAATTGTAGTCTAAAACCAACTTTGTTTATCTCCTCACCACTTGAGAAAATAAGTAATTTATCAACCAATCTTAAACAATATAGCAAGCTGTTAGTTTAGCTTGACTTGTATATTTATACCATCATTAGTATAGATTTTCAAACATGTCAAGCTAGCATCATCGTTCTCTTCGAACTAACTTTCAAACTGAGTGAAATTTAAGCTTTTTTTTTTGCGAGTGAACAATAAATAAACACAAAGATAATATCTTATGGCAAACTGCATTTAAGCAATAGAACTCTAGAACTATTATGCCACTTTTTGATGCACAACTGAGAATTGAAGTGTCAAAGCATTATGTGGAAACAACTTGTATTAAAAGCAAGTGTATTGAAAGAAATGCTGTAATTTTATTATTAAATGATTTGATAATACAAACTTGTACATAACACGCTGCTATTTATAAGCACAATCGGCTATTACAACAGTTTAAAAATTGGCTTTGGGCCTAGCAGCATCATGGGCTTCTCTGGGTATTATACCTGCTTCATTGATATCTAAATTGTTATATGAGATAACCCTAGCCGCATACCATCGTATCTCTAACACCCCCTCTTAAAGTTATCTAGGGTTTTCGTTTCCCTCTTCTCTTCCACCGCCATCCTCAATCTTCAATTACTCTTTAATTTATTGAAATTTCTAGATGAAATCGGCTTAGTGAGGATGTCTACTTTTTGATAAATCGCTGGAACACGATTTACTTAAAGTTTTCCTTTTAGAATCTGTTCGCGTACAAAATACAGATCGATTTCGATGTGTTTTGTACGCGAATGGAGGACCGAGTTAGCGGCGAGTGATATGGTGCTGAGATTATCACACCAAATAGTGGGCTTCCTTATAGATCCAATTTCGAGTTCGATTAACAAGGATTCGATCCATATGACTTCGGCTATGGTGCTTGCTACAGATCTATACTCTTCTTCAGTGCTGGAACGAGAAACAGTGGGTTGCTTTTTCGAGCACCAGGATATGGGATTCGTCCCCAGGTAAATATAGTACCAGATGTCGATCTTCGATCATCTGGGTTTGTAGCCTAGTTCGCATCAGAGTAAGCTTGAATATTTAACTCTTTGGATGACTTCAGAAGTAATCCATGATTTTGTGTACCCTTTAGATATCTCAGTATGCGCTTTACTGCTTTCCATTGTTAGTTTAGGGGATTTTGCATGTATCGGCATACCTTGTTTACACATAAGCATATATCTAGTCTTGTTATGGTTACGTACTGTAGTGCACCTACCACACTTCTGCACTTCTTGACATTGCTTATGGGTTCACCTTTTTCCTTTGATAGTTGTAGATTACTGACCATTGGGCATGGTAGGGGCTTGGCTTGATGCATGTTTTCTTTGATAAGAATCTCTGATATGTATTTCTTTTGGCTTATAAGTAATTCTGTTTTAGATTTTCTTGTGATTTCTATGCCCAAAAAATAATTTAGATCTCCAAGATCTTTGGCTGAGAAGGTCTGATCCAGATGTTGAATGGTACTGTTGATCTCTTCATTATTGTTTCCTGTAATAATGATATCATCCACATATACAAGTATGTATGTTGCTTTCTATTCACATGATTTTATGTACAATGAGTTGTCTGATCTTGTTGAATGATATCCTAGTTTGGTCTGTACTTGTTTAAGCTTGTCATACCATACTCTTGGTGCCTGCTGGAGTCCGTAGATAGCTTTGTGAAGTTTACATACTAGTTCTGTCTCTTTTCCTTGAGTATATCCTTTAGGCTGCTCCATGTAAACTTCTTCTCATAGCTCACCATTTAGAAAGGCATTGTTTACATCCAGTTGTCTTATTCTCCATTGTCTATGTAAAGCTATGGTCAATATGATTCTTATTTTGGTTGGCTTTACAACTGGAGAAAATGTCTCATTGAAATCAAATCCATATTGCTGAGTATACCCTTTTGCAACTAATCTGGCCTTGTATCTTGATATAGTCCCATCTGAGTTCCTTTTGATTTTGTAAGTCCATTTGCTTGCAATGATGTTTTTGTGATTAGGTGGTGATACAAGATTCCAAGTTTGATTTCTTATTAAGGCATTGTACTCCTCATTCATAGCTTGTCTCCACTCCTTATGTTTGACTGCCTCTTCATATGTGTTTGGTTCAGATCGACTCATATATGCAGTATATATTTTTGGTTTGAAAATTCCACTTTTGGCTCTAGTAATCATATGACGTTCTATTCTGACAGGTATCTCTTCTTGATTTCTGTTAGCCTGATTGGATGATTGAGGACATGATGACTGGTTTTCATCATGTTCTGAGTTTCCTATGGGACTGGAGTTTCCTTGAATTGACTGAATGAAGTGGTCAAGAATGTCTATAGCACTGTGACCTGATCTATTGTCAGATACTATGAATTGCTATCCAGATGTTCCTCGATCCTCCTTATCTTTCTCCTCTATAGCTGATAATAGTAGAATTGATCTATGGCACCACTTGTCTTTCTTGATTTTCATGATTTATGCCTTTTAATGCGTAGTTGACAGAGTATTCTGTTTGATTTGTTTTTCTTTGCTCCACTCTTCCTTCATGTGCAAGCAGTGTGGAGTAAACATACTGTAAATTTGGTAAAGTCTCTTTTGATGATATTATTGCAACCACGGATGCATAATCTTGATCTAAACCATTCAAAATGGTTATGATCTGCTCAGTTTCAGTTATTTTATGGCCTACGGTATCAAGAAGATCACAACATGACTTTATTTTTGATATGTAATCCCTCATTAACAGATTTTATTTTTTGAGATTTTGAAGTTGTCTTTTATAGTGCATGATTCTGGCTGCTGATTGCGAATTGAAAATATGTTCAATAGTTGTTCATATTTCGTAGGATGAACTGCAGCAAACTATTTGAGATAACAAGCCTGTGCTTATAGATGATAGTAACCATGATGATAATAAACTATCTTGCCTTTGATATAAGATGTATTCTTTGTTGTTTATTAGTTTGCCATCTTTGTCTACAGTCATTCTTGGTGGAACTGAGGCTGTCCTATTGATGAAACTCTCCAGCCCATATCCTCTTACTGTTGTCTCTACTTGGAATTTCCAAAGCAAATAGTTGTTTTCATTAAGTTGGGTGGTGAAAATCTGACCTTTGGGTTTAATTAGAGACATGGTGGATATTTCGGTTGCTGGTGAGGTTGTATTTGCATCAGTCTTGGAGGATGCCGAGGATGCATCATTTTCATCGGCCATAATGATGAATTACAGAGTCAGAAGTTAATTCTTGAATGATAGGGTAAAAGATTATAGGGATTTGGCAAGGCAGACAGTTCAAGAACTGTGTGCAGCCAAGAATAGGAGTGAAACCAGATGATGAAAAGCCTTGTTGAGACATTTTTGATGATCAAGAATGCAGCCGAATCCCCAGAATGATGAGGTTTCTCTGACTGAGTGATCTTTGGCATGGCAGACTTAATGTGGGATGAACCTTGAAACATATCTCTCAAATGATGAGTATGCTGATGAGGATCTCTAAGTGCAGCCAATCAATCGATGATGAATTCAGATTCTGAGATGATTCTGGCAAGGCACAATCGACGTTAGGCAGGGTGGCTCTGATACCATGAAAGAAATGTTGTAATTTTATTTATTGAATGATTTGATAATACAAACTTGTACATAACACATTACTATTTATAAGCACAGTCGGCTATTACAACAGTTTAAAAAAGGACTTTGGGCCTAGCAGCATTATGGGCTTCTCTGGTTATTATACTCGCTTCAGTGATATCTAAATTGTTAGAGATAACCCCAGCCGCATACTTGTGAGAAATGCGGATTACGGATCTTAAGGCTAGGAATAACACTAGAGGGGGGGTGAATAGTGTTTATAAGAAATTACTAAATCTTTTTGAGTTATTGTTGATTTGTACACAAATGTATACAATATTCAGACACAGATATAATCACAGAAACAAACACAGATGCAGAAATAAAGTAAATGCAGTAAAGGAAAGAACACACCGGATTTTATACTTGTTCGGAGTTACCCTACATCCAGTCCCGCACAACTAAGTACGGATTTCCTTTCAAAAGCAATTCAACTATTACAACCCCCGGTTTCAAGGCTACGAGGTACACCCTCCAGAATCATAATCCTCTAGGTAGAGATACTTGATTTCCATGGCAACAAGTTCACCAAATTGATTTCCAAGGCTACAATCACACCTTTTCTCGCTTGATTGATTTCCAAGGCTACAATCACACCTTTTCTCACTAGATAGATTACAAAGAAGCCTATAACTCTGAATAGCACTTGGATCTTGTTGAGATAGTGATAAAGAATCAAACCAGAGATAATCTAGTTAGATTCAATGTTGATTTCGACAGAGTGATGATAGGATTTTGAATAAGAAAATATGGAAGAAGAAGAGAAGTGAAAAACCAGAAAATCTGATATAAAATTCGTTGAAACTAACCCCTATTTATAGAAGAACAACAGTCATGTCCATTCGTGAAAGGTTATGGCGAATAGAAACTTCTTTTGAAATTCAAATTTTTGGTCCTAACTGACACTATGTCGACATGGGGTACTAGGGCATGTCGACATCCCAAAGGAAATTTTGATGTTTTGATTTTCTTTGAAAATAACCTTTATTTTATATTAAAACTATTTTAAACTTTATAAATATACTTGACTATAGATAAAATACATAGATAAATATAGAGAATAATATATATAAAATTTTACTATAATTTTATATTTAAATCTAAGTATAAATATATTATAATTAAAAGATAGTTTAAAACAAACGAAGTTTAAAACAAGACTTTATTAAAAACAAAAACAAAGAATATTTTAAGGCTAAAACATCCTTTTGAAAATCATTTGAAAAGATAATTTTTAAGGCTAAAACATTTTGAAAAGCAATTTTGAAAATCATTTTGAAGTAGTTTTGCAAGCTTCTTCCTATAGAATATCTTATCATATCAGGACTCGAGAACTTGTACAAAACCAAAATGTTCATGGGTTTGTAAGCCACTTGTCGTAGGTTTGTAAGCTACTTGTCGTGGGTTTGTAAGCCACTAAAAAGGTAGAAATGGGTTCCATCCCAAAAGAAAAATGGAGTGAAGATTTCAGTGCTATTATGAAGTTTTAACAAAATTCTAGACTCAATACTTATCTTGAAATCTTGAACTCTTGATAATTTTGATATTCTTGATACTCATGAGTCTTCAATCTTGATATCTTGAATCTCTATATTGTACAGTCTTCATTCTTGATACCTGTATGGTTAAATCCTACATATACATATATATCTAAACTATAATGTTAGTATTTATATTTTATAATCTTATTCTAAAGTTGTTGTCATCAAAACCATCATCTCAAGGACTAACAATCTCCCCCTTTTTGATGATGACAACCTTTGTTTATAAAATATTACTTCTATCCTAATAGCTCCCCCTAAATCTAATAACTCCCCCTTAATCTATGCCTAACTACCCTATTTTATATTTCTCCCCTTTTGTCATCAACAAAAACAAACTAACTCTAAACTATATAACTCTTAGTCTAATATCCTATATGATGATAGTGTTATCATCAATACTTACTTGTAAACCTAAAACTTAGTCCTAAAATACTAACATTCCTAACCAAATACCTATATAATACTTATATATAACATATATAGGAATCATATATAAGAACACACAATATTTATTTTTATATATATTTGTTTAAATTTACATTTTCGTAAAACGTAACAAGTATACACATAAAGATGAAAAACAAAAGAGAAGAAACTACATAGTATCTTTGACAATTGGAGATCTATGGATCGAACAATTTGGATAATGGAAACAAAAATTTCCACGTTGTTCAACCAAGTTTCCGTCCTTGGCAAAACATACTTCGCCAACGCAAATGACTTTGTCGTTGTCTTCCTCATGCTCTTCTTCCATTGGTTCTTCTTCTTCTTCTTCTTCACTTTCCTCTTGTTCATGATCTCCTGAAGAGTCCTCGTCAATCAAGATTGGGTTAGCATGATTATCCATAAGAAATTTTTGCAAATTCCTAAGGATTTTGCCTTGCCTCTCTTGTTCTTTGGCCATTCAAAGTTGCATCACTTGGATTTCAGTCATTAACTGAAGGGTATCTTTAAGAGAATCCTCCATTTTCGTCACATGAGCGAGCGTTGTTTGTTGAAACGGACCAGAAGTAGGCGATGGGAACGAAAAAGTTGATTTTATGTTTGATTTGGAAGAGGAGGCCATCGATAAAATGATTTCAGAAGATAGAACAGAAAAAGAACAGAGAGAATGAAGAAAATTTCGAAATAGGAGAAATTTATAACCACTTATTTGAATTTTGGTGGGAAAAATTTTAAAATTTTAAAATCGTTATATGTCGACATGGGTCTAGGGGGGAAGTCGACATGGTTCTTGAATTTTTGCGTATTTAATTTATTTTGAATTAATTTATAATTATACTTGTTATTTATATTTTATATTTCAGTTAATGAACAAATACCTAATTCTCTTCTTAATTTAGTAAATGTAGATTCATTTAATGGTTATGTTAAGATATCGGCAATTTGATTTTTAGAATTGATATAGTTGAGAGTAATTACTTCTCTACTTATATTATCTCTGAGAAAATGGTGTCTGATATCAATATGTTTAGTTCGAGCATGTTGAGTAGTATTTTTGGATAAATTTATTGCACTCGTATTATCACAATAAATTGGTGATTTTGAGATATTTAAACCAAAATCTTTTAAAGTTTGTTGCATATATATTACTTGAGAACAAGCCAAAGCAGCAGAAATATACTCTGCTTCAGTTGTTGATAGAGAAACTGTGTTTTGCTTTTTACTAAACCAGGAAATCAGAGAATGCCCTAAAAAGTGACATGTTCCACTTGTACTTTTTCGGTCTGATTTACAACCAACATAATCAGCATCACATTAAGATATTAAATCAAACGAATCATTTTTAGGATAAAATAACCCATAATCAAAGGTGTGTTTAACATATCTTATAATACGTTTTACAGCTTTTAAGTGAATTTCTTTAGGTTAGGATTGATACCTTGCACAGAGACAGACACTATGCATGATATCAAGTCTACTCGCAGTGATATAGAGTAGTGATCCAATCATTCCTCTATATAATTTTTGATCTACATCTTTCGAGAGATCTTCTTTACTAAGGTACTCATTGGTTGCCATGGGAGTGGGTTTTCCACTCGCAGTAGTCAACCCAAATTTACTAACTAGGTCTTTAGCATATTTTTCTTGACTAATAAAGATACCATTATCTAATTGTTTTATTTGTAATCCTAAAAAAAAGTTTAATTCACCCATATGACTCATTTCAAACTCTTTTGTCATTATTTCAGAAAATTCTTTATTCATTTCAAAATTAGTTGATCAAAAATGATATCATCTACATAGACTTGTACTAGTTGAATATCATTTTTATTTCTTTTAATAAAAAGAGTATTATCTACTTTACCTATTTCAAAATTTGATTGTAACAAGTAAGATCTTAGTCTATCATACCAGGCTCTAGGAGCTTGCTTTAGATCATATAGAGCTTTCTTAAGTTTGTAAACATGATTTGGAAATTTATCATTTTCAAAAAGTGGTGGTTGTTTAACAAATACTTCTTCTTTTACAAAACCATTTAAAAATTAACTTTTAACATCCATTTGAAATAGTTTGAAATTATTATGATTTGCGAAAGCAAGTAGAATCCTAATGGCTTCTAATCTTGCTACGGGGGCAAAGGTTTCATCAAAACCTATTCCTTCTTCTTGACAATAACCTTGAGTGACTAACCGGGCTTTATTTCTAACAACCTCTCCTTGTTCATTCATTTTATTTTTATAAACCCATTTAGTTCCAATTATTGTTATATTTTCAGGTCAAGGAACAAGTTCCCGAACATCATTTCTAGTGAATTGATTTAATTCTTCTTGCATAGCCAAAATCCATGAATCATCAGTTGATGCTTCTTCTGGATTTTTGGTTTCAACAGTTGATATAAAAGCTATTACTCATTTGACTTAGTTGGTTTCTAGTTTTAACAACAAATTGCATATCTCCAAGTATATTTTCTATAGGGTGATCTTTTAAAAGTTTAATCCTTTTATTAGGATGATTTAATTCATTATTAGTTTCAATTGACTCTTGGTTTTGAGTGATTAAATCCTCTTCGTCATTTATTTCTTCAAATTTTTTTGAAATTTTCATCAAATGAAACATGCATTATTTCTTCGATGGTATTAGTTTTTAAATTAAATACTCTGTATGCTTTACTTCTATTAGAGTATCCGATAAAGATACCTTTGTCGGATTTAGGATCAAATTTATCTAAGTTATCTTTTGTATTTAAAATAAAACATTTACTTCCAAAAATTCTAAAATAAGATACCTTAGGTTTCTTTGAGTAAATAAGTTCATAAGATGTCTTATCAGTTAAAGGTCTAATTAAAATTCTATTTAAAATATAACAGGCGGTAGCAACTGCTTCTGCCCAAAGTACTTTGGTAAATTACTATCAGAAAGCATAGTTCTCGCACACTCTTGATTTGTCCTATTTTTACGTTCTACTACTTCGTTTTGTTGTAGAGTTATTGGAAATGAAAAATTGTGAATTATTCCCTTTTTATTGCAAAATTCTTCAAACTTTTCATTTTCAAATTCACCACCGTGATCACTACGGATGGTTATAATTTTTTGAGAAAATTGATTTTGAACCCTTTTTGAAAAATTCTTAAAATATTCAAAAGTATCACTTTTATGTTTTAAAAATATTGTCCATGTAAATCTAGAATAATCATCTACAATTACAAAAACATATTTACTGTGATTTAATGACTGAATTTGAGATGGACCAAATAAATCAAGATGAAGTAATTCAAGAGGTTTTGAAGTTGAAATCATATCTTTTAATTTAAAGGAACTTTTTCTAAGTTTTCCTAGTTGACATGCATCACATAGACTATCTACTTTAAAATTCATTTTAGGGAGGCCTCTTACTAGATCATGTTTTGACAGTCTAGATAAGAGTTTGAAATTTCAAATGCCCAAATCTCTTATGCCAAATCCAAGGGTCACTTGCATTTGCCAAAAGACACAAGTTATCATTTGAAATTTTCATACTAAGAATATATATATTCTTTTTCCTAATTCCCTCAAATATTATGGTTGAATTATTATCTTCAATGTGACACTTATCTTTTTTAAATTTAATTTTATATCCTTTATCGCACAGTTGACTTATACTTAGCAGATTGTGTTTCAGATTCTTAACTAGCAAAACATTAGTAATAATAAAAGTTTCAGAGTTACCGACTTTGCCGATGCCGATCACATAACCTTTTGAATTATCTCAGTCCTCCATCTTTGTATATTATATCATTCAGCATATCTGGATTCCCAGTCATGTGTCTAGAACATCCACTATCGAGTATCCATTTGTTCTTTTTGATCTCCACAGTTTGTTTGTTCTGGATTGATTCCTCAACTCCCATAAAGCATGATTCCTATACATCAAACAATCTTAGTAGACAACTTGTATTTGAATATTGATTATATGCAGACTCAAGAGACAATGATGATCTGAATATTTCTAAACATGCATTAACAAATTTCTTAAACATAGCCATTTTAAAAAACTTTTTCAAAAATCAGATTATGAATCTTTTGAAAACCTTGCTCTGATACCAAATGTGAGAAATGCAGATTACGGATCTTAAGGCTAGGAATAACACTAGAGGGGGGTGAATAGTGTTTATAAGAAATTACTAAATCTTTTTGAGTTATTGTTGATTTGTACACAAATATATGCAATATTCAGACACAGATATAATCACAGAAACAAACACAGATGCAGAAATAAAGTAAATGCAGTAAAGGAAAGAACACATTGGATTTTATATTGGTTCGGAGTTACCCTACATCCAGTCCCGCACAACTAAGTACGGATTTCCTTTCAAAAGCAATTCAACAATTACAACCCTCGGTTTCAAGGCTACGAGGTACACACTCCAGAATCACAATCCTCTGGGTAGAGATACTTGATTTTCGGGGCAACAAGTTCACCCAATTGATTTCTAAGGCTACAATCACACCTTTTCTCGCTAGATAAATTACAAAGAAGCCTATAACTTTGAATAGCACTTGGATCTTGTTGAGATAGTGATAGAGAATCAAACTAGAGATAATCTAGTTAGATTCAATGTTGATTTCGATAGAGTGATGATAGGATTTTGAATAAGAAAATGTGGAAGAAGAAGAGAAGTGAAAAACCAGAAAATCTGATATAAAATTCGTTGAAACTAACCCCTATTTATAGAAGAACAACAGTCATGTCCATTCGTGAAAGGTTATGGCGAATAGACACTTCTTTTGAAATTCAAATTTTTGGTCCTAACTGACACTATGTCGACATTGGGTACTAGGGCATGTCGACATTCCAAAGGAAATTTTGATGTTTTGATTTTCTTTGAAAATAACCTTTATCTTATATTAAAACTATTTTAAACTTTATAAATATACTTGATTATAGATAAAATACATAGATAAATATAGAGAATAATATATATAAAATTTTACTATAATTTTATATTTAAATCTAAGTATAAATATATTATAATTAAAAGATAGTTTAAAACAAACGAAGTTTAAAATAAGACTTTATTAAAAACAAAAACAAAGAATATTTTAAGGCTAAAACATCTTTTTGAAAATCATTTGAAAAGATAATTTTTAAGGCTAAAACATTTTGAAAAGCAATTTTGAAAATCATTTTGAAGTAGTTTTGCAAGCTTCTTCCTATAGAATATCTCATCATATCAGGACTCAAGAACTTGTATAAAACCAGGATGTTCGTGGGTTTGTAAGCCACTTGTCGTAGGTTTATAAGCTACTTGTCGTGGGTTTGTAAAGCACTAAAAAGGTAGAAATGGGTTCCATCCCAAAAGAAAAATGGAGTGAAGATTTCAGTGCTATTATGAAGTTTAAAAAAAATTCTAGACTCAATACTTATCTTGAAATCTTGAACTCTTGATAGTCTTGATATTCTTGATACTCATGAGTCTTCAATTGAATCTCTATACTGTACAGTCTTCATTCTTGATACTTGTATGGTAAAATCCTGCATACACATATATATCTAAACTATAATGTTAGTATTTATATTTTATAATCTTATTCTAAAGTTGTTGTCATCGAAACCATCATCATAAGGACTAACAATACTATCGTATCTCTAACATTGATGATATATGATTATTATATGAATTCCTTGGTGCAGAAAAAGTGTAAAAGCAATGTAGAGCTCTTATGTCATTTGACTTTTCTTCTGATCATTGGCTATAATAAACAATTGACCAAGGATGAAGGGTAGCAACGCACTCTACACATTCAATATTGGTCAAAATGATCTATTGCATTTGCTTCTAATTTTACCAATCGAATTGATTTCGTAGCTTCGAAAATAAAAAATGCCACCCAGGTAAGTCTTATACTTCCCTAGTAAAATATTTATTTATTAATTATTTAAATCCCAGTTTTTCTATAAAATGCAGGCAATACATAAGGAAGGGGGTAAAAACTTTGGGTTCACAATGCATGCCCATTCAGTTGCTTACCCAAAAACTCTCGCTGTAGAGAAATGATTCTGATCTTGCCAACATGGATGTCTATCAACACTTAACAAGGGCGCTAAAATTTTAAATGAAAAACTAGGGCCCATTTTTTTTATTTGAGTTTTGTGTTTTCAACATGCATTACAAAATGCAAAGAGAGCGGATGTGTAGATTTTGAAAATCTAAGCCATTAAAACGATGTAGGGGCCACGGCGGTGATGGATTGTCTTCCTTGCTTTTTTTATTTCCAAAGACATGGAAAACAAATTTATTTTGTCTCCGTATTCCATGAAATAATAAAGGATGAAAAACAATTGTAACGACCCGCTATTTTGGACCATTCAAATCGACAATAATCCACACATGTTTGACTTGAATAGTTCAAAATATCAGATTGTAAATTTAAAATTTGGCAAAACTCAGAATATACAGTAAATAAATCAATCACAGAATCACAAACACAGAGTAATACAATAATACGCAGCGGAATAGATAAAATAGTAGTTCATGAAGCTACTATATAAACATCAGAGTTAGAAATAAAATACAACAGAATATCTCAAATGCAGTGTAGTCTCCAGTACAACAGATGACTTCTCTGAACAAATCAACTAGAAGAGCTGAAAGCTGAGGCGATAGTTGGATCTCCAAAGGAAGCTCCAAACTCCAAGGGTGAGTCTCAAATGCTGCATCACTCAGTCTGACCCGAGCGTAAAGCAAAACACAAAACACTCGAGTCAGGATTAACATTCTTATACTAATAAATCCAACTCAAGTGAAATATCAACTTAAATACAAGTAACTTAAAGGATGTTTGGGATAACCATCCTCTAAGGATCCGTGGAACTATCTACAATGTAGAAATATACACTATAACACCGTGGTCATTTCAATTAAATTTATACTTCAAAACCCACATATCATTTCATTTCAAATATATCTATTTTCCAAAATAGTATATATATATTAAATGATTTAAAAAGTAAAGTATTTAATTTCCTCAAGTCTCGCAAATCGATTCAAATCAACTTCAAATTCTAGATTCAAATTTATTCAAAGCTCAATTCATCAATTTAATTCAGTTCTAAATATACCATTTATTTTTCAATATATTTCAAAGCTTTAATATTCAACATTTTCAAAGTTAGATTTAACAGTTTCATATAGCTCTTGATTTAACTTCATTATTATTTAATTAGGGAATATTCACTTAATAGATTCAATATCATTTCCTAGCCTTAAATCACATTTTACTAAATATTTCCTTAAACTTTATTTAAACAAGAAATATTCATTAAATTACTTATAAATCAAACCCAAGTTATAAATCATATCTTACATCTCAATTTCAATAAGTTTCTAATCGGTTTAATTAAATAAAATTCTTTATTGAATCAATTCAACTAAATTCAAATTATCTTCCTAACCTTAACTTATTCAAATTTTTACCAAAATATTTTTTTTGAAATATAGATATAAGTACTTAATTAACCATATTATATGTATTCAATCAATCTTAATTAAATTTAATATTATAATTAAATCTATATATATATCATTACCATTTATATATAATAATTTAAGAATCAACATTTATTTAACCCATATATTTCTTCCCCAAATCCATAGAATTTATTTTCAAAATATTTATATATATGGACTAACGGTGTCTGTATATATATCTATCATATGGTTAAGTGATACGGATATTTATCATTTCAATCCGTAATTTAAATATATACGGGTAGATATCATTTCAACCCGTAATCCCAATTTCAATTCAAATGAAAATCACTTGGGTTTATCATTTCAACCCATAACGATTTTCTCCTATTCTAAAGTCCGTTCGGGTATGTATCATTTCAACCCATAGTGAATTCTATACTAACAGGCTACTTGCAGAGTGATAACAGATAATATGAAATATACAACATGCATATATCATAAATAACAATAAAATATAAACAACAGGATATGGTGTCATATCCCACAGGTGAACAGTTACAGATAATAGCATATATAACAATTTAAATAACTATAGCAGCATATTTCAATTGTCGTTCAATTGAAATCAAATTTAATAAATATAAGAACGTTAATCGTGAGTGATTGCTCACCTTTCGAGGCTAGAGTGAATAGTCAATGAAACAAGTTACAGATCCAAGCACGAATTCCAAAGCAAAATAGAATTGGCATGAATTGGACGAACAAAGCTGATAACAGAAATTGATGGAAACAAATCAATTTAGCTTGATATAGAGTTTAAACGAGATGTATATTATATTATTATTATTCTCTTTAAAACCAAAAATTCAAATTAAAATACACATACACTTTAAATAAATCTTAAATTTAAACATATATACATATATTCAAATCAATGTACATATATATATATATATATAAATAAAAATCAAAATACGTGTTATAAATCCATATATTATATCAATTACAAAACCAATAAAGCTTTAAGTAAACACTTTACATATTAAATGCCCTTACAAAACATAGATGCAAACATTCTCAGAACTTCACAATCCATTATATATATATATATAACTATATCATGTTTCTACTCTAAAATCAATATTGTTTACTTATACAAATATATGCGAGCAAAAAATCTTTAGATTTATATTACTCCAAAACTTGCGTATATAACTAAATCTGGTGTTATGTACCATATATACAAAAGAACCCAATATGGATATAGTTTTAAACAAGATTTAGCCTGTAACCAATAAGTGCAAAAACAATTTACACATACAGCTTGTAAAGAAGGTTTATAATATGTATATAACACTAAAATATATAGTTTAAAAAAAATAAACAAACCTTGTATACTAATATAGATAAAACTGTTTCAACAATACACATATACCTATTAATATAACTTGAAGATTGTTGGTATGAAACGAATATAACATTTGCAGTAAATATCTGCACCTATTATGTATCTAAACCAATGCATACAAATGCTTACAAACTGGTTACTTTCAAAATATATAAACTAACCCACGCAAGCTATAAAATATATGCAGACCACTATACTTTACACATATATGACACAGTAACGCTGTTATATAATATAAACTAATATATATCAAAGTAAATTTTTAAACATATTTTATATAACTTATATGTAGATCTTAATATCACCATATGAAAAAAACAACCAAAAATTAATTCGATGTCACCGAACGAATTGTGTAAGATATTATTATTGTTATTATATAAATCACTACAACAATATCAAAATAAGATATATACCAGTACTTTTATATGTAAGCTTTATAAACAACAGATAGATCATTGTTTAATAAGAACAGATACTACACTTTGGTGCCTTCGGGTTTTGGTAAGGGAGAGTCACGTTTTTGAAGGGGAGAGGAAAAATTGGAAAGAGGAAAGAACAGATCTGGGAAGGGAAGGGTGATGAACTTGCATTTATATATATATTCTTTGTACAGGGAGTTCAAGAATTAGAGGAGTAAGCATAATAAATAAAAATATAGGAGTACCCGTAAAAGATAGAGGCAAAGCAACCGTACCCAATATAAATAAAGTAGGAATAGTGAAATTCCAACGGTCAAGTGGTGATACGTTGCACAATTGAAACAATTTATTGATTGTTTGTACAGCACGTTTCAGATTTGAAACGTACAGGGGAAAATGATTCAAAATTTCGGTACCGTTATGATGAGCTGTTTCCTCATCACCGTTACGCACCGGACATCAATCTACCGAATATAAATATACCGCTGAGATCAGTACGACGAGACGATCAAAATGGTATACAGATATTAGTGGTACGATTATCCTATCAAAAATCGATAATCGGTACCGAAAATGCTGCTATTTCGTACGGGAAAATCCAAACGGAGCTAGAAACGTCCGAATTTCGCAGTCTGATTCAGAATGCTCTGAATAAATTTTCTCCTGTTGACATATTTTGGTTTCGGAAAACTTTTGAATTCACTGTTATTAACCGGTTTAATTTGAAATAAAATGTGATAACCCAGGATTTTGGGTATCAGGTAAATTGGTAAATTAACTGATTTTTACTATTAAGATACTGATTTCATTTAGTGGAACAAATTAATACTGATATCTGGGTGAACATTATAAATAGACATATGCAAAACTCTATAAAGTTGAAATTTATAAGTTTACAGGTATATGAATGTGTGTGTGTATATATATATATTATGATTTAAAGCATGGGTTTGAATCCAGTATAATAAATTTTCAAAAGTTATTTAAAGTTAACTATGTATTTTAAAACTCTAAAGATAAAAATTTATTCATTTAAAAGTATGATAGTTAAAATAAGACTTAATAAAGGATTTATTATGCTTTCTTTTAAAATTTCTTAAACTATAATGGTTTGTAAATATATATAGAAAAATGATACATAAATTTGTATAAAACATAAGAAAAGATTTAAATAAAGAATAAATACTCTTTCTTTTAAAATTACACATGAATAAGAATAATTTAAAATATGATATAAATATACATATAAAAACATAACACATAAATTAATAAATACAAATATGAATTAATATAGAAACATTAATATACATACAAAGATACAAGTGTAAGAAGAATACAACATAAATTAACAAGTGTAAACTAAGTAAATTGTAAACATAACAAGTGGCATTTATTTTCTTTAAATTAAAATAAATAAGAATGTTAGAAAATAGGCTGTATACATAATTCTTGAATCCTCTCCAAACCAGTCTTTCTCCTTTCATTTCTTCATCTTTCAAAATTTTAAAATAAAACAAACCAGAAATTTAAAGCAACAACTCTTCACAACCTGAATCATCAAGCAGATCAAAGCAAAGAAGGGCAAACAACAATCAACTTTACAAATCTCAGTTTAAAAACAAGATCATCTCAACAAGGTTTTCCAGTTTTCAAAGTACAAACTGTTTCTAGCTCTCTGTTCAAAACCAAGTGCAGTTTTCAGATTCAATTCAACTTCAACAATTCAAAGTTTCAGATCAGCTTCAAATCAAAACAACTAGTGCAAACTTGATAAGCAAAACAAGGATTAAAACTTCAAACAAGCAAATGCAAACTCAAAACCTGCTCTCTGCTCATCACCTAAACTGTGAGTAAACTAAAGTTTTTTTTTACAGTTTAATACCTGGTGTATGTTGTTAATCCTTGAAGAAATTTGTGATGAACGTTTTTTTTTAATGTCTGCATTATTGTTTTAAGGTGAATGCATGTGTATATGTATATAGAAAATTGTGTGCATTGTCTGTACATGAGTATAGTTTCTCTGTTCAAACAAAACTGTGAATAAACCAAGCTTAAAAACTGTTAAATGTGATGCATATGAATGATATTTAAAGAATTAATGGGTTAGTTACTTTTCATGTATGTAAGTATGTTTGTATGCTAATAAATTGAAGTTGTTAAGTATGCATGTTTGTATATACCCTCTGTTCTTATTTTACAGGGTTTAAACAAGTAGAAAATTCAAAATCTCCTCATCTAATTTCTTATAGGCTTGGGAATTCAAACAAGTTGTCTTTGTTTAAATCTAAACTAAGATTTAAAATATATTTAGGTATGATTCGTTTATATATATTATCTGGAAAATCAAGAAGAACAGTGGATCTTAAAACATGTTGAAATTAAACCATCACAATTCTTTGATTTATTTTTATAATCTGAATCCCCATTAGAAATCATGATTTTTAAAAGTTTAATCAAAATTTTTAGTTAAATTTCGAAAGAGAAATAGTAGTTAATCAGAAAAAGGGGCTTTAGGTGATTTCTGGTGATCGCGGAGGTCAGGGCCCTCGGGGTTGTGGCCAGAGAAGGGTTGTAGGCTGGAGATTCATGGAAAAATGCTGGAGGATTTTTTAGTTGATCGTGGAAGTGGATCGACGAGGTTGTAGGGTTTATGGGTGTATGTTTGTCAACGTTGTTCTCGAATTAATTCTACTGTCGATGAGTGATCGTGGGTGACCGGTCCAGAGGGAATCGAGGCTGGAGGTTGTGTCGAAGCTCTGGTCAAGTTCGCGTGAATTCCAGTGGTCAGAATAGACGGCGGCAGTGGATTTTGTTATCGGTGACAGGTTATAGCATTCGATCAGGTAGCTTGATTTTGATCCTCAGGCCTATTTGTAAATCTGGATGTTTGGTTTGCTCGGTGAGGTCAAAGTCGATGTGCAGGCGACGGTGGCGATGATCAGAACGATGGCGAACTCAGGTGTACGTGCACGAGGTATCTTGGTGTCTGTTTTTTTTTATGATGGGGAAGAAGGTCTGGGTTCGGGAATGGTCTCGGGTAATTATAGTTTCGGTTCGTGTTTGTTCGGGAAAATTATCTTGTAACTCGGGTTTGTTTGTTATAAACCAGATTTTAAATTTTGAAAGGAATGTTGTTCCAGGTTTTAAAATTTAAAAGAAAACTAAAGTTTTCAAAGTTTAAAAGCAAAACAGAAACAAGTCTTCCAAGTTAAAGTATTTGTTAAGGTCTCAAGGAATAAATGTTCAAATAGAATTTAAATGATAAAATTTAAGTAGTTTAAAAAGTTTATCTTCACTTAATTAAAGTCTTGATTTATGAAATTATGGTGATTAAGTAAGATTTATTGGTTTCTCTTTTAGTTTAATTAAGGTCTTGGTTCAATATAAGAAGTAATTAATCAATGTAATTAACTTAAAGAATAAGAAACTAAGGGTTAATTACTTAATGCAATTAATTAAAGAATAATTAAGTAATTTAAGTTTAATTAATTAATAGTTAAGTGTAGATTAAAATTTGAGATCACTTAATGTAATTAAGAGTCAATCAATTTTGTAATTAACTCAAGATAAATAAATTTATGAGATTAATCAGAGATAGTTAATTAATTAAGGACAATTACTTTGAATGGTTAAGGATAATTAATTTGTGAAATTAATTAAAGACTATTTACTTAATGTAATTAAAGTATAATTAATCAAAGATGATTAATTAAGATGGATAATTAAAGGATGGTTAATCGATTGGTTAGTAATTAATTAAGGTTAAGTAAAAGTAATCTAAGTGATTAAGGATTTGTAATTAATCTAATTAGAGATAAATTAAAATAAATTTGAAAGTAGTCTATCTTGCTTATGAATTTCAATGCCTTGAATTGGTTGATATTTCTGGTATGAAATGTTTGGATGGATAGTGATAAGGTGGTTATCTATCATTGATGAATTGCTGTGTAAAAAGTGACATCGTGTATTTAAAAGTTTGAATTGTACTTCATTTGAATAAATTGGGTTAAGGTGACATTCGATTCGAAGAGACAGGAGTCGGGTATTAGTTAATACCCGAAACCACTTCGATTCTTTATAGATCGATATGTGAAGTAAGTATTGAGCATAACAAGTAATGAACTCTTAGTGAAGTATGAGTTACCCCGGGTTTTTCTTGTATGGTTTGCACTTAGTATTTCAAAATTGTATGGGTTTACTCACGCTGGTTTCCAGCCTGACCCGGGTGTTACTTTGATGTAATGCTCGGGTCAGACCGAGTATTACAGATTTCCAGGTAAGGAGGTTCTGGAGCTCAGGAGGCGAACTGGATGGCAGGAACGTATGGAGTGTATTCCACTGTGATATATTATAGTTGTCCGAGACATGTTAATTCTAACTGTCTAGTATATTTGTGAATGTTGTAACTCTGATGTATAAAAATGTAATTAACAAATACAGGTTTTCTTTGTATAAATGCTATTATTTGTTATTATATTTAATCCGCTGCGAATGTGAGATGTTGTGTTTTCTGTTCTTCTTTCTTCTTTCTGTTTCTTTCTTCTATCTCTTTTCTTTTTCTCCTAACTATCTAGAATTTTTGGGTTCGAAAATTCCGGGTCGTTACAGTTGGTATCAGAGCGAAGGTTAAGCGAGAACCTTGGCTCTATTGGGATTACTCGTTAAGGATAGGGTCAATGGTACCCTAGAACGAGTTGAGTGTATATATATATATATGAGAGCGTAATTGTTATTTTCTAATATAAGGATTTTAAATGATTTTATATAAGAATATATTTTGATATATAAAATGATATTTCTTTCTAATAAATATTAAGGTAATTGGTTGTTAAAATATTGGAATTAAATTAAGTGGTAATAGAAATAAAGCCAAATTAAAATTTAATGAAGATAAGTTTGAAATGAATTCAAACTAAAGTTAAAATCTTGAATTTGTAGAAATGTTATCAAGAATAAAGATAATAATGAATTGGTTTCCAGATATGATAATCTTGGTTATTATCATAAATGGTAATTGTGTTTAATAATGAATGTTGTTAATGATTTAGCAAAATGAAATGTTTAGGGAAGTAAACATTTAAGTGAGTATAACTTATAAATTGGAATTGAAGATAATTTAAAATTGTGAAGTTTTAAATCTAAGTCCAGAAAACTTGAGATCGTTTTAAAGAAATTTGTTTTGAAATTAAAAACCAAGAATGGTTTAAAATTTAAAGTATAACTTGGTATGTAAAGAAAATGTATATATAAGGATATACATAATATCAAGGATGATTTGAAATAACTCTTAGTGTTAAGTTTTAAATTGAAATGTGATATGAAAACCCAAAGTGATAAGTTTTTGAATTTAAATGGGAAGATTATTATTATAAGATTTAAAAATTTGAATGGGAATTCAAATTAGGTCAATTTGAATAAATTAAATTAAATTTAACTTAAGGGAAGTTAAATGAGTTTAGAATGAACAACTTGAATTAGAAATTTCAAGATTAAATTAAAATTTAACTTGAGAAGTTAAATGGTTGGGTTTAAATGGGAGTTATGAGTAATCTCAAAATGGGTTTGAGATCTGGAAATTGAAATGGGATGTTGTTAATTGGTGTTTGGATAAATTTGGATGTTTATTTATCCTGATATCATTCTATTGTTATAAATAATCTATGAAACTAAGAATTTATTTTAAAGTTAGAAATGGATAATAAATTAGAATCTGAAGATTAAATTGTTTTTGAATTCTTATTTGAACTTTGTAATAAGTTAAGATAATTTTAAAATGGAATTTTGGAATTTGGATTAATTAAATGGTTTAAAGATTTAAGTTGTTAAATTAAAAATAAAGGTTGATTTAATTTAAAAGTAAGGGTAAATTTAACTTAAGGGATTAAATCAACATTTAAAATTTAACTCGAATTTATATAATTCGAGATAGTTTTAAATTGAGATTTGAATAGAATTAGTCCAAATTGAATTTGATTTGAATTAATTAGAATTGTGATTGAAGATGTATAAGTTTAAAAATTCAAATGGTAAATTAGAATTGAAATGATTTGAAATTGAAGCTGGTTCAATTTGAAATTAATCCAAATTGATTGGAAATAATTTGGAAATTGTAATTAAAGTTGAATATGTTTAAAAATCAAATGGAATTTGATTTGAATTTGGAAAGGAATTAAGGATAATTCAACTTGAATTGGGATTAAATAAATTTCAATGGACATTAAAGTATTGAGTCAATTTAAATGGAAGTGGAATTTAAATTGAATTGTTGGGAAATTAATTGGAAATGGAGATTGGGAAATTAAACAGTTTGGCTCTGGACTATTTTTAAAATAAATTGTTTTAAATACAAAAAAAAAAAAATTTCAAACTATTTACTATACAATCTTTCTTCTTAAACCCCAAAACTATCTTATACTTATTTTACAATTATTTTGGAACTATTTAACTATTTTGAAACTGTCTTATAAACTAATTACTATTTTTCAGTTACTTATATCTAATCACTATTTTAAAAACTATTTTGCAATTATCTAACTATTTTATACCTACTTAACTATTTTACAGCTATTTTACAAACTAATAACTATTTTCCAACTACTTATCTATTTTAAACTTTTTCAAGCTATTTTTAAATTTAAATAAGTCAAAGTTCAAACTGTTTGTAATTGAAGTAATAACTCAATTGGAAATGGAAGCAATTGAGAGTAAGAGAATGAAAGTAAAGGAAATGTGAATAGAAAAGTGAATTGATTTGGCTAATAATCAATGAAGTTAAATACGTAGGATGTACGTATATTATTCTGTTCGCATAGTGATTTGATCCAGATTCGAACACAGAATTTTGAGATAGTATTATCGATCCGAGTTGGGATTTTTCGCTCGATTTTCGACGGCGAACCTGGATATGGATTTTTGATTGGTTCTGGATATTCTCTATCATAGTTGTGACTATGCAAGGAGAATGTCGGTTTCTGATCAGGGAATCAGATCTGAGTCCGCACTAGAAAGTCGGGTGGACAATACTAGTTCGGAAGTGAAATCGTGTGATCGAGTGAGCGATCAAATTGATATAGCGTACGGATGATATGTGTACATCGTACGGGTTTGAATGAAATTGGCATTGAAAATTTGTGAATAAGGAATTTGCAATGATTTTGAAATGAAAAGTATATTTGTGAAATAAAATGGAATTGGATATTTCTTTGGTTGAAATTTACTTTATGGAAGTAAGTAAATGGTAAATAACTTTATAAAGAAATCAAACTTGAATATTTGATTTGGCAATAAATAAAGTTATATTTTATAATATGATAAACTCCCCTTATTGAATCTAGCCAGAATAAAGAGGATTTTGAAATGTTTAAAGTATAAAAGAGGTTTTATACAAGTTTGAAGTGATCCAAAGATTTTCAAAGTTATATATATCTATATATATATAAAGGATCTTATGAGAATAATTTTGAAAAAGATTTTGGGAACCTATGGATTTCTAAAAAGGCTTTTGATTTTTGGAAAAATCAATTTTGGGAATTTGGAAAGCCTAATTTGAGAATTATCGATTTTGGTAATCGATTTTGTGTAAAGGAGATTTTGATAAATCATAAAGGGTATGATTTGAAGATACTATAAATATATAGTATAAAATGTTTTGAGTATAGCTCTGGGGAAAAAGGCGCTCCCTTGAAATGAACTTCTCAGGAGTGCCACTGGGTGGTACTGCCTTGAACCCCAAAGGGGGGGATTCTAAAGTTGATCCTGTGAGGAGTCCGGACAAACTAGTTCCTGAGGATTATTTGTGTAGCGAAAGTCGAGGGGCTGGTGCCCACAGAGGCATTTGGGTTATGCTGTGACGACAATTTAACTCGATGTCACTGCGATCTACTGCAGACCATAGCGAAAGTCATGTGTGCCGCTGAGAGCCAACTGTCTACGTTTGATTTTATATCGGTAGACTGTGACACTATGGTAACATAGCGAAAGTCGTTTGTGCCGCTGAGAGCCAACAGTCTGCGTTTGATTTTATATCGGTAGACTGCGACCTATGTGGGAGAAGTTTCATTATTTGGCAGCGAAATTCGGTGGCGCTGATGCCTACAGTTATATGGGTTTGTGCAGTGATAGCAACGTAAGGCCCGGGTATAACTGCGATCTGTAGCGGGTTCCATGGCGTAATCGAGGAGCGCGGAGACCTACAGTTATCTGTGGATTTTGCCGGGACGGCAACGTAACCATCGGGTTAACTGCGACCATGGATGGGGGTGATGATTTCCAGAGCATTCTCACCAAAGATATTTCCTCTATTTTCAAAACGTTTTCGATATTTTCAATAAAATTATTTTCCAAGTATTTTTCACTGGGTGTTGAAAATGGGTCTGCTAAGTATTTATAGATTTTTAGTCTCACGTCTGATCAACGAATGACCGAATTTCTGTGAGAACGATGATGGATTTGTTAAAACATCGAGTTATAAAAGTATTTTTATAAAACTATTTTGGCAATATTATATAGATTTTTAAGTGTTTTAAAATAAAATAAAAATGATAAGAGAATGATTTATCTGATTTTAAGTATTAAATAAATTCTGCCTTCGTTCCTTTTCGAGGACGAAAAGATTTAAAGGGGGGAGGAATGTGATAACCCAGAATTTTGGGTATCAGGTAAATTGGTAAATTAACTGATTTTTACTATTAAGATACTGATTTCATTTAGTGGAACAAATTAATACTGATATCTGGGTGAACATTATAAATAGATATATGCAAAACTCTATAAAGTTGAAATTTATAAGTTTACAGGTATATGAATGTGTGTGTGTGTATATATATATTATGATTTAAAGCATGGGTTTGAATCCAGTATAATAAATTTTCAAAAGTTATTTAAAGTTAACTATGTATTTTAAAACTCTAAAGATAAAAATTTATTCATTTAAAAGTATGATAGTTAAAATAAGACTTAATAAAGGATTTATTATGCTTTCTTTTAAAATTTCTTAAACTATAATGGTTTGTAAATATATATAGAAAAATGATACATAAATTTGTATAAAACAAAAGAAAAGATTTAAATAAAGAATAAATACTCTTTCTTTTAAAATTACACATGAATAAGAATAATTTAAAATATGATATAAATATACATATAAAAACATAACACATAAATTAATAAATACAAATATGAATTAATATAGAAACATTAATATACATACAAAGATACAAGTGTAAGAAGAATACAACATAAATTAACAAGTGTAAACTAAGTAAATTGTAAACATAACAAGTGGCATTTATTTTCTTTAAATTAAAATAAATAAGAATGTTAGAAAATAGGCTGTATACATAATTCTTGAATCCTCTCCAAACCAGTCTTTCTCCTTTCATTTCTTCATCTTTCAAAATTTTAAAATAAAACAAACCAGAAATTTAAAGCAACAACTCTTCACAACCTGAATCATCAAGCAGATCAAAGCAAAGAAGGGCAAACAACAATCAACTTTACAAATCTCAGTTTAAAAACAAGATCATCTCAACAAGGTTTTCCAGTTTTCAAAGTACAAACTGTTTCTAGCTCTCTGTTCAAAACCAAGTGCAAGTTTTCAGATTCAATTCAACTTCAACAATTCAAAGTTTCAGACCAGCTTCAAATCAAAACAACTAGTGCAAACTTGATAAGCAAAACAAGGATTAAAACTTCAAACAAACAAATGCAAACTCAAAACCTGCTCTCTGCTCATCACCTAAACTGTGAGTAAACTAAAGTTTTTTTTTACAGTTTAATACCTGGTGTATGTTGTTAATCCTTGAAGAAATTTGTGATGAACGTTTTTTTTTAATGTCTGCATTATTGTTTTAAGGTGAATGCATGTGTATATGTATATAGAAAATTGTGTGCATTGTCTGTACATGAGTATAGTTTCTCTGTTCAAACAAAACTGTGAATAAACCAAGCTTAAAAACTGTTAAATGTGATGCATATGAATGATATTTAAAGAATTAATGGGTTAGTTACTTTTCATGTATGCAAGTATGTTTGTATGCTAATAAATTGAAGTTGTTAAGTATGCATGTTTGTATATACCCTCTGTTCTTATTTTACAGGGTTTAAACAAGTAGAAAATTCAAAATCTCCTCATCTAATTTCTTATAGGCTTGGGAATTCAAACAAGTTGTCTTTGTTTAAATCTAAACTAAGATTTAAAATATATTTAGGTATGATTCGTTTATATATATTATCTGGAAAATCAAGAAGAACAGTGGATCTTAAAACATGTTGAAATTAAACCATCACAATTCTTTGATTTATTTTTATAATCTGAATCCCCATTAGAAATCATGATTTTTAAAAGTTTAATCAAAATTTTTAGTTAAATTTCGAAAGAGAAATAGTAGTTAATCAGAAAAAGGGGCTTTAGGTGATTTCTGGTGATCGCGGAGGTCAGGGCCCTCGGGGTTGTGGCCAGAGAAGGGTTGTAGGCTGGAGATTCATGGAAAAATGCTGGAGGATTTTTTAGTTGATCGTGGAAGTGGATCGACGAGGTTGTAGGGTTTATGGGTGTATGTTTGTCAACGTTGTTCTCGAATTAATTCTACTGTCGATGAGTGATCGTGGGTGACCGGTCCAGAGGGAATCGAGGCTGGAGGTTGTGTCGAAGCTCTGGTCAAGTTCGCGTGAATTCCAGTGGTCAGAATAGACGGCGGCAGTGGATTTTGTTATCGGTGACAGGTTATAGCATTCGATCAGGTAGCTTGATTTTGATCCTCAGGCCTATTTGTAAATCTGGATGTTTGGTTTGCTCGGTGAGGTCAAAGTCGATGTGCAGGCGACGGTGGCGATGATCAGAACGATGGCGAACTCAGGTGTACGTGCACGAGGTATCTTGGTGTCTGTTTTTTTTTATGATGGGGAAGAAGGTCTGGGTTCGGGAATAGTCTCGGGTAATTATAGTTTCGGTTCGTGTTTGTTCGGGAAAATTATCTTGTAACTCGGGTTTGTTTGTTATAAACCAGATTTTAAATTTTGAAAGGAATGTTGTTCCAGGTTTTAAAATTTAAAAGAAAACTAAAGTTTTCAAAGTTTAAAAGCAAAACAGAAACAAGTCTTCCAAGTTAAAGTATTTGTTAAGGTCTCAAGGAATAAATGTTCAAATAGAATTTAAATGATAAAATTTAAGTAGTTTAAAAAGTTTATCTTCACTTAATTAAAGTCTTGATTTATGAAATTATGGTGATTAAGTAAGATTTATTGGTTTCTCTTTTAGTTTAATTAAGGTCTTGGTTCAATATAAGAAGTAATTAATCAATGTAATTAACTTAAAGAATAAGAAACTAAGGGTTAATTACTTAATGCAATTAATTAAAGAATAATTAAGTAATTTAAGTTTAATTAATTAATAGTTAAGTGTAGATTAAAATTTGAGATCACTTAATGTAATTAAGAGTCAATCAATTTTGTAATTAACTCAAGATAAATAAATTTATGAGATTAATCAGAGATAGTTAATTAATTAAGGACAATTACTTTGAATGGTTAAGGATAATTAATTTGTGAAATTAATTAAAGACTATTTACTTAATGTAATTAAAGTATAATTAATCAAAGATGATTAATTAAGATGGATAATTAAAGGATGGTTAATCGATTGGTTAGTAATTAATTAAGGTTAAGTAAAAGTAATCTAAGTGATTAAGGATTTGTAATTAATCTAATTAGAGATAAATTAAAATAAATTTGAAAGTAGTCAATCTTGCTTATGAATTTCAATGCCTTGAATTGGTTGATATTTCTGGTATGAAATGTTTGGATGGATAGTGATAAGGTGGTTATCTATCATTGATGAATTACTGTGTAAAAAGTGACATCGTGTATTTAAAAGTTTGAATTGTACTTCATTTGAATAAATTGGGTTAAGGTGACATTCGATTTGAAGAGACAGGAGTCGGGTATTAGTTAATACCCGAAACCACTTCGATTCTTTATAGATCGATATGTGAAGTAAGTATTGAGCATAACAAGTAATGAACTCTTAGTGAAGTATGAGTTACCCCGGGTTTTTCTTGTATGGTTTGCACTTAGTATTTCAAAATTGTATGGGTTTACTCACGCTGGTTTCCAGCCTGACCCGGGTGTTACTTTGATGTAATGCTCGGGTCAGACCGAGTATTACAGATTTCCAGGTAACGACGTTCTGGAGCTCAGGAGGCGAACTGGATGGCAGGAACGTATGGAGTGTATTCCACTGTGATATATTATAGTTGTCCGAGACATGTTAATTCTAACTGTCTAGTATATTTGTGAATGTTGTAACTCTGATGTATAAAAATGTAATTAACAAATACAGGTTTTCTTTGTATAAATGCTATTATTTGTTATTATATTTAATCCGCTGCGAATGTGAGATGTTGTGTTTTCTGTTCTTCTTTCTTCTTTCTGTTTCTTTCTTCTATCTCTTTTCTTTTTCTCCTAACTATTTGGAATTTTCGGGTTCGAAAATTCTGGGTCGTTACATAAAATTTCACAGGAAAATAAACTTCAATATTATCAGATGAAAATTTACCAGTTGCTATATTAAAATAGACGTATTCCAAATAGTATTTTTATTTTCAAATTTTATTGTTTAAAATTTCACAAAATTTCAATTAATTTAACAAATAAAATCACTAAAAGTTTTGGGTCGTTACACTCTCCCCCACTCAAAACTTTTCATCCCCGAAAAGGAAGGAGGTAGGAGAATAGAACAACCAGAAATAAAAGTAAATTGAAAGTCAAGATTAAACAATTAATTTGAACTATATAAATTTTACTTAAAATTTGAAAACTTCATTTGCAATTCAATTGTCTTATATACTTTAAAACTTTTCAAGACCCATTTGCAAAATTTCTTGCTTCCTTACAATTACCATTTATATGCTTAAATAACAACTTTATAAATATATGAAAACTATTTGAAACAATTATTTACATTATTACTTGTATTTACAAAGAAGCTATTTGAAAACATTAAATCCATAATTCATAATTTATTAATTTTTTTTATCTCAAGATACTTTTCAAATATTATTAATAATCCATAATCATTTACTTTAAATATGTTTTATTTAATTAATAAACTTAAAATATTTATAACACTAAAATTTCTATTAAACCATGTAGTCTATAATTAAACAATATTTAAAAGAATATAGTCAACAAGGAAAAGAAGGAGGATTTGGAAAACAGAATATAGGTGAATAAATAAAGCTGAGCAGATAAGGTAGATTCAAAAGAATAGTATCGGGCATGAATAATTAATTCAAACCATTAGAATTTCAATTTCAAATATTGATACAAAATTTCTTTGTTGGAAATACTTTTATAATAAATTGCCTTTATAACGAAACAAATTTCCTTTCGAAAATACTTTTATAACTTAATGTCTCAACAAGTTTATCCTTGTTCCTGTAGACTCTGGTAGTGCGTTGATCAGGCGCAAAACTAGAATTCTCCAGGTACTTAGTAGACTTGTTTCAACACCCAGTGAAAATACTGGAAAAACTTTTAAAAACAGATATGGAAAGTACAATCCAAACAAAAAAACAAAAAAACCTTTGTCTAACCATGGTTCGCAGATACACAATGGTTACGCCTGGTTCCCCCAGGAAACAATCCATATCCGTAAGCTTTCTCAGCCCTGCGAGTTATGCCATGATGACTAGTAGAATGCAGGATACACAATGGTTACGCCTGGATCCCCCAGGAAACAATCCGTACCCCCAGGCAAGACTCAGCCAAGCAGTTGCGCTACTATTTGCGACCTACACAGATTGCAGGATACACAATGGTTACGCCTGGATCCCCCAGGAAACAATCCGTACCCCTAGGCAAGACTCAGCCAGGCAGTTGTGCTATGCAGACGCGCTCGTAAGACCATGGGTAACGCCATGGAATTCGAAGGACACTCGAGTATCATATCCGGAAAACCTAAAATAAGAGAAATATCGATAGAATGAATCCAAGATGTGGCCACAAATCGGATATCAAGCAGAAGGCACTTTCCATATCTTTACTTCGAAAATATGTATCATATAGTACCTTTTCAAATCACTTTCAAATATCGTACTTATATAAAATCCATTATATATAAGATTTAATTTTCAAATCAAATACTTTTCCAAAATCAAAAGTATATCAAATCATACTTATATAGACTTCAATTATATAAGATTTCACTTTTCAAATTGAGTACCTTTCAAATCCATAGTTTTCGAATCAACATCATACTTATACAAATCAATTTTATATAAGTTCGATAACTTCCAAATCAGGTATTTAGTAAAAATAAGGTTCTCAAATTCAATTTGTTTCAATATCAATGTATTTTTCAAAATCATATACGCTTTCACCAAATTATTCTTCCAAATCAAATATCTTCAGTTCCAAAGTTTCCAAAATAATAAATTTAGGAAATAAATCCAAATTTCCAAATCAATATAATTAAGTCAAACAATTCATTTCCAAAATCAATGGTTTTCAAAATCATCTTATATTTACATAAGGTCTATCTTATATCAGGATCAAAATTTCAAAAATAAATTTCGCTGTACGAAGAGCTATATGGGATTGAATATCTTTGCTTTTATGGGTTATATATCTTTGTAATTTAAATTGGAAATTTTCTTTTAGTAAGCAAAGATATTCTAACCCGACAGCTTTTAATTTCAGCGTCAAAATATATCAATGATATTAGAATATAAGATGTACATACATCATCATTTCGCAGAATCAAATTTGATCGCTCGCTCGATCACACAAGTTCGCTTTCGAACTAGTATTGTCCATTCGACTTCCCTAATGCGGATTTCGATATGGTTTCTCGACTAGAAGCCATCAGTCTCATTGCATAGCCATATACTACGATAGAGAATTCTAGAATCAAGCCCAAAATCCATATCAAATATTCGCCATCAAGAATCGAACGAAAAATCCTAACACGAAATGGTGTAATTCACCTCGAACTTGTGTACTCAAACCTGGATCAAATTAATTATGCGAATAAAACATCATACGTACAACTTATATATTTATTCCAACTTGTTAAATATATAGTTTCATAAAGATGTTACCCAGTTAAAACATTTAAACTAAATTTTATTCAAAATATTTTGAAGACCAAATTCTTTTCAAAGCATTTCAAATCTAAATTTCATATTAGAAAAATTCAAAATAGCCTTATTCATTTACTTAACAAAACAGTTTCAGCTTATTTAAATCATATTACTACATACTTTAAACATACATATCGAACTTATATACTTTATACTTCTTAAAATTTCTCAGCTTTGAAAAGTTAACCTTGATTTGGAAGTGCTCGAACCTTCGAAATAGTTGAAGAAATCATTTTCAAATTCAAGAGTCGGAAATCAACAAATCAGTAAATCAATTTCAAAAGATAGGTTTCAAATCCGAAACTAAAGGACTGAACACCGGCTTACATCAAATCATTTCAAATATATATACATATATCTTTCGAATATCAAATCTTACTTCGGAATTTGAAATCAAAATGGTTTCACAAAGTCACTCGCATAGCAAAGCTACTGAAGTGGCCTATCCCCCACTCTAAAACTCGAAAATCAATATCGATGATGCGTGCACTCATCACCAAAATTATTTTCCAGCGACATAAGTGAGTTCTAGACTTCTATTTTCTCAAACTTCTTTTGAAATCTCTTCGAAATCATTCGAAACTCATTAAAATCATTTGAAACATTTCTTATTCGGAAAATTACTTTTAAATCATATTATTATTATTATATATTTCAAAATCTTAAAACCAATTTCAAAACACCGAGGTTCAATTCTCGAATTTCAAATTTAATATCCTTCAGTTATAAATCATTTTTAGATAAATCAAATTTCTTATATAATTTTTCAAAATTACAAATCCTTTTGAAACCTCAAATTCTCATTTTAAAAAGGATATATAATCTTTATCGAAAACATTTCACTTTTATATATAGAATATAATCATACTTATCAAAATAATAATTTCGGTTTAGAAAACAATTTCTAGAATACAAACAAACCCGATTTTCAAAGGATGATTTAAGAATGGATTTCAAACAAAGATAGAGATTCAAATTAGAGGAACTCTTAATCAAATAGAATTATGATTCAAAGCTAAGCTCGAACAAAGATGAGATAATTAAATTTCAAAATAGAAGATGAATATACTTATATAAATCGCGGATGACCCTAGGGTCAACCGTGACTTCAGGAACAAGATCGATGCAGAATTCCAAGAAAAATCAACATTCGATCGCAAGAGATAGCGGCATCTAAACCAAAGATATAGAAATCTCCGGTGAATCAATGCCAATTGTGAAGGAGTTTCACCCCTTCACAAATCATTCAAAGATTGGTGGGACCCTATTCTTATAGAGATCATTCGAAGTGGAGTTATGGGATACTCCAGAATCAAAAGAATACAAATAGGGAGAGACAAGAATGAATTTTGGAACCACAAGAAACGTTCCAAAGTTCAAAGGAAATCGAGTCAAAAGGAAGAGATTAAACTCAAACGAAAGTGATTCTGTAAATAAATTTACAATATATGCTAAGTTTCGCCTAGAGCCAAAGCTCTGATACTAACTGTAACGACCCGCTATTTTGGACCATTCAAATCGACAATAATCCACACATGTCTGACTTGAATAGTTCAAAATATCAGATTGTAAATTTAAAATTTGGCAAAACTCAGAATATACAGTAAATAAATCAATCACAGAATCACAGACACAGAGTAGTACAATAATACGCAGCAGAATAGATAAAATAGTAGTTCATGAAGCTACTATATAAACATCAGAGTTAGAAATAAAATACAACAGAATATCTCAAATGCAGTGAAGTCTCCAGTACAACAGATGACTTCGCTGAACAAATCAACTAGAAGAGCTGAAAGCTGAGGCGATAGTTGGATCTCCAAAGGAAGCTCTAAACTCCAAGGGTGAGTCTCAAATGCTGTATCACTCGGTCTGACCCGAGCGTAAAGCAAAACACAAAACACTCGAGTCAGGATTAACATTCTTATACTAATAAATCCAACTCAAGTGAAATATCAACTGAAATACAAGTAACTTAAAGGATGTTTGGGATAATCATCCTCTAAGGATCCGTGGAACTATCTACAATGTAGAAATATACACTATAACACCGTGGTCATTTCAATTAAATTTATACTTCAAAACCCACATATCATTTCATTTCAAATATATCTATTTTCCAAAATAGTATATATATATTAAATGATTTAAAAGGTAAAGTATTTAATTTCCTCAAGTCTCGCAAATCGATTCAAATCAACTTCAAATTCTAGATTCAAATTTATTCAAAGCTCAATTCATCAATTTAATTCAGTTCTAAATATACCATTTATTTTTCAATATATTTCAAAGCTTTAATATTCAACATTTTCAAAGTTAGATTTAACAGTTTCATATAGCTCTTGATTTAACTTCATTATTATTTAATCAGGGAATATTCACTTAATAGATTCAATATCATTTACTAGCCTTAAATCACATTTTACTAAATATTTCCTTAAACTTTATTTAAACAAGAAATATTCATTAAATTACTTATAAATCAAACCCAAGTTATAAATCATATCTTACATCTCAATTTCAATAAGTTTCTAATCGGTTTAATTAAATAAAATTCTTTATTGAATCAATTTCAACTAAATTCAAATTATCTTCCTAACCTTAACTTATTCAAATTTTTACCAAAATATTTTTTTTGAAATATAGATATAAGTACTTAACCATATTATATGTATTCAATCAATCTTAATTAAATTTAATATTATAATTAAATCTATATATATATCATTACCATTTATATATAATAATTTAAGAATCAACATTTATTTAACCCATATATTTCTTCCCCAAATCCATAGAATTTATTTTCAAAATATTTATATATATGGACCAACGGTGTCTGTATATATATCTATCATATGGTTAAGTGATACGGATATTTATCATTTCAATACGTAATTTAAATATATACGGGTAGATATCATTTCAACCCATAATCCCAATTTCAATTCAAATGAAAATCGCTTGGGTTTATCATTTCAACCCATAACGATTTTCTCCTATTCTAAAGTCCGTTCTGGTATGTATCATTTCAACCCATAGTGAATTCTATACTAACAGGGAACTTGCAGATTGATAACAGATAATATGAAATATACAGCATGCATATATCATAAATAACAATAAAATATAAACAACAGGATATGGTGTCATATCCCACAGGTGAACAGTTACAGATAATAGCATATATAACAATTTAAATAACTATAGCAGCATATTTCAATTGTCGTTTCAATTGAAATCAAATTTAATAAATATAAGAACGTTAATCGTGAGTGATTGCTCACCTTTCGAGGCTAGAGTGAATAGTCAATGAAACAAGTTACAGATCCAAGCACGAATTCCAAAGCAAAACAGAATTGGCACGAATTGGACGAACAAAGCTGATAGCAGAAATTGATGGAAACAAATCAATTTAGCTTGATATAGAGTTTAAACGAGATGTATATTATATTATTATTATTCTCTTTAAAACCAAAAATTCAATTTAAAATACACATACACTTTAAATAAATCTTAAATTTAAACATATATACATATATTCAAATCAATGTACACACACACACACATATATATATATATATATAAATAAAAATCAAAATATGTGTTATAAATCCATATATTATATCAATTACAAAACCAATAAAGCTTTAAGTAAACACTTTACATATTACATGCCCTTACAAAACATAGATGCAAACATTCTCAGAACTTCACAATCCATTATATATATAACTATATCATGTTTCTACTCTAAAATCAATATTGTTTACTTATACAAATATATGCGAGCAAAAAATCTTTAGATTTATATTACTCCAAAACTTGCGTATATAACTAAATCTGGTGTTATGTACCATATATACAGAAGAACCCAATATGGATATAGTTTTAAACAAGATTTAGCCTGTAACCAATAAGTGCGAAAACAATTTACACATACAGCTTGTAAAGAAGGTTTATAATATGTATATAACACTAAAATATATAGTTTAAAAATAAATAAACAAACCTTGTATACTAATATAGATAAAACTGTTTCAACAATACACATATACCTATTAATATAACTTGAAGATTGTTGGTATGAAACGAATATAACATTTGCAGTAAATATCTGCACCTATTATATATCTAAACCAATGCATACAAATGCTTACAAACCGGTTACTTTCAAAATATATAAACTAACCCACGCAAGCTATAAAATATATGCAGACCACTATACTTTACACATATACGACACAATAACGCTGTTATATAATATAAACTAATATATATCAAAGTAAATTTTTAAACATATTTTATATAACTTATATGTAGATCTTAATATCACCATATGAAAAAAAAACCAAAAATTAATTCGATGTCACCGAACGAATTGTGTAAGATATTATTATTGTTATTATATAAATCACTACAACAATATCAAAATAAGATATATACCAGTACTTTTATATGTAAGCTTTATAAACAACAGATAGATCATTGTTTAATAAGAACAGATACTACACTTCATATTATAGCCAATATATATTAATATATACATACGTATTATTGTTTAAAGTAATAGAAAAAAAATCAACCCTGATGTGTATGGAATCAAGGAGGAAAAACAGATTGTTTAAACATGTTTGTTAACAAAACCAATATATATACCTACCTTAGTATAAGCACTGTAAACTTAGAAATCAAATAAAATAAAATTGCACAGGCAAACTAGATTTACAAATATCTATATTATCCATAAATATAAACTTATAACACCTTACAGTATTTCAAAACGACGCTGGAACAATGGCCGGCTCGATGGACCAGGCGGTCAGCAGGAAGAGAAAGGAGGAGCCGAACAAATCGAAGGGAAGTAACTGCTCGGTTTTGCTGGCCGAGGCTAGATGCCGTGGGTGCAAGACTAGGAGGCACGGCCAATAGAGGAGGGTGTTGCAGAGAAGAGACGAGTGGGGCTGTGAGGCTGGAAGATTGGGGAGGAGCAAGGCCGAGAGGTCGGGTTCGGTCTAGGCTGGTGGTTCGAATGGTGGTGGGCGGAGGGGAGAGAGAACGAGGCGGAGGTGGATAAGGCTTCGGTGTTGGAGGGTGCTTTGGTGCCTTCGGGTTTTGGTAAGGGAGAGTCACGTTTTTGAAGGGGAGAGGAAAAATTGGAAAGAGGAAAGAACAGATCTGGGAAGGGAAGGGTGATGAACTTGCATTTATATATATATTCTTTGTACATGGAGTTCAAGAATTAGAGGAGTAAGCACAATAAATAAAAATATAGGAGTACCCGTAAAAAGATAGAGGCAGAGCAACCGTACCCAATATAAATAAAGTAGGAATAGTGAAATTCCAATGGTCAAGTGGTGATACGTTGCACAATTGAAACAATTTATTGATTGTTTGTACAACACGTTTCAGATTTGAAACGTACAGGGGAAAATGATTCAAAATTTCGGTACCGTTATGACGAGCTGTTTCCTCATCACCGTTACGCACCGGACCTTAATCTACCGAATATAAATATACCGCTGAGATCAGTACGACGAGACGATTAAAACGGTATACAGATATTAGTGGTACGATTATCCTATCAAAAAGTCGATAATCGGTACCGAAAATGCTGCTATTTCGTACGGGAAAATCCAAATGGAGCTAGAAATGTCCGAATTTCGCGAAACGAATTTCGCAGTCTGATTCAGATTGCTCTGAATAAATTTTCTCCTATTGTCATATTTTGGTTTCGGAAAACTTTTAAATTCACTGTTATTAACCGGTTTAATTTGAAATAAAATTTCACAGGAAAATAAACTTCAATATTATCAGATGAAAATTTACCAGTTGCTATATTAAAATAGACGTATTCCAAATAGTATTTTTATTTTCAAATTTTATTGTTTAAAATTTCACAAAATTTCAATTAATTAACAAATAAAATCACTAAAAGTTTTGGGTCGTTACAACAATCCATCTCTTCCTCCGTCTCCCAATCGTTGTAATGACCTAGATTTTTAAATATTCTTCGCATATTTTGTAACGCACATAGAAAACATAAAACACAAAACTAAAAAGGGAATCATGTCATGAGATGAACTAAACTCGGGCTTGCATAATGCAACCATGGTCTACACCAACATATACTCTATCTAATATGATTCCATTGTCGATCATTCTGACTATGGTAAGTCCATGTAGACTGATAAATTGGGAAAAATATATACTAATGTAACAACCCAAAATTTTGGTCATTTGATTTTAAATGTTTAAATAATTTTAAATATTTAAATAATTGAATTTTAGAATTTAATAACTTATAATTCAAATATAGGGAATAATCAATATTTGAATTATGAATTAAAATGTTAATTAAATGAATTTAATAATTATATTTAACTCCTTTTAATTAATGAATAATATTGGTAAATTAAATTTGTAAATCTATTTAAAATATAAATAGATCAGATAAATATCGATAATTAAATATTTAAATATGTGAAATTAGCCTCTTGGGCCATATTCTTCGATTTCGACGAAACTAGTTTCATTGGATCAATAGTGAATAATAATATGCCATCAAATTTCATGGCTATCGGACTAATCATTTGGCCATGCGAGATCTAAATGCGTTGAAGTTAATATCGAAAATTTAATATAATAACTGGGTCAATAAAGCTATCTTTTGCATAAGATCGAATTAGACCTCGAGACTAGTTCCATTCCGTTCGGAATAGGGGTATAACGTATAGAACGCCAGGCGTCACGCTTCGTTTCGAGTTCGGGATTTTTGGGTATGTTTTGTTGAATATTTTAAAATTTAAATAATATATATATTTATATTCAGCCGTATGCTTGCCCATGCCTTCATCTCATCGGCCTTAACTATTCCATACCCAATCATTTCAGCCTCCATACCCTTTAAATCTATTTAAACATGGCCTGTGGATAGAAACATGTTTTTCCCTTTTGAAATAAAAGTCCAAAAATCCTAATCGAATGAAATAAGCCACTAAAAATCCTAATTCTTGATCTGTTGAACTTGTTTAAATGCGTGCTTCAATTCTATACCCTTGTTTTTAGTTGCGTTGAGGAGTGAGGCTGAGGCCGTTCATGCGGAGGAGCCAGGGCTCGCATTTTCAAGAGTTGTAGGCATCGATTGAAGAAACGGACCTTAGAATTGAACTCTCATTCCATTTCAATTTGTTACTATTCCATTGAATATCGATTGAAGTTACATATTCAATTTCATTCAATTTGAACTCTCATTCCAATTCATTTGTTACTACTCCAATTTATTTATTCAAATTCGGTTTCAACTTCATTTACTACCAAATTCAAAAGAAGTTTAACATTCAGTTTTAATCTCATTCACTTCATTCAATTGGCTTCACTTACAAATTTTTAGTTTAATAGTTCACTTTGTTTTCCACAAATCTAAATTCAATTCAGTCTTACTTACCAATTCAAAATGAATTTTTACATTAAATTTCATTTTCTTGCATTTGCTATTGCAAATTCATTTATTCATTCGAAATTTTATCCATTTTCAATTCGAATCCTCATTTCAATCGAATTTCAAATACTTTATAAGTCTTCGACTTATTTACAATTTGATTTATAAAGTCATTTGTACATTCATATTACTAATTTCATTCCTTTATGAATTTTATCTTCCAATATTTTTCTGGAACTTTATTTCAAACTATATATCACATTAATATTTCATATTCACAAATTCTATTCATATATGAATTCATTTCTTTTAAGTTAGATTTTTATTTAAACTTAAACTTTACAAGTTATCGACTTCATAATATTTCATAATCATTTCCATATAGCATTCCAGAGTTTTTTCAACATTTCAAAAATCATTTTTGAAAACAATTCAAATTACCCTTTGAATTTCTAAAACAAATTTCAAATTTTTCAAACAACTTCCATTTAAAACAATTTGGCAGCAATTCCTCTTCTGGAAACCCGAAAATGAACATCAATGATGCCGCGGTCATCATCGAAGTTATTTTCCAGCGACCGAAAAGAGTTTAGAGCTTTCATCTCTCTAAAATACTTTTCAAAACCTTTGAAATTCATTTTCAAACCAAAAAGGGAATTTAAATTTCCAAATCTCCAAAATTTTCAAATTCTTTTCAAAACATTTCCAAAAACTTCTCTGGAATTCCGTTTCAAATTATAAGTCACAATTATAATTTATATTCTTTAATTTCATTTGTATATGAATTTATCTCTTAATTTTGGAGTTACGATTTGAATTTCTTATTCAATTTCAATGATAATAGGTTAATATTATCACCTTTTACAACCATGCAACCATATACTATAGTATTTCATAGAAAAACATTTCTTTTTTATACAAAAATAGTTTTGGGCAAAATTATTTCATTCACCCTATTTTAAAACAATACTGTGCCGAATTGTTCTATTCGAGCGTTTAGAAACCCCTTTGATACAGTTTTGCAAGACTGTGCCGACGAAGGTTCATATACCACTCAATAAACCAACCATCACAATATAAAACAATTTTATATTAACTAACAAATACGCGCTCGTATATATTATTACACTCAACTCATTCTAGAGTACTACTGACTCTATCTCTAATGAGTAACACCCAACAGAGCAGGGTTGTCGCTTAACCATATGCTCTGATACCACTCTGTCACATCCCGAAATTTTCGACTTTCGAAAATTCGACATCGATACTCACTTTATCGACTGTCGAGCAATCGAGTGCCGGAAACTCCAATAGTGAGGGTTTAAGAAAAAGAAATAGAAGAAAAGATAGAAGAAAAAGAGAAGAAGAAGAATAGAAACAGAACAACAACAGAAACAGATTACAATATCAGAATCTCACATATCGGAGCGGAACAATATATAATAGATAATCACTAGTCTTTTAAAACAAAGAACTATATCAGTTTTATACATACATCAATCAGAGTCAATATACAACTCAATACAATACATCACATCAATGGACAGTTATATAACTTGTCCTCATACAGGATACACAGCGGAATAAATACTATCAAATACAAATACTACGTCTCGTCATCCAGCTTATCTCCAAAGCTCCAGAATATCCAGAATATCCTGATAATATAACTCTAGGCTGCCCGTGTGGAAATTGGTGGGCACCCAGAGTTTAGAAGGGAACAATAAACTCCGAGTCAGTCATGGTGACTGGTGTGAGATCGTAAAACAGTTATTCTTTATAACAACAAAATAATTTTAAAGTCAATTCGAAATGCTTTTGGAAAATGAAACCACCATAAGACCTCCCACCACACACACAATGCAAACGCAGAATTGGAGGAGATTTCTTCTTATGATAGTCAAAGATGCTTACTACGCAAAATCAAATTCTTTTTGATATTATTTTTAGTGCATAGTGTAGAAAACATTTCGAAAGTATAATATAAATCTTAGCCAGCATACGACCAGTATCGTATGCCTACTATAGCTACCATCCAAACAGTGGGGCGCCACCATAAGTGAATGATAGGTTCTACAACTAATACCGTACAAGGCTCGTATTGTTTCTTTGGATTTCCAACAAATGGTCAGGCTAAGGAACTTCCTATCCACGATGGGTACGTCCCTGGAATAGACGACCCGAGAACCTAACCGGATCTCTGCCAACACAAGGCCGGGTTACCTCTGCAAAAATAGGTAACTACTGACACGCGTATGCCATCCCCCGATCGTAACCGATCTTCCCGAGGATCCCCGATTTCCAACAAACCACATAGATAATAATGCAGCAACCACATAGGTTAAGTATCTGGGCTCCATACCATGATACCACCTTTATCCAGAAGGAATGACATACACTAAGGGGCGCTACTCCCTAGAACCTTGCCGCATCCTTCCTGTTTCGACCATTTCCGGGGTGTGAGGCTCGACGAAGTCTCGTCCACAAAGCTACGCTTTCTCAAAAAGCCCTGCTTCGGGTCAAACAAAATGATCAACCTATGATCACAAAGATATAAGATCAAACAAATGATCATATCACAAATGATCAAACACCGATCATTTCACAGCAACACTCAGTATGCCACGTTACCAAATTGGGATATATCGCTGATAAATTTCAACTACATAACCTCTGAGCTCGTACGTCTCAGAGAAGGGTGTTAAGCTAAGAGAATAAATTCTCCGCCACCAACAGAAATGTATTTGAAAGAAATCAGCTTTATATCTCAAATTGTAACGTCAGACACACAATCCATACAAGTCTGTTCCGGGATCGAACAGAACCGAAGGCACTTCTCACGAAGCCCTTGCAATTCCGGATAATTTTCAATCACGTCAGGACTTCCCGTCACTAAGAGTGATAAAAACCTCTAAATCGAAGATCAGTCGATGTAGAGTAACTCGACGGTAATCCTTCCGTTTTCAAAAATATCCGGTCTTCAACACCGGTCTTCGAATGCAATTCATAACGACGTATCACATATTCGGAATGGGTTATACGACCCCATGGTCCTTTCCCGGCTAACCCGAATAGTGAGCGCTTATTCAAAAATAAGTGTGGCATTCAAATTCATCCAATTCACACAAATACCTATCTAAAGGTAATTATTGATAGTCGGTTATTTAACTATCAATAAAGATGCGCAACATCATCAGATTCCAAATAATTTTCCAAATTATTTCATCTTCAAAAATATCTTTACTAGATATAAAATTTCCACACTTTCAAAAATAAATCAATATTTATTTTTAAACAGTTTCCCTTTCCTTTATAAATTCCATAGTGAATTTATATTTTTCAAAATATCTACTGATATACGATTTTCAAATCGTTTTCGATCTTCAATTTCAATTTATCTTTAAGAAGATAAAATCTCAAAAACGTTTCATTTCATTTTGGGAAACATTCCCATACTTATTTAATAATAAGTATTTCACAAATCTATTTATTTTCAACACTTGGAAAATATTCGATATACTTAAATCAATATTAAGTATATATTTCATTCTTTAAGGAAATCTATTTTCTATAACAACATCAATTTGAGTCAAAAACGAATGTTACGTAAAACATCGTTACGACGACTCAAAATCACTAGTATAGGGATTCGAATTTTTAAGATAGATATGTAAATCCCAATACTATATAAAAACATTTCCTTTCGGAAATTATTTACTATAACAACAGTGTTATAGTCCATCATTTCCTTATCTTCTCGAAAACGTCTATTCCAACAAGTACTGTTGAAAATCTATGCTTTCGATTCATAATACATTTTAAAACATCTTTTAAAATGTTTAACTTCATTTTTAATATCACTTCTTCAAAAATAAATCCATTTTACTTAACAATATATTCACTGTCCAAAATCGTGAATATAATTTACTTAACCTAATTTCAATCATTTCTACACATTTATTTCGAGAATTATCCACTATCCAAAATCGTGGATAAAATTCCCTTAATAACTTTCTATATTAAATTCATCAAATTCAATCGATTCCGAATTTATAAAACAACGTTTATAAATTCTATTTCTATCTTAATAACACTTCAACTTATAAATTTCTTTTTTTATTAACTTCGATATTTTACTTATCAAAATAAGTAATTTCGGATTTATAAACAACTTTTATAAATTTCACTTCTATTTATAAAAACTTCAATACCAAATCAATTTCAATATTGATTTCTAAATTTATTTATCACTACTAAATAGATTCCTTATTTTTTTTCTCAAATCATTCAATATTCTATCTTTAAATGGATTCTTCAATTTGAAATCATTTTACATTGATTTCCCAAATTATTTCAATTTACCAATTTAAATTTCTAATTGGATTTCCAACTTATCTCCTTTTAAATAAATTCCTTTCAAAGAAAATATATTTCAATTGTTTCTTTCAGTCTATTTAAAAATCCAAATTCTTAAATTAAATTCTTCAATTTATAATCACTATTTTACGAAATCCATTTATTTAACATTTTCACTTGATTCTGGAATTAATTCGATAAGATTATAAAAATTAACTTTTTATACTTTAAAATTTTCTTTCTTCAAAATTTATTCAATTTCAAAAATTGATTCACTTAGAAATTTCTACTTTGATTTCATAAATTCAATTTTCATTTATTTTTGGAATCCAATGATGTCAAAACATCCATTCAGCTAAATTTTAGCTTTTCAAACAATTTCCAGATATCAATTCAATAACAACAATAATCATTCACAGATTATCACATCACAGTAGAAATAAATTCAATCAATGTGAGGGGTCCAGTTGGATCCCTCCAACCTGTTTCCCTGCATCCAAAGACGTTAGCACAATACCATTCCACTTCGAGGTGGAATATCGCGGTATATGGGTTTTATAAAAATCCGCTTACTAACGGCGCAATAGGGTCTCATCCGCTATACGAGGCGGGAAATCAATCAATCCAATATATACATATGCCAATATGTATATACTGCTATATATATAGATATATCCTATCATATCTAATAGCACATTCAAACAAATCAATCAATGACTGCAATTCAATTATAAATCTGAGTGAGAAGATCTCACCTTTTATTTGCAATCCATTTTCCATTCCAATTTTGTTTTCTTGACTTACTTGACCTTGTATAAATAATTACACAATTCGTTAATATTCGAATTAAATCGAACTATTCAATTACTAATTTGAATTTTAATTACACAATGATTTAATTTTAAACCAATTTAATTATCGATGATTTATTTTAACTTCCAAATATAAATTTAAAATGATCCCATTTAAAATAAATCTATTTAACTACGATAAAATCCAAAACAAAATTTCCTTTTTAAATAAATTTTCCTCTAGTAATCTAAATAGTTTTAGATAAATCATTTAAACAATACATTTATACTTTACTTTCTGTAAATAAACAAACAGTAAACATTTGTTTTTCTTTTTACTGTAAAGATTTTATTTTCTGCAAATTATATACAAACATCATTTATTCGATTAATTTAACAAAAGAAAAATCGTTACCTTACTGGAAATTGTCGAACCACCCAAGATCGAGATCGAACTCGATTGGCTCTCGAATCCCACCTCAAACACTGACCTCGACAGTTTCGATCGCCCATCACCTCGCTAGACTTCGAGCTCACCACTTCCTGGAACTCGCGAGCCTCACCCAATCTCGACGAAACCATCGCGACCCCAGACTCGCGAAACTCCCACTGCCTCCAGTTCCATCGATCGCGTCGCCACCATTCGATCATCATTCCAATAGCTCGCCATCGAGTTCCCTCATGCCGCGCCTGCCCTCGCGTTTGCTCTGGGCCGCCACTTCGCCAACCTGAATTCGAAGTCGAACATCCTCCACGCGCGAACGCGGCCTCGCGAATTGCCAAGACGCGCGCCCAATCGCCTCGCCATCGAACTCCCCTACGACATCGCCGATACCAGCCTCCTCCAACTCACGGTACCAGGCGTGCGCACGTGATTCAATCGCGTCTTCCATCGCGAAACCCTAATTCATCTTGTCACTCGCTGCCCCCGCTCAAACTCGAGTTTGCTTTTAACATCGCGACACATTTACTTTGATTTGGGGATGAAGAGGGAGACGCCATTGATTTAAAACGAGAAGATAAATTTTCGTTTGTTTTAAATGAAAGAGGCTCGGGATATTTTAAATCGAGGAGGCATGGGTTTTCACGTTTTTCTTCCGCGTTCTCTACGTGATTGTAGGCGCAAATATAGGGAACTAAACGTGCTGATATTTGACTTAATTTAAATTTCAAATTTAAATTGAATATCAATAAAACTTTAACCCGTTTACGTGTCGTATTCGCACATAACAACTCCAAATGCTACGAAATTTGAAATCCGGTAATAATTCGATATTACGGACCCACTGGAACTGGTTTCGTCGAATTCCGAGACTGTTTGAAAAATGACTATTTTTAAATATCGATTCGAATGATTAAAATTCAAAACTGAACAGAACAGTTTCAAATTCAATTCTGAAAGTTCTATTATTACTTCCAGTATTATCAATATAAATTTTAAAAGCTTTTGAAATATTTTTCTTCAGCTCAGAATTGAAGTTTCAAATCTTTATTCAACACTCAACAGATTAAATTTAAAAATTTAATCGCCAAATTCAAAGTTATATCGGGGATTCAAATTAAATTATCGTTCAAATATTTAAAATTAATTAAATATTCTCAATTTAATTTGTTCAAAATTCAGGGTCGTTACAGACTTCCCTCCTTAAAAGAATTTCGTCCTCGAAATTACAAGTTAGGAAAAATGCCCTTAACTCGTCTACTATTTTTCACAATCTAATAGTTTTATCAATCTTTCAAAACAAATCTCTCTACTAAAGATTCGTTATTAATTCAACTAAATTTCTAAACCTTTCATAGTTTTCAAACATCATTGTTTTCTTCAAAATTCAAATTCGAGTTTAAATTCAAATTTTAAACTTTCAAAATTTCTCAAAAATTTTCTAACACCCGAAATTTTCGAAAAATTTCACCAGCGTCTCCTTTGCGCGGCTAATACGGTACGACTACAAAACGTCCCTACGGACTCTCAGATTTCAAAAAGAAAAAGAAAAAGCCAAGCGGCTAGAGAAATAAGTCATCAAATCTCATATTCGAATTTAAATACATACCTTTTTCGAGCAATTCGAATTATCTGTGAAATAAATTTTCCAATCCCTTTATACACCTGTATATCCTACTAGCCATTATATCTAGTTACAGCATTCAAATCATTTTGCAAATTCGATTACAAATTTTCAATATATACTTCTTATATCCTCTTTAAATTCGCTATTGAAGTTACATATTCAATTTCATTCAATTTGAACTCTCATTCCAATTCATTTGTTACTACTCCAATTTATTTATTCAAATTCGGTTTCAACTTCATTTACTACCAAATTCAAAAGAAGTTTAACATTCAGTTTTAATCTCATTCACTTCATTCAATTGGCTTCACTTACAAATTTTTAGTTTAATAGTTCACTTTGTTTTCCACAAATCTAAATTCAATTCAGTCTTACTTACCAATTCAAAATGAATTTTTACATTAAATTTCATTTTCTTGCATTTGCTATTGCAAATTCATTTATTCATTCGAAATTTTATCCATTTTCAATTCGAATTCTCATTTCAATCGAATTTCAAATACTTTATAAGTCTTCGACTTATTTACAATTTGATTTATAAAGTCATTTGTACATTCATATTACTAATTTCATTCCTTTATGAATTTTATCTTCCAATATTTTTCTGGAACTTTATTTCAAACTATATATCACATTAATATTTCATATTCACAAATTCTATTCATATATGAATTCATTTCTTTTAAGTTAGATTTTTATTTAAACTTAAACTTTACAAGTTATCGACTTCATAATATTTCATAATCATTTCCATATAGCATTCTAGAGTTTTTTCAACATTTCAAAAATCATTTTTGAAAACAATTCAAATTACCCTTTGAATTTCTAAAACAAATTTCAAATTTTTCAAACAACTTCCATTTAAAACAATTTGGCAGCAATTCCTCTTCTGGAAACCCGAAAATGAACATTAATGATGCCGCGGTCATCATCGAAGTTATTTTCCAGCGACCGAAAAGAGTTTAGAGCTTTCATCTCTCTAAAATACTTTTCAAAACCTTTGAAATTCATTTTCAAACCAAAAAGGGAATTTAAATTTCCAAATCTCCAAAATTTTCAAATTCTTTTCAAAACATTTCCAAAAACTTCTCTGGAATTCCGTTTCAAATTATAAGTCACAATTATAATTTATATTCTTTAATTTCATTTGTATATGAATTTATCTCTTAATTTTGGAGTTACGATTTGAATTTCTTATTCAATTTCAATGATAATAGGTTAATATTATCACCTTTTACAACCATGCAACCATATACTATAGTATTTCATAGAAAAACATTTCTTTTTTATACAAAAATAGTTTTGGGCAAAATTATTTCATTCACCCTATTTTAAAACAATACTGTGCCGAATTGTTCTATTCGAGCGTTTAGAAACCCCTTCGATACAGTTTTGCAAGACTGTGCCGACGAAGGTTCATATACCACTCAATAAACCAACCATCACAATATAAAACAATTTTATATTAACTAACAAATACGCGCTCGTATATATTATTACACTCAACTCATTCTAGAGTACTACTGACTCTATCTCTAATGAGTAACACCCAACAGAGCAGGGTTGTCGCTTAACCATATGCTCTGATACCACTCTGTCACATCCCGAAATTTTCGACTTTCGAAAATTCGACATCGATACTCACTTTATCGACTGTCGAGCAATCGAGTGCCGGAAACTCCAATAGTGAGGGTTTAAGAAAAAGAAATAGAAGAAAAGATAGAAGAAAAAGAGAAGAAGAAGAATAGAAACAGAACAACAACAGAAACAGATTACAATATCAGAATCTCACATATCGCAGCGGAACAATATATAATAGATAATCACTAGTCTTTTAAAACAAAGAACTATATCAGTTTTATACATACATCAATCAGAGTCAATATACAACTCAATACAATACATCACATCAATGGACAGTTATATAACTTGTCCTCATACAGGATACACAGCGGAATAAATACTATCAAATACAAATACTACGTCTCGTCATCCAGCTTATCTCCAAAGCTCCAGAATATCCAGAATATCCTGATAATATAACTCTAGGCTGCCCGTGTGGAAATTGGTGGGCACCCAGAGTTTAGAAGGGAACAATAAACTCCGAGTCAGTCATGGTGACTGGTGTGAGATCGTAAAACAGTTATTCTTTATAACAACAAAATAATTTTAAAGTCAATTCGAAATGCTTTTGGAAAATGAAACCACCATAAGACCTCCCACCACACACACAATGCAAACGCAGAATTGGAGGAGATTTCTTCTTATGATAGTCAAAGATGCTTACTACGCAAAATCAAATTCTTTTTGATATTATTTTTAGTGCATAGTGTAGAAAACATTTCGAAAGTATAATATAAATCTTAGCCAGCATACGACCAGTATCGTATGCCTACTATAGCTACCATCCAAACAGTGGGGCGCCACCATAAGTGAATGATAGGTTCTACAACTAATACCGTACAAGGCTCGTATTGTTTCTTTGGATTTCCAACAAATGGTCAGGCTAAGGAACTTCCTATCCACGATGGGTACGTCCCTGGAATAGACGACCCGAGAACCTAACCGGATCTCTGCCAACACAAGGCCGGGTTACCTCTGCAAAAATAGGTAACTACTGACACGCGTATGCCATCCCCCGATCGTAACCGATCTTCCCGAGGATCCCCGATTTCCAACAAACCACATAGATAATAATGCAGCAACCACATAGGTTAAGTATCTGGGCTCCATACCATGATACCACCTTTATCCAGAAGGAATGACATACACTAAGGGGCGCTACTCCCTAGAACCTTGCCGCATCCTTCCTGTTTCGACCATTTCCGGGGTGTGAGGCTCGACGAAGTCTCGTCCACAAAGCTACGCTTTCTCAAAAAGCCCTGCTTCGGGTCAAACAAAATGATCAACCTATGATCACAAAGATATAAGATCAAACAAATGATCATATCACAAATGATCAAACACCGATCATTTCACAGCAACACTCAGTATGCCACGTTACCAAATTGGGATATATCGCTGATAAATTTCAACTACATAACCTCTGAGCTCGTACGTCTCAGAGAAGGGTGTTAAGCTAAGAGAATAAATTCTCCGCCACCAACAGAAATGTATTTGAAAGAAATCAGCTTTATATCTCAAATTGTAACGTCAGACACACAATCCATACAAGTCTGTTCCGGGATCGAACAGAACCGAAGGCACTTCTCACGAAGCCCTTGCAATTCCGGATAATTTTCAATCACGTCAGGACTTCCCGTCACTAAGGGTGATAAAAACCTCTAAATCGAAGATCAGTCGATGTAGAGTAACTCGACGGTAATCCTTCCGTTTTCAAAAATATCCGGTCTTCAACACCGGTCTTCGAATGCAATTCATAACGACGTATCACATATTCGGAATGGGTTATACGACCCCATGGTCCTTTCCCGGCTAACCCGAATAGTGAGCGCTTATTCAAAAATAAGTGTGGCATTCAAATTCATCCAATTCACACAAATACCTATCTAAAGGTAATTATTGATAGTCGGTTATTTAACTATCAATAAAGATGCGCAACATCATCAGATTCCAAATAATTTTCCAAATTATTTCATCTTCAAAAATATCTTTACTAGATATAAAATTTCCACACTTTCAAAAATAAATCAATATTTATTTTTAAACAGTTTCCCTTTCCTTTATAAATTCCATAGTGAATTTATATTTTTCAAAATATCTACTGATATACGATTTTAAAATCGTTTTCGATCTTCAATTTCAATTTATCTTTAAGAAGATAAAATCTCAAAAACGTTTCATTTCATTTTGGGAAACATTCCCATACTTATTTAATAATAAGTATTTCACAAATCTATTTATTTTCAACACTTGGAAAATATTCGATATACTTAAATCAATATTAAGTATATATTTCATTCTTTAAGGAAATCTATTTTCTATAACAACATCAATTTGAGTCAAAAACGAATGTTACGTAAAACATCGTTACGACGACTCAAAATCACTAGTATAGGGATTCGAATTTTTAAGATAGATATGTAAATCCCAATACTATATAAAAACATTTCCTTTCGGAAATTATTTACTATAACAACAGTGTTATAGTCCATCATTTCCTTATCTTCTCGAAAACGTCTATTCCAACAAGTACTGTTGAAAATCTATGCTTTCGATTCATAATACATTTTAAAACATCTTTTAAAATGTTTAACTTCATTTTTAATATCACTTCTTCAAAAATAAATCCATTTTACTTAACAATATATTCACTGTCCAAAATCGTGAATATAATTTACTTAACCTAATTTCAATCATTTCTACACATTTATTTCGAGAATTATCCGCTATCCAAAATCGTGGATAAAATTCCCTTAATAACTTTCTATATTAAATTCATCAAATTCAATCGATTCCGAATTTATAAAACAACGTTTATAAATTCTATTTCTATCTTAATAACACTTCAACTTATAAATTTCTTTTTTTATTAACTTCGATATTTTACTTATCAAAATAAGTAATTTCGGATTTATAAACAACTTTTATAAATTTCACTTCTATTTATAAAAACTTCAATACCAAATCAATTTCAATATTGATTTCAAAATTTATTTATCACTACTAAATAGATTCCTTATTTTTTTTCTCAAATCATTCAATATTCTATTTTTAAATGGATTCTTCAATTTGAAATCATTTTACATTGATTTCCCAAATTATTTCAATTTACCAATTTAAATTTCTAATTGGATTTCCAACTTATCTCCTTTTAAATAAATTCCTTTCAAAGAAAATATATTTCAATTGTTTCTTTCAGTCTATTTAAAAATCCAAATTCTTAAATTAAATTCTTCAATTTATAATCACTATTTTACGAAATCCATTTATTTAACATTTTCACTTGATTCTGGAATTAATTCGATAAGATTATAAAAATTAACTTTTTATACTTTAAAATTTTCTTTCTTCAAAATTTATTCAATTTCAAAAATTGATTCACTTAGAAATTTCTACTTTGATTTCATAAATTCAATTTTCGTTTATTTTTGGAATCCAATGATGTCAAAACATCCATTCAGCTAAATTTTAGCTTTTCAAACAATTTCCAAATATCAATTCAATAACAACAATAATCATTCACAGATTATCACATCACAGTAGAAATAAATTCAATCAATGTGAGGGGTCCAGTTGGATCCCTCCAACCTGTTTCCCTGCATCCAAAGACGTTAGCACAATACCATTCCACTTCGAGGTGGAATATCGCGGTATATGGGTTTTATAAAAATCCGCTTACTAACGGCGCAATAGGGTCTCATCCGCTATACGAGGCGGGAAATCAATCAATCCAATATATACATATGCCAATATGTATATACTGCTATATATATAGATATATCCTATCATATCTAATAGCACATTCAAACAAATCAATCAATGACTGCAATTCAATTATAAATCTGAGTGAGAAGATCTCACCTTTTATTTGCAATCCATTTTCCATTCCAATTTTGTTTTCTTGACTTACTTGACCTTGTATAAATAATTACACAATTCGTTAATATTCGAATTAAATCGAACTATTCAATTACTAATTTGAATTTTAATTACACAATGATTTAATTTTAAACCAATTTAATTATCGATGATTTATTTTAACTTCCAAATATAAATTTAAAATGATCCCATTTAAAATAAATCTATTTAACTACGATAAAATCCAAAACAAAATTTCCTTTTTAAATAAATTTTCCTCTAGTAATCTAAATAGTTTTAGATAAATCATTTAAACAATACATTTATACTTTACTTTCTGTAAATAAACAAACAGTAAACATTTGTTTTTCTTTTTACTGTAAAGATTTTATTTTCTGCAAATTATATACAAACATCATTTATTCGATTAATTTAACAAAAGAAAAATCGTTACCTTACTGGAAATTGTCGAACCACCCAAGATCGAGATCGAACTCGATTGGCTCTCGAATCCCACCTCAAACACTGACCTCGACAGTTTTGATCGCCCATCACCTCGCTAGACTTCGAGCTCACCACTTCATGGAACTCGCGAGCCTCACCCAATCTCGACGAAACCATCGCGACCCCAGACTCGCGAAACTCCCACTGCCTCCAGTTCCATCGATCGCGTCGCCACCATTCGATCATCATTCCAATAGCTCGCCATCGAGTTCCCTCATGCCGCGCCTGCCCTCGCGTTTGCTCTGGGCCGCCACTTCGCCAACCTGAATTCGAAGTCGAACATCCTCCACGCGCGAACGCGGCCTCGCGAATTGCCAAGACGCGCGCCCAATCGCCTCGCCATCGAACTCCCCTACGACATCGCCGATACCAGCCTCCTCCAACTCACGGTACCAGGCGTGCGCACGCGATTCAATCGCGTCTTCCATCGCGAAACCCTAATTCACCTTGTCACTCGCTGCCCCCGCTCAAACTCGAGTTCGCTTTTAACATCGCGACACATTTTCTTTGATTTGGGGATGAAGAGGGAGACGCCATTGATTTAAAACGAGAAGATAAATTTTCGTTTGTTTTAAATGAAAGAGGCTCGGGATATTTTAAATCGAGGAGGCATGGGTTTTCACGTTTTTCTTCCGCGTTCTCTGCGTGATTGTAGGCGCAAATATAGGGAACTAAACGTGCTGATATTTGACTTAATTTAAATTTCAAATTTAAATTGAATATCAATAAAACTTTAACCCGTTTACGTGTCGTATTCGCACATAACAACTCCAAATGCTACGAAATTTGAAATCCGGTAATAATTCGACATTACGGACCCACTGGAACTGGTTTCGTCGAATTCCGAGACTGTTTGAAAAATGACTATTTTTAAATATCGATTCGAATGATTAAAATTCAAAACTGAACAGAACAGTTTCAAATTCAATTCTGAAAGTTCTATTACTTCCAGTATTATCAATATAAATTTTAAAAGCTTTTGAAATATATTTCTTCAGCTCAGAATTGAAGTTTCAAATCTTTATTCAACACTCAACAGATTAAATTTAAAAATTTAATCGCCAAATTCAAAGTTATATCGGGGATTCAAATTAAATTATCGTTCAAATATTTAAAATTAATTAAATATTCTCAATTTAATTTGTTCAAAATTCAGGGTCGTTACAGTAGTGGTGGCAGGCAAGTGGAGATTGCGGAGAGAAGTCGTTCAGCGTTGTCTATTTGGGTTTTCGTGTTGTATGGAGGGAGTTTGGAGTGTGTGCATGGTAGTGGCATGCATATCATGTACATGGAGAGGGAGTGTTAAATTGGGGAAGAAGGAGTGGCAAGGGTAGTATGATAATTAATTTGAAGTTGTTAATTATAATTTAAAAATTAATTCGAAAACTTATAGTTTGCATAACTTTTGCATGCGAGGTCGGATTCGAACGCCATGTTTTGCATTGGACTCGTGTCATTGAGATCTACGCAATGGAGTTGGTTTGGTTGGATTTGAAGCTTATTTAAATTTAGGCTAAACTCGAACTATTGTTTGGTTTTAGTCCAAAGTTGGGATGTTTCGGTGAAAACAAAAATCAATGTGAGTTTAACTCACATTAAATTTTATTATATCATATCAATGATGTTATAAACATTTATTGATTGTTTGAATGTTAATTAAATTGTTTGATTAATTTTTTGGTTGAATTTCCATTTGGAAAATGGATGACATATTAATTTGATCGTTATAAACCCGTATGATTATCTATATATTATCCATAACCATTGTTTTGCAAGGAAATCTGTAGAGATACCCTGAGGGGGTTTTCGACCATAATTTAATTATTTACATCCGTATGCTATTATTAATAGTTAATCGAACTTAATTCCTGATATTCCATTTAGTAGTTTAAATTTTGTTATAGCGATTTTTGCTATATCGTCGTTTATTAAATTTCATTCCCAAAATCCCTGTCATATAAACTTGAGCTTGTGTTTCCGCTAAACGAAACATCAAAATTTATTAATCATTTTGACTAATGATAACTTAAAATAATCAATCATTTTAACTAATGATTTTTAGATTAATTAACCAATTTAATAAATGATTATTAAAAATTGGTTTATCTTTAGATTTAATTAATCATTTTTGCTAATGATGTTTTACACTTAATTAATCATTTTAACTAATGATTATTTGAGTTTAATTAATTCTTTTAATTGATGATAATGGAGTTTAATTAATTTGATGAACTTAATTAATTATTTTAATTAATGATCATGGAATTAAATTATATATTTCAATTAATGATAATTAAAATTAATATTCATTTTAATTAATGATATCTAAAAGTAATTAATCATTATAAATAATGATATTTGAATTTTATTAATCATTTTAATTAATGCTTGATTTGAATTTAATAAATTATTTTAACTAATGATATTTAGAATTTAGTTGGATCATTTTAATTAAAGATGTTTTATAACTAAATAAATCATTTTAACAAATGATGATTTAATTAATCGTTTAACTAACGGAGTGTGAATTTAATTAATCCAATTAATTTATGATTATTTAAACTTAATTAAATTTTTTAATTAATGGAATTTAAAATTACTTATCATTTAATAAATGATGTTTGAGATGACTTATTCATTTTAACTAATGGTTATTTGAATTTAATTGGTCTTTGTAATTAATGGTATTTAAAGTTAATTAATCGATTTAATAAAAGTGATTAAAGTAAATTAACTAATACAATAAAATTTCTTTAATCAACCGATTTAAAGTTAATAAACTGATTTAATAAGGATTTTAAAGTTAATTTACCGATGTTATATAACTGTTTGGAAATAATTATCTATTTTATTAAAGATAATAGATTTGTTTACTTAAAAGAGATTTTAAATGTGATTAATTATCTTTCGGTATAATTAATATTGATTTAAAGTTATAGAAAGGAATTGGAACTCGATTATTGGGATGTTAAGTTGGATATCCTTCTGGGTGTTCGGTCCGATGTTGGTGTAAGTCTTTGGGGTCGCGCACTTGGAAAAATTGTTGACTTAAGTTTTAGCAATCAGGATCAAATTCTAAAAGTGATTTATCAGTATGGTAATATGGAAATCAAGCACAAGTTCAGTTCATTTTAAAAAGAAAAAGTTTGATACATTTATTGTAACGACCCCGGATTTTATATATATTTAAATTCATAATTAATTTAGTTTTTGAATAAAAAAATTGTGAAATTAATCGATAAATTGATTCGAGTTTCCCGAATCCAAATAAAAATATATTAAATCATTTTAAATTTAGAAATTGTATATATGTGAATCTATATAGTTGTGCTTATATGAGTAAATTTGAATTTATATATACATATATATATATATACGTTGAATTTGAATTTAAATCTTAAATAAATGGTTTAAAAAAAATATAAAAAAATATAGACTTTGGACACAAGGAAATAAATAAATGATTTAAACTTAGAATTGATGGTTAATAATGATTTGAATTTATAAAATAAATACAAGATAATAAATATTAAAGTAAAATAATAGTAATAAATTAAGCTAGAAATAGAAATCAATAAATAAAAGATAAATATTAAGTAAAAAAATAATTGCTAAAATTTTAACAACAAATTAAACTCTAGAAAATTCATCTATATTACGAAATAAATAAATTTTATAGTTTTATACAATATAAAGTAAATCTTGATATCATAAATCAATACAAACAATACAAATAGAATAGACTACAGAATAATAAAAGAAAAATAAAATAAAATAAAAATAGAAGTTTACTCATATTATAAAATAATGAGACAAGGCAAAATAAAATCTAATAACATATTAAAGATTTAAATTATAAAGTAATATTATAAAGCATAAGATTAAAGGAAAATAATATACATTCAAATATGAAAAAAAATACACTTGTAAAAAAGAAGACAACATGATGTATTTGAGTTGAACAAAACATATATATATATATATATATATATATATAAGTAGGAAAACAAATAAACAAATATGCAAAGCTTGTAAAGGAAGATACTTATATGTAAATTAGTACCTAACCAATTAATGCAAATATCCATCAGCCTACAAACTTGAAAAAAATCTCTGAGCATAATAAAAAAATCTTGTACTTGATACTGTACAAAATAACAACACTCTGTAACTTGTTTATATCCATCATCTTTTTCATTTCAGTTTCGATCATTCCAAACTGAGAAAACTAAAGTATATCATCTTATATTCAAACAAAAAAAATTCAATTAAAACAACAACAATCAACTTAATTTAAAGCCAGAGATCAAGAGAAAGGATTCAACTTGCATTTTCACAGGCTGATTCAAAATAAAGCAAACTCTGTTCAATTCTGAAAATCACTGTGAGTAAACCCCTTCTTTTAAGATCTTACACTTGTATATCTTGATTTTCTGGGCTTGAAACTTGAAATAGGCCATGATTTTTGTTTGTTCAGTTGTTAAGTATGCATATATATATATATATATAGACATAGGAATGACTGTGTATGATTTAGTTGTTCCTCTGTTTTAATAACATGCTTGATCATATAATATAAATTCATATCTCCTTTTACAATCAGAATTAAGTTATGATATTTGAACGAAAAATGATTGTTATAATGTAGTATTAATTATGAAAATGATTTCGAGATTTTATATTAAGTAAACATTTCAAAAATTTAAAATTTACAATGATAATCTAAACTTTGTTCAAAATCATGCATCTGGATTTCAAATTCTAAATACATAAATGGATTCGTATTTCAAATTCATGATTTTTAATAATAAATTCATGAATTTTAAGTTGGGAAATCTCAAGCATTCGCGAGTTGAACAGAAAACTTGTTTTGGGAAAATTATGATGATCGGCGCAAAGTTGAGTGTCGTGATCGTTGTCAAAGGAAGCTTGTAGGTGGATGAACTCGGGAAAAATGGAGGAAGGTTTTATAAATGGCCGAGGTGGCCAGTCAACATCGAACTAGGGTTTTAACCTAGTTTTGGCCATGGTGGTAAAACGAATTGTTGCGTCAACGTGGGCGAGTTTGAGGCGATCGCATATGGGGGAATCGAAGTGTGGAGGTGTGAGGCAGCTGCGGGTTGGTTCGGCAGGTGTCTGGTGGTCAATCGTGGCGGCACGTGGTGGTTTTAGTCGAAGGTGTAGTTCCAGTTTTGGGTTGATTCGCTTGTTTCCGAATTTTAAACAATTCGATGATGATGGATGGTCGAGTCGTCAGAGGAGGTGATCGGCGACTATGGGTGGTCGCTGCGATGGCCGGAGCGTCGCCGTGCGAATGTGCACGTGCACATGTAGACGTTTGTGTTAGGGGATTTGGGTTCAAAAGAAGAGGTGATGGCCTCGAAGATGGTTCCGGGGAAGATGGGTGTTGGCTCGTGTAGTTGCTCGAGTAAACTTCGTTTGAGCTTGTTTTGTTTTAGATTGAGTACCGATTTTAAAGTTTGAAAAGAAAATTTGATTCCAGGTTTAAAAATTCTAACAGAAACATGAACCAGGTTTGGGAAGTTTTTAAATACAAATGAATGGTAAAGAAAATGTAAAACAAGATTTCAAACGAGTTAAACTTTTAGACATTTAAAGTTAACTGTTTTAAATATAAATTGTTTTGGTATTTAATTAATTAACTAACAAATGTTTTGAAATGATATGGTATTAAACTTTAATTAATCAATGTTATTGTATAGAAATAATTTCAAGTATTTAAATTAAAAAGATTCAAATGATGAAATTAAGTAATTGGTTAAGATAAATGGTTTATCTTAAATAAGGTTTTGATTACTAATCAACTTAAAGATAATTACTAAATGAAAGTAATTAAGGTTAATTAATTTATGATTTAAGTTTGATTAATCAAGTAATTAATGAATAATTAATTAAAGGATAATTAATTATTGTGGTTAATTAATTAAGGCAATTAATTTGAGGATAATTAAAGGTAAATTAATTAATGAAATTGATTAGGGATAATCACTTATTTTAGTTAATTAAGGAAATTAATTAAATGATAATTAATTAAGGATTAATTAATTAATGTGATTAATTAAAGGATAATTAAATAATTAAAGGTTAATTATTTAATGATTAAAGATTGATTCATTTATTAATTACGGTTGATTTATTAATAATTAAAGGTTAATTAATAAATGATTAAAGGATAATTAATAAGAATGATTTGTAATTAATTAATGTTAATTAACCAGGATTAGTGATTTATTCATAAGTAACAAATCTGATTTAAATTAATCAGATAATTAATTGATCTTACTTATGAATGTTTGGATTCTATTGAATGTGAATTGTTTGATATCCCTGATGTGTGATGCTCTGTTTGATTTGAGCTGTGATGAATGTAATTTATTTATCTGTGATAAATGTAATTTATTTATCTACGATAAATTTATATTATTTATCTGTGAATCTATGAATGAAGATAAGCGTTATAGGATTATACCGCTTATCAATATTGCTGTGTTTGAATCTGTAATGATTGATGATGTTGCACTATTGTGTTAAACCCCTAGACCACACTTTTACACACACAAATATGGATTTCACGAGGAAATCGGTTAAGTCAAAGATGATTTAAATTTAATATTTTTAAAATTGAAATTTTAATTTCAATTGATTTTGGAAATGGATTTGGGTTAAATGTTAAAACCTTTGAAAAGGAGTTTTGAGGTAAAAGTTATTTTGAATAACTTGGTAAAGTTTTCCAATTTAAATAATTTAATTTGAATTTGAATTCAAAATTTGAATTGAATTCCAAGTTTGGAAATTTATGGTTAAAGATGTTATAAATGTGTTTATATGAATTTTAACCATATAAAAGTATGGTTTTGGAAATCTAAATTTAAATCCAAGTTTTATACTTGAATGGCTTTAACTTATGAAATGGTAATTAGAGTTTCCAAACCGAAAACTATTTGTTTCAAATAATAGTAGCTTTCATAAAAAGGAAGAATTTCCAATTGGTATCGAATGATTTCAGTTTGAATGAAATTGTAAATAGTTGGAGAAAACTATGAATTAACCTTTGTGAAGGTGATTAAATCTTGTTTAAAAATCGAAGAGGATTTTAAATGGTGTATCTTATATATTATAAAAAGGTTGGAATTGTGAATTGTTTTGAAAGCTATCAATTAAATCTTTGATTTAAAGATTGAATGGGTGAATTCAATTTGGAATTGAATTATTTTGAAAAGTTAAAATTTAACCTTTGTGGAAGACCATTAAACTTTATTTTGAAACTGGGAAAGTATATCTTTTGTATAAAAGATTTGCAAATCGAAGTACTTTTGAGAACTATGAAGAATCTTTGTGAAACTAGGTGAACTTTATGAATTAAATCGAAATAGTTTTGAGAACTACGAAGAATCTTGGTGAAACTGGGTGAACTTTGTTAGATGAATCTTTTAGTGTAAAAGATTAAAATGGTAATGTGTTTAAACCATTTGAAGAGAAGTTTTGGGTAATGAGTTGTGACTTAACTAAAATCCCAATATCCATATGTTTTTAAATATTGCACTCATTATTCGGTTTAGCCATGAGAGGACTTTGTGTCATATAACCCATTCTGAATAGTGATACGACGTAAATGGATAACATTTGAAGACCGGTGTTGAAGACCGGGTGTTTGCGAGAATGATAGGATAACCTATCGATTGTCTCTGCACTGAGTGGCTCCGGTATAAGGATTTCCTAAGTGATGGGAAGTCCGATCGGGATTGTGAATACCCGGATTGCAATGGCTTCTTTAGAAGTGCCTTCGGTTCTGTTCGAACCCGGAACAGACTTGTATGTCTGTCACATACCGAAATTAGCGGCTTTCGAAAATTCGACATCGATACTCACTTTATCGACTGCCGAGCAATCGAGTGCCGGAAACTCCAATAGTGAGGGTTTTAGAAAGAAGAAAAAGTAGAAGAAGAAGAAAGCAGAAGGAAGAGAGTAGAAAAAAGGAAAGAAGAACAACACATCAGAACAGAAACAGAAAACAATATCAGAATCTCACATATCGCAGCGGAACAATATATAATAGATAAATGAATATCATTTAAAAACAAAAGAATTATATCTGTTATTACATTACATCACATCATATCATCAGAGTCAATAAACAACAATGGACAGTTATATAAACTTGTCCTCATACAGAATACACAGCGGAATAAATACTATCAGATACAAATACTACGTCTCGTCGTCCAGCTTATCTCCAAAGCTCCAGAATATCCAGAATATCCTGATAACATAACTCTAGGCTGCCCGTGTGGAAATTGGTGGGCACCCAGAGTTTAGAAGGGAACAATAAACTCCGAGTCAGTCATGGGGACTGGTGTGAGATCGTAAAACAGTTATTCTTTAAAATAATCAACAGAAAAATTTTAAAGTAAATTCGCAATGCTTTTTGGAAAATGAGACTACCATAAGACCTCCCACCACACACACAATGCAAACGCAGACTTGGAGGAGATTTCTTCTTATGATAGTCAAAGATGCTTGATACGCAAAATCAAATCATTTTTGATACTATTATTAGTGCATAGTGTAGAAAACACTTCGAAAGTATAATATTAATATTAGCCAGCATAGGCATTCCGCACTTATGCCTACTATAGCTACCATCCAAACAGTGGTGACCACCATAAGTGAATGATAGGTTCTACAACTAAAACCATACAAGTGTCGTATTGTTTCTTTGGATTTCCAACAAATGGCCAGGCTAAGGAACTTCCTTTTCCACGATGGGTACGTCCCTGGAATAGACGACCCGAGAACCTAACCGGATCTCTGCCAACACAAAGCCGGGTTACCTCTGCAAAAATAGGTAACTACTGACATGCGTATGCCATTCCCCGATCGTAACCGATCTTCCCGAGGATCCCCGATTTCCAACAAACCACATAGATAATAATGCAGCAACCACATAGGTTAAGTATCTGGGCTCCATACCATGATACCACCTCTATCCAGAAGGAATGACATACACTAAGGGGCGCTACTCCCTAGAACCTTGCCGCATCCTTCCTGTTTCGACCATTTCCGGGGTGTGAGGCTCGACGAAGTCTCGTCCACAAAGCTACGCTTTCTCAAAAAGCCCTGCTTCGGGTCAAACAAAATGATCAACCTATGATCACACAGATATAAGATCAAACAAATGATCATATCACAAATGATCAAACACTGATCATTTCACAGCAACACTCAGTATGCCACGTTACCAAATTGGGATATATCGCTGATGAATTTCAACTACATAACCTCTGAGCTCGTACGTCTCAGAGAAGGGTGTTAAGCTAAGAGAATAAATTCTCCGCCACCAACAGATATGTATTTGAAAGAAATCAGCTTTATATCTCAAATTGTAACGTCAGACACACAATCCATACAAGTCTGTTCCGGGATCGAACAGAACCGAAGGCACTTCTCACGAAGCCCTTGCATATCCGGATAAATTTCTAATCACATCCGGACTTCCCATCACTAAGGGTGATAAAACCTCTAAATCGGAGATCAGCCGATGTAGAGTAACTCGACGGTAATCCTTCCGTTTTCAAAAATATCCGGTCTTCAACACCGGTCTTCGAATGCAATTCATAACGACGTATCACATATTCGGAATGGGTTGTACGACCCCATGGTCCTTTCCCGGTTAACCCGAATAGTGAGCGATTATTCAAAAATAAGTGTGGCATTCAAATTCATCCAATTCACAACAAATACCATTCAAGGTAATTATTGATAGTCGGTTATTTAACTATCAATAAAGATGCGCAACATCATCAGATTCCAAATAATTTTCCAAATTATTCTTATCTTCCAAAATATCTTTTACTAGATATATAATTTCCACACTTCAAAAATAAATCAATATTTATTTTTAAACGAATTCCCATTTCTTTTTATAAATTCCATCTTGAATTTACATTTTTCGAATATCTACTAATATTCGATTTACAATCGTTTTCAAATATTCATTTTCGATTTATCTTTAAGAAGATAAAATCTCAAAACGTTTCATTTCATATTGGAAAAGCATTTCCCTAATTATTTAATAATAAGTATTTCACAAATCATTTATTTTCAACACTTGGAAAATATTCGATATACTTAAATCAATATTAAGTATATATTCATTCTTTAAAGAAATCATAAATTTTAACATCTATTTGAGTCAAAAACGAATGTTGCGTAAAACATCGTTACAACGACTCAAAATCACTAGTATAGGGATTCGAAATTAAAATAGATATATAAATCCCAATATTACATAAAAATATTTCCTTTCGGAAATCATTTACTATAACAACAGTGTTATAGTCTACCATTTCCTTATTTTTCTCGAAAACGTCTATTTCAACAATAAACGTTGAAATCTATGTATTCGATACGTAACACGTTTTAAAACATCTTTTAAAACAGTTACTTCATTTTTATAATATCGCTTTCCCAAAACCATATCCATTCTACTTCAACAATATATTCACTGTCCAAAATCGTGAATATACTTCACTTAACCAAATTTCAAACTTTACTACACATTTATTTCAAATAAAAATTCGCTATCCAAAAACGCGAATATATCTTCTTTAAATAATCTTCTATATTTAATTTATCAATTTCAATTGATTTCGAATTTATAAAACAATGTTTATAAATTCTATTTCTCTCTTATAACAACTTGCTTTATAAACTCTCTTAGATAACCTTCCATAATTCATTTATCAAAATTGAGTGATTTTAGATTTATAAAACAATTTTTATAAATTTCTTTTACGCTTTATAACAATTTCAGCTTCAAAAATCATTTTATCAGCAAGTTCTATTTATATTCCATCTAAGGGCAAAAAATCAAATTTATAAGTAGATTTTCTTATAAATCTTTTATTCCACAATTTCATTCACATTTTATAACTTCATAATTTATCAATCTATAAATTTCATATCTTCACATTTTATAATTATAAAATTTCATATCTTCACATTTTATAATTATAAATTTTTAGGCGTTTATTTATTTGAAAATAAATCAACTCACAAATTAAATAAAACGTCTATTCCAACAAATCACTTTAAAAACCCTTTTAAAGTAAAAGATGTTATTTTTAAACTTCAAAACTGAATCCGATGATGCAACGCATCAATTAGTCCATCACAACATCAAACATCATATATCATCATATGATGACAGAATATATATCAACATCTGTAAATAAATAAATACAGTTGAGGAATCCAGTTGGATCCCTCCAACCTGTTTCCCTGCATCCAAAGACGTTAGCACAATACCATTCCACTTCGAGGTGGAATATCGCGGTATATGGGTTTTTATAAAAATCCACTTACTAACGGCGCAATAGGGTCTCATCCGCTATACGAGGCGGGAAATCAATCAATCCAATATATACATATGCCAATATGTATATATTGCTATATATAGATATATATCCTACTATATCTAATATCACATCCAACATAGCAATCATATCAAACAATCAATAACTGCAATCAATTTTTGAGTGAGAAAAATCTCACCTTAGATTTTAATTTTGCCATCCAATTCCCAATCCAGACTGTTTCTTCGATTATTTTAACCTTGTATAAATAATTTATACAATTGATAAATATTTGAAGTGATCGAACAATCAACTTTTATTTGGTAATTTTAATTATTCAATGCTTTTATTTTCAACCCAATTTCTTTTAATAGAATTATTTAACAAGAAATTAAATTTAAAACTAATTTCTCCATTTCTTAACATTTTCCAGGATTTTAAACTACTAGGTAAATAAAATTATAAACTTTACTTTATTGCTAAAATTGTTGATAAACAGATAAAATTAAAAGTTTAACTTACTTAACTTACAAAAAAAATGTTTGAAAGATAAGTTTTCAAATTCAGCCCTTGAAAACAGTTTATGAAACCCTTTATATATATTTAACAGAACTGTTTTACCTGATTATAATATATTTCAAATTTCGTTCATTAAAACCTATATATATGTAAAATATAAAATTTGAATAAAATAAATTACTTTATACCTTACTGGAAACATCATTTCCTAATATATATTTACATTTAAAACTTCTTTTCTGTAAATCACCTTTTTGTTTACTGTAAATATTTAAACAAACTAAAGTTTCTAAAACTAAAAAAAAATTCTTTTCTGAATTCCTGTAAGTACATATATTTATAAATTGGAGAAAAAAACTTGCTTTAACAACTTCATTGCAAATTAAATTTTCTACTAACCAGTAAGCAATATTTTTCTTTGATTAAGATATGCATATTACCTAAAACTTAAAATAGACAGAAGTCTATACTCACTGTAATGAAGATCAAACTCGACGCAACCTTAGTTCCGCGTGCACGTCATCGAGATCTCGACAGCCTCAATCCCATCGCGACTACAACTTGAAGTCGCCGCCGTACTTGGCTTTGCCCTTGTTGCTCGATTCGACTGCCAAGAATTCTCCTCCCTACTTCGACCATCGCGACATGCCCTAAGTCGCCGATCGAACACCTAGGCCCACGAACAGCTCGACCATCTTCACTGCCGCTCCCGTTGCCATCACCAAAGACGACGCGTCTCTGTTCGTACGAGCGCCTCCTCCTCAACTCGATCGAAATCGAGCAACAGCTCGTATTGATCTCCTTCGCTCGCGACTCGCTCCTCCAGCCACAACGAGGATCGACCCACCTCGAATGTTCCAATCGCGACTCAACCGGTCGCGAATCCCACTGCCGCCCTGATTGATTGACGATCTCATATAGTCGAAGACGAAGTCGTGTTCCCCTTCAAAGTCGAAACCCTACAAGCGACATCGCGATTTCGCCTATACCCTTAAATGACGCGCGCGAGTTCTTGTTTGATTTGGTAGTTGGTTTCGTGGATACGAGTAGGAAAGGAGGATGAATTGATTTCGTCGTTTGTTTATATGGTATTTCAAACGAAAGGCTTCGGCCATGATTTCTTTTTATTTGAAACGAAAATGTTTGATTTTTATGAAGAGGGAGAAAACGTATTTAAAATGGAAGACGGTATGTTCTCCACGACTTCTTTTGCCTGATTCCCTGCGTGAATCATGGCGTGTTTAAAGGAAAAATCGTGGTATATTAACTGATATAATTACAAATTTTAATTTGAATTCAATTTAAATTTTAACACGTTTATACGTCGTGTGCTCTCATAACAACTCCGATTAACACGAAATTGGAAATCCGGTAATAACTCAATATTACGGAGCCAATGGAACTGGTTTCGTCGAATTCCGAGACTGTTTGAAAATTGACTATTTTTAAATTTCGATACGAATGATACAAGTTCAAAACTGATCAAAACAGTTTAAATTTAAATTCTGAAGCTGCTGTTATCTTCAGTGTTATCAATATAAATTTTACAAGCCTTTGAAATATTTTTCTTCAACTTTAAATTGAATACTCAAATTTTTTATTCAACTTCAATCGATTAAATTTTATAATTTAATCGCCGATTTCAAAATTATATCGGGAATTCAAATTAAATTATCGTTCAAATATTTAAAATTAATTAAATATTCTCAATTTAATTCGTTCAAAATTCTGTGTCGTTACAGACTTCCCCCCTTAAAAGAATTTTGTCCTCGAAATTACAAGTTAGGGGAAAATGGTCCTTAACTCGTCTACTCTTTTTCTCAAATTCAATAACTTTATCAATTTTTCAAAACAAATCTTTCTACTAAAGATTCATTATTATCTCAACTAACTTTCTAAACCTTTCATAGTTTTCAAACAATATCGTTTACTTCAAAATTCAAATTCGAGTTTAAATTCAAATTTTAAACTTTCAAATTTTCTCAAAAATTTTCTAACGCCCTAAATTTCCGAAAAATTTCGCCAGCGTCTCCTTTGCGCGGCTAATACGGCACAACTACAAAACGTCCCTACGGACTCTCAGATTTCAAAAAGAAAAGAAAAAGCCAAGCGGCTAGACAAGAAATCAGCAAATCTCATATAGAAATTCAAATACATACCTTTTTCGAGCAATTCAAATTATCTTCGAAATCAAAATTCCAACTCCTTTTATAACACCTGTATGTCCTACTAGCCATAATATCTAGTTACACATTCAAACCATTTTGCAAATTCTATTACAAAATTTTCAATATAAACTGCTTATACATTTTTAGCTTACTATTGAAGTTGCATATTCAATTTCGTTCAATCTTTACATTTCAATTCCATTTGAATTCAATTTTACCTTCTATTCTGAATATTGAATGTTTATCAACTAACTTTCATTCAACTGCACTATTTTAGATTAGTTTCATTTACTAATTCAATTTCCATTTATAATTTCTCATTTGAGTTAAATTTACCATTCAATTCAATTTGAATTCTATTTATCTTCTGAATATTGAATTTATCAATTATCTTTAGTTCACTTCAAACTAATCTCAAAACTTCATTTTATTTCACACAATTTAATTTTGTTTTCAATATTCAGTTTCAATTCTAGTTCACTTCTTTTGTTCAATCATCAGATTTGTGTTTCAATTTACCACTTTGGTTAAATCTACTTGCATTTCAACTAGATTTCAATTCATTTTAAATTTAATTCGTTCAAACCTTATTCATTTGGTCCATATTTAAATAGCTTCACTTACTAATTTTCTTTTTAATACTTCACTTTATTTTTCACAAATCTAAATTCAATTCAGTCTTACTAACTTACAAATTCGAAATGAATCTCAACTTTCAATTTCCCTTTCATTCAACTGATTCACTTGTACTTATTTTAATTTAACTCCATTCTTTAAGTTAAATTTATTCTATCAAGATTCAAATTGTATAAGTTATCAACTTAATAATATTTCATAATATTCTTATATAGTATTCCAGAGTTTTACCAACATTCAAAAATCATTTTGAAAACAATTCAAATTCCATTTGGATTTTCAAAACAAAAAGCCAAATTTTCCAAACACTTTCCATTTAAAACAATTTGGCAGCAATTCCTCTTTTGGAAACCCGAAAATGAACATCGATAATGCTGCAGTCATTACCGAAGTTATTTTCCAGCAACCTAAAAAAGTTTAGAGCTTTTATCTCTCTAAAATACTTTTCAAAACCTTTGAAATTCATTTTCAACTCTAAAAATGATTTAAACTTCCAAATTTCTCAAATTTTCAAATTCTTTTCAAAACATTTCCAAAACTTCTCTGGAATTCCGTTTAAATTATAAGTCACAATTATAATTTATATTCTCAAATTTCATTTGTATATGGATTTATTTCTTAACTTTGGAGTTACAATTTCAGTTTCTTATTCAGTTTCAATAGTAATGATAACATTTCAATAACATCACTTTCCTAACAACCAAACATCCATATATTATGATAATTCATAGAAAATCATTTCTTTTCTATACAAAAATAGTTTTGGGCAAAATTATTTCATTTACCCCATTTTAAAACAATACTGTGCCGAATTGTTCTATTCAAGTGTTTAGAAACCCCTTCGATCCAGTTTTGCAGACTGTGCCGACGAAGGTTCATATGCCACTCAATAAACCAATCATCACAATACAAAACAATTTTATATTCAATAACAAATACGCGCTCATATCTATTATTACACTCAACTCATTCTAGAGTACTACTGACTCTATCTCTAATGAGTAACACCCAACAGAGCAGGGTTGTCGCTTAACCATATGCTCTGATACCACGCTGTCACATACCGAAATTAGCGGCTTTCGAAAATTCGACATCGATACTCACTTTATCGACTGCCGAGCAATCGAGTGCCGGAAACTCCAATAGTGAGGGTTTTAGAAAGAAGAAAAAGTAGAAGAAGAAGAAAGCAGAAGGAAGAGAGTAGAAAAAAGGAAAGAAGAACAACACATCAGAACAGAAATAGAAAACAATATCAGAATCTCACATATCGCAGCGGAACAATATATAATAGATAAATGAATATCATTTAAAAACAAAAGAATTATATCTGTTATTACATTACATCACATCATATCATCAGAGTCAATAAACAACAATGGACAGTTATATAAACTTGTCCTCATACAGAATACACAGCGGAATAAATACTATCAGATACAAATACTACGTCTCGTCGTCCAGCTTATCTCCAAAGCTCCAGAATATCCAGAATATCCTGATAACATAACTCTAGGCTGCCCGTGTGGAAATTGGTGGGCACCCAGAGTTTAGAAGGGAACAATAAACTCCGAGTCAGTCATGGTGACTGGTGTGAGATCGTAAAACAGTTATTCTTTAAAATAATCAACAGAAAAATTTTAAAGTAAATTCGCTATGCTTTTTGGAAAATGAGACTACCATAAGACCTCCCACCACACACACAATGCAAACGCAGACTTGGAGGAGATTTCTTCTTATGATAGTCAAAGATGCTTGATACGCAAAATCAAATCATTTTTGATATTATTATTAGTGCATAGTGTAGAAAACACTTCGAAAGTATAATATTAATATTAGCCAGCATAGGCATTCCGCACTTATGCCTACTATAGCTACCATCCAAACAGTGGTGACCACCATAAGTGAATGATAGGTTCTACAACTAAAACCGTACAAGTGTCGTATTGTTTCTTTGGATTTCCAACAAATGGCCAGGCTAAGGAACTTCCTTTTCCACGATGGGTACGTCCCTGGAATAGACGACCCGAGAACCTAACCGGATCTCTGCCAACACAAGGCCGGGTTACCTCTGCAAAAATAGGTAACTACTGACACGCGTATGCCATCCCCCGATCGTAACCGATCTTCCCGAGGATCCCCGATTTCCAACAAACCACATAGGTAATAATGCAGCAACCACATAGGTTAAGTATCTGGGCTCCATACCATGATACCACCTCTATCCAGAAGGAATGACATACACTAAGGGGCGCTACTCCCTAGAACCTTGCCGCATCCTTCCTGTTTCGACCATTTCCGGGGTGTGAGGCTCGACGAAGTCTCGTCCACAAAGCTACGCTTTCTCAAAAAGCCCTGCTTCGGGTCAAACAAAATGATCAACCTATGATCACACAGATATAAGATCAAACAAATGATCATATCACAAATGATCAAACACTGATCATTTCACAGCAACACTCAGTATGCCACGTTACCAAATTGGGATATATCGCTGATGAATTTCAACTACATAACCTCTGAGCTCGTACGTCTCAGAGAAGGGTGTTAAGCTAAGAGAATAAATTCTCCGCCACCAACAGATATGTATTTGAAAGAAATCAGCTTTATATCTCAAATTGTAACGTCAGACACACAATCCATACAAGTCTGTTCCGGGATCGAACAGAACCGAAGGCACTTCTCACGAAGCCCTTGCATATCCGGATAAATTTCTAATCACGTCCGGACTTCCCGTCACTAAGGGTGATAAAACCTCTAAATCGGAGATCAGCCGATGTAGAGTAACTCGACGGTAATCCTTCCGTTTTCAAAAATATCTGGTCTTCAACACCGGTCTTCGAATGCAATTCATAACGACGTATCACATATTCGGAATGGGTTGTACGACCCCATGGTCCTTTCCCGGTTAACCCGAATAGTGAGCGATTATTCAAAAATAAGTGTGGCATTCAAATTCATCCAATTCACAACAAATACCATTCAAGGTAATTATTGATAGTCGGTTATTTAACTATCAATAAAGATGCGCAACATCATCAGATTCCAAATAATTTTCCAAATTATTCTTATCTTCCAAAATATCTTTTACTAGATATATAATTTCCACACTTCAAAAATAAATCAATATTTATTTTTAAACGAATTCCCATTTCTTTTTATAAATTCCATCTTGAATTTACATTTTTCGAATATCTACTAATATTCGATTTACAATCGTTTTCAAATATTCATTTTCGATTTATCTTTAAGAAGATAAAATCTCAAAACGTTTCATTTCATATTGGAAAAGCATTTCCCTAATTATTTAATAATAAGTATTTCACAAATCATTTATTTTCAACACTTGGAAAATATTCGATATACTTAAATCAATATTAAGTATATATTCATTCTTTAAAGAAATCATAAATTTTAACATCTATTTGAGTCAAAAACGAATGTTGCATAAAACATCGTTACAACGACTCAAAATCACTAGTATAGGGATTCGAAATTAAAATAGATATAAATCCCAATATTACATAAAAATATTTCCTTTCGGAAATCATTTACTATAACAACAGTGTTATAGTCTACCATTTCCTTATTTTTCTCGAAAACGTCTATTTCAACAATAAATGTTGAAATCTATGTATTCGATACGTAACACGTTTTAAAACATCTTTTAAAACAGTTACTTCATTTTTATAATATCGCTTTCCCAAAACCATATCCATTCTACTTCAACAATATATTCACTGTCCAAAATCGTGAATATACTTCACTTAACCAAATTTCAAACTTTACTACACATTTATTTCAAATAAAAATTCGCTATCCAAAAACGCGAATATATCTTCTTTAAATAATCTTCTATATTTAATTTATCAATTTCAATTGATTTCGAATTTATAAAACAATGTTTATAAATTCTATTTCTCTCTTATAACAACTTGCTTTATAAACTCTCTTAGATAACCTTCCATAATTCATTTATCAAAATTGAGTGATTTTAGATTTATAAAACAATTTTTATAAATTTCTTTTACGCTTTATAACAATTTCAGCTTCAAAAATCATTTTATCAGCAAGTTCTATTTATATTCCATCTAAGGGCAAAAAATCAAATTTATAAGTAGATTTTCTTATAAATCTTTTATTCCACAATTTCATTCACATTTTATAACTTCATAATTTATCAATCTATAAATTTCATATCTTCACATTTTATAATTATAAAATTTCATATCTTCACATTTTATAATTATAAATTTTTAGGCGTTTATTTATTTGAAAATAAATCAACTCACAAATTAAATAAAATGTCTATTCCAACAAATCACTTTAAAAACCCTTTTAAAGTAAAAGATGTTATTTTTAAACTTCAAAACTGAATCCGATGATGCAACGCATCAATTAGTCCATCACAACATCAAACATCATATATCATCATATGATGACAGAATATATATCAACATCTGTAAATAAATAAATACAGTTGAGGAATCCAGTTGGATCCCTCCAACCTGTTTCCCTGCATCCAAAGACGTTAGCACAATACCATTCCACTTCTAGGTGGAATATCGCGGTATATGGGTTTTTATAAAAATCCACTTACTAACGGCGCAATAGGGTCTCATCCGCTATACGAGGCGGGAAATCAATCAATCCAATATATACATATGCCAATATGTATATATTGCTATATATAGATATATATCCTACTATATCTAATATCACATCCAACATAGCAATCATATCAAACAATCAATAACTGCAATCAATTTTTGAGTGAGAAAAATATCACCTTAGATTTTAATTTTGCCATCCAATTCCCAATCCAGACTGTTTCTTCGATTATTTTAACCTTGTATAAATAATTTATACAATTGATAAATATTTGAAGTGATCGAACAATCAACTTTTATTTGGTAATTTTAATTATTCAATGCTTTTATTTTCAACCCAATTTCTTTTAATAGAATTATTTAACAAGAAATTAAATTTAAAACTAATTTCTCCATTTCTTAACATTTTCCAGGATTTTAAACTACTAGGTAAATAAAATTATAAACTTTACTTTATTGCTAAAATTGTTGATAAACAGATAAAATTAAAAGTTTAACTTACTTAACTTACAAAAAAAAATGTTTGAAAGATAAGTTTTCAAATTCAGCCCTTGAAAACAGTTTATGAAACCCTTTATATATATTTAACAGAACTGTTTTACCTGATTATAATATATTTCAAATTTCGTTCATTAAAACCTATATATATGTAAAATATAAAATTTGAATAAAATAAATTACTTTATACCTTACTGGAAACATCATTTCCTAATATATATTTACATTTAAAACTTCTTTTCTGTAAATCACCTTTTTGTTTACTGTAAATATTTAAACAAACTAAAGTTTCTAAAACTAAAAAAAAATTCTTTTCTGAATTCCTGTAAGTACATATATTTATAAATTGGAGAAAAAAACTTGCTTTAACAACTTCATTGCAAATTAAATTTTCTACTAACCAGTAAGCAATATTTTTCTTTGATTAAGATATGCATATTACCTAAAACTTAAAATAGACAGAAGTCTATACTCACTGTAATGAAGATCAAACTCGACGCAACCTTAGTTCCGCGTGCACGTCATCGAGATCTCGACAGCCTCAATCCCATCGCGACTACAACTTGAAGTCGCCGCCGTACTTGGCTTTGCCCTTGTTGCTCGATTCGACTGCCAAGAATTCTCCTCCCTACTTCGACCATCGCGACATGCCCTAAGTCGCCGATCGAACACCTAGGCCCACGAACAGCTCGACCATCTTCACTGCCGCTCCCGTTGCCATCACCAAAGACGACGCGTCTCTGTTCGTACGAGCGCCTCCTCCTCAACTCGATCGAAATCGAGCAACAGCTCGTATTGATCTCCTTCGCTCGCGACTCGCTCCTCCAGCCACAACGAGGATCGACCCACCTCGAATGTTCCAATCGCGACTCAACCGGTCACGAATCCCACTGCCGCCCTGATTGATTGACGATCTCATATAGTCGAAGACGAAGTCGTGTTCCCCTTCAAAGTCGAAAACCTACAAGCGACATCGCGATTTCGCCTATACCCTTAAATGACGCGCGCGAGTTCCTGTTTGATTTGGTAGTTGGTTTCGTGGATACGAGTAGGAAAGGAGGATGAATTGATTTCGTCGTTTGTTTATATGGTATTTCAAACGAAAGGCTTCGGCCATGATTTCTTTTTATTTGAAACGAAAATGTTTGATTTTTATGAAGAGGGAGAAAACGTATTTAAAATGGAAGACGGTATGTTCTCCACGACTTCTTTTGCCTGATTCCCTGCGTGAATCATGGCGTGTTTAAAGGAAAAATCGTGGTATATTAACTGATATAATTACAAATTTTAATTTGAATTCAATTTAAATTTTAACACGTTTATACGTCGTGTGCTCTCATAACAACTCCGATTAACACGAAATTGGAAATCCGGTAATAACTCAATATTACGGAGCCAATGGAACTGGTTTCGTCGAATTCCGAGACTGTTTGAAAATTGACTATTTTTAAATTTCGATACGAATGATACAAGTTCAAAACTGATCAAAACAGTTTAAATTTAAATTCTGAAGCTGCTGTTATCTTCAGTGTTATCAATATAAATTTTACAAGCCTTTGAAATATTTTTCTTCAATTTAAATTGAATACTCAAATTTTTTATTCAACTTCAATCGATTAAATTTTATAATTTAATCGCCGATTTCAAAATTATATCGGGAATTCAAATTAAATTATCGTTCAAATATTTAAAATTAATTAAATATTCTCAATTTAATTCGTTCAAAATTCTGGGTCGTTACAATGTCCGTATGTCTGACATTACACTTTGAGATATAAAGCTGATTTCTTTCAAATACATTTCTGTTTGGTGGCGGAGAATTTATTCTCTTAGCTTAACACCCTTCTCTGAGACGTACGAGCTTAGAGGTTATGTAGTTGAAGGTTATCAGTGATATATTCCCAATTTGGTAGTGTGGCATGCTAAGTGTTGCTGTGTGTTGCTGATCATTTGTTGATCAAAGCATGGCTTTTGTGAAAAGCGTAGCTTTGTGGACGAGACCTCATCGAGTCTCACAAACCGGTAATGGTCGAAACAGGAAAGATGCGGCAAGGTTTCAGGGGTAGCTCCCCTAGGGTATGTCCATTCCTTCTGGAAAAAAAGTGGTATCATGGTATGGTGCCCAGATATTTACTTGTGTGGTTGCTCCAATCTCATTTACTGTGTGATTGTTGCTGTGTGATCGAGGCCTCGGATCAAGGTCACAAACGACCGGGGGTGGCATATCTCAGGTTTACTACCCGGGAAGGGGGTAACCAGCCTTGTGTTGGTAGAGAGCAGTTGTCTCTCGGGGCGTCCCTCTAGAGGCGTTCCCATGTGGCATAGGAAGTTCCTTAGCCTGACCATTTGTTGGAAATCCAAAGAAACAATACGAGCCCTTTACGATTGCAGTTGTATAACCTGTCTCCTCAGGCGGCAGCTATAGCAGGCATAATATAATGGTACCTATGCTGGCTAAGATTAATATTATATTTTCAAAATGTTTCCTACACTATGCACTAGTAATAATATCAAAAGAGATTTTTCTTGTATTAAGCATATTTGACTATCATAAGGAGAAATCTCCTCCAATTCTACGTTTGCATTGTGTGTGTGGCGGGAGGCCTTATGGTAGTTTCATTTTACGAAAAGCATTGGGGATTTCAATGTTTAAAATTCTTTTGTTGTTTGCTTTAAAGATAAACTATTTTTGTTACTAACACCAGTCCCATGACTGACTCGGAGTTTATTGTTCCCTTTCTAAACTCTGGGTGCCCACAATTTTCCACACGGGCAGTCTAGAGTTGGGTTTTTCAGATAGTCAGGTTTAGTAGATTATCGGGAGCTATTTTAGTTTGGAGATCACGACTGACCTTGCTTCTCTTTGTGAATCGTGATGATGGTTCGAGCTTGACGTTGGAGTTGTTGGACTCAATCTCTTTTTCAGATCACTTGGAGTATCACTTCTATTTTCCGTTGTAGCATTTTTATTTATCTTTGATATTCTTGTATCATATTGATATGATTGTTGTATATCATTCTGGATATTGTATTCATTGGAGTTGTATATGATATCATTCATTTCTTTCTTCCACTGTGTTGTTATACTTACTGTGTTATAAGCTCCGGCGAGCCAGATTCGGCGTTTGAATCTGTGGCATTCGAGTACAAGTGAAGTACGGGTACTGATTTTTGAAGGTCGAGTCAGGATCATTACATTTTGGTATCAGAGCTAAGGTTAAACTTTAGCTCAGGAGTATAACACATTAAGTAGCTCATTAGAGATTGGATGAAGTATACCCTAGAATGAGTAATCCTTAAGATATCCGTCCGTATGCCTCTATAAATTCTCTTACTATCCACTGATATTGAGTATGAGTGCAAGAAGAGGATGAGATAGGGGACAGAGGAATACAACTATAAATGGTCAATACCCTGTAACAACAAGGAAACAATTTTTTCTCTATCAATCTCTTTTGTTCAACATCTTTTCTCAATTCTTCGATAGTTCCTGGTAGATCCAGGAAGAAGATTTGATATATTTGTATGGGACATAAACTCCAAATGGGTCAGAATTGTTTGTTTGGATGAATTGGTTGCTTTGGTTGCTATGGTTGATAGGTATAATTTGGCTTCTAAACTAAAAGTTTTGGAATTGTATCCATATATCTATCTATTCTTTGGGTCCCAATATATTCTATGAATGGTTAGTTATCCTTTCGAACTAACCGATGGCTTTGCATACTTCGTAGATCTGGATAACCCGAGTATCCTGTGAATTTTTTTTAAATAGATTCGTTCTTGTATCTATTATTGATATTCTGATTTGGTAAGCCAAATGCAGAATAGATGCTCAGTTGATTTGATGAAACATTTTTCATCTATCTTTGTGTCTCCCTGGCAAATTTCAAGGACGAAATTCTTTTAAGGGGGGAAGGTTATAACGACCCTGGATTTTATATATATTTAAATTGATAATTAATTTAGTTTTTGAATAAAAAAATTGTGAAATTAATCGATAAATTGATTCGAGTTTCCCCGAATCCAAATAAAAATATATTAAATCATTTTAAATTTAGAAATTGTATATATAAGTGAATCTATATAGTTGTGCCTATATGAGTAAATTTGAATTTATATATACATATATATACATTGAATTTGAATTTAAATCTTAAATAAATGGTTTAAAAAATATATATAAAAATATAGACTTTGGACACAAGGAAATAAATAAATGATTTAAACTTAGAATTGATGGTTAATAATGATTTGAATTTATAAAATAAATACAAGATAATAAATATTAAAGTAAAATAATAGTAATAAATTAAGCTAGAAATAGAAATCAATAAATAAAAGATAAATATTAAGTAAAAAAATAATTGCTAAAATTTTAACAACAATTTAAACTCTAGAAAATTCATCTATACTACGAAATAAATAAATTCTATAGTTTTATACAATATAAAGTAAATCTTGATATCATAAATCAATACAAACAATACAAATAAAATAGACTACAAAATAATAAAAGAAAAATAAAATAAAGTAAAAATAGAAGTTTACTCATATTATAAAATAATGAGACAAGGCAAAATAAAATCTAATAACATATTAAAGATTTATATTATAAAGTAATATTACAAAGCATATGATTAAAGGAAAATAATATACATTCAAATATGAAATATATATATATACAATTGTAAAAAAAAGAAAAAAAAGAAGACAACATGATGTATTTGAGTTGAACAAAACATAGATATATATATATATATATATATATATATATAAGTAGGAAAACAAATAAACAAATATGCGAAGCTTGTAAAGGAAGATACTTATATGTAAATTAGTACCAAAGCAATTAATGCAAATATCCATCAGCCTACAAACTTGAAAAAAATCTCTGAGCATAATAAAAAAATCTTGTACTTGATATTGTACAAAATAACAACACTCTGTAACTTGTTTATATCCATCATCTTTTTCATTTCAGTTTCGATCATTCCAAACTGAGAAAACTAAAGTATATCATCTTATATTCAAACAAAAAAAAATTCAATTAAAACAAAAACAATCAACTTAATTTAAAGCCAGAGATCAAGAGAAAGGATTCAACTTGCATTTTCACAGGTTGATTCAAAATAGAGCAAATTCTGTTCACTTCTGAAAATCACTGTGAGTAAACCCCTTCTTTTAAGATCTTACACTTGTATATCTTGATTTTCTGGGCTTGAAACTTGAAATATGCCATGATTTTTGTTTGTTCAGTTGTTAAGTATGTATATATATATATATATAGACATAGGAATGATTGTGTATGATTTAGTTGTTCCTCTGTTTTAATAACAGGCTTGATCATATAATATAAATTCATATCTCCTTTTACAATCAGAATTAAGCTATGATATTTGAATTAAAAATGATTGTTATAATGTAGTATTAATTATGAAAATGATTTCGAGATTTTATATTAAGTAATCATTTCAAAAATTTAAAATTTACAATGATAATCTAAACTTTGTTCAAAATCATGCATCTGGATTTAAAATTCTAATTACATAAATGGATTCGTATTTCAAATTCATGATTTTTAATAATAAGTTCACGAATTTTAAGTTGGGAAATCTCAAGCATTCGCGAGTTGAACAGAAAACTTGTTTTGGGCAAATTCCGATGATCGGTGCAAAGTTGAGTGTCGTGATCGTTGTCAAAGGAAGCTTGTAGGTGGATGAACTCGGGAAAAATGGAGGAAGGTTTTATAAATGGCCGAGGTGGCCAGTCATCGTCGAACTAGGGTTTTAACCCAGTTTTGGACATGGTGGTAAAACGAATTGTTGCGTCAACGTGGGCGAGTTTGAGGCGATCGCATATGGGGGAATCGAAGTGTGGAGGTGTGAGGCAGCTGCGGGTTGGTTCGGCAGGTGTCTGGTGGTCAATCATGGCAGCGCGTGGTGGTTTTAGTCGAACGGTAGTTCCAGTTTTGGGTTGATTCGCTTGTTTTCGCATTTCAAACAATTCGATGATGATGGATGGTCGAGTCGTCAAAGGAGGTGATCGGCGACTAATGGGTGGTCGCCGCGATAGCAGGAGCGTCGCCGTGCGACTGTGCACGTGCACATGTAGACGTTTGTGTCAGGATATTTGGGTTCAAAAGAAGAGGTGATGGCCTCGAAGATGGTTCCGGGGAAGATGGGCGCTGGCTCGTGTAGTTGCTCGAGTAAACTTCGTTTGAGCTTGTGTTGTTTTTGATTGATTACCGATTTTAAAGTTTGAAAAGAAAATTTGATTCCAGGTTTAAAAATTCTAACAGAAACATGAACCAGGTTTGGGAAGTTTTTAAATACAAATGAATGGTAAAGAAAATGTAAAACAAGATTTCAAACGAGTTCAACTTTTAGACATTTAAAGTTAAATGATTTAAATATAATTTGTTTTGGTATTTAATTAATTAACTAACAAATGTTTTGAAATGATGTGGTATTAAACTTTAATTAATCAATGTTCTTGTATAGAAATAATTTTAAGTATTTAAATTAAATAGATTCAAATGATGAAATTAAGTAATTGGTTAAGATAAATGGTTTATCTTAAATAAGGTTTTGATTACTAATCAACTTAAAGATAATTACTAAATGAAAGTAATTAAGGTTAATTAATTTATGATTTAAGTTTGATTAATCAAGTAATTAAAGAATAATTAATTAAAGGATAATTAATTATTGTGGTTAATTAATTAAGGCAATTAATTTGAGGATAATTAAAGGTAAATTAATTAATGAAATTGATTAGGGATAATCACTTATTTTAGTTAATTAAGGAAATTAATTAAATGATAATTAATTAAGGGTTAATTAATTAATGTGATTAATTAAAGGATAATTAAATAATTAAAGGTTAATTATTTAATGATTAAAGATTGATTCATTTATTAATTACGGTTGATTAATTAATAATTAAAGGTTAATTAATAAATGATTAAAGGATAATTAATCAGAATGATTTGTAATTAATTAATGTTAACTAACTAGGATTAGTGATTTATTCATAAGTAATAAATCTAATTTAAATTAATCAGATAATTAATTGATCTTACTTATGAATGTTTGGATTCTATTGAATGTGAATTGTTTGATATCCCTGATGTGTGATGCTCTGTTTGATTTGAACTGTGATGAATGTAATTTATTTATCTGTGATAAATGTAATTTATTTATCTGCGATAAATTTATATTATTTTTCTGTGAATGAAGATAAGCGTTATAGGATTATACCGCTTATCAATATTGCTGTGTTTGAATCTGTAATGATTGATGATGTTGCACTATTGTATTAAACCCCTAGACCACACTTTTACACACACAAATATGGATTTCCCGAGGAAATCGGTTAAGTCACAGATGATTTAAATTTAATATTTTTAAAATTGAAATTTTAATTTCAACTGATTTTGGAAATGGATTTAGGTTAAATGTGAAAACCTTTGAAAAGGAGTTTTAAGATAAAAGTTATTTTGAATAACTTGGTAAAGTTTTCCAATTTAAATAATTTAATTTCAATTTGAATTCAAAATTTGAATTGAATTCCATGTTTGGAAATTTATGGTTAAAGATGTTATAAATGTGTTTATATGAATTTTAACCATCTAAAAGTATGGTTTTGGAAATCTAAATTTAGATCCAAGTTTTATACTTGAATGGCTTTAACCTATGAAATGGTAATTAGAGTTTCCAAACCGAAAACTATTTGTTTCAAATAATAGTAGCTTTCATAAAAAAGAAGAATTTCCAATTGGTATCGAAAGATTTCAAGTTTGAATGAAATTGTAAATAGTTGGAGAAAACTATGAATTAACCTTCGTGAAGGTGATTAAATCTTGTTTAAAAATCGAAGAGGATTTTAAATGGTGTATCTTCTATATTATAAAAAGGTTGGAATTGTGAATTGTTTTGAAAGCTATCAATTAAACCTTTGATTTAAAGATTGAATGGGTGAATTCAATTTGGAATTGAATTATTTTAAAAAGTTAAAATTTAACCTTTATGGAAGACCATTAAACTTTGTTTTGAAACTGGGAAAGTATATCTTTTGTATAAAAGATTTGGAAATCAAAATAGTATTGAGAACTATGAAGAATCTTTGTGTAACTAGGTGAACTTTGTGAATTAAATCGAAACAGTTTTGAGAACTATGAAGAATCTTTGTGAAACTAGGTGAACTTTGTGAGATGAATCTTTTTGTGTAAAAGATTAAAATGGTAATGTGTTTAAACCATTTGAAGAGAAGTTTTGGGTAATGAGTTGTGACTTAACTGAAATCCCAATATCCATATGTTTTTAAATATTGTGCTCATTATTCGGTTTAGCCGGGAGAGGACTTTGTGTCATATAACCCATTCCGAATAGTGATACGACGTAAATGGATAGCATTTGAAGACCGGTGTTGAAGACCGAGTGTTTGCGAGAACGATAGGATAACCTATCGATTGTCTCTGCACTGAGTGGCTCCGGTATAGAGATTTCCTAAGTGATGGGAAGTCCGATCGCGATTGTGAATACTCGGATTGCAAGGGCTTCTTTTGAAGTGCCTTCGGTTTTGTTTGAACCCAGAACAAACTTGTATGGCTGTATGTCTGACATTACACTTTGAGATATAAAGCTGATTTCTTTCAAATACATTTCTGTTTGGTGGTGGAGAATTTATTCTCTTAGCTTAACACCCTTCTCTGAGACGTACGAGCTCAGAGGTTATGTAGTTGAAGGTTATCAATGATATATTCCCAATTTGGTAGTGTGGCATGCTATGTGTTGTTGTGTGTTGCTGATCATTTGTTGATCAAAGCATGGCTTTTGTGAAAAGCGTAGCTTTGTGGATGAGACCTCATCGAGTCTCACAAACCGGTAATGGTCGAAACAGGAAAGATGCAGCAAGGTTTCAGGGGTAGCTTCCCTAGGGTATGTCCATTCCTTTTGGAAAAAAGGTGGTATCATGGTATGGAGCCCAGATATTTACCTGTGTGGTTGCTCCAATCTCATTTACTGTGTGATTGTTGCTGTGTGATCGAGGCCTCGGATAAAGGTCGCAAACGACCGGGGGTGGCATATCTTAGGTTTACTACCCGGGAAGGGGGTAACCGGCCTTGTGTTGGCAGAGAGCAGTTGTCTCTCGGGGCGTCCCTCCAGAGGCGTTCCCATGTGGCATAGGAAGTTCCTTAGCCTGACCATTTGTTGGAAATCCAAAGAAACAATATGAGCCCTTTACGATTGCAGTTGTATAACCTGTCTCCTCAGGCGGCAGCTATAGCAGGCATAATATAATTGTACCTATGCTGGCTAAGATTAATATTATATTTTCGAAATTATTCCTACACTATGCACTGGTAATAATATCAAAAGATATTTTTCTCGTATTAAGCATATTTGACTATCATAAGGAGAAATCTCCTCCAATTCTGCGTTTGCATTGTGTGTGTGGCGGGAGGCCTTATGGTAGTTTCATTTTCCGAAAAGCATTGAGGATTTCAATGTTTAAAATTCTTTTGTTGTTTGTTTTAAAGATAAACTATTTTTGTTACTCACACCAGTCCCATGACCGACTCGTAGTTTATTGTTCCCTTCCTAAACTCTGGGTGCCCACAATTTTCCACACGGGCGGTCTAGAGTTGGGTTTTTCAGATAGTCAGGTTTAGTAGATTATCGGAAGCTAGTTCAATATGGAGATCACGACTGACCTTGCTTCTCTTTGTGAATCGTGATGATGGTTCGAGCTTGATGTTCGAGTTGTTGGACTCAATCTCTTTTTCAGATCACTTGGAGTATCACTTCTGTTTTCCGCTGTAGCATCTTTATTTATCTCTGATATTCTTGTATCATATTGATATCATTGTTGTATATCATTCTGGATATTGTATTCATTGGAGTTGTATATGATATCATTCATTTCTTTCTTCCACTGTGTTGTTATACTTACTGTGTTATAAGCTTCGGGAAGCCAGATTCGGGGTTTGAATCTGCGGCATTCGAGTACAAGTGAAGTACGGGTGCCGATTTTCGAAGGCCGAGTCAGGATCGTTACATTTATGGAAATGATTTAATTCCCGTAAAGCGAATCATTGGAAACAATTTATTTGTATAATTAGCACTAAACATCAAAGAAGTAAACTTGCCGCTATTTCAAAAGTTAAGAATAATCGTTGGACATGATTTTGAGGCAACATTACCTTGACTTGTCCGGTACTGTTATTAAGCAAGAAAAAGTACAAGTTTGAACTCAATGAGTTGTGATAAGTAGACAAGACTTAATTTCCATATACGATCGTTTTATATCCTCAATAGTTAGTATCCTAGTTATCGGTTACTTCAGCTACTTTATTAACATCATTCTAAGACGATTTATTGCTCCGTTGAGCGTTGATTATCCTTTGCCCGAAATGACTAAACCAAAGCGCATGGTTTTTGGGGGCCAAGTTATATGGGTTTGCCCCCATTAGGATATTTTCACATCTCATCTAGATTTTTGACTACCGTCACGTGAAAAATGATTGAGAGTTTTTAGATGTGAAATTTTCGAATTCTCAGTACGGTTTGGCAGGGTCTGGCTTGGAGTTCCTAGGATTTTTAAGTAAATTTCTAGAGGTATACTTCTTCTAAGGGGGATGCACCCCTTGTCATTTATAGGAAATTTCCTTTCCTTGTTTGATTCAAAGACCCTGAATCTGTTTTAGCTTTAAATTGCCACAAGTATAGCCAACTCCTCATCAACTCATTTAAATATTGACTTAGTTCATTCTATCAAAGTAGGACCGCTATCTTATTCTATCCAATCTATCAAGTTGGATGGTTACCTTATTCTATCCATTCTATCAAGTTTTGATTGTTACCTTATTTAGTTCATTTTATTAAGTTGGACTATTTTCCTTGTTCTATCCATTTTGTCCAGTTTGGATTTTACTTGGTTTATTTTCATTCTTTCAAGTCTGGTTTTAATATTAATTATGCCCATTTCTATTTGCATTTGTTTTTGATATTTATTTTTGCGCTTGCCTGTATGGATGTTATTCTTATGAGGTGAAAATATGTTCCGCGTTAGCGACGTGGTCTTACAGAACCTTATATGTTCCCCATTATTTGAGTTATCTCACACTGGCATTTCCAGACTGATGTGGATGTTATTTTATTATAATGCTCGAGTCTGACCGAGTATTTTCCCAGGTTGTCCATGGAGTTATGAAGGTCTCGAAGAGGAGCTGAAGAGTCACCTATCAAAGTATTTTAATTTTTCGCTGTAATATATAGTATACCTATCGACATTTGTAAGATCAGGATTTTAAAACTGTCCAGCTGACAAGGTTTGTTTTTAACTCTGATATACTCTGTACGTTTGGAGTGATAGTTTCTACTATACTTGTCATATTATAGGTTGTCGATTCCTCTGTGAGATTCCGCTTTCTCCGTTCTATATATGTTCTTTTCTTTTTATTTACCCAAACAATCTGATCATTTATCAATTGGATGCTCGACAATAGAACACAGTGGTAGTGTTCGATGTCGACTTTCGATGGTAAAAAGGTGGGTCGTTACAATGTGTATACGATGCGGAAACATCAATAGAATCACACCCTACGCTTGATCCTTCCTTTGAAAATGCTACACTTAAATAAAATGCAGTATCAACTGGTACTGACTCGAAAAAGAAAATGCATTTAAAGAAGAATCAAGGCATGTACATGTTTATTCCCTGGAGAATGCTACACTGAAAGGGAAAGTCCTCATTAGTGAACCTATAGTAACATGGAATATATACAACAGGGGAAGCTAACAAACAAAAGTAATATGCATATAATATGGATGAATAAAACTTCCTCAATTCATACTTGCTCATAAGTATTGAACCAGGGGCATAATTGATGAAGCGGTGGCGGTAAGGAATGAAAATACCAAGAAATGTTACTGGATATGGAAAAATATGTGCTTATAGATGAAGCGTATCTGCTTGTCTTACAAAAAGGGAAAGACGTTATTTCTGAACAAGCTTTCTAAAAGAGATTTGAGAAGTGGAGCAATAATTTCATAAGTTGAAGATATCAAAACCCTAGCAATGGCATCACCTGCTCCTTCCAACAGTCTAGACCAAGGTTTTAAATCTCGCTCATCTCGGCCGAGATCTCGTTTTCAAGCCTGGGCGATTCGAAACAGGCTATTTCGTTTAAATCTCGTCTGATCCAAATCTCAGACGATATTTCAATATCTCGTTCGGTATCTCGGACAAGATTTAACAGTGAGATATCGGCCGATTTGTTGAATTTTGGAAAAAATCAACTCTTTTTCCGTATTGGGCTAGCTCATTCTTTACCTTAATTTAAGCCTTCTTAATTGTACTTTTTTAACCCTTATTTCTTATATAAATCTCATTTAATCTTCATCTCTTATTTTACGGCAGTGACAAGTGTAAGAAGATTAAAAAATCTACATCGATTATGGTAAGTATTTCACTTTATGATTTTCATTTAGGTTTCTGATCCAAATTAATTTACATCCGATTTCATTTTTCTTTTTTCGACACTTTCTTGAGTTTTTTTCCTAATTCTATTTTTGTACGGCTATAAATTTTGGGCTTCACTTATTTAACTTTATGTTCCAAATGGATTCCCAATTTGATTTCATTTAGTCTTTGCTGCTATAATTTTTTTCCTCAAGGCTTATTTTTAAGCAATAAAGGAATTCTCTTTCATCTATTAATTTCATTTGATGATTACATGCTCATTCATACATCATTTTTTTTCTTTTCTTATAATATTACTAAATGTTTGAAAATTGTTTGTACTATGTATGCTATTTTCTACGTTTGTTTGAAATATCTATGCTATTGGTTGCTTAATGAGATTTTGTTTGCTAATAACTAAATACTATAATCAGACATAGAATATCTTAATTCTACTTGTAGACTTTTGTATTTGAAGTTATAAAATTAAGATTTCCCTTGCAACACTATAAATCATAAAAGGTAGAAATGAGACATTATATTGTGTAGGAAAGTTAAGTGAATGATTAAACAAAGTAAAGGTGCATATGTTATGTTTTGTTTCTTGTCTACTTTATCTCATATGATATTATATTGAACATTATTCATGAAATCTAGTTATTTTTTTATTTTACATGATACAAGCTATATTTTTTCATACTAAATTACTAATGATAAGCGTGTGATATATTCAAGGTAAGTGCATAGTGTTTTCCTTAAGGTGGTGACTAGTAGCATAAATTTAGGTGTATGAAAACTAATTTTCGACATGACATATACTCCGAGATAACTCCGAAATGAATTTTAGAAACCGAGATGTAAATCGGAGATGGACGACCGATATGCACTCATCTCGTTCGAGATCTCACCCGATACGAGATAAGCTCTCTAAATTCTTCGAGACAAGACGTGACCGAAATCCGAGATTTAAAACCTTGGTTTAGACTCCCCTACACAAAATCTTGTCCCTTCACTACCTTTTAACTCAGACAATTTCATCCGAAACCCTCCCAATAGAAATGAGGAGGGATTTATGCTAGTTCTACACAAAACAGGAAGAGGCAAAAACATGGTAATATTTCAATTCGGTGTTTAGAAATTCGATTTGAGAAAATCAAAAATGGATAGACAATTAATACCAGATCGATGCTTGAAATTTGGAGTTATAATTGATTCACAGCTGCTACAAAAGCTAAGCGAAAGAAGCGCCTGTGGTCTTTGATTCCTTCATTGAATTTGTAGATTTAGGCTTTTGAGAAGGGGGGCCATACGGATTCCAGTTTTATTTTGTGTAGATAATTAAAGTACATGGGTACGAAATCCGGGTTGACCTATTTTTATTTTCCTTCTTGTTTTCTAACGAAAGAGGAATTTTAAAAACTGAAGATGGGTCAATAAGGTGGTGCAAAAATGTAGATAATTGCTACACCACCATGATGTAAAATAAATTCAATTATATAAATATAATAAGACGTCATTAAGGCGTCTCTAAATCTCATTGGCGTCGCAAAAGTGTGAAATTTTTTCGATGCATTTGTGACACCTTCCTTAAAAGTTAAAGCATTCACAGCGTCCCTAAGGCATAGCTAATTAATGACGCATTCATGACGTCATATTGATGACATTGAAGTTAGTGATGCCGCGACGATGCCAAGTCGCTACGGCGTCGCTATTTGACGTCAGAAATCAGCCTTCCTCTTGTAGTGTTATAGTTTTAGAATTATTTTAGTACATTAATAGTGTTTTTTTACAGACATACGATTCCTTGCATTTTGACTAAAATTCAAACTATTTGATTTCTTCGTCAAAGTACTTACCTAACTTTAATGCTTATCGAATAATACTTCTGTATCACTTTGGATCATATCCAATACTCACAAACTCGGTTATCACTCCCACTGGCTTGGAGACATTTTGGTTGTGTTTAAAAGGTCTATTCTAAATGGTCTATTCTAAATCATTATTATAATTTCTATTATAATATGTATGTACCAAAATTCAAAGTCATACGGGGTGATAAATTCTGAAAAAAAATCCATTAATTACGTTGAATGACGAATATATTACATTAACTTCGACAACTGAAATTTACGATATCATTTTGTTAACCTGGCTTGTATTCCAACTGCTTTGGTCTTCTTCTAGGAGACATTTTTGTGGCAGATGGATCATATCCCTTTATGTACACTATGAAAATCATATTTTGATAATGCACATGGAACCTATTATTGATTTACGCATCACACCATATAGTAGAGTCTATGCTCATAATGGCTTAGTAACAATCGAGGAAATTATTTTCTCGACACTGATAAGAAAATCAAAATTTCTCTTTAATATGCAAGAGTTCTTATTAGACATTCTAATTAGTTATGTTCGTTTATGCTCGATCAATTTCATTTCATCCTCTATAATCAATCTTTTTCTTTTGATTGTATCCAGATCCATTTTACTACTAATAATTTCTAAAAAAAACCCTTCATCATGAAGTTGGTGTGTCTTGAAACAACAATTGTTTCTGTAATGACCCATATTTTTAACTATTTTAAATTATAGGATTTGATATAATTGTTGGATAAAAATGGTTAAAAATAAAATATAATGATTTATTATTGTAGTTATTGAATATGAACTTGGATAAATACCTTGAAATAAACAATTTCGAAAATTTGTGAATTATTTATATTAAAAGAAATTATATGTATCGATGGTATTTATGATCAATAACATGAGTTGAATTATAAATGTGAATTATTTGGATAGAAATAAAATAATGTTGGTAATTAAATAATATTTGGAATTTAATAATGTATTTATATTGATTTATTGGACAATTAAATTGTTTAATATTAAAAATTATTTGAATAATTTAATTCTGGATTTAAGATGATTGAAATTTATATCGAAATTTTATTTAAATTTTATTTAAGTATGAATGAAGATGGTTAAAATTTACAATTGGATTTAAATGTGAATAACTAAAAAATTGGAAGTTTTATATTTTAATTAACGAGTAAAAATAGCCACTTTGGCAACTGTCTCAGATTTCAACGAAACCAGTTTCATTAGATACGTAATAGTGAGTTATTATAGAATTTCAGGTTTCGTAGCAATCAGACTTGTCGTTTGGCCGTGCGAGCTTGAAACGCGTAGAAATCAATTTAAGGAATTCAATAAAATAAATTAACTTTGAAAAGCTATCTTCCACGTACGATCGAATTAGGCCTCGAAACTAGTTCTATTGTATTCACAATGAGAGTAAAAAAACATTATAAACGCCAAGTGGCACGCCTCGATTGGAGTTCAGACGGTTTTGTACCTAACTATATAAATACGGCATGCATATCGAGATAAATTATTATTTTATTATATCTGAAACCCTAATCCATGGCCCCCTAATTCCAACGGCCAGAAATGATTGAAACTTCTCCCCTCTTTATCTCTGCATCCATTCATCGAATTCGAAAACTTCCAACATGAAAATTGTAGATCTCGGCGAGCTCTTCAAATCCATACGGTTGATCTATGCTATTACATCACGAAATCGCTAGGATCTGAGGTGGAAGCACATGCGTGTTTTGGGTTATATCTTGCTAACGTGGTGGCAGAGGCAGCTGGGCTCCAGGCGGAGGTGGAGCAGAGAGAGGCGCACATGATGATGCCCTCTGATCAATGTCCGGTTATACATGGTGCGCGCGTGGATTAGGATGAATGGCTTGAAGATGGGTCTTGTGCGTGCTGTGCATGTATGGAAGAAAGGGTATACGTGTTTGTTTATTTTTTATTAATTATTTTATACAAAAATTCAAATGTTCTAACTCGAATAACCTTTTTCACACGAACTCGGATTTACCCGTAGTTTTCTCCGTTGCGTTCGTATCGGAATTCGGGACAACATTGAACTGGTTTGGTCGAGTTCAGAGACTGTTCAAATTTGGGCCTTTATTTGGATTTTAAATCCTCGATAAATCAAAGGTGACTGTTTAGACGCTCACAATTGACTGAAATAATTTTTATATTGGTTAAATTATATCTTAAAGTGATTTAAATTTTATTGATAGTTGTTTGATAAATTTAATTGACATTTAAATGGACATCGGAAGTTAATTGATAGAATTTGAATTTACAGTTAAATTGAATTAGGATTATACTGCTAGTAAAATTCCCCATTATCGATAATTGGTTAATTGTTAATTTTTTTGATTATTTGGATGTTGGTTGTGATTGATGAAAATTAGATTGATATTTTGGACGATTTGGATGTTTATTTATTTTGACATATCATGTTATCATCCTGTATATTATTTACAGTATATAAAACTGTAAATTGAATTATTTTGAATAAATTTAGAAATAGGTTGAAATGATATATACTTATGGCATTTATTTTGGATCGAAACGATATATATCCATCCCTCGAATTAAATTGAAATAATTGATTCACTTGGCCATAGGATAGAAAATTATATACAGACACCAGATTGGTTAAATTAATTGATTTTAAAATTTTGATTCTAAATTATTTAAATGATTTGGTTTTTAAAAATAAAAATCGAATTTATTGAAATCGAATTATTTTTGAATTGGAACTCGTAATGTTGAAATTTAAATTTTAAACAGGAAATGTTTAATTAATCAAAGTTGTGATTTTAAGTTATAATCGAAATATGATGTGAATTTCAGAAATTGATTTGTTTTAAAAGATTGGACTTTTATTCGAACTTTAGATATTACTAAGTAAAAGTGATATAAAATGATATTTCAGAATTGAGATTGGAATTTATTTATATTTGAAGGTTTGGATTTTAAATTGGATATTGAAGGAAAATTTGATTTAAGTGTTTGAATTGATAATTTGGAAATCGAACTCGGAATTGATATAAATCGTAATGGTTTAAATTTGGAATTGGAATTTAAATTAATTTGGAATTGGAGTTGATATTAATTTGAAATTGGAATTTAAATTAATTTGGAATTGGAATTAAAATTAATTTGAAATTGGAATTAAAATTAATTTGGAATTGGAGTTGAAATTAATTTGGAATTGGAATTAAAATTAATTTGGAATCTAAGTAAAATTCGACTTGAAATCGAAATTGAATCGGTTAAATCAAAATGGAAATTGGAACTGATTTGAATTGGAAAATTTGGAATTGAATCGGTTTGACTCTAAAACTATTTTCGAATGAATTATTTTAGTATAAACAGTTTAAAATCTATATTTTTTAAATATTCAAATTATTTTGATTTTCCAAACTATTTTACTATATAAACCATATTTATTACTCAAACTATTTTCTATTAAACTATTTTAACTATTTAATTATTTTAAAACTATCTGAACTATTTTCTAAAATTCAAACTGGTCAAAGGGTGGAATGTTTATATTTAAATCTTGGATTTAAATGCGAATTGGGTTAAAGTGAATTATAACCAAAATTGTAATTTGAATCAAGTTTTGAAATGAAATTGATACATCGAATTGAATTAACATTTGAAAAAAAAATATGGTTTTTGAAGCGAATATGATGATTTCGTAATGGATTTGATTTTTGTAGCGAATACGATGATTTCAAAATGGATTTGATTTAGAAGCGAATATGATATATTGATATCGAGTATGAATTGTTTTCAAAATATAAAATTACCAACTGGTGTGTAAAATTACGTTTGGTTGTTAAAGAGACCGGGGCCACTTATCGGCATACTCCCTGTCAGTATTGGAACCACTTTAACAACTGTGTACGCGGTGGATGATATCCAGAATGTAGTGGTTGAATTCATGACGTTTACTGGAATGAAGTAAGAGAACGATGATGGATACTTTAACACTTGTGTCATAATTAAAATGACTAAAATATGTGCCTATGACTGGCCAATGAGATTAGCTACCTTTAGCGACGTTGATCCTTCGTATTACTATTGTGATTTTCGACTCGATGGGTGCACCTTTTTCGTTTGGATTGATTGTCGCGGTCGGTCACGGGTGAGTTACAACCAGCCAAAAAGAGTAAACTAGTAGAATCCTACCTTGGGCATTACTATTGTGATTTTCGACTCGATGGGTGCACTGTTTTCTTTTGGATTGATTGTCGCGGTCGGCCACGGACGGGTTACGACCAGCCAAAAAGGGTAAACTGGTAGAATCCTACCTTGGGCATTGCCTTAGGTGCCTTGTCATATTTATCCTTATACGAGCCCATTACGGCTTTGGTTTAGTACTGTACCTATAGGGGACTCACTGGCTACCGACGTTACTGGTTGTGTTACAGGACTTGCATAGACTACATGCTATAAAAATGTGTTAAGGGGGATAATGTAAAGCCTTAACGCTATTTGGATATTTATTTTATTGATAGACATTATCAATTATAGCGTACACTATTACATATAGATAGTTTGACGGATCCTTAGGAGATGGAAAATCCCGTAACATCTCTTATGTTATTGCACTCATATTTCATGATATTGATTTGACTTACATAAGAGTATTTTAGTCCTGACTCGATTGTTTTGTCTTTTCATTATGTTGGGGCAGTCCTGAGTTTTTCCAGTGCATTGAAGATCTGTTTCTGGAGGACGAAGACGAAATTGGTACATTACTATTATTATTATCCCCTGCATCATGCTATTCTGCTGTATTGATTATTTATCCCTGATGTATATATATAACTCCGATAAATGTGTATAGATTATAATCAAATTTATAGTAAACAGCTTCATGAATTGTTTATTTGATTATTATATTTTTATCATTCCGCTGTGAGATTCTACGTTTGTTTTCTTCTTATTTTCTTATTATTCATATTTAACCCCATTGATTATCTACGTTTCAGATTGTTTAAGTTGGACATGTGTTAATTATTGTCAATTTAAACCTTCCGAAATATGGGTCGTCACAGTTGGTATCAGAGCTAGGTTTATCGATAACCTTGGCTTTGTGGGGTTTGACTCATTAGAGATAGGGTAGTAATACCCTAGAATGAGTCTGTTTGAGTGTACATATATGAGGGAGCGTACTTGTTAGATTTATAAAAATGTTTTTTATTGTGTTTACTTATCCGTTGAGTTGTTTATGAATTCTGGTAAATGTGCGGGACGTCGTGTTATCGATAAAGATTTTAAACACTTAAACGAGGCAAGTCGACATAATTCTATTTTAAAATCGGGTAAATGGAATAATTTTACCTGAATTATATTATATATAATCTTTAATGAAATTGTTGTTAGGAGATGATAATAATTAATTATCATCTAATTATCATCGATTATTGATCAAATTAAAAATAAAACGAATACCTTGTGAATTTTATTTTATGAAGCATTTTATAATTAAATTGAAATCAAATTATAATAAGAATTATTTGAAATATTTTTTTTGTAAATTAATGAAATAATTTCTTAATAAGCCAATGAAATTGTATGAGTATATTTAAATATAGCTTATAAATAAAAGGATAAAAAAATTGGGAATTTTAGAATTTAAAATCCTTTTGTTTTCAAAATTGTTTTCAAAGCCTTAAAAAATTAATATTGGTATTATTTGAAAGAGTTTTGACTAGAAAAATAATTTGAAAAGTTTTTTGGAAGAAATAAAGCTTTGAACTTGCCTTAGTAGCTGGGAAATAGTTCTAGGGATGACTGCAGTATCGCTAGTATTCATTTCCGAGTTTCTGAGTGAGAATTTATAACAAAAGAAATGTATTTTCTATTAAATAAGTTTTGATTGTGAAAATAATTATTCTAAGTATGATTTGATAAATATATGAAAATAGTTTTGAACTAATAACTGAAAATAGTATAGATTAAAATAAGTTTATAACTTATAATTTTAACTGGAAAGTAAAATTAAACCTTAAACTGTTGGATATTTATGGTTAAACAAAAGAATAATTTGAATTTGAGATACGAAATAAAATGATCAACTTAAGAAATGTTAAATAAATTAAATAGTGAAATGAAGTAAATAAAATATAGTTTAACTTATGAAAGCTTAAATAAAAGTAAATTTATTTGAAATGGATTGGATAAAAGAATAAAATGAAAGTTTAACTGAATATGTTTGTATAATTTATAAATTTGGGAAATATTAAGATAAAAACAAATTTTAAATTTAGTTGAATGTGAATGATGAGAAAAAAAATTTAAAAGAGAGTGAAATAAAATGAGAAATGGATTAAATGAAATAGATTTTCACTTAATAAAGATAATATGAGTTGAGTTAGATTTGAATTGAACTAGAGGAATTAGTAAAGTGAATTATTTTCACTTGATCTAAAATGAATTAATAGAATGAATACAACTTGAATTATAAATTGAAATCAAATTTGAATTGTGAAAGAAATTGAATAAAAATAAATGAGTGTAAAAAAATTTATGCGAGTAATTGGATTTAATTTGAAATTGGATGAAAATAAGTTAAATACAAATGAAATGAGTTTTAATAAATCGAATGTTGCATATGAAATAAGTTAACAAAATGAATTATAAGACGAAGTTAACTTAGGAGAAGTTGAAGTAATCGATTGTGAATTTTTTTTATTAATATGAATTGAGTTATAAAATAAAATTTACTTTAGTAAATTAATAATATGAAATTGAATAAATGAACTGAATCGATGAATTAATAATAACTTAAGATATGAAGCAATAACAATAAACGTGAGTTGTGTTGTATAAAATATTTATAATAAACTTAGATAATTTATAAATGATGTTAGTATAAAAAAATAAAGGAGGACATACTAAGTGGAAATAAAAAAAATTAACTTAAGCAAGGTTAAGTGGAATAATTTTATAAATGGTTCACAAATGAATTTATATGAAATAGGTTAAACAAAAAGCGAAACAATGGAATTTCACAAATTGAATTGAATAAAATTCAATATAATGAATTTGTAACGAATGTTAATAAATTTAAAGGAATCAATTGAATGTAAATCAATTAAATGTGGATGAAACAAGGGTAAATAATTGAATGTAAATACATTAAATTGTAATCAATCAAATGCGAATGCAATGGATATTAGTTGATTGAATAAAAATGGATCGAAATCTAATTAGTTGAATGATTAAGGAAATGAATGTTAATCAATTGAACGTGAATAAATTTAAGGTGAACCAAATAAATTCGAAAGAAATCTATGTGGATAAATTGAAAGCAAACAAATTATATATAGATTGTTAACTCCACTTTTTGAAGCGACCTAACTTCGTAAGCGACCTAGCGACCTAAAGGATATAGCGACCTAGCGACCTAAAGGTACAAGCGACCCAGCGACCTAATGGACTCAGCAACCTAACGGTCTAACACACAAGCGACCTAACAGAGAAGAGGTTCTACAGTGAGCTAATATGAGACGACCTAACGACCTAAAGGACCTAACGACCTAAAACTCCAACGACCTAAAACTCCAACGACCTAAAGCTCCAGTGACCTAACATCACAAAGCAATATAGCGACCTAAAGCTTCAGTAACCTAGCGATCTAGAGGCCCAGCGACTTAACAACCTAGCGACCTAAGCTATAGGTCGAACCAACTTAAGTCGCTAGACCAGCTATCTCAACATGGTTAAGTCAGCTCACATCCCCTAGGTCGCTGGCGACCTAGCGACCTACCCTTAGATCGCTCACGACCTACAACTTAGCCACCCAGTTCAGACAGATTAAGTGCAACGCTATCAAGCCTTCTAAGTCGCTGGCGACCCACAACCTATCTTAGGTCGCTCGCGACCTACGACCTACCTTAGGTCGCTCGCGACCTATGGCTCAGCACAGTTTTCTCCCTATAAATACCCCACCTACTCCAACTTGAAGGAGGACTTTTGGCTCATTTCTGGAACGCCTATACTCTGCTGTTTTCTCTACTCATCCGACACTTCAAACACCGAAGACGCTTCAACGAACTTCAAGAGAAGACCTAACACATCTGACATGGATTCCAAAGAGCTCTCTTACATCAAAGTCCTAGCTACTCTTCTCAAGTGTGTTGAAATCATATTGCAATCGAAGTGTATTGTAAAAGAGTTGTACCCGAATCATCAATAAAGAAGATAAAGTGGACGTAGGCTTAATTTCGAGCCGAACCACTATAAAACTGCTGTCTCTTTACTTTTCTGCTATTTTCTGCTTATTTCTAGTTCCCATACCAACGGGTGGTGCTTTCACATTACTAATACTCACACCGGGGTGTTAGCGTTCAATTTTTAGCGTTAACATTTTGGTGCTTTCACTGAGAACCCAACTCAGGAATATTCTCACCATTGCTCCGCAAAAATTTGCTGAAAGAATCTCTCTAAAGACCAGAAGTCTATCTGAAATCATGGCTCCTGGAAGAAAGAGTAGATCTACCAGATCCGGAAATGCTCATGAGGGGACCTCCGCTTTCCCAACAGCAAACCAGGCAAATCCTACTGTTGGAGTCACAAGGGCTGAATTAGACGATGTAGTGTCGGGATTATACCAACAAATTGAAGCTCAAAACGCTTTGATGATGGACAGATTAAACACTCTACTTGGGGCAAATCGACAACCAGAAAACAATGAAACAACCTTTGCCGAAGATGCTCATAATTCCCAAGAGAAAGGTATTCCTCAAAGAGCAACTGGCACCACCGAAACGCCACCTTTCCAAGCTGAAGGTTCAAGGCCGCAGCCAACTTTTCGCGAACATTTGCCTAGGCAAACTTCCGAAAGAATCGCTGATGTCTGCCCGGCGATGCCTCTGAATAATGAGGAGTACCTATAAGGGATGGTTCGCCGAATAATGAAAGAGAGCATGCAGAGGGAAGAAAATGAGAGCGACTGGGTATTTGCTACAAGCAAAACTTCGTTTACTGAAAGGATCCTGAAAGCAAAACTTCCAAGGAAGTTTGTACCTCCTACTATCCCGGCCTATAAGGGGACAAGTGACCCTAATCATTTCCTATATAAGTATGACTGGCATATGACCGGTGCAAGGGCATCAGATGAGATTAAATGTCGATACTTTCCAGTGTACTTGGAAGGAGTGGCTCTACTTTGGTTCACAAAGCTACCAGTTCGGTCCGTAGATCAATTCTCCGACTTAACTCGAAAGTTCAAGGATCAGTTCAGATTGTATGCTTCAAAGGCTAAGGATATAATGTCACTGTCCAGCCTTGAACAAGCACCCGGAGAATCTGTCAAATCTTTCTTGAGCCGTTTCAACATAGCCTTGGCCGAAGTGGATAATGCAGAACCCCGTATGATCCTGACTTACTTGATGCAAGCCATCGATAAATCAAGTGAATTCGGAAGATGGTTAAAAATGAAGGAACCGAATTCACTTGAGAAGTTTTATAAAAAGGCCGATGAATTCATGCGCCTAGAAAGCCTTTCTGCGCCAGCGAAAGTAGTTGTTGCCGAAGTTAAGAATAATGATGTTGCATCTAACAAAAGAGAAGCTGGAAACAAGAAAAGGGAAAATGACGGAGGAAGGAAGCAGGGGAATGAGAAGAAACCTCGCCGCTTTAATCCTTCAGATTTTACTCCCTTAACTGATACACCGGAAAATATCTTCTTCGCAACGAAGGATGTTGTCGAGTATCCCAAACCACCTGAGATAGGGAGAGGGGCAATGCATAATGGGAGATTCTGTCGATTCCATAATTAACCTGGCCATGACACTAACTAATGTCGCCAGTTAAAGAATGTGATTGAAGAGTTGCTGAAACAGAATAAACTGCAACAATATATGAAGAAAAACAGAGTCGACCCAACCTCATCCACTCAGGGGCAACAACTTCCTACTCATCAATCCGGCTTAGAAGACAAGGCTGCAGCGCAGGAATCTGAGAGGCTTGTCATTAATGTTGTCAAAGGGGGTCCTCATTAATGCTCACGCTTTGAGATGAAGTTAATCAAAGTGCTGCTAACTACCCACAAAACTGCAACCGGACACCTTTCCTTATGTCTGGCATAAGGATCCAAAACAATGAATCCAATGGAAATGGAAATTCAATCCCGAGATTCTGGAATAGCAATGACTGCGTCCATATTTTACTTAAAAAGCATTGCTTAAATTTGTAAAATGATGATGGATGTATAACTCTTGTATTGTAAACCACTGAGAAATCAGTGCGAATCAATAATAATAATAAAAATAAGTTTTGTGTTCTTTAATACTATAAGATTCCTGTCTCATTTCAATATGCAAATACATTAAAAATATTGCTAAAAATGTTGATTTAATATTGCAGGCTATCAAAGCAAAGCTAACCTATTCAACACATCACGAAGCCAAGCTATTCCTACAAATCACTCAACAAACCAATGCCAAGTCATAAAATTCCAAATTCAACTCCTACAAAAGAAGTGCTATTCACAAACAGTTGATGGTTCCACCAAAGCGGGCACCTTCCTGACGAGAAGGTTCCAGACCCTTGTTAATCAATCGCGATCGTTTGTGCAAACGAACATCCGGTAAAGTAGCTTGCGTCTGCCCCGTGGATTCATTCAACGATAAAGCACACTTCTCTGGCAAAAAGCAAACAACTTGCACAAGAATGGGACATGTACTTGAAGTCATAACGAGGAATCGCTAAGAAGCAGATGGTGGAAGGACACAAGCAACAATGCTACTCCTCAGAGTCCACGTGCTACTCTTCGGAATCCAAATGCTACTCCTCAGAGTCCTCGTGCTACTCTTCGGAGTCCAAATGCTACTCGTCGGAGTCCAAATGCTACTCCTCAGAGTCCTCGTGCTACTCTTCGGAGTCCAAATGCTACTCTTCGGAGTCCAAATGCTACTCCTCAGAGTCCACGTGCTACTCTTCGGAGTCCAAATGCTACTCCTTAGAGTCCTCGTGCTACTCTTCGGAGTCCAAATGCTACTCTTCGGAGTCCAAATGCTATTCCTCAGAGTCCACGTGCTACTCTTCGGAGTCCAAATGCTACTCCTCAGAGTCCTCGTGCTACTCTTCGGAGTCCAAATGCTACTCTTCGGAGTCCAAATGCTACTCCTCAGAGTCCAAATGTTACTCCTCGGAGTCCAATCAAGACCTCTTCGGAGGCACAACTCTTCGAAGGAGCCCTCTTCGGAGGCAAAAGACCTCTAATGAGGCAAAAGCCCTCTTCAGAGGCACAAGACCTCTTCGGAGGCACAACTCTTCGGAGGAGCCCTTTTAAGAGGCAAAAGACCTCTAACGAGGCAAAAGCCCTCTTCGAAGGCACAAGACCTCTTCGGAGGCATAACTCTTCGGAGGAGCCCTCTCCCGAGGCACAACCAAAAAGCCCTCTTCGGAGGCACAAGCCCTCTTCGGAGGCACATTCCTACCCTCAACGGTGAAATGCTAAACAAAGCCCTCTAAAGAGGCACGTCCAAAAAATAAAAGTTCTCTTCAGGAGCCCGCTTCACTACGAAGAGCAATCCACTTCTCAGATAATATAAGTGGCCATCTCTGAAAGTTGAAGTGTGTTAACTCTTTCTAAAAAGAAAAGAAAAGGAAGAAAACTTATCCAATACAAGGCATACTCTACTAAAAGCAGAATAATATTTCCTCAAAATGGAAGAATTATTCTCTAAAATAAGAGTACAAGTCTTTTCAGAATATTGCAATGAGCCGTGGTATAGGGGCATATAGCTATATTAATAAAAACAACGCTCAAACATCATACCATGAGCTCACTGTAGTATCATATAAAGTAGATAAAGAAACTTGTGCACAAGGAATAAATACATTCACACATATACTGGCAAGACATTGTACAAGTAAAGAGAATCATTTTATTCCATACTATAAAATTTTTGTACATGTGCAGGTTTCAAGCGGGGACCGGTACCCGCACAATCTCCGGTCAATACATGAAAAAAGCAAAAAAGCAAAACAATAAGCCTAAAGTCCAGCTCATTACTCCTTCTTCCCACCACCTTTAGAACTCTTGCCCGGCTTGATGATTAATTTTTGAATCCGGCGTGGACGGGTCGGGGAAGAAGGAGAAGGAGGTGTAGTCGGATCTTCTTCCACTTTTTCTTCACCAGCAGAAGCGCTTTTCTTCTTCTTCTTCGCAATTGCGCGCTTCCCCTTCTTCTTTGAAGAAGACTCACTGCCCGGAGTAAATAGCTCAGATAGCTTTGTGTCATCATCACAAGGCTCCGGAGTCTTCTCACCTCCTCCAAGTTCCTCAGCCTTCTGCTCTTGCGAAGCGGGTAGATCATCCAAGCCTCGAAGGGCTTCTATTTGTTCTTCCTGCGATCCCGGCTGAGAAGCAGGAGTGACTTGAAGGGGTGGAAGAGGAACAGCTGGAAGAGGAGAAGTTTGTGCAGCACTTGGTATTTCCGCTACAGAAGAAAAGAAGTTAAAATCAGTATTCTCTGAAAAAAGAGAAGATATTGGCTCATCAGGACTTAAGTAATTAGCAAGAAATTCATCGAGCTCAGTTGAATTGAACGAGTAGTATACTTGAGCTATATCAGACTTGGAGTTACTTGGAGAAGTCGGCTTAATCACATCGATTTCAAATTTTTCAGCTTCAATGTCGTCCTGGGTCTTCTCCTCGACTTGAACAGTGGGAGGCTCAGTAGTTGCGATTTTGACTTCGGCTTTTGCAGGATGTGGAGAATAAGAACTAGAGCCAATGGTATCAGGGTCGACCGAAGCCGGAGGACGAGCGGGGTCGGTTAAAGGCGCTTTCTCCAAACGCTCTCCTCCTGCTACTTCGGCTCGCTCCCTAGTAAGCTGTTCTTTTCCCCTGGAAAGGGCAGTACGTGCGTCATCATCCAGATAGAGCGCCTCAAGATCTGCCTCTTCATAGCCAGTACCTCCAAACATATCAAGTATGGCTTCCCACACTTCTGCTGAAGTAATCTCATACTTAGGGCCCAAAAAGGAGAGACTACCACGCCCCAGGACGCTGTGCAAGTAAAAATCGAATAAAGAAGAGCTGATATTGGCTTTAGTAGCCTCATAAGATTGTTCGGCTGCAACTTTGCCGGCAACTGCCTCATCATGCTCTTCTTCAACTTTAAGAAGTCGAGTTTTTAACATTTCAATTTCCATGTCCTGAGAGCTGTTTTTTTCTCGCAACCGAGCAGCATCAGTGCGGTAACTCTCGACAATTTTCTCTTGTGCCTCATATCTGGCCTCAGCGTCTCGTTGACTGGCATGAGCATCACGTACTTGTTTTTGAAGCACTTCCTCCCTTTGGGTATAGGAAGTGGATGAGGCAGCAAGCTCATTTTTGAGTTTTTCAACTTCAGCCTCGAGTCTCGTGTTGTCATCAGCGATGCTCGTCATTTCTGCATAATGTTGCTTAAGAACTTTCTTCCATTCAGAATGATCGTTTTCCATAGTTAACATGGCTTCGAGATTCATATGATTAACCCTTTGAAGCTCGTCAACCAGCTTTTGCCATCTAGACATTCTCTTGATGTCAAGCTTAACAGCGTCAAGATTCCTTAGCATAGCCTGCTTATCAATAGGAACCAAATCCAAGTCAAAGCGCACTCCTCTTAAGCACCAATATGGGAATCGGCTTTGGAGTGTAGGTGGAGCATCCCTGACTTGATACTGAGGCCTGTTAATAATTGTCTGAATATCGGTCTTCTCGAGAGCTGGAGAACCGGAGGGGATGTCTATAGAAATAGAAGCAGCAGGTTTTTCAGAAATTGCAGACGCGTCACAAAGCTTGACCCGCTTGCTTGGATCTTCAACAATGTGACTCTTCCCTTTATCATCATAGGATTTTCTTTTATGAGAATCATCGCTTCTGTGAGAAGAGTCGTATCGTTCATCCTTTCTCCCGTATTGTTGCTCATGAGCTCTTCTTTCTTGAGCCTTCCTAGCAGCTCTTTCTTCGTCAGTTTCCTTGCGGGCAGGGAGATATCGCCTGTGATCATAAGTGTCACGCCCTCCATAACGTCGGAAGTCGTCATAGTCTGAACCGCTTCGCCCCATTGAAGAATCTGAAAATGAAAAAGACAAGTCTTAAAAATCTTCGAAGTAAAGAAGCTAAGTGCGTATAAGTGCCAAAAAATCCTAAGTGTGTGTGATGTGCAAGCTACGCACGTCAAACTACAAACCACTCTTTGGTTGGGAAGTGATGAAAGATTTTGAAGCAGGAGTCAAATTCTGGGCTGACGAAATTTGCTGCAAGGCAGATGCCACCTCAACTGCTGGAGATGTAACTTTAGTTGTATCGTCTTTGAAGAGCTCCTGTGAAGTAATCATTAGATCACTCAATCCCTCAAAAGTATCGTCGCCGTTATGTTTAGCGGGACACTTTCTCTCAACTCCTTCATCATCAGCTTTCCCGGAGTGTTGAGGAGGTTCCTCTTCTTCAATTACTGGGGAAAGTGTAAGTCTGCTAGATGATCCCGCAATATCAACGGAAGTAGAACACTTCACCAATGAAACTCCTGCAGTAGTTTCCTTCGATGCTACTTCCTCGGTAGAAACTGGGGCAACTAGTGTTTCAGTCTCGGAACTAGAGACTTCGTGAATCTGAGTAGATCGGGAGGGGTGTAAAAGTCTGAACTGGTGCAAAAACTCATCTTTCAGCAAAAATCTAATGCTTCTCTCTTCAGCAGCCACAGCACTTAATGTTTCGAAGGTTGGCTTGTGGCTGGGATCTCTAAGCAGGGGAGGAAGTGCTACAAAAAGTAAAGGATGAAGTTCAGTACTTGACAATTCAAGTTTCAAAAAAAATTCAGAGAAATGAAGTGAGCGGAAATAAGCAATCTTACTTCCAATTCTCCAGACGGCATAGAACCCCGGGGGGCAGCGAAGGAAGAAAAAAGGCCTAAAAATCCGTGTACACTCTCAGGCAAGTCTAGAATCAGTCTCCGGTTCCGCGCACCCCTCACAAGTATAATAGAAGGATGGTCTTTATTCTTTGCGAATGTGCACAAGTAGCAGATCTCTTCAAAACTTGGAAGACGATCGAGCGTCCTCCTGAACAGCACACACATCCCCATCAAGATGGCATAACCATTGGGGTGTAGCTGGAAGGGAGAGATAGTCAATCGAAGAAGAAACTGTCGAAGAAAATCATTAAAGGGGGGAATAGCTCCACTTAAGCACATCTGACGATTAACTGCAATAAAGCCGTGAGGTGGCCTATCAGCAGTATCGTTTATCCCTGGGAGCTGGGCATCTGCTTCAGCAATGCCAAACTGAATGTATAACTGATTGAAGACTCTGTGGTTCAAGGTGGTCGAAGTTCTTTCCGGAGGATCAATCAACGGGTTAGCAATTGGAAAAAACTCCCCAGCTTGTCCTGTTTCTTCTTGTTGAGAAGTCATTCTACACAAGGAACTGGATATTCAAATATGAAGGTGCACGTTTCCTAAAAGTGTGTGAAGTGTTGTGCAAAACAACTAAAATGACAAGTAAATAAAATTAAACTTGAAATAGTACTGATTGATGCACGTCAATTCAGAAAGTTTCGAGGCTTGTTATTAAATCAAAGTTAAGTGTAGTATCAATGCAGATGATATTTGGCAATATGTAAGTTGTAACTGTATGAATTTTGCATTGACACTTCATTTAATCGGTTGAATCGCAATACTTCATCTTTAACCAAATTCATGTTGTTTTGCTTAAGTAAAATATCAGTTCTTTAATCTAATCCATCACTCGATGTGGGCGGTCGATGATGAGTATATTCGTCCCATCTTTCTGCAAATGTTACATTTAATAGGTTATTAGCATTAAAGTTGATTTAATCTGTAAAGAAGTTCAACAAAGTTCAAGTTCAAACAGTTCAAGCAAGCTCTTTCAAATTGTACAAGTGTTCCAATTTTGTTCATCTCTTAGGTCGTTAAGCGACCTAGCATAGATCGAGTTCTCCTTAAGTCGCACTGTGCAAGTCAAAGAGTTTAAGGCTTCAGGTCAAAGTGATGTAAATTCGTCCAAGTCCTAGCTCGGCCGCGACCTAAAACCTATGCTGCAAAAAAAGTTAGGTCACAAGAAATTTAGGTCATTAATTTGTTAAGTCGTTTTGCTTTAAGCTTTATGTCGTTCCAGCAAGTTAGATCGCAGGCAAGTTAGATCGCAAACAAGTTAGGTCGCAATTGAGTTAGGTCGTGCAATTCGCGCCCAAAACTCCTAAGTCATAAGTCGTTTGAAGATCCTAAGCCAAGAATTGTCTAACTCTCCTTAACCCATCAGCTCCTCTTCACTCAATAACTCGCAAGCCCGATAACCCGATATCATCCTTTTCGTAAAATCCATTATCCCTTCATACCACCAAATCACCCGAAAACCAATTCAAAACATCTCCGATCTATCATAGATCCAACTCATTGCTGTGCTTTCGTGAATCACAACCACAACATAACTAATGGCGATCGGAAATCAATCGCAACACGATTCGAAAGAGAAACGCAACGTACGGAGTTGGACTGGGGTCAGAGGATGGGGATTCACAATTTGGCGGCGATTATGGTTGGATAAAGATTGAATTCACTTACGTAATATGTTGGTAATGATGAATTGACGATGAAATAGGTTGAATTCGCCCTTGGAAGCTCGAAGATTCGTCAATGGCAGAGCTGGAAATCAGAGCAGTAAGGTAAGGAAGAAGCACCGACCTAACAGTTTATATTGGGCAAAGAGAGGAAGACGAATGGGCACGTGGGTTAGCACATGCTTTAGGTCGCTCACGACCTAGCGGAGTTATGTCGAAGCATACGACCTATGGCATAGGCCTGTACTTCGAGGGGCAAGTGTTAACTCCACTTTTTGAAGCAACCTAGCGACCTAACTTCGTAAGCGACCTAGCGACCTAAAGGATATAGCGACCTAGCGACCTAAAGGTACAAGCGACCCAGCGACCTAATGGACTCAGCAACCTAACGGTCTAACACACAAGCGACCTAACAGAGAAGAGGTTCTACAGCGAGCTAATATGAGACGACCTAACGACCTAAAGGACCTAACGACCTAAAACTCCAACGACCTAAAACTCCAACGACCTAAAGCTCCAGTGACCTAACATCACAAAGCAACATAGCGACCTAAAGCTTCAGTAACCTAGCGATCTAGAGGCCCAGTGACTTAACAACCAAGCGACCTAAGCTATAGGTCGAACCAACTTAAGTCGCTAGACCAGCTATCTCAACATGGTTAAGTCAACTCACATCCCCTAGGTCGCTGGCGACCTAGCGACCTACCCTTAGATAGCTCACGACCTACAACTTAGCCACCCAGTTCAGACAGATTAAGTGCAACGCTATCAAGCCTTCTAAGTCGCTGGCGACCCACAACTTATCTTAGGTCGCTCGCGACCTACGACCTACCTTAGGTCGCTCACGACCTATGGCTCAGCACAGTTTTCTCCCTATAAATACCCCACCTACTCCAACTTGAAGGAGGACTTTTGGCTCATTTCTGGAACGCCTATACTCTGCTGTTTTCTCTACTCATCCGACAATTCAAACACCGAAGACGCTTCAACGAACTTCAAGAGAAGACCTAACACATTCGACATGGATTCCAAAGAGTTCTCTTACATCAAAGTCCTAGCTACTCTTCTCAAGTGTGTTGAAATCATATTGTAATTGAAGTGTATTGTAAAAGAGTTGTACCTGAATCATCAATAAAGAAGATAAAGTGGACGTAGGCTTAATTTCGAGCCGAACCACTATTAAACTGCTGTCTCTTTACTTTTCTGCTATTTTCTGCTTATTTCTAGTTCCCGTACCAACGGGTGGTGCTTTCACATTACTAATACTCACACCGGGGTGTTAGCGTTCATTTTTAGCGTTAACATAGATGAAATAAATGTCAATGAATTAAAAGTAAATCAATTTAATATCGATAGGAAATGAAAGTAAAATAAACTGAATATTGACATTAGGAAGTGTGAATTGGTATTGTTGTGAATAAGATTGGATGGATATTGTTTGTTGGATGTTTGTTTTGTTGCATTTTCTATATTCATTTATGGTTATTGTGTAATCCATGTTATATATCGATTTTACTCTTTATATATATGTTCTCATTCGGTTATTGAGTGTTTAGTAGGTATAGATGGCGTATGCTAGCTTTTGGAGCTCACTTGCACGTATATTGCTTTCTCTCGCTTTAATATAAGCTAATTTGGTTATAACGCTAATAATAAGGTAAGTATCTCGGATTACATACCGCGATTTTATATTTTTCCCTTTGGGATGCATCATCATTGAGATGAGATGCATTTTGATATATATTGGGTATATTTGTGTTACATATTATATTGTAAATTTTTTTCGATCGAGCCGCGCAAAGGAGACTCTACCGAAATTTTTCGTAAATCTAGGAGTTAGAAAAACTTTGAAGTTAAAAAAAAATTTGATAGCTTGTTTTTATATATAAGTTATGTTTTCCATAAAACCGATATCGAGGTTATGTAGCGAGTGCGTAGTAAAGGTTTTCTAATAGGATGTTTGTGTTTTATAAGCTAATTATTTTGAATAAAATATATTGTAGGTTAAATTCTTTACTTAACGCCTTTTCGAGGACAAAATTTTTTGAGTGGGGGAGTATGTAACGACCCGTATTTTTAACTGTTTTAAATTATAGGATTTGATATAATTATTGGATAAAAATGGTTAAAAATAAAATATAACGATTTATTATTGTAGTTATTGAATATGAACTTGGATAAAAATCTTGAAATAAACAATTTCAGAAATTTGTGAATTATTTATATTATAAGAAATTATATGTATAGATGGTATTTATGATCAATAACTGGAGTTGAATAATAAACGTGAATTATTTGGATAGAAATAAAATAGTGTTGATAATCAAAATTTATTTGGAATTTAATGATGAATTTTAATTGATTTATTGGATAATTACATTGTTTAAATTTAATATTGAAAATTATTTGAATAATTTAATTCTAGATTTAAGATGATTGAAATTGATATCGAAAATTGGTTTAAATTTTATTTAAGTATGAATGAAGATGGTTAACATTTAAAATTGGATTTAAATGTGAATAATTAAAAAATTGAAAATTTTATATTTTAATTAATGAGTAAAAATAGCCATTTTGGCAACTGTCTTGGATTTCGACGAAACCAATTTCATTGGATCCATAATAGTTTGTTATTATAAGATTTCAAGTTTCGTAGTGATTAGACTTGTCATTTAGCCATGCGAGCTTGAAACGCGTAGAAATCAATTTAAGGAATTCGATAAAAGAAATTGACTTTGAAAACTATCTTCCACATACGATCGAATTAGGCCTCGAAACTAGTTCCATTGCGTTCGAAATGGGGGTAAAACATTATAAACGTCAGACGACATGTCTCGATTGGAGTTCAGACAGCTTTGGACCTAACTATATAAATACGACATGCATATCGAGATAAATTATTATTTCTAAAACCCTAATCCATGGCTGCCTAATTCCAACGGCTAGAAATGTTCGAAACTTCTCCCCTCTTTATCTCTCAATCCCTTCATCGAATTCGAAAACTTCCAACATGAAAGTTGTAGATCTCAGCGAGCTCTTCAAATCCATACGGTTGATCTATGCTATTACGTAATGAAATCGCCAGGATCTGAGGTGGAAGCACGTGTGTGTTTTGGGTTATATCTTGCTAACACGGCGGCGGAGGCAGCTGGGCTCCAGGCAGAGGTGGAGCAGAGAGAGGCGCATGTGATGATGCCCTCTGATCGATCTCCGGTTGTACATGGTGCGTGCGTGGATGAGGATGGACGGCTTGAAGATGGGTCTCGTGCGTGCTATGCGTGTATGAAAGAAAGGGTATACATGTTTGTTTATTTTTTTATTAATTATTTCATATAAATATTCAAATGTTCTAACTCGAATAACTTTTTCATACGAGCTTGGACTCACGCGCGGTTTTCTCCGTTGCGTTCATATCGGAATTCCAGAAAACATTAATTTGGTTTGGTCGAGTTCTGAGACTATTCAAATTTGGGCCTTTATTTGGATTTTAAACCGTCGATAAATCGAAGGTGAGTGTTTAGACGCTCACAATTGACAGAAATAATTTTTATATTGGTTAAATTATATCGTGAAGTGATTTAAATTTTATTGATAGTTGTTTGATAAATTTAATTGACATTTAAATGGACATTGGAAGTTAATTGATAGAATTTGAATTGACAGTTAAATTGAATTAGGATTAAACTACTAGTAAAATTCCACATTACCGATAATTGGTAAATTGTTGAAATTTTTGACTATTTGGACGTTGGTTGTGATGGATGAAAATTAGATTAGTATTTTGGAAGATTTGGATGTTTATTTATTTTGACATACCATGTTATCATCATGTATATTATTTACAGTATATAAAACTGTAAATTGAATTATTTCGAACAAATTAAGAAATTGGTTGAAATGATATATACATATGGTATTTATTTTGGATTGAAATGATATATATCCATCCCTAGAATTAAATTGAAATAATAGATTCACTTGGCCATAGGATAGAAAATTATATACGGACACCGGATTGGTTAAATTAGATGATTTTTAAAATTTTGATTTGAAATTATTTAAATGATTTGGTTTTTAAAACTAAAAATCGAATTTCTGGAAATCGAATTATTTTCGAATTGGAACTCGGAATGTTGAAATTTAAATTTGAAACAGGAATTGTTTAATTAATCGAAGTTGTGATTTTAAGTTATAATCGAAATATGATGTAAATTTCAGAAATTTATTTGTTTTAAAAAGATTGGACTTTTATTCGAACTTTAGATATTATTAAGTAAATGTAACGATCCGGAATTTTTATTAAGTTTAAATGAACAATTTAATTAATTTTTGATTTAAAATTGTGAAAAAAGTTCAAAAAGAAGTCTTTAAAAATAAAATAAACAAATTTGCTACATTCAAACAACATATTAACTATAGAATTTCAATTTTATTTTAAGAGTATAAGTCAAAGAAAGAAAAGAAAACAAAAATATATATATGTAAGTATAAAATAGATAAACATGTTTTATAAAATTAAAAATGAAATAAGGGCTAAACATAAATTTTTAAATAAAAATAAAAATACCAAATTTTTATCATACTTGACAAATGTTTGATAAGTAACAGCTTAGTGTACTAGTGCTAAAACATAACATACAAGTGGCAATGTTATCTTTTCTTTTGAAATTTAATTTTACAAAATAATGAATTAAAGAAAGTATAACCATATTTATCATTTTCAAAACTCAAACTGGAAATAAGAAGTTGGAAGTGGATTAAGTCTGGGAATCAAAACTATAAAACAAAGGTTATCTAGGCAAATAAAATATGCCTTTAAAATGAATACAAATGCAAGCCACAGCTGAAGACATAAAGTACATTTATATTAAATATTTCCATCTTTATCAGCAAAACAAAAGTATGTAAGCTTGTATAGGAAGGCAAGTAAAAATAAATATCTACATGAACAAAACATCAAAAGAAATAAATGCCAACATCTTTAGCACACTATATTATATCATATCAGCCGAGATTTTGTTTAATAAGACAAAGAAAAAAAATGATCCTAATGTATAAAGCAATATAATCACTGGTACAAAAAAAATATATAACATCACCATACCTCTAATACATATACAGCCATACCTGTACAAAAATATAACATCACTCAAAGTATTGTACAAACAACAGTATATCCCCTGTGCAAAGTCTTTCCTCCATATATACATGTGTGTATCTTCTTGTTTCAGTCTTGTTCATTTGAAATTAAGTAAAACTGAAGTGAGTATTATTTCAAAAACTTAAACAAACTCAATTGAAACAAAAATACGATCAATTCGAATCAGAGATTCAAGAGGATTAAAGGGAATCATTTGCAGTTTTAAAAGCAACAGTTGTTCTCCGATCTTCCATCCAGGTGAGCAACTCTTCCTTTAAAAGCCTAATCCTATTGATATATTTTGATAGTATGATGATTGTTTGATTTGTGTGATGGTTGAATATCTTAATGAATGCAATATGATAGTATGAATATCATTGCATGTCTGCATATATAAAAATGTTTGTGTGTATATGGCTGAAAACACATGAGCCTCTGTCTAAGCTAACAGTTTTTAAACAAATTCAAAACTAAATTCCTACTCTTCCAATCTGTTCCTGAATTTGATCTTTAAATGGAAAGTAATTGAGTGAGGGTAAATTCATCTTTTAAAATAAATTCAAGTATTTAAAGTTAGTAATCAATTCAAAAATAGAAAGGTACAGTTAAAATCAAATCAAAGCAGAAAAATAAATTGTCTGGAAACTGGGCTTTGATTTTACAACTTGATTTGTGGTAGAAATTAATGAATTTTGTTAAATGTTTCATAATTTTAAGTATATATATATTGGAAATTTATAAGTTGAACGGATTATGGGTTTTCATCAATTTCCGATAATCGACGCTAGGGAATTCATCGCGATTGGATCGGGGGGGGGGGGGTAGTCTGAGTATTGGTGGTTGGAGGAAAAATGGCTACTTGATCGACAGATCGTCGACGCGGCCAGAATAGGGTGGAGTAGGGTTTAAACTCTGTGTTCTAAAGGTGGAAGTTGCAGGCAGTTTTCGTCGTCGATGTCGCTCCGGAACGTATCGCACTGGGAGGAAATGAAGTGTCGGGGTATGGCAAAGTTTGGGTCGAAATCACGTGACCTCCGGTGGATCGTGGTGATGGCATGGGAAGTTTTTTTGGAGAGGGGTTAGTTCCAGATTTTGATTGGAATGCTCGATTTTATTCCCAGATGTTTTCGATCGAATTGGGTTGTGGAGTTCGTTGTCAAGGGCAAGGGCGACTCGTCGCAATTGGCAGGGATGAGCGGAATCGCTTCGATCGTGTGCACATGTGCACGAAGTGTCGTGGGTATCTGATGAAGGGAAGACAAAGAAAGCACTTGGGGTTGTCTCTGCAAATGACTGGAAACAGTTTGACACTTTGAACAAAACCCAGCTAAAAAAAAATCGGGGTTTTTGATAATGGGCACGGGTTAGCTTTTTGTTAAATTTTATATTCAATTTGGTATGCAAACAAGTTTTACTAAAGTAAATAAGTTTCGAAAGGGATGTAAACCAATTTCCAAAGTAATCTATTTAAAAACAAGTCTCAAATAAGTTTCCAAAGATCTAAATTTAAAATTAAATGTTTTGAAATTGTTTTGTTTTAAAATAATCATATTTTAAGTTAATCTTGTAATGAAATTCCTAAGTGTTTTCAAATGTAATAAAGTGTTGTAATTAAAGAATGATTACTTAATGAAACGCAATTAGGTACAATTACCAAATATAATTAATAAATATATTTTTACTCAATTAAGGGAAAATACTTTGTGTAATCATAAGGTAATTAACAAATTAAGATTAATTTATGTAAGTAATTAAAAGAAATTAATTACTTAAAGATAATTACTAAATTTAAAAGTAATCGATTTATGATTGAAGGGGGTTAATCAAGTGTTTAAGGATTTATTTAAAGAATAATTAATTTAAGGTTTAAATAAATTAATTTCGATTTAAAGATTAATAAATTAAGGAATAAATTAATTTGTTAATTTAGGGTTATCAAATAAATATTTATTTATGATTAAAATTGATTAATTAAATGATTAAAGGATAATTAATCAGAATGATTTGTAATTAATTAATGTTGATTAACCAGGATTAGTAATTCATAAGAAATTAATCTAATCTGAATTAATCAGACAATTAACTGATCTTACTTATGAATGTTTGGATTCTATTGAGTGTTAAATTGTTTGATATCCCTGATATGTGATGCTTTGTGATATACCATGATTTGTGTTGTGATCTGTAATTTATTTATCTAGGATGAATGTAATTGATTATCTGCGATATATATCTATGATATGTGAATGAACGATAAGCGTTATAGTTAATACCGCTTATTAACTATGTTTCGGTATTCTAATCTGTAATGATTGATGATGTTGCACTATTGTGTTAAACCCCTGGACTACCCTTTTACACACACAAATATGGATTTCACATGGAAATCGGTTAAGTCACGGATGATTTAAATTTAATATTTTTGAAATTGAAATTTTAATTTTCAATTGATTTTGGAAATGGATTTGGGTTAAATGTTAAAGCTTATGAAATGGGGTTTTTAAGATGAAAGTTATTTGGAATACTTAATAAAGCTTCCAATTTAAATAATTCAATTTAAATTTGAATTCAATATTTGGAATTGAATCAATGATTGGAATTTTGATTAAAGATATTATAAATGTGTTTTATATGAATTTAAACCACTTTTAAAATATTGGTTTGAGAATTTGAATTTAACCCAAAGATTTTAACTCGTATAAATGAATCAAATTTTCCAAAATGAAAACTATTTGTTTTCAAATGATAAAAGCTTTCATATAAGAAATGAAATTCTAGTTAATTAAAGGAATTTCAAGTTTGAATTGAAAAATGGTTTTCCAAGTTCAAAATGAAATTGTTTTTGAAAGCTATGAATTGAATCTGTTTATTTTTAACAGATTTAAAATGATGATTTATTTAAACCATTCGAAATGAAATTGTTTTGAAAGCTATAAGTTAAATCTTTGTTTTAAAGATTTAATGAGTTAATCCAATTGAAACGGAAATTGTTTTGAAATCTGTGAATCGATTTTTGTGAAACTGGGTGAACTTTGTGAAATAAATCTTTTTGTTTAAAAGATTTTAAATGGTAATCGATTGAAACCATTTAAAAAGAAGTTGAATTATTAAGTTGTGACTTAATTGAAATCACTTATCCATCTGTTTTTAAATATTGCGCTCACTATTTGGGTTAGCCGGGAAAAGACCTTTTGACAGGGACGCGGAAGATGATCTTAAGGCTATTTAACACTAGAGGGGGGTGAATAGTGTTTTAAGAATTTCTTTAAGACTTCTTTGATTTAAATTTATTTAACTAACTTAATGCAAATACACAATCACAGATCAAATCACAGAATCACAAACAGATGCAAATATAAATAAAAAGCAAGTAAAGGAAAGAACACACCTGGAATTTTATACTGGTTCGGTGTTACCCTACATCCAGTCCCGCACAACTCGTACGGCTTTCTATTCAATAATAATCTAGATTACAATCCCTCGATTCCAAGGCGACGAGGTACACCCTCCAGATTCTCAGGTCTCTGGGTAGAACCACTTGATTCACAGGACACAAGTTCACCCGATCGATTTCCAAGGACACGATCACACCTTTATAACCCTAAACAAGTTTCTTTGAGTACAAATGTATCTATAACTCTGATAAGCACTGAGATTCTTTGAAGAGAGTGGCAGAGAATCAAACTAGAGATATTCTGGTTTGATTCACTTAAGATTTCGGCAGAATATGGATAGGATGATTAGAAAATAAGATAAGAGAATAAAGAGGAGAGAAAATAAAGAAAGTAGTTACTGGAAAACGTTCATAACAGTCTCTATTTATAGAGAATGAATGGATGTGTCCATTCGAAGAGATTTAAACGAATAAACACTTCTTTTGAAAACAACCTTTGCTATAACGGGAAGCATGTCGACATGACAAGTAAAGAGGATGTCGACATGGTCTAGTAAAAATGATGATTTGCTTTTCTTTGAAAATGATGATTTAAAACATATGCAACTTTATTCAAATGGACTCTTTGTATTTGTATAAGGTATTTAGAAGTAGAAATACTTATGAATATATATATGTATATATACTAAAATATATTTTAAAATCAAGGTAAATAAACTAAAGTAAATATAATATTAAAATAGATTTTGAGGCTAAAATATCAAGGACAATTTTGAAATCAAAATATAACAAAATGATAAATATGATTTTGAGGCTAAAACATTTTTGGAAATACGAACGAAGGTTTTTCTTTTGAAAAGGAATATTTGAAAATCATTTTATGAAACAAGAGATAATTTTGAAAATCATTTTGAATCAAAATTAGTGGATAACAAAATAGGGCTACTATCCGTTCCACTAGATATTTCGTGAGTTCCATCTCACTAGGGTTCCATCCCTTTAACAAGAACGAAGTGGATTCCATTCCACGAGTAAATTGGATAAAAAAGAATGATAGTGCTTTCAAGGAGTTTTAACAAATATCTAACCTAACTATATTATTTGTCTTGAACTCTTGAATATCTTGAATCTCATGAGTCTTCAATCTTGAACTCTTGATCTTTGTCTTCTTTACTGTACAGTCTTCTTTTGTTGATACCTGCATATAGATTTCCTGCACATATATATTTTATAACACTTCTATAGTTGTTGTCATCAAAACCTACTATCCTATGGACTAACATTCTCCCCCTTTTTGATGATGACAACCTTTGTTTATAAAATATTTATATTCTCCTTATAACTCCCCCTAAATCTAATAACTCCCCCTTAATCTATGCCTAACTAACCTATTTTATACTTCTCCCCCTTTGTCATCAACAAAAAAAATGACATTAACTCCCCCTAAATCTATGATATTTAATGATAGTGTTATCATTAATAATACTGAAACTAGATATAACAATGCTAAATATTGTATACTCAGAATGATATATATATGAGTAATATAAGAATGAGAATAATACGTGTAACCACAGATTATTTTATTCATATTACTATATACATAACTGTTAAATAAAAAGAAAATGCATACAATAAATAGACAAATCAATCAACCATAAGCACACCTATTTATGTCTTATTACATAATCAATATAGTAAGTTATCATAAATCAACCATGTTTTAAAACCAAATCAAGTATTTCAAATCAAATCAATTTTTAAACCAAATCAAACAAGTTAAATGTTACGTGGAACTTCAACCCATCCCTCTTTTCCAAAGATGGGATCCGCTTTGATTACTTCCCAATATTCATCGTCCTGGAGCAATGTCTTCGGTGGATTTACTTGGAAATCCTCTTTGTTGAGAGCGGAGATCATCCATCGTAGTGCATCGAAATGCCTTTCTTGTTCCTTTATCATCTGCATTTGACTCAGTTCTAAGTGCCTCTGATTTTGTAGAATAAAAGTAAGAATGTCTTTGAAGGATTTGAGAGTCTCTTCAAGATTATCACTTAGATTTGAAGAGGATGAAGCCATTTTGACGATAAGTACGAAGGAAATAAGTAGATAAGAGTAGAGAGAAGTTATGAGAAGTTTTCTGGAAGAAAATAGGACTTAAATAGACAGGAAAGTCGTTTGAAATGAATAGACATAAGGAGTTATTTTGAATTTCAAATTGAAATGTCCATTCAGAATATGACCAGTATATGTCGACATGACCTCTATACAGTATGTCGACATACATAGCAGATTTTGCACATCTTATTTTTGAATTTTCAGTGTATATACATATGATTTATATATATATTGCTTGATATAAATAAGAGTGACAGTAAGATAAACAGAGAATAAGCTTCATTTCATACTAGAACAGAGAAGTACATGAATCTCATAGAGAAAACATAAAGATACAACTTTCAATATACCAAATTTCATTGATATACAAAAAGTAAACTCTAGAAACTAGTAGATGAGGATGAAGATGATGAGATATTAAGCTTCTTGTTGACTTTGGAGAAGAACTTGTTCATAGTATTGGACATTTTGTCCAATTTTTTGTTTACGGAGTGTTTGAGAGCTTTTTGATTTTTTACAATTACTCGTTGATTGTGAAGGAGAATCTTGTTTGATGGTCGTGTGGGAAAATCAATACTCTCTAAGGAAGTTTCTTCACTTTCTTCCTCTTCTTCTTCCTCACCTTCTTCTTCTTCACCTTCTTCTTCCTCCTCTTCCTCTTCTTCGTCTTCCTCCTCATCTTCTTGCATTTCCTCATACCCCAATCGTGCTTCTTTTTTCGTTAGTGTTTCGTATGGTTGAAACACGTGCGGAATTTTCATAAGTGAAATATTGGAATGATTAAAAACCTTTCTTGGAAAGAATTCTTCACCTCTCATATCCACTCCAAAGTAATTAAAAATTCTAGTGAGGTATATTCCATGATATAATGCATTCTCTCCTGAATCCAAGTTTTTGTGACGAAATTCATCCAAGATAACTTGTGCCCAATTAATATCATAATTTCCAAAAATTGCAAAAAGAGCCTTACACACTTTTTGAGTCGGGTTATTGTAATTTCCCGATCTCGGAGTAATAGTGCGTTGAAGGAGAAGATTAACAATACGAGCTTTTGGTCGAAAAAATTTATTTTTGAAATCCATTTCTTCCTCAAAAATATTGTGAAAAGTTTCACGATCGGTTTCCTCGATTTCAAAAGAAGAAAGATTGGAACCGGTACTTTTACACTCAAGTATGGTTCCTAAAACATCGGTATCCAAAACAATTTGTGTCCCCTTGACACTACTCCACACTTCATCATCCCTTCCATTATAAAATCCACGATTTAAATTTGCATAAAACATTTTGACAAGGTTTGGATAGCAAACAAAATCATTTTGGTTATTGTCAACCAAGCTTAGAATACCATTGTTTTGAAAGAGAGCATCAATTTCATAAGAAGCGAAGTCATTAAAAATAGCAAAACTACCCGAATGAACTTTTCCATAAGTTGCATAATTAATGTATGCAAGTATGGCATCTCTATTATTGTAGAGATGATCTTTGGTGGCTTTTGACAGCCTCATTCCGGCTACGTTGCTAGTGGATGCCATTTTTGAAGAGATAAGAGTGTTTGAAGATAAAAGTTGATTTGAATTTGAATTGAAGATGGAGATAAGTGTTGATAGAAGATAGATATAAAGAGGTTGAATAGGTGGATTCTCTGGTCAAAGAGTCATAACTATTCAGAACATAGGAGTTAGTGAAAAGGTGGAGGGAAATTTGAATTTTGAATTCAAATTTAGAAATCTGATTTGCTACAGGTATGTCGACATTACCAATAAGTGCCATGTCGACATGCACATCAGATTTTGCAAAAATGATTTCAAACATGTACAAGATTTATATATATATATATATATATATATATATATATATACTTATATATATTATGACTATTGTCTGAATATATTTTGAAAATATATTATACAGAAAATATATAAAAATAATATTTTATAAATTTTTAAAAGATATTTGAAAATTTTAAGTTAATAAAATTAATTATATACTTAATTAATAAACTATTCTAAGCAACCAATTTTCAACCAATTAAAATAGTAAACGTGTACCTTGTTTGAGTTCCATATCATCCAGATTATCTGAATTCTGAGTTGTCATAAAACACATATTTGCCAATTCTGTTTTCTGTTCATCATCACTTGAGGACGTATCTGAATCATCCAGTGTTGCTGCAAATGCTTTCTTTCTTTTCTTTGAATATTCTTTGTTTGATTGAGGAGTTTGCTTTTCTTGATGTGGACAGTCTCTTTGATAATGACCAAACTCATTGCAATTGAAGCATTTGATGTTGTTGAGTGATTCAGTGTTATTTCCAAAACTTTTTCTCTTGTGATTATTCATTTTTCTATATTTCAAGAATTTTCGAAAGTTTCTTGTCATGAAGGCTATTTCTTCATCATCATCACTAGAGTCTGATTCACCAGTTAGTGCATTAAAGGCAATGGACCTTTTTTCTGATGACTTATTCTCCCTTCTTTCCTGAATTTGAACTTCATATGACATCAGATTTCCAATTAATTCATCAATCTTTAAGGTACTGATGTTATTTGCTTCTTCAATCGCCAATGTCTTCAGATCCCATTCTGGAGTGAGTGAATTCAGAATTTTCCTAACTTGATCTTCTTCGGAAATTGCTTTTCCCAGAGATACTAGTGAATGAACAATATCCTGAAAACGACTATACATATCTGGAATAGATTCACTAGGCAACATCTTAAATAATTGAAATTGATTAGTAAGAATAGAAATTTTGGTCTGTTTAACTTTGCTTGTTCCTTCATGAGTAACTTGCAGAGTTTTCCAGATTTCATATGCAGTTTTACAAACAGATACCCTATTAAATTCATTTCTATCTAGTGAACAAAATAAAATATTCATGGCTTTTGAATTGTTTTGAGCCACTTCTCTTTGAACGGTCGTCCATTGAGCAAAATCAGTTGTGGGCTCAGTGTATTCAGTTTGTGACATATTCCATGTTTCTAAACTAATGGATTGTAAATATATCTTCATTCTACATGCCCAAAATGCATAGTTACTGCCATTGAAAAGTGGTGGTCTGGCAGTGGACTGACCCTCTACAAATGAACTAGAAATACCAGTGTTGGTAGCCATTGTTACTTTTCAAAAATCAGGTTATGAATACTTTGAAAACCTGGCTCTGATACCAAATGACAGGGACGCGGAAGATGATCTTAAGGCTATTTAACACTAGAGGGGGGGTGAATAGTGTTTTAAGAATTTCTTTAAGACTTCTTTGATTTAAATTTATTTAACTAACTTAATGCAAATACACAATCATAGATCAAATCACAGAATCACAAACAGATGCAAATATAAATAAAAAGCAAGTAAAGGAAAGAACACACCAGGAATTTTATACTGGTTCGGTGTTACCCTACATCCAGTCCCGCACAACTCGTACGGCTTTCTATTCAATAATAATCTAGATTACAATCCCTCGATTCCAAGGCGACGAGGTACACCCTCCAGATTCTCAGGTCTCTGGGTAGAACCACTTGATTCACAGGACACAAGTTCACCCGATCGATTTCCAAGGACACGATCACACCTTTATAACCCTAAACAAGTTTCTTTGAGTACAAATGTATCTATAACTCTGATAAGCACTGAGATTCTTTGAAGAGAGTGGCAGAGAATCAAACTAGAGATATTCTGGTTTGATTCACTTAAGATTTCGGCAGAATATGGATAGGATGATTAGAAAATAAGATAAGAGAATAAAGAGGAGAGAAAATAAAGAAAGTGGTTACTGGAAAACGTTCATAACAGTCTCTATTTATAGAGAATGAATGGATGTGTCCATTCGAAGAGATTTAAACGAATAGACACTTCTTTTGAAAACAACCTTTGCTATAACGGGAAGCGTGTCGACATGACAAGTAAAGAGGATGTCGACATGGTCTAGTAAAAATGATGATTTGCTTTTCTTTGAAAATGATGATTTAAAACATATGCAACTTTATTCAAATGGACTCTTTGTATTTGTATAAGGTATTTAGAAGTAGAAATACTTATGAATATATATATGTATATATACTAAAATATATTTTAAAATCAAGGTAAATAAACTAAAGTAAATATAATATTAAAATAGATTTTGAGGCTAAAATATCAAGGACAATTTTGAAATCAAAATATAACAAAATGATAAATATGATTTTGAGGCTAAAACATTTTTGGAAATACGAACGAAGGTTTTTCTTTTGAAAAGGAATATTTGAAAATCATTTTATGAAACAAGAGATAATTTTGAAAATCATTTTGAATCAAAATTAGTGGATAACAAAATAGGGCTACTATCCGTTCCACTAGATATTTCGTGAGTTCCATCTCACTAGGGTTCCATCCCTTTAACAAGAACGAAGTGGATTCCATTCCATGAGTAAATTGGATAAAAAAGAATGATAGTGCTTTCAAGGAGTTTTAACAAATATCTAACCTAACTATATTATTTGTCTTGAACTCTTGAATATCTTGAATCTCATGAGTCTTCAATCTTGAACTCTTGATCTTTGTCTTCTTTACTGTACAGTCTTCTTTTGTTGATACCTGCATATAGATTTCCTGCACATATATATTTTATAACACTTCAATAGTTGTTGTCATCAAAACCTACTATCCTATGGACTAACACCTTTGTCTCATATAACCCATTCTGAATTAGTGATACGTCGTATATAGATAGCATTTGAAGACCAGTAGTGAAGACCGGGTATTTACGAGAGCGATAGGATGACCTATCGATTGTCTCTGCACTATGTCGCGCCGGTATAGAGATCTCCTAAGTGATGGGAAATCCGATCGGGATTGTGAATACCCGGATTGCAAGGGCTTCTTTGGAAGTGCCTTCGGTTCTGTTCAAACCCGGAACAGACTTGTATGGTTACATGTCTGACATTACACTTTGAGATATAAAGCAGATTTCTTTCAAATACATTTCTGTTTGTTGGCGGAGAATTTATTCTCTTAGCTTAACACCCTTCTCTGAGACGTACAAGCTCAGAGGTTATGTAGTTGAAGGTTATCAGCGATATACTCCCAATTTGGTAATGTGACATGCTGAGTGTTGCTGTGTGATGATCATTGTTTGATCATTTGTGATATGATCATTTGTTTGATCATTTATCTTTGTGATCATTACTTTGATCATCTGTTTACCCAAAGCATGGCTTTGTGACAAAGCGTAGCTTTGTGGACGAGACTTCGTCGAACCTCACACCCCGGAATGGTCAAAACAGGAAAGATGCGGCAAGGTTATTGGGGGTAGCGCCCCTTAGGGTATGTACATTTCCTTCTGGATAGAAGTGGTATCATGGTATGTAGCCCAGATACTTAGCTTATGTGGATGTCGCAAATATATATATATATATATCTTACTTTGTGATTTGTTGCTGGGGTCCCGGTTAAAGGTTGGTTACAACCGGGAGATGGCATACTCGTGTCAGTAGTTACCCAGTTAGGGGTAACCCGGCCTTGTGTTGGCAGAGATCCGGTTAGGTTCTCGGGACGTCCTTCCAGAGGCGTTTCCATGTGGCAATGGGAAGTTCCTTGGCCTGACCATTTGTTGGAAATCCAAAGAAACAATACGAGCCTTGTACGGTTTTAGTTGTAGAACCTGCCATCTAATATGGTAGCTATAGTAGGCATAATATAATGGTACCTATGCTGGCTAAGATTTATATTCTACTTTCGAAATGTTTTCCACTATGCACTAATAATAATATCAAATCAAATTATTTGTTTTGCGTAGTAAGCATCTTTGACTAACATAAGAAGAAATCTCCTCCAAGTCTGCGTTTGCATTGTGTGTGTGGTGGGAGGTCTTATGGTAGTTTCATTTTCTAAAAGCATTGCGAATTGATTTTAAAATTCTCTGCTATTTGTTTTCAAAGATGAACTGTTTTTGTTGCTCACACCAGTCCCGTGACTCATCCGGAGTTTATTATTTCTTTCCTAAACTCTAGGTGCTCAAAATTTTTCTACACGAGCAGTCTAGAGTTGGGTTTTTCAAATAGTCAGGTTCAATAGATTATCTGGAGCTAGTTCAGTTCTTGGATATAGACTGCACTTGCTTATCTTTGTGCCTCGTTATTGGGAGTTCGAGCTATTTCTGGATTGGTGCTTTGAAGATGGAGATTATCCGCTGCTGATGTTATCGTTTTCTTTTCTGCTGCTTTTTCTTGTATCATATCTCTGATGTATATTGATATTCATTGTATCACTCTGTTGTATCAGATATTGTATATCAATGTATCATTCTTTTTCTTCCGCTGTGTTATTTACTTAACTGTGTTATAAGCTCCGGCGACTCAGATTTGAACGTTTGAATCTACGGCATTCGAGTACGATGTAAAGTATGGATGTCGATTTTCGAAAGCGAAAAATCAGGAGTGTTACAGTAAAAGTGATATAAAACGATATTTCGGAATTGAGCTCGGAATTTTTTTATATTTGGAGGTTTGGATTTTAAATTGGATATTGAAGGAAAATTTGATTTAAGTGTTAGAATCATTATTTTGCTAATCGAACTCGGAATTGACATAAATCGTAATGGATTAAATTTGGAATTGGAATTTAAATTAATTTGGAATTGGAGTTGAAATTAATTTGAAATTGGAATTTAAATTAATTTGGAATTGGAATTGAAATTAATTTGAAATTTGAATATAATTTAAATTAATTTGGAATTGGAGTTGAAATTAATTTGGAATTGGAATTCGAATTAATTTGGAACTGGAATTGAAATTAATTTGGAATCGAAGTAAAATTCGACTTGAAATCGGAACCGAATCGATTAAATCAAAATGGAAATTGGAACTGATTTGAATTGGAAAATTGTGAATTAAATCGATTTGACTTTGAAACTATTTTCAAATGAATTATTTTAGTATAAACAGTTTAAAATCTATATTCTTTAAATATTCAAATTTTTTGATTTTCCAAACTATTTTACTATATAAACCATTTTTATTACTGAAACTAATTTCTATTAAACTATTTTAACTATTTTAAAACTATCTGAACTATTTTCTAAAATTCAAACTGGTCAAAGGGTGGAATATTTATATTAAATCTTGGATTTAAATGCGAATAAGGTTAAAGTGAATTATAACCAAACTTGTAATTCGAATCAAGTTTTGAAGTGAAATTGATTTATCGAAGTGAATTAACATTTGAAGTTAAAAATAAGGTTTTTGAAGAGAATATGATGATTTCGGAATGGATTTGATTTTTGAAGCGAATATGATGATTTCAAAATGGATTAGATTTTCAAGCGAATATGATATTTTGATATCGAGTATGAATTGTTTTCGGAATATAAAAGTACCAACCAGTGTGTAAAATTACGTTTGGTTGTTAAAGAGATCGGGGCCTCTTATTGGCATACTCTTTGTCAATATTGGACCTCTTTTACAACTGTGTACGTGGTAGACGATATCCAAAATGTAGTGGTTGAATTGGCGACATTTAATGGAATGAAGTAAGAGATTGATGATGGATAGCTTTGACACTTGTGTCATAATTAAAATGACTAAAACAGGAGCCTATGTCTGACCAATGAGATTAGCCACCTCTAGCGATGTTGATCCCTCGTATTACTATTGTGATTTTCAACTCGATGGGTGCACTGTTTTCTTTTGGATTGATTGTCGCGGTCGGCCACGGACGGGTTACGACCAGCCAAAAAGGGTAAACTGGTAGAATCCTACCTTGGGCATTGCCTTACGTGCCTTGTCATATTTATCCTTATACGAGCCCATTACGGCTTTGGTTTAGTACTGTACCTATAGGGGACTCACTGGCTACCGACGTTACTGGTTGTGTTACAGGACTTGCATAGACTACATGCTATAAAAATGTGTTAAGGGGGATAATGTAAAGCCTTAACGCTACTTTGATATTTATTTTGCTGATAGACATTATCTATTATAGCATACACTATTACATATAGATAGTTTGACGGATCCTTTGGAGATGGAAAATCCTGTAACATCTCTTAAGTTATTGCACTCATATTTCGTGATATTGATTTGACTTACATAAGAGTATTTTAGTCCTGACTTGAGTGTTTTGTCTTTTCAGTACGCTCGGGTCAGTCCTGAGTTTTTCCAGTACATTGAAGATCGGTTTCTGGAGGACGAAAACGAAATATGTAAGGGTTGTTTAATTAACTCTTATCTTGTATGATTTTGTAAGCTTTTTTTAGATGAAATAATGTTTAACCTATGTACTTACTCTTAAGTGCATGACCTTACAGAAAGTTATCAATTCAACTTCAATTATCATCAGTCTTACTTTGTTCAACAAATTCAGATTACTCCTTACTTATACATCATTATGTATCATAGGGAGGAGTGACTTTTGAGATAGAATCTTATTCATTTTAGCTATAATTGGAATACCTTTCCAATGCACTCTCATATTTTGATCAAATCGAATCCTTTTATTTCTTTTGCATATAATGTAGCTTCCATTTTATATTCAACGAACTTATCATAAATACACTTCTTGTGTATGTTCACTTTTTTATTTCTATGATAATTCATCTATTAAATCAATGGAGTAAGTGGATCCATTTTAGATATTAGACTTTGAACTGCATACATCTGTATGTATCATTCCGAAGAGTTCATTAACTCTTTTGTCACTACCATTGAATGGGTGCTTTGCCCTTAATCGTTTAAGATACAATTCACTAGAATTATAACCAAACTTTTAATTCAAATCAAGTTTTGAAGTGAAATTGATTTATCGAACTGAATTAACATTTGAAGTAAAAAATAAGGTTTTTGAAGAGAATATGATGATTTCGAAATGGATTTGATTTTTGAAGCGAATATGATGATTTCGAAATGGATTAGATTTTCAAGCGAATATGATATTTTGATATCGAGTATGGATTGTTTTTTGAATATAAAAGTACCAACCGGTGTGTAAAATTGCGTTTGGTTGTTAAAGAGATCGAGGCCTCTTATTGGCATACTCTCTGTCAATATTGGACCTCTTTAACAACTGTGTTCGTGGTGGATGATATCCAAAATATAGGGTTGAATTGGCGACATTTACTGGAATAAAGTAAGAGAATGATGATGGATAGCTTTGACACTTATGTCATAATTAAAATGACTAAAACAGGAGCTTATGTCTGACCAATGAGATTAGCTACCTCTAGCAATGTTGATCCCTCATATTACTATTGTGATTTTCAACTCGATGGGTGCACCTTTTTCTTTTGGATTGATTGTCGCGGTTGGCCACGGATGGGTTACGACCAGCCAGAAAGGGCAAACTGGTAGAATCCTACCTTGGACATTGCCTCACGTGCCTTGTCATATTTATCATTATACGAGCCCATTACGGCTTTAGTTTAGTACTGTACCTATAGGGGACTCACTGCCTACCGACGTTACTGGTTGTGTTACAGGACTTGCATAGACTATATGCTATAAAAATGTGTTAAGGGGGATAATGTAAAGTCTTAACGCTACTTTGATATTTATTTTACTGATAGACATTATCTATTATAGCGTACACTATTACATATAGATAGTTTAATGGATCCTTTGGAGATGGAAAATCCGATAACATCTCTTAAGTTATTGCACTCATATTTCGTGATATTGATTTGACTTACATAAGAGTATTTTAGTCCTGACTCAAGTGTTTTGTCTTTTCAGTACGCTCGGGTCAGTCCTGAGTTTTTCCAATGCATTGAAGATCAGTTTCTGGAGGACGAAGACGAAATTGGTATATTACTATTATTATCCCCTACATCATGCTATTCTGCTGTATTGATTATTTATCCCTGATGTATATATATACTCTGATAAACATGTATAGATTATAATTGTGACGACCCGCCACTCATTCCACAGAATGACGCATCGTCATGAAGAAAGAAAGGGATAGAAAGAGAAAAGAAGAGAAGAAAGAAAGAAACAACATCAGAATCTCACACAGCGGAACGAATAAATTATATTAATAACAAAAGTATTACACAATATACAACACTTATCAGAGTTATACAACATATACATCACATACTAGACAGTTATAAACATCTGTCTAGACATTACAACTCAAATACAATACAAACACTATCACAGAGATCTACACAGCGGAATTCTATATCTACGAACGCCGAAGCCTCCTGCTCCATTGCTCCTCCAGAATATTCGTCAAAGCAAACCTGACTCCCTTGGCTACTCGTAAAAATTTGAGTACCCAAGAGTTTATATAAAACAGAAATAAACACTTGGGTCAGACATGGGTCTGGTGTGAGTAAACGGTTTAAATTGCTTAACTTCAAAACCTTTTGAAAACAAAGGTATCACGTAAGACTTCCCACACATAAACGTGGGTAAGTTTTTACCTTACACTAACCAAAACATTTGATAGGAAATTCGATTGTATTATAATAGGTCTAGGGTTTTCAAATAAATATGAAATAGCTGAAATTGTTACATTATTAAATTCCAGCATACATAGGTATACAATCAAGACCGTTATCACTTATTGGAAGTTGGATTTCCATACAATGGCAGGGCTACTGGGGTACCGCCCGTCACAGTACGTGGCCTAGATCACCGTACCGAGGAGTACGCCCGCTCCCCTGCAACACAAAGCCGGAACCATCCCTTACTGGATAATTCCGAATAAAATCACCCCACGGTTGTGTACATCAACCGCACCACTAAGTCGAAAATAGAAAGGGACATCTAGACAGGGATGACCTTACTCTCAGTGGGCGCTACCCACGAAGCCTTGCTGCACCTCCCCTGTTTTAGCCATTCCCGGTTGATGAGGCTTGAGGTCACGATTACCTTTAATCAGAACACATCACTTAGAATGCTCATCGTCCACCTGACGATGTTTTGAAAGCATTCAATCCATACAAGTTCGTTCCGGGTTCGAACGAAACCGAAGGCATTATCTCGTTACACTCGTTTTGGAATCACCCTCAGAGTTAACGACAATAACCCTTGCACTCTGAATCTTCATCTTCACTTGAGATTCACGACCTATCGTTAATTTGGATCGATGTGGTATTCGGGTCTCCAGACCTGGAAATCCGGTATACGGAAACCCGATCCCGGTCTCATCGAAATCCAAAACGTATCTTTTAAGGCCAAGTTGTTTAAAGGTTTAAACAATTCAATTCAATTTAATACTTGAATTCACATAGCATTAACATAGATAAATATCACACATTTATCACAGATATATCATAGTATATCATCCAATAGATATCAACCAAATCAGACATTCTACTCAACCATCATTCATAAGCAACCATTTATTAATCTCTATTTTAATTAATTTAATCAACTTAAATTAAATTAATTACTTAAGAATTAATTCCTAACCTTGCTTAATCAACCATTAATTAATTACAACCATTTAATTAATTAACCATTAACCACTCTTGATTAAATTATCCATTAATTACATAAAGTAATTATCCTTTAATTAATTTAACAAATTAATTATCCTTAATCATTTATAGTAATTAACCTTTAATTACTCTCATTAATTATAATAATTAATTATCCTTAATTAATTACTTTAATTAATTAATTAACTATAATTAATTACATTATTCCTTAATTAATTACATTAATTAATTATGCATTAATTAATTACTTTAATTTATCAACCTTAAATAATTACTCCAATTACATACAGTAATTTATTTATTAATTACTTACACTAAGTAACTATACTTAATCAATCTTATTAAAGAAAATATTGTAAACAAATCTTATTTTAAATAAAAGTCTTGTTCATATATTTTATACCCAAATAAAATAAGATAATTATCTTTTAAAGATTCAAATTTAAATCCAGATTCAAACTCAAATTTGACTTTTAAAAATCCAATTTAAAAATCAACTCAACATTTATATTTTTAAATAAACACTTCATTAAGTTTGAAATGATTATTTCATTTAAAAACAACTCAAGACAATATATATATATTTAAACAATACTTATTAATTTTAGAAATGATAAATCTATTTAAAATCAAATTTATAATCACAACTTAAATAATTATTCTTATTAAAATCAATCTATACCATAATTAAAACATCATATTATTATTATTTGGTTATAAAATATTTGAAAATAACAAATTTATCAATTTAAAATAATTTAAATTAAGAGATTATCACATTTTAAACTTCTCGAAATCCCGGGATATCACAATAATCAAATGTATAGTAAACGGCTTCATGAACTGTTTATTTGATTATTATATTTTATCGTTTCGCCGTGAGATTCTGTGTTTCTTTTCTTCTTCTTTTCTTATTTTTCTTATTTTTCTTATTTAACCCCATTGATTATCTACGTTCCGGATTGTTTAAGTTGGACATGTGTGGATTACGGTCGATTTAAAACATTCCGAAATATGGGTCGTCATAGTTTCTCAGTGCAATGAAATAGACATTCATTGACATTTTACAAGTTGCCTATGTATGTGTATAAAAACTGATTTGGTTTTAAGTTTACGAACATATGTTTATAGCATAAATTGGCAAATCAATATTGATCGGTTCCAACCTTATTTGGGTTTGTCCACACTAGATTCTTATGAACAAGTATTATGTGCAGTCTCTCGACTCACACAACCTGTTAACTCTTTGACCTTGATATGTAAGGGTTGTTTAATTAACTCTTATCTTGTATGATTTTGTAAGCTTTTTTTTAGATGAAATAATGTTTAACCTATGTACTTACTCTTAAGTGCATGACCTTACAGAAAGTTGTTAATTCAACTTCAATCATCATCAGTCTTACTTTGTTCAACAAATTCAAATTACTCCTTACTGATACATCATTATGTATCGTACAGAGGAGTGACTTTTGAGATAGAATCTTATTCATTTTAGCTATAATTGGAATACCTTTCCAATGCACTCTCATATTTTGATCAAATCAAATCCTTTTATTACTTTTGCATATAATGTTTTAAACTTCCGTTTTATATTCAACGAACTTATCATAAATACACTACTTGTGTATATTCACTTTTTTATTTCTATGATAATTCATCTATTAATTCAATGGAGTAAGTGGATCCATTTTAGATATTAGACTTTGAACTGCATACATCTGTATGTATCATTTCGAAGAGTTCATTAACTCTTTTGTCGCTACCATTGAATGGGTGCTTTGCCCTTAATCGTTTAAGATACAATTCACTAGAATCATATGATTCATAATTGTATAATTAAAGAATTATTTCTCAGAACCATGGCTTAGTCCATAATCCAAAATATTTGAAAAAATTTAGATACTTGTATGTTATGTAGCTAATGCAGCAAATACTATTATTTTAATAGATTTATTTCATAAGGAATATTCAAAATATTCATAACAAAATAAAACTATATTTATTTCCAGTCAATACTAAAAATAATTATTATTTCATAAATAATATTTATTATATTTACAATTTTTTTATATTTTGACGCATCCAGTGATAAGTATTATATGACATACTCCTACTATTTTCGCCATTACTATAATAGCGTATGAAATATGAAGTTTCATTTAAATACTTATCATTGCTATTTATTTCATTTTACTATAAACTACTGTAACTAGTTTACAGTCAAGAGTTTTGATCAAATATCATAAACTCATAAAAAAATCTTTTATAGAAAATAATTTTTGTATTACACTGGAATAAAAATAACGTTTCTCATTCCATATCAAGTATCTTTTAGTATTTTATGCAATTCTTGTTTTTGATGTCTCTTTGTGAAGTAGAGATGACCACTTACTCTCTTTATCCCAAAAGTGCCCAACTTACCCACCCTTGTACATTCACTTTCCTTTCCAAAATGATTGAACCATTCAAGGGAGAACTTTATTGTAATCAATCAATTGAATACACGATTTTGCACTTTGGTTTATTTTCTTATTTCCAATGACTAATCTCATTGAAGTTTCGTACATTACGAAACATGACTGTTCACCATATAATATTTATATGTGATTAAATATGAACCAAATATTCATATTCTTGCGTTTCTATTAGAGTTCAATATTTAAAAAAAACAATACATAGTCTTGTACAAATAAAAAATTAAGCGATCGAGGCACGAATGTTTTAGTGTTTGTATAAATTGGCAATTATGGGGTCTTGATGTGACACATGCTAAAGGATTTAAGGGTAAGTTTTTTTTCTTTACCAATCTTAATTTAGTTCAATTATATATTTCAATTGAGAGACATTTTATTGATTGTGCTAGTTGCATAAATTTATTGATGTAGATTATTTTAACTTTATATAGAGTAAATGTTCTTTCAATATTAAAAAGATTAGAATTTACCGTTTCATTTTTCTAAGAAGTCTTCCATTAGATAATTATAGTTTTCACAACCCTAAGTAAAACCTAGAAATCTTTTATTTTCTCCAGCGGATGTTAGAACTTGTTTTCCTTCAGATTCCGACCTTAAGGAAAGCTCATAAATTATAGGTCGCAAATGATGGATACCACCATATTGGTTTGTATCATATACAACTCCTAACCCATGGTCTTTATCTTAATCTCATATCGACCTTAAGAAAAACTCAACAAATTGAAAGAGATTATTCACACTTGTCCATCGTTTTGCAACAACCAATGTATAATGCACATACCTTGAGGAAAGTTCAATAAATATATGCATGTATCTTTCCTCGTCTAGCCTGTATATTAATAGTACTATGCATAACATTTCTAGCTTGAGGACAGATCAACAACAAAAGAGTATGCAAGTAATCTATTAATATATAAATGATAGAGGACGACTTACATTAAAGATTCTTAATCCTTAACATATATATTTTAAGTGATATCGATTTGGGGAACGATGGATCTCTTATGAAATACCATCGTGATTCAAATCTCGCATACATTTAAAATCACGTTATGTGGACGATATGTATGTGCTCATTCCTTAAATCTAATTTGGGTTTCTTTTCAGTGCGACTAAATTTTATACATATATAGTTATATAAGAATTAACTTATTTATGACTTTTAAACTTTAATTTACTTATATGCTATACACACGTATCTTATTAATTAAATATTATTTAGTTAATTTTAATTATTATTAATTAAATCATATTTAATTAATTTAATTTAATTTATATAAAATTTCTAATTTTTTTATATTACTTTCTTAAACCATTTAAGATTGTTAATCAACTATAATATTTATAATTTGTTTATGTGTACAAATCAGTATATGTATACATTTTAATTAATTACTTTTAAATAATTTTATTTAATAAATTTTAATTAATTAAAAAATTAATTAAATTAAAAAATTAATTAAATATTTTAATTAAGCTTAAATTTTAATTTAATTTATCATAAATATTTTGAGATAAATAAATAACCAGAACAATTATACTTATACACATATATCAGTATATGTTTTAATCAATTAACTTTTAATTAAATGTTTTCTTTAATTAAATTAATAATACTAATCAAATATTAAATTTCAAAATTATTATTTCATTTCTAAAAAAAATTGAAAATTTTGAATGCATTTTACGACCTTTATAAAATTTCACTTTTATATTTTAAAATTAACTTTTAATTTGAAATATAATTTTAAATTTTCAAACGAATTTTGAAAAATAACCAAAGTCTCATAATAAGTTTGGGGTCTTCTGTTGAGGATAATCTTTAGGCTTACTTCATCTTTCGGGCCTGGCTAGTAGTCAGATAGGGTAGAGAACTTGGTTATCCAATGTCCCAACCTTCAATGATACCTTTCTAGACATCCAACTAAATGGGTTGGCTTTAATCGGTGAGCCCTAACATTGACAATCCGGATCGCATAGACCATTAAGGCTTTGATACCATCGAAGGAACAAGCCATTCGAAAGCAAGTTAAATGGGTGATTTTGTTTTTCCATTCTAATTTTTGTTAAAGCAACGAAGCCTAAATGAATTTTAGATCCAATCTAAATATTTAGAATAAAATCCTTTTCATTTAATATGTTTGAATTTTTTTATTACAAATATACCAAATACACTTTTTTGTGTGAAGTCCATGTGCTATAAATAAGAAGTGTACTGGCTAATGTAACCGCATGTTGGTGCTGGGATTTACATCTCAACGAACCTATTTCCCCTTTATATATTCCTTTATTATTCAAGATATTGATTTAGAAATACATGCATAATAAAAGTTGTACAATGGTATGCCATATATATATATATATATATATTAAATTACAGTTGGTAAAAATTATATGATTTGAAATCTAAAATTAATGTTCATGAATTTACATTCAATTAAGGAATGGTTTGAAATCAAGAATTACATTATTGCATAAAATCCATCTTATGAATTTGAATTGAGGCAACATTTATATGTTTTCATATATATAAACAACATGTAATGTAAACATATATTTTATAATATACGTGTACGGATTAATTAGGACTTAAATGTAACAATTTTGAAACAAACATTTAACTTAGAAGCGAAACAGAAGACATAGAAATTTGCACAAAACTTAAATTTAGAAAAAAAGTAAAATTGTTGGATTTTACACAAAAGTCTAAATGTGAATTCAAAAAGATTTTTTATTTTTTACTTCTTATGGAAATAATACTCAAAACAATTGTATTCAAAACATCAATAGTGTAACCAAACAATTGGTTTTCAAGGAAAAAATAAATGATTAACTTATGTAGTTTCTTTACATATGTATAAAATTATAAAGATCGTTTTCGACCAACCAAAATATTTTTTTATTTTAATTCCAAAACAATAAGGAATTAGACAATTTGGGCACATGTAAATTTGTGATAATAATATTCACATTTAAGTAATACAGAAACAACAACAAATCATCATAGGAGATAGAGGTTTGAAATTATATGAATCATAAGGGACATATAATAAATGGAGATAAAAACAAAGGTGGATCTGAAGTAAAAACAACATAATAAACACACATTTAATTTAAATGGACGATAGAGGGTTTAAAATTATATGTTTTAAGGTGAACAATAAAAAGGCAAGATGAATAATATAGAATTCAAGCATATTAGTAGGAGAAACACATAGACTAAGTAAACCAAAAATACCTTAGGATGTTGCTAAAAAGTCACATCTTGAATAATAAATCGATGCTCCAAGATTCTTGAATCGACCTCTAGATTTTGCAAAGATCAAGAGGTATGAACCACCTTAAATTAATTAATTCAACTTGCATTTATTTTAGGAAAATTTAGCCATAGAGGCTATGATAATTTCGACCATTAAGGGAGAGAGGGAGAAGAAGAGAAAGAATGTAAATTTTGTAAGGAAAGAATGATAGAATGAATGAGAGAGAATATATTTTAATAGAAACATTGAAACCTTTCAATCCCCTCCTTTAAAACCTCCCTATTTAATTCCCAATCAAATCTGATCAAATCCTCTCTTCCCCAACATGCATGGTCGGCTATAGAAAGAGATAGAGTGGGTCACAAAAATTTCCAAATCCATTCAGCATTTGTTCCAGTAAATACTCTATCGATATCATATATCGATACGGGTGTTCATAACTTTTATACACACACTTTATTAAATACTAGTGGTTCACAAAAAAATCCAATAAAATTTAATAACCAGTATTCCATAAATAATAATTAATTTAGTCAATTTAAAATATTTAGAAACTAATTAAATCTTGTGGTTCATTCGAAGTATTCGTCATTTTGGTTGGGCAACTCAAAAATGTTAATTCAGTCAGCACTTAATATCGAATAATTCATATATTAATATTCACATGTCATCTTAGCTAGTGGTGCGATATTTTGGCTAAATTTATCGCTTATACATCTTTTCGATAAAATCTAATTTTGTTTACTATAAGCAGTACCCGATAGCAATGATTATTTACCCCAATTCTCTTCGTCAATACTATATCACAATAGGACTTAAATAATTTGGTGTTGGTCATGATTCCCACATCGTCCACATTAAATTTTGTAAGTCCAAACAGAAAATATTTCATTCAATAATAACAATTATTATTGACTGTGCTGCTTTAGCCAGAGATTTCATCTTCGAGTTGACTACAATCGATCGTTACACTAACCTCGTACAACTGATGAGACGAATTCTCTACTAAATAGTGCTTCACTTTCAATATTTCAACTCAAACTCAACTATAGTCGTTCAATGGACGCTACGCCATGCTTTAATTATAATCAAAGTGGTGTATCAACATTGAAATTACATAGTATTCTAAAGTCAAGGGAACTATGTTACATCATCACTTTGAGATTGTACGTTTGACCTTAATTATATTAATTAATAGAAAACTATTGAGCAAGTCATTTTATAGTCATCCAATAACTCTCATTACGTAATCCTCCGGTGCCCCCAGCAGCCATGAGTAATACACTGCGCAACATTTGGAGAGCATTGCGTGCTCTAGTCTCAACGAATGTATCATTATCCTATCTCGAAACATGTTGCTAGGATTATTTAAAATATTTACTATCACATGACATATTATTTAAGAATTTTCTATTTAATATACATTAATTAATTATACCACAATGTAATAAGTATATATAATACAAAGTACATGCCTTTTATTTTTAATAAGATTGGTTATTAAGTTAGATATATATATATATATATATATATATATATATATAACAAATTACATGAAGCATAACTCCTACCTCTATCAGAGTCATTCTACGATTATCTAGTAACTTTAAGTACATAAACCCTTAGTATCCTTAGTAGTAATGAGTAATACACCACCCAACATTTAGAGAGCGTTACACACTACGGTATCAACAGATGTATCAATATCCTTTATTAAACAATTTTGACCATGAATATTTAAAATATAATGTTATTTAAGTTAGGATTAATCACTTACATTTTCAACTATTTGGAACTACAATCACATAACATTTCATTTAATAATTCTCTTATTTATATACTTAAATTTTGTTGATGAATATTTCATAATATAACACAATATATAAAAGAAAACAAATAATAGAAATAACTTTTATTATGAACAAAATCGATTACATAGTTTTTTATATAACAAATTTACATAATTACTCTAGTTCATACAACTAACTCTCTCATATCTAACACTTACAATGAATCTTGTTGGAAATAAGTATGCCTTTAGATTTATTTTCTATTGTATATATTGTTGTATTGGGACATACATAATGTTATAAATATATTAAATAAATACAAGTAGAAATCTTGAGGAATAGTATTTGATTGATTGCAGTTACAAATGTTTTTGTAACCATAAGTATTGAATCGAATAAATAAATACTTATCCTCAAATTCTTAGGCAAGAAATATAGAGAACAAGATATCAATATATCCGTTAGGACTAGTGTGTAATGCTCTTCATATGATGGATGGTGAATTAATCATGCCCATAAGGAGCACCGGGGTTTATGCACGTGTAATAGTTTGAAACAATTACAGATTAACTCACTGAGATTCTTCTATAATTAAAAGTTAAATAGAAGATCTCAACTGACAATGTGCAGTAGTCTTTTGCCACGAGATATTATGAATCTTATGTGGCTAACTATACTTTGATTATGGTTAATCATATGACATCGTTGATCATGTTAGGGTCGTAATTGTATAAGTCAAACCACTTGAAGTAAAACTCTATTCAATGGAGGATTCGTCTACTTCGAATAAAGGGTGGTATCACTATAATTAGTAGTCAATGTAAAATAAAACCCTTTGGCCAAAAAAATCGATTAGCCGATAATTGTTGTCGGATTGAACCATGGACTTTAATTTTGGGCTTCGCGATTAACTTTAGTATTAAAAGAGTTTTGACCATTGATCGAGCTCTAGATATCAAAGTGATATGGCGATGATGGAAAGAAAATGCGCACAATATATCATTACTTAAGGGTGTCACTTTAATAGATAAAAATTGGATTTCACCTCGATAATATGTAAGCAATCAAACTCATGTCAAACTACTTGGCTTTAGCTAATTCTGTACAGGCTTTAATATTTAAATTGTTTAAATATTACTATTGGCTGAGTTCACACCTCGATGTCACAAAAATGCTACTCTCAGTTTTCGATCAAACATAATTTATTTAAATAATATATAAAATTTATAAATTATTACTATGGAGAAGTTACTATAATGGCTATATAAATTAGTTCATTATTATTTTTAATTATTATTATGGAGAAATTATTATTGGTCAGGGTTTGTCAAATGATGAGAAAGAAGACTCATTCTCTAAGAAAATTCTAAGCACTTACATCCACCGGATGTATACTTTGCCTTCCATGAACAAGTATGACGGGAGCACTGACCCGTCCAAACATATCACTGCCTTTAACTCAATGACCCAGGCCGCCCAGCTCCCCGACCATGCCTTCTTTTTCCTCCACCTTGATTGGACCGGCCTCCCTTAGTTCCTTCATTTACAAGATGAAAATGCTTACTCTTGGAGCCAGTTGTGTTCTGATTTCAAAGCCTACTTCGTCACATCAAAGACAAGGGTCATGATGGCGAGAAAACTAGAAAACATAAGGCAAGGACTGATTTAATCAATCTGCTCGTATGTCAATCATTTCAATGAAGAATCAACACGTGCTAGAAGAACGGACAAGGATAGCTTGGTAACTAGCCTATGTTTGGGGGTGACGTACCAATCTGAGATGTGGAAGGAATTGCCATAGCAACCCGCTTGGTCCTTGAACGATTTTCTCCAAAGGGAGAACGACATAATAAGGGTGGAAGAGGCTAACATCTTTGACATCAATGAGTAGAGCGGGCGTAATAATAAAGTTGCCCCAAAGGAAGACAACTGCCAAAATAATGGTTGGTGGTAAAATAGCGAGTAGCGTGCAAAAAATGGTTCACGCTTCCAATCCATGTACACAAATTATGCAGCTATAAATCGTGACATGGAAACAATTTATCTCACCATATGAGACTATATGATGTTCCAACAGCCTATTCCCTCTCATTTCGGACAAAGGGAAAATCCTAGGGGTAATGGATAATATTGTGAATTCCACTTGTTCAATGGCCACTCTACCAATGAGTGTTGGCACCTCAATGATGAAATTGTGCGGCTAATCTATGAGGGCATATTGGTACAATAAATGAAGTAGTATTTAGAACGACACAACACCCGGCAAAATCCACCTGCCAAACCCCAATGAGTATATAATAACAACGTTGCTGCAATCAACACCGAGAGACTATCAATTTGTGGTGGCTCGCATGTGATAGGGAATAGTCGGGGTCTCAGACCCAATTCACACCTCCGACAATTAAGTATATTCAGTCGACTTCTAGGCCCAAAAGGCTCCTTGGTTCGATTAAAAGACAACATACATTGCTTTCACCACAGAAGACAAAAGGGGAGTTTATTTCCCTCATTATGACCCCAAGTTTTCATTGAGGGGGCAATTCCGTTAATGTGATGTTCAAGGAAGTTTTTAACAAGACGAAGCTTTTCACCTCCAACCTCACTCCTTGCGCACTACCCATATGTGGATTTGGGGGTTTTGGAATAGTACCCTTAGGGTATGATGACCACCCTACACCTTTGACACCTAATATACATGTAACGTGCGCTATAGCAGTACTTGGCAGATGCAAAGCGACAACCAAGGGTAAAATAACTAATTTCCAAGAAAGAACCTGCCGTATGTCTCACATCATGTAGGATAAAAGATAATAATCAACATAGATATAAAATAGTGAGATAGTAGTATAACAGAATGGACTAAGATAAATCAGAGTTCATCCACCACAGCTATAAAAAGCAAAGTAAAAAGAGAGTTTATACATCAAATGAATTTTTTTATAGAAAGCCGTCTCTAATAAATAAGCACTGATAATAGCTCCATAGTACTATACAATGGAATAACAATAATAGCTCCAAAATATAGTATATGAAATTTCTAGCCACTTGCTCATTCTCCATACAGCTCCATGTGCTATCTCATACCTGTTATCTCTAATCTACTCATTTAAGAGTAACCGAGATAATAAGAAGCAAATTATAAAACCTTGAGTCAGACAACAGACTGATATGAGCGATCTATAATCTCAAAGTACTACTAATATTGATATAGTAAATTGAAACATGAGGTATAGAGAATCGTACATCATATTTCCCTGCTTCTAATAAGTTAGCACATAACATCAAAATATGCTAATCTTCTATCATTATCACGTGGGTGTACTACTACTCAAGTATGATATAGGGTGCCTAGGTATATTGCGTAATAATGCCTACATCATGTGGCATCCATATCAAACATAACAATCATAACAAATATAAAAACCATCAAACAATCCCACATCCCTCAACACAATGCCTTTCGATATATGATAACCCATATGATACCCCATATTGAATAGCGACTACATATCGTCATGGTCCCATCGATTCTCGAATCCATGCCACTTTGTTTTGACAAGTTCTTCTTCTAAGATTTTATTTTCATCTCTAAGCATATCAATTTCTATTTCTATTTCACTCCTGTTTAGTTTTTCTAAAGCATCTTTATATTTCTTTTAACATCTTTTAGTTTATCCAATAGCTCCAAGTTTATATCAATTATCATCAAAGGTTAGATCACTTACTTCGTCAAATGAAGCCATAAAGCACACATTGGCTTGTTCGGAGTCATTGTCAGTGTCACTATCTGATGAGGAAGACGATTCTGAATCATCCGATGTGACAGTGAATGCTTGCTTCTTCTTATATTTGTCCTTTTTATTCTTGTACCTGTCTTTCTTTCAATTGGGACAGTCCTTCTTTATGTGACCCTTTTTATGACATTTGTAACATTCAAGATTTGAAGATGATGGTTTGAGACGACCCGCCCTTCTCGACTCTCAAAAATCGACACAAAATTCACCAATAGTATAATATGCCAACTATCGAGTGCCAGAAAAGACAAATTGTTGAGGAAAAAGAAAGAAGATAGAAGAAAAAAGGAACTAAACAACATCAGAATCTCACAATCGCAGCGGAACAAAATATAATAAATAATAACAGATCTTTACACAAAATGAAACCATATTTGTTATATACAATACATCATCAGAGTATATCACCAGTAAAGAACAATTACCAGCCTGGCAGTTATATCAGCCTGCCTCACAACTGCTGGCAATTTCAAACAACCATAGCAGCGGAATAAACAAGTACGAATAATATGTCTCGAACTCCAACTCCTCTCCTGAGCTCCACAGCATCCTATCCTGTAATCTGTAATACTTGGTCTGACCCGAGCATTATAATAAAATAACACCCGAGTCAGTCTGGAATACCAGCGTGAGAGTAATACATCCAAACTGATTATTAAAGTTTCAAAATCCTTTGAAAATCAAAAGCATCTCGTAAGACCACGCCACAAATAAACATGTCGGGTTTTTACCTTACAATAGCCAAAACATTTCTTATAAAATCCTCTGATATTATAATAGTGTCTATATACAAATACTTATTCAAATAGCTGAAATTGTTACATCTATTAAATTCCAGCTAATAGGTATACAAACAAAACCGTAAAGGCACATAGGGAGAATGGATTTCCAACTAATGACTAGGCACTGGGGTACCACCTGTCACAGTACCTGGTCTAGATCAGCGTACCGAGGACCATGCCCGATCCCCTACAACACAAGACCGGAACTACCCCTTACTGGATAATTCCGAGTAAGATCACCCCACGGTTGGGATCAGCAACCGCACCACTAAGCCGAATAAAAAGGGACATCTAGACAGGGATGACCTCACCCTAATGGGCGCGACCCACATAGCCTTGCTGCATAACCCTTGATCTTCAGTCATTCCCGGTTGATGAGGCTCGAGGCTAAGCCTTACCTTTATAGAACATATCCGTTAGAATGCCCATCGTCCACCTGACGATGTTCCGAAAGCATTCATCCATACAAGTCCGTTTCGGGTCCGAATGGAACCGAAGGCACTACTCCTACTACATCCATTTTGGAATCACCATCAGGATTAGTAGCAACTAGCCCTTGCACTTCATTGATCCATCTTCGACTTCGAATTCGTTTTTCCATTAAAACGTACAAACTGGATCGAAGTGGTTTTCGAGAAATTAATCCCGATACCGGTCTTTTCGAAACGATCAGCGCATTGGCCAGTATTGATAGTCGGTTATTTAACTATCAAAAAACATTCACAAACATCTACCAAAAATAGATAATTTCCCAAATTCATGTTTTCGTCAAAATATCTTCACAAGATATATTTCTATTTTCAACCCTTTGAAAATAGTTTAAACCCACTTCCTTTTACGGAAATAAATTTCCCAAACATTTTCTATTTGCACTGAAATCACCAAGTACAAACACTTAAGATTTAAAATAATTTAAATCACTTTATCCAAAATATATTTTAAGAATATTTAAGGTAAAACTATTTTTATAAAATATAAAACTAATTTTAAAAAAAAGTTAAGTCGAACTAAATTTTAAAATAAGAGTTACAAACTTCTACATAAGTTTCAAATAAAACTTTAACCAAACTATCTCTAAATAAATCTATTTTATAGATATAAATAGAAAATAATATTCTTTTAAAACAAATTTAAAACTTTTAACTTTTACTTAAAAAAAATCTGCTTTAAAACGTATTTGGCTTCTCAGGGAAATACATTTCCATTTCAGAATAAATCAAAGAATTCTCCTTATAAATCCTACTTGATTTATCTCAATTCAAATTTACGTTTAAATCCCGTAAATTTCTTCCAACACTTTAAAAATAAAACTCCCTTTTATTTTTAAGCACACTTCCCATTTCCTGGAAATCACTTCCAAAATATACGCTTCAATTATTTAAAATAAGTTTTCAAATTCTTTTTTCAAAATGTACTTTTCGAAAAAACTATAAAAGTTTATATTGGGTAACTTAAATCAAAAATTTCCTTTTAATATAAAGTTATTATATCGAATACTTATAATAAAATTTCCTTTAGAAAACATAATACCAATTTATCTTTAAAATAAGTAAATACCATAATTAGTTAATAAATACTTATTTTTCACTTAAAGGAAATTAAAGATAATAATTCTTCTAAAAATTCTAAAAACACATTTTTAAACTTTCCAGTTTATACTTTGAAAGTCCTCTTTCGAAACGTACTTCATTTCCCAGTAAAAATACAATTTCCATCCTTTTAAAAATAATCTCACTATTATTTTTAAAACAATTTGCCCCCCTTATAGAAATTCCCACCGGAAATCTATCTTTCAAAATTTATCCACCGATAAATATTCCATTTCATTTATAAACCCAGTTAATAAATTTCCATTCCTCATTTCTTTTTTTAAAACACCATTTCAAAAACACTTCAAATTCCAAACCAATTTCCTGAATTTAATTTCCTTAAATTCATATCTCCAAAATCCCTTTTCATTTCCCTTTTACATCCCCATTTCATTTTATTGATATTTTAAAATACCAAATTATATTATCCAACCATAACGTAGCATAACAGAATTCCAAATCAATCTATCACAGGATATCAGTGAAATATATCACAAATCATGAATATAATTTCTATTTGTGAGGAATCCAGTTGGATCCCTCCAACCTGTTTCCCTGCATCCACAGATGTTAGCACAATAGCAAATATCAATCCAGACTCATAATAATATTCATATTCAACCAATCACATAATTATTTAAATATTAACTATTTAAATCAGCTGAAATTCCAGATGTGAGTGAGATTAACTCACCTTGAGTTCGGCGTTTCAAATTTTAAATTAAATCGAACGACGTTCGATTTAACCTAATTTTTTACTTGCTCAGAATGATCCCTGTAACGACCCGCCTTTTTGGACAGTTTAAATCGACAAATCAACACACATGCCGATTCCAAACCATTCAAAATGGCGGATGGTTAATGGGGTAATTAAAAAAAAGAAGAGAAAGGGGATAAAGGAAATGAACAACACAGAATCTTGCAGCGGAACGATAAAATATAATAATCAAATAAACAGTTCATGAAGCCGTTTACTATACTTTGATCATTATTTACACAACATTTATCAGAGTTATACTTATACAACAGAACAAATAAAATAATGCAGCAGACAGCATGATGCAAAGTTAATAATAGTAATAGTATACCAAATCTTCGTCTTCGTCCTCCAAAATAGATCTTCAATAAGCTGAAAAACTCAGGTCTGACCCGAGCGAAATGAAAAGACAAAACACTCGAGTCAGGACTAAAATATCCTCATGTAAGTTAAATCAATCGTAAATAAATATGAGTGTAACGGTGTCAGAGATGTTTACGGGGTTTGACATCTCATATCCAGTGTCAACGTGCGTGCAATAACTCAAGAGATGTTACGGGATTTCCATCTCTTAAGGATCCGTTAAACTATCTACTATGTAGTAATGTACGCTAAGTAGATAATGTCTAATCAGTAAAGTACGATATCAAAATAGCGTTAAGTCATGGCCCATTCCACCCTTAACACATTTTTATTCCCAAGAGCATATACAAGACCGTAGTTCCCCAAAACCGGAAGTCACCAGAGGGCAATCCATATACTAAAGGTACAAACCAAAACGTAGTGGTCGCGAATAGGATAATCAGTATGACAAGGTACATGAGGCGATACCAACTAGGATACTAGTAGTTGCGTGATCCGGACTGATGTTGGGCATAGCAGCTACTACCCCAACACCGCGAAACAACACTCCCAAATCAAGGGGTGCACCCAAATCGAATCACAAATGTAATAGATATGGTATCGAAGAAGTGTGTCCGCTAGAGATGGCGAACCTCAATGGCCCGGCGCGGCTCCTGTTTTAGTCATGTCAGGGGTCATCCAATATCGTTCTCTTTCTTCAGTCAACGCGTTCACCAAACCATCCACTTCATTCTGGATCGACACTCCGCGTATAATAGTTATTAAAGTGGTTTTCGGTATCGACAGAGAGTATGTCCATATCCGATCCCGGTCTCTTTAATAACTACGTATTATTACACCGGTGGCTCTTTTACATTTCAAAAATCAATTCATAATTGATATCAAAATATCTTATTCGCTTCAAAATCAAATCCATTTCAAATATCATCACATCATATTATAAATGTAAGATTCCGATTCAATCTCATTTCGATTTCAAAATCATTTCGAATTTCAATTTAGGTTGCATCTTCATTTAACCCAATTCGTATTTAAATTCAAAATTTAAATATAAACATTTAACTTTATTGACTAGCTTGGAATTTTAGAAAATAGTTTTAAATAGTATAAAAGTAGTTTTAAATAATTAAAATAGTTTTAAGTAGTATAAAAGTAGTTTTAAATAATTAAAATAGTTGACATACTTAAAATCTTTAAATGGATTTCAAATAGATAAATTAGTTTAAAATAATTTAAATTGGGTTAAGTAGATTTAAAATAGATTAAAATAGTTTAAGTATTTAAAGATGGTTTGTATAACAGAGAAATTTGGAACAAAACTGAAGCATCTTCAAAACCAAACCATTTCAATTATAACTTCCCAATTCAAATCAATTTCAATTTCTATTCTACCGATTCAATTTCGATTCCCATTCAAATGAATGTCAACTTTGACTTCAAATTAATTCAATTCTACATTCACCTTCAATTAATTCAATTTCAATTTATATCAATTTGGAGCTTGATTTGTCAAAATATCAATTTATAACACTTAACAAATTTATCCTCCAATATTCAATTTTAAATCCAAATTCAAATACGATTCAATTTCAAGCTAAATTTCGAAATATCATTATTACTTTTGCTTAATAATACTCAAAGCTCGAAATAATATTCAATCTTTAAAACAACTAAATTTCTGAAATTCAATCATATCCCAATTTTTACATTTCAAAGTCTCAACTTAAATTATTTAACAATTTCTTTTAACCAAAATTTATTTCAACATTCCAAACTCAAATTTTTGCGATAAACTCGATTTCTATAAATTGATTTTATTTAAAACTTTTAAATCAAAACGTTTAAATAAATTTCGAATCGACGATTTTAAAAATTATTAATTTAGCCAATCCAGTGTCCGTATATAATTTTCTATCCTATGGCCAAGTGATTAGTTATTTCAATTAAATGTCAGGGATGAATATATATCACTTAAGAAAAATCACAGTGTCATATGTATGCATAGCAGTATATATATAAGCAAGTAAACATCCAAACATTTAAATATCAACCAATAACATCTATCGAAATACATCATCCAATAGACAATACAATTCATGGCAATTTCATAGTTATCAGTGTCAGGTAATTCAATCGCAATTTAATTTTTATTTTAATTTAACTGTCAATTTAATTTTCAACGGTTAATTCAAATGACAACCTATATGACGATTAAATTTTATCAAACAACGACAAATAAAATCATAACACTTCATAATGTCAAATTTAACTAGCATAAAGATATTTAGTACGTTGTGAGCGTTATAAAACACTCACCTTGATTTTACGGCTTTTAATCAAATCGAACGACGTTCGATTTAACCAAAAATCTTAATGAGCTCCAAACACTCCCGGATCTGCACTACAGCGAAGCTCTCATCTCTGCGATTTCAACGTCGCCAGTTTCGTCCGATTCTGATAACGAATGAAGGAGATATACAGTTTTTAAAATATTACACGATTTAGTTTAAAATTTGATTTACAAATCTAAAACAGATCTGGGCCGTACAAATGGATTGAAGAAATCTGGCCGCTGAACTCTCCTTCTCCATCGCGTACGCAGGCAAGACGAACCCAACGCTAGCCGCCTTCCAACCCTAGATGTCGCGCCCCACCACCACGCCTAGACGTCGATCAGGTGACGCCAACTCGAAGCCCCACACCTCCTCTTCCTTCGCCCCAAACAAAGTGGATCTCGGTCACCCCTATGGCGCGCAAAACGAGGATGAACGGCAGACCAAAACTCCATGATTGCCGCCAATCCATCTTGTCTCTGACGATCTTGACCGTTGGATGCGTAGATCGTGTTGCCCTCTACCAAATCCCAGTTGGAAGTTTCATCAATCGAAGCACTGATGGTAAGAAAATCGAGGGGGAAGGGTAGGAGATTTCGGCCATTGAAATAAACAAACGGCGGCCAAAGATAAACGACTAGGGTTTTCTGCTGAGCAAACGCGTATATACGCGTATAGAATAGTATTAAAATATTATATTTCCAAAATTCAAGCTTTTTCAAACGAACTCCAAACGAGACGTGCCGCCAGGCGTTCGTAATGTTTTACCCGCATTCCGAACACAATGGAACGTGTTTCGGTGGCTAATTTGATCGTCTGTGTGAGTTATGGAAATAAATGGTCGATTTTAAATTAAACCGATTAAATGAATTTCTAAGCGTTTTCAACTGCCACGGTCAAATGGTAACTCCGATTGCTACGAAATTTGAAATTTGATAATAATACTCTATTACGGATCCAATGGAACTGGTTTCATCGAATTCCGAGACTGTACCTCGGAAGGCTATTTTTACTCGTCGATTAAATCGACGACTTTTCAAAATTCACAGGATTTCTTACAAATCCAATTTTAAATGTTAACAAATTCATTGTTGTTTAAATAAAATTTTATATCAATCTTCGATATCATTTTCAATCATATTATATTTAAAATTCAATTTTTCAAATATTTGCAAATTTAAATTTAAACAATTTTGATTATTCACTAATTCACTATCTTTTGAAATATTTGAAAATGAACTTATAAGATTAAATCTTTAAAACGAATTCACATTATAGAACAATTATTTCCATTATACAATTATTCAATTCCTGTTATTCAATCTATTCAATTATTCAATTTATTTCCAATATTAAATTTAAACAATTTAATTGATCCATATTCAACAAATTTCAATATTAGATTTTAAATGAATTCTCATTACTAATCAATTACTTTATTTACATCTAATGAATTCAACATTTATTTAACCAACTATTGATCGTTAACTTTTAAATCACACGTATAAGTTTATTATTTACAAACAAGTGTCCCAATTCCCTATATAATACTAATTTATTCCATTCCCGATGACTACATATTATTTCAATTGATTTGGGATTTCATTCAATTCATAAGTAATTAACAATCTTTTACAATGCAGTTTTCCATTATAAATCCAATATAAAAGATTATATTAGATTCAGCGTTCAATTATATTGTAATTCAAATTCAAGTTATTTAATTCCAAATGAATTCTTTTATTTCGATTTACACTTTCATTATTGAATCAACCATTTACTTATACATTATTACCAATAGTTTATAATTCATTTACTTTCATTTTCTTCAGCTATCATCTTATTTAAATTCACAGTAATATTAAATTACATTCATTTACGTTGATTTCCATATTATAACTTCAATATTAAATGTAACATTTTATTTATTTCGTTGTTTACAATCAAATTCAATTCAATTCAATTACTTGTTACATTCAAATTTAAATCTTTGCTTACGTTCAATTACAAGTTAACATCTTAATCGAATTACAGTTTCAGTTATTATCTGCTTTCAATCAACTGTAATATTAAGTTACATTTATTTATATTAGTTTCAATAACATAAACTTCCATTATTAAATCTACCATTTTATTTATTCTTTGCTTACAATCATAACCAATTTGGTTTACAATCAAATTCAATTCATTATTTACATTCACTACAAGTTAACATCCATGTTTAATTTACAAATAAGCTATTCCAGAATTCAGTTTTGTATTTTAACTTGTAATTCACATTTAACAACACAAAATTTTATTTCCTTCGGATTTTTTTATCCAAAATTTTCATTTTAATTCGTATTTTTAAAGTGTTAAAAATACGGGTCGTTACATTCTCCCCCACTTAAAACTTTTCGTCCTCGAAAAGGAAAAGGAAGGGAAAAGAAACTAAGTAAAGAATTCAACATTTGATATATTTTATTCAAAATTATCAACTTATAAAACAATGAAATTCCATTTAAAAGTCATAGCTACGCTTCCACTAAGTTACTCCGAACGGCTTTCTAAATTTAAAATTAGTTATCAAAACAAGTTATAAATTTAAAACTAAAAAAAAATTCTAACACCCGGATTTACGAAAAATTTCGGCAGAGTCTCCTTTGCGCGGCTCGATCGGTACAACTACAAAATGCCTCTACGGGCCCCAAACCAACAAAAGAACAACAAAAGCCAAGTGGCTCATCAAAAATCACCAAATCCAATGACAAAATAAACATGTACCTTTTGTCGGGCAATCCACATTTTCTTGATTTTAAATGCCTGCATCTCATTTACCAATGATATCCAATTATGCAATTTAAAAGAATCATTTTATATTTGGCCTCTTCAATTTCTAATATTAGCTTTAATTAAGTCCGTAAGCCGTACATATATCATTCGTGAGCAATATCAAATCTAATCGCCTATTCGATCACACAATTTCACTTCCAACTAGTATCGTTCACACGACTCTCTAGTGCGGACTCAGATTTGGTTCCTTGATTGGAAACTATCACTCTCCTTGCATAGCCATATACTATGATAGAGAATTCCAGAATCAAATCAAAAATCCATATCCAGGGTTCGCCGTCGAGAATCGAGTGAAAAAAAATCCTAACTTGGACCGATATAAATTATCTCAAAATTTTGTGCTCGAATGTGGATCAAATCGTTATGCGAATAGAATAATACTTGTACAACTTACGTATTACCTTTCAATAGATTTCAATACAATGTATCTATATTATATTTGTTTTGCTTACCTTCATTTCATTTACAGTTAATGATTTATAGTATAATATTCATATCCCTAATTTACTTGGTATCTATTTCTTTACCAAGTATATTCTTTAATACTACCATTTCTTAAACATTATTCGATAGAATTTACTTACTCAAGTCCATTTTTAAACATTATAAAATTTTAAATTCCTTTCCAATTGATTCTTAGCCATGCCAAATTCTTTGGTTTACATTTACTTCATATTCATAGTTTCAGTTAATAACCAATTTATTTGTGGAACATTTTATTAATCATCACTTTAGTTTATAGTCATCCCATAAAGCCTATTTTCTTAGTTTACAGTTATCTCAAAGTTACAAATTCAATTCCAATTTCCTTGCAATTTATATTTATTTCCATAACCAATTTACAAAGATAATATGCAATTCGTTTGCCTACTTTCTTAAGCTCACTCATTTATTAATTTTTTTTTTAATATACTTAAGTATATAAGTAATTTAACTACTTTAATTAAATTCAATTTCATTTTCCATTTATTCTTAGCTATACCAAATTCTTTTGTTTACATTTACTTCATTTCATAATTTCAGTTAATAATGTACTTCATTTTCATAATTTCAGTTAATAACAGACTTATTTGTGGACATTTTATTAACCAACACTTTAGTTTATTAGCCATCCTATAAAAGTCATATATAAGAAGTTGGACTTTATCTAAGTTTATAATTACCTCAAAAGCTACAAATTTCAATTTTACAATTTCTTGCAAATTTATATTAAATTCTATAACAAATTTACAAAGATATTATTTAGTTCCTTTGTCTGCTTCCTTAAATTCTACTTACTTATTCCATTTAGCCATTCATCATTTCATATTATACTTAAGTATATAACATTTTTATCACAACCAAATTTCCATTTATATACATTTTAATTACCTTTAAGTTTTGCTTACTTGTATATTTCAATTACTTTTAGGTTTTGCTTAATTGTATAATATCTCATTTCATATCTAAAACATCATTTTAACTTTTAGTATTTGGTAAGTCATATTATATGTTTTTTTTTAGAATGCAATTTGATACAATACAATTTATAGGATTCATTTTACTAAATTAGAATGTTCACAAATTTTACTTGTTTTAAATTTTCTTTACTTTTCAATACTTTTCAATTTTTAAGAGTTACACTTCAACTCTAAAGTTTTTCAAAACCTTTAGCTTAGAGTTTTTAATCCTCTTATTATATAAGTTCTGATAATTCACATTTCATTCAGAAAATTTGAAAAATATTAATTCACAGGACTTAGAAATTTAAATTCCCGGTTCATTTTAAATCATTTGAAATAAAATAAAATCATTTGAAATGTATATATATCAAATCATACTTTCTAAGTTTAAACCAAAATGCATTTTTTTCAAAACAGTTTCGAAGCAAAGCAAAGCTTCGCATAAGTCTCCCCCACTTTGAGACTCGAAAATGAACATCGATGATGCTGCGCAGTCATCACCGAAATTATTTTCCAGCGACATAAGAGAGGAGTGTTGAATTTCTAAAAAAAAACTCCTTTCAATATTTTCCATAAACGTTTTCCAACTAATATTACTATATATTTTTCTTCAAAGTTTTGAAAACCATTTTCAAAAATCTCCGGGTCTTAAACTCAATATTTCTCAATTTAAATCTATCTTGATTTATAAGTCACATTTATAATTTATTTTCACAAAATTTTTCTTTCTTAAAACATTCAACAAGTTGTTTTATCATTGTATATTTATAGTAAACCTTATTTATTAAAACACAATATCCAATTTGTGAAAATCATCCATATTATCATTACTAACAACCAAACAAACTGGATGTATCATAATAATTTTTGAAAAATTATTTCTTTATATACAAAATATAATTAGGGCAAAATTATTTCATTTACCCAATTTCAAAACAATACTATGTCGAATTGTTCTGTTCAAGTGTTTAGAGACCCCTATCAATGACGTTAATTACTCGTATTGACCAGAATCCATAAGCCACTCAACAAATCAACCAACACAATATAAAATAATTTTATGTCACTAACAAATACGCTCTCTCATACATTCACTCAGCGACTCATCATAGGGTATTACTACCCTATTTATAAAGAGTCAGACCCCACAAAGCTAAGGTTATCGCTAAACCAAAGCTCTGATACCAACTGTAACGACCCGCCTTTTTGGACAGTTTAAATCGACAAATCAACACACATGCCGATTCCAAACCATTCAAAATGGCGGATGGTTAATGGGGTAATTAAAAAAAAGAAGAGAAAGGGGATAAAGGAAATGAACAACACAGAATCTTGCAGCGGAACGATAAAATATAATAATCAAATAAACAGTTCATGAAGCCGTTTACTATACTTTGATCATTATTTACACAACATTTATCAGAGTTATACTTATACAACAGAACAAATAAAATAATGCAGCAGACAACATGATGCAAAGATAATAATAGTAATAGTATACCAAATCTTCGTCTTCGTCCTCCAAAATAGATCTTCAATAAGCTGAAAAACTCAGGTCTGACCCGAGCGAAATGAAAAGACAAAACACTCGAGTCAGGACTAAAATATCCTCATGTAAGTTAAATCAATCATAAATAAATATGAGTGTAACGGTGTCAGAGATGTTTACGGGGTTTGACATCTCATATCCAGTGTCAACGTGCGTGCAATAACTCAAGAGATGTTACGGGATTTCCATCTCTTAAGGATCCGTTAAACTATCTACTATGTAGTAGTGTACGCTAAGTAGATAATGTCTAATCAGTAAAGTACGATATCAAAATAGCGTTAAGTCATGGCCCATTCCACCCTTAACACATTTTTATTCCCAAGAGCATATACAAGACCGTAGTTCCCCAAAACCGGAAGTCACCAGAGGGCAATCCATATACTAAAGGTACAAACCAAAACGTAGTGGTCGCGAATAGGATAATCAGTATGACAAGGTACATGAGGCGATACCAACTAGGATACTAGTAGTTGCGTGATCCGGACTGATGTTGGGCATAGCAGCTACTACCCCAACACCGCGAAACAACACTCCCAAATCAAGGGGTGCACCCAAATCGAATCACAAATGTAATAGATATGGTATCGAAGAAGTGTGTCCGCTAGAGATGGCGAACCTCAATGGCCCGGCGCGGCTCCTGTTTTAGTCATGTCAGGGGTCATCCAATATCGTTCTCTTTCTTCAGTCAACGCGTTCACCAAACCATCCACTTCATTCTGGATCGACACTCCGCGTATAATAGTTATTAAAGTGGTTTTCGGTATCGACAGAGAGTATGTCCATATCCGATCCCGGTCTCTTTAATAACTACGTATTATTACACCGGTGGCTCTTTTACATTTCAAAAATCAATTCATAATTGATATCAAAATATCTTATTCGCTTCAAAATCAAATCCATTTCAAATATCATCACATCATATTATAAATGTAAGATTCCGATTCAATCTCATTTCGATTTCAAAATCATTTCGAATTTCAATTTAGGTTGCATCTTCATTTAACCCAATTCGTATTTAAATTCAAAATTTAAATATAAACATTTAACTTTATTGACTAGCTTGGAATTTTAGAAAATAGTTTTAAATAGTATAAAAGTAGTTTTAAATAATTAAAATAGTTTTAAGTAGTATAAAAGTAGTTTTAAATAATTAAAATAGTTGACATACTTAAAATCTTTAAATGGATTTCAAATAGATAAATTAGTTTAAAATAATTTAAATTGGGTTAAGTAGATTTAAAATAGATTAAAATAGTTTAAGTATTTAAAGATGGTTTGTATAACAGAGAAATTTGGAACAAAACTGAAGCATCTTCAAAACCAAACCATTTCAATTATAACTTCCCAATTCAAATCAATTTCAATTTCTATTCTACCGATTCAATTTCGATTCCCATTCAAATGAATGTCAACTTTGACTTCAAATTAATTCAATTCTACATTCACCTTCAATTAATTCAATTTCAATTTATATCAATTTGGAGCTTGATTTGTCAAAATATCAATTTATAACACTTAACAAATTTATCCTCCAATATTCAATTTTAAATCCAAATTCAAATACGATTCAATTTCAAGCTAAATTTCGAAATATCATTATTACTTTTGCTTAATAATACTCAAAGCTCGAAATAATATTCAATCTTTAAAACAACTAAATTTCCGAAATTCAATCATATCCCAATTTTTACATTTCAAAGTCTCAACTTAAATTATTTAACAATTTCTTTTAACCAAAATTTATTTCAACATTCCAAACTCAAATTTTTGCGATAAACTCGATTTCTATAAATTGATTTTATTTAAAACTTTTAAATCAAAACGTTTAAATAAATTTCGAATCGACGATTTTAAAAATTATTAATTTAGCCAATCCAGTGTCCGTATATAATTTTCTATCCTATGGCCAAGTGATTAGTTATTTCAATTAAATGTCAGGGATGAATATATATCACTTAAGCAAAATCACAGTGTCATATGTATGCATAGCAGTATATATATAAGCAAGTAAACATCCAAACATTTAAATATCAACCAATAACATCTATCGAAATACATCATCCAATAGACAATACAATTCATGGCAATTTCATAGTTATCAGTGTCAGGTAATTCAATCGCAATTTAATTTTTATTTTAATTTAACTGTCAATTTAATTTTCAACGGTTAATTCAAATGACAACCTATATGACGATTAAATTTTATCAAACAACGACAAATAAAATCATAACACTTCATAATGTCAAATTTAACTAGCATAAAGATATTTAGTACGTTGTGAGCGTTATAAAACACTCACCTTGATTTTACGGCTTTTAATCAAATCGAACGACGTTCGATTTAACCAAAAATCTTAATGAGCTCCAAACACTCCCGGATCTGCACTACAGCGAAGCTCTCATCTCTGCGATTTCAACGTCGCCAGTTTCGTCCGATTCTGATAACGAATGAAGGAGATATACAGTTTTTAAAATATTACACGATTTAGTTTAAAATTTGATTTACAAATCTCAAACAGATCTGGGCCGTACAAATGGATTGAAGAAATCTGGCCGCTGAACTCTCCTTCTCCATCGCGTACGCAGGCAAGACGAACCCAACGCTAGCCGCCTTCCAACCCTAGATGTCGCGCCCCACCACCACGCCTAGACGTCGATCAGGTGACGCCAACTCGAAGCCCCACACCTCCTCTTCCTTCGCCCCAAACAAAGTGGATCTCGGTCACCCCTATGGCGCGCAAAACGAGGATGAACGGCAGACCAAAACTCCATGATTGCCGCCAATCCATCTTGTCTCTGACGATCTTGACCGTTGGATGCGTAGATCGTGTTGCCCTCTACCAAATCCCAGTTGGAAGTTTCATCAATCGAAGCACTGATGGTAAGAAAATCGAGGGGGAAGGGTAGGAGATTTCGGCCATTGAAATAAACAAACGGCGGCCAGAGATAAACGACTAGGGTTTTCTGCTGAGCAAACGCGTATATACGCGTATAGAATAGTATTAAAATATTATATTTCCAAAATTCAAGCTTTTTCAAACGAACTCCAAACGAGACGTGCCGCCAGGCGTTCGTAATGTTTTACCCGCATTCCGAACACAATGGAACGTGTTTCGGTGGCTAATTTGATCGTCTGTGTGAGTTATGGAAATAAATGGTCGATTTTAAATTAAACCGATTAAATGAATTTCTAAGCGTTTTCAACTGCCACGGTCAAATGGTAACTCCGATTGCTACGAAATTTGAAATTTGATAATAATACTCTATTACGGATTCAATGGAACTGGTTTCATCGAATTCCGAGACTGTACCTCGGAAGGCTATTTTTACTCGTCGATTAAATCGACGACTTTTCAAAATTCACAGGATTTCTTACAAATCCAATTTTAAATGTTAACAAATTCATTGTTGTTTAAATAAAATTTTATATCAATCTTCGATATCATTTTCAATCATATTATATTTAAAATTCAATTTTTCAAATATTTGCAAATTTAAATTTAAACAATTTTGATTATTCACTAATTCACTATCTTTTGAAATATTTGAAAATGAACTTATAAGACTAAATCTTTAAAACGAATTCACATTATAGAACAATTATTTCCGTTATACAATTATTCAATTCCTGTTATTCAATCTATTCAATTATTCAATTTATTTCCAATATTAAATTTAAACAATTTAATTGATCCATATTCAACAAATTTCAATATTAGATTTTAAATGAATTCTCATTACTAATCAATTACTTTATTTACATCTAATGAATTCAACATTTATTTAACCAACTATTGATCGTTAACTTTTAAATCACACGTATAAGTTTATTATTTACAAACAAGTGTCCCAATTCCCTATATAATACTAATTTATTCCATTCCCGATGACTACATATTATTTCAATTGATTTGGGATTTCATTCAATTCATAAGTAATTAACAATCTTTTACAATGCAGTTTTCCATTATAAATCCAATATAAAAGATTATATTAGATTCAGCGTTCAATTATATTGTAATTCAAATTCAAGTTATTTAATTCCAAATGAATTCTTTTATTTCGATTTACACTTTCATTATTGAATCAACCATTTACTTATACATTATTACCAATAGTTTATAATTCATTTACTTTCATTTTCTTCAGCTATCATCTTATTTAAATTCACAGTAATATTAAATTACATTCATTTACGTTGATTTCCATATTATAACTTCAATATTAAATGTAACATTTTATTTATTTCGTTGTTTACAATCAAATTCAATTCAATTCAATTACTTGTTACATTCAAATTTAAATCTTTGCTTACGTTCAATTACAAGTTAACATCTTAATCGAATTACAGTTTCAGTTATTATCTGCTTTCAATCAACTGTAATATTAAGTTACATTTATTTATATTAGTTTCAATAACATAAACTTCCATTATTAAATCTACCATTTTATTTATTCTTTGCTTACAATCATAACCAATTTGGTTTACAATCAAATTCAATTCATTATTTACATTCACTACAAGTTAACATCCATGTTTAATTTACAAATAAGCTATTCCAGAATTCAGTTTTGTATTTTAACTTGTAATTCACATTTAACAACACAAAATTTTATTTCCTTCGGATTTTTTTATCCAAAATTTTCATTTTAATTCGTATTTTTAAAGTGTTAAAAATACGGGTCGTTACATTCTCTCCCACTTAAAACTTTTCGTCCTCGAAAAGGAAAAAGAAGGGAAAAGAAACTAAGTAAAGAATTCAACATTTGATATATTTTATTCAAAATTATCAACTTATAAAACAATGAAATTCCATTTAAAAGTCATAGCTACGCTTCCACTAAGTTACTCCGAACGGCTTTCTAAATTTAAAATTAGTTATCAAAACAAGTTATAAATTTAAAACTAAAAAAAAATTCTAACACCCGGATTTACGAAAAATTTCGGCAGAGTCTCCTTTGCGCGGCTCGATCGGTACAACTACAAAATGCCTCTACGGGCCCCAAACCAACAAAAGAACAACAAAAGCCAAGTGGCTCATCAAAAATCACCAAATCCAATGACAAAATAAACATGTACCTTTTGTCGGGCAATCCACATTTTCTTGATTTTAAATGCCTGCATCTCATTTACCAATGATATCCAATTATGCAATTTAAAAGAATCATTTTATATTTGGCCTCTTCAATTTCTAATATTAGCTTTAATTAAGTCCGTAAGCCGTACATATATCATTCGTGAGCAATATCAAATCTAATCGCCTATTCGATCACACAATTTCACTTCCAACTAGTATCGTTCACACGACTCTCTAGTGTGGACTCAGATTTGGTTCCTTGATTGGAAACTATCACTCTCCTTGCATAGCCATATACTATGATAGAGAATTCCAGAATCAAATCAAAAATCCATATCCAGGGTTCGCCGTCGAGAATCGAGTGAAAAAAAATCCTAACTTGGACCGATATAAATTATCTCAAAATTTTGTGCTCGAATGTGGATCAAATCGTTATGCGAATAGAATAATACTTGTACAACTTACGTATTACCTTTCAATAGATTTCAATACAATGTATCTATATTATATTTGTTTTGCTTACCTTTATTTCATTTACAGTTAATGATTTATAGTATAATATTCATATCCCTAATTTACTTGGTATCTATTTCTTTACCAAGTATATTCTTTAATACTACCATTTCTTAAACATTATTCGATAGAATTTACTTACTCAAGTCCATTTTTAAACATTATAAAATTTTAAATTCCTTTCCAATTGATTCTTAGCCATGCCAAATTCTTTGGTTTACATTTACTTCATATTCATAGTTTCAGTTAATAACCAATTTATTTGTGGAACATTTTATTAATCATCACTTTAGTTTATAGTCATCCCATAAAGCCTATTTTCTTAGTTTACAGTTATCTCAAAGTTACAAATTCAATTCCAATTTCCTTGCAATTTATATTTATTTCCATAACCAATTTACAAAGATAATATGCAATTCGTTTGCCTACTTTCTTAAGCTCACTCATTTATTAATTTTTTTTTTAATATACTTAAGTATATAAGTAATTTAACTACTTTAATTAAATTCAATTTCATTTTCCATTTATTCTTAGCTATACCAAATTCTTTTGTTTACATTTACTTCATTTCATAATTTCAGTTAATAATGTACTTCATTTTCATAATTTCAGTTAATAACAGACTTATTTGTGGACATTTTATTAACCAACACTTTAGTTTATTAGCCATCCTATAAAAGTCATATATAAGAAGTTGGACTTTATCTAAGTTTATAATTACCTCAAAAGCTACAAATTTCAATTTTACAATTTCTTGCAAATTTATATTAAATTCTATAACAAATTTACAAAGATATTATTTAGTTCCTTTGTCTGCTTCCTTAAATTCTACTTACTTATTCCATTTAGCCATTCATCATTTCATATTATACTTAAGTATATAACATTTTTATCACAACCAAATTTCCATTTATATACATTTTAATTACCTTTAAGTTTTGCTTACTTGTATATTTCAATTACTTTTAGGTTTTGCTTAATTGTATAATATCTCATTTCATATCTAAAACATCATTTTAACTTTTAGTATTTGGTAAGTCATATTATATGTTTTTTTTTAGAATGCAATTTGATACAATACAATTTATAGGATTCATTTTACTAAATTAGAATGTTCACAAATTTTACTTGTTTTAAATTTTCTTTACTTTTCAATACTTTTCAATTTTTAAGAGTTACACTTCAACTCTAAAGTTTTTCAAAACCTTTAGCTTAGAGTTTTTAATCCTCTTATTATATAAGTTCTGATAATTCACATTTCATTCAGAAAATTTGAAAAATATTAATTCACAGGACTTAGAAATTTAAATTCCCGGTTCATTTTAAATCATTTGAAATAAAATAAAATCATTTGAAATGTATATATATCAAATCATACTTTCTAAGTTTAAACCAAAATGCATTTTTTTCAAAACAGTTTCGAAGCAAAGCAAAGCTTCGCATAAGTCTCCCCCACTTTGAGACTCGAAAATGAACATCGATGATGCTGCGCAGTCATCACCGAAATTATTTTCCAGCGACATAAGAGAGGAGTGCTGAATTTCTAAAAAAAAACTCCTTTCAATATTTTCCATAAACGTTTTCCAACTAATATTACTATATATTTTTCTTCAAAGTTTTGAAAACCATTTTCAAAAATCTCCGGGTCTTAAACTCAATATTTCTCAATTTAAATCTATCTTGATTTATAAGTCACATTTATAATTTATTTTCACAAAATTTTTCTTTCTTAAAACATTCAACAAGTTGTTTTATCATTGTATATTTATAGTAAACCTTATTTATTAAAACACAATATCCAATTTGTGAAAATCATCCATATTATCATTACTAACAACCAAACAAACTGGATGTATCATAATAATTTTTGAAAAATTATTTCTTTATATACAAAATATAATTAGGGCAAAATTATTTCATTTACCCAATTTCAAAACAATACTATGTCGAATTGTTCTGTTCAAGTGTTTAGAGACCCCTATCAATGACGTTAATTACTCGTATTGACCAGAATCCATAAGCCACTCAACAAATCAACCAACACAATATAAAATAATTTTATGTCACTAACAAATACGCTCTCTCATACATTCACTCAGCGACTCATCATAGGGTATTACTACCCTATTTATAAAGAGTCAGACCCCACAAAGCTAAGGTTATCGCTAAACCAAAGCTCTGATACCAACTGTAACGACCCGCCTTTTTGGACAGTTTAAATCGACAAATCAACACACATGCCGATTCCAAACCATTCAAAATGGCGGATGGTTAATGGGGTAATTAAAAAAAAGAAGAGAAAGGGGATAAAGGAAATGAACAACACAGAATCTTGCAGCGGAACGATAAAATATAATAATCAAATAAACAGTTCATGAAGCCGTTTACTATACTTTGATCATTATTTACACAACATTTATCAGAGTTATACTTATACAACAGAACAAATAAAATAATGCAGCAGACAGCATGATGCAAAGATAATAATAGTAATAGTATACCAAATCTTCGTCTTCGTCCTCCAAAATAGATCTTCAATAAGCTGAAAAACTCAGGTCTGACCCGAGTGAAATGAAAAGACAAAACACTCGAGTCAGGACTAAAATATCCTCATGTAAGTTAAATCAATCGTAAATAAATATGAGTGTAACGGTGTCAGAGATGTTTACGGGGTTTGACATCTCATATCCAGTGTCAACGTGCGTGCAATAACTCAAGAGATGTTACGGGATTTCCATCTCTTAAGGATCCGTTAAACTATCTACTATGTAGTAGTGTACGCTAAGTAGATAATGTCTAATCAGTAAAGTACGATATCAAAATATCGTTAAGTCATGGCCCATTCCACCCTTAACACATTTTTATTCCCAAGAGCATATACAAGACCGTAGTTCCCCAAAACCGGAAGTCACCAGAGGGCAATCCATATACTAAAGGTACAAACCAAAACGTAGTGGTCGCGAATAGGATAATCAGTATGACAAGGTACATGAGGCGATACCAACTAGGATACTAGTAGTTGCGTGATCCGGACTGATGTTGGGCATAGCAGCTACTACCCCAACACCGCGAAACAACACTCCCAAATCAAGGGGTGCACCCAAATCGAATCACAAATGTAATAGATATGGTATCGAAGAAGTGTGTCCGCTAGAGATGGCGAACCTCAATGGCCCGGCGCGGCTCCTGTTTTAGTCATGTCAGGGGTCATCCAATATCGTTCTCTTTCTTCAGTCAACGCGTTCACCAAACCATCCACTTCATTCTGGATCGACACTCCGCGTATAATAGTTATTAAAGTGGTTTTCGGTATCGACAGAGAGTATGTCCATATCCGATCCCGGTCTCTTTAATAACTACGTATTATTACACCGGTGGCTCTTTTACATTTCAAAAATCAATTCATAATTGATATCAAAATATCTTATTCGCTTCAAAATCAAATCCATTTCAAATATCATCACATCATATTATAAATGTAAGATTCCGATTCAATCTCATTTCGATTTCAAAATCATTTCGAATTTCAATTTAGGTTTCATCTTCATTTAACCCAATTCGTATTTAAATTCAAAATTTAAATATAAACATTTAACTTTATTGACTAGCTTGGAATTTTAGAAAATAGTTTTAAATAGTATAAAAGTAGTTTTAAATAATTAAAATAGTTTTAAGTAGTATAAAAGTAGTTTTAAATAATTAAAATAGTTGACATACTTAAAATCTTTAAATGGATTTCAAATAGATAAATTAGTTTAAAATAATTTAAATTGGGTTAAGTAGATTTAAAATAGATTAAAATAGTTTAAGTATTTAAAGATGGTTTGTATAACAGAGAAATTTGGAACAAAACTGAAGCATCTTCAAAACCAAACCATTTCAATTATAACTTCCCAATTCAAATCAATTTCAATTTCTATTCTACCGATTCAATTTCGATTCCCATTCAAATGAATGTCAACTTTGACTTCAAATTAATTCAATTCTACATTCACCTTCAATTAATTCAATTTCAATTTATATCAATTTGGAGCTTGATTTTTCAAAATATCAATTTATAACACTTAACAAATTTATCCTCCAATATTCAATTTTAAATCCAAATTCAAATACGATTCAATTTCAAGCTAAATTTCGAAATATCATTATTACTTTTGGTTAATAATACTCAAAGCTCGAAATAATATTCAATCTTTAAAACAACTAAATTTCCGAAATTCAATCATATCCCAATTTTTACATTTCAAAGTCTCAACTTAAATTATTTAACAATTTCTTTTAACCAAAATTTATTTCAACATTCCAAACTCAAATTTTTGCGATAAACTCGATTTCTATAAATTGATTTTATTTAAAACTTTTAAATCAAAACGTTTAAATAAATTTCGAATCGACGATTTTAAAAATTATTAATTTAGCCAATCCAGTGTCCGTATATAATTTTCTATCCTATGGCCAAGTGATTAGTTATTTCAATTAAATGTCAGGGATGAATATATATCACTTAAGCAAAATCACAGTGTCATATGTATGCATAGCAGTATATATATAAGCAAGTAAACATCCAAACATTTAAATATCAACCAATAACATCTATCGAAATACATCATCCAATAGACAATACAATTCATGGCAATTTCATAGTTATCAGTGTCAGGTAATACAATCGCAATTTAATTTTTATTTTAATTTAACTGTCAATTTAATTTTCAACGGTTAATTCAAATGACAATCTATATGACGATTAAATTTTATCAAACAACGACAAATAAAATCATAACACTTCATAATGTCAAATTTAACTAGCATAAAGATATTTAGTACGTTGTGAGCGTTATAAAACACTCACCTTGATTTTACGACTTTTAATCAAATCGAACGACGTTCGATTTAACCAAAAATCTTAACGAGCTCCAAACACTCCCGGATCTGCACTACAGCGAAGCTCTCATCTCTGCGATTTCAACGTCGCCAGTTTCGTCCGATTCTGATAACGAATGAAGGAGATATACAGTTTTTAAAATATTACACGATTTAGTTTAAAATTTGATTTACAAATCTCAAACAGATCTGGGCCGTACAAATGGATTGAAGAAATCTGGCCGCTGAACTCTCCTTCTCCATCGCGTACGCAGGCAAGACGAACCCAACGCTAGCCGCCTTCCAACCGTAGATGTCGCGCCCCACCACCACGCCTAGACGTCGATCAGGTGACGCCAACTCGAAGCCCCACACCTCCTCTTCCTTCGCCCCAAACAAAGTGGAGCTCGGTCACCCCTATGGCGCGCAAAACGAGGATGAACGGCAGACCAAAACTCCACGATTGCCGCCAATCCATCTTGTCTCTGACGATCTTGACCGTTGGATGCGTAGATCGTGTTGCCCTCTACCAAATTCCAGTTGGAAGTTTCTTCAATCGAAGCACTGATGGTAAGAAAATCGAGGGGGAAGGGTAGGAGATTTCGGCCATTGAAATAAACAAACGGCGGCCAGAGATAAACGACTAGGGTTTTCTGCTGAGCAAACGCGTATATACGCGTATAGAATAGTATTAAAATATTATATTTCCAAAATTCAAGCTTTTTCAAACGAACTCCAAACGAGACGTGCCGCCAGGCGTTCGTAATGTTTTACCCGCATTCCGAACACAATGGAACGTGTTTCGGTGGCTAATTTGATCGTCTGTGTGAGTTATGGAAATAAATGGTCGATTTTAAATTAAACCGATTAAATGAATTTCTAAGCGTTTTCAACTGCCACGGTCAAATGGTAACTCCGATTGCTACGAAATTTGAAATTTGATAATAATACTCTATTACGGATCCAATGGAACTGGTTTCATCGAATTCCGAGACTGTACCTCGGAAGGCTATTTTTACTCGTCGATTAAATCGACGACTTTTCAAAATTCACAGGATTTCTTACAAATCCAATTTTAAATGTTAACAAATTCATTGTTGTTTAAATAAAATTTTATATCAATCTTCGATATCATTTTCAATCATATTATATTTAAAATTCAATTTTTCAAATATTTGCAAATTTAAATTTAAACAATTTTGATTATTCACTAATTCACTATCTTTTGAAATATTTGAAAATGAACTTATAAGATTAAATCTTTAAAACGAATTCACATTATAGAACAATTATTTCCGTTATACAATTATTCAATTCCTGTTATTCAATCTATTCAATTATTCATTTTATTTCCAATATTAAATTTAAACAATTTAATTGATCCATATTCAACAAATTTCAATATTAGATTTTAAATGAATTCTCATTACTAATCAATTACTTTATTTACATCTAATGAATTCAACATTTATTTAACCAACTATTGATCGTTAACTTTTAAATCACACGTATAAGTTTATTATTTACAAACAAGTGTCCCAATTCCCTATATAATACTAATTTATTCCATTCCCGATGACTACATATTATTTCAATTGATTTGGGATTTCATTCAATTCATAAGTAATTAACAATCTTTTACAATGCAGTTTTCCATTATAAATCCAATATAAAAGATTATATTAGATTCAGCGTTCAATTATATTGTAATTCAAATTCAAGTTATTTAATTCCAAATGAATTCTTTTATTTCGATTTACACTTTCATTATTGAATCAACCATTTACTTATACATTATTACCAATAGTTTATAATTCATTTACTTTCATTTTCTTCAGCTATCATCTTATTTAAATTCACAGTAATATTAAATTACATTCATTTACGTTGATTTCCATATTATAACTTCAATATTAAATGTAACATTTTATTTATTTCATTGTTTACAATCAAATTCAATTCAATTCAATTACTTGTTACATTCAAATTTAAATCTTTACTTACGTTCAATTACAAGTTAACATCTTAATCGAATTACAGTTTCAGTTATTATCTGCTTTCAATCAACTGTAATATTAAGTTACATTTATTTATATTAGTTTCAATAACATAAACTTCCATTATTAAATCTACCATTTTATTTATTCTTTGCTTACAATCATAACCAATTTGGTTTACAATCAAATTCAATTCATTAGTTACATTCACTACAAGTTAACATCCATGTTTAATTTACAAATAAGCTATTCCTGAATTCAGTTTTGTATTTTAACTTGTAATTCACATTTAACAACACAAAATTTTATTTCCTTCGGATTTTTTTATCCAAAATTTTCATTTTAATTCGTATTTTTAAAGTGTTAAAAATACGGGTCGTTACAATCCCAGATCCGCACCACAGAGGGCTGCTTGTCGTTGCGATTCCGGCGCTACCAAATTTGTTGAAATCTAATAATGTATGCACCAGATATGAAATTTATAAGTTTCTATTACAAATTTAAAAACAAATTTCTTTTTATTTACGCAGAAAAATCTCGGCCACACGATAACCTGAGGAAATCTAAGCCGTCCACCCCATCTTCTACATCGCTCGTACACGACGAACAGCAAAACCCATCGTCGCTTTCCCTTCATCCACGTCGCGACTCCCCACGGCCATCTCCACTTCGATCAGGGCCCACCACACGAAGCGCCAAGCTCCACCTCACACGCAACCGAAGACCGCACCTTTAAAGCCTCACCAACGACGAGCAAACTCCCATCGAACGGTGCGCTATCGGCTCAAAAATCGAGATGATCCACCAAGCTATACACCATCCCAGCCGTTGGATGCGTAGATCTCTTCGTGATCTACAATTTTCTAGTTGAAGTTGTAACCGTAAACTAAGCGGATAGAGAGAGATCGAGAGGAGAAGATCGGGGCGTTTTGGCCATTGAACTGTTTTGTGGCGGCTGAAGAAAATAGTTAGGGTTCGGTCTCTTAAACGTGTGTGTGTATATATATATATATACACGTATATAAATATTAATTTAATATTAAATTCAATTTTAACGAACATTTACAAACGAACTCCAAACGACGCATGCCGACAGGCGTTTATAATGTTTTACCCGCATTCCGAACATAATGGAACATGTTTCGGAAGCTAATTCAATCATATGTGCGAGTTACGGAAATAAGCAATCAATTTTAAATTAAATCGGTTAAAATAGTTTCTATGCGTTTTGAGCTGCCACGGTCAAACGACAACTCCGATTGCTACGAAAATTGAAATCCGATAATAACTAACTATTATGGATCCAATGGAACTGGTTTCGTCGAATTCCGAGACTGTGCCCCGGAAGGCTATTTTAACTCGTCGATTAATCCGAACGATTTCCAAAATCGTCGAAATCTTTTAAAAGTTCACTTTTAAAATTTTACTAACTTAATTATAAATCATATAGAGCTTACATTCACATTAGACATCATTCTGATTCATCCCGAATCAAAATTTGATTATTTACATTATTATATTATTAAATCCCACTATTAAATTAATATAAAAATTCCATATTTAACTTATCGACTTTTGATTCCATCCAAAAGTCCAATATTAAAATTCAAATCAAACTAAACTTAAAATAAATTTTAGAAATCGTTTTCATATTCATTTATCCCCAGATTTACAAATTATCTCAATTCCAAATATTAAATTACTATTTATCGAAACCCAATTAAATTGCCATATTTGAAATTATAACTAATTTTATTGATTTAACCAAAATCTTCTTATTTCAAAATCAAATTATAATTCACATTCAACATTTAAAATGAATTAAATGTTCAAAATCTAACGACCAAAATTCTGGGTCGTTACATTCCTCCCCCCTTATAAAAATTTCGTCCCCGAAATTTGCTAAGGTAGGAAAATGCTACTAAACTCATTTACTTCCCCAAACTTACTTAGTTAAAAACTTACATTCATTTCACCAAAACTTTTAGCTCAATTCCAAAACCATTTGCTTATTACTAACTCAAAAGCTTGTTTTCAACATCATTTTCAAAATCAACTATTCTTGTTAACTCAAAATTTTCAAAATTCCCAAAAATTTTCTAACTCCCAAAATTTTTGAATTTTTTTGACAGCGTCTCCTTTGTACGGAGAGCATTTTACAATATCACAATAGACACAAATATATATACATCGACCCACACAGTCGGAAAATAAAATATTTCACAATATATTATCATTTTCCAATTTTATTGCGTAGGCGTACCTTATGATTAGCATTTTAAAAGCAAGCGGCTAATTTATATTGCATATGCGCGCTCCAAACTCTATCAACTGTCCCCCGTACCTGTACTTACTCAAACAAGCACATAAGTTTTCAACAAATATGAAATTTTAACAACCTTCCATTCATTAATCTTAGCCAAACACATTCAATTTCATAGCCCAAACAACACATTTCCATAATCCTACATGTTAACCTTCTTTATAAGAAATCCACAAGTTTTCAACACCATTTTAATTCCCTAACAAACCCAAACTTCATTTTATTTCACTCGAATGATTTACATTCAAGTTTACTACATACAATTCATATTTACCACAACCAATTCATTTTCACTTCAATATGGTAACATATGCTTTACTTTCATCAATTTACTTCAATCCAATTCCAAATTGATTCACAATCAAATTTATTTAACTTCTATCAACTCATACAATTTTAATTACTTCGTTTAAGTCAAACGACGATTTATTCCATACAATTTGACGATATCCATGTGAATGAATAATTACTTAAGTTTTACAACCAATTTAAATTGACGCCGGCTCAATTTTTATTTAATTCCATTCCATTTTAAATTTATTCACAATCATTCACTTGAATTTATTTACAATTCAAACCATCACTATTATAATCCAATTTCATTATTCATCCACACTCTCAACTTTTTATTACCAAATTTAAATCCCATTAACATATTCAATTAACTAACTTGTTCCAAATTAGTACACTCCCATCTTACAATTCAATATTTGATTTTTATCTTCAAAAATCACTTTAATTAATTTTCTCGGGTTTAATCTATTTTATAATTCATGTTTGGATTTTTATTTCATTCCAAAATACCAAACAAAATTATTTTGGTCCTTATTTCACTATTCAAATTCTCATAGGTCACACGCTTATACTTTCATACTTCCATTCATTTATAATTAAGCACATTTCCCTTTCATTTTATCTCGAGATCCTTACTTAACCCAAGCATATTTTTACTTATTCCAATCCAAGTCAACTTACTTTCATCTATTTAAGTAAGAATTTTTTTTTATTTCATTTTGGAATTTTCATAACCCAAATATTCTTACTTTCTCACAAATATTAAATTAAATCCTTACTCTTACATTTCAATTTCATTATCCTTTCATATTCATTCAAGACCATTTCTTAACCTCAACAATAACCATTTCACTATCTTCTTAAATTATTTCAAATCCCATAATATTCCAATTCCTTCTTACATTAATTTTATTAATAACATAATCATTCCAATTATTCTATACCAGAACTGGGTTTTATTTTACCTTTTAAATTTTTAACAAGCTACCAAGATTTTAATCCATTCCAATACAATTTCCATTTAATTCAGCTTACGTTAAATTCATCTTTATTATATTCTTTTGAATTTAGTTGAGTGAGAATTTAATTCATTCAATATCATTTCAACTAAATTAAATTTTCTTTCAATTCAATTCTTTTCCAATTTTAATTCAAGTTCAACCAAATTTTAATCGGCCAACTTAAATTCATATCATTTCCTTACTAATTTAAATAAGGATTTAAATTTCATTCAATATTATTTATAACACAACTGAAATTTTGATTTCAGTTTAATCCAAATTCAACTCAATTTCTTTTAATTTAAATAAAACCAATTTGATCCAATTTTTATTTTCCCATACAAATTAAATTTTTGAATTTTCCATAAAATACCAACCATTTTATTCTGGTTTCACAATCCATTTCTCTATTTATAATTCACCAACTTATTCACTTAAAAGCTTATATTGCTCATTTGAGTCATTTTCATCTTATAATCACAATTCCAGATTATATATATATATATATATATATATCACTTAATAGCTTAAGGGTATAAATTTCATTTCATAATTATAACCCATAATTATATCATTTTATACTTCAACTTTATCCAAATCAAATCAATTCCAATTTCAATTTATTTATCTTATCCCGAGTTAAATTCAAATATATTTTATTCACCCCCATATACTCAAATTAAATTTTTACTTCAGGATTAAAATTTCATTCTTCTTTCTTATTAATATCAACTTCTCTTATAAGTTCAATAGTTGATTCATCTTAACTTTCACATTTTTATTTTAAATAGAATTCCCAAAATTCAATTGCCCGGTTTTATTTCAAAACCATTTTTCAAATAATAATCAACACATACCCACTTAGTATATCAAAGCTCTAGATTCTAAAATAACCTGTTTTTTCCAAAACAATTTCCCTTTCGAAATTTCTAAAACAACTTGTATATCAAACAAGTCCAAACAAATATCATAACCAATCACTACGGTAGCAATCCATCACTTTAGAAACTCGAAAATGAATTCTGATGATGTGGCCATCATCACCAGGATTATTTTCCAGCGACTGAAGTGAGTTCAATGCTTCTTTACTTCCACAATTCTATTTCAAAACAATTTCCATTCCAAAAATAATTCCCAAAATAATACTTCATTATTTCCTTCAAACATTCTGGAAAACATTTCAAACATTTCCAAGACCTTAAATTCCCAAACCTTTGTTTTAAATACATTTAAAACACCTTTCAAAATTCCCAGGATTTAAATTCTGGTTTAAATCAAAATTTTAGTTATACTTCTTTGGATAAGTCCTACTTATAGAATTTTATTTGGTTATAAATCATTTCAAATTTTAGATTCCTATTTGATTATAATATTAACAAATAAACATCCAAATATATATATATATATAATAATTTAGACAAATCATTTCTTTTATATCAAAATATAATTTTGGGTAAAATTATTTCATTTATCCACTTTAAAAACAATACTATGTCGATTTACCATGTTTCAGAGTTTAGAAACCCCTATCGATTACGGTTGTACTTCCCGCACCGACCAGAATTCATAAATACTCAACCGATAAGTCAACACAGTATAAAACAGTTTTTATATTCACTAACAAGTACGCGCTCATATCTATTATTACACTCAAACTCATTTCTAGAGTACTATTGACTCTATTCTAAATGAGTAATTTTTCCCACCAAAGCCTAGGTTATTGCTAACCTAAGCTCTGATACCAAATGAGACGACCCGCCCTTCTCGACTCTCGAAAATCGACAAAAAATTCACCAACAGTATAATATGCTGACGATCGAGTGCCGGAAAGACAGATTGTTAAGGAAAAAAAAGAAGATAGAAGAAAGAACGAACTAAACAACATCAGAATCTCACAATCGCAAGGGACAAAATATAATAAATAATAACAGATCTTTACACAAAATGAAACCATATCTTTTATATACAATACATCATCAGAGTATATCACCAGTAAAGAACAATTACCAGCCTGGCAGTTATATCAGCCTGCCTCACAACTACTGGCAATTTCAAACAACCATAGCGGCGGAATAAACAAGTACGAATAATACGTCTCGAACTCCACCTCCTCTCCTGATGTAACGACCCGTAAATTTTAACCGTTTTAATAACGCAATTAGTTAAAATTTTGTGAAATTTTAAACGATAAAATTTTGAAATAAAAATTTAATATTTGGAATACGTCTAGTTTAACATAGCAGCTGGTAAATTTTCGTCCGAAAATACGAAAGTTTATTTCGCGCGTAAATTCACTTCAATTTAATCAGTTAAAAAGCGTTGTAAATAAAACGTTTTCAAAACCAAAATATTTTTACATAGAAAAATTCTAAACCATCTTCTGAGCAAGATGTCAGTTCGTCATTTTTCCGAATTCGGACATCTATTGCTCCGTCGTTCTTATTTTCTGCAAAATAGCAGTATTCTGGTACCAATATCGATTTTTATCGGATGATCGTACCACTGATTTCTATATACCGTTTTGATCGTCTCGTCGTACCGATCTCTACGGTATATTCGATTGTCAAATTCGGAGTTCCGTTGTACGTTGCACTTTACGTAATGCTTACCGTATCGGTACCGGTTTGTGACGTTTGGTTTTGTGCCTTTTGATTTTCTTTTCTGTGGCCATTCGTTATTCATCATGAGAAGCAAATGGGCAGTAGTAATCTTTTCTATTCCAAAAATTTATCATCTAACTTTTGGTATCCCAACTGTCTATTGAATATAATTGTTATACCCTTTTGTTCGTCCTCTCTCTTTTTCCCATCTCCTCCTTTTGTTTGCCTGAAGCTCGTCATCCATGCTAGCCTTCATATTTTTCCAAAGCATGCTCCTATTGATTTCTTCAAAACCCGAACGTCTTTTTTCCATTCCCCGACCTCCTCTGGTTCCATCCCCGGCCTTCCATCGCTGCCTCCATGGTCGAGCCAAGTCAAACCGCCGATCCCATCATCTCCTCCCACCGCCTCATCACCGCTCAAACCCATCACCACCCAGACCACGCACCCGACCATCTACCACCGCCGTCCCCTATAGCTGACCAAGCTAGCACTCCTCCACACTACCACCGCCGTCTCCTTCCACGTAGCCAAGCTCGGCCAAGCTACTCGGCCCATGCCCATTTCCCACCATCACCAACTCGAGTTTATTTATGGTATGTTTATATATTGGTTTTTATTATTGCAGTATATCATATTATGTATTGTATATATAATATTTTAAAGGAATATTATACGCGTCATGATGATTGTATATAATACAGCTATATATATATCTGTAGATTTATTAATGAGTCATATGTTATTATACCTATAGCATTTGCAAGCTCTTTAGTTGTTGTCAACTTGTATATAGTCTACCGTATTTTATTTGAAACTTTCCATATATGTCAAGTCGTATTCAAATTTTTTTTTTAGAACCTGCTATATATTTTACGTGTTTATAGGTGTTGATAGTGACACTGGTTTTAAAATGAATATGTATATATGTTTAATTTTGATATATATGTTGAAGAATGCACGTATATATATTAGTAAGTATAATAGTTTATATATAAGCCTATATTTACAATCTATTGTATGCCCATAGGGTTATATGGTTATGTGGTATGTGTTGTTGTATATATATATAAGTTTATAAACTATATTCTTTCCGTGATTATGTTATGACTATGCAAATATAATATATGCATTTCCTGATGAATGGCTACAGTGTTATATACTATGTTTACTAATAATGTAAGTGTATTTATATATAAGTAAGCTATTTTGTTATACATATAAAATGTCTGCTACATAGGTTTGTAAAGTTATGCTAAATTTCTTTTCGGTTATCCAGTGTTTAGATTTAACAATGAAAGTTTATGCAAGTATAATATATTTTCTATTTTATATAAATGGGTATTGTTCGCATTTTATACTATATAACAATGAAATTTTCTTTCGGTTAACTGGTTGTACATTTTTTTTATTTCGGATAAATTTGATATAAGTATAGATTTGTAGCATATTGTCATTTGGTGTTTGTATATGAATGTTTATAATACGTACTATGAAAGAAAATACATGGCTACCAATATAGGTGTTTTGTTGTATATTATATATATGTACTTTGATTCTAATTTGCCTATAGATTTTATACTATAACCTATATATATACATGTGATTTGATATATGTATATTTATTTTTTTACATCTAGATTTTGATTTGGATATATGTATATATGTTTAAAATTTAATACCGATATATATATATATTATATGCTTAAATTTAGAATACGACTTGATATATATAGTTATATATACATAAGTTCACTTATATCAATTATCGTCATCAACCCAGTTCTGATTTGAATTTGCCTATTCCTATTTTCAGCTTCGTTCGTCGATTCGAGTCCTATCTTGCCTTGTTTTGGGATTCGTGCCTGGATTTCGTAACTCGATTTTTGTCGCCTATCCTCTAGCCTCGAAAGGTGAGCAATCACTCACGATTAACGTTCTTTTATTTATTAAATTTGATTTCAATTGAAACGACAATTGAAATATGCAACTATTAGTTAATTACACTGTTATATATGCTATTACCTGTATCAGTTCACCTGTGACATCTGACACCATTATCTGTTAATTATTTATGCGATGATAATACAGTTTGGCTGATAATTGATTGATTGTTGATGTTTATATTGGACGTTAAATTGTTGATGTTAAAATGATAAACAGTATGAAATTGAACTTGATATAGGATAATTGAATGTTAAATTTGATTAACTGACATTTGTATAGTATGACCCCTTTAAATTTTAAATTTATTGACACGTAGAAATATGGAATTACACCTTGAACCATTTGAATGTATGTTGTTAAATTGATGATGTATGAAATTGTAAATAGATGACAAGTGAAACCGTTTAAATATTAATGTAATAATCTTTAATCTACATGAAATGATAGTGTAGATTCTAGAAATAATTATGTTAATTCGTACAAATAACAATGCGAATTAATACGGTTATTTCGGGATTATTTGAATTGATTATTGGATTGATATTGATTGTTGTTATTGCTTGTTTATTTACTTTGACACCATCCCAGTTATCACACTGCAAGTTCCCTCTGTTATGCTTTGATTTTTAATTGAATTGGAATCGGGTTGAAATGATAAATACCCAAAATTGAACTTTGACCTAGGATAGAAAATTAAATAAACCCGATTGGTCAATAACTTGATTTTGAAATAAGATAAGGATTTTATTTGAATAAATAATATGGTTTTGAAATGAAGTTGAAATTTAAATTTAAGTGAAAGGAAATGTTAATGTTTAATAATCTGAAACAAATTATTAAAAATGTAATTGATGAAAGAATGTTGTTTAATTTGAGAAATGATTTAATAATTAAGTTTGAATTATAATTAAGTTGAAATTATTAAACTTTGAAATTATTTAATAATTAAGTTTTGAATTATTTAATAATTAAATAAGATTGGATGATTTAATGATCAAATTGAATTGAATTCTTTAATAAGAGAAATTGAACTTTTGAATAAGTGAATTTACTTCGTAAAGAATTGAAATTGAGTTTTCTTTATTAATTAAGTTTTTGGAAAATTATTTAAGTAAGTAAATAAGTGAAATTGAATTTCCTTAACAAGAAATGAAAATGTGATGTTTTTGAAATTAATGTAAGACTTGTAATTGAAAGAATTGATTTGACGAATTTAATTTAATTCGAAATTGTAAGTTTTGATTTAATGAAGTTGGATTTAAGAATTGATTTAATGAATTGGAAATTTAATAGAAATTGTCTTGAACGATAAAGTAACTTAACGAATATTGAATGAAATCGATAAATGAGTTTAAATTGATTTGAATGTTAAATTAAATTAATTTAAATGATTTCGAGATGAAACTTATATACGAACTTGAATCAGTATTTGAATGGTTTTAAATAAAGATTGGAATTGAATTATAAGGTTTTGAAATGATAATTTGGAAGTTTTGAAACGAAAATTTGGAAATTGTTTTAGAAAGACAAATGAAATGTTGATTTGCGAATTGAAATTGAAATTGATTTGGTTTTGAGAAATATAAATGACCAGTCGGTGTAATAATTACGGAAGTTATTAAAGAGACCGGAATTCGGTTATGGATATACTCTCTATCTAAATCGAAAACCACTTTAATAACTATACGCGGAGTGTTGATCCAGAACGAAGTGGATGGTTTTGGTGAACGTGTTGACTGAAGAAAGAGAACGATTTTGGATGACCCTTGACATGACTAAAACAGGAGCCGCGCCGGGCCATTGAGGATCGCCATCTCTAGCGGACACACTTCTTCGATACCATATCTATTACTTTTGTGATTCGATTTGGGTGCACCCCTCGATTTGGGAGTGTTGTTTCGCGGTGTTGGGGTAGTAGCTGCTATGCCCAACATCAGTCCGGATCAGGCAACTACTAGTATCCTAGTTGGTATCGCCTCATGTACCTTGTCATACTTGTATTCCATTTATGCGCGACCACTACGATTTTGATTTGTACCTTTAGTATATGGATTGCCCTCTGGTGACTTCCGGTTTTGGGGAAACTACGGTCTTGTATATGCTTTTGGGAATAAACAGGTTAAGAGGTGTATGGGCCCTGCTTAACCCTACTTTGATATCTTTATATTACTGATAGACATTATCTACTTAGCGTACATTACTACCTAGTAGATAGTTTAACGGATCCTTAAAGGATGGGTATTCCAAACATCCTTTGAGTTACTTGTATTTCAATTGCTATTTCACTTGAGTTGGATTTATTAATATAAGAATGTTAATCCTGACTCGAGTGTCTTGTGTTTTGCTTTACGCTCGGGTCAGACTGAGTGTACCAGTATTCGAGACTCACCTTTGGAGTTAGAGCTTTGCTTGAAGATCCAGCCATCTATTCTGCTTTCAGTATTCGATGATTCCAGTGATGTATTCTGATTTGTATCTGATGTATCGTATTACTCTTCTGTTGTAAACTCTGATGTATTTTTATATATTCATATAGTAGCTTCATGAACTACTATCTCTTTTATTTCCGCTGCATTTATTACTCTGTGTCTGTGATCTGTGATTATATCTATTTACTGTATATGTTCAGTTTTGCCAAATTTAAATTAACAACGCGGTATTTTGAGCAATTCAACTCCGGCATGAGTGTCAACCTATACACTTATAATGGACGCGAATGGTCCAAAATGGCGGGTCGTTACAGTTGGTATCAGAGCTTTGGTAGCTCTAGGCAAAACTTAACATATAGGGTAAATGTATTTACAGAATCACTCTCATTCGAGTTTCAATCTCTTCCTTTGACTCAATTCCTTTGAATTTTGGAACATTCCCCTCGGTTCCGAAATTCATTCGTGTCCTTCACTATACGTCTTCTTTCAATCATGGAGCACCCCGTAACTCCATTCTGAATGTTATCTATAATAGATCGGCGGTCTCGCCAATCTTCGAATGATTCGTAAAGGAGCAAAACTCCTTTATAATAGGCATCGATTTACCGGAGATTTCTGTATCCTTGGTTTACGATGACCTGCTATACCTGAATTCCATTTCTTGAGATCGAATGTCGATTTACCTCGGAATTCTGCATCGATCTTATTCTCGAAGTCACGGTCAACCCGGTTAAGGTTGCCCGTGAATTAAATAAACTTACCCATCTTCCGATTCTGTCATTGAATTATCTTATCTTCTGTTTCAAACTTATTTTCGAATCAAAATTTTCTTTGATTTGAGTCAACAAAAATTTGAATCCCTATCCTTATTTTGAAAACCCATTCCTGTATCGTCTAGCAAAGAAGTGTATTTGTAAATTAATTTAAAATGATTTATATATTGTGTTGTTTGAGTTATTGATGTTGATTTGGGTTTCCGATCGATTCGTCTGATCAACGCTATCGATAGGATTTCCAAAACACTTGAACAGAGCAAACGGACACAATATTATTTTCAAATTTGGAAAATGAAATAAATTTGTTTGATTATATTGTGAAAATATAAGTAAAATTTTCTAGAATTTAATAGGTTAATGAAATTGTTTGTTTGAAATGATAATATTTGATTATCATTTATTGTTCTAAATAAATTTGTAAATACAGTTTATAAATTGATTTGGAATTTGAAATGAATTAAATTCAGGAATTTGAGAATTTAGTTTCCGGTGATTTCGGACTTTGTTTTTTTTTTAATTTTAAAGTATATATTATTGAAAGTATTTTCAAATAGAAATCGTTTTCAAAGAATTTTAAAATGTTGAAATCAGTACTCTTCTTTTTGTCGCTGGAAAATAATTTCGGTGATGGCGGCCGCATCATCGACATTCATTTTCGAGTTTCGAAGTGGAGAAACCATTCTGTAGCTTTGCTACGGCTTTGTTTTGAAAAAAAATAATAATATATATTTTGATTTGAATATCTTCAATATATTTTGATTTATATATATAAGTATCTTATTTTAAAATTTGATTTGATTTGATATAAATACATTATATATATCTCTAAATTGTTTAAGGATAATCGGAAATCTAATTCTTAAATTTTGTTAAAAGATGATTTTAATTATAAATAAAACCAAAATTTGGAATTAATATTTAAACTTGAATAATTGAATTGGGAAATTTTATTTGTATATTGTTCAACTGCATTCTAATACAACTTACCTAAATCATTCAGAAGTTGAATATGTAATTGGATGATATATAAGATAAATTGAATTTATAAATAAAATTGAGTGTTTATAATAAATGTTATACACTGAATTTTGATTATAAAGATGTTAATAGAATTGGATAAGATAATAAGTAAATTCAGTTAATAATGAAATAACTTTGTTTTGAAAGAATTAATAAATTGAAATTTGATCAACTTATGAAAATACCTTGAATTTAAAAGAAATTAATAGATGTAAATTAATTTAAATTGAAACTTTTATGTTTAAATTAATTTATATGGGTTAAATATATGTGATTAGATATATTAAGTAGAATAAATTTGGAATAAAGAAGAATTTAAAACTGTTGAAGAAAATATGACTATAATAAAAGACTATTCAAAATTTATGGTTTTAGAATTGTAAATTGAAGAAAATGGGATAATAAGATAATGAATTTAGAAATAGTTGAGGTTTATTTTAGTGAAATCAAATGGATTAAATCAATTATTGAATATCAATTAATTTAAATTTGAATTTATATGGTTTAAATTAATTGTTATTTTGTATTTCAAATCTGTTTTTCTTTCTGGTTGTTTCTATTCTCCTACCTCGTTCCTTTTCGGGGACGAAAAGTTTTGAGTGGGGGAGAATGTAACGACCCGTAAATTTTAACCGTTTTAATAACGCAATTAGTTAAAATTTTGTGAAATTTTAAACGATAAAATATTGAAATAAAAATTTAATATTTGGAATACGTCTAGTTTAACATAGCAGCTGGTAAATTTTCGTCCGAAAATACGAAAGTTTATTTCGCGCGTAAATTCACTTCAATTTAATCAGTTAAAAAGCGTTGTAAATAAAACGTTTTCAAAACCAAAATATTTTTACATAGAAAAATTCTAAACCATCTTCTGAGCAAGATGTCAGTTCGTCATTTTTCCGAATTCGGACATCTATTGCTCCGTCGTTCTTATTTTCTGCAAAATAGCAGTATTCTGGTACCAATATCGATTTTTATCGGATGATCGTACCACTGATTTCTATATACCGTTTTGATCGTCTCGTCGTACCGATCTCTACGGTATATTCGATTGTCAAATTCGGAGTTCCGTTGTACGTTGCACTTTACGTAACGCTTACCGTATCGGTACCGGTTTGTGACGTTTGGTTTTGTGCCTTTTGATTTTCTTTTCTGTGACCATTCGTTATTCATCATGAGAAACAAATGGGCAGTAGTAATCTTTTCTATTCCCAAAATTTATCATCTAACTTTTGGTATCCCAACTGTCTATTGAATATAATTGTTATACCCTTTTGTTCGTCCTCTCTCTTTTTCCCATCTCCTCCTTTTGTTTGCCTGAAGCTCGTCATCCATGCTAGCCTTCATATTTTTCCAAAGCATGCTCCTATTGATTTCTTCAAAACCCGAACGTCTTTTTTCCATTCCCCGACCTCCTCTGGTTCCATCCCCGGCCTTCCATCGCTGCCTCCATGGTCGAGCCAAGTCAAACCGCCGATCCCATCATCTCCTCCCACCGCCTCATCACCGCTCAAACCCATCACCACCCAGACCACGCACCCGACCATCTACCACCGCCGTCCCCTATAGCTGACCAAGCTAGCACTCCTCCACACTACCACCGCCGTCTCCTTCCACGTAGCCAAGCTCGGCCAAGCTACTCGGCCCATGCCCATTTCCCACCATCACCAACTCGAGTTTATTTATGGTATGTTTATATATTGGTTTTTATTATTGCAGTATATCATATTATGTATTGTATATATAATATTTTAAAGGAATATTATACGCGTCATGATGATTGTATATAATACAGCTATATATATATCTGTAGATTTATTAATGAGTCATATGTTATTATACCTATAGCATTTGCAAGCTCTTTAGTTGTTGTCAACTTGTATATAGTCTACCGTATTTTATTTGAAACTTTCCATATATGTCAAGTCGTATTCAAATTTTTTTTTTAGAACCTGCTATATATTTTACGTGTTTATAGGTGTTGATAGTGACACTGGTTTTAAAATGAATATGTATATATGTTTAATTTTGATATATATGTTGAAGAATGCACGTATATATATTAGTAAGTATAATAGTTTATATATAAGCCTATATTTACAATCTATTGTATGCCCATAGGGTTATATGGTTATGTGGTATGTGTTGTTGTATATATATATAAGTTTATAAACTATATTCTTTCCGTGATTATGTTATGACTATGCAAATATAATATATGCATTTCCTGATGAATGGCTACAGTGTTATATACTATGTTTACTAATAATGTAAGTGTATTTATATATAAGTAAGCTATTTTGTTATACATATAAAATGTCTGCTACATAGGTTTGTAAAGTTATGCTAAATTTCTTTTCGGTTATCCAGTGTTTAGATTTAACAATGAAAGTTTATGCAAGTATAATATATTTTCTATTTTATATAAATGGGTATTGTTCGCATTTTATACTATATAACAATGAAATTTTCTTTCGGTTAACTGGTTGTACATTTTTTTTATTTCGGTTAAATTTGATATAAGTATAGATTTGTAGCATATTGTCATTTGGTGTTTGTATATGAATGTTTATAATACGTACTATGAAAGAAAATACATGGCTACCAATATAGGTGTTTTGTTGTATATTATATATATGTACTTTGATTCTAATTTGCCTATAGATTTTATACTATAACCTATATATATACATGTGATTTGATATATGTATATTTATTTTTTTACATCTAGATTTTGATTTGGATATATGTATATATGTTTAAAATTTAATACCGATATATATATATATTATATGCTTAAATTTAGAATACGACTTGATATATATAGTTATATATACATAAGTTCACTTATATCAATTATCGTCATCAACCCAGTTCTGATTTGAATTTGCCTATTCCTATTTTCAGCTTCGTTCGTCGATTCGAGTCCTATCTTGCCTTGTTTTGGGATTCGTGCCTGGATTTCGTAACTCGATTTTTGTCGCCTATCCTCTAGCCTCGAAAGGTGAGCAACCACTCACGATTAACGTTCTTTTATTTATTAAATTTGATTTCAATTGAAACGACAATTGAAATATGCAACTATTAGTTAATTACACTGTTATATATGCTATTACCTGTATCAGTTCACCTGTGACATCTGACACCATTATCTGTTAATTATTTATGCGATGATAATACAGTTTGGCTGATAATTGATTGATTGTTGATGTTTATATTGGACGTTAAATTGTTGATGTTAAAATGATAAACAGTATGAAATTGAACTTGATATAGGATAATTGAATGTTAAATTTGATTAACTGACATTTGTATAGTATGACCCCTTTAAATGTTAAATTTATTGACACGTAGAAATATGGAATTACACCTTGAACCATTTGAATGTATGTTGTTAAATTGATGATGTATGAAATTGTAAATAGATGACAAGTGAAACCGTTTAAATATTAATGTAATAATCTTTAATCTACATGAAATGATAGTGTAGATTCTAGAAATAATTATGTTAATTCGTACAAATAACAATGCGAATTAATACGGTTATTTCGGGATTATTTGAATTGATTATTAGATTGATATTGATTGTTGTTATTGCTTGTTTATTTACTTTGACACCATCCCAGTTATCACACTGCAAGTTCCCTCTGTTATGCTTTGATTTTTAATTGAATTGGAATCGGGTTGAAATGATAAATACCCAAAATTGAACTTTGACCTAGGATAGAAAATTAAATAAACCCGATTGGTCAATAACTTGATTTTGAAATAAGATAAGGATTTTATTTGAATAAATAATATGGTTTTGAAATGAAGTTGAAATTTAAATTTAAGTGAAAGGAAATGTTAATGTTTAATAATCTGAAACAAATTATTAAAAATGTAATTGATGAAAGAATGTTGTTTAATTTGAGAAATGATTTAATAATTAAGTTTGAATTATAATTAAGTTGAAATTATTAAACTTTGAAATTATTTAATAATTAAGTTTTGAATTATTTAATAATTAAATAAGATTGGATGATTTAATGATCAAATTGAATTGAATTCTTTAATAAGAGAAATTGAACTTTTGAATAAGTGAATTTACTTCGTAAATAATTGAAATTGAGTTTTCTTTATTAATTAAGTTTTTGGAAAATTATTTAAGTAAGTAAATAAGTGAAATTGAATTTCCTTAACAAGAAATGAAAATGTGATGTTTTTGAAATTAATGTAAGACTTGTAATTGAAAGAATTGATTTGACGAATTTAATTTAATTCGAAATTGTAAGTTTTGATTTAATGAAGTTGGATTTAAGAATTGATTTAATGAATTGGAAATTTAATAGAAATTGTCTTGAACGATAAAGTAACTTAACGAATATTGAATGAAATCGATAAATGAGTTTAAATTGATTTGAATGTTAAATTAAATTAATTTAAATGATTTCGAGATGAAACTTATATACGAACTTGAATCAGTATTTGAATGGTTTTAAATAAAGATTGGAATTGAATTATAAGGTTTTGAAATGATAATTTGGAAGTTTTGAAACGAAAATTTGGAAATTGTTTTAGAAAGACAAATGAAATGTTGATTTGCGAATTGAAATTGAAATTGATTTGGTTTTGAAAAATATAAATGACCAGTCGGTGTAATAATTACGGAAGTTATTAAAGAGACCGGAATTCGGTTATGGATATACTCTCTATCTAAATCGAAAACCACTTTAATAACTATACGCGGAGTGTTGATCCAGAACGAAGTGGATGGTTTTGGTGAACGTGTTGACTGAAGAAAGAGAACGATTTTGGATGACCCTTGACATGACTAAAACAGGAGTCGCGCCGGGCCATTGAGGATCGCCATCTCTAGCGGACACACTTCTTCGATACCATATCTATTACTTTTGTGATTCGATTTGGGTGCACCCCTCGATTTGGGAGTGTTGTTTCGCGGTGTTGGGGTAGTAGCTGCTATGCCCAACATCAGTCCGGATCAGGCAACTACTAGTATCCTAGTTGGTATCGCCTCATGTACCTTGTCATACTTGTATTCCATTTATGCGCGACCACTACGATTTTGATTTGTACCTTTAGTATATGGATTGCCCTCTGGTGACTTCCGGTTTTGGGGAAACTACGGTCTTGTATATGCTTTTGGGAATAAACAGGTTAAGAGGTGTATGGGCCCTGCTTAACCCTACTTTGATATCTTTATATTACTGATAGACATTATCTACTTAGCGTACATTACTACCTAGTAGATAGTTTAACGGATCCTTAAAGGATGGGTATTCCAAACATCCTTTGAGTTACTTGTATTTCAATTGCTATTTCACTTGAGTTGGATTTATTAATATAAGAATGTTAATCCTGACTCGAGTGTCTTGTGTTTTGCTTTACGCTCGGGTCAGACTGAGTGTACCAGTATTCGAGACTCACCTTTGGAGTTAGAGCTTTGCTTGAAGATCCAGCCATCTATTCTGCTTTCAGTATTCGATGATTCCAGTGATGTATTCTGATTTGTATCTGATGTATCGTATTACTCTTCTGTTGTAAACTCTGATGTATTTTTATATATTCATATAGTAGCTTCATGAACTACTATCTCTTTTATTTCCGCTGCATTTATTACTCTGTGTTTGTGATCTGTGATTATATCTATTTACTGTATATGTTCAGTTTTGCCAAATTTAAATTAACAACGCGGTATTTTGAGCAATTCAACTCCGGCATGAGTGTCAACCTATACACTTATAATGGACGCGAATGGTCCAAAATGGCGGGTCGTTACAGTTATATCAGCCTGCCTCACAACTACTGGCAATTTCAAACAACCATAGCGGCGGAATAAACAAGTACGAATAATACGTCTCGAACTCCACCTCCTCTCCTGAGCTCCACAACATCCTTTCCTGTAATCTGTAATACTCGGTCTGACCCGGGCATTATAATAAAATAACACCCGAGTCAGTCTGGAATACCAGCATGAGAGTAATACATCCAAACTGATTATTAAAGTTTCAAAATCCTTTGAAAATCAAAAGCATCTCGTAAGACCACGCTACAAATAAACATGTCGGGTTTTTACCTTACGATAGCTAAAACATTTCTTATAAAATCCTCTGATATTATAATAGTGTCTATATACAAATACTTATTCAAATAGCCGAAATTGTTACATCTATTAAATTCTAGCTAATAGGTATACAAACAAAACCGTAAAGGCACGTAGGGAGAATGGATTTTCAACTAATGACTAGGCACAGGGGTACCACCTGTCACAGTACCTGGTCTAGATCAGCGTACCGAGGACCATGCTCGATCCCTGGCAACACAAGACCGGAACTACCCCTTACTGGATAATTCCGAGTATGATCACCTCACGGTTGGGATCAGCAACCGCACCACTAAGCCGAATAAAAAGGGACATCTAGATAGGGATGACCTCACCCTAATGGGCGCGACCCACATAGCCTTGCTGCTTAACCCTTGATTTTCAGTCATTCCCGGTTGATGAGGCTCGAGGCTAAGCGTTACCTTTATAGAAGATATCCCTTAGAATGCCCATCGTCCACCTAACGATGTTCCGAAAGCATTCATCCATACAAGTCCGTTCCGGGTCTGAACGGAACCGAAGGCACTACTCCTACTATATCCATTTTGGAATCACCCTCAGGATTAGTAGTGACTAGCCTTTTTAAACATTCACAAACATCCACCAAACATAGATAATTTCCCACATTCATGTTTTCCTGAAAATATCTTCACAAGATATATTTCTATTTTCAACCCTTTGAAAATAGTTTAAACCCACTTCCGTTTACGGAAATAAATTTCCCAAACATTTTCTACTTCCATTGAAATCACCAAGTACAAACACTTAAGATTTAAAATAATTTAAATCACTTTATCCAAAATATATTTTAAGAATATTTAAGGTAAAACTATTTTTATAAAATATAAAACTAATTTTAAAATGAAAGTTAAGTCGAACTAAATTTTAAAATAAGAGTTACAAACTTCTACATAAGTTTCAAATAAAACTTTAACCAAACAATCTCTAAATAAATCCATTTTATAGATATAAATATAAAATAATATTCTTTTAAAACAAATTTAAAACTTTTAACTTTTACTTAAAAAAAATCTGCTTTAAAACGTACTTGGCTTCTCAGGGAAATACATTTCCATTTCAGAATAAACCAAAGAATTCTCCTTATAAATCATACTTGATTTATCTCAATTCAAATTTACGTTTGAATCCCGTAAATTTCTTCCAACACTTTAAAAATAAAACTCCCAAGCACACTTCCCATTTCCTGGAAATCACATCCAAAATATATGCTTCAATTATTTAAAATAAGTTTCCAATTTTTTTTATTCAAAATGTACTTTTCGAAAAAACTATAAAAGTTTATATTGGGTAACTTAAATCAAAAATTTCCTTTTGATATAAAGTTATTATATCGATACTTATAATAAAATTTCCTTTAGAAAACAAAATACCAATTTATCTTTAAAATAAGTAAATACCATAATTAGTTAAGAAATACTTATTTTTCACTTAAAGGAAATTAAAGATAATAATTCTTCTAAAATATTCAAAAAACACATTTTTAAACTTTCCAGTTTGTACTTTGATAGTCCTCTTTCGAAACGTACTTCATTTCCCAGTAAAAATACACTTTCCATCCTTCTAAAAATAATCTCACTATTATTTTTAAAACAATTTGCCCCCCTTATAGAAATTCCCACCGGAAATCTATCTTTCAAAATTTATCCACCGATAAATATTCCATTTCATTTATAAACCCAGTTAATAAATTTCCATTCCTCATTTCTTTTTTTAAAACACCATTTCAAAAACACTTCAAATTCCAAACCAATTTCCTGAATTTAATTTCCTTAAATTCATATCTCCAAAATCCCTTTTCATTTCCCTTTTACATCCCCATTTCATTTTATTGATATTTTAAAATACCAAATTATATTATCCAACCATAACATAGCATAACAAAATTCCAAATCAATCTATCATAGGATATCAGTGAAATATATCACAAATCATGAATATAATTTCTATTTGTGAGGAATCCAGTTGGATCCCTGCAACATGTTTCCTTGCATCCACAAATGTTAGCACAACAGCAAATATCAATCTTGACTGATAATAATATTCATATTTAACCAATCACATAATTATTTAAATATTAACTATTTAAATCAGCTGAAATTCCAGATGTGAGTGAGATTAACTCACCTTGAGTTCGGCGTTTCAAATTTTGAATTAAATCGAACGGCGTTCGATTTAACCTAATTTTTTACTTGCTCAGAATGATCCTAGATCTGCACCACAGCGGGCTACTCGTCGCTACGATTCCGGTGCTACCAAATTCATCGAAATCTGCTAATGTATGCACGAGATATGAAATTTATAAGTTTCTATTACAAATTTAAAAACAAATTTCTTTTTATTTACGCAGAAAAATCTCGGCCACACGATAATCTGAGGAAATCTAAGCCGTCCACCCCATCTTCAACATCGCGTGTACACTACGAACAACAAAACCCATCGTCGCTTTCCCTTCATCCACGTCGTGACTCCCTACGGCCATCTCCACTTCGATCAGGGCCCACCACACGAAGCGCCAAGCTCCACCTCACACGCTGCCGAAGACCGCACCCCTAAAGCCTCACCAACGACGAGCAAACTCCCATCAAACGGTGTGCTATCGTCTCAAAAATCGAGATGATCCACCACGCTATACACCATCCCAGCCGTTGGATGCGTAGATCTCTCCGTGATCTACAATTTTCTAGTTGAAGTTGTAACCTGAAACTAATCGGATAGAGAGAGATCGAGAGGAGAAGATCAAGGCGTTTCGGCCATTGAACTGTTTTGTGGCGGTTGAAGAAAATAGTTAGGGTTCGGCCTCTTAAACGTATATATATACACGTATATACATATTAATTTAATATTAAATTCAATTTTAACGAACATTTACAAACGAACTCCAAACGACGCATGCCACCAGACGTTTATAATGTTTTACCCACATTCCGAACACAATGGAACGTGTTTTGGAAGCTAATTCAATCATATGTGCGAGTTACGGAAATAAGCAATCAATTTTAAATTAAATCGGTTAAAATAGTTTCTACGCGTTTTCAGCTGCCACAGTCAAACGACAACTCCGATTGCTACGAAAATTGAAATCCGATAATAACTAACTATTACGGATCTAATGGAACTGGTTTCGTCGAATTTCGAGACTGTTCCCCGAAAGGCTATTTTAACTCGTCGATTAATCCGAACGATTTCCAAAATCGTCGAAATCTTTTAAAACTTCACTTTTAAAATTTTCTAACTTAATTATAAATCATATAGAGCTTACATTCACATTAGACATCATTCTGATTCATCCCGAATCAAAATCTGATTATTTACATTATTATATTATTAAATCCCACTATTAAATTAATATAAAAATTCCAAATCTAACTTATCAACTTTTGATTCCATCCAAAAGTCCAATATTAAAATTCAAATCAAACTAAACTTAAAATAAATTTTAAAAATCGTTTTCATATCCATTTATCCCCAGATTTACATATTATCTCAATTCCAAATATTAAATTACTATTTATCCAAACCCAATTAAATTGCCATATTTGAAATTATAACTAATCTTATTGATTTAACCAAAATCTTCTTATTTCAAAATTAAATTATAATTCACATTCAACATTTAAAATGAATTAAATGTTCAAAATCTAACGACCAAAATTCTAGGTCGTTACATGGTTTATTGGTGTTGTCTCTCCTGTTGTTTACGAATTTCTTGTTCTTTCGAAATTTTAAAAATTTCTTAAAGTTCTTAGCAATAAAATCCATGTCTTCTTCATCTTCTTCTGAATCTTGGAATGCTATGGTCTTTCTGTCTTGTGCTTGATCTCTTTTTGCCTGCAAATTTACTTCATGACATTAGATTTCCTATCAACTCTTCTGGTTTTATGGTTGAAATGTCATTAGCTTCTTTAATTTCTAAGACTTTCCGTTCCCATTCATCCTTTAAAGAGTTGAGGATCTTTGAAACGATATCAAAATCTGTGTATTTTTCTCCTAGTGCCAATAATGAGTGATATATGTCTTGAAATCTTGTATACATTTCATTTATAGTCTCATCCTGTTTCATTCTAAAATTTTGAAATTGATTTTTAAGCATAGTAATCTTGCTTTGTTTAACTTTGTTTGTTCCTTCATGTGTAACTTTGAGAGTTCGCCAAATTTCATAAGCTATTGTACACATGCTAACTCTATTAGATTCATTCTTATCTAAAGCACAAAATAGCATATTCATGGCATATGCATTTGAGGAAGCATCTATCTTTTGTGTGTTTGACCATTGTGCATGTGGTGTGGTTGGTATAATATATTCATCTTGAGTTATATTCCAAGTGTCATATCCGTTTGCCTACATATAAATTCTCATGCGAGTTGACCAATAATTGTAATTCAAACCTTTAGATATTGGTGGTCGTGTAGTGGATCGACCTTCAATAAAACTTTTACTAGTGTTATTTTCCATATTAACTGAATATCAAATAACCGTGTTATGGTTATATGATGACCTTGCTCTGATACCAAGTAAAAGTGACTAAGGATCGTGCAATATGGAATATTAACTAAACTATTTACTTGTGCAGAATATAAATATAAAAGTAAAATAATAAAGTAAATGACACCAAATATTTTTATACTGGTTCGAACTTCTCGTTCTACATCCAGTCACAGACTCTTTTTAGAATTTAACTATCAACCCTCACTTAATCTGGAGGAATATGAATTACACCGCCTGAGCAACCGAACAAGACTTCAACTGCCTAAGCAACAGAATAGGACTTCAACCACCTAAGCAGCCGAACAGGACTTCCAATACAAATAGTAGAAATGTTTCTGACTGAGTATGCTCTTTAATAGCACTGATAAGTCAGTAATGTACGCCCTTCCTATAATCTTCTCTATTGTGGTATATCATGTAATTTGTGAAGATAGGAATTTTATTAAATCACTAATGAATTTGCTTGAATGTACAAGTGATTAGAATAAAGTATTAAATATTTAGAGAAAGATAGTTTAGAATATAAGAATGAGAATAAGAATGAATATAAGTGATTAAAACAATGGAATTCAGGTCTATTTATAGGGATTGAAGAGTTGTAATCATTCGTGAAAGATAGCTATGTGGAGATATGGAAGCAACTCTTGAATCAAGAGTTGTTTCTGTTCATTTAATGGAAGTGTCTTTTCAAAATATAGTTATTATGAAGATTCAGCGGTCTGAACGGAGCAATTCAGCCAGCTGAATGGATCTAAAATTGATCTAGCCAAAAAACAGTTCAAAAACGACTTAATTCAGCTGGCTGAAATAGCAACTTTAGCCGTTTGAATATTCAAAATAAACCGTGCACATGCACAGAATCCAGTCGATTGGATCATACTATTTAGTCGGCGGAATTTTATGTTCTTTGGCATATGAATAATATTTTGAAAAAAAAATTTATGTGTGCATGCATACCACTTCGGAGAGATTTTAACTTGAATTTACTACTAAACTCAGACCTTAGACTAAATATTTTGCTGATGCTTCAATCTGGAATCTGGTCTGCAAGTTGTTAGATTATTTCTCGAGTAAAAACAAAATCTTCTCCTACAAGTATGGTTAGTTCGTATAATATTACTTATACAACTATCACAATCAACACATCAAAATTCTAGGTTCTAACATTTTTATGATGTTCTTATGTATTGCTTGTTGAAATGGATGTATATGCATGTTATTCTATGGTTGTTTGTTGCACTTTGATGTTGGTTGCTAGTATTTTGGATGCGTAGGAAGATAGGTTGGTGAATTTGGTAAATCGGGAGCAAAGATGGTCGGAATTGGACGAAAATTGGAGGGGAGGCTCTGGAGTATGGCGGAAGCCAGTAGCTCTAATCACATGCTCCAATTCACTAAGTAATCAAGTAGGTACCGAATCGTTTATATCACTACCAAGTTGTTTTTGTTGCTCATGTGGGCTGGCGATTTGGTGATCTCTAGAGTATGGGAGGTGGACTATGGCAAGATACAAAAGATTGGCTAAGTGTTGGACGTTATGCCAAGTTGTTTTCTAAAACTTGAAGATGAAGGCTTTAGTTTGGGACAGAGTTATTTTCGTCGATAGGTTCGGGTTCAAAGCGCTTAGGAATATGGTACTAGAAGCAAGGAAGGAGAGTTAGCCAATAATTGACTAAGCAATCAAGTTTGTGCCTACGTGTTTAAGTTGGTACCGATTTGTTTTGGTTAACGATATAGGGTCAGGCTTATACAAGGAGGAAGCAGGGGGCTCTATGGATCTTGCTGGAGGTGTTGACTTGTTCACATCAATGTTGGATGGATATGTAATAGAATGATAAAAGCTATGTATCTTCGGTTTGTGACTCATAAAGGAAGTACATACCGAAGGTAGTGGCTTGATAAAGGAGGGAGCCGTGGATGGGGAATGTAAAGGGTTTCGAATAATGAAAATAGAATTGAGCAAAGGAAGGGCTCAGATCCGAAAGAAGCAAAGGAAGGCTCGGACATATGTGCTAAGGAATCGTTGATAATAGGAGTGTTTTCTATTATACTCAAAGTAGGGGTATTATAAATGGGGATACCCATGGATCAATGGAGTGGATCTGAATATCTTGGACTTATGGATTTGGGTCTAGTTTCTAGCTTTGGGCTACGAGACACGTATCATGCTTTGTGCTGCATGATATGAGAGTACATAGAAAAGCGAGATTTCCATCAGTTCCTGGCAGTAAGGAGGCCATACAAGTTATCATATTTTAAGAGTACATGGAGTGGTAGTGAGGACCACTGGATGGATGTTATAGTTGCTTTAGTAGCTTTCTAGGTTATCACTCAAGGATATCATTGGGAGTAGGTATTAGGGACAAGGGTATTAGGAAAACCAGCATTCTATTTGGTATAGTACCTTTATGATATTGTAGAGTAGCATATTATATTATTATGTGCTAACTCCTTTTTTCCAGGGACATGTTAGGTATGGTTCGTGTACCTCTGTTCCTTACGTTATTTACATGTATGGCATTTTAAGATTCATTTGCTGCTCACCCTAAACTGTTGTTCGACCCAAGGTTTTATGCTTTTTTCTTATTATCTTAGGTATTCTTAAGTGACTGAACAAGATAACAGGTCTAGATGACGTAGTATGTAACAACCCCCATTTGGAGGCCCAAAACTAACTACTGTGGATGCTACAGTCATCCATAGTTATTAATTCTCGGTGACCAAATGCGGTAATGTTAGATACATTGATATACCAGAAACATATGAATGTGAAAAAAATTTAAACTAAATTTAAAAAAAAATTCTCATTTCATTACAAAATGCATTTCAGATTCATTACATAATCCTATACGTAAGCCCCGTTCAAAGAAATTATAATTTATTAAAAAATACGCCAAGAGTGACATATAAAGATGCCCCTTGATTGATCAAAGTCTAAATATAGGCACTAAACAACTTTTCCATAGCATCCATTTACATAGCAGAATCAAACAGAAAAAACTCCTAATAGCTAACTTGCATCCTACTCAAAATCAACTGACACCTGAGAGTTTAAGGGGAAAACATAAACTTCGAGTTAGACAAAAAGTCTGGTGCGAATAATAAGCTATCATCTCCAACCATATATATATCTAGTGAGACTACGCCACTTAGCGGAACGGGTTATCCGTTCGCTAGTATCTTAACCCAATTATAATAACCATATAATTTGCACCTGCATCCAAAATGGTTAAGACATAACATAATAAAATGTATCATGATGACATGCAAACATGCAACATGCTCTAGATTTTCCATCCCCATTCACCTAACTATCTGTCTCATGTCATAGTTTCTACGGTCACTATTAACCTATTAGTTTTCATGGGCTGACTAATAACCTATTCAATTCTTTATGGATTTTCTATCCACTTTCATAGTTTTCATGGGTTCACAAATAACCTGTTCAATTCTTTAGGAATTTCCTATCTACTTTCGTAGTTGTCATGGGCTCACCATGACCTATTGGTTTCTATATGATAACATCATCCAATCTTAGCTTTCATGGGGTAACTATGAATCTACTGGGTTTCTACCAATAATCATCCAATCATAGTTTTCATGGGGTCACTATGAACCTATTGGATTCTCTAATAACATCTCTTATGTCATAGTTTTCATGAGCTGACTATGAACTTATTGATCTCTATCAATAACTTATTCCGGACATAGTTTTCTTGGGATCACTAAGAACCTATTGGCTCCTGCCAATAGCTGTAAGGATTCGCCCTTTCGACCCATGAATTTCGACACTAATACAACCACGGTATTCGTGTGCCGAGCATCCAAGTGTCGAAAGGACGAAGTGTTAGCGTGAAATAAAAAGAAATAGAACAAGGAAGAAGAGAACATAATATCAGAATCTCACAACGGAATGATCATATATAATATCAAAAGACAGTATAAACGTTTTTCCTAAGATACAAAGTTTTTTAGAGTTACAATAATCAGCTCGGATAGTCAAAACAACCCATCCTCACAAATGTTGATGATATACACAAAGTAATGCAGCGGAAGTAAATACTACGATAGGTAGAACTCCAACTTTTCTCCAGAATCTCCAAAGCATCCAAAGCTAAATCTGGAAACATACATGGGGCTGACCCGTGCATTAAAAGAAAATAACACCCAAAACAGTATGCTAAACCAGTTTGAGAAACTTAATTCGTATAGATTTATTGTATCTTAAAACCCAAGGGTATCTCATAAGACCACGCCGCCAGTAAACACAGATGGGTTTTTACCTTACGATAACCAAACCATTTATAAAGAATCCAGTGATATTATAATAATGTCTATGGTTCAAAATAAATATTAATCATAGCTGGAATGGTTGCATTGGTTACATTCAACAACATATTAGAAGGTACAACCAAAATCGATAAGGAACGTTCGCATAATGGATTTTCCCATGGAGATCTCTTCCGGGAAGCCGGATCCTAACTCCTTGCACAAGGATCAGAAAATACCTTCCGAGCGTCGTATATCTCTGATAAAATATACCTTAAGGTAAACACAAAGGCCCACGTCTCAACTCCCATGCGCAACATCGATAAGCATACTATAGATCTGGAGTTGACAATATCCTATCGTGGGACTGCAAAACCATAGATTGTGCATCCTACTCTATCTTTAGCCATTTCCGACATCGAGGTTATATTTTGCATCTTTCACATGAGTCTTCATCACTCGAACAGAACATGAATCCCAAATTGGATCCCCACATCTCGAATAGATCTCAAAACCACACATGGATTCTCATATCTCAATAGATCTCGAATCTCCACATAGATTCCAGCATTCAAAAGAGATCCACTTCCAAGAAATAGAACACGTATCTCAGCCTTGAAGTGATTTTTGGTAAGTAAAACACTTATCGATGCCGGTCTCCCCATGATTGAATCGACAAATTTGGTCATTAAATGATAATGAGAATGATCGCATATGGAAACCAAGTCTTGTATACTTATTACGTTTCCAATATTTTCCTCTCATACTATCCTCGATCAAGAGTGAAGCCGGTAGGTTAGAGCTTTATTGCTCATATCCCCACACGAACATCGGTCTTAATTCTCAAAGATAGACAAGCCTACTTCATCGGCTTTTAATGTTAAGTATACGACTAAATGTTTTCTATAAACATGGAAACAAACAAAGCATGATCAAGTCACACAAAGTACAATCAAGTCTCATGAGCGACTTCTAATCCCCTTAATTGATCTTTTATTAATTAAAACCTCCTTTTATTAGTAAAACTTCTTTTATCTAATAAAACTTCATTTATCAATTCCTACTATTCATTTTTACTATTTCAAAACTTCAAAAATTATTCATATACCTATCTAAAATGGTATAAGTATATTTACAAACCATTAACAAGATTTCTTACTTAAAACATTTACTCTTTTTATACTTCAAAAAATATTCATATACTTATTCCAATTTGTATAAGTATATTCACAAATCATTAACAAAGATTTCTTATTTAAACCTTTACTTTTTTTTTATCTTTTTAAAAAAGATTCCTTATTTATAATTTCCTTCAAAATATCAATTTTAAAGATCTAAGTACTTTCGCAAATCCATTCAAAAGGTTCAAGACTAATGTTACCCAAACATTCTTACTACAAACCCAAATCCAATTCACTTTTGCTTATTTTTAAAACATTCTTTTAAAGATCTATTCATATTCACAAGTATAATAAAAAGGGTTAATGGCGAATGTTATTAGCACACGATCACAAAAAACCCAAATCATTTTCCTACTTGTCACTATCTTTAAAACATCCTTTTAAAGATCTAAGTTTAATAATAAGTTAAGTTCGACAGTCGATTAATCGATTATCTAGTTAAAACAGTTGCTTATACAAATTAATGTTTGTCTTAACAAGAAAACTTGTCAATACCCCAAAGTTGAATTTAAAGTGTAGATAATTCTTTCGAGACCTTCTTTCAAAAAGATGAAAGTATTCGACACTTCTTAATCAGGTTAAGATGGTTATAATCCATTCTATTCTCTTCAGTTTTCCTCTCGTGTAGATTATTTTGGTTGAAACTCCTTCTTATTCGACCTTTCGATTTAGATTAAACACTAAAAATCCTTCCTATATTGCCTTTCGAACCAGTTAATCCTACTTTAGTACTCCGTTGAAACCCCCCCTTTCGAATCAATTAGAGAGACCCTAAGGTTGGCTTTAATGAGTTAAGGTGGGTTGGATAGATTGGTTTCAACTTCTTTGGAAGCTAACCTTTTTTCAACTTAAGAGTAGAGGTTAAGGCTCCAAAGGTATTGGTTAAACTAAGGGTTTTGATTCACTCTAATGGTGACACTTCAATCAAGTTGACACTAGAACATTATGCACTGAACCTAACAAAAATATCAAATCAGCCAAATATCCCAAAATTGCATAATCTTGCTTTCATTAAACTTAAGTAGTACAAACTGATCAAATTCCCCAATCTAATTTGAAAATTAGGGTTTACAACTTTTAGAAAATACAAGAGTAGAGTGAAAGAATTCAGATTCCCAAACCAGACCCTTAGGGTCTTATTTATAGGTGTGGGTTGGCACCTTTTGATTCAATGCTTTCGACCTGGTCGAAATGCGACCTTATAGACCTTTCGTCACCTTTAACATTTGTGCATCCATCTACATTGCATTTGAATGGATTCGAATGCTTCCGTCTTCATCGAAAGGGGTAGGTGCACCTTTTCTCCTTGTGTTGCTTTGTTATTGCAAGTAAAATGGGGTATGAGCTTTCGACTCTGTCGACGTGTAGTTCTTTGGGGTTTCAAAGATGTTGAAATGTTGAGGGTTTCAATGCGGAAGGTAACTTCTAAAAGCATGCTTGCAAATTGATGTGGTACCCCTCTTGGTTGTTAAAAGCTTCGACCGGTTCAAAAAGCTTAGTTATGCTTTCGAAGGGGTTGTTCCAACAAAGCATCTTTCTGAATTTTTTGAATAAAGGTGAAACCTTCAGTTTTGAAAGCTTTGGCGCGCATGTGAGTGGTTGTTATTTGCTGCATTCGAAAGGTATTCTTCCACTTATTCAAAACATCTTCATGTTGGTGAAAGCATTTGTTTCGAAAGGAAGCAATTGAAGCAAAAGGGTGCTTTTGATCCATTCATCCTCCTTAAAAGCTTATAACATATTTGACTTTTGGCTGTAGCATCCCTTCAACTCCTTCGAAAGGCTTTGTTGGTGCTATCATCTCTTGTACTTCTTTCTCTTCTATTTATCTTGGTTTCGACAAGGTTGAAGTGAGAATTGGTAGTAACAGTTTGTATACTTAATACTCATTTCCGACATTCCCGACTTAACTATTCCTCTTTCTAAAGGCAAGCCCGGTAGGTTAGAACTCTATTGCTACGTCCCTACTCGACATCAATCTTTAACTCTTAGAAATAGATAAACCTACTTCGTCGGCTTTTAGAGTTAAGCAAAGTTAATTGCCTTTTAATACAAGCAAGTAAGCAATAAGATTAACATATTTCCAACAATTCCACTTACACTATTCCTTGTTTAAGAGTGAAGCCATGTAAGGTTAGGCACTGGTTGCTCCAAGCCTTGCCAAGATACCTCGTTCTTGGATCTCACAAACAAACAAGTTTACTCGTCGGCTTATTAGTGTTAAGCCTAGTCAATCATCTTTGTTAAAACTTATAAATATAAAGTAATACTTTAGAAATGCTTGTAGGTTTTAAATATCTATGTAAAATATTACTTGAAAATAACTAATTTAGAAGTTTGATTAACAACATTTCATTTTGCAGCACTTTACTTTCAAAATTCATAAATAATCAATAAGACTATATTTAAACTTCCATTCTGTTTTTCGTACTCAAATACATTTTATAAGAACTTCCATCAAAAGAATTTATAAAGAAAAGAATTTATAAACTATTTAAATTACAAAAACTAAGCCAAAACATCGCATTTTAAACATTTAAAGCAATAAGTGACTTACTACAACATTTACAAGTGCTAGTAAAAGTCCTTGTTAAAACAACTTAAAAAAGCACAATCTTTACGATTTGTTTTAACCACTCAAACAAATGACTTGAGACTTGATATTTTTATAGTAAGTACTACCATTAGGGTACTCATAAACCATTAAAAGAAATCTTTAAGAATATATTTCCGTTTATTTATAGAAATTCTCGAAAACAAGGGATTCCGAAGTGTACTTATAATGACCATTCTCGTTCAAACACTTTCAATCTAACTTCAATTTAACAAACGAGTTAAACAACCATTTAAACATCAAATAAAGGAAACGCCACATGTTTAAGAGGGTAATAGAAGTGATGTTATATATTATAAAGTTATCATTTGCTTTCAAAAGCAAGAGGGGTCCAAAGTTTATAACTTTACTTAATTAATGTAACTTTAACTTTACAATTTGCACATAACATATATACAAACTGTATGTAACGACCCACTATTTTGGACCATTCAAATCGACAATAAATCCACACATGTTGGACTTGAATAATTCAAAACAATAGATTGTAAATAAAATTTGGCAAAACTCAATATATACAGTAAATAAATAATCATAGAATCCCAGACACAGAGTAATATGATAATAATGCAGCGGAAACAAAAGAATAGTAGTTCATGAAGCTACCATATATAATAACAGAGTTAAACTAAATACAATAGAGGTCACGAATACAAAGATGTCTTAATACAATAGTCAAATACAAGATCTGAATACATAACTGGAATCAACTGAATGGCTGAAAGCAGAATCAATAGATGGATCCAAGCGAAGCTCCAACTCCAAAGGTGAGTCTCGAATACTGGTACAACTCAGTTTGACCTGAGCGTAAAGCAAAACACTCAAGTCAGGACATACATACTTATACAATGTAAACCAACTCAAGTGAACTATAATAGAAATGCACAAGTAACTTAAAGAATGCTTGGGATCGCCCATTCTTTAAGGATCCGTTAAACTATTTACTATGTAGTAATATACGCTATTATAATAATGTCTAATAGTAAAATAAACTTACTTTAAAATAGTGTTAAGGAGTGACCCAATATTCCCCTTAACACATAAATAGTCCCAGTAGTCTGTCCAGTACCAGCATACTTCCAAATCGGGAGGCTACCCTAAATACTCCACAAGTACGACACGAAACCAAACTCGTATAAGGCACGCTAGGGTAGGTGACACGACACAACTAGGCAATGCCAGGGTAGATATACCAATTACGCATCCGGACTAGTGGTAACGCATAGCAGCCACTACCGCCCACCTCGAGCCAAACTCCCAAAATCAAAGGGTAAACCCAATCAATCACAAAGTAATAGAATGGTATCGAAGAAGTGTGTCCGATCAGAGAAGCTACCTCATTGGCCCGGAATTGCTCCTGTTTTAGCCACCTTATGCCAACTCACGGGAGTCGGGTCCACGTATATACATCAATAGGATCGTCACCACCATCCTACTTCATTTTGGAATTTCCACCGCGTACACAGTTGTTAAAGTGGTTTTCGGTATCGACAGAGAGTATGCCCATATCTGATCCCGGTCTCTTTAACAACCAACCGTTATTATAACCCATGGATATTTATTCAAAATAGATTATACTTCAAAACCAAATACCATATCCATTTCAAAACTAGTTTATAATTCAAGACCAAAATATCATTTGAATAAACCCAGATTTCCAATCACTGAATATTTCCTTCAATTTATTTAAACTTGAAATATTCCTTTTAAATCATCTTAAACCAAAACCACTTTATAAAAGTCATATTCTTAAATCTTCAATTGCAAATCAATATATTCAAACAAAATTCTTAATTAAATACTATTTCAAATAAATTCATTTCCAAAATCATAGTACTTTCGAAGTTATAACACCTTTGAAACCATAATACTTTGAAACCATATCAATTTAAAATGTTATCATTTGGACATCATAATATTTAGAAAAATCATAACACCCTTAAAAATAATATTCATTACCAAAGTTAAAGCACTTTTAAGTTTATTCGTTCAATTATACCAGTTTCGAAAACATTGTATTAACTTATAAATTTCAAAAATGGTTTATATTTCACCTCAAAACATATTCATTTAAACCATTTAAATTCAATGTCAAAATCTTCCAAAATAATATTCATTTCCAAAGTTCATTGTAATTTCAGCAGCAACAGCACTTATAAAGTGTTACGGTAAATATATTAACATTTCAAAAACATCGTCAAATTCAAAACAGCGGCACTTATAAAGTGCTACAGTAGGTATTTTAGTGTTGCGAAACAGTTCAATTTCAGAAACAGCGGCACTTATAAAGTGCTGTAGTAGACATATTGGTATTTTCATAAATAGTTCAAATTCAGAAACAGCAGCACTTACAAAGTGCTGTAGTATTTTAGTTATTTCAGAACATAGTTAAATTTCAGAAACAACAACACTTTGGAAATGCTGCCAATACAATTCCAGATTTATTATAACATTTCAGAAACATTAAAACTTCAATTTTAGCCTCTCTTTTTTAACTTATAAAACATATCTCACATTTCAGAAATATTCATTTGGGTATCAATTTACTTATAGTTTACATAAAATAACTTTTATAATTAAAATATCCAAATTTACTATAATTCATTTATTAAGTCAAAAGTGCACTATTTACTTAACTTTTTATTTTAACAAATAAATTAACACTTTATTTGAAATACCCATTTCATAGACAAAATATTCTTTTAATAAGTCAAACTTTACATTGCCAACTAAAACCAAATTTTCTATTATAAAGTTAAGTCATAATTTAAGATACATTTTTCCATTTAAATCATAATTATTTTTTTTACAACAGAAATCCATTTCATAAAATAAAATCTATTAAAATCACTAGGTTAGATTTAAAATTCCATATCAAATCAAATTTAATTATTAAATTATTTATCATCAATGAAGATCTTTAAATTCAAATTAAAACCAATATATCTTTAAAATTTCAAGTAAAACCACTTATTGACTTATAAAATTTTAACTTATAGAAAACCAATGTATCTTCATATTGCAAATCATTAAACCACAATTTAAGTTAAAATTTCATAAAATAAAATTCAAAATACTTAATAATCTTTAGGAAAATATTATATAAAAATTATCCATGGGTCTATATAATACTTTCTAACCTAGGTCAAGTGATACAGATATGTATCATTTCAATCCGCAATTTAAAAAGAAAAATTCGGGTTCTATCATTTCAAACCCGCAATCCCAAGTCAAACAAATACAATAAAAATCGCTCGAGCCTATCATTTCAGCTCATAATGATTTTTCCTTATTCTAAAGTCCGTTCGGGTATGTATCTTTTGAACCCATAGTGAAAAGGGAACTTGCAGTGTGAGATACAGAAAATAAAATAAATAGTATAGCATAACATATCATAACAGGTGATGTAACAAATATATAAGCAGTATTTAACATCATATAATCATATCACAGGCATATATGAATTAATCAACATAGTATATAAATTTCTACAATTCACATGTCATTGTTTCAAAATTATATAAGTACGAATGTTGAGAGCGATAAACTCACCTTTAAAGCTAGAGATCAAATTCAAAACACACAAACAAACTCCGAAAAGCACGACAAAGCACGACTAGATTCGAGTAGATGGAGAGCCAAGATTCAAATCTTGCAAACAACAAATATACAACATATATAAGTATATGATTGTACAAAAGAATTTAAATTAAAACAATGGAAAAAAGTATGAATCAAAGTGACATAGACTTGCCTTAACCATCAAGTGGGCTCGGCCACACTACGATGGGCTCGACCATCATCCTATTATGCTCAGCCATGATTGGGTTCAAGACATGAAGGCTCGTTTATGGTCATGTACACACGGTTATGGTTGGGTAGGTGAAGAGATGTGGCAAGTTACAACTTATGGAAGGTAAAAGGTCAAGGGTTTGTGTACTATTGATTCGGCCATGACTTGTGTGCTCGGCCTTATGTGCTAAGATCTGGTCAAGGCACATCAATAGGCACGGCTATGGCAAGGTAGGTGAAGGAATATGTGTTGTAGCCGAGCAACAAATAGGAATTGGGTGGAATATGGTGATCTCGGTTAGGGTTTGCAACTTGTTTTGGTGATGGAGTGGATCTAGGGGTGACGGCCTTGGGTTTGGTGGTGATGGAGAGGGGTTGTGGTCGGTTATGGTGGTGGTGGAGGTAGAGATGTGGTCGGCTAGAGGCTTGATGGCCGAGCAAGCATGAAGGAACAAAAGGAAAATAAAATGGAAAAAGAGGAAAAGAAGGAGGAAGCCATGAGTAACTTGAATATTTTTCTCTTGTACGTGAAATGAAATGACAAGTGAATGGAATGAGAAGCTTTTGCATGGCTAATAGATGTGGAATGAACGACTAAGGCAATGAAAAGGCTAGAAAATGTAAAGGCACAATTTAAAGAAGAGAAACCGAAGTCTCTTGAAATTTCCAAGCCCAAAATCAAAAATAAACAAGTAAAAATCCAATAAATAAAACAAGAGTCTAAACAAAATAAAATATAGAAATGAACATAGGAATTAGAAGATAAAATTACAGAAAATAATTGCGTGTAAAACGTTGTAATTTATCAAATTTAAAAAGTACAAAACAAAATTTGACGAAACGAAAAGCATAACGAATATCAGAATTATATTCTGCTTCAAAGAAAAAGATTTGAAATTAAAAATTCAAATTTAAAAATTTTAACTGAAAGTCTAAGTTTTACCAAAGTTGACCAAAATATAAAATTTTCAGAAAATCATTATTTTATTTTATTTGGAAAATAAATTACAAACAAAATCCAAAATCACATTTGAAAAATTCCAAAATTCAATTTAAAATGATTTAAAAATCAAAGTTTTCAAAATAAAAATTTAATAAAATATTTACAAAATTATGGATTGTTACACTCTTCCCCACTCAAAACTTTTTGTCCTCGAAAAGGAACGAGACAGGGAAAACAAGGAAAACAAGATAAAATAAGATAGGATTAAGACAAGATGAAAAGAAAATTGAAATTACACCTGATAACTGTTGTTATAGGTGAATTCAACAAGACAGAGACGATCTTCCCAAGATCATCCAATATCAAGAATACAAGCATGAAGAAGATTCTCCAGTATCTGATTCACCCTTTCCGTTTGACTGTCGGTCTGTGGATGGTAAGAAGTGCTCGGATTTAGGTGAGTACCCAAAGATTCTTGAAAAGTTTCCAAAACTGACTGGTAAAGATAGGATCTCTTTTACAAACAATACTGATAAGAATACCATGGAGACAAACAATCTTCCTCATATAGATCATAGACAAGCTAGAAGCAGAACGGGTAGACCTGACCGAAATGAATTGAGCTGACTTAGTCAATCTATCCACAAAGACTAGAACAAACTTGATAAGCACAACACGAAAAACACGATTCATCAAATCAACAAAGAAAGCTGGGGCATTAGTCATACCAAAAGGCATAACTAACCATTCATAAAAAAACTATTCTCAATACGGAAAGCAGTCTTGTGAGTACTTCCTCAGCAACTCTGAGCTGGTGAAAGTCAGAGGCAAGATTAAGCTGAGAGAAAACAATAGCTCCAGGAATAAGATCGATACGAAATTCGATTTCCCGCTTATGAGGTAAAGCAGTGACTTCACCAAATACATCAGGATAGAGTTTGACCACATGAGTCGAATAAAGATCACCAGGAGAAGAATCGAAAGAATAAATAAAGCTGCTAGCAAAATCCTAAGGCATACGACACTGGATAACCAAAGAATTACTAAAATCATCAACAAGAGAAACAGTTCGGATTTTACAGGAGATAACGGCTTCATGCCTCTTCAGCCAATCACCTCCAAGCAACAAATCAAAAACATCGAAACCCAGAACATAGAAATTACTAGAACATACTCCGGAAAAAGGGGATGTTCAAACTTATCACAAAGGTCTACAGATCTAAAACTATGGAAACTCCAGTATCAAATAAAACATGAATAGGATGATAAAATAAAGAAATGATACCGGGAAGGGTACCTTGGGTATCACTAGGAGCGGGAGCAGAAGAAGGAACAGTAGTACCAACTGAAGCAAGGCAACTATTAGCATAGTGTCCCTTCTGATCATACTCATAATAATCACTCAAAATATTTAAAATTTCTTTATCATCATTTTATATTGTATAAAATTCTGTTACATAGTTAACTTTTGAATAATTAAGGTAAGTTATATTAGAATGCAATAGAGGATTATACAAGAAAATTTTCCCAATTCAATTATTTATACTTAAATATTTATTCAAAATATTGGATTTATCTATAATTAAAATCATCCTTTAATATAAATTAAAGAATTAAATTTCCGATTCATTTCAAACCATTTAGAGATAAATGTATATACTATATATATCAAATCAAATCAGATTTAAAATAATATACCTATATATATACATCAAATCAAAATTAATAAATTTAAATCAGTTAAATTTCCGAACAAAAACTGTAGCAAAGCTACTGAATAGTCTCTCTACTTCGAAACTCGAAAATGAATGTCGATGATGCGGCCGTCATTACCGAAACTATTTTCCAGTGACAAAACAAGAGAGTACTGACCTGAAATGCTTTCTATTCAAAAATACTTTAAATAATATACATTTTAAAACTTTAAAACCAGAGTTTGAAAATTATCGGAAATTAAATTCTCAAATTCTAGATTTTAATTCATTTTAATTTTCAAATCACTTTATAAACCATGTTTACAAATTCATTTAGAACAATAAATGAAAATAAAATATTATCATTTTAAACAACCAATTTAATTAACTTATTAAATTCCAAAATTTTACTTATATATTTACAATATATAAAATACAGATTAATTACATTTATCAAATTTGAAAATAATATTGTGTCAGTTTGCTCTGTTCAGTGTTTTGGAAATCCTATCGATAGCGTTGATCAGACGAATTGATCGAAAACCCAAATCAACATCGACAACTCAAACAACACAATATATAATAAAACATTTTAAATATTAGTTTACAAATACACTTCAAGAATGATTTGAAGAAAAGTTGGAAACACAAGACAAGATGATTAAATAACAGAATAAGGGAATGAATAAGCTTATATAAATCACTGGCGACCTTAACTGGGTTGACAATGACTTCAAGAATAAGATAGATGTAGAGTTCTGGGACAAACCTACATCCGATCTCAAGAGATAGAATTCGGGATAATAAGAGATAGATAGCATTGTAAACCGAGGATGTAAAAATCTTCGGTGAATCAATGCTTCTTATAAAGGAGTTTCACTCCTTTACAATCATTCAAAGATCGGCGAGACCGCCAATTTATTATAAAGATCATTTGAAGTGGAGTTATGGAATATTCCAGAATCAAAGAAGGCGAATATGGGAGAACAAGGATGGATTTTTGGAACCGCAGGGGACGCTCCAAAATTCAAAAGAAATCGAGTCAAAAGGAAGAGATTCAAGCTCGAACGAAAGTGATTCTGTAAATAAATTTACCATATATGCTAAGTTTGCCTAGAGCCAAAGCTCTGATACCAATTGTAACGACCCACTATTTTGGACCATTCAAGTCGATAATAAAACCACACATGTCGGACTTGAATAATTCAAAACAATAGATTGTAAATACAATTTGGCAAAACTCAATATATACAATAAATAAATAATCATAGAATCCCAAACACAGAGTAATATGAAAATAATGCAGCGAAAACAAAAGAATAGTAGTTCATGAAGCTACCATATATAATAACATGGTTAAACTAAATACAACATAGGTCATGAATACAAAGATGTCTCAATACAATAGTCAAATACAAGATCTGAATACATCACTGGAATCAACTGAATGGCTAAAAGCAGAATTAATAGATGGATCCAAGCGAAGCTCCAACTCTAAAGGCGAGTGTCGAATACCGGTACAACTCAGTATAACCCGAGCATAAAGCAAAACACAAAACACAAAACACTCGAGTTAGGACATACATACTTATACAATGTAAACCAACTCAAGTGAACTGCAATAGAAATGCACAAGTAACTTAAAGAATGCTTGGGATCGCCCATTCTTTAAGGATCCGTTAAACTATTTACTATGTAGTAATATACACTATTATAATAATATCTAATAGTAAAATAAACTTACTTTAAAATAGCATTAAGGAGTGACCCAATATTCCCCTTAACACATAAATAGTCCCAGTAGTCTGTCCAGTACCAGCGTACCTCCAGATCGAGAGGCTACCCTAAATACTCCACAGGCTACGGCACAAACCAAACTCGTATAAGGCGCGCTAGGGTAGGTGACACGGCACAACTAGGCAATTCCAGGCTAGATATACCAATTATGCATCCGGACTGGTGGTAACGCATAGCAGCCACTACCGCCCACCTCGAGCCACACTCCCAAAATCAAAGAGTGCACCCAATCAATCACAAAGTAATAGAATGATATCAAAGAAGTGTGTCCGATCAGAGGAGCTACCTCATTGGCCCGGAATCGCTCCTGTTTTAGCCACCTTATGCCAACTCACGGGAGTCGGGTCCACGTATATACCTCAATAGGAACGTCGCCACCATCTTACTTCATTCTGGAATCTCCACCACGTACACAGTTGTTAAAGTGGTTTTCAGTATCGACAGAGAGTATGCCCATATCCGATCCCGGTCTCTTTAACAACCAACCGTTATTATAACCCATGGATATTTATTCAAAATAGATTATTCTTCAAAACCAAATATCATATCCATTTCAAAACTAGTTTATACTTCAAGACCAAAATATCATTTGAATAAATCCAGATTTCCAATCACTGAATATTTCTTTCAATTTATTTAAACTTGAAATATTCCTTTTTAAATCATCTTAAACCAAAACCACTTTATAAAGTCATATTCTTAAATCTTCAATTGCAAATCAATATATTCAAAGAAAATTCTTAATAAAATACTATTTCAAATAAATTCATTTCCAAAATCATAGTACTTTCAAAGTTATAACACCTTTGAAACCAAACACTTTGAAACCATAATACTTTGAAACCATATCAATTTAAAATGTTATCATTTGGAAATCATAATATTTAGAAAAATCATAACACCCATAAAAATAATATTCATTACCAAAGTTATAGCATTTTTAAGTTCATTCATTCAATTATACAAATTTTGAAAACATTGTATTAACTTATAAATTTCAAAAATGGTTTATATTTCACCTCAAAACATATTCATTTAAACCATTTAAATTCAATGTCAAAATCTTCCAAAATAATATTCATTTCCAAAGTTCATTGTAATTTCAGCAGCAACAGCACTTATAAAGTGTTACGGTAAATATATTAACATTTCAAAAACATTGTCAAATTCAAAACAGCAACAAATATAAAGTGCTACAGTAGGTATTTTAGTGTTGCGAAATAGTTCAGTTTCAGAAACAGCGGCACTTATGAAGTGCTGTAGTAGACATATTGGTATTTTCAGAAATAGTTCATATTCAGAAACAGCAGCACTTATAAAGTGTTGTAGTATTTAAGTTATTTCAGAACATAGTTAAATTTCAGAAACAACGGCACTTTGGAAATGCTGCCAATACAATTCCAGATTTATTATAACATTTCAGAAACATTAAAACTTCAATTTTAGCCTCTTTTTTTTAACTTATAAAACATATCTCACATTTCATAAATATTCATTTGGATATCAATTTACTTATAGTTTACATAAAATAACTTTTATAATTAAAATATCCAAATTTACTATAATTCATTTATTAAGTCAAAAGTGCACTATTTACTTAACCTTTTATTTTAACAAATAACTTAACACTTTATTTGAAATACCCATTTCATAGACAAGATTTCTTTTAATAAGTCAAACTTTACATTTCCAACTAAAACCAAATTTTCCATTGTTTCCTGGAGATTTGACCAGGCAATTAAGTACTCGACATCTATGAGAACTCGGCACCCAGGAGTACTCGGCATCCAGGAGCACTCGGCATCTAGGAGCACTCGGCACCTAGGAGCACTCGGCATCCAGGGGCACTCGGCATCCAGGGGCACTCGGCATCCAGGGGCATTCGGCATCAGAAAGCGTTCGGCGTATACGACTGCTCGGCATGGCTGTATTGTTCGTCAAAAGCTATCGTTCGGCCAAAACCATCGTTCGGCCAGAGACATCATTCAGCTAAAGGCAAACGTTCGGCCAGTGCCATCGTTCGGCCAGGGACATCGTTCGGTCAGAAGCATTGTTTGGTTAAAGCTATCGTTCGGCCAGCACCAACGTTCGGCCAGAGACAACGTTCGATCAAGCGCTTCGTTCGGCCAGAGGCCCGTTCGGCTTCGACTGACATTCGTTCCACTCTTCCCACGCAGCAAGCATATCGTTCGGCATAGAGAAGGTGGTTCGACATCATTGTGTTCGGCCTATTTGGTTCGGCATACGGCGACCACTGTATTTGGGCCAGAGTGTTCGGCTGCCGAGCCCACCTGGGAAGTCCAATCCATCTTTGTCTATAAATAGAGGGGCAGGGGCACAGTGAAAAGGACCTTTTTTGGGGGGAGAACACTGGGGAGACTCTGCCATTTTTTAGACTCATCTTCTTTACTTAGCAACTTCATTCAAGCATTTGATCTACGAATTGTATTTGTAATCAATCATTAAGAAGATCAATAAAGTGAAAACTCAAATTGGACGTAGGCAATTACGCTGAACCACTATAAACCTAGTGTTCTTACTTTCTGCATTTAAATTAGCATTGTCTTCCTTGTTTAATTTATCTTCATCACTTATATCTCTACACAATCTTTCTCTATGAGGTTAGTGACCAATTTTGGTGCTAACACTTTGGTGCTTTCACTGAGAGTTGAATTCTCAAACCTCAAGGATCTGCTTTGAAGCTACTGGATTGAACAAATCCCCCAGAGAAGATCCGACTCATTGATAGGACATCTGTTGATTCTACTCTACTCAGAGTTCATACCAATAACTCTACAATGGCAAGACCACGTACCAGGTCAGCTTCTCATAATGCGGATGCCCATGAGACTGCTAGCGTACAACAAGCAGGACCTAGCAATCAGCCAGCGATTCCGGGTGTAGGAATTGCTGCCCAGGACCAGACTCCAGTTGTCACCAGAATAGAGTTCAATGACTTGATGAGAGAACTCAGGGAAAGCAGGAGACAACTAGGAGAGCAGATGCAAGCTAACGCCAACCTGATGGCACAACTCACTCAACAGCAGCAACAGAATGTTGGGGGCAATCCCGCTCCTTATTCCTCATCTGACAGCTCAACTTCCTCTGACGAACCTCCCAGGCGCAGACGCCGTAAGACTAAAGCTGTGCGGGCAGGTGCTACTGTTCAGACAGCTGGAGACCGTGACCAAGCAGGAGCTTGAAATTTAGGAACTGGAGTGCAGGTGGAGGCTGGAGGCCCAGACCATCAAAACACTAATGAGTTCGAACCTCAAGATGCACGTTTGGCATATCGCCAGGAGAGGAGGCATCAGCATGGACAGTCGCATAGAACAGACTCTAACCTCCCGCCTTCCATACAAACACCAGATCTGACAGCCATGGTCAGGCAATTGATGTAAGAAAATCAGGACTTATCGAATGATGATTGGGGAGTATCAAGAAGTCATACTCAATTCACGGATATTGTGCTGCAGGCAGCGTACCCCAGGAAGTTTAGTATGCCAACTATTCCTGTGTATGAGGGAAAGACTGACCCTAGACAACATGTCATGAGGTACGAATGGATGATGGATTCAACTAGAGCAAATGATGCAACCAAGTGTAGATGCTTTCCGATCACTCTATCTGGGATCGCTACTATGTGGTTTACCCGACTTCCTCCACGGTCCGTATCCAATTTCGAGGAGTTGGCAAAGAAGTTTATTGAGTAGTTCAGAATACACACTACTCGTCCAAAGGACGTAATGTCTCTGTCAAGTGTAATCCAAAATCCTGGGGAGTCATTGAAGGAATATTTACAAAGATTCCATGTTGCAGCAACTGAAGTCAGTAATCCCAATGATCATGCAATTATAATGGCTGTAATGAGAGGTGTGGACCCGGAATCTGAATTTGGAGACTAGTTGGCAGGAAAACCTCTGACCACACTAGAACGTTTTTACTCAAAGGCACATCAGTTCATAAGAAGAGAGGAAGCTAGGTGGGTAAGGCGAGATAAGGCACCAGGACCTGTCCAAGAATCCGTGAAAAGCAACATTGATGTGAAGTAGTCCGGAGACAACACAGGAAAGGTCCAAGTCAATGTCCAGAACAAGCCTGTGCAGCCTAAGGAGTCCGGAGGAAGAAATCAAGGGAAAAAGAGAGAAGCAGGGAAGTGGAAGCCGAGAATTCCGAGCTACAACGAGTATACCCCGCTAAATGCGTCTCTCAAGAATATTTACCTCTCAACCTGCAATACCTTTCAGTACAGAAAGCCACGTCCAAAAGAGTCAACCGAGGAACAGAAACGGACTGAAAAATACTGCCGCTTCCATGAGACCCACGGGCACAATACGGAAGAGTGCAGACACCTACATGATGCCATAGAGAAGTTGATCAGGCAGAAGAAGTTGCAGGAATTTGTGAAGGATCCTCAGGAAGGAGGACAGGGAACATCCAACCCAGGTCGTGCTCCAGTTCCACGTCATCCCGATGAACCTACCCGGACTGTGGGCAGACTGGTCATAAACACGATCATCGGCGGACCACACCCTGCGGATAAGAACTGGCAGGAGATGGAGCGGTACGCTAGTGCCCTGAAGCATGCAGATTTCGGATGTTGTTCGAACACGGAGGATGGGACCCCTGCTAAGCAGCTGCGCGTGACGACAGACGATATAGTGTTCAGAAACAGAGATGCCGACCAAGTGGAGGCCCCAACCATCGACCCGATGGTCATATCTGCGACAATCGGACCGGCTTATGTGAAAAGGATTCTGATTGATTATGGAAGTTCTGTCAACATCATTTTCAAGAAGGCTTATGACCAAATGAAAATGGAAACAAAGGACTTGAAACCGTCCAAAGCCCGTATACACGGCTTTAATGGCGCAGCGACTGACGCTGTGGGGTATGTCAAGTTACCAGTTGAACTGGGACAAGGCGAACGTCGGAGGGTGCGAATCCTACCCTTCGTAGTTTTTGATGTGGATTCTCCGTATAATGTTTTCTTGGGCCGACCGGCCCTGGCTGAGTTTAGGGCGGCATTAGCCCCGTGGTGCTTGACTTTGAAATTCCCGACCGACAAAGGAGTAGGAGTTGTTCATGGCGACCGGTCGGGCATGTTATGTGGCAGAGCTCAGAGAGGCCCATCAGAGGGAGAAAGGAAAGGTTGCGGACGTTCCTGTCCGCATCCTTAATAATGATGATTGACAAGTAGTGCCCGAGCCCTAGCTCGGGCATAATTCTCGGATCTTCAGAGGCATAGATCCGAGAGATGACGATGAGAAACCCGAGGAAGAAAAGGCAGCGCCGGCTGAATTAATGATTGACATTTCAGTCAGCCGAGACGATCCATCGCGAGTGCTGAAGATCGGATCACAACTCGGCCCCGCAATGACTGAAGACCTTAGTGATTTCCTCCGAGCAAATCTTGATGTTTTCGCCTAGGTGCATTCTGATATGTGCGGGATTTCTCCCGCCATTACGAGTCATATGTTGAACATAGACCCGAAATACGTCCCAGTTAAACAAAAAAGGAGAGGAATGGACCCAGAGAGGTTCGCTGCTCTCAGAGATTAAGTGGATAAACTCAAATTCAATGGGTTTGTCCGCGACGCCCTCTACCCTGAATGGGTATCAAATCCCGTGTGGGTGAAAAAGGCGAATGGGAAATGGAGAACTTGCATAGATTATTCCGACCTGAACAAGGCTTGCCCTAAGGACAGTTTCCCGTTGCCTAGGATTGATCAGCTGGTCGACTCTACTGCAGGGCACAAGCTGTTATCATTCATGGATGCATACTCGGGTTACAATCAAATCCCGATGCATATTCCAGACCAAGAACACACCAGCTTCGTCACAAACGTTAGGCTATATTGCTATGTAGTAATGCCCTTCGGACTGAAAAACGCAGGAGCGACTTATCAGCGTTTGGTGAATCGAATGTTCAAAGACCATCTTGATAGGACAATGGAAGTCTATGTGGATGACATGCTCGTGAAGTCATGACAGTCAAACGACCACATTCGAGACTTGCCTGAAATGTTTGACATACTCAGATATTATGGGATGAAGATCAACCCTCTGAAGTGTTCCTTCGGCGTTGCGTCGGGGAAGTTTTTGGGATTCATCATCAATGCTAGGGGAATTGAAGCTAACCCAGAAAAGATTCAAGCTATTCGAGATGTGCAAGTGCCTAGGACTATAAAACAGGTACAGAGCTTGAATGGAAAAGTAGCTGCGCTGAGTCGATTCATATCCAGGGCCGCGGACAAGTGCATCCCTTTCTTTGATATAATAAATAAAGGGAAGAGGAACTTCGAGTGGACATCCGACTGTGAGGAAGCATTTCGGGATCTGGTGAGGCATCTGGAGAGTCCACCAGTGTTGTCAAAACCAGTAGACCATGAGATGTTGTACGTATACTTAGCTGTATCCCCACATGCGATAAGTGCGGCTCTGGTTCGCGAGGAGGACCGAATCCAAAAGCCAGTGTATTACGTTAGCAAGCGTTTAACGGGGGTAGAAAGAAATTACCCCAAAATCGAGAAATTGGCCTATTGCTTGGTGATTGCATCACGTAAGCTGCGCCCATACTTTCAAGCACACTCAATCAGCGTTTATACCGATCAACCCCTACGGCAGGTACTCCAACGACCAGAAACTTCTGGAAAATTGTTAAAATGGAACATCGAGTTGAGCCAGTTCGATATCGCCTACTTGCCACGAAGAGCCATACAAAGGCAAGCATTAGCAGACTTCATTGCTGAGTTTACCATGTCTGACGAACCAGATGGTCACAACGTCATGCCCCCCGTTCGATGGAAATTATACACTGATGGGGCATCAAACGACCGTTGCTCCGGCGCGGGTGTAGTTCTTGTAACTCCGGAAAATCGATCGATTTGTTACGCTTTGAAGCTCGATTTCCTAGCTACAAATAACGAAGCAGAATATGAAGCACTGATTGCTGGCTTGAAGCTCATCGGAGAACTCAGGATCAAATCAGTTGAAATCTTTTGTGACTCACAGTTGGTGGTTTACCAAGTGCGGGGAGATTACCAAGCAAAGGGACAGAAGCTTGCTCCATACCTTGTTCTGGTTCAAGAACTTCTGTTGAATCTTAAGCGTTATGATATTTCGCATGTCCCGCGCGAACAGAATAAAGAAGCTGACTCGTTGGCTAAGTTTGCAAGCACAGGCAATGCGCAACAAATGGGATTGTATCTCGTTGAGGCCTTGCATGCCCCGAGCATAGACGAGATGAAAGTTGATCGTGTGTTGGAAACGAAAATCGAGAAGGAGTCGTGGATAACCCCATTCAAACTGTACCTGACGACCGGGGCTTTACCAGAAAAAAGGAGCGAAAGACGACAGGTCCTTCGAAAGGCCGCGCGATACGTGATGCAGGATGGATTAATGTATCGAAAAGGGTTCTCAGTCCCCTTATTACGGTGCATCGCTCATGATGAGACAAAGCGGGTCTTGAAAGAGGTTCACGAAGGGGAATGTGGCGACCATACTGGGGGGCAAACGCTAGCAAAAAAGATCCTCCGCTATGGATATTACTGGCCGACCGTAAATCGGGACGCTGCAGACTACACAAGGAAATGTGACAAGTGTCAAAGATATGCGAAAATCCCGAGGACTCCATCAACGGAACTCATACAAATGGTTAGTCCCTGGCCATTTGCAATCTGGGGAATCGACATAATCGGCTCTTTGCCTATATCCAAAGGTGGTGCGAAATACGCGATAGTTGCAGTCGACTATTTCACAAAATGGGCTGAGGCAGAACCCTTGGCCACAATCACCTCTAAGAAGGTCATTAACTTCATTGTACGAAGCATTATATGCCGCTTTGGCCTTCCTCGCACCATCATTACGGACAACGGGACGCAATTTGAAAGCAGAGAGTTCAAAGAGTTATGTTTAAAATATGGCATCGAGAAGAAGTTCGCCGCCGTTGCTCACCCAAAAGCTAACGGACAAGTCGAGGCCGTTAACAAAATAATCGAGTCCATACTGAAGAAGCGTCTGGATAAAGTCGGAGGCAAGTGGGTAGATGAACTCCCGACAGCATTGTGGGCTTATAGAACTACCCACAAGTCCGCGACCGGCCACACTCCATTCGCTTTGGCATACAGCTCGGAAGCCGTTATACCCGTGGAACTTGAAGTTCCATCACACCGAGTGACATACTATGATCCCAAGACGAACCAGGACCTTTTGTTGGAATCGCTGGACTGCATCGATGAAAAACGTGAAGAGGCCGAATTAAGGGCGGCAGCGCATAGGCACCGAGTCAAGCGTTACTACGACGGCAGAGTCCGCCCAAGGATTTTTGATGTGGGCGATCTCGTTCTGAAATGAGTCTTCCCGGTACCATCACGTATGAATCCCAACTGGGAAAGTCCGTACGTCATTGAACGGAAGCTTGGAGAGGGAACATTCAAGCTAGCGACCGTTGATGGCGCGACACTCCCCCGAGCGTGGAACAGTGAACATCTGCGACATTATTACATTTAGTATGTTTCTTTCATGTTTTAGGCCCAGTTATTTCCTGTATGTTTTCATTCAGTCGTAACTTAATTTCTTTTTAGCCATGTAATCGAGCAGTTTAGTTGTTTCTCATTAATAAAGGCTTGAAGCCGTATTTTCCACGAATTACTAATGTCTCTATACCTCATAGTCGGGTGATGAATTACTAGAACTACATTATCCTGTACGATGTATGAACTCGTATAAACGATTTCAAATCTCCGAATCCCCAGAGTGCGGACCGGAGTACTCTAAGTCCCCGGAGCGTGGACTAGAGTATAAACGATTTCAAACCTCCAAGTCCCCAGAGCGCGGACCGGAGTACTCTAAGTCCCTAGAGCGCGGACTAGAGTATAAACGATTTCAAATCTCCGAATCCCGAGAGCACGGACCGGAGTACTCTAAGTCCCCGTAGCGCGAACTAGAGTATAAACGATTTCAAATCTCCGAATCCCCATAGTGTGGACCAGAGTACTCTAAGTCCCCGGAGCGTGGACTAGAGTATAAACGATTTCAAATCTTTGAATCCTCAGAGCGTGGACCAGAGTACTCTAAGTCCCCGGAGCACGGACTAGAGGATAGACAATTTCAAATCCCCGAATCCCCAAAGCGTGGACTAAAGTATAAGTGATTTCAATCTCCGAGTCCCAGAGTGCGGACCGGTGTACTCTAAGTCCCCAGAGCGCGGACTAGAGTATAAACGACCTTAATCTCCGAGTCTCCAGAGCGCGGACTGGAATACTCTAAGTCCCCAGAGCGCGGATTAGAGTGTTAACAATCTCAATCTCTAAATCCCCTGAATGCGGATCAACTTACTATGAGTCCCTGGAACGTGAATTTAGAAAAAATTCTAAGTACTCAAGAAATGTAGAACAAGAAGTATGCCACTCCGAAGAATCGTTCAAACGACTAAGGAACTAAACTTTATTTAACAGTCCAAAATGAGGTTACACAATTATTCATCCAAAACTTGGAGTCAAAAACCTATCTACATAAACTTCGAAAACAGAAGATGAATACAAGACTTAAGCATAATCTCGTTGAACGAGTTTAACGACTATTTCTTTGGTTTCTTCTTCTTGTCTTCCTTTGTTTTCTCGGACGATTCCTCTCCCTCACGCTTCTTCTTGGACTTCTTGCTTGCTAAAGAAGAGGAGTCAGGAGTGGGAGAAGGAACATTCAGCGGTTTGGATTTGCCAGGGAGGATGATCTTCAAAGGTCTATTCCGCGGGTCGGTAAGTTCCAGGATTTCAGGCTCAACTTTGATCTCGACTTTCTTTTTCTCCTCTTCGACGAGACGCTCTTTCATGCTCATCTTCGAAGTATGTTCGGAGGCGCCAGTGATCTCGATTTCATAGCTCCCTTCGGCAGGAGATGAAGTGTCAAACTTATCATCATCTAGCGCCCCGATCGCTTGAGCGTCAGCGCCAGGAGTTACTCCCGCATGAGCAACATCGCTTGCTTTCTCTGCCTCCTCCTTGGCGTCATCGCTCCTCGGAGTTGGCTCGGGGTCGGAGCAGCCTGCATGAAAACATAAAGAACGAACACTAGAACGAATAACCACTGCTGGAAAGTGACAAATCTTTTAACTTCTAAAAAAGAAGAGTTTCCTACCTGGTTCTGGATGGCTATCAGTTGCGCGTGGAGTTTCACCCTCCAGAATAGGAGATAGCACATGAACGCCGAACCCGGGATCTTCAGGATCGTAGCCGGTATGCTGCTCGAATGGGTCAAGTGTCGGCCGACCGGCCGGTTGAGCAGTAGGAGGAGCAGTAGTATGAGGAGCCGTAGTCTTAGCCCCAGATGGGCCAGCTTTGTCACTTTTCAATTTTGGAAGGGGAGAGCCTTTGCTATAAAGCGCCAAAGCTGCTGATAAATCCGTTGGCTCGTTCCCTCTAAGAAACTCCTTCACCAGGGCATCCTCATTGACTTCCTCAGAGCCCGACTCGATTTTCCTAATCTTCACTAAAGTTTCCCAGGCCTCGGCTAGGGATTCGAGATAGCCCTTGCCCAAGAATGTCAAGTCGCGATGCATAAGGACGCGGGCGCCATACTCAGCAATCAACGGGTCAAACATGCACTTGACCTCTTCCCTGCCGGCTTCTGCGGATGCCTCGAGGCGAGAGTCAATCTCCTCCACAGCTTCTCTTTTGCCCTCCTCATAGGCTTCATCTTTCATTTTTTCAACCCCAGCAAGTTCGTCTTCGAGCTTCGCTTTCAAGAGCCGAGTAGCAACGATTTCATCACAGTATCGTTGTGACTCTTCTTGAGCAGCTACTTTGTCCTCTTTCTCCTTGGAGAGTAATTCTTTTAACTCTTTGACTTGTATGGCAAGCGCGTCCCTTTCTTTTTGGATAGAATCTTTCTCTAAGGCAAGGGCACCGCTACGCTGGACCGCTTCATCACGTTCCTTCTTGTGAGCCATCTCTAAACGAGTGACTGCCTCGGCAGTATCTTTTGCACTCTGCTCAGCGGCTTCCAGCTTCGACTTATACGAAGCGAGCTCTTCGTCCTGATGCTTGATGATGTTCTTGTCACAGCCAGCCTTCAATTTCAGACGATCGATCTCATATTGTCGCTCAACAGACACCTCCGAGATCTTTTCAACCAAGTGTACAAACGCGTCATGTTGAACATAGACGTCGTTGTTACAGGCAATGGCACTCTGCTTCACGTGCCCAGGGATATGATGAATGGCTAGGAGGAATTTCAGACCATCAAAGCAAATTTTTGGAAATTTGTCCTTAATATCGACCATCTTCTCTGCTACAGTTGGGTCAACCGCGGGAGTAGGGGGAGGAGGCTTTGAAAGTTCTGCTCTTTTTCGATGCTCCCGAATTTGCCTGGTACTCGACGAACCGGAGTGTTGTTCTCGAGAAGCATCGGGTTGGGACCCCTTCTGTGAAGACTTCTCCCTATCCGACTCGGTTGGAGGAAGAAGATCACGGGACTGTGAAGATTGGGAATATGCCTTCTTACGATAAGACGAATCGCGGGGACGGTTGTCTCTATCTTCGTAATCATCTCTGTCCCTGCGTCTGCCCGAACCTGAATCCCATCCGGGATGATGAAATATGGAAGAGCCGTGAAGGCGATCGAGTCCGTGAGAGCGCCCCATGTCACCTACAAGGAATAGAGATAGCAACGAGATAAGAAAAATCCGGGAAATAAGAAAAAACTTGAAGTGTATGATGGAATGCGTATGTGCGTGTGTGTCCTAGTGTTCCCCCCGACGGACCAGTTCTTTTGTCTTTACTAATCGGAGTATTGTCTCCCTGGACAGGGAGTTGAACTTGAGGGCTTCAGGATCGTCAAACCCGTAATTAAGTATATCGTCGGGGATGGAAAGATTCGACAAACCCCTTAGAGAACTTTCCATGTGCTGTGAGGAAGCCTCTTTCTCTGGCGGGATAAGCGTAACTTTTGAAGTTTCGCCAACTTTCTCCTTCTGTATCTTGTATTTTAACTTTTTCTTTCCCTTCAAAGGGGAGGATGACGTTTCAATATCGTGAACTTCGACCGCCGGATTCCAAGCGGGACCCACATTCTCGCCTTGAGTCTCAGGAGCTTCATCCTCTTTGTGCTCACCCTCTTCGTGCGCATCGGGAGTGTGGCGTGATGACGATCCAGCTTGTTTTTTCCCTTTACCAAATGCTGGCTTGGGAATGGAGACACCCTCCGGGAGGCTAATCCGACGACCAGGGCCTAGCAAGCCGAACCTCGACAATGATTCATTCGAAATGATGGTTCGGATGTCTCGTTCCTCGGCAGGAAGAGCTCTAATGGCTTCAATGGCCTCAGAATATCCTCGGCCTTCCGGACGCGGGTTGATACCTGAAAAGATGAAACGAGGAGTTAGGAAAAGCATAACTCCAATTAAACACGAATGATGACTCAGCGAAGAGACTTACTGCCTTCAACCCATCTCCTCGCAAAACCAGGAGGGCAACGCGCGTAGAACCATTCTTGTTTGTACAGGGCGAATTCACTACATGCTCCTGTCAAGATTTGGCATTTGTGGTACGGCTCGAGGAACATGATGGAAGGGCTATCTTTCCGTTTCTTGATCATATAAATGTATCTGATGTCGCCAGAAGTTGGAGGTCTAGAGAAGACGGCCATGAAAAGTAGGTAGGTCCCATATAGAAACGCGTGACCGTTCGGATGCAGCTGCGACGGGGCAATGCCTATGTACTGCAACACGTCCCGAAAAAATAAATTGAATGGAGGCACGCTGCCCATCTAGCACATGAACTTGCTGCAGGTGGTATATCCGATTGGGGGTAGGTGAGGACGATCGTGTCGCGACGGGACTAACACATCGGCAAAAGGAATCCCATGGATGGAACATATTCGTCGAAGTGCAACTTCATTAATCTTCGAAGCCTGTGAGTCGATCGGATTATCTAAGAGAATTGTTGCTTCCAGGGCATCAGGAGCTAAGTTATGGGCAGGGGAAGTCGATGGATTTGAAGTATCAACGGCTTCTTGCCTTGATGACGGCCCAGGCCTATCAGATATAGTGGCGGATCTAGACTTTTTAGACATCCCCAATAAATAATGAATCTGTCTAAGTGCCTGTGAAAACTATACTTGAAAAACGTTGAATGTTAGAATTAACAATACGAGTATCTCCCCCCACGTGGTGTGTAAACTAGTGCAAGCAATCGTGTATAAGCAATAAGAATCTAGAGATTACAAAGATATGAAAACGAGTTTCGAATCGTTGCCTTCGAAGACCGTCATCGCTGACCGTCTCAAAAATCCCGCCTTGTGGTGACTACAGTTCCAGATTCGGAAAATGTATAATTAATAAGTGTTCGGCTAAAGTTTTGTCCGGTCAAAATAGGTTACAGCATTCACAATCGTTCGGTTTAGTGTTGTTCAGCGCTTATGATTGTTCGGCATCTGAATTGTTCGGCCTAAGTGTTGTTCGGCGCTTATGATTGTTCGGCGTTTGTATTGTTTGGCCTAGGTTTGGTTCGGCATTTGAATTGTTCGGCCTAAGTGTAGTTCGGCATTTATGTTGTTCGGCACTTACAATTGTTCGGCATAGGTTTGGTTCGGCATTTATGTTTGTTCGGCCTGAGGTAGTTTGGCATTTATGTTTGTTCGGCCTAAGCTTGGTTCAGCATTTGTATTGTTCGACTTAAGTGTGGTTCGGCATTTGTGTTCGTTCGGCCTAAGTGTAATATGGCGTTTGTGACTGTTCGGCGAAGCATTGTTCGGCCAGAAGCTTGTTCGATCGAGACAACGCTCGACACACCTCCCTTAACAACGGCTTCGTTCCCATCTTATTTCTCCATCCACGCCAAACTACGAGGGTGAATCGTTCGGCAGGTCGTGCTAGACTTTACCATTCGACGCCCCTAACCATCTCCTACTTCTCCTATGCTCTTTCCTCCACCAATCTCGTTCGGTACAAAAGATTTATGCCGAACCACTATACGTCTACCAAACAGCTTCCTAGAAAGCTTGTCTCTGCCCACTCTTCCGTCCACCCTCATCGTGTGACTCTGTCAACTTTTTAAGATACTTTAATCAAGGCTCGACCTACCCCATCAATTAGGGAGTTCGAGCGTAAAGACCATGTTTAGGTGGAAGAGACGGTACCTAGTTGATAGGATGAAGATTTGGGAGGAGTCGACGAATAGTTGGAGAATGTTAACTGGGAGCTTCGGCAGGTGCAAGGCAGAGGTGTTGGAAGTGTAAAAAGGGAAGAAAGAAGGAGGTGCCGGCTTTTATAGGGAAAAAGAAGAAGTCGAAAAGGCTACATCCGGTGGAACCGGTCAAAGTCACAGCGTTCGGCATCGGCATACAATGACGTTCGGCAATTGAAGAGCGCTCGGTTTCCAGTGCATCGTTCGGTATTTATACCATGCTCGGCACATGCCTCAACTACTGATATTCTCAAAAAGGCATCTCCATTCGAAGTTAGTCAAGGATTTGAAACGGAACATGAAGGTTACACGAATCAAAGCGTATCATGATTCAGTCACGTAATACACTTTGGGGGGCAAGTGTTTCCTGGAGATTTGACCAGGCAATTAAGTACTCGACATCTATGAGAACTCAGCACCCAGGAGCACTCGGCATCCAGGAGCACTCGGCATCTATGAGAACTCGGCACCCAGGAGCACTCGGCATCCAGGAGCACTCGACATCCAGGGGCACTCGGCATCCAGGGGTACTCGGCATCCAGGGGTACTCGGCATCCAGGAGTACTCGGCATCCAGGAGCATTCGGCATCAGAAGGCGTTCGGCATATACGACTGCTCGGCATGGCTTTATTGTTCGTCAAAAGCTATCATTCGGCCAGAACCATCGTTCGGCCAGAGACATCGTTCAGCTAAAGGCAAATGTTCGGCCGGTGCCATCGTTCGGCCAGGGACATCGTTCGGTCAGAAGCATTGTTTGGTTAAAGCTATCGTTCGGCCAGCACCAACGTTCGGCCAGAGACAACGTTCGATCAAGCGCTTCGTTCGGCCAGAGGCATGCTCGGCTTCGACTGACATTCGTTCCACTCTTCCCACGCAACAAGCATATCGTTCGGCATAGAGAAGGTGGTTCGGCATCATTGTGTTCAGCCTATTTGGTTCGGCATACAGCGACCACTGTATTTGGGCCAGAGTGTTCGGCTGCCGAGCCCACCTAGGAAGTCCAACCCATCTTTGTCTATAAATAGAGGGGCAGGGGCACAGTGAAAAGGACCTTTTTTGGGGGGATAACACTTGGGAGACTCTGCCATTTTTGAGACTCATCTTCTTTACTTAGCAACTTCATTCAAGCATTTGATCTACGAATTGTATTTGTAATCAATCATTAAGAAGATCAATAAAGTGAAAACTCAAAGTGGACGTAGGCAATTACGCTGAACCACTATAAATCTGGTGTTCTTACTTTCTGCATTTAAATTAGCATTGTCTTCCTTGTTTAATTTATCTTCATCACTTATATCTCTACACAATCTTTCTCTACGAGGTTAGTGACCAATTTTGGTGCTAACATCCATTATAAAGTTAAGTCATAATTTAGGATACATCTTTCCATTTAAATCATAATTATTTGTTTTACAAAAGAAATCCATTTCATAAAATAAAATCTATTAAAATCACTAGGTTAGATTTAAAATTCCATATCAAATCAAATTTAATTATTAAATTATTTATCATCAATGAAGATCTTTAAATTCAAATTAAAACCAATATATCTTTAAAATTTCAAGTAAAACCACTTATTGACTTATAAAATTTTAACTTATAGAAAACCAATGTATCTTTATATTGCAAATCATTAAACCACAATTTAAGTTAAAATTTCATAAAATAAAATTCAAAATACTTAATAATCTTTAGGAAAATATTATTTAAAAATTATCCATGGGTATGTATAATACTTTCTAACCTTGGTCAAGTGATACGGATATGTATCATTTCAATCCGTAATTTAAAAAAGCAAAATCTGGTGTTTGCACAAAAAATGGACAAACACCTCAAAGTCGTATGATTTAATTGATTTTATGTTGTTCTTAGTGATTTGGGTGATTTACGCAAATATATGAAAAGCAGGGACTAAACTGTAAAAGACACGTAGATTTATAGTGGTTCAGCCAGAATGTGCCTACGTTCACTTTATATATTATTTCTCTTTTCTTGTTTAGATTACAAGTACAAAGCTTTGATACAAGTATCTGAACGTTGTTTGAAAGTTCTCTCCATGCTTGAGCTCTCAAACTTGTCCCCCGTTGCTGTACCCCTGCCCCTCTATTTATAGAGTGAGGCTGGGGGTAGGGGACTTGGATGTGCATAGCTGCTGGTAGGCCTGGGCTGATGTGATCTGGCCTGGCACGTCTTGGTCCGGTAGCGCTCTGGTTCGGCTATGCATGGAAGTGGAGTTTGGACCGGTAGTGAGGTTGGTTCGGTGGTGAGGTTGGACCGGTAGGTGAGGTTGGTTCGGTGATAAGGTTGGACCGGTAGGTGAGGTTGGACCGGTAGGTGAGGTTGGTTCGGTAGAGGCGGTTGGTCCAGTAGGTGAGGTTGGTTCGGTGATGGTAGGGATGCCGAATGAAGCTTAGGCAAGCCTGGGCGAACCTGGTGCTTCTTGGTCTTGAGATCGCCTGGGTGAGAATACGCCCAACATTTGCCCCCCAAAGTAGGGCATATGCCGGTATATGCCGTGCTTTGTTTTGAAATTAATGACGTTAGCTTGGATGCTCCTATTCGACCCAAATGCCGAACCAACCGGTTCGGTCGTCTGTGTTTGCCTATAAGTATGGGCTTCAAGCTCCTGTTATCCACACCTATTAGAAAGAGCCGGACCTAGCCTACGCCTGCCGAATGAGGTGAGCCCTCCTTCTGCCGAATGGGTTTTTAGGGAGTGGGATAGCCGAATGAACCTTGGGGCCCAGATTATCGAACGGTATATGGGGAGCTCGAATGCCGAATGAGCTTTTGCCTTGAACTGCTGGATGACTTTTTATGACTCGTGATACCGAACGAGACCCGAAGTTTGAATGCCCAATCGAACCTTGAACCTTTTATGTTTTGAACTACAAAATGAAATTCTAGATTGTACGCACTTGCTTGTTTATATCTCTACATCCTTTTTAAAGATGTATTCTTTTGTGTTGCAGATAATGTCTCATAGAGTTGAAACCCGATCAGAAAAGAAGAAATCCCAGGACAGAGAAGATCCTTCCGCAGTGCCCCCAGCTCAGTTAGAACCGGGACGTCATGGGCCCACCCCGAGGTCACTAGTAGATGGGTACGGCCCTCAGGATGGATGTGGTTACTGCCCAGTTTACCAAGGAGGAGAAGGTGGCAGTGAAGGAGGGCATGCGGTTGCTTGCAGCTGAGGAGGCAGGTGTGCAAGTAGAGGATGATGATCAAGATGATCGAGGAGCAGATGCTGGTAAGTCTTCCTTTCTAGTCTTTCCGTTAACTTGGTTTCTTATCACTAATGAATTCTTTCCCTGGCCGGACAGGTGGGCAACAGGACAAGGATAAGACTCCGACGCAGCCGGCTCCTTGATTGGACCTGGATATCTTTTTGTGGACTTGACATTGTTGTATATGTTAGTCTCAAAACAGTAACGTAACTCTTAGGTTGTAATTATGCTACTTGTAATAAACAACACTATTCTTGACGTGTAATTCTTTAACTTAAGCTGATTCTGTCGTCTTTTGAATGTTTTTGCTATTTTGACATGTTGTATGAGAAATATAGCTATGCATATTCTGGTAATTAAATTGTGTTTGATGTCAAGTTCTTGTTTAAAACACAATTTCGTGACTTGCAATGTTAGCGTGATGTGTGAATAAATTATAGTCACGTGTTTACACATGAAAGAAGGAAATACCGCCCTTTATATTTTGCTTGTAGATGGCAGCTTTGAATGTCTAGTGTGACCGAGTGTGGAATGCAGTCCAGTGTCTCGTTGCGAGTACCTGCTTCCATTAGCGAATGTTTCTTGTCCTGTGTCCTACACTTCAGGGATTGTTACAGAGGATAGGAGAAAAGTTTCTTAAATAAAATTGAAATATGTGAAATAGTAAAACTTCCAATCACGGAAGGCCTTCGATGTGCTTAAGTTCGTGGCAACCGGGCTTTGTAGTCACTTTCCCTAGCTGTGGGTCTTGGAGACATTTGTCACCCATCTTACGCCTCCGCGGGGAGTTAATTCTTTTTTACCACAGCCGCACTTAAGACACATCAGAGCCGAGATCGCACACAGTAACTACCCGGGCCATTATGGCCCGTAATCGTGGGTATTATTCGATTTACTGTGGCCGGCTAGCGTGGGTGCCGATCGTCAACCGTGAACTGCCCCTGGCTGGCCATACCTTATGTTGGGGCTTATAGTCGGTTCATAGTTGCCGGCGAGCCGAACGCCGTAATGAGCTGCCTCGGCTATAGTCGGCCTTCTCGGTGGCTTATAATCGGCTCATTACAGTTGGCTTTGAGGGCCGTCGCGAGCAATGAGTTAACCCGCAGCAGAGGGATGCCGGAGCAAAAGTGTCTCATTGGCGAGGGCATAGATTCGTATAGTACCTGTTAGGTCTTGTCCAGGAGAAGTCGCGCTGTGGAGCGTCTTGAATGAAAATGCTATTTGCATAGGATTTTGTTCAACAGAAAAGGATAAAGTTAACAAGCAGCCAAGATATGAAGGAACAAGTTAAAAAGAGACAAGTTTTTTTAAAGTGGTTCGGCACGAAAATGCCTACGTCCACTGATTCTCTTTGTTAATTCACTTCATATGGGCAGTACAAGTTAAGAAAAGTATCGACGAAGGTGTTGGATGTTCCATGCCCTCTGGAACACCTCCCCGTCCACTGTTGACAAAATATAAGCTCTATTATGGAGATCTTTATGAATTACACCATCCCAGATTGGATCTAGTGCTCTGGGGCGAGGGAAGATTCGCTTGAGGACAAGATCCCCTTTTCGTAAGGTACGATGCTTGACTTTGGAATTGCATTGTGCTGCCACTTTTTGTTTGTGGGCTGCTGCTTTGAGGGCTGCATCATTTCTTCTCTCCTCAATTAGATCCAAAGACATGTAAAGGAGTTCTTCGTTCTCTTTTGGGTTATAGTGGATCCTACTGTGGGAAGGCACGATGGTTTCAACTGGGAGCATAGCTTCCGATCCGTATGCCAAAGAGAAAGGAGTATGCCCTGTTGATGTTCCGAAAGATGTGCGATAGGCCCACCGTGCCGTAGGAAGTTCATCCACCCAAGCGCCTTTTGACTTTTCGAGTTTCTTTTTTATTAGAGTTTTGAGAACTTTGTTGACGGCTTCGACTTGTCCGTTTGCCTGGGAATAAGCTACAGATGAGAAGCTTTTGTGAATTCCGTGCTCTTGGCACCAGTTGGCGAATTCTTCGCTGTCAAACTGAAGTCCATTGTCTGAGATGATTTTGAACGGGACTCCGTACCTGCACAGAACATTTTTGATCAAGAAGTTAATAACTTTTGCTGAAGATATTTTATTCAGAGGTTCTGCTTCCACCCATTTGGTGAAATAGTCGACTGCCACTATGGCATATTTGGCCCCGCCTCGGCCCATTGGCAGCTCGCCGAACAAATCAATTCCCCATACTGCAAAGGGCCAAGGGCTGGTCATTTGTGTAATTTCAGTTGTTGGTAGCCGCGGAATCTTAGCAAACTTCTGGCATCTGTCGCATTTTTTGACGAAATCTAAGACGTCCTTGCTTAAGGTAGGCCAGAAATATCCATATCGGAGTATCTTCTTTGCTAAAGTTTGCCCTCCGGTGTGATCTCCGCAGCTTCCTTGATGAATGTTGGATAAGATTTCCTTGGCTTCGTTACGCCCGTTGGGTAGTATGCCGCTTTGTAAGTAGTCTCGGATGGGAGTCATCCAATTTGCTTCTTTAGTTGCAGCTATCAGATTCACTTGCTCAAAACTTGGGGTCAGTTGCTACGAGATGGCTACTGCTCCGGAAACATCGCCGTCTCTCACGCTTGCTTGCTTCGCTAATTCGTCGGCCTCTCGGTTCTCTTCCCGAGGGATGTGTTTGACTAAGTAGTGGTCCAATCGACTGAGAAGTAACTTGGTATTCTTTAAATATGCTATGAGTCGTTCTTCTCGAGCCTGGAATTCTCCTAGTATTTGATTAACAATAAGTTGAGAATCGCTATGAAGACACAAAGAATTGGCTCCGATTTCCAAGGCAAGTTCTAATCCAGCTATCACTGCTTCATAGTCTGCATCGTTGTTGGTGGCAGCGAACTCCAACCTTATAGCATAGTGCAGCTTATTTCCCCTAGGAGTGATTATTACCACACCTGCCCCCGAGCCTTGTTCGTTTGACGCACCATCCACGAAGAGATTCCACTTGATGTCTTCTGCTATTTCCGATTGCTCCTTACTTTTGTTGGTAGTTAATTCTGCAATGAAATCGGCCATGGCGTGTCCCTTGTTAGCGGCGCGAGGGTGATAGGTGATATCATACTGACTTAGTTCAATGCACCATTTAAGTAGTCGCCCAGAAGTGTCGGGACGATGGAGTACCTGCCTTAGTGGTTGGTCGGTCAGAACTTTGATGGAATGGGACTGGAAGTAGTGACGCAGTTTTCGTGATGTGATTAGTAAACAGTATGCTAGCTTCTCCAGTTTAGTATGTGGCATGCTATGTCAGGGGAGATTCCGGTCATGTCAGCATGTGACCATGCAAATACATCCAAGTTGTGGCGGAGAAAGTCAATGAGTTGTTCCTTCAACTCTGTTTTTAGTTGGGACCCGATTTTCAATAGTCTACTCGATTCATGTTTGCCTATAGATACAAATTCCATAGCCTCTACAGGCTCGGAGGTGGCCTCCTCCTCCCTGTCCCTGGGGCCTAATTCATTGAAGGGATTGCTGGTATATCGAAGAGGAGGGGGTTTCTTTAGTTACTATGCTTCTAAACTTTTTGTGCAGAGGGCAACCTCTACACTCTTCCCTTTATCCTTCCTGTGGTTGTTGTGAAGTTCAGTTACATAGCAGTCTTGAGCAATGTCCTGGTCTCCCTCTACTTCCCCTACTCCATTGTCCGTTGGAAATTTCATCTTTAGGCACTATGGGGCCAGGACAACTTGGAAGTCAGATAGGGCTGGCCTTCCTAAGAAAGCGTTGTAGTTTCTTCCTTCTGATGTGTTCTTCAATCAAGTCCCGGAGATGATGGCATTCATAGGTGTCATGCCCATGAGATTCGTGGAAGCGGCAGAACTTTCCAGACTTTTGTGCGTTATCTGATTCCTTCTCGTAGGTGGGCGTTCGTATCTAACTTCGTCTTGGGTGGCAATGAAGATGTTTTTCGATGGTTTCATTCAAAGGAGTGTAAGCGTCGAATCTCGGTCCTGGTCGGTATAGGCGCTTTTCTCCCTTCTTGCCCCCAGCATTGTCTCTAGAATCATTTCTTCGAACGTCCTTTGCTACAGTGGGCGCGTTGCTGTGAGTTGCCTTATTTTGTTGCCCTGACTGCCCCTCAGTGGCAGCGTCTTCAAGCCTCATATATTTCCCGGCTTCATGGAAGAAATCGGGTAGAGTAGCTGGTTTTTCTTTTGTTAGTCTTCTAGCGAATTTAGTATCCGGATGCACACCACTACAGAGGGCCATTAAGACAAGCTTCTCATCGGCATCTTGGACTACGGCCGCTGCGGCATTGAATCGGGTTAAATATTGCCGCAGCTTCTCTCCAGGTTTCTGTTTGATATTGGATAAGGAATAAGCGTCCTTGGGTTGTTCCACATGAATGCGAAACTGGCTGATAAACTTTTCTTTCAACATATCCCACGAGCTGATGGATCCTTGGGGTAGATGGCAGAACCAGGAGGTAGCTAGATCTGCTAAGAATAGTGGAAAGCTTTTGCATAGTACTCCCTCTGTTGCTCCACTCATGAGCATATGCTGTGTGTATCTCTGTAAGTGTACAACGGGGTCGGAGGTTCCTTTGTAAGGTTCCATTGTTGGCATCTTCCATTCTCGGGGGGTGATAGCAATTTCGATATTGCAGGCGAAAGGGCTGGTTACCCTAGCGCCTATTCCTCGATCTCTTTGATCCCGTTGGACGCACTCTCTGAACAAGCGTGCCATTCTTTCATCAGAATTTGGAGCAGATAGGAATGAGTTCGGTTCTGCTCTGTGGGACTGATTCCGTTCGGATGACCTGTAGGGATGGTATCGTCTATCATTCCTGATATTTTCCAGTGGTTGTCTTTGGTCTTCTGGGAGCATGCTAGGGTCAGCTACAGTTGGCCCTTGCCTTGATCTTCCCCTACTGGGTTCTGATCTAAGCACTTCCTTGGGTCCAACTTCGGGTTGGATTCTAGCTCGGCCCCGTTCATTGGCATTTCCATGGTTAGGCAGTATGACCGGCTCAACTACAATTGACCTCCGCCCGGTACCTCCCCCGTTGGGTTCGGTTCCAAGCGTTTCCTCAGGCCTAACTTCGGGATGTGCTCGATCTCGGCTCCTACCATGGCTGCTTCTGCCGTTAGCTCCTTCGAAGTAGGAAGATCTTTGTTGTCTCTGAGATCCTCCAGACTGGGATTCACCCCATGACTCAGTGTTGTGGTTGGACTCTTCAGCATCCCTAAAGCGTGACATGAGATGGTCCACCAAGGCTTCCTGCTGGGACGTGAAGCGGTTAGTTACTTCAGCCACAACCCTGTCTAGATCTGCCCTAGTAATTGCTGCGGGCTGTTCTATGGCAGGAGTGGTCGGATTAGCCTGTCCTTCATTTGGTACTACTGCTGGAGGGGGACGATTTACTTGATCTGTGTCCACTGGATCTGGAAGACTACTGGTTGCGATGTTTTTTTCTTTGTTAACATCTTTCTTCTACTTGGGAGGCATGTTTTCCAAGCGATGAACGATGCTGTTAGGAAAAAAAGGTTAAGTGGAAGAAGCTGAAGCTTCGAGCTTCAAGTTCTCGGTGAAAGCACCAAAAATGTTTGCACAAAAAATGGACAAACACCTCAAAGTCGTATGATTTAATTGATTTTATGTTGTTCTTAGTGATTTGGGTGATTTACGCAAATATATGAAAAGCAGGGACTAAACTGTAAAAGACACGCAGATTTATAGTGGTTCAGCCAGAATGTGCCTACGTCCACTTTATATATTATTTCTCTTTTCTTGTTTAGATTACAAGTACAAAGCTTTGATACAAGTATCTGAACGTTGTTTGAAAGTTCTCTCCGTGCTTGAGCTCTCAAACTTGTCCCCCGTTGCTGTACCCCTGCCCCTCTATTTATAGAGTGAGGCTGGGGGTAGGGGACTTGGATGTGCATAGCTGCTGGTGGGCCTGGGCTGACGTGATCTGGCCTGGCATGTCTTGGTCCGGTAGCGCTCTGGTTCGGCTATGCATGGAAGTGGAGTTTGGACCGGTAGTGAGGTTGGTTCGGTGGTGAGGTTGGACCGGTAGGTGAGGTTGGTTCGGTGATGAGGTTGGACCGGTAGGTGAGGTTGGTTCGGTAGAGGCGGTTGGTCCGGTAGGTGAGGTTGGTTCGGTGATGGTAGGGATGCCGAATGAAGCTTAGGCAAGCCTGGGCGAACCTGGTGCTTCTTGGTCTTGAGATCGCCTGGGTGAGAATACGCCCAACATCTGGGTTCTATCATTTCAAACCCGCAATCCCAAGTCAAACAAATACAATAAAAATCACTCGAGCCTATCATTTCAGCTCATAATGATTTTTCCCTATTCTAAAGTCCGTTCGGGTATGTATCATTTCAACCCATAGTGAAAAGGGAACTTGCAGTGTGAGATACAGAAAATAAAATAAATAGTATATCATAACATATCATAATAGGTGATGTAACAAATATATAAGCAGTATTTAACATCATATAATCATATCACATGCATATATGAATTAATCAACATAGTATATCAATTTCTACAATTCACATGTCATTGTTTTAAAATTATATAAGTACGAATGTCGAGAGCGATAAACTCACCTTTAAAGCTAGAGATCAAATTCAAAACACACATACAAACTTCGAAAAGCATGACAAAGCATGACTAGATTCGAGTAGATGGAGAGCCAAGATTCAAATCTTGAAAACAACAAATATACAACTTATATAAGTATATGATTGTACAAAATAATTTAAATTAAAACAATGGAAAAAAGTATGAATCAAAGTGACATAGACTTGCCTTAACCATCAAGTGGGCTCGGCCACACTATGATGGGCTCGACCATCATCCTATTATGCTCGGCCATGATTGGGTTCAAGACATGAAGGCTCGGTTATGGTCATGTACACACGGCTATGGTTGGTTAGGTGAAGAGATGTGGCAAGTTACAACTTATGGAAGGTAAAAGGTCAAGGGTTTGTGTACTATTGGTTCGGCCATGGCTTGTGTGCTCGGCCCTATGTGCTAAGATTTGGTCAAGGCACATCAATAGGCACGGCTATGACAAGGTAGGTGAAGGAATATGTGTTGTAGCCGAGCAACAAATAGGAATTAGGTGGAATATGGTGATCTCGGCTAGGGTTTGCAACTTGTTTTGGTGATGGAGTGGATCTAGGGGTCACGACCTTGGATTTGGTGGTGATGGAGAGGGGTTGTGGTCGGTCATGGTGGTGGTGGAGGTGAAGATGTGGTCAGCTAGAGGGTTGATGGCCGAGCAAGCATTAAGGAACAAAAGGAAAACAAAATGGAAAAAGAGGAAAAGAAGGAGGAAGCCATGAGAAACTTGAATATTTTTCTCTTGTACGTGAAATAAAATGAGAAGTGAATGGAATGAGAAGCTTTTGCATGGCTAATAGATGTGGAATGAATGACTAAGGTAATGAAAACGCTAGAAAATGTAAAGGCACAATTTAAAGAAGAGAAACCGAAGTCTCTTGAAATTTCCAAGCCTAAAATCAAAAATAAACAAGTAAAAATCCAATAAATAAAACAAGAGTCTAAACAAATAAAATAGAAAATAAAATATAGAAATGAACATAGGAATTAGAAGATAAAATTACAGAAAATAATTGCATGTAAAACGCTGTAATTTATCAAATTTAAAAAGTACAAAACAAAATTTGACGAAACGAAAAGCAGAACGAATATTAGAATTATATTCTGCTTCAAAGAAAAAGATTTTAAACTAAAAATTCAAATTTAAATTTTTTAACTGAAAGTCAAAATTTGACCAAAATATAAAATTTTCAGAAAATCATTATTTTATTTTATTTGGAAAATAAATTACAAACAAAATCCAAAATTACATTGGAAAAATTCCAAAATTCAATTTAAAATGATTTAAAAATCAAAGTTTTCAAAATAAAAATTTAATAAAAATATTTACAAAATTATGGGTTGATACAATGTATACTTAAGAGATAGTGAGATAACTCACTTAGATCCATTCCTAACCCAAGCATAAAGCCACAAGAACCAAAGAACCACCTCCTTCCGTCAACACAAGCCTATAGGTCCAACCTATAGCATTTCCAAACAAAAGCCACCACCTTCTTCCTCCTCCATGCTCACGACCCATCCATGGATCCCCTCTTACTCTTACCTCATCCCACTTATTACTTGCTAATCATGCTTCCCATGATGCCTCAGGCCTAAAGCCAAAGTTTAAAGGAGATTAGAGAGGATTCGGTCAACTTTTGAAAATGTTAGAGAGTAATTGGTGGATTAGTGCTTAAGCACTTCAACCATTTCCAACCCTCCTACTTCATGTCAAGCTTCGGAATTTATTTGTGATTATTAAGTGAACATCTCCCCTCTATTTATAGGTTTCAAATGGTGAAGCATAAGCTTACTCTCACCCCTTTGTAAGGCTTACCTCCCATCACATCTACTTTATCATTTGCTTAACACTTAAGTATTTCCATTTATGCTTACTTTTACTTTATGTCATTTCTCCTTTGGCTAATTAGTATTATACCCTTACCATAATATCATCTCTTATCCTAATAGAACTTTCTAGAACCTTCCATGATTTATGAAGAGGAGAGTGTTTAATTAGTGTCTAATGTGTTCATTAGATATTAGCTTAAGAGGCAATTATTTCCATTTTTGCTCATTTTCCTTATTTTCTCATTTTCCTATTTAGTTAGGCATAAATATGAAAATATTTTTAGTTGCTAATTAACTCCTTAATTATTACTTATCCATGTGTAAAAAGTTTGAACAACTTCCATTGAGAAAATAGTTGTTTAGCGATAAAAAGATTTTCGGTCATATTATCGATATTTTTTGAATGTATATATTTTTGTAAATATTTTTCCAAAAAAAGTTTACCATCATTAGTTTTGATTTAAAAGGGGGTTAAAATGCTTATTAAATAATTTTATTAACTTTTAATCCAAAATTCAAATATTTAAATATGAAGTGTCAAAAATTTCGGGTCGTTACAATAACAATTTCCATAACATAGTTTTTATGGGCTTACTAATAACCTTTTTAACTCCATGGCCTTTTGATTCATTTTACATTTACTATTGAGTCAACCTAGCTTGTCATCCTACCCTTTGACACCCCAACATGCTCACATGGGTTACAAAGTGAATATAATAACACAACATTCATGATAACTGGTCAAATGATACACACCATATAACATCCATAGTTTATTTCCATATATTTATTTTTCTAATAAAAGGTAGTCAATACTCTTAACTTATCTATTTACCAAGGAGAGCTTCCTTTCGAAAACATAAAATATATCCATAATTTATTGGTTAAAATTTTTGACATCCTCTTTCGAAACCATAAATTATATCTTCCGAACACTTGGAAACATCCTTTTGAAACACTTTAAAACATGCATTTCGAAACACTTAAAACATAACTTTTGAAAGCACTGGATTCAAGTAAAAATATATAGAAGTATAACTTCCAAACCAATTAAAAGTGTTTTTGTCGAAACCATAGTTTGAAAACAAAATGAACTACAAAGTATGTAAAAGGGGATACATTCAAAAGCTATCCCTTTGAAAGACCTATGGTGATGGCAACATGCTTCCGCATGAGTACTTGGTTTTAAATAAGTGGCTTCAACCAAGTCGAAAGGTATGGGAGCACACCCACCCTTTCGCATGTATAAGTTAAATGAAGGGCAGCTTCAGTGGTTGTAGAAGGGTATCGATTCAAAACCATGCCCTCTGAACTCATTGATTCAAAGAGTTATAAAAGCATCCACTTACTAAGGCGAAAGGTTTTAACGCGGCAGCTAGGGTATCCAAGAGGTTTAAAAGCAGCAACCCTTTTGAATGTATTAAATCAAAGGTAGGCTTATAGATTCGAAACCTGAAAATACAACTTCATCCCTTACACATGCATACTTTCGACACCTTTGCGATCTTTCACATAGGTCCAATACACTTCGTACCACTAGCTTGATACCATATGTATTGGCACTGAATAGATGTGGAAGGGATTACAGGGGGTGCGTATGAAGTTGAAAGCTAATAGGTTTAAATGGCGAAGATGCAATTTGGATACAAACTGCATTTTTGCTTATTAAAGAAAATACATTTCATCTATCATCAATATTTGTCTTAATCTTATTGGTTTAGAAAACTTTATCAATTTCTTTTTTCATAAGTTGCTGCCGATATTAAATTTGAAATAACTTAACATATAAGCCCTTCTCCTTAATAAAACATCTAAAACATTTAAGTCCTTTAACTTAAATAATTTATTATCCAAAGTAATACACTTAGGAAAAATCCTCAAAATCACCATAATTCGTATTAAATATGTTTTCTAACTTACATACATTTCAAATCCGAAAACATTATTTAATTGCCTTAAATAATTTAAATCCATAATTAACTACTTTCTCTCTTAGAAATTCAAGATAAATCGATAATTAATCGGAAAATTATGAAACTTGAAACCCATTTCTAAAATAACATTTTGGCCATATATCAGAAACACAATACTTTTAGATGTCACATGAAAAGATTTCCAATCTAAAACCTATCACAAAATTCTTATTAAATTATATAAATCATCAACACGCATATATATCCATATAATCTATCAAAACATATCACCATTCATCCAATCATATGGTTTTAAACATCAAACCCGAATTTAAAACATTCAAGATGACTTATATGAGATGGTTTAGACCATTATTCACCTTGTTTGGATAAGGAACTTGAGATATGTTCTTGCTTTAACCTTCCTAGCTTGAATCTTAGACTCTAAATGGATTCTGTTCCCATCTTTTTCTTAGGATTTCGACCGACCTTCAACTCTCTTTGCTTATGTTTTTGGTTTACGAAAATGTGAATGAGAATGAAGTAAGGGGTTTATGGGGTTATGGTATACGGTTATTCCCATTTTGCCCTTGCCTTATTCTCTTAAGTTTCTAATTTATAAATCACATTTATAATTTCATTAGTTAAGGCACGATCTTAATTAGTTTTCAAATCGCAACTTATCACTCTGACCTCTACATTAATCTATTTAATTTATCTAATTAAATCTGCTGAATAAGGCTATTTAAAATTAGGAGTGTTACAGGCTCTTCTCCTTAAAGAATTTCATCCTTGAAATTCAGCAAGGACTAAATACTAATCATAGCAATCATCTATAACATCTCCTATCTAACATACTAGCCTACCTAAATCTGGAATGGTCTATATAAAGTAAATATAAAACATACCCTTAAAGCAGATCAGGGTAAGTATCCCTAATCCTGTCTTTGATCTTCCAACTACAGTCCTTTTCATTGTCGCTCCATTGAACTTTCACCAACTTGACTGTCGTGTTTCTTAGCCTCCTCTCATTTCTTGCACAACCCGAACTATTTGTCTAACAAAGGTCAGTTCTGGTTCTACTATTAAGTCTTCCAATGTAGTCAGAGGGATAGTAGTCTCTGGATCATGCACATACTTACGAAGAATAGACAAATGAAACACATTATGGACACCTGCCAAACTGTTCGATAACTCTACTCTGTATGCGAGCTTTCGATCCTCTCTATTACTGGGAACGATCCAACATATCTCGGTGCTAATTTCCCTAACTCTCCGAATCGCACCATAGCCTTCATCGGTGATACTTTAATGAAAACACTATCTCCAACTGAGAACTATGGATCCTTACTCCTCTTATCTACGTAACTCTTTTGTCTCGACTGAGCTTCCTTCATCCTACCTTGGATCAACTCAATCTTCTCCGTTGGCTCTCTTACCCAATCTGGACCTAAGACTAATATGTCCTCGATTTCCAACCAACATGCTGGTGACTTGCATGGCCTTCTGTACAAAGCTTCAAAAGTCGCCATTCCTACATTAGTCTAATAACTGTTATTATAGGAAAAATGAAATAAGTGTAGTCGATCTTCCCATAATCCACCAAAATCTAGCACAAAAGCTCTTAACAAATCCTCGAGTACCTTGTTAGCTCTCTCTGTTTATCCGTCTGTCTGAGGGAGATAAGCAGTACTCATCTTGAGCTTGGTACCTAACACATCCTGTAGACTCTTCCAGAACACACTAGTAAACAAAGTATCTCCATCACTTACTATACTACTAGGAATCCCATGCAGTCTAACTATGTTCTTTATAAACAACTTAGCTAAAACAGGTGTTGTCCTGATTGACTTAAATGGAATAAAATGGGCACTCTCCGTCAACCTGTCAACTATGACCCATATACTTTCATTTTCTCGATTTGACCTTGGCAACACGTCTATAAAATCCATGGATATCGAATCCCATTTCCAAACTGGTATCTCCAAAAGTTGAAGCAACCCACTCGGCTTCTGATATTCATCCTTCACTTGTTGACAGTTCACACACTGCTTTACCCACAAGCCAACATCCCTCTTCATAACCCGATACATCTTGGTTCCCCCAGGATGAATGGTAAACTTCGATTGATGACATTCCCCAAGGTTTCTCTCCTTAGGTTCGCAACATTCGGAACACACAACCGTCCCTTCTTTCTCAACCATCCCCTCTGGTTAAGAATAAAATCCTTTGGGTCATCAATCTCGGTTCCGGCCTCTAGCCTTCTAATCTTCTCAGCTAACACTGGGTCATCTTTCTGCTTCGATGTAATTCTTTTGATTAGAACTGGTCGGATTTCTAAGTAGGATAACATGGAAGTGCTCTGACTAGATCTAGCAGTCGACATTAATTGGACACTATATGTAGTCAAAGCCTCGAGGTCGTTCCACTCTGCTAATATAGGTAACACCACATTCTGATGTTTTCTGCTAAGAGCATCCGCTACCTTCTTTCTTTTTTCAAGCATATACTCTATACCAAAATCAAAAGCTGCTAAAAACTCCAGCTACCTCTGTTGTCTCATATTCAACTCCTTCTAAGAGAATAAGTACCTTACAGACTTATGATCTGTGTATAACTCAAATCTCTCCCATAAAAGATAATGTCTACATACTTTCGATGTGAAGATCAGCGCAGCCAACTCTAGATCATGAGTAGGATATCTCACTTCATGCTGTCTAAGTTGTCGAGAGGCGTAGGCAATATCCTTACCCTTCTGCATCAACATAGCTCCTAATCCAGTTCCACATGCATCAGTATACACTACTAATCCTTGATTCCCATCAGGAACTACTAACACAAGTGCATTGGTCAACGAGTGCTTTAACTTAAGAAATGCTTCCTCACATTTGTCAGACCAAATAAACTTCACATCCTTCTTGTTTGGCTTAGTCAAAAGCCCTGCTATCCACAAAAAATCCTTAATAAACCTCCGGTAGTAACCAAAAAGCCCAAGGAAACTTCCGATCTCAGTCACCGTCCCTGGTCTCTTCCATTTGATAATAGCTTTGATCTTATCTGGTTCAACTGACAAACCCTTCTCTAAAACCGCATGACCAAGAAACTTAACTTCGTTCTTCCAGAAATTACACTTTGGAAACTTTGCTTTCAGTTGATGCTGCCTCAGCATATCAAGCATTACTCTAAGATGAACTTCATGCTCTCTATCATCTTTAGTGTATATTAAGATGTTATCTATAAGTACCAATACAAACCTATCTAAGTGCTCTCGAAAAACCCGATACATCAAATCTATGGAGAAAGCTGGCACATGCGTTAACCCGAATGGAATCACTAACCACTCGTACGAACCATCCCTAGTCCGAAACGCCGTCAATGGAATATTGTCCTCTGCCACTCTTAGCTGATGGAAACTTGCCGCCAAATCTAATTGGGAAAATACTCTGGCTCCACTCAACTGATCAAATAAATCATCGATTCTCGGCAAAGGATACATATTTTTGATCATCTTCTCGTTTAACTTACGATTGTCAAAACACATCCTTAATGCCCTATTCGGTTTCTTCATGAATACCGTGGCCACTCTCCTAAGGGAATTGCTTGGTCTAATAAAATTCTTATCTTCTAAATCCTCTAGCTGCACCTTCAATTCCTTCATCTCGGTAGGTGTCATCCTGTTAGGTGGTCTACTTACAGGTTCTACTCATGGCACAAGATCTATCTGAAACTTAATGGCTCGCTTCGGTGATACTCCTGTAACTGGCTCAAAAATATCTACAAACACTTTTTCTACCAACACCCGATCTAATTCTTCTTCTGCTTCCATTGCATTTAGCAAAGCACAAGCACTAAGATTTAGTTCTCCACTGAGTATATAATTTGGTTATGACTATTAGTATGTCTTAGCGATATTTCCCTATCTTGGAAAAATAGCCTAGCATCATACCTATCTAACCAAATACCCAAAATGATCTCGAAGCCTACGAAATAAAAAACATACAAACCGCATGCAAACTTATAACCTAACAAATCAGGTTCTAATTGGTCACATCTCATCTACAGAGTTGCATACCCTCCTATCGAATTTGCAACCCTTAAGGAAGTAACAAGGTATAAGGGTTCTAAAGTTAACTTATCTACCAAACACTGAGATATAAATGAATGCGATGCACCGGTATCAAATAGTAGCCTAAGTGGTATACTATGAACCAAAAGGGAACCTTTCATCACAGCTTTCCCTTTCGGCAGTGGTTGGTCTTGAAGATATGGTTCCAAAGCAAAAACCTTTCCCTTCTCAGCTCTGAATGGTTCTGGACACCGATTCTTCTAATGTATGATCTGGTCACAGTTGAAGCATTTCACTCCTTTCTTATCTGCAACCTTCTTCCTTTTTCTAGTTCAACATTCATGAAAAATATGTCCTTTCTTGTCGCACTTGTATCAAACTACATCGGCCTTCCCTTTCTTGGTAGCTGCTTCTTTTGGAGCTACTTTCTTCTTAAATAATTTTCTCTTTTTGCTCGGAGAATCCTAGGTTTCAATCCGCTTCTCTTTCTCAAAAGTAGAAAGCACCTCTTCATTCCTAATTTCCATCTCCACCACAACTGTACTGGATCACGGAGATGTGGCATAGTCGCCCTAGCAATCTCAGGCTTCAATCCTCTAATAAACTTCTCAGCTTTTGATGAAAGCATCAATGGTAGCATACCCGTATCTGGACAACTCATCAAACATCGCAACATACTCAATCACCGACATCTCACCTTGCACTAAGTCCATGAATCAGCAGTACTGTCTTGGCAACTTCAGACAAGAACCTCTCTTCGAATCTCCTTCGAAACTCTGCCCAAGTCAACTCTTCGTTGGGAACTCTCATGGTAATACCCTTCCGCCAATAAAGTGCTGCTCCATGCAACTGTCTAGAAGCAAGTACCATTTTCTGCTCATCTTTTAATCCCAAGTCACCGAAAATTCTTTCATAGTGCAATAACTAGTTTTCTACTTTAACGGCATCATCTATTCCCAAAACTGACTTCCCACCAAGGCTGATGTAATCCCTACTCAGCTTGGCATAGTTATTGCTAACTAGAGCCATAGGATTTTCTCCCCCAGCATTCGCAGCATTTCCCCCAGCTGCTCCTGCAGCTGCTCAAGCTTGCATCAGATTAACGAAGAACTGATACATCATCCTAACATTTATTGCCAGGATTCTAGCACCTACAATGGCATTTGCGTTTGGATTAGCATTTTCCTATCGACCCGAATTCCTCTTAGTGTTGGGTCGAGCATTTCCATTAGTTGTGGTGCTTCCTCCACCTAGATTTCCTCTTTCATTTCCTTCATATCTTCCTTTCTCGTATATCTGTATATGAGCCTTAGTAAGATATAGAAGAACGGTCTAAGAGAGAGGGGAATACGTACTTATATATATATATATAATAAGACATTAGTATATTACTATAGCGTTAACCCAAACCCCAGTCTCATTCTCTAATTCATTGGGTTATGTTTTAAAAATCTTTTATATTCAAATTTCTTTTAAATTTACATAAATCTATGCTCTGATACCAACCTGTAACATCCCCCATTTGGAGGCCCAGAACTAAATGCTATGGATACTGCACTCATCCATAGTTATTAACTCTCGATGACCAAATGCAGTAATGTTAGATACATTGATTTAACAGAAACACATAAATGTGAAAAAAAATTAACTCAATTTAAAACAAATTTCTCATTTCATTACAAAATGCATTCAGATTCATTACATAATCCCATATGCAAGCCACGATAAGAGAAATTACAGTTTATTACAAAATATGCAAAGACCAACATATGAAGATGCCTCCTAGGTTGATCAGAGTCTAAATATAAGCACTAAGCAACTTTGCCATATCATCCAATTACACAGCGGAATCAAACAGAAAGAACTCCTAATATCTAACTTGCCTCCTACACGTCTTTGGAAGCTTAATTGTCTAAAGGAGAACCTGAAAATCTTAACTCTCAAACTACTCAAAATCAATTGAGCACCCGAGAGTCTAGGCGAAAAACATAAACTTCGAGTTGAACAAAAAGTCTTATATGAATAATAACCTACCATCTTGAACCATATAGATATCAATTGAGACCACGACGCTTAGCAGAATGAGTTTTCCCCTCATTAGTATCTTAACCCAATTTATAATAACCATATACTATGCACCTGCATCCACAATAGTTAAGACATAACATAAAAAAATGTATCATGACGATAAGCAAACACGCGATGTGCTCTGGATTTTCCATCCCCATTCGCTCGACTATCTGTCTAAGGTTATAATTTTTAGGGTCACTATTAACATATTATTTTTCATGGGCTGATTAATAACATGTTCAATTCTGTATGGATTTTCTATCCACTTTCATAGTGTTCATGGGTTCACTAATAAGTTCACTAATAACTTGTTCAATTCTTTAGGGATTTCCTATCCACTTTCATAGTTCTCATGGGCTCACCATGACCCTATTGGTTTCTAAACAATAACATCATCTAATCGTAGCTTTCATGGGGTCACTATGAACCTACTAGTTTCTACCAATAACATCATCCAATCATAGTTTTCATGGGGTCACTATGAACCTATTGGATTCTCCAATATATAAAATCTCCAATGTCATAGTTTTCATGGACTGACTATGAACCTATTGATCTCTATCAATAACTTATTCCAGACATAGTTTTCATGGAATCACTGAAAACCTATCGGCTCCTGCCAATAACAATTTCCATAACATTGTTTTTATGGGCATACTAATAACATTTTTAACTCCATGGCCTTTTGATTCAGTGTACATTTACTATTGGGTTTCAACCTAGTGGGTCATCCTACCATTTAACACCCCAACATGCTCACATAGGTTATAAAGTGAATATGATAACACAACATTCATGATAACCGATCAAATGATACATACCGTATAAACATCCATAGTTTATTTCCATATATTTATTTTTCTAATGAAAGGTGGTTAATACTGTTAACCTCCCTATTTACCAAAGAGAGCTTCCTTTCAAAAACATAAAATATATCCATAATTTATTGCTTAAATTTTTTGACATCCTCTTCGAAACCATAAAATATATCTTTCGAACACTAGGAAACATACCTTTCGATTGGTTCACATAAAAAGTTATTGAAGCATAGCTTCGAAAATAATTAAAACTATTTCTTTCAAAACCATAGTTTGAAAATGAAACAAACTACAAAGTGTATAAAAGGGGATAAATTCGAAAGCTATCCTTTTGAAAGGCTTATAGTGACGGCAACATGCTTTCGCATGAGTACTTGGGTTTAAATAAACGGCTTCAACTATGTCGACAGTTATGGGAGAGGCACCCACCCTTTCGCATGTATAAGTTAAAAGAAGAGCGGCTTCAAAGATTGTGGAAGAGCATCGATTCGAAACCCTGCCCTTCGAACTCATCGATTCAAAAGGTTATAAAAGTGGCCTCTCACTAGGGCGAAAGGTTTTAACGCGGCAGCTAGGGTATCAAAGGGGTTTGAAAGCAACAACCCTTCGAAGGTATAAAATCAAAGGTAGGTTTATAGATTTGAAACATTGAAATACAACTTCACCCCTTACGCATGCATACTTTCGACACCTTTTATACGTTTTGCATAGGTCCAATACACTTCATACCACTAGCTTGATACCTTGTATATTGGCACCGAATGGATGTGGAAGAGATTAGAGGCAGGTGTGTATGAAGTTGAAAGCCAGTAGAGCTAAGTGGCGAAGATGTAATTTGGATAAAAACTATATTTTTGCTTATTAAAAAATACTTTTCACCTACAATCAATATTTGTCTCAATCTTATTGGTTTAGAAAACTTTATCAATTTCCTTTTTCAGAATTTGCTTCCGACATTAAATTTGGATTTGAAATAACTTAACATTTAAGCCCTTCTCCTTAATAAAGCATCTAAAACATTTAAGTCCTCTAACTTAAATAATTTATTATCCATAGTAATACACTTAGGAAAAATCTCCAAAATCACTATAATTCATATCAATTATGTTTTATATCATATATAAATTTCAGACTCGAAAATATTATTTAATTGCCCTAAATAATTTAAATCCATAATTAACTACTTTCTCTCTGTGAAATTCATGATAAATCAATAATTAGTCGAAAAATTATGAAACTTGAAACTCACTTCTAAAATAACATTTTTTACCATATGTCAAAAACGCAACACTTTTGAATGTTGTATGATTAGTTTTCCAATCTAAAACCAATCATAAAATTATTATTAAACTATATAAATCATCAACAAGCGTATATGTCCATTTAATCTATCAAAACATATCATCATTCATCAAATCATATAGTTTTAAACCTCAAACATGAATTTAAAATATTCAAGATAACTTATATGAGATGGTTTAGATCATTATTCACCTTGTTTGGATAAGGAACTTGAGATTTGTTCTTGCTTTAATCTTCCTAACTTAAATCTTAGCCTCTAAATGGATTTTGTGCCACTCTTCTTTTTAGGATTATGGCCGACCTTTAACTCTCTTTGATTATGTTTTTGGTTTATGAAAATGTGAATGAGAATGAGGTAAGGGGTTTAGGGGTTATGGTATATGGCTATTCCAATTTTGCCCTAGCCATATTCTCTTAAGTTTCTAATTTATAAATCATACTATAATTTCATTAGTTAAGGCACGATCTTACTTAGTTTCCAAATCTTAATTCCCTTATCACTCTGACCTCTACATTATCCTATTAATTTATCTAATTAAATCTCCTGAATAATGTTATTTAAAATTAGGGGTGTTACACAGTAGTTGTGTGGAGTACGAGCTGGATGGAGCTATCTCATATTATATACATATATCGATTTCTCTTCTTTCTATTGGGCAAAACGGTGGAGTCTTGGTAGTGCTCGCTTATTTCCTACTATTGAGACAGTTATTTGAGTTGATTCTATTGTGTATACTCTATGACTATTGTTGTATTACCCTGTGGATATTATACTACAATGATTAGTTCATATTGTTACTACTGTCTCTTTTGTTATATATGTGATATTATATATTGTCCATGTTATACGTTGTATACTTGTTTCTTTTCAACCCCGATGATCGTATTATATCGGCCAGACAAAATAGCAGCGCACTATTTAGTTATTATGGGTGTCGGTGGTATAGGACGGTCGTCACATATAGTATTAGAGCTTTGGTTACACAATTAACCTTAGTTGATACCTGTTAATCAGAAACATCATAAAAATGAAAGAAGAAGGGAATATTAAAAAATGAGCAAAAAACTTTGACTTAAGATTTTGAACTTGGTGTTTGGTGTCGGGCCTGAGTCGTATCTGAGCCGAACCTTGGAAAAATGAAGGAAAACCTGAGTTGAGGCAAAACAATATGACTTAGAGTCAGACCCTAGTTAAACTCGAGACAAACTTAGGTCAAACCCGAGTCAACTCGATGCAGAGTTTTCTTGGAGTTAGATCAAAGTTAAACTCAAGACAAATTCAGGTCAAACCTAAGTCAACTCAGTACCAAGTTAGCTTAGAGTCGGACCTGAGTTAAACTCGAAAAAAAATCGAGTAAGACCTGAGTCAGCTCAGTATTGAGTTATCTTGGAGTCAGAACTGAGCTATACTTGAGACAAACTTGAGTCAGACCAAGTTAACTAAGTACCGAGTTATATTGGAGTTAGACCTAAGTTAAACTTGAGACAAACCCGGGTCAGACCCAAGTTATGTTTACTCAAGTCCGACTCATAAAACTCTTGGGATGGACTCCAAGATAAGAAACTCGACATCGAGTTATGGTTTTTCTCAGGCCGAATGCACAAAACTCTCAGGTCGGACTCCAAGTAAGGTCAACCCCGACCCGACGCTCATGATTTTCACCGACCTCAAGAAAAAGATGACGACAAAGACGAAATGATATGAAATTTGGAAGGCACACTCAAATGAACTAAGGGACAAGAAAATTCCAGCCAAAATAATGCTAAGTCCATTACTCAGTATCGATTTATCACCATAGGCTGGTACCGAGTTATCACCAAAGGTTGGTATCGAGTTATCACCATAGTTTGTTACAACTTAAAACTTGACGAGCACACTTAGAAGAGCTAGAGAAGCAACTTCGGCAAGTTTCACTATGTTTGCAGCTAACTCTTTAACTTGGTACTGAGTTAAGGCCATAGGTCGGTATCGAGTTAAGGAATCTCAATGAAATGACTCCAAACTTGATAAGCATGCTTAGAAGAAGTAAAGAAGAGGCTCAGAGAAGTTTCATAATGTTTGGAGCCAATTCCCTAACTCAATATCATGTTAAGGCCTTAGGGTGGCGCTGATTTAAGGCTCCTTAGGTTGGCATCGATTTATCAAATTTCCAGCACTCTCTACCAAAACTTCTAAAACACATCAACTAGGAAAAAGAGGAATTGAACAAGTTGCAAAGTTCAACTTGCCTCAAGGTCCTTAACTCGGTACCGAGTTAAGGCCTTACGTTGGCGCCGAGTAAAGGCTCTTTAGGTTAGCACTGATTTAAGGCTCCTTAGGTTGGCACCTACTTAAGGATTTAACTCCTGTTTCTCCAAGGTTTCTTATTCTATATCGGGCTATCTCCTGGACCTTATTGCTAGTGGGCTTCTAACTCTATACCCTTAATTTCTTTATAAATACATGCCTACCTACAACTAAAAGAGGATCTAGTTTCTGCCATCACTACACGGATGCTCCGGCTCTTCTTCTTCCTCTATCTACATGCAATAATCACCAAGGCTACTCCTTTAGGAAATTCTAGGACTTAGAATCCATGTAACCTAAGTACTTGTAACTTATGATCTCTTAAACCACCTATAGTCTCAAGTAAAAAACATCAGATCTATAAGCAACAAGGCTATAAAGTGGCGTAGGCCAAAGATTGTTGAACGACTATAAAATCTTGTGTCTCTTTCTTGTATTTCTGCTATTTCACTTTACTTTTTATTACTATCTACTAGATCTAAGTCTCTCGGGTTTCCTACAACCTATTCTTGCGTGTTGATCCATTTTTGGCATTAACATTTTGGTGCTTTACTAAAAAACAGAATCTTGGCTTAGATCTAGCTCTCAACTTTGGATTGGATAGATCCAAAAGTTCTACTTGAAGAATTGGGAGATTGGCTATTCTAATATCCTAAAGAATGGGAAAATCTACATTTAGAAGATTTGATGGAGCAACAATTGGGGGTGATGATGTAAACACCCACCAAACAGAAGTCAACAATGGAAATCCGCTACTAGAATCATGTACTCGACAGAAAGTGGTCACTAAAAGAAAGCATAATAAAATTATCAATGATCTTAACCAGAAATTCACTGGTAGTAAAAAAAGCTCTCATGTATAAGATGGACGCGTGGCTAACTTTGTAGCCGCCAACAATAAGAAGAACTAGAAGGGAAACTTCTACTGCAATAGAACTAGAAAATTCCTCCATTTTTGCCCTAAACTGGAGAGATGGAAAACAAAAACACAACGAAGTAACTGTCGGAGTTGCATGAAATATTGCAGGAAGAAGTAGGAATGTTCCCAAGGAAAGAAACAACCCAGTAACGAGACAAGGCAAGCAGTCACAGACCCAAATCTTGGGGTGAACACTCCTCAGATTGATGGTGCAATGCTTGTTTCTAACTCTGATGACGAATTGCACCTTGATGGAGATAAATTTGAACTGAATAATGATGGAAATACTCCCCAAATCCAAACAAATGCAGCCAAACGTACCCCACGACAATGGAATACTATAGGAATGGTTTTCCCAGAGATCGGAGAACCTAAATGCCATATGGCAAGCTGAGCCCAATTGCAGAGCCAAATACTCAGTTCAGCCCTTGATAGTTGCCCTACGAATTCCATACCAGGGAGGAACACCTAGCTGAAATGGTTAAGCGGTTAATCGAGGAGAGCGGAGATAGGAAAAACGAAGATTGGGGTTCCGCAACAAGCAGTTCTACATTTACTGAGAATATCTTAAGGGAAGAAAACCTTAAGAATTTCGGTAGCCGAACAATGTTATTTTATAACGGGACCACCGACCTTAGATAATAATTATTTAAGTATGAATGGCACATGGATGAAGTACGTGCTACCAATAGGTCTTCACTGCAGATGTTTCCCTATCTTTTTGGAAGGAGTTGCTTTCATGTGATCTACCAGACTTGCGTCGAACTCTATCTCTACTTTTGATGAGTTGGCTAAGAAGTTTTTGGAGCAGTTTAGTCTCCACACTGTACAACCGAAGGATGTTATGTCATTATCTGGCTTATCACAAGGACCGTGTAAGTCTCTAAAAGGTTTCTTGAACCATTCTATTACAAAAATAAGCAATCCGAACAAAGATATGGGGTTTATGGCTTCGGTTCGGGCTATTCATCTGGACATATATTTCAGTAGATGGATTAATATGAAACAACCAACCACCATGAAGGAATTCCATCGATAGGCGATTCAGTTCCTACGGTTGGAAGAAGCAGGACTGGCTGAGGGATAGGTTGGTGATGAACGACCAAAGGAAAAAATCCAGAACAACATCGTAGTAAATGTTAGGAACTCTTGTAATCAGAAGAAAAGATGTCAAAATCTGGTAATGGGCATGACGCGAATGCGAAGTGCCTGAAGAACTTCAATTAGAAGATTACATGCCATTGAATGACACAGCAGAGAATGTATATCTCGCCACTCAAGGATCCGAGCAATATAAGAAGCCACTAAGAAGGGAAGCAATGAAGCAAGATAAACGTCCTGGGGCTTCCACGAAACCCACAGGCATGACACTAACGAATGCCGACACTTGAGGAATTTGATCGAAGAGCTGGTAAGGAAAAAAAGCTCATGCGGTATGTTAAGGAACTGCAAGATGGCGATGAAGCTTCAAGACCCTAGGGTCTACCTACTTAAGGAAAAATGCCTTGACCCAACGAAATGGCGCCCAGGTAAGCTAATGAAAAACTTGTGGGAATGTAACCTTCAAGCTAGCCGGTCCCCCAGGAATGAAGCAACAACCCGAAATAATGTTGTTCCATTCATCCTTACCTAGTTTCCTTTCGCAAATAAGCCATCCTGGGACGTACGTGGCATTGTAAATAGGCATAACTTTCCCTTTTCTTTTATTTGATTAATAAAGTTGGCTTCTTGAACCAATGGAACCGTGTTCTTGGAAGAAAAACTTATGTGCCATGCAACCGGTAGCACAACCGAGAAAACAATCCTCTACTCTCAAATGATGGATGGGGAGTGTAGACTCACCGATCGTCGGATCGACGAGTCGTATTGATCCCCAACCTTCTAAGAACCGCATTGTCCTAAGGCTATCAATGTCAAGAAGGTCCAAACTGTTGGATCAACTAGACGTATCGATCCTAAACCATTTGAGAATTGGCTATGGCTTAAGACTTTCAACGTCGGGAAGGTCCAAACTACCGGATCGATGTGTCATATCGATCCCAAACCTTCTAAGAACTGGCGTTGTCCTAAGACTGTCAATGTCAGGAAGGCCCAAGCCATCGGGTCAATAGGAAAAATTGACTTAACCATCGGACCAATGGAAAAAATTGATCCCGGCCTTTTTAGTTGCTCTAGCAATGTCTGGAAGGCCCACAATCTCCTAAGCCTCGGTGTTGCTCCGGCGACATTATAAAACTTACTATTTCCTAAAGCCTCGGTGTTGCTCCGGGAACATTGGGAAACTTACTATTTTCTAAAGCCTCGGTGTTGCTCTGGGGACATTAAGAAACTTATTATTTCCTAAACCCTTGGTGTTGCTCCTGCAACATTGAAAAACTTACTATTTTCCAAAGCTTAGGTGTTGCTCTAGCGATAACGGGAAACTTTCTATCCCTCAAAAGCCTCAATATTGCTCTGGCGACATCGAGAACTTTCTATCTTCCTAAGTATAGGTGTTACCTCGGCAATGTTAGGAAGTTCTCTACTTCCGAAGCCTCGATGTTGCTCCAACAACATTAGGAAACGTCCTATTTCTTGAAGTATTGGTGTTGCCTCAGTAATGCAATGCAACATCAAATCGCTTAGGAATTACCTTTCGTTTCATTTATAAATAAATCTAGCTTCTTGAACCAATAAAACCATTCTCTTGTAAGTCATTTCCCTGTGCGCTATACAATAAGCCGCATGATGCTTCTTGAGCCGATGGAATCGTGCTCTTGCAAGAAACTTCCGTGCGCCACACAATAAGCCGCACATCACCTCTCGAACTGATGGAACCACATTCTTGTACACAATCTTCCCGTGTGCCATACAGTAATCCGCATGTCACCACTTGAACTGATAGAACCACGTTCTTATAGGTAATCTTCCTGTGCACCATATATTAAGTCGCACGTTGCTACTTGAACCAATGGAACCGTGTTCTTGTATGCAATACTCATATATGGCATATAGTAGGCCACGCATCCGAGAAAATAATTCCTAATCTCAGGATAATAAGTATAGACTCCCAAATCGCTGGATCAATGGGGAAAATCGATCCTAACTTCATAAGTACCAGTGTTACCCCGGCAATGCTAGGAAACCATTCTATTTTCTAGTTTTCAGTGTTACCCTGGAAACATTGAGAGACTATCTAATTTCCTAAGTACTAATGTTGCCCTGGGAACATCGGGACTGTATTCAATTATAAGATAGGTGTAAAATAAATCCTCACTTTCCAAGAATCATCATTGCGCTGGTAATGCCAAAAATTCTCTTACTCTCAAGTACTGGTATTGCCTCGGCAACACTGGGAAGCGATTCTATATTACAAGTACCATTATTGCCCCGTCAATGCTGGGAGACCTTTTAACTACAAAATTGGAAAGAAATTTGGTCCAGCATCCTAGGCACTGATATTACCTCGACCACATCGAGAATTCTAGATTGTCATATTGATAAGAGAATCGAACTCCTTAGAATTCAACGTTGCACAGAGGTTGGTGATAATATGCAGAACTTACCATCGCCTAGAAATAGGCGATGATGGTGGCATTTCCAGAATCAAATCATCAACGCACTAGTTTTCAGAAACAGAAGCAGGTGCTTGACTAAGAACCCAAACTCTAAATTGCAAGAATCCAGCGGAGCCCAAAGAATGGTAACATTGGAGGAAGAAACATGTCTTCCTAGAATCTGATACCGCTCGAAGACTAGCGACATCAGGAAGGATAACCCTCAACTGCCATAGATTCGCTGTAGCCTAAACATTACCCTCTCTTGAAATAATCAGCAACACAGAGATCGATCAGGTACTTCAACTCCTGCTTGTGGAAAACCAGCTATTGCCGAAGACAGACAACAGCATGGAGAGAACGCTTGGAATCAACCAACTAAATTGTCGATTCTTGAAGATTGGAACTGATGGATATGGTGGATATCCGCAACAATGCTATTGGCCTAACAAAATGCACATGGCCCTGAACAAGCAAGGCAAATTATCATAGATTCAAGATAGGCACTACCGAAATCTAACAGTCCATGATCAGGATGGGAAGATCCTAATCCACCGAGGGCAATGTAATGACTCGCTCTACAGTGTCTAATTTTTAATATAGTGCCCAGTGTTTGGCACTTGGGAATAATGACTTCTGAAAATGGAAGTTAGATTCCAACAAAAATCAACCGAAGGAAATTCGATCCTACATAAATAAGAATAACCATGGAATTGGTTAAACAACGGCCCTACATTGCCAAAGGGAGAGCTTGATGATTATAAACAAAGCGAACTAATGGAAATGCTTGAGACTTTCACCTTTCAGAACATGGCATTACCCAGAGTTAGGCAACATCGAGAAATCAGCCACACTGGGTCAAAAGGAATCTACCCAAGTCTATAAGATCGGATGAGTGATTTGATCCCAAGTTAAAAGAATTTAAATTGCCCGAGGATTAGAAGCATTAAGAAAAGACTTTTACGATCCAATCACCAAAGTGCTAGTTTTCAAAGATTGAAACTAGCACCCAACTGAAATACAACACCGCTGAGTCGATGGGGAAAATCAACTTAAACAGCCGGATCAATGAAAAAAAGATCCCTCCCTATTGAGAACCGACATTGTTCCCTCGGGTTTAGGAAGGCCCAAAACCACCAGATCAATGGGAAAATTGATCACAACCTTCTAAGTGTCGGTGTTACCTCGACAGCGTCGAAGAGTTTTCCCATTTTATAAGTATTGGTGTTGCCTTGGCAATGCTAGAAAACTCCCATTTGATAAGTATCGGTATTTCTGCAGCTTCCCTAACCGAATCTGGATCAAGAACTAACCTACCTTCGGTCTCGAACCAACAAACAAGGGATTTGCATGGCCTTCATACAAATCTTCAAATGGTGCATCCCTATACTAGTCTGATAACTGTTGTTATACGAAAACTCGACTAAGTATAGGTGGTCTTCCCAAGATCCCCTAAAATCTAGCACATAAGCTCATAACAAATATTCTAAGACGGTTTTAACTCTTTCTATTTCCCTATTTGTTTGTGGATGGTAAGCGGTGCTCATCTTAAGCTTGCTATCTAAAGTCTCCTGTAGACTCTTCCAAAACTCGCTACTGAATAAGGAATCTCTATCACTTACTGTACTACTAGGAATTCCATGCAATTTAACTATATTCTTCATAAACAACTTAGCAAAAACAGGTACTGTCTTGGTTGACTTAACTTGAATGAAAAGGCACTCTTGGTCAACCTGTCCACTGTAACCCATATGCTTTCATTTGCTCTACTCGATCTTGGAAACCCATCTATAAAATCCATTAAGATAAAATCCCATTTCAATACTGGAACGTCTAAAGATTGAAGTAACCCACTTGGTTATTGATGTTCGGCTTTTACCTGTTGACAGTTCAAACACTGTTTCATGCATAGGCCTATATCTCTCTTCATGCCTTCCCAGAAGAAACTTCTTTTCATGTCCTGATGCATCTTAGTTCCTCCCGGATGAGTGGTGAACTTTGAACGATGGCATTCTATAAGAACTTCCTTCATAATGTTTCCTACATTCGAAACACATAATCTTCCTTTCTTCCTCAACCACCCATTCTAGTCAAGATTGAAATCTTTTAAGTCATCACTCTCTGTTTCATCCCTTAACTTCCTGATCTATTCAACAAATAATGGATCCTCCTTTTGCTTAGAAGTGATCTTTTCGACCATCACCGGTCGAACTTCTAAACACGAAAACATATTGGTTTCCTTACTAGATCTAGCATCATATCTTCACTATATTTTGCTTGTAGTCCATGCTTCTAAAACTATCCACTCAGCTATCATTGCCAATACTGCATTCTAATGTTTCCTGCTAAGTGCATCCGCAACCTTGTTGGCTTTTCCTGGTGTATACTAAATACAAAAATCATAAGCAGCTAAAATCCCTAACCGCCTTTGTTGCCTCATATTCAACTGCTTCTGAGAGAATAGATATTTTAATGACTTATGATCCATATACAACTTGAATATTTCTCCCAAAAGGTAATGTATCCACACCTTCAATGCAAAAATTACCACAGCTAATTCCAAATCGTGAATTGGATGTCGAACCTCATGCAGTCTGAGCTGTCGAGAAGCATAGGCAATCATTTTGCCTCTTTGCATTAACACAGCTCCTAACCCTGTTCCACATGCATTTGTGTACATCACTAAGTCCTGATTCCTCTCTGGAACAACTAACATAGGTGCATTTGTCAATAAGTATTTCAGCTTCTAGAATGCCTCTTATCACTTATCAGTCTAGATAAACTTCACATCTTTCCCAGTTACTTTGGTCGTCGTTACCGCTATCCGTGAAAAATCCTTAATAGATCTCCGATAGTAACTAGCCAATCAAAGAAAACTCTTTATCTTATTCAATTTATTGGGTCTCTTTCAACTATTTACTGCCTCGATCTTAGTTGGATCTATGGACAACCTTTTCTCTAAGATTACATGACCAAGGAACTTCACTTCCTTCTTCCAAAAATGACACTTCGAAAATTTTGCTTCCAGTCGATGCTGCCTCAATGTCTCAAGCATCACTCTACGATGAACTTCATGCTCTCTTTCATCTTTAGAGTATACAAAAACATCATCTATGAAAACCAGTATGAACCTATCCAAGTGTTCTCGGAAAACTCGGTTCATCAAATCTACAAAGAATGCTGGCGCATTCACTGCAAGAAAACATGTCTTTAGCTGCATTTATTGGTAGCGTTTATGGTGTGAATGCAACCAATTTTATTTTAAACCTTTTTTCCTCATATTTTTGTTTTACTAGAACGTGAACAAAATTTACAGCCTATACCAGTGAATAGCCAAAACCTTGTCACGTTTATTCAACTTTTCCCTCTTTCGCCAAAATTTCCCTCCACTTGAAACTTTTTCCCCCTCTATTGCTTTCGTCTCCTGCATATTCAATCTAAATTCACAATTTTTTTCTCCCACGTTTTGGCTTTCGTCTCCTCCCAATGTATTCAACCTAATTCATCCCGTTCTTCGCCTTCGTTTCCTCAGCCACCGTCGCCTTTTTGAGGTTGTTTCCATCGCGCTTTCGATCGAGGTTTTGGGTTCGATTCCATGGCGTTTTTGGGTTAGTGGAACGATCGACGTTGAGCAATCGATTCAGATTTAGATCCGTAGTTAAGGTACGTAAATTAATTTTTGATTTTGACGTATTATATCATTCTTTAGCTGCAATTTTTTGGTTGGCAGTTTGAGTTATAACCATAAATTTCTTCATGCCTTGTTGTTCCATCATCTATCAGCTTTGGATAATGACTTATAAACATAAATATGTTTTACTATTTACAAACACTACACTAGTTTTGTCAGGATATATTTGTAAATGCTTAATGCTTAAATGTAACAGATAATTTGTTTATGTAGGGGCCTGGCAGTATAATTGTTCATGTGTCATAACCATGTATACTGAAAATTTCAATATTAATAATTATGAATGAACTAGCATAGTAGAAATCTGTTATGCCTATCCCTTGCAAAAAATATAAAACCAGTCATGACAATTAACATTTACTGCTTTTCTTTGTGAGGTTTATAATTTTGAAGAGAGGTTTCGAAGTGATACAAGGGTTCAAATATAAATGGCTTATTAAGAGTATATAATTACTGTCTCAAATATATGTGATTTCGAAAACTGGATTGGGCTTCTTATCAATACTTTTGAATGTATGAAGTTGACAGTCATTAAATATATATGTATTCAGATTCAAATATATGTATGCATGCTAAATGTGTTAAATCTCTTATGTATACAAGTTAAAAGTGTCAGTTTTCTATATCTAATTTAAAAAATAAATGCTTTGTGCATTTGATTTCAAATATCCCAAGGTTTTATAGGATATAGTTTTAAATATAATATCTTATAAGTGTAGTTTTGTAGGTTTCTAACATATCATTTTTTGAGTATGTTCTAGTCTCGAATACACTCAAATATGAAGTTTAAAATACATCATATTTTGATGGGATTTCTAAATATACGACTTTGCATATATGATCTACATGATTTTGGAAGACACCAGGTCCTTGAGGATCTAATAAATTTTATAGGTATAAATATGAGTAATATTTTTGTTTTGAACACACGTGATCTTCTGAGGAAATATAAGGCTTTGGTTATGCTCACATAAAAGATTTGTATAAACTAAATGACATATTTATATATCAGTTTTAAGTGAGTTTTGGGATATAAGTAATTTCAAAAGATGTTAGGTCCTAAAAATATATTGGCTTTGAATACATATATGAGTATTGAGCTTCAAGTAGATATATGGTTTTTGATAGACGTATAATTTTGAAAATATCAAGGATTCTAAAATAAATAAGCCCAATATTTCCGATTTTCATTTAAGTAACCATTTTGATAAGTGCAATTTCATAAATATGTACGAATCCAAAATACATGTCAGTTTTGAATTTTAAGTTTTAAAGCATATGATGTTTTGCATGTGCATGAATTTTTTGTTTCAAACAATCATGTGATCTTAAATACATATACATACATATATAGCTATAAAAATATGATTGTCTAAGTATATAAAACTCATATATATGTTGCTGCAGACATAAATACATGCACAAAGGTATAAAAGTAAATGTGCTATATTACGATGTTGGGAACAAATGCTTCTAAAGTATTTAAACTCCATTTATTTAAAATCTCAAAAGCATACCTGATGTAAACCTTTTTTTGATGAGTAGTTCTAAGTGCATAGGTATTAAATGTGAGTATGATTTTAGGTATATAATTATGCTTCAAGTTCCTGTTAAATGAAGATTTTGGAAATACATCATTTTTTAAGTGTCTACCAAGCTTGGAGTTTCAAGAATATTTGATAGGGAACAAAAGTGTGAAGTTTTAATGGGTATTAGTTCTAAATGTGTTTGTCATCAAGTAGCAAAACCATTAAGATCAATAATAGACTTTCTAGCACATTAGAAAATATGTGTTGCTTCTATATGTATCGGTTTAATGATATAACAATTTATCGTGAATGAAAATTGCTAGTGTGTGGGTTAATGTTTGAGTTCAAGTATGAAGGTTCAAGTTTATCTAGTATGCGTCAGTATTAGGCAAATGAAGCCTGAATGCATGTCTGCACATAAATCAGTATTAAGTATATCACATGCATAAGATTTTCGAAGTGCTTGCCAAAATTATAAGTGTCCTTGTCTATAATATATGCATACATGCATATAAGGATTAGGAAAAGTATATCATTTTATCTGTTATTCCCTATCTGTATCCCATTTTGATTTGAAACCTACTTTACAATTTGAATCCCGTTCTGGAATCTTGATTGAAAATGCAGAAATACATATCTTCTTTACAAGTTATCAGTTTAGGATTCTTGTTTCCCTTCAAAACAAGCGTGTATTATGGTGCTTATTAGTTGTGGACTTATCTGAGTTGTCAAGCTCCATACTTACGAACTAAACATGATCGTTTGTAGCATTGTTAATGTTTAAATTGCTCTCCACATCATCGTTTGGACCTAGTGATTTTTGCACCCATACCTTTTCAACCGTACAAAATTTTAGTTGATGTCCAAAACAGTCGCAGTTCTGGCACACCGTAGGCTTCCATTCATATTCCACTTGCTATAGATGTATACTGTCATTGTCGTCTAAGGAATATAAAAATAAATTGCTATAGATGTGAATTAGATGCTGTTTGGATGGCAATATAAAAATATAAAAGCTGTTATTTATTTGGATGCGCCTACTAGTTTGGATTGCTTTTGCAGTACGTTTACTTTACATTAATCTTCATTTTTGTTGTTAGTTTGGATAATAGAAATTCAAATTATGAGATATGTAGTATTTTGTTTGATTAAAACAGAAAAGCAAATTCTACACCAAAGCTTGAAAAATTACTTGATTGCCTATATCGCCTATGGAAAAAGATTGGGTGTATTTAAACAGGTGACTATATAATACTTGACATAAAACATATTTTGAGAATTAACACATATATGCTAATATTAAAACTTAATTTTTTTTTAATTTTCGTCATAGGACTAGTATAGAGTATCGGCAAGGAGCTTTGAATTTCATGCGTGCAGCAAAGAAAAATCTGAGAAATGTCGAGAAAATTTTGTGCCCATGCATGGATTGTCGAAATCTTATATGTCATGATGACCACATCATCATTGAGCATTTCATTATAAAAGGAATGGATCCTAAATATAAGAGCAGCAGGTGGTATAGCCACGGCGAGCAAACAAATGTAGATAAAAATACAAATTTGTTTGACACATATGACTTATTCAAGATGATTCACTATGAAGATGAAGATTTTATGAATCATGATTTTTTTGTTGATGATAAGGATGCTGTTGATTCTCAAAGAAGAGAGCATGAGTTACTTAAAAATTTGGAAGATGTGGAAACTCCATTGTATCTTGGCTATACAGATCATACAAAATTATCTGCCCTCACTGTCTTGTATAATCTTAAATGTGAGACCGGTCTGTCTGATAGTGGGTTTGACAAGCTTCTAAATGTGCAACAATTGTTTTTGTCAAAAGATAACGTACTTCCTAAGACTTTATATGAAGTAAAAAAATTTCTTAAGGCATTTGATATGGGTTTTGAAAAAATACATGCTTGTGAGAATGACTGCTGCCTTTTCAGAAAAGAATACAAAGATTTGAATAGTTGTCCAAAATGTGGTTCTTCAAGACGGAAAATAAATCAAGACACCAAGGAGATTATACAAGGTGCTCCAGTTAAAGTGTTGAGATATTTTTCGATAATTCCAAGATTTAGAAGAATGTTTAGATCTCAGAAAATGGCAAAAGATTTAAGATGGCATTTCAATAATAGAAGCAATGATGGAAAACTGCATCATCCTGTGGATTCTATGACATAGAATATGGTGGATGAACGATGGAAATCTTTTTCAACCGATCCACGCAATCTTAGACTTTGTCTTGTTACAGATGGATTCATTCTATTTTCTATGCTAAGTTCTAAATATAGTTGTTGGCCGGTAATGCTTGTGACATACAACCTCTCACCTATGTTGTGTATGAAGAAGGAAAATATTTTGTTAACATTACTTATTCCCGGTCCGAAGCAGCCTGGGAACGATATTGATTTATATTTGGCCCCTTTGATTGAAGACTTGCTTAATTTGTGGAGTAATGGAGTTGATGCTTATGATGCATTTAGTAAAATGTTGTTTAAACTGAAAGCAATCTTGCTATGGACAGTAAATGATTTTCCAGCCTATGGAAATCTTGTTGGATGTTGTGTGAAGGGAGAAAAAGCTTGTCCACTGTGTGGTGTTAATACTCATCATCGTTGGTTGAATTATAGTCGAAAGAATGTCTACATGGGTCGCAAAAGATATCTACCTATGTTTGATTCACGGAGGAAACAAAAGACCTGGTTTGATAACACCGTGGAGAAAGGTAACGCTCCTAGAATTTTAACTGGAAGAAATATTTCTGTATTGTTAAAGATTTTCCAAATGATTTTGGGAAAGAGAAAGAAAATAAAAAAAGGAAGAAGAGAAATAATAAGAAAAGGGCCATTAAGATAAAATCCATCAAGCTGAAAAAGAGGAAGAGGAACATTGTCCATGATATGGAAGATGAATATGATGAAGATAACGATCCTATAAAATTGGAGCTATCAAGGTGGAAAAAGAGATCGATTTTCTTTGATTTGCCATATTGGGAGGTTAGTGGTTATTTTTTTAATTTTTTAATAATTATAAATAATAATATAATATAACTATAGGTTACACTATTGGTTTTAATAGGAACTTCCGTTACGACATAATTTAGATGTAATGCATGTGGAGATAAACATTGGTGAAAGCATATTAGGCACAAAGTTGCATGATAACAAATCAAAAGATGGAACAAACTCCAGAAAGGATCTAGAGGATTGGGGAATTCGACATGAGCTTCATGCACAACCTCGTGGAAAGAGAACATATCTTTTGCCGGCTCTTTATACGTTGTCAAATTTCAAGAAAACCATATTCTGCAAAAGACTGTATAATTCCAAAGGATCCAACGGCTACTGCTCAAATTTGAAAAACCGTATATCGCTGGAGAATTGTAAAATTAGTGGCCTGAAATCACATGATTATCATGTTTTAATGCCACACTTATTACCTGTAGCAATAAGAGGATTATTATCAAAGAAGGCAAGAAAAGCAATAATTCGTTTATGTTCATTTTTCAACAAATTATGTCAACGTATCCTTGATAGAGAGAAATTGCAATAAATCAATGTTGAGATTATAGAAATTCTGTGTGAGCTAGAAAAGTATTTTCCACCATCATTTTTTGACATAATGGTGCATTTGTCAATTCATCTTGGTAGAGAAGCACTAATCTATAGACCAGTTCAATTTCGCTGGATGTATCCTTTTGAAAGATATATGAAAACACTTAAAGATTATGTAAGAAACTATTCAGGACCCGAGGGATGTATTGCCGAATCTTATCTTGCAGACGAATGCATGAAATTTTTTAGTGAATTTTTGAAAAAATCAGGACACATTGAGAAGACAGAGGCTCAAAATAAAGATTATGAAAGCAATGTAATACTCGAGGGAAATCCAATTTCAACGTCTAAGACAGTTACATTATCCTTAAATGAGAAAGAAAGTGCTCATTTAGCCGTATTAATGAATATGACCGTGGTGGAACCATTTTTAGAGTAAGTATATGTTATATTATGTTTCAATTATTTCGATGTGTTTCTACCAGTAAATATAACTTAACATTCCTTATTTTATACTAGTTTGCATTTGGAGGAATTACAAAATTCAAGCAAGCTAATGGAGAGAAATTCAGCCTTGCATTGGGAAACACATACAAATTTTTTTGTTGATTGGATTAAAAAAGGTTAAATGAATTTTTTAAATATACTCTCATTTTCTTAAGATGTGACAATGATACAATGCATATAATATGGATTTTAAAGTTTTATGTCTGATTCACACTATCAATGAAGAAAAGAAAAGAAAAGAGCAATACATACGAGGAAACTGAATCCAGTGACCCCAACGAGCGAGGTAGCAATAGCGGAACTTGAAAGTGCAAGCTCTTCGAGGTGACCAACCATCATGCTAGAAACCACTTGAACCAAATAAGTGCATATCGTCACTACCACCATAAGCCCTGCTAAATAATTGATCTGTTTTCCTTCATCCTTAAACTCGCTTATGAATTTGGTAAAGTTTATAAAAATAATATTATATCGGGTAAAATTTACGTTAGATCGGGTAAAATTTGCAAAAATAATAATATAAAGAGTAGAATATTTGCAGCTTTACTAAGTAAAAAATGCAAATACTCAGGAAAAAGTCAAAATTTTCATCTATTTTTGTGCAAAATGCTCACAGGTTTCAGAGCATTTAACAAAAAAAAAATCTTATTTAAGATACAATATTTGATACAATTGACTGACCTATCTTGTAAAAATTATTATTTTGGTTTACTTATCCAGCATAGCTCAAATCTGGTAGCAAAGAATAGATGCAAGTTGATTGGTGTGGGTGAAACAGGACGAGTAGTGGCTGAAGGAACTATCGCTTCAACTGATCCAACAACAATGGTTCACTGTGTTGCATTAGGAAAAGATGCGGTAAAAGTTTGGGTAGACATTGTGAGAGTTAATGACGCATTACTATGGAGACGTACATCGAAGTGTACATACATGGAAGATGTTTTGGGAACTACCATAGCTTGGACGACGACATATGTCATTGGGGAATCAAGTTCTAGTAAGTATTATTTTTCAGTTTAACAGTAATATTATATGAACTCTGCCTATCAAACTACACATAAACAAACACATATATAGTTGAATGTTAAAATAATCGAATAGGTAAAATTTGAAGGGCTGAGATCAAACTGGGACATAGAAAGATAAAATGGAAATAAAGGAATCTAACCTAGTTTTTGATTTATAATATGCTTGTTTTAGTTGAAATAAAAAAGTGTCATGCTCTAATGATGTAGTGTTAAAGTTTAAATCGTACACGACCATGCAACATTGACATATAGAAATGTCTGAATATTAAGTGGGCAAATGAACTTTGATTTTGTTTTACTTAGCTTGCAAGTATTTGTGGCCTATACATACATGCATGAAAGAAAGATGAGGAGGACACATTTTCATTCTTGCTTATTTTTCTTCTTCTTCTCTAAAAAAATTAAAAATAAATAGATTACACAGAGAGCGAAATGATACATTTTCACACACAGATATACACAACAAATGAAACACCACAAATTCTAAACTCAGCAAGAAATATCTGTGTGCTGTGTAAGTGAGTGGGTATATATGTGTTGTGCAAGTCAGTGGATTCAAGCGAAGTAGTGATAGGTTGAAGTTTTGGTGAGGGAAGGAGTATGGTTGACAGTGAATGATAAGGCTGTGGAGGTTCTGGTCGGTTTGTGGTGGGGTGTTCTGGAAGTGACGATGGTGGAGCAGCATGCAGATGTTGTTTGCAGTGCATTCTTGCTGAAGTTGTCATATGGGTTGTTGGTTGTGGGTTAGTGGAATTCGCTGTTATTGGCAGAGAGGTAAGGCAGTGCAAAGGTGATGAGGTAAGTAGGAAGCAGGAACTGAAAAGAATGGTGATTGTTTGAGGAGATGGTGGTTCACGTTGTAGGTATAGATTGTAGTAGGCGATTATCAATTGCGTGTATAGTTTGAAGGTGGTGGATTGTGATGATGGATGAGAGCTTGTTGATGAAGGTTGCTGGTTGTGGTCAGTGAGGTGTTTGGATTGGTGATTGCAGATTGGTTTTGGTGTTTGTAGTTGTTGAGTTACTGGTGGGATTGTCTAGGATGTGAAGGGGTGAATTGTGGTAAATGGAGGCAGAGAGTAATAGAGTAGTGATTGGGAGGAGTTTGGAGATTATGTTGTAGGTTGAGATTATGTTTGGATATTTATATTGATTCAGATTTAAACATCAGGGAGGGAGAGGGGGGAGCGAGAGAGATCTGATTGATATAAACCTTTATTTCTTTATTAATGCCTTTTCAGTTGAAGCACAGAGAACTGCTTTTATCTCCAGTCTGTAGCAACATGTAGTCCGAGATGTGTGTGTTTCTACTGGACTCACTGCTTCAGATATTGCTCCATGAATCTGCATTCTTGCTTGTCATTCATTGCTTTAGACATGCATCTCTCTCTTCTGCATCTTATTCGAGCTTTCCTCTGGTTTCAACGTCCCAATATTTTTTATTGCAAATCAGGTTCCATACTCCAATTCTATTGAACCATCTCTGTTGCAGTCATATTCTTTTTAACACCTCAATAATACTTGCCAATGCATTTCATGTGTTTGCTGCTATTGACACTGTAATGCACTTGATTCCTTTAGCGAGTCACTATGTATATGATTAGCATTTCTGACCACTTGGATTTCATCATAAGTGGTAAAGCCTATCAACCTTAGCTCATACATTATATGGGTTGTTGGTTCATGTATGAGTAAAATTATGGAAGAAATGGAGTAACTATATTGAGATTAGTCGGGCCGCTACACAATTCAAAGAGCTTCAAGCAAAGTATGTATTTACATGCTGTTAGCAAATTTTGTTAATGTACTTAGAATCAGCTCATACTCCGGGTCCATTGCATGGGTTGTGTGTGCATGCATATGTTTGTACACATACATGTGTTTAGGCAACTCATTGACATGCAATGCTTAATGATTTGCGGATGATTGCAATGGAATAGTAGATTTCACAACCATGCTTCAAATTTAATTTTATATGCTGTTATAAGCAAATGTTTAAATTGTAGCAAAGCCTTGGCGTCTTACATAGTTAGTATTATATGCAGTTATAAGCAAATGTTTAAATTGTAGCAAAGCCTGGCGTCTTACATAGATTATAATTCTATGGTTTGAGTTCAAAAAAGATACGGCTAAGCTCTTAAGTACTGTTGCATTATAAATAATTTATGTTTTTATTTGGCCTGAAGCAAATTTGTGAACTTGAAAAAAATTTCACTCATTACTGAGTATACCTTCTGGTAAACCTGCAACTGTTTCATGTTTTGGTTATATTATGTTTGAATAATAATCAATTAATATTATTTGAATGTTACTTGATAATTCATGGCAAATTCTTATTGTTGATTATCAACCTTGTTTACAGGTAATTAGCTTTTCCGGAGTGAAGACCGTCAGCAACAATGGACATGACATCAATTGTTATATGTATTATGATATTTGTTAGTACTGGTTGTGTAAACTTGTTTGTGAATGCTTATGGTATGTGAATTTGCTCATTTGTCAAATAACTATTATCTAAATGGTTATGGATATTATACTTATGTGATTAATGTGTTCTCAATTATTTGAATATGATGATTATATGATTGATTGATTGCTGGTTTGAATATGGTAATTATACGATTGTTGCTGATTTTTATATGACTATTATATAACTGGTTGCTGGAAATAATATAAGCCATTAACAGTATATAGTAGCATATAAAATATGCTACAAAATAATCAATACCTTTTAGTAGCGTTTTAATAATGCTACAGAAACAAATGTAAAATACAACCTGAATTTATAGGGCATAAAATAAATGTAATGAAAAGTTTTTAGTTTCATAAAATAAACGCTATAGAAAATCAAAAAATGATCCAAATACAAACGCAACTAATAATGTTAGTTTTGGTAGGGTTTTGTAAACACTGCAGAAAAACCTTTAGCAGCCTTTAAAAAACGCAGTTATGCAGAAATATTTTGTAGCATTTATTAAAACTTAACCAAAAAAATCATACTTTTAGTTGCGCGACCTGTAGTATCGTTCTTTAAAACACTACTAAAAGTTTTGGCGGTGTTTTTTCAATGCTACTAAAGGTCTTTTCTAGTGTAGTGATTAGTTAGTCCGAATGACATTACTAAACATTCGTACAATTCATATCGGATTCTAAACGCCATCAAAGGAATAATGTCCTCAGCCACTCTAAGCTGATGGAATCCTGTTGCCAAATCCAACTGGGAAAGTACTTTGGCTCCACTCAACTGGTCGAACAAATCGTCAATTCTAGGTTACGAATAAATATTCTTTATCGTCTTCTCATTCAACTTACGATAATCGATACACAACCATAATGATCCGTCCAGTTTCCTAGCAAGCACCGCGGCTGCTCCCCAAGGCAGACTGATGTGCACGTAAAAGTGAATATTTTTACTTCCATATTTAATCTAAATTAATTAAATAAATGAGCATATAGGGTATTTTAACATATTTAAACCAAAATTTCAATTATTTTCAAATCAACATTTATTCATCTTCAAATATGGGCAAAATGGTCATTTTTGTGTGTGATTTAATTTGAGAAAATTTACTTGGACATTTTTATGTTATTTTGTAGGAATTTGGATTCAAATGGTATAGGTCTACATGAAAATATGCATGCAAAAGAGAAGGAAACAAAAGAATGAAGAAATAAATCATTTCGTGCAACATGGATGACCCCACCTACCCACTTACCTTGATCTACAATTAGGAGCTAATGCATATGTTAGTGGACATTAAAGTTACATGCACACTTAATGGAGGATTAATTCATGCTAAAGATAACTTGGTGGCCACACTTTCTCAAGGGCAATTTGGGTAATCCCCTAAAATATGATTAGGGTTTTACGCATGTATAAATACTCCTTATGCTTCATGTAATGACGCTCTTAGCCTCCGCATTAGTTAGTTTAGTTTTAGGCATAAATTGTAAATATAAAATCTCTTTCTTTCATGGCTTCTTAACCTTTTCCTCTTATGAAATTTTCTTAATGTAATTTATTTACATGCAATTTTAGTTCATGTTCTTCTCTTGTTCTTTTCTTTTATATTAGTAGCTTAGATTTAATTTATGCAAGTAGTTTAATTCTAGTTTTAATGTAATTTGCTTGCATTTTCTTCTTGTTTTTGTTTCATGTTGCAATCTACATTTGTTGAAGTGATAACAAGTATGGAAAGCTAAACCCCTTCAATTCAGGGGTAACGAAGCTCTCTTAATCCTGTAGATTCAACATATTTTCTAATTAATGATATCTTTTTATGCTTAATGGAATGGTTGATGTGGTAAATATTTTTTGTTGTTTAACTTTGAATTTGATAGCCAATGTTGTTGACACCAAATAGGCAATGCTTAAACAAACATAAACACAAATTTTATCTTCATCTACATATGATTACGGTAATGAAGTGAATTTTAGAATCAAAATTTGATGGTCTATATTACTAGTCAATTGTAAATAGATTTTATTTTCAAGTTCATTGTCAATTTTCATGAGAGTTAACAAGTGGTTTAGTGGGTGTGTTAAAGTTTGATGGTTTATGTTGGACTAATTAATAGCACAAATAGGCTATACTTATGATAAACACATTAACTAAATTCACTAATGACCAATAAAGAGAGATCATAATTTCATTATATAGATTTATATGATCATGAGAAGGAAATTACCTCTAAATTGCCTTCTACTCTCATATTTTTATCCACTTTCTTTTGTTAGGCTTTTTTATACATTTTTAGCTTATTGTAACTTCAAATCTTTGTTTAATTTGATTGAGTAGAATTTTAAATCAATACAATTCCCTGCGGATCGGCTCGTACTCGCCACGTACTAAAATCGTACGTCGTGCACTTGTGGTTATTTTTATTACAATTTTTGGCTATTTTCTAATTCGATAGAAAGTTAGTCGATTCAACAAGTTTTTGGCGTCGTTGCCGTGGAAATAATTTGATTTTATTTCTATTCTTCGAATTATTTTTGTTTGATTTTATTGTGTGTTTGTTTTATGTGTTAATTTTCATTTAAAAATATATATATTTATATATTTTGTGTTGAGTGTTTGTTGTGTGATCCGTGCTTGCATTTTGTTTCTGTGCTTGTTGTTGTTCTATTTGCATTTGCATTTGCATTTCTATTTAAAAAGAAAATAAAAATATATATACAATTTCAAAAACAAAAATATTTTATTATTCGCATTACAATTACATTTTCTGCTTTTCTTTTACAATTTGCATTTACAATTTCTTTTTACAATTTTGCATTGCCCAAACTGCCTCTGCCATATACCACCACTGTACACACTGCACACATACAACCATTCCACCATAAACTTCAATACATCATTCCACCTAAACTAACCATACCTGAACTAACCATGCAGTCCTCATCACATTGCCAAACCATTTTACCACCTGAAAACAGTCAAACTCCTCACAATGCCACAAATTCATACAACACCTCAGTGTCATTACATATCCATACTGTTACATCAACTACTACCTCCCCTCTATTCATACTCCCCTCTACCAAACCCAAACACTACAACATTCTCCATACCACAGTTCTGCCATCAATCCCTGACACTTCCAATCAACAATATATCTTAATCACTACTTCAAACTTCATCTATCCAAACACAACCACTTCAAATACCCTTGCATAAATCACCACTTCAGTTCACCATCAACACTCCACCACAAACATCCCCTCCCCATGCACCTCAAAATTCACTCACCGTGCAATTACAGTCTCCTTGCAACTTCAATAACTTGCAAACTTACGAAAAAGCCATCTCCAAATTGCATATACAACACAATGCAACCCTCTGCATACACTGTGTGACGACCCGGAATTTTGGACATTTGAAATTGGAATATTTAATTGATTTTAAATATTCAAAAGTAAACTTTTAACTTAAATTTCAGATATCACTATTTATTGGGTAATTTAATTATCAAATTAAATAATTTGAAGTTGGGTAAAATGTTGAATCTGGAGTTTTAAGCCTGTTAAAAATAATTTGAAGGCTTGAAAAATTTACATTGATAATACTGAAGGTGATAGAACTTTTAAAATTGAATTTAAAAGTGTTTTGTTCAGTTTTGAAAATATATCGTTTAAAACGATATTTAAAAATATCCTTCCGAGGCACAGTCTCAAAATTCGACGAAACCAGTTCCATTGGATCCGTAATATTGTATTATTATCGGATTTCAAATTTTCGTAGTGTTTGGAGTTATCGTTTGACCGTACGGTGTAGAAACACGCTGAAATTTATATCGAAAATTAAATATTAACTGGGTCCAAAAGCTATCTTCTCCATACGATTGAATTAGGACTCGAGACCTTTTCCATTGCGTTCGGAATAGAGGTATAACATTATGAATGCCTGGCGGCATGCCTCGGTAGGAGGTCGAGATTTTGAGCTACGACTTCGAGACGATTTAAATTTAAATTTAAATTAAAAAAAACAATATATATACTTTGACTGGTCAAATAAACTTAACATAAGAACTTTTTGCTCTCTATTCAAAACACTGTAGCTGGCAAGCATGCAAAGCATCTTCAACACGCAAGGGATCTTTTTCTTCTTTAAAAATCACCTTATCTTCCCTGGTACTTCAATTCATTTTCAACAGAAAGATAAATAGAAATGGTCGACGCTCCTTTAATCCGTCTTCATTTCGAATTTTTTTCATTCAAATGAAATTAAGTGTGGCTGAGCTTTGAAATCGATGAAGTTCAATAAAATAAAGGGGGACGACGACCTTCTTTCCTAAGTTCATTTTCGAATCGTGCCTCCCTCTCGCCATTTCAGAAATCAAACCCAGTTCGTAGTTTTTAAATGAAAATCGATTCGATTTTGAATCGATTCGCAAGCTAGTTCGCATGGATTATCGTCCACGAAGCTAGGTCTCGAGGCACGTGGGGAGGTGGCTACTTCGAACGCGGCGATGGAGGTGGGTTCTTTTTGGGGAAAAGGCCGATGGAGGCGGCGACGCCAATGGGTCGAGGGGTGCGAGCTCGAATTCGAGGCGAGGCGATGGAGTTGGGAGGAGAGTGCGGCGGTCTCTCCGGTGAAGTCGCAAGGCTGAGGGATTGTTGCTATGAGGTAATCGTATCTACGTTTTCCCCTGAATTCATATATATGTAATATATATATATATATATAATGCAGTATTGGAATTACAGCAAGGTTTAGAAATAGGGAGAATTTATATAAAATCAGATTTTGAATCTATATAAATTAAAATTTTAAAGTATATGTAGTTTCAAAGAAAATAAATATACATATATATATATATTTTAATTTACTAGTTCACTTTTAAAATGGATTATGGTGATTTACTTGTTTAACCAACTTATTTAATTATTTTAGTCACTAAGAGATTTTTAGAAATAGGGAAATTAATAGTTTAATTAAATTATTAGTTAATTTATTTATTTAATAGAAATTGATCATTCGATTAGTTCAAATATTAATAAACTGTATAAATATTTATACAAGGTTTAAAGTCATGAAAACAAGTCGAGATTTGGATTGGGATTGCAAACATCAAAGGTGAGTTAATCTCACTCTTCTGGATTGCTATTTAAATTTAAATGGTTAAATTTAAATAACTGGTTGAATGATTGAATTGATTGGATGTGATAATATATATAGTAGTGTATATATATATATATATATATATATTGGAGTGATTGATATTCCCGCATTATATAGCGGATGAGACTTTATGCGCCGCATAATAGCGGATGATATTATATAAACCCATATACCGCGATATTCAACCTCGAAGTGGAATTGGTATTGTGCTAACATCTGTGGATGTAGGGAAACAGGTTGGAGGGATCCAACTGTATTCCTCAAAATCATTTAGATTTTTTAATATTCTATGTTATGATTATTAGACATTCTGTGATGAATTATATTGATAACTGAAATGTTGAATGCTATGGTTTGATTGGATATATTTGGACATTGAGTTATCAAAAATGTATAGATTTGGATTTTAAAAGAAAATGAAAAGAGAGAATTTGTAAGTAAAATGATTACAGAGAATTTGGGATAAATTAAAGAATGAATGGGAAAAGGATAAAAGTGGATTTTAAAATTGTTAATAAATAAATTCCAAATATGGGAAAGGAGATTTTTGAATAAATGGGAATAAATGAAATTTAAAACTTAGGAGGTATTAATTAAAGGAATAAAGGATTTATTTTTAAATTCAGAATTTAAATGGTTTAGGATGCAATAAAAGGAATTTTTATGAAATTGGTATTTCCAGTTTAAAATCATAATAAAGAAGTTAAATTCGGAATTTATGAAATTAATGGATTTTGAAATAAAATTGAGAAGTAAAGGAATTATTTTAAAATGGAGTATATTTTGGAAATCAATTTGAAAATTGATTAAATGTTTGAAACTGAGATCTTAAAAGGAAGATGAGACTATGAAATTTATAACCTGGGTTTATAAAAGTAAAGTAATATATCGGTGGATATTTGGAAGAATAAATTCATGGTGGGAATCTATTTAAGGAATGGGTAAATTTGGTTAAAAATAAATAGTGATTTATTTTTAAAAGATGTGAAAGAGAAGTGTATTTCCCAGGATAGCCAAGTACGTTTTCAAAGCAAATTTTTAAGTATAGGTTAAAAATTTTAAAGTTGTTATAAAAGTATGTTTTAGAAAAATTATTATTTTTAAATGTTTAAATTTTAAAGTAAGTATTGTCCAAATTTATTTTGGTAGTAATTATTTAAAAGTCAAATGAGTATTGTGTTTTAAAAGATAAAAGGTTAGTTTTATATTAAGTAATTTTATTTTAAATATTATTAAAGTATATATTTTTTTGCATAAAATATTAAAGTAGTTTTCAATTTAAATGTTTTAAAGTATATTTTATAATAAAGTGTTTTAAAATTATTTTTAAAATCTAAAGTGTTTGTACTTGGTGATTTTAGTGGAAATAGAAAATATTTGGGAAATTTATTCCATGAGAGAAGAACGGTTTGAAACTGTTTTCAAAGGGTTTAAAAGTGGAAATATATCTTGCGAAGATATTTTGAGGTAAATAAATAATTTGGAAGAAATTATTTATTGTTTGATGGTTGTTGTGAATGTTAATTGATAGTTAAATAACCGACTATCAATATTGGCCAATGCGCTGATCGTTTCGAAGAGACCGAGATCGGGATTAATTTCTCGAAAACCACTTCGATCCGGTTTGAACGTTTTCGTGGAAAAACGAGTTCGGAGTCGAAGATGGTACAGTGAAGTGCAAGGGCTAGTCGCTACTAATCTTGAGGGTGATTCCAAAATGGATGTAGCAGGAATAATGCCTTCGGTTCCGTTCGAACCCGGGACGGACTTGTATGGACGAATGCTTTTAGAACATCGTCAGGTGGACGGTGGGAATTCTAAGTGAAATGTTCTATAAATGTAACGCTTAGCCTCGAGCCTCATCAACCGGGAATGACTGAAAATCAGGGGTTATGCAGCAAGGCTAAGTGGGTAGCGCCCATTAGGGTGAGGTCAACCCTGTCTAGATGTCCCTTTTATTTCGGCTGTGTGGGCGGTTGCTGATCCCAACTGCGGGGTGATCTTACTCGGAATTATCCAGTTAGGGGTAGTTCCAGTCTTGTGTTGCAGGGGATTGGGGGCGATCCTCGGTACACTGATCTAGACTAGGTACTTTGACAGGTGGTACCCCAGTGCCTAGTCATTAGTTGGAAATCTATTTTTCCTACGTGCCTTTACGGTTTTGTTTGTATAACTATTAGCTGGAATTTGATAGATGTAACAATTTCAGCTATTTTAGTAAGTATTTGTATATAGACACTACTATAATATCAGAGGATTTTGATAAGAAAGTCTTTTGGCTACCGTAAGGTAAAAACCCGACATGTTTATTTGTGGCGTGGTCTTACGAGATGCTTTTGATTTCAAAGGGTTTGGAAAACTTTAATAATCCAATTGAGTGTGTTTTCTCACGCTGGTTTTCCAGACTGACTCGGGTGTTATTTTATTATAATGCTCAGGTCAGACCGAGTATTACAGATACATGATAGGATGCTGTGGAGCTCAGGAGACGAGCTGGATGGCGAGACGTATCACACGTACTTGATGTATTCCGCTGTGTATCATAAGTTGTATAGCCAGCTTTGTGAGGACAAGTTATTATAACTGTCCTGAATTGTGATGTTGATTGTATTGTACTCTGATGTTGTATTCGGATGATGTATGTACAAACAGATACAGTTTCTTTTCTGTAATGATCAGTTATTATCTATTATATTTTATTCCGCTGCGATGAAAGATTCTGTTGTGTTGTTTTCTTGTCTTCTACCTCCTTCTTCTTTAACCCTGATGGTTCGATTTTTTGGGTATGAAAAATCGGGTTATCACACACTGCCACCTTCACATTGCTCACATCTACATCTCCTTCATCAGTTCATCACTGCTACCACACTTTCAGCCACAACATCGTATTGATGTCCCTCATACATCTGCCATTTACCACCCACACCCTACAAATAGTCATCTTCCCAACCATTAACACACTCCTCCTCCTTCACCATTAACTGATTCACTGTCTCACAAAACCACTGACCATAATTTTGCTGCTTCACATATACTACTTCACAAATTACATTCACCACAAATAAAACTCTTTCATTAAAAAGTTTATTGTCCCTCCTTACTACCACTTTCTCTCACATCTGCTTTAACCAACCACCTGAAACAAAACTTCATACATACACATTACTACATGCTACCCACTTCATCAACTCAACATCACAAACCACCATCACTTCCTCCTAAACCATTTGCTGCCTCCTTCTGAACTTACTGCCTAAAATCATTTCAAGCCATACCTCTGCACATATCAACAACTCAAAGTGCCAAACTTCCATCACTTTCATCAACATCCACCCTGCTGCTTTATCGAACAGCCATCAAGCTCATTTCACACTGCTGCAAAAGCTCCTCAAAACAACCACTGCTTGCACTGAACTTTTCAAAAATTTCCACCTCCTACTGCCATTAGGCAATTCCCCCTGACCACACCATACTTCCCCTACCACTAACACACAACACATCAGCCTTTAACAAACTTCATTTGCTTTCCCTCAACATCAAATACTCTCCAATACTTACTGCATATAACTCCACTTCCATCCACCGTTTGCTGTCAACCCACTTTACTTGCCAATACAATCACATATACCATAACTTTTCCATTCCAATAACTGCCTGCTATCTCCTTACTTACCACACGCCAACTACCTGACTACCTTTCTTCACCCCTGTAACAGCATCTCCTTCACCTCTACCCTGCATATTCCCACAGCCCTGACCTCACTGTCATACCATACAACCAACCACTGACCACACGTGCTACACATCACAAAGCTACTGCACCCCTACATTAGTTCATCTCCACTGCCTAACAACATCAAATACATCACTGCACACTGACATTCCAAAAACAGTGCACAATTGACTGTTGCACTTCACTTCCACCAAACTAACTCCTCAAATCACTTTTGCATATTCCCATTACTAACATCAACTACATCATTAACTCTGAACCAATTTCATCTTACTGCTTCTCTGTCATAACCACTACAACACTTCCAACCGAAGCTTGTCTAAAATACCAAACTTCTACCAGCAACCTCAATCGCCAACTCCTACAATCATGACCCAAATACCCCAATCCCCTTGAATTGGCAACCCTTAACCTCCTCTACCACAACAAAGTCATTTAATTTGGTTTCGAAATTGCGAAGTGGTTTGGGAAATTTTGATTTCTGGTTTTACAGAGAAAGAATTCGCGGTTTTGAAATTCGAAAGCATTTGTAGTTTGGAGAAGTAGTTTGGGGAATTCAAATGCAGTATCTTTTGTATTGGGCCGGGTGGTATTTGCTTGCTTATAAATTGCTTTGTGGAAGGTGTGATTTGTTTTGGGCCGGGTGTGGTTTAATATATGTGTATATATATTTTTAATTATTTAGAGTAAAAGTTTTATGAGAGTTTGTTTATATTTGAGTAAGTAAATCTTTATCTTGTGTAGGTGTAATTCGGGCCTAGGCTTAGCTTTGCAATTCTAATTATGTTATTTTTTTTATATAAAAAAAGGTTCCAAAAAAATGAGGGACTTTGTTTTCCTTTTCCATTTGTTTGTTTTTATCATTGAAATAAAAAAATATTTCATTTGCCTTTAAAAAAATTTGTTTTGTTTTAGATATATATATATATATATATATATATATATATATATATATATAAATCTTGTTCAGTAATTTTTAGATTGCACAAGAAGAAAATCAAAAGAAGGCCTGCTTGCTAAAAAAATAATTGCTTACTTATAAAAAATAATTGCTGCTTAAAATAAAATTTGCTAATAATTCTACACGCTCTGGTAGCGTGCTCTCATCTCTTTTTTTTATTTTCTTTACATTGTTGGTTGCTTGCATTTAAAAAAAAAATCAAAAACAAAAGCAAATTTCATTGTAGTTGCATTGTTAATTCACGTTTAATTTTTATTTTGAATTCATCTCATCTTGTTTTTATTTTCCAAGGGCAACATCCAAATCCACATAAGGTAGGGATTTCATCACCCGTTCCTTGGTCTGCAAATTGCATTTCATCTTATAATTTGCCAATAATAACGGTTAGACTTCAGACTTAAGGGAGTCACAAGCTTACCTACGGCTTAATTATGTCTTAACAAGTTGTCTTCTTTGAACAATTTATCTTCTGGGTGTCTAGGCTACGATAGAGTAATAATCAATTATAAATATACGGTGATTCGTAAATATTATACTGATTGTTTCTCTAAAGGTACTTAAACCTTTGGTTGCATTGCTACAGTGATTCGTGGTGCACCGATAACTCCTGTCTGTTACCTAGCTAAGAACTATCTTGTTGGATTAAGACAAAGTGTGATTATACAATTTTGGATAAGGAGCTATTAAGGATAGAAAATTGTAATTAAGTCCTTACATTCATTTAGTTGCATTAGTTCATGCATATTTCAAAAAAATCAAAATCCAAAAAAAGAAAATTATAAATTTTCCTTAACTTGTTTTTTTAAATCTTTTCCTTTGAAAAATTTTTTAATCAAAAAAAAATTCAAAAAAAAATTTAAATTATTTTTTTTTAGAAAAACAAAAACCCAAAAAAACAAAAAAAAATCAAATTTTCTTTTGAAAAATAAATTCTTTTTGGTAAATATTTTTCTTTTATAAAAAACATCCTTGAAAATGTCTGAATTTCCCTACTTACAAGAATTTTTCAATAGTTGTGAAAATCAATATGATCCATATAATTTCACACCAAATTCTTATGGATATTTTAATGACAACTCTTGTGTAAACAATTTGGATTTTACAGGACAAAACTTTCAAAATGATGACCAACCCTCAACTCTTGAAAATAGTATTGAAACTATTTTGCCTTTACTTGAACTCTCTACATAAAAAAAATCAAATGATGAATGATTTGTGTAATTCATATTTGTAAAATAATTCAAGTCACAGATTTCAAAATGATCAAAATTTGAATTCACTTCAAAATTCATGTTTTCGATTATAACTCATGCCAATACAACTTCGAACTCCAAAATGAATTCCAAAGTCAAAATGGAAATGTGAACCACTTTTTAAATCATTTTGGCAATGAGACTAATCTTGATTATGGTGCAATGGACAATTTTTGTTCTCAACGATTTCAAATTGAAAATTCTCAAGTTAATAATTATGAATTTGATTTTGTTGAGAAAATGGAAGAAAACGAGAAAAATCACATGGATTTATTGTTTGAAACATATATGAGACAACGTGAGAAACAAAATCAAAACCCAATGATTGACGAGTCAAGCGATAATCCACCTTTTACCAAAATTGATAATTTTCAAATAACAACTTTTTAAATTGAAAACAACAATCTTAATGAAGTTGTTGAAAACGCAGTAATTGAGTTGGATTTCAATTCTTTTGAGAGTGTGGAAGTAAATTTAAAATTTGATCTTCCTTTTTTCGATTTTGAAAAATTGAATACAACAACTTTGGATTTTGAACATGATATATGCAATGAATTGTGAATAATTCAACAAAGGAAGACGAATTTTGTGAACACAATTTTTTTTGGACTTTCTGAAGATAAGTTGTTGAATTTTGAAGGGGAAGATTTAAATCACCATTTTGATTTTAAAATCAATAATTTTAAAGAATTTGTGGATGATAAGCTTGACGTTAAATTGGTGAAAATAAACTTTAACTTCAACCAATATTCTATCTACCCCAAAAATCATCGAAAATAAAACAACTCATACGATTTTTAACAAAACGATAATTGTTTTTCCAAATCCACATTCAACTTTGAAATCTTTTAAGATTTGGTTTTCTGTGCTTAAGCTACGTCTCTCATACTTGACGAGACAAATGAATTGGTCTTTGAAAGACCGTTTCATTTACTCCTCAATAGTATATTTTCTGATGTGGTGTAAATAAGAATCGTTTTATTTTCATGTAAATATAGGTCATATTTTAATTTTAATTTTATTTTTCTCCTTTCGCTTGAGTTCACTGTGAGGACATAGTCAAAATCAAGTATTGGGGGAGCCTCATCTTCATTTTTGTTTTTTCATGGTTTATTTTTTGCATTTTCTTTCCAAATCTAAAAAAACGAAAAAAATATTTTCGTTTTGGTATATTGATTTACTTTTAAAGGAACACTATAGGATAAATATATGTTTTTGGTTATTAAATTGAAATTTTTTGAAAATTTATTTGTCTCAAAATAAAATAAAAATAAAGTTTAATTACAAGTAACTATGGTTTAACTAGTATATAGGAAGGTTCATAAGTGATATCATGAAGGATATCCTAATTGAAAATCTTTGCTTAAAGAAGTGGTTGATTTAAAGTACAAGCTATAACATTTTTTATCTTCTAAGTTAAATGGTGCTAAGATGATTTTGCAAAACTCTATCTTTAAGTGTATATATATATATAACAAAAAAAATGATTTTTGAGAAAATAAGAAATACCTAGGGTCATGTGTTCACACGCAAGTGTGTACACCCGCCATGCTCTATACCCTTCTCATGTAAGACCAAAAGGTAGTGCATGATCGATATATTTGGCCTAAGTTTATCTGAGTTAGGTGTATGTATATAAAAAAATTGTCATTAATAATGCCTAAAGTTGATAGGTGTACATATTTGTGTGTACACTCACCATGCTCTGTATTCCCCTCACATAAGCCCAAAAGGCAGTGCATGGGTGGTATATATGGCCTCAGTTTTCTAAGTTAGGCATATGTAAATATTGTTAATATCAATAAAATTTTCAAATAAGAGAGAATAAGCAATTGAAATCCAAGCACTATTTTTACTTATTTGACTTGTTATTCAAAAGAAATGAAAATACCACCTTGCAAAACTTTGATAATCAACTAAGGATCCATTTCATAGTTACAATATGATATCAACCGAAAGAACTAGCCAAACTATAGTCTTATTGTGATGATAACTTAATTTTTTTGGAAATTTTGACAAGTAAAAGGACTTAAATTTCCTGATAATGGCCAAAACTTATATTTAACTTATTCGTGTTAATTTAAAAGTAAATTCTTTATTTGTAAATATTTTCAAAAAAACATGCATTCATCTCTTTGTAAATAAATCTTGCATTTAGGAATTTTTCACTTTGCATTTGGATTTTGTGGTTAGTATCCACTGAAAACCCTTACGAGACAACATTTGTCCTACTAGGGCACCTAGAGATTTAATGGCTTGTTGCATATGCTTAATGCAATCGTGTTTCCTACGAAAATAAATTTATCTTAGTTTTAGTTTATTTGAGGACGAATAAAAAGAAAAGTGTGGGGGTATTTGATGTGCATGTAAATATGCATATTTTTACTTCCTTATTTAATATAATTTAATTAAATAAATGACCATATAGGGTATTTTAACATGTTTAAACCAAAATTCAATTATTTTCAAATCATCATTTATTCCTCTTCATATAGGGACAAAATGGTCATTTAGGTATATTATTTAATTTGAGAAAATTTACTAGGACATTTTTATGTTATTTTGTAGGAATTTAGATTCAAATGGAAGAGGTCTACATGAAAATATGCATGCACAAGAGAAGGAAACAAAAGAATGAAGAAATAAATCATATGCAACATGGACCCCACCTAGCCACTTACCTTGATCTATAATTAGGAGCTAATGCACAAGCTAGTGGACATTAAAGTCACATGCACTCTTAATGGAGGATTAATTCATGCTAATGATAACTTGGTGGCCACACTTTCTCAAGTGCAATTTGGGTAGTCCTCTAAAATATGATTAGGGTTTTAGGCATGTATAAATACTCCTTATGTTTCATGTAATGAAGCTCTTAGCCTCCTCTTTAGTTAGTTTATTTTTAGGCACAAATTGTAAATATAAACTCTCTTTCTCTCCTTCATGGCTTCTTAGCCTTTTCCTCTTATGTAATTTTCTTAATGCAATATATTTACATGCAATTTTAATTCATGTTCTTCTCTTGTTCTTTTCTTTTATGTTAGTAGCTTAGATTTAATTTATGCAAGTAGTTTAATTCTCTTTTTATTTTAATTAGCTTGCATTTTCTTCAAGTTTTTGTTTCATGTTGCAATCTATATTTGTTGAAGTGATAACAAATATGAGAACTAAACCCCTTCAATTTAGGGGTAATGAAGCCCTCTTCATCATGTAGATTCAACATATTCGCTAATTTATGATCTCTTTTTTTTTGCTTAATGGAATGGTTGATGTTGTTTAGCTTTGAATTTGATGGTCTATGTTGTTGACACTAAATAGGCTATGCTTAAACAAATATAAACACAAATTACCTCTACATCTACATATGATTACCCTAATGAAGTGAATTTTAGAATCAAAATTTGATGGTCTATATTACTAATCAATAGTAAATAGATCATGCTTAGAATAGATTTTATTTTCAAGTTCATTGTCAATTTTCATGAGAGTTAACAAGTGGTTTAGTGGATGTGTTAAAGTTTGATGATTTATATTAGGCTAATTAATAGCACAAATAGGCTATACTTATAATAAACACATCAACTAAATTCACTAATGACCAAAAAAGAGATATCATAATTTCTTTATGTTGATTTATGTGATCATGAGATGAAAATTACCTCTAAATTGCCTTCTACTCTCATATCTTTATCCACTTTCTTTTGTTAGTTATTTTTTACATTTTTAGCTTAACACAATTTCAAATCTTAGTTTAATTTGATTGAGTAGAATTTTAAATCAATACAATTCCTTGCGGATCGACCTGTACTCGCCACGAACTAAAATTTTACGCCGTGCGCTTGCGGTTATTATTATTACAAATTTTCGGTTATTTTCTAATTCGATTCAACACGGACTGCTTGGTCTGATAAAATTCTTATTTTCTAAATCCACCAACTGCACCTTTAGCTCCCTCAGCTCGGTAGGTTTCATTCTACTTGGCGGTCTACTCACCGATTCTACTCCTACTACTAAGGCTATACGAAACTCAATAGTTCATTTCGATGGCAGTCCTACTACAGGCTCAAAGACATCTGCGAATTCTCTAACCACGAAAACTAGATTTAACTCATCTTTTACCTCCATAGCACCCAGCAAAGCATCATTCTCAAAACCAGGGTTTTCTATGGAGTATATTATCCGATCACTACAGTCAGGGTGTCTAAGTGATATTTTTGTATCATAGCAAATTATCATAGCATCGTTTTACTTGACCAATCCGTACCCAAAAATAATTCCGAACCCTAAACACATGCGAACTGCAAGCAAATACATGACCTAACAAATCAAACTCTAGGAGGTCACATCTCATCCCAAGAGTCGCATATCCTCCTATCGATTCACAACCCTTAAGAAAGTAACTAGGTATGACGATTCTAGGTTAAACTTATCTACCAAACAATGAGATATAAAAGAATGCTATGCACTAATATCAAATAGAACAATAACTAATACACCATGAATCAAAAGCGTACCTCCCAACACAGCTTTTCCCTTTTCCTCTGCTGTTGGTCTCGAGGTAGCCAGCTCCAATGCAAACACTTTGCCCTTTCCATCCTCGACTAGCTCCTTGCACTGGTTCTTATAATGTCCAATCTGATCACAGTTGAAACATCTTACTCCTTTCTTGTCAGCAGCTTTCTTCCCTTTGCCTTTCCGGCACTCATGAGCATAGTGCTCCCTCTTATCACATTTATAACAAATAACTTCTGTTTTCCCTTCTTGGTAGCTCCACTCTTCTGAACTCCCTTCTTATGGAAAAACTTCCTCTTCTGGTTCTGTCCTCCTTGAGCTCCTCCTACCCGATTACCCTTAAGAAAAGCAAGCATCTCTACCTGCCTCAAAGCCATCTCAACAATTACATCGTATGGATCTCTATATGCGATAATGTGGCCTTAGCAAGCTTAGGCTTCAACCTGCGAATGAACTTCTCATTCCTTTTGATAACGGTATCAACCGTAGCATATCCATATCTCGATAACTCCTAAAATATGGTTCCATACTCAAGCACCATCATATCTCCCTGCTCCAACTTAGTAAACTTCCTGAGAAGAGTTGACTTCACAATCTCCGACATAAACCTCTCCTCAAACTTTCTTGTAAACTCAACCTAAGTCATGGTCTCCTCACTGACTCTAACTGTAATACTGTTCCACCTGTAAAGTGCTGCTTCCCGTAATTTCCTAGAAGCAAGCCTCCTTTTCTGCTCATCATTAGCCCCAAATCAGCAAAAATCTTCTCGCAATGAAGTAACCAGTGCTCCACTTCAATTGCGCCCTTAGCCCGATAAACAGTTTTCCTCCCAGTCTAACATAATCTCTACTCAATACAACATAATTATTGACCACTAAGCTCCTTGATTTCCTCCTTCAGCATTTCCTCCAACTAAACCCGCAGTAACTCTAGCCTGCATCATGTTAACTAAGAACTAAGACATATCTCTCATATCTACTTGCGGCATTCTAGCACCCAAATTAGCAGCTTGAGCCAGACCGGGATTCCTTCTTGTGTCTAGTATAACATTCCTATTAGTTGTGGTGCTTTCCCCACCAATGATAACTCTTCAACTTCTAGCATCCATATCTTACGTTTATAAACTCTGCATTCGAGTCATTATAAGATACAGAAGAATAGCCTAAGAGAGATGGGAGAATAAAGATAAAGCGTTTACTTATATATAGAAAATACAAGTACATTACTATAGCATTATCCCATACCCCAATCTTTTCTCTAATTCCTTACGATTATGTTTTCAAAATCATTTTAAGTTTGAAATTTCTTTTAAAAACTTTCATAAACCTATGCTCTGACACCAAGTTGTAACATCCCTTATCTTGAAGCCCAAAGCTAAGTGCTTCAGATGCTGTAGTCATCTATAGTATTAACTTCCGGTGACAAAATACGGTAATGTTAGTGGTATCCATAATATCAGAAGCACATGAATATGAAATAAAAATCAACATAGTCTTAAAAACAACTTTTCTGATTACATTCAAATCAATAGTTCATATTCAGATACATAATCCCGAAACGATTCCCCGATTTTGATCAAATATAATTATTACAAATTATGCCAAGAGCGACATATGAAGATGCCTCCTTGGATGATCAAAGCACTAAATAGACATATTAGTCATAATACATTATAGCGAAAATAAAATTAAATAGATCCTAACTTTGCCTCCCGCACGTCTTCAGAAGCATATTCGTCCAACCTTATAAACCTAAAAAACCTTAACTCTCAATCTACTCAAATTAACTTTGGGCACCCGAGAGTTTAAGGGGAAAACATAAACTTCAAGTCAGACATAAAACCTGGTTTGAATAATACTATTACATCTCGGTTTACCGATACTAAGTGAGACCATGCCGCTTAGCGGAACGGGTTTCCCCTCACTAATATCCCTTTAAAGACATATCTTTTGCAAATCAGAGTCCTGTAATCAAACTGATTAAATCAATAATAGCAATACCATACATGCACATAAATCAGGTAATTAATGGACTATCTGTCCAAACAATATAGTTTTGTTTGGTTAACTATAAACCACTGGCTCACTCGGGCCTACCAGACAAAATAAATAATCTAACTTCTGTTACACACACTTCTGGATGGTCTGTCCTTAACTTACTTCTTCCAGGGTCAAATGATCCTAATGGTTTTGCGGGATCACCAACAACCTATCTTTCTTTATATATTCCTTTCTACGCGTAATATCATTTTGGACTTACCTGTTGATGTGCACGTTAATGTGCATATTTTTACCACCATATTTAATCTATTTATATTTAATAAATGATCATATCGGGCATTTTAACTTGTTTAAACCAAAATTCATATTATTTTCAAATCGTCACATATTCATCTTCATCCAAGGGCAAAATGGTCATTTTTGTGCATATATTAATTTGAGAAAATTTAATTGGAAATTTCTATATTTTTTTATAGGAATTTGGCTTCATATAATCATGAAGATGTATGCATGCACAAGAGTGAAGATAAAGAAATGAAGATGGAAATAATTCAAAGGCATGATAATGGAGGACCCTACCTACCCACCTACCTTAATGTACAAATTAGAGGCTAATGCACATGCTTATGGACTAATGGCTTCATGTACACTTAAATGATGATTAGTAGAAGCTAATGATTACTTGGCCTCTACACTTTCTCAAGGGTATTTTGGGCATTCCCCAAAAATATGAATTAGGGTTTAACACATGTATAAGTACCCCTTATGTTTCATGTAACCCTCTCCTCTCCCTTAGTCTCTTTTAGTTTAGTTTTGGCTCACAAATAAACAAGCTCTTATCTTTCTCTTTTCATGGCTACTTAGCCATTTTTATTTCATGTACTTTTCCTTTTTTATGCAATGTAATTATCATTTCCTTTTAATTACATGTTCATTTCCTTTCATGCTAGTAGTGTAGATTTTCTTTTATGCAATTAGAATAGTTTTTCCTTTCATTTAGCTTTCATTTTGCTTTCTTTTTACTTTCATGTTGCAAGCTACATTTTTTAATCAAATGACAAATATGAGAGGCTAAACCCTTCAATTTAGGGGTAATGAAGCTCTCTAATTATGTAGCTTCAACTATTTGTTAATTCATGCTCTCTTTTTGTGCTTAATGATGATGATAGAAATGGTTTACTGGTTGTTTTTGCTTTGAATTTGATAGCCTATATTGTTGACATCAAATAGGCTATGCTTAAACAATCACTAACACTAATTGCCTCTTCATCAAAATATGATTATGGCAAAAGAAAGTGATTTGAAATTAAAATTTGATGGTCTATATTTCTAATCAATAGTTAATAGGTCATACTTAAAATAGAATTTATTTTCATTGTCAAATTTCATGAAAGTTGGTAAGTGGTTTAAGGGTGTGTTATAGTTTGATGGCTTATGTTGGCTAATAAATAGCACAAATATGCCATACTTATGATAAACACATCAATTAAAGCACTGGTGACCGAAAAAGAGAGATTATGATTTCATATGTGTTGAACTACATGATCTAGAGAGTGGATTTATTCTCTAAATTGTCATTTAACTCTTATATTTGCATCTATTTTCTTTTGCTAGTTTGTTAATTTTCTAACTCTCTAGCTTAACTTTCACTCGACTTTGGTTTAATTTGATTGAATAGATTTTTAAAATCATCAATTCCCTGCTGATTGACCCGTATTCGCCACGTACTACAAGTGTACACCATGCGCTTGTGGTTATTTTTAATTTGAAATTTTCGACGGTTTTCTAATCCGATAGAAATTCCATCGATTAACACCTGTGACAAAGCCCTATACACTAGAATTTTTCACTTATATTAGCGTGGGGCTATTAGCTAAAGTATTGGGCATGACCCTATAATAGTCCCATCTGGTATTCTAATATCTAAGTCATTTACTTAGGGTTAACTACCCCATCAAATTTTCCTTGAAAACATTTTTTCAAATTGATTTAACCCTTTAAATCATACTTACACAAGGAAAATTTACTTTTTGCTTTACTAAAATATCTTTGCCATAATATATGCCTTACAAAAAATAATGTTGATGAAAACCTAAATCAATAGGGTTATTTATCGCTTTAAAAACAAGTTAAAGCTTTCTTTAACTTAGAAAATATTAGGTTTTAAATCCTAGATATCACCTTCTAAACCCTTGTTTAAAAACTTTAAACAGTCCCTTTCGAATCCATTGAAAGTACCCCTTTCAAAATAGGTTAACAACTTTACCTTGAAACACTAGACTGAAGAGCCAATGCATACCTTTCTAAACCTTTAAAATAGACCTTTCGAAATCATTAAAATTATCCCTTCGAAAGATTTATAAACCTTAAACATTCTCTTTTCAAAATACTTTAAACTTGCCTTTCAAAAGCATTGGAAATCTTCCATTTAAAAAACTCAAGTAAACCTTTCGAAAACATAGAGGTACCTCCCCTTCGAAACCTACATTATATATCTTTCGAAAGCATTAAATTCTTTAACCTAAAACAAACATTTCAAAAGCACTGGGTTTATGTAAAAGTTTGTGGGACATAACTTCGAAACTAGTTAAAACTATTCCTTTCAAAACCTTTGGGTTTAACTTTCAATATATCTAAGGATCTTAAAAGAACTAGGGCGAAAGCATTGCTTTTGAAAACATTATACCTAAGTAAAAGAAAGTGGATGGTTTCGAAACCAACCCTTTCGAAAGCATGGAGAAGAAACTTCAAAGTTTAAGGCAAAAGAACCCTTTCAAAGGCATTAATTCGAAAGGTTGAATACGGCAGCAGGGGTTTTGACCCCTTCGAAAGCTTGTTATAAAAAAACAATAGGCGGCAACCCATTCGAAAGCCCTTTCTTTATATAAACAAAAGAAAGTTGGTTAAGTCGAAAGCTCCAACCCCTTTGAAAGCCTTATTTGTAATCAAAATAGTTCCAAGTTTATAAGGGCTACTTCTACCCCTTCGAAAGCATGTTTTGACTCTTTACTTTCCATTTAACTCCAATCCACTACGTATCAAGGCATTGATACCATGTGTATTGGTTTCGACTTGGTTGGAGGTGGATGTATGGTGTCGAAAGGTGGCTGCTATAAATGGCGAAGTAGTAATCCTTTACAAAATTGATTTTTAACCTTTTAAAGTAATATCTATCCAATTAACTTGTCTTATTTGTCATCATATAATTGGTTGCGAAATCTTTATTCAAAAATCTCTTTTGAAAGTGCTGCCGAATTCAGTAATTAACAATTTAAAACATTTAGCAAATTGCCCCTTCTCCTTTTATAAACATATAAAACATTTAAGTCCCATGCCTTAAATAATTTTATATCTATGATAAATTACTGAGGAAAATTCTCCAAAAATTCTCATAAATCACTTTTAATTTTTTTTCTAACATATTTAAATTTCCGACCCAAAGCTAACATATAATAGCAAAAATATTTTAACCTAATTTAACCGTTTTCTTTACTAGAAAATTCATAATAAATCAACAACAACATAGAAAATTATGAAACTTGAAACCCATCTCTAAAACAATATTCCTGACCTTATATCGAAAATGCAAGCCATTTGGATGTCATTTAATAGGTTTTTCAAATCAAATCTTATCATAAAATCCATATGAAATAAAATAAATCATTAACAAGCATATATAGCCATTTAAACAATCAAAACATGTCATTTTTCTTGCAAGATAAATTCGGATCTCATTTAGAAACCGAAAGCAATAAGAATGAGATGCAATCTATTATTCACCTTAGCTTGATTGTTAAGAAGGTTGAGATTTGCTCTTGAATTGATTGGATTAAGCTTCCTTCTTGAATTCTTGCTTATCTTTCTTTAGATTTCTTCTAATGGTGGCCGGCCAAGCTCTAGGTTTAGCTTTTGTTTGTGAATATTGTAAATGAAATTGGAATAAGGATTTAGGTTAGTAGAACTTAGTTAATTCCTATTTTGCCCTTATCTTATTATTAAATTTCCATTTGTTTGTTCATTACATAAGGAACAGCTACCTTATAATTATACAAATCTCAATCCCTTAACCATTTACACTATTTTATTTAGTTTATCTAATTTAATGTCCTAAATAATGTTAGTCAAAATTAGGGTCATTACACAATGTTACCAGTCAAGCAAGGCACGCAACAACTAAGAACAAGTTGGGACAATCATGGAAAGTTGAAAATTAAATCACCAGACTTCCTCAATCCTAGAGTAGGATTGAGAGCCAAACCAAGGGCATTCGAATCATTTGCTCCTAACCTTTCCATCTCTTACAAATGCTTGAATACAAGCGTTCGAAATAGCTAGTCCTATGAACAGGGATGGTGCATTAATACTTTGTCGACGGAAACCTCACCAAGTCCAAACACAAATAATCGTGGAGTTGGTTGGATAATAGTTCTATTTCGCAAAACACATCATACTAGCAACAAATTGCCACCCAGGGAAATGAAGGTCTTAACGCTCAAGAATTTGGTTTGCCCGACGATGGACAATGACAGCGAGAGGAAGCACTTAGTCCTCAAGAATTCGTTGATGCCCGCTGATTAGCGACATCGAAAAGGTTCTCAAAACCAAACAAGGAACTAGGTAGATAATTCAGCTTCAACCTGTAAAATTTTGCCTTTGCCTGAAGTCTGGCGAGGAAGATAAGGACCGATAAACTACTTATGGACTGACCAGATCATTCAGTCCCATATTGCAGGAATATATCATAAGCCGAAGATAGGGGATGCCAAAGAGAAACCCCTAAAATAAGACTATCTATACATTGGCTATCAGGAACAGAACCAGGAGCCCGATCGAATCTTTAGCCCTACCATCTGGAATCTAATGTTGCTAGGAGGCCTGCAGTGTTAGGAAGAAATATTCACTTTTGAGCTGATCGAATTGGTCGACTCTAACCTACAGGCATCAATTTTTTCCCGAATATAGGCGATAACAAGGAGAAATATATAGAATTGAGTCACTGATGCGCCATTTTTTGGATATAAAAACTGATACACGATTGGAATTTTAGCCATAACATATAGGAATCTACCATCGATCAGAGATTGGCAACATCAAGAAGATGTAATCATCAAACTTCAAGAATTTTATTATTCCTTGAAAGCAGGAAACTTCAAGAAAGGTTAATCAAAATCGAATAATCCGTGTGATAGTTTCCGAAGATTAAAACTATATCCAACCGAACTTCAAGGACATCAGTAGCAATCAAGCAGGACATGCTTGGTAAAGGGTAGGCAAAAATAGTCCCAAAAACTGAGAATAAGTATTATTTGACTTTTCCCGATCCAAGACCAGGATTTAGGAAATCTCAATTAGACAGGGACAATCAGATAATTTGCCCTGTATGTTTAATTCACACTAATACTTAGACTCATGGCAGTCAAATCCCATCAACATGATTTAGTTCATAACAAAAACATATGAATAAGGAGTAAATACTACAGGTAATGTTCCTCGATGATAGGGAGCAAGATAAAGCTTGGACTATTTGCAAAGATAGTTGGTCGAACGGAACACGACCAAGCACAAGCAGGAACAAATATGGAGTTGGTTAAATGACATCCATATTTCCTCAAGCATAACACTTTGGCAACTGTATGCATGATCGAATAAAGGAACATAACCAAAGAAAATTACAAGCTTTTGTTTATTTGCACAAAGTTGCAAGACAGTGGAGGCCGCTCCCACGTAAGCATAACTAAAATGAAGCTCGATAAGAAAACAAGCTTCGGGGAATTCCTGCTTGTTCCTCCCTCTTCATCCAAGGTCTTAAGGTCGTGTACTCATTTATTGGAGCAGATGGATTTAGCAACAACTCTACTGGAGGAACTGTGCCTTTCAATTCAATCGTAATCAATCGTGATGGTATTGACAGACAAAAAGCAAAACCTAAGCTATGAAGGATGCATCTTTTGGAGGAGTTGAAGTTACTTCACAAGTCTAAAGATGGGATGACTGAAAAGTCATTATAAATATTAAACTCGACGTTCAATAATTCAGCTTTTCTTTTCAGGATCACTGGAAGTACGGAAACCGGAAAACCAAAATGATGGAACATTCACTATATCCAATTTTGGAATAAATCATCTCACTAGAATTCAAACGATAATAGGAACTTGGCCAAGTTATCAAAAAGTGACAGTTGAAGCTAGAGAACAAGACTTGGCTCCGGGACAGCATACATTCATCCTAGGCAAAACTTAGCTTCACTACCAGCCAAGTAAAATCCAAAATTCAACCACCTCCCTTTCAAATTTCCATCATCCAAAAATCATTGCGAAAGAGTTTCAATACCAACCTAAAGCGCAACATAATCTTCATAGTGCAAATAGCATCGCCAATGCAATGGAATGAAATTTCAACTGTAACTAAACGGAACAGTTAATGGACAATTCACCAAAAGAAAGCAGTGTCTTGAGACGACGCTAAAATGATCAAGCTGGAGTTTTCAGAATATCGGCTAAGGGTTTGCTCGATCCAGAATGCATTTTTTTCAAGATAGCTTACTTTGGGAGGCAAATGTTAAGAGGTTTTTGATCAAGCCGATTTCAACTAAAAGTTAGACCGTTATAACAAGGATAAAATGATTTAAGAACTTTGGAAACATCATAAAAGTCAAGAAGAAGGAAATATCAAAAATGAGTGAAAAAGGTTAATTTAGAATTTTCAACTTGGCGCTTGGTGTCGGTCTCGAGTCGTACCTGAGCTAAACCTAGGAAAATGAAGGAAAACCTAAGTTAGGGCAAGATAATACGACTTAGAGTCAAACTCGAGTTATACTCGAGACGAACTTGGGTCGGACCCAAGTCAACTTAGTATTGAGTTATCATAAGGTCAAAGTAGAGTTAAACTCATATTAGACCCAAGTCAACTCATTACCAAGTTATCTTGGAGTTAGGCCTGAGTTAAACTTGAGACAAAATGGGATCAGACTCGAGTTATGATTTTACTTGGGTCAGACTCACAAAACTCTCAGGCAGGACTCCAAGCAAAACACCTTAGCATAAAGTGGTGATATTTCCTAGGTCAGACACACAAGACTCTCCGATCAGATTCCAAGTAAGTTCAACCCCGACCTCGAAGCTCATTATTTTCACTATCGTCAAGACAAAGTTAAAGATGAAGACTGCGACTTGAAATCTGGAAGGTACAAACTAAGGAAATAGCTTGGGAAAATTCTAGCAAAAAATATGCTAAGTCTATAACTTGATACCGAGTTATCACCATAGGTTGGTACAGAGTTATCACCATAGGTTGGTACGACTTGAAACTTGGCGAGCATACTTAGAAGAGCTAGAGAAGCTACTTGCAAAAGTTTCACTATTTTTGGAGCTAACTCCTTAACTCTGTACTGAGTTAAGGCCATAGGTTGGTATCGGTTAAGGAATCTCAACGAAATGGCTCTAAACTTGGTAAGAATGCTTTGAAGAAGTAAAGATGAGGCTCAGGGAAATTTCAGAATGTTTAGAGTCATGTCCTCAACTCAGTACCTAGTTAAGGCCTTTGGTTTGCGCCGAATTAAGGCTCCTTAGGTTGGCACGAGTTATCAAATCTCCACCATTTTCCACCAAAACTTCTAAACCACATCAACTATGATAAAGAAGAACAAAACAAGTTGCAAAGTTAAACTTGCCTCAAGGTCCCTAGCTCGATAATGAGTTAAGGCCTTAGATTAGCGTCGAGTCAAGGATCCTTAGGTGCCAAGTTAAGGGTTTAACTCCTAGTTCTTTAAATTTTCTTATGCTATTTTAGGTTATCTTCTGGACCTCGGTGGTCTTCTGGCTCTATACCCTTATTTCCTCTATAAATACAAGCCTGCTGCAACCAAAAGGGGATTTGATTTCTGCCATCACACATGGAAGCTTTGCCTCTTCTCTATCCTCTATCTCCATACTATAGTCACCAAGGCAGCTCCTCTATGTAATTCCAGGACTTAGAATCGGTCGAACCCATGTACTTGTAACTTATTCTCTCTCAAACCACTTGTAATCTCAAGAAAACAACATCAAATCTATAAGCACAAAGTTATAAAGTGGACGTAGGCTAGAGACATCCGAACCACTATAAAACTTATGTCTCTTTCTATTATTTCTATTATTTCTTTTTTATTTTCATTACGATCTGCTAGATCTAGGTCTCACAAGTTTCCTATAACCTATTCTCAAGTGTTGATCCATTTTTGGCATTAACAATATCGCAAACCAATAGGGATAAGGAAGGATTTATTGCCTTTGACTGGATCTAAAATGTATATATACGAGAGAGTTCATAATTGTTATATGTTTTGGTTTTCAAAACTATATAGTATAAGTCGCATGCACACGAGCATTATAGGTACACTTTTGTTTATGAGAGACCGATCATTCTTGTTACAGATTAAGAATGAGCCGACATATAAGAAATACTATGAGGAATTCTGCTTTGGGTGTTTAGGAGGGAGCAGGGCAGGAGCTGCAACCCGACTTCCAAGTGATGTTGAATGCTAAGATGGTGATTACAATGAGAAATATTTAGGCTGTTGCTCTTTGTGCGGTTGTTGGAAGAGGTACTCATGTGCAAGTGCCTAAGGTTAATTTTACCAAGTTGAGTAAGGACTATTCTACTCTAGGAGGAAAACTATTCCATGGAACATAATCAGCCATGGAAGTGCAGGATTGGTTGGATACCTATGAGTGCATCTTTGGTGATATAGAAGTGGATGATGCTATGAAGAGGAAGTTGTCTGCTAGGCAACTTCAAGAGTGAGCTATGAATTGGTGGAATGCTATTACCAATACTACACTAGATAATCAGTTTGCATGAGACCAGTTCAAAGGATGGTTTGAAGAGAAGTTCATTTCGGCTCCTCAGAAGTCGGTGCTGGTTAGGAAATTTGCTGATCTTAAGCAAGGAGAGATTTCAATTTCTAGGTATGTTGTAGAGTTTGATGATTCATTGAAATGTGGGAAGTTATTCACCGACATTCCATTCATGGAGAATGGAAGGTTCATGCAACGACCTAGAATTTTAGACAATTGGTTTTGGAATATTTAATTTATTTTAAAATTTTAAATGTCAGTTTATAAGCCAAGCAACTTAAATTTCAATTATAGATATTTATTTGAATAGTGAATTTAGATAATTGGAATATTTAAATAATTTAATCTTGAATTTAAAATGATTAAAAATGATTTCGAAAGCTGATTTAATTTCTACTTGAATAAGAATGAAGATAATAAACTTTTGAATTTGAATTAAAAGTGATTTGAAGTGTTTTAGTAATTTGTTTTAAATAACGGGTGAAATAGCCTTCTGGGACATTGTCTCGAATTTTGATGAAACCGGTGCTATTAGATCCATAATAATGAATTATTATACGATGAAGAATTTCATGATGATCAGACATACCGTGTGGTCGTATGAGTTTTAAATGCATACAAATTAATTTCAGGAATTTATATAACATAATTGGGTTGAAAAGCTATCTTCTATATATGATCGAATTAGGTCTCGAGACTAGTTCCGTTGTGTTTCGAATACAGGTATTATATATAGAACGCTAGGCGGCATGACTTGCTTGGAGTTCGAGATTTAAGGTGCTTTGCATGAATATTTTTAAATTAAATAATATGCTGCCAATTTTCAAGCCTACACCGCAACTATACAGTTCATACCTACCCCATGTTGCACTTCCTTAACTCAAGCTTCCTTTCCCTATAAATGTGACCAAACCAGAGAATGTATTTGTTCTTTTTTTTCAAAATTAATTCCCCTCCACATCCTACGACTCTCGATCATCGGAGTCACTCGAGGCAGTTTTAGGTCATGTAATTAACTAGGAAATTGTAGAGCTAGGGAAGAGAAAGGCAGTCAATAGTTGATCGTCATCAATCATCGTGTGGTGGCTGTAGTTCGTCGACGAACGACAATAGTTTCTTTTGCCGATTCCAGCGTCGTCGTCTAGTTTTGGTCGATGGGGTCTGAAGAAAAGATGGAGATGGTGGTCGGGGCTACGACATTGTGCACTTTGGTGGCTAATGGTGGACTACGGAAATGGGATTTTCAAGTTGAACAGTGCAACTTCGTGGGGTTTTTAGAGGTAACAGTGGTGTTTGGGAAGACGATGTTTGGGGCGTTGGCTTCTCGAGATAAAGGGGTGCTCGGGGAATGGCTGTGGTGGTCATTGGTGAATTAGGGAAGCAACCTGGCAACGTGGAAGTTGAGCACAAGAGGGAGGATTAGGAATTAAAGATTTGGGCAAGAGGGTATATATTGTAATTATAATGATATAATGATATATTGTTTTTCACGGTTGAGAATTCACGAATAATTTTTCCCTCCACGATGGTCATCTTCGTTCTTTTGAAATTTTAATGGCGTCTTCATCTTCTTCTTCTTCTTCATCTTCTTTCTCCTTTGACTCCGCATCCTTTCCTCCTCTTTCTTCTACCTCTTCTTCATTTCTTTCTTCAGCTTCTACTGTTAATCTCCCATTTACAGTGGTATCTCCCAATAACAATGTTTCTTGTTCCCCGAATTCAAACTGGTCGCATCTTTTCAAATCTTTACCTCGTAATGCTGAGTCGTATAAGCCTATTCATTTTGACATTTTGAGAGATCAACCTTCTATTGATTTGCCAGATCTCATTAAAGAAGAAGGATTGAAATACTGGAACAATCATTTAGTCGGTTTCTTTCTTGATGGTACGCTTTCTTTTTTGTCGGTTGTGAATTTTCTTAAAAGATATTGGAAACTTAAGGGTGAAGTTGAATTTAAATCGGATGGGTATAACTTTTACTTCAACTTTTCCAATCAAGAAGATAAGGACAATATCCTTAACTCGGATCCTATCTTTATTAGAGGTAGGATGTTCATTATTATAAAATGGGATCCTTCTGTTGGGTTATCTCAGGCTCAAGTAAAGAAAGTTCCGGTATGGATACATTTTCATAGGATTCCAATCATCTTGTGGACGTTAGTTGGTATCAATTGGTTGGCATGTCACATTGGTAGATTAATATGCTTTGACAGTAGCACTGAGAAGTTACAAAGGTTTAAGTATGCAAAAGCTTTGGTGGAGATTTCACCTGATTATGAATTACCAGACTCTATCCATGTTTCTCAACTAGGAAAGAATTGCCCTGATGTTCAATTATCTTATGATTGGAAACCTAAAATTTGCACTCACTGCAGAATTTTTGGACATGATACTACAACATGTGAATTTGTTAATTCTGTCAATGATGTTAAGGACAATAATATGCATGATTTGGAGGAGACTTAAGTTAGGACATATACTGCTAATCCTATAGATCAAAATTGGAAGGTGGTTAATAAAAGAAATAAAGGGATATGGAAAAGGAAAGTCTCTATGGAAAAGGAAAATTCTCAGTTAAATGTTGATGAAATGAGAAGTAAGGAAGTTCCAAAAGACAATGAAACTCACATTGTTAATAATTCTTGCCCTGCGGTCAATGCTAACCCTTTTTCAGCTTTATCCAATCCTTCTATTGATATGGTCAAGGTTGGTTCAAATGTTGTTTCAAACTCTATTGATATGGTTAGGGGTGTATCTGATTTACTTTGTAATGCGAATCTTTCTACTTCATCCTTGTCAAGTGAAAATCCTTCTAAAGTCAAGTGGTAATCTTTTTCCTGCTAAACATTTTGGTCCTGATTTTTCTTGGTCTAATTGTAATAGGAGTGGTAATCCAACATTATGTAAAATTGATCATATTTTTCTTAATCTGTCTTTTCTTCATCTTTGGCCAAAATCTTTTTATAACATTTGTCAGCCCTCTTTATCTGATCATAGGCCATTAATTTTTCTTTGGGGAGTTGATGATTTTTGTGGAGGGAAACACTCTTTTAAATTTTTTAATTTTTGGACTAAGCAGGTGGAATATTATGATATTTTAAAGCAGGTCTGGAGAATGCAATTTGGCAAGGATCCTCTCACAAACATTATACTCAAAATGAAAGCTTTGAAATTTCAAATAAGAAGTTGGTCTTCTGCAAGTTTTGGTAAGGATTCTAAACTATCCTCTCAAATTAGGAATCAGCTGATTAGGATTCAAGAGCAACTGAGTGCTAGACCATTTGATAATACTTTACTTCACACTAAACTACAATTAAAGAATGCTCTTGAACAAATTAGTTTAAAAGAAGTGTCAGCACTCAAGCAGAAAACTCACTTGAGAATGGAAAAGGAGGCTGATAGGAATACTAAATATTTTCATAATTACTTAAAAGTTAAAAGGAATCGTGAAAGCATTTTTCAGATAAAGGACATGTGTGGAAATTTGGTGGAAACTTTTGATGGAATTAATGAAGCTTTTGTGAGGTATTTTACATCCATTCTAGCTCTAGATAATCAATTCATTCCTGACATTAATCCTCTCTATGATATCACTCTTCCAACCTTAGATACCCTTCAATCCAATTCTCTGATTAATGCTATTTCTAATAATGAAATTGAAGCTGCAGTTTTAGTTTGGACAGAGATAGTTGTGGAGGGCCTGATGGTTATAATGCTCATTTTATTCAACAAAGTTGGAAGGTAATTGGGGCTGATATTATTAAGGCTATTCAATATTTTTTTCTTAATAATAAATTACCTGTTGGATTGGCTACCACTGCTATTGCACTTATACCCAAGAAAATAAATCCATCTTCTGTTGTTGATTTCAGACCAATTTCATGTTGTAATATCATTTATAAAATAATTTCCAAAGTTTTGGCTAATAGATTACAATTAGTCTTGCCATCTATTATCTCAAACAACCAGGCTGCATATATTAAGGGTAGATCAATAAGTGATAATATTCTATTAACCCAAGAATTATTGTACGGTTATGAAAGGAAGAATATTTCTCCAAGGTGCATGTTAAAGCTTGACATTAAAAAGGCATTTGATTCTATTGCTTGGAATTCAATCTTAGCAATCATGTCCAGAATGAACTTCCCAAAACCTTTTTTAGCATGGATTTACACTTGTATATCATCACCCATGTTTTCAATTTCAAGAGAGGGTGGGCTATATGGTTATTTCAAAAGTAAACAAGGTATTAGGCAAGGTGATCCAATTTCTCCATACTTGTTCATTATTGTTATGGAACTTCTTAATCCCATTTTGAGGAGTCTTGTTGCTAAAGGAGATTTTCAGCTTCATCCCAAATGTAAAAGACCTGTTATTACCCACCTTCTCTTTGCTGATGATCTTATCATTTTTTCTAAACCGACTTGTCACAATATTCAGTGTATCATTTCACTCTTGAGCTTTTCTATTCTATTACTGGCCTTCAAATTAATCTTCTCAAGTCCAATATTTTAGTTGCTGGTTTAGATTCAAATCAGAAAGATGATATTATTAGGTGCTCTGGTCTACAGGAGTTATCCAAAAATACCTTCTACTTGGGTTTGCCTTTATTTTTCTCTAGAGTTACTAAACAAAATTGCTTACCACTTTTTGAGAGGATTATTGAAAGGCTTCAATTATGGCCAATGGATAAACTGTCACAAGCTGGTAGATTAACTATCATTCAATCAATTGCAGTGGCTATCACAAGATACTGGACTAGACATTATATACTTCCTGTTAAGCTTATTAATATGATATCTAGTGCATTTAATAAATTTCTTTGGCACGGTGATCCTTTTTCCAGAAAGATGATTCCTATTTCTTTTTACAAACTATTTGATTCCAAAAAGAAAGGCGGTCTTGGTATTACTAATATTTTTCTTTGGAATAAGGCAGCTATATCAGTATACTTCAATAAAATTTTTGAATCTGAAAGGAATTTATGGTCTCAATGGGTCAATAACAACCTTATTGGTAAAAAGAATTTTTGGATTATGCCCATTCCACAAAGCTGCAGTTGGAGTTGGAGATGTATTCTAAGGCTTAGGGAGATTTTCATTCCTCTTATTCAGTGTAACTATGTTTTGATTAAGGATTTATCATTCTGGCACTCACCTTGGGCTAAACAAGGGATGATTTTAAGTTCTGTAGTGGATTATAATTTGAGAAGAAGCTCTGGTATTTCTGAACAAGCAAAGGTTGAAGAGTTTATGCATGATGATGGTATAGTTTTACCATATTCTAGTTCCTACCAACTTAGGAACTTATGGAATGATATCATGGGCAAACCTACTATCAATAATGACAATGTTTTAATTTGGTCTGGCAAGGGTGAACATCATTCTATTAAACTTGTGTATAATGCTCTCTGTCAAAATGGTTATCAATTCCCTTGGCATTCAAGAATATGGAATATTGGGGGTAGTGCTAAGGAAAATTTACTGTTATGGAAGGAGATGGCAAATGCATTAAATACCAAGGATAAACTATGTAAAATGGGTATTATCTCAGATGACTTATGTGTACTATGCAAATCTGAAACTGAAAGTAATAATCACTTGTTTTTTGATTGTACCTTTGTGTATCAGATATGGTACAGATTACTTTCTAATGGTGGTTTTTATAGACCATCACCTGTTAGCACGGTGGAATGGTTTAATGTATTCAAAGCTACAAGGTGGAAGACTCATAAGACAAGGTTGTTGCTTAAACTGCTAAAGAAACTGATACATGCAATATGGTCTGAAAGGAATGATAGAGTATTTGGTAAGGGATGTAAGAATGTGGCACAGCTTTATAACCAGATTCATGGCAAGATTCTCAGAGACTTGAGAGCTAATCATATTTGAAGCTCAAGGCAAATCTACTTCAGGCAGAGGGCTATTTTCTGGAGTAATATACAATATAGGATTCTTCATTCAGGTTGTTCTGTGTAATAATTTTATTTTTGCTTTGTTTGTTTTATTATTCTGTAATGTGTATAATATAGAATTTTGTCATTCAGAGGCTATTGTCTGGTGAGGTTGTATTGAGTGATATTTTTGTGATCTATAACTGATCTTGTAATTCTATATAAGTCAATAAAATGAGTTTTACTCTTGCTTTTCAAAAAAAAGATATAATTAGTTTAATTATATTGTAATTTAAAAATCGATAATTAAAAACCTGTATAACTCTCTCATACGAGGTCTAATCGAGGTGCGGATTTTGCCATTGTGCTCATGATGACGTAAGCTTCACGATGGAACTGGTTGGTTCGAATTCTAAGAAAGTTAAAATTAAGGCTAAAATCGGTCGTCGTTCGATTTTAGTTCCAAACCAGAATGCTCGGGCGACAACTGAGTTTCGGTTTGGAACGCTTGGGTGACAACTAGAGTTTCGATGAGTTAAACTCACCTTTCTGTTAACCAGTATGTTATACAGTCGATAAAAATTATTCATTGGATGTTTGAATGATTTACTATTTTTATTAGTTGGGTTGGATTTATTTCCGTCCCTGGAGCGGATGACCTTTTATATATACCTGCCAAGTAATGGATGACCCATATTATATAATTATATACTATTTGTGATGTAGGAGGACAGGTTGAAGAGATCCAACAGGATTACTCACCATTGTTGATTTTGTTTACATATATATGAGCTATGATGTAAGGGGATAGGTTGGAGGGATCCAACAGGATTCCTCGCCATTGTTGATTTTTTAATTTCAATAATGTTCTTGTCATATGAATTATTGGACATTAAACCAGATTGTTAGCTTTATTGATTATGACATTGTTATATATTCAACTTAAACAATGTAGTGATAGGAAATCAATATTGACATGGGTTAAGCATTTGGCAGCTATTGGCCTTAAATTAGTATTTTGAAATACTATAAATTATCATTTGGATTGGAATTGATTTTGACACGGAGAATGATTTAAGATCTGAATTTGGAGTTTCGAAAATATTTTGTTTAAAAAGGATTAAATTGCTATTATACTCCAACCTTATTATCTGTCTTTTCTAAGTCAACTAGAATTTTTTTTATTTAAGTTATTTATTTATTATTTAATATTGTTTTAAAAATTATTTATTTATTATTTAATACTGTTTTAATGGTACTTATCAATATTTTAATATTTTGAAAAGATAATTATTTGAATAATTAATACAGCTTGAAATTTATACTGACGACTTATTGGAAATTAATTAATATTTATGTATAATGTTTATTATTATATAATAGCACTTTAAAGTAAATGATTGGAATTTATTTATATATGTTTTCAAGATTTATAAATAGAGTTCTATAAAAAGACATGAGTGGTATAAGAGGAGTTTTATAACATGGTTTGGAAACTTAAAGCAAGATTAGTTAAGGGTGAAAAGAGTTTTATAAATGGTTTTAGATATTTATTAAAGAATTTTACAAAGGTGTTTATAGATCTATAAAAGAAGTTTTATAATTAGTTTTATGGATTTATAAAGAGTTTATAAATGATTTGAGAAATATTTTAGAGATGGTTATAGATGGTTTTTGAGATTTATAAAATAGTTATAAATGGGTTTAGAAATTTATAAAGGAATTTATAGATGGTTTTAAAATTGTGTAAAAAAAGAAATCTTCCTCCGTTTTCTGAATATACTTATACCATTGAGATAAATATATTGATATTTTTTCAAGTATTGAGAATGTGGGATATATGGATAAAGCTTTGTAAAGGTATTTTTATACAAATAATTTACAAAGTCATTTTAATTAATGAAAGATTAATGAAGGAGGCTAGTGATTAATTATATGCTTAACCAATGTTGGTTTTCACTTTCGAAATAAATACTTGATTTGAATGTTTGTTATTCAATGGTTTTTTTATCTAATTTGGACCAAAATGTAAGTTTGGAAATATATTACAGAAACACGTGAGTTAAATGGCACAGTCATCTTCGATGATGTTGTACTGTGCATATAAATCTCGTTTCGTTCTTATCTTTGACTATTTATTTCCTAAAGAACTAGGGTTGAGTTTACCAAAAACTATCAAAAGTTTATTCAAAGAGACCAGGATTGAATATGTTTTACAAAAACCACTTCGATCCAACTAAAGCGTTTTGAAGTAAAGACATCTTGAAGATGATGGAATTTAAGACGGAGCTCGTTGAAGTGCAAGGGCTGCTTGCGACTAATCCTTAAGGTGATCCCAAAATGAATGTAGTAGAGATAGTGCCTTCAGTTTCGTTCAGTCCCAGAACAAACTTGTATGGGTGAATGCTGGCATTGCATTGTTGCTTGGAGGGCAATGTTAGCATTCCAAGTAGGAAGTACGATATAAATGGTAAAGCGTAGTCTCAAGCCTCATCAATTGGGAATGATTAAAATATGGGAGATGCAGCAATGCTAAGTGGGTTTCTCCCAATTAGGGTATGATCATCCCTATCTACAGTCGATATTATCTATCATTTATGTTTCGAGGCGCATTAACGAGGGAGGGGGAGATCATATTCGGTACTACTAGTCAAGTGGTAGGCCAGTCTTGAGTTGGCAGGTGATCCTGGCAAGGTCCTTGGTGTTATTTTATCTAGAGATGTGCCATGACAGAAGGTACCCCAGTAGCCTAGTCATTTTATGTAATCCATTTTCCAATGCATGTCTTTATAGTTTTAGTTGTATATCTATTATGCTGGAATTTAATTAATGTAAAATTTTCGACTATGATTAATAAGTATCTGTATCTTAGACACTATTGTAATATCAGAGAATTTCATATGAAATTGTTTGGTTATCATAAGGTAAAAACCCGTTCGTTTTATGCGTGGCATGGTCTTACGAGATACTTTTGATTTCAAAGGTTTTCTATAACTTTAAAATCCATTTGGGTGTGTTTTTCTCACGATGGTATTCCAGAATGAATCAGGTGTTATTTTATTATAATGCTCGGGTCAGACCGAGCATATTTACAAATTTGTTTGGATGTGTTGGAGCTCACGGGATGAGTTGGAGATCCAAGCATATCTACGATTTTCATTTTGTTCTACTGTGTTATCTGTTGGTTGTATTCATAAGGAATTATAAGGACAGGCTGTTATAACTGTTTGGGTTGAAATGGGCTAGTTTACTCTGATTGGTGTATGTATATTACATTTGTCTTTGTGTAAAGATTGTTATATATTATAGATTATTCGTTCCGTTGTGAGATTCTGTGTTTTTTAGTTTTCTCCTTCCATTCTTCATCTTTTTACTAACTACCCGCCTCTTCACTCAATTTTAGTTGGTCCTTTGTGGTTGAGTGTCCGCTTAAACTGCATGGATATGTGGGTCATTGCATTTTGGTATCAGAGCTGAAGGTTAAGCAATAACCTTGGCTTTGGTGGGGTACTCATTATAGATAGGGTCAGCAGCACCCTAGAATGAGTTTGAGAGTGTGTGTGTGCGTGCGCGTGTAAGTATATATATGAGCCCGTATTTGTTAGTGATATAAAAATATTTTATATTGTGTTGATTGATTTATTGACTAGCTTATGGATCCTTGTCAATACGAGTAATTAACATTTTTGATAGAGATCTCTAAACACTTCAATAGAACAATTCGATATAGTATTGTTTTGAAATTGGGTATTTGAAATAATTTTACCTTGATTATTCTTTATATATAAAGGAATAGTTTTTTAGAAATTACTATAGTATATATGCTGCGTTTGGTTGTTAGTGAATGATAATATCTGATTATTATCATTTGTTGTTTATTTTTTGTATTCTAATAAATGTTATTATTATAATGTAAACAAAGGTAAACAATTAAGAAATGTTTTTAACCAAAGTGAAATTATATATATGAGGAAAATTGATAAATTTGATTTGTAAGGATTTGAAAATTTAAAATCTCATCGAATTTGGAAATTGTTTTTTCAAAGTTTTGAAGAAATAATAAGGATATTATTTTGAAAATGTTTGGACTATAAATATTTAAAAAAATGGAGGATTTAAAGCAAATAGGAAGCACTAAACTCACTTCGGTTGCTAAAAAATAATTTCGACGATGACTGCAGCATCATTAACGTTCGTTTTCGGGTTTCCAAGAGTGGAATTGCTACCATTGGAGTTTTGATTTTGTAAAACTAGTTTTGACTTAAAATTCATAAGTATGATTTGTAATACACAGAAATTTTTTATATTATTGCCTCAAAATAATTTGGAATGTGAATATGATGTTTAAACTCTGAAGATTTTCATTTAAGTGTTTATGAAAATATGAGAAAATAAGTTTTATAACTTATAAAAATTGAGGAATAATAAGTTAACACAAAGTTTTAAATTGTTGAATATGAATGTCGAGAGAAGAAAGGTTGAAATAAAATTCAACTTAAGTTAAGTTAAATGAAATGATTTTTTATACGAAATTGATTGTGATTTGAAATAAATTAATGAAATTGAATAATGAAATGAGTTAAGTGAAATTGAATTTGATTTGAAATGAATTAAATGAAATAAATTATTAAATAGAATACGAGCTTAAGTATTGAAGTGATGATAAACATTAGTAGTGCTGTATGAAATTTTTATAATAAACTTAAGTACAATTTGATGTGATGGCTCTTAAGTGACATTAGTATTGAAAGAAATATACTAAGTAGTAAATGGATGTGAATAAAGCAATGTGAATAATGATTATAAATACATGAATGTAAATAAAAGAATCTAAATAATAAGAAACCAATTGGAATAAATAAATAAGTTGTACATATATTATTTTATTCGCATAATTGTTTGATCCAGATTCAAGTACATGATTTCGAGATGATTTACATCGGTCCGGGTTAGGATTTTTCCCTCGATTATCGAAGGCGAACACCGGATATGGATTTTTGATTGATTCTAGAATTCTCTATCATAGTATATGGCTATACAAGGAGGATAGTAGTTTCTAATCAAGGAACTGAAACAGAGTCCGCACTAGAAAGGTCGATGGTATGGTACTAGTTCGGATGTGAAATTGTGTGATCGAGCAAGCGATCAGGTACGATATTGCATACAGATGATATATGTATATCGTACGGGATTAAATAAATTAAATGTTGATGTTGGAAAATGAAAATTGATATTGTTATGAATGAATCGGGTGAATATTATTTGTTTGATGGTTTCTCTAGTTACACTGTTACATTTGCATATAGTTATTGTATAGTCTATGTTATATATTGATATTACTTCTATATACATATTCTCATTGGTTATTGAGTGATTAGTAGGTGCGGATGGCGTATGCTTTGAATTTGGAGCTCGCTTTTGCATTATATTGATTTTAAATAGTTGAAAATGCTAATAAAAGGTACACATCTCGGATTACATATCGTATTTTTATATTTTTCCCTATGGGATGCCTCATCCTCGAAGATGAGATGTATATTTGTGATTAAATACATATTGTAAATTTTTTTGATCGAGCCACGCAACGGAGACGCTGACGAAATTTTCATAAATTTAAAGCGTTACAAATTTTTTGAGAATTTCGGAAAGATTTTGATAACAAAAATTTGACTTTTGAGTATAACTGGGAATGATATTAGTTGGTATCGGTGAATGAAATTAAAGGATTAAAAGAACTTGGTAATCTATTTCAACTGATTGGTTTTGAAAGTAAATGGGTTGGGGCATTTTTCTTACTTGCTAATTTCGAGGATGTAATTCTTTTAAGTGGGGAGAAGGTATCGACCCAGAATTTTAAACAATTGGTTTTAGAATATTTAATTTATTTTAAAATTTTAAATGTCAGTTTAGAAGCTAAGCAGCTTAAATTTCAATTGTAGGGATTTATTTGAAAAATAAATTTAGATAATTAGAATATTTAAGATAATTGAATCTTGAATTTAAAATGAATAAAAACGATTTCGAAAGCTGATTTAATTTCTATTTGAATAAGAACGAGGATAGTAAACTTTTGAATTTGAATTAAAAGTGATTTGAAGTGTTTTAATAATTCATTTTAAATAACTTGTGAAATAGCCTTCTAGAACACTGTTTCAGATTTTGATGAAACCAGATCCATTAGATCCATAATAATGGATTAGTATACGATGACGAATTTTGTGATGATTAGACATATCGTGTGGTCATACGAGTTCGAAACACATATAAATTAATTTCAAGGATATATATAATATAATTGGGTTGAAAAGCTGGAATTAGGTCTCAAGACTAATTACATTATGTTCAGAATAGGGTATTACATATAGAACACTAGGCAGCATGACTCGTTTGGAGTTCGAGATTTTAAGGTGCTTTGAATGAATATTTTTAAATTAAATAATATCCTGCCCATGTTCAAGCCCATACCATAACTGTACAGTCCATACCCACCCCATATTGCGCGTCCTTAACCCATGCTTCCTCCCCCTATAAATGCGACCAAACAAGAGAACTTATTAGTTCTTTTTTTCAAAATTAATTCCCTGTCCACATCCTATGGTTCTCGATCATCGGAGCCACTAGAGGCAGTTTCAAGTCATGTCATCAACTAATAAGTTGTAGAGCTAAGAAGAGAAAGACAATCAATGGTTGGATTGTCATCAATCATTGCATAGTGGCCGCAGATCATCGATAAATGGTAGCAGCGTTTTTCGAAGATTGCGGCATCATCGTCGAATTTTGGTCGATGTGGTTTGAAGGGAAAATAAAGAGGGTGGTCGGGGCTATGACATGGTGAATTTTGGTGGCTAATAATGGATTGTGGGGGTAGGATTTCAGAGTTGAACGGTGTGATTTTGTGAGGTTTTGGAGGCAGCTGTGGCGTTTGAGGAGGCGACGTTTGGGGTGTAGGCTTTTCGAGATCAGAGGGTGCTCCAGGAATGGCAGCGATGGTCGTTGGTGAAGCAGGGAGGTGGCGTGGTAACGTGGAAGTTGAGCATGAAAGGGAGGAGCGGGAATTAATTTTTTTGGAGAAGAGGGTATATATTGTAATTATAATGATATAATTATATAATTGGTTTAATTATATTTTAATTTAGAAATCGATAATTATAAACATGTATAACTCTCTCATACGAGGTCCAATCGAGATACGGATTTTTGTGTTATACTCGTGATGACGTAAGCTTCATGATGGAACTAGTTGGGTCGAATTCTGAGCTAGTTCAAATTTGGGCTAAAATCGAACGTAGTTCCAAACCAGAATGCCTCGACGAAAACTAGATTTTCAGTGAGTTAAACTTACATTTTTGGTTAATAAGCATGTTATATAGTCGATAAAAAATTTTGAATGGATGTTTGGATAATTTACTGTTTTTATCAGTTGGTTTGTTTATTTCCGCCCTTGAAGCGGATGACCTTTTATATATACCCGCCTAGTAGCGGATGACCCATATTATATGATTATATACTGTTTGTGATGCAAGGGGATAGGTTGGAGGGATCCAATAGGATTCCTCACCACTATTGATTTTATTTACATATATATGTTGATATATATATCTATGTATGAGCCGTGATGCAGAGGGGATAGGTTGGAGGGATCCAACAGGATTCCTCGCCATTGTTGATTTTCATTTCAATAATATTCCCGCCATATGAATTATTGGACATTAAACAGGATTGTTGGTTTATTGGTTATGACAATGTTATATGTTCAACTTAAACCCTGTAGTGATCGAAAATCAATATTGACACGGGTTAACCGTTTGGCAGCTATTTGCCTTAAATTAGTATTTTGAAATACAATAAATTGCCATTTGGGTTAGAATTGATTTTTGAGATGGAGAATGATTCAAGATCTGAATTTGGAGTTTCGAAAATATTATGTTTAAAAAGGATTAAATTTCTATTTTACTCCAACCTTATTATCTGTCTTTTCAAAATCAAATGGAAATGTTTTTTTAAAAGTTATTTATTTGTTTTTAATATTGTTTTAGAAGCTATTTATTTATTATTTAATATTGTTTTAAGGTTGCTTGTTAATATTTTAATATTTTGAAAAGTTAATTATTTAAATAATTAATATGGCTTGAAATTTATACTAATGATTTATTGGAAATTAATTATTATTTATGTATAATGTTTATTATTATATAATAATGCTTTAAAGTAAATAATTGGAATTTATTTACAAATGTTTTTGAGATTTACAAATAGAGTTTTATAAACAAACTTGAGTTTTATAACATGGTTTGGAAACTTAAAGGAAGATTAGTTAATGGTGAAAAGAGTTTTATAAATGGTTTTAGATATTTATTAAATAATTTTATAATGGGGTTTATAGATCTATAAAAGGAGTTTTATAATTAGTTTTATGGATTTATAAAGAGTTTATAAATGATTTGAGAAATGTCTCAGAGAAGGTTTTAAATGGTTTTTGAGATTTATAAAATAGTTATAAAGGGGTTTAGAAATTTATAAAGGAATTTATAAATGGTTTTAAAATTATGTAAAAAAGAAATCTTCCTCCATTCTGTGAATATACTTATACCATTGAGATAAGCACATATTTTTTTTTCAAGTATTTAAAATATGGGATTTGTGGATAAAGCTTTGTAAAGGTACTTTTATACAAGTAATTTACAAAGTGATTTTAATTAACAAAAAGATTAATTAAGGAGGCTAGTGATTACTTATGTGGTTACCAATGTTGGTTTTCCCTTTCGAAATAAATCCCTGGTTTGAATGTGTTTTATTCGATAGTTAAATAACAGACTATCGAATTTGAACCAAAGCGTAACTTTGGAAATATCTAGGAGAAACACGTGAGTTATATGGCATAGTCATCTCCGATGATGTTGTAACGTGCGTATAAATCTCATTTCGTTCTCCTAGGACAAATGATAAGGAAATCCATCCACTAACGGTTAGGAGGTGATCTCTACTTTTGTCTTTGACTATTTATTTCCTAAACAACCAAGGTTGAGTTTACCGAAAACTATCAAAAGTTGATTTAAAAAGACCGAGATCGAATATGTTATCCGAAAACTACTTTGATCAGACTGAAGCATTTCGAAGTAAAGACGTCCTGAAGATGATGGAATTGAAGACGGAGGTCTTTGAAGTGAAAGTGCGACTTATCCTGAGGCTGATCCCAAAATGGATGTAGTAGAAGTAGTGCCTTTGGTTTCGTTTTGTCCCAGAACAAACTTGTATGGATGAATGTTAGCATTGCATTGTTGCTTGGAGGGTAGTGTTAGCATTCCAAGCGGGAAGTGCTATATAAATGTAAAATGTAGCATCGAGCCTCATCAACCGGGAATGACTAAAACATAAGAGATGCAGTAGGGCTAAGTGGGTCCCTTCCAATTAGGGTATGATCATCCCTATCTAGAGTCGATATTATCTCTCATTTATATTCTTCAGGTCCCATTATTGGAAGGGTGATCATATTCGGTACTACTAGTCTAATGGTAGACCGGTTCTTTTTTGGCAGGGGATCCTAGCAAGGTCCTAAGTGTTATTTGTCAGAGATGCACTGTGACGGGTGGCACCCCAGTAACCCAATCACTTTATGGAATCCATTTTCCAATACGTGCCTTTACGATTTTAGTTGTATACTTATTATGCTGGAATTCAACTAATGTAACACTTTTGGATATGATTAATAAGTATTTGTATCTTAGACACTATTATAATATCAGGGAATTTCATATGAAATTGTATGGTTATCATAAGATAAAAACCCATCAGTGTTTTATGTGCGGCATCGTCTTACGAGATACTTTTTGTTTCAAAGGTTTTCTATAACTTTAAAATCCAGTTGGGTGTATTTTTCTTACGCTGGTTTTCCAAACTGACTAGGGTGTTATTTTATTATAATGCCCGGATCAGACCAAGCATATTTACAAATTTCTTTGGATGCATTGGTGCTCAGAAGACGAGCTGGAGATCCAAGACGTATCTACGTATTTCTTTGTGTTCCACTATGTTGTCTATTATTTGTATTTATCGGCAATTATAAGGACAAACTGTTATAACTGTCCAGGTTGAAATGGGCTAGTGTACTATGATTGGTGTATGTATATTGCATTTGTTCTTTGTGTAAAGATTGTTGTGTATTATAGATTATTCGTTCCGCTATGAGATTCCATGTTGTTTGATTTTCTCCTTCCTTTCTTCTTCTTTTCCCTAACTATCCGCCTCTCCTTCAACTTGAGTGGGTCATGTGTGGTTGATTGTCTGCTTAAACTGTAGAGATAGGTGGGTCATTATAGTTCATTGTTGGTCTAGATGACTACCTTAGGGAGAAGTTAGTAGACCATATTGAAGAACCACTTAAGAAGCTTATTAAGAAAGCTCTTCGTTGTGAGAATTTGTTTCCAAAGCCTAAGATGGTTGTTGCTTCTTTTGTTGTGAAAGGGAAATTAAAACTGTAGCAATGCGATAGAGGTAAGAAAAAGTGGAAAGGAAAGAGGAAGCAATCCCAGGGAAAGAATTCTCAGAAGAAGGGCAAATGGGAACCTACTTACTATGGGTGCAAAGATAAAGGTCGCTTGGTTAAGGATTGTGAAGTAAGAAGAAGAAGAAATGCTACAATTGTGATGAGCATGGGCATTTAAAGAAGGATTGTCCAGAACTGGTGAAGGATATGGAAGTTGTAAAGACATACACTTTGGATGCTGTTACGACTTCGTCGAGTGCTCCCTCGGCGAAGAATAAGGGAAAGGGAGTCATTGTATAAGGTATGCTTTCCATTTGTGTTTTATTTGATACCGGGGCTTCATATTCATTCATATCTAGTGACCTAGTAGAGAGGTTGGGATTGATACATGAGACAGTAGACTGACCTCTGATTGTGACGGACCCTATTGGAGGCTCTACTAGTCTTTGCATGTTTTATCATGGCCAAGTGTTATCGAGTCATGGATGCTCTTTTATTTATGACTTCTTTGTCTTGAATTTTATTTGGTTCGGGATTATCTTGGAAATGGACTAGCTTAGGAGTTATGCGGCAATAGTGTATTGCAAGAAGCTATGGTAATAATTGGGGATGTAGATGAGCGGACAGTAGTGTTTGGTTACCTACCAAAGGATAGGGTCATGGTTTGCTTTCTATGTCTGCTTGAGATTCCATAGGAGGGGTTTCCATCTGTGCCGATCACTATAACGTATCCGGATGTTTTTGAGGAAGTGACCGGATTACCGCCGCATAGAGATATTTAGTTTCAGATAGACTTAGTGAAGGAAGCCAGACTGATAGTTATGCCTTTGAGGCATATGGCACCCAAAGAGCAGAAGGAATTACAGGTGCAAGCGAATGACCTATTAAGGAGAGGGTTCATTCGAAAGAGTATATCTGAGTGGGGTGCATCTGTAGTATTCGTGACTAAGACAAATGGCCCTTTGAGGTTATGTGTAGATTATCGTGAGCTGAATAAAGTAACGAAGAAGAACAAGTATCCACTCCCACGCATTGATGACTTGTTTGATCTGGTTAATGGATTTGGCAATGGGATTTCACCAATTGAGAGTAGCGAAGGAAAGTGTGGATGTTACTACATTTCACACACCATTTGGTTTTTATAAGTGGTTGGTGATGCCGTTCGTGGTGACCAATGCTCCAACATACTTTATGGATCTCATGAATCGAGTTTTCAAAGGCTATTTGAACAAGTTCATGCTTATGTTCATCGATGACATTCTAATCTATTCCAGAACTATAAAGGAGTACAAGATGCACTTGACGATTGTGCTAGATGTGTTGAGGAAGCATAAGTTGAAACCAAAGTTCTCGAAGTGTCAATTCTAGAGAAAAGAAGTAAGGTTCTTGGGTTATGTCATTTCTGGACATAGATAGCAGTGGATCCTGTGAAGGTGGCAGGGTACCATGACTGGAACCAGCCCAAGTATGCTACAGATGTGAAAAGTTTTCTTGGATTGACGGGATACTAGAGGCGCTTCATCAAGGACTTCTCAAAGATAATAGTACCGTTGACCAATTTAGTGAAGAAGATTCAAACTTTTTTGGGACACAAGACGTGAACATGCGTTTGGGAGTATGAAAGAGAAGTTAGTGAGTGCACCAGTATTGACCATTCTAAGTGGAAATAAGGAGTTGACAATATATACAGAACTGGATGGGTTCGATATTGACGCAGAAGGGAAAGTTGTTGCCTATGCTAGTTGATAACTAAAACCATACGGAAAAATTATATAACTCATGATTTGGAATTGGTGACAATATTTTTTCTTTGAAGATGTAGAGGCATTATCTGTTAGGAGAAAGTTTTGAGCTATTTACGGATCACAATTCCTTGAAGTAATTTTTCTTTCAAAGGGATATCAACCTTCGTCAGCAATGATGGTTGGGGTTCTTAGCCTCCTATGATTTTAGCATTTCCTATACATCTAGAAGAGGGAATGCAGTCGCTAATGCATTGAGTAGAAGACATGCTAGTTTAGGAGCAATGTTCTTAGAATGGAAGTAGATTGAGTATATTGTTGGGTATGATTTTAGATCTTATTGCTAGCTGGAACTAGAAATGTTGGCAAGTTTGTCGATCGAACCTACTCTAATAGAAGTGATCGATGCTAGTCGTAAGCGAGATACTAGACTGGTGGAGATCATAACAAAGATAGTAGAAGGAGTAGAATTTGAAGACATGAAGTAATAGGAGCTCGACCAAGATGGTTGGCTTCGTAAGGATAGAAAATTTTTATGCCCGATATTGATGGATTGCGAGATGAAGTGCTACGAGAGTGTCACCACTCTAGGTAAACCATTCATCCTGACAGTAACAAGATGTACCGATATATGAAGTAGATTTATTACTAGGAAGGCATGAAGAGGGATGTTTGGTAATTTATCTCTAAGTGCATGAACTGCCAATTGGTAAAGGAAGAGCAAAGGAAAACCGGTAGATTGCTGCAACCGCTAGATATTCCTTAGTGGAAATAGGAGCAAGCATCGATGGGTTTTATTGATGGACTGACGAGGAATCAGGTAGGTTAAGATAGCATTTAGGTTATGATTGATCGATAGACCAAGAGCGCTAGACTTATAACTATCAAGTCAACTAGAAAGGCATCAAAGCTAGCTGAGTTGTATGTAAAGTGGATAGTACAATTTCACGGTGTGCCAAAGAGCATTGTGAGCGGTCAAGACCTGTTGTTCACTAGTAGGGTTTGAATGAGCTTAAAAGAGGTGTCAGAGACTGAGCTACATCTTAGTATAGCTTATCACCCACAAACGGATGGGCAAACCGAGAGAGTAAATCATATATTAGAAGATCCCTTATGAGCATGCATTATAGATTTTGGAGGATCATTGGATGACCATCTACATCTAGTGGAGTTTGCATACAACAATTATTTTCAGTCGAGTATTGGTATGGCTCCTTATGAAGTATTGTATGGTCGACCGTGTAATGCTCATTCATGTTGGTGGGAAGTAGACGAGAAACTTGTACTTGGGCAGATATGATTAAATTTACTTAAGAAAAGATTAGGACCATTCAACAATGAATGAAAGTTACTCAAGATCAATAGAAGAGCTAGGCCAATAAAAGACATAGAGATTTGGAATTTTCTGTTGGGGACATGGTTTTTATGAAGGTATATCCTTTGATGAATGTTGTTCAATTCGGTAATAAGGGGAAGTTAGCACTAAGATTCATAGGTCCTTTTTCGATAATAGAAAAGATGGGAAGTTAGCATATAGGGTTGACTTACCTCAAAAGATGGTAGGCGTGCACAACGTCTTTCTTATCTCTTATCTACGAAAATTTGTGAATGACTCGGGCACGACAATTGCAGCAGATAAGCTTGATGATGTTGAAGTAGAACCAAAAAATTTTAGATCTCTTCAGCCGATTCATATTGTTGGTCATGGTACAAAATAGCTTTGGAGAAAGTCGTTGAAGCCTTTAAAGTACAAGGGAGCAGAATTAACGAATGCACATGAGAAACCGAGGAGAGCATGAGGGCTACGTGTTCAGAGATTTTTGAATGGTAGGACCCAATGTTTATTATATCTACTTTTACCATTGTACATCATCTTTGATAGGTTAGTATTCTACATGCTAGGATAGGGATACCCACACTATTGGTTGCATGGCTGCTTGTTTGAAATATTCGATGGTTGCTTGTAATTGGTAGGCATGCTGTATGACTATGGTCTTTGACTTGTTTAGGGATTTCGAGGGCAAAATTCCCAAAGGGAGAGAGAATGTAACAACCTATATTTTACGTATCGGAGGATCATAAAATATTTTTATTTTATCAAGTGAGGTCGTATGACTCTAGAATTTTTGGATATGACTCCCCAATTTACATACCTTTGATTTTTCTTGGATTTCTATGTGAAAAATTTGGGTCTCAAACCAATATCGTTACTTCGAGATGATGGTTTTTCATTTCGTAGAGTAGTCATAATAGGAAAACGGACTTGCGGTTAAGAAGTAATGCCTATTTTAAGTTTAGACAGCTGTTTACCAGTATTAGTTTGTAATTAATTAAGTCCATAAGTAGGGCCATTGGTCTAATTTGAGATTAGTATAAATAAGGGGCTGTAGGAGTCAAATTAAAACTTTCCCCTCTTTCCCAAATGAGATCTAAAACCCCATCAACCCTAGATTCATCCAAAATCATACAAATTACTCTCTAAATCTAGCTAAATCACTAACAGAGAGAAGATCATCAAATATAGATTAGAGATTATCATTTTGGTTGGTTTGCATTGCTTTCTATCACTGTTTAGATCGGATCTATATTCAAATTGGTTGAATTTGGTAATTGCTGACTGATTTATCCTTTTCATTATTCTAAGCTTTTTTGTATGGTAGAATTATATGTTTTGACTTGAGTTTTGATTCTAAAACCTTTTCTAACATTAATCACGTGTTATCATATGTTTATGACCTAAATTTGTGAATCATTAAATGATTTTCAAAAATGATTTAGTAATTTACCTATTTCATATTCACATGTGTATGTAATATGTAGATATGGATTAGAACTGGTTTGTGTATCACATTCTTGTGTATTGCTTGATGAAATGGATGTATATGCATGTTGTTCTATGGTGTTTTGTTGTGCTTTAATGTTGTTTGCTAGTGTCTTGGATGTTGTAACACCCTTAATTTTTTATAACATTATTTAGGAGATTTAATTAGATAAATTAAATAGAATAATGTAAAGGCTAGTGATAAGCGGGCTGAGATTTGAATAAATATAATTAAGGTCGAGCTCAATTAATTAATTAAATGGGCTTAAGAATGGTTTTGGGTTAATTAATTTACATAAGGGCATATTAAGAATTTTCCGCACATAACCTTACCCTTATATATTCTCGTTCCTTACCATTTCATTCCTATTCACATCATTTTGAAAATAAAAATGTAAGGAGAGGAGCCGACCATAATCAAAGAGAAGAGAAATTAAATCAAAAGCTAAAGATTCAAGCTTAGGGGAAATTAATCTCAATCCAATCTCCTTATCTTAATCAAGGTCAATAATAATTCCATCTCTATTTTGTTTTATAACCATATGTTTTCGGATTTAAGGTAAATTCGTTTTTAGGATGATTTAGATGATGATATGCTTGAATCACAATTTATTTGATTTAAATAAGGATGTTTAAATATGATTTCTCATGGTTTAGGGCAAAACCGATTTATATTGATGTTTAAATGCCATGAGAAAATTTTATGTTGTATAAAACATGATTTTGGAGTTGGGTTTCAATTTTGATAATTTTCCAAGCTATGGAAAGATTGTTATGAATTTTCAAAGGAAAATATGATAATTTGGGTTTATATATATATCGAAAAAATACACTTAGAATTTGAGTCTGAAATTTTGATATATCAGACAACATGATTAAAGTGAATTTCTGGAATTTTTGTGGATTCTTCCTAAGTGATTTGCTGTGCAAATTAAATTATTTTAGAAGATAGACTTCTTTACAATATTGAATTTTCTTAATGGAAGGGCTTATTTGCTAACTTAACCATGGTTTAGATCTGAAAATTAGTGGAAGTTATTTTAGTAAAGAATTTGAAAAGTTAAGAAAACCAATCTGGTGTTTACGCATGGTAGGTAAGTTAGAAAGTGTATGCTTTAATTAGTGTTAATTCAGATTTACTCAGAAAAGTTGGTTTCGCCTTCTTAAGAAGTACCTTTCGACTCTAAGCTTCTGCCTTCAATCAAGTCGAAACCACTAAAATGAAACCAGTACACAAGTTATCACTTAGATGGTACGTAGTGGATTGGAGAAAGGCGGAAGGTTTTGTGTCGAAAGCATGGCTTCTGAAGGGGTCGATACCTTGTTTTGTTTTAAAAAGAGAAGCACCTTCCTTTTTTTATTTAAGCCTTAGAAGGAGTTGAATCATATGTTTTTGAAAGAGGTTTTAAATGCTTTCGAAGGGGTTGCCATCGACTTATGTTTTAAAGAGTACGCTTTCGAATGGTTCTCTTTACTTATAAAATAATGCTTTTAAAAGAAGGGGTTCCGACCTAGTCGAAGCCCTGCTGTCGTTCTTTAATCTTTCGAGTGTATTGACAATATCAATGCTTTCGAAAGGTAGTACTTGTTTTTAAAGATATTCTAAGCTACCACCTAAATGCTTCCAAGGGTTTCAAAGGAAATGGCTTTGAAAGGGGTTCCGACGCTATCCTTCAATGTTTTGTTTAAATAATCATAAGTTTTCGAAAGGTATGGTGCCGATGCCATCATGTTTTTCCGCAATATTTTTATATGATAAAGGATGGTTTCGAAAGACATGCTTTCGTCTATATTCACTTTTACCCAAATAGTAATTTAAGAAATTAAATCCAATGATTTCGAAAGGGGTACTTTCAATTGGTTTCGAAGTTATGCTTCTAAATGATTAAATGCTAATGAAATAATACATTCAAAAAGGTCTCGAAAGAAAGTTTGAAAGTGTTAGAAAGGTAGGGGCCTAATGTTTTGAAAATAGATTTATGCTTTCTAAAGAGGGTAACTAGTGAGGTCGAAAGCAAGGCTTCGAAGGAGTTGAAAGGCTTTGTTTTTCAAATTGAATAACCTAAACTCAATTTTTAAAGGAAAAACCCATAGTTAAATTAAAGGAGTTTTGTAATGGTTTTTAAGAAGAGGCTTTCCTTGAAAATGTTAGGTTAAAAGGGATTAACCATGTTTTTATGAAAATGATTTCAAGGATATAAAACCCACAGGAGTGGTATTGTCATGTTATTATGTTCGCTTCTTCAAATATAAATATATTCACATTATAACAGACCCATAACGACATTTGGGGATAAAGGGCAGAAGAACCGGCTATGTTGACCCAGTAGTGAATATAAATTGATTAAACTCCTAAATGAGTAGAATTGCATCCAAGAGGTCAGGAAGACCAAAATATAGGATGCCTAAATATGGAAGTTGTCAGGGAGACATGTTCTTAGTGCTCCCATGAAAACTATGGTTAGGAAGTTATTGGGGTGACCAACAGGTTCATAGTGATACTATGAAAACTGTTATAAAGAGTGGTTGGTAGGAGGCCAATTGGTTTGTTGTGCACCCATGAAAAATATATCCGGATTAAGTTGTTGACAGTTGTCAATAGGTTCCTATCAATCCATGAAAACTAGGATAAGAGAGAAGTTATTGGAGTCATCAATATGTTCAGGGGAACCCATGAATTAATTAAGCTAATTGGCAGGGGCCAATAGGTTCGTAGTGCACCCATGAAAACTATGAAATAGGACAGGGAGTCCATATATTATATAAAAGTTATTAGTAAGCCCATGAAAACTAATAGGTTAATAGTGACCCTAAAAACTATAAATATGACGGGGAGTCAATTAAATAAAGGATGGGAAATCTAGAATATTTTAACTTGTATGCATATCGTCATAATGTTTTGAAATGACTATGTTTTTAACTATTGTGGATGCAGGTGCATAGTATATGGTTTTATAATGGTTTTAAGATACTATAGGGGGAAAACCCGTTTCGCTAAGCGGTGTAGTCTCACTAGATATCTAAATGGTTTGAGATGGTAAATTATTATTCATACCAGGCTTTATCTCTAACTTGAAGTTTATGTTTTACCCTTAAACTCTCAGGTACTCAATTGATTTTGAGTAGTTTGAGAGTTGAGGTTTTCAGGTACCTCTTTAGATGAATAAGCTTCTGGAGATGTGTAAGAGGCATGATAGCTATTTAGATTTCCCTTTTATTTTGATTCTGTTGTGTTGTTTGTAATGGAAAAGTTATTATATTGCCTGTATACACTCTGATCATCCAAGGAGGCATCTTCATATGATGCTTTTAGCCTATTTTGTAATAAATATATTTTCTCTGAACGTGGTTAACGATTCTGGGATTATGTAATGAATTGGAAATGGTTTGAAATGGAACGAGATCTTGTTTGATATTTAAAATTTTCCATATTCATGTGTTTCTGTGTATCAATGAATCTAACACCGCCGTATTTGGTCGTCGATGATTAATAACTATGGATGACTGCAACATCTGTAGCCGTTACTTTTGAACCTCCAAGTAGGGGGATGTCACATATTGGTATCAGAGCATAGATTTATGAAACTTTAAAAGAAATTAAATCTAAAAGCTTTTTAGTCCAATGAATTAGAAATATGATCGGGGTTTGGGTTAACGTTATAGTAATGTACTTATATTAGATATATAGATACACACACACACAGATATATATATATATATATATATATATATAAGTAAATGTTCCACTCTCTCTTAGACTATTCTTTTGTATCTTACTAAGGCTTGTATGCAGATTTACGGTAAATAAGATATGGAAATGGGAAACATAAGAGGAAATCTCGGTGGAGGAAGCACCACAACTAATGGAAATTCTCGATCTAATACTAGGAGGAACCAAGATTGACAGGCTAATGCTAACCCAAATGCTAAAGCCAAAGTGGGTGCGGGAAATCCACCAGTAGATGCGGGGATGGTGTATCAGTTGTTAGCCAATCTTTTGCAAGCCGAGGCTGCTGGTAATGTTGGAGGAGTTAATCATGTAGCTCAAGTTTGATATAGTTATGCTAGACTAAGTAGAGACTACACCAGTCTGGGTGGAAAGCCGTTTGTTGGAACGGAGGATGCTGTTGAGGTTCAGAATTGGCTATTGCACTGTGAGAGGATCTTTACTGAACTAGGCTTGGATGATGTGCAAAAGAGGAGGATGGCCTCTAGGCAGTTGCAAGGGGCAGCGCTTCACTGGTGGAATAGTGTTACTGCCATAGTTCTAGGGGAAGAGCTGACATGGGCTGATTTCGAAAGGAGATTTGAGAAGAGGTTTTTATTTGAGGTTGCTAAGTCAACGTTGATGAGGAAGTTTATGGATTTGGTCCACGGAGATGTGTCGGTAATCGAGTACGTTGCTAAGTTTGATGAGCTATCTCGATATGGATATGCCACTATAGACACTGACATCAGAAGGAATGAGAGGTTTATTCGAGCACTGAGAGCGGAGCTTGCTTGAGTGACCATGACTCATATCCATGATCCTTGTAATGTGGTGGTGGAGATGACCATTCGCCATGAAGAGATGCTGGCTGGTTGCGCTATAGAGAAGCCAAATGAATCCCATGGTCCTAAAGGAAAGAAGAGGAAATTCTTTAAAAAGAAGGAAGCCCGGAAAGGGGATGTTGCTAAGAAGGCAAAGGCTGATTTAGTTTGCTACAAGTGTGACAAGAAGGGTCATTATGCTTATGAGTGCCGGACAAGCAAGGGGAAGAAGGCTGCAGATAAGAAGAATGTGAAATGCTTTAACTGCGATCAAGTTGGGCATTATAAGAACTAGTGTCCAGAGCCAGTCAGGGCGGACAAAGGAAAGTTCTTTGCTGTTGGGTCATCAGCTAAGCCTATTGCAGCTGATAAAGGAAAGACTGTGATGGAAAGTACATTTTTGATTCAGAGTATACCAGTTAGGATACTATTTGATACCTGTGCATCACATTCATATATATCTCAATGTTTGGTTGATAGGTTATGCTTAGAACCCACATACCTTATTACTTCCTTAGGGATTGCGAATTCAATAGGAGGGTATGCAACTCTACGGATGAGATGTGACCAGTTAGAATTTGATTTATTAGGTCATAAGTTTGCACGCAGTCTGTATGTTTTCGATTTCGTAGATTATGGAACCATTTTGGGTATGGATTGGTTGAGAATGTATGAGGCCGGGATATTTTGCTAGGATAGGGAAATATCATTGAGGCACCCTGATAGTCATAACCGAATTATTTTCTCAGTGGAGAATTCTGATCGGAGTAGTTGTGCTTTGTTAAGTGCAATGGAGGTAGGAGAAGAACTAAGTCAGGTTTGAGTTGCAAGAGAATTGGCAGATGCTTTTGAGACTGTCACAGGGCTACCACCGAAACGAGCTGGTGAGTTTTGGATAGATCTTATACCAGGAGCCGAACCTGCGAGTATACCACCTAGCAGGATGACACCGACTGAGATGAAGGAACTGAAGGTGCAGCTAATGGATCTTCAAGGAAGGAATTTTATTAGACCAAGCAGTTCGCCTTAGGGAGCGGCCGTGGTAGTCGTGAAGAAACCAGATGGGTCATCGAGGATGTGCATCGACTATCGTAAGTTGAACGAAAGGACGATAAAGAATAAGTATCCTTTTTCGAGAATTGATGATCCATTTTATCAGTTGAGTGGGGCAAAAGTGTTTTCCCAGTTGGATTCGACGACAGGCTTCCATCAGTTAGGAGTGGCAGAGGACAGTATTCCTTTGACAACATTTCGGACTAGGTATGGTTTGTACGAGTAGTTAGTAATGCCATTCGGGTTAATGAATGTGCCTGCTTTCTTTCTGGATTTAATGAACCGAGTCCTCCGAGAGTATTTGGATAGATTCGTATTGGTGTTTATGGATGACATTTTGGTATACTCTAAGGATGAAAGAAAGATCATCTTAGAGTTGTACTTGAGACGTTGAGGCAGAATTAACTAAAGGCGAAGTTCTTCAAATGTCATTTTTGGAAGCAAGAGGTTAAGTTTCTTGGTCACATGGTTTAAGAGAAGGGCTTGTCAGTCGATCAAGATAAGATCGAAACTGTTAATAATTGGAAAAGACCAGAGTGGGCGACTGAGATCAGAAGTTTTCTTTGACTTGCTGGCTACTACCGGAGATTCTTTAGGGATTTCTCGCGGATAGCAGCACCTTTGACTAAGCTTACCATGAAGGAGGTGAAGTTTGTTTGGTTTGACAAATGTGGAAGAATTCTTTAAGTTAAAGCATTTGTTGACCAATGCACCAGTGTTAGTAGTTCTAGATGGAAACCAAGGGTTGGTGGTGTATACTGACGCATGCAGAACTGGATTGGGAGTTGTGTTAATGTAGAAGGGTAAAGTTATTGCCTACGCTTCACGACGGCTTAGACCGCATGAAGTGAGATATCCTACTCATGATCTGGAGTTGGCTGCGGTGATCTTTGCCTTGAAGATTTGGAGGCATTATCTCTTAGGTGAGAGATTTGAGCTATATACAGATCATAAGTCTTTAAGATACTTATTCTCTCAAAAGGAGTTGAATATGAGACAGCAGAGGTGGTTGGAGTTTTTGGCTGCTTATGATTTTGGTATAGAGTATACCCCAGGGAAAGGTAATAAAGTAGCGGATGCTCTTAGTAGAAGACACCAGAATGTGGTGTTCGCTATGTTGGCAGAATGGAAAAATCTAGAAGCTTTGGCATGTTGTTGGGTGCAGTTAAGATCCACTGCTAGTTCTAGTCAGAGTATTGCCATGTTGTCCTGTTTAGAAGTCTGACCAGTGTTGATTGAGAGAATTGATTCTAAACAGAAGGAGGATCCATTGTTAGCTAAGAAGATCAGAAGGCTTGAAGTTGGAACTGAGATCGATGATCTGAGAGATTTTTGTCTTGACCAAAGAGGATGGTTGAGAAAGCAGGGACGATTATGTGTTCCATATGTTGAGAACTTAAGGAATGAATTTCTTAGCGAATGTCATCGATCTAAGTTTACGATTCATCCTACAGGGACAAAGATGTATCAAGATATGAAGAAAAGCTTCTATTAGGAAGGTATGAAGAGGGATGTTGGCTTGTGGGTTAGGCAGTGTGTAAATTGTCAACAAGTGAAAGCCAAACATCAAAAGAGTGGGTTGCTTCAGCCTTTAGAGATTCCAGTATGTAAATGGGATTCGATATCCATGGATTTTATAGACGGGTTGCCAAGGTCAAATAGAGGAAATGAAAGTATATGGGTTATAGTAAATAGGTTGACCAAGAGTGCCCATTTCATTCCAGCTAAGTCAACCAGGACAGCATCTGTTTTAGCAAAGTTATTCGTGAAGAACGTATTTAGACTACATGGAGTTCTTAATAGCATAGTCAGTGACAGAGATGCTTTATTCACTATTGAATTCTGGAAGAGTCTACAGGATGTGTTAGGCACTAAGCTCAGGATGAGTATTGCATACCACCCACATACAGATAGGCAGACAAAAGGAGTCAACAAGGAATTCAAAGATTTTTTAAGAGCTTGTGTGTTGGATTTTGGTGGATCTTGGGAGGATCACCTACATTTGATTGAGTTTTCCTATAATAACAGTTATCATACTAGTATAAGAATGGCGGCTTTTGAAGCTTTGTACAGAAGGCCATGTAAATCACATGTATGTCGGTTAGAGACTGGAGACAGATTGGTCTTAGGTCCAGATTTGGTTAGAGAGGTGTCAGAGAAGATTGAGTTGATCCGTGATAGGATGAAGGAAGCTCAATCCAGACAGAAGAGTTATGCAGATATCGTAAAGAACTATAATTCATAGTTGGAGACAGATTTTTCATTAAGGTATCACCGATGAAGGGCATGCTACGGTTTGGGAAGTTAGGGAAACTGGCACCGAGGTATGTTGGTCCATTCCAGATTGTAGAAAGGATTGGAAAGCTTACATACAAAGTAGAGTTGCCGAGCAATATGGCAGGTGTTCATGATGTATTCCATGTGTCTCATCTTCGCAAGTATGTGCATGATCCAGAAACTACTATTCCTCCGATAGAGTTGGAAGATTTGGTAGTAGAGCCTAATTTGACGTTTGTTCGACAACTAGTTCAAATTGTAGCGAGAGATGAGAAAAGATTGATGAACAAGACAGTTAAGCTGGTGAAAGTTTAGTGGAGCGACAACGAGAAGGACTGTACTTGGGAGACAAAGGATAGGATTTGAGATAATTATCCTGATCTTCTTTGAGGGTATGTCTATATTAGATTTATATAGGTAATTCCTAGTCGGGTAGACTAGTATGGTTATTAGGAGTCATGACAGATGATTGCTATGTTTAGTATTTAGTCCTTACAGAATTTCGAGGATGAAATTCTTTAAGGAGGGGACCCTGCAACACCCCTAATTTTTGATAACATTATTCAAGAGATTTAATTAGATAAATTAAATAGAATAATGTAAAGGCTACTGATAAGTGGGTTGAGATTTGAATAAATATAATTAAGGCCGAGCTCAATTAAATAATTAAACGGACTTAAGAATGGTTTTGGGTTAACTAATCTACATAAGGGTATATTAGGAATTTGCCGCACATAACCCTTACCCTTATATATTCTTGTTCCTTACCATTTCATTCCCATTCATGTCATTTTTAAAATAAAAAACGTAAGGAGAGGAGCCCACCATAATCAAAGAGAAGAGAAATTAAATCAAAAGCTAGATATTCAAGCTTAGGGGAAATTAATCTCAATCCAATCTCTTTGTCTTAATCAAGGTGAATAATAATTCCATCTCTATTTTGTTTTATAATCATATGTTTTCGGATTTAAGGGTAAATTCGTTTTTATGATGATTTGGATGATGACATGCTTGAATCACAATTTATTTGATTTAAACAAGGATGTTTAAATATGATTTCTCACAGTTTTAGGGAAAAACATATTTATATTGATGTTTAAATGCCATGGGAAAATTTTATGTTATTGTTAACCATAAAATATACTTATAGTAGAAATATGAAAGAAAGTTAATAAGGTTGAGGTTTCGATGAAGAGACGGGCCAAGTCATCATGAAGGACATAAAAAGGATGTTTCAAGGGCATTGAGCAAGTATCGAAGGAGTCGAAGGCACCAACTACTCATACAATGCAAAGGCCTTCGACCCATATGGAAATAGATAGGCCCTTCCGCCACTACCAACCTTTCGACACAGATGAACAAGCAATGTTGACTTCGGAACCCCTTTCGAAGGCAATCAATAGTTCTCTCCCAACTACAGATTAAACCTTCTAAAAACAAAGGCTTCGCCCCAATAGTAACTTTTTCGAAAGCATAGCAAGCCTTTCAAACCGGTCAAAGATACATCCAAGACACCTTTCGACAATGTCGAAAGGCGTTATGAAGAAAGCAATACTCAGGAAACAGCAAAGGCAAAAGAATAATAAAGGACCTTTCGACAACGTCGAAAGGAGGCATAGCTTTCGATCAGGTCGAGAGGTTAAGAGAGAATGAAGGAATTGCAAGTGTATGACAAGAAGAACAGGGACACCTTTCGGCAACATCAAAAGGAAGCATAGCCTTCGACAACATCGAAAGGGAGCATAGCATTCGATTAGGTTGAAAGGTTCAAAATAACGTGTAATGAGGGGACCTTTCGACCCGGTCGAAGGTGAGGAAGTGAAAGGATAAACAAAGAAGCACACCTTTCGACGACGTCGAAAGGTTCATGACCTTTCAATCAAGTCAAAAGTTTTGAGGCGGTATATAAAAAGGTTTGAGATGGCCAGGGCAGAGCACCTCCTCGAGGGAGGATGGAGTAAGCCTTTAGCCACGCCATGAGATGGCCAGGTTAAAGCACTGAACAAGCCCATATATGCGCCATGTTATGGCTAGGGTAAGGCACCTTTTGGAGGGAGGACGGAGTAAGCCTTTATTCGCGCCATGAGATGGCCAGGTTAAAGCATCGAACAAGCCCCTGTCCGGACCGCTAAAAGGCCAGGGCAGGGTGCCTCCAGGAGGGAGGTCGGGTAATTCCTTGGTTCTAGCCTCTAAGATGAGCTAACCAAGAGCACCGGACAACAATGAACTAAGACGTCCAGGCCCAAGAAGAGGCTCATTCAACAATGGACTAAGATGCCCAAGTCCAAGAAGAGGCTCATTCAACAATGGACTAAGATGTCCCAGCCTAAGGGAGGCTCAACAAATAATGGACTAAGATGTCCAAGGCCCAGGGGAAGCTCATCAAGTAAAAGACTAAAATGTCCAAGCCTGTGAAATGGCATATCCGATCATGGATTAAGAAAAGGTTGAGGTTTCAATGAAGACACATGCCAAGTCATCATGAAGGACATAAAAAGGACGTTTCGAAGGCATCGAGCAAGTATTGAAGGAGTCGAAGGCACCAACTACTCATACAGTGCAAAGACCTTCGACCTAGATAGAAACAGATAGGCCCTTCCGCCACTACCAACCTTTCAACATAGATGAACAAGCAATGTTGACTTCGGAACCCCTTTCAAAGGCAATCGATAGTTCTCTCCTAACTACATGTTAATCCTTCCAAAATCAAAAGCTTCACCCACATAGTAACCTTTTCGAAACCATAGCAAGCCTTTCGAATTGGTCAAAGATCCATCCAGGACACCTTTCGACAATGTCGAAAGGCGTTATGAAGAAAGCAATACTCGGGAAATAGGAAAGGAAAAAGAATAATAAAGGACCTTTTGAAAACATCGAAAGGCAGCATAACTTTCGATCAGGTCGAGAGGTTAAGAGAGAATGAAGGAATTGCAAGTGTATGACAAGAAGAACAGGGACACCTTTCGACAATGTCGAAAGGAAGCATAGCCTTCGACAACATCGAAAGGTTGCATGGCATTCAATTAGGTCGAAAGGTTCAAAACAGCGTGTAATGAGGGTACCTTTTGACCCGGTCGAAGGCAAGGGAGCAAAAGGAAAAACAAAGAATCACAAGAGAACACCTCCCGACGACGTCGAAAGGGTTATGACCTTTCGATCAAGTCGAAAGGTTTGAGATGGCATATAAAAATGGGACCTTTTGACCCAGTTGAAAGCAAAGGCACGGAAGGGGTCTGACCTGCATCTATAAATAAGACCGAAGGGGTCTAGTCTTAGGGGACCGAATTCTGGAATACTGAATTCATTTTCTTTACTCTACTTTCTTAGCATTAATTGTACTTAGAAGAAACCCTAAGTCAAATTGGGGATAAAGCTCAATTTCTTGTAACTCATTTCAGAAGATAAATAAAAATGGAGATGGCTTGTTCATAAAGGATATTGGCAACAAGGAAGATCATTAAGATCATTAGCTAAACTAATGATCAATTGCTCATGATTCTAACATATTCTCAAAACCTCTTTTGATCTATGCTATATGTAAGATCGACTTAGGAATTTCCGGTCAAAACACATCATCATCAAACTTATACTTAATATTGAAAATAAATGTGATGATGGGGTGTCGATTATGTAGAATGCATGAGTTATGGGAGTACCTAAATTGATCTTATATAAGGAAAATAAAGTGGATTATAGACTATTAAACTAGGACCGCTTTGAAAGGAAGAACACCTTTCGTCCAAGTCAAAAGGAGTATTTTCGAAAGGAATCCTGGTTTATATTGCCTAACAACCATTCATGTTGGAATTCATTCAAGGGAATCTACTCTTTTAGGCATCGGCACCCCTTTCGAAGGGATTCCATGGAAAGAATATTAACAATAAAGGGGTTGAAAGCAATTAAGATATACAGATAGAGTCAGCATCGCCTTTCGACAAAGTCGAAAGGTCTTGAATTTTATCTTTCGACGTGATGGAAAAGAGGTGGAAGACCTTGATGATTAACTATTTTCAACCCCTTGGGGAGATGAGATTCGATAAAGTGATGATTTCGAGTGCTATATGTTATAAATAACTTCTAGAAACTTTTCGACTATGCCAACCTTGTCGAAAGGTTGGAAGAGCCTTGTTATCCCTTTCGACGAGGTTGAAAGATCTGGCAATCTACTATTCCTTTCGACCGGGTCAATTTGGTCGAAAGCTAGAGCTATCACCTCAAATCCATTCGACTAAGTCACTCTGTTCGAAAGATACAATTTCGAATGGCGAGAATCCTTTCAATAACATAGTCATGTTCAAGTAAAATTATTTTATGAAAAGCATTGGGGATGTTAACATGATTTCTTGTTAACAATTGTATATAACATGATTTTGGAGTTGTGTTTTAATTTTGATAATTTTCCATGCTAGGGAAAATTTGTTATGAATTTTCAAAGGAAAATATGATTATGTGGGTTTATAAATTTATTTTAGAAAATATATTGCAAATTTGGGTCTGAATTTTGTTATGTTAGATAACATGATTAAAGTGAATTTCTGAAATTTTTGGGGATTTTTCCTAAGTGGTTTGCTATGCTAATTAAATTATTTTAAAAGAGGGACTCCTTTGTAATATTGATTCTACTTAATGGAAGGGCTTTATTTGCTAACTTAACCATGGTTTAGATATGAAAATTAGCGGTAGTTATTTTAGTAAAGAATTTGAAAAGTTATGGCAATCAATCTGGTGTTTACATGTGGCAGGTTAGTTAGAAAGTGTATGCTTTAATTAGTATTAAATCGGATTTACGCAGAAAAGTTGGTTTCGCCTTCTTTAGAAGTACTTTTCGACTCTAAGCTTCCGCCTTTAATCAAGTCGAAACCACTAAGCCAAAACAAATACACAAGGTATCACTTGGATGGTACTCAGTGGATTGGAGAAAGGCGGAAGGTTCTGTGTCGAAAGCATGGCTTCCAAAGGGGTCGATACCTTGTTTTGTTTTAAAAAGAGAAGCGCCTACCTTTGTTTTATTTAAGCCTTCAAAGGAGTCGAAGCATATGTTTTCGAAAGAGGTTTTAAATGCTTTCAAAGGGGTTGCCATCGACTTATGTTTCAAAGAGTACGCTTTCGAATGGGTCTCTTTACTTATATAAAATAATGCTTTGAAAGAAGGGGTGTCGACCTAGTCGAAGCCTCGCTGTTGTTCTTTAACCTTTTGAGTGTATTGAAGTTATAAAAGCTTTCGAAAGGTAGTACTTGTTTTTAAAGATGTTCTAAGCCACTTCCTAAATGCTTTCGAAGGGGTCCAAGGGTTTCGAAGGCAATGGCTTCGAAAGGGGTTTCGACGCTATCCTTCAATGTTTTGTTTAAATGACCAGAAGCTTTTGAAAGGGATGGTGCCAACGCCATCATGTTTTTCCCTAATATTTTTATATGATAAAGGATGGTTTTGAAAGAGATGCTTTCGTCTAAATTCACTTTGACCCAAATAGTAATTTAAGTATAAACCCAATGTTTTGAAAGAGGTACTTTCAATTGGTTTCGAAGTTATGCTTCTAAATGATTAAATGCAAATGATTTAATACATTCGAAAGGTTTCGAAAGAAAGTTTTAAATTGTTAGAGAGGCAGGGGCATAATTTTTTAAAAGTTGATTTTATGCTTTCGTAGGAGGATACCCAGTGAGGTCGAAAGCAAGGTTTTGAAGGAGTTGAAATGATTTGTTTTTCAAACTGAATAACCCAAACTCAATTATTAAAGGAATTGTAATGGTTTTTAAAAAGAGGCTTTCCTTGAAAATGTTAGGTTAAAAGGGATTGACCATGTTTTTATGAAAATGATTTTAAGGATATAAAACCCTCAGGAGTGGTATTGTTATGTTATTATGTTCGCTTCTTCAAATATAAATATATTCACATTAGAATGGACCCATAACTGCATTTTGGGTATAAAAGGCAAAAGAACCAACTAGTTTGACCCAGTAGTGAATATAAATTGATTAAACTCCTTGATGAGTAGAATTGCATCCAATAGATCAGGATGTCCAGAATATAGGATCCCTAAATATGGAAGTTGCCATGGAGACAGGTTCATAGTGCTCCCATGAAAACTACGGTTAGGAAGTTATTGGGGTTACCAATAGGTTCATAGTGATCATATGAAAACTATGTAATAAAGACTGGTTTGTAGGAGGCCAATTGGTTTGTAGTGCACCCATGAAAACTATATCCGGATTAAGTTGTTGACAGTTGTCAATAGGTTCCTATTCAACCCATGAAAACTAAGATAAGGGAGAAGTTATTGAAGTCGCCATTAGGTTTAGGGGAACCCATGAATTAATTAAGCTAATTGGCAGAGGCCAATAGGTTCATAGTGCAACCATGAAAATTATGAAATAGAATAGGGAGTCCATTTATATATTATATAAAGGTTATTGTAAACCCATGAAAACTAATAGGTTAATAGTGACCCTAGAAACTATAAACATGACAAGGAGTCAATTAACTAAAGGATGGGAAATCCAGAATGTTTTAACTGTATGCATATCATCATAATATTTTGAAATGACTATTTTTTTAACCATTGTGGATGCATGTGCACAGTATACGGTATTATAAAGGTTTTACGATACTAGTGAGGGGAAAACCCATTCCGCTAAGCGGCATGGTCTCACTAGATATCTAAATGGTTTGAGATGGTAAATTATTATTCATACCAGGCTTTATGTCTGACTCGAAGTTTATGTTTTCCCTTTAAACTCTCGGGTACTCAATTGATTTTGAGTAGTTTGAGAGTTGAGATTTTCAGGTACCTGTTTAGATAAGTAAGCTTCCGGAGACATGCAGGAGGCATGATAACTATTTAGAGTTCTCTTTTATTTTGATTCCGCTGTATTGTTTGTAATGGCAAAGTTGTTATATTGCATGTATACACTCTGATCATCCAAAGGGGCATCTTTATATGTCGCTCTTGGCGTATTTTGTAATAAATATATTTTCTCTGAACGTGGTTAACGACTGTGGGATTATGTAATGAATTGGAAATGGTTTGAAAAGGAACGAGATCTTTTTTTATGTTTTAAAATTTTCCATATTCATGTGTTTCTGTGTACCAATGAATCTAACATCGCCGTATTTAGTTATCGAGGATTAATAATTATGGATGACTGCAGCATCCATAGTCGTTAGTTTTGGGCCTCCAAGTAGGGGGATGTCACAAATGTGTAGGATGATATGTAGGTGAATTCGGAAAATCAGGAGTAAAGATGGTCGGAATTGGACGAAACTTGGATGGGAGGCTCTGGAGTGTGGAAGAAGCTAGCGGCTCAAATTGCAATTTTCAATTCACTAAGTAAACAAGCCGGTGCTGACTTTTTTATGTCGGCACTAAGTTGTTTCTGTTGCTTGTGTGGGGTCGGCGATTTTGGGGATCTCTAAAGTATAGCTAGTACGGTGGACTATATCAAGTACAAGAGACTGGCTAAGTGTTGGATGTTATGCCGAGTTGTTTTCTAAAACTTGAATACGAAGGCTTGGGCATGGAACTGAATAGTTTTTATGGATAGGTCGGCGGTCAAAGTGCTTGGGAATAGAGTATTAGAAGCATTGAAGGAGAGTTTGCCAATAATTGGCTAAGAAAACAGCTCGATGCATATTTGTTTATGTTTGTACCATATTTTTTTGGTTAGAGATATGGGGTCAGGCTGATACAGGGAGGAAGTAGGGGGCTTTATGGATCATGCTGGAGGTGTTGGCTCGTCCACATTAAGGTTGGATGACTATGTAATAACATGATAAAAGCTATGTTTCTTTAGTTTGTGACTTGTGAAGGGAGTAGGTAGCGAAGGTAGCAGCTTGATAAAGGAGGGAGCTATGGATGAGGAACTTGAAGGGTTCCAAATAATGGAAACTGGATTGAGCAAAGAAAGGGCTCGAATCCGAAAGGAGCAAAGAAGGGCTCAGACATATGTGCTAATGAATCATTAATACTTGGAGTGTTTTCTATCATACTCGATGCAGAGTATTATAAGTGGGGATACCCATGGATCAATGGAGTGGATCTAAATACCCTAGATTGGTGGTTTTGGGTCTGGTGTCTAGCTTTGGGGTATGAGATACTATATCGTGCTTTGGGATACATGATTCGAGAGTACACAAAAAACCGGGATTTCCATTAGTCCCTGACAATAAGGAGGCCGTACGAGTTATCTTATATTCAGAGTACATGGAGTGATAGTGGGGATTGTTTGATGGATGCTATGGTTGCTTTAGTTGCTTTCTAGGTTATCATTCGGGGGTATCATTGGGTGTAGGTACTAGAACAGGGATATCTAGACACCTACCATTCTATTGTGTATAGTACCTTTATGATATTATAGAGTAGCATATTATATTGTTATGTGCTAACTTTTTGTTTGCAGGGACATGTTTGATATGGTTCGTGTACCTTTATTCATTACTACATTTACTTGCATGGTATTTTGAGATTCATTTACCACTCACACTAGATTGTTGTCTAACCCAAGGTATTATGCTTTGTTTCTTATTATCTTGGGTACTCTTAAACGAGTAGATTGGGTGGCATAGTAGTTGTGCGGAGGACGAGTTTGTTGGAGCTATCTCATATTATATACATACATATATATATATATATATATATATATATATATGGATTTCTATGCTTTCTGCTGTGCAACACTGTGAAGCCATGGTAGTGCTCGCTTATTTCCACTTGTTGAGACAGTTATTTGAGTTGATTCTATTTTATATACTCTATGACTATTGATGTATAACTCTGTGGATCTTATACTATGATGATTAGTTCACATTGTTACTACAGTCTCTTTTATTATATCTAAGATATTATATATTGTCCATGCGATGTGAGATATATGACATGTTTTATGTTTTATATTTGTTTCTTTTCAAGCGTGATGATCATCCTTTATCGACCGGACACAACAACAATGCACTACTAAGTTATTTTGGGTGCATATGGTATAGGGCGGTCGTCACATTAAGTAATTAATTTAAATTATATTAAATAGAAAATCCTTAAATGATATGCGATGAGATATAAATTACTATGTGCTCTAATCATGAGTAATTTGTCATATTAAAAGATAATCTATTATTTAAATCATCCTAGTCAAGTTGTTTTGAGAAACGATATATATTCATCCATTGAGAGTAGATAAAATAACGCTCCCCAAATTTTGGGCAGTGTATTATTCATGGCTACTGGGAGCACCAAGGGGTTGTGTATTGATAGTAATTGGATAACCATGGAATGACTCACTTGAAAGTTCTCTGGTGGTTAATATAACTAATGAAAAACAAACAATCTCGTAATGACGATGTTACATAGTTCCTTCGATTTGAGAATATTGTGAAACTTCAATGTGGACACTCCACTTTGATTATAGTTAAATCATTGTATGACATCCATTGAACGACTATAGTTGAATATGAGTTCAAGCATTGGAAGTGCAACAATATTTAATAGAGAATTCGTCTCCTTGGTTATATGAGGTAACTATCATAGTCAACTGTAGTCAACTCAAAATCAAAGTCTTTGTCCAAAGCAGTACGGTTAATAACTATTGTTATCATTAAACTAAGGATTATGTATTAGGACTAATTAAGTTGAGTGCGGATGATGCTGGAATTTTTTCTAAAACCAAATTCCGTAAGTCATAATGTGATATAATGTTGACGAATAGAATTGTTGTAAATAATCATTACTAAAATGTACCTTATAAGAAACTATAAAGTATGATTTTACTTAATAGGAATATAAGCGGAGAATTCGGCCAAACTTTCACACGAATAGCTTAGGTGAGATGTGAACGTTAATTTTTCAATCGTTCCAAATTAATCACTGACTGAATTCACTTTTCTGAGGCAGGCAACCGTACTTGTGAATTCTTTGAAAAACCATATGATTTAATTAAATTATAAAATGATATAAATGAACATAATCAATTAATGTTGGTGAGTTGCTGGTAATTATTTAAATGCATGTATAAAATTAATATTTTCATACGTCAATTGCCTCACCATGAATTGCAGTGACTCACTTCGCCGATTGATTGCAATGTTGACCATGTAATCAATAATGCATCATCATCAATCTTAGCTGTCCATTAATGCTCGATAGCTGCAACTGTCATATATAAAATATCCAAACGTAGGGAAATAATTGTCATTTTCAAAACAATACTTCACTTTACCAAATAATCTACATATTTCCATATCAAAATACTTATATCATTTCCCAAAACATCATATGGTACTCTTTTCAAAATATAGTTTATACTGTTCCACAATACTGATTTTGTTTCCAAAATATTTTCCCAAAAGTACTGTTTATATCTTATATATCTTAGCTAAAAATAATTACATCTTTCAAATAATATTTAACTTATCGCAAAATATTATCTATAACACATTTCAATATACTACACTTCTTTCCCAAAAAATGCTTTTAATACTTTCCAAAATATTATACTTACCTTAAAATATTGTTCAACTTTCACTTAGAACAAAAAACACTCTTTCTAAAATTGTTATCAATAATATTTCTCAATACATTATTTTCAAGACATTGGGTTTACTATTACTAAAAATATTCAGCTCCTTTCTAAACATTATATTACTTTTTCAAAACATTATCCAATTTTCTCATCCTAGTGTTTCAGAATCCCTATTGATAATCTTGATCAGACATATTGATCAAAATTCTTGAAGCGCTCAACGGACAAATTTACATGAAACTAATCTTCAAAAATTTCTTTATATATACGTGTATATATATATTAGCACACTTGCTTTATGAAAATAATTGCTTATTATATTAAACATTTCTAATTCCTTACATATCAGCATACTTTAACCAAACAAAGTTTAATTAAAACGTATGCTTGCTTGTGTTAGAAACTTTTACAAATGATCTTCATTAATACATTCAAACTATAAGTCACTTAAAATAATTCAAACATTGTCGCTCAAAAAATAATTCAAACATCACTCGTCATCATCTATCCACACATCATGCAAGCATCCAATATTACTCCATTTCAACACATTTTCTAATTAATTATATATATATATTATGTGAATAGGATTTCCCTGTTATCCCTTGCGGTAACTTCTCCAAAGAAGACACCGCAAGGTTCTAATATTAAAACTTGAGTGGGTTTTTGACTTTCAACCGGTGACTCCTACTCAAGATTGATCCCAAAAAATTATTTAAAAATTCAATATTATAAATCATGAATCAACCATATTAGGCACACAATAACCAAAGCAACCAATGTGCTCGGTGAAGTAGCTTCCGTCGTGCAACTCTAATCTCTAATGGATCCGACTACTATATTTATAGCCACACGAAGGTCTAATGTTCATCACCAATGCAAACACTACAAGTCAGATAATAAATTATTCTACCCTCACTACCCTCATTAGCTACTTTGTGTTTCATAAAAAGACTAATACCCATAAAGGGGTAGAAGTAAAATATTATATAAAAGAAAATAACATGTATGTTCATATATTATTACCCCGGTAATCATTATATGGTCCTACTATTCCTTACTCAAGGGAACAAAGACTCAAAGACTCATCTATGGCCAAGACTCGTGTCTCGTTTACTATGTATTATTCTAAACCTAACTCTAATACAAACAGTAACACCCTACCTCTATACCCATATTACCAAAGAGTATTACTTGGCGATACTATTTAATAATATAGATAATGAGAAGATATTGGGATATTACACGTTAATATTCCTTTGGGCTAACACCAATACGTATTTCAAAATCATATACTACTCATCTATACATACTCGGTATCGGCACAAAGTAATAAACACATGCATTTCTAGCATAAAACAGTAAAAAATATATATTAAATAGTAGAGAACACAAATTCATTAAATGCAACAATAAATATAATAAGTGAATTATACAAGGCTAAGTTGATCGACAAAAGTCAAATACCCACTATCTCTCAAAATACTTATACAACAAATGTCTAGTACATACTTTTTAACATCCGACATCATAACATACAAGAGACAATAAGGATAATGCTACAACAATATACTAATAAACCGGCCTTCAATTAATCCTAACAATCACAAGCTAGTCACTTCTTCCTTACACGTGAAATGTATCAAACTAACCAGAGTATGTATAAATAACACATGGGCCCGATTATGTCTAGTACATGGATAATAACAACCGGTATATTATTATCATGTATAACTCAAAGTGGCATATAAATATTTGGAGGTAACATCATCACAATCTATGCATATATTATCAACAATATCATAGCAAAGACAGGTAACGCATCATGTGAACAATATCAAATTGGGTGAAACAAAAACACATCCATCCATTGTCAACATATAGAATCATCATGTAGCAAATGGCATACACACAGCTTGCCAAAGTTTATCTCTTAGATAACCAAATAGTAGAGATTCCTGGGATCCATCGTACTCATCATAGAGGAAAATCATAAACAAGTATCCATGGAAAACAAATAACAAACTTAGATATAACATAACCGACTATACCACAATTAGCTCTCATCTAGCTACATAATAGCTATAGGATAAATCTCCTCTACATGACACGCTTGCAACAATGTTATAAATTATCTCAAAGATAATTATATCACATGTATACGTAGTTGATTGCATCATGGACTTGCAGCCACAAAAATAGCCTTATCGACATGCAATAGAATAATTAATGATCATATAAAGGTGATAGTTGTAGTATATTTCCTCACATCAATAACCAGAAGGGAGAATGATAAGCTATTAGTTCTTCCCTAGGGGCCATTCTTGCACCCACTTAGCACTACCCATATAGTCGTAAGTAACCTCGATGGCCATCATGACTCCCGATATCCATCTTGCACCAATTTGCATGAATGCCAACATACTGTTTTAGTCACGACACTGTAGTGCCCCAATAAGTAACTAACTGTAGGCCTAGTTGACATGGGAAGTAACTCTTAGCCATGGCATATACAACCAAATGTGTCATAGATTCGAAGCACTGCGCTATAATTAGGCAGTTAGATGAATGCTAGCCAATCTATATTACTTCACACAAAATAATAAATGTATGCATATACATATGATAGACAAACCTATGGCTCTCAACTTGTGGCTCGCAACTCACAACACCTTATATATAAAACCTCGTATAATTGATCCACGTATGAGTGACGATTACATACAAGGAGTAATTGAACATATATCAACATAGTTGTTCCATGCTAACTAGTGTTACTTATCCATTTAATCGGTGCTCGTAGATAACACTTGCTTTACAAAATAATATTCTATATAAAAAGTCCAAAGAATAACTGGATAAATATTACCGTCGCTCATACCAAACAGTGTTATAATTCCTTTTATTTAATGTTCTCCTCACAAATAAAATATAACCAAACTAAACACACAAGTCATTCATATAAGAGATTTCATACATAGAAAAATATATTAAAACTTCCAAAAGCCTTCATACTATTTAAATGGGAATAAAATACAATTTTTCCCATTTATTTGAAACCAAAACAAGGATTTTATAATTAAACTATACCATAATTAAACAAGACTTCCAAAACTCTTTCCCGTATTTTTAAATTCATATAAATCTCTTTTATAATGAAATATTACTAATAAAAATTATACCATAATTTTCTATAATTAAATAGGTTTCCAAATGAATATATAAACCTCTAAATATCTATTTATTTTAAACTATAGAGTATATTTTAAATATCTCATCTTCATATTCAAAAATCAAGGAAAACACTTTTAAAAATCAAATAATGCTTATTAGAAAACATTTTTGAAACACCCCACACCCCTTATTATACCCCAAAAGGGCACACTAAAAGATGTGATGCATTTTAGGTATAGCTAAAACTTACACGGACTAAGATTCACAAGAAAAAATAGATAAAAACAGTGGAAACAATTAAAACAATAACTTAATAAAAATCAAACTTCATAAGATAGAGTTATAAAACCAAATACGTAAGATATCTCAAAATGCCAATACATGTCTTATGAAAATCTTAACCTCAGTCTCATAAAAATCAGAGTACAAAACTATCCCTCAAAAAGTACCAGTACATCAAATAAGCTCAAAACTGAAAATGAACAAAAGGAATACATGAGAAAATCTCCGCCACTGAAGTCTCCAAGTGTATGTAATCTACCGTCCTTGCCCTTGCTGGCCTATGGGGGAAAAGGGGGAAAATAGAGTAGTGGGTCAGACTAAAATTCTGGTGAATGATAGTAATTACTAGTATTCTTAAGAAAGGTAAAGATAATAAACTTTGCAACAGTTCTAGTATAAAAGGAAATAAAGAAATAGGAGGAAAGGTAAAGCTGGAAATAAATACGATTTAACTATTAGATTAATTCGATTGGATAACTTCGATTGTTTACGCTTGTCTTAGATAACTGATTTGATTAGGTTGAATTCCCAATCCTACTTTAATTAGGCTGAAGTCCTAATTCTACCGTTTGATCGGCCTTCTACTAATGTGTCTACTGTGAGCTAGACACTAGTGCCTACGAAAGGCACCTACTAAGCGCTTGGAACTCAATAGCGAATTATATCCCCTGCACCGAGGCCGCACGCTCGACTACCGTTGGGTTCACACTATCTGTTGCTCCCTCTTTTGACCTTTTATTTACCCTAGACAGCATAAGCGTGCCCTCATCTCACTTTAGGCTATAGTGAGACACCTGTGTCCATAGAAAATAGGGAATGCTGTTGGTACTAGTCCTTGTCAAACAAAATCTAGCTGCACCCCTTGTCTAAATCCCTATGATTTGGCCTTTTAATTATTAACCTTTTATCTACCCTAAACAGCATAAGAGTGCCCTCATCTCACTTCAGGCTATAGTGAGACACCTGTGTCCATAGACAATAAGGAATGCTGTTGGTACTAGTCCCTGTCAAACAAAATCTAGTTGCGCCCCTTTTCCAAATCCACATGATTTGGACTTTTAATTATTGACCTTTTATCTACCCAAAACAGCATAAGCATGCCCTCATCTCACTTCAGGCTATTGTGAGACACATGTGTCCATAGAAAATAGGGAATGGTGTTGGCACAAGTCCTACTTTTGCTTATTAACTTAGTATAAATTGTTTAAATAAGCCTTTACTGGTATCCTTGCTATCTTTGCTTATTAATTTATTCTAAGTCTCAAAATAAGCCTTTTTCTGTTCTGTTTCTAATTATAACCTACGTTATAATATTGCTTATTAACTTAACCCAAGGTCCAAGTATAAAAATAAGCCACTTTCTCTTTTTACTCTTCTTAATCATAATTATACATTATAATTAGGCTTAAATTCAGTCCAAGTTCAATTTATTACAGTCTTCACATTTTACATCTTAGTTTCTGTAATTTCGGTATTCTTATTATTTAGTCCATATTCTTGTTTTAAACTATTCTATTCCATTCGTGTAAAAAGGAAAAATAGAAAGAAACTGACAATTATAGAAGAAAATCCCAAACGTAGAAAAGATGTAAATAAAACGTAAATAACAATAAATTATAAATACTGTAAATAACTGTAAATAAATGGAAAAGCTATAATAGTAATTGACTTCAAACAACTGAAAAGAATAGATAAAAGGAAATAGACTAAAAAATAAATCTAAAACTGAAAATAAACTGGTAAAAAGGTTATTCCAAAATTGTAGAAAAACTGCAACCATTGGAAACCCTATTATTTTAAATTACTTAAAAATCTAAAATAGTTACTAATCACTCAACTGTGGTCCTTAGCTCTTCCCTTGGTCTTCCCGGATCCACTTGAGGGTATTAAATATTTTAATTTAAAATGATCTTCTCCTCGGAAAATTATTCCTTTTAGGGTCCTGCCTGAGAAGGTGAACCCAAATGGAGAAAATTTAGAATGTGAAAAATAGCTAGGCCTAGGGTCGTATTTATAGTGGATCTCAGACCGTTGGATTTGGAGATTGAATTTGGTGCAACCACGTCATAGGCTTGATAGGACCTGTCGGATGGGAGCACGAACGCACCAGATGAGAGGAATTAACCAAAATGACGTGTAGAAATCGCAACGAAACGAAGAATTTAATTCTTCGTTCATCAATAGGGACGGGTCGACTACCTGTCGACCTTTCAGTGGTTTGGTCGACCTAGGGGTCGACCTAGCCCTTGTTTTTTTTTTTCTCTCTCTTTTCTGATTTCTTGTTTAATTCGTACCTTCTTCATTCTAGCTCGGATTCTGATGTTCAATATATGGAAATTGACCAAAAAATTACCACGGACACAATGGTGCAACTCCCATGGCTCAATTCTGATAATTTCACAAAGTTATTTTATCATTTAATTAATTCGTTGATTAATTATTATAGCTTAAATTTTAGGTTGTTACAATTTCATAATTTCCTATAATTAAATAGGACTTTAAAATAAAGTTTTAAAGCCCAAAATTAATTTATATTTAATTGAAATCACATGTCTTTAATAAAATAATATTCAATGAAAGTAATTGATTTCCACAATATAACTTTATATTTGTAAAGCCCATACTTCCTAAACCAACTTTTATTTTATATTTTGTTTTTTATAAAAATCTATATTTTTTTAAAACAGAACAACACACAAGTGCTTGGAGCCAACATGGCTCCAAGTTATGGCCATCAGTCGACCGGTAGGAGGTGAAAGGTCTACCTTTGGTCTCAACCTAGTGCATGAATTTGCTCCAAGCCTCCGCCTCCCTTGCTGCTTCACTTCACAGAACCAATTTTCTTCTTTTCGATGTAATTCAAGCATTAACCAAGCACTAACAACATATATAAGCAATCACCGATGCATGCACAATCATGAATCAACGATAATTGGGGTGATTTAACATTTTTAGCAAATGGTTTCATACACGATTTCAACAGGAAATGCAATTAGACATCTTGACCAAGAATTGTGAATGAAGAACACCGACCTTAGCACTTAGTGTTATCCCGCCTTTTGGCAAGGCCGTGACACCAAAAATTTGACTGGAAAAATAAAGACAGTTCGTCGTAAAATGTAACGACCCGCCATTTTGGACCATTCGCATCCATTATAAGTGTATAGGTAGACACTCATGCCAGAATTGAATTGCTCAAAATACCGCATTGTTAATTTAAATTTGGCAAAACTGAACATATACAGTAAATAAATATAATCACAGATCACAGACACAGAGTAATAAGTGCAGCGGAAATAAAAGAGATAGTAGTTCATGAAGCTACTATATGAATATATAAAAATACATCAGAGTTTACAACAGAAGAGTAATACGATACATCAGATACAAATCAGAATTCATCACTGGAATCATCGAATACTGAAAGCAGAATAGATGGCTGGATCTTCAAGCAAAGCTCCAACTCCAAAGGTGAGTCTCGAAAGCTGGTACACTCAGTCTGACCCGAGCGTAAAGCAAAAACACAAGACACTCGAGTCAGGATTAACATTCTTATATTAATAAATCCAACTCAAGTGAAATAGCAATTGAAATACAAGTAACTCAAAGGATGTTTGGAATAACCATCCTTTAAGGATCTGTTAAACTATCTACTAGGTAGTAATGTACGCTAAGTAGATAATGTCTATCAGTAATATAAAGATATCAAAGTAGGGTTTAGCAGGGCCCATACACCTCTTAACCTGTTTATTCCCAAAAGCATATACAAGACCGTAGTTTCCCCAAAACCGGAAGTCACCAGAGGGCAATCCATATACTAAAGGTACAAATCAAAATCGTAGTGGTCGCGAATAGGATAATCAGTATGACAAGGTACATGAGGCGATACCAACTAGGATACTAGTAGTTGCGTGATCCGGACTGATGTTGGGCATAGCAGCTACTACCCCAACACCGCGAAACAACACTCCCATAATCGAGGGGTGCACCCAAATCGAATCACAAAAGTAATAGATATGGTAACGAAGAAGTGTGTCCGCTAGAGGTGGCGAACCTCAATGGCCCGGCGCGGCTCCTGTTTTAGTCATGTCAGGGGTCATCCAAAATCGTTCTCTTTCTTCAATCAACGCGTTCACCAAACCATCCACTTCATTCTGGATCAACACTCCGCGTATAGTTATTAAAGTGGTTTCGGTTCAGATAGAGAGTATATCCATTACCGATCCCGGTCTCTTTAATAACTTTCGTAATTATTACACCGATTGGTCGTTTATATATTTCAAAAACCAAATCAATTTCAATTTCAAATAGAATTCGTAAATCAACTTTTCACTTGTTTTTCAAAAACCAATTTCCATACTTTACGTTTCAAAACTTCCAAATTTTCATTTCAAAAAGCTTATAATTCAATTTCAATCCCTTTTCAAACAATTCAAGTATCAATTTAAATTCGTATATAAGATTCATTCCGAAAACATTTAAATCAAATTAATTTAACATTCAAATCAGTTTAACTTCATTTATCGATTTTTATACAATATTCGTTAAGTAAATTTATCATTCAAATCAATTCTATTTAATTTCCAATTTATTAACTCAATTACTTAAGTTCAGCTTCATTATATCAAAACTTACAATTTTGAATTAAATTAAATTCGTCAAATCAATTCTTTCAATTACAAGTCTTACATTAATTCCAAAATATCACATTTTCATTTCTTGTTAAAGAAAATTCAATTTCAATTATTTATTTACTTACTTTAAATAATTTCCAAAACTTAATTAATAAAGAAATCTCAATTTCAATTATTACGAAGTAAAAATTCACTTATTCAAAAATTCAATTCAATTTAATCATTAAATAATTCAATCTTATTTAATTATTAAATAATTCAAACTTAATTATTACATAATTTCAAAGTTTAATAATTTCAACTTAATTATAATTTTCAACTTAATTATTAAATCATTTCAAACTTAATTCAATCATTTCTCAAATCAAACAACATTCTTTCATTGATTACATTGTTAATCTTTTGTTTCAGATTATTAAATATTACCATTTTCCTTCCATCAAAAATTCAAATTTCAACTTCATTTCAAAACCATATTCTTTATTCAAATAAAATCTTCGTTTATTTTCAAATCAAATTATTGACCAATCGGGTTTTTTATTTAATTTTCTATCCTAAGTCAAAGTTCAATTTTGGGTATTTATCATTTCAACCCGATTCCAATTCAATTCAAAATCAAAACATATCAAAGGGAACTTGCAGTGTGATAACTGGGATGGTGTCAAAGTAAATAAACAAGCAACAACAACCAATATCATTCCAATAATCAATTCAAATAATCCCGAAATAACCGTATTAATTCGCATTGTTATTTGTACGAATTAATATAATTATTTCTGGAATCTACACTATCATTTCATGTAGATTAAAGATTATTACATTACGGTTTTCACTTGTCATCTATTACGATTACATACATCATCAGTTTAAACAACATACAATTCAATGGTTCAAGGTATAGTTAACACTATTCTACGTGTCAATTTATTTAACATTTAAAGGGGTCATACTATACAAATGTCAGTTAATCAAATTTAACATTTAATTATCCTATATCAAGTTCAATTTCATACTGTTTATCATTTTAACATCAACAATTTAGCATCCAATTTAAACATCAACAATCAATCAATTATCAGCCAAACTGTATTATCATCGCATAAATAATTAACAGATAATGGTGTCAGATGTCACAGGTGAACTGATACAGGTAATAGCATATATAACAGTGTAATTAACTAACAATTGCATATTTCAATTGTCGTTTCAATTGAAATCAAATCTAATAAATAAAAGAACGTTAATCGTGAGTGAGTGCTCACCTTTCGAGGCTAGTGAGAAGAGACAATGAAATGAATTACAGATCCAAGCACGAATTCCAAAGCAAACAAGATCGGCACGAATTAGACGAACAGGGCTGATAAATTTGAATTGATGAGAACAAGGTATATCACATATAATTTAAATTTTCTAAAGTCAACATTTAACTTAAATACCAATAAAAATCTATATTTTTACATATATTATATCCATACATATACTTCTTTAATAATTAATATAAAATTTTAAACTCATACTTAATCTATATATATTTCTAAAGAAAAATCCAAATATCGATTTTTATTATAAAAATTAACATAAACAATTTGATTTAAACTGTATATATAACTTATATAAATAACTAGGTAAACTAATGTATATACATACATATTTAACAAACAGATTGCAACATAATTTCTCTTTTCTTTAAAACTGAATATAAACATAAACTGACAAAATGTATAACAGTAAACAGATATACTATAAAAACCAGATTCCAAAATAGATAACTTGTCGCACCCTGTATAAACAGCTATATATAAAGACACACTTTATATAAAATAGTATTATATACATAAAAGTATACAAGAGAGATCTTTAAAAATCATAAATCTCTGACCACACTTCTACAGCTAGTAAGCAACCAATATAAAACTCAGATATTTTAAAAGTATATATATTGTAACCAGTTACGAAAGACTTATATACACACCTTATAATAAAATATATATATAACTAGATAAAACATCTGGTATAAACTGTAGACATCATACCGTAACAAAACTATTCACTGTTTGTAAACTTATATATTTGTGCAAAATAAAATATATATGTAACATACTGCAACATTAGTTAAAATGGATTATGTATACAATATCTACATATAAACATTATATACTATATATTAACTGTTTCAACAAATCTATAATGCCGTCACAGATGTGCATATAAACTATATTAAGATTCGGAAATCAACAGATATACACAACAACACTTATATAAAATTACTTTTAATACATATACGTAAGGTATAAAAGTGAAACAGTAGATAAAATATTTTAACTTATGTATATACCTGCTTCTTTCACACAAATGCTCAAAAGGAATGGTGAGGAGGCAGTCGAACCGAGAGCGTGGGAAGGTGCAGCACTCGGCGGAGCTAGGGAGGAGGTGGCAGGCGCGTTTGGGTTGTTAGTGGAGGAAGGCTCGGCCAGAGATTTCGGGTGGAGGAACGAAGCGGTGAGGGCGTTGGGTAGGCTGTTGTACGGAGGTGGGTCTTGTGGTGTGGCCAGCGTTGGACTGAGCTGAGGCGGCCATGGACGTGGTCTCGGTGGTGGAGAGGGTGAAGGGAATGGCGGAATTCATGGTTTGCCTGCATGTGTGGGCAGTGGGATGAGTATTGGTGGAGTTGCTGCGAAGGTGGAGGAAATCAAGCAGGTTGCGGTCATGGTGGTAGAAGGCCTGGGGACGAAGTGTTGGAGATGAGGGAAGGTCAGTGGTTGTTCTTAAAAGGAAGGAGGGATGGTAGCTTCAGAAAAGAAAATGTGAACAAGACAAAAGAAGAAAGGTTGAAGAAAAGAAAAGACCCACATAAATAAAGTTTGAAATGGTATGGGCAGCAACAGTCACGACTATTGGTCTCTGGAAAAACGAAACGGTGGCAAAAATAAGTACATAGCTTTATATAAATGAAATATAAAATCTGCAAATGAACAGTCCAAACGTTGGAATTGCTGAGATTTATTAAAAGCAAATGTCTAATGAGTTAGACGGTGGGATACGAAAGGTACGGGAAGATAAAAGATCGACTGCGGAACCGATACAAAGTCGTTTCATAGATTTCTGATGCCTTCCGAATTTCCGAAACACACAAACGAATATACCACAGAGATCAGCACGACGAGACGATCAAAACGGTATACAGATATCGGTGGTACGATCATCCGATAAAAATCGATATCGGTACCAGAATGCTGCTATTTTGCAGAAAATAAGAACGACGGAGCAATAGATGTCCGAATTTGGAAAAATGACGAACTGATATTTTGCTCAGAAGATGGTTTAGAATTTTTCTATGTAAAAATATTTTGGTTTCGAAAATATTTTATTTTCACTGCTTTTTAACTGATTAAATTGAAGTGAATTTACGCGCGAAATAAATTTTCGTATTTTCGGACGAAAATTTACCAGTTGCTATGTTTAACTAGACGTATTCCAAATAAAAAAATTTTATTTCAAAATTTTATCGTTTAAAATTTCACAAAATTTCAACTAATTACGTTATTAAAACGGTTGAAATTTACGGGTCGTTACATTCTCCCCCACTCAAAACTTTTCGTCCCCGAAAAGGAACGAGGTAGGAGAATAAAAACAACCAGAAAGAAAACAGATTTGAAATATAAAATAACACTTAATTTAAACCATATAAATTCAAATTTAAATTAATTGATATTTAATAATTGATTTAATCCATTTGATTTCACTAAAATCAATCTCAACTATTTCTAAATTCATTATCTTATTATCCAATTCTCTTAAATTTACAATTTCTAAAACCATAATTTTGAATAGTCTTTTATTATAATCATATTTTTCTCAGGAATTTAAATTCTTCTTTATTCCAAATTATTGTTAAGTTTATTCTACTTAATATATCTTATCACATATATTTAACCCATATAAATTAATTTAAACCATAAAAGTTTCGATTTAAATAAATTTATATTCACTAATTGCTTTTAAATTCAAGGTACTTTCATATGTTGATCAAATTTCAATTTATTAATTCTTCAAAACAAAATTATTAATTCTTTCAACAAATTTATTACATTATTAACTGAGTTTTACTTATTATCCTATCTAACTCTATTAACATCTTTATAATCAAAATTTAGTGTATAACATTTATTATAAACACTCAAATTTTATTTATAAATTCAATTTATCTTATATATTATCCAATTACATATTCAACTTCTGAATGATTTAGGTAAGTTGTATTAGAATGCAGTTGAACAATATACCAATAAAATTTACCAAATTCAATTATCCAAGGTTAAATATTTATTCCAAATTTTGGTTTTATTTATAATTAAAATCATCCTTTAACAAAATTTAAGAATTAGATTTCCGATTAACTTTAAACAATTTAGAGATATATATAATATATTTATATCAAATCAAATTAAATTTTAAAATAAGATACCTATATATATGTAAATCAAAATATACTGAAGAAATTCAAATCAAAATATTTTTTTTTTTTCAAACAAAACCGTAGCAAAGCTACAGAATGGTTTCTCCACTTCGAAACTCGAAAATGAATGTCGATGATGCGGCCGCCATCACCGAAATTATTTTCCAGCGACAAAAAGAAGAGCACTGATTTCAATATTTTAAAATTCTTTGAAAACGGTTTCTATTTGAAAATACCTTCAATAATATACATTTTAAAGATTTAAAAACCAAAGTTCCAAATCACCGGAAACTAAATTCTCAAATTTCTGAGTTAAATTCATTTCAAATTCCAAATCAATTTATAATCCGTATTTATAAATTTATTTAGAACAATAAATGATAATCAAATATTATCATCTCAAACAAACAATTTTAATTAACCTATTAAATTCCAGGAAATTGTACTTATATTTTCACAACATAATCAAACAGATTTATTTCATTTTCCAAATTTGAAAATAATATTGTGTCAGTTTGCTCTGTTCAAGTGTTTTGGAAATCCTATCGATAGCGTTGATCAGACGTATCGACCGGAAACCCAAATCAACATCAACAACTCAAACAACACAATATATAAAACATTTTAATATTAATTTACAAATACACTTCCTCGTTCGACTATACAAGAATGAATTTTCAAAATAAGGATAGGAATTCAAATTTTTGTTGACTTAAATCAAAGAGAATTTTGATTCGAAAATAAGTTCGAAACAAAGATAAGATGATTCACTAACAGAACCGGGAGATGGGTAAGTTTATTTAATTCACGGGCAACGTTAACCGGGTCGTCCGTAACTTCAAGAATAAGATCGATGCTGAATTTCGAGGTAAATCAACACTCGATCTCAAGAGATGGAATTCAGGTATAGCAGGGAATAGATAGCATCGTAAACCGAGGATACAGAAATCTCCGGTAAATCGATGCCTATTATAAAGGAGTTTTGCTCCTTTACGAATCATTCGAAGATTGGCGAGACCGCCGATCTTTTATAGATATCATTCGAAATGGAGTTATGGGGTGCTCCAGAATTGAAAGAAGACGAATAGTGAAGGGCACGGATGAATTTCGGAACCGAGGGAAACGTTCCAAAATTCAAAGGAATCGAATTAGAAGGAAGAGATTGAACTCGAATGAGAGTGATTCTGTAAATACATTACCCTATATGTTGAGTTTTGCCTAGAGCTACCAAAGCTCTGATACCAACTATAACGACCCGCCATTTTGGACCATTCGCATCCATTATAAGTGTATAGGTAGACACTCATGCCAGAATTGAATTGCTCAAAATACCGCATTGTTAATTTAAATTTGGCAAAACTGAACATATACAGTAAATAAATATAATCACAGATCACAGACACAGAGTAATAAGTGCAGCGGAAATAAAAGAGATAGTAGTTCATGAAGCTACTATATGAATATATAAAAATACATCAGAGTTTACAACAGAAGAGTAATACGATACATCAGATACAAATCAGAATTCATCACTGGAATCATCGAATACTGAAAGCAGAATAGATGGCTGGATCTTCAAGCAAAGCTCCAACTCCAAAGGTGAGTCTCGAAAGCTGGTACACTCAGTCTGACCCGAGCGTAAAGCAAAAACACAAGACACTCGAGTCAGGATTAACATTCTTATATTAATAAATCCAACTCAAGTGAAATAGCAATTGAAATACAAGTAACTCAAAGGATGTTTGGAATAACCATCCTTTAAGGATCCGTTAAACTATCTACTAGGTAGTAATGTACGCTAAGTAGATAATGTCTATCAGTAATATAAAGATATCAAAGTAGGGTTAAGCAGGGCCCATACACCTCTTAACCTGCTTATTCCCAAAAGCATATACAAGACCGTAGTTTCCCCAAAACCGGAAGTCACCAGAGGGCAATCCATATACTAAAGGTACAAATCAAAATCGTAGTGGTCGCGAATAGGATAATCAGTATGACAAGGTACATGAGGCGATACCAACTAGGATACTAGTAGTTGCGTGATCCGGACTGATGTTGGGCATAGCAGCTACTACCCCAACACCGCGAAACAACACTCCCATAATCGAGGGGTGCACCCAAATCGAATCACAAAAGTAATAGATATGGTAACGAAGAAGTGTGTCCGCTAGAGGTGGCGAACCTCAATGGCCCGGCGCGGCTCCTGTTTTAGTCATGTCAGGGGTCATCCAAAATCGTTCTCTTTCTTCAATCAACGCGTTCACCAAACCATCCACTTCATTCTGGATCAACACTCCGCGTATAGTTATTAAAGTGGTTTCGGTTCAGATAGAGAGTATATCCATTACCGATCCCGGTCTCTTTAATAACTTTCGTAATTATTACACCGATTGGTCGTTTATATATTTCAAAAACCAAATCAATTTCAATTTCAAATAGAATTCATAAATCAACTTTTCACTTGTTTTTCAAAAACCAATTTCCATACTTTACGTTTCAAAACTTCCAAATTTTCATTTCAAAAAGCTTATAATTCAATTTCAATCCCTTTTCAAACAATTCAAGTATCAATTTAAATTCGTATATAAGATTCATTCCGAAAACATTTAAATCAAATTAATTTAACATTCAAATCAGTTTAACTTCATTTATCGATTTTTATACAATATTCGTTAAGTAAATTTATCATTCAAATCAATTCTATTTAATTTCCAATTTATTAACTCAATTACTTAAGTTCAGCTTCATTATATCAAAACTTACAATTTTGAATTAAATTAAATTCGTCAAATCAATTCTTTCAATTACAAGTCTTACATTAATTCCAAAATATCACATTTTCATTTCTTGTTAAAGAAAATTCAATTTCAATTATTTATTTACTTACTTTAAATAATTTCCAAAACTTAATTAATAAAGAAATCTCAATTTCAATTATTACGAAGTAAAAATTCACTTATTCAAAAATTCAATTCAATTTAATCATTAAATAATTCAATCTTATTTAATTATTAAATAATTCAAACTTAATTATTACATAATTTCAAAGTTTAATAATTTCAACTTAATTATAATTTTCAACTTAATTATTAAATCATTTCAAACTTAATTCAATCATTTCTCAAATCAAACAACATTCTTTCATTGATTACATTGTTAATCTTTTGTTTCAGATTATTAAATATTACCATTTTCCTTCCATCAAAAATTCAAATTACAACTTCATTTCAAAACCATATTCTTTATTCAAATAAAATCTTCGTTTATTTTCAAATCAAATTATTGACCAATCGGGTTTTTTATTTAATTTTCTATCCTAAGTCAAAGTTCAATTTTGGGTATTTATCATTTCAACCCGATTCCAATTCAATTCAAAATCAAAACATATCAAAGGGAACTTGCAGTGTGATAACTGGGATGGTGTCAAAGTAAATAAACAAGCAACAACAACCAATATCATTCCAATAATCAATTCAAATAATCCCGAAATAACCGTATTAATTCGCATTGTTATTTGTACGAATTAATATAATTATTTCTGGAATCTACACTATCATTTCATGTAGATTAAAGATTATTACATTACGGTTTTCACTTGTCATCTATTACGATTACATACATCATCAGTTTAAACAACATACAATTCAATGGTTCAAGGTATAGTTAACACTATTCTACGTGTCAATTTATTTAACATTTAAAGGGGTCATACTATACAAATGTCAGTTAATCAAATTTAACATTTAATTATCCTATATTAAGTTCAATTTCATACTGTTTATCATTTTAACATCAACAATTTAGCATCCAATTTAAACATCAACAATCAATCAATTATCAGCCAAACTGTATTATCATCGCATAAATAATTAACAGATAATGGTGTCAGATGTCACAGGTGAACTGATACAGGTAATAGCATATATAACAGTGTAATTAACTAACAATTGCATATTTCAATTGTCGTTTCAATTGAAATCAAATCTAATAAATAAAAGAACGTTAATCGTGAGTGAGTGCTCACCTTTCGAGGCTAGTGAGAAGAGACAATGAAATGAATTACAGATCCAAGCACGAATTCCAAAGCAAACAAGATCGGCACGAATTAGACGAACAGGGCTGATAAATTTGAATTGATGAGAACAAGGTATATCACATATAATTTAAATTTTCTAAAGTCAACATTTAACTTAAATACCAATAAAAATCTATATTTTTACATATATTATATCCATACATATACTTCTTTAATAATTAATATAAAATTTTAAACTCATACTTAATCTATATATATTTCTAAAGAAAAATCCAAATATCGATTTTTATTATAAAAATTAACATAAACAATTTGATTTAAACTGTATATATAACTTATATAAATAACTAGGTAAACTAATGTATATACATACATATTTAACAAACAGATTGCAACATAATTTCTCTTTTCTTTAAAACTGAATATAAACATAAACTGACAAAATGTATAACAGTAAACAGATATACTATAAAAACCAGATTCCAAAATAGATAACTTGTCGCACCCTGTATAAACAGCTATATATAAAGACACACTTTATATAAAATAGTATTATATACATAAAAGTATACAAGAGAGATCTTTAAAAATCATAAATCTCTGACCACACTTCTCCAGCTAGTAAGCAACCAATATAAAACTCAGATATTTTAAAAGTATATATATTGTAACCAGTTACGAAAGACTTGTATACACACCTTATAATAAAATATATATATAACTAGATAAAACATCTGGTATAAACTGTAGACATCATACCGTAACAAAACTATTCACTGTTTGTAAACTTATATATTTGTGCAAAATAAAATATATATGTAACATACTGCAACATTAGTTAAAATGGATTATGTATACAATATCTACATATAAACATTATATACTATATATTAACTGTTTCAACAAATCTATAATGCCGTCACAGATGTGCATATAAACTATATTAAGATTCGGAAATCAACAGATATACACAACAACACTTATATAAAATTACTTTTAATACATATACGTAAGGTATAAAAGTGAAACAGTAGATAAAATATTTTAACTTATGTATATACCTGCTTCTTTCACACAAATGCTCAAAAGGAATGGTGAGGAGGCAGTCGAACCGAGAGCGTGGGAAGGTGCAGCACTCGGCGGAGCTAGGGAGGAGGTGGCAGGCGCGTTTGGGTTGTTAGTGGAGGAAGGCTCGGCCAGAGATTTCGGGTGGAGGAACGAAGCGGTGAGGGCGTTGGGTAGGCTGTTGTACGGAGGTGGGTCTTGTGGTGTGGCCAGCGTTAGACTGAGCTGAGGCGGCCATGGACGTGGTCTCGGTGGTGGAGAGGGTGAAGGGAATGGCGGAATTCATGGTTTGCCTGCATGTGTGGGCAGTGGGATGAGTATTGGTGGAGTTGCTGCGAAGGTGGAGGAAATCAAGCAGGTTGCGGTCATGGTAGTAGAAGGCCTGGGGACGAAGTGTTGGAGATGAGGGAAGGTCGGTGGTTGTTCTTAAAAGGAAGGAGGGATGGTAGCTTCAGAAAAGAAAATGTGAACAAGACAAAAGAAGAAAGGTTGAAGAAAAGAAAAGACCCACATAAATAAAGTTTGAAATGGTATGGGCAGCAACAGTCACGACTATTGGTCTCTGGAAAAACGAAACGGTGGCAAAAATAAGTACATAGCTTTATATAAATGAAATATAAAATCTGCAAATGAACAGTCCAAACGTTGGAATTGCTGAGATTTATTAAAAGCAAATGTCTAATGAGTTAGACGGTGGGATACGAAAGGTACGGGAAGATAAAAGATCGACTGCGGAACCGATACAAAGTCGTTTCATAGATTTCTGATGCCTTCCGAATTTCCGAAACACACAAACGAATATACCACAGAGATCAGCACGACGAGACGATCAAAACGGTATACAGATATCGGTGGTACGATCATCCGATAAAAATCGATATCGGTACCAGAATGCTGCTATTTTGCAGAAAATAAGAACGACGGAGCAATAGATGTCCGAATTTGGAAAAATGACGAACTGATATTTTGCTCAGAAGATGGTTTAGAATTTTTCTATGTAAAAATATTTTGGTTTCGAAAATATTTTATTTTCACTGCTTTTTAACTGATTAAATTGAAGTGAATTTACGCGCGAAATAAATTTTCGTATTTTCGGACGAAAATTTACCAGTTGCTATGTTTAACTAGACGTATTCCAAATAAAAAAAATTATTTCAAAATTTTATCGTTTAAAATTTCACAAAATTTCAACTAATTACGTTATTAAAACGGTTGAAATTTACGGGTCGTTACATAAAAGTTCGTTATACACTGTTTCACCATGGATATCAATGATTTTTGTCCAAGTCCGGATCGGGCTACAATTGATAAGACACATCAAGCAAAGTCATGAGAACTAGCATTCCAAATTTCGAGTCAATCGGGGTTCGTATGAATGAGATATGATAAATGCAAGTTAGGGAAGATGCGATGTTCGAATCCATGAAGTTCGTATCCATCGCCTCAGCATGTTTGAATCCACCACGTCAAATTCATAAGATCTAGTTCGAATCGATGAGGTCTTAGTCGTTCGAAACCATCGAGTTCTCCTTGCTTCGAATCCATCCAAAATAGGCTACATTCGAATCCAACACTTCGAACCCCTCAGGTTTTCCCCACTTCGAATCCATGCAACCAATACCCTTCGACTCCATCCCATAAGTTACTTCGAACCCACTCCGTCAAGATAACTTTGTATCCACCAGTCGAATCGATTCGTCGGGCGCCTATTCGATCGATTCGAAGGAGCATTCCTTCGAACCCATCACTTCAAATCCACTAAGTTGAAGCGCCTGAAACGAGGGGTTTGACCCAGACAACTCGGAGCACAAGTCAGATCGATACGAAGAAGGCGTGCCACGTCATCGCGAAGACACACTGAATCGAGTCGAGGCAATCGATTCGAAGTACTCGAGTCGAAAAGGATCGATTCGAAGAGACGTTTCAGCCGAGTATCTAACCTTGAATCGATCATAACTCGAGATGCACAAGTCCAAATGCTATGAAATTTTCACAGAAGCTTGAGCACACGATGAAGGATGTTCACTCCAAATTTCAGCTCGATTGGACACTTTCTTGATCGATTCGAACCAAGGGTCGAATCGATCCCAAAGTGGGCCCGGATCTCCAGATTTCGGCCATGCGGGCCCCCTCACGTACCGGAACTGGTCTCCCCAAATTTTAGGCAAAATATCAGCCTCCTACACCTATAAATAGAGCCCCTGCTCATTCAGAAAAGGGGTCGAAGAATTTGAGGAGATAAAGAGTGCCCAGACTCTGCCAGATTTACTCAAAATCACCACTGCTTCCTTAGATTCAGATTGTAATCCTATAATCAGTTGTACTACATCAGAAGAAATTGTAATCATCAAGTGAACATCAATAAAATCATCAACTTCAAAGTGGACGTAGGCAAGATCGCCGAACCACTATAAATCTCGTGTTTATGTTTATTATTTCTGAATTGTGATACCCTGTTTGCTTAGATTTGAGATTTGTGTATAAATATTGTTGATTTATATTCGTACACTGGTGCTTTCACAACATTCGGGGTTTGTGACCAATTTTGGCGCAAACACTTTGACATTCGGGGTTTGTGACCAATTTTGGCGCAAACACTTTGGTGCTTTCACTGAGAATTGAATAACACCCGCTACACAAGATTTGAAAATTTGAAAGACAATGACTCGACAAACAAGTAGAAGGCAAAGAGCTGAGAGAAGTCAGCACGAAGGTAGTTAAGAGGCTTCCTCAGGAGCAAACCAAGCTTCAGCCTTCGTCACTAGGGACGAGATAGAGGCAATGATGAGAAGACAAGAAGAAATAATACAGAACTTGCTTCAACAGATTGGGCAACTTGGAGCGCAAAATCAAGGAACAACCAGAGTCCAGAACGAAGCAGGACCATCCAACGCAGCGCCGGAGCTGAGGGGCACACGCTTAGGACATGTTGATCCGAACCCGAGAAGAGAGACAAGGACATCCGAGCAACCTGGCAGCGATAGAGGGATGAACGCTCAGCCAGGGGGGCAGACACCCGAAAGCTCACAAGGACTCGGGGGGCAGATCGAAGGTAGTGAACGAGGACTACAGCTTGGAGACAATGATAGATTGGCAGAGATGGTCAGGCGAGCCATGAGAGGAGGATTAGTAAACAGAGATCTTGAAGACGTGAACAAGAGTCCCTTTTCTCCTGCGATTAGGTTGGCCAGGAACCCACCAGAATTCAAACTGCCAGCAGTAGAAAGGTATGATGGGAGGACGGACCCTGCGGTCCATCTAACGAGGTATATAAGGCACATGGAAGTGTTGGGGGCATCACAGGAAGTCATGGCCCGGTGCTTCCCACTGTATTTGACAGACATAGCAGCTTTATGGTTCAGACAGCTAGAGAGCGGCTCCATTGGGACATGGACCGATTTGATTGAGAAATTTATGAGGCAACTCAGGGTTCATACTTCAAGACCCAAGAATGTGATGAGTTTGGCAACGCTAAAGCAGAAAGCTGGGGAGTCTTTGAGAAATTTCTTGACGCGGTTCAATGCGGCAGCAGCATCGGTGTATCGGCCAGATCCATCCATGGTTATGATGGCAGCTGTGTCCGGAGTAGCTGACGGCACGGAATTCAAAAATTCATTAACTAAGGATCCGCCTATGGATCTAGGGGAATTCTATCACGAGGCAGAAAAGTTTTTACGATTGGAAGACGCTAATGCTGAAAGAGATGAAGGAGAGGGAATAGAAGTTTATGCACTTAAAGACAAAAAGCCTTTTGAAAAGGATTCAGACCAGGGTAAAAGAAAACAAAAGGCTGAGGACAATGGTCACAGACCAAAGCGATTGCGAAAAGAGCCACAATTCACCACCTACTCAGAGCTGAATGAGAGTTTGGAGCGAATCTACCGAGACACACGGGAGCAAATTGCCTATCGTAGACCAATACGACGGGATCCAACTACCGACAAGAGAAAATCAGACAAATATTGCTTATTCCATGAGCTGAATGGACATAGCACAAATGATTGTAGACACCTGAAGGATGAGGTAGAAGGGCATATCAGGAACGGCAGGCTACTTCAGTATGTGAGGAGGCGAACTCCAACGGTGGAACCAGAGCGACCACCATCTACATCTGCTAGGGGTGATCCTGAACCAGGACACCTTTTGGTTATCAATTGATTTGAATAAACGATGAACAAGTCGTAAACTTCTCACTAACAACATCAAACCATTTACATATGTATGAGATCGCGAACGATCCACAGGCATGCTTTGAACGATTGTTGATCGTCTCGTAGTGAGAATTTACACTTCGACATCCTTGCTTTGCTTTTGTTTCATGTTGATTTGAACATTTAGACTTTGTTTGTTTGAATATTTCTGTGAACGTTAATTTGATATTTGCAATTCTGTAGAAGAAGTTACTCGCGTATGCTTTGGATCGCGAACGGTCCACAAGCACACCTTGTATGGCGACGAACCGCCACGATCGCTGATTCAGAAGTTCATCCGAACGTGAACCTGACATTGATAATACTAAGTCCCCCTCCCGGGCACACTCATTCGCCTCGAACGGCACCCGACCTCGAACGGTCACCATTAGCCTCGAACGGCACCCGACCTCGAACGGTCACCATTCGCCTCGAACGGCACCCGACCTCGAACGGTCACCATTAGCCTCGAACGGCACCCGACCTCGAACGGTCACCATTAGCCTTGAACGGCAACTGACCTCGAACGGTCACATATCATCTCAAATGACATACGGTCGTGAACGATCGTCATTCATGGTCAGGAAAGACTATCAATTTCTTTGCAGGTCATCAACAGGATACGAACATCCAGCTTATGGCATTACAAAACACACCTTCTTATCGCAAGGCATGTTTTGGGGAGCAAATGTTATCCCGCCTTTTGGCAAGGCCGTGACACCAAAAAGTTGACTGGAAAACTAAAGACAGTTCGTCGTAAAAGTTCGTTATACACTGTTTCACCATGGATATCAATGATTTTTGTCCAAGTCCGGATCGGGCTACAATTGATAAGACACATCAAGCAAAGTCATGAGAACTAGCATTCCAAATTTCGAGTCAATCGGGGTTCGTATGAATGAGATATGATAAATGCAAGTTAGGGAAGATGCGATGTTCGAATCCATGAAGTTCGTATCCATCGCCTCAGCATGTTCGAATCCACCACGTCAAATTCATAAGATCTAGTTCGAATCGATGAGGTCTTAGTCGTTCGAAACCATCGAGTTCTCCCTACTTCGAATCCATCCAAAATAGGCTACGTTCGAATCCAACACTTTGAACCCCTCAGGTTTTCCTCCACTTCGAATCCATGCAACCAATACCCTTCGACTCCATCCCATAAGTTACTTCGAACCCACTCCGTCAAGATAACTTTGTATCCACCAGTCGAATCGATTCGTAGGGCGCCTATTCGATCGATTCGAAGGAGCATTCCTTCGAACCCATCACTTCGAATCCACTAAGTCGAAGCGCCTGAAACAAGGGGTTTGACCCAGACAACTCGGAGCACAAGTCGAATCGATACGAAGAAGGCGCGCCACGTCATCGCGAAGACACACTGAATCGAGTCGAGGCAATCGATTCGAAGTACTCGAGTCGAAAAGGATCGATTCAAAGAGACGTTTCAGCCGAGTATCTAACCTTGAATCGATCATAACTCGAGATGCACAAGTCCAAATGCTATGAAATTTTCACAGAAGCTTGAGCACATGATGAAGGATGTTCACTCCAAATTTTAGCTCGATTGGACACTTTCTTGATCGATTCGAACCAAGGGTCGAATCGATCCCAAAGTGGGCCCAGATCTCCAGATTTCGGCCATGCGGGCCCCCTCACGTACCGGAACCGGTCTCCCCAAATTTTAGGCGAAATATCAGCCTCCTACACCTATAAATAGAGCCCCTGCTCATTCAGAAAAGGGGTCGAAGAATTTGAGGAGCTAAAGAGTGCCCAGACTCTGCCAGATTTACTCAGAATCACCACTGCTTCCTTAGATTCAGATTGTAATCCTATAATCAGTTGTACTACATCATAAGAAATTGTAATCATCAAGTGAACATCAATAAAATCATCAACTTCAAAGTGGACGTAGGCAAGATCACCGAACCACTATAAATCTCGTGTTTATGTTTATTATTTCTGAATTGTGATACCCTGTTTGCTTAGATTTGAGATTTGTGTGTGAATATTGTTGATTTATATTCGTACACTGGTGCTTTCACAACATTCGGGGTTTGTGACCAATTTTGGCGCAAACACTTTGACATTCGGGGTTTGTGACCAATTTTGGCGCAAACACTTAGCAAACCCAAGATTTTGCAAATCACTGCTCCTTAAAACTTTCCTTCTTCACTCACCGCCAATTTCCGCCAAACTCCAAACTTGTTCAAAACACAAACTTTCTTATTCCTAGAGTTGTATAATCATGTTGGGAATATTAGTTTTAAATTTAATGGTTTTTAGGATTTTATTTTATTTGATATGAATTTTTAAAGAGGAGGATAGGGTTTATTTCATTTTCAAAAAATGAGATGGTGAATTACAAGATGTGCAAAAGATACGAGACTTGGCTTATTTAGAGAAGTTTGGAATTCTCTAGATTCCTCAAGAGTACAAATAGCTAGCAATGAACAGTGGTTAGGAAATCAGACCTCTTTATGGCTACAAATAAGACGTACCTTATTTCTTTCATTTTCTCCCACAGAACAATTTTTCTACCCAATATAAATAACTTCAAATCCAAACAATATCATATTCACCTATTGCTAGTGTTTGAGCAATAGCGTATAATCTTATAAAGAAAAAAAATATTTCGCAATTTTTTCATTTGAAAATTAATTATAATAAAATTGTAAAATCAGGCCCATTGTAATCAAACTATTCATTAGCCTTGATAATTGAATAAAATTTCACTCTTTACAAAAATAAGTTCCAAAACTCTTTTAGTTAACATTAGTAAACTTTATAAAATTATTTAAACCACATTTAATTTTCTTGAATAATCATATCAAGCTTAAAACACTAATACTAATTTGAAATAATCAAAACTACCATTTACTAATAAATCATTACTTCAAAAATATTTAATACCAATATAATTCATTTAATAATCACTTTAACAGATAATTTCTTCTAATTCAATTAAATACCATCAATTAATTTAACTTTTCCTTAACTCCCAATAATATATATTTTATTATTAAAATCCTTAACTTCACAAAATACTTGATCGTTTAAACCCCAAATTCCCAATATTTATAATTTAACTTAATGAAATACTTATCTCAAGTTCGCAATATTAATAATTTAATCCCAAATTATTTGTATTTTTATAATTAAACTCGTTTAATTATTTAAATTTCTATTATTAATTGGAATTAATTGTTTTCCAACAAAGGGTTGTTACAACACGAGTGCGATTAATATATCGAAGAATTTAGTTAATCACTCGAAAACAAAATACACTGATGTTGGACATCATTTTACACTGGATCATGTATCAAAAAATACAATACTTTTGACTATGATAACATAGAAAAACAGATCATCGATATCTTCAATAAAAATATACAAAATAACATTTATTAAACTTAGACGAGAACTTGGTACTTGTGCTATAAATGATTTAATTTAAACTTGTTACTCGGTTTAAAGTTTAATAGAGAGGGGTTTACTTTGCCTTAATTTTTGTTGATGACAAAGGGGGTTAAGAATTGTAAAGAAATAAGAAGAGAGAAATATAAAAATAGCAATATAAGCAGGGGAAAATAACTATATAAGCAGGGGAACTTTAAATAATTTCCAAACTATGATTAAGAGGGGAAATGTAAATTTTTATAATTTTATGTTATACATGTTGTATGTTCATCATCATCAAAAGGGGGAGATTGATAGGAACTTTGTTAGTGAGTTGCGATGATAAAAACCATATAATAATGCTATTGACATTTCTATCATGTTATATACATGTCTCTAGGAAAAAGACAACACTTTTGAAATACCCATGCAAAAGAGACAAATAAACTCAAGACAAACAATATAAATAATATATACAAACTGCAAATAAGTGATATCATGCTTATAAAGTCAAATGAAGTCGCAAAGTGTAAAAACCCTACCGTTATACCCATATTACGAAAGAACGTTATAAATAATGTTGTCAAGTAATACGGAGAATACGGCTTGTTAAGGCCAACCAAATGTGAATATACCTTTAAACTAACACTAACATGTCATACTTACCGATTTCATTTAATATTTCGAATAAAATTTTAACATGTAAAGTCTCAGCCTAAAGTAATAAACACATCAGTTTCTCAAAATCAGAACGATATATCATATACACAACAGTTATAGATCACAGCGGATAATATACATCAAATACAATACATATTGTGAGTCACAAAATAATATTAGTCTCACATAATAACCATCCAAAATAAGTCATTATTTCAAAATACACATTCATATACGTAAATATGTCCTATAGAAGATAAACTGATAGGTCATATTAGTCTATTATCTGCTAGCCCACCTACCCAAATTCTTATAAGTCCAAATACCTGGAAAGTCTTGGCCAGACTCGAGTATTATAAAATAAACGGGTCAGACTATCCCTAAGTATTCAAAAGTGTGAGAAAAAGATATAGTATAAGGTATATGACATAATAAACATACACTAATCATTGAAATGATTTGGCTAGGAATTTATTTCAAAGCACAAGAATATTTAAACCATGAAACACCGAATAATCACAGATCCTAAAACAATCCATATTGATCACCATGATCATCCATACCAATCTTAATGATTTTCCATACTGTGGAAAACAACAAGACAATTTGGTACCTTCTGTATCGATCTAATACATAGGATCGTCCATACTGTGGAACAGATTCACAACTGATCTCAAGGACCATACATACCGATCAAAACGATCATAGCAACCATGACCCCAATTCCCTATATTTTCCATTTTTATATTTTGACACACACACAGACACAGATATATATATATCTGTTTGTGTGTGTGTGTGTGTGTGTTTGTGTGTGTGTAACTCCATAAATATACTTCTTAAGAATATATCAGCCCCCAACCAAACACCAAAGGAAATATACTCTAAAGTGCCAAATCCTATCACTAATAATAATCACAAGAATTTAACCAAAACACCCATACCGCCGGTTGAAACTCAAGTTTTTACTAAGAGCTAGTGAATCTCACTTGTTATGGATACCATTGGAGAACCTAAACTATATATCTCTTAAGGATCTATTGGCCTCCGACCGAACACCAAAAGAGAATACAACTCTAAAGTGTTAAATACTTTTATAAATGTGATCATAAGAACTTAACAAAAGTATCTGATACTACTCGGTGAAATTCAAGTATTCACTAAGGAGTTAGTAAATCCCACTCAAACATTCCATGCAATGAGTTGTGCAATATTTGACGAAGCGTAACTTGAGAGCATTTAAACCATTCCGTAACACTAAGTTGATTATTAGCAATCCACATATTATAGAACTAAGGCTCTCAACACATTTATTTTCTTAGAGTTTAATAGTTTAGAAACCAAATAATATAATTTTCCATAAATTCCTTTATTATTTATCTTTATATAGTTATTCACCATTTGATAAAATATTCTATAAACCCGAATTATATTTAGAAAAAAAATACAATTATATACATACATAGTTGTCTCAAAATTCTATATAAGATATTTAGTTTACAATCATATTTCAAAAACCATATTTATTAGTCCATTATTTTATAAAATCATATTTATTACTCTTTCAAATTCATTTTGATATATTTAATAATTTAAGTTAGAAATAAATTAGGTTTATATTTTCAAAACCATAATTACAATCCCATGTCTATTTTACTAACAATGCTTAGTATATAGTAACTACTAGTAAAAGAAAATCATTTATAAAAAGATAAAGATTGATTTAGAAAAAAGTTTGATATTTATAAATATATATACCCTTCCATTTACAAAATTACTTGGATTCATATTTAGAAAACAATTAGATATAAGTTTATAAATTTACAACCCTTTAAATCAAGGTAATTCCATGTCCATAATATTACCACCAATTCTCAGTTCAATCATGTCGAAACCAAGATGAGTAGAAGACAAGGATGTACGAAAGATGATAGCATCAACAAAGCCTTTCGAAAGAGTCAAAGGGATGCTACAGCAATAGGTCATATGTGTTATAAGCTTTCAAAGGGGTCGAAAGCATCCTTGTGCTTCAATTTCTTCCTTTCGAAACAGAAGTTTTTTCCTGCATGAAGACATTTCGAATAAGTTGAGGAATACCTTTCGAAGGCAGCAAATAACAGCCACTCACATGCATGCCAAACCTTTCGAAACCGAAGTTTTCGCCTTCATTCAAATTACTTAGAAAGATGCTTTATTGGAACAACCCCTTCGAAAGCATAATTATGCCTTTCGAACAAGTCGAATCCTTTCACAACTAAGAGGGGTTATGCATCAGGCCACAAGTATGTTTTCAGAAGTTACCTTCCGCATTAGAACCTACAGTATATCAATAACTTTGAAACCCCAAAGATGTACTTGTTAACAGGGTCCAAAGCTCATACCCCTTCTTACTTGCAACAACAAAGCAACACAAGGTAAAAAGGTGCACCTACCCATTTTGATGAAGATAGAAGTATTCAAATCCATTCACATGTAATGTAGAAGGATGCGCAAATGTTAAACCGGGCGAATGGTCTACAAGGCCACCTTTCGACCAGGTCGAAAGCACTGAATCGAAAGGTGCCAACCCGAACCTATAAATAAGACCCTAGGGGTCTGGATTGAAGGATCCAAATTTTTTCTTTCCAATCTTGTATTTCTTGAAGTTGTAAACCCTAATTTTCAAATTAGATTGGGAATTTGATCGGTTTGTACTATTTGAATTTAATGAAAGCAAGATTATATAATTTTCATATATTTGGCTGATTTGATATCTTTGTTAGATTTTGTTATTTCTTGTGTCAACTTGATCGAAGGGTCGCCACTAGAGTGAGTCGAAACCTTTAGCTTAACCAATATCCTTAGAGCCTTAGCACCTACACTCAAATTGTCGAAAGGTTAGCTTCCGAAGAAGTCAGAACCAATCTATCCAACCCACATCCTTAACTCATTAAAGCCAACCATAGGGTCTCCTCAACTGATTCGATAGGGGGGTTTCGACAAAGTGCTATGGCAAATTAACTCGTTCGAAAGGCAATATAAGAAGGATTTTAGGTGTTTTGTCTTAGTCGAAAGGTTAGATAAGAAGAAGTTCCCAAGTTATTTTGCATCCGCTCAATGACGTGATGAGAACAGGAAATGACGATGCAAGATTTAGGATCATCCTATGAGGCAGTCGTCTTGGGTCGATCAGTAGAAGCTTCAACAATTGGACTCTCCAAAGTTTTACTCATATCAACAGCCTCACCATCTTCTAGTGGCGGATAATCTGGAACTTCAACAATCTTGGCCTTCTTAAGGATGGTTCCACCATGGCCACTTTACTAGTTTTCTTTTAGCATCCATCTTTGACCTAGCAATGTTTCGAGTCAAAGATGATGCACAGAAAGTAGAAGTTGGGAGAGTTGGATCACTTGTGAATGGTTCAACCTGAGGAGCAGTTGTTGAAGATTCAAAAAATTACAAGTCGGTGAAGTAATTTAAAAAGTAACACAACAACAAACTGCAAGTACTATGTTTAAGCCTACCGGAGTGATTAGAGCAAATTGGAGACATCGGGGAGAAGTTCTTCGGATCACCCAAAGATAGGAAGCGTTTGCTATGAGAAGTGTGTTGAATTAGAGGAGTTTGACCAAGTACCCTTTAACCTACTAGTAGGAGGGAATGCTTTTGAAGGTTTGAGGTATTCAACAAAGTAAGCATATTTCCTATTCTACTCGAAGTAGCAATCAATAGCTTGACAATTCTCATAGATCTTTAGTAGAAGGACCTAATAAAGAAGCATAGATTAGCAAAAGAAAGTAATTGAACAAAAATAAAGACTGCGATCAACTTACGAGGGGAAGAGAAGGCTCTACACTAATATTGGGAATGTATTTGACAAAGAAGAATTGTGTTTCCCAATCTATGAATTTGTTTACCCCCTCAAAAATTAGCTTTTTGGGGGGATTGGCTCTAAAAAATTGATTGTTCAGGTTGCTAAGTTTAAATAATCGAATTGGATAGTTCAAAACTTCAGCATTTAGTGACGGAATGATTAACTCCAGAGCCATAAGTTCCAAGGATAGAAGATATGTATATATATTTGGAGATAGCTAGATGGGAGCAATGACTAAGTGGGTCAGGCATTTGGCCAAGAAATCCGGGAAAGGCAGGAAGCCACTGCCCCAAATATGGAAAGCAGTATAGGCGAAATATCCTTCAGGAGGATTTTGAATGGTGTTGCTATCGTTCGGGGGAATGGCTTCTACTCCAGTGATGCCAAAGTCATTTAGAATAGCGTCCACCTCATCCTAGGAAGATATTAAGAATGTTTAGAAATTGCTTCAATCTTTTTTGGAGAAGATTCCATCATCAGTTTTGTATCTTTTTCTGGTTTTCGAGAAGTTTTTTTCACACCTATGATCCTGCCAGGTGAAATCATTTCAGTAAAAAGTTATAATTTGTTATATATGATCAACATTTTCCCAACGAAACCGAAAACCTATTACAACAATTCAAATATCAATCAGAATATGAAATTTCGTATCCTTAAACGAATGATAGATTAGTTTAGGAAAATGGAATCCATTGAGCTTTTAACAGTGTCGAAAGTCAAAATGGAAGTGGACCTCCAACAAATACCTTTCAACAATGTCGAAAGCTCAAGGAAAACTTTATTGGTGAAAGGAGTAGTTAAAGCCTTCCCAACTAATTCAGATATAAATACGCACTAACAACATTCAATAAACAAGACAAATAAACCTTTCGACACTGTAATGACCCGACTTTTCCATGCTAGAAAAATCGAACCATTAGTGTTAAAGCAAAAGAGGTAGAAGAAGAGAAGAGAAGACAACATCATAATCTAACCATCGCAGCGGAATAAAATATAATAGATAATAACAGATATTTACACAAAAGAAAACAATATCTGTTTATACATTACATTACCAGAATACATCATCAGAGTTCAACAACATAAATAACATACAACTGGATACACAGCGGAACAATAATCAAATACAGAAGTACGTATCGCCATCCAGCTCGCCTCCTGAGCTCCACAGCACCATCCTGTATCCTATAATACTCGGTCTGACCCGAGCATCATATAAAATAATACCCAAGTCAGTCTGGAATACCAGCGTGAGAAAATCACACTCAATTTGATTATTAAAGTTTCAAAATCCTTTGAAAACAAAAGCATCTCGTAAGACCACGCCACAAATAAAAATGTCGGGTTTTTACCTTACGATGGCTAAACACTTTTTATAAAAATCCTCTGATATTATAATAGTGTCTATATACAAATACTTATTAAAATAGCTGAAATTGTTACATGATTAAATTCCAGCATACTAGCCACAAAGTGGGTAATACAAACAAAAACCGTACAAGGCACGTAGGGAGAATGGATTTCCAACGAATGACTAGGCACTGGGGTACCAACTGTCACAGTACGTGGCCTAGATCACAATACCGAGGAGTACGCCCACTCCCCTGCAACACAAGGCCGGAACCATCCCTTACTGGATAATTCCGAATAAAATCACCCCACGGTTGTGATCAACAACCGCACCACTAAGCCAAAATAAAAAGGGACATCTAGGTAGGGATGACCTTACCCTAAAGTGGGAGCTACCCACGAAGCCTTGCTGCATATACCCTGATTTTCAGTCATTCCCGGTTGATGAGGCTTGAGGTTAAGCGTTACCTTTATAGAACATATCCCTTAGAATGCCCCATCGTCCACCTGACGATGTTCCGAAAGCATTCGTCCATACAAGTCCGTTCCGGGTTCGAACGGAACCGAAGGCACTATTCCTACTACATCCATTTGGAATCACCCTCAGGATTAGTAACGACTAGCCCTTGCACTTCACTGTACCATCTTCGACTCCAACGCGTTTCCACGAAACGTACAAACCGAATCGAAGTGGTTTTCGAGAAATAAATCTCGATCCCGGTCTCTTCGAAACGATCAGCGCATTTGGCCAATATTGATAGTCGGTGATTTAACTATCAATTTACATTCACAAAGCAACCATCAATCAATAAATAATTTCCCCAAATTATTATTTTCCTCAAATATCTTTGGAAGATATATTTCTATTTCAAATCCCTTTGAAAACAGTTCAAACCAGTTTCCTTTTACGGAATACATATCTCAAATATTTATTTCCTCTGAATCACCAAGTACAAAATACTTTTAGATTTAAAAATAATTTAAAAACACTTTATTATAAATATACTTTATAACATTGAAATTAAAAACTACTTTAATATTTCGTTAAAAATATGTACTTTAAGAATATTTAAAATAAATCACTTTATAAATATAAATTAAATTTTCTCTTTTTAAACAAAATTCTAAATCACTTTTATATATAGCTACTACAATAATAGATTTGAAAAATACTTATTTTAGAATTTAACATTTAGAAATAATAGATTTCTAAAACATGCTTTTTAAAACAACATTTTAATTTTTAACCGATATTTAAAATTGTTTTGAAAATGTACTTGGCTACCCAAGGAAATACACTTCTCTTCCACATCATTTAAAAATAAATTACCATTTATTTTTAAACAAATTTACATTCCTTTATAAATTCCCACTCTGAATTTATATCCCAAATATCTACCGATATTTTATTTCACTTAATAACCCAGCTTATAAATTTCAAATCTCACTTCTCTTAAAATTTCGATTCCAAACACTTAAATCAATTTACAATTAATTTCAAATTTACTTCACTTTGAAATAATTTCTTTACTTACTTCATTTATTTCCAAAATTCATTAACTTCAGAGTTTTATTTCTTAATTATAATTAAAGATCCTTTTTAAATAAATTTACACTTTGATTTTTAGAGTAAATTCTTTCTTACTTTAAATAATATTACTTTAAGTTAAAAATTCATTATTTCACTATTTATTAAAAATCCCCTTTTTTCATATTTATTAGTGTTAATCCCTTTATTTCAGCGACCTAAAACTTCGCGACCTAAGAGAAGTTTGCGACCTAACGAAGTCACGACCTAGGGAATTCTGCGACCTAGTGAGGCTACAACCTAAGCTACAGGAACGTCGCGACCTAAGAATGTCACAACCTAACTCATTGAAGTAGCCCAGCGACCTACGACCTAAGGAAGCTACGACCTAAGGAAGCTACGACCTAAGGAAGTCCACGACCTAAGGTTTCAGGAAAGCTTGCGACCTAAGATCCAGAAGGACTTCGCGACCTAACTGTAAGGAAGCTTTGCGACCTAAGGACTTAAGAGACTTTGCGACCTAAGATCCAGAAAGCTTGCGACCTAAGATCCAGAAGGACTTCGCGACCTAACTGAAAGGAAGCTTTGCGACCTAAGGACTTAAGAGACTTTGCGACCTATGATCCAGAAAGCTTCGCGACCTAAGGTAGTTAGCGACCTAAGGGACTTGACGACCTAAAGAGGTTAGCGACCTAACTGATAAAGCATGTTCAGCGACCTACGACCTAGAGCTCCCACAACTATCCCTTAACTCGCCTGCGACCTACCACTTAATCAAATAAAGCCAGGCACTGCTTCACCAGCTAATCTTTTAAGCCGCAAGAAGGCTGCGACCTAGCTTAGGTCGCTCGCGACCTACGACTTAACTAAGGTCGTACGCGACCTAAGACTTAGGCGAATTTTCTGAGTCCAAATCAGCTCCTATAAATACCCCACCACTTCCAACTTGAGAGGGACTTTGGGCAATTCATTTCTCCAAGCGCCGTTACGCTGTCGAAGCCTCCTCTCATTCAGCAATCAAAGATCCTCAAGCAGTCGAGACACTACAACAATCTTCGAGAAGAGCTCCTAACATCCTACATGGATCCGTCGAGTTTCATTATCAAAGATTGAGCTAGTAGTCAAGAGTGCTTTCATAATCAAGTTGTATTGTATTTTGAAAGATATTGTATCGAATTGTAACCGAATCAGCAATAAAAGACTATAAAGTGGATGTAGGCTCAATTACGGGTCGAACCACTATAAATCTGTTGTTCACTTACTGCTTTTCTGCTATTTTCAGCTTATATTCTGTTCCCGTACCAACGGGTGGTGCTTTCCCGATTCTATTACACACACCGGGTGTTAGCGTTCACTTTTTACCGTTAACATTTTGGTGCTTTCATTGAGAGCCCAACTCAGGCGATCATCCACCGTTGCTTCGCAAAGACTCATAAAAGGAACCTCTCTTAAAAACCAGATCCGAAATAATGGCTCCTGGAAGAAGAGGTAGACCTATCAGATCCGGAAATGCTCACGAAGGGACTTCCGCTTCCCCAATAACAGACCAAGCAACTCCAACCGTTGGAGTCACCAGGGCTGAATTGGATGATGCAGTTTCTGGATTATACCAACAAATTGAAACTCAAAATGCTTTGATGATGGATAGAATAACTGCCCTGCTCGGGGCAAATCGTCAACCAGAAAACCATCAAACCACCCTTCCTGAAATGCCACCTTTCCAAGCTGATGGTTCTATGCCGCAACCAACTTGTCATGAACATATGCCCGGGCAAACTTCCGAGGGAAGAACTGGTGCTTGCCCGGAGGTGTCTTTGAACAATAAAGAGTACCTGTCTGAAATGGTTGGCCGCATCATGAAAGAGAGCATGCAAAGGGAAGAGGATGAGGCTGACTGGGGATTTGCGCCAAGCAGAACTCCGTTTACCGAAAGGATCCTGAGAGCGGAATTCCCAAGGAAATTTGCACCTCCTACTATCCAAGCCTATAGGGGAACCACTGACCCTAATCATTTCCTATACAAATATGATTGGCATATGACCGGTGCAAGAGCATCAGACGAGATCAAGTGTCGATACTTTCCAGTATACCTGGAAGGTGTGGCTTTACTTTGGTTCACAAAGCTTCCAGTTCGGTCTGTAGATAAGTTCTCCGATTTAACGCAAAAGTTTAAAGAACAGTTCAGATTGTATGCTTCAAAAGCTAAGGATATAATGTCACTGTCTAACCTTGAACAAGCGCCCGGAGAATCAATCAAATCTTTCTTGAGCCGTTTCAATATAGCTTTAGCCGAAGTAGAAAATGCGGAACCACGCATGATCCTGACTTATTTGATGCGAGCCATTGATAAATCAAGTAAATTTGGAATATGGCTAAAAATGAAGGAACCGAACTCACTTGATAAATTCTATAAAAAGGCCGACGAGTTCATTCGCCTTGAAAGCCTTTCTACGACGTCAAAGGTGGTTACTGCCCAAACTAATAACAACAGTGTCCCATCTAAGAAAAGAGAATCTGAAAGTCAGAAAAGGGAGAATGAAGGAGGAAAGAGCCAGGGAAATGAAAAGAAACCTCGCCGCTTTAATTCTTCGGATTATACTCCTTTAACTGATACACCAAGAAATATCTTTTTTGCAACAAAAGACGTTGTCCGGTATCCTAAGCCACCTGAGATGACGAAAGGTGCAAAGAGTAATGGAAAATTCTGCCAATTTCACAATCAACCTGGCCATGACACTGACCAATGTCGCCAATTAAAGAAGGTGATTGAAGAATTGCTAGAGCAGGGTAAACTCCAACAATACGTTAAGAAAAGCGGAGTCGATCCAACCTCATCCACTCGGGATCAACAACACCCTACCCATCAATCCGATTCTCACAACAACACTGCAGTGCAAGATTCAGAAAAGCTTATCATTAATGCTATCATAGGGGGACCATACCCAGCAAGCAGAAGTTGGGATGACTATTAATTACCCACAAAACTGCGACTGGGGCATCTCTCACTTTCTCTGGCATAAAAATCCAAAAGCTATGAATCAAGCACAAATGGAAATCCAGCTTGGAGATTCTGAAACAACAATAACTAGCATTCATTTTTTACTTAACAGCATTGCTTGAATTTGTAAAGATAATGATGGATGTGTAACTTCTGCATTGTAAACCGCTGAGAAATCAGCGTGACTCAATAATGAAAAACTATGCATTCTGTGTTTTCTATTATAAAATGCCTGTTATATTTCGATGTGTAAATACTCTAAATGTATTGCTAAAATGTCGATCTAATACTGCAGGTCATTAAAGCAAAGCTCACCCATCGCAAAGCTAAGCGAGCCTTACAAATCATTTATTAAAGCAAAATTCAAGCAACAAAAATTCCAAACTCAAAACCCATACAAGAGGAACTTCACATAAAAAGTTGACGGCCCCACTGTGTCAAGCCCTCGTTAACTGGTTGCGATCGTTGATAAAAAAAAAGGCATCCAACCAAATAACTTGCGTTTACTCTGTGGAGTCATTCAACAGTGAAGTCTACTTCTTCGGATAAAGCAATTTACTTGCAAAAGAAAGGAAGACGCGCTTGGAAATGATGATAAAGGATCGCAGATTGGCGGATGATGATACGACATGAGCGGGCAAACATGGAAGCAGCCAAAGGGAGGTATGCCTCTCAACAGGAAAGCAAGTAGATCCACTAAAGGGATACCTTCCCAAGCAGAAGGAATAAGACCCTCGCTAACTGATTGTGATGCATCCGATCAGGCAGCTTGTGTCCATCCCATGGATCTACTTGCCCCTAAGACGCAACCTTCCTGGCACACCAACCAAAGCCTTCTAACGAGGCACGCCAATAAATGGGAGTGCTTTACTCAATCAAAAAGATCGGTAGGACCACCGAAGGGGCACCTCGTTAATTGATTGCGATCGTTTGTACAAACAAACATCTAATCAAGCAACTTGCGCCTGTCCCGTGGACCCCTCCGACCATGAGAAAGTAACTTCCAGGCAATCACAAGCCCTCTTCGGAGGCACAAGCCCTCTTCGGAGGCACAAGCCATCTTTGGAGGCAAAAGCCCTTTTTGGAGGCACATTTCACCCGTGTAGAAGTGAGAAATGCTTCTCTTCAGAGACCCACTTCACCAGAGATGAAATACTACAAAGCCCTCCAACGAGGCACGCCAATAAATGGGAGTGCTTTACTCAATCAAAAAGATTGGTAGGACCACCGAAGGGGCACCTCGTTAATTGATTGCGATCGTTTGTACAAACAAACATCCAATCAAGCAACTTGCGCCTGTCCCGTGGACCCCTCCGACCATGAGAAAGTAACTTCCAGGCAATCACAAGCCCTCTTCGGAGGCACAAGCCCTCTTCGGAGGCACAAGCCATCTTCGGAGGCAAAAGCCCTTTTCGAAGGCACATTTCACCCGTGTAGAAGTGCAAACTGCTTCTCTTCGGAAACCAAAACTGCTTCTCTTCGGAGACCAAAACTGCTTCTCTTCGGAGACCAAAACTGCTTCTCTTCGGAGACCAAAATTGCTTCTCTTCAGAGACCAAAAGACCTCTTCAGAGGCGTACTTCACCTTGCTTGAAGTACCAAAAATAAACCCTTTACTGGGGCATAAAATCAAAACCTTCTTCAGAAGCCCATTTCATCGTACAGGAAAATTCACTTTCAAACAAATAAAAGTGATCATTCCCAGAAGTCGAAATGTTCTTCAGGAAGAAAAAGAAAATAAAAATTTCTCCAAAGACAAGATATATTCTATTGAAAAGCAGAATAATTCTTCCCTAAAAAAGTGGAAAGTTATTCTCTAAAATAAGAGTATCGGTCTTGTGAAAGCAAGAAATATTACAATATACTTGTGGTATGGGGGCAACATTATACAATTCAGTTACAGTAATAAAAATAATATACAAGCGACATACCACAAGTTCATTGCAATATCACGTAATAAAGATGTGGAGTAAATGCGTTCTTGAAACACAGACAAAAAGTTTGTACAAACAGAAAGAATCGTTTACTCTACACTTCAAATGAAAAATAGATGTATTCCTACGTACACAAGGATTTGTACAAGAAAAATATCTATTTATTTCAACACTATGAGAAATTTTTTACATTGTACAGGTTACAAAAATAAGCGGAGACCGGTATCCGCACAATCCCCGGTCAATACAAAAAGCAGAAAAGATAAAATCAAACTCATTTCCCCTTCTTCCCACCCTTGGAGCTTTTACCCGGCCTGGTAATTAGCTTCGTAGGCCGTATCGGAGAAGAAGGAGAAAGAGACTCAGCCGGATCAATCTCTGCTTCATCCCCAGCAGCAGAAGAACTCTTCTTTCCTTTCTTCGAAACCGCACGCTTTCCCTTCTTCTTGGAAGAAGACTCGCTCCCCGGAGCAAGAAATGTAGAAAGCTTTGTGTCGTAGTCAAAAGACCGCTCCGGGGTCTTCTCGCTATCTTCCAGACCTTCTGCCTTCTGTTCTTCGGAAGCAAGTGGTTCGTCTAAACCTTGAAGGGCTGCTATTGGTTCTTCCTGTGAACCTGGTTGAGAAGCTGGAAGAGATATAACTTGAGAAGGAGGAGGAACGACAGCTGAAGAAGGAAGAATTGGTGCAGTTTCCGGCACGACTGCTGCATAATAAAAGAAATCAAAATCAGTATTCTCCGAGAAAAAAGAAGACCGTGAATCGTCAAAGTTACCTGGAGAAGCCGGTTTAGCGAGATCAATCTCAAATTCCCGAGCTTGGAAGTCCTTCATTGCCTCTTCCTCTGTAGGGGTGGTTACAGTTTCTTTGTCAACCTTAGCGGGAGGCGTGGAATGAGAACTAGAGCCAGTAATATCCGCACGAGCTAAAGCCGAAGTATAAGCAGGAGCAATAGGAGGTGTTTCTTTCTCAGGAAGCTTCTCTCCCGTCGCCTCGGCCCGCACTCGGATAAGTTGCTCTTTTCCTTTGGCAAGGGCAGCGCGATCGCTCTCACTTAAGTAGGTAGCTTGAAGATCTGTTTCAGAATATCCGGCACCACCAAATAAGTCAATGATTGCCTCCCATACTTCCGCTAAGGTGACTTCATATTCTGGTCCTAAAAATGAAAGGCTCCCACGCCCCAGGACACAATGCATATAAAAGTCGAACAGAGTCGCGTCAACGGTGGCTATGGTCGCCTTATGGGATTCTTCGGCTGCAGCTTTACCAGAAAGAACTTCATCACGTTCTCTTTCAGCCTTCAGTAGCTGAGATTGCAGTCTTATAATTTCTAAATCTTGAGAGCTGACTTTCTCTCGAAGCTGAACAGCATCATCGCGGTATTTTCTCGTAACCTGCTGTTCTGCTTCGAGTTTCACCTCAATATCTCTCTGAGCAGCATCGGCGTCTCGAACTTGTTTTTGAAGCATTTCTTCTTTCTGAGAATAAGAAGTGGAAGAAGTAGCAAGCTCTTTTTTAAGTCTTTCAACTTCAGCTTCGAGCTTCCCATAACCATCGCTAATGCTTTTCATCTCCGCGTCATGCTGCTTACGCCATTTTTCCCACTCGGACTTATCGTTCTCCATGGTCATCATCGCCTCAAGGTTCATATGGTTGACCCTTTGAAGTTCATCAACCAGCTTCTGCCACCCAGACATTCTTTCGATGTCAAGCTTTACAGCATCGACATTTTTCAGCATCGCCTGCTTATCAATGGGGACCAAATCCAAATCAAAACGCACTCCTTTCAGACACCAATTCGGAAATCGGCTCTGGAGTGTGGGAGGACCATCTCCAGCTTGGTACTGTGGCCTATTAATGATTGTCTAGATGTCAGACTCCTTAAGGGCAGGAGAACCAGAAGATGTATTAGGAGGAATAGAAGCGGTAGTCTTTTCCGAGATATTAGATGTATCTTTCTCGCCAAGTCTGATCTGTTTGTTGGAATCATCGGAAGTATGACTCTTCCCCTTATCATCGTAAGATTTCCTCTTGTAAGGATCGTCGGTTCTGCGGGAAGAGTCACGTCGCTCGTCCCTACTCCCATAATATTCCTCATCTTCTCTCCGGCGACGCTCTTCATGAGCTCGCCTCTCGTGAGCCTTTCTGGAAGCCCTCTCCTCATCAGTTTCTTTCACAGCACCAATATAACTCCTAAAGTCATAAGCCTCACGGCTTCCGTAACGCTGGAATTTGTTGTAGTAAGAGCCGCTTCGCCCCATCAGAGAACCTGAAATTGAAGAAAAAGACCAGTTTTAGAAATTCTCAAATTGAAGAAGCTAAGTGCATATAAGTGCCAAAATTCTAAGTGTGTGTGATGTGCAAACTACACGCGTCAGACTACAAACCACTTTTGGGTGTAGAAATGGCAATAAGTTGTGTGGAAGGCGTTGTGGTTTGTTGCAAGGAAGAAGTTGCTTCGATAACAGGAGGGACCACTTTAGAAACATCATCTTTAAAGAGCTTCTGAGAGGTTATCATAATGTCGCTCAGACTATAAAAAGTATCATCGCCATGGTGCATGGGAGAATTATCTTTTTCAACTTCCACCTCAGCCGTCTTTTCAAGAGTGTGAAGATTTTCCTCCTCTTCAAAAACCGGGGCAAGTGCTAGCTTACTGGGCGATCCAGCAATGTCGGTAGAAGTAGAACACTTTACCAATGAAGTCTCAGCGGTAAGATCTTGCGGTAAAAGTTCTTTAGCAGGAACAGGGACATCTGACTCCTCAGCAGGAGAATCAGGGACTTCATGTGGCCGAGTGGAACGGGAAGGATGTAAGAGTCCAAATTCGTGGAGGAACTCATCTCTCAATAGAAATTGAACACTCCTCTCTTCAACATCCACGGCACTCAAAGTATCTAAAATTAACTTGTGACTGGTATCTCGAAGTGGAGGAGGAAGTGCTGCAAAAAGAAAGAATGGACTTAAGCATTTGACAGTTCGAGTTCTGGAAAGTCTTAAAAACAAATCGGAAAGAGACAATCTTACTTCCGACTCTCCAGATGGCATAAAATCCCGGAGGACAGCGGACATAAAAGAATTGAGTCAAGAACCCATGGGCACTTTCGGGCAAGTCCAGAATTAGTTTACGGTTCCTGGCACTCCTCACAAGTGTAATAGAGGGATGATCTTTGTTCTTTGCAAATGTGCACAAGAAGCGAATTTCGGCAAAACTGGGAAAACGGCCCAACGTTCTCCTGAAAAGCACGCACAATCCCAGCAGGATGGAGTATCCATTAGGGTGCAGTTGAAAAGGGGAGATAGATAGCCGAAGGAGAAGTTCTCGAAGACAGTCATTAAAGGGCGGAATAGCTCCGCTCAAGCACATCTGACGATTCACAGCAACAAAGCCAAGAGGCGGCCTGTCAGCAGTGTCGCTTGATCCAGGAAGTAAAGCATCTGCTTCGGCAATGCCGAATTGGATGCACAATTGTCTGAAGACCTTGTGGCTCAGAGTAGTAGAAGTCCGTTCCAGAGGGTCGTTCAGTGGAGTAGCAATTGGAAAAGCTTCTCCAGCTATTTCCAAGTCTTCCTGTTGAGATGCCATTCTACACAAGGAACTGGACGATCAAATATTAAGGTGCACGTTTCCTAAAAAAGAGTGAAGTGTTGTGCAAAACTAACGCAATAACAAGCAAATATAAATGAAACTAAACTAGTTGATACTTGTCAATTATAAAGTTTCGGGGCTTGATATCTTAGGTCCAAGAACAGTGTTGTGTTGATGCAAATAAATCAGCTTTAGTTGATCGCTTCAATTTTGCTTTAATACTTCACTTAGATTTGTTAGTTCGCAGCATTTCATTCGCGAAGTTCATTTAGGTTTGTTATTCTTTGTCGACTAATCTGTCATTCGATGTGGGCAATCAATGGCAGTATATTCGTCCCATTTTTTTTTGTGAATATTGCTTTTAAACAGGTTATCAGCATTAAAGTTAAGGCAATCTGAAAAGAAGTACAATGAAGTCAAACGATTCAAATTCAAAAATCAGCCAAATTCTGCCTAAATTTCTAAGTTCTAGGTCGTTCACGACCTAACATAAGTCGGAGCAATTTTAAGTCGTACTGTCCAATTTGAAGTGTTCAGGGCTTTACAAATTTGTTTCAAGTACTAGGTCGTTCAGCGACCTATCGTAGGTCGGGGCATATTTAGGTCGCACAATGTAACTATGGAACAAGACAATGCAATTTACTCCATGTCCTAGGTCGTCTACGACTTAGCATAGGTTGAGAATCCTTAGGTCGCAAAAGAGGTTGGTCAGCTTCGTTTTAGTTGCAGATGTTTTTTAGATCGCAAGACTTAAGTCGCTAAGAACCTTACGACCTAACTTTTAAAGCCATACAGATCTGCTAGGTCGCTGGCTTCTTCTCCAAACAATCCTACTGATCCAATAACCCGATACTGCTAGTATAAAGAAAACGATTCATCCTCTTCTTGAATCCCATTCACCTCTACATATCAACTGAATCGCCCATTAAATCAATTTCAAGTTCTTCGATTCATTACAAACATTACCGTGCATTCACGAATCATGTTAACATGTCGATCGTGACAATCATTCAAAAAACGAAACACAAATGCATGGAATTAAACTTGGGTTAGACAACATAAACTCGTAATTGGGCGGCGATTATGGTGGAATGGAGATCGGAACTCACTTACGTAGTTTGTTAGAAAGGATGAATCGTCGTTTAAACAAGTTGAATTCTCTCTTGGGGGTTCAAAGATTTGTCAATAGCAATGGGAAATTAGAGCAGAAGGATTAGGAGGAAGAAGGCGACTTAACAGTTTATACGGGCTGAGAATGGAAGGTGAATAGGCACGAAGTTTTAGGTCGTCCACGACTTAGCAAGGTTGAATCGAAGTATACGACCTATGGCATAGTCATATACCTCGAGGGGCAAATGTTAATCCCTTTATTTCAGCGACCTAAAACTTCGCGACCTAAGAGAAGTTTGCGACCTAACGAAGTCACGACCTAGGGAATTCTGCGACCTAGTGAGGCTACAACCTATGCTACAGGAACGTCGCGACCTAAGAATGTCACAACCTAACTCATTAAAGTAGCCCAGCGACCTACGACCTAAGGAAGCTACGACCTAAGGAAGCTACGACCTAAGGAAGCTACGACCTAAGGAAGCTACGACCTAAGGAAGTTGCGACCTAAGGAAGTCCATGACCTAAGGTTTCAGGAAAGCTTGCGACCTAAGATCCAGAAGGACTTCGCGACCTAACTGTAAGGAAGCTTTGCGCCCTAAGGACTTAAGAGACTTTGCGACCTAAGATCCAGAAAGCTTGCGACCTAAGATCCAGAAGGACTTCGCGACCTAACTGAAAGGAAGCTTTGCGACCTAAGGACTTAAGAGACTTTGCGACCTAAGATCCAGAAAGCTTCGCGACCTAAGGTAGTTAGCGACCTAAGGGACTTGACGACCTAAAGAGGTTAGCGACCTAACTGATAAAGCATGTTCAGCGACCTACGACCTAGAGCTCCCACAGCTATCCCTTAACTCGCCTGCGACCTACCACTTAATCAAATAAAGCCAGGCACTGCTTCACCAACTAATCTTTTAAGCCGCAAGAAGGCTGCGACCTAGCTTAGGTCGCTCGCGACCTACGACTTAACTAAGGTCGTACGCGACCTAAGACTTAGGCGAATTTTCTGAGTCCAAATCAGCTCCTATAAATACCCCACCACTTCCAACTTGAGGGGGACTTTGGGCAATTCATTTCTCCAAGCGCCGTTACGCTGTCGAAGCCTCCTCTCATTCAGCAATCAAAGATCCTCAAGCAGTCGAGACACTACAACAATCTTCGAGAAGAGCTCCTAACATCCTACACGGATCCGTCGAGTTTCATTATCAAAGATTGAGCTAGTAGTCAAGAGTGCTTTCATAATCAAGTTGTATTGTATTTTGAAAGATATTGTATCGAATTGTAACCGAATCAGCAATAAAAGACTATAAAGTGGATGTAGGCTCAATTACGGGCCGAACCACTATAAATCTGTTGTTCACTTACTGCTTTTCTGCTATTTTCAGCTTATATTCTGTTCCCGTACCAACGGGTGGTGCTTTCCCGATTCTATTACACACACCGGGTGTTAGCGTTCACTTTTTACCGTTAACAATTAGAATATTGAAATCACTTTTATTTTTATTTTTCAATTCATTATTAATTTATCCTAATTCACTAGACTTATTTTTCTTAAAATTTTACTCTTTATTTCTTTTGAAAAATCCAATTCTATAGATTTTATATCTCAGTGCACCCAATAAATCCAATCAATCCATAACTTCCAAATATCCATACAATATATCACAGGATATCAAAAATCATATCACAGAATATTTAAACAAACATTAAATATTTTGAGGAATCCAATTGGATCCCTCCAACCTGTTTCCCTGGATCCACAGATGTTAGCACAATACCAATTCCACTTCAAGGTGGAATATCGCGGTATATGGGATTTTTATAATATCATCCGCTATTATGCGGCGCATAGGGTCTCATCCGCTATATAATGCGGGAATATCAACTTCAATATATACATATTCCAATATATATATATATTGATATATATACTACTATATATATACTATCATATCAAATCAATCCAATCATTCACCAAATATTTAAATTTGACTATTTAAATTTAAATAGCAACCAGATGAGTGAGATTAACTCACCTTTGATGTTCGTAATTCCAATCCAAATCTCGACTGATCTCACGGTTTTTGACCTTGTACAGATATTAGATGATTTTTATTAATAGTCGAACCAATCGAACAATTAATTTCTATTAAATAGATTTGGTTAACTAATCAGCAAATTCTTAAACTAATTTAGTTAACTAAGAATTTTATTTAAACTAATCTTCCTTTAATAAAATATTTTTAAATGACTAAAATAATTAAATAAGCTAATTAAATAAGTTAACCACATTAGTACTTATTTTTAAGATTAACAGTAAGTGAATATATATATACGTATAATTATTCCTTTCTTTTTGAAACCATATATAAAAAATTTCCTGTTTGCCAATATGTAATTAAATTTAAAATAGGCATGAGCACACATATTTTTTCTTTGTTCAGTAATGAATATTTCTTTACTGTAAAAAAAAATCTTCCTTCTAATCTATATATAAATTTATAAAATTTAATAAAATAATAAATAAAAAGGAAATCAGATTATACCTCACCTAAAAACCTTGCCTGCTCATGCTCGGTTGCTCGCGCACCCCAACCAACGGCTGTTCCCCCCTCTCTAAGCATCGCGACTGCTTCCACATCAGCCATGACATCGGTGAACAACCCGCCGACCCAACTCACGACCAACATTGTCCAAGCCTCGTGACAGTTGCTGCTTCACGACCTACCCCTGACAACGCGACCCACCAACTCCTTGCAACTTGCCTACGCCCTCACCGGAACCGCCTTGAGCTGCCGCGCCATCCAAAATTGACCCAAACCCAAAGCAAAAATCGCGACAAAGACCCAGGCCTTGCCTCCGCACTCAATTCCCATCGCGCCCCCTTCAGCCTCAGGCATCCTCAAGCTAGTCGGCCACCGCCGCTCCTCCTATCGTGAATTCTGAATTAGATTTGAGGGAAGGAAGGAAATCGACCTCGAATTGGTTTGAACAGAAGAAGAGAAGAGGGGAAACTCGCGCGGCCATTATTTTGAAAGAAGCTCTCCATTTTATTTTATTTTTTTGCTTTCGAACGGAAACAATTTCGTTCTATTGATTTTGCTCGGCCATTATATTTCAAAACTCTCTGCTCTGATATTTTGAAAAGGTCGGCTATGAAATGAAATGAAGGGGAAAAAGTGATATCCGAAAGGAAGTTTGCATGTGGAAATATACCTGCTACAGTGATTTGAGGTGAGGTGATAGAGTTATGATGTGAATTTTATTTGACCAGCCAATAAAGTATTTATTATATTGAATTTGATATAAATTTCAGCGCGTTTATATAACGTACGCTCACACAACAACTCCAAACGCTACGAAATTTGAAATCCGATAATAATACACTATTACGGATCCAATGGAATTGGTTTCGTCAAATTCCAAGACTGTGCCCCGGAAGGCTATTTTTAAATTCAATTTAAACGTTATAATTTCAAAACTGAACAAACCACTTCCAAATTCAATTTTAAAAGTTCCATCACCTTCAGTATTAATAATATAAATTTTCAGTATTATTAATATGGATTTTACGAGCCTTCAAATTATTTTTGACCGGTTTAAAAATCAAGGTTCAATAATTTACCCAACTTCGAATAATCTAATTTAAAAATTAAATCATCCAATAAACAACGATAGTTGAAATTCAAGTTAAAAATTAACTTTTGAATATTTAAAATCAATTATATATTCCAACAAATATCAAAATTCCGAGTCGTCACATTCCTCCCCCCTTAAAAGAATTTCGTCCCCGAAATTACTAGTTAAGAGGAATGATTTAAATCCTGTTATTATTTCCCAATCCAAATAGTAGTTTTTTTTAACCACTTGCCAAAACAAATCTTTTTATCAAAGACTTACTAACCCTCTTTCTAACCTTTCAAACTTATCCATATGTCCTAATCAATATTACTTACTTAACAATTCAAATTTGAATTTAAAGCCAAATTTGAATATCAAAATTTCTCAAAATTTTTCTAACTCTCTAAATTCCCAAAAATTTTTGCCAGCGTCTCCTTTGCGCAGCTAGCTCTGTACTACTACAAAATCGCCTCTACGAGCCCCAAATTTCAAAAGAAAACAAAAGGCCAAGTGGCTAGACAAGAAGATCACCAAATTTCATATAGAAATTTTAAATACATACCTTTTTGTCGGGTCACTAAATTTTTATCTTCTGAAATCAAAAATTCCGATATATGCCTTGCTTTTCAAACACCCGTGTCTTACTAAGCAATAATATCCAATCACAACATTCAAATTTTCCACTCAATATATTCTTATTACCAATTCACCCAAAAATTTCATTCTTCAATTCTTAAGTTCAATATATATATTTTCCATATATTCCTTATATGATTACTTTTACTTTACTACGGAAGTTTATATCTATTTCTATTCACCTTACCTTTACAATTTTATTTGAATTTAATTACTTTCAAATCTAAATATATATTTTTCCCAAATTTTCATTCAAACTTGCACTTCCAATTCTGTTTGAATTCAGTTTATCTTTAAATTTTGTGTATTGAATTCATTCATCATTATCTCAAAGTCTAATTTCAAATCACTTGTCATTAGGAGAAATTTTCTAACTCCCAAAATTTTGAAAATTTTTGGCAGAGTCTCCTTTGTACGGAGGAGCTTTTGCAATTTGACAAAAGAGATAAATATATATACATCGACCCACACGGTCGGAAAAACAAAAACAGTTCATATTTCCTATTTTTATTGCGTAGGCGTACCTTATTTAGCATTTTTAAGCAAGCGGCTTATTATTTAAGAAATTAGCGCGTCCAAATCCAGCCAAATGGCTTCCCAGTACCTGTACTTACTCAACTTAAATATGTAAGTGCCATATATGTGAAATTCATTATCATTTCACTCTTTTAAACAACTACAACTCATGAATACGAAATAAATGCACACTAAACCGCTTTCATAAGAAATTTCAATGTTCCAATATTAAATTTAATTGTTTACAACAAATCACACATCGTTCTACTTAATCCAAATGGTTAACAACTCATATGCTTACCTCCAATTTATTTTTAAGCAAAACAAACTCATATTCAATTTAATTGATTTCTAAATAAATTTTTATTTCACTTCTATCATTCATAGAATTTTATTTAATCTCGTTTCGTCAAACGACGACTATTTCTATATAAATTCGGTGATATTTGTGTAAATAAACAATTACTTAAGCTTATAATCATTTTGAATTGATTCCAATACAATTAATATTAAATTCCATTCCATTTCTAGTTTTATTCAACAACCATACATTTGCATTCCATGCTTATATATTGATAACCATTTCCCAATTTAAATTTACCCAGGTTTTTTTATTCAATGGACTTTTACCCTTACTCGAAGCCAAGCTTCCCCTAAATTTAAACTTAAATTAATTTATTTCAAATTATTCAAATTTCATACTTAAGCTCATTTTCATTTTGCAAATAAATTTTCCTTTTTAATTTAACTTGATTCTATTTCAATCAAATCTCGTTTAATTGATCACAAGGCCATTTCAATTTATTCCCACTCATCTTGGTTTTATTCGCAACCAAAACCATCCCTACTTTAATCCAATTTCATTTTATTTGGCAACATTTTCAATTATATTTACTTCATTAACAATTCAAGTCGATTTTATTTATAACTCGAGTTTTATTTCCAAACTTCAGTATTAACTCACAAATTCAGCTTCTATTTAACTACATTAGGTTCCATTTACATATTCCATCAACTAATTTATTATCTAATTAGTTCTTCCCCTATTTATAATTCAATACTTGAATTTTAATCTCAAAAATCACTTCATTAGATTTTCCTAAGTTAAATTTATTTTATAATTCAAGTTTGAATTTTTGTTTCATTTTCCAACACATCAAACAATATTTATTTTGGGTTTTCTATTCCACTTTTAAATTTTATAAGTCATAACTTATTATTTTACACATTTCCATTCATTCTAGGCTTGAATATATTCATCTTTATTTTTAACTCGAGATTTACGCTTATTTATAACCCAAACATATTTTTATTCCATGGATTTTTAATTCTTTTATAAGTTATTCCAACTCATTTATTCCAGAATATTCTTATCCAACTTACTTCCATTTATTTAAGTAAGGATCTAATTCCATTCAATGTCACCCATAACTCAACTGAATTTTATACCAATTTAATTCTATTTTAACTCAGATCTATTTAATTCAATTCAATTTTCTTCCTGATTTAAAATCATCTCAATTTATAAACTTACAACCTATCTAATCAGGATTTTTAAACACCCGGCTTTTGGTTTCAAATCATTTGAAATCACCATTATCTCAAAATCGCATTTTCAAAATCTTTAAATCAATTTGGCAGCAATCCATCACTTAAAGACTCGAAAATGAACATCGATGATGCTGCAGTCATCACCGAAATTTTTTTCCAGTGACTGAAGTGAGTTCAATGCTATATCCCTTCTCAAAATTTTATTTAAAACAATTTCCCTTCAGAAATACTCCCAAAATAACAATTCTATTATTTATCTTCAAAACACTTCGAAAAACACTTCCAAAATCTCCGGGGTTTTAAATTTCCAAATTCTGACTTAAATCAGATTTTAACTATAAGCCATTTGCATAGTTTATGTTCATACAAATTCCCATTTGATCATATTTTAATTTATAAATCACGTTTATAATTCACATTTATAAATTTCATTTTATAATTAAATTTATTTCCTTAACCTTTTTTTATATTTTCAATTTCTAGTTAAATTTTCACACAACAATGAGAATAATTTAATATTATCATTCCTAACATCTAAGCAACCATATATTAGCTAAAATAGTTTACAAAAACCTTTCCTTTTATATCAAAATATATTTTGGGTAAAATTATTTCATTCACCCACCTTTAAAACAATACCGCGTCAATTGTTCTATTCAAGTGTTTAGAAACCCCTTCGATACAGTTGTCCAGACTGTGCCGACGAATGTTCATATGCCACTCAATAAATCAATCAACAAAATATAAAACCATTTTTATATCCACTAACAAATACGCTCTCATATCTATTAATACACTCAAAATTTCCACCAGAGTCAAGATTATCGCCAACCTTCGCTCTGATACCACGTGTAACGACCCGACTTTTCCATGCCAGAAAAATCGAACCGTTAGTGTTAAAGCAGAAGAGGTAGAAGAAGAGAAGAGAAGACAACATCAGAATCTAACCATCGCAGCGGAATAAAATATAATAGATAATAACAGATCTTTACACAAAAGAAAACAATATCAGTTTATACATTACATTACCAGAATACATCATCAGAGTTCAACAACATTAATAACATACAACTGGATACACAGCGGAACAAAAATCAAATACGGAAGTACGTATCGCCATCCAGCTCGCCTCTTGAGCTCCACAACACCATCCTGTATCCTATAATACTCGATCTGACCCGAGCATCATATAAACAATACCCGAGTCAGTCTGGAATACCAGCGTGAGAAAATCACACTTAATTTGATTATTAAAGTTTAAAAATCCTTTGAAAACAAAAGCATCTCGTAAGACCACGCCACAAATAAAATTGTCGGGTTTTTACGTTACGATAGCTAAACACTTTTTATCAAAATCCTCTGATATTATAATAGTGTCTATATACAAATACTTATTAAAATAGCAGAAATTGTTACATGATTAAATTCCAGCATACTAGCCACAAAGTGGGTAATACAAACAAAAACCGTACAAGGCACGTAAGGAGAATGGATTTCCAACGAATGACTAGGCACTGGGGTACTTCCTGTCACAGTATGTGGCCTAGATCACAGTACCGAGGAGTACGCCCACTCCCCTACAACACAAGGCCAGAACCATCCCTTACTGGATAATTCCGAATAAAATCACCCCATGGTTGTGATCAGCAATCGCACCACTAAGTCGAAATAAAAAGGGACATCTAGGCAGGGATGACCTTACCCTCAAGTGGGAGCTACCCATGAAGCCTTGCTGCATATCCCCTGATTTTCAGTCATTCCCGGTTGATGAGGCTTGAGGTTAAGCGTTACCTTTATAGAACATATCCCTTAGAATGCCCCATCGTCCACCTGACAATGTTCCAAAAGCATTCGTCCATATAAGTCCGTTCCGGGTTCGAACGGAACCGAAGGCACTATTCCTACTACATCCATTTGGAATCACCCTCAGGATTAGTAGCGAATAGCCCTTGCACTTCACTGTACCATCTTCGACTCCAACGCGTTTCCACGAAACGTACAAACCGAATCGAAGTGGTTTTCGAGAAATAAATCTCGATCCCGGTCTCTTTGAAACGATCAGCGCATTTGGCCAATATTGATAGTCGGTGATTTAACTATCAATTTACATTCACAAAGCAACCATCAATCAATAAATAATTTCCCTAAATTATTATTTTCCTCAAATATCTTTGCAAGATATATTTCTATTTCAAATCCCTTTGAAAACCGTTCAAACCAGTTTCCTTTTACGGAATACATATCTCAAATATTTATTTCCTCCGAATCACCAAGTACAAAATACTTTTAGATTTAAAAATAATTTAAAAACACTTTATTATAAATATACTTTATAACATTGAAATTAAAAACTACTTTAATATTTCGTTAAAAATATGTACTTTAAGAATATTTAAAATAAATCACTTTATAAATATAAATTAAATTTTCTCTTTTTAAACAAAATTCTAAATCACTTTTATATATAGTTACTATAATAATAGATTTGAAAAATACTTATTTTAGAATTTAACATTTAGAAATAATAGATTTATAAAACATGTTTTTTAAAACAACATTTAAATTTTTAACCGATATTTAAAATTGTTTTGAAAATGTACTTGGCTACCCAAGGAAATACACTTCTCTTCCATATCATTTAAAAATAAATCACCATTTATTTTAAAACAAATTTACATTCCTTTATAAATTCCCAGTCTGAATTTATATCCCAAATATCTACCGATATTTTATTTCACTTAATAACCCAGCTTATAAATTTCAAATCTCACTTCTCTTAAAATTTCGATTCCAAACACTTAAATCAATTTACAATTAATTTCAAATTTACTTCACTTTGAAATAATTTCTTTACTTACTTCATTTATTTCCAAAATTCATTAACTTCAGAGTTTTATTTCTTAATTATAATTAAAGATCCTTTTTAAATAAATTTACACTTTGAATTTTTAAAGTAAATTCTTTCTTACTTTAAATAATATTACTTTAAGTTAAAAATTCATTATTTCACTATTTATTAAAAATCCCCTTTTTTCATATTTATTAGAATATTGAAATCACTTTTATTTTTATTTTTCAATTCATTATTAATTTATCCTAATTCACTAGACTTATTTTTCTTAAAATTTTACTCTTTATTTCTTTTGAAAAATCCAATTCTATAGATTTTATATCTCAGTGCACCCAATAAATCCAATCAATCCATAACTTCCAAATATCCATACAATATATCACAGGATATCAAAAATCATATCACAGAATATTTAAACAAACATTAAATATTTTGAGGAATCCAGTTGGATCCCTCCAACATGTTTCCCTGCATCCACAGATGTTAGCACAATACCAATTCCACTTCAAGGTGGAATATCGCGGTATATGGGATTTTTATAATATCATCCGCTATTATGCGGCGCATAGGGTCTCATCCGCTATATAATGCGGGAATATCAACTTCAATATATACATATTCCAATATATATATATATATATTGATATATATACTACTATATATATACTATCATATCAAATCATTCACCAAATATTTAAATTTGACTATTTAAATTTAAATAGCAACCAGATGAGTGAGATTAACTCACCTTTGATGTTCGTAATTCCAATCCAAATCTTGACTGATCTCACGGTTTTTGACCTTGTACAGATATTAGATGATTTTTATTAATAGTCAAACCAATCGACCAATTAATTTCTATTAAATAGATTTGGTTAACTAATCAGTAAATTCTTAAACTAATTTAGTTAACTAAGAATTTTATTTAAACTAATCTTCCTTTAATAAAATATTTTTAAATGACTAAAATAATTAAATAAGCAAATTAAGTAAGTTAACCACATTAGTACTTATTTTTAAGATTAATAGTAAGTGAATATATATATACGTATAATTATTCCTTTCTTTTTGAAACCATATATAAAAAATTTCCGGTTTGCCAATATGTAATTAAATTTAAAATAGGCATGAGCACACATATTTTTTCTCTGTTCAGTAATGAATATTTCTTTACTGTAAAAAAATTCTTCCTTCTAATCTATATATAAATTTATAAAATTTACTAAAATAATAAATAAAAAGGAAATCAGATTATACCTCACCTAAAAACCTCGCCTACTCACGCTTGGTTGCTCGCGCACCCCAACCAACGGCTGTTCACCCCTCTCTAAGCATCGCGAGTGCTTCCACATCAGCCATGACATCGGTGAACAACCCGCCGACCCAACTCGCGACCAACATCGTCCTAGCCTCGCGACAGTTGCTGCTTCACGACCTACCCCTGACAACGCGACCCACCAGCTCCTTGCAACTTGCCTACGCCCTCACCGGAACCGCCTTGAGCTGCCGCGCCATCCAAAATCGACCCAAACCCAAAGTAAAAATCGCGACAAAGACCCAGGCCTTGCCTCCGCACTCAATTCCCATCGCGCCCCCTTCCGCCTCAGGCATCCTCAAGCTAGTCTGCCGCCGCCGCTCCTCCTATCGTGAATTCCGAATTAGATTTGAGGGAAGGAAGGAAATTGACCTCGAATTGGTTTGAACAGAAGAAGAGAAGAGGGGAAACTCGCGCGACCATTATTTTGAAAGAAGCTCTCCATTTTATTTTATTTTTTTGCTTTCGAACGGAAACAATTTCGTTCTATTGATTTTGCTCGGCCATTATATTTCAAAGCTCTCTGCTCTGATATTTTAAAAAGGTCGGCTATGAAATGAAATAAAAGGGAAAAAGTGATATTCGAAAGGAAGTTTGCGTGTGGAAATATACCTGCTACAGTGATTTGAGGTGAAGTGATAGAGTTATGATGTGAATTTAATTTGACCAGCCAATAAAGTATTTATTATATTGAATTTGAGATAAATTTCAGCGCGTTTATATAACGTACGCTCACACAACAACTCCAAACGCTACGAAATTTGAAATCCGATAATAATACACTATTACGGATCCAAAGGAACTGGTTTCGTCAAATTCCGAGAATGTACCCCGGAAGGCTATTTTTAAATTCAATTTAAACGTTATAATTTCAAAACTGAACAAACCACTTCCAAATTCAATTTTAAAAGTTCCATCACCTTCAGTATTAACAATATAAATTTTCAGTATTATTAATATGGATTTTACGAGCCTTCAAATTATTTTTGACCAGTTTAAAAATCAAGATTCAATAATTTACCCAACTTCGAATAATCTAATTTAAAAATTAAATCATCCAGTAAACAACGATAGTTGAAATTCAAGTTAAAAATTAACTTTTGAATATTTAAAATCAATTATATATTCCAATTTCAAATATCAAAATTCTGGGTCGTCACAGACACCGTCGAAACCCATTAACTATTTTTTATTAAGAGAATATGAATGCTATCGAAACCTTGTATGCCAATTGAATCGAAAGGTTTGGGTTTGAGTAATATTAATATAAATGTAAGGGATTTGGGATGTTTCGACAATATTAGTATAAAATGATGGTCGAATCCCAATTAGTTACAAAGGGTGTCGAGAAAGTAGAAAGGGGTATATGGTTTCCAAAGCGTACCAACAACCAAACTTGATTCGATACAGTAGGTTTCGATCAAGTCGAAAGGTTTGATTTGATTTTCAACTAAAACAAAGTATGTTTTCCTCAATCCAATTTAAAAAAATGAATCTCTAACTCCACACATCTCCTAAAATAAATTAGAAGTAGGCATATACTAGTGGTTTTGAAATCTATAAAATAAAAATTATTCTTTCGAGAGTATGTACTAGATAATCATTTAGTAAAGCACATTAGGCAACTTCTTCAAAAGGTTTCAGAATATACTAAAGCATAGTTATGCTTACGAAGAAGTCCACTTCATATCAACTACATCAACCTTTCGACAAGATCAGTTAAGTGATAAGCGCTGGAATTCCTTTCGACCCCATCAAAAGAGGTTAAAGAAGCAAAACAAAGTTAGCCTCTTTAACCCCATTTGAAAGGGTAGAAAGGTAAATTACAACGCCGAATTGAGATTCATACGGTTTAAACTTCTTTATGAAGTAACTGGAAAACTCTTTCTTCCTCAAATTAAATTTTAACCCAATACTTTAAAAAATTAAAAATAAAATTGATTTGAGCATGGATTTACAATCAATAATCATAAAAATCCCTAAAATGTAAATTTGAACCTTAAAAAAAGAAGGAAAAGAAGAAAAAACCAAAATCAGATGAATTTTAGATATAAAATTACGTGGGAAATGGAACAAAATAAGCCATAAAAATGAATCAGAGGATACTTTCAGGTGAATGAAAAACCCAAATTATCTTTAGGAAATTAAAGCAATAATACAAAATCAAACCTCGTGAAATTTTGTGTAGAAAATTAGTTCAAAAGGCAAGATAACGATAACTTACTTTGAATTCGTGTTTCTGTTTGTTGGAAATAGAAGTCTATTAAGAAATTAAGAATTTTAAGTCTTGCTGGAAGTTTCTTTCAATCATAGGTAAATGAAAGAGGGGAAGAAAGAAGCACGATTTATAAGAAAAGTTAGCATGAAGGACGGGCTGTATGATCAAATTTAAATAAACGGCCAGGATTTGTCAAGAATATGAAACGGTAGGGAATCTCAATGCTAAAATAAAGAAGAGTATCGAAGCATATCACTTGAAAAATCAAAGGCATCCCTTCGCGGAGGGGTGGGGTGGGGGGGCAAGTGTTACCACCAATTCTCACTTCAACCTTGTCGAAACCAAGATGAGTAAAAGAGAAGGATGTATGAAAGATGAATGGATCAACAAAGCCTTTCGAAAAAGTTGAAGGGATGCTACAACAAAGGATCATATGTGTTACAAGCTTTCGAAGGGGTCGAAAGGGTCGAAAGCATCCGTGTGATCCAATTGCTTCCTTTCGAAACAGATGCTTTCGCCTGCATGGAGACATTTCGAATAAGTTGAGGAATATCTTTTGAAGGCAGCAAATAACAGCAACTCACATGCATGCCAAACCTTTCGAAACCGAAGGTTTCGCCTTCATTCAAATTACTCAGAAAGATGAGTTGTTGGAACAACCCCTTCAAAAGCATAACTAAGCCTTTCGAAGTGGTCGAAGCCATTAACAAATAAGAGGGGTTCTACATCAAGCCGTAAGTATGTTTTCGGAAGTTACCTTCCGCATTGGAACCTAGAGTATTATCAATACTTTCGAAAACCAAAGATGTATCTGTTAATAGAGTCGAAATCTCATACCCCTTCTTACTTGCAACAACAAAGCAACACAAGGTGAAAAGGCGCACCTACCCCTTTCTATGAAGACGGAAGCATTTAAATCCATTCAAATGCAATGCAGAAGGATGCACAAATGTTAAAGATGGCGAAAGGTCTACAAGGCCACATTTTGACTAGGTCTAAAGCACTAAGTCGAAAGGTGCGAACCTACACCTATAAATAAGACCCTAGGGGTTTGGATTTAGGGATCCAAATTCTTTCACTCCAATCTTGTATTTTCTTAAAGTTCTAAATCCTAATTTTCAAATTAATTTGGGAATATGATCGGTTTGTACTATTGAGTTTAACAAAAGCAAGATTATGGAATTTCATATATTTGGCTGATTTGATATCTCTGTTAGATTCAGTTATAATTTTCTTGTCTCAACTTGATCGAAGGGTTACCATTAGAGTGAGTCGAAACCCTTAGCTTAACCAATATCCTTAGAGCCTTAGCAACTATAGTCAAATTATCGAAAGGTTAGCTTCCGAAGAAGTCGGAACTAATCTATCCAACCCACATTCTTAACTCATTAAAGCCAACCTTAGGGTCTCCTTAACCGATTCGATAGGGGGGGTTCAAACAGAGTACTGAAGTAGATTAACTCGCTCAAAAGGCAATATAAGAAGGAAATTAGGCATTTCGCCTTAGTCGAAAGGTTAGATAAGAAGAAGTTCCAACTACTACAACCTAATTGAAAGGAAAACTAGAGAAAATAAAATGGATTATTGATATCTTAATCTAATTGGGAGATATCAACTGCTTCAACCTTTTTGGAAGAGGGTCTCGAAAGAGTCATCTACTCTTTGAATTCAACTTTAGGGTCTTGACAAGTTTTCTTGTTAAATCATAACATAAGAGAATATACTACTACACATCACAAGGTCCGGACACAATTTGGTCCAAAGGTTTTTAATTCTATACTGCCTCCAAATATAATTTTATAAATTAACAAACCTAAAAGAATGGATATCAAAAGAACCACACAAAAAACACACAGAATACAAGAAAACATGGCAACAAATGAGGAAACCAACCGGGGTATTTATCTAGAGCTAAATTAGCTCCATATTTTCGCCCATCAGTCGGGACATTTTCTGGAGCCGTTTTAGCTCCATAAATCCTCCCTGGGAGAACCCTGGTGATGGCGGTTCAATGCTATAGATCGAGTGATTATCCTAGGGTGGTTTCAGAGTGCATGCATCCATATAAACAACTATAATTATCAACTAAATGAGATCAAAGACTAGGGTTTCAACAGGTTTTAGAAATTGAATAATATAACATGAACAATACAACCAATATTCATCAATTCAACCCAAACAGTAACAAATAATCGCATACACATGAATTTAGAGATAGTTGGTGAGGTAAACTCATCTTTATAATTGAATTTGATTAAATAATCTTGGATTTGCCTCCCTTGATTACTACCTAGGTTATTTTCAGAAATTGCAAAGAGAAGATTATTGTCAAAAGATAAAACTAAAATTACTAACCTTAATTGATCCACTATAGGTGTAGGACGCTAATTTCTATTGATTTCTAAACGATTTAACCAAAAGCCCTTTGATTTAGGACATGAAATAGATAATTTTTTAAGCTAAGGTTTTCTTAGCTTTGACAAACTTTATTTTGTTTACAGGTTTGAACAAACGAACATATAGTTCATTTAGAAATTGGTAAGGAGAGAAAACTCTCTTTTATTTTCCCCAGTGGGCGGAAATTTACTTAAGCCCAAACCCATATTCTAATCTAATTAAATAACTAAAAACTCTATTTTTCACTTATTTCCTTCATTTTAAATCTCATTACAAATTAGATTATGCTTAGAAAATTTTATATAAAAACTCCACGTTATATTTAATTTTTAACTTCAAAATAAAAGAAAGAAACAGGATTTTTAACACTTATTTTAACCTTATTTTTAAATATTTAAAAAGGGACAATCTCTTATTTTACCACAAATAAATTCATTTCTCACAAATAAGATTTATTAAAAATCATCAACTAATTTTTTTTATTTCACAATAAAATTTCACAAACCACAAATTAGAATTTATTATCTAGCATTAAACCTAATAAATTAGGTAATTAATAACAGGGTTGTTACACAAAGCAAAGAAGCAATCAAATAGTGGACATACTATGTTTGCAAAGCAAAGAAAATTAATGACAATAAAAAAAACAACTGTAGCTCAAGTGGTTGTACGTCAAAACTTCTAACAGAGAGGTCGGATTTTGATTCCTGAGTCCTTGATAAGTGCATTTTTTGATATTTCTCAATAAAGCAAATCATCTAGAAAAATAACATATGAAGACAATAAAGTAAAGATTTGAAGATTTGTTGAGTAAAATACACACAAACATACACACACATATACATACATATAAATTAGAGATAAACTTTGTTAAGACCACTCAAATTCAAATCTCAACATTCAAAATGTTGTCTCTTCTTTATCAAACAAAATATGAAAGCTATCTCTTTCGAAAAACAATATTTCTCATTTTCAAAATATGACCATTACCTTTTTCCAAATTGTTTATTGCCTCTTTCCGAATAAAATATTCATCCCTTTCAAAATATGACCATTATATCTTTGTAATTTGAAATATTTTTCTTTTCAATTCTAAATATGACCGTTGTAGCTTTCTTTAATTGATTTATCTCTCCACCAATACAAAAACCTCCTCATATTATATATTAGAAGAACGGACATTGAAACATCAAATACAATCTTTCTAATATATACTCTCTCTTGCATTCTCAATCTTTGACCTCTTGCAACAAATATCAAACTCTTTATCATATAGCAAGATCCAATTCTAATAACCTCATAATCCTCTTCCATATTTGTCTGAGTGGTTAAAAGAATTTTTAAATGGCATAAACTAGAAAATCTATATTATTGAAGAATACGCTAAGTCGGAATTGTAACTTCTATTTGAAGAGGGAAGTCATGTGTTTCATCATAGATGGAGTCGAAGTCCTATTCCAACAGTTCAGGCGGAGTCAGTAGAATACCTATTCATCTTGGTTAGGTTATAGTTGTATAGAAAATCCAAATGGGAGCTCCAGGACTAGATGTGGGATGGGTGTGTAAACTGGTATAAATATTGGTGTGGTCTTTTACTTTACTATATTTTTTATTATTATGTTATTATTCTCTTTTACTTATTATAATCTTTTGAATAATTAACTAAAGAAGTAGAAAAAAAGAAAGTTTTTATAAATCTCACCTTCTTGTTATAAAACCGATCCAAAGACTTTTTACTGTAGACTTAATCCCACAATCTACCTCTTAAGTTGTTTATCTTCTACTCCCGAACCTGAAACAATTTCATTATGAGGGCTAGGAGTGCAATCATCCACATCCACCGTGGAAAGACAAATTAGTGCATCAAAATCCACTTCCTTTACCACCAGCCACTCGTTGTATACGATCTTTGTTATGTAGGAAATGGTGTAGTATAAATTATACTAGTGTAAACTGATCTTAAGGCTACTTTAACACTAGAGAGGGGTGAATAGTTTCTTATAACTCATATAGAAATTTTCTAAATAGTTTTAAGATTTAAATCAAAATACAGATAATCGACATATACATGTATTAGCAGATAGTCACAAATATATGTATGTATGTATGTATAAATGTACTATAAAGTAAAAGTAAGAGATATGATACCAAGAGTTTTATACTGGTTCAGATTGACAAATCATAGATCCAGTCCTGTATAATATCCATACAGATTTTATTTCAAACGCTTGTTTAATTAGATAGTAAGCAAACTAGAATACAATCTTGATTTAAAGGCAATAATATACACCGTCCTAACTTTCTGAGATCGGGGTAGACTTTCTTGATTTCACCGGGCAACAAAATCACCTACTTGATTTAAATGGGAACAAGCACACCCACCTGATTTGAACAGGAAACATGCACCCCTGCTTAATTTGAACGACAATACGCACACCCACATAAAATAGTAGCATAGAGTCGTTGATTCCAAATTAAAATAATTGTAAATTGGATACAAAATATTTATATCCCTTTTATAGCACTTTGAACTTTGAATTGATGAAATAATACCTGCAAAACGGTAAGTAGGTTATAAAGAATGAATGTAGTGAAGTAGAGATTGAATTTGAATGGATTTAAAGAGTATAGAAAGTAGATTTTGAGAAATATATAATGAGAATTTAGAGTAAGAAGAATGGAGAGAATATTATTAAAAAATTTGTTTTCCAGTCCCTTGTATACAGTATTTGAAGAGGCATATCTATTTGCAAAGAGATGGAGCAAAAAATCACAACTCTTCAAAATTTAAAAAACTTTTCAACAGTACTATGTTGACATACTAATGTTGGATATGTCAACATATCCTTCTATTTTGAGAAAAACACTAACAATTTTAAAGTATTACAAAATTATGATATTTTGCAAAATCATTTAAAAAATAGTTTTTAACACTTTAATATGTAAAAATATTTGTAGAAATATATTTTGACAATAAAATAAATATTTTGGTGGGAGAGTATTCAAAGAAAAGAAAGTTTCTATTCAAGGACTTTAACAAATTTATCTACTGATTATTAACCATTATCTATAGTCTTGAACTCTTCGTGTCTTTGTCTTTAAACTCACGAGTCTTTAATTGTCTTAATCATCTTTGAATTTTGATCTCTAGCCTTTTTATTGATTAGTCTTCAAACTCGATTATCCTATACCTGTGTAATATTCTACAAAATATTATATACAACCAAGGAAAATATTAGTACCTATATTTATATTGTTGTTGTCATCAAAACTCAAAGTTGACTTTTGATTGTTAAAAAGTTAACTTGATTAATCTTCCATCATCGTGAAACACGTGTTTAAATTCAAGTTCATTGTCACTGGATGTTGTATCAGAATCATCCAAGGTCATGTTAAAAGCCATTTTTCTCTTTTTAAATAAATCATGTTTGGTGAATTCTTTTCTTTCTTCTAATGTGAATGGTATCTTCTTTGATTGCCATATTGTGGTGTCTCGCATTGTATGTGGGTAGCAGACACATATTGGAAATGAATATTCCCACGTCATGAAATATAATGCAAGTGGAGTGGTATATATGTGAGTTTGGTTTAATGTAACAATAAGTGATTCCTGTTGTTAAAAGGTGTTGACCAAACCATATGTTTCCCCCATGGAGAGATGTGCGGATAGATTTAAAAATTTCAACATTATGTCAGAGCCGTTGGTTACGCCTAGGACAATGGACAATTCACAAGAGATTTATAAATCGTGGTAGTTAGCAGTTAGGCTTAAGTAGTCAGACTTAAGGTGGAGCTATACCATGATCCGTAGGGTCCAGTAGAATGACATGTGAGTAAAGTCTCAATATGGTGCAGGCATCGTGTTGACGTAGTGGAAGATGCATGGATGGTTGCAAGCCAAGATAGAGATTTGTTTGGGCGTCTCACATTGTGTGTGGGTAATGGGTGCACATTGGAAAGAAGAATAGTCCCACATCGTGAAAAATAATGAAAATGGTGTGGTATATATATTGAGTTTGGTCACATGTAACAACAAGAGATTCCTTTTGTTAAAAGGTACTGACCAAACTCTATGTTGCCCCCATGGAGGGATGAGCGGACGGATCTAGGAATTTCAACATGGTATCAGAGCTAATAGTAACGCCTGGGACAATGAACAATGCATAAGAGATTGTAGATCACGGTAGCTAGTAGTGTTGGCTTAAGTGGTCAGACTTAAGGTGGAGCAAGATCGTGGTACGTAGGGTCTGGTAGAATGGCACGGAATATGGTGCAGGTATCATGTTGGCGTAGTGGAAGATGCATGGATAGATGCAAGCCAAGGTGGAGATTTGTTGGAGTGTCTTGCATTGTATGTGAGTAATGGGAGCTTATTGGAAAAGAATCGTCCCACATCGTGAAATTTAATAGAAGTGGAGTGGTATATATATGAGTTTGGTCACATTTTACAACAAGGGATTCTTATTGTTAAAAGGTATTGACCAAACAATATGTTGCTCCATGGAGGGATGTGCGGACGTGTCTAGAAATTTAAACATGGTATCAGAGCCGATGGTCACTCTTGGAATAATGGACAATGCGCAGGAGATTTATAAATCATAAAGGTTATAGTGTAGGCTTAAGTAGTCAAACTTAAGGTGGAGCTATACCATGGTATATAGGGTCCAGTAGAATGACACGTGAACATAGTCTTAATACGGTGCAGGCATCCTGTTGGCATAGTGGAAAACGCATGGATGGATGCGAGCTAATGGTATATAGGGTCCAGTAGAATGACACGTGAACATAGTCTTAATACGGTGCAGGCATCCTGTTGGCATAGTGGAAAATGCATGGATGGATGCGAGTTAAGGTGAAGATTTGCTGGGGTGTCTCGCATTGTGTGTGGGTAATGGACGCACATTGGAAAGAAGAATAGTCCCACATCATGAAAAATACTGAAAGGTGTATGGTATATATATGAGTATGGCCGCATGTAACAACAAGGGATAGCTTTTGTTAAAATGTGTTGACCAAACTCTATGTTGCCCCATGGAGGGATATGCAGACGGATCTAGGAATTTCAACGCCAGATTTACCATAGTCGTAACACTTAAAACCATTTCCATTTCTAGAATTTTTTTTTCAATTTTTCGAAAGTTGTTCATCTTTCTGTACTTAAGTAATTTTCTGAAATTGAGTCACAAGAGCAATATGCTCATATTATCATCATCGGTTATTGCATTGAATGTAACTGATTTCTTTTTGGTTGCCTTACGTCTCTTTTTACCTTGCAACTATGTTTCATAAGATATGAGATTACCAAATAATTCTTCAATTTTTAATATACTAATATTATTCGCTACCTTTATTGCTTATGTCTTTTGATTCCATTCTGATGAGAATGAATTAAGGATTTTTTTACTTGATACTATTTTGAGAAATTTTTTCCTACTGATACTAATGAATGAACTATATCTTGAAATTTGGAACACATGTCAGACTCATTTTGTTTAATTTTAAAAAGTTCAAAACTAGTTGGTTAGCATGGAAATCTTAGTTTGTTTTACTTTACTAGTGCAATCATGTGTGACTTGCAATGTTCTCCAAATTTCATAAGCAATCTTACAAATAGAAACTCGAATAAATTCATTTTTATCTAGGGTGCAAAATAAAATATTCATGGCCTTTGAAAAGTTAAATGCTTGTGTCTTTTGGTCTATGGCCCATTATGAATATTAAGTTTGAAGTTCAGTGTATTCATTTTATGTAATATTCTTAATATCTAAATCATTGGATTATAAATAAATTTTCGTCCCACATGATCAGTAAGCATAATTACGACCATTAAATAGTGAGGGTCTAGTAGTTGATAGTCTTTCTACAAAAGTGTTAAAAAGTTTACTACTAATGTTACTACCCATTCAAATAATGAGTTTTTGGAAACCTAACCTCTAATACCATATGTTAAAAACATTGTAGTATAAATTATATTAGTGTGAATGAATCTTAAGGCTACTTTAACACTAAAGGGAGGGGTGAATAGTGTTTTATAACTCATATAGAGCTTTTCTAAATAGCATCAAAATTTAAATCAAAACACAAATAATCAACATAGATATGTATTAGCAGACAATCACACGCACACATATATAAATGTAGTAAAAAATAAAAGAGATGACACCAGGAGTTTTATACTAGTTCGAGTTGTCCAATCGTACATCCAGCCTTGTACAACATGAGTACAAATTTTCTATCAAACGCCTAGCTTAATCAGGTAGCAAGCAAACTAGAATACAATCTTGATTTTAAGGCAACAAGATACAGCCTCCTGAATTTTCGAGCTCAGGGTAGACTCTCTTGATTTAACTGAGCAACAAGCACACCCACTTAATTTAAACGAGCAATAAGCACACTCACTTGATATGAAGGGCAACAAGTACATCCACTTGATTTGAACAGGCAATACGCATACCCATATAAAATAGTAGAAGATAATTTTCGATTCCAAATACAAATAGTTGTAACTTGGATATAAAATATTATGTATCCCTTTTATAGCACTTTGATTGTAGAATTAGTGAAAGAATACTCGCAAAATAGTAGATTATAGAGAATGAATGTAGTGAAGTATAGATTGAATTTGAGCGGATTTGAAAAGTATAGAAAGTAGATTTTTCGGTAATATATGATGATAATTTAGAGTAAGTAGAATGGAGAGAACATTTGTTAAAAAATTCATTTTCTAGTCCCATTTATATAGTATTTGAAGAGACATGTCTATTCGCGAAGAGATGGAGCCAAAAATCACAACTCTTCAAAATTGTAAAAACCGTTTCAACGGTATATATGTCGACATACTCATATGGGATATGTCGACATATCCTTCTACTTTGAGAAAAACAATATCACTTTCCAAGTGTTACAGAATTTTGATATTTTGTATAATCATTTTTTAATATATATAATTATTTATAGAAATATATTTGAAAATGAAATAAATATTTTGGTGAGAGAGTATTCAAAGAAAAGAAAGTTGCTATTAAAGGACTTTAACAAAAATTTCTAATGTCTATTAACCATTATCTACAGTCTTGAACTCTTCGTATCTTTGTCTTTAAACTCGTGAGTCCTCAATTATCTTAATCATCTCTAAATCTTGATCTCTAGTCTTTTCACTGATCAGACTTTAAACTCAATTATCATGTAGCTGTGTAATATTATGCAAAATATTCTATATAAGTTAGAAAAACATTAGTACCTATATCTGTGTGGTTATTGTAATCAAAATCAATATATGTGGTATTAACATATTATTCTCTACTAAGCGTAGCGAGTCAAAATCGACTAGCATCTTTGTATGTCATGATCCAGATGAACTACATCAAATCAACATATGAAGAATGATCAAAAGAAGATTGTTCTGACAATTTGGTGTCGAGTTCTTAATTTGGAGAATCATTTTTCAAAACTTTGGACATCATGGACCATTGTTTATCATTATTCTCATTTGTATAACCATCTATTTTATCAAATACAATACATCAAAAACTTCTACAACTGCTTCCATCGGATGAGGAAAGAGTAGGTGGGATTGGTGATTAGTTCTGAGTACAGAGCTTTATGAAGTTTAGGAAGACTCTAAAACTTTTGTCTACCAAGCTTTCAATTATGAGCTGGGTTGTAACTAATGAATTTTCATATTTAGAACAAGCTCAACTATCGAACTATCGGATCTAAGACGAACCGGAACATCTGATGGATCATCTGGGACTAATTGACAATCTCTTCAAAGCACATTGCGATGGTTTATGCCTCTAATTTCGTGTCGTAGAAACGTTTGTTAGGGTATCATCATTTTGATACAGGTGACTGACACAGCAGAACAAATAATACTACGAGCTGGGAAATCAACGATGTATCAGGGTATAATCAATTTATGAGCGATGCTGGATGGAATATTGTTCATAGCTCAACATCTTAAATGTCCAAAAGGAAAACCTTCAGAATTAATGATTCAAGAATGAAGTACGACTGAAGGCGGAAAGCCTAGACGGAAGATAGTAAGAAAAAAAGTGCCGAAAGTAAGAACACAAAAATTATAATGGTTCAGGAGCTGGTCCCAACATCCACTGTTTAGAAGATTCTTTAGTGCTTTTTTAATTAATTTGTAAATCTTTTTACAAAGTAAGATTGGCTTTTTCCACCGCTATTGGCCTTTGTAAGAAAGCTTAAAGTATATGGAAGGTTGAAATGATTACAAATGATTAAGGTTGTATGTTGTTAGTCTTTCAGGGATCTAGTCTCCTCCTCCTCCTTATATAAGGATCTGTGTCTTGTATTTATAAGCACCATGTAGCTTTGTCATTGGTTTAGAGCGTTTCACATAGATTGCTAGCTTATCCAGCATGTGTTGCTAGGATTTATATATTTGTCATCGTCTAGTTGCTTACGGAATTACGTGGATTAATGACGTGTCATTTCTATGTATAGTTTTGGCACTTGACCCATATAATTTGTATAGGCTTTAGACTATGTGATTCATTTATCTTGGCTTTGTATAGAGGCAATCTTGGAATTGAGTAGAGATAGTTTTGGTCTCGTATGCTAAACTAAGCGGTTTTGGCTTGTACACTCGATTATCGTCGTATAAAGTTGTTTCTTTAGATAACAATGGTTAGGGGGTCATGGTATATAATCTGAAGGTAGTATATAGCCTCATAATTGTTAGCACACCTTGATCCTTTTAGTCTTTTGGTATGAGATTGATTTAGTGACTTATGCTTTCGATTGATGACCTTCCTTGAGGCTTATTCTTTAGATTAAGGTCAGCTGGATGATTGGCTTTAAGTACGAGTGACATCTGTGGTCCTCGGTTTGCATTACATTGTAGGTCCATTTTTTTGGGTTTTGTTATCGTGGCATCTATCCTATGGACATCTATCTATGCTTTGGAATTATAGAACTTAGCCTTCGGACTATGATACCAAAAGTGTGTTGTATGAAGCTATATATAAAGTCTTTATTGATGTGAATACTTAAGGGGAGTTAAATATAGAATAGAGCTTTGCAAGCTTCGAGACTCCTAAATATGACTATATGGAGGGATGACATAGAATCTTCAAAGCCATTAGATGGCATAGTCCCACTTCTGTTATTCTATTATCAATGCTAAAGAAGACAATGTGTTCACTCTGGTTAGAGAGGAATAATTGAATCTTTAATGGCACTCGAACCACTAGCCTTGCTCAGGAGAGATGCATCAGAAGGAAAAGGAGAAGAAGTTGAAGGACCAGAGATTAAATAACACCAATAATACCCCTTTTAGTTCGCCATTAACCCGTTATTTGACTTCTTCGATTAGGGCATAAGCTTCTGATTGGGCTTTTTTTATTTTATTTTTTTCACTTGTCGTTTTTCTTTTCTTTTGTTTGCTATGTATAATCTCTGTTTTTCTAATAAAATTTGAAAAGCGACCAGCCAACCTTGCTTATCTAGGCTGAAATATAGGATAGAGCTTTACAGCCTAACCTGAAGGGTTGAGACTTTCGGTATTCATGTGTAATGAATACTTTGGAATTTTCCTTTTGAACTTCGCTTATATGATTATATATTAAATGTAACTAAGTAAAATTTATGGTATAACAAGTGAGATTAGGATTTCGAGATAAATGTGATTTATGATTTGGGAGAAAGATTTTGGGGTCGATGATTTAAATTCTCTGGATTGATTAAAGGAATAAGGAGGTAAGTTATCAATGGAAAAGGATTGAATTCCAGCGGGACAATTTAAGTATGGATTTAGTGAGTATTGGCAGTGGAGATGGAGATTAGGGTTAGCTTCTGATCGTCGTTGTTTTCATTGTTGTTTTCTACCCTTTTTAGGCCCTTTGTTTGATGCAAAACTCAAACTAACTTCCAACTTTTTTCTTCTGAAAGAACACTCTGGTTAGCTTGCCTTTTCTAAAAAAATTCAAAAAATTTGAAAATCAATTTTTGTTTGTTTACTTTAGGCTTCTATTTTATGGTACATTCATTCTCGACGAACAGCAACGAGACGTTTGAGCAGGAAATTTAAACAGGATATTTGAGTAGGGAAGTTGGTTGAGCGGGAAATGCATTTGGCTACGAACAAGTCATTTGAGCAGAGAATCTAAGCGGGGTATTTGAAATGTATATTTTGAAATGAAATTGATTTATATTTAAATAATTAATTATTTGTTTTTATGAATAATATGTATCAATTATTTGTAAAAATAAATAAATTGTAAAATTATAAATTGTTCGGATTCAGTTCAAACCAACTCTATAATGTTGACCACTTTGATACGATCGCAACGTAGTTCTGATTTCATCCCAACGAGCCATTTGCATCTTTATTGTTCCTTAGGCATCGGACGTATCAGACGCTTCAGACGTGCCCGACGCGTCATAAATGATAACAAGGCCGAATGCACCCTTAATAATTTTTCTCCTATAATTGACCTCCCTACAAATATCAAACCTAAGTAAAGCAGCGTTACGATTACACCTAAACACTATTAAATACAAGGAATAACTGTAGATAACGCATTCTAAAGGAAAACAAGATGCATAGTCAGTGATAAATCCAGTATTAACCCAAAAGCCTAAAGTATTTGACGGGCTTTAACCTCATATATATTCATACTCTACCCGTCCTCCTTTAATTCGATTTTAATTCCCATTTAACCTCCATCTCATTTCACTCCTCTTTGCTAGAACGGCAGTAAAAGAAGAAGAAGAAGAAGTGGGGGAGAAAATAAAGGAAAGAAAGTAATGTCTGCTGCTTCGGATTCAGAAGACCCAGAATCCAACATAGTAGCAGCAGCATCATTTTGTCCACGTGGACCCAGATCCAAACGGGTCAGGAAGCACTCCAAACCTGACCCGGAAGCCATCACCCCCGAAGAGGACCTGGCCGTATCACTCATGATCCTTTCCAGAGATGTTTGGACCCGACCCGTTAGTGAACAAGCCGCCATTGCCAAGTACCAGTGTGCCACCTGCAAGAGAACATTTGAATCCTTCCAGGCTTTAGGTGGGCACCGGTCCAACCACAAGAAGACAAACGGGTGCATGCCCGGATCTGATAAGGAAGCTACTGGCCACAAGTGTCCGGTTTGCTATCGGGTTTTCGGGTCTGGTCAGGCTTTGGGTGGCCATAAGAGGACCCATTTGGTTGATCAGGGCACTGAGGGCAATAGTAGCAACCATACTAGGAGATCGGGTAGTGGGTTTATTGATCTTAATTTCCCGGCCCCCGTTTATGATGGTGAAAATTCTACTGTTTCTGATGATGGACTTGTTAGGGCAACAAGGTCAAGTTAGTACATGTAAGTTTAAAACTTATATTTTTCATTTGTTGTAAAAATAAGGAAGTGTAAAAGAAAACGAAATTGTACTATGAATTGGAACTTGGTAAAAGCTTCCCTTATGATGATGCTGATTTCATATCATATCATTATCTATTAAACCTTTGAGAACATATGTTTGTTCATATCTTCTATTTAGTGAAAGATGTATATCACAGTAAAAGTGAAATGCTGAATATGTTAGGGCAAGGATTTCAAGTTAAAGTTAGTATATGTAAACCTTAAATCTTTAATTTTCATTCCATGTGGAAAAAAGAAGAAAAATGAAATAAAATTTGTGCTTATAAACTGGGACCTTTGGTAAAAACTTGGTTATTCATATTAATGTTTGTACTATTAGTGTTTCTAATATCATGCTGAAATTAGAAATTCATCAATAAAATGATTAGTCTTATGCTTGGTAGCTCAAATTAATTCCTAATTATTTATTTATTTTTTCTTTTTGTTTTTTTGTTAGCTTCCATTTGAAGATCTTTGTTGTGAAGCTTTTCTTCATTAATGCAGTAATAAATATGATTTTGGCAAGAGTGATGCGGTTAGTTTACTTGCAAAATATTTGAAGCATTTTCCATTTACAACAAAGGTTTCTGTATTGATTGTTGAATTGAATGTCAGGTACATGTACATAAATTCAGTGTATGTGATCAGCTAAAAACGTATTATACGTATTAAATTCCAAAAGAGTGATAAATGATAGCGTTATATATTAATGAATTTTCCAAAATATCGCTGATACGTTGAGAAATGTGTTTGATTAATTGCTAAGCCAACGTCTGAATGTTTCGGGTACATATAAACTACACACCTACTTGAGATAAAATATGTATTGGAGAAATGAATCATACGAAGTCAAGCCAGCCGCATATATTTAATATTTCTCATATTCAAGCAAATGTGGATACGGGCGTACAGATTTTGGGCTAAGCCCATATAACTTATATTTACATAGTATTTGGCCTGTATTTTACAATATATATACAAGTGATGTAAGGGTGGATGCGGGTCGGTTTGGTGCGGTTTGAAACCCAAACCGCTTCCGGACCGTATCAAAAGGTTAATAAAAAATACAAACCATTATACTAACCTTTTAAACGGTTCGGTTTCGGTTCGGTTTTGATGTAATATGGTTTGATTTTGGCCTGGTCTAGTTTGAACCCATATTAAATATGAAATAAGAAAATTACTTCAATCAATAATTAATTTACGAAGGTAAATGTGTGAAGTTTTTACACTTAAATGTTAAAGCACACAATATTATACTGAAATAAAATATTAGTTCTTAATTATATGAATATTTCAATTTGACATTTAGCTACATGTGAAATTTTTTTAGTAGGTTAACCAAACATCAATGTTTATCAATGCATAATCATTAAGTAAAATGACTAGAATATGATTATAATTAGTATTTATCCAAAAAATGAGATGAAAATTATTATTATACTAAAACTATAACTTCTTTCTTTATGACAGCGGTTATTATTAATATAACAACATACATGAAAATAGAATGTACATCGTTAGAATCTAAAATGAGATAGGAGTTGCTTATATTTTATCATAAGATTACTAGTGTAAATTTTCGGTTCGGTCCGGTTTAATATGGTCGGTTTGATCGTTCAGACCGCGACCAAACCGTATCGATGCGCGTCGGTCCGGTTTGAGGTATTTGCTTTGGTTAGAAGATCCAATGCAGGTTTCTGCACCGTTTTAGCGGTACGGTGCGAGCGGGTTCCTTATAATGGTGTAGTTTATGCCCACCCCTATATCAAAGTATCTGTATCACCGCAATATACAATTGCTTGTCTCTTTTATCAATAAAATCAAGAACTTTTCATTTTTTCAATTTTGTATCAGAGCACAAAAATTGCTTAACAGCAAGTCCTTCACCCACTTCTTATAAGAAAATCATAATCTCATCAGAAAAACTTCATCAACTGTGTATAGAATCTTGCAAAAAGTTCATTATTTGAGTACTGTGCCGTGCCAAGAAGAGGTGCATCAGAAACATTTCATCATATAATCACCCCTCCAACTGCATCAGTTGTTAGTCCTTGAGATTATGGTTTTGATGACAACAACCTTAGAATAAGATTAGAAAATATAAATACTAACATTACAGTTTTGATATATATGTATGTGCAGGATTTAACCATGCAGATATTAAGAATGAAGACTGTACAGTATAGAGATACAAGACTGATGAATTTAAAGGTCAAAAATATAAAGATTGAAGACTCATGAGTATCAAGAAATCAAGTTATCAAGAGTTCAAGATTTTAATAATACAAGATAAGTATTGAGACTAGAATTATGTTAAAACTTCATAATAGCACTGAAATCTTCACTCCATATTTCATTTGGAATGGAACCCATTTCTACCTTTTTAGTGGCTTACAAACCCACGACAAGTAGCTTACAAACCTACGACAAGTGATTTACAAACCCACGAACATCCTGGTTTTGTACAAGTTCTCGAGTCCTGATGTGATGAGATATTCTACAGGAAGAAGCTTGCAAAACTACTTCAAAATGATTTTCAAAACTGCTTTTCAAAATGTTTTAGCCTTAAAAATTATCTTTTCAAATGATTTTCAAAAAGTTGTTTTAGCCTTAAAATATTCATTGATTTTGTTTTAAAATAAACTCTTGTTTTAAACTTCGTTTGTTTTAAACTATCTTTTAATTATAATATATTTATACTTAGATTTAAATATAAAATTATAGTAAAATTTTATATATATTATTCTCTATATTTACTTGTGTATTTTAACTATAGTTAAGTATATTTATAAAGTTTAAAACAGTTTTAATATAAGATAGAAGTAATTTTCAAAGAAAAACAAATCACCAAAATTTCCTTTGGGATGTCGACATACCCAAGATACCCATGTCGACAGGGTGGCAGTTGCTTTCAAAAATTTGAATTTCAAAAGAAGTGTCTATTCATCATAACCTTTCACGAATAGACATGGCTGTTGTTCTTCTATAAATAGGGGATGTTTTCAAAGAATTTTTAACATTATTTTTCTGGTTTTCACTTCTCTTCTTCTTCTTCCACATTTCTTTATATATATTCTTACCATTACTCTGCCGAAATCACCATTGAATTTAACTAGATCATTTCTGGTTTGATTCTCTATCACTATCTCAACAAGATCCCAGTGCTATTCAGAGTTATAGGCTTCTTTGTAATCAATCAAGTGAGAAAAGGTGTGATTGTAGCCTTGGAAATCAATCAAGTGAGAGAAGGTGTGATTGTAGCCTAGGAAATCAATTGGGTGAACTTGTTGCCCGAGAAATCAAGTATCTCTACCCAGAGGATTGTGAATTTGGAGTGGTGTACCTCGTGGCCTTGAAATCGAGGGTTGTAATTGTAAAGATTGCTTTTGAAAGGAAATCCGTACTTGTGTGCGGGACTGGATGTAGGGTAACTCCGAACCAGCATAAAATCCGGTGTGTTCTTTCCTTTACTGCTTTTACTTTATATTTACATCTGTGTTTGAATCTGTGATCATATCTGTGCCTGAATATTGCATACATTTGTGTTCAAATTAATATAAACTCAAAAAGAATTAGTAATTCCTTAAAACACTATTCACCCCCCTCTAGTGTTTATACTAGCCTTAAGATCCTTAATCCGCATTTCTCACATTTGATATCAGAGCGAGGTTTTCAAAGTTTCATAATCTGAATTTTGAAAAGTTTTCAAAATGGCTACCAACACTGGTATTGTTACTAACACTAGTTCTATTACTACTGGTACTAGTTCATTTGTAGAAGGTCGGTCTACTGCCAGACCACCACTTTTTAATGGCAGTAACTATGCATACTGGGCATGTAGGATGAAAATATATTTACAATTTGTAAGTCTAGACACTTGGAATATCACACAGAATGAATATTCTGAACCCACAACTAATTTTGCACAGTGGACCACTGAGCAAAAGACTGTTGCACAGAATAATTCTAAAGCAATGAATATTCTATTTTGTTCACTTGATAGGAATGAATTTAATAGAGTGTCAGTTTGTAAGTCTGCATATGAAATCTGGAAAACTTTGCAAGTTACTCACGAAGGAACAAGCAAAGTTAAACAAACCAAAATTTCCATGCTCACAAATTAATTTCAATTATTTAAAATGAATTCTAATGAGTCTATTTCAGATATGTATAGTAGATTTCAAGATATTGTGCATTCTCTAATATCCTTGGGAAAGGAATTTTCCGAAGAAGATCAAGTAAGAAAAATCTTAAATTCTCTTACTCCAGAATGGGATCAAAAGACACTTGTAATCGAAGAGGCAAATGACATCATTACCTTAAAGATAGAAGAATTAATTGGAAATCTAATGTCGTTTGAAGTCCAAATGATCGGGAGAAGAGAAAGCAAAGCATCTGAAAAGAAATCAATGGCATTCAATGCATTAACCGATGGATTGGTCTCAAACAGCGATAATGATGAAGAGATAGCCTTTATGACCAAGAATTTTCGGAAATTTCTGAAATATAGAAAGATGAATAATCTCAAGAGAAACAACTATAAGAATGCAGGAAATCAGAATGTAGCGCCAAATAATATCAAATGCTTCAACTGTGACGAATCAGGCCATATCAAAAGAGACTGTCTGTATCCAGATAAGCAAAACCTTCCTATAAACAATGATTCCGTAAAGAAACGAAAATGTGCTTTTACTGCCACTCTAGATGACTCAGACTCGTCTTCAAGCGATGATGATCAAAAGACAGATAATTCAAATATGTGTTTCACGGCAGTTTCACGACAGTTTCACGGCAGTTTCACGGCAGTAACGAATTCAGAGAAACGGACTCAGAAAAAGGTACACATTTACAATACAATTGGTTGAAATTGTATGCTTAGAATTGATTGCTTGATTGATTGATTTTGAATTAGTGTGTTGTTTGAAATTTAAAAATTTTATTTTTTATTATTATCTTATTTTATTTTTATTTTTATTTTTTAGTATCATAATATCTTCTGGAATATACTAATAATATTCCAGATATATATAGACATTAAAAATAATAACAATATATATATATTCGAATTATTATGAAAAATAAATTATCGAAATTCAAAAACACATGTCGACATGGTCCCTACCATGATGTCGACATGGGTACAGAATTTGAAATTCAAAATTTGAATTCAAATGGTTGAATTTCCCTCCACCTTTTCACTTCATTCAATTCTATGAAAAGGCATCTTTTGACCAGAGAATATGTCCTTTGAGAATCTATTTATTCACTATCTTTTATCACATCTTTTCACTTTCATTTTCAAATTCAAACTCTCTCTTCAAAACTTCAAGCTCTCTACTCTCTACTATAATGGCTTCTTCAAGCAACCCTTCCACCATAAAAATTTCCAGAAAGATAAAAGAGTAACTCTTCAATGATCCGGAGGCCATAAAAGAATACATCAATTATGCTAACTATGGAAAAGTCCATCCCGGAAAGTTTGCTTTATTTCAAGATTTTTCTACTTATGAAATTGATTCTCTTTTTGCAAATAATCATGTTCTCAGTCTTATTCATGCTTCTCAAAATGATTTTGTTTGCTATCCAAATCTTGTTAAAATATTTTATGCAAATCTTAATCGAGGATTTTATAATGGAAACGATGATGAAATTTGGAGTAGTGTCAAAGGCACTAGAATCGTTTTAAATTGTGATATTTTGGGTACCATTTTAAATTGCAAGAATACGGGAATGGATCTTTCTAGTTTTAATATTGATGAAAATGATCGTGAGACGTTTCATCATATTTTTGAAGGAAATGATAATTTTGAATTCAAAAATCGAAACTTTCGACCAAAAGTTAGAATTGTCAATCTTCTTTTACAACATACTTTGACCCCAAGGTCGGGGAATTTTAACAATCCTACTTCAAAAGTTTGCAAAGCACTTTTTGCTATTTTTGGAAATTATGATGTTAATTGGGCGCAAGTTATTTTGGATGAACTTCGTCCCAAAAATCTTGAAATGGGTGAGAATACTTTGTATCATGGAATCTATCTCACTCGGATTTTTAACTATTTTGGAGTAGATTTCAAAGGAGAAAATTTGTTTCAAGAAAGGTTTTCAATCACTCAAATATTTCTCTTATGAAAATTCCATTTGTTTTTCAACCGTATGAGACTCTTGCCGAAAAGGAAGAGCGTTTGGCTCATGAAGAGATGGAAGAGGAGGAAGAGGAAGAAGAAGAAGAAAGGGATGAAATGTAAATAGAAGAAGGAGAAGGTGAAACATCCTTGGAAAGTATTGACTATCCTCCTAATCCAACCAACAAAACTCTTCTCAATAACCAAAAGACCATTGTTAAGAATCAATGGATTCTTAAACGATCCGTTAGTAAGAAGTTGGATAAAATTTCATCCAAGATGAACAAGTTTATTTCTAAAGTAAGCAAGAAACTTGGATTATCTTCATCTTCATCATCCTCTAACTAGTTCTATCTTTTCATTTCATGTTGTATTAGTTTAGTTTGTTTGAATGTTCATGTAGTTCGTTATGATTAATCATTGTATCACTCTATTAAGCAATGAAATTGAATTCCTTTTTCTGTTATCTAGCTTATCTTATCTCTAGAATAAATGTTAGTATATTATATAAATATATATATATATACACAATTATTCACAAAATCAAAATAAGCCATCAAAACTCACTGCACCATGTCGACATCCCCCTATGACCATGTCGACATGTACTGGTCAGAAATGACATTTCATTTTAGATTTGAAATTTGAATAACTACCTTATGTCTATTCATTTCAAATGAATTTCTACACCTATAAATACCTATTTCTTCCAGAATTCATCACTCAATATTATTTCTTATCTACTTTGTCTATCATTCTTCTCTCAAACTAAAAAAATTGGCCAATCCAATTCATAATTTAACCGAAAATCTTGAAGAAACTCTTAATTCTTTCAAGAATATTCTTTCGTTCATTCTTCGTAACCAGCGACACTTAGAGTTGAGTCAAATGAAGATGATCAAGGAGCAAGAATAGCATTTCGATGCAATACGATGGATGATTTCCTCCCTACACAAGGATGATAACGAAGCACATCCTCCAGTCTCTCTCACCAATGACAATGAAAATTGGGATGCCATTAAAGCAGACCCTATTTTTGGAGAAGAAGGATGGGTGGAAGTTCCTTGTAATGTTTGATTTGATTGCTTTGTTTGATTTGAATTGTTTGCTTTGATTGATTTCATTTCATTTGTTTTGATTTGACATGGATTGATATTTGGTGTGGATTGATGTTTGTTGTACAAAACATGTATACATATGCATTGATATCTATATGATCTTTGATTAATTATCATGTTTATCAATATAATTATCTCTTAATCTATATATTATATACTCCATTGTATAGTTTATTAATGCAGGTACTTTAGTACAAGAATGAGGGGGAGTTATATAGTTTGGAGTTAGTTTTTGTTGATGGCAAAGTAGTAGAAGTATAAAATATAGGATAGTTAGGCATAGATTAAGGGGGAGTTATTAGTTTTAGGGGGAGTCAATAGGATAGAAATAATATTTTATAAACAAAGGTTGTCATCATCAAAAAGGGGGAGATTGTTAGTCCTTAAGATGGTGGTTTTGATGACAACAACCTTAGAATAAGATTATAAAATATAAATACTAACATTATAGTTTAGATATATATGTATGTGCAGGATTTAACCATGCAGGTATCAAGAATGAAGACTGTACAGTATAGAGATACAAGACTGATGAATTTAAAGATAAAAAAATATCAAGATTGAAGACTCATGAGTATCAAGAAATCAAGTTATCAAGAGTTCAAGATTTTAATAATACAAGATAAGTATTGAGTCTAGAATTATGTTAAAACTTCATAATAGCACTGAAATCTTCACTCCATATTTCATTTGGAATGGAACCCATTTCTACCTTTTTAGTGGCTTACAAACCCACGACAAGTAGCTTACAAACCTACGACAAGTGGCTTACAAACCCACGAACATCCTGGTTTTGTACAAGTTCTCGATTCCTGATGTGATGAGATATTCTGCAGGAAGAAGCTTGCAAAACTACTTCAAAATGATTTTCAAAACTTCTTTTCAAAATATTTTAGCCTTAAAAATTATCTTTTCAAATGATTTTCAAAAAGATGTTTTAGCCTTAAAATATTCTTTGATTTTGTTTTAAAATAAACTCTTGTTTTAAACTTTGTTTGTTTTAAACTATCTTTTAATTATAATATATTTATACTTAGATTTAAATATAAAATTATAGTATAATTTTATATATATTATTCTCTATATTTACTTATGTATTTTAACTATAGTGAAGTATATTTATAAAGTTTAAAATAGTTTTAATATAAGATAGAAGTAATTTTCAAAGAAAAACAAATCACCAAAATTTCCTTTGAGATGTCGACATACCCAAGATACCCATGTCGATAGGGTGGCAGTTGGTTTCAAAAATTTGAATTTCAAAAGAAGTGTCTATTCGTCATAACCTTTCACGAATAGACATGGATGTTGTTCTTCTATAAATAGGGGATGTTTTCAACGAATTTTTAACATTATTTTTCTGGGTTTCACTCCTCTTCTTCTTCCACATTTCTTTATATATATTCTTACCATTACTCTACCGAAATCACCATTGAATTTAACTAGATCATTTCTGGTTTGATTCTCTATCACTATCTCAACAGGATCCCAGCGCTATTCAGAGTTATAGGCTTCTTTGTAATCAATCAAGTGAGAAAAGGTGTGATTGTAGCCTTGGAAATCAATCAAGTGAGAGAAGGTGTGATTGTAGCCTAGGAAATCAATTGGGTGAACTTGTTGCCCGGGAAATCAATTATCTCTACCCAAAGGATTGTGAATCTGGAGTGGTGTACCTCGTGGCCTTGAAATCGAGGGTTGTAATTGTAAAGATTGCTTTTGAAAGAAAATCCGTACTTGTGTGCGGGACTGGATGTAGGGTAACTCCGAACCAGTATAAAATCTGGTGTGTTCTTTTCTTTACTGCTTTTACTTTATATTTGCATCTGTGTTTGAATCTGTGATCATATCTGTGTCTGAATATTTCATACATTTGTGTTCAAATTAATATAAACTCAAAAAGAATTAGTAATTCCTTAAACCACTATTCACCCCCCTCTAGTGTTTATACTAGCCTTAAGATCCGTAATCCGCATTTCTCACATCAGTATCATCTGAAAATTCAACATTAAGATTATCTCACCTGATGTGCCGTGCCAAGAAGACAGTTGTCAAAAATCAGTCATTATCCAACCAGATTCTAGCTGCACTTTCTCTATCAGTTAGTTAACATCCATTTTCATCATCATTTCTTGATTTGGTATCTCAAACATGGTTGAAGAAAATGATGATAATGCCATCTCTCCCACTTCTGCATCAAAATCCACTCAAACTCAATCCAATGTCACTCAAGAACTGCTCAAAACCATCATTAAACCACAAAGCCAGATTATCACCACCCCACTAGATGAAACAAATTATTTACTCTAGAAATTCCAGATTGAAAAAATAATTAGAGCTTATGGTCTTTAGGAATTGTTCTTGGGACATTAAATACTCCACCAAGATTCACTGCAGATGGAGAAGGCAAGTTAGTTGACAATCAAGAATATGTAATACATCAAAGTCAAGATAGTTTGGTCAGTTCTTGGTTGTTATCTTCAATTAGTGCAAGTTAATTACCACAGTTAATTGGTTGTAAAACAGCCTATGAGATATGGCATACAATAGAGCAAGTTTTCAGCTCTCAATCTGCTGCAAGAATTATGCAGTACGAAAGACAACTGCATAATCTAAAGAAAGAAAGTTTATCCATGAGGGAATACTTGTCAAAAGCTAAAACACTGTGTGATCAGCTAACATCACCAGGACATAGTGTCAGTGATACTGAACAAATACTGTCATTACTAAGTGGAGTAGATGAAGAATATGAAGCAGTAGTAGCTATAATATCATCTACAGAGAAATTGCCACTACAGTATGTTCACTCTATATTACTTGCACATGAAGGAAGATTAGAGCAAAAGAAGCCAACAAATCTGGAGTATTCAACAAATTATATCACTAATAACAAAGGAAAGAATCAAGAAAGAAACTACAGCAACAAAAATATGAAACACCCAACACCTCTTAGTATACTAAAAAAGGACACACTAAAGCATATGTGCCTTATAGGTATAACTTAAACATCACAGAGACTAAGATTCACAAGACAAATAAATAATTACAGTGGAAACATTTAAATAATAACTTGATATTCAAAATTAAACTTCATTTCAAAACAGAATATGTCTCAAAACCAAATACTCATGTCTTATAAAAAATAGATCTCAGTCTTACATCATTAGAGTACATAAATAATTAGAGTCATCCCTCTCATAAGTACCAGTGCATCAAAAGCCAAATGAAAAGAAAACTAAAAAGAAGAAGAATACATGAAGAAAAACTCCGCAACTGAATCTCCAAGAAATCTGAATCTACTGTCCTTGCCTCTGCTGGCCTAAGGGGGAAAAGGGGAAATAGTGGAGTGGGTCAGACTATAAGCCTGGTGAGTGTAAGTAACTACTAGTATTTTTAAGCAAGATAAAGATAATAAACTTAGCAACAATTCTAGTATAAAAGAAATACTGATAAGATAAAACTGGGATAAAACATTGATTTTGTTTGACTGATTGCTTTGGTTGTGATTGTTTGCACTTGTCTTAGATTGTTGTGATTATGCTGAAATCCTAATCCTATTTTAATTAGGCTAAATCCTAATTCTACCCATTGATCGGCCTTCTATCTCTATTGTGCCACCGTGAGCTAGTCACATCCTGTGGGTCCCATAGCAAAAGACACCTGTTTTGCGCTTGGAACGCAGTAGAGAATTACAACCCTAATCGATGCCGCACGCTCGGTCACCGTTGGTACACACTCACTGTCGCCCCCTCTTGTGACCTCTTACTCACCCTGTCAGCATAAGCGTGCCCAGCCTCACCTAATCTATTGTGAGACCATCAGTCCTAGCTTGAAAGGGTCCTGCCCAGCCTCACCTAAGTGTTTTGTGAGACCATCAGTACTATTCTGAAAGGGAATGCTATTGGTACAGGTCCTAACAAACAAAATCTAGCTGCCCTTGCCCAAATCCCTCGATTTGAGCTTCTATCTATTGGCTACTTATTTACCCTGTGTCCCAGCCTCACCTAACTATTGTGAGACCATTAGTCCTAGTCTGAAAGGGTCCTGCCCAGCCTCACTTAATCTGTTGTGAGACCATCAGTCCTAGTCTGAAAGGGAATGCTGTTGGTACGGGCCCTATTTCTGTTCTTGCTTATTAACTTAGTGTAAGTTCTTAAAATAAGCCTCTTCTGTTATTTCTGCTCTATTTGCTTATTAACTTAATCTAAGTCTTTAAATAAGCCTTTTCTGTTATCTTTGCTATATTTGCATATTAACTTAATTATAAGTCTTTAAATTAAGTCTTTTCTGTTATTTCTAATTATAACCTATGTTTTAATTTGCTTATTAACTTAGTCAAAGTTTTAAAATAAGCCTTTCTCTTCTTTCTGCTTAATTATAACCTACGTTATAATTGTTACTCTTCTGTTTTATCTTTTTAGTTATAACCACTAGTTATAAACAAGCTTGCAAATGTCTCAAATTTGTCTATTTCAGTCTCTCTTCTTTTTATTATAGTTTTTCTAATTTTACATCTAATTTCTGTAAATTTAATGTTTTCTGTTTTAATCCATATTTGAAAATTATTCTCTTTTTTTAATATTCTTATATTTTATTCGCGCAAAAAGGAATAAAAAGAAACTAAAATTTACAGGCTAAATACTAACGTAAAACAGATGTAAATAAATGCAAATAATAGTAAATAACGGTAAATAACTGAATAAAATAGAGTGAAAAGAACTTTAAAAACTAGCTGTAAATAACTTATATAGAAATTGTCTCAAAATTGCAGAAAAACTACAACTATTGAGAACCCTATTATTTTAAATTACTTAAAAATCTAAAATAATTACTAAACACTCACCTGTGGTCCTTAGCTCTATTCCTTAGTCTTCCTTGATCCACTTCTAGAGCATAGAATATTTTTATCAAAAAGATCTTCTCCTTAGAAAAATATTCTATTTAGGGTCCAGCCTCCGGCAATGAACCCAAATAGGAGAAAATCAGAATGAGAAAAATAGCTAGGCCTAGGGTCTTATTCAGAGTGTGATTTAGGGATCTCAGACCATTGGATTTGAAGATTAAATCTGGTGCAACCATGTCATAGGCTCGTTGGGAACCGTCGGATGGAAGCACGAACGCACATGATTGGAGAGAAGTTGAAAAACACGTCATATACGAAGCTGGACGAAATGTCGTCCAAATACAAGAGCGGGTCGACCTTGGTGTCGACCCAGGCATGCTAGAGGTTGACCTATAGGTCGACCCTAGGGTCGACCTGACCTTATATATATATATATTGTTTTCTTGTTTATTTCGTATCTTCTTCGTTTTAGCTCGGATTTTGACAAACTACATATGGAAATTGATCAGAAAATCGCCAATGCAACTCCCGTAGCTCCATTTTGATAATTTCAGAAACTTATTTTATTATTTAATTAATTAATTAATTATAGCTTAAATTTTGGGTTGTTACATTCTCCCCTCCTTAAAGGATTTCGTCCCCGAAATCTCTAAGGACAGAAGAATAAAATAATTATTTTCATCCAAATTCTACAACCATATATTCAACCATCATCCATCACATCCATTGTCCTTAAGCTTTCTAATGCAATTTATGTTATATGCAATAGTGTAGTGTCAATGTCTCTAACTAATGCAAAAGATTAGGCGGTCTACTGATTCAGTCGACCTCCTTTTTATGCAATCATGTATGTGCCATGTATCCACATGAATGCAAATTTCCTAATGATAACTGATAGTTCTATATGCGTGCTTCAATCATCATCCAAATGCAACAATCATATGATAATCATCCATTTATAGCAACCATGGAATAAAATAAGAATGCAAATGAGCACACATTCATATACATATGCTTTAGTGAGCTAGTTAGGCCGATCCCTAAGAGATAATAGTGCCTAGTGTATATATATGCGTCCATTAGCATCCACTAGAAAACACTTGCAACCACTAGCGTCCATCATACATAACATGTTCTAGTAACATGTTTACATTCAGTCCTACCATCCATAAGTTAAATCCTAAGATCTACCCTCCTAAAGGATACTAAAGGAAAGAACCTAGTCAAAACTAAAGATGGAAATAGAAAATTCAAAACGTACTATCGAAAAGATACGGATAAGAGATACGTATTTTCTCTTCAGCCTCCCACGTAGTGTATTTAATGTTGTCTCCCCACTGCACCTTAACCAATGGTACTTCCTTAGTCCTAAGCTTCTTGATATCACGCCCAACGATCTTGGTAGGAATGCGACGAACTACTGCTTCCCTCTCCACTTCAACTTCCTCGAATTGACTAGGTTCCACTACCTCTGCTGAATCATGTAAGCATATTAACTTAGTTAAAGTTTTAAAATAAGCATTTTTGTTCTTTCTGCTTAATTATAACCTACGTTATAATTATTACTCTTCTGTTTTATCTTTTTAGTTATAACCACTAGTTTTAAACATGCTTGCAAATGTCTCAAATTTGCCTATTTCAGTCTATCTTCTTTTTATTACAGTTTTTCTTATTTTACATCTAATTTATGTAAATTTAATGTTCTCTATTTTAATCCATATTGGCGAAGTATTCTCTTTTTTTAATATTCTTATATTTTATTCATGCAAAAAGGAATAAAAAGAAACTAAAATTTACAGGCTAAATACTAACGTAAAACATATGTAAATAAATGCAAATAACGGTAAATAACTGTAAATAACTGAATAAAATAGCTGAATAAAAATAACTGGATAAAATAGACTGAAAAGAACTTTAAAAACTAGCTGTACATAACTTATATGGAAATTGTCTCAAAATTGCAGAAAAACTACAATTATTGAGAACCCTATTATTTTAAATTACTTAAAAATCTAAAATAATTACTAAATGCTCACCTGTGGTCCTTAGCTCTATTCCTTGGTCTTCCTTGATCCAGTTCTAGAGCGTAGAATATTTTTATCGAAAAGACCTTCTCCTTAGAAAAATATTCTATTTAGGGTCCAACCTCAAGCAATGAACCCAAATAGGAGAAAATCTGTATGAGAAAAATAGCTAGGCCTAGGGTCTTATTTATTGTGTGGTTTAGGGATCTCAGACCATTGGATTTGAAGATTAGTGCAACCACGTCATATGCTCGCTGAGAACCGTCGGATGGAAGCACGAACGCACAAGATTGGAGAGAAGTTGAAAAACACGTCATATACGAAGCTGGACGAAATGTCGTCCAAATACAGGGGTGGGTCGATCTTGGTGTCGTCCCAGGCATGCTAGGGGTCGACCTAGCAATGGTGTGGGTCGACCTGACCTTATATTATTTTTTTCGTTTTCTTGTTTATTTCGTATCTTCATCGTTTTAGCTCGGATTTTAACAAACTATATATGAAAATTGATCAAAAAATCACCACGAACACATTGGTGCAACTCCTGTAGCTCGATTCTGATAATTTAAAACTTATTTTATTATTTATTTAATTCATTAATTAATTATTATAACTTAAATTTTGGGTTGTTACAAAATAAGTCAAGCAACAGTCGAAGAGGTGGACAGAATTATAGATACATAGGAAGAGGTGGTAGATGGAGCAATACTAACAACAATAATAGACCTAGATATCAAACCTGTGAGAAATATAGACATATAACAAGCAAATGCTGTTTCAGATTTGATGCTAACTATACACCATCTCAACAGAATGTTGCCAATTCAAGAATGCATAATCCAAGTGCAAACATGGTGAACACTCAACAAGAATGCAAGGGTCACTCAGAAAATGCAGGCAATGACATAGAAAAAATGGAAGACATACAAGATGACTGCTGGTATCCAGATTCTGGAGCAACCAATCACGTTACAAATAATCTCGGTAATTTAAATCTTAGGAACAAGGAGTACAATGGTAAACATCTTAATAATTTATCAAGGGTTCCTTTAATAAGAAATTTTTTAACGAGTGTCTCACAATTTTCAAAAGATAATAATGTATATTTTGAATTTCACTCAAAGCATTATTTAGTAAAAGATGTACTAACAAATGAAATTCTTTTGCAGGGTAGAGAGTGTAAGGGATTATACAAATTTGATGTTGCAAAATCAAGAAATTCTAAAAGTAAGGAAAACTAGTGTAATATGTTTGAAATAAAACCAGTTGAAAGTTGTAATAGCTATGATGTTTGGCATTCTAAACTAGGACATCCCGGTATGAAAATTGTAAAACATGTCTTGAGTAGAGATAATAATATTCACATTGAAAATATCCCTTCATTCTATACCTGTACCTATTGCCCAATGGGCAAAAGTCACAAACTTGCATTTCCAGATTCAGAAACTAAATATGATAAACCATTAGAACTTTTTGCTACAAATTTATGGGGACCGGCCCCAATATCAACTCATTATTGTTACAAATATTACATCTCATTTATTGATGCATTTTATAAATATGTATGGATTTATTTTCTAAAATCAAAATCAGAGACTTGCAATGCAGTAATGCAGTTTGTAGCAAATGCTGAAAAGCAAACAAACTGTCAAGTAAAACTTATGCAGACTGATGGTGGCAAAGAATTTTTACCACTCAAAGAATTTTTTCAAAGGAAAGGAATAAGTCATAGGATAACAATTCCACATACCTCTGAGCAAAATGGTCTCATTGAATGGAAACACATGCATATTGTAGAGACTAAACTAACTCTTCTTGCACAAGAATCTCTACCTCTGAAATTCTGGCTTGATGCTTTTTCAATAGCTGTATACCTCATCAATGGATTACCAACTAAAGTACTAACACTCAAAAGTCTAATGGAGGTATTGACGAAGATCATGTGTAACACCCCTAATTTTTGATAACATTATTTAGGAGATTTAATTAGAATAAATTAAATAGAATAATGTAGAGTGATAAGGAGATTGAGTTTGATTAATAAACTAAGTGACAGTGCTTATTTAAAATGAATGAGCTTATAAATGGTTAAGTGTGAACTAAATAAACCTAGGGGCATTAGGGTAAATTACTGCCCATATTCCCACCCATATACCACTACCTCTAGGCCACACACGTTCATTTATCATAAGCACAATTTTAAAACGTAAGAAAGAAAAGGGGCCGGCAATTAGGAGGAAGATAAGAAGAGAAATTCAAGTAAAGCTTAGGATTCAAGCTAGAAGAAATCAATCTCCAATTTCCTTATCCAATCAAAGGTGAATAATAATCACTACATCTCTATTTTTGGTTTTATAATCATATGTTTTCGGATTTAAGGGTAAATTCATTTTTATGATATATTGGATGATGATATGCCTGATTTATAATTTGTTTAGATTAAACAATATTTTTTCAAGGGAGATATGCACGGTTTTAGGGTAAAACCGAGGTTAAATGATTTTTGAATGCCATATAAAAATTATATATTATGAGAAACATGAATTTTGAGTTGGGTTTCAATTTTTATAATTTTCCAAGTCGTGGGGAATTAATTATGAATTTTTAAAGGAAAATATGGTTATTTGGGTTTATAAATTTATTTCAGAAATTATATTAAGAATTTGGGTTTGAAATTTTGATATGTTAGGCAACATGGTTAAAGTTAATTTCTGGAATTTTTGGAGATTTTTACTTAGTGATTTAGTATGGAAATTAAATTATTTTGAAAGGAGGACCTAAATGATTTAATTGCTTTATTACTTGGAAGGGCTTATTTGTTAAATGTTATTTGGTTTTTGGATCTAAGAAAATGCGGCAATTATTATCAAAATAATTTGAAAGTTTATTGTAACCAATCAGGTGTTTACATGTGGGCAAGTTTGTTACAAAAAGTTTACTTTATTTGGTAAAAACAGCGTTTTAATCATATAAGTAGGTTCGCCTCCTTTGGAAGGAGCTTCGACCCAGAGCTTCCGCCTCCGACCTAGTCGAAACCCTCCACCACGAAACCAATACACATGGTATCACTTTGTTGGTACACAGTGGATTGGAGAATGGCGGAAGGTAAGGTGTCGAAAGGTAGCTTCCAAAGGTGTTAATTCCTTTGTTTTGTTTTCAAAAGAAAAGCGCTTGCCTTTTACTAAAGGGTTTCGAAGCAGTCGAAACTAAAGGGTTGCAAAAGGGTATTTCAAAAGAAGCTTTCGAAGGAGAACTGTCGCCTTAGTTTTTAAAGTAAGTAGCTTTCGAAGAAGTTACCAAGTTTGTAAAGTGATGCTTTCGGAAGGGGTAGTTTCGACCAAGTTTAAACCCTTCTGTGAGTAGATGCCTTTCGATGGTATTGAAGATATCAATGCTGTCGAAAGGTACTGTTATTTTATAAATATAAGCCACTTCCTAATGCTTTTAAAAGGGGTTTGGGGTTTTGAAAGCAATGGTTTCGGATGTGGTTTCGAAGTCAACCTTCAATTGTTTTACCAAGATGTCTTAATGCTTTCGAAAGGATGGTTTCGACACCATCAAGTTTCCCCAATACTTTTATGAAATGAAGAACGGTTTCGAAAGAGATGCTTTCCCTTATGTACACTTTGACCTAAAATGATGTTTTAAACCCAATGATTTTGAAAGGGGTACTTTCAATGGTTTCAGAGGGGTAACCTCCAATGGTTTTGGAAGGTATACTTCCAATGGTTTCAAAAGGGGGTATTTTCACTTGGTTTCGAAGCTATGCTTCCAAAGTAAAAGGTTAATGCTTTAATACAATCGAAAGGTTTCGAAAGAGGAGTTTTAAAGTATTCGAAAGGCAGGAGTCTACTGTTTTGAAGATATGTTTTAATACTTTCGAAGGAGGTCATCTTATGAGGTCGAAAAACAACGTTTCGAAGGTGTCAAATGGTTTTATAACCCAAACTCATTTTTTAAAGGAAAAAAACCCATGGCTAAATAAATGAGTTTCGAAATGACTTTAAGTATGTAAATTTGAAGAAATATTGCCTTGATAAAAATATAGGTTAAAGGGGTTAACTATGTTTTATATGAAAAGTTTTTCAAGGACCTTAAACCCACAGGATTGGTATTGTTAAGTTGTTGTAATGACCTGGTATTTCGAACCATTCAAATCCACAATCATCCATACATGTCAGACTTGAATTGCTCAAAACAACAGATTGTTAATATATATTTGGAAAAACTTAGCATATACAGTAAATAAATCAATCATTAAATCAAAGACACATAGTTTAACAATAAGCAGCGGAATAAATAAATAGTAATTCATGAAGCTACTATATAAACATCAAAGTCTGAAACAAAAATACAACAGAAATCTCAAATACAATGTAGTCTCGAATACCAAAGCAGATGACAAGTCTGAACATAAACAACTGGAATAAACTGAAATAACACAATGGCTGAGTAGATGAAAATGGATCTCCAAGCTAAACTCCAAGCTCCAAAGGTGAGTCTCAAATGCTGTGACACTCAGTCTGATCCGAGCATAAAGCAAAACACAAAACACAAAACACAAAACACTCGAGTCAGGATTAACATTCTTATACTAGTAAATCAACTCAAGTGAAATGTCAAGTGAAATACAAAGTAACTTAAAGGATGGTTGGGATACCCATCCTCTAAGGATCCGCTCAACTATTTACATACATAGTAAAATACGCTACATAGATAATGTCTACAGTAAAGTAAACTGTTAAAAAAGCGTTAAGGCGTTACCCATATCCCCCTTAACACGTTTTATATATTCCCATAATCTATACAAATACTGTAAGCTCCACCAAACCGGTGGTTTACTCAGCACTCCATAGGTATGTACAAACAAAATCGTAGAGGGCGCAATAAGGCATGTGACAAGGCACGCGAGGCAATGCCTAGGGTAGGATTCTACAGTTTTGCAGAACCGGGCTGGTGGTAACGCATAGCAGCCACTACCGCCCACCTCGAGACACACTCCCAAAATCAATGGTGCACCTAATCAAATCACAAAGTAATAGAATGGTACCGAAGAAGCATGCTTGATCGGAGGTGCGATCTCACTTAGCCTAGGTATAGCTCTTGCTTTAGCCACATCAAGCTAACTCACGGGAGTCAGGGCTGTGTTAATACCTCATACAGAACCGTCACCAAACCATCCTACTTCGTTTTGGAATCTCCACCACATGCACAGTTGTTAAAGTGGTTTTTGGTATTGGTAGAGAGTATGACAATATCCGATCCCGGTCTCTTTAACAACCAAACACTTATTTCACACCGTGGTCATTTTTTAAAATCACTTTTATAAACAGTTCAAACAGTTCATACTTCATTTCAAACTATCATATTCATTTCAAAATTATGTCACTTCCGAAATCATATTCAACTTCAAAACCATATCACTTTAAATCATATTCATTTCAAAATCAAATCACTTTAAATAATATTCATTTCCAAAATCATTATATCAAAATATTCGCATTTAAATCCATTAAATCTAAATCATAACAGTTCCAATTTAAATAGTTTAAAATATTGAAAATAGTTTATATATATTGAAATAGTTATAAATTAAAAATAGTTTATTTTTAAAATAGGTTATAGATTAAAATAGATTGTATATTAAAATAATTTATATATTGAAAATAGGTTATATATTAAAATAAAATTTCAAATTAGAATTGTTTCTTCTAATTTCACAAATCAATTCAAATCAACCGTAGTTCCAAAATTCAATTGAAATCAATCTCAGAGCAATGATTTCAATTGAAAAGGTTGAAGGTTCAATTCAAATTCTCATTAAAACCATTTTTAATTTATATCGATTTCAAATCCAGGTTTGAACTACAAATTTAAACCACTTCCAATTCAAAAGGTTTCAATGTTTAAATATTCAAACAATTTACAATAACTCAATTTGATAAATTTCATTTATATTTCAAAATCCAACTTTAATTTTATTTAAATTCGAAAATATTCACTTAATCATTTTTTAATAACATTTAAATAAAATCTCAAATTACAAATTTAAATCAATATTAGATATTCAAGTTTATTTAAATTTGAAAATATTCATTTAATCACCTTTAATTAAATCAGGTTATAAAATCTTATCTTTAAAATCTCAAAATTTATAAGTTCAAATTAATTCCTATTTAAATACAATTCTTAAACAAATTAAATTTCAAATCAATTTCAATTTATCTTTCCAACCTTAATTTATTAAAGTTGTTACAAAATTTATTTTCAAAATATTAATATAAATTTTAAATAAATATAATAAACATATTATATGTATATTAGTTAAATTAATTCCTTATTAAATTTAAATATATTAATTATTTTTAAATTAAATCTTATTATTATTAAATCTATTTTAAATCTAAATTTATATATTTTAAAAATAATAAAGTATAAGTAAAATTTTATAAATTACACTTAAACTTAACTTATAATTTTAAAATTCCTAAAACATTGTTTGTACCAAAAATGGGTACAACACTCTTCGGAAGTTTTTGAAGAGATAAAAATGAAGAAATTAAATGGAAAAAGAGGATTATCTAAGAAAAACTCCAAAAACAAATATGTAAACGATAAAAATGCACAGAAACACAAGAATTTAGAGTGGTTCGACGTATTGCCTACGTCCACTATGAAGTTGATCACTTTATTGATGTTTCTTTGATGATTACAACTGATTGCAGCCAATTATAGCGAATTAAAATTATGAAACTGAGTACAACATCAGCAATGGAGTTTAGAATTAGATCCGGCAGAGTCTGGGCATTGGAGCGTCAAAAGATCTCTTCTCTATAGGCCCTAGGGCTCTATTTATAGGCGTAGGAGGCTGATATTTCGCTCTGATCTCGGGAGACTTCTTCGGGCACGTGAGTGGGCCCACGCGACCGAGCCCGTGAAGTTTCGGCTCGATCCGTGATCGATACGAACGAATTTCGTATCGATCAAGATTTCGTTCAATGCAGTCGAAACTTGGTGTGAACATTCTTTATCTTGTACGTAAGCTCCTGTGAAAATTTCATAGCATTTGGACTTATGGATCGTGAGATATGATCAATACGAATTGGCGTTCCACGGCAGGCTGTTTGGTTCGAATCGATCATTTTGAATCGATCTGTTCGAATCGATGGCTACACATGCCCAGGTGATGACGTGGCGCGCTCTCTTCGGATCGATCCACCTTTTATGCCGAGTTGATTGAGTCGTCCCAGGATTCTCGCCTTGTTCGTATCGAAGGCCATTGTTTAGTTCGCATCGATGGAAGATGACTCTCGTTCGCATCGATGCAACGAGCTCTGTTCGTATCGATGGAAAACACGTGGAATATGTTAACTGCGTGGCCTTGTTTGTATCGATTGGAAATGACTCCAGTCGATCGATATGAAGTTGAAGTGGCCAGATGGACTCGAACATTGGTTGCCCGATCGATACGAATAACCATGATATGAATCGATACGAACAGAGACTTCTCGATGGATACGAAGCAACTGGACTTGAAGGATACGAACAAGGCTTATCTGCTGGATACAAAGTGGCGTGTCCTGATGGATTCGAACAAATGCCTTTTAATGGATACGAAGTAGACATTGGCCGATCGATACGAAGTGCGCTCTCTGTTGATGGATATGAAGTCGATCGATACGAACTAGGGCTTGACAATGGATACGAATCTGATCGATTCGAATTGTGGCCTACTGATGGATACGAAATTGAGGCTCGATAATGGATACGAAACGAGGTCATTCCCTTCAATTTGCATCGATCATAACTTGAACATACGAACTCGAATTGACTTGAAATTTGGAACGATGGCTTTCATGGCTTCGCTCGTCGTGTCTTGTCAATTGTAGCTTGATCCGGACTCGGACAAAATTCATCGATATCCATGGTGAACCTGTGCGTACTCGATATTCGGGATGAGCGATCCTCAGTTTTCAGTCAGTTCCTTAATATCTCGGCCTTGCCAAAAGGCGAGATAACATTTGCCCCCCAAAGTACGTCTTGTGGAAACATGATGTGCTTTGAAAAGCTGCAATCTTCATTCTGAACAGTTATCGTTTTTTCGCTGAAAGTTGTAATCTTTGATTGATTTCCTCTGTAACGTGAACCGTTGATTGTCAGCTGTTGTACCCTGTATTGTTGTAACTGATTGCTGTCTGATTGTGATTAGCTGTTTGTCGTTGTAATCGTTATCGGATGAGTATCCAATTCCTGTGGATGTTGAAAATTGAACGTTAGTCCGACATATATGCATATATGTTAATCTTACTCTCGTTAACGTTGCACGTTCACGAGTCGTTGTCAGTTTATCTCGTATCGAATCCCGTATCGATCCTCTCCTGAACCAATGTGAAATTCGAGTTGCAATAACGCTTGATGGTTGTTTTTGAATGTTCCTTCGTATCGATTCTCTCCTGAATCGATGTAAAAGGTTGAAATGTGGTTTTCGTATCGATGTGACTCACAAAGATGGATAGGAAATATGCGTTCGTATCGATAAATATTGGCCTCTGGAATCTGTGATTTGATGGATTCGAACTGCATAGTTCGTATCGTTGCACTGGGGATGGAGTCAAAAATGATCGATACGAACAATGGCTTCGTATCGATGGATCTGGGTGACTCAGAAAATCCTCCGTTGGCAATTTCGTTTCGATAAAGGCTCGAGTTGATGGATACGAACAGCTCGTTCGAATCGATCCGATGGTTGACCTATTATGACCGGTCGTGTTGACTTGAAGGCGAAACATTTTTCCTTTCTCACTCGAGTCCATATAAATACTGTTTCGTACTTAGAAAGTCTTTTACTTATTTGCATCACTTTATTTCCCTTGTCTTCGTATCGCTCCGTGTAGAGAGAATTGAAACTGCTCTTGAACCAAACAATCCATCGATCCTTCGAACCGATCGCTTTAACTAGGTAATTAAATAATCAAAATACTCCCAAGACGATGAGACTCGAGTTCGAACGCCTTTCTGCCCACGGTCGTCGCCAGTTCCGGTGTCGGCGATGCCGGAGTTGGGTCGAAGTGAGGTTAAGGAAGGATTAATGGCACTTGCGTCGATCGGAGAAGAAGAAGCGACGACGGATACGAAATAGTTAGTGGGTAGTTTTTTGGCCTTAATCTCGTATCGATTGAGGAAGAAAATGTCTTGCTTTGTATCGATCCCGATGGGAAATCTTGTACCGTTATCTTGCCTTGGGTTTCGTATCGATCATGGAACAGTTACTTAGCATCGGCTTGTTCAAAACGATACCGATCGATACGAAATAGGAGTTGAATGATCGATACAAAGTAGATGTTTTCTGATCGATACGAAACTACTGAGCTCCGATCGAATCGAAGCGTTGGTCCTACCGAGCGATACGAGAACACAGGCCGCGATCGATACGAAATGAGGGATTCTAATTGATATGATCTAGCTTTAAGGCGATCGATTCGAACTTGTTTCCTCAGGTCATCGATACGAAATTACTAAACATATGACTTCGATGAGCTTCATTCTTGCATATATGGACTTAACTGTAAAACTGCATATTTGACTGCCCTTCGAAGCTCGCTGATGGAACTGTAACTTAACAAAATTATAACGAACTGTAACTTGGATCGGTCGCCAGTATCTGGATGGCACGGTTGTGACAGTCAGTGATGATGGTCATTCCAATTGAACTTCGAAGTCTTGTCGTTTGCACGCTTCCTTTAATCATGTGGGATTTCTTAAGTATTGCAGCACTGCACTCGCACAATACATTCACACACTTTACACTGGGGAAAGTACGAGTGTTATTATCGTCTAATGATGATTTTTCATAAGTTAGTTAATTATGGAACCTTCAAGCTCACAACAGCAGGAAGTTCAGGATTCGTCCTCTTCTATCTTAGAGATTCCGGCCATTGCGGCCGAAGTTATAGATCCATCTCCGGACAAGCTGCCTGATGCTATATTCATTTGTAATCCCCAAGATTCTGTACCGTCCAATGTTTCTGAGGACATGTTGGGACGAATATGTCTAAGGCACGGTTTGTCATTGGACGACGTACTATTGCCGGGACCAAGCGATAGACCGCATGCTCCTCCAGAGGGGTTTACTGCTTTTAATCGACATGCATGCACAGCGGGAACACTCCCTCCGTTCAACCAATATATTAGGGAAGTGTTATCTTACCTTGGAATTGCTCCATCTCAATTACACCCCAATGGATATGCCTTGCTAAATAGCTTATTTATTGTGTTCATGGATCATCTCTTCCGACCGCCCAGGCTGACTGAGATTAGATACCTTTTTAACTTCAAGAGTAGGGGAGATAGCCCGTCTTTCACCTTTCTGGAGTCAGTCAGGAACTGCCAAGTAGTAACCGGATCCTGGGGGAGGCTGAGTTACTTTAAAATAGAATGGTTCTATGTCTGGTGCCCCCTAGGATTTGCCAGACAGTGGCTAGTCAGACGTAAGTGTTACAGTATCCTTCAAGAGTTATCCAGTCGATAGCAGTTGATGTAAATTGACATCTTCTTTTCCTTTTATAGCCGTAATTTCACGACCTGAAGGCGGGTAGTTCAGAGAGATAGTAAGGGTCCTTCAAGAAGTTTCGAGCGAGATGATGGACATTGATTCGGTTCTAACCGATAGAAATCTGAGAATCGTCGGGCTGATTGAACGGAAGCAAAGCATAAGGCTGGAAGGGACACTTATGGCAGTCTCGAAAAAGCGGGTGAAACGCAAAGCGCCCGGTGTCGTAATAGCCGAAGGGGTTGATCCAGAGAGAACTCCCACTGATGACGAACTTATAGCCGGGTCTTCTGGCGGCTATAAGGGCTCGGAAGGAAGAAGAAAAGGTAGTTGCTCATAAGCGCTCTAAATCCATGAGATTGAAATCTGTGGTCGTGTCTTTGCCTGTTCCTAGAATTAGAATTTTGGAGGCTCCTCCCCCGCAAGTAGAGAATCCTTTCGAAGGGCTTGCTGATATCCCAATTTCGGATTATGTGTCGTTTCAACACGACATCGGGATGGAGGAGCTTGATAGTGCTCTTGATCTGAGCTATTCGCTTGCTATAAGTGCGGCCGACATTTCCGGTTGGTCGGGGGGTTGCACATACATACACTTCACTGCACTACATGATTCATAATCGTAAATCGTCCAATTCAAGAGATCACTAACTTTACTTCCATTCTCACTTACAGGTACGATGTCTGGGAGAGGATCAATGTTAGGGAGCCTTCGCTCAGCTCGAAACTCTTCTTCTTATTATGAGCCCCGCATGAGAGACTCAGATAGAGACCGCGATCGCGGGTACTCTAATCAAGAGAGGTATGAGCGGGATAGGGATAGAGACTATAGACACCGATCTAGGTCCCGTTCTCCACCTCTTAGGATTTCATCTCCACCTCCTATTCAGACTTCATATCCACCAGAGCCTCCGCAACACAGACCTTCTTCTCACACTTCTAGGTCTAAAACTCATCTCCAAAGAGTCGAAACCATGGCCCCCATAATTGCAGAGCAGGTCACAACTGAGCCCATGGGTGAAGGGGCTATTAAAATCGCTCAGCTGAGGAAAGAGTTCCCGAACATATGCTTCGACGGCTACGTCTTTCCACCTCATTTAAAAAGAATCCCATCGGGGGTGGAAAACACGATGCATGATTACATTCATGACATCTACGCCCAGTACAAAGAGTGGGTAAAGGTTCCAAGGTGGCCTTTGAGCGAGCCAAGGAAATTGAGAAGATGGAGTCCGATCTTGCTCAAAAGGACCGAATCATCCAGGTGCTCAATACCGAGGCCGAGTCTTCTCGAAAATATGAAATTGAGGCTACCAAAAAAGCTGATGAAGCGAATGTGGCGATGGAGAGGTTGAGGCAAACACACGTCACCTTGGTGGAGGAGATGAGCCACCGAAATAATACGGTCACCTCCGAACGGGATGCGGCGGTTAAGGAACTCAATGAGCTTAAAGCCAAATTTTTCGACATTGCCAAGGAGAGGGACGATGCGAACAACGCATCCCAGGAGGTATGTGAACAGGCTGTCTTGCTTTGGGGTGAACGGGATGCGGCCGTGGCTAAGGTCCACGAGGTGGAGAATAAGGTTGAGGAGGAGGTGAAATCGGCCGAGTCCAGGCTGGAAGCCGATATTGAAGATCTTCTTGTTGTTTACAATGCTAACGTGTTGAGGCATAGCGGTTTAGCCTGGCTCGATGATTACCCGGCACATTTATACAACGCCTGGGGCCGATTGGTTGAGGAGGAGAAAGCGGTGCATCTGGGTGAGTCAGTCGACGAATTTGAGCTCGAGAATCATCTGCTGAATGAAGATGAGCGGAAGATTCTCCATGAATCGATGATTTCTTATGAGAAGGAGAGATTTGGAACCCAGCACTTGGAAATAGGAGAAAGCTCTGGGGTTGAACACCACGATGCAAGTCTTGAAATTCCTGTGTCAACCCAGCCTGAACCCGTGCCTGCGGTTGATCCCTAAGCCGTTCCTGCCTACAATCCGGATCAGCCGCAGATGTCTCCGGCTACAGAGCAAGTTGCTGAAGCTGTTCAGCCTTCTACAAGCCAAACTGAGGAAGGTATTCTGAACATTCTATATGTCTGTCTTAAGCCGAAATCGTCACTCGAACTAAGTACTAACAGTTCTCTTATTTTTGTCCAGTGATTGATGCTGCACCGATCGTGCCTCCTGTCACTCAAGAATCATATCAGACGCAGGAGGCCATCGTCACCGAAGCGACCACCGTAGCTACAACTGCGCCACCTGATGAAATGCAGGGAAGCACGCTTGTTTTTGACGAGTAAATGATGGAGGAACTTCTCGATCGCCATAGCGATCCCTTTGCGGACCTGCCATTTGTTATGAGCGGAGTTGCCCCTACTTCAGGCTCTTCGATGCCAACTACTGATGCTTCCAGCGAGGCCCGAGCGATTAATGAAGAGGAAATAATGGCCGAAATCGATGCTGAAATGGAAGCAGTGGCTCATGGTGGTAGTTTTGGAGGTGGAATGGCAGCACCTGGTCCAGCTCCGCTTAGAATGGTATCACCTGGTGGTATAGTCATTGACACCGGTGTGTTCATTCCGCCTCCTACAGTCGATCTCGTTCCTCCGACTCCGCCCGCAGGAAGCATCCCTATTCATTCGAGCTCGGAGGAGGACGTCGAGATCATGCCCCCGCCTGGAGATCGACTACCGAAAAGTAAAGGCTCAAAGAGGAAAGGTAGTGGCGGCTCCAGTGGGTTTACACCGAGGAAGAAACCGGGAGAGAAGAAGAAATTGATAGGCCCCTTTAGTTTGCTATGAGCAGATAGGGATTTGTTTTTTGGTTTTCCTTTTGTAGGCCGTGTATAGATGCGGGTTCGGCCCCTGCTAGTAGGAATTTTTTGGAACAAACTTGTACATGAATTTCTTTCACAAATAGTAGGAATGAAACTCTTCTTTTTTGGCTTCTTCTCAATCATTGTATATTTGCTTAAGTGTTTCAATGTTTGAAATGCACTTGCGAAATTTAAGCTTCCAAGTCAAGTTTGTTTTTATGTGCCAGGTCTGGAAACTGTGGACACGGTTCATGACTGGGAAGTGAATTGAATTTTGACGCTGCACTGCTTCAGTCAACGGTCGACACTTAAGTCCTGCCCCCCAGTCTTGGGGATGATTTGTAGAGCATCAGCCAGCGATTGCGTCTAACTTATAACATGCTGAGTTTAGTGCCGCTGAATGAATGTTTGAGACAAGCGAAGATTGAGTGGTTCAACTACACTTGCTTGATTATCGATGATCATATCCGCACTCCGGGGACTTTCATTTGTTTACTGGCGGTTGGTTATGCCGATTTAGATTTTAACTATATGTCCGCGCTCTGGGGACTCGGAGTCGACATTTATACTCCGACTCGCACTCTGGGAGTTCGGAGTTGGTATTTATACTCCAATTTGCGCACTGGGAATTCGAAGTTGATGTTTATACTCCGTTTCGCACCCTGGGAATCCGAAGTTGATGTTTATACTCCGTTTCGCACTCTGGGACTCCGAAGTTGATATTTATACTCCGTTTCACACTCTGGGAATCCGGAGTTGGTGTTTATACTCCAATTCGCACTCTGGGAATTTGGAGTTGGTAAACAGACCGTTAGTCACCTCTGTTGTATGTTTTTGGATTTCGCTCACACTCTGGGAGCGAAAGGTGTGTCAGGATCGTGGATGGTCGGATCACATCCACCTCGAGTTAACAAGCGAGATCGTTAGATGGACAGGTCCATCCTCCTCAAACTTGGTTCAGATACGGACGAGGTCGCTAGGTGGACGGATCCACCCTCCTCGCATTTGTAAATTTATACTCCAGTTCGCACTCTGGGAATCTGGAGTTAAGTGAAGGATTGTCGTGTATCAATCCTTTTTTGACTTTGGTGTGATGGCTTGCCCCCGAGCTCGGGTTTCACTTAGCGAGTGACCGGTTGCATCACAGTCACTCCCTATTTGAATAAATCCCACCGTATGGTGGAACTTAGCTCTCCATGCATGGTGATGATCATATGAAGTATTTCAAGTAAATCACGCCTCTGGCTCGAAGAGATTGCATTTTATTGCTGAAATAAGAAGATATGGCAAAGTCAGTTGCCTTATTACAAATTCTAATTTCAAAATGCAGAAACAAATTGCAAATGGAAAATAAACTAAATGAATAAACATAGCCTGTTATGTGTAGTAGCGACGAAGACTCTCGCTGTTCCAGGCTCTTGGCAGAGTAAGACCGTCGACGGTCGATAATTTGAATGTGCCATCTCCGAGCATTCGTTCAATAACATAAGATCCTTCCCATATCGGCTTCATATGCGAAGGAACCAGATAGATTCTTTTCAGGACGAGATCGCCTAGTTCAAAGGTTCGCGGGTGGACCTTGGCGTTGTACAATCGGGCGACTCGACTTCGATACGCGGCTGCCCTCAAACCAGCCTCTTCACGCTTCTCATCTAGTAAATCGAGAGATTCAGCAAGTAATATAGCATTTGTCTTCGGATCATAGTATGTCACACGATGAGTAGGTACTTCTAGCTCGATTGGAATAACAGCTTCTGAACCATAAGAGAGAGAGAATGGAGTGTGATCGGTCGCGGACTTGTGGGTTGTTCGGTAAGCCCATAAATCCATAGGAAGTTCATCGACCCACTTGCCCCCGACCTTTTCCAGTCGTTTTTTCAGAATGGACTTTATAACTTTATTGACTGCATCGACCTGTCCGTTCGCCTGAGGGTGTGCAACTGCAGAAAATTTCTTTTGAATGTGAAACCGTTTGCAGAAATCTTTAAATTCAACACTGTCGAATTGGGTTCCGTTATCAGTAATAATGGTGTGCGGGAGACCGAATCGACAGATAATGTTGCGGACTACAAAGTTGATCAATTTTTTCGTCATTATAGTAGCAAGAGGTTCAGCTTCAGCTCACTTTGTAAAGTAATCAACTGCGACGATGGCGTATTTCGCACCACCTTTTGCCAGAGGTAGAGTACCAATGATGTCGATGCCCCATATTGCAAACGGCCATGGGCTGACCATTTGCGTTATCTCGATAGGTGGGGCTCTAGGAATTCAAGCATGCTTTTGACATTTATCACACTTCTTTGCATAATCCGACGCATCACGATTCACAATCGGCCAATAATATCCGTATCGAAGTATTTTCTTGGCTAGTGCTTGCCCCACGGTGTGGTCGCCACATCCTCCCTCGTGTAATACTCGTTTAATTTCATCGTGAGCGATACACCGGAGTAAAGGAACAGAGTACCCTCTTCTATACATGACTCCATTCTGAATGGTGAATCGTGAGGCCTTCCGAAGGACTTGTCTTTTTTCACTCTTGTGCTCCGGCAGGATTCCGTGCTCAAGGTAACTTCTGAATGGAGTCATCCATGACTCCTTATCGAGAACGGTTTCACATACCCAATCTATTTCTGCCCGATCAATACTTGGGGAAGGTAACGTCTCTACGGGAACGAGTCCCATTTGCTGTGCTTCACCTGTGCTGGCTAACTTCGCCAACGAATTGGCTTTCTGATTGCGTTCTCGAGGTATGCAATAAATGGCATAATAATCAAACTGATCCAGTATTTCCTGAACTCGAGCTAAGTAGGCAGCCAGCCTTCGATCTCTTGCTTGATATTCTCCCCGAACTTGACACACAACTAATTGTGAATCACAATAAATTTCCACAGCGATAATTCTCAAATCTCTGGCAAGTTTCAATCCAGCTAAGAGGGCTTCATATTCAGCTTCATTATTGGTTGCATGAAAATCGAACTTTAAAGCATAACTTATAGATCGGCCTTCGGGGGTTTCGAGTACAACCCCAGCGCCCGAACACCGGTCGTTTGATGCACCATCAGTGTACAGCTTCCAGACATATTCGGGAGATTCATTGGTTTCGGGCAAGTCCTCTGGAATGGTAAATTCAGCTATGAAATAGGCTAGGACTTGTCCTTGAATGGCTCGCCTTGGAGTATAAGTAATATCAAACTGGCTCAGTTCGATGTTCCACTTGAGTTACCTACCAGACGTCTCAGGCCGCATAAGCACCTGTCGTAACGGCTGGTCGGTGTAGACAATAATAGGATGTGCCTGGAAATATGGACAGAGCTTCCTTGATGCAATTACAAGGCAATAAGCCAACTTCTCTAGCTTCGGATAATTCCTCTCAGCTCCAATCAATCGTTTGCTGATGTAGTCTACTGGCTTCTGTATCCTGTCTTCTTCTCTAATTAAGGCAGCGCTGATAGCGTTTTCTGATATCACCAAGTAAACGTACAACTTCTCATGATCAATAGGCTTTGACAGGATAGGTGGTGTTGATAGATGCTAAATTAGTGCTTGGAAAGCGCCCTTACACTCTATGGTCCATTCAATGTTTCGTTTTCCTTTTCGGATCAAATCGAAGAAGGGAATGCATTTGTCAGTGGACTTCGAGATGAACCTGCTCAGTGCTGCTACTTTCCCATTGAGACTCTGGACTTGCTTTATAGTCTTCGGAGTTTCAAGATTTCTAATTGCCCAGATCTTCTCAGGATTAGCCTCGATCCCCCGAGCATTGACGATAAACACGAGGAATTTTCCAGATGCAACTCCAAAATGACATTTCAGTGGGTTGAGCTTCATTCTGTATTCTCGAAGTATGTTGAACATAGTTTCCAGGTCTTTAACATGGTCAGTGGAAAATTGTGACTTCAGAAGCATGTCGTCTACATATACTTCCATGGTTTCTCGATTTGATTGGCAAACATCTGATTGACCAATCGTTGATAAGTAGCCCGGACATTCTTGTGTCCGAATGGCATAACTTTGTAACAATAAAGTCCCAGATTGTTTACGAAGCTGGTATGTTCTTGATCAGGTAAATGCATTGGTATCTGATTATAGCCAGAGTATGCATCCATGAAGGATAAGAGTTCATGTCCAGCTGTTGAGTCTACGAGCTGATCAATTCTGGGAAGCGGGAAACTATCTTTATGACATGCTTTATTTAGATCGGAGTAATCGACACATGTTCTCCATTTTCCGTTTGACTTTTGAACAAGCACGGGATTCGACACCCATTCGGGATATAGCGCATCTCGAATGAACCCGTTTGTTTTAAGCTTTTCTACCTCTTCTTTAAGGGCGGCAGATCTCTCTGGTTCCATCCCACGCCTTTTCTGTTTGACCGGGACATGTCGCGGGTCAATATTCAAGGTGTGGCTCGCGATGTCCAGCAAGATCCCACACATATCGGAATGCGTCTAGGCGAATACGTCAAGATTCGCCCATAGAAATTCAACCAACTCCTCTTGAGTCTGCTGGCTTAGCTGAGAGCCAATCTTTATCATCTTTGAATCATCATCATTGTCAATTGGGACATCGATCGTCAGTTCGGCCGGGGATGCTTGACTTTCTTTAGATTCTCCTTCATTTTCGGTTTCTCTTGGGTCAAGATCTCTTTGGAATTGGCTGGGGTGCCCGGGCCTAGGCCCAGGCATTAATTTTCAATTATCAGCAAAGCGGACGCAGAGGGATTCCTCTACGCCCTTTCCTTTCTCCTTTCGCTGCGCCTCCCGCAGCTCGGCGACGTAACAGGCTCTCCCAGCAGCCTGATCTCCTTGAATGATTCCCACTCCATGATCAGTGGGAAACTTCAAAGTCAAACACCACGGGGCAATGGCTGCCCTGAATTCAGCGAGGGCCGGTCGGCCCAAGAAAGCATTATAAGGGGAGTCTATGTCCAACACAACGAACTGTAATATCCGTACTCTTCGGCATTCTCCAACTCCCAACTCCACTGGTAGTTCCACTACTCCAGTGGGTATAGTAGCGTTCCCATTGAAACCATGGATTCGAGATTGGCAATGCTTTAAATCTTTGGCTTCCATTTTCATTTGGTCGTAAGCTCGTTTAAACAAAATATTTACAGAGCTTCCACTGTCAACTAAGATCCTCTTCATCCAAGTAGGACCTACTTGAGCTGAGATGTCCAGTGGATCGATAGTGGGGGCTTCGAGTTTATCAACATCTCTGTTTCTGAACACGATGTCATCTGTCATCGTCTTCTGTTGTTTGGCCGGAGCCCCTTCATCAAAACTACTATAACACTCGAAGTTCGCATGCCTAAGAAAGCTGGCGTACGACTCCATTTCCTTCCAGCTTCGGTCTGTTGGATGGGGACCACCACTTATTATATTAATAACCAATCTTCCGCCAGTACGAGCGGGTTCCTCCTGCCTTTCCGGGTTTGGTGCTCGATTCTGATTTGATGGGCCCGCACCTCCTGACTGCGGTGCTCGCACATATTGATCCAACTTTCGTTCATGTATCAACTTTTCAATGAGATCTTGTAAATGACGACACTCATTTGTATTATGGCCATAACTTTCATGGAATCTGCAAAACTTCCCTGTTTGGACTTGTCTTTCCGTTGACGGCTTCGGGGCAGGTTTCTTGTATTGCATGGTATTACAGGTCTGCAAATACACATTTTCCAACGACGTATTCAATGGAGTATAATTGTCGAACATGGGAGCTCTACGCCATGGATCATGATTTTGATCTAGTTTTTACTTTGATTTCCACTGTCCCTCTGCTGGTTCTGTTTTTTTTTGTATATTCAACCGAACTTTTTCGGAACTCTCCCCGAATTGTTTAACTACGATGTTACTCTAAATTCCTTCCATGCTGGGCCCTGTGTCATCCTGCTTCCTAGACTGCTTCGCATCCTCCCTTCTCAAGAATATGTCTGTCTTGGAATAGAAACGGTCCAATGGCGCAAGCGGCTTCCCAGCTAACCAATTTCCGAACTCGGAATCAGGGTCAATCCCCTTAGTCAATGCCATCAGGATAGACTTGTCATTGGGATTGCTTATTTCTGCACACACAGCATGAAATCGCTCCAAGTAACGTCTGAGTGTCTCTCCGGGAGCTTGAGTGACACTAGACAGAGTATTAACATCTTTAGGTCTCGCTATGTGCATACGGAATTGTTCAACAAACTTGGTGGCCATTTGGTCGAAATTAAAGATGGATCGTGGTGGCAAACAAGTAAACCTCATAGTTGCAATGCCCCCCAGGGAAATGGGGAAACTACGGCATTTGACTGCATCATCAGCTCTCCCAGCATTCATTAGCCATTCATACTTCAGGATATGTTGATTGGGATCAGAATTTCCTTCATAGACTGGCAAAGTTGGCATCCTAAAGCGCCGAGGTGGTTCAGCATATAATATGTCATCAGTGAAAGGGGTATGACTCCGGGAAATCCCCTAGTCGTCGTTAGTGAAAACCTGACTTTCGCGGATCATCTGACGAATCATCGTCGGTATATCCGGCATTTGGATATTTGGAGCATGCTGTGCCAAGGTGTGGTCGGGTTCCACAATGCGAGTCTGGACCGGATGCGGTCGACGGTCCGTGCCTCGCCTCCTTGGTTCAATATTTTCAGGGACATAAGGTTCTGGAGTGTGTTCTCGTCGGTGACGATGCGGGTCAACTTGATTTCTAGCATCAACTCCTTGTTCGGTAGTGGCGGTGGTAGCAAGGTTGCTTGTGACATGGTAAGGAGCGGCACCCCCTCGGGATGAAGGTCCGGTCTGATGACTGGTGGATGGTCCAGTGCTGGGTTGTCCAAGATTTAGGGCAGGTTGGTGTCCTGTGGCCTGGGTGTAGCTTACATCCAGTCGTGGGTGTGTGGATCGGTGATGATCATTAGATGAGGCTGAACTCTCCATGGAAGAATAAGAAGCTTGAACTCTTCTGGATCTTCTGCGCCTTCGGCGATTAAGCTGGTTGGTCAACACTGTATTGGCGCGCAGTTGTTCAGTGAGCTGTTGCCGACTCTAGGTCAACTCTTAAAGCAACATCTGGAACTCTTGTCTGGTCACCGAGCCCGATGGATCTGAAGGTCCAGCGGCATTTTGGTTGGATGGAGGCAATTGTGCGGGATTCTGTCTATCCCGTCCTTCCTGATCAGTGGCTGTAGAAGCAGTTCGTGTGCTTACCATGATGAATTGAAAAATTCCTTTCCTAGATCTAATGCAAATTTGAATAGAATGGAAGGGCTTCAAGGCTTGAGATCTAGATCTTCTTCTTGGATTTATGCAATCCGGTATCGATAGCAGATCCAAAGAGCAGGAGAAAAATTGGGTTTTTTCTCAGTGAAAGCACCAAAGTGTTTGTACCAAAAATGGGCACAACACTCTTCGGAAGTTTTTGAAGAGATAAAAATGAAGAAATTAAATGGAAAAAGAGGATTATCTAACAAAAACTCCAAAAACAAATATGGAAACGATAAAAATGCACAAGAACACAAGAATTTAGAGTGGTTCGGCGTATTGCCTACGTCCACTATGAAGTTGATCACTTTTTTGATGTTTCTTTGATGATTACAACTGATTGCAGCCAATTACAGCGAATTAAAATTATGAAATATGAGTACAACAACAGCAATGGAGTTTAGAATTAGATCCGGCAGAGTCTGGGCGTCGGAGCGTCAAAAGATCTCTTCTCTATAGGCCCTGGGGCTCTATTTATAGGCGTAGGAGGCTGATATTTCGCTCAGATCTCGGGAGACTTCTTCTGGCATGTGAGTGGGCCCATGCGACCGAGTCCGTGAAGTTTCGGCTCGATCCGTGATCGATACGAACGAATTTCGTATCGATCAAGATTTCGTTTAATGGAGTCGAAACTTGGTGTGAACATTCTTTATCTTGTACGTAAGCTCCTATGAAAATTTCATAGCATTTGGACTTATGGATCGTGAGATATGATCGATACGAATTGGCGTTCCACGGTAGGCTGTTTGGTTCGAATCGATCATTTCGAATCGATGGCTGCACATGCCCAGGTGATGACGTGGCGCGCTCTCTTCGGATCGATCCACCTTTTATGCCGAGTTGATCGAGTCATCCCAGGATTCTCGCCTTGTTCGTATTGAAGGCCGTTGTTTAGTTCGCATCGATGGAAGATGACTCTCGTTCGCATCGATGCAACGAGCTCTGTTTGTATCGATGGAAAACATGTGGAATACGTTAACTGCATGGCCTTGTTCGTACCGATTGGAAATGACTCCAGTCGATCGATACGAAGTTGAAGTGGCTAGATGGACTCGAACATTGGTTGCCCGATCGATACGAATAACCATGATATGAATCAATATGAACAGAGACTTCTCGATGGATACGAAGCAACTGGACTTGAAGGATACAAACAAGGGCTATCTGCTAGATACGAAGTGGCGTGTCCTGATGGATTCGAACAAATGCCTTTTAATGGATACGAAGTAGACATTGGCCGATCGATACGAAGTGCGCTATTTGTTGATGGATACGAAGTCGATCGATATGAACTAGGGCTTGACGATGGATACGAATCTGATCGATTCGAACTGTGGCCTACTGATGGATACAAAATTGAGGCTCGATGATGGATACGAAACGGGGTCATTCCCTTCAATTTGCATTGATCATAACTTGAACATACGAACTCGGATTGACTTGAAATTTGGAACGATGGCTTTCATGGCTTCGCTCGTCATGTCTTCTCAATTGTAGCTTGATCCAGACTCGGACAAAATTCATCGATATCCATGGTGAACCTGTGCGTACTCGATATTCGGGAAGAGTGATCCTCGGTTTTCAGTTAGTTCCTTGATATCTCAGCCTTGCCAAAAGGCGGGATAACAAACATATAATTTTAAAAATCTAAAATTTTACACATATAATAAAATTAAAATCTTTCTAATAATCATACATAAAAGTATTTCATTTACTAATTTCGAAAAAAATATTGTGTCAGTTTGTTCTGTTCAAGTGTTTTGGAATTCCTATCGATAGCATTGGCCAGACGAATCGATCGAAACCCAAAATTCAAACTTAACAACTCAAACGACACAATATAAAACTTTTTTATATCAATACAAATATGATCTCTCAAAGGATGATTCAAGAATGGGTTCTAGAACAAGGATAAAGATTCAAATTTAGAGGGACCCTAATCAAAGAGAAATCTAAATAGGCTCGAAAAGAAGATAAGATAATCAATTTACAAAAGAGGAAAGATGGGTAGACTTATATTAATCGCGGTAACCTTAACCGGGCCAACCGAGACGAGAATATCATCAAAGAAAATGGAGACAAACTTGTTGAGAACATTGTGGAAAACACAATTTATGAGATCGACGAAGAAGGCTGGAACATTGGTTGATCAAAAGGGCATGACTAACCATTCGTAGAAGCCATTCTTTGTTCGAAAAGCTGTCTTGGGAATGCTCTCGTTGGCTACACGAAGCTGGTGAAACCGATAGCCAAATTGAGCTCCAGTAATAAGATCGATGCGGAATTCAATTTCCTGCTTAGGAGATAGGTAGGTGACTTCACCAAAACATTAGGATAATCCCTTACTATCGAGTAGAGTTGAGATCACTAGGCTAGGCATCAAGCGAAAAGTTAAAACTGCCCGCATAATCCTGAGGCATTCGACATATGATCAGAAGAGAATTATCCTGGTCGTCTACAAGAGAAACGATTCGGGCTTTGCAAGAGAGAACAACATCGAAAACGAGGACGTAGAAATCTATGGTGAATCGACATTTGTTGGAAAGGAGTTTAACCCCTCTACAAATCATACTAAGGTTGGTGGGACTGCCGATGAGATTGGTCACACACAAGGATGAAGTTACCAATTGAGTTTGCACGATGTATTTAAATTTATTACAGGGATGAACATAAATAAAGCTTGTGGGATGCTCTAGTACCAAGAAGAACACGGCAGGAAAAGACAAGAATGGATTCTAGAACGAAGGGGAAAATTCCAAAATTCAAAAGAAATCCTAATCAAAAATCATCCTAACAAGGAATTTCATGCTCGAACGAATATGATTCTATAATTGATTCTACTCATTCTAGAGTATCACTACCCTATCTCTAATGAGTTTTTACTCCATATGCTAAGTTTGCCTAAACCAGAGCTCCGATACCAACTATAACGACCTAGTATTTCGAACCATTCAATTCTACAATCATCCACACATGTTGGACTTGAATTGCTCAAAACAAAAGATTGTTAATATATATTTGGCAAAACTTAACATATACGGCAAATAAATAGATCACAGAATCACAGAAACGGAGTTTACAAAAATAAGCAGCGGAATAAATAAATAGTAGTTCATGAAGCTACTATATAAACATCAGAGTCTGAAACAAAAATACAATAGAAATCTCAAATACAATGTAGTCTTGAATACAAAAGCAGATGACAAGTCTGAACATAAAAAAAGGGAATAAACTGAAATAATAGAATGGCTGAGTAGATGAAAATAGATCTCCAAGCGAAACTCTAAGCTCCAAAGGTGAGTCTCAAATGTTGTGACACTCAGTCTGACCCGAGCATAAATAAAAACACAAAACACTCGAATCAGGATTAACATTCTTATACTAGTAAATCAACTCAAGTGAAATGTCAAGTGAAATACAAAGTAACTCAAAGGATGGTTGGGATACCCATCCTCTAAGGATCCGTTAAACTATTTACATACATAGTAAAATACGCTACATAAATAATGTCTACAGTAAAGTAAACTATTAAAATAGCGTTAATGCGTTACCCATATCGCCCTTAACACATTTTATATATTCCCGTAGTCTATACAAATATTGTAAGCTCCACCAAACCGGTGGTTTACTCAAGGAGCACTCCATAGGTACGGTACAAAACAAACTCATAGAGGGCACGATAAGGCATGTGACAAGGCACGCGAGGCAAAGCCTAGGGTAGGATTCTACAATTTTGGAGAACCGGGCTGGTGGTAACACATAGCAGCCACTACCGCCCACCTCGAGACACACTTCCAAAATCAATGGTGCCCCCAATCAAATCACAAAGTAATAGAATGGTATCGAAGAAGCATGCTCGATCGGAGCTGCGACCTCACTTGGCCCAGGTATAGCTCGTGTTTTAGCCACATCAAGCTGACTCGCGGGAGTTAGGGTTGCATAATACCTCATACAGAATCGTTGCCAAACCATCCTACTTCGTTCTAAAATCTCCACCATGTGCACAGTTGTTAAAGTGGTTTTCGGTATTGGCAGAGAGTATGACAATATCCGATCCCGGTCTCTTTGACAACCAAACGCTTATTTCACACCGTGGTCATTTTATAAAATCACTTTTATAAACATTTCAAACAGTTCATACTTCATTTCAAACTATCATATTCATTTCAAAATTATATCACTTCCGAAATCATATTCACCTTCGAAATTAAATCACTTTAAATCATATTCATTTCAAAATCAAATCACTTTAAATCATTTCGAAATCAAATCACTTTAAATCATATACATTTCCGAAATCATTATATCAAAATATTTGCATTTAAAACCATTAAATCTAAAACATAACAGTTCCAACTTAAACAGTTTAAAATATTAAAAATAGTTTATATATATTGAAATAGTTATAAATTAAAAATAGTTTATATTGAAAATAGGTTATAGATTGAAATAGATCGTATATTAAAATAGTTTATATATTGAAAATAGTTTATATATTAAAATAAAATTTCAAATTAGAATTGTTTCTTCCAATTTCACAAATCAATTCAAATCAACTATAGTTCCAAAATTCAATTGAAATCAATCTCAGTTCAACGATTTCAGTTGAAAAGGTTGAAGGTTCAATTCAAATTCTCATTAAACCCATTTTTAATTTATATCGATTTCAAATTCAGGTTTGAACTACAAATTTAAACCACTTCCAATTCAGAAGGTTTCAAAGTCTAAATATTTAAACAATTCACAATAACTCAATTTGATAAATTTGATTTATATTTCAAAATCCAACTTTAATTTTATTTAAATTTGAAAATATTCATTTAATCATTTTTTAATAACATTTAAATAAAATCTCAAATTACAAATTTAAATCAACATTAGATATTCAAGTTTATTTAAATTTGAAAATATTCATTTAATAACCTTTAATTAAATCAAGTTATAAAATCATATCTTTAAAATTTCAAAATTTATAAGTTCAAATCAATTTCTATTTAAATACAATTCTTAAACAAATTAAATTTCAAATAAATTTCAATTTATCTTTCCAACCTTAATTTATTATAGTTATTGCAAAATTTATTTTCAAAATATTAATATAAATCTTAAATAAATATTTTAAACATATTATATATATTAGTTAAATTAATTCATTATTAAATTTTAATATATTAATTATTTTTAAATTAAATTTTATTATTATTTAATCTATTTTAAATCGTAATTTATATATTTTAAAAATAATAAAGTATAAGTAAAATTTTATAAATTACACTTAACTTATAATTTTAAAATTCCTGAAACATATAATTTTAAAAATCTAAAATTTTACACATATAATAAAATTAAAATCTTTCTATTATATTTAAAAATCAATATTTAATAAAACTCATATATTTTCTTTCAAAATTTGGAAATCATTTTCAAAATATAGACCAACGGTGTCCGTATATAATTTTCTATCCTATGGTCAAGTGATACGGATATTTATCATTTCAATCCGCAATTTAAATATTTACGGGTATATATCATTTCAACCCGCAATCTCAAAATTTCAAAATCAATGAAAATCGCTTGGGTTTATCATTTTAACCCATAACGATTTTCCCCTAATCTATAAGAACGTTCGGGTATGTATCATTTCTACCCATAAGGAATTCTAAACTATTAGGGAACTTGCAGAGTGAGAACAATACAATAAAATATCATAACATATCAATTACAAGCATATATAATCATTAACAATTTAAATATATATATATATAAACAGGTTATGGTGTCATATGTCAATTAGTACAGGTAAACAATTGCAAATAATACCATATCATATTTAACAATTAAATAACCAACAATTCAAATTTAATAACATATTTCAATCGTCATTTCATGTGAAATCAATTTACTAAATATAAGAATGTTAATCGTGAGTGATCGCTCACCTTTCGAGGCTATAGGAATTAGACAACACGACAAGCTGCGAATTTTGAATAACGAACTCTACAACAAATCCAAAGCAAAACGAAGCGACGTTGGCATGATCTTGAACTCAATGGATTCGATGAAACAAATATATAAGTGAACTTATATATATAAACTATATTTTTTTTAAATCGTTATTTAATTTAAAAACATATTAGAATAAAATCTATATATATTATATATTTCAAAAATCATTGTTTAGTTTAAAACACATATTAAAATTAAAATAAAACCTTTATATTATATTCAAAAAATCAAAACACATATTTAAAATAAAATACCTATATATTATATTTTAAAACCAATATTTAAAATCTATATATATATACTAAAATAAACTTTCTTTTCTATAATAATAGAGGCAAAGCTTCATATCAAAATATATATAAGCTTCAAAAAAAATATGAAAGCAACTTTTCTCATATGAAAACAAACTTAATATATATGCTACAGGTAAAAGCAAACTCAATATATGTGCTACAGGAAAAAAATGAAAGAAAACTCAATATATTATTTTGTAAAATCAATTTTTAATTTAAAACACATAATAAAATAGAAGTGCTGCTCGGGTCGTCGAAGTCAGGTAGTTGAGGATGTGGCTGCGACTGGGCGACAATGAACAGTTGTGAGGAGATGATCAAACACGGGCTGTTGATGCTCTGGGTCAACACTGCTAAGGGGAGGCAGCAAGGAGAACTGGTGGTGGAGGAAGTGGGTGGTTGGTGGCGAAGGTTGACGTGGGAAAGGGTTCAAGGAAAGGCTAGCAACCATGGTTGTGGGCTGTTGCATGCTTTAGTAGGATGGTGTGGTTTGCGGCTGAAAGAGTGGAGGGTGTCGTGTCTAGGCGGTGGGCTGATGGAACGTATGGGTTTCACGGCAATAGGGCGGATGGATGGGCGGAGAGAATGGCAGCGGAAAAGGGGCGGGTGAAGTTCGGTGGGACCAGCTAAGTGTGAGGCGAAAAGAATAAGATCGGGTAGTAGGATCTCCAATATGTCATATGTATAAATCTATATATAATTTTTTAAATATATTCTCAACATTTATGAACGAAAGAATGAATGAAAGAGGATGAATACAACAAAATGGAAATGGACCAGTGGAAACAAATCAACAGATAAATTGGAAAGGTAGGGATAGCAAAAGCCAGATGACTATTCAGTAAATAATAAATGCTAATGGTTGTTTGTTCCACGGTGAACAATGAAGGGACATGAAACCAGAAAGACTCAAAATGGATACTGTTACGACAAATCATTTCGCAGATTTTGCTGCGTATCGGACGTCGAAACACACAAATGAATATACTGCGGAGATCAGCACGATGAGACGACCAGAATGGTACACAGATATGAGCGATACGATCGTCCTATCAAAAATCGATATTCACTGCCAAAACTGCTGCTAAAATGCCGAAAATAATATAAACGGAGCTAGAGCAGTCCAAATTTGGCGAAACGAAATACGACGTCTCACTCAGAAAATGTTCAACATTTTAATTATGTAAAAATATTCAAATTTCAAAATTATTTTGTTTTCATCAAATTAACGGATTTTAAATTGAAATTGAAAATTACACAACAGAATTAACTTCCATATTTACCAATGAAAATCTGCCATTTGCTATGTTTAAATAGTCGCATACCAAATAACAAATTTTCATTTCCAAATTTAATTGTTAAATTTTCATGAAAAATTCAGTTAATTACATTATAAAAATCATTAAAATTTACGGGTCGTTACAATTGTTATGTTTGCTTCTTCAAATATGAATATATTCACATGATGAAGGACCCATAACTGTATTTTGGGGATAAAGCGGTATAAATACCAACTATGCTAACCCAGTAGTGAATATAAATTGATTAAACTCTTTAATGAGTACAATTGCATCCAAGGAGTCAGGGAGACCAAAATATAGGATGCTAAACTTTGAAGTTGTCACGGAGATAGGTTCATAGTAAACCCATGAAAACTATGACTAGGAAGTTATTGGGGGTAACCAACAGGTTCATAGTAAACCCATGAAAACTATGACTAGGAAGTTATTGGGGGTAACCAACAGGTTCATAGTAAACCCATGAAAACTATGTATTGAGGATGGTTGGCAGGGGCCAATTGGTTTGTAGCGAACCCATGAAAACTATATCCGGATTAAGTATTGACATTAGTCAAAAGGTTCCTAGTCAACCCATGAAAACTAGGATAATAAAGTAGTAAATGGAGGCATCAGTAGGTTCCTAGTCAACCCATGAAAACTAGGCTAAGAAGGGAGTTACTGGAGTAACCCATAGGTTCCTAGCCAACCTATGAAAACTAGGATATAAGATGAGTTATTAAAATGACCAATAGGTTCAGAGGAACCCATGAATTAATTAAGTTAATAGGCAGAGGCATATATGTTCTTAGTGATCCCATGAAAACTCTAAAATAGGACAAGGTGTCCATGAATTATAAAAGGGTTATTAGTAAACCCATGAAAACTAATAGGTTAAGCGTGACCTTAGAAACTTTAATTATGACTGGGAGTCAAATAAACCGGGGATGGGAAATCCAAGATGTTTATATATATGCATATCATCATAAATGTTTTAAATGCTATGATTTAACCATTGTGGATGCAGGAGCACAGTATATGGTTTTGAAAAGGTTTTAGGATACCAGTGAGGGGAAAACCCGTTCCGCTAAGCGGCATGGTCTCACTAGATATCTATATGGATTGAGATGTTAGATTATTATTCATACCATGCTTTATGTCTGACTCAAAGTTTTTGTTTTCCACTTAAACTCTCGGGTACTCAATTAATTTTGAGTAGTTTGAGTTTTGGGTTTCTAGGTTCTCTCCTTAGACGAATAAAGCTTCCGGAGGTATGCATGAGGCAGTTAGTTATTTAGAGTTATCTTTTTCCACTGTGTATTTTGGATGTAAAGGCAGACTTATTAGCCTTATTATATACTCTGATCAACCAAGGGAGCATCTTCATATGTCGCTCTTGGTGTATGTGTAATAATTATATTTTTTGAATATGGTTAAAGTTTGTGGGATTATGTAATGAACATGAAATGTTTTGAATGGAATGTGGAAATGTGTTTTTAATTTGTTAAATTTTTTCCATATTCTTATGATCTGTGTATCAATGTATATAACACCGCCGTATTTGGTCGCTGAGGATTAATAACCGTGGATCACTATAGCATCCGTAGCCGTTAGTTTTGGGCCTCCAATTAGGGAGATGTGACAAGTTGGTATCAGAGCATAGGATTATTAAACTTTAAAAGAAAAGTTAAACCTAAAAGCCTTTTGAAACAAAATCTAATAAATCATAAATATGATCGGGGTTTGGGTTAATGTTGTAGTAATGTACTTGTATTTGATATATAAGTAAATAGCTAAGTACGTGTTCCCCTCTCTCTTAGACTGTTCTTATGTATCTTACTAAGGCTTGTATGCTGATTTACGAGAAAGAGGATATGGAAGCAGGAAACGGAAGAGGAAATCTAGGTGGAGGAAGCACCACAACCAACAGAAATGCTCAACCTAATACCAGGAGGAACCAAGGTCGATAGGCTAATGCTAATCCAAATGCTGAAGTTAATGTAGGTTCAGGAATTCTGCCAGTAGATGCGGGGATGGTGTATTAGTTGTTGGCCAATCTTTTGCAAGCTGGGAATGTTGGAAGAGCTAATCCTATAGCTCCAGTTGGATATAATTATGCTAGGATGAGCAGACTACACCAGTCTGGGTGGAAAGCCATTTGTTGGGACGGTGGATGCTGTTGATGTTGAGAATTGGCTATTGAGCTATGAGAGGATCTTTACTGATCTAGGCTTGGATGATGGGGAAAAGGGAAGGCTAGCCTCTAGGCAGTTGCAAGGGGTAGTGCTTCAATGGTGGAATAGTGTGACCGCCGGAGTTCCTGAGGAAGAGCTGACATGGGGTGATTTCAAAAGGAGATTTGAGCAAAGGTTCTTATCTAAGGTTGCCAAGTCGGCATTGATGATAAAGTTTATGGACCTTGTCCAGGGAGATATGTCAGTAATCGAGTATGCTGCTAAGTTTGATGAGCTATCTCGATATGGATATGCTACTATAGACACTGACATCAGAAGGAATGAAAGATTCATTCGAGGACTAAGACCGGAGCTTGCTAGAATGACCACGACTCATATCAAAGAGCCTTGTAATGTGGTAGTGGAGATGGTTATTCGCCATGAAGAGATGATTTCTGTTTCTGCTAGGGAGAAGCCAGTTGAATCCCAAGGTCCTCAAGGAAAGAAAAGGAAATTCTATAAGAAGAAGGGAGCCTAGAAAAAGGATGCTGCCAAGAAGGCATGTGATAAGAAGGGTCATTATGCTCACGAGTGTCGGACATGCAAAGGGAAGAAGTCTGCAGAGAAGAAGAATGTGAAATGCCTCAACCGCGACCAAGTTTGGCATTACAAAAACCAGTGTCCAGAGCCAGTCAGGGCGGACAGAGGGAAGGTTTTGGCTATTGGATCACCATCTTCTTTTAGACCTACTGCAGTAGAGAAAGGGAAAACCGTGATGGAAGGTATGCTTTTGATTCGGAATATACCAATTAGGGTACTATTTGATACCGGTGCATCACACTCATTAATATCACAGTATTTGGTAGATAGGTTATGCATAGAACCCACATACCTTGTTACTTCCTTAAGGGTTGCGAATCCAATAAGAGGGTATGCAACTCTAGGGATAAGATGTGAGCAGTTAGAACTTGATTTGTTAGGTCATAAGTTTGCATGTAGTCTGTATGTTTTTGATTTCGTAGATTTCAGGATCATTTTGGGTATGGATTGGTTGGGTAGGTATGAGGCTAGGATATTTTGCCAGGATAGGGAAATATCATCGAAACATCCAGATAGTAATAACCGAATCATCTTCTCAGTGGAAAATTCGAGTAGGAGTGTTTGGGCTTTGTTAAGTGCCATGAAGGTTGGAGAAGAGTTAAGTCAGGTTCGGGTAGCAAGAGAATTTGCAGATGTCTTTGAGCCGGTTATGGGATTACCACCGAAATGAGTTGTTGAGTTTCAGATAGATCTGGTATTGGGAGCTGAACCTGTTAGTAGACCACCTAGTAGGATGACACGACAAAGATGAAGGAATTGAAGGTTCAGCTAGTGGATCTTGAGGGAAATTTTTTTGTTAGACCAAGCGGTTCACCTTGGGGAGCGGCTGCGGTATTCATGAAGAAGCCTAATGAGTCGTTAAGGATGTGCATCGACTATCGAAAGTTAAACGAAAAGACAATCAAGAATAGGTACCCTCTGCCAAGGATAGACGATCTGTTTGATCAGTTGAGTGGAGCCAAGGTGTTTTTCCAATTGGATCTGGCGATAGGGTTCCATCAGTTAAGAGTGGCGGAGGACAGCATTCCTTTGACAACATTTCAAACTATGTATGGTTCATATGAGTGGTTATTGATGCCTTTTGGATTGACAAATGCACCTGCTTTCTTCGTGGATTTGATGAATCGAGTTTTTTGAGAGCACTTGGATAGGTTTGTGTTGGTATTCATTGATGACATTTTAGTGTACTCGAAAGATGAAAGAGAGCATGAGAATCGTCTTAGAGTGGTGCTTGAAACGCCGAGGTAGAATTAGCTAAAGGCGAAGTTTTCCAAGTGCCATTTTTGGAAGAAAGATGTTAAGTTTCTTGGTCATGTAGTTTCGGAGGTGGGCTTGTCAGTCGATCCAGTTAAGATCGACGATGTCAATAATTGGAAGAGACCAGAGACGGTAACCGAGATCAGGAGTTTTCTTAGACTTGCTGGCTATTACCGGAGATTCATTAAGGATTTCTCGTGGATAGCAGCACCTCTGACAAAGTTGACCAGAAAAGATGTGAAGTTCATTTGGTCCGACAAATGTGAGGAAGATTTCCTTAAGTTAAAGCATTTGTTGACCAGTGCATCAGTGTTAGTAGTTCCAGATCGAAACCAATATACACTAATGCATGTGGAACTGAATTGGGAGCAGTATTGATGCACTAGGGTAAAGTTATTGCATACGCATCCAGACAGCTTAGACCGCACGAAGTAAGATATCCTACTCATGACTTATAGTTGGCTATAGTGATTTTTTCCTTGAAGCTTTGAGACATTATCTCTTAGGAGAGAGATTTAAGTTGTATACTGATCATAAGTCTTTAAGATATTTATTCTCTCAGAAGGAGTTGAATATGAGGCAGCAAAGGTGGCTAGAGTGTTTAGCTGTTTATGATTTCGTTATAGAGTATACTCCTGGGAAAGGAAATAAGGTAGCAGATGCTCTTAGTAGAAAACATCAGAATATGATGTTAGCTATGTTATTAGAATGGAAGGATCTAGAAGCTTTAGCTAGTTGTGGTGTGCAGTTAAGATCTACTACTAGTTCTAGTCAGGGAACTGCCATGTTGTCTTGTTTAGAAGTGTGACCAATGTTGATCGAGCAGATAGCTTCTAAGAAAAGAGACGGTCCAGTTTCATCTGATTGGATAAGAAGACTTGAGGTAGGATCAAAGATTGATGATCTAAAGGAATTTAATCTTGACTAAAGAGGATGGTTGAGAAAGAAGAGACGGTTATGTGTTCCAAATGTAGAGAACTTAAGGAGAGAAGTTCTCGAAGAATGCCATCGATCCATGTTTACGATTCATCCTGGAGGAACCAAGATGTATCAGGATATGAAGAGGAGCTTCTATTGGGAAGTCATGAAGAGGGATGTCGGCTTGTGGGTTTGGGCAGTGCGTGAACTGTCAATAAGTAAAGGCGGAACATTAGAAGCCGAGTGGGTTGCTTCAGCCTTTAGAGATTCTAGTTTAAAAATGGGATTTGATATCCATGGAATTTATAGACGGGTTGCCAAGGTCGAATAGGGGAAATGAAAGCATATGGGTTATAGTGGATAGGCTAACCAAGAGTGCCCATTTCATTCCGGACAAGTCAACCGGGACGACACCTTTTTTGGTGAAGTTGTTCATGAAGAACATAGTTAGACTTCATGGGATTCCTAATAGCATAGTAAGCGACAGAGAAGCATTATTTACTAGTGAATTTTGGAAGAGTCTACAACAGGTATTGGGTACTTATTGAGAGCTTGTGTGTTAGACTTTGGCGGATCTTGGGAGGATCACCTACAATTGATTGAGTTTTCCTATAATAATAGTTATCAGACTAGCAAAGGAATGGCGCCTTTCGAAGCTTTATGTGGAAGGCCATGAAAATCGCCAGCATGTTGGTTGGAGACTGGAGACAGATTAGTCTTGGGTCCGGATTTGGTTAGAGAGGCGTCATAAAAGAATGAGTTAGTCCGAGGACGGATGAAGGAAGCCCAATCCCGACAGAAGAGTTACGTAGATAAGAGGTGTAAAGACCTAGAGTTCTCAGTGGGAGACTGGATTTTCATTAAAATATCATTGATAAAGGGTGTGGTATGGTTTGAAAAATCGGGAAAGTTGGCACCGAGATATGTTGATCCATTCCAGATTATAGAGAGGATTGGAAAGCTCGTGTACAGAGTAGAGTAGAGTTGCCGAGCAATTTGGCAGGTGTTCATAATGTATTCCATGTGTCTCATCTTCCCAAGTATGTACATGATCCAGAGGCTACTATTCCTTACACAGAGTTGGAGGAATTGGTAGTAAGGCATGATTTGACCTTTGATAGACAATCAGTGCGGGTTGTAGCGAGAGATGGGAAAAGATATCGGACCAAGACAGTCGAGTTGGTGAAAGTTCAGTGGAGCGACAACGAGAAGGACTGTAATTAGGAGACAAACGACAGGATTCGAGATGCTTATCCTAATCTGCTTTGATGGTATGTCTATATTAGATTTATATATGTTAGTTGCTAGCCAGGTAGACTAGTATGGATGTTAGGAGTGGTTACAGATGATTGCTATGTTTGCTATTTAGTCCTTACTGAATTTTGAGGACGAAATTCTTTAAGGAGGGGAGCCTGTAACACCCCTAATTTTTTATAACATTATTCAGGAGATTTAATTAATTAAATAGAATAATGTAGAGTGATAAGGAGATTGAGTTTGATTAATAAACTAAGTGGCCGTGCTTATTTAAAATGAATGAGCATATAAATGGTTAAGTGTTAACTAAATAAACCTAGGGGCACTAGGGTAAATTGTCGCCTATATTCCTACCCACATACCATTACCTCTAGGCCATACACGTTCATTTATCATAAGCAAAATTTTAAAACGTAAGAAAGAAAAGGAGCTGGCCATTAGGAGGAAGATAAGAAGAGAAATTCAAGTAAAGCTTAGGATTCAATCTAGATGAAATCAATCTAAATCAATCTCCAATTTCTTTATCCAATCTAAGGTGAATAATAATCACTACATCTCTATTTTTGGTTTTATAATCATATGTTTTTGGATTTAAGGGTGAATTCGTTTTTATGATATATTGGATGATGATATGCTTGATTTATAATTTGTTTAGATTAAACAAGATTGTTTCAAGGGAGATATGCAGGGTTTTAGGTTAAAACCAAGGTTAAATGATTTTTGAATGCCATGGAAAAATTATATGTTATGAGAAACATGATTTTGGAGTTAGGTTTCAATTTTTATAATTTTCCAAGCCGTGGGGAATTAGTTATGAATTTTCAAAGGAAAATATGTTTATTTGGATTTATAAGTTTATTTCATAAATTATATTAAGAATTTGGGTCTGAAATTTTGATATGTTAGGCAACATGATTAAAGTGAATTTCTGGAATTTTTGGGGATTTTTAATAAGTGATTTAGTATGGAAATTAAATTACTAGGGAGTCTCCATCTATGGCTCTTCTTGATAGGTTTTTCATTAGTGATGAAATTGAGGACAAATTTACTATTTGTAGATTTTTTGGTTTTCCTTACACTTATTCTGATCATTGTCCTATTATTCTTACGTGTGATTATCATAGAGTTATTAATAGAACTTTTAAATTCGAAAAAATGTGGTTATTAAAATCCAATTTTTCGAATTTAATTAAAAATAAATGGATTTCTATGAGTTTTTATAGTTTTAGAAATATGGATAATTCTGCAAAAAAATTTGTTTTAAAACTTAGGGGTCTTAGGATCTTTCTTAAAAATTAGAGTAAGAATGTTTTTGGTAGTATTAAAATTAAAAAAGAAAACATTCTTTTTGAAATGCTAAACTTAAACAAGATAGAAGAAACTAGGAAACTAAATCTAGGTGAGCGAAACGTTCTTGCTAATCTAAAAGAAGAACTTCATTCAATTTTCAAAAAGGAGGAGATTATGTGGAAACAAAGATCTAGAATTCAATGGATTAATGAAGGTAATAATAATACCAAATTGTTTCATAATATGGCTAATGGTAGAAAACATAGTAATACAATTAATTCCATTTTTGTGAATAACATGAATTGGTAGATCAAAGAGATCTTAATAAGGCTTTTACCGACAATTATAGAGATATTCTCGGTAATAAAAATAAGTACAGAATTAATGTTAGATGGAATAATCTTTATCCTTCTGATTCTAGCATTGACCATTCTGAGTTTGATAATCCTTTTTCTGAAGAGGAAATTTTAAAAGCTATTAATGACATGCCTGGTGATAAATCCCAAGGACCGGATGGGTTCCCTATTTTCTTCTACAAATTTTTTTGGGATGTTTTAAAGTTTGATTTAATTAGCATGTTTAACGAATTCTATAATGGAAAATTGCAATCAGAAAGATTTAACTTTGCTAATGTTATTTTATTGCACAAAAAAATCAGTGCAAATAATTTGAAAGATTTTAGGCCTATTTCATTAATTAATTGTTCCGTTAAATTTTTTTCAAAAGTTTTAGCTATAAGACTTAGTAAGAGAATGAATGTTCTAATTGACTCTTCACAAACTGCTTTCATTAAGGGGAGAAATATCACTGATGGTGTGGCTGTTGTTCAAGAATATATTAATCACTGTTGTAAGAATAATATCACTTGTGCGATTTTAAAACTTGACTTTGCAAAAGCATTTGATTCGGTGGATTGGGATTTTTTAGTTGATATGTTGTAGGCTAGAGGTTTCAGCCATAGATGGATTAGCTGGATCATGGCTTTACTTAAAACTGGCAACTCTAGTATAATGATATTTTAGGTAATAAAATTCAATCTAAACGAGGTTTTAGGCAATGTGATCCTTTATTGCCTCTTTTGTTTAACTTAGCCATAGATGTTTTCGCTAAGATAATTAAAAAAGCGGTTGATAATGGATCTTTGGGGAGTGTTGGTGGTGAAATCTCGCGAAATGGTCTATCTATCCTTCAATTTGCGGATGATACCTTGCTATTTTTCTCTCATTTGCCTAATCATGTTATTACTCTTAAATTTATTTTATATAGTTTTGAACTTCTATCAGGTTTAAAAATAAATTTTGATAAAAGTTCGGTTTAGTTTTAAATGATTTTGAAAAGGTTGAAAATTTAGTTGCTAATATGGTTAATTGTAAAACTATGAATTTTCCATTTGATTATCTTGGTTTTTTGATTAGGCCAACTAAACTTAAACATAATGATTGGTTTATTATTATTGATAAAATTAAAAATAGAATTTCTAATTGGAACGGGAGATTTTTATCGAGAGTAGGTACATTAGTTCTTATAAACTTTGTTTTATCGGCTCTCCCGATCTATTGGATTCCTATGCATCTTTTTCCAAAATGGGTGATTAACAAAATTGATAAAATAAGAATGGACTTTTTATGAAGTGGGAAAACTCTAACAGTAGTATTAAGTGTTTAGTAAATTGGGAAACTGTTTGTAAATCCAAAAAAGAAGGTTGTTTAGAAGTCATTAATTTGCGCAACATGAATTTGTCTTTGTTAGGTAAATGGTTATGGAAATTTAAGGATATTAATGATAATTCTATTTGGAAGGAAATCATTTCTAAATATTACTATAATGGTAGGAATAATTTACATCAAATTACTCCTACGGTTATATGTAAATTGTCTAATTTTTGGAAATCAATTTTAAAATGTCATGAGATTTTTAATCTAGGTACTAATACAATAGTTCATTCAGAAAATAGTACTTCTTTTTTGCACGACGGTTGGATTTCGGTTATTCCTCATAGAATAGAATTTAAAGAGCTGTTCGAAATTTGTAACTTTAAGAATGCTTTAATTATTGATGTTTTTTCTCCTGAAAATGACCCCCCTTGGAATTTTAGTTTTAATAGAATTTTAGTAGGTACTACTCTTAGGCAACTTTATTTGTTTTATGCTAGATTGAATCTTTATAATATTGATAATGAAAATGATAATATTAGTTGGGAATGGGATAAGAGTAAGAAATATACTTCTAATTCTTTTTATAGATTTCTTAACTTCTTAGGTATATCTAATAACTCTTTTAAATATATTTGGAAAACAAATGCTCTTCCTAAATCTAAAATTCATATGTGGTTAATCTTGCATGGAAAACTAAATACTATAGAATTTGGAAAAAGAAAAAATATGCAAATTGATAATAAATGTTATTTTTGTAATCTGCATTTAGAAGATATTAAACATGTATACTATGATTGCATGGATACTTATTACATTCTAAATAATACTCTCAAAATCTTTAACTTTAGTCTTACAACGAAAATTTATGATTGTGATTACTATTAGAATAATTTTAGATTTAAGTTTAAAAGGGAAAATAGATTTTTACTAGACACTTTATTCATTATAATTTGTTGGTAAATTTGGTTTGAGAGAAATCAATGAATTTTTAATACTAATAATAGTCATTTTAATAAATTGATTTTTATAATTTCTTCCTTTGTTTTAATTGGATATCAAATCATAAATACAAATTAGCTAAAAATATTCATTTTAAAGAATATCTTAATAAGGTTAGTAATAATATTAAGATATTTAAACATAAAAACAATATTTTTGACATTAATAATTATAGTATTAATTTTTTTTCAAACTTAAATGATGATTTCACTGTTTATCATAATTTCCTTTCGATAAAAGGACCATAAGGATAGGTTTATCTTGTTTTTTTTGTTTTTGTTATTGTTTTTGTTTGTTTTGTATTTTAGTTTATAGATCTTTAACTTCTTTTGATTATTTATTCTTTTTGTTTTTCCTCTAATTTTTGTGGTATTCTGTCCTATTGTCTTAACTTTTGTATCTTTATTTTATTTCATTAATACATATATTTGTATATATTTTTTATTTATATACATATATGTGTATTACATTTAATATTTTCTTTAACTCCTTTTCAGATATCGGTTTGGGCCAGAAATGGTGTTAGATTCTTTATTTAGTTTCACAGATTACCGATGGCAGGATTACTATTTGCAGTGAGGAGTTCTTCTCAGTTCTTCTACATCTCCATTGCGGTGGTCTACATTCTGTATGATTCACTCTTCAGTGAGGCGCTCCCTCCAGTTCTACCGAGTTTACAGAGTGGCGCTTTCCTTTCCAGATCATTTGCATTTCCTTCCAGTCCGAGTCTGCAGCGTGCCGTTTCCTTCTCAGATGGAGCTGGCTTCTAGTATCACTGACTCTGAGATGCTCTATAGTTTTTTAGGTACTTCTAACACCTCAATACCGGGCGGTGGCCTTGTCGTAGCTCGATGTTGAGGTGTAATGGGCGGTGGCCTTACCGAAGCTCATTCTAGGGGTTCCTGGTTATTTGTATTTTGATTAGCTATCTACCAGGCATGTTGGTAGCACCTTGTCTTCTGTGATATATACATATTTACATGTGTGCTCTCCTCTATTTTAGAGGATCACACATTTTTATCAAAAAGAAAGGAGGACCTAAATGATTTAATTTCTTTATTACTTAGAAAGGCTTATTTGTTGAATGTTATTTGGTTTTCGGATCTGAGAAAATGCGGCAATTATTATCAAAATAATTTGAAAATTTATTGTAACCAATCAGGTGTTTATGGGCAAGTTTGTTACAAAAAGTTTATTTGGTAAAAACAGTCTTTTACTCATAAAAGTAGGTTCTGCCTCCTTGGAAGGAGCTTTCGACCCAGAGCTTCCACCTCCGACCTAGTCGAAACCCTCCACCATGAAACCAATACACATGGTATAACTTAGTTCGTACGCAATGGACTGGAGAAAGGCGGAAGGTAAGGTGTCGAAAAGTAGCTTCCGAAGGTGTCGATACCTTTGTTTTGTTTTTAAAAGAAAAGCGCTTGCCTGTTTACGAAAGGTTTCGAAGCAGTCGAAACCAAAGGGTTGCGAAAGGCTACTTCAAAAGAAGCTTTTGAAGGAGAACTAACGCCTTAGTTTTTAAAGTAAGTAGCTTCCGAAGAAGTTACCAAGTTTTTAAAGTGATGCTTTCGGAAGGGGTAGTTTCGACCAAGTCGAAACCCTTCTGTGATTAGATGCCTTTCGATGGTATTAAAGATATCAATGCCGTCGAAAGCTACTGTTTGTTTTTATAAATATTAGCCACTACCTACTGCTTTCGAAAGGGGTTAGGGGTTTTGAAGGAAATGGTTTCAGAAGGGGTTTCGAAGCCAACCTTCAATTGTTTTACCCAGATGTTTTAATGCTTTCAAAAGGATGGTTTCGACACCATCAATTTCCCCAATACTTTTATGAAATGAAGAACGGTTTCGAAAGAGATTCGCTTATGTACACATTGACCCAAAATGATGTTTTAAACCCAATGATTTCGTAAGGGGTACTTTCAATGGTTTCGGAGGGGTAACCTCCAATGGTTTCGAAGGTATACTTCTAATGGTTTCGAAAGGGGGTATTTTCACTTGGTTTCAAAGCTATGCTTCCAAAGTAAAAGGTTAATGCTTTAATATAATCGAAAGGTTTTGAAAGAGGAGTTTTAAAGTATTCGAAAGGCAGGAGCCTACTATTTTGAAGATATGTTTTAATACTTTTGAAGGAGGTCATCCTATGAGGTCGAAAGCAAGGTTTCGAAGGTGTCGAAAGGTTTTATAACCCAAACTCATTTTTTAAAGGAAAAAATCCATGGCTAAATAAAGGAGTTTTGAAATGACTTTAAGTATGTAAATTTGAAGAAGTATTGCCTTGATAAAAATAAAGATTAAAGGGGTTAACTATGTTTTATATGAAAAGTTTTTCAAGGACCTTAAACCCACAGGAGTGGTATTATTAAGTTGTTATGTTTGCTTCTTCAAATATGAATATATTCACATGATAATGGATCCATAACTGTAGGGATAAAGAGGTAGAAGAACTAGCTAGGTTAACGTAGTAGTGAATATAAATTGATTAAACTTCTAAATGAGTAGAATTGCATCCAGGGAGTCAGGAAGACCAAAATATAGGATGCCTACACTTTGAAGTTGTCCGGGAGATTGGTTCATAGTAAACCCATGAAAACTATGACTAGGAAGTTATTGGGGGTAACCAACAGGTTCATAGTAAACCCATGAAAACTATGTATTGAGGATGGTTGGAAGGGGCCAATTGGTTAACCCATGAAAACTATATCCAGATTAAGTATTGACATCAGTCAAAAGGTTCTTAGTGAACCCATGAAAATTAGGCTAATAAGGGAGTTACTGGAGTAACCCATAGATTTCTAGTCAACCCATGAAAACTGGGATATAAGATGAGTTATTGAAATGACGAATAGGTTCAGGGAAACCCATGAATTAATAAAGTTAACAGGCAGGGGCCTATAGGTTCTTAGTGATCCCATGAAAACTCTGAAATAGGACTGGGTGTCCATGAATTATAAAAAAGTTACAAGTAAACCCATGCAAACTAATATGTTAAGAGTGACCTTAGAAACTATAATTATGACCGGGAGTCAATTAAACCGAGGATGGGAAATCCAATATGTTTTTATATATGCATATCATCATAAATATTTTAAATGCTATGTTTTAACCATTGTGGATGCAGTAGCACAATATATGGTTTTGAAAATGTTTTAAGATACTAGGGAGGGGAAACCCCGTTCCGCTAAGCAGCGTGATCTCACTAGATATCTATATGGATTGAGATATTAGATTATTATTCATACCAGGCTTTATATCTGACTCGAAGTTTTTGTTTTCCCCTTAAACTCTCGGGTACTCAATTGATTTTGAGTAGTTTGAGGTTTAGGGTTTCCAGGTTATCTTCTTAGACGAATAAAGCTTCCGAAGGCGTGCATGAGGCAGTTAGTTATTTAGAGTTATCTTTTTCTGATGTGTATTTTGGATGTAAAGGCAGACTTATTAGCCTTATTATATACTCTGATCAACCAAGAGGGCATCTTCATATGTCGCTCTTGGCGTATGTGTAATAATTATATTTTTCTAAACGTGGTTAATGTTTGTGGGATTATATAATGAACATGAAATGTTTTGAATGGAATGTGGAAATGTGTTTTTAATTTGTTAAAATTTTCCATATTCTTGTGATCTGTGTATCAATGTATCTAACATCGCCGTATTTGGTCGTCGATGATTAATAATTTGGATGACTGCAGCATCCGTAGCCGTTAGTTTTAGGCCTCCAAGTAGGGGATGTTACATCAAGCTAGATTATCAGAGATTAAAAGTGTTTGGGTGCCCGTGCTTCCCTTATCTAAGGCCTTACAAGACACATAAATTAGAATTCAGATCAGCTCCATGTACTTTTTTAGGATATGCAACTAATCAAAAAGGGTATAAATATCTTGACAACAATGGTAGGATGTATATATCAAGACATGTGATATTCAATGAATTTGAGTTTCCATTCAGCAAATCAGAAATCAAAACAACCCAAAAAATACATAACCCAAAGTATCCTATACCTCCAATACCTGAAGTGATTATACCAATTGAAAGTCAAATGGCTCATGAGAAAGATGTACCGGTCAACAACACACATTGCTCAGAAATAGATTTAAGTCATGAACAAGATGAAGCATCTGAAAGTTCATGTCATTCACCACAGCAAGGCAGCACTAGTCAATCAGATCACTACCAAATATTGGATGATTATATTTCATCCAATACTTAGCAGGAGATCACAATGATTAACAGAACTCAATAGCCTGCTCCTGCAAATACTGGTCACCATATGATAACAAGATCAAAGAGTGGCATATTCAAACCAAAGATATACAATGCAAAGCTGACTAGTGAGGAACCTAGCACTTATTGTCAGGCAATATAGATTGAAAAGTGGAAGACAGCCATGAAAGAAGAATATGATGCATTGATAAGAAATTAAACCTGGGACCTTGTTTCATTACCAGAGCATAAAAATATTCTAAGGTGTAAATGGACTTACAGGCTGAAGAAAAATCCTGATGGTAAATTCTGAAATACAAGGCTAGACTGTTGGCAAAAGGATATTCACAACAAAGTGGCTTTGATTTTAATGAAACTTTTTCACCAGTTGTGAAACAATCCACCATTAGAATTATACTAACTATAGCCTTGTATAAGAATTAAACCATTAAGCAATTAGATGTAAATAATGCCTTTTTGAATGGTGTATTGCAGGAGAAAGTGTATATGGAGCAACCACTTGGATTCAAACAACAAGGCAATGAGGGACTGGTGTGCAAATTGAACAAAGCAATCTATGGGCTCAAACAAGCACCAAGAGTGCGGTTTGACAAATTGAAATCAACATTAGCCAGGCTTGGCTACATCTCAACAAAATTTGACAACTCCCTTTTTACTGAAATTTCGAGTAACATTGTTACTTACATTTTAATTTATGTTGATGATTTTATAATTACAAGTAACAGTGAGATGGAAATCAGTAGAGTCACACAACATTGAACGAGGACTTTTCAATTAAAGACTTAGGGGAATTAAATTACTTTCTTGGTATAGAAGTCAAGGAGACATTAGATACTGAAATGCACTTTTGTCAAAGAAAATACATCTTAGAAATACCGATGAAAGCAAAAATGGATAAAGCTAATCCTCTTCCTACACCAATGGCAAGTAGCTTACATTTATCAAAAAATAAAGGAGAGCTAATAGAAAATGACAAATTGTACAGAAGCATAGTAGGAGAATTACAATATGCCACAATAACCAGACCAGACATATCATTTAGTGTGTATAAAGAAAGACAATTCATGCAAAAGCCACTAGATGAACACTGGAAAGCAGTCAAAAGAAAATTAAGGTATCTCAAAGGAACCATAAATCAGGGTCTAGTTATTCAAGCAAGCAAGTCATTAAACATTCAATGGATATGTAGATGCAGACTGGGTAACTGATTGTGATGATAGAAGATCAACAACTGGTAATTGCATCTTTCTAAGAAAAAATCCAATAGCATGGTGTGCATAAAAAACCAACAGTTTCTAGATCAAGCACAGAAGCTGAGTACAGAAGTGTTGCTAGTGCAACAGCTGAGGTTATGTGGATAGAGTCTTTATTAAGTGAATTACAGATGAAAACTAACAACATAACAACTATTTGGTGTGACAATCTCAGTACAATTTCACTTACATCAAATCATGTATTGCATTCTAGAACAAAGCACATGGAATTGGATCTATACTTCGTACAGGAACAAGTCATAAAAGGAAAACTGAGTGTTAATCACATACCTTCAACTTATCGGAAAGCAGATGTTTTTACAAAGGCACGATCAAAGCAAAACTTTACCAGATTCAGACATGAGTTGAGTGTTGATGAAGCTAACTTCAATCTGAGATCTAAAGACATGAACTACTTGCCAACAGTAGAGAGAGTTGAGAAATCTTCACTGCACTGAAGTTTAAACTTCATCAGAACAAACATCGCCAATGATACAAGGAGAAATCTCTATCTTGCAAGCAACGAAAGCGGATGAGAGCTCATCAAAAAGAAAAAATCTAATAAACCCTCATCCAGATGAAGATTTATCAGATTGAAGAGGCAATTTTTGTTTTAATGAGTGCAACGACGATTTTTGGGAATTTCTTACAAACCCTAACCCTCGTCTGGTTTGAGGGGGGTATTGGAGAAATGAATCATATGAAGTCAAGCCAGTTGCATATATTTCTCATATTCAAGCAACTGTGGATACGGGCGTACAAATATTAGGCTAAGCCCATATAACTTATATTTACAGTATATGGCCTGTGTTGTACAATATATATACAAGTGATGTATCAAAGTATCTATATCACTAAAATAAACAATTACTTATCTCTTTTATCAATAAAATCAAGAACGTTTCATTTTTCCAATTATATATGTCCCCAAAGCCTTGTGCCCATGTTCCGACGCAATCATAGCTCTTTGTTACATCTACCAACCTTCTTAATTCAATTAACTAATGAATAATGAATGATTTAGATTGTATGGAGACCGATGACACATGAGATTGGAAACAGAGGAATTGAACCTATATAACATGGGCAGTTAAAAATTATATTTATACATGACCTGGTAGGGTATCTCTTATTTTTGCATATGGGTGGATGTGTAGAATTTAAAAGTTTGGCTAGTTTTAGGTTTTTTTATAAATTTGGTTATTTCATGTTTGGATTTTTCCTTTGTTTTCAGTTTTGATACATAGAAAACCTTTTTAAAAACCATATTCAAATTGTACCCCTAAATTTTTTCAGTATTTTTTTTCAAAATTAAATCCTGCACTTAACTACATGTCCATTTGAAAAAAAAGTATTTTTTAATTTTATTTTTTTATAAAACCGCAAATATTAGCGGTTCAAGAAATTGCTGTGCATATTTACATTTCAGCTGAAACTATAAACATAAATGTTTTTTATAATAGTTTCTAAGGAAGGACGGTTATGCGTTTTGAAACTTTAAAAGGGTGTTTTATAAAAGTTCCCTTCATTTATTTATTTTCTGATATGAGATTTTGTTCCTTTTCCAATTGCTTTCCTTTCACATGTGACATATATAATGCTAACTACGTAATTAGTATTTTGGATGATGCAAAAAACATATAGTAGTTAATCACAAATGTTTTAGTTGTAATCTTCGCCTCGTACCATTGTTGTCATGTCTAGAGATCTGGTTGACTTTTCACGGCAACAAATAGTTCTATGTGAATGGTAGTCTCGTTTTATACATACATACATATCTCTAGGTGTGTGGGGGGGGGGGGGGTTGGGTGGGCAATGTTCGGCTACACCTCACTTTTGCTACACCTCTAAAACCCTTCGATTTCAACCACGGGTTCCGAATTAAATAATAATCAAGGGGGATTAGAGCCGTAGCAAAAGTAGGTGGAAGCCGATCTTTGCCTTATATATATATATGTGTGTGTGTGTGTGTATCCGTGTGTGCATGTGTTGAGTTTCGACACTCCATCACGTTCACATGTACGCGCACTACATTGTGTGTAATGGCGCTACCTAACGAAACTTCTAATGTGCTGGAGTCCCGATTGAACAACTCTTCATCGCGTCCGACCGAGCATATATTTGGTCTTGGCAACACTTGTAACAAAAGGAATTCTTTATGTTATGTGCCACCAATCTCATATATACCATATTCTACACCATATTTCTTACGATGTGGGACTTATCCGTCCAAACCACGCACCCACAATTTGAGCCACACCTAATAATTTGATTCTCATAATGTGAGATTTTTCATTTATTTTGATATATATATATAAGACATCAATGATGAAAAATATCACATTGGGGGGATCAAATAAATATGATATATATATATACACGTACATATACATATACATATATGTATGTATGAATGTATATGTATGTATATGTATAACATCAGTAATGAAAATAACACACATGATGTAGATGCTAAGTAGATTGTAGATATGAAAAATTATCGAATTACTATAATCTTAGATGGTAATATAGAATAGGCACCAACAGAAAATATGAAACAACCGAGATATGGATCCCTTGTTTCTTTCTTTATATATTTGTATGTGTGCATGCATGTGGGTGGGGGTTTAAAGACCTGCAAAGCCGCATGATTCGAGCTGACAATAAACCACACATGCCCAACCCAAATCGAACGAAGATGCGAATAGTTATTGGAAAGAAAGAAGAAAGAAGAAAGAAGAAGAGAAAGAGAAACTAAAACAACACAGAATCTCACAATCGAAGTGGAACAACATATAATATAATATCAATGGTCTTTACAAATTTAGAAATTTTTATATACATACATCCATCAGAGTACAACAACAAATCACTAATCATCAGCCTGGACAGCTACAATAACCTGTCCTCATAAATACCGATAATTTAAACAACAATGCAGCGAAAAATAAACATATATGTGAATACGACCAGAAGACCTCCAGCTCGTCTACTGAAGCTTTAAAGCATCCAAATCTAAATATGTAAATATGCTCGGTCTGACTCGAGCATTGAAAGGGAAGAACGCCCGGATCAATCTGGTAAACTAGCATGAGAAAACACACCTCAACTGAATTTAAAGTGATAAAAACTTTTCTTTATCAAACAAAAGTATCTCGTAAGACCATGCCGCACATAAACACGGACGGGTTTTCACCTTACGATAACCAAAACATTTCATATCAAATCATGTTATATTATACTAGTGTCTAGTATACAAATAATATTAAAATAGCCGAAATTGTTAAATTGGTTAAATTTGACGACATAATAGGTTTACAAACAAAATGGTAGGCACGTATTGGAGAATGGATTTCCATATAATGGAAGGTAACAAACTACCTTCCCTATAGTACATCTCTAGAGGAAAGCACCGAAGATACACAAACAATCCTCTACATCTGGCAAGATCGTTCTATCCCTATTTGGCACTCATACATTGCCTGGGTAGAAACCGAATATGTCATCACCCCGGTCATTATTGACCTATCCGAGACAACTCATAGCATACACCACATACCCGAAATATAAAGGGTTATCTAGAAAGGTGATGATTACACCCTTATGGTTGCGAACCACATATGCTCACGGCGTACCCTGTTTAAGCCATTACTGGGTGACGAGGCTTAAGGTAACGTTTACTTTTCACATATCACATTCCACTTTGAATGCCACACTACCATTCCTACAATCACATAACTGATTTCTACAAACGTATAATGCCTAAGCTCATACGTATCAGGAAAGGGTGTTAATATAAAAGAAGTTGCCTTCTCCCCAATCAAACGAATGATACGTTCATAGAGATCAATCAATGTAATTAGAAATGCAACGTCGGACATTCGTCAGTACAATTTATCGAGGAACAGGACAAACCAAAGGCACTCTACCACCACATCATATCGGGAATTACCCCTAGGACTAGTAGCGAGAAGTCTTTGCATATCGTAGTTTTTCATAACAAAGCACTACTACCAGCATATATATAATATGCATCGCGAGTCTAGTGACAAGTAGCCATGCATCATGAAGATCTCCGTCTTCAAAATTATCATCATAAACCTGCACTTTCGAACACATACATTGGTCCAAAGTGGTTCTCGGATAAATCCGACCACAGTCTATCCCGACCAACAACGATAAAGAGGCCCTCAACCTTATACGAAAACCAAGTCTCGTAGACTTATAACGTTTCCAACTCTCAACTTGCTATCCTTTGGCCAAGAAAGAAGCCCGGTAGATTGGAGTACCATAGAGACTCCGCACTACTCGAATCAACATTCTTAATCTAAACGATAATCAAGCCTACTCAGTCGGCTTCATGCTAAGTGCATGACTAATCAGTTCCCATATCAAGTCAAGGAACAGAAAATAGCCAAATTTGATAATCGGTTATTTAACTATCAAAGCAACAAACAATATCTAGCACATAAGCAGTCACTAATCCCATTTAATTAATCTTTTATTAATTAAATAAATTTCCAAATATTTACTTCAAATTATCTTTAAAAAGATATACCCTCAAAACCATTTTAATCTTTCGATATTGGAAAACATTTCCATATACTTATATCAACGGTATAAGTATATTTAATAACATACCATTTTGGAGACACACCAAAAAGATTTCTTTAACATTACAACTTCCGAGTTCATACGCCTCAGAATGGGTGTTAAGTATAAGAAGCGATGCTCCTATACCACCAAGCCTTTAGTACGATCACAAGAACCAATTCGTGTATTTCACAATGGAAAGTCAAAACACAATTTATTGGATCAAAATGAATATTGCGTAAAAGATCGTTACGACAACCAAAAACACTAGTATAGGGATTTGATTAATTATATATATAAATTCTGTGTACTATATAAAAAATTTCCTTTCGGATATCATTTACTATAACAACAGTGTTATAGTACATGCCTTCCATACTTCCCTGTGAACTTCTATTACAACGATAAATGTTGAAATCCATGTTTTCGATAGATATCACATTTTAAATCATTTTTCAAATTATTATATTCCATTTGGAATTATTATTTTCATAACTTTACTTTTAAAGATTATCACTTTAAAACCCATTAACTTTATAAAAAAATATTCCTTTCAAAACATTCCTTTAAAAGATTATTTAACTCTAAAAAACTTGAATGTATTTCCTTTATATAAAAATACATATTTAAATCTCAACATAAATCAATTCAATTGCATATTTATAAAACTATGTTTATAAATCTCCTTTCGATTTTATAAAACTTTTATTTTATAAAATCTCTTTGTTTATAAATTTCTATTTATAAATCATTCTTTTATAAAAACACATTTTACTATCAAAATCCACTTATAAATCCATTTCTTTATAAATCTAATTTATTTATAAAATCCATTTATAAATCCATTTACCAAATAAATTTCAAATCAATTTACAAATTCCAATTATAAATATATATTTCTTTATTTATAAAATATCACTTTTATAAATCTTTTTTATAAACTTGTTGAAAAATCTCTATTTAAAAATATTTCACAAAACTGTACTTTTATAACATAAAAAATAATACTTTTTATTTGTTTAAAATTAAATTCATTCCTTTTAGAAATTTAAGAATTATTAAAACATATATACTTCTAAAATCGCTTTGAAAATCATTTCAATTCAAAGTCACTATTTTATAGTATTTCAAAATACTAAAACTATGGTTCAGTGCTACTATAGCACTAAATAAGCAAAACATTTCCATGTCATCAAATATGGCATCCAAACCATCATATATCAAAATACCTGAAAAGTAAAATCAATAGTGTGAGGAATCCTATTGAATCCCTTCAAGTTGTCTCCCTGCAACACATACAATATATAATCAAATAATATAAATCAACCGCTTCGAGGCGAGATCGTATACAAAGGGTCATCCGCTCATATATGGGAATGTAATAAGGTCTCATCCGCTCTAATAGGCGGGAATATATATATATATATATATATATATATATATATGCAAACCAACTAATAAATATAGTAAATCATCCAAACAAGCAACAAACATCATAAATAAAATTATCCACACTTATATAAAAATATAAGTAGGCCAGAGAGGTGAGTTTACTCATAGAAATTTTAGAAATCGCCAAAGCACTCCAGTTTGAATTAAAATTGAATAATCGTTCAATATAACATAAATTTTCCACTAGCTTTGAATCCATCCAATCCAACTCCACATCGTAGTACTCATTGATACGATCGCAAAGCAACTTGTCGCATTAAATTTGGACCTCGTATAAATGAGTTATGATTTAATGATCGTTTGAATAATTAATTTAAAATTAACTTAAATTAAATAATGTTTAAAACAAATTACCCTCTTCCCTTCATTTCTATCGTATGCGAATGAAACCATCTCGACCGCGACTAAACTCATCGCCGCCGCCTTATGCTCCACCGGACCCCGCCCCGAGCTCGACGCTGATGCGCCTGACCCCCTCTTTCCATTGCCAGCACCGCCGACCCCAACTTCGCCACCGTTCGCATGATTTTGGCCAAGGAACGGACTCCACTTGAATGGCCATAACTGCTTCCATTGTCATCCATTCGACGATCCACGACCGAGGGTCGACTCCTCTTGGCCACGCCTTCATCTTTCATGTTGAACGTTTCGGCTAATTTCGCTCCTAGCTTGCCGTGAAATGATGGCCGTTGGATTTGGCTGTATAGATAATGGCGGCTAGGGTTATAAATTTTAGAGTTTGCAAATCAAAATGTTAGTTTCCTTTTATAAATTTTTTTTCAAAGCACTATTCACACTTTAAAATTTTGGACCCCAATCGAGGCATGCCTCCTAGCATCCTGTATGTTATATCCCTATTTCGAGCACAATGTAAAATATATAGGGAGCCAGTTTCATCATATACTGAAGTTAACTTTTCAAAATCGAATTGTATTAAACTAATTTCTTTAATTAATTTCTACGCGTTCCGAACTCGCACGACCAAACGATATGTCCGATTTCCACGAGATTCGATGACATATAATAATTCACTATTACGGATCCAATGAAACTTTTCATCGAAATCTGAGACAGTGCCCTAGAATTCTATTTTTACACGTTAATTAGAACAAATTATTTCCAAAATCAGTTTAAATCACTTTTTAAATCCAATTTAAAAGTTTACTATCATCCTTCTTATTCAAATAGAATTTAAATCAGCCTTCAAAATCGTTTTCATTCACATTAAATTCAAGATTCAATTATTTAAACAATTCCAAATATTAAATTAATAATTTAATTATCAAATAATTCACTATATTTGAAATATAAGTTATTTAACTTATAAAAATTAACTTTTCAATATTCAAAATCAATTAAATATTCCAAATTCAAATGATAGAAATTCTAGATCGTTAAAGGGGGGAAGAGATGATCAACTAACCCCTTTAAATTTTTAGGGCTACATTGTTCAAAATCAATCATAAATTTATAGATATTTTTGTATATGATTTAAAACCATGTTCAAAATTTTGGTCAATTTGAAAAATTCTTACATAATTAAACTAATATATCAAATCAATGGATAAAATAAATGCTTTAGCGACTAATATTGAACTAACATTTTGAACATGTTAAAGTATCAAAACAATCTCATATTCTTTAGACATGATGTTCATAGTGTAAATTGAACATACTCGAAGATTCGTTTAATTTCTAATTGTGTAACTGTAGAACCGTAGAGTTATAGAATGGAATGTAGTGATAGATAGGTGTAAAGAAGCATTTTTATAAACTAAATATGAAATGAAATTAACGTAAATGGGGCCGAGACAGTCTTTCCTTTATATCTTTAAACTTCATGTTGGGATGTTCTTCCTCTATCCATCACCGACAACCTAATGTTCTTTAACTCCCGTGCTCCTCTGTCCCCCTTTTCTCCACACTCCTCCATAAGCAGCTGGTTTTTGCAACAACCCGAAATTTTGCCGTCTTGGTTTGTGAATATTTAGTAAATTTTAAATATTAAAATTATAAGTTTTATAATTAAGTTATAACTCTTTTAAATAATAACAAATGATGGTAAAATAGATTTGTAAGAACCTAAGATTTTGCCACTTTGAAATAGGCTATTTAAATATATTTTATATAATCAACAAATGGATTTTTATTAGCAAATAAACATATTTTAATTATTTAATAATGATGATAAAATAATTTTCTAAATTTGTTTACCAATGTAGATAGTTTATAGAAAAATTGAAAATGTGACCGAAGAAAGTTTTTCGAAATTTCAACTTTTCGACATTCGAATGTTGTCGAGAACATTGTGCACACATTTAAATCGACAATAAACCACACATGTCAAACTCAAACCATTCAAAAGGGAGGATTTTTATGGGGTAAATAAGAAAAAACAAAGAAAGAATGAAAAACAAACACAGAATCTCACAGCGGAATGACAAAATATAATATTCAAATAAACAGTACATGAAGCTGTTTCACAAATAACATTTGATTACACTTTTACAATACAGATCAGAGTACATACAACATGAATAAATAACAGTATACAAATCTCTGTCTTCGTCCTTCAAAAAAGCAGTCTTCGATACACTGAAAAACTCAGACTGACCCGAATGAATTGAAAAGACAAAACACTCGAGTCAAAACTAAAAGATCTTATGTAATTTAAATCAACAGTAAATAAATATGAGTGTCACGGCGTTAGAGATGTTTATGGGTTTTAACATCTCCTATCCAGTGTCTAACGTGAGTGCAATAACTTAAGATGTTCGGGATTTCCATCTCCTAAGGATCCGTTAAACTATCTACATACATAGTACAATACGCTATTATAATAGTGTCTACAATAAAGTAAAGTATTAAAATAGCGTTAAGGCATTACCCATATCCCCCTTAACACATTTTATATATTCCCGTAGTCTATACAGATACTGTAAGCTCCACCAAACCGGTGGTTTACTCAGGGAGCACTCCATAGGTATGGTACAAAACAAACTCGTAGTGGGCACGATAAAGCATGTGACAAGGCACGCGAGGGAATGTCCAAGGTAGGATACTACCATTTTTCGGATCCAAACTTGTGGTAATGCATAGCAGCTACTACCGCCCACCTCGGAACACAGTCCCATAATTAAAATCGAGGGGTGGCCACCAAATCAATCACATAGTCATAATATGGTATCGAAGAAGCATATCCGATCGGAGGTGCGACCTCACTTGGCCCGCCGTGGCTCCTGTTTTAGTCACATCAAGCTGACTCGCAGGAGTCAGGGCTACGTTAATACCTCATACAGAATCGTTCGCCAAACCATCCTACTTCATTCTGGATTCTCCATCACGTACACAGTTGTTAAAGTGGTTTTCGGTATTGGCAGAGAGTATGACAATATCTGATCCTGGTCTCTTTAACAACCAAACGCTTATTTCACACGAGATGGTTCTTTTACATTTTCAAAACCTTTTCATAATTGATATCAAAATATCATATTCACTTCAAACCATATCATTTTCAAAATCGTATTTACTTTCAAAATCATATTCATTTTCGAAATCATATCGATAAGATAGGTTAATTAAATCCTCATTTCAAAATTATCATATTTACTCAAATATGTCATTTCACTAGCAAATATTATTTCAAATCCTAACTTATGTTATAACATCATTTAACCATATTCGCTTTAAAATCAAGGATTTAAATATAAACACTTCCACTTTACATAATCTGAAATTTAGAAAATAGTTTAGATAGTTATAAATAGATTAAATAGTTTAGCATAGTTTTAAAACTAAATTTTCAAATAGTTAAATACTCTAAATAGTTTAAAAATAGATTAAAATAGTTTAGGTGGATTTAAGATAGTTTAAATAGATTTAAAATAGTTTAAATGGAATTAAAATATATTAAATAAATTTAAAATATATTAAATAGATTTAAAATATATTAAAATGGGTAATTAGTTTAAAATAGGTTAAAATAGATTAAAGTAGATTGAGATAAATTAAAATAGTTTAAAATAGTTGAAAATAGATTAAATTAGTTTAATAATTTGAAAATATTAAAAATCAGGATTTTTAGAATAATAAATCTTTGAACAGTACATATTAAAATAATTAAGTTTGAAATTTATATCAAAATAAACTATTTCTGCCTTTTCAATAAATCTGGACCATATCCAAATTTCAAATCACCAACTCGAATTTAAACTTTCAATTAAATTTCATTAAACCATCTCAATTTATATTGATTATAAACCCATAGTTGAGCTACAATTTTTAAACCACTTCAATTTCATAGATTTCAAAGTTTAAATCTTTAAACATTTCCAATAACTCCATTTCGATAAATTTCAGTTATATTTCAAATTCAGCTTCGAAATTTCCATTTTATTCTTTTAAACAATTCATTAAACCAACTCCACTTTCAACATTTAAAGCTTGGATTTCGAAAATAATTCAGTTTATACAAATCAAATTTTATTTCAAAATATCATTTAACTGAATTCTAATTTTAAGGATTTAAATCATTTAATTTAACCAATCCAGTGTCCATATATAATTTTCTACACTATGGTCAAGTTATACAGATATTTATCATTTCAATCCGTAAATATTTTTATATTTATGGATATATCATTTCAACCCGCAATCCCGAATTAACATTCAAAATCCATAAAATCGCTCGGGTCTATCATTTCAACCTATAACGATTTTTCCCTAATCTATAGATCGTTCGGGTATGTATCATTCAACCCATGGTGATTTTCCTAGCAATAACTAAGTGACACTACAAAAATAATGACTTTTGATAGCAACAAAAAATAGCATTTCCGTCTATTCCTTTTAAACGTTATGTAATGCAGGGTACTCAACGCTATTAGTTAAATAAATCTGGTGTATTCAACGCTAAAGAATCAAAAAGGCGGGACACAGTTTATTTTGTGCGGGAATCAAAAAATTGCACCTCTAACCGGTGACCTCCTCACGTAAACACTTTTTGTTTCTTTTCCTTCATCACCTCCTCCAAAAAACAACAAAACTTCGTGAAATCCCTAAAACGCAACACGCAGACCAAAATTCTGAATTGCAAAACCCTAACCATCATCGCCAACAATCGATCCAAATTGGTGCTGTAATCTCTCTCTCGCAAGCAGCGACCAATTTGAACCACCGTCGTCAACTACCTACCTAGAACCCTAAACCCTAAATCCGTTTGTTTTGAACCAGTCGTCAGATCTAGAACGAGAAGGCTGAGATATTATTAAGCAGTAATTCCACGCTTATTCCAAAATCAGCAATTTCAGACAGCGTTGAAAATCTATGCTCAAACACTGTACCTCTTTTTCCTTAACTCCGCAGCAGCAAATTCTTCTTTCTGGATCAAATTTCTTTTCTTGGTTTCTTCTGCTTCAGCTAGGTAAGATTTAATATTTAATTAGCATGAATCGAATGGTAATGTTTGCGTTAGCACATTTTAGTATTTTAAATCATAGCAGAAGTGCTTGTTGATATTATTCGCTGGCGCATAAGAGTGGAGACTATGTAGAATTAGGTTAAGGGAAGCCATAAACATGGGTGTATGCGCGCGCGCGCTTGTTTGTATTCTATTCATTCTTTATTTTGTTGTTACATGAGTTTTGCTTTCATTTTTAGGTGGCCTTTAAATGGGTGATATCAATCAACAAGTTGTTTTTATAGGAGGATTAACTGATGGTCCTTTAGCAACATAGCATGTTTCTTAATTTTATAAGGCTTATGATGCAATTGGATACATGAGAATGCCCAAATTAAAAGCATACTTCTATATTGATTTTGTTTAAAAAATAAAACTATTTGTCTTCGTGAACTACATTGATTGTATGGAATCTCAGCTTATGTATATGAGGTATTTGCTATTTTGATCTTATATTTAGATTCCAATTGTTTCTTACCCATATAATAATTCAAATTAGTGCTTCTAAAAATATCTATTGATGTTTATGGAAAGAATAAGGGAAAAACATATTTATGATTGGGTGGTGTGGAACTGTACGAAAGTATGATGCTAATCAGTTGTGACAGGAGAATTAAAATTTTGAAATCTCACAAGCTTTTCACAGATTAGTATACTTCTCTGTATTCCATTAGCAATTTCTATTTATTTTACATAGGGCCATTTGTTTTTATCTGCATAACTCCATTTCACTATAAATGAAACTGATCTTCTTTGATCATGCATTTAATAAAATAGCTTCTTTTTTTGGTAGTGACTTCTCCATAGATTCCTAGAACCTTTATTGATTGAATTGGAGAAGAGAAATGATCTCTAGTGCATCCCCTGCTAGCATAATCTTTTATTAGATATGGCACTTCCAGTTTACAACAAGTACTTTTTTTGCTAAATTTCTACAATTAATTATTGTTCCAAATGCTATCCATCTTTGAAAGTGTACATTATTACTTAATATTTTCATTAAATTAGTTGGATCACATAATCAGTTCATCCAATTGGACTTGGACCATTTGGACTTTAATTTTATTTTTTACCCTTATCAATGGTGCAACTTATAGTAATCAAGGATGTTAAAGTCAATAGCAAATTCTAGTCTATAGGGCCGACATCCATCATAAAATTCTAAAACATTGTAAATCCTTATACATGTCATGCTTTATTAATCTGATTCTCTATACTCTTTTTCTTTATTTATTAGGAAATGCCTTGGAACTTGATCAGCTTATTGGTTACTTAATCAACAAGCAAAATTATAAGGGTGTTGTGCTTCTTGGATACAACACTGGTTGCAAGGTAACCAAGTAATCATACTCCATCATTGACGCATATTTTAATTGATTTTATAATTCCCATAACTTGAAATTTTACTACTGCTGCTTTTTGGAAACATACAGAATATTGTACACCATTTGCATACAAACTTGGCATTTTCTAAAGCTGTTACAAGAGTAATTTTACATGTATGCTTAAGCAGATATGTCTCTCAAGGAATATTTTGGAGGCTATTTTGTCAATGATATTTCTTAAACACAAGCTATCAATTAATTATATGGTAAAAAAATTATGTGGAAGTAATCAAATATCAAAAGGAATATTATTAAATGCACTATAAATATGGATTACTTTTGTTGCTCATTTCTCCTTCCTTATTACACTTTACAACCAATTGGTAATTTAAATCATACTTATATATGCAGAATACACTTGAGTATGTAGTTAACTTCTACTTTGAAGTAAACAACATACAAATACTGTTGATTCATGAGTTTTGATTCATGACACAAGCTTCAGAGATCATACGACGAGAATACTATATGATAGCGACAAAAAGAAAATAAGTGCATACCGTGCACTACAAAGGAGATAATCTTACAATCCAGAGATTAGTATGGATATTTATTTTTTTGAGTCTTAGAATAATGTTAAAATCATTCCTCAAATAGTCACACACGCACACAAAACATTTTATATCAAAACTGTGTTCACTGTGCAAATAACACCAGGTCGGCCGACCGACCAGGATACTCGGTCGACCGACCCAGTATCATATGCACAGCTACTTTCTGTTTTATATACGTTTTCAAACTCAGCTGACCGGCCAGGTTTTCCGGTCGACTGACCAGAGAATAACGGCTAGTTTTCTGAAGAGATACGATCATTTCATGAAGAGGAATGTCTTCTATTTCAATAGGTATGGACACAACTGTTAACTAAAACTCTTCATGAAAGATTACAACTCTTCTACAACTATATAAACATATTCAATTCACTTCTACAATCACCGATTCTTGTTTATATTTCTGAAATCTAATCTCTATTCATTTCTGCAAATAAAAGTATTCATTCTTATTTAATACCACTAGAATCCTTGAATTTATTCATATACTTTGATTCTACGTGATTATCTTCCTTCTAAATCTTCACACACATATATACTCTTGAGGATTTGATTATAGGAAAGTTGTACTATCAAAAGACAATCAGTGTTATTCAGAACACATTCGTCAACAAACATTTTGTATTAAGTTGAAGTCCTCTTCGGCTGTTGAGGCGGAAAAATTCCTGTTCGGCTGCTCAGGTGTCGTATACCTATTCCTCCGGGTTAAGTGAGGGGTTTAGTTTAAATCCAGAGGGTATTCTGGGACTGGACGTAGAACGGGAAGTTCGAACCAGTATAAAAATTCCTGGTGTGCTTACTTTAATTTTTACTTTACTGTTATTACCAGTTTTCGCATAAATATACCATATTGCATGATCCTTAGTACTACACGTACACTTTCATTTGGTATCAGAGCAAGGTCATCTTATAACCATCACAAAGTTATTTGATATTTACTTATTTCTAGTAATATGGCAACCACACAAATTAATGATGTTAACACTCACACTAATTCTAGTTTCACAGAAGGTCAATCGACTTCACGACCTCCACTTTTCAATGGTATAAATTACAATTATTGGTCAACTAGAATGAGAATCTATATGCAATCAAGTGGATTTGATATATGGAATATTATACAAAATGAATACACAACTCCTACTGGAGAATACTCAACTTGGAGTAACACACAAAAACTAGATGCTACATCAAATGCTAAGGCTATGAATATTTTATTTTGTGCATTAGATAGAAATGAATTTAATAGAGTTAGCATGTGCACTTCCGGTTATGAAATTTGGAGAACTCTTAAAGTTTCACATGAATGTGACAACCTGGAGTTTTATAACGATTTATTTTCGTCCAATGATGATAAAAATTGTTGTTAATCGCTGTTTGGAATTTTATCCGGTTTAAATTCTTTTACAAAAAAAAACAAATTAGTTTAATAGTTCGTGGGCTTTGAATCTTGGCCTATGTTTTATTCTTTGTGACGTGATAAATAAAAATAACCGTTTCCCCCTTTACCTATTCATTCGAAAACCTAAACCTAATCGAACAAAAATAATAATAATGGCGGCTCGCTTGCAAACTTGGTCACTTGATTTCGGCTGTTAGATATTGGTTAGATATTGTTGATGGTTGTATCCAATTTACTTCATATAAACTTGAGTCTGCATAATACTTGGATACTGTTTTGATTCATTGGTGCATTTGTTGCTCTACTTGACTCTTCTGAAGCTCGAGTTGCTCACTGCTGATTGTTTCTTGTCACTATAGCATGTTGGATACGGTCTGCTTTTGTTAGTTTGTAGTTCATGTTCAACCTGATAGTCGAGTTTGCATGTAGCCTTTTTAGTTAATCACTGAGGCTTTGTCAAGTTGCATGAACGTTTGCATTATTTCTGTGCTTTATTACATGCTTGGTCATTTTGACTTTGTTGTGGCCCTTGCATTTGTATACATCTGGTTCTGGTATCACTTGGGTATTGTTGCATTCTAGTTGCATCACTGTATGTAGATGTATGCTCTGACCATTTATTTGCATTTGGATTTGCTTCTGTAGCTTGATAGTTTAGTCTGCATATGTGCACTGCTACATTTGTGCTCCATTCTCCATATTCACACAATGCGTTGATCATGCATTGGTTTGAGTTGGTTCAACTAATCTGGTATCCTTGAGTACTTGATTTTTGTCTGCACTTTTTAGACCTGTTGTGTGGTTGTTGTTGAGGCATTACTGGTTCATTTTGCATCGAATACTGTCTGCATTGAATACTGCCTGCTTTGGTTAGGTTGCTGCACACCCCTGCTTATCATTTGCATTGCGTTGCATTCGAGTCAGATGTTTTTGGAACCTTGTACTGTCCAGTTACAGTATTAAATATAAATGTACAATTAGTACATTCATGCTTTGGAAACTGTTTGCACCCAGTTGCATTCTAGTCTTCATACACATATATGCAGTGACGTATGTATATACATTAATTGATATGTATATATGTATGTTCGAATTGCATTTTCTTTTCTCTTGGAATGATTGACTTTGTTTTGGAAACGATTCATTTTACTTGTATCAGTATATGCTAGAACCTTACCATTCTGGCTCATGTATTCACTGTGCATTCATTGTTTGCCAAATTAGTTCACTGCATCTCCACATACCTGTTACACTTGTTGTAGTGTACCATGTTGATTCCCATAGTAGATTTATGTCTGCACTTGAACATAGTCTTGTATTTCTTCACTGTATCAATTTGAGTTTCTTCAGTCAGTTGCCATTGTGCATCTGGATTTGAGTTTATTCATTCTTATATTGTTGCGTAGTCTTTGTTGTTGTTGCAGTTGCCCTTGAATACTTGTGGTTACACTGCACTTGGGTCTGATTTTCGTTGCTCTTTGTAGGAGCACATGACTAGTTCATGTGTCTTCGACTGTGACCTTGTTTACACCTTGCTTTGTTTCACTGTCCGGCTTGTCACTGTGAGTTGGTCTTGTAGCTTTGTTATATCACTGTATTATTGACATGAACTAGCAATGTCACTTGTTGTAGTTGCAGTTTGTATAGTCGCCGTGCCCTTGAACTTATGTGGTGGCAGCATTTTTTTTGTTGGAGTCCTACCCTTGTTTCTATGTGGTGGCTGCATTGCTTTTTGTTGAGATTTTGTCCTTGTTGGATTGCATTACATTGATGCACCGATTTGCATCACAGTTTGATTTGTTATCCTTGTACTGGTCATTGACTTCAAGTGGTGGCTGCATTTTCGTTGCAGTTTTACCCTTGTTCCTTGTGGTGACTTTATATTCGGTGGTGGCGAGGCAGTGCACGCGTGCGTGCACTGCAGCCACCCAGAATTGACAGTTTTGAATTGATTTAGTCGATTTGATAAATTGTTTATTTATCTCTGTTGATGATTTAAATATGCTGATTTATTGTTTAACACTGTTTGGTGTTAAAATTTTCGTTATCCGATTTCTTTGTTAAAAGGATTGGATATACGAGATTTCTGTGATTGTCGTCTATTTGATTATCTGATTATTATTACTGCTATGCACTAATAACTGAGTTTGAATTAGACTGACCCGTGTATTATTTTCTTTCGAATTTAATACTCGGGTCAGACCCGAGTTATTTCAGGTTGTAGATTTCCTTCTTTAAGTTGCTGTTTGAGCTATGAAGACTTTTCACATCTTTTGGAGTAATCGTGTCATAGTATAGGTTGATATGTATTCATGTATATTAGTTTATAATGTACGTGTATATATAACTTCCAGAGTCGACAATTGTAGTTGTATCATATGTATTGTATCAACTGTATTGTAACTGACATCAGTTATATATATGAGACTTTTGTTTTTATCTGTGTTCCGCATCCTTTGCATATCTGTGTTGTTTTTATATATATTGTCCTAAACCATTATGAACCATCGTAGTTCGTTTTATACTGGTATTGGATATGTCGATGGAAGTGAATAAATAAGAGATGAAAAATTTAAAATATATACCACTCCTATCGAGGTAATCAATACTAGTGTAAGGCCAACTACGGATGGCCGCTCCTACCCAGCCTTATTCTTCATAATAACAGACAGTATTTCTTTTAATACTCTTTGTTATTGTGAGTATAGAGGTGGGGCGTTACAGTTGGTATCAGAGCTTGGGGTTTATGGACATAATATAAAACATAACTTGGATGGAACATGTGTTACAACTATTTGTCGATGTTTTCTTTGTGTTTTGAGTCAAAACTAAAGATTAAAATTTTTGATGAAATTTTTAAATATCTTTATTTAAAAGATAAAAGTGAAACTGTCTTCGCTGAGTACAACTGATAATCTTTTTGATTTAAAAAAAAAATCAAAATGTGAAATTGAAATAAATTTCATTTGCTGTTTACATAGCTGTGTTTATTTTGTTTCTTTGAGAATTTCGAATCTGAATTGAGGATTCGAAATGATTGCAGTTATGTGATTCTTGTTGAGATTTTTGCTGATTTTCTTTTATGCTAATCACATGTTGATTAGATTTTTGCTGTTTTGATTTATCTTCATTGAAGATATATTCGAATGATTTCTTTGTCCATTTTGTAGTACGTGCAAATTTGAGTTGCACTTTAATGCATTAATTTTACGTTGAACCGATGCTTGGTTATGAAACGTATTTTGTTGCCGTTACCTTTATAACGGGATTTTTACACTAGTGCTATGTTTTGAAGCACGGAGTTTAGTTGAAAATTTTTATGAATGAAAATTCACTGGTGTTACATTGTGGTGTAAATTGTTTTGACGAGATTTTGACGTTTAAAAATTACTGTCGCTTTGGCTTCAGTAACCGTCAAATTTTAAAAGTGGGTTTTCAAGCGGTTATACCGCAATGCAGATTTGTGACCCGTTTTTACGGTATTTTGAGAAGTACAATTTTCTTATCAAAATTGTTACTAATATTGCTGCTTTAATCACATAATTGGGAAATCGTTTTAAAATGAAAATTGTTTCATAAAATTTCTAACAGTTTGCACTTTCAAAAGAAGAGGAAAGTAAGTGATAATCACTTATGAGATTTATGGCATTAAGACCCAAGTAAGGGCAGCCAATTATTTTATATGAAAATCATATTATGATTTTTGCTAATCTTTATTTCTCTGAATAAATATATGATGATCATGAATGGCATTTTGATTGAATTTTGGTTGCTGTTTTGATTTGTTTTTGGCATTGGCTAATTTTGTTTTGAGAATTGTTTAATCAATCATATAACCTGATTACAGAAATGAGTTTATGACTCAGTTTTTATAAGGAAATAATTTGATTAATTTACTGAGAAATATGGTATTGAATAATAATAATGGATTAGGCAGTATGAACAAAGAGGTTTATGCTCATGTCTAGTTCATTTAAAAATTGATATGAACAAAGCAATATTGAAGAAAAAAAAATGTGATCAAGCAGAAATGACTTTGAAATGGGTGGTAAAATTTGGCATGAATGTTGGTATGTTTAGATATGATTTTTAAAGAAATTAAATTCCCTACTTATGAAATGAAGAAAGGATTACAAGAGTATTTATGGAGTTAAAAAGGAAAAATTCCTTAAATGAATAAATATGTATGGTCTCTAAATTACCAAGTAATTTAGGAGAGGTGCCTTGATCTACTCATCATCAGGTGGATGGTGGGTATGTGCATGACTTGTTAAAGTCCTGAAGGCCTCTGTGCAAAGGTTAACAGAATTGAGTCCTCTGCAATGCACACTTTGTGTTCAAAGGCAAGAGTTTGGACCATATAAAAATGTAAAATGGAACTGGAAAATAAGCTAGGCAGTGTGAACAAAGGAGGTTCATGCTTATGTCTAGATTGTTTTAAATTGGAGATGAACAATGCAATAAATTATTTATGTGCTGATTTGTTCAGATCTAAAGCTAAAATGTTTTATAGGTTTTTCTCTAAAACCTTACCCTATGTTCACAATAGGATTGAGTATAAGAATTTTTATAGAATTCTACTGGATTTGTTTAAGAGATCATGACATTCTTGAATATAGGAGATATGCAAGTGATAAAATAAAATTTTGAATGAGACAACTGGAAAAATGAAATAAAACATTGTTTTCATGGATGAAGTCATGGTCAGTGAAATCCATGAGAGAGTTTAATTCTCTCTGATTGAGGAAAAAAGAGAAAGAAAGAATGTAAAAGCATTCCATGAGTTAATAAATCTTTCTGAAATAAGAAATGAGACTGGTCACTAGATTATAAAACTAATCTAGGAGAGAAGCCTTGATCTATTCATCATAAAGAGTATGATGGATATGTGCATGACTTGTTTAAGTCCTATAGGCCTTTGTGTAGGGGTTAACAGAATTGAGTCCCTTACAATGCACACATGGTGTTCAATGGCAAAGAGATATGACCAAATTAAATTGATAAATCGAGATTTAGAGCTGAGCTATGGAATTAAAATGAGTTAATTCCATAAGAGTATGTGTACATGTATACTGTATTGAACAATTGAATAATTGTTGATTTGAGATTCGATTATCATTTTTGATAATTGAATATTTGTTGATTTGAGATTCGATTATCGTTTCGATAATTGAATATTTTTTGATTTGAGATTCGATTATCATTTTTGATAATTGAATATTTGTTGATTTGAGATTCGATTATCGTTTTTGATAATTGAATATTTGTTGATTTGAGAATCGATTATTGTTTTTGATAATTGAATAATTGTTGATTTGGGATTTCTGATTATCGTTTTGATAATTTGGCAATTGCTAATTTTGCTGATTGTAAGATTTTCTAGTCTCTAATTGATTCTAGATTATGTTGATTATATTAAACTGCTGTTTTCTTTCTATCTCTGTTGATAGTTATAGTTTGCTGATTATGAAGTTCGTGTTTTCTATTTATCTGTTGGATAACTAGATATTTGCAGTTTTGCAATTTGCAAATTTTGTTTTCTAATATCTTTGTTGATAATTAGATATCGCTGTTTTGTGATTTCTGTATTCTAATTATCTAATTGATCATTGAATATTGTGGATTTGGACTGAGTTTGAGTATTGAGTTGCCTGGTCCTTGCATTTCCACTGTACAATCTCGTAGTTTCTTTGATATTGCAGTCTTCATGATTCGTAGACTTGAGTTTTACCTATCAAGTTCACTTGAACTTTGATACATTGTTTTATACAACGATGGTTACTTTCGCACTGGGCCTGGTGTCACGTCACTGACCTGATGCACTTGAGCCCTTGCCTACCTTATATATACTCTGTTTCACTTGATAGTTGTAGTGATGTATTCCATAGAGTAACTGAACTGACTTGAGTCTGGTTCACTCGAGTTGCCTTCCTTGATTTACACTGAACTTGTATACATTCATTTGGTCATTTGGGGAGTTGGTTCTGCATTTTGTTGTACCTGTACCTGTAGTTGTCCAAACCGATTCTTCTGAAGTTTCAGCTTGTAGATCTGTTGTTCGTATGTTGCATACATTGTTGTTGAGTCGCTTTGTTACATCACTTGATATTTGTGGTATTTGCAGTTATATCACCTCGAGCTGCATGTTTAGTTGTTTATAGGTTGGCAACTGGTATCTGTAGTTCATGTTTCATTAAGTTTAATGTGCTCGTGATCACTGTAGTCTGTCCCTGCAGTCTATCTGGTCACTGTAGTTGCATTCCATTCATTTGCAGATATCAGTGCTCGTCCCTTAGTTGTTCATCTTGTAGTTCATTATGAGTTTGTGGATGACATGAGAACTTTTGTTCATTTTGTTCTGATTGCACTCTGCTGTCAGTATCACTGCATTGTTTTAGGTCTCAGATATAGTTGCTTGGACCCTCATATTGTTTCAGGTGTACTCTGTATCACTTTTGATGAAGTTTGCATTTCAGTGTATCCTGGTGGTTACTGTTTCGGCCTGAATTTGATCATTTAAGCGTCCCAATCTCTAGTGCTCGAACTCTGTCCATACTTGCACACTGATTCACTATTCTCTGTACAGTATCTAGACCTTATTATATGCACACTTGGTTCGTGACCTTTGTGCTCGAGCTTGATCTTGCAATTTCCAGTTTCATAATTGCTTCATGTAATTGGGTAGTTTGGTCTTCATTTTGCTAGTAGTATTGCTCCATGTAAATAGGGTGTGTTTGTTTCACTTGTCTGGTTGGTCGTGAGACTATAGCATGCATTATTCATGTCAATTTCTTTGGCGTTTGTATTTCCGACCTTTATTTTTCTAGCTTAACCCGTTTACGTTAGAAAAATAATTGTTATTGACAACCGTAATTATGAAAATTGCGGGGACGCAATTTCTATAAGGAGGGGAGTCTGTGACAACCTGGAGTTTTATAACGATTTATTTTCGTCCAATGATGATAAAAATTGTTGTTAATCGCTGTTTGGAATTTTATCCGGTTTAAATTCTTTTACAAAAAAAAACAAATTAGTTTAATAGTTCGTGGGCTTTGAATCTTGGCCTATGTTTTATCCTTTGTGACGTGATAAATAAAAATAACCGTTTCCCCCTTTACCTATTCATTCGAAAACCTAAACCTAATCGAACAAAAAATAATAATAATGGCGGCTCGCTTGCAAACTTGGGCTTTTCAGAATCGAGGCTGCCGACCAGGGATTGTTCGATCGAGGTTGCTCACGGCCGCTTCTAGTTTAGTCGTGCTCTGGGAATTGAGGTGAGCGATTTTAATTGCTCACATCTATCTCAATTCTAGTTAGATTTCTGATTTGTTCAAATTTTGTTTACTTGGACCTTGTTCGAATTCGTATATTGTTTTTGTGACTTTGGGTTTCACAGTTTGGTTTCGTGGATTCCTGGTGACTTCGATTTTGTTTCGAAATTGAATTTGTGATGATATACTATGATTTCGCGATTTTCTCTAACTTGATTAATTCTGTATATTTTGATACATGGCTTTACACTGATGCTTACAGGCTTTAACTTGGTTTTGTTTCCTTTGCTCAGACATACTTGTACATGTTGATGATTTTCTGGCTTAACAAATATAATTTCGAATCTGAACTTTTCGATTCCTATCGTTTTGGCCTTGGTCACTTGAGTTCGGCTGTTAGATATTGGTTAGATATTGTTGATGGCTGTATCCAATTTACTTCATATAAACTTGAGTCTGCATAATACTTGGATACTGTTTTGATTCATTGGTGCATTTGTTGCTCTACTTGACTCTTCTGAAGCTCGAGTTGCTCACTGCTGATTGTTTCTTGTCACTATAGCATGTTGGATACGGTCTGCTTTTGTTAGTTTGTAGTTCATGTTCAACCTGATAGTCGAGTTTGCATGTAGCCTTTTTAGTTAATCACTGAGGCTTTGTCAAGTTGCATGAACGTTTGCATTATTTCTGTGCTTTATTACATGCTTGGTCATTTTGACTTTGTTGTGGCCCTTGCATTTGTATACATCTGGTTCTGGTATCACTTGGGTATTGTTGCATTCTAGTTGCATCACTGTATGTAGATGTATGCTCTGACCATTTATTTGCATTTGGATTTGCTTCTGTAGCTTGATAGTTTAGTCTGCATATGTGCACTGCTACATTTGTGCTCGATTCTCCATATTCACATAATGCGTTGATCATGCATTGGTTTGAGTTGGTTCAACTAATCTGGTATTCTTGAGTACTTGATTTTTGTCTGCACTTTTTAGACCTGTTGTGTGGTTGTTGTTGAGGCATTACTGGTTCATTTTGCATCGAATACTGTCTGCATTGAATACTGCCTGCTTTGGTTAGGTTGCTGCACACCCCTGCTTATCATTTGCATTGCGTTGCATTCGAGTCAGATGTTTTTGGAACCTTGTACTGTCCAGTTACAGTATTAAATATAAATGTACAATTAGTACATTCATGCTTTGGAAACTGTTTGCACCCAGTTGCATTCTAGTCTTCATACACATATATGCAGTGACATATGTATATACATTAATTGATATGTATATATGTATGTTCGAATTGCATTTTCTTTTCTCTTGGAATGATTGACTTTGTTTTGGAAACGATTCATTTTACTTGTATCAGTATATGCTAGAACCTTACCATTCTGGCTCATGTATTCACTGTGCATTCATTGTTTTCCAAATTAGTTCACTGCATCTCCACATACCTGTTACACTTGTTGTAGTGTACCATGTTGATTCCCATAGTAGATTTATGTCTGCACTTGAACATAGTCTTGTATTTCTTCACTGTATCAATTTGAGTTTCTTCAGTCAGTTGCCATTGTGCATCTGGATTTGAGTTTATTCATTCTTATATTGTTGCGTAGTCTTTGTTGTTGTTGCAGTTGCCCTTGAATACTTGTGGTTACACTGCACGTGGGTCTGATTTTCGTTGCTCTTTGTAGGAGCACATGACTAGTTCATGTGTCTTCGACTGTGACCTTGTTTACACCTTGCTTTGTTTCACTGTCCGGCTTGTCACTGCGAGTTGGTCTTGTAGCTTTGTTATATCACTGTATTATTGACATGAACTAGCAATGTCACTTGTTGTAGTTGCAGTTTGTATAGTCGTCGTGCCCTTGAACTTATGTGGTGGCTGAATTTTTTTTGTTGCAGTCCTACCCTTGTTTCTATGTGGTGGCTGCATTGCTTTTTGTTGAGATTTTGTCCTTGTTGGATTGCATTACATTGATGCACCGATTTGCATCACAGTTTGATTTGTTATCCTTGTACTGGTCATTGACTTCAAGTGGTAGCTGCATTTTCGTTGCAGTTTTACCCTTGTTCCTTGTGGTGACTTTATATTCGGTGGTGGCGAGGCAGTGCACGCGTGCGTGCACTGCAGCCACCCAGAATTGACAGTTTTGAATTGATTTAGTCGATTTGATAAATTGTTTATTTATCTCTGTTGATGATTTAAATCTGCTGATTTATTGTTTAACACTGTTTGGTGTTAAAATTTTCGTTATCCGATTTCTTTGTTAAAAGGATTGGATATACGAGATTTTTGTGATTGTCGTCTATTTGATTATCTGATTATTATTACTGCTATGCACTAATAACTGAGTTTGAATTAGACTGACCCATGTATTATTTTCTTTCGAATTTAATACTCGGGTCAGACCCGAGTTATTTCAGGTTGTAGATTTCCTTCTTTAAGTTGCTGTTTGAGCTATGAAGACTTTTCACATCTTTTGGAGTAATCGTGTCATAGTATAGGTTGATATGTATTCATGTATATTAGTTTATAATGTACGTGTATATATAACTTCCAGAGTCGACAATTGTAGTTGTATCATATGTATTGTATCAACTGTATTGTAACTGACATCAGTTATATATATGAGACTTTTGTTTTTATCTGTGTTCCGCATCCTTTGCGTATCTGTGTTGTTTTATATATATTGTCCTAAACCATTATGAACCATCGTAGTTCGTTTTATACTGGTATTGGATATGTCGATGGAAGTGAATAAATAAGAGATGAAAAATTTAAAATATATACCACTCCTATCGAGGTAATCAATACTACTGTAAGGCCAACTACGGATGGCCGCTCCTACCCAGCCTTATGCTTCATAATAACAGACAGTATTTCTTTTAATACTCTTTGTTATTGTGAGTATAGAGGTGGGGCGTTACAATGAAGGAACGAACAAAGTTAAATTGAGCAAAATTTCTATGTTGAAACATCAATTTGAAAATTTTAAAATGAGGCCAAATGAATCTATAAATGACATGTACTCTAGATTTCAGGATATTTATCATGCTTTATTATCATTAGAACAAAAGTTTACTGATTTTGATGTTGTTACAAAAATCTTAAATTCTTTAACGGACGGATGGGAACGAAAAGTCCTAGCTATTGAAGAAGCAACTGATTTGTCAACATTAAAACCAGAAGAATTGATAGGTAATTTAATGTCCTACGAAGTAAATTTGCAGGCAAAATGAAATGGTGCACAAGAAAAGAAAAATGTGGCATTTCAAGCAGAAAAAGATGATTCTGACTCAGAAAATGAAGATATGGCAATGATCGCTAAAAATTTCAAAAAGTTTCTGAAATTCAAAGGAAACAAAAATAATTCCAACAACAATTCAAATAGCAGCAAACCATCATCTTCAACAATGGAATGTTATGAATGTCATAAGAAAGGACACATGAAGAAGGATTGTCCAGATCGTAAAAAGAATAACTTCAAGAAGGATAAAACCAAACGAAAGGCTTTTTCAGTCACTTGGGACGACACTGACTCATCATCCTCATCAGAGAGTGAAAGTGATAATGAACAAGCAAATGTATGCTTCATGGCTTCATTAGAGGATGTAAGTGATTTTACTTTTGAAGATTTAATTGAAATAAATTCTGAATTAGTAAATTTAACAAGACAACTTAAAAAGAAAAATAAGGAGTTGCAAAGAAAGTTAGATAGAACAGTTTTAGAAGTAGATATGTTAAAAGATGAGAAGGCAATATTGGAAGAAGAACTTGAAATTTCTCAACAATCGAATTCTAACTTATCTTCTCAAATTACTTCAATATCTGAGGAACTAGAAATTCAGAAAAATAAAAATGATGTTTTACTTTTCGAAAATAATAGTTTAATATCTAAAATTAAGGATTTAGAGTTAGAAAAAACTAGTCTTAAAATAAAATTTGATGATATTTCTAAAAATGTTTCTAATTTCAATAAAGGAAGAGAAAATCTTTCTAGTATACTAGAAAACTCTCAAACTTCTAACAATAAATCTGGACTAGGATTTAAGAAGCAAAATAATTTTGCTAAAAGTAAAATTAATAATAAAATTAAGAAAGATATTAAGAAAACAGTTTATTCAAATACTAAAACTATTAAGATATGGATTCCAAAAACAAATAATATATTGATAAGGAATAAACATATCAAAAGTTTTATGGAAACTGTTCATAATAACAAAAATTATGTCTATAAAGGGAATTCTGAACCCGTATGGGTTTGGCTTCCTAAGATCTAACTCTTAGGACCCTAAAAAAATTAGGTACCAACTTTTTAAACTTTTTGCAGGTACCACATAAGAAGAGAGGAAAATGGATTTTAGATAGCGGTTGCTCAAAACATATGACTGGAAACAAAGAAATGTTGTCAAACATTATATACTCAAATGGAGGAGCAGTCACCTTTGGAGATAACTCAAAAGGATATATCATCGGCAAAGGCAATGTCAATAGCAACGGTACATCTAATCTACCTCTCATTACTGATGTTTTATTAGTTAAAAATTTAAAACATAATTTATTAAGTATTAGTCAACTTTGCGATAAAGGTTTTAATATAACTTTTTCAGAAAATAAATGTAACATTTTTGATAAAAATCATAACATTATTTTTGAAGGAAAAAGAGATAAAAATATTTATATCTTAAATATGAACGTTAATAATAATTCAAATCTGTGTCTAGTGGCTAAAGAAAATGATTCTTTTCTTTGGCACAAAAGATTTTGTCACATCAATTATAATACCATCAACAAACTAGCTAAAAATAAATTAGCTAAAGGTTTACCCAATATAAAATTCGAAACTAACATATTTTGTGATGCATGTAAATTAGGAAAATTAACAAAATCTTCTTTTAAATCAAAGAAAGTAATATATACAGAACAACCACTTGAACTTTTACACATGGATCTTTTTGGTCCAACTCAAGTGCAGTCTATTAATCATAATAGATATGTTTTTGTTATTGTAGATTATTTCTCTAGATATACTTGGATTTTCTTTTTGAAAAATAAAAGTGATACTTTTGATAATTTTAAAGTGTTTGTTAAAAGAATTCAAAATATTAAAACATTGAAAATTAAAAATATAAGAAGTGATCATGGAGGCGAATTTGAGAATGAAGTTTTTGAACAATTTTGTAACAAGAAAGGTATTAACCACAATTTTTCGTTTCCTAGAACACCACAACAAAATGGAGTTGTAGAAAGGAAAAATAGAACGTTACAAGAATGTGCAAGAACTTTACTAAATGGGACAACTTTATCGAAACATTTTTGGGCAGAAGTTGTAGCTACTGCTTGTTATGTACTGAATCGCGTTTCTATTCGACCATTAACTAAAAATACCCCATATGAACTTCTAAATGGAAGAAAACCAAATATTTCATATCTAAAAGTTTTTGGTTCCAAATATTTTATTTTAAATACTAAAGATCAACTAGGCAAATTCGATCCAAAATCCGATGAAGGAATATTCGTTGGATATTCGGAACGAAGCAAGGCTTATCGAATTTATAATAAACGAACTCAAATTATTGAAGAAAGTTTACATGTTTCTTTCAACGAAAATTTTAAAAATATAAATCCAAGTGTTACTATTGATTCTGATATGAATCTACTCAGAATGAAAATAATAATACAAATGAAAATCTTGATATTCATGAAACCAATACAAACGTTACTTCTAATATAATAAAATCTCCACCTAGAATTTTAAGAGATCATCCTGTGCAAAATATAATTGGAGAAGTTAATACGAATGTTAAAACCAGACATCAACTAAATCAAGTTGGTCATGTAGCTTTTCTTTCTAATATAGAACCTAAGAATATAAAAGAAGCTTCAACTGATGACTACTGGATACTTGCCATGCAAGAAGAATTAAATCAATTCGAACGAAACGAAGTTTGGGAACTCGTTCCTAGACCCAGTGATCAATCAGTCATCGGTACTAAATGGGTTTTCAAAAATAAAGCAGATGAACTAGGAAATATAACAAGGAATAAAGCTAGATTAGTTGCACAAGGATATAATCAAGAAGAAGGAATTGATTACGAAGAGACGTTTGCTCCAGTCGCCCGACTTGAAGCAATACGAATATTATTAGCTTATGCGTGTTTTCATAATTTTAAACTATATCAAATGGATGTTAAAAGTGCATTTTTAAATGGATTCATAAAAGAAAATGTTTTTGTTGAACAACCACCTTTGTTCAATCATGAAAAATTTCCGAATCATGTATATAAACTTAAAAAGGCGTTATACGGTTTAAAACAAGCACCACATGCTTGGTATGATCGTCTTAAAGGTTATTTATTAGAATCTGGTTTTGAAATCGGTAAAGTAGATCAAACACTTTTTATTAAGAAAACTAATAAAGATATTTTAATAATTCAAATATATGTTGACGATATTATTTTCGGCTCGACAAATGAAAAATTATGTCAAGAATTTTCAACTATAATGACAAATGAATTTGAAATGTCTCATATGGGAGAATTGTCATATTTTCTTGGATTACAAATTAAACAAATTGAAAATGGGATTTTTATTAATCAAGAAAAATATTGTTATAATTTAATCAAACGTTTTGGTCTAGAAAACACTGTTGCCAAACCAACTCCTATGAGTACAACGATTCATCTCGATAGAGATGAAGATGGCAAAAGTATTGATCAAAAGTTATATCTTAGTATGATAGGTTTTTTACTTTATTTAACAGCGAGTCGACCCGATATTATGATGAGTGTCTGTTTATGTGCTCGATTTCAAGCAAACCCTAAAGAATCACATATGAGAGCAGTTAAACGCATTATTCGTTATCTAACTAAAACCAAAGATTTCGGACTATTTTATCCGAAAGAATGTCCTTTCGAATTAGTTTCCTATAGTGATGCTGATTTTGGAGGAAGTCGGACGGATCGAAAAAGTACGAGCGGAACATGTCACTTCATTGGATGTTCCTTAGTTTCTTGGTTTAGTAAGAAACAAAACTGTGTTTCTTTATCAACATGTGAAGCAGAATATATATCTGCTGCTTTGGCATGTGCACAAGTCGTATATATGCAACAGACACTACAAGATTTTAATTGTCATCTTGTAAAATCAATAATTTATTATGATAATACTAGTGCAATAAATCTTTCTAAAAATCCGGTCAATCACTCACGAACAAAACACATTGATATTCGTCATCATTTTCTTCGTGATTGTTTGGAAAAAGGATTAATAAATCTAGAATTTATCAACACCGAAAATCAAATAGCTGACATTTTTACTAAACCACTAAATGAAAATATTTTTATAAAACTAAGACGAGATTTAGGAATAATGTCGTTTAAAGACTTATGAATAAAAATATGCAAAAATATGGAAAAACAAAAATTATTTTATTTCTGACCAAAGCGGCACTCGAACTCATGACTTCTGACTTATATGTTAGATGTTGTAGTATAGCCACTTGAGCTATGGGTGTTTCTTGTTTTAGCTCTATTTATAATTTGTACCATTAACCTTAATTTTATAACAAACTATTTTTGATTCTAAAGCATTATATATCATTCATTTACAAACAGTTTTTGTTTAAAAAGTTCTGTGATTAAAATTAAAATTTGTTTTTAAACCACTATTTTTTTAGAAAATAAATGGTTATATATACATACATATGTTTGTTGAATAGAACATAAAATACAAAAATCTTCTTACAAAACAAAATTTGTAACAAAAATGTCTTCTAACAATGACGTCTACAATTCTGAAAATTCTCATCTTTCATACACATCCCCGGACGACGACTGTTCTGATCGCATCCCCGAAAATGGTCCCTATCCTACTTTTCCAATGCCTAACCGTGTTCTAGACTTCTCCTCCCCAGATAAAGACCCGTGACATGGGTGGAAACCATGGGAAGATTCCCATACAGGGTATACACCTGATAAAAAGAAAGGGAAAAATACAATGGTAGTATCTCCATCAACCAAACAAAAGATTGATGAAATACATCACTACCAACAACAACAAATGAATATGCAACGGGAACTTTATTACGAACAAAAAGTCACGGCAAGACGTTTAAGTTTCCTTGAAAAGATTGCCAAGAAATTTTGTTCATCTAAGAAGGATGATGTTGCTGAACCTTCTTACAGAACTCCATCTCCTTCTGACCATGTTCAATCTCCAATAGCTCCAATATGGTCACCGGTAGAAAATGTTCCATCTCCAAATTCATGGGAACGTAGATGCTGATTAACCATGGCTATAACTTATATATATGTTATTATTTTGAATAAGATGTATGGATATATACGATGTAATAATATAATTATATTTCTATAATTCTTGTTTGAAAAACAGCATAAACTTGTCTGTTCACATGACTCGGTCGACCGAACTACCTGAGTCGGTCAGCCGAACTTGTTTCCCGAATGATATTAGAACATCTTTTTTAAGTCGGTCAACCGAGAACCCTGCACCAGTCGACCGAAGCTCTTCCCGAAAGTTTTAGCACTATTTTATACCACAACTCGGTCGACCGACCCAGGTATTTCAGTCGACCGAACGAGCTATTCTGCTGAAATAGCCTTCATACTTTAACCCATCCATTCACCTTTTTATCTCACCTCTTCACTTTTACTCTTCCAAAACAGATTTTAACCCTAGCCCCCATTGTAATCTCCCCAAATTTCTTCAAATTTTTCAAACAAAAATGGCCCCTAAGAAGAAATCTAAGACTAATGCTGGCTCATCTTCATCAACTCCTGTAGACTCTCAAATTGCTTCTTGGCTAGTAAGTGAAAAAGCTTTAGAAAGATGGATAAGGCTTCAAGATGCCAAAATCTTTGAGGAGTCTTTCGTAAGTTATCCTGATTTTACCTCCTACGGTGTTGAACATGCCGCTCTTGAAAGTGGTCTTGATGCATTTCTTGACCATAGGAAAAACAACTTGAAAATTAACCATGTAATGGTCAAGTTATTCCTAGCTAATCTCAACCTTGTAAATCCACCGAGAAACACTGAAAATTGTGTTTGGACGTCGGTTTGTGGCACTTCGATTTTTCTCTCCATTGATCGAATGAATCATATTTTAAATGCTCGACCGGGTGGAATCGCGTTACATGATGTAGACTGTAATACATCAACTCGTGACCGCCTAAGTCATCTATTCTTTGAAGATGACGCTACTGATTTAAGGCAAACTTCATCCCTCCGACCTAAAGCACGACTCTTTCATCGATTCATGATGAAGTCTATTGTTCCAAGAGGAGGGTCATACCATTTAGTATATCCCGAAAACTTCAAGGCGTTATATGCTATGTGTGGAAATATTCGGGTAAATTGGACACAACTTCTTATGGATGAATTCCTTACGTTCAATCAAGGAAAAATGCTTCATATTTATTATGGAGAATACATAATGCGGTTGATTAATAACTTTTTCACCCATGCTCCGGAATCCGAAACATCCAAAGTTCGTACCTTTGACTCACGAACAATAAAACTAATGAAGTTACCCGATGCACCGTCTCAAATTACAACGTTTCAGCAATGGCGTACTATTCCACGAGCTACGTCGTAGCTATTCTACACCTCAACCATCCACTCATTCTACAGAACGTATAACTCTTCAAACCTCAATCCAAAGACCATCTCCCGGTACTAGCACAGCGGCTGCCATTGATATTTTGGCCCAAAATCAACTAGCTTTGGATTCTCGCCTTCGAAAAATGGATGGCGTTTCAAGAAGATCAAAGGCTTCTTCGTAAATTTATGGGATGCCTTATCATGTACTTCTGAAGCCAGTCCTTCATTTGTTGCTTCTGGAAAAAGACCAGCACCAAATTTTTCTTGGTCTACATCCGATAACACAAGTTCCAGCACATCGGCAACTCCCGCACCTACTACTCAAAGACGGGGTAAGGAACCGGCTCCTCTAGATGAAAATCTTCATCCAGAAGAGTGGGATACCGACGAAGATGAGGAGTAATTGTAGTATTTTTACAATTTATTTACTTTCAAGAATTTCTTGTACTTTATTTGTTTCTTAATTATTGTTCTGTTATGTTCTAAGCAAACATCTTTAAATTATTTCTATTTACGCTCAAATATGTACCATGTAAATTTAAATGTTTCGCATTACTTTAATCTGTTATAAGTATTCCTTTTTGTCGATGACAAAGGGGGAGAAATGTATGCAAACTAACGAATTTTTGCAGAAAAGTCGCCATATATTCAGGGGGAGAACTATAATATATATGTCAATATTACTTCGTCACATAAGTATTGTCATCAATCAAAAAGGGGGAGATTGTTGATTCATGAGTTTTGATTCATGACACAAGCTTCAGAGATCATACGACGAGAATACTATATGATAGCGACAAAAAGAAAATAAGTGCATACCGTGCACTACAAAGGAGATAATCTTACAATCCAGAGATTAGTATGGATATTTATTTTTTTGAGTCTTAGAATAATGTTAAAATCATTCCTCAAATAGTCACACACGCACACAAAACATTTTATATCAAAACTGTGTTCACTGTGCAAATAACACCAGGTCGGCCGACCGACCAGGATACTCGGTCGACCGACCCAGTATCATATGCACAGCTACTTTCTGTTTTGTATACGTTTTCAAACTCAGCTGACCGGCCAGGTTTTCCGGTCGACCGACCAGAGAATAACGGCTAGTTTTCTGAAGAGATACGATCATTTCATGAAGAGGAATGTCTTCTATTTCAATATGTATGGACACAACTGTTAACTAAAACTCTTCATGAAAGATTACAACTCTTCTACAACTATATAAACATATTCAATTCACTTCTACAATCACCGATTCTTGTTTATATTTCTGAAATCTAATCTCTATTCATTTCTGCAAATAAAAGTATTCATTCTTATTTAATATCACTAGAATCCTTGAATTTATTCATATACTTCGATTCTACGTGATTATCTTCCTTCTAAATCTTCACACACATATATACTCTTGAGGATTTGATTATAGGAAAGTTGTACTATCAAAAGACAATCAGTGTTATTCAGAACACATTCGTCAACAAACATTTTGTATTAAGTTGAAGTCCTCTTCGGCTGTTGAGGCGGAAAAATTCCTGTTCGGCTGCTCAGGTGTCGTATACCTATTCCTCCGGGTTAAGTGAGGGGTTTAGTTTAAATCCAGAGGGTATTCTGGGACTGGACGTAGAACGGGAAGTTCGAATCAGTATAAAAATTCCTGGTGTGCTTACTTTAATTTTTACTTTACTGTTATTACCAGTTTCCGCATAAATATACCATATTACACGATCCTTAGTGCTACACGTACACTTTCAAATACTAGAGAACCCAATCATTATCTCAGATTCATCTTGATGACCCTATAGCTTAGTAAATAATTAATGTCATCTCACCGGTTTATTAATGGAGTTAAAAAATCAAAGGCTTAAAATAGTGATGATTTTTCTTACTTAATCGATATGGATGTACTAGCAGGTTCTAAGGTAGTGAAATATTATATGTTTGAAGTGTAGCTTAGTGAATGTATATTTGTTAATTAGGTTTAGTATAAAAATCTGCATTTATTATAATATATAGGACAACTTTCAAATTAGGCCACAAAAAATAACTTATTACAAAAATAGGTCTAGTTTTGTGCAAATATGGATTGCGCAAGTGTACTTTTAAAAAAAACCAATTTGTACTTATACAAATTTGGAATACGCAAGTGTTATTTAAAAAAATTAAACTTGAGTATTTTTGGAATGCGCAAGTGTTATTTTTGAAAAAAAAAATTATGCTTGTGCATTTTTGGAATACGCAAGTATAAAATGTTGTATGAAGCAAAACGAGGCCTATTTTTGTAATAATAAGTTTTGAACGAGGCCTAAAGTTGAAATTGGTTACTTTTCGAGTCTAATTTGAAAATTTGTCCTAATATATATAAGATGGTGGAAATTGATTGTGTATACACATCAGATGTATGAACTAATGTTTGCGGTGTAACGTATTAATCAAGAAAGAAAAGAATGTGGAAGGAAGGTAGTAATGCATGGGGCTTTTCAAATAATACTAAGTAAGCTAGGTATGAAAATAGACACATGCTTAAAAGCAACAACTATATAAGATGGTGGTGGATATAGAAGGATAGAGGTACGAGGACTTAAACAATGTATACATATTTGACTGGTGCGACTAGTTGTTGATTAACAAAGTAAAGGAAAATCTAGGTTTTAACATAGTAAACAAGAATGTGTTTGGGTAGGAAAATGGAAGATAAGAGACAACAAAGGGTTTAGTCCTATATGCACTTCTTGTACTGTTGTATATGCAGTATATTCATATGGCCATATGTACTGCCTTGCATGTTAAAATTAGGAAGCAAACAAGAGTTAATTTGCAAATCAATCGATTAATTTACCAATATATATTCACTTAGCTACTCCAATCGGATCCTTAATTATTGTTTTAATGGGATAAATGGAGGATGTCCGATTGGCGATGAGGAGGCGACCTAAAAAGGAAGTTGCTTGCATCACATACATGCATGCATGTTTCTTTCTCCGTAGGCTCTTCTCCTCTCCTTTTAAATGATCAAAGTATGCTTCTTCTTCTTATTCAATTGCATCTTAATTTCTTCTTCACCAAATTGTGGCCTTAATTTACCCATTACTTTGTACTTAATTCATGTTGTACTTAATGACTTACAACCATTAATTGTGATCAATTAACAAATAAATATGCTACACGATTCCATTTCTTTCGTTTACTCGATTATGTCAATATTGCATTAATTATAAAAATATTTTTTCACGATACTGTATTGATAGTCCACTTTCTTTGGTTTATCATCATTTACTACAGATTTTAATTACTCCTAAACCTTACCATTTCTAAATCACAGATTAAAAGCATCCAAAATCTGTGTTGCTTCATTCTGCCGATGATGTCATTTGATTTAATACCGTATTTGCTTCATCGTTCCTTCTTTCCTCAAAATATCTTGCATTACATATTTAAGCCTATTCCATTTTAAAATCATTCAGCTTTTTCATCATTAAATGCATGCCTTTTAATTTTATCATTTACTCTCCTTGAACAATATGCACTGTAATTTATTCCTTGACACACTTTAATGTCTCGGCCATTACTTACATTTTTGTACTTGAATTTCCTTATTTGACTTTTATTTTCGTTTCATATTATATTATTTCACTATTTCATTTTCTTTTCAAATTCAGTGCACATATTATACTAAAGGCTGTTGCTACCTACCCTTAAACGTTTTTAAATTCTTTATTTTACACCCTTTTTTTTGAAACGATACTTTATATGCAACAAATCACTATGACAACATATCACATGTCAATAAACGTTCGAATCATGCTACGAGAGTTTTGTACTTGTGACCTCTCGTACCAAAGCCAAATCACTTAACCGCTGGGACAATGGTGGTTGTCTTTATTTTACAGCCTTCCCTAATATGCATATTGATTCACTCTTTTAGCCATGTGTGCATTTGAGGGAATCTTTAATAAGTTTTCCATAAACGATAAACACAGTTGAGTAAATTTGATTTACCATTGGTTGCTTTATGCATAGCGATAATCAGTTATACCTTTTTCATTTACTTAACTATTTAGTATGGTTTTAATCTAGCATGTTTATTTGCTATTGAATTCTCTTTAGTTATTGGCATTATAGATTTTCCTTTGCTAGCAGGCACTCACAAACTTCACTTGAAGCTTTTCTTTTTGTTCTTTTAGAAATGCATATGAATAATATTTATAAAATTTGAGACATACCTATGAAAGTATTATACATATAATAACCCGCATTTGATAAATGTCCACTAGTTTCTTCCCATATATTTTTGAGTATTAAATGCATATATGAGAAAATAGTAACTCATGGTCTTAGTTACTATATCCATGTCTATAAATAAAAGCTAATTTAAAAAAAAATCAATAATAAAATGCTTTGAAATGATGCTCTTGATGTATTTAAAAGTGATATTGGATGAGATATGGATATGCAGCTTAACTATTGCCACTTAGAAGTTAGTATAAAACTGTAGTTCATAGGTCTAGCAAAATGATCTAAATGATAAAAAATGAAGCTTCCTAACTAAACTCGGGAATCATGCTACGGGAAGGGGGAATTGTTTAATCAAGCATTTTGTACATTATACTTTTTCCAACATTTCTTTTAACATCTAGGTAAGACTTAAAGTTTTGTTGCATGGTCCAATGTATGCTTTTAATGAATTTTTGTGCTTTTTATCACATTTATGCCAAATAAAAATGATATTGCACCACAGTATTATATATAAGCCTGAACGAAATCAATGAGTAAATTGAAGTCTTCTTGGTGAACTTGTTCTCTGTGGCGCTTCCGTGGCTACTTCTTTTGGACAAGTTTACTGGAACAAGCTTAGTAGTGCATTTAGAATGCTTAACCTTTTCTTGTCAACTTGTTGATTCATAGTAAGTGCCATGATATTTTTGCAAAATTTGGGATTCATTGATACGTAGAAATATAATGATTCAGATTTTCCCTCTTAATTACAGTTGAATCTTAATGTTAACTGTTATAATTGAAATTAAAACTTTTTAATCGAGCTGCATGACTCTATTATAATATAGGTTTAGTACGTCTTAATTCGCAATATACTAGACTCTCTATATTTTAATGTTATTTAGACATTTCATCATTTCATCAACCCTCGCCTCAACTTGATTGTTCTTTATCTATGAAATTCACTTAATCACTGTCAATTGTTTCTTAAATTCAAAAACAGGACGCTTTTCTGAGTATAAAAACATGATTTTTGGTACACAAATCTATCACTCATAATAGGAAGTATATTATAAATGTAGAAAGTTATCAGTAATTTATCTAATAATTTTGCTAGCAATAACAATTTTTCCAGTGCCAAGTGAGTAATGGTGGAAGTCTTGCACACGAAACAAAGTCAACTTTGTAACATGCTTTAAATGTAAATATAACACTACATATATTTAGTGTATAAGACAATTTTTTCTAACAAGATGATATTTCATTATTTTTCACTTCAAAATAGATATTGTTATTTCTATTTTGTTCTCAAACAGCTGTATTTGTAATTCGTCTAACTGATTCATTCAGGAAACGTACAAAACCATAATAACAGTATTTTCCAACGTTTAGTAGTGCATTCAATAAAATGTAACTACAATCTATCAGGTGCATTGATAAAATGGCTGTGTTTCAAACATCAATTTACACTTTATCTTATACCACCAATACTATTCAGGATACTTACTGCTGTTACTAACTTTAATAAAATATTTAAATCAAATTTTGTACGAAACTTATGCTACAAGTTAGACGTACAGAGGTAACAGACATTTAAATACACATTCAATGTTCTTCATTTTCTTCGGGTGCGACTTAGAACATATAAATAAACAAAAACTTTTCTACAGTTCCTACAAGTAAAATTTTTCAGTTTACTCAATAAACTTACCATTTCATGCATATTTCATTCACCTAACATTGCCTCTATTATTTTGACACTGACGACACATACTCGATAAACTTGTAGTTGCAATGCCATTTATTTCGTTATAAAAAGTTATCTGTTTTCCCCTTGTCTAGCTACAATCATACAGCTTGCAATTCTTGTCTGTGCTACTAGTTTTACCATATCAAAGTTTATTCAGCAAAGTTGTACACATTACAATAAATATATTTTAATTACTGAAGAAGGAAAAAACAAAATTTAAACATTGACCCATTTTTTTTCCATTTTTTACACTGTTATACCATGCTTAAAACAACTCTACTAGCTGGCCCCACTACTATACGATCCTCGACATCTCCAATACACGTCAAACTAGTTGTAGACCTTTATAAAGAAAACATCTGATTTTTTTGAAATGAGTATCAAAATTTTATGGCATTCAGTAAACAAATTGTTGGATCAATTTCAGTAAACAAATTGTTGAATCTTTGGTGTGTGCACGCGATACCAAAGAGGTACAAATTTTGTTCTCAATGATAGTATGAGTCTAGTTACCTGCTTAAAGTTATACCCTCCAGTTCTATTTCAAACCAAATACTAGTTGTCTTCATCATTATCGTGATATATGGGAACCTGTTCTATGTCTGTCCTCGGGTGAAAATGAAAACTCAATCTATAACATTTCCAACTGCCTTAATCCATAATTGGATCCACTAGCATGTGTTCCATTCTAGTACAAATAGCATTTTCTATGCCAAGCTATTTTTTTACTTCTACAAATTTGATCCACCGGCATGTGTTCTATGTCTGTCCTACGTTTATCTTAGAAGTTAGAACACACTTCCTTTTATCCAACAGAACTTCCATTAAATAGTAAATTCTATATCAGTGAACTTGGATGGTACTTTGTCAATTATTGTCTACAAATTTAGTATATTCAACCTGGAACTGTCATTGTCTACTTTGTCATTTAATGCAGGAACTTGGTTAACACTGAAGCAACCTGGAGCAATGTTGAGATCCTTGCAAGAATCTTCTGTAGCAGCCATTTCCGTATCATCGTCTCCATAACTGAGTATTTGTGTCCATTAGTTAGACTATTTTGAGCTATTATCATGTGACCATGTCTTGTAGTATTTGTGTTCATTTGTTAGACTATTTTGAACTATTATCATGCGACCATGTCTTGTAGTATTTGAAATATTAGCATAATTATTTGAAATTTTTCCACTGGTTTGATTGTGTGTTTCCAAATTAGAATTCACTGCAACGTTATCATTGTTACATATAGTTGTTGTCATCTTCTCGATTTGTTATTTTTGGGATCCACATTTTAATATATATATGTGTGTAATGTGTATACATATATCTATTTGTGTGCGTGTATATATATATATAATATAATATAATAAAAAGAAAATTGAAACAAATGCTGAAAATTAATATTATATAGAATAGCGTTTGAAAAACGCTATTGATTCATCAAACGCTATCACAACTCTATATGAGGTGTAAGATTTATGCATCAAAAACGCTATAATAGAATCAAAAACGCTATAGTAGAAAATAAAAACGCTATACAAGCATGATAAGAAATGCTATCGAAAAACATTGTAAGGCTATAACATGGTTTGATCAAACGCTATAAAATGTGCTCGAAAACGCTATAGAAGTTAAATGAAGGATTATATTCCCTATAGCGTTTAAGTTTAATAACAGAGAAAAAACGCTATGGTAGGTTGCAAACGCTATGCCCTTTTGTAAACGCTATTAGCTATTATAGCGTTTTCCTTCCTGCTATGTAATGATGTCGGCCTACCATAGCTTGTGGTTCCACGGCGTTCTCTGAAATGCTATGGTAGCCTGTTATAGCGTTTTTCAAATGCTATGAAACCCATAAACTGTTGTAGTGTGAACTTGCAGTGTTATAACAACATAAATATAACATCCAGTCATCCAATATCAACAATCAACATCCAACAAAATCACCATTCAATCAACTAATAACAACAATTAACTGATTATCAATAACAAGAATTTGATTGTCAATTATTATTCAATATTAAATTAAATAACGATTAAATGCAATAAAAGTCATATTTAACTGGAATGACTATTTAAATATACCAAACATCAACCAATCAATTTCTAATCACATCATAAATTTAAATTAACTAACATAAGATAATTTAGTAGTTTTGAGTGGGTCAAAACACTCACTTTCGATTTCAAATCGATTTGAAATTCAAATGAAGGCCCAAATTTGAGCAGTCTTAGAATTTGTCCAAACCAGTGCCAAAATGTCCGTAATTTCGATACGATCGCGGCTGAGCAAACCGTGTGTAAATCCGACCTCGTACGTAAATGATATGGTAGTTAGAACATTTTGAAATTAAAATTTAAATTAAATAAAAAAAGAAACAAGACAATCATCTCACCCAGCCACGTCATCGCCCTGTGATACACGAACGAAACCCTACATCTCAAGCACCATATCGCAATCGACTGAAGTCGCCTCCCATCACTACCTTTGACCAAAATTTGCACCGCCCACGTCCCACTACGACCTGATCGACCAACGCCATGAGAACCGCCTAGGCCAGGCGCCCCTAAGGCCTAAACGCACGACCCCCCCCAGCCCCATCTCCGACCTCCACCGCCGCCATGTTTGAGGCCCAATCGTGGTGAATTTTGGCCGCTCTGAGACAAACTGATGCAGCAGCGGATAACAAAACTGATGAAACTGTGAAAGTAGCGATCGATGGAATAGAAGATACCGAATGGCCCAAATCCGTTGATCCAAAGATACCGGATTCTAGCTATCCCAAACACGTTGATCGCGCACGATACCGTGTTTAAAGATCTACGATTCTTCGTACGTTGATCTAGCGCACTAGATACCGTGAATCGGCTTCAGCAGTCGTTGAATCGAGCGCACTCGATTACCGAAAGTGGAGATAGGAGATCACACTCAACTACCAATTGGAGAAGTGGCACAAAGCACACAAACAAGTTTTTATTCAAAATAAACTAAACTATTACAAATGACACCACCCGCCTATTTATAGGCTTACAACTCAACACTACTCAACTTGACAACACATAGGCCGGAAACGACCTAAGAGGGTGCACGACCTAACATTGGTCGCGACCTACGACTTATGTACAAAGCGACATACGAAAACACTTTACAACACATAGGTCGGCAACGACCTAACACAGACAACACTTAGGTCGTGAACGACCTAACACTTGTTACAACACAACAACATACAAACGACATAAGAAATTACAACATAACGTCCTAAAATACAATACATACACGAGTTACAAGTATACAACCTAACAGAAGTAGTTACAACACAAGAGACCTAAGCTCCACGCGACTTAGTCAAAGCAACATATGCGGCATAAGGTCGTTAGCTCGCTTGAGCAACCTAAAGAAGTGCCTTCTAGAAATCTGCAAGCGACCTACCAATAGAGCGACATAAGCAACCTTGCGACCTAAACTTTATGCGACCTTAAACATCAGAAGAAAAGTACGGCACACTGAGTGAGCTAACTCGTTAGGTCGTTCGCGACTTATCATAGGTCGTTAGCTTGTTTGAGCGACCTAAGGAACTTGGGTGATATGAGGTTTGCTTTAACTCGCTAGATCATTCCAGCGACTTATCATATGGACTTAGGTCGTTAGGTCGTTCCAACGACTTATCATATTGGTTTAGGTCGTTATCTTCCTCGCTAGGTCGGAGCTCGTTAGGTTGGAGCTTGTTAGGTCGTTGGAGACTTAAGGTAGTACGTATAGCCTTGTTTAGCTCGCTGGACCGGTTCCCATGATTCACTAGGTCGCTTGGACGACCTACCAACGTACTAGGTCGTAACATGCTAGGTCATTTGCGACCTAAAATTCGCAACTTATGGAATTTCATGAATTCTGGAGCAGCTTCGATCTCGTGACGTTGGTGCGCTGCATCATACTCCCCTGATTGAAAAGAATTCGTCCCGAATTCATTATCTTTCCTTCTTCGACATGCTGTCTTCCATTCATTACCTGGTCTGATACGACTCTGGTGATAACCACTCTTGAGATTGATTTTGTCTTGACCCTTTGACGCTGCGGTTTGACATAAAGAACGCATTGCGTAAAATAGACGTGGCATTAGACAGGCGGCATAAGGAAGTGACCTGAGGGAGATGACATATGAAAAAGTGTGGAATGAACTAAGCACTAGTTTCCAAATCCAATTCATGTAGCACAGTACTTCATAAGAATAGTGTCGTATACCATATTGCTTGTGCCAATAGGAAGACGTGATATAGAACCACAACGTGTCGAAAAAGTGAGACAATATAAGGAAGTTTAAAATCATGGAACGACTTAGGAAATCACGACCGAAGAAGTGTGAGGACTCATTCTCGGACTCTCATCTTTCCTTATCTCGTTCAGGTGTGTCCTTACTTAGAATCTTCCCTTGATGTGTTGCATCAACTTCCCATGACTGAAATGAATTTCCACTCGCTTCTCCTTCAACATGTTTATTTTCATGAAACGATTCCAAGCAATTGACGTTGATAACGTCAGCAGTGCGGACATGATCAGGCAATTCCAACTGACAATCATTCTCTTCATCCTGTCTTTTCAACTCTTCCTTTTCTTTCAGATTCTGAAGACCATACGATCCCTGTAGTAGAATGGCAACTGGTACTAGTTCAGTGTGAGGTTGAATGTCCTGTAGTGGTGGTAACTCTTCGGGTAGTTCTTTAGGATATTCGCCTTCAGATTCATCGAATTCTGATCCAACTTCCTCAAAAACATCAGGATCTTCACTCGTTCCTTGCCCGGTCAATATAAACAATTCATTACCATTTTTCACCTTTTCGATAGGCTCTTCCAAAAATACAATACTAGTTTCTTCAGACAGTTCCTCTGAAATCTTATCCTCAAAATCTTCACATACTTCAACCTCTTCAGGTGTCTCAAATTCAGAATTTTCCCCATATTCAATCAACATTGATAATTCATCACTAGCTTTCATTTTATTGACGAACTCTTCCAAAGTTAATAAACTATCTGATTCTGCCTTCTCTTCTGTTTCACTTTTACTTTGTTCGGGCTTCTCGGAGATTATGGAATTAACACTTAGCGGCCTCTCGCCCATAAGCTCGGGTGTTAAACAAGAATCCTTCATCATCAAGTAATTTCCCTCAACTCCGAACACACTTTCTTCTTCCATACTATCGACATCAATCTTCGGTGGTGAATAATAATCAACTTCTACATCCACATGCTTTGACTCAATTTCTTCATCATCATCAAATTTCGGTGGTTGATAAAAGTCAACTTCAACAGTCATCCTCAACAAGTTACATCCTTCATCTCCTGACAAAACTCCTTCATCGTTGTCAAATTTAGGTGGTAATTCCTCGAACGATTCTATAGGACCGACCTCTTCAAATTCTTCTAACATTGGTTTAACCTCCTCAGAAGTTTTAAGCCTTTCACTTGTCTCATACCTAACCAACAATTCAGCACTACCTTCTGCTTCTTCAACACTTTCGCTGAAAGAAAATGGACTAGTCGATTCCTCTTCCTCTTCCGGCTCGCTTTCGGTAGAATCATCCACATCTTTGTTTTCAAAATCTTCGACAACTAAGGCTTTCATCTTGGGCTCTGTACATTCAATACTTCTATGGTCAGACTCCTGATAATGATAGCGCTTAATTCGGTCATCAGCATTTGTCTTAGTGCTTCCATGTACAACTGGTTCATTGACTCTCTTAGAAACATTTATTCTACCATTAACGCCTTTAATCTGATTGCTGGAGTTTGTAACCACACCCTTTCCTCGACTTCCTTGACTCAACTTCTGCATTTGTTGGTTCACACGTGTTTGATAATTGTAGGGTAAGAAATTTGCCTTCATCATCCTTTTCATCTTATCCCACGTGACAACTTTGGATTTCCTCATTCTCTCTCTGGTTGATTTAGTTTGTTGCCACCAATCCATAGCTCTTCCTTTCAATCTGGTAGCAACTAACTTAACTTGACGACCTCAGACACGTTGTTGAGTTTAAAAATCTTTTCAACCGTTGATAACCAATCCAAAAATTCCTCTGCTTCTAGACCACCTCGGAATTCTGGAATCTCCATATCCTTCCATGATTCTCATGTATGACCATTCTCTTCAACATTCCTATATTTATTTTGCCCTTGACCTGGATATTGAAAGTGAACACTATCACCATAACTATCTTTTTCAAAATTAGATGAGCTTCGATGTCGATTCTGAACATTGACTCTTCTATGACCATGCACATCTTCTCTACTTCTTCTTTCCTCTACTCGATATCTTTCAAAATCACCATATGGCTCATGCTCGTAACCACGATAAGCTGTCCTTTCTTCATTCTGATAATCACGATTGTCTCGAACTCCATGATCTTGATTTATGGACAAAGATGATTCTCTTCTTTCTCTATCATAATGCGGCGACACTCTCCTTTGATTTCGATTCATGTCAAACTTCATTCTCTCCACTCTTTCGAAATCTTTATTGAATCTTTCATCGATACGTTGCTTCATCTGTTCAGGATCTTCACTCCCATACAAATCTACAACACTATGATGACGGTTAACATATCTCGGAGGCATGATCAAATCTTCAACGGATCCAAACACAAACTTCACTTTGATCCAAAAAAAAAATTCGAATCAAACTTCCCCCTTGTTTGAAATCTCACGAACACCCAAAATAAACAAACAACTTAATTTGAACTCTAAAACTTCAAAACTTTAACTCGGCCTTGATCTTCAAAGTGATGCACGGCTTGAACTTCTTCAATAGAAATTGGCTCCAAGACTCGGCTTAGCTATGATTGGCTAAGTCTAGCTCTGATACCAAATGATGCAGCAGCGGATAACAAAACTGATGAAACTGTGAAAGTAGCGATCGATGGAATAGAAGATACCGAATGGCCCAAATCCGTTGATCCAAAGATACCGGATTCTAGCTATCCCAAACACGTTGATCGCGCACGATACCATGTTTAAAGATCTACGACTCTTCGTACGTTGATCTAGCGCACTAGATACCGTGAATCGGCTTCAGCAGTCGTTGAATCGAGCGCACTCGATTACTGAAAGTGGAGATAGGAGATCACACTCAACTACCAATTGGAGAAGTGGCACAAAGCACACAAACAAGTTTTTATTCAAAATCAACTAAACTATTACAGATGACACCACCCGCCTATTTATAGGCTTACAACTCAACACTACTCAACTTGACAACACATAGGTCGGAAACGACCTAAGAGGGTGCACGACCTAACATTGGCCGCGACCTACGACTTATGTACAGAGCGACATACGAAAACACTTTACAACACATAGGTCGGCAATGACCTAACACAGACAACACTTAGGTCGTGAACGACCTAACACTTGTTACAACACAACAACATACAAACGACATAAGAAATTACAACATAACGTCCTAAAATACAACACATACACGAGTTACAAGTATACGACCTAACAGAAGTAGTTACAACACAAGCGACCTAAGCTCCACGCGACTTAGTCAAAGCAACATATGCGGCATAAGGTCGTTAGCTCGCTTGAGCGACCTAAAGAAGTGCCTTCTGGAAATCTGCGAGTGACCTACCAACAGAGAGACATAAGCAACCTTGCGACCTAAACTTTATGCGACCTTAAACATTAGAAGAAAAGTACGGCACACTGAGTGAGCTAACTCGTTAGGTCGTTCGCGACTTATCATAGGTCGTTAGCTTGTTTGAGCGACCTAAGGAACTTGGGTGATATGAGGTTTGCTTTAACTCGCTAGATCGTTCCAGCGACTTATCATATGGACTTAGGTCGTTAGGTCGTTCCAACGACTTATCATATTGGTTTAGGTCGTTATCTTCCTCGCTAGGTCGGAGCTCGTTAGGTCGGAGATTGTTAGGTCGCTGCGACTTAAGGTAGTACGTATAGCCTTGTTTAGCTCGCTGGACCGGTTCCCATGATTCACTAGGTCGCTTGGACGACCTACCAACGTACTAGGTCGTAACATGCTAGGTCGTTTGCGACCTAAAATTCGCAACTTATGGAATTTCATGAATTCTGGAGCAGCTTCGATCTCGTGACGTTGGTGCGCTGCATCACAAACGAAGAACACCGATCATGACTACTCGACCTCCTCTTCGTGCCCATTCCCTCCGATCGACCCCTTGTCGCAAATCCACCGTTAAATAATCGAAACCCTAATATGGACGGCTGAGGTTCATCCTCAATTTCTGATAAAATAGTGATTCAAATTGAAAAATATAGCACCAGTGAATTACGCTTGTCAAGGGCTTCAAACGGTATATAATATGTTAGGGTTTTGAGGAGTTTGATTTTGAAATTGAATTTGAAATTGGAATAGGGTTTTGAAATTGGAATATGTTTCTGCCATTGAGAAGAAGAAGCAAACAGATGGAATTGTACTACTGTAATAAGGAATAGAAAGGCTGCTAGGGTTTAGAAAGATCTATTTACACGAACAAAGCCCGATAATAAAATTGAACACGTATCGAATTGGTACGAACGACAATAACGACGTGAGGAGCCCGTTTCGCCTCCGAAATGAAAGTGGGTCATCCCATATATCAAAATAGATGTTTTCGATATTTTTAAATTTAATGTAACAAGTTTTAAGTCCTAATTCCATTGTATATATAAGTTGGCTTTAAAATCTGCTTATTTCAAGTTGATTTCAATAAATTGATTTCTGCGCGTTTCGAGTTCGTACGGTCAAACGAAAAGTCTGATCACTATGAAACTAGAAATCCTACAATAATTCGCCGTTACAGATCCGATGAAACAGGTTTTGTCGAAATCCGAGATAGTGGCCAAAATGGCTATTTTCACGTTAATTAAATAAATTATTATTAAATTAATTAAATCACTTTTTAAATTCAAATTTAATAATTAAAAAATTTCATCATTTCTAATTACAAGAAATTAACAATCTTTTTAAATCCAATTTCCCATGTCAAATTCAATAATAATTATTGCACTAATTACGGTGCTCAGTTTCAATTGTAGTAAATCCATTAATTATTATTTAAATTCAAATAAATTGATTTTATTTGATTTCAATCTTTTTATTCAATCAATCATTATCTAATGGATATAATTAACATTGGTTTACCCTTTATTACATTAATTTTCTTCGGTTATCATTTTAATTCACATTAACTACAATATTTAAGTAGGTTAAATTACAATTGATTTACAATTTCAACGGATTAAAAAATGCACTGTTAATTAAACAATTGTTACAACTCACAATTTCAAACACATTTCTATGTTTCATGTTAACAAATAAAACTAATAAATTCACATATTGATTGATTATTCTATATTAACCACTTTAAATTAATTACATACAATTTCCCCATTAAATACAACATTGGTTTATTTCTTTGTTTCCATTTATAACCAATTTTATATTTACAATCATTTCAATTAATTGGAATTGCATTAAATTAGTTTTCCATTACCTTACATTAACATTATTACATTTCATTCTTGTTATTCTCCTCCTTAATAAATCTTAAATTTTATTTTAATTTTTCACAACATTAATTTCCAAAACTTGTTTAATTAATTAATTTAATTATCGAAAATTACGGGTCGTTACACTCTCCCCCACTCAAAACTTTTCGTCCTCGAAAAGGAAAAGAAGGAATTAAGATATTGATATAATTTATTCAAAGTATTCAATTTATAAACCATAAATTTACATAATTAAATAATTTAAATGAAATATATCAATTTATAAACAATTAAAACCTTTCATATTCAAGTCCAATAAAATTTGAAAAAAAAATTCATTTCCATAAAATTTTCTAAGTTTAAAGTTCATGGAAAATTTCGACAGAGTCTCCTTTGTACGGAGAGGTCTGGGAGAAATAATAATATCATATTTCAAAATAAAATAATCCCAAACCATGGGAAAACAATTATAATATCGCTAGAAAACCATAATCCAAGAATGTACCTATTTATCGGGCAAACAACTCTTATTTATGAAACCAAAAGCAGTAGTTATTGCTTCCATAAACCTGTATTTCACTTACACAATCTAAAGAGGTTAATAATTATGTAAAAGAGAAATATTTAAGTTGTTTCAATTAATAACAAAACAAATCTACACAACATAACTATAGTCACTTTGCAAACAAACATACAATCATCACATAAAATCAAAGTAATCAACCATCCATCCATAGCAATCAAAACAAATGGTTTGTTCGGGTTTAGACATCTTTAATCGTATAAATTTATAAATAACTACTAAGTATACCATACACTCAACAGTCTTAGATAAAACTTAATAAATTATTTAAACATCTTTATAAAGTTAGAAGTACCTTTTCCCAAGCATCCCATAAGCCAAAACAAACAATAATTTCAAGTATCGTTTAATTTATTCTTATAAATCTCCTTTCACATCGTTTACTGTTCATTTTTTTCGTACAATGATTATTCTCTTTAATTTACATTCATTACTTACAAAATTCATTTCCCATTCATTCATACAATGCCATTTTCTCATTTCATTCCTTTACCTTCATTGCTTACATAAGTTATTTCCATTTCAATTACTTAAAATAAGAAATGAATTAATTATTTAAGTATTTCATACATTTTATTTCAGTTTACTTCACATTTACTATTTACTTTAATTATAATTGGCTTCAAACATCACTTAAGTTTATAATCGTCTACTTACAATATTCACCTTTTTCTATTACATTTAATTAGTAGCACTTCAAATTATTAAATTAAGTTTATAACATTTTATAACATCAGATTACTTATTTATAGACATAATTTCATTGAACACTTTCATTACTGAAATTTTACTTGTATAATATTCTATTACATATTTATATTAATATTCAACTTTCAACATTTTGTTAAGTTATATACATATATATATATATATATGTGTGTGTGTGTGTGTGTGTGTGTCTTTTAGAATGTAACTGAATGTTACACAAGTTCATCTTATTCATTTTAGTTAACAAAATGTTTAGTAGTTACATCTTCTAAATTTTCATATATACAAGTTACAGGTTTTCAATTTCTTATAATTTCATTAATCATTTAACATTAAATTTCTTATTTTCCGTTTTAAAAGTTTGCAATTATTAAAATAGTTAAAATTTCATTTATTATAATAATTAAAATTTCTAATTTACAGAAACTTAAGAACTAAATACCTAGTTCCATTTTTAAATCATTGTAAAATAATACACACACACACACAAACACACACACACACACACTCATAACTTATTTATATCCAATCATATTTTGAAATTAAAATTAAGACTTGCTTATCAAAAAATATGCAGTAAAACTAATACGGCGGGTCTTCCCACTTTGAAACTCGAAAGTGAACGTTGATGATGCGTGCACTCATCACCGAAATTATTTTCCAGCGACGGAGAAGGGAGTACAGAACTGAACTTATTTCCTTTCAAAATTCCCTTAAACATTTCTTTCAAATCATATTGAAATATTTATATAAGAAAATACTTTCAAATAATACTAATATTATAATCCAAAATCTTTTGAAAGCAATTTTTCAAAAATCATAGAACTTAAGTTCTCGAATTTCAATTTATATTCATTTTAATTATAATCCAATTTTTTTAATTAATATTTATAAATTTCACTTCCTAACAAACAACCAAACTTATCACATACAATTATATATATTTATAAGGATTATTCTTTTATATACAAAATATAATACTAGGAAAAATTATTTCATTTACCAATATTTCAAAACAAATATTATATCGGTTTTCCCTATTAAGTGTTTAGAAATCCCTATTAATGCCATAGCGTCCTATGTACCGACCAAGATTTACAAATACTAAACAGAACAAATTAACACAAAACAAAACCTTTTATAACAATAACAAATACGCTCTCTCATATATATACACTCAACGACTCATTTTATGGTATTGCTACCCTATTATCTAATGAGTCAGGCCTCACAAAGCTAAGGTTATCGCTAAACCTGGCTCTGATACCAAATGTAACGACCCACCTTTTTGGATGGTTTAAATCGACAATAAACCACACATGTCAAACTCAAACCATTCAAAAGGGAGGATTGTTATAGGGTAAATAAGAAAAAACAGAGAAAGAAAGAAAAACGAACATAGAATCTCATAGCGGAATGACAAAATATAATAATCAAATAAACAGTTCATGAAGTTGTTTTACAAAATAACATTTGATTACACTTTTACAATACAGATCAGAGTATAAACAGCAGGAATAAATAAATAATGCAGCGGAACAACATGATGTAGTGGGATAAATAACATAAATAAATAATAGTATGCAAATCTCCATCTTCGTCCTTCGAAAAAGCAGTCTTCGATACACTGAAAAGCATAGACTGACCCAAGCAAATTGAAAAGACAAAACACTCAAGTCAGAACTTAAAGATCTTATGTAAGTTAAATCAACAGTAAATAAATATGAGTGTGACGGCATTAGAGATATTTCTTGGTTTTGACATCTTCTATCCAGTGTCTAACGTGAGTCTAATAACTTAAGAGCTGTTTGGGATTTCCATCTACTAAGGATCCGTTAAACTATCTACATACATAGTACAATACGCTATTATAATAGTGTCTACAGTAAAATAAAGTATTAAAATAGCGTTGAGGCGTTACTCATATCCCTCTTAACACATTTTATATAATCCCATAGACTATACAAATACTGTAAGCTCCACCAAACCGGTGGTTTACTCAGGGAGCACTCCATAGGTATGGTACAAAACAAACTCATAGTGGGCGCGATAAGGCATGTGACAAGGCACGTGAGGCAACGCCTAGGGAAGGATACTACCGTTTCACGGATCCGGACTTGTGGTAACGCATAGCAGCTACTACCGCCCACCTCGGAACACACTCCCATAATCAAAATCGAGGGGTGGCCACCAAATCAATCACAAAGTCATAATATGGTATCGAAGAAGCATGTCCGATCGGAGGTGCGACCTCACTTGGCCCGGCGTGGCTCCTGTTTTAGTCAAATCAAGTTGACCCGTGGGAGTCAAGGCTACGTTACTACCTCATACAGAATCGTTCGCCAAACCATCCTACTTCATTCTGGATTCTCCACCACGTACACAGTTGTTAAAGTGGTTTTCGGTATTGGCAGAGAGTATGACAATATCTGATCCCGGTCTCTTTAACAACCAAACGCTTATTTCACCCCAGATGGTTCTTTTACATTTTCAAAACCTTTTCATAATTGATATCAAAATATCATATTCAATTCGAACCATATCACTTTCGAAATCATATTTACTTTCGAAATCATATTCACTTTCGAAATCATATCGATAAAATAGGTTAATTAAATCCTCATTTCAAAATCATCATATTTACTCAAATATTTCATTTCACTAGCAAATATCATTTCAAATCCCAACTTATGTTATAACATCATTTAACCATATTCGTTTTAAAATCAAGGATTTAAATATAAACTCTTCCACTTTACACAATCTGAAATTTAGAAAATAGTTTAGATAGTTATAAATAGTTTAGCATAGTTTTAAAAATAAATTTTCAAATAGTTAAATACTCTACATAGTTTAAATAGTTTAGCATAGTTTTAAAAATAAATTTTCAAATAATTAAATACTCTAAATAGTTTTAAAATAGATTAAAATAGTTTAGGTGGATTTAATAAATAGTTTAAATAGATTTAAAATATATTAAATAAATTTAAAATAGATTAAATAGATTAAAATGGGTAATTAGTTTAAAATAGGTTAAAATAGATTAAAATAGATTAAGATAAATTAAAATAGTTTAAATTGTTTAAAATAGTTGAAAATAGATTAAATTAGTTTAATAGTTTGAAAATCTTAAAAATCGGGATTTTTAGAATAATAAATCTTTGAACTGTACATATTAAAATAATTAAGTTTAAAATTTATATCAAAATAAAATATTTATGCCTTTTCAACAAATCTGGACCATATCAAGATTTCAAATCACCAACTCGAATTTAAACTTTCAATTCAATTTTCATTAAACCATCTCAATTTATATTGATTATAAATCCATTGTTAAACTATTTAAACAACTTCAACTTCATAGATTTTAAAGTTTAAATCTTTAAACATTTCCAATAACTCCATTTCGATAAATTTTAGTTATATTTTAAATTCAACTTCGAAATTTCCATTTTATTCTTTTAAACAATTCATTAAACCAACTCCACTTTCAACATTTAAAGCTTGGATTTCGAAAATAATTCAGTTTATAAAAATCAAATTTTATTTCAAAATATTATTTAGCTGAATTCAAATTTTAAGGATTTAAATCATTTAATTTAACCAATCCGGTGTCCGTATACAATTTTCTACCCTATGGTCAAGTGATACAGATATTTATCATTTCAATCCACAAATATTTTTATATTTACGGATATATCATTTCAACCCGCAACCCCGAATTAACATTCAAAATCCATAAAATCGCTCGGGTCTATCATTTCAACCCATAACGATTTTTCCCTAATCTGTAGATCGTTCGGGTATGTATCATTTCAACCCATTGTGATTTTTCTAGCAATAACTAAGTGAACTTGCAGTGTTATAACAACATAAATATAGCATCCAGTCATCCAATATCAATAATAAACATCCATCAAAATCACCATTCAATCAACCGATAACAACAATTAACTGATTAACAATAACAAGTATTTGATTGACAATTAATATTGAATATTAAATTAAATAACGATTAAATGCAATAAAAGTCATATTTAACTGGTATTACTATTTAAATATACCAAACATCAACCAATCAATTTTTAATAACACTTAAATTAACTAACATAAGATAATTTAGTAGTTGTAAGTGGGTCAAAACACTCACTTTTGATTTCAAATCGATTTGAAATTCAAACGAAGGCCCAAATTTGAACAGTCCCAGAATTCATCCAAACCTATGCCAAAATGACCGGAATTTCGATACAATCGCCGTGGAGCAAACCGCGCGTAAGTCCGACCTCATACGTAAAAGATATGGTAGTTAGAACATTTTGAAATTAAATTTAAATTAAATAAAAAAAGAAATAAGACAATCATCTCACCCAGCCACATCATCGCCCTGTGATACACGAACAAAACCCTACATCTCAAGCACCATATCACGATCGACTGAAGCCGCCACCCATCACTACATTTGACTAAAATTTGCACTGCCCACGTCCCTACGACCCGATCGACCAACGCCATGAGAACCGCCTAGGCCAGGCGCCCCTACGGCCAAAACGTGCAACCCCCTCAGCCCCATCTCCCACCTCCACCGCTGCCTTGTTTGAGGCCCAATCGTGGCGAATTATGGCCGCTCCAAGACAAACAAAGACCATCGATCATGGCTACTCGACCTCCTCTTCGTACCCATGCCCTTTGATCGACCCCTCGTCGCAAATCCACCGTTAAATAATTAAAACCCTAATATGGACGGCTGAGGTTCATCCTCAATTTCTGATCAAACGGTGATTCAAATCGGAAGAAGAACAGCAGCAGTGAATTACGCTCATCGAGAGCTTCGAAACGGTATATAATATGTTAGGGTTTTGAAGAGTTTGATTTTGAAATTGAATTTGAAATTGGAATAGGGTTTTGAAATTGGAATATGTTTCTGCGATTGAGATGGAGAAGCAGACATATGGAATTGTACGTAATGTAATAAGGAATAGAAAGGCTGCTATGGTTTAGAAAGATCTATTTATACGAAAAAAGCTCGATAAAAAAATTGAACACATATCAAATTGGTACGAACGACAATAACGACCCGAAAAGTTCATTTCACTTCCGAAATGAAAGTGGGTCATCCCATATATTAAAATAGATGCTTTTGATATTTTTAAATTCAATGGAACAGGTTTCAAGTCCAAATTCCATCGTATACAGAATTTGGCTTTAAAATCAGCTTATTTCAAATTGATTTCAATAAATTGATTTTTGTGCCTTTCCGGTCCGTAAGATCAAACAACAAGTCTGATCGCTATGAAACTTGAAATACTACAATAATTCACCGTTATGGATCGGATGAAACTAGTTTCATCGAAATCCGAAACAGTGGCTAAAATGACTATTTTCACGTTAATTAAATAAATTATTATTAAATTAATTAAACCACGTTTTAAATTAAAATTTAATAATTAACAAATTTCATCATTTCTAATTACATAGAATCTCACAGTGAAATGATAAGATATAATAGTTAAATAAACAGTTCATGAAGTTGTTTTACAAATAACATTTGATTACACCTTTACAATATATCAGAGTTATACATACAGCAAGAATAAACAAATAATATAGCGGTACAACATGATATAGTGGAATAATAATAATAATAATATAATACTAAACTCAGTCTTCGTCCTCCAGAAATAATGTCTTCAACACTGAAAAGCTCAAGCTGACCCGAGCGTAATGAAAAGACAAAACACTCGAGTCAGAACTAAAAGATCTTATGTAAGTTAAATCAACAGAAAATAAAAATGAGTGTAACGGCTTCAGAGATGTTTACGGGATTTTTACATCTCCTATCCAGTGTATAACGTGCGTGCAATAATTTAAGAGATGTTCGGGATTTCAATCTCCTAAAGACCCATTAAACTATTTACTACATAGTAATATACGCTATAAATATTATGTCTATTAGTAAAGTAAAATACTAAAATAACATTAAGGCGTTCCCTATATCCCCCTTAACACATTTTATAAATGCCGTATTCTACATAGTATTGTAAACTCCACCAAACCGGTGGGTATCAGGGAGCACTCCATAGGTGAGACACAAGCCAAAATCATAGTGGGCTCGATAAGGCAGATGACAAGGCACAACGAGGCAATGCCAGGGTAGGATTCTACCATTTGCACTTTCGGGCTGGTGGTAACGCATAGCCACAACTATCGCCCACCTCGAAACAACACTCCCATAATCAAATCGATGGTGGCCACCAAATCCATCACAAATTAATAGATATGGTATCGAAGATATATGTCCGATCGGAGGAGCGACCTCACTTGGCCCGTCAATTGCTCCTGTTTTAGTCATCTCACATTGACCCACAAGGGTCAGGACTGCGTTCATACCTCATACAGCAGCGTTCTCCAAACCATCCTACTTCGTTGTGGATTCTCCACCACGTGCATAGTTGGTAAAGTGGTTTCGGAATTGGCAAAGAGTATAACAATATCTGACCCCGAACTCTTTAACAACCAATCGTTATATTTTCACACCGTGGTCATTTTATAAAACATTTATAATAATAAATCAAAAACTGTTTATACTTTCATATCAAGATATCCATATACTAATTCCAAAATATAAATATATTCATAAATACCGTGGAGGATTTCTTTCAATCAATTTAGAAAATAATTTATAAATCTCTTCTAAACCATTTATAAATTTATTTATATGCTTTAAAACCATAAATAAAGCTATCTATAAATTCCCAAAACAATTTACAACACTTCCCTTTATCATAAACTTTTACACAAATTCCTTTATACGCTTCCAAATCCCATTATAAAAGTTCTTTTATAAAACCCTTTATAAAATCCTTTAAAACCTTTATAAACCATTATAAAATTCTTTATAAAAAATATTTTTTAAGAATCCTTTTTTTAAATCCATTATAAAATCTCTCGCAAAACTTTTATAAGTTCTTGCAAAACCTCTTACATTTTTATTTATTAAAGTTTATTATAAAATCTATATTTATTATCTTAAATCAAAATCATATTTATTATATTAAATTAAATTTAAAATACATATGTTAAAAGTATAAAGAATATTTTATAAAATTTTAAACTATTTAAAATATATATTTAAAACTAAAAAAATTATAAGTTAAAATCTTAAATTTACATTTAAAACCATATATTAACTTATAATTTGAAGCTTTAAAACATATAAAATAAATTATTTTCGAAATATAACTTTTTAAAATAAAATCATTAAATTAAATTTAAAAATCAAATTTATAAATCGAACATACTTTTCCATTTTAGAAATAATTTAAAACCGGCTAACGGTGTCCGTATATAATTTTCTACCCTATGGTCAAATGATAGGGAATGTATCATTTTAACCCCAAATAGTTAAATTTTCCAAGTATATATCATTTCAACCCGTATCACAAATCAAAATTTCCAAATCAATAAAAATGCTCGGGTTTATCATTTCAACCCATAACGATTTTCCCTAATTTATAAGATCATTCAGGTATGTATCATTTCAACCTATAGTGATTTTCCTTACAACAAACTAAGGGAACTTGCAGTGTGATAACAACATATATAATAAACATAACATCCAATCATCCAAATTGTCAACAAATAAACATCCATCACAATCAACATCTAAATCAGTCAATAAATCACCACAATTAACTGGTTTTCATTGTCAGGTATTTAACTAACAATTTTAATTTCAATATTAATTTAAAATGGTAATTTAATTCAATATAAATTCTAATTAAATTTCAATAACAATTTAAATATACCAAACAACAATCAATAAATTTTGAATCACATCATAAATTTAATTAAACCAGCATAAGATGATTTAGTATTTGTGAGTGGTTTAAAATAGTCACCTTAGATTTATCGTTGATTTAAAATCCAAGTAAAGCTAAAAAATCCAACAGTCTAAGAATTCAACCAAACTAATTTCAAATTGTCCATGATTTCGATACGATCGCAAAGGATAAAACCGCGCCCAAATTCGAGCTCGTATGAAAAAGTATTGATCGTTAGAAGATATAAATTTTAAAATTAAAAACAAATAGGGGCATAGTCGTAATTTTATTACCTCTTTCTAACCCTATGTCGAAACAACAAACCACAAACGAATCCAACTTCATTCTCCAACCACCATATACTTTGACCAATCGCCGCCGCAACACTCCAGTACTCCCCGATTAGACGACGTCGCGAGACAACCCGCATCACACCGCCCCTCCGTCCCTGTCGCTGCTATCTCTGCAGCCACGGTCGAGCCGTTGCCGCCGCTCCAAAACATGGCCAATCGTGGCGAATTCGTGCACTGTTGAGGTGATATAAACCGATATATGGACTCACTCGACCTACTCTACATTCCGATACCCTCCAATCTACCCATCGACGAAGATCCACTGTTAAAAAACATGGCCTATGGATGGCCGAAACTTGTGCACCGTTTTCTAATCAAATGATGCATCAAATCGTAAAATGAATTGCAATAGTAGATTGCGCTTGTCGGGAGCTTTCCAATGATATATAATTCGATATAGTTTGAAGAATTTGAATTTTCAATTTGATTTTGAATTTGGGAATTAGGGTTTGGTTTGTTTGCCATTGGAAAGAGGACATGAGAAAGAATGGTACGTACAGACAATAGAAAATAAAAAGGCTGCTAGGGTTTATAACAGCCTATATATAGGCATGGATGAATAAGAATGGATGGTACAGATCGAATTGGTCGAAACGATTACTCGAACCCGAAAAGCCCGTTCCGTTTTCGAAACGAAAATATGTCATCCAATATATCGAAATATACATTTTCGATATTTTTAAACTCAATGGAACTAGTTTGAAACCATAATTGTATACAAAAGTTAGCTATTAAAATCAGATTATATTCATTTAAATCCTTTCAATTGATTTCTACACGACTCGAGCCCGCACGACCAAACGATAAGTCCAATCGCAACAAAACCTGAAATGCTACAATAATTCACTATTACGGATCTGATGAAACTGGTTTTGTCAAAATCCGAGATAGTGGCCAAAAAGGCTAATTTCTACGTTAATTAAATAAATTATTATTAAAAATCAATTTTATCGCTTTTAAGTTCAAATTTAAAAGTTAACAATTTTACCATTTCCGATTACATAGAAATTTATAATCTTTTAAAATAAATTTTCCATGTTAAATCAGGTATTTAAATATTGCACAAATTTCAGCGTTCAATTACAACTACAATAAAAACCCAGTTAATTATAATTCAAATTCAATCAAATTCTTTTATTTTGATTTTCACGCTTATTATTCAATCACTATTATCTTATGAATATAATTAACATAAGTTTTCATTTTATTACATTCATATTCTACAGTTATCATCTTATTTCAAATTAACTACAATATTAAATTACATTAATTCTGACAATTTTTGTTTGGCAAAGCAATTCTGACAATTATTTTATTCCTTATTAACAATTATAACCAAATTAACTTTACAATTATTTCAATTGATTGAAATTACATTAAAATATGTGTCAATAAAATTCAAATAACATTATTAGATCATATTCTAATTATATTTCTCATTAATATATTATAAATTTTAATTTCTTATAGTATCAAATTTCAAAATCTTATTTAATTTTTTTTAATCATCGAAAAAATACGGGTCGTTACATTCTCCCCCACTCAAAACTTTTCGTCATAAAAAAGGAATTAAAAAGTTGATATAATTTATTCAAAATAATCAATTTATAAACATTTTAAACCTACATAATTAGGTATTTTAAATAAAATATATCAATTTATAAATAATTAAATCTTCATTTTTAAGTTTAATAAAAGTTTGAAAATATTGACTTTCACAAAAAAAATTGAGTCCTATATTCATGAAAAATTTTGGCAGAGCCTCCTTTGTACGGATAGGTCCTGAAAAATAATAATGTCAATAATTTCAATATATATATCATATTTCAATAATAAACATCCCAACATTGGAAAGAAAATTAAAATATTGTTGCAAAGCCGTAATCCGAAAGCATACCTATTTGTCGGGCAAACAGCTTTATTTATGAAACCAAAAGCAGTAGTCATTGCTTCCATAAACCTGTATTCCACTTATATAATCCAAAATAGTGAGAATTTTGTCAAAAGAGAAATATTTAGTTGTTTCAGTTGGTAACATAAGCAAATTAACACAAAACATACGCAAACAGAACAGCACGACCATCATATGTAACAAAGGAATTAATCATACATCCATAGCAACCAAAAACTAATGGTTTGTTTAGTTCAGAAACTTTTAAACATACAAGGATGATAAATAAACTATCAAGTGTATCTATGCTCAACAGCCTCTTAATAGATTATTCATACAACCTCAAACAATTAGAAGTATCCTTTCCCAAACTTCCCATTAGCCAAACAATACAGAATTTTTAATATTATTTAAGTTTATTCGATTGGTTTTTTTGTTCATCATTAACCTTTCACTTATTTTAATTCTCATTCATTCATACAGAATTATCTTTTATTTATTCACATCCATTTACTTACATAAATTAATTTCCATTCAATATTTAAAATAATCAATGAATTCATTATTTAAGTATTACATACATTTTAATGCAGTTTAATTCACATTTATTATTTATATAACTTGATTTCCATTTAATATTTGTAACGACCCAAGATTTTGGTTATTTCAAATTGGAATATTTAATTGATTTTAAATATTTAAAAGTTAATTTTATAGATTTAATAACTTGAATTTCAAATATAATGATTTATGCGGTAATTTAATTGTTAAATTTAATAATTGAATCTTGGGTTTTAAGCTTGACAAAAATAATTTAAGGGCTTATTTAATTTCTATAAATAAGAAGGAAGATAATAAAACTTTCAATATTTAATTTAAAGGTGATTTACTCGATTTTAAAAATATCTCGTTTAATTTAACATATAAAAATAGCTTTTCGGGGTACAGTCTAAGAATTCGACGAAACCAGTGTCACTGGATCGTAGTGTATTATCGGATTTCAAATTTCATAGCGTTTGGAGTTACTATTTGGTTGTACAGGATAGGAACGCGCTGAAATTAATATCGAAAATTTAATATTATAATTTGGTTCAATAAGCTATCTTCTACATACGATCGAATTGGGACTCGAGACATGTTCCATTACGTTCGAAATAGGGGTATAAGAATAGGAAAGCCAGGCGGCACGCCTCGGTAGGGGTTTAGGATTTTATGTTATTATTAGCGAGATATTTTGAAATTTTTAATAATATATATATATATTGATTTGACTTTTCATAAATATCTTTAATCACATCAGCCGCCATTTTTTTTCAAACTTTATCCTACTTTCAACCAGCTACGATCGTGCGTACGTTGTTCCTTATACCAGATGATTCTCTCTTCTTCTAAATAAAACGCAGCACAACAAAAGAAAGAAAAAAAGCTAGCATCTTCATTTTTAAAATAAAAAATCAAACTCAATACAAATCTATAAATCACAAAATTAGCTTATTCATGTTTTAGCATGAGCTTCAATATGGTATAATTTTTGTGGGTTGCGCCTTCATATTTGTATTCGACAGAGGACGGGAGAACGACAGTTTTCAACTAGGGTTGGGTTTTTCCAAAAATCGAGGGAACGTTAGCACGTTTTGTGATCATATTCGAGTTTAGCATGGAGATTCGCAGCAGCTGGGGGGATTTTCATGTGGTGCGATGCCGGGGGATGAGCGTAACATATGTACGAACTGGAGGATCTGGGCGAAGTTGTGTTTTGTAACAACCAATAAATTTTAATGGTTTTAATAACGTAATTATCTGAATTTTTGTGAAATTTTAAATAACTAAATTTATAAATATAAATTTGATATTTGGAATGCGTCTATTTAAACATAGCAAATGGTAAATTTTCATCAGAGAATATGTGAGTTTATTTTGTTGTGTAATTTTATTTAAATTTAAATCAGTTAATTTGATAATAATAAAATATTTTCCAAACCTGAATATTTTTATATAATAAATTTGTAAATCATCTTCTGAGTGAGACGTCATATTTCGTTTCGTCAAATTTGGACTGCTATTGCTCCGTTTATCTTATTTTCGGCGTTTTAGCAGCATTTTCGGTACCGAATATCGACTTTTGATAGGATGGTCGCATCACTGATACCTGTATACCGTTCTGACTGTCTCGTCGTGCTGGTCTCCGCAGTATATTCATTTGTGAGTTTCGGTGTCCGGTACGTGGCGAAACCCACAAAACGGTTAATCATATCGGTACCCGTTTTGAGTCCTTTCGTTTACTTTGTCTATTCATTTTCCATCGTGTAAACTGTAGAATTATTAGCATTTATATCTCCCTGAATTCAGGTCGGGACCTTTCTCTATTCCCAATGTTTAATAATTGTTGGTTCGTTCAATTTCTTTCAGCCCCTTCATTTTCTATCTGGTTCATTTGGGAAAATAATATATACCAAAGAAAATACATTCCTCTACACGTTGCATTAAACAAAAAAAAATTCTTTCATCCTCCAATGTTTTGCTGCATGTAGCATGCTCAGCCTCCCCGTCTTTCTCTTCCAAACCTTCATCTTGTTTTCCCACCAAACCAGCATGCTCACCCTCTCCCAGCTCCTCACGTCACCCTTCTTTTCCCAATCACCCATCCACCCACGTGCAACTAAAGCCACCGACTGCCTTCAGTTTCTTACCTCCCCCCCCCCCCCGCCATGAAGCCCACACCACGGCCCGCCTGCGCACAACTCACCAACCCACGCACCCCTCTCCCTCGCCCTACCTCTCTTCCAACTGCGACATCGCTTCACCTCCCAATCTCGAATGCCTGCAGTTTTTTGGTATGTTATATAAATTTTTGTTATATATGTTAACGTATATATATAGAATAAAACGGTGAAGGATATTTTATGTTTCAATATATATATACTTATGTAAAAAGTTGTAAATATTTATAATAATCTTATGCTCGTATATAGGTTTGCGTGCGTCAGAGTGGGTATTATATTGTAAAGGGTTATATAATATATAGATATGTTTGTTTTATATATATAAAGGTATACAAGTTACAAAAAAAATCTGCTTGTTTATATGCTATATAAGGTATATATATATAAGTTTACTTAAGTTTGTATAGTATGTTTGTCTATAATCTGCTGAGATATATATAAGTTATATATTATATATATGTTATACGCATATATATAAGTTATATGTAATAGCAGTGGATAGGTATATATATATAGTCTGTATAGATTTTGAATATGATATGTATTAGTATTTTTGATTTTTAATGAGTTTATAAAAAAAAAATTTATAGTGAGTTTACAATTCATTTTATTTACTTAGTATAAGTCGTATATATGTTTAAAGTATTAGTCTACGTTTATGTTAAAACTTATATATATTTATAGTGATCTATTTGCATGAGTTTAGATTAGTATACATATGATACATTAGCCTTAAATATGGATTTCATCAGTATTCTCATAGTATGTAATTTGTGTAGTATACATACTAATCTTTGTATTAGTTTAAATATGAATATATATACAATGATGTTTGATTTAAGGTGTTTCAAATTTAATACCTGTATAGAGTTTTATTTTAACTATATAGATATATGTATATATATATATATAGTTTATATGAGAGGTTTTGGCAGTTTTATAATAAGTTATATATATATCAGTTTATATAAAACTGTTGAGTTTTAATGTATAGATTTGTAATTGATTATTATCTATATATACCGCTGTTATATATGAATATATATAGCTTATTACTCATATATGTAAAACTTATGAGTTATATTAAAATTTGTTTGTTCGTATATATATAGGTTATGTTAATATTTTGATATATATATATATATATTTAAATGATATGTTATTTTGAGATTTTGAAGAAATAATATATAATATGTATAAGTAGTTCGCATTCTTAAATAAGTATATATATATAGGAATTTATTTTATATGTGTTCGAACTAAATATGGGTTTGAAAATATATGTTTTGGAATTTATTTTAGAAAACAAATAAATATATATAACATATATTTCGTTTCATTGATCTCTAGTCCATCTCAGCTTACCATTTTCAATATCGAATTTGTCGCAGCAATTCCTTACTTGTCGATGTCCTATGTGCGTATGTGACGACCCTGAATTTTGGACATTTGAAATTAGAATATTTAATTGATTTTTAATATTTGGAAGTTTATAAAAATAGATTTTTGGAAATCCATAACTTATTTTCAAAGTGGAAAATATAAAATAAATATACGTATTTAATTTACTTGTTTTTTTAAATAATGGATTTGGTAAATAAATTGTTAAGTTAACCTATTCAATTTATTCTAGTTACTAAAAAGATATTTTAAAGGGAAAATTGGTTTAAACTAAAATGTTAGTTGATTAAATTATTAAAAAGTAAATTAATTGTTTGATTAGTTCAATATTAATTAAATCATCAAATGTTTATACAAGGTCTAAAACTGTGAAGAAAACAAGCTAAAATGGAAATGGATTGCAAAATAAAAGCAAAGGTGAGAACTTCTCACTCAATCGGATTATCCGATTTAATTTAAATAGTTAAATTTAAATTATTGGTTGTTTTCTTGGATTGATAATTGTTATCAGTTGGATTGGTATGTTATATATAATAGTATATATATATATGTATATATATATATATTGGAGTGATTGATTTCCCGCATTATATAGCAGATGAGATCCTATGCGCGACATAATAGCGGTTGATATGATATGAACCCATATACCGCGATATTCCACCTCGAAGTGGAATTGGTATTTTAAATTGTTGTGCTAACATCTGTGGATTCAGCGAAATAGGTTTGGAGGGATCCAACTGGATTCCTCAAATTGTTTGAATTTATTTCATGTGTTGTGATATGATTTATTGATAATCTGTGATTGATTATATTGGTAATTGAAATTAGTGGAGGTTGTTAGTTCATGAGTTGATGGTTTTGATGACAACAACCTTAGAATAAGATTATAAAATATAAATACTAACATTATAGTTTAGATATATATGTATATGCAGGATTTAACCATGCAGGTATCAAGAATGAAGACTGTACAGTATAGAGATTCAAGATATCAAGATTGAAGACTCATGAGTATCAAGAATATCAAGATTACCAAGAATTCAAGATTTCAAGATAAGTATTGAGTCTAGAATTATGTTAAAACTTCACAATAGCACTGAAATCTTCACTCCATTTTTCTTTTGGGATGGAACCCATTTATACCTTTTTAGTGGCTTACAAACCCACGACAAGTAGCTTACAAACCTACGACAAGTGGCTTACAAACCCACGAACATCCTGGTTTTGTACAAGTTCTCGAGTCCTGATGTGATGAGATATTCTGCAGGAAGAAGCTTGCAAAACTACTTCAAAATGATTTTCAAAACTACTTCAGAATAATTTTCAAAACTGCTTTTCAAAATGTTTTAGCCTTAAAAGTTATCTTTTCAAATGATTTTCAAAAAGATGTTTTAGCCTTAAATATTCTCTATTTTATTTTTAATAAACTCTTGTTTTAAACTTCGTTTGCTTTAAACTATCTTTGAATTATAATATATTTATACTTAGATTTAAATATAAAATTATAGTAAAATTATATATATATATTATTCTCTATATTTACTTATGTATTTTATCTATAGTCAAGTATATTTATAAAGTTTAAAATAGTTTTAATATAATATAAAAGTTATTTTCAAAGAAAAATAAAACATCAAAATTTCCTTTGGGATGTCAACATGCCCTAGTACCCCATGTCGACATAGTGTCAATTAGGACCAAAAATTTGAATTTCAAAAGAAGTGTCTATTCGCCATAACCTTTCACGAATGGACATGGCTGTTGTTCTTATATAAATAGGGGTTGGTTTCAACAAATTTTATATCATATTTTTTGGTTTTTCACTTCTCTTCTTCTTCCACATTTTCTTATTCAAAATCCTATCATCACTCTACCGAAATCAACATTGAATCTAACTAGATCATCTCTGGTTTGATTCTCTATCACTATCGCAACAAGATCCCAGTGCTATTCAGAGTTATAGGCTTCTTTGTAATCTACCTAGCGGGAAAAGGTGTGATTGTAGCCTTGGAAATCAATCAAGCGAGAAACGGTGTGATTGTAGCCTTGGAAATCAATCAAGCGAGAAAAGGTGTGATTGTAGCCTTGGAAATCAATTGGGTGAACTTGTTGCCCCGGAAATCAAGTATCTCTACCCAGAGGATTGTGATTCTGGAGGGTGTACCTCGTAGCCTTGATACCGAGGGTTGTAATTGTTGAATTGCTTTTGAAAGGAAATCCGTACTTAGTTGTGCGAGACTGGATGTAGGGTAACTCCGAACCTGTATAAAATTCAGTGTGTTCTTTCCTTTACTGCATTTACTTTTTTCAGCATCTGTGTTTGATTCTGTAATTATATATGTGTCTGAATATTGCATACATTTGTGTACAAATCAACAATAACTCAAAAAGATTTAGTAATTTCTTATAAACACTATTCACCCCCCCTTTAGTGTTCATTCTAGCCTTAAGATCCATATTCCGCATTCCTCACATTTTGTATCAGAGCAAGGTTTTCAAAAGTTTCATAATCTGATTTTTGAAAAAGTTTTTTTTTAAATGGCTAAGTTTAAGAAATTTGTTAATACATGTTTAGAAATATTCAGATCATCATTGTCTCTTGAGTCTACATATAATCAATATTCAAATACAAGTTGTCTACTAAGATTGTTTGATGTGCAGGAATCATGCTTTATGGGAGTTGAGGAATCAATCCAGAACAAACAAACTATGCAGATCAAAAAGAACAAATGGATACTCGATAGTGGATGTTCTAGATACATGACTGGGAATCCAGATATGCTGAATGATATAATATACAAAGACGGAGGACTGGTTAACTTTGGAGACAATTCAAAAGGTTATGTGATCGGCATCAGCAAAGTCGGTAACTCTGAAACTCCTATTATTACTAATGTTTTGCTAGTTAAGAATCCGAAACACAATCTGCTAAGTATAAGTCAACTATGCGATAAAGGATATAAAATTAAATTTGAAAAAGATAAGTGTCACATTGAAGATAATAATTCAACCATAATATTAGAGGGAATTAGAAAAAAGAATATTTATATTCTTAGTATGAAAATTTCAAATGATAACTTGTGTCTTTTGGCAAATGCAAGTGACCCTTGGATTTGGCATAAGAGATTTGGGCATTTGAATTTCAAACTGTTATCTAGATTGTCAAAACATGATCTAGTAAAAGGCCTCCCTAAAATGAATTTTAAAGTAGAAGTCTATGTGATGCATGTCAACTAGGAAAACTTAGAAAAAGCTCTTTTAAATTAAAAGATATGATTTCTACTTCAAAACCTCTTGAATTACTTCATATTGATCTATTTGGTCCATCTCAAATTCTATCAATAAATGATAGTAAATATGTTTTTGTAATTGTAGATGATTATTCTAGATTTACATGGACAATATTTTTAAAACATAAAAGTGATACTTTTGAATATTTTAAGAATTTTTCAAAAAGGGTTCAAAATTAACTTTCTCAAAAAATTATAACCATCCGTAGTGATCACGGTGGTGAATTTGAAAATGAAAAGTTTGAAGAATTCTGCAATAAAAAGGGAATAATTCACAATTTTTTCATTTCCAAGAACTCCACAACAAAATGGAGTAGTAGAACGTAAAAATAGGACGATTCAAGAGTGTGCGAGAACTATGCTTTCTGATAGTAATTTACCAAAGTACTTTTGGGCAGAAGCAGTTGCTACCACTTGTTATATTTTAAATAGTATTTTAATTAGACCTTTAACTGATAAGACATCTTATGAACTTATTTACTCAAAGAAACCTAAGGTATCTTATTTTAGAATTTTTGGAAGTAAATGTTTTATTTTAAATACAAAAGATAACTTAGATAAATTTGATCCTAAATCCGACAAAGGTATCTTTGTTGGATACTCTAATAGAAGTAAAGCATATAGAGTATTTAATTTAAGAACTAATATCATCGAAGAAACAATGCATGTTTCATTTGATGAAAATTTCAAAAATTTTGAAGAAATAAATGATGAAGAGGATTTAATCACTCAAAACCAAGAGTCAACTAAAACTAATAATGAATTAAATCATCCTAATAGAAGGATTAAACTTTTAAAAGATCACCCTATAGAAAATATACTTGGAGATATGCAATCTGTTGTTAAAACTAGAAACCAACTAAGTCAAATGAGTAATGTAGCTTTTATATCAACTATTGAACCCAAAAATCCAGAAGAAGCATCAACTGATGATTCATGGATTTTAGCTATGCAAGAAGAATTAAATCAATTCACTAGAAATGATGTTTGGGAACTTGTTCCTAGACCTAAAAATAAAACAATAATTGGAACTAAAAGGGTTTATAAAAATAAAATGAATGAACAAGGAGAGGTTGTTAGAAATAAAGTCTGGTTAGTCGCTCAAGGTTATTGTCAAGAAGAAGGAATAGATTTTGATGAAACCTTTGCCCTCGTAGCAAGACTAGAAGCTATTAGGATTCTACTTGCTTTCGCAAATCATAATAATTTCAAATTATTTCAAATGGATGTTAAAAGTGCATTTTTAAATGGTTTTGTAAAAGAAGAAGTATTTGTTAAACAACCACCACTTTTTGAAAATGATAAATTTCCAAATCATGTTTACAAACTTAAGAAAGCTCTATATAGTCTAAAGCAAGCTCCTAAAGCCCGGTATGATAGACTAAGATCTTACTTGTTACAATCAAATTTTGAAATAGGTAAAGTAGATAATACTCTTTTTATTAAAAGAAATAAAAATGATATTCAACTAGTACAAGTCTACGTAGATGATATCATTTTTGGATCAACTAATTTTGAAATCAATAAAGAATTTTCTGAAATAATGACAAAAGAGTTTGAGATGAGTTATATGGGTGAATTAAACTTCTTTGTAGGATTACAAATAAAACAATTAGATAATGGTATCTTTATCAGTCAAGAAAAATATGCTAAAGACCTAATTAGTAAATTTGGTTTGAATACTGCGAGTGGAAAACCCACTCCCATGGTAACCAATGAGTACCTTAGTAAAGAAGATCTCTCGAAAGATGTAGATCAAAAATTATATAGAGGAATGATTGGATCGCTACTCTATATCACTGCGAGTAGACCTAATATCATGCATAGTGTCTGTCTCTATGCAAGGTATCAATCCCAACCTAAAGAAACTCACTTAAAAGCTGTAAAACGTATTATAAGATATGTTAAACACACCTTTGATTATGGCTTATTTTATCCTAAAAATGATTCGTTTGATTTAATATCTTACTGTGATGCTGATTATGCTGGTTGTAAATCAGACCGAAAAAGTACAAGTGGAACTTGTCACTTTTTAGGGCATTCTCTGATTTCCTGGTTTAGTAAAAAGCAAAACACAATTTCTCTATCAACAACTGAAGCAGAGTATATCTCTGCTGCTTTGGCTTGTTCTCAAGTAATATATATGCAACAAACTTTAAAAGATTTTGGTTTAAATATCTCAAAATCACCAATTTATTGTGATAATACTAGTGCAATAAATTTATCCAAAAATACTACTCAACATGCTCGAACTAAACATATTGATATCAGATACCATTTTCTCAGAGATAATATAAGTAGAGAAGTAATTACTCTCGACTATATCAATTCTAAAAATCAAATTGCTGATATCTTAACAAAACCCTTAAATGAATCTACATTTACTAAATTATGAAGAGAATTAGGTATTTGTTCATTAACTGAAATATAAAATATAAATAACAAAGTATAATTAAAAATTAAATCAAAATAAATCAAATAGTAAAAATATTGAGAACCATGTCGACATCTCCCCTATACCCATGTCGACATATAACGTTTTTTAAATTTTCAAATTTTTCCCACCAAAATTCAAATAATTGGTTATATATTCTTCTTATTTTCGAAATTTTTCCATCTCTCTGTTCTCTTTCTGTTCTATCTTCTGAATTCAATTTATCAATGGCCTCCTCTTCCAAATCAAACATAAAATCAACTTTTTCGTTCCCTTCTCCTACCTCTGGTCCAACGTACTACGCTCGCCCGAGTGACAAAAATGGAGGATTCTCTAAAGGATGAAATTCAGTTAATGACTTAAATTCAAATAGTGCAAGTCCGAATGGCAAAAGAATAGGAAAGGCAAGGGAAAATCCTTAGAAATTTGCAAAAATTTCTAATGGACAATCATGTTAATCCAATCTTGATTGACGAGGACTCTTCAGGAGATCATGAACAAGAGGAAAGTGAAGAAGAAGAAGAAGAACCAATGGAAGAAGAGGATGCGGAAGACAACGACAAAGTCATTTGCGTTGGCGAAGTATGTTTTGACAAGGACATGAACTTGGTTGAACAACGTGGAAATTTCTGTTTCCATTATACAAATTGTTCGATCCATAGATCTCCAATTGTCAAAGATACTTAGTAGTTTCTTCTTTTTCGTTTTTCATCGTTATGTGTATATTTGTCACGTTGTACAAAAATGTAAATATAAACATATATATATATATATATAAATAAATATTGTGTGTTCTTATATATGATTCCTATATATATTATATATAAGTATTATATAGGTACTTGGTTAGGAATGTTAGTATTTTAGGACTAAATTTTAGGTTTACAAGTAAGTATTGATTATGTATGATAACACTATCATCATATAGGATATTAGACTAAGAGTTATATAGTTTAGAGTTAGTTTGTTTTTGTTGATGACAAAGGGGGAGAAATATAAAATAGGGTAGTTATAGTTAGGCATAGATTAAGGGGGAGTTATCAGTTTTAGGGGGAGTTATTAGGATAGAAGTAATATTTTATAAACAAAGGTTGTCATCATCAAAAAGGGGGAGATTGTTAGTCCATGAGTTGATGGTTTTGATGACAACAACCTTAGAATAAGATTATAAAATATAAATACTAACATTATAGTTTAGATATATATGTATATGCAGGATTTAACCATGCAGGTATCAAGAATGAAGACTGTACAGTATAAAGAATCAAGATATCAAGATTGAAGACTCATGAGTATCAAGAATATCAAGATTATCAAGAGTTCAAGATAAGTATTGAGTCTAGAATTATGTTAAAACTTCACAATAGCACTGAAATCTTCACTCCATTTTTCTTTTGGGATGGAACCCATTTCTACCTTTTTAGTGGCTTACAAACCCACGGCAAGTAGCTTACAAACCTACGACAAGTGGCTTACAAACCCACGAACATCCTGGTTTTGTACAAGTTCTCGAGTCCTGATGTGATGAGATATTCTGCAGGAAGAAGCTTGCAAAACTACTTCAAAATAATTTTCAAAACTACTTCAGAATAATTTTCAAAACTGCTTTTCAAAATGTTTTAGCCTTAAAAATTATCTTTTCGAATGATTTTCAAAAAGATGTTTTAGCCTTAAATATTCTCTGTTTTTATTTTTAATAAACTCTGGTTTTTAACTTCGTTTGCTTTTTACTATCTTTTAATTATAATATATTTATACTTAGATTTAAATATAAAATTATAGTAAAATTATATATATATTATTCTCTATATTTAATTATGTATTTTATCTATAGTCAAGTATATTTATAAAGTTTAAAATAGTTTTAAAATAAGATAAAAGTTATTTTCAAAGAAAAACAAAACATCAAAATTTCCTTTGGGATGTCGACATGCCCTAGTACCCCATGTCGACATAGTGTCAGTTAGGACCAAAAATTTGAATTTCAAAAGAAGTGTCTATTCTCCAAAACCTTTCACAAATGGACATGGTTGTTGTTCTTCTATAAATAGGGGTTGGTTTCAATGAATTTTATATCAGATTTTCTGGTTTTTCACTTCTCTTCATCTTCCACATTTTCTTATCCAAAATCCTATCACCACTCTGCCGAAATCAACATTGAATCTAACTAGATCATCTCTGGTTTGATTCTCTATCACTATCTCAACAAGATCCCAGTGCTATTCAGAGTTATAGGCTTCTTTGTAATCTATCTAGCGAGAAAAGGTGTGATTGTAGCCTTGGAAATCAATCAAGCGAGAAAAGGTGTGATTGTAGCCTTAGAAATCAATTGGGTGAACTTGTTGCCCCGGAAATCAAGTATCTCTACCCAGAGGATTGTGATTCTGGAGGGTGTATCTCGTAGCCTTGAAACCGAGGGTTTTAATTGTTGAATTTCTTTTGAAAGGAAATCCGTACTTAGTTGTGCGGGACTGGATGTAGGGTAACTCTTAACCAGTATAAAATCTAGTGTGTTCTTTCCTTTACTGCATTTACTTTTTTCTGCATCTGTGTTTGATTCTGTAATTATATCTGTGTCTGAATATTGCATACATTTGTGTACAAATCAACAATAACTCAAAAAGATTTAGTAATTTCTTATAAACACTATTCACCCCCCCTCTAGTGTTCATTCTAGCCTTAAGATCCATATTCCGCATTCCTCGAATATATTCTGGTATTTTAAAATACCAGAAATATAAGAATTGGATTGTTGGAAGTAAATTAATTTTTAGAAAATTGTATAAATTAAAAGAAGGAATTTGGAAAAGGATAAAAGTTGATTTTTGAAATCCTATCGAATAAATTTCAAGTATGGGAAAAAGATCTTTTATAAATGAAAATAAATGGATTTTGAGAACTTAAGTAGTATTGTATAAAAGTTGAAGAATTTATTTTAAAATTTGGATTTTAAATGGTTTGGGTGAAATAAAGGAATTTATTTTAAAAATGGAGTTAGTTTTGGGAAATCGATTTGAAAACTAATTAAATGTTTGAAACTATGTTTTAAAAGGAAGATGAGACTGTGGAATTTATAAACTGGGTTTATAAAGAGAAATAATATATATCAGTGGATATTTGGAAATATAAATTCATAGTGGGAATTTATAATGGAACGGGTAATTTGTTTTAAAAATAAATAGTGGTTTATTTTTAAAGGTGTGAGAGAAAAGCGTATTTCCCTGAAAAGCCAAGTACGTTTCCAAAGCAGATTTGTAAGTATAAGTTGGAAGTTTTAAAGTTGTTTTGGCTTAAGTTTTACATGAAAAATTATTATTAAATTTCATAATTGGTATTTTAAATAAAGTGTTTTAAATAGTTTTTATTCTAAGTATTTCATAGCATATATATTTTTAGAAAGTGATTTAAATTACTTTAAAAATCTAAAGCATTTAGTTTTGGTGATTTTCGGTGGAAATAAACAATATTTGGAATTTATTCCGCGAGAGGAAAGTGATTGAAAACTGTTTTTTAAAAAGGGTTGAAGTGTAGAAAAATTTATATCTTGCGAAGATATTTTTAAAATAAATAATTTGGGAAATTATTTAAATCTGATGGTTGTTTGTGGATGTTGTATGATAGTTAAATAACCGACTTTGCTACATTACAGCATGATAGGGGGTTCTCGCTTCGGGTTTGGTGGCGAGACGGAGACTCTTACCCCTACATGTCCCCGTGGAGGGGTTGGTTGAATTGAGTCGAGAGGCTAGCCGTAAAAGAAAATTCGGGGTACCACTGTATTCCACGACGGGGCTGGGATGGTTGAAAAGCCTAACATACAAGATTGGCCGCCGTCGATGGTTGAAAAGCCTAACAGTCGAGATTGGCCGCTGTCGATGGTTGAAAAGCCTAGACCGTTACAGAGTGGTATCAGAGCTTAGGTTGGCGATAACCTTGGCTCTGGTGGGGATTACTCATTAGAGATAGAGTCAGTAGTACTCTAGAATGAGTTTGAGTGTATTAATAGATATGAGCGCGTATTTATTAGTGAATATAAAAATTGTTTTTATTTTGTGTTGACTTATCGGTTGAGTGTTATAGATTCTGGTCGGTGCAGTTTGGCTGTAACGACCTGCAAAATTCAATGGTTAAAAGTATATTTAACTAGAAATTTGTGAAATTTTAAACAATAAAATTTGAAATTAAAAATTTATTATTTGGAATACGTCTATTTTAATATAGCAACTGGTAAATTTTCATCTCATAATATTGAAGTTTATTTTCCTGTGAAATTTTATTTCAATTTAAACCGGTTAATAACAGTGAATTTAAAAGTTTTCCGAAACCAAAATATGTCAACAGGAGAAAATTTATTCAGATCATTCTGAATCAGACTGCGAAATTCGTTTTTCCAAATTTGGACTTCTATTGCTCCGTTATCTTAATTCTTGTAAAATAGCAGCATTTTCTGGTACCGGTTATCGACTTTTGATCGGATGATCGCACCACTGGTATTTGTATACCGTTTCGATCGTCCCGTCGTACCCATCTTTACGGTATATTCAACTCTGTAATTTGAAGTCCGGTACGCAACAGACGCAATATAACAGTTCGCGGTACCTGGACCATATTCGTAACTTTTAAAATTCTCTCTGTTGTTACAGTGTAGCCGTGTACTCCAAGAAATAGTCAATGACTTTAATAAATTTTTCGCCTAAGTTAAAGCTGCCGAGTGCTGACTGTTCAAATTTCTTTCATTGGATATTATATCCGTTCCCATTCAATTGCTCTTCCTTTCCATAGATCAAATTCTCGGTCTTCCCATCTACCAAAACTTATCCCCTTCAATTCGCCCTCATCTCCGGCCATTCCACCCTGCTAGCAGAGACGCGCGTCGCCACGACGACAGCAGCTAAGCCAAATCCATTTTGTGGCCAAGATCTGGAAACCCACCAAAACCCGTCACCGCCCTCCTCTGTTTCTCCCCTCAGCCAAACCGAGCGCTGCCATCATCCACGCCTCGTCATCACCCGCACGCTCGCCCTCTCCTTGCTCGCCTCCTTTACTCCTCCTCAGGCCAGCGACACCACCTCAGAGCAGCCTTTGCCACCGCTCCTGTCTTTAGCCGACCCAGCCTCTCTGTTAATTTTAGAGTAAGTATGTAATGATCTGGTTTATATATATTGTTTTATTGTTTTATAAATGGGTACGTACTTATTTTTGTATAAACATTACTTTTAAACTTATATATATAGTAGTATGTATATTTTATAGCTTATATGTATATAGTTCATATCGGGGTATAGGTTACATTTTTATGAACAGATTAGTTTTATAAATAATGTTGTTATATATATACATGGATACTTGATTAAGTAAGTATATATTCTATTAATTTATAAAAGTTGAAGGCACATACGTATGTATAATCTGATATGTGTACGCATGTTATATTCTATTAGTTTGTAGATTCAGTTATGTATATACGTATGTTTATGCATATGTTATACAGTTTAGTTTTTTTTCGTATATTATAAAATAAATATATACATATATTTAAGTATACGAGTATATAGACTACAGTCTTCTTTTGCTGAAGGGTGTATTTATTTGGGTAATATAATATATATTTACACATATTTGCAGAAGAAGTTTTGCTTTGCCTTCCAATTTGTTTTGCAATAGATCTAGTTTAAGTAGTCTGTACTAGTATTTCGGAGACGTTATAATATATATAGTGTAGTTTGATATATCAGTTATATATTATTTTATGTATATATATTAGTATGAAAAAAAAAAAGTAAGGTTTCATAATATATACCATGTCTGTTGAGTTTATACCTGTTGTTTGTTAAACATTTAACTATAGATATATGAATATTTTAAGTTATATTTATACATAATATTTGTCGTATACGTATGGATTTATGTTCATATATAAATCAAATAAGATGCACATAAGTTCGCATAAGATTGGATTCTAATATATATATATATAGATTTTATTTTATAGGTGTAAAGCTAAACTATTGAAAAAAAAATATTTTTTTTTTAATATAAAGTGTATATATATTTGTTTATATCAAGACTGATTCTAATTATTTCCTCGATTCCTTATCTATCAGCCTTGCTCGTCAATTCGTGCCAACCTTGTTTGTTTTGGAATTCGTGCTTAGGTCCGTAATTCATTTCATCGTCAAATATCTCTAGCCTCGAAAGGTGAGCAATCACTCACGATTAACGTTCTTTTATTATTTAAATTGGATTTCAATTGAAATAGCAATTGAAATATGCTGCTGTAGTTATTTACATTGTTATATATGCTATTATCTATAACTGTTCACTTGTGACATCGGACACCAGTATCTAATATTTATATGCCTGTTATTACTATTATCTGTATATGTTCACCTATGACATCTGACACCAGTATCTGTTATTTATATTGATGATATATGTCTGTTGTTTTATTTTATATTATCCGTTATCACTCTGCAAGTTCCCTGTTAGTATAGAATTCACTATGGGTTGAAATGATACATACCCGAACGGACTTTAGAATAGGAGAAAATCGTTATGGGTTGAAATGATAAACCCAAGCGATTTTCATTTGAATTGAAATTGGGATTACGGGTCGAAATAATATCTACCCGTATATATTTAAATTTCGGATTGAAATGATAAATATCCGTATCACTTAACCATATGATAAATATATATACAGACACCGTTGGTCCATATATATAAATATTTTAAAAATGAATTCTATGGTTTTGGAAAGAAATATATGGTTTTAATAAATGTTGAGCCTTAAATTATTATATATAAATGGGAATGATTGATTTAAATACATATTATATGTTGAGTATTTAAAATATATTTCAATAGATTTTGGTAATAATTTGAATAAGTTAAGGTTAGAAAGATAATTTGAATTTAGTTGAAATTGTATTCAATAAAGAATTTTACTTAATTAAACCGATTTGAAACTTATTGAAATTAAGATGTAAGATACGATTTATAACTTGAGTTTGATTCATAAGTAATCTAATGAATATTTCTTGTTTAAATAAAGTTTAAGGAAATATTTAGTAAAAATGTAATTTAAGGCTAGTTAAATGGTATTGAATTTATTAAGTGAATATTCCCTGATTAAATAATAATGAAGTTAAATCAAGAGCTATATGAAACCGTTAAATTTAACTTTGAAAATGTTGAATATTAAAGCTTTGAAATATATTGAAAATTTAAATGATCTGTTTAGAAATGAATTAAATTGATGAATTGAACTTTGAATAAATTTGAGTTTGGAATTTGAAGTTGATTTGAATCGATTTGCGAGACGTTAAACACTTCACTTATAAATTAATTATATATATACTATCTTGGAAAATAGTTATATTTGAAATAAAATGATATTTGGGTTTTGAAGTATAAATTTAATTGAAATGACCACGGTGTTAAAATGTATATTTCCACCTTGTAGATAGTTCTGAAGATCCTTAGAGGATGGTTATCCCAAACATCCTTTAAGTTACTCGTATTTCAGTTGATATTTCACTTGAGTTGGATTTATTTATATAAGAATGTTAATCCTGACTCGAGTGTTTTGTGTTTTGCTTTACGCTCGGGTCAGACCGAGTGATACAGCATCTGAGACTCACCTTTGGAGTTTGGAGCTTCCTTTGGATCAGATCCATCTATCGCCTCAGCTTTCAGCTCTTCTAGTTGATTTGATCAGAGAAGTCATCTGTTGTACTGGAGACTTCACTGTATTTGAGATATTCTGTTGTATTTTATTTTAACTCTGATGTTTATATAGTAGCTTCATGAACTACTATTTTATCTATTCCGCTGCGTATTATTGTATTACTCTGTGTCTGTGATTCTGTGATTGATTTGTTTACTGCATATGCTGAGTTTTGCCAAATTTAAATTAACAATCTGATATTTTGAATTATTCAAGTCAGACATGTGTGGATTTATTGTCGATTTGAATGGTCCAAAATAGCGGGTCGTTACACTTGGTATCAGAGCCAGGTTCTAGGCGAAACTTAGCATATATTGTAAATTTATTTACAGAACCACTTTCGTTCGGGCCTATCTTCGAATCAGAATTCTTGTTGATTAGAGTTCCTATAATTTGAATTGCTATCTTTGTTCTGAAATTCGTCTTGACCTCTCCCTATTTATATTCTTATATGAGTATCCGTCTTCTTTTTGAATATTAATTATCTCATCTTAGTGCGAGTCCTTTCCTTTTTATTTTGAAATTTTCCTTTGATTTAAATTTCCCCGTAAATTTTTGAACTTCTATCTTGTTGATTTTGGACTCATTGAATGATAGGAAAATATTTTGGTAAATGGCAAAATCTGAAGAGCAGAAAGCAGCCCGTCGGGCACGAAGAGCACTGGCCCGTAAGGAACGGGAGGAAGCAATTGAGGAACAAGAGAGGCTGTGGAGAGAAAGGGCAGAACCGGGTCCTTATGACCATGTCATTTGTTATCGGTGTCAGGAAAAGGGGCATTATGCAGCCATGTGCGGAAAGAGATGGAAAGGGAAAAAGAAGGAGGGCAAGCGCTTTCGATCCGAGATTTTCTGTTTTAAGTGTCGTAAGAAGGGACACTTCCCAAGTCGCTGCCTGGAAGTGAAGAAAGTGAAATCGGCACTCACGGCATCTACCGACCAGTCAACCATTTGCTACCACTGTAGACAGACTGGACATTTAGCCAGAGATTGTTCCGAGAGACAGCGCGGAAGGCAAGCTGTGTTACGTCCTGCTCGAGCTGCTGCCTTCCCAAAGTTCACTAGGGAAGATGGGAGAATAGTGTACTCATGCAAGAAATGTCATAGTTGGGGGCACCTTGATGTGGAGTGTACTGGACCCGGTGAAGCACCACCCGGTAGGATTAATACCGATGCACTATTCTTGTAGAAGTATGGATCAGTGAAATCTCTTTATATTAGTGGTTTAAGTTTAGTCGTATTAAGTAAACTCTGTTATATCCTTTGCCTAGTAAAAGTCGATGTGTCGAACTTAAGATTTATTATGATGCTTTACCATTTCGTTTGATGAGAATTTGTTGTTTTTCTTTCGCTAATGGAATAAATTCCTTTGAATTGACATAGGTTAATATACCTCGGAATCTTGGTTAGGATTCTCATTAGGGAGGATCCCTTTTGAATTTGACTTCAACTTCTATCACGTTCCGAGATTCATTCTGGAATCATCCTTTGAAATCGGGTTTATTTGTATTTTAGAAAGTGTTTTATATATCGAAATTATTATCTTTATAAGTATGATTATATTCCAAATATAAAAGTAAAATATTTTCGATAAAGATTATATACCCTTTTTAAAAATAAGAATTTGAGGTTTCGAAAGGATTTGTAATTTTGGAAAAAAAAAAATATATAAGAAATTTGATTTATAACTGAAGGATTTTAAATTTGAAATTTGAAAATTGAACCCCGGTATTTTGAAATTGGTTTTAAGATTTTGAAATATATAATAATAATATGATTTAAAAGTATATTTCCGAATAAGAAATGTTTCAAATGATTTTAATGAGTTTCGAAGAAATTTCAAAAGAAGTTTGAGAAAATAGAAGTCCGGAACTCACTTATGTCGCTGGAAAATAATTTCGGTGATGAGTGCACGCATCATCGACATTGATTTTCGAGTTTCAGAGTGAGGTATAGGCCACTTCAATAGCTTTGCTATGCGAGTGATTTTGCGAAACCAATTCTGATTTCAAATTCCGAAGTAAGATTTGATATAACCCTATTTATTAAAATTGATTTAATGATTTGTTGCTGATTTCCAACTCTTGAATTTGAAAATGATTTCTTCAACTATTTTGAAGGTTCGAGCACTTCCAAATCAAGGTTAACTTTTCAAAGCTGAGAATTTTGAAAAGTATAAAGTATATAAGTTGGTCTGAATGTTAAAGTATGTAGTAATATGATATAAATAAGTTGAAACTGTTTTGTTAAGTAAATGCATAAGGCAAATTTTAAAATTTTCTAATATGAAATTTAGATTTGAAATGTTTTGAAAAGAATTTGGTCTTCAAAATATTTTGAATAAAGCTTAGTTAAATGTTTTAACTTAGTAACATTTTATGAAACTATATATTTAACAAGTTGGAATAAATATATAAGTTGTACGTATGCCGTTTTATTCGCATAATTAATTTGATCCAAGTTTGAGTACACAAGTTCGAGGTGAATTACACCATTTCGTGTTAGGATTTTTCATTCGATTCTTGATGGCGAATATTTGATATGGATTTTGGGCTCGATTCCAGAATTCTCTATCATAGTATAGGGCTATGCAAGGAGACTGATGGCTTCTAGTCGAGAAACCACATCGAAATCCGCATTAGGGAAGTCGAATGGACAATACTAGTTCGAAAGCGAACTTGTGTGATCGAGCGAGCGATCAAATGTGATTCTGCGAAATGATGACGTATGTATATCTTATATTATAATATCATTGATATATTTTGACGCTGAAATTGGAAGCTGTCGAGTTAGAATATCTTTGCTTACTAAAAGAAAATTTCCAATTTAAATCACAAAGATATATAACCCATAAAAGCAAAGATATTTAATCCCATATGGCTCTTCATTCAGCGAAATTTATTTTGAAAAATTTGATCCTTATATAAGATAGACCTTACGTAAGTATAAGATGATTTTGAAAACCATTGATTTTGGAAATGAATTGTTTGACTTAATTATATTAATTTGGAAATCTGGATTTATTTCTTAAATTTATTATTTTGGAAACTTTGAAGCTAAAGATAATTAATTTGAGAAGAAATAATTTGGTGAAATTGTATATGATTTTGAAATTGAACTGATATTGAAACAAATTGAAATTGAGAACCTTATGTTACTAAATACTTGATTTGGGAGTTGTCGAACTTATATAAAATTGATTTGTATGAGTATGAAATTGATTCGAAAACTATATACTTGAAAAGGTACTCAATTCGAAAGTGAAATCTTATATAATTGAAGTCTATATAAGTATGATTTGATATACTATTGATTTTGGAAAGTATTTGATTTGAAAATTAAATCTTATATATAATGGATTTTATATGAGTACGATATTTGAAAGTGATTTGAAAAGGTACTATATGATACATATTTTCGAAGTAAAGATATGGAAAGTGCCTTCTGCTTGATATCCGATTTGTGGCCACATCTTGGATTCATTCTATCGATATTATTCTCTCTGATTTTTGGTTTTCCGGATATGATACTCGAGTGTCCTTCGAATTCCATGGCGTTACCCATGGTCTTACGAACTCGACTGCATAGCGTAATTCGTAAGGCAGTGATTGCTTAAAAGGTACGGATGTTTCCTGGGGGATCCAGGCGTAACCATTGTGTATCTGCGATCTATGGTCGTGTTAGTGGCGTAATCCGCAAGGCAGAGATTGCTTACGGGGTATGGATGTTTCCTGGGGGATCCAGGCGTAACCATTTTTATGTATCCTGCGGTCCACAGTTTTGTTGCATGGCGAAATTCGCAAGGCAGTGAATGCTTAAAAGGTACGGATGTTTCCTGGGGGACTCAGGCGTAACCATTGTGTATCTGCGATCCATGATTTGATTCGTTTTTGATTGGATTGTACTTTCCATATCTATTTTTAAAGGTTTTTCGAGTATTTTCACTAGGTGTTAAAAACAAGTCTACTAAGTACCTGGAGAATTCTAGTTTTGCGCCTGATCAACGCACTACCAGAGTCTACAGGAACAAGGATAAACTTGTTGAAACATCGAGTTATAAAAGTATTTCGAAAGGAAATTTGTTTCGACTATAAAGGTATTTTATTATAAAAGTATTTCCAACAAAGAAATTTTGAATTAATATTTGAAATTTAAATCCTAATGGTTTGAATAAATTATTCATGCCCGATACTAATCTTTTGAATCTATCTTATCTGCTCAGCTTTATTTATCACCTATATTCTGTTTTTCCATGTCCCTCTTCTCCTTGTTGACTATATCCCTTTAAATATTGTTAATTTATATACTATATGGTTTAATAGAAATTTTAGTGTTATTAATTAAATACAACATATTTAAAAGAAATGATTATTGATTTATTAATAATGTTGAATAGTATCTTGAGATAAATTAATAAATTTATAAATTATGGATTTAATGTTTTCAAATAGCTTGTTTGTAAATATAAGTAATAATGTAAATAATTGTTTTCAAATAGTTTTCATATAATTATGAAGGTATCATTTAAACATATAAATGGTATTTATAAAGGAAGAAAGAAATTTTACAAATGAGTTTTGAAAAAGTATTAAATTATAAAAAAAAATAATAATTGATTTGCAAATGAAGTTTTCAAATGAATATTTCAAGTAAAATTTATATAGTTTTAAATTAATTGTTTAATCTTGACTTTCAATCTATCTTTTCTGTCTGGTTGTTTCTATTCTTCTACCTCCTTTCTTTTCGGGGACGAAAAGTTTTGAGTGGGGGAGAGTGTAACGACCTGCAAAATTCAATGGTTAAAAGTATATTTAACTAGAAATTTGTGAAATTTTAAACAATAAAATTTGAAATTAAAAATTTATTATTTGGAATACGTCTATTTTAATATAGCAACTGGTAAATTTTCATCTCATAATATTGAAGTTTATTTTCCTGTGAAATTTTATTTCAATTTAAACCGGTTAATAACAGTGAATTTAAAAGTTTTCCGAAACCAAAATATGTCAACAGGAGAAAATTTATTCAGATCATTCTGAATCAGACTGCGAAATTCGTTTTTCCAAATTTGGACTTCTATTGCTCCGTTATCTTAATTCTTGTAAAATAGCAGCATTTTCTGGTACCGGTTATCGACTTTTGATCGGATGATCGCACCACTGGTATTTGTATACCGTTTCGATCGTCCCGTCGTACCCATCTTTACGGTATATTCAACTCTGTAATTTGAAGTCCGGTACGCAACAGACGCAATATAACAGTTCGCGGTACCTGGACCATATTCGTAACTTTTAAAATTCTCTCTGTTGTTACAGTGTAGCCGTGTACTCCAAGAAATAGTCAATGACTTTAATAAATTTTTCGCCTAAGTTAAAGCTGCCGAGTGCTGACTGTTCAAATTTCTTTCATTGGATATTATATCCGTTCCCATTCAATTGCTCTTCCTTTCCATAGATCAAATTCTCGGTCTTCCCATCTACCAAAACTTATCCCCTTCAATTCGCCCTCATCTCCGGCCATTCCACCCTGCTAGCAGAGACGCGCGTCGCCACGACGACAGCAGCTAAGCCAAATCCATTTTGTGGCCAAGATCTGGAAACCCACCAAAACCCGTCACCGCCCTCCTCTGTTTCTCCCCTCAGCCAAACCGAGCGCTGCCATCATCCACGCCTCGTCATCACCCGCACGCTCGCCCTCTCCTTGCTCGCCTCCTTTACTCCTCCTCAGGCCAGCGACACCACCTCAGAGCAGCCTTTGCCACCGCTCCTGTCTTTAGCCGACCCAGCCTCTCTGTTAATTTTAGAGTAAGTATGTAATGATCTGGTTTATATATATTGTTTTATTGTTTTATAAATGGGTACGTACTTATTTTTGTATAAACATTACTTTTAAACTTATATATATAGTAGTATGTATATTTTATAGCTTATATGTATATAGTTCATATCGGGGTATAGGTTACATTTTTATGAACAGATTAGTTTTATAAATAATGTTGTTATATATATACATGGATACTTGATTAAGTAAGTATATATTCTATTAATTTATAAAAGTTGAAGGCACATACGTATGTATAATCTGATATGTGTACGCATGTTATATTCTATTAGTTTGTAGATTCAGTTATGTATATACGTATGTTTATGCATATGTTATACAGTTTAGTTTTTTTTCGTATATTATAAAATAAATATATACATATATTTAAGTATACGAGTATATAGACTACAGTCTTCTTTTGCTGAAGGGTGTATTTATTTGGGTAATATAATATATATTTACACATATTTGCAGAAGAAGTTTTGCTTTGCCTTCCAATTTGTTTTGCAATAGATCTAGTTTAAGTAGTCTGTACTAGTATTTCGGAGACGTTATAATATATATAGTGTAGTTTGATATATCAGTTATATATTATTTTATGTATATATATTAGTATGAAAAAAAAAAAGTAAGGTTTCATAATATATACCATGTCTGTTGAGTTTATACCTGTTGTTTGTTAAACATTTAACTATAGATATATGAATATTTTAAGTTATATTTATACATAATATTTGTCGTATACGTATGGATTTATGTTCATATATAAATCAAATAAGATGCACATAAGTTCGCATAAGATTGGATTCTAATATATATATATATAGATTTTATTTTATAGGTGTAAAGCTAAACTATTGAAAAAAAAATATTTTTTTTTAATATAAAGTGTATATATATTTGTTTATATCAAGACTGATTCTAATTATTTCCTCGATTCCTTATCTATCAGCCTTGCTCGTCAATTCGTGCCAACCTTGTTTGTTTTGGAATTCGTGCTTAGGTCCGTAATTCATTTCATCGTCAAATATCTCTAGCCTCGAAAGGTGAGCAATCACTCACGATTAACGTTCTTTTATTATTTAAATTGGATTTCAATTGAAATAGCAATTGAAATATGCTGCTGTAGTTATTTACATTGTTATATATGCTATTATCTATAACTGTTCACTTGTGACATCGGACACCAGTATCTAATATTTATATGCCTGTTATTACTATTATCTGTATATGTTCACCTATGACATCTGACACCAGTATCTGTTATTTATATTGATGATATATGTCTGTTGTTTTATTTTATATTATCCGTTATCACTCTGCAAGTTCCCTGTTAGTATAGAATTCACTATGGGTTGAAATGATACATACCCGAACGGACTTTAGAATAGGAGAAAATCGTTATGGGTTGAAATGATAAACCCAAGCGATTTTCATTTGAATTGAAATTGGGATTACGGGTCGAAATAATATCTACCCGTATATATTTAAATTTCGGATTGAAATGATAAATATCCGTATCACTTAACCATATGATAAATATATATACAGACACCGTTGGTCCATATATATAAATATTTTAAAAATGAATTCTATGGTTTTGGAAAGAAATATATGGTTTTAATAAATGTTGAGCCTTAAATTATTATATATAAATGGGAATGATTGATTTAAATACATATTATATGTTGAGTATTTAAAATATATTTCAATAGATTTTGGTAATAATTTGAATAAGTTAAGGTTAGAAAGATAATTTGAATTTAGTTGAAATTGTATTCAATAAAGAATTTTACTTAATTAAACCGATTTGAAACTTATTGAAATTAAGATGTAAGATACGATTTATAACTTGAGTTTGATTCATAAGTAATCTAATGAATATTTCTTGTTTAAATAAAGTTTAAGGAAATATTTAGTAAAAATGTAATTTAAGGCTAGTTAAATGGTATTGAATTTATTAAGTGAATATTCCCTGATTAAATAATAATGAAGTTAAATCAAGAGCTATATGAAACCGTTAAATTTAACTTTGAAAATGTTGAATATTAAAGCTTTGAATTATATTGAAAATTTAAATGATCTGTTTAGAAATGAATTAAATTGATGAATTGAACTTTGAATAAATTTGAGTTTGGAATTTGAAGTTGATTTGAATCGATTTGCGAGACGTTAAACACTTCACTTATAAATTAATTATATATATACTATCTTGGAAAATAGTTATATTTGAAATAAAATGATATTTGGGTTTTGAAGTATAAATTTAATTGAAATGACCACGGTGTTAAAATGTATATTTCCACCTTGTAGATAGTTCTGAAGATCCTTAGAGGATGGTTATCCCAAACATCCTTTAAGTTACTCGTATTTCAGTTGATATTTCACTTGAGTTGGATTTATTTATATAAGAATGTTAATCCTGACTCGAGTGTTTTGTGTTTTGCTTTACGCTCGGGTCAGACCGAGTGATACAGCATCTGAGACTCACCTTTGGAGTTTGGAGCTTCCTTTGGATCAGATCCATCTATCGCCTCAGCTTTCAGCTCTTCTAGTTGATTTGATCAGAGAAGTCATCTGTTGTACTGGAGACTTCACTGTATTTGAGATATTCTGTTGTATTTTATTTTAACTCTGATGTTTATATAGTAGCTTCATGAACTACTATTTTATCTATTCCGCTGCGTATTATTGTATTACTCTGTGTCTGTGATTCTGTGATTGATTTGTTTACTGCATATGCTGAGTTTTGCCAAATTTAAATTAACAATCTGATATTTTGAATTATTCAAGTCAGACATGTGTGGATTTATTGTCGATTTGAATGGTCCAAAATAGCGGGTCGTTACATTGGCCAACTGTATCGATAGGGGTTTCTAAACTCTTAAACAAGATAAACCGACACAATATTGTTTTTAAAAGGGGGTAAATGAAATAATTTTACCCAAATTATTTTTGTATATAAAGGAAATAATTTTCCATAAATTATTATAGTATATGGTTGCTTGGTTGTTAGGAAGTGATAATATTGAATTATTATCATTGTTGTATGGAAATTGAATAAGAAATTAAGGTAATAACCAAAGGATTTTGGATATAATTGATTTCAAAGATGATTTTGAAATGTTGACTAATTGTTTAAAAGACTCTAGAATCTTATTTAAAATGTTACGGAATATAAATAAGTTTGATAACTTATAAAAATTTGAAATTTGTTGGAATAAGATTCAACTTGAAAAGGGATAAACAAAAGTAAGTGTAAAACCCAAATAAGTGGGAAGGTAAGCTAATTAATTGAGGTGAATCAAAAGAAATTAGCAAATGTAATTAAATTTGGGAAACTTATAGAAGTTTAAAATTTAAATTGAATTGGAGTGTAATTAAATATAAACAAATAAAAGTGAATTTAAAGAAAGGTCTAAGGAGACTAAGTGAAATGATTACTTAAATAGAATTTATTAAGGTGGAAATAAATTTCTGAATGAATAAATGAGTTTACAACTGCAAGTAAATGAAATTGAAAACTAAATGTTGAAATTCATCTTGAATTTGTAAAGTAAAGTTGAAGAATTAGTTCGAAGTGGACTAAGAATAATTAAAGTTTGGAAATAAAAACCATTGAGATTTAAAAATAAATTAGTGAGTGGAACTAAAAAAAATGGATTGAGATAAGATGAATAGAATTCAATATTTAAAATGAAGGGTAAACAGAATTCAAATGGAATTGAAAAATCTAAAGTTGATTGGAAATGAATATATAACTTCAGTAGTGAAGTGAAAATAAATATAAGAAGTGTATAAAATACTTATATTAAACTTAAGAAATAAATGGTGAAATTTTTAAGTAAAATCTGGAATCGGGAAAATGTTCTAAGTTAATATTTGAATGGAAACCAAAATAAAATATGAATAAAAGAAAAGTAACCAATTGAGATAATACGTATGATGTACGTATATTACTTTATTCGCATAGCAATTTGATCCAAAATTCGGGCACAGAATTTTGAGATAGTTATATCGATCCGAGTTAGGATTTTTCACTCGATTTTCAACGGCGAACCCTGGATATGGATTTTTGTTTGATTCTAGAAATTCTCTATCATAGTTTACGACTATGCAAGGAGAATGACGGTTTTTGATCAAGAAACCAGATCTGAGTCCGCACTAGGAAGTCGGGTGAAAGATACTAGTTCGGAAGTGAAATTGTGTGATCGAGTGAGCGATCAGAGTTGGTATTGCCTACGGATAGGCCTGTCAATGGGTAGGGTTCGGTCCGGGTATTATAAAACCCTGAACCAAGTCCAATTACAATAATTAAAACCCGAGCCCGGCCCGAACCCGTAGGGTATTTCAACCCAATATCCGAGCCCGGTCCGTCGGGATTTTTAAGCCCGCTGGGTAATAACTATATACCTAACTCAGAATATTTATGTTAAAACCACATTTTAAAACTGCAACTTTGGTAAAATTTGTATACAAACAATGTTATCATATAAATTGGACGGTGATGTAGTCAAGCTCATAACAAAAGTATGCAAAAACATCTACATTTAAACAACCAAAATGGTAAATAAATAACATACACACTCATGTTTTGATACGACGGAAAACTAATAGTCGGGTCGGGCCAACCGGGCCGGGTTTTGATAAAACCGTACCCGACCCGGATCAGGCCTGAGTCGGGCTTGGGTAGTAAAAGGCAAAACCCGTACCCGCATAAATAGGGCGGGTTCGGGCCGGGCCCGGGCCGAAGCCCGTACCATTGACAGGCCTACCTACGGATGATATAAGTACATCGTATGGATTTGAATGAAATAGATATTGAAACTTTTGTAAAGAAATGCGCAAAATGATTTTGAATGTTGTAATTGGACATTATTACTATGTAGGATATACAGGTGTTTAAAAGAAAAAAAGGGAATTGGGATTTTTGATTTCGAAAGATAAATTAAATTACTCAACAAAAGGTATGTATTTAAATTTCTGTATGAAATTTGATGATTTTCTGGTCTAGCCACTTGGCTTTTTGTTTTCTTTTTGAAATTCGGAGGCCCGTAGGGGTATTTTATAGTAGTACCGAGCTAGCCGTGCAAAGGAGATGCTAGCGAAATTTTTTGGAAATTTTGGGAGTTAGAAAATTTTTGAGAAATTTGGATAATTTAAATTTTGAATTTAAATTTGAATTATTGAGAATAATATTTGAACTTACTGTTGAGGTTGGGAAGATAATAAGAATGATAATATCTTTAATAAAAAATTGTTTTGGCAAGTTGATAAAACCGTTTGGTTTTAGGAAAATGATAAACGGGTTATGGATCATTCTACTTAACTAGTAATTTCGAGACGAAATTCTTTTAAGGAGGGAAGAATGTGACGACCCTGAATTTTGGACATTTGAAATTATAATATTTAATTGATTTAAAATATTTGGAAGTTTATCAAAATAGATTTTTCGAAATCCATAACATATTTTCAAAGTGGAAAATATAAAATAAATATACGTATTTAATTTACGTGTTATTTTAAATAATGGATTTGGTAAATAAATTGTTAAGTTAACCTATTTAATTTATTCTAGTTACTAAAAAGATATATTAAAGGGAAAATTGGTTTAAATTAAATTGTTAGTTGATTAAATTATTAAAAAGGAAATTAATTGTTTGACTAGTTCAATATTAATTAAATCATCAAATGTTTATACAAGGTCTAAAACTGTGAAGAAAACAAGCTGAAATGGAAATGGATTGCAAAATAAAAGCAAAGGTGAGAACTTCTCACTCAATCGGATTATCCGATTTAATTTAAATAGTTAAATTTAAATTATTGGTTGTTTGCTTGGATTGATAATTGTTATCAGTTGGATTGGTATGTTATATATAATAGTATATATATATTGGAGTGATTGATTTCTCGCATTATATAGCGGATGAGACCATATGCGCCGCATAATAGCGGATGATATGATATGAACCCATATACCGCGATATTCCACCTCGAAGTGGAATTGGTATTTTAAATTGTTGTGCTAACATCTGTGGATGCAGGGAAATAGGTTGGAGGGATCCAACTGGATTCCTCAAATTGTTTGAATTTATTTCATATGTTGTGATATGATTTATTGATAATCTGTGATTGCTTATATTGGTAATTGAAATTAGTGGAGGCTATGGTTTAGCCGAATATATTCTGGTATTTTAAAATACTAGAAATATAAGAATTGGATTGTTGGAAGTAAAATAATTTTTAGAAAATTGTATAAATTAAAAGAAAGAATTTGGAAAAGGATAAAAGTTGATTTTTGAAATCCTATCGATTAAATTTCAAGTATGGGAAAAAGATCTTTTATAAATGAAAATAAATGGATTTTGAGAACTTAAGTAGTATTGTTTAAAAGTTGAAGAATTTATTTTAAAATTCGGATTTTAAATGGTTTGGGTGAAATAAAGGAATTTATTTTAAAAACGGAGTTAGTTTTGGGAAATCGATTTGAAAACTAATTAAATGTTTGAAACTATGTTTTAAAAGGAAGATGAGACTATGGAATTTATAAACTGGGTTTATAAAGAGAAATAATATATATCAGTGGATATTTGGAAATATAAATTCACGGTGGGAATTTATAATGGAACAGGTAATTTTTTTTAAAAATAAATAGTGATTTATTTTTAAAGGTGTGAGAGAAAAGCGTATTTCCCTGAAAAGCCAAGTATGTTTCCAAAGCAGATTTTTAAGTATAAGTTGGAAGTTTTAAAGTTGTTTTGGCTTAAGTTTTACATGAAAAATTATTATTAAATTTCATAACTGGTATTTTAAATAAAGTGTTTTAAATAGTTTTTATTCTAAGTATTTCAAAGCATATATATTTTTAGAAAGTGATTTAAATTACTTTAAAAATCTAAAGCATTTAGTTTTGGTGATTTTCAGTGGAAATAAACAATATTTGGAATTTATTCCGCGAGAGGAAAGTGATTGAAAACTGTTTTTCAAAAGCATTGAAGTGTAGAAAAATTTATATCTTGCAATGATATTTTTAAAATAAATAATTTGGGAAATTATTTAAATCTGATGGTTGTTTTTGGATGTTGTATGATAGTTAAATAACCGACTATCAATATTGGCCTTTAAGATGGCATTTGAATTTCGATGCGACTGGGGATTGGATTCCAAATGGTTATCCGAAAACCACATCGAATTTTAAAAGATGGATCTTTTGTTTAAAAGATCAAAAGTGGAAATTTGTTGTGACTTAATTTAGAATTGAATGTATCCACTTGTTTTTAAAATAAGCACCCATTATTCGGTTAAGCTGGGAGAGGACATTAAGTCATAAAACCCATTTCGAATAATGATACGACGAAATGGGATTGCATTTGAAGACGGTGATTGAAGACCGAGTATTTTCGAAAACGAAAGGATTGCCTGTTGAATGTCTCTGCACCAAGTTGCTCTGGTATAGAGATTTTGATTACCCTATGTGATGGGGAGTCCGGACGTGATTAGGGAATATCCGGATTTGCAAGGACTTCTTTGAAGTGCCTTGGGTTCCATTCAGACCCAGGATGGACTTGGATGTATGTCTGACATTACACTTTGAGATATAAAGCTGGTTTCTATCAAATATATTTCAGTTGGTGGCGGAGAATTTATTCTCTTAGCTTAACACCCTTCTTTGAGATGTACGAGCTCAGAGGTTATGTAGTTGATTGTTACTAGTGATATATTCCCAATTTGGTAATGTGGCATGCTAAGTGCTGATCATTGGTTGATCGAAGCATGGCTTTTGTGAAAAGCGTAACTTTGTGGGACGAGACTTCATCGAACCTCACACCCCGGAAATGGTCAAAACAGGAAGGATGCAGCAAGGTTATGGGGGTCGCGCCCCTCAGGGTATGTACATTTCCTTCTGGATAAAAAGCGGTATTCTGGTATGGAGCCCAAATATTTACTTATGTGGTTGTTGGAATTCGAGGCGCCTCGGTAAAGGTTGGTTACGACCTGGGGATGGCATACTCGTGACAGTTAGTTACATAGTTACAGAGGTAACCCGGCCTTGTGTTGGCAGAGATCCGGTTAGGTTCTCGGGGCGTCCCTCCAGAGGCGTACCCATGTGGCATAGGAAGTTCCTTAGCCTGACCATTTGTTGGAAATCCAATCACTCAATACGAGCCCTGTACGGTTTTAGTTATAGAACCTTCCATCTAACATGGTAGTTATAGTAGGCATACTATAATGGTACCTATGCTGGCTAAGATTAATATTATACTTTCGAAATGTTTTCCACCCTATGCACTAATAATAATATCAAAAGGATTTTCGCGTATCAAGCATGTTTGACTGCTATAAGGAGAAATATCCCCCAAGTGTGCGATTGCATTGTGTGTGTGCCGGGAGGCCTTATGGTAGTTTCATTTTCCAAAAGCATAAACGGATTTTTTTTGTACAAATAACCGTTTTAAGTTCTCACACCAGTCCCATGACTGACTCGGAGTTTATTGTTCTCTTTTCTAAACTCTGGGTGTAACGACCCGTAAATTTTAACTGTTTTAATAACGTAATTAGTTGAAATTTTGTGAAAATTTAAACGATAAAATTTTAAAATAAAAATTTAATATTTGAAATGCGTCTAGTTAAACATAGCAACTGGTAAATTTTCATCCGAAAATATGAAAGTTTATTTCGTGTGTAATTTTTATTTCAATTCAATCGGTTAGTAATTGATGAAAATAAAATGTTTTCGAAACCTAAATATTTTTATATGGAAAAATTCTAAATCATCTTCTGAGCAAAACGTCATTTTTCATTTTTCCAAATTTGGACTTCTTTAGCTCCGTCGATCTTATTTTTCTGCGTTTTGCTGCATTTTCCGCTGGTAGAAAATTCGAATTTTTATAATTCGATCGTACCACTGATATCTTTATACCGTTTTGATCATCTCGTCGTGCTGATCTCCATAATATATTCAGATGTTTTTTTTCGGAGTTCGGTACGTAGCGGAATCCGCGAAACGATTTGTCGATCGGTACCCAAAATTTTATGCCTTGGTTTCCGATGACCTTTTAATTGTCTACCGTGTAATCCAATGGTCGCAACCTTTTATTTCTCCCAGGAATAAAAAACTGTGACTATTACTGTTCCTATCATCATTCAATATTGTTTTCATTTTTCTCCACCGGTTCACTTTCACTTCTTTTATTCCGTTCTCTTCCTTTTACTTTATTTCGTTCTGTCATGCCTGTGATAAATTGATTTCCCTTCTTTCCTATTAGCTAACCCACCATCTCAGTCTCCCTTCTCCTCCCAACCCACGCGCAGCACCTCCACCTCCGCCTGACCCGACCGACCCCACTCCTCCTATTTCCCCACCCGTAGCCACGTCAGTTCTGCCATCACCGAACACCACGTGGGCCGCACCCTTCCAGTCCACCCATCTTTTCCCTGGCCGCACACCCTTGCTCCGGCCATACTCCAGCCGATCCCACTCGGCAGCCACCCAATCGCCAGCCTGTCCACCTCGCCGAACCACGCTCGATAGCCTATTGCCTGCCATACCACTTGCCGACCTTACCTTGCTTTGAAGAACCAACCCACACTCTCCGACCTGCCACCAGTCTTGCCTCCGCATCATCTAGTTTTCCATCCATCAGCAAAGTCCTGACCTTCGACTCACCCCATGCAGCCACGACCACCCTGTTCTCCGAGCCCTAACCACCATTAGCTCGGCATTGGCACTTCTCCTGGCCGCTTTCTCCTTGCTCTGGCACGCTAACCTTGCCTGCATTTCTTATCGTCCTTGAATGCATGTGGAGGTATATATATTTTATTCATGTGTTGTTATATAGTTTGTATATATATAAGTTTATAAATATGTATATAAAATTTATATAAGAGTTTATTTTTCATTTTATATATATTAATGTTGTCGTATATAAGTTAGGCTGCTGTTTGTAATCCATCTCACTGACCAACTCCTGCTTGTTCTACATACAAGAATTGAAATTAGAAGCTGTAGAATTTTCTCATAACTGTGTAGTCAGATTAGTTTAAAATAATTGTTTGAATATGGGCTTACATGAACTGATGAGAGAAAAAAAGCAAATAAATGCGAAAATAGAAGTGGAAATGCTAATAGCTTTTGACGTTGCTTTCTTGCTATGGTAGATTTCATTTTTAAATGCATGAACCCTGTTCGGCTCTAATAGCATTATTTATATATATATATATATATATTAAATTTTAAGTTTATATAAACTATAGGTCGGGTTATATGTAAAGGTTTATATAAGATTTTATATATAATTCGGTGTCATATATATGTTATATAAGGATATACAATATGTTTGTTTACACAAATTTATATAAGCAATGTGTAAACTGTTGTTCGTACTTATGAGATTACATAGGTTGATTTGTTTGAGTTTATATATATATTATAATAAATATTGATTTTTTTAAAAAAGTAATATGCATGTAAGTTATATATTAGTTTATATATATAATATAAAGATTATTTTTACTTAGGCGTTTTATTTTGGATTTTGGAGTATATATAAATTCACTTATATAATTGATCAGCATCAAATCCAGTCCATCGTGCTTTGCTTTGCCGCTGTCCGGATTTACAACAGTGGTTCTAACTTTGTCATTGTCCCGCTCGTTCGATCTGTGTGTTTGTCCGTGTCCATTCACTTCATTCGTGTTCATTTCTCTAGCCTCGAAAGGTGAGCAATCACTCAAGATTAATGTTCTTTTATTTATTAAATTTGATTTCAATTGAAACGACAATTGAAATATGCTGCTGTTAGTTAATTACACTATTATATATGCTATTACCTGTATCAGTTCACCTGTGACATCTGACACCATTATCTGTTATATATACAATGATAATCCAGTTTGGTTGTTAAATGATTGATTGTTTGATGTTTACATTGGACGTTAAATTGTTAATGTTGTGAGTGATAAATAATTTGAAATTGAAATTGACGTAGGATAGTTAGATTTGATATATGCTAAATTTGATTAGACGACATTTGCATAATATGACCTCATTTAAATGTTTGATTAATTGACACGTAGAAATTTGGTTATGTACACCTTGAACCATTTAAATGTATGTTGTTTAAATCGATGTAGTATGAAATTTGAATAATATATATCAAGTGAAGAGCCGTATAAATATTAGTGTAATAATCTTTAATCTACATGAAATGATAGTGTAGATTCTAGAAATAATTATATTAATTTGCACAAATAACAATGTGAATTAATACGATTATTTCGGGATTATTTGAATTAATTATTGGATTGTTATTGATTGTTGTTATTGCTTGTTTATTTACTTTGACACCATCCCAGTTATCACACTGCAAGTTCCCTTTGTTATGCTTTGATTTGTGAATTGAAATGGAATCGGGTTGAAATGATAAATACCCAAATTGAACTTTGACTTAGGATAGAGAATTAAATAAAACCCGATTGGTCAATAATTTGGTTAAAAATAAAATAAAGATTTTATTTGAATAAATAATGAGGTTTTGAAATGAAGTCGGAATTTGAACTTTAATGAAAGGAAATGTTAATATTTAATAATCTGAATCAAAATATTAACATAGTAGTTGATGAAAGAACGTTGTTTTAAAATTTGGAATTATTAATAATTAAGTTTGAAATTATTTAATAATTAAGTTTTGAAATTATTTAATAATTAAATAAGATTGAATTATTTAATAATTAAAAATTGAATTCTTTAATAAGTGGAATTAAACTTCTTGAAAAAGTAAAATTTAGTTTCTTTATTAATTAAGCTTTGAAATTGTAACTAAGTAAATAAATAAGTGAAATTGAATTTTCTTTAACAAGAAATAGAAATGCGACTTATTGAAATTAATGTAAGACTTGTAATTTAAAGAATTGATTTGACGAATCTGATTCAATTAAATGTGAAGTTTTGATATAATGAAGTTGAACTTAAGTAATTGATTTAATGAATTGGAAATCAAATAGAAATTATTTTGAATGACAAATTTACTTAACGAATATTAAATGAAATCGATAAATGAAGTTAAATTGATTTGAATGTTAAATTAAATTAATTTAAATGTTTTCGAAATGAAACTTATATACGTACTTGAATCAATATTTGAATTGTTTTAAGTAAAATTTGAAATTGAATTATAAGATTTTGAAATGGAAATTTGGAAGTTTGAAACGTAAATTATGGAAATTGTTTAGAAAGACAAATGAAATGTTGGTTTACAAATTCTAATTGAAATTGTAATTGATTTGGTTTTTGAAATATATAAACGACCACTCGGTGTAATAATTACGAAAGTTATTAAAGAGACCGGAATCAGTTAGGGACAAACTCACTGTCAAAACCAAAAACCACTTTAATAACTATACGCGGAGTGTGATCCAGAATGAAGTGGTTGGAATGATGTACGTGATGACTGAAGAAAGAGAATGATAATGGATAGCCTTGACACTTGTGTCAAATTGGAAATGACTAAAACAGGAGCCATGCCGGGCCAAATGGGGTTAGCTGCCTCGAGCGAACACACTTCTTCGAATACTACTCATTACTTGTTATCGATTGGTGCACCCTCGAAAATTTTGGGAGTGTTGTTTCGCGGTGTTGCGATCGCTGCGGCGATGCGTTCTCACCAGTCCGAATCAGGAAAACGGTAGTTTCACTACCTTGGGTATTGCCTCATGTGCCTTGTCATACTTGTATCCCTATATACGCGACCACTACGATTTGTTTTGTGTTATACCTATGGAGTACTCCCTGATATCCCACTAGTTTACGGTGGAGTTTACAGTGCTGTATAGACTATAACGCTTATATAAAATGTGTTAAGGGGCATAATGGTAACGCCTTAACACTATTTTGATATTTTATATTACTGATAGGCATTATCTACTTATCGTACACTACTACATAGTGGATAGTTTAACGGATCCTTAAAGGATGGTTATTCCAAACATCCTTTGAGTTACTTGTATTTCAGTTGCTATTTCACTTTAGTTGGATTTATTGATATAAGAATGTTAATCCTGACTCGAGTGTTTTGTGTTTTTCTTTACGCTCGGGTCAGACTGAGTGTACCAGTATTCGAGACTCACCTTTGGAGTTGGAGCTTCGCTTGGAAATCCAGCTATCTATCCAGCTTTCAGATATACAGTTGATTCCTGTGATTGTATTCTGATTCTTGTATTTGACTATTGTATTCGAGACATCTTTTGTACCTTATTTAACTCTGATATGTATATAGTAGCTTCATGAACTACTATCTTTTGTTTCCGCTGCATTTATTACTCTGTGTATGTGATCTATGATTATTTTATTTACTGTATATGCTCAGTTTTGCCAAATTTAAATTAACTATTCGGTATTTTGAATTATTCAAGTCCGACATGTGCGGATGCGAATGGTCCAAAATAGCGGGTCGTTACACTAGGTGCCCATAATTTTCCACACGGGCAGCCTAGAGTCAAGTTATCAGTAGATTCTGGATGGATTGCTGTGAAGTTCAGGAGAGGAGCTGGATGGCGAGACGTACTTCCGTATTTGATTATTATTCCGCTGTGTATTCAATTATGTGGACAAGTTTATATAACTGTCTAGTTGTGTGATATGAAACTGTTGTACTCTGACGATGTAATGTATAAACAGATATAGTTCTTTTGTTTTAAAGATGAGTCATTTATCTATTATATATTGTTCCGCTGCGATTGTGAGATTCTGATACTGTTTTCTATTTCTTCTTCTACTTTATTCTTCTATCTTCTTCTTCTTTAACCCTAACGGTTCGGTCTTCCGGCATTCGATTGTTCGGCAGTTGATACAGTGGACGTATTGATGTTGATTTTCGGGCGTCAAAAAATTGGGTCGTTACAGTGTATCTGTGTCTGTGTCATCTTCTTGTCTCTCTAACCTCGGAAGGTAAACGATCACTCACGATTAACATTCTTATATTTATTAAATTTGATTTCACTTGAAACGACAATTGAAATATGCTGCTAGATTTAACTGTTAATTATAAAATTACTATGTATGATTTGCTATTATCTGTAATTGTTCACCTGTGAGATATGACATCATATCTTGTTGTTTATATTTTGTTTTATCACTGATGATATATGCCTGTTTTGATATGTTATATTATTATCATAACCGTCCTCACTCAGCAAGTTCCCTGTTAGTATAGAATTCCTTATGGGTTGAAATGATACATACCCGAATGATTTTTTAGAATATGAGAAATCGTTTTGGGTTGAAATGATGAACCCAAGCGATTTTCATTGAATTGAACTTTGGGATTGCGGGTTGAAATGATATATACCCGTAAATATTTAAATTGCGGATTGAAATGATAATTATCTGTATCACTTGACCATAGGATAGAGAATTATATACGGACACCGTTGGTCTATATTTTGAAAATGATTTCCAAAGTTTTGAAAGAAAATATATGGTTTTGATTATATATTGATCTTTAGAATATAATATACAAATGTTATTTTATATATGTCTAAATTTTAGTTTTTTTAAATTTTATATGTTTTGGAAATTTTTAAATTTATAAGTTAGTTTTGAAAATATAGTTTTTAAGATTTTTCTTATGAGTTTATTATTTTAAAAATATATAAAAATAGATTTAATACAATATGCATTTAATTATAAGATTTAATTTAACAAACATTTAATTTAAATTAGTATATAATGTGTTTAAGTATTTACTTAAATTTATTTTAATATTTTAAAAATAGATTTCATAACTTTAATAATAAAGGTTGGGAAGGTAAATCAATGTTGACTTGGAGTTTAAATTGGTTAATAATTGAATTTAAATAAGAATTTATTTGAACTTATTGATTTTGGGATTTTGAAAATTTTGATTTATAACTTGATTGTTAATAAGGTGATTAAATGAATATTCTCAAATTTAAATAAAATTGAGATTTAATATTTAATATTTATTTAAATTGATAAGTTGGGAATTAAATAAATTGTTATTGAAAAAATTAAGTGAATGTTTTCCAATTTGAATAAAATTAAAGTTAAATGTTGAAATATAAATGAAATTTATATTGTAGATGTTTGAATATTTAAAACTTGACTCTTTGAACTTTAAATTGAAATGGTTAAACTGGAATTGATTTAAATTGAATGGTGGAATTTAAGGTGATTTGAATTGAACTGCGAAATTGGAGGAGACAAATTTTATTATATTAAGTATTTTAATATATATAAACCATTTTAATATATATATATATATACTATTTACAATATCTAAAATGTGTAAGTTGGAAGTGTTATGATTTCCAAAGTGTTATGATTTCAAAGTGTTATGATTTCCAAAGTGTTATGATTTCAAAAGTGTTATAAATTTGAAAGTGTTACGATTCTGGAAATGAATATTATTTTAAAGTGAATAATGATATTGAATTGATATGGTTTTGAAATGAATATGGTATTTTGATATGAAGTATGAACTATTTTGAAATGAAATGACCACGGTGTGAAATAAGCGTTTGGTTGTTAAAGAGACCGGGATCGGATATTGTCATACTCTCTGCCAATACCGAAAACCACTTTAACAACTGTGTACGTGGTGGAGATTCCAGAATTAAGTAGGATGGTTTGGTGACGATTCTGTATGGTATTTATGTAGCCTTGACTCCGGTGAGTCAGCTTGATGCGGCTAAAACAGGAGCCACGCCGGGCCAAGTGAGGTCATTCCTTCGATCAGACACATTTCTTCGATACCATTCTATTGCTTTTGTGATTTGATTGGGTGCACCCTTTGATTTGGGAGTGTGTCACGAGGTGGGTGGTAGTAGCTGCTATGCATTACCACCAGTCCGGATCCGCAAACAGTATATCTACCTTGGCAGTGCCTCGAGTGCCTTATCGCATGCCCTATCGCGCCTTCTACGAGTTTGTTTTGTACCGTACCTATGTGGTGTCCTCTGTGTAAACCTCCAGTTTACGGAGGAGCGTACGTTATTGTATAGACTACGGGAATATATAAAATGTGTTAAGGGGGTTATGGGTAACGCTTTAACGCTATTTTAATACTTTTACTTTACTATAGACATATTATAATAGCGTATATTACTACGTAGTAGATAGTTCCACGGATCCTTAGAGGATGGAAATCCCAACTATCCTTAAGTTACTTGTATTTCAGTTGACATTTCACTTGAGTTGAATTTATTAATATAAGAATGATAATCCTGACTCGAGTGTTTTGTGTTTTGCTTTACGCTCGAGTCAGACTGAGTGTCACAGCATTTGAGACTCACCTTTGGAGCTTTGGAGCTGTGCTTGAAGATCCATCTATATCTATTTAGTTTTCAGCTATCTAGTTGATTGTTCAGACTTGTCATTTGTTGTATTCGAGACTACATTGTATTTGAGATATTCCGTTGTATTTTATTTCATACTCTAATGTTTATAGTAGCTTCATGAACTACTATTTATCTATTCCGCTGCTTATTGTTATATTACTCTGTGTCTGTGATTTTGTGATTGATTTATTTACTGTATATGCTGAGTTTTGCCAAATATAAATTAACAATATGATATTTGAGCAATTCAAGTCCGACATGTGCGGATGCGAATGGTTCGAAATGCCAGGTCGTTACACGTTTTGCTTGGTGACATCGGAGGCTGAGTTGTGGGTACCAGAATGATGAGGAGGAGATGATGGTCAGGTTGGCGAAGCTGGTGGGTCGATTTGGTGGGCGAATGGGTGGTGCACGTGCACCACCGTGCACTTGTTTTATGCGAGTAGGGGATGTGCTGATACGTTTGAGGAAGAAGGGAAAGAACCGGGCTTGAGACGTGTTGGGCTGAGTGTTATTTTGGGCTGGTTGTTTATATATAAAAAAAAGAATGAGTAATGGGTCAGATTTGGTTAGTAGGCTGGGCCAAAATTTATGGTAATTGTTTAGTTTAGTAAATTTAAATTTGTGTATTGGAATTTATTTTAGTTTGATTTGGTAACTCATATAAAAAAATTGTAACTTACTCATGCAAGATCCGAATGAGACGTCGTTCGTCGCATTGGGTTCGTATTAACGGGATGTACGCAATGAAATTGGTTTGGAACGATTTAGAGCTTCTGAAATTTTAACTATATTAGAACGTCGTTCGAATTTAATCGGAACTGGAACGTGGAAGCGACAATAAAAATTAAAGTGAGTAAAATCTCACTCATTTGGATTTACTAGTTTTAAATAGTTAAAAATTATTTATTGGATGATTGGATGGATTGATAATTATTATTATTATCAGTTGGATGTTATATTATATATATTAGTATATATATTAGTACTTGGATTGAATATTCCCACCTACTATAGCGGATGAGACCTTATGCGCCCCACATAATAGCGGATGACCCTATATTACCACGATATCCCGCCTCGAAGCGGGATTGGTATTTTATGTTATCTAACATCTATGGATCCAGGGAAACATGTTGGATGGACCAACTAGATTCCTCAAAAATATTGAATTTAATTTCATATATAGTGATATATGATATGTTTGAATAATCTGTGATAGATTATAGTGTGATTTGAATTTATTGGATGATATGGTAGCATTGATCTTAAATTTAATATTTTGAAACTATAATATTATTTTTGGATTTTAAAGGAAATTGAAAAGTGATTTGGAAGTGAATGTTTATATAGAATTTTGGATTTATTTAATAGAAATTGTTTTGGACAAAATAAATGGTTTAACTTTGTACTTAACAATTTCGTGATATTTTAAATAGAGATTTTGGGAAAATGTATATAAAGGATTTTAAAATAATAAATCTTAAGTGATACTTGCTTAAATATAAAGGGTTTTAAAAATCGAGATTTTTTTATAGATTAGGAGAATAAAAGGGAATTTGGAAGTAATTATAAATTGGTTATACTGGATCTTAAATAAGATTTTTTAAATTTACAAAATGGAAGTAGAAATCGAGATTTGATTGGTTTCGGAATATAGTTTGGATTATTTAATAAATAGATTTATGAATGGAATTTCATTTAGAAATTGATTTACAAATGGATTTAAATGATATGAAACTATTGTAAACTGAAAATGAGATTTTGAAGTTTATAAATGATGTTTATAAATAAAGTGAAGTGATTTCATTTGGTAAATTAGAAATATAAACTCACAGTGAGAATTTATAATGAGATTAAGAAATCGGTTTAGAGAGGATACTGAATTCTATATTGGAAAATGGAAATAGTTATGGAATTGGAAATGTGAACCGATTTATGATAAATCGAGAGAGATTTATAAGTAATAAATTGGATATGTTGAATTTTAAAAATGGTTTTTCTCAAAAAGTTAATTTTTGATTTTTGAAAAGGATTTTTATGTATTTAATTATAAATTGGATGAAAATATTTCACAAATTTAGTTATTTAAATATTTAAATTAGTTGAAAGGAATTCTAAGTTTATAAACTAGTTTTATAAATCGATTAGAAATTTTATAAATAAATTGGAATTAGTAATTGACATTTATTTTAAAAAGTGCTTTGATATTTGAAATAACTATTGAACCATATCTTTGAAATCTATTATTATTATGTATATAGTTTAAAACTAGCAATTGGAATTTATTTATTAATACTCTCAAGATTGTAATCCAGATTTGTTATAACGGATGTGATTGTTTAAGTGAAGTGTTATATTGGGATTTTTGGAAATTTAGGGAATTTCCAAAATAGTTAGACTCAGGATCTTCGAAAATGAATTTGAACTCATTAAAGGAATTTTAAATTGTTAGTTGGATTATAAATAAGTATAATCGAAAAATTTTGGAAATTTTAAAAGGAAATAATAAAATTTCAGAGATTTATGAGTTAAGTACAGAATATTTTCTAAGTGTGAATATTAGGAATGATTTTAGGAAATAGACTATAATAATGTCCTAAGTATTGGAATTAAATGGTTTTGAAAATATTATAATTACAAAATGATTTATATAGGAATATTTTTCTAAGTAATGAATTAAAAGTTGGATTTGGAAATATTTCTAACTATTGATATGGGTTGAAATATTCTGGATTTGAGAAATTTAAAACTTGTTTTCAACTATTGAAATACTGGAAGAGTTTTGGATATATATCTTAGTAAAGATATTTTGAAATGAATGTTTTGGACAATTTATAATATGGGCCTAGTGACTGATTTTGTGTGCAATTTGATAGTTAAATAACCGACTATCAAATATGGCCAAATTCGTTGATCGTTTCGAAGAGACCGGGATCAGATTTAATTATTCGAAAACCACTTTGATCCGATTTGTGCGTTATGAATTGTGATATCGTGAAGCAAATGAAGGCGGTGATTCGGTTTGTCCAGATCCAGGGCAAATTATATGGATGAATGCTATCATTGCATTGTTGCCTGGAAGGCAATGTTAGCATTCCAAGAATGAATGCTATTCGAAAAGGTAAACGTAGCCTCAAGCCTCATAACCGGGAAATGACCGAAATAGGACATGCAGCAGGGCTAAGTGGGTCACTCCCATTAGGGTATGTCATCATCTTTCTAGATACCCTACATATACATATTTATGGATTGGTTGTGCATGAGATCTCAAAACGGTCGGAAGACCGAGGTGATGACATATTCGGTACTAGTAGTCAAGTGCTAGGCCGGTTCTGTGTGGCAGGGTACAAGATGTTCTTGTCAGACCCGGGTGCATTGATCTGGAGATACACTCATCAGAGGTAGTTCCTTACCTAGTCATAGTATGGAATCCATTCTCCAATACGCGCCGTACGGCTTTTGATTGTATCCTTATTATGCTGGAACGTGAGATGCAAGCATTTCAGCTATTTTCTAATTTACTTTCCTTAGAAACTATTATAATATCAGATGATTTTGATATAAAACGTTTTAGTTATCGTAAGGTAAAAACACGTCGTGTTTATGTGTGGCGTGGTCTTATGAGATACCTTTGTTTTTCAAAGGATTTTGCATATAATTAAATTCAAATTGAGTGTGTTTTCTCATGCTGGTTTTCCAGACTGACTCGGGTGTTATTTTGTTATAAGGCTCGGGTCAGACTGAGTATTACAAATTTGGGTTAGAATGCTATGGAGCTCAGGAGACGAGCTGGACTACAAAGACGTATTACACGTACTTGATTATAATCCGCTGTGTGTGTCAGGCTGTATAGTCAGCACTGGTGAGGACAAGTTATAATAACAGTCCATATTGGTTTGTTGATTGTTGTACTCTGATGATTGTATGTATATTATAGTTACAGTTTCTTTATATAATAATATGTTATTATATATTATATTTTGTTCTGCTGCGATTATGAGATTCTGTGATGTTGTTTCTGTTTCTTCTATCTCTTGCTTCTTCAGCCTAGTAATTTGTCCTTTCGTACAATTTGGGTTGGACAAGTGTGGTTTATTGTCAATTCAAAGGGTACGGAACGGCAGGTCCCTACATTTGGTACTGGAGCTAGTGGTTAAACAAGAATCTTGGCTTCGATGGGGGTAATTCATTAGAGATAGGGTCAGCAGCACCCTATAATGAGTTTGGGTGTATTAATAGATATGAGTGCGTATTTGTTAGTGAATATAAAATCTGTTGGTTGATTTGTTGATTGCTTTATGGATTCTTGTCAATACGAGTAATTAACATCATTGATAGCGATATCTAAACACTTGAACAGAGCAATTTGACATGGTATTGTTTTGAAATTGGGTAAATGAAATAATTTTACCTGGATTATATTTTATATATAAAGAAATAATTTTTCAAAAAATTGTCATGTTGTGTTTGGTTTTTAGGAATTGATAATGTTAAACTATTATCATTTGTAATTTGTTGTTTTGATCGAATAAAAGTTGAGATTATAATGGAAATAAGATTAAATGTTAAGAAATAATTTTATATAACCAAATGAAATTATGTAAATATGATTTATAATGTGATTTATAAATTGAAATGAAATGGAATTCCTGGAGTATATTATATAAATATAGTTTACTAAAATGATTTATAAAGGATTTAAAAGCTAGAAATTTGAAAATTTGAATCCTGTTGGTTTTGAAAATTCTTTTCAAAAGGTTTTGGGAAAATAATAGAGATATTAATCGGAAAATATTTTTGAAATAATTTTAAAAAGTATTTCAAAGAAAGTAAAAGCACCGAACTCACTTCGGTCGTTGGAAAATAATTTCGGTGATGACTGTAGCATCATCGACGTTCATTTTCGAGTTTCCAAGAGAGGAATTGCTACCATTGGGGTTTTGATTTGGTGAAACTAGTTTTGATTTTAAAATCAAAAGAATCATTTGTTATACCAAGGGATTTTGTGTGTGTGTGTGCGTGAGTATATGATTTCAAAAAGCAAAAAAAGATGATTTGAAATACTTAGAATAAAGTGTTTAAACTCTGGAATTTTGATTTTAAATGTTTTATTTGGGAATGTGAGAAAATTTAGTTGTGTAGGGCTAAGTAAAATGAGTTTTAGAAGAATAAAAATTGATTGAGATTTGGAATGAGCGAACTAATTAGATTATTAGTGAATTGAATATGATTTGGAATACCGTGGAAATAGTGAAATTTAAGAATGAATTGAGTTAGATGGAATTGATTGAGAATTTAATAAATTAATGGTGGGACTAATTGATTTAATTAGTGAGTTAAATCTGGTTTTGGTATATGGTTGGTAAAAAAAATTGAATATTTAAAATTGGGAAGATGTAAAGTGATAAAGCTTGGGAAGAATGAAATTAAGGTAAAGAGTAATCATGGCTGATGTAGTGGGCAAAAAATATATAATAATAACTATTTATTTAATCCATGGATTGAAGTAGCCTAAACTAGATAAAATGTGTTGTGTTTTAATTCTTTATTTAATCATGAAGTCAACTCTAGTTAGATTCTACGCCACTGAACTAGTCTAAACTAGACCAAATCTACATCTTGGATTATAAGTTTAAATTAAAAGGAGTTTGACTTAAGTAAAAATTATATTTGAAATTGGGTAAGTAAGGAAAGTGTAAAATTTGAAATTTGAAATTGAATTTTGACTTAAGTAAGTTAAAATGGATTTTATTGATTGGAATTTAACTTAAGTTAAGTTAAATAAAAATTGAATTGGGATTGGAATTATATCGAATGGAATTAAATGTATTTTGAAATGTTTTCGAATAAAATAGAAATGGATTGCAATTTTGTTGACTTAAGTTATAAATAAATTGAATTTAAGTGTAAATAAATTGATAAATAAATTGAATATGGCATTGGGATATTATTTGAAATGAATATGAATATCTTGGATGTGAATATGAAATGGAGCGCAAATAAAATTTGTTGTTGAATATAAAATTGAAGGAATAAGATTTTTGTGAATAAATTGAATGTGAATTAATAGAAGTTGATAAATTGATTTATAATCAATTTATATGGTTTATAAGCTGAAGTGGCTATTTTATTAATGAATATCACCAAATAGCATGGAAAAATTTGTCGTATGATGTAAACGGAAGTAAATAAAATTTTGTGAATCAATGGAAAGTGAATAAATTGATTTCTAATCAATTTGGAATGGATATGGATTTGTTGGGTATAAATATGAATTAACTGCTAATAAATGGTATGTGAATCATTTGGAATTAAATGAAATGGCATATAAATTTAATTTGAAATGAATAACTAAATGTTCTGGTATTTGTATTATATAAGTATAATCAAATGTTTTGTATACAGCTTCATGAACTGTTATTTCATTATTATATTTTGTCATTCCGATGCGAGATTCTATTTTTTTTATTTCTTTCTCTTTTTCTATTTACCCCAAATAACAATCCGTCCTTCTGTATGGTTTGAGTCGGCACGTGTGTCTGCTTAAAGCGTACAAAAAGGTGGGATGTTACAGTTGGTATCAGAGCCAGGTTTAACGATAACCTTAGCTTTGTGGGGTCTGACTCTTTAAAATTAGGGTAGTAATACCCTAGAATGAGTCGCTGAGCGTATATATATATGAGAGAGTGTATTTGTTAGTGTGATCAAATGTTTTTATATTGTGTTAATTTGTTTCGTTTTGTATTTATAAATTCTGGTCGGTACATAGGACGCTATGACATCGATGGGGATTTCTAAACACCTAATAGGACAGACGAACACAATATTTGTTTTGAAATATAGGTGAATGAAATAATTTTGCCTATTATATATTTTGTATATAAAATAATAAATTTTATAAATAATATATTTGGTTGAAATATATTGGTTGTTAGGTAGTGAAATTTATAAATATAGGTTGGAAATAAGATTTGAAAATAAAATAAATGAAATTTGGAAATTTAGAACTTAAGTTTCAGGGTTTTTGAAAATTTCTTTCGAATGTTTTTGGAGTATAATAATATTATTTAGAAGTATTTTCTAATATAAATATTTCAATATAATTTGAAAGAATTGTTTTAATGAAATTTTGAAAAGAAATAAGTTCTGTACTCCCCTCTCTGTCGTTGGAAAATAATTTCGGTGATGAGTGCACGCATCATCGACGTTCATTTTCGAGTTTCAAAGTGGGAAGACTGTTGTAGTAGTTTTACTACACATTTATTTTAATGAACAAACATTAATTTCAAAATTTAAACGTGGTTGGATATAAAAGATATGATTATATATATTTTGAAATAATTGAAATGGAACCCGACATTTAGTTCTTAAGTTTCTATAAATTAGAGATTTAAATTATTGTAATGGAATAAAATTTTAACTATTTAATAATTGAAACTTCTAAATGAAAATAAGAAATTATATGCTAAGTTATAACTGAAATATACAAGGAATTTGAAATTTGTAACTTGTAAATGAAAAGAATATGAAAATAAGAAATGATAATTATTGAACCTTATGTTAAATAAAACAAGTAAGTCAAACTTGTGTAACTTTTAATTGCATTCTTAAAGGCATATATTTATAACTTACCAATTATAAAAAGTTGAAATGTTAAAAGAATATGTAATGGAAATTTTTACAAGTAAAACTTATGTAATGGAAGTGTTCAATGAAATTTACTTATAAATAAGAAATTTGATATGAAATAATTATAAACTTGAGTTAAAATTGTAATACTACTAATTAAATGAAATAGAAAATGAGTACTATAAGTAATGGATTTTGAACTTAAGTTAATATTGAAACTATTTATAATTAAAGTAAATAATAAAATGAATATAATGCAATAAAAGAAATTGACATGATATGAATAAATGAAAATGAATTTTTGTAAGTAATAAAGGAAAAATAAATGAAATAAACACTGAATGAATGAATGGGAAAAAAAATTTGTAAGAGATAAATGTAAGTTAAAGAAATCATCCTTGTATGAATGAAAAAAAACTATAAATGCTGTGAAAGAAATTTAATAAGAATAACTCAAGTACATTGTGAATTATTGTTTGTTTTGGTTTATGGGTTGTTTGGGAAATGATACTTCTAATTGTTTGGATGCATGAATAATCTATTGGGTTCATCTAAGACTGTTGAGTAAATGGTATACTTAGTAGTTATTTGTCGTTCTATGTGATTAAAAGTGTCTTAACCCGAACAAACTATTTGTTTGTTTGATATGGATGGATAATTGATTTGTATTGATCTCATATGATGATTGTATGCCGTGGTTGCCAGTGATTGTTGTTTATATTGATTTGTTTGTTAGTGGTTGAATCTACATTAAACATTTCATTTTATGTAATTATTAACCTCTTTGGATTATATAAGTGAAATACAGGCTATGGAAGCAATTGCTACTGCTTTTGGTTTCGTAATTAATCGTTGTTTGCCCGACAAATAGGTATGTTCTCGGATTACGGTTTTATAGCGATATTATATTATTTTCCCGTTGTAGGAATATATTATTTTGAAATTTCATGATATATATTATGATTAATATTATTATTTTTCTCCCGAATCTCTCCGTACAAAGGAGACTCTGCCGAAATTTTTCGTGAATTTTGGACTTAGAAAATTTTGTGAAATATTTTCCAAACTTTTACTTACTTGAATATAAAAGAATTTAAGTGTTATAAATTGATATATTTTATTTAAATTATTTTTGTAAATTTATTTGTTATAAACTTAATATTTTAAATAAGATATATTAATTTCTTAATTTCTCTTTTCCCTTCTTCTTCCTTTTCGGGGACGAAAAGTTTTGAGTGTGGGAGAGTGTAACGACCCGTAAATTTTGATAATTTAAATTAGTTAATTTAATAAGATTTGATAATTAAATTTGAAAGAATTAAAAATTGGAGATTTAGTAATGTAATAAATACTAAAATGAAATGTAACAATGGTAATTAAAGCTGATTATTGATAAATTTTATGAAATTCCTATTAATTGAAATAATGTAAATGTTATAAATTGGTTATAAATTGAATATATGAAAACAGATGCAAATATTGAATTAATTAATGAAATAATACATATTTATGATAATTGGATAAAAACAGTGCTATGTAAGCAATTGTAACATTTGTTTGTTAATAATAACTTATAGGTGTAATTAAAAGTTAATGGTAACAATTATGTATATTACCTATTTATTTAGCCTGTTAATTTAAATTGGAAATAAATTTCAATAAATGTAATCAAATATTATGTTAATGTAAATTAAGTTAATATTTGGAAATAATGTTAATTTTATTCATAATATGATAATTGGTTGAATAAAAAGAATGGAAATCAAGATTTATTAATTTATTGGAATTCAAATTATAATAATTGGATTAATTGCAAATAAATGAAATTAAATATTTAAATACTACGTTAATAGAGATTGAGATGAAATTTGAGAATATTAGTGTAATAAATCATGAACCAATGTTAATTTCACCCATTTGATAATAATGGATTGAATAATAGGATGGAAGTTCAATTAAATGGAATTATCCGACATTTGATTTATAATTATTGAATTTATTGAAATCGGAAGTAAAGATGGAAATTATTGAAATAATTAACATTCAATTAACCTGAAAATTTGTTTTAAATTGTTATAAATGTCTAAGTAACCAAAAGTGATAAAATTTATTAATTATAGAATCAGAATTGTAAAATTGATTTGATTAATTAATTATTAATTTATTTAATTAATGTGAAAATAGCCATTTTGGCAACTATCTCGGATTTCGACGAAACCAGTTTCATCGGATCTGTAACGGTAAATTATTGTAGGATTTCAAGTTTCGTAACGATCAGACTTGTTGTTTGATCGTACCGGCTCGAAACGCCTTGAAATTAATTTAATTGAAATCAATTGAAATCAATTTGAAATAAATTGATTTTATCATAACTTCTTCATACGATAGAATTAGGACTTGAAACCTCTTCCGTTGAATTTGAAGTCATCAAAAATATCTATTTTGATATATGGGATTACCCTTATTCGTTCCGGAGACAGAACGGGCTTTTCGGGCCATTTACCGTTCAACGTTATAATCAAATCTTATCCGTTCTTTCTATTTTCTGACCTATCTATAAATATCCTGTTATAAACCCTAGTGTTCCTCAACTCAGTTTGTTTGTATGTACAATTTCATTTGTTCCTCTCTTTCCAATGGCAGACAAACCCTAATTCCCAATTGCAATTTTAAAACAAAAAATCAAATCAAAAATTCAAACTTTCCAAACTATGTCAAATTTTATATGGATATGAAGATCTCGATGAATCGAGTCAGCGTGTGGTGACAGTTTGTCATAACAATGTTCGAATCGATCGGGAATCGCGGTCAAAGTCGAATTGGGCGTTTTTGATTTCGTCATCAATCGACGAAATTGAAATATGGGTTTTGAAGGGCTCGTCGTATGGAGTTCGACGCTGGTGGTCGCTTGACCTGGATTTGCATGTGGTGGTGGGAATTTGCGAATTAGGGTTTCAAACCCTAGTTCTTTTAAGAGACGGCGACGACAATAGGGGGATCGGAGGCGGCACAGGCGGCACTGGTAGGTGCGGTGGTGGAGTGCGAACTCGATGGTGGTGGTGTGGTCATCTCCGGTGGTCAAAGTTGGGAGGTGCTTACGTGTTTTGGGTTTGGGTGTCATGGCATGGGACAGAGGGAGGAGGTGACGTGTCTGCTTCTGATTTATCAATTAATTATAATATATATTGAAATTTAAAATGGTCTAACTCCCATAACTTTCACGTACGAGGTCCGATTTACACGCGGTTTGATCCACTGGGATTGTATTGAAAGTTTGGACATTTTGACGTTGGTTTGGATGAATTCTGAGACCATTCAAATTTTGGGCTTATTTTGAATTTAAATTCAAAGGTGAGTGTTTTAACCGACTCATAACTTCTAAAATTTCTTATGTTTGTTAAATTAATTTATGATGTGATTAGAAATTTATTTATGACTGTTTGGTATATTTTAAATCATCATCTCTGTTAATCTGAATTTATTTGAATTAAATCGTTATTTAATTTATTATTGAATATAAATTGCCAGTTAAATACCTGTTATTGATTATCAGTTCTTTATTGATATTTATTGATTGTTTTGGATGATGATTGTGGTGGATGTTGATTGTTAATATTGGTTAAATGGATGTTTTATTTTATATCGTTATAAAATGCAAGTTCATTATGGATTTTTATTCGGGATTGCGGTTTTAAATGATATACAACCGTAAAAATTTTAAATTGCGGATTGAAATGATAAATATCCGTATCACTTGACCCTAGGGTAGATAATTATATACGGACACCGGTTTGGTTAAATTAAACGATTTTAAAATCCTCGATTTTTGAACATAATTAAATGATATTTTGAAATGGAAATTCGATTTATATAAATTTAAGTATTTTGAAAAATCAAGTTTGCGTTGAATTGTGAATTGGTTTAAAAAGGAATTCCTTTAAGAAATTAAATTGGAAGTTTGAAGTTAAACCTTTATGTATAAATGAAATTCTATTGAAAATGAGTTATTGAATTTGTTTGAAAATAACTTTGAAATATTTTGAAGTTGGAGTAATTTGTATTGATACTTGTAACATGGATTTAAACGATATGAAATTCGATAGTTTATTGAAATTTGGTTTGTCGATTTGGAAATTTGAAATGGTCCAAATATGTCGAAATGAAATGAATAGTTTAAACTGATATAAATTCCATACTCATATTTTAATATAAACTGTTTCAAAAATATATTTATAATTATTAAGGTTTTCAAATTTATTAAACTATTTAACAAATATTAACTATATAAATTATTTTGATCTGTTCAAACCAATTTGATTTAATTTAAACTAATTAAATCATTTTAATTTATTTTAAATCTAATTAGTCTATTTTAAGCTATTTAATCTATTTTATTTATATAATCTAAATTAAATCTATGTAACCATTTTAAATCAATCTAAAAGTACTTTAACCATAATTAAACTATTTTAGAGTATTTTAACTATTTATAATTATTTAAACCATTTCTAAATTTCCAAACCAAGTAAAGTGAAAGTGTTTATGTCACATACCGAAATTTTCGACTTTCGAAAATTCGACATCGATACTCACTTTATCGACTGCCGAGCAATCGAGTGCCGGAAACTCCAATAGTGAGGGTTTTAGATAAAGAAAAAGTAGAAGAAGAAGAAGATAGAAGAAAAAGAGAAGAAAAAGAAAAGAAGAACAACACATCAGAACAGCAACAGAAACAGAACAATATCAGAATCTTACACATCGCAGCGGAACAATATATAATAGATAAATGAATAATCTTTAAAACAAAGAACGATATCATTTTATACATACATCAATCATCAGAGTCAATATACAACAATGGACAGTTATATAACTTGTCCTCATACAGAATACACAGCGGAATAAATACTATCAGATACAAATACTACGTCTCGTCATCCAGCTTATCTCCAAAGCTCCAGAATATCCAGATAACCTAATAATCTAACTCTAGACTGCCCGTGTGGAAATTGGTGGGCACCCAGAGTTTAGAAGGGAACAATAAACTCCGAGTCAGTCATGGTGACTGGTGTGAGATCGTAAAACAGTTTATCTTTAAAAGATAACAAAGGAATATTTTAAAGTCAATTCGAAATGCTTTTGGAAAATGAAACTACCATAAGACCTCCCGCCACACACACAATGCAAACGCAGAATTGGAGGAGATTTCTTCTTATGATAGTCAAAGATGCTTACTACGCCAAATCAAATCATTTTTTTTTATTGATATTAGTGCATAGTGTAGAAAACATTTCGAAAGTATAATATTAATCTTAGCCAGCATAGACATTTCGAACTATGCCTACTATAGCTACCATCCAAACAGTGGGGCGCCACCATAAGTGAATGATAGGTTCTACAACTAAAACCGTACAAGTCACGTATTGTTTCTTTGGATTTCCAACAAATGGTCAGGCTAAGGAACTTCCTATCCACGATGGGTACGTCCCTGGAATAGACGACCCGAGAAATAACCTAACATTACGGTTAGATCTCTGCCAACACAAGGCCGGGTTACCTCTGCAAAAGTAGGTAACTACTGACACGCGTATGCCATCCCCCGATCGTCACCGATCTTCCCGAGGATCCCCGATTCCAACAAACCACATAGAAAAAATAATGCAGTAACCACAGAGGTTAAGTATCTGGGCTCCATACCATGATACCACCTTTATCCAGAAGGAATGACATACACTAAGGGGCGCTACTCCCTAGAACCTTGTTGCATCCTTCCTGTTTCGACCATTTCCGGGGTGTGAGGCTCGACGAAGTCTCATCCACAAAGCTACGCTTTCTCAAAAAGCCCTGCTTCGGGTCAAACAAAATGATCAACCTATGATCACAAAGATATAAGATCAAACAAATGATCATATCACAAATGATCAAACACTGATCATTTCACAGCAACACTCAGTATGCCACATTACCAAATTGGGATATATCGCTGATGATTTTCAACTACATAACCTCTGAGCTCGTACGTCTCAGAGAAGGGTGTTAAGCTAAGAGAATAAATTCTCCGCCACCAACAGAAATGTATTTGAAAGAAATCAGCTTTATATCTCAAATTGTAACGTCAGACACACAATCCATACAAGTCTGTTCCGGGATCGAACAGAACCGAAGGCACTTCTCACGAAGCCCTTGCATTTCCGGATAATTTTCAATCACGTCAGGACTTCCCGTCACTAAGGGTGATAAACCTCTAAATCGGAGATCAGCCGATGTAGAGTAACTCGACGGTAATCCTTCCGTTTTCAAAAATATCCGGTCTTCAACACCGGTCTTCAAATGCAATTCATAACGACGTATCACATATTCGGCATGGGTTATACGACCCCATGGTCCTTTCCCGGCTAACCCGAATAGTGAGCGATTATTCAAAAATAAGTGTGGCATTCAAATTCATCCAATTCACAACAAATACCTATCTAAAGGTAATTATTGATAGTCGGTTATTTAACTATCAATAAAGATGCGCAACATCATCAGATTCCAAATAATTTTCCAAATTATTTCATCTTTCAAAAATATCTTTACTAGATATAAAATTTCCACACTTCAAAAATAAATCAACGTTTATTTTTAAACAACTTCCCTTTCTTTTATAAATTCCATAGTGAATTTATATTTCAAATATCTATGGATATACGATTTTCAAATCGTTTTCAATATTCATTTTCAATTTATCTTTACAAAGATAAATTCTCAAAACGTTCATTTCATATTGGAAAAGCATTTCCATACTTATTTAATTATAAGTAATTCACAAATCATTTATTTTCATCATTTGAAAAATATTCAATATACTTAAATCAAATTTAAGTATAAATTCATTCTTTAAGGAAATCATTTACTATAACATTTATTTGAGTCAAAACGAATGTTGCGTAAAACATCGTTACGACGACTCGGAATCACTAGTATAGGGATTCAGAATTAAGATAGATATATAAATCCCAATACTATATAAAATATTTCCTTTCGGAAATCATTTACTATAACAACAGTGTTATAGTCTACCATTTCCTTATTTTTCGAAAAACGTCTATTTCAACAATAAATGTTGAAATCTATGATTTCGATAGTTCACACGTTTTAAAACATCTTTTAAAACAATTAACTTCATTTCATAATATCGCTTTCCCAAAACCCTATCCATTTTACTTAAAAATATATTCACTGTCCAAAATCGTGAATATACTTCACTAACCACATTTCAGTCTTTTCTACACATTTTATTTCAATAAAAATTCGCTATTTAAAATCGCGAATATATCTTCTTTAATGTCCTTCTATATTTAATTTATCCAATTCAATCTATTTCGAATTTATAAAACAACGTTTATAAATTCTATTTTCTATTCTATAACAACTTCGATTTTATAAATTTCCTTTAATGACCCATTCAATTTTATAACTCAACGTATACATCAAAAATCCATATTATAAGTTAAATACTTATAATTTATTTATTTTAAAAGAAATCGTTCTTTTAAACTTTACAAACTGTAAATAAACCCATTTTAACATCATTTCCATTTTTAAATCCACATTCCCAAATATTCACTTTTAACCCCAAAATCAAATCCCAAATTGATTTCTAATTCTACTTCAATACCACATCAATTTCAATATTCATTTCTAAATTAATTTCCCATCCCAAATCATTTTATATTGATTTTTTTCTAAACTTGTTTCAATTTGCCAATTAAATTTATAATTGGACTTCCAACTTATTTCATTTTAAACAAATTCCTCTTAAAGAAAATAAATCCCTTTTTTTCCTTTTCCAACTATTTAGAAATCCAAATTTTAATTAAATTCTTCAATTTAAAATCACTATTATACGAAATTCATTTACCTAACATTTTCACTTGATTCTGGAATTAATTCGATAAGAATATAAAAATTAACCTTTTTTATACTTTAAAATTCCTTTCTTCGAATTTATTCAATTTCTAAAATTGATTCACTTAGAAATTTTCTACTTGAATTTCAAAAATTCCATTTCGTTTATCTTTGGAATCCAATGATGTCGAAACATCCATTCAGCTAAATTTTAGCTTTCAAACAATTTCCAGATATCAATATGATTTATAGCATCGCTATAAAATCATTCACAGATTCATATCACAATAGAAATAAATTCAATCAATGTGAGGGGTCCAGTTGGATCCCTCCAACCTGTTTCCCTGCATCCAAAGACGTCAGCACAATACCAATTCCGCTCCAGTACGGAATTATCGCGGTATATGGGTTTTTATAAATCCGCTTACTAACGGCGCAATAGGGTCTCATCCGCTATACGAGGCGGGAATCAATCATAAATCCAATATATACATATGCCAATATGTATATATTGCTATATATATAATAGATATATCCTACTATATCTAATATCACAATCAACATAGTAATCATATCAAACAATCAAAAACTGCAATCAATTTTTGAGTGAGAAAAATCTCACCTTAGCTTTTTATTTTTGCAATCCATTTCCATCCCAGTTTTATTTTTCTTCGTTGTATTCGACCTTGTATAACAATTTATGATTTCATTAATATTTGAAATAATCGAATGATCAATTTATTTTCCTATAAATAGATTTAATTAACTAATAATTAAAAAAAAACCAATTTCCCTTTCCAATAAATTTATCCAATTAAAAATAAAGTTTTAAAACTAACTTTCTTATCTGAAATTTTTTTTCTTATATATATATCCAAATTGAAAAATCTGCTCATATCCACAAAACTGTTCTATATAGATAAAAATCAAATCTTTTTATAGAAGTCCCTAATTCTTTCCAAAGTCTTATCTAAATATATACTTGTATTTATATCATCTTGTTTTAATGAAATTTTAACAATTGTAGTTTTCTAAAATTATGTATGTATATATTTACTGTAAAAACAGAATTTTTTTCTTTCCTTTACTGCAAATTCATTCACGTATACATATATATGTATACACTTCAAAAACTAAAATATACCTTATTGAAAATCATTTCTCTGTCTGTATAAGTATTTACGAATATATATTTATTTACGTATAACCTAAATAAAATAAAAATTGAAACAATCAATTCAATACCTTACTGCCTTGCCAAAACGACCTTCGCAATTGACTTGAACGCCCTCCAGAAACTTGCGATCGCCACCGTAACGAAGACGAAATCGTGATTCCCATCTGAACGTGTCGCTGGCAATTCCATTGCGCACGAACTGGAGAGAAAAACTACGTTCGAACGAATGTCCTCTTGCCGAAGTTGCCGCAATCTCCACGAATATCACCATCTCCTCGAATGACATCGCCGCCAACGATCGCCTGAAGTCGAACCCTAGAACGCCTCGCGTACCATCATTCAGTGTGACTCCGCCGTGGTCGCCGTTGTCACCACTCTGCTTTGGATCGCCGACCCCTATTCGCGACGCTTGCACGCGCGCCACCACTGTCGCTCGCGAATCCCAATCCTCTCCGCCTCGAACCCACTGCGCCTCCGCACGAGATCGTGCTACCACCAGTCGCTGCCCTAGCTTGCGTTCGATAATACACTCGCGATTCTGAGGCAGCTCGAGACGAGCTCATCTCTTCTGATTTTGGTTTTAGGAAAGGGGAATGACTTCGTTAAATTGAAATGAAGAGGAAGCTGGTTGTTTTCTTTTTGAACGAAAAGGAACGAGGAATTTTGTTTCGGCCATAGATTCGATTGCGAACGAAAGTTGTTTTTTTTTCGTTTTGTTTATTTACTTTGAACTGAGGAGGGAGATAGGGATGGGTTGCGTGATTTTCGTATCGTGATTGCAGGCGTGTTTTAAGGCTGAAACTAAGGGAAGAAAAGTTTTTAAACGTAAATGTTTAAATAAAATTTTAAATTTAAATCTCGATAAAAACTTCAATGCATTTTCGTGTCGTATTCTCACATACGAACTCCGAAAAATACGAAACTTGAAATCTGACAATAATTCGACGTTACGGACACAATGGAACTGGTTTCGTCGAATTCCTAGACTGTTTGAAAATTGACTAGTTTATAAATATCGGTTCGAGTGATTATTTTCAAAACTGAACAAAACAGTTCGAAATTTAATTCTGAAGCTTCTATCATCTTCAGTATTATCAATACGAATTTTAAAAGCTTTTGAAATATTTTTCTTCGGCTTAAAACTGAAGATTCACATTTTTATTCAGCATTCAATCGATTAAATTTCAAAGTTTAATCGCAAATTTCAAAGTTATATCGGGGATTCAAATTAAATCATCGTTCAAAGATTTAAAACAAATTAAATATTCTCAATTTAAATTTGGTCAAAATTCTGGGTCGTTACAGTTTAAATTCAATTCATTGTTTTAAAAAAAAATAAGGCCAAATGATGTTATAACCTAAGTTGGAATTTAAATGTATAATCAATTGAATGATGATTTTGAAGTAAGAATTTAACCTGTTTTGGAACTATGATTTTGAAAGAAATTATGAGTTTGGAAACGATATGATTTGAAAGTGGTATAGTTTTGAGAATACGATATTTTGATATAAATTGTGAATTTGACTTTGAAAGGAAATATAATTATCGAACTATGATTTCAAAGGTGAATATGATTTCGAAAGTAAGTAATGATATCGAAAATGATATGATTTGAATTGAATATGATATTTTGATATCAATTATGAAATGGTTTTGTAAATGTAAAAGAACCATCCGGTGTGTAATAAACGATTGGTTGTTAAAGAGACCAGGATCGGATATGGGCATACTCTCTGTCGTACCGAAAAACACTTTGACAACTGTGTACGCGGTGGAGATTCCAGGATGAAGTAGGATGGTGGCGACGATCCTAAAGGTATATTTACGTGGACCTAACTCCCGTGAGTTAGCATAAGGTGGCTAAAACAGGAGCGATTCCGGGCCAATGAGGTAGCTCCTCTGATCGGAGACATTCCATCGATACTATATTCTGGCTTGCGATTTATTTGGTGGCCACCCTTCGATTTTTACTCGGGAGTGTGTTTCGAGTTGGGCGGTAGTTGCGGCTATGCGTTACCAATAGTCTGGATGCGTAATTGGTATATCTACCCTAGCATTGCCTAGTTGTGCCTTGTCACCTACACTAGCGCGCCTTCTACGAGTTTGTTTTATGTCGTACCTATGTGGTATCCTTTGGCGGCTCCAGTTTACGGGGAGTTACGGTACTGTATAGACTATTGGCATACCTAAAAATGTGTTAAGGTGGAAAATATAAAGCCTTAACGCTATTTTTAAATAGTATACCTTACTTTAGACACTATATATTATAATAGCGTATTGTACTACATAGTAGATAGTTTAACGGATCCTTAGGAGATGTGAATCCCGAACATCTTTTGAGTTACTGCACTCACGTTAGACACTGGATAGGAGATGTCAAAACCCGTAAACATCTCTGATGCCGTTTACACTCATATTTATTTACCGTTGATTTAACTTACATAAGATCTTTTAGTTCTGACTCGAGTGTTTTGTCTTTTCAATTCGCTCGGGTCAGCCTGAGCATTTCAGGATTTGAAGACCTTATTTCTGGAGGATGAAGACGAAGATTTGTACTACTATTATTTACTATATTGATTCCACTGCATTGATACTGTTTCGCTGCATTATTATTTGTTTATCTTTGATATGTGTAACTCTGATTTTGTATTGTATAAGTATAATCAAATGTTTTTTATACAGCTTCATGAACTGTTATTTGAAAATTATATTTTGTCATTCCGCTGCGAGATTCTGTTTTGTTTTTATTTCTTTCTCTTTTTCTTGTTTACCCATAATAATAATCCGTCCTCCTGTATGGTTTGAGTCGGAACGTCTGTCTGCTTAAAGCGTACAAAAATGCGGGATGTTACAGTTTGGCTTGATTTTGGTTGCGCAAATTACATACAAAATAAGCTCACTCGCTTAAAAACGCTAAATAAAGGTACGCTTTCGGATTAAATACAACAATGAAATAAATATTGATATATATATTGTATTTTTGACCGTGTGGGTTGATGTATATATTTTTATCATTTTTGTCATATTGCAAAAGGCTCTCCGTATAAGGGAGACTCTTCCAAAAAAATTCGGAAATTTAGGGTGTTAGAAAATTTTTGTAAACTTTTGGAAAATTTTTGTTAAAAGAAATTTGATTTCGAATTGTAATTGAAAAAAGGGGTTTGGTTTAGAAATGGAAAACTAATTGTTTTGGGTTGAAACTAAAAGATTATAAAAAAGTGAAATATCAAATTTTCACTAAGTGAGTTTTTGAAAAGAAATGAGCTTGGAACATTTTTCCTACCTTTGCAATTTTGGGGACGAAATTCTTTTAAGAGGGGAGGAATGCAACGACCCAGGATTTTGGTTATTTGAAATTGGAATATTTTGTTAATTTTAAATATTTAAAAGTTAATTTTATAGATTTAATAACTTGAATTTCAAATATAATGATTTATGGGGTAATTTAATTGCTAAATTTAATAATTGAAATTTGGTTAAATAATTGAATCTTGGGGTTTAAGCTTGATAAAAATAATTAAGGGCTTATTTAATTTCCATAAATAAGAAGGAAGATAATAAAACTTTTAAAATTTAATTTAAAGGTGATTTACTCGATTTTAAAAATATCTCGTTTAAATTATCATATAAAAATATCTTTCCGGGGCACAGTCTCGGAATTCGATGAAACTAGTGTCATTGGATCTGTAATAGTGTATTATTATCGGATTTCAAATTTCGCAGTGTTTGGAGTTACCGTTTGGTTGTACGGGATAGGAACGCGCTGAAATTAATATCGAAAATTTAATATTATAATGTGGTTCAAAAAGCTATCTTCTGCATACGATCTAATTGGGACTCGAGACTTTCTCTATTGCATTCGAAATAGGGGTATAACATTAGGAACGCCAGGCGGCACGCCTCGATAGGGGTTTAGGATTTTATGTTATTATTAGTGGGATATTTTGAAATTTTTAATAATATATATATTGATTTGACTTTCCGTAAATATCTTTAATCGCATTAGCCGCAATTTTTTTTCAAACTCTATCCTACTTTCAGCCAGCTACGATCATGCCTACGTTGTTCCTTATACCAGACACTTTTCTCTTCTTCTATATAAAACGCAGCACAACAAAAGAAAGAAAAAAAGATAGCATCTTCATTTTTAAAATAAAAAATCAAAGTCAATACAAATCGATAAATCATGAAATTTGCTTTAAAATTCATGTTTTAGCATGAGCTTCAATCTGGTATAATTTTTGTGGGTTGCGTCTTCATATTTATATTCGACAGAGGATAGGCGAACGACAGAGGATAGGGGGACGAGCGAGACATATGTACGGACTGGAGGATCTGTGCAACAACCCGCATATTTATCGATTTTATATTTAAATATTTTTACTTAAATATTTCATCGTTCGTCGGATTTTTATCCGAAAAGCTACTTTTTGCAAACAGTCGAAATAGGACTCAAGACCCCTTCCATTGAGTTCAAAATGCCATTTGCGACCTTTTTGAGTATAAACATTGATATGTTTGGAGACTGTGAAATTTTGATACATTTTCACTTAGGGCTTTGGTTGGGTTTCAGCCCATTAACACCCCTTATCAACCTAGCTCCAACCCTCTCCTCTTCATTTCTTCATAATTTCCTAATACATTCAAGCTTCATCAACAATGGTGGGAGAGATTGGAAATTAGAAACTCCAAGCCCTAGTTCATTTGCAAATCCTTCTTCTATCTCCAAATTCAAGAAGAAGCTATTGGTAAGCATCCTCTTCTCCTTCTCCAACTCTTTCTCCTTTCAATTTCAGAAATTTCCTAAACCTAATTTAGGAAATGTTTCTCTTTTAAGCTTAGATTCAAGCTTGTTGAGTTGGAATTGAAGAGTGATTGTCCTTGCCTTGCTCTATAGCTTCCTCTTCATTGTTTTTGTGTAAAAGGTGAGATTTTTATCTCACATCTATGACTATAATTATCTTTGGTTGTTAGGTATGAATTCCTAACACCTCTTCATGTGCATTTGCTCTTGATTTGGATTGGTTTTGTGAATATTCCAATTTTTGGGTTTTTAAGTCAAATTTGTGTGAAAATCCTTTTATGGAAGTTTGATCATGCTTTTGGTGATGCATCGAGGAGCATATAGGGTCGGGTTGTCGATTGGCATAAACCCTTAGCGCCAATGTTCGTCCGGTTGCATTTCGGAAGAGTTTGCTCTTCATTTGGATAGGCTGAAAATCAGCCCAGGCATGATTCAGTCGACTGAAATCTCTGTTCAGTCGACTGAATCTGGAACCCGAAAGGTTCCAGGCATGATTTAGTCGACTGAAATCTTTGTTCAGTCGACTGAAATTGGAAACAGAAAGTTTCCAGGCATGATTCAATCGATTGAAAATCTCTGTTCAGTCGACTGAACCTGGAAACAGAATGTTTCCAGGAAGAATTCAGTCAACTGAAAATCTCTGTTCAGTCAACTGAATTTGTTGTTTCTGCCCACTTTGCCTTTTGGGATTGAATTTCCAATTTGAATCGATTCGTGATGATTCTATTTGTTGTTATCATTTATTATGACTTTGATGACTCCTTTTTCGGGATTTTTGAATATCCACTTCGATGGATTCTTTATCGAGTTAATTGGATTTGATTCACGTCTTCGAATGTGAATTTTTGATGATTGATTGTTTCTACAATCATTTCTATGACTTGTCGCTTTAAAAATACAAAGGTTTCTATGCTAGTAGTAAATATCAAAACCTTTTCATTAAAACGATTTCAACACTATTTTATTACAAAGCTCGTTTCTTAAACCGTTTTCTATTCTATTAGTACATACAAACCTTTACCTCATTCGTATGAGAAAATCTAATTAAACGGCTTAGCAAAACAAGTGGTATGAAACGCTTGCATTTACTTCGTCGGTTAATTCTTGGACTTGTTCGATTGAATCTCTTGTGACAATTTTCTAGTGGAGATCTACAATTTGTTCGTAAATATTTAAGTTAAGCTAGTGGTTATGGGATATGAAGCTAAACTCATACATTTACTGGCTTAGTGTAATTGACACTTAACCTCGAATGGAAGTCTACAATTTGTTCGTAAATAATTAAGTTAAGCTAGTGGTTATGGAACATGAAGCTAAACTCATTTATTTACTAGCTTAGTGTAAATTACACTTATCGATCAATGATGATCATTTTGTGATTTAGACTAGCAATGTGCGATGTCTCTTTGTCTGCGAGGGAGACTAAACCCCGCTTTTAGTAGAGCTTCGACTTGGTGGGGTAGCGACCCATGGTCTTCGGGCCGTTTTAGTGGAGCTTCGGCTCATGGTCTTCGGGCCGTTTTAGTGGAGCCTCGGCTCAAAATTAATGGTTAGCAACCATGGAATAGCGTTCTGTTTCATGATACACGTGTTGGTGAGTTTTTATGCTCCCGTTTTAGTGACAGGCCTCTTTCCCTTTTTGTGATCTTTCTGGATTTCTAGTTGACGATTTCTAGAACTTGTTTTTCACCAATTTTCGTGATTTACATTAATAAGCTCTATCAATATTTGTGCATTGGTGAATTTGTGTGTCATTAACCCTTGTGATTGGCCTTGGCACTTTTATGGGATTGGCCATCCTCTTTCTTGTGATTTCTGGATTTCTAATTATTGATTTTCGAAATTTATGTTTCCCCAGCATTTACCATTGGCATTGATATGTATGTCATTTTTGTGGCTTGGTGAATTAAATTAAGAATATGATGTTCTTTTCTGTGTTTTGAGATTATTGAGATATTGTATGACCTTTGTGGATTTTCTAATGTATACTTAACGTAGTATGACATCTTTTTGTTATCATTTATTTTTATCATATCTCTTATTCTCATATCTCATTTTATCTTATAATTATAGCTAGAGTGATCTGTTTATTATTTTCTTCTTAAATAATACTCGGGTTAGACTGAGATATTACAGGTGCTTCCTCATGACTTCCTATCTGGAACCATCATCTGACTTTTGGCTAACTACTCTAGTTTAGTAGTTTTTGTTGTATACATTTGAGGTTTAGACTCCTTGATGTATACATATTCTTTTGGCTAGCACTTGTATCAATTCTTTTGTGTTATTGTGGGTCTTATTTGACCACTACTCTGATGTACACTTCGTTGTGTAATATTCATATGTATTTCCGCCTTTGTGATATGAATGTCTGTGACTGATTTATGTTATGCTTATTTCTATATTTGTTTCCGAAGTCCATATAGCCACCGTGTAGTAGCTTTGAGTTTGTATTGGTATGTCGGATTTCCTCTTGAGATGAGAAGTTATATTTTTATCTGGCATATCGGTACTCACACAAAGTAATTACACAGATGGTCGCTCCTCAACAGCCTTATTCTTCGCGCTAGTTGACGGTGTTACTCCGTAGTGTCCTTGTCTAGCGTGGGTATAGAGGTGGGGCGTCACAGCATGGTATCAGAGCCAAACTTTGGAACAATGTAGAATAATCTAACAAGGATCATTGTCCTAAGTCTTTCTTAGGAGTCGTACCTTAGGATTTTATTCGAGTCAATTGGAGCCGTTCTATCCTATTTTCTTTTATGATTCCTTGTTTTATCAATCAAGTTTGTTTGATATTCATTCTGAGATTAATTTTTTCCTCTTTCTTTCTTTCTTAAAGAAGAGAGATGGTTAGATCAAACCGTCCCAGCGTCGGTCAATCTAGTGCTACTCCTCAGGAGGGAGTATTTATGTCTGCCCAGCAGCTTCTAGATCTTGTTAAGAATGCTCAAGCTATCGGACCCATTCCAGAGCTTACTCATCCTAGATCCGGTTTTGCATGCTTGTGTAGAGATTATACCGATTTGGGTGGAAGGCCATTCCGGGGATCCGAGAGTGTCATTGAAATCCAAGCTTGGCTTAGATCATGCGATCGCATCTTTTCTCGCATGAATCTTGTTGATCTCCACCGAGTCCAAGTGGCTTCTAGCATGCTCCAAGAAAGAGCATTGGATTGGTATGAGCTTCTTATTTCTGAAATCGTTGAAGCGGATCTCACTTGGGAGCAATTCCGGGAAAGATTCGAATTGAAATTTGTGCCGGAGGCTGAAAAAGTAACTTTGGCCTGGCGTTTTATCGACCTTGTTCAAGGTGAATCTTCTGTGACGGACTATGTCGCATCTTTCGAATCTCTTTCTAAATACGGAGTTGAATACATTAATACCCCATTGAAGAAAAATCAGAGATTTGTTTATGGCTTGAACAAGAATCTCAAGAAGCCATTAAATCTGAAATTGGAAGTTTCTTTCGATCAGCTTATTGATATCGCTCTTCGTCTTGAAGAGGCCGATAGAGAGTGTGATGTTGAAGTCGTGGGTGCTAAACAAAACTTCAACAAAAACATGAAAAGGCATATTAAGTTCAAAGGCCCCAATCTCAATCCCAACAAGAAAGGGAAGCAAGAATCTTCGCTAGCAAAGGCTCCTACCTCTAGTCGTGGACGATGCTACAATTGTGGTCTTTCGGACCACTATGCAAATGAGTGCCCAAAACCATTTTTTTGTCGTTATTGCAAAAGTTCAGGCCATCATATATCTACATGTCCCATACTCCAAAGTAGGAGAGAGGGAGAGCTAAATGTTGTTCAAGCCCCTAGTGACACTTCTCTTGGTCAAGGTAATTCTCCTTTTGTCCTTGACGATATTTCTTTTGTGATTATCTTATTCGAGTTCTTTTTGATATGGGTTTCATCTCATTATTTTTATATCAAAGAACTTGTGATTCTTTTTCTTTAAACATTTCTGGGCTTGATGACTTCTTTGAGGATTGCAAATCCAGATTGGTGGATACGCAACACTCAATTTGCTTTTTATTGATGTCGAAATTATTTTATGTGATTTTCCTTTCCGAGCCGATTTTTACTTATGCTTCGGAATTGACTTTTGTAAGGATTGGCTTAATTATTATTGAATCATATCCTTTGTCCCGTGTGGACTATTCATCTTCGACATTTTTAATCTGTTAAGTAGATTTCTGTTTTTCCTTTGTGATTTTGATTCCATTTTGATGGCATCATTTTATTCTTTAAGCTCACATGATGAGGAAAGTTTTATTTCTCTCATTCATGTAGTTAGAGAATTTTCCGGTATTTTTGAGTTTGTCTTAGGATTATCACCTAAGCAATCTTTTAAGAGGTGTTAGGGTCTTTTTAGTTCAACCTTGCCACCGATTTTATTTGCTACGAGTTGCGGGAGTTAGCATTCCATTTACCGCATTCCGCACTCGTTATGAAACTTGTGAATGACTTATTATGTCATTCAGTTGTCCAACTTATTTCATCCATTTTATGAATCGAGTATTCTACGATCTCGATGACTCCATTCTTGTATATATTGATTTTGGATGAAAACAGCAATTTAAAATTTTGCAAATCTTTTTCATAAGATTTATTTATAAGTACAATTTGACATTTTGCTCTTAAACGAGCAAAGAATATTCTTAAAGGTTTTTAAGAAACATTTTTATCATATAGAAGATGATTTTGTGATTGTATTGCCCAGGGAGTGCTTTAAGAATTCTGGTCGGTGCGCTTGATCAACGTTATCGATAAGAATCTCCTAAACGCTTTGATGAGACAATCAGACATAATATATTGACTTGTAAAAATGTAAATTTTTTTAGAAAGATTATTACATAAAGATAAATGTAATTTTGAAAGTTTTAGCTTTTCGAGAAAGAAGATTATTTAAAAGAAATTCTTTCTTTTCGATACTCTTTTTCTTATGATTCCCGAAGGGAACCAAGACTTTATCTTTTGTACCAATGCTAATCGTATTGGTTTGGATGTCGTTCTCTTGCAAAAGAGAACGTGTTATCACTTGTGCTTCTAAATCATTAAAGCCGATCGAGACTAGGTATGCCACTCATGATCTAGTGCTCGCGGCTATTGTTTTCGCTTTTAGAGTTTGGCATCATCATTTTTGGGGGAGAAATTTGTTCTCCACCTTGATCATAAATCTTTGGAATATTTATTTTCCCATAAGGAACTTCATGTTGACTCGAGTTCCTGACATCTTATGATCTTGATATTCTTTTTATTCCCAGAAGGCAAATCGTGTTGCCAATGCGCTTAGTCGTAAGCAACAAGTGGTTGATTCTTTGATGATGTCTGAATGGAATTATCTTTTTATCAAGTTCATCAGACGTTTTGATATACTTCGTTTTATTGAGCTTTATCTCATTTCTTTTATGAACTTGCGTCTGATGTTCTTTTATGGTGTTCGGTTCATTGGACGTATCGTTTGTACTGCGTCGGTGTTCCGAATTATTTGAGCTTTGGTTCATCTGGCGTACCGTTATTGTACTACGCCGTTGTTCCAAAATTATTCGTGTTTCCAGTTTCTCGGGCGTATTGTTGTTGTACTACGCTGTTGCCCCGGCTCAATTTTCTGTTATTCATGACGTTTTCCACGTCTTTCAACTACGGAAATGCCTTTGGGATTTCGATTTTTATTCTTGAGCCCGGTGTTATTGTGGAAATTAAAGTTTTGCCTATTTGACTTATGAGCAACATTCTATTCGCATCATTGCTTCGGAGATTGAGCGCCTTCGAAATAAAGATGTTTTTCTTGTGAAAGTTCAATGGTTCTCAAATCCCAAGGATTGCTATTGGGAATCCAGAGGATTCGTCGAGCGAACGCGTTCGGACTTACTCTTTCGTGCTCTTTATGGTGAACTTCTTATTTCAAATTTTCTTTTGTGTTGATATACTTTTATGGTTGTTACTTTTTAGTTATTTCTTAAGATTGCGAGGACGCAATTTCTTTAAGGAGGGGAGTCTGTAACAACCCGCATATTTATTGATTTTATATTTAAATATTTTTATTTAAATATTTCATCGTTCGTCGGATTTTTGTCCGAAAAGCTACTTTTTGCAAACAGTCGAAATAGGACTCGAGATCTCTTCCATTGAGTTCAAAATGCCGTTTGCAACCTTTTTGAGTATAAACATTGATATGTTTGGAGATTGTGAAATTTTGAAACTTTTTCACTTAGGGCTTTGGTTGGGTTTCAGCCCATTAACACCCCTTATCAACCTAGCTCCAACCCTCTCCTCTTCATTTCTTCATAATTTCCTAATACATTCAAGCTTCATCAACAATGGTGGGAGAGATTGGAAATTAGAAACTCCAAGCCCTAGTTCATTTGCAAATCCTTCTTCTATCTCCAAATTCAAGAAGAAGCTATTGGTAAGCATCCTCTTCTCCTTCTCCAACTCTTTCTCCTTTCAATTTCAGAAATTTCCTAAACCTAATTTAGGAAATGTTTCTCTTTTAAGCTTAGATTCAAGCTTGTTGAGTTGGAATTGAAGAGTGATTGTCCTTGCCTTGCTCTATAGCTTCCTCTTCATTGTTTTTGTGTAAAAGGTGAGGTTTTTATCTCACATCTATGACTATAATTATCTTTGGTTGTTAGGTATGAATTCCTAACACCTCTTCATGTGCATTTGCTCTTGATTTGGATTGGTTTTGTGAATATTCCAATTTTTGGGTTTTTAAGTCAAATTTGTGTGAAAATCCTTTTATGGAAGTTTGATCATGCTTTTGGTGATGCATCGAGGAGCATATAGGACCGGGTTGTCGATTGGCATAAACCCTTAGCGCCAATGTTCGTCCGATTGCATTTCGGAAGAGTTTGCTCTTCATTTGGATAGGCTGAAAAACAGCCCAGGCATGATTCAGTCGACTGAAATCTCTGTTCAGTCGACTGAATCTGGAACCCGAAAGGTTCCAGGCATGATTTAGTCGACTAAAATCTCTGTTCAGTCGACAGAACCTGGAAACAGAAAGTTTCCAGGCATGATTCAGTCGATTGAAAATCTCTGTTCAGTCGACTGAACCTGGAAACAAAATGTTTCCAGGCAGAATTCAGTCAACTGAAAATCTCTGTTCAGTCAACTGAATTTGTTGTTTCTGCCCACTTTGCCTTTTGGGATTGAATTTCCAATTTGAATCGATTCGTGATGATTCTATTTGTTGTTATCATTTATTATGACTTTGATGACTCCTTTTTCGGGATTTTTGAATATCCACTTCGATGGATTCTTTATCGGGTTAATTGGATTTGATTCACGTCTTCGAATGTGAATTTTTGATGATTGATTATGTCTATAATCATTTCTATGACTTGTCGCTTTAAAAATACAAAGGTTTCTATACTAGTAGTAAATATCAAAACCTTTTCATTAAAACGATTTCAACACTATTTTATTACAAAGCTCGTTTCTTAAACCGTTTTCTAATCTATTAGTATATACCAACCTTTACCTCATTCGTATGAGAAAATCTAATTAAACGGCTTAGCAAAACAAGTGGTATGAAACGCTTGCGTTTACTTCGTCGGTTAATTCTTGGACTTGTTCGATTGAATCTCTTGTGACAATTTTCTAGTGGAGATCTACAATTTGTTCGTAAATATTTAAGTTAAGCTAGTGGTTATGGGATATGAAGCTAAACTCATATATTTACTGGCTTAGTGTAATTGACACTTAACCTCGAGTGGAAGTCTACAATTTGTTCGTAAATAATTAAGTTAAGCTAGTGGTTATGGGACATGAAGCTAAACTCATTTATTTACTAGCTTAGTGTAAATTACACTTATCGATCAATGATGATCATTTTGTGATTTAGACTAGCAATGTGCGATGTCTCTTTGTCTGCGAGGGAGACTAAACCCCGCTTTTAGTAGAGCTTCGGCTTGATGGGGTAGCGACCCATGGTCTTCGGGCCGTTTTAGTGGAGCTTCGGCTCATGGTCTTCGGGCCGTTTTAGTGGAGCCTCGGCTCAAAATTAATGGTTAGCAACCATGGAATAGCGTTTTGTTTCGTGATACACGTGTTGGTGAGTTTTTATGCTCCCGTTCTAGTGACAGGCCTCTTTCCCTTTTTGTGATCTTTCTGGATTTCTAGTTGATGATTTCTAGAATTTGTTTTCCACCAATTTTCGTGATTTACATTAATAAGCTCTATCAATATTTGTGCATTGGTGAATTTGTGTGTCATTAACCCTTGTGATTGGCCTTGGCACTTTTATGGGATTGGCCATCCTCTTTCTTGTGATTTTTGGATTTCTAATTATTGATTTCCGGAATTTATGTTTCCCCAGCATTTACCATTGGCATTGATATGTATGTCATTTTTGTGGCTTGGTGAATTAAATTAAGAATATGATGTTCTTTTCTGTGTTTTGAGATTATTGAGATATTGTTTGTCCTTTGTGGATTTTCTAATGTATACTTGACGTGGTATGACATCTTTTTGTTATCATTTATTTTTATCATATCTCTTATTCTCATATCTCATTTTATTTGATAATTATAGCTAGAGTGATCTGTTTATTATTTTCTTCTTAAATAATACTCGGGTCAGACTGAGATATTACAGGTGCTTCCTCATGACTTCCTATCTGGAACCATCATCTGACTTTTGGCTAACTACTCTAGTTTAGTAGTTTTTGTTATATACATTTGAGGTTTAGACTCCTTGATGTATACATATTCTTTTGGCTAGCACTTGTATCTATTCTTTTGTGTTATTGTGGGTCTTATTTGACCACTACTCTGATGTACACTTCTTTGTGTAATATTCATATGTATTTCCGCCTTTGTGATATGAATGTCTGTGACTGATTTATGTTATGCTTATTTCTATATTTGTTTCCGAAGTCCATATAGCCACCATGCAGTAGCTTTGAGTTTGTATTGGTATGTCGGATTTCCTCTTGAGATGAGAAGTTATATTTTTATTTGGCATATCGGTACTCGCATAAAGTAATTACACGGATGGTCGTTCCTCAACAGCCTTATTCTTCACGCTAGTTGACGTCGTTACTCCGTAGTGTCCTTGTCTAGCGTGGGTATAGAGGTGGGGCATCACAATCTGGGCGAAGCTGCATTTTGCTTGGGGGCATTGGAGGCTGAGTTGTGGGTACCGGCGTGATGAGGAGGAGATGGCGGTTAGGTTGGCGGAGCTGGTGGGTCGATTTGTTGGGCGAATGGGTGGTGCACGTGCACCACCGTGCACTTGTTTTCTATGAGCCAGGGATGGGGCTGATACGTTTGGGGAAGAAGGGAAAGAAGCTGGCTTGGGACGTGTTGGGCTGAGTGTTATTTTGGGCCGGCTGTTTATATATATAAAAAGAGGAATGAGTAATGGGTCAGATTTTCTTAGTAGACTGGGCCAAAATTTGTGGTAATTGTTTAGTTTAGTAAATTTAAATTTGTGTATTGGAATTTATTTTAGTTTGATTTGGTAACTTAAATAAAAAAATTATAACTTACTCATGCAAGTTCTGAACGAGACGACGTTCATCGCATTGGGTTCATATTAACGGGATGTGCGCAATGAAATTGATTTGGAACGATTTAGAGCTTCTGGAATTTTTAACTAAATTAGAACTCCGTTCGAATTTAGTCGAAACTGGAACGTGGAAGCGATAATAAAAATCAAGGTGAGTAAAATCTCACTCATATGTATTTACTAGTTTTAATTTAAATAGTTAAAAATTATTTATTGGATGATTGGATGGGTTGATAATTATTATTATTATCAGTTGGATGTTATATTGTATTATATATATATATATATATTAGTAGTTGGATTGAATATTTCTACCTGTTGGAGCAGATGAGACCTTATGCGCCCCACATAAAAGCGGATGACCCTGTATTACCGCGATGTCCCGCCTCGTAGCGGGATTTGTATTTTGTGTTATCTAACATCTGTGGATGCAGGGAAACATGTTGGATCCTCCAACAGGATTCCTTAAAAAATGTTGAATTTAATTTCATATATTGTGATATATGATATGCTTGCATAATCTACGATAGATTATATTTTGATTTGAATTTATTGGATTCTATGGTAGCACTGGCCTTAAATTTCAATATTTTGAAACTATAAATATTATTTTTGGTTTTGAAAGGAAATTAAAAAGCGATTTGGAAGTGAATGTTTATATAGAATTTTGGATTTATTTAAAAGAAATTTATTTGGACAAAATAAATGGTTTGACTTTGTACTTAATTATTTCGTGACATTTTAAATAGAGATTTTGGGATAATGTATGTAAAGGATTTTAAAATAATAAATCTTAAGTGATACTTGTTTAAATATAACGGGTTTTAAAAATTGAAATTTTTAATAGATTGGGAGAATAAAAGGGAATTTGGACATAAATATAACTTAGTTATACTGGATCTTAAATAAGATTTTTTTAATTTACGAAATGGATGTAGAAATCGAGATTTGAATTGTTTCGGAATATAGTTCGGATTATTTCAGAAATAGATTTATGAATGGAATTTCAATTAGAAATTGATTTATAAATGGATTTAAATGATATGAAACCGTTGTAAACTGGAAATGAGATTTTAAAGTTTATAAACGATGTTTATAAATAAAGTGAAGTGATTTTCATTTGGTAAATTGGAAATATAAACTCGTAGTGAGAATTTATAATGAGATAGGGAAATCGGTTTAGAGAGGATAATGAATTCTATATTGGAATTTGGAAATAGTTATGGAATTGGAAATGTGAATCGATTTGTGATAAATCGAGAGAGATTTATAAGTAATAAATTGGATATGTGTAATTTTAAAAATGGTTTTTCTCAAGAAGTTCAGTTTTGATTTTAGAAAAGGATTTTTATTTATTTAACTATAAATTGGATTTAAATATTTCAAAAATTTAGTTATTTAAATATTTAAATTTGTTGAAAGGAATTCTAAGTTTATAAACTAGTTTTATAAATCGATTAGAAATTTTATAAATAAATTGGAATTAGTTATTTACATTTATTTTAAAAAGTGCTTTGATATTGAAATAACTATCGAACCATATCTTTGAAATCTATTATTATTATGTATATAGTTTAAAATTAGTAATTGGAATTTATTTATTAATACTCTCGAGATTGTAATCCATATTTGTTATAACGGATGTGATTGTTTAAGTGAAGTGTTATATTGGGATTTTTGGAAATTTAGGGAATTTCCAAAATAGTTAGACTCGGGAACTTCAGAAATGAATTTGAATTCATTAAAGAAATTTTAAATTGTTTATTGGATTATAAATAAGTATAATCGAAATTTTTGGAAATTTTAAATGGAATTAACAAAATTCCGGAGATTTATGAGTTAAGTACATAATATTTTCTAAGTGTGAATATTAGGAATGATTTTGGGAAATAGACTATAATAATTTCCTAAGTATTGGAATTAAATGGTTTTGAAAATATTTTAATTATGAAATGATTTATATAGGAATATTTTTCTAAGTAATGAATTATAAGTTGGATTTGGAGATATTTCTAAGTATTGATATGGGGTGAAATATTCTGGATTTGAGAAATTTGAAATTTGTTTTCAAATATTGAAATACTGGAAGAGTTTTGGATATATATCTTTGTAAAGATATATTGAAATGAATGTTTTGGAAAATTTATAATATGGGCCTAGTGACTTTTGTGTGTAATTTGATAATTAAATAATCGACTATCAAATATGGCCAAATTCATTGATCGTTTCGAAGAGACCCGGATCGGATTTAATTATCCGAAAACCACTTCGATCTGATTTGTGCGTTACAAATTGTGATATCGTGAAGCAAATGAAGGCGGTGATTCGGTTTGTCTAGACCCAAGACAACTTATATGGATGAATGCAATCATTGCATTGTTACCTGGAAGGCAATGTTAGCATTCCAAGAATGAATGCTATTCAAAAAGGTAAACGTAGCCTCAAGCCTTATCAGCAGGAAAATGACCCAAACAGGGCATGCAGAAGGGCTAAGTGGGTCGCTCCTATTAGGGTATGTCATCATCTTTCTAGATACCCTACATATACATATTTATGGATTGGTTGTGCATGAGATCTCAAAAAGGTCGGAAGACTGAGGTGATGACATATTCGTTACTAGTAGTCAAGTGCTAGGCTGATTCTGTGTGGTAGGGTACAAGATGTTCTTGTCTAACCCAGGTGCATTGATCTAGAGATACACTCATCGGAGGTAGTTCCTTACCTAGTTATAGTATGGAATCCATTCTCCAATACGCACCGTACGGCTTTTGATTGTATACTTATTATGCTGAAACATGAGATGCAAACATTTTAGCTAGTTTCTAATTTACTTTCTTTAGACACTATTATAACATCAGATTATTTTGATATAAAACGTTTTGGTTATCGTAAGGTAAAAACCCATCGTGTTTATGTGTGGCTCGGTATAGCTTCTGTTTGAGGCACATCAAGCTGGCTCGAGGGAGTCTAGGCTGCGTTCATTCCTCATACAGACGTTCGCCAAACCATCCTACTTCATTTTGGAATCTCCACCACGTGCATAGTTGTTAAAGTGGTTTTCGGTATTGGTAGAGAGTATGAAAATATCTGATCCCGGTCTCTTTAACAACCAAACGCTTATTTCACACCATTGTCATTTTCATTTTAAACAGTTTATACTTCGTATCAAAATATCATATTCATTTTAAAATCATATCACTTTAAAAATCATATACACTTTTGAAATCATAATACTTTCGAAATCTTATTCACTTGCGAAATCATATCACTTTGGAAATAATATTCACTCTAGAAATCATATTCACTTCCAAAATCATAACCACAAAATAGTCTAAACCATCATATCAAAATATTCGCATTTAAATCCATTAAATCTAAATCATAACAGTTCCAACTTAAACAGTTTAAATATTGAAAATAGTTTTTATATATTGAAATAGATATAAATTAAAAATAGTGTATATATTTAAAAATATTTTGTATATTAAAAATAGTTTATATCGAAAATAGTTTCAAGTCAGAATTCTCTTCCAATTTCACAAATCAATTCAAATCAACATTAATTCCAAAATTGAATTTAAATCAATCTCAGTTTGACAATTTCAATTAAAATGGTTAAAGGATCAATTAAAATTCCAATAAACCATTTTTAATTTATCTCCATCCCAAATACAGGTTTGAACTGCAAATTAAACCACTTCCAATTCAGTAGATTTCAAAGTTTAAATATTCAAACATTTACAATAACTCAATTGATAAATTTCAATTTATCTTCAAAATTTAACTTTAATTTTATATAAATTTGAAAATATTCACTTAATCATTTTTCATAACATTTAACTAAAATCTCAAATTACAAATTTAAATAAAATCGATAATTAAATATCTTACTTCAATTATATTTAAGTCTAAATTATCCACCTAATCACTTTTAATAACATTTTAAATAATATCTCAAATTACACATTTAAATCAAAACTAAATATTTAACTTCAATTTATTTAAAGTCGAAAATAATAATTTAATCACCTTTAGTCAAAATCAAGTTATCAAGTTATAAATTTCATATCTTTAAAATCTCAAAATCAATAAGTCCAAATCAATTCTCATTTAAATTCAATTCTCAAAAAATTAAATTACAAATTAACTTAATTTATCTTCCCAACCTTTATTTTCTTAATGTTATTACAAATCTATTTTTAAAATATTAATATAAATTTAAATAAATACATAAACATATTATATATATACACTAAATATATTAAATTTTATTAAATTAAATCAAATCTTATTATTAAATTTATTTTATATTAAATCTTATTTTATAGTTAAAAATAATAAAATTATAAGTAAAATCTAAAATTTTATATTTTCAAAACTAACTTATAAATTTAAAATTTCCAAATATATAATTTTTTAAAATATAAATTTTACACATATATAAAATAAATTTATATATTATATTTTAAAAATCAATATTTATTAAGACACATAAATTTTCTTTCAAAACCTTGGAAATCATTTTTCAAAAATAGATCAACTATGTCCGTATATAATTTTCTAACCTATGGTCAAGTGATATAGATATTTATCATTTCAATCCGCAATAATTAATATTTACGGGTCTATATCATTTCAATCCGCAATCCCAAAATTCTTAATCAATAAAAATCGCTTGAGTTTATCATTTCAACCCATAATGATTTTTCCCTAATCTGTAAGATCGTTCGGGTATGTATCATTTCAACCAATAGGGAATTCCTAACTAATAGGGAACTTGCAGTGTGAGAATATAAATAGCATAAAATGACTTACATATCAATGACAAGTATATATAATCAAAATCAACAGTTTAAATAAAAGATATATAAAGATTATGGTGTCATATGTCAATTAATATTGGGAAAAAATTGCAGATAATAGCATATCATACTTAACAATTTAACAAATCAAATTTAACAACATATTTCAATCGTCATTTCATGTGAAATAAATTAACTAAACATAAGAATGCTAATCGTGAGTGATTGCTCACCTTTCGAGGCTAGAGAAATTGGACAACACGAAAAGCCACGAATCTAAACAACATTTCCAAAGCACGGCACGATGAACACGAAGTCTACGAACAAAGCAAAGCTAGGCTGGAATTCGATAATTGATGAAAACTATATATACAAATTTTAAAAGTCTAAAATTTACTTATATAAAAATCTTTATATTATATATTTTCTTTTAAAAATCAACATTCAATTTAAACACATATAAAAATCAAAATCTTTATATATATATATATTAAAATCAAAATAACACATATCAAAATCAATTCTTTATATATATTTTTTAAAATCAATTTTTAATTCAAAACCCAAAATTATATATATATATATATATATTATTCATTTCAAAATATTAATATAACATATTATATATGTATATACTTTTCAAAATATTAACATAACATATATTTATATAAACAAAATTTATAAACTTTATAACACTTATTAAAACACGCACAACAAGCTTTATAATATATAACTTTATATACAAAAAGAGGAATGGTAGGGCAGGTCTGGTTGCTTGCGGAAGTGGCATGACAGAGGGGTAAGCTGGAGTGTGGCAATGCTAGGTGTCGGCGATTGCTTGGTGTGGGTTCGAAGCGAGGAGTTACGGTAAGAAAATGAGGGGAGTAGATGAGAGAAGCCAATAGTGTGGAACAAGAGGTTATGGGAGGCTAGCTTTCGGCATGGAGGGCTGGAGATGGATGTTATGGTGCCAGCGTTGGGTGTTAGGGGTCGCTAGGCTGATCATGCGGAGAGTGAGGACTAGGCAGCGGCTTCGGCTGAGCACATGCCGCGGTTCTGAGGGAAATGGCATGTGATGTGCACGTAAATGTGCATATAATTACATCCATATTTTATTTAAATAAATGTCATATTTGGGTATTTGAACATGTTTAAAACCAAAATTCAATCGTTTTCAAATCATCATATACTCATCTACATACAGGGGCAAAATGGTCATTTTTGTGCATGTGTCAATTTGAGAATTTTTACTTGGACATTTTTCATAATTTTTATAGGAATTTGGATGCATATGGAAGAGGGTTTCATGAAGATATATGCATGCACAAAGGAATACAAAGGAATGAAGAGGAAATAATTCATGCTCATGATCATGGAGGACCCCACCCACTTGCCTAAATCTACAATTAGAAGCTAATGGACAACTAAGTGGAGGTTAAAGCTTCATGCATATTTAATGATAGATTAATTAAAGGCTAATGGTTACTTGGAGACCACACTTCCTAAAGGGCATTTTGGGAAGCACCCTAAAAATTGAATTAGGGTTTTATACATGTATAAATAGCCCTCTTATGTACATGTACATATCTTCTACTCTTTGAAATTAATTAGGAAATCAAAATGAAAGTTGTAAGATCTATGTTTCATGAAATAAAAATGGCTTCCTAGCCTCTTTCTCTTCTCTTTTCTACTTGTTTTTATTTACTTTTGTTCTTATGCTTATTTCTATGCTCTTCTCTTTTCTTTGTTAGTAGATTAAATTTACATTCATGCAAGTAGTGTAGCTTTGTTTTTATGCAAGTAGTTATTAGTTAATCTCTCTTTCTTCCTTTCTTAGTTTCCATTTCTTTGCTTTTTAATGTTAAAATTTACAAGTGTTGATTTTATAACACAAATGAGTAGCTAAACCCCTTCAATTTAAGGGTAATGAAGCTCTCTAACTTTATGTAATTTCAACATTTTTATGATTTATGATCTCTTTTGGTTTGTGCTTCATGAAAGTGAATTTTGATGTAAGTTTATACAAGTGGGTTTGATAGCTTATATTGCTTTTGCAAATGAGCTATTCTTATTCAACATAAACACAATTTACATCATCATTTGATAATTTATATTTGATTTTGAAAAGAAAGTAAAAACAAAATTTGATGATATATCTAACTAATTATAATAGTAAATAGATAATACTTAAAATACCTTTTGTTTTGGCTTCATTTTCATAGAATTTATAAATGGTATAATTGTTGTATTATAGTTTGATGGTTTAAGTTATGTTAATTAATAACATCAATAAACCATACTTATGATCAATGCAACAATTATTTCACTTAATATCATAACTAGAGATCACAAATTATTTGTTTGTGGATTTACAAAAATAGGAGAGTGGATTTGCCTCTAAATTGTTCTCTAATTTCATAGTTTTTAATCTCATTTTCCTTCTAATTTTAGCTTCATTTTGTTTACAAATTGTAGTTAACAATCTTCTCTCCACTTTGGTCTAATTTGATTGATTAAAAAATTCTAAAATCTAAAAAATTCCCTATGGATCGACCCGTACTCGCCACGTACTAAAATTGTACGCCGTGTGCTTGCGGTTAAAATTAATTCAAAAGTTATCGGCATTTTTCTAACTCAATAGAAAATTTGTCGTTAAACAAGTTTTTGGCGCCGTTGTCGGGGATTTTGTTTTGATTTTATTTTCTATTCTTTGGATTATTTTTGTTTGATTTTATTGTGTGTTTGTTTTGTGTGTTTGTTTGCATTTTAAAAAAATTGTGTGTATGTTTGTTGTTTGATTTTTGCTTGCATATTGATAGTGTGTTTGTGATTGTTCTATTTCCATTTTCATTTGCATATTTATATTATAAAAAAACACAATTTCACAACAAAAACCAAAAATATTTTATTTCCTTGTCATTTATAATATTGCATTTACATTTTTACTATTGCCTTTTTCATTTTCCATTTACATTCAAAAAGAAAAAAAATTACCGTGCTTTTTATTGTCCATTGTTCCTACCACACCAAAACATCAACTTCAAACTTCTCCACATCCACCTTACCACTATCAAAACGGTGCATACAAGCACAACACATCTGCCATACATACCACCTCCCTCTTCATCTCTGTGCAATTGTGCACTTCAACCAACATCACTACATACATCACTCCACAACTTCATATCACCTAAACCAACCCTGACCACTACATTTCATTCCAGTCTTCAAACAAACATCTCTGCTCCTCTGCTCCTTCTCCTCTTGCCAATCTACATGCCGTATACAAGTTCATTGCACTGCCCATCCAAAGTGCCTGCATATCACAGCAACCCTGCATACTTCAACCATTAATTCAACAACCCCTGTCTTCTGCAGCAGACCAACAACAATCCTTCAAACAACAACCACTCTCATCCATCCACACATACTTCATATACATCACAACTTCAAAGCTCCTGCCACACCTTACTGCAGCAAAACCATCCATCCCCCTGATCACCCCAGTTCAACAGCCACAAGCATATTTTCAACTTGCTAAGCTACTGTGCATTCAACCACCTACACTACTGCTTACTGCCAAAACAAGATCTCCAAATTGTCTAATAACTTCCACTAACACAGTCATGCCATCATATCACCAAATCATCATCAAACTGCATACCATCACGAACACGAACAACACCGGCAATCATACCATCCAATCACCGAAGTGAAACGACGATGCCCCGTCTTCCATCAGCAACCGTTGCCTCCCCCATACAACTGTTCCACCTATCAACACCAAAAACTCCCCCTTCCACCACTACAGCTCCTGCTTCACTCGTCAACCACAACTAACCTTCAACAACCAAGGCAGCAACTCACCTTCATCACCCTTAAACTCCTCCAACCTGCAATCACCATTACCACCCAAATAACCCGAATTTCCACCCAGAACTGCAGAAAAACAAACCCAGTACAACCAACCTAACTTCATCACCGCCCAGCAACATCGACTCCCCATAATCGTTCTATCCCTATTTGGCACTCATACATTGCCTGGGTAGAAACCGAATATGTCATCACCCCGGTCATTATTGACCTATCCGAGACAACTCATAGCATACACCACATACCCGAAATATAAAGGGTTATCTAGAAAGGTGATGATTACACCCTTATGGTTGCGAACCACATATGCTCACGGCGTACCCTGTTTAAGCCATTACTGGGTGACGAGGCTTAAGGTAACGTTTACTTTTCACATATCACATTCCACTTTGAATGCCACACTACCATTCCTACAATCACATAACTGATTTCTACAAACGTATAATGCCTAAGCTCATACGTATCAGGAAAGGGTGTTAATATAAAAGAAGTTGCCTTCTCCCCAATCAAACGAATGATACGTTCATAGAGATCAATCAATGTAATTAGAAATGCAACGTCGGACATTCGTCAGTACAATTTATCGAGGAACAGGACAAACCAAAGGCACTCTACCACCACATCATATCGGGAATTACCCCTAGGACTAGTAGCGAGAAGTCTTTGCATATCGTAGTTTTTCATAACAAAGCACTACTACCAGCATATATATAATATGCATCGCGAGTCTAGTGACAAGTAGCCATGCATCATGAAGATCTCCGTCTTCAAAATTATCATCATAAACCTGCACTTTCGAACACATACATTGGTCCAAAGTGGTTCTCGGATAAATCCGACCACAGTCTATCCCGACCAACAACGATAAAGAGGCCCTCAACCTTATACGAAAACCAAGTCTCGTAGACTTATAACGTTTCCAACTCTCAACTTGCTATCCTTTGGCCAAGAAAGAAGCCCGGTAGATTGGAGTACCATAGAGACTCCGCACTACTCGAATCAACATTCTTAATCTAAACGATAATCAAGCCTACTCAGTCGGCTTCATGCTAAGTGCATGACTAATCAGTTCCCATATCAAGTCAAGGAACAGAAAATAGCCAAATTTGATAATCGGTTATTTAACTATCAAAGCAACAAACAATATCTAGCACATAAGCAGTCACTAATCCCATTTAATTAATCTTTTATTAATTAAATAAATTTCCAAATATTTACTTCAAATTATCTTTAAAAAGATATACCCTCAAAACCATTTTAATCTTTCGATATTGGAAAACATTTCCATATACTTATATCAACGGTATAAGTATATTTAATAACATACCATTTTGGAGACACACCAAAAAGATTTCTTTAACATTACAACTTCCGAGTTCATACGCCTCAGAATGGGTGTTAAGTATAAGAAGCGATGCTCCTATACCACCAAGCCTTTAGTACGATCACAAGAACCAATTCGTGTATTTCACAATGGAAAGTCAAAACACAATTTATTGGATCAAAATGAATATTGCGTAAAAGATCGTTACGACAACCAAAAACACTAGTATAGGGATTTGATTAATTATATATATAAATTCTGTGTACTATATAAAAAATTTCCTTTCGGATATCATTTACTATAACAACAGTGTTATAGTACATGCCTTCCATACTTCCCTGTGAACTTCTATTACAACGATAAATGTTGAAATCCATGTTTTCGATAGATATCACATTTTAAATCATTTTTCAAATTATTATATTCCATTTGGAATTATTATTTTCATAACTTTACTTTTAAAGATTATCACTTTAAAACCCATTAACTTTATAAAAAAATATTCCTTTCAAAACATTCCTTTAAAAGATTATTTAACTCTAAAAAACTTGAATGTATTTCCTTTATATAAAAATACATATTTAAATCTCAACATAAATCAATTCAATTGCATATTTATAAAACTATGTTTATAAATCTCCTTTCGATTTTATAAAACTTTTATTTTATAAAATCTCTTTGTTTATAAATTTCTATTTATAAATCATTCTTTTATAAAAACACATTTTACTATCAAAATCCACTTATAAATCCATTTCTTTATAAATCTAATTTATTTATAAAATCCATTTATAAATCCATTTACCAAATAAATTTCAAATCAATTTACAAATTCCAATTATAAATATATATTTCTTTATTTATAAAATATCACTTTTATAAATCTTTTTTATAAACTTGTTGAAAAATCTCTATTTAAAAATATTTCACAAAACTGTACTTTTATAACATAAAAAATAATACTTTTTATTTGTTTAAAATTAAATTCATTCCTTTTAGAAATTTAAGAATTATTAAAACATATATACTTCTAAAATCGCTTTGAAAATCATTTCAATTCAAAGTCACTATTTTATAGTATTTCAAAATACTAAAACTATGGTTCAGTGCTACTATAGCACTAAATAAGCAAAACATTTCCATGTCATCAAATATGGCATCCAAACCATCATATATCAAAATACCTGAAAAGTAAAATCAATAGTGTGAGGAATCCTATTGAATCCCTTCAAGTTGTCTCCCTGCAACACATACAATATATAATCAAATAATATAAATCAACCGCTTCGAGGCGAGATCGTATACAAAGGGTCATCCGCTCATATATGGGAATGTAATAAGGTCTCATCCGCTCTAATAGGCGGGAATATATATATATATATATATATATATATATATATATGCAAACCAACTAATAAATATAGTAAATCATCCAAACAAGCAACAAACATCATAAATAAAATTATCCACACTTATATAAAAATATAAGTAGGCCAGAGAGGTGAGTTTACTCATAGAAATTTTAGAAATCGCCAAAGCACTCCAGTTTGAATTAAAATTGAATAATCGTTCAATATAACATAAATTTTCCACTAGCTTTGAATCCATCCAATCCAACTCCACATCGTAGTACTCATTGATACGATCGCAAAGCAACTTGTCGCATTAAATTTGGACCTCGTATAAATGAGTTATGATTTAATGATCGTTTGAATAATTAATTTAAAATTAACTTAAATTAAATAATGTTTAAAACAAATTACCCTCTTCCCTTCATTTCTATCGTATGCGAATGAAACCATCTCGACCGCGACTAAACTCATCGCCGCCGCCTTATGCTCCACCGGACCCCGCCCCGAGCTCGACGCTGATGCGCCTGACCCCCTCTTTCCATTGCCAGCACCGCCGACCCCAACTTCGCCACCGTTCGCATGATTTTGGCCAAGGAACGGACTCCACTTGAATGGCCATAACTGCTTCCATTGTCATCCATTCGACGATCCACGACCGAGGGTCGACTCCTCTTGGCCACGCCTTCATCTTTCATGTTGAACGTTTCGGCTAATTTCGCTCCTAGCTTGCCGTGAAATGATGGCCGTTGGATTTGGCTGTATAGATAATGGCGGCTAGGGTTATAAATTTTAGAGTTTGCAAATCAAAATGTTAGTTTCCTTTTATAAATTTTTTTTCAAAGCACTATTCACACTTTAAAATTTTGGACCCCAATCGAGGCATGCCTCCTAGCATCCTGTATGTTATATCCCTATTTCGAGCACAATGTAAAATATATAGGGAGCCAGTTTCATCATATACTGAAGTTAACTTTTCAAAATCGAATTGTATTAAACTAATTTCTTTAATTAATTTCTACGCGTTCCGAACTCGCACGACCAAACGATATGTCCGATTTCCACGAGATTCGATGACATATAATAATTCACTATTACGGATCCAATGAAACTTTTCATCGAAATCTGAGACAGTGCCCTAGAATTCTATTTTTACACGTTAATTAGAACAAATTATTTCCAAAATCAGTTTAAATCACTTTTTAAATCCAATTTAAAAGTTTACTATCATCCTTCTTATTCAAATAGAATTTAAATCAGCCTTCAAAATCGTTTTCATTCACATTAAATTCAAGATTCAATTATTTAAACAATTCCAAATATTAAATTAATAATTTAATTATCAAATAATTCACTATATTTGAAATATAAGTTATTTAACTTATAAAAATTAACTTTTCAATATTCAAAATCAATTAAATATTCCAAATTCAAATGATAGAAATTCTAGATCGTTAAAGGGGGGAAGAGATGATCAACTAACCCCTTTAAATTTTTAGGGCTACATTGTTCAAAATCAATCATAAATTTATAGATATTTTTGTATATGATTTAAAACCATGTTCAAAATTTTGGTCAATTTGAAAAATTCTTACATAATTAAACTAATATATCAAATCAATGGATAAAATAAATGCTTTAGCGACTAATATTGAACTAACATTTTGAACATGTTAAAGTATCAAAACAATCTCATATTCTTTAGACATGATGTTCATAGTGTAAATTGAACATACTCGAAGATTCGTTTAATTTCTAATTGTGTAACTGTAGAACCGTAGAGTTATAGAATGGAATGTAGTGATAGATAGGTGTAAAGAAGCATTTTTATAAACTAAATATGAAATGAAATTAACGTAAATGGGGCCGAGACAGTCTTTCCTTTATATCTTTAAACTTCATGTTGGGATGTTCTTCCTCTATCCATCACCGACAACCTAATGTTCTTTAACTCCCGTGCTCCTCTGTCCCCCTTTTCTCCACACTCCTCCATAAGCAGCTGGTTTTTGCAACAACCCGAAATTTTGCCGTCTTGGTTTGTGAATATTTAGTAAATTTTAAATATTAAAATTATAAGTTTTATAATTAAGTTATAACTCTTTTAAATAATAACAAATGATGGTAAAATAGATTTGTAAGAACCTAAGATTTTGCCACTTTGAAATAGGCTATTTAAATATATTTTATATAATCAACAAATGGATTTTTATTAGCAAATAAACATATTTTAATTATTTAATAATGATGATAAAATAATTTTCTAAATTTGTTTACCAATGTAGATAGTTTATAGAAAAATTGAAAATGTGACCGAAGAAAGTTTTTCGAAATTTCAACTTTTCGACATTCGAATGTTGTCGAGAACATTGTGCACACATTTAAATCGACAATAAACCACACATGTCAAACTCAAACCATTCAAAAGGGAGGATTTTTATGGGGTAAATAAGAAAAAACAAAGAAAGAATGAAAAACAAACACAGAATCTCACAGCGGAATGACAAAATATAATATTCAAATAAACAGTACATGAAGCTGTTTCACAAATAACATTTGATTACACTTTTACAATACAGATCAGAGTACATACAACATGAATAAATAACAGTATACAAATCTCTGTCTTCGTCCTTCAAAAAAGCAGTCTTCGATACACTGAAAAACTCAGACTGACCCGAATGAATTGAAAAGACAAAACACTCGAGTCAAAACTAAAAGATCTTATGTAATTTAAATCAACAGTAAATAAATATGAGTGTCACGGCGTTAGAGATGTTTATGGGTTTTAACATCTCCTATCCAGTGTCTAACGTGAGTGCAATAACTTAAGATGTTCGGGATTTCCATCTCCTAAGGATCCGTTAAACTATCTACATACATAGTACAATACGCTATTATAATAGTGTCTACAATAAAGTAAAGTATTAAAATAGCGTTAAGGCATTACCCATATCCCCCTTAACACATTTTATATATTCCCGTAGTCTATACAGATACTGTAAGCTCCACCAAACCGGTGGTTTACTCAGGGAGCACTCCATAGGTATGGTACAAAACAAACTCGTAGTGGGCACGATAAAGCATGTGACAAGGCACGCGAGGGAATGTCCAAGGTAGGATACTACCATTTTTCGGATCCAAACTTGTGGTAATGCATAGCAGCTACTACCGCCCACCTCGGAACACAGTCCCATAATTAAAATCGAGGGGTGGCCACCAAATCAATCACATAGTCATAATATGGTATCGAAGAAGCATATCCGATCGGAGGTGCGACCTCACTTGGCCCGACGTGGCTCCTGTTTTAGTCACATCAAGCTGACTCGCAGGAGTCAGGGCTACGTTAATACCTCATACAGAATCGTTCGCCAAACCATCCTACTTCATTCTGGATTCTCCATCACGTACACAGTTGTTAAAGTGGTTTTCGGTATTGGCAGAGAGTATGACAATATCTGATCCTGGTCTCTTTAACAACCAAACGCTTATTTCACACGAGATGGTTCTTTTACATTTTCAAAACCTTTTCATAATTGATATCAAAATATCATATTCACTTCAAACCATATCATTTTCAAAATCGTATTTACTTTCAAAATCATATTCATTTTCGAAATCATATCGATAAGATAGGTTAATTAAATCCTCATTTCAAAATTATCATATTTACTCAAATATGTCATTTCACTAGCAAATATTATTTCAAATCCTAACTTATGTTATAACATCATTTAACCATATTCGCTTTAAAATCAAGGATTTAAATATAAACACTTCCACTTTACATAATCTGAAATTTAGAAAATAGTTTAGATAGTTATAAATAGATTAAATAGTTTAGCATAGTTTTAAAACTAAATTTTCAAATAGTTAAATACTCTAAATAGTTTAAAAATAGATTAAAATAGTTTAGGTGGATTTAAGATAGTTTAAATAGATTTAAAATAGTTTAAATGGAATTAAAATATATTAAATAAATTTAAAATATATTAAATAGATTTAAAATATATTAAAATGGGTAATTAGTTTAAAATAGGTTAAAATAGATTAAAGTAGATTGAGATAAATTAAAATAGTTTAAAATAGTTGAAAATAGATTAAATTAGTTTAATAATTTGAAAATATTAAAAATCAGGATTTTTAGAATAATAAATCTTTGAACAGTACATATTAAAATAATTAAGTTTGAAATTTATATCAAAATAAACTATTTCTGCCTTTTCAATAAATCTGGACCATATCCAAATTTCAAATCACCAACTCGAATTTAAACTTTCAATTAAATTTCATTAAACCATCTCAATTTATATTGATTATAAACCCATAGTTGAGCTACAATTTTTAAACCACTTCAATTTCATAGATTTCAAAGTTTAAATCTTTAAACATTTCCAATAACTCCATTTCGATAAATTTCAGTTATATTTCAAATTCAGCTTCGAAATTTCCATTTTATTCTTTTAAACAATTCATTAAACCAACTCCACTTTCAACATTTAAAGCTTGGATTTCGAAAATAATTCAGTTTATACAAATCAAATTTTATTTCAAAATATCATTTAACTGAATTCTAATTTTAAGGATTTAAATCATTTAATTTAACCAATCCAGTGTCCATATATAATTTTCTACACTATGGTCAAGTTATACAGATATTTATCATTTCAATCCGTAAATATTTTTATATTTATGGATATATCATTTCAACCCGCAATCCCGAATTAACATTCAAAATCCATAAAATCGCTCGGGTCTATCATTTCAACCTATAACGATTTTTCCCTAATCTATAGATCGTTCGGGTATGTATCATTCAACCCATGGTGATTTTCCTAGCAATAACTAAGTGACACTACAAAAATAATGACTTTTGATAGCAACAAAAAATAGCATTTCCGTCTATTCCTTTTAAACGTTATGTAATGCAGGGTACTCAACGCTATTAGTTAAATAAATCTGGTGTATTCAACGCTAAAGAATCAAAAAGGCGGGACACAGTTTATTTTGTGCGGGAATCAAAAAATTGCACCTCTAACCGGTGACCTCCTCACGTAAACACTTTTTGTTTCTTTTCCTTCATCACCTCCTCCAAAAAACAACAAAACTTCGTGAAATCCCTAAAACGCAACACGCAGACCAAAATTCTGAATTGCAAAACCCTAACCATCATCGCCAACAATCGATCCAAATTGGTGCTGTAATCTCTCTCTCGCAAGCAGCGACCAATTTGAACCACCGTCGTCAACTACCTACCTAGAACCCTAAACCCTAAATCCGTTTGTTTTGAACCAGTCGTCAGATCTAGAACGAGAAGGCTGAGATATTATTAAGCAGTAATTCCACGCTTATTCCAAAATCAGCAATTTCAGACAGCGTTGAAAATCTATGCTCAAACACTGTACCTCTTTTTCCTTAACTCCGCAGCAGCAAATTCTTCTTTCTGGATCAAATTTCTTTTGTTGGTTTCTTCTGCTTCAGCTAGGTAAGATTTAATATTTAATTAGCATGAATCGAATGGTAATGTTTGCGTTAGCACATTTTAGTATTTTAAATCATAGCAGAAGTGCTTGTTGATATTATTCGCTGGCGCATAAGAGTGGAGACTATGTAGAATTAGGTTAAGGGAAGCCATAAACATGGGTGTATGCGCGCGCGCGCTTGTTTGTATTCTATTCATTCTTTATTTTGTTGTTACATGAGTTTTGCTTTCATTTTTAGGTGGCCTTTAAATGGGTGATATCAATCAACAAGTTGTTTTTATAGGAGGATTAACTGATGGTCCTTTAGCAACATAGCATGTTTCTTAATTTTATAAGGCTTATGATGCAATTGGATACATGAGAATGCCCAAATTAAAAGCATACTTCTATATTGATTTTGTTTAAAAAATAAAACTATTTGTCTTCGTGAACTACATTGATTGTATGGAATCTCAGCTTATGTATATGAGGTATTTGCTATTTTGATCTTATATTTAGATTCCAATTGTTTCTTACCCATATAATAATTCAAATTAGTGCTTCTAAAAATATCTATTGATGTTTATGGAAAGAATAAGGGAAAAACATATTTATGATTGGGTGGTGTGGAACTGTACGAAAGTATGATGCTAATCAGTTGTGACAGGAGAATTAAAATTTTGAAATCTCACAAGCTTTTCACAGATTAATATACTTCTCTGTATTCCATTAGCAATTTCTATTTATTTTACATAGGGCCATTTGTTTTTATCTGCATAACTCCATTTCACTATAAATGAAACTGATCTTCTTTGATCATGCATTTAATAAAATAGCTTCTTTTTTTGGTAGTGACTTCTCCATAGATTCCTAGAACCTTTATTGATTGAATTGGAGAAGAGAAATGATCTCTAGTGCATCCCCTGCTAGCATAATCTTTTATTAGATATGGCACTTCCAGTTTACAACAAGTACTTTTTTTGCTAAATTTCTACAATTAATTATTGTTCCAAATGCTATCCATCTTTGAAAGTGTACATTATTACTTAATATTTTCATTAAATTAGTTGGATCACATAATCAGTTCATCCAATTGGACTTGGACCATTTGGACTTTAATTTTATTTTTTACCCTTATCAATGGTGCAACTTATAGTAATCAAGGATGTTAAAGTCAATAGCAAATTCTAGTCTATAGGGCCGACATCCATCATAAAATTCTAAAACATTGTAAATCCTTATACATGTCATGCTTTATTAATCTGATTCTCTATACTCTTTTTCTTTATTTATTAGGAAATGCCTTGGAACTTGATCAGCTTATTGGTTACTTAATCAACAAGCAAAATTATAAGGGTGTTGTGCTTCTTGGATACAACACTGGTTGCAAGGTAACCAAGTAATCATACTCCATCATTGACGCATATTTTAATTGATTTTATAATTCCCATAACTTGAAATTTTACTACTGCTGCTTTTTGGAAACATACAGAATATTGTACACCATTTGCATACAAACTTGGCATTTTCTAAAGCTGTTACAAGAGTAATTTTACATGTATGCTTAAGCAGATATGTCTCTCAAGGAATATTTTGGAGGCTATTTTGTCAATGATATTTCTTAAACACAAGCTATCAATTAATTATATGGTAAAAAAATTATGTGGAAGTAATCAAATATCAAAAGGAATATTATTAAATGCACTATAAATATGGATTACTTTTGTTGCTCATTTCTCCTTCCTTATTACACTTTACAACCAATTGGTAATTTAAATCATACTTATATATGCAGAATACACTTGAGTATGTAGTTAACTTCTACTTTGAAGTAAACAACATACAAATACTGTTGATTCATGAGTTTTGATTCATGACACAAGCTTCAGAGATCATACGACGAGAATACTATATGATAGCGACAAAAAGAAAATAAGTGCATACCGTGCACTACAAAGGAGATAATCTTACAATCCAGAGATTAGTATGGATATTTATTTTTTTGAGTCTTAGAATAATGTTAAAATCATTCCTCAAATAGTCACACACGCACACAAAACATTTTATATCAAAACTGTGTTCACTGTGCAAATAACACCAGGTCGGCCGACCGACCAGGATACTCGGTCGACCGACCCAGTATCATATGCACAGCTACTTTCTGTTTTATATACGTTTTCAAACTCAGCTGACCGGCCAGGTTTTCCGGTCGACTGACCAGAGAATAACGGCTAGTTTTCTGAAGAGATACGATCATTTCATGAAGAGGAATGTCTTCTATTTCAATAGGTATGGACACAACTGTTAACTAAAACTCTTCATGAAAGATTACAACTCTTCTACAACTATATAAACATATTCAATTCACTTCTACAATCACCGATTCTTGTTTATATTTCTGAAATCTAATCTCTATTCATTTCTGCAAATAAAAGTATTCATTCTTATTTAATACCACTAGAATCCTTGAATTTATTCATATACTTTGATTCTACGTGATTATCTTCCTTCTAAATCTTCACACACATATATACTCTTGAGGATTTGATTATAGGAAAGTTGTACTATCAAAAGACAATCAGTGTTATTCAGAACACATTCGTCAACAAACATTTTGTATTAAGTTGAAGTCCTCTTCGGCTGTTGAGGCGGAAAAATTCCTGTTCGGCTGCTCAGGTGTCGTATACCTATTCCTCCGGGTTAAGTGAGGGGTTTAGTTTAAATCCAGAGGGTATTCTGGGACTGGACGTAGAACGGGAAGTTCGAACCAGTATAAAAATTCCTGGTGTGCTTACTTTAATTTTTACTTTACTGTTATTACCAGTTTTCGCATAAATATACCATATTGCATGATCCTTAGTACTACACGTACACTTTCATTTGGTATCAGAGCAAGGTCATCTTATAACCATCACAAAGTTATTTGATATTTACTTATTTCTAGTAATATGGCAACCACACAAATTAATGATGTTAACACTCACACTAATTCTAGTTTCACAGAAGGTCAATCGACTTCACGACCTCCACTTTTCAATGGTATAAATTACAATTATTGGTCAACTAGAATGAGAATCTATATGCAATCAAGTGGATTTGATATATGGAATATTATACAAAATGAATACACAACTCCTACTGGAGAATACTCAACTTGGAGTAACACACAAAAACTAGATGCTACATCAAATGCTAAGGCTATGAATATTTTATTTTGTGCATTAGATAGAAATGAATTTAATAGAGTTAGCATGTGCACTTCCGGTTATGAAATTTGGAGAACTCTTAAAGTTTCACATGAATGTGACAACCTGGAGTTTTATAACGATTTATTTTCGTCCAATGATGATAAAAATTGTTGTTAATCGCTGTTTGGAATTTTATCCGGTTTAAATTCTTTTACAAAAAAAAACAAATTAGTTTAATAGTTCGTGGGCTTTGAATCTTGGCCTATGTTTTATTCTTTGTGACGTGATAAATAAAAATAACCGTTTCCCCCTTTACCTATTCATTCGAAAACCTAAACCTAATCGAACAAAAATAATAATAATGGCGGCTCGCTTGCAAACTTGGTCACTTGATTTCGGCTGTTAGATATTGGTTAGATATTGTTGATGGTTGTATCCAATTTACTTCATATAAACTTGAGTCTGCATAATACTTGGATACTGTTTTGATTCATTGGTGCATTTGTTGCTCTACTTGACTCTTCTGAAGCTCGAGTTGCTCACTGCTGATTGTTTCTTGTCACTATAGCATGTTGGATACGGTCTGCTTTTGTTAGTTTGTAGTTCATGTTCAACCTGATAGTCGAGTTTGCATGTAGCCTTTTTAGTTAATCACTGAGGCTTTGTCAAGTTGCATGAACGTTTGCATTATTTCTGTGCTTTATTACATGCTTGGTCATTTTGACTTTGTTGTGGCCCTTGCATTTGTATACATCTGGTTCTGGTATCACTTGGGTATTGTTGCATTCTAGTTGCATCACTGTATGTAGATGTATGCTCTGACCATTTATTTGCATTTGGATTTGCTTCTGTAGCTTGATAGTTTAGTCTGCATATGTGCACTGCTACATTTGTGCTCCATTCTCCATATTCACACAATGCGTTGATCATGCATTGGTTTGAGTTGGTTCAACTAATCTGGTATCCTTGAGTACTTGATTTTTGTCTGCACTTTTTAGACCTGTTGTGTGGTTGTTGTTGAGGCATTACTGGTTCATTTTGCATCGAATACTGTCTGCATTGAATACTGCCTGCTTTGGTTAGGTTGCTGCACACCCCTGCTTATCATTTGCATTGCGTTGCATTCGAGTCAGATGTTTTTGGAACCTTGTACTGTCCAGTTACAGTATTAAATATAAATGTACAATTAGTACATTCATGCTTTGGAAACTGTTTGCACCCAGTTGCATTCTAGTCTTCATACACATATATGCAGTGACGTATGTATATACATTAATTGATATGTATATATGTATGTTCGAATTGCATTTTCTTTTCTCTTGGAATGATTGACTTTGTTTTGGAAACGATTCATTTTACTTGTATCAGTATATGCTAGAACCTTACCATTCTGGCTCATGTATTCACTGTGCATTCATTGTTTGCCAAATTAGTTCACTGCATCTCCACATACCTGTTACACTTGTTGTAGTGTACCATGTTGATTCCCATAGTAGATTTATGTCTGCACTTGAACATAGTCTTGTATTTCTTCACTGTATCAATTTGAGTTTCTTCAGTCAGTTGCCATTGTGCATCTGGATTTGAGTTTATTCATTCTTATATTGTTGCGTAGTCTTTGTTGTTGTTGCAGTTGCCCTTGAATACTTGTGGTTACACTGCACTTGGGTCTGATTTTCGTTGCTCTTTGTAGGAGCACATGACTAGTTCATGTGTCTTCGACTGTGACCTTGTTTACACCTTGCTTTGTTTCACTGTCCGGCTTGTCACTGTGAGTTGGTCTTGTAGCTTTGTTATATCACTGTATTATTGACATGAACTAGCAATGTCACTTGTTGTAGTTGCAGTTTGTATAGTCGCCGTGCCCTTGAACTTATGTGGTGGCAGCATTTTTTTTGTTGGAGTCCTACCCTTGTTTCTATGTGGTGGCTGCATTGCTTTTTGTTGAGATTTTGTCCTTGTTGGATTGCATTACATTGATGCACCGATTTGCATCACAGTTTGATTTGTTATCCTTGTACTGGTCATTGACTTCAAGTGGTGGCTGCATTTTCGTTGCAGTTTTACCCTTGTTCCTTGTGGTGACTTTATATTCGGTGGTGGCGAGGCAGTGCACGCGTGCGTGCACTGCAGCCACCCAGAATTGACAGTTTTGAATTGATTTAGTCGATTTGATAAATTGTTTATTTATCTCTGTTGATGATTTAAATATGCTGATTTATTGTTTAACACTGTTTGGTGTTAAAATTTTCGTTATCCGATTTCTTTGTTAAAAGGATTGGATATACGAGATTTCTGTGATTGTCGTCTATTTGATTATCTGATTATTATTACTGCTATGCACTAATAACTGAGTTTGAATTAGACTGACCCGTGTATTATTTTCTTTCGAATTTAATACTCGGGTCAGACCCGAGTTATTTCAGGTTGTAGATTTCCTTCTTTAAGTTGCTGTTTGAGCTATGAAGACTTTTCACATCTTTTGGAGTAATCGTGTCATAGTATAGGTTGATATGTATTCATGTATATTAGTTTATAATGTACGTGTATATATAACTTCCAGAGTCGACAATTGTAGTTGTATCATATGTATTGTATCAACTGTATTGTAACTGACATCAGTTATATATATGAGACTTTTGTTTTTATCTGTGTTCCGCATCCTTTGCATATCTGTGTTGTTTTTATATATATTGTCCTAAACCATTATGAACCATCGTAGTTCGTTTTATACTGGTATTGGATATGTCGATGGAAGTGAATAAATAAGAGATGAAAAATTTAAAATATATACCACTCCTATCGAGGTAATCAATACTAGTGTAAGGCCAACTACGGATGGCCGCTCCTACCCAGCCTTATTCTTCATAATAACAGACAGTATTTCTTTTAATACTCTTTGTTATTGTGAGTATAGAGGTGGGGCGTTACAGTTGGTATCAGAGCTTGGGGTTTATGGACATAATATAAAACATAACTTGGATGGAACATGTGTTACAACTATTTGTCGATGTTTTCTTTGTGTTTTGAGTCAAAACTAAAGATTAAAATTTTTGATGAAATTTTTAAATATCTTTATTTAAAAGATAAAAGTGAAACTGTCTTCGCTGAGTACAACTGATAATCTTTTTGATTTAAAAAAAAAATCAAAATGTGAAATTGAAATAAATTTCATTTGCTGTTTACATAGCTGTGTTTATTTTGTTTCTTTGAGAATTTCGAATCTGAATTGAGGATTCGAAATGATTGCAGTTATGTGATTCTTGTTGAGATTTTTGCTGATTTTCTTTTATGCTAATCACATGTTGATTAGATTTTTGCTGTTTTGATTTATCTTCATTGAAGATATATTCGAATGATTTCTTTGTCCATTTTGTAGTACGTGCAAATTTGAGTTGCACTTTAATGCATTAATTTTACGTTGAACCGATGCTTGGTTATGAAACGTATTTTGTTGCCGTTACCTTTATAACGGGATTTTTACACTAGTGCTATGTTTTGAAGCACGGAGTTTAGTTGAAAATTTTTATGAATGAAAATTCACTGGTGTTACATTGTGGTGTAAATTGTTTTGACGAGATTTTGACGTTTAAAAATTACTGTCGCTTTGGCTTCAGTAACCGTCAAATTTTAAAAGTGGGTTTTCAAGCGGTTATACCGCAATGCAGATTTGTGACCCGTTTTTACGGTATTTTGAGAAGTACAATTTTCTTATCAAAATTGTTACTAATATTGCTGCTTTAATCACATAATTGGGAAATCGTTTTAAAATGAAAATTGTTTCATAAAATTTCTAACAGTTTGCACTTTCAAAAGAAGAGGAAAGTAAGTGATAATCACTTATGAGATTTATGGCATTAAGACCCAAGTAAGGGCAGCCAATTATTTTATATGAAAATCATATTATGATTTTTGCTAATCTTTATTTCTCTGAATAAATATATGATGATCATGAATGGCATTTTGATTGAATTTTGGTTGCTGTTTTGATTTGTTTTTGGCATTGGCTAATTTTGTTTTGAGAATTGTTTAATCAATCATATAACCTGATTACAGAAATGAGTTTATGACTCAGTTTTTATAAGGAAATAATTTGATTAATTTACTGAGAAATATGGTATTGAATAATAATAATGGATTAGGCAGTATGAACAAAGAGGTTTATGCTCATGTCTAGTTCATTTAAAAATTGATATGAACAAAGCAATATTGAAGAAAAAAAAATGTGATCAAGCAGAAATGACTTTGAAATGGGTGGTAAAATTTGGCATGAATGTTGGTATGTTTAGATATGATTTTTAAAGAAATTAAATTCCCTACTTATGAAATGAAGAAAGGATTACAAGAGTATTTATGGAGTTAAAAAGGAAAAATTCCTTAAATGAATAAATATGTATGGTCTCTAAATTACCAAGTAATTTAGGAGAGGTGCCTTGATCTACTCATCATCAGGTGGATGGTGGGTATGTGCATGACTTGTTAAAGTCCTGAAGGCCTCTGTGCAAAGGTTAACAGAATTGAGTCCTCTGCAATGCACACTTTGTGTTCAAAGGCAAGAGTTTGGACCATATAAAAATGTAAAATGGAACTGGAAAATAAGCTAGGCAGTGTGAACAAAGGAGGTTCATGCTTATGTCTAGATTGTTTTAAATTGGAGATGAACAATGCAATAAATTATTTATGTGCTGATTTGTTCAGATCTAAAGCTAAAATGTTTTATAGGTTTTTCTCTAAAACCTTACCCTATGTTCACAATAGGATTGAGTATAAGAATTTTTATAGAATTCTACTGGATTTGTTTAAGAGATCATGACATTCTTGAATATAGGAGATATGCAAGTGATAAAATAAAATTTTGAATGAGACAACTGGAAAAATGAAATAAAACATTGTTTTCATGGATGAAGTCATGGTCAGTGAAATCCATGAGAGAGTTTAATTCTCTCTGATTGAGGAAAAAAGAGAAAGAAAGAATGTAAAAGCATTCCATGAGTTAATAAATCTTTCTGAAATAAGAAATGAGACTGGTCACTAGATTATAAAACTAATCTAGGAGAGAAGCCTTGATCTATTCATCATAAAGAGTATGATGGATATGTGCATGACTTGTTTAAGTCCTATAGGCCTTTGTGTAGGGGTTAACAGAATTGAGTCCCTTACAATGCACACATGGTGTTCAATGGCAAAGAGATATGACCAAATTAAATTGATAAATCGAGATTTAGAGCTGAGCTATGGAATTAAAATGAGTTAATTCCATAAGAGTATGTGTACATGTATACTGTATTGAACAATTGAATAATTGTTGATTTGAGATTCGATTATCATTTTTGATAATTGAATATTTGTTGATTTGAGATTCGATTATCGTTTCGATAATTGAATATTTTTTGATTTGAGATTCGATTATCATTTTTGATAATTGAATATTTGTTGATTTGAGATTCGATTATCGTTTTTGATAATTGAATATTTGTTGATTTGAGAATCGATTATTGTTTTTGATAATTGAATAATTGTTGATTTGGGATTTCTGATTATCGTTTTGATAATTTGGCAATTGCTAATTTTGCTGATTGTAAGATTTTCTAGTCTCTAATTGATTCTAGATTATGTTGATTATATTAAACTGCTGTTTTCTTTCTATCTCTGTTGATAGTTATAGTTTGCTGATTATGAAGTTCGTGTTTTCTATTTATCTGTTGGATAACTAGATATTTGCAGTTTTGCAATTTGCAAATTTTGTTTTCTAATATCTTTGTTGATAATTAGATATCGCTGTTTTGTGATTTCTGTATTCTAATTATCTAATTGATCATTGAATATTGTGGATTTGGACTGAGTTTGAGTATTGAGTTGCCTGGTCCTTGCATTTCCACTGTACAATCTCGTAGTTTCTTTGATATTGCAGTCTTCATGATTCGTAGACTTGAGTTTTACCTATCAAGTTCACTTGAACTTTGATACATTGTTTTATACAACGATGGTTACTTTCGCACTGGGCCTGGTGTCACGTCACTGACCTGATGCACTTGAGCCCTTGCCTACCTTATATATACTCTGTTTCACTTGATAGTTGTAGTGATGTATTCCATAGAGTAACTGAACTGACTTGAGTCTGGTTCACTCGAGTTGCCTTCCTTGATTTACACTGAACTTGTATACATTCATTTGGTCATTTGGGGAGTTGGTTCTGCATTTTGTTGTACCTGTACCTGTAGTTGTCCAAACCGATTCTTCTGAAGTTTCAGCTTGTAGATCTGTTGTTCGTATGTTGCATACATTGTTGTTGAGTCGCTTTGTTACATCACTTGATATTTGTGGTATTTGCAGTTATATCACCTCGAGCTGCATGTTTAGTTGTTTATAGGTTGGCAACTGGTATCTGTAGTTCATGTTTCATTAAGTTTAATGTGCTCGTGATCACTGTAGTCTGTCCCTGCAGTCTATCTGGTCACTGTAGTTGCATTCCATTCATTTGCAGATATCAGTGCTCGTCCCTTAGTTGTTCATCTTGTAGTTCATTATGAGTTTGTGGATGACATGAGAACTTTTGTTCATTTTGTTCTGATTGCACTCTGCTGTCAGTATCACTGCATTGTTTTAGGTCTCAGATATAGTTGCTTGGACCCTCATATTGTTTCAGGTGTACTCTGTATCACTTTTGATGAAGTTTGCATTTCAGTGTATCCTGGTGGTTACTGTTTCGGCCTGAATTTGATCATTTAAGCGTCCCAATCTCTAGTGCTCGAACTCTGTCCATACTTGCACACTGATTCACTATTCTCTGTACAGTATCTAGACCTTATTATATGCACACTTGGTTCGTGACCTTTGTGCTCGAGCTTGATCTTGCAATTTCCAGTTTCATAATTGCTTCATGTAATTGGGTAGTTTGGTCTTCATTTTGCTAGTAGTATTGCTCCATGTAAATAGGGTGTGTTTGTTTCACTTGTCTGGTTGGTCGTGAGACTATAGCATGCATTATTCATGTCAATTTCTTTGGCGTTTGTATTTCCGACCTTTATTTTTCTAGCTTAACCCGTTTACGTTAGAAAAATAATTGTTATTGACAACCGTAATTATGAAAATTGCGGGGACGCAATTTCTATAAGGAGGGGAGTCTGTGACAACCTGGAGTTTTATAACGATTTATTTTCGTCCAATGATGATAAAAATTGTTGTTAATCGCTGTTTGGAATTTTATCCGGTTTAAATTCTTTTACAAAAAAAAACAAATTAGTTTAATAGTTCGTGGGCTTTGAATCTTGGCCTATGTTTTATCCTTTGTGACGTGATAAATAAAAATAACCGTTTCCCCCTTTACCTATTCATTCGAAAACCTAAACCTAATCGAACAAAAAATAATAATAATGGCGGCTCGCTTGCAAACTTGGGCTTTTCAGAATCGAGGCTGCCGACCAGGGATTGTTCGATCGAGGTTGCTCACGGCCGCTTCTAGTTTAGTCGTGCTCTGGGAATTGAGGTGAGCGATTTTAATTGCTCACATCTATCTCAATTCTAGTTAGATTTCTGATTTGTTCAAATTTTGTTTACTTGGACCTTGTTCGAATTCGTATATTGTTTTTGTGACTTTGGGTTTCACAGTTTGGTTTCGTGGATTCCTGGTGACTTCGATTTTGTTTCGAAATTGAATTTGTGATGATATACTATGATTTCGCGATTTTCTCTAACTTGATTAATTCTGTATATTTTGATACATGGCTTTACACTGATGCTTACAGGCTTTAACTTGGTTTTGTTTCCTTTGCTCAGACATACTTGTACATGTTGATGATTTTCTGGCTTAACAAATATAATTTCGAATCTGAACTTTTCGATTCCTATCGTTTTGGCCTTGGTCACTTGAGTTCGGCTGTTAGATATTGGTTAGATATTGTTGATGGCTGTATCCAATTTACTTCATATAAACTTGAGTCTGCATAATACTTGGATACTGTTTTGATTCATTGGTGCATTTGTTGCTCTACTTGACTCTTCTGAAGCTCGAGTTGCTCACTGCTGATTGTTTCTTGTCACTATAGCATGTTGGATACGGTCTGCTTTTGTTAGTTTGTAGTTCATGTTCAACCTGATAGTCGAGTTTGCATGTAGCCTTTTTAGTTAATCACTGAGGCTTTGTCAAGTTGCATGAACGTTTGCATTATTTCTGTGCTTTATTACATGCTTGGTCATTTTGACTTTGTTGTGGCCCTTGCATTTGTATACATCTGGTTCTGGTATCACTTGGGTATTGTTGCATTCTAGTTGCATCACTGTATGTAGATGTATGCTCTGACCATTTATTTGCATTTGGATTTGCTTCTGTAGCTTGATAGTTTAGTCTGCATATGTGCACTGCTACATTTGTGCTCGATTCTCCATATTCACATAATGCGTTGATCATGCATTGGTTTGAGTTGGTTCAACTAATCTGGTATTCTTGAGTACTTGATTTTTGTCTGCACTTTTTAGACCTGTTGTGTGGTTGTTGTTGAGGCATTACTGGTTCATTTTGCATCGAATACTGTCTGCATTGAATACTGCCTGCTTTGGTTAGGTTGCTGCACACCCCTGCTTATCATTTGCATTGCGTTGCATTCGAGTCAGATGTTTTTGGAACCTTGTACTGTCCAGTTACAGTATTAAATATAAATGTACAATTAGTACATTCATGCTTTGGAAACTGTTTGCACCCAGTTGCATTCTAGTCTTCATACACATATATGCAGTGACATATGTATATACATTAATTGATATGTATATATGTATGTTCGAATTGCATTTTCTTTTCTCTTGGAATGATTGACTTTGTTTTGGAAACGATTCATTTTACTTGTATCAGTATATGCTAGAACCTTACCATTCTGGCTCATGTATTCACTGTGCATTCATTGTTTTCCAAATTAGTTCACTGCATCTCCACATACCTGTTACACTTGTTGTAGTGTACCATGTTGATTCCCATAGTAGATTTATGTCTGCACTTGAACATAGTCTTGTATTTCTTCACTGTATCAATTTGAGTTTCTTCAGTCAGTTGCCATTGTGCATCTGGATTTGAGTTTATTCATTCTTATATTGTTGCGTAGTCTTTGTTGTTGTTGCAGTTGCCCTTGAATACTTGTGGTTACACTGCACGTGGGTCTGATTTTCGTTGCTCTTTGTAGGAGCACATGACTAGTTCATGTGTCTTCGACTGTGACCTTGTTTACACCTTGCTTTGTTTCACTGTCCGGCTTGTCACTGCGAGTTGGTCTTGTAGCTTTGTTATATCACTGTATTATTGACATGAACTAGCAATGTCACTTGTTGTAGTTGCAGTTTGTATAGTCGTCGTGCCCTTGAACTTATGTGGTGGCTGAATTTTTTTTGTTGCAGTCCTACCCTTGTTTCTATGTGGTGGCTGCATTGCTTTTTGTTGAGATTTTGTCCTTGTTGGATTGCATTACATTGATGCACCGATTTGCATCACAGTTTGATTTGTTATCCTTGTACTGGTCATTGACTTCAAGTGGTAGCTGCATTTTCGTTGCAGTTTTACCCTTGTTCCTTGTGGTGACTTTATATTCGGTGGTGGCGAGGCAGTGCACGCGTGCGTGCACTGCAGCCACCCAGAATTGACAGTTTTGAATTGATTTAGTCGATTTGATAAATTGTTTATTTATCTCTGTTGATGATTTAAATCTGCTGATTTATTGTTTAACACTGTTTGGTGTTAAAATTTTCGTTATCCGATTTCTTTGTTAAAAGGATTGGATATACGAGATTTTTGTGATTGTCGTCTATTTGATTATCTGATTATTATTACTGCTATGCACTAATAACTGAGTTTGAATTAGACTGACCCATGTATTATTTTCTTTCGAATTTAATACTCGGGTCAGACCCGAGTTATTTCAGGTTGTAGATTTCCTTCTTTAAGTTGCTGTTTGAGCTATGAAGACTTTTCACATCTTTTGGAGTAATCGTGTCATAGTATAGGTTGATATGTATTCATGTATATTAGTTTATAATGTACGTGTATATATAACTTCCAGAGTCGACAATTGTAGTTGTATCATATGTATTGTATCAACTGTATTGTAACTGACATCAGTTATATATATGAGACTTTTGTTTTTATCTGTGTTCCGCATCCTTTGCGTATCTGTGTTGTTTTATATATATTGTCCTAAACCATTATGAACCATCGTAGTTCGTTTTATACTGGTATTGGATATGTCGATGGAAGTGAATAAATAAGAGATGAAAAATTTAAAATATATACCACTCCTATCGAGGTAATCAATACTACTGTAAGGCCAACTACGGATGGCCGCTCCTACCCAGCCTTATGCTTCATAATAACAGACAGTATTTCTTTTAATACTCTTTGTTATTGTGAGTATAGAGGTGGGGCGTTACAATGAAGGAACGAACAAAGTTAAATTGAGCAAAATTTCTATGTTGAAACATCAATTTGAAAATTTTAAAATGAGGCCAAATGAATCTATAAATGACATGTACTCTAGATTTCAGGATATTTATCATGCTTTATTATCATTAGAACAAAAGTTTACTGATTTTGATGTTGTTACAAAAATCTTAAATTCTTTAACGGACGGATGGGAACGAAAAGTCCTAGCTATTGAAGAAGCAACTGATTTGTCAACATTAAAACCAGAAGAATTGATAGGTAATTTAATGTCCTACGAAGTAAATTTGCAGGCAAAATGAAATGGTGCACAAGAAAAGAAAAATGTGGCATTTCAAGCAGAAAAAGATGATTCTGACTCAGAAAATGAAGATATGGCAATGATCGCTAAAAATTTCAAAAAGTTTCTGAAATTCAAAGGAAACAAAAATAATTCCAACAACAATTCAAATAGCAGCAAACCATCATCTTCAACAATGGAATGTTATGAATGTCATAAGAAAGGACACATGAAGAAGGATTGTCCAGATCGTAAAAAGAATAACTTCAAGAAGGATAAAACCAAACGAAAGGCTTTTTCAGTCACTTGGGACGACACTGACTCATCATCCTCATCAGAGAGTGAAAGTGATAATGAACAAGCAAATGTATGCTTCATGGCTTCATTAGAGGATGTAAGTGATTTTACTTTTGAAGATTTAATTGAAATAAATTCTGAATTAGTAAATTTAACAAGACAACTTAAAAAGAAAAATAAGGAGTTGCAAAGAAAGTTAGATAGAACAGTTTTAGAAGTAGATATGTTAAAAGATGAGAAGGCAATATTGGAAGAAGAACTTGAAATTTCTCAACAATCGAATTCTAACTTATCTTCTCAAATTACTTCAATATCTGAGGAACTAGAAATTCAGAAAAATAAAAATGATGTTTTACTTTTCGAAAATAATAGTTTAATATCTAAAATTAAGGATTTAGAGTTAGAAAAAACTAGTCTTAAAATAAAATTTGATGATATTTCTAAAAATGTTTCTAATTTCAATAAAGGAAGAGAAAATCTTTCTAGTATACTAGAAAACTCTCAAACTTCTAACAATAAATCTGGACTAGGATTTAAGAAGCAAAATAATTTTGCTAAAAGTAAAATTAATAATAAAATTAAGAAAGATATTAAGAAAACAGTTTATTCAAATACTAAAACTATTAAGATATGGATTCCAAAAACAAATAATATATTGATAAGGAATAAACATATCAAAAGTTTTATGGAAACTGTTCATAATAACAAAAATTATGTCTATAAAGGGAATTCTGAACCCGTATGGGTTTGGCTTCCTAAGATCTAACTCTTAGGACCCTAAAAAAATTAGGTACCAACTTTTTAAACTTTTTGCAGGTACCACATAAGAAGAGAGGAAAATGGATTTTAGATAGCGGTTGCTCAAAACATATGACTGGAAACAAAGAAATGTTGTCAAACATTATATACTCAAATGGAGGAGCAGTCACCTTTGGAGATAACTCAAAAGGATATATCATCGGCAAAGGCAATGTCAATAGCAACGGTACATCTAATCTACCTCTCATTACTGATGTTTTATTAGTTAAAAATTTAAAACATAATTTATTAAGTATTAGTCAACTTTGCGATAAAGGTTTTAATATAACTTTTTCAGAAAATAAATGTAACATTTTTGATAAAAATCATAACATTATTTTTGAAGGAAAAAGAGATAAAAATATTTATATCTTAAATATGAACGTTAATAATAATTCAAATCTGTGTCTAGTGGCTAAAGAAAATGATTCTTTTCTTTGGCACAAAAGATTTTGTCACATCAATTATAATACCATCAACAAACTAGCTAAAAATAAATTAGCTAAAGGTTTACCCAATATAAAATTCGAAACTAACATATTTTGTGATGCATGTAAATTAGGAAAATTAACAAAATCTTCTTTTAAATCAAAGAAAGTAATATATACAGAACAACCACTTGAACTTTTACACATGGATCTTTTTGGTCCAACTCAAGTGCAGTCTATTAATCATAATAGATATGTTTTTGTTATTGTAGATTATTTCTCTAGATATACTTGGATTTTCTTTTTGAAAAATAAAAGTGATACTTTTGATAATTTTAAAGTGTTTGTTAAAAGAATTCAAAATATTAAAACATTGAAAATTAAAAATATAAGAAGTGATCATGGAGGCGAATTTGAGAATGAAGTTTTTGAACAATTTTGTAACAAGAAAGGTATTAACCACAATTTTTCGTTTCCTAGAACACCACAACAAAATGGAGTTGTAGAAAGGAAAAATAGAACGTTACAAGAATGTGCAAGAACTTTACTAAATGGGACAACTTTATCGAAACATTTTTGGGCAGAAGTTGTAGCTACTGCTTGTTATGTACTGAATCGCGTTTCTATTCGACCATTAACTAAAAATACCCCATATGAACTTCTAAATGGAAGAAAACCAAATATTTCATATCTAAAAGTTTTTGGTTCCAAATATTTTATTTTAAATACTAAAGATCAACTAGGCAAATTCGATCCAAAATCCGATGAAGGAATATTCGTTGGATATTCGGAACGAAGCAAGGCTTATCGAATTTATAATAAACGAACTCAAATTATTGAAGAAAGTTTACATGTTTCTTTCAACGAAAATTTTAAAAATATAAATCCAAGTGTTACTATTGATTCTGATATGAATCTACTCAGAATGAAAATAATAATACAAATGAAAATCTTGATATTCATGAAACCAATACAAACGTTACTTCTAATATAATAAAATCTCCACCTAGAATTTTAAGAGATCATCCTGTGCAAAATATAATTGGAGAAGTTAATACGAATGTTAAAACCAGACATCAACTAAATCAAGTTGGTCATGTAGCTTTTCTTTCTAATATAGAACCTAAGAATATAAAAGAAGCTTCAACTGATGACTACTGGATACTTGCCATGCAAGAAGAATTAAATCAATTCGAACGAAACGAAGTTTGGGAACTCGTTCCTAGACCCAGTGATCAATCAGTCATCGGTACTAAATGGGTTTTCAAAAATAAAGCAGATGAACTAGGAAATATAACAAGGAATAAAGCTAGATTAGTTGCACAAGGATATAATCAAGAAGAAGGAATTGATTACGAAGAGACGTTTGCTCCAGTCGCCCGACTTGAAGCAATACGAATATTATTAGCTTATGCGTGTTTTCATAATTTTAAACTATATCAAATGGATGTTAAAAGTGCATTTTTAAATGGATTCATAAAAGAAAATGTTTTTGTTGAACAACCACCTTTGTTCAATCATGAAAAATTTCCGAATCATGTATATAAACTTAAAAAGGCGTTATACGGTTTAAAACAAGCACCACATGCTTGGTATGATCGTCTTAAAGGTTATTTATTAGAATCTGGTTTTGAAATCGGTAAAGTAGATCAAACACTTTTTATTAAGAAAACTAATAAAGATATTTTAATAATTCAAATATATGTTGACGATATTATTTTCGGCTCGACAAATGAAAAATTATGTCAAGAATTTTCAACTATAATGACAAATGAATTTGAAATGTCTCATATGGGAGAATTGTCATATTTTCTTGGATTACAAATTAAACAAATTGAAAATGGGATTTTTATTAATCAAGAAAAATATTGTTATAATTTAATCAAACGTTTTGGTCTAGAAAACACTGTTGCCAAACCAACTCCTATGAGTACAACGATTCATCTCGATAGAGATGAAGATGGCAAAAGTATTGATCAAAAGTTATATCTTAGTATGATAGGTTTTTTACTTTATTTAACAGCGAGTCGACCCGATATTATGATGAGTGTCTGTTTATGTGCTCGATTTCAAGCAAACCCTAAAGAATCACATATGAGAGCAGTTAAACGCATTATTCGTTATCTAACTAAAACCAAAGATTTCGGACTATTTTATCCGAAAGAATGTCCTTTCGAATTAGTTTCCTATAGTGATGCTGATTTTGGAGGAAGTCGGACGGATCGAAAAAGTACGAGCGGAACATGTCACTTCATTGGATGTTCCTTAGTTTCTTGGTTTAGTAAGAAACAAAACTGTGTTTCTTTATCAACATGTGAAGCAGAATATATATCTGCTGCTTTGGCATGTGCACAAGTCGTATATATGCAACAGACACTACAAGATTTTAATTGTCATCTTGTAAAATCAATAATTTATTATGATAATACTAGTGCAATAAATCTTTCTAAAAATCCGGTCAATCACTCACGAACAAAACACATTGATATTCGTCATCATTTTCTTCGTGATTGTTTGGAAAAAGGATTAATAAATCTAGAATTTATCAACACCGAAAATCAAATAGCTGACATTTTTACTAAACCACTAAATGAAAATATTTTTATAAAACTAAGACGAGATTTAGGAATAATGTCGTTTAAAGACTTATGAATAAAAATATGCAAAAATATGGAAAAACAAAAATTATTTTATTTCTGACCAAAGCGGCACTCGAACTCATGACTTCTGACTTATATGTTAGATGTTGTAGTATAGCCACTTGAGCTATGGGTGTTTCTTGTTTTAGCTCTATTTATAATTTGTACCATTAACCTTAATTTTATAACAAACTATTTTTGATTCTAAAGCATTATATATCATTCATTTACAAACAGTTTTTGTTTAAAAAGTTCTGTGATTAAAATTAAAATTTGTTTTTAAACCACTATTTTTTTAGAAAATAAATGGTTATATATACATACATATGTTTGTTGAATAGAACATAAAATACAAAAATCTTCTTACAAAACAAAATTTGTAACAAAAATGTCTTCTAACAATGACGTCTACAATTCTGAAAATTCTCATCTTTCATACACATCCCCGGACGACGACTGTTCTGATCGCATCCCCGAAAATGGTCCCTATCCTACTTTTCCAATGCCTAACCGTGTTCTAGACTTCTCCTCCCCAGATAAAGACCCGTGACATGGGTGGAAACCATGGGAAGATTCCCATACAGGGTATACACCTGATAAAAAGAAAGGGAAAAATACAATGGTAGTATCTCCATCAACCAAACAAAAGATTGATGAAATACATCACTACCAACAACAACAAATGAATATGCAACGGGAACTTTATTACGAACAAAAAGTCACGGCAAGACGTTTAAGTTTCCTTGAAAAGATTGCCAAGAAATTTTGTTCATCTAAGAAGGATGATGTTGCTGAACCTTCTTACAGAACTCCATCTCCTTCTGACCATGTTCAATCTCCAATAGCTCCAATATGGTCACCGGTAGAAAATGTTCCATCTCCAAATTCATGGGAACGTAGATGCTGATTAACCATGGCTATAACTTATATATATGTTATTATTTTGAATAAGATGTATGGATATATACGATGTAATAATATAATTATATTTCTATAATTCTTGTTTGAAAAACAGCATAAACTTGTCTGTTCACATGACTCGGTCGACCGAACTACCTGAGTCGGTCAGCCGAACTTGTTTCCCGAATGATATTAGAACATCTTTTTTAAGTCGGTCAACCGAGAACCCTGCACCAGTCGACCGAAGCTCTTCCCGAAAGTTTTAGCACTATTTTATACCACAACTCGGTCGACCGACCCAGGTATTTCAGTCGACCGAACGAGCTATTCTGCTGAAATAGCCTTCATACTTTAACCCATCCATTCACCTTTTTATCTCACCTCTTCACTTTTACTCTTCCAAAACAGATTTTAACCCTAGCCCCCATTGTAATCTCCCCAAATTTCTTCAAATTTTTCAAACAAAAATGGCCCCTAAGAAGAAATCTAAGACTAATGCTGGCTCATCTTCATCAACTCCTGTAGACTCTCAAATTGCTTCTTGGCTAGTAAGTGAAAAAGCTTTAGAAAGATGGATAAGGCTTCAAGATGCCAAAATCTTTGAGGAGTCTTTCGTAAGTTATCCTGATTTTACCTCCTACGGTGTTGAACATGCCGCTCTTGAAAGTGGTCTTGATGCATTTCTTGACCATAGGAAAAACAACTTGAAAATTAACCATGTAATGGTCAAGTTATTCCTAGCTAATCTCAACCTTGTAAATCCACCGAGAAACACTGAAAATTGTGTTTGGACGTCGGTTTGTGGCACTTCGATTTTTCTCTCCATTGATCGAATGAATCATATTTTAAATGCTCGACCGGGTGGAATCGCGTTACATGATGTAGACTGTAATACATCAACTCGTGACCGCCTAAGTCATCTATTCTTTGAAGATGACGCTACTGATTTAAGGCAAACTTCATCCCTCCGACCTAAAGCACGACTCTTTCATCGATTCATGATGAAGTCTATTGTTCCAAGAGGAGGGTCATACCATTTAGTATATCCCGAAAACTTCAAGGCGTTATATGCTATGTGTGGAAATATTCGGGTAAATTGGACACAACTTCTTATGGATGAATTCCTTACGTTCAATCAAGGAAAAATGCTTCATATTTATTATGGAGAATACATAATGCGGTTGATTAATAACTTTTTCACCCATGCTCCGGAATCCGAAACATCCAAAGTTCGTACCTTTGACTCACGAACAATAAAACTAATGAAGTTACCCGATGCACCGTCTCAAATTACAACGTTTCAGCAATGGCGTACTATTCCACGAGCTACGTCGTAGCTATTCTACACCTCAACCATCCACTCATTCTACAGAACGTATAACTCTTCAAACCTCAATCCAAAGACCATCTCCCGGTACTAGCACAGCGGCTGCCATTGATATTTTGGCCCAAAATCAACTAGCTTTGGATTCTCGCCTTCGAAAAATGGATGGCGTTTCAAGAAGATCAAAGGCTTCTTCGTAAATTTATGGGATGCCTTATCATGTACTTCTGAAGCCAGTCCTTCATTTGTTGCTTCTGGAAAAAGACCAGCACCAAATTTTTCTTGGTCTACATCCGATAACACAAGTTCCAGCACATCGGCAACTCCCGCACCTACTACTCAAAGACGGGGTAAGGAACCGGCTCCTCTAGATGAAAATCTTCATCCAGAAGAGTGGGATACCGACGAAGATGAGGAGTAATTGTAGTATTTTTACAATTTATTTACTTTCAAGAATTTCTTGTACTTTATTTGTTTCTTAATTATTGTTCTGTTATGTTCTAAGCAAACATCTTTAAATTATTTCTATTTACGCTCAAATATGTACCATGTAAATTTAAATGTTTCGCATTACTTTAATCTGTTATAAGTATTCCTTTTTGTCGATGACAAAGGGGGAGAAATGTATGCAAACTAACGAATTTTTGCAGAAAAGTCGCCATATATTCAGGGGGAGAACTATAATATATATGTCAATATTACTTCGTCACATAAGTATTGTCATCAATCAAAAAGGGGGAGATTGTTGATTCATGAGTTTTGATTCATGACACAAGCTTCAGAGATCATACGACGAGAATACTATATGATAGCGACAAAAAGAAAATAAGTGCATACCGTGCACTACAAAGGAGATAATCTTACAATCCAGAGATTAGTATGGATATTTATTTTTTTGAGTCTTAGAATAATGTTAAAATCATTCCTCAAATAGTCACACACGCACACAAAACATTTTATATCAAAACTGTGTTCACTGTGCAAATAACACCAGGTCGGCCGACCGACCAGGATACTCGGTCGACCGACCCAGTATCATATGCACAGCTACTTTCTGTTTTGTATACGTTTTCAAACTCAGCTGACCGGCCAGGTTTTCCGGTCGACCGACCAGAGAATAACGGCTAGTTTTCTGAAGAGATACGATCATTTCATGAAGAGGAATGTCTTCTATTTCAATATGTATGGACACAACTGTTAACTAAAACTCTTCATGAAAGATTACAACTCTTCTACAACTATATAAACATATTCAATTCACTTCTACAATCACCGATTCTTGTTTATATTTCTGAAATCTAATCTCTATTCATTTCTGCAAATAAAAGTATTCATTCTTATTTAATATCACTAGAATCCTTGAATTTATTCATATACTTCGATTCTACGTGATTATCTTCCTTCTAAATCTTCACACACATATATACTCTTGAGGATTTGATTATAGGAAAGTTGTACTATCAAAAGACAATCAGTGTTATTCAGAACACATTCGTCAACAAACATTTTGTATTAAGTTGAAGTCCTCTTCGGCTGTTGAGGCGGAAAAATTCCTGTTCGGCTGCTCAGGTGTCGTATACCTATTCCTCCGGGTTAAGTGAGGGGTTTAGTTTAAATCCAGAGGGTATTCTGGGACTGGACGTAGAACGGGAAGTTCGAATCAGTATAAAAATTCCTGGTGTGCTTACTTTAATTTTTACTTTACTGTTATTACCAGTTTCCGCATAAATATACCATATTACACGATCCTTAGTGCTACACGTACACTTTCAAATACTAGAGAACCCAATCATTATCTCAGATTCATCTTGATGACCCTATAGCTTAGTAAATAATTAATGTCATCTCACCGGTTTATTAATGGAGTTAAAAAATCAAAGGCTTAAAATAGTGATGATTTTTCTTACTTAATCGATATGGATGTACTAGCAGGTTCTAAGGTAGTGAAATATTATATGTTTGAAGTGTAGCTTAGTGAATGTATATTTGTTAATTAGGTTTAGTATAAAAATCTGCATTTATTATAATATATAGGACAACTTTCAAATTAGGCCACAAAAAATAACTTATTACAAAAATAGGTCTAGTTTTGTGCAAATATGGATTGCGCAAGTGTACTTTTAAAAAAAACCAATTTGTACTTATACAAATTTGGAATACGCAAGTGTTATTTAAAAAAATTAAACTTGAGTATTTTTGGAATGCGCAAGTGTTATTTTTGAAAAAAAAAATTATGCTTGTGCATTTTTGGAATACGCAAGTATAAAATGTTGTATGAAGCAAAACGAGGCCTATTTTTGTAATAATAAGTTTTGAACGAGGCCTAAAGTTGAAATTGGTTACTTTTCGAGTCTAATTTGAAAATTTGTCCTAATATATATAAGATGGTGGAAATTGATTGTGTATACACATCAGATGTATGAACTAATGTTTGCGGTGTAACGTATTAATCAAGAAAGAAAAGAATGTGGAAGGAAGGTAGTAATGCATGGGGCTTTTCAAATAATACTAAGTAAGCTAGGTATGAAAATAGACACATGCTTAAAAGCAACAACTATATAAGATGGTGGTGGATATAGAAGGATAGAGGTACGAGGACTTAAACAATGTATACATATTTGACTGGTGCGACTAGTTGTTGATTAACAAAGTAAAGGAAAATCTAGGTTTTAACATAGTAAACAAGAATGTGTTTGGGTAGGAAAATGGAAGATAAGAGACAACAAAGGGTTTAGTCCTATATGCACTTCTTGTACTGTTGTATATGCAGTATATTCATATGGCCATATGTACTGCCTTGCATGTTAAAATTAGGAAGCAAACAAGAGTTAATTTGCAAATCAATCGATTAATTTACCAATATATATTCACTTAGCTACTCCAATCGGATCCTTAATTATTGTTTTAATGGGATAAATGGAGGATGTCCGATTGGCGATGAGGAGGCGACCTAAAAAGGAAGTTGCTTGCATCACATACATGCATGCATGTTTCTTTCTCCGTAGGCTCTTCTCCTCTCCTTTTAAATGATCAAAGTATGCTTCTTCTTCTTATTCAATTGCATCTTAATTTCTTCTTCACCAAATTGTGGCCTTAATTTACCCATTACTTTGTACTTAATTCATGTTGTACTTAATGACTTACAACCATTAATTGTGATCAATTAACAAATAAATATGCTACACGATTCCATTTCTTTCGTTTACTCGATTATGTCAATATTGCATTAATTATAAAAATATTTTTTCACGATACTGTATTGATAGTCCACTTTCTTTGGTTTATCATCATTTACTACAGATTTTAATTACTCCTAAACCTTACCATTTCTAAATCACAGATTAAAAGCATCCAAAATCTGTGTTGCTTCATTCTGCCGATGATGTCATTTGATTTAATACCGTATTTGCTTCATCGTTCCTTCTTTCCTCAAAATATCTTGCATTACATATTTAAGCCTATTCCATTTTAAAATCATTCAGCTTTTTCATCATTAAATGCATGCCTTTTAATTTTATCATTTACTCTCCTTGAACAATATGCACTGTAATTTATTCCTTGACACACTTTAATGTCTCGGCCATTACTTACATTTTTGTACTTGAATTTCCTTATTTGACTTTTATTTTCGTTTCATATTATATTATTTCACTATTTCATTTTCTTTTCAAATTCAGTGCACATATTATACTAAAGGCTGTTGCTACCTACCCTTAAACGTTTTTAAATTCTTTATTTTACACCCTTTTTTTTGAAACGATACTTTATATGCAACAAATCACTATGACAACATATCACATGTCAATAAACGTTCGAATCATGCTACGAGAGTTTTGTACTTGTGACCTCTCGTACCAAAGCCAAATCACTTAACCGCTGGGACAATGGTGGTTGTCTTTATTTTACAGCCTTCCCTAATATGCATATTGATTCACTCTTTTAGCCATGTGTGCATTTGAGGGAATCTTTAATAAGTTTTCCATAAACGATAAACACAGTTGAGTAAATTTGATTTACCATTGGTTGCTTTATGCATAGCGATAATCAGTTATACCTTTTTCATTTACTTAACTATTTAGTATGGTTTTAATCTAGCATGTTTATTTGCTATTGAATTCTCTTTAGTTATTGGCATTATAGATTTTCCTTTGCTAGCAGGCACTCACAAACTTCACTTGAAGCTTTTCTTTTTGTTCTTTTAGAAATGCATATGAATAATATTTATAAAATTTGAGACATACCTATGAAAGTATTATACATATAATAACCCGCATTTGATAAATGTCCACTAGTTTCTTCCCATATATTTTTGAGTATTAAATGCATATATGAGAAAATAGTAACTCATGGTCTTAGTTACTATATCCATGTCTATAAATAAAAGCTAATTTAAAAAAAAATCAATAATAAAATGCTTTGAAATGATGCTCTTGATGTATTTAAAAGTGATATTGGATGAGATATGGATATGCAGCTTAACTATTGCCACTTAGAAGTTAGTATAAAACTGTAGTTCATAGGTCTAGCAAAATGATCTAAATGATAAAAAATGAAGCTTCCTAACTAAACTCGGGAATCATGCTACGGGAAGGGGGAATTGTTTAATCAAGCATTTTGTACATTATACTTTTTCCAACATTTCTTTTAACATCTAGGTAAGACTTAAAGTTTTGTTGCATGGTCCAATGTATGCTTTTAATGAATTTTTGTGCTTTTTATCACATTTATGCCAAATAAAAATGATATTGCACCACAGTATTATATATAAGCCTGAACGAAATCAATGAGTAAATTGAAGTCTTCTTGGTGAACTTGTTCTCTGTGGCGCTTCCGTGGCTACTTCTTTTGGACAAGTTTACTGGAACAAGCTTAGTAGTGCATTTAGAATGCTTAACCTTTTCTTGTCAACTTGTTGATTCATAGTAAGTGCCATGATATTTTTGCAAAATTTGGGATTCATTGATACGTAGAAATATAATGATTCAGATTTTCCCTCTTAATTACAGTTGAATCTTAATGTTAACTGTTATAATTGAAATTAAAACTTTTTAATCGAGCTGCATGACTCTATTATAATATAGGTTTAGTACGTCTTAATTCGCAATATACTAGACTCTCTATATTTTAATGTTATTTAGACATTTCATCATTTCATCAACCCTCGCCTCAACTTGATTGTTCTTTATCTATGAAATTCACTTAATCACTGTCAATTGTTTCTTAAATTCAAAAACAGGACGCTTTTCTGAGTATAAAAACATGATTTTTGGTACACAAATCTATCACTCATAATAGGAAGTATATTATAAATGTAGAAAGTTATCAGTAATTTATCTAATAATTTTGCTAGCAATAACAATTTTTCCAGTGCCAAGTGAGTAATGGTGGAAGTCTTGCACACGAAACAAAGTCAACTTTGTAACATGCTTTAAATGTAAATATAACACTACATATATTTAGTGTATAAGACAATTTTTTCTAACAAGATGATATTTCATTATTTTTCACTTCAAAATAGATATTGTTATTTCTATTTTGTTCTCAAACAGCTGTATTTGTAATTCGTCTAACTGATTCATTCAGGAAACGTACAAAACCATAATAACAGTATTTTCCAACGTTTAGTAGTGCATTCAATAAAATGTAACTACAATCTATCAGGTGCATTGATAAAATGGCTGTGTTTCAAACATCAATTTACACTTTATCTTATACCACCAATACTATTCAGGATACTTACTGCTGTTACTAACTTTAATAAAATATTTAAATCAAATTTTGTACGAAACTTATGCTACAAGTTAGACGTACAGAGGTAACAGACATTTAAATACACATTCAATGTTCTTCATTTTCTTCGGGTGCGACTTAGAACATATAAATAAACAAAAACTTTTCTACAGTTCCTACAAGTAAAATTTTTCAGTTTACTCAATAAACTTACCATTTCATGCATATTTCATTCACCTAACATTGCCTCTATTATTTTGACACTGACGACACATACTCGATAAACTTGTAGTTGCAATGCCATTTATTTCGTTATAAAAAGTTATCTGTTTTCCCCTTGTCTAGCTACAATCATACAGCTTGCAATTCTTGTCTGTGCTACTAGTTTTACCATATCAAAGTTTATTCAGCAAAGTTGTACACATTACAATAAATATATTTTAATTACTGAAGAAGGAAAAAACAAAATTTAAACATTGACCCATTTTTTTTCCATTTTTTACACTGTTATACCATGCTTAAAACAACTCTACTAGCTGGCCCCACTACTATACGATCCTCGACATCTCCAATACACGTCAAACTAGTTGTAGACCTTTATAAAGAAAACATCTGATTTTTTTGAAATGAGTATCAAAATTTTATGGCATTCAGTAAACAAATTGTTGGATCAATTTCAGTAAACAAATTGTTGAATCTTTGGTGTGTGCACGCGATACCAAAGAGGTACAAATTTTGTTCTCAATGATAGTATGAGTCTAGTTACCTGCTTAAAGTTATACCCTCCAGTTCTATTTCAAACCAAATACTAGTTGTCTTCATCATTATCGTGATATATGGGAACCTGTTCTATGTCTGTCCTCGGGTGAAAATGAAAACTCAATCTATAACATTTCCAACTGCCTTAATCCATAATTGGATCCACTAGCATGTGTTCCATTCTAGTACAAATAGCATTTTCTATGCCAAGCTATTTTTTTACTTCTACAAATTTGATCCACCGGCATGTGTTCTATGTCTGTCCTACGTTTATCTTAGAAGTTAGAACACACTTCCTTTTATCCAACAGAACTTCCATTAAATAGTAAATTCTATATCAGTGAACTTGGATGGTACTTTGTCAATTATTGTCTACAAATTTAGTATATTCAACCTGGAACTGTCATTGTCTACTTTGTCATTTAATGCAGGAACTTGGTTAACACTGAAGCAACCTGGAGCAATGTTGAGATCCTTGCAAGAATCTTCTGTAGCAGCCATTTCCGTATCATCGTCTCCATAACTGAGTATTTGTGTCCATTAGTTAGACTATTTTGAGCTATTATCATGTGACCATGTCTTGTAGTATTTGTGTTCATTTGTTAGACTATTTTGAACTATTATCATGCGACCATGTCTTGTAGTATTTGAAATATTAGCATAATTATTTGAAATTTTTCCACTGGTTTGATTGTGTGTTTCCAAATTAGAATTCACTGCAACGTTATCATTGTTACATATAGTTGTTGTCATCTTCTCGATTTGTTATTTTTGGGATCCACATTTTAATATATATATGTGTGTAATGTGTATACATATATCTATTTGTGTGCGTGTATATATATATATAATATAATATAATAAAAAGAAAATTGAAACAAATGCTGAAAATTAATATTATATAGAATAGCGTTTGAAAAACGCTATTGATTCATCAAACGCTATCACAACTCTATATGAGGTGTAAGATTTATGCATCAAAAACGCTATAATAGAATCAAAAACGCTATAGTAGAAAATAAAAACGCTATACAAGCATGATAAGAAATGCTATCGAAAAACATTGTAAGGCTATAACATGGTTTGATCAAACGCTATAAAATGTGCTCGAAAACGCTATAGAAGTTAAATGAAGGATTATATTCCCTATAGCGTTTAAGTTTAATAACAGAGAAAAAACGCTATGGTAGGTTGCAAACGCTATGCCCTTTTGTAAACGCTATTAGCTATTATAGCGTTTTCCTTCCTGCTATGTAATGATGTCGGCCTACCATAGCTTGTGGTTCCACGGCGTTCTCTGAAATGCTATGGTAGCCTGTTATAGCGTTTTTCAAATGCTATGAAACCCATAAACTGTTGTAGTGTGAACTTGCAGTGTTATAACAACATAAATATAACATCCAGTCATCCAATATCAACAATCAACATCCAACAAAATCACCATTCAATCAACTAATAACAACAATTAACTGATTATCAATAACAAGAATTTGATTGTCAATTATTATTCAATATTAAATTAAATAACGATTAAATGCAATAAAAGTCATATTTAACTGGAATGACTATTTAAATATACCAAACATCAACCAATCAATTTCTAATCACATCATAAATTTAAATTAACTAACATAAGATAATTTAGTAGTTTTGAGTGGGTCAAAACACTCACTTTCGATTTCAAATCGATTTGAAATTCAAATGAAGGCCCAAATTTGAGCAGTCTTAGAATTTGTCCAAACCAGTGCCAAAATGTCCGTAATTTCGATACGATCGCGGCTGAGCAAACCGTGTGTAAATCCGACCTCGTACGTAAATGATATGGTAGTTAGAACATTTTGAAATTAAAATTTAAATTAAATAAAAAAAGAAACAAGACAATCATCTCACCCAGCCACGTCATCGCCCTGTGATACACGAACGAAACCCTACATCTCAAGCACCATATCGCAATCGACTGAAGTCGCCTCCCATCACTACCTTTGACCAAAATTTGCACCGCCCACGTCCCACTACGACCTGATCGACCAACGCCATGAGAACCGCCTAGGCCAGGCGCCCCTAAGGCCTAAACGCACGACCCCCCCCAGCCCCATCTCCGACCTCCACCGCCGCCATGTTTGAGGCCCAATCGTGGTGAATTTTGGCCGCTCTGAGACAAACTGATGCAGCAGCGGATAACAAAACTGATGAAACTGTGAAAGTAGCGATCGATGGAATAGAAGATACCGAATGGCCCAAATCCGTTGATCCAAAGATACCGGATTCTAGCTATCCCAAACACGTTGATCGCGCACGATACCGTGTTTAAAGATCTACGATTCTTCGTACGTTGATCTAGCGCACTAGATACCGTGAATCGGCTTCAGCAGTCGTTGAATCGAGCGCACTCGATTACCGAAAGTGGAGATAGGAGATCACACTCAACTACCAATTGGAGAAGTGGCACAAAGCACACAAACAAGTTTTTATTCAAAATAAACTAAACTATTACAAATGACACCACCCGCCTATTTATAGGCTTACAACTCAACACTACTCAACTTGACAACACATAGGCCGGAAACGACCTAAGAGGGTGCACGACCTAACATTGGTCGCGACCTACGACTTATGTACAAAGCGACATACGAAAACACTTTACAACACATAGGTCGGCAACGACCTAACACAGACAACACTTAGGTCGTGAACGACCTAACACTTGTTACAACACAACAACATACAAACGACATAAGAAATTACAACATAACGTCCTAAAATACAATACATACACGAGTTACAAGTATACAACCTAACAGAAGTAGTTACAACACAAGAGACCTAAGCTCCACGCGACTTAGTCAAAGCAACATATGCGGCATAAGGTCGTTAGCTCGCTTGAGCAACCTAAAGAAGTGCCTTCTAGAAATCTGCAAGCGACCTACCAATAGAGCGACATAAGCAACCTTGCGACCTAAACTTTATGCGACCTTAAACATCAGAAGAAAAGTACGGCACACTGAGTGAGCTAACTCGTTAGGTCGTTCGCGACTTATCATAGGTCGTTAGCTTGTTTGAGCGACCTAAGGAACTTGGGTGATATGAGGTTTGCTTTAACTCGCTAGATCATTCCAGCGACTTATCATATGGACTTAGGTCGTTAGGTCGTTCCAACGACTTATCATATTGGTTTAGGTCGTTATCTTCCTCGCTAGGTCGGAGCTCGTTAGGTTGGAGCTTGTTAGGTCGTTGGAGACTTAAGGTAGTACGTATAGCCTTGTTTAGCTCGCTGGACCGGTTCCCATGATTCACTAGGTCGCTTGGACGACCTACCAACGTACTAGGTCGTAACATGCTAGGTCATTTGCGACCTAAAATTCGCAACTTATGGAATTTCATGAATTCTGGAGCAGCTTCGATCTCGTGACGTTGGTGCGCTGCATCATACTCCCCTGATTGAAAAGAATTCGTCCCGAATTCATTATCTTTCCTTCTTCGACATGCTGTCTTCCATTCATTACCTGGTCTGATACGACTCTGGTGATAACCACTCTTGAGATTGATTTTGTCTTGACCCTTTGACGCTGCGGTTTGACATAAAGAACGCATTGCGTAAAATAGACGTGGCATTAGACAGGCGGCATAAGGAAGTGACCTGAGGGAGATGACATATGAAAAAGTGTGGAATGAACTAAGCACTAGTTTCCAAATCCAATTCATGTAGCACAGTACTTCATAAGAATAGTGTCGTATACCATATTGCTTGTGCCAATAGGAAGACGTGATATAGAACCACAACGTGTCGAAAAAGTGAGACAATATAAGGAAGTTTAAAATCATGGAACGACTTAGGAAATCACGACCGAAGAAGTGTGAGGACTCATTCTCGGACTCTCATCTTTCCTTATCTCGTTCAGGTGTGTCCTTACTTAGAATCTTCCCTTGATGTGTTGCATCAACTTCCCATGACTGAAATGAATTTCCACTCGCTTCTCCTTCAACATGTTTATTTTCATGAAACGATTCCAAGCAATTGACGTTGATAACGTCAGCAGTGCGGACATGATCAGGCAATTCCAACTGACAATCATTCTCTTCATCCTGTCTTTTCAACTCTTCCTTTTCTTTCAGATTCTGAAGACCATACGATCCCTGTAGTAGAATGGCAACTGGTACTAGTTCAGTGTGAGGTTGAATGTCCTGTAGTGGTGGTAACTCTTCGGGTAGTTCTTTAGGATATTCGCCTTCAGATTCATCGAATTCTGATCCAACTTCCTCAAAAACATCAGGATCTTCACTCGTTCCTTGCCCGGTCAATATAAACAATTCATTACCATTTTTCACCTTTTCGATAGGCTCTTCCAAAAATACAATACTAGTTTCTTCAGACAGTTCCTCTGAAATCTTATCCTCAAAATCTTCACATACTTCAACCTCTTCAGGTGTCTCAAATTCAGAATTTTCCCCATATTCAATCAACATTGATAATTCATCACTAGCTTTCATTTTATTGACGAACTCTTCCAAAGTTAATAAACTATCTGATTCTGCCTTCTCTTCTGTTTCACTTTTACTTTGTTCGGGCTTCTCGGAGATTATGGAATTAACACTTAGCGGCCTCTCGCCCATAAGCTCGGGTGTTAAACAAGAATCCTTCATCATCAAGTAATTTCCCTCAACTCCGAACACACTTTCTTCTTCCATACTATCGACATCAATCTTCGGTGGTGAATAATAATCAACTTCTACATCCACATGCTTTGACTCAATTTCTTCATCATCATCAAATTTCGGTGGTTGATAAAAGTCAACTTCAACAGTCATCCTCAACAAGTTACATCCTTCATCTCCTGACAAAACTCCTTCATCGTTGTCAAATTTAGGTGGTAATTCCTCGAACGATTCTATAGGACCGACCTCTTCAAATTCTTCTAACATTGGTTTAACCTCCTCAGAAGTTTTAAGCCTTTCACTTGTCTCATACCTAACCAACAATTCAGCACTACCTTCTGCTTCTTCAACACTTTCGCTGAAAGAAAATGGACTAGTCGATTCCTCTTCCTCTTCCGGCTCGCTTTCGGTAGAATCATCCACATCTTTGTTTTCAAAATCTTCGACAACTAAGGCTTTCATCTTGGGCTCTGTACATTCAATACTTCTATGGTCAGACTCCTGATAATGATAGCGCTTAATTCGGTCATCAGCATTTGTCTTAGTGCTTCCATGTACAACTGGTTCATTGACTCTCTTAGAAACATTTATTCTACCATTAACGCCTTTAATCTGATTGCTGGAGTTTGTAACCACACCCTTTCCTCGACTTCCTTGACTCAACTTCTGCATTTGTTGGTTCACACGTGTTTGATAATTGTAGGGTAAGAAATTTGCCTTCATCATCCTTTTCATCTTATCCCACGTGACAACTTTGGATTTCCTCATTCTCTCTCTGGTTGATTTAGTTTGTTGCCACCAATCCATAGCTCTTCCTTTCAATCTGGTAGCAACTAACTTAACTTGACGACCTCAGACACGTTGTTGAGTTTAAAAATCTTTTCAACCGTTGATAACCAATCCAAAAATTCCTCTGCTTCTAGACCACCTCGGAATTCTGGAATCTCCATATCCTTCCATGATTCTCATGTATGACCATTCTCTTCAACATTCCTATATTTATTTTGCCCTTGACCTGGATATTGAAAGTGAACACTATCACCATAACTATCTTTTTCAAAATTAGATGAGCTTCGATGTCGATTCTGAACATTGACTCTTCTATGACCATGCACATCTTCTCTACTTCTTCTTTCCTCTACTCGATATCTTTCAAAATCACCATATGGCTCATGCTCGTAACCACGATAAGCTGTCCTTTCTTCATTCTGATAATCACGATTGTCTCGAACTCCATGATCTTGATTTATGGACAAAGATGATTCTCTTCTTTCTCTATCATAATGCGGCGACACTCTCCTTTGATTTCGATTCATGTCAAACTTCATTCTCTCCACTCTTTCGAAATCTTTATTGAATCTTTCATCGATACGTTGCTTCATCTGTTCAGGATCTTCACTCCCATACAAATCTACAACACTATGATGACGGTTAACATATCTCGGAGGCATGATCAAATCTTCAACGGATCCAAACACAAACTTCACTTTGATCCAAAAAAAAAATTCGAATCAAACTTCCCCCTTGTTTGAAATCTCACGAACACCCAAAATAAACAAACAACTTAATTTGAACTCTAAAACTTCAAAACTTTAACTCGGCCTTGATCTTCAAAGTGATGCACGGCTTGAACTTCTTCAATAGAAATTGGCTCCAAGACTCGGCTTAGCTATGATTGGCTAAGTCTAGCTCTGATACCAAATGATGCAGCAGCGGATAACAAAACTGATGAAACTGTGAAAGTAGCGATCGATGGAATAGAAGATACCGAATGGCCCAAATCCGTTGATCCAAAGATACCGGATTCTAGCTATCCCAAACACGTTGATCGCGCACGATACCATGTTTAAAGATCTACGACTCTTCGTACGTTGATCTAGCGCACTAGATACCGTGAATCGGCTTCAGCAGTCGTTGAATCGAGCGCACTCGATTACTGAAAGTGGAGATAGGAGATCACACTCAACTACCAATTGGAGAAGTGGCACAAAGCACACAAACAAGTTTTTATTCAAAATCAACTAAACTATTACAGATGACACCACCCGCCTATTTATAGGCTTACAACTCAACACTACTCAACTTGACAACACATAGGTCGGAAACGACCTAAGAGGGTGCACGACCTAACATTGGCCGCGACCTACGACTTATGTACAGAGCGACATACGAAAACACTTTACAACACATAGGTCGGCAATGACCTAACACAGACAACACTTAGGTCGTGAACGACCTAACACTTGTTACAACACAACAACATACAAACGACATAAGAAATTACAACATAACGTCCTAAAATACAACACATACACGAGTTACAAGTATACGACCTAACAGAAGTAGTTACAACACAAGCGACCTAAGCTCCACGCGACTTAGTCAAAGCAACATATGCGGCATAAGGTCGTTAGCTCGCTTGAGCGACCTAAAGAAGTGCCTTCTGGAAATCTGCGAGTGACCTACCAACAGAGAGACATAAGCAACCTTGCGACCTAAACTTTATGCGACCTTAAACATTAGAAGAAAAGTACGGCACACTGAGTGAGCTAACTCGTTAGGTCGTTCGCGACTTATCATAGGTCGTTAGCTTGTTTGAGCGACCTAAGGAACTTGGGTGATATGAGGTTTGCTTTAACTCGCTAGATCGTTCCAGCGACTTATCATATGGACTTAGGTCGTTAGGTCGTTCCAACGACTTATCATATTGGTTTAGGTCGTTATCTTCCTCGCTAGGTCGGAGCTCGTTAGGTCGGAGATTGTTAGGTCGCTGCGACTTAAGGTAGTACGTATAGCCTTGTTTAGCTCGCTGGACCGGTTCCCATGATTCACTAGGTCGCTTGGACGACCTACCAACGTACTAGGTCGTAACATGCTAGGTCGTTTGCGACCTAAAATTCGCAACTTATGGAATTTCATGAATTCTGGAGCAGCTTCGATCTCGTGACGTTGGTGCGCTGCATCACAAACGAAGAACACCGATCATGACTACTCGACCTCCTCTTCGTGCCCATTCCCTCCGATCGACCCCTTGTCGCAAATCCACCGTTAAATAATCGAAACCCTAATATGGACGGCTGAGGTTCATCCTCAATTTCTGATAAAATAGTGATTCAAATTGAAAAATATAGCACCAGTGAATTACGCTTGTCAAGGGCTTCAAACGGTATATAATATGTTAGGGTTTTGAGGAGTTTGATTTTGAAATTGAATTTGAAATTGGAATAGGGTTTTGAAATTGGAATATGTTTCTGCCATTGAGAAGAAGAAGCAAACAGATGGAATTGTACTACTGTAATAAGGAATAGAAAGGCTGCTAGGGTTTAGAAAGATCTATTTACACGAACAAAGCCCGATAATAAAATTGAACACGTATCGAATTGGTACGAACGACAATAACGACGTGAGGAGCCCGTTTCGCCTCCGAAATGAAAGTGGGTCATCCCATATATCAAAATAGATGTTTTCGATATTTTTAAATTTAATGTAACAAGTTTTAAGTCCTAATTCCATTGTATATATAAGTTGGCTTTAAAATCTGCTTATTTCAAGTTGATTTCAATAAATTGATTTCTGCGCGTTTCGAGTTCGTACGGTCAAACGAAAAGTCTGATCACTATGAAACTAGAAATCCTACAATAATTCGCCGTTACAGATCCGATGAAACAGGTTTTGTCGAAATCCGAGATAGTGGCCAAAATGGCTATTTTCACGTTAATTAAATAAATTATTATTAAATTAATTAAATCACTTTTTAAATTCAAATTTAATAATTAAAAAATTTCATCATTTCTAATTACAAGAAATTAACAATCTTTTTAAATCCAATTTCCCATGTCAAATTCAATAATAATTATTGCACTAATTACGGTGCTCAGTTTCAATTGTAGTAAATCCATTAATTATTATTTAAATTCAAATAAATTGATTTTATTTGATTTCAATCTTTTTATTCAATCAATCATTATCTAATGGATATAATTAACATTGGTTTACCCTTTATTACATTAATTTTCTTCGGTTATCATTTTAATTCACATTAACTACAATATTTAAGTAGGTTAAATTACAATTGATTTACAATTTCAACGGATTAAAAAATGCACTGTTAATTAAACAATTGTTACAACTCACAATTTCAAACACATTTCTATGTTTCATGTTAACAAATAAAACTAATAAATTCACATATTGATTGATTATTCTATATTAACCACTTTAAATTAATTACATACAATTTCCCCATTAAATACAACATTGGTTTATTTCTTTGTTTCCATTTATAACCAATTTTATATTTACAATCATTTCAATTAATTGGAATTGCATTAAATTAGTTTTCCATTACCTTACATTAACATTATTACATTTCATTCTTGTTATTCTCCTCCTTAATAAATCTTAAATTTTATTTTAATTTTTCACAACATTAATTTCCAAAACTTGTTTAATTAATTAATTTAATTATCGAAAATTACGGGTCGTTACACTCTCCCCCACTCAAAACTTTTCGTCCTCGAAAAGGAAAAGAAGGAATTAAGATATTGATATAATTTATTCAAAGTATTCAATTTATAAACCATAAATTTACATAATTAAATAATTTAAATGAAATATATCAATTTATAAACAATTAAAACCTTTCATATTCAAGTCCAATAAAATTTGAAAAAAAAATTCATTTCCATAAAATTTTCTAAGTTTAAAGTTCATGGAAAATTTCGACAGAGTCTCCTTTGTACGGAGAGGTCTGGGAGAAATAATAATATCATATTTCAAAATAAAATAATCCCAAACCATGGGAAAACAATTATAATATCGCTAGAAAACCATAATCCAAGAATGTACCTATTTATCGGGCAAACAACTCTTATTTATGAAACCAAAAGCAGTAGTTATTGCTTCCATAAACCTGTATTTCACTTACACAATCTAAAGAGGTTAATAATTATGTAAAAGAGAAATATTTAAGTTGTTTCAATTAATAACAAAACAAATCTACACAACATAACTATAGTCACTTTGCAAACAAACATACAATCATCACATAAAATCAAAGTAATCAACCATCCATCCATAGCAATCAAAACAAATGGTTTGTTCGGGTTTAGACATCTTTAATCGTATAAATTTATAAATAACTACTAAGTATACCATACACTCAACAGTCTTAGATAAAACTTAATAAATTATTTAAACATCTTTATAAAGTTAGAAGTACCTTTTCCCAAGCATCCCATAAGCCAAAACAAACAATAATTTCAAGTATCGTTTAATTTATTCTTATAAATCTCCTTTCACATCGTTTACTGTTCATTTTTTTCGTACAATGATTATTCTCTTTAATTTACATTCATTACTTACAAAATTCATTTCCCATTCATTCATACAATGCCATTTTCTCATTTCATTCCTTTACCTTCATTGCTTACATAAGTTATTTCCATTTCAATTACTTAAAATAAGAAATGAATTAATTATTTAAGTATTTCATACATTTTATTTCAGTTTACTTCACATTTACTATTTACTTTAATTATAATTGGCTTCAAACATCACTTAAGTTTATAATCGTCTACTTACAATATTCACCTTTTTCTATTACATTTAATTAGTAGCACTTCAAATTATTAAATTAAGTTTATAACATTTTATAACATCAGATTACTTATTTATAGACATAATTTCATTGAACACTTTCATTACTGAAATTTTACTTGTATAATATTCTATTACATATTTATATTAATATTCAACTTTCAACATTTTGTTAAGTTATATACATATATATATATATATATATGTGTGTGTGTGTGTGTGTGTGTCTTTTAGAATGTAACTGAATGTTACACAAGTTCATCTTATTCATTTTAGTTAACAAAATGTTTAGTAGTTACATCTTCTAAATTTTCATATATACAAGTTACAGGTTTTCAATTTCTTATAATTTCATTAATCATTTAACATTAAATTTCTTATTTTCCGTTTTAAAAGTTTGCAATTATTAAAATAGTTAAAATTTCATTTATTATAATAATTAAAATTTCTAATTTACAGAAACTTAAGAACTAAATACCTAGTTCCATTTTTAAATCATTGTAAAATAATACACACACACACACAAACACACACACACACACACTCATAACTTATTTATATCCAATCATATTTTGAAATTAAAATTAAGACTTGCTTATCAAAAAATATGCAGTAAAACTAATACGGCGGGTCTTCCCACTTTGAAACTCGAAAGTGAACGTTGATGATGCGTGCACTCATCACCGAAATTATTTTCCAGCGACGGAGAAGGGAGTACAGAACTGAACTTATTTCCTTTCAAAATTCCCTTAAACATTTCTTTCAAATCATATTGAAATATTTATATAAGAAAATACTTTCAAATAATACTAATATTATAATCCAAAATCTTTTGAAAGCAATTTTTCAAAAATCATAGAACTTAAGTTCTCGAATTTCAATTTATATTCATTTTAATTATAATCCAATTTTTTTAATTAATATTTATAAATTTCACTTCCTAACAAACAACCAAACTTATCACATACAATTATATATATTTATAAGGATTATTCTTTTATATACAAAATATAATACTAGGAAAAATTATTTCATTTACCAATATTTCAAAACAAATATTATATCGGTTTTCCCTATTAAGTGTTTAGAAATCCCTATTAATGCCATAGCGTCCTATGTACCGACCAAGATTTACAAATACTAAACAGAACAAATTAACACAAAACAAAACCTTTTATAACAATAACAAATACGCTCTCTCATATATATACACTCAACGACTCATTTTATGGTATTGCTACCCTATTATCTAATGAGTCAGGCCTCACAAAGCTAAGGTTATCGCTAAACCTGGCTCTGATACCAAATGTAACGACCCACCTTTTTGGATGGTTTAAATCGACAATAAACCACACATGTCAAACTCAAACCATTCAAAAGGGAGGATTGTTATAGGGTAAATAAGAAAAAACAGAGAAAGAAAGAAAAACGAACATAGAATCTCATAGCGGAATGACAAAATATAATAATCAAATAAACAGTTCATGAAGTTGTTTTACAAAATAACATTTGATTACACTTTTACAATACAGATCAGAGTATAAACAGCAGGAATAAATAAATAATGCAGCGGAACAACATGATGTAGTGGGATAAATAACATAAATAAATAATAGTATGCAAATCTCCATCTTCGTCCTTCGAAAAAGCAGTCTTCGATACACTGAAAAGCATAGACTGACCCAAGCAAATTGAAAAGACAAAACACTCAAGTCAGAACTTAAAGATCTTATGTAAGTTAAATCAACAGTAAATAAATATGAGTGTGACGGCATTAGAGATATTTCTTGGTTTTGACATCTTCTATCCAGTGTCTAACGTGAGTCTAATAACTTAAGAGCTGTTTGGGATTTCCATCTACTAAGGATCCGTTAAACTATCTACATACATAGTACAATACGCTATTATAATAGTGTCTACAGTAAAATAAAGTATTAAAATAGCGTTGAGGCGTTACCCATATCCCTCTTAACACATTTTATATAATCCCATAGACTATACAAATACTGTAAGCTCCACCAAACCGGTGGTTTACTCAGGGAGCACTCCATAGGTATGGTACAAAACAAACTCATAGTGGGCGCGATAAGGCATGTGACAAGGCACGTGAGGCAACGCCTAGGGAAGGATACTACCGTTTCACGGATCCGGACTTGTGGTAACGCATAGCAGCTACTACCGCCCACCTCGGAACACACTCCCATAATCAAAATCGAGGGGTGGCCACCAAATCAATCACAAAGTCATAATATGGTATCGAAGAAGCATGTCCGATCGGAGGTGCGACCTCACTTGGCCCGGCGTGGCTCCTGTTTTAGTCAAATCAAGTTGACCCGTGGGAGTCAAGGCTACGTTACTACCTCATACAGAATCGTTCGCCAAACCATCCTACTTCATTCTGGATTCTCCACCACGTACACAGTTGTTAAAGTGGTTTTCGGTATTGGCAGAGAGTATGACAATATCTGATCCCGGTCTCTTTAACAACCAAACGCTTATTTCACCCCAGATGGTTCTTTTACATTTTCAAAACCTTTTCATAATTGATATCAAAATATCATATTCAATTCGAACCATATCACTTTCGAAATCATATTTACTTTCGAAATCATATTCACTTTCGAAATCATATCGATAAAATAGGTTAATTAAATCCTCATTTCAAAATCATCATATTTACTCAAATATTTCATTTCACTAGCAAATATCATTTCAAATCCCAACTTATGTTATAACATCATTTAACCATATTCGTTTTAAAATCAAGGATTTAAATATAAACTCTTCCACTTTACACAATCTGAAATTTAGAAAATAGTTTAGATAGTTATAAATAGTTTAGCATAGTTTTAAAAATAAATTTTCAAATAGTTAAATACTCTACATAGTTTAAATAGTTTAGCATAGTTTTAAAAATAAATTTTCAAATAATTAAATACTCTAAATAGTTTTAAAATAGATTAAAATAGTTTAGGTGGATTTAATAAATAGTTTAAATAGATTTAAAATATATTAAATAAATTTAAAATAGATTAAATAGATTAAAATGGGTAATTAGTTTAAAATAGGTTAAAATAGATTAAAATAGATTAAGATAAATTAAAATAGTTTAAATTGTTTAAAATAGTTGAAAATAGATTAAATTAGTTTAATAGTTTGAAAATCTTAAAAATCGGGATTTTTAGAATAATAAATCTTTGAACTGTACATATTAAAATAATTAAGTTTAAAATTTATATCAAAATAAAATATTTATGCCTTTTCAACAAATCTGGACCATATCAAGATTTCAAATCACCAACTCGAATTTAAACTTTCAATTCAATTTTCATTAAACCATCTCAATTTATATTGATTATAAATCCATTGTTAAACTATTTAAACAACTTCAACTTCATAGATTTTAAAGTTTAAATCTTTAAACATTTCCAATAACTCCATTTCGATAAATTTTAGTTATATTTTAAATTCAACTTCGAAATTTCCATTTTATTCTTTTAAACAATTCATTAAACCAACTCCACTTTCAACATTTAAAGCTTGGATTTCGAAAATAATTCAGTTTATAAAAATCAAATTTTATTTCAAAATATTATTTAGCTGAATTCAAATTTTAAGGATTTAAATCATTTAATTTAACCAATCCGGTGTCCGTATACAATTTTCTACCCTATGGTCAAGTGATACAGATATTTATCATTTCAATCCACAAATATTTTTATATTTACGGATATATCATTTCAACCCGCAACCCCGAATTAACATTCAAAATCCATAAAATCGCTCGGGTCTATCATTTCAACCCATAACGATTTTTCCCTAATCTGTAGATCGTTCGGGTATGTATCATTTCAACCCATTGTGATTTTTCTAGCAATAACTAAGTGAACTTGCAGTGTTATAACAACATAAATATAGCATCCAGTCATCCAATATCAATAATAAACATCCATCAAAATCACCATTCAATCAACCGATAACAACAATTAACTGATTAACAATAACAAGTATTTGATTGACAATTAATATTGAATATTAAATTAAATAACGATTAAATGCAATAAAAGTCATATTTAACTGGTATTACTATTTAAATATACCAAACATCAACCAATCAATTTTTAATAACACTTAAATTAACTAACATAAGATAATTTAGTAGTTGTAAGTGGGTCAAAACACTCACTTTTGATTTCAAATCGATTTGAAATTCAAACGAAGGCCCAAATTTGAACAGTCCCAGAATTCATCCAAACCTATGCCAAAATGACCGGAATTTCGATACAATCGCCGTGGAGCAAACCGCGCGTAAGTCCGACCTCATACGTAAAAGATATGGTAGTTAGAACATTTTGAAATTAAATTTAAATTAAATAAAAAAAGAAATAAGACAATCATCTCACCCAGCCACATCATCGCCCTGTGATACACGAACAAAACCCTACATCTCAAGCACCATATCACGATCGACTGAAGCCGCCACCCATCACTACATTTGACTAAAATTTGCACTGCCCACGTCCCTACGACCCGATCGACCAACGCCATGAGAACCGCCTAGGCCAGGCGCCCCTACGGCCAAAACGTGCAACCCCCTCAGCCCCATCTCCCACCTCCACCGCTGCCTTGTTTGAGGCCCAATCGTGGCGAATTATGGCCGCTCCAAGACAAACAAAGACCATCGATCATGGCTACTCGACCTCCTCTTCGTACCCATGCCCTTTGATCGACCCCTCGTCGCAAATCCACCGTTAAATAATTAAAACCCTAATATGGACGGCTGAGGTTCATCCTCAATTTCTGATCAAACGGTGATTCAAATCGGAAGAAGAACAGCAGCAGTGAATTACGCTCATCGAGAGCTTCGAAACGGTATATAATATGTTAGGGTTTTGAAGAGTTTGATTTTGAAATTGAATTTGAAATTGGAATAGGGTTTTGAAATTGGAATATGTTTCTGCGATTGAGATGGAGAAGCAGACATATGGAATTGTACGTAATGTAATAAGGAATAGAAAGGCTGCTATGGTTTAGAAAGATCTATTTATACGAAAAAAGCTCGATAAAAAAATTGAACACATATCAAATTGGTACGAACGACAATAACGACCCGAAAAGTTCATTTCACTTCCGAAATGAAAGTGGGTCATCCCATATATTAAAATAGATGCTTTTGATATTTTTAAATTCAATGGAACAGGTTTCAAGTCCAAATTCCATCGTATACAGAATTTGGCTTTAAAATCAGCTTATTTCAAATTGATTTCAATAAATTGATTTTTGTGCCTTTCCGGTCCGTAAGATCAAACAACAAGTCTGATCGCTATGAAACTTGAAATACTACAATAATTCACCGTTATGGATCGGATGAAACTAGTTTCATCGAAATCCGAAACAGTGGCTAAAATGACTATTTTCACGTTAATTAAATAAATTATTATTAAATTAATTAAACCACGTTTTAAATTAAAATTTAATAATTAACAAATTTCATCATTTCTAATTACATAGAATCTCACAGTGAAATGATAAGATATAATAGTTAAATAAACAGTTCATGAAGTTGTTTTACAAATAACATTTGATTACACCTTTACAATATATCAGAGTTATACATACAGCAAGAATAAACAAATAATATAGCGGTACAACATGATATAGTGGAATAATAATAATAATAATATAATACTAAACTCAGTCTTCGTCCTCCAGAAATAATGTCTTCAACACTGAAAAGCTCAAGCTGACCCGAGCGTAATGAAAAGACAAAACACTCGAGTCAGAACTAAAAGATCTTATGTAAGTTAAATCAACAGAAAATAAAAATGAGTGTAACGGCTTCAGAGATGTTTACGGGATTTTTACATCTCCTATCCAGTGTATAACGTGCGTGCAATAATTTAAGAGATGTTCGGGATTTCAATCTCCTAAAGACCCATTAAACTATTTACTACATAGTAATATACGCTATAAATATTATGTCTATTAGTAAAGTAAAATACTAAAATAACATTAAGGCGTTCCCTATATCCCCCTTAACACATTTTATAAATGCCGTATTCTACATAGTATTGTAAACTCCACCAAACCGGTGGGTATCAGGGAGCACTCCATAGGTGAGACACAAGCCAAAATCATAGTGGGCTCGATAAGGCAGATGACAAGGCACAACGAGGCAATGCCAGGGTAGGATTCTACCATTTGCACTTTCGGGCTGGTGGTAACGCATAGCCACAACTATCGCCCACCTCGAAACAACACTCCCATAATCAAATCGATGGTGGCCACCAAATCCATCACAAATTAATAGATATGGTATCGAAGATATATGTCCGATCGGAGGAGCGACCTCACTTGGCCCGTCAATTGCTCCTGTTTTAGTCATCTCACATTGACCCACAAGGGTCAGGACTGCGTTCATACCTCATACAGCAGCGTTCTCCAAACCATCCTACTTCGTTGTGGATTCTCCACCACGTGCATAGTTGGTAAAGTGGTTTCGGAATTGGCAAAGAGTATAACAATATCTGACCCCGAACTCTTTAACAACCAATCGTTATATTTTCACACCGTGGTCATTTTATAAAACATTTATAATAATAAATCAAAAACTGTTTATACTTTCATATCAAGATATCCATATACTAATTCCAAAATATAAATATATTCATAAATACCGTGGAGGATTTCTTTCAATCAATTTAGAAAATAATTTATAAATCTCTTCTAAACCATTTATAAATTTATTTATATGCTTTAAAACCATAAATAAAGCTATCTATAAATTCCCAAAACAATTTACAACACTTCCCTTTATCATAAACTTTTACACAAATTCCTTTATACGCTTCCAAATCCCATTATAAAAGTTCTTTTATAAAACCCTTTATAAAATCCTTTAAAACCTTTATAAACCATTATAAAATTCTTTATAAAAAATATTTTTTAAGAATCCTTTTTTTAAATCCATTATAAAATCTCTCGCAAAACTTTTATAAGTTCTTGCAAAACCTCTTACATTTTTATTTATTAAAGTTTATTATAAAATCTATATTTATTATCTTAAATCAAAATCATATTTATTATATTAAATTAAATTTAAAATACATATGTTAAAAGTATAAAGAATATTTTATAAAATTTTAAACTATTTAAAATATATATTTAAAACTAAAAAAATTATAAGTTAAAATCTTAAATTTACATTTAAAACCATATATTAACTTATAATTTGAAGCTTTAAAACATATAAAATAAATTATTTTCGAAATATAACTTTTTAAAATAAAATCATTAAATTAAATTTAAAAATCAAATTTATAAATCGAACATACTTTTCCATTTTAGAAATAATTTAAAACCGGCTAACGGTGTCCGTATATAATTTTCTACCCTATGGTCAAATGATAGGGAATGTATCATTTTAACCCCAAATAGTTAAATTTTCCAAGTATATATCATTTCAACCCGTATCACAAATCAAAATTTCCAAATCAATAAAAATGCTCGGGTTTATCATTTCAACCCATAACGATTTTCCCTAATTTATAAGATCATTCAGGTATGTATCATTTCAACCTATAGTGATTTTCCTTACAACAAACTAAGGGAACTTGCAGTGTGATAACAACATATATAATAAACATAACATCCAATCATCCAAATTGTCAACAAATAAACATCCATCACAATCAACATCTAAATCAGTCAATAAATCACCACAATTAACTGGTTTTCATTGTCAGGTATTTAACTAACAATTTTAATTTCAATATTAATTTAAAATGGTAATTTAATTCAATATAAATTCTAATTAAATTTCAATAACAATTTAAATATACCAAACAACAATCAATAAATTTTGAATCACATCATAAATTTAATTAAACCAGCATAAGATGATTTAGTATTTGTGAGTGGTTTAAAATAGTCACCTTAGATTTATCGTTGATTTAAAATCCAAGTAAAGCTAAAAAATCCAACAGTCTAAGAATTCAACCAAACTAATTTCAAATTGTCCATGATTTCGATACGATCGCAAAGGATAAAACCGCGCCCAAATTCGAGCTCGTATGAAAAAGTATTGATCGTTAGAAGATATAAATTTTAAAATTAAAAACAAATAGGGGCATAGTCGTAATTTTATTACCTCTTTCTAACCCTATGTCGAAACAACAAACCACAAACGAATCCAACTTCATTCTCCAACCACCATATACTTTGACCAATCGCCGCCGCAACACTCCAGTACTCCCCGATTAGACGACGTCGCGAGACAACCCGCATCACACCGCCCCTCCGTCCCTGTCGCTGCTATCTCTGCAGCCACGGTCGAGCCGTTGCCGCCGCTCCAAAACATGGCCAATCGTGGCGAATTCGTGCACTGTTGAGGTGATATAAACCGATATATGGACTCACTCGACCTACTCTACATTCCGATACCCTCCAATCTACCCATCGACGAAGATCCACTGTTAAAAAACATGGCCTATGGATGGCCGAAACTTGTGCACCGTTTTCTAATCAAATGATGCATCAAATCGTAAAATGAATTGCAATAGTAGATTGCGCTTGTCGGGAGCTTTCCAATGATATATAATTCGATATAGTTTGAAGAATTTGAATTTTCAATTTGATTTTGAATTTGGGAATTAGGGTTTGGTTTGTTTGCCATTGGAAAGAGGACATGAGAAAGAATGGTACGTACAGACAATAGAAAATAAAAAGGCTGCTAGGGTTTATAACAGCCTATATATAGGCATGGATGAATAAGAATGGATGGTACAGATCGAATTGGTCGAAACGATTACTCGAACCCGAAAAGCCCGTTCCGTTTTCGAAACGAAAATATGTCATCCAATATATCGAAATATACATTTTCGATATTTTTAAACTCAATGGAACTAGTTTGAAACCATAATTGTATACAAAAGTTAGCTATTAAAATCAGATTATATTCATTTAAATCCTTTCAATTGATTTCTACACGACTCGAGCCCGCACGACCAAACGATAAGTCCAATCGCAACAAAACCTGAAATGCTACAATAATTCACTATTACGGATCTGATGAAACTGGTTTTGTCAAAATCCGAGATAGTGGCCAAAAAGGCTAATTTCTACGTTAATTAAATAAATTATTATTAAAAATCAATTTTATCGCTTTTAAGTTCAAATTTAAAAGTTAACAATTTTACCATTTCCGATTACATAGAAATTTATAATCTTTTAAAATAAATTTTCCATGTTAAATCAGGTATTTAAATATTGCACAAATTTCAGCGTTCAATTACAACTACAATAAAAACCCAGTTAATTATAATTCAAATTCAATCAAATTCTTTTATTTTGATTTTCACGCTTATTATTCAATCACTATTATCTTATGAATATAATTAACATAAGTTTTCATTTTATTACATTCATATTCTACAGTTATCATCTTATTTCAAATTAACTACAATATTAAATTACATTAATTCTGACAATTTTTGTTTGGCAAAGCAATTCTGACAATTATTTTATTCCTTATTAACAATTATAACCAAATTAACTTTACAATTATTTCAATTGATTGAAATTACATTAAAATATGTGTCAATAAAATTCAAATAACATTATTAGATCATATTCTAATTATATTTCTCATTAATATATTATAAATTTTAATTTCTTATAGTATCAAATTTCAAAATCTTATTTAATTTTTTTTAATCATCGAAAAAATACGGGTCGTTACATTCTCCCCCACTCAAAACTTTTCGTCATAAAAAAGGAATTAAAAAGTTGATATAATTTATTCAAAATAATCAATTTATAAACATTTTAAACCTACATAATTAGGTATTTTAAATAAAATATATCAATTTATAAATAATTAAATCTTCATTTTTAAGTTTAATAAAAGTTTGAAAATATTGACTTTCACAAAAAAAATTGAGTCCTATATTCATGAAAAATTTTGGCAGAGCCTCCTTTGTACGGATAGGTCCTGAAAAATAATAATGTCAATAATTTCAATATATATATCATATTTCAATAATAAACATCCCAACATTGGAAAGAAAATTAAAATATTGTTGCAAAGCCGTAATCCGAAAGCATACCTATTTGTCGGGCAAACAGCTTTATTTATGAAACCAAAAGCAGTAGTCATTGCTTCCATAAACCTGTATTCCACTTATATAATCCAAAATAGTGAGAATTTTGTCAAAAGAGAAATATTTAGTTGTTTCAGTTGGTAACATAAGCAAATTAACACAAAACATACGCAAACAGAACAGCACGACCATCATATGTAACAAAGGAATTAATCATACATCCATAGCAACCAAAAACTAATGGTTTGTTTAGTTCAGAAACTTTTAAACATACAAGGATGATAAATAAACTATCAAGTGTATCTATGCTCAACAGCCTCTTAATAGATTATTCATACAACCTCAAACAATTAGAAGTATCCTTTCCCAAACTTCCCATTAGCCAAACAATACAGAATTTTTAATATTATTTAAGTTTATTCGATTGGTTTTTTTGTTCATCATTAACCTTTCACTTATTTTAATTCTCATTCATTCATACAGAATTATCTTTTATTTATTCACATCCATTTACTTACATAAATTAATTTCCATTCAATATTTAAAATAATCAATGAATTCATTATTTAAGTATTACATACATTTTAATGCAGTTTAATTCACATTTATTATTTATATAACTTGATTTCCATTTAATATTTGTAACGACCCAAGATTTTGGTTATTTCAAATTGGAATATTTAATTGATTTTAAATATTTAAAAGTTAATTTTATAGATTTAATAACTTGAATTTCAAATATAATGATTTATGCGGTAATTTAATTGTTAAATTTAATAATTGAATCTTGGGTTTTAAGCTTGACAAAAATAATTTAAGGGCTTATTTAATTTCTATAAATAAGAAGGAAGATAATAAAACTTTCAATATTTAATTTAAAGGTGATTTACTCGATTTTAAAAATATCTCGTTTAATTTAACATATAAAAATAGCTTTTCGGGGTACAGTCTAAGAATTCGACGAAACCAGTGTCACTGGATCGTAGTGTATTATCGGATTTCAAATTTCATAGCGTTTGGAGTTACTATTTGGTTGTACAGGATAGGAACGCGCTGAAATTAATATCGAAAATTTAATATTATAATTTGGTTCAATAAGCTATCTTCTACATACGATCGAATTGGGACTCGAGACATGTTCCATTACGTTCGAAATAGGGGTATAAGAATAGGTGTTATCCCGCCTTTTGGCAAAGCCACTCCACCACCACCGAATCAGGATAAAGAAGGAGTCACCGAACCATTCGGGACCGGTCTAGCACAAGGAAGCAGAGCATGCAAGCCACCGGTCCAGGCTTCACCGAACAACAACTACCGGTCCAGGTTTTACCGGACCAACGCCTGCCGGACCACCCTCGCCCGAATCAACTCGTCACCGAGCCAAGGATTCACTAGACAAGCCTCCACCGGTCCATACTCCCACCGAACCAAAGTCCACCGGCTACCGAACCAGAATACTCCCGAACCAAGCTCCCTCCACTCGCTACCGAGCCAAAGTATCACCGAATCAAAACCTCAACTCCAACCATCTAATACCGAACCAGGGCATTGCCGAACCAAAGTTGCCAGGCCAGATTGCATCAGCCCAGGCCCGCCAGCAGCTACATACCTCCAAGACCCCTGCTCCCAGCCTCACTCTATAAATAGAGGGGCAGGGGTACAACAATGGGGGACAAGTTTGAGAGCTCAAGCACGGAAGGAACTTTCAAACACTTTTAGATACTTGTACCAAAGCTTTGTACTTGTAATCTGAGATCTAAAGGAGAAATAACATATAAAGTGGACGTAGGCACGTTCTGGCCGAACCACTATAAATCTGTGTGTCTTTTTACAGTTTAGTCCCTGCTTTTCATATTTTCGCATAAATCACCCAAATCACTAAGAACAACATAAGATCTACTAAATCATACAACTTTGAGGTGTTTGTCCATTTTTTGTGCAAACATTTTTGGTGCTTTCATTGAGAGGAACAAGGGAATCTCAGATCTGAAGCTTATTCTATGTTAGAAAGAAGATCCAACTCCAGATCTGAAAGAAAAAATTTAAGATCCAGAAAATAGGTTTCTAGATCTAGCTTTTAGATGATGAAGAAGCCTCATACAAGGAAAAGCGCTATGGAAGGAACTCAGCAAGGGGCAGCCAAGAGGCGTCCTCTCATTCAAACTTTCCTTCTACCATGAAGCAAATAGCTGGGGGCAACCACCAAGGACCAGAAACAAGGGGCATATTCGGAATGGTTTGCTATCACAATATGTGAGAAGGAGGGCCACAACGGTGGGACAAGAACGACCACCGCCCGCACCAACTGAAGACGGCTCAGGATCGAGAAGTCATCTTATTATCCGTTGATCGAGATAACGACGAACGAGCAGCAAACTCCACACTGATACGGTTAAGTTGTTTACACATGTACAGGACCACGAACGATCCTCAGGCATGCTCTGATACAACTATAAACCACATCGATATAGGCGTTTGCACTCCGACGTCACTGCTTTGCTTTTGTTCTTTATTTCTTAGATTTGGATTTGACTTTGCTGAACATTTCTATTTTAAATTTCATCAGTTGAATGAATATTTGGTTTTGATAATTCTAAAATGGCTAAGCTACTTACACATGTACGGGATCGCGAACGATCCCTAGGCATGCTCTGAGATAGTGATAAACCGCCACAACAGACAATCCAGAAACTCACCCGAACGTGAATCTGGTTTGGATGGTATTAAGTCCCCCCCGGGCACACATCAACTCGCCTCGAACGGCACCCCGACCGCGAACGGTCACAACTCGCCTCGAACGGCACCCCGACCTCGAACGGTCACAACTCGCCTCGAACGGCACCCCGACCTCGAACGGTCACAACTCGCCTCGAACGGCACCCCGACCGCGAACGGTCACAACTCGCCTCGAACGGCACCCGACTTCGAACAGTCACAAACTCACCTCGAACGGCACAACTCATTTCACCCCAAGTGGCTCGATCGCGAACGGTCGCCATTTGAGGTCCACCCCCTGACCGCCAACAGTCGCACCTTACCACGAATGGCTCGATCTCGAACGATCGTCATTCGAAGTAAGGCGCTTGACCGCGAACGGTCACATTTCACCCCAAGTGGCTTGATCACGAACGGTCGCCATTCGAGGTCCGCCTTCTGACCGGGCTCGGTCGCACTTTACCTCGAATGACTCGACCCCGAACGGTCGTCATTTGAAGTAAAGCGCTTGACCGTGAACGATCACATTCCACCACAAATGACTCGATCTCGAACGATCGTCGCATGGATTTAGACGCTTGACCGCGAACGGTCGCACTTCACCTCAAATGACTCGATCGCGAACGGTCGTCATTTGAAGTTAGGCGCTTGACCATGAACGGCCGCGCTTCATCCCAAGTAGCTCGATCCCGAACGGTCGTCATTTGGGGCCATATAAAACTATCAAGCTCTTTACAGGTTGTTGACAGGATACGAACATCCAGCTTATGACATTACAAAACACGCCTTCCTACCGCAAGACATGTTTTGGGGGGCAAATGTTATCCCGCCTTTTGGCAAAGCCACTCCACCACCACCGAATCAGGATAAAGAAGGAGTCACCGAACCATTCGGGACCGGTCTAGCACAAGGAAGCAGAGCATGCAAGCCACCGGTCCAGGCTTCACCGAACAACAACTACCGGTCCAGGTTTTACCGGACCAACGCCTGCCGGACCACCCTCGCCCGAATCAACTCGTCACCGAGCCAAGGATTCACTAGACAAGCCTCCACCGGTCCATACTCCCACCGAACCAAAGTCCACCGGCTACCGAACCAGAATACTCCCGAACCAAGCTCCCTCCACTCGCTACCGAGCCAAAGTATCACCGAATCAAAACCTCAACTCCAACCATCTAATACCGAACCAGGGCATTGCCGAACCAAAGTTGCCAGGCCAGATTGCATCAGCCCAGGCCCGCCAGCAGCTACATACCTCCAAGACCCCTGCTCCCAGCCTCACTCTATAAATAGAGGGGCAGGGGTACAACAATGGGGGACAAGTTTGAGAGCTCAAGCACGGAAGGAACTTTCAAACACTTTTAGATACTTGTACCAAAGCTTTGTACTTGTAATCTGAGATCTAAAGGAGAAATAACATATAAAGTGGACGTAGGCACGTTCTGGCCGAACCACTATAAATCTGTGTGTCTTTTTACAGTTTAGTCCCTGCTTTTCATATTTTCGCATAAATCACCCAAATCACTAAGAACAACATAAGATCTACTAAATCATACAACTTTGAGGTGTTTGTCCATTTTTTGTGCAAACAATAGGAAAGCCAGGCGGCACGCCTCGGTAGGGGTTTAGGATTTTATGTTATTATTAGCGAGATATTTTGAAATTTTTAATAATATATATATATATTGATTTGACTTTTCATAAATATCTTTAATCACATCAGCCGCCATTTTTTTTCAAACTTTATCCTACTTTCAACCAGCTACGATCGTGCGTACGTTGTTCCTTATACCAGATGATTCTCTCTTCTTCTAAATAAAACGCAGCACAACAAAAGAAAGAAAAAAAGCTAGCATCTTCATTTTTAAAATAAAAAATCAAACTCAATACAAATCTATAAATCACAAAATTAGCTTATTCATGTTTTAGCATGAGCTTCAATATGGTATAATTTTTGTGGGTTGCGCCTTCATATTTGTATTCGACAGAGGACGGGAGAACGACAGTTTTCAACTAGGGTTGGGTTTTTCCAAAAATCGAGGGAACGTTAGCACGTTTTGTGATCATATTCGAGTTTAGCATGGAGATTCGCAGCAGCTGGGGGGATTTTCATGTGGTGCGATGCCGGGGGATGAGCGTAACATATGTACGAACTGGAGGATCTGGGCGAAGTTGTGTTTTGTAACAACCAATAAATTTTAATGGTTTTAATAACGTAATTATCTGAATTTTTGTGAAATTTTAAATAACTAAATTTATAAATATAAATTTGATATTTGGAATGCGTCTATTTAAACATAGCAAATGGTAAATTTTCATCAGAGAATATGTGAGTTTATTTTGTTGTGTAATTTTATTTAAATTTAAATCAGTTAATTTGATAATAATAAAATATTTTCCAAACCTGAATATTTTTATATAATAAATTTGTAAATCATCTTCTGAGTGAGACGTCATATTTCGTTTCGTCAAATTTGGACTGCTATTGCTCCGTTTATCTTATTTTCGGCGTTTTAGCAGCATTTTCGGTACCGAATATCGACTTTTGATAGGATGGTCGCATCACTGATACCTGTATACCGTTCTGACTGTCTCGTCGTGCTGGTCTCCGCAGTATATTCATTTGTGAGTTTCGGTGTCCGGTACGTGGCGAAACCCACAAAACGGTTAATCATATCGGTACCCGTTTTGAGTCCTTTCGTTTACTTTGTCTATTCATTTTCCATCGTGTAAACTGTAGAATTATTAGCATTTATATCTCCCTGAATTCAGGTCGGGACCTTTCTCTATTCCCAATGTTTAATAATTGTTGGTTCGTTCAATTTCTTTCAGCCCCTTCATTTTCTATCTGGTTCATTTGGGAAAATAATATATACCAAAGAAAATACATTCCTCTACACGTTGCATTAAACAAAAAAAAATTCTTTCATCCTCCAATGTTTTGCTGCATGTAGCATGCTCAGCCTCCCCGTCTTTCTCTTCCAAACCTTCATCTTGTTTTCCCACCAAACCAGCATGCTCACCCTCTCCCAGCTCCTCACGTCACCCTTCTTTTCCCAATCACCCATCCACCCACGTGCAACTAAAGCCACCGACTGCCTTCAGTTTCTTACCTCCCCCCCCCCCCCGCCATGAAGCCCACACCACGGCCCGCCTGCGCACAACTCACCAACCCACGCACCCCTCTCCCTCGCCCTACCTCTCTTCCAACTGCGACATCGCTTCACCTCCCAATCTCGAATGCCTGCAGTTTTTTGGTATGTTATATAAATTTTTGTTATATATGTTAACGTATATATATAGAATAAAACGGTGAAGGATATTTTATGTTTCAATATATATATACTTATGTAAAAAGTTGTAAATATTTATAATAATCTTATGCTCGTATATAGGTTTGCGTGCGTCAGAGTGGGTATTATATTGTAAAGGGTTATATAATATATAGATATGTTTGTTTTATATATATAAAGGTATACAAGTTACAAAAAAAATCTGCTTGTTTATATGCTATATAAGGTATATATATATAAGTTTACTTAAGTTTGTATAGTATGTTTGTCTATAATCTGCTGAGATATATATAAGTTATATATTATATATATGTTATACGCATATATATAAGTTATATGTAATAGCAGTGGATAGGTATATATATATAGTCTGTATAGATTTTGAATATGATATGTATTAGTATTTTTGATTTTTAATGAGTTTATAAAAAAAAAATTTATAGTGAGTTTACAATTCATTTTATTTACTTAGTATAAGTCGTATATATGTTTAAAGTATTAGTCTACGTTTATGTTAAAACTTATATATATTTATAGTGATCTATTTGCATGAGTTTAGATTAGTATACATATGATACATTAGCCTTAAATATGGATTTCATCAGTATTCTCATAGTATGTAATTTGTGTAGTATACATACTAATCTTTGTATTAGTTTAAATATGAATATATATACAATGATGTTTGATTTAAGGTGTTTCAAATTTAATACCTGTATAGAGTTTTATTTTAACTATATAGATATATGTATATATATATATATAGTTTATATGAGAGGTTTTGGCAGTTTTATAATAAGTTATATATATATCAGTTTATATAAAACTGTTGAGTTTTAATGTATAGATTTGTAATTGATTATTATCTATATATACCGCTGTTATATATGAATATATATAGCTTATTACTCATATATGTAAAACTTATGAGTTATATTAAAATTTGTTTGTTCGTATATATATAGGTTATGTTAATATTTTGATATATATATATATATATTTAAATGATATGTTATTTTGAGATTTTGAAGAAATAATATATAATATGTATAAGTAGTTCGCATTCTTAAATAAGTATATATATATAGGAATTTATTTTATATGTGTTCGAACTAAATATGGGTTTGAAAATATATGTTTTGGAATTTATTTTAGAAAACAAATAAATATATATAACATATATTTCGTTTCATTGATCTCTAGTCCATCTCAGCTTACCATTTTCAATATCGAATTTGTCGCAGCAATTCCTTACTTGTCGATGTCCTATGTGCGTATGTGACGACCCTGAATTTTGGACATTTGAAATTAGAATATTTAATTGATTTTTAATATTTGGAAGTTTATAAAAATAGATTTTTGGAAATCCATAACTTATTTTCAAAGTGGAAAATATAAAATAAATATACGTATTTAATTTACTTGTTTTTTTAAATAATGGATTTGGTAAATAAATTGTTAAGTTAACCTATTCAATTTATTCTAGTTACTAAAAAGATATTTTAAAGGGAAAATTGGTTTAAACTAAAATGTTAGTTGATTAAATTATTAAAAAGTAAATTAATTGTTTGATTAGTTCAATATTAATTAAATCATCAAATGTTTATACAAGGTCTAAAACTGTGAAGAAAACAAGCTAAAATGGAAATGGATTGCAAAATAAAAGCAAAGGTGAGAACTTCTCACTCAATCGGATTATCCGATTTAATTTAAATAGTTAAATTTAAATTATTGGTTGTTTTCTTGGATTGATAATTGTTATCAGTTGGATTGGTATGTTATATATAATAGTATATATATATATGTATATATATATATATTGGAGTGATTGATTTCCCGCATTATATAGCAGATGAGATCCTATGCGCGACATAATAGCGGTTGATATGATATGAACCCATATACCGCGATATTCCACCTCGAAGTGGAATTGGTATTTTAAATTGTTGTGCTAACATCTGTGGATTCAGCGAAATAGGTTTGGAGGGATCCAACTGGATTCCTCAAATTGTTTGAATTTATTTCATGTGTTGTGATATGATTTATTGATAATCTGTGATTGATTATATTGGTAATTGAAATTAGTGGAGGTTGTTAGTTCATGAGTTGATGGTTTTGATGACAACAACCTTAGAATAAGATTATAAAATATAAATACTAACATTATAGTTTAGATATATATGTATATGCAGGATTTAACCATGCAGGTATCAAGAATGAAGACTGTACAGTATAGAGATTCAAGATATCAAGATTGAAGACTCATGAGTATCAAGAATATCAAGATTACCAAGAATTCAAGATTTCAAGATAAGTATTGAGTCTAGAATTATGTTAAAACTTCACAATAGCACTGAAATCTTCACTCCATTTTTCTTTTGGGATGGAACCCATTTATACCTTTTTAGTGGCTTACAAACCCACGACAAGTAGCTTACAAACCTACGACAAGTGGCTTACAAACCCACGAACATCCTGGTTTTGTACAAGTTCTCGAGTCCTGATGTGATGAGATATTCTGCAGGAAGAAGCTTGCAAAACTACTTCAAAATGATTTTCAAAACTACTTCAGAATAATTTTCAAAACTGCTTTTCAAAATGTTTTAGCCTTAAAAGTTATCTTTTCAAATGATTTTCAAAAAGATGTTTTAGCCTTAAATATTCTCTATTTTATTTTTAATAAACTCTTGTTTTAAACTTCGTTTGCTTTAAACTATCTTTGAATTATAATATATTTATACTTAGATTTAAATATAAAATTATAGTAAAATTATATATATATATTATTCTCTATATTTACTTATGTATTTTATCTATAGTCAAGTATATTTATAAAGTTTAAAATAGTTTTAATATAATATAAAAGTTATTTTCAAAGAAAAATAAAACATCAAAATTTCCTTTGGGATGTCAACATGCCCTAGTACCCCATGTCGACATAGTGTCAATTAGGACCAAAAATTTGAATTTCAAAAGAAGTGTCTATTCGCCATAACCTTTCACGAATGGACATGGCTGTTGTTCTTATATAAATAGGGGTTGGTTTCAACAAATTTTATATCATATTTTTTGGTTTTTCACTTCTCTTCTTCTTCCACATTTTCTTATTCAAAATCCTATCATCACTCTACCGAAATCAACATTGAATCTAACTAGATCATCTCTGGTTTGATTCTCTATCACTATCGCAACAAGATCCCAGTGCTATTCAGAGTTATAGGCTTCTTTGTAATCTACCTAGCGGGAAAAGGTGTGATTGTAGCCTTGGAAATCAATCAAGCGAGAAACGGTGTGATTGTAGCCTTGGAAATCAATCAAGCGAGAAAAGGTGTGATTGTAGCCTTGGAAATCAATTGGGTGAACTTGTTGCCCCGGAAATCAAGTATCTCTACCCAGAGGATTGTGATTCTGGAGGGTGTACCTCGTAGCCTTGATACCGAGGGTTGTAATTGTTGAATTGCTTTTGAAAGGAAATCCGTACTTAGTTGTGCGAGACTGGATGTAGGGTAACTCCGAACCTGTATAAAATTCAGTGTGTTCTTTCCTTTACTGCATTTACTTTTTTCAGCATCTGTGTTTGATTCTGTAATTATATATGTGTCTGAATATTGCATACATTTGTGTACAAATCAACAATAACTCAAAAAGATTTAGTAATTTCTTATAAACACTATTCACCCCCCCTTTAGTGTTCATTCTAGCCTTAAGATCCATATTCCGCATTCCTCACATTTTGTATCAGAGCAAGGTTTTCAAAAGTTTCATAATCTGATTTTTGAAAAAGTTTTTTTTTAAATGGCTAAGTTTAAGAAATTTGTTAATACATGTTTAGAAATATTCAGATCATCATTGTCTCTTGAGTCTACATATAATCAATATTCAAATACAAGTTGTCTACTAAGATTGTTTGATGTGCAGGAATCATGCTTTATGGGAGTTGAGGAATCAATCCAGAACAAACAAACTATGCAGATCAAAAAGAACAAATGGATACTCGATAGTGGATGTTCTAGATACATGACTGGGAATCCAGATATGCTGAATGATATAATATACAAAGACGGAGGACTGGTTAACTTTGGAGACAATTCAAAAGGTTATGTGATCGGCATCAGCAAAGTCGGTAACTCTGAAACTCCTATTATTACTAATGTTTTGCTAGTTAAGAATCCGAAACACAATCTGCTAAGTATAAGTCAACTATGCGATAAAGGATATAAAATTAAATTTGAAAAAGATAAGTGTCACATTGAAGATAATAATTCAACCATAATATTAGAGGGAATTAGAAAAAAGAATATTTATATTCTTAGTATGAAAATTTCAAATGATAACTTGTGTCTTTTGGCAAATGCAAGTGACCCTTGGATTTGGCATAAGAGATTTGGGCATTTGAATTTCAAACTGTTATCTAGATTGTCAAAACATGATCTAGTAAAAGGCCTCCCTAAAATGAATTTTAAAGTAGAAGTCTATGTGATGCATGTCAACTAGGAAAACTTAGAAAAAGCTCTTTTAAATTAAAAGATATGATTTCTACTTCAAAACCTCTTGAATTACTTCATATTGATCTATTTGGTCCATCTCAAATTCTATCAATAAATGATAGTAAATATGTTTTTGTAATTGTAGATGATTATTCTAGATTTACATGGACAATATTTTTAAAACATAAAAGTGATACTTTTGAATATTTTAAGAATTTTTCAAAAAGGGTTCAAAATTAACTTTCTCAAAAAATTATAACCATCCGTAGTGATCACGGTGGTGAATTTGAAAATGAAAAGTTTGAAGAATTCTGCAATAAAAAGGGAATAATTCACAATTTTTTCATTTCCAAGAACTCCACAACAAAATGGAGTAGTAGAACGTAAAAATAGGACGATTCAAGAGTGTGCGAGAACTATGCTTTCTGATAGTAATTTACCAAAGTACTTTTGGGCAGAAGCAGTTGCTACCACTTGTTATATTTTAAATAGTATTTTAATTAGACCTTTAACTGATAAGACATCTTATGAACTTATTTACTCAAAGAAACCTAAGGTATCTTATTTTAGAATTTTTGGAAGTAAATGTTTTATTTTAAATACAAAAGATAACTTAGATAAATTTGATCCTAAATCCGACAAAGGTATCTTTGTTGGATACTCTAATAGAAGTAAAGCATATAGAGTATTTAATTTAAGAACTAATATCATCGAAGAAACAATGCATGTTTCATTTGATGAAAATTTCAAAAATTTTGAAGAAATAAATGATGAAGAGGATTTAATCACTCAAAACCAAGAGTCAACTAAAACTAATAATGAATTAAATCATCCTAATAGAAGGATTAAACTTTTAAAAGATCACCCTATAGAAAATATACTTGGAGATATGCAATCTGTTGTTAAAACTAGAAACCAACTAAGTCAAATGAGTAATGTAGCTTTTATATCAACTATTGAACCCAAAAATCCAGAAGAAGCATCAACTGATGATTCATGGATTTTAGCTATGCAAGAAGAATTAAATCAATTCACTAGAAATGATGTTTGGGAACTTGTTCCTAGACCTAAAAATAAAACAATAATTGGAACTAAAAGGGTTTATAAAAATAAAATGAATGAACAAGGAGAGGTTGTTAGAAATAAAGTCTGGTTAGTCGCTCAAGGTTATTGTCAAGAAGAAGGAATAGATTTTGATGAAACCTTTGCCCTCGTAGCAAGACTAGAAGCTATTAGGATTCTACTTGCTTTCGCAAATCATAATAATTTCAAATTATTTCAAATGGATGTTAAAAGTGCATTTTTAAATGGTTTTGTAAAAGAAGAAGTATTTGTTAAACAACCACCACTTTTTGAAAATGATAAATTTCCAAATCATGTTTACAAACTTAAGAAAGCTCTATATAGTCTAAAGCAAGCTCCTAAAGCCCGGTATGATAGACTAAGATCTTACTTGTTACAATCAAATTTTGAAATAGGTAAAGTAGATAATACTCTTTTTATTAAAAGAAATAAAAATGATATTCAACTAGTACAAGTCTACGTAGATGATATCATTTTTGGATCAACTAATTTTGAAATCAATAAAGAATTTTCTGAAATAATGACAAAAGAGTTTGAGATGAGTTATATGGGTGAATTAAACTTCTTTGTAGGATTACAAATAAAACAATTAGATAATGGTATCTTTATCAGTCAAGAAAAATATGCTAAAGACCTAATTAGTAAATTTGGTTTGAATACTGCGAGTGGAAAACCCACTCCCATGGTAACCAATGAGTACCTTAGTAAAGAAGATCTCTCGAAAGATGTAGATCAAAAATTATATAGAGGAATGATTGGATCGCTACTCTATATCACTGCGAGTAGACCTAATATCATGCATAGTGTCTGTCTCTATGCAAGGTATCAATCCCAACCTAAAGAAACTCACTTAAAAGCTGTAAAACGTATTATAAGATATGTTAAACACACCTTTGATTATGGCTTATTTTATCCTAAAAATGATTCGTTTGATTTAATATCTTACTGTGATGCTGATTATGCTGGTTGTAAATCAGACCGAAAAAGTACAAGTGGAACTTGTCACTTTTTAGGGCATTCTCTGATTTCCTGGTTTAGTAAAAAGCAAAACACAATTTCTCTATCAACAACTGAAGCAGAGTATATCTCTGCTGCTTTGGCTTGTTCTCAAGTAATATATATGCAACAAACTTTAAAAGATTTTGGTTTAAATATCTCAAAATCACCAATTTATTGTGATAATACTAGTGCAATAAATTTATCCAAAAATACTACTCAACATGCTCGAACTAAACATATTGATATCAGATACCATTTTCTCAGAGATAATATAAGTAGAGAAGTAATTACTCTCGACTATATCAATTCTAAAAATCAAATTGCTGATATCTTAACAAAACCCTTAAATGAATCTACATTTACTAAATTATGAAGAGAATTAGGTATTTGTTCATTAACTGAAATATAAAATATAAATAACAAAGTATAATTAAAAATTAAATCAAAATAAATCAAATAGTAAAAATATTGAGAACCATGTCGACATCTCCCCTATACCCATGTCGACATATAACGTTTTTTAAATTTTCAAATTTTTCCCACCAAAATTCAAATAATTGGTTATATATTCTTCTTATTTTCGAAATTTTTCCATCTCTCTGTTCTCTTTCTGTTCTATCTTCTGAATTCAATTTATCAATGGCCTCCTCTTCCAAATCAAACATAAAATCAACTTTTTCGTTCCCTTCTCCTACCTCTGGTCCAACGTACTACGCTCGCCCGAGTGACAAAAATGGAGGATTCTCTAAAGGATGAAATTCAGTTAATGACTTAAATTCAAATAGTGCAAGTCCGAATGGCAAAAGAATAGGAAAGGCAAGGGAAAATCCTTAGAAATTTGCAAAAATTTCTAATGGACAATCATGTTAATCCAATCTTGATTGACGAGGACTCTTCAGGAGATCATGAACAAGAGGAAAGTGAAGAAGAAGAAGAAGAACCAATGGAAGAAGAGGATGCGGAAGACAACGACAAAGTCATTTGCGTTGGCGAAGTATGTTTTGACAAGGACATGAACTTGGTTGAACAACGTGGAAATTTCTGTTTCCATTATACAAATTGTTCGATCCATAGATCTCCAATTGTCAAAGATACTTAGTAGTTTCTTCTTTTTCGTTTTTCATCGTTATGTGTATATTTGTCACGTTGTACAAAAATGTAAATATAAACATATATATATATATATATAAATAAATATTGTGTGTTCTTATATATGATTCCTATATATATTATATATAAGTATTATATAGGTACTTGGTTAGGAATGTTAGTATTTTAGGACTAAATTTTAGGTTTACAAGTAAGTATTGATTATGTATGATAACACTATCATCATATAGGATATTAGACTAAGAGTTATATAGTTTAGAGTTAGTTTGTTTTTGTTGATGACAAAGGGGGAGAAATATAAAATAGGGTAGTTATAGTTAGGCATAGATTAAGGGGGAGTTATCAGTTTTAGGGGGAGTTATTAGGATAGAAGTAATATTTTATAAACAAAGGTTGTCATCATCAAAAAGGGGGAGATTGTTAGTCCATGAGTTGATGGTTTTGATGACAACAACCTTAGAATAAGATTATAAAATATAAATACTAACATTATAGTTTAGATATATATGTATATGCAGGATTTAACCATGCAGGTATCAAGAATGAAGACTGTACAGTATAAAGAATCAAGATATCAAGATTGAAGACTCATGAGTATCAAGAATATCAAGATTATCAAGAGTTCAAGATAAGTATTGAGTCTAGAATTATGTTAAAACTTCACAATAGCACTGAAATCTTCACTCCATTTTTCTTTTGGGATGGAACCCATTTCTACCTTTTTAGTGGCTTACAAACCCACGGCAAGTAGCTTACAAACCTACGACAAGTGGCTTACAAACCCACGAACATCCTGGTTTTGTACAAGTTCTCGAGTCCTGATGTGATGAGATATTCTGCAGGAAGAAGCTTGCAAAACTACTTCAAAATAATTTTCAAAACTACTTCAGAATAATTTTCAAAACTGCTTTTCAAAATGTTTTAGCCTTAAAAATTATCTTTTCGAATGATTTTCAAAAAGATGTTTTAGCCTTAAATATTCTCTGTTTTTATTTTTAATAAACTCTGGTTTTTAACTTCGTTTGCTTTTTACTATCTTTTAATTATAATATATTTATACTTAGATTTAAATATAAAATTATAGTAAAATTATATATATATTATTCTCTATATTTAATTATGTATTTTATCTATAGTCAAGTATATTTATAAAGTTTAAAATAGTTTTAAAATAAGATAAAAGTTATTTTCAAAGAAAAACAAAACATCAAAATTTCCTTTGGGATGTCGACATGCCCTAGTACCCCATGTCGACATAGTGTCAGTTAGGACCAAAAATTTGAATTTCAAAAGAAGTGTCTATTCTCCAAAACCTTTCACAAATGGACATGGTTGTTGTTCTTCTATAAATAGGGGTTGGTTTCAATGAATTTTATATCAGATTTTCTGGTTTTTCACTTCTCTTCATCTTCCACATTTTCTTATCCAAAATCCTATCACCACTCTGCCGAAATCAACATTGAATCTAACTAGATCATCTCTGGTTTGATTCTCTATCACTATCTCAACAAGATCCCAGTGCTATTCAGAGTTATAGGCTTCTTTGTAATCTATCTAGCGAGAAAAGGTGTGATTGTAGCCTTGGAAATCAATCAAGCGAGAAAAGGTGTGATTGTAGCCTTAGAAATCAATTGGGTGAACTTGTTGCCCCGGAAATCAAGTATCTCTACCCAGAGGATTGTGATTCTGGAGGGTGTATCTCGTAGCCTTGAAACCGAGGGTTTTAATTGTTGAATTTCTTTTGAAAGGAAATCCGTACTTAGTTGTGCGGGACTGGATGTAGGGTAACTCTTAACCAGTATAAAATCTAGTGTGTTCTTTCCTTTACTGCATTTACTTTTTTCTGCATCTGTGTTTGATTCTGTAATTATATCTGTGTCTGAATATTGCATACATTTGTGTACAAATCAACAATAACTCAAAAAGATTTAGTAATTTCTTATAAACACTATTCACCCCCCCTCTAGTGTTCATTCTAGCCTTAAGATCCATATTCCGCATTCCTCGAATATATTCTGGTATTTTAAAATACCAGAAATATAAGAATTGGATTGTTGGAAGTAAATTAATTTTTAGAAAATTGTATAAATTAAAAGAAGGAATTTGGAAAAGGATAAAAGTTGATTTTTGAAATCCTATCGAATAAATTTCAAGTATGGGAAAAAGATCTTTTATAAATGAAAATAAATGGATTTTGAGAACTTAAGTAGTATTGTATAAAAGTTGAAGAATTTATTTTAAAATTTGGATTTTAAATGGTTTGGGTGAAATAAAGGAATTTATTTTAAAAATGGAGTTAGTTTTGGGAAATCGATTTGAAAACTAATTAAATGTTTGAAACTATGTTTTAAAAGGAAGATGAGACTGTGGAATTTATAAACTGGGTTTATAAAGAGAAATAATATATATCAGTGGATATTTGGAAATATAAATTCATAGTGGGAATTTATAATGGAACGGGTAATTTGTTTTAAAAATAAATAGTGGTTTATTTTTAAAGGTGTGAGAGAAAAGCGTATTTCCCTGAAAAGCCAAGTACGTTTCCAAAGCAGATTTGTAAGTATAAGTTGGAAGTTTTAAAGTTGTTTTGGCTTAAGTTTTACATGAAAAATTATTATTAAATTTCATAATTGGTATTTTAAATAAAGTGTTTTAAATAGTTTTTATTCTAAGTATTTCATAGCATATATATTTTTAGAAAGTGATTTAAATTACTTTAAAAATCTAAAGCATTTAGTTTTGGTGATTTTCGGTGGAAATAAACAATATTTGGAATTTATTCCGCGAGAGGAAAGTGATTGAAAACTGTTTTTTAAAAAGGGTTGAAGTGTAGAAAAATTTATATCTTGCGAAGATATTTTTAAAATAAATAATTTGGGAAATTATTTAAATCTGATGGTTGTTTGTGGATGTTGTATGATAGTTAAATAACCGACTTTGCTACATTACAGCATGATAGGGGGTTCTCGCTTCGGGTTTGGTGGCGAGACGGAGACTCTTACCCCTACATGTCCCCGTGGAGGGGTTGGTTGAATTGAGTCGAGAGGCTAGCCGTAAAAGAAAATTCGGGGTACCACTGTATTCCACGACGGGGCTGGGATGGTTGAAAAGCCTAACATACAAGATTGGCCGCCGTCGATGGTTGAAAAGCCTAACAGTCGAGATTGGCCGCTGTCGATGGTTGAAAAGCCTAGACCGTTACAGAGTGGTATCAGAGCTTAGGTTGGCGATAACCTTGGCTCTGGTGGGGATTACTCATTAGAGATAGAGTCAGTAGTACTCTAGAATGAGTTTGAGTGTATTAATAGATATGAGCGCGTATTTATTAGTGAATATAAAAATTGTTTTTATTTTGTGTTGACTTATCGGTTGAGTGTTATAGATTCTGGTCGGTGCAGTTTGGCTGTAACGACCTGCAAAATTCAATGGTTAAAAGTATATTTAACTAGAAATTTGTGAAATTTTAAACAATAAAATTTGAAATTAAAAATTTATTATTTGGAATACGTCTATTTTAATATAGCAACTGGTAAATTTTCATCTCATAATATTGAAGTTTATTTTCCTGTGAAATTTTATTTCAATTTAAACCGGTTAATAACAGTGAATTTAAAAGTTTTCCGAAACCAAAATATGTCAACAGGAGAAAATTTATTCAGATCATTCTGAATCAGACTGCGAAATTCGTTTTTCCAAATTTGGACTTCTATTGCTCCGTTATCTTAATTCTTGTAAAATAGCAGCATTTTCTGGTACCGGTTATCGACTTTTGATCGGATGATCGCACCACTGGTATTTGTATACCGTTTCGATCGTCCCGTCGTACCCATCTTTACGGTATATTCAACTCTGTAATTTGAAGTCCGGTACGCAACAGACGCAATATAACAGTTCGCGGTACCTGGACCATATTCGTAACTTTTAAAATTCTCTCTGTTGTTACAGTGTAGCCGTGTACTCCAAGAAATAGTCAATGACTTTAATAAATTTTTCGCCTAAGTTAAAGCTGCCGAGTGCTGACTGTTCAAATTTCTTTCATTGGATATTATATCCGTTCCCATTCAATTGCTCTTCCTTTCCATAGATCAAATTCTCGGTCTTCCCATCTACCAAAACTTATCCCCTTCAATTCGCCCTCATCTCCGGCCATTCCACCCTGCTAGCAGAGACGCGCGTCGCCACGACGACAGCAGCTAAGCCAAATCCATTTTGTGGCCAAGATCTGGAAACCCACCAAAACCCGTCACCGCCCTCCTCTGTTTCTCCCCTCAGCCAAACCGAGCGCTGCCATCATCCACGCCTCGTCATCACCCGCACGCTCGCCCTCTCCTTGCTCGCCTCCTTTACTCCTCCTCAGGCCAGCGACACCACCTCAGAGCAGCCTTTGCCACCGCTCCTGTCTTTAGCCGACCCAGCCTCTCTGTTAATTTTAGAGTAAGTATGTAATGATCTGGTTTATATATATTGTTTTATTGTTTTATAAATGGGTACGTACTTATTTTTGTATAAACATTACTTTTAAACTTATATATATAGTAGTATGTATATTTTATAGCTTATATGTATATAGTTCATATCGGGGTATAGGTTACATTTTTATGAACAGATTAGTTTTATAAATAATGTTGTTATATATATACATGGATACTTGATTAAGTAAGTATATATTCTATTAATTTATAAAAGTTGAAGGCACATACGTATGTATAATCTGATATGTGTACGCATGTTATATTCTATTAGTTTGTAGATTCAGTTATGTATATACGTATGTTTATGCATATGTTATACAGTTTAGTTTTTTTTCGTATATTATAAAATAAATATATACATATATTTAAGTATACGAGTATATAGACTACAGTCTTCTTTTGCTGAAGGGTGTATTTATTTGGGTAATATAATATATATTTACACATATTTGCAGAAGAAGTTTTGCTTTGCCTTCCAATTTGTTTTGCAATAGATCTAGTTTAAGTAGTCTGTACTAGTATTTCGGAGACGTTATAATATATATAGTGTAGTTTGATATATCAGTTATATATTATTTTATGTATATATATTAGTATGAAAAAAAAAAAGTAAGGTTTCATAATATATACCATGTCTGTTGAGTTTATACCTGTTGTTTGTTAAACATTTAACTATAGATATATGAATATTTTAAGTTATATTTATACATAATATTTGTCGTATACGTATGGATTTATGTTCATATATAAATCAAATAAGATGCACATAAGTTCGCATAAGATTGGATTCTAATATATATATATATAGATTTTATTTTATAGGTGTAAAGCTAAACTATTGAAAAAAAAATATTTTTTTTTTAATATAAAGTGTATATATATTTGTTTATATCAAGACTGATTCTAATTATTTCCTCGATTCCTTATCTATCAGCCTTGCTCGTCAATTCGTGCCAACCTTGTTTGTTTTGGAATTCGTGCTTAGGTCCGTAATTCATTTCATCGTCAAATATCTCTAGCCTCGAAAGGTGAGCAATCACTCACGATTAACGTTCTTTTATTATTTAAATTGGATTTCAATTGAAATAGCAATTGAAATATGCTGCTGTAGTTATTTACATTGTTATATATGCTATTATCTATAACTGTTCACTTGTGACATCGGACACCAGTATCTAATATTTATATGCCTGTTATTACTATTATCTGTATATGTTCACCTATGACATCTGACACCAGTATCTGTTATTTATATTGATGATATATGTCTGTTGTTTTATTTTATATTATCCGTTATCACTCTGCAAGTTCCCTGTTAGTATAGAATTCACTATGGGTTGAAATGATACATACCCGAACGGACTTTAGAATAGGAGAAAATCGTTATGGGTTGAAATGATAAACCCAAGCGATTTTCATTTGAATTGAAATTGGGATTACGGGTCGAAATAATATCTACCCGTATATATTTAAATTTCGGATTGAAATGATAAATATCCGTATCACTTAACCATATGATAAATATATATACAGACACCGTTGGTCCATATATATAAATATTTTAAAAATGAATTCTATGGTTTTGGAAAGAAATATATGGTTTTAATAAATGTTGAGCCTTAAATTATTATATATAAATGGGAATGATTGATTTAAATACATATTATATGTTGAGTATTTAAAATATATTTCAATAGATTTTGGTAATAATTTGAATAAGTTAAGGTTAGAAAGATAATTTGAATTTAGTTGAAATTGTATTCAATAAAGAATTTTACTTAATTAAACCGATTTGAAACTTATTGAAATTAAGATGTAAGATACGATTTATAACTTGAGTTTGATTCATAAGTAATCTAATGAATATTTCTTGTTTAAATAAAGTTTAAGGAAATATTTAGTAAAAATGTAATTTAAGGCTAGTTAAATGGTATTGAATTTATTAAGTGAATATTCCCTGATTAAATAATAATGAAGTTAAATCAAGAGCTATATGAAACCGTTAAATTTAACTTTGAAAATGTTGAATATTAAAGCTTTGAAATATATTGAAAATTTAAATGATCTGTTTAGAAATGAATTAAATTGATGAATTGAACTTTGAATAAATTTGAGTTTGGAATTTGAAGTTGATTTGAATCGATTTGCGAGACGTTAAACACTTCACTTATAAATTAATTATATATATACTATCTTGGAAAATAGTTATATTTGAAATAAAATGATATTTGGGTTTTGAAGTATAAATTTAATTGAAATGACCACGGTGTTAAAATGTATATTTCCACCTTGTAGATAGTTCTGAAGATCCTTAGAGGATGGTTATCCCAAACATCCTTTAAGTTACTCGTATTTCAGTTGATATTTCACTTGAGTTGGATTTATTTATATAAGAATGTTAATCCTGACTCGAGTGTTTTGTGTTTTGCTTTACGCTCGGGTCAGACCGAGTGATACAGCATCTGAGACTCACCTTTGGAGTTTGGAGCTTCCTTTGGATCAGATCCATCTATCGCCTCAGCTTTCAGCTCTTCTAGTTGATTTGATCAGAGAAGTCATCTGTTGTACTGGAGACTTCACTGTATTTGAGATATTCTGTTGTATTTTATTTTAACTCTGATGTTTATATAGTAGCTTCATGAACTACTATTTTATCTATTCCGCTGCGTATTATTGTATTACTCTGTGTCTGTGATTCTGTGATTGATTTGTTTACTGCATATGCTGAGTTTTGCCAAATTTAAATTAACAATCTGATATTTTGAATTATTCAAGTCAGACATGTGTGGATTTATTGTCGATTTGAATGGTCCAAAATAGCGGGTCGTTACACTTGGTATCAGAGCCAGGTTCTAGGCGAAACTTAGCATATATTGTAAATTTATTTACAGAACCACTTTCGTTCGGGCCTATCTTCGAATCAGAATTCTTGTTGATTAGAGTTCCTATAATTTGAATTGCTATCTTTGTTCTGAAATTCGTCTTGACCTCTCCCTATTTATATTCTTATATGAGTATCCGTCTTCTTTTTGAATATTAATTATCTCATCTTAGTGCGAGTCCTTTCCTTTTTATTTTGAAATTTTCCTTTGATTTAAATTTCCCCGTAAATTTTTGAACTTCTATCTTGTTGATTTTGGACTCATTGAATGATAGGAAAATATTTTGGTAAATGGCAAAATCTGAAGAGCAGAAAGCAGCCCGTCGGGCACGAAGAGCACTGGCCCGTAAGGAACGGGAGGAAGCAATTGAGGAACAAGAGAGGCTGTGGAGAGAAAGGGCAGAACCGGGTCCTTATGACCATGTCATTTGTTATCGGTGTCAGGAAAAGGGGCATTATGCAGCCATGTGCGGAAAGAGATGGAAAGGGAAAAAGAAGGAGGGCAAGCGCTTTCGATCCGAGATTTTCTGTTTTAAGTGTCGTAAGAAGGGACACTTCCCAAGTCGCTGCCTGGAAGTGAAGAAAGTGAAATCGGCACTCACGGCATCTACCGACCAGTCAACCATTTGCTACCACTGTAGACAGACTGGACATTTAGCCAGAGATTGTTCCGAGAGACAGCGCGGAAGGCAAGCTGTGTTACGTCCTGCTCGAGCTGCTGCCTTCCCAAAGTTCACTAGGGAAGATGGGAGAATAGTGTACTCATGCAAGAAATGTCATAGTTGGGGGCACCTTGATGTGGAGTGTACTGGACCCGGTGAAGCACCACCCGGTAGGATTAATACCGATGCACTATTCTTGTAGAAGTATGGATCAGTGAAATCTCTTTATATTAGTGGTTTAAGTTTAGTCGTATTAAGTAAACTCTGTTATATCCTTTGCCTAGTAAAAGTCGATGTGTCGAACTTAAGATTTATTATGATGCTTTACCATTTCGTTTGATGAGAATTTGTTGTTTTTCTTTCGCTAATGGAATAAATTCCTTTGAATTGACATAGGTTAATATACCTCGGAATCTTGGTTAGGATTCTCATTAGGGAGGATCCCTTTTGAATTTGACTTCAACTTCTATCACGTTCCGAGATTCATTCTGGAATCATCCTTTGAAATCGGGTTTATTTGTATTTTAGAAAGTGTTTTATATATCGAAATTATTATCTTTATAAGTATGATTATATTCCAAATATAAAAGTAAAATATTTTCGATAAAGATTATATACCCTTTTTAAAAATAAGAATTTGAGGTTTCGAAAGGATTTGTAATTTTGGAAAAAAAAAAATATATAAGAAATTTGATTTATAACTGAAGGATTTTAAATTTGAAATTTGAAAATTGAACCCCGGTATTTTGAAATTGGTTTTAAGATTTTGAAATATATAATAATAATATGATTTAAAAGTATATTTCCGAATAAGAAATGTTTCAAATGATTTTAATGAGTTTCGAAGAAATTTCAAAAGAAGTTTGAGAAAATAGAAGTCCGGAACTCACTTATGTCGCTGGAAAATAATTTCGGTGATGAGTGCACGCATCATCGACATTGATTTTCGAGTTTCAGAGTGAGGGATAGGCCACTTCAATAGCTTTGCTATGCGAGTGATTTTGCGAAACCAATTCTGATTTCAAATTCCGAAGTAAGATTTGATATAACCCTATTTATTAAAATTGATTTAATGATTTGTTGCTGATTTCCAACTCTTGAATTTGAAAATGATTTCTTCAACTATTTTGAAGGTTCGAGCACTTCCAAATCAAGGTTAACTTTTCAAAGCTGAGAATTTTGAAAAGTATAAAGTATATAAGTTGGTCTGAATGTTAAAGTATGTAGTAATATGATATAAATAAGTTGAAACTGTTTTGTTAAGTAAATGCATAAGGCAAATTTTAAAATTTTCTAATATGAAATTTAGATTTGAAATGTTTTGAAAAGAATTTGGTCTTCAAAATATTTTGAATAAAGCTTAGTTAAATGTTTTAACTTAGTAACATTTTATGAAACTATATATTTAACAAGTTGGAATAAATATATAAGTTGTACGTATGCCGTTTTATTCGCATAATTAATTTGATCCAAGTTTGAGTACACAAGTTCGAGGTGAATTACACCATTTCGTGTTAGGATTTTTCATTCGATTCTTGATGGCGAATATTTGATATGGATTTTGGGCTCGATTCCAGAATTCTCTATCATAGTATAGGGCTATGCAAGGAGACTGATGGCTTCTAGTCGAGAAACCACATCGAAATCCGCATTAGGGAAGTCGAATGGACAATACTAGTTCGAAAGCGAACTTGTGTGATCGAGCGAGCGATCAAATGTGATTCTGCGAAATGATGACGTATGTATATCTTATATTATAATATCATTGATATATTTTGACGCTGAAATTGGAAGCTGTCGAGTTAGAATATCTTTGCTTACTAAAAGAAAATTTCCAATTTAAATCACAAAGATATATAACCCATAAAAGCAAAGATATTTAATCCCATATGGCTCTTCATTCAGCGAAATTTATTTTGAAAAATTTGATCCTTATATAAGATAGACCTTACGTAAGTATAAGATGATTTTGAAAACCATTGATTTTGGAAATGAATTGTTTGACTTAATTATATTAATTTGGAAATCTGGATTTATTTCTTAAATTTATTATTTTGGAAACTTTGAAGCTAAAGATAATTAATTTGAGAAGAAATAATTTGGTGAAATTGTATATGATTTTGAAATTGAACTGATATTGAAACAAATTGAAATTGAGAACCTTATGTTACTAAATACTTGATTTGGGAGTTGTCGAACTTATATAAAATTGATTTGTATGAGTATGAAATTGATTCGAAAACTATATACTTGAAAAGGTACTCAATTCGAAAGTGAAATCTTATATAATTGAAGTCTATATAAGTATGATTTGATATACTATTGATTTTGGAAAGTATTTGATTTGAAAATTAAATCTTATATATAATGGATTTTATATGAGTACGATATTTGAAAGTGATTTGAAAAGGTACTATATGATACATATTTTCGAAGTAAAGATATGGAAAGTGCCTTCTGCTTGATATCCGATTTGTGGCCACATCTTGGATTCATTCTATCGATATTATTCTCTCTGATTTTTGGTTTTCCGGATATGATACTCGAGTGTCCTTCGAATTCCATGGCGTTACCCATGGTCTTACGAACTCGACTGCATAGCGTAATTCGTAAGGCAGTGATTGCTTAAAAGGTACGGATGTTTCCTGGGGGATCCAGGCGTAACCATTGTGTATCTGCGATCTATGGTCGTGTTAGTGGCGTAATCCGCAAGGCAGAGATTGCTTACGGGGTATGGATGTTTCCTGGGGGATCCAGGCGTAACCATTTTTATGTATCCTGCGGTCCACAGTTTTGTTGCATGGCGAAATTCGCAAGGCAGTGAATGCTTAAAAGGTACGGATGTTTCCTGGGGGACTCAGGCGTAACCATTGTGTATCTGCGATCCATGATTTGATTCGTTTTTGATTGGATTGTACTTTCCATATCTATTTTTAAAGGTTTTTCGAGTATTTTCACTAGGTGTTAAAAACAAGTCTACTAAGTACCTGGAGAATTCTAGTTTTGCGCCTGATCAACGCACTACCAGAGTCTACAGGAACAAGGATAAACTTGTTGAAACATCGAGTTATAAAAGTATTTCGAAAGGAAATTTGTTTCGACTATAAAGGTATTTTATTATAAAAGTATTTCCAACAAAGAAATTTTGAATTAATATTTGAAATTTAAATCCTAATGGTTTGAATAAATTATTCATGCCCGATACTAATCTTTTGAATCTATCTTATCTGCTCAGCTTTATTTATCACCTATATTCTGTTTTTCCATGTCCCTCTTCTCCTTGTTGACTATATCCCTTTAAATATTGTTAATTTATATACTATATGGTTTAATAGAAATTTTAGTGTTATTAATTAAATACAACATATTTAAAAGAAATGATTATTGATTTATTAATAATGTTGAATAGTATCTTGAGATAAATTAATAAATTTATAAATTATGGATTTAATGTTTTCAAATAGCTTGTTTGTAAATATAAGTAATAATGTAAATAATTGTTTTCAAATAGTTTTCATATAATTATGAAGGTATCATTTAAACATATAAATGGTATTTATAAAGGAAGAAAGAAATTTTACAAATGAGTTTTGAAAAAGTATTAAATTATAAAAAAAAATAATAATTGATTTGCAAATGAAGTTTTCAAATGAATATTTCAAGTAAAATTTATATAGTTTTAAATTAATTGTTTAATCTTGACTTTCAATCTATCTTTTCTGTCTGGTTGTTTCTATTCTTCTACCTCCTTTCTTTTCGGGGACGAAAAGTTTTGAGTGGGGGAGAGTGTAACGACCTGCAAAATTCAATGGTTAAAAGTATATTTAACTAGAAATTTGTGAAATTTTAAACAATAAAATTTGAAATTAAAAATTTATTATTTGGAATACGTCTATTTTAATATAGCAACTGGTAAATTTTCATCTCATAATATTGAAGTTTATTTTCCTGTGAAATTTTATTTCAATTTAAACCGGTTAATAACAGTGAATTTAAAAGTTTTCCGAAACCAAAATATGTCAACAGGAGAAAATTTATTCAGATCATTCTGAATCAGACTGCGAAATTCGTTTTTCCAAATTTGGACTTCTATTGCTCCGTTATCTTAATTCTTGTAAAATAGCAGCATTTTCTGGTACCGGTTATCGACTTTTGATCGGATGATCGCACCACTGGTATTTGTATACCGTTTCGATCGTCCCGTCGTACCCATCTTTACGGTATATTCAACTCTGTAATTTGAAGTCCGGTACGCAACAGACGCAATATAACAGTTCGCGGTACCTGGACCATATTCGTAACTTTTAAAATTCTCTCTGTTGTTACAGTGTAGCCGTGTACTCCAAGAAATAGTCAATGACTTTAATAAATTTTTCGCCTAAGTTAAAGCTGCCGAGTGCTGACTGTTCAAATTTCTTTCATTGGATATTATATCCGTTCCCATTCAATTGCTCTTCCTTTCCATAGATCAAATTCTCGGTCTTCCCATCTACCAAAACTTATCCCCTTCAATTCGCCCTCATCTCCGGCCATTCCACCCTGCTAGCAGAGACGCGCGTCGCCACGACGACAGCAGCTAAGCCAAATCCATTTTGTGGCCAAGATCTGGAAACCCACCAAAACCCGTCACCGCCCTCCTCTGTTTCTCCCCTCAGCCAAACCGAGCGCTGCCATCATCCACGCCTCGTCATCACCCGCACGCTCGCCCTCTCCTTGCTCGCCTCCTTTACTCCTCCTCAGGCCAGCGACACCACCTCAGAGCAGCCTTTGCCACCGCTCCTGTCTTTAGCCGACCCAGCCTCTCTGTTAATTTTAGAGTAAGTATGTAATGATCTGGTTTATATATATTGTTTTATTGTTTTATAAATGGGTACGTACTTATTTTTGTATAAACATTACTTTTAAACTTATATATATAGTAGTATGTATATTTTATAGCTTATATGTATATAGTTCATATCGGGGTATAGGTTACATTTTTATGAACAGATTAGTTTTATAAATAATGTTGTTATATATATACATGGATACTTGATTAAGTAAGTATATATTCTATTAATTTATAAAAGTTGAAGGCACATACGTATGTATAATCTGATATGTGTACGCATGTTATATTCTATTAGTTTGTAGATTCAGTTATGTATATACGTATGTTTATGCATATGTTATACAGTTTAGTTTTTTTTCGTATATTATAAAATAAATATATACATATATTTAAGTATACGAGTATATAGACTACAGTCTTCTTTTGCTGAAGGGTGTATTTATTTGGGTAATATAATATATATTTACACATATTTGCAGAAGAAGTTTTGCTTTGCCTTCCAATTTGTTTTGCAATAGATCTAGTTTAAGTAGTCTGTACTAGTATTTCGGAGACGTTATAATATATATAGTGTAGTTTGATATATCAGTTATATATTATTTTATGTATATATATTAGTATGAAAAAAAAAAAGTAAGGTTTCATAATATATACCATGTCTGTTGAGTTTATACCTGTTGTTTGTTAAACATTTAACTATAGATATATGAATATTTTAAGTTATATTTATACATAATATTTGTCGTATACGTATGGATTTATGTTCATATATAAATCAAATAAGATGCACATAAGTTCGCATAAGATTGGATTCTAATATATATATATATAGATTTTATTTTATAGGTGTAAAGCTAAACTATTGAAAAAAAAATATTTTTTTTTAATATAAAGTGTATATATATTTGTTTATATCAAGACTGATTCTAATTATTTCCTCGATTCCTTATCTATCAGCCTTGCTCGTCAATTCGTGCCAACCTTGTTTGTTTTGGAATTCGTGCTTAGGTCCGTAATTCATTTCATCGTCAAATATCTCTAGCCTCGAAAGGTGAGCAATCACTCACGATTAACGTTCTTTTATTATTTAAATTGGATTTCAATTGAAATAGCAATTGAAATATGCTGCTGTAGTTATTTACATTGTTATATATGCTATTATCTATAACTGTTCACTTGTGACATCGGACACCAGTATCTAATATTTATATGCCTGTTATTACTATTATCTGTATATGTTCACCTATGACATCTGACACCAGTATCTGTTATTTATATTGATGATATATGTCTGTTGTTTTATTTTATATTATCCGTTATCACTCTGCAAGTTCCCTGTTAGTATAGAATTCACTATGGGTTGAAATGATACATACCCGAACGGACTTTAGAATAGGAGAAAATCGTTATGGGTTGAAATGATAAACCCAAGCGATTTTCATTTGAATTGAAATTGGGATTACGGGTCGAAATAATATCTACCCGTATATATTTAAATTTCGGATTGAAATGATAAATATCCGTATCACTTAACCATATGATAAATATATATACAGACACCGTTGGTCCATATATATAAATATTTTAAAAATGAATTCTATGGTTTTGGAAAGAAATATATGGTTTTAATAAATGTTGAGCCTTAAATTATTATATATAAATGGGAATGATTGATTTAAATACATATTATATGTTGAGTATTTAAAATATATTTCAATAGATTTTGGTAATAATTTGAATAAGTTAAGGTTAGAAAGATAATTTGAATTTAGTTGAAATTGTATTCAATAAAGAATTTTACTTAATTAAACCGATTTGAAACTTATTGAAATTAAGATGTAAGATACGATTTATAACTTGAGTTTGATTCATAAGTAATCTAATGAATATTTCTTGTTTAAATAAAGTTTAAGGAAATATTTAGTAAAAATGTAATTTAAGGCTAGTTAAATGGTATTGAATTTATTAAGTGAATATTCCCTGATTAAATAATAATGAAGTTAAATCAAGAGCTATATGAAACCGTTAAATTTAACTTTGAAAATGTTGAATATTAAAGCTTTGAATTATATTGAAAATTTAAATGATCTGTTTAGAAATGAATTAAATTGATGAATTGAACTTTGAATAAATTTGAGTTTGGAATTTGAAGTTGATTTGAATCGATTTGCGAGACGTTAAACACTTCACTTATAAATTAATTATATATATACTATCTTGGAAAATAGTTATATTTGAAATAAAATGATATTTGGGTTTTGAAGTATAAATTTAATTGAAATGACCACGGTGTTAAAATGTATATTTCCACCTTGTAGATAGTTCTGAAGATCCTTAGAGGATGGTTATCCCAAACATCCTTTAAGTTACTCGTATTTCAGTTGATATTTCACTTGAGTTGGATTTATTTATATAAGAATGTTAATCCTGACTCGAGTGTTTTGTGTTTTGCTTTACGCTCGGGTCAGACCGAGTGATACAGCATCTGAGACTCACCTTTGGAGTTTGGAGCTTCCTTTGGATCAGATCCATCTATCGCCTCAGCTTTCAGCTCTTCTAGTTGATTTGATCAGAGAAGTCATCTGTTGTACTGGAGACTTCACTGTATTTGAGATATTCTGTTGTATTTTATTTTAACTCTGATGTTTATATAGTAGCTTCATGAACTACTATTTTATCTATTCCGCTGCGTATTATTGTATTACTCTGTGTCTGTGATTCTGTGATTGATTTGTTTACTGCATATGCTGAGTTTTGCCAAATTTAAATTAACAATCTGATATTTTGAATTATTCAAGTCAGACATGTGTGGATTTATTGTCGATTTGAATGGTCCAAAATAGCGGGTCGTTACATTGGCCAACTGTATCGATAGGGGTTTCTAAACTCTTAAACAAGATAAACCGACACAATATTGTTTTTAAAAGGGGGTAAATGAAATAATTTTACCCAAATTATTTTTGTATATAAAGGAAATAATTTTCCATAAATTATTATAGTATATGGTTGCTTGGTTGTTAGGAAGTGATAATATTGAATTATTATCATTGTTGTATGGAAATTGAATAAGAAATTAAGGTAATAACCAAAGGATTTTGGATATAATTGATTTCAAAGATGATTTTGAAATGTTGACTAATTGTTTAAAAGACTCTAGAATCTTATTTAAAATGTTACGGAATATAAATAAGTTTGATAACTTATAAAAATTTGAAATTTGTTGGAATAAGATTCAACTTGAAAAGGGATAAACAAAAGTAAGTGTAAAACCCAAATAAGTGGGAAGGTAAGCTAATTAATTGAGGTGAATCAAAAGAAATTAGCAAATGTAATTAAATTTGGGAAACTTATAGAAGTTTAAAATTTAAATTGAATTGGAGTGTAATTAAATATAAACAAATAAAAGTGAATTTAAAGAAAGGTCTAAGGAGACTAAGTGAAATGATTACTTAAATAGAATTTATTAAGGTGGAAATAAATTTCTGAATGAATAAATGAGTTTACAACTGCAAGTAAATGAAATTGAAAACTAAATGTTGAAATTCATCTTGAATTTGTAAAGTAAAGTTGAAGAATTAGTTCGAAGTGGACTAAGAATAATTAAAGTTTGGAAATAAAAACCATTGAGATTTAAAAATAAATTAGTGAGTGGAACTAAAAAAAATGGATTGAGATAAGATGAATAGAATTCAATATTTAAAATGAAGGGTAAACAGAATTCAAATGGAATTGAAAAATCTAAAGTTGATTGGAAATGAATATATAACTTCAGTAGTGAAGTGAAAATAAATATAAGAAGTGTATAAAATACTTATATTAAACTTAAGAAATAAATGGTGAAATTTTTAAGTAAAATCTGGAATCGGGAAAATGTTCTAAGTTAATATTTGAATGGAAACCAAAATAAAATATGAATAAAAGAAAAGTAACCAATTGAGATAATACGTATGATGTACGTATATTACTTTATTCGCATAGCAATTTGATCCAAAATTCGGGCACAGAATTTTGAGATAGTTATATCGATCCGAGTTAGGATTTTTCACTCGATTTTCAACGGCGAACCCTGGATATGGATTTTTGTTTGATTCTAGAAATTCTCTATCATAGTTTACGACTATGCAAGGAGAATGACGGTTTTTGATCAAGAAACCAGATCTGAGTCCGCACTAGGAAGTCGGGTGAAAGATACTAGTTCGGAAGTGAAATTGTGTGATCGAGTGAGCGATCAGAGTTGGTATTGCCTACGGATAGGCCTGTCAATGGGTAGGGTTCGGTCCGGGTATTATAAAACCCTGAACCAAGTCCAATTACAATAATTAAAACCCGAGCCCGGCCCGAACCCGTAGGGTATTTCAACCCAATATCCGAGCCCGGTCCGTCGGGATTTTTAAGCCCGCTGGGTAATAACTATATACCTAACTCAGAATATTTATGTTAAAACCACATTTTAAAACTGCAACTTTGGTAAAATTTGTATACAAACAATGTTATCATATAAATTGGACGGTGATGTAGTCAAGCTCATAACAAAAGTATGCAAAAACATCTACATTTAAACAACCAAAATGGTAAATAAATAACATACACACTCATGTTTTGATACGACGGAAAACTAATAGTCGGGTCGGGCCAACCGGGCCGGGTTTTGATAAAACCGTACCCGACCCGGATCAGGCCTGAGTCGGGCTTGGGTAGTAAAAGGCAAAACCCGTACCCGCATAAATAGGGCGGGTTCGGGCCGGGCCCGGGCCGAAGCCCGTACCATTGACAGGCCTACCTACGGATGATATAAGTACATCGTATGGATTTGAATGAAATAGATATTGAAACTTTTGTAAAGAAATGCGCAAAATGATTTTGAATGTTGTAATTGGACATTATTACTATGTAGGATATACAGGTGTTTAAAAGAAAAAAAGGGAATTGGGATTTTTGATTTCGAAAGATAAATTAAATTACTCAACAAAAGGTATGTATTTAAATTTCTGTATGAAATTTGATGATTTTCTGGTCTAGCCACTTGGCTTTTTGTTTTCTTTTTGAAATTCGGAGGCCCGTAGGGGTATTTTATAGTAGTACCGAGCTAGCCGTGCAAAGGAGATGCTAGCGAAATTTTTTGGAAATTTTGGGAGTTAGAAAATTTTTGAGAAATTTGGATAATTTAAATTTTGAATTTAAATTTGAATTATTGAGAATAATATTTGAACTTACTGTTGAGGTTGGGAAGATAATAAGAATGATAATATCTTTAATAAAAAATTGTTTTGGCAAGTTGATAAAACCGTTTGGTTTTAGGAAAATGATAAACGGGTTATGGATCATTCTACTTAACTAGTAATTTCGAGACGAAATTCTTTTAAGGAGGGAAGAATGTGACGACCCTGAATTTTGGACATTTGAAATTATAATATTTAATTGATTTAAAATATTTGGAAGTTTATCAAAATAGATTTTTCGAAATCCATAACATATTTTCAAAGTGGAAAATATAAAATAAATATACGTATTTAATTTACGTGTTATTTTAAATAATGGATTTGGTAAATAAATTGTTAAGTTAACCTATTTAATTTATTCTAGTTACTAAAAAGATATATTAAAGGGAAAATTGGTTTAAATTAAATTGTTAGTTGATTAAATTATTAAAAAGGAAATTAATTGTTTGACTAGTTCAATATTAATTAAATCATCAAATGTTTATACAAGGTCTAAAACTGTGAAGAAAACAAGCTGAAATGGAAATGGATTGCAAAATAAAAGCAAAGGTGAGAACTTCTCACTCAATCGGATTATCCGATTTAATTTAAATAGTTAAATTTAAATTATTGGTTGTTTGCTTGGATTGATAATTGTTATCAGTTGGATTGGTATGTTATATATAATAGTATATATATATTGGAGTGATTGATTTCTCGCATTATATAGCGGATGAGACCATATGCGCCGCATAATAGCGGATGATATGATATGAACCCATATACCGCGATATTCCACCTCGAAGTGGAATTGGTATTTTAAATTGTTGTGCTAACATCTGTGGATGCAGGGAAATAGGTTGGAGGGATCCAACTGGATTCCTCAAATTGTTTGAATTTATTTCATATGTTGTGATATGATTTATTGATAATCTGTGATTGCTTATATTGGTAATTGAAATTAGTGGAGGCTATGGTTTAGCCGAATATATTCTGGTATTTTAAAATACTAGAAATATAAGAATTGGATTGTTGGAAGTAAAATAATTTTTAGAAAATTGTATAAATTAAAAGAAAGAATTTGGAAAAGGATAAAAGTTGATTTTTGAAATCCTATCGATTAAATTTCAAGTATGGGAAAAAGATCTTTTATAAATGAAAATAAATGGATTTTGAGAACTTAAGTAGTATTGTTTAAAAGTTGAAGAATTTATTTTAAAATTCGGATTTTAAATGGTTTGGGTGAAATAAAGGAATTTATTTTAAAAACGGAGTTAGTTTTGGGAAATCGATTTGAAAACTAATTAAATGTTTGAAACTATGTTTTAAAAGGAAGATGAGACTATGGAATTTATAAACTGGGTTTATAAAGAGAAATAATATATATCAGTGGATATTTGGAAATATAAATTCACGGTGGGAATTTATAATGGAACAGGTAATTTTTTTTAAAAATAAATAGTGATTTATTTTTAAAGGTGTGAGAGAAAAGCGTATTTCCCTGAAAAGCCAAGTATGTTTCCAAAGCAGATTTTTAAGTATAAGTTGGAAGTTTTAAAGTTGTTTTGGCTTAAGTTTTACATGAAAAATTATTATTAAATTTCATAACTGGTATTTTAAATAAAGTGTTTTAAATAGTTTTTATTCTAAGTATTTCAAAGCATATATATTTTTAGAAAGTGATTTAAATTACTTTAAAAATCTAAAGCATTTAGTTTTGGTGATTTTCAGTGGAAATAAACAATATTTGGAATTTATTCCGCGAGAGGAAAGTGATTGAAAACTGTTTTTCAAAAGCATTGAAGTGTAGAAAAATTTATATCTTGCAATGATATTTTTAAAATAAATAATTTGGGAAATTATTTAAATCTGATGGTTGTTTTTGGATGTTGTATGATAGTTAAATAACCGACTATCAATATTGGCCTTTAAGATGGCATTTGAATTTCGATGCGACTGGGGATTGGATTCCAAATGGTTATCCGAAAACCACATCGAATTTTAAAAGATGGATCTTTTGTTTAAAAGATCAAAAGTGGAAATTTGTTGTGACTTAATTTAGAATTGAATGTATCCACTTGTTTTTAAAATAAGCACCCATTATTCGGTTAAGCTGGGAGAGGACATTAAGTCATAAAACCCATTTCGAATAATGATACGACGAAATGGGATTGCATTTGAAGACGGTGATTGAAGACCGAGTATTTTCGAAAACGAAAGGATTGCCTGTTGAATGTCTCTGCACCAAGTTGCTCTGGTATAGAGATTTTGATTACCCTATGTGATGGGGAGTCCGGACGTGATTAGGGAATATCCGGATTTGCAAGGACTTCTTTGAAGTGCCTTGGGTTCCATTCAGACCCAGGATGGACTTGGATGTATGTCTGACATTACACTTTGAGATATAAAGCTGGTTTCTATCAAATATATTTCAGTTGGTGGCGGAGAATTTATTCTCTTAGCTTAACACCCTTCTTTGAGATGTACGAGCTCAGAGGTTATGTAGTTGATTGTTACTAGTGATATATTCCCAATTTGGTAATGTGGCATGCTAAGTGCTGATCATTGGTTGATCGAAGCATGGCTTTTGTGAAAAGCGTAACTTTGTGGGACGAGACTTCATCGAACCTCACACCCCGGAAATGGTCAAAACAGGAAGGATGCAGCAAGGTTATGGGGGTCGCGCCCCTCAGGGTATGTACATTTCCTTCTGGATAAAAAGCGGTATTCTGGTATGGAGCCCAAATATTTACTTATGTGGTTGTTGGAATTCGAGGCGCCTCGGTAAAGGTTGGTTACGACCTGGGGATGGCATACTCGTGACAGTTAGTTACATAGTTACAGAGGTAACCCGGCCTTGTGTTGGCAGAGATCCGGTTAGGTTCTCGGGGCGTCCCTCCAGAGGCGTACCCATGTGGCATAGGAAGTTCCTTAGCCTGACCATTTGTTGGAAATCCAATCACTCAATACGAGCCCTGTACGGTTTTAGTTATAGAACCTTCCATCTAACATGGTAGTTATAGTAGGCATACTATAATGGTACCTATGCTGGCTAAGATTAATATTATACTTTCGAAATGTTTTCCACCCTATGCACTAATAATAATATCAAAAGGATTTTCGCGTATCAAGCATGTTTGACTGCTATAAGGAGAAATATCCCCCAAGTGTGCGATTGCATTGTGTGTGTGCCGGGAGGCCTTATGGTAGTTTCATTTTCCAAAAGCATAAACGGATTTTTTTTGTACAAATAACCGTTTTAAGTTCTCACACCAGTCCCATGACTGACTCGGAGTTTATTGTTCTCTTTTCTAAACTCTGGGTGTAACGACCCGTAAATTTTAACTGTTTTAATAACGTAATTAGTTGAAATTTTGTGAAAATTTAAACGATAAAATTTTAAAATAAAAATTTAATATTTGAAATGCGTCTAGTTAAACATAGCAACTGGTAAATTTTCATCCGAAAATATGAAAGTTTATTTCGTGTGTAATTTTTATTTCAATTCAATCGGTTAGTAATTGATGAAAATAAAATGTTTTCGAAACCTAAATATTTTTATATGGAAAAATTCTAAATCATCTTCTGAGCAAAACGTCATTTTTCATTTTTCCAAATTTGGACTTCTTTAGCTCCGTCGATCTTATTTTTCTGCGTTTTGCTGCATTTTCCGCTGGTAGAAAATTCGAATTTTTATAATTCGATCGTACCACTGATATCTTTATACCGTTTTGATCATCTCGTCGTGCTGATCTCCATAATATATTCAGATGTTTTTTTTCGGAGTTCGGTACGTAGCGGAATCCGCGAAACGATTTGTCGATCGGTACCCAAAATTTTATGCCTTGGTTTCCGATGACCTTTTAATTGTCTACCGTGTAATCCAATGGTCGCAACCTTTTATTTCTCCCAGGAATAAAAAACTGTGACTATTACTGTTCCTATCATCATTCAATATTGTTTTCATTTTTCTCCACCGGTTCACTTTCACTTCTTTTATTCCGTTCTCTTCCTTTTACTTTATTTCGTTCTGTCATGCCTGTGATAAATTGATTTCCCTTCTTTCCTATTAGCTAACCCACCATCTCAGTCTCCCTTCTCCTCCCAACCCACGCGCAGCACCTCCACCTCCGCCTGACCCGACCGACCCCACTCCTCCTATTTCCCCACCCGTAGCCACGTCAGTTCTGCCATCACCGAACACCACGTGGGCCGCACCCTTCCAGTCCACCCATCTTTTCCCTGGCCGCACACCCTTGCTCCGGCCATACTCCAGCCGATCCCACTCGGCAGCCACCCAATCGCCAGCCTGTCCACCTCGCCGAACCACGCTCGATAGCCTATTGCCTGCCATACCACTTGCCGACCTTACCTTGCTTTGAAGAACCAACCCACACTCTCCGACCTGCCACCAGTCTTGCCTCCGCATCATCTAGTTTTCCATCCATCAGCAAAGTCCTGACCTTCGACTCACCCCATGCAGCCACGACCACCCTGTTCTCCGAGCCCTAACCACCATTAGCTCGGCATTGGCACTTCTCCTGGCCGCTTTCTCCTTGCTCTGGCACGCTAACCTTGCCTGCATTTCTTATCGTCCTTGAATGCATGTGGAGGTATATATATTTTATTCATGTGTTGTTATATAGTTTGTATATATATAAGTTTATAAATATGTATATAAAATTTATATAAGAGTTTATTTTTCATTTTATATATATTAATGTTGTCGTATATAAGTTAGGCTGCTGTTTGTAATCCATCTCACTGACCAACTCCTGCTTGTTCTACATACAAGAATTGAAATTAGAAGCTGTAGAATTTTCTCATAACTGTGTAGTCAGATTAGTTTAAAATAATTGTTTGAATATGGGCTTACATGAACTGATGAGAGAAAAAAAGCAAATAAATGCGAAAATAGAAGTGGAAATGCTAATAGCTTTTGACGTTGCTTTCTTGCTATGGTAGATTTCATTTTTAAATGCATGAACCCTGTTCGGCTCTAATAGCATTATTTATATATATATATATATATATTAAATTTTAAGTTTATATAAACTATAGGTCGGGTTATATGTAAAGGTTTATATAAGATTTTATATATAATTCGGTGTCATATATATGTTATATAAGGATATACAATATGTTTGTTTACACAAATTTATATAAGCAATGTGTAAACTGTTGTTCGTACTTATGAGATTACATAGGTTGATTTGTTTGAGTTTATATATATATTATAATAAATATTGATTTTTTTAAAAAAGTAATATGCATGTAAGTTATATATTAGTTTATATATATAATATAAAGATTATTTTTACTTAGGCGTTTTATTTTGGATTTTGGAGTATATATAAATTCACTTATATAATTGATCAGCATCAAATCCAGTCCATCGTGCTTTGCTTTGCCGCTGTCCGGATTTACAACAGTGGTTCTAACTTTGTCATTGTCCCGCTCGTTCGATCTGTGTGTTTGTCCGTGTCCATTCACTTCATTCGTGTTCATTTCTCTAGCCTCGAAAGGTGAGCAATCACTCAAGATTAATGTTCTTTTATTTATTAAATTTGATTTCAATTGAAACGACAATTGAAATATGCTGCTGTTAGTTAATTACACTATTATATATGCTATTACCTGTATCAGTTCACCTGTGACATCTGACACCATTATCTGTTATATATACAATGATAATCCAGTTTGGTTGTTAAATGATTGATTGTTTGATGTTTACATTGGACGTTAAATTGTTAATGTTGTGAGTGATAAATAATTTGAAATTGAAATTGACGTAGGATAGTTAGATTTGATATATGCTAAATTTGATTAGACGACATTTGCATAATATGACCTCATTTAAATGTTTGATTAATTGACACGTAGAAATTTGGTTATGTACACCTTGAACCATTTAAATGTATGTTGTTTAAATCGATGTAGTATGAAATTTGAATAATATATATCAAGTGAAGAGCCGTATAAATATTAGTGTAATAATCTTTAATCTACATGAAATGATAGTGTAGATTCTAGAAATAATTATATTAATTTGCACAAATAACAATGTGAATTAATACGATTATTTCGGGATTATTTGAATTAATTATTGGATTGTTATTGATTGTTGTTATTGCTTGTTTATTTACTTTGACACCATCCCAGTTATCACACTGCAAGTTCCCTTTGTTATGCTTTGATTTGTGAATTGAAATGGAATCGGGTTGAAATGATAAATACCCAAATTGAACTTTGACTTAGGATAGAGAATTAAATAAAACCCGATTGGTCAATAATTTGGTTAAAAATAAAATAAAGATTTTATTTGAATAAATAATGAGGTTTTGAAATGAAGTCGGAATTTGAACTTTAATGAAAGGAAATGTTAATATTTAATAATCTGAATCAAAATATTAACATAGTAGTTGATGAAAGAACGTTGTTTTAAAATTTGGAATTATTAATAATTAAGTTTGAAATTATTTAATAATTAAGTTTTGAAATTATTTAATAATTAAATAAGATTGAATTATTTAATAATTAAAAATTGAATTCTTTAATAAGTGGAATTAAACTTCTTGAAAAAGTAAAATTTAGTTTCTTTATTAATTAAGCTTTGAAATTGTAACTAAGTAAATAAATAAGTGAAATTGAATTTTCTTTAACAAGAAATAGAAATGCGACTTATTGAAATTAATGTAAGACTTGTAATTTAAAGAATTGATTTGACGAATCTGATTCAATTAAATGTGAAGTTTTGATATAATGAAGTTGAACTTAAGTAATTGATTTAATGAATTGGAAATCAAATAGAAATTATTTTGAATGACAAATTTACTTAACGAATATTAAATGAAATCGATAAATGAAGTTAAATTGATTTGAATGTTAAATTAAATTAATTTAAATGTTTTCGAAATGAAACTTATATACGTACTTGAATCAATATTTGAATTGTTTTAAGTAAAATTTGAAATTGAATTATAAGATTTTGAAATGGAAATTTGGAAGTTTGAAACGTAAATTATGGAAATTGTTTAGAAAGACAAATGAAATGTTGGTTTACAAATTCTAATTGAAATTGTAATTGATTTGGTTTTTGAAATATATAAACGACCACTCGGTGTAATAATTACGAAAGTTATTAAAGAGACCGGAATCAGTTAGGGACAAACTCACTGTCAAAACCAAAAACCACTTTAATAACTATACGCGGAGTGTGATCCAGAATGAAGTGGTTGGAATGATGTACGTGATGACTGAAGAAAGAGAATGATAATGGATAGCCTTGACACTTGTGTCAAATTGGAAATGACTAAAACAGGAGCCATGCCGGGCCAAATGGGGTTAGCTGCCTCGAGCGAACACACTTCTTCGAATACTACTCATTACTTGTTATCGATTGGTGCACCCTCGAAAATTTTGGGAGTGTTGTTTCGCGGTGTTGCGATCGCTGCGGCGATGCGTTCTCACCAGTCCGAATCAGGAAAACGGTAGTTTCACTACCTTGGGTATTGCCTCATGTGCCTTGTCATACTTGTATCCCTATATACGCGACCACTACGATTTGTTTTGTGTTATACCTATGGAGTACTCCCTGATATCCCACTAGTTTACGGTGGAGTTTACAGTGCTGTATAGACTATAACGCTTATATAAAATGTGTTAAGGGGCATAATGGTAACGCCTTAACACTATTTTGATATTTTATATTACTGATAGGCATTATCTACTTATCGTACACTACTACATAGTGGATAGTTTAACGGATCCTTAAAGGATGGTTATTCCAAACATCCTTTGAGTTACTTGTATTTCAGTTGCTATTTCACTTTAGTTGGATTTATTGATATAAGAATGTTAATCCTGACTCGAGTGTTTTGTGTTTTTCTTTACGCTCGGGTCAGACTGAGTGTACCAGTATTCGAGACTCACCTTTGGAGTTGGAGCTTCGCTTGGAAATCCAGCTATCTATCCAGCTTTCAGATATACAGTTGATTCCTGTGATTGTATTCTGATTCTTGTATTTGACTATTGTATTCGAGACATCTTTTGTACCTTATTTAACTCTGATATGTATATAGTAGCTTCATGAACTACTATCTTTTGTTTCCGCTGCATTTATTACTCTGTGTATGTGATCTATGATTATTTTATTTACTGTATATGCTCAGTTTTGCCAAATTTAAATTAACTATTCGGTATTTTGAATTATTCAAGTCCGACATGTGCGGATGCGAATGGTCCAAAATAGCGGGTCGTTACACTAGGTGCCCATAATTTTCCACACGGGCAGCCTAGAGTCAAGTTATCAGTAGATTCTGGATGGATTGCTGTGAAGTTCAGGAGAGGAGCTGGATGGCGAGACGTACTTCCGTATTTGATTATTATTCCGCTGTGTATTCAATTATGTGGACAAGTTTATATAACTGTCTAGTTGTGTGATATGAAACTGTTGTACTCTGACGATGTAATGTATAAACAGATATAGTTCTTTTGTTTTAAAGATGAGTCATTTATCTATTATATATTGTTCCGCTGCGATTGTGAGATTCTGATACTGTTTTCTATTTCTTCTTCTACTTTATTCTTCTATCTTCTTCTTCTTTAACCCTAACGGTTCGGTCTTCCGGCATTCGATTGTTCGGCAGTTGATACAGTGGACGTATTGATGTTGATTTTCGGGCGTCAAAAAATTGGGTCGTTACAGTGTATCTGTGTCTGTGTCATCTTCTTGTCTCTCTAACCTCGGAAGGTAAACGATCACTCACGATTAACATTCTTATATTTATTAAATTTGATTTCACTTGAAACGACAATTGAAATATGCTGCTAGATTTAACTGTTAATTATAAAATTACTATGTATGATTTGCTATTATCTGTAATTGTTCACCTGTGAGATATGACATCATATCTTGTTGTTTATATTTTGTTTTATCACTGATGATATATGCCTGTTTTGATATGTTATATTATTATCATAACCGTCCTCACTCAGCAAGTTCCCTGTTAGTATAGAATTCCTTATGGGTTGAAATGATACATACCCGAATGATTTTTTAGAATATGAGAAATCGTTTTGGGTTGAAATGATGAACCCAAGCGATTTTCATTGAATTGAACTTTGGGATTGCGGGTTGAAATGATATATACCCGTAAATATTTAAATTGCGGATTGAAATGATAATTATCTGTATCACTTGACCATAGGATAGAGAATTATATACGGACACCGTTGGTCTATATTTTGAAAATGATTTCCAAAGTTTTGAAAGAAAATATATGGTTTTGATTATATATTGATCTTTAGAATATAATATACAAATGTTATTTTATATATGTCTAAATTTTAGTTTTTTTAAATTTTATATGTTTTGGAAATTTTTAAATTTATAAGTTAGTTTTGAAAATATAGTTTTTAAGATTTTTCTTATGAGTTTATTATTTTAAAAATATATAAAAATAGATTTAATACAATATGCATTTAATTATAAGATTTAATTTAACAAACATTTAATTTAAATTAGTATATAATGTGTTTAAGTATTTACTTAAATTTATTTTAATATTTTAAAAATAGATTTCATAACTTTAATAATAAAGGTTGGGAAGGTAAATCAATGTTGACTTGGAGTTTAAATTGGTTAATAATTGAATTTAAATAAGAATTTATTTGAACTTATTGATTTTGGGATTTTGAAAATTTTGATTTATAACTTGATTGTTAATAAGGTGATTAAATGAATATTCTCAAATTTAAATAAAATTGAGATTTAATATTTAATATTTATTTAAATTGATAAGTTGGGAATTAAATAAATTGTTATTGAAAAAATTAAGTGAATGTTTTCCAATTTGAATAAAATTAAAGTTAAATGTTGAAATATAAATGAAATTTATATTGTAGATGTTTGAATATTTAAAACTTGACTCTTTGAACTTTAAATTGAAATGGTTAAACTGGAATTGATTTAAATTGAATGGTGGAATTTAAGGTGATTTGAATTGAACTGCAAAATTGGAGGAGACAAATTTTATTATATTAAGTATTTTAATATATATAAACCATTTTAATATATATATATATATACTATTTACAATATCTAAAATGTGTAAGTTGGAAGTGTTATGATTTCCAAAGTGTTATGATTTCAAAGTGTTATGATTTCCAAAGTGTTATGATTTCAAAAGTGTTATAAATTTGAAAGTGTTACGATTCTGGAAATGAATATTATTTTAAAGTGAATAATGATATTGAATTGATATGGTTTTGAAATGAATATGGTATTTTGATATGAAGTATGAACTATTTTGAAATGAAATGACCACGGTGTGAAATAAGCGTTTGGTTGTTAAAGAGACCGGGATCGGATATTGTCATACTCTCTGCCAATACCGAAAACCACTTTAACAACTGTGTACGTGGTGGAGATTCCAGAATTAAGTAGGATGGTTTGGTGACGATTCTGTATGGTATTTATGTAGCCTTGACTCCGGTGAGTCAGCTTGATGCGGCTAAAACAGGAGCCACGCCGGGCCAAGTGAGGTCATTCCTTCGATCAGACACATTTCTTCGATACCATTCTATTGCTTTTGTGATTTGATTGGGTGCACCCTTTGATTTGGGAGTGTGTCACGAGGTGGGTGGTAGTAGCTGCTATGCATTACCACCAGTCCGGATCCGCAAACAGTATATCTACCTTGGCAGTGCCTCGAGTGCCTTATCGCATGCCCTATCGCGCCTTCTACGAGTTTGTTTTGTACCGTACCTATGTGGTGTCCTCTGTGTAAACCTCCAGTTTACGGAGGAGCGTACGTTATTGTATAGACTACGGGAATATATAAAATGTGTTAAGGGGGTTATGGGTAACGCTTTAACGCTATTTTAATACTTTTACTTTACTATAGACATATTATAATAGCGTATATTACTACGTAGTAGATAGTTCCACGGATCCTTAGAGGATGGAAATCCCAACTATCCTTAAGTTACTTGTATTTCAGTTGACATTTCACTTGAGTTGAATTTATTAATATAAGAATGATAATCCTGACTCGAGTGTTTTGTGTTTTGCTTTACGCTCGAGTCAGACTGAGTGTCACAGCATTTGAGACTCACCTTTGGAGCTTTGGAGCTGTGCTTGAAGATCCATCTATATCTATTTAGTTTTCAGCTATCTAGTTGATTGTTCAGACTTGTCATTTGTTGTATTCGAGACTACATTGTATTTGAGATATTCCGTTGTATTTTATTTCATACTCTAATGTTTATAGTAGCTTCATGAACTACTATTTATCTATTCCGCTGCTTATTGTTATATTACTCTGTGTCTGTGATTTTGTGATTGATTTATTTACTGTATATGCTGAGTTTTGCCAAATATAAATTAACAATATGATATTTGAGCAATTCAAGTCCGACATGTGCGGATGCGAATGGTTCGAAATGCCAGGTCGTTACACGTTTTGCTTGGTGACATCGGAGGCTGAGTTGTGGGTACCAGAATGATGAGGAGGAGATGATGGTCAGGTTGGCGAAGCTGGTGGGTCGATTTGGTGGGCGAATGGGTGGTGCACGTGCACCACCGTGCACTTGTTTTATGCGAGTAGGGGATGTGCTGATACGTTTGAGGAAGAAGGGAAAGAACCGGGCTTGAGACGTGTTGGGCTGAGTGTTATTTTGGGCTGGTTGTTTATATATAAAAAAAAGAATGAGTAATGGGTCAGATTTGGTTAGTAGGCTGGGCCAAAATTTATGGTAATTGTTTAGTTTAGTAAATTTAAATTTGTGTATTGGAATTTATTTTAGTTTGATTTGGTAACTCATATAAAAAAATTGTAACTTACTCATGCAAGATCCGAATGAGACGTCGTTCGTCGCATTGGGTTCGTATTAACGGGATGTACGCAATGAAATTGGTTTGGAACGATTTAGAGCTTCTGAAATTTTAACTATATTAGAACGTCGTTCGAATTTAATCGGAACTGGAACGTGGAAGCGACAATAAAAATTAAAGTGAGTAAAATCTCACTCATTTGGATTTACTAGTTTTAAATAGTTAAAAATTATTTATTGGATGATTGGATGGATTGATAATTATTATTATTATCAGTTGGATGTTATATTATATATATTAGTATATATATTAGTACTTGGATTGAATATTCCCACCTACTATAGCGGATGAGACCTTATGCGCCCCACATAATAGCGGATGACCCTATATTACCACGATATCCCGCCTCGAAGCGGGATTGGTATTTTATGTTATCTAACATCTATGGATCCAGGGAAACATGTTGGATGGACCAACTAGATTCCTCAAAAATATTGAATTTAATTTCATATATAGTGATATATGATATGTTTGAATAATCTGTGATAGATTATAGTGTGATTTGAATTTATTGGATGATATGGTAGCATTGATCTTAAATTTAATATTTTGAAACTATAATATTATTTTTGGATTTTAAAGGAAATTGAAAAGTGATTTGGAAGTGAATGTTTATATAGAATTTTGGATTTATTTAATAGAAATTGTTTTGGACAAAATAAATGGTTTAACTTTGTACTTAACAATTTCGTGATATTTTAAATAGAGATTTTGGGAAAATGTATATAAAGGATTTTAAAATAATAAATCTTAAGTGATACTTGCTTAAATATAAAGGGTTTTAAAAATCGAGATTTTTTTATAGATTAGGAGAATAAAAGGGAATTTGGAAGTAATTATAAATTGGTTATACTGGATCTTAAATAAGATTTTTTAAATTTACAAAATGGAAGTAGAAATCGAGATTTGATTGGTTTCGGAATATAGTTTGGATTATTTAATAAATAGATTTATGAATGGAATTTCATTTAGAAATTGATTTACAAATGGATTTAAATGATATGAAACTATTGTAAACTGAAAATGAGATTTTGAAGTTTATAAATGATGTTTATAAATAAAGTGAAGTGATTTCATTTGGTAAATTAGAAATATAAACTCACAGTGAGAATTTATAATGAGATTAAGAAATCGGTTTAGAGAGGATACTGAATTCTATATTGGAAAATGGAAATAGTTATGGAATTGGAAATGTGAACCGATTTATGATAAATCGAGAGAGATTTATAAGTAATAAATTGGATATGTTGAATTTTAAAAATGGTTTTTCTCAAAAAGTTAATTTTTGATTTTTGAAAAGGATTTTTATGTATTTAATTATAAATTGGATGAAAATATTTCACAAATTTAGTTATTTAAATATTTAAATTAGTTGAAAGGAATTCTAAGTTTATAAACTAGTTTTATAAATCGATTAGAAATTTTATAAATAAATTGGAATTAGTAATTGACATTTATTTTAAAAAGTGCTTTGATATTTGAAATAACTATTGAACCATATCTTTGAAATCTATTATTATTATGTATATAGTTTAAAACTAGCAATTGGAATTTATTTATTAATACTCTCAAGATTGTAATCCAGATTTGTTATAACGGATGTGATTGTTTAAGTGAAGTGTTATATTGGGATTTTTGGAAATTTAGGGAATTTCCAAAATAGTTAGACTCAGGATCTTCGAAAATGAATTTGAACTCATTAAAGGAATTTTAAATTGTTAGTTGGATTATAAATAAGTATAATCGAAAAATTTTGGAAATTTTAAAAGGAAATAATAAAATTTCAGAGATTTATGAGTTAAGTACAGAATATTTTCTAAGTGTGAATATTAGGAATGATTTTAGGAAATAGACTATAATAATGTCCTAAGTATTGGAATTAAATGGTTTTGAAAATATTATAATTACAAAATGATTTATATAGGAATATTTTTCTAAGTAATGAATTAAAAGTTGGATTTGGAAATATTTCTAACTATTGATATGGGTTGAAATATTCTGGATTTGAGAAATTTAAAACTTGTTTTCAACTATTGAAATACTGGAAGAGTTTTGGATATATATCTTAGTAAAGATATTTTGAAATGAATGTTTTGGACAATTTATAATATGGGCCTAGTGACTGATTTTGTGTGCAATTTGATAGTTAAATAACCGACTATCAAATATGGCCAAATTCGTTGATCGTTTCGAAGAGACCGGGATCAGATTTAATTATTCGAAAACCACTTTGATCCGATTTGTGCGTTATGAATTGTGATATCGTGAAGCAAATGAAGGCGGTGATTCGGTTTGTCCAGATCCAGGGCAAATTATATGGATGAATGCTATCATTGCATTGTTGCCTGGAAGGCAATGTTAGCATTCCAAGAATGAATGCTATTCGAAAAGGTAAACGTAGCCTCAAGCCTCATAACCGGGAAATGACCGAAATAGGACATGCAGCAGGGCTAAGTGGGTCACTCCCATTAGGGTATGTCATCATCTTTCTAGATACCCTACATATACATATTTATGGATTGGTTGTGCATGAGATCTCAAAACGGTCGGAAGACCGAGGTGATGACATATTCGGTACTAGTAGTCAAGTGCTAGGCCGGTTCTGTGTGGCAGGGTACAAGATGTTCTTGTCAGACCCGGGTGCATTGATCTGGAGATACACTCATCAGAGGTAGTTCCTTACCTAGTCATAGTATGGAATCCATTCTCCAATACGCGCCGTACGGCTTTTGATTGTATCCTTATTATGCTGGAACGTGAGATGCAAGCATTTCAGCTATTTTCTAATTTACTTTCCTTAGAAACTATTATAATATCAGATGATTTTGATATAAAACGTTTTAGTTATCGTAAGGTAAAAACACGTCGTGTTTATGTGTGGCGTGGTCTTATGAGATACCTTTGTTTTTCAAAGGATTTTGCATATAATTAAATTCAAATTGAGTGTGTTTTCTCATGCTGGTTTTCCAGACTGACTCGGGTGTTATTTTGTTATAAGGCTCGGGTCAGACTGAGTATTACAAATTTGGGTTAGAATGCTATGGAGCTCAGGAGACGAGCTGGACTACAAAGACGTATTACACGTACTTGATTATAATCCGCTGTGTGTGTCAGGCTGTATAGTCAGCACTGGTGAGGACAAGTTATAATAACAGTCCATATTGGTTTGTTGATTGTTGTACTCTGATGATTGTATGTATATTATAGTTACAGTTTCTTTATATAATAATATGTTATTATATATTATATTTTGTTCTGCTGCGATTATGAGATTCTGTGATGTTGTTTCTGTTTCTTCTATCTCTTGCTTCTTCAGCCTAGTAATTTGTCCTTTCGTACAATTTGGGTTGGACAAGTGTGGTTTATTGTCAATTCAAAGGGTACGGAACGGCAGGTCCCTACATTTGGTACTGGAGCTAGTGGTTAAACAAGAATCTTGGCTTCGATGGGGGTAATTCATTAGAGATAGGGTCAGCAGCACCCTATAATGAGTTTGGGTGTATTAATAGATATGAGTGCGTATTTGTTAGTGAATATAAAATCTGTTGGTTGATTTGTTGATTGCTTTATGGATTCTTGTCAATACGAGTAATTAACATCATTGATAGCGATATCTAAACACTTGAACAGAGCAATTTGACATGGTATTGTTTTGAAATTGGGTAAATGAAATAATTTTACCTGGATTATATTTTATATATAAAGAAATAATTTTTCAAAAAATTGTCATGTTGTGTTTGGTTTTTAGGAATTGATAATGTTAAACTATTATCATTTGTAATTTGTTGTTTTGATCGAATAAAAGTTGAGATTATAATGGAAATAAGATTAAATGTTAAGAAATAATTTTATATAACCAAATGAAATTATGTAAATATGATTTATAATGTGATTTATAAATTGAAATGAAATGGAATTCCTGGAGTATATTATATAAATATAGTTTACTAAAATGATTTATAAAGGATTTAAAAGCTAGAAATTTGAAAATTTGAATCCTGTTGGTTTTGAAAATTCTTTTCAAAAGGTTTTGGGAAAATAATAGAGATATTAATCGGAAAATATTTTTGAAATAATTTTAAAAAGTATTTCAAAGAAAGTAAAAGCACCGAACTCACTTCGGTCGTTGGAAAATAATTTCGGTGATGACTGTAGCATCATCGACGTTCATTTTCGAGTTTCCAAGAGAGGAATTGCTACCATTGGGGTTTTGATTTGGTGAAACTAGTTTTGATTTTAAAATCAAAAGAATCATTTGTTATACCAAGGGATTTTGTGTGTGTGTGTGCGTGAGTATATGATTTCAAAAAGCAAAAAAAGATGATTTGAAATACTTAGAATAAAGTGTTTAAACTCTGGAATTTTGATTTTAAATGTTTTATTTGGGAATGTGAGAAAATTTAGTTGTGTAGGGCTAAGTAAAATGAGTTTTAGAAGAATAAAAATTGATTGAGATTTGGAATGAGCGAACTAATTAGATTATTAGTGAATTGAATATGATTTGGAATACCGTGGAAATAGTGAAATTTAAGAATGAATTGAGTTAGATGGAATTGATTGAGAATTTAATAAATTAATGGTGGGACTAATTGATTTAATTAGTGAGTTAAATCTGGTTTTGGTATATGGTTGGTAAAAAAAATTGAATATTTAAAATTGGGAAGATGTAAAGTGATAAAGCTTGGGAAGAATGAAATTAAGGTAAAGAGTAATCATGGCTGATGTAGTGGGCAAAAAATATATAATAATAACTATTTATTTAATCCATGGATTGAAGTAGCCTAAACTAGATAAAATGTGTTGTGTTTTAATTCTTTATTTAATCATGAAGTCAACTCTAGTTAGATTCTACGCCACTGAACTAGTCTAAACTAGACCAAATCTACATCTTGGATTATAAGTTTAAATTAAAAGGAGTTTGACTTAAGTAAAAATTATATTTGAAATTGGGTAAGTAAGGAAAGTGTAAAATTTGAAATTTGAAATTGAATTTTGACTTAAGTAAGTTAAAATGGATTTTATTGATTGGAATTTAACTTAAGTTAAGTTAAATAAAAATTGAATTGGGATTGGAATTATATCGAATGGAATTAAATGTATTTTGAAATGTTTTCGAATAAAATAGAAATGGATTGCAATTTTGTTGACTTAAGTTATAAATAAATTGAATTTAAGTGTAAATAAATTGATAAATAAATTGAATATGGCATTGGGATATTATTTGAAATGAATATGAATATCTTGGATGTGAATATGAAATGGAGCGCAAATAAAATTTGTTGTTGAATATAAAATTGAAGGAATAAGATTTTTGTGAATAAATTGAATGTGAATTAATAGAAGTTGATAAATTGATTTATAATCAATTTATATGGTTTATAAGCTGAAGTGGCTATTTTATTAATGAATATCACCAAATAGCATGGAAAAATTTGTCGTATGATGTAAACGGAAGTAAATAAAATTTTGTGAATCAATGGAAAGTGAATAAATTGATTTCTAATCAATTTGGAATGGATATGGATTTGTTGGGTATAAATATGAATTAACTGCTAATAAATGGTATGTGAATCATTTGGAATTAAATGAAATGGCATATAAATTTAATTTGAAATGAATAACTAAATGTTCTGGTATTTGTATTATATAAGTATAATCAAATGTTTTGTATACAGCTTCATGAACTGTTATTTCATTATTATATTTTGTCATTCCGATGCGAGATTCTATTTTTTTTATTTCTTTCTCTTTTTCTATTTACCCCAAATAACAATCCGTCCTTCTGTATGGTTTGAGTCGGCACGTGTGTCTGCTTAAAGCGTACAAAAAGGTGGGATGTTACAGTTGGTATCAGAGCCAGGTTTAACGATAACCTTAGCTTTGTGGGGTCTGACTCTTTAAAATTAGGGTAGTAATACCCTAGAATGAGTCGCTGAGCGTATATATATATGAGAGAGTGTATTTGTTAGTGTGATCAAATGTTTTTATATTGTGTTAATTTGTTTCGTTTTGTATTTATAAATTCTGGTCGGTACATAGGACGCTATGACATCGATGGGGATTTCTAAACACCTAATAGGACAGACGAACACAATATTTGTTTTGAAATATAGGTGAATGAAATAATTTTGCCTATTATATATTTTGTATATAAAATAATAAATTTTATAAATAATATATTTGGTTGAAATATATTGGTTGTTAGGTAGTGAAATTTATAAATATAGGTTGGAAATAAGATTTGAAAATAAAATAAATGAAATTTGGAAATTTAGAACTTAAGTTTCAGGGTTTTTGAAAATTTCTTTCGAATGTTTTTGGAGTATAATAATATTATTTAGAAGTATTTTCTAATATAAATATTTCAATATAATTTGAAAGAATTGTTTTAATGAAATTTTGAAAAGAAATAAGTTCTGTACTCCCCTCTCTGTCGTTGGAAAATAATTTCGGTGATGAGTGCACGCATCATCGACGTTCATTTTCGAGTTTCAAAGTGGGAAGACTGTTGTAGTAGTTTTACTACACATTTATTTTAATGAACAAACATTAATTTCAAAATTTAAACGTGGTTGGATATAAAAGATATGATTATATATATTTTGAAATAATTGAAATGGAACCCGACATTTAGTTCTTAAGTTTCTATAAATTAGAGATTTAAATTATTGTAATGGAATAAAATTTTAACTATTTAATAATTGAAACTTCTAAATGAAAATAAGAAATTATATGCTAAGTTATAACTGAAATATACAAGGAATTTGAAATTTGTAACTTGTAAATGAAAAGAATATGAAAATAAGAAATGATAATTATTGAACCTTATGTTAAATAAAACAAGTAAGTCAAACTTGTGTAACTTTTAATTGCATTCTTAAAGGCATATATTTATAACTTACCAATTATAAAAAGTTGAAATGTTAAAAGAATATGTAATGGAAATTTTTACAAGTAAAACTTATGTAATGGAAGTGTTCAATGAAATTTACTTATAAATAAGAAATTTGATATGAAATAATTATAAACTTGAGTTAAAATTGTAATACTACTAATTAAATGAAATAGAAAATGAGTACTATAAGTAATGGATTTTGAACTTAAGTTAATATTGAAACTATTTATAATTAAAGTAAATAATAAAATGAATATAATGCAATAAAAGAAATTGACATGATATGAATAAATGAAAATGAATTTTTGTAAGTAATAAAGGAAAAATAAATGAAATAAACACTGAATGAATGAATGGGAAAAAAAATTTGTAAGAGATAAATGTAAGTTAAAGAAATCATCCTTGTATGAATGAAAAAAAACTATAAATGCTGTGAAAGAAATTTAATAAGAATAACTCAAGTACATTGTGAATTATTGTTTGTTTTGGTTTATGGGTTGTTTGGGAAATGATACTTCTAATTGTTTGGATGCATGAATAATCTATTGGGTTCATCTAAGACTGTTGAGTAAATGGTATACTTAGTAGTTATTTGTCGTTCTATGTGATTAAAAGTGTCTTAACCCGAACAAACTATTTGTTTGTTTGATATGGATGGATAATTGATTTGTATTGATCTCATATGATGATTGTATGCCGTGGTTGCCAGTGATTGTTGTTTATATTGATTTGTTTGTTAGTGGTTGAATCTACATTAAACATTTCATTTTATGTAATTATTAACCTCTTTGGATTATATAAGTGAAATACAGGCTATGGAAGCAATTGCTACTGCTTTTGGTTTCGTAATTAATCGTTGTTTGCCCGACAAATAGGTATGTTCTCGGATTACGGTTTTATAGCGATATTATATTATTTTCCCGTTGTAGGAATATATTATTTTGAAATTTCATGATATATATTATGATTAATATTATTATTTTTCTCCCGAATCTCTCCGTACAAAGGAGACTCTGCCGAAATTTTTCGTGAATTTTGGACTTAGAAAATTTTGTGAAATATTTTCCAAACTTTTACTTACTTGAATATAAAAGAATTTAAGTGTTATAAATTGATATATTTTATTTAAATTATTTTTGTAAATTTATTTGTTATAAACTTAATATTTTAAATAAGATATATTAATTTCTTAATTTCTCTTTTCCCTTCTTCTTCCTTTTCGGGGACGAAAAGTTTTGAGTGTGGGAGAGTGTAACGACCCGTAAATTTTGATAATTTAAATTAGTTAATTTAATAAGATTTGATAATTAAATTTGAAAGAATTAAAAATTGGAGATTTAGTAATGTAATAAATACTAAAATGAAATGTAACAATGGTAATTAAAGCTGATTATTGATAAATTTTATGAAATTCCTATTAATTGAAATAATGTAAATGTTATAAATTGGTTATAAATTGAATATATGAAAACAGATGCAAATATTGAATTAATTAATGAAATAATACATATTTATGATAATTGGATAAAAACAGTGCTATGTAAGCAATTGTAACATTTGTTTGTTAATAATAACTTATAGGTGTAATTAAAAGTTAATGGTAACAATTATGTATATTACCTATTTATTTAGCCTGTTAATTTAAATTGGAAATAAATTTCAATAAATGTAATCAAATATTATGTTAATGTAAATTAAGTTAATATTTGGAAATAATGTTAATTTTATTCATAATATGATAATTGGTTGAATAAAAAGAATGGAAATCAAGATTTATTAATTTATTGGAATTCAAATTATAATAATTGGATTAATTGCAAATAAATGAAATTAAATATTTAAATACTACGTTAATAGAGATTGAGATGAAATTTGAGAATATTAGTGTAATAAATCATGAACCAATGTTAATTTCACCCATTTGATAATAATGGATTGAATAATAGGATGGAAGTTCAATTAAATGGAATTATCCGACATTTGATTTATAATTATTGAATTTATTGAAATCGGAAGTAAAGATGGAAATTATTGAAATAATTAACATTCAATTAACCTGAAAATTTGTTTTAAATTGTTATAAATGTCTAAGTAACCAAAAGTGATAAAATTTATTAATTATAGAATCAGAATTGTAAAATTGATTTGATTAATTAATTATTAATTTATTTAATTAATGTGAAAATAGCCATTTTGGCAACTATCTCGGATTTCGACGAAACCAGTTTCATCGGATCTGTAACGGTAAATTATTGTAGGATTTCAAGTTTCGTAACGATCAGACTTGTTGTTTGATCGTACCGGCTCGAAACGCCTTGAAATTAATTTAATTGAAATCAATTGAAATCAATTTGAAATAAATTGATTTTATCATAACTTCTTCATACGATAGAATTAGGACTTGAAACCTCTTCCGTTGAATTTGAAGTCATCAAAAATATCTATTTTGATATATGGGATTACCCTTATTCGTTCCGGAGACAGAACGGGCTTTTCGGGCCATTTACCGTTCAACGTTATAATCAAATCTTATCCGTTCTTTCTATTTTCTGACCTATCTATAAATATCCTGTTATAAACCCTAGTGTTCCTCAACTCAGTTTGTTTGTATGTACAATTTCATTTGTTCCTCTCTTTCCAATGGCAGACAAACCCTAATTCCCAATTGCAATTTTAAAACAAAAAATCAAATCAAAAATTCAAACTTTCCAAACTATGTCAAATTTTATATGGATATGAAGATCTCGATGAATCGAGTCAGCGTGTGGTGACAGTTTGTCATAACAATGTTCGAATCGATCGGGAATCGCGGTCAAAGTCGAATTGGGCGTTTTTGATTTCGTCATCAATCGACGAAATTGAAATATGGGTTTTGAAGGGCTCGTCGTATGGAGTTCGACGCTGGTGGTCGCTTGACCTGGATTTGCATGTGGTGGTGGGAATTTGCGAATTAGGGTTTCAAACCCTAGTTCTTTTAAGAGACGGCGACGACAATAGGGGGATCGGAGGCGGCACAGGCGGCACTGGTAGGTGCGGTGGTGGAGTGCGAACTCGATGGTGGTGGTGTGGTCATCTCCGGTGGTCAAAGTTGGGAGGTGCTTACGTGTTTTGGGTTTGGGTGTCATGGCATGGGACAGAGGGAGGAGGTGACGTGTCTGCTTCTGATTTATCAATTAATTATAATATATATTGAAATTTAAAATGGTCTAACTCCCATAACTTTCACGTACGAGGTCCGATTTACACGCGGTTTGATCCACTGGGATTGTATTGAAAGTTTGGACATTTTGACGTTGGTTTGGATGAATTCTGAGACCATTCAAATTTTGGGCTTATTTTGAATTTAAATTCAAAGGTGAGTGTTTTAACCGACTCATAACTTCTAAAATTTCTTATGTTTGTTAAATTAATTTATGATGTGATTAGAAATTTATTTATGACTGTTTGGTATATTTTAAATCATCATCTCTGTTAATCTGAATTTATTTGAATTAAATCGTTATTTAATTTATTATTGAATATAAATTGCCAGTTAAATACCTGTTATTGATTATCAGTTCTTTATTGATATTTATTGATTGTTTTGGATGATGATTGTGGTGGATGTTGATTGTTAATATTGGTTAAATGGATGTTTTATTTTATATCGTTATAAAATGCAAGTTCATTATGGATTTTTATTCGGGATTGCGGTTTTAAATGATATACAACCGTAAAAATTTTAAATTGCGGATTGAAATGATAAATATCCGTATCACTTGACCCTAGGGTAGATAATTATATACGGACACCGGTTTGGTTAAATTAAACGATTTTAAAATCCTCGATTTTTGAACATAATTAAATGATATTTTGAAATGGAAATTCGATTTATATAAATTTAAGTATTTTGAAAAATCAAGTTTGCGTTGAATTGTGAATTGGTTTAAAAAGGAATTCCTTTAAGAAATTAAATTGGAAGTTTGAAGTTAAACCTTTATGTATAAATGAAATTCTATTGAAAATGAGTTATTGAATTTGTTTGAAAATAACTTTGAAATATTTTGAAGTTGGAGTAATTTGTATTGATACTTGTAACATGGATTTAAACGATATGAAATTCGATAGTTTATTGAAATTTGGTTTGTCGATTTGGAAATTTGAAATGGTCCAAATATGTCGAAATGAAATGAATAGTTTAAACTGATATAAATTCCATACTCATATTTTAATATAAACTGTTTCAAAAATATATTTATAATTATTAAGGTTTTCAAATTTATTAAACTATTTAACAAATATTAACTATATAAATTATTTTGATCTGTTCAAACCAATTTGATTTAATTTAAACTAATTAAATCATTTTAATTTATTTTAAATCTAATTAGTCTATTTTAAGCTATTTAATCTATTTTATTTATATAATCTAAATTAAATCTATGTAACCATTTTAAATCAATCTAAAAGTACTTTAACCATAATTAAACTATTTTAGAGTATTTTAACTATTTATAATTATTTAAACCATTTCTAAATTTCCAAACCAAGTAAAGTGAAAGTGTTTATGTCACATACCGAAATTTTCGACTTTCGAAAATTCGACATCGATACTCACTTTATCGACTGCCGAGCAATCGAGTGCCGGAAACTCCAATAGTGAGGGTTTTAGATAAAGAAAAAGTAGAAGAAGAAGAAGATAGAAGAAAAAGAGAAGAAAAAGAAAAGAAGAACAACACATCAGAACAGCAACAGAAACAGAACAATATCAGAATCTTACACATCGCAGCGGAACAATATATAATAGATAAATGAATAATCTTTAAAACAAAGAACGATATCATTTTATACATACATCAATCATCAGAGTCAATATACAACAATGGACAGTTATATAACTTGTCCTCATACAGAATACACAGCGGAATAAATACTATCAGATACAAATACTACGTCTCGTCATCCAGCTTATCTCCAAAGCTCCAGAATATCCAGATAACCTAATAATCTAACTCTAGACTGCCCGTGTGGAAATTGGTGGGCACCCAGAGTTTAGAAGGGAACAATAAACTCCGAGTCAGTCATGGTGACTGGTGTGAGATCGTAAAACAGTTTATCTTTAAAAGATAACAAAGGAATATTTTAAAGTCAATTCGAAATGCTTTTGGAAAATGAAACTACCATAAGACCTCCCGCCACACACACAATGCAAACGCAGAATTGGAGGAGATTTCTTCTTATGATAGTCAAAGATGCTTACTACGCCAAATCAAATCATTTTTTTTTATTGATATTAGTGCATAGTGTAGAAAACATTTCGAAAGTATAATATTAATCTTAGCCAGCATAGACATTTCGAACTATGCCTACTATAGCTACCATCCAAACAGTGGGGCGCCACCATAAGTGAATGATAGGTTCTACAACTAAAACCGTACAAGTCACGTATTGTTTCTTTGGATTTCCAACAAATGGTCAGGCTAAGGAACTTCCTATCCACGATGGGTACGTCCCTGGAATAGACGACCCGAGAAATAACCTAACATTACGGTTAGATCTCTGCCAACACAAGGCCGGGTTACCTCTGCAAAAGTAGGTAACTACTGACACGCGTATGCCATCCCCCGATCGTCACCGATCTTCCCGAGGATCCCCGATTCCAACAAACCACATAGAAAAAATAATGCAGTAACCACAGAGGTTAAGTATCTGGGCTCCATACCATGATACCACCTTTATCCAGAAGGAATGACATACACTAAGGGGCGCTACTCCCTAGAACCTTGTTGCATCCTTCCTGTTTCGACCATTTCCGGGGTGTGAGGCTCGACGAAGTCTCATCCACAAAGCTACGCTTTCTCAAAAAGCCCTGCTTCGGGTCAAACAAAATGATCAACCTATGATCACAAAGATATAAGATCAAACAAATGATCATATCACAAATGATCAAACACTGATCATTTCACAGCAACACTCAGTATGCCACATTACCAAATTGGGATATATCGCTGATGATTTTCAACTACATAACCTCTGAGCTCGTACGTCTCAGAGAAGGGTGTTAAGCTAAGAGAATAAATTCTCCGCCACCAACAGAAATGTATTTGAAAGAAATCAGCTTTATATCTCAAATTGTAACGTCAGACACACAATCCATACAAGTCTGTTCCGGGATCGAACAGAACCGAAGGCACTTCTCACGAAGCCCTTGCATTTCCGGATAATTTTCAATCACGTCAGGACTTCCCGTCACTAAGGGTGATAAACCTCTAAATCGGAGATCAGCCGATGTAGAGTAACTCGACGGTAATCCTTCCGTTTTCAAAAATATCCGGTCTTCAACACCGGTCTTCAAATGCAATTCATAACGACGTATCACATATTCGGCATGGGTTATACGACCCCATGGTCCTTTCCCGGCTAACCCGAATAGTGAGCGATTATTCAAAAATAAGTGTGGCATTCAAATTCATCCAATTCACAACAAATACCTATCTAAAGGTAATTATTGATAGTCGGTTATTTAACTATCAATAAAGATGCGCAACATCATCAGATTCCAAATAATTTTCCAAATTATTTCATCTTTCAAAAATATCTTTACTAGATATAAAATTTCCACACTTCAAAAATAAATCAACGTTTATTTTTAAACAACTTCCCTTTCTTTTATAAATTCCATAGTGAATTTATATTTCAAATATCTATGGATATACGATTTTCAAATCGTTTTCAATATTCATTTTCAATTTATCTTTACAAAGATAAATTCTCAAAACGTTCATTTCATATTGGAAAAGCATTTCCATACTTATTTAATTATAAGTAATTCACAAATCATTTATTTTCATCATTTGAAAAATATTCAATATACTTAAATCAAATTTAAGTATAAATTCATTCTTTAAGGAAATCATTTACTATAACATTTATTTGAGTCAAAACGAATGTTGCGTAAAACATCGTTACGACGACTCGGAATCACTAGTATAGGGATTCAGAATTAAGATAGATATATAAATCCCAATACTATATAAAATATTTCCTTTCGGAAATCATTTACTATAACAACAGTGTTATAGTCTACCATTTCCTTATTTTTCGAAAAACGTCTATTTCAACAATAAATGTTGAAATCTATGATTTCGATAGTTCACACGTTTTAAAACATCTTTTAAAACAATTAACTTCATTTCATAATATCGCTTTCCCAAAACCCTATCCATTTTACTTAAAAATATATTCACTGTCCAAAATCGTGAATATACTTCACTAACCACATTTCAGTCTTTTCTACACATTTTATTTCAATAAAAATTCGCTATTTAAAATCGCGAATATATCTTCTTTAATGTCCTTCTATATTTAATTTATCCAATTCAATCTATTTCGAATTTATAAAACAACGTTTATAAATTCTATTTTCTATTCTATAACAACTTCGATTTTATAAATTTCCTTTAATGACCCATTCAATTTTATAACTCAACGTATACATCAAAAATCCATATTATAAGTTAAATACTTATAATTTATTTATTTTAAAAGAAATCGTTCTTTTAAACTTTACAAACTGTAAATAAACCCATTTTAACATCATTTCCATTTTTAAATCCACATTCCCAAATATTCACTTTTAACCCCAAAATCAAATCCCAAATTGATTTCTAATTCTACTTCAATACCACATCAATTTCAATATTCATTTCTAAATTAATTTCCCATCCCAAATCATTTTATATTGATTTTTTTCTAAACTTGTTTCAATTTGCCAATTAAATTTATAATTGGACTTCCAACTTATTTCATTTTAAACAAATTCCTCTTAAAGAAAATAAATCCCTTTTTTTCCTTTTCCAACTATTTAGAAATCCAAATTTTAATTAAATTCTTCAATTTAAAATCACTATTATACGAAATTCATTTACCTAACATTTTCACTTGATTCTGGAATTAATTCGATAAGAATATAAAAATTAACCTTTTTTATACTTTAAAATTCCTTTCTTCGAATTTATTCAATTTCTAAAATTGATTCACTTAGAAATTTTCTACTTGAATTTCAAAAATTCCATTTCGTTTATCTTTGGAATCCAATGATGTCGAAACATCCATTCAGCTAAATTTTAGCTTTCAAACAATTTCCAGATATCAATATGATTTATAGCATCGCTATAAAATCATTCACAGATTCATATCAAAATAGAAATAAATTCAATCAATGTGAGGGGTCCAGTTGGATCCCTCCAACCTGTTTCCCTGCATCCAAAGACGTCAGCACAATACCAATTCCGCTCCAGTACGGAATTATCGCGGTATATGGGTTTTTATAAATCCGCTTACTAACGGCGCAATAGGGTCTCATCCGCTATACGAGGCGGGAATCAATCATAAATCCAATATATACATATGCCAATATGTATATATTGCTATATATATAATAGATATATCCTACTATATCTAATATCACAATCAACATAGTAATCATATCAAACAATCAAAAACTGCAATCAATTTTTGAGTGAGAAAAATCTCACCTTAGCTTTTTATTTTTGCAATCCATTTCCATCCCAGTTTTATTTTTCTTCGTTGTATTCGACCTTGTATAACAATTTATGATTTCATTAATATTTGAAATAATCGAATGATCAATTTATTTTCCTATAAATAGATTTAATTAACTAATAATTAAAAAAAAACCAATTTCCCTTTCCAATAAATTTATCCAATTAAAAATAAAGTTTTAAAACTAACTTTCTTATCTGAAATTTTTTTTCTTATATATATATCCAAATTGAAAAATCTGCTCATATCCACAAAACTGTTCTATATAGATAAAAATCAAATCTTTTTATAGAAGTCCCTAATTCTTTCCAAAGTCTTATCTAAATATATACTTGTATTTATATCATCTTGTTTTAATGAAATTTTAACAATTGTAGTTTTCTAAAATTATGTATGTATATATTTACTGTAAAAACAGAATTTTTTTCTTTCCTTTACTGCAAATTCATTCACGTATACATATATATGTATACACTTCAAAAACTAAAATATACCTTATTGAAAATCATTTCTCTGTCTGTATAAGTATTTACGAATATATATTTATTTACGTATAACCTAAATAAAATAAAAATTGAAACAATCAATTCAATACCTTACTGCCTTGCCAAAACGACCTTCGCAATTGACTTGAACGCCCTCCAGAAACTTGCGATCGCCACCGTAACGAAGACGAAATCGTGATTCCCATCTGAACGTGTCGCTGGCAATTCCATTGCGCACGAACTGGAGAGAAAAACTACGTTCGAACGAATGTCCTCTTGCCGAAGTTGCCGCAATCTCCACGAATATCACCATCTCCTCGAATGACATCGCCGCCAACGATCGCCTGAAGTCGAACCCTAGAACGCCTCGCGTACCATCATTCAGTGTGACTCCGCCGTGGTCGCCGTTGTCACCACTCTGCTTTGGATCGCCGACCCCTATTCGCGACGCTTGCACGCGCGCCACCACTGTCGCTCGCGAATCCCAATCCTCTCCGCCTCGAACCCACTGCGCCTCCGCACGAGATCGTGCTACCACCAGTCGCTGCCCTAGCTTGCGTTCGATAATACACTCGCGATTCTGAGGCAGCTCGAGACGAGCTCATCTCTTCTGATTTTGGTTTTAGGAAAGGGGAATGACTTCGTTAAATTGAAATGAAGAGGAAGCTGGTTGTTTTCTTTTTGAACGAAAAGGAACGAGGAATTTTGTTTCGGCCATAGATTCGATTGCGAACGAAAGTTGTTTTTTTTTCGTTTTGTTTATTTACTTTGAACTGAGGAGGGAGATAGGGATGGGTTGCGTGATTTTCGTATCGTGATTGCAGGCGTGTTTTAAGGCTGAAACTAAGGGAAGAAAAGTTTTTAAACGTAAATGTTTAAATAAAATTTTAAATTTAAATCTCGATAAAAACTTCAATGCATTTTCGTGTCGTATTCTCACATACGAACTCCGAAAAATACGAAACTTGAAATCTGACAATAATTCGACGTTACGGACACAATGGAACTGGTTTCGTCGAATTCCTAGACTGTTTGAAAATTGACTAGTTTATAAATATCGGTTCGAGTGATTATTTTCAAAACTGAACAAAACAGTTCGAAATTTAATTCTGAAGCTTCTATCATCTTCAGTATTATCAATACGAATTTTAAAAGCTTTTGAAATATTTTTCTTCGGCTTAAAACTGAAGATTCACATTTTTATTCAGCATTCAATCGATTAAATTTCAAAGTTTAATCGCAAATTTCAAAGTTATATCGGGGATTCAAATTAAATCATCGTTCAAAGATTTAAAACAAATTAAATATTCTCAATTTAAATTTGGTCAAAATTCTGGGTCGTTACAGTTTAAATTCAATTCATTGTTTTAAAAAAAAATAAGGCCAAATGATGTTATAACCTAAGTTGGAATTTAAATGTATAATCAATTGAATGATGATTTTGAAGTAAGAATTTAACCTGTTTTGGAACTATGATTTTGAAAGAAATTATGAGTTTGGAAACGATATGATTTGAAAGTGGTATAGTTTTGAGAATACGATATTTTGATATAAATTGTGAATTTGACTTTGAAAGGAAATATAATTATCGAACTATGATTTCAAAGGTGAATATGATTTCGAAAGTAAGTAATGATATCGAAAATGATATGATTTGAATTGAATATGATATTTTGATATCAATTATGAAATGGTTTTGTAAATGTAAAAGAACCATCCGGTGTGTAATAAACGATTGGTTGTTAAAGAGACCAGGATCGGATATGGGCATACTCTCTGTCGTACCGAAAAACACTTTGACAACTGTGTACGCGGTGGAGATTCCAGGATGAAGTAGGATGGTGGCGACGATCCTAAAGGTATATTTACGTGGACCTAACTCCCGTGAGTTAGCATAAGGTGGCTAAAACAGGAGCGATTCCGGGCCAATGAGGTAGCTCCTCTGATCGGAGACATTCCATCGATACTATATTCTGGCTTGCGATTTATTTGGTGGCCACCCTTCGATTTTTACTCGGGAGTGTGTTTCGAGTTGGGCGGTAGTTGCGGCTATGCGTTACCAATAGTCTGGATGCGTAATTGGTATATCTACCCTAGCATTGCCTAGTTGTGCCTTGTCACCTACACTAGCGCGCCTTCTACGAGTTTGTTTTATGTCGTACCTATGTGGTATCCTTTGGCGGCTCCAGTTTACGGGGAGTTACGGTACTGTATAGACTATTGGCATACCTAAAAATGTGTTAAGGTGGAAAATATAAAGCCTTAACGCTATTTTTAAATAGTATACCTTACTTTAGACACTATATATTATAATAGCGTATTGTACTACATAGTAGATAGTTTAACGGATCCTTAGGAGATGTGAATCCCGAACATCTTTTGAGTTACTGCACTCACGTTAGACACTGGATAGGAGATGTCAAAACCCGTAAACATCTCTGATGCCGTTTACACTCATATTTATTTACCGTTGATTTAACTTACATAAGATCTTTTAGTTCTGACTCGAGTGTTTTGTCTTTTCAATTCGCTCGGGTCAGCCTGAGCATTTCAGGATTTGAAGACCTTATTTCTGGAGGATGAAGACGAAGATTTGTACTACTATTATTTACTATATTGATTCCACTGCATTGATACTGTTTCGCTGCATTATTATTTGTTTATCTTTGATATGTGTAACTCTGATTTTGTATTGTATAAGTATAATCAAATGTTTTTTATACAGCTTCATGAACTGTTATTTGAAAATTATATTTTGTCATTCCGCTGCGAGATTCTGTTTTGTTTTTATTTCTTTCTCTTTTTCTTGTTTACCCATAATAATAATCCGTCCTCCTGTATGGTTTGAGTCGGAACGTCTGTCTGCTTAAAGCGTACAAAAATGCGGGATGTTACAGTTTGGCTTGATTTTGGTTGCGCAAATTACATACAAAATAAGCTCACTCGCTTAAAAACGCTAAATAAAGGTACGCTTTCGGATTAAATACAACAATGAAATAAATATTGATATATATATTGTATTTTTGACCGTGTGGGTTGATGTATATATTTTTATCATTTTTGTCATATTGCAAAAGGCTCTCCGTATAAGGGAGACTCTTCCAAAAAAATTCGGAAATTTAGGGTGTTAGAAAATTTTTGTAAACTTTTGGAAAATTTTTGTTAAAAGAAATTTGATTTCGAATTGTAATTGAAAAAAGGGGTTTGGTTTAGAAATGGAAAACTAATTGTTTTGGGTTGAAACTAAAAGATTATAAAAAAGTGAAATATCAAATTTTCACTAAGTGAGTTTTTGAAAAGAAATGAGCTTGGAACATTTTTCCTACCTTTGCAATTTTGGGGACGAAATTCTTTTAAGAGGGGAGGAATGCAACGACCCAGGATTTTGGTTATTTGAAATTGGAATATTTTGTTAATTTTAAATATTTAAAAGTTAATTTTATAGATTTAATAACTTGAATTTCAAATATAATGATTTATGGGGTAATTTAATTGCTAAATTTAATAATTGAAATTTGGTTAAATAATTGAATCTTGGGGTTTAAGCTTGATAAAAATAATTAAGGGCTTATTTAATTTCCATAAATAAGAAGGAAGATAATAAAACTTTTAAAATTTAATTTAAAGGTGATTTACTCGATTTTAAAAATATCTCGTTTAAATTATCATATAAAAATATCTTTCCGGGGCACAGTCTCGGAATTCGATGAAACTAGTGTCATTGGATCTGTAATAGTGTATTATTATCGGATTTCAAATTTCGCAGTGTTTGGAGTTACCGTTTGGTTGTACGGGATAGGAACGCGCTGAAATTAATATCGAAAATTTAATATTATAATGTGGTTCAAAAAGCTATCTTCTGCATACGATCTAATTGGGACTCGAGACTTTCTCTATTGCATTCGAAATAGGGGTATAACATTAGGAACGCCAGGCGGCACGCCTCGATAGGGGTTTAGGATTTTATGTTATTATTAGTGGGATATTTTGAAATTTTTAATAATATATATATTGATTTGACTTTCCGTAAATATCTTTAATCGCATTAGCCGCAATTTTTTTTCAAACTCTATCCTACTTTCAGCCAGCTACGATCATGCCTACGTTGTTCCTTATACCAGACACTTTTCTCTTCTTCTATATAAAACGCAGCACAACAAAAGAAAGAAAAAAAGATAGCATCTTCATTTTTAAAATAAAAAATCAAAGTCAATACAAATCGATAAATCATGAAATTTGCTTTAAAATTCATGTTTTAGCATGAGCTTCAATCTGGTATAATTTTTGTGGGTTGCGTCTTCATATTTATATTCGACAGAGGATAGGCGAACGACAGAGGATAGGGGGACGAGCGAGACATATGTACGGACTGGAGGATCTGTGCAACAACCCGCATATTTATCGATTTTATATTTAAATATTTTTACTTAAATATTTCATCGTTCGTCGGATTTTTATCCGAAAAGCTACTTTTTGCAAACAGTCGAAATAGGACTCAAGACCCCTTCCATTGAGTTCAAAATGCCATTTGCGACCTTTTTGAGTATAAACATTGATATGTTTGGAGACTGTGAAATTTTGATACATTTTCACTTAGGGCTTTGGTTGGGTTTCAGCCCATTAACACCCCTTATCAACCTAGCTCCAACCCTCTCCTCTTCATTTCTTCATAATTTCCTAATACATTCAAGCTTCATCAACAATGGTGGGAGAGATTGGAAATTAGAAACTCCAAGCCCTAGTTCATTTGCAAATCCTTCTTCTATCTCCAAATTCAAGAAGAAGCTATTGGTAAGCATCCTCTTCTCCTTCTCCAACTCTTTCTCCTTTCAATTTCAGAAATTTCCTAAACCTAATTTAGGAAATGTTTCTCTTTTAAGCTTAGATTCAAGCTTGTTGAGTTGGAATTGAAGAGTGATTGTCCTTGCCTTGCTCTATAGCTTCCTCTTCATTGTTTTTGTGTAAAAGGTGAGATTTTTATCTCACATCTATGACTATAATTATCTTTGGTTGTTAGGTATGAATTCCTAACACCTCTTCATGTGCATTTGCTCTTGATTTGGATTGGTTTTGTGAATATTCCAATTTTTGGGTTTTTAAGTCAAATTTGTGTGAAAATCCTTTTATGGAAGTTTGATCATGCTTTTGGTGATGCATCGAGGAGCATATAGGGTCGGGTTGTCGATTGGCATAAACCCTTAGCGCCAATGTTCGTCCGGTTGCATTTCGGAAGAGTTTGCTCTTCATTTGGATAGGCTGAAAATCAGCCCAGGCATGATTCAGTCGACTGAAATCTCTGTTCAGTCGACTGAATCTGGAACCCGAAAGGTTCCAGGCATGATTTAGTCGACTGAAATCTTTGTTCAGTCGACTGAAATTGGAAACAGAAAGTTTCCAGGCATGATTCAATCGATTGAAAATCTCTGTTCAGTCGACTGAACCTGGAAACAGAATGTTTCCAGGAAGAATTCAGTCAACTGAAAATCTCTGTTCAGTCAACTGAATTTGTTGTTTCTGCCCACTTTGCCTTTTGGGATTGAATTTCCAATTTGAATCGATTCGTGATGATTCTATTTGTTGTTATCATTTATTATGACTTTGATGACTCCTTTTTCGGGATTTTTGAATATCCACTTCGATGGATTCTTTATCGAGTTAATTGGATTTGATTCACGTCTTCGAATGTGAATTTTTGATGATTGATTGTTTCTACAATCATTTCTATGACTTGTCGCTTTAAAAATACAAAGGTTTCTATGCTAGTAGTAAATATCAAAACCTTTTCATTAAAACGATTTCAACACTATTTTATTACAAAGCTCGTTTCTTAAACCGTTTTCTATTCTATTAGTACATACAAACCTTTACCTCATTCGTATGAGAAAATCTAATTAAACGGCTTAGCAAAACAAGTGGTATGAAACGCTTGCATTTACTTCGTCGGTTAATTCTTGGACTTGTTCGATTGAATCTCTTGTGACAATTTTCTAGTGGAGATCTACAATTTGTTCGTAAATATTTAAGTTAAGCTAGTGGTTATGGGATATGAAGCTAAACTCATACATTTACTGGCTTAGTGTAATTGACACTTAACCTCGAATGGAAGTCTACAATTTGTTCGTAAATAATTAAGTTAAGCTAGTGGTTATGGAACATGAAGCTAAACTCATTTATTTACTAGCTTAGTGTAAATTACACTTATCGATCAATGATGATCATTTTGTGATTTAGACTAGCAATGTGCGATGTCTCTTTGTCTGCGAGGGAGACTAAACCCCGCTTTTAGTAGAGCTTCGACTTGGTGGGGTAGCGACCCATGGTCTTCGGGCCGTTTTAGTGGAGCTTCGGCTCATGGTCTTCGGGCCGTTTTAGTGGAGCCTCGGCTCAAAATTAATGGTTAGCAACCATGGAATAGCGTTCTGTTTCATGATACACGTGTTGGTGAGTTTTTATGCTCCCGTTTTAGTGACAGGCCTCTTTCCCTTTTTGTGATCTTTCTGGATTTCTAGTTGACGATTTCTAGAACTTGTTTTTCACCAATTTTCGTGATTTACATTAATAAGCTCTATCAATATTTGTGCATTGGTGAATTTGTGTGTCATTAACCCTTGTGATTGGCCTTGGCACTTTTATGGGATTGGCCATCCTCTTTCTTGTGATTTCTGGATTTCTAATTATTGATTTTCGAAATTTATGTTTCCCCAGCATTTACCATTGGCATTGATATGTATGTCATTTTTGTGGCTTGGTGAATTAAATTAAGAATATGATGTTCTTTTCTGTGTTTTGAGATTATTGAGATATTGTATGACCTTTGTGGATTTTCTAATGTATACTTAACGTAGTATGACATCTTTTTGTTATCATTTATTTTTATCATATCTCTTATTCTCATATCTCATTTTATCTTATAATTATAGCTAGAGTGATCTGTTTATTATTTTCTTCTTAAATAATACTCGGGTTAGACTGAGATATTACAGGTGCTTCCTCATGACTTCCTATCTGGAACCATCATCTGACTTTTGGCTAACTACTCTAGTTTAGTAGTTTTTGTTGTATACATTTGAGGTTTAGACTCCTTGATGTATACATATTCTTTTGGCTAGCACTTGTATCAATTCTTTTGTGTTATTGTGGGTCTTATTTGACCACTACTCTGATGTACACTTCGTTGTGTAATATTCATATGTATTTCCGCCTTTGTGATATGAATGTCTGTGACTGATTTATGTTATGCTTATTTCTATATTTGTTTCCGAAGTCCATATAGCCACCGTGTAGTAGCTTTGAGTTTGTATTGGTATGTCGGATTTCCTCTTGAGATGAGAAGTTATATTTTTATCTGGCATATCGGTACTCACACAAAGTAATTACACAGATGGTCGCTCCTCAACAGCCTTATTCTTCGCGCTAGTTGACGGTGTTACTCCGTAGTGTCCTTGTCTAGCGTGGGTATAGAGGTGGGGCGTCACAGCATGGTATCAGAGCCAAACTTTGGAACAATGTAGAATAATCTAACAAGGATCATTGTCCTAAGTCTTTCTTAGGAGTCGTACCTTAGGATTTTATTCGAGTCAATTGGAGCCGTTCTATCCTATTTTCTTTTATGATTCCTTGTTTTATCAATCAAGTTTGTTTGATATTCATTCTGAGATTAATTTTTTCCTCTTTCTTTCTTTCTTAAAGAAGAGAGATGGTTAGATCAAACCGTCCCAGCGTCGGTCAATCTAGTGCTACTCCTCAGGAGGGAGTATTTATGTCTGCCCAGCAGCTTCTAGATCTTGTTAAGAATGCTCAAGCTATCGGACCCATTCCAGAGCTTACTCATCCTAGATCCGGTTTTGCATGCTTGTGTAGAGATTATACCGATTTGGGTGGAAGGCCATTCCGGGGATCCGAGAGTGTCATTGAAATCCAAGCTTGGCTTAGATCATGCGATCGCATCTTTTCTCGCATGAATCTTGTTGATCTCCACCGAGTCCAAGTGGCTTCTAGCATGCTCCAAGAAAGAGCATTGGATTGGTATGAGCTTCTTATTTCTGAAATCGTTGAAGCGGATCTCACTTGGGAGCAATTCCGGGAAAGATTCGAATTGAAATTTGTGCCGGAGGCTGAAAAAGTAACTTTGGCCTGGCGTTTTATCGACCTTGTTCAAGGTGAATCTTCTGTGACGGACTATGTCGCATCTTTCGAATCTCTTTCTAAATACGGAGTTGAATACATTAATACCCCATTGAAGAAAAATCAGAGATTTGTTTATGGCTTGAACAAGAATCTCAAGAAGCCATTAAATCTGAAATTGGAAGTTTCTTTCGATCAGCTTATTGATATCGCTCTTCGTCTTGAAGAGGCCGATAGAGAGTGTGATGTTGAAGTCGTGGGTGCTAAACAAAACTTCAACAAAAACATGAAAAGGCATATTAAGTTCAAAGGCCCCAATCTCAATCCCAACAAGAAAGGGAAGCAAGAATCTTCGCTAGCAAAGGCTCCTACCTCTAGTCGTGGACGATGCTACAATTGTGGTCTTTCGGACCACTATGCAAATGAGTGCCCAAAACCATTTTTTTGTCGTTATTGCAAAAGTTCAGGCCATCATATATCTACATGTCCCATACTCCAAAGTAGGAGAGAGGGAGAGCTAAATGTTGTTCAAGCCCCTAGTGACACTTCTCTTGGTCAAGGTAATTCTCCTTTTGTCCTTGACGATATTTCTTTTGTGATTATCTTATTCGAGTTCTTTTTGATATGGGTTTCATCTCATTATTTTTATATCAAAGAACTTGTGATTCTTTTTCTTTAAACATTTCTGGGCTTGATGACTTCTTTGAGGATTGCAAATCCAGATTGGTGGATACGCAACACTCAATTTGCTTTTTATTGATGTCGAAATTATTTTATGTGATTTTCCTTTCCGAGCCGATTTTTACTTATGCTTCGGAATTGACTTTTGTAAGGATTGGCTTAATTATTATTGAATCATATCCTTTGTCCCGTGTGGACTATTCATCTTCGACATTTTTAATCTGTTAAGTAGATTTCTGTTTTTCCTTTGTGATTTTGATTCCATTTTGATGGCATCATTTTATTCTTTAAGCTCACATGATGAGGAAAGTTTTATTTCTCTCATTCATGTAGTTAGAGAATTTTCCGGTATTTTTGAGTTTGTCTTAGGATTATCACCTAAGCAATCTTTTAAGAGGTGTTAGGGTCTTTTTAGTTCAACCTTGCCACCGATTTTATTTGCTACGAGTTGCGGGAGTTAGCATTCCATTTACCGCATTCCGCACTCGTTATGAAACTTGTGAATGACTTATTATGTCATTCAGTTGTCCAACTTATTTCATCCATTTTATGAATCGAGTATTCTACGATCTCGATGACTCCATTCTTGTATATATTGATTTTGGATGAAAACAGCAATTTAAAATTTTGCAAATCTTTTTCATAAGATTTATTTATAAGTACAATTTGACATTTTGCTCTTAAACGAGCAAAGAATATTCTTAAAGGTTTTTAAGAAACATTTTTATCATATAGAAGATGATTTTGTGATTGTATTGCCCAGGGAGTGCTTTAAGAATTCTGGTCGGTGCGCTTGATCAACGTTATCGATAAGAATCTCCTAAACGCTTTGATGAGACAATCAGACATAATATATTGACTTGTAAAAATGTAAATTTTTTTAGAAAGATTATTACATAAAGATAAATGTAATTTTGAAAGTTTTAGCTTTTCGAGAAAGAAGATTATTTAAAAGAAATTCTTTCTTTTCGATACTCTTTTTCTTATGATTCCCGAAGGGAACCAAGACTTTATCTTTTGTACCAATGCTAATCGTATTGGTTTGGATGTCGTTCTCTTGCAAAAGAGAACGTGTTATCACTTGTGCTTCTAAATCATTAAAGCCGATCGAGACTAGGTATGCCACTCATGATCTAGTGCTCGCGGCTATTGTTTTCGCTTTTAGAGTTTGGCATCATCATTTTTGGGGGAGAAATTTGTTCTCCACCTTGATCATAAATCTTTGGAATATTTATTTTCCCATAAGGAACTTCATGTTGACTCGAGTTCCTGACATCTTATGATCTTGATATTCTTTTTATTCCCAGAAGGCAAATCGTGTTGCCAATGCGCTTAGTCGTAAGCAACAAGTGGTTGATTCTTTGATGATGTCTGAATGGAATTATCTTTTTATCAAGTTCATCAGACGTTTTGATATACTTCGTTTTATTGAGCTTTATCTCATTTCTTTTATGAACTTGCGTCTGATGTTCTTTTATGGTGTTCGGTTCATTGGACGTATCGTTTGTACTGCGTCGGTGTTCCGAATTATTTGAGCTTTGGTTCATCTGGCGTACCGTTATTGTACTACGCCGTTGTTCCAAAATTATTCGTGTTTCCAGTTTCTCGGGCGTATTGTTGTTGTACTACGCTGTTGCCCCGGCTCAATTTTCTGTTATTCATGACGTTTTCCACGTCTTTCAACTACGGAAATGCCTTTGGGATTTCGATTTTTATTCTTGAGCCCGGTGTTATTGTGGAAATTAAAGTTTTGCCTATTTGACTTATGAGCAACATTCTATTCGCATCATTGCTTCGGAGATTGAGCGCCTTCGAAATAAAGATGTTTTTCTTGTGAAAGTTCAATGGTTCTCAAATCCCAAGGATTGCTATTGGGAATCCAGAGGATTCGTCGAGCGAACGCGTTCGGACTTACTCTTTCGTGCTCTTTATGGTGAACTTCTTATTTCAAATTTTCTTTTGTGTTGATATACTTTTATGGTTGTTACTTTTTAGTTATTTCTTAAGATTGCGAGGACGCAATTTCTTTAAGGAGGGGAGTCTGTAACAACCCGCATATTTATTGATTTTATATTTAAATATTTTTATTTAAATATTTCATCGTTCGTCGGATTTTTGTCCGAAAAGCTACTTTTTGCAAACAGTCGAAATAGGACTCGAGATCTCTTCCATTGAGTTCAAAATGCCGTTTGCAACCTTTTTGAGTATAAACATTGATATGTTTGGAGATTGTGAAATTTTGAAACTTTTTCACTTAGGGCTTTGGTTGGGTTTCAGCCCATTAACACCCCTTATCAACCTAGCTCCAACCCTCTCCTCTTCATTTCTTCATAATTTCCTAATACATTCAAGCTTCATCAACAATGGTGGGAGAGATTGGAAATTAGAAACTCCAAGCCCTAGTTCATTTGCAAATCCTTCTTCTATCTCCAAATTCAAGAAGAAGCTATTGGTAAGCATCCTCTTCTCCTTCTCCAACTCTTTCTCCTTTCAATTTCAGAAATTTCCTAAACCTAATTTAGGAAATGTTTCTCTTTTAAGCTTAGATTCAAGCTTGTTGAGTTGGAATTGAAGAGTGATTGTCCTTGCCTTGCTCTATAGCTTCCTCTTCATTGTTTTTGTGTAAAAGGTGAGGTTTTTATCTCACATCTATGACTATAATTATCTTTGGTTGTTAGGTATGAATTCCTAACACCTCTTCATGTGCATTTGCTCTTGATTTGGATTGGTTTTGTGAATATTCCAATTTTTGGGTTTTTAAGTCAAATTTGTGTGAAAATCCTTTTATGGAAGTTTGATCATGCTTTTGGTGATGCATCGAGGAGCATATAGGACCGGGTTGTCGATTGGCATAAACCCTTAGCGCCAATGTTCGTCCGATTGCATTTCGGAAGAGTTTGCTCTTCATTTGGATAGGCTGAAAAACAGCCCAGGCATGATTCAGTCGACTGAAATCTCTGTTCAGTCGACTGAATCTGGAACCCGAAAGGTTCCAGGCATGATTTAGTCGACTAAAATCTCTGTTCAGTCGACAGAACCTGGAAACAGAAAGTTTCCAGGCATGATTCAGTCGATTGAAAATCTCTGTTCAGTCGACTGAACCTGGAAACAAAATGTTTCCAGGCAGAATTCAGTCAACTGAAAATCTCTGTTCAGTCAACTGAATTTGTTGTTTCTGCCCACTTTGCCTTTTGGGATTGAATTTCCAATTTGAATCGATTCGTGATGATTCTATTTGTTGTTATCATTTATTATGACTTTGATGACTCCTTTTTCGGGATTTTTGAATATCCACTTCGATGGATTCTTTATCGGGTTAATTGGATTTGATTCACGTCTTCGAATGTGAATTTTTGATGATTGATTATGTCTATAATCATTTCTATGACTTGTCGCTTTAAAAATACAAAGGTTTCTATACTAGTAGTAAATATCAAAACCTTTTCATTAAAACGATTTCAACACTATTTTATTACAAAGCTCGTTTCTTAAACCGTTTTCTAATCTATTAGTATATACCAACCTTTACCTCATTCGTATGAGAAAATCTAATTAAACGGCTTAGCAAAACAAGTGGTATGAAACGCTTGCGTTTACTTCGTCGGTTAATTCTTGGACTTGTTCGATTGAATCTCTTGTGACAATTTTCTAGTGGAGATCTACAATTTGTTCGTAAATATTTAAGTTAAGCTAGTGGTTATGGGATATGAAGCTAAACTCATATATTTACTGGCTTAGTGTAATTGACACTTAACCTCGAGTGGAAGTCTACAATTTGTTCGTAAATAATTAAGTTAAGCTAGTGGTTATGGGACATGAAGCTAAACTCATTTATTTACTAGCTTAGTGTAAATTACACTTATCGATCAATGATGATCATTTTGTGATTTAGACTAGCAATGTGCGATGTCTCTTTGTCTGCGAGGGAGACTAAACCCCGCTTTTAGTAGAGCTTCGGCTTGATGGGGTAGCGACCCATGGTCTTCGGGCCGTTTTAGTGGAGCTTCGGCTCATGGTCTTCGGGCCGTTTTAGTGGAGCCTCGGCTCAAAATTAATGGTTAGCAACCATGGAATAGCGTTTTGTTTCGTGATACACGTGTTGGTGAGTTTTTATGCTCCCGTTCTAGTGACAGGCCTCTTTCCCTTTTTGTGATCTTTCTGGATTTCTAGTTGATGATTTCTAGAATTTGTTTTCCACCAATTTTCGTGATTTACATTAATAAGCTCTATCAATATTTGTGCATTGGTGAATTTGTGTGTCATTAACCCTTGTGATTGGCCTTGGCACTTTTATGGGATTGGCCATCCTCTTTCTTGTGATTTTTGGATTTCTAATTATTGATTTCCGGAATTTATGTTTCCCCAGCATTTACCATTGGCATTGATATGTATGTCATTTTTGTGGCTTGGTGAATTAAATTAAGAATATGATGTTCTTTTCTGTGTTTTGAGATTATTGAGATATTGTTTGTCCTTTGTGGATTTTCTAATGTATACTTGACGTGGTATGACATCTTTTTGTTATCATTTATTTTTATCATATCTCTTATTCTCATATCTCATTTTATTTGATAATTATAGCTAGAGTGATCTGTTTATTATTTTCTTCTTAAATAATACTCGGGTCAGACTGAGATATTACAGGTGCTTCCTCATGACTTCCTATCTGGAACCATCATCTGACTTTTGGCTAACTACTCTAGTTTAGTAGTTTTTGTTATATACATTTGAGGTTTAGACTCCTTGATGTATACATATTCTTTTGGCTAGCACTTGTATCTATTCTTTTGTGTTATTGTGGGTCTTATTTGACCACTACTCTGATGTACACTTCTTTGTGTAATATTCATATGTATTTCCGCCTTTGTGATATGAATGTCTGTGACTGATTTATGTTATGCTTATTTCTATATTTGTTTCCGAAGTCCATATAGCCACCATGCAGTAGCTTTGAGTTTGTATTGGTATGTCGGATTTCCTCTTGAGATGAGAAGTTATATTTTTATTTGGCATATCGGTACTCGCATAAAGTAATTACACGGATGGTCGTTCCTCAACAGCCTTATTCTTCACGCTAGTTGACGTCGTTACTCCGTAGTGTCCTTGTCTAGCGTGGGTATAGAGGTGGGGCATCACAATCTGGGCGAAGCTGCATTTTGCTTGGGGGCATTGGAGGCTGAGTTGTGGGTACCGGCGTGATGAGGAGGAGATGGCGGTTAGGTTGGCGGAGCTGGTGGGTCGATTTGTTGGGCGAATGGGTGGTGCACGTGCACCACCGTGCACTTGTTTTCTATGAGCCAGGGATGGGGCTGATACGTTTGGGGAAGAAGGGAAAGAAGCTGGCTTGGGACGTGTTGGGCTGAGTGTTATTTTGGGCCGGCTGTTTATATATATAAAAAGAGGAATGAGTAATGGGTCAGATTTTCTTAGTAGACTGGGCCAAAATTTGTGGTAATTGTTTAGTTTAGTAAATTTAAATTTGTGTATTGGAATTTATTTTAGTTTGATTTGGTAACTTAAATAAAAAAATTATAACTTACTCATGCAAGTTCTGAACGAGACGACGTTCATCGCATTGGGTTCATATTAACGGGATGTGCGCAATGAAATTGATTTGGAACGATTTAGAGCTTCTGGAATTTTTAACTAAATTAGAACTCCGTTCGAATTTAGTCGAAACTGGAACGTGGAAGCGATAATAAAAATCAAGGTGAGTAAAATCTCACTCATATGTATTTACTAGTTTTAATTTAAATAGTTAAAAATTATTTATTGGATGATTGGATGGGTTGATAATTATTATTATTATCAGTTGGATGTTATATTGTATTATATATATATATATATATTAGTAGTTGGATTGAATATTTCTACCTGTTGGAGCAGATGAGACCTTATGCGCCCCACATAAAAGCGGATGACCCTGTATTACCGCGATGTCCCGCCTCGTAGCGGGATTTGTATTTTGTGTTATCTAACATCTGTGGATGCAGGGAAACATGTTGGATCCTCCAACAGGATTCCTTAAAAAATGTTGAATTTAATTTCATATATTGTGATATATGATATGCTTGCATAATCTACGATAGATTATATTTTGATTTGAATTTATTGGATTCTATGGTAGCACTGGCCTTAAATTTCAATATTTTGAAACTATAAATATTATTTTTGGTTTTGAAAGGAAATTAAAAAGCGATTTGGAAGTGAATGTTTATATAGAATTTTGGATTTATTTAAAAGAAATTTATTTGGACAAAATAAATGGTTTGACTTTGTACTTAATTATTTCGTGACATTTTAAATAGAGATTTTGGGATAATGTATGTAAAGGATTTTAAAATAATAAATCTTAAGTGATACTTGTTTAAATATAACGGGTTTTAAAAATTGAAATTTTTAATAGATTGGGAGAATAAAAGGGAATTTGGACATAAATATAACTTAGTTATACTGGATCTTAAATAAGATTTTTTTAATTTACGAAATGGATGTAGAAATCGAGATTTGAATTGTTTCGGAATATAGTTCGGATTATTTCAGAAATAGATTTATGAATGGAATTTCAATTAGAAATTGATTTATAAATGGATTTAAATGATATGAAACCGTTGTAAACTGGAAATGAGATTTTAAAGTTTATAAACGATGTTTATAAATAAAGTGAAGTGATTTTCATTTGGTAAATTGGAAATATAAACTCGTAGTGAGAATTTATAATGAGATAGGGAAATCGGTTTAGAGAGGATAATGAATTCTATATTGGAATTTGGAAATAGTTATGGAATTGGAAATGTGAATCGATTTGTGATAAATCGAGAGAGATTTATAAGTAATAAATTGGATATGTGTAATTTTAAAAATGGTTTTTCTCAAGAAGTTCAGTTTTGATTTTAGAAAAGGATTTTTATTTATTTAACTATAAATTGGATTTAAATATTTCAAAAATTTAGTTATTTAAATATTTAAATTTGTTGAAAGGAATTCTAAGTTTATAAACTAGTTTTATAAATCGATTAGAAATTTTATAAATAAATTGGAATTAGTTATTTACATTTATTTTAAAAAGTGCTTTGATATTGAAATAACTATCGAACCATATCTTTGAAATCTATTATTATTATGTATATAGTTTAAAATTAGTAATTGGAATTTATTTATTAATACTCTCGAGATTGTAATCCATATTTGTTATAACGGATGTGATTGTTTAAGTGAAGTGTTATATTGGGATTTTTGGAAATTTAGGGAATTTCCAAAATAGTTAGACTCGGGAACTTCAGAAATGAATTTGAATTCATTAAAGAAATTTTAAATTGTTTATTGGATTATAAATAAGTATAATCGAAATTTTTGGAAATTTTAAATGGAATTAACAAAATTCCGGAGATTTATGAGTTAAGTACATAATATTTTCTAAGTGTGAATATTAGGAATGATTTTGGGAAATAGACTATAATAATTTCCTAAGTATTGGAATTAAATGGTTTTGAAAATATTTTAATTATGAAATGATTTATATAGGAATATTTTTCTAAGTAATGAATTATAAGTTGGATTTGGAGATATTTCTAAGTATTGATATGGGGTGAAATATTCTGGATTTGAGAAATTTGAAATTTGTTTTCAAATATTGAAATACTGGAAGAGTTTTGGATATATATCTTTGTAAAGATATATTGAAATGAATGTTTTGGAAAATTTATAATATGGGCCTAGTGACTTTTGTGTGTAATTTGATAATTAAATAATCGACTATCAAATATGGCCAAATTCATTGATCGTTTCGAAGAGACCCGGATCGGATTTAATTATCCGAAAACCACTTCGATCTGATTTGTGCGTTACAAATTGTGATATCGTGAAGCAAATGAAGGCGGTGATTCGGTTTGTCTAGACCCAAGACAACTTATATGGATGAATGCAATCATTGCATTGTTACCTGGAAGGCAATGTTAGCATTCCAAGAATGAATGCTATTCAAAAAGGTAAACGTAGCCTCAAGCCTTATCAGCAGGAAAATGACCCAAACAGGGCATGCAGAAGGGCTAAGTGGGTCGCTCCTATTAGGGTATGTCATCATCTTTCTAGATACCCTACATATACATATTTATGGATTGGTTGTGCATGAGATCTCAAAAAGGTCGGAAGACTGAGGTGATGACATATTCGTTACTAGTAGTCAAGTGCTAGGCTGATTCTGTGTGGTAGGGTACAAGATGTTCTTGTCTAACCCAGGTGCATTGATCTAGAGATACACTCATCGGAGGTAGTTCCTTACCTAGTTATAGTATGGAATCCATTCTCCAATACGCACCGTACGGCTTTTGATTGTATACTTATTATGCTGAAACATGAGATGCAAACATTTTAGCTAGTTTCTAATTTACTTTCTTTAGACACTATTATAACATCAGATTATTTTGATATAAAACGTTTTGGTTATCGTAAGGTAAAAACCCATCGTGTTTATGTGTGGCTCGGTATAGCTTCTGTTTGAGGCACATCAAGCTGGCTCGAGGGAGTCTAGGCTGCGTTCATTCCTCATACAGACGTTCGCCAAACCATCCTACTTCATTTTGGAATCTCCACCACGTGCATAGTTGTTAAAGTGGTTTTCGGTATTGGTAGAGAGTATGAAAATATCTGATCCCGGTCTCTTTAACAACCAAACGCTTATTTCACACCATTGTCATTTTCATTTTAAACAGTTTATACTTCGTATCAAAATATCATATTCATTTTAAAATCATATCACTTTAAAAATCATATACACTTTTGAAATCATAATACTTTCGAAATCTTATTCACTTGCGAAATCATATCACTTTGGAAATAATATTCACTCTAGAAATCATATTCACTTCCAAAATCATAACCACAAAATAGTCTAAACCATCATATCAAAATATTCGCATTTAAATCCATTAAATCTAAATCATAACAGTTCCAACTTAAACAGTTTAAATATTGAAAATAGTTTTTATATATTGAAATAGATATAAATTAAAAATAGTGTATATATTTAAAAATATTTTGTATATTAAAAATAGTTTATATCGAAAATAGTTTCAAGTCAGAATTCTCTTCCAATTTCACAAATCAATTCAAATCAACATTAATTCCAAAATTGAATTTAAATCAATCTCAGTTTGACAATTTCAATTAAAATGGTTAAAGGATCAATTAAAATTCCAATAAACCATTTTTAATTTATCTCCATCCCAAATACAGGTTTGAACTGCAAATTAAACCACTTCCAATTCAGTAGATTTCAAAGTTTAAATATTCAAACATTTACAATAACTCAATTGATAAATTTCAATTTATCTTCAAAATTTAACTTTAATTTTATATAAATTTGAAAATATTCACTTAATCATTTTTCATAACATTTAACTAAAATCTCAAATTACAAATTTAAATAAAATCGATAATTAAATATCTTACTTCAATTATATTTAAGTCTAAATTATCCACCTAATCACTTTTAATAACATTTTAAATAATATCTCAAATTACACATTTAAATCAAAACTAAATATTTAACTTCAATTTATTTAAAGTCGAAAATAATAATTTAATCACCTTTAGTCAAAATCAAGTTATCAAGTTATAAATTTCATATCTTTAAAATCTCAAAATCAATAAGTCCAAATCAATTCTCATTTAAATTCAATTCTCAAAAAATTAAATTACAAATTAACTTAATTTATCTTCCCAACCTTTATTTTCTTAATGTTATTACAAATCTATTTTTAAAATATTAATATAAATTTAAATAAATACATAAACATATTATATATATACACTAAATATATTAAATTTTATTAAATTAAATCAAATCTTATTATTAAATTTATTTTATATTAAATCTTATTTTATAGTTAAAAATAATAAAATTATAAGTAAAATCTAAAATTTTATATTTTCAAAACTAACTTATAAATTTAAAATTTCCAAATATATAATTTTTTAAAATATAAATTTTACACATATATAAAATAAATTTATATATTATATTTTAAAAATCAATATTTATTAAGACACATAAATTTTCTTTCAAAACCTTGGAAATCATTTTTCAAAAATAGATCAACTATGTCCGTATATAATTTTCTAACCTATGGTCAAGTGATATAGATATTTATCATTTCAATCCGCAATAATTAATATTTACGGGTCTATATCATTTCAATCCGCAATCCCAAAATTCTTAATCAATAAAAATCGCTTGAGTTTATCATTTCAACCCATAATGATTTTTCCCTAATCTGTAAGATCGTTCGGGTATGTATCATTTCAACCAATAGGGAATTCCTAACTAATAGGGAACTTGCAGTGTGAGAATATAAATAGCATAAAATGACTTACATATCAATGACAAGTATATATAATCAAAATCAACAGTTTAAATAAAAGATATATAAAGATTATGGTGTCATATGTCAATTAATATTGGGAAAAAATTGCAGATAATAGCATATCATACTTAACAATTTAACAAATCAAATTTAACAACATATTTCAATCGTCATTTCATGTGAAATAAATTAACTAAACATAAGAATGCTAATCGTGAGTGATTGCTCACCTTTCGAGGCTAGAGAAATTGGACAACACGAAAAGCCACGAATCTAAACAACATTTCCAAAGCACGGCACGATGAACACGAAGTCTACGAACAAAGCAAAGCTAGGCTGGAATTCGATAATTGATGAAAACTATATATACAAATTTTAAAAGTCTAAAATTTACTTATATAAAAATCTTTATATTATATATTTTCTTTTAAAAATCAACATTCAATTTAAACACATATAAAAATCAAAATCTTTATATATATATATATTAAAATCAAAATAACACATATCAAAATCAATTCTTTATATATATTTTTTAAAATCAATTTTTAATTCAAAACCCAAAATTATATATATATATATATATATTATTCATTTCAAAATATTAATATAACATATTATATATGTATATACTTTTCAAAATATTAACATAACATATATTTATATAAACAAAATTTATAAACTTTATAACACTTATTAAAACACGCACAACAAGCTTTATAATATATAACTTTATATACAAAAAGAGGAATGGTAGGGCAGGTCTGGTTGCTTGCGGAAGTGGCATGACAGAGGGGTAAGCTGGAGTGTGGCAATGCTAGGTGTCGGCGATTGCTTGGTGTGGGTTCGAAGCGAGGAGTTACGGTAAGAAAATGAGGGGAGTAGATGAGAGAAGCCAATAGTGTGGAACAAGAGGTTATGGGAGGCTAGCTTTCGGCATGGAGGGCTGGAGATGGATGTTATGGTGCCAGCGTTGGGTGTTAGGGGTCGCTAGGCTGATCATGCGGAGAGTGAGGACTAGGCAGCGGCTTCGGCTGAGCACATGCCGCGGTTCTGAGGGAAATGGCATGTGATGTGCACGTAAATGTGCATATAATTACATCCATATTTTATTTAAATAAATGTCATATTTGGGTATTTGAACATGTTTAAAACCAAAATTCAATCGTTTTCAAATCATCATATACTCATCTACATACAGGGGCAAAATGGTCATTTTTGTGCATGTGTCAATTTGAGAATTTTTACTTGGACATTTTTCATAATTTTTATAGGAATTTGGATGCATATGGAAGAGGGTTTCATGAAGATATATGCATGCACAAAGGAATACAAAGGAATGAAGAGGAAATAATTCATGCTCATGATCATGGAGGACCCCACCCACTTGCCTAAATCTACAATTAGAAGCTAATGGACAACTAAGTGGAGGTTAAAGCTTCATGCATATTTAATGATAGATTAATTAAAGGCTAATGGTTACTTGGAGACCACACTTCCTAAAGGGCATTTTGGGAAGCACCCTAAAAATTGAATTAGGGTTTTATACATGTATAAATAGCCCTCTTATGTACATGTACATATCTTCTACTCTTTGAAATTAATTAGGAAATCAAAATGAAAGTTGTAAGATCTATGTTTCATGAAATAAAAATGGCTTCCTAGCCTCTTTCTCTTCTCTTTTCTACTTGTTTTTATTTACTTTTGTTCTTATGCTTATTTCTATGCTCTTCTCTTTTCTTTGTTAGTAGATTAAATTTACATTCATGCAAGTAGTGTAGCTTTGTTTTTATGCAAGTAGTTATTAGTTAATCTCTCTTTCTTCCTTTCTTAGTTTCCATTTCTTTGCTTTTTAATGTTAAAATTTACAAGTGTTGATTTTATAACACAAATGAGTAGCTAAACCCCTTCAATTTAAGGGTAATGAAGCTCTCTAACTTTATGTAATTTCAACATTTTTATGATTTATGATCTCTTTTGGTTTGTGCTTCATGAAAGTGAATTTTGATGTAAGTTTATACAAGTGGGTTTGATAGCTTATATTGCTTTTGCAAATGAGCTATTCTTATTCAACATAAACACAATTTACATCATCATTTGATAATTTATATTTGATTTTGAAAAGAAAGTAAAAACAAAATTTGATGATATATCTAACTAATTATAATAGTAAATAGATAATACTTAAAATACCTTTTGTTTTGGCTTCATTTTCATAGAATTTATAAATGGTATAATTGTTGTATTATAGTTTGATGGTTTAAGTTATGTTAATTAATAACATCAATAAACCATACTTATGATCAATGCAACAATTATTTCACTTAATATCATAACTAGAGATCACAAATTATTTGTTTGTGGATTTACAAAAATAGGAGAGTGGATTTGCCTCTAAATTGTTCTCTAATTTCATAGTTTTTAATCTCATTTTCCTTCTAATTTTAGCTTCATTTTGTTTACAAATTGTAGTTAACAATCTTCTCTCCACTTTGGTCTAATTTGATTGATTAAAAAATTCTAAAATCTAAAAAATTCCCTATGGATCGACCCGTACTCGCCACGTACTAAAATTGTACGCCGTGTGCTTGCGGTTAAAATTAATTCAAAAGTTATCGGCATTTTTCTAACTCAATAGAAAATTTGTCGTTAAACAAGTTTTTGGCGCCGTTGTCGGGGATTTTGTTTTGATTTTATTTTCTATTCTTTGGATTATTTTTGTTTGATTTTATTGTGTGTTTGTTTTGTGTGTTTGTTTGCATTTTAAAAAAATTGTGTGTATGTTTGTTGTTTGATTTTTGCTTGCATATTGATAGTGTGTTTGTGATTGTTCTATTTCCATTTTCATTTGCATATTTATATTATAAAAAAACACAATTTCACAACAAAAACCAAAAATATTTTATTTCCTTGTCATTTATAATATTGCATTTACATTTTTACTATTGCCTTTTTCATTTTCCATTTACATTCAAAAAGAAAAAAAATTACCGTGCTTTTTATTGTCCATTGTTCCTACCACACCAAAACATCAACTTCAAACTTCTCCACATCCACCTTACCACTATCAAAACGGTGCATACAAGCACAACACATCTGCCATACATACCACCTCCCTCTTCATCTCTGTGCAATTGTGCACTTCAACCAACATCACTACATACATCACTCCACAACTTCATATCACCTAAACCAACCCTGACCACTACATTTCATTCCAGTCTTCAAACAAACATCTCTGCTCCTCTGCTCCTTCTCCTCTTGCCAATCTACATGCCGTATACAAGTTCATTGCACTGCCCATCCAAAGTGCCTGCATATCACAGCAACCCTGCATACTTCAACCATTAATTCAACAACCCCTGTCTTCTGCAGCAGACCAACAACAATCCTTCAAACAACAACCACTCTCATCCATCCACACATACTTCATATACATCACAACTTCAAAGCTCCTGCCACACCTTACTGCAGCAAAACCATCCATCCCCCTGATCACCCCAGTTCAACAGCCACAAGCATATTTTCAACTTGCTAAGCTACTGTGCATTCAACCACCTACACTACTGCTTACTGCCAAAACAAGATCTCCAAATTGTCTAATAACTTCCACTAACACAGTCATGCCATCATATCACCAAATCATCATCAAACTGCATACCATCACGAACACGAACAACACCGGCAATCATACCATCCAATCACCGAAGTGAAACGACGATGCCCCGTCTTCCATCAGCAACCGTTGCCTCCCCCATACAACTGTTCCACCTATCAACACCAAAAACTCCCCCTTCCACCACTACAGCTCCTGCTTCACTCGTCAACCACAACTAACCTTCAACAACCAAGGCAGCAACTCACCTTCATCACCCTTAAACTCCTCCAACCTGCAATCACCATTACCACCCAAATAACCCGAATTTCCACCCAGAACTGCAGAAAAACAAACCCAGTACAACCAACCTAACTTCATCACCGCCCAGCAACATCGACTCCCCATAATCGTGAAATTTTCACAAACCCCCTCGGCCAATCACCATCAATCAACAACAGCAGCATTGTGCCCCCTCAACAGAGCTACCACCAGCAAACCACTATTCCTCTTCTCCAATAGTTTCAAGCGCCTACTGACAATTCGACACCCACTCAATCAAACACTACAACAATTCACCTTCATCGACTTGAAATTGAACTCCACCAGAAACACGAAATCCACGACCCTAATTTGCCAAATCGAATCTTCCCAGACCAAAATCGCCACACTTTTGCAATTCGCGGTTGGTATCAATTTCTGGAAATTCAAATTTTTTTTATTGTGTATTGTATAGTGTTTTTTCACGACCCGCCATTCATTCCACAGAATGACACATCATTAATAATAAAGAAAGGGATAGAAAAGAGAAAAGATAGAGAAGAAAGAACTAAACAACATCAGAATCTCACAGCGGAATGAATAAATTATATTAATCACATAAGATATTACATAGTATACAACAACTATCACAGTTACACAACTTAATCAAACACAAACTAGACAGTTATAAACACCTATCTAGTTATTACAATTCAATAAAACACAGAGATACAAATAAACACTAACAAAGCGGAACCAATATATATCTATATGCTGAAGCCTCCTGCTCCATTGCTCCTCCAGAATTCGTCAAAGCTAACCTGAATCCCTTGGCTACTCATAAAAGTTTGAGTACCCAAGAGTTTAAGAAAAATAGAATAAACTCCGGGTCAGACATGGGTCTGGTGTGAGTAACAGGTTAAAGTTGCTTAACTTTAAAAACCTTTTGAAAACAAAGGTATCACGTAAGACTCCCCACACATAAACATGGGTAAGTTTTTACCTTACGCTAACCAAAACATTTGATAGGAAATCCAGTGATATTACAATAGGGTCTAGGGTTTTCAAGTAAAATACAGAAATAGCTGGAATGCTTGCATCTCAGATTCCAACATAGTTGGGCACAACTAAATCGTACGGTGCTTATTGGAGTTTGGATTCCATACAATGGCAGGGCTACTGGGGTACCGCCCATCACAGTATCTGGCCTAGATCAGAGTACCGAGGATCCACCTTAAATCCCCTGCAACACAAGGCCGGAACCATCCCTTACTGGACAGTCCCGAATAAGACAACCCAGCAGTTGTTGCAATCAACTGCCCACACAGCCGAAATAATAAGAAGGGACCTCTAGATAGGGGTTTATCTCATCCTACTTGGGCATGACCCACTTAGCCTTGCTGCACCTCCCCTGTTTTAGCCATTCCCGGTTGATAAGGCTTGAGGCTACGATTACCTTATCAGAACACATCACTTAGAATGCTCATGGTCCACCTGACGATGTTCTGAAAGCATTCAATCCATACAAGTTTGTTCCGGGTTCGAACGAAACTGAAGGCATTATCTCGTTACACTCATTTTGGAATCACCCTCAGAGTTAACGACAATAACCCTTGCACTATGAATCTTCATCTTCAATTGAGATTCACGACCTATCGTTAATTTGGATCGATGTGGTATTCAGAAATCCAAATCTGGAAACCCAATCCCGGTCTCATCGAAATCCAAAACGTATATTTTAAGGCCAAGTTGTTTTAAAGTTAAAACAATTCAATTCAATTATCTATATACACAAAGATAGATAATTCACAATATCACAAAAGATAATCTACATTATCATCACAAACAGATAATTCACATTATCATCATACTTCAACCAAAGCATCCATATCAAACAGCATTACTTATCTCATATCTGAGATCTCAAACCATGAAAAGCATCCAATATCAAACAACATCCATAAGCAATGATTTATTAATCATCATTCTCTAATTAATTTAAAATAAATTAAATTAATTACTTTCATCATTCTAAATCTTGCTTACTTAACCATTAATTAATTACAAATTAATTAATCATCCTCTAAGTACTAATTAATCACCCTTGATTAATTATACTCTAATTACATTAAGTAATTATCCTTAATTAATTACACAAATTAATTATTCTTAACCAATTACAATAATTAACCTTTAATTACTTCATTAATTAATTAACTAAAATTAATTACATTAATCCTTAATAAATTACATTAGTTTATTACTTCATAATCATTTATCATTGATTAATTAATCTTAATTAATCAACCCTTAATTACATTATTAATTATATTAATTAATGATCTCTAATTACTTCTTTAATTAATTACTCTATTTACATTAATTACATTAAGTAATTAATCTTTAATTAAACCCCATTTATTAATCACTCTTGATTAATCTTTTCCAGTAATTAACTGCGCTTAATTACTCATTAAATAAATTAATTACTCCTTAATTAATTATCTTTAATTAATCCCTTACACGAAGTAATTGAATCCAAATTACTTCCATTATTATATCATCTTCCACTAATTACATCTAGTAATTACCCTTAATTACTTCACTAAGTAATTATACTTCATTAATTACATTAAGTAATTACTTTTATTAAATCATCAAGTGATTATCTTAAATTAATTAAACTTAATTAATTAACTTAAACTAATCAAATTTAACTCAATTAATTACAATGAGTAATTAATTCCTTAATTACTTTTATTAAGTAATTTTACTTAAATAATTTCACAAATGATTACCTCTAATTAATTAATATAATTAATTATTAAAATTAATCACATTAATTAATTATTTAATAATCTCAAGTTAATGATCTTCATTAACTATTAACAAATCTTTAATTACTTCTCCTAAGTAATTAATCTTAGATTAATCATTTTTAATTACAGTTAATTAATATTTAATTACCCATTAATTAATCTCAAATTATTAAATTAATTAAGTGTTTAATTGTAACTTAATTAATCCTTAATTACTTGATCGATTAATTCCTAATCATTAATTAATAATCTAATCTTATCTAATTAATTATCCTTACTTACAAATTAATTATTCCTTAATTAATTAACTTAAACCTTAATTAATTAAATTTAAATCCTTAACTAATGAATCCAAACCATTAATTAATTATATTATATAGTTATAAATCATAAAAATCTAATTTATCTTTGATATAAATCATATCTTTTATTAATGATCTAATTATCATTAACTTAAGCATTTGGAAACAATTTACTTTTAAATTCCCTTTTAAATTCCATTTTTAATTTAAGGTTCAAAATTAAATACAAATTAAATTTTAACAAAATTAAAAAAAAACAATTTAAAAACCTACTTAATCAAATGTTGAAGAACACTTATCTTTTTAAAGAAATTTATAAAAGAATTTCAAACCAAGTTATTTAAATTCAAATCATTTTGTAAAATATACACTTTAACATTTAAAGTTGTTTTAAACATTTAAATTTTCATAAACTTTATTTATTTTAAACCCAAGATGCAAAACTAAATTTGAATCCATATCTTAAACTTTGATTTAAAACTCTGCTTTTAAATCTTGCTTCAAATTTCAAATTATATAAATTTTATAAAACTTTATTCTATTTCAAAAATTTAGAATACAAATTAAATTTGAATCCATACTTTAAAACTTGATTTAAACTTTGTTTAAATCCTGCTTCTAGATTTTAAATTCAGTTTACATTTTAAAAACTTGACAGGTTTTAAAACCTGAAACCAAACAAATTTGACTCGAGCCAAACATTCAACAATCCCGAGCCAAAACCTACAGAACTTCGGGCAACACACGTGAATGATTCGAAGTAAACTCGAGTACCAATCCACAAACCAACTTCACCAGAAAATGAACACCGTGCACATGCATCGGCCAACCACCGTACTCCGACCATCCATGATGACTCACTCATGTCATCAATCACCTTCGCATCCTCATCTGACCATCAGAACATCATCACAAACTCGAAATCAAAATCGAGTAACCTGGCACAAAACTGGAACCACCACATCAAACCTGGAATCATCTCGTCCTCGCATCTCCGACTCCCAAATAGTCTGAGACTCCGGCCAAACCTTCGATCACCTCCAAGCTTCCATTCTCCAGAGTTCTGATGAACTCGATTCACTAGGGTAGCCGTGCCGATCAAAAACCCCCAACCTTAGTCAAAACTAGGTTTACAAACTTCATTGACCAACCACCGTCACCACCGTGCCATGGGCAACAATCCAATATTTTTCGTACCATCATCGATCACTCCTCTACCACCAGAAAGAACCACGACACCCCAAATCAACTAGATCGCTAGAAAATCCCAAAATACCATTTTCAATGCAACCCAGAACTGCTTAATCATCCCATCACTAAAAATTATAATTTTAGTTGTAAAAATCATGTTTTTAGATAAGGATTTAGTTTATAATCTTGGATTGCTAAATTAACATGTTTGAATTTCCACTTATATTAAGTTTGCTCTGTTCTTTTGATTTCCAGAGCCATTTCAAATTTCATTTTAACTTAATTAAAATTTTAAACTATAAGCTAAGATGAAACAACCAACTTTTGTTTATCAATTAAATCATAACAGTGATTTGTTCAAGAGATAATGACTTTTGTTTTAAAATCTTAGTTTTGAAACTAAGAACAGTAAGATCACTGATACCACGGCATGCATACACCCATACATTCATAGATACACAGCAAATTCTTATATACAAAATATACTTTGTTTCAAAAACTTGCATGCAACCAGATTCATATACCTAAGTTTTTAGAAAAAATGATGTTACTCACCAGTTATAAAGAACAGAGAAGCAATGTACAGGCTTTTGAAAACTTAAGAACTGGAAGGTGCTTTTGCTTTTAAAACTTGAGTTGTCGAAGTAATATGCTTCTTTATTTTAAATGAAGTTGCTTTAAACTTGAATCTTGCTTGTTATTGAAACTGGAACTTGCATTGTTTAGATCTCAGGTTTGCTTCCTTCAGGGTTTGATGTTGAAAATGAATTGCAGGCTTTAGTTTGAAAATGAACTACAGTTGGTGATTTGAAACTTGAAAATGGTTTGCATTTGTTTTATGAACGAAAATAAAACGAAGATTGATATACAGAACAAGTATGCATGCTGATATTTACATTTGTACAACAATTGGTCAGAGATTTTTTTATAAGGAGGCTGAAATGATTTTCCCAGCAAATCTGAAATGATAGCATTAAATGCCTTGGTTCTTTATCATGTCTACACATACTATTTCATTTTATTTTGTAGGTACAAATCTTGTATGTATTTTTTCTCGTTTTGACTTATTTCTTTGCATATACATATTGCTATAGTATATTAATATTACTTGCCTGATTTGCTTTCTACCCTATGCTTCCTATAAAGTTGTTATATTTTTAGAATTATCTTATGTGTTCATTTTATATTTTTACATAACCATAAATTTATTTGAGATATTTATTTCTATTTTTAAACTTAACTACCAAATATTCCCTCTATAATTAATTATTTATTTTATTTTATTTTTAAACATTATTACCAAGATTACATCATATATATATATATATAGATCAAAAGTGAATAAGGTAAAGCTTACTTTAATTTAAGATAGATTTTATTGTAATTATATTGGAACACTTTTATTTAAATTCTCAAATCATAATTTTCTTCCAAAATACACACACACACACATATATATATATATATATATATATATATATATATTCGTTTTTAAAAAATACTTATTAAATTTGAAATAATAGGTCTATTTAAAATCTATTTATAAAATAACACAAATTAAATTTGTAACTAATTATTCCATTTAAAAATCTATTTATAACTATATTTTAAAACAACTCATTATTAAATTGTTTGAAAATAATAAACTTACCAATTTTAATTAATTAATTAAGGAGATTATCACATTTTAAATTCCTTGAAATTATGGGATATCACATTCCTCCCCCCTTAAAAGAATTTCGTCCTCGAATTTAAAATAAAAGATAATCCAAAGTTTTGTTTTATTTCAACCAATTCAGGCATACATATCAGCCATACACAACCAAACAAACAATTTCATCCAAACAAACTATTCAATCAAACAAACAACACTAGCTATTCGGACACAGATCCGGATAAGCTTCCTAAAATTTTCCCGATTTTCCCAGGTACAGACACTAAAATACTCGCTACTGAATCCAAACTAGCTACACTACTAAGCTACTGAGCTCCTACTCATCTAGATCTACAATCCATACAAGAGATCTAACCATAGTCAAGATCTGATCAACAACCAAACCTTTCTGAACTACTGGTTCCAAAACCAGTGATGGGTCATACACGTATTCCCTCAGAGATACGTGAAACACATTGAATCCCAGTTTTCCAAATTGGTAATTCACTCCTGTAATCCAAAACACTTATCCTTACAAGAATACAGAAAGATCCAATATACTTCGGAGCTAACCTCACAGTCTTACCCAATCTTATTGCTCCCTTTACCGGAGAAAATCTCAACAACAATGAAGTCTCCAACTTCGAATTCCAAATTCCTCCGTTTCTTATCCACATAACTCCTTTGACGATCCTGGACTGCCTACATCCTTTCCTGATTAGCTCAATCTTCGCTGATGTTTTAATAAACAAACTGGATCAAAATAACTCAACAAAAAGATCCTCTCCAGATTTACCCAAAATCCAGAATACAACTCTACTCCACCATCATTAGTAGATTACAACTTACTTCTCCTATCCGAAAAAGACAAAACAAAAACACTTGCCAATCTGGCCTCAAATCCAGAAAAATTTCCTGTAGAAATTCTCTAATCCCAAAACACTGCAACTTCCGGTTGCTTCCACTCTAGAACAGCTGACACCTTGCTTCCGCTGCAAAAATCTGATCTGGAGTAGATGAGCATGTCGATGAATTCGAGCAAAATCTTAACCAACACCTCCTGGACACACAGTTCATCAGGTCCACCAGAATCGAAAACGTTGGTTATCTCAAAGACATAACCAACTGCTCAAAGAAACAGATGAGTCCTCAGTCAAGGGTACTGTCTTCAGCTACCCTTAGTTGGAAGAAACTCGAAACTAGATACAGAAGAGAAAACACAAATGCTCCACCAAATCTTCTTTAGAAACCATCCATCTCCTTGGCTGAACCACCGGTATCTCTTCCAGACCCAGGTCAATGGAAATTAAACTTCCTAATATGGACAAACTTCTGGCTTCCTTGAAAACTTCTAGACAAATCTTTGACAACTCTATAACTCATACATCCTCTAGGGATGCCACAAATCCATGTAAAAGATTATCCAAGAGAATCACTCAAACTATCGCAAGTCGCTTTTGCGATCCCATCCAGACCAATATCCATAGATACTATTCTCTCTTCACAAATCAGAACAGCTTGTCCTTGACTAACCAATCCACCGAAGAAATGGATCCACTCTGCTGCTTCTGGATTCCACTACTAGGGTACTATTAAGCCAAAAGATCTTCCTGCTGGCACAAAACATCTCCCAGCTGCACTGCTGCCACGGATGCCAAAACTTTCTAATCCAAAGCTCCTTTGAGAAACTCGGACCTCAAACCAAACACAACATCCAGCTGAAACTCGGTCTCATCATCGATGCAGACACACTCCCTCAAACTTGTTCCAAAGAAAACATCTTTGGAAACATCCAAAGTCACTGCATCTCACCATGCAACTACTACTTCCTGAGGTTGCCAACATACCTTCACTTGTTTTTGCCTAACCGACAGATCCAAACTCTCAAAAATCCGCTCACACGAGCGCGATCAAACTTGCACTTTAATGATGAACTCGGAACCTTAAGAGGTTTCCTTCAGAGATCAATAAAATTATTACACCATAGCAAAGCTCACTCGAGACGATATTGGGTCTATAGTCTCGAAAGATACTCTTCCAACCACCATACTCAGACTTCTTCCATTGGTAGTCGTGCTACACACACCACTACCTTATCTACCTTTATAACTTATGTTGGAAAACCCGAACAGGTAACCCAATAGATAGGTAGAAATATAGATATACATACATATATATATATATATTCAAAATTACAAAAACGCTCTCTCAAGAAAGACACCACTCCTGAGCCTAGGTATTCGCCCAACCTATGCTCTGATACCAACTGTCACGACCCGCCATTCATTCCACAGAATGACGCATCATTAATAATAAAGAAAGGGATAGAAAAGAGAAAAGATAGAGAAGAAAGAACTAAACAACATCAGAATCTCACAGCGGAACGAATAAATTATATTAATCACATAAGATATTACATAGTATACAACAACTATCACAGTTACACAACTTAATCAAACACAAACTAGACAGTTATAAACACCTGTCTAGTTATTACAATTCAATACAACACGGAGATACAAATAAACACTAACACAGCGGAACCAATATATATCTATACGCTGAAGCCTCCTGCTCCATTGCTCCTCCAGAATTCGTCAAAGCTAACCTGAATCCCTTGGCTACTCATAAAAATTTGAGTACCTAAGAGTTTAAGAAAAATAGAATAAACTCCGGGTCAGACATGGGTCTGGTGTGAGTAATAGGTTAAAGTTACTTAACTTTAAAAACCTTTTGAAAACAAAGGTATCACGTAAGACTCCCCACACATAAACATGGGTAAGTTTTTACCTTATGCTAACCAAAACATTTGATAGGAAATCCAGTGATATTATAATAGGGTCTAGGGTTTTCAAGTAAAATACAAAAATAGCTGGAATGCTTGCATCTCACATTCCAACATAATTGGGCACAACTAAATCGTACGGTGCTTATTGGAGTTTGGATTCCATACAATGGCAGGGCTACTGGGGTACCACCCATCACAATACCTGGCCTAGATCAGAGTACCGAGGATCCACCCTAAATCCCCTACAACACAAGGCCGGAACCATCCCTTACTGGACAATCCCGAATAAGACAACCCTAGTAGTTGTTGCAATCAACTACCCACACAGCCGAAATAATAAGAAGGGACATCTAGACAGGGGTTTATCTCATCCTACTTGGGCATGACCCACTTGGCCTTGCTACACCTCCCCTGTTTTAGCCATTCCCGGTTGATGAGGCTTGAGGCTACGATTACCTTATCAGAACACATCACTTAGAATGCTCATCGTCCACCTGACGATGTTCTGAAAGCATTCAATCCATACAAGTTCGTTACGGGTTCGAACGAAACCGAAGGCATTATCTCGTTACACTCATTTTGGAATCACCCTCAGAGTTAACGACAATTATCCTTGCACTCTGAATCTTCATCTTCACTTGAGATTCACGACCTATCGTTAATTTGGATCGATGTGGTATTCAGATATCCAAATCTGGAAACCCGATCCCAGTCTCATCGAAATCCAAAACGTATCTTTTAAGGCCAAGTTGTTTTAAGGTTAAAACAATTCAATTCAATTATCTATATACACACAGATAGATAATTCACAATATCACAAAAGATAATCTACATTATCATCACAAACAGATAATTCACATTATCATCATACTTCAACCAAAGCATCCATATCAAACAGCATTACTTATCTCATATCTGAGATCTCAAACCATGCAAAGCATCCAATATCAAACAGCCTCCATAAGCAATGATTTATTAATCATCATTCTCTAATTAATTTAAAATAAATTAAATCAATTACTTTCATCATTCAAAATCTTGCTTACTTAACCATTAATTAATTACAAATTAATTAATCATCCTCTAAGTACTAATTAATCACCCTTGATTAATTATACTCTAATTACATTAAGTAATTATCCTTAATTAATTACACAAATTAATTATTCTTAACCAATTACAGTAATTAACCTTTAATTACTTCATTAATTAATTAACTAAAAATTAATTACATTAATCCTTAATTAATTACATTAGTTTATTACTTCATAATCACTTATCATTGATTAATTAATCTTAATTAATCAACCCTTAATTACATTATTAATTATATTAATTAACGATCTCCAATTACTTCTTTAATTAATTACTCTATTTACATTAATTACATTAAGTAATTAATCCTTAATTAAACCCTATTTATTAATCACTCTTGATTAATCTTATCCAGTAATTAACTACTCTTAATTACTCATTAAATAAATAAATTACTCCTTAATTAATTATCTTTAATTAATCCCTTACACAAAGTAATTGAATCCAAATTACTTCCATTATTAAATCATCTTCCACTAATTACATCCAGTAATTACCCTTAATTACTTCATTAAGTAATTATACTTCATTAATTACATTAAGTAATTACATTTATTAAATCATCAAGTGATTATCTTAAATTAATTAAACTTAATTAATTAACTTAAACTAATCAAATTTAACTCAATTAATTACAATGAGTAATTAATTCCTTAATTACTTTTATTAAGTAATTTTACTTAAATAATTTCACAAATGATTACCTCTAACTAATTAATATAATTAATTATTAAAATTAATCACATTAATTAATTATTTAATAATCTCAAGTTAATGATCTTCATTAACTATTAACAAATCTTTAATTACTTCTCCTAAGTAATTAATCTTAGATTAATCATTTTTAAGTACAAGTTAATTAATCTTTAATTACCCATTAATTAATCTCTAATTATTAAATTAATTAAGTGTTTAATTGTAACTTAATTAATCCTTAATTACTTGATTAATTAATTCCTAATCATTAATTAATAATCTAATCTTATCTAATTAACGATCCTTACTTACAAATTAATTATTCCTTAATTAATTAACTTAAACCTTAATTAATTAAATTTAAATCCTTAATTGCTTAATTAATGAATCCAAACCATTAATTAATTATATTAGATAGTTATAAATCATAAAAATCTAATTTATCTTTGATATAAATCATTTCTTTTATTAATGATCTAATTATCATTAACTTATGCATTTGGAAAAAATTTACTTTTAAATTCCCTTTTAAATTCCATTTTTAAATTAAAATTCAAAATTAAATACAAATTAAATTTTAACAAAATTTAAAAAAAAAAATTAAAAACCTTCTTAATCAAATGTTGAAGAACACTTATCTTTTAAAAGAAATTTATAAAAGAATTTCAAACCAAGTTATTTAAATTCAAATCATTTTGTAAAATATACACTTTAACATTTAAAGTTGTTTTAAACATTTAAATTTTCATAAACTTTATTTATTTTAAACCCAGGATGCAAAAGTAAATTTGAATCCATATCTTAAACTTTGATTTAAAACTCTGCTTTTAAATCTTGCTTCAAATTTCAAATTATATAAATTTTATAAAACTTTATTTTATTTCAAAAATTTAGAATACAAATTAAATTTTAATCCATACTTTAAAACTTGATATAAACTTTGTTTAAATCCTGCTTCCAGATTTTAAATTCAGTTTACATTTTAAAAACTTGACAGGTTTTAAAACCTGAAACCAAACAAATTTGACTCGAGGCAAACATTCAACAATCCCGAGCCAAAACCTACAGAACTTCGAGCAACACACGTGAATGACTCGTAGTAAACTCGAGTACCAATCCACAAACCAACTTCACCAGAAAATGAACACCGTGCACATGCACTGGCCAACCACCGTCCTCCGACCATCCATGATGACTCACTCATATCATCGATCACCTTCGCATCCTCATCTGACCATCAGAACATCATCACAAACTCGAAATCAAAATCGAGTAACCTGGCACAAAACTGGAACCACCACATCAAACCTGGAATCATCTCGTCCTCGCATCTCCGACCACCAGACAGTCTAAGACTCCGGCCAAACCTTCGACCACCTCCAAGCTTCCATTCTCCAGAGTTCTGATGAACTCGATTCACTAGGGTAGCCGTGCCGATCAAAAACCCTCAACCTTAGTCAAAACTAGGTTTACAAACTTCATTGACCAACCACCGTCACCACCATTCCTGGGGCAACAATCCAATATTTTTCCTACCATCTTCGATCACTCCTCTACCACTAGAAAGAACCACGACACCCCAGATCAACTAGATCGCTAGAAAATCCCAAAATACCATTTTCAATGCAACCCAGAACTGCTCAATCATCCCATCACTAAAAATTATAATTTTAGTTGTAAAAATCATGTTTTTAGATAAGGATTTAGTTTATAATCTTGGATTGCTAAATTAACATGTTTGAATTTCCACTTATATTAAGTTTGCTCTGTTCTTTTGATTTCCAGAGCCATTTCAAATTTCATTTTAACTTAATTAAAATTTTAAACTATAAGCTAAGATGAAACAACCAACTTTTGTTTATCACTTAAATCATAACAGTGATTTGTTCAAGAGATAATGACTTTTGTTTTAAAATCTTAGTTTTGAAACTAAGAACAGTAAGATCACTGATACCACGGCATGCATACACCCATACATTCATAGATACACAACAAATTCATGTATACAAAACATACTTTTTTTTAAAAACTTGCATGCAACCAGATTCATATACCTAAGTTTTTAGAAAAAATTATGTTACTCACCAGTTATAAAGAACAGAGAAGCAGTGTACAGGCTTTTGAAAACTTAAGAACTGGAAGGTGCTTTTGCTTTTAAAACTTGATTTTTTGAAGTAATATGCTTCTTGATTTTAAATGAAGTTGCTTTAAACTTGAATCTTGCTTGTTATTGAAACCGGAACTTGCATTGTTTAGATCTCAGGTTTGCTTGCTTGAGGGTTTGATGTTGAAAATGAATTGCAGGCTTTAGTTTGAAAATGAACTACAGTTGGTGATTTGAAACTTGAAAATGGTTTGCATTTGTTTTATGAACGAAAATAAAACGAAGATTGATATACAGAACAAGTATGCATGCTGATATTTGCATTTGTACAACAATTGGTCAGAGATTTTTTTTATAAGGAGGCTGAAATGATTTTCCTAGCAAATCTGAAATGATAGCATTAAATGCCTTGGTTCCTTATCATGTCTACACATACTATTTCTTTTTTATTTTGTAGGTACAAATCTTCTATGTATTTTTTCTCGTTTTTTCTTATTTCTTTGCATATACATATTGCTACAGTATATCTATATTACTTGCCTGATTTGCTTTCTACCCTATGCTTCCTATAAAGTTGTTATATTTTTAGAATTATCTTATGTGTTCATTTTATATTTTTACATAACCATAAATTTATTTGAGATATTTATTTCTATTTTTAAACTTAACCACCAAATATTCCCTTTACAATTAATTATTTATTTTATTTTATTTTTAAACATTATTACCAAGATTACGTCATATATATATATATATATAGATCAAAAGTGAATAAGGTAAAGCTTACTTTAATTTAAGATAGATTTTATTATAATTATATTGGAACACTTTTATTTTTAATTCTCAAATCATAATTTTCTTCCAAAATACATACATATATATATATATTCGTTTTTAAATAATACTTATTAAATTTGAAATAATAGGTCTATTTAAAATCTAGTGAATATTAGGCTCAGGTCCCTAGTAAGTTTCAAAATACACAAAAACCCCAGTAAAAAAAAGTGTGTAAATTAGGTCCCTAGAATTAAGTTACTAAGTAATTGCATATAGTTATGCAATTTTTTTGGTGAATAATTGCGGAATTTTCCGCAACTTTTTGAAACAATTGCGTAAATTTCTGCAATTTTTTGGGTGAATAATTGCGGAATTTTCCGCAATTTTTTGAAAAAATTGCATAAATTTCTGCAATTTTTTGGATGAATAATTGCGGAATTTTCCGTAATTTTTTGATATAATTGCATAAATGTCTGCAATTATTCACTGAATAATTGCATAAGTGTATGTCATTATTCAGTAACTTAATTCTAGGGACCTAATTTACAAACTTTATTTTACTGGGGTTTTTGTGTATTTTGAAACTTATTAGGGACCTGTGCCAAACTGTCCCTAAAATCTATTTATAAAATAACACAAATTAAATTTGTAACTAATTATTCCATTTAAAAATCCATTTATAACTATATTTTAAAACAACTCATTATTAAATTGTTTGAAAATAATAAACTTACCAATTTTAATTAATTAATTAAGGAGATTATCACATTTTAAATTCCTTGAAATTCCGGGATATCACATGTTTTAACCGAGGAGAAAGGACGCGTGAATTGATAATAATTTTTGTTTTGTTTATCGCAAGTAGTTTCCTTCTTGGGTCGGGTTGGCTTGGAGGCTTCAATAAAAAATTTTTGCTTTGTTTAAGTTGTTTCAATTGGGTTGTTTCTTTTTTTTGTTTAATTTGCCTTTGTCTAAATTGTTTTTAGTTTAATAAAAAAAGGGTTTGCTTAATTTGTTTTGTTAAATTTCTTTTGACTTTGTCAGTTTTGCTTTATACTTAAAAAAGTGTTTTGTTTTGTTTTAAATTATTTTAATTTTCATCTATAAAAAATATATTAGTGTAGTGAATTTGGTTTTGGCAAATTGTTTTGGTTTCAAATTTTTCTTAGTTTCTTTCTAAAAAAAATATAGAAAAAAATTATGTATATATATCTTTGTTTTATTTTCAGGTTGCCAAAGCAGAAAATCACAAAAAGAGAAGGCCCACTTGCTAAAAAAATAAATTGCTTGCTTATAAAAAAAATCACCGCTTAAAAATAAATTGCTAATAATCTGCACACTTTGGTATCGTGCTTTCATCTCTAGTTTAATTTGATTTGCATTGTTGGTTGCTTGCAATTGCATATAAAAAAAATTCAAAATCCAAAAACAAAAACAACTGTGACGCCCCACCTCTATACTCACACTAACCAAGGACACTACCGTGTAATGCCGTCAATTAGTACGAAGAATAAAGCTGTTGAGGAGCGACCATCTGTGTAATTGCTTTGTGTGAGTACCGATATGTCAGATGTTATGTCATGCATTTCATTTCAAGAGGAAATCCGACATATCAAATACAAACTCAAAGCTACTACACAATGGCTATGTGACCTTCGGAAACAAATATAAAATAATCATAACATAAATCAGTCACAGATATTCATATCACTAAGGCAGAAACATATATGAATATAACACATAGAAGTTTACATCAAAGTAGTGGTCATACAAGATCCACTACATCACAAAAGAATAGGTACAAGTGCTAGACAAAAGAATATGTATACATCAAGGAGTCTCTATCTCGAATGTATAAAAAACAAAAACTACTAAGCTAAAGTAGTTAGCCAAAAGTCAGAAGCTAGTCCCTGCTAAGAAGTCAAGTGAAAGCACCTAAAACACCCCGGTCATACCCGAATATTATTTAAGAAGAAAAATAATAAACGGATCAGCCTAGCTATAAATATCAGATAAGATGAGATATGATAAGAGATATAACAAATATATATGATAACAACAAAAATCATATAATATCTCAAATCTCCTCAAACACCAAAAAGAATGTCATATTCTTTATTTTTATTCACCAAACTACAAATATTGATAGGGCTTATCAATACAAATCACAAAAATTGGTGAAACACAAATTCCAGAAATCATCAATTAGAAATCCAGAAATCATAAAAGGGAGGGGCTATCATAAACGGGAGCATGAAAACTCACCAACATGTGTATCACAAACGGGACGCTATCCCATGGGTCGCTAACCCATAGAGTCGGTACAACGACGTAGTACAACGGTACGCCCGAGGAAGTTGAAACTCAAATAAGCCGGAACAACGACGTAGTACAACGGTACGTCGGATGAATCAAACTCCATAAAGCCCGTAGGTCACTAGCCTATAAAAATGAGACGAAGCTCAACATAACAGGGTACAGTCCCCCACGCGGACAATGAGACATCGTATATCGCTAGTCTAAAACTCAAAATGATCGTCGTAGATCAATAAAAGTGTAAAATACACCAAGCTAGTAAATAGATGAGTTTAGCTTCATGTCCCATAACCACTGGCTTAACTTAAATATTTACGAACAAATTGTAGATTTCCACTCCAAATTGTCACAAGATTTCAATCGAACAAGTATAAGAATTAACCGACGAAGTAAACGCAAACGTTTCATACCACTTGTTTTTCTAAGTCGTTTAATTGGATTTCTCGTACGAATGAGGTAAAGGTTTGTATATACTAATAGATTGGAAAATGGTTTTAAAACAAGCTTTGTACTAAAAGAAATGTTGAAATCATTTATATGAAAGAGTTTGAGTATTTACTACTAGTATAGAAACCTTTGTATTTTAAAGTGACAAATCGTAGAAACGATTATAAAAACAATCTATCACCAAAAATTCACATTCGACGACGTGAATCAAAACCATAGAAATCGATCAAATTCATCAAATGGATATTCCCAAAAATCCAAAAAAGAAGTCATCAAAGTCGATAATAAATGACAACAACCAACCGGATCGACAAAAATCGATGAAAATGGAAATTCGCATAAAAACAGGCAAAGTGCTAAATTTTAACAGCGCCAGACATCTGGTGGTTTTCCCCAGACGTCTGAGCTAAAGGTCTGGAATTTTTCCAAACCACTCAGATGTCTGACCTTAAGATCTGGAACGTTTGTTCCTTTGCCTCAGACGTCGGATCGTTTTACCAGACGTCTGAGCTGATGCTCAGGGCAAATTTTGCCTAGGCCATTAATGGCCAATTCGGTTCGGAAGCAATCAGATGAGCGACGATGGCTAGGGGTTTATGCCAAGTGACAAACCAGCCCTATAGACTCATCAATACACTCAAACAACATGTCCAAACATCCATAGTAGGTTTTTCATAGATCGTGACTTCAAAATACCAAAATTTGGAAAATTCACCAAATCAATTCAAATCAAAAGCAAATGAACATGATATAGAGGTTAGGAATTCATACCTAACAACTCTCAAAGGTATAGACATAGATGTGAGTTCAAAAACTCACCTTTAAACTCAAATATAGAATTGAGAAGCTCTAAAACAAACTAAGATTGATTTCTCTTCAACAGCATCTCTAGAATCCTCAATCTATTATCTAATGCAATGAATTTCCTAAGTTAAGTTATAGGAATTTCTGAAAATTGAAGAGTGATTGAGATGGAGAAGATGAAGAGGATGCTTACCTAAGCTACTCTTTGATTTTAGAACTTGAATTTTAATTTCCTAAGAATCTTGGGCTTAGGAATTTTAATTTCCCCTCTTTTTCCCCATTTTTCCCTTTAGCTTTAGTGTTAGGAAATGAGGAGTAGAATGAATGAAGAGTAGAGGAGTTAGGGTATTTGGTAGAGGAGTTGGGTTACCCTGTTGGGTTAGTAGGCTAAAACACAACCTAAAGCCCAAATGAAAATACCAAAATCCTAATCAACTCCAAACATATCGATGCTTATACTCAAAAAAGTTGTAAACATCGTTTTGAACTCAATGGAAGTGGTCTCGAATCCGGATTTGACTGTTTACAAAAAGTAACATTTCGGACTTTAAATTCAAAATTGTTTTCTTTGAACAATTTTATTTCTTGGTGTCTAGGCTACGACAGTGTAATAACCATTTATAAATATTACGGTGATTCATAAATATTATAGTGGTTGTTCCTCTAAAGGTACTTAAACCTTCAGATGCATTGCTATGGTGATTCGTGGTGCACCGATAACCCGTGCCTGTTACTTGGATACGAAATATTTTTGTTGATTTAAGACAAAGTGTGATTATATAATTTTGGTTATGAACTACTAAGGACAGAAAATTGTAATTAAGTCCTTTGCATTCATTTAGTTGCATTAGTCCATGCATATTTTAAAAAAAATCAAAAATCCAAAATCAAAAAAAAAATTAAATTTTACTTAACTTAGTTTTTAATCCCAAAAAAAAATTCCTATTCCTTTCCTTTGAAAATTTTAAAATCTTTTCAAAAACAAAAAATGAATTTTACACTTCGTTTTTCAAAAACAAAAACAAAAGGAAAAGAAAAACAAAAACATATTTTTCACTTCGTTTTTCAAATCTTCTTTCATTCTCTAAACTTGATTCTAACTTCCTTCTCTTCTCGACTTTCACTTGTGTATGAGTACTTGGACTCGTGGCACAACAACAAATCCTTGGACTCGCGGATCAACAACTAATCGTTTAACTCGAACGGACGATCCTCCAGAAATGCCGAACGAGAACGCCCCTCGAACTCTTATGGATAGAATCTTTCCCGATAGAGTTTATATTCCATCTTGCATCACGTTACCCGCCCCTACGGGTAACCATTTCGAAATTCACTCGAATCATATTGCCACGCTTTCGAAATTTGGCAATTTCGAGCACGATGACCCATACGTTTTCTTGATAAATTCGAACAAGTTTGCGCAACCATTAAACTCCAACAACTTTCCGTTGACGGAATCAAACTTCGATTAATCCCATTTGCTCTTACGGATTATGCTAAAAAATGGTTGTACAGCTTACCGTCGAACTCGATTAAAACATGGGAAGAATTCGTAAAAGATTTCTTAAAAAAGTTCTACCCTTTGAAAAAAACGAGTAGAATCCGAAACGAAATTGTAAATTTTCATCAATTCAAGGGAGAACCATTCGGAAAATATTTCGAAAGATTGAAAGAGCTTTTGATAAAATGTCCACACCATAACTTCGAAAAATGGATGATTTGCCAAATCTTATATGATGGACTCGAAAATAGCTCACGAACCATGCTCGAATCAATGTGCCCAGGCAACTTTCTTGCCCAACATCACGACGATGCTTGGCAATTTTTTGAAAACCTCGTTGAAAAGTTATCCCAATGGGAACGTTCGAACAAAAAATCAATTTACTCACGATCGAGTGCACACTCGATAGGATCTTCTTTTGCTTTGGAAGCTAAGATCGATGCAATGATAAAAAAATTCGATAATGTTTTCTCACCGAATCAAATGAACCAAGCTTCCCAACTGATGTGTTATAAATGCAACGATCCTAATCATATAGCCGATTAGTGCCCCAATTCTATCGAACAAATGAATGCTTTCGATAAAGCCAAAAATGACCCATTTTCTCCAACGTACAATCCTGGTTGGAGAAATCATCCGAATTTTTCTTGGAACCAAATCAATCCCAACACGAATACGGTTCGTCCCAAATTTCAAGCATTCCCGAATAATGCTTCGAATCCTCCCTTTCAGCCCAACAATTTTCAATCAAACTTTGCAGGTCCGTCTCATAATCAACCGCAACAATCAAATTTTCAACCAAATTCTGCTCATCCTCCCCAAGATGATAAACGTTTAAGTTCACTTGAGAAAACTCTTGAAACGTTGGCTAAAGCAACTACTCAAAGCCTTCAATCAAACAGCAATTTGCAAAATTTATTGACTTTATATATGCAAAACACAAACCAATCGATTGCAAAACTTGAAATGAAAATGAGTCAATTAGCCACGTCTGTAAGTGAATGCGAACGAGGAACATTCCTAAGCCAGCCCCTTCCAAATCCCAGAAATCAAAACGCAAATTCAAATCAAGCCCATGTTTTCAAGATAGCAACGTCACCCAATTGAATGCTATCACAACTTTACATTCCGTTAAACAAATCGATAATCAAGTCGTTAACCCAAATGATTTATTGGAAACCTCTCTCGACGCTTCTAAAACTACGAATGAATCTGAACAGAACGTGGAGCAAAACGTTGAATCGAATGCCAATCAAAATTCTTCTTCTACTCGAGTTGACCCGTCTACCGAGTATCGTGTTCCATTTCCACATCATCTTCGACCAAAGAAACACTCGCACCAAATGGAAAAGATGTTGGATATTTTCAAACAAGTGAAAGTTAACGTCCCGCTTCTTGACATTGTCCAACAAGTCCCCACATACGTGAAATTTCTTAAGGACTTGTGCACCCAAAAGCGACACACTCAAGTGCCCAAAAAAGTCTTCTTAGCCACCAGTTTGAGTGAAGTCTTATCCCAATCCATGCCCGTTAAATACAAAGATCCTGGCTGCCCTACGATTTCGTTTACAATTGAAGATAAGATGATTAATAAATGCTTGATAGACTTAGGTGCAAGTTTCAATCAGATTCCATGCTCCGTGTACGAACAATTAGGCTTAGGTGAGCTCAAACCCACAAAAGTTATGCTTCAATTCGCCGATCATTCCATTAAGAAGCCCGTGGGAGAAATCGAGGACGTGCTCATTCGAGTAGGGCAATTCATATTCCCCGTTGACTTTATCGCTCTCGAAACACAACCCGTGACAAACCCTGCAAGTCAAATTCCATTGATTTTAGGCCGACCATTCCTAGCCACCTCAAATGCCTTAATCAATTATCGTAACGGTTCGATGAAAATCTTTTTTGGAAACATGACTTTGGATCTTAATATGTTCAATCTTGAAAGCCAATCAAACGAACCTTGTGACCAAACGTTGGAAGTTAGTGCCATTCATGAAAACTTCGAAAGCGAGACACTTGCCTTAACAACGAACGCGAAGCCGAGTACGAAAAATTGTTTCATGAAATTCCCAACGAGATTGAATGTACTCTTTCCTTTGAATCACTTCAAATTGAGTCCGAATCTCAACCCAATTCTTTGATCGAGCAACTCCCTAAGTTGGACCTCAAACCACTTCGCGATCACCTTAAGTATGCATACTTAGGTAAAAACAAAACTTGTCCTGTCATACTTTCTAACGATCTTTCTCTTGACAAAGAAGCTTCTCTTCTCTCTGTTCTTTTGAAAAACAAGGAAGCGATTGGATGGTCGATTACTGATATTAAAGGAATTAGTCTCACTCTTATCCAACATCGCATCCATTTAATCGATGATGCCAAGCCTGTTCATGACGCGCAACGATGGCTTAATCCAAAAATGAAAGATGCGGAGCGTGGAAAAATTCTTAAACTTCTCGACAACGGAATCATTTACCCAATCTGTGATAGTTCATGGGTTAGCCCAATTCACGTTGTACCGAAAAAGTCCGGGCTTACCGTTGTCAAGAACGATTCAAACGAACTTATTCCAACTCATACTCAAACTTTTTGGCGTGTTTGCATTGATTATTCAAAATTAAATGCTGCAACATGAAAACATCACTTTCCTCTTCCTTTCATTGACCAAATGCTCGAACGTTTAGCCGGCCACGAATTTTACTGCTTCCTTGACGGTTATTCCGGCTATAACAAATTCCAATCGCTCCCGAAGATCAAGAGAAAATGACTTTCACGTGTCCATTCGGTACCTTTACTTATCGACGTATGTCATTCGGACTTTGTAACGCTCCTGCAACTTTCCAACGATGCATGTGATGTGCACGTAAATGTGCATATTTTTACCACCATATTTAGTCTATTTAAATTAAATAAATGATCATATCGGGTATTTTAACTTGTTTAAACCAAAATTCAAATTATTTCAAATTTTCACATATTCATCTTCATCCAAGGGCAAAATGATCGTTTTTGTGCATATATTAATTTTCTAAAATTGAATTGAAAATTTCTATATTATTTTGTAGGAATTTGAATTCATATACAAGTGGTTTCATGAAGACACATGCATGCACAAGAGTGAAGAGAACAAATGAAGATGGAAATAATTCAAAGTGAAGATAATGGAGGACCCCACCTACCCACCTACCTTAATGTACAAATTAGAGGCTAATGCACATGCTTATGGAATTAATGGCTTCATGTACACTTAAATGAGGATTATTTGAAGCTAATGATTACTTGGCCTCCACACTTTCTAAGAGGGTATTTTGGGCATTCCCCAAAAATATGAATTAGGGTTTAACATGCAAAAACTTGTTCGACGATGGATTTTCTATCGGATTAGAAAACCGTCGAAAAATTTCAAATTAAAAATAACCGCAAGCGCACGGCGTACACTTGTAGTACGTGGCGAATACGGGTCGATCCGCAGGGAATTGATGATTTTAAAAATCTATTCAATCAAATTAAACCAAAGTTGAGTGAAAGTTAAGCTAGAGAATTAGAAAATTAGCTAACTAACAACAAGAAAAGAGATGCAAATATAAGAGTTAAATAACAATTTAGAGAATAAATCCACTCTCTAGATTATGTAGTTCAACACATATGAAATCATAATCTCTCTTTTATGGTCATTAGTGCTTTAATTGATGTGTTTATCATAAGTATGGCATATTTGTGCTATTGATTAGCCAACATAAGCCATTAAAGTATAACACACCCCTTAAATCACTTACTATCTTTGACAATGAAAATGAAATCTATTTTAAGTATGACCTATTAACTATTGATTAGAAATATAGACCATCAAATTTTAATTTCAAATCACTTTCTTTTGCCATAATCATATTTTGATGAAGAGGCAATTAGTGTTAGTGATTGTTTAAGCACAGCCTATTTTATGTCAACAATATAGGGTATCAAATTCAAGGCAAAAACAACAATTAAACCACTTTAATCATCATCATTAAGCACAAAAAGAGAGCATGAATTAACAAATAGTTGAAACTACATAATTAGAGAGCTTCATTACCCCTAAATTGAAGAAGTTTAGCCTCTCATATTTGTCATTTGATTAACAAATGTAGCTAGCAACATGAAAGCAAAATGAAAGGAGAATGAAAGCTTAATGAAAAAGAGAGCTAATTAACAAGAATTAGAACTATTCTACTTGCATGAAAGTAAATCTACACTACAACATGAAAGGAAATAAACAAGAAAGGGAAAAGATCATATATTAAATTGCATAAAAAAGAAAATTACATGAAGATAAAAATGGCTAAGTAGCCATGAAAAGAGAAAGAGAAGAGCTTGTTTATTTGTGAGCTAAACTAAACTAAGAGAGACTAAGGAAGGAAGAGGGTTACATGAAACATAATGGGATTTTATACATGTGTTAAACTCTAATTCATATTTTTGGGGAATGCCCAAAATACCCTCTTAGGAAGTGTGGAGGCCAAGTAATCATTAGCTTCAAATAATCCTCATTTTAGTGTACATGAAGCCATTAATTCCATAAGCATGTGCATTAGCCTCTAATTTGTATATTAAGGTAGGTGGGTAGGTAGGGTCCTCCATTATCTTCACTTTCAATTATTTCCATCTTCAATTGTTCTCTTCACTCTTGTGCATGCATGTGTCTTCATGAAACCACTTGTATATGAATTCAAATTCCTACAAAATAATATAGAAATTTTCAATTAAATTTTAGAAAATTAATATATGTACAAAAATAACCATTTTGCCCTTGGATGAAGATGAATATGTGACAATTTGAAATAATTTGAATTTTGGTTTAAACAAGTTAAAATACCCGATATGATCATTTATTTAATTTAAATAGACTAAATATGGTGGTAAAAATATGCACATTTACGTGCACATCAACAGTACCATGGCGTACCACTATCCAGCGGTGGTATATCAACGACCAGCCATGGTGATCGCGTTTTACCATAAAATTCACGTGAAAAAACGATGGGTAAAAAAACATTCGAGTTCCGAAAGTGATTCAGGTAGTCTTTTTTTGGATATGGAACTATGCATTGACGGCTAAAAGCTGTCAAAGCCGTAGAACTCATAGAGAGCTTCGTTTTGACTGGTTAAGGCTCCCGTAACTCCAAAAGAGGCAACCGTTCTGGCTGTTTGAATAATTGATATCTTCAGGGCGCAACATCTACGGTGCAAGGTGCAACACCCGTCAAAAATGCCGAAACAGTGCCGTATGACTTTTAGAAATGAGTGCATGGATTTGAAATGGAACAGTACTATGGCGTACCACTATCCAGCGGTGGTATATCGATGACCAGCCACGGTGATAGCGTTTTACCATAAAATTCACGTGAAGAAAACGATGGGTAAAAAAAAACTTTCGAGTCCCGAAAGTGATTCGGGTAGTCTTTTTTTAGATATGGAACTATGCATTGATGGCTAAAAGCCGTAGAACTCACAGAGAGCTTCGTTTTGATTGGTTATGGCTCCTGTAACTCCAAAAGAGGCAACCGTTATGGCTGTTTGAATAATCGATATCCTCAGGGCGCAACATCTACGGTGCAAGGTGCAACATCCATCCAAAATGCCGAAACAGTGTCGTACGACTTTTAGAAATGAGTGCATGGATTTGAAATGGAACAGTACCATGGCGTACCACTATCCAGTGGCGGTATATCGATGACCAGCCATGATGATCGCGTTTTACCACAAAATTCACGTGATGAAAACGATGGGTAAAAAAAACTTTCGAGTCCCGAAAGTGATTCGGGTAGTCTTTTTTGGATATGGAACTAAGAATTGAAGGCTAAAAGCTGTCAAAGCCGTAGAACTCACAGAGAGCTTCGTTTTGACTGGTTATTGCTCCCGTAACTCCAAAAGAGGCAAACGTTATGGCTGTCCGAATAATCGATATCCTCAGGGCGCAACATCTACGGTGCAAGGTGCAACATTCGTCCAAAATGCCGAAATAGTGCTGTACGACTTTTAGCAATGAGTGCATGGATTTGAAATGGAACAGTACCATGGTGCACCACTATCCAGCGGTGGTATATCGACGACCAGCCACGGTGACCGCGTTTTACCATAAAATTCACGTGAAGAAAACGATGGGTAAAAAAAACTTTTGGATCCCGAAAGTGATTCGGGTAGTCTTTTTTTGGATATGGAACTATGCATTGACGGCTAAAAGCTATCAAAGCCGTAGAACTCACAGAGAGCTTCGTTTTGACTGGTTATGGCTCCCGTAACTCCAAAAGAGGCAACCGTTATGGCTGTCCGAATAATCGATATCCTCAGGGCGCAACATCTACGGTGCAATGTGCAAAATCCGTCCAAAATGCCGAAACGGTGCCGTACGACTTTTAGAAATGAGTGCATGGATTTGAAATGGAACAGTACCATGGCGTACCACTATCCAGCGGTGGTATATCGACGACCAGCCACGGTGATCGCGTTTTACCATAAAATTCACGTGAAGAAAACGATGGGTAAAAAAAACTTTCGAGTCCCGAAAGTGATTCGGGTAGTCTTTTTTTTGGATATGGAACTATGCATTGATGGCTAAAAGCTGTCAAAGCCGTAGAACTCACAGAGAGCTTCGTTTTGACTGGTTATGGCTCCCGTAACTCCAAAAGAGGCAACCGTTATGGCTGTCCGAATAATCGATATCCTCAAGGCGCAACATCTACGGTGCAAGGTGCAACATCCGTCCGAAATGCCGAAACAGTGACGTACGACTTTTAGAAATGAGTGCATGGATTTGAAACGGAACAGTACCATGGTGCACCACTCTCCAGCGATGGTATATCGAAGACAGGCCACGGTGATCGCGTTTTACCATAAAATTCACGTGAAGAAAACGATGGGTAAAAAAAACTTTCGAGTCCCGAAAGTGATTCGGGTAGTCTTTTTTTGGATATGGAACTATGAATTGACGGCTAAAAGCTATCAATGCCGTAGAACTTACAAAGAGCTTCGTTTTGACTGGTTATGGCTCCCGTAACTCCAAAAGAGGCAACCGTTATGGCTGTCCGAATAATCGAGATCCTCAGGGCGCAACACTTGCGATGCAAGGTGCAACATCCATCCAAAATGCCGAAACAGTGCCGTAAGACTTTTAGAAATGAGTGCATGGATTTGAAATGGAATAGTACCATGGCGTACCACTATCCAGCGGTGGTATATCGACGACCAGCCACGGTGACCGTGTTTTACCATAAAATTCACGTGAAGAAAACGATGGGTAAAAAAAAATTTTGAGTCCCGAAAGTGATTCAGGTAGTCTTTTTTTGGATATGGAACTATGCATTGATGGCTAAAAGCGATCAAAGCCGTAGAACTCACAGAGAGCTTCGTTTTGACTGGTTAGGGCTCCCGTAACTCCAAAAGAGGCAACCGTTATGGCTGTCCGAATAATCGATATCCTCAGGGCGCAACATCTACGGTGCAAGGTGCAACATCCGTCCAAAATGCCGAAACAGTGACGTACGACTTTTAGAAATGAGTGCATGGATTTGAAACGGAACAGTACCATGGTGCACCACTCTCCAGCGATGGTATATCAAAGACCGGCCACGGTGATCGCGTTTTACCATAAAATTCACGTGAAGAAAACGATGGGTAAAAAAAACTTTCGAGTCCCGAAAGTGATTCGGGTAGTCTTTTTTTGGATATGGAACTATGAATTGACGGCTAAAAGCTATCAATGCCGTAGAACTCACAGAGTGCTTTGTTTTGACTGGTTATGGCTCCCGTAACTCCAAAAGAGGCAACCGTTATGGTTGTCCGAATAATCGATATCCTCAGGGCGCAACATCTGCGGTGCAAGGTGCAACATCCATCCAAAATTCCGAAACAGTGTCGTACAACTTTTAGAAATGAGTGAATGGATTTGAAATGGAACAGTACCATGGCGTACCACTATCCAGCGGTGGTATATCGACGACCAGCCACGATGATCGCGTTTTACTATAAAATTCACGTGAAGAAAACGATGGGTAAAAAAAACTTTCGAGTCCCAAAAGTGATTCGGGTAGTCTTTTTTTGGATATGGAACTATGCATTGATGTCAAAAAGCTGTCAAAGTCGTAGAACTCACAGAGAGCTTCGTTTTGACTGGTTATGGCTCGCGTAACTCCAAAAGAGGCAACCGTTATGGCTGTCCGAATAATCGATATCCTCAGGGCGCAACATCTACGGTGCAAGGTGCAACATCCGTCCAAAATGCAGAAATAGTGACGTACGACTTTTAGAAATGAGTGCATGGATTTGAAACAGAAGAGTACCATGGAGCACCACTCTCCAGCGATGGTATATCGACAACCGCCACGGTGATCGCGTTTTACCATAAAATTCACGTGAAGAAAACGATGGGTAAAAAAAACTTTCGAGTCCCGAAAGTGATTCGGGTAGTCTTTTTTTGGATATGGAACTATGAATTGACGGCTAAAAGCAATCAAAGCTGTATAACTCACAGAGAGCTTCATTTTGACTGGTTATGGCTCCCGTAACTCCAAAAGAGGCAACCGTTATGGTTGTCCGAATAATCGATATCCTCAGGGCGCAACATCTACGGTGCAATGTGCAACATCCGTCCAAAATGCCAAAACAATGTCGTACGACTTTTAGAAATGAGTGCATGGATTTGAAATGGAACAATACCATGGCGTACCACTATCCAGCGGTGGTATATCGACGACCAGCCATGGTGATTGCGTTTTACCATAAAATGCACGTGAAGAAAACGATGGGTAAAAAAACTTTCGAGTCCCGAAAGTGATTCGGGTAGTCTTTTTTTGGATATGGAACTATACATTGACGGCTAAAAGCAGTCAAAGCCGTAGAACTCACAGAGAGCTTCGTTTTGACTGGTTATTGCTCCCGTAACTCCAAAAGAGGCAACCGTTATGGCTGTCCGAATAATCGATATCCTCAGGGCGCAACATCTACGGTGCAAGGTGCAACATCCGTCCAAAATGCCGACATAGTGCCGTACGACTTTTAGAAATGAGTGCATGGATTTGAAACGGAACAGTACCATGGCGTACCACTATCCAGCGGTGGTATATCAACGACCTGCCATGGTGATTGTGTTTTACCATAAAATTCACGTGAAGAAAACGATGGGTAAAAAAAAACTTTCGAGTCCCGAAAGTGATTCGGGTAGTCTTTCTTTGGATATGGAACTATGCATTGACGGCTACAAACTTTTAAAGCCGTAGAACTCACAGAGAGCTTCATTTTGACTGGTTATGGCTCCTTTAACTCAAAAAGAGGCAACCGTTATGCCTATCCGAATAATCGATATCCTCAAGGCGCAACATCTACGGTGCACGGTGCAACATCCGTCCAAAATGCCGAAACAGTGTCGTACGACTTTTAGAAATGAGTGCATGGATTTGAAATGGAACAGTACCCTGGCGTACCACTATCCAGCGGTGGTATATCGACGACCAGCCACGGTGATCGCGTTTTACTATAAAATTATCGTGAAGAAAACGATGGGTAAAAAAAACTTTCGAGTCCCGAAAGTGATTCGGGTAGTCTTTTTTTGGATATGGAACTATGCATTGATGTCAAAAAGCTGTCAAAGCCGTAGAACTCACAGAGAGCTTCGTTTTGACTGGTTATGGCTCCCGTAACTCCAAAAGAGGCAACCGTTATGGCTGTCCGAATAAACGATATCCTCAAGGCGCAACATCTACGGTGCAAGGTGCAACATTCGTCCAAAATGCCGAAACAGTGACGTACGACTTTTAGAAATGAGTGCATGGATTTGAAACGGAACAGTACCACGGTGCACCACTCTCCAGCGATGGTATATCGACGACCGCCACGGTGATCGCGTTTTACCATAAACTTCACGTTAAGAAAACGATGGGTAAAAAAAACTTTCGAGTCCCGAAAGTGATTCGGGTAGTTTTTTTTTGGATATGGAACTATGAATTGACGGCTAAAAGCTATCAAAGCCGTAGAACTCACAAAGAGCTTCATTTTGACTGGTTATGGCTCCCGTAACTCCAAAAGAGGCAACCGTTATGGCTGTGCGAATAATCGATATCCTCAGGGCGCAACATCTACGATGCAAGGTGCAACATCCATCTAAAATGCTGAAACAGTGTCGTATGACTTTTAGAAATGAGTGCATGGATTTGAAATGGAACAGTACCATGGCGTACCACTATCCAGCGGTGGTATATCGACGACCAGCCACGGTGGTCGCGTTTTACCAAAAAATTCACATGAAGAAAACGATGAGTAAAAAAACATTCGAGTCCCGAAAGTGATTCAGGTAGTCCTTTTTTAGGATATGGAACTATGCATTGATGGCTAAAAGCTGTCAAAGCTGTAGAACTCACAGAGAGCTTCGTTTTGACTGGTTATGGCTCCCGTAACTCCAAAAGAGGTAACCGTTATGGCTGTCCGAATAATCGATATCCTCAGGGCGTAACATCTACGGTGCAAGGTGCAACATCCGTCCAAAATGCCGAATCAGTGACGTACGACTTTTAGAAATGAGTGCATGGATTCGAAACGGAACAGAACCATGGTGCACCACTCTCCAGCGATGGTATATCGACGACTGGCCACGGTGATCGCGTTTTACCATAAAATTCACGTGAAGAAAACGATGGGTAAAAAAAAAACTTTTGAGTCCCGAAAGTGATTCGAATAGTCTTTTTTTTATATGGAAATGTGCATTGATGGCTAAAAGCTGTCAAAGCCGTAGAACTCACAGAGAGCTTCGTTTTGACCGGTTATGGCTCCCGTAACTCAAAAGGAGGCAACCGTTATGGCTGTCCGAATAATAGATATCCTCACGGCGCAACATCTAAGGTGCAAGGTGCAACATCAACGGTGAACGCGTTTTACCATAAAATTCACGTGAAGCAAACGATGGGTAAAAAAATCTTTCGAGTCCAGAAAGTGATTCGAGTAGTCTTTTTTTGGATATGGAACAATGCATTGATGGCTAAAAGCAATCAAAGCCGTAGAACTCACAGAGAGCTTCGTTTTGACTGGTTATGGCTCCCGTAACTCCAAAAGAGGCAACCGTTATGGCTGTCCGAATAATCGATACCTTGAAGGCCCAACATCTACGGTGCAAAGTGAAACAACCTTCCAAAATGCTAAAACAGTGTCGTACGACTTTTAGAAATGAGTGCATCGATTTGAAATGGAACAATACCATGGCATACCACTATCCAGCAGTGGTATATTGATGACCAGCCACGGTGATCGTGTTTTACCATAAAATTCACGTGATGAAAACGATGGGTAAAAAAAACTTTCGAGTCCCGAAAGTGATTCGGGTAGTCTTTTTTTGGATATGGAACTATGCATTGACGGCTAAAAGCTGTAAAATCCGTAGAACTCACAGAGAGCTTCGTTTTGACTGGTTATGGCTCCCGTAACTCCAAAAGAGGCAACTGTTATGGCTATCCTAATAATCGATATCCTCAGGGCGCAACATCTACAGTGCAAGGTGCAACATCCATCCAAAATGCCGAAACAGTGACGTACGACTTTTAGAAATGAGTGCATGGATTTGAAACGGAACAATACCATGGTGCACCACTCTCCAGCGATGGTATATCGACGACCGGCCAGGGTGATCGCGTTTTACCATAAAATTCACGTGAAGAAAACGAAGGGTAAAAAAATCTTTCGAGTCCCGAAAGTGATTCGGGTAGTCTTTTTTTGGATATGGAACTATGAATTGACGGCTAAAAGCTATCAAAGCCGCAGAACACACAGAGAGCTTCCTTTTGACTGGTTATGACTCCCGTAACTCCAAAAGAGGCAACCGTTATGGCTGTCCGAATAATCGATATCCTTAGGGCGCAACATCTACGGTGCAAGGTGCAACATCCGTCCAAAATGCCGAAACAGTGACGTACGACTTTTAGAAATGAGTGCATGGATTTGAAACGGAACAGTACCATGGTGCACCACTCTCCAGCGATGGTATGTCAACGACCGCCACGGTGATCGCGTTTTACCATAAAATTCACCTAAAGAAAACGATGGGTAAAAAAAACTTTCGAGTCCCAAAAGTGATTCGGGTAGTCATTTTTTGGATATGGAACTATGAATTAATGGCTAAAAGCAATCTAAGCCGTATAACTCACAGAGAGCTTCGTTTTGACTGGTTATGGCTCCTGTAACTCCAAAAGAGGCAACCGTTATGGCTGTCCGAATAATCGATATCCTCAGGGCGCAACATCTACGGTGCAATGTGCAACATCCGTCCAAGATGCCAAAACAGTGTCGTACGACTTTTTGAAATGAGTGCATGGATTTGAAATGCAACATTACCATGGCGTACCACTATCCAGCGGTGGTATATCGACGACCAGCCACGGTGATCGCGTTTTACCATAAAATGCACGTGAAGAAAACGATGGGTAAAAAAACTTCCGAGTCCCGAAAGTGATTCGGGGAGTCTTTTTTTGGATATGGAACTATACATTGACGGCTAAAAGCAGTCAAAGCCGTAGAACTCACAGAGAGCTTCGTTTTGACTGGTTATTGCTCCCGTAACTCTAAAAGAGGCAACCGTTATGGCTGTCCGAATAATCGATATCCTCAGGGCGCAACATCTACGGTGCAACGTGCAACATCTGTCCAAAATGCCGAAACAGTGCCGTACGACTTTTAGAAATTAGTGCATGGATTTGAAACGGAACAGTACCATGGCGTACCACTATCCAGCGGTGGTATATCGACGACCAGCCATGGTGATCGCGTTTTACCATAAAATTCACGTGAAGAAAACGATGGGTAAAAAAAACTTTTGGATCCCGAAAGTGATTCGGGTAGTCTTTTTTTGGATATGGAACTATGCATTGACGGCTAAAAGCTATCAAAGCCGTAGAACTCACAGAGAGCTACGTTTTGACTGGTTATGGCTCCCGTAACTCAAAAAGAGGCAATCGTTATGGCTGTCCGAATAATCGATATCCTCAGGGCGCAACATCTACGGTGCACGGTGCAACATACGTCCAAAATGCCGAAACAGTGTCGTACGACTTTTAGAAATGAGTGCATGGATTTGAAATGGAACAGTACGATGGCGTACCACTATCCAGCGGTGGTATATCGACGACCAGCCACGGTGATCGCGTTTTACTATAAAATTAACGTGAAGAAAACGATGGGTTAAAAAAACTTTCGAGTCCCGAAAGTGATTCGGGTAGTCTTTTTTTGGATATGGAACTATGCATTGATGTCAAAAAGCTGTCAAAGCCATAGAACACACAGAGAGCTTCGTTTTGACTTGTTATGGCTCCCGTAACTCCAAAAGAGGCAACCGTTATGGCTGTCCGAATAATCGATATCCTTAGGGCGCAACATCTACGGTGCAAGGTGCAACATCCATCCAAAATGCCGAAACAGTGACGTACGACTTTTAGAAATGAGTGCATGGATTTGAAACGGAACAGTACCATGGTGCACCACTCTCCAGCGATGGTATATCGACGACCGCCACGGTGATCGCGTTTTACCATAATATTCACGTTAAGAAAACGATGGGTAAAAAAACTTTTGAGTCCCGAAAGTTATTCGGGTAGTGTTTTTTTGGATATGGAACTATGAATTGACGGCTAAAAGCTATCAAAGCCGTAGAACTCACAAAGAGCTTCATTTTGACTGGTTATGGCTCCCGTAACTCCAAAAGAGGCAACCGTTATGGCTATCCGAATAATCGATATCCTCAGGGCGCAACATCTACGGTGCAAGGTGCAACATCCATCTAAAATGCCGAAACAGTGTCGTATGACTTTTAGAAATGAGTGCATAGATTTGAAATGGAACAGTACCATGGCGTACCACTATCCAGCGGTGGTATATCGACGACCAGCCACGGTGATCGCGTTTTACCAAAAAATTCACGTGAAGAAAACGATGGGTAAAAAAAACATTCGAGTCCCGAAAGTGATTCGGGTAGTACTTTTTTAGGATATGGAACTATGAATTGATGGCTAAAAGCTGTCAAAGCCGTAGAACTCACAGAGAGCTTCGTTTTGACTGGTTATGGCTCCCGTAACTCCAAAAGAGGCAACCGTTATGGCTGTCCGAATAATCGATATCCTCAGGGCGTAACGTCTACGGTGCAAGGTGCAACATCCGTCCAAAATGTCGAAACAGTGACGTACGACTTTTAGAAATGAGTTCATGGATTCGAAACGGAATAGAACCATGTTGCACCACTCTCCAGCGATGGTATATCGACGACCGGCCACGGTGATCGCGTTTTACCATAAAATTCACGTGAAGAAAACAATGGGTAAAAAAACTTTCGAGTCCAGAAAGTGATTCGGGTAGTCTTTTTTTGGATATGGAACAATGCATTGATGGCTAAAAGCTATCAAAGCCGTAGAACTCACAGAGAGCTCCGTTTTGACTGGTTATGGCTCTCGTAACATCCAAAAGAGGCAACCGTTATGGCTGTCCGAATAATCGATATCCTCAGGGCGCAACATCTATGGTGCAATGTGCAACATCCGTCCAAAATGCAGAAACAGTGTCGTACGACTATTAGAAATGAGTGCATGAATTTGAAATGGAACAGTACCATGGCGTACCACTATCCATCGGTGGTATATCGACGACCAGCCACGGTGATCGCGTTTTACCATAAAATTCACGTGATGAAAACGATGGGTAAAAAAAACTTTCGAGTCCCGAAAGTGATTCGGGTAGTCTTTTTTTGGATATGGAACTATGCATTGACGGCTAAAAGCCATCAAAGCCATAGAACTCACAGAGAGCTTCGTTTTGACTGGTTATGGCTCCCGTAACTCCAAAAGAGGCAACCGTTATGGCTGTCCGAATAATCGATATCCTCAGGGCGCAACTTCTACGTTGCAAGGTGCAACATCCTTCCAAAATGCCGAAACAGTGAAGTACGACTTTTAGAAATGAGTGCATGGATTTGAAACGGAACAGTACCATAGTGCACCACTCTCCAGCGATGGTATATCGACGACCGGCCACGGTGATCGTGTTTTACCATAAAATTCACGTTAAGAAAACGATGGGTAAAAATAACTTTCTAGTCCCGAAAGTGATTCGGGTGGTCTTTTTTTGGATATGGAACTATGAATTGACGGTTAAAAGCTATCAAAGCCGTAGAACTCACATATAGCTTCATTTTGACTGGTTATGGCTCCCGTAACTCCAAAAGAGGCAACCGTTATGGCTGTCCGAATAATCGATATCCTCAGGGCGCAACATCTACGGTGCAAGGTGCAACATCTGTCTAAAATGCCGAAATAGTGTCGTACGACTTTTAGAAATGAGTGCATGGATTTGAAATAGAACAGTACCATGGCGTACCACTATCCAGTGGTGGTATATCGACGACCAGCCACGGTGATCGCGTTTTACTATAAAATTCACGTGATGAAAACGATGGGTAAAAAAAACTTTCGAGTCCCGAAAGTGATTTGGGTAGTCTTTTTTTGGATATGGAACTATGCATTGACGGCTATAAGCTGTCAAAGTCGTAGGACTCACAGAGAGCTTCGTTTTGACTAGTTATTGCTCCTGTTACTCCAAAAGAGGCAACCGTTATGGATGTCCGAATAATCGATTTCCTCAGGGCGCAACATCTAAGGTGCAAGGTGCAACATCCGTCCAAAATACCGAAACAGTGCCGTACGACTTTTAGAAATGAGTGCATGGATTTGAAACGGAACAATACCATGGTTTACCACTATCCAGCGGTGGTATATCGACGACCAGCCACGGTGATCGCGTTTTACCATAAAATTCACGTGATGAAAATGATGGGTAAAAAAAACTTTCGAGTCCTGAAAGTGATTCGGATAGTCTTATTTTGGATATGGAACTATGCATTGACGGCTAAAAGCGGTCAAAGCCGTAGATATCACAAAGAGCTTCGTTTTGACTAGTTATGGCTCCCGTAACTCCAAAAGAGGCAACCGTTATAGCTGTCCGAATAATCGATATATCCTCAGGGCGCAACATCTACGGTGCAAGGTGCAACATCCGTCCAAAATGCGGAAACAGTGCCGTACGACTTTTAGAAATGAGTGCATGGATTTGAAAAGGAACAGTACCATGGCGTACCACTATCCAGCGGTGGTATATCGACGTCCAGCCACGGTGATCGCGTTTTACCATAAAATTCACATGAAGAAAACGATGGGTTAAAAAAAACTTTCGAGTCCCGAAAGTGATTCCGGTAGTCTTTTTTTGGATATGGAACTATGCATTGACGGCTAAAAGCTGTCAAAGCCGTAGAACTCACAGAGAGCTTCTTTTTGACTGGTTATGGCTCCCGTAACTCCAAAAGAGGCAACCATTATGGCTATCCCAATAATCGATATCCTCAGGGCGCAACATCTACAGTGCAAGGTGCAACATCCGTCCAAAATGCCGAAACAGTGACGTATGACTTTTAGAAATGAGTGCATGGATTTGAAACGGAACAATACCATGGTGCACCACTCTCCAACGATGGTATATCGACGACCGGCCACGGTGATCGCGTTTTACCATAAAATTCACGTGAAGAAAACGAAGGGTAGAAAAAACTTTCGAGTCCCGAACGTGATTCCGGTAGTCTTTTTTTGGATATGGAACTATGAATTGACGGCTAAAAGCTATCAAAGCCGTAGAACTCACAGAGAGCTTCATTTTGACTAGTTATGGCTCTCGTAACTCCAAAAGAGGCAACCGTTATGGCTGTCCGAATAATCGATATCCTCAGGGCGCAACATCTACGGTTCAAGGTGCAACATCCGTCTAAAATTCACGTAACAGTGTCGTACGACTTTTAGAGATGAGTGCACGGATTTGAAATGGAACAGTACCATGGCGTACCACTATCCAGCGGTGGTATATCGACGACCAGCTACGATGATCTTGTTTTACCATAAAATTCACGTGAAGAAAACGATGGGTAAAAAAAACTTTCGAGTCCCGAAAGTGATTCGGGTAGTCCTTTTTTAGGATATGGAACTATGCATTGATGGCTAAAAGCTGTCAAAGCCGTAGAACTCACAGAGAGCTTCGTTTTGACTGGTTATGGCTCCCGTAACTCCAAAAGAGGCAACCGTTATGGCTGTCCGAATAATCGATATCCTCAGGGCGCAACATCTACGGTGCAAGGTGCAACATCCGTCAAAAATGCCGAAACAGTGACGTACAACTATTAGAAATGAGTACATGGATTTGAAACGGAACAGAATCATGGTGCTCCACCCTCCAGCGATGGTATATCGACGAACGACCACGTTGATCGCGTTTTACCATAAAATTCACGTGAAGAAAACGATGGGTAAAAAAAACTTTCGAGTCCCAAAAGTGATTCGAATAGTCTTTTTTTGGATATGGAACTATGCATTGATGGCTAAAAGCTGTCAAAGCCGTAGAACTCTCAAAGAGCTTCGTTTTGACTGGTTATGGCTCCCATAACTCAAAAAGAGGCAACCGTTATGGCTGTCCGAATAATCGTTATCATCAGGGAGCAACATCTACGGTGCAAGGTGCAACATCCACGGTGAACGCGTTTTACCATAAAATTCACGTGAAGAAAACGACGAGTAAAAAAACATTCGAGTCCAGAAAGTTATTCGGGTAGTCTTTTTTTGGATATGGAACAATGCATTGATGGCTAAAAGAAATCTAAGCCGTAGAACTCACAGAGAGCTTCGTTTTGACTGGTTATGGCTCCCGTAACTCCAAAAGAGGCAACCGTTATGGCTGTCCGAATAATCGATATCCTCAAGGCGCAACATCTACGATGCAATGTGCAACATCCGTCCAAAATGCTGAAACAGTCTCGTATGACTTTTTGAAATGAGTGCATGGATTTGAAATCTAACAGTACCATGGCGTACCACTATCCAGCGGTGGTGTATTGATGACCAGCCACGGTGATCACGTTTTACCATAAATTTCACGTGATGAAAACGATGGGTAAAAAAACTTTCGAGTCCCGAAAGTGATTCGGGTAGTCTTTTTTTGGATATGGAACTATGCATTGATGGCTAAAAGCTGTCAAAGCCGTAGAACTCACAGAGAGCTTCGTTTTGATGGGTTATGGCTCCCGTAACTCCAAAAGAGGCAACCGTTATCGCTGTCCGAATAATCGATATCCTCAGGGCGGAACATCTACAGTGCAAGGTGCAACATCCGTCCAAAATGCCGAAACAGTGACGTACGACTTTTAGAAATAAGTCCATGGATTTGAAACGGAACAATACCATGGTGCACCACTCTCCAACGATGGTATATCGACGACCGGCCACGGTGATCGCGTTTTACCATAAAATTCACTTGAAGAAAACGAAGGGTAAAAAAAACTTTCGAGTCACGAAAGTGATTCGGGTAGTCTTTTTTTGGATATGGAACTATGAATTGACGGCTAAAAGCTAGCCGTAGAACTCACAGATAACTTCATTTTGATTAGTTATGGCTCCCGTAACTCCAAAAGAGGCAATCGTTATGGCTGTCCTAATAATCGATATCCTCAGGGCGCAACATCTACGGTGCAAGTTGCAACATCCGTCCAAAATTCACGTAACAGTGTCGTACGACTTTTAGAAATGAGTGCATGGATTTGAAATGGAACAGTACCATGGCGTACCACTATCCAGAGGTGGTATATCGACGACCAGCTACGGTGATCGCGTTTTACCATAAAATTCACGTGAAGAAAACGATGGGTAAAAAAAACTTTCGAGTCCCGAAAGTGATTCGGGTAGTCCTTTTTTAGGATATGGAACTATGCATTGATGGCTAAAAGCTGTCAAAGTCGTAGAACTCACAGAGAGCTTCGTTTTGACTGGTTATGGCTCCCTTAACTCCAAAAGAGGCAACCGTTATGGTTGTCCGAATAATCGATATCCTCAGGGCGCAACATCTACGGTGCAAGGTGCAACATCCGTCCAAAATGCCGAAACAGTGACGTACAACTTTTAGAAATGAGTGCATGGATTTGAAACAGAACAGAATCATGGTGCACCACTCTCCAGCGATGGTATATTGACGACCGGCCACGGTGATCGCGTTTTACCATAAAATTCTCGTGAAGAAAACGATGGGGAAAAAAAATTTTCGAGTCCAGAAAGTGATTCGGGTAGTCTTTTGTTGGATATGGAACAATGCACTGATGGCTAAAAGCGATCAAAGCCGTAGAACTCACAGAGAGCTTCGTTTTGACTAGTTATGGCTCCCGTAACTCCAAAAGAGGCAACCATTATGGCTGTCCGAATAATCGATATCCTCAGGGCGCAACATCTACGGTGGAATGTGCAACATCTGTCCAAAATGCCGAAACAGTGTCATACGACTTTTAGAAATGAGTGCATGGATTTGAAATGGAACAGTACCATGGCGTACCACCATCCAGCGGTGGTATATCGACGACCAGCCACGGTGATCGCGTTTTACCATAAAATTCACGTGATGAAAACGATGGGTAAAAAAAACTTTTGAGTCCCGAAAGTGATTCGGGTAGTCTTTTTTTGGATATGGAACTATGCATTGACGGCTATAAGCTGTCAAAGCCATAGAACTCACAGAGAGCTTCGTTTTGACTGGTTATGGCCCCCGTAACTCAAAAAGAGGCAACCGTTATGGCTGTCGAATAATCGATATCCTCAGGGCGCAACGTCTACGGTGCAAGGTGCAACATCCGTCCAAAATGCCGAAATAGTGCCGTACGACTTTTAGAAATGAGTGCATGGATTTGAAATGGAACAGTACCATGGCGTACCACAATCCAGCGGTGGTATATCGACGACCAGCCACGGTGATCGCGTTTTACCAAAAAATTCACGTGAAGAAAACGATGGGTAAAAAAACTTTCTAGTCCCGAAAGTGATTCGGATAGTCTTATTTTGGATATGGAACTATGCATTGACGGCTAAAAGCTTTACAAAGCCGTAGAACTCACAGAGAGCTTCGTTTTGACTGGTTATGGCTCCCGTAACTCCAAAAGAGGCAACCGTTATGGCTGTCCGAATAATCGATATCCTCAGTGCGCAACAACTACAGTGCAAGGTTCAACATCCGTCCAAAATGACGAAACAGTGTCGTACGACTTTTAGAAATGAGTGCATGGATTTGAAAAGGAACAGTACCATGGCGTACCACTATCCAGCGGTGGTATATCGACGACCAGCCACGGTGATCGCGTTTTACCATAAAATTCACGTGAAGAAAACGATGGGTAAAAAAAACTTTCGAGTCCCGAAAGTGATTCAGATAGTCTTTTTTTTATATGGAACTATGCATTGATGGATAAAAGCTATCAAAGCCGTAGAACTCACAAAGAGCTTCGTTTTGACCAGTTATGGCTCCCGTAACTCAAAAAGAGGCAACCGTTATAGCTGTCCGAATAATCGATATCCTCAAGGCGCAACGTCTACGGTGCAAGGTGCAACATCCGTCCAAAATGCCGAAACAGTGTCGTACGACTTTTAGAAATGAGTGCATGGATTTGAAACGGAACAGTACCATGGTGCACCATTCTCCAGCGGTGGTATATCGAAGACCAGCCACGGTGATTGCGTTTTACCATAAAATTCATGTGAAGAAAACGATGGGTAAAAAAAACTTTCGAGTTCCGAAAGTGATTCGGGTAGTATTTTTTGGATATGGAACTATGCATTGACGGCTAAAAGCTTTACAAAGCCGTAGAACTCACAGAGAGCTTCGTTTTGACTGGTTATGGCTCCCGTAACTCAAAAAGAGGCAACCGTTATGGCTGTCCGAATAATCGATATCCTCCGAGCGCAACATCTACGGTGCACGGTGCAACATCCGTCCAAAATGCCGAAACAGTGTCGTACGACTTTTAGAAATGAGTGCATGGATTTGAAATGGAACAGTACCATGGCGTACCACTATCCAGCGGTGGTATATCGACGACCGGCCACGGTGATCGCGTTTTACTATAAAATTAACGTGAAGAAAACGATGGTAAAAAAAACTTTCGAGTCCCGAATGTGATTCGGTTTGTCTTTTTTTGGATATGGAACTATGCATTGATGTCAAAAAGCTGTCAAAGCCGTAGAACTCACAGAGAGCTTCGTTTTGACTGGTTATGGCTCCCGTAACTCCAAAAGAGGCAACCGTTATGGCTGTCCGAATAATCGAAATCCTCAGGGCGCAACGTCTACGGTGCAAGGTGCACCATCCGTCCAAAATGCCAAAACAGTGCCGTACGACTTTTAGAAATGAGTGCGTGGATTTGAAATGGAATAGTACCATGGCGTACCACTATCCAGCGGTGGTATATCGACGACCAGCCACGGTGATCGCGTTTTACCAAAAAATTCACGTGAAGAAAACGATGGGTAAAAAAACTTTCGAGTCCCGAAAGTGATTCGGATAGTCTTATTTTGGATATGGAACTATGCATTGACGGCTAAAAGCTTTACAAAGCCGTAGAACTCACAGAGAGCTTCGTTTTGACTGGTTATGGCTCCCGTAGCTCCAAAAGAGGCAACCGTTATGGCTGTCCGAATAATCGATATCCTCAGGGCGCAACATCTACGGTGCAAGGTGCAACATCCATCCAAAATGCCGAAACAGTGCCATACGACTTTTAGAAATGAGTGCATGGATTTGAAAAGGAACAGTACAATGGCGTACCACTATCCAGCGGTGGTATATCGACGACCGGCCACGGTGATTGCGTTTTACCATAAAATTCAGGTGAAGAAAACGATGGGTAAAAAAAAACTTTCGAGTCCCGAAAGTGATTTAGATAGTCTTTTTTTGGATATGGAACTGTGCATTGATGGCTAAAAGCTATCAAAGCCGTAGAACTGGATTCAAATTAAAAAATTAATAAAATTAGCAATCCGCGTGAATACGATCCAACGGTCTACATTTAATCTGATTGTTAAACTGGATCACCGCTACAATTTGCCCCAAATTATCGTTTTCCCGCTTTACTTTTCATATCATTTCGTTCTCACCCCCAATTTCCAAATCCCTAATTTCGTTTTCCCTAATTTGTATGGAAGATGTTCCATTTTAACCCAATCGGATCTGATGCTATTACATTTCTATTCAATCTTCCACTCTAGTATTCAGAGGGCACAACTTCCTTTTCTCTTCGCTCTGGTGAGTTTAGATCTGGATGCGGTGAGAAGATAGGCAGTGGCGATGTGTCTGGATGCGGTCGGTGAAGTGATGTAGCGGGCTATGGTTGTTCCAGTTTCAGGCTTAAGTGAAGTGTACTCCTTGCACGCCTTTTGAGAACCCATCCATAACCAAATCTAATCGAGCTTTCAATGCCTCATTCTTCTCGACCAACCATGCTACCGCCTGATTTCTTAGCTTCTGACAATGATTTCCCGCTGCTAGGAGGCTCTGTTACTTCTCTCTTGAGTCCGCCTGTTATACCTATTACTCTAGTTCCTCCATTAATGTACGTATTCGTTCTGCTTGAATCGACCTTGAATTGCATCGACCCTAGTTGCTCTCTACTTTCGGGTTTTCCTATAGCTGCTATTGTCGAAGGTAATTCACCTATTTCACCACTGTTGGCTGCTGATGTGATAAGGGCAGTGGATTATTACTGATAACTGCATTGTAGTGTTACTTTGGGTAAGAAGGTTATGCTTGATGGTGTCGGTGAAGTCAAAGGGTCGAATAAAGCGAGTTATGTTATATGCTTGCAATTTATTTGTTTAAATGCCCAGCTCAGTACTGCTATTGCTTGTGATGTTTTGCCTAGAACTACTGCAGTTTTTACTTCCCTTAAGCCTGAAATTGATCCAGGTCCTTCTCATATGCCCGGCAGCAAATGGTCTTCTCTTTTTAGTATAATTCCAAGGAATGCGGGTGAATATGTTCCCCATTCATTTGATATTGAGTTCATTTGATATTCAGTAAACGAGTTTGGTTTTTCTTTTGTAGGCTAATGATGGTCCAAATCTGAAGATATATAGCTTGGTGCTTTGAACTAATGTACATGTATGAACTGACCTTTGATTCTCTTGTTGATGAAAGGCGAAGCAGTCTGCTTAGAGTTGATGGTCCAAATCTGTAGATATATAGCTTGCAGTGAGAAGCAATGTTGTTTGCTATCAGCCAAGGGTGGTGCTTGGTTTTGTTGCGAATTTGCAGTGTGAAAGTTTGAAGATGTTTGGGTTGTCGGAATGGGTAATCAGCGATTGTGATTAGGTGATTAGATGATTTGGCAACTGAAATAGTTTGTTGGTGAGGCAATTAGAGGATGGAGGCTGGTGGTTTAGAAGTATATGTGGTGCATCATTTTACGTCGTTTCAAAGAAGGTCGATCTCCGCCGGGACTGCGGTGCCCCGGACCCCCGCCGGCGCTGCGCCCGGACCCGCTTCTCGGCTCGCCTTCGGCTCGGCACTCGGCTCGTCATATATTTGTCGGTGTCGGTGTCGGTGTCGGTGTCGGTGTCGGTGTCGGTGTCGGTGTCTGTATAAATTGAAACTGCATATGTAATGAGTGAACTGAGTGATGTAGTGAGGAATATCTGTATATTTGAATATCAATGTTATATATCATTGAATTGTAAAATAGTGGAGTCAGGAATTTGTATTATTTCAAATGTTGAAATAAAATATTTATTTAAATAAATTACTGTTTCAATATCAAATTCTATGCAATAGCATTTTATTAAATAAATATTTATTTTTATTAAAAAAACAAATATGCTCTACATTGTGGGCCCCACAAATTCAGAAAATTAATATCTATAGCAACATTTTTGGAATGTTGCTACAGATACCTATGGGTGTTGCCATAGACCCAAATAGGGTTCTATTGCAACAATATTACTTATGTTTCCATAGATAGTCAAAATGTTGCCTTTGAGGTCTAAGGCAACGACAAAAATTGCATCACCCTAAAAGTGTTGCCATAGACCTTTTGCAACATTTTTTGGACCTGAGCCAATATTTTTTTTGTGTTGCAGAAGGTCATCTATGGCGTAGTGACACAGAGAGCTTCGTTTTGACTGGTTATAGCTCCCGTAACTCAAAAAGAGGCAACCGTTATGGCTGTCCGAATAATCGATATCCTCAGGGAGCAACGTCTACGGTGCAAGGTGCAACATCCATCCAAAATGCCGAAACAGTGTCGTACGACTTTTAGAAATGAGTGCATGGATTTGAAATGGAACAGTACCATGGTGCACCATTCTCCAGCGGTGGTATATCGACGACCAGCCACGGTGATTGCGTTTTACCATAAAATTCACGTGAAGAAAACGATGGGTAAAAAAAAAATTTCGAGTCCCGAAAGTGATTCAGGTAGTCTTTTTTTGGATATGGAACTATGCATTGATGGCTAAAAGCTATCAAAGCCGTATAACTCACAGAGAGCTTCGTATTGACTAGTTATGGCTCCCGTAACTCCAAAAGAGGCAACCGTTATGACAGTCCGAATAATCGATATCCTCAGGGCGCAACATCTACGGTGCAAGGTGCAACATCCGTCCAAAATGCCGAAACAGTGCCGTAGGACTTTTACAAATGAGTGCATGGATTTGAAATGGAATAGTACCATGGTGCACCATTTCCCAGCGGTGGTATATCGACCACCAGCCACGGTGATCGCGTTTTACCACCAAATTCACGTGAAGAAAATGATGGGTAAAAAAAACTTTCGAGTCCCGAAAGTGATTCGGGTAGTCTTTTTTTGGATATGGAACTATGCATTGACGGCTAAAAGCTCTCAAAGCCGTAGAACTCACAGAGAGCTTCGTTTTGACTGGTTATGGCTCCCGTAACTCCAAAAGAGGCAACCATTATGGCTGTCCGAATAATCGATATCCTTAGGGCGCAACATCTACGGTGAAAGGTGCAACATCCGTCCAAAATGCCGAAACAGTGTCGTACGACTTTTAGAAATGAGTGCATGGATTTGAAACGGAACAGTACCATGGTGCACCATTCTCCAGCGGTGGTATTTCGACGACCAGCCACGATGATTGCGTTTTACCATAAAATTCACGTGAAGAAAACGATGGGTAAAAAAAAAACTTTCGAGTCCCGAAAGTGATTCGGGTAGTCTTTTTTTGGATATGGAACTATGCATTGACGGCTAAAAGCTATCAAAGCCGTATAATTCACAGAGAGCTTCGTTTTGACTGGTTATGGCTCCCGTAACTCCAAAAGAGGCAACCGTTATGGCTGTCCAAATAATCGATATCCTCAGGGTGCAACATCTATGGTGCAAGGTTCAACATCCGTCCAAAATGCCGAAACAGTGCCGTACGACTTTTAGAAATAAGTGCATGGATTTGAAATGGAACAGTACCATGGTGCACCATTTTCCAGCAGTGGTATATCGACCACCAGCCACGGTGATCGCGTTTTAGCTCCAAATTCACGTGAAGAAAACGATGGGTAAAAAAAACTTTCGACTCCCGAAAGTGATTCGGGTAGTCTTTTCTTCGATATGGAACTATGCATTGACGGCTAAAAGTAGTCATAGCCGTATAACTCACAGAGAGCTTCGTTTTGACTGGTTATGGCTCCCGTAACTCCAAAAGAGGCAACCGTTATGGCTGTCCGAATAATCGATATCCTCAGGGCGCAACATCTACGGTGCAAGGTGCAACATCCGTCCAAAATGCCGAAACAGTGCCGTAGGACAATTAGAAATGAGTGCATGGATTTGAAATGGAATATTACCATGGTGCACCATTTTTCAGCGGTGGTATATCGACCACCAACCACGGTGATCGCGTTTTACCACCAAATTCACGTAAAGAAAACGATGGGTAAAAAAGAATTCGAGTCCCGAAAGTGATTCGGGTAGTCTTTTTTTGGATATGGAACTATGCATTGACGGCTAAAAGCTGTCAGAGCCGTAGAACTCACAGAGAGCTTCGTTTTGACTGGTTATGGCTCCCGTAACACCAAAAGAGGCAACCGTTATGGCTGTCCGAATAATCGATATCCTCAGGGCGCAACATCTACGGTGCAAGGTGCAACATCCGTCCAAAATGCTGAAACATTGCCGTACGACTTTTAGAAATGAGTGCGTGGATTTGAAAAGGAACAGAACCATGGTATACCACTATCCAGCAGTGGTATATCGACGACCAGCATTGGTGATCGCGTTTTACCATAAAATTCACGTGAAGAAAACGATGGGTAAAAAAAACTTTCGAGTCCCGAAAGTGATTCGGATAGTCGTTTTTTGGATATGGAACTATGCATTGACAGCTAAAAGCTGTCAAAGCCGTAGAACTCACAGAGTGCTTCGTTTTGACTGGTTATGGCTCCCGTAACTCAAAAAGAGGCAACCGTTATGGTTGTCCGAATAATCGATATCCTCCGGGCGCAACATCTACGGTGCAAGGTGCAACATCCATCCAAAATGCTGAAACAGTGTCGTACGACTTTTAGAAATGTTTGCATGGATTTAAAATGGAACAATACCATGGTGCACCATTCTCCAGTGGTGGTATATCGACGACCAGCCACGGTGATCGCGTTTTACCATAAAATTCACGTGAAGAGAACTATGGGTAAAAAAAAACTTTCGAGTCCCGAGCGTGATTCGGGTAGTCTTTTTTTGGATATGGAACTATGCATTGATGGCCAAAAGCTGTCAAAGCCGTAGAACTCACAGAGAGCTTTGTTTTGACTGGTTATTGCTCCTGTTACTCCAAAAGAGGCAACCGTTATGGCTGTCTGAATAATCAATATCTTCAAGGCGGAACATCTAAGGTGAAAGGTGCAACATCCGTCCAAAATGCCGAAACAGTGCCGTACAACTTTTGGAAATAAGTGCATGGATTTGAAACAGAACAGTACCATGGCATACCACTATCCAGCGGTGGTATATCGACGACCGGCCACGGTGATCGCGTTTTACCATAAAATTTACGTGATGAAAATGATGGGTAAAAAAAACTTTCGAGTCCCGAAAGTGATTCGGGTTGTCTTTTTTGGATATGGAACTATGCATTGACGGCTAAAAGCTTTCAAAGCCGTAGAACTCACAGAGAGCTTCGTTTTGACCGGTTATGGCTTCCGTATCTCCAAAAGAGGCAACCGTTATGGCTGTCCGAATAATCGATATCCTCAGGGTGCAACATCTACGGTGCAAGGTGCAACATCCATCCAAAATGCCAAAACAGTGTCGTACGACTTTTAGAAATGAGTGCATGGATTTGAAATGGAACAGTACCATGGCGTACCACCATCCAGAAGTGGTATATCGACGACCAGCCACGGTGATCGCGTTTTACCATATAATTCACGTGAAGAAAACGATGGGTAAAAAAAACTTTCGAGTCCCGAAAGTGATTCAGGTAGTCTTTTTTTGGATATGGAACTATGCATTGACGGCTAAAAGCTGTCAAAGCCGTAGAACTCACAGAGAGCTTCGTTTTGACTGGTTATGGCTTTCGTAACTCCAAAAGAGGCAACCATTATGGTGTCCGAATAATCGATATCCTTAGGGCGCAACATCCTACGGTGCAAGGTGCAACATCCGTCCAAAATGCCGAAACAGTGTTGTACGACTTTTAGAAATGAGTGCATGGATTTGAAACGGAATAGTACCATGGTGCACCACTCTCCAGCGGTGGTATATCGACGACCAGCCATTGTGATCGCGTTTTACCATAAAATTCACGAGAATAAAACGATGGGTAAAAAAACTTTCGAGTCCCGAAAGTGATTCCAGTAGTCTTTTTTTGGATATGGAACTATGCATTGATGGCTAAAAACTGTAAAAGCCATAGAACTCACAGAGAGCTTCGTTTTAACTGGTTATGGCTCCCGTAACTCCAAAAGAGGGAACCGTTATGGCTGTCCGAATAATCGATATCCTCAGGGTGCAACATCTATGGTGCAAGGTGCAACATCCGTCCAAAATGCCGAAACAGTGTCGTACGACTTTTAGAAATGAGTGCATGGATCTGAAATGGAACAGTACCATGGCGTACCACCATCCAGCGGTGGTATATCGATGACCAGCCACGGTGATCGCGTTTTACCATATAATTCACGTGAAGAAAACGATGGGTAAAAAAAACTTTCGAGTCCCGAAAGTGATTCAAGTAGTCTTTTTTTGGATATGTAACTATGTATTGAAGGCTAAAAGCTGTCAAAGCCATAGAACTGACAGAGAGCTTCGTTTTGACTGGTTATGGCTTCCGTAACTCCAAAAGAGGCAACCGTTATGGTGTCCGAATAATCGATATCCTTAGGGCGCAACATCTACGGTGCAAGGTGCAACATCCGTCCAAAATGTCGAAACAGTGTCGTACAACTTTTAGAAATGAGTACATAGATTTGAAACGTAATAGTACCATGGTGCACCACTCTCCAGCGGTGTTATATCGACGACCAGCCACGGTGATCGCGTTTTACCATAAAATTCACGTGAAGAAAACGATGGGTAAAAAAAACCTTTCGAGTCACACAAGTGATTCGGGTAGTCTTTTTTTGGATATGGAATTATGCATTGATGGATAAAAGCTATCAAAGCCGTAGAACTCACAAAGAGCTTCATATTGACTGGTTATGGCTCCTGTAACTCCAAAAGAGGCAACAGTTATGGCTGTTAGAATAATCGATATCCTCAGGGCGCAACATCTACGGTGCAAGGTGCAACATCCGTCCAAAATCCCGAAACAGTGCCGTACGACTTTTAGAAATGAGTACAAGGATTTGAAACGGAACAGTACCATGGTGCACAACTAGCCAGCGATGGTATATCGACGACCAGCCACGGTGATCGCGTTTTACCATAAAATTCACGAGAAGAAAACGATGGGTAAAAAAAAGCTTTCGAGTCCCGAAAGTGATTCGGTTAGTGTTTTTTTGGATATAGAACTATGCATTGACGGATAAAAGCTGTCAAAGCCATAGAACTCACAGAGAGCTTCGTTTTGACTGGTTATGGCTTCTGTATCTCCAAAAGAGGCAACCGTTATGGCTATCCAAATAATCGATATCCTCAGGGGGCAACATCTACGGTGCAAGGTGCAATATCCATCCAAAATGCCAAAACAGTGTCGTACGACTTTTAGAAATGAGTGCATGGATTTGAAATGGAACAGTACCATGGCGTACCACCATCCAGAAGTGGTATATCGACGACCAGCCACGGTGATCGCGTTTTACCATATAATTCACGTGAAGAAAACGATGGGTAAAAAAAACTTTCGAGTCCCGCAAGTGATTCGGGTAGTCTTTTTTTGGATATGGAACTATGCATTGACGGCTAAAAGCTGTCAAAGCCGTAGAACTCACAGAGAGCTTCGTTTTGACTGGTTATGGCTCCCGTAACTCCAAAAGAGGAAACCGTTATGGCTGTCCGAATAATCGATATCCTCAGGGCGCAACATCTACGGTGAAAGGTGCAACATCCGTCCAAAATGCCGAAACAGTGTCGTACGACTTTTAGAAATGAGTGCATGGATTTGAAACGGAACAGTACCATGGTGCACCATTCTCCAGCGGTGGTATTTCGACGACCAGCCACGATGATTGCGTTTTACCATAAAATTCACGTGAAGAAAACGATGGGTAAAAAAAAAACTTTCGAGTCCCGAAAGTGATTCGGGTAGTCTTTTTTTGGATATGGAACTATGCATTGACGGCTAAAAGCTATCAAAGCCGTATAATTCACAGAGAGCTTCGTTTTGACTGGTTATGGCTCCCGTAACTCCAAAAGAGGCAACCGTTATGGCTGTCCAAATAATCGATATCCTCAGGGCGCAACATCTATGGTGCAAGGTTCAACATCCGTCCAAAATGCCGAAACAATGCCGTACGACTTTTAGAAATAAGTGCATGGATTTGAAATGGAACAGTACCATGGTGCACCATTTTCCAGCGGTGGTATATCGACCACCAGCCACGGTGATCGCGTTTTAGCTCCAAATTCACGTGAAGAAAACGATGGGTAAAAAAAACTTTCGACTCCCGAAAGTGATTCGGGTAGTCTTTTCTTCGATATGGAACTATGCATTGACGGCTAAAAGTAGTCATAGCCGTATAACTCACAGAGAGCTTCGTTTTGACTGGTTATGGCTCCCGTAACTCCAAAAGAGGCAACCGTTATGGCTGTCCGAATAATCGATATCATCAGGGCGCAACAACTACGGTGCAAGGTGCAACATCCGTCCAAAATGCCGAAACAGTGCCGTAGGACAATTAGAAATGAGTGCATGGATTTGAAATGGAATAGTACCATGGTGCACAATTTTTCAGCGGTGGTATATCGACCACCAACCACGGTGATCGCGTTTTACCACCAAATTCACGTGAAGAAAACGATGGGTAAAAAAGAATTCGAGTCCCGAAAGTGATTCGGGTAGTCTTTTTTTGGATATGGAACTATGCATTGACGGCTAAAAGCTGTCAGAGCCGTAGAACTCACAGAGAGCTTCGTTTTGACTGGTTATGGCTCCCGTAACACCAAAAGAGGCAACCGTTATGGCTGTCCGAATAATCGATATCCTCAGGGCGCAACATCTACGGTGCAAGGTGCAACATCCGTCCAAAATGCTGAAACATTGCCGTACGACTTTTAGAAATGAGTGCGTGGATTTGAAAAGGAACAAAACCATGGTATACCACTATCCAGCAGTGGTATATCGACGACCAGCAACGGTGATCGCGTTTTACCATAAAATTCACGTGAAGAAAACGATGGGTAAAAAAAAACTTTCGAGTCCCGAAAGTGATTCGGATAGTCGTTTTTTGGATATGGAACTATGCATTGACGGCTAAAAGCTGTCAAAGCCGTAGAACTCACAGAGTACTTCGTTTTGACTGGTTATGGCTCCCGTAACTCAAAAAGAGGCAACCGTTATGGTTGTCCGAATAATCGATATCCTCCGGGCGCAACATCTACGGTGCAAGGTGCAACATCCATCCAAAATGCTGAAACAGTGTCGTACGACTTTTAGAAATGAGTGCATGGATTTAAAACGGAACAATACCATGGTGCACCATTCTCCAGCGGTGGTATATCGACGACCAGCCACGGTGATCGCGTTTTACCATAAAATTCACGTGAAGAGAACTATAGGTAAAAAAAACTTTCGAGTCCCGAGCGTGATTCGGGTAGTCTTTTTTTGGATATGGAACTATGCATTGACGGCCAAAAGCTGTCAAAGCCGTAGAACTCACAGAGAGCTTTGTTTTGACTGGTTATTGCTCCTGTTACTCCAAAAGAGGCAACCGTTATGGCTGTCTGAATAATCAATATCTTCAGGGCGGAACATCTAAGGTGAAAGGTGCAACATCCGTCCAAAATGCCGAAACAGTGCCGTACGACTTTTGGAAATAAGTTCATGGATTTGAAACAGAACAGTACCATGGCATACCACTATCCAGCGGTGGTATATCGACGACCGGCCACGGTGATCGCGTTTTACCATAAAATTTACGTGATGAAAATGATGGGTAAAAAAACTTTCGAGTCCCGAAAGTGATTCGGGTTGTCTTTTTTGGATATGGAACTATGCATTGACGGCTAAAAGCTTTCAAAGCCGTAGAACTCACAGAGAGCTTCGTTTTGACCGGTTATGGCTTCCGTTTCTCCAAAAGAGGCAACCGTTATGGCTGTCCGAATAATCGATATCCTCAGGGTGCAACATCTACGGTGCAAAGTGCAACATCCATCCAAAATGCCAAAACAGTGTCGTACGACTTTTAGAAATGAGTGCATGGATTTGAAATGGAACAGTACCATGGCGTACCACCATCCAGAAGTGGTATATCGACGACCAGCCACGGTGATCGCGTTTTACCATATAATTCACATGAAGAAAACGATGGGTAAAAAAAACTTTCGAGTCCCGAAAGTGATTCAGGTAGTCTTTTTTTGGATATGGAACTATGCATTGACGGCTAAAAGCTGTCAAAGCCGTAGAACTCACAGAGAGCTTCGTTTTGACTGGTTATGGCTTTCGTAACTCCAAAAGAGGCAACCATTATGGTGTCCGAATAATCGATATCCTTAGGGCGCAACATCTACGGTGCAAGGTGCAACATCCGTCCAAAATGCCGAAACAGTGTCGTACGACTTTTAGAAATGAGTGCATGGATTTGAAACGGAATAGTACCATGGTGCACCACTCTCCAGCGGTGGTATATCGACGACCAGCCATTGTGATCGCGTTTTACCATAAAATTCACGAGAATAAAACGATGGGTAAAAAAACTTTCGAGTCCCGAAAGTGATTCCAGTAGTCTTTTTTTGGATATGGAACTATGCATTGATGGCTAAAAACTATAAAAGCCATAGAACTCACAGAGAGCTTGGTTTTAACTGGTTATGGCTCCCGTAACTCCAAAAGAGGGAACCGTTATGGCTGTCCGAATAATCGATATCCTCAGGGTGCAACATCTATGGTGCAAGGTGCAACATCCGTCCAAAATGCCGAAACAGTGTCGTACGACTTTTAGAAATGAGTGCATGGATCTGAAATGGAACAGTACCATGGCGTACCACCATCCAGCGGTGGTATATCGATGACCAGCCACGGTGATCGCGTTTTACCATATAATTCACGTGAAGAAAACGATGGGTAAAAAAAACTTTCGAGTCCCGAAAGTGATTCAAGTAGTCTTTTTTTGGATATGTAACTATGTATTGAAGGCTAAAAGCTGTCAAAGCCATAGAACTGACAGAGAGCTTCGTTTTGACTGGTTATGGCTTCCGTAACTCCAAAAGAGGCAACCGTTATGGTGTCCGAATAATCGATATCCTTAGGGCGCAACATCTACGGTGCAAGGTGCAACATCCGTTCAAAATGTCGAAACAGTGTCGTACAACTTTTAGAAATGAGTGCAAGGATTTGAAACGGAATAGTACCATGGTGCACCACTCTCCAGCGGTGGTATATCGACGACCAGCCATTGTGATCGCGTTTTACCATAAAATTCACGAGAATAAAACGATGGGTAAAAAAAACTTTCGAGTCCCGAAAGTGATTCGAGTAGTCTTTTTTTGGATATGGAACTATGCATTGATGGCTAAAAGCTATAAAAGCCGTAGAACTCAAAGACAGCTTCGTTTTAACTCGTTATGGCTTCCGTAACTCCAAAAGAGGCAACCATTATGGTGTCCGAATAATCGATATCCTTAGGGCGCAACATCTACGGTGCAAGGTGCAACATCCGTCCAAAATGTCGAAACAGTGTCGTACAACTTTTAGAAATGAGTGCAAGGATTTGAAACGGAATAGTACCATGGTGCACCACTCTCCAGCGGTGGTATATCGACGACCAGCCATTGTGATCGCGTTTTACCATAAAATTCACGAGAATAAAATGATGGGTAAAAAAAACTTTCGAGTCCCGAAAGTGATTCGGGTTGTCTTTTTTGGATATGGAACTATGCATTGATGGCTAAAAGCTTTCAAAGCCGTAGAACTCACAGAGAGCTTCGTTTTGACCGGTTATGGCTTCCGTTTCTCCAAAAGAGGCAACCGTTATGGCTGTCCGAATAATCGATATCCTCAGGGTGCAACATCTACGGTGCAAAGTGCAACATCCATCCAAAATGCCAAAACAGTGTCGTACGACTTTTAGAAATGAGTGCATGGATTTGAAATGGAACAGTACCATGGCGTACCACCATCCAGAAGTGGTATATCGACGACCAGCCACGGTGATCGCGTTTTACCATATAATTCACGTGAAGAAAACGATGGGTAAAAAAAACTTTCGAGTCCCGAAAGTGATTCAGGTAGTCTTTTTTTGGATATGGAACTATGCATTGACAGCTAAAAGCTGTCAAAGCCGTAGAACTCACAGAGAGCTTCGTTTTGACTGGTTATGGCTTTCGTAACTCCAAAAGAGGCAACCATTATGGTGTCCGAATAATCGATATCCTTAGGGCGCAACATCTACGGTGCAAGGTGCAACATCCGTCCAAAATGCCGAAACAGTGTCGTACGACTTTTAGAAATGAGTGCAAGGATTTGAAACGGAATAGTACCATGGTGCACCACTCTCCAGCGGTGGTATATCGACGACCAGCCATTGTGATCGCGTTTTAGCATAAAATTCACGAGAATAAAACGATGGGTAAAAAAAACTTCCGAGTCCCGAAAGTGATTCGAGTAGTCTTTTTTTGGATATGGAACTATGCATTGATGGCTAAAAGCTGTAAAAGCCGTAGAACTCACAGAGAGCTTCGTTTTAACTGGTTATGGCTCCCATAACTCCAAAAGAGGGAACCGTTATGGCTGTCCGAATAATCGATATCCTCAGGGTGCAACATCTATGGTGCAAGGTGCAACATCCGTCCAAAATGCCGAAACAGTGTCGTACGACTTTTAGAAATGAGTGCATGGATCTGAAATGGAACAGTACCATGGCGTACCACCATCCAGCGGTGGTATATCGATAACCAGCCACGGTGATCGCGTTTTACCATATAATTCACGTGAAGAAAACGATGGGTAAAAAAAACTTTCGAGTCCCGAAAGTGATTTAAGTAGTCTTTTTTTGGATATGTAACTATGTATTGAAGGCTAAAAGCTGTCAAAGCCGTAGAACTGACAGAGAGCTTCGTTTTGACTGGTTATGGCTTCCGTAACTCCAAAAGAGGCAACCGTTATGGTGTCCGAATAATCGATATCCTTAGGGCGCAACATCTACGGTGCAAGGTGCAACATCCGTCCAAAATGTCGAAACAGTGTCGTACAACTTTTAGAAATGAGTACATAGATTTGAAACGTAACAGTACCATGGTGCACCACTCTCCAGCGGTGTTATATCGACGACCAGCCACGGTGATCGCGTTTTACCATAAAATTCACGTGAAGAAAACGATGGGTAAAAAAAACCTTTCGAGTCCCACAAGTGATTCGGGTAGTCTTTTTTTGGATATGGAATTATGCATTAATGGATAATAGCTATCAAAGCCGTAGAACTCACAAAGAGCTTCATATTGACTGGTTATGGCTCCTGTAACTCCAAAAGAGGCAACAGTTATGGCTGTTAGAATAATCGATATCCTCAGGGCGCAACATCTACGGTGCAAGGTGCAACATCCGTCCAAAATCCCGAAACAGTGCCGTACGACTTTTAGAAATGAGTACAAGGATTTGAAACGGAACAGTACCATGGTGCACAACTAGCCAGCGATGGTATATCGACGACCAGCCACGGTGATCGCGTTTTACCATAAAATTCACGAGAAGAAAACGATGGGTAAAAAAAAGCTTTCGAGTCCCGAAAGTGATTCGGTTAGTCTTTTTTTGGATATAGAACTATGCATTGACGGATAAAAGCTGTCAAAGCCATAGAACTCACAGAGAGCTTCGTTTTGACTGGTTATGGCTTCTGTATCTCCAAAAGAGGCAACCGTTATGGCTGTCCAAATAATCGATATCCTCAGGGGGCAACATCTACGGTGCAAGGTGCAACATCCATCCAAAATGCCAAAACAGTGTCGTACGACTTTTAGAAATGAGTGCATGGATTTGAAATGGAACAGTACCATGGCGTACCACCATCCAGAAGTGGTATATCGACGACCAGCCACGGTGATCGCGTTTTACCATATAATTCACGTGAAGAAAACGATGGGTAAAAAAAACTTTCGAGTCCCACAAGTGATTCGGGTAGTCTTTTTTTGGATATGGAACTATGCATTGACGGCTAAAAGCTGTCAAAGCCGTAGAACTCACAGAGAGCTTCGTTTTGACTGGTTATGGCTACCGTAACTCCAAAAGAGGCAATCGTTATGGCTGTCCGAATAATCGATATCCTCAGGGCGCAACATCTACAGTGCAAGGTGCAACATCCATCCAAAATATCGAAACAGTGCCCTACGACTTTTAGAAATGAGTGCATGGATTTGAAACGGAATAGTACCATGGTGCACCACTCTCCAGCGGTGGTATACCGACGACCAGCCACGGTGATCGCGTTTTACAATAAAATTCACGTGAAGAAAACGATGGGTAAAAAAACTATCGAGTCCCGAAAGAGATTCGGGTAGTGTTTTTTGGATATGGAACTATGCATTGACGGCTAAAAGCTGTCAAAGCCGTAGAACTCATAGAGAGCTTCGTTTTGACTGGTTATGGCTTCCGTAACTCCAAAAGAGGCAATCATTATGGCTGTCCGAATAATCGATATCCTCAGGGCGCAACATCTACGGTGCAAGGTGCAACATCCATCCAAAATATCGAAACAGTGCCCAACGACTTTTAGAAATGAGTGCAAGGATTTGAAACGGAATAGTACCATGGTGCACCACTCCCCAGCGGTGGTATATCGACGACCAGCCACGGTGATCGCGTTTTACCATAAAATTCACGTGAAGAAAACGATGGATAAAAAAAACTTTCGAGTCCCGAAAGTGATTCCGGTAGTCTTTTTTTGGATATGGAACTATGCATTGACGGCTATAAGCTATCAAAGCCGTAGAACTCACAGAGAGCTTCGTTTTGATAGGTTATGGCTCCCGTAACTCCAAAAGAGGCAACCGTTATGGCTGTCCGAATAATCGATATCCTCAGGACGCAACATCTACGGTGCAAGGTGCAACATTCGTCCAAAATGCCGAAACATTGCCTTACGACTTTTAGAAATGAGTGCATGGATTAGAAACGGAATAGTACCATGGTATACCACTCTCCAGCGGTAGTATATCGACGACCAGCCACGGTAATCGCGTTTTACCATAAAATTCACGTGAAGAAAACGATGGATAAAAAAAAACTTTCGAGTCCCGAAAGTGATTCCGGTAGTCTTTTTTTGGATATGGAACTATGCATTGATGGCTAAAAGCAGTCAATGCCGTAAAACTCACAGAGAGCTTCGTTTTGACTGCTTATGGCTCCCGTAACTCCAAAAGAGGCAATTGTTATGGCTGTCCGAATAATCGATATCCTCAGGGCGCAACATCTACGGTGCAAGGTGCAATATCCGTCCAAAATGTCGAAGCAGTGCCGTACGACATTTAGATATGAGTGCATGGATTTGAAACGGAACAGTACCATGGTGCACCACTCTCCAGCGATGGTATATCGACGACCAGCCATGGTGATCGCATTTTACCATAAAATTCACGTGAAGAAAACGATGGATAAAAAAAAACTTTCGAGTCCCGAAAGTGATTCGGGTAGTCTTTTTTTGGATATTGAACTATGCATTGACAGCTAAAAGCTATCCAAGCCGTAGAACTCACAGAGAGCTTCGTTTTGACAGGTTATGGCTCCCGTAACTACAAAAAAGGCAACCGTTATGGCTGTCCGAATAATCGATATCCTCCGGGCGCAACATCTACGGTGCAAGGTGCAACATCCGTACAAAATACCAAAACAATGCCGTACGACTTTTAGAAATGAGTGCATGGATTTGAAACGGAACAGTACCATGGTGCACCACTCTCCATCGGTGGTATATCGACGACCAGCCACAGTGATCGCGTTTTACCATAAAATTCACGAGAAGAAAACGATGGATAAAAAAAATTTCGAGTCCCGAAAGTGATTCGGGTAGTCATTTTTTGGATATTGAACTATGCATTGACGGCTAAAAGCCATCAAAGCCGTAGAACTCACAGAGAGCTTCGTTTTGACTGGTTATAGCTCCCTTAACTCCAAAAGAGGCAACTGTTATGGCTGTGCGAATAATCGATATCCTTAGGGCGCAACATCTACGGTGCAAGGTGCAACATCCGTCCAAAATGCCGAAACAGTGCCGTACGACTTTTAGAAATGAGTGCATGGATTTGAAACGGAACAGTACCATGGGTTACCGCTCTCCAGCGGTGCTATATCGACGACCAGCCACAGTGATCGCGTTTTACCATAAAATTCACGTGAAGAAAACGATGGATAAATAAAAACTTTCGAGTCCCGAAAGTGATTCGGGTTGTCTTTTTTTGGATATGGAACTATGTATTGATGGCTAAAAGCTGTCAAAGCCGTAGAACTCACAAAGAGCTTCGTTTTGACTGGTTATGGCTCCCGTAACTCCAAAAGAGGCAACCGTTATGGCTGTCCGAATAATCGATATCCTCCGGGCGCAACATCTACGGTGCAAGGTGCAGCATCCGTCCAAAATGCCAAAACAGTGCCGTACGACTTTGGGAAATGAGCGCATGGATTTGAAACGGAATAGTACCATGGCGCACCACTCTCCAGCGGTGGTATACCAACGACCAGCCACGGTGGTCGCGTTTTACAGTAAAATTCACGTGAAGAAAACGATGGGTAAAAAAAACTATCGAGTCCCGAAAGAGATTCAGGTAGTGTTTTTTGGATATGGAACTATGCATTGACGGCTAAAAGCTTTCAAAGCCGTAGAACTCACAGAGAGCTTCGTTTTGACTGGTTATGGCTTCCGTAACTCCAAAAGAGGCAACCGTTATGGCTGTCCGAATAATCGATATCCTCAGGGCGCAACATCTACGGTGCAAGATGCAACATCCATCCAAAATACCGAAACAGTGCCGTACGACTTTTAGAAATGAGTGCATGGATTTGAAACGGAATAGTACCATGGTGCACCACTCTCCAGCGGTGGTATATCGACGACCAGCCACGGTGATCGCGTTTTACCATAAAATTCACGTGAAGAACACGATGGATAAAAAAAACTTTCGAGTCCCGAAAGTGATTCCGGTAGTCTTTTTTAGATATGGAACTATGCATTGATGTCTAATAGCTGTCCAAGCCGTAGAACTCACAAAGAGCTTCGTTTTGACAGGTTATGGCTCCCGTAACTCCAAAAGAGGCAGCCGTTATGGCTGTCCGAATAATCGATATCCTCAGGGCGCAACATCTACGGTGCAAGGTGCAACATCCGTCCAAAATGCCGAAACAGTGCCGTACGACTTTTAGAAATGAGTGCAAGGATTTGAATTGGAATAGTACCATGGTGCACCACTCTCCAGCGGTGGTATATCGACCACCAGCCACGGTGATCGCGTTTTACCATAAAATTCACGTGAAGAAAACGATGGATAAAAAAAACTTTCGAGTCCCGAAAGTGATTGCGGTAGTCTTTTTTGGATATGGAACTATGCATTGACGGCTAAAAGCAGTCAATGTCATAAAGCTCACAGAGAGCTTCGTTTTGACTGCTTATGGCTCCAGTAACTCCAAAAGAGGCAACTGTTATGGCTATCCGAATAATCAATATACTCATGGCGAAACGTCTACGGTGCAAGGTGCAACATCCATCCAAAATGCCGAAACAGTACCGTACGACTTTTAGAAATGAGTGCATGGATTTGAAACGGATCAGTACCATGGTGCACCACTCTCCAGCAATGGTATATCGACGACCAGCAACGGTGATCGCGTTTTACCATAAAATTCACGTGAAGAAAACGATGGGTAAAAAAAAACAATCGAGTCCCTAATGTGATTCGGGTAGTATTTTTTTGGATATGGAACTATGCATTGATGGCTAAAAGCTGTCAAAGCCGTAGAACTCACAGAGAGCTTCATTTTGACTGGTTATGGCTCCCGTAACTTCAAAAGAGGCAACCATTATGGCTGTCTGAATAATCGATATCCACCGGGCGCAACATCTACGGTGGAAGGTGCAGCATCCGTCCAAAATGCCGAAACAGTGCCGTACGACTTTTAGAAATGAGTGCATGGATTTGAAATGGAACAGTACCATGGTGCACCACTCTCCAACGGTGGTATATCGACGACCAGCCACGGTGATCGCGTTTTACCATAAAATTCACTTGAAGAAAACGATGGATAAAAAAAACTTTCGAGTCCCGAAAGTGATTCGGGTAGTCTTTTTTTGGATATTGAACTATGCTTTGACCGCTAAAAGCTGTCAGAGCCGTAGAACTCACAGAGAGCTTCGTTTTGACGGGTTATGGCTCCCGTAACTCCAAAAGAGGCAACCGTTATGGCAGTCCGAATAATCGATTTCCTTAGGGCGCAACATCTATGGTGCAAGGTGCAACATCCGTCCAAAATGCCGAAACAGTGCCGTACGACTTTTAGAAATTAGTGCATGGATTTGAAACGGAATAGTACCATGGTGCATCACTCTCCAACGGTGCTATATCGACGAACAGCCACGGTGATCGCGTTTTACCATAAAATTCACGTGAAGAAAACGATGGATAAAAAAAACTTTTGAGTCCCGAAAGTGATTCGGGTAGTCTTTTTTTGGATATGGAACTATGCATTGACGGCTAAAAGCTGTCAAAGCCGTAGAACTCACAGAGAGCTTCGTTTTGACTGGTTATGGCTCCCGTAACTCCAAAAGAGGCAACCGTTATGGCTGTCCGAATAATCGATATCCTCCGGGCGCAACATCTACGTTGCAAGGTGCAACATTCGTCCAAAATACCGAAACAGTGCCGTACGACTTTTAGAAATGAGTGAATGTATTTGAAACGGAACAATACCATGGTGCACCACTCTCCATCGGTGGTATATCGACGACCAGCCACGGTGATCTCGTTTTACCATAAAATTTACGTGAGAAAACGATAGATAAAAAAAATCTTTCGAGTCCCGAAAGTGATTCCGGTAGTCTTTTTTTGGATATGGAACTATGAATTGACGGCTAAAAGCTGTCAAAGCCGTAGAACTCACAGAGAGCTTTGTTTTGACAGGTTATGGCTCCCGTAACTCCAAAAGAGGCAACCGTTATGGCTGTCCGAATAATCGATATCCTCAGGGCGCAACATCTACTGTGCAAGGTGCCACATCCATCTAAAATGCCGTAACAGTGTCGTACGACTTTTAGAAATGAGTGCATGGATTTGAAATGGAATAGTACCATGGTGCACCACTCTCCAACGGTGGTATATTGACGACCAGCCACGGTGATCGCGTTTTACCATATAATTCACGTGAAGAAAACGATGGATAAAAATAATTTCGATTCCCGAAAGTGATTCCGGTAGTCTTTTTTTGGATATGGAACTATGCATTGACGGCTAAAAGCAGTCAATGCCGTAGAACTCACAGAGAGCTTCGTTTTGACTGGTTATGGCTCCCGTAACTCCAAAAGAGGCAACCGTTATGGATGTCCGAATAATCGATATCCTCAGGGCGCAACATCTACGGTGCAAGGAGCAACATCCGTCCAAAATGCCGAAACAGTGCCATACGACTTTTAGAAATGAGTGCATGGATTTGAAACGGAACAGTACCATAGTGCACCACTCTCCAGCGATGGTATATCGACGACCAGCCACGGTGTTCGCGTTTTACCATAAAATTCACGTGAAGAAAACGATGGGTAAAAAAACAATCGAGTCCTGAATGTGATTCAGGTAGTCTTTTTTTGGATATGGAACTATGCATTAAAGGCTAAAAGCCATCAAAGCCGTAGATCTCAAAGAGAGCTTCGGTTTGACTGGTTATGGCACCCGTAACTCGAAAAGAGGCAACCGTTATGGCTGTCCGAATAATCGATATCCTCCGGGCGCAACATCTACGGTGTAAGGTGCAGCATCCGTCCAAAATGCCGAAACAGTGCCGTACGTCTTTTAGAAATGAGTGCATGGATTTGAAATGGAATAGTACCATGGTGCACCACTCTCCAGCAGTGGTATACCGAAGACCAGCCATGGTGATCGCGTTATACAATAAAATTCTCGTGAAGAAACGGTGGATAAAAAAAACTTTCGAGTCCCGAAAGTGATTCGGGTAGTCTTTTTTTGGATATTGAACTATGCATTGACGGCTAAAAGCCATCAACGCCGTAGAACTCACAGAGAGCTTCGTTTTGACTGGTTATGGCTCCCGTAACTCCAAAAGAGGCAACTGTTATGGCTGTGCAAATAATCGATATCCTCAGGGTGCAACATCTACGGTGCCAGGTGCAACATCCGTCCAAAATGCCGAAACAGTGCCGTACGACTTTTAGAAATGAGTGCATGGATTTGAAACGGAACAGTACCATGGTGCACCACTCTCCAGCGGTGCTATATCGACGACCAGCCACGGTGATCGTGTTTTACCATAAAATTCACGTGAAGAAAACGATGGATAAAAAAAAACTTTCGAGTCCCGAAAGTGATTCGGGTAGTCTTTTTTTGGATATGGAACTATGGATTGATGGCTAAAAGCTGTCAAAGCCGTATAACTCACAGAGAGCTTCGTTTTGACAGGTTATGGCTCCCGTAACTCCAAAAGAGGCAACCGTTATGGCTGTCCGAATAATCGATATCCTCAGGGCGCAACATCTACGGTGCAAGGTGCAGCATCCGTCCAAAATGCCGAAACAGTGCCTTACGACTTTTAGAAATGAGTGCATGGATTTGAAACGGAATAGTACCATGGTGCACCACTCTCCAGCGGTGGTATACCAACGACCAGCCACGGTAATCGCGTTTTACAATAAAATTCACATGAAGAAAACGATGGGTAAAAAAAACAATCAAGTCCCTAATGTGATTCGGGTAGTCTTTCTTTGGATATGGAACTATGCATTGATGGCTAAAAGCTGTCAAAGCCGTAGAACTCACAAAGAGCTTCATTTTGACTGGTTATGGCTCCCGTAACTTCAAAAGAGCCAACCATTATGGCTGTCTGAATAATCGATATCCTCTGGGCGCAACATCTACGGTGGAAGGTGCAGCATCCGTCCAAAATGCCGAAACAGTGCCGTACGACTTTTTGAAATGAGTGCATGGATTTGAAACGGAACAGTACCTTGGTGCACCACTCTCCAATGGTGGTATATCGACGACCAGCCACGGTGATCGCATTTTACCATAAAATTCACGTGAAGAAAACGATGAATAAAAAAAACTTTCGAGTCCCGAAAGTGATTCGGGTAGTCTTTTTTTGGATATTGAACTATGCATTGACGGCTAAAAGCTGTCAAAGCCGTAGAACTCACAGGGAGCTTCGTTTTGACTAGTTATGGCTCCCGTAACTCCAAAAGAGGCAACCGTTATGGCTGTCCGAATAATCGATTTCCTTAGGGCGCAACATCTATGGTGCAAGGTGCAACATCCATCCAAAATGCCGAAACAGTGCCGTACGACTTTTAGAAATGAGTGCATGGATTTGAAACGGAATAGTACCATGGTGCACCACTCTCCAACGGTGCTATATCGACGAACAGCCACGGTGATCGCGTTTTACCATAAAATTCACGTGAAGAAAACGATGGATAAAAAAAACTTTTGAGTCCCGAAAGTGGTTCGGGTAGTCTTTTTTTGGATATGGAACTATGCATTGACGGCTAAAAGCTGTCAAAGCCGTAGAACTCACAGAGAGCTTCGTTTTGACTGGTTATGGCTCCCGTAACTCCAAAAGAGGCAACCGTTATGGCTGTCCGAATAATCGATATCCTCCGGGCGCAACATCTACGTTGCAAGGTGCAACATTCGTCCAAAATACCGAAACAGTGCCGTACGACTTTTAGAAATGAGTGAATGTATTTGAAACGGAACAGTACCATGGTGCACCACTCTCCATCGGTGGTATATCGACGACCAGCCACGGTGATCGCGTTTTACCATAAAATTTACGTGAGAAAACGATAGATAAAAAAAATCTTTCGAGTCCCGAAAGTGATTCCGGTAGTCTTTTTTTGGATATGGAACTATGCATTGACGGCTAAAAGCTGTCAAAGCCGTAGAACTCACAGAGAGCTTTGTTTTGACAGGTTATGGCTCCCGTAACTCCAAAAGAGGCAACCGTTATGGCTGTCCGAATAATCGATATCCTCAGGGCGCAACATCTACGGTGCAAGGTGCCACATCCATCCAAAATGACGTAACAGTGCCGTACGACTTTTAGAAATGAGTGCATGGATTTGAAATGGAATAGTACCATGGTGCACCACTCTCCAGCGGTGGTATATTAACGACCAGCCACGGTGATCGCGTTTTACCATATAATTCACGTGAAGAAAACGATGGATAAAAAACAAATTCGAGTCCCGAAAGTGATTCCGGTAGTCTTTTTTTGGATATGGAACTATGCATTGACGGCTAAAAGCTGTCAATCCCGTAGAACTCACAGAGAGCTTCGTTTTGACTGCTTATGGCTCCCGTAACTCCAAAAGAGGCAACCGTTATGGCTGTCCGAATAATCGATATCCTCAAGGCGCAACATCTACGGTGCAAGGTGGAACATCCATCCAAAATGCCGAAACGGTGCCGTACGACTTTTAGAAATGAGTGCATGGATTTGAAACGGAACAGTACCATAGTGCACCACTCTCCAGCGATGGTATATCGACGATCAGCCACGGTGACGCGTTTTACCATAAAATTCACGTAAAGAAAACGATGGGTAAAAAAAAATAATCGAGTCCTGAATGTGATTCAGGTAGTCTTTTTTTGGATATGGAACTATGCATTAAAGGCTAAAAGCCATCAAAGCCATAGATCTCAAAGAGAGCTTCGTTTTGACTGGTTATGGCTCCCGTAACTCGAAAAGAGGCAACCGTTATGGCTGTCCGAATAATCGATATCCTCCGGGCGCAACATCTACGGTGTAAGGTGCAGCATCCGTCCAAAATGCCGAAACAGTGTCGTACGACTTTTAGAAATGAGTGCATGGATTTGAAACGGAATAGTACCATGGTGCACCACTCTCCAGCAGTGGTATACCGACGACCAGCCATGGTGATCGCGTTATACAATAAAATTCTCGTGAAGAAAACGGTGGATAAAAAAAAAAACTTTCGAGTCCCGAAAGTGATTCGGGTAGTCTTTTTTGGATATTGAACTATGCATTGACGGCTAAAAGCCATCAACGCAGTAGAACACACAGAGAGCTTCATTTTGACTGGTTATTGCTCCCGTAACTCCAAAAAAGGCAACTGTTATGGCTATGCAAATAATCGATATCTTCAGGGTGCAACATCTACGGTGCCAGGTGCAACATCCGTCCAAAATGCCGAAACAGTGCCGTACGACTTTTAGAAATGAGTGCATGGATTTGAAACGGAACAGTACCATGGTGCACCACTCTCCAGTGGTGCTATATCGACGACCAGCCACGGTGATCGTGTTTTACCATAAAATTCACGTGAAGAAAACGATGGATAAAAAAAACTTTCGAGTCCCGAAAGTGATTCGGGTAGTCTTTTTTTGGATATGGAACTATGGATTGATGGCTAAAAGCTGTCAAAACCGTATAACTCACAGAGAGCTTCGTTTTGACAGGTTATGGCTCCCATAACTCCAAAAGAGGCAACCGTTATGGCTGTCCGAATAATCGATATCCTCAGGGCGCAACATCTACGGTGCAAGGTGCAGCATCCGTCCAGAATGCCGAAACAGTGCCGTATGACTTTTAGAAATGAGTGCATGGATTTGAAACGGAATAGTACCATGGTGCACCACTCTCCAGCGGTGGTATACCAACGACCAGCCACGGTGATCGCGTTTTACAGTAAAATTCACATGAAGAAAATGATGGGTAAAAAAAACTATCGAGTCCCGAAAGAGATCCGGGTAGTGTTTTTTGGATATAGAACTATGCATTGACGGCTAAAAGCTGTCAAAGCCGTAGAACTCACAAAGAGCTTCGTTTTGACTGGTTATGGGTTCCGTAACTCCAAAAGAGGCAACCGTTATGGCTGTCCGAATAATGGATATCCTCAGGGCGCAACATCTACGGTGCAAGATGCAACATCCATCCAAAATACCGAAACAGTGCCGTACGACTTTTAGAAATGAGTGCATGGATTTGAAATGGAATAGTACAATGGTGCACCACTCTCCAGCGGTGGTATATCGATGACCAGCCACGGTGATCGTGTTTTACCATAAAATTCACGTGAAGAACATGATGGATAAAAAAAACTTTCGAGTCCCGAAAGTGATTCCGGTAGTCTTTTTTTGGATATGGAACGATGCATTGATGGCTAATAGCTGTCAAAGCCGTAGAACTTACAGAGAGCTTCGTTTTGACAGGTTATGGCTCCCGTAACTCCAAAAGAGGCAGCCGTTATGGCTGTCCGAATAATCGATATCCTCAGGGCGCAAAATCTACGGTGCAAGATGCAACATCCATCCAAAATACCGAAACAGTGCCGTACGACTTTTAGAAATGAGTGCATGGATTTGAAACGGAATAGTACCATGGTGCACCACTCTCCAGCGGTGGTATATCGACGACCAGCCACGGTGATCGCGTTTTACCATAAAATTCACGTGAAGAACACGATGGATAAAAAAAACTTTCGAGTCCCGAAAGTGATTCCGGTAGTCTTTTTTTGGATATGGAACTATGCATTGATGGCTAATAGCTGTCAAAGCCGTAGAACTCACAGAGAGCTTCGTTTTGTTAGGTTATGGCTCCCGTAACTCCAAAAGAGGCAGCCGTTATGGCTGTCCAAATAATCGATATCCTTAGGGCGCAACATCTACGGTGCAAGGTGTAACATCCGTCCAAAATGCCGAAACTGTGTCGTACGACTTTTAGAAATGAGTGCATGGATTTGAATTGGAATAGTACCATGGTGCACCACTCTCCAGTGGTGGTATATCGACGACCAGCCACGGTGATCGCGTTTTACCATAAAATTCACGTGAAGAAAACGATGGATAAAAAAAACTTTCGAGTCCCGAAAGTGATTCCGGTAGTCTTTTTTTGGATATGGAACTATGCATTGATGGCTAAAAGCAGTCAATGTCGTAAAACTCACAGAGAGCTTCGTTTTGACTGCTTATGGCTCCAGTAACTCCAAAAGAGGCAACTGTTATGGCTATCCGAATAATCAATATACTCATGGCGCAACATCTACGGTGCAAGGTGCAACATCCGTCCAAAATGCCCAAACAGTGTCGTACGACTTTTAAAAATGAGTGCATGGATTTGAAACGGGTCAGTACCATGGTGCACCACTCTCCAGCAATGGTATATCGACGACCAGCCACGGTGATCACGTTTTACCATAAAATTCACGTAAAGAAAACGATGGGTAAAAAAAACAATCGAGTCCCTAATGTGATTCGGGTAGTCTTTTTTTGGATATGGAACTATGCATTGATGGCTAAAAGCTGTCAAAGCCGTAGAACTCACAGAGAGCTTCGTTTTGACTGGTTATGGCTCCCGTAACTTCAAAAGAGGCAACCATTATGGTTGTCCAAATAATCGATATCCTCCGGGCGCAACATCTACGGTGGAAGGTGCAGCATCCGTCCAAAATGCCGAAATAGTGCCGTACGACTTTTAGAAATGAATGCATGGATTTGAAACGGAACAGTACCATTGTGCACCACTCTCCAACGGTGGTATATCGACGACCAGCCACGGTGATCGCGTTTTACCATAAAATTCACGTGAAGAAAACGATGGATAAAAAAAAACTTTCGAGTCCAGAAAGTGATTCAGGTAGTCTTTTTTTGGATATTGAACTATGCATAGACGGCTAAAAGCTGTCAAAGCCGTAGAACTCACAGAGAGCTTCGTTTTGACTGGTTATGGCTCCCGTAACTCCAAAAGAGGCAACCGTTATGGCTATCCGAATAATCGATATCCTTAGGGCGCAACATCTATGGTGCAAGGTGCAACATCCGTCCAAAATGCCGAAACAGTGCCGTACGACTTTTAGAAATGAGTGCATGGATTTGAAATGGAATAGTACCATGGTGCACCACTCTCCAGCGGTGCTATATCGACGACCAGCCACGGTGATCGCGTTTTACCATAAAATTCACGTGAAGAAAACGATAGATAAAAAAATTTTCGACTCCCGAAAGTGATTCGGGTAGTCTTTTTTTGGATATGGAACTATGCATTGATGGCTAATAGCTGTCAAAGCCGTAGAACTCACAGAGAGCTTCGTTTTGACAGGTTATGGCTCCCGTAACTCCAAAAGAGGCAGCCGTTATGGCTGTCCGAATAATCGATATCCTCAGGGCGCAACATCTACGGTGCAAGGTGCAACATCCGTCCAAAATGCCGAAACAGTGCCATACGACTTTTAGAAATGAGTGCATGGATTTGAATTGGAATATTACCATGGTGCACCACTCTCCAGCGGTGGTATATCGACAACCAGCCACGGTGATCGCGTTTTACCATAAAATTCACGTGAAGAAAACGATGGGTAAAAAAAACAATCGAGTCCCGAAAGTGATTCAAGTAGTCTTTTCTTGCATATGGAACTATGCATTAAAGGCTAAAAGCCATCAAAGCCGTAGATCCCAAAGAGAGCTTCGTTTTGACTGGTTATGGCTCCCGTAACTCGAAAAGAGGCAACCGTTATGGCTGTCCGAATAATCGATATCCTTCGGGCGCAACATCTACGGTGCAAGGTGCAACATCCGTCCAAAATGCCGAAACAGTGTCGTACGACTTTTAGAAATGAGTGCATGGATTTGAAATGGAATAGTACTTTGGTGCACCACTCTCCAGCAGTGGTATACCGACGACCAGCCACGGTGATCGCGTTATACAATAAAATTCTCGTGAAGAAAACGGTGGATAAAAAAAACTTTCGAGTCCCGAAAGTGATTCGGGTAGTCTTTTTTTGGATATTGAACTATGCATAGACGGCTAAAAGCCGTCAACGCCGTAGAACTCACAGAGAGCTTCGTTTTGACTGGTTATGGCTCCCGTAACTCCAAAAGAGGCAACTGTTATGGCTGTGCGAATAATCGATATCCTCAGGGCGCAACATCTACGGTGCCAGGTGCAACATCCGTCCAAAATGCCGAAACAGTGCCGTACGACTTTTAGAAATGAGTGCATGGATTTGAAACAGAACAGTACCATGGTGCACCACTCTCCAGCGGTGCTATATCGACGACCAGCCACGGTGAATGTGTTTTACCATAAAATTCACGTGAAGAAAACGATGGATAAAAATAACTTTCGAGTCCCGAAAGTGATTCAGGTAGTCTTTTTTGGATATGGAACTATGCATTGATGGCTAAAAGCTGTCAAAGCCGTAGAACTCACAGAGAGCTTCGCTTTGACAGGTTATAGCTCACGTAACTCCAAAAGAGGCAACCGTTATGGCTGTCCGAATAATCGATATCCTCAGGGCGCAACATCTACGGTGCAAGGAGCAACATCCGTCCATAATGCCAACACATTGCCGTACGACTTTTAGAAATGAGTGCATGGATTTGAAATAGAATAGTACTATGGTGCACCACTCTCCAGCGGTGGTATATCGACGACCAACCACGGTGATCGAGTTTTACCATAAAATTCACGTGAAGGAAACGATGGATAAAAAATAAATTTCGAGTCCCGAAAGTGATTCAGGTAGTCTTTTTTTGGTTATGGAACTATGCATTGACGGCTAAAAGCAGTCAATGCCGTAAAACTCATAAAGAGCTTCGTTTTGACTGCTTATGGCTCCCGTAACTCCAAAAGAGGCAACTGTTATGGCTGTCCGAATAATCGATATCCTCAGGGCGCAACATCTACGGTGCAAGGTGCAACATCCGTCCAAAATGCCGAAACAGTGCCGTACGACTTTTAGAAATGAGTGCATGGATTTGAAACGGAACAGTACCATGGTGCACCACTCTCCAGTGATGGTATATCGACGACCAGCCACGATGATCGCATTTTACTATAAAATTCACGTGAAGAAAACAATGGGTAAAAAAAACAATCGAGTCCCTAATGTGATTCGGGTAGTCTTTTTTTGGATTTGGAACTATGCATTGACGGCTAAAAGTTGTCAAAGCCGTAGAATTCACAGAGAGCTTTGTTTTGACTGGTTTTGGCTCACGTAACTCCCAAAGAGGCAACCGTTATGGCTGTCCGAATAACCGATATCCTCCGGGCGCAACATCTACGGTGCAAGGTGCAGCATCCGTCCAAAATGCCGAAACAGTGCCGTACGACTTTTAGAAACGAGTGCATGGATTTGAAACAGAACAGTACCATGGTGCACCACTCTCCAACGGTGGTATATCGACGACCAGCCATGGTGATCGCGTTTTACCATAAAATTCACGTAAAGAAAACGATGGATAAAAAAAACTTTCGAGTCCCGAAAGTGATTCCAGTAGTCTTTATTTGGATATGGAACTATGCATTGACGGCTAAAAGCTGTCAAAGCCGTAGAACTCACAGAGAGCTTCGTTTTGACTGGTTATGGCTCCCGTAACTACAAAAGAGGCAACCGTTATGGCTGTCCGAATAATCGATATCCCCAGGGCGCAACATCTACGGTGCAAGGTGCAACATCCATCCAAAATGCCGAAACAGTGTCGTACGACTTTTAGAAATGAGTGCATGGATTTGAAACGGAACAGTACCATGGTGCACCACTCTCCAGCGGTGGTATATCGATGACCAGCCACGGTGATCGCGTTTTACCATAAAATTCACGTGAAGAAAACGATGGATAAAAAAAACTTTCGAGTCCCGAAAGTGATTCGGGTAGTCTTTTTTTGGTTATGGAACTATGCGTTAACGGCTAAAAAATGTCAAAGCCGTAGAACTCACAGAGAGCTTCGTTTTGACTGGTTATGGCTTCTGTAACTCCAAAAGAGGCAACCGTTATGGCTGTCCGAATAATCGATATCCTCCAGGTGCAACATCTACGGTGCAAGGTGCAACATCCGTCCAAAATGCCGAAACAGTGCCGTACAACTTTTAGAAATGAGTGCATGGATTTGAAATGGAACAGTACCATGGTGCACCACTCTCCAACGGTGGTATATCGACGACCAGCCACGGTGATCACGTTTTACCATAAAATTCACGTGAAGAAAACGATGGATAAAAAAAACTTTCGAGTACCGAAAGTGATTCCGGTAGTCTTTATTTGGATATGGAACTATGCATTGATGGCTAAAAGCTGTCAAAGCCGTAGAACTCACAGAGAGCTTCGTTTTTACTAGTTATGGCTCCCGTATCTCCAAAAGAGGCAACCGTTATGGCTGTCCGAATAATCGATATCCTCAGGGCGTAACATCTGCGGTGCAAGGTGCAACATCCGTCCAAAATGCCGAAACAGTGCCGTACGACTTTTAGAAATGAGTGCATGGATTTGAAACAGAACACCATGGTGCACCACTCTCCAACGGTGGTATATCAACGACCAGCCATGGTGATCGCGTTTTACCATAAAATTCATGTGAAGAAAACGATGGATAAAAAAAACTTTCGAGTCCCGAATATGATTCGGGTTGTCTTTTTTGGATATGGAACTATGCATTGATGGCTAAAAGCTGTCAAAGCCGTAGAACTCAGAGAGAGTTTCGTTTTGACTGGTTATGGCTCCTGTAACTCCAAATGACGCAACCGTTATGGCTGTCCGAATAATCGATATCCTCCGGGCGCAACATCTACGGTGCAAGGTGCAACATCCGTCCAAAATGCCGAAACAGTGTCGTTCGACTTTTAGAAATGAGTGCATGGATTTGAAACGGAACAGTACCATGTTGCACCACTCTCCATCGGTGGTATATCGACGACCAGCCACAGTGATCGCGTTTTACCATAAAATTCACGTGAAGAAAACGATGGATAAAAAAAACTTTCGAGTCCCGAAAGTGATTCGGCTATTCTTTTTTTGGTTATGGAACTATGCGTTAACGGCTAAAAGCTATCAAAGTCGTAGAACTCACAGAGAGCTTCGTTTTGACAGGTTATGGCTCCCGTAACTCCAAAAGAGGCAACCGTTATGGCTGTCCGAATAATCGATATCCTCAGGGCGCAACATCTACGGTGCAAGGTGCAACATCCGTCCAAAATGCCGAAATAGTGTCGTACGACATTTAGAAATGAGTGCATGGATTTGAAATGGAATAGTACCATGGTGCACCACTCTCCAACGGTGGTATTTCAACGACCTGCCACGGTGATCGCGTTTTACCATATAATTCACGTGAAGAAAACGATGGATAAAAAAAAATTTCGAGTCCCGAAAGTGATTCCGGTAGTCTTTTTTTGGATATGGAACTATGCATTGATGGCTAAAAGCAGTCAATGCCGTAGAACTCACAGAGAGCTTCGTTTTGACTGCTTATGGCTCCCGTAACTCCAAAAGAGGCAACCTTTATGGCTGTCCGAATAATCGATATCCTCAGGGCGCAACATCTACGGTGCAAGGTGCAACATCCGTCCAAAATGACGAAACAGTGACGTACGACTTTTAAAAATGAGTGCATGGATTTGAAACGGAACAGTACCATGGTGCACCACTCTCCAGCGATGGTATATCGACGACCAGCCACGGTGATCGCGTTTTACCATTAAATTCACGTGAAGAAAACGATGGGTAAAAAAACAATTGAGTCCCGAATGTGATTCGGGTAGTCTTTTTTTGGATATGGAACTATGCATTGACGGCTAAAAGCCATCAAAGCCGTAGATCTCACAGAGAGCTTCGTTTTGACTGGTTATGGATCCCGTAACTCCAAAAGAGGCAACCGTTATGGCTGTCCGAATAATCGATATCCTCCGGGTGCAACATCTACGGTGCAAGGTGCAGCATCCGTCCAAAATGCCGAAACAGTGCCGTACGACTTTTAGAAATGAGTGCTTGGATTTGAAACGGAATAGTACCATGGTGCACCACTCTCCAGCAGTGTTATACCGACGACCAGCCACGGTGATCGCATTATACAATAAAATTCTCTTGAAGAAAACGATGGAGAAAAAAAAACTTTCAAGTCCCGAAAGTGATTCGGGTAGTCTTTTTTTGGATATTGAACTATGCATTGACGGCTAAAAGCCATCAAAGCCGTAGATCTCACAGAGAGCTTCGTTTTGACTGGTTATGGCTCCCGTAACTCCAAAAGTGTCAACCGTTATGGCTGTCCGAATAATCGATATCCTCAGGGCACAACATCTACGGTGCAAGGTGCAGCATCCGTCCAAAATGCCGAAACAGTGCCGTACGACTTTTAGAAATGAGTGCATGGATTTGAAACGGAATAGTACCATGGTGCGCCACTCTCCAGCATTGCTATACCGAGGACCAGCCACGGTGATCGCGTTATACAATAAAATTCTCTTGAAGAAAACGATGGATAAAAAAAAACTTTCGAGTCCCGAAAGTGATTCGGGTAGTCTTTTTTTGGATATGGAACTATGCATTGACGACTAAAAGCAATCAATGCCGTAAAACTCAAAGAGAGATTCGTTTTGACTGCTTATGGCTCCCGGCACTCCAAAAGAGGCAACTGTTATGGCTGTCCGAATAATCGATATCCTCAGGGCGCAACATCTACGGTGCAAGGTGCAACATCCGTCCAAAATGCCGAAACAGTGCCGTACGACTTTTAGAAATGAGTGCATGGATTTGAAACGGAACAGAACCATGGTGCACCACTCTCCAGCGATGGTATAACGACGACCAGCCACGATGATCGCGTTTTACAATAAAATTGACGTGAAGAAAACGATAGGTAAAAAAAAACAATCGAGTCCCTAATGTGATTCGGGTAGTCTTTTTTTGTATATGGAACTATGCATTGACGGCTAAAAGCTGTCAAAGTCGTAGAATTCACAGAGAGCTTCGTTTTGACTGGTTACGGCTCACGTAACTCCAAATGAGGCAACCGTTATGGCTGTCCGAATAATCGATATCCTCCGGGCGCAACTTCTACGGTGCAAGGTGCAGCATCCGTCCAAAATGCCGAAAAAGTGCCGTACGACTTTTAGAAATGAGTGCATGGATTTGAATCGGAACAGTACCATGGTGCACCACTCTCCAACAGTGGTATATCGACGACCAGCCACGGTGATTGCGTTTTACCATAAAATTCACGTGAATAAAACGATAGATAAAAAAACTTTCGAGTCCCGAAAGTGATTCCGGTAGTCTTTATTTGGATATGGAACTATGCATTGACGGCTAAAAGCTGTCAAAGCCGTAGAACTCACAGAGAGCTTCGTTTTGACTGGTTATGGCTCCCGTAACTCCAAAAGAGGCAACCGTTATGGTTGTCCGAATAATCAATATCCTCAGGGCGCAACATCTGCGGTGCAAGGTTCAACATCCGTCCAAAATGCCGAAACAGTGACGTACGACGTTTAGAAATGAGTGCATGGATTTGAAACGGAACAGTACCATGGTGCACCACTCTCCAGCGGTGGTATATCGACGACCAGCCACGGTGATCGCGTTTTACCATAAAATTCACGTGAAGAAAACGATGGGTAAAAAAAACTTTCGAGTCCCGAATATGATTCGGGTTGTATTTTTTGGATATGGAACTATGCATTGATGGCTAAACGCTATCAAAGCCGTAGAACTCACAGAGAGCTTCGTTTTGACTAGTTATGGCTCCCGTAACTCCAAATGAGGCAACCGTTATGGCTGTCCGAATAATCGATATCCTCCGGGCGCAACATCTACGGTGCAAGGTGCAACATCTGTCCAAAATGCCAAAACAGTGCCGTACGACTTTTAGAAATGAGTGCATGGATTTGAAACGAAACAGTACCATGGTGCACCACTCTCCATCGATGGTATATCGACGACAAGCCACGGTGATCGCGTTTTATCATAAAATTCACGTGAAGAAAACGATGGATAAAAAAAACTTTCGAGTCTCGAAAGTGATTCGGGTAGTCTTTTTTTGGATATGGAACTATGCGTTAACGGCTAAAAGCAGTCAATGCCGTAGAACTCAAAGAGAGCTTCGTTTTGACATATTATGGCTCCCGTAACTCCAAAAGAGGCAACCGTTATGGCTGTCCGAATAATCGATATCCTCAGGGCGCAACATCAATGGTGCAAGGTGCAACTTCCGTCCAAAATGCCAAAACAGTGCCGTACGACTTTTAGAAATGAGTGCATGGGTTTGAAACAGAATAGTACCATGGTGCACCACTCTCAGCGATGGTATATCGACGACCAGCCACGGTCATCGCGTTTTACCATAAAATTCACGTGAAGAAAACGATGGGTAAAAAAACAATCGAGTCCCGAATGTGATTCCGGTAGTCATTTTTTGGATATGGAACTATGCATTGACGGCTAAAAGATGTCAAAGCCGTAGAATTCACAGAGAGCTTCGTTTTGACTGGTTATGGCTCCCGTAACTCCAAAAGAGGCAACCGTTATGGCTGTCCGAATAATCGATATCCTCAGGGCGCAACATCTGCGGTGCAAGGTGCAACATCCGTCCAAAATGCCGAAATAGTGCCGTACGACTTTTAGAAATGAGTGCATGGATTTGAAACGGAACAGTACCATGGTGCACCACTCTCCAGCGGTGGTATATCGACGACCAGCCACGGTGATCGCGTTTTACCATAAAATTCACGTGAAGAAAACGATGGATAAAAAAAACTTTCGAGTCTCGAATATGATTCGGGTTGTCTTTTTTGGATATGGAACTATGCATTGATGGCTAAAAGCTTTCAAAGCCGTAAAACTCACAAAGAGCTTCGTTTTGACTGGTTATGGCTACCGTAACTCCAAATGAGGCAACCGTTATGGCTGTCCGAATAATCGATATCCTTCGGGCGCAACATCTACGGTGCAAGGTGCAACATCCGTCCAAAAGGCCGAAACAGTGCCGTACGACTTTTAGAAATGAGTCCATGGATTTGAAACGGAACAGTACCATGGTGCACCACTCTCCATCGGTGGTATATCGACGACCAGCCACGGTGATCGCGTTTTACCATAAAATTCACGTGAAGAAAACGATGGATAAAAAAAACCTTTCGAGTCCCGAAAGTGATTCGGGTAGTCTTTTTTTGGGTATGGAACTATGCATTGACGGCTAAAAGCAGTCAATGCCGTAAAACTCACAAAGAGCTTCGTTTTGACTACTTATGGCTCCCGTAACTCCAAAAGAGGCAACGGTTATGGCTGTCCGAATAATCGATATCCTCAGGGCGCAACATCTACGGTGCAAGGTGCAACATCCGTCCAAAATGCTGAAACAGTGCCGTACGACTTTTAGAAATGAGTGTATGGATTTGAAACGAAACAGTACCATGGTGCACCACTCTCCAGCGATGGTATATCGACGACCAGCCACGGTGATCGTGTTTCACTATAAAATTCACGTGAAGAAAACGATGGGTAAAAAAAACAATCGAGTCCCTAATGTGATTCGGGTAGTCTTTTTTTGGATATGGAACTATGCATTGATGGCTAAAAGCTATCAAAGCCGTAGAACTCACAGAGAGCTTCGTTTTGACTGGTTATGGCTCCCGTAACTCCAAAAGAGGCAACCGTTATGGCTGTCCGAATAATCGATATCCTCCGGGCGCAACATCTACGGTGCAAGGTGCAGGATCCGTCCAAAATGCCGAAACAGTGTCGTACGACTTTTAGAAATGAGTGCAAGGATTTGAAACGGAACAGTACCATGGTGCACCACTCTCCAACGGTGGTATATCGACAACCAGCCACGGTGATCGCGTTTTACCATAAAATTCACATGAAGAAAACGATGGATAAAAAAAACTTTCGAGTCCCGAAAGTGATTACGGTAGTCTTTATTAGGATATGGAACTATGCATTGATGGCTAAAAGCTGTCAAAGCCGTAGAACTCACAGAGAGCTTCATTTTAACTTGTTATGGCTCCCGTAACTCCAAAAGAGGCAAACGTTATGGCCATAATCGATATCCTCAAGCCGCAACATCTACAGTGCAAGGTGCAAGTTCCGTACAAAATACCGAAACTGTGCCGTACGACTTTTAGAAATGAGTGCATGGATTTGAAACGGAACAGTACCATGGTGCACCACTCTCCATCGGTGGTATATCGACGACCAGCCACGGTGATCGCGTTTTACCATAAAATTCACGTGAAGAAAACGATGGATAAAAAAACTTTCGAGTCTCGAAAGTGATTCGGGTAGTCTTTTTTTGGATATGGAACTATGCGTTAACGGCTAAAAGCAGTCAATGCCGTAGAACTCACAGAGAGCTTCGTTTTGACTGCTTATGTCTCCCGTAACTCCAAAAGAGGCAACCGTTATGGCTGTCCGAATAATCGATATCCTCAGGGCGCAACATCAACGGTGCAAGGTGCAACTTCCGTCCAAAATGCCGAAACAGTGCCGTACGACTTTTAGAAATGAGTGCATGGATTTGAAACAGAACAGTACCATGGTGCATCACTCTCCAGCGATGGTATATCGAAGACCAGCCACGGTGATCGCGTTTTACCATAAAATTCACGTGAAGAAAACGATGGGTAAAAAACAATCGAGTCCCGAATGTGATTCCGGTAGTCTTTTTTTGGATATGGAACTATGAATTGACGGCTAAAAGATGTCAAAGCCGTAGAACTCACGGAGAGCTTTGTTTTGACTGGTTATGGCTCCCGTAACTCCAAAAGAGGCAACCGTTATGGCTGTCCGAATAATCGATATCCTCAGGGCGCAACATCTACGGTGCAAGGTGCAACATCCGTCCAAAATGCCGAAACAGTGCCGTACGACTTTTAGAAATGAGGGCATGGATTTGAAATGGAACAGTACCATGGTGCACCACTCTCCAGCGGTGGTATATCGACGACCAGCCACGGTGATCGCGTTTTACCATAAAATTCACGTGAAGAAAACTATGGATAAAAAAAACTTTCGAGTCTCGAATATGATTCGGGTTGTCTTTTTTGGATATGGAACTATGCATTGATGGCTAAAAGCTTTCAAAGCCGTAAAACTCACAAAGAGCTTCGTTTTGACTGGTTATGGCTACCGTAACTCCAAATATGGCAACCGTTATGGCTGTCCGAATAATCGATATCCTCCGGGCGCAACATCTACGGTGCAAGGTGCAACATCCGTCAAAAAGGCCGAAACAGTGCCATACGACTTTTAGAAATGAGTGCATGGATTTGAAACGGAACAGTACCATGGTGCACCACTCTCCATCGGTGGTATATCGACGACCAGCCACGGTTATCGCGTTTTACCATAAAATTCACGTGAAGAAAACGATGGATAAAAAAAACCTTTCGAGTCCCGAAAGTGATTCGGGTAGTCTTTTTTTGGATTTGGAACTATGCATTGACGGCTAAAAGCAGTCAATGCCGTAAAACCCACAGAGAGCTTCGTTTTGACTGCTTATGGCTCCCGTAACTCCAAAAGAGGCAACTGTTATGGCTGTCCGAATAATCGATATCCTCAGGGTGCAACATCTACGGTGCAAGGTGCAACATCCGTCCAAAATGCTGAAACAATGCCGTGCGACTTTTAGAAATGATTGCATGGATTTGAAACGAAACAGTACCATGGTGCACCACTCTCCAGCGATGGTATATCGACGACCAGCCACGGTGATCGCGTTTCACTATAAAATTCACGTGAAGAAAACGATGGGTAAAAAAAAACAATCGAGTCCCTAATGTGATTCGGGTAGTCTTTTTTTGGATATGGAACTATGCATTGATGGCTAAAAGCTGTCAAAGCCGTAGAACTCATAGAGAGCTTCGTTTTGACTGGTTATGGCTCCCGTAACTCTAAAAGAGGCAACCGTTATGCCTATCCGAATAATCGATATCCTCCGGGCGCAACATCTACGGTGCAAGGTGCAGGATCCGTCCAAAATGCCGAAACAGTGCCGTACGACTTTTAGAAATGAGTGCATGGATTTGAAACGGAAAGTACCATGGTGCACCACTCTCCAACGGTGGTATATCGACGACCAGCCACGGTGATCGCGTTTTACCATAAAATTCACATGAAGAAAACGATGGATAAAAAAAACTTTCGAGTCCCGAAAGTGATTCCGGTAGTCTTTAATAGGATATGGAACTATGCATTGATGGCTAAAAGCTGTCAAAGCCGTAGAACTCACAGAGAGCTTCATTTTGACTTGTTATGGCTCCCGTAACTCCAAAAGAGGCAACCTTTATGGCTATAATCGATATCCTCAAGGCGCAACATCTATAGTGCAAGGTGCAACATCCGTACAAAATACCGAAATAGTGCCGTACTACTTTTAGAAATGAGTGCATGGATTTGAAACGGAACAGTACCATGGTGCACCACTCTCCATCGGTGGTATATCGACGACCAGCCACGGTGATCGCGTTTTACCATAAAATTCACGTGAAGAAAACAATGGATAAGAAAAAACTTTCGAGTCCCGAAAGTGATTCGGGTAGTCTTTTTTTGGATATGGAACTATGCATTGACGGCTATAAGCTGTCAAAGCCGTAGAACTCAAAGAGAGCTTCATTTTGACTGGTTATGGCTCCCGTAACTCCAAAAGAGGCAACTGTTATGGCTGTCCGAATAATCGATATCCTCAGGGCGCAACATCTATGGTGCAAGGTGCAACTTCCGTCCAAAATGCCGAAACAGTACCGTACGACTTTTAGAAATGAGTGCATGGATTTGAAATTGAACAGTACCATGGTGCACCGCTCTCCAGCGATGGTATACCGATGACCAGCCACGGTGTTCGCGTTTTACCATAAAATTCACGTGAAGAAAACGATGGGTAAAAAAAACTATCGAGTCCCGAAAGTGATTCGGGTAGTTTTTTTTGTATATGGAATTATGCATTGACATCTAATAGCTATCAAAGCCGTAGAACTCACAGAGAGCTTCGTTTTGACTGGTTATGGCTCCGGTAACACCAAAAGAGGCAACCGTTATAACTGTCCGAATAATCGATATCCTCAGGGCGCAACATCTACGGTGCAAGGTGCAACATCCATCCAAAATGCCGAAACAATGCCGTACGACTTTTAGAAATGAGTGCATGGATTTGAAACGGAACAGTACCATGGTGCACCACTCTCCAACGGTGGTATATCGACGACCAGCCACGGTGATCGCGTTTTACCATAAAATTCACGTGAAGAAAACGATGGATAAAAAAAACTTTCGAGTCCCGAAAGTGATTCCGGTAGTCTTTATTTGGATATGGAACTATGCATTGACGGCTAAAAGCTGTCAAAGCCGTAGAACTCACAGAGAGCTTCATTTTGACTTGTTATGGCTCCCGTAACTCCAAAAGAGGCAATCGTTATGGCTGTCCGAATAATCGATATCCTCAGGGCGCAACATCTACGGTGCAAAGTGCAACATCCGTCCAAAATGTCGAAACAGTTTCGTACGACTTTTAGAAATGAGTGCATGGTTTTGAAACGGAACAGTACCATGGTGCACCACTCTCCAGCGGTGGTATATCGACGACCAGCCACGGTGATCGCGTTTTACCATAAAATTCATGTGAAGAAAACGATGGATAAAAAAACTTTCGAGTCCCGAAAGTGATTCGGGTAGTCTTTTTTTGGATATGGAACTATGCGTTGACGGCTAAAAGCTGTCAAACCCGTAGAACTCACAGAGAGCTTCGTTTAGACTGGTTATGGCTCCCGTAACTCCAAACGATGCAACCGTTATGGCTGTCCGAATAATCGATATCCTCATGGCGCAACATCTACGGTGCAAGGTGCAACTTCCGTCCAAAATGCCGAAACAGTGCCGTACGACTTTTAGAAATGAGCACATGGATTTGAAACGGAACAGTACCATGGTGCACCACTCTCCAGCGATGGTATATCGACGACCAGCCACGGTGATCGCGTTTTACCATAAAATTCACGTGAAGAAAACGATGGGTAAAAAAAACAATCGAGTCCCGAATGTGATTCGGGTAGTCTTTTTTTGGATATGGAACTATGCATTAACGGCTAAAAGCAATCAAAGCCGTAGATCTCACAGAGAGCTTCGTTTTGACTGGTTATGGCTCCCGTAACTCCAAAAGAGGCAACCGTTATGGCTGTCCGAATAATCGATATCCTCCGGGTGCAACATCTACGGTGCAAGGTGCAGCATCCGTCCAAAATGCCGAAACAATGCTGTACGACTTTTAGAAATGAGTGCATGGATTTGAAACGGAATAGTACCATGGTGCACCACTCTCCAGCAATGGTATACCGACGACCAGCCACGTTGATCGCGTTATACAATAAAATTCTCGTGAAGAAAACGATGGATAAAAAAAACTTTCGAGTATCGAAAGTGATTACGGTAGTCTTTATTTGGATATGGAACTATGCATTGACGGCTAAAAGATTTCAAAGCCGTAGAACTCACAGAGAGCTTCGTTTTGACTGGTTATGGCTCCCGTAACTCCAAAAGAGGCAACCGTTATGGCTGTCCGAATAATCGATATCCTCAGGGCGCAACATCTGCGGTGCAAGGTGCAACATCCGTCCAAAATACCGAAACAGTGCCGTGCGACTTTTAGAAATGAGTGCATGGATTTGAAACGGAACAGTACCATGTTGCACCACTCTCCAGCGGTGGTATATCGACGACCAGCCACGGTGATCGCGTTTTACCATAAAATTCACGTGAAGAAAACGATGGATAAAAAAAACTTTCGAGTCTCGAATATGATTTGGGTTGTCTTTTCTGGATATGGAACTATGCATTGATGGCTAAAAGCTTTCATAGCCGTAGAACTCACAAAGGGCTTCGTTTTGTCTGGTTATGGCTACCGTAACTCCAAATGAGGCAACCGTTATGGCTGTCCGAATAATCGATATCCTCAGGGCACAACATCTACGGTGCAAGGTGCAACATCCGTACAAAATACCGAAACAGTGTCGTACGACTTTTAGAAATGAGTGCATGGATTTGAAACGGAATAGTACCATGGTGCACCACTCTCCATCGGTGGTATATCGACGACCAGCCACGGTGATCGCGTTTTACCATAAAATTCACGTGAAGAAAACGATGGATAAGAAAAAACTTTCGAGTTCCGAAAGTGATTCGGGTAGTCTTTTTTTGTATATGGAACTATGCATTGACGGCTAAAAGCTGTCAAAGCCGTAGAACTCAAAGAGAGCTTCGTTTTGACTAGTTATGGCTCCCGTAACTCCAAAAGAGGCAACTGTTATGGCTGTCCGAATAATCGATATCCTCAGGGCGCAACATCTACGGTGCAAGGTGCAACATCCGTCCAAAATGCCGAAACAGTGCCGTACGACTTTTAGAAATGAGTGCATGGATTTGAAATTGAACAGTACCATGGTGCACCACTCTCCAGCGGTGGTATACCGATGACCAGCAACGGTGTTCGCGTTTTACCATAAAATTCGCATGAAGAAAACGATGGGTAAAAAAAACTATCGAGTCCCGAATGTGATTCGGGTAGTTTTTTTTGTATATGGAATTATGCATTGACATCTAAAAGGTATCAAAGCCGTAAAACTCACAGAGAGCTTCGTTTTGACTGGTTATGGCTCCGTTAACTCAAAAAGAGGCAACCGTTATGGCTGTCCGAATAATCGATATCCTCCGGGCGCAACATCTACGGTGCAAGGTGCAGCATCCGTCCAAAATGCCGAAACAGTGCCGTACGACTTTTAGAAATGAGTGCATGGATTTGAAACGGAACAGTACCATGGCGCACCACTCTCCAACGGTGGTATATCGACGACCAGCCACGGTGATCGCGTTTTACCATAAAATTCACGTGAAGAAAACGATGGATAAAAAAAACTTTCGAGTCCCGAAAGTGATTACGGTAGTCTTTATTAGGATATGGAACTATGCATTGACGGCTAAAAGCTGTCAAAGCCGTAGAACTCACAGAGAGCTTCATTTTGACTTGTTATGGCTCCCGTAACTCCAAAAGAGGCAGCCGTTATGGCTATAATCGATATCCTCAGGGCGCAACATCTACAGTGCAAGGTGCAACATCCGTACAAAATACCGAAACAGTGCCGTACGACTTTTAGAAATGAGTGCATGGATTTGAAACGGAACAGTACCATGGTGCACCACTCTCTATCGGTGGAATATCGACGACCAGCCACGGTGATCGCGTTTTACCATAAAATTCACGTGAAGAAAACGATGGATAAGAAAAAACTTTCGAGTCCCGAAAGTGATTCGGGTAGTCTTTTTTTGTATATGGAACTATGCATTGACGGCTAAAAGCTGTCAAAGCCGTAGAACTCAAAGAGAGCTTCGTTTTGACTGGTTATGGCTCCCGTAACTCCAAAAGAGGCAACTGTTATGGCTGTCCGAATAATCGATATTCTCAGGGCGCAACATCTACGGTGCAAGGTGCAACATCCGTCCAAAATGCCGAAACAGTGCCGTACGACTTTTAGAAATGAGTGCATGGATTTGAAATTGAACAGTACCATGGTGCACCACTCTCCAGCGGTGGTATACCGATGACCAGCAACGGTGTTCGCGTTTTACCATAAAATTCGCGTGAAGAAAACGATGGGTAAAAAAAACTATCGAGTCCCGAATGTGATTCGGGTAGTTTTTTTTGTATATGGAATTATGCATTGACATCTAAAAGCTATCAAAGCCGTAGAACTCACAAAGAGCTTCGTTTTGACTGGTTATGGCTCCGGTAACTCCAAAAGAGGCAACCGTTATGGCTGTCCGAATAATCGATATCCTCCAGGCGCAACATCTACGGTGCAAGGTGCAGCATCCGTCCAAAATGCCGAAACAGTGCCGTACGACTTTTAGAAATGAGTGCATGGATTTGAAACGGAACAGTACCATGGTGCACCACTCTCCAACGGTGGTATATCGACGACCAGCCACGGTGATCGCGTTTTACCATAAAATTCACGTGAAGAAAACGATGGATAAAAAAAACTTTCGAGTCCCGAAAGTGATTCCGGTAGTCTTTATTAGGATATGGAACTATGCATTGACGGCTAAAAGCTGTCAAAGCCGTAGAACTCACAGAGAGCTTCATTTTGACTTGTTATGGCTCTCGTAACTCCAAAAGAGGCAGCCGTTATGGATATAATCGATATCCTCAGGGCGCAACATCTACAGTGCAAGGTGCAACATCCGTACAAAATACCGAAACAGTGCCGTACGACTTTTAGAAATGAGTGCATGGATTTGAAACGGAACAGTACCATGGCGCACCACTCTCCAACGGTGGTATATCGACGACCAGCCACGGTGATCGCGTTTTACCATAAAATTCACGTGAAGAAAACGATGGATAAAAAAAACTTTCGAGTCCCGAAAGTGATTACGGTAGTCTTTATTAGGATATGGAACTATGCATTGACGGCTAAAAGCTGTCAAAGCCGTAGAACTCACAGAGAGCTTCATTTTGACTTGTTATGGCTCCCGTAACTCCAAAAGAGGCAGCCGTTATGGCTATAATCGATATCCTCAGGGCGCAACATCTACAGTGCAAGGTGCAACATCCGTACAAAATACCGAAACAGTGCCGTACGACTTTTAGAAATGAGTGCATGGATTTGAAACGGAACAGTACCATGGTGCACCACTCTCTATCGGTGGAATATCGACGACCAGCCACGGTGATCGCGTTTTACCATAAAATTCACGTGAAGAAAACGATGGATAAGAAAAAACTTTCGAGTCCCGAAAGTGATTCAGGTAGTCTTTTTTTGTATATGGAACTATGCATTGACGGCTAAAAGCTGTCAAAGCCGTAGAACTCAAAGAGAGCTTCGTTTTGACTGGTTATGGCTCCCGTAACTCCAAAAGAGGCAACTGTTATGGCTGTCCGAATAATCGATATTCTCAGGGCGCAACATCTACGGTGCAAGGTGCAACATCCGTCCAAAATGCCGAAACAGTGCCGTACGACTTTTAGAAATGAGTGCATGGATTTGAAATTGAACAGTACCATGGTGCACCACTCTCCAGCGGTGGTATACCGATGACCAGCAACGGTGTTCGCGTTTTACCATAAAATTCGCGTGAAGAAAACGATGGGTAAAAAAAACTATCGAGTCCCGAATGTGATTCGGGTAGTTTTTTTTGTATATGGAATTATGCATTGACATCTAAAAGCTATCAAAGCCGTAGAACTCACAGAGAGCTTCGTTTTGACTGGTTATGGCTCCGGTAACTCCAAAAGAGGCAACCGTTATGGCTGTCCGAATAATCGATATCCTCCAGGCGCAACATCTACGGTGCAAGGTGCAGCATCCGTCCAAAATGCCGAAACAGTGCCGTACGACTTTTAGAAATGAGTGCATGGATTTGAAACGGAACAGTACCATGGTGCACCACTCTCCAACGGTGGTATATCGACGACCAGCCACGGTGATCGCGTTTTACCATAAAATTCACGTGAAGAAAACGATGGATAAAAAAAACTTTCGAGTCCCGAAAGTGATTCCGGTAGTCTTTATTAGGATATGGAACTATGCATTGACGGCTAAAAGCTGTCAAAGCCGTAGAACTCACAGAGAGCTTCATTTTGACTTGTTATGGCTCTCGTAACTCCAAAAGAGGCAGCCGTTATGGATATAATCGATATCCTCAGGGCGCAACATCTACAGTGCAAGGTGCAACATCCGTACAAAATACCGAAACAGTGCCGTACGACTTTTAGAAATGAGTGCATGGATTTGAAACGGAACAGTACCATGGTGCACCACTCTCCATCGGTGGTATATCGACGACCAGCCACGGTGATCGCGTTTTACCATAAAATTCATGTGAAGAAAACGATGGATAAGAAAAAACTTTCGAGTCCCGAAAGTGATTCGGGTAGTCTTTTTTTGTATATGGAACTATGCATTGACGGCTAAAAGCTGTCAAAGCCGTAGAACTCAAAGAGAGCTTCGTTTTGACTGGTTATGGCTCCCGTAACTCCAAAAGAGGCAACTGTTATGGCTGTCCGAATAATCGATATCCTCAGGGCGCAACATCTACGGTGCAAGGTGCAACATCCGTCCAAAATGCCGAAACAGTGCCGTACGACTTTTAGAAATGAGTGCATGGATTTTAAATTGAACAGTACCATGGTGCACCACTCTCCTGCGGTGGTATACCGATGACCAGCCACGGTGTTCGCGTTTTACCATAAAATTCACGTGAAGAAAACGATGGGTAAAAAAAACTATCGAGTCCCGAATGTGATTCGGGTAGTTTTTTTCGTATATGGAATTATGCATTGACATCTAAAAGCTATCAAAGCCGTAGAACTCACAGAGAGCTTCGTTTTGACTGGTTATGGCTCCGGTAACTCCAAAAGAGGCAACCGTTATAGCTGTCCGAATAATCGATATCCTTAGGGCGCAACATCTACGGTGCAAGGTGCAGCATCCGTCCAAAATGCCGAAATAGTGCCGTACGACTTTTAGAAATGAGTGCATGGATTTGAAACGGAACAGTGCCATGGTGCACCACTCTCCAACGGTGGTATATCGACGACCAGCCACGGTGATCGCGTTTTACCGTAAAATTCACGTGAAGAAAACGATGGATAAAAAAAACTTTCGAGTCCCGAAAGTGATTCCGGTAGTCTTTATTTGGATATGGAACTATGCATTGACGGCTAAAAGCTGTCAAAGCCGTAGAACTCACAGAGAGCTTCATTTTGACTTGTTATGGCTCCCGTAACTCCAAAAGAGGCAATCGTTATGGCTGTCCGAATAATCGATATCCTCAGGGCGCAACATCTACGGTGCAAGGTGCAGCATCCGTCCAAAATGCCAAAACAGTGCCGTACGACTTTTAGAAATGAGTGCATGGATTTGAAACGGAACAGTACCATGGTGCACCACTCTCCAACGGTGGTATATCGACGACCAGCAACGGTGATCGCGTTTTACCATAAAATTCACGTGAAGAAAACGATGGATAAAAAAACTTTCGAGTCCCGATAGTGATTCCGGTAGTCTTTATTTGGATATGGAACTATGCATTTACGGCTAAAAGTTGTCAAAGCCGTAGAACTCACAGAGAGCTTCATTTTGACTTGTTATGGCTACCGTAACTCCAAAAGAGGCAATCGTTATGGCTGTCCGAATAATATCCTCAGGGCGCAACATCTACGGTGCAAGGTGCAACATTCGTCCAAAATGTCGAAACAGTGTCGTACGACTTTTAGAAATGAATTGCGTTTTACCATAAAATTCACGTGAAGAAAACGATGGATAAAAAAAACTTTCGAGTCCCGAAAGTGATTCGGGTAGTCTTTTTTTGGATATGGAACTATGCGTTGACGGCTAAATGCTGTCAAAGCCGTAGAACTCACAGAGAACTTCGTTTTGACTGGTTATGGCTCCCGTAACTCCAAACGATGCAACCGTTATGGCTGTCCGAATAATCGATATCCTCCGGGCGCAACATCTACGGTGCAAGGTGCAACATCCGTACAAAATACCGAAACAGTGTCGTACGACTTTTAGAAATGAGTGCATGGATTTGAAATGAAACAGTACCATGGTGCACCACTCTCCAGCGATGGTATATCGACGACCAGCCACGGTGATCGCGTTTCACTATAAAATTGACCTGAAGAAAACGATGGGTAAAAAAAACAATCGAGTCCCTAATGTGATTCGGGTAGTCTTTTTTTGGATATGGAACTATGCATTGATGGCTAAAAGCTGTCAAAGCCGTAGAACTCATAGAGAGCTTCGTTTTGACTGGTTATGGCTCCCGTAACTCCAAAAGAGGCAACCGTTATGGCTGTCCGAATAATCGATATCCTCCGGGCGCAACATCTACGGTGCTAGGTGCAGCATCCGTCCAAAATGACGAAACAGTGCCGTACGACTTTTAGAAATGAGTGCATGGATTTGAAACGGAACAGTACCATGGTGCACCACTCTCCAACGGTGGTATATTGACGACCAGCCACGGTGATCGCGTTTTACTATAAAATTCACGTGAACAAAACGATGGATAAAAAAAACTTTCGAGTCCCGAAAGTGATTCCGGTAGTCTTTATTAGGATATGGAACTATGCATTGACGGCTAAAAGCTGTCAAAGCCGTAGAACTCACAGAGAGCTTCATTTTGACTTGTTATGGCTCCCGTAACTCCAAAAGAGGCAACCGTTATGGCTATAATCGATATCCTCAGGGCGCAACATCTACAGTGCAAGGTGCAACATCCGTACAAAATACCGAAACAGTGCCGTACGACTTTTAGAAATGAGTGCATGGATTTGAAACGGAACAGTACCGTGGTGCACCACTCTCCATCGGTGGTATATCGACGACCAGCCACGGTGATCGCGTTTTACTATAAAATTCACGTGAAGAAAACGATGGATAAGAAAAAACTTTCGAGTCCCGAAAGTGATTCGGGTAGTCTTTTTTTGGATATGGAACTATGCATTGACGGCTAAAAGCTGTCAAAGCCGTAGAACTCAAAGAGAGCTTCGTTTTGACTGGTTATGGCTCTCGTAACTCCAAAAGAGGCAACTGTTATGGCTGTCCGAATAACCGATATCCTCAGGGCGCAACTTCTACGGTGCAAGGTGCAACATCCGTCCAAAATGCCGAAACAGTGCCGTACGACTTTTAGAAATGAGTGCATGGATTTGAAATTGAACAGTACCATGGTGCACCACTCTCCAGCGGTGGTATACCGATGACCAGCCACGGTGTTCGCGTTTTACCATAAAATTCACGTAAAGAAAACGATGGGTAAAAAAAACTATCGAGTCCCGAAAGTGATTCGGGTAGTCTTTTTTTGGATATGGAACTATGCGTTGATGGCTAAAAGCTGTCAAAGCCGTAGAACTCACAAAGAGCTTCGTTTTGACTGGTTATGGCTCCCGTAACTCCAAACGATGCAACCGTTATGGCTGACCGAATAATCGATATCCTCAGGGCGCAACATCTATGGTGCAAGGTGCAACTTCCGTCCAAAATGCCGAAACAGTGCCGTACGACTTTTAGAAATGAGTGCATGGATTTGAAACGGAACAGTACCATGGTGCACCACTCTCTAGCTATGGTATATCGACGACCAGCCACGGTGATCGCGTTTTACCATAAAATTCACGTGAAGAAAACGATGGGTAAAAAAACAATCGAGTCCCGAATGTGATTCGGGTAGTCTTTTTTTGGATATGGAACTATGCTTTGACGGCTAAAAGCCATCAAAGCCGTAGATCTCACAGAGAGCTTCGTTTTGATTGGTTATGGCTCCCGTAACTCCAAAAGAGGCAACCGTTATGGCTGTCCGAATAATCGATATCCTCCGTGCGCAACATCTACGGTGCAAGGTGCAACATCCGTCCAAAATGCCGAAACAGTGCCGTACGACTTTTAAAAATGAGTGCATGGATTTGAAATGGAACAGTACCATGGTGCACCACTCTCCAGAAGTGGTATACCGACGACCAGCCACGGTGATCGCGTTATACAATAAAATTCTCGTGAAGAAAACGATGGATAAAAAAACTTTCGAGTACCGAAAGTGATTACGGTAGTCTTTATTTGGATATGGAACTATGCATTGACGGCTAAAAGCTTTCAAAGCCGTAGAACTCACAGAGAGCTTCGTTTTGACTGGTTATGGCTCCCGTAGCTCCAAAGAGGCAACCGTTATGGCTGTCCGAATAATCGATTAACTCAGGGCGCAACATATATGGTGCAAGGTGCAACATCCGTCCAAAATGCCGAAACAGTGCCGTACGACTTTTAGAAATGAGTGCATGGATTTGAAACGGAACAGTACCATGGTGCACCACTCTCCAACGGTGGTATATCGACGACCAGCCACGGTGATCGCGTTTTACTATAAAATTCACGTGAAGAAAATGATGGATAAAAAAAAACTTTTGAGTCTCGAATATGATTCGGGTTGTCTTTTTTGGATATGGAACTATGCATTGATGGCTAAAAGCTTTCAAAGCCGTAGAACTCACAAAGAGCTTCGTTTTGACTGGTTATGGCTACCGTAACTCCAAATGATGCAACCGTTATGGCTGTCTGAATAATCGATATCCTCCGGGCGCAACATCTACGGTGCAAGGTGCAACATCCGTCCAAAATGCCGAAACAGTGCCGTACGACTTTTAGAAATGAGTGCATGGATTTGAAACGGAACAGTACCATGGTGCACCACTATCCATCGGTGGTATATCGACGACCAGCCACGGTGATCGCGTTTTACCATAAAATTTACGTGAAGAAAACGATGGATAAAAAAAACCTTTCGAGTCCCGAAAGTGATTCGGGTAGTCTTTTTTTGGATATGGAACTATGCATTGACGGCTAAAAGCAGTCAATGCCGTAAAACTCACAGAGAGCTTCGTTTTGACTGCTTATGGCTCCCGTAACTCCAAAAGAGGCAACTGTTATGGCTGTCCGAATAATCGATATCCTCAGGGCGCAACATCTACGGTGCAAGGTGCAACATCCGTCCAAAATGCTGAAACAATGCCGTAAGACTTTTAGAAATGAGTGCATGGATTTGAAACGAAACAGTACCATGGTGCACCACTCTCCAGCGATGGTATATCGACGACCAGCCACGGTGATCGCGTTTCACTATAAAATTCACGTGAAGAAAACGATGGGTAAAAAAAAACAATCGAGTCCCTAATGTGATTCGGGTAGTCTTTTTTTGGATATGGAACTATGCATTGATGGCTAAAAGCTGTCAAAGCCGTAGAACTCATAGAGAGCTTCGTTTTGACTGGTTATGGCTCTCGTAACTCCAAAAGAGGCAACCGTTATGGCTGTCCGAATAATCGATATCCTCCGGGCGCAACATCTACGGTGCAAGGTGCAGCATCCGTCCAAAATGACGAAACAGTGTCGTACGACTTTTAGAAATGAGTGCATGGATTTGAAACGGAACAGTACCATGGTGCACCACTCTCCAACGGTGGTATATCGACGACCAGCCACGGTGATCGCGTTTTACTATAAAATTCACGTGAAGAAAACGATGGATAAAAAAAACTTCCGAGTCCGGAAAGTGATTCCGGTAGTCTTTATTAGGATATGGAACTATGCATTGACGGCTAAAAGCTGTCAAAGCCTTAGAACTCACAGAGAGCTTCATTTTGACTTGTTATGGCTCCCGTAACTCCAAAAGAGGCAACCGTTATGGCTATAATCGATATCCTCAGGGCGCAACATCTATAGTGCAAGGTGCAACATCCGTACAAAATACCGAAACAGTGTCGTACGACTTTTAGAAATGAGTGCATGGATTTGAAATGGAACAGTACCATGGTGCACCACTCTCCATCGGTGGTATATCGACGACCAGCCACGGTGATCGCGTTTTACCATTAAATTCACGTGAAGAAAACGATGGATAAGAAAAAACTTTCGAGTCCGGAATGTGATTCGGGTACTCTTTTTTTGGATATGGAACTATGCATTAACGGCTAAAAGCTGTCAAAGCCGTAGAACTCAAAGAGAGCTTCGTATTGACTGGTTATGGCTCCCGTAACTCCAAAAGAGGCAACTGTTATGGCTGTCCGAATAATCGATATCCTCAGGGTGCAACTTCTACGGTGCAAGGTGCAACATCCGTCCAAAATGCGGAAACAGTGCCGTACGACTTTTAGAAATGAGTGCATGGATTTGAAATTGAACAGTACCATGGTGCACCACTCTCCAGCGGTGGTATACCGATGACCAACCACGGTGTTCGCGTTTTACCATAAAATTCACGTGAAGAAAACGATGGGTAAAAAAAACTATCGAGTCCCGTAAGTGATTCGTGCAGTTTTTTTTGTATATGGAATTATGCATTGACATCTAAAAGCTATCAAAGCCGTAGAACTCACAGAGAGCTTCATTTTGACTGGTTATGGCTCCGGTAACTCCAAAAGAGGCAACCGTTATAGCTGTCCGAATAATCGATATCCTCAGGGCGCAACATCTACGGTGCAAGGTGCAGCATCCGTCCAAAATGCCGAAACAGTGCCGTACGACTTTTAGAAATGAGTGCATGGATTTGAAACGGAACAGTACCATGGTGCACCACTCTCCAACGGTGGTATATCGACGACCAGCCACGGTGATCGCGTTTTACCATAAAATTCACGTGAAGAAAACGATGGATAAAAAAAACTTTCGAGTCCCGATAGTGATTCCGGTAGTCTTTATTTGGATATGGAACTATGCATTGACGGCTAAAAGTTGTCAAAGCCGTAGAACTCACAGAGAGCTTCATTTTGACTTGTTATGGCTCCCGTAACTCCAAAAGAGGCAATCGTTATGGCTGTCCGAATAATCGATATCCTCAAGGCGCAACATCTACGGTGCAAGGTGCAACATCCGTCCAAAATGTCGAAACAGTGTCGTACGACTTTTAGAAATGAGTGCATGGGTTTGAAACGGAACAGTACCATGGTGCACCACTCTCCAGCGGTGGTATATCGACGACCAGCCACGGTGATCGCGTTTTACCATAAAATTCATGTGAAGAAAACAATGGATAAAAAAACTTTCGAGTCCCGAAAGTGATTCGGGTAGTCTTTTTTGGATATGGAACTATGCGTTGACGGCTAAAAGCTGTCAAAGCCGTAGAACTCACAGAGAGCTTCGTTTTGACTGGTTATGGCTCCCGTAACTCCAAACGATGCAACGGTTATGGCTGTCCGAATAATCGATATCCTCCGGGCGCAACATCTAAGGTGCAAGGTGCAACATCCGTACAAAATACCGAAACAGTGCCGTACGACTTTTAGAAATGAGTGCATGGATTTGAAACGGAACAGTACCATGGTGCACCACTCTCCATCGGTGGTATATCGACGACCAGCCACGGTGATCGCCTTTTACCATAAAATTCACGTGAAGAAAACGATGGATAAAAAAAACTTTCGAGTCCCGAAAGTGATTCGGGTAGTCTTTTTTTGGATATGGAACTATGCATTGATGGCTAAAAGCTGTCAAAGCCGTAGAACTCAAAGAGAGCTACGTTTTGACTGGTTATGGCTCCCATAACTCCAAAAGATGCAACCGTTATGGCTGTCCGAATAATCGATATCCTCACGGCCCAACTTCTACGGTGCAAGGTGCAACATCCGTCCAAAATGCGGAAACAGTGTCGTACTACTTTTAGAAATGAGTGCATGGATTTAAAATGGAACAGTACCATGGTGCACCACTTTCCAGTGGTGGTATACCGATGACCAGCCACGGTGTTCGCGTTTTACCATAAAATTCACATGAAGAAAACGATAGGTAAAAAAAACTATCGAGTCCAGAAAGTGATTCGGGTAGTTTTTTGTGTATATGGAACTATGCATTGATGGCTAAAAGCAGTCAATGCCGTAGAACTCACAAAGAGCTTCGTTTTGACTGCTTATGGCTCCCATAACTCAAAAAGAGGCAACCGTTATGGCTGTCCGAATAATCGATATCCTCAGGGCGCAACATCTACGGTGCAAGGTGCAGCATCCGTCCAAAATGTCGAAACAGTGCCGTACGACTTTTAGAAATGAGTGCATGGATTTGAAACGGAACAGTACCATGGTGCACCACTCTCCAGCGATGGTATATCGACGACCAGCCACGGTGATCGCGTTTTACCATAAAATTCACGTGAAGAAAACGATGGGTAAAAAAACAATCGAGTCCCAAATGTGATTCGGGTAGTCTTTTTTTGGATATGGAACTATGCATTGATGGATAAAAGCCATCAAAGCCGTAGATCTCACAAAGAGCTTCGTTTTGACTGGTTATGGCTCCCGTAACTCCAAAAGAGGCAACCGTTATGGCTGTCCGAATAATCGATATCCTCCGGGCGCAACATCTACGGTGCAAGGTGCAGCATCCGTCCAAAATGTCGAAACAGTGCCGTACGACTTTTAGAAATGAGTGCATGGATTTGAAACGGAACAGTACCATGGTGCACCAGTCTCCAGCAGTGGTATACCGACGACCATCCACGGTGATCGCGTTATACAATAAAATTCTCGTGAAGAAAACGATGGATAAAAAAAACTTTCGAGTACCGAAAGTGATTCCGGTAGTCTTTATTTGGATATGGAACTATGCATTGACGGCTAAAAGCTGTCAGAGCCGTAGAACTCACAGAGAGCTTCGTTTTGACTAGTTATGGCTCCCGTAACTCCAAATGAGGCAACCGTTATGGCTGTCCGAATAATCGATATCCTCCGGGCGCAACATCTACGGTGCAAGGTGCAACATCCGTCCAAAATGCCGAAACAGTGCCATACGACTTTTAGAAATGAGTGCATGGATTTGAAACGGAACAGTACCATGGTGCACCACTCTCCATCGGTGGTATATCGACGCCCAGCCACGGTGATCGCGTTTTACCATAAAATTCACGTGAAGAAAACGATGGATAAAAAAAACCTTTCGAGTCCCGGAAGTGATTCGGGTAGTCTTTTTTTGGATATGGAACTATGCATTGACGGCTAAAAGCAGTCAATGCCGTAAAACTCACAGAGAGCTTCGTTTTGACTGCTTATGGCTCCCGTAACTCCAAAAGAGGCAACTGTTATGGCTGTTCGAATAATCGATATCCTCAGGGCGCAACATCTACGGTGCAAGGTGCAATATCCGTCCAAAATGCTGAAACAGTGCCGTACGACTTTTAGAAATGAGTGTATGGATTTGAAATGAAACAGTACCATGGTGCACCACTCTCCAGCGATGGTATATCGACGACCAGCCACGGTGATCGCGTTTCACTATAAAATTCAGGTGAAGAAAACGATTGGTAAGAAAAAACAATCGAGTCCCTAATGTGATTTGGGTAGTCTTTTTTTGGATATGGAACTATGCATTGACGGCTAAAAGCCATCAAAGCCGTAGATCTCATAGAGAGCTTCGTTTTGACTGGTTATGGCTCCCGTAACTCCAAAAGTGTCAACAGTTATGGCTGTCCGAATAATCGATATCCTCCGGGCACAACATCTACGGTGCAAGGTGCAGCATCCGTCCAAAATGCCGAAACAGTGCCGTACAACTTTTCGAAATGAGTGCATGGATTTGAAACGAAACAGTACCATGGTGCACCACTCTTCAGCAGTGGTATACTGACGACCAGCCACGGTGATCGCGTTATACAATAAAATTCTCGTAAGGAAAACGATGGATAAAAAAAACTTTCGAGTACCGAAAGTGATTCCGGTAGTCTTTATTTGGATATGGAACTATGCATTGACGGCTAAAAGCTGTCAGAGCCGTAGAACTCACAGATAGCTTCGTGTTGACTGGTTATGGCTCCCGTAACTCCAAAAGAGGCAACTGTTATGGCTGTCCGAATAATCGATATCCTCTGGGCGCAACATCTCCGGTGCAAGGTGCAACATCCGTCCAAAATGCCGAAACAGTGCCGTACGACTTTTAGAAATGAGTGCATGGATTTGAAACGGAACAGTACCATAGTGATCCACTCTCCAGCGGTGGTATACCGACGACCAGCCACGGTGATCGCGTTTTACCATAAAATTCACGTGAAGAAAACGATGGATAAAAAAACTTTCGAGTCTCGAATCGGGTTTTCTTTTTTGGATATGGAACTATGCATTGATGGCTAAAAGCTTTCAAAGCCATAGAACTCACAAAGAGCTTCATTTTGACTGGTTATGGCTACCGTTACTCCAAATGAGGCAACCGTTATGGCTGTCCGAATAATCGATATCCTCCGGGCGCAACATCTACGGTGCAAGGTGCAACATCCGTCCAAAATGCCGAAACAGTGCCGTACGACTTTTAGAAATGAGTGCATGGATTTGAAACGAAACAGTACCATGGTGCACCACTCTCCATCGGTGGTATATCGACGACCGGCCACGGTGATCGCGTTTTACCATAAAATTCACGTGAAGAAAACGATGGATAAAAAAAACCTTTCGAGTCCCGAAAGTGATTCGGGTAGTCTTTTTTTGAATATGGAACTATGCATTGACGGCTAAAAGCAGTTAATGCCGTAAAACTCACAGAGAGCTTCGTTTTGACTGCTTATGGCTCCCGTAACTCCAAAAGAGGCAACTGTTATGGCTGTCCGAATAATCGATATCCTCAGGGCGCAACATCTACGGTGCAAGGTGCAACATCCGTACAAAATACCAAAACAGTGCCGTACGACTTTTAGAAATGTGTGCATGGATTTGAAACGAAACAGTACCATGGTGCACCACTCTCCATCGGTGGTATATCGACGACCAGCCACGGTGATCGCGTTTTACCATAAAATTCACGTGAAGAAAACGATGGATAAAAAAAAACTTTCGAGTCCCGAAAGTGATTCGGGTAGTCTTTTTATGGATATGGAACTATGCATTGACGGCTAAAAGCTGTCAAAGCCGTAGAACTCAAAGAGAGCTTCGTATTGACTGGTTATGGCTCCCGTAACTCCAAAAGAGGCAACTGTTATGGCTGTCCGAATAATCGATATCCTCAGGGTGCAACTTCTACGGTGCAAGGTGCAACATCCGTCCAAAATGCCGAAACAGTGCCGTACGACTTTTAGAAATGAGTGCATGGATTTTAAATTGAACAGTACAATGGTGCACCACTCTCCAACGGTGGTATACCGATGACCAGCCACGGTGTTCGCGTTTTACCATAAAATTCACGTGAAGAAAACGATAGGTAAAAAAAACTATCGAGTCCCGAAAGTGATTCGGGTAGTTTTTTTGTATATGGAACTATGCATTGACATCTAAAAGCTATCAAAGCAGTAGAACTCACAGAGAGCTTCGTTTTGACTGGTTATGGCTCCGGTAACTCCAGAAGAGGCAACCGTTATAGCTGTCCGAATAATCGATATCCTCAGGGCGCAACATCTACGGTGCAAGGTGCAGCATCCGTCTAAAATGCCGAAACAGTGTCGTACGACTTTTAGAAATGAGTGCATGGATTTGAAACGGAACAGTACCATGGTGCACCACTCTCCAACGGTGGTATATCGACGACCATCCATGGTGATCGCGTTTTACCATAAAATTCACGTGAAGAAAACGATGGATAAAAAAAACTTTCGAGTCCCGAAAGTGATTCCGGTAGTCTTTATTTGGATATGGAACTATGCATTGACGGCTAAAAGCTGACAAAGCCGTAGAACTCACAGAGAGCTTCATTTTGACTTGTTATGGCTCCCGTAACTCCAAAAGTGGCAACCGTTATGGCTGTCTGAATAATCGATATCCTCAGGGTGCAACATCTACGGTGCAAGGTGCAACATCCGTCCAAAATGTCGAAACAGTGTCGTACGACTTTTAGAAACGAGTGCATGGATTTGAAACGGAACAGTACCATGGTGCACCACTCTCTAGCGGTGGTATATCGACGACCAGCCACGGTGATCGCGTTTTACCATAAAATTCATGTGAAGAAAACGATGGATAAAAAAAACTTTCGAGTCCCGAAAGTGACTCGGGTAGTCTTTTTTTGGATATGGAACTATGTGTTGACGGCTAAAAGCTGTCAAAACCGTAGAACTCACAGAGAGCTTCGTTTTGACTGGTTAAGGCTCCCGTAACTCCGAACGATGCAACCGTTACGGCTGTCCGAATAATCGATATCTTCCGGGCGCAACATCTACGGTGCAAGGTGCAACATCCCGTACAAAATACCGAAACAGTGCCGTACGACTTTTAGAAATGAGTGCATGGATTTGAAACGGAACAGTACCATGGTGCACCACTCTCCATCGGTGGTATATCGACGACCAGCCACGGTGATCGCGTTTTACCATAAAATTCACGTGAAGAAAACGATGTATAAAAAAAAACTTTCGAGTCCCGAAAGTGATTCAGGTAGTCTTTTTTTGGATATGGAACTATGCATTGACGGCTAAAAGCTGTCAAAGCCGTAGAACTCAAAGAGAGCTTCGTTTTGACTGGTTATGGCTCCCGTAACTCCAAAAGATGCAACCGTTATGGTTGTCCCAATAATCGATATCCTCAGGGCTCAACTTCTACGGTGCAAGGTGCAACATCCGTCCAAAATGCGGAAACAGTGCCGTACGACTTTTAGAAATGAGTGCATGGATTTAAAATGGAACAGTACCATGGTGCACCACTCTCCATCGGTGGTATATCGACGACCAGCCACGGTGATCGCGTTTTACCATAAAATTCACGTGAAGAAAACGATGGATAAAAAAAAACTTTCGAGTCCCGAAAGTGATTCGGGTAGTCTTTTTATGGATATGGAACTATGCATTGACGGCTAAAAGCTGTCAAAGCCGTAGAACTCAAAGAGAGCTTCGTATTGACTGGTTATGGCTCCCGTAACTCCAAAAGAGGCAACTGTTATGGCTGTCCGAATAATCGATATCCTCAAGGTGCAACTTCTACGGTGCAAGGTGCAACATCCGTCCAAAATGCCGAAACAGTGCCGTACGACTTTTAGAAATGAGTGCATGGATTTTAAATTGAACAGTACAATGGTGCACCACTCTCCAACGGTGGTATACCGATGACCAGCCACGGTGTTCGCGTTTTACCATAAAATTCTCGTGAAGAAAACGATAGGTAAAAAAAACTATCGAGTCCCGAAAGTGATTCGGGTAGTTTTTTTTGTATATGGAACTATGCATTGACATCTAAAAGCTATCAAAGTAGTAGAACTCACAGAGAGCTTCGTTTTGACTGGTTATGGCTCCGGTAACTCCAAAAGAGGCAACCGTTATAGCTGTCCGAATAATCGATATCCTCAGGGCGCAACATCTACGGTGCAAGGTGCAGCATCCGTCTAAAATGCCGAAACAGTGTCGTACGACTTTTAGAAATGAGTGCATGGATTTGAAACGGAACAGTACCATGGTGCACCACTCTCCAACGGTGGTATATCGACGACCAGCCACGGTGATCGCGTTTTACCATAAAATTCATGTGAAGAAAACGATGGATAAAAAAAACTTTCGAGTCCCGAAAGTGATTCGGGTAGTCTTTTTTTGGATATGGAACTATGTGTTGACGGCTAAAAGCTGTCAAAACCGTAGAACTCACAGAGAGCTTCGTTTTGACTGGTTAAGGCTCCCGTAACTCCGAACGATGCAACCGTTACGGCTGTCCGAATAATCGATATCTTCCGGGCGCAACATCTACGGTGCAAGGTGCAACATCCCGTACAAAATACCGAAACAGTGCCGTACGACTTTTAGAAATGAGTGCATGGATTTGAAACGGAACAGTACCATGGTGCACCACTCTCCATCGGTGGTATATCGACGACCAGCCACGGTGATCGCGTTTTACCATAAAATTCACGTGAAGAAAACGATGTATAAAAAAAAACTTTCGAGTCCCGAAAGTGATTCAGGTAGTCTTTTTTTGGATATGGAACTATGCATTGACGGCTAAAAGCTGTCAAAGCCGTAGAACTCAAAGAGAGCTTCGTTTTGACTGGTTATGGCTCCCGTAACTCCAAAAGATGCAACCGTTATGGTTGTCCCAATAATCGATATCCTCAGGGCTCAACTTCTACGGTGCAAGGTGCAACATCCGTCCAAAATGCGGAAACAGTGCCGTACGACTTTTAGAAATGAGTGCATGGATTTAAAATGGAACAGTACCATGGTGCACCACTCTCCATCGGTGGTATATCGACGACCAGCCACGGTGATCGCGTTTTACCATAAAATTCACGTGAAGAAAACGATGGATAAAAAAAAACTTTCGAGTCCCGAAAGTGATTCGGGTAGTCTTTTTATGGATATGGAACTATGCATTGACGGCTAAAAGCTGTCAAAGCCGTAGAACTCAAAGAGAGCTTCGTATTGACTGGTTATGGCTCCCGTAACTCCAAAAGAGGCAACTGTTATGGCTGTCCGAATAATCGATATCCTCAAGGTGCAACTTCTACGGTGCAAGGTGCAACATCCGTCCAAAATGCCGAAACAGTGCCGTACGACTTTTAGAAATGAGTGCATGGATTTTAAATTGAACAGTACAATGGTGCACCACTCTCCAACGGTGGTATACCGATGACCAGCCACGGTGTTCGCGTTTTACCATAAAATTCTCGTGAAGAAAACGATAGGTAAAAAAAACTATCGAGTCCCGAAAGTGATTCGGGTAGTTTTTTTTGTATATGGAACTATGCATTGACATCTAAAAGCTATCAAAGTAGTAGAACTCACAGAGAGCTTCGTTTTGACTGGTTATGGCTCCGGTAACTCCAAAAGAGGCAACCGTTATAGCTGTCCGAATAATCGATATCCTCAGGGCGCAACATCTACGGTGCAAGGTGCAGCATCCGTCTAAAATGCCGAAACAGTGTCGTACGACTTTTAGAAATGAGTGCATGGATTTGAAACGGAACAGTACCATGGTGCACCACTCTCCAACGGTGGTATATCGACGACCAGCCACGGTGATCGCGTTTTACCATAAAATTCATGTGAAGAAAACGATGGATAAAAAAAACTTTCGAGTCCCGAAAGTGATTCGGGTAGTCTTTTTTTGGATATGGAACTATGTGTTGACGGCTAAAAGCTGTCAAAACCGTAGAACTCACAGAGAGCTTCGTTTTGACTGGTTAAGGCTCCCGTAACTCCGAACGATGCAACCGTTACGGCTGTCCGAATAATCGATATCTTCCGGGCGCAACATCTACGGTGCAAGGTGCAACATCCCGTACAAAATACCGAAACAGTGCCGTACGACTTTTAGAAATGAGTGTATGGATTTGAAACGGAACAGTACCATGGTGCACCACTCTCCATCGGTGGTATATCGACGACCAGCCACGGTGATCGCGTTTTACCATAAAATTCACGTGAAGAAAACGATGTATAAAAAAAAACTTTCGAGTCCCGAAAGTGATTCAGGTAGTCTTTTTTTGGATATGGAACTATGCATTGACGGCTAAAAGCTGTCAAAGCCGTAGAACTCAAAGAGAGCTTCGTTTTGACTGGTTATGGCTCCCGTAACTCCAAAAGATGCAACCGTTATGGTTGTCCCAATAATCGATATCCTCAGGGCTCAACTTCTACGGTGCAAGGTGCAACATCCGTCCAAAATGCGGAAACAGTGCCGTACGACTTTTAGAAATGAGTGCATGGATTTAAAATGGAACAGTACCATGGTGCACCACTCTCCATCGGTGGTATATCGACGACCAGCCACGGTGATCGCGTTTTACCATAAAATTCACGTGAAGAAAACGATGGATAAAAAAAAACTTTCGAGTCCCGAAAGTGATTCGGGTAGTCTTTTTATGGATATGGAACTATGCATTGACGGCTAAAAGCTGTCAAAGCCGTAGAACTCAAAGAGAGCTTCGTATTGACTGGTTATGGCTTCCGTAACTCCAAAAGAGGCAACTGTTATGGCTGTCCGAATAATCGATATCCTCACGGTGCAACTTCTACGGTGCAAGGTGCAACATCCGTCCAAAATGCCGAAACAGTGCCGTACGACTTTTAGAAATGAGTGCATGGATTTTAAATTGAACAGTACAATGGTGCACCACTCTCCAACGGTGGTATACCGATGACCAGCCACGGTGTTCGCGTTTTACCATAAAATTCACGTGAAGAAAACGATAGGTAAAAAAAACTATCGAGTCCCGAAAGTGATTCGGGTAGTTTTTTTTGTATATGGAACTATGCATTGACATCTAAAAGCTATCAAAGTAGTAGAACTCACAGAGAGCTTCGTTTTGACTGGTTATGGCTCCGGTAACTCCAAAAGAGGCAACCGTTATAGCTGTCCGAATAATCGATATCCTCAGGGCGCAACATCTACGGTGCAAGGTGCAGCATCCGCCTAAAATGCCGAAACAGTGTCGTACGACTTTTAGAAATGAGTGCATGGATTTGAAACGGAACAGTACCATGGTGCACCACTCTCCAACGGTGGTATATCGACGACCAGCCATGGTGATCGCGTTTTACCATAAAATTCACGTGAAGAAAACGATGGATAAAAAAAACTTTCGAGTCCCGAAAGTGATTCCGGTAGTCTTTATTTGGATATGGAACTATGCATTGACGGCTAAAAGCTGACAAAGCCGTAGAACTCACAGAGAGCTTCATTTTGACTTGTTATGGCTCCCGTAACTCCAAAAGTGGCAACCGTTATGGCTGTCTGAATAATCGATATCCTCAGGGCGCAACATCTACGGTGCAAGGTGCAACATCCGTCCAAAATGTCGAAACAGTGTCGTACGACTTTTAGAAACGAGTGCATGGATTTGAAACGGAACAGTACCATGGTGCACCACTCTCTAGCGGTGGTATATCGACGACCAGCCACGGTGATCGCGTTTTACCATAAAATTCATGTGAAGAAAACGATGGATAAAAAAAACTTTCGAGTCCCGAAAGTGATTCGGGTAGTCTTTTTTTGGATATGGAACTATGTGTTGACGGCTAAAAGCTGTCAAAACCGTAGAACTCACAGAGAGCTTCGTTTTGACTGGTTAAGGCTCCCGTAACTCCGAACGATGCAACCGTTACGGCTGTCCGAATAATCGATATCTTCCGGGCGCAACATCTACGGTGCAAGGTGCAACATCCCGTACAAAATACCGAAACAGTGCCGTACGACTTTTAGAAATGAGTGCATGGATTTGAAACGGAACAGTACCATGGTGCACCACTCTCCATCGGTGGTATATCGACGACCAGCCACGGTGATCGCGTTTTACCATAAAATTCACGTGAAGAAAACGATGTATAAAAAAAAACTTTCGAGTCCCGAAAGTGATTCAGGTAGTCTTTTTTTGGATATGGAACTATGCATTGACGGCTAAAAGCTGTCAAAGCCGTAGAACTCAAAGAGAGCTTCGTTTTGACTGGTTATGGCTCCCGTAACTCCAAAAGATGCAACCGTTATGGTTGTCCCAATAATCGATATCCTCAGGGCTCAACTTCTACGGTGCAAGGTGCAACATCCGTCCAAAATGCGGAAACAGTGCCGTACGACTTTTAGAAATGAGTGCATGGATTTAAAATGGAACAGTACCATGGTGCACCACTTTCCAGCGGTGGTATACCGATGACCAGCCACGGTGTTCGCGTTTTACCATAAAATTCACGTGAAGAAAACGATGGGTAAAAAAACTATCGAGTCCCGAAAGTGATTCGGGTAGTTTTTTGTGTATATGGAACTATGCATTGACGGCTAAAAGCTGTCAAAGCCGTAGAACTCACAAAGAGCTTCGTTTTGACTAGTTATGGCTCTGGTAACTCCAAAAGAGGCAACCGTTATGACTGTCTGAATAATCAATATCCTCAGGGCGCAACATCTACGGGTCAAGGTGCAACATCTGTCCAAAATGCCAAAACAGTGCCGTACGACTTTTAGAAATGAGTGCATGGATTTGAAACGGAACAGTACCATGGTGCACCAATCTCCATCGGTGGTATATCGACGACTAGCCATGGTGATCGCGTTTTACCATAAAATTCACGTGAAGAAAACGATGCATAAAAAAAAACTTTCGAGTCCCGAAAGTGATTCGGGTAGTCTTTTTTTGGATATGGAACTATACATTGACGGCTAAAAGCTATCATAGCCGTAGAACTCACAAAGAGCTTCGTTTTGATTGGTTATGGCTCCCGTAACTCCAAAAGAGGCAACCGTTATAGTTGTCCGAATAATCGATATCCTTAGGGCGCAACATCTACGGTGCAAGGTGCAACATTCGTCCAAAATGCCAAAACAGTGCGTACGACTTTTAGAAATGAGTGCATGGATTTGTAACGGAATAGTACCATGGTGATCCACTCTCCAGCGGTGGTATACCGACGACCAGCCATGGTGATCGCGTTTTACAATAAAATTCACGTGAAGAAAACGATGGGTAAAAAAAAACTATCGAGCCCCGAAAGTGATTCGGGTTGTGTTTTTTGGATATGGAACTGTGCATTGACGGCTAAAAGCTGTCAAAGCCATAGAACTCACAAAGAGCTTCGTTTTGACTAGTTATGGCTTCCGTAAATCCAAAAGAGGCAACCGTTATGGCTGTTCGAATAATCGATATCCTCAGGGCGCAACATCTACGGTTCAAGGTGGAACATCCATCCAAAATACAGAAACAGTGTCGTATAACTTTTAGAAATGAGTACATGGATTTGAAACGGAATAGTACCATGGTGCACCACTCTCCAGCGATGGTATATCGACAACCAGCCACGGTGATCGCGTTTTACCATAAAATTCACGTGAAGAAAACGATGGGTAAAAAAAACTATCGAGTCCCGAATATGATTCGGGTAGTCTTTTTTGGATATGGAACTATGCATTGACGGCTAAAAGCTGTCAAAGCCGTAGAAATTACAGAGAGCTTCGTTTTGATTGGTTATGGCTCCCGTAACTCCAAATGAGGCAACCGTTATGGCTGTCCGAATAATCGATATCCTCCGGGCGCAACATCTACGGTGCAAGGTGCAACATCCGTCCAAAATGCCGAAACAGTGCCGTACGACTTTTAGAAATGAGTGTATGGATTTGAAATGGAACAGTACCATGGTGCACCACTCTCCATCGGTGGTATATCGACGACCAGCCACGGTGATCGCGTTTTACCATAAAATTTACGTGACGAAAACGATGGATAAAAAAAAACTTTCGAGTCCCGAAAGTGATTCGGGCAGTCTTTTTTTGGATATGGAACTATGCATTAATGGCTAAAAGAAGTCAATGCCGTAAAACTCACAGAGAGCTTCGTTTTGACTGCTTATGGCCCCCGTAACTCCAAAAGAGGCAACTGTTATGGCTGTCCGAATAATCGATATCATCAGGGCGCAACATCTACGGTGCAAGGTGCAACATCCGTCCAAAATGCCGAAACAGTGCCGTACGACTTTTAGAAATGAGTGCATGGATTTGAAACGGAACAGTACCATGGTGCACCATTCTCCAGCGATGGTATATCGACGACCAGCCACGGTGATCGCGTTTTAGTATAAAATTCACGTGAAGAAAACGATGGGTAAAAAAAAATCGAGTCCCTAATGTGTATCGGGTAGTCTTTTTTTGGATATGGAACTATGCATAGACGACTAAAAGCTATCAAGGCTGTAGAACTCACAGAGAGCTTCGTTTTGACTGGTTATGGCTCCCGTAACTCCAAAAGAGGCAACCGTTATGGCTGTCCGAATAATCGATATCCTTCGGGCGCAACATCTACGGTGCAAGGGGCAGCATCCGTCCAAAATGCCGAAACAGTGCCGTACGACTTTTAGAAATGAGTGCATGGATTTTTAACGGAACAGTACCATGGTGCTCCACTCTTCAGCGGTGGTATACCGACGACCAGCCATGGAGATCGCGTTTTACAATAAAATTCACGTGAAGAAAACGATGGGTAAAAAAAAACTATCGAGTCCCGAAAGTGATTCGGGTAGTGTTTTTTTGGATATGGAACTGTGCATTGACGGCTAAAAGCAATCAAAGCCATAGAACTCACAAAGAGCTTCGTTTTGACTGGTTATGGCTCCCGTAACTCCAAAAGAAGCAACCGTTATGGCTGTCCGAATAATCGATATCCTCAGGGCGCAACATCTACGGTTCAAGGTGGAACATCCATCCAAAATACAGAAACAGTGCCGTATGACTTTTAGAAATGAGTGCATGGATTTGAAACGGAATAGTACCATGGTGCACCACTCTCCAGCGATGGTATATCGACAACCAGCATCGGTGATCGCGTTTTACCATAAAATTCACGAGAAGAAAACGATGGGTAAAAAAAACTATCGAGTCCCGAATATGATTCGGGTAGTCTTTTTTGGATAGAACTATGCATTGATGGCTAAAAGCTATCAAAGCCATAGAACTCAGAGAGAGCTTCGTTTTGATTGGTTATGGATCTCGTAACTCCAAATGGGGCAATCGTTATGGCTGTCCGAATAATCGATTTCCGCCGGGCGCAACATCTATGGTGCAAGGTGCAACATCCGTCCAAAATGCCGAAACAGTGCCGTACGACTTTTAGAAATGAGTGCATGGATTTGAAACGGAACAGTACCATGGTGCACCACTCTCCATTGGTGGTATATCGACGACCAACCACGGTGATCGTGTTTTACCATAAAATTTACGTGACGAAAACGATGGATAAAAAAAAAACTTTCGAGTCCCGAAAGTGATTCGGGTAGTCTTTTTTTGGATATGGAACTATGCATTGACGGCTAAAAGAAGTCAATGCCGTAAAACTCACAGAGAGCTTCGTTTTGACTGCTTATGGCCCCCGTAACTCCAAAAGAGGCAACTGTTTTGGCTGTCCGAATAATCGATATCCTCAGGGCGCAACATCTACGGCGCAAGGTGCAACATCCGTCCAAAATGCCGAAACAGTGTCGTACGACTTTTAGAAATGAGTGCATGGATTTGAAACGGAACAGTACCATGGTGCACCATTCTCCAGCGATGGTATATCGATGACCAGCCACGGTGACCGCGTTTTAGTATAAAATTCACGTGAAGAAAACGATGGGTAAAAAAAACAACCGAGTCCCCAATGTGATTCGGGTAGTCTTTTTTTGGATATGGAACTATGCATTGACGACTAAAAGCTATCAAAGCTGTAGAAATCACAGAGAGCTTCGTTTTGACTGGTTATGGCTCCCGTAACTCCAAAAGAGGCAACCGTTATGGCTGTCCGAATAATCGATATCCTTCGGGCGCAACATCTACGGTGCAAGGTGCAGCATCCGTCCAAAATGCCGAAATAGTGCCGTACGACTTTTAGAAATGAGTGTATGGATTTGAAACGGAACAGTACCATGGTGCACCACTCTCCAACGGTGGTATATCGACGACCAGCCACGGTGATCGCGTTTTACCATAAAATTCACGTGATGAAAACGATGGATAAAAAAAACTTTCGAGTCCCGAAACTGATTCCGGTAGTCTTTATTTGGATATGGAACTATGCATTGACGGCTTAAAGCCGTCAAAGCCGTAGAACTCACAGAGAGCTTCGTTTTTACTGGTTATGGCTCCCGTAACTCCAAAAGAGGCAACCGTTATGGCTGTCCGAATAATCGATATCCTCAGGGCACAACATCTACGGTGCATGGTGCAATATCCGTCCAAAATGCCGAAACAGTGTCGTACGACATTTAGAAATGAGTGCATGGATTTGAAACGGAATATTACCATGGTGCACCACTCTCCAACGGTGGTATATCGACGACCAGCCACGGTGATCGCGTTTTACCATAAAATTCACGTGAAGAAAACAATGGATAAAAAAAACTTTCGAGTCCCGAAAGTGATTCCGGTAGTCTTTTTTTGGATATGGAACTATGCATTGATGGCTAAAAGCTATCAAAGCCGTAGAACTCATAGAGAGCTTCGTTTTGACTGGTTATGGCTCCCGTAACTCCAAAAGAGGCAACCGTTATGGTTGTCCGAATAATCGATATCCTCAAGGGGCAACATCTATAGTACAAGGTGCAACATCCGTCCAAAATGACGAAACAGTGTCGTACGACTTTTAGAAATGAGTGCATGGATTTGAAACGGAACATTACCATGGTGCACCACTCTCCAGCGGTGGTATATCGACGAACATCCACGGTGATCGCGTTTTACCATAAAATTCACGTGAAGAAAACGATGGATAAAAAAAACTTTCGAGTCCCGAAAGTGATTCGGGTAGTCTTTTTTTGGATGTGGAACTATGCATTGACGGCTAAAAGCTTTCAAAGCCGTAGAACTCACAGAGAGCTTCGTTTTGACTCGTTATGGCTCCCGTAACTCCAAAAGAGGCAACCGTTATCGTTGTCCGAATAATCGATATCCACAGTGCGCAACATCTACGGTGCAAGGTGCAACATCCGTTCAAAATACCGAAACAGTGCCGTACGACTTTTAGAAATGAGTGCATGGATATGAAACGGAATAATACCATGGTGCACCACTCTGCAGCGGTGGTATACCGACGACCAGCCACGGTGATCGCGTTTTACAATAAAATTCACGTGAAGAAAACGATGGGTAAGAAAAAACTATAGAGTCCCGAAAGTGATTCGAGTAGTGTTTTTTGGATATGGAACTATTCATTGATGGCTAAAAGCTGTCAAAAACGTAGAACACACAGAGTGCTTCGTTTTGACTGGTTATGGCTTTCGTAACTCCAAAAGAGTCAACCGTTATGGCTGTTCGAATAATCGATATCCTCAGGGCGCAACATCTACGGTGGAAGGTGCAACATCCGTCCAAAATACCAAAACAGTGCCGTACGACTTTTAGAAATGAGTGCATGGATTTGAAACGGAATAGTACCATGGTGCACCACTCTCCAGCGGTGGTATATCGACGACCAACCACGGTGATCGCGTTTTACCATAAAATTCACGTGAAGAAAACGATGGATAAAAAAAACTTTCGAGTCCTGAAAGTGATTCCGGTAGTCTTTTTTTGGATATGGAACTATGCATTGACGGCTTAAAGCCATCAAAGCCGTAGAACTCACAGAGAGCTTCGTTTTGACTGGTTATGGATCCCGTAACTCCAAAAGAGGGAACCGTTATGGCTGTCTGAATAATCGATATCCTAGGGCGCAACATCTACGGTGCAAGGTGCAATATCCGTCCAAAATGCCGAAACAGTGTCGTACGACTTTTAGAAATGAGTGCATGGATTTGAAACGGAACAGTACCATTGTGCACCACTCTCCAGCGGTGGTATATCGACGACCAGCCACGGTGATCGCGTTTTACCATAAAATTCACGTGAAGAAAACGATGGATAAAAAAAACTTTCGAGTCCCGAAAGTGATTCCGGTAGTCTTTTTTTGGATATGGAACTATGCATTGACGGCTAAAAGCTGTCAAAGCCGTAGAACTCACAGAGAGCTTCGTTTTGACTGGTTATGGCTCCCGTAACTCCAAAAGAGGCAACCGTTATGGTTGTCCGAATAATCGATATCCTCAGGGCGCAACATCTATAGTGCAAGGTGCAACATCCGTCTAAAATGCCGAAACAGTGCCGTACGACTTTTAGAAATGAGTGCATGGATTTGAAACGGAACAGTACCATGGTGCACCACTCTCCAGCGGTGGTATATCGACGAACATCCACGGTGATCGCGTTTTACCATAAAATTCACGTGAAGAAAACGATGGATAAAAAAAAACTTTCGAGTCCCGAAAGTGATTCGGGTAGTCTTTTTTTGGATGTGGAACTATGCATTGACGGCTAAAAGCTGTCAAAGCCGTAGAACTCACAGAGAGCTTCGTTTTGACTCGTTATGGCTCCCGTAACTTGTTATCCCGCCTTTTGGCAAGGCCAGGACACCAAGGAATTGATTGAATTACAAATATCGCTTGTCATGGATATCGATGAATTTTGTCCGAGTTCAAATCAAGCTGCAATTGATGAGACGTGACTAGTAGAACGAAGAGAGCCAACGTTCCAAGTTTCAAGCCAATCCGGGTTCACACACCCAAGATATGAATGATTCAAATTGAAGGGAAGAACGATGATTTCGTATCCATCACTCTAGATGATTTCGTATCCATCACTCTGGGCAATTTCGTATCCATCACCGAAGCCCTGGTTCGAATCGATCAAGGTTCGCACCAATCAGCTTCGAATCCATCGAGGTACCCAAGTTCGACTCGATTTCCTTCGTATCCATCGAGCTCGTATCAATGGACTCCGTACACATCAGCAGTTGAAGCGCTTCGTATCCTTCAGCCAGTGTCTGCCTCATACCCATGAGAGAAAGGGTTGTTCGTATCCATCAGTCAACGTCTTCTTCGTATCCATCAGTCAGCGTCTACTTCGTATCCATCAGTCAACGTCTACTTCGTGTCCATCAGTCAACGTCTAATTCATATCCATCAGTCCATGTCTACTTCGTATCCACTAGGAAGCCTTGCTTCGAATACGTGCCCAGTGACTTGTTCATATCCATCGAGTCAACCAACTAGGATGATGTGTCATCCATCGATGCAAAAAAGGCGAGATGCATGGAGTCGAAGCAGTCAATACGGCGCAAAGACCGGATCGAGGCGAAGCGCGCGCACCACGTCATCCCAAGAGCACGCGCGAACATCGACACGAAGGTATCGAGTCGAAATCATGGAGACGAATCAGACAGCCTTCGAGAAATCTCAGTTCGTATCGACCATATCTCGTGATCTACTGATCCAAATCCAATGAAATTTTAAGGGAAGCTCTCATACATGCTGAGGATCGTGTCCACCAAATTTGAGCTCAATTGGAGATCATCTTGATCGATACGAAATGACTTCGCACCGATCACAGATCGACTCGAAACTTTCTGGAAATAGTCGAATGGGTCCTCTCACGTGCCAGACAAATTCTCCTGGAGTTTGAGCGAGATTTAAGCCTCCTACGCCTATAAATAGAGCCCCAGAATCAACAGAAGAGGGGGCTTTTTTGGTCGGAAGCGTCCAGATTCTGCCGGATTGAGATTTGCATCCTACTTTTGCTATCAATTTCGAATTCTAATCTATAATCCGCTGTTCATTGTTGTAACCGCTTGTAATCATTGAAAGAGAATCAATAAAATCATCAAAACTTCATAGTGGACGTAGGCTATACGCCGAACCACTCTAAATTGCTTGTCTGTGCATTTTACATTTCTGTTTGTTGGAGTTTTTGTTAGATAACCTCTGTTTTACATTTACAATCTTCACTTTATCTCTTCAAACAACTCCCGAAGAGTGTTGTGTCCATTTTTGGTACAAACACTTTGGTGCTTTCACTGAGGAAAAAAAACCTGCTTTTTTCTCCTGTCCCTTGGATCTACCATCGATACCGGATTGCACAAATCCAAGAGGAAGATCCAGATATCTAATTCATAATCCTTCCATTCTATTCAGATTTGCATAAAGTCTAGGAAAAGGATTCATCATTAAAAATGGTTAGCACAAGAACCACTTCTACAGCTGTTGGACAAGAAGGTAGGGATGGACAGAATCCTGCTCAACAGCAGCCATCCAACCAAGACAACGTCGCTCATTCAGAACCGTCTGGACCAGTCACCAGACAAGAATTCCATATGTTGCTTCAAGAGCTGACTCAAAGTCGGCAACAATTGGCCGAACAGTTGCATGCTAATATTGAATTGACAAACCAACTGAACCGCCAAGGCCGTAGGAGGTCCAGAAGGGATGATGTTTCCCGCTCATCCACTGAAAGTTCTGCCTCATCTGACTATCATCATAGATCTACCCGTCCCCGATTGGACGGAAGTCATGCTCAAGCTGTTGGATATTAACCCGCCCTGACTGTCGGACAGTTGAGGGTAGGACCGTCAACCAGCTTCCAGGCTGGGCCATCAGCACGAGGTGGTCGTACTCCACAATATACTACGGACAATCATGTCACAGCTGCCACAGTAGAAACAAGGGTTGATACCCGACATCTTCCGGATTCAAGTAATCAACAACAGGGACGTACTTCTGAACCATACGTCCCGGAAGATGCTGAGCCAAGGAGGCGAAACTTGGACCGTCGACAGCGCCCGGCCCAAACTCGCACTGTGGAACCCGACCACACCTTAGCTCAGCATGCTCAAAATGTAGCAATGCCAGACATCTCGACTATGATACGTCAGATGATCTATGAAAGCCAAGGTCTTACCAACGACGATTGGGGGATTTCTCGAAGTCATACTCCTTTCACGGACGAGATACTATACGCTGAACCTCCTCGGCGATTCAGAATGCCAACTCTCCCTATGTACGAAGGAAATTCTGATCCCAATCAGCACCTATTGAAATATGAATGGTCAATGAGCGCCGCAAGGGCCGACGATGCAGTAAAATGTCGAAGTTTCCCCATCTCTCTAGGTAGAATTGCAACGATGTGGTTCACGAGATTGCCGCCTAGGTCTATCTCTTCATTTGATCAACTGGCTAAGAAATTTGTTGAACAATTTCGCATGCATGTCGCTAGGCCCAAAGATGTCAACACCTTATCCAGTGTTACCCAAGCCCGTGGGGAAACGCTAAGGCGTTACTTGGAGAGATTCCATGCGGCATGTGTGGAGATTAGTAATCCCAACGATAACTCAATTTTAATGGCATTGACAAAGGGGATTGACCCTGATTCTGAATTTGGAAACTGGTTAGCTGGAAAACCACCCGCATCGTTGGACCGTTTCTACTCCAAAGCCGCACAATTCTTACGGCAAGAGGACGCGAAACAGTCTAGGAAGCAGGACGATGCGGGACCCAAAAGCGAAGGAATACAGAGCAATGTAGCAGTTAAACAGTCCGGTGACAATTCCGGAAAAGTTCAGTTGAACATACAGAACAAGCAAACTCAGCCAAGAGGTAACAATGGTCAGAATAAGAAAAGAGATCCAAATCGAGGTCCACGGCGTGAGGCTCCAATGTTCGATAATTACACACCATTGAATACATCGTTGGAAAATGTGTACCTACAGACTTGCAATACTATGCAATACAAGAAGCCGGCTCCGAAGCAATCGTCGGAGAGGCAGATTCAAACAGGGAAGTTCTGTAGATTCCACGAAAGTTATGGCCACAACACCAATGAATGTCGACACTTACAGGACCTCATTGAGAAGTTGATCAGGGAGAGGAAGTTAGACCAGTTTGTGCGGACACCGCAGTCTGAGGGGGCGGGCCCCTCAAATGAAAATCACGTACAGAATCCAGAAGGACAGGAAGAACCAGGTCGTGTCGGAGGAAGACTGGTAATTAATGTTGTAAGTGATAATCATCGTCCAGCGAAGCGAAGCTGGGAAGAAATGAAATCATATAACAACTTAGCTAGACGAGCAGACTTTGAGTATGATGATAACGTGGACAATAGACCTTCGACCAAACGAAAGAGAGTGATAATTAACGACATCACTTTCCGAGACAACGATACTGATTATGTCGGAAGCCCGACTATTGACCCACTCGTGATATCGGCACAAGTAGGTCCAGCTTGGATGAAGAGGATACTAATTGACTGCGGGAGCTCTGTGAATATCTTTTTTATACATGCTTATAATCAAATGAGGATGAAAGCCAGGGATTTGGAACCTTGCCAAACTCACCTCCATGGATTCAACGGTAGCGCTACCATACCTATTGGGATAGTGAAGTTACCAGTTAGGTTGGGATCCAAGGAACATAGGAAAGTTCAGACGTTATAGTTCGCTGTGCTGAACATAGTCTCGCCATACAACGCTTTCTTAGGGCGACCTGCCCTTGCTGAATTCAAAGCCGTAATTGCCCCGTGGTGCTTAACCTTAAAGTTCCCTACTGTCAACGGAGTTGGAGTCGTCCAAGGCGACCAGGTTGACTTGAGAACAATCATTCGCCGAAATCGAGTCGCCCGATTACGCAATGCCGAGGACTGACTAAAAACTTTTGAACGCAATGAGATTGTCATTAAAAAAGAATATCCGGCACTCCCACACACAAGACCAACATGGAGAGGGTCACATGAAATTAAGCAAGAACTCGGGGATGGTATATATGAGTTAACGACCGCTAATGGTCTAGCTTCACCAAAGACCTTGGATAGCGAAAGTCTTCGTTGCTATTGCACATAACAGGCTATGTTTATCTATTTAGTTTAAATTCTGTTTTAGAATTTGTTTCTGCATTTCGAAATTAGAATTTGTAATAAGGCAACTGACTTTGCCACGTTTTCTTATTTCAGCAATAAAATACAATCTCTTCGAGCCAGAGCTGTGATTCATTAAATAAAATGCACAACATCACGATGCACGAAGAGTTAAATTCCGTCACACTATGGAAATTATTCAAGTAAGGAGTGGATATGAAGCAATCAACCACTCGCTAAATGAAACCCGAGCTCGGGGGCAAGCCATCACATCCGGCCAGAAACGGGTTAATACACGACAACCCCTTACTCAACTCCGTACTCCCAGAGCGCGAGGCGGAGTATAAACATTTGCAAAATCCAAGAGTACTCCGAGAGCGCGAGCTGGGTACGAACTTTTTACTTAACTCCGTACTCCCAGAGTGCGAGGCGGAGTATAAACATTTTCCTAAATCCCAGAGTACTCCGAGAGCGCGATCTGGGTACAAACTTTTTACTTAACTCCGTACTCCCAGAGTGCGAGGCGGAGTATAAACATTTTCCTAAATCCCAGAGTACTCTGAGAGCGCGAGCTGGGTACAAACTTTTCACTTAACTCCGTACTCCCAGAGTGTGATACGGAGTATAAACATTTCAACTCCGCTCTCCCAGAGTGCGAGACGGAGTATAAACATTTCAACTCCATACTCCCAGAGTGCGAGGCGGAGTATAAACATTTTCCTAAATCCCAGAGTACTCCGAGAGCGCGAGCTGGGTACAAACTTTTTACTTAACTCCGTACTCCCAGAGTGCGAGGCGGAGTATAAACATTTTCCTAAATCCCAGAGTACTCCGAGAGCGTGAGCTGGGTACAAACTTTTCACTTAACTCCGTAATCCCAGAGTGCGAGACGGAGTATAAACATTTCAACTCCGCGCTCCCAGAGTGCGAGACGGAGTATAAACATTTAACTCCACGCTCCCAGAGTGCGAGACGGAGTATAAACATTTCAACTCCGCGCTCCCAGAGTGCGAGACGGAGTATAAACATTCTAACTCCACGCTCCCAGAGTGCGAGACGGAGTATAAACATTCTAACTCCGTGCTCCCAGAGTGCGAGACGGAGTATAAACAACTAGCTCCGTGTTCCTAGAGTGCAGGACGGAATACAAACATCAGTCAACTCCATGTTCCCAAAGTTCGAACACTGCAATATTCAAGCATAGAAAGGAACATAAGCTAAAACTAGAAGACAAAATTTTATTTTCAACTAAATCGAAAGCTACGGTTCATACATGAGCCTTTCCAAAATACTCCTACTTGCAGGGGCCGAACCCGCATCTAAACACGGCCTACAAAAGGGAAAAAAAAGGAAAATGACAAAATCCTTGACTAACAAAAAAGAAAAAGTATGCCTAAAGGGAGTATCTAATCCTTCTACTTCCTCAACTTCTTCTTCCTCGAGGAGCTACTGGAACCACCAGTACCCTTTCGCTTGGAACCTTTCTCCTTAAGCAGGCTCCCTTCGGGTGAAGGCATAATGTCAACGTCCTCGTCCGAGCTGGACTCTATGGGGATGCTTCCCACAGGAGGAGTTGGAGGAACAGACTCCGCAGCCGGAGGAGGGACTGGTACATTAGTATCAATAAGCGTGCCCCCAGGAGATACAATCATAAGAGGAGTGGGGCACTGTGTTGATGCTCCGCCATCTACGCTGCCGCCACGCGCCGCGGCCGCCATCTCGGCATTAATCTCGGCCAACATCGCTGCTTCCCATTGCGCTCTGGCCTCGCTATGAGCTGTAATAGTCTGGGTTGAAGTGCCAGAAGTAGACGAGAGTCCACCCAGGCCAAACGGCAGGTCCGCAAAGGGATCACTCTAACGGCCGAGAAGCTCGTCTATCATCTGCTCATCGAAAGAAAGTGAGCTCCCCTGCGTTCCTCCGACTGGTGCCATTGCCACGACGGAGGTTGCCTCAGAAATGATGGCTTCTGGCGCTTGGCCTGATTCTTGGGCGGTGAAAGGGGCAGCTGGTGCAACTTCTGTCACTGATCAAAGAAAAAGGACATGTCATTAGCAACACTTCAACACAGACTCTTCAATCCAAATATACAAGAAGTTAGTTCAGAGTACCTTCCTCGGTTTGGCTCGAGGTCGTCTGAACAACTTCGGAAGGATGCTCCTTAACAGGAGATAGATGTGGTCGGTCTGGATCATATGCCGGGATGTGCTGCGAGTCGATCATCGGAGTTGGCTCGGATTGAGATGACACGACTATCTCAGAACTCATAACATGGTGCTCTACACCAGAACTTTCTCTGACTTCCTGAGTCTGGGCACCAAGCCTCTCCTTATCATGGGAAATCATGGAGTCATGGAGAACCCTCTTTTCGTCATCATTGAGGATGCGGTTCTCCAGCTCGAATTCATCAAGGGCTTCATCAGGGTGCCCAGACTTCTCCTCATCAACCAGTAAGTTCCAAGCGTTGTAGAGATGCGTGGGGTAATCATCGAGCCATGTCAAATCTCGGTGCCTTAGCACATTGGCGCTATAAGTGACGAGTAGCTCTTCCACCTCAGCCTCAATCCTGGCCTCCGCCTCCTGTACCTTCTCGTCAATCCCAGCTTCGGCTTCACGAACTTGTTGCATAGCCGCTTCCTTCTCCTTTCGGAGTGTCACTGCCTGATCACCGGCCTCCTGCGCAGAGACATTAGCTGCGTCTTTCTCCTTCGCCATCTCGGAAAACTTTGATTTCAGCTCATTAAGCTCCTTAAGAGCGGCATCCCTCTCGGCGGTAATGGTGGTGTTCCTATGACCCATGTCCTCGATGGCAGTATAATGCTCTTGCTTCATCCTGGTCATAGTAGCATTTACTTCATCAACCTTTTTTAAGGCCTCCATTTCAGACTTTCGGGAAGACTCAGCCTCCGCATTGAGCGCTTTTATGATTCGGTCGTTGTGACCCAACTCCTTCTCGAGCTTCTCAATAGTGACGCCCCGATCGAATGCCACTTTGGACGCTTTCCTCGCGGCCCGTCCCCATTCCCTGTACTGGAAAAAGATGTCCGCAACATAATCATGGATAGTGGTTTCAGCGGTTGGCGGAATTCTCCTCAAGTGCGGAGGGAAGACATAACCATCAAAGCAGATGTCGGGAAACACCTTCCTCATCTATGCCAATTTAAGCGCTCCTTCACTGGACGCTTCAGTCGGGACTGGTGCAGTAGCCGAAGAGGTGGCTATTTCAGTCCTGCGCGGAGGATCAGGCCTCGAAGCTTGAGAAGGTGGCCTAGGCCGAGAAATTTCAAGAGGACGAGTAACTGCTGCCGTAAGAGGTGCGGAGGTCCTAGGGGGAGGAGAGCGAGATCGGGATCGGCGAACGTATCCCCTATCTCTGTCAGACCTCTCCTGACCAGAATGTCCTGAGTCGTAATCCCTCTCGCCCTCTCTCCTGTGTGGCTCATGATAGCGGCGCTTGTTGCGCAAACTACCAAGCATAGAACTTTGCCCAGACATCGTACCTGAAAAGCAAACCACGAAGAATCAGTAGCCGTTTACAATATGTTGTTTACGGTTAGGAAAATGTGTTGTGCCGTGAAGAGTGTGTGAATGTGTAACCCCCCGGACCAACCAGAAGTGTCAATCGCACTGGCAGGAAGAGACTCGCTAACGTCGACGATGTGTCGCGGTCCACCCAATTCAACGTCGTGTTGCTCGGGCTCGATGTCCGGGATTGGGGGGTCAGCAGGCCCTTCGAATTGATTTTCAGCTGGCAGGGAGGGTGCTTCCATAATCCTAACTCCTGGCAGAGGACGGTGTAAAACCACAGACTTCCGCCTCCCGGACTTAGGCTGTTTTGAGGCCACTGCTTTGCCTTTCCTCTTTGCATCGGAATCCGGGGTTGCATTAGCGGGTCCGACCAACGGTTCCTCGTCGGTATGAGTTCTCTTGGAATCGGGTTCCTCAAATATCACAACCTTGGGTTTCTTCCGCTTGACCTTTTCTCTGGAGACGGTCTTTAATGCACCACCGAGCCTTATGCTCTGCCTCCGCCCGATCAACCCAGGAACTCTAAGGTTCTGGTCCGTCAGTAGCAACTCGATATTCCTTTCTTCGCTAGGGACCTCTTGAAGGACGCGAACTATCTCTTTATAGTAGCCGCCTTCAGGTCGCTGGATTATCGCTGAAAGAAAGAGAATAGGAGATATGAGTTTAGTTTCATTCAAAAATTGCCCCGTCAATTACTTGGGAAAAAGACAATGCTTACGTCTAAACAGCCATCTTCTGGCAAACCCCGGTGGACATCGGACATAAAACCACTCTGACTTGAAGTAGCTCAGCCTAGTCCACGACCCCGTGACAACTTGGCAGTTTCTCACAGACTCCAAGAATGTAAAAGATGGGCTATCAGTTCGACTTTTGAAGTTGAAGAGGTATCTTATCTCGGTCGGGCGGGGAGGTCGGTAAAGGTATTCCATAAATGCGATGAACAAGCCATTGAGTGAGGCATATCCATTTGGATGTAGTTGAGACGGAGCGATATCCAAGTAAGCCAACACTTCTCTAATGTAATCATTGAACGGAGGAAGTGTGCCGGCTGCGCACGCATGTCGATTAAAAGCAGTGTACCCCTCTGGGGGATTGTGTGGTCTGTCGTCCGGTCCAGGCAACATTACATCGTCCAACGATAAGCCATGCCTTAGGCATATTCTCCCTAGCGTATCTTCTGAGATATTGGACGGAACAGAGTCCGGTGGATTGTTTATGAAAGATGCATCAGGTAACTCGTCCGGAGCTGGACCGATGACTTTGGCCTCGATGTCCGGAATCTCAAGTCTGAGAGTTTCTTGCTGCTGTGAACTTGACGGTTCCATAACTGGCTAACTCACGAGAAACCATTATTAGACGATAAAAAGCCCGTGCATTCCCCCATGTAAAGTGTGTGTTGTGCAGTGCGGTGCTGTGCATTACTTGGACGAATTCTGCAAGGTTAAAGAAAATTTGTGGACGAAAAGGGTAATCGGAACCCAGTCGGAACGACCGTCATCGCTGACCGTCATCCTCAAACCGTCCCAATGTTGGCAATCGATTCAAGTTAAAGTTCGTTGTCACAGTGTTAGGTTATAGTTCCATCGACGAGCTTCGATAGGCAGTCAGATATGCAGTTAACAGTCAAGTTCAGATATGCAAGAATGAAGCTGTCGGGGTTATATTATCGAGTGCTCGGAGGATTTCGTATCCATCCAAGGAAGGGTTCGAATCGATCGTGAGGAATTTATTCGCATCCCTCAAGTTCTGAATTTCGTATCGATCACCGGGGGCATACTTCGAACCGATCGTCACTATTCAAGTTTGCATCGATCAGGAAAGCCACGGTTTCACATCGATCAAATTCGAATCGATGCTTGTCGTATCGATCAAGACGAATCAATTTCGTATCGATCTGAAACCGAGGGTTTCGAAACGATGGCTCGCTTAATCCTCGCATCGATTGTTGTTGAACGATGCGATCTACTGCCATCCCCACCGACACGAACCAAAACGCCTCCATTAGGATATCCCTGAAATCGATGCGAAATCCAAACAGAGACGTTGTTGCCCACGTCGATTCGAACACAAGCCCCCAGATCTGCTCGAAACACAGTTCGATCCACTTTTATTCTGTCCACTCTTTCTTCTCCAATCAACGGAGACGCTGCCATGGCTATTTTCGACCAAGCTTTGACCCAGACCTAACCTTAAAGGCTGCCAGGCTTGATGATTGGTGAAGATAAAGTGGATCTGAGATCCAAGCGTTGTCGCCTGGATTCAAGTGCAACCGGATTATTACCTAATTTGAGGTTCAAATTCGAAGAATTGAAAGTATGAATCTGATCGATTCGAGAGCAGAATGCAGTTCTTCTTCTTTCTCGAAGGATGCGGATCGATGCGAAAGCAGGAGGCAACAGTAAAAAGTAGAAAGTAAAAAAGTGAAAAATGGTGAAGTCCTTGGTATTTATATGGAGTGTAGAACCGAGACGATTCGTCTCCCAGTCTATGCGACCGACCATAGCCAGTTAACTCGTGGGCCGAGTCGAAGACTTCATTCGAATCCACCTGACCCGAAGTCTTCATCAATACAAAACGGACAGCGAACCATCGACTCGAAGAATCCGTTTCACAACCATCAACTCGATATACCCGTTTCACAACCATCGACTCACATCGATGCGTGTCAATCAATGCGAACGGCGATTTCGTATCCATCAGGAATCGCCGGTACGGATGGACATTTCATATCCATCAACTTGACCTGAATCGCTACGAAAAGCTACTATTCAATCGTCTATGTCGATCCAAGAAAGGATCGATATGAAGGGACTACTCGAAAACAACCATCAAGCGTCGTTTCGACTCGATTTCCAAATCGGTCCAGGAGATAATTAATATGAAATTCGGTAATAAGCTAAATTGGCAACAACTCGCGAACTCGCGACGTCATCAAGAGTCAGCTAACCATTATCACAGAAAAGTCAATTACAGTAATACAGAGTACAACTTTCAAATTGTTCAGAGAAGGCCTGCGACTTATCAAAGCACATCATGTTTCCACAAGACGTACTTTGGGGGGCAAATGTTATCCCGCCTTTTGGCAAGGCCAGGACACCAAGGAATTGATTGAATTCCAAATATCGCTTGTCATGGATATCGATGAATTTTGTCCGAGTTCAAATCAAGCTGCAATTAATGAGACGTGACTAGTAGAACGAAGAGAGCCAACGTTCCAAGTTTCAAGCCAATCCGGGTTCACACACCCAAGATATGAATGATTCAAATTGAAGGGAAGAACGATGATTTCGTATCCATCACTCTAGATGATTTCGTATCCATCACTCTGGGCAATTTCGTATCCATCACCGAAGCCCTGGTTCGAATCGATCAAGGTTCGCACCAATCAGCTTTGAATCCATCGAGGTACCCAGGTTCGACTCGATTTCCTTCGTATCCATCGAGCTCGTATCAATGGACTCCGTACACATCAGCAGTTGAAGCGCTTCGTATCCTTCAGCCAGTGTCTGCCTCGTACCCATGAGAGAAAGGGTTGTTCGTATCCATCAGTCAACGTCTACTTCGTATCCATCAGTCAACGTCTACTTCGTATCCATCAGTCAACGTCTACTTCGTATCCATCAGTCCATGTCTACTTCGTATCCACTAGAAAGCCTTGCTTCGAATACGTGCCCAGTGACTTGTTCATATCCATCGAGTCAACCAACTAGGATGACGTGTCATCCATCGATGCAAAAAAGGCGAGATGCATGGAGTCGAAGCAGTCAATACGGCACAAAGACCGGATCGAGGCGAAGCGCGCGCACCACGTCATCCCAAGAGCACGCGCGAACATCGACACGAAGGTATCGAGTCAAAATCATGGAGACGAATCAGACAGCCTTCGAGAAATCTCAGTTCGTATCGACCATATCTCGTGATCTACTGATCCAAATCCAATGAAATTTTAAGGGAAGCTCGCATACATGCTGAGGATCGTGTCCACCAAATTTGAGCTCAATTGGAGATAATCTTGATCGATACGAAATGACTTCGCACCGATCACAGATCGACTCGAAACTTTCTGGAAATAGTCGAATGGGTCCTCTCACGTGCCAGACAAATTCTCCCGGAGTTTGAGCGAGATTTAAGCCTCCTACGCCTATAAATAGAGCCCCAGAATCAACAGAAGAGGGGGCTTTTTTGGTCGGAAGCGTCCAGATTCTGCCGGATTGAGATTTGCATCCTACTTTTGCTGTCAATTTCGAATTCTAATCTGTAATCCGCTGTTCATTGCTGTAACCGCTTGTAATCATTGAAAGAGAATCAATAAAATCATCAAAACTTCATAGTGGACGTAGGCTATACGCCGAAACACTCTAAATTGCTTGTCTGTGCATTTTACATTTCTGTTTGTTGGAGTTTTTGTTAGATAACCTCTGTTTAACATTTACAATCTTCACTTTATCTCTTCAAACAACTCCCGAAGAGTGTTGTGTCCATTTTTGGTACAAACATAACTCCAAAAGAGGCAACCGTTATCATTGTCCGAATAATCGATATCCTCAGGGCGCAACATTTACGGTGCAAGGTGCAACATCCGTCCAAAATGCCGAAACAATGCCGTATGACTTTTAGAAATAAGTGCATGGATTTGAAACGGAACAGTACCATGGTGCACCACTCTCCAGCGGTAGTATACCGACGACCAGCCACGGTGATCGCGTTTTACAATAAAATTCACGTGAAGAAAACAATGGGTAAAAAAAACTATCGAGTCCCAAAAGTGATTCGGGTAGTGTTTTCTGGATATGGAACTATGCATTGACGGCTAAAAGCTGTCAAAGCCATAGAACTCACAAAGAGCTTCGTTTTGACTGGTTATGGCTTCCGTAACTCCAAAAGTGGCAACCGTTATGGTTGTCCGAATAATCGATATCCTTAGAGCGCAACATCTACGGTGCAAGGTGCAACATCCATCCAAAATACCGAGACAGTGCCGTACGACTTTTAGAAACGAGTGCATGGATTTGAAATGAATAGTACCATGGTGCACCACTCTCCAGCGGTGGTATATTGACGACCAGCCACGGTGATCGCGTTTTACCATAAAATTCACGTGAAGAAAACGATGGGTAAAAAAAACAATCGAGTCCTGAATGTGATTCCGGTAGTCTTTTTTTGGATATGGAACTATGCATTGACGGCTTAAAGCCGTCAAAGCCGTAGAACTCACAGAGAGCTTCGTTTTGACTGGTTATGCCTCCCGTAATTCCAAAAGAGGCAACCGTTATGGCTGTCCGAATAATCGATATCCTCAGGGCGCAACATCTACGGTGCAAGGTGCAACATCCGTCCAAAATACCGAAACAGTGCCGTACGACTTTTAGAAATTTGTGCATGGATTTGAAACGAAACAGTACCATGGTGCACCACTCTCCAGCGGTGGTATATCGACGACCAGCCACGGTGATCACGTTTTACCATAAAATTCACGTGAAGAAAACGATGGGTAAAAAAAACAATCGAGTCCTGAATGTGATTGCGGTAGTCTTTTTTTGGATATGGAACTATGCATTGACGGCTTAAAGCCGTCAAAGCCGTAGAACTCACAAAGAGCTTCGTTTTGACTGGTTATGGCTCCCGTAACTCTAAAAGAAGCAACCGTTATGGCTATCCGAATAATCGATATCCTCAGGGCGCAACATCTACGGTGCAAGGTGCAATATCCATCCAAAATGCCGAAACAATGTCGTACGACTTTTAGAAATGAGTGCATCGATTTGAAACGGAACAGTACCTTTGTGCACCACTCTCCAGCGGTGGTATATTGACGACCAGCCACGGTGATCGCGTTTTACCATAAAATTCACGTGAAGAAAACGATGGATAAAAAAAAACAATCGAGTCCTGAATGTGATTCCGGTAGTCTTTTTTTTGATATGGAACTATGCATTGACGGCTTAAAGCCGTCAAAGCCGTAGAACTCACAGAGAGCTTCGTTTTGATCGGTTATGGCTCCCGTAACTCTAAAAGAGGCAACCGTTATGGATGTCCGAATAATCGATATCCTCAGGGCGCAACATCTACGGTGCAAGGTGCAATATCCATCCAAAATGCCGAAACAGTGCCGTACGACTTTTAGAAATGAGTGCATGGATTTGAAACGGAACAGTACCATTGTGCACCACTCTCCAGCGGTGGTATATCGACGACCAGCCACGGTGATCGCGTTTTACAATAAAATTCACGTGAAGAAAACGATGGATAAAAAAAAACTTTCGAATCCCGAAAGTGATTCCGGTAGTCTTTTTTTGGATGTGGAACTACGCATTGACGGCTAAAAGCTGTCAAAGCCGTAGAACTCACAGAGAGCTTCGTTTTTACTGGTTATGGCTCCCATAACTCCAAAAGAGGCAACCGTTATCGCTGTCCGAATAATTGATATCCTCCGGGCGCAACATCTACGGTGCATGGTGCAACATCTGTACAAAATACCGAAACAGTGCCTTACGACTTTTAGAAATGAGTGCATGGATTTGAAACGGAACAGTACCATGGTGCACCTCTCTCCATCGGTGGTATATCGACGACCAGCCACGGTGATCGCGTTTTACCATAAATTTCACGTAAAGAAAACGATGGATAAAAAAAACTTTGGAGTCCCGAAAGTGATTCGGGTAGTCTTTTTTTGGATATGGAACTATGCATTGACGGCTTTAAGCTGTCAAAGCCGTAGAACGCACAAAGAGCTTCATTTTGATTGGTTATGGCTCTCGTAACTCCAAAAGAGGCAACCGTTATGGCTGTCCGAATAATCGATATCCTCAGGGCGCAACATCTACGGCGCAAGGTGCAACATCCGTCCAAAATACCGAAACAGTGCCGTACGACTTTTAGAAATGAGTGCATGGATATGAAACGGAACAATACCATGGTGCACCACTCTCCAGCGGTGGTATACCGACCACCAGCCACAGTGATCGCGTTTTACAATAAAATTCACGTGAAGAAAACGATGCGTAAAAAAAATCTATCGAGTCCCGAAAGTGATTCGGGTAGTGTTTTTTGGATATGGAACTATGCATTGATGGCTAAAAGCTGTCAAAAACGTAGAACACAAAGAGTGCTTCGTTTTGACTGGTTATGGCTTTCGTAACTCCAAAAGAGTCAACCGTTATGGCTGTCCGAATAATCGATATCCTCAGGGCGCAACATCTACGGTGCAAGGTGCAACATCCGTCCAAAATACCGAAACAGTGCCGTACGACTTTTAGAAATGAGTGCATGGATATGAAACGGAACAATACCATGGTGCACCACTCTCCAGCGGTGGTATACCGACCACCAGCCACGGTGATCGCGTTTTACAATAAAATTCACGTGAAGAAAACGATGCGTAAAAAAAATCTATCGAGTCCCGAAAGTGATTCGGGTAGTGTTTTTTGGATATGGAACTATGCATTGATGGCTAAAAGCTGTCAAAAACGTAGAACACAAAGAGTGCTTCGTTTTGACTGGTTATGGCTTTCGTAACTCCAAAAGAGTCAACCGTTATGGCTGTCCGAATAATCGATATCCTCAGGGCGCAACATCTACGGTGCAAGGTGCAACATCCGTCCAAAATACCGAAACAGTGCCGTACGACTTTTAGAAATGAGTGCATGGATTTGAAACGGAATAGTACCATGGTGCACCACTCTCCAGCGATGGTATATCGACAACCAGCATCGGTGATCGCGTTTTACCATAAAATTCACGTGAATAAAACGATGGATAAAAAAAACTTTCGAGTCCTGAAAGTGATTCCGGTAGTCTTTTTTTGGATATGGAACTATACATTGACGGCTTAAAGCCGTCAAAGCCGTAGAACTCACAGAGAGCTTCGTTTTGACTGGTTATGAATCCCGTAACTCCAAAAGAGGCAACCGTTATGGCTGTCTGAATAATCGATATACTCAGGGCGCAACATCTACGGTGCAAGGTGCAATATCCATCCAAAATGCCGAAACAGTGTCGTACGACTTTTAGAAATGAGTGCATGGATTTGAAACGGAACAGTACCATTGTGCACCACTCTCCAGCGGTGGTATATCGACGACCAGCCACGGTGATCGCGTTTTACCATAAAATTCACGTGAAGAAAATGATGGATAAAAAAACTTTCGAGTCCCGAAAGTGATTCTGGTAGTCTTTTTTTGGATATGGAACTATGCATTGACGGCTAAAAGCTGTCAAAGCCGTAGAACTCACAGAGAGCTTCGTTTTGACTGGTTATGGCTCCCGTCACTCCAAAAGAGGCAACCGTTATGGTTGTCCGAATAATCGATATCCTTAGGGCGCAACATCTATAGCGCAAGGTGCAACATCCGTCTAAAATGCCGAAACGGTGCCGTACGACTTTTAGAAATGAGTGCATGGATTTGAAACGGAACAATACCATGGTGCACCACTCTCCAGCGGTGGTATACCGACCACCAGCCACGGTGATCGCGTTTTACAATAAAATTCACGTGAAGAAAACGATGCGTAAAAAAAATCTATCGAGTCCCGAAAGTGATTCGGGTAGTGTTTTTTGGATATGGAACTATGCATTGATGGCTAAAAGCTGTCAAAAACGTAGAACACAAAGAGTGCTTCGTTTTGACTGGTTATGGCTTTCGTAACTCCAAAAGAGTCAACCGTTATGGCTGTCCGAATAATCGATATCCTCAGGGCGCAACATCTACGGTGCAAGGTGCAACATCCGTCCAAAATACCGAAACAGTGCCGTACGACTTTTAGAAATGAGTGCATGGATTTGAAACGAAATAGTACCATGGTGCACCACTGTCCAGCGGTGGTATATTGACGACCAACCACGGTGATCGCGTTTTACCATAAAATTCACGTGAATAAAACGATGGATAAAAAAAACTTTCGAGTCCTGAAAGTGATTCCGGTAGTCTTTTTTTGGATATGGAACTATACATTGACGACTTAAAGCCGTCAAAGCCGTAGAACTCACAGAGAGCTTCGTTTTGACTGGTTATGAATCCCGTAACTCCAAAAGAGGCAACCGTTATGGCTGTCTGAATAATCGATATCCTCAGGGCGCAACATCTACGGAGCAAGGTGCAATATCCATCCAAAATGCCGAAACAGTGTCGTACGACTTTTAGAAATGAGTGCATGGATTTGAAACGGAACAGTACCATTGTGCACCACTCTCCAGCGGTGGTATATCGACGACCAGCCACGGTGATCGCGTTTTACCATAAAATTCACGTGAAGAAAACGATGGATAAAAAAACTTTCGAGTCCCGAAAGTGATTCTGGTAGTCTTTTTTTGGATATGGAACTATGCATTGACGGCTAAAAGCTGTCAAAGCCGTAGAACTCACAGAGAGCTTCGTTTTGACTGGTTATGGCTCCCGTAACTCCAAAAGAGGCAACCGTTATGGTTGTCCGAATAATCGATATCCTCCGGGCGCAACATCTATAGTGCAAGGTGCAACATCCGTCTAAAATGCCGAAACAGTGCCGTACGACTTTTAGAAATGAGTGCATGGATTTGAAACGGAACAGTACCATAGTGCACCACTCTCCAGCGGTGGTATATCGACGAACATCCACGGTGATCGCGTTTTACCATAAAATTCACGTGAAGAAAACGATGGATAAAAAAAAACTTTCGAGTCCCGAAAGTGATTCGGGTAGTCTTTTTTTGGATGTGGAACTATGCATTGGCGGCTAAAAGCTGTCAAAGCCGTAGAACTCACAGAGAGCTTCGTTTGACTCGTTATTGCTCCCGTAACTCCAAAAGAGGCAACCGTTATCATTGTCCGAATAATCGATATCCTCAGGGCGCAACATCTACGGTGCAAGGTGCAACATCTGTCCAAAATGCCGAAACAATGCCGTACGACTTTTAGAAATAAGTGCATGGATTTGAAACGGAACAGTACCATGGTGCACCACTCTCCAGCGGTGGTATACCGACGACTAGCCACGGTGATCGCGTTTTACAATAAAATTCACGTGAAGAAAACAATGGGTAAAAAAACTATCGAGTCCCAAAAGTGATTCGGGTAGTGTTTTTTGGATATGGAACTATGCATTGACGGCTAAAAGCTGTCAAAACCATAGAACTCACAGAGAGCTTCGTTTTGACTGGTTATGGCTTCCGTAACTCCAAAAGAGACAACCGTTATGGCTATCCGAATAATCGATATCCTCAGAGCGCAACATCTACGGTGCAAGGTGCAACATCCATCCAAAATACCGAGACAGTGCCGTACGACTTTTAGAAACGAGTGCATGGATTTGAAACAGAATAGTACCATGGTGCACCACTCTCCAGCGGTGGTATATTGACGACCAGCCACGGTGATAGCGTTTTACCATAAAATTCACGTGAAGAAAACGATGGGTAAAAAAAACAATCGAGTCCTGAATGTGATTCCGGTAGTCTTTTTTTGGATATGGAACTATGCATTGACGGCTTAAAGCCGTCAAAGCCGTAGAACTCACAAAGAGCTTCGTTTTGACTGGTTATGGCTCCCGTAATTCCAAAAGAGGCAACCGTTATGGCTGTCCGAATAATCGATATCCTCAGGGCGCAACATCTACGGTGCAAGGTGCAATATCCATCTAAAATGCCGAAACAGTGCCGTACGACTTTTAGAAATGAGTGCATGGATTTGAAACGGAACAGTACCATTGTGCACCACTCTCCAGCGGTGGTATATCGACGACCAGCCACGGTGATCGCGTTTTACCATAAAATTCACGTGAAGAAAACGATGGATAAAAAAAAACTTTCGAATCCTAAAAGTGATTCCGGTAGTCTTTTTTTGGATGTGGAACTACGCATTGACGGCTAAAAGCTGTCAAAGCCGTAGAACTCACAGAGAGCTTCGTTTTGACTGGTTATGGCCCCCGTAACTCCAAAAGAGGCAACCGTTATAGCTGTCCGAATAATTGATATCCTCCGGGCGCAACATCTACGGTGCATGGTGCAACATCTGTACAAAATACCAAAACAGTGCCGTACGACTTTTAGAAATGAGTGCATGGATTCGAAACGGAACAGTACCATGGTGCACCTCTCTCCATCGGTGGTATATCGACGACCAGCCACGGTGATCGCGTTTTACCATAAAATTCACGTGAAGAAAACGATGGATAAAAAAAACTTTGGAGTCCCGAAAGTGATTCGGGTAGTCTTTTTTTGGATATGGAACTATGCATTGACGGCTTTAAGCTGTCAAAGCCGTAGAACCCACAAAGAGCTTCATTTTGATTGGTTATGGCTCTCGTAACTCCAAAAGAGGCAACCGTTATGGCTGTCCGAATAATCGATATCCTCAGGGCGCAACATCTACGGCGCAAGGTGCAACATCCGTCCAAAATACCGAAACAGTGCCGTACGACTTTTAGAAATGAGTGCATGGATATGAAACGGAACAATACCATGGTGCACCACTCTCCAGCGGTGGTATACCGACGACCAGCCATGGTGATCGCGTTTTACAATAAAATTCACGTGAAGAAAACGATGCGTAAAAAAAATCTATCGAGTCCCGAAAGTGATTCGGGTAGTGTTTTTTGGATATGGAATTATGCATTGATGGCTAAAAGCTGTCAAAAACGTAGAACACAAAGAGTGCTTCGTTTTGACTGGTTATGGCTTTCGTAACTCCAAAAGAGTCAACCGTTATGGCTATCCGAATAATCGATATCCTCAGGGCGCAACATCTACGGTGCAAGGTGCAACATCCGTCCAAAATACCGAAACAGTGCCGTACGACTTTTAGAAATGAGTGCATGGATTTGAAACGAAATAGTACCATGGTGCACCACTGTCCAGCGGTGGTATATTGACGACCAACCACGGTGATCGCGTTTTACCATAAAATTCACGTGAATAAAACGATGGATAAAAAAAACTTTCGAGTCCTGAAAGTGATTCCGGTAGTCTTTTTTTGGATATGGAACTATACATTGACGGCTTAAAGCCGTCAAAGCCGTAGAACTCACAGAGAGCTTCGTTTTGACTGGTTATGAATCCCGTAACTCCAAAAGAGGCAACCGTTATGGCTGTCTGAATAATCGATATCCTCAGGGCGCAACATCTACGGTGCAAGGTGCAATATCCATCCAAAATGCCGAAACAGTGTCGTACGACTTTTAGAAATGAGTGCATGGATTTGAAACGGAACAGTACCATTGTGCACCACTCTCCAGCGGTGGTATATCGACGACCAGCCACGGTGATCGCGTTTTACCATAAAATTCACGTGAAGAAAACGATGGATAAAAAAAACTTTCGAGTCCCGAAAGTGATTCTGGTAGTCTTTTTTTGGATATGGAACTATGCATTGACGGCTAAAAGCTGTCAAAGCCGTAGAACTCACAGAGAGCTTCGTTTTGACTGGTTATGGCTCCCGTAACTCCAAAAGAGGCAACCGTTATGGTTGTCCGAATAATCGATATCCTCAGGGCGCAACATCTATAGTGCAAGGTGCAACATCCGTCTAAAATGTCGAAACAGTGCCGTACGACTTTTAGAAATGAGTGCATGGATTTGAAACGGAACAGTACCATAGTGCACCACTCTCCAGCGGTGGTATATCGACGAACATCCACGGTGATCGCGTTTTACCATAAAATTCACGTGAAGAAAACGATGGATAAAAAAAAACTTTCGAGTCCCGAAAGTGATTCGGGTAGTCTTTTTTTGGATGTGGAACTATGCATTGACGGCTAAAAGCTGTCAAAGCCGTAGAACTCACAGAGAGCTTCGTTTTGACTCGTTATTGCTCCCGTAACTCCAAAAGAGGCAACCGTTATCATTGTCCGAATAATCGATATCCTCAGGGCGCAACATCTACGGTGCAAGGTGCAACATCCGTCCAAAATGCCGAAACAATGCCGTACGACTTTTAGAAATAAGTGCATGGATTTGAAACGGAACAGTACCATGGTGCACCACTCTCCAGCGGTGGTATACCGACGACTAGCCACGGTGATCGCGTTTTACAATAAAATTCACGTGAAGAAAACAATGGGTAAAAAAAACTATCGAGTCCCAAAAGTGATTCGGGTAGTGTTTTTTGGATATGGAACTATGCATTGACGGCTAAAAGCTGTCAAAACCATAGAACTCACAGAGAGCTTCGTTTTGACTGGTTATGGCTTCCGTAACTCCAAAAGAGACAACCGTTATGGCTGTCCGAATAATCGATATCCTCAGAGCGCAACATCTATGGTGCAAGGTGCAACATCCATCCAAAATACCGAGACAGTGCCGTACGACTTTTAGAAACGAGTGCATGGATTTGAAACAGAATAGTACCATGGTGCACCACTCTCCAGCGGTGGTATATTGACGACCAGCCACGGTGATAGCGTTTTACCATAAAATTCACGTGAAGAAAACGATGGGTAAAAAAAACAATCGAGTCCTGAATGTGATTCCGGTAGTCTTTTTTTGGATATGGAACTATGCATTGACGGCTTAAAGCCGTCAAAGCCGTAGAACTCACAAAGAGCTTCGTTTTGACTGGTTATGGCTCCCGTAATTCCAAAAGAGGCAACCGTTATGGCTGTCCGAATAATCGATATCCTCAGGGCGCAACATCTACGGTGCAAGGTGCAATATCCATCTAAAATGCCGAAACAGTGCCGTACGACTTTTAGAAATGAGTGCATGGATTTGAAACGGAACAGTACCATTGTGCACCACTCTCCAGCGGTGGTATATCGACGACCAGCCACGGTGATCGCGTTTTACCATAAAATTCACGTGAAGAAAACGATGGATAAAAAAAACTTTCGAATCCTAAAAGTGATTCCGGTAGTCTTTTTTTGGATGTGGAACTACGCATTGACGGCTAAAAGCTGTCAAAGCCGTAGAACTCACAGAGAGCTTCGTTTTGACTGGTTATGGCTCCCGTAACTCCAAAAGAGGCAACCGTTATAGCTGTCCGAATAATTGATATCCTCCGGGCGCAACATCTACGGTGCATGGTGCAACATCTGTACAAAATACCGAAACAGTGCCGTACGACTTTTAGAAATGAGTGCATGGATTCGAAACGGAACAGTACCATGGTGCACCTCTCTCCATCGGTGGTATATCGACGACCAGCCACGGTGATCGCGTTTTACCATAAAATTCACGTGAAGAAAACGATGGATAAAAAAAACTTTGGAGTCCCGAAAGTGATTCGGGTAGTCTTTTTTTGGATATGGAACAATGCATTGACGGCTTTAAGCTGTCAAAGCCGTAGAACTCACAAAGAGCTTCATTTTGACTGGTTATGGCTCCCGTAACTCCAAAAGAGGCAACCGTTATGGCTGTCCGAATAATCGATATCCTCAGGGCGCAACATCTACGGCGCAAGGTGCAACATCCGTCCAAAATGCCGAAACAGTGCCGTACGACTTTTAGAAATGAGTGCATGGATTTGAAACGGAACAGTACCATGGTGCACCATTCTCCAGCGGTGGTATACCGACGACCAGCCACGGTGATCGCGTTTTACAATAAAATTCACGTGAAGAAAACGATGGATAAAAAAAACTTTCGAGTCCCGAAAGTGAGTCGGGTAGTCTTTTTTTGGATGTGGAACTATGCATTGACGGCTAAAAGCTGTCAAAGCCGTAGAACTCACAGAGAGCTTCGTTTTGACTCGTTATGGCTCCCTTAACTCCAAAAGAGGCAACCGTTATCGTTGTCTGAATAATCGATATCCTCAGGGCGCAACATCTACGGTGCAAGGTGCAACATCCGTCCAAAATGCCGAAACAGTGCCGTACGACTTTTAGAAATAAGTGCATGAATTTGAAACGGAACAGTACCATGGTGCACCACTCTCCAGCGGTGGTATACCGACGACCAGTCACGATGATCGCGTTTTACAATAAAATTATCGTGAAGAAAACAATGGGTAAAAAAAACTATCGAGTCCCAAAAGTGATTCAGGTAGTGTTTTTTGGATATGGAACTATGCATTGACGGCTAAAAGCTGTCAAAGCTATAGAACTCACAGAGAGCTTCGTTATGACTGGTTATGGCTTCCATAACTCCAAAAGAAGCAACCGTTATGGCTGTCCGAATAATCGATATCCTTAGGGCGCAACATCTACGGTGCAAGATGCAACATCCATCCAAAATACCGAGACAGTGCCGTACGACTTTTAGAAACGAGTGCATGGATTTGAAACGGAATAGTACCATGGTGCACCACTCTCCAGCGGTGGTATATTGACGATCAGCCATGGTGACCGCGTTTTACCATAAAATTCACGTGAAGAAAACGATGGGTAAAAAAAACAATCGAGTCCCGAATGTGATTCCGGTAGTCTTTTTTTGGATATGGAACTCTGCATTGACGGCTTAAAGCCGTCAAAGCCGTAGAACTCACAGAGAGCTTCATTTTGACTGGTTATGGCTCCCGTAACTCCAAAAGAGGCAACCGTTATGGCTGTCCGAATAATCGATATCCTCAGGGCGCAACATCTACGGTGCAAGGTGCAATATCCATCCAAAATGCCGAAACAGTGCCGTACGACTTTTAGAAATGAGTGCATGGATTTGAAACGGAACAGTTCCATTGTGCACCACTCTCCAGCGGTGGTATATCGACGACCAGCCACGGTGATCGCGTTTTACCATAAAATTCACGTGAAGAAAACGATGGATAAAAAAAAACTTTCGAATCCTCGAAAGTGATTCCGGTAGTCTTTTTTTGGATGTGGAACTACGCATTGACGGCTAAAAGCTGTCAAAGCCGTAGAACTCACAGAGAGCTTCGTTTTGACTAGTTATGGCTCCCGTAACTCCAAAAGAGGCAACCGTTATCGCTGTCCGAATAATTGATATCCTCCGGGCGCAACATCTACGGTGCATGGTGCAACATCTGTACAAAATACCGAAACAGTGCCGTACGACTTTTAGAAATGAGTGCATGGATTTGAAACGGAACTGTATCATGGTGCACCTCTCTCCATCGGTGGTATATCGACGACCAGCCACGGTGATCGCGTTTTACCATAAATTTCACGTGAAGAAAACGATGGATAAAAAAAACTTTGGAGTCCCGAAAGTGATTCGGGTAGTCTTTTTTTGGATATGGAACTATGCATTGACGGCTTTAAGCTGTCAAAGCCGTAGAACCCACAAAGGGCTTCGTTTTGACTGGTTATGGCTCCCGTAACTCCAAAAGAGGCAACTGTTATGGCTGTCCGAATAATCGATATCCTCAGGGCGCAACATCTACGGCGCAAGGTGCAACATCCGTCCAAAATGCCGAAACAGTGCCGTACGACTTTTAGAAATGAGTGCAAGGATTTGAAACGGAACAGTACCATGGTGCAACATTCTCCAGCGGTGGTATACCGATGACCAGCCATGGTGATCGCGTTTTACCATAAAATTCACGTGAAGAAAACGATGGGTAAAAAAAAATTATCGAGTCCCGAAAGTGATTCGGGTAGTTTTTTTTGTATATGGAACTTGCATTGACGGCTAAAAGATGTCAAAGCCGGAGAACACACAGAGAGCTTCGGTTTGACTGCTTATGGCTTCCGTTACTCCAAAAGAGGCAACTGTTATGGCTGTCCGAATAATCGATATCCTCAGGGCGCCACATCTACGATGCAAGGTGCAACATCTGTCCAAAATGCCGAAACAGTGCCGTACGACTTTTAGAAATGAGTGCATGGATTTGAAACGGAACAGTACCATGGTGCACCACTATCCAGCGGTGGTATATCGACGACCAGCCACGGTAATCGCGTTATACCATAAAATTCACGTGAAGTAAACGATGGGTAAAAAAAACTATCGAGTGTCTAAAGTGATAAGGATAGTCTTTTTTTGGATATGGAACTATGCATTGACGGCTAAAAGCAGTCAAAGCCGTAGAACTCACAAAGATCTTTGTTTTGACTGGTTATGGCTCCCATAACACCAAAAGAGGCAACCGTTATGGCTGTCCGAATAATTGATATCCTCAAGGCGCAACATCTATGGTCCAAGGTGCAACATCCGTCCAAAATGCCGAAACAGTGACGTACGACTTTTAGAAATGAGTGCATTGATTTGAAACGGAACAATACCATGGTGCACGACTCTCCAGCGATGGTATATCGACGACCAGCCATGGTGATCGCGTTTTACCATAAAATTCACGTGAAGAAAACGATGGTTAAAAAAAACTATCGAGTCCCGAATGTGATTCGGGTAGTCTTTTTTTGGATATGGAACTATGCATTGACGGCTAAAAGCTTTCAAAGCCGTAGAACTCACAGAGAGCTTCGTTTTGACTGGTTATGGCTCCCGTAACTCCAAAAGAGGCAACCGTTATGGCTGCCCGAATGATCGATATCCTCCGGGCGCAACATCTACGGTGCAAGGTGCAACATTCGTCCAAAATGCCGAAACAGTGCCGTACGACTTTTAGAAATCAGTGCATGGATTTGAAATGGAACAGTACCATGGTGCACCACTGTCCAGCGGTGGTATACCGACGACCAACCACGGTGATCGCGTTTTACCATAAAATTCGCGTGAAGAAAACGATGGGTAAAAAAACTATCGAGTCCCGAAAGTGATTCGGGTAGTTTTTTTGGATATGGAACTATGCATTGACGACTAAAAGCTGTCAAAGCCGTAGAACTCATAGGGAGCTTCGTTTTGACTGGTTATGGCTTCCGTAGCTCCAAAAGAGGCAACCGTTATGGCTGTTCGAATAATCGATATCCTCAGGGCGCAACATATATGGTGCAAAGTGCAACATCCGTCCAAAATACCGAAACAATGCCGTACGACTTTTAGAAATGAGTGCATGGATTTGAAATGGAACAGTACCATGGTGCACCACTCTCCAGCGGTGGTATATCGACGACCAACCACGGCGATCGCGTTTTACCATAAAATTCACGTGAAGAAAACGATGGATAAAAAAAACATTCGAGTCCCGAAAGGGATTCGTGTAGTCTTTTTTTTGGTATGGAACTACGCATTGACGGCTAAAAGCTGTCAAAGCCGTAGAACTCACAGAGAGCTTCGTTTTTACTGGTTATGGCTCCCGTAACTCCAAAATAGGCAACCGTTATGGCTGTCCGAATAATCGATATCCTCAGGGCGCAACATCTACGGTGCAAGGTTCAACATCCGTCCAAAATGTCGAAACAGTGCCGTACAACTTTTAGAAATGATTGCATGGATTTGAAACGGAACAGTACCATGGTGCACCACTCTCCATCAGTGGTATATCGACGACCAGCCACGGTGATCGCGTTTTACCATAAAATTCACGTGAAGAAAACGATGGATAAAAAAAAACGTCCGAGTCCCAAAAGTGATTCGGGTAGTCTTTTTTTGGATATGGAACTATGCATTGACGGCTTTAAGCTGTCAAAGCCATAGAACTCACAAAGAGCTTCGTTTTGACTGGTTATGGCTCCCGTAACTCCAAAAGAGGCAACCGTTATGGCTGTCCGAATAATCGATATCCTCAGGGCGCAACATCTACGGCGCAAGGTGCAACATCCGTCCAAAATGCCGAAACAGTGTCGTACGACTTTTAGAAATGAGTGCATGGATTTGAAATGGAACAGTACAATGGTGCACCATTCTCCAGCGGTGGTATACCGACGACCAACCATGGTGATCACGTTTTACCATAAAATTCACGTGAAGAAAACGATGGGTAAAAAAATTATCGAGTCCCGAAAGTGATTCGGGTAGTTTTTTTTGTATATGGAACTATGCATTGACGGCTAAAAGCGGTCAAAGCCGGAGAACTCACAAAGAGCTTCGTTTTGACTGGTTATGGCTTCCGTTACTCCAAAAGAGGCAAACATTATGGCTGTCCGAATAATCGATATCATCAGGGCGCCACATCTACGATGCAAAGTGCAACATCCGTCCAAAATGCCGAAACAGTGTCGTACGTCTTTTAGAAATGAGTGCATGGATTTGAAACGGAACAGTACCATGGTGCACCACTATCCAGCGGTGGTATATCGACCACCATCCACGGTAATCGCGTTATACCATAAAATTCACGTGAAGTAAACGATGGGTAAAAAAAACTATTGAGTGTCGAAAGTGATAAGGATAGTCTTTTTTTGGATATGGAACTATGCATTGACGGCTAAAAGCAGTCAAAGACATAGAACTCACAAAGATCTTTGTTTTAAATGGTTATGGCTCCTGTAACACCAAAAGAGACAATCGTTATGGCTGTCCGAATAATTGATATCCTCAAGGCGCAACATCTACGGTCCAAGGTGAAACATCCTACCAAAATGCCGAAACAGTGACGTACGACTTTTAGAAATGAGTGCATTGATTTGAAACGGAACAATACATTGGTGCACCACTCTCCAGCAATGGTATATCGACGACCAGCCACGGTGATCGCGTTTTACCATAAAATTCACGTGAAGAAAACGATGGTTAAAAAAAACTATCGAGTCCCGAATGTGATTCGGGTAGTCTTTTTTTGGATATGGAACTATGCATTGACGGCTAAAAGCTTTCAAAGCCTTAGAACTCACAGAGAGCTTCGTTTTGACTGGTTATGTCTCCCGTAACTCCAAAAGAGGCAACCGTTATGGCTGCCCGAATAATCGATATCCTCCGGGCGCAACATCTACGGTGCAAGGTGCAACATTCGTCCAAAATGCCGAAACAGTGCCGTACGACTTTTAGAAATCAGTGCATGGATTTGAAATGGAACAGTACCATGGTACACCACTCTCCAGCGGTGGTATACCGACGACCAGCCACGGTGATCGCGTTTTACCATAAAATTCACGTGAAGAAAACGATGGGTAAAAAAACTATCGAGTCCCAAAAGTGATTCGGGTAGTTTTTTTGGATATGGAACTATGCATTAATGGCTAAAAGCTATCAAAGCCGTAGAACTCGTAGGGAGCTTCGTTTTGACTGGTTATGGCTTCCGTAGCTCCAAAAGAGGCAACCGTTATGGCTGTCCGAATAATCGATATCCTCAGGGCGCAACATATACGGTGCAAAGTGCAACATCCGTCCAAAATGCCGAAACAGTGTCGTACGACTTTTAGAAATGAGTGCATGGATTTGAAACGGAACAGTACCATGGTGCACCACTCTCCAAAGGTGGTATATCGATGACAAACCACGGCGATCGCGTTTTACCATAAAATTCACGTGAAGAAAACGATGGATAAAAAAAACTTTCGAGTCCCGAAAGGAATTCAGGTAGTCTTTTTTTTGGATATGGAACTATTCATTGACGGCTAAAAGCTGTCAAAGCCGTAGAACTCACAGGGAGCTTCGTTTTGACTGGTTATGGCTCCCGTAACTCCAAAAGAAGCAACCGTTATGGCTGTCCGAATAATCGATATCCTCAGGGCGCAACTTCTACGGTGCAAGGTTCAACATCCGTCCAAAATGCCGAAACAGTGCCGTACAACTTTTAGAAATGATTGCAAGGATTTGAAATGGAACAGTACCATGGTGCACCACTCTCCAGCGGTGGTATACCGACGACCAGCCATGGTGATCCCGTTTTACCATAAAATTCACGTGAAGAAAACGATGGATAAAAAAAAACTATCGAGTCCCGAAAGTGATTCAGGCAGTTTTTTTTGTATATGGAATTATGCTTTGACGGCTAAAAGCTGTAAAAGCCGTAGAACTCACAGAGAGCTTCGTTTTGACAGGTTATGGCTCCCGTAACTCCAAAAGAGGCAACCGTTATGGTTGTCCGAATAATCGATATCCTTAGGGCGCAAAGTCTACGATGCAAGGTGCAACATCCGTCCAAAATGCCAAAACAGTGCCGTACGACTTTTAGAAATGAGTGCATGGATTTGAAACGGAACAGTACCATGGTGCACCACTCTCCAGCGATGGTATATCGACGACCAACGACGGTCATCGCGTTTTACCATAAAATTCACGTGAAGAAAACGATGGGTAAAAAAACAATGGAGTGTCGAAAGTGATTCGGATAGTCTTTTTTTGGATATGGAACTATGCATTGATGGCTAAAAGCAGTCAACGCCGTAGAACTCACAGAGAGCTTTGTTTTGACTGGTTATGGCTTCCGTAACTCCAAAAGAGGCAACCGTTATGGATGCCGAATAATCGAAATCCTCAGGGCGCAACATCTACGGTCCAAGGTGCAACATCCATCCAAAAAGTCGAAACGGTGCCGTACGACTCTTAGAAATGTGTGCATGGATTTGAAACGGAACCGTACCATGGTGCACCACTCTCCAGCGATGGTATATCGACGACCAGCGACGGTGATCGCGTTTTACAATAAAATTCACGTGAAGAAAACGATGGGTAAAAAAAACTATCGAGCCCCGAATGTGATTCGGGTAGTCTTTTTTTGGATATGTAACTATGCATTAAGGGCTAAAAGCGGTCAAAGCCGTAGAACTCACAGAGAGCTTCGTTTTGACTGGTTATGGCTCCCGTAACTCCAAAAGAGGCAACCGTTATGGCTGTCCGAATAATCGATATCCTCCGGGCGCAACATCTATGGTGCAAGGTGCAACATCCGTCCAAAATGCCGAAACAGTGCCGTACGAATTTTAGAAATCAGTGCATGGATTTGAAATGGAACAGTACCATGGTACACCACTCTCCAGCGGTGGTATACCGACGACCAGCCACGGTGATCGCATTTTACCATAAAATTCACGTGAACAAAACGATGGGTAAACAAACTATCAAGTCCCGAAAGTGATTCGGGTAGTTTTTTTGGATATGGAACTATGCATTGACGGCTAAAAGCTGTCAAAGCCGTAGAACTCATAGGGTGCTTCATTTTGACTGGTTATGGCTTCCGTAGCTCCAAAAGAGGCAACCGTTATGGCTGTCCGAATAATCGATATCCTCAGGGCGCAACATCTATGGTGCAAGGTGCAACATCCGACCAATATACCGAAACAGTGCCATACAACTTCTAGAAATGAGTGCATGGATTTGAAACGGAACAGTACCATGGTGCACCACTCTCCAGCGGTGGTATATCGACGACCAACCACGGCGATCGCGTTTTCCATAAAATTCACGTGAAGAAAACGATGGATAAAAAAAAACTTTCGAGTCCCGAAAGGGATTCGGGTAGTCTTTTTTTTGGATATGGAACTATGCATTAACGGCTAAAATCGGTCAAAGCCATAAAACTCATAGAGTGCTTCGTTTTGACTGGTTATGGCTCCCGTAACTCCAAAAGAGGCAACCGTTATGGTTGTTCGAATAATCGATATCCTCAGGGCTAAACATCTACGTACGGTGCAAGGTACAACATCCGTCCAAAATGCCGAAACAGTGCCGTACGACTTTTAGAAATGAGTGCATTTATTTGAAACGGAATAGTACCATAGTGCACCACTATCCAGCAGTGGTATACCGACGACCAGCCACGGAGATCGCATTTTACCATAAAATTCACGTGAAGAAAACGATGGGTAAAAAAAACTATTGAGTCCCGAAAGTGATTCGGGTAGTTTTTTTGGATATGGAACTATGCATTGACGGCTAAAAGCTATCAAAGCCGTAGTACTCACAGAGAGCTTCGTTTTGACTGGTTATGGCCCCCGTAACTCCAAAAGAGGCAACCGTTATGGCTGTCCGAATAATCGATATCCTCAAGGCGCAACATCTACGGTGCAAGGTGCAACATCCATCCAAAATGTCGAAACAGTGCCGTACAACTTTTATAAATGAGTGCATGGATTAGAAACGGAACAGTACCATGGTGCACCACTCTCCAGCGAAGGTATATCGACGACCAGCGACGGTGATCGCGTTTTACCATAAAATTCACGTGAAGAAACGATGGGTAAAAAAAACTATCGAGTCCCGAATGTGATTCGGGTAGTCTTTTTTGGATTTGGAACTATGCATTGACGGATAAAAGCTGTCAAAGCCGTAGAACTCACAGAGAGCTTCGTTTTGACTGGTTATGGCTCCTGTAACTGCAAAAGAGGCAACCGTTATGGCTGTCCGAATAATCGATATCCTCCGGGCGCAACATCTACGGTGCAAGGTGCAACATCCGTCCAAAATTCCGAAACAGTGCCGTACGACTTTTAGAAATGAGTGCATGGATTTGAAACAGAACAGTACCATGGTACACCACTCTCCAGCGGTGGTATACCGACAACCAGCCACGGTGATCGCGTTTTACCATAAAATTCACGTGAAGAAAACTATGGGTAAAAATAAACTATTGAGTGCCGAAAGTGATTCAGATAGTCTTTTTTTGGATATGGAACTATGCATTGACATCTAAAAGCTGTCAAAGCCATAGAACTCACAAAGAGCTTCGTTTTGACTGGTTATGGCTCCCGTAACTCCAAAAGTGGCAACCGTTATGACTGTCCGAACAATCGATATCCTTAGAGCGCAACATCTACGGTGCAAGGTGCAACATTCGTCCAAAATATCGAAACAGTGTCGTACGACATTTAGAAATGAGTGCATGGATTTGAAACGGAACAGTACCATGGTGCACCACTCTCAAGCAGTGGTATACCAACGACCAGCCACGGTGATCGCGTTTTACCATAAAATTCACGTGAAGAAAACGATGGGTAAAAAAACCTATCGAGTCCCGAAAGTGATTCTGGTAGTCTTTTTTTGGATATGGAACAATGCATTGACAGCTAAAAGCTGTCAAAGCCGTAGAACTCACAGATAGCTTCGTTTTGACTAGTTATGGCTTCTGTAACTCCTAAAGAGGCAACCGTTATGGCTATCCGAATAATCGATATCCTCAGGGCGCAACATCTACGGTGCAAGGTGCAACATCCGTCCCAAATGCCGAAATAGTGCCGTACGACTTTTAGAAATGAGTGCATGGATTTGAAACAGAACAGTACCATGGTGCACCACTATCCAACGGTGGTATATCGACGACCAGCCACGGTAATCGCGTTTTACCATAAAATTCACGTGAAGAAAACGACGGATAAAAAAACTATCGAGTGTCAAAAGTGATTCGGATAGTCTTTTTTTGGATATGGAACTATGCATTGACGGCAAAAAGTAGTCAAAGAAGTAGAACTCACAAAGAGCTTCGTTTTGACTGGTTATGGCTCCCATAGCACCAAAAGAGGCAACCGTTATGGCTGTCCGAACAATCGATATCCTCAGGGCGCAACATCTACCGTGCAAGGTGCAACATCCATCCAAAATGCCAAAACAGTGCCGTATGACTTTTAGTAATGAGTGCATGGATTTGAAATGGAACACTACCATGGTGCACCACTCTCCAGCGATGGTATATCGACGACCAGCCACGGTGATCGCGTTTTACCATAAAATTCACGTAAAGAAAATGATGGGTAAAAAAACTATCGAGTCCCGAATGTGATTCGGGTAGTCTTTTTTTGGATATGGAACTATGCATTGGCGGCTAAAAGCTGTCAAAGCCGTAGAACTCATAGAGAGCTTCGTTTTGACTGGTTATGGCTTCCATAACTCCAAAAGAGGCAACCGTTATGGCTGTCCGAATAATCGATATCCTCAGGGCGCAACATCTACGGTGAAAGGTGCAACATCCGTCCAAAATGCCGAAACAGTGCCGTACGACTTTTAGAAATGAGTGCATGGATTATAAACGGAACAGTACCATGGTGCACCACTATCCAGCGGTGGTATATCGACGACCAGCCACGGTAATCGCGTTTTACCATAAAATTCACGTGAAGAAAACGATGGGTAAAAAAAACTATCGAGTGCCGAAAGTGATTCGTATACTTATTTTTTGGACATGGAACTATGCATTGACGGCTAAAGGTAGTCAAAGCCGTAGAACTCACAAAGAGCTTCGTTTTGACTGGTTATGGCTCCCGTAACTCCAAAAGAGGCAACCGTTATGGCTGTCCGAATAATCGATATCCTCAGGGCGCAACATCTACCGTGCAAGGTGCAACATTCATCCAAAATGCCGAAACAATGCCGTACGACTTTTAGAAATGAGTGCATGGATTTGAAACAGAACAGTACCATGGTGCACCACTATCCAACGGTGGTATATCGACGACCAGCCACGGTAATCGCGTTTTACCATAAAATTCACGTGAAGAAAACGACGGATAAAAAAACTATCGAGTGTCAAAAGTGATTCGGATAGTCTTTTTTTGGATATGGAACTATGCATTGACGGCAAAAAGTAGTCAAAGAAGTAGAACTCACAAAGAGCTTCGTTTTGACTGGTTATGGCTCCCATAGCACCAAAAGAGGCAACCGTTATGGCTGTCCGAACAATCGATATCCTCAGGGCGCAACATCTACGGTGCAAGGTGCAACATCCATCCAAAATGCCAAAACAGTGCCGTATGACTTTTAGAAATGAGTGCATGGATTTGAAATGGAACAGTATTATGGTGCACCACTCTCCAACGATGGTATATCGACAACCAGCCAAGGTGATCGCGTTTTACCATAAAATTTACGTGAAGAAAACGATGGGTAAAAAAACTATCGAGTCCCGAATATGATTCGGGTAGTCTTTTCTGGATATGGAACTATGCATTGACGGCTAAAAGCTGTCAAAGCCGTAGAACTCACAGAGTGCTTCGTTTTGACTGGTTATGGCTTCCGTAACTCCAAAAGAGGCAACCGTTATGGCTGTCCGAATAATCGATATCCTTAGGGCGCAACATCTACGGTGCAAGGTGCAACATCCGTCCAAAATGTTGAAACAGTGCCGTACGACTTTTAGAAATGAGTGCATGGATTTGAAACGGAACAGTACCATGGTGCACCACTCTCCAGCGGTGGTATACCGACGACCAGCCATGGTGATCGCGTTTTACCATAAAATTCACGTGAAGAAAACGATGGATAAAAAAAAACTCTCGAGTCCCGAAAGGGATTCAGGTAGTCTTTTTTTTGGATATGGAACTATGCATTGACAGCTAAAATCGGTCAAAGCCATAGAACTCACAGAGAGCTTCGGTTTGACTGGTTATGGCTCCCGTAACTCCAAAAGAGGCAACCGTTATGGCTGTTCGAATAATCGATATCCTCAGGGCGCAACATCTACCGTGCAAGCTGCAACATCCGTCCAAAATGCCGAAACAGTGCCGTATAACTTCTATAAATGAGTGCATGGATTTGAAATGGAACAGTACCAAGGTGCACCACTCTCCAGTGATGGTATATCGACAACCAGCCACGGTGATCGCGTTTTACCATAAAATTCACGTGAAGAAAACGATGGGTAAAAAAACTATCGAGTCCCGAATACTATTCGGGTTGTCTTTTTTGGATATGGAACTATGCATTGACGGCTAAAAGCTGTCAAAGCCGTAGAACTCACAAAGAGCTTTGTTTTGACTGGTTATGGCTTTCGTAACTCCAAAAGAGGCAACCGTTATGGTTGTACGAATAATCGATATCCTCAGGGTGCAACATCTACGGCCAAGGTGCAACATCCGTCAAAAATGCCGAAACAGTGCCGTACGACTTTTAGAAATGAGTGCATGGATTTGAAACGGAACAGTACCATGGTGCACCACTCTCCAGTGATGGTATATCGACGACCAGCCACGGTGATCGCGTTTTACCATAAAATTAACGTGAAGAAAACGATAGGTAAAAAAAACTATCGAGTCCCGAATGTGATTCGGGTAGGTTTTTTTGGATATGGAACTATGCATTGACGGCTAAAAGCTATCAAAGCCGTAGAACTCATAAAGAGCTTCGTTTTGACTGGTTATGGCTCCCGTAACTCCAAAAGAGGCAAACGTTTTGGCTGTCCGAATAATCGATATCCTCCGGGCACAACATATACGGTGCAAGGTGCAACATCCGTCCAAAATGCCGAAACAATGCTGTACGACTTTTAGAAATGAGTGCATGGATTTGAAACGGAATAGTACCATGGTGCACCACTCTCCAGCGATGGTATATCGACGACCAGCCACGGTGATCGCGTTTTACCATAAAATTCACGAGAAGAAAACGATGGGTAAAAAAACTATCGAGTCCCGAATGTGATTCGGGTAGTCTTTTTTTGGATATGTAACTATGCATTGATGGCTAAAAGCTATCAAAGCCGTAGAACTCATAGAGAGCTTCGTTTTGTCTGGTTATGGCTCCCGTAACTCCAAAAGAGGCAACCGTTATGGCCGTCCGAATAATCGATATCCTCCGGGTGCAACATCTACAGTGCAAGGTGCAACATCCGTCTAAAATGCCGAAACAGTGCCGTACGACTTTTAAAAATGAGTGCATGGATTTAAAATGGAACAGTACCATGGTGCACCACTCTCCAGCGGTGGTATATCGACGACCAACCACGGCGATCGCGTTTTACCATAAAATTCACGTGAAGAAAACGATGGATAAAAAAAACATTCGAGTCCCGAAAGGGATTCGTGTAGTCTTTTTATTGGTATGGAACTACGCATTGACGGCTAAAAGCTGTCAAACCCGTAGAACTCACAGAGAGCTTCGTTTTTACTGGTTATGGCTCCCGTAACTCCAAAAGAGGCAACCGTTATGGCTGTCCGAATAATCGATATCCTCAGGGCGCAACATCTACGGTGCAAGGTTCAACATCCGTCCAAAATGTCGAAACAGTGCCGTACAACTTTTAGAAATGATTGCATGGATTTGAAACGGAACAGTACCATGGTGCACCACTCTCCATCGGTGGTATATCGACGACCAGCCACGGTGATCTCGTTTCACTATAAAATTCACGTGAAGAAAACGATGGGTAAAAAAAACAATCGAGTCCCTAATGTGATTCGGGTAGTCTTTTTTTGGATATGGAACTATGCATTGATGGCTAAAAGCTGTCAAAGCGATAGAACTCACAAAGAGCTTCGTTTTGACTAGTTATGGCTCCCGTAACTCCAAAAGAGGCAACCGTTATGGCTGTCCGAATAATCGATATCCTCAGGGCGCAACATCTACGGCGCAAGGTGCAACATCCGTCCAAAATGCCGAAACAGTGTCGTACGACTTTTAGAAATGAGTGCATGGATTTGAAATGGAACAGTACAATGGTGCACCATTCTCCAGCGGTGGTATACCGACGACCAACCATGGTGATCACGTTTTACCATAAAATTCACGTGAAGAAAACGATGGGTAAAAAAAATTATCGAGTCCCGAAAGTGATTCGGGTAGTTTTTTTTGTATATGGAACTATGCATTGACGGCTAAAAGCGGTCAAAGCCGGAGAACTCACAAAGAGCTTCGTTTTGACTGGTTATGGCTTCCGTTACTCCAAAAGAGGCAACCGTTATGGCTGTCCGAATAATCGATATCCTCAGGGCGCCACATCTACGATGCAAGGTGCAACATCCGTCCAAAATGCCGAAACAGTGCCGTACGACTTTTAGAAATGAGTGCATGGATTTGAAACGGAACAGTACCATGGTGCACCACTATCCAGCGGTGGTATATCGACCACCATCCACGGTAATCGCGTTATACCATAAAATTCACGTGTAGTAAACGATGGGTAAAAAAAACTATTGAGTGTCGAAATTGATAAGGATAGTCTTTTTTTGGATATGGAACTATGCATTCACGGCTAAAAGCAGTCAAAGCCATAGAACTCACAAAGATCTTTGTTTTAAATGGCTATGGCTCCTGTAACACCAAAAGAGACAATCATTATGGCTGTCCGAATAATTGATATCCTCAAGGCGCAACATCTACGGTCCAAGGTGAAACATCCGACCAAAATGCCGAAACAGTGACGTACGACTTTTAGAAATGAGTGCATTGATTTGAAACGGAACAATACAATGGTGCACCACTCTCCAGCAATGGTATATCGACGACCAGCCACGGCGATCGCGTTTTACCATAAAATTCACGTGAAGAAAACGATGGTTAAAAAAAACTATCGAGTCCCGAATGTGATTCGGGTAGTCTTTATTTGGATATGGAACTATGCATTGACGGCTAAAAGCTTTCAAAGCCTTAGAACTCACAGAGAGCTTCGTTTTGACTGGTTATGGCTCCCGTAACTCCAAAAGAAGCAACCGTTATGGCTGTCCGAATAATCGATATCCTCAGGGCGCAACTTCTACGGTGCAAGGTTCAACATCCGTCCAAAATGCCGAAACAGTGCCGTACAACTTTTAGAAATGATTGCAAGGATTTGAAATGGAACAGTACCATGGTGCACCACTCTCCAGCGGTGGTATACCGACGACCAGCCATGGTGATCGCGTTTTACCATAAAATTCACGTGAAGAAAACGATGGGTAAAAAAAACTATCGAGTCCCGAAAGTGATTCAGGTAGTTTTTTTTGTATATGGAATTATGCATTGATGGCTAAAAGCTGTAAAAGCCGTAGAACTCACAGAGAGCTTCGTTTTGACTGGTTATGGCTCCCATAACTCCAAAAGAGGCAACCGTTATGGCTGTCCGAATAATCGATATCCTTAGGGCGCAAAGTCTACGATGCAAGGTGCAACATCCGTCCAAAATGCCAAAACAGTGTCGTACGACTTTTAGAAATGAGTGCATGGATTTGAAACGGAACAGTACCATGGTGCACCACTCTCCAGCGATGGTATATCGACGACCAACGACGGTGATCGCGTTTTACCATAAAATTCACGTGAAGAAAACGATGGGTAAAAAAACTATGGAGTGTCGAAAGTGATTCGGATAGTCTTTTTTTGGATATGGAACTATGCATTGATGGCTAAAAGCATTCAAAGCCGTAGAACTCACAGAGAGCTTTGTTTTGACTGGTTATGGCTTCCGTAACTCCAAAAGAGGCAACCGTTATGGCTGCCGAATAATCGAAATCCTCAGGGCGCAACATCTACGGTCCAAGGTCCAACATCCATCCAAAATGTCGAAACGGTGCCGTACGACTCTTAGAAATGTGTGCATGGATTTGAAACGGAACCGTACCATGGTGCACCACTCTCCAGCGATGGTATATCGACGACCAGCGACGGTGATCGCGTTTTACAATAAAATTCACGTGAAGAAAACAATGGGTAAAAAAAACTATCGAGTCCCGAATGTGATTCGGGTAGTCTTTTTTTGGATATGGAACTATGCATTGAGGGCTAAAAGCGGTCAAAGCCGTAGATCTCACAGAGAGCTTCGTTTTGACTGGTTATGGCTCCCGTAACTCCAAAAGAGGCAACCGTTATGGCTGTCCGAATAATCGATATCCTCCGGGCGCAACATCTACGGTGCAAGGTGCAACATCCGTCCAAAATGCCGAAACAGTGCCGTACGAATTTTAGAAATCAGTGCATGGATTTGAAATGGAACAGTACCATGGTACACCACTCTCCAGCGGTGGTATACCGACGACCAGCCACGGTGATCGCATTTTACCATAAAATTCACGTGAACAAAACAATGGGTAAACAAACTATCAAGTCCCGAAAGTGATTTGGGTAGTTTTTTTGGATATGGAACTATGCATTGACGGCTAAAAGCTATCAAAGCCGTAGAACTCATAGGGTGCTTCATTTTGACTGGTTATGGCTTCCGTAGCTCCAAAAGAGGCAACCGTTATGGCTGTTCGAATAATCGATATCCTCAGGGCGCAACATATATGGTGCAAGGTGCAACATCCGACCAAAATACCGAAACAGTGCCATACAACTTCTAGAAATGAGTGCATGGATTTGAAACGGAACAGTACCATGGTGCACCACTCTCCAGCGGTGGTATATCGACGACCAACCACGGCGATCGCGTTTTCCATAAAATTCACGTGAAGAAAACGATGGATAAAAAAAACTTTCGAGTCCCGAAAGGGATTCGGGTAGTCTTTTTTTTGGATATGGAACTATGCATTGACGGCTAAAATCGGTCAAAGCCATAAAACTCATAGAGAGCTTCGTTTTGACTGGTTATGGCTCCCGTAACTCCAAAAGAGGCAACCGTTATGGCTGTTCGAATAATCGATATCCTCAGGGCTAAACATCTACGTACGGTGCAAGGTACAACATCCGTCCAAAATGCCGAAACAGTGCCGTACGACTTTTAGAAATGAGTGCATTTATTTGAAACGGAATAGTACCATAGTTCACCACTCTCCAGCGGTGGTATACCGACGACCAGCCACGGAGATCACATTTTACCATAAAATTCACGTGAAGAAAACGATGGGTAAAAAAAAACTATTGAGTCCCGAAAGTGATTCGGGTAGTTTTTTTGGATATGGAACTATGCATTGACGGCTAAAAGCTATCAAAGCCGTAGTACTCACAGAGAGCTTCGTTTTGACTGGTTATGGCCCCCGTAACTCCAAAAGAGGCAACCGTTATGGCTGTCCGAATAATCGATATCCTCAAGGCGCAACATCTACGGTGCAAGGTGCAACATCCATCCAAAATGTCGAAACAGTGCCGTACAACTTTTATAAATGAGTGCATGGATTAGAAACGGAACAGTACCATGGTGCACCACTCTCCAGCGAAGGTATATCGACGACCAGCGACGGTGATCGCGTTTTACCATAAAATTCACGTGAAGAAACGATGGGTAAAAAAAACTATCGAGTCCCGAATGTGATTCGGGTAGTCTTTTTTGGATTTGGAACTATGCATTGACGGATAAAAGCTGTCAAAGCCGTAGAAGTCACAGAGATCTTCGTTTTGACTGGTTATGGCTCCTGTAACTGCAAAAGAGGCAACCGTTATGGCTGTCCGAATAATCGATATCCTCCGGGCGCAACATCTACGGTGCAAGGTGCAACATCCGTCCAAAATGCCGAAACAGTGCCGTACGACTTTTAGAAATGAGTGGTTGGATTTGAAACAGAACAGTACCATGGTACACCACTCTCCAGCGGTGGTATACCGACAACCAGCCACGGTGATCGCGTTTTACCATAAAATTCACGTGAAGAAAACTATGGGTAAAAATAAACTATTGAGTGCCGAAAGTGATTCAGATAGTCTTTTTTTGGATATGGAACTATGCATTGACATCTAAAAGCTGTCAAAGCCGTAGAACTCACAAAGAGCTTCGTTTTGACTGGTTATGGCTCCCGTAACTCCAAAAGTGGCAACCGTTATGACTGTCCGAACAATCGATATCCTTAGAGCGCAACATCTACGGTGCAAGGTGCAACATTCGTCCAAAATATCGAAACAGTGTCGTACGACATTTAGAAATGAGTGCATGGATTTGAAACGGAACAGTACCATGGTGCACCACTCTCAAGCAGTGGTATACCAACGACCAGCCACGGTGATTGCGTTTTACCATAAAATTCACGTGAAGAAAACGATGGGTAAAAAAACCTATAGAGTCCCGAAAGTGATTCTGGTAGTCTTTTTTTGGATATGGAACAATGCATTGACAGCTAAAAGCTGTCAAAGCCGTAGAACTCACAGATAGCTTCGTTTTGACTAGTTATGGCTTCTGTAACTCCTAAAGAGGCAACCGTTATGGCTATCCGAATAATCGATATCCTCAGGGCGCAACATCTACGGTGCAAGGTGCAACATCCGTCCCAAATGCCGAAATAGTGCCGAACGACTTTTAGAAATGAGTGCATGGATTTGAAACAGAACAGTACCATGGTGCACCACTATCCAACGGTGGTATATCGACGACCAGCCATGGTAATCGCGTTTTAACATAAAATTCACGTGAAGAAAACGATGGATAAAAAAACTATCGAGTGTCAAAAGTGATTCGGATAGTCTTTTTTTGGATATGGAACTATGCATTGACGGCAAAAAGTAGTCAAAGAAGTAGAACTCACAAAGAGCTTCGTTTTGACTGGTTATGGCTCCCATAGCACCAAAAGAGGCAACCGTTATGGCTGTCCGAACAATCGATATCCTCAGGGCGCAACATCTACGGTGCAAGGTGCAACATCCATCCAAAATGCCAAAACAGTGCCGTATGACTTTTAGTAATGAGTGCATGGGTTTGAAATGGAACACTACCATGGTGCACCACTCTCCAGCGATGGTATATCGACGACCAGCCACGGTGATCGCGTTTTACCATAAAATTCACGTAAAGAAAACGATGGGTAAAAAAACTATCGAGTCCCGAATGTGATTCGGGTAGTCTTTTTTTGGATATGGAACTATGCATTGGCGGCTAAAAGCTGTCAAAGCCGTAGAACTCATAGAGAGTTTCGTTTTGACTGGTTATGGCTTCCATAACTCCAAAAGAGGCAACCGTTATGGCTGTCCGAATAATCGATATCCTCAGGGCGCAACATCTACGGTGAAAGGTGCAACATCCGTCCAAAATGCCGAAACAGTGCCGTACGACTTTTAGAAATGAGTGCATGGATTATAAACGGAACAGTACCATGGTGCACCACTATCCAGCGGTGGTATATCGACGACCAGCCACGGTAATCGCGTTTTACCATAAAATTCACGTGAAGAAAACGATGGGTAAAAAAAACTATCGAGTGCCGAAAGTGATTCATATACTTATTTTTTGGACATGGAACTATGCATTGACGGCTAAAAGTAGTCAAAGCCGTAGAACTCACAAAGAGCTTCGTTTTGACTGGTTATGGCTCCCGTAACTCCAAAAGAGGCAACCGTTATGGCTGTCCAAATAATCGATATCCTCAGGGCGCAACATCTACTGTGCAAGGTGCAACATTCATCCAAAATGCCGAAACAATGCCGTATAACTTTTAGAAATGAGTGCATGGATTTGAAATGGAACAGTACTATGGTGCACCACTCTCCAACGATGGTATATCGACAACCAGCCACGGTGATCGCGTTTTACCATAAAATTCACGTGAAGAAAACTATGGGTAAAAATAAACTATTGAGTGCCGAAAGTGATTCAGATAGTCTTTTTTTGGATATGGAACTATGCATTGACATCTAAAAGCTGTCAAAGCCGTAGAACTCACAAAGAGCTTCGTTTTGACTGGTTATGGCTCCCGTAACTCCAAAAGTGGCAACCGTTATGACTGTCCAAACAATCGATATCCGTAGAGCGCAACATCTACGATGCAAGGTGCAACATTCGTCCAAAATATCGAAACAGTGTCGTACGACATTTAGAAATGAGTGCATGGATTTGAAACGGAACAGTACCATGGTGCACCACTCTCAAGCAGTGGTATACCAACGACCAGCCACGGTGATCGCGTTTTACCATAAAATTCACGTGAAGAAAACGATGGGTAAAAAAACCTATCGAGTTCCGAAAGTGATTCTGGTAGTCTTTTTTTGGATATGGAACAATGCATTGACAGCTAAAAGCTGTCAAAGCCGTAGAACTCACAGATAGCTTCGTTTTGACTAGTTATGGCTTCTGTAACTCCTAAAGAGGCAACCGTTATGGCTATCCGAATAATCGATATCCTCAGGGCGCAACATCTACGGTGCAAGGTGCAACATCCATCCCAAATGCCGAAATAGTGCCGTACGACTTTTAGAAATGAGTGCATGGATTTGAAACAGAACAGTACCATGGTGCACCACTATCCAACGGTGGTATATCGACGACCAGCCACGGTAATCGCGTTTTACCATAAAATTCACGTGAAGAAAACGATGGATAAAAAAACTATCGAGTGTCAAAAGTGATTCGGATAGTGTTTTTTTGGATATGGAACTATGCATTGACGGCTAAAAGCTGTCAAAGCCGTTGAACTCACAGAGAGCTTCGTTTTGACTGGTTATGGCTCCCGTAACTCCAAAACAGGCAACCGTTATGGCTGTCCGAATAATCGATATCCTCAGGGCGCAACATCTACGGTGCAAGGTGCAACATCCGTCCAAAATGCCGAAACAGTGACGTACGACTTTTAGAAATGAGTGCATGGATTTGAAATGGAACAGTACCATGGTGCACCACTCTTCAGCGGTGGTATACCGACGACCAGCCACGGTGATCGCGTTTTACCATAAAATTCACGTGAAAAAAACGATGGGTAAAAAAAAACTATCAAGTCCCGAAAGTGATTCTTGTAGTTTTTTTTGTATATGGAACTATGCATTGACGGCTAAAAGCAGTCAAAGCCGTCGAACTCGTTGAGAGCTTCGTTTTGACTGGATATGGCTCCCGTAACTCTAAAAGAGGCAACCGTTATGGCTGTCCGAATAATCAATATCCTCCGGGCGCAACATCTACGGTGCAAGGTGCAACATCCGTCCAAAATGCCGAAACAGTGTCGTACGACTTTTAGAAATGAGTGCATGGATTTGAAACGGAACAGTACCATGGTGCACCACTCTCCAACGGTGGTATATCGACGACCAGCCACAGTGATCGCGTTTTACCATAAAATTCACGTGAAGAAAACGATGTTTAAAAAAAACTATCGAGTCCCGAAAGTGATTCAGGTAGTTATTTTTGGATATGGAACTATGCATTGACGGCTAAAAGATGTCAAAGCCGTAGAACTCATAGGGAGCTTCGTTTTGACTGGTTATGGCTTCCATAACTCCAAAAGAGGCAACCGTTATGGCTGTCCGAATAATCGATATCCTCAGGGCGCAACATCTACGGTGCAAGGTGCAACATCCGTCCAAAATACCAAAACAGTGCCGTACGACTTTTAGAAATGAGTGCATGGATTTGAAACGGAATAGTACCATAGTGCACCACTATCCAGCGGTGGTATATCGACGACCAGCCACGGTAATCGTGTTTTGCCATAAAATTCACGTGAAGAAAATGATGGGTAAAAAAAAACTATCGAGTGTCGAAAGTGATTCGGATAGTCTTTTTTTGGATATGGAACTATGCATTGACGGCTAAAAGCAGTCAAAGCCGTAGAACTCATAAAGAGCTTCATTTTGACTAGTTATGGCTCCAGTAACTCCAAAAGAGGCAATCGTTATGGCTGTCCGAATAATCGATATCCTCAGGGCGCAACATCTACCGTGCAAGCTGCAACATCCGTCCAAAATGCCGAAACAGTGCCGTATAACTTTTAGAAATGAGTGCATGAATTTGAAATGGAACAGTACCATGGTGCACCACTCTCCAGTGATGGTATATCGACAACCAGCTACGGTGATCGCGTTTTACCATAAAATTCACGTGAAGAAAACGATAGGTAAAAAAACAATCGAGTCCGAATATGATTCAGGTAGTCTTTTTTTGGATATGGAACTATGCATTGACGGCCAAAAGCTGTCAAAGCCGTAGAACTCACAGAGAGCTTCGATTTGATTGGTTATGGCTCCCGTAACTCCAAAAGAGGCAACCGTTATGGCTGTCCGAATAATCGATATCCTCAGGGCGCAACATCTACGGTGCAAGGTGCAACATCCATCCAAAATGACGAAACAGTGCCGTACGACTTTTAGAAATAAGTGCATGGATTCGAAACGGAACAGTACCATGGTGCACCACTCTCCAGCGGTGGTATACCGACGACCAGCCACGGTGATCGCGTTTTACCACAAAATTCACGTGAAGAAAACGATGGGTAAAAAAAACTATCGAGTCCCGAAAGTAATTCGGGTAGCTTTTTTTGTATATGGAACTATGCATTGACGGCTAAAAGCAATCAAAGCCGTAGAACTCAAAGAGAGCATCGTTTTGACTGGTTATGGCTTCCGTAACTCCAAAAGAGGCAACTGTTATGGCTGTCCGAATAATCGATATCCACAGGGCGCAACATCTACGATGCAAGGTGCAACATCCGTCCAAAATGCCGAAACAGTGTCATACGACTTTTAGAAATGCGTGCATGGATTTGAAACGGAACAGTACCATTGTGCACCACTATCCAGCGGTGGTATATCGACGACCAGCCACGGTAATCGCGTTTTACCATAAAATTCACGTGAAGAAAATGGTGGGTAAAAAAAACTATCGAGTGTCGAAAGTGATTCGGATAGTCTTTTTTTCGATATGGAACTATGCATTGATGGCTAAAAGCAGTCAAAGCCGTAGAACTCACAAAGAGCTTCATTTTGACTGGTTATGGCTCCCGTAACACCAAAAGAGGTAACCGTTATAGCTATCCGAATAATCGATATCCTTAGGGCGCAACATCTACGGTCCAAGGTGCAACATCCGTCCAAAATGCCGAAACAGTGCCGTACGACTTTTAGAAATGAGTGCATGGATTTGAAACGGAATAGTACCATGGTGCACCACTCTCCAGGGATGGTATATCGACGACCAGCCACGGTGATCGCGTATTACCATAAAATTCACGTGAAGAAAACGATGGGTAAAAAAACTACCGAGTCCCGAATGTGATTCGGGTAGTCTTTTTTTTGGATGTGGAACTATGCATTGGCGGCTAAAAGCTGTCAAAGACGTAGAACTCATAGAGAGCTTCGTTTTGACTGGTTATGGCTCCCGTAACTCAAAAGAGGCAACCGTTATGGCTGTCCGAATAATCGATATCCTCCGGGCGCAATATCTACGGTGCAAGGTGCAACATCCGTCCAAAATGCCGAAACAGTGCCGTATGACTTTTAGAAATGAGTGCATGGATTTGAAATGGAACAGTACCATGGTGCACCACTCTCCAGCGGTGGTATACCGACGACCAGCTACGGCGATCGCGTTTTACCATAAAATTCACGTGAAGAAAACGATGGGTAAAAAAAAAACTTTCGAGTCCCGAAAGTGATTCGGGCAGTATTTTTTTGGATATGGAACTATGCATTGATGGCTAAAAGCTGTCGGAGCCGTAGAACTCAAAGAGAGCTTCGTTTTGACTAGTTATGGCTCCCATAACTCCAAAAGAGGAAACCGTTATGGCTGTCCGAATAATCAATATCCTCAGGGAGCAACATCTACGGTGCAAGGTGCAACATCCGTCCAAAATGCCAAAACAGTGCCGTACGACTTTTAGAAATGAGTGCATGGATTTGAAACGGAACAATACCATGGTGCACCACTCTCCAGCGGTGGTATACCGGCGACCAGCCACGGTGATCGCGTTTTACCATAAAATTCAGGGGAAGAAAATGATGGGTAAAAAAAAACTATCGAGTCCCGAAAGTGATTCGGGTAGTTTTTTTTGTATATGGAACTATGCATTGACGGCTAAAAGCAGTCAAAGCCGTAGAACTTACAGAGAGCTTCGTTTTGACTGGTTATGGCTTCCGTAACTCCAAAAGAGGCAACCATTATGGCTGTCCGAATAATTGATATCCTCATGGCGCAACATCTACGATGCAAGCTGAAACATCCGTCCAAAATGCCGAAACAGTGTCGTACGTCTTTTAGAAATGAGTGCATGGATTTGAAATGGAACAGTATCATGGTGCACCACTATCCAGAGGTGTATATCGACGACCAGCCACGGTAATCGCGTTTTACCATAAAATTCACGTGAAGAAAACGATGGGTAAAAAAAACTATAGTGTGTCGAAAGTGATTCGGATTGTCTTTTTTTGGATATGGAACTATGCATTGACGGGTAAAAGCAGTCAAAGCCGTAGAACTCACAAAGAGCTTCGTTTTGACTGGTTATGGCTCCCGTAACACCAAAAGAGGCAACCGTTATGGCTGTCCGAATAATCGATATCCTCAGGGCGCAACATCTATGGTCCAAGGTGCAACATCCGTCCAAAATGCCGAAACAGTACCGTACGACTTTTAGAAATGAGTGCATTGATTTGAAACGGAACAGTACCATGGTGCACCACTCTCTAGCGATGATATATCGACGACCAGCCACGGTGATCGCATTTTACCTTAAAATTCAAGTGAAGAAAACGATGGGTAAAAAAAACTATCGAGTCCCGAAAGTGATTCGGGCAGTATTTTTTTGGATATGGAACTATGCATTGACGGCTAAAAGCTGTCAGAGCCGTAGAACTCACAGAGAGCTTCGTTTTGACTGGTTATGGCTCCCATAAATCCAAAAGAGGCAACCGTTATGGCTGTCCGAATAATCAATATCCTCCGGGCGCAACATCTACGGTGCAAGGTGCAACATCCGTCCAAAATGCCGAAACAGTGTCGTACGACTTTTAGAAATGAGTGCATGGAATTGAAACGAAACAGTACCAAGGTGCACCACTCTCCAGCGGTGGTATACCGACGACCAGCCACGGTGATCGCGTTTTACCATAAAATTCACGTGAAGAAAACGATGGGTAAAAAAAACTATCGAGTCCGGAAGTGATTCGGGTAGTTTTTTTTTGTATATGGAACTATGCATTGACGGCTAAAAGCAGTCAAAGCCGGTGAACTCACAGAGAGCTTTGTTTTGACTGGTTATGGCTTCCGTAACTCCAAAAGAAGCAACCGTTATGGCTGTCCGAATAATCGATATCCTTAGAGCGCAACATCTACGATGCAAGCTGAAACATCCGTCCAAAATGCCGAAACAGTGCCGTACGACTTTTAGAAATGAGTGCATGGATTTGAAACGAAACAGTATCATGGTGCACCACTATCCAGCGGTGGTATATCGACGACCAGCTACGGTAATTGCGTTTTACCATAAAATTCACGTGAAGAAAACGATGGGTAAAAAAAACTATCGAGTGTCGAAAGTGATTCGGATTGTCTTTTTTTGGATATGGAACTATGCATTGACGGGTAAAAGCAGTCAAAGCCGTAGAACTCACAAAGAGCTTCGTTTTGACTGGTTATGGCTCCCGTAACACCAAAAGAGGCAACTGTTATGGCTGTCCGAATAATCGATATCCTCAGGGCGCAATATCTACGGTCCAAGGTGCAACATCCGTCCAAAATGCCGAAACAGTGCCGTATGACTTTGAGAAATGAGTGCATGGATTTGAAACGGAACAGTACCATGGTGCACCACTCTCCAGCGATGGTATATCGACGACCATCCACGGTGATCGCGTTTTACCATAAAATTCACGTGAAGAAAACGATGGGTAAAAAAAACTATCGAGTCCCGAAAGTGATTCCGGTATTTTCTTTTGTATATGGAACTATGCATTGACGGCTAAAAGCAGTCAAAGCCGTAGAACTCACAGAGTGCTTCGTTTTGACTAGTTATGGCTTCCGTAACTCCAAAAGAGGCAACCGTTATGGCTGTCCGAATAATTGATATCCTCAGGGCGCAACATCTACGGTGCAAGGTGAAACATCCGTCCAAAATGCCGAAACAGTGTCGTACGACTTTTAGAAATGAGTGCATGGATTTGAAATGGAACAGTACCATAGTGCACCACTATCCAGCGGTGGTATATCGACGACCAACTACGTTAATCGCGTTTTACCATAAAATTCACGTGAAGAAATGGATGGGTAAAAAAAAACTATCGAGTGTCGAAAGTGATTCGGATAGTCTTTTTTTGGATATGGAACTATGCATTGACGGGTAAAAGAATTTAAAGCCGTAGAACTCACAAAGAGCTTCATTTTGACTGGTTATGGCTCCCGTATGACCAAAAGAGGCAACCATTATGGCTGTCCGAATAATCGATATCCACTGGGCGCAACATTTATGGTCCAAGGTGCAACATCCGTCCAAAATGCTAAAACAGTGTCGTACGACTTTTAGAAATGAGTGCATGGATTTGAAACGGAACAGTACAATAGTGCACCACTCTCCAGCAATGGTATATCGACGACCAGCCACGGTGATCGCGTTTTACCATAAAATTCATGTGAAGAAAACGATGGGTAAAAAAAACTATCAAGTCCCGAAAGTGATTCGGGTAGTTTTTGTTGTATTTGGAACTATGCATTGACGGCTAAAAGCAGTCAAAGCCGTAGAACTCACAGAGAGCTTCGTTTTGACTGGTTATGGCTTCTGTAACTTCAAAAGAGGCAACCGTTATGGCTGTCCGAATAATCGATATCCTCGGGGCGCAACATCTACGATGCAAGGTGCAACATCCGTCCAAAATGCCGAAACAGTGCCGTACGACTTTTAGAAATGAGTGCATGGATTTGAAACGGAACAGTACCTTGGTGCACCACTATCCAGTGGTGGTATATCGACGACCATCCACGGTAATCGCGTTTTACCATAAAATTCACGTGAAGAAAACGACGGGTAAAAAAAACTACCGAGTGTCGAAAGTGATTCGGATAGTCTTTTTTGGATATGGAACTATGCATTGACGGCTAAAAGCAGTCAAAGCCGTAGAACTAATAGAGAGCTTCGGTTTGACTGGTTATGGCTTCCGTAACTCCAAAAGAGGCAAACGTTATGGCTGTCCGAATAATCGATATCCTCAGGGCGCAACATCTACGGTGCAAGGTGCAACATCCGTCCAAAATATCGAAACAGTGTCGTACGACTTTTAGAAATGAGTGCATGGATTTGAAACGGAACAGTACCATGGTGCACCACTCTCCAGCGGTGGTATACCGACGACCAGCCACGGTGATCGCGTTTTACCATAAAATTCACGTGAAGAAAACGATGCATAAAAAAACTTTCGAGTCCAGAAAGTGATTCGGGTAGTCTTTTTTTGGATATGGAACTATGCATTGACTGATAAAAGCTGTCAAAGCCGTAGAACTCACAGAAAGCTTCGTTTTGACTGGTCATGGCTCCCGTAGCTCCAAAAGAGGCAAATGTTATGGCTGTCCGAATAATCGATATCCTCAAGGCGCAACATCTACGGTGCAAGGTGCAACATCCATCCAAAATGCCGAAACAGTGCCATACGACTTTTAGAAATGAGTGCATGTATTTGAAACGGAATAGTACCATAATGCACCACTATCCAGCGGTGGTATATCGACGACCAGCCACGGTAATCGCGTTTTCCCATAAAATTCACATGAAGAAAACGATGGCTAAAAAAACTACCGAGTTTCGAAAGTGATTCGGATAGTCTTTTTTGGAAATGGAACTATGCATTGACGGCTAAAAGCAGTCAAAGCCGTAGAACACATAGAGAGCTTCGGTTTGACTGGTTATGGCTTCCGTAACTCCAAAAGAGGCAACCGTTATGGCTGTCCGAATAATCGATATCCTTAGGGCTCAACATCTACGGTGCAAGGTGCAACATCCGTCCAAAATATCGAAACAGTGTCGTACGACTTTTAGAAATGAGTGCATGGATTTGAAACGGAACAGTACCATGGTGCACCACTCTCCAGCGGTGGTATACCGACGACCAGCCACGGTGATCGCGTTTTACCATAAAATTCACGTGAAGAAAACGATGCATAAAAAAAAACTTTTGAGTCCAGAAAGTGATTCGGGTAGTCTTTTTTTGGATATGGAACTATGCATTGACGGATAAAAGCTGTCAAAGCCGTAGAACTCACAGAAAGCTTCGTTTTGACTGGTTATGGCTCCCGTAACTCCAAAAGAGGCAAACGTTATGGCTGTCCGAATAATCGATATCCTCAGGGCGCAACATCTACGGTGCAAGGTGCAACATCCATCCAAAATGCCGAAACAGTGTCGTACGACTTTTAGAAATGAGTGCATGTATTTGAAACAGAACAGTACCATGGTGCACCACTATCCAGCGGTGGTATATCGACGACCAGCCACGGTAATCGCGTTTTACCATAAAATTCACGTGAAGAAAACGATGGGTAAAAAAAAACTATCGAATGCCGAAAGTGATTCGGATAGTCTTTTTTTGGATATGGAACTATGCATTGATGGCATAAAGGAGTCAAAGCCAGAGAACTCACAAAGAGCTTCATTTTGACTGGTTATGGCTCCCATAACTCCAGAAGAGGCAACCGTTATGGCTGTTCGAACAATCGATATCCTCAGGGCGCAACATCTACGGTGCAAGGTGCAACATCCGTCCAAAATGCCGAAACAGTGCCGTACGACTTTTATAAATGAGTGCATGGATTTGAAAGGGAACAGTACCATGGTGCACCACTCTCCAGCGGTGGTATACCGACGACCAGCGGTTATCCCAGCTTTTGGCAAAGCCGAGATACCAAAAACAGACTGAATATCAATGATAACTAGTCGTGAATATCAACTATGCATTGCAGGATAACCATGGATATCGATGAATTTTGTCCGAATCCGGATCAGGCAGCAATTGACAAGGCATGGCAAGAAAAGCCATGGAAGCCAGCGTTTCGGATTTCAGGTTAATCGGAGTTCGTATGAATGAGATATGATCGATACAAGTTAGATACAAGGTGTTGTTCGTATCCATCAGAAAACTAAGGTGACGACCTGTTCAAATCGACCAGATTCGTATCCATCAGAGAGTCATCGTCAAGTTCGAATCCATCGGGACTTAGCGACTTCGGATCGATCGTCTTCGAATCGATCAGGCACGAGTCAGTCCGCGGTCATGAAGCTCGAATCCATCCGTTCGTATCCATCACCGCACCTTGGTTCGTATCCATTAGCTTCGCATCAATCGAAATGGTTCAGGCCTTTGTATCCATGGACTTCGTATCGGTTGATCGATGATTACTTCGAATCGATGAACGAGGCGTTCATTTGAATCCATCAGGAAGCTTTAGTTCGTATCCATCACAAAACGTATCCATTGAATGGGTCAACATCAATACGAGCTAAGCTGCTAATCTCGATTCAAACTAGACGTTGAAAGCTGATGCGAGATATACGAAGTTGATTGATTCAAACTGGATAACAATACTCGATACAAACGAGGCGAAATTCGTGGATACGAATCGGTCAATACGCCACTAAAAATGGATCGATCCAGGCAACTCACTCCACGTCACAGCGCGCACGCACTTCCGATCGATGCGAAAGCCATAGATACGAAACCATGGATTCGAACAGGGCAGCCAACGCGGAGCCTCAACCTTGCATCGATCATATCTCACAAACCCTTGATCCAAATGCTGCGAAATTTTCACAGTAACTTACGTACAAGATAAAGAGCAATCCTGCCAAATTTCAGCTCGATTGGATCATTTCTTGATTGATACGAAATTGCTTCGTATCGATCGCAGATCGAGTCGAAACTTGGTGGGGTCGGTCGCGTGGGTCCCCTCACGTGCCAGAAGAAGTCTCTCGAAGTTTGGGTGCGATCTCAGCCTCCTACGCCTATAAATAGCCCCCTGAAGCCTGTAGAAAAGAGGATTTTTGGGCCATTCAACGTCCAGACTCTGCCGGATTCAATCCTACGCTTCAATACAATCATTATACTCGAAATTCTTCATTGTAACTACTGTAATCACCTGTAACCAGTGAGGATAATCAATAAAAGATAAAACGTTGAAGTGGACGTAGGCCGGAGATAGCTGAACCACTATAAATTGTGTGTCACTGTTCTTTATTTCCGGATTGCCGTTTGTCGCTTGCTTAGATCTGAGATTTGTGTTTGAATATTGCTGATTTGTATTCATACACTGGTGCTTTCATAATACTTGGGGTTTGTGACCATTTTTGGCGCAAACACCAGCCACGGTAATCGTGTTTTACCATAAAATTCACGTGAAGAAAACGATGTGTAAAAAAAACTATCGAGTCTCGAAAGTGATTCGGGTAGTTTTTTTTGGATATGGAACTATGCATTGACGGCTAAAAGCTGTCAAAGCCGTAGAACTCACAGAGAGCTTTGTTTTGACTAGTTATGGCTTCCGTAACTCCAAAAGAGGCAACCATTATGGTTGTCCGAATAATCGATATCCTCAGGGTGTAACATCTACGGTGCAAGGTGCAACATCCGTCCAAAATGCCAAAACAGTGTCATACGACTTTTAGAAATGAGTGCATGGATTTGAAACGGAACGGTACCATGGTGCACCACGATCCAGCGGTGGTATATCGACGACCAGCCACGGTAATCGCGTTTTACCATAAAATTCACGTGAAGAAAACGATGGGTAAAAAAACTATCGAGGGTCGAAAGTGATTCGGATAGTCTGTTTTGGGATATGGAACTATGCATAGACGGCTGAAAGCAGTCAAAACCATAGAACTCACAAAGATCTTCGTTTTGACTGGTTATGGCTCCCGTAACACCAAAAGAGGCAAACGTTATGGCTGTCCGAATAATCGATATCCTCTTGGCGCAACATCTACGGTGCAAGGTGCAACATCCGTCCATAATGCTGAAACAGTGCCGTACGACTTTTAGAAATGAGTGCATGGATATGAAACGGAACATTACCATGGTGCACCACTTTCCAGCAATGGTATATCGACGACCAGCCACGGTGATCGCGTTTTACCATAAAATTCACGTGAAGAAAACGATGGGTAAAAAAACTATCGAGTCACGAATGTGATTCGGGTAGTCTTTTTTTGGATATGGAACTATGCATTGACGGCTGAAAGCTGTCAAAGCAGTAAAACTCACAGAGAGCTTCGTTTTGACTGGTTATGGCTCCCGTAACTCCAAATGAGGCAACTGTTATGGCTGTCCGAATAATCGATATCCTCCGGGCGCAACATCTACGGTGCAAGGTGCAACATCCGTCCAAAATGCCGAAACAATGCCATACGACTTTTAGAAATGAGTACTTGAATTTGAAACGGAATAGTACCATGGTGCACCACCCTCCAGCGGTGGTATACCGACGACCAGCAATGGTGATCGCGTTTAAATTCACGTGAAGAAAACGATGGGTAAAAAAAAACTATCGAGTCCCGAAGTTATTCGGGTAGTTTTTTTTGGATATGGAACTATGCATTGACGGCTAAAAGCTGTCAAAGCCGTAGAACTCACAGAGAGCTTCATTTTGACTGGTTATGGCTTCCGTAACTCCAAAACAAGCAACCGTTATGGCGTCCGAATAATCGATATCCTCAGGGCGCAACATCTACGGTGCAAGGTGCAACATCCGTCCAAAATACCGAAACAGTGTCGTAAGACTTTTAGAAATGAGTGCATGGATTTGAAACGGAACAGTACCATGGTGCACCACTCTCCAGCGGTGCTATATCGACGACCAGCCACGGTGATTGCGTTTTACCATAAAATTCACGTGAAGAAAACGATGGATAAAAAAAAACTTTCGAGTCCCGAAAGTGATTCGGGTAGTCATTTTTTGGATATGGAACTATGCATTGATGGCTAAAAGCTGTCAGAGCCGTAGAACTCACAGAGAGCTTCATTTTGACTGGTTATGGCTCCCGTAACTCCAAAAGAGGCAACTATTATGGTTGTCCGAATAATCGATATCCTTAGGGCGCAGCATCTACGTTGCAAGGTGCAACATCCGTCCAAAATGCCGAAACAGTGCCGTACGACTTTTAGCAATGAGTGCATGGATTTGAAACGGAACAGTACCATGGTGCACCACTATCCAGCGGTGGTATATCGACGACCAGCCACGGTAATCGCGTTTTACCATAAAATTCACGTGAAGAAAACGATGGGTAAAAAAAACTATCAAGTGCCGAAAGTGATTTGGATAGTCTTTTTTTGGATATGGAACTATGCATTGACGACTAAAAGTAGTCAAAGCCGTAGAACTCACAAAGAGCTTCGTTTTGATTGGTTATGGCTCCCGTAACTCCAAAAGAGCCTACCGTTATGGCTGTCCGAATAATCGATATCATCAGGGCGCAACATCTACGGTGCAAGGTGCAACATCCGTCCAAAATGCCGAAACAGTGCCGTATGACTTTTATAAATGAGTGCATGGATTTGAAATGGAACAGTACCATGGTGCACTACTCTCGAGCGATGGTATATCGACAACCAGCCACGGTGATTGCGTTTTACTATAAAATTCACGTGAAGAAAACGATGGGTAAAAAAACTATCGAGTCCCGAATATGATTCGGGTAGTCTTTTTTTGGATATGGAACTATGCATTGACGGCTAAAAGCTGTCAAAGCCGTAGAACTCACAGAGAGCTTCGTTTTGACTAGTTATGACTCCCGTAACTCCAAAAGAGGCAACCGTTATGGCTGTCCGAATAATCGATATCCCCAGGGCGCAACATCTACGGTGCAAGGTGCAACATCCGTCCAAAATGCTGAAACAGTGTCGTACGACTTTTAAAAACGAGTGCATGGATTTGAAACGGAACAGTACCATAGTGCACCACTCTCCAACGGTGGTATACCGACGACCAGCCACGGTGATCGCGTTTTACCATAAAATTCACGTGAAGAAAACGATGAGTAAAAAAAACTATCGAGTCCCGAAAGTGATTCGGGTAGTTTTTTTTGGATATGGAATTATGCATTGATGGCTAAAAGCTATCAAAGCCGTATAACTCACAAAGAGCTTCATTTTGACTGGTTATGGCTTCTGTAACTCCAAAAGTGGCAACCGTTATGGCTGTCCGAATAATCGATATCCTCATGGCACAACATCTACGGTGCAAGGTTCAACATCCGTCCAAAATGCCGAAACAGTGCCGTACGACTTTTAGAAATGAGTGCATGGATTTGAAACGGAACAGTACCATGGTGCACCAATATCCAGCGGTGGTATATCGACGAGCAGCCACGGTAATCGCGTTTTACCATAAAATTCACGTGAAGAAAACTATGGGTAAAAAAAACTATCGAGTGTCGAAAGTGATTCGGATAGTCTTTTTTTGGATATGGAACTATGCATTGACAGCTAAAAGCAGTCAAAGCCATAGAACTCACAAAGAGCTTCATTTTGACTGGTTATGGCTCCCGTAACACCAAAAGAGGCAACCATTATGGTTGTTTGAATAATCGATATCCTCAAAGCAACATCTACAGTGCAAGGTGCAACATCCGTCCAAAATGACGAAACAGTGCCGTACGACTTTTAGAAATGATTGGATGGATTTGAAATGGAACAGTACCATGGTGCACCACTCTCCAGCGATGGTATATCGACGACCAGCCACGGTGATCGTGTTTTAACATAAAATTCATGTGAAGAAAACGATGGGTAAGAAAACTATCGAGTCCCGAAAGTGATTCGGGTAGTCTTTTTTCGATATGGAACTATGAATTGATGGCTAAAAGCTGTCCTAGCCGTATAACTCATAGGGAGCTTTGTTTTGACTGGATATGGCTCCTGTAACTCCAAAAGAGGCAACCGTTATGGTTGTCCGAATAATCGATATCCTCATGGTGCAACATCTACGTCGCAAGGTGCAACATCCGTCCAAAATACCAAAACAGTGTTGTACGACTTTTAGAAATGAGTGCATGGATTTGAAACGGAACTGTATCATGGTGCACCACTCTCCAGCGGTGGTATATCAACGACCAGCCACGGCGATCGCGTTTTACCATAAAATTCACGTGAAGAAAACGATGGATAAAAAAAACTTTCGAGTCCCGAAAGTGATTCGGGTAGTCTTTTTTTGGATATGGAACTATGCATTGACGGCTAAAAGCTGTCAAAGCCGTAGACCTCACAAAGAGCTTTGTTTTGACTGGTTATGGCTCCCGTAACTCCAAAAGAGGCAACCGTTATGGCTGTCCGAATAATCGATATCCTCAGGGCGCAACATCTACGGTGCAAGGTGAAACATCCGTCCGAAATGCTGAAACAGTGCCATATGACTTTTAGAAATGAGTGCATGGATTTGAAATGGAACAGTACCATGGTGCACCACTCTCCAAGGATGGTATATCGACGACCAGCCACGGTGATCGCGTTTTACTATAAAATTCACCTGAAGAAAACTATGGGTAAAAAAAACTATCGGGTCCCGAAAGTGATTCGGGTAGTCTTTTTTTGGATATGGGACTATGCATTGACGACTAAAAGCTGTCAAAGCCGTAGAACTCACAACGTTTTGACTGGTTATAGCTCCCGTAAATCCTAAAGAGGCAACCGTTATGGCTGTCCGAATAATCGATATCCTCCGGGCGCAACATATACGGTGCAAGGTGCAACATCCATCCAAAATGCCGAAACAGTGTCGTACGATTTTTAGAAATGAGTGCTTGGATTTGAAACGGGACAGTACCATGGTGCACCACTCTCTAGCGATGGTATATCGATGACCAGCCACGGTGATCGCGTTTTACCATAAAATTCACGTGAAGGAAACGATGGGTAAGAAAAAACTATTGAGTCCCGAATGTGATTCGCGTAGTCTTTTTTTTGATATGGAACTATGCATTGACGGCTAAAAGCTGTCAAAGCCATAGAACTCACAGAGAGCTTCGTTTTGACTGGTTATGGCTGCCATAACTCCAAAAGAGGCAACCGTTATGGCTGTCCGAATAATCGATATCCTCAGGGCGAAACATCTACGGTGCAAGGTGCAACATCCGTCCAAAATGACGAAACAGTGCCGTACGACTTTTAGAAATGAGTGCATGGATTTGAAACGGAACAGTACCATGGTGCACCACTCTCCTGCGGTGGTATACCGACGACCAGCAACGGTGAACGCGTTTTACCACAAAATTCACGTGAAGAAAACGATGGGTAAAAAAAATTATTGTGTCCCGAATGTGAATCGGGTAGTCTTTTTTTTGATATGGAACTATGCATTGACGGCCAAAGGCTATCAAAGCCGTAGAACTCATAGAGAGCTTCGTTTTGACTGGTTATGGCTCTCGTAACTCCAAAAGAGGCAACCGTTATGGCTGTCCAAATAATCGATATCCTCCGGGCACAACATCTACGGTGCAAGGTGCGACATCCGTCCAAAATGCTGAAACAGTGTCATACGACTTTTAGAAATGAGTGCATGGATTTGAAATGGAACAGTACGATGGTGCACCACTATCCAACGGTGGTATATCGCCGACTAGCCATGGTAATCGCGATTTACCATAAAATTCACGTGAAAAGAAACGATGGGTAAAAAAAAACTATCGAGTGTCGAAAGTGATTCGGATAGTCTTTTTTTGGATATGGAACTATGAATTGACGGCTAAAAGCAGTCAAAGCCGTAGAACTCATAAAGTGCTTCGTTTTGACTGGTTATGGGTCCCGTAGCTCCAAAAGAGGCAACCGTTATGGCTGTCCGAATAATCGATATCCTCAGGGCGCAACATCTACCGTGCAAGGAGCAACATCCGTCCAAAATGACGAAACAGTGCCGTATTACTTTTAGAAATGAGTGTATGGATTTGAAATGGAATAGTACCATGGTGCACCACTCTCCAGCGATGGTATATCGACAACCAGCCACGGTGATCGTGTTGTACCATAAAATTCACGTGAAGAAAACGATGGGTAAAAAAAACTATCGAGTCCCGAATATGATTCGGGTTGTCTTTTTTTGGATATGGAACTATGCATTGACGGCTAAAAGCTGTCAAAGCCGTAGACCTCACAAAGAGCTTCGTTTTGACTGGTTATGGCTCCCGTAACTCCAAAAGAGGCAACCGTTATGGCTGTCCGAATAATCGATAGCCTCAGGGCGCAACATCTACGGTGCAAGGTGCAACATCCGTCCAAAATGCCGAAACAGTGCCGTACGATTTTTAGAAATGAGTGCATGGATTTTAAATGGAACAGTACCAGGGTGCACCACTCTTCAGCGATGGTATATCGACGACCAGCCACGGTGATCGCATTTTACCATAAAATTCACGTGAAGAAAACTATGGGTAAAAAAAACTATCAGGTCCCGAAAGTGATTCGGGTAGTCTTTTTTTGGATATGGGACTATGCATTGACGGCTAAAAGCTGTCAAAGCCGTAGAACTCACAGCGTTCTGACTGGTTATGGCTCCCGTAACTCCAAAAGAGGCAACCGTTATGGCTGTCCGAATAATCGATATCCTCCGGGCGCAACATATACGGTGCAAGGTGCAACATCCATCCAAAATGCCGAAACAGTGTCGTACGATTTTTAGAAATGAGTGCTTGGATTTGAAACAGGACAGTACCATGGTGCACCACTCTCCAGCGATGGTATATCGACCACCAGCCACGGTGATCGCGTTTTACCATAAAATTCAAGTGAAGGAAACGATGGGTAAGAAAAAACTATCGAGTCCCGAATGTGATTCGCGTAGTCTTTTTTTGGATATGGAACTATGCATTGACGGCTAAAAGCTATCAAAGCCATAGAACTCACAGAGAGCTTCATTTTGACTGGTTATGGCTGCCATAACTCCAAAAGAGGCAACCGTTATGGCTGTCCGAATAATCGATATCCTCAGGGAGAAACATCTACGGTGCAAGGTGCAACATCCGTCCAAAATGCCGAAACAGTGCCGTACGACTTTTATAAATGAGTGCATGGATTTGAAACGGAACAGTACCATGGTGCACCACTCTCCTGCGGTGGTATACCGACGACCAGCAACGGTGAACGCGTTTTACCACAAAATTCACGGGAAGAAAACGATGGGTAAAAAAAATTATCGAGTCCCGAATGTGAATCGGGTAGTCTTTTTTTGGATATGGAACTATGCATTGACGGCCAAAGGCTATCAAATCCGTAGAACTCATAGAGAGCTTCGTTTTGACTGGTTATGGCTCTCGTAACTCCAAAAGAGGCAACCGTTATGGCTGTCCGAATAATCGATATCCTCCGGGCACAACATCTACGGTGCAAGGTGCAACATCCGTCCAAAATGCTGAAAAGTGTCGTACGACTTTTAGAAATGAGTGCATTGATTTGAAATGGAATAGTACCATGGTGCACCACTATCCAACGGTGGTATATCGACGACTAGCCATGGTAATCGCGTTTTACCATAAAATTCACGTGAAAAAAACGATGGGTAAAAAAAAACTAGCGAGTGTCGAAAGTGATTCGGATAGTCTTTTTTTGGATATGGAACTATGAATTGATGGCTAAAAGTAGTCAAAGCTGTAGAACTCATAAAGTGCTTCGTTTTGACTGGTTATGGGTCCCGTAACTCCAAAAGAGGCAACCGTTATGGCTGTCCGAATAATCGATATCCTCAAGGCGCAACATCTACCGTGCAAGGTGCAACATCCGTCTAAAATGCCGAAAACAGTGCCGTATTACTTTTAGAAACGAGTTCATGGATTTGAAATGGAATAGTACCATGGTGCACCACTCTCCAGCGTTGGTATATCGACAACTAGCCACGGTGATCGTGTTTTACCATAAAATTCACGTGAAGAAAACGATGGGTAAAAAAAACTATCGAGTCCCGAATATGATTCGGGTAGTCTTTTTTTGGATATGGAACTATGCATTGACGGCTAAAAGCTAACAAAGCCGTAGACCTCACAGAGAGCTTCGTTTTGACTGGTTATGGCTCCCGTAACTCCAAAAGAGGCAACCGTTATGGCTGTCCGAATAATCGATAGCCTCCGGGCGCAACATCTACGGTGCAAGGTGCAACATCCGTCCAAAATGCCGAAACAGTGCCGTACGATTTTTAGAAATGAGTGCATGGATTTGAAATGGAACAGTACCATGGTGCACCACTCTCCAGCGATGGTATATCGACGACCAGCCACGGTGATCGCGTTTTACCATAAAATTCATGTGAAGAAAACTATGGGTAAAAAAAAAACTATCGGGTCCCGAAAGTGATTCGGGTAGTCTTTTTTTGGATATGGGACTATGCATTGACGGCTAATAGCTGTCAAAGCCGTAGAACTCACAGCGTTCTGACTGGTTATGGCTCCCGTAACTCCAAAAGAGGCAACCGTTATGGTTGTCCGAATAATCGATATCCTCCGGGGTGCAACATATACGGTGCAAGGTGCAACATCCATCCAAAATGCCGAAACAGTGTTGTACGATTTTTAGAAATGAGTGCATGGATTTGAAACGGAACAGTACCATGGTGCACCACTCTCCAGCGATGGTATATCGACGACCAGACACGGTGATCGCGTTTTACCATAAAATTCACGGGAAGAAAACGATGGGTAAAAAAAACTATCGAGTGCCGAAAGTGATTCGGATAGTCTTTTTTTGGATATGGAACTATGCATTGACAGCTAAAAGTAGTCAAAGCCGTAGAACTCACAAAGAGCTTCGTTTTGACTGGTTATGGATCCCGTAACTCCAAAAGAGGCAACCGTTATGGCTGTCCGAATAATCGATATCCTCAGGGCGCAACTTCTACGGTGCAAGGTGCAACATCCGTCCAAAATGCCGAAACAGTGTCGTACGATTTTTAGAAATAAGTGCTTGGATTTGAAACGGGACAGTACCATGGTGCACCACTCTCCAGCGATGGTATATCGATGACCAGCCACGGTGATCGCGTTTTACCATAAAATTCACGTGAAGGAAACGATGGGTAAGAAAAAACTATCGAGTCCCGAATGTGATTCGCGTAGTCTTTTTATTGATATGGAACTATGCATTGACGGCTAAAAGCTGTCAAAGCCATAGAACTCACAGAGAGCTTGGTTTTGACTGGTTATGGCTGCCATAACTCCAAAAGAGGCAACCGTTATGGCTGTCCGAATAATCGATATCCTCAGGGCGAAACATCTACGGTGCAAGGTGCAACATCCGTCCAAAATGACGAAACAGTGCCGTACGACTTTTAGAAATGAGTGCATGGATTTGAAACGGAACAGTACCATGGTGCACCACTCTCCTGCTGTGGTATACCGACGACCAGCAACGGTGAACGCGTTTTACCACAAAATTCACGTGAAGAAAACGATGGGTAAAAAAAATTATCGAGTCCCGAATGTGAATCGAGTAGTCTTTTTTTTGATATGGAACTATGCATTGACGGCCAAAGGCTATCAAAGCCGTAGAACTCATAGAGAGCTTCGTTTTGACTGGTTATGGCTCTCGTAACTCCAAAAGAGGCAACCGTTATGGCTGTCCAAATAATCGATATCCTTCAGGCACAACATCTACGGTGCAAGGTGCGACATCCGTCCAAAATGCTGAAACAGTGTCGTACGACTTTTAGAAATGAGTGCATGGATTTGAAATGGAACAGTACCATGGTGCACCACTATCCAATGGTGGTATATCGCCGACTAGCCATGGTAATCGTGATTTACCATAAAATTCACGTGAAAAAAAACGATGGGTAAAAAAAAACTATCGAGTGTCGAAAGTGATTCGGATAGTCTTTTTTTGGATATGGTACTATGAATTGACGGCTAAAAGCAGTCAAAGCCGTAGAACTCATAAAGTGCTTCGTTTAGACTGGTTATGGGTCCCGTAGCTCCAAAAGAGGCAACCGTTATGGCTGTCCGAATAATCGATATCCTCAGGGCGCAACATCTACCGTGCAAGGAGCAACATCCGTCCAAAATGACGAAACAGTGCCGTATTACTTTTAGAAATGAGTGTATGGATTTGAAATGGAATAGTACCATGGTGCACCACTCTCCAGCGATGGTATATCGACAACCAGCCACGGTGATCGTGTTGTACCATAAAATTCACGTGAAGAAAACGATGGGTAAAAAAAACTATCGAGTCCCGAATATGATTCGGGTTGTCTTTTTTTGGATATGGAACTATGCATTGACGGCTAAAAGCTGTCAAAGCCGTAGACCTCACAAAGAGCTTCGTTTTGACTGGTTATGGCTCCCGTAACTCCAAAAGAGGCAACCGTTATGGCTGTCCGAATAATCGATAGCCTCAGGGCGCAACATCTACGGTGCAAGGTGCAACATCCGTCCAAAATGCCGAAACAGTGCCGTACGATTTTTAGAAATGAGTGCATGGATTTTAAATGGAACAGTACCAGGGTGCACCACTCTGCAGCGATGGTATATCGACGACCAGCCACGGTGATCGCATTTTACCATAAAATTCACGTGAAGAAAACTATGGGTAAAAAAAACTATCGGGTCCCGAAAGTGATTCGGGTAGTCTTTTTTTGGATATGGGACTATGCATTGACGGCTAAAAGCTGTCAAAGCCGTAGAACGCACAGCGTTCTGACTGGTTATGGCTCCCGTAACTCCAAAAGAGGCAACCGTTATGGCTGTCCGAATAATCGATATCCTCCGGGCGCAACATATACGGTGCAAGGAGCAACATCCATCCAAAATGCCGAAACAGTGTCGTACGATTTTTAGAAATGAGTGCTTGGATTTGAAACGGGACAGTACCATGGTGCACCACTCTCCAGCGATGGTATATCGACCACCAGCCACGGTGATCGCGTTTTACCATAAAATTCAAGTGAAGGAAACGATGGGTAAGAAAAAACTATCGAGTCCCGAATGTGATTCGCGTAGTCTTTTTTTGGATATGGAACTATGCATTGACGGCTAAAAGCTATCAAAGCCATAGAACTCACAGAGAGCTTCATTTTGACTGGTTATGGCTGCCATAACTCCAAAAGAGGCAACCGTTATGGCTGTCCGAATAATCGATATCCTCAGGGAGAAACATCTACGGTGCAAGGTGCAACATCCGTCCAAAATGCCGAAACAGTGCCGTACGACTTTTATAAATGAGTGCATGGATTTGAAACGGAACAGTACCATGGTGCACCACTCTCCTGCGGTGGTATACCGACGACCAGCAACGGTGAACGCGTTTTACCACAAAATTCACGGGAAGAAAACGATGGGTAAAAAAAATTATCGAGTCCCGAATGTGAATCGGGTAGTCTTTTTTTGGATATGGAACTATGCATTGACGGCCAAAGGCTATCAAAGCCGTAGAACTCATAGAGAGCTTCGTTTTGACTGGTTATGGCTCTCGTAACTCCAAAAGAGGCAACCGTTATGGCTGTCCGAATAATCGATATCCTCCGGGCACAACATCTACGGTGCAAGGTGCAACATCCGTCCAAAATGCTGAAAAGTGTCGTACGACTTTTAGAAATGAGTGCATTGATTTGAAATGGAATAGTACCATGGTGCACCACTATCCAACGGTGGTATATCGACGACTAGCCATGGTAATCGCGTTTTACCATAAAATTCACGTGAAAAAAACGATGGGTAAAAAAAAACTATCGAGTGTCGAAAGTGATTCGGATAGTCTTTTTTTGGATATGGAACTATGAATTGATGGCTAAAAGCAGTCAAAGCCGTAGAACTCATAAAGTGCTTCGTTTTGACTGGTTATGGGTCCCGTAACTCCAAAAGAGGCAACCGTTATGGCTGTCCGAATAATCGATATCCTCAAGGCGCAACATCTACCGTGCAAGGTGCAACATCCGTCTAAAATGCCGAAACAGTGCCGTATTACTTTTAGAAACGAGTTCATGGATTTGAAATGGAATAGTACCATGGTGCACCACTCTCAAGCGTTGGTATATCGACAACTAGCCACGGTGATCGTGTTTTACCATAAAATTCACGTGAAGAAAACGATGGGTAAAAAAAACTATCGAGTCCCGAATATGATTCGGGTAGTCTTTTTTTGGATATGGAACTATGCATTGACGGCTAAAAGCTGTCAAAGCCATAGACCTCACAGAGAGTTTCGTTTTGACTGGTTATGGCTCCCGTAACTCCAAAAGAGGCAACCGTTATGGCTGTCCGAATAATCGATAGCCTACGGGCGCAACATCTACGGTGCAAGGTGCAACATCCGTCCAAAATGCCGAAATAGTGCCGTACGATTTTTAGAAATGAGTGCATGGATTTGAAATGGAACAGTACCATGGTGCACCACTCTCCAGCGATGGTATATCGACGACCAGCCACGGTGATCGCGTTTTACCATAAAATTCATGTGAAGAAAACTATGGGTAAAAAAAAACTATCGGGTCCCGAAAGTGATTCGGGTAGTCTTTTTTTGGATATGGGACTATGCATTGACGGCTAATAGCTGTCAAAGCCGTAGAACTCACAGCGTTCTGACTGGTTATGGCTCCCGTAACTCCAAAAGAGGCAACCGTTATGGTTGTCCGAATAATCGATATCCTCCGGGTGCAACATATACGGTGCAAGGTGCAACATCCATCCAAAATGCCGAAACAGTGTTGTACGATTTTTAGAAATGAGTGCATGGATTTGAAACGGAACAGTACCATGGTGCACCACTCTCCAGCGATGGTATATCGACGACCAGACACGGTGATCGCGTTTTACCATAAAATTCACGGGAAGAAAACGATGGGTAAAAAAAACTATCGAGTGCCGAAAGTGATTCGGATAGTCTTTTTTTGGATATGGAACTATGCATTGACAGCTAAAAGTAGTCAAAGCCGTAGAACTCACAAAGAGCTTCGTTTTGACTGGTTATGGATCCCGTAACTCCAAAAGAGGCAACCGTTATGGCTGTCCGAATAATCGATATCCTCAGGGCGCAACTTCTACGGTGCAAGGTGCAACATCCGTCCAAAATGCCGAAACAGTGCCGTGTGACTTTTAGAAATGAGTGCATGGATTTGAAATGGAACAGTACGATGTTGCACCACTCTCCTGCGATAGTATATCGACAACCAGCCACGGTGATCGCGTTTTATCATAAAATTCACGTGAAGAAAACGATGGGTAAGAAAAACTATCGAGTCCCGAATATGATTCGGGAAGTCTTTTTTTGGATATGGAACTATGCATTGATGGCTAAAAGCAATCAAAGCCGTAGAACTAACAGAGAGCTTCGTTTTGACTGGTTATGGCTCCCATAACTCCAAATGAGGCAACTGTTTTGGCTGTCCGAATAATCGATATCATCAGGGCGAAACATCTACGGTGCAAGGTGCAACATCCGTCCAAAATGCCGAAACAGTGCCGTACGACTTTTAGAAATGAGTGCATGGATTTGAAACGGAACAGTAACATGGTGCACCACTCTCCAGCGGTGGTATACCGACGACCAGCCACGGTGAACGCGTTTTACCACAAAATTCACGTGAAGAAAACGATGGAAAAAAAACTATCGAGTCCCGAAAGTGATTCGGGTAGTTTTTTTTGGATATGGAACTTTGCATTGATGGCTAAAAGCTGTCAATTCCGTAGAACTCACAGAGAGCTTCGTTTTGACTGGTTATGGCTTCCGTAACTCCAAAAGAGGCAACCGTTATGGCTGTCCGAATAATTGATATCCTCAGGGCGTAACATCTACGGTGCAAGGTGCAACATCCGTCCAAATTGCCGAAACAGTGCCGTACGACTTTTAGAAATGAGTGCATGGATTTGAAACGGAACAATACCATGGTGCACCGCTATCCAGCGGTGGTATATCGACGACCAACCACGGTAATCGCGTTTTACCATAAAATTCACATGAAGAAAACGATGGGTAAAAAAAACTATCGAGTGTCGAAAGTGATTGGATAGTCTTTTTTTGGATATAGAACTATGCATTGACGGCTAAAAGTAGTCCAAGCCGTAGAACTCACAGAGATCTTCGTTTTGACTCGTTATGGCTCCCATAACTCCAAAAGAGGCAACCGTTATGGCTGTCCGAATAATCGATATATTCAGGGCGCAACATCTACGGTGCAAGGTGCAACATCCATCCAAAATGCCAAAACAGTGTCGTACGATTTTTAGAAATGAGTGCATGGATTTGAAACGGAACAGTACCATGGTGCACCACTCTCCAGCGATGGTATATCGACGACCAGCCACAGTGATAGCGTTTTACCATAAAATTCACGTGAAGAAAACGATGGGTAAAAAAAAACTATCGAGTCTCGAATGTGATTCGCGTAGTCTTTTTTTGGATATGGAACTATGCATTGACGGCTAAAAGCGGTCAAAGCCGTAGAACTCACATAGAGCTTCGTTTTGACTGGTTATGGCTCCCGTAACTCCAAAAGAGGCAACCGTTATGGCTGTCCGAATAATCGATATCCTCAGGGCGCAACATCTACGGTGCAAGGTGCAACATCCGTCCAAAATGCCGAAACATTGCCGTAAGACTTTTAGAAATGAGTGCATGGATTTGAAACATAACAATACCATGGTGCACCACTCTTCAGCGGTAGTATACCGACGACCAGCCACGGTGATCGCGTTTTACCATAAAATTCACGTGAAGAAAACGATGGGTAAAAAAAACTATCGAGTCCCGAAAGTGATTCGAGAAGTTTTTTTTTTGTATATGGAACTATGCATTGACAGCTAAAAGCATTCAAAGCCGTAGAACTCACAAAGAGCTTCGTTTTGACTGGTTATGGCTTCCGTAACTCCAAAAGAGGCAACCGTTATGGCTGTCCGAATAATCGATATCCTCAGGGCGCAACATCTACGATGCAAGGTGCAACATCCGTCCAAAATGTCGAAACAGTGTCGTACGACTTTTAGAAATGAGTGCATGGATTTGAAACGGAATAGTACCATGGTGCACCACTATCCAGTGGTGGTATATCGACGACCAGCCACGGTGATCGCGTTTTACCATAAAATTCACGTGAAGAAAACGATGGGTAAAAAAAACTATCGAGTGCCCAAAGTGATTCGGAAAGTCTTTTTTTGGATATGGAACTATGCATTAACGGCTAAAAGCAGTCAAAGCCGTAGAACTGACAAACAGCTTCATTTTGACTGGTTATGGCTCCCGTAACACAAAAAGAGTCAACCGTTATGGCTGTCCGAATAATCGATATCCTCAGGGCGCAACATCTACGGTCCAAGGTGCAACATCCGTCCAAAATGTCGAAACAGTGCCGTACGACTTTTAGAAATGAGTGCATGGATTTGAAACGGAACAGTACCATGGTGCACCACTCTCCAGCGATGGTATATCGATGACCAGCGACGGTGATCGCGTTTTACCATAAAATTCACGTGAAGAAAATGATGGGTAAAAAAAACTATCGAGTCCCGAATGTGATTCGGGTAGTCTTTTTTTGGATTTGGAACTATGCATTGACGGCTAAAAGCTATCAAAGCCGTAGAACTCACAAAGAGCTTCGTTTTGACTGGTTATGGCTCCCGTAACTCCAAAAGAGGCAACCGTTATGGCTGTCCGAATAATCGATATCCTCCGGGCGCAACATCTACGGTGCAAGGTGCAACATCCGTCCAAAAGCCGAAACAGTGCCGTATGACTTTTAGAAATGAGTGGTTGGATTTGAAACGAAACAGTACCATGGTACACCACTCTCCAGCGGTGGTATACCGACGACCAGCCACGGTGATCGCGTTTTACCATAAAATTCACGTGAAGAAAATGATGGGTAAAAAATCTATCAAGTCCTGAATGTGATTCGGTTAGTCTTTTTTTGGATTTGGAACTATGCATTGACGGCTAAAAGCAGTCAAAGCCATAGAACTCATAGGTTGCTTCGTTTTGACTAGTTATGGCTTCCGTAGCTCCAAAAGAGGCAACCGTTATGGCTGTCCGAATAATCGATATCCTGAGGGCGCAACATCTATGGTGCAAGGTGCAACATCTGTCCAAAATACCGAAACAGTGCCGAACGACTTTTAGAAATGTGTGCATGGATTTGAAACGAAACAGTACCATGGTGCACCACTCTCTAGTGGTGGTATATTGACGACCAACCACGGCGATCGCGTTTTACCATAAAATTCACGTGAAGAAAACGATGGGTAAAAAAACTATCGAGTCCCGAATATGATTCGGGTAGTCTTTTTTTGGATATGGAACTATGCATAGACGGCTAAAAGCTGTCAAAGCCGTAGAACTCACAGAGAGCTTCGTTTTGACTGGTTATGGCTCCCGTAACTCCAAAAGAAGCAACCGTTATGGCTGTCCGAATAATCGATATCCTAAGGGCGCAACATCTACGATGCAAGGTGCAACATCCGTCCAAAATGTCAAAACAGTGCCGTAGGACTTTTAGAAAAGAGTGCATGGATTTGAAACGGAACAGTACCATGGTGCACCACTATCCAGCGGTGGTATATCAACGACCAGCCACGGTGATCGCGTTTTACCATAAAATTCACGTGAAGAAAACGATGGGTAAAAAACCTATCGAGTGCCGAAAGTGATTCGGAAATACTTCTTTTGGATATGGATCTATGCATTGACGGCTAAAAGCAGTCAAAGCCATAGAACTCACAAAGAGCTTCGTTTTGACTGGTTATGGCTCCAGTAACACAAAAAGAGGCAACCGTTATGGCTGTTCGAATAATCGATATCCTCAGGGCGCAACATCTACGGTCCAAGGTGCAACATCCGTCTAAAATGCCGAAACAGTGCAGTACGACTTTTAGAAATGAGTGCATGGATTTGAAACGGAACAGTACCATGGTGCACCACTCTCCAGCGATGGTATATCGACGACCAGCGATGGTGATCGCGTTTTACCATAAAATTCACGTGATGAAAACGATGGGTAAAAAAAACTATCGAGTCCCGAAAGTGATTCGGGTAGTTTTTTTTGTATATGGAACTATGCATTGACGGCTAAAATCATTCAAAGCCGTAGAACTCACAAAGAGCTTCGTTTTGACTGGTTATGGCTTCCGTAACTCCAAAAGAGGCAACCGTTATGGCTGTCCGAATAATGGATATCCTCAGGGCGCAACACCTACGATTCAAGGTGCAACATCCGTCCAAAATGTCGAACAGTGTCGTACAACTTTTAGAAATGAGTGCATGGATTTGAAACGGAATATTACCATGGTGCACCACTATCCAGCGGTGGTATATCGACGACCAGCCACGGTGATTGCGTTTTACCATAAAATTCACGTGAAGAAAATGATGGGTAAAAAAAACTATCGAGTGCCCAAAGTGATTCGGAAAGTCTTTTTTTGGATATGGAACTATGCATTGACGGCTAAAAGCAGTCAAAGCCGTAGAACTCACAAAGAGCTTCGTTTTGACTGGTTATGGCTCCCGTAGCACAAAAAGAGGCAACCGTTATGGCTGTTCGAATAATCGATATCCTCAGGGCGCAACATATACGGTCCAAGTTGCAACATCCGTCCAAAATGGCGAAACAGTGTCGTATGACTTTTAGAAATGAGTGCATGGATTTGAAACGGAACAGTACCATGGTGCACCACTCTCCAGCGATGGTATATCGACGACCAGCGACGGTGATCGCGTTTTACCATAAAATTCACGTGAAGAAAACGATGGGTAAAAAAAACTATATAGTCCCGAATGTGATTCGGGTAGTCTTTTTTTGGATTTGGAACTATTCATTGACGGCTAAAAGCTGTCAAAGCCGTAGAACTCACAAAGAGCTTCGTTTTGACTGGTTATGGCTCCCGTAACTCCAAAAGAGGCAACTGTTATGGCTGTCCGAATAATCGATATGCTCCGGGCGCAACATCTACGGTGCAAGGTGCAACATCCGTCCAAAATGCCGAAACAGTGCCGTTCGACTTTTAGAAATGAGTGGTTGGATTTGAAACGGAACAGTACCATGGTACACCACTCTCCAGCGGTGGTATACCGACGACCAGCCACGGTGATCGCGTTTTACCATAAAATTCACGTGAAGAAAACGATGGGTAAAAATACTATCGAGTCCTAAAAGTGATTCGAGTAGTTTTTTTTGGAAATGGAACTATGCATCGACGGCTAAAAGCAGTCAAAGCCATAGAACTCATAAGGTGCTTCGTTTTGACAAGTTATGGCTTCCGTAGCTCCAAAAGAGGCAACCATTATGGCTGTCCGAATAATCGATATCCTCAGGGCGCAACATCTACGGTGCAAGTTGCAACATCCGTCCAAAATACCGAAACAGTGCCGAACGACTTTTAGAAATGTGTGCATGGATTTGAAACGAACCAGTACCATGGTGCACCACTCTCCAGCGGTGGTATATTGACGACCAACCACGGCGATCGCGTTTTACCATAAAATTCACGTGAAGAAAACGATAGGTAAAAAAAACTATCGAGTCCCGAAAGTGATTCGGGCAGTATTTTTTTGGATATGGAACTATGCATTGACGGCTAAAAGCTGTCAGAGCCGTAGAACTCACAGAGAGCTTCTTTTTGACTGGTTATGGCTCCCGTAACTCCAAAAGAGGCAACCGTTATGGCTGTCCGAATAATCAATATCCTCCGGGTGCAACATTTACGGTGCAAGGTGCAACATCCGTTCAAAATGCCGAATCAGTGCCGTATGACTTTTAGAAATGAGTGCATGGATTTGAAATGAAACAGTACCAAGGTGCACCACTCTCCAGCGGTGGTATACCGACGACCAGTCACGGTGATCGCGTTTTACCATAAAATTCACGTGAAGAAAACGATGGGTAAAGAAAACTATCGAGTGCCGAAAGTGATTCGGAAATTCTTTTTTAGGATATGGAACAATGCATTGACGGCTAAAAGCATTCAAAGCCATAGAACTCACAAAGAGCTTCGTTTTGACTGGTTATGGCTCCCGTAACACAAAAAGAGGCAACCGTTATGGTTGTCCGAATAATCGATATCCTCAAGGCGCAACATCTACGGTCCAAGGTGCAACATCCATCCAAAATGCCGAAACAGTGCAGTACGACTTTTAGAAATTAGTGCATGGATTTGAAACGGAACACTACCATGGTGCACCACTCTCCAGCAATGGTATATCGACGACCAGCGACGGTGATCACGTTTTACCATAAAATTCACGTGAAGAAAACGATGGGTAAAAAAAACTATGGAGTCCCGAATGTGATTCGGGTAGTCTTTTTTTGGATTTGGAACTATGCATTAACGGCTAAAAGTTGTCAAAGCCGTAGAACTCATAGAGAGCTTCGTTTTGACTGGTTATGGCTCCCGTAACTCCAAAAGAGGCAACCGTTATGGCTGTCCGAATAATCGATATCCTCCGGGCGCAACATCTACGGTGCAAGGTGGAACATCCGTCCAAAATGCCGAAACAGTGCCGTACGACTTTTAGAAATGAGTGGTTGGATTTGAAACGGAATAGTACCATGGTACACCACTCTCCAGCGGTGGTATACCGACGACCAGCCACGGTGATCGCGTTTTACCATAAAATTCACGGGAAGAAAACGATGGGTAAAAAAACTATCGAGTCCTGAAAGTGATTCAGGTAGGTTTTATTGGAAATGGAACTATGCATTGACGGCTAAAGGCCATCAAAGCCGTAGAACTCATAGGGAGCTTCTTTTTGACTGGTTATGGCTTCCGTAGCTCCAAAAGAGGCAACCGTTATGGCTGTCTGAATAATCGATATCCTCAGGGCGCAACATCTACGGTGCAAGGTGCAACATCCGTCCAAAATACCGAAACAGTGCCGTACGACTTTTAGAAATGAGTGCATGGATTTAAAACGGAACAGTACCATGGTGCACCACTCTCCAGCGGTGGTATATTGACGACCAACCACGGCGATCGCGTTTTACCATAAAATTTACGTGAAGAAAACGATGGGTAAAAAAAACTATCGAGTCCCGAATGTGATTCGGGTAGTCTTTTTTTGGATATGGAACTATGCATTGATGGCTAAAAGCGGTCGAAGCCGTAGAAGTCACAGAGAGCTTCGTTTTGACTAGTTATGGCTCCCGTAACACAAAAAGAGGCAACCGTTATGGCTGTCTGAATAATCGATATACTCAGGGCGCAACATCTACGGTCCAAGGTGCAACATCCGTCCAAAATGCCTAAACAGTGCCTTACAACTTTTAGAAATGAGTGCATGGATTTGAAACGGAACAGTACCATGGTACACCACTCTCCAGCGGTGGTATACCGACGACCAGCCACGGTGATCGCGTTTTACCATAAAATTCACGTGAAGAAAACGATGGGTAAAAAAACTATCGAGTCCCGAAAGTGATTCGGGTAGTTTTTTTTTGATATGGAACTATGCATTGACGGCTAAAAGCTGTCAAAGCCGTAGAACTCATAGGGAGCTTCGTTTTGACTGGTTATGGTTTCCGTAGCTCCAAAAGAGGCAACCGTTATGGCTGTTCGAATAATCGATATCCTCAGGGCGCAACATATACGGTCCAAGTTGCAACATCCGTCCAAAATGGCGAAACAGTGTCGTATGACTTTTAGAAATGAGTGCATGGATTTGAAACGGAACAGTACCATGGTGCACCACTCTCCAGCGATGGTATATCGACGACCAGCGACGGTGATCGCGTTTTACCATAAAATTCACGTGAAGAAAACGATGGGTAAAAAAAACTATATAGTCCCGAATGTGATTCGGGTAGTCTTTTTTTGGATTTGGAACTATTCATTGACGGCTAAAAGCTGTCAAAGCCGTAGAACTCACAGAGAGCTTCGTTTTGACTGGTTATGGCTCCCGTAACTCCAAAAGAGGCAACTGTTATGGCTGTCCGAATAATCGATATGCTCCGGGCGCAACATCTACGGTGCAAGGTGCAACATCCGTCCAAAATGCCAAAACAGTGCCGTTCGACTTTTAGAAATGAGTGGTTGGATTTGAAACGGAACAGTACCATGGTACACCACTCTCCAGCGGTGGTTTACCGACGACCAGCCACGGTGATCGCGTTTTACCATAAAATTCACGTGAAGAAAACGATGGGTAAAAATACTATCGAGTCCTAAAAGTGATTCGAGTAGTTTTTTTTGGAAATGGAACTATGCATCGACGGCTAAAAGCAGTCAAAGCCATAGAACTCATAAGGTGCTTCGTTTTGACAAGTTATGGCTTCCGTAGCTCCAAAAGAGGCAACCATTATGGCTGTCCAAATAATCGATATCCTCAGGGCGCAACATCTACGGTGCAAGGTGCAACATCCGTCCAAAATACCGAAACAGTGCCGAACGACTTTTAGAAATGTGTGCATGGATTTGAAACGAAACAGTACCATGGTGCACCACTCTCTAGCGGTGGTATATTGACGACCAACCACGGCGATCGCGTTTTACCATAAAATTCACGTGAAGAAAACGATAGGTTAAAAAAAAACTATCGAGTCCCGAAAGTGATTCGGGCAGTATTTTTTTGGATATGGAACTATGCATTGACGGCTAAAAGCTGTCAGAGCCGTAGAACTCACAGAGAGCTTCTTTTTGACTGGTTATGGCTCCCGTAACTCCAAAAGAGGCAACCGTTATGGCTGTCCGAATAATCAATATCCTCCGGGTGCAACATCTACGGTGCAAGGTGCAACATCCGGGTGCAACATCTACGGCGATCGCGTTTTACCATAAAATTCATGTGAAGAAAACGATGGGTAAAAAAAACTATCGAGTGCCGAAAGTGATTCGGAAATTCTTTTTTAGGATATGGAACAATGCATTGACGGCTAAAAGCATTCAAAGCCATAGAACTCACAAAGAGCTTCGTTTTGACTGGTTATGGCTCCCGTAACACAAAAAGAGGCAACCGTTATGGTTGTCCGAATAATCGATATCCTCAGGGCGCAACATCTACGGTCCAAGGTGCAACATCCATCCAAAATGCCGAAACAGTGCAGTACGACTTTTAGAAATGAGTGCATGGATTTGAAACGGAACAGTACCATGGTGCACCACTCTCCAGCGATGGTATATCGACGACCAGCGACGGTGATCACGTTTTACCATAAAATTCACGTGAAGAAAACGATGGGTAAAAAAAACTATCGAGTCCCGAATGTGATTCGGGTAGTCTTTTTTTGGATTTGGAACTATGCATTGACGGCTAAAAGTTGTCAAAGCCGTAGAACTCATAGAGAGCTTCGTTTTGACTGGTTATGGCTCTCGTAACTCCAAAAGAGGCAACCGTTATGGCTGTCCGAATAATCGATATCCTCCGGGCGCAACATCTACGGTGCAAGGTGCAACATCCGTCCAAAATGCCGAAACAGTGCCGTACGACTTTTAGAAATGAGTGCATGGATTTAAAACGGAACAGTACCATGGTGCACCACTCTCCAGCGGTGGTATATTGACGACCAACCACGGCGATCGCGTTTTACCATAAAATTTACGTGAAGAAAACGATGGGTAAAAAAAACTATCGAGTCCCGAATGTGATTCGGGTAGTCTTTTTTTGGATATGGAACTATGCATTGATGGCTAAAAGCTGTCGAAGCCGTAGAACTCAAAGAGAGCTTCGTTTTGACTAGTTATGGCTCCCGTAACACAAAAAGAGGCAACCGTTATGGCTGTCCGAATAATCGATATACTCAGGGCGCAACATCTACGGTCCAAGGTGCAACATCCGTCCAAAATGCCTAAACAGTGCCTTACAACTTTTAGAAATGAGTGCATGGATTTGAAACGGAACAGTACCATGGTACACCACTCTCCAGCGGTGGTATACCGACGACCAGCCACGGTGATCGTGTTTTACCATAAAATTCACGTGAAGAAAACGATGGGTAAAAAAACTATCGAGTCCCGAAAGTGATTCGGGTAGTTTTTTTTTGATATGGAACTATGCATTGACGGCTAAAAGCTGTCAAAGCCGTAAAACTCATAGGGAGCTTCGTTTTGACGGGTTATGGTTTCCGTAGCTCCAAAAGAGGCAACCATTATGGCTGTCCGAATAATCGATATCCTCAGGGCGCAACATCTACGGTGCAAGGTGCAACATCCGTCCAAAATACAGAAACAGTGCCGTACGACTTTTATAAATGAGTGCATGGATTTGAAATGGAACAGTACCATGGTGCACCACTGTCCAGCGGTGGTATATCGACGACCAACCACATCGATTGCGTTTTACCATAAAATTCATGTGAAGAAAACGATGGATAAAAAAAAACTTTCGAGTACCGAAAGTGATTCGGGCAGTTTTTTTGGATATGGAACTATGCATTGACGGCTAGATGCTGTCAAAGCCGTAGAACTCATAGGGAGCTTCGTTTTGACTGGTTATGGCTTCCGTAGCTCCAAAAGAGGCAACCGTTATGGCTGTCCGAATAATCGATATCCTCGGGCGCAACATCTACGGTGCAAGGTGCAACATCCGTCCAAAATGCCGAAACAGTGCCGTACGTCTTTTAGAAATGAGTGGTTGGATTTGAAATGGAACAGTACCATGGTACACAACTCTCCAGCAGTGGTATACCGACGACCAGCCACGGTGATCGCGTTTTACCATAAAATTAACGTGAAGAAAACGATGGGTAAAAAAACTATCGAGTCCTGAAAGTGATTCGGGTAGTTTTTTTGGAAATGGAACTATGCATTGACGGCTAAAAGCAGTCAAAGCCATAGAACTCATAGGGTTCTTCGTTTTGACTAGTTATGGCTTCCGTAGCTCCAAAAGAGGCAACCGTTATGGCTGTCCGAATAATCGATATCCTCAAGGCGCAACATCTACGGTGCAAGGTGCAACATCCGTCCAAAATATCGAAACAGTGTCGTACGACTTTTAGAAATTTGTGCATGGATTTGAAACGAAACAGTACCATGGTGCACCACTCTCCAGCGGTGGTATATTGACGACCAACCACGGCGATCGCGTTTTACCATAAAATTCACGTGAAGAAAACGATGGGTAAAAAAACTATCGAGTCCCGAATGTGATTCGGGTAGTCTTTTTTTGGATATGGAACTATGCATATACGGCTAAAAGCTATCAAAGCCGTAGAACTCATAGAGAGCTTCGTTTTGACTGGTTATGGCTCCCGTAACTCCAAAAGAAGCAACCGTTATGGCTGTCCAAATAATCGATATCCTGAGGGCGCAACATCTACGATGCAAGGTGCAAGGTCCGTCCAAAATGTCGAAACAGTGCCGTACGACTTTTAGAAATGAGTGCATGGATTTGAAATGGAATAGTACCATGGTGCACCACTATCCAGCGGTGGTATATCGACGGCCAGCCACGGTGATCGCTTTTTACCATAAAATTCACGTGAAGAAAACGATGGGTAAAAAAAACTATCGAGTGCCGAAAGTGATTCGGAAATTCTTTTTTTGGATATGGAACTATGCATTGACGGCTAAAAGCAGTCAAAGCCGTAGAACTCACAAAGAGCTTCGTTTTGACTGGTTATGGCTCCCGTAACACAAAAAGAGGCAACCGTTATGACTGTCCGAATAATCGATATCCTCAGGGCGCAACATCTACGGTCCAAGGTGCAACATCCGTACAAAATGCCGAAACAGTGCAGTACGACTTTTAGAAATGAGTGCATGGATTTGAAACGGAACAGTACCATGGTGCACCACTCTCCAGCGATGGTATATCGACGACCAGCGACGGTGATTGCGTTTTACCATAAAATTCACGTGAAGAAAACGATGGGTAAAAAAAACTATCGAGTCCCGAATGTGATTCGGGTAGTCTTTTTTTGGATTTGGAACTATGCATTGATGGCTAAAAGATGTCAAAGCCGTAGAACTCACAAAGAGCTTCGTTTTGACTGGTTATGGCTCCCGTAACTCCAAAAGAGGCAACCGTTATAGCTGTCCGAATAATCGATATCCTCCGAGCGTAACATCTACGGTACAAGGTGCAACATCCATCCAAAATGCCGAAACAGTGCCGTACAGCTTTTAGAAATGAGTGGTTGGATTTGAAACGGAACAGTACCATGGTACACCACTCTCCAGCGGTGGTATACCGACGACCAGCCACGGTGATCGCGTTTTACCATAAAATTCACGTGAAGAAAATGATGGGTAAAATAACTATCGAGTCCTGAAAGTGATTCAGGTAGTTTTTTTTGGAAATGGAACTATGCATTGACAGCTAAAAGTTGTCAAAGCCGTAGAACTCATAGGGAGCTTCTTTTTGACTGGTTATGGCTTCCGTAGCTCCAAAAGAGGCAACCGTTATGGCTGTCCGAATAATCGATATCCTCAGGGCGCAACATCTACGGTGCAAGGTGCAACATCCGTCCAAAATACCGAAACAGTGTCGTACGACTTTTAGAAATGAGTGCATGGATTTGAAACGGAATAGTACCATGGTGCACCACTCACCAGCGATGGTATATCGACGACCAGCCACGGTGATCGCGTTTTACCATAAAATTCACGTGAAGAAATCGATGGGTAAAAAAAACTATCGAGTCCCGAATATGATTCGGGTAATCTTTTTTTGACATGGAACTATGCATTGACGGCTAAAAGATGTCAAAGCCGTAGAACTCATAGGGAGCTTCTTTTTGACTGGTTATGGCTTCCGTAGCTCCAAAAGAGGCAACCGTTATGGCTGTCCGAATAATCGATATCCTCAGGGCGCAACATCTACGGTGCAAGGTGCAACATCCGTCCAAAATACCGAAACAGTGTCGTAGGACTTTTAGAAATGAGTGCATGGATTTGAAACGGAATAGTACCATGGTGCACCACTCTCCAGCGGTGGTATATTGACGACCAACTACGGTGATCGCGTTTTACCATAAAATTCACGTGAAGAAAACGATGGGGAAAAAAACTATTGATTCCAGAATGTGATTCGGGTAGTCTTTTTTTGGATATGGAACTATGCATTGACGGCTAAAAGCTGTCAAAGCCGTAGAACTCACAGAGAGTTTCGTTTTGACTGGTTATGGCTTCCGTAACACAAAAAGAGGCAACCGTTATGGCTGTCCGAATAATCGATATCCTCAGGGCGCAACATCTACGGTCCAAGGTGCAACATCCGTCCAAAATGCCTAAACAGTGCCTTACGACTTTTAGAAATGAGTGCATGGATTTGAAACGGAACAGTACCATGGTACACCACTCTCCAGTGGTGGTATACCGACGACCAACCACGGTGATCGCGTTTTACCATAAAATTCACGTGAAGAAAACGATGGGTAAAAAAACTATCGAGTCCCGAAAGTGATTCGGGTAGTTTTTTTTTTGATATGGAACTATGAATTGACGGCTAAAAGCTGTCAAAGCCGTAGAACTCATAGGGAGCTTCGTTTTGACTGGTTATGGCTTCCATAGCTCCAAAAGAGGCAACCGTTATGGCTGTCCAAATAATCGATATCCTCAGGGCGCAACATCTACGGTGCAAGGTGCAACATCCATCCAAAATACCGAAACAGTGCCGTACGACTTTTATAAATGAGTGCATGGATTTGAAACGGAATAGTACCATGGTGCACCACTCTCCAGCAGTGGTATATCGACGACCAACCACATCGATCGCGTTTTACCATAAAATTCACATGAAGAAGACGATGGATAAAAAAAACTTTCGAGTCCCGAAAGTGATTCGGGCAATTTTTTTTGGATATGGAACTATGCATTGACGGCTAGAAGCTGTCAAAGCCGTAGAACTCATAGAGAGCTTCGTTTTGACTGGTTATGGCTTCCGTAGCTCCAAAAGAGGCAACCGTTATGGCTGTCCGAATAATCGATATCCTCAAGGCGCAACATCTACGGTCCAAGGTGCAACATTCGTACAAAATGCCGAAACAGCGCAGTACGACTTTTAGAAATGAGTGCATGGATTTGAAACGGAACAGTACCATGGTGCACCACTCTCCAGCGATGGTATATCGACGACCAGCGACGGTGATTGCGTTTTACCATAAAATTCACGTGAAGAAAACGATGGGTAAAAAAAACTATCGAGTCCCGAATGTGATTCGGGTAGTCTTTTTTTGGATTTGGAACTATGCATTGATGGCTAAAAGATGTCAAAGCCGTAGAACTCACAAAGAGCTTCGTTTTGACTAGTTATGGCTCCCGTTGCTCCAAAAGAGGCAACCATTATGGTTGTTCGAATAATCGATCTCCTCAGGGTGCAACATCTACGGTGCAAGGTGCAACATTCGTCCAAAATGCCGAAACAGTGCCGTACGACTTTTAGAAATGAGTGCATGGATTTGAAACAGAACAGTACCATGGTGCACCACTATCCAGCGGTGGTATATCGACGACCAGCCACGGTGATCGCGTTTTACCATAATATTCACTTGACGAAAACGATGGGTAAAAAAAACTATCGAGTGCCGAAAGTGATTCGGAAAGTCTTTTTTTTATATGGAACTATGCATTGACGGCTAAAAGCATCCAAATCCGTAGAACTCACAGAGAGCTTCGTTTTGACTGGTTATGGCTCCCGTAACACCAAAAGAGGCAACCGTTATAGCTGTCCGAATAATCGATATCCTCCGGGCGCAACATCTACGGTCCAAGGTGCAATATCCGTCCAAAATGCCGAAACAGTGCCGTACGACTTTTAGAAATGAGTGCATGGATTTGAAATGGAACAGTACCATGGTGCCCCACTCTCCAGCGATGGTATATCGACGACCAGCGACGGTGATCGCATTTTACCATAAAATTCACGTGAAGAAAACAATGGGTAAAAAAACTATCGAGTCCCGAATGTAATTCGGGTAGTCTTATTTTGGATATGGAACTATGCATTGACGGCTAAAAGCTGTCAAAGCCGTAGAACTCACAAAGAGCTTCGTTTTGACTGGTTATGGCTTCCGTAACTCCAAAAGAGGCCACCGTTATGGCTGTCCGAATAATCGATATCCTCCGGGCGCAACATCTACGGTGCAAGGTGCAACATCCGTCCAAAATGCCAAAACAGTGTCGTATGACTTTTAGAAATGAGTGCATGGATTTGAAACGGAACAGTACCATGGTACACCACCCTCCAGCGGTGGTATACCGACGACCATCCACGGTGATCGCGTTTTACCATAAAATTCACGTGAAGAAAACGATGGGTAAAAGAACTATCGAGTCCCGAAAGTGATTCGGGTAGTTTTTTCATGATATGGAACTATGCATTGACGGCTAAAAGCTGTCAAAGCCGTAGAACTCGTAGGGAGCTTCATTTTGACTGGTTATGGCTTCCGTAGCACCAAATGAGGCAACTGTTATGGTTGTCCGAATAATCGATATCCTTCGGGCGCAACATCTACGGTGCAAGGTGCAACATCCGTCCAAAATACCAAAACAGTGTCGTACGACTTTTAGAAATGAGTGCATGGACTTGAAACAGAACAGTACCATGGTGCAGCACTCTCTAGCGGTGGTATATCGACGACCAACCACGGCGATCGCGTTTTACCATAAAATTCACGTGAAGAAAACGATGGATAAAAAAAACATTCGAGTCCCGAAAGTGATTCGGGTAGTTTTTTTGGATATGGAACTATGCATTAATGGCTAAAAGCTGTCAAAGCCGTAGAACTCACAGAGAGCTTCGTCTTGACTGGTTATGGCTCCCGTAATTCCAAAAGAGGCAACCGTTATGGCTGTTCGAATAATCGATATCCTCAGGGCACAACATCTTCGGTGCAAGGTGCAACATCCGTCCAAAATGCCGAAACAGTGCCGTACGACTTTTAGAAGTGAGTGCATGGATTTGAAACGGAACAGTACCAAGCTGCACCACTATCTAGCGGTGGTATATCGACGACCAGCCACGGTGATCGTGTTTTACCATAAAATTCACGTAAAGAAAACTATGGGTAAAAAAAAACTATCGAGTGCCGAAAGTGATTCGGAAAGTCTTTTTTTGGATTGGAACTATGTATTGACGGCTAAAAGAAGTCAAAGCCATAGAACTCACAAAGAGCTTCGTTTTGACTGGTTATGGCTCCCGTAGCACCAAAAGAGGCAACCGTTATGGCTATCCGAATAATCGATATCCTCCGGGCGCAACATCTACGGTCCAAGGTGCAACATCCGTCCAAAATGCCGAAACAGTGCCGTACGACTTTTAGAAATGAGTGCATGAATTTCAAATGGAACAGTACCATGGTGCACCACTCTCCAGCGATGGTTTATCGACGACCAGCGACGGCGATCGCGTTTTACCATAAAATTCACGTGAAGAAAACGATGGGTAAAAAAACTATCGAGTCCCGAATGTGATTCGGGTAGTCGTTTTCTAGATATGGAACTATGCATTGACGGCTAAAAGCTGTTAAAGCCGTAGAACTCACAAACAGCTTCGTTTTGACTGGTTATGGCTCCCGTAACTCCAAAAGAGGCAACCGTTATGGCTGTCCGAATAATCGATATCCTCCGGGCGCAACATCTACCGTGCAAGGTGCAACATCCGTCCAAAATGCCAAAACAGTGCCGTACGACTTTTAGTAATGAGTGCATGGATTTGAAACGGAACAATACCATGGTACACCACTCTCCAGCGGTGGTATACCGACGACCAGCCACGGTGATCGCGTTTTACCATAAAATTCACGTGAAGAAAACGATGGGTAAAAAAACTATCGAGTCCCGAAAGTGATTCGGGTAGTTTTTTTTTGATATGGAACTATGAATTGACGGCTAAAAGCTGTCAAAGCCGTAGAACTCATAGGGAGCTTCGTTTTGACTGGTTATGGCTTCCGTAGCTCCAAAAGAGGCAACCGTTATGGCTGTCCGAATAATCGATATCCTCCGGGCGCAACATCTACGGTGCAAGGTGCAACATCCGTCCAAAATACCGAAACAGTGCCGTACGACTTTTAGAAATGAGTGCATGGATTTGAAACAGAACAGTACCATGGTGCAGCACTCTCTAGCGGTGGTATATCGACGACCAACCACGGCGATCGCGTTTTACCAAAAAATTCCCGTGAAGAAAACGATGGATAGAAAAAAACTTTCGAGTCCCGAAAGTGATTCGGGTAGTTTTTTTTGGAGATGGAACTATGCATTGATGGCTAAAAGCTGTCAAAGCCGTAGAACTCACAGAGAGCTTCGTTTGGACTGGTTATGGCTCCCGTAACTCCAAAGAGGCAACCGTTATGGCTGTCCGAATAATCGATATCCTCAGGGCGCAACATCTACAGTGCAAGGTGCAACATCCGTCCAAAATGCCGAAATAGTGTCGTACGACTTTTAGAAATGAGTGCATGGATTTGAAACGGAACAGTACCATGGTGCACCACTATCCAGCGGTGGTATATCGACGACCAGCCACGGTGATTAAGTTTTACCATAAAATTCACGTGAAGAAAACTATAGGTAAAAAAAAACTATCGAGTGCCTAAATTGATTCGGATAGTCTTTTTTTGGATATGGAACTATGCATTGACGGCTAAAAGCAGTCGAAGCCGTAGAACTCACAAAGAGCTTCATTTTGACTGGTTATGGCTCCCGTAACTCCAAAAGAGGCAACCGTTATGACTGTCCGAACAATCGATATCCTCAGTGCGCAACATCTATGGTGCAAGGTGCAACATCCGTCCAAAATGCCGAAACAGTGCCGTACGACTTTTAGAAATGAGTGCATGGATTTGATACGGAACAGTACCATGGTGCACCACACTCCAGCAGTGGTATACCGACGACCAGGCACGGTGATCGGGTTTTACCATAAAATTCACGTGAAGAAAACGATGGGTAAAAAAAACTATCGAGTCCCGAAAGTGATTCGGGTAGTTTTTTTTGGATATGGAATTATGCATTGATAGCTAAAAGCTGTCAAATCCGTAGAACTCACAGAGAGCTTAGTTTTGAGTGGTTATAGCTCCTGTAACTCCAAAAAGGCAACCGTTATGGTTGTCCGAATAATCGATATCCTCAGGGCGCAACATCTACGGTGCAAGGTGCAACATCCGTCCAAAATGCCGAAACAGTGCCGTATGACTTTTAGAAATGAGTGCATGGATTTGAAACGGAACAGTACCATGGTGCACCACTATCCAACGGTGGTATATCGACGACCAGCCACGGTAATTGCGTTTTACCATAAAATTCACGTGAAGAAAACGATGGGTAAAAAAAACTATCGAGTGTCGAAAGTGATTCGGATAGTCTTTTTTGGATATGGAACTATGCATTGACGGCTAAAAGCAGTCAAAGCCGTAGAACTAACAAAGAGCTTCGTTTTGAGTGGTTATGGCTCCCGTAATTCCAAAAGAGGCAACCGTTATGGCTGTTCGAATAATCGATATCCTCAGGGCGCAACATCTACGGTGCAAGGTGCAACATCCGTCCAAAATGCCAAAGCAGTGCCGTACGACTTTTAGAAGTGAGTGCATGGATTTGAAACGAAATAGTACCAAGGTGCAACACTATCCAGCGGTGGTATATCGACGACCAGCCACGGTGATCGTGTTTTACCATAAAATTCACGTAAAGAAAACTATGGGTAAAAAAAAACTATCGAGTGCCTAAAGTGATTCGGAAAGTCTTTTTTTGGATATGGAACTATGCATTGATGGCTAAAAGCAGTCAAAGCCGTAGAACTAACAAAGAGCTTCGTTTTGACTGGTTATGGCTCCCGTAACTCCAAAAGAGGCAACCGTTATGGCTGTCCGAATAATCGATATCCTCAGGGCGCAACATCTACGGTGCAAGGTGCAACATCCGTCCGAAATGCCGAAACAGTGCCGTACGACTTTTAGAAATGAGTGCATGGATTTGAAACGGAACAGTACCATGGTGCACCACTCTCCAGCGATGGTATATCGACGACCAGCCACGGTGATCGCGTTTTACCATAAAATTCACGTGAAGAAATCGATGGGGAAAAAAACTATCGAGTCCCGAATGTGATTTGGGAAGTCTTATTTTGGATATGGAACTGTGCATTGACGGCTAAAAGCTGTAAAAGCCGTAGAACTCACAAAGAACTTCATTTTGACTGGTTATGGCTCCCGTAACTCCAAAAGAGGCAACTGTTATGGCTGTCCGAATAATCGATATCCTCAGTGTGCAACATCTACCGTGCAAGGTGCAACATCCGTCCAAAATGCCAAAACAGTGCCGTACGACTTTTAGTAATGAGTGCATGGATTTGAAACGGAACAGTACCATGGTACACCACTCTCCAGCGGTGGTATACCGACGACCAGCCACGGTGATCGCATTTTACCATAAAATTCACGTGAAGAAAACGATGGGTAAAAAAACTATCGAGTCCCGAAAGTGATTCGGGTAGTTTTTTTTTGATATGGAACTATGAATTGACGGCTAAAAGCTATCAAAGCCATAGAACTCATAGGGAGCTTCGTTTTGACTGGTTATGGCTTTCGTAGCTCCAAAAGAGGCAACCGTTATGGCTGTCCGAATAATCGATATCCTCCAAGCGCAACATCTACGGTGCAAGGTGCAACATCCGTCCAAAATACCGAAACAGTGCCGTACGACTTTTAGAAATGAGTGCATGGATTTGAAACTGTACAGTACCATAGTGCAGCACTCTCTAGCGGTGGTATATCGACGACCAACCACGACGATCGCGTTTTACCATAAAATTCCCGTGAAGAAAACGATGGATAAAAAAAAACTTTCGAGTCCCGAAAGTGATTCGGGTAGTTTTTTTTGGATATGGAATTATGCATTGACAGCTAAAAGCTGTCAAATCCGTAGAACTCACAGAGAGCTTCGTTTTGAGTGGTTATAGCTCTCGTAACTCCAAAAAAGGCAACCGTTATGGTTGTCCGAATAATCGATATCCTCAGGGCGCAACATCTACGGTGCAAGGTGCAACATCCGTCCAAAATGCCGAAACAGTGCCGTACGACTTTTAGAAATGAGTGCATGGATTTGAAACGGAACAGTACCATGGTGCACCACTATCCAACGGTGGTATATCGACGACCAGCCACGGTAATCGCGTTTTACCATAAAATTCACGTGAAGAAAACGATGGGTAAAAAAAACTATCGAGTGTCGAAAGTGATTCGGATAGTCTTTTTTTGGATATGGAACTATGCATTGACGGCTAAAAGCAGTCAAAGCCGTAGAACTCACAAAGAGCTTCGTTTTGATTGGTTATGGCTCCCATAACACCAAAAGAGGCAACCGTTATGGCTGTCCGAACAATCGATATCCTCAGGGCGCAACATCTACGGTGCAAGGTGCAACATCCGTCCAAAATGCCGAAACAGTGACGTATGACTTTTAGAAATGAGTGTATGGATTTGAAATGGAATAGTACCATGGTGCACCACTCTCCAGCGATGGTATATCGACGACCAGCCACGGTGATCGCGTTTTACCATAAAATTCACGTAAAGAAAACGATGGGTAAAAAAACTATTGAGTCCCGAATGTGATTCAGGTAGTCTTTTCTTGGATATGGAACTATGCATTGATGGCTAAAAGCTGTGAAAGCCGTAGAACTCATAGAGAGCTTCGTTTTGACTGGTTATGGCTTCCATAACTCCAAAAGAGGCAACCGTTATGGCTGTCCGAATAATCGATATCCTCAGGGCGCAACATCTATGGTGCAAGGTGCAAAATCCGTCCAAAATGCCGAAACAATGCCGTACGACTTTTAGAAATGAGTGCATGGATTTGAAACGGAACAATACCATGGTGCACCACTATCCAGAGGTGGTATATCGACGACCAGCCACGGTAATCGCGTTTTACCATAAAATTCACGTGAAGAAAACGATGGGTAGGAAAAACTATCGAGTGCCGAAAGGGATTCGTATACTTATTTTTTTGATATGGAACTATGCATTGACGGATAAAAGTAGTCCAAGCCATAGAACTCTCAAAGAGCTTCGTTTTGACTGGTTATGGCTCCCGTAACTCCAAAAGAGGCAACCGTTATGGCTGTCTGAATAATCGATATCCTCAGGGCGCAACATCTACCGTGCAAGGAGCAACATCCGTCCAAAATGCCAAAATAGTGCTGTATAACTTTTAGAAATGTGTGCATGGATTTGAAATGGAACATTACCATGGTGCACCACTCTCCAGCGATGGTATATCGACAACCAGCCACGGTGATCGCGTTTTACCATAAAATTCACGTGAAGAAAACGATGGGTAAAAAAAACTATCGAGTCCCGAATATGATTCGGGTAGTCTTTTTTGGATATGGAACTATGCTTTGATGGCTAAACGCTGTCAAAGCCGTAGAACTCATAGAGTGCTTCGTTTTGACTGGTTATGGCTTCCGTAACTCCAAAAGAGGCAACTGTTATCGCTGTTTGAATAATCGATATCCTCAGGGCGCAACATCTACGGTGCAAGGTGTAACATCCGTCCAAAATGCCGAAACAGTGCCGTACGACTTTTAGAAATGAGTGCATGGATTTGAAACGGAACAGTACCATGGTGCACCACTCTCCAGCGGTGGTATACAGACGACCAGCCACGGTGATCGCGTTTTACCATAAAATTCACGTGAAGAAAACGATGGGTAAAAAAAACTATCGAGTCCCGAAAGTGATTCGGGTAGTTTTTTTTGTATATGGAACTATGCATTGACTGCTAAAAGCTGTCAAAGCCGTAGAACTCACAAAGAGCTTCATTTTGACTGGTTATGGCTCCCGTAACTCCAAAAGAGGCAACCATTATGGCTGTCCGAATATCGAAATCCTCAGGGCGCAACATCTACCGTGCAAGCTGCAACATCCGTCCAAAATGCCGAAACAGTGCCGTATAACTTTTAGAAATGAGTTCATGGATTGGAAATGAAACAATACCATGGTGCACCACTCTCCAGCGTTGGTATATCGACAACCAGCCACGGTGATCGCGTTTTACCATAAATTCACGTGAAGATAACGATGGGTAAAAAAACTATCGAGTCCCGAAAATGATTCGAGTAGTCTTTTTTGGATATGGAACTATGCATTGACGGCTAAAAGCTGTCAAAGCCGTAGAACTCACAGAGTGCTTCGTTTTGACTGGTTATGGCTTCCGTAACTCTAAAAGAGGCAACCGTTATGGATGTCCGAATAATCGATATCCTCGGGGCGCAACATCTACGGTGCAAGGTGCAGCATCCATCCAAAATGCCGAAACAGTGCCGTACGCTTTTAGAAATGAGTGCATGGATTTGAAACGGAATAGTACCATGGTGCACCACTCTCCAGCGGTGGTATACCGACAACCAGCCACGGTGATCGCGTTTTACCATAAAATTCACGTGAAGAAAACGAAGGGTAAAAAAAATCTATCGAGTCCCGAAAGTGATTCGAGTAGTTTTTTTTGTATATGGAACTATGCATTGATGGCTATAAGCAGTCAAAGCCGTAGAACTCACAGAGAGCTTCGTTTTGACTGGTTATGGCTCCCGTAACTCCAAATGAGGCAACCGTTATGGTTGTCCAAATAATTGAAATCCTTAGGGCGCAACATCTACCGTGCAAGTTGCAACATCCGTCCAAAATGCCGAAACAGTGCCGTATAACTTTTAGAAATGAGTGCATGGATTTGAAATGAAACAGTACCATGGTGCACCACTCTCCAGCGATGGTGTATCGACAACCAGCCCCGGTGATCGCGTTTTACCATAAAATTCACGTGAAGAAAACGATGGGTAAAAAAAACTATCGAGTCCCGAATATGATTTGGGTAGTCTTTTTTGGATATGGAACTATGCATTGACGGCTAAAAGCTGTCAAAGCCGTAGAACTCACAGAGAGCTTCGTTTTGACTGGTTATGGCTTCTGTAACTCCAAAAGAGGCAACCGTTATGGCTGTCCGAATAATCGATATCCTCAGGGCGCAACATCTACGGTGCAACATCCGTCCAAAATGCCGAAACAGTGTTGTACGACTTTTAGAAATGAGTGCATGGATTTGAAATGGAACAGTACCATGGTGCACCACTATCCAGCGGTGGTATATCGACGACCAGCCACGGTGATTGCGTTTTACCATAAAATTGACGTGAAGAAAACTATAGGTAAAAAAAACTATCGAGTGCCTAAACTGATTCGGATAGTCTTTTTTTGGATATGGAACTATGCATTGACGGCTAAAAGCAGTCAAAGCCGTAGAACTCACAAAGAGCTTCATTTTGACTGGTTATGGCTCCCGTAAGTCCAAAAGAGGCAACCGTTATGACTGTCCGAACAATCGATATCCTCAGGGCGCAACATCTATGGTGCAAGCTGCAACATCCGTCCAAAATGCCGAAACAGTGTCGTACGACTTTTAGAAATGAGTGCATGGATTTGAAACGAAATAGTACCATGGTGCACCACACTCCAGCGGTGGTATACCGATGACCAGCCACGGTGATCGCGTTTTACCATAAAATTCACGTGAAGAAAACGATGGGTAAAAAAACTATCGAGTCCCGAAAGTGATTTGGGTAGTTTTTTTTGGATATGGAATTATGCATTGACAGCTAAAAGCTGTCAAAGCCGTAGAACTCACAGAGAGCTTCGTTTTGAGTGGTTATAGCTCCCGTAACTCCAAAAGAGGCAACCGTTATGGTTGTCCGAATAATCGATATCCTCAGGGCGCAACGTCTACGGTGCAAGGTGCAACATCCGTCCAAAATGCCGAAACAGTGCCGTACGACTTTTAGAAATGAGTGCATGGATTTGAAACGGAACAGTACCATGGTGCACCACTATCCAACGGTGGTATATCGACGACCAGCCACGGTAAACGCGTTTTACCATAAAATTCACGTGAAGAAAACGATGGGTAAAAAAAACTATCGAGTGTCGAAAGTGATTCGGATAGTCCTTTTTTGGATATGGAACTATGCATTGACGGCTAAAAGCAGTCAAAGCCATAGAACTCACAAAGAGCTTCGTTTTGAGTGGTTATGGCTCCCATAACACCAAAAGAGGCAACCGTTATGGCTGTCCGAACAATCGATATCCTTAGGGCGCAACATCTACGTTGCAAGGTGCAACATCCATCCAAAATGATGAAACATTGACGTATGACTTTTAGAAATGAGTGCATGGATTTGAAATGGAACAGTACCATGGTGCACCACTCTCCAGCGATGGTATATCGACGACCAGCCACGGTGATCGCGTTTTACCATAAAATTCACGTAAAGAAAACGATGGGTAAAAAAACTATTGAGTCCCGAATGTGATTCAGGTAGTCTTTTTTTGGATATGGAACTATGCATTGATGGCTAAAAGCTGTCAAAGCCGTAGAACTCATAGAGAGCTTCGTTTTGACTGGTTATGGCTTCCATAACTCCAAAAGAGGCAACCGTTATGGCTGTCCGAATAATCGATATCCTCAGGGCGCAGTATCTATGGTGCAAGGTGCAACATCCGTCCAAAATGCCGAAACAGTGTCGTACGACTTTTAGAAATGAGTGCATGGATTTGAAACAGAACAGTACCATGGTGCACCACTATCCAGTGGTGGTATATCGACGACCAGCCACGGTAATCGCGTTTTACCATAAAATTCACGTGAAGAAATCGATGGGTAGAAAAAACTATCGAGTGCCGAAAGGGATTCGTATACTTATTTTTTGGAAATGGAACTATGCATTGACGGCTAAAAGTAGTCCAAGCCGTAGAACTCTCAAAGAGCTTCGTTTTGACTGGTTATGGCTCCCGTAACTCCAAAAGAGGCAACCATTATGGCTGTCCGAATAATCGATATCCTCAGGGCGCAACATCTACCGTGCAAGGTGCAACATCCATCCAAAATGCCGAAACAGTGTCGTATAACTTTTAGAAATGAGTGCATGGATTTGAAATGGAACATTACCATGGTGCACCACTCTCCAGCGATGGTATATCGACAACCAGCCACGGTGATCGCGTTATACCATAAAATTCACATGAAGAAAACGATGGGTAAAAAAAACTATCGAGTCCCGAATAAGATTCGGGTAGTCTTTTTTGGATATGGAACTATGCTTTGATGGCTAAACGCTGTCAAAGCCGTAGAACTCACAGAGAGCTTCGTTTTGACTGGTTATGGCTTCCGTAACTCCAAAGAGGCAACCGTTATGGATGTCCGAATAATCGATATCCTCATGGCGCAACATCTACGGTGCAAGGTGCAACATCCATCCAAAATGCCAAAACAGTGCCGTACGACTTTTAGAAATGAGTGCATGGATTTGAAACGGAACAGTACCATGGTGCACCACTCTCCAGCGGTGGTATACAGACGACCAGCCATGGTGATCGCGTTTTACCATAAAATTCACGTGAAGAAAACGATGGGTAAAAAAAACTATCGAGTCCCGAAAGTGATTCGGGTAGATTTTCTTGTATATGGAACTATGCATTGGCGGCTAAAAGCTGTCAAAGTCGTAGAACTTAAAGAGAGCTTCGTTTTAACTGGTTATGGCTCCCGTAACTCCAAATGAGGCAACCATTATGGCTGTCCAGATAATCGAAATCCTCAGGGCGCAACATCTACCGTGCAAGCTGCAACATCCGTCCAAAATGCCGAAACAGTGCCTTATAACTTTTAGAAATGAGTGCATGGATTTGAAATGAAACAATACCATGGTGCACCACTCTCCAGCGATGGTATATCGACAACCAGCCACGGTGATCGCGTTTTACCATAAAATTCACGTGAAGATAACGATGGGTAAAAAAAACTATCGAGTCCCGAATATGATTCGGGTAGTCTTTTTTGGATATGGAACTATGCATTGATGGCTAAAAGCTGTCAAAGCCGTAGAACTCACAGAGAGCTTCGTTTTGACTGGTTATGGCTTCCGTAACTCTAAAAGAGGCAACCGTTATGGCTGTCCGAATAATCGATATCCTCGGGGCGCAACATCTACGGTGCAAGGTGCAACATCCGTCCAAAATGCCGAAACAGTGCCGTACGACTTTTAGAAATGAGTGCATGGATTTGAAACGGAATAGTACCATGGTGCACCACTCTACAGCGGTGGTATACCGACAACCAGCCACGGTGATCGCGTTTTACCATAAAATTCACTTGAAGAAAACGAAGGGTAAAAAAAATCTATCGAGCCCCGAAAGTGATTCAGGTAGTTTTTTTTGTATATGGAACTATGCATTGATGGTAAAAGCTGTCAAAGCCGTAGAACTCACAGAGAGCTTCGTTTTGACTGGTTATGGCTCCCGTAACTCCAAAAGAGGCAACTGTTATGGCTGTCCGAATAATCGAAATCCTCAGGGCGCAACATCTACCGTGCAAGCTGCAACATCCGTCCAAAATGCCGAAACAATGCCGTATAACTTTTAGAAATGACTGCATGGATTTGAAATGAAACAGTACCATGGTGCACCACTCTCCAGCGATGGTGTATCGACAACCAGCCCCGGTGATCGTGTTTTACCATAAAATTCACGTGAAGAAAACAATGGGTAAAAAAAACTATCGAGTCCCGAATATGATTCGGGTAGTCTTTTTTGGATATGGAACTATGCATTGACGGCTAAAAGCTGTCAAAGCCGTAGAACTCACAGAGAGCTTCGTTTTCACTGGTTATGGCTTCTGTAACTCCAAAAGAGGCCCGTTATGGTTGTCCGAATAATCGATATCCTCAGGGCGCAACATCTACGGTGCAACATCCGTCCAAAATGCCGAAACAGTGTCGTACGACTTTTAGAAATGAGTGCATGGATTTGAAATGGAACAGTACCATGGTGCAGCACTATCCATCGGTGGTATATATCGACAACCAGCCACGGTAATCGCGTTTTACCATAAAATTCACGTGAAGAAAACGATGGGTAAAAAAAACTATCGAGTGTCGAAAGTGATTCAGATAGTCTTTTTTGGATTTGGAACTATGCATTGACGGCTAAAAGAAGTTAAAGCCGTAGAACTCACAAAGAGCTTCGTTTTGACTTGTTATGGCTCCCGTAACACCAAAAGAGGCAACCGTTATGGCTGTCCGAATAATCGATATCCTCAAGGCACAACATCTACGGTCCAAGGTGCAACATCCGTCCAAAATGCCGAAACAGTGCCGTACAACTTTTAGAAATTAGTGCATGGATTTGAAATGGAATAGTACCATGGTGCACCACTCTCCAGCGATGGTATATCGACGACCAGCCAAGGTGATCGCGTTTTACCATAAAATTCACGTGAAGAAAACGATGGGTAAAAAAAACTATCGAGTCACGAATGTGATTCGGGTAGTCTTTTTTTGGATATGGAACTATGCATTGACGGCTAAAAGCAATCAAAGCCGTAGAACTCATAGAGAGCTTTGTTTTGACTGGTTATGGCTCCCGTAACTCCAAAAGAGGCAACTGTTATGGCTGTCCGAATAATCGATATCCTCCGGGCGCAACATCTACGGTGCAAGGTGCAACATCCGTCCAAAATGCCGAAACAGTGTCGTACGACTTTTAGAAATGAGTGCATGGATTTGAAACGGAACAGTACCATGGTGCACCACTCTCCAGCGGTGGTATATCGACGACCAGCCACGGTGATCGCGTTTTACCATAAAATTCACATGAAGAAAACGATGGGTAAAAAAAACTATCGATTCCCGAAATTGATTCGGGTAGTTTTTTTTGATATGGAACTATGCATTGACGGCTAAAAGCTGTCAAAGCCGTAGAACTCATAGGGAGCTTCGTTTTGACTAGTTATGGCTTCCGTAACTCCAAAAGAGGAAACCGTTATGGCTGTCCGAATAATCGATATCCTCAGGGCGCAACATCTACGGTGCAAGGTGCAACATCCATCCAAAATACCGAAACAGTGCCATACGACTTTTAGAAATGAGTGCATGGATTTGAAACGGAACAGTACCATGGTGCACCACTATCTAGCGGTGGTATATCAACAAGCAGCCACGGTAATCGCGTTTTACCATAAAATTCACGTGAAGAAAACCATGGGTAAAAAAAAACTATCGAGTATCGAAAGTGATTCAGATAGTCTTTTTTGGATATGGAACTATGCATTGACAGCTAAAAGCAGTCCAAGCCATAGAACTCACAAAGAGCTTCGTTTTGACTGATTATGGCTCCCGTAACTCCAAAAGAGGCAACCGTTATGGCTATCCGAATAATCGATATCCTTAGGGCGCAACATCTACCGTGCAAGGTTCAACATCCATCCAAAATGTCGAAACAGTGTCGTATAACTTTTAGAAATGAGTGCATGGATTTGAAATGGAATTTTACCATGGTGCACCACTCTCCAGCGATGGTATATCGACAACCAGCCACGGTGATCGCGTTTTACCATAAAATTCACGTGTAGAAAACGATGGGTAAAAAAAACTATCGAGTCCCGAATATGATTCGGGTAGTCTTTTTTGGATATGGAACTATGCTTTGATGGCTAACGCTGTCAAAGCCGTAGAACTCACAGAGAGCTTCGTTTTGACTGGTTATGGCTTCCGTAACTCCAAAAGAGGCAACCGTTATGGCTGTCCGAATAATCGATATCCTCAGGGCGCAACATCTACGGTGCAAGGTGCAACATCCGTCCAAAATGCCGAAACAGTGCCGTACGACTTTTAGAAATCAGTGCATGGATTTGAAACGGAACAGTAGCATGGTGCACCACTCTCCAGCGGTGGTATACCGACGACCAGCCACGGTGATCGCGTTTTACCATAAAATTCACGTTAAGAAAACGATGGGAAAAAAAACTATCGAGTTCCGAAAGTGATTCGGGTAGTTTTTTGTATATGGAACTATGCATTGACGGCTAAAAGCTGTCAAAGCCGTAGAACTCATAGAGAGCTTCGTTTTGACTGGTTATGGCTCCCGTAACTCCAAAAGAGGCAACCGTTATGGCTGTCCGAATAATCGAAATCCTCAAGGCGCAACATCTACCGTGCAAGCTGCAACATCCGTCCAAAATGCCGAAACAGTGCCGTATAACTTTTAAAAATGAGTGCATGGACGTGAAATGAAACAGTACCATGGTGCACCACTCTCCAGCGATGGTATATCGACAACCAACCACGGTGATCGCGTTTTACCATAAAATTCAAGTGAAGATAACGATGGGTAAAAAAACTATCGAGTCCCGGATATGATTCGGGTAGTCTTTTTTGGATATGGAACTATGCATTGACGGCTAAAAGCTGTCAAAGCCGTAGAACTCACAGAGAGCTTCGTTTTGACTGGTTATGGCTTCCGTAACTCCAAAAAAGGCAACCGTTATGGCTGTCCGAATAATCGATATTCTCGGGGCGCAACATCTACGGTGCAAGGTGCAACATCCGTCCAAAATGCCGAAACAGTGTCGTACGACTTTTAGAAATGAGTGCATGGATTTGAAACGGAATAGTACCATGGTGCACCACTCTGCAGCAGTGGTATACCGACAACCAGCCACGGTGATCGCGTTTTACCATAAAATTCACGTGAAGAAATCGAAGGGTAAAAAAAACTATCGAGTCCCGAAAGTGATTCGGGTAGTTTTTTTTGTATATGGAACTATGCATTGATGGCTAAAAGCTGTCAAAGCCGTAGAACTCACAGAGAGCTTCGTTTTGACTGGTTATGGCTCCCGTAACTCCAAAAGAGGCAACCGTTATGGCTGTCCGAATAATCAAAATCCTCAGGGCGCAACATCTACCGTGCAAGCTGCAACATCCGTCCAAAATGCCAAAACAGTGTCGTATAACTTTTAGAAATGAGTGCATGGATTTGAAATGAAACAGTACCATGGTGCACCACTCTCCAGCGATGGTGTATCGACAACCAGCCCCGCTGATCGCGTTTTACCATAAAATTCACGTGAAGAAAACGATGGGTAAAAAAACTATCGAGTCCCGAATATGATTCGGGTAGTCTTTTTTGAATATGGAACTATGCATTGACGGCTAAAAGCTGTCAAAGCCATAGAACTCACAGAGAGCTTCGTTTTGACTGGTTATGGCTTCCGTAACTCCAAAAGAGGCAACCGTTATGGCTGTCCGAATAATCGATATCCTCAGGGCGCAACATCTACGGTGCAAGGTGCAACATCCGTCCAAAATGCCGAAACAGTGTCGTACGACTTTTAGAAATGAGTGCATGGATCTGAAATGGAACAGTACCATGGTGCACCACTATCCAATGGTGTTATATCGACAACCAGCCACGGTAATCGCGTTTTACCATAAAATTCACGTGAAGAAAACAATGGGTAAAAAAACCTATCGAGTGTCGAAAGTGATTCAGATAGTCTTTTTTTGGAAATGGAACTATGCATTGACGGTTAAAAGCATTCAAAGCCGTAGAACTCACAAAGAGCTTCGTTTTGATTGGTTATGGCTCCCGTAACACCGAAAGAGGCAACTATTATGGCTGTCCGAATAATCGATATCCTCAGGGTGCAACATCTACGGTGCAAGGTGCAACATCCATCCAAAATGCCGAAACAGTGCCTTACGACTTTTAGAAATGAGTGCATGGATTTGAAATGGAACAGTACCATGGTGCACCACTCTCCAGCGGTGGTATATCGACGACCAGCCACGGTATTCGCGTTTTACCATAAAATTCACGTGAAGAAAACGATGCGTAAAAAAAACTATCGAGTCCCGAATGTGATTTGGGTAGTCTTTTTTTTGATATGGAACTATGCATTGACGGCTAAAAGCTATCAAAGCCGTAGAACTCACAGAGAGCTTCGTTTTGACTGGTTATGGCTCCCGTAACTCCAAAAGAGGCAACCGTTATGGCTATCCGAATAATCGGTATCCTCCGGGCGCAACATTTACGATGCAAGGTGCAACATCCGTCCAAAATGCCGAAACAGTGCCGTACGACTTTTAGAAATGAGTGCATGGACTTGAAACGGAACAGTACCATGGTGCACCACTCTCTAGCAATGGTGTATCGACGACCAGCCACGGTGATCGCGTTTTACCATAAAATTCACGTGAATAAAACGATGGGTAAAAAAAAACTATTAAGTCCCGAAAGTGATTCGGGTAGTTTTTTTTGTATATGGAACTATGCATTGACGGATAAAAGCAGTCAAAGCCGTAGAACTCACAAAGAGCTTCGTTTTGACTGGTTATGGCTTCCGTAACTCCAAAAGAGGCAACCATTATGGTTGTCCGAATAATCGATATCCATAGGGTGCAACATCTACGATGCAAGGTGCAACATCCGTCCAAAATGCCGAATCAGTGTCGTACGACTTTTAGAAATGAGTGCATGGATTTGAAATGGAACAGTACCATTGTGCACCACTATCCAGCGGTGGTATATCGACGACCAGCCACGGTAATCGCGTTTTACCATAAAATTCACGTGAAGAAAATGATGGGTAAAAAAAACTACCGAGTGTCGAAAGTGATTCAGATAGTCTTTTTTTCGATATGGAACTATGCATTGACGGCTAAAAGCAGTCAAAGCCATAAAACTCACAAAGAGTTTTGTTTTGACTGGTTATGGCTTCCGTAACACCAAAAGAGGCAACCGTTATGGCTGTCCGAATAATCGATATCCTCAGGGCGCAACATCTACGGTCCAAGGTGCAACATCCGTCCAAAATGATGAAACAGTGTCGTACGACTTTTAGAAATGAGTGCATGGATTTGAAACGGAACAGTACCATGGTGCACCACTCTCCAGCGATGGTATATCGACGACCAGCCACGGTGATCGCGTTTTACCATAAAATTCACGTGAAGAAAACGATGGGTAAAAAAACTACCGAGTCCCGAATGTGATTCGGGTAGTCTTTTTTTTGGATGTGGAACTATGCATTGATGGCTAAAAGCTATCAAAGCCGTAGAACTCATAGAGAGCTTCGGTTTGACTGGTTATGGCTCCCGTATCTCCAAAAGAGGCAACCATTATGGCTGTCCGAATAATCGATATCCTCCGGGCGCAACATCTACGGTGCAAGGTGCAACATTCGTCCAAAATGCCGAAACAGTGCCGTACGACTTTTAGAAATGAGTGCATGAATTTGAAACGAAACAGTACCATGGTGAACCACTCTCCAGCGGTGGTATACCGACGACCAGCCATGGCGATCGCGTTTTACCATAAAATTCACGTGAAGAAAACGATGGATAAAAAAAACTTTCGAGTCCCGAAAGTGATTCGGGCAGTATTTTTTGGATATGGAACTATGCATTGACGGCTAAAAGCTGTCAGATCCGTAGAACTCACAGAGAGCTTCGTTTTGACTGGTTATGGCTCCCGTAACTCCAAAAGAGGCAACCGTTATGGCTGTCCGAATAATCAATATCCTCAGGGCGCAACATCTACGGTGCAAGGTGCAACATCTGTCCAAAATGCTAAAACAGTGCCGTACGACTTTTAGAAATGAGTGCATGGATTTGAAACGGAACAGTACCATGGTGCACCACTCTCCAGCGGTGGTATACCGACGACCAACCACGGTGATCGCGTTTTACCATAAAATTCACGTGAAGAAAACGATGGGTAAAAAAAACTTTCGAGTCCCGAATGTGATTCGGGTAGTCTTTTTTTGGATATGGAACTATGCATTGATGGCTAAAAGCTGTCAAAGCCGTAGAACTCATAGAGAGCTTCGTTTTGACTGGTTATGGCTTCCGTAACTCCAAAAGAGGCAACCGTTATGGCTGTCCGAATAATCGATATCCTCAGGGCACAACATCTACGGTGCAAGGTGCAACATCCGTCCAAAATACCGAAACAGTGCCGTACGACTTTTAGAAATGAGTGCATGGATTTGAAACGGAACAGTACCATGGTGCACCACTATCCAGCGGTGGTATATCGACGACCAGCCACGGTAATCGCGTTTTACCATAAAATTCACGTGAAGAAAACGATGGGTATAAAAAAACTATCGAGTGTCGAAAGTGATTCAGATTGTCTTTTTTTGGATATGGAACTATGCATTGACGGGTAAAAGGAGTCAAAGCCGTAGAACTCACAAAGAGCTTCACTTTGACTGGTTATGGCTCCCGTAACTCCAGAAGAGGCAACCGTTATGGCTGTTCGAACAATCGATATCCTCAGGGCGCAGCATCTACGGTGCAAGGTGCAACATCCGTCCAAAATGCTGAAACAGTGGCATATGATTTTTATAAATGAGTGCATGGATTTGAAAGGGAACAGTACCATGGTGCACCACTCTCCAGCGGTGGTATACCGACGACCAACCACGTTGATCGCGTTTTACCATAAAATACACGTGAAGAAAACGATGGGTAAAAAAAACTATCGAGTCCCGAAAGTGATTCGCGTAGTTTTTTTTGCATATTGAACTATGCATTGACGGCTAAAAGCTGTCAAAGCCGTAGAACTCACAGAGAGATTTGTTTTGACTGGTTATGGCTTCCGTAACTCCAAAAGAGGCAACCGTTATGGCTGTCCGAATAATCGATATCCTCAGGGCGCAACATCTACGGTGCAAGGTTCAACATCCGTCCAAAATAACGAAACAGTGCCATACGACTTTTAGAAATGAGTGCATGGATTTGAAACGGAACGGTACCATGGTGCACCACTATCCAGCGGTGGTATATCGACGACCAGCCACGGTAATCGCGTTTTACCATAAAATTCACGTGAAGAAAACGATGGGTAAAAAAACTATCGAGTGTCGAAAGTGATTCAGATAGTCTGTTTTGGGATATGGAACTATGCATAGACGGCTAAAAGCAGCCAGAGCCGTAGAACTCATAAAGATCTTCGTTTTGACTGGTTATGGCTCCCGTAACACCAAAAGAGGCAAACGTTATGGCTGTCCGAATAATCGATTTCCTCTTCGCGCAACATCTACGGTGCAAGGTGTAACATCCGTCCATAATGCCGAAACAATGCCGTACGACTTTTAGAAATAAGTGCATGGATATGAAACGGAACAGTACCATGGTGCACCACTCTCCAGCGATGGTATATCGATTACCAGCCACGGTGATCGCATTTTACCATAAAATTCACGTGAAGGAAACGATGGATAAAAAAACTATCGAGTCCCGAATGTGATTCGGGTAGTCGTTTTTTGGATATGGAACTATGCATTGAGGGCTAAAAGCTATCAAAGCCGTATAACTCACAGAGAGCTTCGTTTTGACTGGTTATGGCTCCCGTAACTCCAAAAGAGGCAACCGTTATGGCTGTCCGAATAATCGATATCCTCCGGGCGCAACATCTACGGTGCAAGGTGCAACATCCGTCCAAAATGACGAAACAGTGCCGTACGACTTTTAGAAATGAGTGCATGAATTTGAAACGGAATAGTACCATGGTGTACCACTCTCCAGCGGTGGTATACCGACGACCAGCCACGGTGATCGCGTTTAAATTTACGTGAAGAAAACGATGGGTAAAAAAAACTATCGAGTCCCGAAAGTTATACGGGTAGTTGTTTTGGATATGGAACTATGCATTGACGGCTAAAAGCTGTCAAGGACGTAGAACTCACAGAAAGCTTCGTTTTGACTGGTTATGGCTTCCATAACTTCAAAACAAGCAACCGTTATGGCTGTCCGAATAATCGATATCCTCAGGGCGCAACATCTACGGTGCAAGGTGCAACATCCGTCGAAAATACCGAAACAGTGCCGTACGACTTTTAGAAATGAGTGCATGGATTTGAAACGGAATAGTACCATGGTGCACCACTCTCCAGCGGTGGTATACCGACGACCAGCCACGGTGATCGCGTTTTACCATAAAATTCACGTGAAGAAAACGATGGGTAAAAAAACTATCGTGTGTCGAAAGTGATTCGGATAGTCTTTTTTAGGATATGGAACTATGCATTGACGGCTAAAAGCAGTCAAATCCATAGAACTAACAAAAAGCTTCGTTTTGACTGGTTATGGCTCCCGTAACACCAAAAGAGGCAACCTTTACGGCTGTCCGAATAATCGATATCCTCAGGGCAACATCTACGGTACAAGGTGCAACATCCGTCCAAAATGTCAAAATAGTGCCGTACGACTTTTATAAATGAGTGCATGGATTTGAAAGGGAACAATACCATGGTGCACCACTCTCCAGCGGTGGTATACCAACGACCAGCCACGGTGATCGTGTTTTACCATAAAATTCACGTGAAGAAAACGATGGGTAAAAAAAAACTATCGAGTCCCGAAAGTGATTCGGGTAGTTTTTTTTGGATATGGAACTACGCATTGACGGCTAAAAGCTATCAAAGCCGTAGAACTCACAGAGAGCTTCGTTTTGACTGGTTATGGCTTCCGTAACTCCAAAAGAGGCAACCGTTATGGCTGTCCGAATAATCGATATCCTCAGGGCGCAACATCTACGGTGCAAGGTGCAACATCCGTCCAAAATGCCGAAACAGTGTCGTACGACTTTTAGAAATGAGTGCATGGATTTGAAACGGAACGGTACCCTGGTGCACCACTATCCAGCGGTGGTATATCGACGACCAGCCACGGTAATCGCGTTTTACCATAAAATACACGTGAAGAAAACGTTGGTTAAAAAAAACTATCGATTGCCGAAAGTGATTCGGATAGTCTTTTTTGGGATATGGAACTATGCATAGACGGCTAAAAGCAGTCAAAGCCGTATAACTCACAAAGATCTTCGTTTTGACTGGTTATGGCTCCCGTAACACCAAAAGAGGCAACCGTTATGGCTGTCCGAATAATCGATATCCTCTTGGTGCAACATCAACGGTGCAAGGTGCAACATCCGTCCATAATGCCGAAACAGTGCCGTACGACTTTTAGAAATGAGTGCATGGATTTGAAACGGAACAGTACCATGGGGCACCACTCTACAGCGATGGTATATCGACGACCAGCCACGGTGATCGCGTTTTACCATAAAATTCACGTGAAGAAAACGATGTGTAAAAAAAACTATCAAGTCCTGAATGTGATTCGGGTAGTCTTTTTTGGATATGGAACTATGCATTGATGGCTAAAAGCCGTCAAAGCTGTAGAACTCACAGAGAGCTTCGTTTTGACTGGTTATGTCTCTCGTAACTCCAAAAGAGGCAACCGTTATGGTTGTCCGAATAATCGATATCCTCCGGGCGCAACATCTACGGTGCAAGGTGCAACATCCGTCCAAAATGCCGAAACAGTGCCGTACGACTTTTAGAAATGAGTGCATGGATTTGAAACGGAACAGTACCATGGTGCACCACTCTCCAGCGATGGTATATCGGCGACCAGCCACGGTGTTCGCGTTTTACCATAAAATTCACGTGAAGAAAACGATGGGTAAAAAAAACTATCGAGTCCCGAATGTAATTCGGGTAGTCTTTTTTTGGATATGGAACTATGCATTGACAGCTAAAAGCTATCAAAGCCGTAGAACTCACAGAGAGCTTCGTTTTGACTGGTTATGGCTTCCGTAACTCCAAAAGAGGCAACCGTTATGGCTGTCCGAATAATCGATATCCTCAAGGCACAACATCTACGGTGCAAGGTGCAACATCCGTCCAAAATGCCGAAACAGTGCCGTACGACTTTTAGAAATGAGTGCATGGATTTGAAACGAAACGGTACCATGGTGCACCACTATCCAGCGGTGGTATATCGACGACCAGCCACGATAATCGCGTTTTACCATAAAATACACGTGAACAAAATGATGGTTAAAAAAAACTATCGATTGCCGAAAGTGATTCAGATAGTCTTTTTTGGGATATGGAACTATGCATAGACGGCTAAAAGCAGTAAAAGCCGTATAACTCACAAAGATCTTCGTTTTGGCTGGTTATGGCTCCCGTAACACCAAAAGAGGCAACCGTTATGGCTGTCCGAATAATCGATATCCTCTTGGCGCAACATCAACGGTGCAAGGTGCAACATCCGTCCATAATGCCGAAACAGTGTCGTACGACTTTTAGAAATGAGTGCATGGATTTGCAACGGAACAGTACCATGGGGCACCACTCTCCAGCGATGGTATATCGACGACCAGCCATGGTGATCGCGTTTTACCATAAAATTCAAGTGAAGAAAACAATGGGTAAAAAAACTATCGAGTCCCGAATGTGATTCGGGTAGTCTTTTTTTGGATATGGAACTATGCATTGATGGCTAAAAGCCGTCAAAGCCATAGAACTCACAGAGAGCTTCGTTTTGACTAGTTATGTCTCCCGTAACTCCAAAAGAGGCAACCGTTATGGCTGTCCGAATAATCGATATCCTCCGGGCGCAACATCTACGGTGCAAGGTGCAAAATCCGTCCAAAATGCCGAAACAGTGCCGTACGACTTTTAGAAATGAGTGCATGAATTTGAAACGGAATAGTACCATGGTGCACCACTCTCCAGCGGTGGTATACCGACGACCAGCCACGGTGATCAAGTTTAAATTCACGTGATGAAAACGATGGGTAAAAAAAACTATCGAGTCCCGAAAGTGATTCGGGTAGTTTTTTTTTGGATATGGAACTATGCATTGACGATTAAAAGCTGTCAAAGCCATAGAACTCATAGAGAGCTTTGTTTTGACTGGTTATGGCTTCCGTAACTCCAAAACAGGCAACCGTTATGGCTGTCCGAATAATCGATATCCTTATGGTGCAACATCTACGGTGCAAGGTGCAACATCCGTCCAAAATACCGAAAAAGTGTCGTACGACTTTTAGAAATGAGTGCATGGATTTGAAACGGAACAGTACCATGGTGCACCACTCTCCAGCAGTGGTATACCGACGACCAGCCACGCTGATCGTGTTTTACCATAAAATTCACGTGAAGAAAACGATGGGTAAAAAAAAACTATCGAGCCCCGAAAGTGATTCGGGTAGTTTTTTTTGGATATGGAACTATGCATTGACGGCTAAAAGTTATCAAAGCCGTAGAACTCACAGAGAGCTTCGTTATGACTGGTTATGGCTTCCGTAACTCCAAAAGAGGCAACCGTTATGGCTGTCTGAATAATCGATATCCTCTGGGCGCAACATCTACGGTGCAAGGTGCAACACCCGTCCAAAATGCCGAAACAGTGCCGTACATCTTTTAGAAATGAGTCCATGGATTTGAAACGGAACGGTACCATGGTGCACCACTATCCAGCGGTGGTATATCGACGACCAGCCACGGTAATTGCGTTTTACCATAAAATTCACATGAAGAAAATGATGGTTAAAAAAAAACTATCGATTGACGAAAGTGATTCGGATAGTCTTTTTTGGGAAATGGAACTATGCATAGACGGCTAAATGCAGTCAAAGCCGTATAACTCACAAAGATCTTCGTTTTGACTGGTTATGTCTCCCGTAACACCAAAAGAGGCAACCGTTATGGCTGTCCGAATAATCGATATCGTCTTGGCGCAACATCTACGGTGCAAGGTGCAACATCCGTCCATAATGCCGAAACAGTGCCTTACGACTTTTAGAAATGAGTGCATGGATTTGAAATGGAACAGTACCATGGGGCACCACTCTCCAGCGATGTTATATTGACGACCAACCATGGTGTTCGCGTTTTACCATAAAATCCACGTGAAGAAATCGATGGGTAAAAAAACTATCAAGTCCCGAATGTGATTCGGGTAGTCTTCTTTTGGATATGGAACTATGCATTGACGGCTAAAAGCCGTCGAAGTCGTAGAACTCACAGAGAGCTTCGTTTTGACAGGTTATGTCTCCCATAACTCCAAAAGAGGCAACCGTTATGGCTGTCCGAATAATCGATATCCATCGGGCGCAACATCTATGGTGCAAGTTGCAACATCCGTCCAAATTGCCGAAACAGCGCTGTACGTCTTCTAGAAATGAGTGCATGAATTTGAAACGGAACAGTACCATGGTGCACCACTCTCCAGCAGTGGTATAACGACGACCAGCCACGGTGATCGCGTTTCAATTCACGTGAAGAAAACGATGGGTAAAAAAACTGTCGAGTCCCGAAGGTGATTCGGGTAGTTTTTTTGGGATATGGAACTATACATTGACGGCGAAAAGCTGTCAAAGCCGTAGAACTCATAGAGAGCTTTGTTTTGACTGGTTAAGGCTTCCGTAACTCCAAAACAAGCAACCGTTATGGCTGTCCGAATAATCGATATCCTTAGGGCGCAACATCTACGGTGCAAGGTGCAACATCCGTCCAAAATACCAAAACAGTGTCGTACGACTTTTAGAAATGAGTGCATGGATTTGAAACAGAACAGTACCATGGTGCACCACTCTCCAGCGGTGGTATACCGACGACCAACCACGGTGATCATGTTTTACCATAAAATTCACGTGAAGAAAACGATGGGTAAAAAAAACTATCGAGTCCCGAAAGTGATTCGGGTAGTTTTTTGGATATGGAACTACGCATTGACGGCTAAAAGCTATCAAATCCGTAGAACTCACAGAGAGCTTCGTTATGACTGGTTATGGCTTCCGTAACTCCAAAAGAGGCAACCGTTATAGCTGTTCGAATAATCGATATCCTTAGGGCGCAACATCTACGGTGCAAGGTGCAACATCCGTCCAAAATGCCGAAACAGTGCCGTACGACTTTTAGAAATGATGGCATGGATTTGAAACGGAACGGTACCATGGTGCATCACTATCCAGCGGTGGTATATCGACGACCAGCCATGGTAATCGCGTTTTACCATAAAATTCACGTGAAGAAAATGATGGTTAAAATAAACTATCGATTGCCGAAAGTGATTCGGATAGTCTTTTTTGGGATATGGAACTATGCATAGACGGCTAAAAGCAGTGAAAGCCGTATAACTCACAAAGATCTTCGTTTTGACTGGTTATGGCTCCCGTAACACCAAAAGAGGCAACCGTTATGGCTGTCCGAATAATCGATATCCTCAGGGCGCAACATCTACGGTCCAAGGTGCAACATCCGTCCAAAATGATGAAACAGTGTCGTACGACTTTTAGAAATGAGTGCATGGATTTGAAACGGAACAGTACCATGGTGCACCACTCTCCAGCGATGGTATATCGACGACCAGCCACGGTGATCGCGTTTTACCATAAAATTCACGTGAAGAAAACGATGGGTAAAAAAAACTACCGAGTCCCGAATGTGATTCGGGTAGTCTTTTTTTTGGATGTGGAACTATGCATTGATGGCTAAAAGCTATCAAAGCCGTAGAACTCATAGAGAGCTTCGGTTTGACTGGTTATGGCTCCCGTATCTCCAAAAGAGGCAACCATTATGGCTGTCCGAATAATCGATATCCTCCGGGCGCAACATCTACGGTGCAAGGTGCAACATTCGTCCAAAATGCCGAAACAGTGCCGTACGACTTTTAGAAATGAGTGCATGAATTTGAAACGAAACAGTACCATGGTGAACCACTCTCCAGCGGTGGTATACCGACGACCAGCCATGGCGATCGCGTTTTACCATAAAATTCACGTGAAGAAAACGATGGATAAAAAAAACTTTCGAGTCCCGAAAGTGATTCGGGCAGTATTTTTTGGATATGGAACTATGCATTGACGGCTAAAAGCTGTCAGATCCGTAGAACTCACAGAGAGCTTCGTTTTGACTGGTTATGGCTCCCGTAACTCCAAAAGAGGCAACCGTTATGGCTGTCCGAATAATCAATATCCTCAGGGCGCAACATCTACGGTGCAAGGTGCAACATCTGTCCAAAATGCTAAAACAGTGCCGTACGACTTTTAGAAATGAGTGCATGGATTTGAAACGGAACAGTACCATGGTGCACCACTCTCCAGCGGTGGTATACCGACGACCAACCACGGTGATCGCGTTTTACCATAAAATTCACGTGAAGAAAACGATGGGTAAAAAAAACTTTCGAGTCCCGAATGTGATTCGGGTAGTCTTTTTTTGGATATGGAACTATGCATTGATGGCTAAAAGCTGTCAAAGCCGTAGAACTCATAGAGAGCTTCGTTTTGACTGGTTATGGCTTCCGTAACTCCAAAAGAGGCAACCGTTATGGCTGTCCGAATAATCGATATCCTCAGGGCACAACATCTACGGTGCAAGGTGCAACATCCGTCCAAAATACCGAAACAGTGCCGTACGACTTTTAGAAATGAGTGCATGGATTTGAAACGGAACAGTACCATGGTGCACCACTATCCAGCGGTGGTATATCGACGACCAGCCACGGTAATCGCGTTTTACCATAAAATTCACGTGAAGAAAACGATGGGTATAAAAAAACTATCGAGTGTCGAAAGTGATTCAGATTGTCTTTTTTTGGATATGGAACTATGCATTGACGGGTAAAAGGAGTCAAAGCCGTAGAACTCACAAAGAGCTTCACTTTGACTGGTTATGGCTCCCGTAACTCCAGAAGAGGCAACCGTTATGGCTGTTCGAACAATCGATATCCTCAGGGCGCAGCATCTACGGTGCAAGGTGCAACATCCGTCCAAAATGATGAAACAGTGGCGTATGATTTTTATAAATGAGTGCATGGATTTGAAAGGGAACAGTACCATGGTGCACCACTCTCCAGCGGTGGTATATCGACGACCAACCACGTTGATCGCGTTTTACCATAAAATACACGTGAAGAAAACGATGGGTAAAAAAAACTATCGAGTCCCGAAAGTGATTCGCGTAGTTTTTTTTGCATATGGAACTATGCATTGACGGCTAAAAGCTGTCAAAGCCGTAGAACTCACAGAGAGATTTGTTTTGACTGGTTATGGCTTCCGTAACTCCAAAAGAGGCAACCGTTATGGCTGTCCGAATAATCGATATCCTCAGGGCGCAACATCTACGGTGCAAGGTTCAACATCCGTCCAAAATAACGAAACAGTGCCATACGACTTTTAGAAATGAGTGCATGGATTTGAAACGGAACGGTACCATGGTGCACCACTATCCAGCGGTGGTATATCGACGACCAGCCACGGTAATCGCGTTTTACCATAAAATTCACGTGAAGAAAACGATGGGTAAAAAAACTATCGAGTGTCGAAAGTGATTCAGATAGTCTGTTTTGGGATATGGAACTATGCATAGACGGCTAAAAGCAGCCAGAGCCGTAGAACTCATAAAGATCTTCGTTTTGACTGGTTATGGCTCCCGTAACACCAAAAGAGGCAAACGTTATGGCTGTCCGAATAATCGATTTCCTCTTCGCGCAACATCTACGGTGCAAGGTGTAACATCCGTCCATAATGCCGAAACAATGCCGTACGACTTTTAGAAATAAGTGCATGGATATGAAACGGAACAGTACCATGGTGCACCACTCTCCAGCGATGGTATATCGATTACCAGCCACGGTGATCGCATTTTACCATAAAATTCACGTGAAGGAAACGATGGATAAAAAAACTATCGAGTCCCGAATGTGATTCGGGTAGTCTTTTTTTGGATATGGAACTATGCATTGAGGGCTAAAAGCTATCAAAGCCGTATAACTCACAGAGAGCTTCGTTTTGACTGGTTATGGCTCCCGTAACTCCAAAAGAGGCAACCGTTATGGCTGTCCGAATAATCGATATCCTCCGGGCGCAACATCTACGGTGCAAGGTGCAACATCCGTCCAAAATGACGAAACAGTGCCGTACGACTTTTAGAAATGAGTGCATGAATTTGAAACGGAATAGTACCATGGTGTACCACTCTCCAGCGGTGGTATACCGACGACCAGCCACGGTGATCGCGTTTAAATTCACGTGAAGAAAACGATGGGTAAAAAAAACTATCGAGTCCCGAAAGTTATTCGGGTAGTTGTTTTGGATATGGAACTATGCATTGACGGCTAAAAGCTGTCAAGGACGTAGAACTCACAGAAAGCTTCGTTTTGACTGGTTATGGCTTCCATAACTCCAAAACAAGCAACCGTTATGGCTGTCCGAATAATCGATATCCTCAGGGCGCAACATCTACGGTGCAAGGTGCAACATCCGTCCAAAATACCGAAACAGTGCCGTACGACTTTTAGAAATGAGTGCATGGATTTGAAACGGAATAGTACCATGGTGCACCACTCTCCAGCGGTGGTATACCGACGACCAGCCACGGTGATCGCGTTTTACCATAAAATTCACGTGAAGAAAACGATGGGTAAAAAAACTATCGTGTGTCGAAAGTGATTCGGATAGTCTTTTTTAGGATATGGAACTATGCATTGACGGCTAAAAGCAGTCAAATCCATAGAACTAACAAAAAGCTTCGTTTTGACTGGTTATGGCTCCCGTAACACCAAAAGAGGCAACCTTTACGGCTGTCCGAATAATCGATATCCTCAGGGCAACATCTACGGTACAAGGTGCAACATCCGTCCAAAATGTCAAAATAGTGCCGTACGACTTTTATAAATGAGTGCATGGATTTGAAAGGGAACAATACCATGGTGCACCACTCTCCAGCGGTGGTATACCAACGACCAGCCACGGTGATCGCGTTTTACCATAAAATTCACGTGAAGAAAACGATGGGTAAAAAAAAAACTATCGAGTCCCGAAAGTGATTCGGGTAGTTTTTTTTGGATATGGAACTACGCATTGACGGCTAAAAGCTATCAAAGCCGTAGAACTCACAGAGAGCTTCGTTTTGACTGGTTATGGCTTCCGTAACTCCAAAAGAGGCAACCGTTATGGCTGTCCGAATAATCGATATCCTCAGGGCGCAACATCTACGGTGCAAGGTGCAACATCCGTCCAAAATGCCGAAACAGTGTCGTACGACTTTTAGAAATGAGTGCATGGATTTGAAACGGAACGGTACCCTGGTGCACCACTATCCAGCGGTGGTATATCGACGACCAGCCACGGTAATCGCGTTTTACCATAAAATACACGTGAAGAAAACGTTGGTTAAAAAAAACTATCGATTGCCGAAAGTGATTCGGATAGTCTTTTTTGGGATATGGAACTATGCATAGACGGCTAAAAGCAGTCAAAGCCGTATAACTCACAAAGATCTTCGTTTTGACTGGTTATGGCTCCCGTAACACCAAAAGAGGCAACCGTTATGGCTGTCCGAATAATCGATATCCTCTTGGTGCAACATCAACGGTGCAAGGTGCAACATCCGTCCATAATGCCGAAACAGTGCCGTACGACTTTTAGAAATGAGTGCATGGATTTGAAACGGAACAGTACCATGGGGCACCACTCTACAGCGATGGTATATCGACGACCAGCCACGGTGATCGCGTTTTACCATAAAATTCACGTGAAGAAAACGATGTGTAAAAAAAACTATCAAGTCCTGAATGTGATTCGGGTAGTCTTTTTTGGATATGGAACTATGCATTGATGGCTAAAAGCCGTCAAAGCTGTAGAACTCACAGAGAGCTTCGTTTTGACTGGTTATGTCTCTCGTAACTCCAAAAGAGGCAACCGTTATGGTTGTCCGAATAATCGATATCCTCCGGGCGCAACATCTACGGTGCAAGGTGCAACATCCGTCCAAAATGCCGAAACAGTGCCGTACGACTTTTAGAAATGAGTGCATGGATTTGAAACGGAACAGTACCATGGTGCACCACTCTCCAGCGATGGTATATCGGCAACCAGCCACGGTGTTCGCGTTTTACCATAAAATTCACGTGAAGAAAACGATGGGTAAAAAAAACTATCGAGTCCCGAATGTAATTCGGGTAGTCTTTTTTTGGATATGGAACTATGCATTGACAGCTAAAAGCTATCAAAGCCGTAGAACTCACAGAGAGCTTCGTTTTGACTGGTTATGGCTTCCGTAACTCCAAAAGAGGCAACCGTTATGGCTGTCCGAATAATCGATATCCTCAAGGCACAACATCTACGGTGCAAGGTGCAACATCCGTCCAAAATGCCGAAACAGTGCCGTACGACTTTTAGAAATGAGTGCATGGATTTGAAACGAAACGGTACCATGGTGCACCACTATCCAGCGGTGGTATATCGACGACCAGCCACGATAATCGCGTTTTACCATAAAATACACGTGAACAAAATGATGGTTAAAAAAAACTATCGATTGCCGAAAGTGATTCAGATAGTCTTTTTTGGGATATGGAACTATGCATAGACGGCTAAAAGCAGTAAAAGCCGTATAACTCACAAAGATCTTCGTTTTGGCTGGTTATGGCTCCCGTAACACCAAAAGAGGCAACCGTTATGGCTGTCCGAATAATCGATATCCTCTTGGCGCAACATCAACGGTGCAAGGTGCAACATCCGTCCATAATGCCGAAACAGTGTCGTACGACTTTTAGAAATGAGTGCATGGATTTGCAACGGAACAGTACCATGGGGCACCACTCTCCAGCGATGGTATATCGACGACCAGCCATGGTGATCGCGTTTTACCATAAAATTCAAGTGAAGAAAACAATGGGTAAAAAAACTATCGAGTCCCGAATGTGATTCGGGTAGTCTTTTTTTGGATATGGAACTATGCATTGATGGCTAAAAGCCGTCAAAGCCATAGAACTCACAGAGAGCTTCGTTTTGACTAGTTATGTCTCCCGTAACTCCAAAAGAGGCAACCGTTATGGCTGTCCGAATAATCGATATCCTCCGGGCGCAACATCTACGGTGCAAGGTGCAAAATCCGTCCAAAATGCCGAAACAGTGCCGTACGACTTTTAGAAATGAGTGCATGAATTTGAAACGGAATAGTACCATGGTGCACCACTCTCCAGCGGTGGTATACCGACGACCAGCCACGGTGATCAAGTTTAAATTCACGTGATGAAAACGATGGGTAAAAAAAACTATCGAGTCCCGAAAGTGATTCGGGTAGTTTTTTTTTGGATATGGAACTATGCATTGACGATTAAAAGCTGTCAAAGCCATAGAACTCATAGAGAGCTTTGTTTTGACTGGTTATGGCTTCCGTAACTCCAAAACAGGCAACCGTTATGGCTGTCCGAATAATCGATATCCTTATGGTGCAACATCTACGGTGCAAGGTGCAACATCCGTCCAAAATACCGAAAAAGTGTCGTACGACTTTTAGAAATGAGTGCATGGATTTGAAACGGAACAGTACCATGGTGCACCACTCTCCAGCAGTGGTATACCGACGACCAGCCACGCTGATCGTGTTTTACCATAAAATTCACGTGAAGAAAACGATGGGTAAAAAAAAACTATCGAGCCCCGAAAGTGATTCGGGTAGTTTTTTTTGGATATGGAACTATGCATTGACGGCTAAAAGTTATCAAAGCCGTAGAACTCACAGAGAGCTTCGTTATGACTGGTTATGGCTTCCGTAACTCCAAAAGAGGCAACCGTTATGGCTGTCTGAATAATCGATATCCTCTGGGCGCAACATCTACGGTGCAAGGTGCAACACCCGTCCAAAATGCCGAAACAGTGCCGTACATCTTTTAGAAATGAGTCCATGGATTTGAAACGGAACGGTACCATGGTGCACCACTATCCAGCGGTGGTATATCGACGACCAGCCACGGTAATTGCGTTTTACCATAAAATTCACATGAAGAAAATGATGGTTAAAAAAAACTATCGATTGACGAAAGTGATTCGGATAGTCTTTTTTGGGAAATGGAACTATGCATAGACGGCTAAATGCAGTCAAAGCCGTATAACTCACAAAGATCTTCGTTTTGACTGGTTATGTCTCCCGTAACACCAAAAGAGGCAACCGTTATGGCTGTCCGAATAATCGATATCCTCTTGGCGCAACATCTACGGTGCAAGGTGCAACATCCGTCCATAATGCCGAAACAGTGCCTTACGACTTTTAGAAATGAGTGCATGGATTTGAAATGGAACAGTACCATGGGGCACCACTCTCCAGCGATGTTATATTGACGACCAACCATGGTGTTCGCGTTTTACCATAAAATCCACGTGAAGAAATCGATGGGTAAAAAAACTATCAAGTCCCGAATGTGATTCGGGTAGTCTTTTTTTGGATATGGAACTATGCATTGACGGCTAAAAGCCGTCGAAGTCGTAGAACTCACAGAGAGCTTCGTTTTGACAGGTTATGTCTCCCATAACTCCAAAAGAGGCAACCGTTATGGCTGTCCGAATAATCGATATCCATCGGGCGCAACATCTATGGTGCAAGTTGCAACATCCGTCCAAATTGCCGAAACAGCGCTGTACGTCTTCTAGAAATGAGTGCATGAATTTGAAACGGAACAGTACCATGGTGCACCACTCTCCAACAGTGGTATAACGACGACCAGCCACGGTGATCGCGTTTCAATTCACGTGAAGAAAACGATGGGTAAAAAAACTGTCGAGTCCCGAAGGTGATTCGGGTAGTTTTTTTGGGATATGGAACTATACATTGACGGCGAAAAGCTGTCAAAGCCGTAGAACTCATAGAGAGCTTTGTTTTGACTGGTTAAGGCTTCCGTAACTCCAAAACAAGCAACCGTTATGGCTGTCCGAATAATCGATATCCTTAGGGCGCAACATCTACGGTGCAAGGTGCAACATCCGTCCAAAATACCAAAACAGTGTCGTACGACTTTTAGAAATGAGTGCATGGATTTGAAACAGAACAGTACCATGGTGCACCACTCTCCAGCGGTGGTATACCGACGACCAACCACGGTGATCATGTTTTACCATAAAATTCACGTGAAGAAAACGATGGGTAAAAAAAACTATCGAGTCCCGAAAGTGATTCGGGTAGTTTTTTGGATATGGAACTATGCATTGACGGCTAAAAGCTATCAAATCCGTAGAACTCACAGAGAGCTTCGTTATGACTGGTTATGGCTTCCGTAACTCCAAAAGAGGCAACCGTTATAGCTGTCCGAATAATCGATATCCTTAGGGCGCAACATCTACGGTGCAAGGTGCAACATCCGTCCAAAATGCCGAAACAGTGCCGTACAACTTTTAGAAATGATGGCATGGATTTGAAACGGAACGGTACCATGGTGCATCACTATCCAGCGGTGGTATATCGACGACCAGCCATGGTAATCGCGTTTTACCATAAAATTCACGTGAAGAAAATGATGGTTAAAATAAACTATCGATTGCCGAAAGTGATTCGGATAGTCTTTTTTGGGATATGGAACTATGCATAGACGGCTAAAAGCAGTCAAAGCCGTATAACTCACAAAGATCTTCGTTTTGACTGGTTATGGCTCCCGTAACACCAAAAGAGGCAACCGTTATGACTGTCCGAATAATCGATATCCTCTTGGCGCAACATCTACGGTGCAAGGTGCAACATCCGTCCATAATGCCGAAGCAATGACGTACGAGTTTTAGAAATGAGTGCATGGATTTGAAACGGAACAGTACCATGGGGCACCACTCTCCAGCGATGGTATATCGACGACCAGCCACGGTGATCGCGTTTTACCATAAAATTCACGTGAAGAAAACGATGGGTAAAAAAACTATCGAGTCCCGAATGTGATTCAGGTAGTCTTTTTTTGGATATGGAACTATGCATTGACGGCTAAAAGCCATCAAAGCCGTAGAACTCACAGAGAGCTTCGTTTTGACAGGTTATGTCTCCCGTAATTCCAAAAGAGGCAACCGTTATGGCTGTCCGAATAATCGATATCCTCCGGGCGTAACATCTACGGTGCAAGGTGCAACATCCGTCCAAAATGCCGAAACAGTGCCGTACGACTTTTAGAAATGAGTGCATGGATTTGAAACGGAATAGTACCATGGTGCACCACTCTCCAGCGATGGTATATCGACGACCAGCCACGGTGATCGCGTTTTACCATAAAATTCACTTGAAGAAAACGATGGGTAAAAAAACTATCGAGTCCCGAATGTGATTCGGGTAGTCTTTTTTTGGATATGGAACTATGCATTGACGGCTAAAAGCTGTCTAAGCCGTAGAACTCACAGAGAGCTTTGTTTTGACTGGTTATGGCTTCCGTAACTCCAAAAGAGGCAACCGTTATGGCTGTCCGAATAATCGATATCCTCTGGGCGCAACATCTACGGTGCAAGGTGCAACATCCGTCCAAAATGCCGAAACAGTGCCGTACGACTTTTAGAAATGAGTGCATGGATTTGAAACGGAACGGTACCATGGTGCACCACTATCCAGCGGTGGTATATCGACGACTTGCCACGGGAATCGCATTTTACCATAAAATTCACGTGAAGAAAATGATGGGTAAATAAAACCAAACGAGTGCCGAAAGTGTTTCGGATAGTCTTTTTTGGGATATGGAACTGTGCATAGATGGCTAAAAGCAGTCAAAACCGTATAACTCACAAAGATCTTCGTTTTGACTGGTTATGGCTCCCGTAACACCAAAAGAGGCAACCGTTATGGCTGTCCGAATAATCGATATCCTCTTGGCGCAACATCTACGGTGCAAGGTGCAACATCCGTCCATAATACCGAAACAGTGCCGTACAACTTTTAGAAATGAGAGCATGGATTTGAAACGGAACAGTACCATAGGGCACCACTCTCCAGCGATGGTATATCGACGACCAGCCACGGTGATCGCGTTTTACCATAAAATTCACGTGAAGAAAACGATGGGTAAAAAAAACTATCGAGTCCCGAATGTGATTCGGGTAGTCTTTTTTTGGATATGGAACTATGCATTGACGCCTAAAAGCTGTCAAAGCCGTAGAACTCACAGAGAAGTTCGTTTTGACTGGTTATGTCTCCCGTAACTCTAAAAGAGGCAACCGTTATGGCTGTCCGAATAATCGATATCCTCAGGGCGCAACATCTACGGTGCAAGGTTCAACATCCGTCCAAAATGCCGAAACAGTGCCGTATGACTTTTAGAAATGAGTGCATGAATTTGAAACGGAACAGTACCATGGTGCACCACTCTCCAGTGGTGGTATACCGACGACCAGCCACGGTGATCGCGTTTAAATTCACGTGAAGAAAACGATGGGTAAAAAAAACTATCGAGCGCCGAAAGTGATTCGGGTAGTTTTTTTGGATATTGAACTATGCATTGACGGCTAAAAGCTGTTAAAGCCGTAGAACTAACAGAGAGCTTCGTTTTGACTGGTTATGGCTTCCGTAACTCCAAAACAGGCAACCATTATGGCTGTCCGAATAATCGATATCCTCAGGGCGCAACATCTATGGTGCAAGGTGCAACATCCGTCCAAAATACCGAAACAGTGTCATACGACTTTTAGAAATGAGTGCATGGATTTGAAACGGAATAGTACCATGGTGTACCACTCTCCAGCGGTGGTATATCGACGACCAGCCACGATGATCGCGTTTTACCATAAAATTCACGTAAAGAAAACGATGGATAAAAAAAACTTTCGAGTCCCGAAAGTGATCCGGGTAGTCTTTTTTTGGATATGGAACTATTCATTGACGGCTAAAAGCTGTCAGAGCCGTAGAACTCACAGAGAGCTTCGTTTTGACTGGTTATGGCTCCCGTAACTCCAAAAGAGGCAACCGTTATGGCTGCCCGAATAATCGATATCCTTTGGGTGCAGCATCTACGTTGCAAGGTGCAACATCTGTCCAAAATGCCGAAACAGTGCCGTACGACTTTTAGAAATGAGTGCATGGATTTGAAACGGAACAGTACCATGGTGCACCACTCTCCAGCGGTGGTATACCGACGACCAGTCACGGTGATCGTGTTTTACCATAAAATTCACGTGAAGAAAACGATAAGTAAAAAAAACTATCGTGTCCCGAAAGTGATTCGGGTAGTTTTTTTTGGATATGGAATTATGCATTGACAACTAAAAGCTATCAAAGCCGTAGAACTCACAAAGAGCTTCGTTTTGACTGGTTATGGCTTCCGTAACTCCAAAAGAGGCAACCGTTATGGCTGTACGAATAATCGATATCCTCATGGCACAACATCTTCGGTGCAAGGTGCAACATCCTTCCAAAATGCCGAAACAGTGTCGTACGACTTTTAGAAATGAGTGCATGGATTTGAAACGGAACAGTACCATGGTGCACCACTATCCAGTGGTGGTATATCGACGAGCAGCCACGGTAATCGCGTTTTACCATAAAATTCACGTGAAGAAAACGATGGGTAAAAAAACTATCGAGTGTCGAAAGTGATTCGGATAGTCTTTTTTTGGATATGGAACTATGCATTGACGGCTAAAAGCAGTCAAAGCCATAGAACTCACAAAGAGCTTCGTTTTGACTGGTTATGGCTCCCGTAACACCAAAAGAGGCAACCGTTATGGCTGTTCGAATAATCGATATCCTCAGGGCAACATCTACGGTGCAAGGTGCAACATCCGTGCAAAATGAAGAAACAGTGCCGTACGACTTTTAGAAATGAGTGGATGGATTTAAAACGGAACCGTACCATGGCGCACCACTCTCCAGCGATGGTATATTGACGACCAGCCACGGTGATCGCATTTTACCATAAAATTCATGTGAAGAAAATGATGGGTAAGAAAACTATCGAGTCCCAAAAGTGATTCGGGTAGTTTTTTGGATATGGAACTATGCATTGACGGCTAAAAGCTGTCAAAGCCGTAGAACCCATAGAGAGCTTTGTTTTGACTGGTTCTGGCTTCTGTAACTCCAAAACAGGCAACCGTTATGGCTGTCGGAATAATCGATATCCTCAGGGCGCAACATCTACGGTGCAAGGTGCAACATCCGTCCAAAATACCGAACCAGTGTCGTACAACTTTTAGAAATGAGTGCATGGATTTGAAACGGAACAGTACCATGGTGCACCACTCTCCAGCGGTGGTATACCGACGACCAACCACGGTGATCGTGTTTTACCATAAAATTCACGTGAAGAAAACGATTGGTAAAAAAAACTATCGAGTCCCGAAAGTGATTCGGGTTGTTTCTTTTGGATATGGAACTATGCATTAACGGCTAAAAGCTATCAAATCCGTAGAACTCATAGAGAGCTTCGTTTTGACTGGTTATGGCTTCCGTAACTCCAAAAGAGGCAACCGTTATGGCTGTCCGAATAATCGATATCCTCAGGGCGCAACATCTACGGTGCAAGGTGCAACATCCGTCCAAAATGCCGAAACAATGCCGTACGACTTTTAGAAATGAGTGCATGGTTTTGAAACGGAACAGTACCATGGTGCACCAATATCCAGCGGTGGTATATCGACGACCAGCCACGGTAATCGCGTTTTACCATAAAATTCACGTGAAGAAAATGTTGGTTAAAAAAAACTATCGATTGCCGAAAGTGATTCGGATAGTCTTTTTTGGGATATGGAACTATGCATAGACAGCTAAAAGCAGTCAAATCCATATAACTCACAAAGATCTTCGTTTTGACTGGTTATGGCTCCCGTAACACCAAACGAGGCAACCGTTATGGCTGTCCGAATAATCGATATCCTCTTGGCGCAACATCTAAGGTGCAAGGTGCAACATCCGTCCATAATGCCGAAACAGTGCCGTACGAGTTTTAGAAATGAGTGCATGGATTTGAAACGTAACAGTACCATGGGGCACCACTCTCCAGCGATGGTATATCGACTACCAGCCACGGTGATCGCGATTTACCATAAAATTCATGTAAAGAAAACGATGGGTAAAAAAACTATCGAGTCCCGAATGTGATTCCGGTAGTCTTTTTTTGGATATGGAACTAAGCATTGACGGCTAAAAGCTGTCAAAGCCGTAGAACTCACAAAGAGGTTCGTTTTGACTGGTTATGTCTCCCGTAACTCTAAAAGAGGCAACCGTTATGGCTGTCCGAATAATCGATATCCTTCGGGTGCAACATCTACGGTGCAACGTGCAACATCCGTCCAAAATGCCGAAACAGTGTCGTATGACTTTTAGAAATGAGTGCATGGATTTGAAATGGAATAGTACCATGGTGTACCACTCTCCAGCGGTGGTATATCGACGACCAGCCACGGTGATCGCGTTTTACCATAAAATTCACGTGAAGAAAACGATGGATAAAAAAAACTTTCGAGTCCCGAAAGTGATCCGGGTAGTCTTTTTTTGGATATGGAACTATTCATTGACGGCTAAAAGCTGTCAAAGCCGTAGAACTCACAGAGAGCTTCGTTTTGACTGGTTATGGCTCCCGTAACTCCAAAAATGGCAACCGTTATGGCTGTCCAAATAATCGATATCCTTTGGGCGCAGCATCTACGTTGCAAGGTGCAACATCTGTCCAAAATGCCGAAACAGTGTCGTACGACTTTTAGAAATGAGTGCATGGATTTGAAACGGAACAGTACCATGGTGCACCACTCTCCAGCGGTGGTATACCGACGACCAGCCACGGTGATCACGTTTTACCATAAAATTCACGTGAAGAAAATGATAAGTAAAAAAAACTATCATGTCCCAAAAGTGATTCGGGTAGTTTTTTTTGGATATGGAATTATGCATTGACAGCTAAAAGCTGTCAAAGCCGTAGAACTCGCAAAGAGCTTCGTTTTGACTGGTTATGGCTTCCGTAAATCCAAAAGAGGCAACCGTTATGGCTGTCCGAATAATCGATATCCTCATGGCACAACATCTTCGGTGCAAGGTGCAACATCCGTCCAAAATGCCGAAATAGTGTCGTACGACTATTAGAAATGAATGCATGGATTTGAAACGGAACAGTACCATGGTGCACCACTATCCAGTGGTGGTATATCGACGAGCAACCACGGTAATCTCGTTTTACCATAAAATTCACGTGAAGAAAACGATGGGTAAAAAAAACTATCGAGTGTCGAAAGTTATTCAGATAGTCTTTTTTTGGATATGGAACTGTGCATTGACGGCTAAAAGCAGTGAAAGCCATAGAACTCACAAAGAGCTTCGTTTTGACTGGTTATGGCTCCCGTAACACCAAAAGAGGCAACCGTTATGGCTGTCCGAATAATCGATATCCTCAGGGCAACATCTACGGTGCAAGGTGCAACATCCGTCCAAAATGACGAAACAGTGCCGTACGACTTTTAGAAATGAGTGGATGGATTTGAAACGGAACAGTACCATGGCGCACCACTCTCCAGCGATGGTATATTGACGACCAGCCACGGTGATCGCATTTTACCATAAAATTCATGTGAAGAAAACGATGGGTAAGAAAACTATCGAGTCCCGAAAGTGATTCGGGTAGTATTTTTTGGATATGGAACTATGCATTGACGGCTAAAAGCTATCAACGCCGTAGAACTCATAGGGAGCTTCGTTTTGACGGGTTATGGCTCCCGTAACTTCAAAAGAGGAAACCGTTATGGTTGTCCGAATAATCGATATCCTCAGGGCGCAACATCTACGTCGCAAGGTGCAACATCCGTCCAAAATACCGAAACAGTGCCGTACGACTTTTAGAAATGAGGGCATGGATTTGAAACGGAACAGTACCATTGTGCACCACTCTCCAGCGCTGGTATATCGACGACCAGCCACGGTGATCGCGTTTTACCATAAAATTCACGTGAAGAAAATGATGGATAAAAAAAAATTGAGTCCCGAAAGTGATTCGGGTAGTCTTTTTTTGGATATGGAACTATGCATTGACGGCTAAAAGCTGTCAAAGCTGTAGAGGTTACAGAGAGCTTCGTTTTGACTGGTTATGGCTCCCGTAACTCCAAAAGAGGCAACCATTATGGCTGTTCGAATAATCGATATCCTCTGGGCGCAACATCTACGGTGCAAGGTGCAACATCCGTCCGAAATGCTGAAACAGTGCCGTACGACTTTTAGAAATGGGTGCATGGATTTGAAACGGAACAGTACCATGGTGCACCACTCTCCAGCGATGGTATATCGACGACCAGCCACGGTGGTCGCGTTTTACCATAAAATTCACGTGAAGAAAACTACGGGTAAAAAAAACTATCGGGTCCCGAAAGTGATTCGGGTAGTCTTTTTTTGGATATGGGACTATGCATGTACGGCTAAAAGCTGTCAAAGCCGTAGAACTCACAGCGTTATGACTGGTTATGGCTCCCGTAACTCCAAAAGAGGCAACTGTTATGGCTATCCGAATAATCGATATCCTCCGGGTGCAACATATACGGTGCAAGGTGCAACATCCATCCAAAATGCCGAAACAGTGTCGTACGATTTTTAGAAATGAGTGCATGGATTTGAAACGGAACAGTACCATAGTGCACCACTCTCCAGCGATGGTATATCGACGACCAGCCACGCTGATCGCGTTTTACCATAAAATTCACGTGAAGAAAACGATGGGTAAAAAAAACTATCGAGTCCCGAATGTGATTCGCGTAGTCTATTTTTGGATATGGAACTATGCATTGACGGCTAAAAGCGGTCAAAGCCGTAGAACTTACTGAGAGCTTCGTTTTGACTGGTTATGGCTCCCGTAACTCCAAAAGAGGCAACCGTTATGTTTGTCCGAATAATCGATATCCTCAGGGAGCAACATCTACGGTGCAAGGTGCAACATCCGTCCAAAATGCCGAAACAGTGCCGTACGACATTTAGAAATGAGTGCATGGATTTGAAACGGAACAGTACCATGGTGCACCACTATCCGGCGGTGGTATATTGACGACCAGCCACGATAATGGCGTTTTACCATAAAATTCACATGAAGAAAACGATGGGTAAAAAAAATATCGAGTGCCGAAAGTGATTCAGATAGTCTTTTTTTTGATATGGAACTATGCATTGACGGCTAAAAGTAGTCAAAGCCGTAGAACTCACAAAGAGCTTCGTTTTGACTGGTTATAGCTCCCGTAACTCCAAAAGAGACAACCGTTATGGTTGTCCGAATAATCGATATCCTCAGGGCGCAACATCTACGGTGCAAGGTGCAACATCCGTCCGAAATGCTGAAACAGTGCCGTACGACTTTTAGAAATGAGTGCATGGATTTGAAACGGAACAGTACCATGGTGCACCACTCTCCAGCGATGGTATATCGACGACCAGCCACGGTGATCGCGTTTTACCATAAAATTCACGTGAAGAAATCGATGGGTAAAAAAAACTATCGAGTCCCGAATGTGATTTGGGAAGTCTTTTTTTGGATATGGAACTGTGCATTGACGGCTAAAAGCTGTCAAAGCCATAGAACTCACAGAGAGCTTCGTTTCAACTGGTTATGGCTCCCGTAACTCTAAAAGAGGCTACCGTTATGGCTGTCCGAATAATCGATAGCCTCCGGGCGCAACATCTACGGTGCAAGGTGCAACATCCGTCCAAAATGCCGAAACAGTGATGTACGATTTTTAGAAATGAGTACATGGATTTGAAACGGAACAGTACCATGGTGCACCACTCTCCAGCGATGGTATATCGACGACCAGCCACGGTGATCGTGTTTTACCATAAAATTCACGTGAAGAAAACTACGGGTAAAAAAAACTATCGGGTCCCGAAAGTGATTCGGGTAGTCTTTTTTTGGATATGGGACTATGCATTGACGGCTAAAAGCTGTCAAAGCCGTAGAACTCACAGCGTTCTGACTGTTTATGGCTCCCGTAACTCCAAAAGAGGCAACTGTTATGGCTGTCCGAATAATCGATATCCTCCGGGCGCAACATATACTGTGCAAGGTGCAACATCCGTCCAAAATGCCGAAACAGTGTCGTACGATTTTTAGAAATGAGTGCATGGATTTGAAACGGAACAGTACCATAGTGCACCACTCTCCAGCGATGGTATATCGACGACCAGCCACGGTGATCGCGTTTTACCATAAAATTCACGTGAAGAAAACGATGGGTAAAAAAAACTATCGAGTCCCGAATGTGATTCGCATAGTCTTTTTTTGGATATGGAACTATGCATTGACGGCTAAAAGCGGTCAAAGCCGTAGAACTTACTGAGAGCTTCGTTTTGACTGGTTATGGCTCCCGTAACTCCAAAAGAGGCAACCGTTATGTTTGTCCGAATAATCGATATCCTCAGGGCGCAACATCTACGGTGCAAGGTGCAACATCCGTCCAAAATGCCGAAACAGTGCCGTACGACTTTTAGAAATGAGTGCATGGATTTGAAACGGAACAGTACCATGGTGCACCACTATCCAGCGGTGGTATATTGACGACCAGCCACGATAATGGCGTTTTACCATAAAATTCACATGAAGAAAACGATGGGTAAAAAAAAACTATCGAGTGCCGAAAGTGATTCGGATAGTCTTTTTTTGGATATGGAACTATGCATTGACGGCTAAAAGTAGTCAAAGCCGTAGAACTCACAAAGAGCTTTGTTTTGACTGGTTATGGCTCCCGTAACTCCAAAAGAGACAACCGTTATGGCTGTCCGAATAATCGATATCCTCAGGGCGCAACATCTACGGTGCAAGGTGCAACATCCGTCCGAAATGCTGAAACAGTGCCGTATGACTTTTAGAAATGAGTGCATGGATTTGAAACGGAACAGTACCATGGTGCACCACTCTCCAGCGATGGTATATCGACGACCAGCCACGGTGATCGCGTTTTACCATAAAATTCACGTGAAGAAATCGATGGGTAAAAAAAACTATCGAGTCCCGAATGTGATTTGGGAAGTCTTTTTTTGGATATGGAACTGTGCATTGATGGCTAAAAGCTGTCAAAGCCATAGAACTCACAGAGAGCTTCGTTTCGACTGGTTATGGCTCCCGTAACTCTAAAAGAGGCTACCGTTATGGCTGTCCGAATAATCGATAGCCTCCGGGCGCAACATCTACGGTGCAAGGTGCAACATCCGTCCAAAATGCCGAAACAGTGATGTACGATTTTTAGAAATGAGTGCATGGATTTGAAATGGAACAGTACCATGGTGCACCACTCTCCAGCGATGGTATATCGACGACCAGCCACGGTGATCGCGTTTTACCATAAAATTCACGTGAAGAAAACTACGGGTAAAAAAAACTATCGGGTCCCGAAAGTGATTCGGGTAGTCTTTTTTTGGATATGGGACTATGCATTGACGGCTAAAAGCTTTCAAAGCCGTAGAACTCACAGCGTTCTGATTGGTTATGGCTCCCGTAACTCCAAAAGAGGCAGCTGTTATGGCTGTCCGAATAATCGATATCCTCCAGGCGCAACATATACGGTGCAAGGTGCAACATCCGTCCAAAATGCCGAAACAGTGCCGTACGACTTTTAGAAATGAGGGCATGGATTTGAAACGGAACAGTACCATTGTGCACCACTCTCCAGCGATGGTATATCGACGACCAGCCACGGTGATCGCGTTTTACCATAAAATTCACGTGAAGAAAACGATGGGTAAAAAAAATTATCGAGTCCCGAATGTGATTTGGGTAGTCTTTTTTTGGATTTGGAACTATGCATTGACGGCTAAAAGCTATCAAAGTCGTAGAACTCATAGAGAGCTTCGTTTTGACTGGTTACGGCTCCCGTAACTCAAAAAGAGGCAACCGTTATGGCTGTTAGAATAATCGATATCCTCAGGGCGCAACATCTACGGTGCAAGGTGCAACATCCGTCCGAAATGCTGAAACAGTGCCGTACGACTTTTAGAAATGAGTGCATGGATTTGAAACGGAACAGTACCATGGTGCACCACTCTCCAGCGATGGTATATCGACGACCAGCCACGGTGATCGCGTTTTACCATAAAATTCACGTGAAGAAAACGATGGGTAAAAAAAACTATCGATTCCCGAATGTGATTCAGGTAGCCTTTTTTTGGATATGGAACTGTGCATTGACGGCTAAAAGCTGTGAAAGCCGTAGAACTCACAGAGAACTTTGTTTTGACTAGTTATGGCTCCCGTAACTCCAAAAGAGGCAACTGTTATGGCTGTCTGAATAATCGATAGCCTCCGGGCGCAACATCTACGGTGTAAGGTGCAACATCTGTCCAAAATGCCGAAACAGTGCCGTACGATTTTTAGAAATGAGTGCATGGATTTGAAATGGAATAGTACCACGGTGCACCAATCTCCAGCGATTGTATATCGACGACCAGCCACGGTGATCGCGTTTTACCATAAAATTCACGTGAAGAAAACTATGGGTAAAAAAAACTATCGGGTCCCGAAAGTGATTCGAGTAGTCTTTTTTTGGATATGGGACTATGCATTGACGGCTAAAAGCTGTCAAAGCCGTAGAACTCACAGCATTCTGACTGGTTATGGCTCCCGTAACTCCAAAAGAGGCAACTGTTATGGCTGTCCGAATAATCAATATCCTCCGGGCACAACATATACGGTGCAAGGTGCAACATCCGTCCAAAATGCCGAAATAGTGTCGTACGATTTTTAGAAATGAGTGCTTGGATTTGAAACGGAACAGTACCATGGTGCACCACTCTCCAGCGATGGTATATCAACGACCAACCACGGTGATCGCGTTTTACCATAAAATTCGCGTAAAGAAAACGATGGGTAAAAAAAACTATCGAGTCCCGAATGTGATTCGCGTAGTCTTTTTTTGGATATGGAACTATGCATTGACGGCTAATAGCGGTCAAAGCTGTAGAACTTACAAAGAGCTTCGTTTTGACTGGTTATGGCTCCCGTAACTCCAAAAGAGGCAACCGTTATGTTTGTCCGAATAATCGATATCCTCAGGGCGCAATATCTATGGTGCAAGGTGCAACATCCGTCAAAAATGTCGAAACAGTGCCGTACGACATTTAGAAATGAGTGCATGGATTTGAAACGGAACAGTACCATAGTGCACCACTATCCAGCGGTGGTATATCGACGACCAGCCACGGTAATCGCGTTTTACCATAAAATTCACATGAAGAAAACGATGGGTAAAAAAACTATCGAGTGCCGAAAGTGATTCAGATAGTCTTTTTTTGGATATGGAACTATGCATTGACGGCTAAAAGTAGTCAAAGCCGTAGAACTCACAAAGAGCTTCGTTTTGCCTGGTTATGGCTCCCGTAACTCCAAAAGAGGCAACCGTTATGGCTGTCCGAATAATCGATATCCTTAGGGCGCAACATCTACGGTGCAAGGAGCAACATCCGTCCAAAATGCCGAAATAGTGCCGTATGACTTTTAGAAATGAGTGCATGGATTTGAAATGGAACAGTACCATGGTTCACCACTCTCCAGCGATGGTATATCGACAACTAGCCACGGTGATCGCGTTTTATCATAAAATTCACGTGAAGAAAACGATGGGTAAGAAAAACTATCGAGTCCCGAATATGATTCGGGAAGTCTTTTTTTGGATATGGAACTATGCATTGACGGCTAAAAGCGGTCAAAGTTGTAGAACTTACAAAGAGCTTCGTTTTGACTGGTTATGGCTCCCGTAACTCCAAAATAGGCAACCGTTATTTTTGTCCGAATAATCGATATCCTCAGGGCGCAACATCTACGGTGCAAGGTGCAACATCCGTCCAAAATGTCAAAACAGTGCCGTACGACATTTAGAAATGAGTGCATGGATTTGAAACGGAACAGTACCATGGTGCACCACTCTCCAGCAATGGTATACCGACGACCAGCCATGGTGAACGCGTTTTACCACAAAATTCACGTGAAGAAAACGATGGGTAAAAAAAACTATCGAGTCCCGAAAGTGATTCGGGTAGTTTTTTTTGGATATGGAACTATGCATTGACGTCTAAAGCTGTCAAATCCGTAGAACTCACAGAGAGCTTCGTTTTGACTGGTTATCGCTTCCGTAACTCCAAAAGAGGCAACCGTTATGGCTGTCCGAATAATCGATATCCTCAAGGCGCAACATCTACGGTGCAAGGTACAACATCCGTCCAAAATGCCGAAACAGTGCGTACGACTTTTAGAAATGAGTGCATGGATTTGAAACGAAACAGTACCATGGTGCACCGTGATCCATCGGTGGTATATCGACGACCAACCACGGTAATCGCGTTTTACCATAAAATTACGTGAAGAAAACGATGGGTAAAAAAACTATCGAGTGTCGAAAGTGATTCGGATAGTCTTTTTTTGGATATGGAACTATGCATTGACGGCTAAAAGTAGTCCAAGCCGTAGAACTCGCAGAGAGCTATGTTTTGACTGGTTATGGATCTCGTAACTCCAAAAGAGGCAACCGTTATGGTTGTCCGAATAATCGATATCCTCATGGCGCAACATCTACGGTGCAAGGTGCAACATCCGTCCAGAATGCCGAAACAGTGTCATACGACTTTTAGAAATGAGTGCATGGATTTGAAACGGAACAGTACCATGGTGCACCACTCTCCAGGGATGGTATATCAACGACCAGCCACGGTGATCGCGTTTTACCATAAAATTCATGTGAAGAAAACGATGGGTAAAAAAAAACTATCGAGTCCCGAATGTGATTCGGGTAGTCTTTTTTTGGATATGGAACTATGCATTGACGGCTAAAAGCTGTCAAAGCTGTAGAACTAACAGAGAGCTTCGTTTTGACTGGTTATGGCTCCCGTAACTCCAAAAGAGGCAACCGTTATGGCTGTCCGAATAATTGATATCCTCAGGGCGCAACATCTACGGTGCAAGTTGCAACATCCGTCCAAAATGCCGAAACAGTGCCGTACGACTTTTAGAAATGAGTGCATGGATTTGAAACGGAACAGTTCCATGGTGAACCACTCTCCAGCGATGGTATATCGACGATCAGCCACGGTGATCGCGTTTTACCATAAAATTCACGTGAAGAAAACGATGGATAAAAAAAACTATCGAGTCCCGAATGTGATTCGGGTAGTTTTTTTTGGATGTGGAACTATGCATTGACGTCTAAAAGCTGTCAAATCCATAGAACTCATAGAGAGCTTCGTTTTGGCTGGTTATGGCTTCCGTAACTCCAAAAGAGGCAAACGTTATGGCTGTCCGAATAATCGATATCCTCAGAGCGAAACATCTACGGTGCAAGGTGCAACATCGGTCCAAAATGTCGAAACAGTGACGTACGACTTTTTGAAATGAGTGCATGGATTTGAAATGGAACAGTACCATGGTACACCACTCTCCAGCGGTGGTATACCGACGACTAGCCACGGTGAACGCGTTTTACCACAAAATTCACGTGAAGAAAACGATGGGTAACAAAAACTATCGAATCCCGAAAGTGATTCGGGTATTTTTTTTGGATATGGAACTATGCATTGACGTCTAAAAGCTGTCAAATCCGTAGAACTCACAGAGAGCTTAGTTTTGACTGGTTATGGCTCCCGTAACTCCAAAAGAGGCAACCGTTATGGCTGTCCGAATAATCGATATCCTCAAGGCGCAACATCTACGGTGCAAGGTGCAACATCCGTCCAAAATGCCAAAACAGTGTCGTACGACTTTTAGAAATGAGTGCATGGATTTGAAACGGAACAGTACCATGGTGCACCACTCTCCAGCGATGGTATATCGACGACCAGCCACGTTGATCGCGTTTTACCATAAAATTCACGTGAAGAAAACGATGGGTAAAAATAATTATCGAGTCCCGAATGTGATTTGGGTAGTCTTTTTTTGGATATGGAACTATGCATTGACGGCTAAAAGCTATCAAAGCCGTAGAACTCATAAAGAGCTTCGTTTTGACTGGTTATGGATCCCGTAACTCCAAAAGAGGCAACCGTTATGGCTGTCCGAATAATCGATATCCTCAGGGCGCAACATCTACGGTGCAAGATGCAACATCCGTCCAAAATGCCGAAACAGTGCCGTACGACTTTTAGAAATGAGTGCATGGATTTGAAACGGAACTATGCCATGGTGCACCACGATCCATCGGGGTATATCGACGACCAACCACGGTAATCGCGTTTTACCATAAAATTCACGTGAAGAAAACGATGGGTAAAAAAAAACTATCGATTGTCGAAAGTGATTCGGATAGTCTTTTTTTGGATATGGAACTATGCATTGATGGCTAAAAGTAGTCCAAGCCGTAGAACTCACAGAGAGCTTCGTTTTGACTGGTTATGGCTCCCGTAACTCCAAAAGAGGCAACCGTTATGGCTGTCCGAATAATCAATATCCTCAGGGCGCAACATCTACGGTGCAAGGTGCAACATCCGTCCAAAATGCAGAAATAGTGTCGTACGACTTTTAGAAATGAGTGCATGGATTTGAAACGGAACAGTACCATGGTGCACCACTCTACAGCGATGGTATATCGACGACCAGCCACGGTGATCGCGTTTTACCATAAAATTCACGTGAAGAAAACGATGGGTAAAAAAAATTATCGAGTCCCGAATGTGATTCGGGTAGTCTTTTTTTGGATATGGAACTATGCATTGACGGCTAAAAGCTATCAAAGCCGTAGAACTCATAGAGAGCTTCATTTTGACTGGTTATGGCTCCCGTAACTCCAAAAGAGGCAACCGTTATGGCTGTCCGAATAATCGATATCCTCCGGGCGCAACATCTACGGTGCAAGGTGCAACATCCGTCCAAAATGCCGAAACAGTGGCGTATAACTTTTAGAAATGAGTGCATGGATTTGAAACGGAACGGTACCATGGTGCACCACTATCCAGCGGTGGTATATCGACGACCAGCCACGGTGATCGCGTTTTACCATAAAATTCACATGTAGAAAACGATGGGTAAAAAAACTATCGAGTGTCGAAAGTGATTCAGATAGTCTTTTTTTGGATATGGAACTATGCATTGACGGCTAAAAGCAGTCAAAGCCATAGAACTCAGAAAGTGCTTCGTTTTGACTGGTTATGGCTCCCGTAACTCCAAAAGAGGCAACCGTTATGGCTGTCCGAATAATCGATATCCTCAGGGCGCAACATCTACCGTGCAAGGTGCAACATCCGTCCAAAATGCCGAAACAGTGCCGTATAACTTTTAGAAATGAGTTCATGGATTTGAAATGGAACAGTACTACGGTACACCACTCTCCAGCGATGGTATATCGACAACCAGCCACGGTGATCGCGTTTTACCATAAAATTCACGTGAAGAAAACGATGGGTAAAAAAAACTATCGAGTCCCGAATATGATTCGGGTAGTCTTTTTTTGATATGGAACTATGCATTGACGGCTAAAAGCTGTCAAAGCCATAGAACTCACAAAGAGCTTCGTATTGACTAGTTATGGCTCCCGTAACTCCAAAAGAGGCAACCGTTATGGCTGTCCGAATAATCAATATCCTCAGGGCACAACATCTACGGTGCAAGTTGCAACATCCGTCCAAAATGCCGAAATAGTGTCGTACGACTTTTAGAAATGAGTGCATGGATTTGAAATGGAAAGTACCATGGGGCACCACTCTCCAGCGATGGTATATCGACGACCTGCCACGGTGATCGCGTTTTACCATAAAATTCACGTGAAGAAAACGATGGATAAAAAAAACTATCGAGTCCCGAATGTGATTCGGGTAGTTTTTTTTGGATATGGAACTACGCATTGACGTCTAAAAGATGTCAAATCCGTAGAACGCACAGAGAGCTTCGTTTTGAATCGTTATGGCTTCCGTAAGTCCAAAAGAGGCAACCGTTATGGCTGTCTGAATAATCGATATCCTCAGGGCGAAACATCTACGGTGCAAGGTGCAACATCCGTCCAAAATGTCGAAACAGTGACGTACGACTTTTAGAAATGAGTGCATGGATTTGAAATGGAACAGTACCATGGTGCACCACTCTCCAGCGGTGGTATACCAACGACTAGCCACGGTGAACGAGTTTTACCACAAAATACACGTGAAGAAAACGATGGGTAAAAAAAAACTATCGAGTCCCGAAAGTGATTCGGGTAGTTTTTTTTGAATATGGAACTATGCATTGACGTCTAAAAGCTGTCAAATCCGTAGAACTCACAGAGAGCTTCGTTTTGACTGGTTATGGCTTCTGTAACTCCAAAAGAGGCAACCGTTATGGCTGCCCGAATAATCGATATCCTCAGGCCGCAACATCTACGGTGCAAGGTGCTACATCCATCCAAAATGCCGAAACAGTGCCGTACGACTTTTAGAAATGAGTGCATGGATTTGAAATGGAATAGTACCATGGTGCACCACGATCCATCAGTGGTATATCGACGACCAACCACGGTAATCGCGTTTTACCATAAAATTCACGTGAAGAAAACGATGGGTAAAAAAAAACTATCGAGTGTCGAAAGTGATTCGGATAGTCTTTTTTGGATATGGAACTATGCATTGATGGCTAAAGGTAGTCCAAGCCGTAGAACTCACAGAGGGCTTCGTTTTGAATAGTTATGGCTCCCGTAACTCCAAAAGAGGCAACCGTTATGGCTGTCCGAATAATCGATATCCTCAGGGTGCAAAATCTACGGTGCAAGGTGCAACATCCATCCAAAATGCCGAAACAGTGTCGTACTACTTTTATAAATGAGTGCATGGATTTGAAACGGAACAGTACCATGGTGCAACACTCTCCAGCGGTGGTATATCGATGACTAGCCACGGTAATCGCGTTTTACCATAAAATTCATGTGAAGAAAACGATGGGTAAAAAAAACTATCGAGTGTTGAAAGTGATTCCGATAGTCTTTTTTTGGATATGGAACTACGCATTAACGGCTAAAAGCAGTCAAAGCCGTAGAACTCACAAAGTGCTTCATTTAGACTGGTTATGTCTCCCGTAACTCCAAAAGAGGCAACCGTTATGGCTGTCCGAATAATCGATATCCTCAGGGCGCAACGTCTACCGTGCAAGGTGCAACATCGGTCCAAAATGCCGAAACAGTGTCGTATAACTTTTAGAAATGAGTGCATGGATTTGAAATGGAACAGTACCATGGTGCACCACTCTCCAGCGATGGTATATCGACAACCAGCAACGGTGATCGCGTTTTACCATAAAATTCACGTGAAGAAAACGACGGGTAAAAAAAACTATCGAGTCCGGAATATGATTCGGGTAGTCTTTTTTTGGATATGGAACTATACATTGACGGCTAAAAGCTGTCAAAGCCATAGAACTCACAGAGAGCTTCGTATTGACTGGTTATGGCTCCCGTAACTCCAAAAGAGGCAACCGGTATGGCTGTCCGAATAATCAATATCCTCAAGGCGCAACATCTACGGTGCAAGTTGCAACATCCGTCCAAAATGCCGAAATAGTGCCGTACGACTTTTAGAAATGAGTGCATGGATTTGAAACGGAACAGTACCATGGTGCACCACTCTCCAGCGGTGGTATATCGACGACCTGCCACGGTGATCGCGTTTTACCATAAAATTCACGTGAAGAAAACGATGGATAAAAAAACTATCGAGTCCCGAATGTGATTCGAGTAGTTTTTTTTGGATATGGAACTACGCATTGACGTCTAAAAGCTGTCAAATCCGTAGAACTCACAGAGAGCTTCGTTTTGACTAGTTATGGCTTCCGTAACTCCAAAAGAGGCAACCGTTATGGCTGTCCGAATAATCGATATCCTCAGGGCGAAACATCTACGGTGCAAGGTGCAACATCCGTCCAAAATGTCGAAACATTGACGTACGACTTTTATAAATGAGTGCATGTATTTGAAATGGAACAGTACCATGGTGCACCAGTCTCCAGCGGTGGTATACCAACGACTAGCCACGGTGAACGGGTTTTACCACAAAATTCACGTGAAGAAATCGATGGGTAAAAAAAAACTATCGAGTCCCGAAAGTGATTCAGATAGTTTTTTCTGGATATGGAACTACGCATTAACGTCTAAAAGCTGTCAAATCCGTAGAACTCACAGAGAGCTTCGTTTTGACTAGTTATGGCTTCTGTAACTCCAAAAGAGGCAACCGTTATGGCTGTCCGAATAATCGATATCCTCAGGGCGCAACATCTACGGTGCAAGGTGCAACATCCATCCAAAATGCCAAAACAGTGCCGTACGACTTTTAGAAATGAGTGCATGGATTTGAAACGGAACAGTACCATGGTGCACCACGATCCATCGGTGGTATATCGACGACCAACCACGGTAATCGCGTTTTACCATAAAATTCACGTGAAGAAAACAATGGGTAAAAAAAACTATCGAGTGTCGAAAGTGATTCGGATAGTCTTTTTTTGGATATGGAACTATGCATTGACGGCTAAAGGTAGTCCAAGCCGTAGAACACACAGAGGGCTTCGTTTTTACTGGTTATGGCTCTCGTAACTCCAAAAGAGGCAACCGTTATGGCTGTCCGAATAATCGATATCCTCAGGGCGCAACATCTACGGTGCAAGGTGCAACATCCGTCCAAAATGCCGAAACAGTGCCGTACGACTTTTATAAATGAGTGCATGGATTTGAAATGGAACAGTACCATGGTGCACCACTCTCCAGCGATGGTATATCGACGACCAGCCACGGTGATCGCGTTTTACCATAAAATTCACGTGAAGAAAATGGTGGGTAAAAAAAATTATCGAGTCCCGAATGTGATTCGGGTAGTCTTTTTTTGGATTTGGAACTATGCATTGACGGCTAAAAGCTATCAAAGCCGTAGAACTCATAGAGAGCTTCGTTTTGACTAGTTATGGCTCCCGTAACTCCAAAAGAGGCAACCGTTATGGCTGTCCGAATAATCGATATCCTCCGGGCGCAACATCTACGGTGCAAGGTGCAACATCCGTCCAAAATTCCGAAACAGTGTCGTACGACTTTTAGAAATGAGTACATGGATTTGAAACGGAACAGTACCATGGTGCACCACTATCCAGCGGTGGTATATCGACGACTAGCCACGGTAATCGCGTTTTACCATAAAATTCACATGAAGAAAACGATGGGTAAAAAAAACTATCGAGTGTCGAAAGTGATTCAGATAGTCTTTTTTTGGATATGGAACTATGCATTGACGACCAAAAGTAGTCAAAGCCGTAGAACTCACAAAGTGCTTCGTTTTGACTGATTATGGCTCCCGTAACTCCAAAAGAGGCAATCGTTATGGCTGTCCGAATAATCGATATCCTCAGGGCGCAACATCTACCGTGCAAGGTGCAACATCCGTCCAAAATGCCGAAACAGTGCCGTATAACTTTTAGAAATGAGTGCATGGATTTGAAATGGAACAGTACCATGGTGCACCACTCTCCAGCGATGGTATATCGACAACCAGCCACGGTGATCGCGTTTTACCATAAAATTCACGTGAAGAAAACGATGGGTAAAAAAAATTGTCGAGTCCCGAATATGATTCGGGTAGTCTTTTTTTGGATATGGAACTATGCATTGACGGCTAAAAGCTGTCAAAGCCGTAGAACTCACAAAGAGCTTCGTTTTGACTGGTTATGGCTCCCACTACTCCAAAAGAGGCAACCGTTATGGCTGTCCGAATAATCAATATCCTCAGAGCGCAACATCTACGGTGCAAGTTGCAACATCCGTCCAAAATGCCGAAACAGTGCCGTACGACTTTTAGAAATGAGTGCATGGATTTGAAACGGAACAGTACCATGGTGCACCACTCTCCAGCGATGGTATATCGACGACCAGCCACGGTGATCGCGTTTTACCATAAAATTCACGTGAAGAAAACGATGGGTAAAAAAAACTATCGAGTCCCGAATGTGATTCGGGTAGTCTTTTTTTGGATCTATGCATTGACGGCTAAAAGCTATCAAAGCCGTAGAACTCATAGAGAACTTCGTTTTGACTGGTTATGGCTCTCGTAACTCCAAAAGAGGCAACCGTTATGGCTGTCCGAATAATCGATTTCCTCCGGGCGCAAGATCTACGGTGCAAGGTGAAACATCCGTCCAAAATGCCAAAACAGTGCCGTACGACTTTTAGAAATGAGTGCATGGATTTGAAACGGAACAGTACCATGGTGAACCACTCTCCAGCGATGGTATATCGACGACCAGCTACGGTGATCGCGTTTTACCATAAAATTCACATGAAGAAAACTACGGGTAAAAAAAACTATCGGGTCCCGAAAGTGGTTCGGGTATTCTTTTTTTGGATATGGGACTATGCATTGACGGCTAAAAGCTGTCAAAGCCGTAGAACTCACAGCGTTCTGACTGGTTATGGCTCCCGTAACTCCAAAAGAGGCAACCGTTATGGCTGTCCGAATAATCGATATCCTCAGAGCGAAACATCTACGGTGCAAGGTGCAACATCCGTCCAAAATGCCGAAACAGTGTCGTACGATTTTTAGAAATGAGTGCATGGATTTGAAACGGAACAGTACCATGGTGCACCACTCTCCAGCAGTGGTATACCGACGACCAGCCACGGTGAACGCGTTTTACCACAAAATTCACGTGAAGAAAACGATGGGTAAAAAAAAACTATCGACTCCTGAAAGTTATTTGAGTAGTTTTATTTGGATATGGAACTATGCATTGACGTCTAAAAGCTGTCAAATTCGTAGAACTCACAGAGAGCTTCGTTTTGACTGGTTATGGCTTCCGTAACTCCAAAAGAGGCAACCGTTATGGCTGTCCGAATAATCGATATCCTCAGGGCGCAACATCTACGGTGCAAGGTGCAACATCCGTCCAAAATGCCGAAACAGTGTCGTACGACTTTTAGAAATGAGTGCATTGATTTGAAACGGAATAGTACCATGGTGCACCACTATCCAGCGGTGGTATATCGACGACCAACCACGGTAATCGCGTTTTACCATAAAATTCACGTGAAGAAAACGATGGGTAAAAAAAACCATCGAGTGTCGAAAGTGATTCGGATAGTCTTTTTTTGGATATGGAACTATGCATTGACGGCTAAAAGTAGTCCAAGCCGTAGAACTCACAGAGAGCTTCGTTTTGACTGGTTATGGCTCTCGTAACTCCAAAAGAGGCAACCGTTATGGTTGTCCGAATAATCGATATTCTCAAGGCGCAACATCTACGGTGCAAGGTGCAACATCCGTCCAAAATGCCGAAACAGTGTCGTACGACTTTTAGAAATGAGTGCATATATTTGAAACGGAACAGTACCATGGTGCACCACTCTCCAGCGATGGTATATCGACGACCAACCACGGTGATCGCGTTTTACCATAAAATTCACGTGAAGAAAACGATGGGTAAAAAAAATTATCCAGTCCCGAATGTGATTCGGGTAGTCTTTTTTGGATATGGAACTATGCATTGATGGCTAAAAGCTGTCAAAGCCGTAGAACTCATAGAGAGCTTCGTTTTGACTGGTTATGGCTCCCGTAACTCCAAAAGAGGCAACCGTTATGGCTGTCCGAATAATCGATATCCTCCGGGCGCAACATCTACCGTGCAAGGTGCAACATTCGTCCAAAATGCGGAAACAGTGCCGTATAACTTTTAGAAATGAGTGCATGGATTTGAAACGGAACAGTACCATGGTGCACCATTCTCCAACGGTGGTATACTGACGACCAGCCACGGTGATCGCGTTTTACCATAAAATTCACGTGAAGAAAACCATGGGTAAAAAAAACTATCGAGTCTCGAATGTGATTCGGGTAGTCTTTTTTTGGATATGGAACTATGCATTGACGGCTAAAAGCGATCAAAGCCGTAGAACTCATTGAAAGCTTCGTTTTGACTGGTTATGGCTCCCGTAACTCCAAAAGAGGCAACCGTGATGGCTGTCCGAATAATCGATATCCTCAGGGCGTAACATCTACGGTGCAAGTTGCAACATCCGTCCAAAATGCCGAAACAGTGCCGTATGACTTTTAGAAATGAGTACATGGATTTGAAACGGAACAGTACCATGGTGCACCACTCTCCAGCGATGGTATATCGACGACCAGCCACGGTGATCGCGTTTTACCATAAAATTCACGTGAAGAAAACGATGGGTAATAAAACTATCGAGTCCCGAATGTGATTCGGGTAGTCTTTTTTTGGATCTATGCATTGACGGCTAAAAGCTATAAAATCCGTAGAACTCATAGAGAGCTTCATTTTGACTGGTTATGGCTCCCGTAACTCCATAAGAGGCAACCGTTATGGCTGTCCGAATAATCGATATCCTCCGGGCGCAACATCTACGGTGCAAGGTGCAACATCCGTCCAAAATGCCGAAACATTGTCGTACGACTTTTAGAAATGAGTGCATGGGTTTGAAACGGAACAGTACCATGGTGCACCACTCTCCAGCAATGGTATATCGACGACCAGCCACGGTGATCGCGTTTTACCATAAAATTCACGTGAAGAAAACTACGGGTAAAAAAACTATTAGGTCCCGAAAGTGATTCGGGTATTCTTTTTTTGGATATGGGACTATGCATTGACGGCTAGAATCTGTCAAAGCCGTAGAACTCACAGCGTTCTGACTGGTTATGGCTCCCGTAACTCCAAAAGAGGCAACCGTTATGGCTGTCCGAATAATCGATATCCTCCGGGCGCAACATATACGGTGCAAGGTGCAACATCCGTCCAAAATACCGAAACAGTGTCGTACAATTTTTAGAAATGAGTGCATGAATTTGAAACGGAACAGTACCATGGTGCACCACTCTCCAGCGATGGTATATCGACGACCAGCCACGGTGATCGCGTTTTACCATAAAATTCACGTGAAGAAAACGATGGGTAAAAAAAACTATCGAGTCCCGAATGTGATTCGCGTAGTCTTTTTTGGATATGGAACTATGCATTGATGGCTAAAAGCAGTCAAAGCAGTAGAACTCATAGAGTGCTTCGTTTTGACTGGTTATGGCTCCCGTTACTCCGAAAGAGGCAACTGTTATGGCTGTCCGAATAATCGATATCCTCAGGGCGCAACATCTACGGTGCAAGGTGCAACATCCGTCCAAAATGCCGAAACAGTGTCGTACGACTTTTAGAAATGAATGCATGGATTTGAAATGGAACAGTACCATGGTGCACCACTATCCAGCGGTGGTATATCAACGACCAGCCACGGTAATCACGTTTTACCATAAAATTCACGTGAAGAAAACGATGGGTAAAAAAACTATCGAGTGCCGAAAGTGATTCGGATAGTCATTTTCTGGATATGGAACTATGCATTGTCGGCTAAAAGTAGTCAAAACCGTAGAACTCACAAAGAGCTTGGTTTTGACTGGTTATGGCTCTCGTAACTCCAAAAGAGGCAACCGTTATGGCTGTCCGAATAATCGATATCCTCAGGGCGCAACATCTACGGTGCAAGGTGCAACATCCGTCCAAAATGCCAAAACAGTGCCGTATGACTTTTAGAAATGAGTGCATGGATTTGAAATGGAAAAAGTACAATGGTGCACCACTCTCAAGCGATGGTATATCGACAACCAGCCACGGTGATTGCGTTTTATCATAAAATTCACGTGAAGAAAACGATGGGTAAGAAAAATATCGAGTCCCGAATATGATTCAGGAAGTCTTTTTATGGATATGGAACTATGCATTGACGGCTAAAAGCTATCAAAGCCGTCGAACTCACAGAGAGCTTCGTTTTGACTGGTTATGGCTCCCATAACACCAAAAGCGGCAACCGTTATGGCTGTCCGAATAATCGATATCCTCCGGGCGCAACATATACGGTGAAAGGTGCAACATCCATCCAAAATGCCGAAACAGTGTCGTACGACTTTTAGAAATGAGTGCATGGATTTGAAACGGAACAGTACCATGGTGCACCACTCTCCAGCGATGGTATATCGACGACCAGCCACGTTGATCGCGTTTTACCATAAAATTCACGTGAAGAAAACTAAGGGTAAAAAAAACTATCGGTCCCCGAAAGTGATTCGGGTATTCTTTTTTTGGATATGGGACTATGGATTGATGGCTAAAAGCTGTCAAAGCCGTAGAACTCACAGCGTTATGACTGGTTATGGCTCCCGTAACTCCAAAATAGGCAACCGTTATGGCTGTCCGAATAATCGATATCCTCCGGGCGCAACATATACGATGCAAGGTGCAATATCCGTCCAAAATGCCGAAATAGTGTCGTATGATTTTTAGAAATGAGTGCATGGATTTGAAACGGAACAGTACCATGGTGCACCACTCTCCAGCGATGGTATATCGACGACCAGCCACGGTGATCACGTTTTACCATAAAATTCTCGTGAAGAAAACGATGGGTAAGAAAAAACAATCGAGTCCCGAATGTGATTCACGTAGTCATTTTTGGATATGGAACTATGCATAGATGGCTAAAATCGGTCAAAGCCGTAGAACTCAAAGAGAGCATCGTTTTAACTGGTTATGGCTCCCGTTACTCCAAAAGAGGCAACCGTTATAGCTGTCCAAATAATCGATATCCTCAGGGCGCAACATCTACGGTGCAAGGAGCAACATCCATCCAAAATGGCGAAACAGTGTCATACGACTTTTAGAAATGAATGCATGGATTTGAAATGGACCAGTACCATGGTGCACCACTATCTAGTGGTGGTATATCGACGACCAGCCACGGTAATCGCGTTTTACCATAAAATTCACGTGAAGAAAACGATGGGTAAAAAAAACTATCGAGTGCCGAAAGAGATTCGGATAGTATTTTTTTGGATATGGAACTATGCATTGACGGCTAAAAGTAGTCCAAGCCATAGAACTCACAAAGAGCTTCATTTTGACTGGTTATGGCTCCCGTAACTCCAAAAGAGGCAACCGTTATGGCTGTCCGAATAATCGATATCCTCAGGGCGCAACATCTACGGTGCAAGGTGCAACATCCGTCCAAAATGCCGAAACAGTGCCGTATGACTTTTAGAAATGAGTGCATGGATTTGAAATGGAACAGTACCATGGTGCACCACTCTCCAGCGATGGTATATCGACAACCAGCCACGGTGATCGCGTTTTACCATAAAATTCACGTGAAGAAAACGATGGGTAAGAAAACTATTGAGTCCGAATATGATTCGGGAAGTCTTTTTTTGGATATGGAACTATGCATTGATAGCTAAAAGCTATCAAAGCCGTAGAACTCACAAAGAGCTTCGTTTTGACTTGTTATGGCTCCCGTAACTCCAAAAGAGGCAACCGTTATGGCTGTCCGAATAATCGATATCCTTAGAGCGCAACATCTACGGTGCAAGGTGCAACATCCGTCCAAAATGCCGAAACAGTGCCGTACGACTTTTAGAAATGAGTGCATGGATTTGAAACGGAACAGTACCATGGTGCACCACTCTCCAGCGATGGTATATCGACGACCAGCCACGGTGATCGCGTTTTACCATAAAATTCACGTGAAGAAAACGATGGGTAAAAAGAACTATCGAGTCCCGAATGTGATTCGGGTAGTCTTTTTTGGAAATGGAACTATGCATTGAAGGCTAAAAGCTATCAAAGCCGTAGAACTCACAGAGAGCTTCGTTTTGACTGGTTATGGCTCCCGTAACTCCAAAAGAGGCAACCGTTATGGCTATCCGAATAATCGATATCCTCCGGGCGCAACATCTACGGTGCAAGGTGCAACATCCGTCCAAAATGCCGAAATAGTGCCGTACGACTTTTAGAAATGAGTGCATGGATTTGAAATGGAACAGTACCATGGTGCATCACAATCTAGCGGTGGTATATCGACGACCAACCACGGTGATCGCGTTTTACCATAAAATTCACGTGAAGAAAACGATGGGTAAAAAAAACTATCGAGTGTCGAAAGTGATTCGGATAGTCTTTTTTTAGATATGGAACTACGCATTGACGGCTAAAAGCATTCAAAGCCGTAGAGCTCACAAAGAGCTTCGTTTTGCCTGGTTATGGCTCCCGTAACTACAAAAGAGGCAACCGTTATGGCTGTCTGAATAATCGATATCCTCAGGGCGCAACATCTACCGTGCAAGGTGCAACATCCGTCCAAAATGCCGAAACAGTGGCGTATAACTTTTAGAAATGAGTGCATGGATTTGAAACGGAACGGTACCATGGTGCACCACTATCCAGCGGTGGTATATCGACGACCAGCCATGGTGATCGCGTTTTACCATAAAATTCACGTGTAGAAAACGATGGGTGAAAAAAAATATCGAGTCCCGAATGTGATTCGGGTAGTCTTTTTTTGGATATGAAACTATGCATTGACGGCTAAAAGCTATCAAAGCCGTAGAACTCATAGAGTGCTTCGTTTTGACTAGTTATGGCTCCCATAACTCCAAAAGAGGCAACCGTTATGGTTGACCGAATAATCGATATCCTCAGGGCGTAACATCTACGGTGCAAGTTGCAACATCCGTCCAAAATGCCGAAACAGTGCCGTACGACTTTTAGAAATGAGTGCATGGATTTGAAACGGAACAGTACCATGGTGCACCACTCTTCAGCGTTGGTATATCGACGACCAGCCACGGAGACCGCGTTTTACCATAAAATTCACGTGAAGAAAATGATGGGTAAAAAAACTATCGAGTCCCGAATGTGATTCGGGTAGTCTTTTTTTGGATATGGAACTATGCATTAATGGCAGAAAGCTATCAAAGCCGTAGAACTCACAGAGAGCTTCGTTTTGACTGGTTATGGCTCCCGCAACTCCAAAAGAGGCAACCGTTATGGCTGTCCGAATAATCGATATCCTCCGGGCGCAACATCTACGGTGCAAGGTGCAACATCCGTCCAAAATGCCGAAATAGTGCCGTACGACTTTTAGAAAGGAGTGCATGGATTTGAAACAGAATAGTACCATAGTGCACCACTATCCAGCGATGGTATATCGACGACCAACCACGGTAATCGCGTTATACCAAAAAATTCACATGAAGAAAACGATGGGTAAAAAAAAATTATCGAGTGTCGAAAGTGATTCGAATAGTCTTTTTTTGAATATGGAACTATGCATTGACGGCTAAAAGTAGTCAAAGCCGTAGAACTCACAAAGAGATTCGTTTTGACTGGTTATGGCTCCCGTAACTCCAAAAGAGGCAACCGTTATGGCTGTGCGAATAATCGATATCCTCAGGGAGCAACATCTACCGTGCAAGGTGCAACATCCATCCAAAATGCCGAAACAGTGCCGTATAACTTTTAGAAATGAGTGCATGGATTTGAAATGGAACAGTATCATGGTGCACCACTCTCCAGCGATAGTATATCGACAACCAGCCACGGAGATCGCGTTTTACCATAAAATTCACTTGAAGAAAACGATGGGTAAAAAAACTATCGAGTCCCGAATGTGATTCGGGTAGTCTTTTTTTGGATATGGAACTATGCATTGACGGCTAAAAGCTGTCAAATCCGTAGAACTCACAGAGAGCTTCATTTTGACTGGTTATGGCTCCCGTAACTCCAAAAGAGGCAACCGTTATGGCTGTCCGAATAATCGATATCCTCAAGGCGCAACATATACGGTGCAAGGTGCAACATCCGTCCAAAATGCCGAAACAGTGTCGTACAACTTTTAGAAATGAGTGCATGGATTTGAAATGGAACAGTACCATGGTGCACCACTCTCCAGCGATGGTATATCGACGACCAGCCACGGAGATCGCGTTTTACCATAAATCACGTGAAGGAAACGATGGTTAAAAAAACTATCGAGTCCCGAATGTGATTCGGGTAGTCTTTTTTTGGATATGGAACTATGCATTGATGGCAAAAAGCTATCAAAGCCGTAGAACTCACAGAGAGCTTCGTTTTTACTAGTTATGGCTCCCGCAGCTCCAAAAGAGGCAACCGTTATGGCTGTCCGAATAATCGATATCCTCCGGGCGCAACATCTACGGTGCAAGGTGCAACATCCGTCCAAAATGCCGAAATAGTGCCGTACAACTTTTAGAAATGAGTGCATGGATTTGAAACAGAATAGTACCATAGTGCACCACTATCCAGCGGTGGTATATCGACGACCAGCCACGGTAATCGCGTTATACCATAAAATTCATATGAAGAAAACGATGGGTAAAAAAAACTATCGAGTGTCGAAAGTGATTCGAATATTCTTTTTTTGAATATGGAACTATGCATTGACGGATAAAAGTAGTCAAAGCCGTAGAACTCACAAAGAGCTTCGTTTTGACTGGTTGTGGCTCTCGTAACTCCAAAAGAGGAAACCGTTATGGTTGTGTGAATAATCGATATCCTCAGGGAGCAACATCTACCGTGCAAGGTGCAACATCCGTCCAAAATGCCGAAACAGTGTCGTACAACTTTTAGAAATGAATGCATGGATTTGAAATGGAACAGTACCATGGTGCACCACTATCCAGCGGTGGTATATCAACGACCAGCCACGGAGATCGCGTTTTACCATAAAATTCACTTGAAGAAAACGATGGGTAAAAAAAACTATCGAGTCCCGAATGTGATTCAGGTAGTCTTTTTTTGGATATGGAACTATGCATTGACGGGTAAAAGCTGTCAAAGCCGTAGAACTCACAGAGAGCTTCGTTTTGACTGGTTATGGCTCCCGTTACTCCAAAAGACGCAACCGTTATGGCTGTCCGAATAATTGATATCCTCAGGGCGCAACATCTACGGTGCAAGGTGCAACATCCGTCCAAAATGCCGAAACAGTGCCGTACGACTTTTAGAAATGAGTGCATGGATTTGAAACGGAATAGTACCATGGTGCACCACTCTCCAGCGATGGTATATCGACGACCAGCCACGGTGATCGCGTTTTACCATAAAATTCACTTGAAGAAAACGATGGGTAAAAAACTATCGAGTCCCGAATGTGATTCGGGTAGGCTTTTTTTGGATATGGAACTATGCATTGACGGCTAAAAGCGGTCAAAGCCGTAGAACTCATAGAGAGCTTCGTTTTGACTGGTTATGGCTCCTGTAACTCCAAAAGAGGCAACCGTTATGGCTGTCCGAATAATCGTTATCCTCCGGGCGCAACATCTACGGTGCAAGGTGCAACATCAGTCCAAAATGCAGATGCAGTGCCGTACGACTTTTAGAAATGAGTGCATGGATTTGAAACGGAACAGTACCTTGGTGCACCACTCTCCAACGATGGTTATCGACGACCAGCCATGGTGATCACGTTTTACCATAAAATTCACGTGAAGAAAACGATGGGTAAAAAAACTATCTAGTCCCGAATGTGATTCGGGTAGTCTTTTTTTGGATATGGAACTATGCATTGATGGGTAAAAGCTATCAAAGCCGTAGAACTCATAGAGAGCTTCGTTTTGACTGGTTATGGCTCCCGTAACTCCAAAAGAGGCAACCGTTATGGCTGTCCGAATAATCGATATCCTCTGGGCGCAACATCTACAGTGCAAGGTGCAACATCCGTCCAAAATGCCGAAACAGTACCGTACGACTTTTAAAAATGAGTGCATGGATTTGAAACGGAACAGTACCATGGTGCATCACTATCCATCGGTGGTATATCGACGACCATCCACGGTGATCGCGTTTTACCATAAAATTCACGTGTAGAAAACGATGGGTAAAAAAAACTATCGAGTCCCGAATGTGATTCGGGTAGTCTTTTTTGGATATGGAACTATGCATTGACGGCTAAAAGCTATCAAAGCCGTAGAACTCATAGAGTGCTTCGTTTTGACTGGTTATGGCTCCCGTAACTCCAAAAGAGGCAACCGTTATGGCTGTCCGAATAATCGATATCCTCGGGGCGCAACGTCTACTGTGCAAGGTGCAACATCCGTCCAAAATGCCGAAACAGTGCCGTATAACTTTTAGAAATGAGTGCATGGATTTGAAATGGAACAGTACCATGGTGCACCACTCACCAACGATGGTATATCGACGACTAGCCACGGAGATCGCGTTTTACCATAAAATTCATGTGAAGGAAACGATGGGTAAAAAAACTATCGAGTCCCGAATGTGATTCGGGTAGTCTTTTTTTGGATATGGAACTATGCATTGATGGCTAAAAGCTGTCAAAGCCGTAGAACTCACAGAGAGCTTCGTTTTGACTGGTTATGGCTCCCGTAACTCCAAAAGAGGCAACCGTTATGGCTGTCCGAATAATCGATATCCTCAGGGCGCAACATATACGGTGCAAGGTGCAACATCCGTCTAAAATGCCGAAACAGTGCCGTACAACTTTTAGAAATGAGTGCATGGATTTGAAATGGAACAGTACCATGGTGCACCACTCTCCAGCGATGGTATATCGACGACCAGCCACGGAGATCGCGTTTTACCATAAATCATGTGAAGGAAACGATGGTTAAAAAAACTATCGAGTCCCGAATGTGATTCGGGTAGTCTTTTTTTGGATATGGAACTATGCATTGATGGCAAAAAGCTATCAAAGCCGTAGAACTCACAGAGAGCTTCGTTTTTACTAGTTATGGCTCCCGCAGCTCCAAAAGAGGCAACCGTTATGGCAGTCCGAATAATCGATATCCTCCGGGCGCAACATCTACGGTGCAAGGTGCAACATCCGTCCAAAATGCCGAAATAGTGCCGTACGACTTTTAGAAATGAGTGCATGGATTAGAAACAGAATTGTACCATAGTGCACCACTATCCAATGGTGGTATATCGACGACCAGCCACGGTAATCGCGTTATACCATAAAATTCATATGAAGAAAACGATGGATAAAAAAAACTAACGAGTGTCGAAAGTGATTCGAATAGTCTTTTTTTGAATATGGAACTATGCATTGACGGCTAAAAGTAGTCAAAGCCGTAGAACTCACAAAGAGCTTCGTTTTGACTGGTTGTGGCTCTCGTAACTCCAAAAGAGGAAACCGTTATGGTTGTGCGAATAATCGATATCCTCAGGGAGCAACATCTACCGTGCAAGGTGCAACATCGGTCCAAAATGCCGAAACAGTTTCGTACGACTTTTAGAAATGAATGCATGGATTTGAAACGGAACAGTACCATGGTGCACCACTATCCAGCGGTGGTATATCAACGACCAGCCACGGAGATCGCGTTTTACCATAAAATTCACTTGAAGAAAACGATGGGTAAAAAAAACTATCGAGTCCCGAATGTGATTCGGGTAGTCTTTTTTTGGATATGGAACTATGCATTGACGGCTAAAAGCTGTCAAAGCCGTAGAACTCACAGAGAGCTTCGTTTTGACTGGTTATGGCTCCCGTAACTCCAAAAGACGCAACCGTTATGGCTGTCCGAATAATTGATATCCTCAGGGCGCAACATCTACGGTGCAAGGTGCAACATCCGTCCAAAATGCCGAAACAGTGCCGTACGACTTTTAGAAATGAGTGCATGGATTTGAAACAGAATAGTACCATGGTGCACCACTCTCCAGCGATGGTATATCGACGACCAGCCACGGTGATCGCGTTTTACCATAAAATTCACTTGAAGAAAACGATGGGTAAAAAACTATCGAGTCCCGAATGTGATTTGGGTAGGCTTTTTTTGGAAATGGAACTATGCATTGACGGCTAAAAGCGGTCAAAGCCGTAGAACTCATAGAGAGCTTCATTTTGACTGGTTATGGCTCATGTAACTCCAAAAGAGGCAACCGTTATGGCTGTCCGAATAATCGTTATCCTCCGGGCGCAACATCTACGGTGCAAGGTGCAACATCAGTCCAAAATGCAGATGAAGTGCCGTACGACTTTTAGAAATGAGTGCATGGATTTGAAACGGAACAGTACCTTGGTGCACCACTCTCCAACGATGGTTATCGACGACCAGCCATGGTGATCACGTTTTACCATAAAATTCACGTGAAGAAAACGATGGGTAAAAAAACTATCTAGTCCCGAATGTGATTCGGGTAGTCTTTTTTTGGATATGGAACTATGCATTGATGGGTAAAAGCTATCAAAGCCGTAGAACTCATAGAGAGCTTCGTTTTGACTGGTTATGGCTCCCGTAACTCCAAAAGAGGCAACCGTTATGGCTGTCCGAATAATCGATATCCTCTGGGCGCAACATCTACAGTGCAAGGTGCAACATCCGTCCAAAATGCCGAAACAGTACCGTACGACTTTTAAAAATGAGTGCATGGATTTGAAACGGAACAGTACCATGGTGCATCACTATCCATCGGTGGTATATCGACGACCAGCCACGGTGATCGCGTTTTACCATAAAATTCACGTGTAGAAAACGATGGGTAAAAAAAACTATCGAGTCCCGAATGTGATTCGGGTAGTCTTTTTTGGATATGGAACTATGCATTGACGGCTAAAAGCTATCAAAGCCGTAGAACTCATAGAGTGCTTCGTTTTGACTGGTTATGGCTCCCGTAACTCCAAAAGAGGCAACCGTTATGGCTGTCCGAATAATCGATATCCTCGGGGCGCAACGTCTACTGTGCAAGGTGCAACATCCGTCCAAAATGCCGAAACAGTGCCGTATAACTTTTAGAAATGAGTGAATGGATTTGAAATGGAACAGTACCATGGTGCACCACTCACCAACGATGGTATATCGACGACTAGCCACGGAGATCGCGTTTTACCATAAAATTCATGTGAAGGAAACGATGGGTAAAAAAACTATCGAGTCCCGAATGTGATTCGGGTAGTCTTTTTTTGGATATGGAACTATGCATTGACGGCTAAAAGCTGTCAAAGCCGTAGAACTCACAGAGAGCTTCGTTTTGACTGGTTATGGCTCCCGTAACTCCAAAAGAGGCAACCGTTATGGCTGTCCGAATAATCGATATCCTCAGGGCGCAACATATACGGTGCAAGGTGCAACATCCGTCTAAAATGCCGAAACAGTGCCGTACAACTTTTAGAAATGAGTGCATGGATTTGAAATGGAACAGTACCATGGTGCACCACTCTCCAGCGATGGTATATCGACGACCAGCCACGGAGATCGCGTTTTACCATAAATCATGTGAAGGAAACGATGGTTAAAAAAACTATCGAGTCCCGAATGTGATTCGGGTAGTCTTTTTTTGGATATGGAACTATGCATTGATGGCAAAAAGCTATCAAAGCCGTAGAACTCACAGAGAGCTTCGTTTTTACTAGTTATGGCTCCCGCAGCTCCAAAAGAGGCAACCGTTATGGCAGTCCGAATAATCGATATCCTCCGGGCGCAACATCTACGGTGCAAGGTGCAACATCCGTCCAAAATGCCGAAATAGTGCCGTACGACTTTTAGAAATGAGTGCATGGATTAGAAACAGAATTGTACCATAGTGCACCACTATCCAGCGGTGGTATATCGACGACCAGCCACGGTAATCGCGTTATACCATAAAATTCATATGAAGAAAACGATGGGTAAAAAAAACTATCGAGTGTCGAAAGTGATTCGAATAGTCTTTTTTTGAATATGGAACTATGCATTGACGGCTAAAAGTAGTCAAATCCGTAGAACTCACAAAGAGCTTCGTTTTGACTGGTTGTGCATCTCGTAACTCCAAAAGAGGAAACCGTTATGGTTGTGCGAATAATCGATATCCTCAGGGAGCAACATCTACCGTGCAAGGTGCAACATCCGTCCAAAATGCCGAAACAGTGCCGTATAACTTTTAGAAATGAGTGCATGGATTTGAAATGGAATAGTATCATGGTGCACCACTCTCCAGCGATGGTATATCGACAACCAGCCACGGAGATCGCGTTTTACCATAAAATTCACTTGAAGAAAACGATGGGTAAAAAAAACTATCGAGTCCCGAATGTGATTCGGGTAGTCTTTTTTTGGATATGGAACTATGCATTGACGGCTAAAAGCTGTCAAAGCCGTAGAACTCACAGAGAGCTTCGTTTTGACTGGTTATGGCCCCCGTAACTCCAAAAGACGCAACCGTTATGGCTGTCCGAATAATTGATATCCTCAGGGCGCAACATCTACGGTGCAAGGTGCAACATCCGTCCAAAATGCCGAAACAGTGCCGTACGACTTTTAGAAATGAGTGCATGGATTTGAAACGGAATAGTACCATGGTGCACCACTCTCCAGCGATGGTATATCGACGACCAGCCACGGTGATCGCGTTTTACCATAAAATTCACTTGAAGAAAACGATGGGTAAAAAAACTATCGAGTCCCGAATGTGATTCGGGTAGTCTTTTTTTGGATATGGAACTATGCATTGACGGCTAAAAGCGGTCAAAGCCGTAGAACTCATAGAGAGCTTCGTTTTGACTGGTTATGGCTCTCGTAACTCCAAAAGAGGCAACCGTTATGGCTGTCCGAATAATCGATATCCTCCGGGCGCAACATCTACGGTGCAAGGTGCAACATCAGTCCAAAATGCAGATGCAGTGCCGTACGACTTTTAGAAATGAGTGCATGGATTTGAAACGGAACAGTACCTTGGTGCACCACTCTCCAACGATGGTATATCGACGACCAGCCATGGTGATCGCGTTTTACCATAAAATTCACGTGAAGAAAACGATGGGTAAAAAAACTATCGAGTCCCGAATGTGATTCGGGTAGTCTTTTTTTGGATATGGAACTATGCATTGATGGGTAAAAGCTATCAAAGCCGTAGAACTCATAGAGAGCTTCGTTTTGACTGGTTATGGCTCCCGTAACTCCAAAAGAGGCAACCGTTATGGCTGTCCGAATAATCGATATCCTCCGGGCGCAACATCTGCAGTGCAAGGTGCAACATCCGTCCAAAATGCCGAAACAGTACCGTACGACTTTTAGAAATGAGTGCATGGATTTGAAACGGAACAGTACCATGGTGCATCACTATCCATCGGTGGTATATCGACGACCAGCCACGGTGATCGCGTTTTACCATAAAATTCACGTGTAGAAAACGATGGGTAAAAAAAACTATCGAGTCCCGAATGTGATTCGGGTAGTCTTTTTTGGATATGGAACTATGCATTGACGGCTAAAAGCTATCAAAGCCGTAGAACTCATAGAGTGCTTCGTTTTGACTGGTTATGGCTCCCGTAACTCCAAAAGAGGCAACCGTTATGGCTGTCCGAATAATCGATATCCTCGGGGCGCAACGTCTACTGTGCAAGGTGCAACATCCGTCCAAAATGCCGAAACAGTGCCGTATAACTTTTAGAAATGAGTGCATGGATTTGAAATGGAACAGTACCATGGTGCACCACTCTCCAGCGATGGTATATCGACGACTAGCCACGGAGATCGCGTTTTACCATAAAATTCATGTGAAGGAAACGATGGGTAAAAAAACTATCGAGTCCCAAATGTGATTCGGGTAGTCTTTTTTTGGATATGGAACTATGCATTGACGGCAAAAAGCTATCAAAGCCGTAGAACTCACAAAGAGCTTCGTTTTTACTGGTTATGGCTCCCGCAACTCCAAAAGAGGCAACCATTATGGCTGTCCGAATAATCGATATCCTCCGGGCGCAACATCTACGGTGCAAGGTGCAACATCCGTCCAAAATGCCGAAATAGTGCCGTACGACTTTTAGAAATGAGTGCATGGATTTAAAATAGAATAGTACCATAGTGCACCACTATCCAGCGGTGGTATATCAACGACCAGCCACGGTAATCGCGTTATACCATAAAATTCACATGAAGAAAACGATGGGTAAAAAAAACTATCGAGTGTCGAAAGTGATTCGAATAGTCTTTTTTTGAATATGGAACTATGCATTGACGGCTAAAAGTAGTCAAAGCCGTAGAACTCACAAAGAGCTTCGTTTTGACTGGTTATGGCTCCCGTAACTCCAAAAGAGGCAACCGTTATGGCTGTGCGAATAATCGATATCCTCAGGGAGCAACATCTACCGTGCAAGGTGCAACATCCGTCCAAAATGCCGAAACAGTGCCATATAACTTTTAGAAATGAGTGCATGGATTTGAAATGGAACAGTATCATGGTGCACCACTCTCCAGCGATGGTATATCGACAACCAGCCACGGAGATCGCGTTTTACCATAAAATTCACTTGAAGAAAACGATGGGTAAAAAAAACTATCGAGTCCCGAATGTGATTCGGGTAGTCTTTTTTTGGATATGGAACTACGCATTGACGGCTAAAAGCTGTCAAAGCCGTAGAACTCACAGAGAGCTTCGTTTTGACTTGTTATGACTCCCGTAACTCCAAAAGAGGCAACCGTTATGGCTGTCCGAATAATCGATATCCTCAGGGCGCAACATCTACGGTGCAAGGTGCAACATCCGTCCAAAATGCCGAAACAGTGTCGTACGACTTTTAGAAATGAGTGCATGGATTTGAAACGGAACAGTACCATGGTGCACCACTCTCCAGCAATGGTATATCGACGACCAGCCACGGTGATCGCGTTTTACCATAAAATTCACTTGAAGAAAACGATGGGTAAAAAAAACTATCGAGTCCCGAATGTGATTCGGGTAGTCTTTTTTTGGATATGGAACTATGCATTGACGGCTAAAAGCGGTCAAAGCCGTAGAACTCATAGAGAGCTTCGTTTTGACTGGTTATGGCTTCCGTAACTCCAAAAGAGGCAACCATTATGGCTATCCGAATAATCGATATCCTCCGGGCACAACATCTACGGTGCAAGGTGCAACATCAGTCCAAAATGCAGAAATAGTGCCGTACGACTTTTAGAAATGAGTGCATGGATTTGAAACGGAACAGTACCATGGTGCACAACTCTCCAACGATGGTATATCGACGACCAGCCATGGTGATCGCGTTTTACCATAAAATTCACGTGAAGAAAACGATGGGTAAAAAAACTATCGAGTCCCGAATGTGATTCGGGTAGTCTTTTTTTGGATATGGAACTATGCATTGATGGGTAAAAGCTATCAAAGCCGTAGAACTCATAGAGAGCTTCGTTTTGACTGGTTATGGCTCCCGTAACTCCAAAAGAGGCAACCGTTATGGCTGTCCGAATAATCGATATCCTCCGGGCGCAACATCTACAGTGCAAGGTGCAACATCCATCCAAAATGCCGAAACAGTACCGTACGACTTTTAGAAATGAGTGAATGGATTTGAAACGGAACTGTACCATGGTGCATCACTATCCAGCGGTGGTATATCGACGACCAGCCACGGTGATCGCGTTTTACCATAAAATTCACGTGTAGAAAACGATGGGTAAAAAAAACTATCGAGTCCCGTATGTTATTCGGGTAGTCTTTTTTTGGATATGGAACTATGCATTGACGGCTAAAAGCTATCAAAGCCGTAGAACTCATAGAGTGCTTCGTTTTGACTGGTTATAGCTCCCGTAACTCCAAAAGAGGCAACCGTTATGGCTGTCCGAATAATCGATATCCTCAGGGCGCAACATCTACCGTGCAAGGTGCAACATCCATCCAAAATGCCGAAACAGTGCCGTATAACTTTTAGAAATGAGTGCATGGATTTGAAATGGAACAGTACCATGGTACAAAACTCTCCAGCGATGGTATATCGGCAACCAGCCACGGTGATCGCGTTTTACCATAAAATTCACATGAAGAAAACGATGGGTAAAAAAAACTATCGAGTGTCGAAAGTGATTCGAATAGTCTTTTTTTGAATATGGAACTATGCATTGACGGCTAAAAGTAGTCAAAGCCGTAGAACTCACAAAGAGCTTCGTTTTGACTGGTTATGGCTCCCGTAACTCCAAAAGAGGCAACCGTTATGGCTGTGCGAATAATCGATATCCTCAGGGAGCAACATCTACCGTGCAAGGTGCAACATCCGTCCAAAATGCCGAAACAGTGCCATATAACTTTTAGAAATGAGTGCATGGATTTGAAATGGAACAGTATCATGGTGCACCACTCTCGAGCGATGGTATATCGACAACCAGCCACGGAGATCGCGTTTTACCATAAAATTCACTTGAAGAAAACGATGGGTAAAAAAAACTATCGAGTCCCGAATGTGATTCGGGTAGTCTTTTTTTGGATATGGAACTACGCATTGACGGCTAAAAGCTGTCAAAGCCGTAGAACTCACAGAGAGCTTCGTTTTGACTTGTTATGACTCCCGTAACTCCAAAAGAGGCAACCGTTATGGCTGTCCGAATAATCGATATCCTCAGGGCGCAACATCTACGGTGCAAGGTGCAACATCCGTCCAAAATGCCGAAACAGTGTCGTACGACTTTTAGAAATGAGTGCATGGATTTGAAACGGAACAGTACCATGGTGCACCACTCTCCAGCAATGGTATATCGACGACCAGCCACGGTGATCGCGTTTTACCATAAAATTCACTTGAAGAAAACGATGGGTAAAAAAAACTATCGAGTCCCGAATGTGATTCGGGTAGTCTTTTTTTGGATATGGAACTATGCATTGACGGCTAAAAGCGGTCAAAGCCGTAGAACTCATAGAGAGCTTCGTTTTGACTGGTTATGGCTTCCGTAACTCCAAAAGAGGCAACCATTATGGCTATCCGAATAATCGATATCCTCCGGGCACAACATCTACGGTGCAAGGTGCAACATCAGTCCAAAATGCAGAAATAGTGCCGTACGACTTTTAGAAATGAGTGCATGGATTTGAAACGGAACAGTACCATGGTGCACAACTCTCCAACGATGGTATATCGACGACCAGCCATGGTGATCGCGTTTTACCATAAAATTCACGTGAAGAAAACGATGGGTAAAAAAACTATCGAGTCCCGAATGTGATTCGGGTAGTCTTTTTTTGGATATGGAACTATGCATTGATGGGTAAAAGCTATCAAAGCCGTAGAACTCATAGAGAGCTTCGTTTTGACTGGTTATGGCTCCCGTAACTCCAAAAGAGGCAACCGTTATGGCTGTCCGAATAATCGATATCCTCCGGGCGCAACATCTACAGTGCAAGGTGCAACATCCATCCAAAATGCCGAAACAGTACCGTACGACTTTTAGAAATGAGTGAATGGATTTGAAACGGAACTGTACCATGGTGCATCACTATCCAGCGGTGGTATATCGACGACCAGCCACGGTGATCGCGTTTTACCATAAAATTCACGTGTAGAAAACGATGGGTAAAAAAAACTATCGAGTCCCGTATGTTATTCGGGTAGTCTTTTTTTGGATATGGAACTATGCATTGACGGCTAAAAGCTATCAAAGCCGTAGAACTCATAGAGTGCTTCGTTTTGACTGGTTATAGCTCCCGTAACTCCAAAAGAGGCAACCGTTATGGCTGTCCGAATAATCGATATCCTCAGGGCGCAACATCTACCGTGCAAGGTGCAACATCCATCCAAAATGCCGAAACAGTGCCGTATAACTTTTAGAAATGAGTGCATGGATTTGAAATGGAACAGTACCATGGTACAAAACTCTCCAGCGATGGTATATCGGCAACCAGCCACGGTGATCGCGTTTTACCCTAAAATTCACGTGAAGAAAACAGTGGATAAAAAAAACTATCGAGTCCCGAATATTATTCGGTTAGTCTTTTTTTGGATATGGAACTATGCATTGACGGCTAAAAGCTGTCAAAGCCGTAGAACTCACAGAGAGCTTCATTTTGATTGGTTATGGCTCCCGTAACTCCAAAAGAGGCAACCGTTATGGCTGTCCGAATAATCGATATCCTCAGGGCGCAACATCTACGGTGCAAGGTGCAACATCCGTCCAAAATGCCGAAACAGTGCCGTACGACTTTTAGAAATGAGTGCATGGATTTGAAACGGAACAGTACCATGGTGCACCACTCTCCAGCGATGGTATATCGACGACCAGCCACGGTGATCGCGTTTTACCATAAAATTCACGTGAAGAAAACGATGGGTAAAAAAAACTATTGAGTCCCGAATGTGATTCGAGTAGTCTTTTTTTGGATATGGAACTATGCATTGACGGCTAAAAGCTATCTAAGCCGTATAACTCATAGAGAGATTCGTTTTGACTGGTTATGGCTCCCGTAACTCCAAAAGAGGCAACCGTTATGGCTATCCGAATAATCGATATCCTCCGAGCGCAACATCTACGGTGCAAGGTGCAACATCCGTCCAAAATGCCGAAACAGTGCCGTACGACTTTTAGAAATGAGTGCATGGATTTGAAACGGAACAGTACCATGGTGCACCACTATCCAGCGGTGGTATATCGACGACTAGCCACGGTAATCGCGTTTTACCATAAAAGTCACATGAAGAAAACGATGGGTAAAAAAAACTATCGAGTGTCGAAAGTGATTCGGATAGTCTTTTTTTGGATATGGAACTATGCATTGACGGCTAAAAGCAGTCAAAGACGTAGAACTCACAAAGTGCTTCGTTTTGACTGGTTATGGCTCCCGTAACTCCAAAAGAGGCAACCGTTATGGCTGTCCGAATATCGATATCCTTAGTGTGCAACATCTACCGTGCAAGGTGCAACATCCGTCCAAAATGCCGAAACAGTGCCGTATAACTTTTAGAAATGAGTCCATGGATTTGAAATGGAACAGTACAAGGGTGCACCACTCTTCAGCGATGGTATATCGACAATCAGCCACGGTGATCGCGTTTTACCATAAAATTCACGTGAAGAAAACGATGGGTAAAAAAAACTATCGAGTGTCGAAAGTGATTCAGATAGTCTTTTTTTGGATATGGAACTATGCATTGATGGCTAAAAGCAGTCAAAGCCGTAGAACTCACAAAGAGCTTCGTTTTGACTGGTTATGGCTCCCGTAACTCCAAAAGAGGCAACCGTTATGGCTGTCCAAATAATCGATATCCTCAGGGCGCAACATCTACGGTGCAAGGTGCACCATCCGTCCAAAATGCCGAAACAGTGTCGTACGACTTTTAGAAATGAGTGCATGGATTTGAAACGGAACAGTACCATGGTGCACCACTCTCCAGCGATGGTATATCGACGACCAGCCACGGTGATCGCGTTTTACCATAAAATTCACGTGAAGAAAACGATGGGTAAAAAAACTATCGAGTCCCGAATGTGATTCGGGTAGTCTTTTTTGGAAATGGAACTATGCATTGACGGCTAAAAGCTATCAAAGCCGTAGAACTCATAGAGAGCTTCATTTTGACTGGTTATGGCTCCTGTAACTCCAAAAGAGGCAACCGTTATGGCTGTCCGAATAATCGATATCCTCCGGGCGCAACATCTACGGTGCAAGGTGCAACATCCGTCCAAAATGCCGAAACCATGCCGTACGGCTTTTAGAAATGAGTGCATGGATTTGAAACGGAACTGTACCATGGTGCATCACTATCCAGCGGTGGTATATCGACGACCAGCTACGGTGATCGCGTTTTACCATAAAATTCACGTGAAGAAAACGATGGGTAAAAAAACTATCGAGTGTCGAAAGTGATTCGGGTAGTCTTTTTTTGGATATGGAACTATGCATTGACGGCTAAAAGCAGTCAAAGCCGTAGAACTCACAAAGTGCTTCGTTTTTACTGGTTATGGCTCCCGTAACTCCAAAAGAGGCAACCGTTATGGCTGTCCGAATAATCGATATCCTTAGGGTGCAACATCTACCGTGCAAGGTGCAACATCCGTCCAAAATGCCGAAACAGTGCCGTATAACTTTTAGAAATGAGTGCATGGATTTGTAATGGAACAGTACAAGGGTGCACCACTCTCCAGTGATGGTATATCGACAATCAGCCACGGTGATCGCGTTTTACCATAAAATTCACGTGTAGAAAACGATGGGTAAAAAAAACTATCGAGTCCCGAATGTGATTCGGGTAGTCTTTTTTTGGATATGGAACTATGCATTGACGGCTAAAAGCTATCAAAGCCGTAGAACTCATAGAGTGCTTCGTTTTGACTGGTTATGGCTCCCGTAACTCCAAAAGAGGCAACCGTTATGGCTGTCCGAATAATCGATATCCTCCGGGCGCAACATCTACGGTGCAAGGTGCAACATCAGTCCAAAATGCAGAAACAGTGCCGTACGACTTTTAGAAATGAGTGCATAGATTTGAAACGAAACAGTACCATGGTGCACCACTCTCCAACGATGGTATATCGACGACCAGCCACGGTGATCGCGTTTTACCATAAAATTCACGTGAAGAAAACGATGGGTAAAAAAACTATCGAGTCCCGAATGTGATTCGGGTAGTCTTTTTTTGGATATGGAACTATGCATTGATGGGTAAAAGCTATCAAAGCCGTAGAACTCATAGAGAGCTTCGTTTTGACTGGTTATGGCTCTCGTAACTCCAAAAGAGGCAACCGTTATGGCTGTCCGAATAATCGATATCCTCCGGGCGCAACATCTACAGTGCAAGGTGCAACATCCATCCAAAATGCCGAAACAGTACCGTACGACTTTTAGAAATGAGTGCATGGATTTGAAACGGAACAGTACCATGGTGCATCACTATCCAGCGGTGGTATATCGACGACCAGCCACGGTGATCGCGTTTTACCATAAAATTCACGTGTAGAAAACGATGGGTAAAAAAAACTATCGAGTCCCGAATGTGATTCGGGTAGTCTTTTTTTGGATATGGAACTATGCATTGACGGTTAAAAGCTATCAAAGCCGTAGAACTCATAGAGTGCTTCGTTTTGACTGGTTATGGCTCCTGTAACTCCAAAAGAGGCAACCGTTATGGCTGTCCAAATAATCGATATCCTCATGGCGCAAAATCTACCGTGCAAGGTGCAACATCCGTCCAAAATGCCGAAACAGTGCCGTATAACTTTTAGAAATGAGTGCATGGATTTGAAATGGAACAGTACCATGGTACAAAAATCTCCAGCGATGGTATATCGACAACTAGCCACGGTGATCGCGTTTTACCATAAAATTCACGAGAAGAAAACGGTGGGTTAAAAAAACTATCGAGTCCCGAATATGATTCGGTTAGTCTTTTTTTGGATATGGAACTATGCATTGAAGGGTAAAAGCTGTCAAAGCCGTAGAACTCACAGAGAGCTTCATTTCGATTGGTTATGGCTCCCGTAACTCCAAAAGAGGCAACCGTTATGGCTGTCCGAATAATCGATATCCTCCGGGCGCAACATCTACGGTGCAAGGTGCAGCATCCGTCCAAAATGCCGAAACAGTGCCGTACGACTTTTAGAAATGAGTGCATGGATTTGAAACGGAACAGTACCATGGTGCACCACTCTCCAGCGATGGTATATCGACGACCAGCCACGGTGATCGCGTTTTACCATAAAATTCATGTGAAGAAAACGATGGGTAAAAAAAAACTATCGAGTCCCGAATGTGATTCGGGTAGTCTTTTTTTGGATATGGAACAATGCATTGACGGCTAAAAGCTATCAAAGCCGTAGAACTCATAGAGAGCTTCGTTTTGACTGGTTATGGCTCCCGTAACTCCAAAAGAGGCAACCGTTATGGCGGTCCGAATAATCGATATCCTCCGGGCGCAACATTTACGGTGCAAGGTGCAACATCCATCCAAAATGCCGAAACAGTGCCGTACGACTTTTAGAAATGAGTGCATGGATTTGAAACGGAACAGTACCATGGTGCACCACTATCCAGCGGTGGTATATCGACGACCAGCCACGGTAATCGCGTTTTACCATAAAATTCACATGAAGAAAACGATGGGTAAAAAAAACTATTGAGTGTCGAAAGTGATTCGGATAGTCTTTTTTTGGATATGGAACTATGCATTGACGGCTAAAAGCAGTCAAAGCCGTAGAAATCACAAAGTGCTTCGTTTTGACTGGTTATGGTTCCTGTAACTCCAAAAGAGGCAACCGTTATGGCTGTCCGAATAATCGATATCCTTAGGGCGCAACATCTACCGTGCAAGGTGCAACATCCGTCCAAAATGCCGAAACAGTGCCGTATAACTTTTAGAAATGAGTGCATGGATTTGAAATGGAACAGTACAAGGGTGCACCACTCTCCAGCGATGGTATATCGACAACCAGCCACGGTGATCGCGTTTTACCATAAAATTCACGTGAAGAAAACGATGGGTAAAAAAACTATCGAGTCCCGAATATGATTCGGGTAGTCTTTTTTTGGATATGGAACTATGCATTGACGGCTAAAAGCTGTCAAAGCCGTAGAACTCACAGAGAGCTTCATTTTGACTGGTTATGGCTCCCGTAACTCCAAAAGAAGAAACCGTTATGGCTGTCCAAATAATCGATATCCTCCGCGCGCAACATCTACGGTGCAATGTGCAACATCCGTCCAAAATGCCGAAACAGTGACGTACGACTTTTAGAAATGAGTGCATGGATTTGAAACGGAACAGTACCATGGTGCACCACTATCCAGCGGTGGTATATCGACGACTAGCCACGGTAATCGCGTTTTACCATAAAATTCACATTAAGAAAACGATGGGTAAAAAAACTATCGAGTGTCGAAAGTGATTCGGATAGTCTTTTTTTGGATATGGAACTATGCATTGACGGCTAAAAGTAGTCAAAGCCGTAGAACTCACAAAGTGCTTCGGTTTGACTGGTTATGGCTCCCGTAACTCCAAAAGAGGCAACCGTTATGGCTGTCCGAATAATCGATATCCTTAGGGCGCAACATCTACCTTGCAAGGTGCAACATCCATCCAAAATGCCGAAACAGTGCCGTATAACTTTTAGAAATGAGTGCATGGATTTGAAATGGAACAGTACAAGGGTGCACCACTCTCCAGCGATGGTATATCGACAACCAGCCACGGTGATCGCGTTTTACCATAAAATTCACGTGTAGAAAACGATGGTTAAAATAAACTATCGAGTCACGAATGTGATTCGGGTAGTCTTTTTTTGGATATGGAACTATGCATTGACGGCTAAAAGCTATCAAAGCCGTAGAACTCATAGAGTGCTTCGTTTTGACTGGTTATGGCTCCCGTAACTCCAAAAGAGGCAACCGTTATGGCTGTCCAAATAATCGATATCCTCAGGGCGCAACATCTACCGTGCAAGGTGCAACATCCGTCCAAAATGCCAAAACAGTGCCGTATAACTTTTAGAAATGAGTGCATGGATTTGAAATGGAACAGTACCATGGTACAAAACTCTCCAGCGATGGTATATCGACAACCAGCCACGGTGATCGTGTTTTACCATAAAATTCACGTGAAGAAAACGGTGGGTAAAAAAAACTATCGAGTCCCGAATATGATTCGGTTAGTCTTTTTTTGGATATGGAACTATGCATTGACGGCTAAAAGCTGTCAAAGCCGTAGAACTCATAGAGAGCTTCATTTTGATTGGTTATGGCTCCCGTAACTCCAAAAGAGGTAACCGTTATGGCTGTCCGAATAATCGATATCCTCAGGGCGCAACATCTACCGTGCAAGGTGCAACATCCGTCCAAAATGCCGAAACAGTGTCGTACGACTTTTAGAAATGAGTGCATGGATTTGAAATGGAACAGTACCATGGTGCACCACTCTCTAGCGATGGTATATCGACGACCAGCCACGATGATCGCGTTTTACCATAAAATTCACGTGAATAAAACGATGGGTAAAATAACTATCGAGTCCCGAATGTGATTCGGGTAGTCTTTTTTTGGATATGGAACTATGCATTGACGGCTAAAAGCTATCTAAGCCGTAGAACTCATAGAGAGCTTCTTTTTGACTAGTTATGGCTCCCGTAAATCCAAAAGAGGCAACCGTTATAGCTGTCCGAATAATCGATATCCTCCGGGCGCAACATCTACGGTGCAAGGTGCAACATCCGTCCAAAATGCCGAAACAGTGTCGTACGACTTTTAGAAATGAGTGCATGGATTTGAAACGGAACAATACCATGGTGCACCACTATCCAACGGTGGTATATCGACGACTAGCCACAGTAATCGCGTTTTACCATAAAATTCACATGAAGAAAACGATGGGTAAAAAAAACTATCGAGTGTCGAAAGTGATTCGGATAGTCTTTTTTTGGATATGGAACTATGCATTGACGGCTAAAAGCAGACAAAGCCGTAGAACTCACAAAGTGCTTCGTTTTGACTGGTTATGGCTCCCGTAACTCCAAAAGAGGCAACCGTTATGGCTGTCCGAATAATCGATATCCTTAGGGCGCAACATCTACCGTGCAAGGTGCAACATCCGTCCAAAATACCGAAACAGTGTCGTATAACTTTTAGTAATGAGTGCATGGATTTGAAATGGAACAGTACAAGGGTGCACCACTCTCCAGCGATGGTATATCGACAACCAGCCACGGTGATCGCGTTTTACCATAAAATTCACCTGAAGAAAACGATGGGTAAAAAAAACTATCGAGTCCCGAATATGATTCGGGTAGTCTTTTTTTGGATATGGAACAATGCATTGACGGCTAAAAGCTATCAAAGCCGTAGAACTCACAGAGAGCTTCATTTTGGCTGGTTATGGCTCTCGTAACTCCAAAAGAGGCAAGCGTTATGGCTGTTCAAATAATCGATATCCTCAGGGTGCAACATCTACGGTGCAAGGTGCACCATCCGTCCAAAATGCCGAAAAAGTGTCGTACGACTTTTAGAAATGAGTGCATGGATTTGAAACGGAACAGTACCATGGTGCACCACTCTCCAGCAATGGTATATCGACGACCAGCCACGGTGATCGCGTTTTACCATAAAATTCACGTGAAGAAAACAATGGGTAAAAAAAATATCGAGTCCCGAATGTGATTCGGGTAGTCTTTTTTGGAAATGGAACTATGCATTGATGGCTAAAAGCTATCAAAGCCGTAGAACTCATAGAGAGCTTCGTTTTGACTGGTTATGGCTCCCGTTACTTCAAAAGAGGCAACCGTTATGGCTGTCCGAATAATCGATATCCTCCAGGCGCAACATCTACGGTGCAAGGTGCAACATCCATCCAAAATGCCGAAACAATGCCTTACGACTTTTAGAAATGAGTGCATGGATTTGAAACGGAACTGTACCATGGTGCATCACTATCCAGCGATGGTATATCGACGACCAGCCACAGTGATCGCGTTTTACCATAAAATTCACATGAAGAAAACGATGGGTAAAAAAAACTATCGAGTGTCGAAAGTGATTCGGGTAGACTTTTTTTGGATATGGAACTATGCATTGACGGCTAAAAGCAGACAAAGCCGTAGAACTCACAGAGAGCTTCGTTTTGACTGGTTATGGCTCGCGTAACTCCAAAAGATGCAACCGTTATGGCTGTCCGAATAATCGATATCCTCAGGGCGCAACATCTACCGTGCAAGGTGCAACATCCGTCCAAAATGCCGAAACAGTGGCGTATAACTTTTAGAAATGAGTGCATGGATTTGAAACGGAACGGTACCATGGTGCACCACTATCCAGCGGTGGTATATCGACGACCAGCCACGGTGATCGCGTTTTACCATGAAATTCACGTGTAGAAAATGATGGGTAAAAAAAACTATCGAGTGTCGAAAGTGATTCAGATAGTCTTTTTTTGGATATGGAACTATGCATTGACGGCTAAAAGCAGTCAAAGCCGTAGAACTCAAGAAGTGCTTCGTTTTGACTGGTTATGGCTCCCGTAACTCCAAAAGAGGCAACCGTTATGGCTATCCGAATAATCGATATCCTCAGGGCGCAACATCTACCATGCAAGGTGCAACATCCGTCCAAAATGCCGAAACAGTGTCGTATAACTTTTAGAAATGAGTGCATGGATTTGAAATGGAACAGTACAAGGGTGCACCACTCTCCAGCGATGGTATATCGAAAACCAGCCACGGTGATCGCGTTTTACCATAAAATTCACGTTAAGAAAACGATGGGTAAAAAAACTATCGAGTCCCGAATATGATTCGGGTAGTCTTTTTTTGGATATGGAACTATGCATTGACGGCTAAAAGCTGTCAAAGCCGTAAACCTCGCAGAGAGCTTCATTTTGACTGGTTATGGCTCCCGCAACTCCAAAAGAGGCAACCGTTATGGCTGTCCGAATAATCGATATCCTCAGGGCGCAACATCTACGGTGCAAGGTGCAACATCCGTCCAAAATGCCGAAACAATGCTGTACGACTTTTAGAAATGAGTGCATGGATTTGAAACGGAACAGTACCATGGTGCACCATTCTCCATCGGTGGTATACCGACGACCAGCCACGGTGATCGCGTTTACCATAAAATTCACGTGAAGAAAACGATGGGTAAAAAAAACTATCGAGTCCCGAATGTGATTCTGGTAGTCTTTTTTTGGATATGGTACTATGCATTGACGGCTAAAAGCTATCAAAGCCGTAGAAATCATAAAGAGCTTTGTTTTGACTGGTTATGGCTCCCGTAACTCCAAAAGAGGCAACCGTTATGGCTGTCCGAATAATCGATATCCTCCGGGCGCAACATCTACGGTGCAAGGTGCAACATCCGTCAAAAATGCCGAAACAGTGCCGTACGACTTTTAGAAATGAGTGCATGGATTTGAAACGGAATAGTACCATGGTGCCTCACTATCCAGCGGTGGTATATCGATGACCAGCCACGGTGATCGCGTTTTACCATAAAATTCACGTGAAGAAAATGATGGGTAAAAAAACTATCGAGTGTCGAAAGTGATTCAGATAGTCTTTTTTGGATATGGAACTATGCATTGACGGCTAAAAGCAGTAAAAGCCGTAGAACTCACAAAGAGCTTAGTTTTGACTGGTTATGGCTCCCGTAACTCCAAAAGAGGCAACCGTTATGGTTGGCCGAATAATCGATATCCTCAAGGCGCAACATCTATCGTGCAAGGTGCAACATCCGTCCAAAATTCCGAAACAGTGCCGTATAACTTTTAGAAATGAGTGCATGGATTTGAAATGGAACAGTACCATGGTGCACAACTCTCCAGCGATGGTATTTCGACAACCAGCCACGGTGATCGTGTTTTCCCATAAAATTCACCTGAAGAAAACGATGGGTAAAAAAAACTATCGAGTTTCGAAAGTGATTCAAATAGTCTTTTTTTGGATATGGAACTATGCATTGACGGCTAAAAGCAGTCAAAGCCGTAGAACTCACAAAGAGCTTCGTTTTGACTGGTTATGGCTCCCGTAACTCCAAAAGAGGCAACCGTTATGGCTGTCCGAATAATCGATATCCTCAGGGCGCAACATCTACCGTGCAAGGTGCAACATCCGTCCAAAATGCCGAAACAGTGCCGTACGACTTTTAGAAATGAGTGCATGGATTTGAAACGGAACAGTACCATGGTGCACCACTCTCCAGCGATGGTATATCGACGACCAGCCACAGTGATCGCGTTTTACCATAAAATGCACGTGAAGAAATCGATGGGTAAAAAAAACTATCGAGTTCCCAATGTGATTCGAGTAGTCTTTTTTTGGATATGGAACTATGCATTGACGGCTAAAAGCTATCAATGCCGTAGAACTCATAGAGAGCTTTGTTTTGACTGGTTATGGCTCCCGTAACTCCAAAAGAGGCAACCGTTATGGCTGTTCGAATAATCGTTATCATCCGGGCGCAACATCTACGGTGCAAGGTGCAACATCCGTCCAAGATGCCGAAACAGTGCCGTACGACTTTTAGAAATGAGTGCATGGATTTTAAATGGAACAATACCATGGTGCATCCCTATCCAGCAGTGGTATATCGACTACCAGCCACGGTGATCGCGTTTTACCATAAAATTCACGTGAAGAAAACGATGGGTAAAAAAACCTATCGAGTGTCGAAAGTGATTCGGGTAGTCTTTTTTTGGATATGGAACTATGCATTGACGGCTAAAAGCAGTCAAAGCCGTAGAACTCAGAAAGTGCTTCGTTTTGACTGGTTATGGCTCCCGTAACTCCAAAAGAGGCAACCGTTATGGCTATCCGAATAATCGATATCCTCAGGGCGCAACATCTACCGTGCAAGGTGCAACATCCGTCCAAAATGCCGAAACAGTGTTGTATAACTTTTAGAAATGAGTGCATGGATTTGAAATGGAACAGTACAAGGGTGCACCACTCTCCAGCGATGGTATATCGACAACCAGCCACGGTGATCGCGTTTTACCATAAAATTCACGTGAAGAAAACGATGGGCAAAAAAACTATCGAGTCCCGAATATGATTCGGGTAGTCTTTTTTTGGATATGGAACTATGCATTGACAGCTAAAAGCTGTCAAAGCCGTAGAACTCACAGAGAGCTTCATTGACTGGTTATGGCTCCCGCAACTCCAAAAGAGGCAACCGTTATGGCTGTCCGAATAATCGATATCCTCAGGGCGCAACATCTACGGTGCAAGTTGCAACATCCGTCCAAAATGCCGAAACAGTGCCGTACGACTTTCAGAAATGAGTGCATGTATTTGAAACGGAACAGCACCATGGTGCACCATTCTCCAACGGTGGTATACTGACGACCAGCCACGGTGATCGCGTTTTCCCATAAAATTCACGTGAAGAAAACGATGGGTAAAAAAAACTATCGAGTCCCGAATGTGATTCGGGTAGTCTTTTTTTGGATATGGTACTATGCATTGATGGCTAAAAGCTATCAAAGCCGTAGAACTCATAGAGAGATTCATTTTGACTGGTTATGGCTCCCGTAACTCCAAAAGAGGCTACCGTTATGGCTGTCCGAATAATCGATATCCTCCGGGCGCAACATCTATGGTGCAAGGTGCAACATCCATCCAAAATGCCGAAACAATGCCGTACGACTTTTAGAAATGAGTGCATGGATTTGAAACGGAACAATACCATGGGGCATCACTATCCAGCGGTGGTATATCGATGACCAGCCACGGTGATCACATTTTACCATAAAATTCACGTGAAGAAAACGATGGGTAAAAAACCATCGAGTGTCGAAAGTGATTCGGATAGTCTTTTTTGGATATGGAACTATGCATTGACGGCTAAAAGCAGTCAAAGCCGTAGTACTCACAAAGAGCTTCGTTTTGACTGGTTATGGCTCCCGTAACTCCAAAAGAGGCAACCGTTATGGTTGTCCGAATAATCGATATCCTCAGGGCGCAACATCTACCGTGCAAGGTGCAACATCCGTCCAAAATGCCGAAACAGTGATGTATAACTTTTAGAAATGAATGCATGGATTTGAAATGGAACAGTACCATGGAGCACAACTCTCCAGCGATGGTATATCGACAACCAGCCACGGTGATCGTGTTTTCCCATAAAATTCACCTGAAGAAAACGATGGGTAAAAAAAAACTATCGGGTGTCGAAAGTGATTCAAATAGTCTTTTTTAGATATGGAACTATGCATTGACGGCTAAAAGCAGTCAAAGCCGTAGAACTCACAAAGAGCTTCGTTTTGACTGGTTATGGCTCCCGTAACACCAAAAGAGGCAACCGTTATGGCTGTCCGAATAATCGATATCCTCAGGGCGCAACATCTACCGTGCAAGGTGCAACATCCGTCCAAAATGCCGAAACAGTGCCGTATAACTTTTTGAAATGAGTGCATGGATTTGAAATGGAACAGTACAAGGGTGCACCACTCTCCAGCGATGGTATATCGACAACCAGCCATGGTGATCGCGTTTTACCATAAAATTCACGTGAAGAAAACGATGGGCAAAAAAACTATCGAGTCCCGAATATGATTCGGGTAGTCTTTTTTTGGATATGGAACTATGAATTGACAGCTAAAAGCTGTCAAAGCCGTAGAACTCATAGAGAGCTTCATTTTGACTGGTTATGGCTCCCGTAACTCCAAAAGAGGCAACCGTTATGGCTGTCCGAATAATCGATATCCTCAGGGCGCAACATCTACGGTGCAACGTGCAACATCCGTCCAAAATGCCGAAACAGTGCCGTACGACTTTTAGAAATGAGTGCATGGATTTGAAACGGAACAGTACCATGGTGCACCACTCTCCAGCGATGGTATATCGACGAGCAGCCATAGTGATCGCGTTTTACCATAAAATTCACATGAAGAAAACGATGGGTAAAAAAAACTATCGAGTCCCGAATGTGATTCGGGTAGTCTTTTTTTGGATATGGCACTATGCATTGACGGCTAAAAGCTATCAAAGCCGTAGAACTCATAGAGAGCTTTGTTTTGACTGGTTATGGCTCCCGTAACTCCAAAAGAGGCAACCGTTATGGCTGTCCGAATAATCGATATCCTCAGGGCGCAACATCTACGGTGCAACGTGCAACATCCGTCCAAAATGCCGAAACAGTGCCGTACGACTTTTAGAAATGAGTGCATGGATTTGAAACGGAACAGTACCATGGTGCACCACTCTCCAGCGATGGTATATCGACGAGCAGCCATAGTGATCGCGTTTTACCATAAAATTCACATGAAGAAAACGATGGGTAAAAAAAACTATCGAGTCCCGAATGTGATTCGGGTAGTCTTTTTTTGGATATGGCACTATGCATTGACGGCTAAAAGCTATCAAAGCCGTAGAACTCATAGAGAGCTTTGTTTTGACTGGTTATGGCTCCCGTAACTCCAAAAGAGGCAACCGTTATGGCTGTCCGAATAATCGTTATCATCCGGGCGCAACATCTACGGTGCAAGGTGCAACATCCGTCCAAAATGCCGAAACAGTGTCGTACGACTTTTAGAAATGAGTGCATGGATTTGAAACGGAACAGTACCATGGTGCATCACTATCCAGCGGTGGTATATCGACGACCAGCCACGGTGATTGCGTTTTACCATAAAATTCACGTGAAGAAAATGATGGGTAAAAAAAACTATCGAGTGTCGAAAGTGATTCGGATAGTCTTTTTTTGGATATGGAACTATGCATTGATGGCTAAAAGCAGTCAAAGCCGTAGAACTCACAAAGAGCTTCGTTTTGACTGGTTATGGCTCCCGTAACTCCAAAAGAGGCAACTGTTATGGCTGTCCGAATAATCGATATCCTCAGGGCGCAACATCTACCATGCAAGGTGCAACATCCGTCCAAAATGCCGGAACAGTGCCGTATAACTTTTAGAAATGAGTTTATGGATTTGAAATGGAACAGTACAAGCATGCACCACTCTCCAGCGATGGTATATCGACAACCAGCCACGGTGATCGCGTTTTACCATAAAATTCACGTGAAGAAAACGATGGTTAAAAAAAACTATCGAGTGTCGAAAGTGATTCGGGTAGTCTATTTTTGGATATGGAACTATGCATTGACGGCTAAAAGCTATCAAAGCCGTAGAACTCACAGAGAGCTTCATTTTGACTGGTTATGGCTCCCGTAACTCCAAAAGAGGCAACCGTTATGGCTGTCCAAATAATCGATATCCTCAGGGCGCAACATCTACGGTGCAATGTGCACCATCCGTCCAAAATGCCGAAACAGTGTCGTACGACTTTTAGAAATGAGTGCATGGATTTGAAACGGAACAGTACCATGGTGCACCACTCTCCAGCGATGGTATATCGACGACCAGCCACGGTGATCGCGTTTTACCATAAAATTCATGTGAAGAAAACGATGGGTAAAAAAAACTATCGAGTGTCGAAAGTGATTCGGATAGTCTTTTTTTGGATATGGCACTATGCATTGACGGCTAAAAGCTATCAAAGCTGTAGAACTCACAGAGAGCTTCATTTTGACTGGTTATGGCTCCCGTAACTCCAAAAGAGGCAACCATTATGGCTGTCCAAATAATCGATATCCTCAGGGCGCAACATCTACGGTGCAAGGTGCACCATCCGTCCAAAATGCCGAAACAGTGTCGTACGACTTTTAGAAATGAGTGTATGGATTTGAAACGGAACAGTACCATGGTGCACCACTCTCCAGCGATGGTATATCGACGACCAGCCACGGTGATCGCGTTTTACCATAAAATTCACGTGAAGAAAACGATGGGTGAAAAAAACTATCGAGTCCCGAATATGATTCGGGTAGTCTTTTTTTGGATATGGAACTATGCATTGACAGCTAAAAGCTGTCAAAGCCGTAGAACTCATAGAGAGCTTCATTTTGACTGGTTATGGCTCCCGTAACTCCAAATGAGGCAACCGTTATGGCTGTCCGAATAATCGATATCCTCAGGGCGCAACATCTACGGTGCAATATGCAACATCCGTCCAAAATGCCGAAACAGTGCCGTACGACTTTTAGAAATGAGTTCATGGATTTGAAACGGAACAGTACCATGGTGCACCACTCTCCAGCGATGGTATATCGACGACCAGCCACGGTGATCGTGTTTTACCATAAAATTCACGTGAAGAAAATGATGGGTAAAACAAACTATCGAGTCCCGAATGTGATTCGGGTAGTCTTTTTTTGGATATGGAACTATGCATTGACGGCTAAAAGCTATCAAAGCCGTAGAACTCATAGAGAGCTTCATTTTGACTGGTTATGGCTCCCGTAACTCCAAAAGAGGCAACTGTTATGGCTGTCCGAATAATCGATACCTCAGGGCGCAACATCTACCGTGCAAGGTGCAACATCCGTCCAAAATGCCAAAACAGTGTCGTATATCTTTTACAAATGAGTGCATGGATTTGAAATGGAACAGTACAATGGTGCACCACTCTCCAACGATGGTATATCGACAACCAGCCACAGTGATCGCGTTTTACCATAAAATTCACGTGAAGAAAACGATGGGTAAGAAAACTATCGAGTCCCGAATATGATTCGGGTAGTCTTTTTTTGGATATGGAACTATGCATGGATGGCTAAAAGCTGTCAAAGCCATAAAACTCACAGAGAGCTTCATTTTGACTGGTTATGGCTCCCGCAACTCCAAAAGAGGCAACCGTTATGGCTGTCCGAATAATCGATATCCTCAGGGCGCAACATCTACGGTGCAAGGTTCAACATCCGTCCAAAATGTCGAAACAGTGCCGTACGACTTTTAGAAATGAGTGCATGGATTTGAAACGGAATAGCACCATGGTGCACCATTCTCCAACGGTGGTATACCGACGACCAGCCACGGTGATCGCGTTTTACCATAAAATTCACGTGAAGAAAACGATGGGTAAAAAAAACTATCGAGTCCCGAATGTGATTCGGGTAGTCTTTTTTTGGATATGGTACTATGCATTGATGGCTAAAAGCTATCAAAGCCGTAGAACTCATAGAGAGCTTCGTTTTGACTGGCTATGGCTCCTGTAACTCCAAAAGAGGCTACCGTTATGGCTGTCCGAATAATCGATATCCTCTGGGCGCAACATCTACGGTGCAAGGTGCAACATCCGTCCAAAAATGCCTAAACAGTGCCGTACGACTTCTAGAAATGAGTGCATGGATTTGAAACGGAACAGTACAATGGTGCATCACTATCCAGCGGTGGTATATCGATGACCAGCCACGGTGATCGCGTTTTACCATAAAATTCACGTGAAGAAAACGATGGGTAAAAAAAACTATCGAGTGTCGAAAGTGATTCGGATAGTCTTTTTTTGGATATGGAACTATGCATTGATGGCTAAAAGCAGTCAAAGCCATAGAACTCAGAAAGTGCTTCGTTTTGACTGGTTATGGCTCCCGTAACTCCAAAAGAGGCAACCGTTATGGCTGTCCGAATAATCGATATCCTCAGGGCGCAACATCTACCGTGCAAGGTGCAACATCCGTCCAAAATGCCGAAACAGTGCCGTATAACTTTTAGAAATGAGTTCATGGATTTGAAATGGAACAGTACAAGGGTGCACCACTCTCCAGCGATGGTATATCGACAACCAGCCACGGTGATCGCATTTTACCATAAAATTCACGTGAAGAAAACGATGGGTAAAAAAAACTATCGAGTCCCGAATATGATTCGGGTAGTCTTTCTTTGATATGGAACTATGCATTGATGGCTAAAAGCTGTCAAAGCCGTAGAACTCATAGAGAGCTTCATTTTGACTGGTTATGGCTCCCGTAAGTCCAAAAGAGGCAACCGTTATGGCTGTCCGAATAATCGATATCCTCAGGGCGCAACATCTACGGTGCAAGGTGCAACATCCGTCCAAAATGCCGAAACAGTGCCGTACAACTTTTAGAAATGAGTGCATGGATTTGAAACGAAACAGTACCATGGTGCACCACTCTCCAGCGATGGTATATCGACGACCAGCCACAGTGATCGCGTTTTACCATAAAATTCACGTGAAGAAAACGATGGGTATAAAAAACTATCGAGTCCCGAATGTGATTCAGGTAGTCTTTTTTTGGATATGGAACTATGCATTGACGGCTAAAAGCAGTCAAAGCCGTAGAACTCACAAAGAGCTTCGTTTTGACTGGTTATGGCTCCCGTAACTCCAAAAAAGGCAACCGTTATGGCTGTTCGAATAATCGATATCCTCAGGGCGCAACATCTACCGTGCAAGGTGCAACATCCGTCCAAAATGCCGAAACAGTGCCGTATAACTTTTAGAAATGAGTGCATGGATTTGAAATGGAACAGTACAAGGGTGCACCACTCTCCAGCGATGGTATATCGACACCCATCCACGGTGATCGCGTTTTACCATAAAATTCACATGAAGAAAACGATGGGCAAAAAAAACTATCGAGTCCTGAATATGATTCGGGTAGTCTTTTTTTGGATATGGAACTATGCATTGACAGCTAAAAGCTGTCAAAGCCGTAGAACTCATAGAGAGCTTCATTTTGACTGGTTATGGCTCCCGTAAGTCCAAAAGAGGCAACCGTTATGGCTGTCCGAATAATCGATATTCTCAGGGCGCAACATCTACGGTGCAAGGTGCAACATCCGTCCAAAATGCCGAAACAGTGCCGTACGACTTTTAGAAATGAGTGCATGGATTTGAAACGGAACAGTACCATGGTGCACCACTCTCTAGCGATGGTATATCGACGACCAGCCACAGTGATCGCGTTTTACCATAAAATTCACGTGAAGAAAACGATGGGTATAAAAAACTATCGAGTCCCGAATGTGATTCGGGTAGTCTTTTTTTGGATATGGAACTATGCATTGACGGCTAAAAGATATCAAAGCCGCAGAACTCATAGAGAGCTTTGTTTTGACTGGTTATGGCTCCCGTAACTCCAAAAGAGGCAACCGTTATGGCTGTCCGAATAATCGTTATCATTCGGGCGCAACATCTACGGTGCAAGGTGCAACATCCGTCCAAAATGCCGAAACAGTGTCGTACGACTTTTAGAAATGAGTGCATGGATTTTAAATGGAACAGTACCATGGTGCATCACTATCCTGCGGTGGTATATCGACGACCAGCCACGGTGATCGCGTTTTACCATAAAATTCACGTGAAGAAAACGATGGGTAAAAAAAACTATCGAGTGTCGAAAGTGATTCGGATAGTCTTTTTTTGGATATGGAACTATGCATTGACGGCTAAAGCAGCCAAAGCCGTAGAACTCACAAAGAGCTTCGTTTTGACTGGTTATGGCTCCCGTAACTCCAAAAGAGGCAACCGTTATGGCTGTCCGAATAATCGATATCCTCAGGGCGCAACATCTACCGTGCAAGGTGCAACATCCGTCCAAAATGCCGGAACAGTGCCGTATAACTTTTAGAAATGAGTGCATGGATTTGAAATGGAACAGTACCATGGTGCACAACTCTCCAGCGATGGTATATCGACAACCAGCCACAGTTATCTCGTTTTCCCATAAAATTCACCTGAAGAAAACGATGGGTAAAAAAAACTATCGAGTGTCGAAAGTGATTCAAATAGTCTTTTTTGGATATGGAACTATGCATTGACGGCTAAAAGCAGTCAAAGCCGTAGAACTCACAAAGAGATCCGTTTTGACTGGTTAAGGCTCCCGTAACTCCAAAAGAGGCAACCGTTATGGCTGTCCGAATAATCGATATCCTCAGGGCGCAACATCTACCGTGCAAGGTGCAACATCCGTCCAAAATACCGAAACAGTGCCGTATAACTTTTAGAAATGAGTGCATGGATTTGAAATGGAACAGTACAAGGATGCACCACTCTCCAGCGATGGTATATCGACAACCAGCCACGGTGATCGCGTTTTACCATAAAATTCACGTGAAGAAAACGATGGGCAAAAAAAACTATCGAGTCCCGAATATGATTCGGGTAGTCTTTTTTTGGATATGGAACTATGCATTGACAGCTAAAAGCTGTCCAAGCCGTAGAAATCATAGAGAGCTACATTTTGACTGGTTATGGCTCCCGTAACTCCAAAAGAGGCAACCGTTATGGCGTCCGAATAATCGATATCCTCAGGGCGCAACATCTACCGTGCAAGGTGCAACATCCATCCAAAATGCCGGAACAGTGCCGTATAACTTTTAGAAATGAGTGCATGGATTTGAAATGGAACAGTACCATGGTGCACAACTCTCCAGCGATGGTATATCGACAACCAGCCACAGTTATCTCGTTTTCCCATAAAATTCACCTGAAGAAAACGATGGGTAAAAAAAACTATCGAGTGTCGAAAGTGATTCAAATAGTCTTTTTGGATATGGAACTATGCATTGACGGCTAAAAGCAGTCAAAGCCGTAGAACTCACAATGAGCTTCGTTTTGACTGGTTATGGCTCCCGTAACTCCAAAAGAGGCAACCGTTATGGCTGTCCGAATAATCGATATCCTCAGGGCGCAACATCTACCGTGCAAGGTGCAACATCCGTCCAAAATGCCGAAACAGTGCCGTATAACTTTTAGAAATGAGTGCATGGATTTGAAATGGAACAGTACAAGGGTGCACCACTCTCCAGCGATGGTATATCGACAACCAGCCACGGTGATCGCGTTTTACCATAAAATTCACGTGAAGAAAACGATGGGCAAAAAAAACTATCGAGTCCCGAATATGATTCGGGTAGTCTTTTTTTGGATATGGAACTATGCATTGACAGCTAAAAGCTGTCAAAGCCGTAGAACTCATAGAGAGCTTCATTTTGACTGGTTATGGCTCCCGTAACTCCAAAAGAGGCAACCGTTATGGCTGTCCGAATAATCGATATCCTCATGGTGCAACATCTACGGTGCAGGGTGCAACATCCGTCCAATATGCCGAAACAGTGTCGTACGACTTTTAGAAATGAGTGCATGGATTTGAAACGGAACAGTACCATGGTGTACCACTCTCCAGCGATGGTATATCGACGACCAGCCACAGTGATCGCGTTTTACCATAAAATTTACATGAAGAAAACGATGGGTAAAAAAAACTATCGAGTCCCGAATGTGATTCAGGTAGTCTTTTTTTGGATATGGAACTATGCATTGATGGCTAAAAGCTATCAAAGTCGTATAACTCATAGAGAGCTTTGTTTTGACTGGTTATGAATCCCGTAACTCCAAAAGAGGAAACCGTTATGGCTGTCCGAATAATCGTTATCATCCGGGCGCAACATCAACGGTGCAAGGTGCAACATCCGTCCAAAATGCCGAAACAGTGTCGTACGACTTTTAGAAATGAGTGCATGGATTTTAAATGGAACAGTACCATGGTGCATCACTATCCAGCGGTGGTATATCGACGACCAGCCACGGTGATCGCGTTTTACCATAAAATTCACATGAAGAAAACGATGGGTAAAAAAAACTATCGAGTGTCGAAAGTGATTCGGATAGTCTTTTTTTGGATATGGAACTATGCATTGACGGCTAAAAGCAGTCAAAGCCGTAGAACTCACAAAGAGCTTCGTTTTGACTGGTTATGGCTCCCGTAAATCCAAAAGAGGCAACTGTTATGGCTGCCCGAATAATCGATATCCTCAAGGCGCAACATCTACCGTGCAAGGTGCAACATCCGTCCAAAAGGCCGGAACAGTGCCGTATAACATTTAGAAATGAGTGCATGGATTTGAAATGGAACAGTACCATGGTGCAAACTCTCCAGCGATGGTATATCGACAACCAGCCACGGTGATCGCGTTTTACCATAAAATTCACGTGAAGAAAACGATGGTTAAAAAAAACTATCGAGTGTCGAAAGTGATTCAGATAGTCTTTTTTGGATATGGAACTATGCATTGATGGCTAAAAGCAGTCAAAGCCATAGAACTCACAAAGAGCTTCGTTTTTACTGGTTATTGCTCCCGTAACTCCAAAAGAGGCAACCGTTATGGCTGTCCGAATAATCGATATCCTTAGGGCACAACATCTACCGTGCAAGGTGCAACATCCGTCCAAAATGCCGAAACAGTGCCGTATAACTTTTTGAAATGAGTGCATGGATTTGAAATGGAATAGTACAAGAGTGCACCACTCTCCAGCGATGGTATATCGACAAACAGCCACGGTGATCGCGTTTTACCATAAAATTCACGTGAAGAAAACGATGGGTAAAAAAAACTATCGAGTCCCGAATATGATTCGGGTAGTCTTTTTTTGGATATGGAACTATGCATTGACAACTAAAAGCTGTCAAAGCCGTAGAACTCATATAGAGCTTCATTTTGACTGGTTATGGCTCCCGTAACTCCAAAAGAAGCAACCGTTATGGCTGTCCGAATAATCGATATCCTCAGGGCGCAACATCTACGGTGCAATGTGCAACATCCGTCCAAAATGCGAAACAGTGCCGTACGACTTTTAGAAATGAGTGCATGGATTTGAAACGGAACAGTACCATGGTGCACCACTCTCCAGCGATGGTATATCGACGACCAGCCACGGTGATCGCGTTTTACCGTAAAATTCACGTGAAGAAAACGATGGGTAAAACAAACTATCGAGTCCCGAATGTGATTCGGGTAGTCTTTTTTTGGATATGGAACTATGCATTGACGGCTAAAAGCTATCAAAGCCGTAGAACTCATAGAGAGCTTTGTTTTGACTTGTTATGGCTCCCGTAACTCCAAAAGAGGCAACCGTTATGGCTGTCCGAATAATCGATATCCTCAAGGCGCAACATCTACCGCGCAAGGTGTAACATTCGTTCAAAATGCCGAAACAGTGCCGTATAACTTTTTGAAATGAGTGCATGGATTTTAAATGGAATAGTACCATGGTGCACAACTCTCCAGCGATGGTATATCGACAACCAGCTACGGTGATCGTGTTTTCCCATAAAATTCACCTGAAGAAAACGATGGGTAAAAAAAACTATCGAGTGTCGAAAGTGATTCAAATAGTCTTTTTTTGGATATGGAACTATGCATTGACGGCTAAAAGCAGTCAAAGCCGTAGAACTCACAAAGAGCTTCGTTTTGACTAGTTATGGCTCCCGTAACTCCAAAAGAGGCAACCGTTATGGCTGTCCGAATAATCGATATCCTCAGGGCGCAACATCTACCGTGCAAGGTGCAACATCCGTCCAAAATGCCGAAACAGTGCTGTATAACTTTTAGAAATGAGTGCATGGATTTGAAATGGAACAGTACAAGGGTGCACCACTCTCCAGCGATGGTATATCGATAACCATCCACGGTGATCGCGTTTTACCATAAAATTCACGTGAAGAAAACGATGGGCAAAAAAAACTATCGAGTCCCGAATATGATTCGGGTAGTCTTTATTTGGATATGGAACTATGCATTGACAGCTAAAAGCTGTCAAAGCCGTAGAACTCATAGAGAGCTTCATTTTGACTGGTTATGGCTCCCGTAAGTCCAAAAGAGGCAACCGTTATGGCTGTCCGAATAATCGATATCCTCAGGGCGCAACATCTACGGTGCAAGGTGCAACATCCGACCAAAATGCCGAATCAGTTCCGTACGACTTTTAGAAATGAGTGCATGGATTTGAAACGGAACAGTACCATGGTGCACCACTCTCCAGCGATGGTATATCGACGACCAGCCACAGTGATCGCGTTTTACCATAAAATTCACGTGAAGAAAACGATGGGTATAAAAAACTATCGACTCTCGAATGTGATTCGGGTAGTCTTTTTTTGGATATGGAACTATGCATTGACGGCTAAAAGCTACCAAAGCCGCAGAACTCATAGAGAGCTTTGTTTTGACTGGTTATGGCTCCTGTAACTCCAAAAGAGGCAACCGTTATGGCTGTCCGAATAATCGTTATCATCCGGGCGCAACATCTACGGTGCAAGGTGCAACATCCGTCCAAAATGCCGAAACAGTGCCGTACGACTTTTAGAAATGAGTGCATGGATTTTAAATGGAACAGTACCATGGTGCATCACTATCCAGCGGTGGTATATCGACGACCAGCCACGGTGATCGCGTTTTACCATAAAATTCACGTGAAGAAAACGATGGGTAAAAAAAACTATCGAGTGTCGAAAGTGATTCGGATAGTCTTTTTTTGGATATGGAACTATGCATTGACGGCTAAAGCAGTCAAAGCCGTAGAACTCACAAAGAGTTTCATTTTGACTGGTTATGGCTCCCGTAACTCCAAAAGAAGCAACCTTTATGGCTGTCCGAATAATCGATATCCTCAGGGCGCAACATCTACCGTGCAAGGTGCAACATCCATCCACAATGCCGGAACAGTGCCATATAACTTTTACAAATGACTGCATGGATTTGAAATGGAACAGTACCATGGTGCACAACTCTCCAGCGATGGTATATCGACAACCAGTCACGGTGATCGCGTTTTCCCATAAAATTCACCTGAAGAAAACGATGGGTAAAAAAAACTATCGAGTGTCGAAAGTGATTCAAATAGTCTTTTTTGGATATGGAACTATGCATTGACGGCTAAAAGCAGTCAAAGCCGTAGAACTCACAAAGAGCTTCGTTTTGACTGGTTATGGCTCCCGTAACTCCAAAAGAGGCAACCGTTATGGCTGTCCGAATAATCGATATCCTCAGGGCGCAACATCTACCGTGCAAGGTGCAACATCCGTCCAAAATGCTGAAACTGTGCCGTATAACTTTTAGAAATGAGTGCATGGATTTGAAATGGAACAGTACAAGGGTGCACCACTCTCCAGCGATGGTATATCGACAACCAGCCACGGTGATCGCGTTTTACCATAAAATTCACGTAAAGAAAACGGTGGGCAAAAAAAACTATCGAGTCCCGAATATGATTCAGGTAGTCTTTTTTTGGATATGGAACTATGCATTGACAGCTAAAAGCTGTCAAAGCCGTAGAACTCATAGAGAGCTTCATTTTGACTGGTTATGGCTCCCGTAACTCCAAAAGAGGCAACCGTTATGGCTGTCCAAATAATCGATATCCTCAGGGTGCAACATCTACGGTGCAAGGTGCAACATCCGTCCAAAATGCCGAAACAGTGTCGTACGACTTTTAGAAATGAGTGCATGGATTTGAAACGGAACAGTACCATGGTGCACCACTCTCCAGCGATGGTATATCGACGACCAGCCATAGTGATCGCGTTTTACCATAAAATTCACATGAAGAAAACGATGGGTAAAAAAAACTATCGAGTCCCGAATGTGATTCAGGTAGTCTTTTTTTGGATATGGAACTATGCATTGACGGCTAAAAGCTATCAAAGCCGTAGAACTCATAGAGAGCTTTGTTTTGACTGGTTATGACTCCCATAACTCCAAATGAGGCAACCGTTATGGCTGTCCGAATAATCGTTATCATCCGGGCGCAACATCTACGGTGCAAGGTGCAACATCCGTCCAAAATGCCGAAACAGTGTCGTACGACTTTTAGAAATGAGTGCATGGATTTTAAATGGAACAGTACCATGGTGCATCACTATCCAGCGGTGGTATATCGACAACCAGCAACGGTGATCGCGTTTTACCATAAAATTCACATTAAGAAAACGATGGGTAAAAAAACTATCGAGTGTCGAAAGTGATTCGGATAGTCTTTTTTTGGATATGGAACTATGCATTGACGGCTAAAAGCAGTCAAAGCCGTAGAACGCACAAAGAGCTTCGTTTTGACTGGTTATGGCTCCCGTAACTCCAAAAGAGGCAACTGTTATGGCTGTCCGAATAATCGATATCCTCAAGGCGCAACATCTACCGTGCAAGGTGCAACATCCGTCCAAAATGCCGGAACAGTGCCGTATAACTTTTAGAAATGAGTGCATGGATTTGAAATGGAACAGTACCATGGTGCAAACTCTCCAGCGATGGTATATCGACAACCAGCCACGGTGATCGCGTTTTACCATAAAATTCACGTGAAGAAAACGATGGTTAAAAAAAACTATCGAGTGTTGAAAGTGATTCAGATAGGCTTTTTTGGATATGGAACTATGCATTGATGGCTAAAAGCAGTCAAAGCCATAGAACTCACAAAGAGCTTCGTTTTGACTGGTTATTGCTCCCGTAACTCCAAAAGAGGCAACCGTTATGGTTGTCCGAATAATCGATATCCTTAGGGCGCAACATCTACCGTGCAAGGTGCAACATCCGTCCAAAATGCCGAAACAGTGCCGTATAACTTTTTGAAATGAGTGCATGGATTTGAAATGGAATAGTACAAGGGTGCACCACTCTCCAGCGATGGTATATCGACAAACAGCCACAGTGATCGCGTTTTACCATAAAATTCACATGAAGAAAACGATGGGTTAAAAAAACTATCGAGTCCCGAATATGATCGGGTAGTCTTTTTTTGGACATGGAACTATGCATTGACAACTAAAAGCTGTCAAATCCGTAGAACTCATAGAGAGCTTCATTTTGACTGGTTATGGCTCCCGTAACTCCAAAAGAGGCAACCGTTATGGCTGTCCGAATAATCGATATCCTTAGGGCGCAACATCTACGGTGCAATGTGCAACATCCGTCCAAAATGCCGAAACAGTGCCGTACGACTTTTAGAAATGAGTGCATGGATTTGAAACGGAATAGTACCATGGTGCACCACTCTCCAGCGATGGTATATCGACGACCAGCCATAGTGATCGCGTTTTACCATAAAATTCACGTGAAGAAAACGATGGGTAAAACAAACTATCGAGTCCCGAATGTGATTCGGGTAGTCTTTTTTTGGATATGGAACTATGCATTGACGGCTAAAAGCTATCAAAGCCGTAGAACTCACAAAAAGCTTCGTTTTGACTGTTTATTGCTCCCGTAACTCCAAAAGAGGCAACCGTTATGGCTGTCCGAATAATCGATATCCTCAGGGCGCAACATCTACCGTGCAAGGTGCAACATCCGTCCAAAATGCAGAAACAGTGCCGTATAACTTTTTGAAATGAGTGCATGGATTTGAAATGGAACAGTACAAGGGTGCACCACTCTCCAGCGATGGTATATCGACAACCAGCCACGGTGATCGGGTTTTACCATAAAATTCACGTGAAGAAAACGATTGGTAAAAAAACTATCGAGTTCCGAATATGATTCGGGTAGTCTTTTTTTGGATATGGAACTATGCATTGATGGCTAAAAGCTGTCAAAGCCGTAAAACTCACAGAGAGCTTCATTTTGACTGGTTATGGCTCCCGCAACTCCAAAAGAGGCAACCGTTATGGCTGTCCGAATAATCGATATCCTCAAGGCGCAACATCTACGGTGCAAGGTGCAACATCCGTCCAAAATGCCGAAACAGTGCCGTACGATCTTTAGAAATGAGTGCATGGATTTGAAACGGAACAGCACCATGGTGCACCATTCTCCAACGGTGGTATACCGACGACCAGCCACGGTGATCGCGTTTTACCATAAAATTCACGTGAAGAAAACGATGGGTAAAAAAAACTATCGAGTCCCGAATGTGATTCGGGTAGTCTTTTTTTGGATATGGTACTATGCATTGACGGCTAAAAGCTATCAAAGCCGTAGAACTCATAGAGAGCTTCGTTTTGACTGGTTATGGCTCCCGTAACTCCAAAAGAGGCTACCGTTATGGCTGTCCGAATAATCGATATCCTCCGGGCGCAACATCTACGGTGCAAGGTGCAACATCCGTCCAAAATGCCGAAACAGTGTCGTACGAATTTTAGAAATGAGTGCATGGATTTGAAACGGAAAAGTACCATGGTGCATCACTATCCAGCGGTGGTATATCGATGACCAACCACGGTGATCGCGTTTTACCATAAAATTCACTTGAAGAAAACGATGGGTAAAAAAAACTATCGAGTATCGAAAGTGATTCGGATAGTCTTTTTTTGGATATGGAACTATGCATTGACGGCTAAAAGCAGTCAAAGCCGTAGAACTCACAAAGAGCTTCGTTTTGACTGGTTATGGCTCTCGTAACTCCAAAAGAGGCAACCGTTTCGGTTGTCCGAATAATCGATATCCTCAGGGCGCAACATCTACCGTGCAAGGTGCAACATCCGTCCAAAATGCCGAAACAGTGCCGTATAACTTTTAGAAATGAGTGCATGGATTTGAAATGGAATAGTACCATGGTGCACAACTCTCTAGCGATGGTATATCGACAACCAGCCACGGTGATCGTGTTTTCCCCTAAAATTCACCTGAAGAAAACGATGGGTAAAAAAACTATCGAGTGTCGAAAGTGATTCAAATAGTCTTTTTTTGGATATGGAACTATGCATTGACGGCTAAAAGCAGTCAAAGCCGTAGAACTCAGAAAGAGCTTCGTTTTGACTGGTTATGGCTCCCGTAACTCCAAAAGAGGCAACCGTTATGGCTATCCGAATAATCGATATCCTCAGGGCGCAACATCTACCGTGCAAGGTGCAACATCCGTCCAAAATGCCGAAACAGTGCCGTATAACTTTTAGAAATGAGTGCATGGATTTGAAATGGAACAGTACAAGGGTGCACCACTCTCCAGCGATGGTATATCGACAACCAGCCACGGTGATCGCGTTTTACCATAAAATTCACGTGAAGAAAACGATGGGCAAAAAAAACTACCGAGTCCCGAATATGATTCGGGTAGTCTTTTTTTGGATATGGAACTATGCATTGACAGCTAAAAGCTGTCAAAGCCATAGAACTCATAGAGAGCTTCATTTTGACTGGTTATGGCTCCCGTAAGTCCAAAAGAGGCAACCATTATGGCTGTCCGAATAATCGATATCCTCAGGGCGCAACATCTATAGTGCAAGGTGCAACATCCGTCCAAAATGCCGAAACAGTGCCGTACGACTTTTAGAAATGAGTGCATGGATTTGAAACGGAACAGTACCATGGTGCACCACTCTCCAGCGATGGTATATCGACGACCAGCCACAGTGATCGCGTTTTACCATAAAATTCACGTGAAGAAAACGATGGGTAAAAAAACTATCGAGTCCCGAATGTGGTTCGGGTAGTCTTTTTTTGGATATGGAACTATGCATTGACGGCTAAAAGCTATCAAAGCCGCAGAACTTATAGAGAGCTTTGTTTTGACTGGTTATGGCTCCCGTAACTCCAAAAGAGGCAACCGTTATGGCTGTCCGAATAATCGTTATCATCCGGGCGCAACATCTACGGTGCAAGGTGCAACATCCGTCCAAAATGCCGAAACAGTGCCGTACGACTTTTAGAAATGAGTGCATGGATTTTAAATGGAATAGTACCATGGTGCATCACTATCCAGCGGTGGTATATCGACGACCAGCCACGGTGGTCGCGTTTTACCATAAAATTCACTTGAAGAAAACGATGGGTAAAAAAAACTATCGAGTGTCGAAAGTGATTCGGATAGTGTTAACGATAAAAAGTGAACGCTAACACCCGATGTGTGTAATTGAGTCGTGAAAGCACCACCCGTTGGTACGGGAACAGAATATAAGCTAAAAATAGCAGAAAAGCAGTAAATGAACAACAGGTTTATAGTGGTTCGGCCCGTAATTGAGCCTACGTCCACTTTATAATCTTTTATTGCTGATTCGGTTACAAATCGATACAAATCACTCGCCAAATACAATATAACTTGATCACACAACAATCTAGACTACTAGCTCAATCTTCGGTGATGAATCTTGCTAAATCCGTATTGGATGAATGAAGTCCTTCACGAAGCTTGTTGCAGTGCCTTGAGTGTTGGAAGATCTTTACTTGTTGAGTGAATTTTCAGTGCAGTAGAGCATGGACGCTTGAAGAAATGAATTGCCAAAAAGTCCTTTTCATGTTGAAAGTGATGGGGTATTTATAGGAGCAGCTCTAAATTCTGGACAGAAAATTGGCTAAGGCATGAGTCGTGACCGACTTAAGGTAAGCAATAACTCGTCGCCGACTTAAGATAACTCGTGGGAGCCATTCTGGGTTCTTCTTGTGGCTCAGTTGAAGACAAGTGCTAACTCGTAGCCGACTTACCAGATAGAGGTAGCATAAGTACGGGCTTTAAGTCGTAAGACCTCATGAGTCGTAGAACCTCATGAGTCGCCGAGCCTTTAAGTCGTAAGACCCCATGAGTCGTAAAACCTCATGAGTCGTAGAGCCTTTAAGTCGTAAGACCTCATGAGTCGTAAGAAGCTTGTCTCGTTGAGTCATGGAGCTCTTAAGTCGTAGGCCTGCTAACTCGTAAACTATTAAGTCGCAAAGTCTTCTTAACTCAGAGCATTTCATAGCTCGGCACTGTTAGGTCGGAGCAGAGTTAACTCGCAATCTTAAGTCGACCATTTGTTAAGTCGGTTGGCTTCTAGGTCGGCACATATCTTAAGTAGTTAGGTCGCAAGCCCCTTTAGGTCGCAAGTCATTAGGTCGCGAAGTTCCTTTAGGTCGCAAGCTGCTAGGTCGCGAAGCTCTTGAGATAGTTGGGTTGTAGACTCCCTTAGGTCGCAGAGCCTCTATCCCGGTAGGTCGTAAGTCATTCAAGCCATGGATTCCTTTTCAGCAACTAAGTCGTAAGTCGTTGAGTACGCAGGTTTTAGGCTTTTTAACTCGTAAGTCGTTGCTAAAAGGGAGTTAACATTTGCCCCTCGAAGTATACGTCTTAAGTCGTAAGTCGTGTGCTTCGATTTCCTTAGCTCGCTTCTTGATGAGTGCGCTAGATCGCGATCGACTTAAGATGAGTCGTAGGTCGCGAACGACTTAGTATAAGTCGTAAGTTGGATGTGTCGATTCATCTTTCACTGTCCCAGGGCATAAATAGCTTAAGTCGTTCCTTTTCCTCCTTCACTTGTTCTTATCATCTTATTCTGCCATTTGCAAGCATTCGAGCTCTTCTAAGACGAATTCAAATACTCGATCGCCAGTTATCCCCATCGTTATATTGCGTAAGTGAACTCGATTATTCAATCCCCGACTATAACTGAATTATGAATCCCATTTTCGCCATCGACCCCCTTTTCTCATGCCGTACTTCTCTGCAATCCTTGTTTCAATCGATTATTGATGGATTCAAGATGATTTGTCTTAGCCTTGGATAGTCTTGTGTGAACAAGGCGATGGATTGCGGCGATTCAGTTTGACCGATTTGTGATTGGTGATGGAATATCATTACACTGGGTGTATGGTGATTTCGGGATGATTGAATGCGTTGAGGGGACGAGAGTTTTGGTTGAAGGAGAGGCTAATGGGTTAACGGGTTAGGAGTTCGGCGAATTGATGTACTGGGGAGAATGAACGTCTTAACACCTTTGAACAGGAATCGCGACTTAATTTTTGACGACCTTAAGTAGGTCGTAGGTCGTAGGTCGGTAACGACCTAGGACATTGCATTTTTGCATTCAGACTTGAAACTTTTCCTTGCAGTGCAACTTAAGGACTGACGACTTGACTTAACTCATAGCTTGCCCCTTAGGTCGTGGACGAGTTAGCAGATGCGTTGTTTCAAACCGAGGCTTCATATCTCTGAGTGTTATGGCTGATGACTCGAACAATTAGACAACCAACGACTTAACTCATAGGGAATCTTTCTTAGGTCGTCGCCGAGTTAGCACTTAAGGTTTAATCTTGCAAGCACATCTGAATGACTAGGTCGTGGATGAGATAGCCCTTAACTCGTAACTCGCGAACCCATCCGAACGACTTAATAACTTGAACTCTATGACTTCGAATTCTTGGACTTGAATGATCTGACTTAATAGAACATGCCTTGAACATCTTGACTCGCCTAATACGACCTAAAAGTTCCAACTTATGACAGGTCGTTTAACGACTTAAGACTTAGATGATTTTGTACAGAAGTTGGCTGAACTCCTGAATTTGAACTGTGTTGTGTTACCTCTCACACTGTCTTGACTTTAATGCTAATAACCTGCTTAACACAACATTCACAGAATATTGGGACGAATATACTGCCACTGACTGCCCACATCGAATGACAGATTAGTTGATAAAGAGAAAATTAAAATAAATGAACTGTATGAGTGAAATGCTACACAATGACCAACTCAAGTGAAGTATTAAAGCAAAATCGTAATGGTAAACTAAAACTGATTTGTCTGCATTAACACTACACTCGAGTATTAACAAGTTCTGAAATCTCGTAATCGACTGATTGTCAGTTAGTTTAATTCCAGTTATACTTGTTTTTTCTTATTTTCATTAGTTTTGCACAGCACTTCACACTTCTAGGAAACGTGCACCTTCACTTTTGAACATTCAGCTGATTGTGTAGAATGGCATCTCATCAAGAAGACTTGGAACCAACTGGAGAAGCCTTTCCAATTGCTACTCCGTCGAATGATCCCCCGGAAAGGACTCCTACCACTCTAAGTCATAAAGTCTTCCGTCAACTATGCACCCAGTTTGGCATTGCTGAATCTGACGCTTTGCTCCCTGGAGTAAATGACACTGCTGATAGGCCGCCCCACGGCTTTGTCGCAGTGAACCGCCAAATGTGTTTGAGTGGAGCGTTTCCCCCGTTTAATGACTGTCTTCGAGAACTTCTTCTTCGGGTAACTATTTCTCCCTTTCAACTACACCCTAATGGATACTCCATCCTGCTGGGATTGTGTGTGCTTTTCAGGAGAACGTTGGACCGTTTTCACAGTTTTGGAGAAATTTGCTTCCTGTGCTCATTTACAAAGAACAAAGACCATCCCTCTATCACAGTTGTAAGGAGTGCCAGGAACCGTAAACTGATTATTGGTCTTCCTGAAAGCGTTCCTGGGTTTCTAAGCCAGTTTTTCTTTGTTCGCTGTCCCTCGGGATTTTACGCCATTTGGAGAGTGGGAAGTAAGACTATCTATCTTTTCCCTACGTTTTCTAAAATTCTTTGAAGTCCAAATTGTCAAATGTTAACTTCTTTCTCTACTGTTTCAGCGCTCCCTCCCCCCTCTAGGGAAACTCGTCACAAAACTACCTTCGAGAGGCTTATGGCCGTGCCGGTCGAGGAGAGGAGTGTTCAATTTCTATTGAGGGATGAGTTCCTCCACGAATTTGGACTCTTACATCCTTCCCGTTCCACTCAGCCACATGAAGTCCCTGATTCTCCTACTGAGGAGTCAGATGCCCCTGTTCCTGCTAAAGAACTTTTACCGCAAGAACTTACCGCTGAGACTTCATTGGTAAAGTGTTCTACTCCTACCGACATTGCTGGATCGTCCAGTAAGTTAGCACTTGCCCCGGTTGTTGAAGAGGAGGAAAATCTTCACACTCTTGAAAAGACGGCTGAGGTGGAAGTTGAAAAAGATAATCCCATGCACCATGGCGATGATACTTTTGACAGTCTGAGCGACATCATGATAACCTCTCAGGAGCTCTTTAAAGATGATGTTTCTAAAGTGGTCCCTCCTGTTATCGAAGCAACTTCTTCTTTGCAACAAACCACAACGCCTTCCATACAACTTATTGCCATTTCTACACCCAAAAGTGGTTTGTAGTCTGACGCGCGTAGTTTGCACATCACACACACTTAGAATTTTGGCACTTATATGCACTTAGCTTCTTCAATTTGAGGATTTCTAAAACTGGTCTTTTTCTTCAATTTCAGGTTCTCTGATGGGGCGAAGCGGCTCTTACTTCAACAAATTCCAGCGTTACGGAAGCCGTGAGGCTTATGACTTTAGGAGTTATATCGGTGCCGTGAAGGAAACTGATGAGGAGAGGGCTGCCAGAAAGGCTCATGAGAGGCGAGCTCATGAAGAGCGTTGCCGGAGAGAAGATGAGGAATACTATGGGAGTAGGGACGAGCGACGTGACTCTTCCCGCAGAAGCGACGATCCTTACAAAAGGAAATCTTACGATGACAAGGGGAAGAGTCATACTTCCGATGATTCCAGCAAACGGATCAGACTTGGCGAGAAAGATACATCTAATATCTCGGAAAAGACTACCGCTTCTATTCCTCCTAATACATCTTCCGGTTCTCCTGCCCTTAAGGAGTCTGACATCCAGACAATCATTAATAGGCCACAGTACCAAGCTGGAGATGGTCCTCCCACACTCCAGAGCCGATTTCCGAATTGGTGTCTGAAAGGAGTGCGTTTTGATTTGGATTTGGTCCCCATTGATAAGCAGGCGATGCTGAAAAATGTCGATGCTGTAAAGCTTGACATCGAAAGAATGTCTGGATGGCAGAAGCTAGTTGATGAACTTCAAAGGGTCAACCATATGAACCTTGAGGCGATGATGACCATGGAGAATGATAAATCAGAGTGGGACAAATGGCGTAAGCAGCATGACGCGGAGATGAAAAGCATTAGCGATGGTTATGGGAAGCTCAAAGCTGAAGTTGAAAGTCTTAAAAATGAGCTTGCTACTTCTTCCATTTCTTATTCTCAGAAAGAAGAAATGCTTCAAAAACAAGTTCGAGACGCCCATGCTGCTCAGAGAGATATTGAGGTGAAACTCGAAGCAGAACAGCAGGTTACGAGAAAATACCGCGATGACGCTGTTCAGCTTCGAGAGAAAGTCAGCTCTCAAGACTTAGAAATTATAAGACTGCAATCTCAGCTACTGAAGGCTGAAAGAGAACGTGATGAAGCTCTTTCTGGTAAAGCTGCAGCCGAAGAATCCCATAAGGCAACCATGGCCACCATTGACGCGACTCTATTCGACTTTTATATGCATTGTGTCCTGGGGCGTGGGAGCCTTTCATTTTTGGGACCAGAATATGAAGTCACCTTGGCGGAAGTATGGGAGGCAATCATTGACTTGTTTGGCGGTTCCGGTTACGCTGAAGCAGATCTTCAAACTACCTACTTAGGTGAGAGCGACCGCGCTGCCCTTGCCAAAGGAAAAGAGCAGCTTATCCGAGTGCGGGCCGAGGCAACGGGAGAGAAGCTTCCTGAGAAAGAAATACCTCCTATTGCTCCTGCTTATACTTCGGCTTTAGCTTACGCGGATATTACTGGCTCTAGTTCTCATTCCACGCTTCCCGCTAAGGTTGACAAAGAAACTGTAACCACCCCTACAGAGGAAGAGGCAATGAAGGACTTCCAAGCTCAGGAATTTGAGATTGATCTCGCTAAACCGGCTTCTCCAGGTAACTTTGACGATTCACGGTCTTCTTTTTTCTCGGAGAATACCGATTTTGATTTCTTTTATTATGCAGCAGACGTGCCGGAAACTGCTCCAATTCTTCCTTCTTCAGCTGCCGTTCCTCCTCCTTCTCAAGTTATTCCTCTTCCAGCTTCTCAACCAGGTTCACAGGAAGAACCAATAGTAGCCCTTCAAGGTTTGGACGAACCACCTGCTTCCGAAGAGCAGAAGGCAGAAGGTCTGGAAGATAGCGAGAAGACCCCGGAGCGGTCTTTTGACTACGACACAAAGCTTTCTACATTTCTTGCTCCGGGGAGTGAGTCTTCTTCCAAGAAGAAGGGAAAACGTGCGGTTTCGAAGAAAGGAAAGAAGAGTTCTTCTACTGCTGGGGATGAAGCAGAGATCGATCCGGCTAAGTCTCTTTCTCCTTCTTCTCCGATACGGCCTACGAAACTAATTACCAAGCCGAGTAAAGGCTCCAAGGGTGGGAAGAAGGAGAAATGAAGAAGGAGAAATGAGTTTGATTTTGTCTTTTCTGCTTTTTGCATGCATTGACCGGAGATTGTGCGGATACCGGTCTCCGCTCCTTTTTGTAATCTGCACAATGTAAAAAGTTTCCATAGTATTGAATAAAATGACTATTTTACTTGTACAAATTCTTGTGTATGTAGGAATATATCTGTTTCTCATTTGAAGTGTAGAGTAAACGATTCTTTTTACTTGTACAAACTTTTGTCTGTGTTTCAAGAACGCATTTATTCCACATCTTCTTTATGTGATATCGCAATGAACTTGTGGTGTGTCGCTTGTATATTACTTTTATTAACATAACTGAATTGTACAATGTTGCCCCCATACCACAAGTGCATTGCAATATTTCTCGCTTTTATAAGACTGATACTCTTATATTAGAGAATAACTATTCCACTTTTGAGGCAGGAATCATTCTGCTTTTAATAGAGTATATCTCGTTTTTTGGAGAAATTTTTACTCTCTCTTTCTGTCAGAAGAACACTTCGACTTTTGGGAATGATCACTTTTATTTGTTTAAAAATGAATTTTCCCGCACAATAAAATGAGCTTCTGAAGAAGGTTTTGATTTTTGTGCCCCAGTAAAGGGTTCATTTTTGGTACTTCAAGCAAGGTGAAGTACGCCTCTGAAGAGGTCTTTTGGTCTCTGAAGAGAAGCAATTTTGGTCTCCGAAGAGAAGCAATTTTGGTCTCCGAAGAGAAGCACTTTTGGTCTCCGAAGAGAAGCACTTTTGGTCTCCGAAGAGAAGCACTTTTGGTCTCCGAAGAGAAGCATTTTTGGTCTCCGAAGAGAAGCAGTTTTGGTCTCCGAAGAGAAACAATTTGGTCTCCGAAGAGAAGCAGTTTTGGTCTCCGAAGAGAAGCAGTTTTGGTCTCCGAAGAGAAGCAATTTTGGTCTCCGAAGAGAAGCAGTTTTGGTCTCCGAAGAGAAGCGATTTTGGTCTCCGAAGAGAAGCATTTTTGGTCTCCGAAGAGAAGCAGTTTTGGCATTTCAGCTCTGGTGAAGTGGGTCTCCGAAGAGAAGCATTTTGCACTTCTACACGGGTGAAATGTGCCTCCGAAAAGGGCTTTTTAGTATTTCATCACTGGTGAAGTGGGTCTCCGAAGAGAAGCATTTTGCACTTCTACACCGGTGAAATGTGCCTCCGAAAAGGGCTTTTGCCTCCGAAGATGGCTTGTGCCTCCAAAGAGGGCTTGTGCCTCCGAAGAGGGCTTGTGATTGCCTGGAAGTTACTTTCTCATGGTCGGAGGGGTCCACGGGACAGGCGTAAGTTGCTTGATTGGATGTTTGTTTGTACAAACGATCGCAATCAATTAACAAGGTGCCCCTTCGGTGGTCCTACCAATCTTTTTGATTGAGGAAAGCACTCCCATTTATTGTCGTGCCTCGTTAGAGGGCTTTGGTTGGTGTGCCAGGAAGGTTGCGTCTTAGGGGGAAGTAGATCCATGGGATGGACACAAGCTGCCTGATCGGATGCATCACAATCAGTTAGCGAGGGTCTTATTCCTTCTGCTTGGGAAGGTATCCCTTTAGTGGATCTACCGGCTTTCCTGTTGAGAGGCATACCTCCCTTTGGCTGCTTCCATGTTTGCCCGCTCATGTTGTATCATCATCTGCCAATCTGCGATCCTTTATCATCGTTTCCAAGCGCGTCTTCCTTTCTTTTGCAAGTAAACTGCTTTATCCGAAGAAGTAGACTTCACTGTTGAATGACTCCACAGAGTAAACGCAAGTTATTTGGTTGGATGCCTTTTTATATCAACGATCGCAACCAGTTAACGAGGGCTTGACACAGTGGAGCTGTCAACTTTTTATGTGAAGTTCCTCTTATATGGGATTTGAGTTTGGAATTTTTGTTGCTTGAAATTTGCTTTTAATAAATGATTTGTAAGGCTCGCTTAGCTTTGTGATGGGTGAGCTTTGCTTTAATGACCTGCAATATTAGATCGACATTTTAGCAATACATTTAGAGTATTTACACATCGAAATATAACATGCATTTTATAATAGAAAACACAGAATGCATAGTTTTTCATTATTGAGTCGCACTGATTTCTCAGCGGTTTACAATGCAGAAGTTACACATCCATCATTATCTTTACAAATTCAAGCAATGCTGTTAAGTAAAAATGAATGCTAGTTATTGTTGTTTCAGAATCTCCAAGCTGGATTTCCATTTGTGCTTGATTCATAGCTTTTGGATTTTTATGCCAGAGAAAGCGAGAGATGCCCCAGCCGTAGTTTTGTGGGTAATTAGTAGTCGCCCCAACTTCTGCTTGCTGGGTATGGTCCTCCTGTGACAGCATTAATGACAAGCTTTCCTGAATCTTGCACTGAAGTGTTGTCGAGAGAATCGGATTGATGGGTAGGACGTTGTTGATCCCGAGTGGATGAGGTTGGATCGACTCCGCTTCTTTTTGCGTATTGTTGGAGTTTACCCTGCTCTAGCAATTCTTCAATCACATTCTTTAATTGGCGACATTGGTCAGTGTCATGGCCAGGTTGATTGTGAAATTGGCAGAATTTTCCATTGCGCTTTGCACCTCTCGTCATCTCAGGTGGCTTAGGATACCTGACAACGTCCTTTGTTGCAAAAAAGATATTTCTTGGTGTATCAGTTAAAGGAGTAAAGTCCGAAGGATTAAAGCGGCGAGGTTTCTTTTCATTTCCCTGGCTCTTTCCTCCTTCACTCTCCCTTTTCTGACTTTCAGATTCTCTTTTCTTAGATGGGACATTGTTATTATCAGTTTGGGCAGCAACCACTTTCGATGTTGCAGAAAGGCTTTCAAGGCGAATGAACTCGTCGGCCTTTTTATAAAATTTATCAAGTGAGTTCGGTTCCTTCATCTTTAGCCATATACCAAATTTACTCGATTTATCAATGGCTCGCATCAAATAAGTCAGGATCATGTGTGGCTCCGCATTTTCTACTTTGGCTAAAGCTATATTGAAACGGCTCAAGAAAGATTTGATTGATTCTCCTGGCACTTGTTCAAGGTTAGACAGTGACATTATATCCTTAGCTTTTGAAGCATATAATCTGAATTGTTCTTTAAACTTTTGCGTTAAGTCGGAGAACTTATCTACAGACCGAACTGGAAGCTTTGTGAACCAAAGTAAAGCCACACCTTCCAGGTATACTGGAAAGTATCGACACTTGATCTCATTTGATGCTCTTGCACCGGTCATATGCCAATCGTATTTGTAGAGGAAATGATTAGGGTCACTGGTTCCCCTATAGGCTTGGATAGTAGGAGGTGAAAATTTCCTTGGAAACTCCGCTTTCAGGATCCTTTCAGTAAACGGAGTTCTGCTTGGCGCAAATCCCCAGTCGTTCTCATCCTCTTCCCTTTGCATGCTCTCTTTCATGATGCGGCTAACCATTTCAGACAGGTACTCTTTATTGTTCAAAGACACCTTCGGGCAAGCATCAGTTCTTCTCTCGGAAGTTTGCCCGGGCATATGTTCATGACAAGTTGGTTGCGGCATAGAACCATCAGCTTGGAAAGGTGGCATTTCAGGAAGATTAGTTCGATGGTTTTCTGGTTGACGATTTGCCCCGAGCAGAGCAGTTAACCTATCCATCATCAAAGCGTTTTGAGTTTCAATTTGTTGGTATAATCCAGAAACTACATCATCCAATTCAGCCCTGGTGACTCCAACGGTTGGAGTTGCTTGGTCTATCATTGGGGAAGCGGAAGTCCCTTCGTGAGCATTTCCGGATCTGATAGGTCTACCTCTTCTTCCAAGAGCCATTATTTCAGATCTGGTTTTTAAGAGAGGTTCTTTTTATGAATCTTTGCGAAGCAACGGTGGATGATCGCCTGAATTGGGCTTCTCAGTGAAAGCACCAAAATGTTAACGATAAAAAGTGAACGCTAACACCCGATGTGTGTAATTGAATCGTAAAAGCACCACCCGTTGGTACGTGAACAGAATATAAGCTAAAAATAGCAGAAAAGCAGTAAATGAACAACAGGTTTATAGTGGTTCGGCCCGTAATTGAGCCTACGTCCACTTTATAATCTTTTATTGCTGATTCGGTTACAAATCGATACAAATCACTCGCCAAATACAATATAACTTGATCACACAACAATCTAGACTACTAGCTCAATCTTCGGTGATGAATCTTGCTAAATCCGTATTGGATGAATGAAGTCCTTCACGAAGCTTGTTGCAGTGCCTTGAGTGTTGGAAGATCTTTACTTGTTGAGTGAATTTTTAGTGCAGTAGAGCATGGACGCTTAAAGAAATGAATTGCCAAAAAGTCCTTTTCATGTTGGAAGTGATGGGGTATTTATAGGAGCAGCTCTGAATTCTGGACAGAAAATTGGCTAAGGCATGAGTCGTGACCGACTTAAGGTAAGCAATAACTCGTCGCCGACTTAAGATAACTCGTGGGAGCCATACTGGGTTCTTCTTGTGGCTCAGTTGAAGACAAGTGCTAACTCGTAGCCGACTTACCAGATAGAGGTAGCATAAGTACGGGCTTTAAGTCGTAAGACCTCATGAGTCGTAGAACCTCATGAGTCACCTAGCCTTTAAGTCGTAAGACCCCATGAGTCGTAAAACCTCATGAGTCGTAGAGCCTTTAAGTCGTAAGACCTCATGAGTCGTAAGAAGCTTGTCTCGTTGAGTCATGGAGCTCTTAAGTCGTAGGCCTGCTAACTCGTAAATTGTTAAGTCGCAAAGTCTTCTTAACTCAGAGCATTTCATAGCTCGGCACTGTTAGGTCGGAGCAGAGTTAACTCGCAATCTTAAGTCGACCATTTGTTAAGTCGGTTGGCTTCTAGGTCGGCACATATCTTAAGTAGTTAGGTCGCAAGCCCCTTTAGGTCGCAAGTCGTTAGGTCGCGAAGTTCCTTTAGGTCGCAAGCTGCTAGGTCGCGAAGCTCTTGAGATAGTTGGGTTGTAGACTCCCTTAGGTCGTAGAGCCTCTATCCCGGTAGGTCGTAAGTCGTTCAAGCCGTGGATTCCTTTTCAGCAACTAAGTCGTAAGTCGTTGAGTACGCAGGTTTTAGGCTTTTTAACTCGTAAGTCGTTGCTAAAAGGGAGTTAACAGATAGTCTTTTTTTGGATATGGAACTATGCATTGACGGCTAAAAGCAGTCAAAGCCGTAGAATTCACAAAGAGCTTCATTTTAACTGGTTATGGCTCCCGTAACTCCAAAAGAGGCAACTGTTATGGCTGTCCGAATAATCGATATCCTCAGGGCGCAACATCTACCGTGCAAGGTGCAACATCCGTCCAAAATGCCGGAACAGTGCCGTATAACTTTTAGAAATGAGTGCATGGATTTTAAACGGAACAGTACCATGGTGCACCATTATCCAGCGGTGGTATATCGACAACCAGCCACGGTGATCGCATTTTACCATAAAATTCACGTGAAGAAAACGATGGGTAAAAAAAACTATCGAGTGTCGAAAGTGATTCAGATAGTCTTTTTTTGGATATGGAACTATGCATTGACGGCTAAAAGAAGTCAAAGCCGTAGAACTGACAAAGAGCTTCGTTCTGACTGGTTATTGCTCCCGTAACTCCAAAAGAGGCAAACGTTATGGCTGTCCGAATAATCGATATCCTCAGGGCGCAACATCTACCGTGCAAGGTGCAACATCCGTCCAAAATGCCGAAACAGTGCCGTATAACTTTTTGAAATGAGTGCATGGATTTGAAATGGAACAGTACAAGGGTGCACCACTCTCCAGCGATGGTATATCGACAACCAGCAACGGTGATTGCGTTTTACCATAAAATTCACGTGAAGAAAACGATGGGTAAAAAAAACTATCGAGTCCCGAATATGATTCGGGTAGTCTGTTTTTGAATATGGAACTATGCATTGACAGCTAAAAGCTGTCAAAGCCGTAGAACTCATAGAGAGCTTCATTTTGACTGGTTATGGCTCCCGTAACTCCAAAAGAGGCAACCGTTATGGCTGTCCGAATAATCGATATCCTCAGGGCGCAACCTCTACGGTGCAATATGCAACATCCGTCCAAAATGCCGAAACAGTGCCGTACGACTTTTAGAAATGAGTGCATGGATTTGAAACGGAACAGTATCATGGTGCACCACTCTCCAACGATGGTATATCGACGACCAGCCACGGTGATCGCGTTTTACCATAAAATTCACGTGAAGAAAACGATGGGTAAAACAAACTATCGAGTCCCAAATGTGATTCGGGTAGTCTTTTTTTGGAAATGGAACAATGCATTGACGGCTAAAAGCTATCAAAGCCGTAGAACTCATAGAGAGCTTCGTTTTGACTGGTTATGGCTCCCGTAACTCCAAAAGAGGCAACCGTTATGGCTGTCCGAATAATCGATATCCTCAGGGCGCAACCTCTACGGTGCAATATGCAACATCCGTCCAAAATGCCGAAACAGTGCCGTACGACTTTTAGAAATGAGTGCATGGATTTGAAACGGAACAGTATCATGGTGCACCACTCTCCAACGATGGTATATCGACGACCAGCCACGGTGATCGCGTTTTACCATAAAATTCACGTGAAGAAAACGATGGGTAAAACAAACTATCGAGTCCCGAATGTGATTCGGGTAGTCTTTTTTTGGAAATGGAACAATGCATTGACGGCTAAAAGCTATCAAAGCCGTAGAACTCATAGAGAGCTTCGTTTTGACTGGTTATGGCTCCCGTAACTCCAAAAGAGGCAACCGTTATGGCTGTCCGAATAATCGATATCCTCATGGCGCAACATCTACCGTGCAAGGTGCAACATCCGTCCAAAATGCCGAAACAGTGTCGTATAACTTTTAGAAATGAGTGCATGGATTTGAAATGGAACAGTACAAGGTTGCACCACTCTGCAGCGATGGTATATCGACAACCAGCCACGGTGATCGCGTTTTACCATAAAATTCACGTGAAGAAAACGATGGGTAAAAAAACTATCGAGTCCCGAATATGATTCGGGTAGTCTTTTTTTGGATATGGAACTATGCATTGACGGCTAAAAGTTGTCAAAGCCGTAGAACTCATAGAGATCTTCATTTTGACTGGTTATGGCTCCCGCAACTCCAAAAGAGGCAACCGTTATGGCTGTCCAAATAATCGATATCCTCAGGGCGCAACATCTACGGTGCAAGGTGCAACATCCGTCCAAAATGACGAAACAATGCCGTACGACTTTTAGAAATGAGTGCATGGATTTGAAACGGAACAGCACCATGGTGCACCATTCTCCAACGGTGGTATACCGACGACCAGCCACGGTGATTGCGTTTTACCATAAAATTCACGTGAAGAAAACGATGGGTAAAAAAAACTATCGAGTCTCGAATGTGATTCGGGTAGTCTTTTTTTGGATATGGTACTATGCATTGATGGCTAAAAGCTATCAAAGCTGTAGAACTCATAGAGAGCTTCGTTTTGACTGGTTATGGCTCCCGTAACTCCAAAAGAGGCTACTGTTATGGCAGTCCGAATAATAGATATCCTCCGGCGCAACATCTACGGTGCAAGGTGCAACATCCGTCCAAAATGCCGAAACAGTGCCATACGACTTTTAGAAATGAGTGCATGGATTTGAAACGGAACAATACCATGGTTCATCACTATTCAGCGGTGGTATATCGATGACCAGCCACGGTGATCGCGTTTTACCATAAAATTCACGTGAAGAAAACGATGGGTAAAAAAAACTATCGAGTGTCGAAAGTGATTCGGATAGTCTTTTTTTGGATATGGAACTATGCATTGACGGCTAAAAGCAGTCAAAGCCGTAGAACTCACAAAGAGCTTCGTTTTGACTGGTTATGGCTCCCGTAACTCCAAAAGATGCAACCATTATGGTTGTCCGAATAATCGATATCCTCAGGGCGCAACATCTACCGTGCAAGGTGCAACATCCGTCCAAAATGCCGAAACAGTGCCGTATAACTTTTAGAAATGAGTGCATGCATTTGAAATGGAACAGTACCATGGTGCAAAACTCTCCAGCGATGGTATATCGACAACACGCCACGGTGATCGTGTTTTCCCATAAAATTCACCTGAAGAAAACGATGGGTAAAAAAAACTATCGAGTGTCGAAAGTGATTCAAATAGTCTTTTTTTGGATATGGAACTATGCATTGACGGCTAAAAGCAGTCAAAGCCGTAGAACTCACAAAGAGCTACGTTTCGACTGGTTATGGCTCCCGTAACTCCAAAAGAGGCAACCGTTATGGTTGTCCGAATAATCGATATCCTTAGGGCGCAACATCTACCGTGCAAGGTGCAACATCCGTCCAAAATGCCAAAACATGCCGTATAACTTTTAGAAATGAGTGCATGGATTTGAAATGAAACAGTACAAGGGTGCACCACTCTCCAGCGATGGTATATCGACAATCAGCCACGGTGATAGCGTTTTACCATAAAATTCACGTGAAGAAAACGATGGGCAAAAAAACTATCGAGTCCCGAATATGATTCGGGTAGTCTTTTTTTGGATATGGAACTATGCATTGACGGCTAAAAGAAGTCAAAGCCATAGAACTCACAAAGAGCTTCGTTCAGACTAGTTATTGCTCCCGTAACTCCAAAAGAGGCAAACGTTATGGCTGTCCGAATAATCGATATCCTCATGGCGCAACATCTACGGTGCAAGGTGCAACATCCGTCCAAAATGCCGAAACAGTGCCGTACGACTTTTAGAAATGAGTGCATGGATTTGAAACGGAACAGTACCATGGTGCACCACTCTCCAGTGATGGTATATCGATGACCAGCCCCAGTGATCGCGTTTTACCATAAAATTCACGTGAAGAAAACGATGGGTAAAAAAAACTATCGAGTCCCGAACGTGATTCGGGTAGTCTTTTTTTGGATATGGAACTATGCATTGACGGCTAAAAGCTATCAAAGCCGTAGAACTCATAGAGAGTTTTGTTTTGACTGGTTATGGCTCCCGTAACTCCAAAGGAGGCAACCGTTATGGCTGTCCGAATAATCGTTATCATCCGGGCGCAACAACTACGGTGCAAGGTGCAACATCCGTCCAAAATGCCGAAACAGTGCCGTACGACTTTTAGAAATGAGTGCATGGATTTTAAATGGAACAGTACCATGGTGCATCACTATCCAGCGGTGGTATATCGACGACCAGCCACGGTGAGCGCGTTTTACCATAAAATTCACGTGAAGAAAACGATGGGTAAAAAAAACTATCGAGTGTCGAAAGTGAATCAAATAGTCTTTTTTTGGATATGGAACTATGCATTGACGGCTAAAAGCAGTCAAAGCCGTAGAACTCAGAAAGAGCTTCGTTTTGACTGGTTATGGCTCCCGTAACTCCAAAAGAGGCAACCGTTATGGTTGTCCGAATAATCGATATCCTCAGGGCGCAACATCTACCGTGCAAGGTGCAACATCCATCCAAAATGCCGAAACAGTGCCGTATAACTTTTAGAAATGAGTGCATGGATTTGAAATGGAACAGTACAAGGGTGCACCACTCTCCAGCGATGGTATATCGACAACCAGCCACGGTGATCGCGTTTTACCATAAAATTCACGTGAAGAAAACGATGGGCAAAGAAAACTATCGAGTCCCGAATATGATTCGGGTAATCTTTTTTTGGATATGGAACTATGCATTGATAGCTAAAAGCTGTCAAAGCCATAGAACTCATAGAGAGCTTCATTTTGACTGGTTATGGCTCCCATAAGTCCAAAAGAGTCAACCATTATGGCTGTCCGAATAATCGATATCCTCAGGGTGCAACATCTATGGTGCAAGGTGCAACATCCGTCCAAAATGCCGAAACAGTGCCGTACGACTTTTAGAAATGAGTGCATGGATTTGAAACGGAACAGTACCATGGTGCACCACTCTCCAGCGATGGTATATCGACGACCAGCCACAGTGATCGCGTTTTACCATAAAATTCACGTGAAGAAAACGATGGGTAAAAAAAACTATCGAGTCCCGAATGTGGTTCGGGTAGTCTTTTTTTGGATATGGAACTATGCATTGACGGCTAAAAGCTATCAAAGCCGCAGAACTTATAGAGAGCTTTGTTTTGACAGGTTATGGCTCCCGTAACTCCAAAAGAGGCAACCGTTATGGCTGTCCGAATAATCGTTATCATCCGGGCGCAACATCTACGGTGCAAGGTGCAACATCCGTCCAAAATGCCGAAACAGTGCCGTACGACTTTTAGAAATGAGTGCATGGATTTTAAATGGAACAGTACCATGGTGCATCACTATCCAGCAGTGGTATATCGACGACCAGCCACGGTGATCGTGTTTTACCATAAAATTCACGTGAAGAAAACGATGGGTAAAAAAAACTATCGAGTGTCGAATGTGATTCGAATAGTCTTTTTTGGATATGGAACTATGCATTGACGGCTAAAAGCAGTCAAAGCCGTAGAACTCACAAAGAGCTTCGTTTTGACTGGTTATGACTCCCGTAACTCCAAAAGAGGCAACTGTTATGGCTGTCCGAATAATCGATATCCTCAGGGCGAAACATCTACCGTGCAAGGTGCAACATCCGTCCAAAATGCCGGAACAGTGCCGTATAACTTTTAGAAATGAGTGCATGGATTTGATATGGAACAGTACCATGGTGCACAACTCTCCAGCGATGGTATATCGACAACCAGCCACGGTGATCGCGTTTTACCATAAAATTCACGTGAAGAAAATGATGGGTAAAAAAAACTATCGAGTGTCGAAAGTTATTCAGATAGTCTTTTTTTGGATATGGAACTATGCATTGACGGCTAAAAGAAGTCAAAGCCGTAGAACTCACAAAGAGCTTCGTTCTGACTGGTTATTGCTCCCGTAACTCCAAAAGAGGCAAACGTTATGGCTGTCCGAATAATCGATATCCTCAGGGCGCAACATCTACCGTGCCGTATAACTTTTTGAAATGAGTGCATGGATTTGAAATGGAACAGTACAAGGGTGCACCACTCTCCAGCGATGGTATATCGACAACCAGCCACGGTGATTGCGTTTTACCATAAAATTCACGTGGAGAAAACGATGGGTAAAAAAAACTATCGAGTCCCGAATATGATTCGGGTAGTCTTTTTTTGGATATGGAACTATGCATTGACAGCTAAAAGCTGTCAAAGCCGTAGAACTCATAGAGAGCTTCATTTTGACTGGTTATGGCTCCCGTAACTCCAAAAGAGGCAACCGTTATGGCTGTCCGAATAATCGATATCCTCAGGGCGCAACCTCTACGGTGCAATGTGCAACATCCGTCCAAAATGCCGAAACAGTGCCGTACGACTTTTAGAAATGAGTGCATGGATTTGAAACGGAACAGTATCATGGTGCACCACTCTCCAGCGATGGTATATCGACGACCAGCCACGGTGATCGCGTTTTACCATAAAATTCACGTGAAGAAAACGATGGGTAAAACAAACTATCGAGTCCCGAATGTGATTCGGGTAGTCTTTTTTTGGAAATGGAACTATGCATTGACGGCTAAAAGCTATCAAAGCCGTAGAACTCATAGAGAGCTTCGTTTTGACTGGTTATGGCTCCCGTAACTCCAAAAGAGGCAACTGTTATGGCTGTCCGAATAATCGATATCCTCATGGCGCAACATCTACCGCGCAAGGTGCAACATCCGTCCAAAATGCCGAAACAGTGTCGTATAACTTTTAGAAATGAGTGCATGGATTTGAAATGGAACAGTACAAGGGTGCACCACTCTCCAGCGATGGTATATCGACGACCAACCACGGTGATCGCGTTTTACCATAAAATTCACGTGAAGAAAACGATGGGTAAAAAAACTATCGAGTCCCGAATATGATTCGGGTAGTCTTTTTTTGGATATGGAACTATGCATTGACAGCTAAAAGCTGTCAAAGCCGTAGAACTCATAGAGAGCTTCATTTTAACTGGTTATGGCTCCCGCAACTCCAAAAGAGGCAACCGTTATGGCTGTCCGAATAATCGATATCCTTAGGGCGCAACATCTACGGTGCAAGGTGCAACATCCGTCCAAAATGCCGAAACAGTGCCGTACGACTTTTAGAAATGAGTGCATGGATTTGAAACGGAACAGCACCATGGTGCACCATTCTCCAACGGTGGTATACCGACGACCAGCCACGGTGATTGCGTTTTACCATAAAATTCACGTGAAGAAAACGATGGGTAAAAAAAACTATCGAGTCTCGAATGTGATTCGGGTAGTCTTTTTTTGGATATGGTACTATGCATTGATGGCTAAAAGCTATCAAAGCCGTAGAACTCATAGAGAGCTTCGTTTTGACTGGTTATGGCTCCCGTAACTCCAAAAGAGGCTACCGTTATGGCAGTCCGAATAATCGATATCCTCCGGCGCAACATCTACGGTGCAAGGTGCAACATCCATCCAAAATGCCGAAACAGTGTCGTATGACTTTTAGAAATGAGTGCATGGATTTGAAACGGAACAATACCATGGTGCGTCACTATCCAGCGGTGGTATTTCGATGACCAGCCACGGTGATCGCGTTTTACCATAAAATTCACTTGAAGAAAACGATGGGTAAAAAAAACTATCGAGTGTCGAAAGTGATTCGGATAGTCTTTTTTTGGATATGGAACTATGCATTGACGGCTAAAAGCAGTCAAAGCCGTAGAACTCACAAAGAGCTTCGTTTTGACTGGTTATGGCTCCCGTAACTCCAAAAGAGGCAACCGTTATAGTTGTCCGAATAATCGATATCCTCAGGGCGCAACATCTACCGTGCAAGGTGCAACATCCGTCCAAAATGCCGAAACAGTGCCGTATAACTTTTAGAAATGAGTGCATGCATTTGAAATGGAACAGTACCATGGTGCACAACTCTCCAGCGATGGTATATCGACAACCCGCCACGGTGATCGTGTTTTCCCATAAAATTCACCTGAAGAAAACGATGGGTAAAAAAAACTATCGAGTGTCGAAAGTGATTCAAATATTCTTTTTTTGGATATGGAACTATGCATTGACGGATAAAAGCAGTCAAAGCCGTAGAACTCACAAAGAGCTTCGTTTTGACTGGTTATGGCTCCCGTAACTCCAAAAGAGGCAACCGTTATGGTTGTCCGAATAATCGATATCCTTAAGGCGCAACATCTACCGTGCAAGGTGCAACATCCGTCCAAAATGCCGAAACAGTGCCGTATAACTTTTAGAAATGAGTGCATGGATTTGAAATGGAACAGTACAAGGGTGCACCACTCTCCAGCGATGGTATATCGACAATCAGCCACGGTGATCGCGTTTTACCATAAAATTCACGTGAAGAAAACGATGGGTAAAAAAACTATCGAGTCCCGAATATGATTCGGGTAGTCTTTTTTTGGATATGGAACTATGCATTGACAGCTAAAAGCTGTCAAAGCCATAGAACTCATAGAGAGCTTCATTTTGACTGGTTATGGCTCCCATAAGTCCAAAAGAGGCAACCATTATGGCTGTCCGAATAATCGATATCCTCAGGGCGCAACATCTACGGTGCAAGGTGCAACATCCGTCCAAAATGCAGAAACAGTGTCGTACGACTTTTAGAAATGAGTGCATGGATTTGAAACGGAACAGTACCATGGTGCACCACTCTCCAGCGATGGTATATCGACGACCAGCCACAGTGATCGCGTTTTACCATAAAATTCACGTGAAGAAAACGATGGGTAAAAAAAACTATCGAGTCCCGAATGTGGTTCGGGTAGTCTTTTTTTGTATATGGAACTATGCATTGACGGCTAAAAGCTATCAAAGCCGCAGAACTTATAGAGAGCTTTGTTTTGACAGGTTATGGCTCCCGTAATTCCAAAAGAGGCAACCGTTATGGCTGTCCGAATAATCGTTATCATCCGGGCGCAACATCTACGGTGCAAGGTGCAACATCCGTCCAAAATGCCGAAACAGTGCCGTACGACTTTTAGAAATGAGTGCATGGATTTTAAATGGAACAGTACCATGGTGCATCACTATCCAACAGTGGTATATCGACGACCAGCCACGGTGATCGCGGTTTACCATAAAATTCACGTGAAGAAAACGATGGGTAAAAAAAACTATCGAGTGTCGAAAGTGATTCGAATAGTCTTTTTTTGGATATGGAACTATGCATTGACGGCTAAAAGCAGTCAAAGCCGTAGAACTCACAAAGAGCTTCGTTTTGACTGGTTATGGCTCCCGTAACTCCAAAAGAGGCAACTGTTATGGCTGTCCGAATAATCGATATCCTCAGGGCGCAACATCTACCGTGCAAGGTGCAACATCCGTCCAAAATGCCGGAACAGTGCCGTATAACTTTTAGAAATGAGTGCATGGATTTGAAATGGAACAGTACCATGGTGCACAACTCTCCAGCGATGGTATATCGACAACCAGCCACGGTGATCGCGTTTTACCATAAAATTCACGTGAAAAAATGATGGGTAAAAAAAAACTATCGAGTGTCGAAAGTTATTCAGATAGTCTTTTTTTGGATATGGAACTATGCATTGACGGCTAAAAGAAGTCAAAGCCGTAGAACTCACAAAGAGCTTCGTTCTGACTGGTTATTGCTCCCGTAACTCCAAAAGAGGCAAACGTTATGGCTGTCCGAATAATCGATATCCTCAGGGCGCAACATCTACCGTGCAAGGTGCAACATCCGTCCAAAATGCCGAAACAGTGCCGTATAACTTTTTGAAATGAGTGCATGGATTTGAAATGGAACAGTACAAGGGTGCACCACTCTCCAGCGATGGTATATCGACAACCAGCCACGGTGATTGCGTTTTACCATAAAATTCACGTGAAGAAAACGATGGGTAAAAAAAACTATCGAGTCCTGAATATGATTCGGGTAGTCTTTTTTTGGATATGGAACTATGCATTGACAGCTAAAAGCTGTCAAAGCCGTAGAACTCATAGAGAGCTTCATTTTGACTGGTTATGGCTCCCGTAACTCCAAAAGAGGCAACCGTTATGGCTGTCCGAATAATCGATATCCTCAGGGCGCAACCTCTACGGTGCAATGTGCAACATCCGTCCAAAATGCCGAAACAGTGCCGTACGACTTTTAGAAATGAGTGCATGGATTTGAAACGGAACAGTATCATGGTGCACCACTCTCCAGCGATGGTATATCGACGACCAGCCACGGTGATCGCGTTTTACCATAAAATTCACGTGAAGAAAACGATGGGTAAAACAAACTATCGAGTCCCGAATGTGATTCGGGTAGTCTTTTTTTGGAAATGGAACTATGCATTGACGGCTAAAAGCTATCAAAGCCGTAGAACTCATAGAGAGCTTCGTTTTGACTGGTTATGGCTCCCGTAACTCCAAAAGAGGCAACTGTTATGGCTGTCCAAATAATCGATATCCTCATGGCGCAACATCTACCACGCAAGGTGCAACATCCGTCCAAAATGCCGAAACAGTGTCGTATAACTTTTAGAAATGAGTGCATGGATTTGAAATGGAACAGTACAAGGGTGCACCACTCTCCAGCGATGGTATATCGACGACCAACCACGGTGATCGCGTTTTACCATAAAATTCACGTGAAGAAAACGATGGGTAAAAAAACTATCGAGTCCCGAATATGATTCGGGTAGTCTTTTTTTGGATATGGAACTATGCATTGACGGCTAAAAGCTGTCAAAGCCGTAGAACTCATAGAGAGCTTCATTTTGACTGGTTATGGCTCCCGCAACTCCAAAAGAGGCAACCGTTATGGCTGTCCGAATAATCGATATCCTCAGGGCGCAACATCTACGGTGCAAGGTGCAACATCCGTCCAAAATGCCGAAACAGTGCCGTACGACTTTTAGAAATGAGTGCATGGATTTGAAACGGAACAGCACCATGGTGCACCATTCTCCAACGGTGGTATACCGACGACCAGCCACAGTGATTGCGTTTTACCATAAAATTCACGTGAAGAAAACGATGGGTAAAAAAAACTATCGAGTCTCGAATGTGATTCGGGTAGTCTTTTTTTGGATATGGTACTATGCATTGATGGCTAAAAGCTATCAAAGCCGTAGAACTCATAGAGAGCTTCGTTTTGACTAGTTATGGCTCCCGTAACTCCAAAAGAGGCTACCGTTATGGCAGTCCGAATAATCGATATCCTCCGGCGCAACATCTACGGTGCAAGGTGTAACATCCGTCCAAAATGCCGAAACAGTGTCGTATGGCTTTTAGAAATGAGTGCATGGATTTGAAACGGAACAATACCATGGTGCGTCACTATCCAGCGGTGGTATTTCGATGACCAGCCACGGTGATCGCGTTTTACCATAAAATTCAAGTGAAGAAAACGATGGGTAAAAAAAATTATCGAGTGTCGAAAGTGATTCGGATAGTCTTTTTTTGGATATGGAACTATGCATTGACGGCTAAAAGCAGTCAAAGCCGTAGAACTCACAAAGAGCTTCGTTTTGACTGGTTATGGCTCCCGTAACTCCAAAAGAGGCAACCGTTATGGTTGTCCGAATAATCGATATCCTCAGGGCGCAACATCTACCGTGCAAGGTGCAACATCCGTCCAAAATGCCGAAACAGTGCCGTATAACTTTTAGAAATGAGTGCATGCATTTGAAATGGAACAGTACCATGGTGCACAACTCTCCAGCGATGGTATATCGACAACCCGCCACGGTGATCGTGTTTTCCCATAAAATTCACCTGAAGAAAACGATGGGTAAAAAAAACTATCGAGTGTCGAAAGTGATTCAAATAGTCTTTTTTTGGATATGGAACTATGCATTGACGGCTAAAAGCAGTCAAAGCCGTAGAACTCACAAAGAGCTTCGTTTTGACTGGTTATGGCTCCCGTAACTCCAAAAGAGGCAACCGTTATGGTTGTCCGAATAATCGATATCCTTAAGGCGCAACATCTACCGTGCAAGGTGCAACATCCGTCCAAAATGCCGAAACAGTGCCGTATAACTTTTAGAAATGAGTGCATGGATTTGAAATGGAACAGTACAAGGGTGCACCACTCTCCAGCGATGGTATATCGACAATCAGCCACGGTGATCGCGTTTTACCATAAAATTCACGTGAAGAAAACGATGGGCAAAAAAACTATCGAGTCCCGAATATGATTCGGGTAGTCTCTTTTTGGATATGGAACTATGCATTGATAGCTAAAAGTTGTCAAAGCCGTAGAACTCATAGAGAGCTTCATTTTGATTGGTTTTGGCTCCCATAATTCCAAAAGAGGCAACCGTTATGGTTGTCCGAATAATCGATATCCTCAGGGTGCAACATCTACGGTGCAAGGTGCAACATCCGTCCAAAATGCCGAAACAGTGCCGTACGACTTTTAGAAATGAGTGCATGGATTTGAAACGGAACAATACCATGGTGCACCACTCTCCAGCGATGGTATATCGATGACCAACCACAGTGATCGCGTTTTACCATAAAATTCACGTGAAGAAAACGATGGGTAAAAAAAACTATCGAGTCCCGAATGTGATTCGGGTAGTCTTTTTTTGGATATGGAACTATGCATTGACGGCTAAAAGCTATCAAAGCCGTAGAACTCATAGAGATCTTTGTTTTGACTGGTTATGGCTCCCGTAACTCCAAAGGAGGCAACCGTTATGGCTGTCCGAATAATCGTTATCATCCGGGCGCAACATCTACGGTGCAAGGTGCAACATCCGTCCAAAATGCCGAAACAGTGCCGTACGACTTTTAGAAATGAGTGCATGGATTTTAAATGGAACAGTACCATGGTGCATCACTATCCAGCGGTGGTATATCGACGACCAGCCACGGTGAGCGCGTTTTACCATAAAATTCACGTGAAGAAAACGATGGGTAAAAAAAACTATCGAGTGTCGAATGTGATTCGGATAGTCTTTTTTTGGATATGGAACTATGCATTGACGGCTAAAAGCAGTCAAAGCCGTAGTACTCACAAAGAGCTTCGTTTTGACTGGTTATGGCTCCCGTAAATCGAAAAGAGGCAACTGTTATGGCTGTCCGAATAATCGATATCCTGAGGGCGCAACATCTACCGTGCAAGGTGCAACATCCGTCCAAAATGCCGGAACAGTGCCGTATAACTTTTAGAAATGAGTGCATGGATTTGAAATGGAACAGTACCATGGTGCACAACTCTCCAGCGATGGTATATCGACAACCAGCCACGGTGATCGCGTTTTACCATAAACTTCACGTGAAGAAAACGATGGGTAAAAAAACTATCGAGTGTCGAAAGTGATTCAGATAGTCTTTTTTTGGATATGGAACTATGCATTGACGGCTAAAAGCAGTCAAAGCCGTAGAACTCACAAAAAGCTTCGTTTTGACTGGTTATTGCTCCCGTAACTCCAAAAGAGGCAACCGTTATGGCTGTCCGAATAATCGATATCCTCAGGGCGCAACATCTACCGTGCAAGGTGCAACATCCGTCCAAAATGCCGAAACAGTGCCGTATAACTTTTTGAAATGAGTGCATGGATTTGAAATGGAACAGTACAAGGGTGCACCACTCTCCAGCGATGGTATATCGACAACCAGCCACGGTGATCGCGTTTTACCATAAAATTCACGTGAAGAAAACGATGGGTAAAAAAAACTATCGAGCCCCGAATATGATTCGGGTAGTCTTTTTTTGGATATGGAACTTTGCATTGACAGCTAAAAGCTGTTAAAGCCGTAGAACTCATAGAGAGCTTCATTTTGACTGGTTATGGCTCCCGTAACTCCAAAAGAGGCAACCGTTATTGCTGTCCGAATAATCGATATCCTCAGGGCGCAACATCTACGGTGCAATGTGCAACATCCGTCCAAAATGCCGAAACAGTGCCGTACAACTTTTAGAAATGAGTGCATGGATTTGAAACGGAACAGTACCATGGTGCACCACTATTCAGCGATGGTATATCGACGACCAGCCACGGTGATCGCGTTTTACCATAAAATTCACGTAAAGAAAACGATGGGTAAAACAAACTATCGAGTCCCGAATGTGATTCGGGTAGTCTTTTTTTGGATATGGAACTATGCATTGACGGCTAAAAGCTATCAAAGCCGTAGAACTCATAGAGAGCATCGTTTTGACTGGTTATGGCTCCCGTAACTCCAAAAGAGGCAACTGTTATGGCTGTCTGAATAATCGATATCCTCCGGGTGCAACATCTACGGTGCAAGGTGCAACATCCGTCCAAAATGCCGAAACAGTGCCGTACGACTTTTAGAAATGAGTGCATGGATTTGAAACGGAACAGTACCATGGTGCATCACTTGTTAGGAAATCAAATTCATGGTTTTAATGACAACAACTATACAATGAAAAACAAATGTACATATATATGTATATATAAAAGAACTTGCTAGAATAACATCACCAAAGAGACAAGAACAAGACTCAAAAGAAGTATCAAGAGGCTACAAGTCGATAGAATTGGAAAAGGAATTGCACAGACACAGTTACAGCAAGATGCACACATTCAGACGTCTGAATACACTAGCCAAACGTCTGAATGATTCCTCTGGTTTACAAATCCTAAGGAAACAGACGTCTGGATAATATATCAGACGTCTGAAAAACATCCAGACATAAAACAGAAGTGAAGACCAGACGTCTGGATAATAAACACAGACGTCTGGAATGATACCAGACACAAAAAATATATGAAGGCCAGACGTCTGAGGTCACTTTCCAGACGTCTGATTATAGGCTCGACTGTGTATTTTCAAAGTCCAATTGTCACATCCGAAAAGACACATCCGCTCCTCTTCACTGCAACTCTTCATCACCAACAGGAGCAACTATACAACGATTGTTAATGGAGGCAACTACACATAGAAACTCTTCACCACTATAAATAGCATCAGGAATCCAAGAGAAAGATGGACCTTACTCCCTTATGCTCTTATCTCTTATACTTTGATTTATACATGATCTCTAAGCAATCAACTACATGTATTTAACTCTTCCATATATACAGAATTCCTCATTCAAATATTCTCTAGATAGATATATATATTGGAAGCATTTGTACTCAATAGTCAACATCCGTGTTATAGAACACATTCTTGACAAAGACACTTTGCTATTGTAAACCTGTTCCTCCGGGTCAAGTGAGGGTTAGTTGAAAGGAAATTCCGTAGAGGAGCTTCGGGACTGGACGTAGGACGGGAGGTCCGAACCAATATAAAATCCTGGTGTGATCATTTTCATTTACTTCGCTACTATCATTTATCAAGTTATATTATATAGTTAGCTGTTTATACTTGCATGTATATATATCATATACGATCCACTCATATAGACTTTCAATTGGTATCCGAGCCTGGTATTCTAGAGATCGTAACAACATCCTAGATTAAATGGCTATAAAGAGATCTAGTTAAGGCAATAGGAAGAGTAATAAAGAAGAATCAATGGAAAAAACAGACAAATGCTTCATGACTAAACTTATATCACAATCGATATGCTTAGATTCTTTATATAAAGATCTTCTGTTAGCACATGATGAGTTATTAAAAGATTGTAAAACCTTGAATAAAGTTAATAGAATTGCTTTAGAAAAGTTAAAAGATTGTGATCAAGAAATTTCCAGTTTAAAAGAGGAAAATGAATTTTTGATAAAACAAACTAAATGTTTTGAAAATACCGTAGAAGAACTTGTTTCACAAAAAGATTTCCTACAAAAAGAAAATGAGCGGTTAAAAGATAAAAACAATGATCTTTTAGAGGAAATTAATGTTTTGCAAAATAAAAATACTATGTTTGATAAAGAAAAGGAAATTTTTTCCAAAGAAATTACGGATTTAAAAAGACAAAATGATTCATTACAATCATATTTAGATAATTCAGAATCTCAAATTTTTCTTCTCGAAAATAAGAACTGTACAATAAAAAGGGAGAATTCTGAATTAAACAAGCAAATTGGTATTTTAAAAAACAGTAATATTTCTTTTGAAAATAATAATTTTGACTTCAAAGCTAAATTTGATGAACTTAACACTGAAGCTACAAAATTTAATAAAGGTCAAAACGATTTAAACATGATTTTATCTAGTTCTAGACCATTACATGTCAAAAGTGGTTTAGGATATAATAAAACTGATCGTAGAAATAGCACTAGATACGCTTTCATGTATAGAAAAAATGATAGTGCTAGTAAAAAATTTCGAGTAAAGTCTAGATCATATTCTTATAGAAATTCAAATACTGCTATGGTCAATAATATTTATAATTTTGCTAGAAGTACAAAATCATTGAATGAAAATATGAATAAAAATTATCTAAGTATTTGGGTTCCTGTTAATTGGCAAAATAGAGAAAAATACGTTGATAATTATTTTGATATGGTAGTTAATAATGAAAATTATATTTATAAAGATTCAACCACACCCAAATGGGTATGGTTACCATAAAATTCACGTGAAGAAAATGATGGGTAAAAAAACCTATCGAGTCCCGAATATGATTCGGGTAGTCTTTTTTTGGATATGGAACTATGCATAGACGGCTAAAAGCTGTTAAAGCCGTAGAACTCACAAAGAGCTTCATTATGACTGGTTATGGCTCCCGTAACTCCAAAAGAGGCAACCGTTATGGCTGTCCGAATAATCGATATCCTCAGGGCGCAACATCTACGGTGCAAGGTGCAACATCCGTCCAAAATGCCGAAACAGTGCCGTACAACTTTTAGAAATAAGTGCATGGATTTGAAACGGAACAGTACCATGGTGCACCACTCTCCAGCGGTGGTATACCGACGACCAGCCATGGTGATCGCGTTTTACCATAAAATTCACGTGAAGAAAACGATGGGTAAAAAAAACTATTGAGTCCCGAAAGTGATTCGGGTAGTTTTTTTTGTATATGGAACTATGCATTGACGGCTAAAAGCAGTCAAAGCCGCAGAACTCACAGAGAGCTTCGTTTTGACTGGTTATAGCTTCCGTAACTTCAAAAGAGGCAACCGTTATGGCTGTCCGAATAATCGATATCCTCAGGGCGCAACATCTACGATGCAAGGTGCAACATCCATCCAAAATGACGAACAGTGCCGTACGACTTTTAGAATGAGTGCATGGATTTGAAACGGAACAGTACCATTGTGCACCACTATCTAGCGGTGGTATATCGACGACCAGCCACGGTAATCGTGTTTTATCATAAAATTCACGTGAAGAAAACAATGGGTAAAAAAAACTATCGAGTCCCGAATATGATTCGGGTACTCTTTTTTTGGATATGGAACTATGCATTGACGGCTAAAAGCTGTCAAAGCTGTAGAACTCACGGAGAGCTTCGTTTTGACTGGCTATGGCTCCCGTAACTCCAAAAGCGGAAACCGTTATGCCTGTCCGAATAATCGATATCCTCAGGGCGCAACATCTACGGTGCAAGGTGCAACATCTGTCCAAAATGCCGAACAGTGTCGTACGACTTTTTGAAATGAGTGCATTGATTTGAAATGGAACAGTACCATGGTGCACCACTCTCCAACGGTGGTATACCGACGACCAGCCACGGTGATCGCGTTTTACCAAAAAATTCATGTGAAGAAAACGATGGGTAAAAAAAACTATCGAGTCCCAAAAGTGATTCGGGTAGTTTTTTTTGTATATGGTACTATGCATTGATGGCTAAAAGCAGTCAAAGCCGTAGAACTCACAAAGAGCTTCGTTTTGACTGGTTATTGCTCCCATAACACCAAAAGAGGCAACCGTTATGGCTGTCCGAATAAACGATATCCTCAGGGCGCAACATCTACGGTCCAAGGTGCAACATCCATCCAAAATGCCGGAGCAGTGCCGTAAGACTTTTAGAAATGAGTGCATGGATTTGAAACTGAATAGTACAATGGTGCACCACTCTCCAACGATGGTATATCGACGACCAGCCATGGTGATCGCGTTTTACCTTAAAATTCACGTGAAGAAAACGATGGGTAAAAAAAACTATCGAGCCCCGAATGTGATTCGGGTAGTCTTTTTTTGGATATGGAACTATGCATTGACAGCTAAAAGCTGTCAAAGCCGTAGAACTCATAGAGAGCTTCGTTTTGACTGGTTATGGCTCCCGTAACTCCGAAGGAGGCAACCGTTATGGCTGTCCCAATAATCTATATCCTCCTAGCGCAACATCTACGGTGCAAGGTGCAACATCCGTCCAAAATGCTGAAACAGTGTCGTACGACTTTTAGAAATGAGTGCATGGATTTGAAACGGAACAGTACCATGGTGCACCACTCTCCAGCGGTGGTATACCGATGACCAGCCACGGTGATCGCGTTTTACCATAAAATTCACGTGAAGAAAACGATGGGTAAAAAAAACTATCGAGTCATGAAAGTGATTCTGGTAGTTTTTTTTGGATATGGAACTATGCATTGACGGCTAAAAGTTGTCGAAGCCGTAGAACTCATAGAGAGCTTCGTTTTGACTGGTTATGGCTTTCGTAACTCCATAAGAGGCAACCGTTATGGCTGTCCGAATAATCGATATCTTCAGGGCGCAACATCTACGGTGCAAGGTGCAACATCCATCCAAAATACCGAAACAGTGTCGTACGACTTTTAGAAATGAGTGCATGGATTTGAAACGGAACAGTACCATGGTGCACCACTATCCAGCGGTGGTATATCAACGACCGACCACGGTAATCACGTTTTACCATAAAATTCACGTGAAGAAAACGATGGGTAAAAAAAACTATCGAGTCCCGAATGTGATTCGAGTAGTCTTTTTTTGGATATGGAACTATCCCTTGACGGCTAAAAGCTGTCAAAGCCATAGAACTCATAGAGAGCTTCGTTTTGACTGGTTATGGCTCCCGTAACTCCAAAAGAGGCAACCGTTATGGCTGTCCCAATAATCGATATCCTCCGGTGCAACATCTACGGTGCAAGGTGCAACATCCGTCCAAAATGCTGAAACAGTGCCGTATGACTTTTAGAAATGAGTGCATGGATTAGAACCGGAACAATACCATGGTGCACCATTCTCCAACGGTGGTATACCGACGAACAGCCATGGTGTTCGCATTTTACCACAAAATTCACGTGAAGAAAACGATCGGTAAAAAAACTATCGAGTCCCGAGTGATTCGGGTAGTTTTTTTTGTATATGGAACTATGCATTGATGGCTAAAAGAAGTCAAAGCAGTAGAACTCACAGAGAGCTTCGTTTTGACTGTGTATGGCTTCCGTAACTCCAAAAGAGGCAATTGTTATGGCTGTCCGAATAATCGATATCCTTAGGGCGCAACATCTACGATGCAAGGTGAAACATCCGTCCAAAATGCCGAAACAGTGCCGTACGACTTTTAGAAATGAGTGCATGGATTTGAAACGGAACAGTAACATTGTGCACCACTATCCAGCGGTGGTATATCGACGACCAGCCACGGTAATCGCGTTTTACCATAAAATTCACGTGAAGAAAACGATGGGTAAAAAAAAACTATCGAGTGTCGAAAGTGATTCGGATAGTGTTTTTTTGGATATGGAACTATGCATTGACGAGTAAAAGTAGTCAAAGCCATAGAACTCACAAAGAGCTTCGTTTTGACTGGCTATGGCTCCCGAAACACCAAAAGAGGCAACCGTTATGGATGTCCGAATAATCGATATCCTCTGGGTGCAACATCTACGGTGTAAGGTGCAACATCCGTTAATAATGCCGAAACAGTGCCGTACGACTTTTAGAAATGAGTGCATGGATTTGAAACGGAACAGTACCATGGTGCACCACTCTCCAGTGATGGTATATCGACGACCAGCCACGGTGATCCCGTTTTACCATAAAATTCACGTGAAGAAAACGATGGGTAAAAAAACTATCGAGTCCCGAATGTGATTCGGGAAGTCTTTTTTTGGATATGGGACTATGCATTGACGGCTAAAAGCTGTCAAAGCCATAGAACTCACAGAGAGCTTCGTTTTGATTGGTTATGGCTCCCATAACTCCAAAAGAGGCAACCGTTATGGCTGTCCGTATAATCGATATCCTCCTGGCGCAACATCTACGGTGCAAGGTGCAACATCCGTCCAAAATGCCGAAAATGTGCCGTACGACTTTTAGAAATGTGTGCATGGATTTGAAACGGAACAGTACCATGGTGTACCACAATCCAGCGGTGGTATATCGACGACTAGCCACGGTGATCGCATTTAAATTCACGTGAAGAAAACGATGGGTAAAAAAAACTATCGAGTCCAAAAAGTGATTCGGGTAGCTTTTTTTGGATATGGAACTATGCATTGATGGCTAAAAGCTGTCAAAGCCGTAGATCTCATAGAGAGCTTCGTTTTGACTGGTTATGGCTTCCGTAACTCCAAAAGAGGCAACTGTTATGGCTGTCCGAATAATCGATATCCTCAGGATGCAACATCTAAGGTGCAAGGTGGAACATCCGTCCAAAATACCGAAATAGTGCCGTACGACTTTTAGAAATGAGTTTATGGATTTGAAACGGAACAGTACCAGGGTGCACCACTCTCCAGCGGTGGTATATCTACGACCTGCCACGGTGATCGCGTATTACCATAAAATTCACGTGAAGAAAACGATGTATAAAAAAAACTTTCGAGTCCCGAAAGTGATTCGGGTAGTCTTTTTATGGATATCGAACTATGCATTGACGGCTAAAAGCTGTCAGAGCCGTAGAACTCACAAAGAGCTTCGTTTTGACTTGTTATGGTTCCTGTAACTCCAAAAGAGGCAACCGTTATGGCTTTCCGAATAATCGATATCCTTAGGGCGCAACATCTACGGTGCAAGGTGCAATATCCGTCCAAAATGTCGAAACAGTGCCGTACGACTTTTAGAAATGAGTGCATGGATTTAAAATGGAACAGTACCATGGTGCAGCACTATCCAACGGTGGTATATTGACGACCAGCCACGGTAATCCCGTTTTACCATAAAATTCACATGAATAAAACGATGGGTAAAAAAAACTATCGAGTGACGAAAGTGATTCGGATAGTCTTTTTGTGGATATGGAACTATGCATTGACGGCTAAAAGTAGTCAAAGCTGTAGAACTTACAAAGAGCTTTGTTTTGACTGGTTATGGCTCCCGTAACTCCAAAAGAGGCTACCGTTATGGCTGTCCGAATAATCGATATCCTCAGCGCGCAACATCTACGGTGCATGGTGCAACATCCGTCCAAAATGCCGAAACGGTGCCGTATGACTTTTAGAAATGAGTGCATGGATTTGAAATGGAACAGTACCATGGTGCACCACTCTCCAGCGATGGTATATCGACAACCAGCCACGGTGATCGCGTTTTACCATAAAATTCACAAGAAGAAAACGATGGGTAAAAAAACTATCGAGTCCCGAATATGATTTGGGTAGTCTTTTTTTGGATATGGAACTATGCATTGACGGCTAAAAGCTGTCAAAGCCGTAGAACTCACAGAGAGCTTCGTTTTGACTGGTTATGACTCCCGTAACAACAAAAGAGGCAACCGTTATGGCTGTCCGAATAATCGATATCCTCATGGCGCAACATCTACGGTGCAAGGTGCAACATCCGTCCAAAATGCCCAAACAGTGCCGTACGACTTTTAGAAATGAGTGCATGGATTTAAAACAGAACAGTACCATGGTGCACCACTCTCCAGCGGTGGTATACCGAAGACCAGCCACGGTGATCGCGTTTTACCATAAAATTCACGTGAAGAAAACGATGAGTAAAAAAAACTATCGAGTCCCGAAAGTGATTCGGATAGTTTTTTTTGGATACGGAATTATGCATTGACGGCTGAAAGCTGTCAAAGCCGTAGAACTCACAGAGAGCTTCGTTTTGACTGGTTATGGTTTCCGTAACTCCAAAATAGGCAACCGTTATGGCTGTCCGAATAATCGATATCCTCAGGGCGCAACATCTACCGTGCAAGGTGCAACATCCGTCCAAAATACCGAAACAGTGTCGTACGACTTTTTGAAATGAGTGCATGGATTTGAAACGGAATAGTACCATGGTACACCACTCTCCAGCGGTGGTATATCGAAGAGCAGCAATGGCGATCCGTTTTACCATAAAATTCACGTGAAGAAAACGATGGATAAAAAAAACTTTCGAGTCCCAAAAGTGATTCGGTTAGTCTTTTTTTGGATATGGAACTATGTATTGACAGCTAAAAGCTGTCAAAGCCGTAGAACCCACAGAGAGCTTCGTTTTGACTGGTTATGGCTCCCGTAACACCAAAAGAGGCAACCGTTATGGCTGTCCAAATAATTGATATCATTAGGGCGCAACATTTACGTCGCAAGGTGCAACATCCTTCAAAAATACCGAAACAGTGCCATACGACTTTTAGAAATGAGTGCATGGATTTGAAATGGAACAGTACCATGGTGCACCACTCTCCAGCGGTGGTATATCGACGACCAGCAATGGTGATCGCGTTTTACCATAAAATTCACGTGAAGAAAACGATGGATAAAAAAAAACTTTCGAGTCCCGAAAGTGATTCGGGTAGTTTTTTTTGGATATGGGACTATGCATTGACCGCTAAAAGCAGTCAAAGCCGTAGAACTCACAGAGAGCTTCGTTTTGACTGGTTATGGCTCCCGTAACTCCAAAAGAGGCAACCGTTATGGCTGTCCAAATAATCGATATCCTTAGGGCGCAACATCTACGGTGCAAGATGCAACATCCGTCCGAAATGCTGAAACAGTGTCGTACGACTTTTAGAAATGATTGCATGAATTTGAAATGGAACAGTACCATGGTGCACCACTCTCCAGCGATGGTATATCGACGACCAGCCACGGTGATCGCGTTTTACCATAAAATTCACGTGAAGAAAACGAGGGGTAAGAAAAACTATCGAGTCCCGAATGTGATTCGAGTAATCTTTTTTGGATACGGAACTGTGCATTGACGGCTAAAAGCTGTCAAAGCCGTAGAACTCACAGAGAGCTTCGTTTTGACTGGTTATGACTCTCGTAAATCCTAAAGAGGCAACCGTTATGGCTGTCCGAATAATCGATAGCCTCCGGGCGCAACATCTACGGTGCAAGGTGCAACATCCGTCCAAAATGCCGAAACAGTGCCGTACGACTTTTAGAAATGAGTGCATGGATTTGAAACGGAACAGTACTATGGTGCACCACTATCCAGCGGTGGTATATCGACGAGCAGCCACGGTAATCGCGTTTTACCATAAAATTATTGTGAAGAAAACGATGGGTAAAAAAAACAATCGTGTGTCGAAAGTGATTCGGATAGTCTTTTTTTGGATATGGAACTATGCATTGACGGCTAAAAGCAGTCAAAGCCATAGAACTCACAAAGAGCTTCGTTTTGACTGGTTATGGCTCCCGTAACACCAAAAGAGGCAACCGTTATGGCTGTCCGAATAATCGATATCCTCAGGGCAACATCTATGGTGCAAGTTGCAACATCCGTCCAAAATGACGAAACAATGCTGTACGACTTTTAGAAATAAGTGCATGGATTTGAAATGGAACGGTACCATAGTGCACCACTCTCCAGCGATGGTATATCGACGACCAGCCACGATGATCGCGTTTTACCATAAAATTCATGTAAAGAAAACGATGGGTAAGAAAACTATCGAGTCCCGAAAGTGATTAGGGTAGTTTTTTTGGATATGGAACTATGCATTGATGGTTGAAAGCTGTCAAAGCCGTATAACTCACAGAGAGCTTCGTTTTGACTGGTTATGGTTTCCATAACTCCAAAACAAGCAACCGTTATGGCTGTCCGAATAATCGATATCCTCAGGGCGCAACATCAACGATGCAAGGTGTAATATCCGTCCAAAATACCGAAACAGTGCCGTACGACTTTTTGAAATGAGTGCATGGATTTGAAACGGAATAGTACCATGGTACACCACTCTCCAGCGGTGGTATATCGAAGAGCAGCAACGGTGATCCGTTTTACCATAAAATTCACGTGAAGAAAACGATGGATAAAAAAAACTTTCGAGTCCCGAAAGTGATTCGGGTAGTCTTTTTTTGGATATGGAACTATGCATTGACGGCTAAAAGCTATCAAAGCCGTAGAACTCATAGAGAGCTTCGTTTTGACTGGTTATGACTCTCGTAACTCCAAAAGAGGCAACCGTTATGGTTGTCCGAATAATCGATATCATTAGTGCGCAACATCTACGTCGCAAGGTGCAACATCCGTTAAAAATACCGAAACAGTGCCGTACGACTTCTAGAAATGAGTGCATGGATTTGAAATGGAACAGTACCATGGTGCACCACTCTCCAGTGGTGGTATATCGATGACCAGCCACGGTGATCGCGTTTTACCATAAAATTCACGTGAAGAAAACGATGGATAAAAAAAAACTTTCGAGTCCCGAAAGTGATTCGGGTAGTTTTTTTTTGGATATGGAACTATGCATTGACGGCTAAAAGTAGTCAAAGCCGTAGAACTCACAGAGAGCTTCGTTTTGACTGGTTATGGCTCCCGTAACTCCAAAAGAGACAACCGTTATGGCTGTCCGAATAATCGATATCCTCAGGGCGCAACATCTACGGTGCAAGTTGCAACATCCGTCCGAAATGTTGAAACAGTGTTGTACGACTTTTAGAAATGATTGCATGAATTTGAAATGGAACAGTACCATGGTGCACCACTATCCAGCGATGGTATATCGACGACCAGCCACGGTCGATCGCGTTTTACCATAAAATTCACGTGAAGAAAACGAGGGGTAAAAAAAACTATCGAGTCCCGAATGTGATTCGAGTAGTCTTTTTTGGATATGGAACTGTGCATTAACGGCTAAAAGTTGTCAAAGCCATAGAACTCACAAAGAGCTTCATTTTGACTGGTTATTGCTCCCATAACTCCTAAAGAGGCAACCGTTATGGCTGTCCGAATAATCGATAGCCTCCGGGCGCAATATCTACGGTGCAAGGTGCAACATCCGTCCAAAATGCCGAAACAGTGCCGTACGATTTTTAGAAATGAGTGCAAGGATTTGAAACTGAACAGTACCATGGTAAACCATTGTCCAGCGATGGTCTATCGACGACCAGCCACGGTGATCGCGTTTTACCATAAAATTCACATGAAGAAAACTACGGGTAAAAAAAAACTATCGAGTCCCGAAAGTGATTCGGGTAGTCTTTTTTTGGTTATGGGACTATGCATTGACGGCTAAAAGCTGTCAAAGCCATAGAACTCACAGCGTTCTGACTGGTTATGGCTCCCATAACTCCAAAAGAGGCAACCGTTATGGCTGTCCGAATAATCGATATCCTCCGGGCGCAACATATACGGTGCAAGGTGCAACATCCGTCCAAAATACCGAAACAATGTCGTACGATTTGTAGAAATGAGTGAATGGATTTGAAATGGAACAGTACCATGGTGCACCACTCTCCAGCGATGGTATATCGATGACCAGCCACGGTGATCGCGTTTTACCATAAAATTCACGTGAAGAAAACGATGGGTAAAAAAAACTATCGAGTCCCGAATGTGATTCGCGTAGTCTTTTTTGGATATGGAACTATGCATTGACGACTAAAAGCAGTCAAAGCCATAGAACTCACAAAGAGCTTCGTTTTGACTGGTTATGGCTCCCGTAACACCAAAAGAGGCAACCGTTATGGCTGTCCGAATAATCGATATCCTCAGGGCAACATCAACGATGCAAGGTGCAACATCCGTCAAAAATGACGAAACAATGTCGTACGAATTTTAGAAATGAGTGCATGGATTTGAAACGGAACAGTACCATGGTGCACCACTCTCCAGCGATGGTATATCGACGACCAGCCACGGTGATCGCGTTTTACCATAAAGTCATGTGAAGAAAATGATGGGTAAGAAAACTGTCGAGTCCCGAAAGTGATTCGGGTAGTTTTTTTTGGATATGGAACTATGCATTGACGGCTAAAAGATGTCAAAGCCGTTGAACTCACAAAGAGCTTCGTTTTGACTGGTTATGGCTTCCGTAACTCCAAAACAGGCAACCGTTATGGCTGTCCGAATAATCGATATCCTCAGGGCGCAACATCTACCGTGCAAGGTGCAACATCCGTCCAAAATACCGAAACAGTGCCGTATGACTTTTTGAAATGAGTGCATGGATTTGAAACGGAATAGTACCATGGTACACCACTCTCCAGCGGTGCTATATCGGCGAGCAGCCACGGTGATCGCGTTTTACCATAAAATTCACGTGAAGAAAACGATGGATAAAAAAAAATTTCGAGTCCCGAAAGTGATTCGGTTAGTCTTTTTTTGGATATGGAACTATGCATTGACGGCTAAAAGCTGTCAAAGCCGTAGAACTCACAAAAAGCTTCGTTTTAACTGGTTATGGCTCCCGTAACTCCAAAAGAGGCAACCGTTATGGTTGTCCGAATAATCGATATCATTAGGGCGCAACATCTACGTCGCAAGGTGCAACATCCGTCAAAAATACCGAAACAGTGCCGTATGACTTTTAGAAATGAGTGCATGGATTTGAAACGGAACAGTACCATGGTGCACCACTCTCCAGCGGTGGTATATCGACGACCAGCCACGGTGATCGCGTTTTACCATAAAATTCACGTGAAGAAAACGATGGATAAAAAAAAACTTTCGAGTCCCGAAAGTGATTCGGGTTGTTTTTTTGGATATGGAACTATGCATTGTCGGATAAAAGCAGTCAAAGCCATAGAACTCACAGAGAGCTTCGTATTGACTGGTTATGGCTCCCGTAACTCCAAAAGAGGCAACCATTATGGCTTTCCGAATAATCGATATCCTCAGGGCGCAACATCTACGGTGCAAGGTGCAACATCCGTCCGAAATGCTGAAACAGTGCCTCACGACTTTTAGAATTGATTGCATGAATTTGAAATGGAACAGTACCATGGTGCACCACTCCCCAGCGATGGTATATCGACGACCAGCCACGGTGATCGCGTTTTACCATAAAATTCACGTGAAGAAAACGAGGGGTAAAAAAAACTATCGAGTCCCGAATGTGATTCGAGTAGTCTTTTTTGGATATGGAACTGTGCATTGATGGCTAAAAGCTGTCAAAGCCGTAGAACTCACAAAGAGCTTCGTTTTGACTGGTTATTGCTCCCGTAACTCCTAAAGAGGCAACCGTTATGGCTGTCCGAATAATCGACAGCCTCCGGGCGCAATATCTACGGTGCAAAGTGCAACATCTGTCCAAAATGCCGAAACAGTGCCGTACGATTTTTAGAAATGAGTGCATGGATTTGAAACTGAACAGTACCATGGTGCACCACTGTCCAGCGATGGTATATCGACGACCAGCCACAGTGATTGCGTTTTACCATAAAATTCACGTGAAGAAAACTACGGGTAAAAAAAACTATCGAGTCCCGAAAGTGATTCGGGTAGTCTTTTTTTGGTTATGGGACTATGCATTGACGGCTAAAAGCTGTCAAAGCCGTAGAACTCACAGCGTTCTGACTGGTTATGGCTCCCGTAATTCCAAAAGAGGCAACCGTTATGGCTGTCCGAATAATCGATATCCTCCGGGCGCAACATATATTGTGCAAGGTGCAACAGTCGTCCAAAATACCGAAACAATGTCGTACGATTTTTAGAAATGAGTGAATGGATTTGAAACGGAACAGTACCACGGTGCACCACTTTCCAGCGATGGTGTATCAACGACCAGCCACGGTGATCGCGTTTTACCATAAAATTCTCGTGAAGAAAACGATGGGTAAAAAAAAACTATCGAGTCCCGAAATTGATTCGGGTAGTTTTTTTGGATATGGAACTATGCATTGATGGATAAAAGCAGTCAAAGCCGTAGAACTCATAGAGAGCTTCGTTTTGACTGGTTATGGCTCCCGTAACTCCAAAAGAGGCAACCGTTATGGCTGTCCGAATAATCGATATCCTCAGGGCGAAACATCTACGGTGCAAGGTGCGACATCCGTCTGAAATGCTGAAACAGTGCAATACGACTTTTAGAAATGATTGCATGAATTTGAAATGGAACAGTACCATGGTGCACCACTCTCCAGCGATGGTATATCGACGACTAGCCACGGTGATGGCGTTTTACCATAAAATTCACGTGAAGAAAACGAGGGGTAAAAAAAACTATCGAGTCCCGAATGTGATTCGAGTAGTCTTTTTTGGATATGGAACTGTGCATTGACGGCTAAAAGCTGTCAAAGCCGTAGAACTCACAAAGAGCTTCGTTTTGACTGGTTATTGCTCCCGTAACTCCTAAAGAGGCAACCGTTATGGCTGTCCGAATAATCGATAGCCTCCGGGTGCAATATCTATTGTGCAAGGTGCAACATCCGTCCAAAATGCCGAAACAGTGCCGTACGATTTTTAGAAATAAGTGCATGGATTTGAAACTGAACAGTACCATGGTGCACCAGTGTCCAGCGATGGTATATCGACGACCAGCCACGGTGATCGCGTTTTACCATAAAATTCACGTGAAGAAAACTACGGGTAAAAAAAACTATCGAGTCCCGAAAGTGATTCGGGTAGTCTTTTTTTGTTATGGGACTATGCATTGACGGCTAAAAGCTGTCAAAGCCGTAGAACTCACAGCGTTCTGACTGGTTATGGCTCCCGTAACACCAAAAGAGGCAACCGTTATGGCTGTCCGAATAATCGATATCCTCAGGGCGCAACATCTACGGTGCAAGGTGCAACATCCGTCCAAAATGCCGAAAAAGTGCCGTACGACTTTTAGAAATGAGTGCATGGATTTGAAACGGAACAGTACCATGGTGCACCACTCTCCAGCGGTGGTATATCGACGACCAGCCATGGTGATCGCGTTTTACAATAAAATTCACGTGAAGAAAATGATGGATAAAAAAATAACTTTCGAGTCCCGAAAGTGATTCGGGTAGTTTTTTTTGGATATGGAACTATGCATTAACGGATAAAAGCAGTCAAAGCCGTAGAACTCGCAAAGAGCTTCGTTTTGACTGGTTATGGCTCCCGTAACTCCAAAAGAGGCAACCATTATGGCTGTCCGAATAATCGATATCCTCAGGGCACAACATCTACGGTGCAAGGTGCAACATCCATCCAAAATGCCGAAACAGTGCCATACGACTTTTAGAAATGAGTGCATGGATTTGAAACGGAACAGTACCATGGTGCACCACTATCCAGCGGTGGTATATCGACGACCGACCACGGTAATCACGTTTTACCATAAAATTCACGTGAAGAAAACGATGGGTAAAAAAAACTATCGAGTCCCGAATGTGATTCGAGTAGTCTTTTTTTGGATATGGAACTGTGCATTGACGGCTAAAAGCTGTCAAAGCCGTAGAACTCACAGAGAGCTTCGTTTTGACTGGTTATGGCTCCCGTAACTCCAAAAGAGGCAACCGTTATGGCTGTCCGAATAATCGATAGCCTCCGGGCGCAACATCTACGGTGCAAGGTGCAACATCCGTCCAAAATGCCGAAACAGTGCCGTACGATTTTTAGAAATGAGTGCATGGATTTGAAACTGAACAGTACCATGGTGCACCACTGTCCAGCGATGGTATATCGACGACCAGCCACGGTGATCGCGTTTTACCATAAAATTCACGTGAAGAAAACTACGGGTAAAAAAAACTATCGAGTCTCGAAAGTGATTCGGGTAGTCTTATTTTGGATATGGGACTATGCATTGACGGCTAAAAGCTGTCTAAGCCGTAGAACTCACAGCGTTCTGACTGGTTATGGCTCCCGTAACTCCAAAAGAGGCAACCGTTATGGCTGTCTGAATAATCGATATCCTACGGGCGCAACATCTACGGTGCATGGTGCAACATCCGTCCAAAATGCCGAAACAGTGCCGTACGACTTTTAGAAATGAGTGGTTGGATTTGAAAAGGAACAGTACCATGGTACACCACTCTCCAGCGGTGGTATATCGACGACCAGCCACGGTGATCGCGTTTTACCATAAAATTCACGTGAAGAAAACAATGGGTAAAAAAAACTATCGAGTCCCGAATGTGATTCGCGTAGTCTTTTTTTGGATATGGAAATATGCATTGACGGCTAAAAGCGGTCAAAGCCTTAGAACTCACAAAGTGCTTTGTTTTGACAGGTTATGGCTCTGGTAACTCCAAAAGAGGCAACCGTTATGGCTGTCCGAATAATCGATATCCTCAGGGCGCAACTTCTACGGTGCAAGGTGAAACATCCGTCAAAAATGCCGAAACAGTGCCGTACGACTTTTATAAATGAATGCATGGATTTGAAACGGAACAGTACCATGGGGCACCACTATCCAGCGGTGGTATATCGACGATCAGCCACGGTAATTGCATTTTACCATTAAATTCACGTGAAGAAAACGATGGGTAAAAAAAACTATCGAGTGCCGAAAGTGATTCGGATAGTCTTTTTTTGGATATGGAACTATGTATTGACGGCTAAAAGTAGTCAAAGCCGTAGAACTCACAAAGAGCTTCGTTTTGACTGGTTATGGCTCCCGTAACTCCAAAAGAGGCAACCGTTATGGCTGTCCGAATAATCGATATCCTCAGGGCGCAACATCTACGGTGCAAGGTGCAACATCCGTCCAAAATGCCGAAACAGTGCCGTATGACTATTAGAAATGAGTGCATGGATTTGAAATGGAACAGTACCATGGTGCACCACTCTCCAGCGATGGTATATCAATAACCAGCCACGGTGATCGGGTTTTATCATAAAATTCACTTGAAGAAAACGATGGATAAGAAAAACTATCGAGTCCCGAATATGATTCGGGAAGTCTTTTTTTGGATATGGAACTATGCATTGACGGCTAAAAGCTGTCAAAGTCGTAGAACTCACAGAGAGCTTCGTTTTGACTGGTTATGGCTCCCATAACATCAAAAGAGGCAACCGTTATGGTAGTCCGAATAATCGATATCCTCAGTGCGAAACATCTACGGTGCAAGGTGCAACATCCGTCCAAAATGCCGAAACAGTGTCGTACGACTTTTAGAAATGAGTGCATGGATTTGAAACGGAACACTCCCGTGGTGCATCACTCTCCAGCGGTTGTATACCGACGACAAGCCACGGTGAACGCGTTTTACCATAAAATTCACGTGAAGAAAACGATGGGTAAAAAAAGACTATCGAGTCATGAAAGTGATTCGGGTAGTTTTTTTTGGATATGGAACTATGCATTGACGGCTAAAAGCTATCAAATCCGTAGAACTCACAAAGAGCTTCCATTTGACTGGTAATGGCTTCCGTAACTCCAAAAGAGACAACCGTTATGGCTGTTCGAATAATCGATATCCTCAGGGCGCAACATCTACGGTGCAAGGTGCAACATCCATCCAAAATGCCGAAACAGTGCCGTACGACTTTTAGAAATGAGTGCATGGATTTGAAACGGAACAGTACCATGGTGCACCACTATCCAGCGGTGGTATATCGACGACCGACCACGGTAATCACGTTTTACCATAAAATTCACGTGAAGAAAACGATGGGTAAAAAAAACTATCGGGTGCCAAAAGTGATTCGGATAGTCTTTTTTTGGATATGGAACTATGCATTGATGGCTAAAAGTAGTAAAAGCCGTAGAACTCACAGAGAGCTTCATTTTGACTGGTTATGGCTCCCGTAAATCCAAAAGAGGCAACCGTTATGGCTGTCCGAATAAACGATATCCTCAGGGCGCAACATCTACGGTGCAAGGTGCAACATCCGTCCAAAATGCCGAAACAGTGGCGTATGACTTTTATAAATGAGTGCATGGATTTGAAATGGAACAGTACCATGGTACACCCTCTCCAGCGGTGATATATCAACGACCAGCCACGATGATCGCGTTTTACCATAAAATTCACGTGAAGAAAACGATGGATAAAAAAAAACTTTCGAGTCACAAAAGTGATTCGGGTAGTCTTTTTTTGGATATGGAACTATGCATTGACGGCTAAAAGCTGTCAAAGCCGTAGAACTCACAGAGAGCTTCGTTTTGACTGGTTATGGCTCCCGTAACTCCAAAAGAGGCAACCGTTATGGCTGTCAGAATAATCGATATCCTCAGGACGCAACATCTACGGTGCAAGGTGCAACATCCGTCCAAAATGCCGAAACAGTGCCGTACGAATTTTAGAAATGAGTGCATGGATTTGAAACGGAACAGTACCATGGTGCACCACTCTCCAACGGTGGTATACCGACGACCAGCCATGGTGAACGCGTTTTACCACAAAATTCACGTGAAGAAAACGATGGGTAAAATAAAACTATCGAGTCCCGAAAGTGATTCGGGTAGTTTTTTTTGGATATGGAACTATGCATTGACGGCTAAAAGCTGTCAAATCCGTAGAGCTCACAGGGAGCTTCGTTTTAACTGGTTATGGCTTCCGTAACTCCAAAAGAGGCAACCGTTATGGCTGTCCGAATAATTGATATCCTCAGGGAGCAACATCTACGGTGCAAGGTGCAACATCCGTCCAAAATGCCGAAACAGTGCCGTACGTCTTTTAGAAATGAGTGCATGGATTTGAAACGAAACTATACCATGGTGCACCACTCTCCAGCGGTGGTATACCGAGGACCAGCCACGGTGATTGCGTTTTACCATAAAATTCACGTGAAGAAAACGATGGATAAAAAAAACTTTAGAGTCTCGAAAGTGATTCGGGTAGTCTTTTTTTGGATGTGGAACTATGCATTGACGGCCAAAAGCTGTCAAAGCCATAGAACTCAAAGAGAGCTTCGTTTTGACTGGTTATGGCTTCCTTAACTCCAAAAGAGGCAGCCGTTATGGCTGTCCAAATAATCGATATCCTTTGGGCGCAACATCTACGGTGCAAGGTGCAACATCCATCCAAAATGCCGAAACAGTGCCGTACGACTTTTAGAAATGAGTGCATGGATTTGAAACGGAACAGTACCATGGTGCACCACTATCCAGCGGTGGTATATCGACGACCAGCCACGGTAATCGCGTTTTACCATAAAATTCACGTGAAGAAAACGATGTGTAAAAAAAACTATCGAATGTCGAAAGTGATTCGGATAGTCTTTTTTGGATATGGAACTATGCATTGATGACTAAAAGCATTCAAAGCCGTAGAACTCACAAAGAGCTTTGTTTTGACTGGATATGGCTCCCGTAACACCAAAAGAGGCAACCGTTATGGCTGTCCGAATAATCGATATCCTCAGGGCGCAACATCTACGGTGCAAGGTGCAACATCCGTCCAAAATGCCGAAACAGTGTCGTACGACTTTTAGAAATGAGTGCATGGATTTGAAATGGAACAGTACCATGGTGCACCATTCTCCAACATAGGTATATCGACGACCAGCCATGGTGATCGCGTTTTACCATAAAATTCATGTGAAGAAAACGATGGGTAAAAAAACTATCGAGTCCCGAAAGTGATTCGGGTAGTTTTTTTTAGATATGGAACTATGCATTGACGGCTAAAAGCTGTCAAAGCCGTAGAACTCACAGAGAGCTTCGTTTTGACTGGTTATGGCTTCCGTAACTCCAAAAGAGGCAACCGTTATGGCTGTCAGAATAATCGATATCCTCAGGGCGCAACATCTACGGTGCAAGGTGCAACATCCGTCCAAAATGCAGAAACATTGCCGTACGAATTTTAGAAATGAGTGCATGGATTTGAAACGGAACAGTACCATGGTGCACCACTCTCCAACGGTGGTATACCGACGACCAGCCACGGTGAACGCGTTTTACCACAAAATTCACGTGAAGAAAACGATGGGTAAAATAAAACTATCGAGTCCCGAAAGTGATTCGGGTAGTTTTTTTTTGGATATGGAACTATGCGTTGACGGCTAAAAGCTGTCAAATCCGTAGAACTCACAGGGAGCTTCGTTTTAACTGGTTATGGCTTCCGTAACTCCAAAAGAGGCAACCGTTATGGCTGTCCGAATAATTGATATCCTCAGGGCGCAACATCTACGGTGCAAGGTGCAACATCCGTCTAAAATGCCGAAACAGTGCCGTACGTCTTTTAGAAATGAGTGCATGGATTTGAAACGAAACTATACCATGGTGCACCACTCTCCAGCGGTGGTATACCGAGGACCAGCCACGGTGATTGCGTTTTACCATAAAATTCACGTGAAGAAAACGATGGATAAAAAAAACTTTAGAGTCTCGAAAGTGATTCGGGTAGTCTTTTTTTGGATGTGGAACTATGCATTGACGGCTAAAAGCTGTCAAAGCCATAGAACTCAAAGAGAGCTTCGTTTTGACTGGTTATGGCTTCCTTAACTCCAAAAGAGGCAACCGTTATGGCTGTCCAAATAATCGATATCCTTTGGGCGCAACATCTACGGTGCAAGGTGCAACATCCATCCAAAATGCCGAAACAGTGCCGTACGACTTTTAGAAATGAGTGCATGGATTTGAAACGGAACAGTACCATGGTGCACCACTATCCAGCGGTGGTATATCGACGACCAGCCACGGTAATCGCGTTTTACCATAAAATTCACGTGAAGAAAACGATGGGTAAAAAAAACTATCGAGTGTCGAAAGTGATTCGGATAGTCTTTTTTTGGATATGGAACTATGCATTGACGACTAAAAGCATTCAAAGCCGTAGAACTCACAAAGAGCTTTGTTTTGACTGGTTATGGCTCCCGTAACACCAAAAGAGGCAACCGTTATGGCTGTCCGAATAACCGATATCCTCAGGTCGCAACATCTACGGTGCAAGGTGCAACATCCGTCCAAAATGCCGAAACAGTGCCGTACGACTTTTAGAAATGAGTGCATGGAATTGAAATGGAACAGTACCATGGTGCACCATTCTCCAGCATTGGTATATCGACGACCAGCCATGGTGATCGCGTTTTACCATAAAATTCATGTGAAGAAAACGATGGGTAAAAAAACTATCGAGTCCCGAAAGTGATTCGGGTAGTTTTTTTTAGATATGGAACTATGCATTGACGGCTAAAAGCTGTCAAAGCCGTAGAACTCACAGAGAGCTTCGTTTTGACTGGTTATGGCTTCCGTAACTCCAAAAGAGGCAACCGTTATGGCTGTCCGAATAATCGATATCCTCAGGGCGCAACATCTACGGTGCAAGGTGCAACATCCGTCCAAAATACCGAAACAGTGCCGTACGACATTTTGAAATGGGTGAATGGATTTAAAACGGAATAGTACCATGGTGCACCACTCTCCAGCGGTGGTATATCGACGACCAGCCACGGAGATCGTGTTTTATCATAAAATTCACGTGATGAAAACGATGGGTAAGAAAAACTATCGAGTCCCGAATATGATTCGGGAAGTCTTTTTTTGGATATGGAACTATGCATTGACGACTAAAAACTGTCAAATCCGTAGAACTCACAGAGAGCTTCGTTTTGACTGGTTATGGCTCCCGTAACTTCAAAAGAGGCAACCGTTATGGCAGTCCGAATAATCGATATCCTCAGGGCGAAACATCTACGGTGCAAGGTGCAACATCCGTCCAAAATGCCGAAACAGTGCCGTAGGAATTTTAGAAGTGAGTGCATGGATTTGAAACGGAACAGTCCCATGGTGCACCACTCTCCAGCGGTGGTATACCGACGACCAGCCACGGTGAACGCGTTTTACCACAAAATTAACGTAAATAAAACGATGGGTAAAAAAAACTATCGAGTCATGAAAGTAATTCGGGTCGTTTTTTTTGGATATGGAACTATGCATTGACGTCTAAAAGCTGTTAAATCCGTAGAACTCACGGAGAGCTTCGTTTTGACTGGTTATTGCTCCCGTAACTCCAAAATAGGCAACTGTTATGGCTGTCCGAATAATCGATATCCTCAGGGCGCAACATTTACGGTGCAAGGTGCAACATCCGTCCAAAATGCTGAAACAGTGCCGTATGACTTTTAGAAATGAGTGCATGGATTTGAAATGGAACCAGACCATGGTGCACCACTCTTCAGCGATGGTATATCGACAACCAGCCACGGTGATCGCGTTTTATCATAAAATTCACGTGAAGAAAACGATGGGTAAAAAAAACTATCGAGCATCGAATATGATTCGAGTAGTCTTTTTTTGGATATGGAACTATGCATTGACGGCTAAAAGCTATCAAAGCCGTAGAACTCACAGAGTGCTTCGTTTTGACTGGTTATGGCTCTCGTAACTCCAAAAGAGGCAACCGTTATGGCTGTACGAATAATCGATATCCTCAGGGCGCAACATCTACGGTGCAAGATGCAACATCCGTCCAAAATACCGAAACAGTGTCGTACGATTTTTAGAAATGAGTGCATGGATTTGAAACGGTACAGTACCATGGTGCACCACTGTCCAACGATGGTATATTAATGACCAGTCACGGTGATCGCGTTTTACCATAATATTCACGTAAAGAAAACGATGGGTAAAAAAACTATCGAGTCCCGAATGTGATTCGCGTAGTCTTTTTTTGGATATGGAACTATGCATTGACGGCTAAAAGCGGTCAAAGCCTTAGAACTCACAGAGAGCTTTGTTTTGACTGGTTATGGCTCCCGTAACTCCAAAAGAGGCAACTGTTATGGCTGTCCGAATAATCGATATCCTTAGGACGCAACATCTACGGTGCAAGGTGCAACATCCGTCCAAAATGCCGAAACAGTGCCGTAGGACTTTTAGAAATGAGTGCATGGATTTGAAATGGAACAGTACCATGGTGCACCACTCTCCAGCGATGGTATATCAACAAATAGCCACGGTGATCGGGTTTTATCATAAAATTCACGTGAAGAAAACGATGGGTAAGAAAAACTATCGAGTCCCGAATATGATTCGGGAAGTCTTTTTTTGGATATGGAACTATGCATTGACGGCTAAAAGCTGTCAAAGCCATAGAACTCATAGAGAGCTTTGTTTTGACTAGGTATGGCTCCCATAACTTCAAAAGAAGCAACCATTATGGCAGTCCGAATAATCGATATCCTCAGGGCGAAACATCTACGGTGCAAGGTGCAACATCCGTCCAAAATGCCGAAACAGTGCCGTACGACTTTTAGAAATGAGTGCATGGATTTGAATTGGAATAGTCCCATGGTGCACCACTCTCCAGCGGTGGTATACCGACGACCAGCCACGGTGAACGCGTTTTACCACAGAATTCACGTAAAGAAAACGATGGGTAAAAAAACTATCGAGTCACGAAAGTAATTCGGGTCGTTTTTTTGGATATGGAACTATGCATTGACGTCTAAAAGCTGTTAAATCCGCAGAACTCACAGAGAGCTTCGTTATGACTCGTTATGGCTTCCATAACTCCAAAAGAGGCAACCGTTATGGTTGTCCGAATAATCGATATCCTCCGGGTGCAACATCTACGGTGCAAGGTGCAACATCGTCCAAAATGCCGAAACAATGTCGTACGACTTTTAGAAATGAGTGCATGGATTTGAAACGGAACAGTACCATGGTGCACCACTATTCAACGGTGGTATATCGACGACCAACCACGGTAATCGCGTTTTACCATAAAATTCACGAGAAGAAAACGATGGGTAAAAAAAAACTATCGAGTGCCAAAAGTGATTCGGATAGTCTTTTTTTGGATATGAAACTACGCATTTATGGCTAAAAGTAGTCAAAACCGTAGAACTCACAGTGAGCTTCGTTTTGACAAGTTATGGCTCCCGTAACTCTAAAAGAGGCAACCGTTATGGCTGTCCGAATAATCGATATCCTTAGGGCGCAACATCTACGGTGCAAGGTGCAACATCTGTCAAAAATGCCGAAACAGTGCCGTACTACTTTTAGAAATGAGTGCATGGATTTGAAACGGAACAATACCATGGTGCACCACTCTCTAGCGGTGGTATATCAAAGACCAGCCACGGTGATCGCGTTTTACCATAAAATTCACGTGAAGAAAACGATGGGTAAAAAAACTATCGAGTCCCGAATGTGATTCGGGTAGTCTTTTTTTGGATATGGCACTATGCATTGACGGCTAAAAGCAATCAAAGCCATAGAACTCACAGAGAGCTTTGTTTTCACCGGTTATGGCTCCCGTAACTCCAAAAGAGGCAACCGTTATGGCTGTCCGAATAATCGATATCCTCAGGGCGCAACATCTACGGTGCAAGGTGCAACATCCGTCCAAAATGCCGAAACAGTGCCGTATGACTTTTAGAAATGAGTGCATTGATTTGAAATGGAACAGTACCACGGTGCACCACTCTCCAGCGATGGTATATCAACAACCAGCCACGGTGATCGGGTTTTATCATAAAATTCACGTGAAGAAAACGATGGGTAAGAAAAACTATCGAGTCCCGAATATGATTCGGGAAGTCTTTTTTTGGATATGGAACTATGCATTGACGGCTAAAAGCTGTCAAAGCCGTAGAACTCACAGAGAGCTTCGTTTTGACTGGTTATGGCTCCCGTAACTCCAAAAGAGGCAACCGTTATGGCTGTCAGAATAATCGATATCCTCAGGACGCAACATCTACGGTGCAAGGTGCAACATCCGTCCGAAATGCCGAAACAGTGCCGTACGACTTTTAGAAATGAGTGCATGGATTTAAAACGGAACAGTTCCATGGTGCACCACTCTCCAACGGTGGTATACCGACGACCAGCCACGGTGAACGCGTTTTACCACAAAATTCACGTGAAGAAAACGATGGGTAAAATAAAACTACCGAGTCCCGAAAGTGATTTGGGTAGTTTTTTTTGGATATGGAACTATGCATTGACGGCTAAAAGCTGTCAAATCCGTAGAACTCACAGGGAGCTTCGTTTTGACTGGTTATGGCTTCTGTAACTCCAAAAGAGGCAACCGTTATGGCTGTCCGAATAATTGATATCCTCAGGGCGCAACATCTACGGTGCAAGGTGCAACATCCGTCCAAAATGCTGAAACAGTGCCGTACGACTTTTAGAAATGAGTGCATGGATTTGAAACGAAACTGTACCATGGTGCACCACTCTCCAGCGGTGGTATACCGACGACCAGCCACGGTGATCGCGTTTTACCATAAAATTCACGTGAAGAAAACGATGGATAAAAAAAAACTTTAGAGTCTCGAAAGTGATTCGGGTAGTCTTTTTTTGGATGTGGAACTTTGCATTGACGGCTAAAAGCTGTCAAAGCCATAGAACTCAAAGAGAGCTTCGTTTTGACTGGTTATGGCTTCCGTAACTCCAAAAGAGGCAACCGTTATGGCTGTCCAAATAATCGATATCCTTTGGGCGCAACATCTACGGTGCAAGGTGCAACATCCATCCAAAATGCCGAAACAGTGCCGTACGACTTTTAGAAATGAGTGCATGGATTTGAAACGGAACAGTACCATGGTGCACCACTATCCAGCAGTGGTATATCGACGACCAGCCACGGTAATCGCGTTTTACCATAAAATTCACATGAAGAAAACGATGGGTAAAAAAAAACTATCGAGTGTCGAAAGTGATTCGGATAGTCTCTTTTTGGATATGGAACTATGCATTGACGACTAAAAGCATTCAAAGCCGTAGAACTCACAAAGAGCATTGTTTTGACTAGTTATGGCTCCCGTAACACCAAAAGAGGCAACCGTTATGGCTGTCCGAATAATCGATATCCTCAGGGCGCAACATCTACGGTGCAAGGTGCAACATCCGTCCAAAATGCCGAAACAGTGCCGTACGACTTTTAGAAATGAGTGCATGGATTTGAAATGGAACAGTACCATGGTGCACCATTCTCCAACATTGGTAAATCGGCGACCAGCCATGGTGATCGCGTTTTACCATAAAATTCATGTGAAGAAAACGATGGTTAAAAAAACTATCTAGTCCCGAAAGTGATTCGGGTAGTTTTTTTAGATATGGAACTATGCATTGACGGCTAAAAGCTGTCAAAGCCGTAGAACTCATAGAGAGCTTCGTTTTGAATGGTTATGGCTTCCGTAACTCCAAAAGAGGCAACCGTTATGGCTGTCCGAATAATCGATATCCTCAGGGCGCAACATCTACGGTGCAAGGTGCAACATCCGTCCAAAATACCGAAACAGTGTCGTACGACATTTTGAAATGGGTGCATGGATTTGAAATGGAATAGTACCATGGTGCACCACTCTCCAGCGGTGGTATATCGACGACCAGCCACGGTGATCGGGTTTTATCATAAAATTCACGTGATGAAAACGATGGGTAAGAAAAACTATCGAGTCCCGAATATGATTCGGGAAGTATTTTTTGGATATGGAACTATGCATAGACGGCTAAAAGCCGTCAAATCCGTAGAACTCACAGAGAGCTTCGTTTTGACTGGTTATGGCTCCCGTAACTTCAAAAGAGGCAACCGTTATGGCAGTCCGAATAATCGATATCCTCAGGGCGAAACATCAACGGTGCAAGGTGCAACATCCGTCCAAAATGCCGATACAGTGCCGTAGGACTTTTAGAAATGAGTGCATGGATTTGAAACGGAACAGTCCCATGGTGCACCACTCTCCAGCGGTGGTATACCGACGACCAGCCATGGTGAACACGTTTTACCACAAAATTCACGTAAATAAAACGATGGGTAAAAAAAACTATCGAGTCACGAAAGTAATTCGGGTCGTTTTTTTTGGATATGGAACTATGCATTGACATCTAAAAGCTGTTAAATCCGTAGAACTCACAGAGAGCTTCGTTTTGACTGGTTATTGCTCCCGTAACTACAAAATAGGCAACCGTTATGGCTGTCCGAATAATCGATATCTTCAGGGCGCAACATTTATGGTGCAAGGTGCAACATCCGTCCAAAATGCTGAAACAGTGCCGTATGACTTTTAGAAATGAGTGCATGGATTTGAAATGGAACAAGACCATGGTGCACCACTCTTCAGCGATGGTACATCGACAACCAGCCACGGTGATCGCATTTGATCATAAAATTCACGTGAAGAAAACGATGGGTAAAAAAACTATCGAGCATCGAATATGATTCGAGTAGTCTTTTTTTGGATATGGAACTATGCATTGAAGGCTAAAAGCTATCAAAGCCGTAGAACTCACAGAGAGCTTCGTTTTGACTGGTTATGGCTCTCGTAACTCCAAAAGAGGCAACCGTTATGGCTGTTCGAATAATCGATATGCTCAGGGCGCAACATCTACGGTGCAAGATGCAACATCCGTCCAAAATACCGAAACAGTGTCGTACGGTTTTTAGAAATGAGTGCATGGATTTGAAATGGTACAGTACCATGGTGCACCACTATCCAGCGATGGTATATTGACGACCAGCCACGGTGATCGCGTTTTACCATAATATTCACGTAAAGAAAACGATGGGTAAAAAAAAACTATCGAGTCCCGAAGGTGATTCGCGTAGTCTTTTTTAGGATATGGAACTATGCATTGACGGCTAAAAGCGGTCAAAGCCTTAGAACTCACAGAGAGCTTCGTTTTGACAGGTTATGGCTCCCGTAACTCCAAAAGAGGCAACCGTTATGGCTGTCCGAATAATCGATATCCTCAGGGCGCAACATCTACGGTGCAAGGTGCAACATCCGTCAAAAATTCCGAAACAGTGCCGTACGACTTTTAGAAATGAGTGCATGGATTTGAAACGGAACAATACCATGGTGCACCACTCTCCAGCGGTGGTATATCGAAGACCAGCCACGGTGATCGCGTTTTACCATAAAATTCACGTGAAGAAAACAATGGGTAAAAAAAACTATCGAGTCCCAAATGTGATTTGGGTAGTCTTTTTTTGGATATGGAACTATGCATTGACGGCTAAAAGAAATCAAAGCCATAGAACTCATAGAGAGCTTTGTTTTGACTGGTTATGGCTCCCGTAACTCCAAAAGAGGCAACCGTTATGGCTGTCCGAATAATCGATATCCTCAAGGCGCAACATCTACAGTGCAAGGTGCAACATCCGTCCAAAATGCCGAAACAGTGCCGTAGGACTTTTAGAAATGAGTGCATGGATTTGAAATGGAACAGTACCATGGTGCACCACTCTCCAGCGATGGTATATCAACAACCAGCCACGGTGATCGGGTTTTATCATAAAATTCACGTGAAGAAAACGATGGGTAAGAAAAACTATCGAGTCCCGAATATGATTCGGGAAGTCTTTTGTTGGATATGGAACTATGCATTGACGGCTAAAAGCTTTCAAAGCCGTAGAACTCATAGAGAGCTTCGTCTTGACTGGGTATGGCTCCCATAACTTCAAAAGAAGCAACCGTTATGGTAGTCCGAATAATCGATATCCTCAAGGGGAAACATCTACGGTGCAAGGTGCAACATCCGTCCAAAATGCCGAAACAGTGCCGTACGACTTTTAGAAATGAGTGCATGGATTTGAAACGGAACAGTCCCATGGTGCACCACTCTCCAGCGGTGGTATACCGACGACCAGCCACGGTGAATGCGTTTTACCACAAAATTCACGTAAAGAAAACGATGGGTAAAAAAAACTATCGCGTCACGAAAGTAATTCGGGTCGTTTTTTTTTGGATATGGAACTATGCATTGACGTCTAAAAGCTGTTAAATCCGTAGAACTCACAGAGAGCTTCGTTTTGACTCGTTATGGCTTCCATAACTCCAAAAGAGGCAACCGTTATGGCTATCCGAATAATCGATATCCTCCGGGCGCAACATCTACGGTGCAAGGTGCAACATCCGTCCAAAATGCCAAAACAGTGCCTTACGACTTTTAGAAATGAGTGCATGGATTTGAAACGGAACAGTACCATGGTGCACCACTATCCAGCGGTGGTATATCGACGACCAACCACGGTAATCGCATTTTACCATAAAATCCACGTGAAGAAAACGATGGGTAAAAAAAAACTATCGAGTGCCAAAAGTGATTCGGATAGTCTTTTTTTGGATATGGAACTATGCATTGATGGCTAAAAGTAGTCATAGCCGTAGAACTCACAGAGAGCTTCGTTTTGACAGGTTATGGCTCCCATAACTCTAAAAGAGGCAACCGTTATGGCTGTCCGAATAATCGATATCCTCAGGGCGCAACATCTACGGTACAAGGTGCAACATCCGTCAAAAATGCCGAAACAGTGCCGTACTACTTTTAGAAATGAGTGCATGGATTTGAAACGGAACAATACCATGGTGCACCACTCTCTAGCGGTGGTATATCAAAGACCAGCCACGGTGATCGCGTTTTACCATAAAATTCACGTGAAAAAATGATGGGTAAAAAAAACTATCGAGTCCCGAATGTGATTCGGGTAGTCTTTTTTTGGATATGGCACTATGCATTGACGGCTAAAAGCAATCAAAGCCATAGAACTCACAGAGAGCTTTGTTTTGACTGGTTATGGCTCCCGTAACTCCAAAAGAGGCAACCGTTATGGCTGTCCGAATAATCGATATCCTCAGGGCGCAACATCTACGGTGCAAGGTGCAACATCCGTCCAAAATGCCGAAACAGTGCCGTATGACTTTTAGAAATGAGTGCATGGATTTGAAATGGAACAGTACCACGGTGCACCACTCTCCAGCGATGGTATATCAACAACCAGCCACGGTGATCGGGTTTTATCATAAAATTCACGTGAAGAAAACGATGGGTAAGAAAAACTATCGAGTCCCGAATATGATTCGGGAAGTCTTTTTTTGGATATGGAACTATGCATTGACGGCTAAAAGCTGTCAAAGCCGTAGAACTCACAGAAAGCTTCGTTTTGACTGGTTATGGCTCCCATAACTTCAAAAGAGGCAACCGTTATGGCAGTCCGAATAATCGATATCCTCAGGGCGAAAAATCTACGGTGCAAGGTGCAACATCCGTCCAAAATGCCGAAACAGTGACGAACGACTTTTAGAAATGAGTGCATGGATTAGAAACGGAACAGTCCCATGGTGCACCACTCTCCAGCGGTGGTATACCGACGACCAGCCACGGTGAACGTGTTTTACCACAAAATCCACGTGAAGAAAACGATGGGTAAAAAAAACTATCGAGTCCCGAATGTGATTCGCGTAGTCTTTTTTGGATATGGAACTATGCATTGACGGCTAAAAGCGGTCAAAGCCTTAGAACTCACAGAGAGCTTCGTTTTGACAGGTTATGGCTCCCGTAACTCCAAAAGAGGCAACCGTTATGGCTGTCCGAATAATCGATATCCTCAGGGTGCAACATCTACGGTGCAAGGTGCAACATCCGTCAAAAATGCCAAAACAGTGCCGTACGACTTTTAGAAATGAGTGCATGGATTTGAAACGGAACAATACCATGGTGCACCACTCTCCAGTGGTGGTATATCGAAGACCAGCCACGGTGATCGCGTTTTACCATAAAATTCACGTGAAGAAAACAATGGGTAAAAAAAAAACTATCGAGTCCCGAATGTGATTCGGGTAGTCTTTTTTTGGATATGGAACTATGCATTGACGGCTAAAAGAAATCAAAGCCATAGAACTCACAGAGAGCTTTGTTTTGACTGGTTATGGCTCCCGTAACTACAAAAGAGGCAACCGTTATGGCTGTCCGAATAATCGATATCCTCAGGGCGCAACATCTACGGTGCAAGGTGCAACATCCATCCAAAATGCCGAAACAGTGCCGTAGGACTTTTAGAAATGAGTGCATGGATTTGAAATGGAACAGTACCATGGTGCACCACTCTCCAGCGATGGTATATCAAAAACCAGCCACGGTGATCGTGTTTTACCATAAAATTCACGTGAAGAAAACGATGGATAAAAAATAACTTTCGAGTCCCGAAAGTGATTCGGGTAGTCTTTTTTTGTATATGGAACTATGCATTGATGGCTAAAAGCTGTCAAAGCCGTAGAACTCACAGAGAGCTTCGTTTTGACTGGTTATGGCTTCCGTAATTCCAAAAGAGGCAACCGTTATGGCTGTCCGAATAATCGATATCCTCTGGGCGCAACATCTACGGTGCAAGGTGCAACATCCATCCAAAATGCAGAAACAGTGCCGTACGACTTTTAGAAATGAGTGCATGGATTTGAAACGGAACAGTACCATGGTGCGCCACTATCCAGCGGTGATATATCGACGACCAGCCACGGTAATCGCGTTTTACCATAAAATTCACATGAAGAACACGATGGGTAAAAAAAACTATCGAGTGTCGAAAGTGATTTGGATAGTCTTTTTTTGGATATGGAACTATGCATTGACAACTAAAAGCAGTCAAAGCCGTAGAACTCACAAAGAGCTTCGTTTTGACTGGTTATGGCTCCCGTAACACCAAAAAAGGCAACCTTTATGGCTGTCCGAATAATCGATATCCTCAGGGCGCAACATCTACGGTGCAAGGTGCAACATCCGTCCAAAATGCTGAAACAGTGCCGTACGACTTTTAGAAATGAGTGCATGGATTTGAAATGGAACAGTACCATGGTGCACCATTCTCCAGCATTGGTATATCGACGACCAGCCATGGTGATCGCGTTTTACCACAAAATTCATGTGAAGAAAATGATGGGTAAAAAAACTATCGAGTCCCGAAAGTGATTCGGGTAGTTTTTTTTGGATATGGAACTATGCATTGACAACTAAAAGCTGTCAAAGTCGTAGAACTCACAAAGAGCTTCGTTTTGACTGGTTATGGCTTCCGTAACTCCAAAAGAGGCAACTGTTATGGCTGTCCGAATAATCGATATCCTCAGGGCGCAACATCTACGGTGCAAGGTGGAACATCCGTCCAAAATACCGAAACAGTGCCGTACGACATTTTGAAATGGGTGCATGGATTTGAAACGGAATAGTACCATGGTGCACCACTCTCCAGCGGTGGTATATCGACGACCAGCCACGGTGATCGCGTTTTACCATAAAATTCACGTGAAGAAAACGATGGGTAAAAAAAACTTTCGAGCCCCGAAAGTGATTCGGGTAGTCTTTTTTTGAATATGGAACTATGCATTGACGGCTAAAAGCTGTCAAAGCCGTAAAACTCACAGAGAGCTTCGTTTTGACTAGTTATGGCTCCCGTAACTCCAAAAGAGGCAACCGTTATGGCTGTCCGAATAATCGATATCCTCAGGGCGCAACATCTACGGTACAAGGTGCAACATCCGTCCAAAATACCGAAACAGTGCCGTACGACTTTTAGAAATGAGTGCATGGATTTGAAACGGAACAGTACCATGGTGCACCACTATCCAGCGGTGGTATATCGACGACCATCCACGGTAATCGCGTTTTACAATAAAATTCACGTGAAGAACACGATGGGTAAAAAAAACTATCGAGTGTCGAAAGTGATTCGGATAGTCTTTTTTTGGATATGGAACTATGAATTGACAACTAAAAGCTGTCAAAGCCGTAGAACTCACAAAGAGCTTCGTTTTGACTAGTTATGGCTTCCGTAACTCCAAAAGAGGCAACCGTTATGGCTGTCCGAATAATCGATATCCTCAGGGCGCAACATCTAAGGTGCAAGGTGGAACATCCGTCCAAAATACCGAAACAGTGCCGTACGACATTTTGAAATGGGTGCATGGATTTGAAACGGAATAGTACCATGGTGCACCACTCTCCAGCGGTGGTAAATCGACGACCAGCCACGGTGATCGCGTTTTACCATAAAATTCACGTGAAGAAAACGATGGGTAAAAAAAACTATCGAGTCCCGAATGTGATTCGGGTAGTTTTTTTTTGGATATGGAACTATGCATTGACAGCTAAAAGCTATCAAAGCCGTAGAACTCACAGAGACCTTCGTTTTGACTAATTATTTCTCCCGTAACTCCAAAAGAGGCAACCGTTATGGCTGTCCGAATAATCGATATCCTCAGGGCGCATCATCTACGGTGCAAGGTGCAACATCCGTCCAAAATGCCGAAACAGTGCCGTACGACTTTTAGAAATGAGTGCATGGATTTGAAACGGAACAGTACCATGGTGCACCACTATCCAGCGGTGGTATATCGATGACCAGCCACGGTAATCGCGTTTTACCATAAAATTCACGTGAAGAAAACAATGGGTAAAAAAAAACTATCGAGTGCCGAAAGTGATTCGGATAGTCTATTTTTGGATATGGAACTATGAATTAATGGCTAAAAGTAGTCAAAGCCATAGAACTCACAAAGAGCTTCGTTTTGACTGGTTATGGCTCCCGTAACTCCAAAAGAGGCAACCGTTATGGCTGTCCGAATAATCGATATCCTCAGGGCACAACATCTACGGTGCAAGGTGCAACATCCGTCCAAAATGACGAAACAGTGCCGTATGACTTTTAGAAATGATTGCATGGATTTGAAACAGAACAGTACCATGGTGCACCTCTCTCCAGCAGTGGTATATCGACGACCAGCCACGGTGATCGCGTTTTACCATAAAATTCACGTGCAGAAAACGATGGGTAAAAAAAAACTATCGAGTCCCGAATGTGATTCGGGTAGTCTTTTTTTGGATATGGAACTATGCATTGACGGCTAAAAATGGTCAAAGCCGTAGAACACACAGAGAGCTTCGTTTTGACTGGTTATTGCTCCCGTAACTCCAAAAGAGGCAATCGTTATTGCTGTCCGACTAATCGATATCCTCAAGGCGCAACATTTACGGTGTAAGGTGCAACATCCGTCCAAAATGCCGAAACAGTGCCGTATGACTTTTAGAAATGAGTGCATGGATTTTAAACGGAACAGTACCATGGTGCACCATTATCCAGCGGTGGTATATCGACGACCAGCCACGGTAATCGCGTTTTACCATCAAATTCACGTGAAGAAAACGATGGGTAAAAAAAACTATCGAGTCCCGAAAGTGATTCAGGTAGTTTTTTTTGGATATGGAACTATGCATTGATGGGTAAAAGCTGTAAAATCCGTAGAACTCACAGAGAGCTTCGTTTTGACTGGTTATGGCTTCAGTAACTCCAAAAGAGGCAACCGTTATGGATGTCCGAATAATCGATATCCTCAGGGCGCAACATCTACGGTGCAAGGTGCAGCATCCGTCCAAAATGTCGAAACAGTGTCGTACGACTTTTAGAAATGAGTGCATGGATTTGAAACGGAACAGTACCATGGTGCACCACTCTCCAGCGGTGGTATACCAACGACCAGCCACGGTGATCGCGTTTTACCATAAAATTCACGTGAAGAAAACGATGGATAAAAAAAACTTTCGAGTCCCGAAAGTGATTCGGGTAGTCTTTTTATGGATATGGAACTATGCATTGACGGCTAAAAGCCGTCAAAGCCGTAGAACTCACAATGAGCTTCGTTTTGACTAGTTATGGATTCCGTAACTCCAAAAGAGGCAACCGTTATGGCTGTCCGAATAATCGATATCCTCTGGGCGCAACATCTACGGTGCAAGGTGCAACATCCATCCAAAATGCCGAAACAGTGCCGTAAGACTTTTAGAAATGAGTGCATGGATTTGAAACGGAACAGTACCATGGTGCACCACTATCCAGCGGTGGTATATCGACGACCAGCCACAGTAATCGCGTTTTACCATAAATTCACGTGAAGAAAACGATGGGTAAAAAAAACTATCGAGTGTCGAAAGTGATTCAGATAGTCTTTTTTTGATATGGAACTATGCATTGACGGCTAAAAGTTGTCAAAGCCATAGAACTCACAAAGAGCTTCGTTTTGACTGGTTATGGCTTCCGTAACTCCAAAAGAGGCAACCGTTATGGCTGTCCGAATAATCGATATCCTCTGGGCGCAACATCTACGGTGCAAGGTGCAACATCCGTCCAAAATGCCGAAACAGTGCCGTACGACTTTTAGAAATGAGTGCATGGATTTGAAACGGAACAGTACCATGGTGCACCACTATCCAGCGGTGGTATATCGACGACCAGCCACAGTAATCGCGTTTTACCATAAAATTCACGTGAAGAAAACGATGGGTAAAAAAACTATCGAGTGTCGAAAGTGATTCAGATAGTCTTTTTTTAGATATGGAACTATGCATTGACGACTAAAAGCTGTGAAAGCCGTAGAAGTCACAAAGAGCTTCGTTTTGACTGGTTATGGCTCTCGTAACACCAAAAGAGGCAATCGTTATGGCTGTCCGAATAATCGATATCCTCAGGGCGCAACATCTACGGTGCAAAGTGCAACATCCATCCAAAATGCCGAAACAGTGTCGTACGACTTTTAGAAATGAGTGCATGGATTTGAAATGGAACAGTACCATGGTGCACCATTCTCCAGCATTGGTATATCGACGACCAGCCATGGTGATCGCGTTTTACCATAAAATTCATGTGAAGAAAACGATCGGTATAAAAACTATCGAGTCCCGAAAGTGATTCGGGTAGTGTTTTTTGGATATGGAACTATGCATTGACGGCTAAAAGCTGTCAAAGCCGTAGAACTCACAGAGAGCTTCGTTTTGACTAGTTATGGCTTCCGTAACTCCAAAAGAGGCAACCATTATGGCTGTCCGAATAATCGATATCCTCAGGGCGCAACATCTGCGGTGCAAGGTGCAACATCCGTCCAAAATACAGAAACAGTGCCGTACGACATTTGGAAATGGGTGCAAGGATTTGAAACGGAATAGTACCATGGTGTACCACTCTCCAGCGGTGGTATATCGACGACCAGCCACGGTGATTGCGTTTTACCATAAAATTCACGTGAAGAAAACGATGGGTAAAAAAAATCTTTCGAGTCCCGAAAGTGATTCGGGTAGTCTTTTTTTGGATATGGAACTTTGCATTGATGGCTAAAAGCTGTCAAAGCCGTAGAACTCACAGAGAGCTTCGTTTTGACTGGTTATGGCTCCCGTAACTCCAAAAGAGGCAATCGTTATGGTTGTCCGAATAATCGATATCCTCAGGGCGCAACATCTACGGTGCAAGGTGCAACATCCGTCCAAAATACCCAAACAGTGCCGTACGACTTTTAGAAATGAGTGCATGGATTTGAAACGGAACAGTACCATGTTGCACCACTCTTCAGCGGTGGTATATCGACGACCAGCCACGGTGATCGCGTTTTACCATAAAATTCACGTGAAGAAAACGATAGGTAAAAAAAAACTATCGAGTCCCGAATGTGATTTGGGTAGTCTTTTTTTGGATATGGAACTATGCATTGATGGCTAAAAGCTATCAAAGCCATAGAACTCATAGAGAGCTTCGTTTTGACTAGTTATGGCTCCCGTAACTCCAAAAGAGGCAACCGTTATGGTTGTCCGAATAATCGATATCCTCAGGGCGCAACATCTATGGTGCAAGGTGCAACATCCGTCCAAAATGCCGAAACAGTGTTGTACGACTTTTAGAAATGAGTGCATGGATTTGAAACGGAACAGTACCATGGTGCACCACTATCCAGCGGTGGTATATCGACGACCAGCCACGGTAATCGAGTTTTACCATAAAATTCACGTGAAGAAAACAATGGGTAAAAAAAACTATCGAGTGCCGAAAGTGATTCGGATAGTCTTTTTTTGGATATGGAACTATGCATTAACGGCTAATAGTAGTCAAAGCCGTAGAACTCACAAAGCGCTTCGTTTTGACTAGTTATGGCTCCCGTAACTCCAATAGAGGCAACCGTTATGGCTGTCCGAATAATCGATATCCTCAGGGCGCAACATCTACGGTGCAAGGTGCAACATCCGTCCAAAATACCGAAACAGTGCCGTACGACTTTTAGAAATGAGTGCATGGATTTGAAACGGAACAGTACCATGTTGCACCACTCTTCAGCGGTGGTATATCGACGACCAGCCACGGTGATCGCGTTTTACCATAAAATTCACGTGAAGAAAACGATAGGTAAAAAAAACTATCGAGTCCCGAATGTGATTCGGTTAGTCTTTTTTTGGATATGGAACTATGCATTGACGGCTAAAAGCTATCAAAGCCGTAGAACTCATAGAGAGCTTCGTTTTGACTAGTTATTGCTCCCGTAACTCCAAAAGAGGCAACCGTTATGGTTGTCCGAATAATCGATATCCTCAGGGCGCAACATCTACGGTGCAAGGTGCAACATCCGTCCAAAATGCCGAAATAGTGCCGTACGACTTTTAGAAATGAGTGCATGGATTTGAAACGGAACAGTACCATGGTGCACCACTATCCAACGGTGGTATATCGACGACCAGCCACAGTAATCGCGTTTTACCATAAATTCACGTGAAGAAAACGATGGGTAAAAAAAACTATCGAGTGTCGAAAGTGATTCGGATAGTCTTTTTTTCGATATGGAACTATGCATTGACGACTAAAAGCTGTCAAAGCCGTAGAAGTCACAAAGAGCTTCGTTTTGACTGGTTATGGCTCTCGTAACACCAAAAGAGGCAATCGTTATGGCTGTCCGAATAATCGATATCCTCAGGGCGCAACATCTACGGTGCAAGGTGCAACATCCATCCAAAATGCCGAAACAGTGTCGTACGACTTTTAGAAATGAGTGCATGGATTTGAAATGGAACAGTACCATGGTGCACCATTCTCCAGCATTGGTATATCGACGACCAGCCATGGTGATCGCGTTTTACCATAAAATTCATGTGAAGAAAACGATCGGTAAAAAAACTATCGAGTCCCGAAAGTGATTCGGGTAGTGTTTTTTGGATATGGAACTATGCATTGACGGCTAAAAGCTGTCAAAGCCGTAGAACTCACAGAGAGCTTCGTTTTGACTGTTTATGGCTTCTGTAACTCCAAAAGAGGCAACCGTTATGGCTGTCCGAATAATCGATATCCTCAGGGTGCAACATCTACGGTGCAAGGTGCAACATCCGTCCAAAATACAGAAACAGTGCCGTACGACATTTGGAAATGGGTGCAAGGATTTGAAACGGAATAGTACCATGGTGTACCACTCTCCAGCGGTGGAATATCGACGACCAGCCACGGTGATTGCGTTTTACCATAAAATTCACGTGAAGAAAACGATGGGTAAAAAAAAACTTTCGAGTCCCGAAAGTGATTCGGGTAGTCTTTTTTTGGATATGGAACTTTGCATTGATGGCTAAAAGCTGTCAAAGCCGTAGAACTCACAGAGAGCTTCGTTTTGACTGGTTATGGCTCCCGTAACTCCAAAAGAGGCATCCGTTATGGTTGTCCGAATAATCGATATCCTCAGGGCGCAACATCTACGGTGCAAGGTGCAACATCCGTCCAAAATACCGAAACAGTGCCGTACGACTTTTAGAAATGAGTGCATGGATTTGAAACGGAACAGTACCATGTTGCACCACTCTTCAGCGGTGGTATATCGACGACCAGCCACGGTGATCGCGTTTTACCATAAAATTCACGTGAAGAAAACGATAGGTAAAAAAAAACTATCGAGTCCCGAATGTGATTCGGGTAGTCTTTTTTTGGATATGGAACTATGCATTGACGGCTAAAAGCTATCAAAGCCGTAGAACTCATAGAGAGCTTCGTTTTGACTAGTTATTGCTCCCGTAACTCCAAAAGAGGCAACCGTTATGGTTGTCCGAATAATCGATATCCTCAGGGCGCAACATCTACGGTGCAAGGTGCAACATCCGTCCAAAATGCCGAAACAGTGTTGTATGACTTTTAGAAATGAGTGCATGGATTTGAAACGGAACAGTACCATGGTGCACCACTATCCAGCGGTGGTATATCGACGAACAGCCACGGTAATCGAGTTTTACCATAAAATTCACGTGAAGAAAACAATGGGTAAAAAAACTATCGAGTGCCGAAAGTGATTCGGATAGTCTTTTTTTGGATATGGAACTATGCATTAACGGCTAAAAGTAGGCAAAGCCGTAGAACTCACAAAGCGCTTCGTTTTGACTAGTTATGGCTCCCGTAACTCCAATAGAGGCAACCGTTATGGCTGTCCGAATAATCGATATCCTCTGGGCGCAGCATCTACGGTGCAAGGTGCAGCATCCATCCAAAATGCCGAAACAGTGCCGTACGACTTTTAGAAATGAGTGCATGGATTTGAAACGGAACAGTACCATGGTGCACCACTATCCAGCGGTGGTATATCGACGACCAGCCACGGTAATCGCGTTTTACCATAAAATTCACATGAAGAACACGATGGGTAAAAAAAACTATCGAGTGTCGAAAGTGATTTGGATAGTCTTTTTTTGGATATGGAACTATGCATTGACAACTAAAAGCAGTCAAAGCCGTAGAACTCACAAAGAGCTTCGTTTTGACTGGTTATGGCTCCCGTAACACCAAAAAAGGCAACCTTTATGGCTGTCCGAATAATCGATGTCCTCAGGGCGCAACATCTACGGTGCAAGGTGCAACATCCGTCCAAAATGCTGAAACAGTGCCGTACGACTTTTAGAAATGAGTGCATGGATTTGAAATGGAACAGTACCATGGTGCACCATTCTCCAGCATTGGTATATCGACGACCAGCCATGGTGATCGCGTTTTACCACAAAATTCATGTGAAGAAAACGATGGGTAAAAAAACTATCGAGTCCCGAAAGTGATTCGGGTAGTTTTTTTGGATATGGAACTATGCATTGACAACTAAAAGCTGTCAAAGTCGTAGAACTCACAAAGAGCTTCGTTTTGACTGGTTATGGCTTCCGTAACTCCAAAAGAGGCAACTGTTATGGCTGTCCGAATAATCGATATCCTCAGGGCGCAACATCTACGGTGCAAGGTGGAACATCCGTCCAAAATACCGAAACAGTGCCGTACGACATTTTGAAATGGGTGCATGGATTTGAAACGGAATAGTACCATGGTGCACCACTCTCCAGCGGTGGTATATCGACGACCAGCCACGGTGATCGCGTTTTACCATAAAATTCACGTGAAGAAAACGATGGGTAAAAAAAACTTTCGAGCCCCGAAAGTGATTCGGGTAGTCTTTTTTTGGATATGGAACTATGCATTGACGGCTAAAAGCTGTCAAAGCCGTAGAACTCACAGAGAGCTTCGTTTTGACTAGTTATGGCTTCCGTAACTCCAAAAGAGGCAACCGTTATGGCTGTCCGAATAATCGATATCCTCAGGGCGCAACATCTACGGTACAAGGTGCAACATCCGTCCAAAATACCGAAACAGTGCCGTACGACTTTTAGAAATGAGTGCATGGATTTGAAACGGAACAGTACCATGGTGCACCACTATCCAGCGGTGGTATATCGACGACCATCCACGGTAATCGCGTTTTACAATAAAATTCACGTGAAGAACACGATGGGTAAAAAAAACTATCGAGTGTCGAAAGTGATTCGGATAGTCTTTTTTTGGATATGGAACTATGAATTGACAACTAAAAGCTGTCAAAGCCGTAGAACTCACAAAGAGCTTCGTTTTGACTGGTTATGGCTTCCGTAACTCCAAAAGAGGCAACCGTTATGGCTGTCCGAATAATCGATATCCTCAGGGCGCAACATCTAAGGTGCAAGGTGGAACATCCGTCCAAAATACCGAAACAGTGCCGTACGACATTTTGAAATGGGTGCATGGATTTGAAACGGAATAGTACCATGGTGCACCACTCTCCAGCGGTGGTATATCGACGACCAGCCACGGTGATCGCGTTTTACCATAAAATTCACGTGAAGAAAACGATGGGTAAAAAAAACTATCGAGTCCCGAATGTGATTCGGGTAGTTTTTTTTTGGATATGGAACTATGCATTGACAGCTAAAAGCTATCAAAGCCGTAGAACTCACAGAGACCTTCGTTTTGACTAATTATTGCTCCCGTAACTCCAAAAGAGGCAACCGTTATGGCTGTCCGAATAATCGATATCCTCAGGGCGCATCATCTACGGTGCAAGGTGCAACATCCGTCCAAAATGCCGAAACAGTGCCGTACGACTTTTAGAAATGAGTGCATGGATTTGAAACGGAACAGTACCATGGTGCACCACTATCCAGCGGTGGTATATCGATGACCAGCCACGGTAATCGCGTTTTACCATAAAATTCACGTGAAGAAAACAATGGGTAAAAAAAAACTATCGAGTGCCGAAAGTGATTCGGATAGTCTATTTTTGGATATGGAACTATGAATTAATGGCTAAAAGTAGTCAAAGCCATAGAACTCACAAAGAGCTTCGTTTTGACTGGTTATGGCTCCCGTAACTCCAAAAGAGGCAACCGTTATGGCTGTCCGAATAATCGATATCCTCAGGGCACAACATCTACGGTGCAAGGTGCAACATCCGTCCAAAATGCCGAAACAGTGCCGTATGACTTTTAGAAATGATTGCATGGATTTGAAACAGAACAGTACCATGGTGCACCTCTCTCCAGCAGTGGTATATCGACGACCAGCCACGGTGATCGTGTTTTACCATAAAATTCACGTGCAGAAAACGATGGGTAAAAAAAAAACTATCGAGTCCCGAATGTGATTCGGGTAGTCTTTTTTTGGATATGGAACTATGCATTGACGGCTAAAAGCGGTCAAAGCCGTAGAACACACAGAGAGCTTCGTTTTGACTGGTTATTGCTCCCGTAACTCCAAAAGAGGCAATCGTTATGGCTGTCCGACTAATCGATATCCTCAAGGCGCAACATTTACGGTGTAAGGTGCAACATCCGTCCAAAATGCCGAAACAGTGCCGTATGACTTTTAGAAATGAGTGCATGGATTTTAAACGGAACAGTACCATGGTGCACCATTATCCAGCGGTGGTATATCGACGACCAGCCACGGTAATCGCGTTTTACCATCAAATTCACGTGAAGAAAACGATGGGTAAAAAAAACTATCGAGTCCCGAAAGTGATTCAGGTAGTTTTTTTGGATATGGAACTATGCATTGATGGGTAAAAGCTGTAAAATCCGTAGAACTCACAGAGAGCTTCGTTTTAACTGGTTATGGCTTCAGTAACTCCAAAAGAGGCAACCGTTATGGATGTCCGAATAATCGATATCCTCAGGGCGCAACATCTACGGTGCAAGGTGCAGCATCCGTCCAAAATGTCAAAACAGTGCCACGGTGCAAGGTGCATGGATTTGAAACGGAACAGTACCATGGTGCACCACTCTCCAGCGGTGGTATACCAACGACCAGCCACGGTGATCGCGTTTTACCATAAAATTCACGTGAAGAAAACGATGGATAAAAAAAACTTTCGAGTCCCGAAAGTGATTCGGGTAGTCTTTTTATGGATATGGAACTATGCATTGACGGCTAAAAGCCGTCAAAGCCGTAGAACTCACAATGAGCTTCGTTTTGACTAGTTATGGCTTCCGTAACTCCAAAAGAGGCAACCGTTATGGCTGTCCGAATAATCGATATCCTCTGGGCGCAACATCTACGGTGCAAGGTGCAACATCCGTCCAAAATGCCGAAACAGTGCCGTACGACTTTTAGAAATGAGTGCATGGATTTGAAACGGAACAGTACCATGGTGCACCACTATCCAGCGGTGGTATATCGACGACCAGCCACAATAATCGCGTTTTACCATAAAATTCACGTGAAGAAAACGATGGGTAAAAAAAACTATCGAGTGTCGAAAGTGATTCGGATAGTCTTTTTTTCGATATGGAACTATGCATTGACGACTAAAAGCTGTCAAAGCCGTAGAACTCACAAAGAGCTTCGTTTTGACTGGTTATGGCTCTCGTAACACCAAAAGAGGCAACCGTTATGGCTGTCCGAATAATCGATATCCTCAGGGCGCAACATCTACGGTGCAAGGTGCAACATCCATCCAAAATGCCGAAACAGTGTCGTACGACTTTTAGAAATGAGTGCATGGATTTGAAATGGAACAGTACCATGGTGCACCATTCTCCAGCATTGGTATATCGACGACCAGCCATGGTGATCGCGTTTTACCATAAAATTCATGTGAAGAAAACGATCGGTAAAAAACTATCGAGTCCCGAAAGTGATTCGGGTAGTGTTTTTTGGATATGGAACTATGCATTGACGGCTAAAAGCTGTCAAAGCCGTAGAACTCACAGAGAGCTTCGTTTTGACTGGTTATGGCTTCCGTAACTCCAAAAGAGGCAACCGTTATGGCTGTCCGAATAATCGATATCCTCAGGGCGCAACATCTACGGTGCAAGGTGCAACATCCGTCCAAAATACAGAAACAGTGTCGTACGACATTTGGAAATGGGTGCAAGGATTTGAAACGGAATAGTACCATGGTGTACCACTCTCCAGCGGTGGTATATCGACGACCAGCCACGGTGATTGCGTTTTACCATAAAATTCACGTGAAGAAAACGATGGGTAAAAAAAACTTTCGAGTCCCAAAAGTGATTCGGGTAGTCTTTTTTTGGATATGGAACTTTGCATTGATGGCTAAAAGCTGTCAAAGCCGTAGAACTCACAGAGAGCTTCGTTTTGACTGGTTATGGCTCCCGTAACTCCAAAAGAGGCAACCGTTATGGTTGTCCGAATAATCGATATCCTCAGGGCGCAACATCTACGGTGCAAGGTGCAACATCCGTCCAAAATACCGAAACAGTGCCGTACGACTTTTAGAATTGAGTGCATGGATTTGAAACGGAACAGTACCATGTTGCACCACTCTTCAGCGGTGGTATATCGACGACCAGCCACGGTGATCGCGTTTTACCATAAAATTCACGTGAAGAAAACGATAGGTAAAAAAAAAACTATCGAGTCCCGAATGTGATTCGGGTAGTCTTTTTTTGGATATGGAACTATGCATTGACGGCTAAAAGCTATCAAAGCCGTAGAACTCATAGAGAGCTTCGTTTTGACTAGTTATTGCTCCCATAACTCCAAAAGAGGCAACCGTTATGGTTGTCCGAATAATCGATATCCTCAGGGCGCAACATCTATGGTGCAAGGTGCAACATTCGTCCAAAATGCCGAAACAGTGTTGTACGACTTTTAGAAATGAGTGCATGGATTTGAAACGGAACAGTACCATGGTGCACCACTATCCAGCGGTGGTATATCGACGACCAGCCACGGTAATCGAGTTTTACCATAAAATTCACGTGAAGAAAACAATGGGTAAAAAAAACTATCGAGTGCCGAAAGTGATTCGGATAGTCTTTTTTTGGATATGGAACTATGCATTAACGGCTAAAAGTAGTCAAAGCCGTAGAACTCACAAAGCGCTTCGTTTTGACTAGTTATGGCTCCCGTAACTCCAATAGAGGCAACCGTTATGGTTGTCCGAATAATCGATATCCTCAGGGCGCAACATCTACGGTGCAAGGTGCAACATCCGTCCAAAATGCCGAAACAGTGTCTTATGACTTTTAAAAATGATTGCATGGATTTGAAACGGAACAGTTTCATGGTGCACCTCTCTCCAGTGGTGGTATATCGACGACCAACCACGGTGATCGCGTTTTACCATAAAATTCACGGGCAGAAAACGATGGGTAAAAAAAACTATCGAGTCTCGAATGTGATTGGTGTAGTCTTTTTTTGGATATGGAACTATGCATTGACGGCTAAAAGCTATCAAAGCCGTAGAACTCACAAAGAGCTTCGTTTTGACTGGTTATTGCTCCCGTAACTCCAAAAGAGGCAACCGTTTTGGCTGTCCGAATAATCGATATCCTCTAGGCGCAACATCTACGGTGCAAGGTGCAACATCCGTCCAAAATGCCTAAACATTGCCGTACGACTTTTAGAAATGAGTGCATGGATTTGAAACGGAATAGTACCATGTTGCACCACTCTCCAGCGGTGGTATATCGAAGACCAGCCACGGTGATCGCGTTTTACCATAAAATACACGTGAATAAAACGATGGGTAAAAAAAAACTATCGAGCCCCGAATATGATTCGGGTAGTCTTTTTCTGGATATGGAACTATGCATTGACGACTAAAAGCTGTCAAAGCCGTAGAACTCACAGAGAGCTTCGTTTTGACTGGTTATGGCTCTCGTAACTCCAAAAGAGGCAACCATTATGGCTGTCCGAATAATCGATATCCTCAGGGCGCAACATCTACGGTGCAAGGTGCAACATCCATCCAAAATGCCGAAACAGTGCCGTACGACTTTTAGAAATGAGTGCATGGATTGGAAACGGAACAGTACCATGGTGCACCACTCTCCAGCGGTGGTATACCAACGACCAGCCACGGTGAACGCGTTTTACCACAAAATTCACGTGAAGAAAACGATGGGTAAAAAAAACTATCGAGTCCCGAAAGTGATTCAGGTAGTTTTTTTTGGATATGGAACTATGCATTGACGGGTAAAAGCTGTAAAATTCGTAGAACTCACAGAGAGCTTCGTTTTAACTGGTTATGGCTTCATTAACTCCAAAAGAGGCAACCTTTATGGATGTCCGAATAATCGATATCCTCATGGCGCAACATCTACGGTGCAAGGTGCAACATCCATTCAAAATTCCGAAACAATGCCGTACGGCTTTTAGAAATGAGTGCATGGATTTGAAATGGAACAGTACCATGGTGCACCACTCTCCAGCGGTGGTATACCGACGACCAGCCACGGTGATCACGTTTTACCATAAAATTCACGTGAAGAAAACGATGGATAAAAAAAAACTTTCGAGTCCTGAAAGTGATTCGGGTAGTCTTTTTATGGATATGGAACTATGCATTGACGGCTAAAAGCCGTCAAAGCCGTAGAACTCACAGAGAGCTTCGTTTTTACTGGTTATGGCTTCCGTAATTCGAAAAGAGGCAACCGTTATGGTTGTCCGAATAATCGATATCCTCAGGGCGCAACATCTACGGTGCAAGGTGCAACATCCGTCCAAAATACCGAAACAGTGCCGTACGACTTTTAGAATTGAGTGCATGGATTTGAAACGGAACAGTACCATGTTGCACCACTCTTCAGCGGTGGTATATCGACGACCAGCCACGGTGATCGCGTTTTACCATAAAATTCACGTGAAGAAAACGATAGGTAAAAAAAAACTATCGAGTCCCGAATGTGATTCGGGTAGTCTTTTTTTGGATATGGAACTATGCATTGACGGCTAAAAGCTATCAAAGCCGTAGAACTCATAGAGAGCTTCGTTTTGACTAGTTATTGCTCCCGTAACTCCAAAAGAGGCAACCGTTATGGTTGTCCGAATAATCGATATCCTCAGGGAGCAACATCTATGGTGCAAGGTGCAACATCCGTCCAAAATGCAGAAACAGTGTTGTACGACTTTTAGAAATGAGTGCATGGATTTGAAACGGAACAGTACCATGGTGCACCACTATCCAGCGGTGGTATATCGACGACCAGCCACGGTAATCGAGTTTTACCATAAAATTCACGTGAAGAAAACAATGGGTAAAAAAAACTATCGAGTGCCGAAAGTGATTCGGATAGTCTTTTTTTGGATATGGAACTATGCATTAACGGCTAAAAGTAGTCAAATCCGTAGAACTCACAAAGCGCTTCGTTTTGACTAGTTATGGCTCCCGTAACTCCAATAGAGGCAACCGTTATGGTTGTCCGAATAATCGATATCCTCAGGGCGCAACATCTACGGTGCAAGGTGCAACATCCGTCCAAAATGCCGAAACAGTGTCTTATGACTTTTAAAAATGATTGCATGGATTTGAAACGGAACAGTTTCATGGTGCACCTCTCTCCAGTGGTGGTATATCGACGACCAGCCACGGTGATCGCGTTTTACCATAAAATTCACGGGCAGAAAACGATGGGTAAAAAAAACTATCGAGTCTCGAATGTGATTCGTGTAGTCTTTTTTTGGATATGGAGCTATGCATTGACGGCTAAAAGCTATCAAAGCCGTAGAACTCACAGAGAGCTTCGTTTTGACTGGTTATTGCTCCCGTAACTCCAAAAGAGGCAACCGTTTTGGCTGTCCGAATAATCGATATCCTCTAGGAGCAACATCTACGGTGCAAGGTGCAACATCCGTCCAAAATGCCTAAACATTGCCGTACGACTTTTAGAAATGAGTGCATGGATTTGAAACAGAATAGTACCATGTTGCACCACTCTCCAGCGGTGGTATATCGAAGACCAGCCACGGTGATCGCGTTTTACCATAAAATACACGTGAAGAAAACGATGGGTAAAAAAAACTATCGAGCCCCGAATATGATTCGGGTAGTCTTTTTCTGGATATGGAACTATGCATTGACGACTAAAAGCTGTCAAAGCCGTAGAACTCACAGAGAGCTTCGTTTTGACTGGTTATGGCTCTCGTAACTCCAAAAGAGGCAACCATTATGGCTGTCCGAATAATCGATATCCTCAGGGCGCAACATCTACGGTGCAAGGTGCAACATCCATCCAAAATGCCGAAACAGTGCCGTACGACTTTTAGAAATGAGTGCATGGATTGGAAACGGAACAGTACCATGGTGCACCACTCTCCAGCGGTGGTATACCAACGACCAGCCACGGTGAACGCGTTTTACCACAAAATTCACATGAAGAAAACGATGGGTAAAAAAAACTATCGAGTCCCGAAAGTGATTCAGGTAGTTTTTTTTGGATATGGAACTATGCATTGACGGGTAAAAGCTGTAAAATTCGTAGAACTCACAGAGAGCTTCGTTTTAACTGGTTATGGCTTCATTAACTCCAAAAGAGGCAACCGTTATGGATGTCCGAATAATCGATATCCTCATGGCGCAACATCTACGGTGCAAGGTGCAACATCCATTCAAAATTCCGAAACAATGCCGTACGGCTTTTAGAAATGAGTGCATGAATTTGAAATGGAACAGTACCATGGTGCACCACTCTCCAGCGGTGGTATACCGACGACCAGCCACGGTGATCACGTTTTACCATAAAATTCACGTGAAGAAAACGATGGATAAAAAAAAACTTTTGAGTCCCGAAAGTGATTCGGGTAGTCTTTTTATGGATATGGAACTATGCATTGACGGCTAAAAGCCGTCAAAGCCGTAGAACTCACAGAGAGCTTCGTTTTTACTGGTTATGGCTTCCGTAACTCGAAAAGAGGCAACCGTTATGGTTGTCCGAATAATCGATATCCTCAGGGCGCAACATCTACGGTGCAAGGTGCAACATCCATCCAAAATACCAAAACAGTGCCGTACGACTTTTAGAATTGAGTGCATGGATTTGAAACGGAACAGTACCATGTTGCACCACTCTTCAGCGGTGGTATATCGACGACCAGCCACGGTGATCGCGTTTTACCATAAAATTCACGTGAAGAAAACGATAGGTAAAAAAAAACTATCGAGTCCCGAATGTGATTCGGGTAGTCTTTTTTTTGGATATGGAACTATGCATTGACGGCTAAAAGCTATCAAAGCCGTAGAACTCATAGAGAGCTTTGTTTTGACTAGTTATTGCTCCCGTAACTCCAAAAGAGGCAACCGTTATGGTTGTCCGAATAATCGATATCCTCAGGGCGCAACATCTATGGTGCAAGGTGCAACATCCGTCCAAAATGCCGAAACAGTGTTGTACGACTTTTAGAAATGAGTGCATGGATTTGAAACGGAACAGTACCATGGTGCACCACTATCCAGCGGTGGTATATCGACGACCAGCCACGGTAATCGAGTTTTACCATAAAATTCACGTGAAGAAAACAATGGGTAAAAAAAACTATCGAGTGCCGAAAGTGATTCGGATAGTCTTTTTTTGGATATGGAACTATGCATTAACGGCTAAAAGTAGTCAAAGCCGTAGAACTCACAAAGCGCTTCGTTTTGACTAGTTATGGCTCCCGTAACTCCAATAGAGGCAACCGTTATGGTTGTCCGAATAATCGATATCCTCAGGGCGCAACATCTACGGTGCAAGGTGCAACATCCGTCCAAAATGCCGAAACAGTGTCTTATGACTTTTAAAAATGATTGCATGGATTTGAAACGGAACAGTTTCATGGTGCAACTCTCTCCAGTGGTGGTATATCGACGACCAGCCACGGTGATCGCGTTTTACCATAAAATTCACGGGCAGAAAACGATGGGTAAAAAAAACTATCGAGTCTCGAATGTGATTCGTGTAGTCTTTTTTTGGATATGGAACTATGCATTGACGGCTAAAAGCTATCAAAGCCGTAGAACTCACAGAGAGCTTCGTTTTGACTGGTTATTGCTCCCGTAACTCCAAAAGAGGCAACCGTTTTGGCTGTCCGAATAATCGATATCCTCTAGGCGCAACATCTACGGTGCAAGGTGCAACATCCGTCCAAAATGCCTAAACATTGCCGTACGACTTTTAGAAATGAGTGCATGGATTTGAAACGGAATAGTACCATGTTGCACCACTCTCCAGCGGTGGTATATCGAAGACCAGCCACGGTGATCGCGTTTTACCATAAAATACACGTGAAGAAAACGATGGGTAAAAAAAAACTATCGAGCCCCGAATATGATTCGGGTAGTCTTTTTCTGGATATGGAACTATGCATTGACGACTAAAAGCTGTCAAAGCCGTAGAACTCACAGAGAGCTTCGTTTTGACTGGTTATGGCTCTCGTAACTCCAAAAGAGGCAACCATTATGGTTGTCCGAATAATCGATATCCTCAGGGCGCAACATCTACGGTGCAAGGTGCAACATCCATCCAAAATGCCGAAACAGTGTCGTACGACTTTTAGAAATGAGTGCATGGATTGGAAACGGAACAGTACCATGGTGCACCACTCTCCAGCGGTGGTATACCAACGACCAGCCACGGTGAACGCGTTTTACCACAAAATTCACGTGAAGAAAACGATGGGTAAAAAAAACTATCGAGTCCCGAAAGTGATTCAGGTAGTTTTTTTTGGATATGGAACTATGCATTGACGGGTAAAAGCTGTAAAATTCGTAGAACTCATAGAGAGCTTCGTTTTAACTGGTTATGGCTTCATTAACTCCAAAAGAGGCAACCGTTATGGATGTCCGAATAATCGATATCCTCATGGCGCAACATCTACGGTGCAAGGTGCAACATCCATTCAAAATTCCGAAACAATGCCGTACGGCTTTTAGAAATGAGTGCATGGATTTGAAATGGAACAGTACCATGGTGCACCACTCTCCAGCGGTGGTATACCGACGACCAGCCACGGTGATCACGTTTTACCATAAAATTCACGTGAAGAAAACGATGGATAAAAAAAAACTTTCGAGTCCCGAAAGTGATTCGGGTAGTCTTTTTATGGATATGGAACTATGCATTGACGGCTAAAAGCCGTCAAAGCCGTAGAACTCACAGAGAGCTTCGTTTTTACTGGTTATGGCTTCCGTAACTCCAAAAGAGGCAACCGTTATGGCTGTCCGAATAATTGATATCCTCTAGGCGCAACATCTACGGTGCAAGGTGCAACATCCATCCAAAATGCCGAAACAGTGCCGTACGACTTTTAGAAATGAGTGCATGGATTTGAAACGGAACAGTACCATGGTGCACCACTAACCAGCGGTGGTATATCGACGACCAGCCACGGTAATCGCGTTTTACCATAAAATTCACGTGAAGAAAACGATGGGTAAAAAAAAACTATCGAGTGTCGAAAGTGATTCGGATAGTCTTTTTTTGGATATGGAACTATGCATTGACGACTAAAAGCAGTCAAAGCCGTAGAACTCACAAAGAGCTTCGTTTTGACTGGTTATGGCTCCCGTAACACCAAAAGAGGCAACCGTTATGGCTGTCCGAATAATCGATATCCTCAGGGCGCAACATCTACGGTGCAAGGTGCAACATCCGTCCAAAATGCCGAAACAGTGCCGTACGACTTTTAGAAATGAGTGCATGGATTTGAAACGGAACAGTACCATGGTGCACCATTCTCCAGCATTGGTATATCGACGACCAGCCATGGTGATCGCGGTTTACCATAAAATTCATGTGAAGAAAACGATCGGTAAAAAAACTATCGAGTCCCGAAAGTGATTCGGGTAGTGTTTTTTGGATATGGAACTATGCATTGACGGCTAAAAGCCATCAAAGCCGTAGAACTCACAGAGAGCTTCGTTTTGACTGGTTATGGCTTCCGTAACTCCAAAAGAGGCAACCGTTATGGCTGTCCGAATAATCGATATCCTCAGGGCGCAACATCTACGGTGCAAGGTGAAACATCCGTCCAAAATACCGAAACAGTGCCGTACGACATTTTGAAATGGGTGCTAGGATTTGAAACGGAATAGTACCATGGTGCACCACTCTCCAGCGGTGGTATATCGACGACCAGCAACGGTGATCGCGTTTTACCATAAAATTCACGTGAAGAAAACGATGGGTAAAAAAAAACTTTCGAGTCCCGAAAGTGATTCAGGTAGTCTTTTTTTGGATATGGAACTATGCATTGATGGCTAAAAGCTGTCAAAGCCGTAGAACTCACAGAGAGCTTCGTTTTGATTGGTTATGGCTACCGTAACTCCAAAAGAGGCAACCGTTATGGTTGTCCGAATAATCGATATCCTCAGGGCGCAACATCTACGGTGCAAGGTGCAACATCCGTCCAAAATACCGAAACAGTGCCGTACGACTTTTAGAAATGAGTGCATGGATTTGAAACGGAACAGTACCATGTTGCACCACTCTCCAGCGGTGGTATATCGACGACCAGCCACGGTGATCGCGTTTTACCATAAAATTCACGTGAAGAAAACGATAGGTAAAAAAAACTATCGAGTCCCGAATGTGATTCGGGTAGTCTTTTTTTGGATATGGAACTATGCATTGACGGATAAAAGCTATCAAAGCCGTCGAACTCATAGAGAGCTTCGTTTTGACTAGTTATTGCTCCCGTAACTCCAAAAGAGGCAACCGTTATGGTTGTCCGAATAATCGATATCCTCAGGGCGCAACATCTACGGTGCAAGGTGCAACATCCGTCCAAAATGCCGAAACAGTGCCGTACGACTTTTAGAAATGAGTGCATGGATTTGAAACGGAACAGTACCATGGTTCACCACTATCCAGCGGTGGTATATCGACGACCAGCCACGGTAATCGAGTTTTACCATAAAATTCACGTGAAGAAAACAATGGATAAAAACAACTATCGAGTGCCGAAAGTGATTCGGATAGTCTTTTTTTGGATATGGAACTATGCATTAACGGCTAAAAATAGTCAAAGCCGTAGAACTCACAAAGCGCTTCGTTTTGACTGGTTATGGCTCCCGTAACTCCAATAGAGGCAACCGTTATGGCTGTCCGAATAATCGATATCCTCAGGGCGCAACATCTACTGTGCAAGGTGCAACATCCGTCCAAAATGCCGAAACAGTGTCTTATGACTTTTAAAAATGATTGCATGTATTTGAAACGGAACAGTTTCATGGTGCACCTCTCTCCAGTGGTGGTATATCGATGACCAGCCACGGCGATCGCGTTTTACCATAAAATTCACGTGCAGAAAACGATGGGTAAAAAAAACTATCGAGTCCCGAATGTGATTCGGGTAGTCTTTTTTTGGATATGGAACTATGCATTGACGGCTAAAAGCTATCAAAGCCGTAGAACTCACAGAGAGCTTCGGTTTGACTGGTTATTGCTCCCATAACTCCAAAAGAGGCAACCGTTTTGGCTATCCGAATAATCGATATCCTCTAGGCGCAACATCTATGGTGCAAGGTGCAACATCCGTCCAAAATGCCTAAACAGTGCCGTACGACTTTTAGAAATGAGTGCATGGATTTGAAACGGAACAGTACCATGTTGCACCACTCTTCAGCGGTGGTATATCGACGACCAGCCACAGTGATCGCGTTTTACCATAAAATTCACGTGAAGAAAACGATGGGTAAAAAAAAACTATCGAGTCCCGAATGTGATTCGGGTAGTCTTTTTTTGGATATGGAACTATGCATTGACGGCTAAAAGCTATCAAAGCCGTAGAACTCATAGAGAGCTTCGTTTTGACTAGTTATTGCTCCCGTAACTCCAAAAGAGGCAACCGTTATGGTTGTCCGAATAATCGATATCCTCAGGGCGCAACATCTATGGTGCAAGGTGCAACATCCGTCCAAAATGCCGAAACAGTGTTGTACGACTTTTAGAAATGATTGCATGGATTTGAAACGGAACAGTACCATGGTGCACCACTATCCAGCGGTGGTATATCGACGACCAGCCACGGTAATCGAGTTTTACCGTAAAATTCACGTGAAGAAAACAATGGGTAAAAAAAACTATCGAGTGCCGAAAGTGATTCGGATAGTCTTTTTTTGGATATGGAACTATGCATTAACGGCTAAAAGTAGTCAAAGCCGTAGAACTCACAAAGCGCTTCGTTTTGACTAGTTATGGCTCCCGTAACTCCAATAGAGGCAACCGTTATGGTTGTCCGAATAATCGATATCCTCAGGGCGCAACATCTACGGTGCAAGGTGCAACATCCGTCCAAAATGCCGAAACAGTGTCTTATGACTTTTAAAAATGATTGCATGGATTTGAAACGGAATAGTTTCATGGTGCACCTCTCTCCATTGGTGGTATATCGACGACTAGCCACGGTGATCGCGTTTTACCATAAAATTCACGGGCAGAAAACGATGGGTAAAAAAAACTATCGAGTCTCGAATGTGATTCGTGTAGTCTTTTTTTGGATATGGAACTATGCATTGACGGCTAAAAGCTATCAAAGCCGTAGAACTCACAGAGAGCTTCGTTTTGACTGGTTATTGCTCCCGTAACTCCAAAAGAGGCAACCGTTTTGGCTGTCCGAATAATCGATATCCTCTAGGCGCAACATCTACGGTGCAAGGTGCAACATCCGTCCAAAATGCCTAAACATTGCCGTACGACTTTTAGAAATGAGTGCATGGATTTGAAACGGAATAGTACCATGTTGCACCACTCTCCAACGGTGGTATATCGAAGACCAGCCACGGTGATCGCGTTTTACCATAAAATACACGTGAAGAAAACGATGGGTAAAAAAAAACTATCGAGCCCCGAATATGATTCGGGTAGTCTTTTTCTGGATATGGAACTATGCATTGACGACTAAAAGCTGTCAAAGCCGTAGAACTCACAGAGAGCTTCGTTTTGACTGGTTATGGCTCTCGTAACTCCAAAAGAGGCAACCATTATGGCTGTCCGAATAATCGATATCCTCAGGGCGCAACATCTACGGTGCAAGGTGCAACATCCATCCAAAATGCCGAAACAGTGCCGTACGACTTTTAGAAATGAGTGCATGGATTGGAAACGGAACAGTACCATGGTGCACCACTCTCCAGCGGTGGTATACCAACGACCAACCACAGTGAACGCGTTTTACCACAAAATTCAAGTGAAGAAAACGATGGGTAAAAAAACTATCGAGTCCCGAAAGTGATTCAGGTAGTTTTTTTTGGATATGGAACTATGCATTGACGGGTAAAAGCTGTAAAATTCGTAGAACTCACAGAGAGCTTCGTTTTAACTGGTTATGGCTTCATTAACTCCAAAAGAGGCAACCGTTATGGATGTCCGAATAATCGATATCCTCATGGCGCAACATCTACGATGCAAGGTGCAACATCCATTCAAAATTCCGAAACAATGCCGTACGGCTTTTAGAAATGAGTGCATGGATTTGAAATGGAACAGTACCATGGTGCACCACTCTCCAGCGGTGGTATACCGACGACCAGCCACGGTGATCACGTTTTACCATAAAATTCACGTGAAGAAAACGATGGATAAAAAAAACTTTCGAGTCCCGAAAGTGATTCGGGTAGTCTTTTTATGGATATGGAACTATGCATTGACGGCTAAAAGCCGTCAAAGCCGTAGAACTCACAGAGAGCTTCGTTTTTACTGGTTATGGCTTCCGTAACTCCAAAAGAGGCAACCGTTATGGCTGTCCGAATAATTGATATCCTCTGGGCGCAACATCTACGGTGCAAGGTGCAACATCCATCCAAAATGCCGAAACAGTGCCGTACGACTTTTAGAAATGAGTGCATGGATTTGAAACGGAACAGTACCATGGTGCACCACTAACCAGCGGTGGTATATCGACGACCAGCCACGGTAATCGCGTTTTACCATAAAATTCACGTGAAGAAAACGATGGGTAAAAAAACTATCGAGTGTCGAAAGTGATTCGGATAGTCTTTTTTTGGATATGGAACTATGCATTGACGACTAAAAGCAGTCAAAGCCGTAGAACTCACAAAGAGCTTCGTTTTGACTGGTTATGGCTCCCGTAACACCAAAAGAGGCAACCGTTATGGCTGTCCGAATAATCGATATCCTCAGGGCGCAACATCTACGGTGCAAGGTGCAACATCCGTCCAAAATGCCGAAACAGTGCCGTACGACTTTTAGAAATGAGTGCATGGATTTGAAACGGAACAGTACCATGGTGCACCATTCTCCAGCATTGGTATATCGACGACCAGCCATGGTGATCGCGTTTTACCATAAAATTCATGTGAAGAAAACAATCGGTAAAAAAACTATCGAGTCCCGAAAGTGATTCGGGTAGTGTTTTTTGGATATGGAACTATGCATTGACGGCTAAAAGCCATCAAAGCCGTAGAACTCACAGAGAGCTTTGTTTTGACTGGTTATGGCTTCCGTAACTCCAAAAGAGGCAACCGTTATGGCTGTCCGAATAATCGATATCCTCAGGGCGCAACATCTACGGTGCAAGGTGAAACATCCGTCCAAAATACCGAAACAGTGCCGTACGACATTTTGAAATGGGTGCTAGGATTTGAAACGGAATAGTACCATGGTGCACCACTCTCCAGCGGTGGTATATCGACGACCAGCAACGGTGATCGCGTTTTACCATAAAATTCACGTGAAGAAAACGATGGGTAAAAAAAAACTTTCGAGTCCCGAAAGTGATTCGGGTAGTCTTTTTTTGGATATGGAACTATGCATTGATGGCTAAAAGCTGTCAAAGTCGTAGAACTCACAGAGAGCTTCGTTTTGATTGGTTATGGCTCCCGTAACTCCAAAAGAGGCAACCGTTATGGTTGTCCGAATAATCGATATCCTCAGGGCGTAACATCTACGGTGCAAGGTGCAACATCCGTCCAAAATACCGAAACAGTGCCGTACGACTTTTAGAAATGAGTGCATGGATTTGAAACGGAACAGTACCATGTTGCACCACTCTCCAGCGGTGGTATATCGACGACCAGCCACGGTGATCGCGTTTTACCATAAAATTCACGTGAAGAAAACGATAGGTAAAAAAAAACCATCGAGTCCCGAATGTGATTCGAGTAGTCTTTTTTGGATATGGAACTATGCATTGACGGCTAAAAGCTATCAAAGCCGTAGAACTCATAGAGAGCTTCGTTTTGACTAGTTATTGCTCCCGTAACTCCAAAAGAGGTAACCGTTATGGTTGTCCGAATAATCGATATCCTCAGGGCGCAACATCTACGGTGCAAGGTGCAACATCCGTCCAAAATGCCGAAACAGTGCCGTACGACTTTTAGAAATGAGTGCATGGATTTGAAACGGAACAGTACCATGGTGCACCACTATCCAGCGGTGGTATATCGACGACCAGCCACGGTAATCGAGTTTTACCATAAAATTCACGTGAAGAAAACAATGGATAAAAACAACTATCGAGTGCCGAAAGTGATTCGGATAGTCTTTTTTTGGATATGGAACTATGCATTAACGGCTAAAAATAGTCAAAGCCGTAGAACTCACAAAGCGCTTCGTTTTGACTGGTTATGGCTCCCGTAACTCCAATAGAGGCAACCGTTATGGCTGTCCGAATAATCGATATCCTCAGGGCGCAACATCTACGGTGCAAGGTGCAACATCCGTCCAAAATGCCGAAACAGTGTCTTATGACTTTTAAAAATGATTGCATGGATTTGAAACGGAACAGTTTCATGGTGCACCTCTCTCCAGTGGTGGTATATCGACGACCAGCCACGGTGATCGCGTTTTACCATAAAATTCACGTGCAGAAAACGATGGGTAAAAAAAACTATCGAGTCCCGAATGTGATTCGGGTAGTCTTTTTTTGGATATGGAACTATGCATTGACGGCTAAAAGCTATCAAAGCCGTAGAACTCACAGAGAGCTTTAGTTTGACTGGTTATTGCTCCCGTAACTCCAAAAGAGGCAACCGTTTTGGCTATCCGAATAATCGATATCCTCTAGGCGCAACATCTACGGTGCAAGGTGCAACATCCGTCCAAAATGCCTAAACATTGCCGTACGACTTTTAGAAATGAGTGCATGGATTTGAAACGGAATAGTACCATGTTGCAACACTCTCCAGCGATGGTATATCGAAGACCAGCCACGGTGATCGCGTTTTACCATAAAATACACGTGAAGAAAACGATGGGTAAAAAAAAACTATCGAGCCCCGAATATGATTCGGGTAGTCTTTTTCTGGATATGGAACTATGCATTGACGACTAAAAGCTGTCAAAGCCGTAGAACTCACAGAGAGCTTTGTTTTGACTGGTTATGGCTCTCGTAACTCCAAAAGAGGCAACCATTATGGCTGTCCGAATAATCGATATCCTCAGGGCGCAACATCTACAGTGCAAGGTGCAACATCCATCCAAAATGCCGAAACAGTGCCGTACGACTTTTAGAAATGAGTGCATGGATTGGAAACGGAACAGTACCATGGTGCACCACTCTCCAGCGGTGGTATACCAACGACCAGCCACGGTGAACGCGTTTTACCACAAAATTCACGTGAAGAAAACGATGGGTAAAAAAAACTATCGAGTCCCGAAAGTGATTCAGGTAGTTTTTTTTGGATATGGAACTATGCATTGACGGGTAAAAGCTGTAAAATCCGTAGAACTCACAGAGAGCTTCGTTTTAACTGGTTATGGCTTCATTAACTCCAAAAGAGGCAACCGTTATGGATGTCCGAATAATCGATATCCTCATGGCGCAACATCTACGGTGCAAGGTGCAACATCCATTCAAAATTCCGAAATAATGCCGTACGGCTTTTAGAAATGAGTGCATGGATTTGAAATGGAACAGTACCATGGTGCACCACTCTCCAGCGGTGGTATACCGATGACCAGCCACGGTGATCACGTTTTACCATAAAATTCACGTGAAGAAAACGATGGGTTAAAAAAACTATCGAGTCCCGAATATGATTCGGGTAGTCATTTTTAGATATGGAACCGTGCATTGATGAATAAAAGCTTTCAAAGCCGTAGAAATCACAGAAAGCTTCGTTTTGACTGGTTATGGCTCTCGTAACTCCAAAAGAGGCAACCGTTATGGCTGTCCGAATAATCGATATCCTCCGAGCGCAACATCTACGGGGCAAGGTGCAACATCCGTCCAAAATGCCGAAACAGTGCCGTACGATTTTTAGAAATGAGTGCATGGATTTGAAACGGAATAGTACCATGGTGCACCACTATCCAGCGGTGGTATATCGACGACCAGCCACGGTAATCGCGTTTTACCATAAAATTCACGTAAAGAAAACGATGGGTAAAAAAAAACTATCGAGTGTCGAAAGTGATTCGGATAGTCTTTTTTTGGATATGGAACTATGCATTGACGACTAAAAGCAGTCAAAGCCATAGAACTCACAAAGAGCTTCGTTTTGACTGGTTATGGCTCCCGTAACACCAAAAGAGGCAACCGTTATGGCTGTCCGAATAATCGATATCCTTAGGGCGCAACATCTACGGTGCAAGGTGCAACATCCGTCCAAAATGCCGAAACAGTGCCGTACGACTTTTAGAAATGAGTGCATGGATTTGAAACGGAACAGTACAATGGTGCACCATTCTCCAGCATTGGTATATCGACGACCAGCCATGGTGATCGCGTTTTACCATAAAATTCATGTGAAGAAAACGATTGGTAAAAAAACTATCGAGTCCCGAAAGTGATTCGGTAGTGTTTTTTGGATATGGAACTATGCATTGACGGCTAAAAGCCATCAAAGCCGTAGAACTCACAGAGAGCTTCGTTTTGACTGGTTATGGCTTCCGTAACTCCAAAAGAGGCAACCGTTATGGCTGTCCGAATAATCGATATCCTCAGGGCGCAACATCTACGGTGCAAGGTGAAACATCCGTCCAAAATACCGAAACAGTGCCGTACGACATTTTGAAATGGGTGCTAGGATTTGAAACGGAATAGTACCATGGTGCACCACTCTCCAGCGGTGGTATATCGACGACCAGCCACGGTGATCGCGTTTTACCATAAAATTCACGTGAAGAAAACAATGGGTAAAAAAAAACTTTCGAGTCCCGAAAGTGATTCGGGTAGTCTTTTTTTGGATATGGAACTATGCACTGATGTCTAAAAGCTGTCAAAGCCGTAGAACTCACAGAGAGCTTCGTTTTGATTGGTTATGGCTCCCGTAACTCCAAAAGAGGCAACCGTTATGGTTGTCCGAATAATCGATATCCTCAGGGCGCAACATCTACGGTGCAAGGTGCAACATCCATCCAAAATACCGAACAGTGCCGTACGACTTTTAGAAATGAGTGCAAGGATTTGAAACGGAACAGTACCATGTTGCACCACTCTCCAGCGGTGGTATATCGACGACCAGCCACGGTGATCGCGTTTTAACATAAAATTCACGTGAAGAAAACAATGGGTAAAAAAAAACTATCGAGTCCCGAATGTGATTCGAGTAGTATTTTTTTGGATATGGAACTATGCATTGACGGCTAAAAGCTATCAAAGCCGTAGAACTCATAGAGAGCTTCGTTTTTACTGGTTATTGCTCCCGTAACTCCAAAAGAGGCAACCGTTATGGTTGTCCGAATAATCGATATCCTCAAGGCGCAATATCTACGGTGCAAGGTGCAACATCCGTCCAAAATGCAGAAACAGTGCCGTACGACTTTTGGAAATGAGTGCATGGATTTGAAACGGAACAGTACCATGGTGCACCACTTTCCAGCGGTGGTATATCGACGACCAGCCACGGTAATCGCGTTTTACCATAAAATTCACGCGAAGAAAACAATGGGTAAAAAAAAACTATCGAGTGCCGAAAGTGATTCAGATAGTCTTTTTTTGGATATGGAACTATGCATTAACGGCTAAAAGTAGTAAAAGCCGTAGAACTCACAAAGAGCTTCGTTTTGACTGGTTATGGCTCCCGTAACTCCAAAAGAGGCAACCGTTATGGCTGTCCGAATAATCGATATCCTCAGGGCGCAACAACTACGGTGCAAGGTGGAACATCCATCCAAAATACCGAAACAGTGCCGAATGACTTTTAAAAATGATTGCATGGATTTGAAACAAAAAAGTTTCATGGTGCACCTCTCTCCAGCGGTGGTATATCGACAACCAGCCACGGTGATCGCGTTTTACCATAAAATTCACGTGCAGAAAACGATGAGTAAAAAAAAACTATCGAGTCCCGAATGTGATTCGGGTAGTCTTTTTTTTGGATATGGAACTATGCATCGACGGCTAAAAGCTATCAAAGCCGTAGAACTCACAGAGAGCTTCGTTTTGACTGGTTATTGCTCCCGTAACTCCAAAAGAGGCAACCGTTATGGCTGTCCGAATAATCGATATCCTCAGGGCGCAACATTTACGGTGCAAGGTGCAACATCCGTCCAAAATGCCGAAACAGTGCCGTATGACTTTTAGAAATGAGTGCATGGATTTGAAATAGAAAAGTACCATGGTGCACCTCTCTTCAGCGATGGTATATCGACAACCAGCCACGGTGATCGCGTATTATCATAAAATTCACGTGAAGAAAATGATGGGTAAAAAAACTATCGAGTCCCGAATGTGATTCGGGTAGTATTTTTTTGGATATGGAACTATGCATTGACGGCTAAAAGCTATCAAAGCTGTAGAACTCATAGAGAGCTTCGTTTTTACTGGTTATTGCTCCCGTAACTCCAAAAGAGGCAACCGTTATGGTTGTCCGAATAATCGATATCCTCAGGGCGCAATATCTACGGTGCAAGGTGCAACATCCGTCCAAAATGCCGAAACAGTGCCGTACGACTTTTAGAAATGAGTGCATGGATTTGAAACGAAACAGTACCATGGTGCACCACTCTCCAGCGGTGGTATACCAACGACCAGCCATGGTGAACGCGTTTTACCACAAAATTCACGTGAAGAAAACGATGGGTAAAAAAAACTATCGAGTCCCGAAAGTGATTCGGATAGTCTTTTTTTGGATATGGAACTATGCATTGACGGCAAAAAGTTGTCAAAGCCGTAGAACTCATAGAGAGCTTCGTTTTGACTGGTTATGGCTTCCGTAACTACAAAAGGGGCAACCGTTATGGCTGTCCGAATAATCGATATCCTCAGGGCACAACATCTACGGTGCAAGTTGCAACATCCGTCCAAAATGCCAAAACTGTGCCGTACGACATTTTGAAATGGGTGCATGGATGTGAAACGGAATAGTACCATGGTGCACCACTCTCCAGCGGTGGTATATCGACGACCAACCACGACGATCGCGTTTTACCATAAAATTCACGTGAAGAAAACGATGGGTAAAAAAAACTTTCGAGTCCCGAAAATGATTCGGGTAGTCTTTTTTTGGATATGGAACTATGCATTGATGGCTAAAAGCTGTCAAATCCATAGAACTCACAGAGAGCTTCGTTTTGACTAGTTATGGCTCCCGTAACTCCAAAAGAGGCAATGGCTGTCCGAATAATCGATATCCTCAGGGCGCAACATCTACGGTGCAAGGTGCAACATCCGTCCAAAATACCAAAACAGTGCCGTACGACTTTTAGAAATGAGTGCATGGATTTGAAACGGAACAGTACCATGGTGCACCACTCTCCAGCGTTGGTATATCGACGACCAGCCACGGTGATCGCGTTTTACCATAAAATTCATGTGAAGAAAACGATGGGTAAAAAAAACTATCGAGTCCCGAATGTGATTCGGGTAGTCTTTTTTTGGATATGGAACTATGCATTGACAGCTAAAAGCTGTCAACGCCGTAGAACTCACAGAAGGCTTCGTTTTGACTTGTTATTGCTCCCGTAACTCCAAAAGAGGCAACCGTTATGGCTGTCCGAATAATCGATATCCTCAGGGCGCAACATCTACGGTGCAAGGTGCAACATCCGTCCAAAATGTCGAAACAGTGTCGTACGATTTTTAGAAATGAGTGCATGGATTTGAAACGGAACAGTACCATGGTGCACCACTATCCAGCGGTGGTATATCGACGACCAGCCATGGTAATCGCGTTTTACCATAAGATTCACGTGAAGAAAACAATGGGTAAAAAAAACTATCGAGTGCCGAAAGTGATTCGGATAGTATTTTTTTGGATATGGAACTATGCATTGATGGCTAAAAGTAGTCAAAGCCGTAGAACTCACAAAGAGCTTCGTTTTGACTGGTTTTGTCTCCCGTAACTCCAAAAGAGGCAACCGTTATGGCTGTCCGAATAATCGATATCCTCAGGGCGCAACATCTACGGTGCAAGGTGCAACATCCGTATAAAATGCCGAAACAGTGTCGTATGACTTTAAGAAATGATTGCATGGATTTGAAATGGAACGGTACCATGGTGCACCTCTCTCCAACGGTGGTATATCGGCGACCAGCCACGGTGATCGCGTTTTACCATAAAATTCACGTGAAGAAAACGATGGGTAAAAAAAACTATCGATTCCCGAATGTGATTCGGGTAGTCTTTTTTTGGATATGCAACTATGCATTGACGGCTAAAAGCGGTCAAAGCCGTAGAACTCCCAGAGAGCTTCGTTTTGACTGGTTATTGCTCCCGTAACTCCAAAAGAGGCAACCATTATGGCTGTCCGAATAATCGATATCCTCAGAGCGCAACATCTACGGTGCAAGGTGCAACATCCGTCCGAAATGCCGAAACAATGCCGTACGACTTTTATAAATGAGTGCATGGATTTGAAACGGAACTGTACCATGGTGCACCACTCTCCAGCGGTGGTATATCGACGACCAGCCACAGTGATCGCGTTTTACCATAAAATTCACGTGAAGAAAACGATGGGTAAAAATAAACTATCGAGTCCCGAAAGTGATTCGGGTAGTTTTTTTTGGATATGCAACTATGCATTGACGGCTAAAAGCTGTCAAAGCCGTAGAACTCACAAAGAGCTTCGTTTTCACTGGTTATGGCTCCTGTAACACCAAAAGAGGCAACCGTTATGGTTGTCCGAATAATCGATATCCTCAGGGCGCAACATCTACGGTGCAAGGTGCAACATCCGTCCAAAATGCTGAAACAGTGCCGTACGACTTTTAGAAATGAGTGCATGGATTTGAAACGGAACACTACATGGGTGCACCACTCTCCAGCGGTGGTATATCGACGACCAACCACGGTGATCGCGTTTTACCATAAAATTCATGTGAAGAAAACGATGGGTAAAAAAACTATCAAGTCCCGAAATTGATTCGGGTAGTTTTTTTTGGATATGGAACTATGCATTGATGGCTAAAAGCTGTCAAAGCTGTAGAACTCACAGTGAGCTTCATTTTGACTGGTTATGGCTTCCGTAACTCCAAAAGGGGCAACCGTTATGGTTGTCCGAATAATCGATATCCTTAGGGTGCAACATCTACGGTGCAAGGTGCAACATCCGTCCAAAATACCAAAACAGTGCCGTACGACTTTTTTAAATGAGTGCATGGATTTGAAACGGAATAGTACCATGGTGCACCACTCTCCAGCGGTGGTATATCGACGAGCAGCCACGGTGATCACGTTTTACCATAAAATTCACGTGAAGAAAACGATGGATGAAAAAAACTTTCGAGTCCCGAAAGTGATTCGGTTAGTATTTTTTTGGATATGGAACTATGCATTGATGGCTATAAGCTATCAAAGCCGTAGAACTCACAGTGAGCTTCGTTTTGACTGGTTATGGCTCCCGTAACTCCAAAAGAGGCAACCGTTATGGTTGTCCGAATAATCTATAACCTCAGGGCGCAACATCTACGGTGCAAGGTGCAACATCCATCCAAAATACCGAAACAGTGCCGTATGACTTTTAGAAATGAGTGCATGGATTTGAAACGGAATAGTTCGATGGTGCACCACTCTCCAGCGGTGGTATATCGACGACCAGCCACGGTGATCGCGTTTTACCATAAAATTCACATGAAGAAAACGATGGGTAAAAAAAAACTATCGAGTCCCGAATGTGATTCGGGTAGTCTTTTTTTGGATATGGAACTATGCATTCACGGCCAAAAGCGTTCAAAGCCGTAGAACTCACAGAGAGCTTCATTTTGACTGGTTATTGCTCCCGCAACTCCAAAAGAGGCAATCGTTATGGCTATCCGAATAATCGATATCCTCAGGGCGCAACATCTACGGTGCAATGTGCAAAATCCGTCCAAAACGCCGAAACAGTGCCGTACGACTTTTAGAAATGAGTGCATGGATTTGAAACGGAACAGTACCATGGTGCACCACTATCCAGCGGTGGTATATCTACGACCAGCCATGGTAATCGCATTTTACCATAAAATTCACGTGAAGAAAACGATGGGTAAAAAAAAACTATCGAGTGCCGAAAGTGATTCGGATAGTCTTTTTTTGGATATGGAACTATGCATTGACTGCTAAAAGCAGTCAAAGCCATAAAACTCACAAAGAGCTTCGTTTTGACTGGTTATTGCTCCCGTAACTCCAAAAGAGGCAACCGTTATGGCTGTCCGAACAATCGATATCCTCAGGGCGCAACGTCTACGGTGCAAGGTGCAACATCCGTCCAAAATGCCGAAACTGTGTCGTACGACTTTTAGAAATGAGTGCATGGATTTGAAACGGAACAGTACCATGGTGCACCACTCTCCAGCGGTGGTATATCGACGACCAGCCACGATGATCACCTTTTACCATAAAATTCACGTTAAGAAAACAAGGGATAAAAAAAACTTTCGAGTCCCGAAAGTGATTCGGATAGTCTTTTTTTGGATATGGAACTATGCATTGACGGCTAAAAGTAGTCAAAGCCGTAGAACTCACAAAGAGCTTTGTTTTGACAAGTTATGGCTCCCGTAACTCCAAAAGAGGCAACCGTTATGGTTGTCCGAACAATCGATATCCTCAGGGGGCAACATCTACGGTGCAAGGTGCAACATCCGTCCAAAATGCTGAAACAGTGCCGTACGACTTTTAGAAATGAGTGCATGGATTTGAAATGGAATAGTACCATGGTGCACCACTCTCCAGCGGTGGTATATCGACGACCAGCCACGGTGATCGCCTTTTACCATAAAATTCACGTTAAGAAAACAATGGATAAAAAAAAACTTTCGAGTCCCGAAGGTGATTCAGGTAGTATTTTTTTGGATATGGAACTATGCATTGACGGCTAAAAGTGGTCAAAGCCGTAGAACTCACAAAGAGCTTCGTTTTGATTGGTTATGGCTCCCGTAATTACAAAAGAGGCAACTGTTATGGCTGTCCGAACAATCGATATCCTCAGGGCGCAACATCTACGGTGCAAGGTGCAACATCCATCCAAAATGCCAAAACAGTGCCGTACGACTTTTAGAAATGAGTGCATAGATTTGAAATGGAATAGTACCATGGTGCACCACTCTCCAATGGTGGTATACCGGCGACCAGCCACGGTGATCGCGTTTTACCATAAAATTCACCTGAAGAAAACGATGGATAAAAAAATCTTTCGAGTCCCGAAAGTGATTCACGTAGTCTTTTTTTGGATATGGAACTATGCATTGACGGCTAAAAGCCATTAAAGACGTAGAACTCATAGAGACATTCGTTTTGACTGGTTATGGCTCCCGTAACTCCAAAAGAGGCAACCGTTATGTTTGTCCGAATAATCGATATCCTCAGGGTGCAACATCTACGGTGCTAGGTGCAACATCCGTCCAAAATACAGAAACAGTGCCGTACAACTTTTTGAAATGAGTGCATGGATTTGAAATGGAATAGTACCATGGTGCAGCACTCTCCAGCGGTGGTATATCGATGAGCAGCCATGGTGATCGCGTTTTACCATAAAATTCACGTGAAGAAAACGATGGATAAAAAAAACTTTCGAGTCCCGGAAGTGATTCGGGTAGTCTTTTTTTGGATATGGAACTATGCATTGACGGCTAAAAGGTGTTAAAGCCGTAGAACTCACAGAGAGCTTGGTTTTGACTAGTAATGGCTCCCGTAACTCCAAAAGAGGCAACCGTTATGGTTGTCTGAATAATCGATATCCTCAGGGCGCAACATCTAAGGTGAAGGTGCAACATTCGTCGAAAATACTGAAACTGTGCCTTACGACTTTTAGAAATGAGTGCATGGATTTGAAACGGAACAATACCATGGTGCACCACTCTCCAGCTGTGGTATATCGACGACCAGCCACGGTGATCGCGTTTTACCATAAAATTCTCATGAAGAAAACGATGGGTAAAAAAAAACTATCGAGTCCCGAATGTGATTCGGGTAGTCTTTTTTTTGATATGGAACTATGCATTGAGGGCTAAAAGCTGTCAAAGCTGTAGAACTCACAGAGAGCTTCCTTTTGACTGGTTATTGCTCCCGTAACTCCAAAAGAGGCAACCGTTATGGCTGTCCGAATAATCGATATCCTCAGGGCGCAACATCTACGGTGCAAGGTGCAACATCCGTCCAAAATGCCGAAACAGTGCCATACAACTTTTAGAAATGAGTGCATGGATTTGAAACGGAACTGTACCATGGTGCACCACTATCCTGCGGTGGTATATCGATGACCAGCCACGGTAATCGCGTTTTACCATAAAATTCACGTGAAGAAAACGATGGGTAAAAAAACCATCGAGCGCCGAAAGTGATTCGGATAGTCTTTTTTTGGATATGGAACAATGCATTGACGGCTAAAAGTTATCAAAGCCGTAGACCTCAAAAAGTGCTTTGTTTTGACTGGTTATGGCTCCCGTAACTCCAAAAGAGGCAACCTTATGGCTGTCCGAATAATCAATATCCTCAGGGCGTAACATCTACGGTGCAAGGAGCAACATCCGTCCAAAATGCCGAAACAGTGCCATACGACTTTTAGAAATGAGTGCATGGATTTGAAACGGAACAGTACCATGGTGCACCACTATCCAGCGGTGGTATATCGACGACCAGCCATAGTAATCGCATTTTACCATAAAATTCACGTGAAGAAAACGATGGGTAAAAAAAACCTATCGGGTGCCGAAAGTGATTCGGATAGTCTTTTTTTGGACATGGAACTATGCATTGACTGCTAAAAGCAATCAAAGCCGTAGAACTCACAAAGAGCTTCGTTATGACTGGTTATGGCTCCCGTAACTCCAAAAGAGGCAATCGTTATGGCTGTCCGAATAATCAATATCCTCAGGGCGTAACATCTACGGTGCAAGGTGCAACATCCGTCCAAAATGCCAAAACAGTGCAGTACGACTTTTAGAAATGAGTGCATGGATTTGAAACGGAATAGTACCATTGTGCACCACTCTCCAGCGGTGGTATATCGACGACCAGCCACAGTGATCACCTTTTACCATAAAATTCACGTTAAGAAAACGATGGATAAAAAAAACTTTCGAGTCCCGAAAGTGATTCGGATAGTCTTTTTTTGGATATGGAACTATGCATTGACGGATAAAAGTGGTCAAAGCCGTAGAACTCACAAAGATATTTGTTTTGACTGGTTATGGCTCCCGCAAATCCAAAAGAGGCAACCATTATGGCTGTCCGAACAATCGATATCCTCAAGGCGCAACATCTACGGTGCAAGGTGCAACATCCGTTCAAAATGCCGAAACAGTGTCGTACGACTTTTAGAAATGAGTGCATGGATTTGAAATGGAATAGTACCATGGTGCACCACTCTCCAGCGGTGGTATACCGACGACCAGCCACGGTGATCGCGTTTTACCATAAAATTCACATGAAGAAAATGATGGATAAAAACAAATTTCAAGTCTCGAAAGTGATTCGGGTAGTCTATTTTTGGATATGGAACTATGCATTGACGGCTAAAAGCCGTAGAACTCACAGAGAGCTTCGTTTTGACTGGTTATGGCTCCCGTAACTCCAAAAGAGGCAACCGTTATGGTTGTCCGAATAATCGATATCCTCAGGGTGCAACATCTACGGTGCAAGGTGCAACATCCGTCCAAAATGCCGAAACAGTGCCGTACGACTTATAGAAATGAGTGCATGGATTTGAAACGGAACAGTACCATGGTGCACCACTATACAGCGGTGGTATATCGACGACCAGCCACGGTAATCGCATTTTACCATAAAATTCACGTGAAGAAAACGATGGGTAAAAAAGAACTATCGAGTGTCGAAAGTGATTCGGATAGTCTTTTTCTGGATATGGAACTATGCATTGATGGCTAAAAGCAGTCAAAGCCGTAGAACTCACAAAGAGTTTCGTTTTGTCTGGTTAAGGCTCCCGTAACACCAAAAGATGCAACCGTTATGGCTGTCCGAATAATCGATATCCTCAGGGCGCAACATCTACGGTGCAAGGTTCAACATCCATCCAAAATGCTGAAACAATGCCGTACGACTTTTAGAAATGAGTGCATGGATTTGAAACGGAACAGTACCATGGTGCACCACTCTCCAGCGATCGTATATCGACGACCATCCACGGTGATCGCGTTTTACCATAAAATTCATGTGAAGAAAACGATGGGTAAAAAAACTATCAAGTCCCGAAAGTGATTCGGGTTGTTTTTTTTGGATATGGAACTATGCATTGATGGCTAAAAGTTGTCAAAGCCGCAGAACTCACAGAGAGCTTGGTTTTGACGGGTTATGGCTTCCGTAAATCTAAAAGGGGCAACCGTTATGGTTGTCCGAATAATCGATATCCTCCGGGCGCAACATCTACGGTGCAAGGTGCAACATCCATCCAAAATACCGAAACAGTGTCGTACGACTTTTTTAAATGAGTGCATGGAATTGAACTGGAATAGTACCATGGTGCACCACTCTCCAGCGGTGGTATATCGACGAGCAGCTGCTGTGATCGCGTTTTACCATAAAATTCACGAGAAGAAAACGATGGATAAAAAAAAACTTTCGAGTCCTGAAATTGATTCGGTTAGTATTTTTTTGGATATGGAACTATGCATTGATGGCTATAAGCTGTCAAAGCCGCAGAACTTACAGAGAGCTTCTTTTTGACTGGTTATGGCTTCCGTAACTCTAAAAGGGGCAACCATTATGGTTGTCCGAATAATCGATATCCTCAGGGCGCAACATCTACGGTGCAAGGTGCAACATCCGTCCAAAATACCGAAATAGTGCCGTACGACTTTTAGAAATGAGTGCATAAACTTGAAACAGAATAGTATCTTGGTGCACCACTCTCCAGCGGTGGTATATCGACGACCAGCCACGGTGATCACGTTTTACCATAAAATTCACGTGAAGAAAACGATGGGTAAAAAAAACTATCGGGTGCCGAAAGTGATTCGGATAGTCTTTTTTTGGACATGGTACTATGCATTGACTGCTAAAAGTAGTCAAAGCCGTAGAACTCACAAAGAGCTTCGTTTTGACTGGTTATGGCTCCCGTAACTCCAAAAGAGGCAACCGTTATGGCTATCCAAATAATCAATTCCTCAGGGCGCAACATCTACGGTGCAAGGTGCAACATCCATCCAAAATGCCAAAACAGTGTCGTACGACTTTTAGAAATGAGTGCATGGATTTGAAACGGAACAGTACCATTGTGCACCACTCTCCAGCGGTGGTATATCGACGACCAGCCACGGTGATCACCTTTTACCATAAAATTCACGTTAAGAAAACAATAGATAAAAAAACTTTCGAGTCCCGAAAGTGATTCGGATAGTCTTTTTTTGGATATGGAACTATGCATTGACGGCTAAAAGTAGTCAAAGCCGTAGAACTCACAAAGAGATTTGTTTTGACTGGTTATGGCTCTCGTAAATCCAAAAGAGGCAACCGTTATGGCTGTCCGAACAATCGATATCCTCAGGGCGCAACATCTACGGTGCAAGGTGCAACATCCGTCCAAAATGCCGAAACAGTGTCGTACGACTTTTAGAAATGAGTGCATGGATTTGAAATGGAATAGTACCATGGTGCACCACTCTCCAGCGGTGGTATACCGACGACCAGCCACGGTGATCGCGTTTTACCATAAAATTCACATGAAGAAAATCATGGATAAAAAAAATTTCAAGTCTCGAAAGTGATTCGGGTAGTCTTTTTTGGATATGGAACTATGCATTGACGGCTAAAAGCCGTAGAACTCATAGAGAGCTTCGTTTTGACTGGTTATGGCTCCCGTAACTCCAAAAGAGGCAACCGTTATGGTTGTCCGAATAATCGATATCCTCAGGGCGCAACATCTACGGTGCAAGGTGCAACATCCGTCCAAAATGCCGAAACAGTGCCGTACGACTTATAGAAATGAGTGCATGGATTTGAAATGGAACAGTACCATGGTGCACCACTATACAGCGGTGGTATATCGACGACCAGCCACGGTAATTGCATTTTACCATAAAATTCACGTGAAGAAAACGATGGGTAAAAAAGAACTATCGAGTGTCGAAAGTGATTCAAATAGTCTTTTTTTGGATATGGAACTATGTATTGATGGCTAAAAGCAGTCAAAGCCGTAGAACTCACAAAGAGTTTCGTTTTGTCTGGTTAAGGCTCCCGTAACTCCAAAAGAGGCAACTGTTATGGTTGTCTGAATAATCGATATCCTCAGGGCGCAACATATAAGGTGAAGGTGCAACATCCGTCCAAAATACCGAAACAGTGCCGTACGACTTTTAGAAATGAGTGCATGGATTTGAAACGGAACAATACCATGGTGCACCACTCTTCAGCGGTGGTATATCGACGACCAGCCACGGTTATCGCGTTTTACCATAAAATTCTCATGAAGAAAACGATGGGTAAAAAAAACTATCGAGTCCCGAATGTGATTCGGGTAGTCTTTTTTTTGATATGGAACTATGCATTGAGAGCTAAAAGATGTCAAAGCTGTAGAACACACAGAGAGCTTCGTTTTGACTGGTTATTGCTCCCGTAACTCCAAAAGAGGCAACCGTTATGGCTGTCCGAATAATCGATATCCTCAGGGCGCAACATCTACGGTGCAAGGTGTAACATCCGTCCAAAATGCCGAAACAGTGCCGTACAACTTTTAGAAATGAGTGCATGGATTTGAAACCGAACTGTACCATAGTGCACCACTATCCTGCGGTGGTATATCGACGACCAGCCACGGTAATCGCGTTTTACCATAAAATTCACGTGAAGAAAACGATGGGTAAAAAAAACCATCGAGCGCCGAAAGTGATTCGGATAGTCTTTTTTTGGATATGGAACTATGCATTGACGGCTAAAAGTTGTCAAAGCCGTAGACCTCAAAAACTGCTTTGTTTTGACTGGTTATGGCTCCCGTAACTCCAAAAGAGGCAACCGTTATGGTTGTCCGAATAATCAATATCCTCAGGGCGCAACATCTACGGTGCAAGGAGCAACATCCGTCCAAAATGCCGAAACAGTGCCGTACGACTTTTAGAAATGAGTGCATGGATTTGAAACGGAACAGTACCATGGTGCACCACTATCCAACGGTGGTATATTGACGACCAGCCATGGTAATCGCATTTTACCATAAAATTCACGTGAAGAAAACGATGGGTAAAAAAAACTATCGGGTGCCGAAAGTGATTCGGATAGTCTTTTTTTGGACATGGAACTATGCATTGACTGCTAAAAGCAATCAAAGCCATAGAACTCACAAAGAGCTTCGTTTTGACTGGTTATGGCTCCCGTAACTCCAAAAGAGGCAATCGTTATGGCTGTCCGAATAATCAATATCCTCAGGGCGTAACATCTACGGTGCAAGGTGCAACATCCGTCCAAAATGCCAAAACAGTGTCGTACGACTTTTAGAAATGAGTGCATGGATTTGAAACGGAATAGTACCATTGTGCACCACTCTCCAGCGGTGGTATATCGACGACCAGCCACGGTGATCACCTTTTACCATAAAATTCACGTTAAGAAAACGATGGATAAAAAAAACTTTCGAGTCCCGAAAGTGATTCGGATAGTCTTTTTTTGGATATGGAACTATGCATTGACGGCTAAAAGTGGTCAAAGCCGTAGAACTCACAAAGATATTTGTTTTGACTGGTTATGGCTCCCGCAAATCCAAAAGAGGCAACCATTATGGCTGTCCGAACAATCGATATCCTCAGGGCGCAACATCTACGGTGCAAGGTGCAACATCCGTTCAAAATGCCGAAACAGTGTCGTACGACTTTTAAAAATGAGTGCATGGATTTGAAATGGAATAGTACCATGGTGCACCACTCTCCAGCGGTGGTATACCGACGACCAGCCACGGTGATCGCGTTTTACCATAAAATTCACATGAAGAAAATGATGGATAAAAAAAATTCAAGTCTCGAAAGTGATTCGGTTAGTCTTTTTTTGGATATGGAACTATGCATTGACGGCTAAAAGCCGTAGAACTCATAGAGAGCTTCGTTTTGACTGGTTATGGCTCCCGTAAGTCCAAAAGAGGCAACCGTTATGGTTGTCTGAATAATTGATATCCTTAGGGCGCAACATCTATGGTGCAAGGTGCAACATCCGTCCAAAATGCCGAAACAGTGCCGTACGACTTATAGAAATGAGTGCATGGATTTGAAACGGAACAGTACCATGGTGCACCACTATACAGCGGTGGTATATCGACGACCAGCCACGGTAATCGCATTTTACGATAAAATTCACGTGAAGAAAACGATGGGTAAAAAAGAACTATCGAGTGTCGAAATTGATTCGGATAGTCTTTTTTTGGATATGGAACTATGCATTGATGGCTAAAAGCAGTCAAAGCCGTAGAACTCACAAAGAGTTTGGTTTTGTCTGGTTAAGGCTCCCGTAACACCAAAAGATGCAACCGTTATGGTTGTCTGAATAATCGATATCCTCAGGGCACAACATCTACGGTGCAAGGTTCAACATCCATCCAAAATGCTGAAACAATGCTGTACGACTTTCAGAACTGAGTGCATGGATTTGAAACGGAACAGTACCACGGTGCACCACTCTCCAGCGATCGTATATCGACGACCAGCCACGGTGATCGCGTTTTACCATAAAATTCATGTGAAGAAAACGATGGGTAAAAAAACTATCAAGTCCCGAAAGTGATTCGGGTAGTTTTTTTTGGATATGGAACTATGCATTGATGGCTAAAAGCTGTCGAAGCCGCAGAACTCACAGAGAGCTTCGTTTTGACGGGTTATGGCTTCCGTAAATCTAAAAGGGGCAACCGTTATGGTTGTCCGAATAATAGATATCCTCCGGGCGCAACATCTACGGTGCAAGGTGCAACATCCATCCAAAATACCGAAACAATGTCGTACGACTTTTTTAAATGAGTGCATGGAATTGAAATGGAATAGTACCATGGTGCACCACTCTCCAGCGGTGGTATATCGACGAGCAGCCGCTGTGATTGCGTTTTACCATAAAATTCACGTGAAGAAAACGATGGATAAAAAAAAACTTTCGAGTCCTGAAATTGATTCGGTTAGTATTTTTTTGGATATGGAACTATGCATTGATGGCTATAAGCTGTCAAAGCCGCAGAACTTACAGAGAGCTTCTTTTTGACTGGTTATGGCTTCCGTAACTCTAAAAGGGGCAACCGTTATGGTTGTCCGAATAATCGATATCCTCAGGGCGCAACATCTACGGTGCAAGGTGCAACATCCGTCCAAAATACCGAAACAGTGCCGTACGACTTTTAGAAATGAGTGCATAAACTTGAAACAGAATAGTACCTTGGTGCACCACTCTCCAGCGGTGGTATATCGACGACCAGCCACGGTGATCGCGTTTTACCATAAAATTCACGTGAAGAAAACGATGGGTAAAAAAACTATCGGGTGCCGAAAGTGATTCGGATAGTCTTTTTTTGGACATGGAACTATGCATTGACTGCTAAAAGTAGTCAAAGCTGTAGAACTCACAAAGAGCTTCGTTTTGACTGGTTATGGCTCCCGTAACTCCAAAAGAGGCAACCGTTATGGCTGTCCGAATAATCAATTCCTCAGGGCGCAACATCAACGGTGCAAGGTGCAACATCCGTCCAAAATGCCAAAACAGTGCCGTACGACTTTTAGAAATGAGTGCATGGATTTGAAACGGAACAATAACATTGTGCACCACTCTCCAGCGGTGGTATATCGACGACCAGCCACGGTGATCACCTTTTACCATAAAATTCACGTTAAGAAAACAATAGATAAAAAAACTTTCGAGTCCCGAAAGTGATTTGGATAGTCTTTTTTTGGATATGGAACTATGCATTGACGGCTAAAAGTAGTCAAAGCCGTAGAACTCACAAAGAGATTTGTTTTGACTGGTTATGGCTCTCATAAATCCAAAAGAGGCAACCGTTATGGCTGTCCGAACAATCGATATCCTCAGGGCACAACATCTACGGTGCAAGGTGCAACATCCGTCCAAAATGCCGAAACAGTGTCGTACGACTTTTAGAAATGAGTGCATGGATTTGAAATGGAATAGTACCATGGTGCACCACTCTCCAGCGGTGGTATACCGACGACCAGCCACGGTGATCGCGTTTTACCATAAAATTCACATGAAGAAAATGATGGATAAAAAAAAATTTCAAGTCTCGAAAGTGATTCGGGTAGTCTTTTTTTGGATATGGAACTATGCATTGACGGCTAAAAGCCGTAGAACTCACAGAGAGCTTCGTTTTGACTGGTTATGGCTCCCGTAACTCCAAAAGAGGCAACCGTTATGGTTGTCCGAATAATCGATATCCTCAGGGCGCAACATCTACGGTGCAAGGTGCAACAACCGTCCAAAATGCCGAAACAGTGTCGTACGACTTATAGAAATGAGTGCATGGATTTGAAACGGAACAGTACCATGGTGCACCACTATACATCGGTGGTATATCGACGACCAGCCACGGTAATCGCATTTTACCATAAAATTCACGTGAAGAAAACGATGGGTAAAAAAGAACTATCGAGTGTCGAAAGTGATTCGGATAGTCTTTTTTTGGATATGGAACTATGCATTGATGGCTAAAAGCAGTCAAAGCCGTAGAACTCACAAAGTGTTTCGTTTTGTCTGGTTAAGGCTCCCGTAACACCAAAATATGCAACCGTTATGGTTGTCCGAATAATCGATATCCTCAGGGCGCAACATCTACGGTGCAAGGTTCAACATCCATCCAAAATGCTGAAACAATGCCGTACGACTTTTAGAAATGAGTGCATGGATTTGAAACGGAACAGTACCATGGTGCACCACTCTCCAGCGATCGTATATCGACGACCAGCCACGGTGATCGCGTTTTACCAAAAAATTCATGTGAAGATAATGATGGGTAAAAAAACTATCAAGTCCCGAAAGTGATTCGGGTAGTTTTTTTGGGATATGGAACTATGTATTGATGGCTAAAAGCTGTCAAAGCCGCAGAACTCACAGAGAGCTTCGTTTTGACGGGTTATGGCTTCCGTAAATCTAAAAGGGGCAACCGTTATGGTTGTCCGAATAATCGATATCCTCCGGGCACAACATCTACGGTGCAAGGTGCAACATCCATCCAAAATACTGAAACAGTGTCGTACGACTTTTTTAAATGAGTGCATGGAATTGAAATGGAATAGTACCATGATGCACCACTCTCCAGCGGTGGTATATCGACGAGCAGCCGCTGTGATCGCGTTTTACCATAAAATTCACGTGAAGAAAACGATGGATAAAAAAAAACTTTCGAGTCCTGAAATTGATTCGGTTAGTATTTTTTTGGATATGGAACTATGCATTGATGGCTATAAGCTGTCAAAGCCGCAGAACTTACAGAGAGCTTCTTTTTGACTGGTTATGGCTTCCGTAACTCTAAAAGGGGCAACCGTTATGGTTGTCCGAATAATCGATATCCTCAGGGCGCAACATCTACGGTGCAAGGTGCAACATCCGTCCAAAATACCGAAACAGTGCCGTACAACTTTTAGAAATGAGTGCATAAACTTGAAACAGAATAGTACCTTGGTGCACCACTCTCCAGCGGTGGTATATCGACGACCAGCCACGGTGATCGCGTTTTACCATAAAATTCACGTGAAGAAAACGATGGGTAAAAAAAACTATCGGGTGCCGAAAGTGATTCGGATAGTCTTTTTTTGGACATGGAACTATGCATTGACTGCTAAAAGTAGTCAAAGCCGTAGAACTCACAAAGAGCTTCGTTTTGACTGGTTATGGCTCCCGTAACTCCAAAAGAGGCAACCGTTATGGCTGTCCGAATAATCAATTCCTCAGGGCGCAACATCTACGGTGCAAGGTGCAACATCCGTCCAAAATGCCAAAACAGTGCCGTACGACTTTTAGAAATGAGTGCATGGATTTGAAACGGAACAGTACCATTGTGCACCACTCTCCAACGGTGGTATATCGACGACCAGCCACGGTGATCACCTTTTACCATAAAATTCACGTTAAGAAAACAATAGATAAAAAAACTTTCGAGTCCCGAAAGTGATTCGGATAGTCTTTTTTTGGATATGGAACTATGCATTGACGGCTAAAAGCCGTAGAACTCACAGAGAGCTTCGTTTTGACTGGTTATGGCTCCCGAAACTCCAAAAGTGGCAACCGTTATGGTTGTCCGAATAATCGATATCCTCAGGGCGCAACATCTACGGTGCAAGGTGCAACATCCGTCCAAAATGCCGAAACAGTGTCTTATGACTTTTAAAAATGATTGCATGGATTTGAAACGGAATAGTTTCATGGTGCACCTCTCTCCAGTGGTGGTATATCGACGACCAGCCACGGTGATCGCGTTTTACCATAAAATTCACGGGCAGAAAACGATGGGTAAAAAAAACTATCGAGTCTCGAATGTGATTCGTGTAGTCTTTTTTTGGATATGGAACTATGCATTGACGGCTAAAAGCTATCAAAGCCGTAGAACTCACAGAGAGCTTCGTTTTGACTGGTTATTGCTCCCGTAACTCCAAAAGAGGCAACCGTTTTGGCTGTCCGATAATCGATATCCTCTAGGCGCAACATCTACGGTGCAAGGTGCAACATCCGTCCAAAATGCCTAAACATTGCCGTACGACTTTTAGAAATGAGTGCATGGATTTGAAACGGAATAGTACCATGTTGCACCACTCTCCAAACGGAATAGAAAACATAGTCTTTTTTTGGATATGGAACTATGCATTGACAGCTAAAAGTAGTCAAAGCCGTAGAACTCACAAAGAGATTTGTTTTGACTGGTTATGGCTCTCGTAAATTCAAAAGAGGCAACCGTTATGGCTGTCCAAACAAGCGATATCCTCAGGGCGCAACATCTACGGTGCAAGGTGCAACATCCGTCCAAAATGCCGAAACAGTGTCGTACGACTTTTAGAAATGAGTGCATGGATTTGAAATGGAATAGTACCATGGTTCACCACTCTCCAGCGGTGGTATACCGATGACCAGCCACGGTGATCGCGTTTTACCAAAAAATTCACGTGAAGAAAATGATGGATAAAAAAAAATTTCGAGTCCCGAAAGTGATTCGGGTAGTCTTTTTTTGGATATGGAACTATGCATTGACGGCTAAAAGCCGTAGAACTCACAGAGAGCTTCGTTTTGACTGGTTATGGCTCCCGAAACTCCAAAAGTGGCAACCGTTATGGTTGTCCGAATAATCGATATCCTCAGGGCGCAACATCTACGGTGCAAGGTGCAACATCCGTCCAAAATGCTGAAATAGTGCCGTACAACTTTTAGAAATGAGTGCATGGATTTGAAACGGAACAGTACCATGGTGCACTACTATCCAGCAGTGGTATATCGACGACCAGCCACGGTAATCGCATTTTACCATAAAATTCACGTGAAGAAAACGATGGGTAAAAATAAACTATTGAGTGTCGAAAGTGATTTGGATAGTCTTTTTTTGGATATGGAACTATGCATTGACGGCTAAAAGCAGTCAAAGCCGTAGAACTCACAAAGAGTTTCGTTTTGACTGGTTATGGCTCCCTTAACACCAAAAGAGGCAACCGTTATGGTTGTCCGAATAATCGATATCCTCAGGGCGCAACATCTACGGTGCAAGGTGCAACATCCGTCCAAAATGCTGAAATAGTGCCGTACGACTTTTAGAAATGAGTGCATGGATTTGAAACGGAACAGTACCATGGTGCACCACTCTCCAGCGATTGTATATCGACGACCAGCCACGGTGATCGCGTTTTACCATAAAATTCATGTGAAGAAAACGATGGGTAAAAAAACTATCAAGTCCCGAAAGTGATTCGAGTAGTTTTTTTTGGATATGGAACTATACATTGATGGCTAAAAGCTGTGAAAGCCGTAGAACTCACAGAGAGCTTCGTTTTGACGGGTTATGGCTTCCGTAACTCCAAAAGGGGCAACCGTTATGGTTGTCTGAATAATCGATATCCTCAGGGCGCAACATCTACGGTGCAAGGTGCAACATCCGTCCAAAATACCGAAACAGTGTCGTACGACTTTTTTAAATGAGTACATGGAATTGAAACGAAATAGTACCATGGGTCACCACTCTCCAGCGGTGGTATATCGACGAGCAGCCGCGGTGATCGCGTTTTACCATAAAATTCACGTGAAGAAAACGATGGATAAAAAAAACTTTCGAGTCCCGAAAGTGATTCGATTAGTATTTTTTTGGATATGGAACTATGCATTGATGGCTATAAGCTGTCAAAGCCGTAGAACTCACAAAGAGCTTCGTTTTGACTGGTTATGGCTCCCGTAACTCCAAAAGAGGTAAACATTATGGTTGTCCGAATAATCTATATCCTCAGGGCGTAACATCTACGGTGCAAGGTGCAATATCCGTCCAAAATACCGAAACAGTGCTGTACGACTTTTAGAAATAAGTGCATCGATTTGAAATGGAACAGTACTATGGTGCACCACTCTCCAGCGGTGGTAGATCGACGACCAACCACGGTGATCGCGTTTTACCATAAAATTCACGTGAAGAAAACGATGGGTAAAAAAAAACTATCGAGTCCCGAATGTGATTCGGTAGTCTTTTTTTGGATATGGAACTATGCATTGACGGCTAAAAGCGTTCAAAGCCGTAGAACTCACAGAGAGCTTCATGTTGACTGGTTATTGCTCCCGTAACTCCAAAAGAGGCAATCGTTATAGCTGTCCGAATAATCGATATCCTCAGGGCGCAACATCTACGGTGCAAGGTGCAAAATCCGTCCAAAATGCCGAAACAGTGTCGTACGACTTTTAGAAATGAGTGCATGGATTTGAAACGGAACAATACCATGGTGCACCACTATCCAGCGGTGGTATATCGACGACCAGCCATGGTAATCGCATTTTACCATAAAATTCACGTGAAGAAAACGATGGGTAAATAAAAACTATCGAGTGCCGAAAGTGATTCGGATAGTCTTTTTTTGGATATGGAACTATGCATTGACTGCTAAAAGCAGTCAAACCCGTAAAACTCACAAAGAGCTTCGTTTGACTGGTTATTCCTCCCGTAACTCCAAAAGAGGCAACCGTTATGGCTATCCGAATAATCGATATCCTCAGGACGCAACATCTACAGCGTAAGGTGCAACATCCGTCCAAAATGCCAAAACAGTGTCGTACGACTTTTTGAAATGAGTGCATGGATTTGAAATGGAACTGTACCATATTGCACCACTCTCCAGCTGTGGTATATCGACGACCAGCCACGGTGATCGCCTTTTACCATAAAATTCACGTTAAGAAAACAATGGATAAAAAAAACTTTCGAGTCCCAAAAGTGATTCGAGTAGTCTTTTTTTGGATATGGAACTATGCATTGACGGCTAAAAGTAGTCAAAGCCGTAGAACTCACAAAGAGCTTCGTTTTGATTGGTTATGGCTCCCGTAACTCCAAAAAAGGCAACCGTTATGGCTGTCCGAACAATCGATATCCTCAGGGCGCAACATCTACGGTGCAAGGTGCAACATCCATCCAAAATGCCGAAACAGTGTCGTACGACTTTTAGAAATGAGTGCATGGATTTGAAATGGAATAGTATCATGGTGCACCACTCTCCAGTGGTGGTATACCGACGACCAGCCACGGTGATCGCGTTTTACCATAAAATTCACTTGAAGAAAACGATGGATAAAAAAACTTTCGAGTCCCGAAAGTGATTCAGGTAGTCTTTTTTTGGATATGGAACTATGCATTGACGGCTAAAAGCCGTCAAAGCCGTAGAACTCATAGAGACATTCGTTTTGACTGGTTATGGCTCCCGTAACTCCAAAAGAGGCAACCGTTATGGTTTTCCGAATAATCGATATCCTCAGGGCGCAACATCGACGGTGCAAGGTGCAACACTCGTCCAAAATACCGAAACAATTCCGTACAACTTTTTGAAACGAGTGCATGGATTTGAAACGGAATAGTACCATGGTGCACCAATCTCCAGCGGTGGTATATCGACGAGCAGCCACGGTGATCGCGTTTTACGATAAAATTCACGTGAAGAAAACGATGGATAAAAAAAACTTTCGTGTCCCGAAAGTTATTCGAGTAGTCTTTTTTTGGAAATGGAACTATGCATTGACGGCTAAAAGCTGTCAAAGCCGTAGAACTCACAGAGAGATTGGTTTTCACTGGTTATGGCTCCCGTAACTCCATAAGAGGCAACAGTTATGGTTGTCCGAATAATCGATATCCTCAGGGCGCAACATCTAAGGTGCAAGGTGCAACATTCATCCAAAATACCGAAACAGTGTCGTACGACTTTTAGAAATGAGTGCATGGATTTGAAACGGAACAGTACCATGGTGCACCACTCTCCAGCGGTGGTATATCGACGACCAGCCACGGTGATCGCGTTTTACCATAAAATACACGTAAAGAAAACGATGGGTAAAAAAAACTATCGAGTCCCGAATGTGATTCGGGTAGTCTTTTTCTGGATATGGAACTATGCATTGACGGCTAAAAGCTGTCAAAGCCGTAGAACTCACAAAGAGCTTCGTTTTGACTTGTTATTGCTACCGTAACTCCAAAAGAGGCAACCGTTATGGCTGTCCGAATAATCGATATCCTCAGGGCGCAACATCTAAGGTGCAAGGCGCAACATCCGTCCAAAATGCCGAAACAGTGCCGTACAACTTTTAGAAATGAGTGCATGGATTTGAAACGGAACTGTACCATGGTGCACACTATCCAGCGGTGTTATATCAACGACCATCCACAGTAATCGCGTTTTACCATAAAATTCACGTGAAGAAAACGTTGGGTAAAAAAAACTATCGAGTGCCAAATGTGATTTGGATAGTCTTTTTTAGGATATGGAACTATGCATTGACGGCTAAAAGTAGTCAAAGCCGTAGACCTCAAAAAGAGCTTCGTTTTGACTGGATATGGCTTCCGTAACTCCAAAAGAGGCAACCGTTATGGCTGTCCGAATAATCGATATCCTCAGGGCGCAACATCTACGGTGCAAGGTGCAACATCCGTCCAAAATGCCGAAACAGTGCCGTACGACTTTTAGAAATGAGTGCATGGATTTGAAATGGAACAGTACCATGGTGCACCACTCTCCAGTGGTGGTATATCGACAACCAGCCACGGTGATCGCGTTTTACCATAAAATTCACGTGAAGAAAACGATGGATAAAAAAAACTTTCGAGTCCCGTAAGTAATTCGGTTTGTCTTTTTTTGGATATGGAACTATGCATTGACAGCTAAAAGCTATCAAAGCCGTAGAACTCACAGAGAGCTTTGTTTTGACTGGTTATGGCTCTCGTAACACCAAAAGAGGTAACTGTTATGGCTGCCCGAATAATCGATATCCTCAGGGCGCAACATCTATGGTGCAAGGTGCAACATCCGTCCAAAATGCCGAAACATAGCCGTACAACTTTTAGAAATGAGTGCATGGATTTAAAACGGAACAGTTCCATGGTGCACCACTATCCAGCGGTGGAATATCTAAGACCAGCCAAGGTAATCGCGTTTTACCATAAAATAACGTGAAGAAAACAATGGGTAAAAAAAAACTATCGAGTGCCGAAAGTGATTCGGATAGTCTTTTTTGGATATGGAATTATACATTGACGGGTAAAAGTAGTCAAAGCCATAGAACTCACAAAGAGCTTCGTTTTGACTGTTTATGGCTCCCGTAACTCCAAAAGAGGCAACTGTTATGGCTGTCCGAACAATCGATATCCTCAGGGCGCAACGTCTACGGTGAAAGGTGCAACATCCGTCCAAAATGCCGAAACAGTGTCGTACGACTTTTAGAAATGAGTGCATGGATTTGAAACGGAACAGTACCATGGTGCACCACTCTCCAACGGTGGTATACCGACGACCAGCCACGGTGATCGCGTTTTACCATAAAATTCACGTGAAGAAAACTATGGGTAAAAAAACCTATCGAGTCCCGAAAGTGATTCGGGTAGTTTTTTTGGATATGGAACTATGCATTGACTGCTAAAAGCTGTCAAAGCCGTAGAACTCACAGAGAGCTTCTTTTTGACTGGTTATGGCTCCCGTAACACCAAAAGAGACAACCGTTATGGTTGTCCGAATAATCGATATCCTCAGGGCGCAACATCTACGGTGAAAGGTGCAACATCCGTCCAAAAGACCAAAACAGTGCCGTACGAATTTTTGAAATGAGTGCATGGATTTGAAACGGAATAGTACCATGGTGCACCACTCTCCAGCGGTGGTATATCAACGACCAGCCATGGTGATCGCCTTTTACCATAAAATTCACGTTAAGAAAACAATGGATAAAAAAAACTTTCGAGTCCCGAAAGTGATTCGGGTAGTCTTTTTTTGGATATGGAACTATGCATCGATGGCTAAAAGTAGTCAAAGCCGTAGAACTCAGAAAGAGCTTCGTTTTGACTGGTTATGGCACCCGTAACTCCAAAAGAGGCAACCGTTATGGCTGTCCGAACAATCGATATCCTCAGGATGCAACATCTACGGTGCAAGGTGCAACATCCGTCCAAAATGCCGAAACAGTGCCGTACGACTTTTACAAATGAGTGCATGGATTTGAAATGGAATAGTACCATGGTGCACCACTCTCCAGCGGTCATATACCGACGACCAGCCACGGTGATCGTGTTTTACCATAAAATTCACGTGAAGAAAACGATGGATAAAAAAAACTTTCGAGTCCCGTAAGTGATTCGGTTTGTCTTTTTTTGGATATGGAACTATGCATTGACGGCTAAAAGCTGTCAAAGCCGTAGAACTCACAGAGAGATTCATTTTGACTTGTTATTGCTACCGTAACTCCAAAAGAGGCAACCGTTATGGCTGTCCGAATAATCGATATACTCAGGGCGCAACATCTATGGTGCAAGGCGCAACATCCGTCCAAAATGCCGAAACAGTGCCGTACAACTTTTAGAAATGAGTGCATGGATTTGAAACGGAAATGTACCATGGTGCACCACTATCCAGCGGTGGTATATCAACGACCATCCACGGTAATCACGTTTTACCATAAAATTCACGTGAAGAAAACGATGGGTAAAAAAAACTATCGAGTGCCGAAAGTGATTCGAATAGTCTTTATTTGGATATGGAACTATGCATTGACGGCTAAGAGTAGTCAAAGCCATAGACCTCAAAAAGAGCTTCGTTTTGACTGGATATGGCTCCCGTAACTCCAAAAGAGGCAACTGTTATGGCTGTCCGAATAATCGATATCCTCAGGGCGCAACATCTACGGTGCAAGGTGCAACATCCGTCCAAAATGTCGAAACAGTGTCGTACGACTTTTAGAAATGATGCATGGATTTGAAACGGAACAGTACCATGGTGCACCACTCTCTAGTGGTGGTATATCGACGACCAGCCTCGGTGATCGCGTTTTACCATAAAATTCACATGAAGAAAACGATGGATAAAAAAAAACTTTAGAGTCCCGTAAGTGATTCGGTTTGACTTTTTTTGGATATGGAACTATGCATTGACAGCTAAAAGCTATCAAAGCCGTAGAACTCATAGAGAGCTTCGTTTTGACTGGTTATGGCTCTCGTAACACCAAAAGAGGCAACTGTTATGGCTGTCCGAATAATCGATATCCTCAGGGCGCAACATCAACGGTGCAAGGTGCAACATCCGTCCAAAATGCCGAAACAAAGCCGTACAACTTTTAGAAATAGGTGCATGGATTTTAAACGGAACAGTACCATGGTGCACCACTATCCAGCGGTGGAATATCTAAGACCAGCCAAGGTAATCACGTTTTACCATAAAATCACGTGAAGAAAACAATGGGTAAAAAAAACTATCGAGTGCCGAAAGTGATTCGGATAGTCTTTTTTGGATATGGAATTATACATTGACGGCTAAAAGTAGTCAAAGCCATAGAACTCACAAAGAGCTTCGTTTTGACTGTTTATGGCTCCCATAACTCCAAAAGAGGCAACCGTTATGGCTGTCCGAACAATCGATATCCTTAGGGCGCAACGTCTACGGTGCAAGGTGCAACATCCGTCCAAAATGCCGAAACAGTGTCGTACGACTTTTAGAAATGAGTGCATGGATTTGAAATGGAATAGTACCATGGTGCACCACTCTCCAGCGGTGGTATACTGACGACCAGCCACGGTGATCGCGTTTTACCATAAAATTCACGTGAAGAAAACGATGGGTAAAAAAACTATCGAGTCCCGAAAGTGATTCGGGTAGTTTTTTTGGATATGGAACTATACATTGACGGCTAAAAGCTGTCAAAGTCGTTGAACTCACAGAGAGCTTCGTTTTGACTGGTTATGGCTTTCGTAACTCCAAAAGAGGCAACCGTTATGGCTGTCCGAATAATCGATATCCTCAGGGCGCAAGATCTACGATGCAAGGTGCAACATCCGTCCAAAATGCCGAAACAGTGCCGTACGACTTTTAGAAATGAGTGCATGGATTTGAAACGGAATAGTACCATGGTGCACTACTCTCCAACGATGGTATATCGACGACCAGCCACGGTGATTGCGTTTTGCCATAAAATTCATGTGAAGATAACGTTGGGTAAAAAAACTATCGAGTCCCGAAAGTGATTCGGGTAGTTTTTTTGGGACATGGAACTATGCATTGATGGCTAAAAGCTGTCAAAGCCGTAGAACTCACAGAGAGCTTCGTTTTGACTGGTTATGGCTTCCGTAACTCCAAAAGAGGCAACTGTTATGGCTGTTCGAATAATCGATATCCTCAGGGCGCAACATCTACGGTGCAAGGTGCAGCATCCGTCCAAAATACCAAAACAGTGCCGTACGACTTTTTGAAATGAGTGCTTGGATTTGAAACAGAATAGTACCATGGTTCACCACTCTCTAGAGGTGGTATATCGACGACCAGCCACGGTGATCGCCTTTTACCATAAAATTCACGTTAAGAAAACAATGGATAAAAAAAAACTTTTGAGTCCCGAAAGTGATTCGGGTAGTCTTTTTTTGGATATGGAACTATGCATTGACGGCTAAAAGTAGTCAAAGCCGTAGAACTCACAAAGAGCTTCGTTTTGACTGGTTATGGCTCCCGTAACTCCAAAAGAGGCAACCGTTAAGGCTGTCCGAACAATCGATATCCTCAGGGCGCAACATCTACGGTGCAAGGTGCAACATCTGTCCAAAATGCCGAAACAGTGCCTTACGACTTTTAGAAATGAGAGCATGGATTTGAAACAGAACAGTACCATAGTGCACCACTATCCAGCGGTGGTATATCGACGACCAGCCACGGTGATCGCGTTTTACCATAAAATTCACGTGAAGAAAATGATGGATAAAAAAAAAAATTTGAGTCCCGAAAGTGATTCGGGTAGTCTTTTTTTGGATTTGGAACTATGCATTGACGGCTAAAAGCCGTAGAACTCACTGAGAGCTTCGTTTTGACTGTTTATTGTTCCCGTAACTCCAAAAGAGGCAACCGTTATGGTTGTCCGAATAATCGATATCCTTAGGGTGCAACATCTACAGTGCAAGTTGCAACATCCGACCAAAATGCTGAAACAGTGTCGTACGACTTTAAGAAATGAATGCATGGATTTGAAACGGAACAGTACCATGGTGCACCACTCTCCAGCGATCGTATATCGACGACCAGCCACGGTGATCGCGTTTTAACATAAAATTCATGTGAAGTAAACGATGGGTAAAAAAACTATCAAGTCCCGAAAGTGATTCGGGTAGTTTTTTTGGATATGGAACTATGCATTGATGGCTAAAAGGTGTCAAAGCCGTAGAACTCACAGAGGGCTTCGTTTTGACTGGTTATGGCTTCCGTAACTCCAAAAGGGGCAACTGTTATGGCTGTCTGAATAATCTATATCCTCAGGGCGCAACATCTACGGTGCAAGGTGCAACATCCGTCCAAAATACCGAAACAGTGCCGTACAACTTTTTTAAATGAGTGCATGGATTTGAAACGGAATAGTACCATGGTGCACCACTCTCCAACGGTGGTATATTGACGAGCAGCCGCAGTGATCGCGTTTTACCATAAAATTCACGTGAAGAAAACGATGGATAAAAAAAAACTTTCGAGTCCCGAAAGTGATTCGGTTAGTATTTTTTGGATATGGCACTATGCATTGATGGCTATAAGCTGTCAAAGCCGTAGAACTCACAGAGAGCTTCGTTTTGACTGGTTATGGCTCCCGTAACTCCAAAAGAGGCAACCGTTATGGTTGTCCGAATAATCTATATCCTCAGGGCGCAACATCTACGGCGCAAGGTGCAACATCCGTCCAAAATACCGAAACAGTGTCGTACGACTTTTAGAAATGAGTGCATGGATTTGAAATGGAATAGTACCATGGTGCACCACTCTCCAGCGGTGGTATATCGACGACCAGCCACGGTGATCGCGTTTTACCATAAAATTCACTTGAAGAAACGATGGGTAAAAAAACTATCGAGTCCCGAATGTGATTCGGGTAGTCTTTTTTTGGATATGGAACTATGCATTGATGGCTAAAAGCGTTCATAGCCGTAGAACACACAGAGAGCTTCGTTTTGACTGGTTATTTCTCCCGTAACTCCAAAAGAGGCAATCGTTATGGCTGTCCGAATAATCGATATCCTCAAGGCGCAACATCTACGGTGCAAGGTGCAAAATCCATCCAAAATGCCGAAACAGTGCCGTACGACTTTTAGAAATGAGTGCATGGAGTTGAAATGGAACAATACCATGGTGCACCTCTATCTAGCGGTGGTATATCGACGACCAGCCATGGTAATCGCATTTTACCATAAAATTGACGTGAAGAAAACGATGGGTAAAAAAAAACTATCGAGTGCCGAAAGTGATTCGGATGGTCTTTTTTTTGATATGGAACTATGCATTGACTGCTAAAAGCAGTAAAAGCCATAAAACTCACAAAGTGCTTCGTTTTGACTGGTTATTCCTCCCGTAACTCCAAAAGAGGCATCCGTTATGGCTGTTCGAATAATCGATATCCTCAGGGCGCAACATCTACGGCGCAAGGTGCAACATCCGTCCAAAATGCCAGAACAGTGCCGTACGACTTTTAGAAATGAGTGCATGGATTTGAAACGGACCTGTACCATAGTGCACCACTCTCTAGCGGTGATATATCGACGACCAGCCACGGTGATCGCATTTTACCATAAAATTCACGTTAAGAAAACAATGGATAAAAAAAAACTTTCGAGTCCAGAAAGTGATTCGGGTAGTCTTTTTTTGGATATTGAACTATGCATTGACGGCTAAAAGTTGTCAAAGCCATAGAACTCACAAAGAGCTTCGTTTTGACTGGTTATGGCTGCCGTAACTCCAAAAGAGGCAACCGTTATGGCTGTCCTAACAATCGATATCCTCAGGGCGCAACATCTACGGTGCAAGGTGCAACATCCGTCCAAAATACCGAAACAGTGCCGTACGAATTTTAGAAATGAGTGCATGGATTTGAAATGGAACAGTACCATAGTGCACCACTTTCCAGCAGTGGTATATCGACGACCAGCCACGGTGATCGCGTTTAACCATAAAATTCACGTGAAGAAAACGATGGATAAAAAAAAACTTTCAAGTCCCGAAAGTGATTCGGGTAGTCTTTTTTTGGATATGGAACTACGCATTGACGGCTAAAAGCCGTAGAACTTACAGAGAGCTTCGTTTTGACTGGTTATGGCTCCCGTAACTCCAAAAGAGGCAACCGTTATGGTTGTCCGAATAATCGATAATCTCAGGGTGCAACATCTACGGTGCTAGGTGCAACATCCGTCCAAATTGGTGAAACAGTGTCGTACGACTTTAAGAAATGAGTGCATGGATTTGAAACAGAACAGTACCATGGTGCACCACTCTCCAACGATCGTATATCGATGACCAGCCACGGTGATCGCGTTTTACCATAAAATTCATGTGAAGAAAACGATGGGTAAAAAAACTGTCAAGTCCCGAAAGTGATTCGGGTAGTTTTTTTGGATATGGAACTATGCATTGATGGCTAAAAGCTGTCAAAGCCGTAGAACTCACAGAGGGCTTCGTTTTGACAGGTTGTGGCTTCCGTAACTCCAAAAGGGGCAACCGTTATGGTTGTCCGAATAATCGATATCCTCAGGGCGCAACATCTACGGTGCAAGGTGCAACATCCGTCCAAAATACCGAAACAGTGCCGTACGACTTTTTTAAATGAGTGCATGGATTTGAAACGGAATAGTACCATGGTGCAACACTCTCTAGTGGTGGTATATCGACGAGCAGCCGCGGTGATCGCGTTTTACCATAAAATTCACGTGAAGAGAACGATGGATAAAAAAAACTTTCGAGTCCCGAAAGTGTTTCGGTTAGTATTTTTTTGGATATGGAACTATGCATTGATGGCTATAAGCTGTCAATGCCGTAGAACTCACAGAGAGCTTCGTTTTGACTGGTTATGGCTCCCGTAACTCCAAAAGAGGCAACCGTTATGGTAGTCCGAATAATCTATATCCTCAGGGCGCAACATCTACGGTGCAAGGTGCAACATCCGTCCAAAATACCGAAACAGTGCCGTACGACTTTTAAAAATGAGTGCATGGATTTGAAATGGAACAGTACCATGGTGCACCACTCTCCAGCGGTGGTATATCGACGAATAGCCATGGTGATCGCGTTTTACCATAAAATTCACATGAAGAAACGATGGGTAAAAAAACTATCGAGTCCTGAATGTGATTTGGGTAGTCTTTTTTGGATATGGAATTATGCATTGACGGCTAAAAGCGTTCAAAGCCATAGAACTCACAGAGAGCTTCGTTTTGACTGGTTATTGCTCCCGTAACTCCAAAAGAGGTAATCGTTATGGCTGTCCGAATAATCGATATCCTCAGGGTGCAACATCTACGGTGCAAGGTGCAAAATCCGTCCAACATGCCGAAACAGTGCCGTACGACTTTTAGAAATGAGTGCATGGAGTTGAAATGGAGCAATACCATGGTGCACCACTATCTAGCGGTGGTATATCGACGACCAGCCATGGTAATCGCATTTTACCATAAAATTGACGTGAAGAAAACGATGGGTAAAAAAAACTATCGAGTGCCGAAAGTGATTCGGATGATCTTTTTTTGGATATGGAACTATGCATTGACTGCTAAAAGCAGTCAAAGCCGTAAAACTCACAAAGAGCTTCGTTTTGACTGGTTATTGATCCCGTAACTCCAAAAGAGGCATCCGTTATGGCTGTTCGAATAATCGATATCCTCAGGGCGCAACATCTACGGCGCAAGGTGCAACATCCGTCCAAAATGCCAAAACAGTGCCGTACGACTTTTAGAAATGAGTGCATGGATTTGAAACGGAACTGTACCATAAAGCACCACACTCCAGCAGTGATATATCGACGACCAGCAACGGTGATCGCCTTTTACCATAAAATTCACGTTAAGAAAACAATGGATAAAAAAAACTTTCGAGTCCCAAAAGTGATTCGGGTAGTCTTTTTTTGGATATGGAACTATGCAACATCCGTCCAAAATGCCGAAACAGTGCCGTACGACTTTTAGAAATGATTGCATGGATTTGAAACGGAACAGTACCATGGTGCACCACTCTCTAGCGGTGGTATACCGACGACCAGCCACGGTGATCGCGTTTTACCATAAAATTCACGTGAAGAAAACGATGGGTAAAAAAAACTATCGAGTCGCGAAAGTGATTCAGGTATTTTTTTTGGATATGGAACTGTGCATTGACGGCTAAAAGCTGTCAAAGTCGTAGAACTCACAGAGAGCTTCGTTTTGACTGGTTATGGCTTTCGTAACTCCAAAAGAGGCAACCGTTATGGCTGTCCGAATAATCGATATCCTCAGGGCGCAACATCTACGATGCAAGGTGCAACATCCGTCCAAAATGCCGAAACAGTGTCGTACGACTTTTAGAAATGAGTGCATGGATTTGAAACGGAATAGTACCATGGTGCACCACTCTCCAACGATGGTATATCGACGACCAGCCACGGTGATCGCGTTTTACCATAAAATTCATGTGAAGAAAACGTTGGGTAAAAAAACTATCGAGTCCCGAAAGTGATTCGGGTAGTTTTTTTGGATATGGAACTATGCATTGACGGCGAAAAGCTGTCATAGCCGTAGAACTCACAGAGAGCTTCGTTTTGACTGGTTATGGCTTCCGTAACTCCAAAAGAGGCAACCGTTATGGCTGTCCGAATAATTGATATCCTCGGGGCGCAACATCTACAGTGCAAGGTGCAACATCTATCGAAAATACCAAAACAGTGCAGTACGACTTTTTGAAATGAGTGCATGGATTTGAAACGGAATAGTACCATGGTGCACCACTCTCCAGCAGTCGTATATCGACGAGCAGCCACGGTGATCGCGTTTTACCATAAAATTCACTTGAAGAAAACGATGGATAAAAAAAACTTTTGAGTCGCGAACGTGATTCGGGTAGTCTTTTTTGAATATGGAACTATGCATTGATGGCTTAAAGCTGTCAAAGCCGTAGAACTCACAGAGAGCTTCGTTTTGACTGGTTATGGCTCCCGTAACTCCAAAAGAGGCAACCGTTATGGGTGTCCGATTAATCGATATCCTCAGGGCGCAACATCTACGGTGCAAGGTGCAACATCCGTCCAAAATACTGAAACAGTGTCGTACGACTTTTAGAACTGAGTGCATGGATTAGAAACGGAACAGTATCATGGTGCACCACTCTCCAGCGGTGGTATATCGACGACCACCCACGGTGATCGCGTTTTACCATAAAATTCACGTGAAGAAAACGATGGGTAAAAAAAACTATCGAGTCCCGAATGTGATTCAGGTAGTCTCTTTTTGGATATGGTACTATGCATTGACGGCTAAAAGCGGTCAAAGCCATAGAACTCACAGAGAGCTTTGTTTTGACTGGTTATTGCTCCCGTAACTCCAAAAGAGGAAATCGTTATGGATGTCCGAATAATCGATATCCTCAGGGCGCAACATCTACGGTGCAAGGTGCAACATCCGTCCAAAATGCCGAAACAGTGCCGTACGACTTTTAGAATTAGTGCATGGATTTGAAACAGAACAGTACCATGGTTCACCACTATCCAGCCGTGGTCTATCGACGACCAACCACGGTAATCGCATTTTACCTTAAAATTCACGTGAAGAAAACGATGGGTAAAAAAAAACTATCGAGTATCGAAAGTGATTCGGATAGTCTTTTTTGGATATGGAACTATGCATTGACGGCTAAAAGCAATCAAAGCCGTAAAAATCACAAAGAGCTTCGTTTTGACTGGTTATGGCTCCCGTAACACCAAAAGAGGCAACCGTTATGGCTGTCCGAATAATCGATATCCTCAGGGCGCAACATCTACGGTGCAAGGTGCAACATCCGTCCAAAATGCTGAAACAGTGCCGTACGACTTTTAGAAATGTGTGCATGGATTTGAAACGAAACAGTACCATGATGCACCACTCTCCAGCGATCGTATATCGACAACCAACCACGGTGATCGCGTTTTACCATAAAATTCATGTGAAGAAAACGTTGGGTAAAAAAACTATCGAGTCCCGAATGTGATTCGGGTAGTTTTTTTTGGATATGGAACTATGCATTGACGGCTAAAAGCTGTCAAAGCCGTAGAACTCACAGAGAGCTTCGTTTTGACTGGTTATGGCTTCCGTAACTCCAAAAGGGGCATCTGTTATGGTTGTCCGAATAATCGATATCCTCAGGGCGCAACATCTACGGTGCAAGGTGCAACATCCGTCCAAAATACTGAATAAGTGCAGTACGACTTTTTTAAATGAGTGCATGGATTTGAAATGGAATAGTACCATGCTGCACCACTCTCCAGCGGTGGTATATCGACGAGTAGCCACGATGATCGCGTTTTACCATAAAATTCACGTGAAGAAAACGATGGATAAAAAAAACTTTCAAGTCCCGAAAGTGATTCGGTTAATATTTTTTTGGATATGGAACTATGCATTGATGGCTATAAGCTGTCAAAGCCGTCGAACTCACAGAGAGCTTCGTTTTGACTAGTTATGGCTCCCATAACTCCAAAAGAGGCAACCGTTATGGTTGTCCGAATAATCGATATCCTCAGGGCGCAACATCTACGGTGCAAGGTGCAACATCCGTCCAAAACACCGAAACAGTGCCGTACGACTTTTAGAAATGAATGCATGGATTTGAAACGGAATAGTACCATGGTGCACCACTATCCAGCGGTGGTATATCGACGACTAGCCACGGTGATCGCGTTTTACCATAAAATTCATGTGAAGAAAACGATGGGTAAAAAAAACTATCGAGTCCCGAATGTGATTCGGGTAGTCTTTTTTTGGATATGGAACTATGCATTGACGGCTAAAAGCGTTCAAAGCCGTAGAACTCACAGAGAGCTTCGTTTTGACTGGTTATTGCTCCCGTAACTCCAAAAGAGGCAATCGTTATGGCTGTCCGAATAATCGATATCCTCAGGGCGCAACATCTACGGTGCAAGGTGCAACATCCGTCCAAAATGCCGAAACAGTGTCTTACGACTTTTAGAAATCAGTGCATGGATTTGAAGCGAAACAATACCATGGTGCACCACTATCCAGCGGTGGTATATCGACGACCAGCCATGGTAATCGCATTTTACCATAAAATTCACATGAAGAAAACGATGGGTAAAAAAAACTATCGGGTGCCAAAAGTGATTCGGATAGTCCTTTTTTGGATATGGAACTATGCATTGACTGTTAAAAGCAGTCAAAGCCGTATAACTCACAAAGAGCTTCGTTTTGACTGGTTATGGCTCTCGTAACTCCAAAAGTGGCAACCGTTATGGCTGTCCGAATAATCGATATCCTCAGGGCGCAACATCTACGGTGCAAGGTGCAACATCCATCCAAAATGACGAAACAGTGCCGTATGACTTTTAGAAATGAGTGCATGGATTTGAAATGGAACAGTACCGTGGTGCACCACTCTCCAGCAGTGGTATATCGACGACCTGCCACGGTGATCACCTTTTACCATAAAATTCACGTTCTGAAAACAATGGATAAAAAAAAACTTTCGAGTCCCGAAAGTGATTCGGGTAGTCTTTTTTTGGATATGGAACTATGCACTGACGGCTAAAAGTAGTCAAAGCCGTAGAACTCACAGAGAGCTTCGTTTTGACTGGTTATGGCTCCCGTAACTCCAAAAGAGGCAACCGTTATGGCTGTTCGAACAATCGATATCCTCAGGGAGCAACATCGACGGTGCAAGGTGCAACATCCGTCCAAAATGCCGATACAGTGCCGTACGACTTTTAGAGATGAGTGCATAGATTTGAAATGGAATAGAACCATGGTGCACCACTCTCTAGCGGTGGTATACCGACGACCAGCCACGGTGATCGCGTTTTACCATAAAATTCATGTGAAGAAAATGATGGATAAAAAAAACTTTCGAGTCCCGAAAGTGATTCGGGTAGTCTTTTTTTGGATATGGAACTATGCATTGACGGCTAAAATCCGTAGAACTCACAGAGAGCTTCGTTTTGACTAGTTATGGCTCCCGTAACTCCAAAAGGCAACCGTTATGGTTGTCCGAATAATCGATATCCTCAGGGCGCAACATCTACGGTGCAAGGTGCAACATCCGTCCAAAATGCCGAAACAGTGCCGTACGACTTTTAGAAATGAGTGCATGGATTTGAAACGGAACAGTACCATGGTGCACCACTATCCAGCGGTGGTATATCGACGACCAGCCACGGTAATCGCATTTTACCATAAAATTCACGTGAAGAAAACGATGGGTAAAAAAAAACTATCGAGTGTCGAAAGTGATTCGGATAGTCTTTTTTTGGATATAGAACTATGCATTGACGGCTAAAAGCAGTCAAAGCCGTAGAACTCACAAAGAGCTTCGTTTTGACTGGTTATGGCTCCCGTAACACCAAAAGAGACAACCGTTATGGTTGTCCGAATAATCGATATCCTCAGGGCGCAACATCTACGGTGCAAGGTGCAACATCCATCCAAAATGCTGAAAGAGTGCCCTACAACTTTTAGAAATGAGTGCATGGATTTGAAACGGAACAGTACCACGGTGCACCACTCTCCAGCGGTGGTATATCGACGACCAGCCTCGGTGATCGCGTTTTACCATAAAATTCATGCGAAGAAAACGATAGGTAAAAATAAACTATCGAGTCTCGAATGTGATTCGGGTAGTCTTTTTGGATATGGAACTATGCATTGATGGCTAAAAGCGTTCAAAGCCGTTGAACTCACAGAGAGCTTCGTTTTGATTGGTTATGGCTTCCGTAACTCCAAAAGAGGCAATCGTTATAGCTGTCCGAATAATCGATTTCCTTAGGGCGCAACATCTACGGTGCAAGGTGCAAAATCCGTCCAAAATACCGAAACAGTGCCGTACGACTTTTTTAAATGAGTGCATGGATTTGAAACGGAACAGTACCATGGTGCACCACTATCTAGCGGTGGTATATCGACGACCAGCCATGGTAATCGCATTTTACCATAAAATTCACGTGAAGAAAACGATGGGTAAAAAAAACTATCGAGTGCCGAAAGTGATTCGGATAGTCTTTTTTTGGATATAGAACTATGCATTGACTGTTAAAAGCAGTCAAAGCCATAAAACTCACAAAGAGCTTCGTTTTGACTAGTTATTGCTCCCGTAACTCCAAAAGAGGCAACCGTTATGGCTGTCCGAATAATCGATATCCTCAGGGCACAACCTCTACGGCGCAAGGTGCAACATCCGTCCAAAATGCCAAAATAGTGCCGTACGACTTTTAGAAATGAGTGCATGGATTTGAAATGGAACTGTACCATAGTGCACCACTATCCAGCGGTGGTATATCGATGACCAACCACGGTGATCGCCTTTTAACATAAAATTCACGTTAAGAAAACAATGAATAAAAAAAACTTTCGAGTCCCGAAAGTGATTCGGGTAGTCTTTTTTTGGATATGGAACTATGCATTGACGGCTAAAAGTAGTCAAAGCCGTAGAACTCACAAAGAGCTTCGTTTTGATTGGTTATGGCTCCCGTAACTCCAAAAGAGGCAACCCTTATGGTTGTCCGAACAATCGATATCCTCAGGGCGCAACATCTACGGTGCAAGGTGCAACATCCATCCAAAATGCCGAAATAATTTCGTACGACTTTTATAAATGAGTGCATGGATTTGAAATGGAATAGTACCATGGTGCACCACTCTCCAGTGGTGGTATACCGACCACCAGCCACGGTGATCGCGTTTTACCATAAAATTCACCTAAAGAAAACGATGGATAAAATAAACTTTCGAGTACCGAAAGTGATTCAAGTAGTCTTTTTTTGGATATGGAACTATGCATTGACGGCTAAAAGCCGTCAAAGACGTAGAACTCATAGAGACATTCGTTTTGACTGGCTATGGCTCCCGTAACTCCAAAAGAGGCAACCGTTATGGTTGTCCGAATAATCGATATCCTCAGGGCGCAACATCTACGGTGCAAGGTGCAACATCCGTCCAAAATACCGAAACAGTGCCGTACGACTTTTTGAAACGAGTGCATGGATTTGAAACGGAATAGTACCATGGTGCACCACTCTCCAGCGGTGGTATATCGACGAGCAGCCACGGTGATCGCGATTTACCATAAAATTCACGTGAAGAAAACGATGGATAAAAAAAAACTTTCAAGTCCCGAAAGTGATTCGGGTAGTCTTTTTTGGATATGGAACTATGTATTGACGGCTAAAAGCTGTCAAAGCCGTAGAACTCACAAAGAGCTTGGTTTTGACTGGTTATGGCTCCCGTAACTCCAAAAGAGGCAACCGTTATGGTTGTCCGAATAATCGATATCCTCAGGGCGCAACATCTAAGGTGCAACATCCGTCCAAAATACTGAAACAGTGCCGTACGACTTTTAGAAATGAGTGCATGGATTTGAAACGGAACAGTACCATGGTGCACCACTCTCTAGCGGTGGTATATCGACGACTAGCCACGGTGGTCGCGTTTTACCATAAAATTCACATGAAGAAAACGATGGGTAAAAAAAAACTATCGAGTCCCGAATGTGATTCGGGTAGTCTTTTTTTGGATATGGAACTATGCATTGATGGCTAAAAGCTGTCAAAGCTGTAGAACTCATAGAGAGCTTCGTTTTGACTGGTTATTTCTCCGGTAACTCCAAAAGAGGCAACCGTTATGGCTGTCTGAATAATCGATATCCTCAGGGCGCAACATCTACGGTGCAAGGTGCAACATCCGTCCAAAATGCCGAAACAGTGCCGTACAACTTTTAGAAATGAGTGCATGGATTTGAAACGAAACTGTACCATGGTGCACCACTATGCAGCGGTGGTATATCGTTGACCAACCACGGTAATCGCGTTTTACCATAAAATTCACGTGAAGAAAACGATGGGTAAAAAAAACTATCGAGTGCCGAAAGCTATTCGGATAGTCTTTTTTTGGATATGGAACTATGCATTGACGGCTAAAAGTAGTCAAAGCCGTAGACCTCAAAAAGAGCTTCGTTTTGACTGGTTATGGCTCCCGTAACTCCAAAAGAGGCAACCGTTATGGCTGTCCGAATAATCGATATCCTCAGGGCGCAACATCTACGGTGCAAGGTGCAACATCCATCCAAAATTCCAAAACAGTGCCGTACGACTTTTAGAAATGAGTGCATGGATTTTAAATGGAACAGCACCATGGTGCACCACTCTCCAGTGGTGGTATATCGACGAACAACCATGGTAATCGCGTTTTACCATAAAATTCACGTGAAGAAAACGATGGATAAAAAAAACTTTCGAGTCCCGTAAGTGATTCGGTTAGTCTTTTTTTGGATATGGAACTATGCATTGACATCTAAAAGCAATCAAAGCCGTAGAACTCACAGAGAGCTTCGTTTTGAGTGGTTATGGCTCTCGTAACTCCAAAAGAGGCAACCGTTATGGCTGTTCGAATAATCGATATCCTTAGGGCGCAACATCTAAGGTGCAAGGTGCAACATCCGTCCAAAATGCCGAAACAGAGCCGTACAACTTTTAGAAATGAGTGCATGGATTTTAAACGGAACAGTACCATAGTGCACCACTATCCAACTGTAGAATATCTAAGACTAGCCAAGGTAATCGCGTTTTACCATAAAATCACGTGAAGAAAACGATGGGTAAAAAAACTATCGAGTGCCGAAAGTGATTCGGATAGTCTTTTTTGGATATGGAATTATACATTGACGGCTAAAAGTTGTCAAAGCCATAGAACTCACAAAGAGCTTCGTTTTGACTATTTATGGCTCCCATAACTCCAAAAAAGGCAACCATTATGGCTGTCCGAACAATCGATATCCTCAGGGCGCAACATCTACGGTGCAAGGTGCAACATCCGTCCAAAATGCTGAAACAGTGACGTACGACTTTTAGAAAGGTGTGCATGGATTTGAAACGGAACAGTACCATGGTGCACCACTCTCCAGCGATCGTATATCGACAACCAGCCACGGTGATCGCGTTTTACCATAAAATTCATGTGAAGAAAACGTTGGGTAAAAAAACTATCGAGTCCCGAATGTGATTCGGGTAGTTTTTTTTGATATGGAACTATGCATTGACGGCTAAAAGCTGTCAAAGCCGTAGAACTCACAAAGAGCTTCGTTTTGACTGGTTATGGCTTCCGTAACTCCAAAAGAGGCAACCGTTATGGCTGTCCGATTAATCGATATCCTCATGGCGCAACATCTACGGTGCAAGGTGCAACATCCGTCCAAAATGCCGAAACAAAGCCTTCTGACTTTTAGAAATGAGTGCATGGATTTGAAACGGAACAGTACCATGGTGCACCACTACCCAGCGGTGGAATATCGAAGACCAGCCAATGTAATCGCGTTTTACCATAAAATCACGTGAAGAAAACGATGGGTAAAAAAAACTATCGAGTGCCGAAAGTGATTTGGATAGTCTTTTTTTGGATATGGAATTATGCATTGACGGCTAAAATCCGTCAAAGCCGTAGAACTCACAAAGAGCTTCGTTTTGACTGTTTATGGCTCCCGTAACTCCAAAAGAGGCAACCGTTATGGCTGTCCGAACAATCGATATCCTCAGGGCGCAATGTTTACGGTGCAAGGTGCAACATCCGTCCAAAATGCAGAAACAGTGCCGTACGACTTTTAGAAATGAGTGCATGGATTTGAAACGGAACAGTACCATGGTGCACCACTCTCCAGCGGTGGTATACCGACGACCAGCCATGGTGATCGCGTTTTTCCATTAAATTCACGTGAACAAAACGATGGGTAAAAAAAACTATCGAGTCCCGAATGTGATTCGGGTAGTCTTTTTTTGGATATGGAACTATGCATTGACGGCTAAAAGCTGTCAAAGCCGTAGAACTCACAGTGAGCTTCGTATTGACTGGTTATTGCTCTTGTAACTCCAAAAGAGGCAACCGTTATGGCTGTCTGAATAATCGATATCCTCAAGGCGCAACATCTACGGTGCAAGGTGCAACATCCGTCCAAAATGCCGAAACAGTACCGTACAACTTTTAGAAATGAGTGCATGGATTTGAAACGAAACTGTACCATGGTGCAACACTATCCAGCGGTGGTATATCGACGACCAGCCATGGTAATCGCGTTTTACCATAAAATTCACGTGAAGAAAACGATGGGTAAAAAAAACTATCGAGTGCCGAAAGTGATCCGGATAGTCTTTTTTGGATATGGAACTATGCGTTGACGGCTAAAAGTAGTCAAAGCCGTAGACCTCGAAAAGAGCTTCGTTTTGACTGGTTATGGCTCCCGTAACTCCAAATGAGGCAACCGTTATGGCTGTCCGAATAATCGATATCCTCTGGGCGCAACATCTACAGTGCAAGGTGCAACATCCGTCCAAAATTCTGAAACATGGCCGTACGACTTTTAGAAATGAGCGCATGGATTTTAAACGGAACAGTACCATGGTGCACCACTCTCCAGTGGTGGTATATCGACGAACAGCCACGGTGATCGCGTTTTACCATAAAATTCACGTGAAGAAAACGATGGATAAAAAAAACTTTCGAGTCCCGTAAGTGATTCAGTTAGTCTTTTTTTGGATATGGAACTATGCATTGACAGCTAAAAGCTATCAAAGCCGTATAACTCACAGAGAGCTTCGTTTTGAGTGGTTATGGCTCTCGTAACTCCAAAAGAGGCAACCGTTATGGCTGTCCGAATAATCGATATCATCAAGGCGCAACATCTACGGTGCAAGGTGCAACATCCGTCCAAAATGCCGAAACAGAGCCGTACAACTTTTGGAAATGAGTGCATGGATTTTAAACGGAACAGTACCATAGTGCACCACTATCCAGCGGTGGAATATCTAAGACCAGCCAAGGTAATCGCGTTTTACCATAAAATCACGTGAAGAAAACGATGGGTAAAAAAACTATCGAGTGCCGAAAGTGATTCGGATAGTCTTTTTTGGATATGGAATTATACATTGACGGCTAAAAGTAGTCAAAGCCATAGAACTCACAAAGAGCTTCGTTTTGACTGTTTATGGCTCCCGTAACTCCAAAAGAGGCAACCGTTATGGCTGTCCGAACAATCGATATACTAAGGGCGCAACGTCTACGGAGCAAGGTGCAACATCCGTCCAAAATGCCGAAACAGTGCAGTACGACTTTTAGAAATGAGTGCATGGATTTGAAACGGAATAGTACCATGGTGCACCACTCTACAGCGGTGGTATACCGACGACCAGCCAAGGTGATCGCGTTTTACCATAAAATTCACGTGAAGAAAACGATGGGTAAAAAAACTATCGAGTCCCAAAAGTGATTCGGGTAGTTTTTTTGGATATGGAACTATGCATTGACGGCTAAAAGCTTTCAAAGCCGTAGAACTCACAGAGAGCTTCGTTTTGACTAGTTATGGCTTCCGTAACTCCAAAAGAGGCAACCGTTATGGCTGTCCGATTAATCGATATCCTCAAGGCGCAACATCTACGGTGCAAGGTGCAACATCCGTCCAAAATGCCGAAACAAAGCCGACTGACTTTTAAAAATGAGTGCATGGATTTGAAATGGAACAGTACCATGGTGCACTACTATCCAGCGGTGGAATATCGAAGACCAGCTAATGTAATCGCGTTTTACCATAAAATCACGTGAAGAAAACGATGGGTAAAAAAACTATCGAGTGCCGAAAGTGATTCGGATAGTCTTTTTTTGGATATGGAATTATGCATTGACGGATAAAATCCATCAAAGTCGTAGAACTCACAAAGAGCTTCGTTTTGACTGTTTATGGATCCCGTAACTCCAAAAGAGGCAACCGTTATGGCTGTCCGAACAATCGATATCCTCAGGGCGCAACGTCTACGGTGCAAGGTGCAACATCCGTCCAAAATGCCGAAACAGTGCCGTACGACTTTTAGAAATGAGTGCATGGATTTGAAACGGAACAGTACCATGGTGCACCACTCTCCAGTGGTGGTATACCGACGACCAGCCATGGTGATCGCGTTTTACCATAAAATTCACGTGAACAAAACGATGGGTAAAAAAACTATCGAGTCCCGTAAGTGATTCGGGTAGTTTTTTTGGATATGGAACTATGCATTGACGGCTAAATGCTGTCAAAGCCGTAGAACTCACAGAGAGCTTCGTTTTGACTGGTTATGGCTTCCGTAACTCCAAAAGAGGCAACCGTTATGGCTGTCCGAATAATCGATATCCTCACGGCGCAACATCTACGATGCAAGGTGCAACATCCGTCCAAAATGCCGAAACAGTGCTGTACGACTTTTAGAAATGAGTGCATGGATTTGAAATGGAACAGTACCATGGTGAACCACTCTCCAGTGGTAGTATACCGACGACCAGCCATGGTGATCGCGTTTTACCATAAAATTCACGTGAACAAAACGATGGGTAAAAAAAACTATCGAGTCCCGTAAGTGATCCGGGTAGTTTTTTTGGATATGGAACTATGCATTGACGACTAAATGCTGTCAAAGCTGTAGAACTCACAAAGAGCTTCGTTTTGACTGGTTATGGCTTCCGTAACTCCAAAAGAGGCAACCGTTATGGCTGTCCGAATAATCGATATCCTCAGGGCGCAACATCTACGGTGCAAGGTGCAACATACGTCCAAAATGCAGAAACAGTGTCGTACGACTTTTAAAAATGAGTGCATGGATGTGAAACGGAATAGTACCATGGTGCACCACTATCCAGCGGTGGTATATCGACGACCAGCCACGGTAACCGCGTTTTACCATAAAATTCACGTGAAGAAAACGATGGGTAAAAAAACTATCGAGTGTTGAAAGTTATTCGGATAGTCTTTTTTTGGATATGGAACTATGCATTGATGGCTAAAAGTAGTCAAAGCCGTTGAACTCACAAAGAGCTTCGTTTTGACTGGTTATGGCTCCCGTAACACCAAAAGAGGCAACAGTTATGGCTATCCGAATAATCGATATCCTCAGGGCGCAACATCTACGGTGCAAGGTGCAACATCCATCCAAAATGCCGAAATAGTGCCGTTCGACTTTTAGAAATGAGTGCATGGATTTGAAACGGAATAGTACCATGGTGCACCACTCTCCAGCGATGGTATATCGACGACCAGCCACGGTGATCGCGTTTTACCATAAAATTCACGCGAAGAAAACGATGGGTAAAAAAACTATCGAGTCCCGAATGTGATTCGGGTAGTCTATTTTTGGATATGGAACTATGCATTGACGGCTAAAACCTGTCAAAGCCGTAGAACTCATAGAGTGCTTCGTTATGACTAGTTATGGCTCCCGTAACTCCAAAAGAGGCAACCGTTATGGCTGTCCGAATAATCGATATCCTCCGGGCGCAACATCTACGGTGCAAGGTGCAACATCCGTCCAAAATGCTGAAACAGTGCCGTACGACTTTTAGAAATGAGTGCATGGATTTGAAACAGAACAGTACCATGGTGCACCACACTCCAGCGGTGGTATATCGACGACCAGCCACGGTGATCGCGTTTTACCATAAATTCACGTGACGAAAACGATGGGTAAAAAAAACTATCGAGTCCCGAAAGTGATTCGGGTAGTTTTTTCTGGATATAGAACTATGCATTGACGACTAAAAGCTATCAAAGCCGTAGTTCTCACAGAGAGCTTCGTTTTGACTAATTATGGCTCCCGTAACTCCAACAGAGCCAACCGTTATGGCTGTCCGAATAATCGATATCCTCAAGGCACAACATCTACGGTGCAAGGTGCAACATCCGTCCAAAATGCCGAAATAGTGTCGTACGACTTTTAGAAATGAGTGCATGGATTTGAAACGGAACAGTACCATGGTGCAACACTATCCAGCGGTTGTATATCGACGACCAGCAACGGTAATCGCGTTTTACCATAAAATTCACGTAAAGAAAACGATGGGTAAAAAAAACTATCGAGTGCCGAAAGTGATTCGGATTGTCTTTTTTTGGATATGGAACTATGCATTGATGGCTAAAAGTAGTCAAAGCCGTAGAACTCACAAAGAGCTTCGTTTTGACTGGTTATGGCTCCCATAACTCCAAAAGAGGCAACCGTTATGGCTGTCCGAATAATCGATATCCTCAGGGCGCAACATCTACGGTGCATTGTGCAACATCCGTCCAAAATGCCGAAACAGTGCCGTACGACTTTTAGAAATGAGTGCATGGATTTGGAATGGAACAGTACCATGGTGCAACACTCTCCAGTGGTGGTATATCGACGACCAGCCACGATGATCGCGTTTTACCATAAAATTCACGTGAAGAAAACGATGGATAAAAAAAACTTTGGAGTCCCGAAAGTTATTCGGGTAGTGTTTTTTTGGATATGGAACTATGCATTGACGGCTAAAAGCTGTCAAAGCAGTAGAACTCATAGAGAGCTTCGTTTTGACTGGTTATGGCTCCCGTAACTCCAAAAGAGGCAACCGTTATGGCAGTCCGAATAATCGATATCCTCAGGGCGCAACATCTACGGTGCAAGGTGCAACATCCATCCAAAATGCCGAAACAGTGCCGTACGACTTTTAGAAATGAGTGCATGGATTTGAAACGGAACAGTCCCAAGGTGCACCACTATCCAGCGGAGGTATATCGACGACCAGCCATTGTAATCGCGTTTTACCATAAAATTCACGTGAAGAAAACGATGGGTAAAAAAAACTATCGAGTGCCGAAAGTGATTCGGATAGTCTTTTTTTGGATATGGAACAATGCATTGACGCCTAAAAGTAGTCAAAGCCGTAGAACTCACAAAGAGCTTCGTTTTGACTGGTTATGGCTGCCGTAACTCCAAAAGAGGCAACCGTTATGGCTGTCCGAACAATCGATATCCTCAGGGTGCAACATCTACGGTGCAAGGTGCAACATCCGTCCGAAATGCCGAAACAGTGTCGTACGACTTTTAGAAATGAGTGCCAGGATTTGAAACGGAACAGTACCATGGTGCACCACTCTCCAGCGGTGGTATACCGACGACCAGCCACGGTGATCGCGTTTTACCATAAAATTCACGTGAAGAAAACGATGGGTAAAAAAACTACCGAGTCCCGAAAGTGATTCGGGTAGTTTTTTTGGATATGGAACTATGCAGCCGTAGAAGTCATAGAGAGCTTCGTTTTGACTGGATATGGCTTCCGTAACTCCAAAAGAAGCAACCGTTATGGCTGTCAAAATAATCGATATCCTCAGGGCGCAACATCTACGATGCAAGGTGCAACATCCATCCAAAATGCCGAAACAGTGCCGTACGACTTTTAGAAATGAGTGCATGGATTTGAAACGGAACAGAACCATGGTGCACCACTATCCAGTGGTGGTGTATCGACGACCAGTCATGGTAATCTCGTTTTACCATAAAATTCACATGAAGAAAACGATGGGTAAAAAAAACTATCGAGTGTAGAAAGTTATTCGGATAGTCTTTTTTTGGATATGGAACTATGAATTGACGGCTAAAAGCAGTCAAAGGTGTAGAACTCACAAAGAGCTTCGTTTTGACTGCATATGGCTCCCGTAACACCAAAAGAGGCAACCGTTAAGGCTGTCCGAATAATCGATATCCTTAGAGCGCAACATCTACAGTGCCAGGTGCAACATCCGTCCAAAATGCCGAAACAGTGTCGTACGACTTTTAGAAACGAGTGCATGGATTTGAAACAGAAAAATACCATGTTGCACCACTCTCCAGCGATGGTATATCGACGACCAGCCACGGTGATCGCGTTTTACCATAAAATTCACGTGAAGAAAACGATGGGTAAAAAAAACTATCGAGTCCCGAATGTGATTCGGGTAGTCTTTTTTTGGATATGGAACTATGCATTGACAGCTAAAACCTGTCAAAGTCGTAGAACTCATAGAGTGCTTAGTTATGATTGGTTATGGCTCCTGTAACTCCAAAATAGGCAACCGTTAAGGCTGTACGAATAATCGATATCCTCCGGGCGCAACATCTACGGTGCAAGTTGCAACATCCGTCCAAAATGCCGAAACAGTGTCGTATGACTTTAGAAATGAGTGCATGGATTTGAAACAGAATAGTACCATGGTGCACCACTCTCCAGCGGTGGTATAACGATGACCAGCCACGGTGATCGCGTTTTACCATAAAATTCACGTGAAGAAAACGATGGGTAAAAAAAACTATCAAGTCCCGAAAGTGATTCGGGTAGTTTTTTCTAGATATGGAACTATGCACTGACAGCTAAAAGCTATCAAAGCCGTAGATCTCACAGAGAGCTTTGTTTTGACTGGTTATGGCTCCCGTAACTCCAAAAGAGGCAACCGTTATGGCTGTCCGAATAATCGATATCCTCAGGGCGCAACATCTACGGTGCAAGGTGCAACATCCATCCAAAATGCCGAAATAGTGTCGTACGACTTTTAGAAATGATTGCATGGATTTGAAACGGAACAGTACCATGGTGCACCACTATCCAGCGGTTGTATATCGACGACCAGCCACGGTAATCGCGTTTTACCATAAAATTCACGTGAAGAAAACGATGGGTAAAAAAAAACTATCGAGTGCCGAAAGTGATTCAGATTGTCTTTTTTTGGATATGGAATTATGCATTGATGGCTAAAAGTAGTCAAAGCCGTAGAACTCACAAAGAGCTTCGTTTTGACTGGTTATGGATCCCGTAACTCCAAAAGAGGCAACCGTTATGGCTGTCCGAATAATCGATATCCTCAGGACGCAACATCTACGGTGCAAGGTGCAACATCCGTCCAAAATGCTGAAACAGTGTCGTACGACTTTTAGAAATGAGTGCATGGATTTGGAATGGAACAGTACCATGGTGCAACACTCTCCAGCGGTAGTATATCGACGACCAGCCACGGTGATTGCGTTTTACCATAAAATTCACGTGAAGAAAACGATGGATAAAAAAAACTTTGGAGTCCCGAAAGTGATTCGGGTAGTCTTTTTTTGGATATGGAACTATGCATTGACGGCAAAAAGCTATCAAAGCCGTAGAACTCACAGAGAGCTTCGTTTTGACTGGTTATGTCTCCCGTAACTCCGAAAGAGGCAACCGTTATGGCAGTCCGAATAATCGATATCCTCAGGGCGCAACATCTACGGTGCAAGGTGCAACATCCGTCCAAAATGCCGAAATAGTGCCGTACGACTTTTAGAAATGAGTGCATGGATTTGAAATGGAACGCTACCAAGGTGCACCACTATCCAGCGGTTGTATATCGACGACCAGCCACGGTAATCGCGTTTTACCATAAAATTCACGTGAAGAAAACGATGGGTAAAAAAACTATCGAGTGCCGAAAGTGATTCGGATAGTCTTTTTTTGGATATGGAACTATGCATTGACGCCTAAAAGTAGTCAAAGCCGTAGAACTCACAAAGAGCTTCGTTTTGACTGGTTATGGCTCCCGTAACTCCAAGAGAGGCAACCGTTATGGCTGTCCGAACAATCGATATCCTCAGGGCGCAACATCTACGGTGCAAGGTGCAACATCCGTCCAAAATGCCGAAACAATGTCGTACGACTTTTAGAAATGAGTGCCTGGATTTGAAACGGAACAGTACCATGGTGCACCACTCTCCAGCGGTGGTATACCGACGACCAGCCATGGTGATCGCGTTTTACCATAAAATTCACGTGAAGAAAACGATGGGTAAAAAAAACTATCGAGTCCCGAAAGTGATTCGGGTAGTTTTTTTTGGATATGGAACTATGCATTGACGGCTAAAAGCTGTCAAAGCCGTAGAACTCACAGAGAGCTTCGTTTTGATTGGATATGGCTTCCGTAACTCCAAAAGAGGCAACCGTTATGGCTGTCCGAATAATCGATATCCTCCGGGCGCAACATCTACGATGCAAGTAGCAACATCCGTCCAAAATGCCGAAACAGTGTCGTACGACTTTTAGAAATGAGTACGACTTTTAGAAATGAGTGCATGGATGTAAAACGGAACAGAACCATGGTGCACCACTATCCAGTGGTGGTATATCGACGACCAGTCACGGTAATCGCGTTTTACCATAAAATTCACATGAAGAAAACGATGGGTAAAAAAAACTATCGAGTGTCGAAAGTGATTCGGATAGTCTTTTTTGGGATATTGAACTATGAATTGATGGGTAAAAGCAGTCAAAGGTGTAGAACTCACAGAGAGCTTCGTTTTGACTGCATATGGCTCCCGTAACACGAAAAGAGGCAACCGTTAAGGCTGTCCGAATAATCGATATCCTTAGAGCGCAACATCTACGGTGCAAGGTGCAACATCCGTCCAAAATGCCGAAACAGTGTCGTACGACTTTTAGAAATGAGTGCATGGATTTGAAACAGAACAGTACCATGTTGCACCACTCTCCAGCGATGGTATATCGACGACCAACCACGGTGATCGCGTTTTACCATAAAATTCACGTGAAGAAAACGATGGGTAAAAAAAACTATCGAGTCCCGAAAGTGATTCGGGTAGTTTTTTTTAGATATAGAACTATGCATTGACGGCTAAAAGCTGTCAAAGCCGTAGAACTCACAAGGAGCTTCGTTTTGACTTGTTATGGCTTCCGTAACTCCAAAAGAGGCAACCATTATGGCTGTCCGAATAATGGATATCCTCAGGACGCAACATCTACGGTGCATGGTGCAACATCCGTCCAAAATACCGAAACAGTGTCATACTACTTTTAGAAATGAGTGCATGGATTTGAAATGGAACAGTTCCATGGTGCACCACTCTCCAGCGGTGGTATATCGACGACCAGCCACGGTGATCACGTTTTACCATAAAATTCACTTGAAGAAAACGATGGATAAAAAAAACTTTCGAGTCCCGAAAGTGATTCGGGTAGTCTTTTTTTGGATATGGAACTATGCATTGACGGCAAAAAGCTGTCAAAGCCGTAGAACTCACAGAGAGCTTCGTTTTGACTGGTTATGTCTCCCGTAACTCCGAAAGAGGCAACCGTTATGGCAGTCCGAATAATCGATATCCTCAGGGCGCAACATCTACGGTGCAAGGTGCAACATCCGTCCAAAATGCCAAAATAGTGCCGTACGACTTTTAGAAATGAGTGCATGGATTTGAAACGGAACGCTACCAAGGTGCACCACTATCCAGCGGTTGTATATCGACGACCAGCCACGGTAATCGCGTTTTACCATAAAATTCACGTGAAGAAAACGATGGGTAAAAAAACTATCGAGTGCCGAAAGTGATTCGGATAGTCTTTTTTTGGATATGGAACTATGCATTGACGCCTAAAAGTAGTCAAAGCCGTAGAACTCACAAAGAGCTTCGTTTTGACTGGTTATGGCTCCCGTAACTCCAAAAGAGGCAACCGCTATGGCTGTCCGAACAATCGATATCCTCAGGGCGCAACATCTACGGTGCAAGGTGCAACATCCGTCCAAAATGCCGAAACAATGTCGTACGACTTTTAGAAATGAGTGCCTGGATTTGAAACGGAACAGTACCATGGTGCACCACTCTCCAGCGGTGGTATACCGACGACCAGCCATGGTGATCGCGTTTTACCATAAAATTCACGTGAAGAAAACGATGGGTAAAAAAAACTATCGAGTCCCGAAAGTGATTCGGGTAGTTTTTTTTGGATATGGAACTATGCATTGACGGCTAAAAGCTGTCAAAGCCGTAGAACTCACAGAGAACTTCGTTTTGACTGGATATGGCTTCCGTAACTCCAAAAGAGGCAACCGTTATGGCTGTCCGAATAATCGATATCCTCCGGGCGCAACATCTACGATGCAAGTAGCAACATCCGTCCAAAATGCCGAAACAGTGCCGTACGACTTTTAGAAATGAGTGCATGGATGTAAAACGGAACAGAACCATGGTGCACCACTATCCAGTGGTGGTATATCGACGACCAGTCACGGTAATCGCGTTTTACCATAAAATTCACATGAAGAAAACGATGGGTAAAAAAAACTATCGAGTGTCGAAAGTGATTCGGATAGTCTTTTTTGGGATATTGAACTATGAATTGACGGGTAAAAGCAGTCAAAGGTGTAGAACTCACAAAGAGCTTCGTTTTGACTGCATATGGCTCCCGTAACACGAAAAGAGGCAACCATTAAGGCTGTCCGAATAATCGATATCCTTAGAGCGCAACATCTACGGTGCAAGGTGCAACATCCGTCCAAAATGCCGAAACAGTGTCGTACGACTTTTAGAAATGAGTGCATGGATTTGAAACAGAACAGTACCATGTTGCACCACTCTCCAGCGATGGTATATCGACGACCAACCACGGTGATCGCGGTTTACCATAAAATTCACGTGAAGAAAACGATGGGTAAAAAAAAACTATCGAGTCCCGAAAGTGATTCGGGTAGTTTTTTTTAGATATGGAACTATGCATTGACGGCTAAAAGCTGTCAAAGCCGTAGAACTCACAAGGAGCTTCGTTTTGACTTGTTATGGCTTCCGTAACTCCAAAAGAGGCAACCGTTATGGCTGTCCGAATAATGGATATCCTTAGGGCGCAACATCTACGGTGCATGGTGCAACATCCGTCCAAAATACCGAAACAGTGTCATACTACTTTTAGAAATGAGTGCATGGATTTGAAATGGAACAGTTCCATGGTGCACCACTCTCCAGCGGTGGTATATCGACGACCAGCCACGGTGATCGCGTTTTACCATAAAATTCACTTGAAGAAAACGATGGATAAAATAAACTTTCGAGTCCCGAAAGTGATTCGGGTAGTCTTTTTTTGGATATGGAACTATGCATTGACGAATAAAAGCTGTCAAAGCCGTAGAACTCACAGAGGGCTTCGTTTTGACTGGTTATGGCTCCCGTAAATCCAAAAGAGGCAACCGTTATGGCTGTCCGAACAATCGATATCCTCAGGGCGCAACATCTACGGTGCAAGGTGCAACATCCGACCAAAATGACGAAACAGTGCCGTACGACTTTTAGAAATGAGTGCTTGGATTTGAAATGGAACAGTATCATGGTGCACCACTCTCCAGCGGTGGTATACCGAAGACCAGCCACGGTGATCGCGTTTTACCATGAAATTCACGTGAAGAAAACGATGGGTAAAAAAAACTATCGAGTCCCGAAAGTGATTCGGGTAGTTTTTTTGGATATGGAACTATGCATTGACGGCTAAAAGCTGTCAAAGCCGTAGAAGTCACAGAGAGCTTCGTTTTGACTGGTTATGGCTTCCGTAACTCCAAAAGAGGCAACCGTTATGGCTGTCCGAATAATCGATATCCTCAAGGCGCAACATCTAAGGTGCAAGGTGCAACATCCGTCCAAAATGCCGAAACAGTGTCGTACGACTTTTAGAAATGAGTGCATGGATTTGAAATGGAACAGTACCATGGTTCAACACTATCAAGAGGTGGTATATCGACGACTAGTTATGGTAATCGCGTTTTACCATAAAATTCACGTGAAGAAAACGATGGGTAAAAAAAACTATCAAGTCCCGAAAGTGATTCGGGTAGTTTTTTTTGGGATATGGAACTATGCATTGACGGCTAAAAGTAGTCAAAGCCGTAGAACTCACAAAGAGCTTCGTTTTGATTGGTTATGGCTCCCGTAACACCAAAAGATGCAACCGTTATGGCTGTCCGAATAATCGATATCCTCACGGCCCAACATTTACGGTGCATGGTGCAACATCCGTCCAAAATGCTGAAACAGTGTCGTACGACTTTTAGAAATGAGTGCATGGATTTGAAACGGAACAGTACCATGGTGCACCACTCTCCAGCGATGGTATATCGATGACCAGCCACGGTGATCGCGTTTTACCGTAAAATTCACGTGAAGAAAACGATGGGTAAAAAAAACTATCGAGTCCCGAATGTGATTCGGGTAGTCTTTTTTTGGATATGGAACTTTGCATTGACGGCTAAAAGCTGACAAAGCCGTAGAACTCATAGAGAGCTTCGTTTTGACTGGTTATGGCTCCCGTAACTCCAATAGAGGCAACCGTTATGGCTGTCCGAATAATCGATATCCTCCGGGCGCAACATCTACGGTGCACGGTGCAACATCTGTCCTGTTTGCGCCAAAAATGGTCACAAACCCCAAGTGTTGTGAAAGCATCAGTGTATGAATACAATTAAGCAATATTCAAACACAAATATCATATCTAAACAAGCAACAAACAACAATCCAGAGATAATGAACAGTGACACACAATTTATAGTGGTTCGGCTATCTCTGGCCTACGTCCACTTCAAGGTTTTTATGATTTTATTGCTCGATACTTGAAGATTACAATTTCTTGTCACGTAGTACAGCAGATTTTATGATTATAATCTGAATCTAAGGCTACAATGGTAATCTGGAGTAAATCTGGCAGAGTCTGGGCTCTCTTTTGCTCTCAAAATTGTCCGACCCCTTTTCTGAATGACCAGGGGCTCTATTTATAGATGTAGGAGGCTGATATTTTGCCTAAACTGAAGGGAGACCAGTTCTGGCACGTGAGGGAGCCCACATGCCCGCTTTCTGGAAGTCCGGACCCACTTTGGGATCGATTCGAAGCTACGTTCGAATCGATCAAGAAACTGTCCAATCGAGCTGAAATTTTGTGTGAACATTCTTCAACATGTGCTCAAGCTACTGTGAAAATTTCATGGCATTTGGACTTATAGATATTAAGTTATGATCGATTCAATATTGCATTTCTAGTGGACACGAGTGCTTCGAATCGATCCCTTCGACTCGATAGGGTCGAATCGATCGTCTGAGCATGTGCTTGGTGACGTGGCTCGCGCGTTTCCCGAGTCGATCCCACTTTTTCTCCGGGTTAATTGGGTTGAATCCGGGGTTTAATCCGTGTTTACTTGGCGAATCCGAAGTAATGGATTCGAAGACAGGCCTCTTCGAATCGATCGAATTCGTACTCCTTCGTATCGATCATGGAGTGCTGTGGTTGATCGATACGAAGTCTCCTTTGCCTATTGGATTCGAGGACAACTATGGCATGGAGTCGAGGCTCCCTCAATTGCATGGATTCGAAGGACCTTTCCTCTGATGGATTCGAACTGAAGTATACGAGGACGGATTCGAAGCACGGTGTCTTCATGGACTCGAAGGTCTTTAAGTCGATGGATATGAAGCAGATGGGTACGAAGTAGAGGGGTTCCACGGATTCGAAGCGAGGGAAGGCTGATGGATTCGAATAGAGTACCCATCGATGGATACGAGGTAAATGGAGTCGAACGTGACGGAACCGAACCTGATGGAGTTGAACCTGACGGATTCGAGCTTAGTCGATTCCACCCTTATGGATGCGAACCCGAGGCTATGTCCTCCACTTTCGTCGATGATATCTTGAGCGTACGACCTCGGATTGACTTGATATTCGGAACGTTGTTTTTCCTGGCCTTGCTTGACGTGCCTTATCAATTGTAGCCCGATTCGGACTCGGGAAAAATTCATCGATATCCATGGTGAACCTGCGATGCACGATCGATGTTCATGACTAGTAATCATTGATTTTAAATTAAACTTTGGGTATCTCGGCTTTGCCAAAAGGTGGGATAACACGTCCAAAATGCCAAAACAGTGCCGTACGACTTTTAGAAACGAGTGCATGGATTTGAAACGGAACAGTACCATGGTGCACCACTCTCCAGCGATGGTATACCGACGACCAGCCACGGTGATCGTGTTTTACCATAAAATTCACGTGAAGAAAACGATGGGTAAAAAAAACTATCGAGTCCCGAAAGTGATTCGGGTAGTTTTTTTTGGATATGGAACTATGAATTGATGGCTAAAAGCTATCAAAGTGGTAGAACTCATAGAGAGCTTCGTTTTGACTGGTTATGGCTTCCATAACTCCAAAAGAGGCAACCGTTATGGCTGTCCGAATAATCGATATCCTCAGGGCGCAACATCTACGGTGCAAGGTGCAACATCCGTCCAAAATACCGAAATAGTGTCGTACGAATTTTAGAAATGAGTGAATGGATTTGAAACGGAACAGTACCATGGTGCACCACTCTCCAGCGGTGGTATATCGACGACCAACCACGGTGAGCGCGTTTTATCATAAAATTCACGTGAAGAAAATGATGGATAAAAAAAAACTTTCGAGTCCCGAAAGTGATTCGCGTAGTCTTTTTTTGGATATGGAACTGTGCATTGACGGCTAAAAGCCGTCAAAGCCGTAGAACTCACATAGAGCTTCGTTTTGACTGGTTATGGCTCCCGTAACTCCAAAAGAGGCAACCGTAATGGCTGTCCGAATAATCGATATCCTCAGGGCGCAACATCTACGGTGCAAGGTGCAACATCCTTCCAAAATGCCGAAACAGTGCCGTACGACTTTTATAAACGAGTGCATGGATTTGAAACGGAACAGTACCATGGTGCACCACTCTCCAGCAGTGGTATACCGACGACCAGGCACGGTGATCACGTTTTACCATAAAATTCACGTGAAGAAAACGATGGGTAAAAAAAACTATCGAGTCCCGAATATGATTCGGGTAGTGTTTTTTTGGATATGGAACTATGCATTGACAGCTAAAAGCTATCAAAGCCGTAGAACTCACAGAGAGCTTCATTTTGACTGGTTATGGCTTCCGTAACTCCAAAAGAGGCAACCGTTATGGCTGTCCGAATAATCGACATCCTCAGGGCGCAACATCTACGATGCAAGGTGCAACATCCGTCCAAAATGACGAAACTGTGCCGTACGACTTTTAGAAATGAGTGCATGGATTTGAAACGGAACACTACCATGGTGCACCACTATCTAGCGGTGGTATATCGATGACCAGTCACGGTAATCGCGTTTTACCATAAATTCATGTTAAGAAAACGATGGGTAAAAAAAACTATCGAGTGTCGAAAGTGATTCAGATAGTCTTTTTTTGGATATGGAACTATGCGTTGACGGATAAAAGCAGTCAAAGCCATAGAACTCACAAAGAGCTTCGTTTTGACTGGTTATGGCTCTCGTAACACCAAAAGAGGCAACCGTTATGGCTGTCCGAATAATCGATATCCTCAGGGCGCAACATCTACGGTGCAAGGTGCAACATCCGTCCAAAATGCCGAAACAGAGCCGTATAACTTTTAGAAATGAGTGCATGGATTTGAAACGGAACACTACCATGGTGCACCACTATCCAGCGGTGGTATATCGAAGACCAGTCACGGTAATCGCGTTTTACCATAAATTCATGTGAAGAAAACGATGGGTAAAAAAAAACTATCGAGTGTCGAAAGTGATTCAGGTAGTCTTTTTTTGGATATGGAACTATGCATTGATGGGTAAAAGCAGTCAAAGCCGTAGAACAAACAAAGAGCTTCGTTTTGACTGGTTATGGCTCCCGTAACACCAAAAGAGGCAACCGTTATGGATGTCCGAATAATCGATATCCTTAGGGCGCAACATCTACGGTGCAAGGTGCAACATCCGTCCAAAATGCCGAAACATTGTCGTACGACTTTTAGAAATGAGTGCATGGATTTGAAACGGAACAGTACCACGGTGCACCACTATCCAGCGATGGTATATCGACGACCAGCCATAGTGATCGCGTTTTACCATAAAATTTACGTGAAGAAAATGATGGGTAAAAAAAACTATCGAGTCCCGAATGTGATTCGTGTAGTCTTTTTTTGGATATGGAACTTTGCATTGACGACTAAAAGCTATCAAATCCGTAGGACTCATAGAGAGCTTCGTTTTTACTGGTTATGGCTCCCGTAACTCCAAAAGAGGCAACCGTTATGGCTGTTCGAATAATCGATATCCTCCGGGCGCAACATCTACGGTGCACGGTGCAACATCCATCCAAAATGCCGAAACAGTGCCGTACGACTTTTATAAATGAGTGCATGGATTTGAAACGGAATAGTACCATGTTGCACCACTCTCCAGCGGTGGTATACCGATGACCAGCCACGGTGATCGTGTTTTACCATAAAAGTCACGTGAAGAAATCAATGGGTAAAAAAAACTATCGAGTCCCAAAAGTGATTCAGGTAGTTTTTTTTTGGATATGGAACTATGCTTTGACGGCTAAAAGCTATCAAAGCCGTAGAACTCATAGAGAGCTTCGTTTTGACTGGTTATGGCTTCCGTAACTCCAAAAGAGGCAACCGTTATGGCTGTCTGAATCATCGATATCCTCAGGGCGCAACATCTACGGTGCAAGGTGCAACATCCGGCCAAAATACCGAAACAGTGTCGTAAGACTTTTAGAAATGAGTGCATGGATTTGAAACGGAACAGTACCATGGTGCACCACTCTCCAGCGGTGGTATATCGACGACCAGCCACGGTGATCGCGTTTTACCATAAAATTCACGTGAAGAAAACGATGGATAAAAAAAAACTTTCGAGTCCCGAAAGTGATTTGGGTAGTCTTTTTTTGGATATGGAACTATGCATTGACGGCTAAAAGCCGTCAAAGCCGTAGAACTCACAAAGAGCTTCATTTTGACTGGTTATGGCTCCCGTAACTCCAAAAGAGGCAACCGTTATGGCTGTCCGAATAATCGATATCCTCAGGGCGCAACATCTACGGTGCAAGGTGCAACATCCTTCCAAAATGCCGAAACAGTGTCGTACGACTTTTAGAAATGAGTGCATGGATTTGAAACGGAACAGTACCATGGTGCTCCACTCTCCAACGGTGGTATACCGACAACCAGGCACGGTGATCGCGTTTTACCATAAAATTCACGTGAAGAAAACGATGGGTAAAAAAAACTATCGAGTCCCGAATATGATTCAGGTAGTCTTTTTTTGGATATGGAACTATGCATTGACGGCTAAAAGCTGTCAAAGCCGTAGAACTCACAGAGAGCTTCGTTTTGACTGGTTATGGCTCTCGTAACTCCAAAAGAGGCAACCATTATGGCTGTCTAAATAATCGATATCCTTAGGGCGCAACATCTACGGTGCAAGGTGCAACATCCGTCCAAAATGCCGAAACAGTGCATTACGACTTTTAGAAATGAGTGCATGGATTTGAAACGGAACAGTACCATGGTGCACCACTCTCCAGCAGTGGTATATCGACGACCAGCCATGGTGATCTCGTTTTACCATAAAATTCACGTGAAGAAATGATGGATAAAAAAAAACTTTCGAGTCCCGAAAGTGATTCGGGTAGTCTTTTTTTGGATATGGAACTATGCATTGATGGCTAAAAGCCATCAAAGCCGTAGAACTCACGAAGAGCTTCATTTTGACTGGTTATGGCTCCCGTAACTCCAAAAGAGGCAACCGTTATGGCTGTCCGAATAATCGATATCCTTAGGGCGCAATATCTACGGTGCAAGATGCAACATCCTTCCAAAATGCCGAAAAAGTGTCGTACGACTTTTAGAAATGAGTGCATGGATTTGAAACGGAACAGTACCATGGTGCTCCACTCTCCAGCGGTGGTATACCGATGACCAGGCACAGTGATCGCGTTTTACCATAAAATTCACGTGAAGAAAACGATGGGTAAAAAAAACTATCGAGCCTCGAATATGATTCAAGTAGTCTTTTTTTAGATATGGAACTATGCACTGACGGCTAAAAGCTTTCAAAGCCTTAGAACTCACAGAGAGCTTCGTTTTGACTGGTTATGGTTTACCTAACTCCAAAAGAGGCAACCGTTATGGCTGTCCGAATAATCGATATACTCAAGGCGCAACATCTACGGTGCAAGGTGCAACATCCGTCCAAAATGCCGAAACAGTGCCGTACGACTTTTAGAAATGAGTGCATGGATTGGAAACGGAACAGTACCCTGGTGCACCACTATGCAGTGGTGGTATATCGGCGACCAGTCACGGTAATCGTGTTTTACCATAAAATTCATGTGAAGAAAACGATGGGTAAAAAAAAACTATCGAGTGTCGAAAGTGATTCGGATAGTCTTTTTTTTGATACGGAACTATGCATTGACGGCTAAAAGCAGTCAAAGCCGTAGAACTCACAAAGAGCTTCGTTTTGACTGGTTATGGCTCCAGTAAAACCAAAAGAGGCAACCGTTATGGTTGTCGGAATAATAGATATCCTCAGGGCGCAACATCTAAGATGCAAGGTGCAACATCCGTCCAAAATGCCGAAACAGTGCCGTATGACTTTTAGAAATGAGTGCATGGATTTTAAACGGAACAGTACCATGGTGCACCACTCTCCAGCGATGGTATATCGACGACCAGCCATGTTGATCGTGTTTTACCGTAAAATTCACGTGAAGAAAACGATGGGTAAAAAAAACTATCGAGTCCCGAATGTGATTCGGGTAGTCTTTTTTTGGATATTGAACTTTTCATTGACGGCAAAAAGCTGTCAAGCCGTAGAACTCATAGAGAGCTTCGTTTTGACTGGTTATGGCTCCCGTAACTCCAAAAGAGGCAACCGTTATGGCTGTCCGAATAATCGATATCCTCCGAGTGCAACATCTACGGTGCACGGTACAACATCCGTCCAAAATGCCGTAACAGTGCCGTACGACTTTTAGAAATGAGTGCATGGATTTGAAACGGAACAGTACCATGGTGCACCACTCTCCAGCGGTGGTATACCGACAACCAGCAACGGTGATCGTGTTTTACCATAAAATTCACGTGAAAAAAACGATGGGTAAAAAAAACTATCGAGTCCCGAAAGTGATTCGGGTAGTTTTTGTTGGATATGGAACTATGTATTGACGGCTAACAGTTGTCAAAGTCGTAGAACTCATAGAGAGCTTCGTTTTGACTGGTTATGGCTTCCATAACTCCAAAAGAGGCAACCATTATGGTTGTCCGAATAATCGATATCCTCAGGGCGCAACATCTACGGTGCAAGGTGCAACATCCGTCCAAAATACAGAAACAGTGTCGTACGACTTTTAGAAACGAGTGGATGGATTTGAAACGGAACAGTACCATGGTGCACCACTCTCCAGCGGTGGTATATCGACGACCAGCCACGGTGATCGCGTTTTACCATAAAATTCACGTGAAGAAAACGATGGATAAAAAAAATTTCGAGTCCCAAAAGTGATTCGGGTAGTCTTTTTTTGGATATGGAACTATGCATTGACGGCTAAAAGCCGTCAAAACCATAGAACTCACAGAGAGCTTTGTTTTGACTGGTTATGGCTTCCGTAACTGCAAAAGTGGCAACTGTTATGGCTGTCCGAATAATCGATATCCTCAGGGTGCAACATCTACGGTGCAAGGTGCAACATCCGTCCAAAATGCCGAAACAGTGCCGTACGACTTTTAGAAATGAGTGCATGGATTTGGAATGGAACACTACCATGGTGCAACACTCTCCAACGGTGGTATACCGACGACCAGGCACGGTGATCGCGTTTTACCATAAAATTCACGCGAAGAAAACGATGGGTAAAAAAAACTATCGAGTCCCGAATATGATTCAGGTAGTCTTTTTTTTGGATACGGAACTATGCATTGAAGGCTAAAAGCTGTCAAAGCCGTAGAACTCACAGAGTGCTTCGTTTTGACTGGTTATGGCTCCCGTAACTCCAAAAGAGGAAACCGTTATGGCTGTCCGAACAATCGATATCCTCAAGGCGCAACATCTACGGTGCAAGGTGCAACATCCGTCCAAAATGCCAAAACAGTGCCGTACGACTTTTAAAAACGAGTGCATGGATTTGAATAGGAACAGTACCATGGTGCACCACTCTCCAGCAGTGGTATACCGACAACCAACCACGGTGATCGCGTTTTACCATAAAATTCACGTGAAGAAAACGATGGGTAAAAAAACTATCGAGTCCCGAAAGTTATTCAGATAGGTTTTTTTGGATATGGAACTATGCATTGACGGCTAAAAGCTGTCAAAGCCATAGAACTCACAGAGAGCTTTGTTTTGACTGGTTATGGCTTCCGTAACAGCAAAAGTGGCAACTGTTATGGCTGTCCGAATAATCGATATCCTCAGGGCGCAACATCTACGGTGCAAGGTGAAACATCCGTCCAAAATGTCGAAACAGTGCCGTACGACTTTTAGAAATGAGTGCATGGATTTGAAACGGAACAGTACCATAATGCACCACTATCCAGCGGTGGTATATCGACTACCAATCACGGTAATCGCGTTTTACAATAAAATTCATGTGAAGAAAACGATGGGTAAAAAAACTATCGAGTGTCGAAAGTGATTCAGATAGTCTTTTTTTGGATATGGAACTATGCATTGACGGCTAAAAGCAGTCAAAGCCGTAGAACTCACAAAGAGCTTCGTTTTGACTGGTTATGGCTGCCGTAACACCAAAAGAGGCAACCGTTATGGCTGTCCGAATAATAGATATCCTCCGGGCGCTACATCTACTATGCAAGGTGCAACATCCGTCCAAAATGCCGAAACAGTGCCGTACGACTTTTAGAAATGAGTGAATGGATTTGAAATGCAACAGTACTATGTTGCACCACTCTCCAGCGATGGTATATCGACGACCGGCCACGGTGATCGCGTTTTACCATAAAATTCACGTGAATAAAACAATGGGTAAAAAAACTATCGAGTCCCGAATGTGATTCAGGTAGTCTTTTTTTGGATATGGAACTTTGCATTGATGGCTAAAAGCAGTCAAAGCCGTAGAACTCATAGAGAGCATCGTTTTGACTGGTTATGGCTCCCGTAACTCCAAAAGAGGCAACCGTTATGGCTGTCTGAATAATCGATATCCTCCGGGCGCAACATCTACGGTGCAAGGTGCAACATCAGTCCAAAATGAAGAAACAGTGTCGTACGACTTTTAGAAATGAGTGCATGGATTTGAAACTGAACAGTACCGTGGTGCACCACTCTCCAATGGTGGTATACCGACGACCAGCCACGGTGATCACGTTTTACCATAAAATTCACGTGAAGAAAACGATGGGTAAAAAAAACTATCGAGTCCCAAAAGTGATTCGGGTAGTATTTTTTGGATATGGAACTATGCATTGAAGGCTAAAAGCTGTCAAAGCCATAGAACTAATAGAGAGCTTCTTTTTGACTGGTTATGGCTTCCGTAACTCCAAAAGAGGCAACCGTTATGGCTGTCCGAATAATCGATATCCTTAAGGCGCAACATCAACGGTGCAAGGTGCAACATCCGTCCAAAATGCCAAAACAGTGTCGTACGACTTTTAAAAACGAGTGCATGGATTTGAAACGGAACAGTACCATGGTGCACCACTCTCCAGCGGTGGTATACCGACGACCAACCACGGTGATCGCGTTTTACCATAAAATTCACGTGAAGAAAACGATGGATAAAAAAAAGCTTTCGAGTCCCGAAAGTGATTCGGGTAGTCTTTTTTTGGATATGGAACTATGCATTGACGGCTAAAAGCTGTCAAAGCCGTAGAACTCACAAAGAGCTTCGTTTTGACTGGTTATGGCTCCCGTAACTCCAAATGAGGCAAATGTTATGGCTGTCCGAATAATCGATATCCTCAGGGCGCAACATCTACGGTGCAAGGTGCAACATCCATCCAAAATGGCGAAACAGTGCCGTACGACTTTTAGAAATAAGTGCATGGATTTGAAACGGAATAGTACCATGGTGCACCACTGTCCAGTGGCGGTATATCGACGACCAGCCATGGTGATAGTGATTTACCATAAAATTCACGTGAAGAAAACGATGGGTAAAAAAAACTATCAAGTCCCGAATATGATTCGGGTAGTCTTTTTTTGGATATGGAACTATGCATTGATGGCTAAAAGCAGTCAAAGCCGTAGAACTCACAAAGAGCTTCGTTTTGACAGGTTATGGCTCCAGTAAAACCAAAAGAGGCAACCGTTATGGTTGTCGGAATAATAGATATCCTCAGGGCGCAACATCTAAGATGCAAGGTGCAACATCCGTCCAAAATGCCGAAACAGTACCGTATGACTTTTAGAAATGAGTGCATGGATTTTAAACGGAACAGTACCATGGTGCACCACTCTCCAGCGATGGTATATCGACGACCAGCCATGTTGATCGCGTTTTACCGTAAAATTCACGTGAAGAAAACGATGGGTAAAAAAAACTATCGAGTCCCGAATGTGATTCGGGTAGTCTTTTTTTGGATATTGAACTTTTCATTGACTGCAAAAAGCTGTCAAGCCGTAGAACTCATAGAGAGCTTCGTTTTGACTGGTTATGGCTCCCGTAACTCCAAAAGAGGCAACCGTTATGGCTGTCCGAATAATCGATATCCTCCGAGTGCAACATCTACGGTGCACGGTACAACATCCGTCCAAAATGCCGTAACAGTGCCGTACGACTTTTAGAAATGAGTGCATGGATTTGAAACGGAACAGTACCATGGTGCACCACTCTCCAGCGGTGGTATACCGACAACCAGCCACGGTGATCGTGTTTTACCATAAAATTCACGTGAAGAAAACGATGGGTAAAAAAAACTATCGAGTCCCGAAAGTGATTCGGGTAGTTTTTGTTGGATATGGAACTATGTATTGACGGCTAACAGTTGTCAAAGTCGTAGAACTCATAGAGAGCTTCGTTTTGACTGGTTATGGCTTCCATAACTCCAAAAGAGGCAACCGTTATGGTTGTCCGAATAATCGATATCCTCAGGGCGCAACATCTACGGTGCAAGGTGCAACATCCGTCCAAAATACAGAAACAGTGTCGTACGACTTTTAGAAACGAGTGGATGGATTTGAAACGGAACAGTACCATGGTGCACCACTCTCCAGCGGTGGTATATCGACGACCAGCCACGGTGATCGCGTTTTACCATAAAATTCACGTGAAGAAAACGATGGATAAAAAAAATTTCGAGTCCCAAAAGTGATTCGGGTAGTCTTTTTTTGGATATGGAACTATGCATTGACGGCTAAAAGCCGTCAAAACCATAGAACTCACAGAGAGCTTTGTTTTGACTGGTTATGGCTTCCGTAACTGCAAAAGTGGCAACTGTTATGGCTGTCCGAATAATCGATATCCTCAGGGTGCAACATCTACGGTGCAAGGTGCAACATCCGTCCAAAATGCCGAAACAGTGCCGTACGACTTTTAGAAATGAGTGCATGGATTTGGAATGGAACACTACCATGGAGCAACACTCTCCAGCGGTGGTATACCGACGACCAGGCACGGTGATCGCGTTTTACCATAAAATTCACGCGAAGAAAACGATGGGTAAAAAAACTATCGAGTCCCGAATATGATTCAGGTAGTCTTTTTTTTGGATACGGAACTATGCATTGAAGGCTAAAAGCTGTCAAAGCCGTAGAACTCACAGAGTGCTTCGTTTTGACTGGTTATGGCTCCCGTAACTCCAAAAGAGGAAACCGTTATGGCTGTCCGAACAATCGATATCCTCAAGGCGTAACATCTACGGTGCAAGGTGCAACATCCGTCCAAAATGCCAAAACAGTGCCGTACGACTTTTAAAAACGAGTGCATGGATTTGAATAGGAACAGTACCATGGTGCACCACTCTCCAGCAGTGGTATACCGACAACCAACCACGGTGATCGCGTTTTACCATAAAATTCACGTGAAGAAAACGATGGGTAAAAAAACTATCGAGTCCCGAAAGTTATTCAGATAGGTTTTTTTGGATATGGAACTATGCATTGACGGCTAAAAGCTGTCAAAGCCATAGAACTCACAGAGAGCTTTGTTTTGACTGGTTATGGCTTCCGTAACTGCAAAAGTGGCAACTGTTATGGCTGTCCGAATAATCGATATCCTCAGGGCGCAACATCTACGGTGCAAGGTGAAACATCCGTCCAAAATGTCGAAACAGTGCCGTACGACTTTTAGAAATGAGTGCATGGATTTGAAACGGAACAGTACCATAATGCACCACTATCCAGCGGTGGTATATCGACTACCAATCACGGTAATCGCGTTTTACAATAAAATTCATGTGAAGAAAACGATGGGTAAAAAAACTATCGAGTGTCGAAAGTGATTCAGATAGTCTTTTTTTGGATATGGAACTATGCATTGACGGCTAAAAGCAGTCAAAGCCGTAGAACTCACAAAGAGCTTCGTTTTGACTGGTTATGGCTGCCGTAACACCAAAAGAGGCAACCGTTATGGCTGTCCGAATAATAGATATCCTCCGGGCGCTACATCTACTATGCAAGGTGCAACATCCGTCCAAAATGCCGAAACAGTGCCGTACGACTTTTAGAAATGAGTGAATGGATTTGAAATGCAACAGTACTATGTTGCACCACTCTCCAGCGATGGTATATCGACGACCGGCCACGGTGATCGCGTTTTACTATAAAATTCACGTGAATAAAACAATGGGTAAAAAAACTATCGAGTCCCGAATGTGATTCAGGTAGTCTTTTTTTGGATATGGAACTTTGCATTGATGGCTAAAAGCAGTCAAAGCCGTAGAACTCATAGAGAGCATCGTTTTGACTGGTTATGGCTCCCGTAACTCCAAAAGAGGCAACCGTTATGGCTGTCTGAATAATCGATATCCTCCGGGCGCAACATCTACGGTGCAAGGTGCAACATCCGTCCAAAATGAAGAAACAGTGTCGTACGACTTTTAGAAATGAGTGCATGGATTTGAAACTGAACAGTACCGTGGTGCACCACTCTCCAATGGTGGTATACCGACGACCAGCCACGGTGATCGCCTTTTACCATAAAATTCACGTGAAGAAAACGATGGGTAAAAAAAACTATCGAGTCCCGAAAGTGATTCGGGTAGTATTTTTTGGATATGGAACTATGCATTGAAGGCTAAAAGCTGTCAAAGCCATAGAACTAATAGAGAGCTTCTTTTTGACTGGTTATGGCTTCCGTAACTCCAAAAGAGGCAACCGTTATGGCTGTCCGAATAATCGATATCCTTAAGGCGCAACATCAACGGTGCAAGGTGCAACATCCGTCCAAAATGCCAAAACAGTGCCGTACGACTTTTAAAAACGAGTGCATGGATTTGAAACGGAACAGTACCATGGTGCACCACTCTCCAGCGGTGGTATACCGACGACCAACCACGGTGATCGCGTTTTACCATAAAATTCACGTGAAGAAAACGATGGATAAAAAAAAGCTTTCGAGTCCCGAAAGTGATTCGGGTAGTCTTTTTTTGGATATGGAACTATGCATTGACGGCTAAAAGCTGTCAAAGCCGTAGAACTCACAAAGAGCTTCGTTTTGACTGGTTATGGCTCCCGTAACTCCAAATGAGGCAAATGTTATGGCTGTCCGAATAATCGATATCCTCAGGGCGCAACATCTACGGTGCAAGGTGCAACATCCATCCAAAATGACGAAACAGTGCCGTACGACTTTTAGAAATAAGTGCATGGATTTGAAACGGAATAGTACCATGGTGCACCACTGTCCAGTGGTGGTATATCGACGACCAGCCATGGTGATAGTGATTTACCATAAAATTCACGTGAAGAAAACGATGGGTAAAAAAAACTATCAAGTCCCGAATATGATTCGGGTAGTCTTTTTTTGGATATGGAACTATGCATTGATGGCTAAAAACTGTCAAAGCCGTAGAACTCACAGAAAGCTTCGTTTTGACTGGTTATGGCTTCCGTAACTCCAAAAGAGGCAACTGTTATGGCTGTTCGAATAATCGATATCCTCAGGGCGCAACATCTACGGTGCAAGGTGCAACATCTGTCCAAAATGCCGAAACAGTGTCGTACGACTTTTAGAAATGAGTGCATGGATTTGAAACGGAACAGTACCATGGTGCACCACTCTCCAGCGGTGGTATACCGACGACCAGGCACGGTGATCGCGTTTTACCATAAAATTCACATGAAGAAAACGATGGGTAAAAAAAAACTATCGAGTCCCGAAAGTGATTCGGGTAGTTTTTTTTTGGATATAGAACTATGCATTGACAGCTAAAAGTTGTCAAAGCCGTAGAACTCACAGAGAGCTTTGTTTTGACTGGTTATGGCTTCCGTAACTCCAAAAGAGGCAACCGTTATGGCTGTCCGAATAATCGATATCCTCAGGGCGCAACATCTACGGTGCAAGGTGCAACATCCGCCCAAAATGCCGAAACAGTGCCGTACGACTTTTAGAAATGAGTGCATGGATTTGAAACGGAACAGTACCATGGTGCACCACTATCCAGCGGTGGTATATCGACGAGTAGCCACGGTAATCGCGTTTTACCATAAAATTCACTTGAAGAATATGATGGGTAAAAAAACTATCGAGTGTCGAAAGTGATTCAGATAGTCTTTTTTCGGATATGGAACTATGCATTGACGGCTAAAAGGAGTCAAAGTCGTAGAACTCACAAAGAGCTTCGTTTTGACTAGTTATGGCTCCCGTAACACCAAAAGAGGCAATCGTTATGGCTGTCTGAATAATCGATATCCGCAGGGCGCAACATATACGGTGCAAGGTGCAACATCCATCCAAAATACCGAAACAGTGCCGTACGACTTTTTGAAATGAGTGCATGGATTTGAAACGGAATAGTACCATGGTACACCACACTCCAGCGGTGGTATATCGACGAGCAGCCATGGTGATCGCGTTTTACTACAAAATTCACGTAAAGAAAACGATGGATAAAAAAACTTTCGAGTCCCGAAAGTGATTCCGGTAGTCTTTTTTTGGATATGGAACTATGCATTGACGGCTAAAAGCCGTCAAAGCCATAGAACTCACAGAGAACTTCGTTTTGACTGGTTATGGCTCCCGTAACTCCAAAAGAGGCAACCGTTATGGCTGTCCGAATAATCGATATCCTCCGGGCGCAACATCTACGGTGCAAGGTGTAACATCCGTCCAAAATGCCAAAACAGTGTCGTACGATTTTTAGAAATGAGTGCATGGATTTGAAACGGAACAGTACCATGGTGCACCACTCTCCAGCGATGGTATATCGACAACCAGCCACGGTGATCGCGTTTTACCATAAAATTCAAGTAAAGAAGACGATGGGTAAAAAAACTATCGAGTCCCGAATGTGATTCGGGTAGTCTTTTTTTGGATATGGAACTATGCATTGATGGATAAAAGCTATCAAAGCCGTAGAACTCACAGAGCGCTTCGTTTTGACTGGTTATGGCTTCCGTAACTCCAAAAGAGGCAACCGTTATGGATGTCCGAATAATCGATATCCTAAGGGCGCAACATCTACGGCGCAAGGTGCAACATCCGTGCAAAATACCGAAACAGTGCCGTACGACTTTTAGAAATGAGTGCATGGATTTGAAATGGAATAGTACCATGGTGCACCACTCTCCAGCGGTGGTATATCGACGACCAGCCACGGTGATCACGATTTACCATAAAATCCACGTGAAGAAAACGATGGATAAAAAAAAACTTTCGAGTCCCGAAAGTGATTCGGGTAGTATTTTTGTGGATATGGAACTATGCATTGACGGCTAAAACCGTCAAAGCCGTAGAACTCACAGAGAGCTTCGTTTTGACTGGTTATGGCTCCCATAACTCAAAAAGAGGCAACCGTTATGGCTGTCCGAATAATCGATATCCTCAGGGGCAACATCTACGGTGCAAGGTGCAACATCCGTCCAAAATGCCGAAACAGTGCCGTACGACTTTTAGAAATGAGTGCATGGATTTGAAACGGAACAGTACCATGGTGCACCACTATCCAGCGGTGGTATATTGACAACCAGCCACGGTAATCGCGTTTTACCACAAAATTCACGTGAAGAAAACGATGGTTAAAAAAAACTATCAAGTACCGAAAGTGACTGGTTATGGCTCCCGTAACTCCAAAAGAGGCAACCATTATGGCTGTCTGAATAATGGATATCCTACGGGCGCAACATCTACGGTGCAAGGTGTAACATCCGTCCAAAATGCCAAAACAGTGCGGTACGACTTTTAGAAATGAGTACATGGATTTGAAATGGAACAGTACCATGGTGCACCACTCTTCAGCGGTGGTATACCGACGACCAGCCACGGTGATCGCGTTTTACCATAAAATTCACGTGAAAAAAACTATCGAGTCCCGAAAGTGATTCGGGTAGTATTTTTTGGATATGGAACTATGCATTGACGGCTAAAAGCTGTCAAAGCTGTAGAACTCATGGAGTGCTTCGTTTTGACTGGTTATGGCTCCCGTAACTCCAAAAGAGGCAACCATTATAGCTGTCCAAATAATCGATATCCTCAGGGCGCAACATCTACGGTGCAAGGTGCAACATCCGTCCAAAATACCGAAACAGTGCCGTACGACTTTTTGAAATGAGTGCATGGATTTGAAATGGAACAGTACCATGGTGCACCCCTCTCCAGCGGTGGTATATCGACGACCCACCACGATGATCGCGTTTTACCATAAAATTCACGTGAAGAAAACGATGGATAAAAAAAACTTTCGAGTCCCGAAAATGATTCGGGTAGTCTTTTTTTGGATATGGAACTATGCATTGACGGCTAAAAGCTATCAAAGCCGTAGAACTCACAGAGTGCTTTTTTTTGACTGGTTATGGCTCCCGTAACTCCAAAAGAGGCAACCGTTATGGCTGTCCGAATAATCAATATCCTCCAGGCGCAACATCTACGGTGCAAGGTGCAACATCCGTCCAAAATGCCGAAACAGTGCCGTACGATTTTTAGAAATGAGTATATGGATTTGAAACGGAACAGTACCATGGTGCGCCACTCCCCAACGATGGTATATCGACGACCAGCCATAGTGATCGAGTTTTACCACAAAATTCACGTGAAGAAAACGATGGGTAAAAAAAAACTATCGAGTCCCGAATGTGATTCGGGTAGTCTTTTTTTGGATATGGAACTATGCATTGACGGCTAAAAGATGTCAAAGCCATAGAACTCACAGAGAGATTCGTTTTGACAGGTTATGGCTCCCATCACTCCAAAATAGGCAACCGTTATGGCTGTCCGAACAATCGATATCCTCAAGGCGCAACATCTACGGTGCAAGGTGCAACATCCATCCAAAATGCCAAAACAGTGCCGTACAACTTTTAAAAACGAGTGCATGGATTTGAAACAGAACAGTACCATGGTGCACCACTCTCCAGCGGTTGTATACCGACGACCAACCACGGTGATCGCGTTTTACCATAAAATTCACGTGAAAAAAACGATGGGTAAAAAAACTATCGAGTCCCGAAAGTTATTCGGATAGTTTTTTTTGGATATGGAACTATGCATTGACGGCTAAAAGCTGTCAAAGCCGTAGAACTCACAGAGAGCTTTGTTTTGACTGGTTATGGCTTCCGTAACTGCAAAAGTGGCAACTGTTATGGCTGTCCGAATAATCGATATCCTCAGGGCGCAACATCTACGGTGCAAGGCGAAACATCCGTCCAAAATGTCAAAACAGTGCCGTACGACTTTTAGAAATGAGTGCATGGATTTGAAACGGAACAGTACCATGATGCACCACTATCCAGCGGTGGTATATCGACGACCAGTCACGGTAATCGCGTTTTACAATAAAATTCATGTGAAGAAAACGATGGGTAAAAAAACTATCGAGTGTCGAAAGTGATTCGGATATTCTTTTTTTGGATATGGAACTATGCATTGACGGCTAAAAGCAGTCAAAGCCGTAGAACTCACAAAGAGCTTCGTTTTGACTGGTTATGGCTCCCGTAACACCAAAAGGGGCAACCGTTATGGCTGTACGAATAATAGATACCCTCCGGGCGCTACATCTACTATGCAAGGTGCAACATCCGTCCAAAATGCCGAAACAGTGCCGTACGACTTTTAGAAATGAGTGCATGGATTTGAAACTCAACACTACCATGTTGCACCACTCTCCAGCGATGGTATATCGACGACCGGCCATGGTGATCGCGTTTTACCATAAAATTCACGTGAATAAAACAATGGGTAAAAAAAACTATCGAGTCCCGAATGTGATTCAGGTAGTCTTTTTTTGGATATGGAACTTTGCATTGATGGCTAAAAGCAGTCAAAGCCGTAGAACTCATAGAGAGCTTCGTTTTGACTGGTTATGGCTCCCGTAACTCCAAAAGAGGCAACCGTTATGGCTGTCTGAATAATCGATATCCTCCGGGCGCAACATCTACGGTGCAAGGTGCAACATCCGTCCAAAATGAAGAAACAGTGTCGTACGACTTTTAGAAATGAGTGCATGGATTTGAAACGGAACAGTACCGTGGTGCACCACTCTCCAATGGTGGTATACCGACGACTAGCCACGGTGATCGCGTTTTACCATAAAATTCACGTGAAGAAAACTATGGGTAAAAAAAACTATCGAGTCCCGAAAGTGATTCGGGTAGTATTTTTTGGATATGGAACTATGCATTGAAGTCTAAAAGCTATCAAAGCCATAGAACTAATAGAGAGCTTCTTTTTGATTGGTTATGGCTTCCGTTGCTCCAAAAGAGGCAACCGTTATGGCTGTCCGAATAATCGATATCCTCAAGGCGCAACATCTACGGTGCAAGGTGCAACATCCGTCCAAAATACCGAAATAGTGCCGTACGACTTTTAGAAATGAGTGCATGGATTTGAAACGGAACAGTACCATGGTGCACCACTCCCCAGCGGTGGTATATCGACGACCAGCCACGGTGATCGCGTTTTACCATAAAATTCATGTGAAGAAAACGATGGATAAAAAAAAGCTTTTGAGTCCCGAAAGTGATTCGGGTAGTCTTTTTTTGGATATGGAACTATGCATTGACGGCTAAAAGCAGTCAAAGCCGTAGAACTCACAAAGAGCTTCGTTTTGACTGGTTATGGCTCCCGTAACTCCAAAAGAGGCAAATGTTATGGCTGTCCGAATAATCGATATCCTCAGGGCGCAACATCTACGGTGCAAGGTGCAACATCCATCCAAAATGGCGAAACAGTGCCGTACGACTTTTAGAAATAAGTGCATGGATTTGAAACGGAATAGTACCATGGTGCACCACTGTGCAGTGGTGGTATATCGACGACCAGCCACGGTGATCGTGATTTACCATAAAATTCACGTGAAGAAAACGATGGGTAAAAAAAACTATCAAGTCCCGAATATGATTCGGGTAGTCTTTTTTTGGATATGGAACAATGCATTGTCGGCTAAAAACTGTCAAAGCCGTAGAACTCACAGAAAGCTTCGTTTTGACTGGTTATGGCTTCCGTAACTCCAAAAGAGGCAACCGTTATGGCTGTTCGAATAATCGATATCCTCAGGGCGCAACATCTACGGTGCAAGGTGCAACATCTGTCCAAAATGCCGAAACAGTGTCGTACGACTTTTAGAAATGAGTGCATGGATTTGAAACGGAACAGTACCATGGTGCACCACTCTCCAGCGGTGGTATACCGACGACCAGGCACGGTGATCGCGTTTTACCATAAAATTCACATGAAGAAAACGATGGGTAAAAAAAACTATCGAATCCCGAAAGTGATTCGGGTAGTTTTTTTTGGATATAGAACTATGCATTGACAGCTAAAAGCTGTCAAAGCCGTAGAACTCACAGAGAGCTTCGTTTTGACTGGTTATGGCTTCCGTAACTCCAAAAGAGGCAACCGTTATGGCTGTCCGAATAATCGATATCCTCAGGGCGCAACATCTACGGTGCAAGGTGCAACATCCGCCCAAAATGCCGAAACAGTTCCGTACGACTTTTAGAAATGAGTGCATGGATTTGAAACGGAACAGTACCATGGTGCACCACTATCCAGCGGTGGTATATCGACGAGTAGCCACGGTAATCGCGTTTTACCATAAAATTCACTTGAAGAATATGATGGGTAAAAAAAACTATCGAGTGTCGAAAGTGATTCAGATAGTCTTTTTTCGGATATGGAACTATGCATTGACGGCTAAAAGCAGTCAAAGCCGTAGAACTCACAAAGAGCTTCGTTTTGACTAGTTATGGCTCCCCTAACACCAAAAGAGGCAACCGTTATGGCTGTCCGAATAATCGATATCCTCAGGGCGCAACATCTACGTTGCAAGCTGCAACATCCATCCAAAATACCGAAACAGTGTCGTACGACTTTTTGAAATGAGTGCATGGATTTGAAACGGAATAGTACCATGGTACACCACTCTCCGGCGGTGGTATATCGACGAGCAGCCACGGTGATCGCGTTTTACTACAAAATTCACGTAAAGAAAACGATGGATAAAAAAACTTTCGAGTCCCGAAAGTGATTCCGATAGTCTTTTTTTGGATATGGAACTATGCATTGACGGCTAAAAGCTGTCAAAGCCGTAGAACTCACAGAGATCTTCGTTTTGACTGGTTATGGCTCCCGTAACTTCAAAAGAGGCAACCGTTATGGTTGTCCGAATAATCGATATCCTTAGGGCGCAACATTTACGGCGCAAGGCGCAACATCCGTCCAAAATACCGAAAAAGTGCCATACGACTTTTAGAAATGAGTGCATGGATTTGAAAAGGAACAGTACCATGGTGCACCACTCTCCAGCGGTGATATATCGACGACCAGCCACGGTAGTAATTTTTTGGATATGGAACTATGCATTGACGGCTAAAAGCCGTCAAAGCCGTAGAACTCACAGAGAACTTCGTTTTGACTGGTTATGGCTCCCGTAAATCCAAAAGAGGCAACCGTTATGGCTGTCCGAATAATCGATATCCTCCGGGCGCAACATCTACGGTGCAAGGTGTAACATCCGTCCAAAATGCCAAAACAATGTCGTACGATTTTTAGAAATGAGTGCATGGATTTGAAACGGAACAGTACCATGGTGCACCACTCTCCAGCGATGGTATATCGACAACCAGCCACGGTGATCGCGTTTTACCATAAAATTCACGTAAAGAAGACGATGGGTAAAAAAACTATCGAGTCCCGAATGTGATTCGGGTAGTCTTTTTTTGGATATGGAACTATGCATTGACGGCTAAAAGCTGTCAAAGCCGTAGAACTCACAGAGCGCTTCGTTTTGACTGGTTATGGCTTCCGTAACTCCAAAAGAGGCAACCGTTATGGATGTCCGAATAATCGATATCCTCAGGGCGCAACATCTACGGCGCAAGGTGCAACATCCGTGCAAAATACCGAACAGTGCCGTACGACTTTTAGAAATGAGTGCATGGATTTGAAATGGAATAGTACAATGGTGCACCACTCTCCAGCGGTGGTATATCGACGACCAGCCACGGTGATCGCGATTTACCATAAAATCCACGTGAAGAAAACGATGGATAAAAAAAAACTTTCGAGTCCCGAAAGTGATTCGGGTAGTATTTTTGTGGATATGGAACTATGCATTGACGGCTAAAAGCCGTCAAAGCCGTAGAACTCACAGAGAGCTTCGTTTTGACTGGTTATGGCTCCCGTAACTCAAAAAGAGGCAACCGTTATGGCTGTCCGAATAATCGATATCCTCAGGGGCAACATCTACGGTGCAAGGTGTAACATCCGTCCAAAATGCCGAAACAGTGCCGTAAGACTTTTAGAAATGAGTGCATGGATTTGAAACGGAACAGTACCATGGTGCACCACTATCCAGCGGTGGTATATTGACAACCAGCCACGGTAATCGCGTTTTACCATAAAATTCACGTGAAGAAAACGATGGTTAAAAAAAATTATCGAGTACCGAAAGTGACTGGTTATGGCTCCCGTAACTCCAAAAGAGGCAACCATTATGGCTGTCTGAATAATGGATATCCTATGGGCACAACATCTACGGTGCAAGGTGTAACATCCATCCAAAATGCGAAAACAGTGCGGTACGACTTTTAGAAATGAGTACATGGATTTGAAACGGAACAGTACCATGGTGCACCACTCTCCAGCGGTGGTATACCGACGACCAGCCACGGTGATCGCGTTTTACCATAAAATTCACGTGAAAAAAACTATCGAGTCCCGAAAGTGATTCTGGTAGTCTTTTTTGGATATGGAACTATGCATTGACGGCTAAAAGCTGTCAAAGCCGTAGAACTCATGGAGTGCTTCGTTTTGACTGGTTATGGCTCCCGTAACTCCAAAAGAGGCAACCATTATAGCTGTTCGAATAATCGATATCCTCAGGGCGCAACATCTACGGTGCAAGGTGCACCATCCGTCCAAAATACCAAAACAGTGCCGTACGACTTTTTGAAATGAGTGCATGGATTTGAAATGGAACAGTACCATGGTGCACCCCTCTCCAGCGGTGGTATATCGACGGCCCACCACGATGATCGCGTTTTACCATAAAATTCACGTGAAGAAAACGATGGATAAAAAAACTTTCGAGTCCCGAAAATGATTCGGGTAGTCTTTTTTTGGATATGGAACTATGCATTGACGGCTAAAAGCTATCAAAGCCGTAGAACTCACAGAGTGTTTCGTTTTGACTGGTTATGGCTCCCGTAACTCCAAAAGAGGCAACCGTTATGGCTGTCCGAATAATCAATATCCTCCGGGCGCAACATCTACTGTGCAAGGTGCAACATCCGTCCAAAATGCCGAAACAGTGCCGTACGATTTTTAGAAATGAGTATATGGATTTGAAACCGAACAGTACCATGGTGCACCACTCCCTAACGATGGTATATCGACGACCAGCCATGGTGATCGAGGTTTACCACAAAATTCACGTGAAGAAAACGATGGGTAAAAAAAACTATCGAGTCCCGAATGTGATTCGGGTAGTCTCTTTTTGGATATGGAACTATGCATTGACGGTTAAAAGATGTCAAAGCCATAGAACTCACAGAGAGATTCGTTTTGACTGGTTATGGCTCCCGTCACTCAAAAATAGGCTACCGTTATGGCTGTCCGAATAATCGATATCCTCAGGGCACAACATCTACGGCGCAAGGTGCAACATCTGTCCAAAATACCGAAACAGTGCCGTACGACTTTAAGAAATGAGTGTATGGATTTGAAACAGAACAGTACCATGGTGCACCACTCTCCAGCGGTGGTATATCGACGACCCGCTACGGTGATCGCGTTTAACCATAAAATTCACGTGAAGAAAACGATGGATAAAAATAAACTTTCGAGTCCCGAAAGTGATTCGGGTAGTCTTTTTTTGAATATTAAACTATGCATTGACAGGTAAAAGCTGTCAAAGCAGTAGAACTCACAAAGAGCGTCGTTTTGACTGGTTATGGCTCCCGTAACTCCAAAAGAGGAAACCGTTATGACTGTCCGAATAATCGATATCCTCAGGGCGCAACATCTACGGTGCAAGGTGCAACATCCGTCCAAAATGCCGAAACAGTGTCGTACGATTTTTAGAAATGAGTATATGGATTTGAAACGGAACAGTACCATGGTGCACCACTCCCCAACGATGGTATATCGACGACCAGCCATGGTGATCGAGTTTTACCACAAAATTCACGTGAAGAATACGATGGGTAAAAAAAAACTATCGAGTCCCGAATGTGATTCGGGTAGTCTTTTTTTGGATATGGAACTATGCATTGACGGCTAAAAGATGTCAAAGCCATAGAACTCACAGAGAGATTCGTTTTGACTGGTTATGGCTCCCGTCACTCAAAAATAGGCAACCGTTATGGCTGTCCGAATAATCGATATCCTCAGGGCACAACATCTACGGCGCAAGGTGCAACATCCGTCCAAAATAACGAAACAGTGTCGTACGACTTTAAGAAATGAGTGTATGGATTTGAAATAGAACAGTACCATAGTGCACCACTCTCCAGCGGTGGTATATCGACGACCCGCTACGGTGATCGCGTTTTACCATAAAATTCACGTGAAGAAAACGATGGATAAAAATAAACTTTCGAGTCCCGAAAGTGATTCGGGTAGTCTTTTTTTGAATATTGAACTATGCATTGACAGGTAAAAGCTGTCAAAGCCATAGAACTCACAAAGAGCTTCGTTTTGACTGGTTATGGCTCCCGTAACTCCAAAAGAGGCAACCGTTATGGCTGTCCGAATAATCGATATCCTCAGGGCGCAACATCTACGGTGCAAGGTGCAACATCCGTCCAAAATGCTGAAACAGTGCCATACGACTTTTAAAAATGAGTGCATGGATTTGAAACGGAACAGTACCATGGTGCACCACTCTCCAGCGATGGTATATCGACGACCAGCCACGGTGATCTCGTTTTACCATAAAATTCACGTGAAGAAAACGATGGGTAAAAAAACTATCGAGTCCCGAATATGATTCGGGTAGTCTTTTTTTGGATATGGAACTATGCATTGACGGCTAAAAGCTGTCAAAGCCATAGAACTCACAGAGAGCTTCATTTTGACTGGTTATGGCTCACGTAACTCCAAAAGAGGCAACCGTTATGGCTGTCCGAATAATCGATATCCTCAGGGCGCAACGTCTACGGTGCAAGGTGCAACATCCGTCCAAAATGCCGAAACAGTGTCGTACGACTTTTAGAAATGAGTGCATGGATTTGAAACTGAACAATACAATGGTTCACCACTCTCCAGCGGTGGTATACCGACGACCTGCCATGGTGATCGCGTTTTACCATAAAATTCACGTGAAGAAAACGATGGGTAAAAAAACCTATCGAGTCCCGAAAGTTATTCTGGTAGTCTTTTTTTGGATATGGAACAATGCATTGATGGCCAAAAGCTGTCAAAGCCATAGAACCCACAAAGAGCTTCGTTTTGACTGGTTATGGCTCCCGTAACTCCAAAAGAGGCAACGGTTAGGGCTGTCCGAATAATCGATATCCTCAGTGCGCAACATCTACGGTGCAAGGTGCAACATCCGTCCAAAATGCCGAAACAGTGCCGTACGATTTTTGAAATGAGTGCAAGGATTTGAAACGGAACAGTACCATGGTGCACCACTCTCCAGCGATGGTATATCGACGACCAGCCACGGTGATCGCGTTTTACCATAAAATTCACGTGAAGAAAACGATGGGTAAAAAAAACTATCGAGTCCCGAATGTGATTCGGGTAGTCTTTTTTTGATATGGAACCGTGCATTGATGGATAAAAGCTTTCAAAGCCGTAGAACTCACAGAGAGCTTTGTTTTGACTGGTTATGGCTCCCGTAACTCCAAAAGAGGCAACCGTTATGGCTGTCCGGATAATCGATATCCTCCGAGCGCAACATCTACGGTGCAAGGTGCAACATCCGTCCAAAATGCCGACACAGTGCCGTACGATTTTTAGAAATGAGTGCATGGATTTGAAATGGAACAGTACCATGGTGCACCACTCTACAGCGATGGTATATCGACGACCAGCCACGGTGATCGCGTTTTACCACAAAATTCACATGAAGAAAACGATGGGTAAAAAGACTACCGAGTCCCGAAAATGATTCGGGTAGTCTTTTTTTGGATATGGAACAATGCATTGACGGCTAGAAGCTGTCAAAGCCGTAGAACTCACAGAGAGCTTCGTATTGACTGGTTATGGCTCCCGTAACTCCAAAAGAGGCAACCGTTATGGCTGTCCGAATAATCGATATCCTCCGGGCGCAACATCTACGGTGCAAGGTGCAACATCCGTCCAAAATGCCGAAACAGTGCCGTACGATTTTTAGAATTGAGCGCATGGATTTGAAACGGAACAGTACCATGGTGCACCACTCTCCAGCGATGGAATATCGACGACCATCCACAGTGATCTCGTTTTACCATAAAATTCACATGAAGAAAACGATGGGTAAAAAAACTACCGAGTCCCGAAAGTGATTCGGGTAGTCTTTTTTTGGATATGGAACTACGCATTGATGGCTAAAAGTTGTCAAAGCCGTAGATCTCACAGAGAGCTTCGATTTGATTGGTTATGGCTCCCGTAACTCCAAAAGAGGCAACCGTTATGGCTGTCCGAGTAATCGATATCCTCAGGGCGCAACATCTACGGTGCAAGGTGCAACATCCATCCAAAATGTCGAAACAGTGCCGTACGACTTTTAGAAATGATTACATAGATTTGAAACGGAACAGTACCATGGTGCACCACTCTCCAGCGGTGGTATACCGACGACCAGCCACGGTGATCGCGTTTTGCCATAAAATTCACGTGAAGAAAACGATGGGTAAAAAAATACTATCGAGTCCCGAAAGTGATTCGTGTAGTTTTTCTTTTGGATATGGAACTATGCATTGACGGCTAAATGCTGTCAAGCCGTAGAACTCACAGAGTGCTTTGTTTTGACTGGTTATGGCTCCCGTTACTCCAAAAGAGGCAACCGTTATGGCTGTCCGAATAATCGATTTCCTCAGGGCGCAACATCTACGGTGCAAGGTGCAACATCCATCCAAAATACCGAAACAGTGTCGTATGACTTTTTGAAATGAGTGCATGGATTTGAAACGGATTAGTACCATGGTGCACCACTCTCCAGCGGTGGTATATCGACGACCCGCTACGGTGATCGTGTTTTACCATAAAATTCACGTGAAGAAAACGATGGATAAAAAAAAACTTTCGAGTCCCGAAAGTTATTCGGGTAGTCTTTTTTTGGATATGGAACTATGCATTGACGGCTAAAAGCTGCCAAAGCTGTAGAACTCACAGAGTGCTTCGTATTGACTGGTTATGGCTCCCGTAACTCCAAAAGAGGCAACCGTTATGGCTGTCCGAATAATCGATATCCTCAGGGCACAACATCTACGGTGCAAGGTGCAACATCCGTCCAAAATGCTGAAACAGTGCCGTACGACTTTTAGAAATGAGTGCATGGATTTGAAACGGAACAGTACCATGGTGCACCACTCTCCAGGGATGGTATATCGACGACCAGCCACGGTGATCTCGTTTTACCATAAAATTCACATGAAAAAAACGATGGGTAAAAAAACTATCGAGTCCCGAATATGATTCGGGTAGTCTTTTTTTGGATATGGAACTATGCATTGACGGCTAAAAGCTGTCAAAGCCGTAGAGCTCACAGAGAGCTTCGTTTTGACTGGTTATGGCACACGTAACTCCAAAAGAGGCAACCGTTATGGCTGTCCGAATAATCGATATCCTCAGGGCGCAACATCTACGGTGCAAGGTGCAACATCCGTCCAAAATGCCGAAACAGTGTCGTACAACTTTTAGAAATGAGTGCATGGATTTGAAACGGAACAATACAATGGTGCACCACTCTCCAACGGTGGTATACCGACGACCAGCCACGGTGATCGCGTTTTACCATAAAATTCACGTGAAGAAAACGATGGGTAAAAAAAACTATCGAGTCCCGAAGGTGATTCTGGTAGTCTTTTTTTGGATATGGAACAATGCATAGATGGCCAAAAGCTGTCAAAGCCGTAGAACTCATAGAGAGCTTCGTTTTGACTGGTTATGGCTCCCGTAACTCCAAAAGAGGCAACCGCTAGGGCTGTCCGAATAATCGATATCCTCAGGGCGCAACATCTACGGTGCAAGGTGCAACATCCGTCCAAAATGCCGAAACAGTGCCGTACGATTTTTGAAATGAGTGCAAGGATTGGAAACGGAACAGTACCATGGTGCACCACTCTCCAGCGATGGTATATCGACGACCAGCCACGGTGATCGTGTTTTACCATAAAATTCACGTGAAGAAAACGATGGGTAAAAAAAACTATCGAGTCCCGAATGTGATTCGGGTAGTCTTTTTTTGATATGGAACCGTGCATTGATGGATAAAAGCTTTCAAAGCCGTAGAAATCACAGAGAGCTTCGTTTTGACTGGTTATGGCTCCCGTAACTTTAAAAGAGGCAACCGTTATGGCTGTCCGGATAATCGATATCCTCCGGGCGCAACATCTACGGTGCAAGGTGCAACATCCGTCCAAAATGCCGAAACAGTGTCGTACGATTTTTAAAAATGAGTGCATGGATTTGAAACGGAACAGTACCATGGTGCACCACTCTACAACGATGGTATATCGACGACCAGCCACCGTGATCGCGTTTTACCACAAAATTCACATGAAGAAAACGATGGGTAAAAAAACTACCGAGTCCCGAAAGTGATTCGGGTAGTCTTTTTTTGGATATGGAACTATGCATTGATGGCTAAAAGCAGTCAAAGCCGTAGAACTCACAGAGAGCTTCGTTTTGATTGGTTATGGCTCCCGTAACTCCAAAAGAGGCAACCATTATGGCTGTTCGAGTAATCGATATCCTCAGGGCGCAACATCTACGGTGCAAGGTGCAACATCCTTCCAAAATGCCAAAACAGTGCCGTACGACTTTTAGAAATGATTACATAGATTTGAAACGGAACAGTACCATGGTGCACCACTCTCCAGCGGTGGTATACCGACGACCAGCCACGATGATCGCGTTTTGCTATAAAATTCACGTGAAGAAAACGATGGGTAAAAAAAAACTATCGAGTCCCGAAAGTGATTCGTGTAGTTTTTTTGGATATGGAACAATGCATTGAAGGCTAAAAGCTGTCAAAGCCGTAGAACTCACAGAGAGCTTCGTTTTGACTGGTTATGGCTGCCGTAACTCCAAAAGAGGCAACCGTTATGGCTGTCCTGATAATCGATATCCTCCGAGCGCAATATCTACGCTGCAAGGTGCAACATCCGTCCAAAATGCCGAAACAATGCCGTACGATTTTTAGAAATGAGCGCATAGATTTGAAACGGAACAGTACCATGGTGCACCACTCTCCAGCGATGGAATATCGACGACCAGCCACGGTGATCTCGTTTTACCATAAAATTCACATGAAGAAAACGATGGGTAAAAAAACTACCGAGTCCCGAAAGTGATTCGGGTAGTCTTTTTTTGGATATGGAACTACGCATTGACGGCTAAAAGTTGTCAAAGCCGTAGAACTCATAGAGAGCTTCGTTTTGATTGGTTATGGCTCCCGTAACTCCAAAAGAGGCAACCATTATGGCTGTCCGAGTAATCGATATCCTCAGGGCGCAACATCTACGGTGCAAGGTGCAACATCCATCCAAAATGTCGAAACAGTGTCGTACGACTTTTAGAAATGATTACATAGATTTGAAACGGAACAGTACCATGGTGCACCACTCTCCAGCGGTGGTATACCGACGACCAGCCACGGTGATCGCGTTTTGCCATAAAATTCACGTGAAGAAAACGATGGGTAAAAAAAACTATCGAGTCCCGAAAGTGATTCGTGTAGTTTTTTTTTGGATATGTTACTGTGCATTGATAGCTAAAAGCTGCCAAAGCCGTAGAACTCATAGAGAGCTTCGTTTTGACTGGTTATGGCTCCCGTAACTCCAAAAGAGGCAACCGTTATGGCTGTCCTGATAATCGATATCCTCCGAGCGCAATATCTACAGTGCAAGGTGCAACATCCGTCCAAAATGCCGAAACAGTGCCGTACGATTTTTAGAAATGAGCGCATGGATTTGAAACGGAACAGTACCATGGTGCACCACTCTCCAGCGATGGAATATCGACGACCAGCCACGGTGATCTCGTTTTACCATAAAATTCACATAAAGAAAACGATGGGTAAAAAAACTACCGAGTACCGAAAGTGATTCGGGTAGTCTTTTTTTGGATATGGAACTACGCATTGACGGCTAAAAGTTGTCAAAGCCGTAGAACTCATAGAGAGCTTCGTTTTGATTGGTTATGGCTCCCGTAACTCCAAAAGAGGCAACCGTTATGGCTGTCCGAGTAATCGATATCCTCAGGGCGCAACATCTACGGTGCAAGGTGCAACATCCATCCAAAATGTCGAAACAGTGCCGTACGACTTTTAGAAATGATTATATAGATTTGAAACGGAACAGTACCATGGTGCACCACTCTCCAGCGGTGGTATACCGACGACCAGCCACGGTGATCGCGTTTTGCCATAAAATTCACGTGAAGAAAACGATGGGTAAAAAAAACTATCGAGTCCCGAAAGTGATTCGTGTAGTTTTTTTTGGATATGTTACTATGCATTGACGGCTAAAAGCAGTCAAAGCCGTAGAACTCACAGAGTGCTTCGTTTTGACTGGTTATGGCTCCCGTAACTCCAAAAGAGGCAACCGTTATGGCTGTCCGAATAATCGATATCCTCAGGGCGCAACATCTACGGTGCAAGGTGCAACATCCGTCCAAAATACCGAAACAGTGTCGTACGACTTTTTGAAATGAGCGCATGGATTTGAAATGGAACAGTACCATGGTGCACCACTCTCCAGCAGTGGTATATCGATGACCCGCCACGGTGATCGCGTTTTACCATAAAATTCACGTGAAGAAAACGATGGGTAAAAAAAATTATCGAGTCCTGAAAGTGATTATGGTAGTTTTTTTGGATATAGAACTATGCATTGACGGCTAAAAGCTGTCAAAGCCGTAGAACTCACAGAGAGCATCGTTTTGAATGGTTATGGCTCCCGTAACTCCAAAAGAGGCAACCGTTATGGCTGTCCGAATAATCGATATCCTCAGGGCGCGACATATACGGTGCAAGGTGCAACATCCGTCCAGAATGCCGAAACAGTGCCGTACGACTTTTAGAAATGAGTGCATGGATTTGAAACGGAACAGTACCATGGTGCACCACTCTCCAGCGGTGGTATACCAACGACCAGCCACGGTGATCGCGTTTTACCATAAAATTCACGTGAAGAAAACGATGGGTAAAAAAAAACTATCGAGTCCCGAAAGTGATTCTGGTAGTTTTTTTTGGATATGGAACTATGCATTGACGGCTAAAAGCGGTCAAAGCCGTAGAACTCACAGAGAGCTTCGTTTTGAATGGTTATGTCTCCCGTAACTCCAAAAGTGGCAACCGTTATGGCTGTCCGAATAATCGATATCCTCAAGGCGCAACATCTACGGTGCAAGGTGCAACATCCGTCCAAAATACCGAAACAGTGTCGTATGACTTTTTGAAATGAGTGCATGGATTTGAAACGGAACAGTACCATGGTGCACCACTCTCCAGCGGAGGTATATCGACGACCCAACACGGTGATCGCGTTTTACCATAAAATTCACATGAAGAAAACGATGGATAAAAAAAAACTTTCGAGTCCCGAAAGTGATTCGGGTATTCTTTTTTTGGATATGGAACTATGCATTGATGGCTAAAAGCTGTTAAAGCCGTAGAACTCACAGAGAGCTTCGTTTTGACTGGTTATGGCTCCCGTAACTCCAAAAGAGGCAACCGTTATGGTTGTCCGAATAATCGATATCCTCAGGGCGCAACATCTACGCTGCAAGGTGCAACATCCGTCCAAAATGCCGAAACAGTGCCGTACGATTTTTAGAAATGTGTGCATGGATTTGAAACGGAACAGTACAATGGTGCACCATTCTCCAGCGATGGTATATCGACGACGAGCCACGGTGATCGCGTTTTACCATAAAATTCACGTGAAGAAAATGATGGGTAAAAAAACTATCGAGTCCCGAATATGATTTGGGTTGTATTTTTTTGGATATGGAACTATGCATTGACGGCTAAAAGCTGTCAAAGCCGTAGAACTCACAGAGAGCTTCGTTTTGACTGGTTATGGCTCCCGTAACTCCAAAAGAGGCAACCGTTATGGCTGTTAGAGTAATTGATATCCTCAGGGCGCAACATCTACGGTGCAAGGTGCAACATCCGTCCAAAATGCCGAAACAGTGCCGTACGACTTTTAGAAATGAGTGCATGGATTTGAAACGGAACAGTACCATAGTGCACCACATTCCAGCGGTGGTATACCGACGACCAGCCACGGTGATCGCGTTTTACCACAAAATTCACGTGAAGAAAACGATGGGTAAAAAAACTATCGAGTCCCGAAAGTGATTCGGGTAGTTTTTTTTGGATATAGAACTATGCATTGACAGCTAAAAGCTGTAAAAGCCGTAGAACTCACAGAGAGCTTCGTTTTGATTGGTTATGGCTCCCGTAACTCCAAAAGAGGCAACCGTTATGGCTGTCCGAGTAATCGATATCCTCTGGGCGCAACATCTACGGTGCAAGGTGCAACATCCGTCCAAAATGCCGAAACAGTGTCGTACGACTTTTAGAAATGAGTACATAGATTTGAAACGGAACAGTACCATGGTGCACCACTCTCCAGCGATGGAATACCGACGACTAGCCACGGTGATCACGTTTTGCCATAAAATTCACGTGAAGAAAACGATGGGTTAAAAAAACTATCGAGTCCCGAATGTGATTCGGGTAGTCATTTTTAGATATGGAACCGTGCATTGATGGATAAAAGCTGTCAAAGCCGTAGAACTCACAGAGAGCTTCGTTATGACTGGTTATGGCTCTCGTAACTCCAAAAGAGGCAACCGTTATGGCTGTCCGAATAATCGATATCCTCCGAGCGCAACATCTACGGGGCAAGGTGCAACATCCGTCCAAAATGCCGAAACAGTGCCGTACGATTTTTCGAAATGAGTGCATGGATTTGAAACGGAACAGTACCATGGTGCACCACTCTACAGCGACGGTATATCGATGACTAGCCACGGTGATCGCGTTTTACCACAAAATTCACGTAAAGAAAACGATGGGTAAAAAAACTATCGAGTCCCGAAAGTTATTCGGGTAGTCTTTTTTTTGATATGGAACTATGCATTGATGGCTAAAGGCTGTCAAAGCCGTAGAACTCATAGAGAGCTTTGTTTTGATTGGTTATGGCTCCCGTAACTCCAAAAGAGGCAACCGATATGGCTGTTCGAGTAATCGATATCCTCAGGGCGCAACATCTATGGTGCAAGGTGCAACATCCGTCCAAAATGCCAAAACAGTGCCGTATGACTTTTAGAAATGATTACATAGATTTGAAATGGAACAGTACCATGGTGCACCACTCTCCAGCGGTGGTATACCGACAACCAACCACGGTGATCGGGTTTTGCCATAAAATTCACGTGAAGAAAACGATGGGTAAAAAAAACTATCGAGTCCCGAAAGTGATTCGTGTAGTTTTTTTTGGATATGGAACTATGCATTGACGGCTAAAAGCTGTTAAAGCCGTAGAACTCACAGAGTGCTTCGTTTTGACTGGTTATGGCTCCCGTAACTCCAAAAGAGGCAACCGTTATGGCTGTCTGAATAATCGATATCCTCAGGGCGCAATATCTACGGTGCAAGGTGCAACATCCGTCCAAAATGCTGAAACAGTGTCGTACGACTTTTAGAAATGAGCGCATGGATTTGAAACGGAACAGTACCATGGTGCACCACTCTCCAGCGATGGAATATCGACGACCAGCCACGGTGATCTCGTTTTACCATAAAATTAATGTGAAGAAAACGATGGGTAAAAAAACTATCGAGTCCTGAATATGATTCGGGTATTATTTTTTTGGATATGGAACTATGCATTGACGGCTAAAAGTTGTCAAAGCCGTAGAACTCACAGAGAGCTTCGTTTTGACTGCTTATGGCTCCCGTTACTCCAAAAGAGGCAACCATTATGGCTGTCCGAATAATCGATATCTTCAGGGCGCAACATCTACGGTGCAAGGTGCAACATCTGTCCAAAATGCCGAAACAGAGCCATACAACTTTTAGAAATAAGTGCATGGATTTGAAATGGAACAGTACCATGGTGCACCACTCTCCAGCGGTGGTATAGCGACGACCAGCCACGGTGATCGCGTTTTACCACAAAATTCACGTGAAGAAAACGATGGGTAAAAAAAACTATCGAGTCCCGAAAGTGATTCTGGTAGTCGTTTTTTGGATATGGAACAATGCATTGACGGCTAAAAGCTGTCAAAGCCGTAGAACTCACAAAGTGCTTTGTTTTGACTGGTTATGGCTCCCATAACTCCAAAAGAGGCCACCGTTATGGCTGTCCGAATAATCGATATCCTCATAGCGCAACATCTATGGTGCAAGGTGCAACATCCATCCAAAATGCTGAAACAGTGCCGTACGACTTTTAGAAATGAGCGCATGGATTTGAAACGGAACAATACCATGGTTCACCACTCTCCAGCGATGGAATATCGACGACCAGCCACGGTGATCTCGTTTTACCATAAAATTCACGTGAAGAAAACGATGGGTAAAAAAACTATCGAGTCCTGAATATGATTCGTGTAGTATTTTTTTGGATATGGAACTATGCATTGACGGCTAAAGGTTGTCAAAGCCGTAGAACTCACAAAGAGCTTTGTTTTGACAGGTTATGGCTCCCGTAACTCCAAAAGAGGCAACCGTTATGGTTGTCCGAATAATCGATATCCTCAGGGCGCAACATCTACGGTGCAAGGTGCAACATCCGTCCAAAATGCCGAAACAGTGCCGTACGACTTTTAGAAATGAGTGCATGGATTTAAACCGAAAAAGTACCATGGTGCACCACTCACCAACGGTGGTATACCGACGACCAGCCACGGTGATCGCGTTTTACCATTAACTTCACGTGTAGAAAACAATGGGTAAAAAAAACTATCGAGTCTCGAAAGTGATTTTGGTAGTCTTTTTTTGGATATGAAACAATGCATTGACGGCTAAAAGCTGTCAAAGCCGTAGAACTCATAGAGAGCTTCGTTTTGACTGGTTATGGCACCTGTAACTCCAAAAGAGGCAACCGTTATGGCTGTCCGAATAATCGATATCCTCATAGCGCAACATCTACGGTGCAAGGTGCAACATCCGTCCAAAATGCCGAAATAGTGCCGTACGATTTTTAAAATGAGTGCATGGATTTGAAATGGAACAGTACCATGGTGCACCACTCTCTAGCGATGGTATATCGACGACCAGCCACAGTGATCGCATTTTCACATAAAATTCACGTGAAGAAAACGATGGATAAAAAAAACTATCGAGTCCCGAATGTGATTCGGGTAGTCTTTTTTTGATATGGAACTGTGCATTGATGGATAAAAGCTTTCAAAGCCGTAGAACTCACAGAGAGCTTCGTTTTGACTGGTTATGGCTCCTGTAACTCCAAAAGAGGCAACCGTTATGGCTGTCCGAATAATCGATATCCTTCGGGCGCAACATCTACAGTGCAAGGTGCAACATCCGTCCAAAATGCCGAAATAGTGCCGTACGATTTTTAGAAATGAGTGCATGGATTTGAAACGGAACAGTTCCATGGTGCACGACTCTCCAGCGATGGTATATTGACGACCAGCCACGGTGATCGCATTTTACCAAAAATTCACGTCAAGAAAACGATGGGTAAAAAAACTATCGAGTCCCGAAAGTGATTCGGGTAGTCTTTTTTTGGATATGGAACTATGCATTGACGGCTAAAAGCTGTCAAAGCCGTAGAACTCACAGAGAGCTTCGTTTTGATTGGTTATGGCTCCCATAACTCCAAAAGAGGCAACCGTTATGGTTGTCCGAGTAATCTATATCCTCAGGGCGCAACATCTACGATGCAAGGTGCAACATCCGTCCAAAATGCCGAAACAGTGCCGTACGACTTTTAGAAATGAGTACATAGATTTGAAACGGAACAGTACCATGGTACACCACTCTCCAGCGGTGATATACCGACGACCAGCCACGGTGATAGCGTTTTGCCATAAAATTGACTTAAAGAAAACGATGGGTAAAAAAAAACTATCGAGTCCCGAAAGTGATTCGGGTAGTTTTTTTTTTGGATATGGAACTATGCATTGACGGCTAAAAGCTATCAAAGCCATAGAACTCACAGAGTGCTTCGTTTTGTCTGGTTATGCCTCCGTAACTCCAAAAGAGGCAACCGTTATGGCTGTCCGAATAATCGATATCCTCAGGGTGCAACATCTACGGTGCAAGGTGCAACATCCGTCCAAAGTACCGAAACAGTGTCGTATGACTTTTTGAAAGAGTGCAAGGATTTGAAATGGAACAGTACCATGGTGCACCACTCTCCAGCGGTGGTATATTGACGACCCGCCACAGTGATCGCGTTTTACCATAAAATTCACGTGAAGAAAACGATGGATAAAAAAAAACTTTCGAGTCCCGAAAGTGATTCGGGTATTCTTTTTTTGGATATGGAACTATACAGTGATGGCTAAAAGCTGTCAAAGCCGTAGAACTCACAGAGAGCTTCGTTTTGACTGGTTATGGCTCCCGTAACTCCAAAAGAGGCAACCGTTATGGCTGTCTGAATAATCGATATCCTAAGGGCGCAACATCTACGGTGCAAGGTGCAACATCCGTCCAAAATGCTGAAAAAGTGTCGTACAACTTTTAGAAATGAGTGCAAGGATTTGAAAAGGAACAGTACCATGGTGCACCATTCTCCAACGATGGTATATCGACGACCAGCCACGGTGATCTCGTTTTACCATAAAATTCACGTGAAGAAAACGATGGGTAAAAAAACTATCGAGTCCCGAATATGATTCGGGTAGTATTTTTTTGGATATGGAACTATGCATTGACGGCTAAAAGTTGTCAAAGCCGTATAACTCACAGAGAGCTTCGTTTTGACTGGTTATGGCTCCCGTAACTCCAAAAGAGGCAACCGTTATGGCTGTCTGAATAATCGATATCCTCCGTGCGCAACATCTACGGTGCAAGGTGCAACATCCGTCTAAAATGCCAAAACAGTGCCGTACGATTTTTAGAAATTAGTGCATGGATTTGAAACGGAACAGTACCATGGTGCACCACTCTACAACGATGGTATATCGACGACCAGCCACGGTGATCGCGTTTTACCACAAAATTCACGTGAAGAAAACGATGGGTAAAAAAACTATCGAGTCCCGAAAGTGATTCGGGTAGTCTTTTTTGGATATGGAACTATGCATTGGCAGCTAAAAGCTATAAAAGCCGTAGAACTCACAGCGAGCTTCGTTTTGATTGGTTATGGCTCCTGTAACTCCAAAAGAGGCAACCGTTATGGCTGTCCGAGTAATCGATATCCTCAGGGCGCAACATCCACGGTGAAAGGTGCAACATCCGTCCAAAATGACGAAACAGTGTCGTACGACTTTTAGAAATGAGTATAAAGATTTGAAACGGAACAATACTATAGTGCACCACTCTCTAGCAGTGGTATACCGACGACCAGCCACGGTGATCGCGTTTTGCCATAAAATTCAAGTGAAGAAAACAATGGGTAAAAAAAAACTATCGAGTCCCGAAAGTGATTCGGGTAGTTTTTTTTGGATATGGAACTTTGCATTGAAGGCTAAAGCTGTCAAAGCCGTAGAACTCACAGAGTGCTTCGTTTTGACAGGTTATGGCTCCCGTAACTCTAAAAGAGGCAACCGTTATGGCTGTCCGAATAATTGATATCCTTAGGGCGCAACATCTACGGTGCAAGGTGCAACATCCGTCCAAAATATCGAAACAGTGTCGTATGACTTTTTGAAATGAGTGCATGGATTTGAAACGGAACAGTACCATGGTGCACCACTCTCCAGTGATGGTATATCGATGACCCGCCACGGTGATCGCGTTTTACCATAAAATTCACGTGAAGAAAACGATGGATAAAAAAAACTTTCGAGTCCCGAAAGTGATTCGGGTATTCTTTTTTTGGATATGGAACTATGCATTGACGGCTGAAAGCTGTCAAAGCCGTAGAACTCACAGAGAGCTTCGTTTTGACTGGCTATGGCTCCCGTAACTCCAAAAGAGGCAACCGTTAAGGCTGTCTGAATAATCGATATCCTCAGGGCGCAACATCTACGGTGCAAGGTGCAACATCTGTCCAAAATGCTGAAACAGTGTCGTACGACTTTTAGAAATGAGTGCATGGATTTAAAAAGGAACAGTTCCATGGTGCACCATTCTCCAGCGATGGTATATCGACGACCAGCCACGGTGATCTCGTTTTACCATAAAATTCACGTGAAGAAAACGATGGGTAAAAAAAACTATCGAGTCCCGAATGTGATTCGGGTAGTCTTTTTTGGATATGGAACTGTGCATTGATGGCTAAAAGCTGTCAAAGCCGTAGAACTCACAAAGAGCTTCGTTTTGACTGGTTATGGCTCCCGTAACTCCAAAAGAGGCAACCGTTATGGCTGTCCGAATAATCGAAATCCTCCGGGCGCAACATCTACTGTGCAAGGTGCAACATCCGTCCAAAATGCCGAAACAGTGCCGTACGATTTTTAGAAATGAGTTCATGGATTTGAAACGGAATAGTACCATGGTGCACCACTCTCCAGCATTGGTATATCGACGACCAGCCATGGTGATCGCGATTTACCATAAAATTCACGTGAAGAAAACTATGGGTGAAAAAAACTATCGAGTCCCGAAAGTGATTCAGGTAGTCTTTTTTTGGACATGGGACTGTGCATTGACGGCTAAACGCTGTCAAAGCCGTAGAACTCACAGCATTCTGACTAGTTATGGCTCCCGTAAATCCAAAAGAGGCAACCGTTATGGCTGTCCGAATAATCGATATCCTCCGGGCGTAACATCTACGGTGCAAGGTGCAAAATCCATCCAAAATGCCGAAACAGTGCCGTACGATTTTTAGAAATGAGTGCATGGATTTGAAACGGAACAGTACCATGGTGCCCCACTCTCCAGCGATGGTATATCACCGACCAGCCACGGTGATCGCGTTTTACCATAAAATTGACGAGAAGAAAACAATGGGTAAAAAAACTATCGAGTCCCGAATGTGATTCGGGTAGTCTTTTTTTGGATATGGAATTATGTATTGACGGCTAAAATCTATCAAAGCCGTAGAACTCACAAATAGCTTCTTTTTGACTGGTTATGGCTCCCGTAACTCCAAAAGAGGCAACCGTTATGGCTGTCCGAATAATCGATATCCTTCGAGCGCAACATCTACGGTGCAAGGTGCAACATCCGTCCAAAATGCCGAAACATTGTCGTACGACTTTTAGAGATGTGTGCATGGATTTGAAACGGAACAGTACCATGGTGCACCACTCTCCAACGGTGGTATATCGACGACCAGCCACGGTGATCGCGTTTTACCATAAAATTAACGTGAAGAAAACGATGGATAAAAAAAACTTTCGAGTCCCGAAAGTGATTCGTGTAGTCTTTTTTTGGATATGGAACTATGCATTGACGGATAAAAGCTGTCAAAACCGTAGGACTCACAGAGAGCTTCGTTTTGACTGGTTATGGCTCCCGTAACTCCAAAAGAGGCAACCGTTATGGCTGTCCAAATAATCGATATCCTCAGGGCGCAACATCTACGGTGCAAGGTGCAACATCCGTCCAAAATGCCGAAACAATGCCGTACGACTTTTAGAAATGAGTGCATGGATTTGAAACGGAATAGTACCATGGTGCACCACTATCTAGCGGTGGTATATCGACGACCAGCCACGGTAATCGCGTTTTACCATAAAATTCACGTGAAGAAAACGATGGGTAAAAAAAACTATCGAGTGCCGAAAGTCATAGTCTTTTTTTGGATATGGAACTATGCATTGACGGCTAAAAGCTGTCAAAGTTGTAGAACTCGCAGAGAGCTTCGTTTTGACTGGTTATGGCTCCCGTAACTCCAAATGAGGCAACCGTTATGGCTGTCTGAGTAATCGATATCCTTAGGTCACAACATCTACGGTGCAAGGTGCAACATCCGTCCAAAATGCCGAAACAGTGCCGTAAAACTTTTAGAAATGAGTACATGAATATGAAACGGAACATTACCATGGTGCATCACTCTCCAGAGGTGGTATACCGATGACCAGCCACGGTGATCGCGTTTTACCATAAAATTCACATGAAGAAAACGATGGGTAAAAAAAACTATCGAGTCCCGAAAGTGATTCGGGTAGTTTTTTTAGATATGGAACTATGCATTGACGGCTAAAAGCCGTCAAAGCCGTAGAACTCACAGAGAGCTTAGTATTGATTGGTTATGGCTTCCGTAACTCCAAAAGAGGCAACCGTTATGGCTGTCCGAATAATCGATATCTTCAGGCGCAACATCTACGGTGCAAGGAGCAACATCCGTCCAAAATACCGAAACAGTGCCGTACAACTTTTAGAAATGAGTGCGTGGATTTGAAACGGAACAGTACCATGGTGCACCACTCTCCAGCGGTGGTATATCGACGACCCTCCATGGTGATCGCGTTTTACCATAAAATTCATGTGAAGATAACGATGGATAAAAAAAACTTTTGAGTCCCGAAAGTGATTCGGTTAGTCTTTTTTTGGATATGGAACTATGCATTGACGGCTAAAAGCGATAAAAGCCGTAGAACTCATAGAGAGCTTAGTTTTGACTGGTTATGGCTCTCGTAACTCCAAAAGAGGCAACTGGTATGGCTGTCCGAATAATCGATATCCTCTGGGCGCAACATCTACGGTGCAAGGTGCAACATCCGTCCAAAATGCTGAAACAGTGTCGTACAACTTTTAGAAATGAGTGCATGGATTTGAAATGGAATAGTACCATGGTGCACCACTCTCCAGCGATGGTATATCGACGACCAGCCATGGTGATCACGTTTTACCATAAAATTCACGTGAAGAAAACGATGGGTAAAAAAAACTATCGAGTCCCGAATGTGATTAGGGTAGTCTTTTTTTGGATATGGAACTATGCATTGACAGCTAATAGCTGTCAAAACCGTAGAACTCAAAGAGAGCTTCGTTTTGACTGGTTATGGCTCCCGTAACTCCAAAAGAGGCAACCGTTATGGTTGTCCGAATAATCGATATCCTCCGGGCGCAACATCTATGGTGCAAGGTGCAACATCCATCCAAAATGCCGAAACAATGCCTTACGATTTTTAGAAATGAGTGCATGGATTTGAAACGGAACAGTACCATAGTGCACCACTCTCCAGCGATGGTATATCGACGACCAGCCACGGTGATCGAGTTTTACCATAGAATTCACGTAAAGAAAACTATGGGCAAAAAAAACTATCGAGTCCCGAAAGTGATACAGGTAGTCTTTTTTTGGATATGGGACTATGCATTGACGGCTAAATGCCGTCAAAACCGTAGAACTCACAGCGTTTTGATTGGTTATGGCTCCCGTAACTCCAAAAGAGGCAACCATTATGGCTGTCCGAATAATCGATATCCTCCGGGCGCAACATCTACGGTGCAAGGTGCAACATCCGTCCAAAATGCCGAAACAGTGCCGTACGAATTTTAGAAATGAGTGCATGGATTTGAAATAGAACAGTACCATGGCGCACCACTCTCCAACGATGGTATATCGACGACCAGCCATGGTGATCGCGTTTTACCATAAAATTCACGTAAAGAAAACTATGGGTAAAAAAACTATCGAGTCCCGAAAGTGATTCGGGTAGTCTTTTTTTGGATATGGGACTATGCATTGACGGCTAAATGCCGTCAAAGCCGTAGAACTCACAGCGTTTTGACTGGTTATGGCTCCCGTAACACCCAAAGAGGCAACCGTTATGGCTGTCCGAATAATCGATATCCTCCGGGCGCAACATCTACGGTGCAAGGTGCAACATCCGTCCAAAATGCCGAAACAGTGTCGTACGACTTTTAGAAATGAGTGCATGGATTTGAAACATAACAGTACCATGGTGCACCACTCTCCAGCGATGGTATATCACCGACCAGCCACGGTGATCGCGTTTTACCATAAAATTCACGAGAAGAAAACGATGGGTAAAAAAACTATCGAGTCCCGAATGTGATTCGGGTAGTCTTTTTTTGGATATGGAATTATGTATTGACGGCTAAAAGCTATCAAAGCCGTAGAACTCACAAATAGCTTCTTTTTGACTGGTTATGGCTCCCGTAACACCCAAAGAGGCAACCGTTATGGCTGTCCGAATAATCGATATCCTCCGGGTGCAACATCTACGGTGCAAGGTGCAACATCCGTCCAAAATGCCGAAACATTGTCGTACGACTTTTAGAGATGTGTGCATGGATTTGAAACGGAACAGTACCATGGTGCACCACTCTCCAGCGGTGGTATATCGACGACCAGCCACGGTGATCGCGATTTACCATAAAATTCACGTGAAGAAAACGATGGATAAAAAAAACTTTCGAGTCCCGAAAGTGATTCGTGTAGTCTTTTTTTGGATATGGAACTATGCATTGACGGATAAAAGCTGTCAAAACCGTAGGACTCACAGAGAGCTTCGTTTTGACTGGTTATGGCTCCCGTAACTCCAAAAGAGGCAACCGTTATGGCTGTCCGAATAATCGATATCCTCAGGGCGCAACATCTACGGTGCAAGGTGCAACATCCGTCCAAAATGCCGAAACAATGTCGTACGACTTTTAGAAATGAGTGCATGTATTTGAAACGGAACAGTACCATGGTGCACCACTATCTAGCGGTGGTATATCGACGACCAGCCACGGTAATCGCGTTTTACCATAAAATTCACGTGAAGAAAACGATGGGTAAAAAAACTATCGAGTGCCGAAAGTGATATTCTTTTTTTGGATATGGAACTATGCATTGACGGCTAAAAGCTGTCAAAGTTGTAGAACTCACAGAGAGCTTCGTTTTGACTGGTTATGTCTCCCGTAACTCCAAAAGAGGCAACCGTTATGGCTGTCTGAGTAATCGATATCCTTAGGTCACAACATCTACGGTGCAAGGTGCAACATCCGTCCAAAATGCCGAAACAGTGCCGTAAAACTTTTAGAAATGAGTACATGGATATGAAACGGAACATTACCATGGTGCATCACTCTCCAGAGGTGGTATACCAATGACCAGCCACGGTGATCGCGTTTTACCATAAAATTCACATGAAGAAAACGATGGGTAAAAAAAACTATCGAGTCCCGAAAGTGATTCGGGTAGTTTTTTTAGATATGGAACTATGCATTGACGGCTAAAAGCCGTCAAAGCCGTAGAACTCACAGAGAGCTTAGTATTGATTGGTTATGGCTTCCGTAACTCCAAAAGAGGCAACCGTTATGGCTGTCCGAATAATCGATATCTTCAGGCGCAACATCTACGGTGCAAGGAGCAACATCCGTCCAAAATACCGAAACAGTGCCGTACAACTTTTAGAAATGAGTGCATGGATTTGAAACGGAACAGTACTATGGTGCACCACTCTCCAGCGGTGGTATATCGACGACCCGCCATGGTGATCGCGTTTTACCATAAAATTCATGTGCACATAACGATGGATAAAAAAAACTTTTGAGTCCCGAAAGTGATTCGGTTAGTCTTTTTTTGGATATGGAACTATGCATTGACGGCTAAAAGCGATAAAAGCCGTAGAACTCATAGAGAGCTTAGTTTTGACTGGTTATGGCTCCCGTAACTCCAAAAGAGGCAACTGTTATGGCTGTCCGAATAATCGATATCCTCCGGGCGCAACATCTACGGTGCAAGGTGCAACATCCGTCCAAAATGCTGAAATAGTGTCGTACAACTTTTAGAAATGAGTGCATGGATTTGAAATGGAATAGTACCATGGTGCACCACTCTCCAGCGATGGTATATCGACGACCAGCCATGGTGATCACGTTTTACCATAAAATTCACGTGAAGTAAACGATGGGTAAAAAAAACTATCGAGTCCCGAATGTGATTTGGGTAGTCATTTTTTGGATATGGAACTATGCATTGACAGCTAATAGCTGTCAAAACCGTAGAACTCAAAGAGAGCTTCGTTTTGACTGGTTATGGCTCCCGTAACTCCAAAAGAGGCAACCGTTATGGCTGTCCGAATAATCGATATCCTCTGGGCGCAACATCTATGGTACAAGGTGCAACATCTGTCCAAAATGCCGAAACAATGCCTTACGATTTTTAGAAATGTGTGCATGGATTTGAAACGGAACAGTACCATAGTGCACCACTCTCCAGCGATGGTATATCGACGACCAGCCACGGTGATCGAGTTTTACCATAAAATTCACGTAAAGAAAAGTATGGGTAAAAAAAACTATCGAGTCCGGAAAGTGATACGGGTAGTCTTTTTTTGGATATGGGACTATGCATTGACGGCTAAATGCCGTCAAAACCGTAGAACTCACAGCGTTTTGACTGGTTATGGCTCCCGTAACTCCAAAAGAGGCAACCATTATGGCTGTCCGAATAATCGATATCCTCCGGGCGCAACATCTACGGTGCAAGGTGCAACATCCGTCCAAAATGCCGAAACAGTGCCGTACGAATTTTAGAAATGAGTGCATGGATTTGAAATAGAATAGTACCATGGCGCACCACTCTCCAATGATGGTATATCGACGACCAGCCATGGTGATCGCGTTTTACCATAAAATTCACGTAAAGAAAACTATGGGTAAAAAAACTATCGAGTCCCGAAAGTGATTCGGGTAGTCTTTTTTTGGATATGGGACTATGCATTGACGGCTAAATGCCGTCAAAGTTGTAGAATTCACAGCGTTTTGACTGGTTATGGCTCCCGTAACACCCAAAGAGGCAACTGTTATGGCTGTCCGAATAATCGATATCCTCCGGGCGCAACATCTACGGTGCAAGGTGCAACATCCATCCAAAATGCCAAAACAGTGCCGTACGACTTTTAGAAATGAGTGCATGGATTTGAAACATAACAGTACCATGGTGCACCACTCTCCAGCGGTGTTATACCGACGACCAGCCACGGTGATCGCGTTTTACCATAAAATTCACGTGAAGAAAACGATGGGTAAAAAAAACTATCGAGTCCCGAATATGATTCGGGTAGTCTTTTTTTAGATATGGAACTATGTATTGACAGCTAAAAGCGGTCAATGCCGTAGAACTCACAAAGAGCTTCGTTTTGACTGGTTATGGCTCCTGGAACTCCAAAAGAGGCAACCGTTATGGCTGTCCGAATAATCGATATCCTTCGGGCGCAACATCTACGGTGCAAGGTGCAACATCCTTCCAAAATGCCGAAACATTGTTGTACGACTTTTAGAGATGTGTGCATGGATTTGAAACGGAACAGTGCCATGGTGCACCACTCTCCAGCGGTGGTATATCGACGACCAGCCACGGTGATCGCGTTTTACCATAAAATTCACGTGAAGAAAACGATGGATAAAAAAAACTTTCGAGTCCCGAAAGTGATTCGTGTAGTCTTTTTTGGATATGGAACTATGCATTGACGGATAAAAGCTGTCAAAACCGTAGGACTCACAAAGAGCTTCGTTTTGACTGGTTATAGCTCCCGTAACTCCAAAAGAGGCAACCGTTATGGCTGTCCGAATAATCGATATCCTCAGGGCGCAACATCTACGCTGCAAGGTGCAACATCCGTCCAAAATGCCGAAACAATGCCGTACGACTTTTAGAAATGAGTGCATGGATTTGAAACGGAATAGTACCATGGTGCACCACTATCTAGTGGTGGTATATCGACGACCAGCCACGGTAATCGCGTTTTACCATAAAATTCACATGAAGAAAACGATGGGTAAAAAAAAAACTATCGAGTGCCGAAAGTGATAGTCTTTTTTTGGATATGGAACTATGCATTGACGGCTAAAAGCTGTCAAAGTTGTAGAACTCGCAGAGAGCTTCGTTTTGACTGGTTATGGCTCCCATAACTCCAAAAGAGGCAACCGTTATGGCTGTCCGAATAATCGATATCTTCAGGCGCAACATCTACGGTGCAAGGAGCAACATCCGTCCAAAATACCGAAACAGTGCCGTACAACTTTTAGAAATGAGTGCATGGATTTGAAACGGAACAGTACCATGGTGCACCACTCTCCAGCGGTGGTATATCGACGACCCGCCATGGTGATCGCGTTTTACCATAAAATTCATGTGAAGATAACGATGGATAAAAAAAACTTTTGAGTCCCGAAAGTGATCCGGTTAGTCTTTTTTTCGATATGGAACTATGCATTGACGGCTAAAAGCGATAAAAGCCGTAGAACTCATAGAGAGCTTAGTTTTGACTGGTTATGGCTCCCGTAACTCCAAAAGAGGCAACTGTTATGGCTGTCCGAATAATCGATATCCTCCGGGCACAACATCTACGGTGCAAGGTGCAACATCCGTCCAAAATGCTGAAACAGTGTCGTACAACTTTTAGAAATGAGTGCATGGATTTGAAATGGAATAGTACCATGGTGCACCACTCTCCAGCGATGGTATATCGACGACCAGCCATGGTGATCACGTTTTACCATAAAATTCACGTGAAGAAAACGATGGGTAAAAAAAACTATCGAGTCCCGAATGTGATTTGGGTAGTCTTTTTTTGGATATGGAACTATGCATTGACAGCTAATAGCTGTCAAAACCGTAGAACTCAAAGAGAGCTTCGTTTTGACTGGTTATGGCTCCCGTAACTCCAAAAGAGGCAACCGTTATGGCTGTCCGAATAATCGATATCCTCCGGGCGCAACATCTATGGTGCAAGGTGCAACATCCGTCCAAAATGCCGAAACAATGCCTTACGATTTTTAGAAATGAGTGCATGGATTTGAAACGGAACAGTACCATAGTGCACCACTCTCCAGCGATGGTATATCGACGACCAGCCACGGTGATCGAGTTTTACCATAAAATTCACGTAAAGAAAACTATGGGTAAAAAAAACTATCGAGTCCCGAAAGTGATACGGGTAGTCTTTTTTTCGATATGGGACTATGCATTGACGGCTAAATGCCGTCAAAACCGTAGAACTCACAGCGTTTTGACTGGTTATGGCTCCCGTAACTCCAAAAGAGGCAACCATTATGGCTGTCCGAATAATCGATATCCTCCGGGCGCAACATCTACGGTGCAAGGTGCAACATCCGTCCAAAATGCCGAAATAGTGCCGTACGAATTTTAGAAATGAGTGCATGGATTTGACATAGAACAGTACCATGGCGCACCACTCTCCAACGATGGTATATCGACGACCAGCCATGGTGATCGCGTTTTACCATAAAATTCACGTAAAGAAAACTATGGGTAAAAAAAACTATCGAGTCCCGAAAGTGATTCGGGTAGTCTTTTTTTGGATATGGGACTATGCATTGACGGCTAAATGCCGTCAAAGCCGTAGAACTCACAGCGTTTTGAATTGTTATGGCTCCCGTAACACCCAAAGAGGCAACCGTTATGGCTGTCCGAATAATCGATATCCTCCGGGCGCAACATCAACGGTGCAAGGTGCAACATCCGTCCAAAATGCCGAAACAGTGCCGTACGACTTTTAGAAATGAGTGCATGGATTTGAAACATAACGGTACCATGGTGCACCACTCTCCAGCGGTGGTATACCGACGACCAGCCACGGTGATCGCGTTTTACCATAAAATTCACGTGAAGAAAACGATGGGTAAAAAAACTATCGAGTCCCGAATATGATTCAGGTAGTCTTTTTTTAGATATGGAACTATGTATTGACAGCTAAAAGTGGTCAATGCCGTAGAACTCACAAAGAGCTTCGTTTTGACTGGTTATGGCTCCTGGAACTCCAAAAGAGGCAACCATTATGGCTGTCCGAATAATCGATATCCTCAGGGTGCAACATCTACGGTGCAAGGTGCAACATCCGTCCAAAATGCTGAATCAGTGCCGTACGACTTTCAAAAATAAGTGCATGGATTTGAAATGGAACAGTACCATGGTGCACCACTCTCCAGCGATGGTATATCTATGACCAGCCACGGTGATCTCGTTTTACCACAAAATTCACGTGAAGAAAACGATGGGTAAAAAAAACTATCGAGTCCCGAATGTGATTCGGGTAGCCTTTTTTTGGATATGGAACTATGCATTGACAGCTAAAAGCTGTCAAAGCCGTAGAACTCACAGAGAGCTTCGTTTTAACTGGTTATGGCTCCCGTAACTCCAAAAGAGGCAACCGTTATGGCTGTACGAATAATCGATATCCTCCAGGCGCAACATCTACGGTGCAAGGTGCAACATCCGTCCAAAATGCCGAAACAGTGCCATACGATTTTTAGAAATGAGTGCATGGATTTGAAACAAACAGTACCATGGTGCACCACTCTCCGGCGATGGTATATCGACGACCAGCCACTGTGAATAAAACGATGGGTAAAAAAAACTATAGAGTCCCGAATGTGATTCGGGTAGGCCTTTTTTGTGTATGGAACGATCCATTGACGGCTGAAAGCGGTCAAAGCCGTAAAACTCACAGAATGCTTAGTTTTGACTAGTTATGGCTCCCGTAACTCCAAAAGAGGCAACCGTTATGGCTGTCCGAATAATCAATATCCTCCGGGCGCAACTTCTACGGTGCAAGGTGCAACATCCGTCCAAAATGCCAAAACATTGCCGTACGACTTTTAGAAATGAGTGCATGGATTTGAAACGAAACAGTACCATGGTGCACCAATCTCCAGCGGTGGTATACCGACGACCAGCCACGGTGATCGCGTTTTACCATAAAATTCACGTGAAGAAAACGATGGGTAAAAAAAACTATCAAGTCCCGAAAGTGATTCGGGTAGTTTTTTTGGATATGGAACTATGCATTGACGGCTAAAAGCTGTCGAAGACGTAGAACTCACAGAGAGCTTCGTTTTGACTAGTTATGGCTTCCGTAACTCCAAAAGAGGCAACCGTTAAGGCTGTCCGAATAATCAATATCCTCAGGGCGCAACATCTACGGTGCAAGGTGCAACATCTGTCCAAAATACCGAAACAGTGCCGTATGACTTTTAGAAATGAGTGCATGGATTTGAAACGGAACACTACCATGGTGCACCACTCTGCAGCGGTGGTATATCGACGACCAGCCATGGTGATCGCGTTTTACCATAAAATTCACGTGAAGAAAACGATGGGTAAAAAAACTATCGAGTCCCGAATATGATTCGGGTAGTCTTTTTTTAGATATGGAACTATGCATTGACGGCTAAAAGCTGTCAAAGCCGTAGAACTCACAGAGAGCTTCGTTTTGACTGGTTATGGCTCCCGTAACTCCAAAAGAGGCAACCGTTATGGCTGTCCGAATAATCGATATCCTCAGGGTGCAACATCTACGGTGCAAGGTGCAACATCCGTCCAAAATGCCGAAATAGTGCCGTACGACTTTTAGAAATGAGTGCATGGATTTGAAACGGAACAGTACCATGGTGCACCACTATCCAGCGGTAGTATATCGACGACCAGCCATGGTAATCGCGTTTTACCATAAAATTCACGTGAAGAAAACGATGGGTAAAAAAACTATCGAGTGCCGAAAGTGATTCGGCTAGTCTTTTTTTGGATATGGAACTATGCATTGACGACTAAAAGCTATCAAAGTTGTAGAACTCACAAAGAGCTTCATTTTGATTAATTATGACTCCCGTAACTCCAAAAGAGGCAACTGTTATGGCTGTCCGAATAATCGATATCCTTTGGGCGCAACATCTACGGTGCAAGGTGCAACATCCGTCCAAAATGCCGAAACAGTGCCGTACGAATTTTAGAAATGAGTGCATGGATTTGAAACGGAACAGTACCATAGTGCACCACTCTCCAGCGATGGTATATCGACAACCAGCCACAGTGATCGCGTTTTACCATAAAATTCACATGAAGAAAACGATGGGTAAAAAAACTATCTAGTCCCGAATATGATTCGGGTAGTCTTTTTTTGGATATGGAACTATGCATTGACGGCTAAAAGCCGTCAAAGCCGTAGAACTCACAAAGAGCTTCGTTTTGACTAGTTATGGCTCCCGTAACTCCAAAAGAGGCAATCGTTATGGCTGTCCGAATAATCGATATCCTCAGGGCGCAACATCTACGGTGCAAGGTGCAACATCCATCCAAAATGCCGAAACACTGCCGTACGACTTTTAGAAATGAGTGCATGGATTTGAAACGGAACAGTACCATGTTGCACCACTCTCCAGCGGTGGTATACCGACGACCAGCCACGGTTATTGCGTTTTACCATAAAATTCACGTGAAGAAAACGATGGGTTAAAAAAATTATCGAGTCCCGAATGTGATTCGGGTAGTCTTTTTTTGATATGGAACCGTGCATTGATGTATAAAAGCTTTCAAAGCCGTAGAACTCACAGAGGGCTTCGTTTTGACTGGTTATGGCTCCCGTAACTCCAAAAGAGGCAACCGTTATGGCTGTGCGAATAATCGATATCCTCAGGGCGTACCATCTACGGTGCAAGGTGCAACATCCATCCAAAATGCCGAAACAGTGCCGTATGACTATTAGAAATGAGTGCATGGATTTGAAATTGAATAGTACCATGGTGCACCACTCTCCAGCGATGGTATATCGACAACCAGCCACGGTGATCGCGTTTTACAATAAAATTCACGTGAAGAAAACGATGGGTAAAAAAACTATCGAGTCCCGAATATGATTTGGGTAGTCTTTTTTTGGATATGGAACTATGCATTGACAGCTGAGAGCTGTTAAAGCCGTAAAACTCATAGAGAGCTTCGTTTTGAATGGTTATGGCTCCCGTAACTCCAAAAGAGGCAACCGTTATGGTTGTCCGAGTAATCGATATCCTCAGGGCGCAACATCTACGGTGCAAGGTGCAACATCCGTCCAAAATGCCGAAACAGTGTCGTATGACTTTTAGAAATGAGTACATGGATATGAAACGGAACAATACCATGGTGCACCACTCTCCAGCGGTGGTATACCAACGGCCAATAACGGTGATCGCGTTTTACCATAAAATTCACGTGAAGAAAACGATGGGTAAAAAAAACCTATCGAGTCCCGAAAGTGATTCGGGTAGTTTTTTTTGGATATAGAACTATGCATTGACGGCTATAAGCTGTCAAAGCCGTAGAACTCACAGGGTGTTTCGTTTTGACTGGTTATGGCTCCCGTAACTCCAAAAGAGGCAACCGTTATGGCTGTCAGAATAATCGATATCCTCAGGGCGCAACATCTACGGTGCAAGGTGCAACATCGGTCCAAAATACCAAAACAGTGCCGTACAACTTTTAGAAATGAGTGCATGGATTTGAAATGGAACAGTACCATGTTGCACCACTCTCCAGCGGTGGTATATCGACGACCCGCCACGGTGATCCCGTTTAACCATAAAATTCACGTGAAGAAAACGATGGATAAAAAAAACTTTCTAGTCCCGAAAGTGATTCGGGTAGTCTTTTTTTGGATATGGAACTATGCATTGACGGCTAAAAGCTGTCAAAGCCGTACAACTCACAGAGAGCTTCGTGTTGACTGGTTATGGCTCCCGTAACTCCAAAAGAGGCAACCGTTATGGCTGTCTGAATAGTCGATATCCTCAGGGCGCAACATCTACGGTGCAAGGTGCAACATCCATCCAAAATGCAGAAACAGTGCCGTACTACTTTTAGAAATGAGTGCAAGGATTTGAAACGGAACAGTACCATGGTACACCACTCTCCAGCGATGGTATATCGACGACCAGCCACGATGATCTCGTTTTACCATAAAATTCACGTGAAGAAAACGATGGGTAAAAAAAACTATCGAGTCCAGAATGTGATTCTGATAGTCTTTTTTTGGATATGGAACTGTGCATTGACGGCTAAAAGCTGTCAAAGCCATAGAACTCACAAAGAGCTTCGTTTTGACTGGTTATGGCTCCAGTAACTCCAAAAGAGGCAACCGTTATGGCTGTCCGAATAATCGTTATTCTCCGGGCGCAACATCTACGGTGCAAGGTGCAACATCTGTCCAAAATGTCGAAACAGTTCCGTATGATTTTTAGAAATGAGTGCATGGATTTGAAATGGAACAATACCATGGTGCACCACTCTCCAGCGATGGTATATCGACGACCAGCCACGGTGATCGCGTTTTACCATAAAATTCACGTGAAGATAACTATGGGTAAAAAAAACTATCGAGTCCCGAAAGTGATTTGGGTAGTCTTTTTTTGGATATGGGACTATGCATTGACGGCTAAAAGCGGTTAAAGCCGTAGAACTCACAGCGTTCTGACTAGTTATGGCTCCCATAACTCCAAAAGAGGCAACCGTTATGGCTGTTCGAATAATCGATATCCTCCGGGCGCAACATCTACGGTGCAAGGTGCAACATCCGTCCAAAATGCCGAAACAGTGCCGTATGATTTTTAGAAATGAGTGCATGGATATGAAACGGAACAATACCATGGTGCACCACTCTCCAACGATGGTATATCGACGACCAGCCACGGTGATCGCGTTTTACCATAAAATTCACGTGAAGAAAACGATGGGTGAAAAAAAACTATCGAGTCCCGAAAGTGATTCGGGTAGTCTTTTTTTGGATATGGAACTATGCATTGACGGCTAAAAGCTGTCAAAGCCGTAGAACTCACAGAGAGCTTTGTTTTGACTGGTTATGGCTCCCGTAACTCCAAAAGAGGCAACCGTTATGGCTGTCTGAATAATCGATATCCTGCGGGCGCAACATCTACGGTGCAAGGTGCAACATTCGTCCAAAATGCAGAAACAGTGCCGTACGACTTTTAGAAATGACTCAAATGAGTGCATGGATTTGAAACAGAACAGTACCATGGTGCACCACTCTCCAGCGGTGGTATACCGACGACCTGCCACGGTGATCGCGTTTTACCATAAAATTCACGTGAAGAAAACGATGGGTAAAAAAGCTATCGAGTCCCGAAAGTGATTCAGGTAGTTTTTTTGGATATGGAACTATGCAATGACGGCTAAAAGCCGTCAAAGCTGTAGAACTCACAGAGAGCTTCGTTTTGACTGGTTATGGCTCCCGCAAATCCAAAAGAGGCAACCGTTATGGTTGTCCGAATAATCGATATCCTCAAGGCGCAACATCTACGGTGCAAGGTGCAACATCCGTACAAAATGTCGAAACAGTGTCATACGACTTTTAGAAATGAGTGCATGGATTTGAAACGGAACAGTACCATGGTGCACCACTCTCCAGCGGTGGTATATCGACGACCCGCCACGGTGATCGCTTTTTACCATAAAATTCACGTGAAGAAAACGATGGGTAAAAAAACTATCGAGTGCCAACGTGATTCGGATAGTCTTTTTTTGGATATGGAAATATGCATTGATGGCTAAAAGCAGTCAAAGCCGTAGAACTCACAAAGAGCTTCGTTTTGACTGTATATGGCTCCCGTAACTCCAAAAGAGGCAACCGTTATGGCTGTCCGAATAATCGATATCCTCAGGGCGCAACATCTACGGTGCAAGGTGCAACATCCGTCCAAAATGCTGAAACAGTGCCGCACGACTTTTAGAAATGAGTGCATGGATTTGAAACGGAACAGTACCATGGTGCACCACTCTCCAACGATGGTATATCGACGACCAGCCACGGTGATCTCGTTTTACCATAAAATGCACGTGAAGAAAACGATGGGTAAAAAAAACTATCGAGTCCCGAATGTGATTCGGGTAGTCTTTTATTGGATATGGAACTATGCATTGACAACTAAAATCTGTCAAAGCCGTAGAACTCACAGAGAGCTTCGTTTTGACTGGTTATGGCTCCCGTAACTCCAAAAGAGGCAACCGTTATGGCTGTCCGAATAATCGTTATCCTCAGGGCGCAACATCTACGGTGCAAGGTGCAACATCCGTCCAAAATGCCGAAACAGTGCCGTATGATTTTTTGAAATGAGTGCATGGATTTGAAACGGAACAGTACCATGGTGCACCACTCTCCTGCGATGGTATAGCGACGACCAGCCACGGTGATCGCGTTTTACCATAAAATTCACGTGAAGAAAACTATGGGTAAAAAAACCTATCGAGTCCCGAAAGTGATTCGGGTAGTCTTTTTTTGGATATGGGACTATGTATTGACGACTAAAAGCTGTCAAAGCCGTAGAACTCACAGCGTTCTGACTGGTTATGGCTCCCGTAACTCCAAAAGAGGCAACCATTATGGCTGTCCGAATAATCGATATCCTCAGGGCGCAACATCTACGGTGCAAGGTGCAACATCCATCTAAAATGCAAAAACAGTGCCGTACGACTTTTAGAAATGAGTGCATGGATTTGAAATGGAACAGTACCATGGTGCACCACTCTCCAGCGATGGTATATCGACAACCAGCCACGGTGATCTCGTTTTACCATAAAATTCACTTGAAGAAAACGATGGGTAAAAAAACCTATCGAGTCCCGAATGTGATTCGGGTAGTCTTTTTTTGGATATGGAACTGTGCATTGACGGCTAAAAGCTTTCAAAGCCGTAGAACTCACAAAGAGCTTCGTTTTGATTGGTTATGGCTCCCGTAACTCCAAAAGAGGCAACCGTTATGGCTGTCCAAATAATCGATATCATCGGAATGCAACTTCTACGGTGCAAGATGCAACATCCGTCCAAAATGCCGAAACAGTGCCGTACGACTTTTAGAAACGAGTGCATGGATTTGAAATGGAAAAGTACCATGGTGCACCACTCTCCAGCGATGGTATATCGACAACCAGCCACGGTGATCTCGTTTTACCATAAAATTCATGTGAAGAAAACGATGGGTAAAAAAACCTATCGAATCCCGAATGTGATTCGGGTAGTCTTTTTTGGATATGGAACTGTGCATTGATGGCTAAAAGTTGTCAAAGCCGTATTACTCACAGAGAGCTTCGTTTTGACTGGTTATGGATCTTGTAACTCCAAAAGTGGCAACCGTTATGGCTGTCCGAATAATCGATTTCCTCAGGGCGCAATATCTACGGTGCAAGGTGCAACATCCGTCCAAAATACCGAAACAGTGCCGTACGACTTTTAGAAATGAGTGCATGGATTTGAAACGGAACCATTCCATGGTGCACCACTCTCCAGCGGTGCTATATCGACGACCAGCCACGGTGATCGCGTTTTTCCATAAAATTCACGTGAAGAAAACGATGGATAAAAAAAAACTTCCGAGTCCCAAAAGTGATTCGGGTAGTCTTTTTTTGGATATGGAACTATGCATTGACGGCTAAAAGCTGTCAAAGCCATAGAACTCATAGAGAGCTTCGTTTTGACTGGTTATGGCTCCCGTAACTCCAAAAGAGGCAACCGTTATGGCTGTCCGAATAATCGATATCCTCAGGGCGCAACATCTACGGTGCAAGTTGCAACATCCGTCCAAAATGCCGAAACAGTGTCGTACGACTTTTAGAAATGAGTGCATGGATTTGAAACGGAACAATACCATGGTGCACCAATATCCAGTGGTGGTATATCGACGACCAGCCATGGTAATAGCGTTTTACCATAAAATTCACGTGAAGAAAATGACGGGTAAAAAAAACCATCGAGGGCCGAAAGTGATTCGGATAGTCTTTTTTTGGATATGGAACTATGCATTGACGGCTAAAAGCTGCCAAAGCCGTAGGACTTACAAAGAGCTTCGTTTTGACTGGTTATGGCTCCCGTAACTCCAAAAGAGGCAACCGTTATGGTTGTCCGAATAATCGATTTACTCAAGGTGCAACATCTGCGGTGCAAGTTGCAACATCCGTCTAAAATGCGGAAACAGTGCCATGAGAATTTTAGAAATTAGTGCATGGATTTGAAACGGAACAGTACCATGATGCACCACTCTCCAGCGATGGTATATCGACAACCAGCCAACGTGATCGCGTTTTACCATAAAATTCACGTGAAGAAAACGATGGTTAAAAAAAACTATCAACTCCCGAATATGATTCGGGTAGTCTTTTTTTGGATATGGAACTATGCATTGACGGCTAAAAGCTGTCAAAGCCGTATAACTCACAGAGAGCTTCGTTTGGAATGGTTATGGCTCCCGTAACTCCAAAAGAGGCAACCGTTATGGCTGTCCGAATAATCGATATCCTCAGGGCGCAACATATACGGTGCAAGGTGCAACATCCGTCCAAAATGCCGAAACAGTGCCGTACGACTTTTAGAAATGAGTGCATGGATTTGAAACGGAACAGTACCATGGTGCACCACTCTCCAGCGATGGTATATCGACAACCAGCCACGGTGATCTCGTTTTACCATAAAATTCACATGAAGAAAACGATGGGTAAAAAAACCTATCGAGTCCCGAATGTGATTCGAGTAGTCTTTTTTTGGATATGGAACTGTGCATTGATGACTAAAAGCCTTCAAAGCCGTAGAACTCACAGAGAGCTTCGTTTTGACTGGTTATGGCTCCCGTAACTCCAAAAGAGGCAACCGTTATGGCTGTCCAAATAATCGATATCATCCGGGCGCAACATCTACGGTGCAAGGTGCAACATCTGTCCAAAATGCCGAAACAGTGCCGTACGACTTTTAGAAATGAGCGCATGGATTTGAAACGGAACAGTACCATGGTGCACCAATATACAGCGGTGGTATATCGACGACCAGCCACGGTGATCGCGTTTTACCATAAAATTCACGTGAAGAAAACGATGGTTAAAAAAACTATCGACTCCCGAATATGATTCGGGTAGTCTTTTTTTGGATATGGAACTATGCATTGATGGATAAAAGCCATCAAAGCCATAGAACTCACAGAGAGCTTCGTTTTGACTGGTAATGGCTCCCGTAACTCCAAAAGAGGCAACCGTTATGGTTGTCCGAATAATCGATATCCTCAGGGCGCAACATCTGCGGTGCAAGGTGCAACATCCGTCCAAAATGCTGAAACAGTGTCGTACGAATTTTAGAAACGAGTGCATGGATTTGAAACGGAACAGTACCATGGTGCACCACTCTCCAACGATGGTATATCGACAACCAGCCACGGTGATCGCGTTTTACCATAAAATTCACGTGAAGAAAACGATGGGTAAAAAAAACTATCGAGTCCCGAATATGATTCGGGTAGTCTTTTTTTGGATATGGAACTATGCATTGACGGCTAAAAACCATCAAAGCCGTAGAACTCACAGAGAGCTTCGTTTTGACTGGTAATGGCTCCCGTAACTCCAAAAGAGGCAACCGTTATGGCTGTCCGAATAATCGATATCCTTAGGGCGCAACATCTACGGTGCAAGGTGCAACATCCATCCAAAATGCAAAAACAGGGTCGTACGACTTTTAGAAACGAGTGTATGGATTTGAAACGGAACAGTACCATAGTGCACCACTCTCCAGCGATGGTATATCGACAACCAGCCACGGTGATCTCGTTTTACCATAAAATTCACGTGAAGAAAATGATGGGTAAAAAAACCTATCGAGTCCCGAATATGATTCGGGTAGTCTTTTTTTGGATATGGAACTGTGCATTGACGGATAAAAGCTGTCAAAGCCGTAGAACTCACAGAGAGCTTCGTTTTGACTGGTTATGGCTCCCGTAACTCCAAAAGAGGCAACCGTTATGGCTGTCCAAATAATTGATATCATCCGAATGCAACATCTACGGTGCAAGGTGCAACATCCGTCCAAAATGCCGAAACAGTGCCGTACGACTTTTAGAAACGAGTGCATGGATTTGAAACGGAAATGTACCATGGTGCACCACTCTCCAGCGATGGTATATCGACAACCAGCCACGGTGATCTCGTTTTACCATAAAATTCATGTGAAGAAAACGATGGGTAAAAAAACCTATCGAGTCCCGAATGTGATTCGGGTAGTCTTTTTTTGGATATGGAACTGTGCATTGACGGCTAAAAGCTGTCAAAGCCGTATTACTCACAGAGAGCTTCGTTTTGACTGGTTATGGCTCCCGTTACTCCAAAAGTGGCAACCGTTATGGCTGTCCGAATAATCGATTTCCTCAGGGCGCAGCATCTACGGTGCAAGGTGCAACATCCGTCCAAAATACCGAAACAGTGCCGTACGACTTTTAGAAATGAGTGCATGGATTTGAAACGGAACCATTCCATGGTGCACCACTCTCCAGCGGTGGTATATCGACGACCAGCCACGGTGATCGTGTTTTTCCATAAAATTCACGTGAAGAAAACGATGGATAAAAAAAACTTTCGAGTCCCGAAAGTGATTCGGGTAGTCTTTTTTTGGATATGGAACTATGCATTGACGGCTAAAAGCTGTCAAAGCCATAGAACTTATAGAGAGCTTCGTTTTGACTGGTTATGGCTCCCGTAACTCAATAAGAGGCAACCGTTATGGCTGTCCGAATAATCGATATCCTTAGGGCGCAACATCTACGGTGCAAGGTGCAACATCCGTCCAAAATGCCGAAACAGTGCCGTACGACTTTTAGAAATGAGTGCATGGATTTGAAACGGAACAGTTCCATGGTGCACCAATATCCAGTGGTGGTATATCGACGACCAGCCATGGTAATAGCGTTTTACCATAAAATTCACATGAAGAAAATGATGGGTAAAAAAACCATCGAGTGCCGAAAGTGATTCAGATACTCTTTTTTTAGATATGGAACTATGCATTGATGGCTAAAAGCTGCCAAAGCCGTAGAACTTACAAAGAGCTTCGTTTTGACTGGTTATGGCTCCCGTAACTCCAAAAGAGGCAACCGTTATGGTTGTCCGAATAATCGATTTACTCAGGGCGCAACATCTGCGGTGCAAGGTGCAACATCCGTCCAAAATGCCGAAACAGTGTCGTACGAATTTTAGAAATTAGTGCATGGATTTGAAACGGAAGAGTACCATGGTGCACCAGTCTCCAGCGATGGTATATCGACAACCAGCCACGGTGATCGCGTTTTACCATAAAATTCACGTGAAGAAAACGATGGTTAAAAAAACTATCGACTCCCGAATATGATTCGGGTAGTCTTTTTTTGGATATGGAACTATGCATTGATGGATAAAAGCCATCAAAGCCGTAGAACTCACAGAGAGCTTCGTTTTGACTGGTAATGGCTCCCGTAACTCCAAAAGAGGCAACCGTTATGGCTATCCAAATAATCGATATCCTTAGGGCGCAACATCTACGGTGCAAGGTGCAACATTCGTCTAAAATGCTGAAACAGTGCCCTACGACTTTTAGAAATGAGTGCATGGATTTGAAACGGAACAGTACCATGGTGCACCACTCTCCAGCGATGGTATATCGACAACCAGCCACTTTGATCTCGTTTTACCATAAAATTCATGTGGAGAAAACGATGGGTAAAAAAACTTATGGAGTCCCGAATGTGATTCGAGTAGTCTTTTTTTGGATATGGAACTGTGCATTGATGGCTAAAAGCTTTCAAAGCCGTAGAACTCACAGAGAGCTTCGTTTTGACTGGTTATGGCTCCCGTAACTCCAAAAGAGGCAACCGTTATGGCTGTCCAAATAATCGATATCATCCGGGCGCAACATCTACGGTGCAAGGTGCAACATCCGTCCAAAATGCCAAAACAGTGCCGTACGATTTTTAGAAATGAGTGTATGGATTAGAAACGGAACAGTACCATGGTGCACCACTCTCCAGCGATGGTATATCGACGACCAGCCGCGGTGTTCGTGTTTTAGCATAAAATTCACGTGAAGAAAACTATGGGTAAAAAGACTATCGAGTCCCGAAAGTGATTCGGGTAGTCTTTTTTTGGATATGGGACTATGCATTTACGGCTAAAAGCTGTCAAAGCCGTAGAACACACATCGTTCTGACTGGTTATGGCTCCCGTAACTCCAAAAGAGGCAACCGTTATGGCTGTCCGAATAATCGATATCCTTAGGGCGCAACATCTACGGTGCAAGGTGCAACATCTGTCCAAAATGTCGAAACAGTGCTGTACGACTTTTGGAAATGAGTGCATGGATTTGAAATAGAACAGTACCATGGTGAACCAATATCCAATGGTGGTATATCGACGACCAGCCACGGTAATAGCGTTTTACCATAAAATTCACGTGAAGAAAATGATGGGTAAAAAAAACTATTGAGTGCCGAATGTGATTCGGATAGTCTTTTTTTGGATATGGAACTATGCATTGACGGATAAAAGCAGCCAAAGTCGTAGAACTCACAAAGAGCTTCGTTTTGACTAGTTATGGCTCCCGTAACTCCAAAAGAGGTAACCGTCATGGTTGTCTGAATAATCGATATCCTCAGGGAGCAACATCTGCGGTGCAAGGTGCAACATCCGTCCAAAATGCCGAAACAGTGCCGTACGAATTTTAGAAACGAGTGCATGGATTTGAAACGGAACAGTACCATAGTGCACCACTATCCAGTGGTGGTATATCGACGACCAGCCACGGTAATTGCGTTTTACCATAAAATTCACGTGAAGAAAACGATGGGTAAAAAAACTATCGAGTCTCGAATATGATTCGGGTAGTCTTTTTTTTGATATGAACTATGCATTGACGGCTAAAAGCCATCAAAGCCATAGAACTCACAGAGAGCTTCGTTCTGACTGGTTATGGCTCCCGTAACTCCAAAAGAGGCAACCGTCATGGCTGTCCGGATAATCGATATCCTCCGAGCGCAACATCTACGGTGCAAGGTTCAACATCCGTCCAAAATGCCGAAACAGTGCCGTACGATTTTTATAAATGAGTGCATGGATTTGAAATGGAACACTACCATGGTGCAGCACTCTCCAGCGATGGTATATCGACGACCAGCCACGGTGATCGCGTTTTACAATAAAATTCACGTGAAGAAAACGATGGGTAAAAAAACTATCGAGTCCCGAATGTGATTCGGGTAGTCTTTTTTTGGATATGGAACTGTGTATTGACAGCTAAAAGCCGTCAAACCCGTAGAACTCACAGAGAGCTTCGTTTTGACTGGTTATGGCTCCCGTAACTCGAAAAGAGGCAACCGTTATGGCTGTCCGAATAATCGATATCCTCCGGGCGCAACATCTACGGTGCAAGGTGCAACATCCGTCCAAAATGCCGAAACAGTGCCGTACGACTTTTAGAAATGAGTGCATGGATTTTAAATGGAACAGTACCATGGTGCACCACTCTCCAGCGGTGGTATATCGATGACCAGCCACGGTGATCGCGTTTTACCATAAAATTCACGTGAAGAAAACGATGGGTAAAAAAACTACCGAGTCCCGAAAGTGATTCGGGTAGTTTTTTTGGATATGGAACTGTGCATTGACGGCTAAAAGTTGTCAAAGCCGTAGAACTTACAGATAGCTTCGTTTTGACTGGTTATGGCTCCCGTAACTCCAAAAGAGGCAACCGTTATGGCTGTCCAAATAATCGATATCATCCGGGCGCAACATCTACGGTGCAAGGTGCAACATCTGTCCAAAATGCCGAAACAGTGCCGTACGATTTTTAGAAATGAGTGCATGGATTTGAAACGGAACAGTACCATGGTGCACCACTCTCCAGCGGTGGTATATCAACGACCAGCCACGGTGATCGCGTTTTACCATAAAATTCACGTGAAGAAAACGATGGATAAAAAAAAATTTCGAGTCCCAATAGTGATTCAGGAAGTCTTTTTTTGGATATGGAACTATGCATTGACGGCTAAAAGCCGTCAAAGCCGTAGAACTCACAGAGAGCTTCATTTTGAATGGTTATGGCTCCCGTAACTCTAAAAGAGGCAACCGTTATGGCTTTCCGAATAATCGATATCCTCCGGGCGCAACATCTACGGTGCAAGGTGCAACATCCATCCAAAATGCAAAAACAGTGCCGTACGACTTTTAGAAATGAGTGCATGGATTTGAAACGGAACAGTACCATGGTGCACCACTCTCCAGCGATGGTATATCGACAACCAGCCACGGTGATCTCGTTTTACCATAAAATTCACGTGATGAAAACGATGGGTAAAAAAACCTATCGAGTCCCGAATGTGATTCGGGTAGTCTTTTTTTGGATATGGAACTGTGCATTGACGGCTAAAAGCTATCAAAGCCGTAGAACTCATAGAGAGCTTCGTTTTGACAGGTTATGGCTCCCGTAACTCCAAAAGAGGCAACCGTTATGGCTGTCCGAATAATCGATATCATCCGAATGCAACTTCTACGGTGCAAGGTGCAACATCCGTCCAAAATGCCGAAACCGTGCCGTACGACTTTTAGAAACGAGTGCATGGATTTGAAACGGAAAAGTACCATGGTGCACCACTCTCCAGCGATGGTATATCGACAACCAGCCACGGTGATCTCGTTTTACCATAAAATTCATGTGAAGAAAACGATGGGTAAAAAAACCTATCGAGTCCCGAATGTGATTCGGGTAGTCTTTTTTTGGATATGGAACTGTGCATTGACGGCTAAAAGCTGTCAAAGCCGTATTACACACAGAGAGCTTCGTTTTGATTGGTTATGGCTCCGGTAACTCCAAAAGTGGCAACCGTTATGGCTGTCCGAATAATCGATTTCCTCAGGGCGCAACATCTACGGTGCAAGGTGCAACATCCATCCAAAATACCGAAACAGTGTCGTACGACTTTTAGAAATGAGTGCATGGATTTGAAACGGAACCATTCCATGGTGCACCACTCTCCAGCGGTGGTATATCGACGACCAGCCATGGTGATCGCGTTTTTCCATAAAATTCTCGTGAAGAAAACGATGGATAAAAAAAACTTTCGAGTCCCGAAAGTGATTCGGGTAGTCTTTTTTTGGATATGGAACTATGCATTGACGGCTAAAAGCTATCAAAGCCGTAGAACTCACAGAGAGCTTCGTTTTGACTAGTTATGGCTCCCGTAACTCCAAAAGAGGCAACCGTTATGGCTGTCCGAATAATCGATATCATCCGAGCGCAACATCTACGGTGCAAGGTGCAACATCCGTCCAAAATGTCGAAACAGTGCCGTACGATTTTTAGAAATGAGTGTATGGATTTGAAACGGAACAGTACCATGGTGCACCACTCTCCAGCGATGGTATATCGACGACCAGCCGCGGTGTTTGCGTTTTACTATAAAATTCACGTCAAGAAAACTATGGGTAAAAAAACTATCGAGTCCCGAAAGTGATTCGGGTAGTCTTTTTTTGGATATGGGACTATGCATTGACGGCTAAAAGCCGTCAAAGCCGTAGAACACACATCGTTCTGACTGGTTATGGCTCCCGTAACTCCAAAAGAGGCAACCGTTATGGCTGTCCGAATAATCGATATCCTTAGGGCGCAACATCTACGGTGCAAGGTGCAACATCTGTCCAAAATGTCGAAACGGTGCCGTACGACTTTTGGAAATGAGTGCATGGATTTGAAATGGAACAGTACCATGGTGAACCAATATCCAATGGTGGTATATCGACGACCAGCCACGGTAATAGCGTTTTACCATAAAATTCACGTGAAGAAAATGATGGGTAAAAAAAACTATTGAGTGCCGAAAGTGATTCGGATAGTCTTTTTTTGGATATGGAACTATGCATTGACGGCTAAAAGCTGCCAAAGTCGTAGAACTCACAAAGAGCTTCGTTTTGACTAGTTATGGCTCCCGTAACTCCAAAAGAGGTAACCGTCATGGTTGTCCGAATAATCGATATCCTTAGGGAGCAACATCTGCGGTGCAAGGTGCAACATCCGTCCAAAATGCCGAAACAGTGCCGTACGAATTTTAGAAACGAGTGGATGGATTTGAAACGGAACTGTACCATAGTGCACCACTATCCAGTGGTGGTATATCGACGACCAGCCACGGTAATTGCGTTTTACCATAAAATTCACGTGAAGAAAACGATGGGTAAAAAAAACTATCGAGTCTCGAATATGATTCGAGTAGTCTTTTTTTTGATATGGAACTATGCATTGACGGCTAAAAGCCATCAAAGCCATAGAACTCACAGAGAGCTTCGTTCTGACTGGTTATGGCTCCCGTAACTCCAAAAGAGGCAACCGTCATGGCTGTCCGGATAATCGATATCCTCCGAGCGCAACATCTACGGTGCAAGGTTCAACATCCATCCAAAATGCCGAAACAGTGCCTTACGATTTTTATAAATGAGTGCATGGATTTGAAATGGAACACTACCATGGTGCAGCACTCTCCAGCGATGGTATATCGACGACCAGCCACGGTGATCGCGTTTTACAATAAAATTCACGTGAAGAAAACGATGGGTAAAAAAACTATCGAGTCCCGAATGTGATTCGGGTAGTGTTTTTTTGGATATGGAATTGTGTATTGACAGCTAAAAGCTGTCAAAGCCGTAGAACTCACAGAGAGCTTCGTTTTGACTGGTTATGGCTCCTGTAACTCGAAAAGAGGTAACCGTTATGGCTGTCCGAATAATCGATATCCTCCGGGCGCAACATCTACGGTGCAAGGTGCAACATCCGTCCAAAATGCCGTAACAGTGCCGTACGACTTTTAGAAATGAGTGCATGGATTTTAAATGGAACAGTACCATGGTGCACCACTCTCCAGCGGTGGTATATCGATGACCAGCCACGGTGATCGCGTTTTACCATAAAATTCACGTGAAGAAAACGATGGGTAAAAAAACTATCGAGTCCCGAAAGTGATTCGGGTAGTTTTTTTGGATATGGAACTGTGCATTGACGGCTAAAAGCTGTCAAAGCCGTAGAACTTACAGAGAGCTTCGTTTTGACTGGTTATGGCTCCCGTAACTCCAAAAGAGGCAACCGTTATGGCTGTCCAAATAATCGATATCATCCGGGCGCAACATCTACGGTGCAAGGTGCAACATCCGTCCAAAATGCCGAAACAGTGCCCTACGATTTTTTGAAATGAGTGCATGGATTTGAAACGGAATAGTACCATGGTGCACCACTCTCCAGTGGTGGTATATCAACGACCAGCCACGGTGATCGCGTTTTACCATAAAATTCACGTGAAGAAAACGATGGATAAAAAAAAACTTTCGAGTCCCAATAGTGATTCGGGAAGTCTTTTTTTGGAAATGGAACTATGCATTGACGGCTAAAAGCCGTCAAAGCCGTAGAACTCACAGAGAGCTTCATTTTGAATGGTTATGGCTCCCGTAACTCCAAAAGAGGCAACCGTTATGGTTTTCCGAATAATCGATATCCTCCGGGCGCAACATCTACGGTGCAAGGTGCAACATCCATCCAAAATGCCGAAACGGTGCCGTACGACTTTTAGAAATGAGTGCATGGATTTTAAACGGAACAGTATCATGGTGCACCACTCTCCTGCGGTGGTGTACCGACGACCAGCCACGGTGATCGCGTTTAACCATAAAATTCACGTGAAGAAAACGATGGGTAAAAAAATATATCGAGTCCCGAAAGTGATTCGGGTAGTTTTTTTGGATATGGCACTATGAATTGACGGCAAAAAGCTGTCAAAGACGTAGAACTCAAAGAGAGCTTCGTTTTGACTGGTTATGGCTTCCGTAACTCCAAAAGAGGCAACTGTTATGGTTGTCCGAATAATTGATATCCTCAGGGCGCAATGCGGTGCAAAGTGCAACATTCTTCCAAAATACCGAAACTGTGCCGTACGACTTTTAGGAATGAGTGCATGGATTTGAAATGGAACAGTACCATTGTGCACCACTCTCCAGCGGTGGTATATCGACGACCAGCCACGGTGATCACATTTTACCATAAAATTCACGTGAAGAAAACGATGGATAAAAAAAACTTTCGAGTCCCAAAAGTGATTCGGGTAGTCTTTTTTTGGATATGGAACTATGCATTGACGGCTAAAAGCTGTCAAAGCCGTGGAGCTCACAAAGAGCTTCATTTTGACTGGTTATGGCTCTCGTAACTCCAAAAGAGGCAACCGTTATGGCTGTCCGAATAATCGATATCCTCAGGGCGCAACATCTACGGTGCAAGGTGCAACATCCGTCCAAAATGCCAAAATAGTGTCGTACGACTTTTAGAAATGAGTGCATGGATTTGAAACGGAACAGTACTATGGTGCACCACTATCTAGTGGTGGTATATCGACTACCAGCCACGGTAATCGCGTTTTACCATAAAACTCACGTGAAGAAAATGATGGGTAAAAAAGACTATCGAGTGCCGAAAGCGATTCAGATAGTCTTTTTTTGGATATGGAACTATGCATTGATAGCTAAAAGCCGTCAAAGACGAAGAAATCACAAAGAGCTTCGTTTTGACTGGTTATGGCTCCCATAAATCCAAAAGAGGCAACCGTTATGGCTGTCTGAATAATCGATATCCTCAGGGCACAACATCTACGGTACAAGGTGCAACATCCGTCCAAAATGCCAAAACAGTGTCGTACGACTTTTAGAAATGAGTTCATGGATTTGAAATGGAACAGTACCATGGTGCACCACTCTCCAGCGATGGTATATCGACAACCAGCCACGGTGATCCCGTTTGACCATAAAATTCACGTGAAGAAAACGATGGGTAAAAAAAACTATCGAGTCCCGAATATGATTCGGGTAGTCTTTTTTGGATATAGAACTATGCATTGATGGCTAAAAGCCGTCAAAGCCGTAGAACTCACAGAGAGATTCGTTTTGACTGGTTATGGCTCCCGTAACTCGAAAAGAGGCAACCGTTATGGCTGTCCGAATAATCGATATCCTCCGGCCGCAACATCTACAGTGCAAGGTGCAACATCTGTCCAAAATGCCGAAACAGTGACGTACGACTTTTAGAAATGAGTGCATGGATTTTAAATGGAACAGTACCATGGTGCACCATTCTCCAGCGGTGGTATATCGACGACCAGCCACGGTGATCGCGTTTTACCATAAAATTCACGTGAAGAAAACGATGGGTAAAAAAACTATCGAGTCCCGAAAGTGATCCGGGTAGTTTTTTTTGGATATGGCACTATGCATTGACGGCAAAAAGCTGTCAAAGACGTAGAACTCACAGAGAGCTTCGTTTTGACTGGTTATGGCTTCCGTAACTCCAAAAGAGGCAACTGTTATGGTTGTCCGAATAATTGATATCCTCAGGGCGCAATGCAGTGCAAAGTGCAACATTCTTCCAAAATACCGAAACTGTGCCGTACGACTTTTAGAAATGAGTGCATGGATTTGAAATGGAACAGTACCATTGTGCACCACTCTCCAGCGGTGGTATATCGACGACCAGCCACGGTGATCACGTTTTACCATAAAATTCACGTGAAGAAAACGATGGATAAAAAAAACTTTCGAGTCCCAAAAGTGATTCGGGTAGTCTTTTTTTGGATATGGAACTATGCATTGACGGCTAAAAGCTGTCAAAGCCGTGGAGCTCACAAAGAGCTTCATTTTGACTGGTTATGGCTCTCGTAACTCCAAAAGAGGCAACCGTTATGGCTGTCCGAATAATCGATATCCTCAGGGCGCAACATCTACGGTGCAAGGTGCAACATCCGTCCAAAATGCCGAAACAGTGCCGTACGACTTTTAGAAATGAGTGCATGGATTTGAAATGGAACAGTACCATGGTGCACCACTATCCAGTGGTGGTATATCGACGACCAGCCACGGTAATCGCGTTTTACCATAAAACTCACATGAAGAAAATGATGGGTAAAAAAGACTATCGAGTGCCGAAAGCGATTCAGATAGTCTTTTTTTGGATATGGAACTATGCATTGACAGCTAAAAGCCGTCAAAGACGAAGAAATCACAAAGAGCTTTGTTTTGACTGGTTATGGCTCCCATAAATCCAAAAGAGGCAACCGTTATGGCTGTCCGAATAATCGATATCCTCAGGGCACAACATCTACGGTACAAGGTGCAACATCCGTCCAAAATGCCAAAACAGTGTCGTACGACTTTTAGAAATGAGTGCATGGATTTGAAATGGAACAGTACCATGGTGCACCACTCTCCAGCGATGGTATATCGACAACCAGCCACGGTGATCCCGTTTGACCATAAAATTCACGTGAAGAAAACGATGGGTAAAAAAAACTATCGAGTCCCGAATATGATTCGGGTAGTCTTTTTTGGATATAGAACTATGCATTGATGGCTAAAAGCCGTCAAAGCCGTAGAACTCACAGAGAGATTCGTTTTGACTGGTTATGGCTCCCGTAACTCGAAAAGAGGCAACCGTTATGGCTGTCCGAATAATCGATATCCTCCGGGCGCAACATCTACAGTGCAAGGTGCAACATCTGTCCAAAATGCCGAAACAGTGTCGTACGACTTTTAGAAATGAGTGCATGGATTTTAAATGGAACAATACCATGGTGCACCATTCTCCAGCGGTGGTATATCGACGACCAGCCACGGTGATCGCGTTTTACCATAAAATTCACGTGAAGAAAACGATGGGTAAAAAAACTATCGAGTCCCGAAAGTGATCCGGGTAGTTTTTTTTGGATATCGAACTGTGCATTGACGGCTAAAAGCTGTCAAAGCCGTAGAACTCATAGACAGCTTCGTTTTGACTGGTTTTGGCTCCCGTAACTCCAAAAGAGACAACCGTTATGGGTGTCCAAATAATCGATATCATCCGGGCGCAACATCTACACTGCAAGGTGCAACATCCATCCAAAATGCCAAAACAGTGCCGTACGATTTTTAGAAATGAGTGCATGGATTTGAAACGGAACAGTACCATGGTGCACCACTCTCCAGCGGTGGTATATCGACGACCAGCCACGGTGATCGCGTTTTACCATAAAATTCACGTGAAGAAAACGATGGATAAAAAAAACTTTCGAGTCCCAAAAGTGATTCGGGAAGTCTATTTTTGGATATGGAACTATGCATTGACGGCTAAAAGTTGTCAAAGCCGTAGAACTCACAGAGAGCTTCGTTTTGAATGGTTATGGCTCCCGTAACTCCAAAAGAGGCAACCGTTATGGCTTTCCGAATAATCGGTATCCTCCGGGCGCAACATCAACGGTGCAAGGTGCAACATCCGTCCAAAATGCCGAAACAGTGTCGTACGACTTTTAGAAATGAGTGCATGGATTTTAAACGGAACAATATCATGGTGCACCACTCTCCAGCGGTGGTGTACCGACGATTAGCCACGGTGATCGCGTTTTACCATAAAATTCACATGAAGAAAACGATGGGTAAAAAAAACTATCGAGTCCCGAAAGTGATTCGGGTAGTTTTTTTTGGATATGGCACTATGCACTGACGGCAAAAAGCTGTCAAAGACGTAGAACTCACAGAGAGCTTCGTTTTGAATGGTTATGGCTTCCGTAACTCCAAGAGAGGCAAATGTTATGGCTGTCCGAATAATTGATATCCTCAGGGCGCAACATCTACGGTGCAAAGTGCAACATTCTTCCAAAATACCGAAACTGTGCCATACGACTTTTAGAAATGAGTGCATGGATTTGAAACAGAACAGTACCATTGTGCACCACTCTCCAGCGGTGGTATATTGACGACCAGCCACGGTGATCACGTTTTACCATAAACTTCACGTGAAGAAAACGATGGATAAAAAAAAACTTTCGAGTCCCGAAAGTGATTCGGGTAGTCTTTTTTTGGATATGGAACTATGCATTGACGACTAAAAGCTGTCAAAGCCGTGGAGCTCACAAAGAGCTTCGTTTTGACTGGTTATGGCTCTCGTAACTCCAAAAGAGGCAACCGTTATGGCTGTCCGAATAATCGATATCCTTAGGGTGCAACATCTACGGTGCAAGGTGCAACATCCATCCAAAATGCCGAAATAGTGCCGTACGACTTTTAGAAATGAGTGCATGGATTGAAACGGAACAGTACCATGGTGCACCACTATCCAGTGGTGGTATATCGACGACCAGCCACGGTAATCGCGTTTTACCATAAAATTCACGTGAAGAAAATGATGGGTAAAAAAGACTATCGAGTGCCGAAATTGATTTGAATAGTCATTTTTTGGATATGGAACTATGCATTGACGGCTAAAAGCCGTCAAAACCGTAGAACTCACAAAGAGCTTCGTTTTGACTAGTTATGGCTCCCGTAACTCCAAAAGAGGCAACCGTTATGGCTGTCCGAATAATCGATATCCTCAGGGCGCAACATCTACGGTACAAGGTGCAACATCCGTCCAAAATGGTGAAACAGTGCCGTACGACTTTTAGAAATGAGTGCATGGATTTGAAATGGAACAGTACCATGGTGCACCACTCTCCAGCGATGGTATATCGATAACCAGCCACAGTGATCCAGTTTGACCATAAAATTCACGTGAAGAAAACGATGGGTAAAAAAAACTATCGAGTTCCGAATATTATTCGGGTAGTCCTTTTTTGGATATGGAACTATGCATTGACGGCTAAAAGCCGTCAAAGCCGTAGAACTCACAGAGAGCTTCGTTTTGACTGGTTATGGCTCCCATAACTCGAAAAGAGGCAACTGTTATGGCTTTCCGAATAATCGATATCCTCCGGGCGCAACATGTATGGTGCAAGGTGCAACATCTGTCCAAAATGCCGAAATAGTGTCGTACGTCTTTTAGAAATGAGTGCATGGATTTTAAATGGAACGGTACCATGGTGCACCACTCTCCAGCGTTGGTATATCGACGACCAGCCACGGTGATCGCGTTTTACCATAAAATTCACGTGAAGAAAATGATGGGTAAAAAAACTATCGAGTCCCGAAAGTGATTCGGGTAGTTTTTTTGTATATGGAACTGTGCATTGACGGCTAAAAGCTATCAAAGCCGTAGAACTCATAGAGAGCTTCGTTTTGACTGGTTTTGGCTCCCGTAACTCCAAAAGAGGCAACCGTTATGGCTGTCCAAATAATCGATATCATCCGGGCGCAACATCTACGGTGCAAGGTGCAACATCCGTCCAAAATGCCGAAACAGTGCCGTACGATTTTTAGAAATGAGTGCATGGATTTGAAACGGAACAGTACCATGGTGCACCACTCTCCAGCGGTGGTATATCGACGACCAGCCACGGTGATCGCGTTTTACCATAAAATTCACGTGAAGAAAACGATGGATAAAAAAAAACTTTCGAGTCCCAAAAGTGATTCGGGAAGTCTATTTTTGGATATGGAACTATGCATTGACGGCTAAAAGTTGTCAAAGCCGTAGAACTCAGAGAGAGCTTCGTTTTGAATGGTTATGGCTCCCATAACTCCAAAAGAGGCAACCGTTATGGCTTTCCGAATAATCGATATCCTCCGAGCGCAACATCTACAGTGCAAGGTGCAACATCCGTCCAAATTGCCAAAATAGTGTCGTACGACTTTTAGAAATGAGTGCATGGATTTTAAACGGAACAGTATCATGGTGCACCACTCTCCAGCGGTGGTGTACCGACGACCAGCCACGGTGATCGCGTTTTACCATAAAATTCACGTGAAGAAAACGATGGGTAAAAAAAACTATCGAGTCCCAGAAGTGATTCAGGTAGTTTTTTTGGATATGGCACTATGCACTGACGGCAAAAAGCTGTCAAAGACGTAGAACTCACAAAGAGCTTCGTTTTGACTAGTTATGGCTTCCGTAACTCCAAAAGAGGCAACTGTTATGGCTGTCCGAATAATTGATATCCTTAGGGCGCAACATCTACGGTGCAAAGTGCAACATTCTTCCAAAATACCGAAACTGTGTCGTACGACTTTTAAAAATGAGTGCATGGATTTGAAACGGAACAGTACCATTGTGCACCACTCTCCAGCGGTGGTATATCGACGACCAGCCACGATGATCACGTTTTACCATAAAATTCACGTGTAGAAAACGATGTATAAAAAAAACTTCCGAGTCCCGAAAGTGATTCGGGTAGTCTTTTTTTGAATATGGAACTATGCATTGACGGCTAAAAGCTGTCAAAGCCGTGGAGCACACAAAGAGCTTCGTTTTGAATGGTTATGGCTCTCGTAACTCCAAAAGAGGCAACCGTTATGGCTGTCCGAATAATCGATATCCTCAAGGTGCAACATCTACGGTGCAAGGTGCAACATCCGTCCAAAATGCCGAAACAGTGCCGTACGACTTTTAGAAATGAGTGCATGGATTGAAATGGAACAGTACCATGGTGCACCACTATCCAGTGGTGGTATATTGACAACCAGCCACGGTAATCGCGTTTTACCATAAAATTCACGTGAAGAAAATGATGGGTAAAAAAGACTATCGAGTGCCGAAAGTGATTCGGATAGTCATTTTTAGGATATGGAACTATGCATTGACGGCTAAATGCCGTCAAAGCCGTAGAACTCACAAAGAGCTTCGTTTTGACTGGTTATGGCTCCCGTAACTCCAAAAGAGGCAACCGTTATGGCTGTCCGAATAATCGATATCCTCAGGGCGCAACATCTACGGTACAAGGTGCAACATCCGTCCAGAATGGCGAAACAGTGCCGTACGACTTTTAGAAATGAGTGTGTGGATTTGAAACGGAACAGTACCATGGTGCACCACACTCCAGCGATGGTATATCGATAACCAGGCACGGTGATCCCGTTTGACCATAAAATTCACATGAAGAAAACGATGGGTAAAAAAAACTATCGAGTCCCGAATATGATTCTGGTAGTCCTTTTTTGGATATGGAACTATGCATTGACGGCTAAAAGCCGTCAAAGTCGTAGAACTCACAGAGAGCTTCGTTTTGACTGGTTATGGCTCCCGTAACTCGAAAAGAGGCAACCGTTATGGCTGTCCGAATAATCGATATCCTCCGGGCGCAACATCTACGGTGCAAGGTGCAACATCCGTCCAAAATACCAAAACAGTGTCGTACGGCTTTTAGAAATGAGTGCATGGATTTTAAACGGAACAGTACCATGGTGCACCACTCTCCAGCGGTGGTATACCGACGACAAGCCACGGTGATCGCGTTTTACCATAAAATTCACGTGAAGAAAATGATGGGTAAAAAAACTATCGAGTCCCGAAAGTGATTCGGGTAGTTTTTTTGGATATGGCACTATGCACTGACGGCAAAAAGTTGTCGAAGACGTAGAACTCACAGAGAGCTTCGTTTTGACTGGTTATGGCTTCCGTAACTCCAAAAGAGGCAACTGTTATGGCTATCCGAATAATTGATATCCTCAGGGCGCAACAACTACGGTGCAAAGTGCAACATTCTTCCAAAATACCGAAACTGTGCTGTACGACTTTTAGAAATGAGTGCATGGATTTGAAACGGAACAGTACCATTGTGCACCACTCTCTAGCGGTGGTATATCGACGACCAACCACGGTGATCACGTTTTACCATAAAATTCACTTGAAGAAAACGATGGATAAAAAAAACTTTCGAGTCCCGAAAGTGATTCGGGTAGTCTTTTTTTGCATATGGAACTATGCATTGACGGCTAAAAGCAGTCAAAGCCGTGGAGCTCACAAAGAGCTTCGTTTTGACTGGTTATTGCTCTCGTAACTCCAAAAGAGGCAACCGTTATGGCTGTCCGAATAATTGATATCCTCAGGGCGCAACATCTACGGTGCAAGGTGCAACATCCGTCCAAAATGCCGAAACAGTTCCGTACGACTTTTAGAAATGAGTGCATGGATTTGAAACGGAACAGTACCATGGTGCACCACAATCCAGTGGTGGTATATCGACGAACAGCCACGGTAATCGTGTTTTACCATAAAATTCACGTGAAGAAAATGATATGTAAAAAAGACTATCGAGTGCCTAAAGTGATTCAGATAGTCTTTTTTTGGATATGGAACTATGCATTGACGGCTAAAAGTCGTCAAAGCTGTAGAACTCACAAAGAGCTTCGTTTTGACTGGTTATGGCTCCCATAACTCCAAAAGAGGCAACCGTTATGGTTGTCCGAATAATCGATATCCTCAGGGCGCAACATCTACGGTACAAGGTGCAACATCCGTCCAAAATGCCGAAACTGTGCCGTACAACTTTTAGAAATGAGTGCATGGATTTGAAACGGAACAGTACCATGGTGCACCACTCTCCAGCGATGGTGTATCGACAACCAGCCACGGTGATCCCGTTTGACCATAAAATTCACGTGAAGAAAACGATGGGTAAAAAAAACTATCGAGTCCCGAATATGATTCAGGTAGTCTTTTTTTGGATATGGAACTATGCATTGACGGCTAAAAGCCGTCAAAGCCGTAGAACTCACAGAGAGCTTCGTTTTGACTAGTTATGGCTCCCGTAACTCCAAAAGCGGCAACCATTATGGCTGTCCAAATAATCGATATCCTTAGGGCGCAACATCTACGGTGCAAGGTGCAACATCCGTCCAAAATGCTGAAACAGTGCCGTACGACTTTTAGAAATGAGTGCATGGATTTGAAACGGAACAGTACCATGGTGCACCACTCTCCAGCGATGGTATATCGACGACCAACCACGGCGATCTCGTTTTACCCTAAAATTCACGTGAAGAAAACGATGGGTAAAAAAAACTATCGAGTCCCGAATGTGATTCGGGTAGTCTTTTTATGGATATGGAATTGTGCATTGACGGCTAAAAGCTGTCAAAACCGTAGAACTCACAGAGAGCTTCGTTTTGATTGGTTTTGGCTCCCGTAACTCCAAAAGAGAGCTTCGTTTTGACTGGTTATGGCTCCCGTAACTCCAAAAGAGGCAACCGTTATGGCTGTCCGAATAACCGATATCCTCAGGGCGCAACATCTACGGTGCAAGGTGCAACATCCGTCCAAAATGCCGAAAAAGTGCCATACGACTTTTAGAAATGAGTGCATGGATTTGAAAAGGAACAGTACCATGGTGCACCACTCTCCAGCGATGGTATATCGACGACCAGCCACGGTGATCTCGTTTTACCCTAAAATTCACGTGAAGAAAACGATGGGTAGAAAAAACTATCGAGTCCCGAATGTGATTCGGGTAGTCTTTTTTTGGATATGGAACTGTACATTGACGGCTAAAAGCTGTCAAAGCCGTAGAACTCACAGAGAGCTTCGTTATGACACGTTATGGCTCCCGTAACTCCAAAAGAGGCAACCGTTATGGCTGTCCGAATAATCGATATCCTCCGGGCGCAACATCTACGGTGCAAGGTGCAACATCCGTCCAAAATGTCGAAACAGTGCCGTACGATTTTTAGAAATGAGTGCAAGGATTTGAAACGGAACAGTACCATGGTGCACCACTCTCCAGCGATGGTATATCGACGACCAGCCACGGTGATCACGTTTTACCATAAAATTCACGTGAAGAAAACGATGGGTAAAAAAAACTATCGAGTCCCGAATGTGATTCGGGTAGTCTTTTTTTGGATGTGGAACTGTGCATTGATGGCTAAAAGTGGTCAAAGCCGTAGAACTCACAGAGAGCTTCGTTTTGACTGGTTTTGGCTCCCGTAACTCCAAAAGAGGCAACCGTTATGGCTGTCCGAATAATCAATATCCTCCGGGCGCAACATCTACGGTGCAAGGTGCAACATCCGTCCAAAATGCAGGAACTGTGCCGTACGAATTTTAGAAATGAGTGCATGGATTAGAAACGGAACAGTACCATGGTGCACCACTCTCCAGCGATGGTATTTCGACGACCAGCCACGGCGATCTCGTTTTACCCTAAAATTCACGTGAAGAAAACGATGGGTAAAAAAAACTATCGAGTCCCGAATGTGATTCGGGTAGTCTTTTTTTGGATATGGAACTGTGCATTGACGGCTAAAAGCTGTCAAAGCCGTAGAACTCATAGAGAGCTTCGTTTTGACTGGTTATGGCTCCCGTAACTCCAAAAGAGAGCTTCGTTTTGACTGGTTATTGCTCCCGTAACTCCAAAAGAGGCAACCGTTATGGCTGTCCGAATAACCGATATCCTCAGGGCGCAACATCTACGGTGCAAGGTGCAACATCCGTCCAAAATGCCGAAACAGTGCCGTACGAATTTTAGAAATGAGTGCATGGATTTGAAACGGAACAGTACCATGGTGCACCACTCTCCAGCGATGGTATATCGACAACCAGCCATGGTGATCTCGTTTTACCCTAAAATTCACGTGAAGAAAACGATGGGTAAAAAAAACTATCGAGTCCCGAATATGATTCGGGTAGTGTTTTTTTGGATATGGAACTATGCATTGACAGCTAAAAGCTGTCAAAGCCATAGAACTCACAGAGAGCTTCGTTTTGACTGGTTATGGCTCCCGTAACTCCAAAAGAGGCAACCGTTATGTCTGTCCGAATAATCGATATCCTCAGGGCGCAACATCTACGGTGCAAGGTGCAACATCCGTCCAAAATGCCGAAACAGTGCCGTATGACTTTTAGAAATGAGTGCCTGAATTTGAAATGGAACAGTACCATGGTGCACCACTCTCCAGCGGTGGTATACCGACGACCAGCCACGGTGATCGCATTTTACCCTAAAATTCACGTGAAGAAAACGATGGGTAAAAAAACTATCGAGTCCCGAAAGTGATTCGGGTAGTTTTTTTTGTATATGGAACTATGCATTGACGGCTAAAAGCTGTCAAAGACGTAGAACTCACAGAGAGCTTCGTTTTGACTGGTTATGGCTCCCGTAACTCCAAAAGAGGCAACCTTATGGCTGTCCGAATAATCGATATCCTCCGGGCGCAACATCTACGGTGCAAGGTACAACATCCGTCCAAAATGCTGAAACAGTGTCGTACGACTTTTGGAAATGAGTGCATGGATTTTAAACAGAACAGTACCATGGTGCACCACTCTCCAGCGGTGGTATATTGACGACCAGCCACGGTGATCGCGTTTTACCATAAATTTCACGTGAAGAAAACGATGGGTAAAAAAAACTATCGAGTCCCGAAAGTGATTCGGGTAGTTTTTTTTGGATATGGAACTATGCATTGACGGCTAAAAGCTATCAAAGACGTAGAACTCACAGACGGCTTCGTTTTGTCTAGTTATGGCTCCCGTAACTGCAAAAGAGGCAACTGTTATGGCTGTCCGAATAATCGATATCCTCAGGGCGCAACATCTACGGTGCAAGGTGCAACATCCGTCCAAAATGCCGAAATAGTGCCATACGACTTTTAGAAATGAGTGCATGGATTTGAAACGGAACAGTACCATGGTGCACCACTATCCAGCGGTGGTATATCGACGACCAGCCATGGTGATCGCGTTTTACCATAAAATTCACATGAAGAAAACGATGGATAAAAAAAAACTTTCGAGTCCCGGAAGTGATTCGGGTAGTCTTTTTTGGATATGGAACTATGCATTGACGGCTAAAAGCTGTCAAAGCCGTAGAACTCACAAAGAGCTTCGTTTTGACTGGTTATGGCTCCCGTAAGTCCAAAAGAGGCAAACGTTATGGCTGTCCGAATAATCGATATCCTCCGTGCGCAACATCTACGGTGCAAGGTGCTACATCCGTCCAAAATGCCGAAACAGTGCCGTACGACTTTTAGAAATGAGTGCATGGATTTTAAATGGAACAGTACCATGGTGCACCACTATCCAGCGGTGGTATATTGACGACCAACCACGGTGATCGCGTTTTAACATAAAATTCACGTGAAGAAAATGATGGGTAAAAAATACTATCGAGTACCGCAAGTGATTCGGATAGTCTTTTTTTGGATATGGAACTATGCATTGACGACTAAAAGCGGTCAAAGCTGTAGAACTCACAGAGAGCTTTGTTTTGACTAGTTATGGCTCCCGTAACTCCAAAAGAGGCAACCGTTATGGCTGTCCGAATAATCGATATCCTCCGTGCGCAACATCTACGGTGCAAGGTGCAACATCCGTCCAATATGCCGAAACAGTGCCGTACGACTTTTAGAAATGAGTGCATGGATTTTAAACGGAACAGTACCATGGTGCACCACTCTCCAGCAGTGGTATACCGACGACAAGCCACGGTGATCGCGTTTTACCATAAAATTCACGTGAAGAAAACGATGGGTAAAAAAAACTATCGAGTCCCGAAAGTGATTCGGGTAGTTTTTTTTGGATATGGCACTATGCACTGACGGCAAAAAGCTGTCAAAGACGTAGAACTCACAGAGAGCTTCATTTTGACTGGTTATGGCTTCCGTAACTCCAAAAGAGGCAACTGTTATGGCTGTCCGAATAATTGATATCCTCAGTGCGCAACATCTACGGTGCAAAGTGCAACATTCTTCCAAAATATCGAAACTGTGCCGTACGACTTTTAGAAATGAGTGCATGGATTTGAAATGGAACAGTACCATTGTGCACCACTCTCCAGCGGTGGTATATCGACGACCAGCCACGGTGATCCCATTTTACCATAAAATTCACGTGAAGAAAACGATGGAAAAAAAAACCTTTCGAGTCCCGAAAGTGATTCGGGTAGTCTTTTTTTGGATATTGAACTATGCATTGACGGCTAAAAGCTGTCAAAGCCGTGCAGCTCACAAAGAGCTTTGTTTTGACTGGTTATGGCTCTCGTAACTCCAAAAGAGGCAACCGTTATGGCTGTCTGAATAATCGATATCCTCAGGGCGCAACATCTACGGTGCAAGGTGCAACATCCGTCCAAAATGCCGAAGCAGTGCCGTACGACTTTTAGAAATGAGTGCATGGATTTGAAACGGAACAGTACCATGGTGCACCACTATCCAGTGGTGGTATATCGATGACCAGCCACAGTAATCGCGTTTTACCATAAAATTCACGTGAAGAAAATGATGGGTAAAAAAGACTATCCAGTGCCAAAAGTGATTCGGATAGTCTTTTTTTGGATATGGAACTATGCATTAACGGCAAAAAGCCGTCAAAGCCGTAGAACTCACAAAGAGCTTCGTTTTGACTGGTTATGGCTCCCGTAACTCCAAAAGAGGCAACCATTATGGCTGTCCGAATAATCGATATCCTCAGGGTGCAACATCTACGGTACAAGGTGCAACATCCGTCCAAAATGCCGAAACAGTGCCGTACGACTTTTAGAAATGAGTGCATGGATTTGAAACGGAACAGTACCATGGTGCACCACTCTCCAGCAATGGTATATCGACAACCAGCCACAGTGATCCTGTTTGACCATAAAATTCACGTGAAGAAAACGATGGGTAAAAAAAACTATCGAGTCCCGAATATGATTCGGGTAGTCTTTTTTTTGATATGGAACTATGCATTGACGGCTAAAAGCCGTCAAAGCCGTAGAACTCACAGAGAGCTTCGTTTTGACTGGTTATGGCTCCCGTAACTCCAAAAGAGGCAACCGTTATGGCTGTCCGAATAATCGATATCCTCAGGGCGCAACATCTACGGTGCAAGGTGCAACATCCGTCCAAAATGCTGAAACAGTGCCGTACGACTTTTAGAAATGAGTGCATGGATTTGAAACGGAACAGTACCATGGTGCACCACTCTCCAGCGATGGTATATCGACGACCAGCCACGGCGATCTCGTTTTACCCTAAAATTCACGTGAAGAAAACGATGGGTAAAAAAAACTATCGAGTCCCGAATGTGATTCGGGTAGTCTTTTTTGGATATGGAACTGTGCATTGACGGCTAAAAGCAGTCAAAGCCGTAGAACTCACAGAGAGCTTCGTTTTCACTGGTTATGGCTCCCGTAACTCCAAAAGAGAGCTTCGTTTTGACTGGTTATGGCTCCCGTAACTCCAAAAGAGGCAACCGTTATGGCTGTCCGAATAACCGATATCCTCAGGGCGCAACATCTACGGTGCAAGGTGCAACATCCGTCCAAAATGCCAAAACAGTGCCGTATGACTTTTAGAAATGAGTGCATGGATTTTAAACGGAACAGTACCATGGTGCACCACTCTCCAGCGATGGTATATCGACGACCAGCCACGGTGATCTCGTTTTACCCTAAAATTCACGTGAAGAAAACAATGGGTAAACAAAACTATCGAGTCTCGAATGTGATTCGGGTAGTCTTTTTTTGGATATGGAACTGTGCATTGACGGCTAAAAGCAGTCAAAGCCGTAGAACTCACTGAGAGCTTCGTTTTGACTGGTTATGGCTCCCGTAACTCCAAAAGAGGCAACCGTTATGGCTGTCCGAATAATCGATATCCTCCGGATGCAACATCTACGGTGCAAGGTGCAACATCCGTCCAAAATGCCGAAACAGTGCCGTACGATTTTTAGAAATGAGTGCATGGATTTGAAACGGATTAGTACCATGGTGCACCACTCTCCAGCGATGGTATATCGACGACCAGCCACGGTGATCACGTTTTACCATAAAATTCACGTGAAGAAAACGATGGGTAAAAAAACTATCGAGTCCCAAATGTGATTCGGTTAGTCTTTTTTTGGATGTGGAACTGTGCATTGATGGCTAAAAGTTGTCAAAGCCGTAGAACTCACAGAGAGCTTCGTTTTGACTTGTTTTGGCTTCCGTAATCCAAAAGAGGCAACCGTTATGGCTGTTCGAATAATCGATATCCTCCGGGTGCAACATCTACGGTGCAAGGTGCAACATCCGTCCAAAATGCAGAAACAGTGCCGTACAACTTTTAGAAATGAGTGCATGGATTTTAAACGGAACATTACCATGGTGCACCACTCTCCAACGGTGGTATATCGACGACCAGCCACGGTGATCGCATTTTACCATAAAATTCACGTGAACAAAACGATGGGTAAAAAAACTATCGAGTCCCGAAAGTGATTCGAGTAGTTTTTTTGGATATGGAACTATGAATTGACGGCTTAAAGCAGTCAAAGACGTAGAACTCACAGAGAGCTTCGTTTTGACTGGTTATGGCTCCCGTAACTCCAAAAGAGGCAACCCTATAGCTGTCCGAATAATCAATATCCTCCGGGCGCAACATCTACGGTGCAAGGTATAACATCCGTCCAAAATGCCGAAACAGTGCCGTACGAATTTTGGAAATGAGTGCATGGATTTTAAACAGAACAGTACCATGGTGCACCACTCTCAAGCGGTGGTATATCGACGACCAGCCACGGTGATCGTGTTTTACCATAAAATTCACGTGAAGAAAACGATGGGTAAAAAATACTATCGAGTCCCGAAAGTGATTCGGGTAGTTTTTTTTGGATATGGAACTATGCATTGACGGCTAAAAGCTATCAAAGACGTAGAACTCACAGAGAGCTTCGTTTTGACTGGTTATGGCTCCCATAACTACAAAAGAGGCAACTGTTATGGCTGTCCAAATAATCGATATCCTCAGGGCGCAACATCTACGGTGCAAGGTGCAAAATCCGTCCAAAATGCCGAAACAGTGCCGTACGACTTTTAGTAATGAGTGCATGGATTTGAAATGGAACAGTACCATGGTGCACCACTATCCAGCGGTGGTATATCGACGACCAGCCACAGTGATCGCGTTTTACCATAAAATTCACATGAAGAAAACAATGGATAAAAAAAAACTTTCGAGTCCTGGAAGTGATTCGGGTAGTCTTTTTTGGATATGGAACTATGCATTGACGGCTAAAAGCTGTCAAAGCCATAGAACTCACAAAGAGCTTCGTTTTGACTGGTTATGGCTCCCGTAAGTCCAAAAGAGGCAACCGTTATGGCTGTCCGAATAATCGGTATCCTCCGTGCGCAACATCTACGGTGCAAGGTGCTACATCCGTCCAAAATGCCGAAACAGTGCCGTACGACTTTTAGAAATGAGTGCATGGATTTTAAATGGAACAGTACCATGGTGCACCACTATCCAGCGGTGGTATATCGACGACCAACCACGGTGATCGCGTTTTACCATAAAATTCACGTGAAGAAAATGATGGGTAAAAAAGACTATCTAGTACCGAAAGTGATTCGAATAGTCTTTTTTTGGATATGGAACTATGCATTGACGACTAAAAGCGGTCAAAGCTGTAGAACTCACAGAGAGCTTCGTTTTGACTGGTTATGGCTCCTGTAACTCCAAAAGAGGCAACCGTTATGGCTGTCCGAATAATCGATATCCTCCATGCGCAACATCTACGGTGCAAGGTGGAACATCCGTCCAATATGCCGAAACAGTGTCGTACGACTTTTAGAAACGAGTGCATGGATTGTAAACGGAACAGTACCATGGTGCACCACTCTCCAGCGGTGGTATACCGACGACAAGCCATGGTGATCGCGTTTTACCATAAAATTCACGTGAAGAAAACGATGGGTAAAAAAAACTATCGAGTCCCGAAAGTGATTCGGGTAGTTTTTTTGGATATGGAACTATGCATCGACGGCTAAAACCTGTCAAAGACGTAGAACTCACAGAGAGCTTCGTTTTGATTGGTTATGGCTCCCATAACTACAAAAGAGGCAACTGTTATGGCTGTCCGAATAATCGATATCCTCAAGGCGCAACATCTACGGTGCAAGGTGCAACATCTGTCCAAAATACTGAAACAGTGCCGTACGACTTTTATAAATGAGTGCATGGATTTGAAACGGAACAGTACCATGGTGCACCACTATCCAACAGTGTTATATCGACGACCAACCACGGTAATCGCGTTTTACCATTAAATTCACGTGAAGAAAACGATGGGTAAAAAAGACTATCGAGTGCCGAAAGTGATTCGGATAGTCTTTTTTTGGATATGGAACTATGCATTGACGGCTAAAAGCTGTTAAAGCCGTAGAACTCACAAAGAGCTTCGTTTTGACTGGTTATGGCTCCCGTAACTCCAAAAGAGGAAACTGTTATGGCTGTCCGAATAATCGATATCCTCAGGGCGCAACATCTACGGTGCAAGGTGCAACATCCGTCCAAAATGCCGAAACAGTGCCGTAAGAAGTTTAGAAATGAGTGCATGGACTTGAAACGAAACAGTACCATGGTGAACCACTCTCCAGCGGTGGTATACCGACGACCAGCTACGGTGATCGCGTTTTAACATAAAATTTATGTGAAGAAAACGATGGGTAAAAAAAACTATCGAGTCCCGAATATGATTCGGGTAGTCTTTTTTTGGATATGGAACTATGCATTGACGGCTAAAAGCTGTTAAAGCCGTAGAACTCACAGAGAGCTTCGTTTTGACTGGTTATGGCTCCCGTAACTCCAAAAGAGGCAACCGTTATGGCTGTCCGAATAATCGATATCCTCTGGGCGCAACATCTACGGTGCAAGGTGCAACATCCGTCCAAAATGCCGAAACAATGTCGTACGATTTTTAGAAATGAGTGCATGGATTTGAAACGGAACCGTACCATGGTGCACCACTCTCCAGCGATGGTATATCGACGACCAGCCATGGTGATCACGTTTTACCATAAAATTCACGGGAAGAAAAAGATGGGTAAAAAAAACTATCGAGTCCCAAATGTGATTCGGGTAGTCTTTTTTGGATGTGGAACTGTGCATTGACGGCTAAAAGTTGTCAAAGCCGTAGAATTCACAGAGAGCTTCGTTTTGACTGGTTTTGGCTCCCGTAACTCCAAAAGAGGCAACCGTTATGGCTGTTCGAATAATCGATATCCTCCGGGAGCAACATCTACGGTGCAAGGTGCAACATCCGTCCAAAATGCAGAAACAGTGCCGTACGACTTTTAGAAATGAGTGCATGGATTTTAAACGGAACAGTACGATGGTGCACCACTCTCCAGTGGTGGTATATCGACAACCAGCCACGGTGATCGCGTTTTACCATAAAATTCACGTGAACAAAACGATGGGTAAAAAAAACTATCGAGTCCCGAAAGTGATTCGGGTAGTTTTTTTTGGATATGGAACTATGCATTGACGGCTAAAAGCTGTCAAAGACATAGAACTCACAGAGAGCTTCGTTTTGACTGGTTATGGCTCCCATAACTCCAAAAGAGGCAACCCTATGGCTGTCCGAATAATCGATATCCTCCGGGCGCAACATCTACGGTGCAAGGTACAACATCCGTCCAAAATGCCGAAACAGTGTCGTACGACTTTTGGAAATGAGTGCATGGATTTAAACAGAACAGTACCATGGTGCACCACTCTCAAGCGGTGGTATATCGACGACCAGCCACGGTGATCGCGTTTTACCATAAAATTCACGTGAAGAAAACGATGGGTAAAAAAAACTATCGAGTCCCGAAAGTGATTCGGGTAGTTTGTTTGGATATGGAACTATGCATTGACGGCTAAAAGCTGTCAAAGACGTAGAACTCACAGAGAGCTTCATTTTGACTGGTTATGGCTCCCATAACTACAAAAGAGGCAACTGTTATGGCTGTCCAAATAATCGATATCCTCAGGGCGCAACATCTACGGTGCAAGGTGCAACATCCGTCCAAAATGCCGAAACAGTGCCGTACGACTTTTAGAAATGAGTGCATGGATTTGAAACGGAACAGTACCATGGTGCACCACTATCCAGCGGTGGTATATCGACGACCAGCCACGGTGATCGCGTTTTACCATAAAATTCACATGAAGAAAACGATGGATAAAAAAAAACTTTCGAGTCCCGGAAGTGATTCGGGTAGTCTTTTTTGGATATGGAACTATGCATTGACGGCTAAAAGCTGTCAAAGCCATAGAACTCATAAAGAGCTTCGTTTTGACTGGTTATGGCTCCCGTAAGTCCAAAAGAGGCAACCATTATGGCTGTCCGAATAATCGATATCTTCCATGCGCAACATCTACGGTGCAAGGTGCTACATCCGTCCAAAATGCCAAAACAGTGCCGTACGACTTTTAGAAATGAGTGCATGGATTTTAAATGGAACAGTACCATGGTGCACCACTATCCAGCGGTGGTATATCGACGACCAACCACGGTAATCGCGTTTTACCATAAAATTCACGTGAAGAAAACGATGGGTAAAAAAGACTATCGAGTGCCGAAAGTGATTCAGATAGTCTTTTTTTGGATATGGAACTATGCATTGACGGCTAAAAGATTTTAAAGCCGTAGAACTCACAAAGAGCTTCGTTTTGACTAGTTATGTCTCCCGTAACTCCAAAAGAGGCAACCGTTATGGCTGTCCGAATAATCGATATCCTCAGGGCGCAACATCTACGGTGCAAGGTCCAAATTCCATCAAAAATGCCGAAACAGTGCCGTAAGACTTTTAGAAATGAGTGCATGGACTTGAAACGGAACAGTACCATGGTGAACCACTCTCCAACGGTGGTATACCGACGACCAGCTACGGTGATCGCGTTTTAACATAAAATTCATGTGAAGAAAACGATGGGTAAAAAAAACTATCGAGTCCAGAATATGATTCGGGTAGTCTTTTTTTGGATATGGAACTATGCATTGACGGCTAAAAGCTGTTAAAGCCGTAGAACTCACAGAGAGCTTCGTTTTGACTGGTTATGGCTCCCATAACTCCAAAAGAGGCAACTGTTATGGCTGCCCGAATAATCGATATCCTCAGGGCGCAACATCTACGGTGCAAGGTGCAACATCCGTCCAAAATGCCGAAACAGTGCCGTACGACTTTTAGAAATGAGTGCATGGATTTGAAATGGAATAGTACCATGGTGCATCACTCTCCAGCGATGGTATATCGACGACCAGCCACGGTGATCTAGTTTTACCCTAAAATTCATGTGAAGAAAACGATGGGTAAAAAAAACTATCGAGTCCCGAATGTTATTCGGGTAGTCTTTTTTTGGATATGGAACTGTGCATTGACGGCTAAAAGCAGTCAAAGCCGTAGAACTAACAGAGAGCTTCGTTTTGACTGGTTATGGCTCCCGTAACTCCAAAAGAGGTAACCGTTATGGCTGTCCGAATAATCGATATCCTCTGGGCGCAACATCTACGGTGCAAGGTGCAACATCCGTCCAAAATGCCGAAACAGTGCCGTACGATTTTTAGAAATGAGTGCATGGATTTGAAACGGAACAGTACCATGGTGCACCACTCTCCAGCGATGGTATATTGACGACCAGCCACGATGATCACGTTTTACCATAAAATTCACGTGAAGAAAATGATGGGTAAAAAAACTATCGAGTCCCGAATGTGATTCGGGTAGTCTTTTTTTGGATGTGGAACTGTGCATTGATGGCTAAAAGTTGTCAAAGCCGTAGAACTCACAGAGAGCTTCGTTTTGACTGGTTTTGGCTCCCGTAACTCCAAAAGAGAGCTTCGTTTTGACTGGTTATGGCTCCCGTAACTCCAAAAGAGGCAACCGTTATGGCTGTCCGAATAACCGATATCCTCAGGGCGCAACATCTACGGTGCAAGGTGCAACATCCGTCCAAAATGCCGAAACAGTGTCGTACGACTTTTAGAAATGAGTGCATGGATTTGAAACGGACTAGTACCATGGTGCACCACTCTCCAGCCGTGGTATATCGATGACCAGCCACGGTGATCGCGTTTTACCATAAAATTCACGTGAAGAAAACGATGGGTAAAAAAAACTATCGAGTCCCGAAAGTGATTCGGGTAGTTTTTTTTGATATGGAACTATGCATTGACGGCTAAAAGCTGTCCAAGCCGTAGAACTCACAGAGAGCTTCGTTTTTACTGGTTATGGCTTCCGTAAATCCAAAAGAGGCAACCATTATGGCTGTCCGAATAATCGATATCCTCAAGGCGCAACATCTACGTGCAAGGTGCAACATCCGTCCAAAATACCGAAACAGTCCCGTACGACTTTTTGAAATGAGTGCATGGATTTGAAACGGAACAGTACCATGGTGCACCACTCTCCAGCGGTGGTATATCGAAGACCAGCCACGGTGATAGCGTTTTACCATAAAATTCACGTGAAGAAATCGATGGATAAAAAAAACTTTCGAGTCCCAAAAGTTATTCGAGTAGTCTTTTTTGGATATGGAACTATGCATTGACGGCTAAAAGCTGTCAAAGCTGTAGAACTCACAGAGACCTTCGTTTTGACAGGTTATGGCTCCCATAACTCCAAAAGAGGCAACCGTTATGGCTGTCCGAATAATCGATATCCTCAGGGTGCAACATCTACGGTGCAAGGTGCAACATCCGTCCAAAATGCTGAAACAGTCCCGTACGACTTTTTGAAATGAGTGCATGGATTTGAAATGGAGCAATACCATGGTGCACCACTCTCCAGCGATGGTATATCGACAACCAGCCACGGTGATCGCGTTTTACCCTAAAATTCACGTGAAGAAAACGATGGGTAAAAAAAACTATCGAGTCCCGAATATGATTCGGGTAGTCTTTTTTTGGATATGGAACTATGCATTGACGGCTAAAAGCTGTTAAAGTCGTAGAACTCACAGAGAGCTTCGTTTTGACTGGTTATTGCTTCCGTAAATCCAAAAGAGGCAACCGTTATGGCTGTCCGAATAATCGATATCCTTAGGGCGCAACATCTACGTGCAAGGTGAAACATCCGTCCAAAATAATGAAACAGTCCCTTACGACTTTTTGAAATGAGTGCATGGATTTGAAACGGAACAGTACCATGGTGCACCACTCTCCAGCGGTGGTATATCGACGACCAGCCACGGTGATAGCGTTTTACCATATAATTCACGTGAAGAAATCGATGGATAAAAAAAACTTTCGAGTCCCAAAAGTTATTCGAGTAGTATTTTTTTGGATATGGAACTATGCATTGATGGCTAAAAGCTGCCAAAGCTGTAGAACTCACAGAGACCTTCGTTTTGACAGGTTATGGCTCCCGTAACTCCAAAAGAGGCAACCGTTATGGCTGTCCGAATAATTGATATCCTCAGGGCGCAACTTCTACGGTGCAAGGTGCAGCATCCATCCAAAATGCCGGAACAGTGCCGTATGACATTTAGAAATGAGTGCATGGATTTGAAATGGAACAGTACCATGGTGCACCACTCTCCGGCGATGGTATATCGAAAACCAGCCACGGTGATCGCGTTTTACCCTAAAATTCACGTGAAGAAAACGATGGGTAAAAAAAATTTTCGAGTCCCGAATATGATTCGGGTAGTCTTTTTTTGGATATGGAACTATGCATTGACGGCTAAAAGTTGTCAAAGCCGTAGAACTCACAGAGAGCTTTGTTTTGACTGGTTAGGGCACCCGTAACTCCAAAAGAGGCAACCATTATGGCTGTCCGAATAATCGATATCCTTAGGGCGCAACATCTACGGTGCAAGGTGCAACATCTGTCCAAAATGCCAAAATAGTGCCGTACGACTTTTAGAAATGAGTACGTGGATTTGAAACGGAACAGTACCATGGTGCACCACTCTCCAGTGGCGATATACCGACGACCAGCCACACTGATCGCGTTTTACCATAAAATTCACGTGAAGAAAACGATGGGTAAAAAAAACTATCGAATCCCGAAAGTGATTCGGGGAGTTTTTTTTGGATATGGAACTATGCATTGGCTGCTAAAAGCTGCCAAAGTCGTAGAACTTACAGAGAGCTTCGTTTTGACAGGTTATGGCTTCCGTAACTCCAAAAGAGGCAACCGTTATGGCTGTCCGAATAATCGATATCCTCAGTGCGCAACATCTACGGTGCAAGGTGCCACATCCGACCAAAATGCCGAAACAGTGCCGTACGACTTTTAGATATGAGTGCATGGATTTGAAACGGAACAGTACCATGGTGCACCACTCTCCAGCGGTGGTATATTGACGACCAGCCACGGTGATCTGGTTTTACCATAAAATTCACGTGAAGAAAACGATGGGTAAAAAAAAACTATCGAGTGTCGAAAGTGATTCAGATAGTCTTTTTTTGGATATGGAACTATGCATTGACGGCTAAAAGCAGTTAAAGCCGTAGAACTCACAAAGAGCTTCGTTTTGACTGGTTATGGTTCCCGTAACACCAAAAGATGCAACCGTTATGGCTGTCCGAATAATCAATATCCTCAGGGCGCAATATCTACGGTGAAATGTGCAACATCCATCCAAAATATCGAAACAGTCCCGTACGACTTTTTGAAATGAGTGCATGGATTTGAAACGGAATAGTACCATGGTGCACTACTCTCCAGGGGTGGTATATCGACGACCAGCCACGATGATCGCGTTTTACCATAAAATTAACGTGAAGAAATCGATGGATAAAAAAAACTTTCGAGTCCCGAAAGTGATTCGAGTAGTCTTTTTTTGGATATGGAACTATGCATTGACGGCTAAAAGCTATCAAAGCCGTAGAACTCACAGAGAGCTTCGTTTTGACTAGTTATGGCTCCCGTAACTCCAAAAGAGGTAACCGTTATGGCTGTCCGAATAATTGATATCCTCGGGGCGCAACATCTACGGTGCAAGGTGCAACATCCATCCAAAATGCCGAAACAGTGCCGTATGACTTTTAGAAATGAGTGCATGGATTTGAAATGGAACAGTACCATGGTGCACCACTCTCCAGCGATAGTATATCGACAACCAGCCACGGTGATCGCGTTTTACCATAAAATTCACGTGAAGAAAACGATGGGTAAAAAAAACTATTAAGTCCCGAATATGATTCGGGTAGTCTTTTTTTGGATATGGAACTATGCATTGACGGCTAAAAGCTGTTAAAGCCGTAGACCTCACAGAGAGCTTCGTTTTGACTGGTTATGGCTCACGTAACTCCAAAAGAAGCAACCGTTATGGCTGTCCGAATAATCGATATCCTCAAGGCGCAACATCTATGGTGCAAGGTGCAACATCCGTCCAATATGCCGAAACAGTGCCGTAAGACTTTTAGAAATGAGTGCATGGACTTGAAACGGAACAATACCATGGTGAACCACTCACCAGCGGTGGTATACCGACGACCAGCTACGGTGATCGCGTCTTAACATAAAATTCATGTGAAGAAAACGATGGGTAAAAAAACTATCGAGTTCCGAAAGTGATTCGGGTAGTTTTTTTGGATATGGAACTATGCATCGACGGCTAAAAGCTGTCAAAGCCGTAGAACTCACAGAGAGCTTCGTTTTGACTGTTTATGGCTCCCGTAACTCCAAAAGAGGCAACCGTTATGGCTGTCCGAATAATGGGTATCCTCCGGGCGCAACATCTACGGTGCAAGGTGCAACATCCGTCAAAAATGCCGAAACAGTGCCGTACGACTTTTAGAAATGAGTGCATGGATTTGAAACGGAAAAGTACCATGATGCACCACTCTCCAGCGATGGTATATCGACGACCAGCCACGGTGATCGCGTTTTACCATAAAATTCATGTGAAGAAAACGATGGGTAAAAAAAACTATCGAGTCTCGAAAGTGATTCAGGTAGTTTTTTTTACATATGGAACTATGCATTGACGGCTAAAAGCAGTTAAAGCCGTAGAACTCACAAAGAGCTTCGTTTTGACTGGTTATCGTTCCCGTAACACCAAAAGAGGCAACCGTTATGGATGTCCGAATAATCAATATCCTCAAGGCGCAATATCTACGGTGAAATGTGCAACATCCGTGCATAATACCGAAACAGTCCCGTACGACTTTTTGAAATGAGTGCATGGATTTGAAACGAAACAGTACCATGGTGCACCTCTCTCCAGGGGTGGTATATCGACGACCAACCACGATGATCGCGTTTTACCATAAAATTCACGTGAAGAAATCGATGGATATAAAAAACTTTCGAGTCCCGAAAGTGATTCGAGTAGTCTTTTTTTGGATATGGAACTATGCATTGACGACTAAAAGCTATCAAAGCCGTAGAACTCACAGAGAGATTCGTTTTGACTGGTTATGGCTCCCGTAACTCCAAAAGAGGCAACCGTTATGGCTGTCTGAATAATTGATATCCTCGGTGCGCAAGGTGTCCGTCAAAAATGCCGAAACAGTGTCGTATGACTTTTAGAAATGAGTGCATGGATTTGAAATGGAACAATACCATGGTGCACCACTCTCCAGCGATGGTATATCGACAACCAGCCACGGTGATCGCGTTTTACCATAAAATTCACGTCAAGAAAACGATGGGTAAAAAAAACTATCGAGTCCCGAATATGATTCGGGTAGTCTTTTTTTGGACATGGAACTATGCATTGACGGCTAAAAGCTGTTAAAGTCGTAGAACTCACAGAGAGCTTCGTTTTGACTGGTTATGGCTTCCGTAAATCCAAAAGAGGCAACCGTTATGGCTGTCCGAATAATCGATATCCTCAGGGCGCAACATCTACGTGCAAGGTGCAACATCCGTCCAAAATACCGAAACAGTTCCGTACGACTTTTTGAAATGAGTGCATGGATTTGAAATGGAACAGTACCATGGTGCACCACTCTCCAGCGGTGGTATATCGACGACCAGCCACGGTGATAGCGTTTTACCATAAAATTCACGTGAAGAAATCGATGGATAAAAAAAAACTTTCGAGTCCCAAAAGTTATTCGAGTAGTCTTTTTTTGGATATGGAACTATGCATTGACGGCTAAAAGCTGTCAAAGCTGTAGAACTCACAGAGACCTTCGTTTTGACAGGTTATGGCTCCCGTAACTCCAAAAGAGGCAACCGTTATGGCTGTCCGAATAATCGATATCCTCAGGGCGCAACTTCTACGGTGCAAGGTGCAGCATCCATCCAAAATGCCGAAACAGTGCCGTATGACTTTTAGAAATGAGTGCATGGATTTGAAATGGAACAGTACCATGGTGCACCACTCTCCAACGATGGTATATCGACAACCAGCCACGGTGATCGCGTTTTACCCTAAAATTCACGTGAAGAAAACGATGGGTAAAAAAAACTATCGAGTCCCGAATATGATTCCGGTAGTCTTTTTTTGGATATGGAACTATGCATTGACGGCTAAAAGTTGTCAAAGCCGTAGAACTAACAGAGAGCTTTGTTTTGACTGGTTAGGGCACCCGTAACTCCAAAAGAGTCAACCATTATGGCTGTCCGAATAATCGATATCCTTAGGGCGCAACATCTACAGTGCAAGGTGCAACATCTGTCCAAAATGCCAAAACAGTGCCGTACGACTTTTAGAAATGAGTGCGTGGATTTGAAACGGAACAGTACCATGGTGCACCACTCTCCAGCGGTGATATACTGACGACCAGCCACGGTGATCGCGTTTGACCATAAAATTCACGTGAAGAAAACGATGGGTAAAAAAAAAACTATAAAATCCCGAAAGTGATTCGGGGAGTTTTTTTTGGATATGGAACTATGCATTGACGGCTAAAAGCTGCCAAAGTCGTAGAACTCACAGAGAGCTTCGTTTTGACTGGTTATGGCTTCCGTAACTTCAAAAGAGGCAACCGTTATGGCTGTCCGAATAGTCGATATCCTCAGTGCGCAACATCTACGGTGCAAGGTGCCACATCCATCCAAAATGCCGAAACAGTGCCGTACGACTTTTAGATATGAGTGCATGGATTTGAAACGGAACAGTACCATGGTGCACCACTCTCCAGCGGTGGTATATTGACAACAAGCCACGGTGATCTGGTTTTACCATAAAATTCACGTGAAGAAAACGATGGGTAAAAAAAACTATCGAGTGTTGAAAGTGATTCAGATAGTCTTTTTTTGGATATGGAACTATGCATTGACGGCTAAAAGCAGTTAAAGCCATAGAACTCACAAAGAGCTTCGTTTTGACTGGTTATGGTTCCCGTAACACCAAAAAAGGCAACCGTTATGGCTGTCCGAATAATCAATATCCTCAGGGCGCAATATCTACGGTGAAATGTGCAACATCCATCCAAAATACCGAAACAGTCCCGTACAACTTTTTGAAATGAGTGCATGGATTTGAAACGGAACAGTACCATGGTGCACCTCTCTCCAGGGGTGGTATATCGACGACCAGCCACGATGATCGCGTTTTACCAAAAAATTAACGTGAAGAAATCGATGGATAAAAAAAACTTTCGAGTCCCGAAAGTGATTCGAGTAGTCTTTTTTTGGATATGGAACTATGCATTGACGGCTAAAAGCTATCAAAGCCGTAGAACTCACAGAGAGCATCGTTTTGACTGGTTATGGCTCCCGTAACTCCAAAAGAGGCAACCGTTATGGCTGTCCGAATAATTGATATCCTCGGGGCGCAACATCTACGGTGCAAGGTGCAACATCCGTCAAAAATGCCGAAACAGTGTCGTATGACTTTTAGAAATGAGTGCATGGATTTGAAATGGAACAGTACCATGGTGCACCACTCTCCAGCGATGGTATATCGACAACCAGCCACCGTGATCGCGTTTTACCATAAAATTCACGTCAAGAAAACGATGGGTAAAAAAAACTATCGAGTCCCGAATATGATTCGGGTAGTCTTTTTTTGGATATGGAACTATGCATTGACGGCTAAAAGCTGTTAAAGTCGTAGAACTCACAGAGAGCTTCGTTTTGACTGGTTATGGCTTCCGTAACTCCAAAAGAGGCAACCATTATGGCTGTCCGAATAATCGATATCCTCAGGGCGCAACATCTACGGTGCAAGGTGCAACATCCGTCCAATATGCCAAAATAGTGCCGTAAGACTTTTAGAAATGAGTGCATGGACTTGAAACGGAACAGTACCATGGTGAACCACTCTCCAGCGGTGGTATACCGACGACCAGCTACGGTGATCGCGTTTTAACATAAAATTCATATGAAGAAAACGATGGGTAAAAAATCTATCGAGTTCCGAAAGTGATTCGGGTAGTTTTTTTTGATATGGAACTATGCATCGACGGCTAAAAGCTGTCAAAGCCGTAGAACTCACAGAGAGCATCGTTTTGACTGGTTATGGCTTCCGTAACTCTAAAAGAGGCAACCGTTATGGCTGTCCAAATAATCGACATCCTTAGGGCGCAACATCTACGGTGCAAGGTGCAACATCCGTCCAAAATGCCAAAACAGTGCCGTACGACTTTTAGAAATGAGTGCATGGATTTGAAACGGAACAGTACCATGGTGCACCACTCTCCAGCGGTGGTATATCGACGACCAGCCACGGTGATCGCGTTTTACCATAAAATTCATGTGAAGAAAACGATGGGTAAAAAAAACTATCGAGTGTCGAAAGTGATTCGGATAGTCTTTTTTTGGATATGGAACTATGCATTGACGGCTAAAAGCAGTTAAAGCCGTAGAACTCACAAAGAGCTTCGTTTTGACTGGTTTTGGCTCCCGTAACACCAAAAGAGGCAACCGTTATGGCTGTCCGAATAATCGATATCCTCAAGGCGCAACATCTACGGTGCAAGCTGCAACATCCGTCAAAAATGCCGAAACAGTGCCGTATGACTTTTAGAAATGAGTGCATGGATTTGAAACGGAACAGTACCATGGTGCACCACTCTCCAGCGGTGGTATATTGACAACAAGCCACGGTGATCTGGTTTTACCATAAAATTCACGTGAAGAAAACGATGGGTAAAAAAAAACTATCGAGTGTTGAAAGTGATTCAGATAGTCTTTTTTTGGATATGGAACTATGCATTGACGGCTAAAAGCAGTTAAAGCCATAGAACTCACAAAGAGCTTCGTTTTGACTGGTTATGGTTCCCGTAACACCAAAAAAGTCAACCGTTATGGCTGTCCGAATAATCAATATCCTCAGGGCGCAACATCTACGGTGAAATGTGCAACATCCATCCAAAATACCGAAACAGTCCCGTACGACTTTTTGAAATGAGTGCATGGATTTGAAACGGAACAGTACCATGGTGCACCTCTCTCCAGGGGTGGTATATCGACGACCAGCCACGATGATCGCGTTTTACCATAAAATTAACGTGAAGAAAACGATGGGTAAAAAAACTATCGAGTCCCGAAAGTGATTTGGGTAGTTTTTTTTGATATGGAACTATGCATTGACGGCTAAAAGCTGTCAAAGCCGTAGAACTCACAAAGAGCTTCGTTTTGACTGGTTATGGCTTCCGTAACTCCAAAAGAGGCAACCGTTATGGCTGTCCGAATAATCGATATCCTTAGAGCGCAACATCTACGGTGCAAGGTGCAACATCCATCCAAAATGCCGAAACAGTGTCGTACGACATTTAGAAATGAGTGCATGGATTTGAAACGGAACAGTACCATGGTGCACCACTATCCAGCGGTGGTATATCGACGACCAGCCACGGTAATCGCGTTTTACCATCAAATTCACATGAAGAAAACGATGGGTAAAAAAAACTATCGAGTCCCGAATGTGATTCGGGTAGTCTTTTTTTGGATATAGAACTATGCATTGACGGCTAAAAGCTGTCAAAGCCGAAGAACTCACAAAGAGCTTCGTTTTGACTGGTTATGGCTTTCGTAACTCCAAAAGAGGAGACCGTTATGGCTGTCCAAATAATCGATATACTTAGGGTGCAACATCTACGGTGCAAGGTGCAACATCCGTCCAAAATGCCGAAACTGTGCCGTACGACTTTTAGAAATGAGTACATGGATTTGAAATGGAACAGTAACATGGTGCACCACTCTCCAGCGGTGGTATACCGACGACCAGCCATGGTGATCGCGTTTTACCATAAAATTCACGTGAAGAAAACGATGGGTAAAAAAAACTATCGAGTCCCGAAAGTGGTTCGGGTAGTTTTTTTTGGATATGGAACTATGCATTGATGGCTAAAAGCTGTCAAAGCCGTAGAACTCACAGAGAGCTTCATTTTGACTGGTTATGCTTCCGTAACACCACAAGAGGCAACCGTTATAGTTGTCCGAATAATCGATATCCTCAAGGCGCAACATCTACGGTGCAAGGTGCAACATCCGTCCAAAATGCCGAAACAGTGCCGTACGTCTTTTAGAAATGAGTGCATGGATTAGAAACGGAACAGTACCATGGTGCACCACTCTCCAGTGGTGGTATATCGACGACCTGCCACGGTGATCGTGTTTTACCATAAAATTCATGTGAAGAAAACGATGGGTAAAAAACCTATCGAGTCCCGAAAGTGATTCGGGTAGTTTTTTTGGATATGGAACTATGCATTAATGGCTAAAAGCTATCAAAGCCGAAGAACTCACAAAGAGCTTTGTTTTGACTGGTTATGGCTTCCGTAACTCCAAAAGAGGTAACCGTTATGGCTATCCGAATAATCGATATCCTCAGGGCGCAACATCTACGGTGCAAGGTGCAACATCCGTCCAGAATACCGAAACAGTGTCGTACGACTTTTTGAAATGAGTGCATGGATTTGAAACGGAATAGTACCATGGTGCACCACTCTCCAGTGGTGGTATATCAACGAGCATCTACGGTGATCGCGGTTTACCATAAAATTCACGTAAAGAAAACGATGGATAAAAAACATTCGAGTCCCGAAAGTGATTCAGATAGTCTTTTTTTGGATATGGAACTATGCCTTGACGGCTAAAAGCTGTCAAAGTCGTAGAACTCACAAAGAGCTTCGTTCTGACTGGATATGGCTCCTGTAACTCCAAAAGGGGCAACCGTTATGGCTGTCCGAATAATCGATATCCTCAGGGCGCAACATCTACGGTGCAAGGTGCAACATCCATCCAAAATGCCGAAACGGTGTCGTACGACTTTTAGAAACGAGTGCATGGATTTGAAACAGAACAATACCATGGTGCACCACTATCCAGCGGTGGTATATCGACGGCCAGCCACGGTAATCGTGTTTTACCATAAAATTCACGTGAAGAAAACTATGGGTAAAAAAAACTATCGAGTCCCGAAAGTGATTCGAGTAGTCTTTTTTGGATATGGTACTATGCATTGACGGCTAAAAGCTATCAAAGCCGTAGAACTCATAGAGGGCTTCGTTTTGACTGGTTATGGCTTCCATAACTCCAAAAGAGGCAACCGTTATGGCTGTCCGAATAATCGATATACTCAGGGGCAACATCTATGGTGCAAGGTGCAACATCCGTCCAAAATGCCGAAACAGTGCCGTACGACTTTTAGAAATGTGTGCAAGGAATTGAAACGGAACAGTACCATGGTGCATCATTATCCAGCGGTGGTATATCGACGACCAGCCACGGTAATCGCGTTTTACCATCAAATTCACTTGTAGAAAACGATGGGTAAAAAAATAATATCGAGTCCCGAATGTGATTCGGGTAGTCTTTTTTTGGATATAGAACTATGCATTGACGGCTAAAAGCAGTCAAAGCCATAGAACTCACAGAGAACTTCGTTTTGACTGGTTATGGCTCCCGTAACTCCAATAGAGGCAACCGTTATGGCTGTCCGAATAATCAATATCCTCAGGGCGCCCCATCTACGGTGCAAGGTGCAACATCCGTCCAAAATGCCGAAACAGTGCCATACGACTTTTAGAAATGAGTGCAAGGAATTGAAACGGAACAGTACCATGGTGCACCATTATCCAGCGGTGGTATATCGACGACCAGCCACGGTAATCGCGTTTTACCATCAAATTCACTTGAAGAAAACGATGGGTAAAAAAACTATCGAGTCCCGAATGTGATTCGGGTAGTCTTTTTTTGGATATAGAACTATGCATTGACGGCTAAAAGCTATCTAAGCCATAGAACTCACAGAGAGCTTCGTTTTGACTGGTTATGGCTCCCGTAACTCCAAAAGAGGCAACCGTTATGGCTGTCCGAATAATCGATATCCTCAGGGCGCAACATCTACGGTGCAAGGTGCAACATCCGTCCAAAATGCCGAAACAGTGCCGTACGACTTTCAGAAATGAGTCATGGATTTGAAACGAAACAGTACCATGGTGCACCACTCTCCAGCGGTGGTATACCGACGACCAGCCACGGTGATCGCGTTTTACCATAAAATTCATGTGAAGAAAACGATGGGTAAAAAAAACTATCGAGCCCCGAAAGTGATTCGGGCAGTTTTTTTTGGGTATGGAACTATGCATTGACGGCAAAAAGCTGTCAAAGCCATAGAACTCATAGAGAGCTTCGTTTTGACTGGTTATGGCTTCCGTAACTCCAAAAGAGGAAACCATTATGGCTATTCGAATAATCGATATCCTCAAGGCGCACCATCTACGGTGCAAGGTGCAACATCCATCCAAAATGCCGAAACAGTGCCGTACGACTTTTAGAAATGAGTGCATGGATTTGAAACGGAACAGTACCATGGTTCACCACTATCCAGCGGTGGTATATTGATGACCAGCCACGGTGATCGCGTTTTACCATAAAATTCACGTGAAGAAAACGATGGGTAAAAAAACTATCGAGTGTCGAAAGTGATTCAGATAGTTTTTTTTGGATATGGAACTATGCATTGACGGCTAAAAGCACTTAAAGCCGTAGAACTCACAGAGAGCTTCGTTTTGACTAGTTATGCTTCCGTAACACCAAAAGAGGCAACCGTTATGGCTGTCCGAATAATCGATATCCTCAGGGCACAACATCTACGGTGCAAGGTGCAACATCCGTCCAAAATGTCGAAACAGTGCCGTACGACTTTTAGAAATGAGTGCATGGATTTGAAACGGAACAGTACCATGGTGCACCACTCTCCAGCGATGGTATATCGACGACCAGCCACGGTGATCGTGTTTTACCATAAAATTCATGTGTAGAAAACGATGGGTAAAAAAACTATCGAGTCCCGAATGTGATTCGGGTAGTATTTTTGGATATGGATCTATGCATTGACAGCTAAAAGCTGTCAAAGCCGAAGAACTCACAAAGAGCTTCGTTTTGACTGGTTATGGCTTCCGCAACTCCAAAAGATTCAACTGTTATGGCTGTCCGAATAAACGATATCCTTAGGGCGCAACATCTACGGTGCAAGCTGCCACATCCATCCAAAATACCGAAACAGTGCCGAACGACTTTTAGAAATGAGTACATGGATTTGAAACGGAACAGTACCATGGTGCACCACTATCCAGCGGTGGTATATCGACGACCAGCCACGGTAATCGCGTTTTACCATAAAATTCAAGTGAAGAAAACTATGGGTAAAAAAACTATCGAGTCCCGAAAGTGATTCGAGTAGTCTTTTTTTGGATATGGGACTATGCATTAACGGCTAAAAGCTGTCAAAGCCATAGAACTCACAAAGGGCTTCGTTCTGACTGGTTATGGCTCCCATAACTCCAAAATAGGCAACCGTTATGGCTGTCCGAATAATCGTTATCCTCAGGGCGCAACATCTACGGTGAAAGGTGCTACATTCGTCCAAAATGCCGAAACAGTGCCGTACAACTTTTAGAAATTAGTGCAAGGAATTGAAATAGAACAGTACCATGGAGCACCATTATCCAGCGGTGGTATATCGACGACCAGCCATGGTAATTGCGTTTTACCATCAAATTCACGTGAAGAAAACGATGGGTAAAAAAAAACTATCGAGTCCCGAATGTGATTCGGGTAGTCTTTTTTTGGATATAGAACTATGTATTGACGGTTAAAGCTGTCAAAGCCATATAACTCACAGAGAGCTTCGTTTTGACTGGTTATGGCTCCCGTAACTCCAAAAGAGGCAACCGTTATGGCTGTCCGAATAATCGATATCCTCAGGGCGCAACATCTACGGTGCAAGGTGCAACATCCGTCCAAAATACCGTAACAGTGCCGTATGACTTTTAGAAATGAGAGCATGGATTTGAAACGGAATAGTACCATGGTGCACCACTCTCCAGTGGTGGTATATCGACGACTAGCCACGGTGATCGCGTTTTTCCATAAAATTCACGTGAAGAAAACAATGGATAAAAAAAAACTTTCGAGTCCCGAAAGTGATTCGGGTAGTCTATTTTTGGATATGGAACTATGCATTGACGGCTAAAAGCTGTCAAAGCCGCAAAACTCACAAAGAGCTTTGTTTTGACTGGTTATGATTCCCGGTACTCCAAAAGAGGCAACCGTTATGGCTGTCCGAATAATCGATATCCTCAGGGCGCAACATCTACGGTGCAAGGTATAACATCCGTCCAAAATACCGAAACAGTGCCGTACGACTTTTAGAAATGAGTGCATGGATTTGAAACGGAACAGTACCATGGTGCACCACTCTCCAGCGGTGGTATATCGACGCCAGCCACGGTGATCGCGTTTTAGCATAAAATTCACGTGAAGAAAACGAGGGATAAAAGAAAACATTTGAGTCCTGAAAGTGATTCGGGTAGTCTTCTTTTGGATATGGAACTATGCATTGACGGCTAAAAGCGGTCAAAGCCGTAGAACTCACAGAGAGCTTAGTTTTGACTGGTTATGGCTCCCGTAACTCCAAAAGAGGAAACCGTTATGGCTGTCTGTATAATCGATATCCTCAAGGCGCAACATCTACGGTGCAAGGTGCAACATCCGTCCAAAATGATGAAACAGTGCCGTACGACTTTTAGAAATGAGTGCATGGATTTGAAACGGAACAGTACCATGGTGCACCACTCTCTAGCGATGGTATATCGACGACCAGCTACGGTGATCGCGTTTTACCATAAAATTCACGTGAAGAAAATGATGGGTAAAAAAAACTTTCGAGTCCCGAAAGTGATTCGGGTAGTCTTTTTTTGGATATGGAACTATGCATTAACGGCTAAAAGCGGTCAAAGCCGTAGAACTCACAGAGAGCTTCGTTTTGACTGGTTATGGCTCCCATAACTCCAAAAGAGGCAACCGTTATGGCTGTCCGAATAATCAATATCCTCCGTGCGCAACATCTACGGTGCAAGGTGCAACATCCGTCCAAAATGCCGAAACAGTGTCCTACGACTTTTAGAAATGAGTGCATGGATTTGAAAGGGAACAGTACCATGGTGCACCACTCTCCAGCGGTGGTATATAGACGACCAGCCACGGTAATCGCGTTTTACCATAAAATTCACGTGAAGAAAATGATGGGTAAAAAAAATTATCGAGTGTCTAAAGTGATTCGGATAGTCTTTTTTTGGATATGGAACTATGCATTGACGGCTAAAAACAATCAAAGCCGTGGAACTCACAAAGAGCTTCGTTTTGACTGGTTATTCTCCCGTAACACCAAAAGAGGCAACCGTTATGGCTGTCCGAATAATAGATCTCCTTAGGGCGCAACATCTACGGTGCAAGGTGCAACATCCGTCCAAAATACCGAAACAGTGCCGTACGACTTTTAGAAATGAGTGCATGGATTTGAAACGGAACAGTACCATGGTGCACCACTCTCCATCGATGGTATATCGACGACCAGCCACGGTGATCGCGTTTTACCATAAAATTCACGTGAAGAAAACGATGGGTAAGAAAAACTATCGAGTCCCGAATGTGATTCGGGTAGTCGTTTTTTGGATATGGAACTATGCATTGACGGCTAAAAGCTGTAAAAGCCATAGAACTCACAGAGAGCTTCCTTTTGACTGTTATGGCTCCCGTAACTCCAAAAGAGGCAATCGTTATGGCTGTCCGAATAATCGATATCCTCAGGGCGCAACATCTACGATGCAAGGTGCAGCATCCATCCAAAATGCCGAAACAGTGCCGTACGACTTTCAGAAATGAGTCATGGATTTGAAACGGAACAGTACCATGGTGTACCACTCTCCAGCGGTGGTATACCGACGACCAGCCACGGTGATCGCGTTTTACCATCAAATTCACTTGAAGAAAACGATGGGTAAAAAAAACTATCGAGTCCCGAATGTGATTCGGGTAGTCTTTTTTTGGATATAGAACTATGCATTGACGGCTAAAAGCTGTCAAAGCCATAGAACTCACAGAGATCTTCGTTTTGACTGGTTATGGCTCCCGTAACTCCAAAAGAGGCAACCGATATGGCTGTCCGAATAATCGATATCCTCAGGGCGCACCATCTACGCTGCAAGGTGCAACATCCGTCCAAAATGCCGAAACAATGCCGTATGACTTTTAGAAATGAGTCATGGATTTGAAATGGAACAGTACCATGGTGCACCATTATCCAGCATTGGTATATCGACGACTAGCCACGGTAATCGCGTTTTACCATCAAATTCACTTAAAGAAAACGATGGGTAAAAAAAACTATCGAGTCCCGAATGTGATTCGGGTAGTCTTTTTTTGGATATAGAACTATGCATTGACGGCTAAAAGCCATCAAAGCCATAGAACTCACAGAGAGCTTCGTTTTGAATGGTTATGGCTCCCATAACTCCAAAAGAGGCAACCGTTATGGCTGTCCGAATAATCGATATCCTCAGGGCGCAACATCTATGGTGCAAGGTGCAACATCCGTCCAAAATGCCGAAACAGTGTCGTACGACTTTCAAAAATGAGTCATGGATTTGAAACGGAACAGTACCATGGTGCACCACTCTCCAGCGATGGTTTACCGACGACCAGCCATGGTGATCGCGTTTTACCATAAAATTCATGTGAAGAAAACGATGGGTAAAAAAACTATCGAGTCCCGAAAGTGATTCGGGTAGTTTTTTTGGATATGGAACTATGCATTGATGTCTAAAAGCTATCAGAGCCGTAGAACTCATAGAGAGCTTCGTTTTGACTAGTTATGGCTTCCATAACTCCAAAAGAGGCAACCGTTATGGCTGTCCGAATAATCGATATCCTCAGGGCGCACCATCTATGGTGCAAGGTGCAACATCCGTCCAAAATGCCAAAACATTGCCGTACGACTTTTAGAAATGAGTGCATGGATTTGAAACGGAACAGTACCATGGTGCACCACTATCCAGCGGTGGTATATCGACGACCAGCCACGGTGATCGCGTTTTACCATAAAATTCACATGAAGAAAACGATGGGTAAAAAAACTATCAAGTGTCGAAAGTGATTTAGATAGTCTTTTTTTGGATATGGAACTATGCATTGACGGCTAAAAGCAGTTAAAGCCGTAGAACTCACAGAGAGCTTCATTTTGACTGGTTATTCTTCCGTAACACCAAAAGAGGCAACCGTTATGGCTATCCGAATAATCGATATCCTCAGGGCACAACATCTATGGTGCAAGGTGCAACATCCGTCCAAAATGCCGAAACAGTGCCGTACGAATTTTAAAAATGAGTGCATGGATTTGAAACGGAACAATACCATGGTGCACCACTCTCCAGTGATCATATATCGACGACCTGCCACGGTGATCGTGTTTTACCATAAAATTCATGTGAAGAAAACGACGGGTAAAAAAACTATCGAGTCCCGAAAGTGATTCGGGTAGTTTTTTTTGATATGGAACTGTGCATTGACGGCTAAAAGCTATCAAAGCCGTAGAACTCACAGAGAGCTTCGTTTTGACTGGTTATGGCTTCCGTAACTCCAAAAGAGGCAACCGTTATGGCTGTCCGAATAATCGATATCCTCAGGGCGCAACATCTACGGTGCAAGGTGCCACATCCGTCCAAAATACCGAAACAGTGTCGTACGACTATTTGAAATGAGTGCATGGATTTGAAACGGAACAATACCATGGTGCACCACTCTCCAGCGGTGGTATACCGATGACCAGCCACGGTGATAGCGTTTTACCATAAAATTCACGTGAAGAAAACGATGGGTAAAAAAACTATCGAGTCCCGAAAGTGATTCGGGTAGTTTTTTTGGATATGGAAGTATGCATTGACGGCTTAAAGCTATCAAAGCCGTAGAACTCACAGAGAGCTTCGTTTTGACTGGTTATGGCTACCGTAACTCCAAAAGAGGCAACCGTTATGGCTGTCCGAATAATCGATATCCTCAGGTCGCAACATCTACGGTGCAAGGTGCAACATCCATCCAAAATGCCGAAACAGTGTCGTACGACTTTTAGAAATGAGTGCATGGATTTGAAATGGAACTGTACCATGGTGGAACACTATCCAGCGGTGGTATATCGACGACCAGCCACGGTAATCGCGTTTTACCATAAAATTCACGTGAAGAAAACTATGGGTAAAAAAACTATCGAGTGCCGAAAGTGATTCGGGTTGTCTTTTTTCGGATATGGGACTATGCATTGACGGCTAAAAGCTGTCAAAGCCATAGAACTCACAAAGGGCTTCGTTTTGACTGGTTATGGCTTCCGTAACTCCAAAAGTGGCAACCATTATGGCTGTCCGAATAATCGATATCCTCAGGGCACAACATCTACGGTGCAAGGTGCAACATCCGTCCAAAATACCGAAACAGTCCCGTACAACTTTTAGAAATGAGTGCAAGGAATTGAAACGGAACAGTACAATGGTGCACCATTATCCAGTGGTGGTATATCGACGACCAGCCATGGTAATCGCGTTTTACCATCAAATTAACGTGAAGAAAACGATGGGTAAAAAAACTATCGAGTCCCGAATGTGATTCGAGTAGTCTCTTTTTGGATATAGAACTATGCATTGACGGCTTAAAGCTGTCAAAGCCATAGAACTCACAGAGAGCTTCGTTTTGACTGGTTATGGCTCCCGTAACTCCAAAAGAGGCAACCGTTATGGCTGTCCGAATAATCGATATCCTCAGGGCACAACATCTATGGTGCAAGGTGCAACATCCATCCAAAATACCGAAATAGTGCCGTATGACTTTTAGAAATGAGTGCATGGATTTGAAACGGAACAGTACCATGGTGCACCACTCTCCAGCGGAGGTATATCAACGCCAGCCACGGTGATCGCGTTTTACCATAAAATTCATGTGAAGAAAACGAGGGAAAAAAAAAGTTTCGAGTCCCGAAATTGATTCGGGTAGTCTTTTTTTGGATATGGAACTATACATTGACGGCTAAAAGCGGTCAAAGCCGTAGAACTCACAGAGAGCTTCGTTTTGACTGGTTTTGGCTCCCGTAACTCCAAAAGAGGCAACCATTATGGCTGTCCGTATAATCGATATCCTCCGGCGCAACATCTACGGTGCAAGGTGCAACATCCATCCAAAATGCTAAAACAGTGCCGTACGACTTTTAGAAATGAGTGCATGGATTTGAAACGGAACAGTACTATGGTGCACCACTCTCCAGCGGTGGTATATCGACGACCAGCCACGGTAATCGCGTTTTACCATAAAATTCACATGAAGAAAACGATGGGTAAAAAAAATATCGAGTGTCGAAAGTGATTCGGATAGTCTTTTTTTGGATATGGAACTATGCATTGATGGCTAAAAGTAGTCAAAGCGGTAGAACTCACAAAGAGCTTCGTTTTGACTGGTTATGGCTCCCGTAACACCAAAAGAGGCAACCGTTATGGCTGTCCGAATAGTCGATATCCTTAGGGCGCAACATCTACGGTGCAAGGTGCAACATCCATCCAAAATGCCGAAACAGTGTCGTACGACTTTTAGAAATGAGTGCATGGATTTGAAACTGAACAGTACCATGGTGCACCACTCTCCAGCGATGGTATATCGACGACCAGCCACGGTGATCGCGTTTTACCATAAAATTCACGTGAACAAAACGATGGGTAAGAAAAACTATCGAGTCCCGAATGTGATTCAGGTAGTCCTTTTTTTGGATATGGAACTGTGCATTGACGGCTAAAAGCTATCAAAGCCGTAGAACTCACAGAGAGCTTCGTTTTGACTGGTTATGGCTTTCGTAACTCCAAAAGAGGCAACCGTTATGGCTGTCCGAATAATCGATATCCTCAGGGCGCAACATCTACCGTGCAAGGTGCCACATCCGTCCAAAATACCGAAACAGTGTCGTACGACTATTTGAAATGAGTGCATGGATTTGAAACGGAACAATACCATGGTGCACCACTCTCCAGCGGTGGTATACCGATGACCAGCCACGGTGATAGCGTTTTACCATAAAATTCACGTGAAGAAAACGATGGGTAAAAAAACTATCGAGTCCCGAAAGTGATTCAGGTAGTTTTTTTGGATATGGAAGTATGCATTGACGGCTAAAAGCTATCAAAGCCGTAGAACTCACAGAGAGCTTCGTTTTGACTGGTTATGGCTACCGTAACTCCAAAAGAGGCAACCGTTATGGCTGTCCGAATAATCGATATCCTTAGGTCGCAACATCTACGGTGCAAGGTGCAACATCCATCCAAAATGCCGAAACAGTGTCGTACGACTTTTAGAAATGAGTGCATGGATTTGAAATGGAACTGTACCATGGTGGACCACTATCCTGCGGTGGTATATCGACGACCAGCCACGGTAATCGCGTTTTACCATAAAATTCACGTGAAGAATACTATGGGTAAAAAAACTATCGAGTGCCGAAAGTGATTCGGGTTGTCTTTTTTCGGATATGGGACTATGCATTGACGGCTAAAAGCTGTCAAAGCCATAGAACTCACAAAGGGCTTCGTTTTGACTGGTTATGGCTTCCGTAACTCCAAAAGTGGCAACCATTATGGCTGTCCGAATAATCGATATCCTCAGGGCACAACATCTACGGTGCAAGGTGCAACATCGGTCCAAAATACCGAAACAGTCCCGTAAAACTTTTAGAAATGAGTGCAAGGAATTGAAACGGAACAGTACAATGGTGCACCATTATCCAGTGGTGGTATATCGACGACCAGCCATGGTAATCGTGTTTTACCATCAAATTAACGTGAAGAAAACGATGGGTAAAAAAACTATCGAGTCCCAAATGTGATTCGAGTAGTCTCTTTTTGGATATAGAACTATGCATTGACGGCTAAAAGCTGTCAAAGCCATAGAACTCACAGAGAGCTTAGTTTTGACTGGTTATGGCTCCCGTAACTCCAAAAGAGGCAACCGTTATGGCTGTCCGAATAATCGATATCCTCAGGGCGCAACATCTATGGTGCAAGGTGCAACATCCATCCAAAATACCGAAATAGTGCCGTATGACTTTTAGAAATGAGTGCATGGATTTGAAACGGAACAGTACCATGGTGCACCACTCTCCAGCGGAGGTATATCAACGCCAGCCACGGTGATCGCGTTTTACCATAAAATTCATGTGAAGAAAACGAGGGAAAAAAAAAGTTTCGAGTCCCGAAATTGATTCGGGTAGTCTTTTTTTGGATATGGAACTATACATTGACGGCTAAAAGCGGTCAAAGCCGTAGAACTCACAGAGAGCTTCGTTTTGACTGGTTTTGGCTCCCCTAACTCCAAAAGAGGCAACCGTTATGGCTGTCCGTATAATCGATATCCTCCGGCGCAACATCTACGGTGCAAGGTGCAACATCCATCCAAAATGCTAAAACAGTGCCGTACGACTTTTAGAAATGAGTGCATGGATTTGAAACGGAACAGTACTATGGTGCACCACTCTCCAGCGGTGGTATATCGACGACCAGCCACGGTAATCGCGTTTTACCATAAAATTCACATGAAGAAAACGATGGGTAAAAAAAATATATCGAGTGTCGAAAGTGATTCGGATAGTCTTTTTTTGGATATGGAACTATGCATTGATGGCTAAAAGTAGTCAAAGCGGTAGAACTCACAAAGAGCTTCGTTTTGACTGGTTATGGCTCCCGTAACACCAAAAGAGGCAACCGTTATGGCTGTCCGAATAGTCGATATCCTCAGGGCGCAACATCTACGGTGCAAGGTGCAACATCCATCCAAAATGCCGAAACAGTGTCGTACGACTTTTACAAATGAGTGCATGGATTTGAAACGGAACAGTACCATGGTGCACCACTCTCCAGCGATGGTATATCGACGACCAGCCACGGTGATCGCGTTTTACCATAAAATTCACTTGAAGAAAACGATGGGTAAGAAAAACTATCGAGTCCCGAATGTGATTCAGGTAGTCCTTTTTTTGGATATGGAACTGTGCGTTGACGGCTAAAAGCTATCAAAGCCGTAGAACTCACAGAGAGCTTCGTTTTGACTGGTTATGGCTTCCGTAACTCCAAAAGAGGCAACCGTTATGGCTGTCCGAATAATCGATATCCTCAGGGCGCAACATCTACGGTGCAAGGTGCCACATCCGTCCAAAATACCGAAACAGTGTCGTACGACTATTTGAAATGAGTGCATGGATTTGAAACGGAACAATACCATGGTGCACCACTCTCCAGCGGTGGTATACCGATGACCAGCCACGGTGATAGCGTTTTACCATAAAATTCACGTGAAGAAAACGATGGGTAAAAAAACTATCGAGTCCCGAAAGTGATTCGGGTAGTTTTTTTGGATATGGAAGTATGCATTGACGGCTAAAAGCTATCAAAGCCGTAGAACTCACAGAGAGCTTCGTTTTGACTGGTTATGGCTACCGTAACTCCAAAAGAGGCAACCGTTATGGCTGTCCGAATAATCGATATCCTCAGGTCGCAACATCTACGGTGCAAGGTGCAACATCCATCCAAAATGTCGAAACAGTGTCGTACGACTTTTAGAAATGAGTGCATGGATTTGAAATGGAACTGTACCATGGTGGACCACTATCCAGCGGTGGTATATCGACGACCAGCCACGGTAATCGCGTTTTACCATAAAATTCACGTGAAGAAAACTATGGGTAAAAAAACTATCGAGTGCCGAAAGTGATTCGGGTTGTCTTTTTTCGGATATGGGACTATGCATTGACGGCTAAAAGCTGTCAAAGCCATAGAACTCACAAAGGGCTTCGTTTTGACTGGTTATGGCTTCCGTAACTCCAAAAGTGGCAACCATTATGGCTGTCCGAATAATCGATATCCTCAGGGCACAACATCTACGGTGCAAGGTGCAACATCCGTCCAAAATACCGAAACAGTCCTATACAACTTTTAGAAATGAGTGCAAGGAATTGAAACGGAACAGTACAATGGTGCACCATTATCCAGTGGTGGTATATCGACGACCAGCCATGGTAATCGCGTTTTACCATCAAATTAACGTGAAGAAAACGATGGGTAAAAAAACTATCGAGTCCCGAATGTGATTCGAGTAGTCTCTTTTTGGATATAGAACTATGCATTGACGGCTAAAAGCTGTCAAAGCCATAGAACTCACAAAGAGCTTCGTTTTGACTAGTTATGGCTCCCGTAACTCCAAAAGAGGCAACCGTTATGGCTGTCCGAATAATCGATATCCTCAGGGCGCAACATCTATGGTGCAAGGTGCACCATCCATCCAAAATACCGAAATAGTGCCGTATGACTTTTAGAAATGAGTGCATGGATTTGAAACGGAACAGTACCATGGTGCACCACTCTCCAGCGGAGGTATATCAACGCCAGCCACGGTGATCGCGTTTTACCATAAAATTCATGTGAAGAAAACGAGGGAAAAAAAAAGTTTCGAGTCCCGAAATTGATTCGGGTAGTCTTTTTTTGGATATGGAACTATACATTGACGGCTAAAAGCGGTCAAAGCCGTAGAACTCACAGAGAGCTTCGTTTTGACTGGTTTGGCTCCCGTAACTCCAAAAGAGGCAACCGTTATGGCTGTCCGTATAATCGATATCCTCCGGCGCAACATCTACGGTGCAAGGTGCAACATCCATCCAAAATGCGAAAACAGTGCCGTACGACTTTTAGAAATGAGTGCATGGATTTGAAACGGAACAGTACTATGGTGCACCACTCTCCAGCGGTGGTATATCGACGACCAGCCACGGTAATCGCGTTTTACCATAAAATTCACATGAAGAAAACGATGGGTAAAAAAAAATATCGAGTGTCGAAAGTAATTCGGATAGTCTTTTTTTTGATATGGAACTATGCATTGATGGCTAAAAGTAGTCAAAGCGGTAGAACTCACAAAGAGCTTCGTTTTGACTGGTTATGGCTCCCGTAACACCAAAAGAGACAACCGTTATGGCTGTCCGAATAGTCGATATCCTCAGGGCGCAACATCTACGGTGCAAGGTGCAACATCCATCCAAAATGCCGAAATAGTGTCGTACGACTTTTAGAAATGAGTGCATGGATTTGAAACGGAACAGTACCATGGTGCACCACTCTCCAGCGATGGTATATCGACGACCAGCCACGGTGATCGCGTTTTACCATAAAATTCACGTGAAGAAAACGATGGGTAAGAAAAACTATCGAGTCCCGAATGTGATTCAGGTAGTCCTTTTTTTGGATATGGAACTGTGCATTGACGGCTAAAAGCTATCAAAGCCGTAGAACTCACAAAGAGCTTCGTTTTGACTGGTTATGGCTTCCGTAACACCAAAAGAGGCAACCGTTATGGCTGTCCGAATAATCGATATCCTCAGGGCGCAACATCTACGGTGCAAGGTGCCACATCCGTCCAAAATACCGAAACAGTGTCGTACGACTATTTGAAATGAGTGCATGGATTTGAAACGGAACAATACCATGGTGCACCACTCTCCAGCGGTGGTATACCGATGACCAGCCACGGTGAGAGCGTTTTACCATAAAATTCACGTGAAGAAAACGATGGGTAAAAAAACTATCGAGTCCCGAAAGTGATTCGGGTAGTTTTTTTGGATATGGAAGTATGCATTGACGGCTAAAAGCTATCAAAGCTGTAGAACTCACAGAGAGCTTCGTTTTGACTGGTTATGGCTACCGTAACTCCAAAAGAGGCAACCGTTATGGTTGTCCGAATAATCGATATCCTCAGGTCGCAACATCTACGGTGCAAGGTGCAACATCCATCCAAAATGCCGAAACAGTGTCGTACAACTTTTAGAAATGAGTGCATGGATTTGAAATGGAACTGTACCATGGTGGACCACTATCCAGCGGTTGTATATCGACGACCAGCCACGGTAATCGCGTTTTACCATAAAATTCACGTGAAGAAAACTATGGGTAAAAAAACTATCGAGTGCCGAAAGTGATTCAGGTAGTCCTTTTTTTGGATATGGAACTGTGCATTGACGGCTAAAAGCTGTCAAAGCTGTAGAACTCACAAAGAGCTTCGTTTTGACTGGTTATGGCTCCCATAACTCCAAAATAGGCAACCGTTATGGCTGTCCGAATAATCGATATCCTCCGGGCGCAACATCTACGGTGCAAGGTGCAACATACGTCCAAAATGCCGAAACAGTGTCGTACAAATTTTAGAAATGAGTGCATGGATTTGAAACGGAACAGTACTATGGTGCACCACTCTCCAGCGGTGGTATATCGACGACCAGCCACGGTAATCGCGTTTTACCATAAAATTCACGTGAAGAAAACGATGGGTAAAAAAAATATCGAGTGTCGAAAGTGATTCAGATAGACTTTTTTTGGATATGGAACTATGCATTGATGGATAAAAGTAGTCAAAGCGGGAGAACTCACAAAGAGCTTCGTTTTGACTGGTTATGGCTCCCGTAACACCAAAAGAGGCAACCGTTATGGCTGTCCGAATAATCGATATCCTCAAGGCGCAACATCTACGGTGCAAGGTGCAACATCCATCCAAAATGCCGAAACAGTGTCTTACGACTTTTAGAAATGAGTCATGGATTTGAAACGGAACAGTACCATGGTGCACCACTCTCCACCGGTGGTATACCGACGACCAGCCACGGTGATCGCGTTTTACCATAAAATTCACGTGAAGAAAACGATGGGTAAAAAAAACTTTTGAGTCCCGAAAGAGATTTGGGTAGTCATTTTTTGGATATGGAACTATGCATTGACGGCTAAAAGTTGTCAAAGCCGTAGAACTCACAAAGAGCTTCGTTTTGACTGGTTATGGCCTCCGTAACTCCAAAAGAGGCAACCGTTATGGCTGTCCGAATAATCGATATCCTCAGGGCGCAACATCTACGGTGCAAGGTGCAACGTCCGTCCAAACTACCGAAACAGTGCCGTACGACTTTTAGAAATGAGTGTATGGATTTGAAATGGAATTGTACCATGGTGCACCACTCTCCAGCGGTGGTATATCGACGACCAGCAACGGTGATCGCAGTTTACCATAAAATTCACGTGAAGTAAACGATGGATAAAAAAACTTTCAAGTCCCGAAAGTGATTCGGGTAGTCTTTTTTTGGATATGGAACTATGCATTGACGGAAAAAAGCTGTTAAAGCCGTAAAACTTACAGAGAGCTTCGTTTTGTGGGTTATGATTCTCGTAACTCCAAAAGAGGCAACCGTTATGGTTGTCCGAATAATCGATATCCTCAGGGCGCAACATCTATGGTGCAAGGTGCAACATCCGTCCAAAATACTGAAACAGTGCCGTACGACTTTTAGAAATGAGTGCATGAATTTGACACAGAACAGTACCATGATGCACCACTCTCCAGCGGTGGTATAACGACGACCAGCCACGGTGATCGCGTTTTACCATAAAATTCACGTGAAGAAAACGATGGATAAAAAAAAACTTTCGAGTCCCAAAAGTGATTCGGGTAGTCCTTTTTTGCATATGGAACTATGCATTGACGGCTAAAAGCGGTCAAAGTCGTAGAACTCACAGAGAGCTTCGTTTTGACTGGTTATGGCTCCCGTAACTCCAAAAGAGGCAACCGTTATGGCTGTCCGAATAATCAATATCCTCCGTGCGCAACATCTACGGTGCAAGGTGCAACATCCGTCCAAAATGCCGAAACAGTGTCCTACGACTTTTAGAAATTAGTGCATGGATTTGAAAGGGAACAGTACCATGGTGCACCACTCTCCAGCGGTGGTATATAGACGACCAGCCACGGTAATCGCGTTTTACCATAAAATTCACGTGAAGAAAACGATGGGTAAAAAAAATTATCGAGTGTCGAAAGTGATTCGGATAGTCTTTTTTTGGATATGGAACTATGCATTGACGGCTAAAAACAATCAAAGCCGTGGAACTCACAAAGAGCTTCGTTTTGACTGGTTATTCTCCCGTAACACCAAAAGAGGCAACCGTTATGGCTGTCCGAATAATAGATATCCTTAGGGCGCAACATCTACGGTGCAAGGTGCAACATCCGTCCAAAATGCCGAAACAGTGCCGTACGACTTTTAGAAATGAGTGCATGGATTTGAAACGGAACAGTACCAGGGTGCACCACTCTCCATCGATGGTATATCGACGACCAGCCACGGTGATCGCGTTTTACCATAAAATTCACGTGAAGAAAACGATTGGTAAGAAAAACTATCGAGTCCCGAATGTGATTCGGGTAGTCGTTTTTTGGATATGGAACTATGCATTGACGGCTAAAAGCTGTAAAAGCCATAGAACTCACAAAGAGCTTCCTTTTGACTGTTATGGCTCCCGTAACTCCAAAAGAGGCAATCGTTATGGCTGTCCGAATAATCGATATCCTCCGGGCGCAACATCTACGTTGCAAGGTGCAGCATCCATCCAAAATGCCGAAACAGTGCCGTACGACTTTCAGAAATGAGTCATGGATTTGAAACGGAACAGTACCATGGTGCACCACTCTCCAGCGGTGGTATACCGACGACAAGCCACGGTGATCGCGTTTTACCATCAAATTCCCTTGAAGAAAACGATGGGTAAAAAAAACTATCGAGTCCCGAATGTGATTCGGGTAGTCTTTTTTGGGATATAGAACTATGCATTGACGGCTAAAAGCTGTCAAAGCCATAGAACTCACAGAGATCTTCGTTTTGATTGGTTATGGCTCCCGTAACTCCAAAAGAGGCAACCGATATGGCTGTCCGAATAATCGATATCCTCACGGCGCACCATCTACGGTGCAAGGTGCAACATCCGTCCAAAATGCCGAAATAGTGCCGTATGACTTTTAGAAATGAGTCATGGATTTGAAACGGAACAGTACCATGGTGCACCATTATCCAGCGTTGGTATATCGACGACCAGCCACGGTAATCGCGTTTTACCATCAAATTCACTTGAAGAAAACGATGGGTAAAAAAAACTATCGAGTCCCGAATGTGATTCGGGTAGTCTTTTTTTGGATATAGAACTATGCATTGACGGCTAAAATCTGTCAAAGCCATAGAACTCACAGAGAGCTTCGTTTTGAATGGTTATGGCTCCCGTAACTCCAAAAGAGGCAACCGTTATGGCTGTCCGAATAATCGATATCCTCAGGGCGCAACATCTATGGTGCAAGGTGCAACATCCGTCCAAAATGCCGAAACAGTGCCGTACGACTTTCAGAAATGAGTCATGGATTTGAAACGGAATAGTACTATGGTGCACCACTCTCCAGCGATGGTTTACCGACGACCAGCCATGGTGATCGCGTTTTACCATAAAATTCATGTGAAGAAAATGATGGGTAAAAAAAATATCGAGTCCCGAAAGTGATTCGGGTAGTTTTTATGGATATGGAACTATGCATTGATGTCTAAAAGCTATCAGAGCCGTAGAACTCACAGAGAGCTTCGTTTTGACTAGTTATGGCTTCCATAACTCCAAAAGAGGCAACCGTTATGGCTGTCCGAATAATCGATATCCTCAGAGCGCACCATCTATGGTGCAAGGTGCAACATCCGTCCAAAATGCCGAAACAGTGCCGTACGACTTTTAGAAATGAGTGCATGGATTTGAAACGGAACAGTACCATGGTGCACCACTATCCAGCGGTGGTATATCGACGACCAGCCACGGAGATCGCGTTTTACCATAAAATTCACGTGAAGAAAACGATGTGTAAAAAAACTATCGAGTGTCGAAAGTGATTCAAATAGTCTTTTTTTGGATATGGAACTATGCATTGACGGCTAAAAGCAGTTAAAGCCGTAGAACTCACAGAGAGCTTCATTTTGACTGGTTATTCTTCCGTAACACCAAAAGAGGCAACCGTTATGGCTATCCGAATAATCGATATCCTCAGGGCACAACATCTATGGTGCAAGGTGCAACATCCGTCCAAAATGCTGAAACAGTGTCGTACGAATTTTAAAAATGAGTGCATGGATTTGAAACGGAACAATACCATGGTGCACCACTCTCCAGTGATGGTATATCGACGACCTGCCACGGTGATCGTGTTTTACCATAAAATTCATGTGAAGAAAACGACGGGTAAAAAAACTATCGAGTCCCGAAAGTGATTCGGGTAGTTTTTTTTTGATATGGAACTATGCATTGACGGCTAAAAGCTATCAAAGCCGTAGAACTCACAGAGAGCTTCGTTTTGACTGGTTATGGCTTCCGTAACTCCAAAAGAGGCAACCGTTATGGCTGTTCGAATAATCGATATCCTCAGGGCGCAACATCTACGGTGCAAGGTGCCACATCCGTCCAAAATACCGAAACAGTGTCGTACGACTATTTGAAATGAGTGCATGGATTTGAAACGGAACAATACCATGGTGCACCACTCTCCAGCGGTGGTATACCGATGACCAACCACGGTGATCGCGTTTTACCATAAAATTCACATGAAGAAAACGATGGGTAAAAAAACTATCGAGTCCCGAAAGTGATTCGGGTAGTTTTTCTGGATATGGAAGTATGCATTGACGGCTAAAAGCTATCAAAGCCGTAGAACTCACAGAGAGCTTCGTTTTGACTGGTTATGGCTACCATAACTCCAAAAGAGGCAACCGTTATGGCTGTCCGAATAATCGATATCCTCAGGTCGCAACATCTACGGTGCAAGGTGCAACATCCATCCAAAATGCCGAAACTGTGTCGTACAACTTTTAGAAATGAGTGCATGGATTTGAAATGGAACTGTACCATGGTGGACCACTATCCAGCGGTGGTATATCGACGACCAGCCACGGTAATCGCGTTTTACCATAAAATTCACGTGAAGAAAACTATGGGTAAAAAATCTATCGAGTGCCGAAAGTGATTCGGGTTGTCTTTTTTGGATATGGAACTATACATTGACGGCTAAAAGCTGTCAAAGCCATAGAACTCACAGAGGGCTTCGTTTTGACTGGTTATGGCTTCCGTAACTCCAAAAGTGGCAACCATTATGGCTGTCCGAATAATCGATATCCTCAGGGCACAACATCTACGGTGCAAGGTGCAACATCCGTCCAAAATACCGAAACAGTCCTGTACAACTTTTAGAAATGAGTGCAAGGAATTGAAACGGAACAGTACAATGGTGCACCATTATCCAGTGGTGGTATATCGACGACCAGCCATGGTAATCGCGTTTTACCATCAAATTCACGTGAAGAAAACGATGGGTAAAAAAACTATCGAGTCCCGAATGTGATTCGAGTAGTCTCTTTTTGGATATAGAACTATGCATTGACGGCTAAAAGCTGTCAAAGCCATAGAACTCACAGAGAGCTTCGTTTTGACTGGTTATGGCTCCCGTAACTCCAAAAGAGGCAACCGTTATGGCTGTCCGAATAATCGATATCCTCAGGGCGCAACATCTATGGTGCAAGGTGCAACATCCATCCAACATACCGAAATAGTGCCGTATGACTTTTAGAAATGAGTGCATGGATTTGAAACGGAACAGTACCATGGTGCACCACTCTCCAGCGGAGGTATATCAACGCCAGCCACGGTGATCGCGTTTTACCATAAAATTCATGTGAAGAAAACGAGGGAAAAAAAAGTTTCGAGTCCCGAAATTGATTCGGGTAGTCTTTTTTTGGATATGGAACTATACATTGACGGCTAAAAGCAGTCAAAGCCATAGAACTCACAGAGAGCTTCGTTTTGACTGGTTTTGGCTCCCGTAACTCCAAAAGAGGCAACTGTTATGGCTGTCCGTATAATCGATATCCTCTGGCGCAACATCTACGGTGCAAGGTGCAACATCCATCCAAAATGCTAAAACAGTGCCGTACGACTTTTAGAAATGAGTGCATGGATTTGAAACGGAACAGTACTATGGTGCACCACTCTCCAGCGGTGGTATATCGACGACCAGCCACGGTAATCGCGTTTTACCATAAAATTCACGTGAAGAAAACGATGGGTAAAAAAAATATATCGAGTGTCGAAAGTGATTCGGATAGTCTTTTTTTGGATATGGAACTATGCATTGATGGCTAAAAGTAGTCAAAGCGGTAGAACTCACAAAGAGCTTCGTTTTGACTGGTTATGGCTCCCGTAACACCAAAAGAGGCAACCGTTATGGCTGTCCGAATAGTCGATATTCTCAGGGCGCAACATCTACGGTGCAAGGTGCAACATCCGTCCAAAATGCCGAAACAGTGTCGTACGACTTTTAGAAATGAGTGCATGGATTTGAAACGTAACAGTACCATGGTGCACCACTCTCCAGCGATGGTATATCGACGACCAGCCACGGTGATCGTGTTTTACCATAAAATTCACGTGAAGAAAACGATGGGTAAGAAAAACTATGGAGTCCCGAATGTGATTCAGGTTGTCCTTTTTTTGGATATGGAACTGTGCATTGACGGCTAAAAGCTGTCAAAGCTGTAGAACTCACAAAGAGCTTCGTTTTGACTGGTTATGGCTCCCATAACTCCAAAATAGGCAACTGTTATGGCTGTCCGAATAATCGATATCCTCCGGGCGCAACATCTACGGTGCAAGGTGCAACATCCGTCCAAAATGCCGAAACAGTGTCGTACGAATTTTAGAAATGAGTGCATGGATTTGAAACGGAACAGTACTATGGTGCACCACTCTCCAGCGGTGGTATATCGACGACCAGCCACGGTAATCGCGTTTTACCATAAAATTCACGTGAAGAAAACGATGGGTAAAAAAAAATATCGGGTGTCGAAAGTGATTCAGATAGTCTTTTTTTGGATATGGAACTATGCATTGATGGCTAAAAGTAGTCAAAGCGGGAGAACTCACAAAGAGCTTCGTTTTGACTGGTTATGGCTCCCGTAACACCAAAAGAGGCAACCGTTATGGCTGTCCGAATAATCGATATCCTCAGGGCGCAACATCTACGGTGCAAGGTGCAACATCCATCCAAAATGCCGAAACAGTGTCGTACGACTTTTAGAAATGAGTGCATGGATTTGAAACGGAACAGTACCATGGTGTACCACTCTCCAGCGATGGTATATCGACGACCAGCCACGGTGATCGCGTTTTACCATAAAATTCACGTGAAGAAAACGATGGGTAAGAAAAACTTTCGAGTCCCGAATGTGATTCGGGTAGTCTTTTTTTGGATATGGAACTATACATTGACGGCTAAAAGCTGTAAAAGCCATAGAACTCACAAAGAGCTTCGTTTTGACTGGTTATGGCTCCCGTAACTACAAAAGAGGCAACCGTTATGGCTGTCCGAATAATCGATATCCTCCGGCGCAACATCTACGGTGCAAGGTGCAACATCCATCCAAAATGCCGAAATAGTGCCGTACGACTTTCAGAAATGAGTCATGGATTTGAAACGGAACAGTACCATGGTGCACCACTCTCCACCGGTGGTATACCGACGACCAGCCACGGTGATCGCGTTTTACCATAAAATTCAAGTGAAGAAAACGATGGGTAAAAAAAACTTTCGAGTCCCGAAAGAGATTTGGGTAGTCATTTTTTGGATATGGAACTATGCATTGATGGCTAAAAGTTGTCAAAGCCGTAGAACTCACAAAGAGCTTCGTTTTGACTGGTTATGGCTTCCGTAACTCCAAAAGAGGCAACCGTTATGGCTGTCCGAATAATCGATATCCTCAGGGCGCAACATCTACGGTGCAAGGTGCAACGTCCTTCCAAACTACCGAAACAGTGCCGTACGACTTTTAGAAATGAGTGTATGGATTTGAAATGGAATTGTACCATGGTGCACCACTCTCCAGCGGTGGTATATCGACGACCAGCAACGGTGATCGCGGTTTACCATAAAATTCACGTGAAGTAAACGATGGATAAAAAAAACATTCAAGTCCCGAAAGTGATTCGGGTAGTCTTTTTTTGGATATGGAACTATGCATTGACGGAAAAAAGCTGTTAAAGCCGTAAAACTTACAGAGAGCTTCGTTTTGATGGGTTATGATTCTCGTAACTCCAAAAGAGGCAACCGTTATGGTTGTCCGAATAATCGATATCCTCAGGGCGCAACATCTATGGTGCAAGGTGCAACATCCGTCCAAAATACTGAAACAGTGTCGTACGACTTTTAGAAATGAGTGCATGAATTTGACACAGAACAGTACCATGATGCACCACTCTCCAGCGGTGGTATAACGACGACCAGCCACGGTGACCGCGTTTTACCATAAAATTCACGTGAAGAAAACGATGGGTAAAAAAAACTATCGAGTCCCGAATGTTATTCGGGTAGTATTTTTTGGATATGGAACTGTGCATTGATGGCTAAAAGATGTTAAAGTTGTAGAACTCACAGAGAGCTTCGTTTTGACTGGTTGTGGCTCCCGTAACTCCAAAAGAGGCAACCGTTATGGCTGTCCGAATAATCGATATCCTCAGGGCGCAACATCTACGGTGCAAGGTGCAACATCCGTCCAAAATGCTGAAACAGTGCCGTACGGCTTTTAGAAATGAGTGCATGTATTTGAAACGGAACAGTACCATGGTGCACCACTCTCCAGCGATGGTATATCGACGACCAGCCACGGTGATCGCGTTTTACCATGAAATTGATCACGTGAAGAAAACGATGGGTAAAAAAAACTATCGAGTCCCGAATGTTATTCGGGTAGTATTTTTTGGATATGGAACTGTGCATTGATGGCTAAAAGATGTCAAAGTTGTATAACTCACAGAGAACTTCGTTTTGACTGGTTATGGCTCCCGTAACTCCAAAAGAGGCAACCGTTATGGCTGTTCGAATAATCGATATCCTCGGGGCGCAACATCTACGGTGCAAGGTGCAACATCCATCCAAAATGCCGAAAAGGTGACGTACGACTTATAGAAATGAATGCATGGATTTGAAATGGAACAGTACGATGGTGCACCACTGTCCAGCGGTAGTATACCGACGACCAGCCACGGTGATCGCGTTTTATCATAAAATTCACGTGAAGAAAACGATGGGTAAAAAAAACTACCGAGTCCCGAAAGTGATTCGGGTAGTTTTTTTTGGATATGGAACTATGCATTGATGGCTAAAAGCTGCCAAGCCGTAGAACTCACGGAGAGCTTCGTTTTGACTGGTTATGGCTTCCGTAACTCCAAAAGAGGCAACCGTTATGACTGTCCGAATAATTGATATCCTCAGGGCGCAACATCTACGGTGCAAGGTGTAACATCCGTCCGAAATACCGAAACAGTGCCGTAAGACTTTTAGAAACGAGTGCATGGATTTGAAATGGAACAGTACCATGGTGCACCACTCTCCAGCGGTGGTTGTCGATGACCAGCCACGGTGATCGCGTTTTACCATAAAATTCACGTGAAGAAAACGATGGATAAAAAAAACTTTCGAGTCCCGAAAGTGATTCGGGTAGTCTTTTTTTGGATATGGAACTATGCATTGACGGCTAAAAGCTGTCAAAGCAGTAGAACTAACAGAGAGCTTCAGTTTAACTGGTTATGGCTCCCGTAACTCAAAAAGAGGCAACCGTTATGGCTATCCGAATAATTGATATCCTCAGGGCACAACATCTACGGTGCAAGGTGCAACATCCGTCCAAAATGCCGAAACAGTGTCGTACCACTTTTAGAAATGAGTGTATGGATTTGAAATGGAACAGTACTGTTTGTACCAAAAATGGGCACAACACTCTTCGGAAGTTTTTGAAGAGATAAAAGTGAAGAATGAAAATTAAAACTGTGGATTATCTAACAAAAACTCCAAATAACAGAAAATAAGTTGCAAAGACAAGCGATTTAGAGTGGTTCGGCGTTTTGCCTACATCCTCTATGAAGTTTGATGATTTTATTGCTCGATACTCGAAGATTACAGTAGTTTATAATGTAATACAACTGAATTTATATGCTAAGTCTCAATCTAAAGCAGCGGCGGTGTTCTGGAGTAAATCCGGCAGAATCTGGGCGCTCTTCAGTACTTAGAATTATCCGACCTCTTTCTGAATGACCAGAGGCTCTATTTATAGGTGTAGGAGGCTGATATTTCACCTAAATTGAGGGGAGACCAGTTCTGGCACGTGATGGGGCCCACATGGCCGAAATCTGGAGATCCGGGCCCACTTTTGGGATCGATTCGACCCTTGGTTCGAATCGATCAAGAAATCATCCAATCGAGCTGAAATTTGGTGTGAACATTCTTCATCTTATGCTTTAGCTTCTGTGAAAATTTCATGGCGTTTGGACTTGTAGAACTCGAGTTATGATCGATTCAAGTTGGTGTTTTTCGAACTCTGGAGTCGTTCGAATCGATATGCTCGAATCGATTCGTTCGAATCGATCCTCCTGCACGTGAAGATGGTGACGTGGTGCGTATGCTTCGTATCGATCCGTTTTCCACTCCGGATTGACTGGGTCGACTCCATATTCTTCGCCGCTCTGACTGGGTGGATTCGTGATAGTGGATTCGAAGACATCCCTCTTCAAATCGAATGAACGAAGGTCTGTTCGAATCGATCCAGGTGCGTTAAAGTTGATCGATTCGAAGTTGCCTCAAACAGTGTGGATTCGAAGTATCTGCAGCTCTGTGGATTCGAAGGAAGGGATGGCCTAATGGATTCGAACTAGGCCTCGCTTGATGGAATCGAAGCAAATGTGATCTTCATGGATTCGACGCAATGCTCCTTTGATCGATTCGAACCAGCTTTTCCTCATGGATTCGAGGCAATACACGTCTGATGGATTCGAACATAGGCCTCGCCTATGGATTCGAACTAAGGATGGTCTACTCCATCTTTTGTCAACGATATCTTGAACATACGAACTCGGATTGACTTGAAACTTGGATCGTTGGTTCCCACGGCTTTGCTTGGCGTGCCTTATTAATTGTAGCCCGATCCGGACTCGGACAAATTTCATTGATATCCATAGCGACCCTTGCGCGTAGCTGGTCTTTGAAACGAAATGTCACCGGTTTCTAGTTAAGCCCTTAGTGTCACGGCCTTGCCAAAAGGCGGGATAACATTTGCTCCCCAAAGTATGTCTTGTGTAAACATGACGTGCTTTGAAAAGCTGCAGTCTCTCATTGGACAGTTATGACATGCTTTACCGAAAGTTGCATTCTGTATTGCTGTAATTGACCGTCGTATAATTGTGACTGGCTGTTAGTTTTTTGAGTCATGATGAGATGAACATTTGGTCCCTGTAAATGACAAAGATCGAACATTAGTCATAGACGTGTGCATATATGTACCACTTTGACTTTGGTGAACGTTGCATGTTTGCAAGTCGTTGCCAGTTCGGTTTGTTACCGAATTCTGCATCGATCCTCTCCTGAATCGATTTGAGATTCGAGTTTAATTAGTGTTTTGACGATTGTCTATGATTATCCCTTGGTATCGATCCTCTCCTGAATCGTTGTACAAGGTAGATAAGTACTAATTTTTATATTCGAAGCGATGCTTTTATTCCCATTCGATCGTTTTTGATGGATTCGAGAAGATTACTCGAATTGATACTCTTCGTTATGCTACAAGTCGATAGTTTTGAAGTTGGCACTCCGAATCGATGGTTTTCGGATGGATTCGAAGCTTGGATGGATTTGGAATTGAGGGATTTGAACTTAACTGTTCGAATCGATGGAGTCGAACGTCCACCTGACCCTTCTGACGCCGTACCTCGAATCGATGTCATGGATTCGAAAGAAAAGTCTCGAAGTTGTCTGGTGTATATATTTGAGTCCAAATTGACGAAGTCATCTGATCAGCTTCGAATCGATGGATGCCTTGCAGTGATCGATTCGAAGATACTCATTCGAATCGATGAGCTGGACCCGTTATTTCCGGTTGTGCTTGACCGGGAGACGAATCGTCTCGTTTCCCCTATATATACCGGGGTCCTGTTCATTTTTAACTTTTTACTTTTACTATTTCCTTGCCTTCTTCTTCGTATCGATCCTTCAGACTTGAGATAGACGCTACTTCGATTCGAACAAAAACCTTCGATCCTTCAACCATAATTATAATAAATCAGGTAATTAACGCATACGGCCAAACCACGAACGATGGAACTGGAAATTCTTGCCATCATTCTTGAATTCTTCTGAGGTTAACTTCAAAAGGTATCGAGATCTGAGTGAAATCAATCGAATCGAGGGATGGTGCGCGACAAAGTGTTGAGATCTTAAGGAATTACTTTTCTCTTTGCCTCGTATCGATCTGGGATGAGGTAGTTCGAATCGATCTTGATTGCACGTGGCTTCGAATCGAAGCTTGCGAGGTGAAGTGGTTCGTATCGATCGATTCGAACTCATAACCCTTCGATCGATTCGAAGATGCCGGGCCTGATCGATTCGAAGATGTTGTTCTTGACTGTCGCGAATGCTATCTTGATGGATTCGAAGCGTTCCTTCAATCGATACGAGATATCGTTCCAATGTCCATATCGATATGGAGCGCAACGAGTCGTCCCTGATCGATTCGAAGCACATCGAGTCGATTGGTTTTGATTCAATCGTCCTTAACTCAGAGAATGCAATATCTCTGGCTCACTCCATGGATTCGAACGTGACCAATTTTCAGTCGAAACTTGACGAACTTAATGAAATTTAGCATACTTCACTCCGACGAGCTTCGGCCTTGCCTAATTGGACTTGACTTTAGGACTATACTTGACTTCCTTTTGAAGCTCGTCGATGGAACCATGACTTAACCAATAATACGACTGATTTATACTTGAAGTGGTCAGTAGTGTTTGGATGGCGTGGAAGTGACGGTCAGCGATGACGGTCGTTCCCAGTCTCGATTTTCAGAGTTTCGTCGTTCGTACACCCCGTTTTAACCTGTAGAATCTGCTTAAGTTACGCACAACACTTGCACCGCACAACACGTTCATACACTTCACACTGGGGAATGCACGGGCTCTGTATGTACTTAACGTTTCTTTATGATGAGTTAGTTAATTATGGAATCTTCGAGCTCCCAACAACAAGAGGTACAGAGCTCGACTCCTCCGGTGCTTGAGATTCCCGATATTCCTGCCGATGTAATCGATCCAGCTCCAGATGAATTGCCAAAGGCTATATTTATCGAGGACCCCGTTGACTCTATCCAATCTAACATTTCTGAATCCCTATTGGGCCGAATTTGCTTGAAACATAACATATCTCTAGATGATGTATTATTACCCAGTGCCGCTGATAGACCGCACAATCCGCCTGAAGGATATACAGCTTTCTATCGCCATGCTTGCGCGCCCGGAACTCTCCCTCCTTTCAATCAATATATCAGAGGGATGCTATCATATTTAGGAATTGCTCCTTCACAACTTCATCCCAACGGGCACGCGTTGCTGAACAGTGCCTTTGTCATATTTATGGACTGTCTCTTTCACCCGCCAAGGCCAACCGAGATTAGAGATATATTTAACTTCAAGAGTAAGGGTGATAGCCCGTCTTTTACATTTCTGGAGGCAGTTAGGAATTGCCAAGTTGTTGTCGGAGCCTGGACCCGACTAAGTTATTTCAAGAACGAATGGTTCTATGTTTGATGCCCTCCGGGTTTTGCTAGGCGATGGTTGTCTAGACGTAAGCGCCTTAACCTGTTCTCTTGACCAATAGCTTTTTGGCGTTAGTATTGACATCTTATTTCTTTCACAGCATTATCTCCAGACCTGATGGCGGGTATTTCAAGAACGTAGTCCGAAGTCTCCAAGAAGTTCCGAGCGAGCTGAGACATATCGACTCGGTGCTGAATGACTATAATTTAAGGACTCTCGGCCTGATTGAAATCGATCAAAGTATAGTTATTGAAGGGTTGGCAAAGCCTGCCTCCAAGAAGGAGAACAAGAAGAAAACCAAGAAGAAAACCAAGAAGAAAACGGCGAAGAAACCGCTTGGAATCACCATAACCGAAGCGAGTGGTGAAGAAAGAACCCATACAGATTCGGAGTCGATGGCCGATCTCTCGGGAAACTTTGAAGAATCGGGAGAAAAACGGAAAGGCAAGGCCGCCGTTTCCAAAAAACTTAAGTCTAAGGGGGGGGAAATCTGTAGATGTGTTTCCTCCCGCTTCCGGAGTCATAATTTCTGAGGCCGCCCCTTCTCATTCGAGAGATGCTTTCAAAGGGCTTGATGATATTCCTATCCCAGATTATATATCGATTTCTCATAATCCTGGGTTGGAGGAATTTCAAGATGTCCTAAATATGAACGAGCCCCTTCCATTAAGTGCGGTCAACACTTCCGGTCGGTTTGGGGGTTTACACATTTACACACACTTCCACAGCACTTCATGACTTTTGCATAGTAAACATTACTTTATCGGATCCTAACCCGTAATCCTTTTTTATCGCAGGTGAAATGTCAGGCAGAGGCTCCACTTTGGATAGGCTCCGGAACGTGCGCCAATCTTCTCCACTTTATGATTCCCGCAGGAGAGAGACAGATAGGGATCATGGGCGAGGCTATTCAAGTCAAGAACATTATGATAGAGATAGAGATTACACGCGTGGCCGTTCTGGCCATGATTACTCTGACAGAGACCGGGGATATCAGTACTGACCCCGATCTCGCTCTTCTCCTCCTCCTAGGGCCCCAGTTGATCTTCTCGGGCCTTCCTAACAACAATAGCCGCCTTCTCAATCTTCTCGGCCTGATACTCAGCAGCCAAGAATGGAACCGACAACAGCTGCTATAATAGAACAAGCTCCGGCTGAGTTGTCAAGTGAGGGAGCCATCAAACTTGCGCAAATGAAAAGAGATTTTCCTGAAATTTGTATGGATGCTTATGTCTTCCCTCCTAATCTTAAAAGAATCCCTCTGGATGCTGAGAACATTGCTCATAATTATATCCGTGACTTCTATGCTCAGTATAAGGAGTGGTACAAAGCGGCAGCGAAAGCATCGAGGGTAGCTTTTGACCGGGCGAGGATTATTGCTGAGCGCGATGCTGACATTGTTAAACAGAAACGTATTATTCAGGTTCTTCAATCCGAAATAGAGACGCTCTGGAAGTCAGAGCTTGAAGCACTTTAGAAACATGAGGATGCCGTGGCCAAAATGGCAAGGATGCAACAGGAACACTGCGCCGCGGTAGAAGAGATGGGCCACCGCAACACCACCATTGCAGCTGAGCGAGACTTAGCCGTTAAAGAGCTGAACGAGCTCAAGGCCAAATTTGCCGAAATGGTGAAGGAGAAGGATGATGCAAACGCCACTGCACAAGAGGCTTGCGACCAAGCAGTATCTCTCAGGGCCGAACTTGCTGCAGCGGCGGTCAGGACTAAGTCTGCGGAAGCAGAAATCCAAGAAAAGATTTTGGAGGAGAGGTCCAGGCTTGATGCTGAGTTTGATGATCTCTTGGTCACGTACAACGCTAATGTTCTGGAGCATAGAAATTTAGCGTGGCTGGGAGATGACTCCATGATCCTGTATAACGCCTGGACCCGGCTGGTGGATGAAAAGAGAGCAGCGCATCCAGATGAAACACTTGATGACTTTGAGTTGGAGATGCGTTTGCTCACCAAGGATGAGAGGAAGGTCCTTCATGAGGCGGTGATTTCTATGGCGAAAGAAAAGCTTGGTGTTCAATCTCTAGAGACAGGCGAAGGCTCGGGGATCGCACATCACGAGGCAAGTGTTGAAGCTGCAATTCCAACATTGCCCGAAACCACTGGTGCGGTAGATCCCCAGTCTGTTCCTGCATATAATCCTGACCAACCGCTATTATCTTCTGCCGATGATTCTGCCCACGTTCCGGTCCAGACTAAGGAAGGTATTTGAACGCTTCCCGCATTTTAGTTGTGAAGAACCTTAAGCAACACACTTGGCTAACAATCTTCGCTTTGTCGCATTTCAGTGATTGAAGTCGTTGTTTCTGCGCCTCTTGCACTATCAGTTCCATATCAAACGCAAGGGGCTGTTTTTACTGAAGCCATCACGACTTCTACCTTGGTTGGCGAAGAGGGAGATGCAAACATGTTTTCTTTTAGCGCTCAAATGATTGAGGAGCTTCTTAATGAACCCATCAATCCCTCCGTCAACCCGTCCGATGCTATGAGTTTGGCTACTCTGGCCGTTAGTTCATCTATGCCAGCTACTGTCGCATCTGATGCGGCCCAAGCATCCCGTGAGGATGAAGTTTTTGCTGAGATCGATGCCGAGATGGCAGCAGGGACTGCTGGTATGAATCCGTCAGGGCCTGCCCCATTAATGGTGATCTCACCGGGCGGTACTGTAGTTATCGAAGCTGCTCCTGCCCCACTCCATGTTACTGCTCCCATGCCTTCAACTCGTCCTCCGAGAAGAATTTCCGTCGTCTCAAGCTCTGAGGAAGACGTTGATATTATGTCGCTGCCGGAGGACAAACCTGAAAAGAGTAAGCGGTTGAGGGGAAAATCAGGCAGCGGATCTGGCGGAGCTACCCCGAAGAAGAAAATACAGAAGAAGAAAGATTGAACTCTTTCTTTAACTTTCTGTTGTGAAGGGTAGTATTTTGTTGATTTTTCTATAGCCGTGTATAGATGTGGATTCGGCTCCCACTAGCAGAATTTTTTGAAACACTTTGTAATCAGATTCTTTTTGTTGATAGTGGAAATGAAAACTTATTCCCTTTTGTCTTCAACTTGTTATGTGTTATGATCCTGCCCTCAGTATTGGGGATAAGTGTGGAGTTGACGTATGTTTATGCTCTGCCTCGCACTCTGGGAGTACGGAGTTAAGTAAATGTTTATACTCTGTCTTGTGCTCTAGGAGTACGGAGTTGAATGAATGTTTATACTCCGTCTCGCGCTCTGGGAGTACGGAGTTAAGGAAAGTTTGTACCCAGCTCGCGCTCTCGGAGTACTCTGGGATTTTGTAAATGTTTATACTCCGCCTCGCACTCTAGGAGTACGGAGTTAAGTAAATAGTTTGTACCCAGCTCGCGCTCTCGGAGTACTCTGGGATTTTGTAAATGTTTATACTCCGCCTCGCACTCTGCGAGTACAGAGTTAAGTAAATAGTTTGTACCCAGCTCGCGCTCTCGGAGTACTCTGGGATTTTGGAAAATGTTTATACTCCGCCTCACACTCTGGGAGTACGGAGTTAAGTAAAATGTTTATACTCCGCTCCGCGCTCGGGGAGTACGGAGTTAAGTGAAGGGTTGTCGTGTATCAACCCGTTTCTGGCCTGATGTGATGGCTTGCCCCCGAGCTCGGGTTCATTTAGTGAGTGGTTGATTGCTTCATAGCCACTCCCTACTTGAATAAATTCCACTATGTGATGGAATTTAGCTCTTTGTGCATCGTGATGTTGTACATTGTATTTAATGAATCACAGCTCTGGCTCGAAGAGATGGCATTTTATTGCTGAAATAAGAAAATATGGCAAGTCAGTTGCCTTATTACAAATTCTAATTTCGAAATGCAGAAGTAAATTGCTGAATAAAAAACATAATGAAATAAATAAAGCCTGTCATATGTAGTAGCGACGGAGACTCTCGCTGTTCCAGGCCCTTGGTAAAACTAGACCGTCCACGGTTGATAGTTTGAATGTGCCATCTCCAAGTCTTTGTGTAATCACGTACGGTCCTTCCCAATTTGGTTTCATGTGTGAAGGAACCGGGTAGATTCTCTTGAGGACAAGATCACCGAGTTCAAAGGTTCGGGGTCGAACTTTGGTGTTATATAACCGGGCGACCCGACTTCGGTATGCGACCGCTCTCAAATCAGCTTCTTCCCGTTTCTCGTCTAACAGATCCAAAGATTCAGCGAGTAATATAGCATTTGTTTTTGGATTGTAATAAGTTACGCGGTGAGAAAATACTTCTGTCTCGACTGGAATAACGGCCTCCGAGCCAAAAGATAAGGAAAATGGGGTGTGTCCAGTTGCGGTCTTGTGAGTTATTCGATAAGCCCATAATGCCATAGGGAGTTCATCGACCCATTTGCCCCCAGCCTTTTCCAGTCGTTTCTTTAAGATGGATTTGATAACTTTGTTAACAGCTTCGACCTGACCGTTTGCTTGTGGATGTGCGACTGCAGAGAACTTTTTATGAATATGAAACCGTTGACAGAAATTCTTGAACTCCGAACTTTCGAATTGGGTCCCATTATTGGTGATGATGGTATGCGAGAGCCCAAATCGACAAATGATATTGCAAACTAGAAAGTTTATTACTTTCTTCGATGTAATCGTTGCGAGAGCTTCGGCCTCGGCCCATTTCGTGAAGTAGTCAACTGCGACGATGGCGTACTTCGCACCACCTCTTGCCAGAGGAAAAGCGCCGATGATATCGATACCCCACATAGCGAACGGCCAGGGACTGACCATTTGAGTTATCTCGGTAGGTGGGGCCCTTGGAATTCGAGCGTGTTTTTGGCACTTGTCGCACTTTCTGGCATAGTTGGCTGCATCTCGGTTCACTGTAGACCAGTAATATCCATATCGGAGTATTTTCTTAGCAAGCGCTTGTCCACCGGTGTGATCGCCAAATTCTCCTTCGTGTACGTCTTGTAACACTAGTTTAACTTCGTCGTGAGCGATACACCGGAGAAGTGGAACAGAATAACCTTTTCTATACATGATCCCATCCTGTATGATGAATCGTGAAGCTTTTCGTAAAATTTGCCTTTTCTCATTTCGGTGCTCAGGCAATATCCCATTCTCAATATAATTTCGATACGGAGTCATCCATGATTCTCTGCTGGGAGATGTTTCCAACACATCATTCGTTTTTATTTGATCGATGCTTGGGAAGGACAAAGTTTCGACCGGGACAAGTCCCATTTGCTGTGCTTCACCTGTGCTGGCCAGCTTTGCCAAGGAGTCGGCCTTTTGATTGTGATCTCGAGGTATATAGTAAATGGCGTAATAATCAAATTGATCCAGTATTTCTAGAACTCGAACCAAGTAAGCAGCTAATCTTCGGTCTCTCGCTTGATACTCTCCCCGTACCTGACACACAACCAACTGTGAATCGCAATAAATTTCAACAGCGATAATTCTCATATCTCTAGCAAGTTTTAATCCAGTCAATAGGGCTTCATATTCCGCTTCATTGTTGGTTGCGGGAAAATCAAACTTCAAAGCATAACATATGGATCGGCCTTCGGGGGTTTCAAGTACAACACCAGCACCAGAGCACCGATCGTTTGATGCACCATCTGTATAAAGTTTCCAGACATATTCAGGAGATTCGCTGGCTTTGGGTAAGTCGTCCGGAACAGTAAATTCAGCTATGAAATCAGCTAGGACTTGCCCTTGAATGGCTTTCCGCGGAGCATAAGTAATGTCAAATTGACTTAATTCGATATTCCACTTGAGTAGCCTACCCGACGTCTCAGGCCGCGTGAGGACCTGTCGTAACGGCTGATCGGTATACACAGTAAGCGGATGAGCTTGGAAATAAGGACGAAGTTTCCTCGAGGCAATGACCAGGCAATAAGCTAGTTTCTCCAACCTGGGGTAATTTCTTTCAGCTCCGGTCAATCGTTTACTAACATAATAGACCGGTTTCTGCACTCGATCTTCTTCTCGGACCAGAGCAGCACTGATCGCATGCTCTGATACTGCCAGATAAAGGTATAATTGTTCGTGATCAATCGGTTTTGACAAGATCGGTGGTGTAGAGAGATGCTGAACCAGCGATCGGAATGCACCTTCACATTCCATGGTCCATTCAAAGTTTCGTTTGCCCTTCCGGATTAGATCAAAGAAAGGAATGCATTTATCAGTGGATTTTGAAATGAACCTGCTTAGCGCTGCTACCTTCCCGTTGAGACTCTGTACTTGCTTTATGGTCCTTGCAGTTTGCAAATTCCTTATTGCCCAGATCTTTTCGGGATTTGCTTCTATTCCACGAGCGTTGACGATGAAACCGAGGAACTTTCCGGATGCAACGCCAAAGTGGCACTTCAACGGGTTAAGCTTCATTCCGTATTCTCGTTGGATGCGGAACATAGAATCTAAATCTCTGACGTGATCTGTGGAAAATCGGGACTTTACTAACATGTCATCCACATAAACTTCCATGGTTTCCCGATCTGGTCAGCGAACATTCGATTAACCAAGCGTTGGTAAGTTGCTCCGGCATTCTTTAAACCAAAAGGCATGACTCTGTAATAGTAGAGTCCCAGATCGGTCACGAAACTGGTATGTTCTTGATCGGGTAGATGCATAGGTATTTGATTATAACCGGAATAAGAATCCATAAAGGATAACAATTCATGGCATGCGGTTGATTCTACGAGTTGGTCAATTCGAGGAAGTGGAAAACTATCTTTTGGACAAGCTTTGTTTAAGTCGGAGTAGTCGACACAAGTTCTCCATTTCCCATTCGGTTTTCGAACCATTACCGGATTTGACACCCACTCCGGGTATAGAGCATCTCGAATGAAACCATTTGATTGCAACTTGTCAATCTCTTCTTTAAGGGCGGCAGATCTCTCTGGATCCATACCACGCCTCTTTTGCTTGACCGGAACATGTCGCGGATCAATATTCAAGGAGTGACTTGCAATGTTCGGTGAGATTCCGCACATGTCAGAGTGCGCCCAGGCGAAGACATCGAGATTCGCTGGGAGAAATTCAACCAATTCCTGTTGTATCTGTTTTCCCAGTTGAGACCCAACTTTTAGTACTTTTGAGTCGTCATCCTCACTGACCGGGACGTCCACAGTCAGTTCGGCTGGAGACGCTTGATTCTCTTTAACTTCCTCTTTATCTTCGTTATCTCTTGGGTCAAGATCTTTAAGGAATTGGTAGTGGCGCCCGGGCCGGGACCCAGGCGCTAGTTGTCAATTATCAGTAAAACGGGCGCAGAGAGATTCCTCTACGCCCTTTCCTTTCTCCTTCTTCTGTGCTTCATGCAACTCAACAACGTAACAGGCTCTTCCTGCTTCCTGATCTCCTTGAATGATTCCAATCCATTGATCAGTTGGGAATTTTAAAGTCAAACACCACGGGGCAATGGTTGCCCTGAATTCAGCAAGGGCTGGTCGACCTAGGAATGCATTATACGGTAAAGCGATGTCAAGAACAACAAATTGCAGCAGTCTGACTCTCTTGCGTTCTCCAATCCCCAGTTCCACTGGTAGTTCCACTATCCCAGTGGGTATCGTTGCACTCCCATTGAAGCCGTGAACTCGAGATTGGCAGGGTTTCAAGTCTTTTGCTTCCATCTTCATTAAATCATAAGCTCGTTTGAATAGAATGTTTACAGAACTCCCACTGTCAACCAGGATCCTCTTCATCCAAGCAGGACCAACCTGGGCAGATATGACTAGTGGGTCGATTGTTGGAGCTTCGATTTTGTCAGCATCTCGGCTTCTAAATATGATGTCATCAGACATTGTCTTTTGTTGTTTAGCCGGGGTTCCATCCTCACAATTACTGCAGCATTCGAAGCTTGCATGCCTGATAGAGCTAGCATACGACTCCATTTCCCTCCAGCTTCTATCCGCTGGATGAGGACCACCACTTATGGTATTGATAACTAGCCTCCAGCCTGTACGAGCGGGTTCCTCTTGTCTTTCTTGATCCTGTGTACGGTTTGGATTTGACGGGCCCGCACCACCAGACTGTGGTGCCCGCACGAATTGATCTAACTTCCTCTCCCTGATCAGCTTTTCTATGAGGTCCTGCAAATGTCGACAGTCATTTGTATTGTGGCCATAACTCTCGTGAAATCTACAAAACTTTCCTGTCTGAATCTGCCTCTCCGATGACCGCTTCGGAGCGGGTTTCTTATACTGTTCGGTATTGCAAGTTTGTAGGTACACATTTTCCAGCGATGTATTTAATGGTGTATAATTTTCGAATGTCGGAGCCCTATGTCGTGGGCCTGGATTCGGATCTCTCTTCTTATTCTGACCATTGCTACCTCTTGGCTGAGTTTGTTTGTTCTGTATGTTTAACTGAACTTTTCTGGAATTGTCACCGGACTATTTAACTGCTACATTGCTTTGTATTCCCTCACTTCCGGGCTTCGCATCGTCCTGCTTCCTAGACTGTTTCGCGTCCTCTTGCCGTAAGAATTGAGCGGCTTTGGAGTAGAAACGGTCCAACGATGCGGGTGGTTTTCCGGCTAACCAGTTTCCAAATTCAGAATCGGGATCAATTCCCTTTGTCAATGCCATTAAAATTGAGTTGTCGTTGGGATTACTAATCTCCACACATGCCGCATGGAATCTCTCCAAGTAACGCCTTAGTGTTTCCCCACGAGCTTGGGTAACACTGGACAGGGTGTTAACATCTTTGGGTCTAGCGACATGCATGCGAAATTGTTCAACAAATTTCTTAGCCAATTGATCAAATGAAGAGATAGATCTTGGAGGTAATCTTGTAAACCACATTGTTGCAATTCCTCCTAGTGAGATGAGGAAACTTCGACATTTCACTGCATCGTCGGCCCTTGCGGCGCTCATTGACCATTCATATTTCAGTATGTGCTGATTGGGGTCAGAATTTCCTTCGTACATAGGGAGAGTTGGCATTCTGAATCGCCGAGGAGGTTCAGTGTATAGTATCTCGTCCGTGAAAGGAGTATGACTTCGAGAAATCCCCCAATCGTCATTGGTAAGACCTTGGCTTTCACGGATCATTTGTCGTATCATAGTCGAAATGTCGGGCATTGCTATGTTTTGAGCCTGCTGAGCTAAGGTGTGGTCGGGTTCCACAGCGCGAGTTCGGACCGGGCGCTGTCGACGGTCCAAATTTCGCCTCCTTGGCTCAGCGTCTCCTGGGACGTATGGTTCAGGAGTACGCCCACGTTGCTGATTATTTGGCTCTGAAAGATTTCGGGTATCAACCCTTGTTTCTATTGTGGCAGCTGCGGCATGATTGTCCGCGGTATGCTGTGTAGTAGGGCCTACTTGTGTTGAGGGCCCGACCTGAAAGTTGGTCGATGGTCCTGCCCTCAACTGTCCAGCAGTCAAGGCGGGTTGATATCCGGTCATTTGTGCATGACTCCCATCTAATCGAGGACGGGTAGATCTGTGATAATGGTCCGATGAGGCGGAACTTTCAGTAGATGATCGGGAGATATCATCCTGTCTGGACCTTCTGCGGCCTTGGCGGTTCAGTTGGTTTGTTAATTCAATATTAGCACGCAACTGTTCGGCCAATTGTTGCCGACTTTGAGTCAGTTCTTGAAGCAACACATGGAACTCCTGTCTGGTGACTGGTCCAGACGGATCTGAATGAGCAACGTTGTCTTGGTTGGATGGCTGCTGTTGAGCAGGATTCTGTCCATCCCTACCTTCTTGTCCAGCAGCTGTAGAAGTGGTTCTTGTGCTAACCATTTTGAATGATGAATCCTTTTCCTAGACTTTATGCAAATCTGAATAGAATGGAAGGATGATGAATTAGAGATCTGGATCTTCCTCTTGGATTTGTGCAATCCGGTATCGACGGTAGATCCAAGGAGCAGGAGAAAAAAGCTGGTTTTTTCTCAGTGAAAGCACCAAAGTGTTTGTACCAAAAATGGGCACAACACTCTTCGGAAGTTTTTGAAGAGATAAAAGTGAAGAATGAAAATTAAAACGGTGGATTATCTAACAAAAACTCCAAATAACAGAAAATAAGTTGCAAAGACAAGCGATTTAGAGTGGTTCGGCGTTTTGCCTACGTCCACTATGAAGTTTGATGATTTTATTGCTCGATACTTGAAGATTACAGTAGTTTATAATGTAATACAACTGAATTTATATGCTAAGTCTCAATCTAAAGCAGCGGCGGTGTTCTGGAGTAAATCCGGCAGAATCTGGGCGCTCTTCAGTACTTAGAATTATCCGACCTCTTTTCTGAATGACCAGGGGCTCTATTTATAGGTGTAGGAGGCTGATATTTCGCCTAAATTGAGGGGAGACCAGTTCTGGCACGTGATGGGGCCCACATGGCCGAAATCTGGAGATCCGGGCCCACTTTTGGGATCGAATCGACCCTTGGTTCGAATCGATCAAGAAATCATCCAATCGAGCTGAAATTTGGTGTGAACATTCTTCATCATGTGCTTAAGCTTCTGTGAAAATTTCATGGCATTTGGACTTGTAGAACTCGAGTTATGATCGATTCAAGTTGGTGTTTTTCGAACTCTGGAGTCGTTCGAATCGATATGCTCGAATTGATTCGTTCGAATCGATCCTCCTGCACATGAAGATGGTGACGTGGTGCGTATGCTTCGTATCGATCCGCTTTCCACTCCGGATTGACTGGGTCGACTCCATATTCTTCGCCGCTCTGACTGGGTGGATTCATGATAGTGGATTCGAAGACATCGCTCGTCGAATCGAATGAACGAAGGTCTGTTCGAATCGATCCAGGTGCGTTAAAGTTGATCGATTCGAAGTTGCCTCAAACAGTGTGGATTCGAAATATCTGCAGCTCTGTGGATTCGAAGGAAGGGATGGCCTAATGGATTCGAACTAGGCCTCGCTTGATGGAATCGAAGCAAATGTGATCTTCATGGATTCGACGCAATGCTCCTTTGATCGATTCGAACCAGCTTTTCCTCATGGATTCGAGGCAATACACGTCTGATGGATTCGAACATAGGCCTCGCCTATGGATTCGAACTAAGGATGGGCTACTCCATCTTTTGTCGATGATATCTTGAACATACGAACTCGGATTGACTTGAAACTTGGATCGTTTGTTCCCACGGCTTTGCTTGGCGTGCCTAATTAATTGTAGCCCGATGCGGACTCAGACAAATTTCATTGATATCCATAGCGACCCTTGCGCGTAGCTGGTCTTTGAAACGAAATGTCACCGGTTTCTAGTTAAGCCCTTGGTGTCACGGCCTTGCCAAAAGGCGGGATAACAAGTACCATGGTGCACCACTATCCAACGGTGGTATATCGACGCCAGCCACGGTGATCGCGTTTTACCATAAAATTCACGTGAAGAAAACGAGGGATAAAAAAAACTTTCGAGTCCCGAAAGTGATTCGAGTAGTCTTTTTTTGGATATGGAACTATGCATTGACGGTTAAAAGCGGCCAAAGCCATAGAACTCACAGAGAGCTTCGTTTTGACTGGTTATGGCTCCCATAACTCCAAAAGAGGCAACCGTTATGGCTGTCCGTATAATCGATATCCTCAGGGCGCAACATCTACGGTGCAAGGTGGAACATCCATCCAAAATGCTGAAACAGTGTCGTACGACTTTTAGAAATGAGTGCATGGATTTGAAACGGAATAGTACCACGGTGCACCACTCTCCAGCGATGGTATATCGACGACCAGCCACGGTGATCGCGTTTTACCATAAAATTCAGGTGAAGAAAACGATGGGTAAAAAAACTATCGAGTGTCGAAAGTGATTCGGATAGTCTTCTTTTGGATATGGAACTATGCATTGACGTCTTAAAGTAGTCAAAGCCGTAGAACTAACATAGAGCTTCGTTTTGACTGGTTATGGCTCCCGTAACACCAAAAGAGGCAACCGTTATGGCTGTCCGAATAATCGATATCCTCTGGGCGCAACATCTACGGTCCAAGGTGCAATATCCATCCAAAATGCCGAAATAGTGCCGTACGACTTTTAGAAATGAGTGCATGGATTTGAAACGGAACAGTACCTTGGTGCACCACTCTTCAGCGGTGGTATATCAACGACCAACCACGGTAATCGCGTTTTACCATAAAATTCACGTGAAGAAAACGATGGGTAAAAAAAATATCGAGTGTCGAAAGTGATTCGGATAGTCTTTTTTTGGATATGGAACTATGTATTGACGGCTAAAAGCAGTCAAAGCCGTAGAACTCACAAAGAGCTTCGTTTTGATTGGTTATAGGCCCCGTAACACCAAAAGAGGCAACCGTTATGGCTGTCCGAATAATCGATATCCTCAAGGCGCAACATCTACGGTGCAAGGTGCAACATCCGTCCAAAATGACGAAACAGTGCCGTACGACTTTTAGAAATGAGTGCATGGATTTGAAACAGAACAGTACCATGGTGCAACACTCTCCAGCGATGGTATATCGATGACCAGCCACGGTGATCGCGTTTTACCATAAAATTCACGTGAAGAAAACGATGGGTAAGAAAAACTATCGAGTCCCGAATGTGATTCGGGTAGTCTTTTTTTGGATATGGAACTATGCATTGACGGCTAAAAGCTGTAAAAGCCATAGAACTCATAGAGAGCTTCGTTTTGACTGGTTATGGCTCCCGTAACTCCAAAAGAGGAAACCGTTATGGCTGTCCGAATAATCGATATCCTTCGAGCGCAACATCTACGGTGCAAGGTGCAACATCCATCCAAATGGCCGAAACAGTGCCGTACGACTTTCAGAAATGAGTCATGGATTTGAAACGGAACATTACCATGGTGCACCACTCTCCACCGGTGGTATACCGACGACCAGCCACGGTGATCGCGCTTTACCATAAAATTCATGTGAAGAAAACGATGGGTAAAAAAAACTATCGAGTCCCGAAAGAGATTCGTGTAGTTTTTTTGGATATGGAACTATGCATTGACAGCTAAAAGTTGTCAAACTGTAGAACTCACGGAGAGCTTCGTTTTGACTGGTTATGGCTTCCGTAACTCCAAAAGAGGCAACCGTTATGGCTGTCCGAATAATCGATATCCTCAGGGCGCAACATCTACGGTGCATGGTGCAACATCCGTCCAAACTACCGAAACAGTGTCGTACGACTTTTAGAAATGAGTGCATGGATTTGAAATAGAATAGTACCATGGTGCACCACTCTCCAGCGGTGGTATATCGACGACTAGCCACGGCGATCGCGTTTTATCATAAAATTCACGTGAAGAAAACGATGGATAAAAAAAATTCGAGTCCCGAAAGTGATTCGGGTAGTCTTTTTTTGGATATGGAACTATGCATTGATGGCTAAAAGCTGTTAAAGCCGTAAAACTCACAGAGAGCTTCGTTTTGACGGGTTATGATTCCCGTAACTCCAAAAGAGGCAACCGTTATGGTTGTCCGAATAATCGATATCCTCAGGGGGCAACATCTACGGTGCAAGATGCAACATCCGTCCAAAATGCTGAAACAGTGTCGTACGACTTTTAGAAATGAGTGCATGGATTTGAAACAGAACAGTACCATGGTGCACCACTATCCATCGGTGGTATATCGACGACCAGCCACGGTGATCGCGTTTTACCATGAAATTCACGTCAAGAAAACGATGGGTAAAAAAAACTTTCGAGTCCCGAATGTGATTCGGGTAGTCTTTTTTTGGATATGGAACTATGCATTGATGGCTAAAAGCTGTAAAAGCCATAGAACTCACAAAGAGCTTCGTTTTGACTGGTTATGGCTCCCGTAACTACAAAAGAGGCAACCGTTATGGTTGTCCGAATAATCGATATCCTTCGGGCGCAACATCTACGGTGCAAGATGCAACATCCGTCCAAAATGCCGAAACAGTGCCGTACGACTTTCAGAAATGAGTCATGGATTCGAAACGGAACAGTACCATGGTGCACCACTCTCCACCGGTGGTATACCGACGACCAGCCACGGTGATTGCGTTTTACCATAAAATTCATGTGAAGAAAACGATGGGTAAAAAAAACTATCGAGTCCCGAAAGTGATTCGGTTAGTTTTTTTGGATATAGAACTATGCATTGACAGCTAAAAGTTGTCAAAGCCGTAGAACTCACAAAGAGCTTCATTTTGACCGGTTATGGCTTCCGTAACTCCAAAAGAGGCAACCGTTATGGCTGTCTGAATAATCGATATCCTCAGGGCGCAACATCTACGGTGCAAGGTGCAACGTCCGTCCAAACTACCAAAACCGTGCCGTACGACTTTTAGAAATGAGTGCATGGATTTGAAATGGAATAGTACCATGGTGCACCACTCTCCAGCTGTGGTATATCGACGACCAGCAATGGTGATCACGGTTTACCATAAAATTCACGTGAAGTAAACGATGGATAAAAAAAAACTTTCGAGTCCCGAAAGTGATTCGGGTAGTCTTTTTTTGGATATGGAACTATGCATTGACGGCAAAAAGCTGTTAAAGCCGTAAAACTTACAGAGAGCTTCGTTTTGACGGGTTATGATTCCCGTAACTCCAAAAGAGGCAACCGTTATGGTTGTCCGAATAATCGATATCCTCAGGGCGCAACATCTATGGTGCAAGGTGCAACATCCGTCCAAAATACCGAAACAGTGCCGTACGGCTTTTAGAAATGAGTGCATGGATTTGACACAGAACAGTACCATGGTGCACCACTCTCCGGTGGTGGTATATCGACGACCAGCCACGGTGATCACGTTTTACCATAAAATTCACGTGAAGAAAACGATGGATAAAAAAACTTTCGAGTCCCAAAAGTGAGTCGGGTAGTCTTTTTTTGCATATGGAACTATGCATTGATGGCTAAAAGCTATCAAAGCCGTAGAACTCACAGTGAGCTTCGTTTTGACTGGTTATGGCTCCCGTAACTCCAAAAGAGGCAACCGTTATGGCTGTCCGAATAATCGATATCCTCAGGGCGCAACATCTACGGTGCAAGGTGCAACATCCGTCCAAAATGCTGAAACAGTGCCGTACGACTTTTATAAATGAGTGCATGTATTTGAAACGGAACAGTACCATGGTGCACCACTCTCCAGCGATGGTATATCGACGACCAGCCACGGTGATCGCGTTTTACCATGAAATTGATCACGTGAAGAAAACGATGGGTAAAAAAACTATCGAGTCTCGAATGTTATTCAGGTAGTATTTTTTGGATATGGAACTGTGCATTGATGGCTAAAAGATGTCAAAGTTGTAGAACTCACAGAGAGCTTCGTTTTGACTGGTTATGGCTCCCGTAACTCCAAAAGAGGCAACCATTATGGCTGTTCGAATAATCGATATCCTCCAGGCGCAACATCTACGGTGCAAGGTGCAACATCCATCCAAAATGCCGAAAAGGTGCCGTACGACTTATAGAAATGAGTGCATGGATTTGAAATGGAACAGTACCATGGTGCACCACTCTCCAGCGGTAGTATACCGACGACCAGCCATGGTGATCGCGTTTTACCATAAAATTCACGTGAAGAAAACGATGGGTAAAAAACACTACCGAGTCCAGAAAGTGATTCGGGTAGTTTTTTTTTGGATATGGAACTATGCATTGATGGCTAAAAGCTGCCAAAGCCGTAGAACTCACAGAGAGCTTCGTTTTGACTGGTTATGGCTCTTGTAACTCCAAAAGAGGCAACCGTTATGGCTATCTGAATAATCGATATCCTCAGGGCGCAACATCTACGGTGCAAGGTTCAACATCCATCCAAAATGTCGAAACAGTGCCGTACCACTTTTAGAAATGAGTGCATGGATTTGAAATGGAACAGTACCATGGTGCACCACTATCCAGCGGTGGTATATCGACGCCAGCCACGGTGATCGCGTTTTACCATAAAATTCACATGAAGAAAACGAGGGATAAAAAAAAACTTTCGAGTCCCGAAAGTGATTCGAGTAGTCTTTTTTTGGATATGGAACTATGCATTGATGGCTAAAAGCGGTCAAAGCCATAGAACTCACAGAGAGCTTCGTTTTGACTGGTTATGGCTCCCGTAACTCCAAAACAGGCAACCGTTACGGCTGTCCGTATAATCGATATCCTCAGGGCGCAACATCTACGGTGTAAGGTGGAACATCCGTCCAAAATGCTGAAACAGTGCCGTACGACTTTTAGAAAGGAGTGCATGGATTTGAAACGGAACAGTACCATGGTGCACCACTCTCCAGCGATGGTATATCGACGACCAGCCACGGTGATCGCGTTTTACCATAAAATTCACGTGAAGAAAACGATGGGTAAAACACCGTCGAAAGTGATTCGAATAGTCTTTTTTTGGATATGGAACTATGCATTGACGGCTAAAAGTAGTCAAAGCCGTAGAACTAACGAAGAGCTTCGTTTTGACTGGTTATGGCTCCCGTAACACCAAAAGAGGCAACCGTTATGGCTGTCCGAATAATCGATATCCTCCGGGCGCAACATCTACGGTGCAAGTTGCGACATCCATCCAAAATGCTGAAACAGTGCCGTACGACTTTTAGAAATGAGTGCATGGATTTGAAACGGAACAGTACCTTGGTGCACCACTCTCCAGCGGTGGTATATCGACGACCAACCACGGTAATCGCGTTTTACCATAAAATTCACGTAAAGAAAACGATGGGTAAAAAAAAATATCGAGTGTCGAAAGTGATTCGGATAGTCTTTTTTTGGATATGGAACTATGTATTGACGGCTAAAAGCAGTCAAAGCCGTAGAACTCACAAAGAGCTTCGTTTTGATGGGTTATGGCTCCCGTAACACCAAAAGAGGCAACCGTTATGGCTGTCCGAATAATCGATATCCTCAGCGCGCAACATCTACGGTGCAAGGTGCAACATCCGTCCAAAATGACGAAACAGTGCCGTACGACTTTTAGAAATGAGTGCATGGATTTGAAACGGAATAGTACCATGGTGCACCACTCTCCAGCGATGGTATATCGACGACCAGCCACGGTGATCGCGTTTTACCATAAAATTCACGTGAAGAAAACGATGGGTAAGAAAAACTATCGAGTCCCGAATGTGATTCGGGTAGTCTTTTTTTGGATATGGAACTATGCATTGACGGCTAAAAGCTGTAAAAGCCATAGAACTCATAGAGAGCTTCGTTTCGACTGGTTATGGCTCCCGTAACTCCAAAAGAGGCAACCGTTATGTATGTCCGAATAATCAATATCCTCCGGGCGCAACATCTATGGTGCAAGGTGCAACATCCGTCCAAAAGGCTGAAACAGTGCCGTACGACTTTCAGAAATGAGTCATGGATTTGAAACGGAACAGTACCATGGTGCACCTCTCTCCACCGGTGGTATACCGACGACCAGCCACGGTGATCGCGTTTTACCATAAAATTCATGTGAAGAAAACGATGGGTAAAAAAAACTATCGAGTCCCGAAAGTGATTCGGGTAGTTTTTTTTGGATATGGAACTATGCATTGACAGCTAAAAGTTGTCAAAGCCGTAGAACTCACTGAGAGCTTCATTTTGACTGGTTATGGCTCCCGTAACTCCAAAAGAGGCAACCGTTATGGCTGTCCGAATAATCGATATCCTCAAGGCGCAACATCTAAGGTGCAAGGTGCAACATCCGTCCAAAATGCTGAAACAGTGCCGTACGACTTTTATAAATGAGTGCATGTATTTGAAATGGAACAGTACCATGGTGCACCACTCTCCAGCGATGGTATATCGACGACCAGCCACGGTGATCGCGTTTTACCATGAAATTGATCACGTGAAGAAAACGATGGGTAAAAAAACTATCGAGTCCCGAATGTTATTCAGGTAGTATTTTTTGGATATGGAACTGTGCATTGATGGCTAAAAGATGTCAAAGTTGTAGAACTCACAGAGAGCTTCGTTTTGACAGGTTATGGCTCCCGTAACTCCAAAAGAGGCAACCGTTATGGCTGTTCGAATAATCGATATCCTCCAGGCGCAACATCTACGGTGCAAGGTGCAACATCCATCCAAAATGCCGAAAAGGTGCCGTACGACTTATAGAAATGAGTGCATGGATTTGAAATGGAACAGTACCATGGTGCACCACTCTCCAGCGGTAGTATACCGACGACCAGCCACGGTGATCGCGTTTTACCATAAAATTCACGTGAAGAAAACGATGGGTAAAAAACACTACCGAGTCCAGAAAGTGATTCGGGTAGTTTTTTTTGATATGGAACTATGCATTGATGGCTAAAAGCTGCCAAAGCCGTAGAACTCACAGAGAGCTTCGTTTTGACTGGTTATGGCTCCTGTAACTCCAAAAGAGGCAACCGTTATGGCTATCTGAATAATCGATATCCTCAGGGCGCAACATCTACGGTGCAAGGTGCAACATCCATCCAAAATGTCGAAACAGTGCCGTACCACTTTTAGAAATGAGTGCATGGATTTGAAATGGAACAGTACCATAGTGCACCACTATCCAGCGGTGGTATATCGACGCCAGCCACGGTGATCGCGTTTTACCATAAAATTCACATGAAGAAAACGAGGGATAAAAAAAAACTTTCGAGTCCCGAAAGTGATTCGAGTAGTCTTTTTTTGGATATGGAACTATGCATTGATGGCTAAAAGCGGTCAAAGCCATAGAACTCACAGAGAGCTTCGTTTTGACTGGTTATGGCTCCCGTAACTCCAAAAGAGGCAACCGTTACGGCTGTCCGTATAATCGATATCCTCAGGGCGCAACATCTACGGTGTAAGGTGGAACATCCGTCCAAAATGCTGAAACAGTGCCGTACGACTTTTAGAAAGGAGTGCATGGATTTGAAACGGAACAGTACCATGGTGCACTACTCTCCAGCGATGGTATATCGACGACCAGCCACGGTGATCGCGTTTTACCATAAAATTCACGTGAAGAAAACGATGGGTAAAAAAACCGTCGAAAGTGATTCGAATAGTCTTTTTTTGGATATGGAACTATGCATTGACGGCTAAAAGTAGTCAAAGCCGTAGAACTAACGAAGAGCTTCGTTTTGACTGGTTATGGCTCCCGTAACACCAAAAGAGGCAACCGTTATGGCTGTCCGAATAATCGATATCCTCCGGGCGCAACATCTACGGTGCAAGTTGCGACATCCATCCAAAATGCTGAAACAGTGCCGTACGACTTTTAGAAATGAGTGCATGGATTTGAAACGGAACAGTACCTTGGTGCACCACTCTCCAGCGGTGGTATATCGACGACCAACCACGGTAATCGCGTTTTACCATAAAATTCACGTAAAGAAAACGACGGGTAAAAAAAAATATCGAGTGTCGAAAGTGATTCGGATAGTCTTTTTTTGGATATGGAACTATGTATTGACGGCTAAAAGCAGTCAAAGCCGTAGAACTCACAAAGAGCTTCGTTTTGACGGGTTATGGCTCCCGTAACACCAAAAGAGGCAACCGTTATGGCTGTCCGAATAATCGATATCCTCAGCGCGCAACATCTACGGTGCAAGGTGCAACATCCGTCCAAAATGACGAAATAGTGCCGTACGACTTTTAGAAATGAGTGCATGGATTTGAAACGGAACAGTACCATGGTGCACCACTCTCCAGCGATGGTATATCGACGACCAGCCACGGTGATCGCGTTTTACCATAAAATTCACGTGAAGAAAACGATGGATAAGAAAAACTATCGATTCCCGAATGTGATTCGGGTAGTCTTTTTTTGGATATGGAACTATGCATTGACGGCTAAAAGCTGTAAAAGCCATAGAACTCATAGAGAGCTTCGTTTCGACTGGTTATGGCTCCCGTAACTCCAAAAGAGGCAACCGTTATGTCTGTCCGAATAATCAATATCCTCCGGGTGCAACATCTATGGTGCAAGGTGCAACATCCGTCCAAAAGGCTGAAACAGTGCCGTACGACTTTCAGAAATGAGTCATGGATTTGAAACGGAACAGTACCATGGTGCACCTCTCTCCACCGGTGGTATACCGACGACCAGCCACGGTGATCGCGTTTTACCATAAAATTCATGTGAAGAAAACGATGGGTAAAAAAACCTAGCGAGTCCCAAAAGTGATTCGGGTAGTTTTTTTTGGATATGGAACTATGCATTGACAGCTAAAAGTTGTCAAAGCCGTAGAACTCACTGAGAGCTTCATTTTGACTGGTTCTGGCTTCCGTAACTCCAAAAGTGGCAACCGTTATGGCTGTCCGAATAATCGATATCCTCAGGGTGCAACATCTACGGTGCAAGGTGCAACATCCGTCCAAACTACCGAAACAGTGCCGTACGACTTTTAGAAATGAGTGCATGGATTTGAAATAGAATAATACCATGGTGCACCACTCTCCTGCGGTGGTATATCGACGACAAGCCACGGCGATCGCGTTTTATCATAAAATTCACATGAAGAAAACGATGGATAAAAAAACTTCGAGTCTCGAAAGTGATTCGGGTAGTCTTTTCTTGGATATGGAACTATGCATTGACGGCTAAAAGATGTTAAAGCCATAAAACTCACAGAGAGCTTCATTTTGACGGGTTATGATTCCCGTAACTCCAAAAGAGGCAACCGTTATGGTTGTACGAATAATCGATATCCTCAGGGCGCAACATCTACGGTGCAAGGTGTATCATCCGTCCAAAATACCGAAACAGTGCCGTAAGACTTTTAGAAATGAGTGCATGGATTTGAAATGGAACAGTACCATGGTGCACCACTCTCCAGCGGTGGTTGTCGACGACCAGCCACGGTGATCGCGTTTTACCATAAAATTCACGTGAAGAAAACGATGGATAAAAAAAAACTTTCGACTCCCGAAAGTGATTCGGGTTGTCTTTTTTTGGATAGGGAACTATGCATTGACGGCTAAAAGCTGTCAAAGCCGTAGAACTCACAGAGAGCTTCATTTTGACTGGTTATGGCTCCCGTAACTTCAAAAGAGGCAACCGTTATGGCTATCCGAATAATCGATATCTTTAGGGCGCAACATCTATGGTGCAAGGTGCAACATCCGTCCAAAATGTCGAAACAGTGCCGTACCACTTTTAGAAATGAGTGCATGGATTTGAAATGGAACAGTATCATGGTGCACCACTATCCAGCGGTGGTATATCGACGACCAGCCACGGTATTCGCGTTTTACCATAAAATTCACGTGAAGAAAACGATGTGTAAAAAAAACTATCGGGTGCCGAAACTGATTCCCATAGTCTTTTTTTGGATATGGAACTATGCATTCACGGTTAAAGCTGTCAAAGCTGTAGAACTCACAAAGAGCTTTGTTTTGATTGGTTATGGCTCCCGTAACTACAAAAGAGGCAACCGTTATGGCTGTCCGAATAATCAATATCCTCAGGGCGCAACATCTATGGTGCAAGGTGCAACATACGTCCAAAATGCCGAAACAGTGCCATACGACTTATAGAAATGAGTGCATGGATTTGAAACGAAACAGTACCATGGTGAACCACTCTCCAGCGGTTGTATACCGACGACCAGCCACGATGATCGCGTTTTACCATAAAATTCACGTGAAGAAAACGATGGAAAAAAACTTTCGAGTCCCAAAAGTGATTCGGGTAGTCTTTTTTTGGATATGGAACTATGCATTGACGGCTAAAAGCTGTTAAAGCCGTAAAACTCACAGAGAGCTTTGTTTTGACGGGTTATGATTCCCGTAACTCCTAAAGAGGAAACTGTTATGGTTGTCCGAATAATCGATATCCTCAGGGCGCAACATCTACGGCGCAAGGTGCAACATCCGTCCAAAATACCGAAACAGTGTCGTACGACTTTTAGGAATGAGTGCATAGATTTGACACAGAATAGTACCATGGTGCACCACTCTCCAGCGGTGGTATATCGACGACCAGCCACGGTGATCGCGTTTTACCATAAAATTCACGTGAAGAAAACGATGGATAAAAAAAACATTTGAGTCCCGAAAGTGATTCGGGTAGTCTTTTTTTGGATATGGAACTATGCATTGACGGCTAAAAGCTGTCAAAGCCGTAGAACTCACAAAGAGCTTCGTTTTGACTGGTTATGGCTCCCGTAACTCCAAAAGAGGCAATCGTTATGGCTGTCCGAATAATCGATATCTTCAGGGCGCAACGTCTACGGTGCAAGGTGCAACATCCGTCCAAAATGCTGAAACAGTGCCGTACGACTTTTAGAAATGAGTGCATGTATTTGAAACGGAACAGTACCATGGTGCACCACTCTCCAACGATGGTATATCGACGACCAACCACGGTGATCGCGTTTTACCATGAAATTCACGTGAAGAAAACGATGGGTAAAAAAAACTATCGAGTCCCGAATGTTATTCGGGTAGTATTTTTTGGATATGGAACTGTGCATTGATGGCTAAAAGATGTTAAAGTTGTAGAACTCACAGAGAGCTTCGTTTTGACTGGTTGTGGCTCCCGTAACTCCAAAAGAGGCAACCGTTATGGCTGTCCGAATAATCGATATCCTCCGGGCGCAACATCTACGGTGCAAGGTGCAACATCCATCCAAAATGCCGAAACGGTGTCGTACGACTTATAGAAATGAGTGCATGGATTTGAAACGGAACAGTACCATGGTGCACCACTCTCCCGCGGTAGTATACCGACGACCAGCCACGGTGATCGCGTTTTACCATAAAATTCACGTGAAGAAAACGATGGGTGATAAAAAATTACCAAGTCCCGAAAGTGATTCGGGTAGTCTTTTTTTGGATATGGAACTATGCATTGACGGCTAAAAGCTGTTAAAGCCATATAACTCACAGAGAGCTTCATTTTGACTGGTTATGGTTCCCATAACTCCAAAAGAGGCAGCCGTTATGGCTATCCGAATAATCGATATCCTCAGGGCGCAACATCTACGGTGCAAGGTGCAACATCCGTCCAAAATGCCGAAACAGTGCCGTACGACTTTTAGAAAGGAGTGCATGGATTTGAAACGGAACAGTACCATGGTGCACCACTATCCAGCGGTGGTATATCGACGACCAGCCACGATAATCGCATTTTACCATAAAATTCACATGAAGAAAAGGATGGGTAAAAAAACTATCGAGTGCTGAAAGTGATTCAAATAGTCTTTTTTTGGACATGGAACTATGCATTGACGGCTAAAAGCTGTCAAAACCGTAGAACTCACAAAGAGCTTCGTTTTGACTGGTTATGGCTCCCGTAACTCCAAAAGAGGCAACCGTTATGGCTGTCCGAATAATCAATATGCTCAGGGCGCAACATCTACGGTGCAAGGTGCAACATCCATCCAAAATGCCGAAACAGTGCCGTACAACTTTTAGAAATAAGTGCATGGATTTGAATAGGAACAGTACCATGGTGAACCACTCTCCAGCGGTGGTATACCGACGACCAGTCACGGTGATCGCGTTTTACCATAAAATTCACGTGAAGAAAACGATGGGTAAAAAAAAATATCGAGTCCCGAAAGTGATTCAGGTAGTTTTTTTTTATATTGAACTATGCATTGACGGCTAAAAGCTGTCAAAGCCGTAGAACTCACAGAGAGCTTCGTTTTGACTGGTTATGGCTTCCGTAACTCCAAAAGAGGCAACCGTTATGGCTGTCCGAATAATCGATATCCTCAGGGCACAAAATCTACTGTGCAAGGCGCAACATCCGTCCAAAATACCGAAACAGTGCCGTACGAGTTTTAGAAATGAGTGCATTGATTTGAAACGGAACAGTACCATGGTGCACCACTCTCCAACGGTGGTATATCGACGACCAGCCATGGTGATCGCGTTTTACCATAAAATTCACATGAAGAATACGATGGATAAAAAACTTTCGAGTCCCGAAAGTGATACGGGTAGTCTTTTTTTGGAAATGGAACTATGCATTGACGGCTAAAAGCTGTCAAAGCCGTAGAACTCACAGAGAGCTTCGTTTTGACTGGTTATGTCTCCCGTAACTCCAAAAGAGGCAACCGTTATGGCTGTCCGAATAATCGATATCCTCAGGGCGCAACATCTACGGTGCAAGGTGCAACATCCGTCCAAAATGCTGAAACAGTGCCGTACGTCTTTTAGAAATGAGTGCATGGATTTGAAACGGAATAGTACCATGGTGCACCACTCTCCAGCGGTGGTATACCGACGACCAGCCACGGTGATCGCGTTTGACCATAAAATTCACGTGAAGAAAACGATGGGTAAAAAAAACTATCGAGTGACGAAAGTGATTCAGATAGTCTTTTTTTGGATATGGAACTATGCATTGACGGCTAGAAGCTGTCAAAGCCGTAGAACTCACAAAGAGCTTCGTTTTGACTGGTTATGGATCCCATTACTCCAAAAGAGGCTACCATTAAGGCTATCCGAATAATCGATATCCTCAGGGCGCAACATCTACGGTGCAAGGTGCAACATCCGTCCAAAATGCCGAAATAGTGCCGTACGACTTTTAGAAATGAGTGCATGGATTTGAAACGGAACAGTACCATGGTGCACCACTCTCCAATGGTGGTATACCGACGACCAGCCACAGTGATCGCGTTTTACCATAAAATTCACGTGAAGAAAACGATGGGTAAAAAAAACTATCGAGTCCCGAAAGTGATTCGTTTAGTTTTTTATGGATATGGAACTATGCATTGATGGCTAAAAGCTGTCAAAGCCATAGAACTCACAAAGAGCTTCGTTTTGATTGGTTTTGGCTTCTGTCACTCCAAAAGAGGCAACCGTTATAGCTGTCCGAATAATCGATATCCTCAGGGCGCAACATCTACGGTGCAAGGTGAAACATCCATCCAAAATGTCGAAACAGTGCCATACGACTTTTAGAAATTAGTGCATGGATTTGAAACGGAATAGTACCATGGTGCACCACTCTCCAGCGGTGGTATATAGACGACCAGTGTGATAACCCTGATTTTTGTGAGTAATTTCATGATTTAATTTAGTTTGTATTTGTTTGAAATTGCATTGAAAAAAATAGGAATAGGAAATTGATTTGCAGATACCAAGTATAAAACATGCACATGTGCACAAGGCAGTGCACAAACATGTACACAGTTTTCTGTGTGATAAAATAAGCAACAATCAATGGAAATAATAGGATATATGAATTACAAGTATATATACATGTAGGCAGAAATCATCAAGCCTTAAAAAAAAAAAAGACTTAGGCCAGGGTAGGCATACATGTATTATACATGTGCACTAAATAATACTTGCAGAAATAAAAAGAAAAATTAACATTTTGCATGAAAATGGTATGAGCTCTTGGACAAGCACTTTATCCATTTTTAACAATTCCTTTTTACTTTAAAAAAAAAAACAGAAAATAGAAATCATGCAAATAACATGACCGGGGCAATGAGGTATATTTTCTGGAAAATATACCAGGACCATTTACCCATTTTCTCTAAAAATGTTAGAATAAGAGGCAGATCATAGTTGGTAGGGTAAAATTGGCATTTGGTAATTTCCTTAAACCCTAGTAGCAGCCAGAGTTCATATAAGAAGACCTGGTGTGGTAAGGTTTTATGATTGCTCTACCTCTTAAAAAGAAAAATATACAAGGCATAAACCAGAGAAAATAGGAGAAGGCAGAAGACTAAAAAGGGGTTCATAAGGCATAGGAAGAAGAAGGATTAATGTGAGTAATCTCACTGAAAACTTTGGCATTAAGACCTGAATATTGAGGCAGCCAGTTTGAACTAATTTTCTTTTACAAGTTATGTTTTATGATTGGATGACTTTGGCTTGTTAATGATTTGTTTAAGGGTAAAACCTCTATCTGATTTACCCAGAAAAATAAGAGTCATGGATTCATGAACTAAAATGGTTGTCTGAGATATGGGATAACTTTGAGATTGGGTGTTTTCTTTTATAAGTTTTCTTTGTAAGTTGTTTGTAAAATCCCCGGATTCAAGTAGTGGGTATATGGTCTGAAGGTAGAAAGAAATATGGGCTGTGACATTGTGTTGTTGCTTATGTCTCATATTAATTAAAACAAAAGAAAATGTAGAAGTGCAATGTTGTACATGTGCTGAGCTTCTATGTTTTATGAAATACCCAAATCAAATATACTTGTGGTTTAGCCAGATCATGAATCTGATTGAACCAGAGGTAAGGAAGAATATATATATGTATCTGGCAAATTACTCAGGACCATATGCTTACATCTTGATCCAGTAAAACACATAGGCAAAATAATGTGCTAAGAAGTCACCTCACTCTTTTATGGTAAAATGGTTGCTTCTGAGAATTTAACTTACCAAACTCTGGATGAATATATGTTGCTTGCATCATTTATGTTTCTCTGATTAAGAAGTGAGATGCAGAAGGGATTAGCACTGCTATGAAAAATATTAAAACACTTAGTAATTTAACTAAGGACTTGGGATCTTAGGGCTACCAAAGTATAGCTTGGCAATGGGAATATTGCAAGTTCACACATGGTATATTTATACCCAGGGGCCTGAGTGTGCTGGGTTAACAGAGAAAGGTCCCAGGCAGTGTGTGTTTAAAAAGAAGAAAGTAGCTAAAGACCCTGTTATATTTGATAATGAATTCTAGGAATAGATTCAGGAGAGGTCTGGGCAAAAATCCCTGATGGCCAGTAAAGTTGAAAAGGAGATGATAACTGAATTGATGTTTGCATTTGGTTGTTTTAGTGCTTATTGGTGAATCTTGTGGTTGTTTTCTATGAACTAAATCATTGTGATCATATATAATCTGTTTGGCACTAATATGAATGCACAGGCTTCACAAAAACATGCACACAGAAGACATTGAGTTTCTTATTCTTGCAAAGAACTGGAATATAAATAGAATTGAAATAAATCATGTTTTCAGTTAGATTATTCACACCAGACAAATAGTCTGACCCTTTTGTGTTTATGCACCATTTGGTGTTTCATATTTATATGGGGCAGTTCATGGTGATTTTGCAGGGAAATAGGGATTGCTTTGATCAGGCTTTGGATGTTAAACTGCTTAAGATTTGGATGCTATGTTTTTAAAAGTCTTTTGCTGAAGCTAAATTAGATATTCATGTTGAACTATGCTAAGATATTTGTTTAAGTTGCCTAGAAAAAAAAAACAATGTATTATCATTCACTGTTTTGTAAGTGTTGAACTTACATGTAATAGCTGAACTATATGCTTTGTTTTGTTAAATGCTTTGCTAAGAAAAATGAATTTCAAGCTTCAAGAACAGTTAGGCTATAATGGTAGAAAATCTGAGTTTGAAAGAATTTGTGGTTTGCAAGTATATCTATAGAACTGGCATAGGAAAATCCATGTTCAAGTCAAAATTAAATCTGATAGGAAGAATTTGAGTTGCTTTGAAAAGAAAATGATATAACAGGTATTTGGTAACTAAGTAGTGCAAACCAAAACAGGGCTAACATAGCCATTTTCTTGAGCCTGGGTTAAGACAGCACCCATGTGTTTTTTAATTAAGTTTTAGATCTGTTTCATAGCCAAATACAGGGTAGACTCAGGCAAATATGTAAACAAGGGAAAAATAAAAAGAAAAAAAAAACAAAAATTGGGTTGAACCGACCAGCATAGCACTCGAACTTGTGACCTCTCATGTATAAGTTAGGCGCGTTTCCATTACGCCTAGATGTTGCTTGTGTTCACTTAGGATCCACTTTCTTATAGCCTGAGTTTGAACACACATGCACAGAAACATGCACACACACATGCACAAGTAAAAGCATAGTTACCCAGTAAGAAAATCAGAAGAATTTATGTAAAATAAGGAGCCTTGAGATATAAAATCAATAGTAATGCATTAACCCAAGTCATTTGAAAAAAAAAAGAAAAACCTAATTTTGAAAAGAACACCATTGCTATGTAGAGAGTATTTCTTTAAGCAATACTCAAACAGGTTTCTACCTTCAAAATCTCTACACTCTGATTTAGGTAGAAGATGACTTATATATCTTCATATATATAAGTTCAAGATAAAATGATTAAACCAATATTTATTGGCAGAAAGGTCCTGGATAGAAGAAAAATTGAATTAAATATTTTTCTTGATTAAATGACCACTGAGTGTATGTTAAAAAAAAAAATTTAAGTGGGTCATTTCATTTGGTATCAGAGCTATGTTGTTAAATAACATTGCAAAAATTTTGTATGAATTTGTTTGCATTGGATGTATAGAAGTATTTACTGCTTTGGATGTTTTGTTTCTATATATATTTACACTATTGATATCTATTATGACAGAATAAGTGATAAATTAAAATGAATTAATCTATAGAGCATTAGGCAAAACAGACTAACCTAAGTGTTATATCCATAGAGCTATGGTAGGACCCAGACATCAAAATGTAGGAACAAGTGAACCACCCATGGTGAATGTGCAAGAATTCATGAGGGCCATAAGAGATGGAGTAGGCAACAGGCAGGAAAATCCACATGAGGAACTTTCCAAACTACTCAAGACTTTTACTAATCTTGGAGGCAAAACCTTTGATGGCACAGAAGGAGTTATGGGGGTTCAAAATTGGCTTAGAATTCTGGAAAGAATCTTTGCAGACATGCAAGTTGAAGACCAAAGGAAGAGGCAAATTGCATCCAGGCAATTGAGAGGAGCAGCCTTGGATTGGTGGGAAGTTATCATAGCTGGAAGACCTGAAGGAGAAGTGACATGGGATCAGTTTAAAGCAATGTTGGAAGGCAGATTTATCCCTGCATCAGCTAAGGAATCTTTACTGGAGGAATTCATCAAATTGAGGCAAGGGACTATGAGTGTCACTGAGTACACTCAGAAGTTTGAATCATTGGCAAAGTATGGTGCAGTGCTCATCACTACTGAGGAAGCTAAGAATGGCAGATATATCCAAGGGTTGAACTCTAGCCTTAGTAGAGCCATGCTACCATATAAGGATAAAACTTTTGATCAAGTTTTGGATTTGACTCTGAGCATTGAACAACATGATAAAGCTAGAGAAAATTTCAGAGCATTCAAAAATAATCAGAACAAGAAGGGAAAGGGTAAATTCCACCCTTATGATAAAAAGAAAACAGACATAACTTCCACCAAGAAACCAGAAGAAGCTAGAACTGCTGAAGTTAAGAAGAGGATCACTTGTTACAACTGTGGACAAGAGGGGCACATGAAAAATAGGTGCACCAATCCTAGACCAGCATCCTTCAATTGTCACCATTGTGGGAAGGAAGGTCACATAAAAAGGAACTGCCCAGATTTTAAGCAAGGAAAATTAGGGGCTTTGGAAGGGAAAGGCAAGGCAGCTGAGGGATCAAATGTTGAAAAGCATGGTCAAGTTGAAGGCACTTTGCTTATCCATTCAATACCTTTAACAGTAGTATATGATACTGGGGCTACACACTCATTGATCTCTCATGATATTGCACAACAATTAAAATTGAACTGTATGATTGTTGATAAACCACTGCTAATTAGAAGCCCTATAGGTAGTTCATGTGTCATGGGTATGATGTGCATGCAATTGGGATTAAATATAGGAGGACATGTGTTTGAGTCAAACCTATATGTGTTGCAATATCCAGACATAGGAATTATTTTAGGAGTTGATTGGTTGAGTAGATATAAGGCTATCATAAATATGGAGACATCCACCATATCATTGAAGGTCTCGGATGGACAAAGAATAATTGTTCTTTGTGAGGCAAACAAAAATAGAAGTATAGCCAACCTTTCTGCATTGTCAAATGAAAAACCCATGCCTGCATTAGAAGAGATCCCCATAGTTAATCAATATGATGATGTGTTTGGGGAAGTAAGAGGAGTTCCTAATCATAGGCCAGTTGAATTTTCAATTAGCATAATTCCAGGAGCTAGCCCAGTGGTTAAAAGACCAACCAGAATGGGGCCTAAGGAATTGATGGAGTTGAAAAAGCAATTAGTTGAACTAGAAGAAAAAGGTTTTATTAGACCCAGTAGCTCATCATGGGGAGCACCAGTAGTCTTTGTTAAGAAACATGATGGATCCCTGAGATTATGTATTGACTATAGGGAATTAAATAAAGTCACAGTTAAAAATAAATACCCCTTACCAAGAATTGATGATCTCTTTGATCAATTGAGTGGTGCAAAAATATTTTCTAGACTTGATTTAGCTTCAGGCTTTCATCAGATGAAAGTAGAAGAGGAAAGCATTAAGTATACAGCCTTTAACACTAGATATGGACTTTATGAATTTTTGGCGATGCCATTTGGCTTAACAAATGCTCCTTCCTATTTTGTTGATTTGATGAATAGGATTTTCAGAGAATACTTGGATAAGTTTGTATTAATATTCATTGATGATATATTAATTTATTATAAGTCAGTTAGGGAGCATGAAAACCATTTGCATTTGGTATTTGAGAAATTGAGACAGGAAGACTTGAAAGCAAAGTTTTCAAAATGCACTTTTTGGCAGAATGAAGTGAACTTTCTAGGCCATATTATATCAGAAAAAGGAATAGCTGTGGACTCCAATAAAGTCATTGTAGTGCAAGCTTGGAAAAGGCCTACTAATGTTACTGAAGTCAGATCATTCATGGGAATGGCTGGTTACTATAGAAGATTTATAAAAGATTTTGCAAAAATCTCAATTCCATTAACCAGATTGACTAGGAAGAATCAAGTGTTCACTTGGACTGAGGAATGTGAAAATGCCTTTGGGAAATTAAAAGAAGCACTGGTACAAGCTCCAATTCTTAAAGTACCTGAGGGAAATGAAAACTTGGTGGTGTATACTGATGCAAGTGGACAAGGGCTTGGAGCAGTATTGATGCAACAACATCAGGTAATAGCTTATGCTTCTAGGCAGTTGAAATCAAGTGAAGTAAGGTATGCTACTCATGACCTTGAATTGGCTGCTATAGTGTATGCCCTTAAGCTATGGAGACACTATTTGTTAGGAGCAAAATTTGAAGTATATACAGACCATAAATCCCTCAAATATTTGTTTTCACAAAAAGAATTAAATATGAGGCAGCAAAGATGGATTGAACTCTTGGCCTCATATGATTTTGAAATATTATACACACCAGGTAAGGCTAATAAAGTAGCAGATGCCCTAAGTAGACAACATGCTAAAGTGGCTAGATTAATGATAGAAGAGTTTAACACTTTATCATTATTAATTGATTCAGAGATAAAAAGTGATAACATAGAAAACATGAGCTTATGCAGTGGGAAGGTAGAAATGGGAAAATTAAGTTTTATTACTCTGGGATCAGAATTGAAAAATAAAGTTGCAATGCTACAAAACCAAGATCCATTTTTATTAGGAAAGAAGACACAAATATTAAATGGTGAGACAGTAGAAGGTTTTCAGTTGGATGAGCAAGGCCATCTGAAGAAAGGAGAAAGAATATGTTTTCCAGCAATGGATGAGTTGAAGCAAGAAATTTTGGATGCTTACCATAAAAGCAAATATACTATACACCCAGGAAGCACAAGAATGTATCACAACCTCAAGAGAGATTATTGGTGGAGTGGTATGAAGAGTGCAGTGGCAACCTATGTATCAAAATGTATGGTTTGCCAGCAGGTGAAGGATGAGTATCAAAAACCCTCAGGAATGCTTCAACCTTTACAAATACCACAGTGGAAATGGGAAGACATATCAATGGATTTTATTGATGGTTTGCCTAGAACTAGGAGGGGAAATGATAGTATTTGGGTAGTGGTTGATAGGTTAACCAAGTCAGCCCACTTTATGCCAGTAAGGTCAGAAAGAAATGCTAATACCTTAGCCCAGTTGTTTATTAAAGAAGTAGTCAGACTGCATGGTGTACCAAAGACTATAGTAAGTGATAGAGATACCATCTTCACTTCAAAATTTTGGCAGAGCTTTCACAAGGCAATGGGGACTGATTTATGTTTGAGTACAGCATACCATCCTCAATCTGATGGTCAAACAGAAATTGTGAACAAATTGCTTGAAGACATGTTGAGAGCATGTGTATTGGATTGGGGAGGAAGCTGGGAAGATTACATATATCTAGCTGAATTTGCATACAATAACACCCATCACAGTAGCATAGGCATGGCCCCCTTTGAAGCTCTCTATGGAAGGCCATGTTTATCACCTTCAAGTTGGCATGAGTCTGGAGAAAAAGTGGTCTTAGGACCAGAAAATGTGAAGGAGACTTCTGAAAAGGTAGCCTTGATCAGAAAAAGAATTGCCTCTGCCCAAGATAGGCAAAAGAAATATGCAGATCAAAGGAGGAAAGCAGTACAATATGATGTTGGGGATTATGTGTTCATCAAGATATCACCCATGAAAAAGGTTCTAAGGTTTGGGAAACAAGGAAAGTTGATTCCTAGATATATAGGACCATATAAAATTCTAGAAAGAATAGGGACAGTAGCCTATAAATTAGAATTGCCAGAAGAAATGAGAGCAATGCATGATGTCTTTCATGTGTCTCAACTAAGGAGATGGGTTCATGATAAGGAAGCAATATTAGAATCCTCTAAAGATGTGCAGATTGATCCTAGAATGATCTATGAAAAGGAACCAATGGGCATAGTTTCTAGAGAAACTAAGAAATTGAGAAACAAAGAAATTAAATTAGTAAAAGTACAATGGAGTCTAGACCCAAATGATTGCACGTGGGAAGTGGAGGATAAAATCAGAAATGATTATCCCCAACTGTTTGATTGAAGAAAAGGTAAATCTATATATATATGTACATATTAATGAATGTGTTGGTTGAATATGCATTGTGATTTTTATTTTGTGTTGATGTGCATAGTGCTTAATAGGTGATTGGTTTGAAAATGGTTTTGAAATCAGAAAAAAAAAATTTCTGAAGAAATGATACTTAAGTTAAGTATGAAAGAATTGTGGGACACAATTCCTAAAAGGAGGGGTATATGTGATAACCCTGATTTTTGTGAGTAATTTCATGATTTAATTTAGTTTGTATTTGTTTGAAATTGCATTGAAAAAAATAGGAATAGGAAATTGATTTGCAAATACCAAGTATAAAACATGCACATGTGCACAAGGCAGTGCACAAACATGTACACAGTTTTCTGTGTGATAAAATAAGCAACAATCAATGGAAATAATAGGATATATGAATTACAAGTATATATACATGTAGGCAGAAATCATCAAGCCTTAAAAAATAAAAGACTTAGGCCAGGGTAGGCATACATGTATTATACATGTGCACTAAATAATACTTGCAGAAATAAAAAGAAAAATTAACATTTTGCATGAAAATGGTATGAGCTCTTGGACAAGCACTTTATCCATTTTTAGCAATTCCTTTTTACTTTAAAAAAAAAACAGAAAACAGAAATCATGCAAATAACATGACCGGGGCAATGAGGTATATTTTCTGGAAAATATACCAGGACCATTTACCCATTTTCTCTAAAAATGTTAGAATAAGAGGCAGATCATAGTTGGTAGGGTAAAATTGGCATTTGGTAATTTCTTTAAACCCTAGTAGCAGCCAGAGTTCATATAAGAAGACCTGGTGTGGTAAGGTTTTATGATTGCTCTACCTCTTAAAAAGAAAAATATACAAGGCATAAACCAGAGAAAATAGGAGAAGGCAGAAGACTAAAAAGGGGTTCATAAGGCATAGGAAGAAGAAGGATTAATGTGAGTAATCTCACTGAAAACTTTGGCATTAAGACCTGAATATTGAGGCAGCCAGTTTGAACTAATTTTCTTTTACAAGTTATGTTTTATGATTGGATGACTTTGGCTTGTTAATGATTTGTTTAAGGGTAAAACCTCTATCTGATTTACCCAGAAAAATAAGAGTCATGGATTCATGAACTAAAATGGTTGTCTGAGATATGGGATAACTTTGAGATTGGGTGTTTTCTTTTATAAGTTTTCTTTGTAAGTTGTTTGTAAAATCCCCGGATTCAAGTAGTGGGTATATGGTCTGAAGGTAGAAAGAAATATGGGCTGTGACATTGTGTTGTTGCTTATGTCTCATATTAATTAAAACAAAAGAAAATGTAGAAGTGCAATGTTGTACATGTGCTGAGCTTCTATGTTTTATGAAATACCCAAATCAAATATACTTGTGGTTTAGCCAGATCATGAATCTGATTGAACCAGAGGTAAGGAAGAATATATATATATGTATCTGGCAAATTACTCAGGACCATATGCTTACATCTTGATCCAGTGAAACCCATAGGCAAAATAATGTGCTAAGAAGTCACCTCACTCTTTTATGGTAAAATGGTTGCTTCTGAGAATTTAACTTACCAAAATCTGGATGAATATATGTTGCTTGCATCATTTATGTTTCTCTGATTAAGAAGTGAGATGCAGAAGGGATTAGCACTGCTATGAAAAATATTAAAACACTTAGTAATTTAACTAAGGACTTGGGATCTTAGGGCTACCAAAGTATAGCTTGGCAATGGGAATATTGCAAGTTCACACATGGTATATTTATACCCAGGGGCCTGAGTGTGCTGGGTTAACAGAGAAAGGTCCCAGGCAGTGTGTGTTTAAAAAGAAGAAAGTAGCTAAAGACCCTGTTATATTTGATAATGAATTCTAGGAATAGATTCAGGAGAGGTCTGGGCAAAAATCCCTGATGGCCAGTAAAGTTGAAAAGGAGATGATAACTGAATTGATGTTTGCATTTGGTTGTTTTAGTGCTTATTGGTGAATCTTGTGGTTGTTTTCTATGAACTAAATCATTGTGATCATATATAATCTGTTTGGCACTAATATGAATGCACAGGCTTCACAAAAACATGCACACAGAAGACATTGAGTTTCTTATTCTTGCAAAGAACTGGAATATAAATAGAATTGAAATAAATCATGTTTTCAGTTAGATTATTCACACCAGACAAATAGTCTGACCCTTTTGTGTTTATGCACCATTGGGTGTCTCATATTTATATGGGGCAGTTCATGGTGATTTTGCAGGGAAATAGGGATTGCTTTGATCAGGCTTTGGATGTTAAACTGCTTAAGATTTGGATGCTATGTTTTTAAAAGTCTTTGCTGAAGCTAAATTAGATATTCATGTTGAACTATGCTAAGATATTTGTTTAAGTTGCCTAGAAAAAAAAACCAATGTATTATCATTCACTGTTTTGTAAGTGTTGAACTTACATGTAATAGCTGAACTATATGCTTTGTTTTGTTAAATGCTTTGCTAAGAAAAATGAATTTCAAGCTTCAAGAACAGTTAGGCTATAATGGTAGAAAATCTGAGTTTGAAAGAATTTGTGGTTTGCAAGTATATCTATAGAACTGGCATAGGAAAATCCATGTTCAAGTCAAAATTAAATCTGATAGGAAGAATTTGAGTTGCTTTGAAAAGAAAATGATATAACAGGTATTTGGTAACTAAGTAGTGCAAACCAAAACAGGGCTAACATAGCCATTTTCTTGAGCCTGGGTTAAGACAGCACCCATGTGTTTTTTAATTAAGTTTTAGATCTGTTTCATAGCCAAATACAGGGTAGACTCAGGCAAATATGTAAACAGGGGAAAAATAAAAAGAAAAAAAAAACAAAAATTGGGTTGAACCGACCAGCATAGCACTCGAACTTGTGGCCTCTCATGTATAAGTTAGGCGCGTTTCCATTACGCCTAGATGTTGCTTGTGTTCACTTAGGATCCACTTTCTTATAGCCTGAGTTTGAACACACATGCACAGAAACATGCACACACACATGCACAAGTAAAAGCATAGTTACCCAGTAAGAAAATCAGAAGAATTTATGTAAAATAAGGAGCCTTGAGATATAAAATCAATAGTAATGCATTAACCCAAGTCATTTGAAAAAAAATGAAAAACCTAATTTTGAAAAGAACACCATTGCTATGTAGAGAGTATTTCTTTAAGCAATACTCAAACAGGTTTCTACCTTCAAAATCTCTACACTCTGATTTAGGTAGAAGATGACTTATATATCTTCATATATATAAGTTCAAGATAAAATGATTAAACCAATATTTATTGGCAGAAAGGTCCTGGATAGAAGAAAAATTGAATTAAATATTTTTCTTGATTAAATGACCACTGAGTGTATGTTAAAAAAAAAAAATTTAAGTGGGTCATTTCAACCAGCCACGGTGATCGCGTTTTGCCATAAAATTCACGTGAAGAAAACGATGGGTAAAAAAAACCTCCGAGTCCCGAAAGTGATTCAAGTAGTCTTTTTTTGGATATGGAACTATGCATTGATGGCTAAAAGCCATCAATGCCGTAGAACTCACAAAGAGCTTCGTTTTGACTGGTTATGGCTCCCGTAACTCGAAAAGAGGCAAACGTTATGGTTGTCCGAATAATCGATATCCTCAGGGCGCAACATCTACGGTGCAAGGTGCAACATCCGTCCAAAATGCCGAAACGGTGTCGTACGACTTTTAGAAATGAGTGCATGGATTTGAAACGGAACAGTACCATGGTGCACCACTATCCAGCATTGGTATATCGACGACCAGCCACGGTGATCGCGTTTTACCATAAAATTCACGTGAAGAAAACGATGGGTAAAAAAAACTATCGAGTGCCGAAAGTGATTTAGATAGTCTTTTTTTGGATATGGAACTATGCATTGACGACTAAATGCTGTTAAAGAAGTAGAACTCACAGAGAGCTTCGTTTTGACTGTTATTGGCTCCCGTAACTCCAAAAGAGGCAACCGTTATGGCCGTCCGAATAATCGATATCCTCAAGGCGCAACATCTACGGTGCAAGGTGCAACATACGTCCAAAATGCCGAAACAGTGCCGTATGACTTTTATAAATGAGTGCATGGATTTGAAACGGAACAGTACCATGGTGCACCACTATCCAGCGGTGGTATATCAACAACCAGCCACGGTGATCGCGTTTTACCATAAAATTCACGTGAAGAAAACGATGGGTAAAAAAAACTATCGAGTCCCGAAAGTGATTCGGGTAGGTTTTTTTGGATATGGAACTATGCATTGATGGCTAAAATCTGTTAAAGCCGTCAAACTCATAAAGAGCTTCGTTTAGACTTTTTATGGCTCCCGTAACTCCAAAAGAGGCAATCGTTATGGCTGTCTGAATAATCGATATCCTCAAGGCGCAACATTTACGGTGCAAGGTACAACATCCATCTAAAATGCAGATACAGTGCCGTACGTCTTTTAGAAATAAGTGCATGGGTTTGAAATGGAACGGAACCATGGTGGACCACTCTCCAGTGGTGGTATATCAACGAACAGCCATGGTGATCACGTATTACCATAAAATTCACGTGAAGAAAACGATGGGTAATAAAACACTATCGAGTCCCGAAAGTGATTCGGGTAGTCTTTTTTTGGATATGGAACTATGCATTGATGGCTAAAAGCTATTAAAGCCGTATAACTCATAGAGAGCTTCGTTTTGACTGGTTATGGCTCCCGTAACTCCAAAAGATGCAACCGTTATGGCTTTCCGAATAATCGATATCCTCCGGGCGCAACATCTACGGTGCAAGGTGCAACATCCGTCCAAAAGGCCGAAACAGTGCCGTATGACTTTTAGAAATGAGTGCATGGATTTGAAATGGAACGATACCATGGTGCACCACACTCCAGCGGTGGTATATCGACGACCAGCCACGGTGATCGCGTTTTACCATAAAATTCACGTGATGAAAATGATGGGTAATAAAAAACTATCGAGTCCCGAAAGTGATTCGGGCAGTCTTTTTTGGATATGGAACTATGCATTGATGGCTAAAAGCTGTCAAAGCCGTAGAACTCACAAAGAGCTTCGTTTTGACTAGTTATGGCTTCCGTAACTCCAAAAGAGGCAACCGTTATGGCTGTCCGAATAATCGATATCCTCAGGGCGCAACGTCTACGGTGCAAGGTGCAACATCCGTCCCAAATGCCGAAACAGTGCCGTACGACTTTTAGAAATGAGTGCATGGATTTGAAACGGAACAGTACCATGGTGCACCACTCTCCAGCGGTGGTTTATTGACGACCAACCACGGTGATCGCGTTTTACCATAAAATTCACGTGAAGAAAACGTTGGATAATAAAAAACTATCGAGTCCCGAAAGTTATTCGGGTAGTCTTTTTTTGGATATGAAACTATGCATTGACGGCTAAAAGCTGTTAAAGCCGTAGAACTCACAGAGAACTTCGTTTTGACTGGTTATGGCTTCCATAACTCCAAAAGAGGCAACCGTTATGGCTGTCCGAATAATCGATATCCTCAGGGCGCAACATCTACGGTGTAAGGTGAAACATCCGCCCAAAATACCTAAAATGTACCGTAAGACTTTTAGAAATGAGTGCATGGATTTGAAACGGAACAGTACCATGGTGCACCACTCTCCAGGAGTGATATATCGACGACCAGCCACGGTTATCGCATTTTACCATAAAATTCACGTGAAGAAAACGATAGGTAAAAAAAACATTCGACTCCCGAAAGTGATTCGGATAGTCTTTTTTTGGATATGGAACAATGCATTGACGGCTAAAAGCTATCAATGCCGTAGAACTCACAGAGAGCTTCGTTTAGACTGGTTATGGCTCCCGTAAGTCCAAAAGAGGCAACCGTTATGGCTGTCCGAATAATCGATATCCTCAGGGCGCAACATCTACGGTGCAAGGTGCAACATCCGTCCAAAATGCCGAAACAGTGCCGTACGACTTTTAGAAATGAGTGCGTGGATTTGAAACGGAACAGTACCATGGTGCACCACACTCAAGCGGTGGTTTATCGACGACCAACCACGGTGATCGCGTTTTACCATAAAATTCACGTGAAGAAAACGATGGATAATAAAAAACTATCGTGTCTCGAAAGTGATTCGGGTAGTCTTTTTTTGGATATGGAACTATGCATTGACGGCTAAAAGCTGTCAAAGCCGTAGAACTCACAGAAAGCTTCGTTTTGACTGGTTATGGCTTCCGTAACTACAAAAGAGGCAACCGTTATGGCTGTTCGAATAATCGATATCCTCCGGGCGCAACATCTACGGTGCAAGGTGCAACATCCGCCCAAAATACCAAAACTATGCCGTAAGACTTTTAGAAATGAGTGCATGGATTTGAAACGGAACAGTACCATGGTGCACCACTCTCCAGGGGTGATATATCGACGACCAGCCACGGTGATCGCATTTTACCATAAAATTCAAGTGAAGAAAACGATAGGTAAAAAAATACTTTCGAGTCCCGAAAGTGATTCGGGTAGTCTTTTTTTGGATATGGAACAATGCATTGACGGCTAAAAGCTATCAAAGCCGTAGAACTCACAGAGAGCTTCATTTAGACTGGTTATGGCTCCTGTAACTCCAAAAGAGGCAACCGTTATGGCTGTCCGAATAATCGATATCCTCAGGGCGCAACATCTACCGTGCAAGGTGCAACATCCGTCCAAAATGCCAAAACAGTGCCGTACGACTTTTAGAAATGAGTGCATGGATTTGAAATCGACCGATACCATGGCGCACCACACTGCAACGGTGGTTTATCGACGACCAACCACGGTGATTGCGTTTTCCATAAAATTCACATGAAGAAAACGATGGATAATAAAAAACTTTCGAGTCCCGAAAGTGATTCGGGTAGTCTTTTTTTGGATATGGAACTATGCATTGACGGCTAAAAGCTGTCAAAGCCGTAGAACTCACAGAGAGCTTCGTTTTAACTGGTTATGGATTCCGTAACTCCAAATGAAGCAACCGTTATGGCTGTACGAATAATCGATATCCTCAGGGCGCAACTTCTACCGTGAAGGTGCAACATCCTTCCAAAATGCCGAAACAGTGCCGTACGACTTTTAGAAATGAGTGCATGGATTTGAAACGGAACAGTACCATGGCGCACCACACTCCAGCGGTGGTATATCGACGACCAGCGACGGTGATCGCGTTTTACCATAAAATTCACGTGAAGAAAACAATGGGTAAAAAAAAACTATCGAGTGCTGAAAGTGATTCGGATAGTCCTTTTTTGGATATGGAACTATGCATTGACGGCTAAAAGTACTCAAAGCCGTAGAACTCACAAAGAGCTTCGTTTTGACTGGTTATGGCTCCCGTAACTCCAAAAGAGTAACCGTTATGGCTGTCCGAATAATCGATATCCTCAGGGCGCAACATCTATGGTACAAGGTGCAACATCCGTCCAAAATGCTGAAATAGTGCCATATGACTTTTAGAAATGAGTGAATGGATTTGAAATGGAACAGTACCATGGTGCACCACTCTCCAGCGATGGTATATCGACGACCAGCCAAGGTGATCGCGTTTTACCATAAAATTCACGTGAAGAAAACGATGGGTTAAAAAAACTATCGAGTCCCGAATATGATTCGGGTAGTCTTTTTTTGGATATGGAACTATGCATTGACGGCTAAAAGCTGTTAAAGCCGTAGAACTCACATAGAGCTTCGTTTTGACTGGTTATGGCTCCCGTAACCCCAAAAGAGGAAACCGTTATGGCTGTCTGAATAATCGATATCCCCAGGGCGCAACATCTACGGTGCAAGGTGCAACATCCATCCAAAATGCCGAAACAGTGCCGTACGACTTTTAGAAATGAGTGCATGGATTTGAAATGGAATAGTACCATGGTGCACCACTCTCCAGCGGTGGTATACCGACAACCAACCACGGTGATCGCGTTTTACCATAAAATTCACGTGAAGAAAACGATGGGTAAAAAAAACTATGGAGTCCCGAAAGTGATTCGGGTAGTTTTTTTTTGGATATGGAACTATGCATTGACGTCTAAAAGGTGTCAAAGCCGTAGAACTCACAGAGAGCTTCGTTTTAATTGGTTATGGATTCCGTAACTCCAAAATGAGGCAACCGTTATAGCTGTCCGAATAATCGATATCCTCAGGGCGCAACATCTACGGTGCAAGGTGCAACATCCATCCAAAATAACGTAACAGTGCCATACGACTTTTAGAAATGAGTGCATGGATTTGAAACGGAACAGTACCATGGTGCACCACTCTCCAGGGGTGGTATATCGACGACAGCCACGGTGATCGCGTTTTACCATAAAATTCACGTGATGAAAATGATGGGTAATAAAAAACTATCGAGTCCCGAAAGTGATTCGGGTAGTCTTTTTTGGATATGGAACTATGCATTGATGGCTAAAAGCTGTCAAAGCCGTAGAACTCACAAAGAGCTTCGTTTTGACTAGTTATGGCTTCCGTAACTCCAAAAGAGGCAACCGTTATGGCTGTCCGAATAATCGATATCCTCAGGGCGCAACGTCTACGGTGCAAGGTGCAACATCCGTCCCAAATGCCGAAACAGTGCCGTACGACTTTTAGAAATGAGTGCATGGATTTGAAACGGAACAGTACCATGGTGCACCACTCTCCAGCGGTGGTTTATTGACGACCAACCACGGTGATCGCGTTTTACCATAAAATTCACGTGAAGAAAACGTTGGATAATAAAAAACTATCGAGTCCCGGAAGTTATTCGGGTAGTCTTTTTTTGGATATGAAACTATGCATTGACGGCTAAAAGCTGTTAAAGCCGTAAAACTCACAGAGAACTTCGTTTTGACTGGTTATGGCTTCCATAACTCCAAAAGAGGCAACCGTTATGGCTGTCCGAATAATCGATATCCTCAGGGCGCAACATCTACGGTGTAAGGTGAAACATCCGCCCAAAATACCGAAAATGTACCGTAAGACTTTTAGAAATGAGTGCATGGATTTGAAACGGAACAGTACCATGGTGCACCACTCTCCAGGGGTGATATATCGACGACCAGCCACGGTTATCGCATTTTACCATAAAATTCACATGAAGAAAACGATAGGTAAAAAAAACATTCGACTCCCGAAAGTGATTCAGATAGTCTTTTTTTGGATATGGAACAATGCATTGACGGCTAAAAGCTATCAATGCCGTAGAACTCACAGAGAGCTTCGTTTAGACTGGTTATGGCTCCCGTAAGTCCAAAAGAGGCAACCGTTATGGCTGTCCGAATAATCGATATCCTCAGGGCGCAACATCTACGGTGCAAGGTGCAACATCCGTCCAAAATGCCGAAACAGTGCCGTACGACTTTTAGAAATGAGTGCGTGGATTTGAAACGGAACAGTACCATGATGCACCACACTCAAGCGGTGGTTTATCGACGACCAACCACGGTGATCGCGTTTTACCATAAAATTCACGTGAAGAAAACGATGGATAATAAAAAACTATCGTGTCTCGAAAGTGATTCGGGTAGTCGTTTTTTGGATATGGAACTATGCATTGACGGCTAAAAGCTGTCAAAGCCGTAGAACTCACAAAAAGCTTCGTTTTGACTGGTTATGGCTTCCGTAACTCCAAAAGAGGCAACCGTTATGGCTGTTCGAATAATCGATATCCTCAGGGCGCAACATCTACGGTGCAAGGTGCAACATCCGCCCAAAATACCAAAACTATGCCGTAAGACTTTTAGAAATGAGTGCATGGATTTGAAACGGAACAGTACCATGGTGCACCACTCTCCAGGGGTGATATATCGACGACCAGCCACGGTGATCGCATTTTACCATAAAATTCAAGTGAAGAAAACGATAGGTAAAAAAATACTTTCGAGTCCCGAAAGTGATTCGGGTAGTCTTTTTTTGGATATGGAACAATGCATTGACGGCTAAAAGCTATCAAAGCCGTAGAACTCACAGAGAGCTTCATTTAGACTGGTTATGGCTCCTGTAACTCCAAAAGAGGCAACCGTTATGGCTGTCCGAATAATCGATATCCTCAGGGCGCAACATCTACGGTGCAAGGTGCAACATCCGTCCAAAATGCCAAAACAGTGCCGTACGACTTTTAGAAATGAGTGCATGGATTTGAAATCGACCGATACCATGGCGCACCACACTGCAACGGTGGTTTATCGACGACCAACCACGGTGATCGCGTTTTCCATAAAATTCACATGAAGAAAACGATGGATAATAAAAAACTTTCGAGTCCCGAAAGTGATTCGGGTAGTCTTTTTTTGGATATGGAACTATGCATTGACGGCTAAAAGCTGTCAAAGCCGTAGAACTCACAGAGAGCTTCGTTTTAACTGGTTATGGATTCCGTAACTCCAAATGAAGCAACCGTTATGGCTGTACGAATAATCGATATCCTCAGGGCGCAACTTCTACCGTGAAGGTGCAACATCCTTCCAAAATGCCGAAACAGTGCCGTACGACTTTTAGAAATGAGTTCATGGATTTGAAACGGAACAGTACCATGGCGCACCACACTCCAGCGGTGGTATATCGACGACCAGCGACGGTGATCGCGTTTTACCATAAAATTCACGTGAAGAAAACAATGGGTAAAAAAAAACTATCGAGTGCCGAAAGTGATTCGGATAGTCCTTTTTTGGATATGGAACTATGCATTGACGGCTAAAAGTACTCAAAGCCGTAGAACTCACAAAGAGCTTCGTTTTGACTGGTTATGGCTCCCGTAACTCCAAAAGAGTAACCGTTATGGCTGTCCGAATAATCGATATCCTCAGGGCGCAACATCTATGGTACAAGGTGCAACATCCGTCCAAAATGCTGAAATAGTGCTATATGACTTTTAGAAATGAGTGAATGGATTTGAAATGGAACAGTACCATGGTGCACCACTCTCCAGCGATGGTATATCGACAACCAGCCAAGGTGATCGCGTTTTACCATAAAATTCACGTGAAGAAAACGATGGGTTAAAAAAACTATCGAGTCCCGAATATGATTCGGGTAGTCTTTTTTTGGATATGGAACTATGCATTGACGGCTAAAAGCTGTTAAAGCCGTAGAACTCACAGAGAGCTTCGTTTTGACTGGTTATGGCTCCCGTAACCCCAAAAGAGGCAACCGTTATGGCTGTCTGAATAATCGATATCCCCAGGGCGCAACATCTACGGTGCAAGGTGCAACATCCATCCAAAATGCCGAAACAGTGCCGTACGACTTTTAGAAATGAGTGCATGGATTTGAAATGGAATAGTACCATGGTGCACCACTCTCCAGCGGTGGTATACCGACAACCAACCACGGTGATCGCGTTTTACCATAAAATTCACGTGAAGAAAACGATGGGTAAAAAAAACTATGGAGTCCCGAAAGTGATTCGGGTAGTTTTTTTTTGGATATGGAACTATGCATTGACGTCTAAAAGGTGTCAAAGCCGTAGAACTCACAGAGAGCTTCGTTTTAATTGGTTATGGATTCCGTAACTCCAAATGAGGCAACCGTTATAGCTGTCCGAATAATCGATATCCTCAGGGCGCAACATCTACGGTGCAAGGTGCAACATCCATCCAAAATAACGTAACAGTGCCATACGACTTTTAGAAATGAGTGCATGGATTTGAAATGGAACAGTACCATGGTGCACCACTCTCCAGGGGTGGTATATCGACGACAGCCACGGTGATCGCGTTTTACCATAAAATTCACGTGAAGAATATGATGGGTAAAAAAACTATCGAGTGCCGAAAGTGATTCGGATAGTCTTTTTTTGGATATGGAACTATGCATTGATGGCTAAAAGTATTTAAAGCCGTAGAACTCACAAAGAGCTTCGTTTTTGACTGGTTATGGCTCCCGTAACTCCAAAAGAGCAACCGTTATGGCTGTCCGAATAATCGATATCCTCAGGGCGCAACATCTATGGTGCAAGGTGCAACATCCGTCCAAAATGCTGAAACAGCGCCGTATGACTTTTAGAAATGAGTGCATGGATTTGAAATGGAACAGTACTATGGTGCACCACTCTCCAGCGATGGTATATCGACGACCAGCCACGGTGATCGCGTTTTACCATAAAATTCACGTGAAGAAAATGATGGGTTAAAAAAAACTATCGAGTCCCGAAAGTGATTCGGGTTGTCTTTTTTTGGATATGGAACTATGCATTGACGGATAAAAGCTGTCAAAGCTGTAGAACTCATAGAGAGCATCGTTTAGACTGGTTATGGCTCCCGTAACTCCAAAAGAGGCAACCGTTATGGCTGTCTGAATAATCGATATCCTCAGGGCGCAACATCTACGGTGCAAGGTGCAACATCCGTCCAAAATGCCGAAACAGTGCCGTACGTCTTTTAGAAATGAGTGCATGGATTTGAAATCGAACGATACCATGGTGCACCACACTCCAGCGGTGGTTTATCGACGACCAACAACGGTGATCGCGTTTTACCATAAAATTCACGTGAAGAAAACGATGGATAATAAAAAACTATCGAGTCCCGAAAGTGATTCAGGTAGTCTTTTTTTGGATATGGAACTATGCATTGACGGCTAAAAGCTGTCAAAGTCGTAGAACTCACAGAGAGCTTCGTTTTGACTAGTTATGGCCCCCGTAACTCCAAATAAGCAAACCGTTATGGTTGTTCGAATAATCGATATCCTTAGGGCGCAACATCTATGGTGCAAGGTGCAACATCCGTCCAAAATGCTGAAACAGTGCCGTATGACTTTTAGAAATGAGTGCATGGATTTGAAATGGAACAGTACCATGGTGCACCACTCTCCAACGATGGTATATCGACGACCAGCCACGGTGATCGCGTTTTACCATAAAATTCACGTGAAGAAAATGATGGGTAAAAAAACTATCGAGTCCCGAATATGATTCGGGTAGTCTTTTTTTGGATATGGAATCATGTATTGACGGCTAAAAGCTGTTAAAGCCGTAGAACTCACAGAGAGCTTCGTTTTGACTGGTTATGGCTCCCATAACCCCAAAAGAGGCAACAGTTATGGCTGTCCGAATAAACGATATCCTCAGGGCGCAACATCTATGGTGCAAACTGCAACATCCGTCCAAAATGCCGAAATAGTGCCGTACGACTTTTTGAAATGAGTGCATGGATTTGAAACAGAACAGTACCATGGTGCATCACTCTCCGGCGGTGGTATACCGATGACCAACCACAGTGATCGCGTTTTACCATAAAATTCACGGGAAGAAAACGATGGGTAAAAAAAACTATCGAGTCCCAAAAGTGATTCGGGTAGTTATTTTTGATATGGAACTATGCATTGACGGCTAAAAGCTGTCAAAGCCGTAGAACTCACAGAGAGCTTCGTTTTGACTACTTATGGCTTCCGTAACTCCAAAAGAGGCAACCGTTTTAGCTGTCCGAATAATCGATATCCTCAGGGCGCAACATCTACGGTGCAAGGTGCAACATCCGTCCAAAATAACGAAACAATGCCGTACGACTTTTAGAAATGAGTGCGTGGATTTGAAACGGAATAGTACCATGGTGCACCACTCTCCAGAGGTTGTATATCGACGACCAGCTACGGTGATCGCGTTTTACCATAAAATTCACGTGAAGAATACGATGGGTAAAAAAAAACTTTCTAGTCCCAAAAGTGATTCGGGTAGTCTTTTTTTGGATATGAAACTATGCATTGACGGCTAAAAGCTGTCAAAGCCGTAGAACTCATAGAGAGCTTCGTTTAGACTGGTTATGGCTCCCGTAACTCCAAAAGAGTCAACCGTTATGGCTGTCCGAATAATCGATATCCTCAGGGCGCAACATCTACCGTGCAAGGTGCAACATCCGTCCAAAATGCCGAAACAGTGCCGTATGACTTTTAGAAATGAGTGCATGGATTTGAAATCGAATGATACCATGGCGCACCACACTCCAGCGGTGGTTTAACGACGACCAACCACGGTGATCGCGTTTTACCATAAAATTCACGTGAAGAAAACGATGGGTTAAAAAAACTATCGAGTCCCGAATATGATTCGGGTAGTCTTTTTTTGGATATGGAACTATGCATTGACGGCTAAAAGCTGTTAAAGCCGTAGAACTCACAGAGAGCTTCGTTTTGACTGGTTATGGCTCCCGTAACCCCAAAAGAGGCAACCGTTATGGCTGTCTGAATAATCGATATCCCCAGGGCGCAACATCTACGGTGCAAGGTGCAACATCCATCCAAAATGCCGAAACAGTGCCGTACGACTTTTAGAAATGAGTGCATGGATTTGAAATGGAATAGTACCATGGTGCACCGCTCTCCAGCGGTGGTATACCGACAACAAACCACGGTGATCGCGTTTTACCATAAAATTCACGTGAAGAAAACGATGGGTAAAAAAAACTATGGAGTCCCGAAAGTGATTCGGGTAGTTTTTTTTTGGATATGGAACTATGCATTGACGTCTAAAAGGTGTCAAAGCCGTAGAACTCACAGAGAGCTTCGTTTTAATTGGTTATGGATTCCGTAACTCCAAATGAGGCAACCGTTATAGCTGTCCGAATAATCGATATCCTCAGGGCGCAACATCTACGGTGCAAGGTGCAACATCCGTCCAAAATAACGTAACAGTGCCATACGACTTTTAGAAATGAGTGCATGGATTTGAAACGGAACAGTACCATGTGCACCACTCTCTAGGGGTGGTATATTGACGACAGCCACGGTGATCGCGTTTTACCATAAAATTCACGTGAAGAATATGATGGGTAAAAAAAACTATCGAGTGCCGAAAGTGATTCGGATAGTCTTTTTTTGGATATGGAACTATGCATTGATGGCTAAAAGTATTTAAAGCCGTAGAACTCACAAAGAGCTTCGTTTTTGACTGGTTATGGCTCCCGTAACTCCAAAAGAGCAACCGTTATGGCTGTCCGAATAATCGATATCCTCAGGGCGCAACATCTATGGTGCAAGGTGCAACATCCGTCCAAAATGCTGAAACAGCGCCGTATGACTTTTAGAAATGAGTGCATGGATTAGAAATGGAACAGTACCATGGTGCACCACTCTCCAGCGATGGTATATCGACGACCAGCCACGGTGATCGCGTTTTACCATAAAATTCACGTGAAGAAAACGATGGGTTAAAAAAAACTATCGAGTCCCGAAAGTGATTCGGATTGTCTTTTTTTGGATATGGAACTATGCATTGACGGATAAAAGCTGTCAAAGCTGTAGAACTCATAGAGAGCTTCGTTTAGACTGGTTATGGCTCCCGTAACTCCAAAAGAGGCAACCGTTATGGCTGTCTGAATAATCGATATCCTCAGGGCGCAACATCTACGGTGCAAGGTGCAACATCCGTCCAAAATGCCGAAACAGTGCCCTACGTCTTTTAGAAATGAGTGCATGGATTTGAAATCGAACGATACCATGGTGCACCACACTCCAGCGGTGGTTTATCGACGACCAACAACGGTGATCGCGTTTTACCATAAAATTCACGTGAAGAAAACGATGGGTAATAAAAAACTATCGAGTCCCGAAAGTGATTCAGGTAGTCTTTTTTTGGATATGGAACTATGCATTGACGGCTAAAAGCTGTCAAAGCCGTAGAACTCACAGAGAGCTTTGTTTTGACTAGTTATGGCCCCCGTAACTCCAAATAAGCAAACCGTTATGGTTGTTCGAATAATCGATATCCTTAGGGCGCAACATCTCTGGTGCAAGGTGCAACATCCGTCCAAAATGCTGAAACAGTGCCGTATGACTTTTAGAAATGAGTTCATGGATTTGAAATGGAACAGTACCATGGTGCACCACTCTCCAACGATGGTATATCGACGACCAGCCACGGTGATCGCGTTTTACCATAAAATTCACGTGAAGAAAATGATGGGTAAAAAAACTATCAAGTCCCGAATATGATTCGAGTAGTCTTTTTTTGGATATGGAATTATGTATTGACGGCTAAAAGCTGTTAAAGCCGTAGAACTCATAGAGAGCTTCGTTTTGACTGGTTATGGCTCCCATAACCCCAAAAGAGGCAACAGTTATGGCTGTCCGAATAAACGATATCCTCAGGGCGCAACATCTACGGTGCAAACTGCAACATCCGTCCAAAATGCCGAAACAGTGCCGTACGACTTTTTGAAATGAGTGCATGGATTTGAAACGAAACAGTACCATGGTGCATCACTCTCCGGCAGTGGTATACCGATGACCAACCACAGTGATCGCGTTTTACCATAAAATTCACGGGAAGAAAACGATGGGTAAAAAAAACTATCGAGTTCCAAAAGTGATTCGGGTAGTTTTTTTTGGATATGGAACTATGCATTGACGGCTAAAAGCTGTCAAAGCCGTAGAACTCACAGAGAGCTTCGTTTTGACTGCTTATGGCTTTCGTAACTCCAAAAGAGGCAACCGTTTTAGCTGTCCGAATAATCGATATCCTCAGGGCGCAACATCTACGGTGCAAGGTGCAACATCCGTCCAAAATAACGAAACAATGCCGTACGACTTTTAGAAATGAGTGCGTGGATTTGAAACGGAACAGTACCATGGTGCACCACTCTCCAGAGGTTGTATATCGACGACCAGCTACGGTGATCGCGTTTTACCATAAAATTCACGTGAAGAATACGATGGATAAAAAAAAGCTTTCTAGTCCCAAAAGTGATTCGGGTAGTCATTTTTTGGATATGAAACTATGCATTGACGGCTAAAAGTTGTCAAAGCCGTAGAACTCATAGAGAGCTTCGTTTAGACTGGTTATGGCTCCCGTAACTCCAAAAGAGTCAACCGTTATGGCTGTCCGAATAATCGATATCCTCAGGGCGCAACATCTACGGTGCAAGGTGCAACATCCGTCCAAAATGCCGAAACAGTGTCGTATGACTTTTAGAAACGAGTGCATGGATTTGAAATCGAATGATACCATGGCGCACCACACTCCAGCGGTGGTTTAACAACGACCAACCACGGTGATCGCGTTTTACCATAAAATTCACGTGAAGAAAACGATGGATAATAAAAAACAATCGAGTCCCGAAAGTGATTTGGGTAGTCTTTTTTTGGATATGGAACTATGAATTGACGGCTAAAGGCTGTCAAAGCCATAGAACTCACAGAGGGCTTCGTTTCGACTGGTTATGGCTTCCGTAACTCTAAAAGAGGCACCCGTTATGGCTGTCCGAATAATCGATATCCTCAGGGCGCAACATCTACGGTGCAAGGTGCAACATCCGCCCAAAATACCGAAACAGTGCCGTAAGACTTTACGAAGTGAGTGCATGGATTTGAAACGGAACAGTACCATGGTGCACCACTCTCCAGGGGTGATATATCGACGACCAGCTACGGTGATCGCATTTTACCATAAAATTCACGTGAAGAAAACGATGGGTAAAAAAAAACTTTCAAGTCCCGAAAGTGATTCGGGTAGTCTTTTTTTGGATATGGAACAATGCATTGACGGCTAAAAGCTATCAAAGCCGTAGAACTCACAGAGAGCTTCGTTTAGACTGGTTATGGCTCCCGTAACTCCAAAAGAGGCAACCGTTATGGCTCTCCGAATAATCGATATCCTCAGGGCGCAACATCTACGGGGCAAGGTGCAACATCCGTCCAAAATGCCGAAACAGTGCCGTACGACTTTTAGAAATGAGTGCATGTATTTGAAATCGAACGATACCATGACGCACCACACTACAGCGGTGGTTTATCGATGACCAACCACAGTGATCGCGTTTTACCATAAAATTCACGTGAAGAAAACGATGGATAATAAAAAACTTTCGAGTCCCGAAAGTGATTCGGGTAGACTTTTTTTGGATATGGAACTATGCATTGACGGCTAAAAGCTGTCAAAGCCCTAGAACTCACAGAGAGCTTCGTTTTGACTGGTTACGGCTCCCGTAGCTCCAAAACGTTATGGCTGTCCAAATAATAGATATCCTCAAGGTGCAACATCTACGGTGCAAGGTGCAACATCCGTCCAAAATGCCGAAACAGTGCCGTACGACTTTTAGAAATGAGTGCATGGATTTGAAATCGAACGATACCATGGTGCACCACACTCCAGCGGTGGTTTATCGACGACCAGCCACGGTGATTGCGTTTTACCATAAAATTCACATGAAGAAAACGATGGGTAAAAAAAAACTTTCGAGTCCCAAAAGTGATTCGGGTAGTCTTCTTTTGGTTATGGAACTATGCATTGACGGCTAAAAGCTTTCAAAGCCGTAGAACTCACAAAGAGCTTCGTTTTGACAGGTTATGGCTCCCATTACTCCAAAAGAGGCAACCGTTATGGCTGTCCGAATAATCGATATCCTCAGGGCGTAACATCTACGGTGCAAGGTGCAACATCCGTCCAAAATGCCGAAATAGTGTCGTACGACTTTTAGAAATGAGTGCATGGATTTGAAATCGACCGATACCATGGCGCACCACACTCCAACGGTGGTTTATCGACGACCAACCACGGTGATCGCGTTTTCCATAAAATTCACGTGAAGAAAACGATGGATAATAAAAAACTTTCGAGTCCCGAAAGTGATTCAAGTAGTCTTTTTTTCGATATGGAACTATGCATTGACGGCTAAAAGCTGTCAAAGCCGTAGAACTCACAGAGAGCTTCGTTTTAACTGGTTATGGATTCCGTAACTCCAAATGAGGCAACCGTTATGGCTGTACGAATAATCGATATCCTCAGGGCGCAACATCTACCGTGAAGGTGCAACATCCTTCCAAAATACCGAAACAATGCCGTACGACTTTTAGAAATCAGTGCATGGATTTGAAATGGAACAGTACCATAGCGCACCACACTCCAGCGGTGGTATATCGACGACCAGCGACGGTGATCGCGTTTTACCATAAAATTCGCGTGAAGAAAACGATGGGTAAAAAAAACTATCGAGTGCCAAAAGTGATTCGGATAGTCTTTTTTTGGATATGGAACTATGCATTGACGGCTAAAAGTATTCAAAGCCGTAGAACTCACAAAGAGCTTCGTTTTGACTGGTTATGGCTCCCGTAACTCCAAAAGAGCAACCGTTATGGCTGTCCGAATAATCGATATCCTTAGGGCGCAACATCTATGGTGCAAGGTGCAACATCCGTCCAAAATGCTAAAACAGTGCCGTATGACTTTTAGAAATGAGTGCATGGATTTGAAATGGAACAGTACCATGGTGCACCACTCTCCAGCGATGGTATATCGACGACCAGCCACGGTGATCGCGTTTTACCATAAAATTCACGTGAAGAAAACGTTGGGTTAAAAAAAACTATCGAGTCCCGAATATGATTCGGGTAGTATTTTTTTGGATATGGAACTATGCATTGACGGCTAAAAGCTGTTAAAGCCGTAGAACTCACAGAGAGCTTCGTTTTGACTGGTTATGGCTCCCGTAACCCCAAAAGAGGCAACCGTTATGGCTGTCCGAATAATCGATAACCCCAGGGCGCAACATCTAAGGTGCAATGTGCAACATCCGTCCAAAATGCCGAAACAGTGCCGTACGACTTTTAGAAATGAGTGCATGGATTTGAAATGGAATAGTAACATGGTGCACCACTCTCCAGCGGTGGTATACCGACAACCAATCACGGTGATCGCGTTTTACCATAAAATTCACGTGAAGAAAACGATGGGTAAAAAAAACTATCGAGTCCCGAAAGTGATTCGGGTAGTTTTTTTTGGATATGGAACTATGCATTGACGGCTAAAAGCTGTCAAAGCCGTAGAACTCACAGAGAGATTCGTTTTAACTGGTTATGGATTCTGTAAATCCAAATGAGGCAACCGTTATAGCTGTCCGAATAATCGATATCCTCAGGGCGCAACATCTACGGTGCAAGGTGCAACATCTGTCCAAAATAACGAAACAGTGCCGTACGACTTTTAGAAATGAGTGCATGGATTTGAAACGGAACAGTACCATGGTGCACCACTCTCCAGGGGTGGTATATCGACGACCAGCCACGGTGATCGCGTTTTACCATAAAATTCATGTGAAGAATATGATGGGTAAAAAAACCATCGAGTGCCGAAAGTGATTCGGATAGTCTTTTTTTGGATATGGAACTATGCATTGACGGCTAAAAGTATTCAAAGCCGTAGAACTCACAAAGAGCTTCGTTTTTGACTGGTTATGGCTCCCATAACTCCAGAAGAGCAACCATTATGGCTGTCCAAATAATCGATATCCTCAGGGCGCAACATCTATGGTGCAAGGTGCAACATCCGTCGAAAATGCAGAAACAGTGCAGTTTGACTTTTAGAAATGAGTGCATGGATTTGAAATGGAACAGTACCATGGTGCACCACTCTCCAGCGATGGTATATCGACGACCAGCCACGGTGATCGCGTTTTACCATTAAATTCACGTGAAGAAAACGATGGGTTAAAAAAAACTATCGAGTCCCGAAAGTGATTCGGGTTGTCTTTTTTTGGATATGGAACTACGCATTGATGGCTAAAAGCTGTCAAAGCTGTAGAACTCATAGAGAGCTTCGTTTAGACTGGTTATGGCTCCCGTAACTCCAAAAGTGGCAACCGTTATGGCTGTCCGAATAATCGATATCCTCAGGGCGCAACATCTACGGTGCAAGGTGCAACATTCGTCCAAAATGCCAAAACAGTGCCGTACGACTTTTAGAAATGAGTGCATGGATTTGAAATCGAACGATACCATGGCGCACCACACTCCAGGGCTGGTTTATCGACGACCAACCATGGTGATCGCGTTTTACCATTAAATTCACGTGAAGAAAACGATGGATAATAAAAAACTATCGAGTCCCGAAAGTGATTCGGGTAGTCTTTTTTTGGATATGGAACTATGCATTGACAACTAAAAGCTGTCAAAGCCGTAGTACTCACAGAGAGCTTCGTTTTGACAGGTTATGGCCTCCGTTATGGCTGTCCTAATAATCGAGATCCTTAGGGCGGAACATCTATTGTGCAAGGTGCAACATCCGTCCAAAATGCTGAAACAGTGCCGTATGACTTTTAGAAATGAGTGCATGGATTTGAAATGGAACAGTACCATGGTGCACCACTCTCCAGCGATGGTATATCGACGACCAACCACGGTGATCGCGTTTTACCATAAAATTCACGTGAAGAAAACGATGGGTAAAAAAACTATTGAGTCCCGAATATGATTCGGGTAGTCTTTTTTTGGATATGGAACTATGTATTGACGGCTAAAAGCTATTAAAGCCGTAGAACTCACAGAGAGCTTCGTTTTGACTGGTTATGGCTCCCGTAACCCTAAAAGAGGCAACCGTTATGGCTGTCCGAATAATCGATATCCTCAGGGCGCAACATCTACGGTGCAAGGTGCAACATCCGTCCAAAATGCCGAAATAGTGTCGTACGACTTTTTGAAATGAGTGCATGGATGTGAAACGGAACAGTACCATGGTGCACCACTCTCCGACAGTGGTATACCGATGACCAACCACAGTGATCGCGTTTTACCATAAAATTCACGGGAAGAAAACGATGGGTAAAAAAAACTATCGAGTCCCAAAAGTGATTCGGGTAGTTTTTTTTAGATATGGAACTATGCATTGATAGCTAAAAGCTGTCAAAGCCGTAGAACTCATAGAGAGCTTCGTTTTGACTGCTTATGGCTTCCGTAACTCCAAAAGAGGCAACCGTTTTAGCTGTCCGAATAATCGATATCCTCAGGGCGCAACATCTACGGTGCAAGGTGCAACATCCGTCCAAAATAACGAAACAATGCCATACGACTTTTAGAAATGAGTGCGTGGATTTGAAACGGAACAGTACCATGGTGCACCACTCTCCAGAGGTTGTATATCGACGACCAGCTACGGTGATCGCGTTTTACCATAAAATTCACATGAAGAATACGATGGATAAAAAAAACTTTCTAGCCCCAAAAGTGATTCGGGTAGTCTTTTTTTGGATATGAAACTATGCATTGACGGCTAAAAGCTGTCAAAGCCGTAGAACTCATAGAGAGCTTCGTTTAGACTGGTTATGGCTCTCGTAACTCCAAAAGAGTCAACCGTTATGGCTGTCCGAATAATCGATATCCTCAGGGCGCAATATCTACGGTGCAAGGTGCAACATCCGTCCAAAATGCCGAAACAGTGCCGTATGACTTTTAGAAATGAGTGCATGGATTTGAAATCAAACGATACCATGGCGCACCACACTCCAGCGGTGGTTTATCGACGACCAACCATGGTGATCGCGTTTTACCATAAAATTCACGTGAAGAAAACGATGGATAATAAAAAACTATCGAGTCCTGAAAGGGATTTGGGTAGTCTTTTTATGGATATGGAACTATGAATTGACGGCTAAAGGCTGTCAAAGGCATAGAACTTACAGAGGGCTTCGTTTTAACTGGTTATGGCTTCCGTAACTCCAAAAGAGGCAACCGTTATGGCTGTCCGAATAATCGATATCCTCAGGGCGCAACATCTACGGTGCAAGGTGTAACATCCGCCCAAATTACCGAAACTGTGCCGTAAGACTTTACGAAGTGAGTGCATGGATTTGAAACGGAACAGTACCATGGTGCACCACCCTCCAGGGGTGATATATCGACGACCAGCTACGGTGACCGCATTTTACCATAAAATTCACGTGAAGAAAACAATGGGTAAAAAAAACTTTCAAGTCCTGAAAGTGATTCGGGTAGTCTTTTTTTGGATATGGAACAATGCATTGATGGCTAAAAGCTATCAAAGCCGTAGAACTCACAGAGAGCTTCGTTTAGACTGGTTATGGCTCCTGTAACTCCAAAAGAGGCAACCGTTATGGCTGCTCGAATAATCGATATCCTCAGGGCGCAACATCTACGGTGCAAGGTGCAACATCCGTTCAAAATGCCGAAACAGTGCCGTACGACTTTTAGAAATGAGTGCATGGATTTGAAATCGAACGATACCATGACGCACCACACTACAGCGGTGGTTTATCGATGACCAACCACAGTGATCGCGTTTTACCATAAAATTCACGTGAAGAAAACGATGGATAATAAAAAACTTTCGAGTCCCGAAAGTGATTCGGTTAGACTTTTTTTGGATATGGAACTATGCATTGACGGCTAAAAGCTGTCAAAGCCGTAGAACTCACAGAGAGCTTCGTTTTGACTGGTTATGGCTCCCGTGGCTCCAAAAGTGGCAACCGTTATGGCTGTCCAAATAATCGATATCCTCAGGGTGCAACATCTACGCTGCAAGGTGCAACATCCGTCCAAAATGCCGAAACATCGCCGTACGACTTTTAGAAATGAGTGCCTGGATTCGATACGGAACAGTACCATGGTGCACCACTCTCCAACGGTGGTATACCGCCAACCAATTACGGTGATCGCATTTTACCATAAAATTCACGTGAAGAAAACGATGGGTAAAAAAAACTATCGAGTCCCGAAAGTGATTCAGGTAGTCTTTTTTGAATATGGAACTATGCGTTGACGGCTAAAAGCCGTCAAAGCCATAGAACTCACAGAGAGCTTCGTTTTGACTAGTTATGGCTCCCGTAACTCCAAAAGAGGCAACTGTTATGGTTGTCCGAATAATCGATATCCTCAGGGCACAACTTCTACGGTGCAAGGTGCAACATCCGTCCAAAATGCCGAAACAGTACCGTACGACTTTTAGAAATGAGTGCATGGATTTGAAACGGAACAATACCATGGTGCACCACTATCCAGCGGTGGTATATCGACGACCAGCGACGGTGATTGCGTTTTACCATAAAATTCACGTGAAGAAAACGATGGGTAAAAAAAACTATCGAGTCCCGAATATGATTCGGGTAGTCTTTTTTTGGATATGGAACTATGCATTGACGGTTAAAAGCTGTCAAAGCCGTAGAACTCACAGAGAGTTTCGTTTTGACTGGTTATGGTTCCCATAACTTCAAAAGAGGCTACCGTTATGGCTGTCCGAATAATCGATATCCTCAGGGCGCAACATCTACGGTGCAAGGTGCAACATCCATCCAAAATGCCGAAACAGTGTCGTACGACTTTTAGAAATGAGTGCATAGATTTGAAACGGAACAGTACCATGGTGCACCACTCTCCAGCGGTGGTATACCGACGACCAGCCACGGTGATCGCGTTTTACCATAAAATTCACGTGAAGAAAACGATGGGTAAAAAAAAACCATCGAGTCCCGAAAGTGATTCGGGTAGTTTTTTATGGATATGGAACTATGCATTGATGGCTAAAAGCTGTCAAAGCCGTAGAACTCACAGAGAGCTTCGTTTTGACTAGTTTTGACTTCCGTAACTCCAAAAGAGGCAACCGTTATGGCTGTCCGAATAATCGATATCCTCAGGGCGCAACATCTATGGTGCAAGGTGCAACATCCGTCCAAAATGCCGAAACAGTGCAGTACGACTTTTAGAAATGAGTGCATGGATTTGAAACGGAACAGTACCATGGTGCACCACTCTCCAGCGGTGGTATACCGACGACCATACACGGTGATCTCGTTTTACCATAAAATTCATGTGAAGAAAACGATGGGTGAAAAAACTATCGAGTCCAGAAAGTGCTTCGGGTAGTCTTTTATTGGATATGGAACTATGCATTGACAGCTAAAAGCTGTCAAAGACGTAAAACTCACAGAGAGCTTCATTTTGACTGGTTATGGCTCCCGTAACTCCAAAAGATGCAACCGTTATGGCTGTCCGAATAATCGATACCCTCAGGGCGCAACATCTACGGTGCAAGGTTCAACATCCGTCCAAAATGCTGAAATAGTGCCGTACGGTTTTTAAAAATGAGTGCATGGATTTGAAACGGAACACTTCCGTGGTGCACCACTCTCTAGCGATGGTATATCGACGTACAGCCACGGTGATCGCGTTTTACCATAAAATTCACGTGAAGAAAACTATGGATAAAAAAACTATCGTGTCCCGAAAGTGATTCGAGTAGTCTTTTTTTGGATATGGAACTATGCATTGACGGCTAGAAGCTGTCAAAGCCATAGAACTCACAGAGAGCTTCGTTTTGACTGGTTATGGCTCCCGTAACTCCAAAAGACGCAACCGTTATGGCTGTCCGAATAATCGATATCCTCAGGGCGCAACATCTACGGTGAAGGTGCAACATCCATCCAAAATGCCGAAACAGTGTCGTTCGATTTTTAGAAATGAGTGCATGGATTTGAAACGGAACGGTACCATGGTGCAGCACTCTCTAGCGATGGTATATCGACGACCAGCCACGGTGATCGTGTTTTACCATAAAATTCACGTGAAGAAAACTATGGGTAAAATAAACTATCGAGTCTCGAAAGTGATTCGGGTAGTCTTTTTTTAGATATGGGACTAAGCATTGACGGCTAAAAGCTGTCAAAGCCGAAGAACTCACAGAGAGCTTCGTTTTGACTAGTTATAGCTTCCGTTACTCCAAAAGAGGCAACCGTTATGGCTGTTCGAATAATCGATATCCTCAGGGCGCAACATCTACGGTGCAAGGTGCAACATCCGTCCAAAATACCGAAACAGTGCCGTATGACTTTTAGAAATGAGTGCATGGATTTGAAACGGAATAGTACCATGGTGCACCACTCTCCAGTGGTGGTATATCGACGACCAGCCACGGTGATCGCGTTTTTCCATAAAATTCACGTGAAGAAAACGATGGGTAAAAAAAAACTATCGAGTCCCGAAAGTGATTCGGGTAGTTTTTTATGGATATGGAACTATGCATTGATGGCTAAAAGCTATCAAAGCCGTAGAACTCACAGAGAGCTTCGTTTTGACTGGTTTTGGCTTCCGTAACTCCAAAAGAGGCAACCGTTATGGCTGTCCGAATAATCGATATCCTCAGGGTGCAACATCTACGGTGCAAGGTGCAACATCCGTCCAAAATGCCGAAACAGTCCCGTACGACTTTTAGAAATGAGTGCATGGATTTGAAACGGAACAGTACCATGGTGCACCACTCTCCAGCGGTGGTATACCGACGACCATCCACGGTGATCTCGTTTTACCATAAAATTCACGTGAAGAAAACGATGGGTAAAAAAACTATCGAGTCCAGAAAGTGCTTCGGGTAGTCTTTTATTGGATATGGAACTATGCATTGACAGCAAAAAGCTGTCAAAGACGTAAAACTCACAGAGAGCTTCATTTTGACTGGTTATGGCTCCCGTAACTCCAAAAGATGCAACCGTTATGGCTGTCCGAATAATCGATACCCTCAGGGCGCAACATCTACGGTGCAAGGTTCAACATCCGTCCAAAATGCTGAAATAGTGCCGTACGGTTTTTAAAAATGAGTGCATGGATTTGAAACGGAACACTTCCGTGGTGCACCACTCTCCAGCGATGGTATATCGACGTACAGCCACGGTGATCGCGTTTTACCATAAAATTCACGTGAAGAAAACTATGGGTAAAAAAACTATCGTGTCCCGAAAGTGATTCGGGTAGTCTTTTTTTGGATATGGAACTTTGCATTGACGGCTAGAAGCTGTCAAAGCCATAGAACTCACAGAGAGCTTCGTTTTGACTGGTTATGGCTCCCGTAACTCCAAAAGACGCAACCGTTATGGCTGTCCGAATAATCGATATCCTCAGGGCGCAACATCTACGGTGAAGGTGCAACATCCATCCAAAATGCCGAAACAGTGTCATTCGATTTTTAGAAATGAGTGCATGGATTTGAAATGGAACAGTACCACGGTGCACCACTCTCCAGCGATGGTATATCGACGACCAGCAACAGTGATCGCGATTTACCATAAAATTCACGTGAAGAAAACGATGGGTAAAAAAAACTATCGAGTCCCGAATATGATTCGGGTAGTCTTTTTTTGGATATGGAACTATGCATTGACGGCTAAAAGCTATCAAAGCCGTAGAACTCACAGAGAGCTTCATTTTGACTGGTTATGGCTCCCATAACTCCAAAAGAGGCTACCGTTATGGCTGTCCGAATAATTGATATCCTCAAGGCGCAACATCTACGGTGCAAGGTGCAACATCCGTCCAAAATGCCGAAACAGTGCCGTACGACTTTTAGAAATGAGTGCATGGATTTGAAACAGAATAGTACCATGGTGCACCACTCTCCAGCGGTGGTATACCGACGACTAGCCACGGTGATAGCGTTTTACCATAAAATTCACGTGAAGAAAACTATGGGTAAAAAAAAATATCGAGTCCCGAAAGTGATTCGGGTAGTTTTTTATGGATATGGAACTATGCATTGATGGCTAAAAGCTGTCAAAGCCGTAGAACTCACAGAGAGCTTCGTTTTGACTGGTTATGGCTTACGTAACTCCAAAAGAGGCAACCGTTATGGCTGTCCGAATAATCGATATCCTCAGGGCGCAACATCTACGGTGCAAGGTGCAACATCCGTCCAAAATGCCGAAACAGTGTCGTACGACTTTTAGAAATGAGTGCATGGATTTGAAATGGAACAGTACAATGGTGCACCACTCTCCAGCGGTGGTATATCGACGACCAACCACGGTGATCGCGTTTTACCATAAAATTCACATGAAGAAAACGATGGGTAAAAAAATACTATCGAGTGCCGAAAGTGATTCAAATAGTCTTTTTTTGGATAAGGAACTCTGCATTGATGGTAAATGCTGTCAAAGCCATAGAACTGACAGAGTGCTTCGTTTTGACTGTTTATGGCTCCCGTAACTCCAAAAGAGGCAACCGTTATGGCTGTCCGAATAACCAATATCCTCAGGGCGCAACATCTTCGGTGCAAGCTGCAATATCCATCCAAAATGCCGAAACAGTGCCGTACGACTTTTAGAAATGAGTGCATGGATTCGAAACGGAACAGTACCATGGTGCACCACTATCCAGCGGTGGTATATCGACGACCAACCACGCTGATCGCGTTTTACCATCAAATTCACGTGAAGAAAACGATGGGTAAAAAAAACTATCCAGTCCCGAAAGTGATTCGGGTAGTCTTTTTTTGGATATGGAACTATGCATTAATGGCTAAAAGCTGTCAAAGCCGTAGAACTCAAAGAGAGCTTCGTTTTGACTTGTTATGGCTCCCGTAACTCCAAAAGAGGCAATCGTTATGGCTGTCCGAAAAATCGATATCCTCAGGGCGCAACATCTACGGTGCAAGGTGCAACCTCCGTCCAAAATGCCGAAACAGTGACGTACGTCTTTTAGAAATGAGTGCATGGATTTGAAATGGAACGGTACCATGATGCACCACTCTCCAGCGGTGGTATATCGACGACCAGCCACGGTGATCGCGTTTTACCATAAAATTCACGTGAAGAAAACGATGTGTAATAAAAAACTATCGAGTCCCGAAAGTGATTCGGGTAGTCTTTTTTTGGATATGGCTCACAAAAAGCTGTCAAAGCCGTAGAACTCACTAAGAGCTTCGTTTTGACTGGTTATGGCTCCCGTAACCCCAAAAGAGGCAACCGTTATGGCTGTCCGAATAATAGATATCCTCAGGGCGCAACATCTACTGTGAAAGGTGCAACATCCATCCAAAATGCCAAAACAGTGCCGTATGACTTTTAGAAATGAGTGCATGGATTTGAAACAAAATAGTACCATTGTGCACCACTCTCCAGCGGTGGTATATCGACGACCAGCCACGGTGATCGCGTTTTACCATAAATTCACGTGAAGAAAACGATGGGTAAAAAAACTATCGAGTCCCGAAAATGATTCGGGTAGTCTTTTTTTGGATATGGAACTATTCATTGACGGCTAAAAGCTGTCAAAGCCGTAGAACTCACAGAGAGCTTCGTTTTGACTGGTTATGGCTCCCATAACTCCAAAAGAGGCAACCGTTATGGATGTCCGTATAATCGATATCCTCAGGGCGCAACATGTACGGTGAAAGGTTCAACATCCGTCCAAAATGCAGAAACAGCGCCGTACGATTTTTCGAAATGAGTGCATGGATTTGAAATAGAACAGTACCATGGTGCACCACTCTCCAGCGATGGTATATCGACGACCAGCCACGGTGATCGCGTTTTACCATAAAATTCATGTGAATAAAACGATGGGTAAAAAAAAACTATCGAGTCCCGAAAGTGATTTGGGTAGTCTTTTTTTGGATATGTGACTATGCATTGACGGCTAAAAGCTGTCAAAGCCGTAGAACTCACAGAGAGCTTCGTTTTGACTGGTTATGGCTCCCGTAACTCCAAAAGAGGCAACCGTAATGGCTGTCCGAATAATCGATATCCTCAGGGCGCAACATCTACGGTGCAAGGTGCATCATCCGTCCAAGATGCCGAAACAGTGTCGTACGACTTTTAGAAATGAGTGCATGGATTTGAAACGGAACAGTACCATGGTCCACACTATCCAGTGGTGGTATATCGATGACCAGCCACGGTGATCGCGTTTTACCGTAAAATTCACGTGAAGAAAATGATGGGTAATAAAAAACTATCGAGTCCCGAAAGTGATTCGGGTAGTCTTTTTTTGGATACGGAACTATGCATTGACGGCTAAAACCTGTTAAAGCCGTAGAAATCACAGAGGGCTTTGTTTTGACTGGTTATGGCTACCGTAACTCCAAAAGAGGCAACCGTTATGGCTGTCCGAATAATCGATATCCTCAGGGAGCAACATCTACGGTGCAAGGTGCAACATCCGTCCAAAATGCCAAAACAGTGCCCTACGACTTTAAGAAATGAGTGCATGGATTTGAAACAGAATATTACCATGGTGCACCACTCTCTAGCGGTGGTATATCGACGACCAGCCAAGGTGATCACGTTTTACCATAAAATTCACGTGAAGAAAACGATGGGTAAAAAAAACTTTCGAGTCCCGAAAGTGATTCAGGTAGGCTTTTTTTTGATATGGAACTACGCATTGATGACTAAAAGCTATCAAAGCCGTAGAACTCACAGAGAGCTTCGTTTTGACTGGTTAAGGCTCCCGTAACTCCAAAAGAGGCAACCGTTATGGCTATCCGTATAATCGATATCCTCAAGGCGCAACATCTTTGGTGAAAGGTGCAACATCCGTCCAAAATGCAGAAACAGTGCCGTACGATTTTTAGAAATGGGTGCATGGAATTGAAACGGAACAGTACCATGGTGCACCACTCTCCAGCGATGGTATATCGACGACCAGCCACGGTGATCACGTTTTACCATAAAATTCACGTGAAGAAAACGATGGGTAAAAAAAAAACTTTCGAGTCTTGAAAATGATTCGGGTGGTCTTTTTTTGGATATGGATCTATGCATTGACGGCTAAAAGCTATTAAAGCCATAGACCTCATAGAGAGCTTCGTTTTGACTTGTTATGGCTCCCGTAACTCCAAAAGAGGCAACCGTTATGGCTGTCCGAATAATCGATATCCTAAGGGCGCAACATCTACGGTGCAACGTGCAACATCCGTCCAAAATGCCGAAACCATGCCGTACGACTTTTAAAAATGAGTGGAAGGATTTGATACGGAACAGTACCATGGTGCAACACTATCCAGCGGTGGTATATCAACGACCAGCCACTGTGATCGCGTTTTACCATAAAATTCACGTGAAGAAAACGATGGGTAAAAAAAAACTATTGAGTCCCGAAAGCGATTCGGGTAGTCTTTTTTTGGATATGGGACTATGCATTGATGGCAAAAAGCTGTCAAAGCCATAGAACTCATAGAGGGCTTCGTTTTTACTGGTTATGGCTCCCGTAACTCCAAAAGAGGCAACTGTAATGGCTGTCCGAATAATCGATATCCTCAGGGAGCAACATCTACGGTGCAAGGTGCAACATCCGTCCAAAATGACGAAACAGTGCCGTACGACTTTTAGAAATGAGTGCATGGATTTGAAACAGAACAGTACCATGGTGCACCACTCTCCAGCGATGGTATATCGACGACCGGCCAAGGTGATCGCGTTTTACCATAAAATTCATGTGAAGAAAACAATGGGTAAAAAAAACTATCGAGTCCCGAAAGTGATTCGGGTAGTTTTTTTTGGATATGGAAAAATGCATTGACGGCTAAAAGCTGTCAAAGCCGTAGAACTCACAGAGAGCTTCGTTTTGACTGGTTATGGTTTTCGTAGCTCCTAAAGAGGCAACCGTTATGGCTATCCGAATATTCGATATCCTCAAGGCGCAACATCTATGGTGCAAGGTGCAACATCCGTCCAAAATGACGAAACAGTGCCGTACGACTTTTAGAAATGAGTGCATGGATTTGAAACGGAACAGTACCATGGTGCACCACTCTCCAGTGGTGGTATATCGACGACCAGCCACGGTGATCGCGTTTTACCATAAAATTCACGTGAAGAAAACGATGGGTAAAAAAAACATTCGAGTCCCAAAAGTGATTCGGGTAGTCTTTTTTTGGATATGGAACTATTCATTGATGGTTAAAAGCCATCAAAGCCGTAGAACTCACAGAGAGCTTCGTTTTGACTGATTATGGCTCCCGTAACTTGAAAAGAGGCAACTGTTATGGTTGTCCGAATAATCGATATCATCAGAGCGCAACATCTACGGTGCAAGGTGCAACATCTGCCCAAAATGCGGAAACAGTGCCGTACGACTTTTAGAAATGAGTGCATGGATTTGAAATAGAACAGTACCATGGTGCACCACTATCCAGCGGTGGTATATCGACGACCATCCACGGTGATCGCGTTTTACCATAAAATTCACGTGAAGCAAACGATGGGTAAAAAAAAACTATCCAGTCCCGAAAGTTATTCGGGTAGTCTTTTTTTGGATATGGAACTATGCATTAATGGCTAAAAGCTGTCAAAGCCGTAGAACTCAAAGAGAGCTTCGTTTTGACTTGTTATGGCTCTCGTAACTCCAAAAGAGGCAATCGTTATGGCTGTCCGAAAAATCGATATCCTCAGGGCGCAACATCTACGGTGCAAGGTGCAACCTCCGTCCAAAATGCCGAAACAGTGACGTACGTCTTTTAGAAATGAGTGCATGGATTTGAAATGGAACGGCACCATGATGCACCACTCTCCAGCGGTGGTATATCGATGACCAGCCACGGTGATCGCGTTTTACCGTAAAATTCACGTGAAGAAAACGATGGGTAATAAAAAACTACCGAGTCCCGAAAGTGATTCGGGTAGTCTTTTTTAGGATATGGAACTATCCATCGACGGCTAAAAGCTGTTAAAGCCGTAGAAGTCACAGAGGGCTTCGTTTTGACTTGTTATGGCTCCCGTAACTACAAAAGAGGCAACCGTTATGGCTGTCCGAATAATCGATATCCTCAAGGCGCAACATCTACGGTGCAAGGTGCAACATCCATTCAAAATGCCAAAACAGTGCCGTATGACTTTTAGAAATGAGTGCATGGATTTGAAATTGAACAGTACCATGGTGCACCACTCTCCAGCGGTGGTATATCGACGACCAGCCACGGTGATCACGTTTTACCATAAAATTCACGGGAAGAAAACGATGGGTAAAAAAACTTTCGAGTCCCGAAAATGATTCGGGTAGTCTTTTTTTGGATATGGAACTATGCATTTACAGCTAAAAGCTATCAAAGCCGTAGACCTCACAGAGAGCATCGTTTTGACTGGTTATGGATCCCGTAACTCCAAAAGAGGAAACCGTTATGGCTGTCCGAATAATCGATATCCCCAGGGCGCAACATCTACGGTGCAACGTGCAACATCCTTCCAAAATGCCGAAACAGTGTCGTGCGACTTTTAGAAATGAGTGCATGGATTTGAAATGGAACAGTACCATGGTGCACCACTATCCAGCGGTGGTATATCGACGACCAGCCACGGTGATCGCGTTTTACCATAAAATTCACGTGAAAAAACGATGGGTAAAAAAAACTATCGAGTGCTGAAAGTGATTAGGATAGTCTTTTTTTGGATATGGAACTATGAATTTACGGCTAAAAGCTGTCAAAGCCGTAGAACTCACAAAGAGCTTCGTTTTGACTGGTTATGGCTCCCATAACTCCAAAAGAGGCAACCGTTATGGCTGTCCGAATAATCGATATCCTCAGGGAGCAACATCTACGGTGCAAGGTGCAACATCCGTCCAAAATGACGACACATTGCCGTAAGACTTTTAGAAATGAGTGCATGGATTTGAAACGGAACAGTACCATGGTGCACCACTCTCCAGCTATGGTATATCGACGACCGGCCAAGGTGATCGCGTTTTACCATAAAATTCATGTGAAGAAAACGATGGGTAAAAAAACTATCGAGTCCCGAAAATGATTCGGGTAGTCTTTTTTTGGATATGGAAAAATGCATTGACGGCTAAAAGCTATCAAAGCCGTAGAACTCATAGAGAGCTTCGTTTTGACTGGTTATGGCTTTCGTAGCTCCTAAAGAGGCAACCCTAATGGTTGTCCGAATAATCGATATCCTCCGGGCACAACATCTATGGTGCAAGGTGCAACATCCATCCAAAATGCCGAAACAGTGCCGTACGACTTTTAGAAATGAGTGCATGGATTTGAAACGGAATAGTACCATGGTGCACCACTCTCCAGTGGTGGTATATCGACGACCAGCCACGGTGATCGCGTTTTACCATAAAATTCATGTGAAGAAAACGATGGGTAAAAAAAACATTCGAGTCCTGAAAGTGATTCGGGTAGTCTTTTTTTGGATATGGACCTATTCATTGATGGTTAAAAGCCATCAAAGCCGTAGAACTCACAGAGAGCTTCGTTTTGACTGATTATGGTTCCGGTAACTTGAAAAGAGGCAACTGTTATGGTTGTCCGAATAATCGATATCCTCAGAGCGCAACATCTACGGTGCAAGGTGCAACATCTGTCCAAAATGCGGAAACAGTGCCGTACGACTTTTAGAAATGAGTGCATGGATTTGAAATAGAACAGTACCATGGTGCACCACTATCCAGCGGTGGTATATCGACGACCATCCACGGTGATCGCGTTTTACCATAAAATTCACGTGAAGAATACGATGGGTAAAAAAAACTATCGAGTGCCAAAAGTGATTCGGATAGTCTTTTTTTGGATATGGAACTATGCATTGACGGCTAAATGCTATCAAAGCCGTAGAACTCACAAAGAGCTTCGTTTTGACTGGTTATGGCTCCCGTAACTCCAAAAGAGGCAACCGTTATGGCTGTCCGAATAATCGATATCCTCTGGGTGCAACATTTACGGTGCAAGGTGCAACATCCGTCCAAAATGCCGAAACAGTGTCATACGACTTTTAGAAATGAGTGCATGGATTTGAAACGGAACAGTACCATGGTCCACACTATCCAGTGGTGGTATATCGATGACCAGCCACGGTGATCGCGTTTTACCGTAAAATTCACGTGAAGAAAACGATGGGTAATAAAAAACTATCGAGTCCCGAAAGTGATTCGGGTAGTCTTTTTTTGGATATGGAACTATCCATCGATGGCTAAAAGCTGTTAAAGCCGTAGAAGTCACAGAGGGCTTCGTTTTGACTAGTTATGGGTCCATAACTACAAAAGAGGCAACCGTTATGGCTGTCCGAATAATCGATATCCTCAAGGCGCAACATTTACGGTGCAAGGTGCAACATCCATTCAAAATGCCAAAACAGTGTCGTATGACTTTTAGAAGTGAGTGCATGGATTTGAAATGGAACAGTACCATGGTGCACCACTCTCCAACGGTGGTATATCGACGACCAGCCACGGTGATCACGTTTTACCATAAAATTCACGGGAAGAAAACGATGGGTAAAAAAAAACTTTCGAGTCCCGAAAATGATTCGGGTAGTCTTTTTTTGGATATGGAACTATGCATTTACAGCTAAAAGCTATCAAAGCCGTAGACCTCACAGAGAGCATCGTTTTGACTGGTTATGGATCCCGTAACTCCAAAAGAGGAAACCGTTATGGCTGTCCGAATAATCGATATCCCCAGGGCGCAACATCTACGGTGCAACGTGCAACATCCTTCCAAAATGCCGAAACAGTGCCATGCGACTTTTAGAAATGAGTGCATGGATTTGAAATGGAACAGTACCATGGTGCACCACTATCTAGCGGTGGTATATCGACGACCAGCCACGGTGATCGCGTTTTACCATAAAATTCACGTGAAGAAAACGATGGGTAAAAAAAACTATCGAGTGCTGAAAGTGATTCGGATAGTCTTTTTTTGGATATGGAACTATGAATTTACGGCTAAAAGCTGTCAAAGCCGTATAACTCACAAAGAGCTTCGTTTTGACTGGTTATGGCTCCCGTAACTCCAAAAGAGGCAACCGTTATGGCTGTCCGAATAATCGATATCCTCAGGGAGCAACATCTACGGTGCAAGGTGCAACATCCATCCAAAATGATGACACAGTGCGGTACGACTTTTAGAAATGAGTGCATTGATTTGAAACGGAACAGTACCATGGTGCACCACTCTCCAGCGATGGTATATCGACGACCGGCCAAGGTGATCGCGTTTTACCATAAAATTCATGTGAAGAAAACGATGGGTAAAAAAAAACTATCGAGTCCCGAAAATGATTCGGGTAGTCTTTTTTTGGATATGGAAAAATGCATTGACGGCTAAAAGCTGTCAAAGCCGTAGAACTCATAGAGAGCTTCGTTTTGACTGGTTATGGCTTTCGTAGCTCCTAAAGAGGCAACCCTTATGGCTGTCCGAATAATCGATATCCTCAAGGCACAACATCTATGGTGCAAGGTGCAACATCCGTCCAAAATGCCGAAACAGTGTCGTACGACTTTTAGAAATGAGTGCATGGATTTGAAATGGAATAGTACCATGGTGCACCACTCTCCAGTGGTGGTATATCGACGACCAGCCATGGTGATCGCGTTTTACCATAAAATTCATGTGAAGAAAACGATGGGTAAAAAAAACATTCGAGTCCTGAAAGTGATTCGGGTAGTCTTTTTTTGGATATGGACCTATTCATTGATGGTTAAAAGCCATCAAAGCCGTAGAACTCACAGAGAGCTTCGTTTTGACTGATTATGGTTCCCGTAACTTGAAAAGAGGCAACTGTTATGGTTGTCCGAATAATCAATATCCTCAGAGCGCAACATCTACGGTGCTAGGTGCAACATCTGTCCAAAATGCGGAAACAGTGTCGTACGACTTTTAGAAATGAGTGCATGGATTTGAAATAGAACAGTACCATCGTGCACCACTATCCAGCGGTGGTATATCGACGACCATCCACGGTGATCGCGTTTTACCATAAAATTCACGTGAAGAATACGATGGGTAAAAAAAAACTATCGAGTGCCAAAAGTGATTCGGATAGTCTTTTTTGGATATGGAACTATGCATTGATGGCTAAATTCTATCAAAGCCGTAGAACTCACAAAGAGCTTCGTTTTGACTGGTTATGGCTCCCGTAACTCCAAAAGAGGCAACCGTTATGGCTGTCCGAATAATCGATATCCTCCGGGAGCAACATTTACGGTGCAAGGTGCAACATCCGTCCAAAATGCCGAAACTGTGTCATACGACTTTTAGAAATGAGTGCATGGATTTGAAACGGAACAGTACCATGGTCCACACTATCCAGTGGTGGTATATCGATGACCAGCCACGGTGATCGCGTTTTACCGTAAAATTCACGTGAAGAAAACGATGGGTGATAAAAAACTATCGAGTCCCAAAAGTGATTCGGGTAGTCTTTTTTTGGATATGGAACTATCCATCGACGGCTAAAAGCTGTTAAAGCCGTAGAAGTCACAGAGGGCTTCGTTTTGACTAGTTATGGCTCCCGTAACTACAAAAGAGGCAACCGTTATGGCTGTCCGAATAATCGATATCCTCAAGGCGCAACATTTACGGTGCAAGGTGCAACATCCATTCAAAATGCCAAAACAGTGCCGTATGACTTTTAGAAATGAGTGCATGGATTTGAAATGGAACAGTACCATGGTGCACCACTCTCCAGCGGTGGTATATCGACGACCAGCCACGGTGATCACGTTTTACCATAAAATTCACGGGAAGAAAACGATGGGTAAAAAAAAACTTTCGAGTCTCGAAAATGATTCGGGTAGTCTTTTTTTGGATATGGAACTATGCATTGACGGCTAAAAGCTATCAAAGCCGTAGACCTCACAGAGAGCGTCGTTTTGACTTGTTATGGATCCCGTAACTCCAAAAGAGGAAACCGTTATGGCTGTCCGAATAATCGATATCCTCAGGGCGCAACATCTACGGTGCAACGCGCAACATCCTTCCAAAATGCCGAAACAGTGCCGTGCGACTTTTAGAAATGAGTGCATGGATTTGAAATGGAACAGTACCATGGGGCACCACTATCCAGCGGTGGTATATCGACGACCAGCCACGGTGATCGCGTTTTACCATAAAATTCACGTGAAGAAAACGATGGGTAAAAAAAACTATCAAGTGCCGAAAGTTATTCGGATAGTCTTTTTTTGGATATGGAACTATGAATTTACGGCTAAAAGCTGTCAAAGACGTAGAACTCACAAAGAGCTTCGTTTTGACTGGTTATGGCTCCCGTAACTCCAAAAGAGGCAACCGTTATGGCTGTCTGAATAATCGATATCCTCAGGGCACAACATCTACGGTGCAAGGTGCAACATCCGTCCAAAATGCCGAAACAGTGCCGTACGATTTTTAGAAATGAGTGCAAGGATTTGAAATGGAACAGTACCATAGTGCACCACTCTCCAGCGATGGTATATCGACGAACAGCCACGGTGATCGCGTTTTACCATAAAATTCACGTGAAGAAAACGATGGGTAAAAAAAAACTATCGAGTCCCGAAAGTCATTCGGGTAGTCTTTTTTTGGATATGGGACTATGCATTGATGGAAAAAAGCTGTCAAAGCCGTAGAACTCACAGAGAGCTTCGTTTTGATTAGTTATGGCTTCCATAATTTCAAAAGAGGCAACCGTTATGGCTGTCCGAATAATCGATATCCTTAGGGAGCAACATCTACGGTGCAAGGTGCAACATCCATCCAAAATGCCGAAACAGTGCCCTACCACTTTTAAAAATGAGTGCATGGATTTGAAACGAAATAGTACCATGGTGCCTCACACTCCAGCGGTGGTATATCGACGACTAGCCACGGTGATCGCGTTTTACCATAAAATTCACGTGAAGAAAACGATGGGTAAAAAAAACTTTCGAGTCCCAAAAGTGATTCGGGTAGTCTTTTTTTGGACATGGAACTATTCATTGACGGCTAAAAGCTGTCAAAGCCATAGAAGTCATAGAGAGCTTCATTTTGACATATTATGGCTCCCGTAACTCGAAAAGAGGCAATCGTTATGGTTGTCCGAATAATCGATATCCTCAGAGCGCAACATCTACGGTGCAAGTTGCCACATCCGGCCAAAATGCCGAAACAGTGTCGTGCGATTTTTAGAATTGAGTGCATGGATTTGAAACGGAACAGTACCATGGTGCACCACTATCCAGCGGTGGTATATCGACGACCAGCCACGGTGATCGCGTTTTACCATAAAATTCACGTGAAGAATACGATGGGTAAAAAAAACTATCGAGTGCCGAAAGTGATTCGGATAGTCTTTTTTGGATATGGAAATATGCATTGAGGGCTAAAAGCAGTCAACGCCGTAGAACTCACAAAGAGCTTCGTTTTGACTGGTTATGGCTCCCGTAATTCAGAAAGAGGCAACCATTATGGCTGTCCGAATAATCGATATCCTCAGGGCGCAACATCTACGGTGCAAGGTGCAACATCCGTTCAAAATGCCGAAACAGTGTCGTACAATTTTTAGAAATGAGTGCATGGATTTGAAACGGAACAGTACCATGTTGCACCACTATCCAGCGGTGGTATATCGACGACCAGCCAAGGTGATCGCGTTTTACCATAAAATTCACGTGAAGAAAACGATGGGTAAAAAAAACTATCGAGTGCCGAAAGTTATTCGGATAGTATTTTTTTGGATATGGAACTATGCATTGAGGGCTAAAAGCAGTCAAAGCCGTAGAACTCACAAAGAGCTTTGTTTTGACTGGTTATGGCTCCCGTAACTCAGAAAGAGGCAACCGTTATGGCTGTCCGAATAATCAATGTCCTCAGGGTGCAACATCTACGGTGCAAGGTGCAACATCCGTCCAAAATGCCGAAACAGTGCCATACGATTTTTAGAAATGAGTGCATGGATTTGAAACAGAACAGTACCATGGTGCACCACTCTCCAGCGATGGTATATTGACGACCAACCACGGTGATCGCGTTTTACCATAAAATTCACGTGAAGAAAACTATGGGTAAAAAAAACTATCGAGTCCTGAAAGTGATTCGGGTAGTCTTTTTTTGGATATAGGACTATGCATTGACGACTAAAAGCTATCAAAGCCGTAGAACTCACAGAGAGCTTCGTTTTGACTAGTTATGGCTCCCGTAACTCCCAAAGAGGCAACCGTTATGGCTGTCCGAATAATCGATATCCTCAGGGCGCAACATCTACGATGCAAGGTGCAACATCCGTCCAAAATGCCGAAACAGTGCCGTACGACTTTTAGAAATGAGTGCATGGATTTGAAACGGAACAGTACCATGGTGCTTCACTCTCCAGCGGTGGTATATCGACGACCAGCTACGGTGATTGCGTTTTACCATAAAATTCACGTGAAGAAAACAATGGGTAAAAAAAAACTATCAAGTCCCGAAAGTGTTTCGGGTTGTCTTTTTTTGGATATGGAACTATGCATTGATAGCTAAAAGCTGTCAAAGCCGTAGAACTCACAGCGTTCTGACTAGTTATGGCTCCAGTAACTCCAAAAGAGGCAACCGTTATGGCTGTCCGAATAATCGATATCCTCAGGGCGCAACATCTACGGTGCACGGTACAAGGTGCAACATCCGTCCAAAATGCCGAAACAGTGCCGTATGACTTTTTGAAATAAGTGCATGGATTTGAAACGGAACAGTACAATGGTGCACCACTCTCCAGCGCTGGTATATCGACGACCATCCATGGTATCACGTTTTACCATAAAATTCACGTGAAGAAAACGATGGGTAAAAAAACTATCGAGTCCTGAAAGTAATTCGGGTAGCCTTTTTTTGGATATGGGACTATGCATTGAGGGCTAAAAGCCGTCAAAGCCGTAGAACTCACAGAGAGCTTCGTTTTGACTGGTTATGGCTCCCGTAATTCCAAAAGAGGCAACTGTTATGGCTTTCTGAATAATCGATATCCTCAGGACGCAACATCTACGGTGCAAGGTGCAACATCCATCCAAAATGCCGAAACAGTGCCGTATGACTTTTAGAAATCAGTGCATGGATTTGAAACGGAACAGTACCATGGTGCACCACTCTCCTGTGGTGGTATATCGATGACCAGCCAAGGTGATCGCGGTTTTACCATAAAATTCACGTGAAGAAAACGATGGGTAGAAAAAACTATCGAGTCCCGAAAGTGATTCGGGTAGTCTTTTTTGGATATGGAACTATGCATTGACGGCCAAAAGCTGTCAAAGCCATAGAACTCACAGATAGCTTCATTTTGACCAGTTATGGCTCCCATAACTCCAAAAGAGGCAACCGTTATGGCTGTCCGAATAATCGATATCCTCAGAGCGCAACATCTACGGTGCAAGTTGCCACATCAGCCCAAAATGCCAAAACAGTGTCGTGCGATTTTTAGAATTGAGTGCATGGATTTGAAACGGAACAGTACCATGGTGCACCACTATCCAGCGGTGGTATATCGACGACCAGCCACGGTGATCGCGTTTTACCATAAAATTCACGTGAAGAATACGATGGGTAAAAAAACTATCGAGTGCCGAAAGTGATTCGGATAGTCTTTTTTTTGTATATGGAACTATAAATTGACGGCTAAAAGCATTCAAAGTCGTAGAACTCACAAAGAGCTTCGTTTGACTAGTTATGGCTCCCGTAACTTAGAAAGAGGCAACCGTTATGGCTGTCCAAATATTCGATATCCTCAGGGCGCAACATCTACGGTGTAAGGTGCAACATCCTTCCAAAATGCCGAAACAGTGCCGTACGATTTTTAGAAATGAGTGCATGGATTTGAAACGGAACAGTACCATGGTGCACCACTCTCCAGCGAAGGTATACCGACGACCAGCCACGGTGATCGCGTTTTACCATAAAATTCACGTGAAGAAAACTATGGGTAAAAAAAACCTATTGAGTCCCGAAAGTTATTCGGGTAGTCTTTTTTTGGATATGGGACTATGCATAGACGGCTAAAAGCTGTCAAAGCCGTAGAACTCACAGAAAGCTTCGTTTTGACTGGTTATGGCTCTAGTAACTCCAAAAGAGGCAACCGTTATGGCTGTCCGAATAATCGATATCCTCAGGGCGCAACATCTACGGTGCAAGGTGCAACATCCATCCAAAATGCCGAAACAGTGCCGTATGACTTTTAGAAATGAGTGCATGGATTTGAATAGGAACAGTGCCATGGTGCTTCACTCTCCAGCGGTGGTATATTGACGACCAGCCACGGTGATCGCGTTTTACCATAAAATTCACGTGAAGAAAACGATGGGTAAAAAAAGGGGCATTTCACCAGAAGGACAAACTTTGTAGTCCAATTAGTTTCTAGGACACACATTCGAAAAAATTACTTTCAAGGTTAAAGTCAGCAGAATAATTACTTTCAAGGACCAAGTCAGCTGTCCAATTACTTTTAAAGAAATAATTTGATAGGTTTTTTGACCCTAGAAACTAATTATTTTACGTTTTGTCCTTGAATGTAATTATTTCAGTTGTGTGTCCTAGAAACTAATTCCACTTGCTAAAGAGGCCCTAGTGGCTAATTTCCACTAAAAAAAATATCGAGTCCCGAAAGTGATTCGGGTGGTCTTTTTTTGGATATGGAACTATGCATTGACAGCTAAAAGCTGTCAAAGCCGTAGAACTCACAGCGTTTTGACTAGTTATGGCTCCCGTAACTCCAAAAGAGGCAACCGTTATGGCTGTCCGAATAATCGATATCCTCAAGGCGCAACATCTACGGTGTAAGGTGCAAGGTACAACATCCGTCCAAAATGCCGAAATAGTGCCGTACGACTTTTTGAAATGAGTGCATGGATTTGAAACGGAACAGTACCATGGTGCACCACTCTCCAGTGGTGGTATATCAACGACCATCCACGGTGATCGCGTTTTACCATAAAATTCACGTGAAGAATACGATGGGTAAAAAAAACCATCGAGTCCCGAAAGTTATTCGGGTAGTCTTTTTTTGGATATGGGACTATGCATTGACGGCTAAAAGCTGTCAAAGACGTAGAACTCACAGACAGCTTCGTTTTGACTGGTTATGGCTCCCGAAACTCCCAAAGAGGCAACCGTTATGGCTGTCCGAATAATCGATATCCTCAATGCGCAACATCTACGGTGCAAGGTGCAACATCCGTCCAAAATGCCGAAACACTGTCGTACGACTTTTAGAAATGAGTGCATGGATTAGAAACGGAACAATACCATAGTGCTTCACTCTCCAGCGGTGGTATATCGACGACCAGCTACGGAGATCGCGTTTTACCATAAAATTCACGTGAAGAAAAGATGGGTAAAAAAAACTATCGAGTCCCAAAAGTGATTCGGGTAGTCTTTTTTTGGATATGGAAATATTCATTGACGGCTAAAAGCTGTCAAAGCCGTAGAACTCACAAAGAGCTTCGTTTTGACTAATTGTGGCTCCCGTAACTCGAAAAGAGGCAACCGTTATGGCTGTCCGAATAATCGATATCCTCAGGGCGCAACATCTACGGTGCAAGGTGCAACATCCGTCCAAAATGCCGAAACAGTGCCGTACAACTTTTAGTAATGAGTGCATGGATTTGAAACGGAACAGTACCATGGTGCTTCACTCTCCAGCGGTGGTATATCGACGACCAGCCACGGTGATCGTGTTTTACCATAAAATTTACGTGAAGAAAACGATGGGTAAAAAAAACTATCGAGTCCCAAAAGTGTTTCGGGAGGTCTTTTTTTGGATATGGAACTATGCATTGATGGCTAAAAGCTGTCAAAGACGTAGAACTCACAGAGACCTTCGTTTTGACTGGTTATGGCTTACGTAACTCCAAAAGAGGCAACCGTTATGGCTGTCCGAATAATCGATATCCTCAAGGCGCAACATCTACGGTGCAAGGTGCAACATCCGTCCAAAATGCCGAAACAGTGGCGTACGACTTTTAGAAATTAGTGCATGGATTTGAAACGGAACAGTACCATGGTGCACCACTCTCCAGCAGTGGTATCGACGACCATCCACGGTGATCGCATTTTACCATAAAATTCACGTGAAGAAAACGATGGGTAAAAAAACTATCGAGTCCCGAAAGTGATTCAGGTAGTCTTTTTTCGATAAGGGACTATGAATTGACGACTAAAAGCTGTCAAAGCCGTAGAACTCAAAGAGAGCTTCGTTTTGACTGGTTATGGATCCCGTAACTACAAAAGAGGCAACCGTTATGGTTGCCCGAATAATCGATATCCTCAGGGCACAACATCTACGGTGCAAGGTGCAACATCCGTCCAAAATGCCGAAACAGTGCCGTATGACTTTTAGAAATCATGCATGGATTTGAAACAGAACAGTTCCATGGTGCACCACTCTCCAGCGGTGGTATATCGATGACCAGCCACGGTGATCGCGTTTTACCATAAAATTCACGTGAAGAAAACGATGGGTAAAAAAAACTATCGAGTCCCGAAAGTGATTCGCGTAGTCTTTTTTGGATATGGAACTATGCATTGACGGCCAAAAGCTGTCAAAGCCGTAGAACTCACAAATAGCTTCATTTTGACCAGTTATGGCTCCCGTAACTCCAAAAGAGGCAACCATTATGGCTGTCCGAATAATCGTTATCCTCAGGGTGCAACATCTACGGTGCAAGGTGAAACATCCGTCCAAAATGCCGAAACTGTGCCGTACGACTTTTAGAAATGAGTGCATGGATTTGAAATGGAACAGTACCATGGTGCACCATTCTCCAGCGATGGTATATCGACGACCAGCCACGGTGATCGCGTTTTACCATAAAATTCACGTGAAGAAAACGATGGGTAAAAAAACTATCGAGTGCCGAAAGTGATTCAGATAGTCTTTTTTGGATATAGAACTATGCATTGACGGCTAAAAGCAGTTAAAGCCGTAGAACTCACAAAGAGTTTCGTTTGACTAGTTATGGCTCCCGTAACTCAAAAAGAGGCAACCGTTATGGCTGTCCGAATAATCGATATCCACAGGGCGCAACATCTACGGTGCAAGGTGCAACATCCGTCGAAAATGCCGAAACAATGCAGTACGATTTTTAGAATTGAGTGCATGGATTTGAAACGAAACAGTATCATGATGCACCACTCTCCAGCGTTGGTATATAAACGACCAACCACGGTGATCGCATTTTACCATAAAATCTCGTGAAGAAAACTATAGGTAAAAAAACTATCGAGTCCCGAAAGTGATTCGGGTAGTTTTTTTTTGGATATGGGACTATGCATAGACGGCTAAAAGCTGTCAAAGCCGTAGAACTCACAAAGAGCTTCGTTTTGACTGGTTATGGCTCCCGTAACTCCAAAAGAGGCAACCGTTATGGCTGTCCGAATAATCGATATCCTCAGGGCGCAACATCTACGTTGCAAGGAGCAACATCCGTCCAAAATGCCGAAACAGTGCCATACGACTTTTAGAAATGAGTGCATGGATTTGAAACGGAAAAGTACCATGGTGCTTCACTCTCCAGCGGTGGTATATCGACGACCAGCAACGGTGATCGTGTTTTACCATAAAATTCACTTGAAGAAAACGATGGGTTAAAAAAAACTATTGAGTCCCGAAAGTGATTCGGGTAGTCTTTTTTTGGATATGGGACTATGCATTGACGGCTAAAATCTGTCAAAGCCGTAGAACTCACAGAGAGCTTCGTTTTGACTGGTTATGGCTCCTGTAACTCCAAAAGAGGCAACCGTTATGGCTGTCCGAATAATCGATATCCTCAGGGCGCAACATCTACGGTGCAAGGTGCAACATCCGTCCAAAATGCCGAAACAGTGCCGTACGACTTTTAGTAATGAGTGCATGGATTTGAAACGGAACAGTACCATGGTGCTTCACTCTCCAGCGGTGGTATATCGACGACCAGCCATGGTGATCGCGTTTTACCATAAAATTCACGTGAAGAAAACGATGGGAAAAAACTATCGAGTCCCGAAAGTGTTTCGGGTGGTCTTTTTTTGGATATGGAACTATGCATTGACGGCTAAAAGCTGTCAAAGACGTAGAACTCATAGCGATCTGACTAGTTATGGCTCCCGTAACTCCAAAAGATGCAACCGTTATGGCTGTCCGAATAATCGATATCCTCAGGGTGCAACATCTACGGTGCAAGGTGCAACACCGTCCAAAATACCAAAACAGTGCCGTACGACTTTTAGAAATCAGTGCATGGATTTGAAACGGAACAGTACCATGGTGCACCACTCTCCAGCGGTGGTATCGACGACCATCCACGGTGATCGCATTTTACCATAAAATTCACATGAAGAAAACGATGGGTAAAAAAACTATCGAGTCCCGAAAGTGATTCAGGTAGTCTTTTTTTCGATAAGGGACTATGAATTGATGGCTAAAAGCTGTCAAAGCCGTTGAACTCAAAGAGAGCTTCGTTTTGACTGGTTATGGATCCCGTAACTCCAAAAGAGGCAACCGTTATCGTTGTCCGAATAATCGATATCCTCAGGGCGCAACATCTACGGTGCAAGGTGCAACATCCGTCCAAAAATGCCGAAACAGTGCCATACGACTTTTAGAAATAAGTGCATGGATTTGAAATGGAACAGTACCATGGTGCACCACTATCCAGCGGTGGTATATCGACGACCGGCCACGGTGATCGCGTTTTACCATAAAATTCACGTGAAGAAAACGATGGGTAAAAAAAACTATCGAGTGCCGAAAGTTATTCGGATAGTCTTTTTTTGGATGTGGAACTATGCATTGACGGCTAAAAGCAGTTAAAGCCATAGAACTCACAAAGAGTTTCGTTTGACTAGTTATGGCTCCCGTAACTCAGAAAGAGGCAACCGTTATGGCTGTCCGAATAATCGATATCCACAAGGCGCAACATCTACGGTGCAAGGTGCAACATCCGTCCAAAATGCCGAAACAGTGCAGTACGATTTTTAGAAATGAGTGCATGGATTTGAAACGGAACGGTATCATGATGCACCACTCTCCAGCGTTGGTATATCGACGACCAGCCACGGTGATCGCATTTTATCATAAAATTCACGTGAAGAAAACTATGGGTAAAAAAAAACTATCGAGTCCCGAAAGTGATTCGGGTAGTCTTTTTTTGGATATGGGACAATGCATAGACGGCTAAAAGCTGTCAAAGCCGTAGAACTCACAAAGGGCTTCGTTTTGACTGGTTATGGCTCCCGTAACTCCAAAAGAGGCAACCGTTATGGCTGTCCGAATAATCGATATCCTCAGGGCACAACATCTACGTTGCACGGTGCAACATCCGTCCAAAATGCTGAAACAGTGCCATACGACTTTTAGAAATGAGTGTATGGATTTGAAACGGAACAATACCATGGTGCTTCACTCTCCAGCGGTGGTATATCGACGACCAGCCACGGTGATCGTGTTTTACCATAAAATTCACGTGAAGAAAACGATGGGTAAAAAAAACTATCGAGTCCCGAAAGTGTTTCGGGTGGTCTTTTTTTGGATATGGAACTATGCATTGATGGCTAAAAGCTGTCAAAGCCATAGAACTCACAGCGTTCTGACTAGTTATGGCTCCCGTAACTCCAAAAGAGGCAACCGTTATGGTTGTCCGAATAATCGATATCCTCAGGGCACAACATCTACGGTTGAAGGTGCAAGGTGCAACATCCGTCCAAAATGCCGAAACAGTATCGTACGACATTTTGAAATGAGTCAATGGATTTGAAACGGAACAGTACCATGGTGCACCACTCTCCAGCGGTGGTATATCGACGACCATCCACGGTGACCGCGTTTTACCTTAAAATTCACGTAAAGAAAACGATGGGTAAAAAAAACTATCGAGTACCGAAAGTGATTCGGGTCGTCTTTTTTTGGATATGGGACTTTACATTGACGGCTAAAAGCTGTCAAAGCCGTAGAACTCACAGAGAGATTCCTTTTGACTGGTTATGGCTCCCGTAACTCCAAAAGAGACAACCGTTATGGATGTCCGAATAATCGATATCCTCAGGGCGCAACATATACGGTGCATGGTGCAACATCCGTCTAAAATGCCGAAACAGTGCCGTACGACTTTTAGAAATGAGTGTATGGATTTGAAATGGAACAGTACCATGGTGCACCACTATCCAGCGGTGGTATATCGATGACCAGCCACGGTGATTGCGTTTTACCATAAAATTCACGTGAATAAAACGATGGGTAAAAAAACTATCGAGTCCCGAAAGTGATTCGGATAGTCTTTTTTGGATATGTAACTATGCATTGACGGCTAGAAGCCATCAAAGCCGTAGAACTCACAAATAGCTTCGTTTCGACTGGTTATGGCTCCCGTAACTCCAAAAGAGGCAACCGTTATGCCTGCTCGAATAATCGATGTCCTTAGGGCGCAACAATTACGGTGCAAGGTGCAACATCCATCAACAATGCCGAAACAGTGCCGTACGACTTTTAGAAATGAGTGCATGGATTTGAAATGGAACAGTACCATTGTGCACCACTATCCAGCTGTGGTATATCGATGACCAACCACGGTGATCGCGTTTTTCCATAAAATTCACGTGTAGAAAACGATGGGTAAAAAAAACTATCAAGTGCCGAAAGCGATTCAGATAGTCTTTTTTTGGATATGGAACTATGCATTGACGGCTAAAAGTAGTCAAAGTTGTAGAACTCACAGAGAGCTTCGTTTTGACTGGTTGTGGCTCCCGTAACTCCAAAAGAGGCAACCGTTATGGCTGTCCGAATAATCGATATCCTCAGGGCGCAACATCTACGGTGCAAGGTGCAACATCCATCCAAAATGCCGAAACAGTGCCGTACGGCTTTTAGAAATCAGTGCATGGATTTGAAACGGAACAGTATCATGGTGCACCACTCTCCAGCGGTGGTATATCGACGACCAACCACGATGATCGCGTTTTAGCATAAAATTCACGTGAAGAAAACGATGGGTAAAAAAACTATCGAGTCTCGAAAGTGATTCGGATAGTCTTTTTTGGATATGGAACTACGCATTGACGGCTAAAAGCCGTCAAAGCCGTAGAACTCACAGATAGCTTCGTTTTGACTGGTTATGTCTCCCATAACTCCAAAAGAGGCAACCGTTATGGCTGTCCGAATAATCGATGTCCTCAGGGCGCAACAATTACGGTGCAAGGTGCAACATCCGTCAAAAATGCCGAAACAGTGCCGTATGACTTTAAGAAATGAGTTCATGGATTTGAAATGGAACAGTACCATGGTGCACCACTATCCAGCGGTGGTATATCGACGACCAGCCACGGTGATCGCGTTTTACCATAAAATTCACGTGAAGAAAACGATGGGTAAAAAAAACTATCGAGTGCCGAAAGTGATTCAGATAGTCTTTTTTTGGATATGGAACTATGCATTGGCGGCTAAAAGCAGTCAAAGTTGTAGAACTCACAGAGAGCTTCGTTTTGACTAGTTATGGCACCTGTAACTCCAAAAGAGGCAACCGTTATGGCTGTCCGAATAATCGATATCCTCAGGGCGCAACATCTACGGTGCAAGGTGCAACATCCATCCAAAATGCCGAAAGAGTGCCGTACGACTTTTAGAAATCAGTGCATGGATTTGAAATGGAACAGTATCATGGTGCACCACTCTCCAGCGGTGGTATATCGACGACTAGCCACGGTGATCGCGTTTTACGATAAAATTCACGTGAAGAAAACGATGGGTAACAAAACTATCGAGTCCCGAAAGTGATTCGGATAGTCTTTTTTGGATATGGAACTATGCATTGACGGCTAAAAGCCATCAAAGCCGTAGAACCCACAGATAGCTTCGTTTTGACTGGTTATGGCTCCCGTCACTCCAAAAGAGGCAACCGTTATGGCTGTCCGAATAATCGATGTCCTCAGAGCGCAACAATTACGGTGCATGGTGCAACATCCGTCAAAAATGCCGAAACAGTGCCGTACGACTTTTAGAAATGAGTTCATGGATTTGAAATGGAACAGTACCATGGTGCACCACTATCCAGCGATGGTATATCAACGACCAGCCACGGTGATCGCGTTTTACCATAAAATTTACGTGAAGAAAATGATGGGTAAAAAAAAACTATCGAGTGCCGAAAGTGATTCGGATAGTATTTTTTTGGATATGGAACTATGCATTGACCGCTAAAAGCAGTCAAAGTTGTAGAACTCACAGAGAGCTTCGTTTTGACTGGTTATGGCTCCCGTAACTCTAAAAGAGGCAACCGTTATGGCTGTCCGAATAATCGATATCCTCAGAGCGCAACATCTACGGTGCAAGGTGCAACATCCGTCCAAACTGCAGAAACAGTGTCGTAAGGTTTTTAGAAATGAGTGCATGGATTTGAAACGGAACAATACTATGGTGCACCACTATCAAGTGGTGGTATATCGACAACCAGCCACGGTGATCGCGTTTTACCATAAAATTCACGTGAAGAAAACGATGGGTAAAAACAACTATCGAGTGCCGAAAGTGATTCGTGTAGTCTTTTTTTGGATATGGAACTATGCATTGACGGCTAAAAGCAATCAAAGCCGTAGAACTCACAAAGAGCTTCGTTTTGACTGGTTATTGCTCCCGTAACTCAGAAAGAGGCAACCGTTATGGATGTTTGAATAATCGATATCCTCAGGGCGCAACATCTACCTTGCAAGGTGCAACATTCGTCCAAAATGCCGAAACAGTGCCGTACGATTTTTAGAAATGGGTGCATGGATTTGAAATAGAACAGTACCATGGTGCACCACTCTCCAGTGATTTTATATCGACGATCAGCCACGGTAATCGCGTTTTACCATAAAATTCACGTGAAGAAAACTATGGGTAAAAAAAACTATCGAGTCCCGAAAGTGATTCGGGTAGTCTTTTTTTGGATATGGGACTATGCATTGACGACTGAAAGCAATCAAAGCCGTAGAACTCACAGAGAGCTTCGTTTTGACTGGTTATGGCTCCCGTAACTCCAAAAGAGGCAACCGTTATGGCTGTCCGAATAATCGATATCCTCAGGGCGCAACATCTACGGTGAAAGGTGAAACATCCGTCCAAAATGCCGAAATAGTGCCGTACGACTTTTAGAAATGAGTGCATGGATTTGAAACGGAACAGTACCATGGTGCTTCACTCTCCAGTGGTGGTATATCGACCACCAGCTACGGTGATCGCGTTTTACCATAAAATTCACCTGAAGAAAACGATGGGTAAAAAAAACAATCGAGTCCCGAAAGTGTCTCGGGTGGTCTTTTTTTGGATATGGAACTATGTATTGATGGCTAAAAGCTGTCAAAGCCGTAGAACTCATAGCGTTCTGACTAGTTATGGCTCCCGTAACTCCAAAAGAGGCAATTGTTATGGCTGTCCGAATAATCGATATCCTCAGGGCGCAACATCTACGGTGCAAGGTACAAGGTGCAACATCCATCCAAAATGACGAAACAGCGTCGTACGACTTTTTGAAATGAGTGCATGGATTTGAAACGGAATAGTACCATGGTGCACTATTCTCCAGCGGTAGTATATCGACGACCATCCACGGTGATCGCCTTTGACCATAAAATTCACGTGAAGAAAACGATGGGTAAAAAAAATACTATCGAGTCCCGGAAGTGATTCGGGTAGTCTTTTTTTGGATATGGGACTATGCATTGACGGCTAAAAGCTATCAAAGCCGTAGAACTCACAGAGAGCTTCGTTTTGACTAATTATGGCTCCCGTAACTCCAAAAGAGGCAACCGTTATGGCTGTCCGAATAATCGATATCCTCAGGGCGCAACATCTACGGTGCAAGGTGCAACATCCGTCCAAACTGCCGAAACAGTGCCTTACGACTTTTAGAAATCAGTGCATGGATTTGAAACGGAACAGTATCATGGCGCATCACTTTCCAACGATGGTATATCGACGACCAGCCACGGTGATCGTGTTTTACCATAAAATTCACGTGAAGAAAACGATGGGTAAAAAAATCTATTGAGTGCCGAAAGTGATACGGATAGTATTTTTTTGGATATGGAACTATGCATTGACGGCTAAAAGAAGTCAAAGCCGTAGAACTCACAAAGAGCTTCGTTTTGACTGGTTATGGCTCCCGTAACTCAGAAAGAGGCAACCGTTATAGCTGTCCGAATAATCGATATCCTCAGTGCGCAACATCTACGGTGTAAGGTGCAACATCCGTCCAAAATGCCGAAACAGTGCCGTATGAATTTTTGAAATGAGTGCATGGATTTGAAACGGAACAGTACCTTGGTGCACCACTCTCCAGCGGTGGTATATCGACGACCATCCATGGTATCGCGTTTTACCATAAAATTCACGTGAAGAAAACGATGGGTAAAAAAACTATCGAGTCCTAAAAGAAATTCGGGTAGTCTTTTTTTGGATATGGGACTATGCATTAACGGCTAAAAGCCATCAAAGCCATAGAACTCGCAGAGAGCATCGTTTTGACTGGTTATGGCTCCCATAACTCCAAAAGAGGCAACTGTTATGGATGTCCAAATAATCGATATCCTCAGGACGCAACATCTACGGTGCAAGGTGCAACATCCATCCAAAATGCCGAAACAGTGCCGTATGACTTTTAGAAATCAGTGCATGGATTTGAAATGGAACAGTACCATGGTGCACCACTCTCCAGTGGTGGTATATCGATGACCAGCCACGATGATCGCGTTTTACCATAAAATTCACGTGAAGAAAACGATGGGTAAAAAAACTATTGAGTCCCGAAAGTGATTCGGGTAGTATTTTTTGGATATGGAACTATGCATTGACGGCCAAAAGCTGTCAAAGCCGTAGAACTCACAGATAGCTTCGTTTTGACCGGTTATGGCTCCCGTAACTCCAAAAGAGGCAACCGTTATGGCTGTCCGAATAATCGATATCCTCAGTGCGCAACATCTACGGTGCAAGGTGCAACATCCGTCCAAAATGCCGAAACAGTGTCTTATGACTTTTTGAAATGAGTGCATGGATTTGAAACGGAACAGTACCATGGTGCACCACTCTCCAGCAGTGGTATATCGACGACCATCCATGGTATCGCATTTTACCATAAAATTCACGTGAAGAAAACGATGGGTAAAAAAAATATCGAGTCCTGAAAGTGATTCGGGTAGTCTTTTTTTGGATATGGGACAATGCATTGACAGCTAAAAGCCATCAAAGCCGTAGAACTCACAGAGAGCTTCGTTTTGACTGGTTATGGCTCCCGTAACTCCAAAAGAGGCAACTGTTATGGCTGTCCGAATAATCGATATCCTCAGGACGCAACATCTACGGTGCAAGGTGAAACATCCATCCAAAATGCCGAAACAGTGTCGTATGACTTTTAGAAATCAGTGCATGGATTTGAAATGGAACAGTACCATGGTGCACCACTCTCCCGTGGTGGTATATCGATGAGCAGCCACGGTGATCGCGTTTTACCATAAAATTCACGTGAAGAAAACGATGGGTAAAAAAAACTATCGAGTCCCGAAAGTGATTCGGGTAGTCTTTTTTGGATATGGAACTATGCATTGACGGCCAAAAGATGTCAAAGCCGTAGAACTCACAGATAGCTTCGTTTTGACCGGTTATGGCTCCCGTAACTCCAAAAGAGGCAACCGTTATGGCTGTCCGAATAATCGATATCCTCAGGGCGCAACATCTACGGTGCAAGGTGCAACATCCGTCAAAAATGCCGAAACAATGTCGTACGACTTTTAGAAATGAGTGCATGGATTTTAAATGGAACAGTACCATGGTGCACCATTATCCAACGGTGGTATATCGACGACCAGCCACGGTGATCGCGTTTTACCATAAAATTCACGTGAAGAAAACGATGGGTAAAAAAAACTATCGAGTGCCGAAAGTGATTCGGATAGTCTTTTTTTTGGGATATGGAACTATGCATTGACGGCTAAAAGCAGTCAAAGTCGTAGAACTCACCAAGAGCTTCGTTTGACTAGTTATGGCTCCCGTAACTTAGAAAGAGGCAACCGTTATGGCTTTCCGAATATTCGATATCCTCAGGGCGCAACATCTACGGTGCAAGGTGCAACATCCGTCAAAAATGCCGAAATTGTGCCGTACGATTTTTAGAAATGAGTGCATGGATTTGAAACGGAACAGTACCATGGTGCACCACTCTCCAGCAATGGTATATCGACGACCAGCCACGGTGATCGCATTTTACCATAAAATTCACGTGAAGAAAACTATGGGTAAAAAAAACCTATCGAGTCCCGAAAGTGATTCGGGTAATCTTTTTTTGGATATAGGACTATGCATAGACGGCTAAAAGCTGTCAAAGCCGTAGAACTCACAGAAATCTTCGTTTTGACTGGTTATGGCTCCCGTAACTCCAAAAGAGGCAACTGTTATGGCTGTCCGAATATTTGATATCCTCAGGGCGCAACATCTACGGTGCAAGGTGCAACATCCATCCAAAATGCCAAAACAGTGTCGTATGACTTTTAGAAATGAGTGCATGGATTTGAATAGGAACAATACCATGGTGCTTCACTCTCCAGCGGCAGTATATTGACGACCATCCACGGTGATCGCGTTTAACCATAAAATCACGTGAAGAAAACGATGGGGAAAAAAAAGGGGCATTTCACCAGAAGGACAAACTTTGTAGTCCAATTAGTTTTTAGGACACACATTCGAAAAAATTACTTTCAAGGTTAAAGTCAGCAGAATAATTACTTTCAAGGACCAAGTCAGCAGTCCAATTACTTTTAAGGACATAATTTGATAGGTTTTTAGACCCTAGAAACTAATTATTTTACGTTTTGTCCTTGAATGTAATTATTTCAGTTGTGTGTCCTAGAAACTAATTCCACTTGCTAAAGAGGCCCTTGTGGCTAATTTCCACTAAAAAAAACTATCGAGTCCCGAAAGTGTTTCAGGTGGTCTTTTTTTGGATATGGAACTATGCATTGACGGCTAAAAGCTGTCAAAGCCGTAGAACTCACAGCGTTTTGACTAGTTATGGCTCCCGTAACTCCAAAAGAGGCAACCGTTATGGCTTTCCGAATAATCGATATCCTCAAGGCGCAACATCTACGGTGTAAGGTGCAAGGTACAACATCCATCCAAAATGCCGAAATAGTGTCGTACGACTTTTTGAAATGAGTGCATTGATTTGAAACGGAACAGTACCATGGTGCACCACTCTCCTGTGGTGGTATATCGACGACCATCCACGGTGATCGCATTTTACCATAAAATTCACGTGAAGAATACGATGGGTAAAAAAAACTATCGAGTCCCGAAAGTTATTCGGGTAGTCTTTTTTTGGATATGGGACTATGCATTGACGGCTAAAAGCTGTCAAAGCCATAGAACTCACAGAGAGCTTCGTTTTGACTGGTTATGGCTCTCGAAACTCCCAAAGAGGCAACCGTTATGGCTGTCCGAATAATCGATATCCTCAAGGCGCAACATCTACGGTGCAAGGTGCAACATCCATCCAAAATGCCGAAACAGTGCTGTACGACTTTTAGAAATGAGTGCATGGATTTGAAACGGAACAGTACCATGGTGCTTCACTCTCCAGCGGTGGTATATCGACGACCAGCTATGGAGATCACGTTTTACCATAAAATTCACATGAATAAAACGATGGGTGAAAAAAAACTATCGAGTCCCGAAAGTGATTCGAGTAGTCTTTTTTGGATAAGGAACTATTCATTGACGGCTAAAAGCTGTCAAAGCCGTAGAACTCGCAGAGAGCTTCGTTTTGATTGATTATGGCTCCCGTAACTCGAAAAGAGGCAATCGTTATGGATGTCCGAATAATTGATATCCTCAGGGCGCAACATCTACGGTGCAAGGTGCAACATCCGTCCAAAATGCCGAAACAGTGCTGTACGACTTTTAGTAATGAGTGCATGGATTTGAAACAGAACAGTACCATGGTGCTTCACTCTCCAGCGGTGGTATATCGACGACCAGCAATGGTGATCGCGTTTTACCATAAAATTCACGTGAAGAAAACGATGGGTAAAAAAACCATCGAGTCCCGAAAGTGTTGCGGGTGGTCTTTTTTTGGATATGGAACTATGCATTGACGGCTAAAAGCTGTCAAATACGTAGAACTCACAGCGTTCTGACTAGTTATGGCTCCCGTAACTCCAAAAGAGGCAACCGTTATGGCTGTCCGAATAATCGATATCCTCAGGGCGCAACATCTACGGTGCAAGGTGCAACATCCGTCCAAAATGCCGAAACAGTGTCGTACGACTTTTAGAAATGAGTGCATGGATTTGAAACGGAACAGTACCATGGTGCACCACTCTCCAGCGGTGGTATCGACGACCATCCACGGTGATCGCATTTTACCATAAAATTCACGTGAAGAAAACGATGGGTAAAAAAACTATCGAGTCCCGAAATTGATTCAGGTAGTCTTTTTTTGGATAAGGGACTATGAATTGACGGCTAAAAGCCGTCAAAGCCATAGAACTCAAAGATAGCTTCGTTTTGACTGGTTATGGATCCCGTAACTCCAAAAGAGGCAACCATTATGGTTGTCCGAATAATCGATATCTTCAGGGCGCAACATCTACGGTGCAAGGTGCAACATCCGTCCAAAATGCCGAAACAGTGCCGTATGACTTTTAGAAATCAGTGCATGGATTTGAAACGGAATAGTACCATGGTGCACCACTCTCCAGCGGTGGTATATCGATGACCAGCCACGGTGATCGCGTTTTACCATAAAATTCACGTGAAGAAAACGATGGGTAAAAAAAACTATCGAGTCCCGAAAGTGATTCGGGTAGTCTTTTTTGGATATGGAACTATGCATTGACGACCAAAAGCTGTCAAAGCCGTAGAACTCACAAATAGCTTCGTTTTGACCGGTTATGGCTCCCGTAACTCCAAAAGAGGCAACCGTTATGGCTGTCCGAATAATCGATATCCTCAGGGCGCAACATCTACGGTACAATGTGCAACATCCGTCAAAAATGCCGAAACAGTGTCGTACGACTTTTAGAAATGAGTGCATGGATTTGAAATGGAACAGTACCATGGTGCTTCACTCTCCAGTGGTGGTATATCGACGACCAGCCACGGAGATCGCGTTTTACCATAAAATTCACGTGAAGAAAACGATGGGTAAAAAAAACTATCGAGTGCCGAAAGTGATTCGGATAGTCTTTTTTTGGATATGGAACTATGCATTGATGGCTAAAAGCAGTTAAAGCCGTAGAACTCACAAAGAGTTTCGTTTGACTAGTTATGGCTCCTGTAACTCAGAAAGAGGAAACCGTTACGACTGTCCGAATAATCGATATCCACAGGGCGCAACATTTACGGTGCAAGGTGCAACATCCTTCCAAAATGCCGAAACAGTGCAGTACGATTTTTAGAAATGAGTGCATGGATTTGAAAAGGAACAGTATCATGATGCACCACTCTCCAGCGTTGGTATATCGACGACCAGCCACGGTGATCGCATTTTACCATAAAATTCACGTGAAGAAAACTATGGGTAAAAAAAGCTATCGAGTCCCGAAAGTGATTCGGGTAGTCTTTTTTTGGATATGGGACTATGCATAGACGGCTAAAAGCTATCAAAGCCGTAGAACTCACAAAGAGCTTCGTTTTGACTGGTTATGGCTCCCGTAACTCCAAAAGAGGCAACCGTTATGGCTGTCCGAATAATCGATATCCTCAGGGCGCAACATCTACGTTGCAAGGTGCAACATCCGTCCAAAATGCCGAAACAGTGCCACACAACTTTTAGAAATGAGTGCATGGATTTGAAACGGAAAAGTACCATGGTGCTTCACTCTCCAGCGGTGGTATATCGACGACCAGCCACGGTGATCGTGTTTTACCATAAAATTCACGTGAAGAAAACGATGGGTAAAAAAAACTATCGAGTCCCGAAAGTGTTTCAGGTGGTCTTTTTTTGGATATGGAACTATGCATTGACGGCTAAAAGCTATCAAAGCCATAGAACTCGCAGCGTTCTGGCTAGTTATGGCTCCCGTAACTCCAAAAGAGGCAACCGTTATGGTTGTCCGAATAATCGATATCCTTAAGGCACAACATCTATGGTGGAATGTGCAAGGTGCAACATCCGTCCAAAATGCCGAAACAGTATCGTACGACTTTTTGAAATGAGTCAATGGATTTGAAACGGAACAGTACCATGGTGCACCACTCTCCAGCGATGGTATATCGACCACCATCCACGGTGATCGCGTTTTAACTTAAAATTCACGTGAAGAAAACGATGGGTAAAAAAAACTATCGAGTACCGAAAGTGATTCGGGTCGTCTTTTTTTGGATATGGGACTTTACATTGACGGCTGAAAGCTGCCAAAGCCGTAGAACTCACAGAGAGCTTCCTTTTGACTGGTTATGGCTCCCGTAACTCCAAAAGAGGCAACCGTTATGGCTGTCCGAATAATCGATATCCACAGGGCACAACATCTACGGTGTCAGGTGCAAGGTACAACATCCGTCCAAAATGCCGAAATAGTGCCGTACGACTTTTTGAAATGAGTGCATTGATTTGAAACGGAACAGTACCATGGTGCACCACTCTCCTGTGGTGGTATATCGACGACCATCCACGGTGATCGCGTTTTACCATAAAATTCACGTGAAGAATACGATGGGTAAAAAAACCTATCGAGTCCCGAAAGTTCTTCGGGTAGTCTTTTTTTGGATATGGGACTATGCATTGACGGCTAAAAGCTGTCAAAGCCGTAGAACTCACAGAGAGCTTCGTTTTGACTGGTTTTGGCTCCCGAAACTCCCAAAGAGGCAACCGTTATGGCTGTCCGAATAATCGATATCCTCAAGGCGCAACATCTACGGTGCAAGGTGCAACATCCATCCAAAATGCCGAAACAGTGTCGTACGACTTTTAGAAATGAGTGCATGGATTTGAAACGGAACAGTACCATGGTGCTTCACTCTCCAGTGGTGGTATATCGACGACCAGCTACGAAGATCGCGTTTTACCATAAAATTCACGTGAAGAAAACGGTGGGTAAAAAAAACTATCGAGTCCCGAAAGTGATTCGAGTAGTCTTTTTTGGATATTGAACTATTTATTGACGGCTAAAAGCTGTCAAAGCCGTAGAACTCGCAGAGAGCTTCGTTTTGACTGATTATGGCTCCCGTAACTCGAAAAGAGGCAACCGTTATGGATGTCCGAATAATCGAAATCCTCAGGGCGCAACATCTACGGTGCAAGGTGCAACATCCGTCCAAAATGCCGAAACAGTGCCGTACGACTTTTAGTAATGAGTGCATGGATTTGAAACGGAACAGTACCATGGTGCTTCACTCTCCAGCGGTGGTATATCGACGACCTGCCACGGTGATCGCGTTTTACCATAAAATTCACGTGAAGAAAACGATGGGTAAAAAAACCATCGACTCCCGAAAGTGTTTCGGGTGGTCTTTTTTTCGATATGGAACTATGCATTGACGGCTAAAAGCTGTCAAATACGTAGAACTCACACCGTTCTGACTAGTTATGGCTCCCGTAACTCCAAAAGAGGCAACCGGTATGGCTGTCCGAATAATCGATATCCTCAGGGCGCAACATCTACGGTGCAAGGTGCAACATCCATCAAAAATGCCGAAACAGTGCCGTACGACTTTTAGAAATGAGTGCATGGATTTGAAACGGAACAGTACCATGGTGCACCACTCTCCAGCGGTGGTATCGACGACCATCCACGGTGATCGCATTTTACCATAAAATTCACGTGAAGAAAATGATGGGTAAAAAAACTATCGAGTCCTGAAATTGATTCAGGTAGTCTTTTTTTGGATAAGGGACTATGAATTGATGGCTAAAAGCTGTCAAAGCCGTAGAACTCAAAGATAGCTTCGTTTTGACTGGTTATGGATCCCGTAACTCCAAAAGAGGCAACCGTTATGGTTGTCCGAATAATCGATATCTTCAGGGCGCAACATCTACGGTGCAAGGTGCAACATCCGTCCAAAATGCCGAAACAGTGCCGTATGACTTTTAGAAATCAGTGCATGGATTTGAAACGGAACAGTACCATGGTGCACCACTCTCCAGCGGTGGTATATCGATGACCAGCCACGGTGATCGCGTTTTACCATAAAATTCACGTGAAGAAAACGATGGGTAAAAAAAACTATCAAGTCCCGAAAGTGATTCGGGTAGTCTTTTTTGGATATGGAACTATGCATTGATGGCCAAAAGCTGTCAAAGCCGTAGAACTCACAGATAGCTTCGTTTTGACCGGTTATGGCTCCCGTAACTCCAAAAGAGGCAACCGTTATGGCTATCCTAATAATCGATATCCTCAGGGCGCAACATCTACGGTACAAGGTGAAACATCCGTCAAAAATGCCAAAACAGTGCCGTACGACTTTTAGAAATGAGTGCATGGATTTGAAATGGAACAGTACCATAGTGCACTACTATCCAGCGGTGGTATATCGACGACCAGCCACGGTGATCGCGTTTTACCATAAAATTCACGTGAAGAAAACGATGGGTAAAAAAAAACTATCGAGTGCCGAAAGTGATTCAGATAGTCTTTTTTTGGATATGGAACTATGCATTGACGGCTAAAAGCAGTTAAAGCCGTAGAACTCACAAAGATTTTCGTTTGACTAGTTATGGCTCCCGTAACTCAGAAAGAGGCAACCATTATGGCTGTCCGAATAATCGATATCCACAGGGCGCAACATCTACGGTGCAAGTTGCAACATCCGTCCAAAATGCCGAAACAGTGTAGTACGATTTTTAGAAATGAGTGCATGGATTTGAAAAGGAACAGTATCATGATGCACCACTCTCCAGCGTTGGTATATCGACAACCAGCCACGGTGATCGCATTTTACCATAAAATTCACGTGAAGAAAACTATGGGTAAAAAAAAGCTATCGAGTCCCGAAAGTGATTCAGGTAGTCTTTTTTTGGATATGGGACTATGCATAGACGGCTAAAAGCTGTCAAAGCCGTAGAACTCACAAAGAGCTTCGTTTTGACTGGTTATGGCTCCCGTAACTCCAAAAGAGGCAACCGTTATGGCTGTCCGAATAATCGATATCCTCAGGGCGCAACATCTACGTTGCAAGGTGCAACATCCGTCCAAAATGCCGAAACAGTGTCGTACGACTTTTAGAAATGAGTGTATGGATTTGAAATGGAACAGTACCATGGTGCACCACTCTCCAGCGTCGGTATATCGATGACCAGCCACGGTGATCGCGTTTTACCATAAAATTCACGTGAATAAAACGATAGGTAAAAAAACTATCGAGTCCCGAAAGTGATTCGGATAGTCTTTTTTGGATATGGAACTATGCATTGACGGCTAAAAGCCGTCAAAGCCGTAGAACTCACAAATAGCTTCATTTTGACTGGTTATGGCTCCCGTAACTCCAAAAGAGGCAACCGCTATGGCTGTCCGAATAATCGATGTCCTCAGGGCGTAACAATTACGGTGCAAGGTGCAACATCCATCAAAAATGCCGAAACAGTGCCGTACGACTTTTAGAAATGAGTGCATGGATTTGAAATGGAATAGTACCATGGTGCACCACTATCCAGCAGTGGTATATCGACGACCAGCCACGGTGATCGCGTTTTACCATAAAATTCACGTGTAGAAAACGATGGGTAAAAAAAACTATCGAGTGCCGAAAGTGATTCAGATAGTCTTTTTTTGGATATGGAAATATGCATTGACGGCTAAAAGCAGTCAAAGTTGTAGAACTCACAGAGAGCTTCGTTTTGACTGGTTATGGCTCCCGTAACTCCAAAAGAGGCAACCGTTATGGCTGTCCGAATAATCGATATCCTCAAGGCGCAACATCTACGGTGCAAGGTGCAACATCCGTCCAAAATGCCGAAACAGTGCCGTACGACTTTTAGAAATTAGTGCATGGATTTGAAACGGAACAGTATCATGGTGCACCACTCTCCAGCGGTGGTATATCGACGACCAACCACGGTGATCGCTTTTTAGCATAAAATTCACGTGAAGAAAACGATGGGTAAAAAAACTATCGAGTATCGAAAGTGATTCGGATAGTCTTTTTTGGATATGGAACTATGGATTGACGGCTAAAAGCCGTCAAAGCCGTAGAACCCACAGATAGCTTCGTTTTGACAAGTTATGGCTCCCGTAACTTCAAAAGAGGCAACCGTTATGGCTGTCCGAATAATCGATGTCGTCAGGGCGCAACAATTACGGTGCAAGGTGCAACATCCGTCAAAAATTCTGAAATAGTGCCGTACGACTTTTAGAAATGAGTTCATGGATTTGAAATGGAACAGTACCATGGTGCACCACTATCCAGCGATGGTATATCGACGACCAGCCACGGTGATCGCGTTTTACCATAAAATTTACGTGAAGAAAACGATGGGTAAAAAAATACTATCGAGTCCCGGAAGTGATTCGGGTAGTCTTTTTTTGGAAATGGGACTATGCATTGATGGCTACAAGTAGTCAAAGCCGTAGAACTCACAGATAGCTTCGTTTTGACTGGTTATGACTCACGTAACTCCAAAAGAGGCAACCGTTATGGTTGTCCGAATAATCGATATCCTCAGGGCGCAACATCTACGGTGCTAGGTGCAACATCCGTCCAAAATGCCGAAACAGTGCCGTACGACATTTAGAAATCCATGCATGGATTTGAAACGGAACAGTAGCATGGTGCACCACTCTCCAGCGGTGGTATATCGACGACCATCCACGGTGTTCGCGTTTTACCATAAAATTCACGTGAAGAAAACGATGGGTAAAAAAAACTATCGAGTCCCGAAAGTGATTCGGGTAGTCTTTTTTTGGATATGGGACTATGCATTGACGGCTAAAAGCTGTCAAAGCCGTAGAACTCATAGAGAGCTTCGTTTTGACTGGTTATGGCTTACGTAACTCCAAAAGAGGCAACCGTTATGGCTGTCCGAATAATCGATATCCTAAGGGCGCAGCATCTACGGTGCAAGGTGCAACATCCCTCCAAAATACCGTAACAGTGCTGTACGACTTTTAGAAATCAGTGCATGCATTTGAAACGGAACAGTACCATGGTGTACCACTCTCCAGCGGTGGTATATCGATGACCAGCCACGGTGATCGCGTTTTATCATAAAATTCACGTGAAGAAAACGATGGGTAAAAAAACTATCGAGTCCCGAAAGTGGTTCGGGTAGTCTTTTTTGGAAATGGAACTATGCATTGACGGCTAAAAGTCGTCAAAGCCGTAGAACTCACAGATATCTTCGTTTTGGCTGGTTATGGCTCCCGTAACTCGAAAAGAGGCAACCGTTATGGCTGTCCGAATAATCGATATCCTTAGGGCGCAACATCTACGGTGCTAGGTGCAACATCCGTCAAAAATGCCGAAATAGTGCCGTACGACTTTTAGAAATGAGTGCATGGATTTGAAATGGAACAGTACCATGGTGCACCACTATCCAGCGGTGGTATATCGACGACCAGCCACGGTGATCGTGTTTTACCATAAAATTCACGTAAAGAAAACGATGAGTAAAAAAAACTATCGAGTGCCGAAAGTGATTCGGGTAGTCTTTTTTTGAATATGGAACTATGCATTGACGGCTAAACGCAGTCAAAGCCATAGAACTCACAGGGAGCTTCATTTTGACTGGTTATGGCTCCCGTAACTCCAGAGGAGGCAATCGTTATGGCTGTCCGAATAATCGATATCCTCAGTGCGCAACATCTACGGTGCAAGGAGCAACATCCATCCAAAATGCTGAAACAGTTCCGTTCGATTTTTAGAAATGAGTGCATGGATTTGAAACGGAACAATACCATGGTGCACCACTCTCCAACGATGGTATATCGAGTCTCGAAAGTGATTCGGGTAGTCTTTTTTAGGATATGGGACTAAGCATTGACGGCTAAAAGCGATCAAAGCCAAAGAACTCACAGAGAGCTTCGTTTTGACGGGTTATGGCTCCCGTAACTCCAAAAGAGGCAACCGTTATGGCTTTTCGAATAATCGATATCCTCAGGGCGGAACATCTACGGTGCAAGGTGCAACATCCGTCCAAAATGCCGAAACAATGTCGTACGACTTTTAGAAATGAGTGCATGGATTTGAATCGGAACAGTACCATGGTGCTTCACTCTTCAGCTGTGGTATATCGACGACCAGCTACGGTGATCGCATTTTACCATAAAATTCACGTGAAGGAAACGATGGGTAAAAAAACTTTCGAGCCCCAAAAGTGATTCGGGTAGTCTTTTTTTGGATATGGAACTATGCATTGATGGCTAAAAGCAGTCAAAGCTGTAGAAATCACAAAGAACTTCGTTTTGACTGGTTATTGCTCCCGTAACTCAGAAAAAGGCAACCGTTATGGCTGTCCGAATAATCGATATCCTCAGGGCGCAACATCTACCTTGCAAGGTGCAACATCCGTCCAAAATGCCGAAACAGTGCCGTACGATTTTTAGAAATGAGTGCAGGGATTTGAAATAGAACAGTACCATGGTGCACCACTCTCCAACGATTGTATATCGACGACCAGCCACGGTAATCGTGTTTTACCATAAAATTCACGTGAAGAAAATTATGGGTAAAAAAAACTATCGAGTCCCAAAAGTGATTCGGGTAGTCTTTGTTTGGATATGGGACTATGCATTTACGGCTGAAACCAGTCAAAGCCGTAGAACTCACAAAGAGCTTCGTTTTGACTGGTTATGGCTCCCGTAACTCCAAAAGAGGCAACCGTTATGGCTGTCCGAATAATCGATATCCTCAGGGCGCAACATCTACGGTGCAAGGTGCAACACCCGTCCAAAATGCCGAAACAATGCCCTACGACTTTTAGAAATGAGTGCATGGATTTGAAACGGAACAGTACCATGGTGCTTCACTCTTTAGCGGTGGTATATCGACGACCAGCTACGGTGATCGCGTTTTACCATAAAATTCCCGTGAAGAAAACGATGGGTAAAAAAACTATCGAGTCCCAAAAGTGTTTCGGGTGGTCTTTTTTTGGATATGGAACTATGCATTGACGGCTAAAAGCTGTCAAACCCGTAGAACTCATAGCGTTCTGACTAGTTATGGCTCCCGTAACTCCAAAAGAGGAAATCGTTATGGCTGTCCGAATAATCGATATCCTCAGGGCGAAACATCTACGGTGCAAGGTGCAAGGTGCAACATCCATCCAAAATGACGAAACAGTGTCGTACGACTTTTTGAAATGAGTGCATGGATTTGAAACGGAATAGTATCATGGTGCACCACTCTCCAGCGGTGGTATATCGACGACCAACCACGGTGATCGCATTTGACCATAAAATTCACGTGAAGAAAACGATGGGTAAGAAAAAACTATCCGTCCAAAATGCCGAAACAATGTCGTACGACTTTTAGAAATCCATGCATGGATTTGAAACGGAACAGTACCATGGTGCACCACTCTCCAGCGGTGGTATATCGATGACCAGCCACGGTGATCGCGTTTTACCATAAACTTCACGTGAAGAAACCGATGGGTAAAAAAACTATCGAGTCCCGAAAGTGATTCGTGTAGTCTTTTTTGGATATGGAACTATGCATTGATGGCTAAAAGCTGTCAAAGCTGTAGAACTCACAGATAGCTTTGTTTTGACTGGTTATGGCTCCCGTAACTCCAGAAGAGGCAACCGTTATGGCTTTCCGAATAATCGATATCCTCAAGGCGCAACATCTACGGTGCAAGGTGCAACATCCGTCAAAAATGCCGAAACAGTGCCGTACGACTTTTAGAAATGAGTGCATGGATTTGAAATGGAACAGTACCATGGTGCACCACTATCCAGCGGTGGTATATCGACGACCAGCCACGGTGATCGCGTTTTACCATAAAATTCACGTGAAGAAAACGATGGGTAAAAAAAAACTATCGAGTGCCGAAAGTGATACGGATAGTCTTTTTTTGGATATGGAACTATGCATTGACGGCTAAAAGAAGTTAAAGCTGTAGAACTCACAAATAGCTTCGTTTTGACTGGTTATGGCTCCCGTAACTCTAAAAGAGGAAACCGTTATGGCTGGCCGAATAATCGATATCCTCAATGCGCAACATCTACGGTGCAAGGTGCAACATCCGTCCAAAATGCTGAAATAGTGCCGTATGATTTTTAAAAATGAGTGCATGGATTTGAAACGGAACATTACCATGGTGCACCACTCTCCAGTGGTGGTATATCGATGACCAGCCAAGGTGATCGCGTTTTAGCATAAAATTCACGGGAAGAAAACGATGGGTAAAAAAACTATCGAGTCCCGAAAGTGATTCGGGAAGTCTTTTTTGGAAATGGAACTATGCATTGACGGCTAAAAGGCATCAAAGCCGTAGAACTCACAGATATCTTCATTTTGACTGGTTATGGCTCCCATAACTCCAAAAGAGGCAACCGTTATGGCTGTCCGAATAATCGATATCCTTAGGGCGCAACATCTACGGTGCAAGGTGCAACATCCATCAAAAATGCCGAAACAGTGCCGTACGACTTTTAGAAATGAGTGCGTGGATTTGAAACGGAACAATACCATGGTGCACCACTCTCCAACGATGGTATATCGAGTCTCGAAAGTGATTCGGGTAGTCTTTTTTTGGATATGGGACTAAGCATTGACGGCTAAAAGCTGTCAAAGCCGAAGAACTCATAGAGAGCTTCGTTTTGACGGGTTATGGCTCCCGTAACTCCAAAAGAGGCAACCGTTATGGCTTTTCGAATAATCGATATCCTTAGGGCGCAACATCTAGGTGCAAGGTGCAACATCCGTCCAAAATGCCGAAACAGTGTCGTACGACTTTTAGAACTGAGTGCATGGATTTGAAATGGAACAGTACCATGGTGCTTCACTCTCCAGTTGTGGTATATCGATGACCAGCTACGGTGATCGCGTTTTACCATAAAATTCAAGTGATGGAAACGATGGGTAAAAAAAACGTTCGAGCCCCGAAAGTAATTCGGGTAGTCTTTTTTTGGATATGGGACTATGCATTGACGGCTAAAAGTAGTCAAAGCCATAGAAATCACAGAGAGCTTCGTTTTGACTGGTTATGGCTCCCGTAACCCCAAAAGTGGCAACCGTTATGGCTGTCTGAATAATCGATATCCTCAGGGCGCAACATCTACGGTGCAAGGTGCAACATCCGTCCAAAATGCCGAAACAGTGCCGTACGACTTTTTGAAATCAGTGCATGGATTTGAAAGGGAATAGTACCATGGTGCACCACTCTCCAGCGGTGGTATATCGATGACCAGCCACGGTCATCGCGTTTTACCATAAAATTCATGTGAAGAAAACGATGGGTAAAAAAACTATCGAGTCCCGAAAGTGATTCGGGTAGTCTTTTTTGGATATGGAACTATGCATTGACGGCAAAAATCTGTCAAAGCCGTAGAACTCACAGATAGCTTCATTTTGACTGGTTATAGCTCCCGTAACTCCAAAAGAGGCAACCGTTATGGCTGTCCGAATAATCGATATCCTTAGGGCGCAACATCAACGGTGCAAGGTGCAACATCCGTCCAAAATGCCGAAATAGTGCCATACGGTTTTTAAAAACGAGTGCATGGATTTGAAACGGAATAGTACCATGGTGCACCACTATCCAGCGGTGGTATATCGACGACCAGCCACGGTGATCGCGTTTTACAATAAAATTCACGTGAAGAAAACGATGGGTAAAAAAAACTATCGAGTGCCGAAAGTGATACGGATAGTATTTTTTTGGATATGGAACTATGCATTGACGGCTAAAAGAAGTTAAAGCCGTAGAACTCACAAAGAGCTTCGTTTTGACTGGTTATGGCTCCCGTAACTCAGAAAGAGGCAACCGTTATGGCTGTCCTAATAATCGATATCCTCAGGGCGCAAGATCTACGGTGCTAGGTGCAACATCCGTCCAAAATGCCGAAATAGTGCCGTACGATTTTTAAAAATGAGTGCATGGATTTGAAACGGAACAATACCATGGTGCACCACTCTCCAGCGATGGTATATCGACGTCTAGCCACGATGATCGCGTTTTACCGTAAAATTCACGTGAAGAAAACGATGGGTAAAAAAAACTATCGAGTCCCGAAAGTGATTCGGGTAGTCTTTTTTTGGATATGGGACTATGCATTGACGGCTAAAATCTGTTAAAGCCATAGAACTCACAGAGAGCTTCGTTTTGACCGGTTATGGCTCCCGTAACTCCAAAAGAGGCAACCGTTATGGCTGTCCGAATAATCGATATCCTCAGGCCGCAACATTTACGGTGCAAGGTGCAACATCCGTCCAAAATGCCGAAACAGTGCAATACGACTATTAGAAACGAATGCATGGATTTGAAACCGAACAGTACCGTGGTGCTTCACTCTCCAGCGGTGGTATATCGACGACCAGCCACGGTGATCGCGTTTTACCATAAAATTCACGTGAAGAAAACGATGGGAAAAAAAACCATCGAGTCCCGAAAGTGTTTCGGGTGGTCTTTTTTTGGATATGGAACTATGCATTGACGGCTAAAAGCTGTCAAAGCCGTAGAACTCACAGCGTTCTAACTATTTATGGCTCCCGTAACTCCAAATAGTCAATCAGTATGGCTGTCCGAATAATCGATATCCTCAGGGCGCAACATCTACGGTGCAAAGTCCAAGGTGCAACATCCGTCCAAAATGCCGAAACAGTGTCGTACGACCTTTTGAAATGAGTGCATGGATTTAAAACGGAACAGTTCCATGGTGCACCACTCTCCAGCGGTGGTATATCGACGACCATCCACGGTGATCGCGTTTTACCATAAAATTCACGTGAAGAAAACGATGGGTAAAAAAACTATCGAGTCCCGAAAGTGATTCGATTAGTCTTTTTTTGGATATGGGACTATGCATTGACGGCTGAAAGCTGTCAAAGCCGTAGAAATCATAGAGAGCTTCGTTTTGACTGGCTATGGCTTACGTAACTCCAAAAGAGGCAACCGTTATGGCTGTCCGAATAATCGATATCCTTAGGACGCAGCATATACGGTGCAAGGTGCAACATCCGTCCAAAATACCGAAACAGTGCCGTACGACTTTTAGAAATCAGTGCATGGATTTGAAACGGAACAGTACCATGGTGCACCACTCTCCAGCGGTGGTATATCGATGACCAGCCACGGTGATCGCGTTTTAGCATATAATTCATGTGAAGAAAACGATGGGTAAAAAAACTATCGAGTCCCAAAAGTGATTCGGGAAGTCTTTTTTGGAAATGGAACTATGCATTGACGGCTAAAAGCCATCAAATCCGTAAAACTCACAAATATCTTCGTTTTGATGGGTTATGGCTCCCGTAACTCCAAAAGAGGCAACCGTTATGGCTGTCCGAATAATCGATATCCTTAGGGCGCAACATCTACGGTGCAAGGTGCAACATACGTCAAAAATGCCGAAACAGTGCCGTACGACTTTTAGAAATGAGTGCATGGATTTGAAATGGAATAGTACCATGGTGCACCACTATCCAGCGGTGGTATATCGACGACCAGCCACGGTTATCGCATTTTACCATAAAATTCACTTGAAGAAAACGATGGGTAAAAAAACTATCGAGTGCCGAAAGTGATTCGGGTAGTCTTTTTTTGGATATGGAACTATGCATTGATGGCTAAAAGCTGTCAAAGCCATAGAACTCATAGAGAGCTTCGTTTTGACTGGTTATGGCTCTCGTAACTCCAGAAGAGGCAACCGTTATGGTTGTTTGAATAATCGATATCCTAAGGGCGCAACATCTACGGTGCAAGGTGCAACATCCATCCAAAATGCTGAAACAGTGCCGTTCGATTTTTAAAAATGAGTGCATGGATTTGATACGGAACAGTACCATGGTGCACCACTCTCCAGCGATGGTATATCGACGACCAGCCACGGTGATCGCGTTTTACCATAAAATTCACATGGAGAAAACTATGGGTAAAAAAACTATCGAGTCTCGAAAGTGATTCGGGTAGTCTTTTTCTGGATATGGGACTAAGCATTGATGGCTAAAAGCTGTCAAAGCCGAAGAACTCACAGAGAGCTTCGTTTTGACGGGTCATGGCTCTGGTAACTCCAAAAGAGGCAACCGTTATGGCTTTTCGAATAATCGATATCCTCAGGGCACAACATCTACGGTGCAAAGTGCAACATCCGTCCAAAATGCCGAAAAAGTGCCGTACGACTTTTAGAAATGAGCGCATGGATTTGAAACGGAATAGTACCATGGTGCACCACTCTCCAGCTGTGGTATATCGATGACCAGCCACGGTGATCGCATTTTACCATAAAATTCACGTGAAGGAAACGATGGGTAAAAAAAACGTTCGAGCCTCGAAAGTAATTCGGGTAGTCTTTTTTTGGATATGGGACTATGCATTGACGGCTAAAATCTTTCAAAGTCGTAGAACTCACAGATAGCTTCGTTTTGACTGGTTATGGCTCCCGTAACTCCAAAAGAGGCAACCGTTATGGCTGTCCGAATAATCGATATCCTCAGGGCGCAACATCAACGGTGCAAGGTGCAACATCCGTCAAAAATGCCGAAACAGTGCCGTATGACTTTTAGAATTGAGTGCATGGATTTGAAATGGAACAGTACCATGGTGCACCACTATCCAGCGGTGGTATATCGACAACCAGGCATGGTGATCGCGTTTTACCATAAAATTCATGTGAAGAAAGTGATGGGTGAAACAAACTATCGAGTGCCGAAAGTGATACGGATAGTCTTTTTTTGGATATGGAACTATGCATTGACGGCTAAAAGCTGTCAAAGCCGTAGAACTCATAGAGAGCTTCGTTTTGACTGGTTATGGCTTACGTAACTCCAAAAGAGGCAACCGTTATGGCTGTCCGAATAATCGATATCCTTAGGGCGCAACATCTACGGTGCAAGGTGCAACATCCGTCCAAAATGCCGAAACAGTGTCGTACGACTTTTAGAAATCAGTGCATGGATTTGAAACGGAACAGTAACATGGTGCACCACTCTCCAGCGGTGGTATATCGATTACCAGCAACGGTGATCGCGTTTTACCATAAAATTCACGTAAAGAAAGTGATTGGTAAAAAAAACTATCGAGTGCCGAAAGTGATACGGATAGTCTTTTTTGGATATTGAACTATGCATTGACAGCTAAAAGCAGTCAAAGCCGTAGAACTCACAGAGAGCTTCGTTTTGACTGGTTATGGCTCCCGTAACTCAGAAAGAGGCAACCATTATGGCTGTCCGAATAATCAATATCCTAAGGGCGCAACATCTACGGTGCAACGTGCAACATCCGTCCAAAATGCCGAAATAGTGTCGTACGGTTTTTAAAAACGAGTGCATGGATTTGAAATGGAACAGTACCATGGTGCACCACTATCCAGCGGTGGTATATCGACGACCAGCCACGGTGATCGCGTTTTACCATAAAATTCACGTGAAGAAAACGATGGGTAAAAAAAACTATCGAGTGCCGAAAGTGATACGGATAGTCTTTTTTTGGATATGGAACTATGCATTGACAGCTAAAAGAAGTTAAATCCATAGAACTCACAAAGAGCTTCGTTTTGACTGGTTATGGCTCCCGTAACTCAGAAAGAGGCAACCGTTATGGCTGTCCGAATAATCGATATCCTCAGGGCGCAACATCTACGGTGCAAGGTGCAACATCCATCCAAAATGCCAAAACAGTGCCGTTCGATTTTTAAAAATGAGTGCATGGATTTGATACGGAACAATACCATGGTGCACCACTCTCCAGCGATGGTATATCGAAGACCAGCCACGGTGATCGCGTTTTACCATAAAATTCACGTGAAGAAAACTATGGGTAAAAAAACTATCGAGTCCCGAAAGTGATTCGGGTAGTCTTTTTTTGGATATGGGACTATGCATTGACGGCTAAAATCTGTCAAAGCCATAGAACTCACAGAGAGCTTCGTTTTGACCGGTTATGGCTCCAGTAACTCCAAAAGAGGCAACCGTTATGGCTGTCCGAATAATCGATATCCTCAGGCCGCAACATTTACGGTGCAAGGTGCAACATCCGTCCAAAATGCCGAAACAGTGCCGTACGACTTTTAGAAACGAGTGCATGGATTTGAAACCAAACAATACCATGGTGCTTCACTCTACAGCGGTGGTATATCGACGACCAGCCACGGTGATCGCGTTTTACCATAAAATTCACGTGAAGAAAACGATGGGTAAAAAAAAACCATCGAGTCCCGAAAGTGTTTCGGGTGGTCTTTTTTTGGATATGGAACTATGCATTGATGGCTAAAAGCTGTCAAAGCCGTAGAACTCACAGCGTTCTAACTATTTATGGCTCCCGTAACTCCAAAAGAGTCAATCGGTATGGCTGTTCGAATAATCGATATCCTCAGGGCGCAACATCTACGGTGCAAAGTCCAAGGTGCAACATCCGTCCAAAATGCCGAAACAGTGTCGTACGACCTTTTGAAATGAGTGCATGGATTTAAAACGGAACAGTTCCATGGTGCACCACTCTCCAGCGGTGGTATATCGACGACCATCCACGGTGATCGCGTTTTACCATAAAATTCACGTGAAGAAAACGATGGGTAAAAAAACTATCGAGTCCCGAAAGTGATTCGGTTAGTCTTTTTTCAGATATGGGACTATGCATTGACGGCTGAAAGCTGTCAAAGCCGTAGAAATCATAGAGAGCTTCGTTTTGACTGGCTATGGCTTACGTAACTCCAAAAGAGGCAACCGTTATGGCTGTCCGAATAATCGATATCCTTAGTGCGCAGCATCTACGGTGCAAGGTGCAACATCCGTCCAAAATACCGAAACAGTGCCGTACGACTTTTAGAAATCAGTGCGTGGATTTGAAATGGAACAGTACCATGGTGCACCACTCTCTAGCGGTGGTATATCGATGACCAACCACGGTGATCACGTTTTAGCATATAATTCGCGTGAAGAAAACGATGGGTAAAAAAACTATCGAGTCCCGAAAGTGATTCGGGAAGTCTTTTTTGGAAATGGAACTATGCATTGACGGCTAAAAGCCATCAAAGCCGTAGAACTCACAGATATCTTCGTTTTGATGTGTTATGGCTCCCGTAACTCCAAATGAGGCAACCGTTATGGCTGTCCGAATAATCGATATCCTTAGGGCGCAACATCTACGGTGCAAGGTGCAACATCCGTCAAAAATGTCGAAACAGTGCCGTACGACTTTTAGAAATGAGTGCATGGATTTGAAATGGAATAGTACCATGGTGCACCACTATCCAGCGGTGGTATATCGACGACCAGCCATGATTATCGCATTTTACCATAAAATTCACTTGAAGAAAACGATGGGTAAAAAACTATCGAGTGCCGAAAGTGATTCGAGTAGTCTTTTTTTGGATATGGAACTATGCATTGATGGCTAAAAGCTGTCAAAGCCATAGAACTCATAGAGAGCTTCGTTTTGACTGGTTATGGCTCCCGTAACTCCAGAAGAGGCAACCGTTATGGTTGTCCGAATAATCGATATCCTAAGGGCGCAACATCTACGGTGCAAGGTGCAACATCCATCCAAAATGCCGAAACAGTGCCGTTCGATTTTTAAAAATGAGTGCATGGATTTGATACGTAACAATACCATGGTGCACCACTCTCCAGCGATGGTATATCGACGACCAGCCACGGTGATCGCGTTTTACCATAAAATTCACGTGAAGAAAACTATGGGTAAAAAAACTATCGAGTCCCGAAAGTGATTCGGGTAGTCTTTTTTGGATATGGGACTAAGCATTGACGGCTAAAAGCTGTCAAAGCCGAAGAACTCACATAGAGCTTCGTTTTGACGGGTCATGGCTCCCATAACTCCAAAAGAGGCAACCGATATGGCTTTTCGAATAATCGATATCCTCAGGGCACAACATCTACGGTGCAAAGCGCAACATCCGTCCAAAATGCCGAAACAGTGCCGTACGACTTTTAGAAATCAGTGCATGGATTTGAAACGGAACAGTACCATGGTGCACCACGCTCCAGCTGTGGTATATCGATGACCAGCCACGGTGATCGCGTTTTACCATAAAATTCACATGAAGGAAACGATGGGTAAAAAAAACGTTCGAGCCCCGAAAGAAATTCGGGTAGTCTTTTTTTGGATATGGGACTATGCATTGACGGCTAAAATCTGTCAAAGCCGTAGAACTCACAGATAGCTTCGTTTTGACTGGTTATGGCTCCCGTAACTCCAAAAGAGGCAACCGTTATGGCTGTCCGAATAATCGATATCCTCAGGGCGCAACATCAACGGTGCAAGGTGCAACATCCGTCAAAAATGCTGAAACAGTGCCGTACGACTTTTAGAATTGAGTGCATGGATTTGAAATTGAACAGTACCATGGTGCACCACTATCCAGCGGTGGTATATCGACGACCAGGCACGGTGATCGCGTTTTACCATAAAATTCACGTAAAGAAAGTGATGGGTAAAAAAAATTATCGAGTGCCGAAAGTGATACGGATAGTCTTTTTTTGGATATGGAACTATGCATTGACGGCTAAAAGCTGTCAAAGCCGTAGAACTCATAGAGAGATTCGTTTTGACTGGTTATGGCTTACGTAACTCCAAAAGAGGCAAACGTTATGGCTGTCCGAATAATCGATATCCTTAGGGCGCAACATCTACAGTGCAAGGTGCAACATCCATCCAAAATGCCGAAACAGTGTCGTACGACTTTTAGAAATCAGTGCATGGATTTGAAACGGAACAGTACCATGGTGCACCACTCTCCAACGGTGGTATATCGATGACCAGCCACGGTGATCACGTTTTACCATAAAATTCACGTGAAGAAAACGATGGGTAAAAAAACTATCGAGTCCCGAAAGTGATTCGGGTAGTCTTCTTTGGATATGGAACTATGCATTGACGGCTAAAAGCCGTCAAAGATGTAGAACTCACAGATATCTTCGTTTTGACTGGTTATGGCTCCCATAACTCGAAAAGAGGCAACCGTTATGGCTGTCCGAATAATCGATATCCTTAGGGCGCAACATCTACGGTGCAAGGTGCAACATCCGTCAAAAATGCCGAAACAGTGCCGTACAACTTTTAGAAATGAGTGCATGGATTTGAAATGGAACAGTACCATGGTGCACCACTATCCAGCGGTGGTATATCGACGACCAGCCACGGTGATCGGGTTTTACCATAAAATTCATGTGAAGTAAACGATGGGTAAAAAAAACTATCGAGTGCCGAAAGTGATTCGGGTAGTCTTTTTTTGGATATGGAACTATGCATTGACGGCTAAAAGCTGTTAAAGCCATAGAACTCACAGAGAGCTTCGTTTTGACTGGTTATGGCTCCCGTAACTCCAAAAGAGGCAACCGTTATGGTTGTCCGAATAATCGATATCCTCAGGGCGCAACATCTACGGGGAAGGTGCAACATCCATCCAAAATGCCGAAACAGTGTCGTTCGATTTTTAGAAATGAGTGCATGGATTTGAAACGGAACGGTACCATGGTGCAGCACTCTCTAGCGATGTTATATCGACGACCAGCCACGGTGATCGTGTTTTACCATAAAATTCACGTGAAGAAAACTATGGGTAAAATAAACTATCGAGTCTCGAAAGTGATTCGGGTAGTCTTTTTTTAGATATGGGACTAAGCATTGACGGCTAAAAGCTGTCAAAGCCGAAGAACTCACAGAGAGCTTCGTTTTGACTGGTTATAGCTTCCGTTATTCCAAAAGAGGAAACCATTATGGCTGTTCGAATAATCGATATCCTCAGGGCGCAACATCTACGGTGCAAGGTGCAACATCCGTCCAAAATGCCGAAACAATGCCGTACAACTTTTAGAAATGAGTGCATGGATTTGAAACTGAACAGTACCATGGTGCTTCACTCTCCAGCTGTGGTATATCGACGACCAGCTACGGTGATCGCGTTTTACCATAAAATTCACGTGAAGGAAACGATGGGCAAAAAAAACTTTCGAGTCCCGAAAGTGATTCGGGTAGTCTTTTTTGGATATGGGACTATGCATTGACGGCTAAAAGCTGTCAAAGCCGTAGAACTCACAGAGAGCTTCGTTTTGACAGGTTATGGCTTTCGTAACTCCAAAAGAGGCAACCGTTATGGCTATCTAAATAATCGATATCCTCAGGGAGCAACATCTACGGTGCAAGGTGCAACATTCGTCCAAAATACCGAAACAGTGCCGTACGACTTTTAGAAATCTGTGCATGGATTTGAAACGGAACAGTACCATGGTGCACCACTCTCCAGCGATGGTATATCGATGACCAGCCACGGTGATCGCGTTTTACCATAAAATTCACGTGAAGAAAACGATGGGTAAAAAAAACTATCGAGTCCTGAAAGTGATTCGGGTAGTCTTTTTTGGATATGGAACTATGCATCGATGGCTAAAAGCTGTCAAAGCCATAGAACTCACAGATAGCTTTGTTTTGACTGGTTATGGCTCCCGTAACTCCAAAAGAGGCAATCGTTATGGCTGTCCGAATAATCGATATCCTCAGGGCGCAACATCTACGGTGAAAGGTGCAACATCCGTCAAAAATGTCGAAACAGTGTCGTACGACATTAAGAAATGAGTGCATGGATTTGAAATGGAACAGTACCATGGTGCACCACTATCCAGCGGTGGTATATCGACGACCAGCCACGGTGATCGCGTTTTACCATAATATTCACGTGAAGAAAACGGTGGGTAAAAAAACTATCGATTGCCGAAAGTGATATGGATAGTCTTTTTTTGGATATGGAACTATGTATTGATGGCTAAAAGCAGTCAAAGCCATAGAACTCACAAAGAGCTTCATTTTGACTTGTTATGGCTCCCGTAACTCAAAAATAGGCAACCGTTTTGGCTGTCTGAATAATCGATATCCTCAGGGCGCAACATCTACGGTGCAAGGTTCAACATCCGTCCAAAATGCTGAAATAGTGCCGTACGGTTTTTAAAAATGAGTGCATGGATTTGAAACGGAACACTTCCATGGTGCACCACTCTCCAGCTATGGTATATCGACGTACAGCCACGGTGATCGCGTTTTACCAAAAAATTCACGTGAAGAAAACTATGGGTAAAAAAACTATCGAGTCCCGAAAGTGATTCGGGTAGTCTTTTTTTGGATATGGGACTATGCATTGACGGCTAAAATCTGTCAAAGCCGTAGAACTCACAGAGAGCTTCGTTTTGACTGGTTATGGCTCCCGTAAATCCAAAAGAGGCAATCGTTATGGCTGTCCGAATAATCGATATCCTCAGGGCGCAACATCTACGGTGCAAGGTGCAACATCCGTCCAAAATGCCGAAACAGTGCCGTACGACTTTTAGAAATTAATGCATGGATTTGAAACGCAACAGTAAAATGGTGCTTCACAATGCAGCGGTGGTATATCGACGACCAGCCACGGTGATCGCATTTTACCATAAAATTCATATGAAGAAAACGATGGGTAAAAAAAACTATCGAGTCCCGAAAATGTTTCGGGTGGTCTTTTTTTGGATATGGAACTATGTATTGATGGCTAAAAGCTGTCAAAGCCGTAAAACTAACAGCGTTCTGACTAGTTATGGCTCCCGTAACTCCAAAAGAGGCAACCGTTATGGCTGTCCGAATAATCGATATCCTTAGGGCGCAACATCTACGGTGCAAGGTGCAACATCCATCCAAATTGCCGAAACAGTGCCGTACGACCTTTAGAAATGAGTGCGTGGATTTGAAACGGAACAGTACCATGGTGCACCACTCTCCAGCGGTGGTATATCGACGACCATCCACGGTGATTGCGTTTTACCATAAAATTCACGTGAAGAAAACGATGGGTAAAAAAAACTATCGAGTCCCGAAAGTGGTTCCGGTAGTCTTTTTTTTGGATATGGGACTATGCATTGACGGCTAAAAGCTATCAAAGCCGTAGAACTCACAAAGAGCTTCGTTTTAACTGGTTACGGCTCCGTAACTCCAAAAGAGGCAACCGTTATGGCTGTCCGAATAATCGATATCCTTAGGGCGCAGCATCTACGGTGCAAGGTGCAACATCCGTCCAAAATGCCGAAACAGAGCCGTATGATTTTTAGAAATGAGTGCATGTTTGAAACGGAACAATACAATGGTGCACCACTCTCCAGCGATGGTATATCGACGAACATCCACGGTGATCGCGTTTTACAATAAAATTCACGTGAAGAAAACTATGGGTAAAAAAACTATCGAGTCTCGAAAGTGATTCGGGTAATCTTTTTTTGGATATGGGACTAAGCATTGACTGCTAAAAGCTGTCAAAGCTGAAGAACTCACAGAGAGCTTCATTTTGACTGGTTATGGCTCCCATAACTCCAAAAGAGGCAACCGTTATGGCTGTTCGAATAATCGATATCCTCAGGGCGCAACATCTACGGTGCAAGGTGCAACATCCGTCCAAAATGCCAAAACTGTGCCGTACGACCTTTAGAAATGAGTGCATGGATTTGAAACGGAACAGTACTATGGTGCTTCACTCTCCAGCTGTGGTATATCAACGACCAGCTACGGTGATCGCGTTTTACCATAAAATTCACGTGAAGGAAACGATGGGTAAAAAAAACTATCGAGGCCCGAAAGTGATTCGGGTAGTCTTTTTTTGGATATGGAACTATGCATTGAAGGCTAAAAGCCGTCAAACCCGTAGAACTCACTGAGAGCTTCGTTTTGACTGGTTATCGCTCTCGTAACTCCAAAAGAGGTAACCGTTAGGGATGTTCGAAGAAAAGATATCCTCATGGCGCAACATCTACGGTGCAAGGTGCAACATCCGTCAAAAATGCCGAAACAGTGCCGTACGACTTTTAGAAATGAGTCCATGGATTTGAAACGGAACAGTACCATGGTGGACCACTATCCAGCTGTGGTATATCGACGACCAACCACAGTGATCGCATTTTACCATAAAATTCACGTGAAGAAAACGATGGGTAAAAAAAACTATCGAGTCCCGAAAGTGATTCAGATAGTCTTTTTTAGGATATGGAACTATGCATTGACGGCTAAAAGATGTCAAAGCTATAGAACTCACAACGAGCTTCGTTTTGACTGGTTATGGCTCCCGTAACTCAAAAAGAGGCAACTGTTATGGCTGTCCGAATAATCGAAATCCTCAGGGCGCAACATCTACGGTGCAAGGTACAACATCCGTTCAAAATGACGAAACAACGCCGTACGATTTTTAGAAACGAGTGCATGGATTTGAAACAGAACAGTACCATGGTGCACCACTCTCCAGCGATGGTATATCGACGACCAGCCACGGTGATCGCATTTTACCATAAAATTCACGTGTAGAAACCGATGGGTAAAAAAAACTATCAAGTCCCGAAAGTGATTCGGGTAGTCTTTTTTTGGATATGGAACTATGTATTGATGGCTAAAAGCTGTGAAAGCCATAGAACTCATAAAGAGCTTCGTTTTGACTGGTTATGTCTCCCGTAACTCCAAAAGAGGCAACCGTTATGGCTGTCCGAATAATCGGTATCCTTAGGGCGCAACATCTACGGTGCAAGGTGCAACATACATCCAGAATGCCGAAACAGTGTCGTACGACATTTAGAAATGTGTGCGTGGATTTGAAACGGAATAGTACCATGGTGCACCACTATCCAGCGGTGGTATATCGACGACCTGCCACGGTGATCGCATTTTACCATAAAATTCACGTGAAGAAAACGATGGGTAAAAAAAACTATCGAGTGCCGAAAGTGATTCGGATAGTCTTTTTTTGGATATGGGACTATGCATTGACGGCTAAAAGAGGTCAAAGTCGTAGAACTCACAAAAGGCTTCGTTTTGACTGGTTATGGCTCCCGTAACTCGAAAAGAGGCAACCGTTATGGCTGTCCGAATAATCGATATCCTCAGGGCGCAACATCTACGGTGCAAGGTGCAACATCCGTCCAAAATGCCGAAACAGTGTCCTACGAATTTTAGAAATGAGTGCATGGATTTGAAATGGAATAGTACCATGGTGCACCATTCTCCAGCGATGGTATATCGACGACCAGCGACGGTGATCGTGTTTTACCATAAAATTCATGTGAAGAAAACGATGGGTAAAAAAAACTATCGAGTCCCGAAAGTGATTCGGGTGGTCTTTTTTTGGATATGGAACTATGCATTGACGACTAAAGCCTGTCAAAGGCGTAGAACTCACATTGTTCTGACTGGTTATGGCTCCCGTAACTCCAAAAGAGGCAACCATTATGGCTGTCCGAATAATCGATATCCTCAGGGCGCAACATCTACGGTGTAAGGTGCAACATCCGTCCAAAATGCCGAAACAGTGCCATACGACTTTTAGAAATGAGTGCATGGATTTGAAATGGAACAGTACCATGGTGCACCACTCTCAAGATGTTGTATATCGACGACCATCCACGGTGATCGCGTTTTATCATAAAATTCACGTGAAGAAAACGATGGGTAAACAAAAACTATCGAGTCACGAAAGTGATTCGGGTAGTCTTTTTCTGGATATGGGACTATGCATTGACGGGTAAAAGCTGTCAAAGCCGTAGAACTCATAGAGAGCTTCGTTTTGACTGGTTATGGCTCCTGTAACTCCAAAAGAGGCAACTGTAATGGCTGTCCGAATAATCGATATCCTTAGGGCGCAGCATCTACGGTGCAAGGTGCAACATCCGTCCAAAATGTTGAAACAGTGCCGTATGACATTTAGAAATCAGTGCATGGATTTGAAACGGAATAGTACCTTGGTGCACCACTCTCCAGCGGTGGTATATCGATGACCAGCCACGGTGATTGCGTTTTACCATAAAATTAAGGTGAAGAAAACGATGGGTAAATAAACTATCGAGTCCCGAAAGTGATTCGGGTAGTCTTTTTTGGATATGGAACTATGCATTGACGGCTAAAAGCCGTCAAAGCCGTACAAATCACAAATAGCTTCGTTTTGACTGGTTATGTCTCCCGTAAATCCAAAAAGGCAACCGTTATGGCTATCCGAATAATCGATATCCTTAGGGCGCAACATCTACGGTGCAAGGTGCAACATCCGTCAAAAATGCCAAAACAGTGCCGTACGACTTTTAGAAATGAGTGCATGGATTTGAAATGGAACAATACCATGGTGCACCACAATCCAGCGGTGGTTTATCGACGACCAGCCACGGTGATCGCGTTTTACCATAAAATTCACGTGAAGAAAACTATGGGAAAAAAAAACTATCGAGTCTCGAAAGTGATTCGGGTAGTCTTTTTTTGGATATGGGACTAATCATTGACGGCTAAAAGCTGTCAAAGCTGAAGAACTCACAGAGAGCTTCATTTTGACTGGTTATGGCTCCCGTAACTTCAAAGAGGCAACCGTTATGGCTGTCCGAATAATCGATATCCTCCGGGCGCAACATCTACGGTGCAAGGTGCAACATCCGTCCAAAATGCCGAAACAGTGCCCTACGATTTTTAGAAATGAGTGCATGGATTTGAAATGGAACAGTACCATGGTGCACCACTCTCCAGCGATGGTATATCGACGACCAGCCACGGTGATCGCGTTTTACCATAAAATTCACGTGAAGAAAACTATGGGTAATAAAAAACTATCGAGTCTCGAAAGTGATTCGGGTAGTCTTTTTTTGGATATAGGACTAAGCATTGACGGCTAAAAGCTGTCAAAGCCGAAGAACTCACAGAGAGCTTCGTTTTGACTGGTTATGGCTCCCGTAACTCCAAAAGAGGCAACCGTTATGGCTGTTCGAATAATCGATATCCTCAGGGCGCAACATCTACGGTGCAAGGTGCAACATCCGTCCAAAATGCCGAAACAGTGTCGTATGAATTTTAGAAATGAGTGCATGGATTTGAAACGGAACAGTACCATGATGCATCACTCGCCAGCTGTGGTATATCGACGACTAGCTACGGTGATCGCGTTTTACCATAAAATTCACGTGAAGGAAATGATGGGTAAAAAAAACTATCGAGTCTCGAAAGTGATTCGGGTAGTCTTTTTTTGGATATGGTTCTAAGCATTGACGGCTAAAAGCCGTCAAAGCCGTAGAACTCACAGAGAGCTACGTTTTGACTAGTTATGGCTCCCGTAACTCCAAAAAAGGCAACCGTTATGGCAGTTCGAATAATCGATATCCTCATGGCGCAACATCTACGGTGCAAGGTGCAACATCCGTCAAAAATGCCGAAACTGTGTCATACGACTTTTAGAAATGAGTGCATGGACTTGAAATGGAATTGTACCATGGCGCACCACTAACCAGCGGTGGTATATCGGTGACCAGCCACGGTGATCGCGTTTTACCATAAAATTCACGTGAAGAAAACTATGGGTAAAAAACTATCGAGTCTCGAAAGTGATTCGGGTAATCTTTTTTTGGATATGGGACTAAGCATTGACTGCTAAAAGCTGTCAAAGCTGAAGAACTCACAGAGAGCTTCGTTTTGACTGGTTATGGCTCCCATAACTCCAAAAGAGGCAACCGTTATGGCTGTTCGAATAATCGATATCCTCAGGGCGCAACATCTACGGTGCAAGGTGCAACATCCGTCCAAAATGACGAAACAGTGCCGTACGATTTTTAGAAATGAGTGCATGGATTTGAAACGGAACAGTACCATGGTGCACCACTCTCCAGCGATGGTATATCGACAACCAGCCACAGTGATTGCGTTTTACCATAAAATTCACGTGAAGAAAACGATGGGTAAAAAAAAACTATCGAGTCCCGAAAATGATTCGGGTAGTCTTTTATTGGATATGGAACTATGTATTGATGGCTAAAAGCTTTCAAAGCCGTAGAACTTACAAAGAGCTTCGTTTTGACTGGTTATGGCTCCCGTAACTCCAAAAGAGGCAACTGTTATGGCTGTCCGAATAATCGATATCCTCAGGGCGCAACATCTACGGTGCAAGGTGCAACATCCATCCAAAATGCCGAAACAGTGCCGTACGACTTTTAGAAATGTGTGCATGGATTTGAAATGGAACAGTACCATGATACACCACTATCCAGCGGTGGTATATCGACGACCTGAAACGGTGATCGCGTTTTACCATAAAATTCACGTGTAGAAAACGATGGGTAAAAAAAACTATCGAGTCCCGAAAGTGATTCGGGTAGTCTTTTTTTGGATATGGAACTATGTATTGATGGCTAAAAGCTGTGAAAGCCGTTGAACTCATAAAGGGCTTCGTTTTGACTGGTTATATCTCCCGTAACTCCAAAAGAGGCAACCGTTATGGCTGTCCGAATAATTGATATCCTTAGGGTGCAACATCTACGGTGCAAGGTGCAACATACATCCAAAATGACGAAACAGTGTCGTACGACTTTTAGAAATGAGTGCATGGATTTGAAACGGAATAGTACCATGGTGCACCACTCTCCAGCGGTGGTATATCGATGACCTGCCACAGTGATCGCGTTTTACCATAAAATTCACGTGAAGAAACCGATGGGTAAAAAAAAACTATCGAGTGCCGAAAGTGATACAGATAGTCTTTTTTTGGATATGGAACTATGCATTGACGGCTAAAAGAGGTCAAAGTCGTAGAACTCACAAAAGGCTTCGTTTTGACTGGTTATGGCTCCCGTAACTCGAAATGAGGCAACCGTTATGGTTGTCCGAATAATCGATATCCTCAGGGCGCAACATCTACGGTGCAAGGTGCAACATCCATCCAAAATGCCGAAACAGTGTCGTACGAATTTTAGAAATGAGTGCATGGATTTGAAATGGAACAGTACCATGGTGCACCATTCTCTAGCGATGGTATATCGACGACCAGCGACGGTGATCGTGTTTTACCATAAAATTCACGTGAAGAAAACGATGGGTAAAAAAAACTATCGAGTCCCGAAAGTGATTCGGGTGGTCTTTTTTTGGATATGGAACTATGCATTGACGGCTAAAGCCAGTCAAAGGTGTAGAACTCACATCGTTATGACTGGTTATGGCTCCCGTAACTCCAAAAGAGGCAACCGTTATGGCTGTCTAAATAATCGATATCCTCAGGGCGCAACATCTAAGGTGTAAGGTGCAACATCCGTCCAAAATGCCAAAACAGTGCCATACGACCTTTTAAAATGAGTGCATGGATTTGAAACGAAACAGTACCATGGTGCACCACTTTCAAGCTGTGGTATATCGACGACCATCCACGGTGATTGCGTTTTACCATATAATTCACGTGAAGAAAACGATGGGTAAACAAAAACTATCGAGTCCCGGAAGTGATTTGGGTAGTCTTTTTCTGGATATGGGACTATGCATTGACGGCTAAAAGCTATCAAAGCCGTAGAACTCATAGAGAGCTTCGTTTTGACTGGTTATGTCTCCCGTAACTCCAAAAGAGGCAACTATTATGGCTGTCCGAATAATCGATATCCTTAGGGCGCAGCATCTACGGTGCAAGGTGCAACATCCGTCCGAAATGCCGAAACAGTGCCGTATGACTTTTAGAAATCAGTGCATGGATTTGAAATGGAATAGTACCATGGTGCACCACTCTCCAGCGGTGGTATATCGATGACGAGCCACGGTGATCGCGTTTTACCATAAAATTCTGGTGAAGAAAACGATGGGTAAAAAACTATCGAGCTCCGAAAGTGATTCGGGTAGTCTTTTTTGGATATGGAACTATGAATTGACGGCTAAAAGCCGTCAAAGCCGTACAACTCACAGATAGCTTTGTTTTGACTGGTTATGTCTCCCGTAACTCCAAAAGAGGCAACCGTAATGGCTGTCCGAATAATCGATATCATTAGGGCGCAACATCTACGGTGCAAGGTGCAACATCCGTTAAAAATGCCAAAACAGTGCCGTACGACTTTTAGAAATGAGTGCATGGATTTGAAATGGAACAATACCATGGTGCACCACAATCCAACGGTGGTTTATTGACGACCAGCCACGGTGATCGTGTTTTACCATAAAATTCACGTGAAGAAAACGATGGGTAAAAAAAACTATTGAGTGCCGAAAGTGATTCGGGTAGTCTTTTTATGGATATGGAACTATGCATTGACGGCTAAAAGCTGTCGAAGCCGTAGAACTCACAAAGAGCTTCATTTTGACTGGTTATGGCTCCCATAACTCTAAAGAGGCAACCGTTATGGCTGTCCGAATAATCGATATCCTCCGGGCGCAACATCTACAGTGCAAGGTGCAACATCCGTCCAAAATGACGAAACAGTGCCTGATTTTTAGAAATGAGTGCATGGATTTGAAATGGAACAGTATCATGGTGCACCACTCTCCAGCGATGGTATATCAACGACCAGCCACGGTGATCGCGTTTTACCATAAAATTCACGTGAAGAAAACTATGGGTAAAAAAAACTATCGAGTCTCGAAAGTGATTCGGGTAGTCTTTTTTTGGATATGGAACTAAGCATTGACGGCTAAAAGCTGTCAAAGCCGAAGAATTCACTGAGAGCTTCGTTTTGACTGGTTATGGCTCCCGTAACTCCAAAAGAGGCAACCGTTATGGCTGTTCGAATAATCGATATCCTCAGGGCGCAACATCTACGGTGCAAGGTGCAACATCCGTCCAAAATGCCGAAACAGTGTCGTATGACTTTTAGAAATGAGTGCATGGATTTGAAACGGAACAGTACCATAGTGCTTCACTCGCCAGTTGTGGTATATCGACGACCAGCTACGGTGATCGCGTTTTACCATAGAATTCACGTGAAGGAAACGATGGGTAAAAAAACTATCGAGTCTCGAAAGTGATTCGGGTAGTCTTTTTTTGGACATGGGACTAAGCATTGATGGCTAAAAGCCATCAAAGCCGTAGAACTCACAGAAAGCTACGTTTTGACTAGTTATGGCTCCCGTAACTCCAAAAAAGGCAACCGTTATGGCTGTTCGAATAATCGATATCCTCATGGCGCAACATCTACGGTGCAAGGTGCAACATCCGTCAAAAATGCCGAAACAGTGTCGTACGACTTTTAGAAATGAGTGCATGGACTTGAAACGGAACAGTACCATGGTGCACCACTATCCAGCGGTGGTATATCGATGACCAGCCACGTTGATCGCATTTTACCATAAAATTCACATGAAGAAAACGATGGGTAAAAAAAAACTATCGAGTGCCAAAAGTGATTCAGATAGTCTTTTTTTGGATATGGAACTATGCATTGACGGTTAAAAGTGGTCAAAGCTGTAGAACTCACAAAGAGCTTCATTTTGACTGGTTAAGGCTCCCGTAACTAAAAAAGAGGCAACCGTTATGGCTGTCCGAATAATCGATATCCTCAGGGCGCAACATCTACAGTGCAAGGTGCAACATCCGTCCAAAATGACGAAACAGTGCCGTACGATTTTTAGAAATGAGTGCATGGATTTGAAACGGAATAGTACCATGGTGCACCACTCTCCAGCAATGCTATATCGACAACGAGCCACAGTGATCGCGTTTTACCATAAAATTCACGTGAAGAAAACGATGGGTAAAAAAAACTATCGAGTCCCAAAAGTGATTCGGGTGGTCTTTTTTTGGATATGGGACTACGCATTGATGGTTAAAAGCGGTCAAAGCCGTAGAACTCACAAAGAGCTTCGTTTTGACTGGTTATGGCTCCCGTAACTCCAAAAGAGGCAACCGTTATGGCTGTCCGAATAATCGATATCCTCAGGGCGCAACATCTACGGTGCAAGGTGCAACATCCGTCCAAAGTGCCAAAACAGTGCCGTAAGACTTTTAGAAATGAGTGCATGGATTCGAAACTGAATAGTACCATGGTGCACCACTCTCCAGCTGTGGTATATCGATGACCATCCACGGTGATCGCGTTTTACCATAAAATTCACGTGAAGAAAACGATGGGTAAAAAAAAACTATCGAGTCCCGAAAGTGATTCGGGTAGTCTCTTTTTGGATATGGGACTATGCACTGACGGCTAAAAGCTGTCAAAGCCGTAGAACTCAGAAAGAGCTTCATTTTGATTGGTTATGGCTCCCGTAACTCCAAAAGAGGCAACCGTTATGGCTGTCCGAATAATCGATATCCTCAGGGCGCAACATCTACGATGCAAGGTGCAACATCCATCCATAATGCCGAAACAGTGTCGTACAACTTTTAGAAATGAGTGCATGGATTTGAAACGGAACAGTACCATGGTGCAACACTCTCCAGCAGTGGTATATCGATGACCAGCCACGGTGATCGCGTTTTACCATAAAATTCACATGAAGAAAACTATGGGTAAAAAAACTATCGAGTCCCGAAAGTGATTCGGGTTGTCTTTTTTTGGATACGGGACTATGCATTGATGGCTAAAAGCTATCAAAGCCATAGAAATCACAGAGAGCTTCATTTTAACTGGTTATGGCTTCCGTAACTCCAAAAGAGGCAACCGTTATGGATGTCCGAATAATCGATATCCTCAGGGCGCAACATCTACGGTGCAAGGTGCAACATCCGTCCAAAATGCCGAAACAGTGTCGTACGATTTTTAGAAATGAGTGCATGGATTTGAAATGGAACAGTACCATGGTGCACCACTCTCCAGCAATGGTATATCGATGACCAGCCACGGTGATCGCGTTTTACCATAACATTCACGTGAAGAAAACTATGGGTAAAAAAAACTATCGAGTCTCGAAAGTGATTCAGGTAGTCTTTTTTTGGATATAGGACTAAGCATTGACGGCTAAAAGTTGTCAAAGCCAAAGAACTCACAGAGAGCTTCGTTTTGACTGGTTATTGCTCCCGTAACTCCAAAAGAGGCAACCGTTATGGCAGTTCGAATAATCGATATCCTCAGGGCGCAACATCTATGGTGCAAGGTGCAACATCCGTCCAAAATGCCGAAATAGTGTCGTACGACTTTTAGAAATGAGTGCATGGATTTGAAACGGAACAGTACCACGGTGCTTCACTCTCCAGCTGTGGTATATCGACGACCAGCTACGGTGATCGCGTTTTACCATAAAATTCACGTGAAGGAAACGATGGGTAAAAAAAACTTTCGAGTCCAAAAGAGGCTAAAAGCTGTCAAAGCCGTAGAACTCACAGAGAGCTTCGTTTTGACAGGTTATGGCTCCCGTAACTCCAAAGGAGGCAACCGTTATGGCTGTTCGAATAATCGATATCCTCATGGCGCAACATCTACGGTGCAAGGTCCAACATCCGTCAAAAATGCCGAAACAGTGTCGTACGACTTTTAGAAATGAGTGCATGGATTTGAAACGGAACAGTACCATGGTGCACCACTCTCCAGCGGTGGTATATCGACGACCAGCGACGGTGATTGCGGTTTACCATAAAATTCACGTGAAGAAAACGATGGGTAAAAAAACTATCGAGTCCCGAAAGTGATTCGGGTGGTCTTTTTTTAGATATGGAATTATGCATTGACGGCTATAAGCTGTCAAAGCCGTAGAACTCACAGCGTTCTGACTTGTTATGGCTCCCGTAACTACAAAGGAGGCAACCGTTATGGCTGTTCGAATAATCGATATCCTCAGGGCGCAACATCTACGGTGCAAGGTGCAACATCCGTCCAAAATGCTGAAACAGTGCCGTATGATTTTTAGAAATGAGTGCATGGATTTGAAATGGAACAGTACCATAGTGCACCACTCTCCAGCTGTGGTATATCGACGACCATCCACGGTGATCGCGTTTTACCATAAAATTCACGTGAAGAAAACAATGGGTAAAAAAAACTATCGAGTCCCGAAAATGATTCGGGTAGTCTTCTTGGATATGGGACTATGCATTGACGGCTAAAAGCTGTCAAAGCCGTAAAACTCACATAGAGCTTTGTTTTGACTGGTTATGGCTCCCGTAACTCTAAAAGAGGCAACCGTTATGGCTGTCTGAATAATCGATATCCTTAGGGCGCAACATCTATGGTGCAAGGTGCAACATCCGTCCAAAATGCCGAAACAGTGTCGTACGACTTTTAGAAATGAGTGCATGGATTTGAAACGGAACAGTACTATGGTGCAACACTCTCCAGCGGTGGTATATCGACGACCAGCCACGGTGATCGCGTTTTACCATAAAATTCACGTGTATAAAACTATGGGTAAAAAAACTATCGAGTCCCGAAGGAGATCCGGGTAGGCTTTTTTTGGATATGGGACTATGCATTGATGGATAAAAGCTGTCAAAGCCGTAGAACTCACAGAGAGCTTTGTTTTGACTAGTTATGGCTCCCGTAACTCCAAAAGAGGCAACCGTTATGGCTATCCGAATAATCGATATTCTCAGGGCGCAACATCTATGGTGCAAGGTGCAACATCCGTCCAAAATGCCGAAACAGTGCCGTACGACTTTTAGAAATGAGCGCATGCATTTGGAACGGAACAGTACTATGGTGCAACACTCTCCAGCGGTGATATATCGACGACCAGCCACGGTGATCGCGTTTTACCATAAAATTCACGTGAAGAAAACGATGGGTAAAAAAATTTTATCGAGTCTCGAAAGTGATTCGGGTAGTCTTTTTTGGATATGGAACTATGCATTGACGGCTAAAAGCTGTCAAAGCCGTAGAACTCACAGAGGGCTTCATTTTGACTGGTTATAGTTCCCGTAACTCCAAAAGAGGCAACCGTTATGGCTGTTCGAATAATCGATATCCTCAGGGCGCAACATCTACGGTGCAAGGTGCAACATCCGTCCAAAATGCCGAAACTGTGTCGTACGACTTTTAGAAATGTGTGAATGGATTTGATATGGAATATTACCATGGTGCACCACTATTTAGCAGTGGTATATCGACGACCTGCCATGGTGATCACATTTTACCATAAAATTCACGTGAAGAAAACGATGGGTAAAAAAAACTATCGAGTGCCGAAAGTGATTCGAATAGTCATTTTTTCGATATGGGAATACGCATTGACGGCTAAAAGCGGTCAAAGCCGTAGAACTCACAAAGGGCTTCGTTTTGACTTGTTGTGGCTCCCGTAACTCGAAAAGAGGCAACCGTTATGGTTGTTTGAATAATCGATATCCTCAGGGCACAACATCTACGGGGCAAGGTGCAACATCCATCCAAAATGCTGGAACAGTGTCGTACGACTTTTCGAAATCAGTGCATGGATTTGAAACGGAACAGTACCATGGTGCACCACTCTCCAGCAGTGGTATATCGATGACCAGCCACGGTGATCGCGTTTTACCATAAAATTCACGTGAAGAAAACGATGGGTAAAAAAACTATCGAGTCCCGAAAGTGATTCGGGTAGTCTTTTTTGGATATGGAACTATGCATTGACGGCTAAAAGCCGTCAAAGCCGTAGAACTCACAGAGAGCTTCATTTTGACTGCTTATGGCTCCTGTAACTCCAAAAGAGGCAACCATTATGGTTGTCCGAATAATCGATATCCTCAGGGCGCAACATCTACAATGCAAGGTGCAACATCCGTCCAAAATGCCGAAACAGTGCCGTACGACTTTTCGAAATCAGTGCATGGATTTGAAACGGAACAGTACCATGGTGCACCACTCTCTAGCAGTGGTATATCGATGACCAGCCACGGTGATCGCGTTTTACAATAAAATTCACGTGAAGAAAACGTTGGGTAAAAAAACTATCGAGGCCCGAAAGTGATTCGGGTAGTCTTTTTTGGATATGGGACTATGCATTGACGGCTTGTTAACGCTAAAATTGTGAACGCTAACACCCCGGTGTAAGTAGTAACAAAGTGAAAGCACCAACCATTTGCACGGGAACCAAAAGTAAACAGAAAATCGCAGAAAAAGTAAAAAGACAGCAATTTTTATAGTGGTTCGGCTCAAAGTCAAGCCTACGTCCACTTCACATCCTCTATCACTGACTCGATTTCAAACTTTACAATCACTCTTCGATTACAACACAATTAGAACAAGAAACCTTTCCTATCTTTCGTTGATTACAACTGATTACAACACGATTGAAACACTTAGATTACAACACCATTAAGACGAGTAGCTAAAACATCGATCTAGGCATGCTTTTTATCTTCATGTTCAATGATTTAGATCTTCTTCCCAAAAGTTCATTGAAATAAGTGAAGAAGGAGTCGAGGATACAGCAGAGTGTTGGCGTGTCCAAGTTTGGAAGTCCGAAAAATTCCCCCTTCAATATGGAGTAGGCGGGGTATTTATAGGGAAAACTGGAGTTAGGTCGTAGGTCGTAGGTCGTGGGTCGTCAGCGACCTAAGGTGTTGCGACTTAGTGGAGCTGTTGGCTTAACTTTGGAGTTTGCTGGGTCGTGTCGTTAGGTCGCTTTGTCTTTAGCTTGTTAGCTTGTTAAGTCGCTAACTCATTAGGTCGCCATGTCTTCATTTAGTTTCTAGGTCGCTGCCGCTCTAACTCATTAGGTCGATGCCGCTCTAACTCGTTAGGTCGCTACCGCTCTAACTCGTTAAGTCGCTGCTGCTCTAACTCGTTAAGTCGTTAGGTCATTAGCTCATTAGGTCGCTCTATCTTTACTCGGCTGCTTTGCACTATAGGTCGTTAAGTCGTATATTCTTTTAGGTTGCTAGGAAGTTAGGTCGTGCCATGTTGAGCCGCTTTATGCTTTAGGTCGTTAAGTTGCTTAGCTCGTTGAAAGTTGTCGAAAAGTTAAGTCGCTAACTCATAGCAATGTTAGCTCGTTGAATGCCATAGGTCGTAGGTCGCTGGGGGCTACAGATGGTTAAGTCGCTCGAATTATTCAGGGTAATTAATTTGTTGTTTTGTTGAGTGCTGAGTCATGGCTTCTTCTTTAGTAGTTGAGTCTCTATTCACAAAAGCGGGATAACATGGCTAAAAGTCGTCAAAACCGTAGAAAGCACAGATAGCTTCGTTTTGACCGGTTATGGCTCCCGTTACTCCAAAAGAGGCAACCGTTATGGATGTCCGAATAATCGATATCCTCAGGGTGCAACATCTACGGTGCAAGGTGCAACATCCGTCCAAAAATGCCGAAACAGTGCCGTACGACTTTTAGAAATGAGTGCATTGATATGAAACGGAACAGTACCATGGTGCTTCACTCTCCAGCGGTGGCATATCGACGACCAGCCACGGTGATCGCGTTTTACCATAAAATTCACGTGAAGAAAATGATGGGTAAAAAAAACTTTCGAGTCCCGAAAGTGATTCGGGTAGTATTTTTTTGGATATGGAACTAAAAGCTGTCAAAACCGTAGAACTCAAAGAGAGCTTTGTTTTGACTGGTTATGGCTCCCGTAACTCCAAAAGAGGCAACCGTAATGGCTGTTCGAATAATCGATATCATTAGGGCGCAACATCTACGGTGCAAGGTGCAACATCCGTCCAAAATTCCGAAACAGCGTCTTACGACTTTTAGAAATGTGTGCATGGATTTTAAATGGAACAATACCATGGTGCACCACTATCCAGCGGTGGTATATCGACGACCTGCCACGGTGATCGCGTTTTACCACAAAATTCACGTGAAGAAAACGATGGGTAAAAAAAAACTATCAAGTGCCGAAAGTGATTCAGATAGCCTTTTTTTAGATATGGGACTATGCATTGACGGCTAAAAGCGGTCAAAGCCATAGAACTCACAAAGGGCTTCGTTTTGACTGGTTACGGCTACCGTAACTCCAAAAGAGGCAACCGTTATGGTTGTCCGAATAATCGATATCCTCAGGGCGCAACATCTACGGTGCAAGGTGCAACATCCGTCCAAAATGCCGAAACAGTGCCGTACGACTTTTAGAAATGAGTGCATGGATTTGAAACGGAACAGTACTATGGTGCAACACTCTCCAGCGGTGGTATAACGACGACCAGCCACGGTGATTGCGTTTTACCATAAAATTCACGTGAAGAAAACGATGGGTAAAAACAAACTATCAAGTCCTGAAAGTGATTCGGGTAGTCTTTTTTTGGATATGGAACTATGCATTGACGGCTAAAAGCTATCAAATCCGTAGAACTCATAGAGGGCTTCATTTTGACTGGTTATGGTTCCCGTAACTCCAAAAGAGGCAACCATTATGGTTGTCCGAATAATCGATATTCTCAGGGTGCAACATCTACGGTGCAAGGTGCAACATCCGTCCAAAATGCCGAAACAGTGCCGTACGACTTTTAGAAATCAATGCATGGATTTGAAACGGAACAGTACCATGGTGTACCACTCTCCAACGGTGGTATATAGATGACCAGCCACGGTGATCGCGTTTTACCATAAAATTCACGTGAAGAAAATGATGGGTAAAAAAACTATCGAGTCCCGAAAGTGATTCGGGTAGTCTTTTTTGGATATGGAACTATGCATTGACGGCCAAAAGCTGTCAAAGCCGTAGAACTCACAGATAGCTTCTATTTGACCGGTTATGGCTCCCATAAATCCAAAAGAGGCAACCGTTATGGCTGTCCGAATAATCGATATTCTCAGGGCGCAACATCTACGGTGCAAGGTGCAACATCCATCCAAAAATGCCAAAACAGTGCCGTACGACTTTTAGAAATGAGTGCATGGATTTGAAATGGAGCAGTACCATGGTGCTTCACTCTCTAGCGGTGGTATATCGATGACCAACCACGGAGAACGCGTTTTACCAAAAAATTCACGTGAAGAAAACGATGGGTAAAAAAAAACTTTCGAGTCCCGAAAGTGATTCGGGTAGTCTTTATTTGGATATGGAACTATGCATTGACGACTAAAAGCTGTCAAAACCATAGAACTCACAAAGAGCTTTGCTTTGACTGGTTATGGCTCCCGTAACTCCAAAAGAGGCAACCGTTATGGCTGTTCGAATAATCGATATCATCAGGGCGCAACATCTACGGTGCAAGGTGTAACATCCGTCCAAAATGCCGAAACATTGTCTTACGACTTTTAGAAATGTGTGCATGGATATGAAAGGGAACAATACCATGGTGCACCACTATCCAGCGGTGGTATATCGATGACCTGCCACGATGATCGCGTTTTACCATAAAATTCACGTGAAGAAAACGATGGGTAAAAAAAACTATTGAGTGCCGAAAGTGATTTAGATAGTCATTTTTTGGATATGGGACTATGCATTGACGGCTAAAAGAGGTCAAAGCCGTAGAACTAACAAAGGGCTTCGTTTTGACTGGTTATGGCTACCGTAACTCCAAAAGAGGCAACCGTTATGGCTGTCCGAATAATCGATATCCTCAGGGCGCAACATCTACGGTGCAAGGTGCAACATCCGTCCAAAATGCCGAAACAGTGTCGTACGACTTTTAGAAATGAGTGCATGGATTTGAAATGGAACAGTACCATGGTGCCCCACTCTCTAGCGATGGTATATCGACGACCAGCGACGGTGATCGCGTTTTACCATAAAATTCACGTGAAGAAAACGATGGGTAAAAAAACTACCGAGTCCCGAAAGTGATTCGGGTAGTCTTTTTTGGATATGGAACTATGCATTGACGGCTAAAAGCCGTCAAAGCCGTAGAACTCACAAAGAGCTTCTTTTTGACAGTTTATGGCTCCCGTAACTCCAAAAGAGGAATCCGTTATGGCTGTCCGAATAATCGATATCCTTAGGGCGCAACATCTACGGTGCAAGGTGCAACATCCGTCCAAAATGCCGAAACAGTGTCGTACGACTTTTAGAAATCAGTGCATGGATTTGAAACGGAACAGTACCATGGTGCACCACTATACAGTGGTGGTATATCGATGACCAGCCACGGTGATCGCGTTTTACCATAAAATTTACGTGAAGAAAACGATGGGTAAAAAAACTATCGAGTCTCGAAATTGATTAGGGTAGTCTTTTTTGGATATGGAACTATGCATTGACGGCCAAAAGCTATCAAAGCCGTACAACTCACAGATAGCTTTGTTTTACCCGGTTATGGCTCCCGTAACTCCAAAAGAGGCAACCGTTATGGCTGTCCGAATAATCGATATCCTCAGGGCGCAACTTCTACGATGCAAGGTGCAACATCCGTCCAAAAATGCTGAAACAGTGCCGTACGACTTTTAGAAATGAGTGCATGGATTTGAAATGGAACAGTACCATGGTGCTTCACTCTCCAGCGGTGGTATATCGACGACCAGCCACGGAGATCGCATTTTACCATAAAATTCACGTGAAGAAAACGATGGGTAAAAATAAAAACTTTCGAGTCTCGAAAGTGATTCGGGTAGTCTTTTTTTGGATATGGAACTATGCATTGACGACTAAAAGCTATCAAAACCATAGAACTCACAGAGAGCTTTGTTTTGACTGGTTAAGGCTCCCGTAACTCCAAAAGAGGCAACCATTATGGCTGTTCGAATAATCGATATCATCAGGGCGCAACATCTACGGTGCAAGGTGTAACATTCGTCCAAAATGCCGAAACAGTGTCTTACGACTTTTATAAATATGTGCATGGATTTGAAATGGAACAATACCATGGTGCACCACTATCCAGCGGTGGTATATCGACGACCTGCCACGTTGATCCAGTTTTACCATAAAATTCACGTGAAGAAAACGATGGGTAAAAAAAACCATCAAGTGCCGAAAGTGATTCAGATAGTCTTTTTTTGGATATGGGACTATGCATTGACGGCTAAAAGTGGTCAAAGCCGTAGAACTAACAAAGGGCTTCGTTTTGACTGGTTATTGCTACCGTAACTCCAAAAGAGGAAACCGTTATGGCTGTCCGAATAATCGATATCCTCAGAGCGCAACATCTACGGGGCAAGGTGCAACATCCGTCCAAAATGCCGAAACAGTGTCGTACGACTTTTAGAAATGAGTGCATGGATTTGAAATGGAACAGTACCATGGTGCACCACTCTCCAGCGATGGTATATCGACGACCAGCGACGGTGATCGCGTTTTACCATAAAATTCACGTGAAGAAAACGATGGGTAAAAAAACTATCGAGTACCGAAAGTGATTCGGGTAGTCTTTTTTGGATATGGAACTATGCATTGACGGCTAAAAGCCGTCAAAGCCGTAGAACTCACTGAGAGCTTCGTTTTGACTGTTTATGGCTCCCGTAACTCCAAAAGAGGAATCCGTTATGGCTGTCCGAATAATCGATATCCTTAGGGCGCAACATCTACGGTGCAAGGTGCAACATCCGTCCAAAATGCCGAAACAGTGTCGTACGACTTTTAGAAATGAGTGCATGGATTTGAAATGGAACAGTACCATGGTGCCCCACTCTCTAGCGATGGTATATCGACGACCAGCGACGGTGATCGCGTTTTACCATAAAATTCACGTGAAGAAAACGATGGGTAAAAAAACTACCGAGTCCCGAAAGTGATTCGGGTAGTCTTTTTTGGATATGGAACTATGCATTGACGGCTAAAAGCCGTCAAAGCCGTAGAACTCACAAAGAGCTTCTTTTTGACAGTTTATGGCTCCCGTAACTCCAAAAGAGGAATCCGTTATGGCTGTCCGAATAATCGATATCCTTAGGGCGCAACATCTACGGTGCAAGGTGCAACATCCGTCCAAAATGCCGAAACAGTGTCGTACGACTTTTAGAAATCAGTGCATGGATTTGAAACGGAACAGTACCATGGTGCACCACTATACAGTGGTGGTATATCGATGACCAGCCACGGTGATCGCGTTTTACCATAAAATTTACGTGAAGAAAACGATGGGTAAAAAAACTATCGAGTCTCGAAATTGATTAGGGTAGTCTTTTTTGGATATGGAACTATGCATTGACGGCCAAAAGCTATCAAAGCCGTACAACTCACAGATAGCTTTGTTTTACCCGGTTATGGCTCCCGTAACTCCAAAAGAGGCAACCGTTATGGCTGTCCGAATAATCGATATCCTCAGGGCGCAACTTCTACGATGCAAGGTGCAACATCCGTCCAAAAATGCTGAAACAGTGCCGTACGAATTTTAGAAATGAGTGCATGGATTTGAAATGGAACAGTACCATGGTGCTTCACTCTCCAGCGGTGGTATATCGACGACCAGCCACGGAGATCGCATTTTACCATAAAATTCACGTGAAGAAAACGATGGGTAAAAATAAAAACTTTCGAGTCTCGAAAGTGATTCGGGTAGTCTTTTTTTGGATATGGAACTATGCATTGACGACTAAAAGCTATCAAAACCATAGAACTCACAGAGAGCTTTGTTTTGACTGGTTAAGGCTCCCGTAACTCCAAAAGAGGCAACCATTATGGCTGTTCGAATAATCGATATCATCAGGGCGCAACATCTACGGTGCAAGGTGTAACATCCGTCCAAAATGCCGAAACAGTGTCTTACGACTTTTATAAATATGTGCATGGATTTGAAATGGAACAATACCATGGTGCACCACTATCCAGCGGTGGTATATCGACGACCTGCCACGTTGATCCAGTTTTACCATAAAATTCACGTGAAGAAAACGATGGGTAAAAAAAACCATCAAGTGCCGAAAGTGATTCAGATAGTCTTTTTTTGGATATGGGACTATGCATTGACGGCTAAAAGTGGTCAAAGCCGTAGAACTAACAAAGGGCTTCGTTTTGACTGGTTATTGCTACCGTAACTCCAAAAGAGGCAACCGTTATGGCTGTCCGAATAATCGATATCCTCAGAGCGCAACATCTACGGGGCAAGGTGCAACATCCGTCCAAAATGCCGAAACAGTGTCGTACGACTTTTAGAAATGAGTGCATGGATTTGAAATGGAACAGTACCATGGTGCACCACTCTCCAGCGATGGTATATCGACGACCAGCGACGGTGATCGCGTTTTACCATAAAATTCACGTGAAGAAAACGATGGGTAAAAAAACTATCGAGTACCGAAAGTGATTCGGGTAGTCTTTTTTGGATATGGAACTATGCATTGACGGCTAAAAGCCGTCAAAGCCGTAGAACTCACTGAGAGCTTCGTTTTGACTGTTTATGGCTCCCGTAACTCCAAAAGAGGAATCCGTTATGGCTGTCCGAATAATCGATATCCTTAGGGCGCAACATCTACGGTGCAAGGTGCAACATCCGTCCAAAATACCGTAACAGTGTCGTGCGACTTTTAGAAATCAGTGCATGGATTTGAAACGGAACAGTACTATGGTGCACCACTCTCCAGCGGTGGTATATCGATGACCAGCCACAGTGATCGCGTTTTACCATAAAATTCACGTGAAGAAAATGATGGGTAAAAAAACTATCGAGTCCTGAAAGTGATTAGGGTAGCCTTTTTTGGATATGGAATTATGCATTGACGGCCAAAAGCAGTCAAAACAGTAGAACTCAAAGAGAGCTTTGTTTTGACTGGTTATGGCTCCCGTAACTCCAAAAGAGGCAACCGTAATGGCTGTTCGAATAATCGATATCATCAGGGCGCAACATCTACGGTGCAAGGTGCAACATCCGTCCAAAATTCCGAAACAGTGTCTTACGACTTTTAGAAATGTGTGCATAGATTTTAAATGGAACAATACCATGGTGCACCACTATCCAGCGGTGGTATATCGACGACCTGCCACGGTGATCGCGTTTTACCATAAAATTCACGTGAAGAAAACGACGGGTAAAAAAAAACTATCAAGTGCCGAAAGTGATTCAGATAGCCTTTTTTTAGATATGAGACTATGCATTGACGGCTAAAAGCGGTCAAAGCCGTAGAACTCACAAAGGGCTTCGTTTTGACTGGTTACGGCTACCGTAACTCCAAAAGAGGCAACCGTTATGGTTGTCCGAATAATCGATATCTTCAGGGCGCAACATCTACGGTGCAAGGTGCAACATCCGTCAAAAATGCCGAAACAGTGCCGTACGACTTTTAGAAATGAGTGCATGGATTTGAAACGGAAAAGTACCATGGTGCTTCACTCTCCAGCGGTGGTATATCGACGACCAGCCACGGTGATCGCATTTTACCATAAAATTCACGTGAAGAAAACAATGGGTAAAAAAAAAACTTTCGAGTCCCGAAAGTGATTCGGGTAGTCTTTTTTGGATATGGAACAATGCATTGACGACTAAAAGCTGTCAAAACCGTAGAACTCACAGAGAGCTTTGTTTTGACTAGTTTTGGCTCCCGTAACTCCAAAAGAGGCAACCGTTATGGTTGTTCGAATAATCGATATCATCAGGGCGCAACATCTACGGTGCAAGGTGCAACATCCGTCCAAAAATGCTGAAACAGTGCCGTACGACTTTTAGAAATGAGTGCATGGATTTGAAATGGAACAGTACCATGGTGCTTCACTCTCCAGCGGTGGTATATCGACGACCAGCCACGGAGATCGCATTTTACCATAAAATTCACGTGAAGAAAACGATGGGTAAAAAAAACTATCGAGTGCCGAAAGTGATTCAGATAGTCTTTTTTTTGGATATGGGACTATGCATTGACGGCTAAAAGCGGTCAAAGTCATAGAACTCACAAAGGGCTTCGTTTTGACTGGTTATGGCTACTGTAACTCCAAAAGAGGCAACCGTTATGGCTGTCCGAATAATCGATATCCTCAGGATGCAACATCTACAGTGCAAGGTGCAACATCCGTCCAAAATGCCGAATCAGTGTCGTACGACTTTTAGAAATGAGTGCATGGATTTGAAATGGAACAATACCATGGTGCACCACTCTCCAGCGATGGTATATCGACGACCAGCGACGGTGATCGCGTTTTACCATAAAATTCACGTGAAGAAAACGATGGGTAAAAAAACTATCGAGTCCCGAAAGTGATTCGGGTAGTCTTTTTTGAATATGGAACTATGCATTGATGCCTAAAAGCTGTCAAAACCGTAGAACTCACAGAGAGCTTTGTTTTGACTGGTAATGGCTCCCGTAACTCCAAAAGAGGCAACCGTTATGGCTGTTCGAATAATCGATATCATCAGGGCGCAACATCTACGGTGCAAGGTGCAACATCCATCCAAAATGACGAAACAGTGTCTTACGAGTTTTAGAAATGTGTGCATGGATATGAAACGGAATAATACCATGGTGCACCACTATCCAGCGGTGGTATACCGACGACTTGCCATGGTGATCGCGTTTTACCATAAAATTCAAGTGAAGAAAACGATGGGTAAAAAAAACTATCGAGTGCCGAAAGTGATTCAGATAGTCTTTTTTTGGATATGGGACTATGCATTGACGGCTAAAAGCGGTCAAAGCCGTAGAACTCACAAAGGGCTTCATTTTGACTGGTTATGGCTACCGTAACTCCAAAAGAGGCAACCGTTATGGCTGTCCGAATAATCGATATCCTCAGGGCGCAATATCTACGGTGCAAGGTGCAACATCCGTCCAAAATGCCGAAACAGTGTCGTACGACTTTTAGAAATGAGTGCATGGATTTGAAATGGAACAGTACCATTGTGCACCACTCTCCAGTGATGGTATATCGACGACCAGCGACGGTGATCGCGTTTTACCATAAAATTCACGTGAAGAAAACGATGGGTAAAAAAACTATCGAGTCCCGAAAGTGATTCGGGTAGTCTTTTTTGGATATGGAACTATGCATTGACGGCTAAAAGCCGTCAAAGCCGTAGAACTCACAGAGAGCTTCGTTTTGACTGTTTATGGCTCCCGTAACTCCAAAAGAGGAAACCGTTATGGCTGTCCGAATAATCGATATCCTTAGGGCGAAGCATCTACGGTGCAAGGTGCAACATCCGTCCAAAATGCCAAAACAGTGCCGTACGACTTTTAGAAACGAGTGCATGGATTTGAAACGGAACTATACCATGGTGAAACACTCTTCTGCGGTGGTATATCGACAACCAGCCACGGTGATCGCGTTTTACCATAAAATTCACGTGAAGAAAACTATGGGTAAAAAAAACTATCGAGTCCCGAAAGTGATTCGGGTAGTCTTTTTTGGATATGGAACTATGCATTGACGGCCAAAAGCCGTCAAAGCCGTAGAACTCACAGATAGCTTCGTTTTGACCGGTTATGGCTCCCGTAACTCCAAAAGAGGTAACCGTTATGGTTGTCCGAATAATCGATATCCTCTGGGTGCAACATCTACGGTGCAAGGTGCAACATCCGTCCAAAAATGCTGAAACAGTGCCGTACGACTTTTAGAAATGAGTGCATGGATTTTAAACGGAACAGTACCACGGTGCTTCACTCTCCAGCAGTGGTATATCGACGACCAGCCACGGTGATCGCGTTTTACCATAAAATTCACGTGAAGAAAACGATGGGTAAAAAAAAACTTTCGAGTCCCAAAAGTGATTCGGGTAGTCTTTTTTTGGATATGGAACTATGCATTGACGACTAAAAGCTGTCAAAACCGTAGAACTCACAGAGAGCTTTGTTTGGACTGGTTATGGCTCCCGTAACTCCAAAAGAGGCAACCATTATGGCTGTTCAAATAATCGATATCATCAGGGCGCAACATCTACGGTGCAAGGTGCAACATCCGTCCAAAATGCTGAAACAGTGTCTTACGACTTTTAGAAATGTGTGCATTGATTTGAAACGGAATAATACCATGGTGCACCACTATCCAGCGGTGGTATATCGACGACTTGCCACGGTGATCGCATTTTACCATAAAATTCACGTGAAGAAAACGATGGGTAAAAAAAAACTATCGAGTGCCGAAAGTGATTCAGATAGTCTTTTTTTGGATATGGGACTATGCATTGACGGAAAAAAGCGGTCAAAGCCGTAAAACTCACAAAGGGCTTCGTTTTGACTGGTTATGGCTACCGGAACTCCAAAAGAGGAAACCGTTATGGCTGTCCGAATAATCGATATCCTCAGGGCGCAACATCTACGGTGCAAGGTGCAACATCCGTCCAAAATGCCGAAACATTGTCGTACGACTTTTAGAAATGAGTGCATGGATTTGAAATGGAACAGTACCATGGTGCACCACTCTCCAGCGATGGTATATCGACGACCAGTGACAATGATCGCGTTTTACCATAAAATTCACGTGAAGAAAACGATGGGTAAAAAAACTATCGAGTCTCGAAAGTGATACGGGTAGTCTTTTTTGGATATTGAACTATGCATTGACGGCTAAAAGCCGTCAAAGCCGTAGAACTCACAGAGAGCTTCATTTTGACTGTTTATGGCTCCTGTAACTCCAAAAGAGGAAACTGTTATGGCTGTCTGAATAATCGATATCCTTTGGGCGCAGCATCTACGGTGCAAGGTGCAACATCCGTCCAAAATACCGAAACAGTGCCGTACGACTTTTAGAAATCAGTGCATCGATTTGAAATGGAACAATACCATGGTGCACCACTCTCCAGCGGTGGTATATCGATGACCAGCCACGGTGATCGCGTTTTACCATAAAATTCACGTGAAGAAAACGATGGGTAAAAACACTATCGAGTCCCGAAAGTGATTCGGGTAGTCTTTTTTGGATATGGAACTATGCATTGACGGCCAAAAGCTGTCAAAGCCGTAGAACTCATAGATAGTTTCATTTTGATCGGTTATGGCTCCCGTAACTCCAAAAGAGGCAATCGTTATGGCTGTCCGAATAATCGATATCCTCAGGGCGCAACATCTACGGTGCAAGGTGCAATATCCGTCCAAAATGCCGAAACAGTGTCGTACGACTTTTAGAAATGAGTGCATGGATTTGAAACGGAACAGTACCATGGTGCTTCACTCTCCAGCGGTGGTATATCGACGACCAGCCACGGTGATCGCATTTTACCATAAAATTCACGTGAAGAAAACGATGGGTTAAAAAACTATCGAGTCCCAAAAGTGATTCGGGTAGTCTTTTTTGGATATGGAACTATGCGTTGACGGCTAAAAGCCGTCAAAGCCGTAGAAATCACAAATAGCTTCGTTTTGACTGGTTATGGCTCCCGTAACTCCAAAAGAGGCAACCGTTATGGATGTTCGAATAATCGATATCCTCAGGGCGCAACATCTACGGTGCAAGGTGCAACATCCGTCCAAAATGCCGAAACAGTGCCAAACGACTTTTAGAAATGAGTGCATGGATTTGAAACGGAACAGTACCACGGTGCTTCACTCTCTAGCGGTGGTATATCGAGGACCAGCCACGGTGATCGCGTTTTACCATAAAATTCACGTGAAGAAAACGAAGGGTAAAAAAAAACTTTCGAGTACCGAAAGTGATTCGGGTAGTCTTTTTTTGGATATGGAACTATGCATTGACGGCTAAAAGCTGCCAAAGCTGTAGAACTCATAGAGAGCTTCGTTTTGACTGGTTATGGCTCCCGTAACTCCAAAAGACGCAACCGTTATGGCTGTTCGAATAATCGATATCATCAGGGCTCAACATCTACGGTGCAAGGTGCAACATCCGTCCAAAATGCCAAAACAGTGTCGTACGACTTTTTGAAATGTGTGCATGGATTTGAAACGGAACAGTACCATGGTGCACCACTATCAAGCGGTGGTATATCGACGACCTGCCACGGTGATTGCGTTTTACCATAAAATTCACGTGAAGAAAATGATGGGTAAAAAAAGACTATCGAGCGCCGAAAGTGATTCGGATAGTCTTTTTTTGGATATTGGACTAGGTATTGACGGCTAAAAGTGGTCAAAGCCGTAGAACTCACAAAGGGCTTCGTTTTGACTGGTTATGGCTCCCGTAACTCCAAAAGAGGCAACCATTATGGCTGTACGAATAATCGATATCCTCAGGGCGCAACATCTATGGTGCAAGGTGCAATATCCATCCAAAATGCCAAAATAGTGTCGTACGACATTTAGAAATGAGTGCATGGATTTGAAATGGAACAGTACCGTGGTGCACCACTCTCCAGCGATGGTATATCGACGACCAGCGACGGTGATCGCATTTTACCATAAAATTCACGTGAAGAAAACGATGGGTAAAAAAACTATCAAGTCCCGATAGTGATTCGGGTAGTCTTTTTTGGATATGGAACTATGCATTGGCGGCTAAAAGTCATCAAAGCCGTAGAACTCACAGAGAGCTTCGTTTTGACTATTTATGGCTCCCATAACTCCAAAAGAGGCAACCGTTATGACTGTCCGAATAATTGATATCCTTAGGGTGCAGCATCTACGGTGCAAGGTGCAACATCTGTCCAAAATGCCGAAACAGTGCCGTACGACTTTTAGAAATCAATGCATGGATTTGAAACGGAATAGTACCATGGTGCACCACTCTCCAGCGGTGGTATATCGATGACCAGCCACGGTGATCGCGTTTTACCATAAAATTCACGTGAACAAAACGATGGGTAAAAAAACTATCGAGTACCAAAAGTGATTCGGGTAGTCTTTTTTGGATATGGAACTATGCATTGACGGCCAAAAGCTGTCAAAGCCGTAGAACTCACAAAGAGCTTCGTTTTGACTGGTTATGGCTCTCGTAACTCCAAAAGAGGCAACCTTTATGGCTGTCCAAATAATCGATATCCTCAGGGTGCAACATCTACGGTGCAAGGTGCAACATCCATCCAAAATGCCAAAACAGTGTCGTACGACTTTTAGAAATGAGTGCATGGATTTGAAACGGAACAGTACCATGGTGCAACACTCTCCAGCGGTGGTATATCGATGACCAGCCACGATGATTGCGTTTTACCATAAAATTCAAGTGAAGAAAACTATGGGTAAAAAAAAACTATCGAGTCCCGAAAGTGATTCGGATTGTCTTTTTTGGATATGGGACTATGCATTGATGGCTAAAAGCTATCAAAGTCGTAGAACTCACAGAGAGCTTCGTTTTGACTGGTTATGGCTCCCGTAACTACAAAAGAGGCAACCGTTATGGCTGTCCGAATAATCGATATCCTCAGGGCGCAACATCTACGGTGCAAGGTGCAACATCCATCCAAAATGCCGAAACAGTGTCGTAAGACTTTTAGAAATGAGTGCATGGATTTGAAACGGAACAGTACCACGGTGATTCACTCTCCAGCGGTGGTATATCGATGACCAGCCACGGTGATCGCGTTTTACCATAAAATTCACGTGAAGAAAACGATGGGTAAAAAAACTTTCGAGACCCGAAAGTGATTCAGGTAGTCTTTTTTGGGATATGGAACTATGCATTGACGGCTAAAAGCTATCAAAGCCGTTAAACTCACAGAGAGCTTTGTTTTGACTGGTTATGGCTCCCGTAACTCCAAAAGAGGCAACCGTTATAGCTGTTCGAATAATCGATATCCTCAGGGAGCAACATCTACGGTGCAAGGTGCAACATCCGTCCAAAATGCTGAAACAGTGTCGTATGACTTTTAGAAATGTGTGCATGGATTTAAAACGGAATAGTACCATGGTGCACCACTATCCAACGGTGGTATATCGACGACCTGCCACGGTGATCGCGTTTTACCATAAAATTCACGTGAAGAAAACGATGGGTAAAAAAAAACTATCGAGTGCCGAAAGTGATTCGGATGGAATTTTTTGGATATGGGACTATGCATTGACGGATAAAAGCGGTCAAACCGTAGAACTCACAAAGGGCTTCGTTTTGACTGGTTATGGCTCCCGTAACTCCAAAAGAGGCAACCGTTATGGCTGTCCAAATAATAGATATCCTCAGGTCGCAACATCTACGGTGCAAGGTGCAACATCCGTCCAAAATGCCGAAACAGTGTCGTACGACTTTTAGAAATGAGTGCATGGATTTGAAATGGAACAATACCATGGTGCACCACTCTCCAGCGATGGTATATCGACGACCAGCGACGGTGATCGCGTTTTACCATAAAATTCACGTGAAGAAAACGAAGGGTAAAAAAACTATCGAGTCCCGAAAGTGATTCGGGTAGTCTTTTTTGGATATGGAACTATGCATTGACGGCTAAAAGCCGTCAAAGCCGTAGAACTCACATAGAGCTTCGTTTTGACTGGTTATGGCTCCCGTAACTCCAAAAGAGGCAACCGTTATGGCTGTCCGAATAATCGATATCCTTAGGGCGCAGCATCTACGGTGCAAGGTGCAACATTCGTCCAAAATGCCGAAACAGTGCCGTACGACTTTTCGAAATCAGTGCATGGATTTGAAACGGAACAGTACCATGGTGTACCACTATCCAGCGGTGGTATATCGACGACCTGCCACAGTGATCGCGTTTTACCATAAAATTCACGTGAAGAAAACGATGGGTAAAAAAAGACTATCGAGTGCCGAAAGTGGTTCGGATAGTCTTTTATTGGATATAGGACTATGCATTGACGGCTAAAAGCGGTCAAAGCCATAGAACTCACAAAGGGCTTCGTTTTGACTGGTTATGGCTCTCGTAACTCCAAAAGAGGCAACCTTTATGGCTCTCCGAATAATCGATTTCCTCAGGGCGCTACATCTACGGTGCAAGGTGCAACATCCGTCCAAAATGCCGAAACAGTGTCGTACGACTTTTAGAAATGTGTGCATGGATTTTAAACGGAACAATACCATGGTGCACCACTATCCAGCGGTGGTATATCGACTACCAGCCATGGTGATCGCGTTTTACCATAAAATTCACGTGAAGAAAACGATGGGTAAAAAAAGACTATCGAGTGCCGAAAGTGATTCAGATAGTCTTTTTTTGGATATGGGACTATGCATTGACAGCTAAAAGCGGTCAAAGCCGTAGAACATACAAAGGGCTTCGTTTTGGCTGGTTATGGCTCCCGTAACTCCAAAAGAGGCAACCATTATGGCTTTCCGAATAATCGATATCCTCAAGGCGCAACATCTACGGTGCAAGGTGCAACATCCGTCCAAAATTCCGAAACAGTGTCGTACGACTTTTAGAAATGAGTGCATGGATTTGAAATGGAACAGTACCATGGTGCACCACTCTCCAGCGATGGTATATCGACGACCAGCGACGGTGATCGTGTTTTACTATAAAATTCACGTGAAGAAAACGATGGGTAAAAAAACTATCGAGTCCCGAAAGTGATTCGGGTAGTCTTTTTTTGGATATGGGACTATGCATTGATGGCTAAAAGCTGTCAAAGCCGTAGAACTCACAGAGAGCTTCGTTTTGACTGGTTATGGCTCCCGTAACTCCAAAAGAGGCAACCGTTATGGCTGTCCGAATAATCGATATCCTCAGGGCGCAACATCTACGGTGCAAGGTGCAACATCCGTCCAAAATGCTAAAACTGTGCCGTACGACTTTTAGAAATGAGTGCATGGATTTGAAACGGAACAGTACCATGGTGCAACACTCTCCAACGGTGGTATATCGATGACCAGCCACGGTGATCGCATTTTACCATAAAATTCAAGTGAAGAAAACTATGAGTAAAAAAAACTATCGAGTCCCAAAAGTGATTCGGGTGGTCTTTTTTTGGATATGGGACTATGCATTAATTGCTAAAAGCTGTCAAAGCCGTAGAACTCATAGAGAGCTTCGTTTTGACTGGTTATGGCTCCTGTAACTCCAAAAGAGGCAACCGTTATGGCTATCCGAATAATTGATATCCTTAGGGCGCAACATCTATGGTGCAAGATGCAACATCCATCCAAAATGCCGAAACAGTGCCGTATGACTTTTAGAAATGAGTGCATGGATTTGAAATGGAACAGTACCATGGTGCTTCACCCTCCAGCGGTGGTATATCGACGACCAGCCTCGGTGATCGCGTTTTACCATAAAATTATTGTGAAGGAAACGATGGGTAAAAAAAACTTTCGAGTCCCGAAAGTGATTCGGGTAGTCTTTTTTCGGATATGGATCTATGCATTGACGACTAAAAGCTGTCAAAGCCATAGAACTCACAGAGAGCTTTGTTTTCACTAGTTATGGCTTCCGTAACTCCAAAAGAGGCAACCGTTATGGCTGTTCGAATAATCGATATCCTCAGGGCGCAACATCTACGGGGCAAGTTGCAACATCCGACCAAAATGCCGAAACAGTGTCGTACGACATTTAGAAATGTGTGCATGGATTTGAAATGGAACAGTACCATGGTGCACCACTATCCAGCGGTGGTATATTGACGACCTGCCACGGTGATCGCGTTTTATCATAAAATTCACGTGAAGAGAACGATGGGTAAAAAGACTATCGAGTGCCATAAGTGATTCGGATAGTCTTTTTTGAGATATGGGACTATGCATTGACAGCTAAAAGCGGTCAAAGCCGTAGAACTCACAAAGGGCTTCGTTTTGACTGGTTATGGCTCCCGTAACTCCAAAAGAGGCAACCGTTATGGCTGTCTGAATAATCGATATCCTCAGGGCGCAACATCTACGGTGCAAGGTGCAACATCCGTCCAAAATGCCGAAACAGTGTCGTACGACTTTTAGAAATGAGTGCATGGATTTGAAATGGAACAGTACCATGGTGCACCACTCTCCAGTGATGGTATATCGACGACCAGCGACGGTGATCGCGTTTTACCATAAAATTCACGTGAAGAAAACGTTGTGTAAAAAAAACTTTCGAGTCACGAAAGTGATTCGGGTAGTCTTTTTTGGGATATGGAACTATGCATTGACAGCTAAAAGCTGTCAAAGCCGTAGAACTCACAGAGAGCTTCGTTTTGACTAGTTAGGCTCCCGTAACTCCAAAAGAGGCAACCGTTATAGCTGTTCGAATAATCGATATCCTCAGGGCGCAACATCTACGGTGCAAGGTGCAACATCCGTCCAAAATGCCGAAACAGTGTCGTACGACATTTAGAAATGTGTGCATGGATTTGAAACGGAACAGTACCATGGTGCACCACTATCCAGTGGTGGTATATCGACGACCTGCCACGGTGATCGCGTTTTACCATAAAATTCACGTAAAGAAAACGATGGGTAAAAAAAGACTATCGAGTGCTGAAAGTGATTCAGATAGTCTTTTTTTGGATATGGGTCTATGAATTGACGGCTAAAAGCGGTCAAACCCGTAGAACTCACAAAGGGCTTCGTTTTGACTGGTTATGGCTCCCGTAACTCCAAAAGAGGCAACCTTTATGGCTGTCCGAATAATCGATATCCTCAAGGCGCAACATCTACGGTGCAAGGTGCAACATCTGTCCAAAATGCCGAAACAGTGTCGTACGACATTTAGAAATGTGTGCGTGGATTTGAAACGGAACTGTACCATGGTGTACCACTCTCCAGCGATGGTATATCGACGACCAGCGACGGTGATCGCGTTTTACCATAAAATTCACGTGAAGAAAACGATGGGTAAAAAAGACTATCGAGTGCCGAAAGTGATTCGGATAGTCTTTTTTTTGATATGGGACTATGCATTGATAGCTAAAAGCTGTCAAAGCCAGAGAACTCACAGAGAGCTTAATTTTGACTGGATATGGATCCCGTAACTCCATAAGAGGCAACCGTTATGGCTGTCCGAATAATCGATATCCTTAGGGCGCAGCATCTTCAGTGCAAGGTGCAACATCCGTCCAAAATGCCGAAACAGTACCGTACGACTTTTAGAAATCAGTGCATGGTTTGAAATGGAACAGTACCATGGTGTACCACTCTCCAGCAGTGGTATATCGATGACCAGCCACGGTGATCGCGTTTTACCATAAAATTCACGCGAAGAAAACGATGGGTAAAAAAACTATCGAGTACCGAAAGTTATTCGAGTAATCTTTTTTGGATATGGAACTATGCATTGACGGCTAAAAGTTGTCAAAGCCGTAGAACTCACAGATAGCTTCGTTTTGACTGGTTATGGCTCCCGTAACTCTAAAAGAGGCAACCGTTATGGCTGTTCGAATAATCGATATCCTCAGGGCGCAACATCTACGGTGCAAGGTGAAACATCCGTCCAAAATGCCGAAACAGTGTCGTACGACTTTTAGAAATGTGTGCGTGGATTTGAAACGGAACAGTACCATGGTGCACCACTATCCAGCGGTGGTATATCGACGACCTGCCACGGTGATCACGTTTTACCATAAAATTCACGTGAAGAAAACGATGGGTAAAAAAAAAACATAACGAGTGCCGAAAGTGATTCAGATAGTCTTTTTTTGGATATGGGACTATGCATTGACGACTAAAAGCGGTCAAAGCCGTAGAAATCACAAAGGGCTTCGTTTTGTTTGGTTATGGCTCCCGTAACACCAAAAGAGACAACCATTATGGCTGTCCGAATAATCGATATCCTTAGGGCGCAACATCTACGGTGCAAGGTGCAACATCCGTCCAAAATGCCGAAACATTGTCGTACGACTTTTAGAAATGAGTGCATGGATTTGAAATAGAACAGTACCATAGTGCACCACTCTCCAGCGATGGTATATCGACGACCAGCGACGGTGATCGCATTTTACTATAAAATTCACGTGAAGAAAACGATGGGTAAAAAAACTATCGAGTCACGAAAGTGATTCGGGTAGTCTTTTTTGGATATGGAACTATGCATTGACGGCTAAAAGCCGTCAAAGCCGTAGAACTCACACAGAGCTTCGTTTTGACTGTTTATGGCTCCCGTAACTCGAAATGAGGCAACCGTTATGGCTGTCTGAATAATCGATATCCTTAGGGTTCAGCATCTACGGTGCAAGGTGCAACATCCGTACAAAATGCCGAAACAGTGCCGTACTACTTTTAGAAATCAGTGCATGGATTTGAAACGAAACAGTACCATGGTGCACCACTCTCCAGTGGTGGTATATCGACGACCAGCAACGGTGATCGCGTTTTACCATAAAATTCACGTGAAGAAAACGATGGGTAAAAAACTATCGAGTCCCGAAAGTGATTCGGGAATTCTTTTTTGGATATGGAACTATGCATTGACGGCTAAAAGCCGTCAAAGCCGTAGAACTCACGGAGAGCTTCGTTTTGACTGTTTATGGTTCCCTCAACTCCAAAAGAGGCAACCGTTATGGTTGTCCGAATAATCGATATCCTTAAGGCGCAACATCTACGGTGCAAGGTGCAACATCCGTCCAAAATGCCGAAACAGTGCCGTACGACTTTTAGAAATTAGTGCATGGATTTTAAACGGAACAGTACCATGGTGCACCACTCTCTAGCGGTGGTATATCGATGACCAGCCACGGTGATCGCGTTTTACCATAAAATTCACGTGAAGAAAACGATGGGTAAAAATACTATCGAGTCCCGAAAGTGATTCGGGTAGCCTTTTTTCGATATGGAACTACGCATTGACGGCTAAAAGCCATCAAAGCCGTAGAACTCACAGATAGCTTCGTTTTTACTGGTTATGGCTCCCGTAACTCTAAAAGAGGCAACCGTTATGGCTGTCCGAATAATCTATATCCTCAGGGCGTAACATCTACGGTGCAAGGTGCAACATCCGTCAAAAATGCCGAAACTGTGTCGTACGGCTTTTAGAAATGAGTGCATGGATTTGAAATGGAACAGTACCATGGTGCAACACTCTCCTGCGGTGGTATATCAATGACCAGCCACGGTGATCGCATTTTACCATAAAATTCATGTGAAGAAAACTATGGGTAAAAAAAAACTATTGAGTCCCGAAAGTGATTCGGGTAGTCTGTTTTTGGATATGGGACTATGCATTGATGGCTAAAAGCTGTCAAAGCCGTAGAACTCACAGATAGCTTCATTTTGACCGGTTATGGCTCCCGTAACTCCAAAAGAAGCAACCGTTATGGCTTTCCGAATAATCGATATCCTCAAGGCGCAACATCTACGGTGCAAGGTGCAACATCCGTCCAAAATGCCGAAACAGTGCCTTAAGACTTTTAGAAATGAGTGCATGGAATTGAAATGGAACAGTAACACGGTGCTTCACTCTCCAGCGGTGTTATATCGACGACCAGCCACGGTGATCGCGATTTACCATAAAATTCACGTGAAGAAAACGATGGGTAAAAAAACTATCGAGTCCCGAAAGTGATTCGGGTAGTCTTTTTTGGATATGGTACTATGCATTGACGGCTAAAAGCCGTCAAAGCCGTAGAACTCACAGATAGCTTCGTTTTTACTGGTTATGGCTCCCGTACCTCCAAAAGAGGCAACCGTTATGGCTGTCCGAATAATCGATATCCTCAGGGAGCAACATCTACGGTGCAAGGTGCAACATCCGTCAAAAATGCCGAAACAGTGCCGTATGACTTTTAGAAATGAGTGCATGGATTTGAAACGGAACAGTACCATGGTGCAACACTCTCCAGCAGTGGTATATCGACGACCAGCCACGGTGATCAGGTTTTACCATAAAATTCACGTGAAGAAAACTATGGGTAAAAAAACTATCGAGTCCCGAAAGTGATTCGGGTAGTCTTTTTTTGGATATGGGACTATGCGTTGATGGCTAAAAGCTGTCAAAGCCGTAGAACTCACAGATAGCTTCATTTTGACCGGTTATGGCTCCCGTAACTCCAAAAGAAGCAACCGTTATGGCTGTCCGAATAATCGATATCCTCATGGCGCAACATCTACGGTGCGAGGTGCAACATCCGTCCAAAATGCCGAAACAGTGCCTTACGACTTTTAGAAATTAGTGCATGGAATTGAAACGGAACATTACCACGGTGCTTCACTCTCCAGCGGTGGTATATCGACGACCAGCCACGGTGATCGCGATTTACCATAAAATTCACGTGAAGAAAACGATGGGTAAAAAAACTATCGAGTCCCGAAAGTGATTCGGGTAGTCTTTTTTGGATATGGTAGTATGCATTGACGGCTAAAAGCCGTCAAAGCCGTAGAAATCACAGATAGCTTCGTTTTGATTGGTTATGGCTCCCATAACTCGAAAAGAGGCAATCGTTATGGCTGTCCGAATAATCGATATCCTCAAGGCGCAACATCTACAGTGCAAGGTGCAACATCCGTCAAAAATGCTGAAACGGTGCCGTACGACTTTTAGAAATGAGTGCATGGATTTGAAACGGAACAGTACCATGGTGCAACACTCTCCAGCGGTGGTATATTGACGACCAGCCACGATGATCACGTTTTACCATAAAATTCACGTGAAGAAAATGATGGGTAAAAAAATCTTTCGAGTCCCGAAAGTGATTCGGGTTGTCTTTTTTGGATATGGTACTATGCATTGACAGCTAAAAGCCGTCAAAGCCGGAGAACTCACAGAGAGCTTCATTTTGACTATTTATGGCTCCCGCAACTCCAAAAGAGGCAACCGTTATGGCTGTTCGAATAATCGATATCCTTAAGGCGGAACATCTACGGTGCAAGGTGCAACATCCGTCCAAAATGCCGAAATAGTGCCGTACGACTTTTAGAAATCATTGCATGGATTTGAAACGGAACAGTACCATGGTGCACCACTCTCCACCAGTGGTATATCGATGACCAGCCACGGTGATCTCGTTTTACCATAAAATTCACGCGAAGAAAACGATGGGTAAAAAAACTATCGAGTACCGAAAGTTATTTGGGTAGTCTTTTTTGGATATGGAACTATGCATTGACGGCTAAAAGTCGTCAAAGCCGTAGAACTCACAGATAGCTTCGTTTTGACTGGTTATGGCTCCCGTAACTCTGAAAGAGGCAACCGTTATGGCTGTCCGAATAATCGATATCCTCAGGGCGTAACATCTACGGTGCAAGGTGCAACATCCGTCAAAAATGCCGAAACTGTGTCGTACGGCTTTTAGAAATGAGTGCATGGATTTGAAACGGAACAGTACCATGGTGCAACACTATCCTGTGGTGGTATATCGATGACCAGCCACGGTGATCGCGTTTTACCATAAATTTCACGTGTAGAAAACGATGGGTAAAAAAAACTTTCGAGTCCCGAAAGTGATTCGGGTAGTATTTTTTTGGATATGGAACTATGCATTGACAGCTAAAAGCTGTCAAAGCCGTAGAACTCACAGAGATCTTCGTTTTGACTGGTTATAGCTCCCATAACTCCAAATAAGGCAACCGTTGTGGCTGTCCGAATAATCGATATCCTAAGGGCGCAACATCTACGGTGCAAGGTGCAACATCTGTCCAAAATGCCGAAACAGTGCCGTACGACTTTTATAAATGAGTGCATGGATTTAAAACGGAATAGTACCACGGTGCATTACTCTCCAGCGGTGATATATTGATGACCAGCACGGTGATCGCGTTTTACTATAAATTTCACGTGAAGAAAACGATGGGTTAAAAAAAACTTTCGAGTCCCGAAAGTGATTCGGGTAGTCTTTTTTTGGATATGGAACTATGCATTGACGGCTAAAAGCCGTCAAAGCCGTAGAACTCATAGAGAGCTTCGTTTTGACTGGTTATGGCTCGCGCAACTCCAAAAGAGGCAACCGTTATGGATGTTCGAATAATCGATATCCTCAGGGCGCAACATATACGGTGCAAGGTGAAACATCCGTCCAAAATGCCGAAACAGTGCCGTACGACTTTTAGAAATCAGTGCATGGATTTGAAACAGAACAGTACCATGGTGCACCACTCTCTAGCGGTGGTATATCGATGACCAGCCATGGTGATCGCGTTTTACCATAACATTCACGTGAAGAAAACGATGGGTAAAAATACTATCGAGTCCCGAAAGTGATTCGGGTAGTATTTTTTGGATATGGAACTATGCATTGACGGCTAAAGGCCGTCAAAGCCGTAGAACTCACAGATAGCTTCGTTTTTACTGGTTATGGCTCCCGTACCTCCAAAAGAGGCAACCGTTATGGCTGTCCGAATAATCGATATCCTCAGGGAGCAACATCTACGGTGCAAGGTGCAACATCCGTCAAAAATGCCGAAACAATGCCGTATGACTTTTAGAAATGAGTGCAAGGATTTGAAACGGAACAGTACCATGGTGCAACACTCTCCAGCAGTGGTATATCGACGACCAGCCACGGTGATCAGGTTTTACCATAAAATTCACGTGAAGAAAACTATGGGTAAAAAAACTATCGAGTCCCTAAAGTGATTCGGGTAGTCTTTTTTTGGATATGGGACTATGCGTTGATGGCTAAAAGCTGTCAAAGCCGTAGAACTCACAGATAGCTTCATTTTGACCGGTTATGGCTCCCGTAACTCCAAAAGAAGCAACCGTTATGGCTGTCCGAATAATCGATATCCTCATGGCGCAACATCTACGGTGCGAGGTGCAACATCCGTCCAAAATGCCGAAACAGTGCCTTACGACTTTTAGAAATGAGTGCATGGAATTGAAACGGAACAGTACCACGGTGCTTCACTCTCCAGCGGTGGTATATCGACGACCAGCCACGGTGATCGCGATTTACCATAAAATTCACGTGAAGAAAACGATGGGTAAAAAAACTATCGAGTCCCGAAAGTGATTCGGGTAGTCTTTTTTGGATATGGTAGTATGCATTGACGGCTAAAAGCCGTTATTGCCGTAGAAATCACAGATAGCTTCGTTTTGACTGGTTATGGCTCCCATAACTCGAAAAGAGGCAATCGTTATGGCTGTCCGAATAATCGATATCATCAAGGCGCAACATCTACAGTGCAAGGTGCAACATCCGTCAAAAATGCTGAAACGGTGCCGTACGACTTTTAGAAATGAGTGCATGGATTTGAAACGGAACAGTACCATGGTGCAACACTCTCCAGCGGTGGTATATTGACGACCAGCCACGATGATCACGTTTTACCATAAAATTCACGTGAAGAAAACGATGGGTAAAAAAAATCTTTCGAGTCCCGAAAGTGATTCGGGTTGTCTTTTTTGGATATGGTACTATGCATTGACAGCTAAAAGCCGTCAAAGCCGGAGAACTCACAGAGAGCTTCGTTTTGACTATTTATGGCTCTCGCAACTCCAAAAGAGGCAACCGTTATGGCTGTTCGAATAATCGATATCCTTAAGGCGGAACATCTACGGTGCAAGGTGCAACATCCGTCCAAAATGCCGAAATAGTGCCGTACGACTTTTAGAAATCATTGCATGGATTTAAAATGGAACAGTACCATGGTGCACCACTCTCCACCAGTGGTATATCGATGACCAGCCACGGTGATCGCGTTTTACCATAAAATTCACGCGAAGAAAACGATGGGTAAAAAAACTATCGAGTACCGAAAGTTATTCGGGTAGTCTTTTTTGGATATGGAACTATGCATTGACGGCTAAAAGTCGTCAAAGCCGTAGAACTCACAGATAGCTTCGTTTTGACTGGTTATGGCTCCCGTAACTCTGAAAGAGGCAACCGTTATGGCTGTCCGAATAATCGATATCCTCAGGGCGTAACATCTACGGTGCAAGGTGCAACATCCGTCAAAAATGCCGAAACTGTGTCGTACGGCTTTTAGAAATGAGTGCATGGATTTGAAACGGAACAGTACCATGGTGCAACACTCTCCTGTGGTGGTATATCGACGACCAGCCACGGTGATCGCGTTTTACCATAAATTTCACGTGTAGAAAACGATGGGTAAAAATAACTTTCGAGTCCCGAAAGTGATTCGGGTAGTATTTTTTTGGATATGGAACTATGAATTGACAGCTAAAAGCTGTCAAAGCCGTAGAACTCACAGAGATCTTCGTTTTGACTGGTTATGGCTCCCATAACTCCAAATAAGGCAACCGTTGTGGCTGTCCGAATAATCGATATCCTAAGGGCGCAACATCTACGGTGCAAGGTGCAACATCTGTCCAAAATGCCGAAACAGTGTCGTACGACTTTTATAAATGAGTGCATGGATTTAAAACGGAATAGTACCACGGTGCATTACTCTCCAGCGGTGATATATTGATGACCAGCCACGGTGATCGCGTTTTACTATAAAATTCACGTGAAGAAAACGATGGGTTAAAAAAAACTTTCGAGTCCCGAAAGTGATTCGGGTAGTCTTTTTTTGGATATGGAACTATGCATTGACGGCTAAAAGCCGTCAAAGCCGTAGAACTCATAGAGAGCTTCGTTTTGACTGGTTATGGCTCGCGCAACTCCAAAAGAGGCAACCGTTATGGATGTTCGAATAATCGATATCCTCAGGGCGCAACATCTACGGTGCAAGGTGAATCATCCATCCAAAATGCCGAAACAGTGCCGTACGACTTTTAGAAATCAGTGCATGGATTTGAAACAGAACAGTACCATGGTGCACCACTCTCTAGCGGTGGTATATCGATGACCAGCCATGGTGATCGCGTTTTACCATAACATTCACGTGAAGAAAACGATGGGTAAAAATACTATCGAGTCCCGAAAGTGATTCGGGTAGTCTTTTTTGGATATGGAACTATGCATTGACGGCTAAAGGCCGTCAAAGCCGTAGAACTCACAGATAGCTTCGTTTTTACTGGTTATGGCTCCCGTACCTCCAAAAGAGGCAACCGTTATGGCTGTCCGAATAATCGATATCCTCAAGGAGCAACATCTACGGTGCAAGGTGCAACATCCGTCAAAAATGCCGAAACAGTGCCGTATGACTTTTAGAAATGTGTGCAAGGGTTTGAAACGGAATAGTACCATGGTGCAACACTCTCCAGCAGTGGTATATCGAAGACCAGCCACGGTGATCAGGTTTTACCATAAAATTCACGTGAAGAAAACTATGGGTAAAAAAACTATCGAGTCCCGAAAGTGATTCGGGTAGTCTTTTTTTGGATATGGGACTATGCGTTGATGGCTAAAAGCTGTCAAAGCCGTAGAACTCACAGATAGCTTCATTTTGACCGGTTATGGCTCCCGTAACTCCAAAAGAAGCAACCGTTATGGCTGTCCGAATAATCGATATCCTCATGGCGCAACATCTACGGTGCGAGGTGCAACATCCGTCCAAAATGCCGAAACAGTGCCTTACGACTTTTAGAAATGAGTGCATGGAATTGAAACGGAACAGTACCACGGTGCTTCACTCTCCAGCGGTGGTATATCGACGACCAGCCACGGTGATCGCGATTTACCATAAAATTCACGTGAAGAAAACGATGGGTAAAAAAACTATCGAGTCCCGAAAGTGATTCGGGTAGTCTTTTTTGGATATGGTAGTATGCATTGACGGCTAAAAGCTGTCAAAGCCATAGAAATCACAGATAGCTTCGTTTTGACTAGTTATGGCTCCCATAACTCGAAAAGAGGCAATCGTTATGGTTGTCCGAATAATCGATATCCTCAAGGCGCAACATCTACAGTGCAAGGTGCAACATCCGTCAAAAATGCTGAAACGGTGCCGTACGACTTTTAGAAATGAGTGCATGGATTTGAAACGGAACAGTACCATGGTGCAACACTCTCCAGCGGTGGTATATTGACGACCAGCCACGATGATCACGTTTTACCATAAAATTCACGTGAAGAAAACGATGGGTAAAAAAAATCTTTCGAGTCCCGAAAGTGATTCGGGTTGTCTTTTTTGGATATGGTACTATGCATTGACAGCTAAAAGCCGTCAAAGCCGGAGAACTCACAGAGAGCTTCGTTTTGACTATTTATGGCTCCCGCAACTCCAAAAGAGGCAACCGTTATGGCTGTTCGAATAATCGATATCCTTAAGGCGGAACATCTACGGTGCAAGGTGCAACATCCGTCCAAAATGCCGAAATAGTGCCGTACGACTTTTAGAAATCATTGCATGGATTTGAAACGGAACAGTACCATGGTGCACCACTCTCCACCAGTGGTATATCGATGACCAGCCACGGTGATCGCGTTTTACCATAAAATTCACGCGAAGAAAACGATGGGTAAAAAAACTATCGAGTACCGAAAGTTATTCGGGTAGTCTTTTTTGGATATGGAACTATGCATTGACGGCTAAAAGTCGTCAAAGCCGTAGAACTCACAGATAGCTTCGTTTTGACTGGTTATGGCTCCCGTAACTCTGAAAGAGGCAACCGTTATGGCTGTCCGAATAATCGATATCCTCAGGGCGTAACATCTACGGTGCAAGGTGCAACATCCGTCAAAAATGCCGAAACTGTGTCGTACGGCTTTTAGAAATGAGTGCATGGATTTGAAACGGAACAGTACCATGGTGCAACACTCTCCTGTGGTGGTATATCGACGACCAGCCACGGTGATCGCGTTTTACCATAAATTTCACGTGAAGAAAACGATGGGTAAAAATAACTTTCGAGTCCCGAAAGTGATTCGGGTAGTATTTTTTTGGATATGGAACTATGCATTGACAGCTAAAAGCTGTCAAAGCCGTAGAACTCACAGAGATCTTCGTTTTGACAGGTTATGGCTCCCATAACTCCAAATAAGGCAACCGTTGTGGCTGTCCGAATAATCGATATCCTCATGGCGCAACATCTACGGTGCGAGGTGCAACATCCATCCAAAATGCCGAAACAGTGCTGTACGACTTTTAGAAATGAGTGCATGGAATTGAAACGGAACAGTACCACGGTGCTTCACTCTCCAGTGGTGGTATATCGACGACCAGCCACGGTGATCGCGATTTATCATAAAATTCACGTGAAGAAAACGTTGGGTAAAAAAAACTATCGAGTCCCGAAAGTGATTCGGGTAGTCTTTTTTGGATATGGTAGTATGCATTGACGGCTAAAAGCCGTCAAAGCCGTAGAAATCACAGATAGCTTCGTTTTGACTGGTTATGGCTCCCATAACTCGAAAAGAGGCAATCGTTATGGCTGTTTGAATAATCGATATCCTCAAGGCGCAACATCTACAGTGCAAGGTGCAACATCCGTCAAAAATGCTGAAACGGTACCGTACGACTTTTAGAAATGAGTGCATGGATTTGAAACGGAACAGTACCATGGTGCAACACTCTCCAGCGGTGGTATATTGACGACCAGCCACGATGATCACGTTTTACCATAAAATTCACGTGAAGAAAACGATGGGTAAAAAAAATCTTTCGAGTCCCGAAAGTGATTCGGGTTGTCTTTTTTGGATATGGTACTATGCATTGACAGCTAAAAGCCGTCAAAGCCGGAGAACTCACAGAGAGCTTCGTTTTGACTATTTATGGCTCCCGCAACTCCAAAAGAGGCAACCGTTATGGCTGTTCGAATAATCGATATCCTAAAGGCGGAACATCTACGGTGCAAGGTGCAACATCCGTCCAAAATGCCGAAATAGTGCCGTACGACTTTTAGAAATCATTGCATGGATTTGAAACGGAACAGTACCATGGTGCACCACTCTCCACCAGTGGTATATCGATGACCAGCCACGGTGATCGCGTTTTACCATAAAATTCACGCGAAGAAAACGATGGGTAAAAAAACTATCGAGTTCCGAAAGTTATTCGGGTAGTCTTTTTTGGATATGGAACTATGCATTGACGGCTAAAAGTCGTCAAAGCCGTAGAACTCACAGATAGCTTCGTTTTGACTGGTTATGGCTCCCGTAACTCTGAAAGAGGCAACCGTTATGGCTGTCCGAATAATCGATATCCTCAGGGCGTAACATCTACGGTGCAAGGTGCAACATCCGTCAAAAATGCCGAAACTGTGTCGTACGGCTTTTAGAAATGAGTGCATGGATTTGAAACGGAACAGCACCATGGTGCAACACTCTCCTGTGGTGGTATATCGACGACCAGCCACGGTGATCGCGTTTTACCATAAATTTCACGTGAAGAAAACGATGGGTAAAAATAACTTTCGAGTCCCGAAAGTGATTCAGGTAGTATTTTTTTGGATATGGAACTATGCATTGACAGCTATAAGCTGTCAAAGCCGTAGAACTCACAAAGATCTTCGTTTTGACTGGTTATGGCTCCCATAACTCCAAATAAGGCAACCGTTGTGGCTGTCCGAATAATCGATATCCTAAGGGCGCAACATCTACGGTGCAAGGTGCAACATCTGTCCAAAATGCCGAAACAGTGCCGTACGACTTTTATAAATGAGTGCATGGATTTAAAACGGAATAGTACCACGGTGCATTACTCTCCAGCGGTGATATATTGATGACCAGCCACGGTGATCGCGTTTTACTATAAAATTCACGTGAAGAAAACGATGGGTTAAAAAAACTTTCGAGTCCCGAAAGTGATTCGGGTAGTCTTTTTTTGGATATGGAACTATGCATTGACGGCTAAAAGCCGTCAAAGCCGTAGAACTCATAGAGAGCTTCGTTTTGACTGGTTATGGCTCGCGCAACTCCAAAAGAGGCAACCGTTATGGATGTTCGAATAATCGATATCCTCAGGGCGCAACATCTACGGTGCAAGGTGAAACATCCATCCAAAATGCCGAAACAGTGCCGTACGACTTTTAGAAATCAGTGCATGGATTTGAAACAGAACAGTACCATGGTGCACCACTCTCTAGCGGTGGTATATCGATGACCAGCCATGGTGATCGCGTTTTACCATAACATTCACGTGAATAAAACGATGGGTAAAAATACAATCGAGTCCCGAAAGTGACTCGGGTAGTCTTTTTTGGATATGGAACTATGCATTGACGGCTAAAGGCCTTCAAAGCCGTAGAACTCACAGATAGCTTCGTTTTTACTGGTTATGGCTCCCGTACCTCCAAAAGAGGCAACCGTTATGGCTGTCCGAATAATCGATATCCTCAAGGAGCAACATCTACGGTGCAAGGTGCAACATCCGTCAAAAATGCCGAAACAGTGCCGTATGACTTTTAGAAATGAGTGCAAGGATTTGAAACGGAACAGTACCATGGTGCAACACTCTCCAGCAGTGGTATATCGACGACCAGCCACGGTGATATGGTTTTACCATAAAATTCACGTGAAGAAAACTATGGGTAAAAAAACTATCGAGTCCCGAAAGTGATTCGGGTAGTCTTTTTTTGGATATGGGACTATGCGTTGATGGCTAAAAGCTGTCAAAGCCGTAGAACTCACAGATAGCTTCATTTTGACCGGTTATGGCTCCCGTAACTCCAAAAGAAGCAACCGTTATGGCTGTCCGAATAATCGATATCCTCATGGCGCAACATCTACGGTGCGAGGTGCAACATCCGTCCAAAATGCCGAAACAGTGCCTTACGACTTTTAAAAATGAGTGCATGTAATTGAAACGGAACAGTACCACGGTGCTTCACTCTCCAGCGATGGTATATCGACGACCAGCCACGGTGATCGCGATTTACCATAAAATTCACGTGAAGAAAACGATGGGTAAAAAAACTATCGAGTCCCGAAAGTGATTCGGGTAGTCTTTTTTGGATATGGTAGTATGCATTGACGGCTAAAAGCCGTCAAAGCCGTAGAAATCACAGATAGCTTCGTTTTGACTGGTTATGGCTCCCATAACTCGAAAAGAGGCAATCGTTATGGCTGTCCGAATAATCGATATCCTCAAGGCGCAGCATCTACAGTGCAAGGTGCAACATCCGTCAAAAATGCTGAAACGGTGCCGTACGACTTTTAGAAATGAGTGCATGGATTTGAAACGGAACAGTACCATGGTGCAACACTCTCCAGCGGTGGTATATTGACGACCAGCCACGATGATCACGTTTTACCATAAAATTCACGTGAAGAAAACGATGGGTAAAAAAAAGCTTTCGAGTCCCGAAAGTGATTCAGGTTGTCTTTTTTGGATATGGTACTATGCATTGACAGCTAAAAGCCGTCAAAGCCGGAGAACTCACAGAGAGCTTCGTTTTGACTATTTATGGCTCCCGCAACTCCAAAAGAGGCAACCGTTATGGCTGTCAGAATAATCGATATCCTTAAGGCGGAACATCTACGGTGCAAGGTACAACATCCGTCCAAAATGCCGAAACAGTGTCGTACGACTTTTAGAAATTAGTGCATGGATTTGAAACGGAACAGTACCATGGTGCACCACTCTCCAACGGTGGTATATTGATGACCAGCCGCGGTGATCGCGTTTTACCATAAAATTCACATGAAGAAAACGATGGGTAAAAAAACTATCGAGTCCCGAAAGTGATTCGGGTAGTCTTTTTCGGATATGGAACTATGCATTGACGGCTAAAAGCCGTCAAAGCCGTAGAACTCACAGATAGCTTCGTTTTTACTGGTTATGGCTCCCGTACCTCCAAAAGAGGCAACCGTTATGGCTGTCCGAATAATCGATATCCACAGGGAGCAACATCTGTGGTGCAAGGTGCAACATCCGTCAAAAATGCCGAAATAGTGCCGTACGACTTTTAGAAATGAGTGCATGTATTTGAAATGGAACAGTACCATGGTGCACCACTATCCAGCGGTGGTATATCGACGACCATCCACGGAGATCGCGTTTTACCATAAAATTCACGTGAAGAAAACGATGGGTAAAAAAATTTCGAGTCCCGAAAGTGATTCGGGTAGTATTTTTTTGGATATGGAACTATGCATTGACAGCTAAAAGCTATCAAAGCCGTAGAACTCACAAAGAGCTTCGTTTTGACAAAATATGGCTCCCGTAACTCCAAAAGAGGCAACTGTTATGGCTGTCCGAATAATCGATATCCACAGGGCGCAACATCTACGGTGCAAGGTGTAACATCCGTCCAAAATACAGAAACAGTGCAGTACGACTTTTAGAAATGAGTGCATGGATTTTAAACTGAACAGTACCATGGTTCACCACTCTCCAGTGGTGGTATATCGACGACCATCCACGGATATCGCGTTTTACCATAAAATTCACGTAAAGAAAACGATAGGTAAAAAAAAACTATCGATTGCCGAAAGTGATTCGGGTAGTCATTTTTTGGATATGAACTATGCATTGACGGCTAAAAGCAGTCAAAGCCGTAGAACTCACAGAAAGCTTCGTTTTGATTGGTTATGGCTCCCGTAACTCCAAAAGAGACAACCGTTATGGCTGTCCGAATAATCGATATCCTCAAGGCGCAACATCTACGGTGCAAGGTGCAACATCCGTCCAAAATGACGAAACAGTGTCGTACTATTTTTAGAAATGAGTGCATGGATTTGAAACGGAACATTACCATGGTGCACCACTCTCCAGCGATGGTATATCGACGACCAGCCACGGTGATCGCGTTTTACCATAAAATCCACTTGAAGAAAACTATGGGTAAAAAAAACTATCGAGTCTCGAAAGTGATTCGAGTAGTCTTTTTTTGGATATGGGACTAAGCATTGATGACTAAAAGCTGTCAAAGCCGTAGAACTCACAGAGAGCTTCGTTTTGACTGGTTATGGCTCCCGTAACTCCAAAAGAGGCAACCGTTATGGTTGTTCGAATAATCGATATCCTCAGGGCGCAACATCTACGGTGCAAGGTGCAACATCCGTCCAAAATGCAAATCAGTGCCGTACGACTTTTAGAAATGAGTGCATGGATTTGAAATGGAACTATACCATGGTGCTTCACTCTCTAGCTATGGTACATCGACGACCAGCTACAGTGATCGCGTTTTACCATAAAATTCACGTGAAGGAAACGATGTGTAAAAAAACTTTCGAGTCCCGAAAGTGATTCGAGTAGTCTTTTTTTGGATATGGAACTATGCATTGACGGCTAAAAGCCGTCAAAGCAGAAGAACTCACAAAGAGCTTCGTTTTGACTGGTTATGGCTCCCGTAACTCCAAAAGAGGCAACTGTTATGGCTGTCCGAATAATCGATATCCTCAGGGCGCAACATCTACGGTGCAAGGTGCAACATCCGTCAAAAATGCCGAAACAGTGCCGTAGGACTTTTAGAAATGAGTGCATGGATTTGAAACAGAATAGTACCATGGTGCACCAGTATCCAGCGGTGGTATATCGACGACCAGCCACGGTGATTGCGTTTTACCATAAAATTCACGTGAAGAAAACGATGGGTAAAAAAAACTATCGAGTGCGGAAAGTGATTCGGATAGTCTTTTTTTGGATATGGAACTATGCATTGACGGCTAAAAGCGGTCAAAGCTGTAGAACTCACAAAGAGCATTGTTTTGACTGGTTATGGCTCCCGTAACTCAGAAAGAGTCAACCGTTATGGCTGTCCGAATAATCGATATCCTCAGGGCGCAACATCTACGGTGCAAGGTGCAACATCCGTCCAAAATGACGAAACAGTGCCGTACGATTTTTAGAAATGAGTGCATGGATTTGAAACGGAACAGTACCATGGTGCACCACTCTCCAGCGATGGTATATCGATGACCAGCCACAGTGATCGCGTTTTACCATAAAATTCACGTGAAGAAAACGATGGGTAAAAAAAAACTATCGAGTCCCGAAAGTGATTTGGGTAGTCTTTTTTGGATATGGAACTATGCATTGATGGCTAAAAGCTGTCAACGCCATAGAACTCACAAAGTGCTTCGTTTTGACTGGTTATGGCTCCCGTAACTCCAAAAGAGGCAACCATTATGGCTGTCCGAATAATCGATATCCTCAGGGCGCAACATCTACGGTGCAAGGTGCAAAATCCATCCAAAATGTCGAAACAGTGTCGTACAACTTTTAGAAATGTATGCATGGATTCGAAATGGAACAGTACCATGGTGCACCACTATCCAGCGGTGGTATATCGACGACTTGACACGGTGATCCAGTTTTACCATAAAATTCACGTGAAGAAAACGATGGGTAAAAAAAACCATCGAGTGCCGAAAGTGATTCGGATAGTCTTTTTTTGGATATGGGACTATGCATTGACGGCTAAAAGAGGTCAAAGCCGTAGTAGTCACAAAGGGCTTCGATTTGACTGGTTATGGCTCCCGTTACTCGAAAAGAGGCAACCGTTATGCCTGTCCGAATAATCGATATCCTCATGGCGCAACATCTACGGTGCAAGGTGCAACATCAGTCCAAAATGCCGAAACAGTGTCGTACGACTTTTAGAAATGAGTGCATGGATTTGAAATGGAATAGTACCATGGTGCACCACTCTCCAGCTGTGGTATATCGACAACCATCCACGGAGATCGCGTTTTACCATAAAATTGACGTGAAGAAAACGATGGGTAAAAAAAAATTTTTGAGTCCCGAAAGTGATTCAGGTAGTATTTTTTTGGATATGGAACTATGCATTGACAGCTAAAAGCTGTCAAAGCCGTAGAACCCACAAAGAGCTTCGTTTTAACAGATTATGGCTCCCGTAACTCCAAATGAGGAAACCGTTATGGCTGTCCGAATAATCGATATCCTCAGGGCGCAACATCTACGGTGCAAGGAGCAACATCCGTCCAAAATACAGAAACAGTGCAGTACGACTTTTAGAAATGAGTGCATGGATTTTAAACCGAACAATACCTTGGTGCACGACTCTCCAGCGGTGGTATATCGACGACCATCCACGGTGATCGCGTTTTACCATAAAATTCACGTGAAGAAAACGATGGGTAAAAAAAACTATCAAGTCCCAAAAGTGATTCGGGTAGTCTTTTTTTGGATATGGGACTATGCATTTATGAATAAAAGCCGTCAAAGCAGAAGAACTCACAAAGAGCTTCGTTTTGACTGGTTATGGCTCCCGTAACTCCAAAAGAGGCAACTGTTATGGCTGTCCGAATAATTGATATCCTCAGGGCGCAACATCTACGGTGCAAGGTGCAACATCCGTCCAAAATGCCGAAACAGTGCCGTACGACTTTTGGAAATGAGTGCACGGAATTGAAACAGAACAGTACCACAGTGCTTCACTCTCCAGCGGTGGTATATCGACGACCAGCGATGGTGATCGCGTTTTACCATAAAATTCACGTGAAGAAAACGATAGGTAAAAAAACTATCGAGTCCCGAAAGTGATTAGGGTGGTCTTTTTTTGGATATGGAACTATGCATTGACGGCTTAAAGATGTCAAAGCCATAGAACTCACAGCGTTCTGATTGGTTATGGCTCCCGTAACTCCAAAAGAGGCAACCGTTATGGCTGTCCGAATAATCGATATCCTCAGGGCGCAACATCTATGGTGCAAGGTGCAACATCCGTATAAAATGCCGAAACAGTGCCGTACGACTTTTAGAAATGAGTGCATGGATTTGAAACGGAATAGTACCATGGTGCACCACTCTCTAGCTGTGGTATATCGACGACCATCCACGGTGATCGCGTTTTACAATAAAATTCACATGAAGAAAACGATGGGTAAAAAAAACTATCGAGTCCCAAAAGTGATTCGGGTAGTGTTTTTTTGGATATGGAACTATGCATTGATGGCTAACCGTTATGGCTGTCCGAATAATCGATATCCTCAGAGCGCAACATCTACGGTGCAAGGTGCAACATCCGTCCAAAATGCCGAAACAGTGCCGTATGACTTTTAGAAATGAGTGCATGGAATTGAAACATAACAGTACCACGGTGCTTCATTCTCCAATGGTGGTATATCGACGACCAGCCACGGTGATCGCGTTTTACCATAAAATTCACGTGAAGAAAACGATGGGTAAAAAAACTATCGAGTCCCGAAAGTGATTCGGGTAGTCTTTTTTTGGATATGGAACTATGCATTGACGGCTAAAAGCTGTCAAAGCCGTAGAACTCACAAAGAGCTTCGTTTTGACTAGTTATGGCTCCCGTAACTCCAAAAGAGGCAACCATTATGGTTGTTCGAATAATCGATATCCTCAGGGTGCAACATCTAGGGTGCAAGGTGCAACATCCGTCCTAAATGCCGAAACTGTGTCGCACGACTTTTAGAAATGTGTGCATGGATTTGAAACCGAACAGTACCAAGGTGCACCACTATCCAGCGGTGGTATATCGACGACCTGCCACGGTGATCGCATTTTACCATAAAATTCACGTGAAGAAAACGATGGGTAAAAAAAACTATTGAGTGCCGAAAGTGATTCGGATAGTCTTTTTTTGGATATGGGACTATGCATTGACAGCTAAAAGCGGTCAAAGCCGTAGAGCTCACAAAGTGCTTTGTTTTGACTGGTTATGGCTCCCGTAACTTGAAAAGAGGCAACCGTTATGGCTGTCCGAATAATCGATATCCTCAGGGCGCAACATCTACGGTGCAAGGTGCAACATCCGTCCAAAATTCCGAAACAGTGTCGTACGACTTTTAGAAATGAGTGCATGGATTTGAAATGGAACAGTACCATGGTGCACCACTCTCCAGCGATGGTATATCGACGACCAGCGACGGTGATCGCGTTTTACCATAAAATTCACGTGAAGAAAACAATGGGTAAAAAAACTATCGAGTCTCGAAAGTTATTCGGGTGGTCTTTTTTTGGATATGGAACTATGCATTGACGGCTTAAAGCTGTCAAAGTCGTAGAACTCACAGCGTTCTGACTGGTTATGGCTCCCGTAACTCCAAAAGAGGCAACCGTTATGGCTGTCCGAATAATCGATATCCTCACGGCGCAACATCTACGGTGCAAGGTGCAACATCCGTCCAAAATGCCGAAACAGTGCCGTACGACTTTTAGAAATGAGTGCATGGATTTGAAACGGAACAGTACCCTGGTGCACCACTCTCCAGCTGTGGTATATCGACGACCATCCACGGTGATCGCGTTGTACCATAAAATTCACGTGAAAAAAACGATGGGTAAAAAAAACTATCGAGTCCCGAAAGTGATTCAGGTAGTCTTTTTTTGGATATGGAACTATGCATTGACGGCTAAAAGCTTTCAAAGCCGTAGAACTCACAGAGAGCTCCGTTTTGACTGGTTATGGCTCCCGTAACTCCAAATGAGGCAACCGTTATGGTTGTTCGAATAATCGATATCATCAGGGCGCAACATCTACGGTGCAAGGTGCAATATCCGTCCAAAATGCCGAAACAGTGTCGTACGACTTTTAAAAATGTTTGCATTGATTTGAAACGGAACAGTACCAACGTGCACCACTATCCAACGGTGGTATATCGACGACCTGCCACGTTGATCGCCTTTTACCAAAAAATTTACGTGAAGAAAACGATGGGTAAAAAAAACTATCGAGCCCCGAAAGAGATTCAGATAGTCTTTTTTGGATATGGGACTATGCATTGACGGCTAAAAGCGGTCAAAGCCATAGAACTCACAAAGGGCTTCGTTTTGACTGGTTATGGCTCCCGTAACTCGAAAAGAGGCAACCGTTATGGCTGTCCGAATAATCGATATCCTCAAGGCACAACATCTACGGTGCATGGTGCAACATCCATCCAAAATTCTGAAACAGTGTCGTACGACTTTTAGAAATGAGTGCATGGATTTGAAATGGAACAGTACCATGGTGCACCACTCTCCAGCGATATTATATCGACGACCAGCGATGGTGATCGCGTTTTACCATAAATTTCACGTGAAGAAATCGATGGGTAAAAAAAACTATCGAGTCCCGAAAGTGATTTCGGTGGTCTTTTTTTGGATTTGGAACTATGCATTGACGGCTTAAAGCAGTCAAAGCCGTAGAACTCACAGCGTTCTGACTGGTTATGGCTCCCGTAACTCCAAAAGAGGCAACCGTTATGGCTGTCCGAATAATCGATATCCTCAGGGCGCAACATCTACGGTGCAAGGTACAACATCCATCCAAAATGTTGAAACAGTGCCGTACGACTTTTAGAAATGAGTGCATGGATTTGAAACGGAACAGTACCATGGTGCAACCCTCTCCAGCGGTGGTATATCGACGACCAGCCATAGTGATCGCGTTTTACCATAAAATTCACGTGAAGAAAACTATGGGTAAAAAAACTATCGAGTCCCGAAAGTGATTCAGGTAGTCTTTTTTGGATATGGGACTATGCATTGATGGCTAAAAGCTGTCAAAGCCGTAGAACTCACAGAGAGCTTCGTTTTGACTGGTTATGGCTCTCGTAACTCCAAAAGAGGCAACCGTTATGGCTGTCCGAATAATCGATATCCTCAGGGCGCAACATCTACGGTGCAAGGTGCATCCGTCCAAAATACCGAAAAAGTGACGTACGACTTTTAGAAATGAGTGCATGGAGTTGAAACGTAACAGTACCACGGTGCTTCACTCTCCAACGGTGGTATATCGACGACCAGCCACGGTGATCGCGTTTTACCATAAAATTCACGTGAAGAAAACGATGGGTAAAAAAAACTTTCGAGTCCCGAAAGTGATTCGGGTAGTCTTTTTTTGGATATGATACTATGCATTGACGGCTAAAAGCTGTCAAAGCCGTAGAACTCATAGAGAGCTTCGTTTTGACTGGTTATGGCTCCCGTAACTCCAAAAGAGGCAACCGTTATAGCTGTTCGAATAATCGATATCCTCACGGCGCAACATCTACGGTGCAAGGTGCAACATCCGTCCAAAATGCCGAAACAGTGTCGTACGACTTTTAGAAATGTGTGCAGGGATATGAAACAGAACAGTACCGTGGTGCACCACTATCCAGTGGTGGTATATCGACGACCTGCCACGGTGATCGCGTTTTACCATAAAATTCACGTGAAGAAAACGATGGGTAAAAAAAACTATCGAGTGCCGAAAGTGATTCTGATAGTCTTTTTTTCGATATGGGACTATGCTTTGACGGCTAAAGGCGGTCAAAGCCATAGAACTCACAAAGGGCTTCGTTTTGACTGGTATGGCTCCCGTAACTCGAAAAGAGGCAACCGTCATGGCTGTTCGAACAATCGATATCCTCAGGGTGCAACATCTACGGTGCAAGGTGCAACATCCGTCCAAAATGCCGAAACAGTGTCGTACGACTTTTAGAATTGAGTGCATGGATTTTAAATGGAACAATACCATGGTGCGCCACTCTCCAGCGATGGTATATCGACGACCAGCGACGGTGATCTCGTTTAACCATGAAATTCACGTGAAGATAACGATGTGTAAAAAAAACTATCGAGTCCCGAAAGTTATTCGGGTGGTCTTTTTTTGGATATGGAACTATGCATTGACGGCTAAAAGCCGTCAAAGCCGTAGAACTCACAGCATTCTGACTGGTTATGGCTCCCGTAACTCAAAAAGAGGCAACCGTTATGGCTGTCTGAATAATCGATATCCTAAGAGCGCAACATCTACGGTGCAAGGTGCAACATCCATCCAAAATGCCGAAACAGTGACGTACGACTTTTAGAAATGAGTGCATGGATTTGAAACGGAACAGTACCATGGTGCACCACTCTCCAGCTGTGTTATATCGACTACCATCCACGGTGATCGCGTTTTACCATAAAATTCACGTGAAGAAAACGATGGGTAAAGAAAACAATCGAGTCCCGAAAGTGATTCGGGTAGTCTTTTTTTGATATGGAACTATGCATTGATGGCTAAAAGCCGTCAAAGCCGTAAAAATCACAGAGAGATTCGTTTTGACTGGTTATGGCTCCCGTAACTCGAAAAGAGGCAACTGTTATGGCTGTCCGAATAATCGATATCCTCAGGGCGCAACATCTACGGTACAAGGTGCAACATCCGTCCAAAATGCTGAAACATTGCCGTACGACTTTTAGAAATGAGTGCATGGATTTGAAACGGAACAGTACCTTGGTGCAACACTCTCCAGCGGTGGTATATCGACGACCAGCCACGGTGATCGCGTTTTACTATAAAATTCACGTGAAGAAAACTATGGGTAAAAAAAAACTATCGAGACCCGAAAGTGATTCGGGTAGTCTTTTTTTGGATATGGGACTATGCATTGATGGCTAAAAGCTGTCAAAGCCGTAGAACTCATAGCATTCTGACTGGTTATGTCTCCCATTACTCCAAAAGAGGCAACCGTTATGGCTGTCTGAATAATCTATATCCTCAGGGCGCAACATCTACGGTGCAAGGTGCAACATCCGTCCAAAATGCCGAAACAGTGTCGTAGGACATTTAGGAATGTGTGCATGGATTTGAAACGGAACAGTACCATGGTGCACCACTATCCAGCGGTGGTATATCGACGACCTGTCACGGTGATCGCATTTTACCATAAAATTCACGTGAAGAAAACGATGGGTAAAAAAAAACTATCGAGTGCCGAAAGTGATTCGGATAGTCTTTTTTTGGATATGGGACTATGCATTGACGGCTAAAAGCGGTCAAAGCCGTAGAACTCACAAAGGGCTTTGTTTTGACTGGTTATGGCTCCCGTAACTCGAAAAGAGGCAACCGTTATGGCTGTCCGAATAATCGATATCCTCAGGGCGCAACATCTACGGTGCAAGGTGCAACATCCGTCCAAAATTCTGAAACAGTGTCGTACGACTTTTAGAAATGAGTGCATGGATTTGAAATGGAACAGTACCATGGTGCACAACTCTCCAGCGATGGTATATCGACGACCAACGACGGTGATCGCGTTTTACCATAAAATTCACGTGAAGAAAACAATAGGTAAAAAAAACTATCGAGTCTCGAAAGTGATTCTGGTGGTCTTTTTTTGGATATGGAACTATGCATTGACGGCTTAAAGCTGTCAAAGCCGTAGAACTCACAGCGTTCTGACTGGTTATGGCTCCCGTAACTCCAAAAGTGGCAACCGTTATGGCTGTCCGAATAATCGATAACCTTAGGGCGCAACATCTACAGTGCAAGGTGCAACATCCATCCAAAATGCCGAAACAGTGTCGTACGACTTTTAGAAATGAGTGCATGGATTTGAAACGGAACAGTACCCTGGTGCACCACTCTCCAGCTGTGGTATATCGACGACCATCCACGGTGATCGCGTTTTACCATAAAATTCACGTGAAGAAAACGATGGGAAAAAAAACTATCGAGTCCCGAAAGTGATTCGGGTAGTCTTTTTTTGGATATGGAACTATGCATTAACGGCTAAAAGCTTTCAAAGCCGTAGAACTCACAGAGAGATTCGTTTTGACTGGTTATGGCTCTCGTAACTCCAAATGAGGCAACCGTTATGGTTGTTCGAATAATCGATATCACCAGGGCGCAACATCTACGGTGCAAGGTGCAACATCCGTCCAAAATGCCGAAACAGTGTCGTACGACTTTTAGAAATGTGTGCAGGGATATGAAACGGAACAGTACCGTGGTGCACCACTATCCAGTGGTGGTATATCGACGACCTGCCACGGTGATCGCGTTTTACCATAAAATTCACGTGAAGAAAACGATGGGTAAAAAAAACTATCGAGTGCCGAAAGTGATTCAAATAGTCTTTTTTGGATATGGGACTATGCATTGACGGCTAAAAGCGGTCAAAGCCATAGAACTCACAAAGGGCTTCATTTTGACTGGATATGGCTCTCGTAACTCGAAAAGAGGCAACCGTTATGGCTGTCCGAACAATCGATATCCTCAGGGCGCAACATCTACGGTGCAAGATGCAACATCCGTCCAAAATTCCGAAACAGTGTCGTACGACTTTTAGAAATGAGTGCATGGATTTGAAATGGAACAGTACCATAGTGCACCACTCTCCAGCTATGGTATATCGACGACCAGCGACGTTGATCGCGTTTTACCATAAAATTCACGTGAAGAAAACGATGGGTAAAAAAAACTATCGAGTCCCGAAAGTGATTCGGGTGGTCTTTTTTTGGATTTGGAACTATGCATTGACGGCTTAAAGCTGTCAAAGCCGTAGAACTCACAGCGTTCTGACTGGTTATGGCTCCCGTAACTCCAAAAGAGGCAACCGATATGGCTGTCCGAATAATCGATATCCTCAGGGCGCAACATCTACGGTGCAAGGTGCAACATCCGTCCAAAATGCCGAAACAGTGTCGTACGACTTTTAGAAATGAGTGCATGGATTTGAAACGGAACAGTACCATGGTGCAACCCTCTCCAGCGGTGGTATATCGACGACCAACCACGGTGATCGCGTTTTACCATAAAATTCACGTGAAGAAAACTATGGGTAAAAAGAACTATCCAGTCCCGAAAGTGATTCGGGTAGTCTTTTTTTTGGATATGGGACTATGCATTGATGGCTAAAAGCTGTCAAAGCCGTAGAACTCACAATGAGCTTCGTTCTGACTGGTTATGGCTCTCGTAACTCCAAAAGAGGCAACCGTTATGGCTGTCCGAATAATCGATATCCTCAGGGCGCAACATCTACGGTGCAAGGTGCATCCGTCCAAAATGCCGAAAAAGTGCCGTACGACTTTTAGAAATGAGTGCATGGATTTGAAACGTAACAGTAGCACGGTGCTTCACTCTCCAACGGTGGTATATCGACGACCAGCCATGGTGATCGCGTTTTACCATAAAATTCACGTAAAGAAAACGATGGGTAAAAAAACTTTCAAGTCCTGAAAGTGATTCGGGTAGTCTTTTTTGGATATGGAACTATGCATTGACGGCTAAAAGCTGTCAAAGCCATAGAACTCACAGAGAGCTTCGTTTTGATTGGTTATGGCTCCCGTAACTCCAAAAGAGGCAACCGTTATGGCTGTCCGAACAATCGATATCCTCAGGGCGCAACATCTACGGTGCAAGGTGCAACATCCGTCCAAAATGTCGAAACAGTGTCGTACGACTTTTAGAATTGAGTGCATGGATTTGAAATGGAACAATACCATCGTGCACCACTCTCCAGCGATGGTATATCGACGACCAGCGATGGTGATCTCGTTTAACCATGAAATTCACGTGAAGAAAACGATGGGTAAAAAAAACTATCGAGTCCCGAAAGTGATTCGGGTGGTCTTTTTTTGGATATGGAACTTTGCATTGATGGCTAAAAGCTGTCAAAGCCATAGAACTCATAGCATTCTGACTAGTTATGGCTCCCATAACTCCAAAAGAGGCAATCGTTATGGCTGTCTGAATAATCGATATCCTCAGGGCGCAACATCTACGGTGCAAGGTGCAACATCCGTCCAAAATGCGGAAACAGTGACGTGCGACTTTTAGAAATGAGTGCATGGATTTGAAACGGAACAGTACCATGGTGCACCACTCTCTAGCAGTGTTATATCGACCACCATCCACGCTGATCGCGTTTTACCATAAAATTCACGTGAAGAAAACGATGGGTAAAAAAAACTATCGAGTCCCGAAAGTGATTCGGGTGGTCTTTTTTTGGATATGGAACTATGCATTGACGGCTAAAAGCCGTAAAACTCACAGAGAGATTCATTTTGACTGGTTATGGCTCCCGTAACTCGAAAAGAGGCAACCGTTATGGCTGTCCGAATAATCGATATCCTCAGCGCGCAACATCTACGGTGCAAGGTGCAACATCCGTCCAAAATGCCGAAACAGTGCCGTACGACTTTTAGAAATGAGTGCATGGATTTGAAACGGAACAGTACCATGGTGCAACACTCTCCAGCGGTGGTATATCGACGACCAGCCACGGTGATCGCGTTTTACTATAAAATTCACATGAAGAAAACTATGGTTAAAAAAAACTATCGAGTCCTGAAAGTGATTCGGGTAGTCTTTTTTTGTATATGGGACTATGCATTGATGGCTTAAAGCTTTCAAAGCCGTAAAACTCACAGAGAGCTTCATTTTTACTGGTTATGGCTCCCGTAACTCCAAAAGAGGCAACCGTTATAGCTGTCCGAATAATTGATATCCTCAGGGCGCAACATCTACGATGCATGGTGCAACATCCGTCCAAAATGCCGAAACAGTGTTGTACGACTTTTAGAAATGGGTGCATGGATTTGAAACGGAGCAGTACCACGGTGCTTCACTCTCTAGCGGTGGTATATCGACGACCAGCCACGGTGATCGTGTTTTACCATAAAATTCACGTGAAGAAAACGATGGGTAAAAAAAACTTTCAAGTCCCGAAAGTGATTCGGGTATTCTTTTTTTTGATATGCAACTATGCATTGACGGCTAAAAGCCGTCTAAGTCGTAGAACTCACAGAGAGCTTCGTTTTGACTGGTTATGGCTCCCGTAACTCCAAAAGAGGCAACCGTTATGGCTGTCCGAATAATCGATATCCTCAGGGCGCAACATCTACAGTGCAAGGTGCAACATCCATCCAAAACGCCAAAACAGTGCCGTACGACTTTTAGAAATGAGTGCATGGATTTGAGACGGAACAGTACCACGGTGCTTCACTCTCCAGCGGTGGTATATTGACGACCAGCCACGGTGATTGCGTTTTACCATAAAATTCACGTGAAGAGAACGATCGGTAAAAAAAATACTATCGAGTCCCGAAAGTGATTCGGGTAGTATTTTTTGGATATGGAGTTATGCATTGACGGCTAAAAGCTGTCAAAGCCGTAGAACTCAACTCACAGAGAGCTTCATTTTGACTGGTTATGACTCCCGAAACTCCAAAAGAGGCAACCGTTATGGCTGTCCGAATAATCGATATCCTAAGGGTGCAACATCTACGGTGCAAGGTGCAACATCCGTCCAAAATGTCGAAACAGTGTCGTACGACTTTTAGAAATGAGTGCATGGATTTGAAACGGAACAGTACCATTGTGCACCACTATCCAGCGGTGGTATATCGACGACGAGCCACGGTGATCGCGTTTTACCATAAAATTCACGTGAAGAAAACGATGGGTAAAAATAACTATCGAGTGTCGAAAGTGATTCGGATAGTCTTTTTTTGGATATGGGACTATGCATTGAGGACTAAAATCGGTCAAAGCCGTAGAAATCACAAAGGGCTTTGTTTTGACTGGTTATGGCTCCCGTAACTCGAAAAGAGGCAACTGTTATGGCTGCCGAATAAGCGATATCTTCAGGGCACAACATCTACGGTGCAAGGTGCAACATCCGTCCAAAATGCTGAAACAGTGTCGTACGACTTTTAGAAATAAGTGCATGGATTTGTAATGGAACAGTACCATGGTGCACCACTCTCTAGCGATGGTATATAGACGACCAGCGACGGTGATTGCGTTTTACCATAAAATTCTCGTGAAGAAAACATTGGGTAAAAAAAACTATCGAATCCCGAAAGTGATTCGGGTGGTCTTTTTTTGGATATGGAACTATGCATTGACGGCTAAAAGCTGTCAAAACTGTAGAACTCACAGCATTCTGACTGGTTATGGCTCCCGTAACTCCTAAAGAGGCAACTGTTATGGCTGTCCGAATAATCGATATCCTCAGGGCGCAACATCTACGGTGCAAGGTGCAACATCCGTCCAAAATGTCGAAACAGTGTCGTACGACTTTTAGAAATGAGTGCATGGATTTGAAACGGAACAGTACCATTGTGCACCACTATCCAGCGGTGGTATATCGACGACGAGCCACGGTGATCGCGTTTTACCATAAAATTCACGTGAAGAAAACGATGGGTAAAAATAACTATCGAGTGTCGAAAGTGATTCGGATAGTCTTTTTTTGGATATGGGACTATGCATTGAGGACTAAAATCGGTCAAAGCCGTAGAAATCACAAAGGGCTTTGTTTTGACTGGTTATGGCTCCCGTAACTCGAAAAGAGGCAACTGTTATGGCTGCCGAATAAGCGATATCTTCAGGGCACAACATCTACGGTGCAAGGTGCAACATCCGTCCAAAATGCTGAAACAGTGTCGTACGACTTTTAGAAATAAGTGCATGGATTTGTAATGGAACAGTACCATGGTGCACCACTCTCTAGCGATGGTATATAGACGACCAGCGACGGTGATTGCGTTTTACCATAAAATTCTCGTGAAGAAAACATTGGGTAAAAAAAACTATCGAATCCCGAAAGTGATTCGGGTGGTCTTTTTTTGGATATGGAACTATGCATTGACGGCTAAAAGCTGTCAAAACTGTAGAACTCACAGCATTCTGACTGGTTATGGCTCCCGTAACTCCTAAAGAGGCAACTGTTATGGCTGTCCGAATAATCGATATCCTCAGGGCGCAACATCTACGGTGCAAGGTGCAACATCCATCCAAAATGTCGAAACTGTGACGTACGACTTTTAGAAATGAGTGCATGGATTTGAAACGGAACAGTACCATGGTGCACCACTCTCCCGCTGTGGTATATCGAAGACCATCCACGGTGATCGCGTTTTACCACAAAATTCGCGTGAAGAAAACGATGGGTAAAAAAAACTATTGAGTCCCGAAAGTGATTCGGGTAGTCTTTTTTTGGATATAGGACTATGCATTGATGGCTAAAAGCCATCAAAGCCGTAGAACTCACAGAGAGCTTCGTTTTGACTGGTTATGGCTCCCGTAACTCCAAAAGAGGCAATCGTTATGGCTGTCCGAATAATTGATATCCTCAGGGCGCAACATCTACGGTGCAAGGTGCAACATCCGTACAAAATGCCGAAACAGTGCCGTACGACTTTTAGAAATGAGTGCATGGATTTGAAACGGAACAGTACCATGGTGCAACACTGTCCAGCGGTGGTATATCGACGACCAACCACGGTGATTGCGTTTTACAATAAAATTCACGGGAAGAAAACAATGGGTAAAAAAAACTATCGAGTCCCGAAAGTGATTTGGGTAGTATTTTTTTGGATATGGAACCAAGCATTGATGGCTAAAAGCTGTCAAAGCCGTAGAACTCACAGCGTTTTGACTAGTTATGGCTCCCTTAACTCCAAAAGAGGCAACCGTTATGGCTGTACGAATAATCGATATCCTTAGGGCGCAACATCTACGGTGCAAGGTACAACATCCGTCCAAAATGCTGAAACAGTGCCGTACGACTTTTATAAATGAGTGCATGGATTTGAAATGGAAAAGTACCACGGTGCTTCACTCTCCAGCGGTGGTATATCGACGACCAGCCACGGTGATCGCGTTTTACCATAAAATTCATGAGAAGAAAACGATGGGTAAAAAAAACATTCGAGTCGCGAAAGTGATTCAAGTAGTCTTTTTTTGGATACGGAACTATGCAATGACGGCGAAAAGCTATCAAAGCCGTAGAACTCACAGAGAGCTTCGTTTTGTCTGGTTATGGCTCCCGTAACTCCAAAAGAGGCAACCGTTATGGTTGTTCGAATAATCGATATCCTCAAGGCGCAACATCTACGGTGCAATGTGCAACATCCGTTAAAAATGCCGAAACAGTGCCGTACGACTTTTAGTAATGAGTGCATGGATTTGAAACGGAACAGTACCATGGTGCACCACTCTCCAGCTGTGATATATCGACGACCATCCACGGTGATCGCGTTTTACCATAAAATTCACGTGAAGAAAACGATGGGTAAAAAAACTATCGAGTGCCGAAAGTGATTCGAATAGTCTTTTTTTTTATATGGAACTATGCATTGATGGCTAAAAGCAGTCAAAGCCGTAGAACTCACAGAGTGCTTCGTTTGGACAGGTTATGCCTCCCGTAACTCCAAAAGAGGCAACCGTTATGGATGTCCGAATAATCGATATCCTCAGGGCGCAACATCTACGGTGCAAGGTGCAACATCCGTCCAAAATGCCGAAACAGTGCCGTACGACTATTAAAAATGAGTTCATGGATTTGAAACGGAACAGTACCTCGGTGCTTCACTCTCCAGCGGTGGTATATCGACGACCAGCCACGGTGATCGCGTTTTACCATAAAATTCATGTGAAGAAAACGATAGGTAAAAAAAAAACTATCGAGTCCCGAAAGTGATTCGGGTAGTCTTTTTTTGGATATGGAACTATGCATTGACGGCGAAATGCTTTCAAAGCCGTAGAACTCACAAAGAGCTTCGTTTTGACAGGTTATGGCTCCCGTAACTCCAAAAGAGACAACCGTTATGGCTGTCCGAATAATTGATATCCTCAGGGCGCAACATCTACGGTGCAAGGTGCAACATCCGTCCAAAATGCCGAAACAGTGCCGTACGACTATTAGAAATGAGTGCATGGATTTGAAACGGAACAGTATCTCGGTGCTTCACTCTCCAGCAGTGGTATATCGACTACCAGCCATGGTGATCGCGTTTTACCATAAAATTCACATGAAGAAAACGATAGGTAAAAAAACTATCGAGTCTCGAAAGTGATTCGGGTAGTCTTTTTCTGGATATGGAACTATGAATTAACGGCGAAAAGCTGTCAAAGTCGTAGAACTCACAGAGAGCTTCGTTTTGACTGGTTATGGCTCTCGTAACTCCAAAAGAGGCAACCGTTATAGCTGTCTGAATAATCGATATTCTCAGGGTTCAACATCTACGGTGCAAGGTGCAACATCCGTCCAAAATGCCGAAACAGTGTCGTACGACTATTAGAAATGAGTGCGTTGATTTGAAATGGAACAGTACCTCGGTGCTTCACTCTCCAGCGGTGGTATATCGACGACCAGCCACGGTGATCACGTTTTACCATAAAATTCACGTGAAGAAAACGATAGGTAAAAAAAACTATCGAGTCCCGAAAGTGATCCAGGTAGTCTTTTTTTGGATATGGAACTATGCATTGATGGCGAAAAGCTGTCAAAGCCGTAGAACTCACAGAGAGCTTCGTTTTGACTGGTTATGGCTCCCGTAACTCCAAAAGAGGCAACCATTATGGCTGTACGAATAATCGATATCCTCAGGGCGCAACATCTACGGTGCAATGTGCAAAATCCGTAAGAAATGAGTGCATGGATTTGAAATGGAACAGTACCATGGTGCACCACTCTCCAGCTGTGGTATATCGACGACCATCCACGGTGATCCCGTTTTACCATAAAATTCACGTGAAGAAAACGATGGGTAAAACAAACTATCGAGTCCCGAAAGTGATTCTGGTAGTCTTTTTTTGGATATGGGACTATGCATTGACGGCTAAAAGCCGTAGAACTCACAGAGAGCTTTGTTTTGACTGGTTATGGCTCCCGTAACTCCAAAAGAGGCAACCGTTATGGCTGTCCGAATAATCGATATCCTCAGGGCGCAACATCTACGGTGCAAGGTGCAACATCCGTACAAAATGCTGAAACAGTGCCGTACGACTTTTAGAAATGAGTGCATGGATTTGAAACAGAACAGTACCATGGTGCAACACTCTCCAACGGTGGTATATCGACGACCAACCACGGTGATCGCGTTTTACAATAAAATTCACGGGAAGAAAACTATGGGTAAAAAAAAACTATCGATTCCCGAAAGTTATTCGGGTAGTATTTTTTTGGATATGGGACTAAGCATTGATGGCTAAAAGCTGTCAAAGCCGTAGAACTCACAACGTTCTGACTATTTATGGCTCCCGTAACTCCAAAAGAGGCAACCGTTATGGCTGTCCGAATAATCGATATCCTCAGGGCGCAACATCTACGGTGCAAGGTGCAACATCCGTCCAAAATGCCAAAACTGTGCCGTACGACTTTTAGAAATAAGTGCATGGATTTGAAACGGAACAGTACCATGGTGCAACACTCTGCATCGGTGGTATATCGACGACCAACCACGGTGATCGCGTTTTACAATAAAATTCACGGGAAGAAAACTATGGGTAAAAAAAACTATCGAGTCCCGAAAGTGATTCGGGTAGTATTTTTTTGGATATGGGACTAAGCATTGATGGCTAAAAGCTGTCAAAGCCGTAGAACTCACAGCGTTCTGACTAGTTATGGCTCCCGTAACTCCAAAAGAGGCAACCGTTATGGCTGTCCGAATAATCGATATCCTCAGGGCGCAACATCTACGGTGAAAGGTGCAACATCCGTACAAAATGCCGAAACAGTGCCGTACGACTTTTAGAAATGAGTGCATGGATTTGAAACAGAACAGTACCATGGTGCAACACTCTCCAGTGGTGGTATATCGACGACCAACCACGGTGATCGCGTTTTACAATAAAATTCACGGGAAGAAAACTATGGGTAAAAAAAAACTATCGATTCCCGAAAGTTATTCGGGTAGTATTTTTTTGGATATGGGACTAAGCATTGATGGCTAATAGCTGTCAAAGCCGAAGAACTCACAACGTTCTGACTATTTATGGCTCCCGTAACTCCAAAAGAGGCAACCGTTATGGCTGTCCGAATAATCGATATCCTCAGGGCGCAACATCTACGGTGCAAGGTGCAACATCCGTCCAAAATGCCAAAACAGTGCCGTACGACTTTTAGAAATAAGTGCAGGGATTTGAAACGGAACAGTACCATGGTGCAACACTCTCCATCGGTGGTATATCGACGACCAACCACGGTGATCGCGTTTTACAATAAAATTCACGGGAAGAAAACTATGGGTAAAAAAAACTATCGAGTCCCGAAAGTGATTCGGGTAGTATTTTTTTGGATATGGGACTTAGCATTGATGGCTAAAAGCTGTCAAAGCCGTAGAACTCACAGCGTTCTGACTAGTTATGGCTCCCGTAACTCCAAAAGAGGCAACCGTTATGGCTGTCCGAATAATCGATATCCTTAGGGCGCAACATCTACGGTGCAAGGTGCAACATCCGTCCAAAATGCTGAAACAGTGTCGTACGACTTTTATAAATGAGTGCATGGATTTGAAATGGAACAGTACCACGGTGCTTCACTCTCCAGCGGTGGTATATCGACGACCAGCCACGGTGATCGCGTTTTACCATAAAATTCATGAGAAGAAAACGATGGGTAAAAAAAACATTCGAGTCCCGAAAGTGATTCAGGTAGTCTTTTTTTGGATATGGAACTATGCATTGACGGCGAAAAGCTGTTAAAGCCGTAGAACTCACAGGGAGCTTCGTTTTGTCTGGTTATGGCTCACGTAACTCCAAAAGAGGCAACCGTTATGGCTGTTCGAATAATCGATATCCTCAGGGCGCAACATCTACGGTGCAATGTGCAACATCCGTCCAAAATGCCGAAACAGTGTCGTACGACTTTTAGAAATGAGTGCATGGATTTGAAATGGAATAGTACCACGGTGCACCACTCTCCAGCTATGGTATATCGACGACCATCCACGGTGATCGCGTTTTACCATAAAATTCACGTTAAGAAAACGATGGGTAAAAAAACTATCGAGTGCCGAAAGTGATTCGGATAGTCTTTTTTTTGATATGGAACTATGCATTGACGGCTAAAAGCAGTCAAAGCCGTAGAACTCACAGAGAGCTTCGTTTTGACAGGTTATGGCTCCCGTAACTCCAAAAGAGGCAACCGTTATGGCTGTCCGAATAATCGATATCCTCAGGGCGCAACATCTACGGTGCAAGGTGCAACATCCGTCCAAACTGCCGAAACAGTGTCGTACGACTATTAGAAATGAGTTCATGGATTTGAAACGGAACTGTACCTCGGTGCTTCACTCTCCAGCGGTGGTATATCGACGACCAGCCACGGTGATCGCGTTTTACCATAAAATTCACGTGAAGAAAACGATAGGTAAAAAAATACTATCGAGTCCCGAAAGTGATTCGGGTAGTCTTTTTTTGGATATGGAACTATGCATTGACGGCGAAATGCTTTCAAAGCCGTAGAACTCACAGAGAGCTTCGTTTTGACAGGTTATTGCTCCCGTAACTCCAAAAGAGGCAACCGTTATGGCTGTCCGAATAATCGATATCCTCAGGGCGCAACATCTACGGTGCAAGGTGCAACATCCGTCCAAAATGCCGAAACAGTGCCGTACGACTATTAGAAATGAGTGCATGGATTTGAAACGGAACAGTACCTCGGTGCTTCACTCTCCAGCGGTGGTATATCGACTACCAGCCACGGTGATCGCGTTTTACCATAAAATTCATGTGAAGAAAACGATAGGTAAAAAAAACTATCGAGTCCCGAAAGTGATTCGGGTAGTCTTTTTTTGGATATGGAACTATGAATTGACGGCGAAAAGCTGTCAAAGTCGTAGAACTCTCAGAGAGCTTCGTTTTGACTGGTTATGGCTCCCGTAACTCAAAAAAGAGGCAACCGTTATAGCTGTCCGAATAATCGATATCCTCAGGGCGCAACATCTACGGTGCAAGGTGCAACATCCGTCCAAAATGTCGAAATAGTGCCGTACGACTATTTAAAATGAGTGCATGGATTTGAAACGGAACAGTACCTCGATGCTTCACTCTCCAGCGGTGGTATATCGACGACCAGCCACGGTGATCGCGTTTTACCATAAAATTCACGTGAAGAAAACGATAGGTAAAAAAAACTATCGAGTCCCGAAAGTGATTCGGGGAGTCTTTTTTGGATATGGAACTATGCATTGACGGCGAAAAGCTATCAAAGCCGTAGAACTCACAGAGAGCTTCGTTTTGACTAGTTATGGCTCCCGTAACTCCAAAAGAGGCAACCGTTATGGCTGTTCGAATAATCGATATCCTCATGGCGCAACATCTACGGTGCAATGTGCAACATCCATAAAAAATGCCGAAACAGTGCCGTACGACTTTTAGAAATGAGTGCATGGATTTGAAATGGAACAGTACCATGGTGCACCACTCTCCAACTGTGGTATATCGACGACCATCCACGGTGATCGCGTTTTACCATAAAATTCACGTGAAGAAAACGATGGGTAAAAAAAACTATCGAGTCTCGAATGTGATTCGGGTAGTCGTTTTTTAGATATGGGACTATGCATTGATGGCTAAAAGCCATCAAAGCCGTAGAACTCATAGAGAGCTTCGTTTTGACTAGTTATGGCTCCCATAACTCCAAAAGAGGCAACCGTTATGGCTGTCCGAATAATCGATATCCTCAGGGCGCAACATCTACAGTGCAAGGTGCAACATCCGTACAAAATGCCGAAACAGTGTCATACGACTTTTAGAAATGAGTGCATCGATTTGAAACAGAACAGTACCATGGTGCAACACTCTCCAGCGGTGGTATATCGACGACCAACCACGGTGATCGCGTTTTACAATAAAATTCACGGGAAGAAAACTATGGGTAAAAAAAACTATCGAGTCCCGAAAGTGATTCGGGTAGTATTTTTTTGGATATGGGACTAAGCATTGATGGCTAAAAGCTGTCAAAGCCGTAGAACTCACAGCGTTCTGACTAGTTATGGCTCCCGTAACTCCAAAAGAGGCAACCATTATGGCTGTCCGAATAATCGATATCCCTAGGGCGCAACATCTACGGGGCAAGGTGCAAGATCCGTCAAAAATGCTGAAACAGTGTCGTACGATATTTATAAATGAGTGCATGGATTTGAAATGGAATAGTACCACGGTGCTTCACCCTCCAGCGGTGGTATATCGACGACCAACCACGGTGATCGCGTTTTACCATAAAATTCATGAGAAGAAAACAACGGGTAAAAAAAAACATTCGAGTCCCGAAAGTTATTCGGGTAGTCTTTTTTTGGATATGGAACTATGCAATGACGGCGAAAAGCTGTCATAGCCGTAGAACTCACAGAGAGCTTCGTTTTGACTGGTTATGGCTCCCGTAACTCCAAAAGAGGCAACCATTATGGCTGTTCGAATAATCGATATGCTCAGGGCTCAACATCTACGGTGCAATGTGCAACATCCGTCAAAAATGCCGAAACAGTGCCGTACGACTTTTAGAAATGAGTGCATGGATTTGAAACGGAACATTACCATGGTGCACCACTCTCCCGCTGTGGTATATCGAAGACCATCCACGGTGATCGCGTTTTACCATAAAATTCACGTGAAGAAAACGATGGGTAAAAAAAACTATCGAGTCCCGAAAGTGATTCGGGTAGTCTTTTTTTGGAATGGGAATATGCATTGGCGGCTAAAAGCCGTCAAAGCCGTAGAACTCACAGAGAGCTTCGTTTTGACTGGTTATGGATGCCGTAACTCCAAAAGAGGCAACCGTTATGGCTGTCTGAATAATCGATATCCTCAGGGCGCAACACCTACGGTGCAAGGTGCAACATCCGTACAAAATGCCGAAACAGTGCCGTACAACTTTTAGAAATGAGTGCATGGATTTGAAACGGAACAGTATCATGGTGCAACACTCTCCAGCGGTGGTATATCGACGACCAGCCACGGTGATCGTGTTTTACAATAAAATTCACGAGAAGAAAACTATGAGTAAAAAAAAACTATCGAGTCCCGAAAGTGATTCGGGTAGTATTTTTTTGGAAATGGGACTAAGCATTGGTGGCTAAAAGCTGTCAAAGCCGTAGAACTCACAGCGTTCTGACGAGTTATGGCTCCCGTAACTCCAAAAGAGGCAACCGTTATGGCTGTCCGAATAATCGATATCCTCAAGGCGCAACATCTACGGTGCAAGGTGCAACAACCATCCAAAATGCTGAAACAGTGTCGTACGACTTTTATAAATGAGTGCATGGATTTGAAATGGAACAGTACCACGGTGCTTCACTCTCCAGCGGTGGTATATCGACGACCAGCCATGGTGATCGCGTTTTACCATAAAATTCATGAGAAGAAAACGATGGGTAAAAAAAACATTCGAGTCCCGAAAGTGATTCGGGTAGTCTTTTTTTGGATATGGAACTATGCAATGACGGCGAAAAGCTGTCATAGCCGTAGAACTCACAGAGAGCTTCGTTTTGAATGGTTATGGCTCCCGTAACTCCAAAAGAGGCAACCGTTATGGCTGTTCGAATAATCGATATCCTCAGGGCGCAACATCTACGGTGCAATGTGCAACATCCGTCGAAAATGCTGAAACAGTGTCGTACGACTTGTAGAAATGATTGCATGGATTTGAAACGGAACAGTACCATGGTGCACCACTCTCCAGCTGCGGTATATCGACGACCATCCACGTTGATCGCGTTTTACCATAAAATTCACGTGAAGAAAACGATGGGTAAAAAAACTATTGAGTGCCGAAAGTGATTCGGATAGTCTTTTTTTTATATGGAACTATGCATTGATGGATAAAAGCAGTCAAAGACGTAGAACTCACAGAGAGCTTCGTTTTGACAAGTTATGGCTCCCGTAACTCCAAAAGAGGCAACCGTTATGGCTGTCCGAATAATCGATATCCTCAGGGCACAACATCTACGGTGCCAGGTGCAACATCCATCCAAAATGTTGAAATAGTGCCGTACGACTATTAGAAAAGAGTTCATGGATTTGAAATGGAACAGTACCTCTGTGCTTCACTCTCCAGCGGTGGTATATCGACGACCAGCCACGGTGATCGCATTTTACCATAAAATTCACGTGAAGAAAACGATAGGTAAAAAAAAACTATCGAGTCCCGAAAGTTATTCGGGTAGTCTTTTTTTGGATATGGAAATATGCATTGACGGCGAAATGCTTTCAAAGCCATAGAACTCACAGAGATCTTCGTTTTGATAGGTTATGGCTCCAGTAACTCCAAAAGAGGCAACTGTTATGGCTGTTCGAATAATCGATATCCTCAGGGAGCAACATCTACGGTGCAAGGTGCAACATCCGTCCAAAATGCCGAAACAGTGCCGTACGACTATTAGAAATGAGTGCATGGATTTGAAATGGAACAGTACCTCGGTGCTTCACTCTCCCGCGGTGGTATATCGACGACCAGCCACGGTGATCGCGTTTTACCATAAAATTCACGTGAAGAAAACGATAGGTAAAAAAACTATCGAGTCCCGAAAGTGATTCGGGTACTCTTTTTTTGGATATGGAACTAATAATTGACGGCGAAAAGCTGTGAAAGTTGTAGAACTCACAGAGAGCTTCGTTTTGACTGGTTATGGCTCCCGTAACTCCAAAAGAGGCAACCATTATGGCTGTCCGAATAATCTATATCATCAGGGCGCAACATCTACGGTGCAAGGTGCAACATCCGTCCAAAATGCCGAAACAGTGCCGTACGACTATTAGAAATGAGTGCATGGATTTGAAACGGAACAGTACCTCGGTGCTTCACTCTCCAGCGGTGGTATATCGACGACCAGCCACGGTGATCTCGTTTTACCATAAAATTCACGTGAAGAAAACGATAGGTAAAAAAAACTATCGAGTCCCGAAAGTGATTCGGGTAGTCTTTTTTTGGATATGGAACTATGCATTGACGGTGAAAAGCTGTCAAAGCCATAAAACTCACAGAGAGCTTCGTTTTGACTGGTTATGGCTCGCGTAACACCAAAAGAGGCAACCGTTATGGCTGTTCGAATAATCGATATCCTCAGGGCGCCACATCTACGGTGCAATGTGCAACATCCGTAAAAAATGCCGAAACAGTGCCGTACGACTTTAAGAAATGAGTGCATTGATTTGAAATGGAACAGTACCATGGTGCACCACTCTCCAGCTGTGGTATATCGACGACAAGCCACGGTGATCGCGTTTTACCATAAAATTCACGTGAAGAAAACGATGGGTAAAAAAACTATCGAGTGCCGAAAGTGATTCGGATAGTCTTTTTTTGGATATGGAACTATGCATTGACGTCTAAAAGCTGTCAAAGCCGTAGAACTCACAGAGGGCTTTGTTTTGACAGGTTATAGCTCCCATAACTCCAAAAGAGGCAACTATTATGGTTGTCCGAATAATCGATATCCTTTGGGCGCAACATCTACGGTGCAAGGTGCAACATCCGTCCAAAAAGCCGAAACAGTGCCGTACGACTTTTAGAAATGAGTGCATGGATTTGAAACGGAACATTACCATGGTGCACCACTCTCCGGCGGTGGTATATCGACGACCAGGCACGGTGATCGCGTTTTACCCTAAAATTCACGTGTAGAAAGCTATGGGTAAAAAAAACTATCGAGTCCCGAAAGTGATTCGGGTAGTCTTTTTTTGGATATGGGACTATGCATTGACGGCTAAAAGCTGTCAAAGTCGTAGAACTGACAGAGAGCTTCGTTTTGACTGGTTATGGCTCCTGTAACTCCAAAAGAGGCAACCGTTATAGCTGTCCGAATAATCGATATCCTCAGGGCGCAACATCTACGGTGCAAGGTGCAACATCCGTCCAAAATGTCGAAACAGTGTCGTAAGACTATTAGAAATGAGTGCATGGATTTGAAACGGAACAGTACCGTGGTGCACCACTCTCTAGCTGTGGTATATCGACGACCATCCACGGTGATCGCGTTTTACCCTAAAATTCACGTGAAGAAAACGATGGGTAAAAAAATATCGAGGCCCGAAAGTGATTCGGGTAGTCTTTTTTTGGATATGAGACGATGCACTGACAGCTAAAAGCAATCAAAGCCGTAGAACTCATAGAGAGCTTCATTTTGACTGGTTATGGCTCCCATAACTCCAAAAGAGGCAACCGTTATGGCTGTCCGAATAATCGATTTCCTCAGGGCGCAACATCTACGGTGCAAGGTGCAACATCCGTCCAAAATGCCGAAACAGTGACGTACGACTTTTAGAAATGAGTGAATGGATTTTAAATGGAATAGTACCATGGTGCAGCACTCTCCAACGGTGGTATATCGACGACCAGGCATGGTAATCGCGTTTTACCATAAAATTCATGTGTAGAAAACTATGGGTAAAAAAAACTATCGAGTCCCGAAAGTGATTCGAGTAGTCTTTTTTTGGATATGGGACTATGCATTGACGACTAAAAGCTATCAAAGCCGTAGAACTCACAGAGAGCTTCGTTTTGAGTGGTTATGGCTCCCATAACTCCAAAAGAGGCAACCGTTATGGCTGTCCGAATAATCGATTTCCTCAGGGAGCAACATCTACGGTGCAAGGTGCAACATCCATCCAAAGTGCCAAACAGTGCCGTACAACTTTTAGAAATGACGGCATGGATTTGAAACGAAACAGTACCATGGTGCACCACTCTCCAGCGGTGGTATGCCGACGACCAACCATGGTGATCGCGTTTTACCATAAAATTCACGTTAAGAAAACGATGGGTAAAAAAACTATCGAGTCCCGAAAGTGATTTGGGTAGTCTTTTTTTGGATATGGGACTATGTATTGATGGCTAAAAGCTGTCAAAGCCGTAGAACTCACAGAGAGCTTCGTTTTGACTGGTTATGGCTCCCGTAACTCCAAAAGAGGCAACCGTTATGGCTGTCCGAATAGTTGATATCCCCAGGGCGCAACATCTATGGTGCAAGGTGCAACATCCGTCCAAAATGCCGAAACAGTGTCGTACGACTTTTTGAAATTAGTGCATGGATTTGAAACGGAACTGTACCACGATGTTTCACTCTCCAGCACTGGTATATCGACGACCAGCCACGGTGATCGCGTTTTACCATAAAATTCACGTTATGAAAACGATGGGTAAAAAAAACTTTCGAGTCTCGAAAGTGATTTGGGTTGTCTTTTTTAGGATATGGAACTATGCATTGACGGCTAAAAGCTGTAAAAGCCGTAGAACTCATAGAGAGCTTCATTTTGACTGGTTATGGTTCCCGTAACTCCAAAAGAGGCAACCGTTATGGCTGTTCGAATAATCGATATCCTCAAGGCGCAACATCTATGGTGCAAGGTGAACATCCATCAAAAAAGCCGAAACAATGTCGTACGACTTTTAGAAATGAGTGCATGGATTTGAAACGGAACAGTACCATGGTGCACCACTTCCAGCGGTGGTATATCGACGACCAGCCACGGTGATCGCGTTTTACCATAAAATTCACGTGAAGAAAACGATGGGTAAAAAAAACTATCGAGTGACGAAAGAGAATCAGATAGTCTTTTCTTGGATATGGAACTATGAATTGACGGCTAGAAGCGGTCAAAGGTGTAGAACTCACAAAGAGCTTCGTTTTGACTGGTTATGGCTCCCGTAACTCAGAAAGAGGCAACCGTTATGGCAGTCCGAATAATCGATATCCTCAGGGCGCAACATATACGGTGCAAGGTGTACCATCCGTCCAAAATGTTGAAACAGTGCCGTACGATTTTTAGAAATGAGTGTATGAATTTGAAATGGAATAGTACCATGGTGCACCACTCTCCAACGATGGTATTTCGACGACCAGCCACGGTGATTGCATTTTACCATAAAATTCACGTGAAGAAAACGATGGGTAAAAAAAACTTTCGAGTCCCGAAAGTGATTCGGGTAGTCTTTTTTTGGATATGGAACTAGGCATTGACGGCCAAAAGCTGTCAAAGCCGTAGAACTCACAGAGAGCTTCATTTTGACTGGTTATGGCTCCCGTAACTCCAAAAGAGGCAACCGTTATGGCTGTTCGAATAATCGATATCCTCAGGGCGCAACTTCTACGGTGCAAGGTGCAACATCCGTCAAAAATGCCGAAACAGTGTCGTACGACTTTTAGAAATGAGTGCATGGATTTGAAACGGAACAGTACCATGGTGCGCCACTATCCAGCGGTGGTATACCGACGACCATCCACGGTGATCGCGTTTTACCCTAAAATTCACGTGAAGAAAACGATGTGTAAAAAAATATCGAGGCCCGAAAGTGATTCGGGTAGTCTTTTTTTGGATATGGGACTATGCATTGACGGCTAAAAGCAGTCAAAGCCGTAGAACTCACAGAGAGCTTCGTTTTGACTGGTTATCGCTCCCATAACTCCAAAAGAGGCAACCGTTATGGCTGTCCGAATAATCGATTTCCTCAGGGCGCAACATCTACGGTGCAAGGTGCAACATCCGTCCAAAATGCCGAAATAGTGCCGTACGACTTTTAGAAATGAGTGAATGGATTTGAAACGGAATAGTACCATGGTGCACCATTCTCCAACGGTGGTATATCGACGACCAGGCACGGTAATCGCGTTTTACCATAAAATTCATGTGTAGAAAACTGGGTAAAAAAACTATCGAGTCCCGAAAGTGATTCGAGTAGTCTTTTTTTGGATATGGGACTATGCATTGACGGCTAAAAGCTATCAAAGCCGTAGAACTCACAGAGAGCTTCGTTTTGACTGGTTATGGCTCCAGTAACAACAAAAGAGGCAACCGTTATGGCTGTCAGAATAATCGATATCCTCAAGGCGCAACATCTACGGTGCAAGGTGCAACATCCGTCCAAAATGCTGAAACAGTGTCGTACGACTTTTAGAAATGAGTGCATGGATTTGAAACGGAACAGTACCATGGTGCTTCACTCTCCAGAGGTGGTATATCTACGACTAGCCACGGTGATCGCGTTTTACCATAAAATTCACGTGAAGAAAACGATGGGTAAAAAAAAACTATCGAGTCCCGAAAGTGATTCGGGTAGTCTTTTTTTGGGTATGGAACTTTGCATTGACGGCTAAAAGCTATCAAAGCGGTAGAACTCATAGAGATCTTCGTTTTGACTGGTTATGGCTCCCGTAACTCCATAAGAGGCAACCGTTATGGCTATCCGAATAATCGATATCCTCAGGGCGCAACATCTACGGTGCAAGGTGCAACAGCCATCCAAAATGCCGGAACAGTGTCGTACGACTTTTAGAAATGAGTGCATGGATTTGAAATGGAACAGTACCATGGTGCACCACTATCCAGCGGTGGTATATCGACGACCAGCCACGGTGATCGCGTTTTACCATAAAATTCACATGAAGAAGCCGATGGGTAAAAAAAACTATCGAGTTCCCAAAGTGATTCGGATAGTCTTTTTTTGGATATGGAACTATGCATTGACGACTAAAGGTGGTAAAAGCCGTAGAACTCACAAAGGGCTTCGTTTTGACTGGTTATGGCTCTCGTAACTCGAAAAGAGGCAACCGTTATGGCTGTCCGAATAATCGATATCCTCAGGGCTCAACATCTACGGTGCAAGGTGCAACATCCGTCCAAAATGCCAAAACAGTGTCGTACGACTTTTAGAAATGAGTGCATGGATTTGAAATGGAATAGTACCATGGTACACCACTCTCCAGCGATGGTATATCGACGACCAGCCACGGTGATCGCGTTTTACCATAAAATTCACATGAAGAAAACGATGGGTAAAAAAAACTATCGAGTCTCGAAAGTGATTCGGGTGGTCTTTTTTGGGATATGGAACTATGCATTGATGGCTAAAAGCAGTCAAAGCCATAGAACTCACAGCGTTATGACTGGTCATGGCTCCCGAAACTCCGAAAGAGGCAACCGTTATGGCTGTCCGAATAATCGATATCCTCAGGGTGCAACTTCTACGGTGCAAGGTGCAACATCCGTCCAAAATGCCAAAACAATGTCGTACGACTTTTAGAAATAAGTGCATGGATTTGAAACGTAACAGTACCATGGTGCACCACTCTCCAGCTGTGGTATATCGACGACCATCCACGGTATCGCGTTTTACCATAAAATTCACATGAAGAAAACGATGGGTAAAAAAAACTATCGAGGCCCGAATGTGATTCGGGTAGTCTTTTTTTGGATATGGGACTATGCATTGATGGCTAAAGGCAGTCAAAGCCGTAGAAATCACAGAGAGCTTCGTTTTGACTGGTTATGGCTCCCGTAACTCCAAAAGAGGCATACGTTCTGGCTATCCGAATAATCGATATTCTCAGGGAGCAACATCTACGGTGCAAGGTGCAACATCCATCCTAAATGCCAAACAGTGTCGTACAACTTTTAGAAATGACGGTATGGATTTGAAACGGAATAGTACCATGGTGCACCACTCTCCAGCGGTGGTATACTGACGACCAACCACGGTGATCACGTTTTACCATAAAATTCACGTTAAGAAAACGATGGGTAAAAAAAACTATCGAGTCCCGAAAGTGATTCGGGTAGTCTTTTTTTGGATATGGGACTATGTATTGATGGCTAAAAGCTGTCAAAGCCGTAGAACTCACAGAGAGCTTTGTTTTGACTGGTTATGGCTCCCGTAACTCCAAAAGAGGCAACCGTTATGGCTGTCCGAATAATCGATATCCTCAGGGCGCAACATCTATGGTGCAAGGTGCAACATCCGTCCAAAATGCCGAAACAGTGCCGTACGACTTTTTGAAATGAGTGCATGGATTTGAAACGGAACAGTACCACGATGTTTCACTCTCCAGCGCTGGTATATTGACGACCAGCCACGGTGATCGCGTTTTACCATAAAATTCACGTTATGAAAACGATGGGTAAAAAAAACTTTCGAGTCCCGAAAGTGATTCGGGTAGTCTTTTTTAGGATATGGAACTATGCATTGATGGCTAAAAGCTATAAAAGCCGTAGAACTCATAGAGAGCTTCATTTTGACTGGTTATGGTTCCTGTAACTCCAAAAGAGGCAACCGTTATGGCTGTTCGAATAATCGATATCCTCAAGGCGCAACATCGATGGTGCAATGTGCAACATCCATCAACAATGCCGAAACAATGTCGTACGACTTTTAGAAATGAGTGCATGGATTTGAAACGGAACAGTACCATGGTGCACCACTTCCAGCGATGGTATATCGACGACCAGCCACGGTGATCGCGTTTTACCATAAAATTCACGTGAAGAAAACGATGGGTAAAAAAAACTATCGAGTGACGAAAGTGATTCAGATAGTCTTTTCTTGGATATGGAACAATGAATTGACGGCTAAAAGCGATCAAAGGTGTAGAACTCACAAAGAGCTTCGTTTTGACTGGTTATGGCTCCCGTAACTCAGAAAAAGGCAACCGTTATGGCTGTCCGAATAATCGATATCCTCAGTGCGCAACATCTACGGTGCAAGGTGTACCATCCGTCCAAAATGCCGAAACAGTGCCGTACGACTTTTAGAAATGAGTGAATGGATTTGAAACGGAATAGTACGGTGGTATATCGACGACCAGGCACGGTAATCGCGTTTTACCATAAAATTCATGTGTAGAAAACTATGGGTAAAAAAAACTATCGAGTCCCGAAAGTGATTCGAGTAGTCTTTTTTTGGATATGGGACTATGCATTGACGGCTAAAAGCTATCAAAGCCGTAGAACTCACAGAGAGCTTCGTTTTGACTGGTTATGGCTCCAGTAACAACAAAAGAGGCAACCGTTATGGCTGTCAGAATAATCGATATCCTCAAGGCGCAACATCTACGGTGCAAGGTGCAACATCCGTCCAAAATGCTGAAACAGTGTCGTACGACTTTTAGAAATGAATGCATGGATTTGAAACGGAACAGTATCATGGTGCTTCACTCTCCAGCGGTGGTATATCAACGACCAGCCTCGGTGATCGCGCTTTACCATAAAATTCACGTGAAGAAAACGATGGGTAAAAAAAACTATCGAGTCCCGAAAGTGATTCGGGTAGTCTTTTTTTGGGTATGGAACTTTGCATTGACGGCTAAAAGCTGTCAAAGAGGTAGAACTCATAGAGAGCTTCGTTTTGACTGGTTATGGCTCCCGTAACTCCATAAGAGGCAACCGTTATGGCTATCCGAATAATCGATATCCTCATGGCGCAACATCTACGGTGCAAGGTGCAACAGCCATCCAAAATGCCGGAACAGTGTCGTACGACTTTTAGAAATGAGTGCATGGATTTGAAACGGAACAGTACCATGGTGCACCACTATCCAGCGGTGGTATATCGACGACCAGCCACGGTGATCGCGTTTTACTATAAAATTCACATGAAGAAACCGATGGGTAAAAAAAAACTATCGAGTGCCGAAAGTGATTCGGATAGTCTTTTTTTGGATATGGTACTATGCATTGATGACTAAAGGTGGTAAAAGCTGTAGAAATCACAAAGGGCTTCGTTTTGACTGGTTATGGCTCCCGTAACTCGAAAAGAGGCAACCGTTATGGCTGTCCGAATAATCGATATCCTCAGGGCTCAACATCTACGGTGCAAGGTGCAACATCCATCCAAAATGCCAAAACAGTGTCGTACGACTTTTAGAAATGAGTGCATGGATTTGAAATGGAATAGTACCATGGTGCACCACTCTCCAGCGATGGTATATCGACGACCAGCCACGGTGATCGCGTTTTACCATAAAATTCACGTGAAGAAAACGATGGGTAAAAAAACTATCGAGTCTCGAAAGTGATTCGGGTGGTCTTTTTTGGGATATGGAACTATGCATTGACGGCTAAAAGCAGTCAAAGCCGTAGAACTCACAGCGTTATGACTGGTTATGGCTCTCGAAACTCCAAAAGAGGCAACCGTTATGGCTGTCCGAATAATCGATATCCTCAGGGCGCAACTTCTACGGTGCAAGGTGCAACATCCATCCAAAATGCCAAAACAGTGTCGTACGACTTTTAGAAATGAGTGCATGGATTTGAAATGTAACAGTACCATGGTGCACCACTCTCCAGCTGTGGTATATCGACGACCATCCACGGTATCGCGTTTTACCATAAAATTCACATGAAGAAAACGATGGGTAAAAGAAACTATCGAGGCCCGAAGTGATTCGGGTAGTCTTTTTTTGGATATGGGACTATGCATTGACGGCTAAAGGCAGTCAAAGCCATAAAACTCACAGAGAGCTTCGTTTTGACTGGTTATGGCTCCTGTAACTCCAAAAGAGGCAACCGTTCTGGCTGTCCGAATAATCGATATTCTTAGGGAGCAACATCTACGGTGCAAGGTGCAACATCCATCCAAAATGCCAAACAGTGTCGTACAACTTTTAGAAATGACGGCATGGATTTGAAATGGAACAGTACCATGGTGCACCACTCTCCAGCGGTGGTATACCGACGACCAACCACGGTGATCGCGTTTTACCATAAAATTCACGTTAAGAAAACGATGGGTAAAAAAAACTATCGAGTCCCGAAAGTGATTCGGGTAGTCTTTTTTTGGATATGGGACTATGTATTGATGGCTAAAAGCTGTCAAAGCCGTAGAACTCACTGAGAGCTTTGTTTTGACTGGTTATGGCTCCCGTAACTCCAAAAGATGCAACCGTTGTGGCTGTCCGAATAATCGATATCCTCAGGGCGCAACATCTATGGTGCAAGGTGCAACATCCGTCCAAAATGCCGAAACAGTGTCGTACGACTTTTTGAAATGAGTGCATGGATTTGAAACGGAACAGTACCATGATGTTTCACTCTCCAGCGCTGGTATATCGACGAACAGCCACGGTGATCGCGTTTTACCATAAAATTCACGTTATGAAAACGATGGGTAAAAAAAACTTTCGAGTCCCGAAAGTGATTCGGGTAGTCTTTTTTAGGATATGGAACTATGCCTTGACGGCTAAAAGCTGTAAAAGCCGTAGAACTCATAGAGAGCTTCATTTTGACTGGTTATGGTTCCCGTAACTCCAAAATAGGCAACCGTTATGGCTGTTCGAATAATCGATATCCTCAAGGCGCAACATCTATGGTATAAGGTGCAACATCCATCAAAAATGCCAAAACAATGTCGTACGACTTTTAGAAATGAGTGTATGGATTTGAAACGGAACAGTACCATGGTGCACCACTTCCAGCAATGGTATATCGACGACCAGCCACGGTGATCGCGTTTTACCATAAAATTCACGTGAAGAAAACGATGGGTAAAAAAAACTATCGAGTGACGAAAGTGATTCGGATAGTCTTTTCTTGGATATGGAACTATGAATTGATGGATAAAAGCGGTCAAAGGTGTAGAACTCACAAAGAGCTTCGTTTTGACTCGTTATGGCTCCCGTAACTCAGAAAAAGGCAACCGTTATGGCTGTCCGAATAATCGATATCCTCAGTGCGCAACATCTACGGTGCAAGGTGTACCATCCGTCCAAAATGTTGAAACAGTGCCGTACGATTTTTAGAAATGAGTGTATGGATTTGAAACGGAATAGTACCATGGTGCACCACTCCCCAATGATGGTATTTCGACGACCAGCCACGGTGATTGCGTTTTACCATAAAATTCAAGTGAAGAAAACGATGGGTAAAAAAACTTTCGAGTCCCAAAAGTGATTCGGGTAGTCTTTTTTTGGATATGCAACTAGGCATTTACGGCCAAAAGCTGTCAAAGCCGTAGAACTCACAAAGAGCTTCATTTTGACTGGTTATGGCTCCCGTAACTCCAAAAGAGGCAATCGTTATGGCTGTTCGAATAATCAATATCCTCAGGGCGCAACATCTACGGTGCAAGGTGCAACATCCGTCAAAAATGCCGAAACAGTGCCGTACGACTTTTAGAAATGAGTGGATGGATTTGAAACGGAACAATACCATGGTGCACCACTATCCAGCGGCGGTATATCGACGACCAGCCATGGTGATCGCGTTTTACCATAAAATTCACGTGAAGAAAACGATGGGGAAAAAAAACTATCGAGTGCCGAAAGAGATTCGGATAGTCTTTTTTTTGGATATGGAACTATGCATTGACGGCTAAAAGCGGTCAAAGGTGTAGAACTCACAAAGTGCTTCGTTTTGACTGGTTATGGCTCCCCTAACTCAGAAAGAGGCAACCGTTATGGCTGTCCGAATAATCAATATCCTCAAGGCGCAACATCTACGATGCAAGGTGCAACTTCCGTCCAAAATGCCGAAACAGTGCCGTACGATTTTTAGAAATGAGTGCATGGATTTGAAACGGAACAGTACCATGGTGCACCACTATCCAGAGGTGGTATATCGACGACCAGCTATGGTGATTGCGTTTTACCATAAAATTCACGTGAAGAAACCGATGGGTAAAAAAAAACTATCGAGTGCCGAAAGTGATTCGGATAGTCTTTTTTCGGATATGGGACTATGCATCGACGACTAAAGGTGGTAAAAGCCGTAGAACTCACAAAGGGCTTCGTTTTGACTAGTTATGGCTCCCGTAACTCGAAAAGAGGCAACCGTTATGGCTGTCCGAATAATCGATATCCTCAGGGCTCAACATCTACGGTGCAAGGTGCAACATCCGTCCAAAATGCAGAAACAGTGTCGTACGACTTTTAGAAATGAGTGCATGGATTTGAAATGGAATAGTACCATGGTGCAACATTCTCCAGCGATGGTATATCGACGACCAGCCACGGTGATCGCGTTTTACCATAAAATTCACATGAAAAAAACGATGGGTAAAAAAAACTATCGAGTCTCGAAAGTGATTCGGGTGGTCTTTTTGGGGATATGGAACTATGCATTGACGGCTAAAAGTAGTCAAAGCCGTAGAACTCATAGCGTTCTGACTGGTTATGGCTCCTGAAACTCCGAAAGAGGCAACCGTTATGGGTGTCCGAATAATCGATATCCTCAGGGCGCAACTTCTGCGGTGCAAGGTGCAACATCCGTCCAAAATGCCGAAACAATGCCATACGACTTTTAGAAATGAGTGCATGGATTTGAGACGTAACAGTACCATGGTGCACCACTCTCCAGCTGTGGTATATCGACGACCATCCACGGTATCGCGTTTTACCATAAAATTCACATGAAGAAAACGATGGGTAAAAAAAACTATCGAGGCCCGAAAGTGATTCGGGTAGTCCTTTTTTGGATATAGGACTATGCATTGACGGCTAAAAGCAGTCAAAGCCGTAGAACTCACAGATAGCTTCGTTTTGACTTGTTATGGCTCCCGTAACTCCAAAAGAGGCAACCGTTCTGGCTGTCCGAATAATCGATATTCTCAGGGAGCAACATCTACGGTGCAAGGTGCAACATCCATCCAAAGTGCCAAACAGTGCCATACAACTTTTAGAAATGACGGCATGGATTTGAAACGGAACAGTACCATGGTGCACCACTCTCCAGCGGTGGTATACCGACGACCAACCACGGTAATCGCGTTTTACCATAAAATTCACGTTAAGAAAACGATGGGTAAAAAAACTATTCAGTCTCGAAAGTGATTCGGGTAGTCTTTTTTTGGATATGGGACTATGTATTGATGGCTAAAAGCTGTCAAAGCCGTAGAACTCACAGAGAGCTTCGTTTTGACTGGTTATGGCTCCCGTAACTCCAAAAGAGGCAACCGTTATGGCTGTCCGAATAATCGATATCCTCAGGGCGCAACATCTATGGTGCAAGGTGAGACATCCGTCCAAAATGCCGAAACAGTGTCGTACGACTTTTTGAAATGAGTGCATGGATTTGAAACGGAACAGTACCACGATGTTTCACTCTCCAGCGCTGGTATATCGACGACCAGCCACGGTGATCGCGTTTTACCATAAAATTCACGTTATGAAAACGATGGGTAAAAAAAACTTTCGAGTCCCGAAAGTGATTCGGGTTGTCATTTTTAGGATATGGAACTATGCATTGACGGCTAAAAGCTGTAAAAGACGTAGAACTCATAGAGAGCTTCATTTTGACTGGTTATGGTTCCCGTAACTCCAAAAGAGGCAACCGTTATGGCTGTTCGAATAATCGATATCCTCAAGGCGCAACATCTATGGTGCAAGGTGCAACATCCATCAAAAATGCCGAAACAATGTCGTACGACTTTTAGAAATGAGTGCATGGATTTGAAACGGAACAGTACCATGGTGCACCACTTCTAGTGGTGGTATATCGACGACCAGCCACGGTGATCGCGTTTTACCATAAAATTCACGTGAAGAAAATGATGGGTAAAAAAAACTATTGAGTGACGAAAGTGATTCGGATAGTCTTTTCTTGGATATGGAACTATGAATTGACGGCTAAAAGCGGTCAAAGGTGTAGAACTGACAAAGAGCTTCGTTTTGACTGGTTATGGCTCCCGTAACTCAGAAAGAGGCAACCGTTATGGCAGTCCGAATAATCGATATCCTCAGGGCGCAACATCTACGGTGCAAGGTGTACCATCCGTCCAAAATGTTGAAACAGTGCCGTACGATTTTTAGAAATGAGTGTATGGATTTGAAACGGAATAGTACCATGGTGCACCACTCTCCAACGATGGTATTTCGACGACCAGCCACGGTGATTGCGTTTTACCATAAAATTCACGTGAAGAAAACGATGGGTAAAAAAAACTTTCGAGTCCCGAAAGTGATTCGGGTAGTCTTTTTTTGGATATGGAACTAGGCATTGACGGCCAAAAGCTGTCAAAGCCGTAGAACTCACAGAGAGCTTCATTTTGACTGGTTATGGCTCCCGTAACTCCAAAAGAGGCAACCGTTATGGCTGTTCGAATAATCGATATCCTCAGGGCGCAACATCTACGGTGCAAGGTGCAACTTCCGTCCAAAATGCCGAAACAGTGCCGTACGATTTTTATAAATGAGTGCATGGATTTGAAACGGAACAGTACCATGGTGCGCCACTCTCCAGCGATGGTATATCGACGACTAGCCACGGTGATCGCGTTTACCATAAAATTCACATGAAGAAAACGATGGGTAAAAAAAACTATCGAGTTCCGAAAGTGATTCGGATAGTCATTTTTTTGGATATGGAACTATGCATTGACGGATAAAAGCGGTCAAAGCCTTAGAACTCACAGAGAGCTTCGTTTTGACTGGTTATGGCTCCCGTAACTCCAAAAGAGGCAACCGTTATGGCTGTCCGAATAATCGATATCCTCAGGGCTCAACATCTACGGTGCAAGGTGCAACATCCGTACGAAATGCAGAAACAGTGCCGTAAGACTTTTAGAAATGAGTGCATGGATTTGAAACAGAACAATACCATGGTGCACCACTCTCCAGCGGAGGTATATCGATGACCAGCCACGGTGATCGCGTTTTACCATAAAATTCACGTGTAGAAAATTATGGGTAAAAAAACCTATCGAGTCCCGAAAGTGATTCGGGTAGTCTTTTTTTGGATATAGGAATATGCATTGACGGCTAAAAGCTGTCAAAGCCGTAGAACTCACTGAGAGCTTCGTTTTGACTGGTTATGGCTCCCGTAACTCCAAAAGAGGCAATCGTTATGGCTCTCCGAATAATCGATATCCTCAGGGTGCAACATCTACGGTGCAAGGTGCAACATCCGTCCAAAATTCTGAAACAGTGCCGTACGACTTTTAGAAATGAGTGCATGGATTTGAAATGGAACAGTACCATGGTGCTTCACTCTCTAGCGGTGGTATATCGACGACCAGCCACGGTGATCGCGTTTTACCATAAAATTCACGTGAAGAAAACGATGGGTAAAAAAAACTATCGAGTCCCGAAAGTTATTCGGGTAGTATATTTTTGGATATGGAACTTTGCATTGACTGCTAAAAGCTGTCAAAGCGGTAGAACTCATAGAGAGCTTCGTTTTGACTGGTTATGGCTCCTGTAACTCCATAAGAGGCAACCGTTATGGCTGTCCGAATAATCGATATCCTCTGGGCGCAACATCTACGGTGCAAGGTGCAACAGCCATCCAAAATGCCGGAACAGTGTCGTACGACTTTTCGAAATGAGTGCATGGATTTGAAACGGAACAGTACCATGGTGCACCATTATCCAACGGTGGAATATCGACGACCAGCCACGGTGATCGCGTTTTACCATAAAATTCTCGTGAAGAAACCGATGGGTAAAAAAAACTATCGAGTGCCGAAAGTGATTCGGATAGTCTTTTTTTGGATATGGGACTATGCATTGATGACTAAAGGTGGTAAAAGCCGTAGAACTCACAAAGGGCTTTGTTTTGACTGGTTCTGGCTCCCGTAACTCGAAAAGAGGCAACTGTCATGGCTGTCCGAATAATCGATATCCTCAGGGCTCAACATCTACGGTGCAAGGTGCAACATCCGTCCAAAATGCCAAAACAGTGTCGTACGACTTTTAGAAATGAGTGCATGGATTTGAAATGGAACAGTACCATGGTGCACCACTCTCCAGCGATGGTATATCGACGACCAGCCACGGTGATCGCGTTTTACCATAAAATTCACGTGAAGAAAACGATGGGTAAAAAAACTATCGAGTCTCGAAAGTGATTCGGGTGGTGTTTTTTGGGATATGGAACTATGCATTGACGGCTAAAAGCAGTCAAAGCCGTAGAACTCACAGCGTTCTGACTGGTTATGGCTCCCGAAACTTCAAAAGAGGCAACCGTTATGGCTGTCCGAATAATCGATATCCTCATGGCGCAACTTCTACGGTGCAAGGTGCAATATCCGTCCAAAATGCCGAAACTGTGCCGTACGACTTTTAGAAATGAGTGCATGGATTTGAAACGTAACAGTACCTTGGTGCACCACTCTCCAGCTGTGGTATATCGACGACTATCCACGGTATCGCGTTTTACCATAAAATTTACATGAAGAAAACGATGGGTAAAAAAACTATCGAGGCCCGGAAGTGATTCGGGTAGTCTTTTTTTGGATATGGGACTATGCATTGATGGCTAAAAGCAGTCAAAGCCGTAGAACTCACAGAGAGCTTCGTTTTGACTAGTTATGGCTCCCGTTACTCCAAAAGAGGCAACCGTTCTGGCTGTCCGAATAATCGATATTCTCAGGGAGCAACATCTACGGTGCAAGGTGCAACATCTATCCGAAATGCCAAATAGTGCCGTACAACTTTTAGAAATAACGGCATGGATTTGAAACGGAACAGTACCATGGTGCACCACTCTCCAGCGGTGGTATACCGACGACCAACCACGGTGATCGCGTTTTACCATAAAATTCACGTGAAGAAAACGATGGGTAAAAAAAACTATCGAGTCCTGAAAGTGATTCGGGTAGTCTTTTTTTGGATATGGGACTATGTATTGATGGCTAAAAGCTGTCAAAGCCGTAGAACTCACAGAGAGCTTCGTTTTGACTGGTTATGGCTCCCGTAACTCCAAAAGAGGCAACCGTTATGGCTGTCCGAATAATCGATATCCTCAGGGCGCAACATCTACGGTGCAATGTGCAACATCCGTCCAAAATGCCAAAACAGTGTCGTACGACTTTTAGAAATGAGTGCATGGATTTGAAATGGAACAGTACCATGGTGCACCACTCTCCAGCGATGGTATATCGACGACCAGCCACGGTGATCGCGTTTTACCATAAAATTCACGTGAAGAAAACGATGGGTAAAAAAAAACTATCGAGTCTCGAAAGTGATTCGGGTGGTGTTTTTTGGGATATGGAACTATGCATTGACGGCTAAAAGCAGTCAAACCCGTAGAACTCACAGCGTTCTAACTGGTTATGGCTCCCGAAACTCCGAAAGAGGCAACCGTTATGGCTGTCCGAATAATCGATATCCTCAGGGCGCAACTTCTACGGTGCAAGGTGCAACATCCGTCCAAAATGCCGAAACAGTGCCGTACGACTTTTAGAAATGAGTGCATGGATTTGAAACGTAACAGTACCATGGTGCACCACTCTCCAGCTGTGGTATATCGACGACCATCCACGGTATCGCGTTTTACCATAAAATTCACATGAAGAAAACGATGGGTAAAAAAAACTATCGAGGGCCGAAAGTGATTCGGGTAGTCTTTTTTTGGATATGGGACTATGCATTGATGGCTAAAAGCAGTCAAAGCCGTAGAACTCACAGAGAGCTTCGTTTTGACTAGTTATGGTTCCCGTTACTCCAAAAGAGGCAACCGTTCTGGCTGTCCAAATAATCGATATTCTCAGGGAGCAACATCTACGGTACAAGGTGCAACATCCATCCGAAATGCCTAACAGTGCCGTACAACTTTTAGAAATGACGGCATCGATTTGAAACGGAACAGTACCATGGTGCACCACTCTCCAGCGGTGGTATACCGACGACCAACCATGGTGATCGTGGTTTACCATAAAATTCACGTGAAGAAAACGATGGGTAAAAAAAACTATCGAGTCCCGAAAGTGATTCGGGTAGTCTTTTTTTGGATATGGGACTATGTATTGATGGCTAAAAGCTGTCAAAGCCGTAGAACTCACAGAGAGCTTCGTTTTGACTGGTTATGGCTCCCGTAACTCCAAAAGAGGCAACCGTTATGGCTGTCCGAATAATCGATATCCTCAGGGCGCAACATCTATGGTGCAAGGTGCAACATCCGTCCAAAATGCTGAAACAGTGCCGTACGACTTTTTGAAATGAGTGCATGGATTTGAAACGGAACAGTAACACGATGCTTCACTCTCCAGCGCTGGTATATCGACGACCAACCACGGTGATTGCGTTTTACCATAAAATTCACGTTATGAAAACGATGGGTAAAAAAACTTTCGAGTCTCGAAAGTGATTCGGGTAGTCTTTTTTAGGATATGGAACTATTCATTGACGGCTAAAAGCTGTAAAAGCCGTAGAACTCATAGAGAGCTTCATTTTGACTGGTTATGGTTCCCGTAACTCCAAAAGAGTTAACCGTTATGGCTGTTCGAATAATCGATATCCTCAAGGCGCAACATCTATGGTGCAAGGTGCAACATCCATCAGAAATGCCGAAACAATGTCGTACGACTTTTAGAAATGAGTGCATGGATTTGAAACGGAACAGTACCATGGTGCAACACTTCCAGCGGTGGTATATCGACGACCAGCCACGGTGATCGCGTTTTACCATAAAATTCACGTGAAGAAAACGATGGGTAAAAAAAACTATCGAATGACGAAAGTGATTCAGATAGTCTTTTCTTGGATATGGAACTATTAATTGACGGCTAAAAGCGGTCAAAGGTGTAGAACTCACAAAGAGCTTCGTTTTGATTGGTTATGGCTCCCGCAACTCAGAAAAAGGCAACCGTTATGGTTGTGCGAATAATCGATATCCTTAGGGCGCAACATCTACGGAGCAAGGTGTACCATCCGTCCAAAATGTTGAAACAGTGCCGTACGATTTTTAGAAATGAGTGTATGGATTTGAAACGGAATAGTACCATGGTGCACCACTCTCCAACGATGGTATTTCGTCGACCAGCCACGGTGATTGCGTTTTACCATAAAATTCACGTGAAGAAAACGATGGGTAAAAAAAACTTTCAAGTCCCGAAAGTTATTCGAGTAGTCTTTTTTTGGATATGGAACTAGGCATTGACGGCCAAAAGCTGTCAAAGCCATAGAACTCACAGAGAGCTTCATTTTGACTGGTTATGGCTCCCGTAACTCCAAAAGAGGCAACCGTTATGGCTGTTCGAATAATCGATATCCTTAGGGCGCAACATCTACGGTGCAAGGTGCAACATCCGTCAAAAATGCCGAATCAATGTCGTACGACTTTTAGAAATGAGTGCATGAATTTGAAACGGAACAGTACCATGGTGCAACACTTCCAGCGGTGGTATATCGACGACAAGCCACGGTGATCGCGTTTTACCATAAAATTCACGTGAAGAAAACGATGGGTAAAAAAAACTATCGAATGACGAAAGTGATTCAGATAGTCTTTTCTTGGATATGGAACTATTAATTGATGGCTAAAAGTGGTCAAAGGTGTAGAACTCACAAAGAGCTTCGTTTTGACTGGTTATGGCTCCCGTAACTCAGAAAAAGGCAACCGTTATGGCTGTGCGAATAATCGATATCCTCAGGGCGCAACATCTACGGAGCAAGGTGTACCATCCGTCCAAAATGTTGAAACAGTGCCGTACGATTTTTAGAAATGAGTGTATGGATTTGAAATGGAATAGTACCATGGTGCACCACTCTCCAACGATGGTATATCGACGACCAGCCACGGTGATTGCGTTTTACCATAAAATTCACGTGAAGAAAACGATGGGTAAAAAAAACTTTCGAGTCCCGAAAGTGATTCGAGCAGTCATTTTTTGGATATGGAACTAGGAATTGACGGCCAAAAGCTGTCAAAGCCATAGAACTCACAGAGAGCTTCATTTTGACTGGTTATGGCTCCCGTAACTCCAAAAGAGGCAACCGTTATGGCTGTTCGAATAATCGATATCCTCAAGGCGCAACATCTACGGTGCAAGGTGCAACATCCGTCAAAAATGCCGAAATAGTGCCGTACGACTTTTATAAATGAGTGCATGGATTTGAAACGGAACAGTACCATGGTGCACCACTATCCAGCGGTGGTATATCGACGACCAGCCACGGTGATCGCGTTTTACCATAAAATTCCCGTGAAGAAAACGATGGGTAAAAAAAACTATCGAGTGCCGAAAGTGATTCGAATAGTCCTTTTTGGATATGGGACTATGCATTGACGGCTAAAAGCAGTCAAAGCCGTAGAACTCACAGAGAGCTTCGTTTTGACTGGTTATGGCTCCCGTAACTCCAAAAGTGGCAACCGTTCTGGCTGTTCGAATAATCGATATTCTCAGGGAGCAACATCTACGGTGCAAGGTGCAACATCCATCCAAAAAGCCAAACAGTGCCGTACAACTTTTAGAAATGACGGCATGGATTTGAAATGGAACAGTACCATGGTGCACCACTCTCCAGCGGTGGTATACCGACGACCAACCACGGTGATCGCGTTTTACCATAAAATTCACGTGAAGAAAACGATGGGTAAAAAAACTATCGAGTCCCGAAAGTGATTCGGGTAGACTTTTTTTGGATATGGGAATATGTATTGATGGCTAAAAGCTGTCAAATCCGTAGAACTCACAGAGAGCTTCGTTTTGACTGGTTATGGCTCCCGTAACTCCAAAAGAGGCAACCGTTATGGCTATCCGAATAATCGATATCCTCAGGGCGCAACATCTATGGTGCAAGGTGCAACATCCATCCAAAATGCTGAAACAGTGCCGTACGACTTTTTGAAATGCGTGCATGGATTTGAAACGGAACAGTACCATGGTGCGCCACTCTCCAGCGATGGTATATCGACGACCAGCCACGGTGATCGCGTTTTACCATAAAATTCACGTGAAGAAAACGATGGGTAAAATAAAACTATCGAGTGCCGAAAGTGATTCGGATAGTCTTTTTTTGGATATGGAACTAAGAATTGACGGCTAAAAGCAGTCAAAGCCTTAGAACTCACAAAGAGCTTCGTTTTGACTGGTTATGGCTCCCGTAACTCCAAAAGAGGCAACCGTTATGGCTATCCGAATAATCGATATCCTCAAGGCTCAACATCTACGGTGCAAGGTGCAACATCCATCAAAAATGCCGAAACAATGTCGTACGACTTTTAGAAATGAGTGCATGGATTTGAAACAGAACAGTACCATGGTGCACCACTTCCAGCGGTGGTATATCGACGACCAGCCACGGTGATCGCGTTTTACCATAAAATTCACGTGAAGAAAACGATGGGTAAAAAAAAACTATCGAGTGACGAAAGTGATTCGGATAGTCTTTTCTTGGATATGGAACTATTCATTAACGGCTAAAAGCTGTCAATGCCGTAGAACTCACAAAGAGCTTCGTTTGACTGGTTATGGCACCCGTAACTCCAAAAGATGCAACAGTTATGGCCGTCCGAATAATCGATATCCTCAGGACGCAACATCTACGGTGCAAGGTGCAACATCCGACCAAAATGCCGAAACAGTGCCGTACGATTTTTAGAAATGAGTGTATGGATTTGAAACGGAATAGTACCATGGTGAACCACTCTCCAACGATGGTATTTCGACGACCAGCCACGGTGATTGCGTTTTACCATAAAATTCACGTGAAGAAAACGATGTGTAAAAAAAACTTTCGAGTCCCGAAAGTGATTCGGGTAGTCTTTTTTTGGATATGGAACTAGGCATTTATGGCCAAAAGCTGTCAAAGCCGTAGAACTCACAGAGAGCTTCATTTTAACTGGTTATGGCTCCCGTAACTCCAAAAGAGGCAACCGTTATGGCTGTTCGAATAATCGATATCCTCAGGGCGCAACATCTACGGTGCAAGGTGCAACATCCGTCAAAAATGCCGAAACAGTGCCGTACGACTTTTAGAAATGAGTGCATGGATTTGAAACGGAACAATACCATGGTGCACCACTATCCAGCGGTGGTATATTGACGACCAGCCATGGTGATCGCGTTTTACCATACAATTAACGTGAAGAAAACGATGGGTAAAAAAAAACTATCGAGTGCCGAAAGTGATTCGGATAGTCTTTTTTTTGGATATGGAACTATGCATTGATGGCTAAAAGCGGTTAAAGGTGTAGAACTCACAAAGAGCTTCGTTTTGACTGGTTATGGCTCCCCTAACTCAGAAAGAGTCAACCGTTATGGCTGTCCGAATAATCGATATCCTCAGGGCGCAACATCTACGGTGCAAGGTGCAACTTCCGTCCAAAATGCCGAAACAGTGCCGTACGATTTTTAGAAATGAGTGCATGGATTTGAAACGGAACAGTACCATGGTGCGCCACTCTCCAGCGATGGTATATCGACGACCAGCCACGGTGATCGCGTTTTACCATAAAATTCACGTGAAGAAAACGATGGGTAAAATAAAACTATCGAGTGCCGAAAGTGATTCGGATAGTCTTTTTTTGGATATTGAACTAAGAATTGACGGCTAAAAGCAGTCAAAGCCTTAGAACTCACAAAGAGCTTCGTTTTGACTGGTTATGGCTCCCGTAACTCCAAAAGAGGCAACCGTTATGGCTATCCGAATAATCGATATCCTCAAGGCTCAACATCTACGGTGCAAGGTGCAACATCCGTCCGAAATGCAGAAATAGTGCCGTAAGACTTTTATAAATGTGTGCATGGATTTGAAATGGAACAGTACCATGGTGCACCACTCTCCAGCGGAGGTATATCGACGACCAGCCACGGTGATCGCGTTTTACCATAAAATTCACGTGTAGAAAACTATGGGTAAAAAAACCTATCGAGTCATGAAAGTGATTCGGGTAGTATTTTTTGGATATGGGAATATGCATTGACGGCTAAAAGCTGTCAAAGCCGTAGAACTCACAGAGAGCTTCGTTTTGACTGGTTATGGCTCCCGTAACTCAAAAAGAGGCAACCGTTATGGCTGTCCGAATAATCAATATCCTTAGGGCGCAACATCTACGGTGCAAGGTGCAACATCCGTCCAAATGCCGAAACAGCGCCGTACGACTTTTAGAAATGAGTGCATGGATTTGAAATGGAATAGCACCACGAAGCTTCACTCTCCAGCGGTGGTATATCGACGACCAACCACGGTGATCACGTTTTACCATAAAATTCGCGTGAACAAAACGATGGGTAAAAAAACTTATGGTGATTCGAGTACCATGGTGCCCTGAAAGTGATTCGAGTAGTCTTTTTTTGGATATGGAATTGTGCATTGACGGCTAAAAGCTATCAAAGCCATAGAACTCACAGAGAGCTTCGTTTTGACTGGTTATGGCTCCCATAACTCTAAAAGAGGCAACCGTTATGGATGTTCGAATAATCGATATCCTCAGGGCGCAACATCTACGGTGCAAGGTGCAATATCCATCAAAAATGCCGAAATAGTGCCGTACAACTTTTAGAAATGAGTCCATGGATTTGAAATGGAATAGTACCATGGTGCACCATTATCCAACGGTGGTATATCGACGACCAGCCATGGTGATCACGTTTTACCATAAAATTCACGTGAAGGAAACGATGGGTAAAAAAAACTATCGAGTGCCGAAAGTGATTCGGATAGTCATTTTTTGGGTATGGAACTATGCATTGATGGCTAAAAGCGGTCAAAGGTGTAGAGCTAACAAAGAGCTTCATTTTGACTGGTTATGGCTCCCGTAACTCAGAAAGAGGCAACCGTTATGGCTGTCCGAATAATTGATATCCTCAGGGCGCAACATCTACGGTGCAAGGTGCAACATCCGTCCAAAATGTCGAAACAGTGCCGTACGATTTTTAGAAATGAGTGCATGGATTTGAAATGGAACAGTACCATGGTGCACCACTCTCCCGCGATGGTATATCGACGACCAGCCACGGTGATCGCGTTTTACCATAAAATTCACGTGAAGAAAACGATGGGTTAAAAAATACTATCGAGTCCCGAAAGCGATTCGGGTGGTCTTCTTTGGGATATGGAACTACGCATTGACGGCTAAAAGCAGTCAAAGCCGTAGAAATCACAGCATTCTGACTGGTTATGGCTTCCGAAACTCCAAAAGAGGCAACCGTTATGGCTGTCCGAATAATCGATATCCTTAGGGCGCAACATATACGGTGCAAGGTGCAACATCCGTCCAAAATGCCGAAACAGTGCCGTACGACTTTTTGAAATGAGTGCATTGATTTGAAATGTAATTGTACCATGTTGCACCACTCTCCAGATGTGGTATATCGACGACCATCCACGGTGATCGCGTTTTACCATAAAATTCACGTGAAGAAAACGATGGGTAAAAAAAACTATCGAGGCCCGAAAGTTATTCGGGTAGTCTTTTTTTGGATATGGGACTATGCACTGACGGCTAAAAGTAGTCAAAGCCGTAGAACTCACAGAGAGTTTCTCTTTGACTGGTTATGGATCCCGTAACTCCAAAAGAGGCAACCATTATGGCTGTCCGAATAATCGATATCCTCAGGGCGCAACATCTTCGGTGAAAGGTGCCACATCCGCCGAAAATGCCGAAACATTGCCATACGACTTTTATAAATGAGTGCATGGATTTGAAATGGAACAGTACCATGGTGCACCACTATCCAGCAGTGGTATATCGACGACCAGCCAGAGTGATCGCGTTTTACCATAAAATTCACGTGAAGAAAACGATGGGTAAAAAAAACTATCGAGTCGAGAAAGTGATTCGGGTAGTCTTTTTTTGGATATTGGACTATGCATTGATGGCTAAAAGCTATCAAAGCCGTAGAACTCAAAGAGAGCTTCGATTTGACTGGTTATGGCTCTAGTAACTCCAAAAGAGGCAACCGTTATGGCTGTCCGAATAATCGATATCCTCAGGGCGCAACATCTATGGTGCAAGGTGCAACATCCATCCAAAATGCCGAAACAGTGTCGTACGACTTTTTGAAATGAGTGCATGGATTTGAAACGGAACAGTACCATGGTGCACCACTCTCCAGCGATGGTATGTCGACGACCAGCCACGGTGATCGCGTTTTACCATAAAATTCACGTGTAGAAAACTATGGGTAAAAAAAACTATCGAGTCCCGAAAGTGATTCGGGTAGTCTTTTTGTGGATATGGGAATATGCATTGACGGCTAAAATCTGTCAAAGCCGTAGAACTCACAGAGAGCTTCGTTTTGACAGGTTATGGCTCCCGTAACTCCAAAAGAGGCAACCGTTATGGCTGTACGAATAATCGATATCCTCAGGGCGCAACATCTACGGTGCAAGGTGCCACATCCATCCAAAATGCCGAAACAGCGCCGTACGACTTTTAGAAATGAGTGCATGGATTTGAAATGGAACAGTACAACGGTGCTTCACTCTCCAACGGTGGTATATCGTCGACCAGCCACGGTGATTGCGTTTTACCATAAAATTCAGGTGAAGAAAACGATGGGTAAATAAAAACTTTCGAGTCCCGAAAGCGATTAAGGTAGTCTTTTTTTGGATATGGAACTATGCATTGACGGCTAAAAGCTGTCAAAGCCGTAGAACTCATAGAGAGCTTCATTTTGACTGTTTTTGGCTCCCGTAACTCCAAAAGAGGCAACCGTTATGGCTGTTCGAATAATCGATATCCTCAAGGCGCAACATCTATGGTGCAAGGTGCAACATCCGTCAAAAATGCCGAAACAATGCCGTACGACTTTTAGAAATGAGTGCATGGATTTGAAACGGAACAGTACCATGGTTCACCACTATCCTGCGGTGGTATATCGATGACCAGCCACGGTGATCGCGTTTTACCATAAAATTCACGTGTAGAAAAGGATGGGTAAAAAAACTATCGAGTGCCGAAAGTGATTCGGATAGTCTTTTTTTGGATATGGAACTATGCATTGACGGCTAAAAGTGGTCAAAGGTGTAGAACTCACAAAGAGCTTCGTTTTGACTGGTTATGGCTCCCGTAACTCAGAAAGAGGCAACCGTTATGGCTGTCCGAATAATTGATATCCTCAGGGCGCAACATCTACGGTGCAAGGTGTAGCATCCGTCCAAAATGCCGAAACAGTACCGTACGATTTTTAGAAATGAGTGTATGGATTTGAAACGGAACAGTACCATGGTGCACCACTCTCCAGCGATGGTATTTCGACGACCATCCACGGTGATCGCGTTTTACCATAAAATTCACGTGAAGAAAACGATGGGTAAAAAAAACTTTCGAGTCCCGAAATTGATTCGGGTAGTCTTTTTTTAGATATGGAACTATGCATTGACGGCTAAAAGCTATCAAAGCCATAGAACTCACAGAGAGCTTCCTTTTGACTGGTTATGGCTCCCGTTACTCCAAAAGAGGCAACCGTTATGGCTATTCGAATAATCGATATCCTCAGGGCGCAACATCTACGGTGCAAGGTGCAACATCCGTCAAAAATGCCGAAACTATGTCGTACGACTTTTAGAAACGAGTGCATGGATTTGAAATGGAACTGTACCATGGTGCACCACTATCCAGCGGTGGTATATCGACGACCAGCCACGATGATCGCGATTTACAATAAAATTCACGTGAAGAAAACGATGGGTAAAAAAAACTATCGAGTGTCGAAAGTGATTCGGATAGTCATTTTTGGATATGGAACTATGCATTGACGGCTAAAAGCGGTCAAAGGTGTAGAACTCACAAAGGGCTTCGTTTTGACTAGTTATGGCTCTCGTAACTCAGAAAGAGGCAACCGTTATGGCTGTCCGAATAATCGATATCCTCAGGGCGCAACATCTACGGTGCAAGGTGCAACATCCGTCCAAAATGTTGAAACAGTGCCGTACAATTTTTAGAAATGAGTGAACGGATTTGAAACGGAACAGTACCATGGTGCACCACTCTCCAGCGATGGTATATCGATGACCAGCCATGGTGATCGCGTTTTACCATAAAATTCACGTGAAGAAAACGATGGGTAAAAAAAACTATCGAGTGCCGAAAGTTATTCGGATAGTCTTTTTTGGATATGGAACCAAGCCTTGATGGCTAAAAACAGTCAAAGCCGTAGAACTCATAGAGAGCTTCGTTTTGACTGGTTATGGCTCCCGTAACTCCAAATGAGGCAACCGTTATGGTTGTCCGAATAATCGATATACTCAGGGCGTAACACGGTCCGAAATGCCGAAACAGTGCCGTACGACTTTTAGAAACGAGTGCATGGATTTGAAATGGAACAGTACCATGGTGCACCACTCTCCAGCGGAGGTATATCGACGACCAGCCACGGTGATCGCGTTTTACCATAAAATTGACGTGTAAAAAACTATGGGTAAAAAAACTACCGAGTCCCGAAAGTGATTCGGTAGTCTTTTTTTGGATATGGGAATATGCATTGATGGCTAAAAGCTGTCAAAGCCGTAGAACTCATAGAGAGCTTCATTTTGACTGGTTATGGCTCCCGTAACTCCAAAAGAGGCAACTGTTATGGCTGTTCGAATAATCGATATCCTCAAGGCGCAACATCTATGGTGCAAGGTGCAACATCCGTCAAAAATGCCGAAACAATGCCGTACGACTTTTAGAAATGAGTGCATGGATTTGAAACGGAACAGTACCATGGTGCACCACTATCCAGGGGTGGTATATCGACGACCAGCTACGGTGATCGCGTTTTACCATAAAATTCACGTGAAGAAAACGATGGGTAAAAAAAACTATCAAGTGCCGAAAGTGATTCTGATAGTCTTTTTTGGATATAGAACTATGCATTGATGGCTAAAAGCGGTCAAAGGTGTAGAACTCACAAAGAGCTTCGTTTTGACTGATTATGGCTCCCGTAACTCACAAAGAGGCAACCGTTATGGCTGTCCGAATAATTGATAACCTCAGGGAGCAAGATCTACGGTGCAAGGTGCAACATCCATCCAAAATGCCAAAACAGCGCCGTACGATTTTTAGAAATGAGTGCATGGATTTGAAACGGAACAGTACCATTGTGCACCACTCTCCAGCGATGGTATATCGACGACCAGCCACGGTGATCGGGTTTTACCACAAAATTCACGTGAAGAAAACGATGGGTTAAAAAAAACTATCGAGTCCCGAAAGCGATTTGGGTAGTCTTTTTTTGGATATGGAACTATGCATTGACGGCTAAAAGCTGTAAAAGCCGTAGAACTCACAAAGAGCTTCGTTTTGACAGGTTATGGCTCCCGTAACTCTAAAAGAGGCAACCGTTATGGCTGTTCGAATAATTGATATCCTCAGGGAGCAACATCTACGGTGCAAGGTGCAACATCCGTCAAAAATGCCGAAACAGTGTCGTACGACTTTTAGAAATGAGTGCATGGATTTGAAACGGAATAGTACCATGGTGCACCACTATCCAGCGGTGGTATATCGACGACCAGCCACGGTGATCGCGTTTTACCATAAAATTCACGTGAAGAAAACGATGGGTAAAAAAAACAATCGAGTACCTAATGTGATTCGGGTAGTGTTATCCCGCCTTTTGGCAATGCCGTGACACCAAGGACTTAACTAGAAACCGGTGATAGATTATCTCGAAGACCAGCTACGCGCAAGGGTCGCTATGGATATCGATGAAATTTGTCCGAGTCCGGATCGGGCTACAATCGATAAGGCACGTCGAGCAAAACCGTAGGAACCAACGTTCCAAGTTTTAGGACAATCCGAGTTCGTATGCTCAAGCTATCGCCGACAGAAGATGAATGAGGTGGTATGAGTTCGAATCCATCAAAGTACTCCTGACCTCGAATCCCCCAAGTAAAATCCATTCGAATCCATCGAAGTCGACTCCATCGACTTCGTACCCATCGAGTTCGCCCCTGTTCGAATCGATGGAATTTCTACACCTCGAATCCATAAAGAGAAGGAGCTTCGAATCCAGGAGGCGTAGCCTTGCTTCGAATCCAGGAGGCGTAGCCTTGCTTCGAATCCAGGAGGTGTAGCTCATCTTCGAATCCATCCAGCAGGAACAACTTCGAACGAGCGTACCTAGATCGATTCGAACAGACCTTCACTCATTCAATTCGAAGAGGGATGTCTTCGAGTCCACTACCACGAATCCACCTAATCTACGCAGCTAAAACCCCGGGTACGACTCAGTAAAACTCGGAGATAAAAGAGGGTTGACCCAAAGCATGCGCGCCACGCCATTGTCTTCGCGCGCAGGAGGATCGATTCGTACGAATCGATTCGAACTAAGATCGATTCGAACCAGGCTAGTCAACCAGAAATGCAATATTGAATCGATCATAACTTGAGATCTACGCATCCAAATGCTATGAAATTTTCATAGAAACTTGAGCACATGTTGAAGAATGTCCACACCAAATTTCAGCTCGATTGGACAATTTCTTGATCAATTCGAACCAAGGGTCGAATCGATCCCAAAGTGGGCCCGGATCTCCAGATTTCGACCATGTGGGCCCCCTGACGTACCAGAACTGGTCTCCCCGGATTTTAGGCGAAATATCAGCCTTCTACACCTATAAATAGAGCCCTTGGTCATTCAAAAAAGGGGTCGGATAATTCTTAGTACTGAAGAGCGCCCAGATTCTGCCAGATTTACTCCAGAACACCGCCGCTGCTTTAGATTGAGACTTAGCATATAAATTCAGTTGTATTACATTATAAACTACTGTAATCTTCAAGTATCGAGCAATAAAATCATCAAACTTCATAGTGGACGTAGGAAAAACGCCGAACCACTCTAAATCGCTTGTCTTTGCAATTTATTTTCTGTTATTTGGAGTTTTTGTTAGATAATCCACAGTTTTAATTTTCATTCTTCACTTTTATCTCTTCAGAAACTTCCGAAGAGTGTTGTGCCCATTTTTGGTACAAACACTTTGGTGCTTTCACTGAGAACAAACCAGCTTTTTTCTCCTGCTCCTTGGATCTACCGTCGATACCGGATTGCACAAATCCAAGAGGAAGATCCAGATCTCTAATTCATCATCCTTCCATTCTATTCAGATTTGCATAAAGTCTAGGAAAAGGATTCATCATTCAAAATGGTTAGCACAAGAACCACTTCTACAGCTGCTGGACAAGAAGGTAGGGATGGACAAAATCCTGCTCAACAGCAGCCATCCAACGAAGACAACACTGCTCATTCAGACCCGTCTGGGGCAGTCACCAGACAAGAATTCCATGTGTTGCTTCAAGAGCTGACTCAAAGTCAGCAGCAATTGGCCGAACAGTTGCATGCCAATATTGAATTAACAAACCAACTGAACCGCCAAGGCCGCAGAAGGTCCAGACGGGATGATATCTCCCGATCATCTACTGAAAGTTCCGCCTCATCGGACTACTATCACAGATCTACCCGTCCTCGATTAGACGGGAGTCATGCACAAACGGCCGGATATCAACCCGCCTTGACTGTTGGACAGTTGAGGGCAGGACCGTCGACCATCTTTCAGGCCGGGCCCTCAACACAAGGAGGCCCTACTACACAGCATACCGCGGACAATCATGCCGCGGCTGCCACAATAGAAACAAGGGTTGATACCCAAAATCTTTCAGAGCCAAATAATCAGCAACGTGGGCGTACTCCTGAACCATACATCCCAGAAGACGCTGAGCCAAGGAGGCGAAATTTGGACCGTCGACAGCGCCCGGTCCAAACTCGCGCTGTGGAACCCGACCACACCTTAGCTCAGTAGGCTCAAAACGTAGCAATGCCCGACATTTCGACTATGATACGAAAAATGATCCGTGAAAGCCAAGGTCTTACCAATGACAATTGGGGGATTTCTCGAAGTCATACTCCTTTCACGGACGAGATACTGTACGCTGAACCTCCTCGGCGATTCAGAATGCCAACTCTCCCTATGTACGAAGGAAATTCTGACCCCAATTAGCACATATTGAAATATGAATGGTCAATGAGCGCCGCAAGGGCCGACGATGCAGTGAAATGTCGAAGTTTCCCCATCTCACTGGGAGGAATTGCAACAATGTGGTTTACAAGATTACCTCCAAGATCTATCTCTTCATTTGACCAATTGGCTAAGAAATTTGTTGAACAATTTCACATGCATGTCGCTAGACCCAAAGATGTTAACACCCTGTCCTATGTTACCCAAGCTCGTGGGGAAACACTAAGGCGTTACTTGGAGAGATTCCATGCGGCATGTGTGGTGATTAGTAATCCCAACGACAACTCAATTTTAATGGCATTGACAAAGAAAATTGATCCCGATTCTGAATTTGGAAACTGGTTAGCCGGAAAACCACCCGCATCGTTGGACCGTTTCTACTCCAAAGCCTCTCAATTCTTACGGCAAGAGGACGCGAAATAGTCTAGGAAGCAGGACGATGCGAAGCCCGGAAGTGAGGGAATACAAAGCAATGTAGCAGTTAAACAGTCTGGTGATAATTCCGGAAAAGTTCAGTTAAACATACAGAACAAACAAACTCAGCCAAGAGGTAGCAATGGTCAGAATAAGAAGAGAGATCCGAATCCAGGTCCACGGCGTAGGGCTCCGATGTTTGAAAATTAAACACCATTAAATACATCGCTGGAAAATGTGTACCTACAAACTTGAAACACCGAACAGTATAAGAAACCCGCTCCGAAGCGGTCATCGGAGAGGCAGATTCATACAGGAAAGTTATGTAGATTTCACGAGAGTTATGGCCACAATACAAATGACTGTCGACATTTGCAAGACCTCATAGAAAAGCTGATTAGGGAGCGGAAGTTAGATCAATTCGTGCGGGCACCACAGTCAGGTGGTGCGGGCCCGTCAAATCCAAACCGAACACAGGATCAAGAAAGACAAGAGGAACCCGCTCGTACAGGCGGGAGGCTAGTTATCAATACCATAAGTGGTGGTCCTCATCCAGCGGACAGAAGCTGGAGGGAAATGGAGTCGTATGCTAGCTCTATCAGGCATGCGAGCTTCGAATGCTGCAGTAATTGTGAGGATGGAACCCCGGCTAAACAACAAAAGACAATGTCCGATGACATCATATTTAGAAGCCGAGATGCTGACAAAATCGAAGCTCCAACAATCGACCCACTAGTCATATCTGCCCAGGTTGGTCCTGCTTGGATGAAGAGGATCCTGGTTGACAGTGGGAGTTCTATAAACATTCTATTCAAACGAGCTTATGATTTAATGAAAATGGAAGCAAAAGACTTGAAACCCTGCCAATCTCGAGTTCACGGCTTCAACGGGAGTGCTACAATACCTACTGGAATAGTCATGCCTTTTGGTTTAAAGAATGCCGGAGCAACTTACGAACGCTTGGTTAATCGAATGTTCGCTGACCAGATCGGGAAAACCATGGAAGTTTATGTGGATGACATGTTAGTAAAGTCCCGATTTTCCACAGATCACGTCAAAGATTTAGATTCAATGTTCCGCATCCTACGAGAATATGGAATGAAGCTCAACCCGTTGAAGTGCCACTTTGGCGTTGCATCCGGAAAATTCCTCGGTTTCATCGTCAACGCCCGTGGGATAGAAGCAAATCCCGAAAAGATCTGGGCAATAAGGAATTTTCAAACTCCAAGGACCATAAAGCAAGTCCAGAGTCTCAACAGGAAGGTAGCAGCGCTAAGCAGGTTCATTTCAAAATCCACTGATAAATGCATTCCTTTCTTTGATCTAATCCGGAAGGGAAAACGAAACTTTGAATGGACCATGGAATGTGAAGGCGCATTCCGATAGCTGGTTCAGCATCTCTCTACACCACCGATCTTGTCAAAACCGATTGATCACGAACAATTATACCTTTATCTGGCAGTATCAGAGCATGCGATCAGTGCTGCTCTGGTCCAAGAAGAAGATCGAGTGCAGAAACCGGTCTATTATGTTAGTAAACGATTGACCGGAGCTGAAAGAAATTACCCCAGGTTGGAGAAACTGGCTTATTGCCTGGTCATCGCCTCGAGGAAACTTCGTCCTTATTTCCAAGCTCATCCGCTTACTGTGTATACCGATCAGCCGTTACGACAGGTCCTTACGCGGCCTGAGACGTCTGGTAGGCTACTCAAGTGGAATATCGAATTAAGTCAATTTGACATTACTTATGCTCCGCGGAAAGCCATTCAAGGGCAAGTCCTAGCTGATTTTATAGCTTAATTTACTGTTCTGGACGACTTACCAGAAGCCAGCGAATCTCCTGAATATGTCTGGAAACTTTATACAGATGGTGCATCAAACGATCGGTGCTCGGGTGCTGGTGTTGTACTTGAAACCCCCGAAGGCCGATCCTTATGTTATGCTTTGAAGTTTGATTTTCCCGCAACCAACAATGAAGCGGAATATGAAGCCCTATTGACTGGATTAAAACTTGCCAGAGATTTGAGAATTATCGCTGTGGAAATTTATTGTGATTCACAGTTGGTTGTGTGTCAGGTACTTGGAGAGTATCAAGCAAGAGACCGAAGATTAGCTGCTTACTTGGTTCGAGTTCTAGAAATACTGGATCAATTTGATTATTACGCCATTTACTATATACCTCGAGATCACAATCAAAAGGCTGACTCCTTGGCAAAGCTGGCCAGCACAGGTGAAGCACAGCAAATGGGACTTGTCCTGGTCGAAACTTTGTCCTTCCCAAGCATCGATCAAATAAAAACGAATGATGTGTTGGAAACATCTCCCAGCAGAGAATCATGGATGACTCCGTATCGAAATTATATTGAGAATGGGATATTGCCTGAGCACCGAAATGAGAAAAGGGAAATTTTACGAAAAGCTTCACGATTCATCATACAGGATGGGATCATGTATAGAAAAGGTTATTCTGTTCCACTCCTCCGGTGTATCGCTCATGACGAAGTTAAACGAGTGTTACAAGACGTACACGAAGGAGAATGTGGCGATCACACCGGTGGACAAGCGCTTGCTAAGAAAATACTCTGATATGGATATTACTGGCCGACAGTGAACCGAGATGCAGCCAACTATGCCAGAAAGTGCGACAAGTGCCAAAAACACGCTCGAATTCCAAGGGCCCCACCTACCGAGATAACTCAAATTGTCAGTCCCTGGCCGTTCGCTATGTGGGGTATCGACATCATCGACGCTTTACCTCTGGCAAGAGGTGGTGCGAAGTACGCCATCGTCGCAGTTGACTACTTCACGAAATGGGCCGAGGCCGAAGCTCTCGCAACGATTACATCAAAGAAAGTAATAAACTTTGTAGTTCGCAATATCATTTGTCGATTTGGGCTCCCGCATACCATCATCACCGATAATGGGACCCAATTCGAAAGTTCGGAGTTCAAGAATTTCTGTCAACGGTTTCATATTCATAAAAAGTTCTCTGCAGTCGCACATCCACAAGCAAACGGTCAGGTCGAAGCTGTTAACAAAGTTATCAAATCCATCTTAAAGAAACGGCTGGAAAAGGCTGGGGGCAAATGGGTCGATGAACTCCCTATGGCATTATGGGCTTATCGAACAACTCACAAGACCGCAAATGGACACACCCCATTTTCCTTATCTTATGGCTCGGAGGCCGTTATTCCAGTCAAGACAGAAGTATTTTCTCACCGCGTAACTTATTACGATCCAAAAACAAATGCTATATTACTCGCTGAATCTTTGGATCTGTTAGACGAGAAACGGGAAGAAGCTGATTTGAGAGCGGCCGCATACCAAAGTCGGGTCGCTCGGTTATATAACACCAAAGTTCGACCCCGAACCTTTGAACTCGATGATCTTGTCCTCAAGAGAATCTACCCGGTTCCTTCACACATGAAACCAAATTGGGAAGGACCATACGTGATTACACAAAGACTTGGAGATGGCACATTCAAACTATCAACCATGGATGGTCTAGTTTTACCAAGGGCGTGGAATAGCGAGAGTCTCCGTCGCTACTACATATGACAGGCTTCATTTATTTCATTATGTTTTTTATTCAGCAATTTACTTTTGCATTTCGAAATTAGAATTTGTAATAAGGCAACTGACTTGCCATATTTTCTTATTTCAGCAATAAAATGCCATCTCTTCGAGCCAGAGCTGTGATTCATTAAATACAATGTACAACATCACGATGCACGAAGAGCTAAATTCCATCACATAGTGGAATTTATTCAAGTAGGGAGTGGCTATGAAGCAATCAACCACTCACTAAATGAAACCCGAGCTCGGGGGCAAGCCATCACATCAGGCCAGAAACGGGTTGATACACGACAACCCTTCACTTAACTCCATACTCCCAGAGTGCGAGGCGGAGTATAAACATTTTCCTTAACTCCGTACTCCCAGAGTGCGAGGCGTAGTATAAACATTCGTTTAACTCCGTACTCCCAGAGTGCGAGGCGGAGTATAAACATTCGTTTAACTCCGTACTCCCAGAGTGCGAGGCGGAGTATAAACATTCGTTCAACTCCGTACTCCCAGAGTGCGAGGCGGAGTATAAACATTCATTTAACTCCGTACTCCCAGAGTGAGAGGCGGAGTATAAACATTCATTCAACTCCGTACTCCCAGAGTGCGAGGCGGAGTATAAACATTCATTCAACTCCGTACTCCCAGAGCGCGAGACGGAGTATAAACAATTACTTAACTCCGTACTCCCAGAGTGCGAGGCGGAGTATAAACATTCATTCAACTCCGTACTCCCAGAGCGCGAGACGGATTATAAACATTTACTTAACTCCGTACTCCGAGAGCGCGAGGCGGAGCATAAACATACGTCAACTCCACACTTATCCCCAATACTGGGGGCAGAACCATAACACATAACAAGTTGAAGACAAAAAGGGAATAAATTTTCATTTCCACTATCAACAAAAAGAATCTGATTACAAAGTGGTTCAAAAAATTTCTACTAGTGGGAGCCGAATCCACATCTATACACGGCTACAGAAAAGTCAACAAAATATTACCCCATGCAACAGAAAATTAAAGAAAGAGTTCAATCTTTCTTCTTCCTTATTTTCTTCTTCGGGGTAGCTCCACCAGATCCGCTGCCTGATTTTCCCCTCGACCGCTTGCTCTTTTCAGGCTTGTCCTCCGGCAGCGACATAATATCAACGTCTTCCTCGGAGCTTGAAACGACGGAAATTCTTCTCGGAGGACGAGTTGAAGGCATGGGAGCAGTAGCAGGAAGTGGGACAGGAGCAGCTTCGATCACTACAGTACCGCCCGGTGAAATTACCATTAACGGGGCAGGCATGGGCGGATTCATACCAGCATTCCCTGCTGCCATGTCGACATCAATCTCGACAATAATTTCGTCCTCACGGGATGCTTGGGCTGCATCAGATGCGACAGTAGCGGGCATAGATGAACTAACGGCCAGAGCAGCCCCACTCATAGCATCAGACGGGTTGACGGAGGGATTGATGGGTTCATTAAGAAGCTCCTCAATCATTTGAGCACTAAAAGAAAACATGTTTGCATCTCACTCTTCGCCAACCAAGGTAGAAGTCGTGATGGCTTCAGTAAAAACAGCCCCTTGTGTTTGATATGGAACTGATAGTGCAAGAGGCGCAGAAACAACGACTTCAGTCACTGAAATGCGACAAAGCAAAGATTGTTAGCCAAGTGTGTTGCTTAAGGTTCTTCATAACTAAAATGCGGGAAGCGTTCAAATACCTTCCTTAGTCTGGACCGGAACGTGGGCAGAATCATCGGCGGAAGATAATAGCGGTTGGTCAGGATTATATGCAGGAACAGACTGGGGATCTACCGCACCAGTGGTTTCGGGTAGTGTTGGAATTGCAGCTTCAACACTTGCCTCGTGATGTGCGATCCCCGAGCCTTCGCCTGTCTCTAGAGATTGAACACCAAGCTTTTCTTTCGCCATAGAAATCACCGCCTCATGAAGGACCTTCCTCTCATCCTCGGTGAGCAAACGCATCTCCAACTCAAAGTCATCAAGTGTTTCATCTGGATGCGCTGCTCTCTTTTCATCAACCAGCCGGGTCCAGGTGTTGTACAGGATCATGGAGTCATCTCCCAGCCACGCTAAATTTCTGTGCTCCAGAACATTAGCGTTGTACGTGACCAAGAGATCATCAAACTCAGCATCAAGCCTGGACCTCTCCTCCAAAATCTTTTCTTGGATTTCTGCTTCCGCAGACTTAGTCTTGACCGCCGCCGCAGCAAGTTCGGCCCTGAGAGATACTGCTTGGTCGCAAGCCTCTTGTGCAGTGGCGTTTGCATCATCCTTCTCCTTCACCATTTCGGCAAATTTGGCCTTGAGCTCGTTCAGCTCTTTAACGGCTAAGTCTCGCTCAGCCGCAATGGTGGTGTTGCGGTGGCCCATCTCTTCTATCGTGGCGCAGTGTTCCTGTTGCATCCTCGCCATTTTGGCCACGGCATCCTCATGTTTCTGAAGTGCTTCAAGCTCTGACTTCCGGAGCATCTCCATTTCGGATTGAAGAACCTGAATAATACATTTCTGTTTAACAATGTCAGCATCGCGCTCAGCAATAATCCTCGCCCGGTCAATAGCTACACTCGATGCTTTCGCTGCCGCTTTGTACCACTCCTTATACTGAGCATAGAAGTCACGGATATAATTATGAGCAATGTTCTCAGCATCCGGGGGAATTCTTTTAAGATTAGGAGGGAAGACATAAACATCCATACAAATTTCAGGAAAATCTCTTTTCATTTGCGCAAGTTTGATGGCTCCCTCACTTGTCAACTCAGCCGGAGCTTGTTCTATTATAGCGGATGTTGTCGGTTCCATTCTTGGCTGCTAAGTATCAGGCCGAGAAGATTGAGAAGGCGGCTGTTGCTGTTGAGAAGGCCCGGGAAGATCAACTGGGGCCCTAGGAGGCGGAGGAGAGCGAGATCGGGGTCGGTACTGGTATCCCCGGTCTCTGTCAAAGTAATCATGGCCAGAACGGCCCCGCGAGTAATCTCTATCTCTATCATAACGTTCTTGACTTGAATAGCCTCGCCCATGATCCCTATTTGTCTCTCTCCTTCGGGAATCATAAAATGGAGAAGATTGGCGCACGTTCCGGAGCCTATCCAAAGTGGAGCCTCTGCCTGACATTTCACCTGCGATAAAAAAGGATTACGGGTTAAGATCCGATAAAGCAATGTTTACTATGCAAAAGTCATGAAGTGCTGTGGAAGTGTTTGTAAATGTGTAAACCCCCAAACCGACCGGAAGTGTTGACCACACTTAAAGGAAGGGGCTCGTTCATATTTAGGACATCTTGAAATTCCTCCAACCCAGGATTATGAGAAATCGATATATAATCTGGGATAGGAATATCATCAAGCCCTTTGAAAGCATCTCTCGAATGAGAAGGGGCGGCCTCAGAAATCATGACTCCGGAAGCGGGAGGAAACACATCTACAGATTTCCCCCCCTTAGACTTAAGTTTTTTGGAAACGGCGGCCTTGCCTTTCCGTTTTTCTCCCGATTCTTCAAATTTTCCTGAGAGATCAGCCATCGGCTCCGAATCTGTATGGGTTCTTTCTTCATCACTCGCTTCGGTTATGGTGATTCCAAGCGGTTTCTTCGCCGTTTTCTTCTTGGTTTTCTTCTTGTTCTCCTTCTTGGAGGCAAGCTTTGCCAACCCTTCGATAACTATACTTTGGTTGGTTTCGATCAGGCCAAGAGTTCTTAAGTTATAGTCATCCATCACCGAGTCAATATGTCTTAGCTCACTTGGAACTTCTTGAAGACTTCGGACTATACCCCTGAAGTACCCGCCATCGGGTCTGGAAATAATGGCTGTAAGAGAAGTAAGATGTCAATACTAATGCCAAAAAGCTATTGGTCAAGAGAACAGGTTAAGTCGCTTACGTCTAGACAACCATCGCCTAGCAAAACCCGGAGGACATCGAACATAGAACCATTCGTTCTTGAAATAACTCAGTCGGGTCCAGGCTCCGACAACAACTTGGCAATTCCTAACTGCCTCCAGAAATGTAAAAGACGGGCTATCACCCCTACTCTTGAAGTTAAATATATGTCTAATCTCGGTTGGCCTTGGCGGGCGAAAGAGACAGTCCATAAATATGACAAAGGCACTATTCAGCAACGCGTGCCCGTTGGGATGAAGTTGTGAAGGAGCGATTCCTAAATATGATAGCATCCCTCTGATATATTAATTGAAAGGAGGGAGAGTTTCGGCCGCGCAAGCATGGTGATAGAAAGCTGTATATCCTTCAGGCGGATTGTGCGGTCTATCAGCAGCACTGGATAATAATACATCACCTAGAGATATGTTATGTCTCATGCAAATTCGGCCCAATAGGGATTTAGAAATGTTAGATTGGACAGAGTCAACAAGGTCCTCAATAAATATAGCCTCTGGCAATTCATCTGGAGCTGGATCGATTACATCGGCAGGAATATCGGGAATCTCAAGCACCGGAGGAGTCGAGCTATGTACCTCTTGTTGTTGGGAGCTCGAAGATTCCATAATTAACTAACTCATCATAAAGAAACATTAAGTACATACAGAGCCCGTGCATTCCCCAGTGTGAAGTGTATGAACGTGTTGTGCAGTGCAAGTGTTGTGCATAACTTAAGCAGATTTTACAGATTAAAACAAGATGTCCGTACAACAAAACTTGGAAAATTGAATGAAGATGACCGTCATCGCTGACCGTCACTCCAATGCCATCCAAACGCTACGAACCGCTTCAAGTATAAGTCAGTTGTATTATTGGTTAAGTCATAGTTCCATCGACGAGCTTCAAAGGAAATTCAAGTTTAATCCTTTTAGTCAAGATCGATTATGCAAGGCCGAAGCTCGTCGGAGTCAAGTATGCTAAAATTCATTATGTTCGTCAGAGTACAACTTGAAGTTGGTTGTAGTTCGGATGTTGGAGAAAATCAGAAGAGTAGTAGTCTCTGAAGAAAAGACGTTCGAATCGATCAGGGCGAATCGATGCGGGGCGAATCGATGAAGATCGAATCGATTGCCTTCAAATCCGTATGGTTCGCCTCGATGTAATTCTGGGATGAAGAAGCGCTTCGAATCCATGAACACTGAGTAACTTCGAATCGATCAAAAATTAAATACCTTCGAAACGATCGGGGTATCATTACTTCGAATCGATCGACGTGAGACCTTTCTGTCTTTCGTAACCATCGATTCGAAGCAGTGCGATCGAGATCGATTCGAATCGCTCATTCCTGGATCGAGGCGAAGCAATGAAGAACAACGTACATCAATAGCTAACTTGAGATTGATGCGATTCCCCAGGGTCATCGAGTCGACCCATTTCACGAAGACCCCATAACTCTTCAAAATTTTCAGAAGGAAAGATTGAATTGATGCCAGAAAACTTTCAGTTTCATCACTCTTAGATCGATTCGATCCATTGGTTACCTGATTTGGTTTGATTACAAGTGAAAACTTGGAGGAATTTGATCAACTCGTGGAAATCGCGATTTTTTCTGACTCTGAAAGATCGATTCGAAGAAGGGAGCAATTGCGACAGTAAAAAGTAAAAGTGAAATTGTCCTCGCGTATTTATATGGGTTCCAAGGACGACTCGAGGCTCTTCGTATCCCAGTCATGTTGACCGGTCGTAAAGGGTCACAACTCCATCGGTTCGAACGATCACTCGATTACCCATCACCTTCGAATCCATCCCGTAATTCGAATACATCTGGCTTCGGACCCTTAAACCACATCGAATCCATCCATGCAGTATCGTTGCGAAGCATCGTCGATTTGAAGCAGACAGTTCAAATTCACCAATTCGAACTCCACCGTACATACGTTATGAGTTAGCTTCGAGTCCATACCTTCGAATCCATCGCTGACGAACTCATCAAAGCTTCGAGTCCATCCGGGCAGCATCGATACGAAGCCCCTTCGATTCGAAGCTCCGTCGACTCGAAGCAGTCAACAGAAGATGAATCAAGATCACTGTGCCCCATCGATTCGAAGTGCCTACTTCAAAACTATCGACTTGTAGCATAACGAAGAGTATCAATTCGAGTAATCTTCTCGAATCCATCAAAAACGATCGAATAGGAATAAAAGCATCACTTCGAATATAAAAATTAGTACTTATCTACCTTGTACAACGATTCAGGAGAGGATCGATACCAAGGGATAATCATAGACAATCGTCAAAACACTGATTAAACTCGAATCTCAAATCGATTCAGGAGAGGATCGATGCAGAATTCGGTAACAAACCGAACTGGCAACGACTTGCAAACCTGTAACGTTCACCAAAGTCAAAGTGGTACATATATGCACGCGTCTATGACTAATGTTAGATCTTTGTCATTTACAGGGATCAAATGTTCATCTCGTCATGACTCAAAAAACTAACAGCCAGTCACAATTATACGACGGTCAATTACAGCAATACAGAATGCAACTTTCGGTAAAGCATGTCATAACTGTCCAATGAAAGACTGCATCTTTTCAAAGCACGTCATGTTTACACAAGATGTACTTTGGGAGGCAAATGTTATCCCGCCTTTTGGCAAGGCCGTGACACCAAGGAATTAACTAGAAACCGGTGACAAATTATCTCGAAGACCAGCTACGCGCAAGGGTCACTATGGATATCGATGAAATTTGTCCGAGTCCGGATCGGGCTACAATCGATAAGGCACGTCGAGCAAAACCGTAGGAACCAACGTTCCATGTTTCAGGAAAATCCGAGTTCGTATGCTCAAGCTATCACCGACAGAAGATGAATGAGGTGGTATGAGTTCGAATCCATCAAAGTACTCCTGACCTCGAATCCCCCAAGTAAAATCCATTCGAATCCATCGAAGTCGACTCCATCGACTTCGTACCCATCGAGTTCGCCCCTGTTCGAATCGATGGAATTTCTACACCTCGAATCCATAAAGAGAAGGAGCTTCGAATCCAAGAGGCGTAGCCTTGCTTCGAATCCAAGAGGCGTAGCCTTGCTTCGAATCCAGGAGGCGTAGCCTTGCTTCGAATCCAGGAGGTGTAGCTCATCTTCGAATCCATCCAGCAGGAATAACTTCGAACGAGCGTACCTAGATCGATTCGAACAGACCTTCACTCATTCAATTCGAAGAGGGATGTCTTCGAGTCCACTACCACGAATCCACCTAATCTACGCAGCTAAAACCCCGGGTACGACTCAGTAAAACTCGAAGATAAAAGAGGGTTGACCCGAAGCATGCGCGCCATGCCATTGTCTTCGCGTGCAGGAGGATCGATTCGTACGAATCGATTCGAACTAAGATCGATTCGAACCAGGCTAGTCAACCAGAAATGCAATCTTGAATCGATCATAACTTGAGATATACGCATCCAAATGCTATGAAATTTTCACAGAAGCTTGAGCACATGTTGAAGAATGTCCACACCAAATTTCAGCTCGATTGGACAATTTCTAGATCGATTCGAACCAAGGGTCGAATCGATCCCAAAGTGGGCTCGGATCTCCAGATTTCGGCCTTGTTGGCCCCCTGACGTACCAGAACTGGTCTCCCCGGATTTTAGGCGAAATATCAGCCTCCTACACCTATAAATAGAGCCCCTGGTAGGGGTCGAATAATTCTAAGTACTGAAGAGCGCCCAGATTCTGCCAGATTTACTCCAGAACACCGCCGTTGCTTTAGATTGAGACTTAGCATATAAATTCAGTTGTATTACATTATAAACTACTGTAATCTTCAAGTATCGAGCAATAAAATCATCAAACTTCATAGTGGATGTAGGCAAAACGCCGAACCACTCTAAATCGCTTGTCTTTGCAATTTATTTTCTGTTATTTGGAGTTTTTGTTAGATAATCCACAGTTTTAATTTTCATTCTTCACTTTTATCTCTTCAAAAACTTCCGAAGAGTGTTGTGCCCATTTTTGGTACAAACAAGTAGTCTTTTTTTGGATATGGAACTATGCATTGACGGCTAAAAACGGCCAAAGGTGTAGAGCTCACAGAGAGCTACATTTTGACTGGTTATGGCTCCCGTAACTCAGAAAGAGGCAACCGTTATGGCTGTCCGAATAATTGATATCCTCAGCGCGCAACATCTACAGTGCAAGGTGCAACATCCGTCCAAAATGCCGAAACAATGCCGTACGATTTTTAGAAATGAGTGCATGGATTTGAAACGGAACAGTACCATAGTGCACCACTCTCCAGCGATAGTATATCGACGACCAGCCACGGTGATCGGGTTTTACCATAAAATTCAGGTGAAGAAAACGATGGGTTAAAAAAACTATCGAGTCCCAAAAGCGATTCGGGTTGTCTTTTTTTGGATATGGAACTATGCATTGATGGGTAAAAGCTGTAAAAGCCGTAGAACTCACAGAGAGCTTCGTTTTGACTGGTTATGGCTCCCGTAACTCTAAAAGAGGCAACCGTTATGGCTGTTCGAATAATCGATATCCTCAAGGCGCAACATCTACGGTGCAAGGTGCAACATCCGTCAAAAATGTCAAAACAGTGTCGTACGTCTTTTAGAAATGAGTGCATGGATTTGAAACGGAATAGTACCATGGTGCACCACTATCCAGCGGTGGTATATCGACGACCAGCCACGGTGATCGCGTTTTACCATAAAATTCACGTGAAGAAAACGATGGGTAAAAAAAACTATTGAGTGCCGAAAGTGATTCGGATAGTCTTTTTTTGGATATGGAACTATGCATTGACGGCTAAAAGCGGCCAAAGGTGTAGTGCTCACAAAGAGATTCGTTTTGACTGGTTATGGCTCCCGTAACTCAGAAAGAGGCAACCGTTATGGCTGTCCGAATAATTGATATCCTCAGAGCGCAACATCTACGGTGCAAGGTGCAACATCCGTCCAAAATGCCGAAACAGTGCCGTACGATTTTTAGAAATGAGTGCATGGATTTGAAACGGAACAGTACCATGGTGCACCACACTCCAGCGATGGTATATCGACGACCAGCCACGGTGATCGGGTTTTACCATAAAATTCACGTGAAGAAAACGATAGGTTAAAAAAAACTATCGAGTCCCGAAAGCGATTTGGATAGTCTTTTTTTGGATATGGAACTATGCATTGACGGCTAAAAGCTGTAAAAGTTGTAGAACTCACAGAGAGCTTCGTTTTGACTACCGTAAATCCAAAAAAGGCAACTGTTATGGCTGTCCGAATAATCGATATCCTCAGGGCGCAACATCTACGGTGCAAGGTGCAAGATCCGTCCAAAATGCCGAAATAGTGTCGTACCACTTTTAGAAATGAGTGCATGGATTTGGAATTGAACAGTACCATGGTGCACCAATATCCAACGGTGGTATATCGACGACCAACCACGGTGATCGTGTTTTACCATAAAATTCACGTGAAGAAAACGATGGGTAAAAAAAAACTATCGAGTGCCGAAAGTGATTCGGAAAGTCTTTTTTTGGATATGGGACTATGCGTTGATGGCTAAAAGCTGTCAAAGCCGTAGAACTCATGAAGAGCTTCGTTTTGACTGGTAATGGCTCCCGTAACTCCAAAAGAGGCAACCGTTATGGCCGTCCGAATAATCGATATCCTCAGGGTGCAACATCTACGGTGCAAGGTGCAACATCCGTCCAAAATGCCGAAACAGTGCCGTACGACTTTTAAAAATGAGTGCATGGATTTGAAACGGAATAAAACCATGGTGCTGCACACTCCAGCGGTGGTATATCAACGACCAGCCACGATGATCGCGTTTTACCATAAAATTCACGTGAAGAAAACGATGGGTAAAAAAACTTTCGAGTCCCGAAAGTGATTCGAGTAGTCTTTTTTTGGATATGGAACTATTCATTGACGGCTAAAAGCTGTCAAAGCCGTAGAACTCACAAAGAGCTTTGTTTGATTGGTTATGGCTGTCCAAATAACCGATATCCTCAGGACGCAACATCTACGGTGCGAGGTGCAACATCTGACCAAAATGCCGAAACAGTGTCGTATGACTTTTAGAAATAAGTGCATGGATTTGAAACAGAACAGTACCATGGTGTATCACTCTACAGCGGTGGTATATCGACGACCAGCCACGATGATCGCGTTTAACCATAAAATTCACGTGAAGAAAACGATGGGTAAAAAAAAAATTTCGAGTGCTGAAAGTTACTAGGGTAGTCTTTTTTTCGATATGGAACTATGCATTGACGGCTAAAAGCTGTCAAAGTCGTAGAACTCATAGAGAGCTTCGTTTTGACTGGTTATGGCTCCCGTAACTCTAAAAGAGGCAACCATTATGGCTTTTCGAATAATCGATATCCGCAGGGCGCAACATCTATGGTGCAGGGTGCAACATCCGTCCAAAATGCCGATACAGTGCCGTATGACTTTTAGAAATGAGCGCACGGATTTGAAACAGAACAGTACCATGGTGCTTCACTCTCCAGTAGTGGTATATAGACGACCAGCCACGGAAATCGCGTTTTACCATAAAATTCACGTGAAGAAAACGATGGGTAAAAAAAACTTTCGAGTCCCGAAAGTGATTCGGGTAGTATTTTTTTGGATATGGAACTATGCATTGACAGCTAAAAGCTGTCAAAGCCGTAGAACTCACAAAGAGATCGTTTTGACAAATTATGGCTCCCGTAACTCCAAAAGAGGCAACCGTTATGGCTATCCGAATAATCGATATCCTCAGGGCGCAACATCTACGGTGGAAGGTGCAACATCCGTCCAAAATGCCGAAACAGTGCCGTACGACTTTTAGAAATGAGTGCATGGATTTTAAACTGAACAGTACCATGGTGCACCACTCTCCAGCGGTGGTATATCGACGACCAGCCACGGTGATCGCGTTTTACCATAAAATTCACGTGAAGAAAACGATGGGTAAAAAAACAATCGAGTCCCTAATGTGATTCGGGTAATCTTTTTTTGGAAATGGAACTATGCATTGACGGCTAATAGCGTCCAAAGGTGTAGAGCTCACAAAGAGCTTCGTTTTGACTGGTTATGGCTCCCGTAACTCAGAAAGAGGCAAACATTATGGATGTCCGAATAATTGATATCCTTAGGGCGCAACATCTACGGTGCAAGGTGCAACATCCGTCCAAAATGCTGAAACAATGCCGTACGATTTTTAGAAATGAGTGCATGGATTTGAAACGGAACGGTACCATAGTGCACCACCCTCCAGCGATGGTATATCGACGACCAGCCACGGTGATCGGGTATTACCATAAAATTCAAGTGAAGAAAACGATGGGTTGAAAAAACTATCGAGTCCCGAAAGCGATTCGGGTAGTCTTTTTTTGGATATGGAACTATGCATTGACGGCTAAAAGCTGTTAAAGCCGTAGAACTCACAGAGAGCTTCGTTTTGACTGGTTATGGCCCCGTAACTCTAAAAGAGGCAACCGTTATGGCTGTTCGAATAATCGATATCCTCAGGGCGCAACATCTACGGTGCAAGGTGCAACATCCGTCAAAAATGCCGAAACAGTGTCGTACGACTTTTATAAATGAGTGCATGGATTTGAAACGGAATAGTACCATGGTGCACCACTATCTAGCGGTGGTCTATCGAAGACCAGCCACGGTGATCGCGTTTTACCATAAAATTCACGTGAAGAAAACGATAGGTAAAAAAAAAACTATCGAGTGCCGAAAGTGATTCGGATAGTCTTTTTTTGGATATGGAACTATGCATTGACGGCTAAAAGCGGCCAAAGGTGTAGAGCTCACAAAGAGCTTCGTTTTGACTGGTTATGGCTCCCGTAACTCAGAAAGAGGTAACCGTTATGGCTGTCCGAATAATTGATATCCTCAGGGCGCAACATCTACGGTGCAAGGTGCAACATTCGTCCAAAATGCCGAAACAGTGCCGTACGATTTTTAGAAATGAGTGCATGGATTTGAAACGGAACAGTACCATGGTGTACCTCACTCCAGCGATGGTATATCGACGACTAGCCACGGTGATCGGGTTTTACCATAAAATTCACGTGAAGAAAACGATGGGTTAAAAAAAACTATCGAGTCCCGAAAGCGATTCGGATAGTCTTTTTTTGGATATGGAACTATGCATTGACGGCTAAAAGATGGAAAAGCCGTAGAACTCACAGAGAGCTTCGTTTTGACTGGTTATGGCTGCCGTAAATCCAAAAAAGGCAACTGTTATGGCTGTCCGAATAATCGATATCCTCGGGGCGCAACATCTACGGTGCAAGATGCAACATCCGTCCAAAATGCCGAAACAGTGTCGTACCACTTTTAGAAATGAGTGCATGGATTTGAAACGGGACAGTACCATGGTGCACCACTATCCAACGGTGGTATATCGACGACCAGCCACAGTGATCGTGTTTTACCATAAAATTCACGTGAAGAAAACGATGGGTAAAAAAAAACTATCGAGTGCCGAAAGTGATTCGGAAAGTCTTTTTTTGGATATGGGACTATGGATTGATGGCTAAAAGTTGTCAAAGCCGTAGAACTCACGAAGAGCTCCGTTTTGACTGGTAATGGCTTCCGTAACTCCAAAAGAGGCAACCGTTATGGTCGTCCGAATAATCGATATCCTCAGGGTGCAATATCTACGGTGCAAGGTGCAACATCCGTCCAAAATGCCGAAACAGTGCCGTACGACTTTTAGAAATGAGTGCATGGATTTGAAACGGAACAAAACCATGGTGCTTCACACTCCAGCGGTGGTATATCGACGACCAGCCACGGTGATCGCATTTTACCATAAAATTCACGTGAAGAAAACGATGGGTAAAAAACATTCGAGTCCCGAAAGTGATTCGGGTAGTCTTTTTTTGGATATGGAACTATTCATTGACGGCTAAAAGCTGTCAAAGCCGTAGAACTCACAAAGAGCTTCGTTTGACTGATTATGGCTTTCGTAACTCCAAAAGAGGCAACCGTTATGGCTGTCCGAATAATCGATATCCTCAGGGCGCAACATCTACGGTGCAAGGTACAACATCCGAACAAAATGCCGAAACAGTGCCGTACGACTTTTAGAAATGAGTGCATGGATTTGAAACAGAACATTACCATGGTGTTTCACTCTCCAGCGGCGTTATATCGACGACCAGCCACGGTGATCGCGTTTTACCATAAAATTCACGTGAAGAAAACGATGGGTAAAAAAAAACTATCGAGTGCTGAAAGTTATTAGGGTAGTCTTTTTTTGGATATGGAACTATGCATTGACGGCTAAAAGCTGTCAAAGTCGTAGAACTCACAGAGAGCTTCGTTTTGACTGGATATGGATCCCGTAACTCCAAAAGAGGCAACCGTTATGGCTGTTCGAATAATCGATATCCTCAGGGTGCAACATCTATGGTGCAGGGTGCAACATCCGTCCAAAATGCTGATACAGTGCCGTATGACTTTTAGAAATGAGCGCACGGATTTGAAACGGAACAGTACCATGGTGCTTCACTCTCCAGTAGTGGTATATAGACGACCAGCCAAGGAAATCGCGTTTTACCATAAAATTCACGTGAAGAAAACGATGGGTAAAGAAAACTTTCGAGTCCCGAAAGTGATTCGGGTAGTATTTTTTTGGATATGGAACTATGCATTGACAGCTAAAAGCTGTCAAAGCCGTAGAACTCACAAAGAGCTTCGTTTTGACAGATTATGGCTCCCGTAACTCCAAAAGAGGCAACCGTTATGGCTATTCGAATAATCGATATCCTCAGGGCGCAACATCTACGGTGCAAGGTGCAACATCCGTCCAAAATGCCGAAACAGTGCTGTACGACTTTTAGAAATGAGTGCATGGATTTTAATATGAACAGTACCATGGTGCACCACTCTCTAGCGGTGGTATATCGACGACCATTTACGGTGATCGCGTTTTACCATAAAATTCACGTGAAGAAAACGATGGGTAAAAAAAACTATCGAGTCCCGAAAGTGACTCGGGTAGTCTTTTTTTGGATATGGGACTATGCATTGATGGCTAAAATCCATCAAAGCAAAAGAACTCACAAAGAGCTTCGTTTTGACTAGTTATGGCTCTCATAACTCCAAAAGAGGCAACCGTTATGGCTGTCCGAATAATCGATATCCTCAGGGCGCAACATCTACGGTGCAAGGTGCAACATCCGTCCAAAATGCTGAAACAGTGTCGTACGACTTTTAAAATTGAGTACATGGATTTGAAACAGAATAGTACCATGGTGCACCACTCTCCAACGGTGGTATATCGATGACCAACCATGGTGATCGCGTTTTACCATAAAATTCACGTGAAGAAAACGATGGGTAAAAAAAACTATCGAGTCCCGAAAGTGATTCGGGTAGTCTTTTTTGTATATGGAACTATGCATTGACGGCTAAAAGCTGTCAAAGCCATACATTTCACAGATAGTTTCGTTTTGACTAGTTATGGATCCCATAACTCCAAAAGAGGCAACCGTTATGGCTGTCCGAATAATCGATAACCTCAGGGCGCAACATCTATGGTGCAAGGTGCAACATCCGTCAAAAATGCCGAAACAGCACCGTACGACTTTTAGAAACGAGTGCATGGATTTGAAATGGAACAGTAGCATGGTGCACCACTATCCAGCAGTGGTATATCGACGACCAGCCACGGTGATCGCGTTTTACCATAAAATTCACGTGAAGAAAACAATGGGCAAAAAAAACCTATCGAGTGCCGAAAGTGATTCGGGTAGTCTTTTTTGAATATTGAACTATGCATTGACGGCTAAAAGCTATCAAAGCTGTAGAACTCACATAGAGCTTCGTTTCAACTGGTTAATTTCTTCTGTAACTTAGAAAGAGGCAACCGTTATGGCTGTTCGGATAATCGATATCCTTAGGGCGCAACATCTACGGTGCAAGGTGCAACATCCGTCCAAAATGCCGAAATAGGGTCGTACGATTTTTAGAAATGAGTGCATGGATTTGAAATGGAACAGTTCCATGGTGCACCACTATACAGCGATGGTATATCGACGACTAGCCACGGTGATCGCGTTTTACCATAAAATTCATGTGAAGAAAACTATGGGTAAAAAAAACCATCGAGTCCCAAAAGTGATTCGGGTAGTTGTTTTACCATATGCATTGATGGCTAAAAGCTGTCAAAGCCGTAGAACTCATAGAGAGCTTCGTTTGACTGGTTATGGCTCCCGTAACTCTAAAAGATTCAACCGTTATGGCTGTCCGAATAATCGATATCCTTAGGGCGCAACATCTACGGAGCAAGGTGCAACATCCGACCAAAATGCCGAAACAGTGCCGTACGACTTTTAGAAATGAGTGCATGGATTTGAAAAGGAACAGTACCTTGGTGATTCACTCTCCAACGGTGGTATATCGACGACCAGCCACGGTGATCGCGTATTACCATAAAATTCACATGAAGAAAACGATGGGTAAAAAAAAACTTTCGAGTACCAAAAGTTATTCAGGTAGTCTTTTTTTGGATATGGAAATATGCATTGACGGCTAAAAGCCGTCAAAGCCGTAGAACTTACAGAGAGCTTCGTTTTGACTGATTATGGCTCCCTTAAATCCAAAAGAAACAACCGTTATGGCTATTCGAATAATCGATACCCTCAGGGCGCAACATCTACGGTGCACGGTGCAACATCCGTCCAAAATGCCGATACAGTGCCGTACGACTTTTAGAAATGAGTGCATGGATTTGAAACGGAACAGTACCATGGTGATTCACTCTCCAGCGGTCGTATATCAACGACCAGCCATGGTGATCGTGTTTTACCATAAAATTCACATGAAGAAAACGATGGGTAAAAAATAACTTTCGAGTCCCGAAAGTTATTCAGGTAGTCTTTTTTTGGATATGGAACTATGCATTGACGGCTAAAAGCTGTCAAAGCCGTAGAACTCATAGAGAGCTTCGTTTTGACAGATTATGGCTCCTGTAACTCCAAAAGAGGCAACCGTTATGGCTGTCCGAATAATCGATATCCTCAGGGCGCAACATCTACGATGGAGGGTGCAACATCCGTCCAAAATGCCGATACAGTGCCGTACGACTTTTAGAAATTAGTGCACGGATTTGAAAAGGAACAGTACCATGGTTCTTCACTCTCCAGCGGTGGTATATCGACAACCAGCCAAGAAGATCGTGTTTTACCATAAAATTCACATGAAGAAAACGATGGGTAAAAAAAAACTTTCGAGTCCCGAAAGTGATTCGGGTAGTCTTTTTTTGGATATGGAACTATGCATTGACGGCTAAAAGCTGTCAAAGCCATAGAACTTACAAAGAGCTTCATTTTGACTGGTTATGGCTCCCGTAACTCCAAAAGAGGCAACCGTTATGGCTGTTCGAATAATCGATATCCTCAGAGCGCAACATCTACGGTGCAACGTGCAACATCCATCCAAAACGTCGAAACAGTGCCGTACGACTTTTAGAAATGAGTGCATTGATTTGAAATGGAACAGTACCATGGTGCACCACTCTCCAGCGATGGTATATCGACGACCAGCCACAGTGATCGCGTTTTACCATAAAATTCACGTGAAGAAAACTATGGGTAAAAAAAACTATCGAGTCCGGAAAGTGATTCGGGTAGTCTTATTTTGGATATGGGACTATGCATTGACGGTTCAAAGCTATCAAAGTCGTAGAACTCACAGAGAGCTTCGTCTTGACTGGTTATGGCTCCCGTAGCTCCAAAAGAGGCAACCATTATGGTTGTCCGAATAATCGATATCCTCAGGGCGTAACATCTACGGTGCAAGGTGCAACATCCTTCCAAAATGCCGAAACAATGCCGTACGACTTTTAAAAATGAATGCATGGATTTGAAACGGAAAAGTACCATGGTGCACCACTCTCCAACGGTGGTATATCGACGACCAGCCACGGTGATCGCGTTTTACCATAAAATTCACGTGAAGAAAACGATGGGTAAAAAAACTTTCGAGTCTCGAAAGTGATTCGGGTAGTCTTGTTTTGGATATGGAACTATGCATTGACGGCTAAAAGCAGTCAAACCCGTAGAACTCACAGAGAGCTTCGTTTTGACTGGTTATGGCTCCCGTAATTCCAAAAGAGGCAACTGTTTTGGCTGTTCGAATAATCGATATCCTCAGGGCGCAACATCTACGGTGCAAGGTGCAACATCCATCAAAAATGCCTAAACAGTGCCATACGGCTTTTAGAAATGAGTGCATGGATTTGAAACGGAACAGTACCATGGTGCACCACAATCCAGCGGTGGTATATCGACGACCAGCCACGGTGATCGCATTTTACCATAAAATTCACATGAAGAAAACGATGGGTAAAAAATAACTATCGAGTGCCAAAAGTGATTCGGATAGTCTTTTTTTGGATATGTAACTATGCATTGACGGCTAAAAGCTATCAAAGCTGTTGAACTCACAGAGAGCTTCGATTTGACTGGTTATGGCTCCCGTAACTCCAAAAGAGGCAACCATTATGGCTGTTGGAATAATCGATATCCTCAGGGCGCAACATCTACGGTGCAAGGTGCAACATCCGTCCGAAATGCCGAAACAGTGCCGTACGACTTTTAGAAATGAGTGCATGGATTTGAAACGGAACACTACCTTGGTGCACCACTATCCAGCGGTGGTATATCGACGACCAGCCACGGTGATCGCGTTTTACCATAAAATTCACGTGAAGAAAACAATGGGTTAAAAAAACTTTCGAGTACCGAAAGTTATTCGGGTAGTCTTGTTTTGGATATGAAACTATGCATTGACGGCTAAAAGCAGTCAAAGCGATAGAACTCACAGAGAGCTTCATTTTGAGTGGTTATGGCTCCCATAACTCGAAAAGAGGCAACCGTTATGGCTGTTCGAATAATCGATATCCTCGGGGCGCAACATCTACGGTGCAAGGTGCTACATCCGTAAAAAATGCCAAAACAGTGCCATACGACTTTTAGAAATGAGTGCATGGATTTGAAATGGAACAGTACCATGGTGCACCATTCTCCAGCGATGGTATATCGATGACCAGCCACGGTGATCGCGTTTTACCATAAAATTCATGTGAAGAAAACGATGGGTAAAAAAAAACTATCGAGTCCCGAAAGTGATTCGGGTAGTCTTTTTTTGGATATGGAACTATGCATTGACGGCTAAAAGATGTCAAAGCCGTAGAACTCACAGCGTTCTGACTAGTTATGGCTCCCGTAACTCCAAAAGAGGCAACCGTTATGGTTGTCCGAATAATCGATATCCTCAGTGCGCAACATCTACGGTGCAAGGTGCAACGTCCGTCTAAAATGACGAAACAGTGCCGTACGACTTTTAGAAATGAGTGCATGGATTTGAAACGGAACAGTACCGTGGTGCACCACTCTCCAGTGGTGGTATATCGACGACCATCCACAATGATCGCGTATTACCATAAAATTCACGTGAAGAAAACGATGGGTAAAAAAACTATCGAGTACCGAAAGTGATTCGGATAGTCTTTTTTTGGATATGGTACTATGCATTGACGGCTAAAAGCGGTCAAAGCTGTAGAACTTACAAAGTGCTTTGTTTTGACTGGTTATGGCTCTCGTAACTCAGAAATAGGCAACCATTATGGTTGTCCGAATAATCTATATCCTCAGGGCGCAACATCTACGGTGCAAGGTGCAACATCCGTCTAAAATGACGAAACAGTGCCGTACGACTTTTATAAATGAGTGCATGGATTTGAAATGGAACAGTACCATGGTGCACCACTCTCCAGCGATGGTATATCGACGACCAGCCACGGTGATCGCGTTTTACCATAAAATTCATGTGAAGAAAACTATGGGTAAAAAAAAACTATCGAGTCCCGAAAGTGATTCGGGTAGTCTTTTTTGGATATAGAACTATGCATTGACGATTAAAAGCTATCAAAGCCGTAGAACTCACAGAGAGCTTCGTCTTGACTGGTTATGGCCCCCGTAACTCCAAAAGAGGCAACCGTTATGGCTGTCGGAATAATCGATATCCTTAGGGCGCAACATCTACGGTGCAAGGTGCAACATCCGTCCAAAATGACGAAACAGTGTCGTACGACTTTTAGAAATGAGTGCATGGATTTGAAACGGAACACTACCTTGATGCACCACTATCCAGCGGTGGTATATCGACGACCAGCCACGGTTATCGCGTTTTACCATAAAATTCATGTAAAGAAAACGATGGGTAAAAAAAACTATCGAGTGCCGAAAGTGATTCAGATAGTCTTTTTTTGGAGATGGGACTATGCATTGACGTCTAAAAGCCGTCAAAGCCGTAGAACTCACAATGAGCTTCGTTTTGACTGGTTATGGCTCCCGTAACTCCAAAAGAGGGAACCGTTATGGCTGTCCGAATAATCGATATCCTCAGGGCGCAACATCTACGTTGCAAGGGGAAACATCTGTCCAAAATTCCGAAACAGTGCCGTACGACTTTTAGAAATGAGTGCATGGATTTGAAATGGAATAGTACCATGGTGCACCATTCTCCAGCGATGGTATATCGACGACCAGCCACGGTGATCGCGTTTTACCATAAAATTCACGTGAAGAAAACGATGGGTAAAAAAACTATCGAGTCCCGAAAGTGATTCGGGTAGTCTTTTTTTGGATATGGAACTATGCATTGACGGCTAAAAGATGTCAAAGCCGTAGAACTCACAACGTTCAGACTACTTATGGCTCCCGTAACTCCAAAAGAGGCAACCGTTATGGCTGTCCGAATAATCGATATCCTCAGGGCGCAACATCTACGGTGCAAGGTGCAACGTCCGTCCAAAATGCCGAAACAGTGTCGTATGACTTTTATAAATGAGTGCATGATTTGAAACGGAATAGTACCTTGGTGCACCACTCTCCAGCGGTGCTATATCGACGACCAACCACGGTGATCGCGTTTTACCATAAAATTCACGTGAAGAAAACGATGGGTAAAAAAAACTATCGAGTGCCGTACGACTTTTAGAAATGAGTGTATGGATTTGAAACGGAACACTACCTTGGTGCACCACTATCCAGTGGTGGTATATCGGCGACCAGCCACGGTGATCGCGTTTTACCATAAAATTCACGTAAAGAAAACGATGGGTAAAAACAACTATCGAGTGCCGAAAGTGATTCAGATAGCCTTTTTTGGATATGGGACTATGCATTGACGGCTAAAAGCTGTCAAAGCCGTAGAACTCACAAAGAGCTTCGTTTTGACTGGTTATGGCTACCGTAACTCCAAAAGAGGAAACCGTTATGGCTGTCCGAATAATCAATATCCTCAGGGCGTAACATCTACGTTGCAAGGTGAAACATCCGTCCAAAATTCCGAAACAGTGCCGTACGACTTTTAGAAATGAGAGCATGGATTTGAAATGGAACAGTACCATGGTGCACCCTTCTCCAGCGATGGTATATCGATGACCAGCCACGGTGATCGCGTTTTACCATAAAATCCACGTGAAGAAAACGATGGGTAAAAAAAACTATCGAGTCCCGAAAGTGATTCGGGTAGTCTTTTTTTGGATATGGAACTATGCATTAATGGCTAAAAGATTTCAAAGCCGTAGAACTCACAGCGTTCTGACTGGTTATGGCTCCAGTAACTCCAAAAGAGGCAACCGTTATGGCTGTCCGAATAATCGATATCCTCAGGGCGCAACATCTACGGTGCAAGGTGCAACGTCCGTCCAAAATGCCGAAACAGTGCCATACGACTTTTAGAAATGAGTGCATGGATTTAAAATAGAACAGTACAATGGTGTACCATTCTCCAGTGGTGGTATATCGACGACCATCCACAATGATCGCGTTTTACCATAAAATTCACGTGAAGAAAACGATGGGTAAAAAAAACTATCGAGTGCCGAAAGTGATTCGGATAGTCTTTTTTTGGATATGGAACTATGCATTGACGGCTAAAAGAGGTCAAAGCTGTAGAACTTACAAAGTGCTTTGTTTTGACTGGTTATGGCTCTCATAACTCAGAATTAGGCAACCGTTATGGTTGTCCGAATAATCGATATCCTTAGGGCGCAACATCTATGGTGCAAGGTGCAACATCCGTCCAAAATGCCGAAACAGTGCCGTATGACTTTTATAAATGAGGGCATGGATTTGAAATGGAATAGTACCATGGTGCACCACTCTCCAGCGATGGTATATCATTGACCATCCACGGTGATCGCGTTTTACCATAAAATTCATGTGAAGAAAACTATGGGTAAAAAAAAACTATCGAGTCCCGAAAGTGATTCGCGTAGTCTTTTTTTGGATATGGAACTATGCATTGACGGCTAAAAGATTTCAAAGCCGTAGAACTCACAGCGTTCTGACTGGTTTTGGCTCCCGTAACTCCAAAAGAGGCAACCGTTATGGCTGTCGGAATAATCGATATCCTTAGGGCATAACATCTACGGTGCAAGGTGCAACATCCGTCCAAAATGCCGTAACAGTGTCGTACGACTTTTAGAAATGAGTGCATGGATTTGAAACAGAACCATACCTTGGTGCACCACTATCCAGTGATGGTATATCGACGACCAGCCATGGTGATCGCGTTTTACCATAAAATTCACGTAAAGAAAACGATGGGTAAAAAAAACTATCGAGTGCCGAAAGTGATTCGGATAGTCTTTTTTTGGAGATGGGACTATGCATTGACGGCTAAAAGCCATCAAAGCCATAGAACTCACAAAGAGCTTTGTTTTGACTGGTTATGGCTCCCGTAACTCCAAAAGAGGCAAACGTTATGGCTGTCCGAATAATCGATATCCTCAGGGCGCAACATCTACGGTGCAAGGTGAAACATCCGTCCAAAAGGCCGAAACAGTGCCATACGACTTTTAGAAATGAGTGCATGGATTTGAAATGGAATAGTACCATGGTGCACCATTCTCCAGCGATGGTATATCGACGACCAGCCACGGTGATCGCGTTTTACCATAAAATTCACGTAAAGAAAACGATGGGTAAAAAAAAACTATCGAGTCCCAAAAGTGATTCGGGTAGTCTTTTTTTGGATATGGAACTATGCATTAACGGCTAAAAGATGTCAAAGCCGTAGAACTCACAGCGTTCTGACTAGTTATGGCTCCCGTAACTCCAAAAGAGGCAACCGTTATGGCTGTCCGAATAATCGATATCCTCAGGGCGCAACATCTACGGTGCAAGGTGAAACGTCCGTCAAAAATGCCGAAACAGTGTCGTACGACTTTTATTAATGAGTGCATGGATTTGAAATGGAATAGTACCTTGGTGCACCACTCTCCATCGGTGGTATATCGACGACCAGCCACGGTGATCGCGTTTTACCATAAAATTCACGTGAAGAAAACGATGGGTAAAAAAAACTATCGAGTGTCGAAAGTGATTCGGATAGCCTTTTTTTGGATATGGGACTATGCATTGATGGCTAAAAGCTGTCAAAGCCGTAGAACTCACAAAGAGCTTCGTTTTGACTTGTTACGGCTCCCGTAACTCCAAAAGAGGCAACCGTTATTGCTGTCCGAATAATCAATATCCTCACGGCGCAACATCTACGGTGCAAGGTGCAACATCCGTCCAAAATGCCGAAACAGTGCCATATGACTTTTAGAAATGAGTGCATGGATTTGAAATGGAACAGTACCATGGTGCACCCTTCTCCAGCGATGGTATATCGACGACTAGCTACGGTGATCGCGTTTTACCATAAAATTCACGTGAAGAAAACGATGGGTAAAAAAAACTATCGAGTCCCGAAAGTGATTCGGGTAGTCTTTTTTTGGATAGTGTACTATGCATTGACGGCTAAAAGATGTCAAAGCCGTAGAACTTACAGTGTTCTGACTAGTTATGGCTCCCGTAACTCCAAAAGAGGCAACCGTTATGGCTGTCCGAATAATCGATATCCTCAGGGCGCAACACCTACGGTGCAAGGTGCAACATCCGTCCAAAATGCCGAAACAGTGCCGTATGACTTTTAGAAATGAGTGCATGGATTTGAAACGAAACAGTACCATGGTGCACCACTCTCCAGCGGTGGTATATCGACGACCATCCACAATGATCGCGTTTTACCATAAAATTCACGTGAAGAAAACGATGGGTAAAAAAATACTATCGAGTGCCGAAAGTGATTCGGATAGTCTTTTTTTGGATATGGAACTATGCATTGACGGCTAAAAGCGGTCAAAGCTGTAGAACTTACAAAGTGCTTTGTTTTGACTGGTTATGGCTCTCGTAACTCAGAAATAGGCAACCGTTATGGTTGTCCGAATAATCGATATCCTTAGGGCGCAACATCTACGGTGCAAGGTGCAACATCCGTCCGAAATGCCGAAACAGTGCCGTACGACTTTTACAAATGAGTGCATGGATTTGAAATGGAACAATACCATAGTGCACCACTCTCCAGCGATGGTATATCGATGACCAGACACGGTGATCGCGTTTTACCATAAAATTCACGTGAAGAAAACTATGGGTAAAAAAACTATCGAGTCCCGAAAGTGATTCGGATAGTCTTTTTTTGGATATAGGACTATGCATTGACAGTTAAAAGCTATCAAAGCCATAGAACTCACATAGAGCTTCGTCTTGACTGGTTATGGTTCCCGTCACTCCAAAAGAGGCAACTGTTATGGCTGTCGGAATAATCGATATCCTTAGGGCGCAACATCTACGGTGCAAGGTGCAACATCCGTCCAAAATGCTGAAACAGTGCCGTACGAATTTTAGAAATGAGTTCATAGATTTGAAACGGAACACTACCTTGGTGCACCACTATCCAACGGTGGTATATCGACGACGAGCCACGGTGATCACGTTTGATCATAAAATTCACGTAAAGAAAACGATGGGTAAAAAAAACTATCGAGTGCCGAAAGTGATTCGGATAGTCTTTTTTGGAGATCGGACTATGCATTGACGGCTAAAAGCCGTCAAAGCCGTAGAACTCACAAATAGCTTCGTTTTGACTTGTTATGGGTCCCGTAACTTCAAAAGAGGCAACCGTTATGGCTGTCCGAATAATCGATATCCTCAGGGCGCAACATCTACGGTGCAAGGTGCACCGTCCGTCCAAAATGTCGAAACAGTGTCGTATGACTTTTATAAATGAGTGCATGGATTTGAAACGGAATAGTACCTTGGTGCACCACTCTCCAGCGGTGCTATATCGACGACCAACCACAGTGATCGCGTTTTACCATAAAATTCACGTGAAGAAAACGATGGGTAAAAAAAACTATCGAGTGCCGTACGACTTTTAGAAATGAGTGTATGGATTTGAAACAGAACACTACCTTGGTGCACCACTATCCAGTGGTGGTATATCGACGACCAGCCACGGTGATCGCGTTTTACCATAAAATTCACGTAAAGAAAACGATGGGTAAAAACAACTATCGAGTGCCGAAAGTGATTCAGATAGCCTTTTTTGGATATGGGACTATGCATTGACGGCTAAAAGCTGTCAAAGCCGTAGAACTCACAAAGAGCTTCGTTTTGACTGGTTATGGCTACCGTAACTCCAAAAGAGGCAACCGTTATGGCTGTCCGAATAATCGATATCCTCAGGGCGCAACATCTACGTTGCAAGGTGAAACATCCGTCCAAAATTCCGAAACAGTGTCGTATGACTTTTAGAAATGAGAGCATGGATTTGAAATGGAACAGTACCATGGTGCACCATTCTCCAGCGATGGTATATCGATGACCAGCCACGGTGATCGCGTTTTACCATAAAATCCACGTGAAGAAAACGATGGGTAAAAAAAACTATCGAGTCCCGAAAGTGATTCGGGTAGTCTTTTTTGGATATGGAACTATGCATTAATGGCTAAAAGATTTCAAAGCCGTAGAACTCACAACGTTCTGACTGGTTATGGCTCCAGTAACTCCAAAAGAGGCAACCTTTATGGCTATCCGAATAATCGATATCCTCAGGGCGCAACATCTACGGTGCAAGGTGCAACGTCCGTCCAAAATGCCGAAACAGTGCCGTACGACTTTTAGAAATGAGTGCATGGATTTAAAATGGAAAAGTACCATGGTGTACCACTCTCCAGCGGTGGTATATCGACGACCATCCACAATGATCGCGTTTTACCATAAAATTCACGTGAAGAAAACGATGGGTAAAAAAAACTATCGAGTGCCGAAAGTGATTCGGATAGTCTTTTTTTGGATATGGAACTATGCATTGACGGCTAAAAGCGGTCAGAGCTGTAGAACTTACAAAGTGCTTTGTTTTGACTGGTTATGGCTCTCATAACTCAGAATTAGGCAACCGTTATGGTTGCCCGAATAATCGATATCCTTAGGGCGCAACATCTATGGTGCAAGGTGCAACATCCGTCCAAAATGCCGAAACAGTGCCGTATGACTTTTATAAATGAGGGCATGGATTTGAAATGGAATAGTACCATGGTGCACCACTCTCCAGCGATGGTATATCATTGACCATCCACGGTGATCGCGTTTTACCATAAAATTCATGTGAAGAAAACTATGGGTAAAAAAAACTATCGAGTCCCGAAAGTGATTCGCATAGTCTTTTTTTGGATATGGAACTATGCATTGACGGCTAAAAGATTTCAAAGCCGTAGAACTCACAGCGTTCTGACTGGTTATGGCTCCCGTAACTCCAAAAGAGGCAACCGTTATGGCTATCGGAATAATCGATATCCTTAGGCACAACATCTACGGTGCAAGGTGCAACATCCGTCCAAAATGCCGTAACAGTGTCGTACGACTTTTAGAAATGAGTGCATGGATTTGAAACAGAACACTACCTTGGTGCACCACTATCCAGTGATGGTATATCGACGACCAGCCACGGTGATCGCGTTTTACCATAAAATTCACGTAAAGAAAACGATGGGTAAAAAAAACTATCGAGTGCCGAAAGTGATTCGGATAGTCTTTTTTTGGAGATGGGACTATGCATTGACGGCTAAAAGCCATCAAAGCCGTAGAACTCATAAAGAGCTTTGTTTTGACTGGTTATTGCTCCCGTAACTCCAAAATAGGCAAACGTTATGGCTGTCCGAATAATCGATATCCTCAGGGCGCAACATCTACGGTGCAAGGTGAAACATCCGTCCAAAATGCCGAAACAGTGCCATACGACTTTTAGAAATGAGTGCATGGATTTGAAATGGAATAGTACCATGGTGCACCATTCTCCAACGATGGTATATCGACGACCAGCCACGGTGATCGCGTTTTACCATAAAATTCACGTAAAGAAAACGATGGGTAAAACAAAACTATCGAGCCCCAAAAGTGATTCGGGTAGTCTTTTTTTGGATATGGAACTATGCATTAACGGCTAAAAGATGTCAAAGTCGTAGAACTCACAGCGTTCTGACTAGTTATGGCTCCCGTAACTCCAAAAGAGGCAACCGTTATGGCTGTCCGAATAATCGATATCCTCAGGGCACAACATCTACGGTGCAAGGTGCAACGTCCGTCCAAAATGCCGAAACAGTGTCGTACGACTTTTATTAATGAGTGCATGGATTTGAAACGGAATAGTACCTTGGTGCACCACTCTCCATCGGTGGTATATCGACGACCAGCCACAGTGATCGCGTTTTACCATAAAATTCACGTGAAGAAAACGATGGGTAAAAAAAGTATCGAGTGTCGAAAGTGATTCAGATAGCCTTTTTTTGGATATGGGACTATGCATTGATGGCTAAAAGCTGTCAAAACCGTAGAACTCACAAAGAGCTTCGTTTTGACTTGTTATGGCTCCCGTAACTCCAAAAGAGGCAACCGTTATGGCTGTCCGAATAATCAATATCCTCAGGGCGCAACATCTACGGTGCAAGGTGCAACATCCGTCCAAAATGCCGAAACAGTACCATATGACTTTTAGAAATGAGTGCATGGATTTGAAATGGAACAGTACCTTGGTGCACCCTTCTCCAGCGATGGTATATCGACGACTAGCTACGGTGATCGCGTTTTACCATAAAATTCACGTGAAGAAAACGATGGGTAAAAAAAACTATCGAGTCCCGAAAGTGATTTGGGTAGTCTTTTTTTAGATAGTGTACTATGCATTGACGGCTAGAAGATGTCAAAGCCGTAGAACTTATAGTGTTCTGACTAGTTATGGTTCCCGTAACTCCAAAAGAGGCAACCGTTATGGCTGTCCGAATAATCGATATCCTCAGGGCGCAACACCTACGGTGCAAGGTGCAACATCCGTCCCAAATGCCGAAACAGTGCCGTATGACTTTTAGAAATGAGTGCATGGATTTGAAACGAAACAGTACCATGGTGCACCACTCTCCAGCGGTGGTATATCGACGACCATCCACAATGATCGCGTTTTACCATAAAATTCACGTGAAGAAAACGATGGGTAAAAAAATACTATCGAGTGCCGAAAGTGATTCGGATAGTCTTTTTTTGGATATGGAACTATGCATTGACGGCTAAAAGCGGTCAAAGCTGTAGAACTTACAAAGTGCTTTATTTTGACTGGTTATGGCTCTCGTAACTCAGAAATAGGCAACCGTTATGGTTGTCCGAATAATCGATATCCTTAGGGCGCAACATCTACGGTGCAAGGTGCAACATCCGTCCGAAATGCCAAAACAGTGCCGTACGACTTTTACAAATGAGTGCATGGATTTGAAATGGAACAATACCATGGTGCACCACTCTCCAGCGATGGTATATCGATGACCAGACACGGTGATCGCGTTTTACCATAAAATTCACGTGAAGAAAACTATGGGTAAAAAAACTATCGAGTCCCGAAAGTGATTCGGGTAGTCTTTTTTTGGATATAGGACTATGCATTGATAGTTAAAAGCTATCAAAGCCATAGAACTCACATAGAGCTTCGTCTTGACTGGTTATGGCTCCCGTCACTCCAAAAGAGGCAACTGTTATGGCTGTCGGAATAATCGATATCCTTAGGGCGCAACACCTACGGTGCAAGGTGCAACATCCATCCAAAATGCCGAAACAGTGCCGTACGAATTTTAGAAATGAGTGCATAGATTTGAAACGGAACACTACCTTGGTGCACCACTATCCAACGGTGGTATATCGACGACCAGCCACGGTGATCACGTTTGATCATAAAATTCACGTAAAGAAAACGATGGGTAAAAAAAACTATCGAGTGCCGAAAGTGATTCGGACAGTCTTTTTTGGAGATGGGACTATGCATTGACGGCTAAAAGCCGTCAAAGCCATAGAACTCACAAATAGCTTTGTTTTGACTTGTTATGGGTCCCGTAACTTCAAAAGAGGCAACCGTTATGGCTGTCCGAATAATCGATATCCTTAGGGCGCAACATCTACGGTGCAAGGTGAAACATCCGTCCAAAATGCCGAAACAGTGTCGTACGACTTTTAGAAATGAGTGCATGGATTTAAAATGGAATAGTACCATGGTGCACCATTCTCCAGCGATGGTATATCGATGACCAGCCACGGTGATTGCGTTTTACCATAAAATTCACGTGAAGAATACGATGGGTAAAAAAAACTATCGAGTCTCGAAAGTGATTCGAGTAGTCTTTTTTTGGATATGGAACTATGCATTCACGGCTAAAAGATGTCAAAGCTGTAAAACTCACAGCGTTCTGACTAGTTATGGCTCTCGTAACTCCAAAAGAGGCAACCGTTATGGCTGTCCGAATAATCGATATCCTCCGGGCACAACATCTACGGTGCAAGGTGCAACGTCCGTCCAAAATGCCGAAACAGTGCCGTACGACTTTTATTAATGAGTGCATGGATTTGAAATGGAATAGTACCTTGGTGCACCACTCTCCATCGGTGGTATATCGACGACCAGCCACGGTGATCGCGTTTAACCATAAAATTCATGTGAAGAAAACGATGGGTAAAAAAAACTATCGAGTGCCGTATGACTTTTAGAAATGAGTGCATGGATTTTAAACGGAACACTACCTTGGTGCACCACTATCCAGCGGTGGTATATCGACGACCATGTTATCCCGCCTTTTGGCAAGGCCAGGACACCAAGGAGTTGATTGGATTCCAAATATCGCTTGCCATGGATATCGCCGAATTTTATCCGAGTCCGGATCAAGCTACAAATTGATGAGACATGACTAGGAAAGCAAAGCAGACCAACGTTCCATGTTTCAAGTCAATCCGAGTTCATATGCTCAAGTTATGATGGATACAAGTTAGAGGGAAAAGCATGATTTCGTATCCATCATTGATGTTCATTCCGTATCCATCAGGGAACGTCGCTTCGTCTCGATGGAGGAAGTCGTGTTTCGTATCCATCGAATTCGTATCGATCGGTTTCGTGTCCATCGATAGCTAAGTGCAACTCGTATCGATTGGCCAAGTGTCTTATTCGTATCCATCGGAGAGCCTTATTTCGTATCCATCCAGCCCATGTCCATCATCCACTTCGCCTCAGCAAGTACCTGGGGCTTCGTAACGATCAGGTTGGCAACGTTCGAACCCATCTAGTTCGCATCGATCATATTCGTATCCATTAACAGCTGACGTGTCTCGCAACCATCAGTCATTGTCCACTTCGTATCCATCGGGCCACTGTCCTTCGCATCCATCAGAAGACTTCACTTCGAATCCATGCCCAGTGACTTATTCGTATCCAACGAGCCAACCAACCAGGATGACGTGTAATCCATCGAAGCAAACAAGGCGAGATCCATGGAGTCGAAGCGGTCAACATGGAGTGAATACCGGATCGAAACGAAGTACGCGTGCCACACCATCTTAGGAGCACGTGCAGTGATCGATACGGGGGATCGATTCGAAACCATGGAGACGAGCCAGACAGCCTTCAAGAAATCTCACTTCGTATCGACCATATCTCGTGATCTACTGATCCAAATCCAATGAAATTTTCAGGGAAGCTTGCATACACACTGAAGAATTTCTCCACCAAATTTTAGCTTAATTGAACGTCATCTTGATCGATACGAAATGGATTCGTATCGATCACAGATCGAGGCGAAACTTTCTGGAAACGATCGTGTGGGCCCCCTCACGTGCCAAACCAAGTCTCTCGAAGTTTGAGCGAAATCTCAGCCTCCTGCGCCTATAAATAGAGCCCCAGAGCATACAGAAAAGGGATCTTTTTCAAAAAAAGCATCCAGACTCTGCCGGATCAAGACTTGCATCATACCTTTGCTGTCAATTTCGAATTCTAATCTGTAATCCGTTGTTGTTTGCTGTAATCGCTTGTAATCATTGAAAGAGAATCAATAAATTTATCAAAACTTCATGGTGGACGTAGGCAATATGCCGAACCACTCTAAATCGCTTGTCTCTTTATTTTATATTTTTGTTTGTTGGAGTTTTTGTTAGATAATCTCTGTTTTATATTTATATTCTTCACTTTATCTCTTCAAAAAACTTCCGAAGAGTGTTGTGCCCATTTTTGGTACAAACAGACCAGCCACAGTGATCGCGTTTTACAATAAAATTCACGTAAAGAAAACGATGGGTAAAAAAAACTATCGAGTGCCGAAAGTGATTCGGATAGCCTTTTTTGGATATGGGACTATGCATTGACGGCTAAAAGCTGTCAAAGCCGTAGAACTCACAAAGAGCTTCGTTTTGACTTGTTATGGCTCCCGTAAATCCAAAAGAGGCAACCGTTATGGCTGTCCAAATAATCGATATCCTCAGGGCGCAACATCTACGGTGCAATGTGCAACATCCATCCAAATGCTGAAATAGTGCCATATGACTTTTAGAAATGAGTGCATGGATTTGAAATGGAACAGTACCATGGTGCAACATTCTCCAGCGATGGTATATCGACGACCAGCCACGGTGATCGCGTTTTACCATAAAATTCACGTGAAGAAAACGATGGGTAAAAAAAACCATCGAGTCTCGAAAGTGATTCGGGTAGTCTTTTTTTGGATATTGTACTATGCATTGACGGCTAAAAGATGTCAAAGCCGTAGAACTCACAGCGTTCTGACTGGTTATGGCTCCCGTAACTCCAAAAGAGGCAACCGTTATGGCTGTTCGAATAATCGATATCCTCAGGGCGCAACATCTATGGTGCAAGGTGCAACATCCTTCCAAAATGCCGAAACTGTGCCGTACGACTTTTAGAAATGAGTGCATGGATTTGAAATGGAACAGTACCATGGTGCACCACTCTCCAGCGGTGGTATATCGACGACCATCCATAGTGATCGCGTTTTACCATAAAATTCACGTGAAGAAAACGATGGGTAAAAAAACACTATCGAGTGCCGAAAGTGATTCGGATAGTCTTTTTTTGGATATGGAACTATGCATTGACGGCTAAAAGCGGTCAAAGCTGTAGAACTTACAAAGTGCTTTGTTTTGACTGGTTATGGCTCTCGTAACTCAGAAATAGGCAACCGTTATGGTTGTCCGAATAATAGATATCCTTAGGGCGCAACATCTACGGTGCAAGGTGCAACATCCGTCCAAAATGCCGAAACAGTGCCGTACGACTTTTATAAATGAGTGCATGGATTTGAAATGGAACAGTACCATGGTGCACCACTCTCCAGCGATGATATATCGACGACCAGCCACGGTGATCGCGTTTTACCATAAAATTCACGTGAAGAAAACTATAGGTAAAAAAAAACTATCGAGTCCCGAAAGTGATTCGGGTAGTCTTTTTTTGGATATAGGACTATGCATTGACGGTTAAAAGCTATTAAAGCCATAGAACTCACAGAGAGCTTCGTCTTGACTGGTTATGGCTCTCGTCACTCCAAAAGAGGCAACTGTTATGGCTGTCGGAATAATCGATATCCTTAGGGCGCAACATCTACGGTGCAAGGTGCAACATCCATCCAAAATGCCGAAACAGTGCCTTACGACTTTTAGAAATGAGGCATGGATTTGAAACGGCAAACTACCTTGGTGCACCACTATCCAGCGGTGGTATATCGACGACCAGCCACGGTGATCGCGTTTTACCATAAAATTCACGTAAAGAAAACGATGGGTAAAAAAAACTATCGAGTGCCGAAATTGATTCGGATAGTCTTTTTTTGGAGATGGGACTATGCATTGACGGCTAAAAGCCATCAAAGCCGTAGAACTCACGAAGAGCTTCGTTTTAACTGGTTATGGCTCCCGTAACTCCAGAAGAGGCAACCGTTATGGCTGTCCGAATAATCGATATCCTCAGGGCGCAACATCTACGGTGCAAGGTGAAACATCCGTCCAAAATGCCAAAACAATGCCGTACGTCTTTTGGAAATGAGTGCATGGATTTGAAATGGAATACTACCATGGTGCACCATTCTCCAGCGATGGTATATCGACGACCAGCCACGGTGATCGCGTTTTACCATAAAATTCACATGAAGAAAACGATGGGTAAAAAAAACTATCGAGCCCCGAAAGTGATTCGGGTAGTCTTTTTTTGGATATGGAACTATGCAATGACGGCTAAAAGATGTCAAAGCCATAGAACTCACAGCGTTCTGACTATTTATGGCTCCCGTAACTCCAAAAGAGGCAACCGTTATGGCTGTCCAAATAATCGATATCCTTAGGGCGCAACTTCTACGGTGCAAGGTGCAACGTCCGTCCAAAATGCCAAAACAGTGTCGTACGACTTTTAGAAATGAGTGCATGGATTTGAAACGGAACAGTACCATGGTGCACCACTCTCCAGCGGTGGTATATTGACGACCATCCACGATGATCGCATTTTACCATAAAATTCACGTGAAGAAAACGATGGGTAAAAAAAACAATCGAGTGCCGAAAGTGATTCGGATAGTCTTTTTTTGGATATGGAACTATGCATTGACGGCTAAAAGCCGTCAAAGCCGTAGAACTCACAAAGAGCTTCGTTTTGACTGGTTATGGCTCCCGTAACTCCAAAAGAGGCAACCGTTATGGCTGTCCGAATAATCGATATCCTTAGGGCGCAACATCTACGGTGCAAGGTGCAACATCCGTCCAAAATGCCGAAACAGTGCCATACGACTTTTATAAATGAGTGCTTGGATTTGAAATGGAACAGTACCATGGTGCACCACTCTCCAGCGATGGTATATCGACGACCAGCCACGGTGATCGCGTTTTACCATAAAATTCGCGTGAAGAAAACTATGGGTAAAAAAAAACTATCGAGTCCCGAAAGTGATTCGGGTAGTCTTTTTTGGATATGGGACTATGCATTGACGGTTAAAATCTATCAAAGCCGTAGAACTCACAAAGAGCTTCGTCTTGACTGGTTATGGCTCCCGTAGCTCCAAAAGAGACAACCGTTATGGCTGTCCGAATAATCGATATCCTCAGGGCGTAACATCTACGGTGCAAGGTGCAACATCCATCCAAAATGCTGAAACAGTGCCGTACGACTTTTAAAAATGAATGCATGGATTTGAAACGGAACAGTACCATGGTGCACCACTCTCCAGCGGTGGTATATCGACAACCAGCCACGGTGATCGCGTTTTACCCTTAAATTCACGTGAAGAAAACGATGGGTAAAAAAAACTTTCGAGTCCCGAAAGTGATTCGGGTAGTCTTGTTTTGGATATGGAACTATGCATTGACGGCTAAAAGTAGTCAAAGCCGTAGAACTCACAGAGAGCTTCGTTTTGACTGGTTATGTCTCTCGTAACTCCAAAAGAGGCAACCGTTATGGTTGTTCGAATAATCGATATCCTTAAGGCGCAACATCTACGGTGCAAGGTGCAACATCCGTCAAAAACACCGAAACAGTGCCATATGACTTTTAGAAATGAGTGCATGAATTTGAAACGGAACAGTACCATGGTACCCCAATATCCAACGGTGGTATATCGACGACCAGCCACGGTGATCGCGTTTTACCATAAAATTCACGTGAAGAAAACGATGGGTAAAAAAGAACTATCGAGTGCCAAAAATGATTCAGATAGTCTTTTTTTGGATATGTAACCTTGCATTGGTGGCTAAAAGCCATCAAAGCTGTAGAACTCACAAAAATGATTCAGATAGTCTTTTTTTGGATATGTAACTTTGCAAGGTGCAACATCCGTCAAAAATACCGAAACAGTGCCGAACGACTTTTAGAAATGATTGCATGGATTTGAAACGGAACAGTACCATGGTGCACCTCTATCCAGCGGCAGTATATCGACGACCAGCCATGGCGATCGCGTTTTACCATAAAATTCACGTGAAGAAAAAGATGAGTAAAAAAAACTATCGAGTGCCAAAAGTGATTCGAATAGTCTTTTTTTGGATATGGAACTATGCATTGAGGGGTAAAAGCCGTCAAAGCTGTAGAACTCACAAAGAGCTTCGTTTTGACTGGTTGTGGCTCCCATAACTCAAAAAGAGGCAACCGTTATGGCTGTCCGAACAATCGATATCCTCAGGGCACAACATCTACGGTGCAAGGTGCAACATCCGTCCAAAATGCCGAAACAGTGCCGTACGATTTTTAGAAATGAGCGCATGGATTTGAAATGGAATAGTACCATGGTGCACCACTCTCCAGCGATGGTATACCTACGACCAGCCACGGTGATCGCATTTTACCATAAAATTCACGTGAAGAAAACTATGGGTAAAAAAACTATCGAGTCCCGAAAGTGATTCGGGTAGTCTTTTTTTGGATATGGAACTATGCATTGACGGCTAAAAGCCATCAAAGTCGTAGAAGTCACATCGTTATGACTGGTTATGGCTCCCATAACTACAAAAGAGGCAACCGTTATGGCTGTTCGAATAATCGATAACCTCAGGGCGCAACATCTACGGTGCAAGGTGCAACATCCATCCAAAATGCCGAAACAGTGTTGTACGACTTTTAGAAATGAGTGCATGGATTTGAAACGGAACAGTAACACGGTGGATGTAACGCCCCACCTCTATACCCACGCTAGCCAAGGACACTACAAGGTAATGCCGTCAACTAGCACGGAGAATAAGGCTGTTGAGGAGCGACCATCTGTATAATTGCTTTGTGCGAGTACCGATATGCCAGATAAAAATATAACTTTTCATCTCAAGAGGAAATCCGACATACCAATACAAACTCAAAGCTACTACACAGTGGCTATTTGGACTTCGGAAACAAATATAGAAATAAACATAACACAAATCAGTCACAGACAATTCATATCACAAAGGCGGAAATAGATATGAATATAACACATGAAAGTGTACATCAGAGTAGTGGTCAAATAAGATCCACAATAACACAAAAGAATAGATACAAGTGCAAGGCAAAAGAATATGTATACATCAAGGAGTCTAAATCTCAAATGTATACAACAAAAACTACTAAACTAGAGTAGTTAGCCAAAAGTCTGAAGATGGCTCCAGATAATAAGTCATGAGGGAGCACCTGTAAAATCTCAGTCTGACCCGAGTATTATTTAAGAAGAAAATAATAAACGGATCAGTCTAGCTATAAATATCAGATAAAGTGATATAGAATAAGAGATATGACAAAAACGTATCATAACCATAATACCATACTGTGATAAGTACGTAATTGAAAATCAATCCAGAGATTAATCAATATCACAAGAATCTTCTCAAAGATTAAAAAGAATGACATATTCTTTATTTAATTCACCAAGCCACAATAATGACATACATATCAATGCCAATTGTAAAAGTTGGTGAAACATAAATTCTAGAAATCATCAACAAGAAATCCTGAAAACACTAGAAATAGGATGGCCAATCCCATAAAAATGAGCCGGAGCTCCTCCTGACTGGGTATAGTCCCCCATTGCGGACTTTGAGCCGAAGCTCCTCCTGATGAGCCGAAGCTCCTCCTGATGAGCCGAAGCTCCTCCTGACTGGGTATAGTCCCCCATTGCGGACTTTGAGCCGAAGCTCCTCCTGATGAGCTGAAGCTCCTCCTGATGAGCCGAAGCTTCTCCTGACTGGGTATAGTCCCCCATTGCGGACTTTGAGTCGAAGCTCCTCCTGATGAGCCAAAGCTCCTCCTGACTGGGTATAGTGCCCCATTGCGGACTTTGAGCCGAAGCTCATTAAAACGAGGAACAGTCCTCCACGTGGACAAAGAGACAACGCACATTGCTAGTCTAAACCATAAAATGATCATCATCGATCAATAAAAAGTGTCGATTACACTAAGCTAGTAAATATATGAGTTTAGCTTCGTGTCCCATAACCACTAGCTTAACTTAAATATTTACGAAGAAATTGTAGATTTCCACTCGAAAATGGTCACAAGAGATTCAATCAAACAAGTCCAAGAATTAACCGACGAAGTAAACGCAAGCGTTTCATACCACTTGTTTTACTAAACCGTTTAATCAGATTTCTCATACGAGTGAGGTAAAGGTTTGTATATACTAATAGATTGGAAATCGGTTTTATAAACGAGTTTGTAATAAAATAGTGTTGAAATCGTTTTGATGAAAGGGCTTTGATATTTACTACTAGTATAGAAAACCTTTATATTTTAAAGTGACAAATCATAGAAGTGATGGCAGAAACAATCAATCATAAAAATTCACATTCGAAGATGTGAATCAAATCCAAAGAAACCGATAAAGAATTCATCGAAATAGATATTCAAAAATCCCTAAAAAGGAGTCATCAAAGTCATAATAAATGATAACAACAAATAGGATCATCACGAATCGTTTCAAATTGGAAATTCAATCCCAAAAGGCAAAGTGGGCTGAAACAGCAAATTCAGTTGACTAAACATAGATTTTCAGTTGACTAAATTCTTCCTGGAAACTTTCTGTTTCCAGTTTCAGTCGACTAAATAGAGATTTTTAGTCGACTAAACCCTGTTTGGAAACTTTCGGGTTCCAGATTCAGTCGACTGAACAGAGATTTCAGTCGACCGAATCATGCCTGGGCTGTTTTTCAGCCTATCTAAATGAAGAGCAAACTCTTCCAAAATGCAACCGGACGAACAATGGCTCTAAGGGTTTATGCCAATTGGCAACCCGGCCCTATATGCTCCTCGATGCATCACCAAAAGCATGATCAAACATCCATAAAAGGATTTTAACACAAATTTGACTTACAAACCCAAAAATTGGAATATTCACAAAACCAATCCAAATCAAGAGCAAATGCACATGAAGAAGTGTTAGGAATTCATACACAACAACCAAAGATAATTATAGTCATAGATGTGAGATAAAAATTCTCACGATTAAACCCAAAAACGATAAAGAAGAAGCTTGAAAGCAAAGGAGGATCAACCACTCTTCAATCCCAACTCAAGAAGCTTGAATCTAAGCTTTAAAAGAAGAATATTCCCAAAGTTAGGTTTAGGAAATTCTGAAATTGAAGAAGGAAAGAGTTGGAGAAGATGAAGAGAAGGCTTACCAATAGCTTCTTCTTGAATTTGGAGATAGAACTTGGATTTGCAAAGATGATTAGGGCTTTGAATTTCCTAATTCTTTTTCTATTCCCCCATTTTTGATAAAGCTTGAGTTGTATTAGGAAATGGAAGTGAATGAAGAGAAGTGGGGGTGGAGCTAGGGGCTTGTGTTAGGATATAGGGCTGAAACCCAAACTAAAGCCCTAAGTGAAAAACTAGCAAAATTCTACTATCTCCAAACATATCGAAGTTTATACTCAAAAAGGTCGCAAACGGCATTTTGAACTCAATGGAGGTGGTCTCGAGTCCAAATTCGATTGTTTGCAAAAAGTAGCTTTTCGGACTAAAATCCGACGAACGATGTTATATTTAAATAAAATATTTAAATATGCAATCGATAAATATGCGGGTTGTTACAGACTCCCCTCCTTAAAGAAATTGCGTCCTCGCAATACTTAAGAAGAAAATAAATAGTAACAACCATAAAAGCATATCAACACAAAAGAAAATTTGAAATAAGAAGTTCACCAAAAAGAGCGCGTAAGAGTAAACCCGGACGAGTTCGCTCGATGAATTCTCTAGATTTCTCAAGAGCAATCCTTGGGATTTGAGAACCATTGAACTTTCACAAGAAGAACATCTTTATTTCGAAGGCGCTCAACCTCCAAAGCAATGATGCGAATAGAATGTTGCTCATAAGTCAAATAGGCGAAACTTCAATTTCCACAATAACACCGAGCTCTAGAATAAAAATCGGAAACCAAAAATCATTTCCATAGTTAAAAGACGTGGAAAACGTCAAGAATAGCAGAAAATTGAGCCGGTGCAATGGCGTAGTACAATAACGGTACGCCAGATGAACGGAAACTCGAATAATTTGGAACACCGACGTAGTACAAAAACGGTACGTCCAATGAACCGAAAGCCCTAAAAGAACATCGGACGCTAGTCCATATAAGAAATGAGATAAAACTCAATAAAACGAAGTATATCAAAACGTCCGATGAACTTGATAAAAAAAATAATTCTAATCAGACATCATCAAAGAATCAACCACTTGTTGCTTACGACTAAGCGCATTGGCAACACGATTTCCCTCTGGGAGTAAAAAGAATATCAAGATCATAAGATGCCAGGAACTCGAGTCAACATGAAGTTCCTTATGAGAAAATAAATATTCCAAAGACTTATGATCGAGGTGGAGAACAAATTTCTCCCCCAAAATGATGATGCCAAACTCTAAAAGCGAAAACAATAGCCGCGAGCACTAGATCATGAGTGGCATACCTAATCTCGATCGGCTTTAATGATTTAGAAGCACAAGTGATAGCACGTTCTATTTCGCAAGAGAACGGCATTCTAACCAATACGATTAGCATTGGTACAAAAGATAAGGTCTTGGTTCCCTTCGGGAATCACAAGAATAAGAGTATCGAAAAGAAATAATTTCTTTTAAATAATCTTCTTTCCTGAAAAGCTAAAATTTTCAAAATTACATTTATCTTTATGTAATAATCTTTCTAGAAAAAATTACTTTTTACAGGTCAATATATCGTGTCAAATTGTCTCATCAAAGCGTTTAGGAAATTCCTATCGATAACGTTGATCAGGCGCATCGACCAGAATTCTTAAAGCACTCAATGGGCAATACAATCACAAAATCATCTTTTATATGATAAAAATATCTCTTAGAGGTTTTAAGAATATTCTTTGCTCGTTTAAGAACAAAATCCAATTGTACTTATAAAGAAATCTTTTGAAAAAGATTTGCAAAATTTTAAATTGCTATTTCCATCCAAAATCAACAAATGCAACAATGGAGTCATCGAGATATTCATAGAATACTCGATTTATAAAATGGATGAAATAAGCTGGACGAATCGAATGACATGATAAGTCATTCATAAGAATCATAACGAGTGCGAAATGCGGTAAGTGGAATGCTAACTTCCGCAACTCGTAGCTAAAGAAAATTGGTGGCAAGGTCGAACTGAAAAGACCTTAACACCACTCAAAAGATTGCTTAGGAGATAATCTTAAGACAATCTCAAAAATATCCGAAAATTCTCAAACTACATGAATGAGAGAAATAACACTTTCCTCATCATGAGGACTTAAATAATAAAGTGATGCCATCAAACTGGAATCGAAATCACAAAGGAAAATAGAAACCTGCTTAACAGATTGAGAATGTCGAAGATGAATAGTCCACTCGGGAAAGATATGGGCTTCACAATGATTAAGCCAATCCTTCTAAAAAAAATAAAATATCATTTCGGAAGCCTAAGTAAAGCATAACATGCAAATCGGCACGGAAAGAAAAATCACATAAAAAAAATCTCTACATCAATACAAGAAACTGAGTGTTGCAGATCCACCAACCGGATTCGCAATTCTCAAAGAGGTCACCAAGCCCAAAAATGTTTAAAGAAAAGAATCAACAAGTTCCTTTGATATAAAAATGATGAGATGAAACCCATATAAAAAAGAACTCGAATAGGATAATCACAAAATAAATGTCATTAAGGATAGAATGGCTACCTTGACTAAGAGAAGAGTTGCTAGAGGCTTGGAAAATATTTAGCTTTCTCATGTCCTTGTTCAAAAGTTTGGGACATGCAGATAAAAGATGACCCAGTTTTTTGCAATAGCGACAAGAATGGGGTTTCAGACACATATTTGCGTAGTGTTCCTTTGAATTACAATTGTAGCATTCGCCATGATTAGGGATTGGAGTATTTGCTAAAAAGTAGTTTGCTTCACTCTCTTATTGGGATTAGGGCTTTTGAACTTAATATGCCTCTTCTTGGAAATCCCAATATCACTAACACTTCCTTTACAAACCTCTTCATATCGAAGAGTGATATCCACAAGCTGATTGAAAGGAACTTCAAGTTTCAAAGGTAAAATCTTTTCGGGGTTCTTACCCAAAGCACAGATAAACCTTTGATTCTGTAAAAGATCCCGAAGTTGTTGGGCCAACATAAATACGCCATCCAAAGAAGGACTACTGGATTGACCAGCGCAAGGACTGCCATAACCAACCATTTATTTTCTTTAAGAAAGAAAGAAAAGAAGAAGAAAAAGTTATTCTTAGAATGAATATCAAACAAACTTGATTAATAAAACAATGAATCATAAAAGAAGATAGGATAGAACGGTACGAAAACACGAATTAAATCCTAAGGCACAACTCCTAAGAAAGTCTTAGGACATGATCCTTGCTAGATTATTCTACATTGTTCCAAAGTTTGGCTCCGATACCAAGCTGTAACGCCCCACCTCTATACCCACGCTAGCCAAGGACACTACAAGGTAATGCCGTCAACTAGCACGGAGAATAAGGCTGTTGAGGAGCGACCATCTGTATAATTGCTTTGTGCGAGTACCGATATGCCAGATAAAAAGATAACTTTTCATCTCAAGAGGAAATCCGACATACCGATACAAACTCAAAGCTACTACATAGTGGCTATTTGGACTTCGGAAACAAATATAGAAATAAACATAACACAAATCAGTCACAGACAATTCATATCACAAAGGCGGAAATAGATATGAATATAACACATGAAAGTGTACATCAGAGTAGTGGTCAAATAAGATCCACAATACACAAAAGAATAGATACAAGTGCAAGGCAAAAGAATATGTATACATCAAGGAGTCTAAATCTCAAATGTATACAACAAAAACTACTAAACTAGAGTAGTTAGCCAAAAGTCAGAAGATGGCTTCAAATAAGAAGTCATGAGGAAGCACATGTAAAATCTCAGTCTGACCCGAGTATTATTTAAGAAGAAAATAATAAACTGATCAGTCTAGCTATAAATATCAGATAAAGTGTTATAGAATAAGAGATATGACAAAAACGTATCATAACCATAATACCATACTGTGATAAGTACGTAATTGAAAATCAATCCAGAGATTAATCAATATCACAAGAATCTTCTCAAAAATTAAAAAGAATGTCATATTCTTTATTTAATTCACCAAGCCACAATAATGACATACATATCAATGCCAATTGTAAAAGTTGGTGAAACATAATTTCCAGAAATCATCAACAAGAAATCCAGAAAACACAAGAAAGAGGATGGCCAATCGCATAAAAATGAGCCGGAGCTCCTCCTGACTGTGTATAGTCCCCCATTGCGGACTTTGAGCCGAAGCTCCTCCTGATGAGCCGAAGCTCCTCCTGACTGGGTATAGTCCCCCATTGCGGACTTTGAGCCGAAGCTCCTCCTGATGAGCCGAAGCTCCTCCTGATGAGTCGAAGCTCCTCCTGATGAGTCGAAGCTCCTCCTGACTGGGTATAGTCCCCCATTGCGGACTTTGAGCCGAAGCTCCTCCTGATGAGCCGAAGCTCCTCCTGATGAGCCAAAGCTCCTCCTGACTGGGTATAGTCCCCCATTGCGGACTTTGAGCCGAAGCTCAATAAAACGAGGAACAGTCCTCCACGTGGACAAAGAGACATCGCACATTGCTAGTCTAAACCATAAAATGATCATCATCGATCAATAAAAAGTGTCGATTACACTAAGCTAGTAAATATATGAGTTTAGCTTCATGGCCCATAACCACTAGCTTAACTTAAATATTTATGAACAAATTGTAGATTTCCACTCGAAAATGGTCACGAGAGATTCAATCGAACAAGCCCAAGAATTAACCGACGAAGTAAACGCAAGCGTTTCATACCACTTGTTTTACTAAACCGTTTAATTAGATTTCTCATACGAGTGAGGTAAAGGTTTGTATATACTAATAGATTGGAAAACGGTTTTATAAACGAGTTTGTAATAAAATAGTGTTGAAATCGTTTTGATGAAAGGGTTTTGATATTTACTACTAGTATAGAAAACATTTATATTTTAAAGTGACAAATCATAGAAGTGATGGTAGAAACAATCAATCATAAAAATTCACATTCGAAGACGTGAATCAAATCCAAAGAAACCTATAAAGAATCCATCGAAATAGATATTCAAAAATCCCTAAAAAGGAGTCATCAAAGTCATAATAAATGATAACAACAAATAGGATCATCACGAATCGTTTCAAATTGGAAACTCAATCCCAAAAGGCAAAGTGGGCTGAAACAGCAAATTCAGTTGACTAAACAAAGATTTTCAGTTGACTAAATTCTGCCTGGAAACTTTCTGTTTCCAGTTTCAGTCGAATAAACAGAGATTTTCAGTCGACTAAACCCTGTCTGGAAACTTTCGGGTTCCAGATTCAGTCGACTGAACAGAGATTTCAGTCGACTGAATCATGCCTGGGCTGTTTTTCAGCCTATCTAAATGAAGAGCAAACTCTTCCAAAATGCAACCGGATGAACATAGGCACTAAGGGTTTATGCCAATCGGCAACCCGGCCCTATATGCTCCTCGATGCATCACCAAAAGCATGATCAAACATCCATAAAAGGATTTTAACACAAATTTGACTTACAAACCCAAAAATTGGAATATTCACAAAACCAATCCAAATCAAGAGCAAATGCACATGAAGAAGTGTTAGGAATTCATACCCAACAACCAAAGATAAATATAGTCATAGATGTGAGATAAAAAATCTCACGTTTAAACCGAAAAACGATAAAGAAGAAGCTTGAAAGCAAAGGAGGATCAACCACTCTTCAATCCCAACTCAAGAAGCTTGAATCTAAGCTTTAAAAGAAGAATATTCCCAAAGTTAGGTTTAGGAATTTTTGAAATTGAAGAAGGAAAGAGTTGGAGAAGATGAAGAGAAGGCTTACCAATAGCTTCTTCTTGAATTTGGAGATAGAACTTTGATTTACAAAGATGATTAGGGCTTTGAATTTCCTAATTCTTTTTCTCTTCCCCCATTTTTGATAAAGCTTGAGTTGTATTAGGAAATGGAAGTGAATGAAGAGAAGTGGGGGTGGAGCTAGGGGCTTGTGTTAGGATATAGGGCTGAAACCCAAACTATAGCCCTAAGTGAAAAAGTAGCAAAATTCTACTATCTCCAAACATATCGAAGTTTATAATCAAAAAGGTCGCAAACGGCATTTTGAACTCAATGGAGGTGGTCTCGAGTCCAAATTCGATTGTTTGCAAAAAGTAGCTTTTCGGACTAAAATCTGACGAACGATGTTATATTTAAATAAAATATTTAAATATGCAATCGATAAATATGCGGGTTGTTACAGTGGACCACGCTCCACCGGTGGTATATCGACGACCAGCCACGGTGATAACGTTTTACCATAAAATTCACGTGAAGAAAACGATGGGTAAAAAAAAATTTCGAGTCTAGAAAGTGATTCGGGTAGTCTTTTTTTGGATAGGGAACTATGCATTAACAACTAAAAGCTGTCAAAGCCGTAGAACTCATAGCGTTCTGACTGGTTATGGCTCCCGTAACTCCAAAAGAGGCAACCGTTATTGCTGTCTGAATAATTGATATCCTCAAGGCGCAACATCTACGGTGCAAGGTGCAACATCCGTCCAATATGCCGAAACAGTGCCGTACGACTTTTAGAAATGAGTGCATGGATTTGAAACGGAACAGTACCATGGTGCACCACTATCCAGCGGCGGTATATCAACGACCAGCCATGGCGATCACGTTTTACCATAAAATTCACGTGAAGAAAAAGTTGGGTAAAAAAAACTATCGAGTGCCGAAAGTGATTCGGATAGTTTTTTTTGGATATGGAACTATGCATTGACGGCTAAAAGCCGTCAAAGCTGTAGAACTCACAAAGAGCTTCGTTTTGACTGGTTATGGCTCCCGTAACTCAGAAAGAGGCAACCGTTATGGCTGTCCGAATAATCGATATCCTCAGGGCGCAACATCTACGGTGCAAGGTGCAACATCCGTCTAAAATGCCAAAACAGTGCCGTACGGTTTTTAGAAATGAGTGCATGGATTTGAAACGGAACAGTACCATGGTGCACCACTCTCCACCACTCTCCAGCGATGGTATACCGACGACCAGCCACGGTGATCGCATTTTACCATAAAATTCACGTGAAGAAAACTATGGGTAAAAAAAACTATCGAGTCCCGAAAGTGATTCGGGTAGTCCTTTTTTGGATATGGAACTATGCATTGACGGCTAAAAGCAGTCAAAGCCGTAGAAGTCACAGCGTTTTGACTGGTTATGGCTCCCATAACTCCAAAAGAGGCAACCGTTATGGCTGTCCGAATAATCGATAACCTTCGGGCGCAACATCTATGGTGCAAGGTGCAACATCCGTTCAAAATGCCGAAACAGTGCCGTACGACTTTTAGAAATAAGTGCATGGATTTGAAACGAAACAGTACCATGGTGCACCACTCTCCAGCGGTGGTATATCGACCACCATCCACGGTGATCGCGTTTTACCATAAAATTCACGTGAAGAAAACGATGGGTAAAAAAAACTATCGAGTGCCGAATGTGATTCGGATAGTCTTTTTTTGGATATAGGACTATGCATTGACGGCTAAAAGCTATCAAAGCCATAGAACTCACAAAGAGCTTCATTTTGACTGGTTATGGCTCCCATAACTCCAAAAGAGGCAACCGTTATGGCTGTCCGAATAATCGATATCCTCAGGGCGCAACATTTACGGTGCAAGGTGCAACATCCGTCCAAAATACCGAAACAATGTCATACGACTTTTAGAAACGAGTGCATGGATTTGAAATGGAACAGTACCATAGTGCACCACTCTCCAGCGATGGTATATCGACGACCAGCCACGGTGATCGCGTTTTACCATAAAATTCACGTGAAGAAAACTATGGATAAAAAAAAACTATCGAATCCCGAAAGTGATTCGGGTAGTCTTTTTTTGGATATGGAACTATGCATTGACGGCTAAAAGATGTCAAAGCCGTAGAACTCACAGCGTTCTGACTGGTTATGGCTCCCGTAACTACAAAAGAAGCAACCGTTATTGCTGTCCGAATAATCGATATCCTCAGGGCGCAACATCTATGGTGCAAGGTGCAACATCCATCCAATATGCCGAAACAGTGCCGTACGACTTTTAGAAATGAGTGCATGGATTTGAAATGGAACAGTACCATGGTGCACAACTATGCGGTATATCAACGACCAGCCACGGCGATCGCGCATTACCATAAAATTCACATGAAGAAAAAGATGGGTAAAAAAAACTATCGAGTGCCGAAAGTGATTCGGATAGTCTTTATTTGGATATGGAACTATGCATTGACGGCTAAAAGCCGTCAAAGCCGTAGAACTCACAAAGAGCTTCGTTTTGACTGGTTATGGCTCCCGTAACTCCAAAAGAGGCAACCGTTATGGCTGTCCGAATAATCGATATCCTCAGGGCGCAACATCTATGGTGCAAGGTGCAACATCCGTTCAAAATGCCGAAACAATGCCATACGACTTTTACAAATGAGTGCATGGCTTTGAAATGGAACAGTACCATGGTGCACCACTCTCCACCACTCTCCAGCGATGGTATACCGACGACCAGCCACGGTGATCGCATTTTACCATAAAATTCACGTGAAGAAAACTATGGGTAAAAAAAACTATCGAGTCCCGAAAGTGATTCGGGTAGTCCTTTTTTGGATATGGAACTATGCATTGACGGCTAAAAGCCGTCAAAGCCGTAGAAGTCACAGCGTTCTGACTAGTTATGGCTCCCCTAACTCCAAAAGAGGCAACCGTTATGGCTGTCCGAATAATCGATAACCTTCGGGCGCAACATCTATGGTGCAAGGTGCAACATCCGTTCAAAATGCCGAAACAGTGCCGTACGACTTTTAGAAATAAGTGCATGGATTTGAAACGAAACAGTACCATGGTGCACCACTCTCCAGCGGTGGTATATCGACCACTATCCACGGTGATCGCGTTTTACCATAAAATTCACGTGAAGAAAACGATGGGTAAAAAAAACTATCGAGTGCCGAAAGTGATTCGGATAGTCTTTTTTTTGGATATGGGACTATGCATTGACGGCTAAAAGCTATCAAAGCCATAGAACTCACAAAGAGCTTCATTTTGACTGGTTATGGCTCCCATACCTCCAAAAGAGGCAACCGTTATGGCTGTCCGAATAATCGATATCCTCAGGGCGCAACATCTACGGTGCAAGGTGCAACATCCGTCCTGTTAGCACCAAAATTGGTCACTAACCTCGTAGAAGAAGATTGTGAAGAGATATAAGTGATGAAATCAAATTAAACAGAGAAGACAGCGCTAATCTAAATACAGAAAGTAAGAACACCAAATTTATAGTGGTTCGGCGTAATTGCCTACGTCCACTTTGAGGTTAAACTTTATTGATCTTCTTTATAATTGATTACCAATACAATTCATGAATCAAATATTTGAATGAAGTTGTTAAGTAGAGAAGATGAGTTTTGAAAATGGCAGAGTCTCCTCGGTGTTTTCTCTCCCAAAAAAGGATCCATTTCACTGTGACCCTGCCCCTCTATTTATAGGCAAAGATGGGCTGGACTTCCCAAGCGGGCTTGTTAGCCGAACGTTCGAGCCCAGGCGCTGCATGCCGAACCAGGTACGCCGAACGCTTCCGTGCCGAACGGTCCTTCCCATGCCGAATGGTCCTTCCCATGCCGAACGGTGCTCCTGATGTATGGGAAGTGTAGGGTGATTGCAGTGAAGCCGAGCGTATCTCTATTTGAAGGTCTTGACCAACCAATGTATGTAGTTCGAACGCTCTCGTTGCCGAGTTATCCTATCGCCGAGTTCCACTGACGCCGAGTGCCTCTGGATGCCGAGTACCGTGGGATGCCGAACACTAGTTGACGCTGAGCATAGGTTGTTGCCGAGTGCTCTCCTTGACGCCGAGTGCCCTTACGCCGAGTACCTTGTTATGCCGAGCAGTCTTGATGCCGAGTACCCTGTTATGCCGAGCGGTCTCGATGCCGGACACTAATGGATGCCGAGCACTATGCCGAGCACACTTATCGCCGAGCACTCATGGATGTCAGTTGCTTCGCCGAACACTCCCGGATGGCCAGTGCTTCGCCGAACACTCCTTGATGCCAATCGCTCTCTGATGCCGAGCACTTATTGCCGAGTACTAGTTGCCTGATCAAATCCCCAGGAAACACTTGCCCCCCAAAGTGTATTACGTGGCCGAACGTAATGCGCTTTGAATCCGATTCAATCTATCTTAGAGGTACCTTCTCGAGAATGTTAGCGAAGGAGGTGCAAGACGAACGAGATGCAGACGCCGAACGATACGCTCGAAGCCGAACGTACCTCGTGTGCCGAACGTCACACTGCTACGATGCCGAACACTTCGGTGTTGACCGGTTCTACCGGGTATAGCCTCTTCAACTTCTACCTTCCTCTATATAACCAGGTCCTCACCGTCTCTCTTCCCTTTACGCCTTCTCTTCAGCCATTCCTTAGAGACTTTCAACTCTTCCCATCCTACCAGATATAAAGCCTTCATAACATTTTCAACTTCGATCGTCGAATTAGGTATCCTTCCTCTAACAATTGCACTACTTCCATTTTAGGTTCATCGTGGTTTGCTCGTTTTGAGTTGTCTAAATAGCTCCTCCGTGCCGAACGATAGAAGGGTAGATGGGGTGTTGAACGGCGTAGTCTTTGCCGGGCGATCCGTCTCTGTCGTTCGGTGTGGATGGAGAAGGTGTAGGGTAGAATTGAAATCGTGGCGGAGCACCACTTTTAGCCGAACGATGACATTAGCCGATCAATACGATTGATACGCCGAACACTGACTTTAGCCGAACAACACATTTGACATACCGAACAATGACTTTAGCCGAACAACATAACTGACATGCCGAACGATGACTCTAGCCGAACAACATAACTGACATGCCGAACGATGACTCTAGCCGAACAGCATATTTGACATGCCGAACGATGACTCTAGCCGAACAGCATATTTGACATGCCGAACGATGACTCTAGCCGAACAGCATATTGACATGCCGAACACTGACTTCAGCCGAACAACCCTTAGGTCGAACCATTACCTTAGTCAAACAAAGCAACTGCCGGACAATTCTTGGGCCGGATATTGTCTTTAGCCGGTCAATACAAATGCCGAACAACATTAAAAATGCCGAACAGGATAGGTGTCTAACTACATTTTAAGCCGGTCACTCTAGAAATCATATGTCTTCTGAATCTGGGACTATAATCCCCTCAAGGCGAGCTTTCTGAGACGGTCAGCGATGACGGTCTTCGAAGGCGATGATTCGAAGCTAAATATTACATCCTTAGAACCTTTAGATTCTTATTGCCTGCACACAATCGCTTGCACTAGTTCACACACCACATGGGGGGGAAAAATCGTATTGCTAATTCTAACGTTCAACGTTTTTTAAGTATAGCTCTCTCAAGCATTTAGCCAGGTTCATTATTTATTCGGGATGTCGGGAAAATCTAGTTCTGCCACCATATCTGACAGGCCTGGGCCGTCAGCAAGGCAAGGAGCCGCAGATGCTTCCAACCCGTCAATCTCTCCCGCTCATAACTTGGCGCCCGATGCTCTGGAGTCAACCATCTTACTGGACAATCCAGTCGATTCTCAAGCCTCGAAGATCAACGAGGCCGCTCTGCGACGGATATGTTCCATTCACGGGATTCCCTTTGCTGACGTGTTAGTTCCTTCGAGACACGACCGTCCTCATCTGCCCCCAGTCGGGTACACGGCCTGCTACAAGTTCATGTGTTGGATGGGCAGCGTGCCTCCATTTAACTTATTTCTCTGGGATGTGCTGCAGTATATAGACATTGCTCCGTCGCAGCTGCACCCGAATGGCCATGCGTTCCTATATGGGACTTATTTACTCTTCATGGCTGTCTTCTCCAGACCTCCAACCCCCGGTGATATCCGATACATTTATATGTTCAAGAGACGGAAAGATAGCCCTTCCTTCATATTCCTCGAGCCATATCACAAGTGCCAGATCTTGACAGGGGCCTGTAGCAAATTCGCCCTGTACAAACAGGATTGGTTCTATGTGCGATGCCCGTCTGGTTTTGCTAGGAGATGGGTTGAAGGCAGTAAGTCTCTCTGCTGAACCGTTATTCGTACTTAATGGGAGTCATGTTTTTCCTAACTCTTCATTTCATCTTTTCAGGTATTAACCCGCGTCCGGAAGGCCGAGGATATTCTGATGCTGTCGACGCGATTAGAGCTCTTCCGGCCGAGGATCGAGATATTCGAGCTATTATTTCAAATGAATCGCTGTCGGGGTTCGGCTTGCTAGCTCCTGATCGTCGGATCAGCCTTCCAGAAGGTGTTACAATTCCCAAACCTCCATCTGGTAAAGGGAAAAAACTTGACGGCCCGTCGTCGCGTCGTGCTCCCGACACGCACGAAGAAGGCGAGCGCAAAGAGGATGATGCACCCGAAACTCAGGGCGAGAACGTGGGTCCTGCTTGGAATCCGGCAATCGAAGTTCAGGATATTGAGACGTCATCCTCCCCTTCGAAGGGAAAGAAAAAGCTGAAATATACGGTTCAGAAAGAGAAAGTTGGTGGCACCTCAAAATCTACGCCTATCCCTCCTGAGAAAGAGGCTTCTTCGCAGCATCTGGAAAGTTCTCTGAGGGGTCTCTCGAACCTCTCTATTCCCGAAGACATACTTAATTACGGGTTCGATGATCCTGAAGCTCTCAAATTCTCCTCGCCCGCTAGAGGCAATGCAGGAGTTCAACTCCCGGCTCAAAGAGACAATACTCCGATTAGCAAAGATAAACGAACGGGTCCGTCGGGGGGAACACTTAGGACACACACGCACATGCGCATTCCATAACATACTTCAAGTCTTTTTAATTCGTGAATTCTCCTTAATTCGTTGTTATCTTCCTTCTTTGCAGGTGATATGGGCCGCTCCCACGGACTTGATCACCTTCAGGGGTCTTCTATATTCCATCACTGCGGACGGGATTCCGGTTCAGGCAGACACCGGGACCGAGGTGATTATGAAGATAGGGACAATCGTCCGCGCGAGTCGTCTCACCGCAAGAAAGCACACTATCAATCTTCCCAGTGCCGTGATCTTCCTCCTACAACTGAGCCGGATAAAGAGAAGTCTTTGCAGAAGGGTTATCAGTCTGATGCTGCTCGAGAACAACATTCCAGTTCATCGAGTACGAGGCAAGTTCGAGAGCCGCGTAAAAGAACGGAATTCTCTAAGCCTCCTCCTCCTGCTCCTGCCGTGGACCCAACTGTTGCGGAAAAGATGGTCGACCTTAAGGCCAAGTTTCCGAAAATTTGTTTTGACGGTTTGAAATTCCTCCCGGCCATCCATCACATTCCTGGGCACGTGAAGCAAAGTGCCATTGCCTGCAACAATGACGTCTATGTTCAACATGACGCATTCGTGCACTTGGTGGAGAAGATCTCAGAAGTATCTGTCGAGCGTCAACACGAGATTGACCGTCTGAATCTGGAGGCTGACAGCGATAAGAAAATCATCAAACTCCAAGACGAAGAACTCGCCTCTTATAAGTTAAAGCTAGAAGCCGCTGAACAAGGTGCAAAAGATACTGCCGAGGCAGTTACTCGCTTAGAGGTGGCTCACAAAAAGGAGCTTGACGAAGCAGTTCAGCGCAGCGGCGCCCTTGCCCTAGAAAAAGACTCTGTCCAAAAAGAAAGGGACGTGCTCGCTACTCAAGTCAAAGAGCTGAAAGAACAACTCTCCAAGGAGAAAGAAGACAAAATAGCCGCTCAGGAAGAATCATAGCGGTATTGTGATGAGATTGTTGCTACCCGGCTCCTGAAGGCAAAGCTCGATGGTGAACTTGCCGGGGTCAAGAAAATGAAGGATGAGGCCCGTGAGGAGGGCAAAAGAATGGCTGTGGAGGAGCTTGATTCTCGCCTTGAGGCGGCCGCAGAGGCCGGCAGGGAAGAGGTCAAAAGTATGTTTGACCCGTTGATCGCCGAGTACGGAGCCCGCGTCCTTATGCACCGCGACCTTACATTCTTGGGCGACGGCTACCATGAATCCCTCGCTGAGGCATGGGAAACTCTGATAAAGATCAAGAAAGTCGAGTCAGGCTCCGAAGAAATCGACGAGGATGCACTGGTGAAGGAGTTCCTGAGGGGTAATGAGCCATCGGATTTATCCGCAGCATTGGCTCTCTATGGCAAAGGCTCTTCCCCTTCGAAAGAGAAGAATGACGAGGCTGGCCCGTCAGAGGCCGACGCTACTACTCCTCACATAGCCGCTCCTTATGCTGCTCAATCGGCTGGTCGGTCGACGCTTGATCCATTCGAGCAGCATGCCAGTTACGATCCCGAAGATCCCGGGCTCGGCGTTCATGTGTTGTCACCTATCCTGGAGGGTGAAACCCCGCGCGCCACCGATAGTCAACCTGATCCTGGTAGGAGATTCTTCTTTCTCTAGAAGTCGAAGAGATCCCGTCATTTTTCAACAGTGGTTATTCGTTCTAATGCCCACTTCTTATATTTTCGCACAGGTTGTTCTGACACCGAGCTAACTCCGAGGAGCGATGACGCCAAGGAGGAAGCGGGGAAAACAAGCGACGTTGCTCACGCAGGGGTAACTCCCGGCCCAGACGCTCAAGTGATCGGGGCGCTTGATGATGACAAACTTGATACTTCGTCTCCTGCCGAAGGAAGCGACGAAGTTAAAATCACTGGCGCCTCTGAACATACTTCAGAGATGAGCATGAAGGATCGTCTTGCCGACGAGGAGAAGAGAAAGGTCAAAGTCAAAGTTGAATCTGAAGTCCTGGAACTTACTGACCCGCAGAACAGACCTCTGAAAATCATCTCCCGGGCAGGTCCAAACCACTAGATGTTCCGTCTCCTACTCCTGACTCCGTCTCTCTAGCAAGCAAAAAGTCCAAGAAAAAACGTGAGGGAGAGGAGTTGTCGGAAACACCAAAGGCAGACAAGAAGAAGAAGTCGAAGAAATGATCGATGCACTTGTTCAACAAGTTTTTGCTTAAGTTTGTAACTGTTTCCATCTTCCATAACTTGTAGTTTGTATAGGCCCGAATTTTGTAGGAGTGATCTTGTATCCCTATTTTGGACTTATCGAATAAAATTTTAGTTTCTTCTTGTTTGAATGATTCTCTTGTCTTTATTTGGTTTGCTGACACTGTGCTCCGAGGACTCGGAGACTTGAGACTGTTCATACTCTAGTCCGCGCTCTGGGGACTTGGAGACTTGAAATCGTTCATACTCTAGTCCGCGCTCTGGGGACTTAGAGTACTCCGCTCCGCACTCTGGGGATTCGGAGATTGGAAGTCGTTTATACTCTAGTCCGCGCTCTGGGGACTTAGAGTACTCCGCTCCGCACTCTGGGGATTCGGAGATTGGAATCGTGTATACTCTAGTCCGCGCTCTGGGGACTTAGAGTACTCCGTTCCGCGTTCTGGGGGTTCGGATATTGGAATCGTTTATACTATAGTCCGCGCTCTGGGGACTTAGAGTACTCCGTTCCGCGCTCTGGGGATTCGGAGATTGGAATCGTTTATACTCTAGTCCGCGCTCTGGGGACTTAGAGTACTCCGTTCCGCGCTCTGGGGATTCGGAGATTGGAATCGTTTATACTCTAGTCCGCGCTCTGGGGACTTAGAGTACTCCGTTCCGCGCTCTGGGGATTCGGAGATTGGAATCGTTTATACTCTAGTCCGCGCTCTGGGGACTTAGAGTACTCCGCTCCGCACTCTAGGGATTCAGAGATTGGAATCGTTTATACTCTAGTCCGCGCTCTGGGGACTTAGAGTACTCCGTTCCGCGCTCTGGAGATTCGGAGATTGGAATCGTTTATACTCTAGTCCGCGCTCTGGGGACTTAGAGTACTCCGCTCCGCACTCTGGGGATTCGGAGATTGGAATCGTTTATACTCTAGTCCGCGCTCTGGGGACCTAGAGTACTCCGCTCCGCACTCTGGGGATTCGGAGATTGGAATCGTTTATACTCTAGTCCGCGCTCTGGGACCTAGAGTACTCCGCTCCGCACTCTGGGGATTCGGAGATTGGAATCGTTTATACTCTAGTCCGCGCTCTGGGGACCTAGAGTACTCCGCTCCGCACTCTGGGGATTCGGAGATTGAAATCGTTTATACGAGCATGTATGTCGCGCAGAATAGTGTAATTTATCATCCAATTAAGAGATATAGAAACTTCATAGAAAATGTGGCTTCAAGCCTTTATTAATGAAAATCAACTAAATTGCTCGATTACAACTTTAAAAGGAAACTAAATCATTATTGAATGGAAACATGCAGGAAACAATAGTGCCTATAGCAAGAAAGGGAAACATGCTAAATGTAATAGTGCCGCAAATGTTCACTGTTCCATGCTCGGGGGAGTGTCGCGCCATCAACGGTCGCTAGCTTGAATGTTCCTTCTCCAAGCTTCCGTTCAATGGCGTATGGACCTTCCCAGCTGGGATTCATGCGTGATGGTACTGGGAAGACTCGTTTCAGAACGAGATCTCCCACATCAAAGATTCTTGGACGGACTCTGCCGTCATAGTAACGCTTGACTCGATGTCTGTGCGCCGCCGCCCTTAATTCAGCTTCTTCCCGTTTTTCATCGATGCAGTCCAGTGACTCCAGCAAGAGGTTTTGGTTCGCCTTGGGATCGTAGTACGTCACTCGGTGCGATGGAACTTCAAGTTCCACAGGTATAACGGCTTCAGAGCCGTATGCCAAGGCGAACGGAGTGTGGCCGGTCGCGGACTTGTGGGTAGTTCTATACGCCCATAATGCTGTCGGGAGTTCATCTACCCATTTGCCTCCAACCTTCTCCAGGCGCTTCTTTAGTATGGACTTGATTATCTTGTTAACGGCCTCGACTTGTCCGTTAGCTTTTGGGTGTGCAACGGCGGCGAACTTTTTCTCGATGCCGTACTTTAAACAGAACTCTTTGAACTCTTTACTTTCGAATTGCGTTCCGTTGTCTGTAATGATGGTGCGTGGAAGGCCAAAGCGGCATATAATGTTTCGTACAACGAAGTTAATGACTTTCTTAGAGGTGATAGTGGCCAAAGGTTCTGCCTCAGCCCATTTCGTGAAATAGTCGACTGCAACTATCGCGTATTTCGCACCACCTTTGGATAGAGGCAAAGAGGCGACTATGTCGATTCCCCAGATCGCGAATGGCCAAGGACTGATCATTTGTGTGAGTTCCGTTGACGGAGCCCTCGGGATTTTTGCATATCTTTGACACTTGTCGCATTTTCTTGCGTAGTCCGCGGCATCCCGGTTTACGGTGGGCCAGTAATACCCATAGCGGAGGATTTTCTTTGCTAGCGTTTGCCCCCCAGTATGGTCGCTGCATTCCCCTTCATGGACTTCCCTCAAGACTCGCTTTGTTTCATCATGAGCGATGCACCGTAACAATGGGACTGAGAATCCTTTTCGGTACATGGATCCATCCTGCATTACGTACCGCGCAGCCTTTCGAAGGACCTGTCGTCTTTCGCTTCTTTTTTCTGGTAAAGCCCCGGTTGTCAGGTACAGTTTGAATGGGGTTATCCACGAGTCCTTCTCGATCTCTGTTTCCAACACGAGATCGATTTTCATCTCGTCCACACTCGGGGCATGCAAGACTTCAACGGGATACAATCCCATTTGTTGAACATCGTCGGTACTTGCGAACTTATCCAACAAGTCGGCTTCTTTGTTTTGTTCTCGCGGGATATGTGAAATGTCATAACGCTCAAGATTTGATAGTAGTTCCTGGACCTGAACGAGGTACGGAGCAAGCTTTCGTCCTTTTGCTTGGTAGTCTCCTCGTACTTGGTAAACCACTAACTGCGAGTCACAAAAGATTTCGACTGATTCGATCCCGAGTTCTTTGATAAGCTTCAAGCCAGCGATTAGTGCTTCATATTCAGCTTCGTTGTTTGTAGCCGGAAAATCGAGCTTCAGGGCATAACAGATTGATCGGTTTTCCGGAGTTATAAGAACTACGCCCGCGCCGGAGCAACGGTCGTTTGATGCACCGTCAGTGTATAATTTCCATCGAATGGGGGGAATGATGTCGTGATCGTCCGGTTTGATGGGTATGGTAAATTCAGCGATGAAGTCTGCTAACGCTTGCCCTCGGATGGCTCTCCGTGGTAAGTACGCGATATCGAATTGGCTCAACTCGATGTTCCATTTTAGCAATCTTCCAGAAGTTTCCGGTCGTTGAAGTACCTGCCTCAGGGGTTGATCGGTATAAACGCCGATTGAATGCGCTTGAAAGTATGGGCGCAGCTTGCGTGATGCAATCACCAAGCAATAAGCCAATTTCTCAATTTTAGGGTAATTCTTCTCTGCCCCCATTAAACGCTTGCTAACATAATATACCGGCTTCTGGACTCGATCCTCCTCACGGACCAAAGCTGCGCTTATCGCATGAGGGGATATAGCCAAGTAAACGTACAGCATCTCATGGTCAACTGGTTTAGATAGCATTGGTGGGCTCTCCAGATGCCTTACCAGGTTCTGGAAAGCTTCCTCGCAGCTAGACGTCCATTCAAAATTCCTCTTTCCTTTCTTTATTATGTCAAAGAACGGGATGCACTTGTCAGTTGCTTTGGATATAAATCGACTCAGCGCAGCCACTTTTCCGTTCAAGCTCTTTACCTACTTTATAGTCCTGGGCGCTTGTACATCTCGAATGGCTTGGATCTTTTCTGGGTTGGCTTCGATTCCCCTAGCGTTGACGATGAATCCTAAAAACTTCCCTGATGCAACGCCGAAAGAACACTTCAGCGGGTTGATCTTCATTCCATAGAACCTAAGTATGTTAAACATTTCAGCTAAGTCTTGAATGTGGTCGTTTGACCGCCGTGACTTCACGAGCATGTCATCCACATAGACTTCCATGGTTTTGCCCAGCTGGTCCTTGAACATTCGATTCACCAGACGTTGGTAAGTTGCTCCAGCATTCTTTAATCCAAAGGGCATCACTACATAGCAATACAGCCCGACATTTGTAACGAAGCTGGTATGTTCTTGGTTCGGAATATGCATTGGGATTTGGTTGTATCCCGAGTACGCATCCATGAATGACAATAATTCGTGTCCTGCTGTGGAATCGACCAATTGATCGATCCTAGGCAACGGGAAACTGTCCTTAGGGCATGCTTTGTTCAAGTCGGAATAATCTATGCAAGTCCTCCATTTCCCATTCGCCTTCTTTACTAGCACGGGGTTGGAGACCCACTCCGGGTAGAGGGCGTCGCGGACGAACCCATTTGCTTTGAGTTTGTCCACCTCCTCTTCAAGAGCGGCGGATCTCTCTAGATCCATTTCTCTCCTTTTTTGCTTGACTGGGACGTATTTCAGGTCTACGTTCAACATATGACTTGTGATGGCGGGAGAAATCCCACACATATCAGAATGCGTCCAGGCAAAAACATCAAGGTTTGCCCGGAGGAAGTCGCTAAGGTCTTCTGTCATTGCGGGGCCTAACTGTGATCCGATCTTCAGTATTCGCGAAGGGTCGTCACGGCTAACTGAAATGTCAATTGTTAATTCAGCCGGTGCCGCCTTCTCTTCCCTGGGTTTCTCATCGTCGTCTCTCGGATCTATATCTCCGTAGATCCGAGAACTATGCCCGAGCCAGGGCTCGGGCACTACTTGTCAATTATTCGTATTGAGGATGCGGACGGGATTGTCCGCAACCTTTCCTTTCTCCCTCCGGTGGGCCTCTCGGAGCTCGGCCACATAACAAGAACGACCAGCTGCTTGGTCACCGTGAACAATGCCTACTCCTTTGTCAGTCGGAAACTTCAAAGTCAAGCACCACGGGGCTAGTGCCGCCCTAAATTCAGCCAGGGCCGGCCGACCCAAGAAAACATTATATGGAGAGTCCACATCCAAAACTACAAAGGGTAGAATTCGTACCCTCCGACGCTCGCCTTGTCCCAGTTCAACTGGTAACTCGACATATCCTACTGCATCAGTCGCAGCGCCGTTAAAGCCGTTGATACGAGCTTTGGATGGTTTCAAGTCTTTTGTCTCTAGCTTCATCTGATCATAGGCCTTCTTGAAGATGATGTTGACTGAACTTCCACAATCAATCAAAATTATTTTTACATATGCTGGTCCGATTGTTGCAGATATGACCATGGGATCGATGGTCGGAGCCTCTACCTGATCAGCATCTCTGTTTCTGAACACAATATCGTCTGTCATCACGTGCTGCTGCTTAGCAGGGGCCCCGTCCTCTACGTTCGAACAGCACTCAAAATCTGCATGCTTCAAGGAGCTCGCATATCGTTCCATCTCTTGCCAGTTCTTATCTGCGGGATGAGGTCCGCCGATAATTGTATTTATAACCAGTCTTCCAACAGTCCGGGCAGGTTCCTCAGGATGACGTGGAGCCGGTGCACGACCTGGGTTGGACGTTCCCTGTCCTCCTTCCTGTGGATCCTTTACAAATTCTTGCAACTTCTTTTGTCTGATCAATTTCTCGATAGCGTCATGCAGGTGTCTGCATTCTTCCGTGTTGTGTCCATAAGTTTCATGGAAGCGGCAATATTTCCCAGTCCGTTTCTGTTCTTCAGTTGATTCTTTCGGACGTGGTTTTCTGTATTGAAAAGTATTGCATGTGGATAGGTAAATGTTCTCAAGTGGGGCGTTTAGCGGAGTGTACTCGCTGTAGCTTGGAATTCTCGACTTCCACTTTCCCGCTTCTTTCCTCTTTCCTTGACTTCTTCCTCCGGACTCTTTGGGCTGCACAGGCTTACTCTGGACGTTGACTTGGACCTTTCCTGAATTGTCTCCAGATTGCTTCACAGCAATGTTGCTCTTAATTGACTCTTGGGCAGGTCCCGGTGCCTTGTCTCGTCGTACCCACCTAGCTTCCTCTCTTCTTATGAACTGGTGTGCCTTGGAGTAGAAATGCTCTAGCGTAGCCGGAGGTTTTCCTGCCAGCCAATCTCCGAATTCAGAATCCGGATCTACACCTCTCATTACAGCCATTAGAATTGCATGGTCGTTGGGATTACTGACTTCAGTTGCCGCAACGTGGAATCTTTGTAAGTACTCCTTCAGCGACTCTCCGGGATTTTGGATTACACCTGACAGAGACATCACGTCCTTCGGGCGTGTAGTGTGTATCCTGAATTGCTCAATAAACTTCTTTGCCAACTCCTCGAAATTTGATACGGATCGCGGAGGAAGTCGGGTGAACCACATAGTAGCGATCCCAGATAGAGTAACCGGAAAGCACCTACACTTGGTGGCATCATTTGCTCTGGCTGAATCCATCATCCATTCATACCTCATTACATGTTGTCTGGGGTCAGTCTTTCCTTCGTATGCAGGAATGGTTGGCATGCTAAACTTCTTGGGGTAGGCCGCTTGCAGCACAACATCCGTGAACGGAGTATGACTTCTTGACACTCCCCAATCGTCATTTGATAAGCCCTGATTTTCTTTCATCAGTTGCCTGATCATGGCTGTCAGATCGGGTGTTTGTATGGAAGCTGGGAGGTTGGAGTCAGTTCTACGCGCCTGTCCATGCTGATGCCTCCTTTCCTGGCGATCTGCCAATCGTGCGTCGTGAGGTTCAACATTGTTATCATCTTGATGATCTGGAGCTCCCTCCTCCATCTGTACTCCGGTTCGGAAGTTTCCAGTTCTGGCTTGGTCGCGGTCTCCTACTGTTCGAACAGCAGCATCTGCCCTTGCAGCTTCAGTCTTACGGCGTCTGCGCCTGGGTGGCTCATCAGAAGAAGTTGAGCTGTCAGAAGAGGAATAAGCAGCTGGATTGCCCCCAGCATTCTGTTGCTGCTGTTGAGTGAGCTGTGCCATCAGGTTGGCATTAGCTTGCATCTGTTCTCCCAGTTGTCTCCTGCTTTCCCTAAGTTCTCTCATCAAGTCGTTGAACTCCACTCTGGTGACAACTGGAGTCTGTTCTTGAGCGGCAATCCCTGCACTCGGGATCGCTGGTTGATTGCTAGGTCCTGCTTGTTGCACGCTAGCAGTCTCTCGGGCATCTGCATTAAGAGAAGCTGACCTGGTACGTGGTCTTGCCATTGTAGAGTTATTAGTATGAACTCTGAGTAGAATCAGCGGATGTTCTATCAGTAAGTCGGATCTTCTTTGGGGGATTTGCTCAATCCAGTAGCTTCAAAGCAGATCCTTGAGGTCTGAGAATTCGATTCTCAGTGAAAGCACCAAAGTGTTAGCACCAAAATTGGTCACTAACCTCGTAGAAGAAGATTGTGAAGAGATATAAGTGATGAAATCAAATTAAACAGAGAAGACAACGCTAATCTAAATACAGAAAGTAAGAACACCAAATTTATAGTGGTTTGGCGTAATTGCCTACGTCCACTTTGAGGTTAAACTTTATTGATCTTCTTTATAGTTGATTACCAATACAATTCATGAATCAAATGTTTGAATGAAGTTGTTAAGTAGAGAAGATGAGTTTTGAAAATGGCAGAGTCTCCCCGGTGTTTTCTCTCCCAAAAAAGGATCCATTTCACTGTGACCCTGCCCCTCTATTTATAGGCAAAGATGGGCTGGACTTCCCAAGCGGGCTTGTTAGCCGAACGTTCGAGCCCAGGCGCTGCATGCCGAACCAGGTACGTCGAACGCTTCTTTGCCGAACGGTCCTTCCCATGCCAAACGGTCCTTCCCATGCCGAACGGTGCTCCTGATGTATGGGAAGTGTAGGGTGATTGCAGTGAAGCCGAGCGTATCTCTATTTGAAGCTCTTGACCAACCAATGTATGTAGTTCGAACGCTCTCGTTGCCGAGTTATCCTATCGCCGAGTTCCACTGACGCCGAGTGCCTCTGGATGCCGAGTACCGTGGGATGCCGAACACTAGTTGACGCTGAGCATAGGTTGTTGCCGAGTGCTCTCCTTGACGCCGAATGCCCTTACGCCGAGTACCTTGTTATGCCGAGCAGTCTTGATGCCGAGTACCCTGTTATGCCGAGCGGTCTCGATGCCGGACACTAATGGATGCCGAGCACTATGCCGAGCACACTTGTCGCCGAGCACTCATGGATGTCAGTTGCTTCGCCGAACACTCCCGGATGGCCAGTGCTTCGCCGAACACTCCTTGATGCCAATCGCTCTCTGATGCCGAGCACTTATTGCCGAGTACTAGTTGCCTGATCAAATCCCCAGGAAACACGTCCAAAATACCGAAACAGTGTCGTACGACTTTTAGAAACGAGTGCATGGATTTGAAATGGAACAGTACCATAGTGCACCACTCTCCAGCGATGGTATATCGACGACTAGCCACGGTGATCGCGTTTTACCATAAAATTCACGTGAAGAAAACTATGGGTAAAAAAAAACTATCGAGTCCCGAAAGTGATTCGGGTAGTCTTTTTTTGGATATGGAACTATGCATTGACGGCTAAAAGATGTCAAAGCCGTAGAACTCACAGCGTTCTGACTGGTTATGGCTTCCGTAACTCCAAAAGAAGCAACCGTTATTGCTGTCCGAATAATCGATATCCTCAGGGCGCAACATCTACGGTGCAAGGTGCAACGTCCATCCAATATGCCGCAACAGTGCCGTACAACTTTTAGAAATGAGTGCATGGATTTGAAATGGAATAGTACCATGGTGCACAACTATGCGGTATATCAACGACTAGCCACGGCGATCGCGCATTACCATAAAATTCACGTGAAGAAAAAGATAGGTAAAAAAAACTATCGAGTGCCGAAAGTGATTCGGATAGTCTTTATTTGGATATGGAACTATGCATTGACGGCTAAAAGCCGTCAAAGCCGTAGAACTCACAAAGAGATTCATTTTGACTAGTTATGGCTCCCGTAACTCCAAAAGAGGCAACCGTTATGGCTGTCCGAATAATCGATATCCTCAGGGCGCAACATCTATGGTGCAAGGTGCAACATCCGTCCATAATGCCGAAACAATGCCATACGACTTTTATAAATGAGTGCATGGATTTGAAATGGAACAGTACCATGGTGCACCACTCTCCAGCAGTGGTATATCGACGACCAGCCACGGTGATCGCGTTTTACTATAAAATTCACGTGAAGAAATCGATGGGTAAAAAAAACTTTCGAGTCCCGAAAGTGATTCGGGTAGTCTTGTTTTGGATATGGAACTATGCATTGACGGCTAAAAGTAGTCAAAGCCGTAGAACTTACAGAGAGCTTCGTTTTGAATGGTTATGGCTCCCGTAACTCCAAAAGAGGCAACCGTTATGGCTGTCCGTATAATCGATATCCTCAAGGTGCAACATCTACGGTGCAAGGTGCAACATCCATCCAAAATGCCGAAACAGTGCCATACGACTTTTATAAATGAGTGCATGGATTTGAAATGGAACAGTACCATGGTGCACCACTCTCCAGCGATGGTATATCGATGACTAGCCACGGTGATCGCGTTTTACCATAAAATCGACGTGAAGAAAACGATGGGTAAAAAAGAACTATCGAGTGCCAAAAACGATTCAGATAGTCTTTTTTTGGATATGTAACTTTGCATTGCCGGCTAAAAGCTGTCAAAGCTGTAGAACTCACAAAGAGCTTCGTTTTGACTGGTTATGGCCCCCGTAACTCAGAAAGAGGCAACCGTTATGGTAGTCCAAATAATAGATATCCTCGGTGCGCAACATCTACGGTGCAAGGTGCAACCTCCGTCCAAAATGCTGAAATAGTGCCATACGAATTTTAGAAATGAGTGCATGGATTTGAAACGGAACAATACCATGGTGCACCACTCTCCAGCGATGGTATACCGACGACCAGCCACGGTGATCGCGTTTTTCCATAAAATTCACGTGAAGAAAACTATGGGTAAAATAACTATCGAGTCCCGAATGTGATTCGGGTAGTCTTTTTTTGGATATGGGACTATGAATTGATGGCTAAAAGTTGTCAAAGCCGTAGAACTCACAGAGAGCTTCGTTTTGACTGGTTATGACTCCCGTAACCCAAAAGAGGCAACCGTTGTGGCTGTCCGAATAATCGATATCCTCAGGGCGCAACATCTACGGTGCAAGGTGCAACATCCGTCCAAAATGCCGATACAGTGCCATACGACTTTTAGAAATGAGTGCATGGATTTGAAACGGAACACTACCTTGGTGCACCACTATCCAGCGGTGGTATATCGATGACCAGCCATAGTGATCGCGTTTTACCATAAAATTCACATGAAGAAAACGATGGGTAAAAAAACTATCGAGTGCAGAAAGTGATTCAGATAGTCTTTTTTTGGATATGGGACTATGCATTGACGGCTAAAAGCCGTCAAAGCCGTAGAACTCACAAAGAGCTTCGTTTTGACTGGTTATGGCTCTCGTAACTCCAAAAGAGGCAACCGTTATGGCTGTCCGAATAATCGATATCCTCAGGGCGCAACATCTACGGTGCAAGGTGCAACATCCGTCCAAAATGCCGAAATACTGCCGTACGACTTTTAGAAATGAGTGCATGGATTTGAAACAGAACAATACCATGGTGCACCATTCTCCAGCGATGGTATATCGAACACCAGCGACGGTGATCACGTTTTACCATAAAATTCACATGAAGAAAACGATGGGTAAAAAAAAACTATCGAGTCCCGAAAGTGATTCGGGTAGTCTTTTTTTGGATATGGAACTACCCATTGATGGCTAAAAGCTATCAAAGCCGTAGAACACACAGCGTTCTGACTGGTTATGGCTCCCGTAACTCCAAAAGAGGCAACCGTTATGGTTGTCCGAATAATCGATATCCTCAGGGCGAAACATCTACGGTGCAAGGTTCGACATCCGTCCAAAATGCCAAAACAGTGCCGTATGACTTTTACAAATGAGTGCATGGATTTGAAACGGAAAAGTACCATGGTGCACCACTCTCCAGCGGTGGTATATCGACCACCATCCACGGTGATCGTGTTTTACCATAAAATTCACGTGAAGTAAACGATGGGTAAAAAAAAATATCGAGTCTCGAAAGTGATTCGGGTAGTTTTCTTTTGGATATGGAGCTATGCATTGACGGCTAAAAGCTGTCAAAGCCGTAGAACTCACAGAGGGCTTTGTTTTGACTAGTTATGGCTTCCGTAACTCCAAAAGAGGCAACCGTTATGGCTGTCCGAATAATCGATATCCTCAGGGCGCAACATCTACGGTGCAAGGTGCAACATCCGTCCAAAATGTCGAAACAGTGTCGTACGACTTTTAGAAATGAGTGCATGGATTTGAAACGGAACAGTAACACGGTGGACCACGCTCCACCGGTGGTATATCGACGACCAGCCACGGTGATCGCGTTTTACCATAAAATTCACGTGAAGAAAACGATGGGTAAAAAAAATTTCGAGTCCCGAAAGTGATTCGGGTAGTCTTTTTTGGATAGGGAACTATGCATTAACGGCTAAAAGCTATCGAAGCCGTAGAACTCATAGCGTTCTGACTGGTTATGGCTCCCGTAACTCCAAAAGAGGCAACCGTTATTGTTGTCCGAATAATCGATATCCTCAGGGCGCAACATCTACGGTGCAAGGTGCAACATCCGTCCAAAATGACGAAACAGTGTCGTACGACTTTTAGAAACGAGTGCATGGATTTGAAACTGAACAGTACCATGGTGCACCACTATCCAGTGGCGGTATATCAACGACCAGCCATGGTGGTCGCGTTTTACCATAAAATTCACGTGAAGAAAAGGATGGGTAAAAAAAAACTATCAAGTGCCGAAAGTGATTCGGGTAGTCTTGTTTTGGATATGGGAATATGCATTGACGGCTAAAAGCAGTCAAAGCCGTAGAACTCACAGAGAGCTTCGTTCTTACTGGTTATGGCTCCCGTAACTCCAAAAGAGGCAACCGTTATGGGTGTTCGAATAATCGATATCCTCAGGGCGCAACATCTATGGTGCAAGGTGCAACATCCGTCAAAAATGCCGAAACAGTGCCATACGACTTTTAGAAATGAGTGCATGGATTTGAAACGGAATAGTACCATGGTGCACCACTATCCAGCTGTGGTATATCGACGACCAGCCACGGTGATCGCGTTTTACCATAAAATTCATGTGAAGAAACCGATGGGTAAAAAAAACTATCGAGTGCCAAAAACGATTCAGATAGTCTTTTTTTGGATATGTAACTTTGCATTGGTGGCTAAAATCTGTCAAAGCTGTAGAACTCACAAAGAGCTTCGTTTTGACTAGTTATGGCTCCCGTAACTCAGAAAGATGCAACCGTTATGGCAGTCCAAATAATCGATATCGAAAGTGCGCAACATCTACGGTGCAAGGTGCAACATCCGTCCAAAATGCCGAAACAGTGCCGTACGATTTTTAGAAATGAGTGCATGGATTTGAAACGGAACAATACCATGGTGCACCACTCTCCAGCGATGGTATACCGACGACCAGCCACGGTGATTGCGTTTTACCGTAAAATTCATGTGAAGAAAACTATGGGTAAAAAAAAACTATCGAGTCCCGAATGTGATTCGGGTAGTCTTTTTTTGGATATGGGACTATGAATTGATGGCTAAAAGTTTTCAAAGCCGTAGAACTCACAGAGAGCTTTGTTTTGAATTGTTATGACTCCCGTAACTCCAAAAGAGGCAACCGTTATGGATGTCCGAATAATCGATATCCTTAGGGCGCAACATCTACGGTGCAAGGTGCAACATCCGTCCAAAATGCCGAAACAGTGCCGTACGACTTTTAGAAATGAGTGCGTGGATTTGAAACGGAACACTACCTTGGTGGACCACTATCCAGCGGTGGTATATCGACGACCAGCCACGGTGATCGCGTTTTACCATAAAATTCACGTGAAGAAAACGATGGGTAAAAAAAACTATCGAGTGCCGAAAGTGATTCAAATTGTCTTTTTTTGGATATGGGACTATGCATTGACGGCTAAAAGCTGTCAAAGCCGTAGAACTCATATAGAGCTTCGTTTTGACTGGTTATGGCTCCCGTAACTCCAAAAGAGGCAACCGTTATGGCTGTCCGAATAATCGATATCCTCAGGGCGCAACATCTACGGTGCAAGGTGCGACATCCGTAAAAAATACCGAAATAGTGCCGTACGACTTTTAGAAATGAGTGCATGGATTTGAAACAGAACAGTACCTTGGTGCACCTTTTTCCAGCGATGATATATCGAAGACCAGCGACGGTGATCGCGTTTTACCATAAAATTCACGTGAAGAAAACGATGGGTAAAAAAAAACTATCGAGTCCCGAAAGTGATTCGGGTAGTCTTTTTTTGGATATGGAACTATGCATTGACGGTTAAAAGCTATCAAAGCCGAAGAACTCACAGAGGGCTTCATCTTGACTGGTTATGGCTCCCGTAGCTCCAAAAGAGGCAACCATTATGGCTGCCTGAATAATCGATATCCTTAGGGCGTAACATCTACGGTGCAAGGTGCAACATCCGTCCAAAATGCCAAAACAGTGCCGTACGACTTTTAAAAATGAATGCATGGATTTGAAAAGGAACAGTACCATGGTGCACCACTCTCCAGCGGTGGTATATCGACGACCAGCCACGGTGATCGCGTTTTACCATAAAATTCACGTGAAGAAAACGATGGGTAAAAAAAACTATCGAGTGCCAAAAACGATTCAGATAGTCTTTTTTTGGATATGTAACTTTGCATTGGCGGCTAAAATCTGTCAAAGCTGTAAAACTCACAAAGAGCTTCGTTTTGACTGGTTATGGCTCCCGTAACTCAGAAAGAGGCAACCGTTATGGCAGTCCAAATAATCGATATCCTTAGTGCGCAACATCTACGGTGCAAGGTGCAACATCCGTCCAAAATGCCGAAACAGTGCCGTACGATTTTTAGAAATGAGTGCATGGATTTGAAACGGAACAATACCATGGTGCACCACTTTACAGTGATGGTATACCGACGACCAGCCACGGTGATCGCGTTTTACCGTAAAATTCACGTGAAGAAAACTATGGGTAAAAAAAAACTATCGAGTCCCGAATGTGATTCGGGTAGTCTTTTTTTGGATATGGGACTATGAATTGATGGCTAAAAGTTTTCAAAGCCGTAGAACTCACAGAGAGCTTCGTTTTGACAGGTTATGACTCCCGTAACTCCAAAAGAGGCAACCGTTATGGATGTCCGAATAATCGATATCCTCAGGGCGCAACATCTACGGTGCAAGGTGCAACATCCGTCCAAAATGCCGAAACAGTGCCGTATGACTTTTAGAAATGAGTGCATTGATTTGAAATGGAACACTACCTTGGTGCACCACTATCCAGTGGTGGTATATCGACGACCAGCCACGGTGATCGCGTTTTACCATAAAATTCACGTGAAGAAAACGATGGGTAAAAAAACTATCGAGTGCCGAAAGTGATTCAGATAGTCTTTTTTTGGATATGGGACTATGCATTGACGGCTAAAAGCCGTCAAAGCCGTAGAACTCACAAAGAGCTTCATTTTGACTAGTTATGGCTCCCGTAACTCCAAAAGAGGCAACCGTAATGGCTGTCCGAATAATCGATATCCTCAGGGCGCAACATCTACGTTGCAAGGTGCGACATCCGTCCAAAATTCCGAAATAGTGCCATACGACTTTTAGAAATGAGTGCATGGATTTGAAACAGAACAGTACCATGGTGCACCTTTCTCCAGCGATGATATATCGAAGACCAGCGACGGTGATCGCGTTTTACCATAAAATTCACGTGAAGAAAACGATGGGTAAAAAAAACTATCGAGTCCCGAAAGTGATTCGGGTAGTCTTTTTTTGGATATGGAACTATGCATTGACGGTTAAAAGATATCAAAGCCGTATAACTCACAGAGAGCTTCATCTTGACTGGTTATGGCTCCCATAGCTCCAAAAGAGGCAACCGTTATGGCTGCCCGAATAATCGATATCCTTAGGGCGTAACATCTACGGTGCAAGGTGCAACATCCGTCCAAAATGCCAAAACAGTGTCGTACGACTTTTAGAAATGAGTGCATGGATTTGAAACGGAACACTACCTTGGTGGACCACTATCCAGCGGTGGTATATCGACGACCAGCCACGGTGATCGCATTTTACCAAAAAATTCACGTGAAGAAAACGATGGGTAAAAAAACTATCGAGTGCCGAAAGTGATTCAGATCGTCTTTTTTTGGATATGGGACTATGCATTGACGGCTAAAAGCCGTCAAAGCCGTAGATCTCACAAAGAGCTTCATTTTGACTAGTTATGGCTCCCGTAACTCCAAAAGAGGCAACCGTAATGGCTGTCCGAATAATCGATATCCTCAGGGCGCAACATCTACGGTGCAAGGTGCGACATCCGTCCAAAATTCCGAAATAGTGCCATACGACTTTTAGAAATGAGTGCATGGATTTGAAACAGAACAGTACCATGGTGCACCTTTCTCCAGCGATGATATATCGAAGACCAGCGATGGTGATCGCGTTTTACCACAAAATTCACGTGAAGAAAACGATGGGTAAAAAAAAACTATCGAGTCCCGAAAGTGATTCGGGTAGTCTTTTTTTGGATATGGAACTATGCATTGACGGTTAAAAGCTATCAAAGCCGTATAACTCACAGAGAGCTTCATCTTGACTGGTTATGGCTCCCATAGCTCCAAAAGAGGCAACCGTTATGGCTGCCCGAATAATCGATATCCTCAGGGCGTAACATCTACGGTGCAAGGTGCAACATCCGTCCAAAATGCCAAAACAGTGCCATACGACTTTTAAAAATGAATGCATGGATTTGAAAAGGAACAGTACCTTGGTGCACCACTCTCCAGCGGTGGTATATCGACGACCAGCCACGGTGATCGCGTTTTACCATAAAATTCACGTGAAGAAAACGATGGGTAAAAAAAACTTTCGAGTCCCGAAAATGATTCGGGTAGTCTTGTTTTGGATATGGGACTATGCATTGACGGCTAAAAGCAGTCAAAGCCGTAGAACTCACAGAGAGCTTCATTTTGACTGGTTATGGCTCCCGTAACTCCAAAAGAGGCAACCGTTTTGGCTGTTCGAATAATCGATATCCTCAGGGCTCAACATCTACGGTGCAAGGTGCAACATCCGTCAAAAATGCCGAAACAGTGCCATATGACTTTTAGAAATGAGTGCATGGATTTGAAACGGAACAGTACCATGGTCCACCACTATCCAGCTGTGGTATATCGACGACCAGCCACGGTGATCGCGTTTTACCATAAAATTCACGTGAAGAAAACGATGGGTAAAAAAAACTATCCAGTGCCAAAAACAATTCAGATAGTCTTTTTTTGGATATGTAACTTTGCATTGGCGGCTAAAATCTGTCAAAGCTGTAGAACTCACAAAGAGCTTCGTTTTGACTGGTTATGGCTCCCGTAACTCAGAAAGAGGCAACCGTTATGGCAGCCCAAATAATCGATATCCTCATTGCGCAACATCTACGGTGCAAGGTGCAACATCCGTCCAAAATGCCGAAATAGTGCCGTACGATTTTTAGAAATGAGTGCATGGATTTGAAACGGAACAATACAATGGTGCACCACTCTCCAGCGATGGTATACCGACGACCAGCCACGGTGATCGTGTTTTACCGTAAAATTCACGTGAAGAAAACTATGGGTAAAAAAAAACATCGAGTCCCGAATGTGATTTGGGTAGTCTTTTTTTGGATATGGGACTATGAATTGATGGTTAAAAGTTGTCAAAGTCGTAGAACTCACAGAGAGCTTCATTTTGACTGGTTATGACTCCCGTAACTCCAAAAGAGGCAACCGTTATGGCTGTCCGAATAATCGATATCCTCAGGGCGCAACATCTACGGTGCAAGGTGCAACATCCGTCCAAAATGCCGAAACAGTGCCGTACGACTTTTAGAAATGAGTGCATAGATTTGAAACGGAACACTACCGTGGTGCACCACTATCCAACGGTGGTATATCGATGACCAGCCACGGTGATCGCGTTTTACCATAAAATTCACGTAAAGAAAACGATGGGTAAAAAAAACTATCGAGTGCCGAAAGTGATTCAGATAGTTATTTTTTGAATATGAGACTATGCATTGACGGCTAAAAGCTGTCAAAGCCGTAGAACTCACAAAGAGCTTCGGTTTGACTGGTTATGGCTCCCGTAACTCCAAAAGAGGCAACCATTATGGCTGTCCGAATAATCGATATCCTCAGGGCGCAACATCTACGGTGCAAGGTGCGACATCCGTCCAAAATACTGAAATAGTGCCGTACGACTTTTAGAAATGAGTGCATGGATTTGAAACAGAACAGTACCATGGTGCACCTTTCTCCAGCGATGATATATCGAAGACCAGCGACGGTGATCGCGTTTTACCATAAAATTCACGTGAATAAAACGATGGGTAAAAAAAACTATCGAGTCCCGAAAGTGATTCGGGTAGTCTTTTTTTAGATATGGAACTATGCATTGACGGTTAAAAGCTATCAAAGCCGTATAACTCACAGAGAGCTTCATCTTGACTGGTTATGGCTCCCGTAGCTCCAAAAGAGGCAACCGTTATGGCTGCCCGAATAATCGATATCCTCTGGGCGTAACATCTACGGTGCAAGGTGCAACATCCGTCCAAAATGCTGAAACAGTGCCGTACGACTTTTAAAAATGAATGCATGGATTTGAAAAGGAACAGTACCATGGTGCACCACTCTCCAGCGGTGGTATATCGACGACCAGCCACGGTGATCGCGTTTTACCATAAAATTCACGTGAAGAAAACGATGGGTAAAAAAAACTTTCGAGTCCCGAAAGTGATTCGGGTAGTCTTGTTTGGATATGGGACTATGCATTGACGGCTAAAAGCAGTCAAAGCCGTAGAACTCACAGAGAGCTTCGTTTTGACTGGTTATGGCTCCTGTAACTCCAAAAGAGGCAACCGTTATTGCTGTTCGAATAATCGATATCCTCAGGGCGCAACATCTACGGTGCAAGGTGCAACATCCGTCAAAAATGCCGAAACAGTGCCATACGACTTTTAGAAATGAGTGCATGGATTTGAAACGGAACAGTACCATGGTGCACCACTATCCAGCTGTGGTATATCGACGACCAGCCACGGTGATCGCGTTTTACCATAAAATTCACGTGAAGAAAACGATGGGTAAAAAAAACTATCGAGTGCCAAAAACAATTCAGATAGTCTTTTTTTGGATATGTAACTTTGCATTGGCGGCTAAAATTTGTCAAAGCTATAGAACTCACAAAGAGCTTCGTTTTGACTGGTTATGGCTCCCGTAACTCAGAAAGAGGCAACCGTTATGGCTGTCCAAATAATCGATATCCTCAGTGCGCAACATCTACGGTGCAAGGTGCAACATCCGTCCAAAATGCCGAAACAGTGCCATACGATTTTTAGAAATGAGTGCATGGATTTGAAACGGAACAATACAATGGTGCATCACTCTCCAGCGATGGTATACCGACGACCAGCCACGGTGATCGCGTTTTACCATAAAATTCACGTGAAGAAAACTATGGGTAAAAAAAACATCGAGTCCCGAATGTGATTCGGGTAGTCTTTTTTTTGGATATGGGACTATGAATTGATGATTAAAAGTTGTCAAAGTCGTAGAACTCACAGAGAGCTTCATTTTGACTGGTTATGACTCCCGTAACTCCAAAAGAGGCAACCGTTATGGCTGTCCGAATAATCGATATCCTCAGGGCGCAACATCTACGGTGCAAGGTGCAACATCCGTCGAAAATGCCGAAACAGTGTCGTACGACTTTTAGAAATGAGTGCATAGATTTGAAACGGAACACTACCTTGGTGCACCACTATCCAACGGTGGTATATCGATGACCAGCCACGGTGATCGCGTTTTACCATAAAATTCACGTAAATAAAATGATGGGTAAAAAAAACTATCGAGTGCCGAAAGTGATTCGGATAGTCTTTTTTTGGATATGGGACTATGCATTGACGGCTAAAATCTGTCAAAGCCGTAGAACTCACAAAGAGCATCGTTTTGACTGGTTATGGCTCCCGTAACTCCAAAAGAGGCAACCGTTATGGCTGTCCGGATAATCGATATCCTCAGGGCGCAACATCTACGGTGCAAGGTGCAACATCCGTCCAAAATGCCGAAATAGTGCCATACGACTTTTAGAAATGAGTGCATGGATTTGAAACAGAACAGTACCATGGTGCACCATTCTCCAGCGATGATATATCGAAGACCAGCGACGGTGATCGCGTTTTACCATAAAATTCACGTGAAGAAAACGATGGGTAAAAAAAACTATCGAGTCCCGAAAGTGATTCGGGTAGTCTTTTTTTGGATATGGAACTACTCATTGACAGCTAAAAGCCATCAAAGCCATAGAACTCACAGCGTTCTGACTGGTTATGGCTCCCGTAACTCCAAAAGAGGCAACCGTTATGGCTGTTCGAATAATCGATATCCTCAGGGCGCTACATCTACGGTGCAAGGTGCAACATCCGTCAAAAATGCCGAAACAGTGCCATACGACTTTTAGAAATGAGTGCATGGATTTGAAATGGAACAGTACCATGGTGCACCACTATCCAGCTATGGTATATCAACGACCAACCACGGTGATCGCGTTTTACCATAAAATTCACGTGAAGAAAACGATGGGTAAAAAAAAACTATCGAGTGCCAAAACCAATTCGGATAGTCTTTTTTTGGATATGTAACTTTGCATTGGCGGCTAAAATCTATCAAAGCTGTAGAACTCACAAAGAGCTTCGTTTTGTCTAGTTATGGCTCCCGTAACTCAGAAAGAGGCAACCGTTATGGCAGTCCAAATAATCGATATCCTCAGTGCGCAACATCTACGGTGCAAGGTGCAACATCCATCCAAAATGTCGAAACAGTGCCGTACGATTTTTAGAAATGAGTGCATGGATTAGAAACGGAACAATACCATGGTGTGCCACTCTCCAGCGATGGTATACCGACGACCAGCCACGGTGATCGCGTTTTACCGTAGAATTCACGTGAAGAAAACTATGGGTAAAAAAAACATCGAGTCCCGAATGTGATTTGGGTAGTCTTTTTTTTGGATATGGGACTATGAATTGATGGTTAAAAGTAGTCAAATCCGTATAACTCACAGAGAGCTTCATTCTGACTGGTTATGACTCCCGTAACTCCAAAAGAGGCAACCGTTATGGCTGTCCGAATAATCGATATCCTCAGGGCGCAACATCTACGGTGCAAGGTGCAACATCCGTCCAAAATGCCGAAATAGTGCCATACGACTTTTAGAAATGAGTGCATGGATTTGAAACAGAACAGTACCATGGTGCACCATTCTCCAGCGATGATATATCGAAGACCAGCGACGGTGATCGCGTTTTACCATAAAATTCACGTGAAGAAAACGATGGGTAAAAAAAACTATCGAGTCCCGAAAGTGATTCGGGTAGTCTTTTTTTGGATATGGAACTACTCATTGACAGCTAAAAGCCATCAAAGCCATAGAACTCACAACGTTCTGACTGGTTATGGCTCCCGTAACTCCAAAAGAGGCAACCGTTATGGCTGTCCGAATAATCGATATCCTCAGGGCGCAACATCTACGGTGCAAGGTGCAACATCCGTCCAAAATGCCGAAATAGTGCCGTACGACTTTTAGAAATGAGTGCATGGATTTGAAACAGAACAGTACCATGGTGCACCATTCTCCAGTGATGATATATCGAAGACCAGCGACGGTAATCGCGTTTTACCATAAAATTCACGTGAAGAAAACGATGGGTAAAAAAAACTATCGTGTCCCGAAATTGATTCGGGTAGTCTTTTTTTGGATATGGAACTACTCATTGACGGCTAAAAGCCATCAAAGCCATAGAACTCACAGCGTTCTGACTGGTTATGGCCCCCGTAACTCCAAAAGAGGCAACCGTTATGGTTGTCCGAATAATCGATATCCTCAGGGCGCAACATCTATGGTGCAAGGTACAACATCCGTCCAAAATGCCAAAACAGCGCCGTACGACTTTTAGAAATGAGTGCATGGATTAGAAACGGAAAAGTACCATGGTGCACTACTCTCCAACGGAGGTATATCGACCACCATCCACGGTGATCGTGTTTTACCATAAAATTCACGTGAAGAAAACGATGGGTAAAAAAAACTATCGAGTCCCGAAAGTGATTCGGGTAGTTTTTTTTTGGATATGGAGCTATGCATTGACGGCTAAAAGCTGTCAAAGCCGTAGAACTCACAGAAGGCTTTGTTTTGACTAGTTATGGCTTCCGTAACTCCAAAAGAGGCAACCGTTATGGCTGTCCGAATAATCGATATCCTCAGGGCGCAACATCTACGGTGCAAGGTGCAACATCCATCCAAAATGCCGAAACTGTGTCGTACGACTTTTAGAAATGAGTGCATGGATTTGAAATGGAACAATAACACGGTGGTCCACGCTCCACCGGTGGTATATCGACGACCAGCCACGGTGATTGCGTTTTACCATAAAATTCACGTGAAGAAAACGATGGGTAAAAAAAACTTTCGAGTCCCGAAAGTGATTCAGGTAGTCTTTTTTTGGATAGGGAACTATGCATTAACGGCTAAAAGCTGTCAAAGCCGTAGAACTCATAGCATTCTGACTGGTTATGGCTCCCGTAACTCCAAAAGAGGCAACCGTTATTGCTGTCCGAATAATCGATATCAACAGGGCACAACATCTACGGTGCAAGGTGCACCATCCGTCCAAAATGCCGAAACAGTGCCGTATGACTTTTAGAAATGAGTGCATGGATTTGAAACAGAACAGTACCATGGTGCACCACTATCCAGCGGCGGTGTATCAACGACCAGCCACGGTGATCGCGTTTTACCATAAAATTCACGTGAAGAAAAAGATGGGTAAAAAAACTACCGTGTGCCGAAAGTGATTCGGATAGTCTTTTTTTGGATATGGAACTATGCATTGACGGCTAAAAGCCGTAAAAGCTGTAAAACTCACAAAGAGCTTCGTTTTGACTGGTTTTGGCTCCCGTAACTCAGAAAGAGGCAACCGTTATGGTTGTCCGAATAATCGATATCCTCAGGGCGCAACATCTACGGTGCAAGGTGCAACATCCATCCAAAATGCTGAAACAGTGCCGTACGATTTTTAGAAATAAGTGCATGGATTTGAAACAGAATAGTACCATGGTGCACCACTCTCTAGCGATGGTATACCGACGCCAGCCACGGTGATCGCATTTTACCATAAAATTCACATGAAGAAAACTATGGGTAAAAAAAAACTATCGAGTCCCGAAAGTGATTCGGGTAGTCTTTTTTTGGATATGGAACTATGCATTGACGGCTAAAAGCTGTCAAAGCCATAGAAGGCACAGCGTTATGACTGGTTATGGCTCCCATATCTCCAAAGGAGGCAACTGTTATGGATGTCCGAATAATCGATAACCTCAGGGCGCAACATCTACGGTGCAAGGTGCAACATCCGTTCAAAATTCCGAAACAGTGCCGTACGACTTTTAGAAATAAGTGCATGGATTTGAAACGAAACAGTACCATGGTGCACCACTCTCCAGCGGTGGGATATCGACCACCATCCACGGTGATCGCGTTTGACCATAAAATTCACATGAATAAAACGATGGGTAAAAAAAACTATCGAGTGCCGAAAGTGATTCGGATAGTCTTTTTTTGGATATGGGACTATGCATTGACAACTAAAAGCTATAAAAGCCATAGAACTCACAAAGAGCTTCGTTTTGACTGGTTATGGCTCCCGTAACTCCAAAAGAGGCAACCGTTATGGCTGTCCGAATAATCGAATCCTCAGGGCGCAACATCTACGATGCAAGGTGCAACATCCGTCCAAAATACCGAAATAGTGTCGTACGACTTTTAGAAACGAGTGCATGGATTTGAAACGGAACAGTACCATAGTGCACCACTCTCCAGCGATGGTATATCGACGACCAGCAACGGTGATCGCGTTTTTCCATAAAATGTACGTGAACAAAATGATGGGTAAAAAAAACTATTGATTCCCGAAAGTGATTCGGGTAGTCTTTTTTTGGATATGTAACTATGCATTGACGGCTAAAAGCTGTCAAACCCGTAGAACTCACAACGTTCTGACTGGTTATCGCTCCCGTAACTCCAAAAGAGGCAACCGTTATGGCTGTCCGAATAATCGATATCCTCAGGGCGCAACATCTACGGTGCAAGGTGCAACATCCGTCCAAAATGCCGAAACAGTGCCGTACGACTTTTAGAAATGAGTGCGTGAATTTGAAACGGAATAGTAACACGGTGGACCACACTCCACCGGTGGTATATCGACGACCAGCCACGGTGATCGCGTTTTACCATAAAATTCACGTGATGAAAACAATGGGTAAAAAAACTTTTGAGTCCCGAAAGTGATTCGGGTAGTCTTTTTTTGGATATGGAACTATGCATTGACGGCTAAAAGCTGTCAAAGCCGTAGAACTCACAGCGTTCTGACTGCTTATGGCTCCCGTAACTCCAAAAGAGACTACCGTTATGGCTGTACAAATTATCGATATCCTCAGGGCGCAACATCTACGGTGCAAGGTGCAACATCCATTCAAAATGCCGAAACAGTGCCGTACGACTTTTAGAAATGAGTGCATGGATTTGAAACGGAACAGTAACATGGTGGACCACGCTCAACCAGTGGTATATCGACGACCAGCCACGGTGATCGCGTTTTACCATAAAATTCACGTGAAGAAAACGATGGGTAAAAAAAACTTTAGAGTCCCGAAAGTGATTCGGATAGTCTTTTTTTGGATATGGAACTATGCATTGACGGCTAAAAGCTGTCAAAGCCGTAGAACTCACAGCGTTCTGACTGGTTATGGCTCCCGTAACTCCAAAAGAGGCAACCGTTATTGCTGTTCGAATAATCGATATCCTCAGGGCACAACATCTACGGTGCAAGGTGCAACGTCCGTCCAAAATGCCGAAATAGTGCCGTACGACTTTTACAATTGAGTGCATGGATTTGAAACGTAACAGTACCATGGTGTTCCATTCTCCAACGGTGGTATATCGACGACCATCCACGGTGATCGCGTTTTACCATAAAATTCACGTGAAGAAAACGATGGGTAAAAAAAACTATCGTGTGCCGAAAGTGATTCGGATAGTCTTTTCTTGGATATGAAACTATGCATTGATGGCTAAAAGCCGTCAAAGCTGTAGAACTCACAAAGAGCTTCGTTTTGACTGGTTTTGGCTCCCGTAACTCAGAAAGAGGCAACCGTTATGGCTGTCCGAATAATCGATATCCTCAGGGCGCAACATCTACGGTGCAAGGTGCAACATCCATCCAAAATGCCGAAACAGTGTCGTACGACTTTTAGAAATAAGTGCATGGATTTGAAACGAAACAGTACCATGGTGCACCACTCTCTAGCGGTGGGATATCGACCACCATCCACGGTGATCGCGTTTGACCATAAAATTCACGTGAAGAAAACGATGGGTAAAAAAACTATCGAGTGCCGAAAGTGATTCGGATAGTCTTTTTTTGGATATGGGACTATGCATTGACAACTAAAAGCTATAAAAGCCATAGAACTCACAAAGAGCTTCGTTTTGACTAGTTATGGCTCCCGTAACTCCAAAAGAGGCAACCGTTATGGCTGTCCGAATAATCGAATCCTCAGGGCGCAACATCTACGATGCAAGGTGCAACATCCGTCCAAAATACCGAAATAGTGTCGTACGACTTTTAGAAACGAGTGCATGGATTTGAAACGGAACAGTACCATAGTGCACCACTCTCCAGCGATGGTATATCGACGACCAGCAACGGTGATCGCGTTTTTCCATAAAATGTACGTGAAAAAAATGATGGGTAAAAAAAACTATTGATTCCCGAAAGTGATTCGGGTAGTCTTTTTTTGGATATGTAACTATGCATTGACGGCTAAAAGCTGTCAAACCCATAGAACTCACAGCGTTCTGACTGGTTATGGCTCCCGTAACTCCAAAAGAGGCAACCGTTATGGCTGTCCGAATAATCGATATCCTCATGGCGCAACATCTACGGTGCAAGGTTCAACATCCGTCCAAAATGCCGAAACAGTGTCGTACGACTTTTAGAAATGAGTGCGTGGATTTGAAACGGAATAGTAACACGGTGGACCACACTCCACCGGTGGTATATCGACGACCATCCACGGTGATCGCGTTTTACCATAAAATTCACATGATGAAAACGATGGGTAAAAAAACTTTTGAGTCCCGAAAGTGATTCGGGTAGTCTTTTTTTTGGATATGGAACTATGCATTGACGGCTAAAAGCTGTCAAAGCCGTAGAACTCACAGCGTTCTGACTGGTTATGGCTCCCGTAACTTCAAAAGGGGCAACCGTTATGGCTGTACAAATAATCGATATCCTCAGGGCGCAACATCTATGGTGCAAGGTGCAACATCCGTCCAAAATGCCGAAACAGTGCCGTACGACTTTTAGAAATGAGTGCATGGATTTGAAAACGAACAGTACCATGGTGCACCACTATTCAGCGGTGGTATATCGACGACCAACCACGGTGATCGCGTTTTACCATAAAATTCACGTGAAGAAAACGATCGGTAAAAAAAAACTATCGAGTGCCGTAAGTGATTCGGATAGTCTTTTTTTGGATATTGAACAATGCATTAATGGCTAAAAGCTGTCAAAGATGTAGAACTCACAAAGAGCTTCGTTTTGGCTTGTTATAGCTCCCGTAACTCAGAAAGAGGCAACCGTTATGGCTGTCCGAATAATCGATATCCTCAGGGAGCAACATCTATGGTGCAAGGTGCAACATCCGTCCAAAATGCCGAAACAGTGTCGTACAACTTTTAGAAATGAGTGCATGGATTTGAAACAGAACAGTAACACGGTGGACCATGCTCCACCGGTGGTATATCGACGACCAGCCACGGTGATCTTGTTTTACCATAAAATTTACGTGAAGAAAACGATGGGTAAAAAAAGCTTTCGAGTCCCGAAAGTGATTCGGGTAGTCTTTTTTTGGACAGGGAACTATGCATTAACGGCTAAAAGCTGTCAAAGCCGTAGAACTCATAGTGTTCTGACTGGTTATGGCTCCTGTAACTCCAAAAGAGGCAACCGTTATTGCTGTCCGAATAATCGATATCCTCAGGGCGCAACATCTACGGTGCAAGGTGCAACATCCGTCCAAAATGCAGAAACAGTGCCGTACGACTTTTAGAAATGAGTGCATGGATTTGAAACGGAACAGTACCATGGTGCACCACTATCCAGCGGCGGTATATCAATGACCAGCCACGGTGATCGCGTTTTACCATAAGATTCACGTGAAGAAAAAGATGGGTAAAAAAAACTATCGTGTGCCGAAAGTGATTCGGATAGTCTTTTTTTGGATATGGAACTATGCATTGACGGCTAAAAGCCGTCAAAGCTGTAGAACTCACAAAGAGCTTCGTTTTGACTGGTTATGGCTCCCGTAACTCAGAAAGAGGCAACCGTTATGGCTGTCCGAATAATCGATATCCTCAGGGCGCAACATCTACGGTGCAAGGTGCCATATCCGTCCAAAATGCCAAAACAGTGCCGTACGATTTTTAGAAATGAGTGCATGGATTTGAAACGGAACAGTACCATGGTGCACCACTCTCCAGCGATGGTATACCGACGACCAGCCACGGTGATCGCGTTTTGCCATAAAATTCACGTGAAGAAAACTATGGGTAAAAAAAACTATCGAGTCCCGAAAGTGATTCGAGTAGTCTTTTTTTGAATATGGAACTATGCATTGACGGCTAAAAGCCGTCAAAGCCGTAGAAGTCATAGCGTTCTGACTGGTTATGACTGCCATAACTCCAAAAGAGGCAACCGTAATGGCTGTCCGAATAATCGATAACCTCAAGGTGCAACATCTACGGTGCAAGGTGCAACATCCGTTCAAAATGCCGAAACAGTACCGTACGACTTTTAGAAATAAGTGCATGGATTTGGAACGAAACAGTACCATGGTGCACCACTCTCCAGCGGTGGTATATCCACCACCATCCATGGTGATCGCGTTTTACCATAAAATTCACGTGAAAAAAACGATGGTAAAAAAAACTATCGAGTACCGAAAGTGATTCGGATAGTCTTTTTTTGGAAATGGGACTATGCATTGACAACTAAAAGCTATCAACGCCATAGAACTCACAAAGAGCTTCGTTTTGACTGGTTATGGCTCTCGTAACTCCAAAAGAGGCAACCGTTATGGCTGTCCGAATAATCGATATCCTCAGGGCGCAACATCTACGATGCAAGGTGCAACATCCGTCCAAAATACCGAAACAGTGTAGTACGACTTTTAGAAACGAGTGCATGGACGTGAAACGGAACAGTACCATAGTGCACCACTCTCTACCAATGGTATATCGACGACCAGCCACGGTGATCGCGTTTTGCCATAAAATTCACGTGAAGAAAACGATGGGTAAAAAAAAACAATCGAGTCCCGAAAGTGATTCGGGTAGTCTTTTTTTGGATATGTAACTATGCATTGACGGCTAAAAGCTGTCAAACCCGTAGAACTCACAGCATTCTGAGTGGTTATGGCTCCCGTAACTCCAAATGAGGCAACCGTTATGGCTGTCCGAATAATCGATATCCTCAGGGCGCAACATCTACGGTGGAAGGTGCAACATCCGTCCAAAATGCCGAAACAGTGCCGTACGACATTTAGAAATGAGTGCGTGGATTTGAAACGGAATTGTAATACGGTGGACCACACTCCACCGGTGGTATGTCGACGACCAGCCACGGTGATCATGTTTTACCATAAAATTCACGTGATGAAAACAATGGGTAAAAAAACTTTAGAGTCCCGAAAGTGATTCGGGTAGTCTTTTTTTGGATATGGAACTATGCATTGACGGCTAAAAGCTGTCAAAGCCGTAGAACTCACAGCGTTCTGACTGGTTATGGCTCCCGTAACTCCAAAAGAGGCAACGGTTATGGCTGTACAAATAATCGATATCCTCAGGGCGCAACATCTACGGTGCAAGGTGCAACATCCGTCCAAAATGCCAAAACAGTGCCGTACGACTTTTAGAAATGAGTGCATGGATTTGAAAAAGAATAGTACCATGGTGCACCACTATCCAGCGGTGGTATATCAACGACTGGCCACGGTGATCGCGTTTTACCATAAAATTCACGTGAAGCAAAAGATCGGTAAAAAAAACTATCGAGTGCCGAAAGTGATTCGGATAGTCTTTTTTTGGATATTGAACTATGCATTGACGGCTAAAAGCAATCAAAGATGTAGAACTCACAAAGAGCTTCGTTTTGGCTGGTTATGGCTCCCGTAACTCAGAAAGAGGTAACCATTATGGCTGTCCGAATAATCGATATCCTCAGGGCGCAACATCTACGGTGCAAGGTGCAACATCCGTCCAAAATGCTGAAACAGTGCCGTACGATTTTTAGAAATGAGTTCATGGATTTGAAATGGAACAGTAACACGGTGGACCACACTCGACCGGTGGTATATCGACTACCAGACACAGCGATCGCGTTTTACCATAAAATTCACGTGAAGAAAACAATGAGTAAAAAAACTTTTGAGTCCCGAAAGTGATTCGGGTAGTCTTTTTTTGGATATGGAACTATGCATTGACGGCTAAAAGCTATCAAAGCCGTAGAACTCACAGCGTTCTGACTGGTTATGGCTCCCGTAACTCCAAAAGCGGCAACCGTTATGGCTGTACAATTAATCGATATCCTCAGGGCGCAACATCTTCGATGCAAGGTGCAACATCCGTCCAAAATGCCGAAACGGTGCCGTACGACTTTTAGAAAGTAGTGCATGGATTTGAAACAGAACAGTACCATGGTGCACCACTATCCAGTGGTGGTATATCGACGACCAACCACGGTGATAGCGTTTTACCATAAAATTCATGTGAAGAAAACGATCGGTAAAAAAACAATCGAGTGCCGAAAGTGATTCGGATAGTCTTTTTTTGGATATTGAACTATGCATTGACGGCTAAAAGCAGTCAAAGCTGTAGAACTCACAAAGAGCTTCGTTCTGACTGGTTATGGCTCCTGTAACTCAGAAAGAGACAACCGTTATGGCTGTCCGAATAATCGATATCCTCAGGGTGCAACATCTACGGTGCAAGGTGCAACATCCGTCCAAAATGCCGAAACAGTGCCGTACGATTTTTAGAAATGAGTGCATGGATTTGAAACGGAACAGTACCATGGTGCACCACTCTCCAGCGATGGTAAACCGACGACCAGCCACGGTGATCGCGTTTTACCATAAAATTCATGTGAAGAAAACGATGGGTAAAAAAAAACTATCGAGTGCCGAAAGTGATTCAGATAGTCATTTTTTGGATATGGGACTATGCATTGACGGCTAAAAGCTATCAAAGCCATAGAACTCACAAAGAGCTTCGTTTTGACTGGTTATGGCTCCCATAACTCCAAAAGAGGCAACCGTTATGGCTATCCGAATAATCGATATCCTCACGGCGCAACATCTACGGTGCAAGGTGCAACATCCATCCAAAATACCGAAACAATGTCGTACGACTTTTAGAAACGAGTGCATGGATTTGAAACGGAACAGTTTCATGGTGCACCACTCTCCAGCGATGGTATATCGACGACCAGCCACGGTGATCGCGTTTTGCCATAAAATTCACGTGAAGAAAACGATGGGTAAAAAAAACTATCGAGTCCCGAAAGTGATTCGGGTAGTCTTTTTTTGGATATGTAACTATGCATTGACGGCTAAAAGCTGTCAAACCCATAGAACTCACAGCGTTCTGACTAGTTATGGCTCCCGTAACTCCAAAAGAGGCAACCGTTATGGCTGTCCGAATAATCGATTTCCTCAGGGCGCAACATCTACGGTGCAAGGTGTAACATCTGTCTAAAATGCCGAAACAGTGCCGTACGACTTTTAGAAATGAGTGCATGGATTTGAAACGGAACAGTAACACGGTGGACCACACTCCACCGGTGGTATATCGACGACCAGCCACGGTGATCGCGTTTTACCATAAAATTGACGTGAAGAAAACGATGGGTAAAAAAACTTTTGAGTCCCGTAAGTGATTCGGGTAGTCTTTTTTTGGATATGGAACTATGCATTGACGGCTAAAAGCTGTCAAAGCCGTAGAACTCACAGCGTTCTGACTGGTTATGGCTCCTGTAACTCCAAAAGAGGCAACTGTTATGGCTGTACAAATAATCGATATCCTCAGGGCGCAACATCTACGGTGCAAGGTGGAACATCCATCCAAAATGCCGAAACAGTGTCATACGACTTTTAGAAATGAGTGCATGGATTTGAAATAGAACAGTAACATGGTGCACCACTATCCAGCGGTGGTATATCGACGACCAGCCATGGTGATCGCGTTTTACCATAAAATTCATGTGAAGAAAACGATCAGTAAAAAAACTATCGAGTGCCGAAAGTAATTCGGATAGTCTTTTTTTGGATATTGATCTTTGCATTGACGGATAAAAGCTGTCAAAGCTGTAGAACTCACAAAGAGCTACGTTTTGATTGGTTATGGCTCCCGTAACTCAGAATGAGGCAACCGTTATGGCTGTCCGAATAATCGATATCCTCTCGGCACAACATCTACGGTGCAAGGTGCAACATCCGTCCAAAATACCGGAACAGCGCCGTACGATTTTTAGAAATGAGTGCATGGATTTGAAACGGAACATTACCATGGTTCACCACTCTCCAGCGATGGTATACCGACGACCAGCCACGGTGATCGCGTTTTACCATAAAATTAATGTGAAGAAAACGATGGGTAAAAAAAACTATCGAGTGCCGAAAGTGATTCGGATAGTCTTTTTTTGGATATCGGACTATGCATTTACGGCTAAAAGCTATCAAAGCCATAGAACTCACATAGAGCTTCGTTTTGACTGGTTATGGCTCCCGTACCTCCAAAAGAGGCAACCGTTATGGCTGTCCAAATAATCGATATCCTCAGGGCGCAATATCTACGGTGCAAGGTGTAACATCCGTCCAAAATACCGAAACAGAGTCTACGACTTTTAGAAACGAGTGCATGGATTTGAAACGGAATAGTACCATGGTGCACCACTCTCCAACGATGGTATATCGACGACCAGCCACGGTGATCACGTTTTGCCATAAAATTCACGTGTAGAAAACGATGGGTAAAAAAAACTATCGAGTAACGAAAGTGATTCGGGTAGTCTTTTTTTGGATATGTAACTATGCATTGACGGCTAAAAGCTGTCAAACCCGTAGAACTCACAGCGTTCTGACTGGTTATGGCTCCCGTAACTCCAAATGAGGCAACCGTTATGGCTGTCCGAATTATCGATATCCTCAGGGCGCAACATCTACGGTGCAAGGTGCAACATCCGTCCAAAATGCTGAAACAGTGCCTTAGGACTTTTAGAAATGAGTGCATGGATTTGAAACGGAACAGTAACACGGTGGACCACAATCCACTGGTGGTATATCGACGACCAGCCACGGTGATCGCGTTTTACCATAAAATTGACGTGAAGAAAACGATGGGTAAAAAAACTTTTGAGTCCCGAAAGTGATTCGGGTAGTCTTTTTTTGGATATGGAACTATGCATTGACGGCTAAAAGCTGTCAAAACCGTAGAACTCACAGCGTTCTGACTGGTTATGGCTCCCGTAACTCCAAAAGAGGCAACCGTTCTTGATGTCCGAATAATCGATATCCTCAGGGCGCAACATCTACGGTGCAAGGTACAACATCCGTCCAAAATGCCGAAACAGTGCCGTACGACTTTTAGAAATGAGTGCATGGTTTTGAAATAGAACAGTACCATGGTGCACCACTATCCAGCGGTGGTATATCGACGACCAGCCACGGTGATCGCGTTTTACCATAAAATTCACGGGAAGAAAACCATCGGTAAAAAAACTATCGAGTGCAGAAAGTGATTCGGATATTCTTTTTTTGGATATTGAACTATGCATTGACGGCTAAAAGCCGTCAAAGCTGTAGAACTCACAAAGAGCTACGTTTTGACTAGTTATGGCTACCGTAACTCAGAAAGAGGTAACCGTTATGGCTGTCCGAATAATCGATATCCTCAGGGCGCAACATCTACGGTGCAAGGTGCAACATCCGTCCAAAATGCCGGAACAGTGCCGTACGATTTTTAGAAATGAGTGCTTGGATTTGAAACGGAACATTACCATGGTGCACCACTCTCCAGCGATGGTATACCGACGACCAGCCACGGTGATCGCGTTTTACCATAAAATTCACATGAAGAAAACGATGGGTAAAAAAAACTATCGAGTGCCGAAAGTGATTCGGATAGTCTTTTTTTGGATATGGGACTATGCATTGATGGCTAAAAGCTATCAAAGCCATAGAACTCACAAAGAGCTTCGTTTTGACTGGTTATGGCTCCCGTAACTCTAAAAGAGGCAACCGTTATGGCTGTCCGAATAATCGATATCCCTAGGGCGCAACATCTACGGTGCAAGGTGCAACATCCGTCCAAAATACCGAAACAGTGTCGTACGACTTTTAGAAATGAGTGCATGGATTTGAAATGGAACAGTACCATGGTGCACCACTCTCCAGCGATGGATATCGACGACCAGCCACGGTGATCGCGTTTTGCCATAAAATTCACGTGAATAAAACGATGGGTAAAAAAACTATCGAGTAACGAAAGTGATTCGGGTAGTCTTTTTTTGTATACGTAACTATGCATTGACGGCTAAAAGCTGTCAAACCCGTAGAACTCAAAGCATTTTGACTGGTTATGGCTCCGGTAACTCCAAAAGAGGCAACCGTTATGGCTGTCCGAATAATCGATATCCTCAGGGCGCAACATCAACGTTGCAAGGTTCAACATCCGTCCAAAATTCCGAAACAGTGCCGTAAGACTTTTAGACATGAGTGCATGGATTTGAAACGGAATAGTAACACGGTGGACCACACTCCACCGGTGGTATATCGACGACCAGCCACGGTGATCGCGTTTTACCATAAAATTGACGTGAAGAAAACGATGGGTAAAAAAACTTTTGAATCCCGAAAGTGATTCGGGTTGTCTTTTTTTGGATATAGAACTATGCATTGACGGCTAAAATCTATCAAAGTCGTAGAACTCACAGCGTTCTGACTAGTTATGGCTCTCGTAACTCCAAAAGAGTCAACCATTATGGTTGTAAAAATAATCGATATCCTCAGGGCGCAACATCTACGGTGCAAGGTGCAACATCCGTCCAAAATGCCGAAACAGTGTCGTACGACTTTTCTAAATGAGTTCATGGATTTGAAATAGAACAGTACCATGGTGCACCACTATCCAGCGGTGGTATATCGACGACCAGCCACGGTGATCGCGTTTTACCATAAAATTCACGTGAAGAAAACAATCGGTAAAAAAACTATCGAGTGCCGAAAGTGATTCGGATAGTCTTTTTTTGGATATTGAACTATGCATTGACGGCTAAAAGCTGTCAAAGCTGTAGAACTCACAAAGAGCTTCGTTTTGACTGGTTATGGCTCCCGTAACTTAGAAAGAGGCAACCGTTATGGCTGTCCGAATAATCGATATCCTCAGGGCGCAACTTCTACGGTGCAAGGTGCAACATCCGTTCAAATTCCCAAAACAGTGTCGTATGATTTTTAGAAATGAGTGCATGGATTTGAAACGGAACAGTACCATGGTGCACCACTCTCCAGCGTTGGTATACCGACAACCAGCCACGGTGATCGCGTTTTACCATAAAATTCACGTGATGAAAACGATGGGTAAAAAAACTATCGAGTCCCGAAAGTGATTCAAGTAGTCTTTTTTTGGATATGGGACTATGCATTGACGGCTAAAAGCTGTCAAAGCCGTAGAACTCACAGAGAGCTTCGTTTTGACTGGTTATGGCTCCCGTAACTCCAAAAGAGGCAACCGTTCTTGATGTCCGAATAATCGATATCCTCAGGGCGCAACATCTATGGTGCAAGGTGCAACATCCGTCCAAAATGCCGAAACAATGCCGTACGACTTTTAGAAATGAGTGCATGGATTTGAAACGGAATAGTACCTTGGTGCACCACTATCCAGCGGTGGTATATCGATGACCAGCCACGGTGATCGCGTTTTACCATAAAATTCACGTGAAGAAAACGATGGGTAAAAAAAACTATCGAGTGCCGAAAATGATTCGGAAAGTCTTTTTTTGGATATAGGACTATGCATTGACGGCTAAAAGCCATCAAAGCTGTAGAACACAAAAAGAGCTTTGTTTTGACTGGTTATGGCTCCCGTAACTCCAAAAGAGGCAACTGTTATGGCTGTCCGAATAATCGATATCCTCAGAGCGCAACATCTACTGTGCAAGGTGCAACATCCGTCCAAAATGCCGAAACAGTGCCGTACGACTTTTAGAAATGAGTGCATGGATTTGAAATGGAATAGTACCTTGGTACACCACTATCCAGCGGTGGTATATCGACGGCCAGCCACGGTGATCGCGTTTTACAATAAAATTCACGTGAAGAAAACGGTGGGTAAAAAAAACCTATCGAGTGCCGAAAGTGATTCGGATAGTCTTTTTTTTGATATGGAACTATGCATTGACGGCTAAAAGATGTCAAAGCTGTAGAACTCACAAAGAGCTTCATTTTGATAGGTTATGGCTCCCGTAACTCAGAAAGAGGCAACCGTTATGGCTGTCCAAATAATCGATATTCTCAGGGCGCAACATCTACGGTGCAAGGTGCAACATCCGTTCAAAATGCCAAAACAGTGTCGTACGATTTTTAGAAATGACTGCATGGATTTGAAATGGAACAATACCATTGTGCACCACTCTCTAGCGATTGTATACCGACGACCAACCACGGTGATCGCGTTTTACCATAAAATTCACGTGAAGTAAACTATGGTAAAAAAACTATCGAGTCCCTAAAGTGATTCGGGTAGTCTTTTTTTGGATATGGGACTATGCATTGACGGCTAAAAGCAGTCAAATCCATAGAACTAATAGAGAGCTTCGTTTTGACTGGTTATGGCTCACATAACTCCAAAAGAGGCAACCGTTATGGCTTTCGGAATAATCGATATCCTCAGGGTGCAACATCTACGGTGCAAGGTGCAACATCCGTCCAAAATGCCGAAACAGTGCCGTACGACTTTTAGAAATGAGTGCAAGGATTTGAAACGGAACAGTACCATGGTGCACCACTCTCCAGCATTGGTATATCGACGACCAGCCACGGTGATCGCGTTTTACCATAAAATTCACGTAAAGAAAATGATGGGTAAAAAAAACAATCGAGTCCCGAAAGTGATTCGGGTAGTCTTTTTTTGGATATGGTACTATGCATTGACGGCTAAAAGCTGTCAAAGCCGTAGAACTCACAGCGCTCTGACTGGTTATGGCTCCCATAACTCCAAAAGAGGCAACCGTTATGGATGTCCGAATAATCGATATCCTTAGGGCGCAACATATACGGTGCAAGGTGCAACATCCTTCCAAAATGCCGAAACAGTGCCGTACGACTTTTAGAAATGAGTGCGTGGATTTGAAACGGAATAGTACCATGGTGCACCACTCTCCAGCGGTGGTATATCGACCACCATCCACGGTGATCGTGTTTTATCATAAAATTCACGTGAAGAAAACGATGGGTAAAAAAACTATCGAGTCTCGAAAGTGATTCGGGTTGTCTTTTTTAGGATATGGAACTATGCATTTACAGCTAAAAGCTGTCAAAGCCATAGAACTCACAAAGAGCTTCGTTTTGACTGTTTATGGCTCCCGTAACTCCAAAAGAGGCAACCGTTATGGCTATCCGAATAATCGACATCCTCAGGGCGCAACATCTACGGTGTAAGGTGCAACATCCGTCCAAAATGCCGAAACAGTGCCGTACGATTTTTTGAAATGAGTGCATGGATTTGAAACGGAACAGTACCATGGTGCACCACTCTGCAGCGATGGTATACCGACGACCAACCACGGTGATCGCGTTTTACCATAAAATTCACGTGAAGTAAACTATGGGTAATAAAAAATATCGAGTCCCGAAAGTGATTCGGTAGTCTTTTTTGGATATTGGACTAGGCATTGACGGCTAAAAGCTGTCAAAGCCGTAGAACTCATAGAGAGCTTCGTTTTGACTGATTATGGCTCCCATAACTCCAAAAGAGGCAAACGTTATGGCTGTCCGAATAATCGATATCCTCAGGGCGCAACATCTACGGTGCAAGGTGCAACATCCATCCAAAATGCCGAAACAGTGTCGTACGACTTTTAGAAATGAGTGCATAAATTTGAAACGGAATAGTACCATGGTGCACCACTCTCCAGCAATGGTATATCGATGACCAGCCACGGTGATCGCGTTTTACCATAAAATTCACGTGAAGAAAACGATGGGTAAAAAAAATTATCGAGTCCCGAAAGTGATTCGGGTAGTCTTTTTTTTGATATGGAACTATGCATTGACGGCTAAAAGCACTCAAAGCTGTAGAACTCACAGCGTTCTGACTGGTTATGGCCCGTAACTCCAAAAGAGGCAACCGTTATGGCTGTCCGAATAATCGATATCCTCAGGGCGCAACATCTACGGTGCAAGGTGCAACGTCCGTCCCAAATGCCGAAATAGTGCCGTACGACTTTTACAAATGAGTGCATGGATTTGAAACATAACAGTACCATGGTGTTCCATTCTCCAACGGTGGTATATCGACGACCATCCACGGTGATCGCGTTTTACCATAAAATTCACATGAAGAAAACGATGGGTAAAAAAAACTATTGTGTGCCGAAAGTGATTCGGATAGTCTTTTCTGGATAGGGAACTATGCATTGACGGCAAAAAGCTGTCAAAGCGGTAGAACTTACAAAGAGCTTCGTTTTGACTGGTTATGGCTCCCGTAACTAAGAAAGAGGCAACCGTTATGGCTGTCCGAATAATCGATATCCTCAGGGCGCAACATCTACGGTGCTAGGTGCAACATCCATCCAAAATGCCGAAACAGTGCCGTACGACTTTTAGAAATGAGTGCATGGATTTGAAACGGAACAGTACCATGGTGCTTCACTCTCCAGCGGTGGTATATCGACGACCAGCCACGGTGATCGCGTTTTACCATAAAATTCACGTGAAGAAAACGATGGGTAAAAAAAAACCATCGAGTGCCGAAAGTGATTCGGATAGTCTTTTTTTGGATATGGGACTAAGCATTGATGGCTAAAAGCTGTCAAAGCCGAAGAACTCACAGAGAGCTTCGTTTTGATGGGTAAGGCTCCGGTAACTCCAAAAGAGGCAACCGTTATGGCTGTCTAAATAATCGATATCCTCAGGGTGCAACATCTACGGTGCAAGGTGCAACATCCGTCCAAAATTCCGAAACAGTGACGTACGAATTTTATAAATGAGTGAATGGATTTGAAATGGAACAGTACCATGGTTCACCACTCTCCAGCAATGGTATATCGACGACTAGCCACGGTGATCATGTTTTACCATAAAATTCACGTGAAGAAAACTATGGGTAAAAAAAACTATCGAGTCCCGAAAGTGATTCGGGTAGTCTTTTTTTGGATATGGGACTATGCATTGATGTTTAAAAGCTGTCAAAGCCGTAGAACTCAGAGGGAGCTTCGTTTTGACTGGTTATGGCTCCCGCAGCTCCAAAAGAGGCAACCGTTATGGTTGTCCGAATAATCGATATCTTCAGGGCGCAACATCTACGGTGCAAGGTGCAACATCCATCCAAAATGCCGAAACATTACCGTACGACTTTTAGAAATGAGTGCTTGGATTTGAAACAGAACAGTACCATTGTGCACCACTCTCCAGTGGTGGTATATCGACGACCAGCCATGGTGATTGCGTTTTACCATTAAATTCACGTGAAGAAAACGATGGATAAAAAAAACTTTCGAGTCCCGAAAGTGATTCGGGTAGTCTTTTTAGGATATGGGACTATGCATTGACGGCTAAAAGCAGTCAAAGCTGTAGAACTCACAGAGCTTTGTTTTGACTGGTTATGGCTTCCATAACTCCAAAAGGGGCAACCGTTATGGCTGTTCGAATAATTGATATCCTCGGGGCGCAACATCTACGGTGCAAGGTGCAACATCCATCAAAAATGCCGAAAGAGTGCCATACGACTTTTAGAAATGAGTGCATGGATTTGAAACGGAACAGTACCATGGTGCACCGCTATCCAGTGGTGGTATATCGACGACCAGCCACGGGACCGCGTTTTACCATAAAATACACGTGAAGAAAACGATGGGTAAAAAAAAACTATCGAGTGCCGAAAGTGATTCAGATAGTCTATTTTTGGATATGGAACTGTGTATTGACGGCTAAAAGATGTCAAAGCTATAGAACTCACAAAGAGCTTCGTTTTGACTGGTTATGGCTCCCATAACTCAGAAAGAGGCAACCATTATGGCTGTCCGAATAATCGATATCCTCAGGTCGCAACATCTACGGTGCAAGGTGCAACATCCGTCCAAAATGCCGAACCTGTGCCGTACGAATTTTAGAAATGAGTGCATGGATTTGAAACGGAACAATACCATGGTGCACCACTCTCCAGCGATGGTATACCGACGACCAGCCACGGTGATCGCGTTTTACCATAAAATTCACGTGATGAAATCGATGGGTAAAAAAAACTATCGAGTCCCGAAAGTGATTCGGGTATTCTTTATTTGTATATGGGACTATGCATTGATGGCCAAATGCAGTCAAAGCCGTAGAACTCACCGAGAGCTTCGTTTTGACTGGTTATGGCTCCCGTAACTCCAAAAGAGGCAACCGTTATGGCTGTCCGAATAATCGATATCCTCAGGGCGCAACGTCTACGGTGCAAGGTGCAACATCCGTCCTAACTGTCGAAACAGTGCCGTACGACTTTTAGAAATGAGTGCATGGATTTGAAACGGAACAGTACCATGGTGCACCACTATCCAGCGGTGGTATATCGACGACCAGCCATGGTGATCGCGGTTTACCATAAAATTCACGTGAAGAAACGATGGGTAAAAAAACTATTGAGTGCCGAAAGTGATTCGGATAGTCTTTTTTTGGATATGGGACTATGCATTGACGGCTAAAAGCTGTCAAAGCCGTAGAACTCACAAAGAGCTTCGTTATGACTGGTTATGGCTCTCGTAACTCCAAAAGAGGCAACTGTTATGGCTGTCCGAATAATCGATATCCTCAGGGCGCAACATCTACGGTGCAAGGTGCATCATCCGTCCAAAATGCCGAAACAGTTCCATACGACTTTTAGAAATGATGCATGGATTTGAAACGGAATAGTACCATGGTGCACCACTCTCCAACGATCGTATATCGACGACCACCCACGGTGATCGCGTTTTACCATAAAATTCACGTAAAGAAAATGATGGGTAAAAAAAACTATCGAGTCCGAAAAGTGATTCGGGTAGTCTTTTTTGGATATGGAACTATGAATTGACAACTAAAATCTGTCAAAGCCGTAGAACTCACAGCGTTCTGACTTGTTGTGGCTCCCGTAACTCCAGAAGTGGCAACTGTTATGGCTGTCCGAATAATCGATATCCTTAGGGTGCAACATCTACGGTGCAAGGAGCAACGTCCGTCCAAAATGCAGAAACAGTGTCGTACGACTTTTAGAAATGAGTGCATGGATTTGAAACGGAACAGTACCATGGTTCACCACTCTCCAGCGGTGGTATATCGACCACCATCCACGGTGATCGTGTTTTACCATAAAATTCATGTGAAGAAAACGATGGGTAAAAAAAACTATCGAGTCCAGAAAGTGATTCGGGTTGTTTTTTTGGATATGGAACTATGCATTGACGGCAAAAAGCTGTCAAAGCCATAGAACTCACAGAGGGCTTTGTATTGACTGGTTATGGCTTCCGTAACTCCAAAAGAGGCAACCGTTATGGCTGTCCGAATAATCGGTATCCTCAGGGCGCAACATCTATGGTGCAAGGTGCAACATCTGTCCGAAATACCGAAACAGTGTCATACGACTTTAAGAAATGAGTGCTTGGATTTGAAACGGAACAGTAACACGGTGGACCACACTCCACCGGTGGTATATCGACGACCAGCCAAGGTGATCGCGTTTTACCATAAAATTCACGTGAAGAAAACGATGGGTAAAAAAACTAACGAGTGCCGAAAGTGATTCGGATAGTCTTTTTTGGATATGGGACTATGCATTGATGGCTAAAAGCCGTCAATGCTATAGAACTAACAAAGAGCTTCGTTTTGACTGGTTATGGCTCCCGTAACTCCAAAAGAGGCAACTATTATGGCTGTCCGAATAATCGATATCCTCAGGGCGCAACATCTACGGTGCAAGGTGCAACATCCGTCCAAAATGCCGAAACAGTGCCGTATGACTTTTAGAAATGAGTGCATGGATTTGAAATGGAACAGTACCATGGCGCACCACCCTCCAGCGATGGTATATCGACGACCAGCCACGGTGATCGCGTTTTACCATAAAATTCACGTGAAGAAAACGATGGGTAAAAAAAAACTATCGAGTCCCGAAAGTGATTCGGGTAGTCTTTTTTTGGATATGGAACTATACATTGACGGCTAAAAGCTGTCAAAGCCGTAGAACTCAGAGTGTTCTGACTGGTTATGGCTCCCATACCTCCAAAAGAGGCAACCGTTATGACTATCCGAATAATCGATATCCTCAGGGCGCAACATCTACGGTGCAAGGTGCACATCCATCCAAAATGCCAAAACAGTGCAGTACGACTTTTAGAAATGAGTGCATGGATTTGAAATGGAACAGTTCCATGGTGCACCACTCTCCAGCGGTGGTATATCGACCACTATCCACGGGGATCGTGTTTTACCATAAAATTCACGTAAAGAAAACGATGGGTAAAAAAACTATCGAATCCCGAAAGTGATTCGGGTAGTTTTTTTTGGATATGGAACTATGCACTGACGGCTAAAAGCTTTCAAAGCCGTAGAACTCACAGAGAGCTTTGTTTTGACTGGTTATGGCTTCCGTAACTCCAAAAGAGGCAACCGTTATGGCTGTCCGAATAATCGATATCCTTAGGGCACAACATCTACGGTGCAAGGTGCAACATCAGTCCAAAATGCCGAAACAGTGCCGTACGACTTTTAGAAATGAGTGCATGGATTTGAAACGGAATAGTAACAAGTTGGACCACACTCCACCGGTGGTATATCGACGACCAGCCACGGTGATCGCGTTTTACCATAAAATTCACGTGAAGAAAACGATGGGTAAAAAAAACTTTTGAGTCCCAAAAGTGATTTGGGTAGTCTTTTTTTGGATATGGAACTATGCATTGACGGCTAAAAGCTATCAAAGCCGTAGAAATCACAGCGTTCTAACTGGTTATGGGTCCCGTAACTCCAAAAGAGGCAACCGTTATGGCTGTACGAATAATCGATATCCTCAGGGCGCAACATCTACGGTGCAAGGTGCAACATCCGTCCAAAATGTCGAAACAGTGTCGTACGACTTTTAGAAATGAGTGCATGGATTTGAAACAGAAAAATACCATGGTGCACCGCTATATAGCGGTGGTATATCGACGACCAGCCACGGTGATCGCGTTTTACCATAAAATTCACGTGAAGAAAACGGTGGGTTAAAAATCTTTCGAGTCCCGAAAGTGATTCGGGTTGTCTTTTTTGGGATATGGGATTATGCATTGATGGCTAAAAGCAATCAAAGCCGTAGAACTCACAAAGAGCTTCGTTTTGACTGGTTATGGCTTCCATAACTCCAAAAGAGGCTACCGTTATGGCTGTTCGAATAATCGATATCCTCAGGGCGCAACATCTACGGTGCAAGGTGCAACATCCATCAAAAATGCCGAAACAGTGCCATACGACTTTTAGAAATGAGTGCATGGATTTGAAACGGAACAGTACCATGGTGCACCGCTATCCAGCGGTGGTATATCGACGACCAGCCACGGTGATCGCGTTTTACCATAAAATTCACGTGAAGAAAACGATGGGTAAAAAAAACTATCGAGTGCCGAATGTGATTCGGATAGTCTTTTTTGGGATATGGAACTGTGCATTGATGGCTAAAAGCTATCAACGCTGTAGAACTCACAAAGAGCTTCGTTTTGATTGGTTATGGCTCCCGTAACTCAGAAAGAGGCAACCGTTATGGCTGTCCGAATAATCGATATCCTCAGGGCGCAACATCTACGATGCAAGGTGCAACATCCGTCCAAATTCCGAAACAGTGCCGTACGATTTTTAGAAATGAGTGCATGGATTTGAAACGGAACAGTACCATGGTGCCCCACTCTCCAGCGATGGTATACCGACGATCAGCCATGGTGATCGCGTTTTACTATAAAATTCACGTGATGAAAACGATGGGTAAAAAAAAACTATCGAGTCCCGAAAGTGATTCAGATAGTCTTTTTTTGGATATGGAACTATGCATTGTTGGCTAAAAGCTGTCAAAGCCGTAGAAATCACAGAGAGCTTCGTTTGACTAGTTATGGCTCCCGTAACTCCAAAAGAGGCAACCGTTATGGTTGTCCGAATAATCGATATCCTCAGGGCGCAACATCTACGATGCAAGGTGCAACATCCGTCTAAAATGCTGAAACAGTGCCGTACGACTTTTAGAAATGAGTGCATGGATTTGAAACGGAACAGTACCATGGTGCACCACTATCCAACGGTGGTATATCGACGACCAGCCACGGTGATAGCGTTTTAACATAAAATTCACGTGAAGAAAACGATGGGTAAAAAAAACTATCGAGTGCCGAAAGTGATTCGAATAGTCCTTTTTTGGATATGGGACTATGCATTGACGGCTAAAAGCCGTCAAAGCCGTAGAACTCACAAAGGGCTTCGTTTTGACTGGTTATGGCTCCCATAACACCAAAAGAGGCAACCATTATGGCTGTCCAAATAATCGATATCCTCATGGCGCAACATCTACGGTGCAAAGTGCAACATCCGTCCAAAATGCCGAAACAGTGTCGTACGACTTTTAGAAATGAGTGCATGGATTTGAAATGGAACAGTACCATGGTGCACCACTCTCCAGCGATGGTATATCGACGACATGCCATGTTGATCGCGTTTTACCATAAAATTCACATGAAGAAAACGATGGGTAAAAAAAAACTATCGAGTCCCGAAAGTGATTCGGGTAGTCTTTTTTTGGATATGGAACTATGCACTGACGGCTAAAAGCTATCAAAGCCATAGAAATCACAGCGTTCTGACTGGTAATGGCTCCCAAACTCCAAAAGAGGCAACCGTTATGGTTGTCCGAATAATCGATATCCTCAAGGCGCAACATCTACGGTGCGAGGTGCAACATCCGTCCCAAATGCAGAAACAGTGTCGTACGACTTTTAGAAATGAGTGTATGGATTTGAAATGGAACAGTACCATGGTGCACCACTCTCCATTGGTGGTATATCGACGAGCATCCACGGTGATCGCGTTTTACCATAAAATTCACGTGAAGAAAACGATGGGTAAAAAAAACTACCGAGTGCCGAATGTGATTCAGATAGTCTTTTTTGGATATGGAACAATCCATTGACGGCTAAAAGCCGTCAAAGTCGTAGAACTCACAAAGAGCTTCGTTTTGACTGATTATGGCTCCCGTAACTCCAAAAGAGGCAACCGTTATGGCTGTCCGAATAATCGATATCCTCAGGGCGCAACATCTACGGTGCAAGGTGCAACATCCATCCAAAATGCCGAAACAGTGCCGTACGACTTTTAGAAATGAGTGCATGGATTTAAAACGGAACAGTACCGTGGTGAACCTCTCTCCAGCATTGGTATATCGACAACCGGCCACGGTGATCACGTTTTACCATAAAATCCACATGAAGAAAACGATGGGTAAAAAAACTATCGAGTCCCGAAAGTGATTCGGGTAGTCTTTTTTGGATATGGAACTATGCATTGGCGGCTAAAAGCAGTCAAAGCCATAGAACTCGCAGATAGCTTCGTTTTGATTTGTTATGGCTCCCGTAACTCCAAAAGAGGAAATCGTTATGGCTATCCAAATAATCGATATCCTCAGGGTGCAACTTCTACGGTGCAAGGTGCAACATCCGTCCAAAATGCCAAAACACTGTCGTATGAATTGTAGAAATGAGTGCATGGATTTGAAGTGGACCAGTACCATGGTGGACCACTCTCCAGCGGTGGTTTATCGATGACCAGCCACGGTGATCGCGTTTTACCATAAAATTCATGTGAAGAAAACGATGGGTAAAAAAAACTGTCGAGTCCCGAAAGTGATTCGGGTAGTCTTTTTTTGGATATGGAACTATGCATTGACAGTTAAAAGCTGTCAAAGCCGTAGAACTCACAGAGAGCTTCGTTTTGACTGGTTATAGCTCTCGTAACTCGAAAACAGGCAACTGTTATGGCCGTCCGAATAATCGATATCCTCAGGGCGCAACATCTATGGTGCAAGGTGCAACATCCGTCCAAAATGCCGAAACAGTGTCGTACGACTTTTAGAAATGAGTGCATGGATTTGAAACGGAACAGTACCATGGTGCACCACTATCCAGTGGTGGTATATCAACGACCAGCCACGGTGATCGCGTTTACCATAAAATTCATGTGAAGAAAACGATGGGTAAAAAAAAACAATCCAGTGCCGAAAGTGATTCGGATAGTCTTTTTTTGGATATGGAACTATGCATTGATGTCTAAATGTTATCAAAGCCGTAGAATTCACAAAGAGCTTCGTTTTGATAGGTTATGGCTCCCGTAACTCCTAAAGAGGCAACCGTTATGGCTGTCTAAATAATCGATATCCTCAGGGCGCAACTTCTACGGTGCAAGGTGCAACATCCATCCAAAATGCCGAAACAATGCCGTACAACTTTTAGAAATGAGTGCATGGATTAGAAACGGAATAGTACCATGGTGCACCACTCTCCAGCGATGGTATATCGACGACCAGCCACGGCGATCGCGTTTTACCATAAAATTCATGTGAAGAAAACAATGGGTATAAAAAACTATCGAGTCCCGAAAGTGATTCGGGTAGTCTTTTTTTGGATATGGAACTATGTTTTAACGGCTAAAAGCTGTCAAAGCCGTAGAACACACATTGTTCTGACTGGTTATGGCTCCCGTAACTCTAAAAGAGGCAACCGTCATGGCTGTCCGAATAATCGTTAACCTCAGGGCGCAACATCTACGGTGCAAGGTGCAACATCCGTCCAAAATGCTGAAAAAGTGCCTTACGGCTTTTAGAATTGATTGCATGGATTTGAAATGGAACAGTACCATGGTGCACCACTATCCAGCGGTGGTATATCGACGACTAGCCACGGTGATCGCGTTTTACCATAAAATTCACGTGAAGAAAACGATGGATAAAAAAAAACTATCGAGTGCCGAAAGTGATTCGGATAGTATTTTTTTGGATGTTGAACTATGCATTGACGGCTAAATGTTGTCAAAGCCGTAGAATTCACAAAGAGCTTCGTTTTGATTGGTTATGGCTCCCATAACTCCTAAAGAGGCAACAGTTATGGCTGTCTAAATAATCGATATCCTCAGGGCGCAACATCTACGGTGCAAGGTGCAACATCCATCCAAAATGCCGAAACAATGCCGTACAACTTTTAGAAATGAGTGCATGGATTAGAAACGGAATAGTACCATGGTGCACCACTCTCCAGCGATGGTATATCGACGACCAGCCACGGCGATCGCGTTTTACCATAAAATTCACGTGAAGAAAATGATGGGTAAAAAAACTATCGAGTTCCGAAAGTAATTCGTGTAGTCTTTTTTTGGATATGGAACTATGCATTAACGGCTAAAAGCTGTCAAAGCCGCAGAACACACATTGTTCTGACTAGTTATGGCTCCCGTAACTCCAAAAGAGGCAACCGTCATGGCTGTCCGAATAATCGATAACCTTAGCGCGCAACATCTACGGTGCAAGGTGCAACATCCGTCCAAAATGCCAAAACAGTGCCGTATGGCTTTTAGAAATGAGTGCATGGATTTGAAACGGAACAGTACCATGGTGCACCACTATCCAGCGGTGGTATATCGACGACCAGCCACGGTGATCGCGTTTTACCATAAAATTCACGTGAAGAAAACGATGGGTAAAATAAACTATCGAGTGCCGAAAGTGATTCGGATAGTATTTATTTGGATGTGGAACTATGCATTGATGGCTAAATGCTGTCAAAGCCGTAGAATTCACAAAGATCTTCGTATTGACTGGTTATGGCTCCCGTAACTCCTAAAGGGGCAACCGTTATGGCTGTCCGAATAATCGATATCCTCAAGGCGCAACATCTACGGTGCAAGGTGCAACATCCGTCCAAAATGCCGAAACATTGCCATACGACTTTTAGAAATGAGTGCATGGATTTGAAACGGAACCGTACAATGGTGCACCACTCTCCAGCGATGGTATATCGACGACCGGCCACGGTGATCGCGTTTTACCATAAAATTCACGTGAAGAAAACGATGGGTAAAAAAAATATCGAGTCCCGAAAGTGATTCGGGTAGTCTTTTTTTGGATATGGAACTATGCATTGACGGCTAAAAGCTGTCATAGCCGTAGAACTCACAGAGTTCTGACTGGTTATGGCTCCCGTAACTCCAAAAGAGGCAACCGTTATGGCTGTCCGAATAATCGATATTCTCAGGGTGCAACATCTACGGTGCAAGGTGCAACCTCTATGGTGCAAGGTGCAACATCCGTCCAAATTGCAGAAACAGTGTCGTACGACTTTTAGAAATGAGGGTATGGATTTGAAACGGAACAGTACCATGGTGCACCACTCTCCAGTGGTGGTATATCGAAGAGCAGCAACAGTTATCGCGTTTTACCATAAAATTCACGTGAAGAAAACGATGGATAAAAAAACTATCGAGTGCCGAAAGTAATTCGGATAGTCTTTTTTTAGATATGGAACAATCCATTGATGGCTAAAAGACTTCAAAGCCGTAGAACTCACAGAGAGCTTCGTTTTGACTGGTTATGGCTCCCGTAATTCCAAAAGAGGCAACCGTTATGGCTGTCCGAATAATCGATATCCTCCGGGCGCAACATCTACGGTGCAAGGTGCAACATCCGTCCAAAATGCCGAAACAGTGTCGTACGACTTTTAGAAATGAGTGCATGGATTTGAAACGGAACAGTACCATGGTGAACCACTCTCCAGCGTTGGTATATCGACGACAAGCCACGGTGATTGCGTTTTACTATAAAATTCACATGAAGAAAACGATGGGTAAAAAAACTATCGAGTCCCGAAAGTGATTCGGGTAGTCTTTTTTGGATATGGAACTTTGCATTGACGGCTAAAAGCAGTCAAAGCCATAGAACTCACAGATAGCTTCGTTTTGATTGGTTATGGCTCCCGTAACTCGAAAATAGGCAATCGTTATGGCTGTCAAAATAATCGATATCCTCAGGATGCAACATCTACGGTGCAAGGTGCAACATCCGTCCAAAAGGCCAAAATAGTGTCGTATGACTTTTAGAAATGAGTGCATGGATTTGAAACGGAACAGTACCATGGTGCAGCATTCTCCAACGATGGTATATCGAAGACCAGCCCCAGTGATCGCGTTTTACCATAAAATTCACGTGAAGATAACGATGGGTAAAAAAATCATTCGAGTCCCAAAAGTGATTCGGGTTGTCTTTTTTTGGATATGGAACCATGCATTGACGGTTAAAAGCTATCAAAGCCGTAGAACTCACAGAGAGCTTCGTTTTGACTGGTTATGCCTTTCATAACTCCAATAGAGGCAACCGTTATGACTGTCCGAATAATCGATATCCTCAAGGCGCAACATCTACGGTGCATGGTGCAACATCCGTCCAAAATGTCGAAATAGTGCCTTACGGCTTTTAGAAATGAGTGCATGGATTTGAAATGGAACAGTACCATGGTGCACCACTATCCAGTGGTGGTATATCAATGACCAACCACGGTGATCGCGTTTTACCATAAAATTCACGTGAAGAAAACGATGGGTAAAAAAACAATCCAGTGCCGAAAGTGATTCAGATAGTCTTTTTTTGGATATGGAACTATGCATTGACGGGTAAATGTTATCAAAGCCGTAGAATTCACAAAGAGCTTCGTTTTGATAGGTTATGGCTCCCGTAACTCCTAAAGAGGCAACCGTTATGGCTGTCTAAATAATCGATATCCTCAGGGCGCAACATCTATGGTGCAAGGTGCAACATCCATCCAAAATGCCGAAACAATGCCGTACAACTTTTAGAAATGAGTGCATGGATTAGAAACGGAATAGTACCATGGTGCACCACTCTCCAGCGATGGTATATCGACGACCAGCCACGGAGATCGCGTTTTACCATAAAATTCACGTAAAGAAAACGATGGGTAAAAAAAACTATCGAGTCCCGAAAGTGACTCGGGTTGTCTTTTTTTGGTTATGGAACTATGCATTAACGGCTAAAAGCTGTCAAATCCATAGAACACACATTGTTCTGACTGGTAATGGCTCCTGTAACTCCAAAAGAGGCAACCGTCATGGCTGTCCGAATAATCGATAACCTCAGGGCGCAACATCTACGGTGCAAGGTACAACATCCGTCCAAAATGCCGAAACAGTGCCGTATGGCTTTTAGAAATGAGTGCATGGATTTGAAACGGAACAGTACCATGGTGCAGCACTATCCAGCGGTGGTATATCGACGACCAGCCACGGTGATCGCGTTTTACCATAAAATTCACATGAAGAAAACGATGGGTAAAAAAAACTATCGAGTGCCGAAAGTGACTCTGATAGTATTTTTTTGGATGTGGAACTATGCATTGACGGCTAAAAGCTGTCAAAGCCGTAGAACACACTTTGTTCTAACTGGTTATGGCACCCGTAACTCCAAAAGAGGCAACCGTTATGGCTGTCCGAATAATCGATATTCTCAGGGCGCAACATCTATGGTCCAAGGTGCAACATCCGTCCAAAATGCAGAAATAGTGCCGTACGACTTTTAGAAATGAGTGTATGGATTTGAAACGGAACAGTACCATGGTGCACCACTCTCCAGTGGTGGTATATCGACGAGCAGCCACGGTGATCGCGTTTTACCATAAAACACGTGAAGAAAACGATCGGTAAAAAAACTACCGAGTGCCGAAAGTGATTCGGATAGTCTTTTTTTGGATATGGAACAATCCATTGACAGCTAAAAGCCATCAAAGCCGTAGAACTCATAGAGAGCTTCGTTTTGACTGATTATGGCTCCCATAACTCCAAAAGAGGCAACCGTTATGGCTGTCCGAATAATAGATATCCTCAGGGCGCAACATCTACGGTGCAAGGTGCAACATCCGTCCAAAATACCGAAACAGTGCCGTACGACTTTTAGAAATGAGTGCATGGATTTGAAACGGAACAGTACCATGGTGAACCTCTCTCCAGCGTTGGTATATCGACGACCAGCCATGGTGATCGCGTTTTAGCATAAAATTCACATAAAGAAAATGATGGGTAAAAAAACTATCGAGTCCCGTAAGTGATTCGGGTAGTCTTTTTTGGATATGGAACTATGCATTGGCGGCTAAAAGCAGTCAAAGCCATAGAACTCACAGATAGCTTCGTTTTGATTGGTTATGGCTCCCGTAACTCCAAAAGAGGAAATCGTTATGGCTGTCCAAATAATCGATATCCTCAGGGTGCAACATCTACGGTGCAAGGTGCAACATCCGTCCAAAATGCCAAAACACTGCCGTATGACTTTTAGAAATGAGTGCATGGATTTGAAATGGAACAGTACCATGGTGCACCACTATCCAGCGATGGTATATCGACGACCAGCCCCGGTGATCGCGTTTTACCATAAAATTCACGTGAAGAAAACGATGGGTAAAAAAATCATTCGAGTCTCCAAAGTGATTCGGGTAGTCTTTTTTTGGATATGGATCCATGAATTGACGGTTAAAAGTTATCAAAGCCGTAAAACTCACAGAGAGCTTCGTTTTGACTTGTTATGGCTTACGTAACTCCAAAAGAGGCAACCGTTATGACTGTCCGAATAATCGATATCCCCAGGGCGCAACATCTACGGTGCATGGTGCAACATCCATCCAAAATGCCGAAACAATACCGTACTACTTTTAGAAATGAGTGCATGGATTTGAAGTGGAACAGTAACATGGTGGACCATTCTCCAGCGGTGGTTTATCGATGACCAGCCACGGTGATCGCGTTTTACCATAAAATTAATGTGAAGAAAACGATGGGTAAAAAAAAACTTTCGAGTCCCGAAAGTGATTCGGGTAGTCTTTTTTTGGATATGGAACTATGCATTGACAGTTAAAAGCTGTCAAAGCCGTAGAACTCACAGAGAGCTTCGTTTTGACTGGTTATAGCTCCCATAACTCGAAAACAGGCAATGTTATGGCTGTCCGAATAATCGATATCCTCAGGGCGCAACATCTACGGTGCAAGGTGCAACATCCATCCAAAATACCGAAACAGTGCCGTACGACTTTTAGAAATGAGTGCATGGATTTGAAACGGAACAGTACCATGGTGCACCACTATCCAGTGGTGGTATATCAATGACCAGCCACGGTGATCGCGTTATACCATAAAATTCACGTGAAGAAAACGATGGGTAAAAAATAACAATCCAGTGCCAAAAGTGATTCGGATAGTCTTTTTTTGGATATGGAACTATGCATTGACGGGTAAATGTTATCAAAGCCATAAAATTCACAAAGAGCTTCGTTTTGATTGGTTATGGCTCCCGTAACTCCGAAAGAGGCAACCGTTATGGCTGTCTAAATAATCGATATCCTCAGGGCGCAACATCTACGGTGCAAGGTGCAACATCCATCCAAAATGCCGAAACAATGCCGTACAACTTTTAGAAATGAGTGCATGGATTAGAAACAGAATAGTACCATGGTGCACCACTTCCAGCGATGGTATATCGACGACCAGCCACGGCGATCGCGTTTTACCATAAAATTCACGTGAAGAAAACGATGGGTAAAAAAAACTATCGAGTCCCGAAAGTGATTCGGGTAGTCTTTTTTTGGATATGCAACTATGCATTAACGGCTAAAAGCTGTCAAAGCCGTAGAACAAAAATTGTTCTGACTGGTTATGGCTCCCGTAACTCCAAAAGAGGCAACCGTCATGGCTGTCCGAATAATCGATAACCTCAGGGCGCAACATCTACGGTGCAAGGTGCAACATCCGTCCAAAATGCCGAAACAATGCCATACGGCTTTTAGAAATGAGTGCATGGATTTGAAACGGAACAGTAACATGGTGCACCACTATCCAGCGGTGGTATATCGACGACCAGCCACGGTGATCGCGTTTTACCATAAAATTCACGTGAAGAATACGATGGGTAAAAAAAACTATCAAGTGCCGAAAGTGATTCGGATAGTGTTTTTTTGGATGTGGAACTATGCATTGACGGCTAAATGTTTTCAAAGCCGTAGAATTCACAAAGAGCTTCGTTTTGATTGGTTATGGCTCCCGTAACTCCAAAAGAGGCAACCTTTATGGCGGTCTAAATAATCGATATCCTCAGGGCGCAACATCTACGGTGCAAGGTGCAACATCCATCCAAAATGCCGAAACAATGCCGTACAACTTTTAGAAATGAGTGCATGGATTAGAAACGGAATAGTACCATGGTGCACCACTCTCCAGCGATGGTATATCGACGACCAGCCACGGCGATCGCGTTTTACCATAAAATTCACGTGAGGAAAACGATGGGTAAAAAAAACTATCGAGTCCCGAAAGTGATTCGGGTAGTCTTTTTTTGGATATGGAACTATGCATTAATGGCAAAAAGCTGTCAAAGCCGTAGAACACACATTGTTCTGACTGGTTATGGCTCCCGTAACTCCAAAAGAGGCAACCGTCATGGCTGTCCGAATAATCGATAACCTCAGGGCGCAACATCTACGATGCAAGGTGCAACATCCATCCAAAATGCCGAAACAGTGCCGTACGGCTTTTAGAAATGAGTGCATGGATTTGAAACGGAACAGTACCATGGTGCATCACTCTCCAGCAGTGGTATATCGACGACCAGCCACGGTGATCGCGTTTTACCATAAAATTCACATGAAGAAAACGATGGGTAAAAAAAACTATCGAGTCCCAAAAGTGATTCAGGTAGTCTTATTTTGGATATCGAACTATGCATTGACGGCTAAAAGCTGTCATAGCCGTAGAACTCACAGAGTTCTGACTGGTTATGGCTCCCGTAACTCCAAAAGAGGCAATCGTTATGGCTGTCCGAATAATCGATATTCCCAGGGTGCAACATCTACGGTGCAAGGTGCAACATCTACGGTGCAAGGTGCAACATCCGTCCAAATTGCAGAAACAGTGTCGTACGACTTTTAGAAATGAGTGCATGGATTTGAAATGGAACAGTACCATGGTGAACCACTCTCCAGCGTGGGTATATCGATGACCAACCATGGTGATCGCATTTTACCATAAAATTCACGTGAAGAAAACGATGGGTAAAAAAAACTATCAAGTCCCGAAAGTGATTCGGGTAGTCTTTTTTGCATATGGAAATATGCATTGACGGCTAAAAGCAGTCAAAGCCGTAGAACTCACAGATAGCTTCATTTTGATTGGTTATGGCTCCCGTAACTCCAAAAGAGGCAACCGTTATGGTTGTCCGAATAATCGATATCCTCAGGGCGCAACATCTACGGTGCAAGGTGCAACATCCGTCCAAAATGCCAAAACAGTGCCGTATGACTTTTAGAAATGAGTGCATGGATTTTAAACGGAACAGTACCATGGTGCAGCACTCTCCAACGATGGTATATCGAAGACCAGCCCCAGTGATCGCGTTTTACCATAAAATTCACGTGAAGAAAACGATGGGTAAAAAAATCATTCGAGTCCCAAAAGTGATTCGGGTTGTCTTTTTTTGGATATGAAACCATGCATTGGCAGTTAAAAGCTCTCAAAGCCATAGAACTCACAGGGAGCTTCATTTTGACTGGTTATGCCTTCCGTAACTCCAATAGAGGCAACCGTTATGACTGTCCGAATAATCGATATCCTCAGGGCGCAACATCTACGGTGCATGGTGCAACATCCGTCCAAAATGCCGAAACAGTGCCGTACGACTTTTAGAAATGAGTGCATGGATTTGAAGTGGAACAGTACCATGGTGGACCACTCTCCAGCAGTGGTTTATCGATGACCAGCCACGGTGATCGCGTTTTACCATAAAATTCATGTGAAGAAAACGATGGGTAAAAAAAAACTTTCGAGTCCCGAAAGTGATTCGGGTAGTATTTTTTTGGATATGGAACTATGCATTGATAGTTAAAAGCTGTCAAAGCCGTAGAACTCACAATGAGCTTCGTTTTGACTGGTTATGGCTCCCGTAACTTGAAAAGAGGCATCCGTTATGGCTGTCCGAATAATCGATATTCTCAGGGCGCAACATCTACGGTGCAAGGTGCAACATCCGTCCAAAATGCCTAAACAGTGCTGTACGACTTTTAGAAATGAGTGCATGGATTTGAACCAGAACAGTACCATGGTGCACCACTATCCAGCGGTGGTATATCAACGACCAGCCACGGTGATCGTGTTTTACCATAAAATTCACGTGAAGAAAACGATGGGCAATAAAAAACTATCGAGTGCCGAAAGTGATTCAGATAGTCTTTTTTTGGATATGGAACTATGCATTGAGGACTAAATGCTATCAAAGTCGTAGGATTTACAAAGAGCTTCGTTTTGGCAGGTTATGGCTCCCGTAACTTCTAAAGAGGCAACCGTTATGGCTGTCTAAATAATCGATATCCTTAGGGCGCAACATCTACGGTGCAAGGTGCAACATCTGTCCAAAATGCCGAAACAATGCCTACAACTTTTAGAAATGAGTGCATGGATTTGAAACGGAACAGTACCATGGTGCACCACTCTCCAGTGATGGTATATCGACGACCAGCCATGGCGATCGCGTTTTACCATAAAATTCCCGTGAACAAAACGATGGGTAAAAAAACCAATCGAGTCCCGAAAGTGATTCGGGTAGTCTTTTTTTGGATATGGAACTATGCATTGACGGCTAAAACCTGTCAAAGCCATAGAACTCACAGAGTTCTGACTGGTTATGGCTCCCGTAACTCCAAAAGAGGCAACCTTCATAGCTGTCTGAATAATCGATATCCTTAGAGCGCAACATCTACGGTGCAAGGAGCAACATTCGTCCAAAATGCCGAAACAGTGCCTTACCGCTTTTAGAAATGAGTGCATGGATTTGAAACGGAACAATACCATGGTGCACCACTCTCCAGCGATGGTATATCGACGACCAGCCACGGTGATTGCGTTTTACCATAAAATTCACGTGAAGAAAACGATGGGTAAAAAAAACTATCGAGTCCCGAAAGTGATTCGGGTAGTCTTTTTTTGGATATGGAACTATGCATTGACGGCTAAAAGCTGTCAAAGCCATAGAACTCACAGAGAGGTTCGTTTTGACTGGTTATGGCTCCCGTAACTCCCAAAGAGGCAACCGTTATGGCTGTTCGAATAATCGATATCCTCAGGGCGCAACATCTACGGTGCAAGGTGCAACATCCGTCCAAAATGCCGAAACAGTGACGTACGACTTTTAGAAATGAGTGAATGGATTTGAAATGGAACAGTACCATGGTGGACCTCTCTCCGGCGGTGGTATATCGACGACCAGCCATAGTGATCGCGTTTTACCATAAAATTCACGTGAAGAAGACGATGGGTAAAAAAAAAACTTACGAGTTCCGAAAGTGATTCGGGTAGTCTTTTTTGGATATGGAACTATGCATTGACGACTAAAAGCAATCATAGCCGTAGAACGCACAGAGAGCTTCGTTTTGACTAGTTATGGCGTCCGTAGCTCCAAAAGAGGCAACCGTTATGGCTATCCGAATAATCGATATCCTCTAGGCGCAACATGTACGGTGCAAGGTGCAACATCCGTCCAAAATACCGAAACAGTGCCGTACGACTTTGAGAAATGAGTGCGTGGATTTGAAGCAGAACAGTACCATGGTTGGCCACTCTCCAGCGGTGGTATATCGACGACCAACCACGGGGATCGCGTTTTACCATAAAATTTACGTGAAGAAAACGATGGGTAAAAAAACTTTCGAGTCCCAAAAGTGATTCGGGTAGTCTTTTCTTGGATATGGAGCTATGCATTGACGGTTAACAGCTGTCAAAGCCGTAGAACTCATAGAGAGCTTCGTTTTTACTGGTTATAGCTCCTGTAACTCGAAAAGAGGCAACCGTTTTGGCTATCCGAATAATTGATATCCTCAGGGCGCAACATCTACGGTGGAAGGTGCAACATCCATCAAAAATGCCGAAACAGTGCCATACGACTTTTAGAAATGAGTGCATGGATTTGAAACGGAATAGTACCATGGTGCACCTCTATCCAGCGGTGGTATATCGACGACCTGCAACGGTGATCGCGTTTTACCATAAAATTCACGTGAAGAAAACGATGGGTAAAAAAAACTATCGAGAGCCGAAAGTGATTCGGATAGTCTTTTATTGGATATGGAACTATTCATTGACGGCTAAATGCTGTCAAAGCTGTAGAACTCACAAAGAGCTTCGTTTTGACTGGTTATGGCTCCCATAACTCCAAAAGAGGCAACCGTTATGGCTGTCCGAATAATCGATATCCTCAGGGCGCAACATCTACGGTGTAAGGTGCAACATCCGTCCAAAATGCCGAAACAGTGTCGTACGACTTTTTGAAATGAGTGCACGGATTTGAAATGGAACAGTACCATGGTGCACCACTCTCCAGCGGTGGTATATCGACGACCAGCCATAGTGATCGCGTTTTACCATAAAATTCACGTGAAGAAAATGATGGGTAAAAAAAACTTATGAGTCCCGAAAGTGGTTCGGGTAGTCTTTTTTTGGATATGGAACTATGCATTGATGGCTAAAAGCAGTCAGAGCCGTAGAACGCACAGAGAGCTTCGTTTTGACTAGTTATGGCGTCCGTAGCTCCAAAAGAGGCAACCGTTATGGCTATCCGAATAATCGATATCCTCAAGGCGCAACATCTACGGTGCAAGGTGCAACATCCATCCAAAATGCCGAAACTGTGTCGTACGACTTTTAGAAATGAGTGCATGGATTTGAAATGGAACAGTACCATGGTGGACCACTCTTCAGCGGTGGTATATCGACGACCAACCACGGTGATCGCGTTTTACCATAAAATTTACGTGAAGAAAACGATGGGTAAAAAAAACTTTCGAGTCCCGAAAGTGATTCGGGTAGTCTTTTCTTGGATATTGAGCTATGCATTGACGGTTAAAAGCTGTCAAAGCCGTAGAACTCACAAAGAGCTCCGTTTTGACTGGTTATGGCTCCCGTAACTCAAAAAGAGGCAACTGTTTTGGCTGTCCGAATAATCGATATCCTCAGGGCGCAACATCTACGGTGCAAGGTGCAACATCCATCCAAAATGTTGAAACAGTGCCATACGACTTTTAGAAATGAGTGCATGGATTTGAAACGGAATAGTACCATGGTGCACCTCTATCCAGCGGTGGTATATCGACGACCTGCTATGGTGATCGCGTTTTACCATAAAATTCACGTGAAGAAAACGATGGGTTAAAAAAAACTATCGAGAACCGAAAGTGATTCGGATAGTCTTTTTTGGATATGTAACTATGCATTGACGGTAAATGCTGTCAACGCTGTAGAACTCACAAAGGGCTTCGTTTTGAATGGTTATGGCTCCTGTAACTCCAAAAGAGGCAACCGTTATGGCTGTCCGAATAATCGATATCCTCTGGGCGCAACATCTACGGTGCAAGGTGCAACATCCTTCCAAAATGCGGAAACAGTGTCGTACGACTTTTAGAAATGAGTGCATGAATTTGAAACGGAACAGTACCATGGTGCACCACTCTCCAGCGATGGTATATCGACGACCAGCCAAGGTGATCGCGTTTTACCATAAAATTCACGTGAAGAAAACGATGGGTAAAAAAAACTATCAAGTCTCGAAAGTGATTCGGGTAGTCTTTTTTTGGATATGGAACTATGCATTGACGGCTAAAAGCTATCAAAGCCATAAAACTCACAGAGAGCTTCGTTTTGACTGGTTATGGCTCCCGTTACACCAAAAGTGGCAACCGTTATGGCTGTCCGTATAATCGATATCCTCAGGGCGCAAAATCTACGGTGCAAGGTGCAACATCCGTCCAAAATGCCGAAACAGTGTCGTACGACTTTTAGAAAAGACTTCATGGATTTGAATTGGAACAGTACCATGGTGCACCACTCTCCAGCGGTGGTATATCGACGAACAGCCATGGTGATCACGTTTTACCATAAAATTCACGTGAAGAAAACGATGGGTAAAAAAAACTATCGAGTCTCGAAAGTGATTCGAGTAGTCTTTTTTGGATATGGAACTATGCATTGACCGCTAAAAGCTGCCAATGCCGTAGAACTCACAGAGAGCTTCGTTTTGACTGGTTATGGCTCCCGTAACTCGAAAAGAGGAAACCGTTATGGCTGTTCGAATAATAGATATCCTCAGGGCGCAACATCTACGGTGCAAGGTGCAACATCCGTCCAAAATGTCGAAATAGTGCCATACGACTTTTAGAAATGAGTGCATGGATTTGAAATGGAACAGTACCATGGTGGACCACTCTCCAGCGGTGGTATATCGACGACCAGCCATAGTGATCGCATTTTACCATAAAATTCTCGTGAAGAAAATGATGGGTAAAAAAAACTTACGAGTCCCGAAAGTGATTCGGGTGGTCTTTTTTTGGATATGGAACTATGCATTGACGGCTAAAAGCAATCAGAGCCATAGAACGCACAGAGAGCTTCGTTTTGACTAGTTATGGCGTCCGTAGCTCCAAAAGAGGCTACTGTTATGATTATTCGAATAATCGATATCCTCAAGGCGCAACATCTACGGTGCAAGGTGCAACATCCGTCCAAAATGCGGAAACAGTGCCGTACGACTTTAAGAAATGGGTGCATGGATTTGAAACGGAACAGTACCATGGTGGACCACTCTCCAGCGGTGGTATATCGATGACCAACAACGGTGATCGCGTTTTACAATAAAATTTACGTGAAGAAAACGATGGGTAAAAAAAACTTTCGAGTCCCGAAAGAGATTCGGGTAGTCTATTCTTGGATATGGAGCTACGCATTGACGGTTAAAAGCTGTCAAAGCCGTAGAACTCACAGAGAGCTTCGTTTTGACTGGTTATGGCTCCCGTAACTCGAAAAGAGGCCGTTTTGGCTGTCCGAATAATCGATATCCTCAGGGCGCAACATCTACGGTGCAACATACGTCAAAAATGCCGAAACAGTGCCATACGACTTTTAGAAATGAGTGCATGGATTTGAAATGGAACAGTACCTTGGTGCACCTCTATCCAACGGTGGTATATCAACGACCTGCCACGGTGATCGCGTTTTACCATAAAATTCACGTGAAGAAAACGATGGGTAAACAAAAACTATCGAGAGCCGAAAGTGATTCGGATAGTCTTTTTTTGGATATCGAACTATGCATTGACGGCTAAATACTGTCAAAGCCGTAGAACTCACAGAGAGCTTCGTTTTGACTAGTTATGGCGTCCGTAGCTCCAAAAGAGGCAACCGATATGGCTGTCCGAATAATCCATATCCTCAGGGCGCAACATCTACGGTGCGAGGTGCAACATCCATCCAAAATGCCGAAATAGAGCCGTACGACTTTTAGAAATGAGTGCATGGATTTGAAACGGAACAGTACCATGGTGCACCACTCTCCAGCGGTGGTATATCGACCACCATCCACGGTGATCGTGTTTTACCATAAAATTGACGTGAAGAAAACGATGGGTAAAAAAAACTATCGAGTCCCAAAAGTGATTCGGGTAGTCTTTTTTTGGATATGGAACTATGCATTGACGGCTAAAAGCTATCAATGCTGTAGAACTCATAGAGAGGTTCGTTTTGACTGGTTATGGCTCATGTAACTCCAAAAGAGGCAACCGTTATGGCTGTCCGAATAATCGATATCCTTAGGGTGCAACATATACGGTGCAAGGTGCAACATCCGTCCAAAATGCCAAAACAGTGTCGTACGACTTTTAGAAATGAGTGCATGGATTTGAAACAGAATAGTACCATGGCGCACCACTCTCCAGCCATGGTATATCGACGACCAGCCACGGTGTTCGCGTTTTACCATAAAATTCACGTGAAGAAAACGATGGGTAAAAAAACTATCAAGTCCCGAAAGTGATTCGGGTAGTCTTTTTTTGGATATGGAACTATGCATTGATGGCTAAAAGCTGTCAAAAGCGTAGAACTCACAGAGAGCTTCCTTTTGACTGGTTATGGCTCCCATAACTCAAAAAGAGGCAACCGTTATGGCTGTCCGAATAATCGATATCCCCAGGACGCAACATCTACGGTGCAAGGTGCAACATCCGTCCAAAATGCCAAAACAGTGTCGTACGACTTTTAGAAATGAGTGCACGAATTTGAAACGGAACAGTACCATGGTGCACCACTCTCCAGCGGTGGTATATCGACGACCATCCACGGTGATTGCGTTTTACCACAAAATTCATGTGAAGAAAACGATGGGTAAAAAAAACTATCGAGTCCCGAAAGTGATTTGGGTAGTCTTTTTTCGGATATGGAACTATGCATTGACGGTTAAAAGCTGTCAAAGCCGTCGAACTCACAGAGAGCTTCGTTTTGACTGGTTATGGCTCCCGAAACTCCTAAAGAGTCAACCATTGTGGCTTTCCGAATAATCGATATCCTCAAGGCGCAACATCTACGGTGCAAGGTGCAACATCCGTCCAAAATGCCGAAACAGTGCCGTACGACTTTTAGAAATGAGTGCATGGATTTGAAACAGAACCGTACCATGGAGCAGTACTATCCAGCGGTGGTATAATGACGACCAGCCACGGTGATCGCGTTTTACCATAAAATCCACGTGAAGAAAACGATGGGTAAAAAAAATATCGAGTGCCGAAAGTGATTCGGATAGTCTTTTTTTGGATATGGAACTATGCATTGACGGCAAAAAGCTGTCAAAGCCATAAAACTCACACAGAGCTTCGTTTCGACTGGTTATGGCTCCCGTAACTCCAAAAGAGGCAACCGTTATGGCTGTCCGAATAATCGATATCCTCAGGGAGCAACATCTACGGTGCAATGTGCAACATCCGTCCAAAATGCCGAAACAGTGCCATACGACTTTTAGAAATGAGTGCATGGACTTGAAACGGAACAGTACCATGGTGAACCACTCTCCAGCAATGGTATATCGACGACCAACCAAGGTGATCGCGTTTTACCATAAAATTCACGTGAAGAAAACGCTGGGTAAAAAAACTATCGAGTCCCAAAAGTGATTCGGGTAGGCTTTTTTGGATATGGAACTATGTATTGACGGCTAAAAGCGGTCAAAGCCGTAGAACTCACAGAGAGGTTCGTTTTGACTGGTTATTGCTCCCGTAACTCCAAAAGAGGCAACTGTTATTGCTGTCCGAATAATTGATATCCTGAGGGCGCAACATCTACGGTGCAAGGTGCAACATCCATCCAAAATGCTGAAACAGTGTTGTACGACTTTTAGAAATGAGTGCCTGGATTTGAAACGGAACAGTACTGTTATCCCGCCTTTTGGCAAGGCCAGGACATCAAGAAGCCGGCTGGAGAACAAGGATAACACGCCATGGATATCACTGAATTTTGTCCGAGCCCAGAGTGAGCTACAATTGATAGGACACGACAAGAAAGGCCATAGAGATCAGCACCTCAAATGTCAAGTCGATCCGGACTCATACACTCAAGATTATGATCGAGTCGAATTGGAGGGAAAGAGCCCAGATTTCGTATCCATCACACTGGGCGATTTCGTATCCATCACCGAAGCCCCAGTTCGAATCCATCATGCTTCGTATCGATCAGCTCCGGATCCATCGAGGTACCCAGGTTCGACTCGATTTTCTTCGTATCCATCGAACTCGTATCGATGGACTTCACACATACCAGCAATTGAAGGACTTCGTATCCTTCAGCCAGTGTCAGTTTCGTATCCATCAGAAGATGCATACGTCGTATCCATCAGACATTGCTTACTTCGTATCCATCAGCCAGTGCCTACTTCGTATCCATCAGATAGTATTTGCCTCGTATCCCAGGATGAAGTCCTACTCGAAACCATCAGGTCAACCAGCTTGGATAACGTGTCACCTCTCGAAGGAAACGGGGCAAGATACATGGAGTCGAAGCAGTCAACACGGAGCAAATACCGGATCGAGGCGAAGAGCGCACACCACGTCATCCCTCGATGCGAATGCGCCGAGATATATGGAGTCGACGCGGTCAACTCGGAGTGAAGAGCGGATCGAAGCGAGGCGCGCGCACCACATCACCTTGAGAGCGCGTGCAGTCATCGAGACGAAAGGAGGGAGTCGAAGCAATGGAGACGAGCAGAACAGCCAGCGTTAAAATCCATCTCGTATCGACGATATCTCTCAATCCACTGATCCAAACACCATGAAATTTTAACTGAAGGCTGCACACATAACAAGGAATGTCTCCACCAATTTTGAGCTCAATTGGAAGTAATCCTGATCGATACGAAATGATTTCGTATCGATCACAAATTGGCTTGAAACTCTCTGGAAGTGGTCGAATGGGCCCCCTCACGTGTCTGGCCAAGTCTTCCGGAGTTTGAGCGAAATCCAAGCCTCCTACGCCTATAAATAGAGCCCCAGAATCAACGGAAAAAGGATCTTTTTCTCTGAAGCGCCCAGACTCTGCCGGATTGAGATTTGCATCATACTTTTGCTGTCAATTTCGAATTCCAAACTGTAATCCGCTGTTCATCGCTGTAAACGCTTGTAATCATTGAAAGAGAATCAATAAAATCATCAAAACTTCATAGTGGACGTAGGCTATACGCCGAACCACTCTAAACTGCTTGTCTGTTCACTTTGCATTCATATTTGTTGGAGTTTTTGTTAGATAATCTCTGTTTTACATTTATAATCTTCATTTTATCTCTTCAAACAACTCCCGAAAAGTGTTGTGCCCATTTTTGGTGTAAACACTTTGGTGCTTTCACTGAGAAAACCAGCTTTTTCTCCTGCTCGTTGGATCTGCCGTCGATACCGGATTGCACAAATCCAAGAGGAAGATCCAGATATCCAGCCCGGAATCCTTCCATTCTATTCAGATTTGCTCAGAATCTAGGAAAGGACTCCACCACCGACAATGGTCAGCACAAGAACTGGCGCCACCGCCACAGAGCAAGAAGGCAGAGACAGGCAAAATCCAACACAGCCGCCTTCTTCCAATCAAGACAATGCCACTCAGTCAGACTCAACGGGGCTAGTCACCCGACAGGAGTTTCAGGTATTGCTCCAGGAGCTGACCCAAAGCCGTCAGCAGTTGGCAGAACAGTTACGCGCCAATATCGAGCTGACCAACCAGCTAAACCGTCGGGGGCACAGAAGGTCCAGGAGAGATGATGTATCCAGAGCGTCTACCGAAAGCTCAGCTTCATCTGATTACCACCGCCAGACTACCCGTCCTCGACTAGAGGGGAATCGCGCTCAAGCTGCTGAATATCAGCCTACCTTAACTGTTGGGCAGCTAAGGGTAGGACCGTCGACTAGTTTCCAAACCGGTCCCTCAACGCGAGGAGGTACTGCCCCACAGTACACCACCGATAACCGCGCCACAACTGCCGCAGCAGAGACAAGGGCTGATACCCGAAATCAATCTGAGCCGATCAATCAACAGCGAGGACATACTCCTGAACCTTATGTCCCAGAAGACGTTGAGCCAAGGAGGCGAGATACGGGTCGTCGACAACGCCCGATCCCTACTCGCGCCGTGGAACCCGACCACGCCTTAGCTCGTCACGCTCCGAATCCGCCTGTTTCGGATATATCAACCATGATACGTCAAATGATCCGCGAGAGTCAGGGGCTCACTAATGATGACTGGGGAATTTCCCGTAGTCATACCCCTTTCACAGACGAAGTGTTACATGCCGAACCCCCTAGGCGATTCAGAATGCCGACTCTCCCGATGTATGAAGGGAATAGTGACCCCAACCAGCATATTCTGAAGTATGAATGGTCGATGAGCGCTGCAAGGGCCGACGACGCAGTGAAATGTCGGAGTTTCCCCATCTCTCTGGGAGGAGTCGCGACAATGTGGTTTACCCGCCTACCACCTAGATCAATTTCTTCGTTCGATCAATTGGCCAAGAGGTTTGTGGAGCAATTCCGGATGCATGTTGCTAGGCCGAAGGACGTCAACACCTTGTCCAGCGTCACTCAAGCTCCTGGAGAAACACTCAGGCGTTACTTGGAGAGGTTCCACACAGCATGCGTCGAGATCACCAATCCCAACGATAATTCAATCTTAATGGCTCTGACCAAGGGGATTGATCCTGATTCTGAATTCGGAAACTGGCTAGCTGGAAAACCGCCCGCGTCGTTGGACCGTTTTTACTCCAAGGCCGCTCAATTCCTGCGGCAGGAGGATGCAAAACAGTCTAGGAAGCAGGACGATGCGAGGCCCAGCATTGAAGGAATACAGAGCAATGTGGCAGTTAAACAGTCCGGCGAGAGTTCCGGGAAAGTTCAGCTCAACATACAAAACAAGCAAACCCAGCAGAGAGGAAACAATGGCCAGAACAAGAAGAGAGATGAGAACCGAGGTCCACGACGTAGAGCTCAGATGTTTGACAGTTATACACCGCTGAACACGTCATTGGAAAACGTATACTTGCAGACTTGCAACACCGTACAGTATAAGAAGCCTGCTCCGAAGCCCTCATCGGAGAGACAGATTCAGACAGGAAAATTCTGTAGGTTCCATGAGAGCTATGGACATAATACCAATGAGTGTCGACACTTACAGGACCTCATCGAGAAGCTGATTAGAGAGAGGAAGCTAGATCAGTTTGTACGGGCGCCGCAGCCTGGCGGAGCGGGCCCCTCAAATCGAAATCGTTCACAGAATCAGGAAAGAGAGGATGAACCCGCTCGTGCGGGCGGGAGATTAGTTATCAACACAATAAGTGGTGGTCCCCATCCGGCAGACAGAAGCTGGGGGGAAATGGAGTCGTATGCCAGTTCTATCATGCATGCGGACTTCGAATGTTATAGTAATTGCGAGGATGGGACCCCGGCAAAGCAACAAAAGATAATGTCCGATGATATCGTGTTCAGGAGCCGAGACGCTGATAAAGTTGAAGCCCCTACTATCGACCCACTAGTCATATCCGCCCAGGTAGGTCCTGCTTGGATGAAGAGGATCCTGGTTGACAGTGGGAGCTCTGTAAACATCTTGCTCAAACGGGCTTACGATCTGATGAAGATGGAGACAAAGGATTTGAAACCCTGTTTATCCAGAATCCATGGTTTCAATGGAAGTGCCACGATACCCATCGGAATAACTGAACTCCCAGTCGAATTAGGCGTTGGAGAGCGCCGGAGGGTCCGCATGTTACAATTTGTTGTGTTAGAGATAGATTCGCCATACAATGCGTTTCTGGGACGACCAGCTTTGGCCGAGTTCAGGGCGGCGATCGCCCCATGGTGTCTGACTCTGAAATTTCCCACTGATCATGGGATTGGAGTTGTTCAAGGAGATCAGGCCTCGGGAAGGGCCTGTTATGTTGCTGAGCTGCGCGGGGCGCAACGTAAAGAGAAGGGTAAGGGCGTAGAGGAATCTCTCTGCGTCCGTTCTATCGACAATTGACAATTGGTGCCTGGGCCTCGGCCCGGGCACCACGACCAGTTCCTGAAAGACCTGGACCCCAGGGACAACGAGGATAGAGACGAATCAACGGAGAGCCAAGCCTCTCCAGCCGAACTGACTGTGGACGTCCCAATCAGTGAGGATGATGATTCAAAAATGCTAAAAGTTGGGTCCCAACTAAACAAGCAGACACAGCAGGAGTTGGTCGAATTTCTTCGGGCGAATCTCGACGTCTTCGCCTGGACACACTCTGACATGTGCGGGATCTCGCCGGGCATCGCAAGTCACTCCCTGAATATAGATCCACGACATGTCCCGGTGAAACAGAAAAGGCGCGGTATGGATCCAGAGAGATCTGCCGCCCTTAAAGAGGAAGTTGATAAACTGCAATCGAATGGGTTCATTCGAGATGCCTTGTATCCAGAATGGGTGTCCAACCCTGTACTAGTTCGGAAACCTAACGGGAAGTGGAGAACTTGTGTTGATTACTCTGACCTAAACAAGGCTTGTCCAAAAGATAGCTTCCCACTTCCACGAATCGATCAGCTCGTAGATTCGACGGCCGGGCATGAACTACTATCCTTTATGGACGCTTATTCCGGCTACAATCAGATACCCATGCATCTGCCTGATCAGGAACATACCAGCTTCGTGACCGACCTGGGACTCTATTGTTACAAAGTCATGCCATTTGGTCTAAAGAACGCTGGAGCAACATACCAACGCTTAGTCAACCGAATGTTCGCTGATCAGATTGGGAAAACTATGGAGGTTTACGTGGATGACATGCTGGTAAAGTCCCGATTCTCCACAGATCACGTCAGAGATTTGAATTCAATGTTCAGCATCCTCCGGGAGTACGGGATGAAGCTCAACCCACTCAAATGTCACTTTGGCATTGCATCCGGAAAATTCCTTGGGTTCATTGTCAACGCTCGAGGAATAGAGGCGAATCCTGAGAAGATCTGGGCTATTAGAAATTTGCAAACCCCTAGAACTATAAAGCAAGTCCAGAGTCTAAACGGGAAGGTCGCAGCATTGAGCAGGTTTATTTCAAAGTCCACCGACAAATGCATTCCTTTCTTCGACCTGATTCGGAAGGGCAAACGAAACTTTGAATGGACCACGGAGTGTGAAGGCGCGTTCCGATCATTAGTTCAACATCTCTCCACGCCTCCGATCTTGTCAAAACCGGTTGACCACGAGCAATTATATCTCTATCTGGCAGTATCAGAACATGCGATCAGTGCTGCCCTAGTCCGGGAAGAAGACAAAGTGCAAAACCCGGTCTACTATGTTAGTAAGCGACTAACAGGAGCTGAAAGAAATTATCCAAGGCTGGAGAAACTGGCTTATTGTCTGGTCATTGCCTCAAGGAAGCTCCGTCCCTACTTCCAGGCTCATCCGCTTACTGTGTACACCGACCAGCCGTTACGACAGGTCCTTACGCGGCCTGAGACGTCCGGTAGGTTACTCAAGTGGAACATTGAGCTAAGCCAATTTGATATCGCATACGCTCCGCGGAGGGCCATTCAAGGACAAGTCCTGGCTGATTTCATAGCCGAATTCACCGTCCCGGAAGACTTACCCGAAACCAGTGAATCTCCCGAATACATCTGGAAGCTGTATACTGATGGTGCGTCAAATGACCGGTGTTCGGGCGCGGGGGTTGTACTTGAGACTCCCGAGGGCCGATCCATATGTTATGCTCTTAAATTCGACTTTCGTGCAACTAATAATGAAGCCGAATATGAAGCCCTCCTGACCGGCCTAAGGCTTGCCAGAGATTTGAGAATTGTCGCTGTAGAAATTTATTGCGATTCGCAGTTAGTGGTATGCCAGGTGCGAGGAGAATACCAGGCAAGAGACCGAAGACTGGCCGCTTACTTGACGCGAGTTCAGGAAATCCTAAACCAGTTTGATTATTATGCCATCTATTATGTGCCTCGGGAACGCAATCAGAAAGCCGATTCACTGGCGAAGTTAGCCAGCACAGGCGAAGCGCAACAAATGGGACTTGTCCCCGTTGAAACTTTGGCCACTCCAAGCATCGATCGGATAGAAATGGACTCTGTATTTGAAATCGCTCCCAATAGAGAGTCCTGGATGACTCCGTATCGGAATTACATTGAGAATGGGGTGCTACCTGAACCTAGAAATGAGAAGAGACAGATTCAGCGAAAAGCCTCACGGTTCATCATCCAAAACGGAGTCATGTACAGGAGAGGTTATTCCGTTCCTCTCCTCAGATGTATCGCCCACGAGGAAGTCAAGCGAGTGCTACATGACGTGCACGAAGGAGAGTGCGGTGATCATACCGGCGGGCAAGCTCTCGCTAAAAAGATACTCCGATATGGGTACTACTGGCCGACGGTGAACCGAGATGCGGCAAACTATGCCCGGAAGTGCGATAAATGCCAGATACATGCCCGAATTCCGAGAGCTCCGCCAACTGAGATAACCCAAATGGTCAGTCCCTGGCCATTCGCAATGTGGGGCATTGACATCATCGGCGCTTTGCCTTTAGCAAAAGGCGGTGCGAAATACGCCATTGTCGCAGTTGATTACTTCACAAAATGGGCCGAGGCCGAAGCCCTAGCAACCATTACGACAAAGAAGGTGATAAATTTCGTGGTTCGCAACATCATCTGTCGATTTGGACTCCCGCATACTATCATCACTGATAATGGAACCCAATTCGAGAGCGCAGAATTCAAGAATTTCTGTCAACGGTTTCATATCCGCAAAAAGTTCTCGGCTGTCGCACACCCCCAAGCGAATGGACAAGTTGAAGCTGTCAACAAAGTTATAAAATCGATCCTGAAGAAACGATTAGAGAAGGCTGGGGGCAAGTGGGTCGATGAACTTCCTATGGCATTATGGGCCTATCGAACGACCCACAAAACCGCGACCGGACACACTCCGTTTTCCCTATCTTATGGCTCAGAGGCCGTTATTCCGGTCGAGACAGAAGTGCTCTCTCATCGCGTGACTTATTATGATCCAAAAACAAACGCTATACTCCTAGCCGAGTCTTTGGATCTATTGGATGAAAAACGGGAGGAGGCTGATTTGAGAGCAGCCGCACATCGAAGTCGGGTCGCCCGATTGTACAACACCAGAGTTCGACCTCGAACCTTTGAACTCGGCGACCTCGTGCTCAAGAGAATTTACCCAGTTCCTTCACACATGAAACCAAACTGGGGAGGGCCGTATGTAATTACACGAAAGCTCGGAGATGGTACATTCAAGCTGTCGACTGTTGACGGTCTCGATTTACCGAGGGCTTGGAACAGCGAAAGTCTACGCCGCTACTACATATGACAGGCTTTATTTATTTCATTCTATTTAGCAATTTGTTTCTGCATTTCGAAATTTGAATTTTGTAATAAGGCAACTGACTTTGCCGCATTTTCTTATTTCAGCAATAAAATGCCATTTCTTCGAGCCAGAGCTGTGATTCATTATGTACGATATGCAACATCACGATGCACGAAGAGCTAAATCCCATCACACAATGGGACTTATTCAAATGGAGAGTGGCTGTGATACGACCGGCCACTCGCTAGGCGAAACCCGAGCTCGGGGGCAAGCCATGACACCGATATTAATAGGATTGACACACGACAATCCTACAACCAGCTCCATATTCCCAGAGTGCGAAATGGAGTATAAACATCTAACTCCATATTCCCAGAGTGCGAAATGGAGTATAAACATCTGACTCCATTATTCCCAGAGTGCGAAATGGAGTATAAACATCTAACTCCATATTCCCAGAGTGCGAAATGGAGTATAAACATCTGACTCCATATTCCCAGAGTGCGAAATGGAGTATAAACATCTAACTCCATATTCCCAGAGTGCGAAATGGAGTATAAACATCTAACTCCATATTCCCAGAGTGCGAAATGGAGTATAAACATCTGACTCCATATTCCCAGAGTGCGAAATGGAGTATAAACATCTAACTCCATATTCCCAGAGTGCGAAATGGAGTATAAACATCTGACTCCATATTCCCAGAGTGCGAAATGGAGTATAAACATCTAACTCCATATTCCCAGAGTGCGAAATGGAGTATAAACATCTAACTCCATATTCCCAGAGTGCGAAATGGAGTATAAACATCTAACTCCGTATTCCCAGAGTACGAAACGGAGTATAAACATCTAACTCCATATTCCCAGAGTGCGAAATGGAGTATAAACATCCAACTCCGTATTCCCAGAGTGCGAAACGGAGTATAAACATCTAACTCCGTATTCCCAGAGTGCGAAACGGAGTATGAACATTTAACTCCATATTCCCAGAGTGCGAAACGGAGTATAAACATTTAACTCCATGTTCCCAGAGTGCGAAATGGAGTATGAACATCCGACTCCGTATTCCCAGAGTGCGAAACGGAGTATAAACACTTAACTCCATATCCCCGGAGTGCGAAATGGAGTATAAACATTCGACTCCGTATTCCCAGAGTGCGAAGCGGAGTATACACACTTAACTCCATATTCCCAGAGTGCGGAATGGAGTATAGACATTCAGCTCCGCATTCCCAGAGTGCGAAGCGGAATATAAACAGTCAACTCCATGTTCCCAGAGTGCGAACAACCACTTACGAGATGACGCGTATCCCCGGAGTATGGATGGAACGGTTCATAAGAGAACGGGCGTAGTTCGACCACTCGGTCCTCGCTCAGTACCATCGCAAGCTGATCATCGCACCTTGACCCCGAAGCTGGGGGCAGAAGCAAATGTTAGTCATTGCCCGAAACTATACGATGTTCAGCTCCGATGCGATTCCCTATCACAACTCGAGTCCGAAAGTTCCATACTTAACAAGTAAAAATGAGCTATTCTTGAAGCAATCAAAAAATGCAAATACACTGGACCAAAGTCCGGACACTGCAATATTCAAGCATAGAAAGGAACGCAAGCTGAAGCTAAAAGACAAAATTTTATTCCAACTAAACTCAAAAACAACGCTTCATACATGAGATCTTTCCTAAAATGTTCCTACTAGCAGGGGCCGAACCCGCATCTAAACACGGCCTACAAAAGGGAAGAGACAGAAAAAATAACAAAAGTCCCTAACTGTCTATGGAAAGGATGTCTACTCCTTCTGCTTCCTCAGCTTCTTCTTCTTCTTCGAGGAACTACTGGAGCCGCCAGTACCCTTCCGCTTGGAGCCTTTCTCCCTAGGCAGGCTCCCCCCGGGTGAAGGCATGATGTCAACGTCCTCGTCTGAGCTGGACTCTATAGGGATGCTTCCCGCAGGAGGAGTGGGAGGAACAGACTCCGCAGCCGGAGGAGGGGCTGGTACACCAGTATCAGTAAGTGTGCCCTCAGGAGACATAGTCATAAGAGGAATGGGGCACTGTGCTGGTGCTCCGTCATCTGCATCACCGCCTCCGTGCGCCGCAGCCGCCATCTCGGCATTGATCTCAGCTAACAACGCCGCTTCCCGCCGTGTCCTGGCCTCGCTAGGAGCCATAGTAGTTTGGGACAGGGTATCAGATGTAGCCGTGAATCCACCCAAGCCAAATGGCAAATCCGCAAAAGGATCACTTTGACGGCCAAGGAGCTCGTTTATCATTTGCTCGTCGAAAGAGAGTGAGCTCCCCTCCGTCACTCCAACTGGTGCCATTGCTGCGACGGAGGTCGCCTCAGAAACGATGGCTCCTGGCGCTCGACTTAGTACTTGGGTGGTAAGAGGCGCGGCTGGTGCAACTCCTGTCACTGATCAAAGAAAAAGACATGTCATTAGCAACATTTCAACACGGGATCTTCAATCCAAATATACTGGAAGTTAGTTCAAAGTACCTTCCTCGGTTTGGCTCGAGGTCGTCTGAACCGCTTCAGAAGGATGTTCCTTAATAGGAGATAAGTGCGGTTGATCTGGGTCGTACGCTGGGATAGGCTGGGAGTAGATCATTGAAGTTGGCTCAGACTGAGATGACACGACAATCTCAGAACTTGTAACATGGTGTTCCACACCAGAGCTCTCTCCGACCTCCGGGACCTGAGCACCAAGCCTCACCTTGTCATGGGAAATCATGGAGTCATGGAGAACCTTCTTTTCGTCATCATTAAGGATGCGGTTCTCCAGCTCGAACTCATCAGGGGCTTCGTCAGGGTGCCCAGATCTCTCCTCATCCACCAGTAGGTTCCAGGCGTTATAGAGATGTGTGGGGTAATCGTCAAGCCATGTCAGGTCTCGGTGCCTTAGCACATTGGCGTTGTAAGTGACGAGTAGCTCCTCCACCTCGGCCTCAATCCTGGCCTCCGCCTGCCGTACTTTCTCCTCAACTCCAGCCTCAGCCTCACGGGCTTGTTGTACGGCCGCCTCTTTCTCCTTTTGAAGTGTCACTGCCTGGTCACAGGCTTCCTGCGCAGAGACATTAGCTGCGTCTTTTTCCTTGGCCATCTCTGAAAATTTTGACTTCAGCTCATTAAGCTCCTTGAGAGCGGCATCCCTCTCGGCCGTAATGGAAGTGTTCCTGTGACCCATGTCCTCAATAGCGGTGTAATGTTCTTGCTTCATCCTGGCCATGGCAGCGGTCACCTCGTCAACTTTCTTTAAGGCCTCCATTTCAGACTTACGAGAAGACTCGGCCTCAGAGTTAAGCGCTTTTATGATTTGGTCGTTGCGACCCAGCTCCTTCTCAAGTTTCTCGATGGTGACGCCCCGCTCAAACGCCACTTTAGATGCCTTCCTCGCGGCCCGTCCCCACTCCCTATACTGGAAAAAGATGTCCGCGACATAATCGTGGATAGTGGTTTCCGCGGTTGGCGGGATTCTCTTCAGGTGCGGGGGAAAGACATATCCATCAAAACAGATGTCAGGAAATTCCTTCCTCATCTGTGCCAATTTGAGTGCTCCCTCGCTAGACGCCTCGGTCGGGACCGACACAGTAGCCGAAGAGGTGGCTATTTCGGTCCTGCGCGGAGGGTCGGACCTCAAAGCTTGGGAAGGCGGCCTAGACCGTGAAGTTTCGGAGGGACGAGTAACGGCGACCACAGGAGGTGCAGAGGTCCTGGGGGGAGGAGAACGAGATCGGGATCGGTAAACATGTCCCCTATCTCTGTCAGACTTCTCCTGACCAGAGTGTCCAGCGTCATAATCCCTCTCGCCCTCTCTCCTGCGTGGCTCGTGATAACGGCGCTTACGCAAACTACCAAGCACGGAACCTTTCCCGGACATCGTACCTGAAAAGAAAACAACAAAGAATCAGTAACCGTTTGCGATGTGTTGATTGTGGTTAGAAAAATGTGTTGTGCCGTGAGGAGTGTGTGAATGTGTAACCCCCCGGACCAACCAGAAGTGTCAGTCGCATCGGCAAACTCAGACTCGCTGACATCGGCGATATGTCGCGGTCCACCCGACCCAACATCGAGTTGCTCCGGCTCGATGTCAGGGACTGGAGGGTCAGTACGCCCTTCAAATTGATCTTCAGCTTGCGGGGAGGACGCCTCCGTAATCTTAACTCCTGACGAAGGGCGGTGCAAAACCACAGACTTCCGCCTCCCAGACTTAGGCTGTTTCGAAGCCACAGCTTTGCCTTTCCTCTTAGCATCGGACTCTGGAGTTGCATTAGCAGGTCCGGCCAATGGTTCTTCGTCAGTGTGGGTTTTCTCGGAGTCGGGTTCCTCGATTATCACGACCCTGGGCTTCATCTGCTTGACCTTTTTCCTGGGGACGGTCTTTAATGCGCCGTCAAGTCTTATGCTCTGCCTCCGACCAATCAGCCCAAGGACTCTGAGATTCCGATCTGTCAATAATAGTTCAATATTCCTTTCTTCGCTAGGAATCTCTTGGAGGACCCGAACTATCTCTTTATAATAGCCACCCTCAGGCCGCTGGATGATAGCTGAAAGAAAAAGAGGAGAAGACGTAAGTTTAATTTCACTCCGAAAATTGCCCTGTCAATTATTTGGGAAAAGAGACGATACTCACGTCTGAATAGCCATCTTCTGGCAAATCCCGGGGGACATCGGACATAGAACCACTCCGACTTAAAATAGCTTAGCCTAGTCCACGACCCCACGACGACTTGGCAGTTCCTTACAGACTCCAAGAACGTATAAGATGGGCTGTCAGTCCGACTCTTGAAGTTAAACAAGTATCTTATATCGATCATACGGGGAGGACGATGGAGGTGCTCCATGAATACAACGAACAAGCTGTTGAGTGAGGCATATCCGTTTGGATGCAATTGAGACGGAGCGATGTCCAGATAAGCCAACACTTCTCTTATATAGTCGTTGAATGGAGGAAGTGTGCCGGCTGCGCACGCGTGCCGATTAAAAGCAGTATACCCCTCCGGGGGATTATGTGGCCTATCATCCGGTCCAGGCAACAATACCTCATCCAAAGATAAACCATGCCTTAAGCATATCCTCCCCAGCATGTCTTCGGAGATATTGGATGGGACGGAATCAGGTGGACTGTTAATGAAGGACGCGTTGGGCAACTCGTCCGGAGATGGGCCAATAACTTCGGCCTCGATGACCGGAATCTCAATTCTAGGAAGGACAGGGTTCTGAATTTCTTGCTGCTGCGAACTTGACGGTTCCATCGCCAGCTAACTCACGAGAAACCATCATTAGATGACAAAAAGCCCGTGCGTTCCCCAGTGTAACGTGCATGAATGTGTTGTGTAGTGCGAATGCTGTGCGTGACTTGAGCAAATTCTGCAGAATTAAAGAAAATGTGCAAGCGACGAGATTCTGGAAGTCAAACAAACATGACCGTCATCGCTGACCATCATGACTGCGCCATCCAGATGATAACGATCGATTCAAGATTGAAGAGTTCGTTGTACTTTTCTGTTAAAAGGCAGTTCCATCGACGAGCTTCGAAAGTCAGTCAAATATGCAATCCTGTAGTCAAGTCCAATTATGCAAGGCAGAAGCTCGTCGGAATCAAATGTAAGAACATACAAAAGTTCGCTAAGTTCGTCAAATTTCAGCATGGAATCGATCGTAGTTCAAGTTCAAATTCATTCGGAGGCATGATGTCTTTTGTATCGATCCAGTTCGAATCGATACTTTCGTATCGATCAAGTCGACTCGATACCTTTCGTATCGATGTCAGTTCGTATCGACCGGAGGAGGAGATTTCGTATCGATCAGGTAAGTTTACTTCGCATCGACCAAGGGTAACGGCTGTGAGACAACCAAATGCAATAACTTCGCATCGATCTGTAGTTATCGATATGGGACCGATGAGATCTCTTGGCCTTCGTATCGATCAAGAGAGATAGATTTTCGCATCGATCACGCTGGCCAAGCGCTTACATCGATCATCTCAGTTCAACACAAGCCCCTACCACCTTAGATCGATGCGAACCTCTGCATCCCCTTTGACCCATCAGTCGATGCGAAATCATGAAAATCTGGATCGAGTCGAATCCTCCTATCCCAGATCGACACGAACTAGTGGTGAAGCAATCACTCCAGAACTCCTTCTTCTCCGATTGAAGCGAGCATGGCCATGGCCATCCTCGACCAAGTTCTGGTCCAGATCTGGCCTTGGCACCACTATAATCGATAATCGGCAAAGGCACGATGGATCTGAGATCTGAACTTCGTCGCTCAAGTGTAGCTGTGATTGCTCGTTTACCTGAATCGAATTGGAGTTTGGGGAAATTATAAGATGATGTTTGATCGATTCGAAGATTGAAATAATTCTTCTCTCCTGCTTGTCTGTGGATCGATACGAGAAGGCAGAAGACGACAGTAAAAGTAAAAGGTAAAAAAGTGAGAAATGGCAAAGTCCCAGATATTTATACAAGGCCTAGGACGGAACCGAGTCGATTCGACTCCCAGTCAATCTGACCGGTCGCAACCAGTCAAGCAGCGCATCGATGCGAGCATTCGTATCGAACCCCATAACCTTTATCAGTTCGAAGCGCACAGGGAGGCTACGTGAAAACGATGGGTAGGCGCACGCGCTTTTCTCGCATCCATCAAGCCGTGCATTCATCGAGACGAAATGTTCACCAGACACCATCGTTTCGAAGCATCCGGGTTTTGAGCCATCGATTCGAAACAGAGCAGATCTGTTGATACGAGCGTCAATTTCGTATCCATCCGTATCTATCGATGCGAACATCCATTTCGTATCCACCAGATATCATCAATTCGAACCGGGATTCGCCACCATTTGTGACCATCGATACGAATGATTGTTTTCGTATCCATCAAGTCAACCCACATCGATACGAAAGAAGGCTTTTTGACTTTGAGCATCGACTCGTAAGCGGACCGATACGAGAGAATGGCTAAGGGGTACGATTTCCAAAGCTATTCGAAGAAGGCCTACAGCTTTTCAAAGCACGTCATGTTTTCACAAGACGTACTTTGGGGGGCAAATGTTATCCCGCCTTTTGGCAAGGCCAGGACATCAAGAAGCCGGCTGGAGAACAAGGATAACACGCCATGGATATCACTGAATTTTGTCCGAGCCCAGAGTGAGCTACAATTGATAGGACACGACAAGAAAGGCCATAGAGATCAGCACCTCAAATGTCAAGTCGATCCGGACTCATACACTCAAGATTATGATCGAGTCGAATTGGAGGGAAAGAGCCCAGATTTCGTATCCATCACACTGGGCGATTTCGTATCCATCACCGAAGCCCCAGTTCGAATCCATCATGCTTCGTATCGATCAGCTCCGGATCCATCGAGGTACCCAGGTTCGACTCGATTTTCTTCGTATCCATCGAACTCGTATCGATGGACTTCACACATACCAGCAATTGAAGGACTTCGTATCCTTCAGCCAGTGTCAGTTTCGTATCCATCAGAAGATGCATACGTCGTATCCATCAGACATTGCTTACTTCGTATCCATCAGCCAGTGCCTACTTCGTATCCATCAGATAGTATTTGCCTCGTATCCCAGGATGAAGTCCTACTCGAAACCATCAGGTCAACAAGCTTGGATAACGTGTCACCTCTCGAAGGAAACGGGGCAAGATACATGGAGTCGAAGCAGTCAACACGGAGCAAATACCGGATCGAGGCGAAGAGCGCACACCACGTCATCCCTCGATGCGAATGCGCCGAGATATATGGAGTCGACGCGGTCAACTCGGAGTGAAGAGCGGATCGAAGCGAGGCGCGCGCACCACATCACCTTGAGAGCGCGTGCAGTCATCGAGACGAAAGGAGGGAGTCGAAGCAATGGAGACGAGCAGAACAGCCAGCGTTAAAATCCATCTCGTATCGACGATATCTCTCAATCCACTGATCCAAACACCATGAAATTTTAACTGAAGGCTGCACACATAACAAGGAATGTCTCCACCAATTTTGAGCTCAATTGGAAGTAATCCTGATCGATACGAAATGATTTCGTATCGATCACAAATTGGCTTGAAACTCTCTGGAAGTGGTCGAATGGGCCCCCTCACGTGTCTGGCCAAGTCTTCCGGAGTTTGAGCGAAATCCAAGCCTCCTACGCCTATAAATAGAGCCCCAGAATCAACGGAAAAAGGATCTTTTTCTCTGAAGCGCCCAGACTCTGCCGGATTGAGATTTGCATCATACTTTTGCTGTCAATTTCGAATTCCAAACTGTAATCCGCTGTTCATCGCTGTAAACGCTTGTAATCATTGAAAGAGAATCAATAAAATCATCAAAACTTCATAGTGGACGTAGGCTATACACCGAACCACTCTAAACTGCTTGTCTGTTCACTTTGCATTCATATTTGTTGGAGTTTTTGTTAGATAATCTCTGTTTTACATTTATAATCTTCATTTTATCTCTTCAAACAACTCCCGAAAAGTGTTGTGCCCATTTTTGGTGTAAACAAGTACCATGGTGCACCACTATCCAGCGGTGGTATATCGACGACCAGCCACGGTGATCGCGTTTTACCATAAAATTCACGTGAAGAAAACGATGGGTAAAAAAAACTATCGGGTTCCGAAAGTGATTTGGGTAGTACTTTTTTGGATATGGAACTATGCATTGATGGCTAAAAGCTGTCAAAGCCGTAGAAATCACAGAGAGCATCGTTTTGACTAGTTATGGCTCCCGTAACTTCCAAAAGAGGCAACCGTTATGGCTGTCCGAATAATCAATATCCTCAGGGCGCAACTTCTACGGTGCAAGGTGCAATATCCGTCGAAAATGCCGAAACAGTGCGGTACGACTTTTAGAAATGAGTACATGGATTTGAAACGGAATAGTACCATGGTGCACCACTCTCCAGAGGTGGTATATCGAAGACCATCCACGGTGACCGCGTTTTACCATAAAATTCACGTGAAGAAAACGGTGGGTAAAAAAAACCATCAAGTCCCGAAAGTGAATCGGGTAGTCTTTTTTTGGATATGGAACTATGCATTGATGGCTAAAATCCATCAAAGCCGTAGAACTCACAGAGAGCTTCGTTTTGACTGGTTATGGCTCCCGTAACTCCAAAAGACGCAACCATTATGGCTGTCCGAATAACCGATATCCTCAGGTTGCAACATCTACGGTGCAAGGTGCAACATCCGTCCAAAATGCCGAAACAGTGCCGTGACTTTTAGAAATGAGTGCATGGATTTGAAACGGAACAGTACCATGGTGCACGACTATCCAGCGGTGGTATATCGACGACCAGCCACGGTGATCGCATTTTACCATAAAATTCACGTGAAGAAAACGATGGGTAAAGAAAAACTATCGAGTGCCGAAAGTGATTCGGATAGTCTTTTTTTCTATATGGAACTATGCATTGACAACTAAAAGCTAACAAAGCCGTAGAACTCACAAAGAGCTTCGTTTTGACTGGTTATGGCTCTCGTAACTCCAAAAGAGACAACTGTTATGGCTGTCCGAATAATCGATATCCTCAGGGCGCAACATCTATGGTGCAAGGTGCAACATCCGTCCAAAATGTCGAAACACTGCCGTACGACTTTTAGAAATGAGTGCATGGATTAGAAGCGGAATAGTACCATGGTGCACCACTCTCCAGCGGTGGTATATCGACGATCAGCCACGGTGATCGTGTTTTACCATAAAATTCACGTGAAGAAAACGATGGGTAAAAAAAACTTTCGAGTACCGAAAGTGATTCGGGTAGTCTTTTTTTGGATATGGAACTATGTATTGACGGCTAAAAGCTATTAAAGCCGTAGAACTCATAAAGAGCTTCGTTTTGACTGGTTATGGCTCCCATAACTCCAAAAGAGGCAACCGTTATGGCTGTCCGAATAATCGATATCCTCAGGGCGCAACATTTACGGTCCAAGGTGCAACATCCGTCCAAAATGCCGAAACAGTGCCGTACGACTTTTAGAAATGAGTGCATGGATTTGAAATAGAACAGTACCATGGTGCACGAATATCCAGCGGTGATATATCGACCACCAGCCACGGTGATCGCATTTTACCATAAAATTCACGTGAAGAAAACGATGGGTGAAGAAAAACTATCGAGTGCCGAAAATGATTTGGATAGTCTTTTTTTGGATATGGAACTATGCGTTGACGAATAAAAGCTGTCAAAGCCGTAGAACTCACAAAGAGCTTCGTTTTGACTGGTTATGGCTCTCGTAACTCCAAAAGAGACAATCGTTATGGCTGTCCGAATAATCGATATCCTCAAGGCGCAACATCTATGGTGCCAGGTGCAACATCCGTCCAAAATGCCGGAGCAGTGCCGTACGACTTTTAGAAATGAGTGCATGGATTTGAAACGAAACATTACCATGGTGCACCACTCTCCAGCGGTGGTATATCGACGACCATCCAAGGTGATCGAGTTTTACCATAAAATTCACGTGAAGAAAACGATGGGTAAAAAAAAACTATCGAGTCCCGAAAGTGATTCGGGTAGTCGTTTTTTGGATATGGAACTATGTATTGACGGCTAAAAGCTGTCAAAGCCGTAGAACTCACAGAGAGGTTCGTTTTGACTAGTTATGGCTCCCGTAACTCCAAATGAGGCAAATGTTATTGCTGTCCGAATAATTGATATACTTAGGGCGCAACATCTACGGTGCAAGGTGCAACATCCATCCAAAATGCTGAAACAGTGTCGTTCAACTTTTAGAAATGAGTGCCTGGATTTGAAACGGAACAGTACCATGGTCCACCACTATCCAGCGGTGGTATATCGATGACCAGCCATGGTAATCGCGTTTTACCTTAAAATTCACGTGAAGAAAATGATGGGTAAAAAAAACTATCGGGTTTCGAAAGTGATTCGGGTAGTCTTTTTTTGGATATGGAACTATGCATTGAAGGTTAAAAGCTGTCAAAGCCGTAGAACTCACAGAGAGCTCCGTTTTGACTGGTTATGGCTCCCGTAACTCGAAAAGAGGCAACTGTTTTGGCTGTCCGAATAATCGATATCCTCAGGGCGCAACATCTACGGTGCAAGGTGCAACATCCGTCCAAAATGCTGAAACAGTGCCATACGACTTTTAGAAATGAGTGCATGGATTTGAAACGGAATAGTACCATGGTGCACCTCTATCCAGCGGTGGTATATCGACGACCTGCTATGGTGATCGCGTTTTACCATAAAATTCACGTGAAGAAAACGATGGGTAAAAAAAAACTATAGAGAACCGAAAGTGATTCGGATGGTCTTTTTTTGGATATGGAACTAGGCATTGACAGTAAATGCTGTCAAAGCTGTAGAACTCACAAAGAGCTTCGTTTTGACTGGTTATGGCTCCTGTAACTCCAAAAGAGACAACCGTTATGGCTGTTCGAATAATCGATATCCTCTGGGCGCAACATCTACGGTGCAAGGTGCAACATCCTTCCAAAATGCGGAAATAGTGTCGTACGACTTTTAGAAATGAGTGCATGAATTTGAAACGGAACAGTACCATGGTGCACCACTCTCCAGCGATGGTATATCGACGACCAGCCATGGTGATCGCGTTTTACCATAAAATTCACGTGAAGAAAACGATGGGTAAAAAAACTATCAAGTCTCGAAAGTGATTCGGGTAGTCTTTTTTGGGATATGGAACTATGCATTGACGGCTAAAAGCTATCAAAGCCATAAAACTCACAGAGAGCTTCGTTTTGACTGGTTATGGCTCCCGTAAAACCAAAAGTGTCAACCGTTATGGCTGTCTGTATAATCGATATCCTCAGGGCGCAAAATCTACGGTGCAAGGTGAAACATCCGTCCAAAATGCTGAAACAGTGCCGTACGACTTTTAGAAAAGACTGAATGGATTTGAATTGGAACAGTACCATGGTGCACCACTCTCCAGCGGTGGTATATCGACGAACGGCCACGGTGATCACGTTTTACCATAAAATTCACGTGAAGAAAACGATGGGTAAAAAACACTATCGAGTCTCGAAAGTGATTCGAGTAGTCTTTTTTGGATATGGAACTATGCATTGACCGCTAAAAGCTGCCAATGCCGTAGAACTCACAGAGAGCTTCGTTTTGGCTGGTTATGGCTCTCGTAACTCGAAAAGAGGAAACCGTTATGGCTGTCCGAATAATCGATATCCTCAGGGCGCAACATCTACGGTACAAGGTGCAACATCCGTCCAAAATGTCAAAATAGTGCCGTACGACTTTTAGAAATGAGTGCATGGATTTGAAATGGAACAGTACCATGGTGGACCACTCTCCAGCGGTGGTATATCGACGACCAGCCATAGTGATCGCGTTTTACCATAAAATTCACGTGAAGAAAACGATGGGTAAAAAAAACTTACGAGTCCCGAAAGTGATTCGGGTGGTCTTTTTTTGGATATGGAACTATGCATTGACGGCTAAAAGCAATCAGAGCCATAGAACGCACAGAGAGCTTCGTTTTGACTAGTTATGGCATCCGTAGCTCCAAAAGAGGCAACCGTTATGGCTATCCGAACAATCGATATCCTCAAGGCGCAACATCTACGGTGCAAGGTGCAACATCCGTCCAAAATGCCGAAACAGTGCCGTACGACTTTAAGAAATGAGTGCATGGATTTGAAACGGAACAGTACCATGGTGGACCACTCTCCAGCGGTGGTATATCGATGACCAACCACGGTGATCGCGTTTTACAATAAAATTTACGTGAAGAAAACGATGGGTAAAAAAAATTTCGAGTCCCGAAAGTGATTCGGGTAGTCTATTCTTGGATATGGAGCTACGCATTGACGGTTAAAAGCTGTCAAAGCCGTAGAACTCACAGAGAGCTTCGCTTTGACTGGTTATGGCTCCCGTAACTCGAAAAGAGGCCGTTTTGGCTGTCCGAATAATCGATATCCTCAGGGCGCAACATCTACGGTGCAAGGTGCAACATCCGTCAAAAATGCCGAAACAGTGCCATACGACTTTTAGAAATGAGTGCATGGATTTGAAATGGAACAGTACCTTGGTGCACCTATATCCAGCGGTGGTATATCAACGACCTGCCACGGTGATCGCGTTTTACCATAAAATTCACGTGAAGAAAACGATGGGTAAAAAAAACTATCGAGAGCCGAAAGTGATTCGGATAGTCTTTTTTTGGATATCGAACTATGCATTGACGGCTAAATACTGTCAAAGCCGTAGAACTCACAAAGAGCTTCGTTTTGACTAGTTATGGCGTCCGTAGCTCCAAAAGAGGCAACCGATATGGCTGTCCGAATAATCGATATCCTCAGGGCGCAACATCTACGGTGCGAGGTGCAACATCCGTCCAAAATGCCGAAATAGAGCCGTACGACTTTTAGAAATGAGTGCATGGATTTGAAACGGAATAGTACCATGGTGCACCACTCTCCAGCGGTGGTATATCGACCACCATCCACGGTGATCGTGTTTTACCATAAAATTGACGTGAAGAAAACGATGGGTAAAAAAACTATCGAGTCCCAAAAGTGATTCAGGTAGTCTTTTTTTGGATATGGAACTATGCATTGACGGCTAAAAGCTATCAAAGCTGTAGAACTCATAGAGAGGTTCGTTTTGACTAGTTATGGCTAATGTAACTCCAAAAGAGGCAACCGTTATGGCTGTCCGAATAATCGATATCCTTAGGATGCAACATATACGGTGCAAGGTGCAACATCCGTCCAAAATGCCAAAACAGTGTCGTACGACTTTTAGAAATGAGTGCATGGATTTGAAACAAAATAGTACCATAGTGCACCACTCTCCAGCCGTGGTACATCGATGACCAGCCACGGTGATCGCGTTTTACCATAAAATTCATGTGAAGAAAACGATGGGTAAAAAAAACTATCGAGTCCCGAAAGTGATTCGGGTAGTCTTTTTTTGGATATGGAACTATGCATTGATGGCTAAAAGTTGTCAAAAGCGTAGAACTCACAGAGAGGTTCCTTTTGACTGGTTTTGGCTCCCATAACTCAAAAAGAGGCAACCGTTATGGCTGTCCGAATAATCGATATCCCCAGGACGCAACATCTACGGTACAAGGTGCAACATCCGTCCAAAATGCCAAAACAGTGCCGTACGACTTTTAGAAATGAGTGCACGAATTTGAAACGGAACAGTACCATGGTGCACCACTCTCCAGCGGTGGTATATCGACGACCATCCACGGTTATCACGTTTTACCATAAAATTCATGTGAAGAAAACGATGGGTAAAAAAAACTATCGAGTCCCGAAAGTGATTCAGGTAATCTTTTTTAGGATATGGAACTATGCATTGACGGCTAAAAGCTGTCAAAGCCGTCGAACTCACAGAGAGCTTCGTTTTGACTGGTTATGGCTCCCGAAACTCCTAAAGAGTCAACCATTGTGGCTTTCCGAATAATCGATATCCTCAAGGCGCAACATCTACGGTGCAAGGTGCAACATCCGTCCAAAATGCCGAAACAGTGCCGTACGACTTTTAGAAATGAGTGCATGGATTTGAAACAGAACCGTACCATGGAGCAGTACTATCCAGCGGTGGTATAATGACGACCAGCCACGGTGATCGCGTTTTACCATAAAATCCACGAGAAGAAAACGATGGGTAAAAAAAAAACTATCGAGTGCCGAAAGTGATTCGGATAGAATTTTTTTGGATATGGGACTATGCATTGACGGCAAAAAGCTGTCAAAGCCGTAGAACTCACACAGAGCTTCGTTTCGACTGGTTATGGCTCCCGTAACTCCAAAAGAGGCAACCGTTATGGTTGTCCGAATAATCGATATCCTCAGGGCGCAACATCTACGGTGCGATGTGCAACATCCGTCCAAAATGCCGAAACAGTGCCGTACGACTTTTAGAAATGAGTGCATGGACTTGAAACAGAATAGTACCATGGTGAACCACTCTCCAGCAATGGTATATCGACGACCAGCCAAGGTGATCGCGTTTTACCATAAAATTCACGTGAAGAAAACGATGGGTAAAAAAAACTATCGAGTCCCGAAAGAGATTCAAGTAGTCTTTTTTTGGATATGGAACTATGTATTGACGGCTAAAAGCTATCAAAGCCGTAGAACTCACAGAGAGGTTCGTTTTGACTGGTTATGGCTCCCGTAACTCCAAAAGAGGCAACTGTTATTGCTGTCCGAATAATTGATATCCTGAGGGCGCAACATCTACGGTGCAAGGTGCAACATCCACCCAAAATGCTGAAACAATGTTGTACGACTTTTAGAAATGAGTGCCTGGATTTGAAACGGAACAGTACCATGGTGCACCACTATCCAGCGGTGGTATATCGACGACCAGCCACGGTGATCGCGTTTTACCATAAAATTCACGTGAAGAAAACGATGGGTAAAAAAAACTATCGGGTTCCGAAAGTGATTTGGGTAGTCTTTTTTTGGATATGGAACTATGCATTGACGGCTAAAAGCTGTCAAAGCCGTAGAAATCACAGAGAGCTTCGTTTTGACTGGTTATGGCTCCCGTAACTTCCAAAAGAGGCAACCGTTATTGCTATCCGAATAATCGATATCCTCAGGGCGCAACATCTACGGTGCAAGGTGCAATATCCATCGAATATGCCGAAACAGTGCGGTACGACATTTAGAAATGAGTACATGGATTTGAAACGGAATAGTACCATGGTGCACCACTCTCCAGCGGTGGTATATCGACGACCATCCACGGTGACCGCGTTTTACCATAAAATTCACGTGAAGAAAACGGTGGGTAAAAAAAACTATCAAGTCCGGAAAGTGAACCGGGTAGTCTTTTTTTGGATATGGAACTATGCATTGACGGCTAAAAGCCATCAAAGCCATAGAACTCACAGAGAGCTTCGTTTTGACTGGTTATGGCTCCCGTAACTCCAAAAGACGCAACCGTTATGGCTGTCCGAATAATCGATATCCTCAGGTTGCAACATCTACGGTGCAAGGTGCAACATCCGTCCAAAATGCCGAAACAGTGCCGTGACTTTTAGAAATGAGTGCATGGATTAGAAACGGAACAGTACCATGGTGCACGACTATCCAGCGGTGGTATATCGAAGACCAGCCACGGTGATCACATTTTACCATAAAATTCACGTGAAGAAAACGATGGGTAAAGAAAAACTATCGAGTGCCGAAAGTGATTCGGATAGTCTTTCTTTGGATATGGAACTATGTATTGACGGCTAAAAGCTATCAAAGCCGTAGAACTCATAAAGATCTTCGTTTTGACTGGTTATGGCTCCCATAACTCCAAAAGAGGTAACCGTTATGGCTGTTCGAATAATCGATATCCTCAAGGCGCAACATTTACGGTCCAAGGTGCAACATCCGTCCAAAATGCTGAAACAGTGCCGTACGACTTTTAGAAATGAGTGCAGGGATTTGAAATAGAACAGTACCATGGTGCACGAATATCCAGCGGTGATATATCGACCACCAGCCACGGTGATCGCATTTTACCATAAAATTCACGTGAAGAAAACGATGGGTGAAGAAAAACTATCGAGTGTCGAAAGTGATTTGGATAGTCTTTTTTTGGATATGGAACTATGCATTGACGAATAATAGCTGTCAAAGCCGTAGAACTCACAAAGAGCTTCGTTTTGACTGGTTATGGCTCTCGTAACTCCAAAAGAGACAACCGTTATGGCTGTCCGAATAATCGATATCCTCAGGGCGCAACATCTATGGTGCAAGGTGCAACATCCGTCCAAAATGTCGAAACACTGCCGTACGACTTTTAGAAATGAGTGCATGGATTAGAAACGGAATAGTACCATGGTGCATCACTCTCCAGCGGTGGTATATCGACGATCAGCCACGGTGATCGTGTTTTACCATAAAATTCACGTGAAGAAAACGATGGGTAAAAAAAACTTTCGAGTTCCGAAAGTGATTCGGGTAGTCTTTTTTTGGATATGGAACTATGTATTGACGGCTAAAAGCTATTAAAGCCGTAGAACTCATAAAGAGCTTCGTTTTGACTGGTTATGGCTCCCATAACTCCAAAAGAGGCAACCGTTATGGCTGTCCGAATAATCGATATCCTCAGGGCGCAACATTTACGGTCCAAGGTGCAACATCCGTCCAAAATGCCAAAACAGTGCCGTACGACTTTTAGAAATGAGTGCAGGAATTTGAAATAGAACAGTACCATGGTGCACGAATATCCAGCGGTGATATATCGACCACCAGCCACGGTGATCGCATTTTACCATAAAATTCACGTGAAGAAAACGATGGGTGAAGAAAAACTATCGAGTGCCGAAAATGATTTGGATAGTCTTTTTTTGGATATGGAACTATGCATTGACGAATAAAAGCTGTCAAAGCCGTAGAACTCACAAAGAGCTTCGTTTTGACTGGTTATGGCTCTCGTAACTCCAAAAGAGACAATCGTTATGGCTGTCCGAATAATCGATATCCTCAGGGCGCAACATCTATGGTGCCAGGTGCAACATCCGTCCAAAATGCCGGAGCAGTGCCGTACGAGTTTTAGAAATGTGTGCATGGATTTGAAACGAAACATTACCATGGTGCACCACTCTCCAGCGGTGGTATATCGACGACCATCCAAGGTGATCGAGTTTTACCATAAAATTCACGTGAAGAAAACGATGGGTAAAAAAAAACTATCGAGTCCCGAAAGTGATTCGGGTAGTCGTTTTTTGGATATGGAACTATGTATTGACGGCTAAAAGCTGTCAAAGCCGTAGAACTCACAGAGAGGTTCGTTTTGACTAGTTATGGCTCCCGTAACTCCAAATGAGGCAAATGTTATTGCTGTCCGAATAATTGATATACTTAGGGCGCAACATCTACGGTGCAAGGTGCAACATCCATCCAAAATGCTGAAACAGTGTCGTACAACTTTTAGAAATGAGTGCCTGGATTTGAAACGGAACAGTACCATGGTCCACCACTATCCAGCGGTGGTATATCGATGACCAGCCACGGTGATCGCGTTTTACCATAAAATTCACGTGAAGAAAACGATAGGTAAAAAAAACTATCGGGTTTCGAAAGTGATTCGGGTAGTCTTTTTTTGGATATGGAAATATGCATTGAAGGTTAAAAGCTGTCAAAGCCGTAGAACTCACAGAGAGCTCCGTTTTGACTGGTTATGGCTCCCGTAACTCGAAAAGAGGCAACTGTTTTGGCTGTCCGAATAATCGATATCCTCAGGGCGCAACATCTACGGTGCAAGGTGCAACATCCGTCCAAAATGCTGAAACAGTGCCATACGACTTTTAGAAATGAGTGCATGGATTTGAAACGGAATAGTACCATGGTGCACCTCTATCCAGCGGTGGTATATCGACGACCTGCTATGGTGATCGCGTTTTACCATAAAATTCACGTGAAGAAAACGATGGGTAAAAAAAAAACTATAGAGAACCGAAAGTGATTCGGATGGTCTTTTTTTGGATATGGAACTAGGCATTGACGGTAAATGCTGTCAAAGCTGTAGAACTCACAAAGAGCTTCGTTTTGACTGGTTATGGCTCCTGTAACTCCAAAAGAGGCAACCGTTATGGCTGTTCGAATAATCGATATCCTCTGGGCGCAACATCTACAGTGCAAGGTGCAACATCCTTCCAAAATGCGGAAAAAGTGTCGTACGACTTTTAGAAATGAGTGCATGAATTTGAAACGGAACAGTACCATGGTGCACCACTCTCCAGCGATGGTATATCGACGACCAGCCAAGGTGATCGCGTTTTACCATAAAATTCACGTGAAGAAAACGATGGGTAAAAAAAACTATCAAGTCTCGAAAGTGATTCGGGTAGTCTTTTTTGGGATATGGAACTATGCATTGACGGCTAAAAGCTATCAAAGCCATAAAACTCACAGAGAGCTTCGTTTTGACTGGTTATGGCTCCCGTAACACCAAAAGTGTCAACTGTTATGGCTGTCCGTATAATCGATATCCTCAGGGCGCAAAATCTACGGTGCAAGGTGAAACATCCGTCCAAAATGCCGAAACAGTGCCGTACGACTTTTAGAAAAGACTGAATGGATTTGAATTGGAACAGTACCATGGTGCACCACTCTCCAGCGGTGGTATATCGACGAACGGCCACGGTGATCACGTTTTACCATAAAATTCACGTGAAGAAAACGATGGGTAAAAAACACTATCGAGTCTCGAAAGTGATTCGAGTAGTCTTTTTTGGATATGGAACTATGCATTGACCGCTAAAAGCTGCCAATGCCGTAGAACTCACAGAGAGCTTCGTTTTGGCTGGTTATGGCTCTCGTAACTCGAAAAGAGGAAACCGTTATGGCTGTCCGAATAATCGATATCCTCAGGGCGCAACATCTACGGTGCAAGGTGCAACATCCGTCCAAAATGTCAAAATAGTGCCGTACGACTTTTAGAAATGAGTGCATGGATTTGAAATGGAACAGTACCATGGTGGACCACTCTCCAGCGGTGGTATATCGATGACCAGCCATAGTGATCGCGTTTTACCATAAAATTCACGTGAAGAAAACGATGGGTAAAAAAAACTTACGAGTCCCGAAAGTGATTCGGGTGGTCTTTTTTGGATATGGAACTATGCATTGACGGCTAAAAGCAATCAGAGCCATAGAACGCACAGAGAGCTTCGTTTTGACTAGTTATGGCATCCGTAGCTCCAAAAGAGGCAACCGTTATGGCTATCCGAACAATCGATATCCTCAAGGCGCAACATCTACGGTGCAAGGTGCAACATCCGTCCAAAATGCCGAAACAGTGCCGTACGACTTTAAGAAATGAGTGCATGGATTTGAAACGGAACAGTACCATGGTGGACCACTCTCCAGCGGTGGTATATCGATGACCAACCACGGTGATCGCGTTTTACAATAAAATTTACGTGAAGAAAACGATGGGTAAAAAAAACTTTCGAGTCCCAAAAGTGATTCGGGTAGTCTATTCTTGGATATGGAGCTACGCATTGACGGTTAAAAGCTGTCAAAGCCGTAGAACTCACAGAGAGCTTCGTTTTGACTGGTTATGGCTCCCGTAACTCGAAAAGAGGCCGTTTTGGCTGTCCGAATAATCGATATCCTCAGGGCGCAACATCTACGGTGCAAGGTGCAACATCCGTCAAAAATGCCGAAACAATGCCATACGACTTTTAGAAATGAGTGCATGGATTTGAAATGGAACAGTACCTTGGTGCACCTATATCCAGCGGTGGTATATCAACAACCTGCCACGGTGATCGCGTTTTACCATAAAATTCACGTGAAGAAAACGATGGGTAAAAAAACTATCGAGAGCCGAAAGTGATTCGGATAGTCTTTTTTTGGATATCGAACTATGCATTGACGGCTAAATACTGTCAAAGCCGTAGAACTCACAAAGAGCTTCGTTTTGACTAGTTATGGCGTCCGTAGCTCCAAAAGAGGCAACCGATATGGCTGTCCGAATAATCGATATCCTCAGGGCGCAACATCTACGGTGCGAGGTGCAACATCCGTCCAAAATGCCGAAATAGAGCCGTACGACTTTTAGAAATGAGTGCATGGATTTGAAACGGAACAGTACCATGGTGCACCACTCTCCAGCGGTGGTATATCGACCACCATCCACGGTGATCGTGTTTTACCATAAAATTGACGTGAAGAAAACGATGGGTAAAAAAAACTATCGAGTCCCAAAAGTGATTCGGGTAGTCTTTTTTTAGATATGGAACTATGCATTGACGGCTAAAAGCTATCAAAGCTGTAGAACTCATAGAGAGGTTCGTTTTGACTAGTTATGGCTAATGTAACTCCAAAAGAGGCAACCGTTATGGCTGTCCGAATAATCGATATCCTTAGGGTGCAACATATACGGTGCAAGGTGCAACATCCGTCCAAAATGCCAAAACAGTGTCGTACGACTTTTAGAAATGAGTGCATGGATTTGAAACAGAATAGTACCATGGTGCACCACTCTCCAGCCGTGGTACATCGACGACCAGCCACGGTGATCGCGTTTTACCATAAAATTCATGTGAAGAAAACGATGGGTAAAAAAAACTATCGAGTCCCGAAAGTGATTCGGGTAGTCTTTTTTTGGATATGGAACTATGCATTGATGGCTAAAAGTTGTCAAAAGCGTAGAACTCACAGAGAGCTTCCTTTTGACTGGTTATGGCTCCCATAACTCAAAAAGAGGCAACCGTTATGGCTGTCCGAATAATCGATATCCCCAGGACGCAACATCTACGGTGCAAGGTGCAACATCCGTCCAAAATGCCAAAACAGTGCCGTACGACTTTTAGAAACGAGTGCACGAATTTGAAACGGAACAGTACCATGGTGCACCACTCTCCAGCGGTGGTATATCGACGACCATCCACGGTTATCACGTTTTACCATAAAATTCATGTGAAGAAAACGATGGGTAAAAAAAACTATCGAGTCCCGAAAGTGATTCAGGTAATCTTTTTTAGGATATGGAACTATGCATTGACGGCTAAAAGCTGTCAAAGCCGTCGAACTCACAGAGAGCTTCGTTTTGACTGGTTATGGCTCCCGAAACTCCTAAAGAGTCAACCATTGTGGCTTTCCGAATAATCGATATCCTCAAGGCGCAACATCTACGGTGCAAGGTGCAACATCCGTCCAAAATGCCGAAGCAGTGCTGTACGACTTTTAGAAATGAGTGCATGGATTTGAAACAGAACCGTACCATGGAGCAGTACTATCCAGCGGTGGTATAATGACGACCAGCCACGGTGATCGCGTTTTACCATAAAATCCACGAGAAGAAAACGATGGGTAAAAAAAAACTATCGAGTGCCGAAAGTGATTCGGATAGACTTTTTTTGGATATGGAACTATGCATTGACGGCAAAAAGCTGTCAAAGCCGTAGAACTCACACAGAGCTTCGTTTCGACTGGTTATGGCTCCCGTAACTCCAAAAGAGGCAACCGTTATGGTTGTCCGAATAATCGATATCCTCAGGGCGCAACATCTACGGTGCAATGTGCAACATCCATCCAAAATGCCGAAACAGTGCCTTACGACTTTTAGAAATGAGTGCATGGACTTGAAACAGAACAGTACCATGCTGAACCACTCTCCAGCAATGGTATATCGACGACTAGCCAAGGTGATCGCGTTTTACCATAAAATTCACGTGAAGAAAACGATGGGTAAAAAAAACTATCGAGTCCCGAAAGAGATTCAAGTAGTCTTTTTTTGGATATGGAACTATGTATTGACGGCTAAAAGCTATCAAAGCCGTAGAACTCACAGAGAGGTTCGTTTTGACTGGTTATGGCTCCCGTAACTCCAAAAGAGGCAACTGTTATTGCTGTCCGAATAATTGATATCCTGAGGGCGCAACATCTACGGTGCAAGGTGCAACATCCACCCAAAATGCTGAAACAGTGTTGTACGACTTTTAGAAATGAGTGCCTGGATTTGAAACGGAACAGTACCATGGTGCACCACTATCCAGCGGTGGTATATCGACGACTAGCCACGGTGATCGCCTTTTACCATAAAATTCACGTGAAGAAAACGATGGGTAAAAAAAACTATCGGGTTCCGAAAGTGATTTGGGTAGTCTTTTTTTGGATATGGAACTATGCATTGACGGCTAAAAGCTGTCAAAGCCGTAGAAATCACAGAGAGCTTCGTTTTGACTGGTTATGGCTCCCGTAACTTCCAAAAGAGGCAACCGTTATGGCTATCCGAATAATCGATATCCTCAGGGCGCAACATCTACGGTGCAAGGTGCAATATCCATCGAATATGCCGAAACAGTGCGGTACGACATTTAGAAATGAGTACATGGATTTGAAACGGAATAGTACCATGGTGCACCACTCTCCAGCGGTGGTATATCGACGACCATCCACGGTGACCGCGTTTTACCATAAAATTCACGTGAAGAAAACGGTGGGTAAAAAAAACTATCAAGTCCGGAAAGTGAATCGGGTAGTCTTTTTTTGGATATGGAACTATGCATTGACGGCTAAAAGCCATCAAAGCCATAGAACTCACAGAGAGCTTCGTTTTGACTGGTTATGGCTCCCGTAACTCCAAAAGACGCAACCGTTATGGCTGTCCGAATAATCGATATCCTCAGGTTGCAACATCTACGGTGCAAGGTGCAACATCCGTCCAAAATGCCGAAACAGTGCCGTGACTTTTAGAAATGAGTGCATGGATTAGAAACGGAACAGTACCATGGTGCACGACTATCCAGCGGTGGTATATCGACGACCAGCCACGGTGATCGTATTTTACCATAAAATTCACGTGAAGAAAACGATGGGTAAAGAAAAACTATCGAGTGCCGAAAGTGATTCGGATAGTCTTTCTTTGGATATGGAACTATGTATTGACGGCTAAAAGCTATCAAAGCCGTAGAACTCATAAAGAGCTTCGTTTTGACTGGTTATGGCTCCCATAACTCCAAAAGAGGTAACCGTTATGGCTGTTCGAATAATCGATATCCTCAGGGCGCAACATTTACGGTCCAAGGTGCAACATCCGTCCAAAATGCTGAAACAGTGCCGTACGACTTTTAGAAATGAGTGCAGGGATTTGAAATAGAACAGTACCATGGTGCACGAATATCCAGCGGTGATATATCGACCACCAGCCACGGTGATCGCATTTTACCATAAAATTCACGTGAAGAAAACGATGGGTGAAGAAAAACTATCGAGTGTCGAAAGTGATTTGGATAGTCTTTTTTTGGATATGGAACTATGCATTGACGAATAAAAGCTGTCAAAGCCGTAGAACACACAAAGAGCTTCGTTTTGACTGGTTATGGCTCTCGTAACTCCAAAAGAGACAATCGTTATGGCTGTCCGAATAATCGATATCCTCAGGGCGCAACATCTATGGTGCCAGGTGCAACATCCGTCCAAAATGCCGGAGCAGTGCCGTACGACTTTTAGAAATGAGTGCATTGATTTGAAACGAAACATTACCATGGTGCACCACTCTCCAGCGTTGGTATATCGACGACCAGCCAAGGTGATCGCGTTTTACCATAAAATTCACGTGAAGAAAACGATGGGTAAAAAAAACTATCGAGTCCCGAAAGTGATTCGGGTAGTCTTTTTTGCATATGGTACTATGCATTGACGGCTAAAAGCAGTCAAAGCCGTAGAACTCACAGATAGCTTCATTTTGATTGGTTATGGCTCCCGTAACTCCAAAAGAGGCAACTGTTATTGCTATCCGAATAATTGATATACTCAGGGCGCAACATCTACGGTGCAAGGTGCAACATCCATCCAAAATGCTGAAACAGTGTCGTACAACTTTTAGAAATGAGTGCCTGGATTTGAAACGAAACAGTACCATGGTCCACCACTATCCAGCGGTGGTATATCGATGACCAGCCACGGTGATCGCGTTTTACCATAAAATTCACGTGAAGAAAATGATGGGTAAAAAAAACTATCGGGTTTCGAAAGTGATTCGGGTAGTCCTTTTTTGGATATGGAACTATGCATTGACGGCTAAAAGCTGTCAAAGCCGTAGAAATCACAGAGAGCTTCGTTTTGACTGGTTATGGCTCCCGTAACTTCCAAAAGAGGCAACCGTTATGGCTGTCCGGATAATCGATATCCTCAGGGCGCAACATCTACGGTGCAAGGTGCAATATCCGTCGAAAATGCCGAAACAGTGCGGTACGACTTTTAGAATTGAGTGCATGGATTTGAAACGGAATAGTACCATGGTGCACCACTCTCCAGCGGTGGTATATCGACGACCATCCACGGTGATCGCGTTTTACCATAAAATTCATGTGAAGAAAACGGTGGGTAAAAAAAACTATCGAGTCCCGAAAGTGAATCGGGTAGTCTTTTTTTGGATACGGAACTATGCATTGACGGCTAAAAGCCATCAAAGCCGTAGAACTCATAGAGAGCTTTGTTTTGACTGGTTATGGCTCCCGTAACTCCAAAAGAGGCAACCGTTATGGCTGTCCGAATAATCGATATCCTCAGGTCGCAACAGCTACGATGCAAGGTGCAACATCCGTCCAAAATGCCGAAACAGTGTCGTACGACTTTTAGAAATTAGTGCATGGATTTGAAACGAAACATTACCATGGTGCACCACTCTCCAGCGGTGGTATATCGACGACCAACCACGGTGATCGCGTTTTACCATAAAATTCACGTGAAGAAAACGATGGGTAAAAAAAAACTTTCGAGTCCCGAAAGTGATTCGGGTAGTCATTTTTTGGATATGGAACTATGTATTGACGGCTAAAAGCTATCAAAGCCGTAGAACTCACAGAGAGCTTCGTTTTGACTGGTTATGGCTCCAGTAACTTCAAAAGAGGCAACCGTTATGGCTATCCGAATAATCGATATCCTCAGGGCGCAACATTTACGGTCCAAAGTGCAACATCCGTCCAAAATGCCGAAACAGTGCCGTGACTTTTAGAAATGAGTGCATGGATTTGAAACGGAATAGTACCATGGTGCACGACTATCCAGCGGTGGTATATCGACGACCAGCCACGGTGATCGCAATTTACCATAAAATTCACGTGAAGAAAACGATGGGTAAAGAAAAACTATCGAGTGCCGAAAGTGAATCGGGTAGTCTTTTTTTGGATATGGAACTATGCATTGACGGCTAAAAGCCATCAAAGCCATAGAACTCACAGAGAGCTTCGTTTTGACTGGTTATGGCTCCCGTAACTCCAAAAGACGCAACCGTTATGGCTGTCCGAATAATCGATATCCTCAGGTTGCAACATCTACGGTGCAAGGTGCAACATCCGTCCAAAATGCCGAAACAGTGCCGTGACATTTAGAAATGAGTGCATGGATTAGAAACGGAACATTACCATTGTGCACGACTATCCAGCGGTGGTATATCGACGACCAGCCACGGTGATCGCGTTTTACCATAAAATTCACGTGAAGAAAACGATGGGTAAAGAAAAACTATCGAGTGCCGAAAGTGATTCGGATAGTCTTTCTTTGGATATGGAACTATGTATTGACGGCTAAAAGCTATCAAAGCCGTAGAACTCATAAAGAGCTTCGTTTTGACTGGTTATGGCTCCCATAACTCCAAAAGAGGTAACAGTTATGGCTGTCCGAATAATCGATATCCTCAGGGCGCAACATTTACGGTCCAAGGTGCAACATCCGTCCAAAATGCTGAAACAGTGCCGTACGACTTTTAGAAATGAGTGCAGGGATTTGAAATAGAATAGTACCATGGTGCACGAATATCCAGCGGTGATATATCGACCACCAGCCACGGTGATCGCATTTTACCATAAAATTCACGTGAAGAAAACGATGGGTGAAGAAAAACTATCGAGTGCCGAAAGTGATTTGGATAGTCTTTTTTTGGATATGGAACTATGCATTGACGAATAAAAGCTGTCAAAGCCGTAGAACTCACAAAGAGCTTCGTTTTGACTGGTTATGGCTCTCGTAACTCCAAAAGAGACAATCATTATGGCTGTCCGAATAATCGATATCCTCAGGGCGCAACATCTATGGTGCCAGGTGCAACATCCGTCCAAAATGCCGGAGCAGTGCCGTACGACTTTTAGAAATGAGTGCATTGATTTGAAACGAAACATTACCATGGTGCACCACTCTCCAGCGTTGGTATATCGACGTCCAGCCAAGGTGATCGCGTTTTACCATAAAATTCACGTGAAGAAAACGATGGGTAAAAAAAACTATCGAGTCCCGAAAGTGATTCGGGTAGTCTTTTTTGCATATGGAACTATGCATTGACGGCTAAAAGCAGTCAAAGCCGTAGAACTCACAGATAGCTTCATTTTGATTGGTTATGGCTCCCGTAACTCCAAAAGAGGCAACTGTTATTGCTATCCGAATAATTGATATACTTAGGGCGCAACATCTACGGTGCAAGGTGCAACATCCATCCAAAATGCTGAAACAGTGTCGTACAACTTTTAGAAATGAGTGCCTGGATTTGAAAAGGAACAGTACCATGGTCCACCACTATCCAGCGGTGGTATATCGATGACCAGCCACGGTGATCGCGTTTTACCATAAAATTCACGTGAAGAAAATGATGGGTAAAAAAAACTATCGGGTTTCGAAAGTGATTCGGGTAGTCTTTTTTTGGATATGGAACTATGCATTGACGGCTAAAAGCTGTCAAAGCCGTAGAAATCACAGAGAGCTTCATTTTGACTGGTTATGGCTCCCGTAACTTCCAAAAGAGGCAACCGTTATGGCTGTCCGGATAATCGATATCCTCAGGGCGCAACATCTACGGTGCAAGGTGCAATATCCGTCGAAAATGCCGAAACAGTGCGGTACGACTTTTAGAATTGAGTGCATGGATTTGAAACGGAATAGTACCATGGTGCACCACTCTCCAGCGGTGGTATATCGACGACCATCCACGATGATCGCGTTTTACCATAAAATTCATGTGAAGAAAACGGTGGGTAAAAAAAACTATCGAGTCCCGAAAGTGAATCGGGTAGTCTTTTTTTGGATATGGAACTATGCATTGATGGCTAAAAGCCATCAAAGCCGTAGAACTCATAGAGAGCTTTGTTTTGACTGGTTATGGCTCCCGTAACTCCAAAAGAGGCAACCGTTATGGCTGTCCGAATAATCGATACCCTCAGGTCGCAACAGCTACGATGCAAGGTGCAACATCCGTCCAAAATGCCGAAACAGTGTCGTACGACTTTTAGAAATTAGTGCATGGATTTGAAACGAAACATTACCATGGTGCACCACTCTCCAGCGGTGGTATATCGACGACCAGCCACGGTGATCGCGTTTTACCATAAAATTCACGTGAAGAAAACGATGGGTAAAAAAAAACTTTCGAGTCCCGAAAGTGATTCGGGTAGTCATTTTTTGGATATGGAACTATGTATTGACGGCTAAAAGCTATCAAAGCCGTAGAACTCACAGAGAGCTTCGTTTTGACTGGTTATGGCTCCAGTAACTTCAAAAGAGGCAACCGTTATGGCTATCCGAATAATCGATATCCTCAGGGCGCAACATTTACGGTCCAAAGTGCAACATCCGTCCAAAATGCCGGAACAGTGCCGTGACTTTTAGAAATGAGTGCATGGATTTGAAACGGAATAGTACCATGGTGCACGACTATCCAGCGGTGGTATATCGACGACCAGCCACGGTGATCGCATTTTACCATAAAATTCACGTGAAGAAAACGATGGGTAAAGAAAAACTATCGAGTGCCGAAAGTGATTCGGATAGTCTTTTTTTGGATATGGAACTATGCATTGACGACTAAAAGCTATCAAAGCCGTAGAACTCACAAAGAGCTTCGTTTTGACTGGTTATGGCTCCCGTAACTCCAAAAGAGACAACCGTTATGGCTGTCCGAATAATCGATATCCTCAGGGCGCAACATCTATGGTGCAAGGTGCAACATCCGTCCAAAATGCCGAAACACTGCCGTACGACTTTTAGAAATGAGTGCATGGATTAGAAACGGAATAGTACCATGGTGCACCACTCTCCAGTGGTGGTATATCGACGACCATCCACGGTGATCGCGTTTTACCATAAAATTCACGTGAAGAAAACGGTGGGTAAAAAAAACTATCGAGTCCCGAAAGTGAATCGGGTAGTCTTTTTTTGGATATGGAACTATGCATTGACGGCTAAAAGCCATCAAAGCCATAGAACTCACAGAGAGATTTGTTTTGACTGGTTATGGCTCCCGTAACTCCAAAAGAGGCAACCGTTATGGTTGTCCGAATAATCGATATCCTCAGGTCGCAACAGCTACGATGCAAGGTGCAACATCCGTCCAAAATGCCGAAACAGTGTCGTACGACTTTTAGAAATGAGTGCATGGATTTGAAACGAAACATTACCATGGTGCACCACTCTCTAGCGGTGGTATATCGACGACCAGCCAGGGTGATCGCGTTTTACCATAAAATTCACGTGAAGAAAACGATGGGTAAAAAAAAACTTTCGAGTTCCGAAAGTGATTCGAGTAGTCTTTTTTTGGATATGGAACTATGTATTGACGGCTAAAAGCTATCAAAGACATAGAACTCATAGAGAGCTTCGTTTTGACTGGTTATGGCTCCCATAACTGCAAAAGAGGCAACCGTTATGGCTATCCGAATAATCGATATCCACAGGGCGCAACATTTATGGTCCAAGGTGCAACATCCATCCAAAATGCCAAAACAGTGCCGTACGACTTTTAGAAATGAGTGCAGGGATTTGAAACAGAACAGTACCATGGTGCACGAATATCCAGCGGTGATATATCGACCACCAGTCAAGGTGATCGCATTTTACCATAAAATTCACGTGAAGAAAACGATGGGTGAAGGAAAACTATCGAGTGCCGAAAGTGATTTGGATAGTCTTTTTTTGGATATGGAACTATGCATTGACGACTAAAAGCTGTCAAAGCCGTAGAACTCACAAAGAGCTTCGTTTTGACTGGTTATGGCTCCCGTAACTCCAAAAGAGACAATTGTTATGGCTGTCCGAATAATCGATATCCTCAGGGCGCAACATCTATGGTGCCAGGTGCAACATCCGTCCAAAATGCCGGAGCAGTGCCGTACGACTTTTAGAAATGAGTGCATGGATTTGAAACGAAACATTACCATGGTGCACCACTCTCCAGCGGTGGTATATCGACGACCAGCCAAGGTGATCGCGTTTTACCATAAAATTCACATGAAGAAAACGATGGGTAAAAAAAACTATCGAGTCCCGAAAGTGATTCGGGTAGTCGTTTTTTTGGATATGGAACTATGTATTGACAGCTAAAAGCTGTCAAAGCCGTAGAACTCATAGAGAGGTTCGTTTTGACTAGTTATGGCTCCCGTAACTCCAAATGAGGCAACTGTTATTGCTGTCCGAATAATTGATATACTCAGGGCGCAACATCTACGGTGCAAGGTGCAACATCCATCCAAAATGCTGAAACAGTGTCGTACGACTTTTAGGAATGAGTGCTTGGATTTGAAACGGAACAGTACCATGGTCCACCACTATCCAGCGGTGGTATATCGATGACCAACCACGGTGATCGCGTTTTACCATAAAATTCACGTGAAGAAAACGATGGGTAAAAAAACTATCGGGTTCCGAAAGTGATTCAGGTAGTCTTTTTTTGGATATGGAACCATGCATTGACGGCTAAAAGCTGTCAAAGCTGTAGAAATCACAGAGAGCTTCGTTTTGACTGGTTATGGCTCCCGTAACTTCCAAAAGAGGCAACCGTTAAGGTTGTCCGAATAATCGATATCCTCAGGGCGCAACATCTACGGTGCAAGGTGCAATATCCGTCGAAAATGCCGAAACAGTGCGGTATGACTTTTAGAAATGAGTGCATGGATTTGAAACGGAATAGTACCATGGTGCACCACTCTCCATCGGTGGTATATCGACGACCAGCCACGGTGATCGCGTTTTACCATAAAATTCACTTGAAGAAAACGATGGGTAAAAAAAACTATCGGGTCCCGGAAGTGAATCGGGTAGTCCTTTTTTGGATATGGAACTATGCATTGACGGCTAAAAGCTGTCAAAGCCGTAGAAATCACAGAGAGCTTCATTTTGACTGGTTATGGCTCCCGTAACTCCAAAAGAGACAACCGTTATGGCTGTCCGAATAATCGATATCCTCAGGGCGCAACATCTATGGTGCAAGGTGCAACATCCGTCCAAAATGCCGAAACACTGCCGTACGACTTTTAGAAATGAGTGCATGGATTAGAAACGGAATAGTACCATGGTGCACCACTCTCCAGTGGTGGTATATCGACGACCATCCACGGTGATCGCGTTTTACCATAAAATTCACGTGAAGAAAACGGTGGGTAAAAAAAACTATCGAGTCCCGAAAGTGAATCGGGTAGTCTTTTTTTGGATATGGAACTATGCATTGACGGCTAAAAGCCATCAAAGCCATAGAACTCACAGAAAGCTTTGTTTTGACTGGTTATGGCTCCCGTAACTCCAAAAGAGGCAACCGTTATGGTTGTCCGAATAATCGATATCCTCAGGTCGCAACAGCTACGATGCAAGGTGCAACATCCGTCCAAAATGCCGAAACAGTGTCGTACGACTTTTAGAAATGAGTGCATGGATTTGAAACGAAACATTACCATGGTGCACCACTCTCTAGCGGTGGTATATCGACGACCAGCCACGGTGATCGCGTTTTACCATAAAATTCACGTGAAGAAAACGATGGGTAAAAAAAAACTTTCGAGTTCCGAAAGTGATTCGGGTAGTCTTTTTTTGGATATGGAACTATGTATTGACGGCTAATAGCTATCAAGGACATAGAACTCATAGAGAGCTTCGTTTTGACTGGTTATGGCTCCCATAACTGCAAAAGAGGCAACCGTTATGGCTATCCGAATAATCGATATCCACAGGGCGCAACATTTATGGTCCAAGGTGCAACATCCATCCAAAATGCCGAAACAGTGCCGTACGACTTTTAGAAATGAGTGCAGGGATTTGAAACAGAACAGTACCATGGTGCACGAATATCCAGCGGTGATATATCGACCACCAGTCAAGGTGATCGCATTTTACCATAAAATTCACGTGAAGAAAACGATGGGTGAAGGAAAACTATCGAGTGCCGAAAGTGATTTGGATAGTCTTTTTTTGGATATGGAACTATGCATTGACGACTAAAAGCTATCAAAGCCGTAGAACTCACAAAGAGCTTCGTTTTGACTGGTTATGGCTCCCGTAACTCCAAAAGAGACAATTGTTATGGCTGTCCGAATAATCGATATCCTCAGGGCGCAACATCTATGGTGCCAGGTGCAACATCCGTCCAAAATGCCGGAGCAGTGCCGTACGACTTTTAGAAATGAGTGCATGGATTTGAAACGAAACATTACCATGGTGCACCACTCTCCAGCGGTGGTATATCGACGACCAGCCAAGGTGATCGCGTTTTACCATAAAATTCACATGAAGAAAACGATGGGTAAAAAAAACTATCGAGTCCCGAAAGTGATTCGGGTAGTCGTTTTTTTGGATCTGGAACTATGTATTGACAGCTAAAAGCTGTCAAAGCCGTAGAACTCATAGAGAGGTTCGTTTTGACTAGTTATGGCTCCCGTAACTCCAAATGAGGCAACTGTTATTGCTGTCCGAATAATTGATATACTCAGGGCGCAACATCTACGGTGCAAGGTGCAACATCCATCCAAAATGCTGAAACAGTGTCGTACGACTTTTAGGAATGAGTGCTTGGATTTGAAACGGAACAGTACCATGGTCCACCACTATCCAGCGGTGGTATATCGATGACCAGCCACGGTGATCGCGTTTTACCATAAAATTCACATGAAGAAAACGATGGGTAAAAAAACTATCGGGTTCCGAAAGTGATTCAGGTAGTCTTTTTTTGGATATGGAACTATGAATTGACGGCTAAAAGCTGTCAAAGCTGTAGAAATCACAGAGAGCTTCGTTTTGACTGGTTATGGCTCCCGTAACTTCCAAAAGAGGCAACCGTTAAGGTTGTTCGAATAATCGATATCCTCAGGGCGCAACATCTACGGTGCAAGGTGCAATATCCGTCGAAAATGCCGAAACAGTGCGGTACGACTTTTAGAAATGAGTGCATGGATTTGAAACGGAATAGTACCATGGTGCACCACTCTCCATCGGTGGTATATCGGCGACCAGCCACGGTGATCGCGTTTTACCATAAAATTCACTTGAAGAAAACGATGGGTAAAAAAAACTATCGAGTCCCGGAAGTGAATCGGGTAGTCCTTTTTTGGATATGGAACTATGCATTGACGGCTAAAAGCTGTCAAAGCCGTAGAAATCACAGAGAGCTTCATTTTGACTGGTTATGGCTCCCGTAACTTCCCAAAGAGGCAACCGTTATGGCTGTCCGAAAAATCAATATCCTTAGGGCGCAACATCTACAGTGCAAGGTGCAATATCCGTCGAAAATGCCGAAACAGTGCGGTACGACTTTTAGAATTGAGTGCATGGATTTGAAACGGAATAGTACCATGGTGCACCACTCTCCAGCGGTGGTATATCGACGACCATCCACGGTGATCGCGTTTTACCATAAAATTCACGGGAAGAAAACGGTGGGTAAAAAAAACTATCGAGTCCCGAAAGTGAATCGGGTAGTCTTTTTTTGGATATGGAACTATGCATTGACGGCTAAAAGCCATCAAAGCCATAGAACTCACAGAGAGCTTTGTTTTGACTTGTTATGGCTCCCGTAACTCCAAAAGAGGCAACCGTTATGGCTGTCCGAATAATCGATATCCTCAGGTCGCAACAGCTACGATGCAAGGTGCAACATCCGTGCAAAATGCCGAAACAGTGTCGTACGACTTTTAGAAATGAGTGCATGGATTTGAAACGAAACATTACCATGGTGCTCCACTCTCCAGCGGTGGTATATCGACGACCAGCCACGGTGATCGCGTTTTACCATAAAATTCACGTGAAGAGGACGATGGGTAAAAAAAGCTTTCGAGTCCCGAAAGTGATTCGGGTAGTCATTTTTTGGATATGGAACTATGTATTGACGGCTAAAAGCTATCAAACCCGTAGAACTCACAAAGAGCTTCGGTTTGACTGGTTATGGCTCCCGTAACTCCAAAAGAGGCAACCGTTATGGCTGTCCGAATAATCGATATCCTCAGGGCGCAACATTTACGGTCCAAAGTGCAACATCCGTCCAAAATGCCGAAACAGTGCCGTGACTTTTAGAAATGAGTGCATGGATTTGAAATGGAACAGTACCATGGTGCACGACTATCCAGCGGTGGTATATCGACGACCAGCCATGGTGATCGCATTTTACCATAAAATTCACGTGAAGAAAACGATGGGTAAAGAAAAACTATCGAGTGCCGAAAGTGATTCGGATAGTCTTTTTTTGGATATGGAACTATGCATTGACGACTAAAAGCTATCAAAGCCGTAGAACTCACAAAGAGCTTCGTTTTGACCGGTTATGGCTCCCGTAACTCGAAAAGAGACAACCGTTATGGCTGTCCGAATAATCGATATCCTCAGGGCGCAACATCTACGGTGCAAGGTCAACAACCGTCCAAAATGCCAAAACAGTGCCGTACGACTTTTAGAAATGAGTGCATGGATTTGAAACGGAATAGTACCTTGGTGCACCACTCTCCAGCGGTGGTATATTGACGACCAGCCACGGTGATCGCGTTTTACCATAAAATTCACTTGAAGAAAACGATGGGTAAAAAAACTACCGAGTCCCGAAAGTGAATCGGGTAGTCTTTTTTTGGATATGGAACTATGCATTGACGGCTAAAAGCTGTCAAAGCCGTAGAAATCACAGAGAGCGTCGTTTTGACTGGTTATGGCTCCCGTAACTTCCAAAAGAGGCAACCGTTATGGCTGTCCGAATTATCGATATCCTCAGGGCGCAACATCTACGGTGCAAGGTGCAATCTCCGTCGAAAATGCCGAAACAGTGCGGTACGACTTTTAGAATTGAGTGCATGGATTTGAAACGGAATAGTACCATGGTGCACCACTCTCCAGTGGTGGTATATCGACGACCATCCACGGTGATCGCGTTTTACCATAAAATTCACGTGAAGAAAACAGTGGGTAAAAAAAACTATCGAGTCCCAAAAGTGAATCGGGTAGTCTTTTTTTGGATAAGGAACTATGCATTGACGGCTAAAAGCCATCAAAGCCGTAGAACTCACAGAGAGCTTTGTTATGACTTGTTATGGCTCCCGTAACTCCAAAAGAGGCAACCGTTATGGCTGTTCGAATAATCGATATCCTCAGGTCGCAACAGCTACGATGCAAAGTGCAACATCCGTCCAAAATGCCGAAACAGTGTCATACGACTTTTAAAAATGAGTGCATGGATTTGAAACGAAACATTACCATGGTGCACCACTCTCCAGCGGTGGTATATCGACGACCAGCCACGGTGATCGCGTTTTACCATAAAATTCACGTGAAGAAAACGATGGGTAAAAAAAAACTTTCGAGTCCCGAAAGTGATTCGGGTGGTCATTTTTTGGATATGGAACTATGTATTGACGGCTAAAAGCTATCAAAGCCGTAGAACTCACAGAGATCTTCGTTTTGACTGGTTATGGCTTCTGTAACTCCAAAAGATGCAACCGTTATGGCTGTCCGAATAATTGATATCCTCAGGGCGCAACATTTACGGTCCAAAGTGCAACATCCGTCCAAAATGCCGAAACAGTGCCATGACTTTTAGAAACGAGTGCGTGGATTTAAAACGGAACAGTACCATGGTGCACGACTATCCAGCGGTGGTATATCGACGACCAGCCACGGTGATCGCATTTTACCATAAAATTCACGTGAAGAAAACGATGGGTAAAGAAAAACTATCGAGTGACGAAAGTGATTCGAATAGTCTTTTTTTGGATATGGAACTATGCATTGACGACTAAAAGCTATCAAAGCCGTATAACTCACAAAGAGCTTCGTTTTGACTGGTTATGGCTCCCGTAACTCCAAAAGAGACAACCGTTATGGCTGTCCGAATAATCGATATCCTCAGGGCGCAACATCTATGGTGCAAGGTGCAACATCCGTCCAAAATGCCGAAACACTACCGTACGACTTTTAGAAATGAGTGCATGGATTAGAAACGGAATAGTACTATGGTGCACCACTCTCCAGCGGTGGTATATCGACGACCATCCACGGTGATCGCGTTTTACCATAAAATTCAAGTGAAGGAAACGGTGGGTAAAACAAACTATCGAGTCCCGAAAGTGAATTGGGTAGTCTTTTTTTGGATATGGAACTATGCATTGACGGCTAAAAGCCATCAAAGCCGTAGAACTCACAAAGAGCTTTGTTTTGACTGGTTATGGCTCCCGTAACTCCAAAAGAGGCAACCGTTATGGCTGTTCGAATAATCGATATCCTCAGGTCGCAACAGCTACGATGCAAGGTCCAACATCCGTCCAAAATGCCGAAACAGTGTCGTACGACTTTTAGAAATGAGTGCATGGATTTGAAACAAAACATTACCATGGTGCACCACTCTCCAGTGGTGATATATCGACGACCAGCCACGGTGATCGTGTTTTACCATAAAATTCACGTGAAGAAAACAATGGGTAAAAAAAACTTTCGAGTCCCGAAAGTGATTCGGGTAGTCATTTTTTGGACATGGAACTATGTATTGACGGCTAAAAGCTATCAAAGCCGTAGAACTCACAGAGAGCTTCGTTTTGACTGGTTATGGCTCCCGTAAGTCGAAAAGAGGCAACCGTTATGGCTGTCCGAATAATCGATATCCTCAGGGCGCAACATCTACGGTGCAAGGTGCAACATTCGCCAAAATGCTGAAACAGTGTCGTACGACTTTTAGAAATGAGTGCCTGGATTTGAAACGGAACAGTACCATGGTCCACCACTATCCAACGGTGGTATATCGACGAACTGCCACGGTGATCGCGTTTTACCATAAAATTCACGTGAAGAAAACGATGGGTAAAAAAAAACTATCGGGTTCCGAAAGTGATTCGGGTAGTCTTTTTTTGGATATGGAACTATGCATTGACGGCTAAAAGCTGTCAAAGCCGTAGAAATCACAGAGAGCTTCGTTTTGACTGGTTATGGCTCCCGTTACTTCCAAAAGAGGCAATCGTTATGGCTGTCCGAATAATCAATATCCTCAGGGCGCAACATCTATGGTGTGCAAGGTGCAATATTCGTCGAAAATGCCAAAACAGTGCGGTACGACTTTTAGAAATGAGTGCATGGATTTGAAACGGAATAGTACCATGGTGCACCACTCTTCAGTGGTGGTATATCGACAACCATCCACGATGATCGCGTTTTACCATAAAATTCACGTGAAGAAAATAGTGGGTAAAAAAAACTATCGAGTCCCGAAAGTGAATCGGGTAGTCCTTTTTTGGATATGGAACTATGCATTGACGACTAAAAGCCATCAAAGCCGTAGAACTCACAGAGAGCTTTGTTTTGACTGGTTATGGCTCCCGTAACTCCAAAAGAGGCAACCGTTATGGCTGTCCGAATAATCGATATCATCAGGTCGCAACATCTACGGTGCAAGGTGCAACATCCGTCCAAAATGCCGAAACAGTGTCGTACGACTTTTAGAAATGAGTGCATGGATTTGAAATGAAACATTACCATGGTGCACCACTCTACAGCGGTGGTATATCGACGACCAGCCACGGTGATCGCGTTTTACCATAAAATTCACATGAAGAAAACGATGGGTGAAAAAAATTTCGAGTCACGAAAGAGATTCGGGTAGTCTTTTTTTGGATATGGAACTATGTAATGACGGCTAAAAGTTATCAAAGCCGTAGAACTCACAGAGAGCTTCGTTTTGACTGGTTATGGCTCCCGTAACTCCAAAAGAGGCAACCATTATGGCTGTCCGAATAATCGATATCCTCAGGGCGCAACATTTACGGTCCAAAGTGCAACATCCGTCCAAAATGCCGAAACAGTGCCGTACGACTTTTAGAAATGAGTGCATGGATTTGAAACGGAACAGTACCATGGTGCACGACTATCCAGCGGTGGTATATCGACGACCAGCCACGGTGATCGCATTTTACCATAAAATTCACGTGAAGAAAACGATGGGTAAAGAAGAACTATCGAGTGCCGAAAGTGATTCAGATATTCTTTTTTTGGATATGGAACTATGCATTGATGACTAAAAGCTATCAAAGCCGTAGAACTCACAAAGAGCTTCGTTTTGACTGGTTATGGCTCCCGTAACTCCAAAACAGACAACCGTTATGGCTGTCCGAATAATCGATATCCTCAGTGTAACAACCCGTATATTTGGACCATTTAAATTGACAATAATCCACACATGTCAACTTAAATATTACAAAACACGAATCAATATGGGATTATGAATACATATATGTAAATGAGAATCAATACAACATCAGAGACACAGAATAGTCACAGAATAATGCAGCGGAAAAGTACATCATCATAATAGTAGTTCATGAAGCTACTACAGGAATACAACAATGTCTCAACATAAAGTGACAAATAGAAATACAAGATGTTCAATACATAAGTTCATCAAATACTAGAAAGGAAATAACTGATAAAGATAAATGCTAAGTCTTCAGCATCTTCAACCAACCTTGATCAGCAACTGGATAGCTTCAGACTGACCCGAGCATATACAAAAGAAACACTCGAGTTAGGACTCAAAATCTTATACAGGATAATCAGGTGCAAATAATAAAGTTTATAACTCAAAGATGAATGTGTTACACATCTTTAAGGATCCGATAAACTATCTATATATACAATAGAATACGCTAAATAGATAAGGTCTAATCAGTGAAGTATGATATCAAAATAGCGTTAAGTCATGGCCCATTCCACCCTTAACACATTTTTATTCCCAAGAGCATATACAAGACCGTAGTTTCCCCAAAACCGGAAGTCACCAGAGGGCAATCCATATACTAAAGGTACAAAAAATAACGTAGTGGTCGCGAATAGGATAATCAGTATGACAAGTTACATGAGGCGATACCAACTAGGATACTAGTAGTTGCCTGATCCGGACTGATGTTGAGCATAGCAGCTACTACCTCAACACCGCGAAACAACACTCCCAAATCAAAGGGTGCACCCAAATCGAATCACATAAGTAATAGATAAGGTATCGAAGAAGTGTGTCCGCTAGAGATGGCGATCCTCAATGGCCCGGCGCGGCTCCTGTTTTAGTCATGTCAAGGGTCATCGAAAATCGTTCTCTTTCTTCAGTCAACGCGTTCATCAAAACCATCCACTTCGTTCTGGATCAACACTCCGCGTATATTAGTTATTAAAGTGGTTTTCGGTGTCGACAGAGAGTATGTCCATAACCGATCCCGGTCTCTTTAATAACTACGTATTAAATACCCGATGGTCATTTAATATTTAAAGTTTAAACAAATCAAAGACCAAAAGTCAAGTTGCAAGTTTGACTTTCAAATTTTGACATTTCGCAATTCAATTTATTTCGAACATTTAAAATCATATTTCCAAATGGAGTTTTAGTTCAAGTCCAATACTTAAGTATTCAAGTTCAACTTAATTCCTATTCCCATTTATCGTTACATTAATTTTAATCAAAACTTTGATTTAACAATTTCAATAGCTAAATCAACTTCTTAAATTTAGTTGGTTTTACATTCCTTTAGGTCACTTTGTTACTTAATCTCAAATCAAATTTATAACAAATTCCAACTTAATTAAATTTATCCAAATTAGGTTTAATTTCGAACCTAATAAATTCAATTTATTAGATTCTACAAATTACTTATTCGAATCTTATTTCAATTAAATGTGTCCATCCGTTTATCTAATTAAATAGATTTATTAATCCGTTCCAGTTTTCCATTAAGTTATTACAATTAAGTCCACCTATTAATTCATTACAATTAAATCCTTTAATTTATTACAATTAAGTCCATAAATTATTGCAATTAATCCTATGAATCTAATCCATTGATTTATTTCAACTAAATCCATTTATTCATTACAATTAAATTCATTCGTTTATTACAATTAAATCTATAAATTTCGTTACTTACTTTCCAACAAATTTTTAAGTTCATTTCTTAATTTCAAATGAATTTTAATTCCAAAATGATTTTTGTTGACCAATCGGGTTTCTTATTTTTAATTATCTATCCTAGGCCAAGGTTGTTCAATTTGGGTATTTATCATTTCAACCCAATATAAATAAATACATAAACAGAGCATAACAAAGGGAACTTGTAGTGTGATAACTGGGATGGTGTCAAAGTAAATAAACAATCAATAGCAACCATACATAACAATTTAACCGTTTATTTCAATAATCCCGAAATAATCGTATTTAATTTACATTTGTTATTTATGTAAATTAAATAAAATTATTCCTAGAATCCACACTATTATTTCATGCGGATTAAAGATCATTACATTATAGGTTTTCACTTGGCGTTTATTATCTAATTATTACAGCAATCATACATTCAATGGTTCAAAGTATAACTGATCATATTTCTACGTGTCGTTTTATTTAACATTTAAAGGGACAAGTTTACATATATATCTTATTTTGAATTTTTTTGACTATCCTATATCAATTCAAATTTCATATTAATTATCACTTATATTAACAACCAAGCATCACATAACAAATTAAATGTCATAAATATTTTCATATCTAACTTCAAATCACATTTTAACATCAATTATTTTAACATTCAAATTAATACCAATAACATATATCACTTGATTATCATAGCATAATAGATTGGGTCGTGAATGAAATATTCACCTTGCGTGGTTAGAGAAGATGACGGCGAAGCACGAAAATGAATGGACTGGAATAGACGACCCAAGCATGAATACGAACTATAAATCAAACAAAGGTTATTCAACAATAGCTTAATACGATGTATATATATTGATTTGTAAATATATATAAACCATACCAACGACTAGATGCAAATAAGGTGGATGGAAGCCTAGATCGCTGAATTAGCCTCAACTGGAACTGCGCGGACAAAACATAAATGAGTCCATAAGTTACAAATTATAACAGATATATAATTATCAAAAGAAGAACAAAATAAAAAAAATGGCAGCGGACGCGGGAGCGGGCTCGACGCGGCGAGTCGGTTGGGTCTGGTGGGTTCGGGTCGGGCTGGGCTGGGCAGTGGGTTCGGGTCGGGCTGGGCAGTGGGTTCGGGTCGGGCTGGGTTGGGTCTGGTCGAAGGCGAAGGGTGGCGGGTGGGATCTGGGCGAAGGCGGAGGGACGGGGTGGCGCGGGCAGGGCAGGCGAAGGGCAGGGTGGGGTCTGGCAAAGGCTGGGGATGGGGTGGCGAAAGGCTGGGCGCTGGTAGGTGGAGGGTCAGGCGGAGGCTGGCTGGCGGGCGGAGGGCGGTGGGAGTTGGGCAAGCGGCGGAGGGGACTGGGGAAGGGAACGGGGCAGGCGGTGGCTCGGCGTGGGTCAAGCGAGGGGCTGGAGACGATGGCGGAGGGGCAGGCTGGGGCGGTGGGGTTGGTGGGTACGGGTGAAGGGATGGGTGAATGGAAGGCTGGGCGCGGCTGGCAGGCGGAGGCTGGGCGGTGGATGGTGGCAGCAGGCGGATGGAGGCTGGGCAGTAGGGAAGGCAGAGGCGGGTTGGTGGGGAGGCAGTGGGCTGTGGGGTGTGGAGCTTCATTTCTGAGGTAAAGACAAAAATGAAAATTATATGAAGGAGGAGAGGAATGCAGAGAAGTCACGTACCAGAATAGAAGGTGGCGAGCAAACGAATGAATAGAAGGAACAAGCTAGTTTTAATAAAATGGTATTGGGATTTCAAAAGCCTAAATTTATTGTCACGATAACCGAAAGGCTGTTGGGTTTCTAGGCAGCTGAATAGTCAAGGACCCTTAGAATTCTGAACTGATTAGGTAATTGGGTACCGGTTTGGGCTGTGTAACGGACCAGTTTGCAATCCGTTAAACAATTATAATTCACAGCGCCGAACTCCGATTGACACAAATAAATATACCATTTTGATCAGCGTGACAAGGCGAACGCAACAGTATAAAGATATCAGTGGTACGGTTAAATTATAAAATTCGAAATTTTCCATTATGAAAAATGCAGCAAAATCACCGAAAAATAAGATCGACGGAGCTGAAGATGTCCGAAATTTAAAAAACGAAAAATGACGTCTTGATCAAAAGATGGTTTAGAATTTTTCTGTGTAAAAATATTTCGGTTCAGAAGATAAAATTTTTCGCGTTTAAAATGAACTGATGTGAAATAAACGCGAATGAAATTTACTGCGGTATTTTCCCGCGAAAATTTTCCCATATCTAAACTATTTAGGCGAAATTTTTAAGCAAAGTTTGAGCGCTAATTGAAATCGTAAGAAAGTTCCATAATTTTATGTTAAAACAATGGATTCAAAAATTTAAAATTGGGTCGGAATTTCTGGGTCGTTACATTCTCCCACACTCAAAACTTTTCGTCCTCGAAAAGAACGAGACGGTGAAGTAAGAATGGAGTAAGCGGAAAAGTCATGATAGATTTTTAAGAAAATTTGATTTATACCTGAAATCAGTAATTCGGGGTTTGAATCTCGAATGTTATCCTCAGTTTTCCATGTGCAATCTCGCTCATCTTCACTCCATTGGACTTTGACGAGATTTATAGACTTCCTTCTTAGTTGCCTTGTTTCCCGATCGACTATCCGGAGTGGTCTTCTTTTGATAGTCAAATCTGGCTCAATATCTATTTCATCTAACTGAGCAATTGGGATGGTCATGGACGGATCACGCACGACTTTCCGCAGATGTGAAACATGGAATACATTGTGCACGCCCTCAAACTTTTCTGGTAATGCGACTCTATAAGCCAGTGTGCCAATTCTCTCGGTGATAGTAAATGGTCCGACAAATCTTGGAGCAAGCTTCCCTCTACGACCAAATCGAATAACATTCTTCAAAGGTGATACCTTCAGAAATACCTCATCCCCAAGCTGGAATTCCAAATCTCTTCTACGCCTATCAGCATAGCTCTTCTGCCTATCCTGGGCGGTCTTCATCTTCCTTCTGATCTCATTAACCTTCTCGGATGCTTCCATAATCATATCTGGACCAAGAATTAATCGATCACCAGGCTCAATCCAACAAGCTGGCGATTTGCATGGCCGTCCATATAAAGCTTCGAACGGTGCCATATCGATACTTGCCTGATAGCTGTTATTATACGTGAATTCAACCAAATGGAGATGGTCTTCCCAAGATCCACCGAAATCAATTATGCAAGCTTGGAGCAAATCCTCCAAAATCTGATTTACCCTTTCAGTTTGGCCATCCGTTTGTGGATGATAAGCTGTGCTCAGATTCAGTTTAGTGCCCAAGACGTCCTGAAATGCTTTCCAGAATTTACTAGTGAAAATAGGGTCTCGATCTCATACTATACTAGATGGAACCCCGTGAAGTCTAACAATCTCTCTCATATATATCTCTGCCAAACTTGAAGCAGTACGAGTGGTCTTAACAGGAATAAAGTGAGCAGATTTTGTCAATCTATCAACGATCACCCATATACTCTCGTTACCTTTTCTGGTCCTTGGTAATCCATCAATGAAGTCCATAGAAATCTGACCCCATTTCCAACAAGGAATCTCTAGCGGTTGAAGTAAACCGGCAGTCTTCTGGTGATCGGCTTTGACTTGTTGGCAAGTGGTGCATCTACTGACATATATAGAAATATCTCTCTTCATCCCACTCCACCAATATAAACGCTTCATATTACGATACATCTTAGTGACACCAGGATGAAGTGAAAGTGATGACTGATGATTCTCCCTAAGTACTTCTTGTCTCAATCCATCGATATTAGGAACACAAATACTGTTGTCGATCCTTAGAATTCCATCACTATCAATCTACGCTCCTATTTTACGGTCGGAATTTCCATCTCTACCAAGAACTAACTCCTTCATACGATAGAGCAAAGTGTCCTCGTATTGTTTATCTTTTATGCGATCCATAAGAGAGGGAGAGATGACAAGCTGAAATAACATGCCTTCAACAGTATTACAGCAAGACAATGCTTTGCTACGACTCAATGCATCGGCTACAACATTTGCTTTCCTAGTAGTATAAGTGATGTCAAGATCATATGCAGCTAAAAATTCGAGCCATCGGACTTGCCTCTGATTCAAATCCTTCTGAGAAAAGATATATCTTAAGGACTTATGATCAGTGAATAATTCGAATTTTGTTCCCAAAAGATGATGCCTCCATAGTTTCAGAGCAAATACAATGGCAAGAAGCTCTAGGTCATGTGTGGCATAGTTTAATTCATGAGTCTTTAACTGACGGCCAGCATAAGCAATAACCTTTCCATTTTACATAAGAACAGCGCCTAAACCTTCTCGGCAAGCATCTGTATAGATAGTTAATCCTTCACTTCCATCGATTACCGCAAGAACAGGGTCTGAAGTTAACTTACGCTTCAACTCATTAAAAGCTGATTCGCACTTCTCACTCCAAATAAACATAACATCCTTCTGAGTTAAAGCAGTAAGTGGGGCAGAAATCCGGGCAAAGTGCTCAATAAATATGCGATAATAACCGGCTAAACCCAAGAAACTACGAATATCTGTAGGAGTTTTAGGAGTCTCCCAATCCTGTAGATAAATTTCAAATTAGAAAGGGATAAGAGGAATTGAATAGAAATAGCGAATAGGATAGAACTTACATTGATTACGGCGATCTTAGCTGGATCGACCGAAATCCCATTTTCAGAAACTATGTGGCCCAGGAATCTCACTTCGTCTCGCCAGAAGTGGCATTTAGAGAATTTGGCCTTAAGTTGATAATTTCGGAGAGTTTCCAGAACATAAGCAAGGTGTGTCTCATGCTCCTTCTTGTCTTTGGAGAAGACGAGAATATCATCAATGAAAACAAGAACAAACTTGTTAAGCACATCACGGAAGACTCGATTCATCAAGTCGACGAAATAAGCAGGTGCGTTGGTCAAACCGAATGGCATAACCAACCATTCATAGAATCCGTTCTCGGTACGGAAAGCTGTCTTATGGATACTATCTTCAGCAACTCTGAGTTGGTGGAATCCAGTGGCTAGATCAAGTTGTGAGAAAATTTTAGCTCCATGGAGCTGATCGAATAAATCGTTGATGCGAGGCATCAGATAACGATTCTTGAGGGTGCGTTTGTTCAGTTCTCGGTAATCAACACACATGCGAAGAGATCCATCTGATTTGGTGAAAAATACAACTGCGACGCCCCATTCAGAGCAACTTCTCCTAATCAAACCTTTAGCAAATAGATCATCAATTTGGGTTTTTAGTTCAGCTTTTTCTTTAGGCGCCATCCTTCGGTGTGGGAGAACTACGGGAGTAGCTCCAGGAATAAGATCAATACGGAAATCGATTTCCCGTTTGGGCGGTAGAGAGTTGACCTCTCCAAATACATCGGGAAATTTCTAAACAATAGGGGTAGTATTAAGATCATCTGGATAAGCATCAAGAGAGAATATGAAGCTTCCGACATATTTCTGAGGTGATTTGCATTCAATGACAAGCGGCTGATCCATGTCGCTTACCAAAGAAACTGAACGAGTTTTGCAGGAAATAACAGCATCAAATTAGCTTTACCAATCCACTCCTAAAAGAAAGTCGAATGCTTGGAATCCAAGTACATAGAAATCCCAAGTGAATCGAGAAAAATCATACATAAGTGCAACTCCCCTGCAAACACTTCGTAGGTAGGCGGGTCCTACGATAGGATTTGAGACACATAAGGAGGTAGTAGCAAGAGTAGGTTCTAATTTGAGTTTATTACAAAGGTCAACCGATATAAAGCTAGGTGAAGCACCAGTATCGAATAATACCATAACAGGTGTAGCATGTAAAAGAAAAATACTTCGTAAGGTACCTTGGTCATCCTGAGCAGGTGGTGGAGGTGGTGTAGGAGTGGTGATAGCAAATACTCCAGATGGTGTGCCACGCTTATACATTGGGCATTCTTTCTTGAAATGACCTGGCTGGAGGCAGACATAGCATAAATCTTTCCTAGTCGTAGAAGGTGGTGGAACAGTAGCTCTGGTAGATGGACAACTATTAGCATAATGGCCCTTCTTATCGCATTTGAAGCAAGTGATATTAGCAAGGTCGATTGGGCTTTTCTGAGCATATCCCAAACCTGTAGTCTTCTGCCAAGCTTTCTTTTGTTGATCAAAGTTCATCTTCCTTTTCCCGGTCTGGCTAGAAGAGGGCTGAGTAGGAATGGTTTTGGCAGTAGGTCCCTTAGGCTTCGCCTCATATCTAAGAGCATAGTCAACAAGCTCTGTGAAGGTGCAGTGAGTGTGGCCAGTAAGCAAGTCATAATATTCAGGTCTAGCTCCCAAAATGAATTTCTCGTTCTTCAGAAGTGGTGTATCGATCAAGCCAGGTCCGAATTTTGAGAGTTCGTTGAATTTCCTCTCATACTCAGAAAAAATCATACTGCCTTGCTTAAGATCCATGAAAGCTCTATAAAGTTGGGTTTTCCCAGCAGCTGGCATCCATTGTGCCGAGAAAGTATCCCTAATCAAAAGATAGGAAAGATGAATAACATTCCAAAGATTAAAGGAGAATTTAGATTACGGAATCTAATTAAATTTTATACCTAAACTGGGCCCAAGTGATGGTGTCCTCCTCGATACGAGAAGTAACTGATTCCCACCAATCTTGCGCGGCATCCTGAAGTTGCCAGGCAGCAAGCTGACGCTTATGAGCATCAGTGATCTCTAGACCCGAAAATATCTTCTCTAAGCTTTTAAGCCATTGTTGAGCCTCAATAATGTTCTCGGATCCAGAAAACTTAATACCTCCAAGCTGTGAATACTCTTTAATAAGGACGGTGAATCTGACAGGAGCTGGAGTGGCAGGTGCAGCCTGAGGAGGACCATTGCCTCTTCCACCCCTATTGTTTCTTCTGGCACTCATCCTGAAATACCAAAAGAAATTTAGGACCAAGGATAAAATCAGAGAACTCAAAGGGAAAATTTAATCGACGAATCAAAAGAAGTTCGAATAGAAAGGACTTGACTGGTTATAACTCCCGTAACTCCAAAAGAGGCAACCGTTATGGCTGTCCGAATAATCGATATCCTCAGGGCGCAACCTCTACGGTGCAAGGTGCAACATCCATCCAAAATGCCGAAACAGTGTCGTACGACTTTTAGAAATGAGTGCATGGATTTGAAACGGAACAGTACCATGGCGCATCACTCTCCAACGGTGGTATATCGATGACCAGCCATGGTGATCGCGTTTACCATAAAATTCACGTGAAGAAAACAATGGGTAAAAAAAACAGTGGGTAAAAAAAACTATCGAGTCCCGGAAGTGATTCGGGTAGTTTTTTTTTGGATATGGAACTATACATTGACGGCAAAAAGCTGTCAAAGCCGTAGAACTCATAGAGAGCTTCGTTTTGACTGGTTATGGCTCCCGTAACTCCAAAAGAGGCAACCGTTATGGCTATCCAAATAATCGATATCCTCAGGGCGCAACATCTACGGTGCAAGGTGCAACATCCTTCCAAAATGCCGAAACAGTGTCGTACGACTTTCAGAAATGAGTGCATGGATTTGAAACGGAACAGTACCATGGTTCATCACTCTCCAGCCGTGGTATATCGACGACCAGCCATGGTGATCGCGTTTTACCATAAAATTCACGTGAAGAAAACGATGGGTAAAAAATACTATCGAGTCCCGAAAGTAATCCAGGTAGTTTTTTTTGGATATGGAACTATGCATTGACGGCTAAAAGTGGTCAAAGCCATAGAACCCACAGAGAGCTTCGTTTTGACTGGTTATGGCTCCCGTAAATCCAAAAGTGGCAACCATTATGGCTGTCTGAATAATCGATATCCATAGTGCGCAACATCTATGGTGCAAGGTGCAACATTCGTCAAAAATGCCAAACAGTGCCGTACGACTTTAAGAAACGAGTGCATGGATTAGAAACGGAACAGTACAATGGTTCACCACACTTTAGCGGTAGTATATCGACGACCAGCCACGGTGATCACGTTTAACCATAAAATTCACGTGAAGAAAAAGATGGGTAAAAAAATACTATCGAGTCCCGAAAGTGATTCGGGTAGTCTTTTTTTGGATATGGATCTATGCATTGATGGCTAAAAGCCATCAAAGCCCTAGAACTCACAAAGAGCTTCGTTTTGACTGGTTATAGCTCCCGTAACTCCAAAAGAGGCAACCGTTATGGCTGTCCGAATAAATGATATCCTCACGGCGCAACATCTACGGTGCAAGATGCAACATCCGTCAAAAATGCCGAAACAGTGACGTACGACTTTTAGAAATGAGTGCATGGATTTGAAACGGAATAGTACCATGGTGCATCACTCTCCAACGGTGGTATATCGACGACCAGCCATGGTGATCGCGTTTACCATAAAATTCACGTGAAGAAAACAATGGGTAAAATAAACTATCGAGTCTCGAAAGTGATTCGGGTAGTTTTTTTTTGGATATGGAACTATGCATTGATGGCTAAAAGCTGTCAAAGCCGTAGAACTCACAGAGAGCTTTGTTTTGACTGGTTATGGCTCCCATAACTCCAAAAGAGGCAACCGTTATGGTTGTCCGAATAATCGATATCCTCAAGGCGCAACATCTATGGTGCAAGGTGCAACATCCGTCAAAAACGCCAAACCAGTGCCGTACGACTTTTAGAAATGAGTGCATGGATTTGAAATAGAACAGTACCATGGTGCACCACTCTCCAGCGGTGGTATATCGACGACCAGCCACGGTGATCGTGTTTTACCATAAAATTCACGTGAAGAAAACGATGGGTAAAAAAAACTATCGAATGCCGAAAGTGATTCGGATTGTCTTTTTTTGGATATGGAACAATCCATTGACAGCTAAAAGCCGTCAAAGCCGTAGAACTCACAGGGAGCTTCTTTTTGACTAGTTATGGCTCCCGTAACTCCAAAAGAGGCAACCGTTATGGCTGTCCGAATAATCGATATCCTCAGGGCGCAACATCTATGGTGCAAGGTGCAACATCCGTCCAAAATGGAGAAACAGTGACGTACGACTTTTAGAAATGAGTGCATAGATTTGAAACGGAACAGTACCATGGTGCACCACTCTCCAACGATGGTATATCGATGACCAGACACGGTGATCGCGTTTTACCATAAAATTCACGTGAAGAAAACGATAGGTAAAAAAAACCATCGAGTCCCGAAAGTGATTCTGGTAGTCTTTTTTTGATATGGAACTATACATTGACGGCTAAAAGCCGTCATAGCCGTAGAACTCACAGAGAGCTTCGTTTTGACTGGTTATGGCTCCCGTAACTCCAAAAGAGGCAACCGTTATGGCTGTCCGAATAATCAATATCCTCAGGGCGCAACATCGACGGTGCAAGGTGCAACATCCATCCAAAATGTCGAAACAGTGTCGTACAACTTTTAAAAATGAGTGCATGGATGTGAAACGGAACAGTACCATGGTACACCACTCTCCAGTGTTGGTATATCGACGACCAGCCACGGTGATCACGTTTTACCATAAAATTCACGTGAAGAAAACGATGGGTAAAAAAAACTTTCAAGTCCCGAAAGTGATTCGGGTAGTCATTTTTTAGATATGAAACTATTCATTGATGGCTAAAAGCTGTCAAAGCCGTAGAACTCACAAAGAGCATTGTTTTGACTGGTTATGGCTCCCGTAACTCCAAAAGAGGCAACCATTATGGCTATCTGAATAATCGATATCCCCAAGGTGCAACATCTACGGTGCAAGGTGCAACATCCGTCCAAAATGGCGAAACAGTGCCGTACGACTTTTAGAAATGAGTGCATAGATTTGAAACGGAATAGTACCATGGTGCACTACTCTCCAACGATGGTATATCGACGACCAGACACGGTGATCGCGTTTTACCATGAAATTCACGTGAAGAAAACGATGGGTAAAAAAAACTATCGAGTCCCGAAAGTGATTCTTGTAGTCTTTTTTTGATATGGAACTATACATTGACGACTAAAAGCCATCATAGCCATAGAACTCATAGAGAGCTTCATTTTTACTGGTTATGGCTCCCGTAACTCCAAAAGAGGCAACCGTTATGGCTGTCGGAATAATCAATATCCTCAGGGCGCAACATCTACGGTGCAAGGTGCAAGATCCATCCAAAATGTCGAAACAGTGTCGTACGACTTTTAAAAATGAGTGCATGGATGTGAATCGGAACAGTACCATGGTACACCACTCTCCAGCGTTGGTATATCGATGACCAGCCACGGTGATCGCGTTTTCCCATAAAATTCACGTGAAGAAAACGATGGGTAAAAAAAAACTTTCAAGTCCCGAAAGTGATTCGGGTAGTCTTTTTTTAGATATGAAACTATGCATTGATGGCTAAAAGATGTCAAAGCCGTAGAACTCACAAAGAGCTTTGTTTTGACTGGTTATGCCTCCCGTAACTCCAAAAGAGGCAACCGTTATGGCTGTCCAAATAATCGATATCCTCAGGGCGCAACATCTACGGTGCAAGGTGCTACATCCGTCGAAAATGCCAAAAAAGTGTCGTACGACTTTTAGAAATGATTGCATGGATTTGAAATGGAACAGTACCATGGTGCATCACTCTCCAGCGGTGGTATATCAACGACCAGCCACGGTGATCGCGTTTTACCATAAAATTCACATGAAGAAAACGATGGGTAAAAAAAAACTATCGAGTCCCGAAAGTGATTCGGGTAGTTTTTTATGGATATGGAACTATGTATTGACGGCTAAAAGTGGTCAAAGCCGTAGAACTCACAGAGAGCCTCGTTTTGACTGGTTATGGCTCCCGTAACTCCAAAAGAGGCAACCATTATGGCTGTCCGAATAATCGATATCAACAGGGCGCAACATCTACGGTGCAAGGTGCAACATCCGTCCAAAATGCCGAAACAGTGCCATACGACTTTTAGAAATGAGTGCATGAATTTGAAACGAAACTGTACCATGGTGCACCCCTCTCCAGCGGTGGTATATCGACGACCAGCCACGGTGATCTCGTTTAACCATAAAATTCACGTGATGAAAACTATGGGTAAAAAAACTATTCAGTCTCGAAAGTGATTCGGGTAGTCTTTTTTTGGATATGGATCTATGCATTGACGGCTAAATTGACGACCAGCCACGGTGATCGCGTTTTACCATAAAATTCACGTGAAGAAAACCATGGGTAAAATAAACTATCGAGTCCCGAAAGTGATTCGGGCAGTTTTTTTTGGATATGGAACTATGCATTGACGGGTTAAAGCTTTCAAAGCCGTAGAACTCATAGAGAGCTTCGTTTTGACTGGTTATGACTCCCGTAACTCCAAAAGTGGCAACCGTTATGACTGTCCGAATAATCGATATGCTCAGGGCGCAACATCTACGGTGCAAGGTGCAACAACCGTCCAAAATGTCGAAACTGTGCCTTACGACTTTTAGAAATGAGTGCACGGATTTGAAACGGAACAGTACCATGGTGCACCACTCTCCAACGGTGGTATATTGACGACTAGCCACGGTGATTGCGTTTTACAATAAAATTCACGTGAAGAAAACGATGGGTAAAAAATACTATCGAGTCCCGAATGTGATTCGGGTAGTATTTTTTTGGATATGGAACTATGCATTGATGGCTAAAAGCCATTGTTTGTACCAAAATTGGGCACAACACTCTTCGGAAGTTTTTGAAGAGATAAAAATGAAGAAATCAAATGGAAAAAGAGGATTATCTAACAAAAACTCCAAAAACAGATATGAAAATAATAAAAACGCACAGAAACACAAGAATTTAGAGTGGTTCGACATATTGCCTACGTCCACTATGAAATTGATCGCTTTATTGATGTTTCTTTGATGATTACAATTGATTGCAGCCGATTACAGCGAATTAAAGCTATGAAATTCGAGTACAATAGTAGTAATGGTGTATGGAATTGAATCAGGCAGAGTCTGGACGTTGGAGCGTCAAAAGATCCTTTTTCTGTAGGCCCTGGGAGTCTATTTATAGGCGTAAGAGGCTGATATTTTGCTCAGATCTCGGGAGACTTCTTCTGGCACGTGAGCGGGCCCACGCGACCAAACCCGTGAAGTTTCGGCCCGATCCGTGATCGATACTAACGAATTTCGTACTGATGAAGATTTCGTCTAATGGAGTCGAAACTTGGTGTGAACATTCTTTAGCATGTACGTAAGCTTCTGTGAAAATTTCGTAGCATTTGGACTTGTGGATCTCGAGTTATGATCAATTCGAATTGGAGTTACTCGGTAGGCTGTTTCGTTCGAATCAATCATTTCGACTCGATCATTTCGAATCTATGGTTGCATGTGATCAGGTGGTGACGTGGCGAGCACTCTTCGTATCGATCCACTTTCTTCACCGAGTTGACCGAGTCGTCCCTTGAACTTTGCCTTGTTCGTATCGATGAGAGTGGCGTAGTTCGAATCGATGGGGATGGTCCAGTTCACATCGATGGAAGTGGTGTAGCTCGCATCGATGGAGGTTGGCTTGTTCATAACCATGGAAGTTGGCTTGTTCGTATCGATAAAAGCGCTCCAACTTGATGGATACGAACAGTGATCGACTGATGGATACGAACAGTGTGAGTCGATGGATTCGAACAAAGGTTCGTCGATGGATGCAAAGCCGATCGATTCGAACAGTGGCTAGACGATGAATACGAAGTCGATCGATTCGAACAGTGGCTAGACGATGGATACGAAGTCGATCGATTCAATCAGTGGCTTGTCGATGGATACGAAGTTGAGGCTGTTTTCATCCAACTTGCATCGATCATAACTTGAGCATATGAACTCGGATTGACTTGAAATTTGGAATACTGACATCCATAGCTTTGCTCGTCGTGTCTTGACAATTGTTGCTTGATCCGGACTTGGAAGAAATTCGTCGATATCCATAGTGAGCCTGCGCATAACCGATCTCCAAGATGAACCATCATTGGTTTCTGGTCTAGTTGTTGGTGTCATGGCCTTGCCAAAAGGAGGGATAAAATTTTCCCCCCAAAGTACGTCTTGTGGAAACATGACGTGCTTTGAAAAGCTGCAGTCTTCATTCTGAACAGTTATCGTCTTTTCGCTGAAAGTTGTAATCTTTGACTGATTTTCCCTGTAATGTGAACCATTGATTGTTGACTGTTATACCCTGTATTGTTGTAACTGATTGCTATTTGATCGTGATTAGCTGTTTGTCGTTGTAATCATTATCAGATAAGTATTTGATTCCTGTGGATGTTGAAAATTGAATATTAGTCCGACATATATGCATATATGTTAATCTGACTCTCGTTGTCGTTTGCACGTTCACGAGTCATTGCCAGTTTGTCTCGTATCGAATTCCGTATCGATCCTCTCCTGAACCAATGTGAAACTCGAATTGTAACAACGCTCGATGGTTGTTTTTGAATGTTCCTTCGTATCGATCCTCTCTTGAATCGATGTAAAAGGTTGAAACATTGTCTTCGCATCGATGGATATGAGCTTCGATGGATACAAAACGACCGTTCGTATCGATGGTTACAAACTTCGGTGGACTCCATTGCAGTGGTCCTCATTTTCGAATCGATGTGTGGGTCATAAAGATGGATATGTAATATGCATTCGTATCGATAAATATTGGCCTATGGAAGTTGTGATTTAATGGATTCGAACAGTGAAGTTCGCAACGATGAATTGTGGATGGAGTCAGAAGTAATGGATACGAACAATAGTCTCGTATCGATGGACCTTGGTGATTCAGAAAAATCCCTGTTACAGATTTCGTATCGATAAAAATCGAGTGGATGGATATGAATAGTTCATTCGTATCGATTCAGTGGTGGAACTGTTGTAACCGGTCGCTTTGACTAGGAAGCGAATCGTTTCTCCCTTTCACACTCGAGTCCATATAAATATCTTTTGGACTTAGAAACTTTTTTCACTTTCTGCCTTTTACTTTTTACTCTTGCCTTGTCTTCGTATCGCATCGTGTAGAGAGAATCGAAACTGCTCTTGAACCAAACAATCCATCGATCCTTCGAACCGATCCCTTTAACTAGGTAATTAAATAATCAAAATATTCCCAAGACGGTGAGACTTGAGTTCGAACGCCCTTCTGCCCATGATCATCGCCAGTTCCGGTGTCGGCGATGCCGGAGTTGGGTCGAAGTGAGGTTAAGGAAGGATTAATGGCGCTTGCGTCGATCGGAGAAGAAGAAGAGACGACAGATTCGAAATAGTCAATGGGCAGCTTTTTGGCCTCAATCTCGTATCGATTGAGGAAGAATATGTCTTGCCTTGTATCGATCCCGATGGGAAATCTCGTATCGTTACCTTGCTTTGGGCTTCGTATCGATCATGGAACAGTTACTTAGCATCGGTTGCTTCGAAACGATACTGATCGATATGAAATAGGAGTTGAATGATCGATACAAAGTAGATGTTTTCTGATCGATACAAAGTAAATGTTTTCTGATCGATACGAAACTACTGAGCTCCGATCGATTCGAAGTAGAACACAGGCCGCGATCGATATGAAATGAGGGATTCGATATGAAATGATCTGGCTTTAAGGCGATCGATTCGAACTTGTTTCCTTAGGTCATCGATACGAAATTACTAAACATATGACTCCGATGAGCTTCATTCTTGCATATATGGACTTAACTATTAACCTGCATATTTGACTGCCTATCGAAGCTCGTCAATGGAACTGTAACTTAACAAAATTTTAACAAACTTTAACTCAGATCAGTCTTTGTTATCTGGATGGCACGGTTGTGACGGTCAGCGATGATGGTCATTCTAACTGAATTTCGAAGTCTTATCGTTTTCATGCTTTCTTTAACTCTGTAGAACTTTTTTCAAGTAATATACAACACTGCACTGCACAACATATTCACACACTTCACATCGGGGGATGCACGGGTTCATTATATGTTTAATGATGATTTTCGTAAGCTAGTTAGTCATGGAACCTTCAAGTTTACAACAGCAGGAAGTTCAAGGTTCAATCCCTCCAATAATGGAGATACCGGCCATCGAGGCCGAAGTCATAGATCCAGCTCCGGACGAGTTTCCAAGTGCCACGTTCCTTTGCAATCCACAAGACTCTGTGCCGTTCGGCATCTCCGAAGATATGCTGGGATGGATTTGCTTAAGACATGGCTTGTTGCTTGACGACGTATTACTGCCAGGGCCAGATGATAGACCGCATGCTCCCCCGGAGGGATTTACTGCTTTCAATCGTCATGCTTGCGCAGTAGGGACACTTCCTCCATTCAATCAGTATATAAGGGAGATGCTGTCATTACTTGGAATCACTCCATCCCAGCTACACCCCAATGGATACGCCTTGCCGAATAGCACTTTCATTGTCTTTATGGAAATTCTCTTTCGACCACCAAAGTCGATCGAGATTAGATATCTCTTCAACATTAAGAGCCGTGGAGATAGCCATTCTTTCACATTCTTGGAAGTGGTTAGGAACTTCCAAATAGTAATGGGGTCATGGGGAAGGCTGAGTTATTTTAAAATAGAGTGGTTCTACGTTCGATGCCCCTTGGATTCGCTAGGCGATGGTTGGATAGACGTAAGTGTTGTAGTCTTTCTCATGAATTATCGAGATAATAGTAACCGTTCTTAAAACTAACATACTTCTTGTTTGTACCAAAATTGGGCACAACACTCTTCGGAAGTTTTTGAAGAGATAAAATGAAGAAATTAAATGGAAAAGGAGAATTATCTAACAAAAACTCCAAAAGAAGATATATAAATAATAAAAACGCACATAAACACAAGAATTTAGAGTGGTTCGGTGTATTGCCTACGTCCACTATGAAATTGATCACTTTATTGATGTTTCTTTGATGATTACAATTGATTACAGCGGTTACAGCAGATGAAAGCTATGAAATTCGAGTACAACAGCAGTAATGGAGTATGGAATTGAATCTGGCAGAGTCTGGGCATTGGAGCGTCAAAGATCCATTTTCTATAGGCCCTGGGGGTCTATTTATTGGTGTAGGAGACTGATATTTCCCTCAGATCTCGGGAGACTTCTTCTGGCACGTGAGTGGGCCCACGCGACCAAGCCCGTGATGTTTCGGGTCGATCCGTGATCGATACAAACGAATTTCGTATCGATCAAGATTTCATCCAATGGAGTCGAAACTTGGTGTGCACATTCTTTAGCATGCACGTAAGCTTCTGTGAAAATTTCATAGCCTTTGGACTTGTGGATCTCGAGTTATGATCGATTCGAATTGGAGTTACTCGGTAGGCTGTTTCGTTCGAATCGATCATTTCGAATCGATGGTTGCGTGTGCTCAGGTGGTGACGTGGCGAGCACTCTTCGGATCGATCCACCTTCTTCGCCGAGTTGACCGAGTCGTCCTTGAACTTCGCCTCATTCGTATCGATGAAAGCGGTGTAGTTCGAATCGATGGGGATGGTCCAGTTCACATCGATGGAAGTGGCGTAGTTCGCATCGATGGAGGTTGGCTTGCTCGTAACCGTAGAAGTTGGCTTGTTCGTATCGATGGAAGTTGGCTTGTTCGTATCGATAAAAGCGCTCCAACTCGATGGATACGAACAATGGCTCTCCTGATGGATTCGAACAGTGTGAGTCGATGGATTCGAACAATGGCTCGTCGATGGATGCGAAGCTGACACTGGCTGACCAATACGAAGTGCACTATCTCTTGATGGAGACGAAGTCGATCGATACGAAATGCGGCCTACTAATGGATACGAAATTGGGACTATTTCCTCCAACTTGCATCGATCGTAACTTGAGCATTCGAACTCGGATTGACTTGAAATTTGGAACGTTGACTCTTATTGCTTTTCTCGTCGTGTCTGGTCGATTGTAGCTTGATTCGGACTCAGAAAAAATTCGTCGATATCCATAGTGAGCCTACGTATAACCGATCTCTAAGACGAACCATCATTGGTTTCTAGTCAAGTTCTTGGTGTCACGGCCTTGCCAAAAGGCGGGATAACATTTGTCCCCCAAAGTACATTTTGTGGAATCATGACGTGCTTTGAAAAGCTACAACCTTTACTTTGATCAGTCATCGTCCTTTGAAAGTTGTAATCTTTGACTGATTTCCTCGGTAATGTGAACCGTTGATTGTCAACTGTTGTACCCTGTATTGTTGTAGCTGATTGCTGCTTGATTGAGATTAGCTGTTTGTTGTTGTAATCGTCATCGGATGAGTATCCAATTCCTGTGGATGTTGAAAATTGAATATTAGCTCGACATATATGCATATATGTTAATCTGACTCTCGTTGACGTTTGCACGTTCATGAGTCATTGTCAGTTTATCTCATATCGAATTCTGTATCGATCCTCTCCTGAACAGATGTGAAATTCGAATTGTAACAACGCTCGATGGTTGTTTTGGAATGTTCCTTCGGGTCGATCCTCTCCTGAATCGATGTAAAAGGTTGAAACATTGTCTTTGCATCGGTATACATCGTATTGATGGATACGAAATGAACATTTCGCATCGATGGACATAAGATTTGATGGATACGAAATTAACTTTCGTATCGATAGTTTCTTGTAGCTCCAACTGGTCTTTGCAATGCCCTTCGCATCGATGAAGCATTGAGCCATTGGATTCGACTAGCCAGTTTATACCGATGGGTACAAGTGTTTGGGAGTCGTGAATCGATGGATTCGAACAGTGTAGTTCGCATCGACGAACCGTGTGTGGAGCCGCAAAATCGTCGATACGAATAAAGGTTTTGTATCGATGGAGCTCAAAGCCTTCAGAATTGTCTTCATCGCGTATTTCGCATCGATAAACCCTATCGACCATTTCGAATCGATGGGAGCTTGGGTTGATGGATCCGAACAGACATTTCGACTCGATCCGATGGTTGACCTGTAGTGACCGGTCGTGTTGACTGGGAGGCGAATCATTTCTTCCTTTCAAATTCGAGTCCATATAAATACCATGGACTTAGTCATTTTTTTTACTTTTTACTTTTTTACTGTTACTTTCTTTATCTCCTAGTTTCGCATCGACTCAATAGCCTGGTAAAAGAAGATCCGTGTTCTGCCTTCGAATCGATCAAATCCCTCAATTACTTGAACAAACCGTCGGATTTAGGTAATTCATTAATCAAATCTTAACGCGTGAGCGATGAGGCTCGATTGCCTTGCCATTCTGTTTGTTATAGCGACCGATTCTAATGAAATCAAGGCCAAAGGCGGGCCAGAGTAAGGTCGAGGATGGAGCATGGGAATGGGGTTGTCTATTTGTTGAAGAAGGAGTGTGGAGGAAGATGGCTTGATCTTCATTTCGTGTCGATCTGGGGCATCAGTGTTCGAATCGATTTAGATGGTAAGGTTCTATCTCGGAGTTCGCATCGATCCCAGAAACGTTAAGTGGAATGAAGTAGTTCGTTTCGATGATTGAGGATGGTGGGAAATCATGTCGATCTTTAATGATCGTTGCGTGGACTTGTCCTGTACTATCGATACAGAATTCTTACTCCTACGATCGATGCAAAAACTAGGCCAGTGATCGATGCGAAGTCCCTGGCTTCAGATCGATTCGAATAATACTCTTATGATCGATACGAAATGCATCGACTTGAATGTGATCGATATGAATCCGAGGCTCCCCTAACTGATACGAACCAAATCGTCGACGATCGATTGGAAGCCTCTGACCTTGATCGCTACGAAACCGGACACGGTTGATCGATTCGAAGCAAATTCCTAATGATCGATACGAGCCCGAACCTTAATGGATACGAAACTTTGAATAACCGATAGCATGATTTCCGATGAGCTTCATTCTTGCATATCTGGACTTAACTGTTACCCTGCATATTTGACTGCCTATCAAAGCTTGTCGATGGAACTGTAACTTAATAAAATTTTAACAAACTTTAACTTGGATCGGTCCCTGTTATCTGGATGGCACGGTTGTGACGGTCAGCGATGACGGTCATTCCGACTGAATTTCGAAGTCTTATCGTTTAAACGCTTTCTTTAATTATGTAGGATTTTTTCACATGATATACAGCACTGCACTGCACTGCACAACACATTCACACACTTTACACTAGGGGAAACGCGAGTGTTATTTTTGTCTAATGATGATTTCTCATAAGTTAGTTAGTCATGGAACCTTCAAGTTCACAACAGCAGGAAGTTCAAGGTTCAATCCCTCCAATAATCGAGATACCGGCCATCGAGGCCGAAGTCATAGATCCAGCTCCGGACAAGTTTCCAGGTGCTAGGTTCATTTGCATTCCACAAGACTCTGTGCCGTCCGGCATCTCCGAAGATATGCTGGGATGGATTTGCTTAAGACATGGCTTATCGCTTGACGACGTATTACTGCCAGGGCCAAATGATAGACCGCATGCTCCCCCGGAGGGGTTCACTGCTTTCAATCGTCATGCTTGCACAGCGGGGACACTTCCTCCATTCAATCAATATATAAGGGAAATGCTGTCATTCCTTGGAATCACTCCATCCCAGCTACACCCCAACGGATACGCCTTGTTGAATAGCACTTTCATTGTTTTTATGGAAATTCTCTTTCGACCACCAAAGTCGATCGAGATCAGATATCTTTTCAACATTAAGATCCACGGAGACAACCCTTCTTTCACATTCTTAGAAGCGATTAGGAACTGTCAAATAGTAACGGGGTCCTGGGGAAGGCTGAGTTACTTTAAAACAGAATGGTTCTACGTTTGATGCCCCCTGGATTCGCTAGGCGATGGTTGGATAGACGTAAGTGTTGCAGTCTTTCTCATGAATTATCAAGATAATAGTAATCGTCCTCAAAACTAACATACTTCACTTCTTTTACAACCGCAATCTCACGACCTGACGGTGGGTATTTCAGAGAGTTAGTTCGGATCCTTTAAGCAGTCCTGGGTGAAGAGAGGAACATCGACTTGGTTCTAACCGACAGAAACTTGAGAATTGTCGGGCTGATTGAACGGAAGCAAAGCATAAGGCTGGAAGGGACACTTAGATCGGTCTCGAAGAAGCAGGTAAAACGCAAAGCGCCCATTGTCGTGATAACTGAAGGTGTTGATCCGGAGAGAACACCCACTGATGATGAACTTATAGCTGGGCCTTTTGGCAGTTTCCAAGACTTAGGAGGAAGGAGAAAAGGCAAGGCAGTTGCTCATAAGCGTCCTAAATCCATGAGATTGAAATCCGTAGTTATGTCTTTGCCTGTTCCTGGAATTAGAATTTCGGAGGCTCCTCCCCTGCAAGTAGAGAATCCTTTCGAAGGGCTTGCTGATATTCTGATTCCGGATTATGTGTCGTTTCAACATGACACCGGGATGGAGGAGCTTGACAGTGCTCTTGATCTGAGCGAGTCGCTTGCTATGAGTGCGGCCGACATTTCCGGTTGGTCGGGAGGTTGCACATACATACACTTCACTGCACTACATGATTCATAATCGTAAATCATCCAATCCAAGAGATCACTAACTTTTCTTTCGTTTCTCACTTTCAGGTACGATGTCCGGGAGAGGATCAATGTTAGGGAGCCTTCGCTCGGCCCGAAAGTCTTCTTCTTCTTATTATGATTCCCGCAGGAGAGATTCGGATAGAGACCGCGATTGCGGGTACTCTAATTAAGAGAGGTATGAGCGGGACAGGGACATAGAATATAGACATCGATCTAGGTCTCACTCTCCACCTCCTAGAATCCCATCACCACCTCCTGTTCAGACTTCACATCCTCCTGAGCCTCCGCAACACAGACCATCTTCTCAAATTTCTAGGCCTGAAACTCATCGCCAAAGGGCTGACACTATGGCTCCCATAATTGCAGAGCAGGTCCTGACCGAACCCACGGGGGAAGGGGCTATTAAAATCGCTCAGCTGAGGAAGGAGTTCCCGAACATATGCTTCGACGGCTATGTCTTCCCCCCTCATTTAAAGAGGATCCCCTCGAAAGCCGAAAATACAATGCATGATTACATTCATGATATATACTCTTAGTATAGAGAATGGGTGAAGGCTGCAGAGAAAGCTTCCAAGGTGGCCTTTGAACGGGCCAAAGTGATCGAGAAGATGGAGTTCGATCTTGCTAAAAAGGACCGAATCATCCAGGTGCTCAATACCGAGGCCGAGTCTTCTCGGAAATCTGAAATTGAGGCCACCAAAAAAGCTGATGAAGCGACTGAGGCGATGGATAGGTTGAGGCAGACACACGTTGCCTTGGTGGAGGAGATGGGCCACCGAAATACTACAATCACCGCCGAACGGGATGCGGCGGTCAAGGAACTCAACGAGCTCAAGGCCAAATTCTCTGACATGGCCAAGGAAAAGGATGATGCGAACAACGCAGCCCAGGAGGCATGCGAACAGGCTGTCTTACTTCGGGGTGAATGGGATGCGGCCATGGATATGGTTCGCGAGGTGGAGACTGAGGTCGAGGAGAAGGTGAAATTGCCTGAGTCCAGGCTAGAAGCCGATATTGAAGATCTTCTTGTTGTTTACAACGCCAACGTGTTGAGGCACAAGGGTCTGGCCTGGCTCGATGATTACTCGGCACACTTCTATAACGCCTGGGGCCGATTGGTTGAGGAGGAGAAAGCGGTGCATCTGGGTGAGTCTATTGATGAGTTTAAGCTCGAGAATCGTCTGCTAAATGAAGATGAAAGGAAGATTCTCCACGAGTCAATGATTTCTAATGAGAAGGAGAGGCTCGGCACCCAGCACCTGGAAATAGGAGAAAGCTCTGGGGTTGAACACCACGACGCAAATCTTGAAATTCCCGTGTCAACCCAGCCTGAAACCGAGCCTGCGGTTGGTCTCCAAGCCGTTCCTGCCTACAATCCGGATCAACCGCAGATGTCTCCGGCTACAGAGCAAGTTGCTGAAGCTATTCAGCCGTCTACAAGCCAAATTGAGGAAGGTATTCTGAACATTCCACATATCTGTCTTAAGTCGAAACCGTCACTCGAATTAAGTTCTAACAGTTCTCTTATTTTTTGTCCAGTGATTGATGCTGCACCGGTCGTGCCTCATGTTACTCAAGAATCATATCAGACGTAGGAGGCCATCGTCACCGAAGCGACCACCGTAGCTACAACTGCGCCACTCGATGAAATGCAGGGAAGCACCCTTGTTTTTGATGAGCAGATGATGGAGGAACTCTTTCGCCGTCATAGCGATCCCTTTGCTGACCTGCCATTTGTTATGGGTAGAAGCGCTCCTGCTACAAGCTCTTCGATGCCAACTACTGATGCTCCCAGTGAGGGCTGAGTGATTACTGAAGAGGAAATAATGGCCAAAATCGATGCTGAAATGGGAACAGCAGCCCATGGTGGCAGTTTTGGAGGTGGGATGGCGGCACCTGGTCCAGCTCCGCTCAGAATGATATCTCCTGGTGGTATGGTTTTCAACACTAGTGTGCCCATTCCACCTTCTACACTTGATCATGTTCCTCCGACTCCGCCCGTAGGAAGCATCCATATTCATTCGAGCTCGGAGGAGGATTTCAAGATCATGCCCCCACCTGGAGAGCGACCACCGAAAAGTAAAGGCTCAAAGAGGAAAGGTAGTGGCGGCTCCAGTGGGTCTACACCGAAAAGGAAGCCGAGGAAGAAATAAGAGTAGACATGCTTCCTCGGTTTACTTTGATTTTCATATTGTTGGCTGTGTATAGATGCGGGTTCGGCCCTTGCTAGTAGGAATTTTTTGGAACAAACTTGTACATGAATTTCTTTCATAAACAGTAGAAATGAAACTTTTCTTTTTTGGCTTCTTCTCAGTTATTATGTATTTGTCCAAGTGTTTCAATATCTGAAGTGCACTTGTGAAGTTTCAGGTTCCGAGTCAAGTTTGTTTTTGTTTGCCAGGTCCGGAAACCGTGGACATGATTTACGACCGGGAAGTGAGTCGAATTTTGACGTCGCACCGCTTCAGTCAATGGTCGATGCTTAAGTCCTGCCCCCCAGTCTTGGGGATGAGTTGTTGAACATCAGCTAGCGATTGCATTTTACTTACAACACGTTGAGTCTAGTGCCGCCAAACGGATGTTTGGGACAAGTGGAGATTGAGTGGTTCAACCCCACTTGTTTAGTTTTCGGTGATCATATCCGCACTCCGGGGATTTTCATCTGTTCACCGGCGATTGGTTACGCCGGTTTAAGTCTTAATTATATGTCCAGACTCTGGGAACTTGGAATCGACATTTATACTCCGACTCGCACTTTGGGAGTTCGGAGTTGGTATTTTATACTTCAATTCGCACTCTGGGAATTTGGTGTTGATGTTTATACTCTAATTCGCACTTTGGGAGTTCGGAGTTGACGTTTATACCCCAATTCGCACTCTGGGAATTTGGAATTAATGTTTATACTCTGACTCACACTCTGGGAGTTCGGAGTTGATGTTTATACTCCGCTTCGCACTCTGGGAATCCGGAGTTGGTAAACAGATGGTCAGTCACATTTGCTACATGTTTTTGGAATTCGCTCGCACTCTAGGAACGAAAGGTGTATCAGGATCGTGGATGGTCGAATCACATCCACCCTGAGTTAACAAGTGAGGTCGTTAGATGGATGGGTCCACCCTCCTCAAACTTGGTTCAGATACGGACGAAGTCGTTAGGCGGACGGATCTACCCTCTTCGTAGACGTATTTTTATACTCCAGTTCGCACTCTGGGAATCTGGAGTTAAGTGAAGGATTGTCTGTAACAATCCTTTTTTGACTTTGGTGTGATGGCTTGTCCCCGAGCATGTGTTTCAATTAGCGAGTGACCGGTTGCATCACAGTCACTCCCTATTTGAATAAATCCCACCGTATGGTGAAACTTAGCTCTCCATGCATGGTGATGTTCATATGAAGTATTTCAAGTAAATCACAGCACTGGCTCGAAGAGATTGCATTTTATTGCTGAAATAAGAAAATATGGCAAAGTCAGTTGCCTTATTACAAATTCTAATTTTGAAATGCAGAAACAAATTGCAAATGGAAAATAAACTAAATAAATAAACATAGCCTGTTATGTGTAGTAGCGACGAAGACTCTCGCTGTTCCAGGCTCTTGGCGAGTAAGACCGTCAACGGTCGATAATTTGAATGTGCCATCTCCGAGCCTTCGTTCAATAACATATGGTCCTTCCCATGTCGGCTTCATATGCGAAGGAAATGGATAGATTCTTTTTAGGACGAGATCGCCTAGTTCGAAGGTTCACGGGCGGACCTTGGCGTTGTACAATCGGGCAAATCGACTTCGATACGCGGCTGCCCTCAAATTAGCCTCTTCATGCTTTTCATCTAGTAAATCGAGAGATTCAGCAAGTAATATAGCATTTGTCTTCGGATCGTAGTATGTCACACGATGAGAAGGTACTTCTAGCTCGACTGGAATAACAGCTTCTGAACCATAGGAGAGAGAGAATGGAGTGTGACCTGTCGCAGATTTGTGGGTCGTTCGGTAAGCCCATAAAGCCATTGGAAGTTCATCGACCCACTTGCCCCCGACCTTCTCCAGTCGTTTTTCAGAATGGACTTTATAACTTTATTGACCGCTTCGACCAGTCCGTTCGCTTGAGGGTGTGCAATTGCAGAGAATTTCTTTTGAATGTGAAACCGTTTGCAAAAATCTTTAAATTCAGCACTGTCCAATTGGGTTCCGTTGTCAGTAATAATGGTGTGTGGGAGACCGAATCGACAAATAATGTTGCGGACTACAAAGTTAATCACTTTTTTCGTTGTTATGGTAGCAAGAGGTTCAGCTTCAGCCCACTTTGTAAAGTAATCAACTGCGACGATGGCGTATTTCGCACCACCTTTTGCCAGGGGTAGAGTACCAATGATGTCGATGCCCCCACATTGCAAACGGCCATGGGCTGACCATTTGCTTTATCTCGGTAGGTGGGGCTCTAGGAATTCAAGCATGCTTTTGACATTTATCGCACTTCTTTGTGTAATCTGACGCATCGCGATTCACAGTCGGCCAATAATATCTGTATCGAAGTATTTTCTTGGCCAGTGATTGCCCCCCGGTGTGATCGCCACATTCTCCCTCGTGTACATCGTGTAATACTCGTTTAATTTCATCGTGAGCGATATACCGGAGTAAAGGAACATAGTACACTCTTCTGTACATGATTCCGTTCTGGATGGTGAATCGTGAGGCCTTCCGAAGGACTTGTCTCTTTTCACTCCTACGCTCCGGCAGGGTTCCGTGCTCAAGGTAATTTCTGAATGGAGTCATCCATGACTCCTTATCGGGAACGGCTTCACATACCCAATCTATTTCCGCCCGGTCAATGCTTGGGGAAGTTAATGTCTCTACGGGAACAAGTCCCATTTGTTGAGCTTCACCTGTGCTGGCTAACATTGCCAATGAATCGGCTTTTTGATTACGTTCTCGAGGTATACAATAAATGGCATAATAATCAAATTGATTTAGTATTTCCTGAACTCGAGCTAAGTAGGCAGCCAGCCTTCGATCTCTTGCTTGATATTCTCTCCGAACTTGACACACAACTAATTGTGAATCACAATAAATTTCAACAACGATAATTCTCAAATCTCTGGCAAGTTTTAGTCCAGCTAAAAGGGCTTCATATTCAGCTTCATTATTGGTTGCACTAAAATCGAAATTTAAAGCATAACATATAGATCGGCCTTCGGGGGTGTGACGACCCGACTTCCTATGCCCAAAAAGTCGCATCATTATGAAGAAAGAAAGGGATAGAAAAGAGAAAGAAGAGAAGAAAGAAAGAAACAACAACAACGATCTCACAGCGGAATGAATAAATTATATTAATAACATAAACTATTACATAGTATACAACAATTATCAGAGTTACACAGATACACATCACATACTAGACAGTTATAAACATCTGTCTAGTTATTACAACTCAATACAATACACACACTATCACAGATATCAACACAGCGGAATACTATATCTACGAACGCCGAAGCCTCCTGCTCCATTGCTCCTCCAGAATATTCGTCAAAGCTAAACCTGAATCCCTTGGCTACTCGTAAAAATTTGAGTACCCAAGAGTTTATAAAACAGAAATAAACACTTGGGTCAGACATGGGTCTGGTGTGAGTAACAGGTTAAACTTGCTTAACTTCAAAACCTTTAGAAAGAAAAAGTATCACGTAAGACTCCCCACAAATAAACATGGGTAAGTTTTTACCTTACGCTAACCAAAACATTTGATAGGAAATCCAGTTATATTATAATAGGGTCTAGGGTTTTCAAATAAATATGAAATAGCTGAAATTGTTACATTATTAAATTCCAGCATACTAGCCACAAAGTGGGTTATACAATCAAAACCGTAAGGGCACGTAGGAAGAATGGGTTTCCATACAATGGCAGGGCTACTGGGGTACCGCCCGTCACAGTACGTGGCCTAGATCACCGTACCGAGGAGTACGCCCGCTCCCTTGCAACACAAAGCCGGAACCATCCCTTACTGGATAATTCCGAACAAGATAACCCCGTAGTTGGCGCGACCAACCACACACTAAGCCGAATAAAAAGAAAAGGGACCTCTAGACAGGGATCTATCTTGCTCTCAGTGGGTGCTACCCACGAAGCCTTGCTGCACCTCCCCTGTTTTAGCCATTCCCGGTTGATGAGGCTTGAGGTTACGATTACCTTTAATCAGAACATATCACTTAGAATGCGCATCGTCCACCTGACGATGTTCTGAAAGCATTCAATCCATACAAGTTCGTTCCGGGTTCGAACGAAACCGAAGGCATTATTTCGTTACACTCGTTTTGGAATCACCCTCAGAGTTAACGACAATAACCCTTGCACTCTGAAACTTCATCTTCACTTGAGATTCACGACCTATCGTTAATTTGGATCGATGTGGTATTCGGGTCTCCAAACCTGGAATCCCGGTATACGAAAACCCGATCCCGGTCTCATCGAAATCCAAAACGTATCTTTTAAGGGCCAAGTTGTTTTAAGGTTAAAACAATTCAATTCTTATCTATATACACAAAGATAGATAATTCAATAGATAATCTACATTATCATCCCAAACAGATAATTCACATTATCATTATAATTCAACCAAACATCCATATCATATATCAATCATATCTCATCAGAGATATCAAACAATGAAATACATTCAATCTCATTCATCCATCCTTAAGCAATGATTTATATCATCTAATTAATTTAAAGTGAATTAAACTAATTACTTCATTCTATAAATCCTGCTTACTTAATTATTAATTAAACCAATTAATTAATCATTACTCTAAGTATCCATCTTAATTAATCATTCCTGATTAATAATCCTTTAATTACTTTAAGTAATTAATTCTTAATTAATTTCACAAATTAATTATCTTAAACCATTCAGTAATTAATCTTTAATTACTTCATTAATTAATCAATTATACTTAATTATCTTAATCCTTAATTAATTACAATTAATTAATTACTTTAATAACTTATTATTTATTAATTAATCTTAATTAATCAATTCTTAATTACATCATTAATTTTATTAATTAATGATCCTTAATTACTCTTAATTAATTATCTTATTTAAATTAATTACATTTAATAATTTATTAGTCACATTTATTAATCACCTTTAATTAATCTCATTTAGTAATTAACTTCCCTTAATTACTCCACTTCATAAATTAATTACTCCTTAATTAATTATCCTTTAATTAATCCCTTGATTAATTATTCAAAAGTAATTAACTCAAATTACTTTTATTATTAAATCATCTTCAGTTAATTACATCCAGTAATTACCTTTAATTACTTTCCTAAGTAATTATACTTTCACTAATTACATTTAAGTAATAATCAAATTTCCAAATCATTATCTTAAATTAATTTAACTAATTTATTTAAACTTATCAAATTTATTTAATTAATTACCTTAAGTAATTAATTTCTTTAATTACTTCCATTAAATAAATTATACTTAACCAATTTATAAATGATTATTATTAATTAATTAATCTAATTGATTATCAAAATAAATCCCATTAATTAATTATTTAATAATTCTTAATTAATGATCCCTCATTAACCATCCTTTAATTACTTCTTTAAGTAATTAAACTTTAATCATCTATTATTAATTACAACTTAATAAATTCTTAATTACCAATTTATTTATCTCTATTACTAAATTAATTTCTTAATTAACCTTTAAATTAAAGTATTAACCTTTAACTACTTTAATTATTATTAACAAAGACTTTAAAACATTTTACTTTAAAATCTTACCTTAATTCATTTCAAATTAAGGATTTTAAATAAATTACAATTTAGCTTTAACCAATTTTAAATCCAATTTACAAAATCTTTTTAAATCCAAATGTTAAGAAACACTTAACATTTATAAAGAAAATTAAGATTTTTGAACAAATTCCTTTATTCAAACCCTTTTTAAAAATATACTTTAAATATTTTAAATTTGATAAAACATTATAAATTTTATAAACTTTATTTATCTCAAATTTAGAATACAAATTTAAACTTAAACCCATATGGAAACTTGATTTAAAACTTAGTTTAAATCCTGCCTTTAAATTTTAAAACTCATTTTAAATTTTAAAAACACTGTCAGGTTAAAACTGAAATCACCAAAATCTACTCAAGCCTTAACTAAATTGCTCCGAGTCGAAACCCTCTCTGCTTCGAGTCTCTCACGCTAAAACTTCGAGCCAACCCAGACTTCATCTTCCCAAACTTCAAATTCTTCCAGTTGTACGAGACGTACATGTGCACGTGCACAGGCGAGTCCATCGCCTCCGACCATCGCTGCTAACGCCAGCATATCGACTTTGACTGCCACTCACGATTCCGATCATCAGAGTTTCGATCAAACACGAAAATCGCATTCGAGTGCTAATTCCAAACCTAGAATATCGACACTGCAACCTTCCCAAACCTGTCAACATCTCGCATCCCCTCCTCCGACCACCATCGCCCTTGAAACTCCGGTGAAGTCCTCGTCAACTCACCATCTTCCAGTACCCAAATTCCCAAGCAGCTCGATCACCAGAGGAAAACGAACTCAAGCAAAATTTGTAACCCAGTAAAACTAGGTTTCCAAAACTCAAATCAAAAACATCATCACCACAGTCATTAATAATTCCAACTGGTATTTTTCCGATCATCTCCAAACCCCCGACCACCTTCATCAACCACCACGTCGCCTAATTCATCGCCGATCGATAGCAATTTACGAAAATATGTTTTCTGTTCAACTCCAGATTTCTCAATGAATATAAACATAGAAATCATGAAATGATTTTCAAAAATCATTATTTTCTACTACGTATCTGATCATGAATTCAAATCATGAAACTAAGGTAATTGATTTTTGACTTATATTAGTTCATCTCTGCTATTTTCTTCTTCCAGGAACATTTACCCAATATATTTTCACTGGAACCCATTTTTAAAACGAATATCTTGTTAATTCAAGCATATTTCATTTATACATCTAACCCTATAGAAGAGTAGAGAAAGAGAGATTGAATTTTGATCATTTGAAAAAAAACTGTAACTTAAACAGAGCCTTACAATTTATATATACAGACCTTCATACTAAATCAATTTCATATTCCCATGTATTCAAACATATTTACATCCATGCAACAATTTTCACAATATTATTTCAAATATACATCACATGCAATCCAAGATTAAATCAGTTTAAGCCTTGATAAATCAGTTTACTTACTTGTTTAAAAAAAACAGAATACAGGCTTGTTTATGTAAACAGACAGGGTCATATAACATATTTGAACCTATTCATATAAATTCATATTAAGAACTTCAATACAAACAATATCATCACATGCAAGCATATATCATATACTTAAGTTTTAAAATGAAAGTTACTCACCTTTTTAAAAGTGAACAGAGCTTCCCAGGCTTTAAAATTTAAAACTGAAGTGCCTTTGAAACTTTAAAACCTTTTAAACTTGAATACTGGAATGCTAGCATTAGAAATTTGCATGTAGAGATGCCTTGCTTCTTTGATTTAAAACTTGAATTGCTTGTTTATAGAATCTTGCATGCAGACTGGAATTTGATTCCAGATTAAAGAAAATGTAGGCTTTTGAAGAAGATGTTTACAGACATTGATTCCAGGTTACTTGCTTTCAGATTTGAAGAGAAAAACAGGCTTTGCCTTCGATTTTTGAATATGAATTACGGTTTGAAGAATTGCAGATTTGAAGAATGAGTTACAGGTTATCATTTGATTTTGGAAAATGGATTACAGGGATTTTTGCTTTTGATAAATTTTGGTTTGAGGAAGGTTGATTTACAGATTTTGTTATGAGAAAATAGGCTGAAGTTTCTTCTTAACTTTAGAATTTGAAGAGTAGAAAAAGAATGAAGATAAGGACATATGTTTATATAAGTTAATTTGTAGTTTATTAAAAATAAAAGAAATTTGAAACTAAAATTTGACATTTGTCATTATGGTGGTTAATTAGTTAACACTTGTTACCATATAGCTTTATATAATTACACTTGTCTTTTTAATTAATCTTTATTTATTTTAAATGTAAATAAAAACCTTTACTTAATTTATAAATTACTTATTTATATATATATATATTATTTTTAAAAAAAATAAAATCAATTATACTTATAAATAAAAGTTCATACATATATTTTAAAATCCAAAACTATTAAAATGTATATTAGAAATTTAAAACAAGACTTTATTTATTTATTAAATTTCAAACCAAAGCTTATCTATTTACAATATACACACATATATATACATTGCAAATAGAAATCATTTTATTAATTTCTAAAAGATAAATTCACTAATTAAATATCCATTTAATTAGATTATTAAACCAATTCAAATTTGTTATCAAAAATTATCAAATCAATTTAATTATTTAAACAGATTATTAAATTGATATTGTCCAAAATTCTGGGATATCACATTCCTTCCCCCTTAAAAGAATTTCGTCCCCGAAATTTAAAACAAAGGTAATTTAATAATCTATTTAAATCACAAGCATATATTATCATCCATATGCTAACAATCATAGCAACCAATCATCCAAACAAACAATTCTAACTATCCAGCGAAAAATTCTGAATAGAATTTCCTCGAGTTTCCCCAAGTATATATATACCGGGATACTCGCTCTACAAACAATCCAAACAAACAATACTAAGCTATAGAGCTCCTACTTATCTAGATTTACAAAACTAAACAGAATATCAGACTACAGACGAGTCTGACTCAACAACCAAATCCTCCAGAACTGCTGATTCCTAAACCAGAGATAGATCAAACACGTACTCCCTCAGAGATACGTAAAATACATTGAATTCCAGTTATCCAAACTGACAATTCAATCCAGTAGATCAAACTCTTATCCAAATCAGAACATAGAAAAGATCCAAAACAACTCGGAGCTGACTTCCGAGACTTACCCAATCTTATAGCTCCCTTTAATCAGAGAAAAACTTCACAACAACGAAGTCTCCAACTTCGAATTTCAAATTCCTTCGTCTCTTATCCACAAAATCTTCAGACGATCTCGGCTTCCTACAAATCCTTTCTGATCAACTCAACCTTCGCCGATGCTTCTAGAAACAAACTAGACCAAAAATAACCCGACAAAATGATCCTCTCAAAATCTACCCATCATCCAAAACACAAATCTACTCACAACATCAGAAGACCGAACTAACTTCTCCTATCTGGAAAAGACAAACAGATGCACTCGCCAAACTACTTCCGCTGCACCATTCTGATCTGGAGTAGAATGAAAATGCTGATGAAGAACACAAGCACAAACTGGACAACACATCCCAGAAAATCTCAGATAACTCAAGAGAATACTCAAACTATCGCAAGTCACTTTTGCATTCAACCCAGCCAAAATGCAAAGAAACTGTTCTCTCTTTACCAATCAGAACAGCTCATACTTAACTATCCAATCTATCGAAGAAATGGATCCACTCTACTGCTTCTGAACTCTACCTTCAGAAAAACTGCTCAGCCAGAAAACTTCCTGCCAATGCACAGAATACTCCGAGCTGCACTGCTGCCACAAATGCCAAAGACTTCCTTTTCCAAAGCTCTTCGAGAAACTCGAACCCAAACCAAATAGAAACACCATGCTGAACTCAACCACAACACCGAAGCAGACACACTTCATTAACTTGTTCCAAAGAAAACATCTTCGGGAACATCCATAGTCACTGCATCTCATCACACAGCTACTATTACCTGAGATACCATCACTCGCTTCTGTTCTCCGACAGATCCAACTCTACTCATCCAACTCCTAAGATGAACTCCGAACCTTAACAAGTTTCCTTCAGAGATTGTGAAATCCTTACACAAATGTAAAGTTCACTCGAGACGGTATTAGGTTTACAGTCTCGACAGATACTCTTCCAACCTCAACACTCAGACTCCTAATCCTAGATGATAAATTATTATCATCTCAACCAATCATTACAAATACCATATACATTTAAAATGATACTTTTTTATATAAAAATTATATCTGGGTAAAATTATTTCATCTACCTTTTTAAAACAATATTGTGTCCGTTGGCCTGGTCCAAGTGTTTAGAGATCCCTATCAATAACGTTAGCTACTCGTATTGACCAGAATCCATATACCACTCAACCGATCAATTAACACAATATAAAACCATTTTATATAACTAACAAATACGCGCTCTCGTATATATATACTCAGACTCAACAGGTTGCTACAGATCCTATCTCTAATGAACAATCCTTCCGAACCTAGGTATTCACTCAACCTAGTGCTCTGATACCAAATGTGACGACCCGACTTCCTATGCCCAGAAAGTCGCATCATTATGAAGAAAGAAAGGGATAGAAAAGAGAAAGAAGAGAAGAAAGAAAGAAACAACAACAACGATCTCACAGCGGAATGAATAAATTATATTAATAACATAAACTATTACATAGTATACAACAATTATCAGAGTTACACAGATACACATCACATACTAGACAGTTATAAACATCTGTCTAGTTATTACAACTCAATACAATACACACACTATCACAGATATCAACACAGCGGAATACTATATCTACGAACGCCGAAGCCTCCTGCTCCATTGCTCCTCCAGAATATTCGTCAAAGCTAAACCTGAATCCCTTGGCTACTCGTAAAAATTTGAGTACCCAAGAGTTTATAAAACAGAAATAAACACTTGGGTCAGACATGGGTCTGGTGTGAGTAACAGGTTAAACTTGCTTAACTTCAAAACCTTTAGAAAGAAAAAGTATCACGTAAGACTCCCCACAAATAAACATGGGTAAGTTTTTACCTTACGCTAACCAAAACATTTGATAGGAAATCCAGTTATATTATAATAGGGTCTAGGGTTTTCAAATAAATATGAAATAGCTGAAATTGTTACATTATTAAATTCCAGCATACTAGCCACAAAGTGGGTTATACAATCAAAACCGTAAGGGCACGTAGGAAGAATGGGTTTCCATACAATGGCAGGGCTACTGGGGTACCGCCCGTCACAGTACGTGGCCTAGATCACCGTACCGAGGAGTACGCCCGCTCCCCTGCAACACAAAGCCGGAACCATCCCTTACTGGATAATTCCGAACAAGATAACCCCGTAGTTGGCGCGACCAACCACACACTAAGCCGAATAAAAAGAAAAGGGACCTCTAGACAGGGATCTATCTTGCTCTCAGTGGGTGCTACCCACGAAGCCTTGCTGCACCTCCCCTGTTTTAGCCATTCCCGGTTGATGAGGCTTGAGGTTACGATTACCTTTAATCAGAACATATCACTTAGAATGCTCATCGTCCACCTGACGATGTTCTGAAAGCATTCAATCCATACAAGTTCGTTCCGGGTTCGAACGAAACCGAAGGCATTATTTCGTTACACTCGTTTTGGAATCACCCTCAGAGTTAACGACAATAACCCTTGCACTCTGAAACTTCATCTTCACTTGAGATTCACGACCTATCGTTAATTTGGATCGATGTGGTATTCGGGTCTCCAAACCTGGACTCCCGGTATACGGAAACCCGATCCCGGTCTCATCGAAATCCAAAACGTATCTTTTAAGGGCCAAGTTGTTTTAAGGTTAAAACAATTCAATTCTTATCTATATACACAAAGATAGATAATTCAATAGATAATCTACATTATCATCCCAAACAGATAATTCACATTATCATTATAATTCAACCAAACATCCATATCATATATCAATCATATCTCATCAGAGATATCAAACAATGAAATACATTCAATCTCATTCATCCATCCTTAAGCAATGATTTATATCATCTAATTAATTTAAAGTGAATTAAACTAATTACTTCATTCTATAAATCCTGCTTACTTAATTATTAATTAAACCAATTAATTAATCATTACTCTAAGTATCCATCTTAATTAATCATTCCTGATTAATAATCCTTTAATTACTTTAAGTAATTAATTCTTAATTAATTTCACAAATTAATTATCTTAAACCATTCAGTAATTAATCTTTAATTACTTCATTAATTAATCAATTATACTTAATTATCTTAATCCTTAATTAATTACAATTAATTAATTACTTTAATAACTTATTATTTATTAATTAATCTTAATTAATCAATTCTTAATTACATCATTAATTTTATTAATTAATGATCCTTAATTACTCTTAATTAATTATCTTATTTAAATTAATTACATTTAATAATTTATTAGTCACATTTATTAATCACCTTTAATTAATCTCATTTAGTAACTAACTTCCCTTAATTACTCCACTTCATAAATTAATTACTCCTTAATTAATTATCCTTTAATTAATCCCTTGATTAATTATTCAAAAGTAATTAACTCAAATTACTTTTATTATTAAATCATCTTCAGTTAATTACATCCAGTAATTACCTTTAATTACTTTCCTAAGTAATTATACTTTCACTAATTACATTTAAGTAATAATCAAATTTCCAAATCATTATCTTAAATTAATTTAACTAATTTATTTAAACTTATCAAATTTATTTAATTAATTACCTTAAGTAATTAATTTCTTTAATTACTTCCATTAAATAAATTATACTTAACCAATTTATAAATGATTATTATTAATTAATTAATCTAATTGATTATCAAAATAAATCCCATTAATTAATTATTTAATAATTCTTAATTAATGATCCCTCATTAACCATCCTTTAATTACTTCTTTAAGTAATTAAACTTTAATCATCTATTATTAATTACAACTTAATAAATTCTTAATTACCAATTTATTTATCTCTATTACTAAATTAATTTCTTAATTAACCTTTAAATTAAAGTATTAACCTTTAACTACTTTAATTATTATTAACAAAGACTTTAAAACATTTTACTTTAAAATCTTACCTTAATTCATTTCAAATTAAGGATTTTAAATAAATTACAATTTAGCTTTAACCAATTTTAAATCCAATTTATAAAATCTTTTTAAATCCAAATGTTAAGAAACACTTAACATTTATAAAGAAAATTAAGATTTTTGAACAAATTCATTTATTCAAACCCTTTTTAAAAATATACTTTAAATATTTTAAATTTGATAAAACATTATAAATTTTATAAACTTTATTTATCTCAAATTTAGAATACAAATTTAAACTTAAACCCATATGGAAACTTGATTTAAAACTTAGTTTAAATCCTGCCTTTAAATTTTAAAACTCATTTTAAATTTTTAAAACACTGTCAGGTTAAAACTGAAATCACCAAAATCTACTCAAGCCTTAACTAAATTGCTCCGAGTCGAAACCCTCTCTGCTTCGAGTCTCTCACGCTAAAACTTCGAGCCAACCCAGACTTCATCTTCCCAAACTTCAAATTCTTCCAGTTGTACGAGACGTACATGTGCACGTGCACAGGCGAGTCCATCGCCTCCGACCATCGCTGCTAACGCCAGCATATCGACTTCGACTGCCACTCACGATTCCGATCATCAGAGTTTCGATCAAACACGAAAATCGCATTCGAGTGCTAATTCCAAACCTGGAATATCGACACTGCAACCTTCCCAAACCTGTCAACGTCTCGCATCCCCTCCTCCGACCACCATCGCCCTTGAAACTCCGGTGAAGTCCTCGTCAACTCACCATCTTCCAGTACCCAAATTCCCAAGCAGCTCGATCACCAGAGGAGAACGAACTCAAGCAAAATTTGTAACCCAGTAAAACTAGGTTTCCAAAACTCAAATCAAAAACATCATCACCACAGTCATTAATAATTCCAACTGGTATTTTTCCGATAATCTCCAAACCCCGACCACCTTCATCAACCACCACGTTGCCTAATTCATCGCCGATCGATAGCAATTTACGAAAATATGTTTTCTGTTCAACTCCAGATTTCTCAATGAATATAAACTTAGAAATCATGAAATGATTTTCAAAAATCATTATTTTCTACTACGTATCTGATCATGAATTCAAATCATGAAACTAAGGTAATTGATTTTTGACTTATATTAGTTCATCTCTGCTATTTTCTTCTTCCAGGAACATTTACCCAATATATTTTCACTGGAACCCATTTTTAAAACGAATATCTTGTTAATTCAAGCATATTTCATTTATACATCTAACCCTATAGAAGTGTAGAGAAAGAGAGATTGAATTTTGATCATTTGAAAAAAAAACTGTAACTTAAACAGAGCCTTACAATTTATATATACAGACCTTCATACTAAATCAATTTCATATTCCCATGTATTCAAACATATTTACATCCATGCAACAATTTTCACAATATTATTTCAAATATACATCACATGCAATCCAAGATTAAATCAGTTTAAGCCTTGATAAATCAGTTTACTTACTTGTTTAAAAAAAACAGAATACAGGCTTGTTTATGTAAACAGACAGGGTCATATAACATATTTGAACCAATTCATATAAATTCATATTAAGAACTTCAATACAAACAATATCATCACATGCAAGCATATATCATATACTTAAGTTTTAAAATGAAAGTTACTCACCTTTTTAAAAGTGAACAGAGCTTCCCAGGCTTTAAAATTTAAAACTGAAGTGCCTTTGAAACTTTAAAACCTTTTAAACTTGAATACTGGAATGCTAGCATTAGAAATTTGCATGTATAGATGCCTTGCTTCTTTGATTTAAAACTTGAATTGCTTGTTTATAGAATCTTGCATGCAGACTGGAATTTGATTCCAGATTAAAGAAAATGTAGGCTTTTGAAGAAGATGTTTACAGACATTGATTCCAGGTTACTTGCTTTCAGATTTGAAGAGAAAAACAGGCTTTGCCTTTGATTTTTGAATATGAATTACGGTTTGAAGAATTGCAGATTTGAAGAATGAGTTACAGGTTATCATTTGATTTTGGAAAATGGATTACAGGGATTTTTGCTTTTGATAAATTTTGGTTTGAGGAAGGTTGATTTACAGATTTTGTTATGAGAAAATAGGCTGAAGTTTCTTCTTAACTTTAGAATTTGAAGAGTAGAAAAAGAATGAAGATTAGGACATATGTTTATATTGTTAATTTGTAGTTTATTAAAAATAAAAGAAATTTGAAACTAAAATTTGACATTTGTCATTATGGTGGTTAATTAGTTAACACTTGTTACCATATAGCTTTATATAATTACACTTGTCTTTTTAATTAATCTTTATTTATTTTAAATGTAAATAAAAACCTTTACTTAATTTATAAATTACTTATTTATATATATATATTATTTTTTTAAAAAATAAAATCAATTATACTTATAAATAAAAGTTCATACATATATTTTAAAATCCAAAACTATTAAAATGTATATTAGAAATTTAAAACAAGACTTTATTTATTTATTAAATTTCAAACCAAAGCTTATCTATTTACAATATACACACATATATATACATTGCAAATAGAAATCATTTTATTAATTTCTAAAAGATAAATTCACTAATTAAATATCCATTTAATTAGATTATTAAACCAATTCAAATTTGTTATCAAAAATGATCAATCAATTTAATTATTTAAACAGATTATTAAATTGATATTGTCCAAAATTCCGGGATATCACAGGGGGTTTCAAGTACAACCCCAGCGCCCGAACACTGGTCGTTTGATGCACCATCAGTGTACAGCTTCCAGACGTATTCGGGAGATTCACTGGTTTCAGGCAAGTTCTCTGGAATGGTAAACTCAGCTATGAAATCGGCTAGGACTTGTCCTTGAATGGATCGCCTTGGAGTATAAGTAATATCAAACTTGCTCAGTTCGATGTTCCACTTTAGCAACCTACCAAACGTCTCAGGCTGCATAAGGACCTGTCGTAACGACTGGTCGGTGTAAACAATAATAGGATGTGCCTGGAAATATGGACGGAGCTTCCTTGATGCAATAACAAGGCAATAAGCCAATTTCTCTAGTTTCGGATAATTCCTCTCAGCTCCAGTCAATCGTTTGCTGATGTAGTATACTGGCTTCTGTATCCTGTCTTCTTCTCGAATCAAGGCAGCGCTGATAGCGTTTTCCGATATCGCCAAGTAAATGTACAACTTCTCATGATCAATAGGCTTTGACATGATAGGTGGCGTGGATAGATGCTGAATTAGTGCTTGGAAAGCGCCTTCACACTCTTTGGTCCATTCAAAGTTTCGTTTTCCTTTTCGGATCAGATCGAAGAAGGGAATGCATTTATCAGTGGACTTTGAGATGAACCTGCTCAGTGCTGCTACTTTCCCATTGAGACTCTGGACTTGTTTTATAGTTTTCGGAGTTTCAAGATTTCTGATAGCCTAGATCTTTTCAGGATTAGCTTCGATCCCTCTAGCATTAACGATAAACCCAAGGAATTTTCCGAATGCAACTCCAAAATGACATTTCAGTGGGTTGAGTTTCATTCTGTATTTTCGAAGTATGTTGAACATAGTTTCCAGGTCTTTAATATGGTTAGTGGAAAATCGTGACTTTACAAGCTTGTCGTCTACATATACTTCCATGGTTTTCCCGATTTGATTGGCAAACATCCGATTGACCAATCGTTGATAAGTAGCCCCGGCATTCTTGAGTCCGAATGGCATAACTTTGTAGCAATAAAGTCCCAGATTGGTTACGAAGCTGGTATGTTCTTGATCAGGTAAATGCATCGGTATCTGATTGTAGCCAGAATACGCGTCCATGAAGGATAAGAGCTCATGCCCAGCTGTTGAATCCACTAGCTGTTCAATTCTAGGAAGCAGGAAACTGTCTTTAGGACAAGCTTTATTCAGATCGGAGTAATCGACACATGTCCTCCATTTTCTGTTCGACTTTCGGACGAGCATGGGATTCGACACCCATTCGGGGTATAGCGCATCTCGAATGAACCTGTTTGCTCTAAGCTTTTCTACCTCTTCTTTAGGGACGGCAGATCTCTCTGGATCCATACCACGCCTTTTCTGTTTGACCGGTACATGCCGCGGCTCAATATTCAGAGTGTGGCTCGCGATGTCCGGCAAGATCCCACACATATCAGAATGCGTCCAGGCGAATACATCAAGATTCGCCCGTAAAAACTCAACCACTTCCTCTTGAGTTTGCTGGCTTAGCTGAGATCCAATCTTTATCATTTTCGAATCATCATCATTGTCAATTGGGCATCGATCGTCAGTTCAGTCGGGGATGCTTGACTTTCTTTAGATTCTCCTTCATCTTCGGTTTCTCTTGGGTCAAGATCCCTTTGGAATTGGCTGGGGTGCCCGGGCCTAGGCCCAGACATTAATTGTCAATTATCAGCAAAACGGACGCATAGAGATTCCTCTACGCCCTTTCCTTTCTCCTTTCGCTACGCATCCCGCAGCTCGACAACATAACAGGCTCTCCCAGCAGCCTGATCTCCTTGAATGATTCCCACTCCACGATCAATGGGAAACTTTAAAGTCAAACACCACGGGGCAATGGCTACCCTAAATTCAGCGAGGGCCGGTCGGCCAAGAAAGCGTTATAAGGGGAGTCTATGTCTAACACAACGACCTGTAACATCCGAACACTCCGGCGTTCTCCAACTCCCAACTCCACCGGTAGTTCTACTACTCCAGTAGGTATTGTAGCACTCCCATTAAAACCATGGATTCGAGATTGGCAAGGCTTTAAATCTTTGGCTTCCATTTTCATTTGGTCGTAAGCTCGTTTAAACAAAATATTCACAGAGCTTCCACTGTCAACTAAGATCCTCTTCATCCAAGTAGGACCTACTTGAGCTGAGCTGACCAGTGGATCGATAGTGGGGGCTTCGACTTTATCAGCATCTCTGTTTCTGAACGCGATGTCACCTGTCATCGTCTTCTGTTGTTTGGCCGGAGCCCCTTCATCAAAACTACTATAACACTCGAAGTTTGCATGCCTGATAGAGCTGGCATACGACTCCATTTCCTTCCAGCTTCGGTCTGCTGGATGAGGACCACCACTTATTGTATTAATAACCAGCCCACCGGTACGAGCGGGTTCCTCCTTCCTTTCTTGATTTTGTGCTCGATTCTGATTTGATGGGCCCACACCTCCTGACTGCGGTGCCCGAACATACTGATCCAACTTTCGTTCACGTATCAGCTTTTCAATGAGATCTCGTAAATGACGACACTCATTTGTATTATGGCCATAACTTTCATGGAATCTACTAAACTTCCCTGTTTGGACTTGTCTTTCCGTTGATGGCTTCGGGGCAGGTTTCTTGTATTGCATGGTATTACAGGTCTGCAAATAAACATTTTCCAGCGACGTATTCAATGGAGTATAATTGTCGAACATGGGAGCTCTACGTCGTGGACCACGACTTTGATCTCGCTTTTTACCTTGATTTCCATTGTCCCTCTGCTGATTCTGTTTATTTTGAATATTCAACTGAACTTTCCCGGAACTCTCCCCGGATTGTTTAACTGCGATGTTACTCTGAATTCCTTCAATGCTGGGTCCTGCGTCATCCTGCTTCGTAGACTGCTTCACATCCTCCCTTCTCAATAATTGTGCTGCCATGGAATAGAAACGGTCCAATGACGTAGGCGGCTTCCCAGCTAACAAATTTCCGAACTCGGAATCAGGTTCAATAATCTTAGTCAATGCCATCAGCATGGAGTTTCCATTAGGATTGCTTATTTCTGCACAAGCAGCATGAAATCGCTCCACGTAACGTCTAAGTGTCTCTCCGGGAGCTTGAGTGACGCTAGACATGGTACTAACATCATTAGGCCTCGCTACATGCATATTGAATTGTTCAACAAACTTGGTGGCCATCTGATCAAAATTAGAAATGGATCATGGTGGTAAATGAGTAAACCACATAGTAGCAATGCCCCCCCAGGGAAATAGGGAAACTACGGCATTTAACTGCATCATCAGCTCTCGCAGCATTCATCAGCCATTCATATTTCAGGATGTGTTGATTGGGATCAGAATTTCCTTCATAAACTGGCAAAGTTGGCATCCTGAAGCGCCGAGGTGGTTCAGCGTATAATATGTCATCAGTGAAAGGGGTATGACTCCGGGAGATCCCCCTTTCGTCATTAGTGAGACCCTGACTTTCATGGATCATCTGACGAATCATCGTCGGTATATTCGGCATCTGGATATTGGGAGGATGTTGTGCCAAGGTATGGTCGGGTTCCACAGCGCGAGTCTGGACCAGACGCGGTCGACGGTCCGTGCCTCGCCTCCTTGGTTCAACATTTTCAGGGACATAAGGTTCTAGAGTATTATCTCGTCGGTTACGATGCGGATCAGCTTGATTTCTAGCTTCAATTCCTTGTTCGGTAGTGGTGGTAGCAGCAAGGTTGCGTGTGACATGGTAAGGAGCGGCACCCCCTCGGGATGAGGGTCCGGCCTGATGACTGGTGGATGGTCCAGTTCTGGGTTGTCCAAGACTTAAGGCAGGTTGGTGTCCTATGGCTTGGGTGTAGCTTACATCCAGCCGTGGGCGTGTGGATCGGTGATGATCATCAGATGAGGTCGAACTCTCCATGGAAGAATAAGAACCTTGATCTCTTCTGGATCTTCTACGCCTTTGGCGATTCAGCTGGTTGGTCAACTCTGTGTTGGCGCGCAGTTGTTCAATAAGTTGTTGTCGACTCTGGGTCAACTCTTGAAGCAGCATCTGGAATTCTTGTCTGGTGACCGGGCCTGATGGATCTGAAGGTCCGGTGGCATCTTGGTTGGATGGAGGCAATTGCACGGGATTCTGTCTATCCCGTCCTTCTTGATCAGTAGCTGTAGACGCAGTTCGTGTACTTACCATGATGAATTGATGAAGTTATTTCCTAGATCTGATGCAAATCTGAATAGAATGGAAAGGCTTCAAGGTTTTAGATCTGGATCTTCTTCTTGGATTTTTGCAATCCGGTATCGATAGGAGATCCAAAGAGCAGGAGAAAAATTGGGTTTTTTCTCAGTGAAAGCACCAAAGTGTTTGTACCAAAATTGGGCACAACACTCTTCGGAAGTTTTTGAAGAGATAAAATGAAGAAATTAAATGGAAAAAGAGGATTATCTAACAAAAACTCCAAAAACAGATATATAAGTAATAAAAATGCACAGAAACACAAGAATTTAGAGTGGTTCGGCGTATTGCCTACGTCCACTATGAAATTAATCACTTTATTGATGTTTCTTTGATGATTACAATTGATTGCAGCGGGTTACAGCAGATGAAAGGTATGAAATTCGAGTACAACAGCAGTAATGGAGTATGGAATTGAATCCGGCAGAGTCTGGGCGTTGGAGCGTCAAAGATCCATTTTTTATAGGCCCTGGGGGTCTATTTATAGGTGTAGGAGGCTGATATTTCCCTCAGATCTTGGGAGACTTCTTTTGGCACGTGAGTGGGCCCACGCGACCAAGCCCGTGATGTTTCGGCTCGATTCGTGATCGATACGAACGAATTTGGTATCGATCAAGATTTCGTCCAATAGAGTCGAAACTTAGTGTGAACATTCTTTAGCATGCACGTAAGCTTCTTTGAAAATTTCATAGCCTTTGGACTTGTCGATCTCGAGTTATGATCAATTCGAATTGGAGTTACTCGGTAGGCTGTTTCATTCGAATCGATCATTTCGACTCGATCATTTCGAATCGATGGTTGCGTGTGATCAGGTGGTGACGTGGCGAGCACTCTTTGGATCGATCCACCTTCTCGCCGAGTCGTCCTTAAACTTCACCTCATTCGTATCGATGAAAGTGGTGTAGTTCGAATCGATGGGGATGGTCCAGTTCACATTGATGGAAGTGGCGTAGTTCGTATCGATGGAGGTTGGCTTGCTCGTAACCATGGAAGTTGGCATGTTCGTATCGATGGAAGTTGGTTTGTTCGTATCGATGGAAGTTGGCTTGTTCGTATCGATAAAAGCACTCCAACTCGATGGATACGAACAGTGGCTCTCCTGATGGATTCGAACAATGTGAGTCGATGGATTCGAACAAAGGCTCGTCGATGGATGCGAAGCTGACACTAGCTGACCGATACGAAGTGCACTATCTCTTGATGGAGACGAAGTCGATCGATACGAAATGCGGCCTACTGATGGATACGAAATTAGGACTATTTCCTCCAACTTGCATCGATCGTAACTTGAGCATACGAACTCGAATTGACTTGAAATTTGGAATGTTGACTCACATTGCTTCGCTCATCGTGTCTGGTCAATTGTAGCTTGATCCGGACTTGGACAAAATTCGTCGATATCCATAGTGAGTCTGCGTATAACCGATCTCTAAGAGGAACCGTCATTGGTTTCTAGTCAAGTTCTTGGTTTCACGACCTAGCCAAAAGGCGGGATAATACTTCTCTTCTCTTACAGCCGCAATCTCACGACCTGATGGTGGGTATTTCAGAGAGTTAGTTCGGATCCTCCAAGCAGTTCCGGTTGAAGAGAGGAACATTGACTTGGTTCTAATCGACAAAAACCTGAGAATTGTCAGGCTAATTGAACGGAAACAAAGAATAAGGCTGGAAGAGACACTTACGGCGGTCTTGAAGAAGCGGGTGAAACGCAAAGCGCCCGACATTGTAATAGCTGACAGGGTTAATCCGGAGAGCACCCACTGATGATGAACTTATAACTAGGCCTTTTGGCAGTTTCCAGGACTCAGGAGGAAGGAGAAAAGGCAAGGCAGTTGCTCATAAGCGTTCTAAATCCATGAGATTGAAATCCGTGGTTATATCTTTGCCTGTTCCTGGAATTAGAATTTTGGAGGCTCCTCCCCTGCAAGTAGAGAATCCTTTCGAAGGGCTTGCTGATATTCCGATTCCGGATTATGTGTCGTTTCAACACGACACCGGGATGGAGGAGCTTGACAGTGCTCTTGATCTGAGCGAGTCGCTTGCTATGAGTGCGGCCGACATTTCCGGTTGGTCGGGGGGTTGCACATACATACAATTCACCGCACTACATGATTCATAATCGTGAATCATCCAATCCAAGAGATCACTAACTTTTCTTTCGTTTCTCACTTTCAGGTACGATGTCCGGGAGAGGATCAATGTTAGGGAGCCTTCGCTCGGCTCGAAAGTCTTCTTCTTCTTATTATGATTCCCGCAGGAGAGATTCAGGTAGAGACCGCGATCGGGGGTACTCTAATCAAGAGAGGTACGAGCGGGACAGGGACAGAGAATATATACACCGATCTAGGTCACGCTCTCCACCTCCTAGAATCCCATCTCCACCTCCTGTTCAGACTTCACATCCACCAGAGCCTCCGCGACACCGACCGTCTTGTTAAATTTCTAGGCCTGAAACTCATCGCCAGAAGGCTGATACTATGGCTCCCATAATTGTAGAGCAGGTCCTAACCGAGCCCACGGGAGAAGGGGCTATTAAAATCGCTTAGCTAAGGAAGGAGTTCCCAAACATATGCTTCGACGGCTATGTCTTTCCTCCTCATTTAAAGAGGATCCCCTCGGAAGCCGAAAATACAATGCATGATTACATTCATGACATATACTCCCAGTATAGAGAGTGGGTGAAGGCTGCAGAGAAAGCTTCAAAGGTGGCCTTTAAGTGGGCTAAAGCGATCGAAAAGATGGAGACTGAACTCGCCAAAAGGGACCGAATCATCCAAGTGCTCAATACCGAGGCCGAGTCTTCTTGGAAATCTTAAATTGACGCCACCAAAAAAGCTGACGAAGTGACTGTGGCGATGGATAGGTTGAGGCAGACACACGTTGCCTTGGTGGTGGAGATGGGCCACCGAAATACTATAGTCACCGCCAAACGGGATGCGGAGATCAAGGAACACAACGAGCTCAAGGCCAAATTCTCTGACATGGCTAAGAAAAAGGATGATGCGAACAATGGAGCCCAGGAGGCGTGCAAACAGGCTGTCTTGCTTCGGGGTGAACGGGATGCAATCATGGCTAAGGTTCGCAAGGCGGAGACTGAGGTCGAGGAGAAGGTGAAATCGGCTGAATCCAGGCTAGAAGCCGATATTGAAGATCTTCTTTTTGTTTACAACGCCAACGTGTTGAGGCACAGGGGTCTAGCCTAGCTCGATGATTACCCGGCACACTTATATAACGCCTGGGGCCGATTGGTTGAGGAGGAGAAAGCAGTGCATCTGGGTGAGTCTATTGATGAGTTTGAGCTCAAGAATCGTCTGCTGAATGAAGATGAAAGGAAGATTCTCCATGAGTCAATGATTTCTTATGAGAAGGAGAGACTCGACACCCATCACTTGGAAATAGGAGAAAGCTCTGGGGTTGACCACCACGACGCAAGTCTTGAAATTCCCGTGTCAACCCAGCCTAAAACCGTTCCTGCGGTTGATCCCCAAGCTGTTCCTGACTATAATCCGGATCAGCCGCAGATGTTTCCAGCTACAGAGCAAGTTGCTGAAGCTGTTCAGCCTTTTACAAGCCATACTGAGGAAGGTATTCTGAACATTCCACATATCTGTCTTAAGTCGGAATCGTCACTCGAATTAAGTTCTGACAGTTCTCTTATTTTTGGTCCAGTGATTGATGTTGCACCGTTCGTGCCTCCTATCACTCAAGAATTATATCAGACGCAGTAGGCCATCGTCACCGTAGCTACAACTGCGCTACTTGATGAAATGCAGGGAAGCACGCTTCTGTTTGATGAGCATATGATGGAGGAACTCTTTCACCGTCATAGCGATCCTTTTGCTGATCTGCCATTTGTTATGGGTGGAAGCGCTCCTGCTACAAGCTCTTTGATGCCAATTACTGATGCTCCCAACGAGGCCCGAACGATTACTGAAGAGGAAATAATGGCCGAGATCAATGCTGAAATGGGAGCAGCGGCTCATGGTGGCAGTTTTGGAGGTGGGATGGTGGCACATGGTCCAGCTTCGCTCAAAATGATATCTCCTGGTGGTACAATTTTCGACACTAGTGTGCCCATTCCACCTTCTACACTTGATCCTGTTCCTCCGACTTCGCCCGCATGAAGCATCCCTACTCATTCGAGCTTGGAGGAGGATGTCGAGATCATGCCCTCGCCTAGAGACCGACCACCGAAAAGCAAAGGCTCAAAGAGGAAAGGTAGTGGCGGCTCCAGCGAGTCTACACCGAAAAGGAAGCCAAGGAAGAAAAAAGAGTAGGCATGCTTCCTCGGTTTATTTTGACTTTCATTTTGTTGGCCGTGTATAGATGCGGGTTCGGCCCTACTAGTAGGATTTTTTGGAGTAAACTTGTATATGAAATTCTTCACCGAAAGTAGAAATGAAACTCTTCTTTTTTGGCTTCTTCTCAGTTATTGCCTATTTACTTAAGTGTTTCAATGTCTGAAGTGCACTTGTGAAGTTTCAGCTTCCGAGTCAAGTTTGTTTTTATGCGCCAGGTCCGAAGACTGTGGACACGATTCATGACTAGGAAGTGAGTTGAATTTTGATGTCGCACTGCTTCAGTCAGTAGTCGACACTTAAGTTCTGCCCCCTAGTCTTGGAGGTGAGTTGTAGAACATCAGTCAGCGATTGCTTCTCACTTATAACATTTTGAGTCTAGTGCCATTGGATGGATGTTGGAGACAAACGGAGATTAGGTGGTTCAACCTCACTTGTTTGACTATCGATGATCATATCCGCACTCTGGGGATTCTCATTTGTTTTCTGACGGTTGGTCACGCCGGCTTAAGTTTTAATTACATGTCCGCGCTTTGGGGACTCGGAATCGACATTTATACTCCGACTCGCACTCTGGGAGTTCACAGTTGACGTTTATACTCCAATTTGTACTCTGGGAATTTGGAGTTAATATTTATACTCCGACTCACACTCTGGGAGTTCGGAGTTGACGTTTATACTCCAACTCCCACTTTGGGAATTTGGAGTTAATGTTTACACTCCGACTCACACTCTGGGAGTTTTGAGTCGATGTTTATACTTCGTTTCGCACTCTGGGAATCCGGAGTTGGTAAACAGATGGTCAGTCACATCTGCTGCATGTTTTTGGATTTCGCTCGCACTCTGGGAACGAAAGGTGTATCAGGATCGTGTATGGTCGGATCACATCCACCCTGAGTTAACAAGTGAGGTCATTAGATGGACGGGTCCACCCTCCTCAAACATGGTTCGGATACGGACGAAGTCATTGGGTGGACGGATCCACCCTCTTCGTAGACGTATTTGTTTATACTCCAGTTCACACTCTGGGAATCTGGAGTTAAGCGAAGGATTGTCGTGTATCAATCCTTTTTTGACTTTGGTGTGATGGCTTGTCCCCGAGCATGGGTTTCACTTAGCGAGTGACCGGTTGCATCCAAGTCACTCCCTATTCGAATAAATTCCACCGTATGGTGAAACTTAGCTCTCCGTGCATGGTGATGTTCATATGAAGTATTTCAAGTAAATCACAGCTCTGGCTCGAAGAGATTGCATTTTATTGCGGAAATAAGAAAATATGGCAAAGTCAGTTGCCTTATTACAAATTCAAATTTCGAAATGCAGAAAAAAATTGCAAATGGAAAATAAACTAAATGAATAAACATAGCCTATTATGTGTAGTAGTGACGAAGACTCTCGTTGTTCCAGGCTCTTGGCAGAGTAGGACCGTCAACGGTCGATAATTTTAATGTGCCATCTTCGATCCTTCGTTCAATAACATATGGTCCTTCCCATGTCGGCTTCATATGCGAAGAAATCAGATAGATTCTTTTCAGGACGAGATCGCCTAGTTCAAAGGTTCGCGGGCGGACCTTGGCGTTGTACAATCGGGCGACTCGACTTCGATACGCAGCTGCCCTCAAATCAGCCTCTTCACGCTTCTCATCTAGTAAATCGAGAGATTCAGAAAGTAATATAGCATTTGTCTTCGGATCATAGTATGTCACACGATGAGAAGGTACTTCTAGCTCGACTGGAATAACAGCTTCTGAACCATAAGAGAGAGAGAATGGAGTGTGACCGGTCGTGGACTTGTGGATTGTTCGGTAAGCCCATAAAGCCATAGGAAGTTCATCGAGCCACTTGCCCCCGACCTTTTCCAGTCGTTTTTTTAGAATGGATTTTATAACTTTATTGACCGCCTCGACCTATCCGTTCGCTTGAGGGTGTGCAACTGCAGAGAATTTCTTTTGAATGTGAAACCGCTTGCAGAAATCTTTAAATTCAACACTGTCGAATTGGGTTCCGTTATCAGTAATAATGGTGTGTGGGAGACCAAATTGACAGATAATGTTGCGGACTACAAAGTTGATCACTTTTTTTGTCATTATGCTAGCAAGAGGTTCAGCTTCAGCCCACTTTGTAAAGTAATCAACTGCGACGATGGTGTATTTCGCACCACCTTTTGCCAGAGGTAGAGTACCAATGATGTCGATGCCCCATATTGCAAATGACCATGGACTGACCATTTGCCTTATCTCGGTAGGTGGGGCTCTAGGAATTCGAGCATGCTTTTGACATTTATCACATTTCTTTGCATAATCTGACACATCGCGATTCACACTCGGCCAATAATATCCATATCGAAGTATTTTCTTGGCCAGTTCATGCCCCCCGGTGTGATCGCCACATTCTCCCTCGTGTACATCGTGTAATACTCGCTTAATTTCATCGTGAGCGATACACCGGAGTAAAGGAATAGAGTACCCTCTTTTGTACATGACTCCATTCTGGATGGTGAATCGTGAGGCCTTCCGAAGGAATTGCCTTTTTTCACTCCTGCACTCCGGCAGGGTTCCGTGCTCAAGGTAATTTCTGAATGGAGTCATCCATGACTCCCTATCGGTAACGTTTTCACATACCCAATCTATTTCTGCCCGGTCAATTCTTGGGGAAGTTAGCGTCTCTATAGGAACATGTCCCATTTACTGAGCTTCACCTGTGCTGGATAACTTCACCAATGAATCGGCTTTCTGATTAAGTTCTCGAGGTATGCAATAAATGGCATAATAATCAAACTGATCCAATATTTCCTGAACTCGAGCTAAGTAGGACGCCAGCCTTCGATATCTCGCTTGATATTCTCCCCGAACTTGACACACAACCAATTGTGAATCACAATAAATTTCCACAGCGATAATTCTCAAATCTCTGGCAAGTTTTAGTCCAGCTAAGAGGGCTTCATATTCAGCTTCATTATTGGTTGCATGAAAATCAAACTTTAAAGCATAACATACAGATCGGCCTTCGGCGGTTTCGAGATTTCTGATTGCCCAAATCTTTTCAGGATTAGCTTCGATTCCCCAAGCATTGACGATAAACCCAAGGAATTTTCTGGACGCAACTCCAAAATGACATTTCAGTGGATGAGCTTCAATTTGTATTCTCGAAGTATGTTGAACATAGTTTCCAAGTCTTTAATATGGTCAGTGGAAAATTGTTATTTCATAAGCATGTCGTCTACATATACTTCCATGGTTTTCCCGATTTGATTGGCAAACATCCGATTGACCAATCGTTGATAAGTAGCCCCGACATTCTTGAGTCCGAATGGCATAACTTTGTCGCAATAAAGTCCCAGATTAGTTACGAAGCTGGTATATTCTTGATCAGGTAAATGCATCGGTATCTGGTTGTAGCCAGAATACGCGTCCATGAAGGATAAGAGCTCATGTCCAGCTGTTGAGTCTACGAGCTGATCAATTCTGGGAAGCGGGAAACTGTCTTTAGGACAAGCTTTATTCAGATCGGAGTAATGGACACATGTTCTACATTTTTCATTTGACTTTCTAACAAGTATGTGATTCGACACCCATTCGGGATATAGCGCATCTCGAATGAACCCGTTTGTTTTAAGCTTTTCTACCTCTTCTTTAAGGACGGCAGATCTCTCTGGATCCATACCACGCCTTTTCTATTTGATCGGGACATGCCGCGGGTCAATATTTAAGGTGTGGCTCGCGATGTCTGGCGAGATCCCATACATGTCAGAATGCGTCCAGGCGAATACGTCAAGATTCGCCCGTAAAAATTCAACCAATTCCTCTTGAGTTTGCTGGCTTAACTGAGACCCAATCTTTATCATCTTCGAATCATCACCATCGTCAATTGAGACATCGATCGTCAGTTCAGCCGGGGATGCTTGACTTTCTTTAGATTCTCCTTCATCTTCAGCTTCTCTTGGGTCAAGATCCCTTTGGAATTGGCTGGGGTGCCCGGGCCTAGGCCCAGGCGTTAATTATCAATTATCAGCAAAGCGGACGCAGAGAGATTCCTCTATGCCCTTTCCTTTCTCCTTTCGCTGCGCCTCCCACAGCTCGGCAACATAACAGGCTCTCGCTGCAGCCTGATCTCCTTGAATGACTCCCACTCCACGATCAGTGGGAAACTTTAGGGTTAAGCACCACGGGGCAATAGCTGCCCTGAACTCAACGAGGGCCGGTCGGTCCAAAAAAGAATTATAAGGGGAGTCTATGTCTAACACAATGAACTGCAGTATCCGCACTCTCCGGCTTTCTCCAACTCCCAACTCCACTGGTAGTTCCACTACTCCAGTGGGTATAGTTGCGCTCCCATTGAAACCGTGGATTCAGGACTGACAAGGTTTCAAATCTTTGGCTTCCATCTTCATTTGGTCGTAAGCTCGTTTAAACAAGATAGTCACAGAGCTTCCACTGTCAACTAAGATCCTCTTCATCCAAGCAGGACCTACTTGAGCTGAGATGACCAGTGGATCGATAGTGGGGGCTTCGACTTTATCAACATCTCTGTTTCTGAATACGATGTCATCAATCATCGTCTTCTGTTGTTTGGCTGGAGCCCCTTCATCAAAACTACTATAACACTCGAAGTCTGCATGCCTAATAGAGCTGGCATACGACTCCATTTCCTTCCAGCTTCGTTCTGCTGGATGAGGACCACCACTTATAGTATTAATAACTGACCTCGCGCCAGTTTGAGCGGGCTCATCCTGCCTTTCTTGATTTGGTGCACGGTTCTGATTTGATGGGCCCGCACCTCTTGACTGCGGCGCCCGCACATACTGATCCAACTTTCGTTCACGTATCAGCTTTTCAATGAGATCTTGCAAATGACGACACTCATTTGTATTATGGCCATAACTTTCGTGGAATCTACAAAACTTCCCTGTTTGGACCTGTCTTTCTGTTGACGGCTTCGGGGACGATTTCTTGTATTGCATGGTATTACAGGTCTGCAAATACACATTTTCCAACGACGTATTCAATGGAATATAATTGTCGAACATGGGAGCTCTACGCCGTGGACCTCGATTTTGATCTCGTTTTTTACCTTGATTTCCACTGTCCCTCTGCTGGTTCTGTTTGTTTTGTATATTCAACTGAACTTTTCTAGAACTCTCCCCGGATTGTTTAACTGCAATGTTACTCTGAATTCCTTCAATGCTGGGTCCTGCGTCATCCTGCTTCCTAGACTGTTTCGCATCCTACCTTCTCAAGAATTGGGCTGCCTTGGAATAGAAACGGTCCAATGACACAGGCGGCTTCCCAGCTAACCAATTTCCAAACTCCGAATCAGGTTCAATCCCCTTAGTCAATGCCATCAGGATAGAGTTGTCATTGGGATTTCTTATTTCTGCACACGCAGCATGAAATCGCTCCATGTAACGTCTGAGTGTCTCTCCGGGAGCTTGATTGACACTAGACAAAGTATTAACATCTTTAGGTCTCGCCATGTGCATGCGGAATTATTCAACAAACTTGGTGGCCATTTGGTGGAAATTAGAGATGGATCGTGGTGGCAAACGAGTAAACCACATAGTTGCGATGCCCCAGGGAAATTGGGAAACTACGGCATTTAACTGCATCATCAGCTCTCGCAGCATTCATCAGCCATTCATACTTAAGGATGTGTTGATTGGGGTTAGAATTTCCTTCATAGACTGGCAAAGTTGGCATCCTGAAGCGCCGAGGTGGTTAAGCATATAATATGTCATCAGTGAAAGGGGTATGACTCCGGAAGATCCCCCGTCGTCATTAGTGAGACCCTGACTTTCACGGATCATCTGACGAATCATCGTCGGTATATCCGGCATCCGGATATTTGGAGCATGCTGTGCCAAGTTGTGGTCGGGTTCCACATCGCGAGTCTGGACCGGACGCGGTCGACGGTCTGTGGCTCCCCTCCTTGGTTCAACATTTTCAGGGACATAAGGTTATGGAGTGTGTTCTCGTTGGTTACGATGCGGATCAGCTTGATTCCTAGCATCAACTCCTTGTTCGGTAGTGGTGGTGGTAGCGAGGTTGCCTGTGACATGGTAAGGAGTGGCATCCCTCGGGATGAAGGTCCGATATGATGACTGGTGGATGGTCCAGTTCTGGGTTGTCCAAGATTCAAGACAGGTTGGTGTCCTATGGCCTAGGTATAGCTTACATCCAGCTGTGGGCGTGCGGATCGATGGGATCATCAGATGAGGCTGAACTCTCCGTGGAAGAATAAGAAGCTTGATCTCTTCTGTATCTTTTGCGCCTTTGGCGATTCAGCTGGTCGGTCAACTCTGTGTTGGCACGCAGTTGTTCAATAAGTTGTTGCCGACTCTGGGTCAACTCTTGAAGCAGCATCTAGAATTCTTGTCTAGTGACTGGGCCTGATGGATCTAAAGGTCCGGCGGCATCTTGGTTGGATGGAGGTAATTACACGGGATTATGTATGTCCCGTCCTTCTTGATCAGCAGCTATAGAGGCAGTTCGTGTGCTCACCATGATGAATTAACGAAGTCCTTTCCTATATCTGATGCAAATCTGAATAGGATGGAAGGGCTTTAAGGCTCTTTGATTTATGCAATCCAGTATCGATAGCAGATCCAAGGAGCAGGAGAAATATTGGGTTTTTTCTCAGTGAAAGCACCAAAGTGTTTGTACCAAAATTGGGCACAACACTCTTCAGAAGTTTTTGAAGAGATAAAAATGAAGAAATCAAATGGAAAAAGAGGATTATCTAACAAAAACTCCAAAAAAAGATATGAAAATAATAAAAACACACAGAAACACAAGAATTTAGAGTGGTTTGGCGTATTGCCTACGTCCACTATGAAATTGATCACTTTATTGATGTTTCTTTGATGATTACAATTGATTGCAGCGGATTACAGTGAATTAAAGCTATGCAATTTGAGTACAACAGCAGTAATGGAGTATGGAATTGAATCCGGCCGAGTCTGGGCGTTGGAGCTTCAAATGATCCTTTTTCTGTAGGCCCTGGGGGTCTATTTATAGGCGTAGGAGGCTGATATTTCGCTCAGATCTTGAGAGACTTCTTCTGGCATGTGAGCGGGCCCACGCGACCAAGCCCGTGAAGTTTCGGCCCGATCCATGATCGATACGAACAAATTTCGTATCGATCAAGATTTCGTCCAATGGAGTCGAAACTCGGTGTGAACATTCTTTAGCATGTACGTAAGCTTCTACGAAAATTTCGTAGCATTTGGACTTATGGATCTCGAGTTATGATCGATTCGAATTGGACTTACTCGGAAGGCTGTTTCGTTCGAATCAATCATTTCGACTCGATCATTTCGAATCGATGGTTGCATGTGATCAGGTGGTGACATGGCGAGCACTCTTCGGATTGATCCACTTTCTTCGCCGAGTTGACTGAGTCATCCCTTGAACTTTTCCTTGTTCGTATCGATGAGAGTGGCGTAGTTCGAATCGATGGGGATGGTCCAGTTCGCATCGATGGAAGTGGTGTAGCTCGCATCGATGGAGGTTGGCTTGTTCATAACCATGGAAGTTGGCTTGTTCATATCGATAAAAGCGCTCCAACTTGATGGATACGAACAGTGATCCACTGATGGATACGAACAACGTGAGTCAATGGATTCGAACAAAGGTTCGTTGATGGATGCAAAGCCGATCGATTCGAACAGTGGCTAGACGACGGATACGAAGTCGATCGATTCGAACAGTGGCTAGACGATGCATACGAAGTCGATCGATTCAAACAGTGGATAGACGCTGGATACGAAGTCGATCGATTCGAATAGTGGCTTGTCGATGGATACGAAGTTGAGGCTGTTTTCATCCAACTTGCATCGATCATAACTTGAGCATATGAACTCGGACTGACTTGAAATTTGGAATACTGACTTCCATGGGTTTGCTCGTCGTGTCTTGTCAATTGTAGCTTGATCCGAACTCGGACGAAATTCGTCGATATCCATAGTGAGCCCGCGCATAACCGATCTCCAAAATGGTTATGGCTCCCGTAACTCCAAAAGAGGCAACCCTTATGGCTGTCCGAATAATCGATATCCTCAAGGCGCAACATCTACGGTGCAAGGTGCAACATCCATCCAAAATGCTGAAACAGTGCCGTACGACTTTTAGAAATGAGTGTATGGATTTGAAACGGAACAGTACCATGGTACACCACTCTCCAGCGTTGGTATATCGACGACCAGCCACGGTGATCGCGTTTTACCATAAAATTCACGTGAAGAACACGATGGGTAAAAAAAACTTTCGAATCCCGAAAGTGATTCGGGTAGTATTTTTTTGGATATGGAACTATGCATTGACGACTAAAAGCTGTCAAAGCGGTAGAACTCACAGAGAGCTTCTTTTTGACTGGTTATGGCTCCCGTAACTCCAAAAGAGGCAACCGTTATGGCTGTACAAATAATCGATATCCTCAGGGCGCAACATCTACAGTGCAAGGTGCAACATCCGTCCAAAATGCTGAAACAGTGTCGTACGACATTTAGAAATGAGTGCATGGATTTGAAACGGAACAGTAGCATGGTGCATCACTCTCCAGCGGTGGTATATCGACGACCAGCCACGGTGATCGCGTTTTACCATAAAATTCACGTGAAGAAAACGATGGGTAAAAACAACTATCGAGTCCCGAAAGTGATTCGGGTAAATTTTTTTGGATATGGAACTATGCATTGACGGCTAAAAGTGTTCAAAGTCGTAGAACTCACAGAGAGCTTCGTTTTGATTGGTTATGGATCCCCTAACTCCAAAAGAGGCAACCATTATGGCTGTCTGAATAATCGAAATCCACAGGGCGCAACATCTACGGTGCAAGGTGCAACATCCGTCCAAAATGCCGAAACAGTGCCGTACAACTTTTAGAAATGAGTGCATGGATTTGAAACAGAATAGTACCATGGTGCACCACTCTCCAGCGGTGGTATATCGATGACCAGCCATGGTAATCGCGTTTAACCATAAAATTCACGTGCAGAAAACGATGGGTAAAAAAACTATCGAGTCCCGAAAGTGATTCGGGTAGTCTTTTTTTGGATATGGAACTATGCATTGACGGCTAAAAGCCATCAAAGCCCTAGAACTCACAGAGAGCTTTGTTTTGACTGGTTAAAGCTCCCGTAACTCCAAAAGAGGTAACCCTTATGGCTGTCCGAATAATCGATATCCTCACGGCGCAACATCTACGGTGCAAGGTGCAACATCCGTCAAAAATGCTGAAACATTGTCGTACGACTTTTAGAAAAGAGTGCATGGATTTGAAACGGAACAATACCTTGGTGCATCACTCTCCAGCGGTGGTATATCGACGACCAGCCATGGTGATCGCGTTTACCATAAAATTCACGTGAAGAAAACGATGGGTAAAAAAAAACTATCGAGTCCCGAAAGTGATTCAGGTAGTTATTTTTTGGATATGGAACTATGCATTGACGGCTAAAAGCTGTCAAAGCCGTAGAACTCACAAAGAGCTTCGTTTTGACTTGTTATGCCTCCCGTAACTCCAGAAGAGGCAACCGTTATGGCTGTCTGAATAATCGATATCCACAGGGCGCATCTACGGTGCAAGGTGCAACATCCGTCCAAAATGCCGAAACAGTGCTGTACGACTTTGTTATCCCGCCTTTTGGCAAGGCCGTGACACCAAGGAATTGACTAGTAACCAATGACGGCCCATCCTAGAAATCAGTTATACACAGGCTCACTGTGGATATCGACGAATTTTGTCCGAGTCTGGATCAAGCCAAAATTTCAAACTGAGTTCGTATGCTCAAGTTATGAACAACACAAAATTGGACGAAAATCAATCACCGGTCGACTCGTTTCCTTCAACTCGCTCCCTTCGACTCGCTCCGTTCGACTCGCTCCACATCATTCAGAAGCGACAACTTCGACTCGCTTCGCTCAGAGGCCAACTTCGAGTCATCCAGGTTTGACTCGCTTCGCATCCCCCAGAACTGCCCTCTTCGACTCGCTCCAGTTTGAAACCATCGAAAGTACACTTTTTGACTCGCTCCGCTCAAACAATTGTTCGACTCCATCGAATTCGACTCCGATTGGCAAAGTCACTATTCGAATCAATCGAACCATGCACTTCGACTCGATCAATCATTGCTCACTTCGACTCGCTCAATCAGTGTGCGCTTCGACTCGCTCAAAACAGTGTCAAAGGCAGAGCGATCCAAAAAGTCAAGCACCACGTCACCGAATCGAATGGAAGCGAGTCGAACGAAACAGGAGTGAGTCGAAGGAAATAGCCTACCGAAAGTCTCATTTCGTATCGATCATATCTCCTAATCTACAAGTCCAAATGCTATGAAATTTTCACATAAGACTACGTGCATGATAAAGAATATCCACGCCAAATTTCGACTCCATTGGATGAAATCTTGATCGAGTCGAAATCTGTTTGCGTCGATCACGGATCGGACCGAAATGTCATAGGCTTGGGCGTGCGGGCCATGTCACGTACCAAAGAGGGTCTCCCGAGATCTGAGCGAAATACCTGCCTCCTACACCTATAAATAGACCCCCAAAGCCAACAGAGAAGGGGTTCTTCTTCCTTTTTGAGATCTCCAACGCCCGAACTCCGCCAGATCCAGATCTGAACTCCATTGCTGCTGCTACCAACGAGTTTCACTACTGCAAATCATTGTAATTCATTGTAATTTGTTGAAATCAATTGTAAACATCAAAGGAAGATCAATAAAGCAAGCTACTTCATAGTGGACGTAGGCAATATGCCGAACCACTCTAAATTCTTGTGTCTCCCTGCATTTTAATTATTCTCATTTCTGAAATTTGGAGTTTTTGTTAGATAATTCCTCTTTTTTCATTTAATTTCTTCACTTTATCTCTTCAAAAACTTCCGAAGATTGTTGTTCCCAATTTTGGTACAAACACTTTGGTGCTTTCACTGAGAAAAACCCAATTTTTCTCCTGCTCTTTAGATCTCCTATCTATATTGGATTGCATAAATCTAAGAAGAAGATCCAGATCTAGAACTTTGAAGCCCTTCCATTCTATTCAGATTTGCAATCAGATCTGGGAAAGGACTTCATCAATTCATTATGGTGAGCACACGTACCACTTCTACATCTGCTGATCAAGGAGCACGGGATCGACAAAATCCCGTGCAATCACCTCCATCCAACCAAAATGCTGCAGGACCTTCAGATCCTTCAGGTCCAATCACTAGACAAGAATTCCAGACGTTGCTTCAAGAGTTGACCCAAAGTCGGCAGCAGCTAAATGAACAACTACGTGCTAACACAAAGTTGACTAATCAGCTAAATCGCCAAAGGCGAAGAAGATCCAGAAAAGACCAAGGTTCTCACTCTTCCACAGAAAGTTCAGCCTCCTCCGATGGCCAAACCAGATCCACACGTCCATGGCTAGGTGTGAGCTACACCCAAGCCACGGGACACCAACCTGCTTCGAACCTTGGGCAACCTAGAGCTAGACCATCCACTAGTCTCCGCACGAAACCTTCAACTCGAGGAGGAGCTGCTCCTTATCATGTTACCGGCAACATTGCTACTACCACCACTGCCGAACGGGGAGGTGATGCTAGAAACCAAGCTGACCCTCAACGTAGCCAATGAGAGCAGACTCCTGAGCCTTATTTCCCAGAGGATGTCGAACCAAGGAGGCGAGGCACAGACCGTCGACCGCGTCCGGTCCAGACTCGCGTTGTGGAACCCGACCACACCTTGGCACAACATGCTCCAAGTATCCGAACACCGGATATACCAGCGATGATCTGCCAAATGATCCGTGAAAGTCAGGGTCTCTCTAATGACGACTGGGGAATCTCCCGAAGTCATACCCCTTTCACCGATGACGTTTTGTATGCTGAACCACCTCGGCACTTCAGGATGCCAGCTCTGCCAGTTTATGAAGGAAGTTCTGATCCCAATCAACACGTCTTGAAATACGAATGGCTGATGAATGCTGCTAGAGCTGATGACGCAGTAAAGTGTCGTAGCTTCCCCATTTCCCTAGGGGGCATCACTACCATGTGGTTCACTCTTTTGCCACCGCGATCCATCTCTAACTTTGACCAGATGGCCACCAAGTTTGTCGAACAATTCCGTAAGCACGTGGCGAGGCCTAAGGACGTTAACACTTTGTCTAGTGTTATGCAAGCTCCCAGAGAAACACTTAGACGTTACTTGGAGCGATTCCATGCTGCATGTGCAGAAATAAGCAAACCCAATTATAACTCTATCCTAATGGCACTGACTAAGGGGATTGATGCTGATTCCAAGTTCGGAAATTGGTTAGCTGGAAAACCACCTGCGTCATTGGACCGTTTCTATTCCAAGGCAGCCCAATTCCTGAGAAGGGAGGATGCGAAACAGTCTAGGAAGCAGGATGACGCAGGGCCCAACATCGAAGGAATACAAAGTAACATCGCTGTTAAATAATCCGGAGATAATTCTGGGAAAATTCAGTTGAATGTACAAAATAAACAGAATCAGCAGAGAGACAATGGAAATCAGAACAAAAAACGCGATCAGAATCGTGGTCAACGGAGTAGAGCTTCCATGTACGATAATTACACTCTATTGAACACGTCATTGGAAAATGTGTATTTGCAGACCTGCAATACCATGCAGTACAAGAAACCTACCCCAAAACCGCCAACTGAGAGACAAATCCAAACAGGAAAATTCTGTAGATTCCATGAGAGTTATTGCCACAACACCAATGAGTGTCGTCACCTATAGGACCTCATTGAAAAACTGATACGTGAACGGAAGCTGGATCAGTATGTGCGGGCGCCGCAGTCTGGTGTTGCGGGCCCATCAAATCAGAATCGTGCGCCAAATCAGGAAAGACAAGAGGAACCCGCTCGCGCAAGCGGGAGGTTATTTATCAATACAATAAGTGGTGGTCCTCACCCAGCAGATCGAAGCTGGAAGGAATTGGAGTCGTATGCCAGTTCTATCAGGCATGCGGACTTCGAGTGTTGCAGTAACTTTGACGAAGGAGCTCCGGCCAAGCAACAGAAGACGATGATAGATGACATCGTGTTCAGGAACAGAGACGCTGATAAAGTCGAAGCCTACACTATTGATCCACTGGTCATCTCAGCACAAGTAGGTCCCGCTTGGATGAAGAAGATCTTAGTTGACAGTGGGAGCTCTGTGAATATTTTGTTCAAACAAGCTTATGATCAAATGAAAATGGAAGCCACGGACTTGAAGCCTTGTCAATCCCGAGTCCATGGTTTCAACGGAAGTGCAACTATACCCACCGGAATGGTGGAACTGCCAATAGAGTTGGGAGTTGGAGAACGTCGGAGAGTACGGATGTTGCAGTTCATTGTTTTGGACATAGACTCCCCTTACAATGCTTTCTTGGGCCGACCGGCCCTCGCTGAATTCAGGGTAGCCATCGCCCCGTGGTGTTTGACTTTGAAGTTTCCCACTGATCATGGAATAGGAATCATTCATGGAGATAGGGCTACTGCCAGAGCCTGCTATGTTGCTGAGCTGTGGAAGGCGCAGCTAAAGGAAAAAGGAAAGGGCGTGGAGGAATCTCTCTGCATCTGTTTTACCGATAATTGACAATTAACGCCCGTGCCCAGGCCCGGGCACCCCGGCCAATTCCTCAAGGACCTTGACCCGAGAGAAACTAAAGACGAAGGAGAATCTAAAGAAAGTCAAGCATCCCCGGCCGAACTGACGATTGATGTCCCAATTGAAAATGTCGATGATTCAAAAATGATAAAGATTGTATTTCAGCTAAGCCAGCGAACTCAAGAGGAATTGGTTGAATTTCTACGGGCAAATCTTGACGTATTTGCCTGGACACATTCTGATATGTGTGGGATCTCGCCGGACATCGCGAGCCACACTCTGAACATGGACCCACGGCATGTCTCGGTCAAACAAAAAAGGCGTGGTATGGATCCAGAGAGATCTTCCGCCCTTAAAGAAGAAATAGAAAAGCTTGAAGTGAACGGATTCATTCGAGATGCGCTATATCCTGAATGGGTGTCAAATCCCATGCTCGTCCGAAATTCAAACAGGAAGTGGAGAACATGTGTCGATTATTCCGATCTGAATAAAGTGTGCCCCAAAGACAGTTTCCCGCTTCCTAGAATTGATCAGCTAGTGGATTCGACGGCTGGACATGAACTCTTATCCTTCATGGACGCGTATTCAGGCTACAATCAAATACCGATGCATTTACCCGATCAAGAACATACCAGCTTTGTAACCAATCTGGGACTTTACTGTTACAAGGTTATGCAGTTTGGACTGAAGAACGCCGGGGCTACTTACCAACGATTGGTCAATCGGATGTTTGCTAATCAAATCGGGAAAACAATGGAAGTATATGTAGACGACATGCTTGTAAAGTCACGACTCTCCACCGACCATGTAAAAGACCTGGGAACTATGTTTAACATACTTCGGGAATACAAGATGAAGCTTAACCCACTGAAATGTCACTTTGGAGTTGCATCCGGAAAGTTCCTTGGGTTCATCGTTAACGCCCAGGGAATCGAAGCCAATCCCGAAAAGATTTGGGCAATCAGAAATCTTGAAACTCCCAAAACTATAAAGCAAGTCCAGAGTCTCAATGGAAAGGTAGCGGCATTGAGCAGGTTCATTTCAAAGTCTACTGACAAATGCATTCCCTTCTTCGATCTAATCCGAAAAGGGAAACGAAACTTTGAATGGACCACGGAGTGTGAAGGCGCTTTCCAAGCACTAGTTCAACATCTATCCACACCACCAATACTGTCAAAGCCTATTGATCATGAGAAGTTGTATGCATACTTGGCGATATCAGAAAACGCTATCAGCACCGCCTTGGTTCGAGAAGAAGACGGGATACAGAAGCCAGTGTACTACGTCAGCAAACGATTGGTTGGGGCTGAAAGGAACTATCCAAAGCTAGAAAAGTTGGCTTATTGCCTTGTAATCGCATCAAGAAAACTCCAACCGTATTTCCAAGCACATCCCATTGTTGTTTACACCGACCAGCCGTTACGACAGGTCCTTTCGCGGCCTGAGACGTCTGGTAGGTTGCTCAAGTGGAACATCGAACTGAGTCAGTTTGATATTGCTTACACTCCAAGACGAGCAATCCAAGGACAAGTCCTCGCTTATTTCATAGTTGAATTTACCATTCCAGAGGACTTGCCCGAAACCATTAAATCCACCGAATACGTCTGGAAGCTGTATACTGATGGTGCGTCAAACGACCAATGTTTGGGCGCTGGTGTTGTACTCGAAACCCCCGAAGGCCGATCCATATGCTATGCTGTGAAGTTCGATTTTCATGCGACTAATAATGAAGCTGAATACGAAGCCCTTTTAGCTGGCTTGAAACTCGCTAGAGATCTGAAAATTATCGCTGTGGAAATTTATTGTGATTCACAATTGATTGTGTGTCAAGTACGGGGAGAGTATCAGGCAAGAGATCGAAGGTTGGCTGCTTACATAGCTCAAGTTCAGGAAGCATTGAATCAGTTCGATTACTATGCCATCTATTGCATACATCGGGAGCACAACAAAAAGGCCGACACATTGGCAAAGCTAGCCAGCACAGGTGAAGCCCAGCAAATGGGACTCGTTCCCATAGAAACGCTATCTTCCCCGAGCATCGACCGGACATAAATAAACCGGGTATGCGAAATCGTTCCCGAAAAGGATTCATGGATGACCCCACTCAGAGATTACATTGAACACGGAACCCTGCCGGAGCGCAGGAGTGAAAAGAGACAAGTCCTTCGGAAGGCCTCACGATTTACCATCCAGAACGGACTCATGTACAGAAGAGGGTACTCAATTCCCCTACTCCGGTGTATCGCTCACGATGAAATTAAACAAGTATTGTGCGATGTGCATGAGGGAGAATGTGGCGATCACACCGCGGGGCAAGCACTTGCCAAGAAAATACTTCGCTACGGATATTATTGGCCTACCGTGAATCGTGATGCAATGGACTATGCAATGAAATGTGACAGGTGCCAGAAATATGCCCGAATACCTAGAGCTCCTCCTACTGAGATAACGCAAATGGTCAGCCCATGGCCGTTCGCAATGTGGGGCATCGACATCATCGGTGCTCTACCTCTGGCAAAAGGTGGTGCGAAGTACGCCATCGTCGCAGTTGATTACTTTACAAAGTGGGCTGAAGCCGAAGCTCTCGCTACCATTACAATGAAGAAAGTAATCAACTTTGTGGTTCGTAACACCATCTGTCGATTCGGTCTCCCACACACCGTTATTACGGACAACGGAACCCAATTCGACAGTGCTGAATTCAAAGATTTCTGCAAACGATTTCACATCCAAAAGAAATTCTCCGCAGTTGCACACCCTCAGGCAAACGGACATGTCAAAGCAGTTAATAAAGTTATAAAATCCATCCTGAAAAAACGACTGGAAAAGGTCGAGGGCAAGTGGGTCGATGAACTTCCTATGGCTCTATGGGCTTACCGAACAACCCACAAGACCGCGACCGGCCACATTCCATTCTCTCTTTCTTACGGTTCAGAGGCCGTTATTCCAGTCGAGCTAGAAGTACCTTCTCATCGTGTGACATACTATGATCCAAAGACAAATGCTATATTACTTGCTGAATCTCTCGATCTACTAGATGAGAAGCGTGAAGAAGCTGATTTGAGGGCAGCTGCGCGTCGGAATCGAGTCGCCCGATTGTACAACGCCAAGGTCTGTCCACGAACCTTCGAACTAGGCGATCTCGTCTTAAAAAGAATCTATATGGTTCCTTCACATATGAAGCTGACATGGGAAGGAACGTATGTTATTGAACGAAGGCTCGAAGATGGCACATTCAAGTTATCGACCATCGACGGTATTACCCTGCCAAGAGCTTGGAATAGCGAGAGCCTTCGCCGCTATTACACCTGACAGGCTATCTTTATCCATTTAGTTTACTTTCCTTTTCTGCAATTTGTTTATGCATTTTGAAATTAGAACTTGTAATAAGGCAACTGACTTTGCCATACTTTCTTATTTCAGCAATAAAATGCAATCTCTTCGAGCCAGAGCTGTGATTTACTTGAACTACTTCATATGACCATCACTATGCAATTAGAGCTAAATCTCATAATACGGTGGGATTTATTCAAATAGAGAGTGTTGTGGTGCAACCAATCTCTCACTAAGTGAAACCCGAGCTTGGGGGCAAGCCATCACATCAAAGTCAAAAAAGGATTGATACACGACAATCCTTCATCAACTCCGAGTCCCTAGAGTGCGAGTCGGAGTATAAACATCAACTCCGAGTTCCCAGAGTGCAAACCGGAGTATAAACATCAACTCTGAACTCCCAGAGCGAAAGTCGGAGTATAAACATCAACTCCGAACTCCCAGAGCGCGAGTCGGAGTATAAACATCAACTCCGTATTCCCAGAGTGCGAAGCGGAGTATAAACATCAACTTCGAACTCCCAGAGCGCGAGTCGGAGTATAAACATCAACTCCGTATTCCCAGAGTGCGAAGCAGAGTATAAACATCAACTCCGAGTTCCCAAAGTGCGAACCGGAGTATAAACATCAACTCCGTATTCCCAAAGTGCGAAGCGGAGTATAAACATCAACTCCGAGTTCCCAGAGTGCGAAGCAGAGTATAAACATCAACTCCGTATTCCCAGAGTGCAAAGCGGAGTATAAACATCAACTCCGAGTTCCCACAGTGCGAACCAGAGTATAAACATCAACTTCGTATTCCCAGAGTGCGAAGCGGAGTATAAACATCAACTCCGTATTCCCAGAGCGCGAACCGGAGTATAAACATCAACTATGAGTTCCCAGAGCGCGAACCGGAGTATAATTATCAACTCCAAACTCCTGGAGCGCGAGTCGGAGTACAAGTGCCAATTCCAAGTCCCCAGGTAGCGGACATATGATTGAAACTCAAGCCAGCGTGACCAACCGCCAATAAACAAATAAGGATCCCCGGAGTGTATATATGATCATCGACGATCGGACAAGCGTGAATAAACCACTCAATCCCCGTTTGTCTCAAACGCCCATCCAGCGGCACTAGACTCGGCATGCTATAAGAAAAGGAGTAATCGCTGACTTATGTTTTACAACATACCACCAAGACTGGGGGGCAAGACTTAAGCATCGACCATCGACTGAAGCAATGCGACGTCAAAATTCGACTCGTTTCCCGGTCGCAAACCATGTCCACAATAGCCGAACTTGGCGAACAGAAACAAACTTCATTCAAAAACTGAAACTTCACAAGTGCATTTCAGACACTGAAACACTTAGAAAAATACATAATGACAAAAAAGAAGTCAAAAAAGAAAAGTTTCATTTCTATTGATTATAGAAGAAGTTCGTGTACAAGTTTCCAAAATAAAATTCCTACTAGTAGGGCCCGAACCCGCATCTATACACGGCTAACAAAATGAAAATCAAAATACACTGGATGAGCATGCCTAATCTTTCTTCTTCCTTGGCTTCCTCCTCGATGTGGACCCGCTGGAGCCATCGCCAATCTTCCTCTTCGAGCCTTTGCTTTTCGGCGGTTGGCCTTAAGGCGAGGGCATTATGTCGACATCCTCCTCTGAACTCGTGTGAATAAAAATGCTCCCTGCGGGCGGAGTCGGAGGAACAAGATCAATTACAGAAGGTGGAATGGGCAGGCTGGTGAGAAAGACAGTACCACCAGGATACATCATTCCGAGCGGGGCAGGTCCCGATGCTGCCATCCCACCTCCAAAGCTGCCGCCATGAGCCGCTGCTGCCATTTCAGCATCAATCTGAGCGAACATCTCCTCTTCGGTTACTGCTCGAGCCCAGCTGGGGGCATCAGCAATCGGCATTGAAGAGCTTGAAGCAGGATCAGTTCTACTCATGACAGATGACAAGTCAGCACGAGGATCGCCGTGGTGGCGAAAGAGTTCATCCATCAGCTTCTCGTCAAACACAATCGTACCTCCCTGCAGATCGTCAAGCGGGGCAGCTGTACTCATGGTGATTGCTTCGGTCGCAATAGCCTTTTGCGTTTGATATGGCTCTTGAGTAGCAGGAGGCATGGCCGGTGCGGCATCAATCACTGGACAAAGAATGAGAAAACTGTTAGAACTTAACTCGATCGAAGACGTCGACTTAAGAAAGATATGTGGAATGTTCAGAGTACCTTCCTCAGTTTGACTCGTAGGCGGCAGAGCGGCATCTGTGACTTGCGCTGCAGCCGAAGACATCTGCGGTTGATCTGGATTATAAGCAGGGACGGCCTGGGGATCAGCCACAGACGAGGATTCGGGCTGGGTTGACGCGGGAACTTCAAGACTTGCTTCATGGTGGTCAACCCCAGAACCCTCTCCCACTTCAAAGTGCTGGGCGCCAAGTCTTTCCTTCTCACGCAGAATCATCAACTCGTGGAGAATCTTCTTTTCATCCTCAGTCAGAATGCGATTATCGAGTTCGAATTCATCCACAGACTCACCCTGATGCGCCTCCTTCTCCTCCTCAACCAGTCGGCCCCAAGCATTACAGAGATGCGTCGGAAAATCATCGAGCCAGGCTAGACCCCTGTGCCTCAGCACGTTAGCATTGTAGACAACGAGAAGGTCTTCGATGTCAGCCTCTACCCTGGACTCGGCCAACTTCACTTTTCCTCCACCTCAGCCTCCACCTTGTGGACTTTAGCCATGGCGGCATCCCGTCCACCCCTGAGCAGAATCGCCTGCTCGCACGCCTCCTGGGCTGCGGTGTTCGCGTCATCTTTTTCGTTGGCCATGTCAGCATATTTGGCCTTGAGTTCATTAAGCTCCTTGACCGCCACATCCCGCTCGGTAATGACTTTGGTGTTCCGGTGGCCCATCTCCTCCACCAGGGCAATGTGTGTCTGCCCCAACATCTCCATTGCGTCCTTCGCTTCGTCGACTCTTTTGGTGGCCTTGATTTCCGATTTTCGAGAAGACTCGGCCTCAGCAGTGAGCACTTGAATGATCCGGTTCCTTTGAGCAAGGTCGGATTCTATTTTCTCGAGTGCTTTGGCTCGCTCAGCAGCCACCTTAGAAGCCTTCTCTGCAGCCTTTACCCACTCTTTGTACTGAGTGTAGATGTCATGAATGTAAACATGCATCGTGTTTTCCACTCCAAACGGAATTCTTTTCAAGTGTGGTGGGAAGACATAGCCATCGAAGCAGATGTTCGGGAATTCCTTCCGCATCTGAGCCAGTTTAAGGGCCCCTTCTCTTGTGGGCTCGGTGGGGACCTGCTCTGTAATTATAGAGGCCGTAGTCTCGACTCTCTGAAGATGAGTCTCAGATCTAGAAGTATGGGAAGTTGGCTTATGACGAGGAGGATCTGGCCGGTGTGGAACAAAGACATGGGGTGGAGATTGATGTCTAGGAGGAGGAGAGCGCGATCTGGACCGATGTCTGTACTCCCTATCCCTATCACGCCCGTACCTATCTTGGTGGGAGTACTCACGATCGTGATCTCTATCCGAGTCCCTCCTGCGGGAGTCATAATAAGAAGAAGATTTTCGGGCCGAATGGAGACTGCCGAGCATCGATCCTCGTCCAGACATAGTACCTGAAAATGGGAAATGAAGAAAGAGTTAGTGACTCCCTAAGTCGAATGATTTATAGTCGTGAATCATGCAGTGTAGTGGAGTGTATGCATGTGCAATCCCCCGACCAACCGGAAATGTCGGCCGCACTCGTAGCAAGCGACCCGCTCAGTCCAAGAGTACTGTCAAGCTCCTTCGTCCCGGCGTCGTGTGGAGATGACACAAAATCCAGAATCGGATTATCAGCAAGCCCTGCAAAAGGACTCTCCACTTACGGGGGAGGAGCCTCCAAAATTCTAATCCCCTGGAAAGGTAAAGATACGACCACGGATTTAAATCTCTTAGATTTAGGGCGTTTGTGAGCAGCGGCCTTGCCTTTTCTTCTTCCTCTCGAGTCAAGGACATCGGCAGAAGGCCTAGCTGGGAGCTCGGTATTGGTAGGCGTTCTTTCCAGATCAACTTCTTCGGTGATCACAACTTTGGGCGCTTTGCGCTTCACCCATTTCTTCGGGACCACTCTATGTATCCCTTCCAGATGTATGCTCTATCTCCGTTCTATCAGCCCGACAGCCCTCAAATTCCTGTCGGTCATGACTAAGTCTATGTGCCTCTCTTCGCCCGGAAACGCTTGAAGAAACCGAACAAGCTCTCTGAAGTATGCGCCGTCGGGACGAGAGATTGCAGCTATAAGAAAGGAAAAGTATGTCAGTTTTGAAGTCAGGTACTAGTATCTCAATGATTCAAGAGAGAAATGGCAACACTTACGTCTGTCCAACCACGGCCCAGCGAATCAAGGGGGGCACCGAATGTTGAACCATTCAGTTTTATAGTAACTTAGCCTTCCCCAGGAGCCCAGTACAATGTGGAAGCTTCTGACCGCCTCCAGGAAGGTGAAAGAAGGGTTGTCTCCACGGCTCTTAACATTGAATAAATATCTGATTTCGATCGGCTTCGGCGGTCGAAAGAGGATCTCCATAAACAGGACAAAGGTGTTGTTCAACAAGGCATACCCGTTGGGATGTAGCTGAGATGGAGCTATGCCAAGAAACGATAACATCTCCCTTATATATTCATTGAAGGGAGGAAGTGTCCTCGCTGTACAAGCGTGACGGTTGAAAGCAGTAAACCCCTCCGAGGGATCGTGTGGCCTGTCAGTTGGCCTAGGAAGTAGCACGTCGTCAAGCGACAAACCATGCCTTAAGCAAATCCATCCTAGCATATCTTCAGAGATACCCGACGGCACAAAATCTATTGGATTGAGAATAAACCGAGCACCCGGACGCTCGTTCGGAGCTGGCTCTATAACTTCGGCTTCGAAAACCGGTATCTCTATGGTTGGAGGAATAGAACTTGGGAGTTCCGGCTGTTGAGAACTTGAAGGGTACATGACTAGCTAGCTTATAAAAAATCATTGTTAAACTGACAAATAACACTCGTGCATCCCCCAATATAGAGTGTGTGAGTGTGTGCTGTGCGGTGCAGTACTGTATATCATTTGGAGAAGACCTACAAGATTAAGGAAAGCATGTAAACGACGAGACTTCGGAATTCAGTCGGAAGGACCGTCATCGCTGACCGTCACAACCATGCCATTAGCTATCAGTTCGAGTTATAATGCGTTTTTTTTTAGTATGTTCCAGTTTCATCGACGAACTTCAATAGGCAATTAGGTGTGCGGTGAAACAATTAAGTCTGGTTAAGCAAGTCTGAAGCTCGTCGGGGTTAAGTGGTCGAAGGCACTAGAATTTTCAGTATCATCAAAATTAAATCAATGGTCAATCACTCAGGTTCAAGTTCGAATCAGGCTCGAGTTCTAATCGATTGTTCGGGGTTATGCAGTTTGACTCGGTCCAAGACCACGTCCTTCAACTCGGTTCGAAGCCACACGCTTCGACTCGCTTCGAAGCCACTACTTCAACTCGATCCCAAACCACGCGCTTTGACTCGATCCAGATTCATCTACTTTGACTCGATCCAAAAGCTACGCACTTCGACTCGATCCGAAGCAGATGCTTCGACTCGCTCCCAAGGCCCCGCGCTTCGACTCGATCCAAAGCAGCCACTTCGACTCGATCCAAGACAGCTGCTTCGACTCGACCCAAGGCCATCCACTTCGACTCGATCGAAAGCCACAATTTCGAATCGATCAGACACAACCCCTTTGTATCGATCCACGGATTCAAAGCGTTCGAATCAATGCAAAGCTCCACCATCGATCGATACGAAGGCCTCCGCCTCATCATCTTGAAACCCCTACTCCAAATCGACACGAAGCTGAGGCCAAGTAATTTTCGATCGACCACGACTCTGTTGGATTTGGTGTTAAGAATCTGGTCTCCTCGTTTACGTGATGGTTTCGCTCAATGGATTACCTAAATTTGTTAATTGGTTCAAGTAATTGAAGATGTGAATCAGTTCGAAGGCGAGAGTGCTTTTCTTCTTTGTTTTCTCGAGTCTCAGAGCGATAAGAAGGCAAGGCAGGAAAACGAAAAGTAAAAAGTGAAAAAATGGCTAAGTACAAAGTATTTATATGGACTCGAAAGCAAAAGGAAGAAACGTTTCGTATCCCAGTGGATTCGAACGCACGTTTCGACTCCGTTTTCAGTACATCGATGCGAAGCTCCCCTTTGTATCGCTTGACTTCGACTCCGTCTCCAGTGCAGTCAAACAAACAATTCGAATCCATCAGGAAAGTTTACTTCGACTCGCTTCATATCGACTTGCTCAGTTCACAACCAACGGGGAAGTTTACTTCGACTCGCTCCACTTCGACTCGTTCAGTTCGCGTCCACCATCGAGTCGAACAAGTACTTCGTATCCACCGAACCCTGCATCAATCAATGCAAAATTCCTGTTCGTGTCCATAGTTTCCAAATTTTTCACTAGAGCATCGATACGAACAGTCAGTTCGAATCCATCAAATCATAGCTTCCAGGGGCCAACTCCATCGGCTCGACATACTTACTTCGCATCTATAAATCCAATGAAAATCATCTTCGTTGTTTCAACCCTTCACATCGATTCAGGAGAGGATCGTTACAAAGGAACATTCAAAAGCAACCACCGAGCGTTGTTGCAGTGAATTTCACATCGGTTCAGGAGGGGATCGATACGTAATTCAAAAGTAAAAGAAACTAACAATGACTCGTGGATGCACGAACGTCAAAGAGAGTCAGGTTAACGTATATGCATGATTGTCGGACTAATATTCAGTAGTCCGGATTTTCAAGAATCAGAAACTCATCCAATAACGATTACAACAACAAACGGGTAACCTCTAGCATACAGCAATCAGTTGCAACAATACATGGTACAGCAGTCGACAGTCAACAGTTTACATTATCAAGAAGAACGGTCAAAGGTTACAGCTTTCATCGACAATACAATGACTATTCAGAGTAAAGATGGCAGAATTTCAAAGCACATCATGTTTCCACAAGATGTACTTTGGGGGGAAAATGTTATCACGCCTTTTGGCAAGGCCGTGACACCAAGGAATTGACAAGTAACCTATGACGGCCCATCCTAGAAATCAGTTATACACAGGCTCACTGAGGATATCGACGAATTTTGTCCTAGTCCGGATCGAGCCAAAATTGGTAGGACATGACAAACTAAGCCATGAGAGCCAACGTTCCAAATCTCAAGTCAATCTTAGTTCGTATGCTCAAGTTATGAACGATACAAAATTGGATGAAAATCAATCACCGGTCGACTCGCTCCCTTCGACTCGCTCCACATCACTCAGAAGCGACAACTTCGACTCGCTTCGCTCAGAGGCCAACTTTGAGTCATCCAGGTTCGACTCGCTTCACATCCCCCAGAACTGCCCTCTTCGACTCGCTCCAGTTTGAAACCATCGAAAGTACACTCTTCGACTCGCTTCGCTCAAACAACTGTTCTACTCCATCGAATTCAACTCCGATTGGCAAAGTCACTATTCGAATAGTTCGAACCATGCACTTCGACTCGATCAATCATTGCTCACTTCGACTCGCTCAATCAGTGTGCGCTTCGACTCGCTCAAAACAGCGTCAAAGGCAGAGCGATCCAAAAAGTCAAGCGCCACGTCACCGAGTCGAATGGAAGCGAGTCGAATGAAACAGGAGCGAGTCGAAGGAAACAGCCTACCGAAAGCCTCATTTCGTATCGATCATATCTCCTAATCTACAAGTCCAAATGCTATGAAATTTTCACAGAAGACTACGTGCATGCTAAAGAATGTCCATGCCAAATTTCGACTCCATTGGATGAAATCTTGATCGAGTCGAAATCTGTTCGCGTCGATCACAGATCGGACCAAAACTTGACAGGCTTGGGCGTGCGGGCCTGGTCACGTGCCGGAGAGGGTCTCCTGAGATCTGAGCGAAATACCAGCCTCCTACACCTATAAATAGACCCCCAAAGCCAACAAAGAAGGGGTTCTTCTTCCTTTTTGAGATCTCCAACGCCCGGACTCCGCCAGATCCAGATCTGAACTCCATTGCTGCTGCTACCAACGAGTTTCACTACTGCAAATCATTGTAATTCACTGTAATTTGTTGAAATCAATTGTAAACATCAAAGGAAGATCAATAAAGCAAGCTACTTTATAGTGGACGTAGGCAATACACCGAACCACTCTAAATTCTTGTGTCTCCCTGCATTTTAATTATTCTCATTTCTGAAATTTGGAGTTTTTGTTAGATAATTCCTCTTTTTTCATTTAATTTCTTCACTTTATCTCTTCAAAAACTTCCGAAGAGTGTTGTGCCCAATTTTGGTACAAACAGACTTTTAGAAATGAGTGCATGGATTTGAAACGGAACAGTACCATGGTGCACCACTCTCCAGCGGTGGTATATCGACGACCAGCCACGGTGATCGCGTTTTACCATAAAATTCACGTGAATAAAACCATGGGTAAAAAAAAACTATCGAGTCTCGAAAGTGATTCGGGTAGTTTTTTTGGATATGGAACTATGCATTGACGGCAAAATGCTGTCAAATACGTAGAACTCACAAAGAGCTTCGTTTTGACTGGTTATGGCTCCCGTAACTCCAAAAGAGGCAACCGTTATGGCTGTCCGAATAATAAATATCCTCAGAGCGCAACATCTACGGTGCAAGGAGCTACATCCATCCAAAATGCCGAAACAGTGCCGTACGACTTTTATAAATGAGTGCGTGGATTTGAAACGGAACATTACCATGGTGCACCACTCTCCAGTGGTGGTATATCGATGACCAGCCACGGTGATCGCGTTTTACCCTAAAATTCACATGAAGAAAACAATGGATAAAAAAAACTATCGAGTCCCGAAAGTGATTCGAGTAGTCTTTTTTAGGATATGGAACCATGCATTGATGGCTAAAAGCCATTAAAGCCGTAGAACTCACAAAGAGCTTCGTTTTGATTGGTTATGGCTTTCGTAACTCCAAAAGAGGCAACCGTTATGGTTGTACGAATAATCGATATCCTCAGGGCGCAAAATCTACGGTGCAAGGTGCAACATCCGTCCAAAATGACGAAACAGTGCCGTACGACTTTTAGAAATGAGTGCATGGATTTGAAACGGAACAGTACCATGGTTCATCACTCTCCAGCGGTGGTATATCGATGACTAGACACGGTGATCGCGTTTTACCATAAAATTCACGTGAAGAAAACGATGGGTAAAAAAAAACTATAGATTTCTGAAAGTGATTCGGGTAGTTTTTTTTGGATATGGAACTATGCATTGACGGCTAAAAGCTATCAAAGCCATAGAACTCATAGAGAGCATTGTTTTGACTGGTTATGGCTCTCGTAACTACAAAAGAGGCAACCGTTATGGCTGTCCAAATAATCGATATCCTCCGGGCGCAACATCTACGATGCAAGGTGCAACATCCGTCCAAGATGCCGAAACAGTGTTGTACGACATTTAGAAATGAGTGCATGGATTTGAAACGGAACAGTACCATGGTGCACCACTCTCCAGCGGTGGAATATCGATGACCAGCCACGGTGATCGCGTTTTACCATAAAATTCATGTGAAGAAAACGATGGATAAAAAAAACTATCGAGTCCCGAAAGTGATTCGGGTAGTCTTTTTTTGGATTTGGAACTATGCATTGATGGCTAAAAGGTGTCAAAGCCGTATAACTCACAGAGAGCTTCGTTTTGACTGGTTATGGCTCCCGTAACTCCAAAGAGGCAACCGTTATGGTTGTCCAAATAATCGATATCCTCAGGGTGCAACATCTACGGTGCAAGGTGCAACATCCGTCCAAAATGCCGAAACAGTGCCGTACGACTTTTAGAAATGAGTGCATGGATTTGAAACGGAACAGTACCATGGTGCATCACTCTCCAGCGGGTGGTATATCGACGACCAGACACGGTGATCGCGTTTTACCATAAAATTCATGTGAAGAAAACGATGGGTAAAAAAAACTATCGAGTCCTGAAAGTGATTCGGGAAGTTTTTTTTGGATATGGAACTATGCATTGACGGCTAAAAGCAGTCAAAGCCGTAGAGCTCATAGAGAGCTTCGTTTTGACAGGTTATGGCTCCCGTAACTCCAAAAGAGGCAACCGTTATGGCTGTCCAAATAATCGATATCCTCAGGGCGCAACATCTACGGTGCAAGGTGCAACAACCATCCAAAATGAAGAAACAGTGTCGTACGACTTTTAGAAACGAGTGCATGGATTTGAAACGGAACAGTACCATGGTGCACCACTCTCTAGCGTTGGTATATCGACGACAAGCCACGGTGATCGTGTTTTACCATAAAATTCACGTGAAGAAAACGATGAGTAAAAACAAAACTTTCGAGTCTCGAAAGTGATTCGGGTAGTCTTTTTTTGGATATGGAACTATGCATTGATGGCTAAAAGCTGTCAAAGCCGTATAACTCACAGAGAGCTTCGTTTTGACTGGTTATCGCTCCCGTAAGTCCAAAAGAGGCAACCGTTATGGCTGTCCGAATAATCGATATCCTCAGGGCGCAACATCTACGGTGCAAGGTGCAACATCCATCCAAAATGCCGAAACAGTGCCGTACGACTTTTAGAAATGAGTGCATGGATTTGAAACGGAACGGTACCATGGTGCACCACTCTCCAGTGGTGGAATATCGACGACCAGCCACGTTGATCGCGTTTTACCATAAAATTCACGTGAAGAAAATGATGGTTAAAAAAAACTATCGAGTCCCGAAAGTGATTCGGGTAGTCTTTTTTTGGGTATGGAACTATGCATTGACGGCTAAAAGCTGTCAAAGCCGTAGAACTCATAGACAGCTTCGTTTTGATTGGTTATGTCTCCCGTAACTCCTAAAGAGGCAACCGTTATGGCTGTCCCAATAATCGATATCCTTAGGGCGTAACATCTACGGTGCAAGGTGCAACATCCATCCAAAATGCCGAAACAGTGTCGTACGACTTTTAGAAATGAGTGCATGGATTTGAAACGGAACAGTACCATGGTGCACCACTCTCCAGTGTTGGTATATCGACGACAAGCCACGGTGATCGTGTTTTACCATAAAACACACGTGAAGAAAGCGATGGGTAAAAAAAAACTTTCGAGTCCCGAAAGTGATTAGGGTAGTCTTTTTTTGGATATAGAATTATGCATTGATGGCTAATAGCTGTCAAAGCCGTAGAACTTACAGAGAGCTTCGTTTTGACTGGTTATGGCTCCCGTAACTCCAAAAGAGGCAACTGTTATGGCTGTCCAAATAATCGATATCCTCAGGGCGCAACATCTATGGTGCAAGGTGCAACATCCGTCCAAAATGCCGAAACAGTGCCATACGAATTTTACAAATGAGTCAATGGATTTGAAACGGAACGGTACCATGGTGCACCACTCTCCATCGTTGGTATATCAACAACCAGCCACGGTGATCGCGTTTTACCATAAAATTCACGTGAAGAAAACGATGGGTAAAAAAAAAACTTTCGAGTCCCGAAAGTGATTCGGGTAGTCTTTTTTTTGGATATGGAACTATTTATTGACGGCTAAAAGCTGTCAAAGCCGTAGAACTCACAGAGTGCTTCGTTTTGACTGGTTATGGCTCCCATAACTCCAAAAGAGGCAACCGTTATGGATGTCCAAATAATCGATATCCTCAAGGCGCAACATCTACGGTGCAAGGTGCAACATCCGTCCAAAATGCCGAAATAGTGCCGTACGACTTTTAGAAATGAGTGCATGGATTTGAAATGGAACAGTACCATGGTGCATCACTCTTCAGTGGTGGTATATCGATGACCCGACATGGTGATCGCGTTTTACCATAAAATTCATGTGAAGAAAACGATGGGTAAAAACAACTATTGAGTCCTGAAAGTGATTCGGGTAGTTTTTTTTGGATATGGAACTATGCATTGACGGCTAAAAGCAGTCAAAGCCTTAGAACTCACAGAGAGCTTCGTTTTGACTGGTTATGGCTCCCGTTACTCCAAAAGTGGCAGCCGTTATGGCTGTCCAAATAATCGATATCCTCAGGGCGCAACGTTTACGGTGCAAGGTGCAACATCCATCCAAAATGCCGAAACAGTGCCGTACGACTTTTAGAAATGAGTGCATGGATTTGAAACGGAACAGTACCATGGTGCACCACTCTCCAGCGGTGGAATATCGACGACCAGCCAGGGTGATCGCGTTTTACCATAAAATTCACGTGAAGAAAACGATGGTTAAAAAAACTATCGAGTCCCGAAAGTGATTACCGTAGTCTTTTTTTGCGTATGGAACTATGCATTGATGGCTAAAAGCTATCAAAGCCGTAGAACTCACAGAGAGCTTCGTTTTGACTGGTCATGGCTCCCGTAACTTCAAAAGAGGCAACCGTTATGGCTGTCCAAATAATCGATATCCTCAAGGCGCAACATCTACGGTGCAAATTGCAACATCCGTCCAAAATGTCGAAACAGTGCCATACGACATTTACAAATGAGTGCATGGATTTGAAATGGAACAGTACCATGGTGCACCAATCTCTAGCGTTGGTATATCGACGACCAGCCACGGTGATCGCGTTTTACCATAAAATTCACGTGAAGAAAACGATGGGTAAAAAAAACTTTCGAGTCCCGAAAGTGATTCTGGTAGTCTTTTTTTGGATATGGAACTATGCATTGATGGCTAAAAGCTGTCAAAGCCGTAGAACTCACAGAGAGCTTCGTTTTGACAGGTTATGACTCCCGTAACTCCAAAAGAGGCAACCGTTATGGCTGTCCAAATAATCGATATCCTCAGGGCGAAATATCTACGGTGCAAGATGCAACATCGTCCAAAATGCCGAAACAGTGCCGTACGACTTTTAGAAATGAGTGCATGGATTTGAAACGGAACAGTACCATGGTGCATCACTCTCCAGCGGGTGGTATATCGACGACCAGACACGGTGATCGTGTTTTACCATAAAATTCATGTGAAGAAAACGATGGGTAAAAAAAACTATCGAGTCCTGAAAGTGATTCGGGAAGTTTTTTTTGGATATGGAACTATGCATTGACGGCTAAAAGCAGTCAAAGCCGTAGAACTCATAGAGAGCTTCGTTTTGACTGGTTATGGCTCCTGTTACTCCAAAAGTGGCAACCGTTATGGCTATCCAAATAATCGATATCCTCAGGGCGCAACGTCTACGGTGCAAGGTGCAACATCCGTCCAAAATGCCGAAACAATGCTGTACGACTTTTAGAAATGAGTGCATGGATTTGAAACGGAACAGTACCATGGTGCACCACTCTCCAGCGGTGGAATATCGACGACCAGCCACGGTGATCGCGTTTTACCATAAAATTCTCGTGTAGAAAACGATGGTTAAAAAAAACTATCGAGTCCCGAAAGTGATTCGCATAGTCTTTTTTTGGGTATGGAACTATGCATTGACGGCTAAAAGCAGTCAAATCCATAGAACTCACAGAGAGCTTCGTTTTGACTTGTTATGGCTCCCATAACTCCAAAAGAGGCAACCATTATGGCTGTCCAAATAATCGATATCCTCAGGGCGCAACATCTACGGTGCAAGGTGCAACAATCGTCCAAAATGCCGAAACAGTGCCGTACGACTTTTAGAAATGAGTGCATGGATTTGAAATGGAACAGTACCATGGTGCTCCACTCTCCAGCGTTGGTATATCGACGACAAGCCACGGTGATCGTGTTTTACCATAAAATTCACGTGAAGAAAACGATGGGTAAAAAAAACTTTCGAGTCCCGAAAGTGATTCGGGTAGTCTTTTTTTGGATATGGAACAATGCATTGACGGCTAAAAGCTGTCAAAGCCGTAGAACTCACAGAGAGCTTTGTTTTGACTGGTTATGGCTCTCGTAACTCCAAAAGAGGCAACCGTTATGGCTGTCCAAATAATCGATATCCTCAGGGCGCAACATCTATGGTGCAAGGTGCAACATCCATCCAAAATACCGAAACAGTGCCATACGACTTTTAGAAATGAGTGCATGGATTTGAAACAGAACAGTACCAAGGTGCACCACTCTCCAGCGTTGGTATATTGACGACCAGCCACGGTAATCGCGTTTTACCATAAAATTCACGTGAAGAAAACGATGGGTAAAAAAAACTTTCGAGTCCCGAAAGTGATTCGGGTAGTCTTTTATTGGATATGGAACTATGCATTGACGACTAAAAGCTGTCAAAGCCATAGAATCCACAGAGAGCTTAGTTTTGACTCTTTATGGCTCCCAATACTCCAAAAGAGGCAACCGTTATGGCTGTCCGAATAATCGATATCCTCATGGTGCAACATCTACGGTGCAAGGTGCAACATCCGTCCAAAATGCTAAAACTGTGCCTTACGACTTTTAGAAATGAGTGCATGGATTTGAAACAGAACAGTACCATGGTGCACCACTCTCCAACGGTGGTATATCGACGACCAGCCATGGTGATCGCGTTTAACCATAAAATTCACGTGCAGAAAACGATGGGTAAAAAAACTATCAAGTCCCGAATGTGATTCGGGTAGTCTTTTTTTGGATAAGGAACTATGCATTGACGACTAAAAGCCATCAAAGCCCTAGAACTCACAGAAAGCTTCGTTTTGACTGGTTATGGCTCCCATAATTCCAAAAGAGGCAACCGTTATGGCTGTCCGAATAATCGATATCCTCGGGGCGCAACATCTACGTTGCAAGGTGCAACATCCGTCCAAAATGCTGAAATAGTGCCGTACGACTTTTAGAAATGAGTGCACGGATTTGAAACGGAACAGTACCATGGTGCATCACACTCCAGCGGTTGTATATCGACGACCAGACACGGTGATCGCGTTTTACCATAAAATTCATCTGAAGAAAACGTTGGGTAAAAAAAACTATCGAATCCTAAAAGTGGTCCGGGAAGTTTTTTTTTGGATATGGAACTATGCATTGACAGCTAAAAGCAGTCAATGCCGTAGAACTCATAGAGAGCTTCGTTTTGACTGGTTATGGCTCCCGTTACTCCAAAAGAGGCAACCGTTATGGCTGTCCAAATAATCGATATCCTCAGGGCGCAACGTTTGCGGTGCAAGGTGCAACATCCGTCCAAAATGTCGAAACATTGCCATACGACTTTTAGAAATGAGTGCATGGATTTGAAACGGAATAGTACCATGGTGCACCTCTCTCCAGCGGTGGAATATCGACGACCAGCCACGGTGATCGCGTTTTACCATAAATTCACGTGAAGAAAACGATGGTTAAAAAAAATTATCGAGTCCCGAAAGTGATTCGCATAGTCTTTTTTTGGGTATGGTACTATACATTGACGGCTAAAAGCAGTCAAATCCATAGAACTCACAGAGAGCTTCGTTTTGACAGGTTATGGCTCCCGTAACTCCAAAAGAGGCAACCGTTATGGCTGTCCAAATAATCGATATCCTCAGGGCGCAACAACTACGGTGCAAGGTGCAACAACAATCCAAAATGCAGAAACAGTGTCGTACGACTTTTAGAAATGAGTGCATGGATTTGAAACGGAACAGTACCATGGTGCACTACTCTCCAGCGTTGGTATATCGACGACAAGCCACGGTGATCGTGTTTTACCATAAAATTCACGTGAAGAAAACGATGGGTAAAAAAAAACTTTCAAGTCCCGAAAGTAATTCGGGTAGTCTTTTTTTGGATATGGAACTATGCATTGACGGCTAAAAGCTGTCAAAGCCGTAGAACTCACAGAGAGCTTTGTTTTGACTGGTTATGGCTCCCGTAACTCCAAAAGAGGCAACCGTTATGGCTGTCCAAGTAATCGATATCCTCAGGAAGCAACATCTACGGTGCAAGGTGCAACATCCGTCCAAAATACCGAAACAGTGCCATACGACTTTTAGAAATGAGTGCATGGATTTGAAACGGAACAGTACCAAAGTGCACCACTCTCCAGCGTTGGTATATCGACGACCAGCCACGATGATCGCGTTTTACCATAAAATTCACGTGAAGAAAACGTTGGGTAAAAAAAATCTTTCGAGTCCCGAAAGTGATTTGGGTAGTCTTTTTTTGGATATGGAACTATGCATTGACGACTAAAAGCTGTCAAAGCCATAGAACTCACAGAGAGCTTCGTTTTGACTGGTTATGGCTCCCAATACTCCAAAAGAGGCAACCGTTATGGCTGTCCGAATAATCAATATCCTCATGGTGCAACATCTACGGTGCAAGGTGCAGCATCCGTCCAAAATGCTGAAACAGTGCCTTACGACATTTAGAAATGAGTGCATGGATTTGAAATAGAACAGTACCATGGTGCACCACTCTCCATCGGTGGTATATCGACGACCAGCCACAGTGATCGCGTTTAACCATAAAATTCACGTGCAGAAAACGATGGGTAAAAAAAACTATCAAGTCCCGAAAGTGATTCGGGTAGTCTTTTTTTGGATATTGAACTATGCATTGACGACTAAAAGCCATCAAAGCCCTAGAACTCACAGAAAGCTTCGTTTTGACTGGTTATGGCTCTCATAATTCCAAAAGAGGCAACCGTTATGGCTGTCCGAATAATCGATATCCTCGGGGCGCAACATCTACGGTGCAAGGTGCATCATCCGTCCAAAATGCCGAAACAGTGCCGTACGACTTTTAGAAATGAGTGCATGGATTTGAAACGGAACAATACCATGGTGCATCACACTCCAGCGGTGGTATATCGACGACTAGACACGGTAATCGCGTTTTACCATAAAATTCATGTGAAGAAAATGATGGGTAAAAAACTATCGAGTCTTGAAAGTGATTCGTGTAGTTTTTTTGGATATGGAACTATGCATTGACGGCTAAAAGCAATCAAAGCCGTAGAACTCACAGAGAGCTTCGTTTTGACTGGTTATGGCTCCCGTAACTCCAAAAGAGGCAGCCGTTATGGTTGTCCAAATAATCGATATCCTCAAGGCGCAACGTCTACGGTGCAAGGTGCAACATCCGTCCAAAATGCCGAAACAGTGTTGTACGACTTTTAGAAATGAGTGCATGGATTTGAAACGGAACAATACCATGGTGCACCACTCCCCAGCGGTGGAATATTGACGAATAGCCACGGTGATCGCGTTTTACCATAAAATTCACGTGAAGAAAACGATGGTTAAAAAAAACTATCGAGTCCCGAATGTTATTCGGGTAGTCTTATTTTTGGTATGGAACTATGCATTGACGGCTAAAAGCTGTCCAGCCGCAGAACTAACAGAGAGGTTCGTTTTGACTGGTTATGGCTCCCGTAACTCCAAAAGAGGCAACCGTTATGGCTGTCCAAATAATTGATATCCTCAGGGCGCAACATCTACGGTGCAAGGTGCAACATCCGTCCAAAATGCCGAAACAGTGCCGTATGACTTTTAGAAATGAGTGCTTGGATTTGAAACGGAACAGTACCATGGTGCACCACTCTCCAGCGTTGGTATATTGACGACAAGCCACGGTGATCGTGTTTTACCATAAAATTCCCATGAAGAAAACGATGGGTAAAACAAACTTTCGAGTCCCGAAAGAGATTCGGGTAGTCTTTTTTTGGATATGGAACTATGCATTGACGGCTAAAAGCTGCCAAAGCCGCAGAACTCACAGAGAACTTCGTTTTGACTTGTTATGGATCCCGTAACTCCAAAAAAGGCAACCGTTATGGCTGTCCAAATAATCTATATCCTCAGGGCGCAACGTCTACGGTGCAAGGTGCAACATCCGTCCAAAATGCCGAAACAGTGCCGTACGACTTTTAGAAATTAGTGCATGGATTTGAAACGGAACAGTACCATGGTGCACCACTCTCCAGCGGTGGAATATCGACGACCAGCCACGGTGATTGCGTTTTATTATAAAATTCACATGAAGAAAACGATGGTTAAAAAAACTATCGAGTCCCGAAAGTGATTCGGGTAGTCTTTTTTCAGGTATGGAACTATGCATTGACGGCTAAAGGCTGTCAAAGCCGTAGATATCACAAAGAGCTTCGTTTTGACTGGTTATGGCTCCCGTAACTCCAAAAGAGGCAACCGTTATGGCTGTCCAAATAATTGATATCCTCAGGGCGCAACATCTACGGTGCAAGGTGCAACATCCGTCCAAAATACCGAAACAATGCTGTACGACTTTTAGAAATGAGTGCATGGATTTGAAACGGAACAGTACCATGGTGCACCACTCTCCAGCGATGGAATATCGACGACCAGCCACGGTGATCGCGTTTTACCATAAAATTCTCGTGTAGAAAACGATGGTTAAAAAAAACTATCGAGTCCCGAAAGTGATTCGCATAGTCTTTTTTTGGGTATGGAACTATGCATTGATGGCTAAAAGCAGTCAAATCCTTAGAACTCACAGAGAGCTTCGTTTTGACTGGTTATGGCTCCCATAACTCCAAAAGAGGCAACCATTATGGCTGTCCAAATAATCGATATCCTCAGGGCGCAACATCTACGGTGCAAGGTGCAACAATCGTCCAAAATGCCGAAACAGTGCCGTACGACTTTTAGAAATGAGTGCATGGATTTGAAACGGAACAGTACCATGGTGCTCCACTCTCCAGCGTTGGTATATCGGCGACAAGCCACGGTGATCGTGTTTTACCATAAAATTCACGTGAAGAAAACGATGGGTAAAAAAAAACTTTCGAGTCCCGAAAGTGATCCGGGTAGTCTTTTTTTGGATATGGAACAATGCATTGACGGCTAAAAGCTGTCAAAGCCGTAGAACTCACAGAGAGCTTTGTTTTGACTGGTTATGGCTCTCCTAACTCCAAAAGAGGCAACCGTTATGGCTGTCCAAATAATCGATATCCTCAGGGCGCAACATCTATGGTGCAAGGTGCAACATCCATCCAAAATACCGAAACAGTGCCATACGACTTTTAGAAATGAGTGCATGGATTTGAAACGGAACAGTACCAAGGTGCACCACTCTCCAGCGTTGGTATATTGACGACCAGCCACGGTAATCGCGTTTTACCATAAAATTCACGTGAAGAAAACGATGAGTAAAAAAAAACTTTCGAGTCCCGAAAGTGATTCGGGTAGTCTTTTATTGGATATGGAACTATGCATTGACGACTAAAAGCTGTCAAAGCCATAGAATCCACAGAGAGCTTCGTTTTGACTGGTTATGGCTCCCAATACTCCAAAAGAGGCAACCGTTATGGCTGTCCGAATAATCGATATCCTCATGGTGCAACATCTACGGTGCAAGGTGCAACATCCGTCCAAAATGCTAAAACTGTGCCTTACGACTTTTAGAAATGAGTGCATGGATTTGAAACAGAACAGTACCATGGTGCACCACTCTCCAACGGTGGTATATCGACGACCAGCCATGGTGATCGCGTTTAACCATAAAATTCACGTGCAGAAAACGATGGGTAAAAAAACTATCAAGTCCCGAATGTGATTCGGGTAGTCTTTTTTTGGATAAGGAACTATGCATTGACGACTAAAAGCCATCAAAGCCCTAGAACTCACAGAAAGCTTCGTTTTGACTGGTTATGGCTCCCATAATTCCAAAAGAGGCAACCGTTATGGCTGTCCGAATAATCGATATCCTCGGGGCGCAACATCTACGTTGCAAGGTGCAACATCCGTCCAAAATGCTGAAATAGTGCCGTACGACTTTTAGAAATGAGTGCACGGATTTGAAACGGAACAGTACCATGGTGCATCACACTCCAGCGGTGGTATATCGACGACCAAACACGGTGATCGCGTTTTACCATAAAATTCTTCTGAAGAAAACGTTGGGTAAAAAAAACTATCGAGTCCTAAAAGTGATTCGGGAAGTTTTTTTTGGATATGGAACTATGCATTGACAGCTAAAAGCATTCAATGCCGTAGAACTCATAGAGAGCTTCGTTTTGACTGGTTATGGCTCCCGTTACTTCAAAAGAGGCAACCGTTATGGCTGTCCGAATAATCGATATCCTCGGGGCGCAACATCTACGTTGCAAGGTGCAACATCCGTCCAAAATGCCGAAACAGTGTCGTACGACTTTTAGAAATGAGTGCACGGATTTGAAACGGAACATTACCATGGTGCACCACACTCCAGCAGTGGTATATCGACGACCAGACATGGTGATCGCGTTTTACCATAAAATTAAAGTGAAGAAAACGATGGGTAAAAAAACTCTCGAGTCCTGAAAGTGATTCGGTTAGTCTTTTTTAGGATATGGAACCATGCATTGACGGTTAAAGCCATCAAAGCCGTAGAACTCACAGAGAGCTTCGTTTTGATTGGTTATGGCTTCCGTAACTCCAAAAGAGGCAATCGTTATGGTTGTACTAATAATCGATATCCTCAGGGCGCAACATCTACGGTGCAAGGTGCAACATCCGTCCAAAATACCGAAACAGTGCCGTACGACTTTTAGAAATGAGTGCATGGATTTGAAACGGAATAGTACCATGGTGCACCTCTCTCCAGCGGTGGAATATCGACGACCAGCCACGGTGATCGCGTTTTACCATAAATTCACGTGAAGAAAACGATGGTTAAAAAAATTATCGAGTCCCGAAAGTGATTCGCATAGTCTTTTTTTGGGTATGGTACTATACATTGACGGCTAAAAGCAGTCAAAGCCGTAGAACTCACAGAGAGCTTCGTTTTGACAGGTTATGGCTCCCGTAACTCCAAAAGAGGCAACCGTTATGGCTGTCCAAATAATCGATATCCTCAGGGCGCAACAATTACGGTGCAAGGTGCAACAACAATCCAAAATGCAGAAACAGTGTCGTACGACTTTTAGAAATGAGTGCATGGATTTGAAACGGAACAGTACCATGGTGCACTACTCTCCAGCGTTGGTATATCGACGACAAGCCACGGTGATCGTGTTTTACCATAAAATTCACGTGAAGAAAACGATGGGTAAAAAAAACTTTCAAGTCCCGAAAGTGATTCGGGTAGTCTTTTTTTGGATATGGAACTATGCATTGACGGCTAAAAGCTGTCAAAGCCATAGAACTCACAGAGAGCTTTGTTTTGACTGGTTATGGCTCCCGTAACTCCAAAAGAGGCAACCGTTATGGCTGTCCAAGTAATCGATATCCTCAGGAAGCAACATCTACGGTGCAAGGTGCAACATCTGTCCAAAATACCGAAACAGTGCCATACGACTTTTAGAAATGAGTGCATGGATTTGAAACGGAACAGTACCAAAGTGCACCACTCTCCAGCGTTGGTATATCGACAACCAGCCACGATGATCGCGTTTTACCATAAAATTCACGTGAAGAAAACGATGGGTAAAAAAAATCTTTCGAGTCCCGAAAGTGATTCGGGTAGTCTTTTTTTGGATATGGAACTATGCATTGACGACTAAAAGCTGTCAAAGCCATAGAACTCACAGAGAGCTTCGTTTTGACTGGTTATGGCTCCCAATACTCCAAAAGAGGCAACCGTTATGGCTGTCTCAAAAATCAAAATTCTTCATGGTGCAACATCTACGGTGCAAGGTGCAGCATCCGTCCAAAATGCTGAAACAGTGCCTTACGACATTTAGAAATGAGTGCATGGATTTGAAATAGAACAGTACCATGGTGCACCACTCTCCATCGGTGGTATATCGACGACCAGCCACAGTGATCGCGTTTAACCATAAAATTCACGTGCAGAAAACGATGGGTAAAAAAAACTATCAAGTCCCGAAAGTGATTCGGGTAGTCTTTTTTTGGATATGGAACTATGCATTGACGACTAAAAGCCATCAAAGCCCTAGAACTCACAGAAAGCTTCGTTTTGACTGGTTATGGCTCTCATAATTCCAAAAGAGGCAACCGTTATGGCTGTCCGAATAATCGATATCCTCGGGGCGCAACATCTACGGTGCAAGGTGCAACATCCATCCAAAATGCCGAAACAATGCCGTACGACTTTTAGAAATGAGTGCATGGATTTGAAACGGAACAATACCATGGTGCATCACACTCCAGCGGTGGTATATCGACGACTAGACACGGTAATCGCGTTTTACCATAAAATTCATGTGAAGAAAATGATGGGTAAAAAACTATCGAGTCCTGAAAGTGATTCGGGTAGTTTTTTTGGATATGGAACTATGCATTGACGGCTAAAAGCAGTCAAAGCCGTAGAACTCACAGAGAGCTTCGTTTTGACTGGTTATGGCTCCTGTAACTCCAAAAGAGGCAGCCGTTATGGTTGTCCAAATAATCGATATCCTCAAGGCGCAACGTCTACGGTGCAAGGTGCAACATCCGTCCAAAATGCCGAAACAGTGTCGTACGACTTTTAGAAATGAGTGCATGGATTTGAAACGGAACAATACCATGGTGCACCACTCCCCAGCGGTGGAATATTGACGACTAGCCACGGTGATCGCGTTTTACCATAAAATTCACGTGAAGAAAACGATGGTTAAAAAAAACTATCGAGTCCCGAATGTGATTCGGGTAGTCTTATTTTTGGTATGGAACTATGCATTGACGGCTAAAAGCTGTCCAGCCGCAGAACTAACAGAGAGGTTCGTTTTGACTGGTTATGGCTCCCGTAACTCCAAAAGAGGCAACCGTTATGGCTGTCCAAATAATTGATATCCTCAGGGCGCAACATCTACGGTGCAAGGTGCAACATCCGTCCAAAATGCCGAAACAGTGCCGTATGACTTTTAGAAATGAGTGCTTGGATTTGAAACGGAACAGTACCATGGTGCACCACTCTCCAGCGTTGGTATATTGACGACAAGCCACGGTGATCGTGTTTTACCATAAAATTCCCGTGAAGAAAACGATGGGTAAAACAAACTTTCGAGTCCCGAAAGAGATTCGGGTAGTCTTTTTTTGGATATGGAACTATGCATTGACGGCTAAAAGCTGTCAAAGCCGCAGAACTCACAGAGAACTTCGTATTGACTTGTTATGGATCTCGTAACTCCAAAAAAGGCAACCGTTATGGCTGTCCAAATAATCGATATCCTTAGGGCGCAACGTCTACGGTGCAAGGTGCAACATCCGTCCAAAATGCCGAAACAGTGCCGTACGACTTTTAGAAATTAGTGCATGAATTTGAAACGGAACAGTACCATGGTGCACCACTCTCCAGCGGTGGAATATCGACGACCAGCCACGGTGATCGCGTTTTACCATAAAATTCACATGAAGAAAACGATGGTTAAAAAAAACTATCGAGTCCCGAAAGTGATTCGGGTAGTCTTTTTTCAGGTATGGAACTATGCATTGACAGCTAAAGGCTGTCAAAGCCGTAGAAATCACAGAGAGCTCGTTTTGACTGGTTATGGCTCCCGTAACTCCAAAAGAGGCAACCGTTATGGCTGTCCAAATAATCGATATCCTCAGGGCGCAACATCTACGGTGCAAGGTGCAACATCCGTACAAAATGCCGAAACAGTGCCGTACGACTTTTAGAAATGAGTGCATGGATTCGAAATGGAACAGTACCATGGTGTACCACTCTCCATCATTGGTATATCGACGACAAGCCAAGGTGATCGCGTTTTACCATAATATTCACTTGAAGAAGACGATGGGTAAAAAAAAACTTTTGAGTCCCGAAATTGATTCGGGTAGTCTTTTTTTGGATATGGAACTATGCATTGACGGTTAAAAGCTGTCAAAGCCGTAGAACTCACAAAGAGCTTTGTTTTGACTAGTTATGGCTCCCGTAACTCCAAAAGAGGCAACCGTTATGGCTGTCCAAATAATCGATATCTTCAGGGCGCAACATCTACGGTGCAAGGTGCAACATCCGTCCAAAATACCGAAACAGTGCCATACGACTTTTAGAATTAAGTGCATGGATTTGAAACGGAACAGTACCAAGGTGCACCACTCTCCAACATTGGTATATCGACTACCAGCCACGGTGATCGCGTTTTACCATAAAATTCACGTGAAGAAAACGATGGGTAAAAAAAAACTTTCGAGTCCCGAAAGTGATTCGGGTAGTCTTTTTTTGGATATGGAACTATGCATTGACGACTAAAAGCTATAAAAGCCGTAGAACTCATAGAGAGCTTCGTTTTAACTAGTTATGGCTCCCATAACTTGAAAAGAGGAACCGTTATGGCTGTCCGAATAATCGATATCCTCAGGGCGCAACATCTACGGTGCAAGGTGCAACATCGGTCCAAAATGCTGAAACAGTGCCTTACGAATTTTAGAAATGAGTGCATGGATTTGAAACAGAATAGTACCATGGTGCACCACTCTCCTGCGGTGGTATATCGATGACCAGCCACGGTGATCGCGTTTAACCATAAAATTCACGTGTAGAAAACGATGGGTAAAAAAAACTATCGAGTCCCGAAAGTGATTCGGGTTGTCTTTTTTTGGATATGGAACTATGCATTGATGACTAAAAGCCATTAAAGCACTAGAACTCACAAAAAGCTTCGTTTTGACTGGTTAAAGCTCCCATAACTCCAAAAGAGGCAACCGTTATGGTTGTCCGAATAATCGATATCCTCAGGGAGCAACATCTACGGTGCAAGGTGCAACATCCGTCCAAAATGCCGAAACAGTGTCGTACGACATTTAGAAATGAGTGCACGGATTTGAAACGGAACATTACCATGGTGCACCACACTCCAGCAGTGGTATATCGACGACCAGACATGGTGATCACGTTTTAACATAAAATTAAAGTGAAGAAAACGATGGGTAAAAAAACTCTCGAGTCCTGAAAGTGATTCAGTTAGTCTTTTTTAGGATATGGAACCATGCATTGACGGTTAAAGCCATCAAAGCCGTAGAACTCACAGAGAGCTTCGTTTTGATTGGTTATGGCTTCCGTAACTCCAAAAGAGGCAATCGTTATGGTTGTACTAATAATCGATATCCTCAGGGCGCAACATCTACGGTGCAAGGTGCAACATCCGTCCAAAATACCGAAACAGTGCCGTACGACTTTTAGAAATGAGTGCATGGATTTGAAACGGAATAGTACCATGGTGCATCACTCTCCAACGGTGGTATATCGACGACCAGACACGGTGATCGCGAATTACCATAAAATTCATGTGAAGAAAACGATGGGTAAAAAAAAACTATCGAGTCCCGAAAGTGATTCGGGTAGTTTTTTTGGATATGGAACTATGCATTGACGCTTAAAAGCAGTCAAAACCGTAGAACTCACAGAGAGCTTCGTTTTGACTGTTTATGGATCCCGTAACTCCAAAAAAGGCAACCGTTATGGCTGTCCAAATAATCGATATCCTCAGGGCGCAACGTCTACGGTGCAAGGTGCAACATCCGTCCAAAATGCCGAAACAGTGCCGTACGACTTTTAGAAATGAGTGCATGGATTTGAAACGGAATAGTACCATGGTGCACCACTCTCCAACGGTGGAATATCGACGGCCAGCCAAGGTGATCGCGTTTTACCATAAAATTCACGTGAAGAAAACGATGGTTAAAAAAAACTATCGAGTCCCGAAAGTTATTCGGGTAGTCTTTTTTTGGGTATGGAACTATGCATTGACGGCAAAAAGCTGTCTAAGCCGTAGAACTCACAGAGAGCTTCGTTTTGACTGGTTATGGCTCCCGTAACTCCAAAAGAGGCAACCGTTATGGCTGTCCAAATAATCGATATCCTTAGGGCGCAACATCTACGGTGCAAGGTGCAACATCCGTCCAAAATGCAGAAACAGTGTCGTACGAATTTTAGAAATGAGTGCATCGATTTGAAACGGAACAGTACCATGGTGCACTACTCTCCAGCGTTGGTATATCGACGACAAGCCACGGTGATCGTGTTTTACCATAAAATTCACGTGAAGAAAACGATGGGTAAAAAAAACTTTCGAGTCCTGAAAGTGATTCGGGTAGTCTTTTTTTGGATATGGAACTATGCATTGACGACTAAAAGCTGTCAAAGCCATAGAACTCACAGAGAGCTTCGTATTGACTGGTTATGGATCCCGTAACTCCAAAAGAGGCAACCGTTATGGCTGTCCAAATAATCGATATCCTAAGGGCGCAACTTCTACGGTGAAAGGTGCAACATCCGTCCAAAATGCTGAAACAGTGCCATACGACTTTTAGAAATGAGTGCGTGGATTTGAAACGGAACAGTACCATGGTGCACCACTCTCTAGCGTTGCTATATCGACGACCAGCCACGGTGATCGCGTTTTATCATAAAATTCATGTGAAGAAAACGATGGGTAAAAAAACCTTTCGAGTCCCGAAAGTGATTCGGGTAGTCTTTCTTTGGATATGGAACTATGCATTGATGACTAAAAGCCATTAAAGCCCTAGAACTCACAGAAATCTTCGTTTTGACTGGTTAAAGCTCCCGTAACTCCAAAAGAGGCAACCGTTATGGCTGTTTGAATAATCGATATCCTCAGGGCGCAACATCTACGGTGCAAGGTGCAACATCCGTCCAAAATACCGAAACAGTGCCGTACGACTTTTAGAAATGAGTGCATGGATTTGAAATGAAATAGTACCATGGTGCATCACTCTCCAGCGGTGGTATATCGACGACCATACACGGTGATCGCGTTTTACCATAAAATTCATGTGAAGAAAACGATGGGTAAAAAAAAACTATCGAGTCCTCAAAGTGATTCGGGTAGTTCTTTTTGGATATTGAACCATGCATTGATGGCTAAAACCCATCAAAGCCGTAGAACACACAGAGAGCTTCGTTTTGACTGGTTAAGGCTCCCGCAACTCCAAAAGAGGCAACCGTTATGGCTGTCCGAATAATCGATATCCTCAGGAAGCAACATCTACGGTGCAAGGTGCAACATCCGTCCAAAATGCCGAAACAATGCCGTACAACTTTTGGAAATGAGTGCACAGATTTGAAATGGAACATTACCATGGTGCACCACACTATAACGGTGGTATATCGAAGACCAGCAGTGTTGATCGTGTTTTACCATAAAATTCAGGTGAAGAAAACGATGGGTAAAAAAACTATCGAGTCCCGAAAGTGATTCGGGTAGTCTTTTTTAGGATATGGAACCATTCATAAACGGCTAAAAGCCATCAAAGCCGTAGAACTCATAGAGAACTTCATTTTGATTGGTTATGGCTTCCGTAACTCCAAAAGAGGCAACCGTTATGGTTGTATGAATAATCGATATCCTCAGGGCGCAACATCTACGATGCAAGGTGCAACATCCGTCCAAAATACCGAAACAGTGCCCTACGACTTTTAGAAATGAGTGCATGGATTTGAAATGGAATAGTACCATGGTGCACCACTCTCCAACGGTGGAATATCGACGACCAGCCACGGTGATCGCGTTTTACCATAAAATTCACGTGAAGAAAACGATGGTTAAAAAAAACTATCGAGTCCCGAAAGTTCTTCGGGTAGTCTTTTTTGGGGTATGGAACTATGCATTGATAGCTAAAAGCTATCTAAGCCGTAGAACTCACAGAGAGCTTCATTTTGACTAGTTATGGCTCCCGTAACTCCAAAAGAGGCAACCATTATGGCTGTCCAAATAATCGATATCCTCAGGGCACAACATCTACGGTGCAAGGTGCAACATCCATCCAAAATGCAGAAACAGTGTCGTACGACTTTTAGAAATGAGTGCATGGATTTGAAACGGAACAGTACCATGGTGCACTACTCTCCAGCGTTGGTATATCGACGACAAGCCACGGTGATCGTGTTTTACCATAAAATTCACGTGAAGAAAACGATGGGTAAAAAAAACTTTCGAGTCCCGAAAGTGATTCGGGTAGTCTTTTTTTGGATATGGAACTATGCATTGACGACTAAAAGCTGTCAAAGCCATAGAACTCACAGAGAGCTTCGTATTGACTGGTTATGGATCCCGTAACTCCAAAAGAGACAACCGTTATGGCTGTCCAAATAATCGATATCCTAAGGGCGCAACTTCTACGGTGAAAGGTGCAACATCCGTCCAAAATGCTGAAACAGTGCCATACGACTTTTAGAAATGAGTGCGTGGATTTGAAACGGAACAGTACCATGGTGCACCACTCTCTAGCATTGCTATATCGACGACCAGCCACGGTGATCGCGTTTTACCATAAAATTCATGTGAAGAAAACGATGGGTAAAAAAACCTTTCGAGTCCCGAAAGTGATTCGGGTAGTCTTTCTTTGGATATGGAACTATGCATTGATGACTAAAAGCCATTAAAGCCCTAGAACTCACAGAAATCTTCGTTTTGACTGGTTAAAGCTCCCGTAACTCCAAAAGAGGCAACCGTTATGGCTGTCTGAATAATCGATATCCTCAGGGCGCAACATCTACGGTGCAAGGTGCAACATCCGTCCAAAATACCGAAACAGTGCCGTACGACTTTTAGAAATGAGTGCATGGATTTGAAATGAAATAGTACCATGGTGCATCACTCTCCAGCGGTGGTATATCGACGACCATACACGGTGATCGCGTTTTACCATAAAATTCATGTGAAGAAAACGATGGGTAAAAAAAACTATCGAGTCCTCAAAGTGATTCGGGTAGTTTTTTTTGGATATTGAACCATGCATTGATGGCTAAAACCTGTCAAAGCTGTAGAACACACAAAGAGCTTCATTTTGACTGGTTAAGGCCCCCGCAACTCCAAAAGAGGCAACTGTTATGGCTGTCAGAATAATCGATATCCTCAGGGCGCAACATCTACGGTGCAAGGTGCAACATCCGTCCAAAATGCCGAAACAGTGCCGTACGACTTTTGGAAATGAGTGCACGGATTTGAAACGGAACATTACCATGGTGCACCACACTCCAACGGTGGTATATCGACGACCAGCCATGGTGATCGCGTTTTACCATAAAATTCACGTGAAGAAAACGATGGGTAAAAAAACTATCGAGTCCCGAAATTGATTCGGGTAGTCTTTTTTAGGATATGGAACCATACATTGACGGCTAAAAGCCATCAAAGCTGTAGAACTCACAGAGAGCTTCGTTTTGATTGGTTATGGCTTCCATAACTCCAAAAGAGTCAACCGTTATGATTGTATGAATAATCGATATCCTCAGGGCGCAACATCTACGGTGCAAGGTGCAACATCCGTCCAAAATACCGAAACAGTGTCGTACGACTTTTAGAAATGAGTGCATGGATTTGAAACGGAATAGTACCATGGTGCATCACTCTCCAGCGGTGGTATATCGACGATCATACACGGTGATCGCTTTTTACCATAAAATTCATGTGAAAAAAAACGATGGGTAAAAAAAAACTATCGAGTCCTGAAAGTGATTCGGGTAGTCTTTTTTTGGATATGGAACTATGCATCGACGGCTAAAAGCAGTCAAAGCCGTAGAACTCACAGAGAGCTTCGTTTTGACTGGTTATGGCTCCCGTAACTCCAAAAGAGGCAACCGTTATTACTGTCGAAATAATCGATATCCTTAGGGCGCAACGTCTACGGTGCAAGGTGCAACATCCGTCCAAAATGCGGAAACAGTGTCGTACGACTTTTAGAAATGAGTGCATGGATTTGAAACGGAATAGTACCATGGTGCACCACTCTCCATCGGTGGAATATCAACGACCAACCACGGTGATCGCGTTTTACCATAAAATTCACGTGAAGAAAACGATGGTTAAAAAAAACTATCGAGTCCCGAAAGTTATTCGGGTAGTCTTTTTTTGGGTATGGAACTATGCATTGACGGCTAAAAGCTGTCTAAGCCGTAGAACTCACAGAGAGCTTCCTTTTGACTGGTTGTGGCTCCCGTAACTCCAAAAGAGGCAACCGTTATGGCTGTCCAAATAATCGATATCCTCAGAGCGCAACATCTACGGTGCAAGGTGCAACATCCGTCCAAAATGCAGAAACAGTGTCGTACGACTTTTAGAAATGAGTGCATTGATTTGAAATGGAACAGTACCATGGTGCACCACTCTCCAGCGGTGGAATATCGACGACCAGCCACGGTGATCGCGTTTTACCATAAAATTCAAATGAAGAAAACGATGGTTAAAAAAAACTATCGAGTCCCGAAAGTGATTCGGGTAGTCTTTTTTCGGGTATGGAACTATGCATTGATGGCTAAAAGTTGTCAAAGCCATAGAAATCACAGAGAGCTTCGTTTTGACTGGTTATGGCTCCCGTAACTCCAAAAGAGGTAACCGTTATGGCTGTCCAAATAATCGATATCCTCAGGGCGCAACATCTACGGTGCAAGGTGCAACATCCGTCCAAAATGCTGAAACAGTGCCATACGACTTTTAGAAATGAGTGCATGGATTTGAAACAGAACAGTACCATGGTGCACCACTCTCCAGCGTTGGTATATCGACGACCAGCCACGGTGATCGCGTTTTACCTTAAAATTCACGTGAAGAAAACGGTGCGTAAAAAAAACTTTCGAGTCCCGAAAGTGGTTCGGGTAGTCTTTCTTTGGAAACGGAACTATGCATTGATGACTAAAAGCCATTAAAGCCCTTGAACTCACAGAAAGCTTCATTTTGACTGGTTAAAGCTCCCATAACTCCAAAAGAGGCAACCGTTATGGCTATCCGAATAATCGATATCCTCAGGGCGCAACATCTACGGTGCAAGGTGCAACATCCGTCCAAAATACCGAAACAGTGCCGTACGACTTTTAGAAATGAGTGCATGGATTTGAAACGGAACAGTACCATGGTGCATCACTCTTCAGCGGTGGTATATCGACGACCATACACGGTGATCGCGTTTTACCATAAAATTCATGTGAAGAAAACGATGGGTAAAAAAAACTATCGAGTCCTTAAAGTGATTCGGGTAGTTTTTTTGGATATGGAACTATGCATTGACGGCTAAAGCTGTCAAAGCCGTAGAACTCACAGAGAGCTTCGTTTTGACTGGTTATGGCTCCCATAACTCCAAAAGAGGCAACCGTTATGGCTGTCCAAATAATCGATATCCTTAGGGCGCAACATCTACGGTGCAAGGTGCGACATCCGTCCAAAATGCCGAAACAGTGCCGTACGACTTTTAGAAATGAGTGCATGGATTTGAAACGGAACAGTACCATGGTGCATCACTCTCCAGCGTTGGTATATCGACGACAAGAGACGGTGATCGCGTTTTACCATAATATTCATGTGAAGAAAACGATGGGTAAAAAAAACTATCGAGTCCTGAAAGTGATTCGAGTAGTTTTTTTTGGATATGGAACTATGCATTGACGACTAAAAGCTGTCAAAGCCGTAGAACTCACAGAGAGCTTCGTTTTGACTGGTTATGGCTCCCGTAACTCCAAAAGAGGCAACCGTTATGGCTGTCCAAATAATCGATATCCTCAGGGCGCAACTTCTACGGTGCAAGGTACAACATCAGTCCAAAATGCCAAAACAATGCCGTACGACTTTTAGAAATGAGTGCATGGATTTGAAACGGAACAGTACCATGGTGCACCACTCTCCAGAAGTGGAATATCGACGACCAGCCACGGTGATCGCGTTTTACCATAAAATTCACGTGAAGAAAACGATGGGTAAAAAAAACTATCGAGTCCCGATAGTGATTCGAATAGTCTTTTTTTGGATATGGAACTATGCATTGACGACTAAAAGCTGTCAAAGCCGTAGAACTCACAGAGAGCTTCGTTTTGACTGGTTATGGCTCCCATAACTCCAAAAGAGGCAAACGTTATGGCTGTTCAAATAATCGATATCCTTAAGGCGCAACATCTATGGTGCAAGGTGCAACATCCATCCAAAATGCCAAAACAGTGTCGTACGAATTTTAGAAATGAGTACATGGATTTGAAATGGAACAGTACCATGGTGCACCACTCTCTAGCGTTGTTATATCGACGACAAGCCACGTTGATCGTGTTTTACCATAAAATTCACGTGAAGAAAACGATGGGTAAAAACAAAACTTTCGAGTCTCAAAAGTGATTCGGGTAGTCTTTTTTTGGATATGGAACTATGCATTGACGGCTAAAAGCCGTCAAAGCCGTAGAACTCATAGAGAGCTTCATTTTGACTGGTTATGGCTCCCGTAACTCCAAAAGAGGCAACCGTTATGGCTGTCCAAATAATCGATATCCTTAGGGCGCAACATCTACGTTGCAAGGTGCAACATCCGTCCAAAATGCCGAAACAGTGCCGTACGACTTTTAGAAATGACTGCATGGATTTGAAACGGAACAGTACTATGGTGCACCACTCTCCAGCGTTGGTATATTGAAGACAAGCCACGGTGATCGTGTTTTACCATAAAATTCACGTGAAGAAAACGATGGGTAAAAAAAAACTTTCGAGTCCCGAAAGTGATTCGGGTAGTCTTTTTTGGATATGGAACTATGCATTGACGGCTAAAAGCTGTCAAAGCCGTAGAACTCAGAGAGAGCTTCCTTTTGACTGGTTGTGGCTCCCGTAACTCCAAAAGAGGCAAACGTTATGGCTTTCCAAATAATCGATATCCTCAGGGAGCAACATCTACGGTGCAAGGTGCAACATCCATCCAAAATGCCGAAACACTGTCGTATGACTTTTAGAAATGAGTGCATTATTTTGAAACAGAACAGTACCATGGTGAACCACTCTCCAGCGGTGGTATATCGACGACCAGCCACGGTGATCGCGTTTAACCATAAAATTCACGAGCAGAAAACGATGGGTAAAAAAACTATCGAGTCCGGAAAGTGATTCGGGTAGTCTTTTTTTGGATATGGACCTATGCATTGACGGCTAAAAGCTGTCAAAGCCGTAGAACTCACAGAGAGCTTCCTTTTGACTGGTTGTTGCTCCCGTAACTCCAAAAGAGGCAAACGTTATGGCTGTCCAAATAATCGATATCCTCAGGGCGCAACATCTACTGTGCAAGGTGCAACATCCGTCCAAAATACCGAAACAGTGCCTTACAACTTTTAGAAATGAGTGCATGGATTTGAAATGGAACAGTACCATGGTGCATCACTCTCCAGCGTTGGTATATCGACGACAAGAGACGGTGATCGCGTTTTACCATAATATTCATGTGAAGAAAACGATGGGTAAAAAAAACTATCGAGTCCTGAAAGTGATTCGAGTATTTTTTTTGGATATGGAACTATGCATTAACGACTAAAAGCTGTCAAAGCCGTAGAACTCATAGAGAGCTTCGTTTTGACTGGTTATGGCTCCCGTAACTCCAAAAGAGGCAACCATTATGGTTGTCCAAATAATCGATATCCTCAGGGCGCAACTTCTACGGTGCAAGGTGCAACATCAGTCCAAAATGCCAAAACAATGTCGTACGACTTTTAGAAATGAGTGCATGGATTTGAAACGGAACAGTACCATGGTGCACCACTCTCCAGAAGTGGAATATCGACGACCAGCCACGGTGATCGCGTTTTACCATAAAATTCACGTGAAGAAAACGATGGGTAAAAAAAACTATCGAGTCCCGAAAGTGATTCAGGTAGTCTTTTTTTGGATATGGAACTATGCATTGACGACTAAAAGCTGTCAAAGCCGTAGAACTCACAGAGAGGTTTGTTTTGACTGGTTATGGCTCCCGTAACTCCAAAAGAGGCAAATGTTATGGTTGTTCAAATAATCGATATCCTCAGGGCGCAACATCTACGGTGCAAGGTGCAACATCCGTCCAAAATGCCAAAACAGTGTCGTACGAATTTTAGAAATGAGTACATGGATTTGAAATGGAACAGTACCATGGTGCACCACTCTCTAGCGTTGTTATATCGACGACAAGCCACGGTGATCGTGTTTTACCATAAAATTCACGTGAAGAAAACGATGGGTAAAAACAAAACTTTCGAGTCTCGAAAGTGATTCGGATAGTCTTTTTTTGGATATGGAACTATGCATTGACGGCTAAAAGCTGTCAAAGCCGTAGAACTCACAAAGAGCTTCATTTTGACTGGTTATGGATCCCGTAACTCCAAAAGAGGCAACCGTTATGGCTGTCCAAATAATCGATATCCTTAGGGCGCAACATCTACGTTGCAAGGTGCAACATCCGTCCAAAATGCCGAAACAGTGCCGTACGACTTTTAGAAATGAGTGCATGGATTTGAAACGGAACAGTACTATAGTGCACCACTCTCCAGCGTTGGTATATTGACGACAAGCCACGGTGATCGTGTTTTACCATAAAATTCACGTGAAGAAAACGATGGGTAAAAAAAACTTTCGAGTCCCGAAAGTGATTCGGGTAGTCTTTTTTGGATATGGAACTATGCATTGACGGCTAAAAGCTGTCAAAGCCGTAGAACTCATAGAGAGCTTCCTTTTGACTGGTTGTGGCTCCCGTAACTCCAAAAGAGGCAAACGTTATGGCTGTCCAAATAATCGATATCCTCAGGGCGCAACATCTACGGTGCAAGGTGCAACATCCGTCCAAAATACCGAAACAGTGTCGTACGACTTTTAAAAATGAGTGCATGGATTTGAAATTGAACAGTACCATGGTGCACCACTCTCTAGCGTTGGTATATCGACGACAAGCCACGGTGATCGTGTTTTACCATAAAATTCACGTGAAGAAAACGATGGGTAAAAACAAAACTTTCGAGTCCCGAAAGTGATTCGGTAGTCTTTTTTGGATATGGAACTATGCATCGACGGCTAAAAGCTGTCAAAGCCGTAGAACTCACAGAGAGCTTCGTTTTGACTAGTTATAGCTCCCGTAACTCCAAAAGAGGCAACCGTTATGGCTGTCCAAATAATCGATATCCTTAGGGGGCAACATCTACGTTGCAAGGTGCAACATCCGTCCAAAATGTCGAAACAGTGCCGTACGACTTTTAGAAATGAGTGCATGGATTTGAAACAGAACAGTACCATGGTGCACCACTCTCCAGCGTTGGTATATCGACGACAAGCCACGGTGATCGTGTTTTACCATAAAATTCACGTGAAGAAAACGATGGGTAAAAACAAAACTTTCGAGTCCCAAAAGTGATTCGGGTATTCTTTTTTGGATATGGAACTATGCATTGACGGCTAAAAGCTGTCAAAGCCGTAGAACTCACAGAGAGCTTCCTTTTGACTGGTTGTGGCTCCCGTAACTCCAAAAGAGGCAAACATTATGGCAGTCCGAATAATCGATATCCTCAGGGCGCAACATCTACGGTGCAAGGTGCAACATCCGTCCAAAATGCCGAAACACTGCCGTACGACTTTTAGAAATGAGTGCATTGTTTTGAAACAGAATAGTACCATGGTGAACCACTCTCCAGCGGTGGTATATCGACGACCAGCCACGGTGATCGCGTTTAACTATAAAATTCACGAGCAGAAAACGATGGAAAAAAAAACTATCGAGTCCCGAAAGTGATTCGGGTAGTCTTTTTTTGGATATGGACCTATGCATTAACGGCTAAAAGCTGTCAAAGCCGTAGAACTCACAAAGAGCTTCCTTTTGACTTGTTGTGGCTCCCGTAACTCCAAAAGAGGCAAACGTTATGGCTGTCCAAATAATCGATATCCTCAGGGCGCAACATCTACGGTGCAAGGTGCAACATCCGTCCAAAATGCCGAAACAGTGCCGTACGACTTTTAGAAATGAGTGTATGGATTTGAAACAGAACAGTACCATGGTGAACCACTCTACAGCGGTGGTATATCGATGACCAGTCAGGGTGATCACGTTTAACCACAAAATTCACGTGTGCAGAAAACGATGGGTAAAAAAAACTATAAAGTCCCGAAAGTGATTCGGGTAGTCTTTTTTTGGATATAGAACTATGCATTGACGACTAAAAGCAATCAAAGCCCTAGAACACATAGAGAGCTTCGTTTTGACTTGTTAAAGCTTCCGTAACTCCAAAAGAGGCAACCGTTATGGCTGTCCGAATAATCGATATCCTCAGGGCGCAACATCTACGGTGCAAGGTGCAACATCCGTCCAAAATGCCGAAACAGTGCCGTACGACTTTTAGAAATGAGTGCACGGATTTGAAACGGAACATTACCATGGTGCACCACTCTCCAGCGGTGGTATATTGACGACCAGCCATGGTGATCGCGTTTTACCATAAAATTCACGTGAAAAAAACGATGGGTAAAAAAACTATCGAGTCCCAAAAGTGATTTGGGTAGTCTTTTTTAGGATATGGAACCATGCATTGACGGCTAAAAGCCATCAAAGCCATAGAACTCACAGAGAGCTTCGTTTTGATTGTTTATGGCTTCTGTAATTCCAAAAGAGGCAACCGTTATGGTTGTACGAATAATCGATATCCTCAGGGCGCAACATCTACGGTGCAAGGTTCAACATCCGTCCAAAATACCGAAACAGTGTCGTACGACTTTTAGAAATAAGTGCATGGATTTGAAACGGAACAGTACCATGGTGCACCACTCTCCAGCGTTGGTATATCGACGACAAGCCACGGTGATCGTGTTTTACCATAAAATTCACGTGAAGAAAACGATGGGTAAAAACAAAACTTTCGAGTCCCAAAAGTGATTCGGGTATTCTTTTTTGGATATGGAACTATGCATTGACGGCTAAAAGCCGTTAAAGCCGTAGAACTCACAGAGAGCTTCCTTTTGACTGGTTGTGGCTCCCGTAACTCCAAAAGAGGCAAACGTTATGGTTGTCCAAATAATCGATATCCTCAGGGCGCAACATCTACGGTGCAAGGTGCAACATCCGTCCAAAATGCCGAAACACTGCCGTACGACTTTTAGAAATGAGTGCATTGTTTTGAAACAGAATAGTACCATGGTGAACCACTCTCCAGCGGTGGTATATCGACGACCAGCCACGGTGATCGCGTTTAACTATAAAATTCACGAGCAGAAAACGATGGGTAAAAACAAAACTTTCGAGTCCCAAAAGTGATTCGGGTATTCTTTTTTGGATATGGAACTATGCATTGACGGCTAAAAGCTGTCAAAGCCGTAGAACTCGCAGAGAGCTTCCTTTTGACTGGTTGTGGCTCCCGTAACTCCAAAAGAGGCAAACGTTATGGCTGTCCAAATAATCGATATCCTTAGGGCGCAACATCTACGGTGCAAGGTGCAACATCCGTCAAAAATGCCGAAACAGTGCCCTATGAATTTTAGAAATGAGTGCATGGATTTGAAACAGAGAAGTACCATGGTGAACCACTCTCCAGCGGTGGTATATCGACGACCAGCCACGGTGATCGCGTTTAGCCATAAAATTCACATGCAGAAAACGATGGGTAAAAAAAGTATCGAGTCCCGAAAGTGATTCGGGTAGTCTTTTTTTGAATATGGAACTATGCATTGACGACTAAAAGCCATCAAAGCCCTAGAACTCACAGAGAGCTTCGTTTTGACTGGTTAAAGCTCTCGTAACTCCAAAAGAGGCAACCGTTATGGCTGTTCGAATAATCGATATCCTCAGGGCGCAACATCTACGGTGCAAGGTGCAACATCCGTCCAAAATGCCGAAACAGTGCCGTACGACATTTAGAAATGAGTGCACAGATTTGAAATGGAACATTACCATGGTGCACCACTTTCCAGCGGTGGTATATCGACGACCAGCCACGGTGATCGCGTTTTACCATAAAATTCACGTGAAGAAAACGATGGGTAAAAAAACCATCGAGTCCCGAAAGTGATTCGGGTAGTCTTTTTTAGGATATGGAACCATGCATTGACGGCTAAAAGCCATCAAAGCCATAGAACTCACAGAGTGTTTCGTTTTGATTGGTTATGGCTTCCGTAATTCCAAAAGAGGAAACCGTTATGGTTGTACGAATAATCGATATCCTCAGGGCGCAACATCTACGGTGCAAGGTTCAACATCCGTCCAAAATACCGAAACAGTGTCGTACGAATTTAAGAAATGAGTGCATGGATTTGAAACGGAACAGTACCATGGAGCATCACTCTCCAGCGGTGGTATATCGACGACCAGACACGGTGATCGCGTTTTACCATAAAATTCATGTGAGAAAACGATGGGTACAAAAAAACTATCGAGTCCTGAAACTGATTCGGGTAGTTTTTTTAGATATGGAACTATGCATTGACGGCTAAAGCTGTCAAAGCCGTAGAACTCACAGAGAGCTTCATTTTTATTGGTTATGGCTTCCGTAACTCCAAAAGAGGCAACCGTTATGGTTGTCCCAATAATCGATATCCTCAGGGCTGAACATCTACGGTGCAAGGTGCAACATCCGTCCAAAATGCCGAAACAGTGCCGTACGACTTTTAGAAATGAGTGCATTGATTTTAAACGGAACAATACCATGGTGCACCACTCTCCAGCGGTGGAATATCGACGACCAGCCACGGTGATCGCGTTTTACCATAAAATTCACGTGAAGAAAAGATGGGTAAAAAAACTATCGAGTCCCGAAAGTGATTCGGGTAGTCAACTATGCATTGACGGCTAAAAGCTGTCAAAGCCGTAGAACTCACAAAGAGCTTTGTTTTGACTGGTTATGGCTCTCGTAACTACAAAAGAGGCAACCATTATGGCTGTCCAAATAATCGATATCCTCAGGGCGCAACATCTACGGTGCAAGGTGCAACATCCGTCCAAAATGCCGAAACAGTGCCGTACGACTTTTAGAAATGAGTGCATGGATTTGAAATGGAACAGTACCATGGTGCACCACTCTCTAGCGTTGGTATATCGACGACAAGCCACGGTGATCGTGTTTTACCATAAAATTCACGTGAAGAAAACGATGGGTAAAAACAAAACTTTCGAGTCCCGAAAGTGATTCGGTAGTCTTTTTTGGATATGGAACTATGCATCGACGGCTAAAAGCTATCAAAGCCGTAGAACTCACAAAGAGCTTCGTTTTGACTAGTAATAGCTCCCGTAACTCCAAAAGAGGCAACAGTTATGGCTGTCCAAATAATCGATATCCTTAGGGCACAACATCTACGTCGCAAGGTGCAACATCCGTCCAAAATGCCGAAACAGTGCCGTACGACTTTTAGAAATGAGTGCATGGATTTGAAACAGAACAGTACCATGGTGCACCACTCTCCAGCATTGGTATATCGACGACAAGCCACGGTGATCGTGTTTTACCATAAAATTCACGTGAAGAAAACGATGGGTAAAAACAAAACTTTCGAGTCCCAAAAGTGATTCGGGTATTCTTTTTCGGATATGGAACTATGCATTGACGGCTAAAAGCTGTCAAAGCCGTAGAACTCACAGAGAGCTTCCTTTTGACTGGTTGTGGCTCCCGTAACTCCAAAAGAGGCAAACGGTATGGCTGTCCAAATAATCGATATCCTCAGGGCGCAACATCTACGGTGCAAGGTGCAACATCCGTCCAAAATGCCGAAACATTGTCGTACGACTTTTAGATATGTGTGCATGGATTGGAAACAGAACAGTACCATGGTGAACCACTCTCCAGCGGTGGTATATCGACGACCAGCCACGGTGATCGCGTTTGACCATAAAATTCACGTGCAGAAAACGATGGGTAAAAAAAACTATCGAGTCCTGAAAGTGATTCGGGTATTCTTTTTTTGGATATGGAACTATGCATTGACGACTAAAAGCAATCAAAGCCCTAGAACTCACAGAGAGCATCGTTTTGACTGGTTAAAGCTCCTGTGACTCCAAAAGAGGCAACGGTTATGGCTGTCCGAATAATCGATATCCTCAAGGCGCAACATCTACGGTGCTAGGTGCAACATCCATCCAAAATGCCGAAACAGTGCCGTACGACTTTTAGAAATGAGTGCACATATTTGAAATGGAACATTACCATGGTGCACCACTCTCCAGCGGTGGTATATCGACGACCAGCCGCGGTGATCGCATTTTACCATAAAATTCACGTGAAGAAAACGATGGGTAAAAAAACTATCAAGTCCCGAAAGTGATTCGGGTAGTCTTTTTTAGGATATGGAACTATGCATTGACGGCTAAAGCTGTCAAAGCCGTAGAACTCACAAAGAGCTTCATTTTTACTGGTTATGGCTCCCGTAACTCCAAAAGAGGCAACCTTTATGGTTGTCCCAATAATCGATATCCTCAGGGCTGAACATCTACGGTGCAAGGTGCAACATCCGTCCAAAATGTCGAAACAGTGTCGTACGACTTTTAGAAATGAGTGCATTGATTTGAAACGGAACAATACCATGGTGCACCACTCTCCAGCGGTGGAATATCGACGACCAGCCACGGTGATCGCGTTTTACCATAAAATTCACGTGAAGAAAAGATGGGTAAAAAAACTATCGAGTCCCGAAAGTGATTCGGGTAGTCAACTATGCATTGACGGCTAAAAGCTGTCAAAGCCGTAGAACTCACAAAGAGCTTCGTTTTTACTGGTTATGGCTCTTGTAACTCCAAAAGAGGCAACCATTATGGCTGTCCAAATAATCGATATCCTCAGGGCGCAACATCTACGGTGCAAGTTGCAACATCCGTCCAAAATGCCGAAATAGTGTCGTACGACTTTTAGAAATGAGTGCATGGATTTGAAATGGAACAGTACCATGGTGCACCACTCTCTAGCGTTGGTATATCAACGACAAGCCACGGTGATCGTGTTTTACCATAAAATTCACGTGAAGAAAACGATGGGTAAAAACAAAACTTTCGAGTCCCGAAAGTGATTCGGTAGTCTTTTTTGGATATGGAACTATGCATCGACGGCTAAAAGCTGTAAAAGCCAGAGAACTCACAGAGAGCTCTGTTTTGACTAGTTATAGCTCCCGTAACTCCAAAAGAGGCAACCGTTATGGCTGTCCAAATAATCGATATCCTTAGGGCGCAACATCTACGTTGCAAGGTGCAACATCCGTCCAAAATGCCGAAACAGTGTCGTACGACTTTTAGAAATGAGTGCATGGATTTGAAACGGAACAGTACCATGGTGCACCGCTCTCCAACGATGGTATATCGACGACAAGCCACGGTGATCGTGTTTTACCATAAAATTCACGTGAAGAAAACGATGGGTAAAAACAAAACTTTCGAGTCCCAAAAGTGATTCGGGTAGTCTTTTTTGGATATGGAACTATGCATTGACGGCTAAAAGCTGTCAAAGCCGTAGAACTCACAGAGAGCTTCCTTTTGACTGGTTGTGGCTCCCGTAACTCCAAAAGAGGCAAACGTTATGGCTGTCCAAATAATCGATATCCTCAGGGCGTAACATCTACGGTGCAAGGTGCAACATCTGTCCAAAATGCCGAAACATTGCCGTACGACTTTTAGATATGTGTGCACGGATTTGAAACAGAACAATACCATGGTTAACCACTCTCCAACGGTGGTATATCGACGACCAGCCACGGTGATCGCGTTTAACCATAAAATTCACGTGCAGAAAACGATGGGTAAAAAAAACTATCGAGTCCCGAAAGTGATTCGGGTAGTCTTTTTTTGGATATGGAACTATGCATTGACGGCTAAAAGCTGTCGCAGCCGTAGAACTCACAGAGAGCTTCCTTTTGACTGGTTGTGGCTCCCGTAACTCCAAAAGAGGCAAACGTTATGGCTGTCCAAATAATCGATATCCTCAGGGCGCAACATCTACGGTGCAAGGTGCAACATCCGTCCAAAATACCGAAACAGTGTCGTACGACTTTTAAAAATAAGTGCATGGATTTGAAATAGAATAGTACCATGGTGAACCACTCTCCAGTGGTGGTATATCGACGACCAGCCACGGTGATCGCGTTAACCATAAAATTCACGTGTAGAAAACGATGGGTAAAAAAAACTATCGAGTCCCGAAAGTGATTCGGGTAGTCTTTTTTTGGATATAGAACTATGCATTGACGACTAAAAGCAATCAAAGCCCTAGAACTCACTAAGAGCATCGTTTTGACTGGTTAAAGCTCCCGTAACTCCAAAAGAGGCAACGGTTATGGTTGTCCGAATAATCGATATCCTCAGGGCGCAACATCTACGGTGCTAGGTGCAACATCCATCCAAAATGCTGAAACAGTGCCTACGACTTTTAGAAACGAGTGCACGGATTTGAAACGGAACATTACCATGGTGCACCACTCTCCAGCGGTGGTATATCGACGACCAGCCGCGGTGATCGCGTTTTACCATATAATTCACGTGAAGAAAATGATGGGTAAAAAAACTATCGAGTCCCGAAAGTGATTCGGGTAGTCTTTTTTAGGATATGGAACCATGCATTGACGGCTAAAAGCCATCAAAGCCATAGAACTCACAGAGAGCTTCGTTTTGATTGGTTATGGCTTCCTTAATTCCAAAAAAGGCAACCATTATGGTTATACGAATAATCGATATCCTCAGGGCGCAACATCTACGGTGCAAGGTTCAACATCCGCCCAAAATACCGAAACAGTGTCGTACGACTTTTAGAAATAAGTGCATGGATTTGAAATGGAACAGTACCATGGTGCATCACTCTCCAGCGGTGGTATATCGACGACCAGACACGGTGATCGTGTTTTACCATAAAATTCATGTGAAGAAAACGATGGGTAAAAAAAACTATCGAGTCCTGAAAGTGATTCGGGTATTTTTTTTTGGATATGGAACTACGCATTGACGGCTAAAGCTGTCAAAACCGTAGAACTCACAGAGAGCTTCGTTTTGACTGATTATGGCTCCCGTAACTCCAAAAGAGGCAACCGTTATGGCTGTCCAAATAATCGATATCCTTAGGGCGCAACATCTACCGTGCAAGGTGCAACATCCGTCCAAAATGCCGAAACAATGCCGTATGACTTTTAGAAATGAGTGCATGAATTTGAAATGGAACAGTACCATGGTGCACCACTCTCCAGCGTTGGTATATCGACGACAAGCCACGGTGATCGTGTTTTACAATAAAATTAACGTGAAGAAAACGATGGGTAAAAACAAAACTTTCGAGTCCCGAAAGTGATTCAGGTAGTCTTTTTTTGGATATGAAACTATGCATTGACGGCTAAAAGCTGTCAAAGCCATAGAACTCACAGAGAGCTTCATTTTGACTGGTTGTGGCTCCCGTAACTCCAAAAGAGGTAAACGTTATGGCTGTCCAAATAATCGATATCCTCAGGGCGCAACATCTACAGTGCAAGGTGCAAAATCCGTCGAAAATGCCGAAACAGTGCCGTACGACTTTTAGAAATGAGTGCATGGATTTGAAACAGAACTGTACAATGGTGAACCACTCTCCAGCGTTGGTATATCGACGACAAGCCACGGTGATCGTGTTTTACAATAAAATTAACGTGAAGAAAACGATGGGTAAAAACAAAACTTTCGAGTCCCGAAAGTGATTCAGGTAGTCTTTTTTTGGATATGAAACTATGCATTGACGGCTAAAAGCTGTCAAAGCCATAGAACTCACAGAGAGCTTCATTTTGACTGGTTGTGGCTCCCGTAACTCCAAAAGAGGTAAACGTTATGGCTGTCCAAATAATCGATATCCTCAGGGCGCAACATCTACAGTGCAAGGTGCAAAATCCGTCGAAAATGCAGAAACAGTGCCGTACGACTTTTAGAAATGAGTGCATGGATTTGAAACAGAACTGTACAATGGTGAACCACTCTCCAGCGGTGGTATATCGACGACCAGTCACGGTGATCGCGTTTAACCATAAAATTCACGTGCAGAAAACGATGGGTAAAAAAAACTATCGAGTCCCGAAAGTGATTCGGGTGGTCTTTTATTGGATATGGAACTATGCATTGATGACTAAAAGCCATCAAAGCCCTAGAACTCACAGAGAGCTTCGCTTTGACTGGTTAAAGCTCCCGTAACTCCAAAAGAGGCAACCGTTATGGCTGTCCGAATAATCCATATCCTCAGGGCGCAACATCTACGGTGCAAGGTGCAACATCCGTCCAAAATGCCGAAACAGTGCCGTACGACTTTTAGAAATGAGTGCACGGATTTGAAACGGAACATTACCATGGTGCACCACTCTCCAGCGGTGGTATATCGACGACCAGCCGTGGTGATTGCGTTTTACCATAAAATTCACGTGAAGAAAACGATGGGTAAAAAAACTATCGAGTCCCGAAAGTGATTCGGGTAGTCTTTTTTAGGATATGGAACCATGCATTGACAGCTAAAAGCCATCAAAGCCATTGAACTCACAGAGAGCTTCATTTTGATTGGTTATGGCTTCCGTAATTCCAAAAGAGGAAACCGTTATGGTTGTACGAATAATCGATATCCCCAGGGCGCAACATCTACGGTGCAAGGTTCAACATCCGTCCAAAATACGAAACAGTGCCGTACGACTTTTAGAAATGAGTGCACGAATTTGAAACGAGACATTACCATGGTGCACCTTTCTCCAGCGGTGGTATATCGACGACCAGCCGCGGTGATCGCGTTTTACCATAAAATTCACGTGAAGAAAACGATAGGTAAAAAAACTATCGAGTCCCAAAAGTGATTCGGGTAGTCTTTTTTAGGATATGGAACCATGCATTGACGGCTAAAAGCCATCAAAGCCGTAGAACTCACAGAGAGCTTCGTTTTGATTGGTTATGGCTTCCAAAATTCCAAAAGAGGCAACCATTATGGTTGTACGAATAATCGATATCCTCAGGGCGCAACATCTACGGTGCAAGATTCAACATCCGCCTAAAAAATCGAAACAGTGTCGTACGACTTTTAGAAATAAGTGCATGGATTTGAAATGGAACAGTACCACGGTGCATCACTCTCCAGCGGTGGTTTATCGACGACCAGACACAGTGATTGCGTTTTACCATAAAATTCATGTGAAGAAAACGATGGGTAAAAAAAACTATCGAGTCCTGAAAGTGATTCGGGTAGTTTTTTTTGGATATGGAACTATGCATTGACGGCTAAACCTGTCAAAACCATAGAACTCACAGAGAGCTTCGTTTTGACTGATTATGGCTCCCATAACTCCAAAAGAGGCAACCGTTATGGCTGTCCAAATAATCGATATCCTTAGGGCACAACATCTACGGTGCAAGGTGCAACATCCGTCCAAAATGCCAAAACAGTGCCGTACGACTTTTAGAAATGAGTGCATGCATTTGAAACGGAACAGTACCATGGTGCACCACTCTCCAGCGTTGGTATATCGACGACAAGCCACGGTGATCGTGTTTTACCATAAAATTCACGTGAAGAAAACGATGGGTAAAAACAAAACTTTCGAGTCCCGAAAGTGATTCAGGTAGTATTTTTTTGGATATGGAACTATGCATTGACGGCTAAAAGCTGTCAAAGCCGTAGAACTCACAGAGAGCTTCATTTTTACTGGTTGTGGATCCCGTAACACCAAAAGAGGCAAACGTTATGGCTGTCCAAATAATCGATATCCTCAGGGCGCAACATCTACAGTGCAAGGTGCAACATCCGTCCAAAATGCCGAAACATTGTCGTACGACTTTTAGAAATGAGTGCATGGATTTGAAACAGAACTGTACAATGGTGAACCACTCACCAGCGGTGATATATCGACGACCAACCACGGTGAACGCGTTTAACCATAAAATTCACGTGCAGAAAACGATGGGTAAAAAAAACTATCGAGTCCCGAAAGTGATTCGGGTAGTCTTTTTTTGGATATGGAACTATGCATTGACGACTAAAAGCCATCAAAGCCCTAGAACTCACAGAGAGCTTCGTTTTGACTAGTTAAAGCTCCCGTAACTCCAAAAGAGGCAACCGTTATGGCTGTCCGAATAATCGATATCCCCAGGGCGCAACATCTACGGTGCAAGGTTCAACATCCGTCCGAAATACCGAAACAGTGTCGTATGACTTTTAGAAATGAGTGCATGGATTTGAAACGGAACAGTACCATGGTGCATCACCCTCCAGCGGTGGTATATCGACGACCAGACACGTTGATCGCGTTTGACCATAAAATTCATGTGAAGAAAACGATGGGTAAAAAAAACTATCGAGTCCTTAAGGTGATTCGGGTAGTTTTTTTTGGATATGGAACTATGCATTGACGGCTAAAGCTGTCAAAGCCGTAGAACTCACAGAGAGCTTCGTTTTGACTGGTTATGGCTCCCATAACTCCAAAAGAGGCAACCGTTATGGCTGTTCAAATAATCGATATCCTCAGGGCGCAACATCTACGGTGCAAGGTGAGACATCCGTCCAAAATGCCGAAACAGTGCCGTACGACTTTTAGAAATGAGTGCATGGATTTGAAATGGAACAATACCATGGTGCACCACTCTCCAGCGGTGGAATATCGACGACCAGCCACGGTGATCGCGTTTTACCATAAAATTCACGTGAAGAAAACGATGGGTAAAAAAAACTATCGAGTCCCGAAAGTGATTCGGGTAGTCAACTATGCATTGACGACTAAAAGCTGTCAACGTATAACTCACAAAGAGCTTCATTTTGACTGGTTATGGCTCCCGTAACTCCAAAAGAGGCAACCGTTATGGCTGTCCAAATAATCGATATCCTCAGGGCGCAAAATCTACGATGCAAGGTGCAACATCCGTCCAAAATGCCGTAACAGTGTCGTACGACTTTTAGAAATGAGTGCATGGATTTGAAATGGAACAGTACCATGGTGCACCACTCTCCGGCGTTGGTATATCGACGACCAGCCACGGTGATCGCATTTTACCATAAAATTCACGTAAAGAAAACGATGGGTAAAAAAACTATCGAGTCCCGAAAGTGTTTCGGGTAGTCTTTTTTGGGATATGGAACTATGCATTGACGGCTAAAAGCGTCAAAGCCGTAGAACTCACAAAGAGCTTCGTTTTGACTGGTTATGGCTCCTGCAACTCCAAAAGAGGCAACCATTATGGCTGTCCGAATAATCGATATCCTCAGGGCGCAACATCTACGGTGCAAGGTGCAACATCCGTCCAAAATGCCGAAACAGTGCCGTACGACTTTTAGAAACAAGTGCATGGATTTGAAACGGAACAGTACCATGGTGCACCACTCTCCAGCGTTGGTATATCGACGACCAGCCACTATGATCGCGTTTTACCACAAAATTCACGTGAAGAAAACGATGGGTAAAAAAAACTATCGAGTCCCGAAAGTGTTTCGGGTAGTCTTTTTTTGGATATGGAACTATGCATTGACGGCTAAAAGCGTCAAAGCCGTAGAACTCACACAGAGCTTCGTTTTGACTAGTTATGGCTCCTGCAACTCCAAAAGAGGCAACCGTTATGGCTGTCCGAATAATCGATATCCTCAAGGCGCAACATCTATGGTGCAAGGTGCAACATCCGTCCAAAATGCCAAAATAGTGCCGTACGACTTTTAGAAATGAGTGCATGGATTTGAAATGGAACGGTACCATGGTGCACCACTCTCCAGCGGTGGTATATCGACGACCATCCACGGTGATCGCGTTTTACCACAAAATTCACGTGAAGAAAACGATGGGTAGAAAAAATTATCGAGTCCCGAAAGTGTTTCGGGTAGTCTTTTTTGGGATATTAAACTATGCATTGACGGCTAAAAGCGTCAAAGTCATATAACTCACAGAGAGCTTCGTTTTGACTGGTTCTGGCTCTCGTAACTCCAAAAGAGGCAACCGTTATGGCTGTCCGAATAATCGATATCCTCAGGCCGCAACATCTATGGTGCAAGGTGCAACATCCGTCCAAAATGTCGTAACAGTGTCGTACGACTTTTAGAAATGAGTGCATGGATTTGAAATGGAACAGTACCATGGTGCACCACTCTCCAGCGTTGGTATATCGACGACCAGCCACGGTGATCGCGTTTTAGCATAAAATTCACGTGAAGAAAACGATGGGTAAAAAAACTATCGAGTCCCGAAAGTGTTTCGGGTAGTCTTTTTTGGGATATGGAACTATGCATTGACGGCTAAAAGCATCAAAGCCGTAGAACTCACAGAGAGCTTCGTTTTGACTGGTTATGGCTCCTGCAACTCCAAAAGAGGCAACCGTTATGGTTGTCCGAATAATCTTCCTCAGGGCGCAACATCTATGGTGCAAGGTGCAACATCCGTCCAAAATGCCGAAACAGTGCCGTACGACTTTTAGAAATGAGTTCATGGATTTGAAACGGAAGAGTACCATGGTGCACCACTCTCCAGCGGTGGTATATCGACGACCAGCCACGGTGATCGCGTTTTACCACAAAATTCACGTGAAGAAAACGATGGGTAAAAAAACTATCGAGTCCCGAAAGTGTTTCGGGTAGTCTTTTTTGGGATATTGAACTATGCATTGACGGCTAAAAGCGTCAAACTCGTATAACTCACAGAGAGCTTCGTTTTGACTGGTTATGGCTCTCGTAACTCCAAAAGAGGCAACCGTTATGGCTATCTGAATAATCGATATCCTCAGGGTGCAACATCTACGGTGCAAGGTGCAACATCCATCCAAAATGTCGTAACAGTGTCGTACGACTTTTAGAAATGAGTGCATGGATTTGAAATGGAACAGTACCATGGTGCACCACTCTCCAGCGTTGATATATCGACGACCAGCCACGGTGATCGCGTTTTACCATAAAATTCACGTGAAGAAAACGATGGGTAAAAAACACTATCGAGTCCCGAAAGTGATTCGGGTAGTCAACTATGCATTGACGGCTAAAAGCTGTCATAGCCGTAGAACTCACAAAGAGCTTCGTTTTGACTGGTTATGGCTCTCGTAACTCCAAAAGAGGCAACCATTATGGCTGTCCAAATAATCGATATCCTCAGGGCGCAACATCTACGGTGAAAGGTGCAACATCCATCCAAAATGCAGAAACAGTGCTGTACGACTTTTAGAAATGAGTGCATGGATTTGAAATGGAACAATACCCTGGTGCACCACTCTCTAGCATTGGTATATCGACGACAAGCCACGGTGATCGTGTTTTACCATAAAATTCACGTGAAGAAAACGATGGGTAAAAACAAAACTTTCGAGTCCCGAAAGTGATTCGGTAGTCTTTTTTGGATATGGAACTATGCATCGACGGCTAAAAGCTGTCAAAGCCGTAGAACTCACAGAGAGCTTCGTTTTGACTAGTTATAGCTCCCGTAACTCCAAAAGTGGCAACCGTTATGGCTGTCCAAATAATCGATATCCTTAGGGCACAACATCTACGTTGCAAGGTGCAACATCCGTCCAAAATGCCGAAACAGTGCCGTACGACTTTTAGAAATGAGTGCATGGATTTGAAATGGAACAGTACCATGGTGCACCACTCTCCAGCGTTGGTATATCGACGACAAGCCACGGTGATCGTGTTTTACCATAAAATTCACGTGAAGAAAACGATGGGTAAAAACAAAACTTTCGAGTCCCAAAAGTGATTCGGGTAGTCTTTTTTGGATATGGAACTATGCATTGACGGCTAAAAGCTGTCAAAGCCGTAGAACTCACAGAGGGCTTCCTTTTGACTGGTTGTGGCTCCCGTAACTCCAAAAGAGGAAAACGTTATGGCTGTCCAAATAATCGATATCCTCAGGGTGCAACATCTACGGTGCAAGGTGCAACATCCGTCCAAAATGCCGAAACATTGCCGTACGACTTTTAGATATGTGTGCATGGATTTGAAACAGAACAGTACCATGGTGAACCACTCTCCAGCGGTGGTATATCGACGATCAGCCACGGTGATCGCGTTTAACCATAAAATTCACGTGCAGAAAACGATGGATAAAAAAACTATCGAGTCCCGAAAGTGATTCGGGTAGTCTTTTTTTGGATATGGAACTATGCATTGACGGCTAAAAGCTGTCGCAGTCGTAGAACTCACAGAGAGCTTCCTTTTGACTGGTTGTGGCTCCCGTAACTCCAAAAGAGGCAAACGTTATGGCTGTCCAAATAATCGATATCCTCAGGGTGCAACATCTACAGTGCAAGGTGCAACATCCGTCCAAAATGCCGAAACAGTACCGTACGACTTTTAGAAATAAGTGCATGGATTTGAAACAGAATAGTACCATGGTGAACCACTCTCCAGCGGTGGTATATCGACGACCAGCCACGGTGATCGTGTTTAACCATAAAATTCACGTGTAGAAAACGATGGGTAAAAAAAACTATCGAGTCCCGAAAGTGATTCGGGTAGTCTTTTTTTGGATATAGAACTATGCATTGATGACTAAAAGCATTAAAAGCCCTAGAACTCACAGAGAGCTTCGTTGTGACTGGTTAAAGCTCCCGTAACTCCAAAAGAGGCAATGGTTATGGCTGTCTGAATAATCGATATCCTCAGGGCGCAACATCTACGGTGCTAGGTGCAACATCCATCCAAAATGCCGAAACAGTGTCGTACGACTTTTAGAAATGAGTGCACGGATTTGAAACAGAACATTACCATGGTGCACCACTCTCCAGTGGTGGTATATCGATGACCAACCGCGGTGATCGCGTTTTACCATAAAATTCACGTGAAGAAAACGATGGGTAAAAAAACTATCGAGTCCCGAAAGTGATTCGGGCAGTCTTTTTTAGGATATGGAACCATGCATTGACGGCTAAAAGCCATCAAAGCCATAGAACTCACAGAGAGCTTCGTTTTTATTGGTTATGGCTTCCGTAATTCCAAAAAAGGCAACCATTATGGTTGTACGAATAATCGATATCCTCAGGGCGCAACATTTATGGTGCAAGGTTCAACATCCGCCCAAAATACCGAAACAGTGTCGTACGACTTTTAGAAATAAGTGCATGGATTAGAAATGGAACAGTACCATGGTGCATCACTCTCCAACGGTGGTATATCGACGACCAGACACGGTGATCGCGTTTTACCATAAAATTCATGTGAAGAAAACGATGGGTAAAAAAAAACTATCGAGTCCTTAAAGTGATTCGGGTAGTTTTTTTTGGATATGGAACTATGCATTGATGGCTAAAGCTTTCAAAACCGTAGAACTCACAGAGAGCTTCGTTTTGACTGATTATGGCTCCCGTAACTCCAATAGAGGCAACCGTTATGGCTGTCCAAATAATCGATATCCTTAGGGCGCAACATCTACGGTGCAAGGTGCAACATCCGTCCAAAATGCCAAAACAGTGCCGTACGACTTTTAGAAATGAGTGCATGGATTTGAAACGGAACAGTACCATGGTGCACCACTCTCCAGCGTTGGTATATCGACGACAAGCCACGGTGATCGTGTTTTACCATAAAATTCACGTGAAGAAAACGATGGGTAAAAACAAAACTTTCGAGTCCCGAAAGTGATTCAGGTAGTCTTTTTTTGGATATGGAACTATGCATTGACGGCTAAAAGCTGTTAAAGCCGTAGAACTTACAGAGAGCTTCATTTTGACTAGTTGTGGCTCCCGTAACTCCAAAAGAGGCAAACGTTATGGCTGTCCAAATAATCGATATCCTCAGGGCGCAACATCTACGGTGCAAGGTGCAACATCCGTCCAAAATGCCGAAACAGTGCCGTACGACTTTTAGAAATGAGTGCATGGATTTGAAACAGAACTGTACAATGGTGAACCACTCTCCAGCGGTGGTATATCGACGACCAGCCACGGTGATCGCGTTTAACCATAAAATTCACATGCAGAAAACGATGGGTAAAAAAAACCATCGAGTCCCGAAAGTGATTCGGGTGGTCTTTTTTTGGATATGGAACTATGCATTGACGACTAAAATCCATCAAAGCCCTAGAACTCACAGAGAGCTTCGTTTTGACTGGTTAAAGCTCCCGTAACTCCAAAAGAGGCAACCGTTATGGCTGTCCGAATAATCGATATCCTCAGGGCGCAACATCTATGGTGCAAGGTGCAACATCCGTCCAAAATGCCGAAACAGTGCCGTACGACTTTTAAAAATGAGTGCACGGATTTGAAACGGAACATTACCATGGTGCACCACTCTCCAGCGGTGGTATATCGACGACCAGCCACGGTGATCGTGTTTTACTATAAAATTCACGTGAAGAAAACGATTGGTAAAAAAACTATCGAGTCCCGAAAGTGATTCGGGTAGTCTTTTTTAGGATATGGAACCATGCATTGACAGCTAAAAGCCATCAAAGCCATAGAACTCACAGAGAGCTTCGTTTTGATTGGTTATGGCTTTCGTAATTCCAAAAGAGGAAACCGTTATGGTTGTACGAATAATCGATATCCCCAGGGCGCAACATCTACGGTGCAAGGTTCAACATCCGTCTAAAATACCGAAACAGTGCCGTACGACTTTTAGAAATGAGTGCACGGATTTGAAACGGAACATTACCATGGTGCACCACTCTCCAGCGGTGGTATATCGACGACCAGCCGCGGTGATCGCGTTTTACCATAAAATTCACGTGAAGAAAACGATGTGTAAAAAAACTATCGAGTCCCGAAAGTGATTCGGGTAGTCTTTTTTAGGATATGGAACCATGCATTGACGGCTAAAAGCCATCAAAGCCGTAGAACTCACAGAGAGCTTCGTTTTGATTGGTTATGGCTTACGTAATTCCAAAAGAGGCAACCATTATGGTTGTACGAATAATCGATATCCTCAGGGCGCAACATCTACAGTGCAAGGTTCAACATCCGCCCAAAATACCGAAACAGTGCTGTACGACTTTTAGAAATAAGTGCATGGATTTGAAATGGAACAGTACCATGGTGCATCACTCTCCAGCGGTGGTATATCGACGACCAGACACGGTAATCGCGTTTTACCATAAAATTCATGTGAAGAAAACGATGGGTAAAAAAAAACTATCGAGTCCTGAAAGTGATTCGGGTAGTTTTTTTTGGATATGGAACTATGCATTGACGACTAAAGCTGTCAAAACCGTAGAACTCACAGAGAGCTTCGTTTTGAATGATTATGGCTTCCGTAACTCCAAAAGAGGCAACCGTTATGGTTGTCCAAATAATCAATATCCTTAGAGCGCAATATCTACGGTGCAAGGTGCAACATCCGTCCAAAATGCCGAAACAGTGTCGTACGACTTTTAGAAATGAGTGCATGGATTTGAAACGGAACAGTACAATGGTGCACCACTCTCCAGCGTTGGTATATCGACGACAAGCCATGGTGATCGTGTTTTACCATAAAATTCACGTGAAGAAAACGATGGGTAAAAACAAAACTTTCGAGTCCCGAAAGTGATTCAGGTAGTCTTTTTTTGGATATGGAACTATGCATTGACGGCTAAAAGCAGTCAAAGCCGTAGAACTCACAGAGAGCTTCATTTTGACTGGTTGTGGCTCCCGTAACTCCAAAAGAGGCAAATGTTATGGCTGTCCAAATAATCGATATCCTCAGGGCGCAACTTCTACAGTGCAAGGTGCAACATCCGTCCAAAATGCCGAAACAGTGTCGTACGAATTTTAGAAATGAGTGCATGGATTTGAAACAGAACTGTACAATGGTGAACCACTCCCCAGCGGTGGTATATCGACGACCAGCCACGGTGATCGCGTTTAACCATAAAATTCACGTGCAGAAAACGATGGGTAAAAAAAACTATCGAGTCCCGAAAGTGATTCAGGTAGTCTTTTTTTGGATATGGAACTATGCATTGACGACTTAAAGCCATCAAAGCCCTAGAACTCACAGAGAGCTTCGTTTTGACTGGTTAATGCTCCCGTAACTCCAAAAGAGGCAACCGTTATGGCTGTCCGAATAATCGATATCCCCAGGGCGCAACATCTACGGTGCAAGGTTCAACATCCATCCAAAATACCGAAACAGTGTCGTACGACTTTTAGAAATGAGTGCATGGATTTGAAATGGAACAGTACCATGGTGCATCACTCTCCAGCGGTGGTATATCGACGACCAGACACGGTGATCGCGTTTTACCATAAAATTCATGTGAAGAAAACGATGGGTAAAAAAAACTATCGAGTCCTGAAAGTGATTTGGGTAGTTTTTTTGGATATGGAACTATGCATTGACGGCTAAAGCTGTCAAAGCCGTAAAACTCACAGAGAGCTTCGTTTTGACTGGTTATGGCTCCCGTAACTCCAAAAGAGGCAACCGTTATGGCTGTCCAAATAATTGATATCCTCAGGGCGCAACATCTACGGTGCAAGGTGCGACATCCGTCCAAAATGCCGAAACAGTGCCGTACGACTTTTAGAAATGAGTGCATGGATTTGAAATGGAACAATACCATGGTGCACCACTCTCCAGCGGTGGAATATCGACGACCAGCCACGGTGATCGCGTTTTACCATAAAATTCACGTGAAGAAAACGATGGGTAAAAAAATCCTATCGAGTCCCGAAAGTGATTCGGGTAGTCAACTATGCATTGACGACTAAAAGCTGTCAAAGTCGTATAACTCACAGAGAGCTTCGTTTTGACTGGTAATGGCTCCCGTAACTCCAAAAGAGGCAACCGTTATGGCTGTCCGAATAATCGATATCCTCAGGGCGCAAAATCTACGGTGCAAGGTGCAACATCCGTCCTAAATGCCGTAACAGTGCCATACGACTTTTAGAAATGAGTGCATGGATTTGAAACGGAACAGTACCATGGTGTACCACTCTCCGGCGTTGGTATATCGACGACCAGCCACGGTGATCGCGTTTTACCATAAAATTCACGTGAAGAAAACGATGGGTAAAAAAAACTATCGAGTCCCGAAAGTGTTTCGGGTAGTCTTTTTTGGGATATGGAACTATGCATTGACAGCTAAAAGCGTCAAAGCCGTAGAACTCACAGAGAGCTTCGTTTTGAATGGTTATGGCTCCTGCAACTCCAAAAGAGGCAATGGTTATGGATGTCCGAATAATCGATATCCTCAGGGCGCAACATCTACAGTGCAAGGTGCAACATCCATCCAAAATGCCGAAACAGTGCCGTATGACTTTTAGAAACGAGTGCATGGTTTTGAAACGGAACAGTACCATGGTGCACCACTCTCCAGCGGTGGTATATCGACGACCAGCCACTGTGATCGCGTTTTACCACAAAATTCACGTAAAGAAAACGATGGGTAAAAAAAACTATCGAGTCCCGAAAGTGTTTCGGGTAGTCTTTTTTTGGATATGGAACTATGCATTGATGGCTAAAAGCGTCAAAGCTGTAGAACTCACACAGAGCTTCGTTTTGACTAGTTATGGCTCCTGCAACTCCAAAAGAGGCAACCGTTATGGCTGTCCGAATAATCGATATCCTCAAGGCGCAACATCTATGGTGCAAGGTGCAACATCCGTCCAAAATGCCGAAACAGGGCCGTACGACTTTTAGAAATGAGTGCATGGATTTGAAACGGAACAGTACCATGGTGCATCACTCTCCAGCGGTGGTATATCGACGACCATTCACGGTGATCGCGTTTTACCACAAAATTCACGTGAAGAAAACGATGGGTAGAAAAAACTATCGAGTCCCGAAAGTGTTTCGGGTAGTCTTTTTTGGGATATGGAACTATGCATTGACGGCTAAAAGCGTCAAAGCCGTAGAACTCACAGAGAGCTTCGTTTTGACTAGTTATGGCTCCTGCAACTCCAAAAGAGGCAACCTTTATGGCTGTCCGAATAATCGATATCCTCAGGGCGCAACATCTATGGTGCAAGGTGCAACATCCGTCCAAAATGCTGAAACAGTGCCGTACGACTTTTAGAAATGAGTGCATGGATTTGAAACGAAACAGTACCATGGTGCACCACTCTCCAGCGGTGGTATATCGACGACCAGCCACGATGATCACGTTTTACCTCAAAATTCACGTGAAGAAAACGATGGGTAAAAAAACTATCGAGTCCCGAAAGTGTTTCGGGTAGTCTTTTTTGGGATATTGAACTATGCATTGACGGCTAAAAGCTTTAAAGTCGTATAACTCACAGAGAGCTTCGTTTTGACTGGTTATGGCTCTCGTAACTCCCAAAGAGGCAACCGTTATGGCTTTTCGAATAATCGATATCCTCAGGGCGCAACATCTACGGTGCAAGGTGTAACATCCGTCCAAAATGCCGTAACAGTGCCGTACGACTTTTAGAAATGAGTGCATGGATTTGAAATGGAACAGTCCCATGGTGCACCACTCTCCGGCGTTGGTATATCGACGACCAGCCACGGTGATTGCGTTTTACCATAAAATTCACGTGAAGAAAACGATGGGTAAAAAAAACTATCGAGTCCCGAAAGTGTTTCGGGTAGTCTTTTTTGGGATATGGAACTATGCATTGACGGCTAAAAGCGTCAAAGCCGTAGAACTCACAGAGAGCTTCGTTTTGACTGGTTATGGCTCTTGCAACTCCAAAAGAGGCAACCGTTATGGCTGTCCGAATAATCGATATCCTCAGGGCGCAACATCTACGGTGCAAGGTGCAACATCCGTCCAAAATGCCGAAACAGTGTCGTACGACTTTTATAAATGAGTGCATGGATTTGAAACGGAAGAGTACCATGGTGCACCACTCTCCAGTGGTGGTATATCGACGACAAGCCACGGTGATCGCGTTTTACCACAAAATTCACGTGAAGAAAACGATGGGTAAAAAAAACTATCGAGTCCCGAAAGTGTTTCGGGTAGTCTTTTTTGGGATAATGAACTATGCATTGACGGCTAAAAGCGTCAAAGTCGTATAACTCACAGAGAGCTTCGTTTTTTCTGGTTATGGCTCTCGTAACTCCAAAAGAGGCAACCGTTATGGCTGTCCGAATAATCGATATCCTCAGGGCGCAACATATACGGTGCAAGGTGCAACATCCGTCCAAAATGCCGTAACAGTGCCGTATGACTTTTAGAAATGAGTGCATGGATTTGAAATGGAACAGTACCATGGTGCACCACTCTCCAACGTTGGTATATCGACGATCAGCCACGGTGATCGCGTTTTACCATAAAATTCACGTGAAGAAAACGATGGGTAAATTAAACTATCGAGTCCCGAAATGGTTTCGGGTTGTATTTTTTTAGATATGGAACTATGCATTGACGGCTAAAAGCGTCAAAGCCGTAGAACTCACAGAGAGCTTCGTTTTGACTGGTTATGGCTCCTGCCACTCCAAAAGAGGCAACCATTATGGTTGTCCGAATAATCGATATCCTCAGGGCACAATATCTACGGTGCAAGGTGCAACATCCGTCCAAAATGCCGAAACAGTGCCGTACGACTTTTAGAAACGAGTGCATGGATTTCAAACGGAACAGTACCATGGTGCACCACTCTCCAGCAGTGGTATATCGACGACCAGCCACTGTGATCGCGTTTTACCACAAAATTCAAGTGATGAAAACGATGGGTAAAAAAAACTATCGAGTCCCGAAAGTGATTCAGGTAGTCTTTTTTTGGATATGGAACTATGCATTGACGGTTAAAAGCGTCAAAGCCGTAGAACTCACAGAGAGCTTTGTTTTGACTGGTTATGGCTCCCGTAACTCCAAAAGAGGCAATCGTTACGGCTGTCCGAATAATCGATATCCTCAGGGCGCAACATCTACGATGCAAGGTGCAACATCCGTCCAAAATGCCGAAACAGTGTCGTACGACTTTTAGAAATGAGTGCATGGATTTGAAACGGAACATTACCACGGTGCACCACTCTCCAGCGGTGGTGTATCGACGACCATCAACGGTGATCGCGTTTTACCACAAAATTCACGTGGAGAAAACGATGGGTAGAAAAAACTATCGAGTCCCGAAAGTGTTTCGGGTAGTCTTTTTTGGGATATTGAACTATGCATTGACGGCTAAAAGCGTCAAAGTCGTATAACTCACAGTGAGCTTCGTTTAGACTGGTTATGGCTCTCGTAACTCCTAAAGAGGCAACTGTTATGGCTGTCCGAATAATCGATATCCTCAGGGCGCAACATCTACGGTGCAAGGTGCAACATCCGTCCAAAATGTCGTAACAGTGCCGTACGACTTTTAGAAATGAGTGCATGGATTCGAAATGGAACAGTACCATGGTGCACCACTCTCCAGCGTTGGTATATCGACGACCAGCCACGGTGATCGCATTTTACCATAAAATTCACGTGAAGAAAACGATGGGTAACAAAAACTATCGAGTCCCGAAAGTGTTTCGGGTAGTCTTTTTTGGGATATGGAACTATGCATTGACGGCTAAAAGTGTCAATGCCGTAGAACTCACAGAGAGCTTCGTTTTGACTGGTTATGGCTCCTACAACTCCAAAAGAGGCAACCGTTATGGCTGTCCGAATAATCGATATCCTCAGGGCGCAACATCTACGGTGCTAGGTGCAACATCCGTCCAAAATGCCGAAACAATGCCGTACGACTTTTAGAAATGAGTGCATGGATGTGAAATGGAATAGTACCATGGTGCACCACTCTCCAGTGGTGGTATATCGACGACCTGCCACGGTGATTGTGTTTTACCACAAAATTCTCGTGAAGAAAACGATGGGTAAAAAAAACTATCGAGTCCCGAAAGTGTTTCGGGTAGTCTTTTTTTGGATATGGAACTATGCATTGACGGCTAAAAGCGTCAAAGCCGTAGAACTCACAGAGAGCTTCGTTTTGACTGGTTATGGCTCCCGTAACTCCAAAAGAGGCAACCGTTATGGCTGTCAGAATAATCGATATCCTCAAGGCGCAACATCTACGGTGCAAGGTGCAACATCCGTCCAAAATGCCGAAACAGTGTCGTACGACTTTTAGAAATGAGTGCATGGATTTGAAATGGAACAGTACCATGGTGCACCACTCTCCAGCGGTGGTATATCGACGACCTGCCACGGTGATCGCGTTTTACCACAAAATTCTCGTGAAGAAAATGATGGGTAAAAAAGACTATCGAGTCCCGAAAGTGTTTCGGGTAGTCTTTTTTTGGATATGGAACTATGCATTGACGGCTAAAAGTGTCAAAGCCGTAGAACTCACAGAGAGCTTCGTATGACTGGTTATGGCTCCCGTAACTCCAAAAGAGGCAACCGTTATGGCTGTCCGAACAATCGATATCCTCAGGGCGCAACATCTACGGTGCATGATGCAACATCCGTCCAAAATGCCGAAACAGTGCCGTACGACTTTTAGAAATGAGTGCACGGATTTGAAACGGAATAGTACCATGGTGCACCACTCCCCAGCGTTGGTATATCGACGACCAGCCACGGTGATCGCGTTTTACCACAAAATTCATGTGAAGAAAACGATGGATAAAAAAACTATCGAGTCCCGGAAGTGTTTCGGGTAGTCTTTTTTTGGATATGGAACGATGCATTGATGGCTAAAAGCATCAAAGCTGTAGAACTCACAGAGAGCATCGTTTTGACTGGTTATGGCTCCCGTAACTCCAAAAGAGGCAACCATTTTGGCTGTCCGAATAATCGATATCCTCAGGGAGCAACATCAACGGTGCAAGGTGCAACATCCGTCCAAAATGCCGAAACAGTGTCGTACGACTTTTAGAAATGAGTGCATGGATTTGAAACGGAACAATACCATGGTGCACCACTCTCCAGCGGTGGTATGTCGACGACCAGCCACGGTGATCGCGTTTTACCACAAAATTCACGTGACGAAAACGATGGGTAAAAAAAACTATCGAGTCCCGAAAGTGATTCGGGTAGTCTTTTTTTGGATATGGAACTATGCATTGACGGCTAAAAGCATCAAAGCCGTAGAACTCACAGAGAGCTTAGTTTTGACTGGTTATGGCTCCCGTAACTCCCAAAGAGGCAACCATTATGGCTGTCCGAACAATCGATAACCTCAGGGCGCAACATCTACGGTGCAAGGTGCAACATCCATCCAAAATGCCGAAACAGTGCCGTACGAATTTAGAAATGAGTGCATGGATTTGAAATGGAACAGTTCCATGGTGCACCACTCTCCAGTGATCGTATATCGACGACCAGCCACGGTGATTGCGTTTTACCACAAAATTCACGTGAAGAAAACGATGGGTAAAAAAAACTATCGAGTCCCGAAAGTGATTCGGGTAGTCTTTTTTTGGATATGGAACTATGCATTGACAGCTAAAAGCTGTCAAAGCCGTAGAACTCACAGAGAGCTTCATTTTGACTGGTTATGGCTCCCGTAACTCCAAAAGAGGCAACCGTTATGGCCGTCCGAACAATCGATATCCTCAGGGCGCAACATCTACGGGGCAAGGTGCAATATCCGTCCAAAATGCCGAAACAGTGCCGTACGACTTTTAGAAATGAGTGCATGGATTTGAAACGGAACAGTTCCATGGTGCACCATAGTCCAATGTTGGTATATCGACGACCGGCCACGGTGATCGCGTTTTACCATAAAATTCACGTGAAGAAAACGATGGGTCAAAAAAACTATAGAGTCCCGAAAGTGTTTCGGGTAGTCTTTTTTTGGGTATGGAACTATGCATTGACGGCAAAAAGCGTCAAAGCCGTAGAACTCACAGAGAGCTTCGTTTAGACTGGTTATGGCTCCCGTAACTCCAAAAGAGGCAACCGTTATGGCTGTCCGAATAATCGATATCCTCAGGCCGTAACATCTACGGTTTAAGGTGCAACATCCGTCCAAAATGCCGAAACAGTGCCGTACGACTTTTAGAAACGAGTGCATGGATTTGAAATGGAACAGTACCATGGTGCATCACTATCCAGCGGTGTTATATCGACAACCAGCCACGGTGATCGTGTTTTACCATAAAATTCACGTGAAGAAAACGATGGGTAAAAAAACTATCGAGTCCCAAAGTGTTTCGGGTAGTCTTTTTTGGATATGGAACTATGCATTGACGGCTAAAAGCGTCAAAGCCGTAGAACTCACAGATAGCTTCGTTTTGACTGGTTATGGCTCCCGTAACTCCAAAAGAGGCAACCGTTATGGCTGTCCGAATAATCGATATCCTCAGGGCGCAACATCTATGGTGCAAGGTGCAACATCCGTCCAAAATGCCGAAACAGTGTCGTACGACTTTTAGAAATGAGGGCATGGATTTGAAAAGGAACAGTACCATGGTGCACCACTCTCCAGTGGTGGTATATCGATGACCAGCCACGGTGATCGCGTTTTACCACAAAATTCACGTGAAGAAAACGATGGGTAAAATAAACTATCGAGTCCCGAAAGTGTTTCGGGTAGTCTTTTTTGGGATATGAAACTATGCATTGACGGCTAAAAGCGTCAAAGCCGTATAACTCACAGAGAGCTTCATTTTGACTAGTTATGGCTCCCGTAACTCCAAAAGAGGCAACCGTTATGGCTGTCGGAATAATCGATATCCTCAGGGCGCAACATTTACGGTGCAAGGTGCAACATCCGTCCAAAATGCCGAAACAGTGCCGTGCGACTTTTAGAAATCATTGCATGGATTTGAAACGGAACGGTACCATGGTGCACCACTCTCCAGTGGTGGTATATCGACTACCAGCCACGGTGATCGCGTTTTACCACAAAACTCACGTGAAGAAAACGATGGGTAAAAAAAACTATCGAGTCCAGATAGTGATTCGGGTAGTCTTTTTTTGGATATGGAACTATGCATTGACGGCTAAAAGCTGTCAAAGCCATAAAACTCACTAAGAGCTTCGTTTTGACCGGTTATGGCTCCCGTAACTCCAAAAGAGGCAACCGTTATGGCTGTCCGAACAATCGATATCCTCAGGGCGCAACATCTACGGTGCAAGGTGCAACATCCGTCCAAAATGCTGAAACAGTGCCGTACGAATTTAGAAATGAGTGCATGGATTTGAAATGGAACAGTTCCATGGTGCACCACTCTCCAGCGATCGTATATCGATGACCAGCCACGGTGATCGCGTTTTACCACAAAATTCATGTGAAGAAAACGATGGGTAAAAAAAACTATCGAGTCCCGAAAGTGATTCGGGTAGTCTTTTTTTGGATATGGAACTATGCATTGACAGCTAAAAGCTGTCAAAGCCGTAGAACTCACAGAGAGCTTCGTTTTGACTGGTTATGGCTCCCGTAACTCCAAAAGAGGCAACCGTTATGGCCGTCCGAACAATCGATATCCTCAGGGCGCAACATCTACGGGGCAAGGTGCAACATCCTTCCAAAATTCCGAAACAGTGCCGTACGACTTTTAGAAATGAGTGCATGGATTTGAAACGGAACAGTTCCATGGTGCACCACTGTCCAATGTTGGTATATCGACGACCAGCCACGGTGATCGCGTTTTACCATAAAATTCACGTGAAGAAAACGATGGGTAAAAAAACTATAGAGTCCCGAAAGTGTTTCGGGTAGTCTTTTTTTGGGTATGGAACTATGCATTGACGGCAAAAAGTGTCAAAGCCGTAGAACTCACAGAGAGCTTCGTTCAGACTGGTTATTGCTCCCGTAACTCCAAAAGAGGCAACCGTTATGGCTGTCCGAATAATCGATATCCTCAGGCCGCAACATCTACGGTGCAAGGTGCAACATCCGTCCAAAATGCCGAAACTGTGTCGTACGACTTTTAGAAACGAGTGCATGGATTTGAAATGGAACAGTACCATGGTGCATCACTCTCCAGCGGTGTTATATCGACGACCAGCCATTGTGATCGCGTTTTACCACAAAATTCACGTGAAGAAAACGATGGGTAAAAAAAACTATCGAGTCCCGAAAGTGATTCGGGTACTATTTTTTTGGATATGGAACTATGCATTGACGGCTAAAAGCGTCAAAGCCGTAGAACTCACAGAGAGCTTCGTTTTGACTGGTTATGGCTCCCGTAACTCCAAAAGAGGCAACCGTTATGGCTGTCCGAATAATCGATATCCTCAGGGCGCAACATCTATGGTGCAAGGTGCAACATCCGTCCAAAATGCCGAAACAGTGCCGTACGAATTTTAGAAATGAGTGCATGGATTTGAAACGGAACAGTACCATGGTGCACCACTCTCCAGCGGTGGTATATCGACGACCAGCCACGGTGATCGCGTTTTACCACAAAATTCACGTGAAGAAAACGATGGGTAAAAAAACCAATCGAGTCCCGAAAGTGTTTCGGGTAGTCTTTTTTGGGATATGGAACTATGCATTGACGGCTAAAAGCGTCAAAGCCGTATAACTCACAATGAGCTTCTTTTTAACTAGTTATGGCTCCCGTAACTCCAACAGAGGCAACCGTTATGGCTGTCCGAATAATCGATATACTCAGGGCGCAACATCTACGGTGCAAGGTGCAACATCCGTCCAAAATGTCGACACAGTGTCGTACGACTTTTAGAAATCAGTGCATGGATTTGAAACGTAACAGTACCATGGTGCACCACTCTCCAATGGTGGTATATTGACGACCAGCCACGTTGATCGCGTTTTACCACAAAACTCACGTGAAGAAAACGATGGGTAAAAAAAAAACTATCGAGTCCCGAAAGTGATTCGGGTAGTCTTTTTTTGGATATGGAACTATGCATTGACGGCTAAAAGCTGTCAAAGCCGTAGAACTCACTAAGAGCTTCGTTTTGACCGGTTATGGCTCCCGTAACTCAAAAAGAGGCAACCGTTATGGTTGTTCGAACAATCGATATTTTCAGGGCGCAACATCTACGGTGCAAGGTGCAACATCCGTCCAAAATGCCGAAACAATGTCGTACGACTTTTAGAAATGAGTGCGTGGATTTGAAACGGAACAGTACCATGGTGCACCACTCTCCAGCATTGGTATATCGACGAATGTAACATCCCGAAAATTTTCGACTTTCGAAAATTCAACATCGATACTCACTTTATCGACTGCTGAGCCATCGAATGCCGGAAACCCGAAAAGTTATGGTTTTAAGAAAGAAGAAAAAGGTAGAAGAAGAAGATAGAAGAAAAAGAAAGAAGGACAACAACAGAACAAGAGCATAAACAGAAAACAATATCAGAATCTCGCATATCGCAGCGGAACAATATATAATAGATAAATGAATATCATTTAAAAACAAAAGAATTATATCTGTTATTACATTACATCACATCATATCATCAGAGTCAATATACAACAATGGACAGTTATATAAACTGTCCTCATACAGAATACACAGCGGAATAAATACTATCAGATACAAATACTACGTCTCGTCATCCATCTTGCTTCCAAAGCTCCAGAATATCCAGAATATCCTGATAATATAACTCTAGGCTGCCCGTGTGGAAATTTGTGGGCACCCAGAGTTTAGAAGGGAACAATAAACTCCGAGTCAGTCATGGTGACTGGTGTGAGATCATAAAACAGTTATTCTTTAAAATAAACAACATAGGAATATTTTAAAATAGATTCGCAATGCTTTTTGGAAAATGAAACTACCATAAGACCTCCCACCACACACACAATGCAAACGCAGAATTGGAGGAGATTTCTTCTTATGATAGTCAAAGATGCTTACTACGCAAAATCAAATCATTCTTGATATTATTATTAGTGCATAGTGTAGAAAACATTTCGAAAGTATAATATTAATCTTAGCCAGCATAGACATTTCGAACTATGCCTACTATAGCTACCATCCAAATAGTGGGGCGCCACCATAAGTGAATGATAGGTTCTACAACTAAATCCGTACAAAGCTCGTATTGTTTCTTTGGATTTCCAACAAATGGTCAGGCTAAGGAACTTCCTATCCACGATGGGTACGTCCCTGGAATAGACGACCCGAGAACCTAACCGGATCTCTGCCAACACAAGGCCGGGTTACCTCTGCAAAAATAGGTAACTACTGACACGCGTATGCCATCCCCCGATCGTCACCGATCTTCCCGAGGATCCCCGATTTCCAACAAACCACATAGAAAAATAATGCAGTAACCACAGAGGTTAAGTATCTGGGCTCCATACCATGATACCACCTTTATCCAGAAGGAATGACATACACTAAGGGGCGCTACTCCCTAGAACCTTGCTGCATCCTTCCTGTTTCGACCATTTCCGGGGTGTGAGGCTCGACGAAGTCTCGTCCACAAAGCTACGCTTTCTCAAAAAGCCCTGCTTCGGGTCAAACAAAATGATCAACCTATGATCACAAAGATATAAGATCAAACAAATGATCATATCACAAATGATCAAACACTGATCATTTCACAGCAACACTCAGTATGCCACGTTACCAAATTGGGATATATCGCTGATGAATTTCAACTACATAACCTCTGAGCTCGTACGTCTCAGAGAAGGGTATTAAGCTAAGAGAATAAATTCTCCGCCACCAACAGAAATGTATTTGAAAGAAATCAGCTTTATATCTCAAATTGTAACGTCAGACACACAATCCATACAAGTCTGTTCCGGGATCGAACAGAACCGAAGGCACTTCTCACGAAGCCCTTGCATATCCGGATAAATTTCTAATCACGTCCGGACTTCCCGTCACTAAGGGTGATAAAACCTCTAAATCGGAGATCAGCCGATGTAGAGTAACTCGACGGTAATCCTTCCGTTTTCAAAAATATCCGGTCTTCAACACCGGTCTTCAAATGCAAATTCATAACGACGTATCACATATTCGGAATGGGTTATACGACCCCATGGTCCTTTCCCGGCTAACCCGAATAGTGAGCGCTTATTCAAAAATAAGTGTGGCATTCAAATTCATCCAATTCACAACAAATACCTACTCAAGGTAATTATTGATAGTCGGTTATTTAACTATCAATAAAGATGCGCAACATCATCAGATTCCAAATAATTTTTCAAATTATTTATCTTTAAAAATATCTTTACTAGATATAAAATTTCCACACTTAACCGTTTGGAAACAATTTCAAATCAATTTCCACATTTCATTTTATCTTTAAAAGATAAAATCTCTAAACAATTCACTTCATATTGGAAAAGCATTTCCATACTTATTTAAAAATAAGTAATTCACAAATCATTTATTTTCAACATTTGAAAATATTCCATATACTTAAATCAATATTAAGTATATATTCATTCTTTAAGGAAATCATTTATTATAACAACATTTTGAGTCAAAACGAATGTTACGTAAAACATCGTTACGACGACTCGAAATCACTAGTATAGGGATTCGAAATTTTAAGGTAGATATATGAAAATCCCAATACTACATAAAACATTTTCTTTTCGAAAATCATTTACTATAACAACAGTGTTATAGTCCATCGTTTCCTTATATTTCTCGAAAACGTCTATTTCAACAATAAATGTTGAAATCTATGATTTCGATATTTAACACGTTTTAAAACATCTTTTAAAACAATTAACTTCATTTATAATATCGCTTTCCCAAACATAACCATTTTTTACTTAAAAATATGTTCACTGTCCAAAATCGTGAATATACTTCATTTAACCTAATTCCAATCATTTCTACACATTTTCATTTCAATAGAAATTCGCTATCCAAAATCGCGAATATATCTTCTTTAAAAATCTTCTATATTTAATTTCTCAAATTCAACTGATTTTGAATTTATAAACACGTTTATAAATTCTATTTCTATTTTAATAACAACTTCGACTTATAAATTTTCTTTTATTTACTTCTATAATTTACTTATCATGATAAGTGATTTCGGATTCATAAACAACGTTTATAAATCGCATTTATACTTTATAACAATTTCCACTTATAAAATCATTTCATTTAGCAATTTCTATTCATATCTCATCTAAGTGTAAAAGTCAAATTTATAAGTAAATTTCTTATAAATCCTTTATTCTACAGTATCTATTCACTTTATAACTTCACGTTATAAATCTATTTATTTCATTCACTTATACTTCTTTTTAACACTTATAAAAAAAAATCGTTTTATAAGTCCAATATTTTGATTTATAAATTATCAAATTTATAAACCTTTTTATACAAATCATTTATAGTTATTCAAAAATCCCAACTTAAACCATTTTATAAATAAATCGACTTTTATTTTCAAAAATGACACTTCGGTTATATTTCACTAAAAATTATAACTTTTATAACTTTAAAATTTTACGTTTATAAATCGATTCAAAAATTCCATAAAACGTATATTTTCAAAAATCACTTTAAAATCCTTTTAAAGTAAAAGTCGTTATTTTTACATTTCAAAACTGAATCTGATGATGCCACAACACCAATCAGTCCATCACAACAGTCAATATCATATATCAATATGATAACATAATATATCAAAATATCTGTAAATAATCAATACGGTGAGGAATCCAGTTGGATCCCTCCAACCTGTTTCCCTGCATCCACAGATGTTAGCACAATACCAATTCCGCTCCAGTACGGAATTATCGCGGTATATAGGTTTTTATAAAAATCCGCTTACTAACGGCGCAATAGGGTCTCATCCGCTATACGAGGCGGGAAATCATCAATCCAATATATACATATGCCAATATGTATATATTGCTATATATAATAGATATATCCTACTATATCTAATATCACATCCAAACAGTCAATCAATAAATAACTGTAAAAGAAAATCCACTTTCATTTGAGTGAGAAGATCTCACCTTGATTTAAATTCTGATTTCAGCGTTTATTTCGAATAAAATTAAACGCGCGTTTAATTTTACCCGAAATTTTCGCTAGCTCCAAATGGCTCCAATTCAGTTTCATCACGTAGTGTTCGAGAAAACGAAGCCAACGCAAAAAATCTCGTCGTTTTCTGATAATGTATGACAAAGATATAGCTTTTTAAAATTCGTACGATTTTAATACAAATTGATTTACAATTTTATCATTATTTTTATACCCAGATTTAAATCTCTGCCGTTGATTTCATTTCCAAGCAATCCAGGCCGCGTTTTGTTCTTCTTCTCCATTGCGTTTCCCTCCCAGGCAATTTTGAACGCAACCAAACCCATAGCCGGCCCTAACCCTAAATCACGCAACCACCTTCCGACCTCCAGACCCCATCAAACTACCCCCACCGGAACCGCCTCCACGAATGCCACCCACGGCCACGAGCACGACCAGCTCGGTGGTCCCACGCCTTCGAACGACGTGCACGAACTGTTGGAGAACGCGGCCTCCTAGCTTCATCTTCGATCAACGAAAATCCATCTCCACCGTTGGATATCTTCGTCTCGTGATGCTCTACAACTTTCATGTTGAAAGTTTCGTGAATTATTGATTGGATTTGAAGATCTAAGGGAAGAACGAGATGAATTCTCTGCCGTTGAACGTTTGGGTGGCGGCTGAAGAGAATTGAAACCCTAGGCTCGGTTTCTTATTTGCAAAATGAAAGAAAGGGGTGCTTTTATAGAAAATTTCACGATTTACTATTCATCGAATTTTTTCGAACTCCGATTCGAGCGTGCCGGCTGACGTTTCTAAGGTTTACCCCGCGTTCCGAACGCAATGGAATAGGTTTCGGAAGCTAATTCGATCGTCTGTGCAAGATATGGAATTAAACGATCAATTTTAAATTAAACCGATTAAGCAATTTTCTAGGCGTTTTCGCTTGCCCCGGACAAACGGCACATCCAAAAATTACGGAATTTGAAACCATGCAATAATTTCACATTACGGATCCGATGAAACTTGTTTCGTCGAAATCCGACACTGTCTGAAAAATGACTATTTTTAACTCGACGATTTAAAATTAAAACGATATCGATGCGTTTCGAGTTGCCACGGTCAAACGACAACTCCGATTGATACGAAAATTGAAATCCGATAATAACTAACTTTTACGCATCCAATGGAACTGGTTTCGTTCAATTCTGAGACTGTTCGAAAATTGGCTATTTTTACCGTCGATAATTAAATATTAAAATATTCAATTTTCACAGATTAATTCCAAATTCAATTTTAAGAGTTCTAAAATATTTTTATAACTCCGGTATGATTAAATAAAATTTTACAAATCATTTTCAATCATTTTAAACTCGATTTTTAATTATCTCTCGAATTTCAATCATTAAATTTATCGATTAAATTATCAAATTAAATCCAATATCCTTTAAATAAATTATTCGACTTATTAAATTCATTTATTAATATTTAAAATCAATTAAATATTCGAATTTTAATTATCAAAAATTCTGGGTCGTTACAGACTTCCCCCCTTAAAAGAATTTCGTCCTCGAAATTACAAGTTAGGAAAAATGGTCCTTAACTCGTCTATCATTTTTCACAATCAATAGTTTTATCTAATTTTCAAAACAAATCTTCTACTAAAGATTCGTTATCATTCAATCTCGTTTTCCAACTTCAATTATAAGTTTCAAACAACATTGTTTAACTTCTCAATTCATATTCGAGTTTAAATTCAAATTTTAAACTTTCAAAATTTCTCAAAATTTTCTAACGCTCTAAATTTCCGAAAAATTTCTCCAGCGTCTCCTTTGCGCGGCTAATACGGTACGACTACAAAACGTCCCTACGGACTCTCAGATTTCAAAAAGAAAAAGAAAAAGCCAAACGGCTAGAGAAATAAGTCATCAAATCTCATATTCAAATTTAAATACGTACCTTTTTCGAGCAATTCAAATTCATCTTCGAAATTAAATTCCAATTCCTTTATAACACCTGTATATCCTACTAGCCATAATGTCTAGTTGCATATATTCAAACCATTTCGTACATTCAATTACAAAATTTTCAATATAACTGCTTATACATTTTTACTTCACCGTTGAAGTTATATATCTATTTTCGTTCAATTTCACATTTCAAATTCTCATTTGAATTCAATTCACAATTCCAATCTAATTTGGATTCGGTTTATCTTCAATTCTGAAATATTGAATTTTATCGATTATCTTTCATTCATAACTGCACCATTTTAAATTAGTTCCAATTACTAATTCATTACAAATTCCAATTCACTTATTCAAATTTGTTTTCAACATTCAGTTTCAATTCCAGTTTTATTCTTTCGTTCATTCCCAAAATTTATTTTCAATCCACTATTTTGGTTTATAACCACCTATATTAAACTGGATTTCAAATTTCATACGAATTTTAATTCATCTCAAACCATATTAATTTGTCATTTCTTTAATTAGTTTCAATTACTAATTTTATTTCAATACATTACTTTACAAATTCGAAATGAATTTTTCAATATTCAATTTACTTTCATTAAATTGATTCACCTATACTTGCTTTAATTTTAACTTCATTCTTTAAGTTAAATTTATTCTATCAAAATTCAAACTGTATAAGTTATCAACTTATTAATATTTCATAAATATCTTTATATAGCATTCCAGAGTTTACCAACATTTCAAAGCCATTTTGAAAACAATTCAAATTTATCTTTTGAATTTCCAAAACAAAACCCAAATTTTCCAAACAACTTCCTTTTAAAACAATTTGGCAGCAATTCCTCTTTTGGAAACCCGAAAATGAATACCGGTGATGTCGCGATCATCATCGGAATTATTTTCCAGCGACCGAAAAGAGTTTAGAGCTTTTCATTCCTTCAGAACATTTTTCAAAACCCTTGAAATCCATTTTCAAATCAAAAAGATTTAAACTTTCCAAATCTCCAAAATTTTCAAATTCTTTTCAAACATTTCCAAAAACCTCTCTGGAATTCCATTTCACATTACAAATCACATTTATAATTTATATTCTCAAATTTCATTTGTATATGGATTTATTTCTTAACTTTGGAGTTACCATTTCAATTTCTTTATTTAATTTCAATGATAATAGTTTACCATTATTACTTCCTAACATCCATGCAACCATATACTATAGTATTTTATAGAAAAACATTTCTTTTCTATACAAAATATAATCAAGGTAAAATTATTCCATTTACCCAATTTAAAACAATACTGTGCCGAATTGTTCTATTCAAGTGTTTAGAGATCCCTATCGATAGAGTTGTACGGACAATACCGACCAGAATCCATATACCACTCAACAAACCAATCATCACAATATAAAACAATTTTATATTCACTAACAAATACGCACTCGTATCTATTATTACACTCAACTCATTCTAGAGTACTGCTGACTCTATCTCTAATGAGTAACACCCAACAGAGCAGGGTTGTCGCTTAACCATATGCTCTGATACCAAATGTAACATCCCGAAAATTTTCGACTTTCGAAAATTCAACATCGATACTCACTTTATCGACTGCTGAGCCATCGAATGCCGGAAACCCGAAAAGTTATGGTTTTAAGAAAGAAGAAAAAGGTAGAAGAAGAAGATAGAAGAAAAAGAAAGAAGGACAACAACAGAACAAGAGCAGAAACAGAAAACAATATCAGAATCTCGCATATCGCAGCGGAACAATATATAATAGATAAATGAATATCATTTAAAAACAAAAGAATTATATCTGTTATTACATTACATCACATCATATCATCAGAGTCAATATACAACAATGGACAATTATATAAACTGTCCTCATACAGAATACACAGCGGAATAAATACTATCAGATACAAATACTACGTCTCGTCATCCATCTTGCTTCCAAAGCTCCAGAATATCCAGAATATCCTAATAATATAACTCTAGGCTGCCCGTGTGGAAATTTGTGGGCACCCAGAGTTTAGAAGGGAACAATAAACTCCGAGTCAGTCATGGTGACTGGTGTGAGATCGTAAAACAGTTATTCTTTAAAATAAACAACATAGGAATATTTTAAAATAGATTCGCAATGCTTTTTGGAAAATGAAACTGCCATAAGACCTCCCACCACACACACAATGCAAACGCAGAATTGGAGGAGATTTCGTCTTATGATAGTCAAAGATGCTTACTACGCAAAATCAAATCATTCTTGATATTATTATTAGTGCATAGTGTAGAAAACATTTCGAAAGTATAATATTAATCTTAGCCAGCATAGACATTTCGAACTATGCCTACTATAGCTACCATCCAAACAGTGGGGCGCCACCATAAGTGAATGATAGGTTCTACAACTAAATCCGTACAAAGCTCGTATTGTTTCTTTGGATTTCCAACAAATGGTCAGGCTAAGGAACTTCCTATCCACGATGGGTACGTCCCTGGAATAGACGACCCGAGAACCTAACCGGATCTCTGCCAACACAAGGCCGGGTTACCTCTGCAAAAATAGGTAACTACTGACACGCGTATGCCATCCCCCAATCGTCACCGATCTTCCCGAGGATCCCCGATTTCCAACAAACCACATAGAAAAATAATGCAGTAACCACAGAGGTTAAGTATCTGGGCTCCATACCATGATACCACCTTTATCCAGAAGGAATGACATACACTAAGGGGCGCTACTCCCTAGAACCTTGCTGCATCCTTCCTGTTTCGACCATTTCCGGGGTGTGAGGCTCGACGAAGTCTCGTCCACAAAGCTACGCTTTCTCAAAAAGCCCTGCTTCGGGTCAAACAAAATGATCAACCTATGATCACAAAGATATAAGATCAAACAAATGATCATATCACAAATGATCAAACACTGATCATTTCACAGCAACACTCAGTATGCCACGTTACCAAATTGGGATATATCGCTGATGAATTTCAACTACATAACCTCTGAGCTCGTACGTCTCAGAGAAGGGTGTTAAGCTAAGAGAATAAATTCTCCGCCACCAACAGAAATGTATTTGAAAGAAATCAGCTTTATATCTCAAATTGTAACGTCAGACACACAATCCATACAAGTCTGTTCCGGGATCGAACAGAACCGAAGGCACTTCTCACGAAGCCCTTGCATATCCGGATAAATTTCTAATCACGTCCGGACTTCCCGTCACTAAGGGTGATAAAACCTCTAAATCGGAGATCAGCCGATGTAGAGTAACTCGACGGTAATCCTTCCGTTTTCAAAAATATCCGGTCTTCAACACCGGTCTTCAAATGCAAATTCATAACGACGTATCACATATTCGGAATGGGTTATACGACCCCATGGTCCTTTCCCGGCTAACCCGAATAGTGAGCGCTTATTCAAAAATAAGTGTGGCATTCAAATTCATCCAATTCACAACAAATACCTACTCAAGGTAATTATTGATAGTCGGTTATTTAACTATCAATAAAGATGCGCAACATCATCAGATTCCAAATAATTTTCCAAATTATTTATCTTCAAAAATATCTTTACTAGATATAAAATTTCCACACTTAACCGTTTGGAAACAATTTCAAATCAATTTCCACATTTCATTTTATCTTTAAAAGATAAAATCTCTAAACAATTCACTTCATATTGGAAAAGCATTTCCATACTTATTTAAAAATAAGTAATTCACAAATCATTTATTTTCAACATTTGAAAATATTCCATATACTTAAATCAATATTAAGTATATATTCATTCTTTAAGGAAATCATTTATTATAACAACATTTTGAGTCAAAACGAATGTTACGTAAAACATCGTTACGACGACTCGAAATCACTAGTATAGGGATTCGAAATTTTAAGGTAGATATATGAAAATCCCAATACTACATAAAACATTTTCTTTTCGAAAATCATTTACTATAACAACAGTGTTATAGTCCATCATTTCCTTATATTTCTCGAAAACGTCTATTTCAACAATAAATGTTGAAATCTATGATTTCGATATTTAACACGTTTTAAAACATCTTTTAAAACAATTAACTTCATTTATAATATCGCTTTCCCAAACATAACCATTTTTTACTTAAAAATATGTTCACTGTCCAAAATCGTGAATATACTTCATTTAACCCAATTCCAATCATTTCTACACATTTTCATTTCAATAGAAATTCGCTATCCAAAATCGCGAATATATCTTCTTTAAAAATCTTCTATATTTAATTTCTCAAATTCAACTGATTTTGAATTTATAAACACGTTTATAAATTCTATTTCTATTTTAATAACAACTTCGACTTATAAATTTTCTTTTATTCACTTCTATAATTTACTTATCATGATAAGTGATTTCGGATTCATAAACAACGTTTATAAATCGCATTTATACTTTATAACAATTTCCACTTATAAAATCATTTCATTTAGCAATTTCTATTCATATCTCATCTAAGTGTAAAAGTCAAATTTATAAGTAAATTTCTTATAAATCCTTTATTCTACAGTATCTATTCACTTTATAACTTCACGTTATAAATCTATTTATTTCATTCACTTATACTTCTTTTTAACACTTATAAAAAAAAATCGTTTTATAAGTCCAATATTTTGATTTATAAATTATCAAATTTATAAACCTTTTTATACAAATCATTTATAGTTATTCAAAAATCCCAACTTAAACCATTTTATAAATAAATCGACTTTTATTTTCAAAAACGACACTTCGGTTATATTTCACTAAAAATTATAACTTTTATAACTTTAAAATTTTACGTTTATAAATCGATTCAAAAATTCCATAAAACGTATATTTTCAAAAATCACTTTAAAATCCTTTTAAAGTAAAAGTCGTTATTTTTACATTTCAAAACTGAATCCGATGATGCCACAACACCAATCAGTCCATCACAACAGTCAATATCATATATCAATATGATAACAGAATATATCAAAATATCTGTAAATAATCAATACGGTGAGGAATCCAGTTGGATCCCTCCAACCTGTTTCCCTGCATCCACAGATGTTAGCACAATACCAATTCCGCTCCAGTACGGAATTATCGCGGTATATAGGTTTTTATAAAAATCCGCTTACTAACGGCGCAATAGGGTCTCATCCGCTATACGAGGCGGGAAATCATCAATCCAATATATACATATGCCAATATGTATATATTGCTATATATAATAGATATATCCTACTATATCTAATATCACATCCAAACAGTCAATCAATAAATAACTGTAAAAGAAAATCCACTTTCATTTGAGTGAGAAGATCTCACCTTGATTTAAATTCTGATTTCAGCGTTTATTTCGAATAAAATTAAACGCGCGTTTAATTTTACCCGAAATTTTCGCTAGCTCCAAATGGCTCCAATTCAGTTTCATCACGTAGTGTTCGAGAAAACGAAGCCAACGCAAAAAATCTCGTCGTTTTCTGATAATGTATGACAAAGATATAGCTTTTTAAAATTCGTACGATTTTAATACAAATTGATTTACAATTTTATCATTATTTTTATACCCAGATTTAAATCTCTGCCGTTGATTTCATTTCCAAGCAATCCAGGCCGCGTTTTGTTCTTCTTCTCCATTGCGTTTCCCTCCCAGGCAATTTTGAACGCAACCAAACCCATAGCCGGCCCTAACCCTAAATCACGCAACCACCTTCCGACCTCCAGACCCCATCAAACTACCCCCACCGGAACCGCCTCCACGAATGCCACCCACGGCCACGAGCACGATCAGCTCGGTGGTCCCACGCCTTCGAACGACGTGCACGAACTGTTGGAGAACGCGGCCTCCTAGCTTCATCTTCGATCAACGAAAATCCATCTCCACCGTTGGATATCTTCGTCTCGTGATGCTCTACAACTTTCACGTTGAAAGTTTCGTGAATTATTGATTGGATTTGAAGATCTAAGGGAAGAACGAGATGAATTCTCTGCCGTTGAACGTTTGGGTGGCGGCTGAAGAGAATTGAAACCCTAGGCTCGGTTACTTATTTGCAAAATGAAAGAAAGGGGTGCTTTTATAGAAAATTTCACGATTTACTATTCATCGAATTTTTTCGAACTCCGATTCGAGCGTGCCGGCTGACGTTTCTAAGGTTTACCCCGCGTTCCGAACGCAATGGAACAGGTTTCGGAAGCTAATTCGATCGTCTGTGCAAGATATGGAATTAAACGATCAATTTTAAATTAAACCGATTAAGCAATTTTCTAGGCGTTTTCGCTTGCCCCGGACAAACGGTACATCCAAAAATTACGGAATTTGAAACCATGCAATAATTTCACATTACGGATCCGATGAAACTAGTTTCGTCGAAATCCGACACTGTCTGAAAAATGACTATTTTTAACTCGACGATTTAAAATTAAAACGATATCGATGCGTTTCGAGTTGCCACTGTCAAACGACAACTCCGATTGATACGAAAATTGAAATCCGATAATAACTAACTATTACGGATCCAATGGAACTGGTTTCGTTCAATTCTGAGACTGTTCGAAAATTGGCTATTTTTACAGTCGATAATTAAATATTAAAATATTCAATTTTCACAGATTAATTCCAAATTCAATTTTAAGAGTTCTAAAATATTTTTATAACTCCAGTATGATTAAATAAAATTTTACAAATCATTTTCAATCATTTTAAACTCGATTTTTAATTATCTCTGGAATTTCAATCATTAAATTTATCGATTAAATTATCAAATTAAATCCAATATCCTTTAAATAAATTATTCGACTTATTAAATTCATTTATTAATATTTAAAATCAATTAAATACTCGAATTTTAATTATCAAAAATTCTGGGTCGTTACAGACGACCAACCACGGTGATCGCGTTTTACCATAAAATTCACGTGAAGAAAACGATGGGTAAAAAAAATATCGAGTCCCAAAAGTGTTTCGAGTAGTCTTTTTTTGGATATGGAACTATGCATTGACGACTAAAAGCGTCAAAGCCGTAGAACTCACAGAGAGCTTCGTTTTGACTGGTTATGGCTCCCGTAACTCCAAAAGAGGCAACCGTTATGGCTGTCCGAATAATCGATATCCTCAGGGCGCAACATCTATGGTGTAAGGTGCAACATCCGTCCAAAATGCGGAAACAGTGCCGTACGACTTTTAGAAATGAGTTCATGGATTTGAAACGAAATAGTACTATGGTGCACCACTCTCCAGCGGTGGTATATCGACGACCAGCCATGGTGATCGCGTTTTACCACAAAATTCACGTGAAGAAAACCATGGGTAAAAATAACTATCGAGTCCAGAAAGTGTTTCGGGTAGTCTTTTTTGGGATATGAAACTATGCATTGACGGCTAAAAGCGTAAAAGCCGTATAACTCACAGAGAGCTTCATTTTGACTAGTTATGGCTCCCGTAACTCCAAAAGAGGCAACCGTTATGGCTGTCCGAATAATCGATATCCTCAGGGCGCAACATTTACGGTGCAAGGTGCAACATCCGTCCAAAATGCCGAAACAGTGCCGTGCGACTTTTGAAATCATTGCATGGATTTGAAACGGAACAGTACCATGGTGCACCACTCTCCAGTGGTGGTATATCGACTACCAGCCACGGTGATCGTGTTTTACCACAAAACTCACGTGAAGAAAACGATGGGTAAAAAAAACTATAGAGTCCCGATAGTGATTCGGGTAGTCTTTTTTTGGATATGGAACTATGCATTGACGGCTAAAAGCTGTCAAAGCCGTAGAACTCACAGAGAGCTTCGTTTTGACTGGTTATGGCTCCCGTAACTCCAAAAGAGGCAACCGTTATGGCTGTCCAAACAATCGATATCCTCAGGGCGCAACATCTACGGTGCAAGGTGCAACATCCGTCCAAAATGCCGAAACAGTGTCGTACGACTTTTAGAAATGAGTGCATGGATTTGAAATGGAACAGTACCATGGTGCACCACTCTCCAGCATTGGTATATCGATGACCAACCACGGTGATCGCGTTTTACCATAAAATTCACGTGAAGAAAACGGTGGGTAAAAAAAACTATCGAGTCCCAAAAGTGTTTCGGGTAGTCTTTTTTTGGATATGGAACTATGCATTGACGGCTAAAAGCGTCAAAGCCGTAGAACTCACAGAGAGCTTCGTTCTGACTGGTTATGGCTCCTGTATCTCCAAAAGAGGCAACCGTTATGGTTGTCCGAATAATCGATATCCTCAGGGCGCAACATCTACGGTGCAAGGTGCAACATCCGTCCAAAATTCTGAAACAGTGTCGTAGGACTTTTAGAAATAAGTGCATGAATTTGAAATGGAACAGTACCATGGTGCACAACTCTCCAACGTTGGTATATCGACGACCAGCAATGGTGATCGCGTTTTACCACTATATTCACGTGAAGAAAACGATGGGTAAAAAAAACTATCGAGTCCCGAAAGTGATTCGGGTAGTTTTTTTTTGGATATGGTATAATGCATTGATGGCTAAAAGCTATCAAAGCCGTAGAACTCACAGAGAGCTTCGATTTTACTGGTTATGGCTCCCATAACTCCAAAAGAGGCAACCGTTATGGCTGTCCGAATAATCGATATCGTCAGCGCGAAACATCTACGGTGCAAGGTGCAACATCCGTCCAAAATGCGGAAACAGTGTCGTACGACTTTTAGAAATGAGTGCATGGATTTGAAACGGAACAGTACAATGGTGCACCACTCTCCAGCGTTGGTATATCGACGACCAGCAACGGTGATCGTGTTTTACCATAAAATTCACGTGAAGAAAACGATGGATAAAAAAAACTATTGAGTCCCGAAAGTGTTTCGGGTAGTCTTTTTTGGGATATGTAACTATGCATTGACGGCTAAAAGCATCAAAGCCATAGAACTCACAAAGAGCTTCGTTTTGACTGGTTATGGCTCCCGTAACTCCAAAAGAGGCAACCGTTATGGCTGTCCGAATAATCGATATCCTCAGGGCGAAACATCAACGGTTCAAGGTGCAACATCCTTCTAAAATGCTGAAACAGTGACGTACAACTTTTAGAAATGAGGGCATGGATTTGAAACGGAACAGTACCATGGTGCACCACTCTCCAGCGGTGGTATATCGACGACCAGCCACGGTGATCGCGTTTTACCGCAAAATTCACGTGAAGAAAACGATGGGTGAAAAAAACTATCGAGTCCCGAAAGTGATTCGGGTAGTTTTTTTTGGATATGGAATAATGCATTGACGGCTAAAAGCTGACAAAGTCGCAGAACTCACAGAGAGCTTCATTTTGACTGGTTATGGCTCCCGTAACTCCAAAAGAGGCAGCCGTTATGGCTGTCCGAATAATCGATATCCTCAAGGCGCAACATCTACGGTGCAAGGTGCAACATCCGTCCAAAATGCCGAAACATTGCCATACGACTTTTAGAAATGAGTGCATGGATTTGAAATGGAACAGTACCATGGTGCACCACTCTCCAGCGTTGGTATATCGACGACCAGCCACGGTGATCGCGTTTTACCATAAAATTCACGTGAAGAAAACGATGGGTAAAAAAACTATCGAGTCGCGAAAGTGTTTCGGGTAGTCTTTTTTGGGATATGGAACTATGCATTGACGGCTAAAAGCATCAAAGCCGTAGAACTCACAAAGAGCTTCGTTTTGACTGGTTATGGCTCCCGTAACTCCAAAAGAGGCAAACGTTATGGCTATCCGAATAATCGATATCCTCAGGGCGCAACATCTACGGTGCAAGGTGCAACATCCATCCAAATTGCCGAAACAGTGCCGTACGACTTTTAGAAATAAGTGCATGGATTTGAAACAGAACAGTACCATGTTGCAACACTCACCAGCGGTGGTATATATCGACGAACAGCCACGGCGATCGCGTTTTACCATAAAATTCACGTGAAGCAAACGATGGGTAAAAAAACTATCGAGTCCCGAAAGTGATTCGGGTAGTTATTTTTTGGATATGGAACAATGCATTGACGGCTAAAAGATGTCAAAGCCGTAGAACTCACAGAGAGCTTCGTTTTGACTGGTTATGGCTCCCATAACTCCAAAAGAGGCAACCGTTATGGCTGTCCGAACAATCGATATCCTCAGGGCGCAACATCTACGGTGCAAGGTGCAACATCCGTCCAAAATGTCGAAACAGCGCCGTACGACTTTTAGAAATGAGTGCATTGATTTGAAATGGAACAGTATCATGGTGCACCACTCTCCAGCGTTGGTATATCGACGACCAGCCACGGTGATCGCGTTTTACTATAAAATTCACGTGAAGAAAATGATGGGTAAAAAAAACTATCGAGTCCTGAAAGTGTTTCGGGTAGTCTTTTTTTGGATATGGAACTATGCATTGACGGCTAAAAGCGTCAAAGCCGTAGAACTCAAAGAGAGCTTCGTTTTGACTAGTTATGGCTCCCGTAACTCCAAAAGAGGCAACCGTTATGGCTATCCGAACAATCGATATCCTCAGGGCGCAACATCTACGGTGCAAGGTGCAACATCCGTCCAAAATGCCGAAACAGTGCCTTACGACTTTTAGAAATGAGTGCATGGATTTGAAACGGAACAGTACCATGGTGCACCACTCTCACTCTCCAGCATTGGTATATCGACGACCAACCACGGTGATCGCGTTTTACCATAAAATTCACGTGAAGAAAACGATGGGTAAAAAAAACTTTCGAGTCCCGAAAGTGATTCGGGTAGTCTTTTTTTGGATATGGAACTATGCATTGACGGCCAAAAGTGTCAAAGCTGTAGAACTCACAGAGAGCTTCGTTTTGACTGGTTATGGCTCCCGTAACTCCAAAAGAGGCAACCGTTATGGCTGTCCGAATAATCGATATCCTCAGGGCGCAACATCTATGGTGCAAGGTGCAACATCCGTCCAAAATGCCGAAACAGTGCCGTACGACTTTTAGAAATGAGTGCATGGATTTGAAATGGAACAGTACCATGGTGCACCACTCTCCAGCGGTGGTGTATCGACGACCTGCCACGGTGATTGCGTTTTACCACAAAATTCTCCTGAAGAAAACGATGGGTAAAAAAAACTATCGAGTCCCGAAAGTGTTTCGGGTAGTCTTTTTTTGGATATGGAACTATGCATTGACGGCTAAAAGCATCAAAGCCGTATAACTCACAGAGAGCTTTGTTTTGACTGGTTATGGCTCCCGTAACTCCAAAAGAGGCAACCGTTATGGCTGTCCGAATAATCGATATCCTCAGGGCGCAACATCTACGGTGCAAGGTGCAAGATCCGTCCAAAATGCCGAATGAGTGCCGTACGACTTTTAGAAATCATTGCATGGATTTGAAACGGAACAGTACCATGGTTCACCACTCTCTAGTGGTGGTATATCGACGACCAGCCACGGTGATCGCGTTTTACCACAAAACTCACGTGAAGAAAACGATGGGTAAAAAAAACTATCGAGTCCCGAAAGTGATTCGGGTAGTCTTTTTTTGGATAAGGAACTATGCATTGAAGGCTAAAAGCTATCAAAGCCGTAGAACTCACAGAGAGCTTCGTTTCGACTGGTTATGGCTCCCGTAACTCCAAAAGAGGCAACCGTTATGGCTGTCCAAACAATCGATATCCTCAGGGCGCAACATCTACGGTGCAAGGTGCAACATCCGTCCAAAATGCCGAAACAATGCCGTACGACTTTTAGAAATGAGTACATGGATTTGAAACGGAACAGTAACATGGTGCATCACTCTCCAGCGGTGGTATATCGACGACCAGCCACGGTGATCGCGTTTTACCATAAAATTCACATGAAGAAAACGATGGGTAAAAAAAACTATCGAGTCCCGAAAGTGTTTCGGGTAGTCTTTTTGGGATATGGAACTATGCATTGATGGCTAAAAGCGTCAAAGCCGTAAAACTCACAAAGAGCTTCGTTTTGACTAGTTGTGGCTCCCATAACTCCAAAAGAGGCAACCGTTATGGCTCTCCGAACAATCGATATCCTCAGGGCGCAACATCTATGTATTGACGGCTAAAAGCGTCAAAGCAGTAGAACTCACAGAGAGCTTCGTTTTGACTAGTTATGGTGCACCACTCTCACTCTCCAGCATTGGTATATCGACGACCAACCACGGTGATCGCGTTTTACCATAAAATTCACGTGAAGAAAACGATGGGTAAAAAAAACTATCGAGTCCCAAAAGTGTTTCGAGTAGTCTTTTTTTGGATATGGAACTATGCATTGACGGCTAAAAGCGTCAAAGCCGTAGAACACCCAGAGAGCTTCGTTTTGACTGGTTATGGCTCCTTAACTCCAAAAGAGGCAAGCGTTATGGCTGTCTGAATAATCGATATCCTCAGGGCGCAACATCTACGGTGCAAGGCGCAACATCCGACCAAAATGCCGAAACAGTGCCGTAAGACTTTTAGAAATGAGTGCATGGATTTTAAACGGAACAGTACTATGATGCACCACTCTCCAGCGGTGGTATATCGACGACCAGCCATGGTGATCGCGTTTTACCATAAAATTCACGTGAAGAAAACGATGGGTAAAAAAAATTATCGTGTCCCGAAAGTGATTCGGGTAGTTTTTTCGAATATGGAACAATGCATCGACGGATAAAATCTATCAAAGCCGCAGAATTCACAGAGAGCTTCGTTTTGACGGGTTATGGCTCCCGTAACTCCAAAAGAGGCAATCATTATGGCTGTCCGAATAATCGATATCCTCAGGGTGCAACATCTACGATGCAAGGTGCAACATTCGTCCAAAATGCCGAAACAGTGTCGTACGACTTTTAGAAATGAGTGCATGGATTTGAAACGGAACAGTTCCATGGTTTACCACTCCCAAGCGGTGGTATATCGACGACCAGCCACGGTGATCGCGTTTTACCATAAAATTCACGTGAAGAAAACCATGGGTAAAAAAAACTACCAGGTCCCGAAAGTGATTCGGGTAGTCTTTTTTTGGATATGGTACTATGCATTGACGGCTAAAAGCTGTCAAAGCCGTAGAACTCACAAAGAGCTTCGTTTTGACTGGTTATGGCTCACATAACTCCAAAAGAGGAAACCGTTATGGCTGTCCGAACAATCGATATCCTCAGGGCGCAACATCTACGGTGCAAGGTGCAACATCCGTACAAAATGCCGAAACAGTGCCGTACGAGATTTAGAAATGAGTGCATGGATTTGAAACGAAAAGTACCATGGTGCACCACTCTCCAACGTGGGTGTATCGACAACCAGCAACGGTGATCGCGTTTTACCATAAAATTCACGTGAAGAAAACGATGGGTAAAAAAAACTATCGAGTCCCGAAAGTGTTTCGAGTAGTCTTTTTTGGGAAATTGAACTGTGCATTGACGGCAAAAAGCGTCAAAGCCATAGAACTCACAAAGAGCTTCGTTTTGACTGGTTATGGCTCCCGTAACTCCAAAAGAGGCAACCGTTATGGCTGTCCGAATAATTGATATCCTCAGGGCGCAACATCTACGGTGCAAGGTGCAACATCTGTCCAAAATGCCGAAACAGTGTCGTACGTCTTTTAGAATTGAGTGCATGGATTTAAAACGGAACAGTACCATGGTGCACCAGTCTCCAGCGGTGGAATATCGATGACCAGCCATGGTGATCGCGTTTTACCACAAAATTCACGTGAAGAAAACGATGGGTAAAAAAAACTATCGAGTCCCGAAAGTGTTTCGGGTAGTCTTTTTTTGGATATCGAACTATGCATTGACGGCTAAAAGCGTCAAAGTCGTATAACTCACAGAGAGCTTCGTTTTGATTAGTTATGGCTCTTGTAACTCCAAAAGAGGCAACCGTTATGGCTGTCCGAATAATCGATATCCTCAGGGCGCAACATCTACGGTGCAAGGTGCAACATCCGTCCAAAATGCCGTATCAGTGCCATACGACTTTTAGAAATGAGTGCATGGATTTGAAATGGAACAGTACCATGGTGCACCACTCTCTAGCATTGGTATATCGACGACCAGCCACGATGATCGCGTTTTACCATAAAATTCACGTGAAGAAAACGATGGGTAAAAAAACTATCGAGTCCCGAAAGTGTTTCGGGTAGTCTTTTTTGGGATATGGAACTATGCATTGACGGCTAAAAGCGTCAAAGCCGTAGAACTCACAGAGAGCTTCGTTTTGACTGGTTATAGCTCCTGCAACTCCAAAAGAGGCAACCGTTATGGCTGTCCGAATAATCGATATCCTCAGGGCGCAACATCTACGGTGCAAGGTGCAACATCCGTCCAAAATGCCGAAACAGTGCCGTACAACTTTTAGAAATAAGTGCATGGATTTGAAACGGAACAGTACCATGGTGCACCACTCTCCAGCGGTGGTATATCGACGACCAGCCACGGTGATCGCGTTTTACCATAAAATTCACGTGAAGAAAACGATGGGTAAAAAAACTATCGAGTCCCGAAAGTTTTTCGGGTAGTCTTTTTTGGGATATGGAACTATGCATTGACGGCAAAAAGCGTCAAAGCCGTAGAACTCACATAGAGCTTCGTTTTGACTGGTTATGGCTCCTGCAACTCCAAAAGAGGCAACCGTTATGGCTGTCCGAATAATCGATATCCTCAGGGCGCAACATCTACGGTGCAAGGTGCAACATCCGTCCAAAATGCCGAAACAGTGTCGTACAACTTTTAGAAATAAGTGCATGGATTTGAAACGGAACAGTACCATGGTGCACCACTCTCCAGCGGTGATATATCGACGACCAGCCACGGTGATCGCGTTTTACCATAAAATTCACGTGAAGAAAACGATGGATAAAAAAACTATCGAGTCCCGAAAGTGTTTCGGGTAGTCTTTTTTGGGATATTTAACTATGCATTGATGGCTAAAAGCGTCAAAGTCGTATAACTCACAGAGAGCTTCGTTTTGACTGGTTATGGCTCTCGTAACTCCAAAAGAGGCAACCGTTATGGCTGTCCGAATAATCGATATCCTCCGGGCGCAACATCTACGGTGCAAGGTGCAACATCCGTCCAAAATGCCGTAACAGTGCCGTACGACTTTTATAAATGAGTGCATGGATTTGAAATGGAACAGTACCATGGTGCACCACTCTCCAGCGTTAGTATATCGACGACCAGCAACGGTGATCGCGTTTTACCATTAAATTCACGTGAACAAAACGATGGGTAAAAAAACTATTGAGTCCCGAAAGTGTTTCGGGTAGTCTTTTTTGGGATATGGAACTATGCATTGACGGCTAAAAGCATCAAAGCGGTAGAACTCACAGAGAGCTTCGTTTTGACTGGTTATGGCTCCAGCAACTCCAAAAGAGGCAACCGTTATGGCTGTCCGAATAATCGATATCCTCAAGGCACAAAATCTATGGTGCAAGGTGCAACATCCGTCCAAAATGCCGAAACAGTGCTGTACGACTTTTAGAAATAAGTGCATGGATTTGAAACGGAACAGTACCATGTTGCACCACTCTCCTACGGTGGTATATTGACGACCAGCCACGGTGATCCCGTTTTACCATAAAATTCACGTGAAGAAAAGATGGGTAAAAAAAACTATCGAGTCCCGAAAGGGATTCGGGTAGTTTTTTTGGATATGGAACTATGCATTGACGGCTACAAGTTGTCGAAGCCGTAGAACTCATAGAGAGCTTCGTTTTGACTGGTTATGGCTCCCAAAACACCAAAAGAGGCAACCGTTATGGCTGTCCGAATAATCGATATCCTCAAGGCGCATCATCTACGGTGCAAGGTGCAACATCCGTTCAAAATGCTGAAACAGTGCAGTACGACTTTTAGAAATGAGTGCATGGATTTGAAACGGAACAGTAACATGGTCCACCACTCTCCAGCATTGGTATATCGACGACCAGCCACGGTGATCGCGTTTTACCATAAAATTCACGTGAAGAAAATGATGGGTAAAAAAAAACTATCGAGTCCCGAAAGTGATTCGGGTAGTTTTTTTGATATGAAACAATGAATTGACGGCTAAAAGCTAACAAAGCCGTAGAACTCACAAAGAGCTTCGTTTTGACTGGTTATGGCTCCCGTAACTCCAAAAGAGGCAACCGTTATGGCTGTCCGAACAATTTGATATCCTCAGGGCGCAACATCTACGCTGCAAGGTGCAACATCTGTCCAAAATGCCGAAACAGTGCCGTACGACTTTTAGAAATGAGTGCATGGATTTGAAACGGAACAGTACCATGGTGCACCACTCTCCAGCGGTGGTATATCGACGACCAGCCACGGTGATCGCGTTTTACCATAAAATTAACGTGAAGAAAACGATGGGTAATAAAAACTATCGAGTACCGAAAGTGTTTCGGGTAGTCTTTTTTTGGATATGGAACTATGCATTGACGGCTAAAAGCTTCAAAGCCATAGAACTCACAGAGAGCTTCGTTTTGACTGGTTATGGCTCCCGTAACTCCAAAAGAGGCAACCGTTATGTTTGTCCGAATAATCGATATCCTCAGGGCGAAACATCTACGATGCAAGGTGCAACATCCGTCCAAAATGCCGAAACAGTGCCGTACGACTTTTAGAAATGAGTGCATGGATTTGAAATGGAATAGTACCATGGTGCACCACTCTCTAGCGGTGGTATATCGACGACCTGCCACGGTGATCGCGTTTTACCACAAAATTATCATGAAGAAAACGATGGGTAAAAAAAACTATCGAGTCCCAAAAGTGTATCGGGTAGTCTTTTTTTGGATATGGAACTATGCATTGACGGCTAAAAGTGTCAAAGCTGTAGAACTCACAGAGAGCTTCGTTTGACTGGTTATGGCTCCCGTAACTCCAAAAGAGGCAACCGTTATGGTTGTCCGAACAATCGATATCTTCAGGGCGCAACATCTACGGTGCAAGGTGCAACATCCGTCCAAAATGCCGAAACAGTGCCGTACGACTTTTAGAAATGAGTGCATGGATTTGAAATGGAACAGTACCATGGTGCACCACGTTACAGCGGTGGTATATCAACGACCAGCCACGGTGATCGCGTTTTACCACAAAATTCACGTGAAGAAAACGATGGGTAAAAAAACTATCGAGTCCCGAAAGTGATGCGGGTAGTCTTTTTTTGGATATGGAACTATGCATTGACAGCTAAAAGCTGTCAAAGCCGTAGAACTCACAGAGAGCTTCGTTTTGACTATTTATGGCTCCCGTAACTCCAAAAGAGGAAACTGTTATGGCCGTTTGAACAATCGATATCCTCTAGGCGCAACATCTACGGGGCAAGGTGCAACATCCATCCAAAATGCCGAAACAGTGCCGTACGACTTTTAGAAATGAGTGCATGGATTTGAAATGGAACAGTACCATGGTGCACCACTCTACAGCGGTGGTATATCGACGACCAGCCATGGTGATCGCGTTTTACCATAAAATTCACGTGAAGAAAACGATGGGTAAAAAAAAGTATCGTGTCCCGAAAGTGATTCGGGTAGTTTTTTCGAATATGGAACAATGCATCGACGGATAAAAGCTATCAAAGCCGCAGAATTCACAGAGAGCTTCGTTTTGACGGGTTATGGCTCCCGTAACTCCAAAAGAGGCAACCGTTATGGCTGTCCGAATAATCGATATCCTTAGGGTGCAACATCTACAGTGCAAGGTGCAACATTCGTCCAAAATGCCGAAACAGTGCCGTACGACTTTTAGAAATGAGTGCATGGATTTGAAACGGAACAGTACCATGGTTTACCACTCCCAAGCGGTGGTATATCGACGACCAGCCACGGTGATCGCGTTTTACCATAAAATTCACGTGAAGAAAACCATGGGTAAAAAAAACTACCGGGTCCCGAAAGTGATTCGGGTAGTCTTTTTTTGGATATGGAACTATGCATTGACGGCTAAAAGCTGTCAAAGCCGTAGAACTCACAAAGAGCTTCGTTTTGACTGGTTATGGCTCACATAACTCCAAAAGAGGAAACCGTTATGGCTGTCCGAACAATCGATATCCTTAGGGCGCAACATCTACGGTGCAAGGTGCAACATCCGTACAAAATGCCGAAACAGTGACGTACGAGATTTAGAAATGAGTGCATGGATTTGAAACGAAAAGTACCATGGTGCACCACTCTCCAGCGTGGGTGTATCGACGACCAGCAACGGTGATCGCGTTTTACCATAAAATTCACGTGAAGAAAACGATGGGTAAAAAAAACTATCGAGTCCCGAAAGTGTTTCGAGTAGTCTTTTTTGGGAAATGGAACTGTGCATTGACGGCTAAAAGCGTCAAAGCCATAGAACTCACAAAGAGCTTCATTTTGACTGGTTATGGCTCCCGTAACTCCAAAAGAGGCAACCGTTATGGCTGTCCGAATAATCGATATCCTCAGGGCGCAACATCTACGGTGCAAGGTGCAACATCTGTCCAAAATGCCAAAACAGTGTCGTGCGTCTTTTAGAAATGAGTGCATGGATTTAAAACGAAACAGTACCATGGTGCACCACTCTCCAGCGGTGGAATACCGATGACCAGCCACGGTGATCGCGTTTTACCACAAAATTCACGTGAAGAAAACGATGGGTAAAAAAAACTATCGAGTCCCGAAAGTGTTTCGGGTAGTCTTTTTTTGGATATCGAACTATGCATTGACGGCTAAAAGCGTCAAAGTCGTATAACTCACAGAGAGCTTCGTTTTGATTGGTTATGGCTCTCGTAACTCCAAAAGAGGCAACCGTTATGGCTGTCCGAATAATCGATATCCTCAGGGCGCAACATCTACGGTGCAAGGTGCAACATCCGTCCAAAATGCCGTATCAGTGCGGTACGACTTTTAGAAATGAGTGCATGGATTTGAAATGGAACAGTACCATGGTGCACCACTCTCTAGCATTGGTATATCGACGACCAGCCACGATGATCGCGTTTTACCATAAAATTCACGTGAAGAAAACGATGGGTAAAAAAAACTATCGAGTCCCGAAAGTGTTTCGGGTAGTCTTTTTTGGGATATGGAACTATGCATTGACGGCTAAAAGCGTCAAAGCCGTAGAACTCACAGAGAGCTTCGTTTTGACTGGTTATAGCTCCTGCAACTCCAAAAGAGGCAACCGTTATGGCTGTCCGAATAATCGATATCCTCAGGGTGCAACATCTACGGTGCAAGGTGCAACATCCGTCCAAAATGCCGAAACTGTGCCGTACAACTTTTAGAAATAAGTGCATGGATTTGAAACGGAACAGTACCATGGTGCACCACTCTCCAGCGGTGGTATATCGACGACCAGCCACGGTGATCGCGTTTTACCATAAAATTCACGTGAAGAAAACGATGGGTAAAAAAACTATCGAGTCCCGAAAGTTTTTCGGGTAGTCTTTTTTGGGATATGGAACTATAAATTGACGGCAAAAAGCGTCAAAGCCGTAGAACTCAAAGAGAGCTTCGTTTTGACTGGTTATGGCTCCTGCAACTCCAAAAGAGGCAACCGTTATGGCTGTCCGAATAATCGATATCCTCAGGGCGCAACATCTACGTTGCAAGGTGCAACATCCGTCCAAAATGCCGAAACAGTGTCGTACAACTTTTAGAAATAAGTGCATGGATTTGAAACGGAACAGTACCATGGTGCACCACTCTCCAGCAGTGGTATATCGACGACCAGCCACGGTGATCGCGTTTTACCATAAAATTCACGTGAAGAAAACGATGGGTAAAAAAACTATCGAGTCCCGAAAGTGTTTCGGGTTGTCTTTTTTGGGATATTTAACTATACATTGACGGCTAAAAGCGTCAAAGTCGTATAACTCATAGAGAGCTTCGTTTTGACTGGTTATGGCTCTCGTAACTCCAAAAGAGGAAACCGTTATGGCTGTCCGAATAATCGATATCCTCCGGGCGCAACATCTACGGTGCAAGGTGCAACATCCGTCCAAAATGCCGTAACAGTGCCGTACGACTTTTATAAATGAGTGCATGGATTTGAAATGGAACAGTACCATGGTGCACCACTCTCCAGCGTTGGTATATCGACGACCAGCCACGGTGATCGCGTTTTACCATAAAATTCACGTGAACAAAACGATGGGTAAAAAAAACTATTGAGTCCCGAAAGTGTTTCGGGTAGTCTTTTTTGGGATATGGAACTATGCATTGACGGCTAAAAGCATCAAAGCGGTAGAACTCACAGAGAGCTTCGTTTTGACTGTTTATGGCTCCCGTAACTCCAAAAGAGGAAACCGTTATGGCCGTCTGAACAATCAATATCCTCAGGGCGCAACATCTACGGGGCAAGGTGCAACATCCGTCCAAAATGTCGAAACAGTGCCGTACGACTTTTAGAAATGAGTGCAAGGATTTGAAATGGAACAGTACCATGGTGCACCACTCTACAACGGTGGTATATCAACGACCAGCCACGGTGATCGCGTTTTACCACAAAATTCACGTGAAGAAAACGATGGGTAAAAAAAACTATCGAGTCCCGAAAGTGTTTCAGGTAGTCTTTTTTGGGATATGGAACTATGCATTGACGACTAAAAGCATCAAAGCCGTATAACTCATCGAGAGCTTCGTTTTGACTGGTTATGGCTCCCATAACTCCAAAAGAGGCAACTGTTATGGCTGTCCGAATAATCGATATCCTCAAGGCACAAAATCTATGGTGCAAGGTGCAACATCCGTCCAAAATGCCGAAACAGTGCTGTACGAATTTTAAAAATAAGTGCATGGATTTGAAACAGAACAGTACCATGTTGCACCACTCTCCTGCGGTGGTATATTGACGACCAGCCACGGTGATCCCGTTTTACCATAAAATTCACGTGAAGAAAACGATGGGTAAAAAAAACTATCGAGTCCCGACAGGGATTCGGGTAGTTTTTTTGGATATGGAACTATGCATTGACGGCTACAAGCTGTCGAAGCCGTAGAACTCACAGAGAGCTTCGTTTTGACTGGTTATGGCTCCCAAAACACCAAAAGTGGCAACCGTTATGGCTGTCCGAATAATCGATATCCTCAAGGCGCATCATCTACGGTGCAAGGTGCAACATCCGTTCAAAATGCTGAAACAGTGCAGTACGACATTTAGAAATGAGTGCATGGATTTGAAATGGAACAGTACCATGGTCCACCACTCTCCAGCATTGGTATATCGACGACCAGCCACGGTGATCGCGTTTTACCATAAAATTCACGTGAAGAAAACAATGGGTAAAAAAAAACTATCGAGTCTCGAAAGTGATTCGGGTAGTTTTTTTTTGATATAGAACAATGAATTGACGGCTAAAAGCTGACAAAGCCGTAGAACTCACAAAGAGCTTTGTTTTGACTGGTTATGGCTCCCGTAACTCCAAAAGAGGCAACCGTTATGGCTGTCCGAACAATTTGATATCCTCAGGGCGCAACATCTACGGTGCAAGGTGCAACATCTGTCCAAAATGCCGAAACAGTGCCGTACGACTTTTAGAAATGAGTGCATGGATTTGAAACGGAACAGTACCATGGTGCACCACTCTCCAGCGTTGGTATATCGAAGACCAGCCACAGTGATCGCGTTTTACCATAAAATTCACGTGAAGAAAACGATGGGTAATAAAAACTATCGAGTACCGAAAGTGTTTCGGGTAGTCTTTTTTTGGATATGGAACTATGCATTGACGGCTAAAAGCTTCAAAGCCGTAGAACTCACAGAGAGCTTCGTTTTGACTGGTTATGGCTCCCGTAACTCCAAAAGAGGCAACCGTTATGTTTGTCCGAATAATCGATATCCTCAGGGCGAAACATCTACGATGCAAGGTGCAACATCCGTCCATAATGCCGAAACAGTGCCGTACGAGTTTTAGAAATGAGTGCATGGATTTGAAATGGAACAGTACCATGGTGCACCACTCTCCAGCGGTGGTATATCGACGACCTGCCACGGTGATCGCGTTTTACCACAAAATTATCATGAAGAAAACGATGGGTAAAAAAAACTATCGAGTCCCGAAAGTGTATCGGGTAGTCTTTTTTTGGATATGGAACTATGCATTGACGGCTAAAAGTGTCAAAGCTGTAGAACTCACAGAGAGCTTCGTTTGACTGGTTATGGCTCCCCTAACTCCAAAAGAGGCAACCGTTATGGTTGTTCGAACAATCGATATCCTCAGGGCGCAACATCTACGGTGCAAGGTGCAACATCCGTCCAAAATGCCGAAACAGTGCCGTACGACTTTTAGAAATGAGTGCATGGATTTGAAATGGAACAGTACCATGGTGCACCACTCTACAGCGGTGGTATATCAACGACCAGCCACGGTGATCACGTTTTACCACAAAATTCACGTGAAGAAAACGATGGGTAAAAAAACTATCGAGTCCCGAAAGTGATTCGGGTAGTCTTTTTTTGGATATGGAACTATGCATTGACAGCTAAAAGCTGTCAAAGCCGTAGAACTCACAGAGAGCTTCGTTTTGACTGTTTATGGCTCCCGTAACTCCAAAAGAGGAAACCGTTATGGCCGTCTGAACAATCGATATCCTCAGAGCGCAACATCTACGGGGCAAGGTGCAACATCCGTCCAAAATGCCGAAACAGTGTCGTACGACTTTTAGAAATGAGTGCATGGATTTGAAATGGAACAGTTTCATGGTGCACCACTCTACAGCGGTAGTATATCAACGACCAGCCACGGTGATCGCGTTTTACCACAAAATTCACGTGAAGAAAACGAAGGGTAAAAAAAACTATCGAGTCCCGAAAGTGTTTCGGGTAGTCTTTTTTGGGATATGGAACTACGCATTGACGGCTAAAAGCATCAAAGCCGTATAACTCATCGAGAGCTTCGTTTTGACTGGTTATGGCTCCCGTAACTCCAAAAGAGGCAACCGTTATGGCTGTCCGAATAATCGATATCCTCAGGGCGCAACATCTACGGTGCAAGGTGCAACATCCGTCCAAAATGCCAAAATAGTGTCGTACGACTTTTAGAAATGAGTGCATGGATTTGAAACGGAACAGTAACATGGTGCACCACTCCCCAGCGTTGGTATATCGACTACCAGCCACGGTGATCGCGTTTTACCATAAAATTCACATGAAGAAAACGATGGGTAAAAAAACTATCGAGTCTCGAAAGTGTTTCGTGTAGTCATTTTTTGGATATGGAACTATGCATTGATGGCTAAAAGCAACAAAGCCGTAGAACTCACAGAGAGCTTCGTTTTGACTGGTTATGGCTCCCGTAACTCCAAAAGAGGCAACCGTTATGGCTGTTCGAATAATCGATATCCTCAGGGCACAACATCTACGGTGCAAGGTGCAACATCCGTCCAAAATGCCGAAACAGTGTCGTACGACTTTTAGAAATGAGTGCATGGATTTGAAACGGAACAATACCATGGTGCACCACTCTCCAGCGGTGGTATATCGACGACCAGCCACGGTGATCGCGTTTTACCATAAAATTCACGTGAACAAAACGATGGGTAAAAAAACTATTGAGTCCCGAAAGTGTTTCGGGTAGTCTTTTTTGGGATATGGAACTATGCATTGACGGCTAAAAGCATCAAAGCGGTAGAACTCACAGAGAGCTTCGTTTTGACTGGTTATGGCTCCAGCAACTCCAAAAGAGGCAACCGTTATGGCTGTCCGAATAATCGATATCCTCAAGGCACAAAATCTATGGTGCAAGGTGCAACATCCGTCCAAAATGCCGAAACAGTGTTGTACAACTTTTAGAAATAAGTGCATGGATTTGAAACGGAACAGTACCATGTTGCACCACTCTCCTACGGTGGTATATTGACGACCAGCCACGGTGATCCCGTTTTACCATAAAATTCACGTGAAGGAAACGATGGGTAAAAAAAACTATCGAGTCTCGAAAGGGATTCGGGTAGTTTTTTTGGATATGGAACTATGCATTGACGGCTACAAGCTGTCGAAGCCGTAGAACTCACAGAGAGCTTCGTTTTGACTGGTTATGGCTCCCAAAACACCAAAAGAGGCAACCGTTATGGCTGTCCGAATAATCGATATCCTCAAGGCGCATCATCTACGGTGCAAGGTGCAACATCCGTTCAAAATGCTGAAACAATGCAGTACGACTTTTAGAAATGAGTGCAAGGATTTGAAACGGAACAGTAACATGGTCCACCACTCTCCAACATTGGTATATCGACGACCAGCCACGGTGATCGCGTTTTACCATAAAATTCACGTGAAGAAAACGATGGGTAAAAAAAAACTATCGAGTCCCGAAAGTGATTCGGGTAGCTTTTTTTGATATGGAACAATGAATTGACGGCTAAAAGCTAACAAAGCCGTAGAACTCACAAAGAGCTTCGTTTTGACTGGTTATGGCTCCCGTAACTCCAAAAAAGGCAACCGTTATGGCTGTCCGAACAATTTGATATCCTCAGGGCGCAACATCTACGCTGCAAGGTACAACATCTGTCCAAAATGCCGAAACAGTGCCGTACGACTTTTAGAAATGAGTGCATGGATTTGAAACGGAACAGTACCATGGTGCACCACTCTCCAGCGGTGGTATATCTACAACCAGCCACGGTGATCGCGTTTTACCATAAAATTCACGTGAAGAAAACGATGGGTAATAAAAACTATCGAGTACCGAAAGTGTTTCGGGTAGTCTTTTTTTGGATATGGAACTATGCATTGACGGCTAAAAGCTTCAAAGCCGTAGAACTCACAGAGAGCTTCGTTTTGACTGGTTATGGCTCCCGTAACTCCAAAAGAGGCAACCGTTATGTTTGTCCGAATAATCGATATCCTCAGGGCGAAACATCTACGATGCAAGGTGCAACATCCGTCCAAAATGCCGAAACAGTGCCGTACGACTTTTAGAAATGAGTGCATGGATTTGAAATGGAACAGTACCATGTTGCACCACTCTCCAGCGGTGGTATATCGACGACCTACCACGGTGATCGCGTTTTACCACAAAATTATCATGAAGAAAACGATGGGTAAAAAAACTATCGAGTCCCGAAAGTGTATCGGGTAGTCTTTTTTTGGATATGGAACTATGCATTGACGGCTAAAAGTGTCTGTAAACCCGCCTTTTGGCAAGGCCGCGGACAGACGGATTTAACTTAAACAACTTCACAACTATCGAGACTAAAGTATGGTGGGTTCGGTTTAAAGTGATGATAGGCAGTTTGGCAAATGACGTTCGGCATTGAGATGATTCGGCGTTGAAGGTTGTTCGGCATAAAGAGATCGTCATTCGACATAGAGGGATCGTTCGGCACTGAAAGAGTGCTCGGCATTAGAAGGATCGTTCGGCATAGAGGAATGTTCGACACTGGACGAGCGTTCGGCATAGAGAGTTCGTCGTTCGGCATTGGATGGAGCGCTCGGCATCAACCAACGTTCGGCATCTGGAGACGTTCGACATTGGATGGAGCGCTCGGCATCAACCAACGTTCGGCATCTGGAGACGTTCGACATTGGATGGAGCGCTCGGCATTAACCAATGTTCGGCATCTGGAGACGTTCGGCATTGGATGGATCGTTCGGCATCAAGGAGCGTTCGGCATTGGATGGATCGTTCGACATCAAGGAGCGTTCGGCATTGGATGGGTCGTTCGGCATACCTCACCTCGCTCGGCATTGCACCTCGCACCTCCCTACCTCGGTACCTCGCACCTCCATACCTCCGTACCTCGCACCTCCATACCTCGATACCTCGGTACCTCACACCTCCCAACGTTCGGCATGAGGAGATCGTTCGGCATTCACACCGTGGTCGGCATTCAACGTTCGGCACCTATGGTTCGGCATATGGAGACCACTCCATCTGGGCTGAGGTACTCGGCTACCAGGCCCACCAGGGAAGTCCAACCCATCTTTGCCTATAAATAGAGAGGCAGGGGCACAGTCAAAGGGGATCTTCTTTCTGCTCTCTTACTTTCTCTTTTCTAAGGCTAAGGCAACTCTGCCATTTTGTAACTGTAATCGATTATTACAGCAATAAAAAGCAAACTTCTGGAGTGGACGTAGGCCGGAGTTAGCCGAACCACTATAAAATCTGTTGTTTTTTACTGCTTTCATTTCAGTTTAACTGTTCTTCACATTATTACTCTCTACATACATTCTATCTCTGAGCTGTGATTGGTATTTGGTGCTTTCATCTGGATTTTGGGGTTAGTGACCAATTTTGACGCTAACACTTTGGTGCTTTCACTGAGAACTGAAACACTCAGGAATTTTGGAGTTAGGAACTTGGATCTTAGAAAGCAATGGCAAGACCACCAACGAAGAGGCAAGCAGTGGAAAGGAGCAATCAGGAAGGAAGTCAAGCGGCATCTTCTGGAGCTGGAGAGGGTCATGCATCCATCTACATAACTCGGGACGAGATGCAAGTGATGATGAATTCTATGCAAGAGCAGATGATGAAACGGCAAGAGGAGATGATGCAGGCTCTTCTTAGGCAATTTGGACAACCAGGAACTGCAGGTGCTCAAGATCATGGAGCTGGACCAGAGGAACTCAACCAACGGACAGATGGAGTGAATCAGCAGGGGGCAGCTCCCAATCAACAAACAGTTAACAATCTGGATGGACCTAGACTCGGGGGCACGCCACCAGGAGTACGTGATGAAGAATATGTGCCAGAATTTCCTCGGGGACTTGGGGGGCAGTCTGGATTAGTTGGAAACACTAGATTGGCTGACATTATCAGGCGGACTATTCGCGGAGGTCTGACGAATAGGGATTCAGAGGGAGTTAACAAAAGTCTGTTTACCCGGAACATCAGGACAGCTAGGAATCCGTCCGATTTCAAACTACCCACTCTGGAAGTATACAACGGGAAGACGGATCCCACCGACCACTTGATGAGGTACACTAGGCATAAGGAAGTGCTGGGGGCAACGGAGGAGGTTATGGCCCGATGTTTCCCCTGTACTTGACTGAAATTGCTGCTATGTGGTTCAGACAGCTGGAGGATGGATCCATTGGAACATGGACAGAACTGGTGGACAAGTTCTTAAGTCAATTTCGAGTTCACATAAAAAGGCCAAAGAACGTGATGACACTAACATCAGTCAAACAGGGGGCAGATGAATCGCTCAGGACATTCTTAACTCGATTTAATGCAGCAGTTGCTTCGGTGGATCGGCCAGATCCATCAATGGTTCTGATGGCTGCGGTATCAGGAGTCAGAGATAATTCGGAGTTCAAAGTATCGTTGGTACGGGACCCACCGTTGGATATTGGGGAATTCTTTCATGAAGCTGAAAGATTTCTTCGACAAGAGGATGCATGTTTGGACATGAGGTCACAGGAAGTAAACATGACTAAGGATGGAAGATTACTCGGCGAAAGCTCAGGTGGGGACAAGGATAAAGGGAAAAGGAAGCGCTGGGGAGAACCAAAGTTCTCCACTTACACAGGATTGAACGCAACGTTGGAGCGGATTTTCTTAGATATTCGAGATCGTCTTCCTTATCGAAGGCCATCAAGGAGGGAACCCACAGAACGTGAAAGGGCATCAGGAAGGCACTGTCTCTTTCATGACCTGGACGGGCATGATATTAACAGCTGCCGACATCTAAAGGATATAGTCGAGGAGCATATAAGGAATGGTCAGTTGCGACAGTATGTCGGAACTCGGAATGCGGCGGTGGAACATGAACAGCCTCCGCCTACCTTGAACGACGAGGGCGCGAGGCCCAGGAATGGTGACCGATTGGTCATCAACTAATCTTGATGGTTTGGAATAAGTAACAAACTCCGGGCAAACGGTTAAATCACTTACTCATGTACGGGGTCGGAGATAACCCTCAGGCATGCTCTGAGATGATGGCTTACCGAAATGCCCGGGTTTGTGAAATCTATTTTTCCTTTGACGTGGACATTTGCGTTTTCTGGTTTGGTTTTGGAGTTTGGTTTGAACTCCCTGTTTTTCTCATTTTTCTGGTTTGAATGTTTGTTTTTCGGATTGGATTTTGATTGGATTTTCTCTGGATTTTGGCTTAAAGGCCGTCGAGTATGGACTATGCTCGGCAAGGGTCCGGAGCGACCAGGATTCGGCTTAGGACTTAAGCCACAGCATTACTTGCGTCCAGGGACACTGGACCACGGTCGTCAAGTGTGGATTGCGCTTGGCAAGAACCCAGAGAGGTTAGCTCAACGCCCAGGGACACTGGGCCACGGTCGTCAAGTGTGGATTGCGCTTGGCAAGAACCCGGAGAGGTTATCTCAACGTCCAGGGACACTGGACCACGGTCGTCAAGTGTGGATTGCGCTTGGCAAGAACCTGGAGAGGTTAGCTCAACGCCCAGGGACACTGGGCCACGGTCGTCAAGTGTGGATTGCACTTGGCAAGAACCCGGAGAGGTTATCTCAACGTCCAGGGACACTGAACCACGGTCATCAGGTGTGGATTGCGCTTGGCAAGAGCCCGGAGAGGTTATGGATTTGGATATCGACCCGAAGAGGTCCTAAAGTCCCCTATTGGTTATTGGATATGGATGAAACATGAACTTTGGATACTGGACTTGAGGCTATTCAAAACACACCTTTCACAGCAAGGCATGTTTTGGGGGGCAAGTGTTAACCCGCCTTTTGGCAAGGCCGCGGATAGACGGATTTAACTTAAACAACTTCACAACTATCGAGACTAAAGTATGGTGGGTTCGGTTTAAAGTGATGATAGGCAGTTTGGCAAATGACGTTCGGCATTGAGATGATTCGGCGTTGAAGGTTGTTCGGCATAAAGAGATCGTCATTCGACATAGAGGGATCGTTCGACACTGAAAGAGTGCTCGGCATTAGAAGGATCGTTCGGTATAGAGGAATGTTCGACACTGGACGAGCGTTCGGCATAGAGAGTTCGTCGTTCGGCATTGGATGGAGCGCTCGGCATCAACCAACGTTCGGCATCTGGAGACGTTCGACATTGGATGGAGCGCTCGGCATCAACCAACGTTCGGCATCTGGAGACGTTCGACATTGGATGGAGCGCTCGGCATTAACCAACGTTCGGCATCTGGAGACGTTCGGCATTAGATGGATCGTTCGGCATCAAGGAGCGTTCGGCATTGGATGGGTCGTTCGGCATACCTCACCTCGCTCGGCATTGCACCTCGCACCTCCCTACCTCGGTACCTCGCACCTCCATACCTTCGTACCTCGCACCTCCATACCTCGATACCTCGGTAACTCACACCTCCCAACGTTCGGCATGAGGAGATCGTTCGGCATTCACACCGTGGTCGGCATTCAACGTTCGGCATCTATGGTTCGGCATATGGAGACCACTCCATCTGGGCTGAGGTACTCGGCTACCAGGCCCACTAGGGAAGTCCAACCCATCTTTGCCTATAAATAGAGAGGCAGGGGCACAGTCAAAGGGGATCTTCTTTCTGCTCTCTTACTTTCTCTTTTCTAAGGCTAAGGCAACTCTGCCATTTTGTAAATGTAATCGATTATTACAGCAATAAAAAGCAAACTTCTGAAGTGGACGTAGGCCGGAGTTAGCCGAACCACTATAAAATCTGTTGTTTTTTACTGCTTTCATTTCAGTTTAACTGTTCTTCACATTATTACTCTCTACATACATTCTATCTCTGAGCTGTGATTGGTATTTGGTGCTTTCATCTGGATTTTGGGGTTAGTGACCAATTTTGGCGCTAACAGTGTCAAAGCTGTAGAACTCACAAAGAGCTTCGTTTGACTGGTTATGGCTCCCGTAACTCCAAAAGAGGCAACCGTTATGGTTGTCCGAACAATCGATATCCTCAGGGCGCAACATCTACGGTGCAAGGTGCAACATCCGTCCAAAATGCCGGAACAGTGCCGTACGACTTTTAGAAATGAGTGCATGGATTTGAAATGGAACAGTACCATGGTGCACCACTCTACAGCGGTGGTATATCAACGACCAGCCACGGTGATCGCGTTTTACCACAAAATTCACGTGAAGAAAACGATGGGTAAAAAAACTATCGAGTCCCGAAAGTGATTCGGGTAGTCTTTTTTTGGATATGGAACTATGCATTGACAGCTAAAAGCTGTCAAAGCCGTAGAACTCACAGAGAGCTTCGTTTTGACTGTTTATGGCTCCCGTAACTCCAAAAGAGGAAACCGTTATGGCCGTTTGAACAATCGATATCCTCAGGGCGCAACATCTACGGGGCAAGGTGCAACATCCGTCCAAAATGCCGAAACAGTGCCGTACGACTTTTAGAAATGAGTGCATGGATTTGAAATGGAACAGTACCATGATGCACCACTCTCCAGCGGTGGTATATCGACGACCAGCCATGGTGATCGCGTTTTACCATAAAATTCACGTGAAGAAAACGATGGGTAAAAAAAAGTATCGTGTCCCGAAAGTGATTCGGGTAGTTTTTTCGAATATGGAACAATGCATCGACGGATAATGTAACGACCCGTAAATTTAACCGGTTTAATAACGTTATTAATTGAAATTTTAGGAAATTTTAAACGATAAAATTTTGAAATATAAATTTGATATTTGGAATGCGTCTAATTAGGCATAGCAACTGGTAAATTTTCGTCCGAAAATATGAAAGTTTATTTCGCGCGTAAATTCACTTCAACTTAATCAGTTAAAAAAAATGATGAAAATAAAATGTTTCCGAAACCTAAATATTTTTACATAGAAAAATTCTAAACCATCTTCTGAGCAAAATTTCAGTTTGTCGTTTTTCCAAATTCGGACATCTTTGGCTCCGTCGATCTTATTTTTCAGCGTTTTTCTTGCATTTTCCGCTATTAGAAAATTCGAATTTTTATAATTCAACCATACCACTGACATCTGTATACCGTTTTGATCGTCTCGTCGCACTGATCACCACAGTATATTTATTTCTGTGTTTTGAAGTACGGGACGCAGCGAAATTCGGGAAACGATTTCATATCGGTACCGATCTTATAATCTTTTAGTTTCTTGTGTCTTTTCAGTTACCCCACGTGAATTGCACCCAGCTGTTTGATCGAGACTTTTTCTTTTCCAGAATTTACTCTTTTAACTTACCTTCCCCGGTTCACTTTATAATGTCAGTCTGTGTGTGATTGAAAGCTTGGAAGCCTACACACGTTTCTTCTTCTTTTTGTTCTACAAATATAACACTTCCTATATTCATTCTCTCTGTGCAAATTCATGACCCTTCAAGCCTCGGCCACATCTCCTTGCTCTAGCCTCTCCACCTACACCATCACAGACCTTTGTTTTCACCACAACCGAGCCCAACTCCATGCTATTGCCTATCTCGTGCTCCTCCTCACCTTACAACCCGCCTTGCGCGCAAGCCGTAGCCGAACCCGTTCCACTTTTCCCCCTCTTGTGCCGCCAGTAACCACCACCGGAGGCGTGCAACCGCTACAGTCCAATGCTTCCACCCTCCGGCGACCTTTCTCCGCCCTAAACCCATTGCAGCCATGGCCGATTCTCCTCCTCTTTCCCGCATCTCCAACCTGCCGACGCTTACTGCCGAGGCCTTCATCCTCTTCACTCTCGGTTTCACTTTTTTTTAGAGCCAGGTATTATTAAATATAGTATATATATGGATATGTAAAATGCTGCATGATGTGTTTGGGTTTATATATTGAAATTTGATGCAGCAAAGCTTTATAGGTCGACAAAAAGGATATATATACATATTTATAGTTTGATGTATAAACAGTTACTATATATCTATACTATATTATTATTAGTGAGTTAACTTTTAAGCTCATACAGGCTTCCTTGAAATTTGGCAACTGAACAGTCCCTGCTTTACATTGCTTTCTCTTTTTTCCTCTCTTTCTGCCGTGCCTCTCTTTTTCTCCTGTGTTTTTCCAATTAATATTCATGCCAGATTTCCAATTTATATCACGTTTTTTGCTTTTTCCCTTCTTTTATCCAGCGATCTCCTTCCTCTTTACTTTTCACGGTTTATTTCCAAATCCAAATCTTTTTCCGATCCAAAAGTCTCCTCCCCCAAACCCTACCTACTCCAAAGTTCCTCCAAGAAGTGACCCAAATCTATCGCTTGCTTAATTCGACGATGAATTAGAAAGTGTCCTCCTTCGAGCCCTAGATCTGTTTCATAATTTCAAAGCATTGCAACGGCTATGTCGTGACGAGGTAAATTATTTGTTATTTTTATGTTAGACTAACACTGGATTAGTAAATTTTAGATCAAAGTTTTCATTCCCAACTTTATGTGATTGAATTTATCTGTACGTGATGACTATTTTGTATTTTGATTCATTGCGTTCTGATGATCAATAGTAGCTTTGTTTCAGGTTGGACAAAATTGAAGTTGGGTAAAATTGCAGAGGCTGAAGTGAAAAAGGTAATTTATTTGTAGGTTGTGTGTGAAACGTAGAAATTAGAATGCAATGTGGTATTATACTGTAATCTGCTATTACACTTAATGATTTAGCTGATCCTTAATTGGTTGATTATTGGACAAATGTTTTCTGTGATTCCAAGTACTGAAATGTTATCACTCGCAACTCATTTCTAGCAATTACTATAACTGTCACTTGATATAGTTGTATAATCATTTCATATTCAGTTTATCTTCTATTAAAGTTTGTCAACTAGAATTATAGAGTATCTTCGTCTATCAAATTAGGTGGTTTTTGAGGACCAGCAATCCACAAGCATTGGGAACAAAGCATCAGAAGTAAGCATCTTCCTAACCCTTACTTTTCTTCTACAATATCTTTTAACTACCAAAGCGTACAAATGCATAGTTTGAGCCTACTGTAACTTCTATTTGCTGCATACAGTTTTCAAACTAAATGACATTATACAAATTCTATTTGCTGCATATAGGTTTCAAATTAAATGACATTATATTAAAAGTTTTGCAAGGGTATCCCAACTTTCAAGATATAGGGAGTTTGAGTGGATATAAGTCTATCACCGTTGGCATGTTGTTGAAGTTTGTTGGACCAATTTTTGGTATGACCATCAAAGAAACCCCATGTAATTCAATATTTTTTCTATTAATTAGCTTAGAGAAAGACTAAAGCTTTTTGCATGATCATGCCAACATGTTAGATATTGAATGCAGGAAGTTTTTAATCAATAAGGTCGAGGTTGAAAGTATTGGAATGTACTTATTAATTGGTCCTTGGTATTGTTTTGTTGGTTGTACATGTTCTTATTGGATAATAAACTAGAACATTTTGAAAACTTCATTTATTAACCTAAAACCAGTGGCACGCCAATGACTGCCGGCAGCCTATTTGATTTAAGTTACCCATTTTATTTCAAGCCATCCATGTGCCCTGCAAATTGGCTTTTGTACATTAAACAATAAAATAACACCATCTTGAACCGTCGTATCAGCTGCATTTGATGTAAGAGCAAGCACAACAAATTGGGAGGCACAAATGCTGACTGTCCAGCTTTATCACTGTCGTCCTTTCCTTCTACTGCCGTCGCACTTCCCTCCTACCACCGTCGCCAGCCCGATTGACTCTGCCTCATTGCTAGAATGACTTCCAGCCGCTTTCCCTCTTTGTGTCTAGCTGCTTTCCCTTTCCATGCCTTCAATTTCTCCCATCGATTTGTACAAAGTTGTCATCTTCTCCGGCCGTCGTACGACTGCTGAAAAGCGTTTCATCGACTGAATTTCTTAGAAAGTTGCCAGTTCTCCCACTGTAAGTACTTCTTCTTCCTCCCTTTGCGCTATTCCTTCTGAATATGTGTGTTCCTCTGCACGCATGTTTATTGAATTAGCTTCATGTTCTTGCCTATTTTCCTTGATTACAGTTGTAATTTTATTATGTCCCTCGGTTATTTCAGACACCAAGTTATTGCTTAAAAAATTCAACATGAAATTATGATTGAAATCAAGAATATGTCAGCGCATATCACAAATTATGATTGAAATCAGCAAATTTGTGACATATCAAATTTATCTAGGTTGAAATAATTCAATAAGAAACTGTGATTGAATTCAGCAAATTTGTGGAATATCGAAATTACCTTGGTTGAAAAAAGTCAATATGAAATTGTGATTGAACTCCCCAAATTTATTTAGGTCTAAAAACATTTAATATGAGAGTAATCTTAGTAGAAAACATATTTGTGTACATTTTTGGCTGTAATGTATGTTGTTTAAATTAAATACAAGTTACATATTGATCTTTGAAAATAGCTTATAACATTTAGTGTCAAATATACATGAACGTAGGTCATCATCAAGTTCCCTGTTAAACATCTTGGCAGTTATACAGGATTTCCATAGTAGGAAGTTGATGGCCTTGCTGGACTATCAGAAAAGACTGATAGCATCAAAGAATATTTCGATAACGAACAACGAGTAATTTCTAGTGCAATGAATCGTTATAAAATTTATAACCATCTTATAAATATGTTTAGTTATTAGCAGGAATTGATAAAATTGTTAGGTTTACGATCCAGATTATTTCATATATTTTCGATGTACAATAGTCCCATGACGAGGACTTTGCTTGGAGACAGGCCTAAAATTTTGCAAGCTCGAATGCTTATTAAATTAGGCAATTAGTCTATAAAAAATGTAGTATAAAATGTAATTGAAAAAAGCTTCATGATCAGGACACTTGAATTTTGGTACTCCTATGCTACGTCTGGGGCTTTATGTCATAACCTGGCTAGAGCATTTTTGTTACTCAATTGACCTTTTATTTTGCCAGCGTACATCATACTAAATGTGTTCTTATGTGAAATATATCTTAGAATCCTACTAAAGACAAGCAAACCCCTATTTTGATAAAGCACATTACTTATTAGGTGGAGCAAGAGAATCAATAGGCACATGCAAGAAAGTGAAAATCTAAGTTATGCAATGTAAGTATAGCAAGTCATGAGTTTTATGTATAAAATAATATGTCCATCTACACCTAAATAATGTTAATGTGGTAAAATATTTTTGTAAATTGTTGTACTTCAATTTTATATGAATGCTCATTTTGGTAGGATTAATAACGCACTCCATAATTCTAGAATATCTGGTATAGGGTCACATATGATGTGCTCATAACCGGTTCAAATTAATTTTTTTTGTTATTATAAGGAGAAAAAAAAATCTAAGTTTAGTAGTGGTGTTATAAACCTGCTTTTTTTCCTTTTCATTTCGTGCAAATACACAATACCTTTTTTATGTATTTGAACACCTAATCTTTACCAAGTTAAGTATATGTTGTCCAACTCTCTTCATTCACAGCGTCTAATGTAGGAATGATAATAAAATGTGCAATAGCAAGAATAACTATTTTTATTAATAAAAATTTACCAAAAATTAAGTTGAAAAAGCCATATTTTTATCATCGCAATGAAACTTGGTAATGTCCATTATTTTTTTATTATGGATTTATATGTTCAAAGATCAAATTTTTTAAAAGCCATATTCCCTTCTATTTGCACAATATATAATGCAAGTAGCCTATTTTTAACAACATAACTTCACTGTACTATTGCTTACATATGACTAATATGACCATTAATGCATGATATATGTTTGCAAACTGCTAATAGGAATCTTTATGAATAAGGAGACAAGAACATGGAGAGATGGACCAACAAAGCTCAAAATAATTAAAAAAATTGATTCAACGTTATGCATCTATGTATCATACAGTAATTTGGAAAGAACCAACTCTACTGTATGCTTTGAAAAATTGTTTTAAATAAGCTATAGGACACCATTCACAATGAATAGGGAAAATGAAGTCATTGCTAAACTTTTGTGAGAAAAGGTAGATTTATCTCTGACAATGACCATTAGTCGAACAATGGACCAACTACCATTATACTTACATCCACCGTGGTCAAAAAAAAATCTTTAGAATAAAAAATTAGACAATGCATGCTACATATAATAATGGAAACAATATTGGTCAATTTGTTTTTTGAAGTCTCTTGATAAAACTTATAGTAATCTCTACACTTCCTTTTTAGTTTAAGAAACTTCAAATAGATGGGTTCAAGTTAAGCACCAAAAGTTCTTTAAGAATTTTCTTGAATTTAAATACTAGAATGTGAAGATTTAATGAACATGTACAATGTCTAAGTATTGTTCATAATTTTCTAATATTAGAGAAGTAAAAATTGATTTCTTCACTCAAATAGCCTTATAGGAGAAAAAAGGTTTGCTCATTGATGCCTTAAACTATGGTTATTTTGACCCACTAGGCTTTATGAAACAAATAAACATCACCAGTTAATTTAATATAAGTCAATTGCATTAGTTTCGTCTGAACCAATTGCCTTTGATTCAGCTATGGTTGATACCTCAGTTGCAACTAAGGTAGTTCCCTCATTTTTCAACCGTTCCACCTGCCTCAGTTGCAACTGATGCAGTTGCCATAACTACAAATGGGGCAATTGTGTCAAATGCAACTGATTCTCTTGCCTCAGTTGCAACTGAAATACTTAACCAAATGGAAAAAAGTAAAACTACCACAATTATGAAAGTAGTTCATTTAATTATAATTGAAACTTCATATGCTCTGTAAAGACTAAGTTGATTTACCGCAACAATTATACTACTCTGTTGCCCTGCATTATTAGCTGTAATATATTGGATACATTATGCTTTCTTCCCATCCATGCAATTTCCCTTCTATATACATAGACATGTGGCATTGCCTATTTTGTATTCGTTTCAAAGTTATGTATAAATATTTTATCCTGCAGCATCCTACACTTTAACATCTTTTACCAACTTTTGTCGCAATAATGTGCAGGAACAAGCAATCATCAAGGGACTGAATGCAAGGTTTTTGCCCCAATTCTATTTTGGGATGTTTCTCACCACTATCCCCCACTTACTAGCTTGCTTTCTACCATTAAGCTTCTTCCAGCGTATGTGTTTTCTTTAGAATGTTGTTCTAAACACAGCTAATAAAAATCTAACGGTTTGTAATGAACAGCTTATGCATTTCCTGTTTGCTACTAATATTATGTCACCCTCTGCTATGGTTTTATAGACTAAAAATATTCCACACTATACTGTTGTTTCATATTTCTATATTACGTGCTGACTGATTTCAGAAAAAACATGTCGTTTATATCAAACAGTTGTGTCATTGCTGAAAATAGCTGCCGATCTAATGCGTTTTGACCAACTGTTTTTATCTATTTATCGTTATTCACTTTTCAATTTTAACTTTAATTTCCACTATTTTAGTGGAAATATGTCATATTATTTCAACCTTTATAAGGACCAATTTCTTAAGATAAGCTGGCAGACACCTAAGAAATAATTTGTAGTAAGGAAAAATGGCGGTTGATTTTATGAGTACTATGCAGATGGTGGCGACTGTATTATTGAAAGTGTCATGCTGATGTTCTTTTCCTAAGCTGTTCTCTACCGTTAACTTTTTTCTTCATGCCCTTTCTCTACACTTGACCAAATAAATTTATTTATTTTTAAATAAAAAAACGTTTGTTTTGTTGATGTTTCCTATTTAACTTTGAATTCTACATAAGTTTAAAGTTCATCAAAATTTCCTTTCATGCCTTTATGTAATATTGAATACTTATAGCAAGATCACAATTTGCTATTTCGAAGAGAACATTCGTATATGTAATGTAAGATCTCAAATAGTAATAGAAATTAATTCCAGCTATTACCGGTTATTTGCATATACAATTAATTTCATCAACCCGTGTGCGAAGCACGGGTTCGCACTAGTTTTATTATAAAAGAAAGAGGTATATATATTCATGTCAGTATGTTTAGGCAAGTCATGGGTTTGTTAGTTTGTATATATATAAAGTTTACATAAGTTATGATCTGTTGATACTATATAATATATGTGTGTTTTATCCTTACATTTAGTACAGATTTTTATATAAATTAGTTTTGAATTGTATAAGTTTAGCTTGCTATTGTATTCATATACGTGATGTAAGGAAAAAGTTATACATTATATGTCAAGTCATACCCATTTTTTTAGAAGCTGCTATATATTAATATATATTTTGTTTGTTTGCATGTTTATACAAAGCCTGATATAAACTACATTTAGTCGAAGTTATTGATTATGTCTGTGTATTTTTTTAAACTGCATAGTATATTTATATGTATATTTGCATAGTATATTTATATGTGTATTTTATATACTAGTATGCCTATGTATAGTTTTCGAAATAACAGCAGTTAGACTACATGTTCTCGATATCATATCTCACTCATGTTTTATCGAGAATGAGTTGATTTTATTTTTAAAAAGAAGTCAAAGTTATCTAGTTTATGCCTGTCAAATTTTAGCCAAATCCGACATCGTTTGATTAGTGGTCGAGGATCTGGAAGTTAGACCCAGACAGCTGTTCTTTTGTACTTAGAAATTATTTTACACTGCTTCAAACACGACCTGAGTTCATGTTTGACGCATCGTATCTCTTCTGTATTACGTCAGAATGTGTTGATTTTATTTTTAAAAAGGAGTCAAAGTTACCTAGTTTATGCCTGTCAAATTTCAGCCAAATCCGACATCGTTTGATTAGTGGTCGAGGATCTGGAAGTTAGACCCAGACAGCTGTTCTTTTGTACTTAGAAATTATTTTACACTGCTGCAAACACGACCTGAGTTCATGTTTGACGCATCGTATCTCTTCTGTATTACGTCAGAATGAATTGATTTTATTTTTAAAAAGGAGTCAAACTTACCTAGTTTATGCTTGTCAAATTTCAGCCAAATCCGACATCGTTTGATTAGTGGTCGAGGATCTGGAAGTTAGACCCAGACAGCTGTTCTTTTGTACTTAGAAATTATTTTACACTGCTGCAAACACGACCTGAGTTCATGTTTGACGCATCGTATCTCTTCTGTCTTACGTCAGAATGGGTTGATTTTATTTTTAAAAAGAAGTCAAAGTTATCTAGTTTATGTCTGTCAAATTTTAGCCAAATCCGACATTGTTTGATTAGTGATCGAGGATCTGGAAGTTAGACCCAGACAGCTGTTCTTTTGTACTTAGAAATTATTTTACACTGCTGCAAACACGACCTGAGTTCATGTTTGACGCATCGTATCTCTTCTGTATTACGTCAGAATGGATTGATTTTATTTTTAAAAAGGAGTCAAAGTTACCTAGTTTACGCCTGTAAAATTTCAGCCAAATCCGGCATCGTTTGATTAGTGGTCGAGGATCTGGAAGTTAGACCCAGACAACTGTTTTTTTGTACTTAGAAATTATTTTACACTGCTGCAAACACGACCTGAGTTCATGTTTGACGCATCGTATCTCTTCTGTCTTACGTCAGAATGAGTTGATTTTATTCTTAAAAAGGAGTCAATGTTACCTAGTTTATGCCTGTCAAATTTCAGCCAAATCCGACATCGTCTGATTAGTGGTCGAAGATCTGGAAGTTAGACCCAGACAGCTGTTCTTTTGTACTTAGAAATTATTTTACACTGCTGCAAACACGACCTGAGTTCATGTTTGACGCATCGTATCTCTTCTATATTACGTCAGAATAGATTGATTTTATTTTTAAAAAGGAGTCAAAGTTACCTAGTTTATGCCTGTCAAATTTCAGCCAAATCCGACATCGTTTGATTAGTGGTCGAGGATCTGGAAGTTAGACCCAGACAGCTGTTCTTTTGTACTTAGAAATTATTTTACACTGCTGCAAACACGACCTGAGTTCATGTTTGACGCATCGTATCTCTTCTGTCTTACGTCAGAATGGGTTGATTTTATTTTTAAAAAGGAGTCAAAGTTACCTAGTTTATGCCTGTCAAATTTCAGCCAAATCCGACATCGTTTGATTAGTGGTCGAGGATCTGGAAGTTAGACCTAGACAGCTGTTCTTTTGTACTTAGAAATTATTTTACACTGCTGCAAACATGGCCTGAGTCTATGTTCGTGACATCGTTACTTTTCTCTTCTCTTGTCCAAAACAAGTGAATCTTTTGCAATTTAAAATACAAGTTTTGATCTTTATTCATACCAAATTTCAGACCATTTCGATCTCGGCTGCACATAGAATTATATTCTTAAACTTTGATGCAGGACATGTTTTATTTGTTGCTATGTTGAATGTTTTGATTTGATTTCATCGATTTCTGTTATCAGCTTTGATCGTTGAATTCGTGCCGATTTGTTTTGCTTGGATTCGTAACTCAATCTCTATGTCCGTATCAGTGTGCGTATCTGTGTCATCTTCTCGTGCATCTCTAGCCTCGAAAGGTGAGCAATCACTCACGATTAACGTTCTTATATTTATTAAATTTGATTTCAATTAAGACGACAATTGAAATATGCTGCTGTTAGTTATTTATATTGCTATATCTATGCCATCATCTGTATCTGTTCACCGGTGACACCTGACATCATTATCTATTATTTATATTGATATATATATATGCCATCATCTGTATCTGTTCACCTGTGACATCTGACACCCTTATCTGTTATTTATACTGTTGATATATGACTGTTACCGTTGTTATATTTTTATCATATCTGTTATCACTCTGCAAGTTCCCTGTTAGTATAGAATCACTATGGGTTGAAATGATACATACCCGAACGGACTTTAGAATAGGAGAAAATCGTTATGGGTTGAAATGATAAACCCAAGCGATTTTCAAATTAAATTGAATTTGGGATTTCGGGTTGAAAAGATATATACCCGAATATATTTTAAATTGCGGATTGAAATGATAAATATCCGTATCACTTGACCATAGGATAGAAAATTATATACAGACACCGTTGGTCTATATAAATGTTTTTGAAAAACATTTCTACGGTTTTGAAAGAAATATATGATTTTAAATAAATAATGTTTTAAAGATTTATTAAAGTTGATTTAATAAAGTTGATTTGAATCAATATGAAATATGTTTAAGTATTTATGTAAAAATTATATTTTTAAATATAGAATTTATAATGTTTCAGGTTGAAAGATAAATTTGAATTGATTTGGAATTCTTAATTATTTAAGAATTATACTTAAATAAGTTGATTTGAAATCTATTAAATTTGAAATTTTAAGATATGTTTTATAACTTGAATTAATTAAGAAGTGGCTTAAATGAATATTTCAAACTTATATAAATTTAAATGGGATATTTTGTCTATATAAATTTGTAAATTGAAGTTGTATTTTGATGTATTGAAATGATTAAAGAAATATTTCAGAAACTAAATGTAATGAAATTAAATTGGGACATAAAGTAAATTATCGAATTTAGTTTTGAAATGTCGAATATTTAAACTTTGAAATATATTGAAATTGAAATGGTTCATTTATGGTTCAAATAAGCATTTGAAATCGATAATTTGAAAGGGTTTATTGAGAAACTAAATTGAATTGAAATTGATGATTTGAGATTTAATTAAATTTTTATTTTGGAATTCGAGTTTATGTAAATTGATTTGTGAATATCTAAACTGTTTAAGAGGAAAGTGTTAGGATTTCAAAGTGTTATGAATTTCAAGTTTTGATTTCCAAAGTGTTATGATTTTTAAAGACTTATGATTTCGAAAGCAATATAACTTTGGAAAGTGATATGATTTTGAAATGGATTTATTTGAAGGAAAAGTGATATCGTATTTATATGGTTTTGAAATGGCAATGATATGTCGGTTTTGAAATATAACTATTTTGAAAATTTATTAAATGACCATCGGTGTAATAATACGTAGTTATTAAAGAGACCGGGATCGGATATGGACATACTCTCTGTCGATACCGAAACCACTTTAATAACTAATATACGCGGAGTGTTGATCCAGAATGAAGTGGATGGTTTTGATGAACGCGTTGACTGAAGAAGGAGAACGATTTTGGATGACCCCTGACATGACTAAAACAGGAGCCGCGTCGGGCCATTGAGGTTCGCCATCTCTAGCGGACACACTTCTTCGTTACCATATCTATTACTTTTGTGATTCGATTTGGGTGCACCCCTCGATTATGGGAGTGTTGTTTCGCGGTGTTGGGGTAGTAGCTGCTATGCCCAACATCAGTCCGGATCAGGCAACTACTAGTATCCTAGTTGGTATCGCCTCATGTACCTTGTCATACTGATTATCCTATTCGCGACCACTACGATTTTGGTTTGTACCTTTAGTATATGGATTGCCCTCTGGTGACTTCCGGTTTTGGGGAAACTACGGTCTTGTATATGCTCTGGGGAATAAAAATGTGTTAAGGGTGGAATGGGCCATGACTTAACGCTATTTTGATATCGTACTTTACTGATTAGACATTATCTACTTAGCGTATTCTACTGTATATATAGATAGTTTAATGGATCCTTAGAGGATGGTTATCCCAAACATCCTTTGAGTCACTTGTATTTCAGTCGTTATTTCACTTGAGTTGGATTTATTGATATAAGAATGTTAATCCTGACTCGAGTGTTTTGTGTTCTCTTTACGCTCGGGTCAGACTGAGTGTACCAGTATTCGAGACTCACTTTTGGAGTTGGAGCTTCGCTTGGAGATCCAGCTATCTATCCAACTTTCAGATATTCAGTTGATTCCAGTGATGTATTCTGATATTGTATTTGACTATTGTATTCGAGACTTCTGTTGTATCTTGTTTAACTCTGTTATATATATAGTAGCTTCATGAACTACTATTCTTTTGTTTCCGCTGCATTATTGTTATATTACTCTGTGTCTGTGTCTGTGATCTGTGATTATTTTATTTACTGTATATGTTGAGTTTTGCCAATTTAAATTAACAATCTATTATTTTGAATTATTCAAGTCCGACATGTGCGGATGCGAATAGTCCAAAATAGCGGGTCGTTACAGATAAAAGCTATCAAAGCCGCAGAATTCATAGAGAGCTTCGTTTTGACGGGTTATGGCTCCCGTAACTCCAAAAGAGGCAACCGTTATGGCTGTCCGAATAATCGATATCCTCAGGGTGCAACATCTACGGTGCAAGGTGCAACATTCGTCCAAAATGCCGAAACAGTGCCGTATGACTTTTAGAAATGAGTGCATGGATTTGAAACGGAACAGTACCATGGTTTACCACTCCCAAGCGGTGGTATATCGACGACCAGCCACGGTGATCGCGTTTTACCATAAAATTCACGTGAAGAAAACCATGGGTAAAAAAAACTACCGGGTCCCGAAAGTGATTCGGGTAGTCTTTTTTTGGATATGGAACTATGCATTGACGGCTAAAAGCTGTCAAAGCCGTAGAACTCACAAAGAGCTTCGTTTTGACTGGTTATGGCTCACATAACTCCAAAAGAGGAAACCGTTATGGCTGTCCGAACAATCGATATCCTCAGGGCGCAACATCTACGGTGCAAGGTGCAACATCCGTACAAAATGCCGAAACAGTGCCGCACGAGATTTAGAAATGAGTGCATGGATTTGAAACGAAAAGTACCATGGTGCACCACTCTCCAGCGTGGGTGTATCGACGACCAGCAACGGTGATCGCGTTTTACCATAAAATTCACGTGAAGAAAACGATGGGTAAAAAAAACTATCGAGTCCCGAAAGTGTTTCGAGTAGTCTTTTTTGGGAAATGGAACTGTGCATTGACGGCTAAAAGCGTCAAAGCCATAGAACTCACAAAGAGCTTTGTTTTGACTGGTTATGGCTCCCGTAACTCCAAAAGAGGCAACCGTTATGGCTGTCCGAATAATCGATATCCTCAGGGCGCAACATCTACGGTGCAAGGTGCAACATCTGTCCAAAATGCCGAAACAGTGTCGTACGTCTTTTAGAAATGAGTGCATGGATTTAAAACGGAACAGTACCATGGTGCACCACTCTCTAGTGGTGGAATATCGATGACCAGCCACGGTGATTGCGTTTTACCACAAAATTCACGTGAAGAAAACGATGGGTAAAAAAAAACTATCGAGTCCCGAAAGTGTTTCGGTTGGTCTTTTTTTGGATATCGAACTATGCATTGACGGCTAAAAGCGTCAAAGTCGTATAACTCACAGAGAGCTTCGTTTTGATTTGTTATGGCTCTCGTAACTCCAAAAGAGGCAACCGTTATGGCTGTCCGAATAATCGATATCCTCAGGGCGCAACATCTACGGTGCAAGGTGCAACATCCGTCCAAAATGCCGTATTAGTGCCGTACGACTTTTAGAAATGAGTGCATGGATTTAAAATGGAACAGTACCATGGTGCACCACTCTCTAGCAATGGTATATCGACGACCAGCCACGATGATCGCGTTTTACCATAAAATTCACGTGAAGAAAACGATGGGTAAAAAAACTATCGAGTCCCGAAAGTGTTTCGGGTAGTCTTTTTTGGGATATGGAACTATGCATTGATGGCTAAAAGCGTCAAAGCCGTAGAACTCACAGGGAGCTTCGTTTTGACTGGTTATAGCTCCTGCAACTCCAAAAGAGGCAACTGTTACGGCTGTCCGAATAATCGATATCCTCAGGGCGCAACATCTACGGTGCAAGGTGCAACATCCGTCCAAAATGCCGAAACAGTGCCGTACAACTTTTAGAAATAAGTGCATGGATTTGAAACGGAACAGTACCATGGTGCACCACTCTCCAGCGGAGGTATATCGACGACCAGCCATGGTGATCGCGTTTTACCATAAAATTCACGTGAAGAAAACGATGGGTAAAAAAACTATCGAGTCCCGAATGTTTTTCGGGTAGTCTTTTTTGGGATATGGAACTATGCATTGACGGAAAAAAGCGTCAAAGCCGTAGAACTCACATAGAGCTTCGTTTTGACTGGTTATGGCTCCTGCAACTCCAAAAGAGGCAACCGTTATGGCTGTCCGAATAATCGATATCCTCAGGGCGCAACATCTACGGTGCAAGGTGCAACATCCGTCCAAAATGCCGAAACAGTGTCGTACAACTTTTAGAAATAAGTGCATGGATTTGAAACGGAACAGTACCATGGTGCACCACTCTCCAGCGGTGGTATATCGATGACCAGCCACGGTGATCGCGTTTTACCATAAAATTCACGTGAAGAAAACGATGGGTAAAAAAACTATCGAGTCCCGAAAGTGTTTCGGGTAATCTTTTTTGGGATATTTAAATATGCATTGACGGCTAAAAGCGTCAAAGTCGTATAACTCACAGAGAGCTTCGTTTTGACTGGTTATGGCTCTCGTAACTCCAAAAGAGGCAACCGTTATGGCTGTCCGAATAATCGATATCCTCCGGGCGCAACATCTACAGTGTAAGGTGCAACATCCGTCCAAAATGCCGTAACAGTGCCGTACGACTTTTATAAATGAGTGCATGGATTTGAAATGGAACAGTACCATGGTGCACCACTCTCCAGCGTTGGTATATCGACGACCAGCCACGGTGATCGCGTTTTACCATAAAATTCACGTGAACAAAACGATGGGTAAAAAAAACTATTGAGTCCCGAAAGGGTTTCGGGTAGTCTTTTTTGGGATATGGAACTATGCATTGACGACTAAAAGCATCAAAGCGGTAGAACTCACAGAGAGCTTCGTTTTGACTGGTTATGGCTCTAGCAACTCCAAAAGAGGCAACCGTTATGGCTGTCCGAATAATCGATATCCTCAAGGCACAAAATCTATGGTGCAAGGTGCAACATCCGTCCAAAATGCCGAAACAGTGCTGTACGACTTTTAGAAATAAGTGCATGGATTTGAAACGGAACAGTACCATGTTGCACCACTCTCATGCGATGGTATATTGACAACCAGCCACGGTGATCCCGTTTTACCATAAAATTCACGTGAAGAAAACGATGGGTAAAAAAAACTATCGAGTCCCGAAAGGAATTCGGGTAGTTTTTTTGGATATGGAACTATGCATTGATGGCTACAAGCTGTCGAAGCCGTAGAACTCACAGAGAGCTTCGTTTTGACTGGTTATGGCTCCCAAAACACCAAAAGAGGCAACCGTTATGGCTGTCCGAATAATCGATATCCTCAAGGCGCATCATCTACGGTGCAAGGTGCAACATCCGTTCAAAATGCTGAAACAGTGCAGTACGACATTTAGAAATGAGTGAATGGATTTGAAACGGAACAGTACCATGGTCCACCACTCTCCAGCATTGGTATATCGATGACCAGCCACGGTGATCGCGTTTTACCATAAAATTCACGTGAAAAAAACAATGGGTAAAAATAAACTATCGAGTCCCAAAAGTGATTCGGGTAGTTTTTTTTTTGATATGGAACAATGAATTGACGGCTAAAAGCTGACAAAGCCGTAGAACTCAGAAAGAGCTTCGTTTTGACTGGTTATGCCTCCCGTAACTCCAAAAGAGGCAACCGTTATGGCTGTCCGAACAATTTGATATCCTCAGGGCGCAACATCTACGGTGCAAGGTGGAACATCTGTCCAAAATGCCGAAACAGTGCCGTACGACTTTTAGAAATGAGTGCATGGATTTGAAACGGAACAGTACCATGGTGCACCACTCTCCAGCGTTGGTATATCGAAGACCAGCCACAGTGATCGCGTTTTACCATAAAATTCACGTGAAGAAAACGATGGGTAATAAAAACTATCGAGTACCGAAAGTGTTTCGGGTAGTCTTTTTTTGGATATGGAACTAATCATTGACGGCTAAAAGCTTCAAAGCCGTAGAACTCACAGAGAGCTTCGTTTTGACTGGTTATGGCTCCCGTAACTCCAAAAGAGGCAACCGTTATGTTTGTCCGAATAATCGATATCCTCAGGGCGAAACATCTACGATGCAAGGTGCAACATCCGTCCAAAATGCCGAAACAGTGTCGTACGACTTTTAGAAATGAGTGCATGGATTTGAAATGGAACAGTACCATGGTGCACCACTCTCCAGCGGTGGTATATCGACGACCTGCCACGGTGATCGCATTTTACCACAAAATTATCATGAAGAAAACGATGGGTAAAAAAAACTATCGAGTCCCGAAAGTGTATCGGGTAGTCTTTTTTTGGATATGGAACTATGCATTGACGGCTAGAAGTGTCAAAGCTGTAGAACTCACAGAGAGCTTCGTTTGACTGGTTATGGCTCCCGTAACTCCAAAAGAGGCAAACGTTATGGTTGTCCGAACAATCGATATCCTCAGAGCGCAACATCTACGGTGCAAGGTGCAACATCCGTCCAAAATGCCGAAACAGTGCCGTACGACTTTTAGAAATGAGTGCATGGATTTGAAATGGAACAGTACCATGGTGCACCACTCTACAGCGGTGGTATATCAATGACCAGCCACGGTGATCACGTTTTACCACAAAATTCACGTGAAGAAAACGATGGGTAAAAAAACTATCGAGTCCCGAAAGTGATTCGGGTAGTCTTTTTTTGGATATGGAACTATGCATTGACAGCTAAAAGCTGTCAAAGCCGTAGAACTCATAGAGAGCTTCGTTTTGACTGTTTATGGCTCCCGTAACTCCAAAAGAGGAAACCGTTATGGCCGTCTGAACAATCGATATCCTCAGGGCGCAACATCTACGGGGCAAGGTGCAACATCCGTCCAAAATGCCGAAACAGTGCCGTATGACTTTTAGAAATGATTGCATGGATTTGAAATGGAACAGTACCATGGTGCACCACTCTACAGCGGTGGTATATCAACGACCAGCCACGGTGATCGCGTTTTACCACAAAATTCACGTGAAGAAAACGATGGGTAAAAAAAACTATCGAGTCCCGAAAGTGTTTCGGGTAGTCTTTTTTGGGATATGGAACTATGCATTGACGGCTAAAAGCATCAAAGCCGTATAACTCATCGAGAGCTTCGTTTTGACTGGTTATGGCTCCCGTAACTCCAAAAGAGGCAACCGTTATGGCTGTCAGAATAATCGATATCCTCAGGGCGCAACATTAAGGTGCAAGGTGCAACATCCGTCCAAAATGCCAAAATAGTGTCGTACGACTTTTAGAAATGAGTGCATGGATTTGAAACGGAACAGTAACATGGTGCACCACTCCCCAGCGTTGGTATATCGACTACCAGCCACGGTGATCGCGTTTTACCATAAAATTCACATGAAGAAAACGATGGGTAAAAAAACTATCGAGTCCCGAAAGTGTTTCGTGTAGTCTTTTTTTGGATATGGAACTATGCATTGATGGCTAAAAGAAACAAAGCCGTAGAACTCACAAAGAGCTTCGTTTTGACTGGTTATGGCTCCCGTAACTCCAAAAGAGGAAACCGTTATGGCTGTTCGAATAATCGATATCCTCAGGGCACAACATCTACGGTGCAAGGTGCAACATCCGTCCAAAATGCCGAAACAGTGTCGTACGACTTTTAGAAATGAGTGCATGGATTTGAAACGGAACAATACCATGGTGCACCACTCTCCAGCGGTGGTATATCGACGACCAGCCACGGTGATCGCGTTTACCACAAAATTCACGTGAAGAAAACGATGGGTAAAAAAAACTATCGAGTCCCGAAAGTGATTCGGGTAGTCTTTTTTTGGATATGGAACTATGTATTGACGGCTAAAAGCATCAAAGCCGTAGAACTCAGAAAGAGCTTAGTTTTGACTGGTTATGGCTCCCGTAACTCCAAAAGAGGCAACCGTTATGGCTGTCCGAACAATCGATATCCTTAGGGCGCAACATCTACGGTGCAAGATGCAACATCCATCCAAAATGCCGGAACAGTGCCGTACGAATTTAGAAATGAGTGCATGTATTTGAAATGGAACAGTTCCTTGGTGCACCACTCTCCAGCGGTGATATATCGACGACCAGCCACGGTGATCGCGTTTTACCACAAAATTCACGTGAAGAAAACGATGGGTAAAAAAACTATCGAGTCCCGAAAGTGATTCGGGTAGTCTTTTTTTGGATATGGAACTATGCATTGACAGCTAAAAGCTGTCAAAGCCGTAGAACTCACAGAGAGCTTTGTTTTGACTGTTTATGGCTCCCGTAACTCCAAAAGAGGAAACCGTTATGGCCGTCTGAACAATCGATATCCTCAGGGCGCAACATCTACAGGGCAAGGTGCAACATCCGTCCAAAATGCCGAAACAGTGTCGTACGACTTTTCGAAATGAGTGCATGGATTTAAAACGAAACAGTACCATGGTGCACCACTCTCCAACGTTGGTATATCGACGATCGGCCACGGTGATCGCGTTTTACCATAAAATTCACGTGAAGAAAACGATGGGTAAAAAAAACTATAGAGTCCCGAAAGTGTTTCGGGTAGTCTTTTTTTGGGTATGCAACTATGCATTGACGGCAAAAAGCGTCAAAGCCGTAGAACTGACAGAGAGCTTTGTTTTGACTGGTTATGGCTCCCGTAACTCCAAAAGAGGCAACCGTTATGGCTGTCCGAACAATCGATATCCTCTGGCCGCAACATCTACGCTGCAAGGTGCAACATCCATCCAAAATGCCGAAACAGTGCCGTACGACTTTTAGAAACGAGTGCATGGATTTGAAACGGAATAGTACCATGGTGCATCACTCTCCAGCGATGTTATATCGACGACCAGCCATTAGGATCGCGTTTTACAACAAAATTCACGTGAAGAAAACGATGGGTAAAAAAAACTATCGAGTCCCGAAAGTGATTCGGGTAGTCTTTTTTTGGATATGGAACTATGCATTGACGGCTAAAAGCGTCAAAGCCGTAGAACTCACAGAGAGCTTCGTTTTGACTGGTTATGGCTCCCGTAAATCCAAAAGAGGCAACCGTTATGGCTGTCTGAATAATCGATATCCTCAGGGCGCAACATCTACGGGGCAAGGTGCAACATCCGTCCATAATGCCGAAACAGTGTCGTACGACATTTCGAAATGAGTGCATGGATTTGAAACAAAACAGTACCATGGTGCACCACTCTCCAACGTTGGTTTATCGACGATTGGCCACGGTGACCGTGTTTTACCATAAAATTCATGTGAAGAAAACGATGGGTAAAAAAAACTATAGAGTCCCGAAAGTGTTTCGGGTAGTCTTTTTTTTGGTATGGAACTATGCATTGACGGCAAAAAGCGTCAAATCCGTAGAACTCATAGAGAGCTTCGTTTTGACTAGTTATGGCTCCCGTAACTCCAAAAGAGGCAACCGTTATGGCTGTCCGAATAATCGATATCCTCAGGCTGCAACATCTACGGTGCAAGGTGCAACATCCATCCAAAATGCCGAAACAGTGCCGTACGACTTTTAGAAATGAGTGCATGGATTTGAAACGGAAAAGTACCATGGTGCATCACTCTCCAGTGGTGTTATATCGACGACCAGCCATTGTGATCGCGTTTTACCACAAAATTCACGTGAAGAAAACGATGGGTAAAAAAAAATATCGAGTCCCGAAAGTGATTCGAGTAGTCTTTTTTGGATATGGAACTATGCATTGACAGCTAAAAACGTCAAAGCCGTAGAACTCACAGAGAGCTTGGTTTTGACTGGTTATGGCTCCCGTATCTCCAAAAGAGGCAACCGTTATGGCTGTCCGAATAATCGATATCGTCTGGGCGCAACATCTATGGTGCAAGGTGCAACATCCGTCCAAAATGCCGAAACTGTGCCGTACGACTTTTAGAAATGAGTGCATGGATTTGAAATCGAACAGTACCATGGTGCACCACTCTCCAGCGGTGGTGTATGACGACCTGCCACGGTGATTGCGTTTTACCACAAAATTCTCGTGAAGAAAACGATGGGTAAAAAAAACTATCGAGTCCCGAAAGTGTTTCGGGTAGTCTTTTTTTGGATATGGAACTATGCATTGACGGCTAAAAGTGTCAAAGCCGTAGAACTCACAGAGAGCTTCGTTTGACTGGTTATGGCTCCCGTAACTCTAAAAGAGGCAAACGTTATGGCTGTCCGAACAATCGATATCCTCAAGGCGCAACATCTACGGTGCAAGGTGCAACATCCGTCCAAAATGCCGAAATAGTGTCGTACGACTTTTAGAAATGAGTGCATGGATTTGAAATGGAACAGTACCATGGTGCACCACTCTACAGCGATGGTATATCAACGACCAGCCACAGTGATCGCATTTTACCACAAAATTCACATGAAGAAAACGATGGGTAAAAAAAACTATCGAATCCCGAAAGTGTTTCGGGTAGTCTTTTTTGGGATATGGAACTATGCATTGACAGCTAAAAGCGTCAAAGCCGTATAACTCAAAGAGAGCTTCGTTTTGACTGGTTATGGCTCCCGTAACTCCAAAAGAGGCAACCGTTATGGCTGTCCGAATAAGCGATATCCTCAGGGCGCAACATCTACGGGGCAAGGTGCAACATCCGTCAAAAATGCCAAAACATCGCCGTACGACTTTTAGAAATGAGTGCATGGATTTGAAACGGAACAGTACCATGGTGCACCACTCCCCAGCGTTGGTATATCGACGACCAGCCACAGTGATCGCGTTTTACCATAAAATGCACATGAAGAAAACGATGGGTAAAAAAACTATCGAGTCCTGAAAGTGTTTCGGGTAGTCTTTTTTTGGATATGGAATTATGCATTGATGGCTAAAAGCATCAAAGCCGTAGAACTCACAGAGAGCTTTGTTTTGACTGGTTATGGCTCTTGTAACTCCAAAAGAGGCAACCGTTTTGGCTATCCGAATAATCGATATCCTCAGGGAGCAACATCTACGGTGCAAGGTGCAACATCCGTCCAAAATGCCGAAACAGTGTCGTACGACTTTTAGAAATGAGTGCATGGATTTGAAACGGAACAATACCATGGTGCACCACTCTCCAGCGGTGGTATATCGACGACCAGCCACGGTGATCGCGTTTTACCACAAAATTCACGTGAAGAAAACGATGGGTAAAAAAACTATCGAGTCCCGAAAGTGTTTCGTGTAGTCTTTTTTTGGATATGGAACTATGCATTGATGGCTAAAAGCAACAAAGCCGTAGAACTCACAGAGAGCTTCGTTTTGACTGGTTATGGCTCCCGTAACTCCAAAAGAGGCAACCGTTATAGCTGTTCGAATAATCGATATCCTCAGGGCACAACATCTACGGTGCAAGGTGCAACATCCGTCCAAAATGCCGAAACAGTGTCGTACGACTTTTAGAAATGAGTGCATGGATTTGAAACGGAACAATACCATGGTGCACCACTCTCCAGCGGTGGTATATCGACGACCAGCCACGGTGATCGCGTTTACCACAAAATTCACGTGAAGAAAACGATGGGTAAAAAAAACTATCGAGTCCCAAAAGTGATTCGGGTAGTCTTTTTTTGGATATGGAACTATGTATTAACGGCTAAAAGCATCAAAGCCGTAGAACTCAGAGAGAGCTTAGTTTTGACTGGTTATGGCTCCCGTAACTCCAAAAAAGGCAACCGTTATGGCTGTCCGAAAAATCGATATCCTTAGGGCGCAACATCTACGGTGCAAGGTGCAACATCCATCCAAAATGCCGGAACAGTGCCGTACGAATTTAGAAATGAGTGCATGTATTTGAAATGGAACGGTTCCATGGTGCACCACTCTCCAGCGGTGATATATCGACGACCAGCCACGGTGATCGCGTTTTACCACAAAATTCACGTGAAGAAAACGATGGGTAAAAAAACTATCGAGTCCCGAAAGTGATTCGGGTAGTCTTTTTTTGGATATGGAACTATGCATTGACAGCTAAAAGCTGTCAAAGCCGTAGAACTCACAGAGAGCTTCGTTTTGACTGTTTATGGCTCTCGTAACTCCAAAAGAGGAAACCGTTATGGCCGTCTGAACAATCGATATCCTCAGGGCGCAACATCTACAGGGCAAGGTGCAACATCCGTCCAAAATGCCGAAACAGTGTCGTACGACTTTTCGAAATGAGTGCATGGATTTGAAACGAAACAGTACCATGGTGCACCACTCTCCAACGTTGGTATATCGACGACCGGCCACGGTGATCGCGTTTTACCATAAAATTCACGTGAAGAAAACGATGGGTAAAAAAACTATAGAGTCCCGAAAGTGTTTCGAGTAGTCTTTTTTTGGGTATGCAACTATGCATTGACGGCAAAAAGCGTCAAAGCCGTAGAACTCACAGAGAGCTTTGTTTTGACTGGTTATGGCTCCCGTAACTCCAAAAGAGGCAACCGTTATGGCTGTCCGAACAATCGATATCCTCAGGCCGCAACATCTACGGTGCAAGGTGCAACATCCATCCAAAATGCCGAAACAGTGCCGTACGACTTTTAGAAACGAGTGCATGGATTTGAAACGGAATAGTACCATGGTGCATCACTCTCCAGCGATGTTATATCGACGACCAGCCATTAGGATCGCGTTTTACAACAAAATTCACGTGAAGAAAACGATGGGTAAAAAAAACTATCGAGTCCCGAAAGTGATTCGGGTAGTCTTTTTTTGGATATGGAACTATGCATTGACGGCTAAAAGCGTCAAAGCCGTAGAACTCACAAAGAGCTTCGTTTTGACTGGTTATGGCTCCCGTAAATCCAAAAGAGGCAACCGTTATGGCTGTCTGAATAATCGATATCCTCAGGGCGCAACATCTACGGGGCAAGGTGCAACATCCGTCCATAATGCCGAAACAGTGCCGTACGACATTTCGAAATGAGTGCATGGATTTGAAACAAAACAGTACCATGGTGCACCACTCTCCAACATTGGTATATCGACGATTGGCCACGGTGATCGTGTTTTACCATAAAATTCATGTGAAGAAAACGATGGGTAAAAAAAACTATAGAGTCCCGAAAGTGTTTCGGGTAGTCTTTTTTTTGGTATGGAACTATGCATTGACCGCAAAAAGCGTCAAATCCGTAGAACTCATAGAGAGCTTCGTTTTGACTAGTTATGGCTCCCGTAACTCCAAAAGAGGCAACCGTTATGGCTGTCCGAATAATCGATATCCTCAGGCTGCAACATCTACGGTGCAAGGTGCAACATCCATCCAAAATGCCGAAACAGTGCCGTACGACTTTTAGAAATGAGTGCATGGATTTGAAACGGAAAAGTACCATGGTGCATCACTCTCCAGTGGTGTTATATCGACGACCAGCCATTGTGATCGCGTTTTACCACAAAATTCACGTGAAGAAAACGATGGGTAAAAAAAATTATCGAGTCCCGAAAGTTATTCGAGTAGTCTTTTTTGGATATGGAACTATGCATTGACGGCTAAAAGCGTCAAAGCCGTAGAACTCACAGAGAGCTTCGTTTTGACTGGTTATGGCTCCCGTAACTCCAAAAGAGGCAACCGTTATGGCTGTCCGAATAATCGATATCGTTTGGGCGCAACATCTATGGTGCAAGGTGCAACATCCGTCCAAAATGCCGAAACTGTGCCGTACGACTTTTAGAAATGAGTGCATGGATTTGAAATGGAACAGTACCATGGTGCACCACTCTCCAGCGGTGGTGTATGACGACCTGCCACGGTGATTGCGTTTTACCACAAAATTCTCGTGAAGAAAACGATGGGTAAAAAAACTATCGAGTCCCGAAAGTGTTTCAGGTAGTCTTTTTTTGGATATGGAACTATGCATTGACGGCTAAAAGTGTCAAAGCCGTAGAACTCACAGAGAGCTTCGTTTGACTGGTTATGGCTCCCGTAACTCCAAAAGAGGCAAACGTTATGGCAGTCCGAACAATCGATATCCTCAAGGCGCAACATCTACGGTGCAAGGTGCAACATCCGTCCAAAATGCCGAAACAGTGTCGTACGACTTTTAGAAATGAGTGCATGGATTTGAAATGGAACAGTACCATGGTGCACCACTCTACAGCGGTGGTATATCAACGACCAGCCACAGTGATCGCATTTTACCACAAAATTCACGTGAAGAAAACGATGGGTAAAAAAACTATCGAATCCCGAAAGTGTTTCGGGTAGTCTTTTTTGGGATATGGAACTATGCATTGACAGCTAAAAGCGTCAAAGCCGTATAACTCACAGAGAGCTTCGTTTTGACTGTTTATGGCTCCCGTAACTCCAAAAGAGGCAACCGTTATGGCTGTCCGAATAATCGATATCCTCAGGACGCAACATCTACGGTGCAAGGTGCAACATCCGTCAAAAATGCCAAAACAGTGCCGTACGACTTTTAGAAATGAGTGCATGGATTTGAAACGGAACAGTACCATGGTGCACCACTCCCCAGCGTTGGTATATCGACGACTAGCCACGGTGATCGCGTTTTACCATAAAATGCACATGAAGAAAACGATGGGTAAAAAAACTATCGAGTCCCGAAAGTGTTTCGGGTAGTCTTTTTTTGGATATGGAACTATGCATTGATGGCTAAAAGCATCAAAGCCGTAGAACTCACAGAGAGATTTGTTTTGACTGGTTATGGCTCTTGTAACTCCAAAAGAGGCAACCGTTTTGGCTATCCGAATAATCGATATCCTCAGGGAGCAACATCTACGGTGCAAGGTGCAACATCCGTCCAAAATGCCGAAACAGTGTCGTACGACTTTTAGAAATGAGTGCATGGATTTGAAACGGAACAATACCATGGTGCACCACTCTCCAGCGGTGGTATATCGACGACCAGCCACGGTGATCGCGTTTTACCACAAAATTCACGTGAAGAAAACGATGGGTAAAAAAAACTATCGAGTCCCGAAAGTGATTCGGGTAGTCTTTTTTTTGATATGGAACTATGCATTGACGGATAAAAGCATCAAAGCCGTAGAACTCACAAAGAGCTTAGTTTTGACTAGTTATGGCTCCCGTAACTCCAAAAGAGGCAACCGTTATGGCTGTCCGAACAATCGATATCCTCAGGGCGCAACATCTACTGTGCAAGGTGCAACATCCATCCAAAATTTCGAAACAGTGCCGTACAAATTTAGAAATGAGTGCATGGATTTGAAATGGAACAGTTCCATGGTGCACCACTCTCCAGCGGTGGTATATCGACGACCAGCCACGGTGATCGCGTTTTACCACAAAATTCACATGAAGAAAACGATGGGTAAAAAAAACTATCGAGTCACGAAAGTGATTCGGGTAGTCTTTTTTTGGATATGGAACTATGCATTGACAGCTAAAAGCTGGCAAAGCCGTAGAACTCACAGAGAGCTTCGTTTTGACTGGTTATGGCTCCCGTAACTCCAAAAGAGGCAACCGTTATGGCCGTCCGAAAAATCGATATCCTCAGGGCGCAACATCTACGGGGCAAGGTGCAACATCCGTCCAAAATGCCGAAACAGTGCCGTACGACTTTTCGAAATGAGTGCATGGATTTGAAACGGAATAGTACCATGGTGCACCACTCTCCAACGTTGGTATATCGACGACCGGCCACGGTGATCGCGTTTTACCATAAAATTCACGTGAAGAAAACGATGGGTAAAAAAAACTATAGAGTCCCGAAAGTGTTTCGGGTGGTCTTTTTTTGGGTATGGAACTATGCAATGACGGCAAAATGCATCAAAGCCGTAGAACTCACAGAGAGCTTTGTTTTGACTAGTTATGGCTCCCGTAATTCCAAAAGAGGCAACCGTTATGGCTGTCCGAATAATCAATATCCTCAGGCCGCAACATCTACGGTGCAAGGTGCAACATCCGTCCAAAATGCCGAAACAGTGCCGTACGACTTTTAGAAATGAGTGCATGGATTTGAAATGGAACAGTACCTTGGTGCATCACTCTCCAGTGGTGTTATATCGACGACCAGCTATTGTGATCGCGTTTTACCACAAAATTCACGTGTAGAAAACGATGGGTAAAAAAAACTATCGAATCCCGAAAGTGATTCGGGTAGTCTTTTTTTGGATTTGGAACTATGCATTGACGGCTAAAAGCGTCAAAGCCGTAGAACTCACAGAGAGCTTCGTTTTGACTGGTTATGGATCCCGTAACTCCAAAAGAGGCAACCGTTATGGCTGTCCGAATAATCGATATCCTCAGGACGCAACATCTATGGTGCAAGTTGCAACATCCGTCCAAAATGCCGAAACAGTGCCGTACGACTTTTAGAAATGAGTGCATGGATTTGAAACGGAACAGTACCATGGTGCACCACTCTCCAGCGGTGGTATATCGACGACCAGCCACGGTGATCGCGTTTTACCACAAAATTAACGTGAAGAAAACGATGGGTAAAAGAAACTATCGAGTCCCGAAAGTGTTTCGGGTAGTCTTTTTTGGGATATGGAACTATGCATTGACGGCTAAAAGCATCAAAGCCGTATAACTCACAGAGAGCTTCATTTTGACTAGTTATGGCTCCCGTAACCCCAAAAGAGGCAACCGTTATGGCTGTCAGAATAATCGATATCCTCAGGGCGCAACATCTACGGTGCAAGGTGCAACATCCGTCCAAAATGCCGAAACAGTGTCGTACGACTTTTAGAAATTAGTGCATCGATTTGAAACGGAACAGTACCATGGTGCACCACTCTCCAGTGGTGGTATATCGACGACCAGCCACGGTGATCGTGTTTTACCACAAAACTCACGTGAAGAAATCGATGGGTAAAAAAACTATCGAGTCCCGAAAGTGATTCGGGTAGTCTTTTTTTGGATATGGAACTATGCATTGACAAAGCTGTCAAAGCCGTAGAACTCACAGAGAGCTTCGTTTTGACTGGTTATGGCTCCCGTAACTCCAAAAGAGGCAACCGTTATGGCTGTCCGAACAATCGATATCCTCAGGACGCAACATCTACGGTGCAAGGTGCAACATCCGTCCAAAATGCCGAAACAGTGTCGTACGACTTTTAGAAATGAGTGCATGGATTTGAAACAGAACAGTACCATGGTGCACAACTCTCCAGCATTGGTATATCGACGACCAACCACGGTGATCGCGTTTTACCATAAAATTCACGTGAAGAAAACGATGGGTAAAAAAATCTATCGAGTCCCAAAAGTGTTTCGGGTAGTCTTTTTTTGGATATAGAACTATGCATTGACGGCTAAAAGCGTCAAAGCCGTAGAACTCACAAAGAGCTTCGTTTTGACTGGTGATGGCTCCCGTAACTCCAAAAGAGGCAACCGTTATGGCTGTCCGAATAATCGATATCCTCAGGGCGCAACATCTATGGTGCAAGGTGCAACATCCATCCAAAATGCCGAAACAGTGCCGTATGACTTTTAGAAATGAGTTCATGGATTTGAAACGGAACAGTACCATGGTGCACCACTCTCCAGCGGTGGTATATCGACGACCAGCCACGGTGATCACGTTTTACAACAAAATTGACGTGAAGAAAACCATGGGTAAAAAAACTATCGAGTCCAGAAAGTGTTTCGGGTAGTCTTTTTTGGGATATAAAACTATGCATTGACGGCTAAAAGCGTCAAAGCCGTATAACTCACAGAGAGCTTCATTTTGACTAGTTATGGCTCCCGTAACTCCAAAAGAGGCAACCGTTATGGCTGTCCGAATAATCGATATCCTCAGGGCGCAACATCTACGGTGCAAGGTGCAACATCCGTCCAAAATTCTGAAACAGTACCGTATGACTTTTAGAAATAAGTGCATGGATTTGAAACGGAACAGTACCATGGTGCACCACTCTCCAACGTTGGTATATCGACGACCAGCAACGGTGATCGCGTTTTACCACTAAATTCACGTGAAGAAAATGATGGGGAAGAAAAACTATCGAGTCCCGAAAGTGTTTCGGGTAGTTTTTTTTGGATATGGTATAATGCATTGATGGCTAAAACCTGTTAAAGCCGTAGAACTCACAGAGAGCTTCGTTTTTACTGGTTATGGCTCCCTTAACTCCAAAAGAGGCAACCTTTATGGCTGTCCGAACAATCGATATCCTCAGCGCGAAACATCTACGGTGCAAGGTGCAACATCCGTCCAAAATGCCGAAACAGTGTCGTACGACTTTTAGAAATGAGTGCATGGATTTGAAATGGAACAGTACCATGGTGCACCACTCTCCAGCGCTGGTATATCGACGACCAACCACGGTGATCGCGTTTTACCATAAAATTCACGTGAAGAAAACGATGGATAAAAAAAACTATCGAGTCCCGAAAGTGTTTCAGGTAGTCTTTTTTGGGATATGGAACTATGCATTGACGGCTAAAAGCGTCAAAGCCGTAGAACTCACAAAGAGCTTTGTTTTGTCTGGTTATGGCTCCCGTAACTCCAAAAGTGGCAACCGTTATGGCTATCCGAATAATCGATATCTTCAGGGCGCAACATCTACGGTGCAAGGTGCAACATCCTTCTAAAATGCTGAAACAGTGACGTACGACTTTTATAAATGAGTGCATGGATTTGAAACGGAACAGTACCATGGGGCACCACTCTCCAGCGGTGGTATATCGACGACTAGCCACGGTGATCCCGTTTTACCGCAAAATTCACGTGAAGAAAACGATGGGTAAAAAAAACTATCGAGCCCCGAAAGTGATTCGGGTAGTTATTTTTTGGATATGGAACAATGTATTGACGGCTAAAAGATGTCAACGCCATAGAACTCACAGAGAGCTTCGTTTTGACTGGTTATGGCTCCCGTAACTCCAAAAGAGGCAACCGTTATGGTTGTCCGAACAATCGATATCCTCATGGCGCAACATCTACGGTGCAAGGTGCAACATCCGTCCAAAATGTCGAAACAACGCCGTACGACTTTTAGAAATGAGTGCATTGATTTGAAACAGAACAGTATCATGGTGCACCACTCTCCAGCGTTGGTATATCGACGACCAGCCATGGTGATCGCGTTTTACCATAAAATTCACATGAAGAAAACGATGGGTAAAAAAAACTATCGAGTCCCGAAAGTGTTTCGGGTAGTCTTTTTTTGGATATGGAACTATGCATTGACGGTTAAAATCGTCAAAGCCGTAGAACTCACAGAGAGCTTCGTTTTGACTAGTTATGGCTCCCGTAACTCCAAAAGAGGCAACCGTTATGGCTGTCCGAATAATCGATATCCTTAGGGCGCAACATCTACGGTGCAAGGTGCAACATCCGACCAAAATGCCGAAACAGTGTCGTACGACTTTTAGAAATGAGTGCATGGATTTGAAACGGAATAGTACCATGGTGCACCACTCTCCAGCGGTGGTATATCGACGACCAACCACGGTGATCGCGTTTTACCACAAAATTCATGTGAAGAAAACGATGGGTAAAAAAAAGTATCGAGTCCCGAAAGTGATTCGGGTAGTTTTTTCGGATATGGAACAATGCATCGACGGATAAAAGCTATCAAAGCCACAGAATTCACAGAGAACTTTGTTTTGACTGGTTATGGCTCCCGTAACTCCAAAAGAGGCAACCGTTATGGCTGTCCGAATAATCGATATCCTCAGGGCGCAACATCTACGGTGCAAGGTGCAACATCCGTCCAAAATGCCAAAACAGTGCCGTACGACTTTTCGAAATGAGTGCATGGATTTGAAACGGAACTGTACCATGGTCCACCACTCTCAAGCGGTGGAATATCGATGACCAGCCACGGTGATCGCGTTTTACCATAAAATTCACGTGAAGAAAACCATGGGTAAAAAAAACTACCGAGTCCCAAAAGTGATTCGGGTAGTCTTTTTTTGGATATGGAACTATGCATTGATGGCTAAAAGCTGTCATAGCCGTAGAACTCAGAAAGAGCTTTTTTTTGACTGGTTATGGCTCCCATAACTCCAAAAGAGGAAACCGTTATGGTTGTCCGAACAATCGATATCCTCAGGGCGCAACATCTACGGTGCAAGATGCAACATCCGTACAAAATGCCGAAACAGTGTCGTACGACATTTAGAAATGAGTGCATGGATTTGAAACGAAACAGTACCATGGTGCACCACTCTCCAGCATTGGTATATCGACGACCAGCGACGGTGATCGCGATTTACCATAAAATTCAACTGAAGAAAACGATGGGTTAAAAAAACTATCGAGTCCCGAAAGCGATTCGGGTTGTCTTTTTTTGGATATGGAACTATGCATTGATGGGTAAAAGCTGTAAAAGCCATAGAACTCACAGAGAGCTTCGTTTTGACTAGTTATGGCTCCGGTAACTCCAAAAGAGGCAACCGTTATGGCTGTCCGAATAATCGATATCCTCAGGGCGCAACATCTACGGTGCAAGGTGCAACATCCGACCAAAATGCCGAAACAGTGTCGTATGACTTTTAGAAATGAGTGCATGGATTTGAAACGGAATAGTACCATGGTGCACCACTCTCCAGCGGTGGTATATCGACGACCAGCCACGGTGATCGCGTTTTACCACAAAATTCACGTGAAGAAAACGATTGGTAAAAAAAAACTTTCGAGTCCCGAAATTGATTCGGGTAGTATTTTTTGGATATGGATCTATGCATTGACGGCTAAAATCTGTCAAAGCCGCATAACTCATAGAGAGCTTCGTTTTGACTGGTTATGGCTCCCGTAACTCCAATAGAGGCAACCGTTATGGCTGTCCGAATAATCGATATCCTCAGGGCGCAACATCTACGGTGCAAGGTGCAACATCTGAACAAAATGTCAAAACAGTGCAGTACGACTTTTAGAAATTAGTGCATGGATTTGAAACGGAACAGTACCATGGTGCACCACTATCCAGCAGTGGTATATCGACGACCAGCCGCGGTGATCGCATTTTACCACAAAATTCACGTGAAGAAAACGATGAGTAAAAAAAAACTTTCGAGTCCTGAAAGTGATTCGGGTAATATTTTTTGGATATGGATCTATGCATTGACGGATAAAATCCGTCAAAGCCGCAGAACTCACAAAGAGCTTCGTTTTGACTAGTTATGGCTTCCGTAACTCCAAAAAAGGCAACCGTTATGGCTGTCCGAATAATCGATATCCTCAGGGTGCAACATCTACGGTGCAAGGTGCAACATCTGACAAAAATGCCGAAACAGTGCCGTACGACTTTCAGAAATTAGTGCATAGATTTGAAACGGAGCAGTACCATGGTGCACCACTCTCCAGCAGTGGTATATCGACGACCAGCCACGGTGATCGCGTTTTACCACAAAATTCACGTGAAGTAAACGATGGGTAAAAAAAGCTTTCTAGTCCCGAAAGTGATTCGGGTAGTATTTTTTGGATATGGATCTATGCATTGACGGCTAAAATCCGTCAAAGCCGCAGAACTCACAGAGAGCTTCATTTTGACTGGTTATGGCTCCCGTAACTCCAAAAGAGGCAACCGTTATGGTTGTTTGATTAATCGATATCCTCAGGGCGCAACATCTACGTTGCAAGGTGCAACATCCGACCAAAATGCCGAAACAGTGTCGTACGACTTTTAGAAATGAGTGCATGGATTTGAAACGGAACAGTACCATGGTGCACCACTCTCCAGCGGTTGTATGTCGACGACCAGCCACGGTGTTCGCGTTTTACCACAAAATTCATGTGAAAAAAACGATGGGTAAAAAAAAACTTTCGAGTCCCAAAAGTGATTTTGGTAGTATTTTTTGGAGATGGAACTATGCATTGACGGCTGAAAGCGGTCAAAGCCGCCGAACTCACAGAGAGGTTCGTTTTGACTGGTTATGGCTCCCGTAACCCCAAAAAAGGCAACCGTTATTGCTGTCCGAATAATTGATATCCTCAGGGCGCAACATCTACGGTGCAAGGTGCAACATCCGTTCAAAATGCCGAAACAATGCCATACGACTTTTAGAAATGAGTGCATGGATTTGAAACGGAATAGTACTATGGTGCACCACTCTCCAGCGATGGTATATCGACGACCAGCCACGGTGATTGCGTTTTACCATAAATTCACGTGAAGAAAACGATGGGTAAAAAAAACTATCGAGTCCCATATGTGATTCGGGTAGTTTTTTTCGGATATGGAACAATGCATCGACGGCTAAAAGCTATCAAAGCAGCAAAATTCTCAAAGAGATTCGTTTTGACTGGTTATGGCTCCCGTAACTCCAAAATAGGCAACCGTTATGGCTGTCCGAATAATCGATATCCTCAGGGCGCAACATCTACGGTACAAGGTGCAACATCCGTCCAAAATGTCGAAACAGTGTCGTACGACTTTTAGAAATGAGTGCATGAATTTGAAACGGAACAGTACCATGGTCCACCACTCTCAAGCGGTGTTATATCGACGACCAGCCACGGTGATCGCGTTTTACCATAAAATTCATGTGAAGAAAACCATGGGTAAAAAAAACTATCGAGTCCCGAAAGTGATTCGGGTAGTCTTTTTTGAATATGGAACTATGCATTGACGGCTAAAAGCTGTCAAAGCCGTAGAACTCACAGAGAGCTTCGTTTTGACTGGTTATGGCTCCCGTAACTCCAAAAGAGGCAACCGTTATGGCTGTCCGAACAATCGATATCCTTAGGGTGCAACATCTACGGTGCAAGGTGCAACATCCGTCCAAAATGCCGAAACAGTGCCGTACGGCTTTTAAAAATGAGTGCATGGATTTGAAATGAAACAGTACCATGGTGCACCACTCTCCAGCGTTGGTATATCGACGACCAGCCACGGTGATCGCGTTTTACCATAAAATTCACGTGAAGAAAACGATGGGTAAAAAAACTATCGAGTCCCGAAAGTGTTTCAGGTACTCTTTTTTGGGATATGGAACTATGCATTGATGGCAAAAAGCGTCAAAGCTATAGAACTCACAGAGATCTTCGTTTTGACTGGTTGTGGCTCCCGTAACTCCATAAGAGGCAACCGTTATGGCTGTCCGAATAATCGATATCCTCAGGGCGCAACATCTACGGTGCATGGTGCAACATCCGTCCAAAATGCCGAAACAGTGCCGTACGACTTTTAGAAATGAGTGCATGGATTTGAAACGGAACAGTACCATGGTCCCCCACTCTCAAGCGGTGGTATATCGACGACCAGCTACGGTGATCGCGTTTTACCATAAAATTCATGTGAAGAAAACCATGGGAAAAAAAACTATCGAGTCTCGAAAGTGATTCGGGTAGTCTTTTTTTGGATATGGAACTATGCATTGACGGCTAAATGCTGTCAAAGCCGTAGAACTTACAAAGAGCTTCGTTTTGTTTAGTTCTGGCTCCCGTAACTCCAAAAGAGGCAACCAAATGGCTGTCCGAATAATCGATATCCTTAGGGCGCAACATCTACGGTGCAAGGTGCAACATCCGTCCAAAATTCCGAAGCAGTGTCGTTCGACTTTTAGAAATGAGTGCATGGATTTGAAACGGAATACTACCATTGTGCACCACTCTCCAGCGGTGGTATATCGACGACCAGCCACGGTGATCACATTTTACCATAAAATTCACATGAAGAAAACGATGGGTAAAAAAATATCGAGACCCGAAAGTGATTCGGGTAGTTTTTTTTTGATATGGAACTATACATTGACGGCTAAAAGCTGCCGAAGCCGTAGAACTCACAAAGAGCTTCGTTTTGACTGGTTATGGCTCCCGTAACTCGAAAAGAGGCAACCGTTATGGCTGTCCGAAGAATCGATATCCTCAGGGCGCAACATCTACGGTGCAAGGTGCAACATCCGTATAAAATGTCGAAACAGTGTCGTATGACTTTTAGAAATGAGTGCATGGATATGAAACGGAACAGTACCATGGTGCACCACTCTCCAGAGGTGGTATATCGATGACCAGCCACGGTGATTGCGTTTTACGATAAAATTCACGTGAAGAAAACGATGGGTAAAAAATCTTATCGAGTTCCGAAAGTGATTCAGGTAGTTTTTTTGGATATGGTACTTTGCATTGACGGCTAATAGTTGCCGAAGCCGTAGAACTCACAGAGAGCTTCGTTTTGACTGGTTATGGCTCCCGTAACTCCAAAAGAGGCAACCGTTATGGCTGTCCGAATAATCGATATCCTCAAGGCGCAACTTCTACGGTGCAAGGTGAAACATTCGTCCATAATGCCGAAACAGTGCCTTACGACTTTTAAAAATGAGTGCATGGATTTGAAACGGAACAGTATTATGGTGCACCACTCTCCAGCGGTGGTATATCGACGACCAGCCACGGTGATCGCGTTTTACCATAAAATTCACTTGAAGAAAATGATGGGTAAAAATCTATCGAGTCCCGAAAGTGATTCGGGTAGTTTTTTTGGATATTGAACTATGCATTGACGGCTAAAAGCTGTCGAAGCCGTAGAACTCACAGATAGCTTCGTTTTGACTGGTTAAGGCTCCCGTAACTCCAAAAGAGGCAATTGTTATGGCTTACCGAATAATCGATATCCTCAAGGCGCAACATCTATGATGCAAGGTGAAACATCCGTCCAAAATGCTGAAACAGTGCCGTATGACTTTTAGAAATGAGTGCATGGATTTGAATCGGAACAGTACCATGGTCCACCACTCTCAAGCGGTGGTATATCGACGACCAGCCACGGTGATCGCGATTTACCATAAAATTCATGTGAAGAAAACCATGGGTAAAAAAAACTATCGAGTCCCGAAAGTGATTCGGGTAGTCTTTTTTGGATATGGAACAATGCATTGAGGGCAAAAAGCTTTCAAAGCCATAGAACTCACAAAGAGCTTCGTTTTGACTATTTATGGCTCCCGTAACTCCAAAAGAGGCTAACGCAATGGCTGTCCGAATAATCGATATCCTTAGGGCACAACATCGACGGTGCAAGGTGCAACATCCGTCCAAAATTCCGAAGCAGTGTCGTACGACTTTTAGAAATGAGTGCATGGATTTGAAATGGAACAGTACGATGGTGCACCACTCTCCAGCGGTGGTATATCGACGACCAGCCATGGTGATCGCGTTTTACCATAAAATTCACGTGAAGAAATCGATGGGTAAACAAATATCGAATCCCGAAAGTGATTCGGGTAGTTTTTTTTGATACGGAACTATACATTGACGGCTAAAAGCTGTCGAAGCAGTAGAACTCACAGAGAGCTTCGTTTTAACTGGTTATGGATCCCGTAACTCCAAAAGAGGCGCCTTCATGGCTGTCCGAAGAATCGATATCCTCAGGGCGCAACATCTACGGTGCAAGGTGCAACATCGATCTAAAATGCCGAAACAATGCCGTACGACTTTTAGAAATGAGTGCACAGATTTGAAACGGAACAGTACCATGGTGCACCACTCTCCAGCGGTAGTATATCGATGACCAGCTACGGTGATCGCGTTTTACGATAAAATTCACGTGAAGAATACGATGGGTAAAATAAACTATCGAGTCCCGAAAGTAATTCGGGTAGTTTTTTTGGATATGGAACGATGCATTCACGGCTAAAGCTGCCGAAGCCGTAGAACTCATAGAGAGCTTCGTTTTGATTGGTTATGGCTCCCGTAACTCCAAAAGAGGCAACCGTTATGGCTGTCCGAACAATCGATATCCTCAGGGCGCAACATCTACGGTGCAAGGTGCAACATCCGTCCAAAATGCCGAAACAGTGCCGTACGACATTTAGAAATGAGTGCATGGATTTGAAACGGAACAGTACCATGGTGCATCGCTCTCCAGCGTTGGTATATCGACGACCGGCCACGGTGATCGCGTTTTACCATAAAATTCACGTGAAGAAAACGATGGATAAAAAAAACTATCGAGTCCCGATAGTGTTTCGGGTAGTCTTTTTTTGGATATGGAAATACGCATTGATGGCTAAAAGCGTCAAAGCCGTAGAACTCACAGAGAGCTTCGTTTTGACTGGTTATGGCTCCCGTAACTCCAAAAGAGGCAACCGTTATGGCTGTTCGAAGAATCGATATCCTCTGGGCGCAACATCTACGGTGCAAGGTGTAACATCCGTCCAAAATGCCGAAACAGTGCCGTACGACTTTTAGAATGAGTGCATGGATTTGAAACGGAACAGTACCATGGTGCACCACTCTCCAACGAAGGTATATCGACGACCAGCCACGGTGATCGCGTTTTACCATAAAATTCACCTGAAGAAAACAATGGGTTAGAAAAACTATCGAGTCCCGAAAGCGATTCGGGTTGTCTTTTTTTGGATATGGAACTATGCATTGATGGGTAAAAGCTGTAAAAGCCGTAGAACTCACAGAGAGCTTCGTTTTGACTAGTTATGGCTCCGATAACTTCAAAAGAGGCAACCGTTATGGCTGTCCGAATAATCGATATCCTCAGGGCGCAACATCTACGGTGCAAGGTGCAACATCCGTCCAAAATGCCGAAACAGTGCCGTACGACATTTAGAAATGAGTGCATGGATTTGAAACGGAACAGTACCATGGTGCATCGCTCTCCAGCGTTGGTATATCGACGACCGGCCACGGTGATCGCGTTTTACCATAAAATTCACGTGAAGAAAACGATGGATAAAAAAAACTATCGAGTCCCGATAGTGTTTCGGGTAGTCTTTTTTTGGATATGGAACTACGCATTGATGGCTAAAAGCGTCAAAGTCGTAGAACTCACAGAGAGCTTCGTTTTGACTGGTTATGGCTCCCGTAACTCCAAAAGAGGCAACCGTTATGGCTGTTCGAAGAATCGATATCCTCTGGGCGCAACATCTACGGTGCAAGGTGCAACATCCGTCCAAAATGCCGAAACAGTGCCGTACGACTTTTAGAAATGAGTGCATGGATTTGAAACGGAACAGTACCATGGTGCACCACTCTCCAGCGTTGGTATATCGACGACCAGCGACGGTGATCGCGATTTACCATAAAATTCACCTGAAGAAAACGATGGGTTAAAAAAACTATCGAGTCCCGAAAGCGATTCGGGTTGTCTTTTTTTGGATATGGAACTATGCATTGATGGGTAAAAGCTGTAAAAGCCGTAGAACTCACAGAGAGCTTCGTTTTGACTAGTTATGACTCCGGTAACTCCAAAAGAGGCAACCGTTATGGCTGTTCGAATAATCGATATCCTCAGGGCGCAACATCTACGGTGCAAGGTGCAACATCCGACCAAAATGCCGAAACAGTGTCGTATGACTTTTAGAAATGAGTGCATGGATTTGAAACGGAATAGTACCATGGTGCACCACTCTCCAGCGGTGGTATATCGACGACCAGCCACGGTGATCGCGTTTTACCACAAAATTCACGTGAAGAAAACGATTGGTAAAAAAAAACTTTCGAGTCCCGAAAGTGATTCGGGTAGTATTTTTTGGATATGGATCTATGCATTGACGGCTAAAATCTATCAAAGCCGCATAACTCATAGAGAGCTTCGTTTTGACTGGTTATGGCTCCCGTAACTCTAAAAGAGGCAACCGTTATGGCTGTCCGAATAATCGATATCCTCAGGGCGCAACATCTACGGTGCAAGGTGCAACATCTGAACAAAATGTCAAAACAGTGCAGTACGACTTTTATAAATTAGTGCATGGATTTGAAACGGAACAGTACCATGGTGCACCACTATCCAGCAGTGGTATATCGACGACCAGCCGCGGTGATCGCATTTTACCACAAAATTCACGTGAAGAAAACGATGAGTAAAAAAAACTTTCGAGTCCTGAAAGTGATTCGGGTAGTATTTTTTGGATATGGATCTATGCATTGACGGATAAAATCCGTCAAAGCCGCAGAACTCACAAAGAGCTTCGTTTTGACAAGTTATGGCTCCCGTAACTCCAAAAAAGGCAACCGTTATGGCTGTCCGAATAATCGATATCCTCAGGGCACAACATCTACGGTGCAAGGTGCAACATCTGACAAAAATGCCGAAACAGTGTCGTATGACTTTCAGAAATTAGTGCATAGATTTGAAACGGAGCAGTACCATGGTGCACCACTCTCCAGCAGTGGTATATCGACGACCAGCCACGGTGATCGCGTTTTACCACAAAATTCACGTGAAGTAAACGATGGGTAAAAAAAGCTTTCTAGTCCCGAAAGTGATTCGGGTAGTATTTTTTGGATATGGATCTATGCATTGACGGCTAAAATCCGTCAAAGCCGCAGAACTCACAGAGAGCTTCATTTTGACTGGTTATGGCTCCCGTAACTCCAAAAGAGGCAACCGTTATGGTTGTTTGATTAATCGATATCCTCAGGGCGCAACATCTACGGTGCAAGGTGCAACATCCGACCAAAATGCCGAAACAGTGTCGTACGACTTTTAGAAATGAGTGCATGGATTTGAAACGGAACAGTACCATGGTGCACCACTCTCCAGCGGTTGTATGTCGACGACCAGCCACGGTGTTCGCGTTTTACCACAAAATTCATGTGAAAAAAACGATGGGTAAAAAAAAACTTTCGAGTCCCAAAAGTGATTTTGGTAGTATTTTTTGGAGATGGAACTATGCATTGACGGCTGAAAGCGGTCAAAGCCGCCGAACTCACAGAGAGGTTCGTTTTGACTGGTTATGGCTCCCGTAACCCCAAAAAAGGCAACCGTTATTGCTGTCCGAATAATTGATATCCTCAGGGCGCAACATCTACGGTGCAAGGTGCAACATCCATTCAAAATGCCGAAACAGTGCCATACGACTTTTAGAAATGAGTGCATGGATTTGAAACGGAATAGTACTATGGTGCACCACTCTCCAGCGATGGTATATCGACGACCAGCCACGGTGATTGCGTTTTACCATAAATTCACGTGAAGAAAACGATGGGTAAAAAAAACTATCGAGTCCCATATGTGATTCGGGTAGTTTTTTTCGGATATGGAACAATGCATCGACGGCTAAAAGCTATCAAAGCAGCAAAATTCTCAAAGAGATTCGTTTTGACTGGTTATGGCTCCCGTAACTCCAAAATAGGCAACCGTTATGGCTGTCCGAATAATCGATATCCTCATGGCGCAACATCTACGGTACAAGGTGCAACATCCGTCCAAAATGCCGAAACAGTGTCGTACGACTTTTAGAAATGAGTGCATGAATTTGAAACGGAACAGTACCATGGTCCACCACTCTCAAGCGGTGTTATACCGACGACCAGCCACGGTGATCGCGTTTTACCATAAAATTCATGTGAAGAAAACCATGGGTAAAAAAAACTATCGAGTCCCAAAAGTGATTCGGGTAGTCTTTTTTGAATATGGAACTATGCATTGACGGCTAAAAGCTGTCAAAGCCGTAGAACTCACAAAGAGCTTCGTTTTGACTGGTTATGGCTCCCGTAACTCCAAAAGAGGCAACCGTTATGGCTGTCCGAACAATCGATATCCTTAGGGTGCAACATCTACGGTGCAAGGTGCAACATCCGTCCAAAATGCCGAAACAGTGCCGTACGGCTTTTAAAAATGAGTGCATGGATTTGAAATGAAACAGTACCATGGTGCACCACTCTCCAGCGTTGGTATATCGACGACCAGCCACGGTGATCGCGTTTTACCATAAAATTCACGTGAAGAAAACGATGGGTAAAAAAACTATCGAGTCCCGAAAGTATTTCAGGTACTCTTTTTTGGGATATGGAACTATGCATTGATGGCAAAAAGCGTCAAAGCCGTAGAACTCACAGAGATCTTCGTTTTGACTGGTTGTGGCTCCCGTAACTCCATAAGAGGCAACCGTTATGGCTGTCCGAATAATCGATATCCTCAGGGCGCAACATCTACGGTGCATGGTGCAACATCCGTCCAAAATGCCGAAACAGTGCCGTACGACTTTTAAAAATGAGTGCATGGATTTGAAACGGAACAGTACCATGGTCCCCCACTCTCAAGCGGTGGTATATCGACGACCAGCTACAGTGATCGCGTTTTACCATAAAATTCATGTGAAGAAAACCATGGGAAAAAAAACTATCGAGTCTCGAAAGTGATTCGGGTAGTCTTTTTTTGGATATGGAACTATGCATTGACGGCTAAATGCTGTCAAAGCTGTAGAACTCACAAAGAGCTACGTTTTGTTTGGTTCTGGCTCCCGTAACTCCAAAAGAGGCAACCAAATGGCTGTCCGAATAATCGATATCCTTAGGGCGCAACATCTACGGTGCAAGGTGCAACATCCGTCCAAAATTCCGAAGCAGTGTCGTTCGACTTTTAGAAATGAGTGCATGGATTTGAAACAGAATACTACCATGGTGCACCACTCTCCAGCGGTGGTATATCGACGACCAGCCACGGTGATCACATTTTACCATAAAATTCACATGAAGAAAACGATGGGTAAAAAAATATCGAGACCCGAAAGTGATTCGGGTAGTTTTTTTTGATATGGAACTATACATTGACGGCTAAAAGCTGCCGAAGCCGTAGAACTCACAAAAAGCTTCGTTTTGACTGGTTATGGCTCCCGTAACTCGAAAAGAAGCAACCGTTATGGCTGTCCGAAGAATCGATATCCTCAGGGCGCAACATCTACGGTGCAAGGTGCAACATCCGTATAAAATGTCGAAACAGTGTCGTATGACTTTTAGAAATGAGTGCATGGATATGAAACGGAACAGTACCATGGTGCACCACTCTCCAGAGGTGGTATATCGATGACCAGCCACGGTGATCGCGTTTTACGATAAAATTCACGTGAAGAAAACGATGGGTAAAAAATCTTATCGAGTCCCGAAAGTGATTCAGGTAGTTTTTTTGGATATGGTACTTTGCATTGACGGCTAATAGCTGCCGAAGCCGTAGAACTCACAGAGAGCTTCGTTTTGACTGGTTATGGCTCCCGTAACTCCAAAAGAGGCAACCGTTATGGCTGTCCGAATAATCGATATCCTCAAGGCGCAACTTCTACGGTGCAAGGTGAAACATCCGTCCATAATGCCGAAACAGTGCCTTACGACTTTTAAAAATGAGTGCATGGATTTGAAACGGAACAGTATTATGGTGCACCACTCTCCAGCGGTGGTATATCGACGACCAGCCAAGGTGATCGCGTTTTACCATAAAATTCACTTGAAGAAAATGATGGGTAAAAAAACTATCGAGTCCCGAAAGTGATTCGGGTAGTTTTTTTGGATATTGAACTATGCATTGACGGCTAAAAGCTGTCGAAGCCGTAGAACTCACAGATAGCTTCGTTTTGACTGGTTAAGGCTCCCGTAACTCCAAAAGAGGCAATTGTTATGGCTTACTGAATAATCGATATCCTCAAGGCGCAACATCTATGGTGCAAGGTGAAACATCCGTCCAAAATGCTGAAACAGTGCCGTATGACTTTTAGAAATGAGTGCATGGATTTGAATCGGAACAGTACCATGGTCCACCACTCTCAAGCGGTGGTATATCGACGACCAGCCACGGTGATCGCGATTTACCATAAAATTCATGTGAAGAAAACCATGGGTAAAAAAACTATCGAGTCCCGAAAGTGATTCGGGTAGTCTTTTTTTGGATATGGAACTATGCATTGAGGGCTAAAAGCTTTCAAAGCCGTAGAACTCACAAAGAGCTTCGTTTTGACTAGTTATGGCTCCCGTAACTCCAAAAGAGGCTAACGCAATGGCTGTCCGAATAATCGATATCCTTAGGGCACAACATCGACGGTGCAAGGTGCAACATCCGTCCAAAATTCCGAAGCAGTGTCGTACGACTTTTAGAAATGAGTGCATGGATTTGAAATGGAACAGTACGATGGTGCACCACTCTCCAGCGGTGGTATATCGACGACCAGCCATGGTGATCGCGTTTTACCATAAAATTCACGTGAAGAAATCGATGGGTAAAAAAATATCGAATCCCGAAAGTGATTCGGGTAGTTTTTTTTGATACGGAACTATACATTGATGGCTAAAAGCTGTCGAAGCAGTAGAACTCACAGAGAGCTTCGTTTTGACTGGTTATGGATCCCGTAACTCCAAAAGAGGCGCCTTCATGGCTGTCCGAAGAATCGATATCCTCAGGGCGCAACATCTACGGTGCAAGGTGCAACATCGATCTAAAATGCCGAAACAATGTCGTACGACTTTTAGAAATGAGTGCACAGATTTGAAACGGAACAGTACCATGGTGCACCACTCACCAGCGGTAGTATATCGATGACCAGCTACGGTGATCGCGTTTTACGATAAAATTCACGTGAAGAATACGATGGGTAAAATAAACTATCGAGTCCCGAAAGTAATTCGGGTAGTTTTTTTGGATATGGAACGATGCATTCACGGCTAAAGCTGCCGAAGCCGTAGAACTCATAGAGAGCTTCGTTTTGATTGGTTATGGCTCCCGTAACTCCAAAAGAGGCAACCGTTATGGCTGTCCGAACAATCGATATTCTCAGGGCGCAACATCTACGGTGCAAGGTGCAACATCCGTCCAAAATGCTGAAACAGTGCCGTACGACATTTAGAAATGAGTGCATGGATTTGAAACGGAACAGTACCATGGTGCATCGCTCTCCAGCGTTGGTATATCGACGACCGGCCACGGTGATCGCGTTTTACCATAAAATTCACGTGAAGAAAACGATGGATAAAAAAAACTATCGAGTCCCGATAGTGTTTCAGGTAGTCTTTTTTTGGATATGGAACTACGCATTGATGGCTAAAAGCGTCAAAGCCGTAGAACTCACAGAGAGCTTCGTTTTGACTGGTTATGGCTCCCGTAACTCCAAAAGAGGCAACCGTTATGGCTGTTCGAAGAATCGATATCCTCTGGGCGCAACATCTACGGTGCAAGGTGCAACATCCGTCCAAAATGCCGAAACAGTGCCGTACGACTTTTAGAAATGAGTGCATGGATTTGAAACGGAACAGTACCATGGTGCACCACTCTCCAACAAAGGTATATCGACGACCAGCCACGGTGATCGCGTTTTACCATAAAATTCACGTGAAGAAAACGATGGGTAATAAAATATCGAGTCCCGAATGTGATTCGGGTAGTTTTTTTAGATATGGAACTATGCATTGACGGCTAAAAGCTGTCGAAGCCGTAGAACTCACAGAGAGCTTCGTTTTGACTGGTTATGGATCCCGTAACTCCAAAAGAGGCGCCTTCATGGCTGTCCGAAGAATCGATATCCTCAGGGCGCAACATCTACGGTGCAAGGTGCAACATCGATCTAAAATGCCAAAACAATGCCGTATGAATTTTAGAAATGAGTGCACAGATTTGAAACGGAACAGTACCATGGTGCACCACTCTCCAGCGGTAGTATATCGATGACCAGCTACGGTGATCGCGTTTTACGATAAAATTCACGTGAAGAATACGATGGGTAAAATAAACTATCGAGTCCCGAAAGTAATTCGGGTAGTTTTTTTGGATATGGAACGATGCATTCACGGCTAAAGCTGCCGAAGCCGTAGAACTCATAGAGAGCTTCGTTTTGATTGGTTATGGCTCCCGTAACTCCAAAAGAGGCAACCGTTATGGCTGTCCGAACAATCGATATCCTCAGGGCGCAACATCTACGGTGCAAGGTGCAACATCCGTCCAAAATGCCGAAACAGTGCCGTACGACATTTAGAAATGAGTGCATGGATTTGAAACGGAACAGTACCATGGTGCATCGCTCTCCAGCGTTGGTATATCGACGACCGGCCACGGTGATCGCGTTTTACCATAAAATTCACGTGAAGAAAACGATGGATAAAAAAAACTATCGAGTCCCGATAGTGTTTCGGGTAGTCTTTTTTTGGATATGGAACTACGCATTGATGGCTAAAAGCGTCAAAGCCGTAGAACTCACAGAGAGCTTCGTTTTGACTGGTTATGGCTCCCGTAACTCCAAAAGAGGCAACCGTTATGGCTGTTCGAAGAATCGATATCCTCTGGGCGCAACATCTACGGTGCAAGGTGCAACATCCGTCCAAAATGCCGAAACAGTGCCGTACGACTTTTAGAAATGAGTGCATGGATTTGAAACGGAACAGTACCATGGTGCACCACTCTCCAACAAAGGTATATCGACGACCAGCCACGGTGATCGCGTTTTACCATAAAATTCACGTGAAGAAAACGATGGGTAATAAAATATCGAGTCCCGAATGTGATTCGGGTAGTTTTTTTTAGATATGGAACTATGCATTGACGGCTAAAAGCTGCCGAAGCCGTAGAACTCACAGAGAGCTTCGTTTTGACTGGTTATGGATCCCGTAACTCCAATAGAGGCAACCGTTATGGCTGTCCGAAGAATCGATATCCTCAAGGCGCAACATCTACGGTGCAAGGTGCAACATCCGTCTAAAATGCCGAAATAGTGCCGTCGACTTTTAGAAATGAGTGCATGGATTTGAAACGGAATAGTACCATGGTGCACCACTCTCCAACTGTGGTATATCGACGACCAGCCACGGTGATCGCGTTTTTCCATAAAATTCACATGAAGAAAACGATGGGTAAAAAAATATTGAGTCCCGAAAGTGATTCGGGTAGTTTTTTTTGGAAATGGAACTATGCATTGACGGCTAAAAGCTATCGAAGCCGTAGAACTCACAGAGAGCTTCGTTTTGACTGGTTATGGATCCCGTAACTCCAAAAGAGGCAACCGTTATTGCTGTCCGAAGAATCGATATCCTCAGGGCGCAACATCTACGGTGCAAGGTGCAACATCCGTTTAAAATGCCGAAACAGTGCCGTACGACTTTTAGAAATGAGTGCACGGATTTGAAACGGAACAATACCATGGTGCACCAATCCCCAGCGGTGGTATATTGATGACCAGCCACGGTGATCGCGTTTTACCATTAAATTCACGTGAAGAAAACAATGGGTAAAAAAAACTATCGAGTCCCGAAAGTGATTCGGGTAGTTTTTTTGGATATGGAACTATGCATTCTCGGCTAAAAACCGCCGAAGCCGTAGAACTCACAGAGAGCTTCGTTTTGACTGGTTATGGCTCCCGTAACTAAAAAAGAGGCAACCGTTATGGCTGTCCGAACAATCGATATCCTTAGCGCACAACATCTACGGTGCAAGGTGCAACATCCATCCAAAATGCCGAAACAGTGCCGTACGACTTTTAGAAATGAGTGCATGGATTTGAAACGGAACAGTACCCAGGTGCACCACTCTCCAGCGTTGGTATATCGACGACCAGCCACGGTGATCGCGTTTTACCATAAAATTCACGTGAAGAAAACGATGGGTGAAAAAAACTATCGAGTCCCAAAAGTGTTTCGGGTGGTCTTTTTTTGGATATGGAACTACGCATTGACGGCTAAAAGCATCAAAGCCATAGAACTCACAAAGAGCTTCGTTTTGACTGGTTATGGCTCCTGTAACTCTAAAAGAGGCAACCGTTATGGCTGTCCGAAAAATCAATATCCTCAGGGCGCAACATCTACGGTGCAAGGTGCAACATCCGTCCAAAATGCCGAAACAGTGTCGTATGACTTTTAGAAATGAGTGCATGGATTTGAAACAGAACAGTACCATGGTGCACCACTCTCCAGCATTGGTATATCGATGACCAGCCATGGTGATCGCGTTTTACCATAAAATTCACGTGAAGAGAACGATGGGTAAAAAAACTATCGAGTCCCGAAAGTGTTTCGGGTAGTCTTTTTTGGGATATGGAACTATGCATTGACGGCTAAAAGCGTCAAAGCCGTAGAACTCACAGAGAGCTTCGTTTTGACTGGTTATGGCTCCCGTAACTCCAAAAGAGGCAACCGTTATGGCTGTTCGAAGAATCGATATCCTCTGGGCGCAACATCTACGGTGCAAGGTGCAACATCCGTCCAGAATACCGAAACAGTGTCGTACGACTTTTAGAAATGAGTGCATGGATTTGAAAGGGAACAGTACCATGGTGCACCACTCTCCAGCGTCGGTATATCGATGACCAGCCATGGTGATCGCGTTTTACCATAAAATTCACGTGAAGAAAACGATGGGTAAAAAAACTATCGAGTTTCGAAAGTGTTTCGGGTAGTCTTTTTTGGGATATGGAACTATGCATTGACGGCTAAAAGCGTCAAAGCCGTAGAACTCCCAAAGAGCTTCGTTTTGACTGGTTTTGGCTCCCGTAACTCCAAAAGAAGCAACCGTTATGGCTGTCCGAATAATCGATATCCTTAGGGCGCAAGATCTACGGTGCAAGGTGCAACATCCGTCCACAATACCGAAATAGTGTCGTACGACTTTTAGAAATGAGTGCGTGGATTTGAAACGGAACAATACCATGGTGCACCACTCTCCAGCGTTGGTATATCGACGACCAGCCATGGTGATCGCGTTTTTCCATAAAATTCATGTGAAGAAAACGATGGGTAAAAAAAACTATCGAGTCCCGAAAGTGATTCGGGTAGTTTTTTTTGGATATGGAACTATGCATTGATGGCTAAAAGCTGTCAAAGCCGTAGAACTCATAGAGAGCTTGGTTTTGACTGGTTATGGCTGCCGTAACTCCAAAAGTGTCAACCTTTATTGCTGTCCGAATAATCGATATCCTCAGGGCGCAACATCTACGGTGCAAGGTGCAACATCCGTCCAAAATGCCGAAACAGTGCCGTACGACTTTTAGAAATGAGTGCATGGATTTGAAACGGAATAGTACTATGGTGCACCACTCTCTAGCGGTGGTATATCGACGACCAGCCACGGTGATCGCGTTTTACCATAAATTTCACGTGAAGAAAACAATGGGTAAAAACAACTATCGAGTCCCGAAAGTGATTCGGGTAGTTTTTTTTGGATATGGAACAATGCATTGACGGCTAAAAGCTGTCAAAGCCGTAGAACTTACAGAGAGCTTCATTTTGACTGGTTATGGCTCCCGTAACTCAAAAAGAGGCAACTGTTAGGGCAGTCCGAATAATTCCATAACTTAGGGCGCTACATCTACGGTGCAAGGTGCAACATCAAACCAAAATACCGAAATAGTGTCGTACGACTTTTAGAAATGAGTGCATGGATTTGAAACGGAACAGTACAATGCTGCACCACTCTCCAGCGGTGGTATATCGACGACCAGCCATGGTGATCGCGTTTTACCACAAAATTCACGTGAAGAAAACGATGAGTAAAAAAACCATCGAGTCCAGAAAGTGATTCGGGTAGTTTTTTTTTGGATATGGAATAATGCATTGACGGCTAAAAGCTGTCAAAGCCATAGAACTCACAAAGAGCTTCGTTTTGACTGGTTATGGCTCCCGTAACTCCAAAAGAGGCAACCGTTATGGCTGTCCGAATAATCTATATCATCAAGGCGCAACATCTACGGTGCAAGGTGCAACATCCGTCCAAAATGCCGAAACAGTGCCATACGACTTTTAGAAATGAGTGCATGGATTTGAAACGGAATAGTACCATGGTACACCACTCTCCAGCGTTGGTATATCGACGACCAGCCACGGTGATCGCGTTTTACCATAAAATTCACGTGAAGAAAACGATGGGTAAAAAAATATCGAGTCCCGAAAGTGATTCGGGTAGTTTTTTTTTATATGGAACTATGCATTGACGGCTAAAAGCTGTCGAAGCCGTAGAATTCACAAAGAGCTTCGTTTTGGCTGGTTATGGCTCCCATAACTCCAAAAGAGGCAACCGTTATGGCTGTCCGAAGAATCAATATCCTCAGGGCGCAACATCTACGGTGCAAGGTGCAACATCCGTCTAAAATGCCAAAACAGTGCCGTACGACTTTTAGAAATTAGTGCATGGATTTGAAACGGAATAGTACCATGGTGCACCACTCTCCAGCATGGGTATATCGACGAGCAGCCACGGTGATCGCGTTTTACCATAAAATTCACGTGAAGAATACGATGGGTAAAAAAAACTATCGAGTCTCGAAAGTGATTCGGGTAGTTTTTTTTGGATATGGAACAATGCATTGACGGCTAAAAGCTGTCAAAGCCATAGAACTCATAGAGAGCTTCGTTTTGACAGGTTATGGCTCCCGTAACTCCAAAAGAGGCAAACGTTATGGCTGTCCGAAGAATCGATATCCTCAGGGCGCAACATCTACGGTGCAAGGTGCAACATCCGTCTAAAATGCCGAAACAGTGCCGTACGAATTTAGAAATGAGTGCATGGACTTGAAATGGAACAGTAGCATGGTGCACCACTCTCCAGCATTGGTATATCGACGACTAGCCACGGTGATCGCGTTTTACCATAAAATTCACGTGAAGAAAATGATGGGTAAAAAAAACTATTGAGTCCCGAAAGTGATTCGGGTAGTTTTTTTTTGGATATGGAATAATGCATTGATGACTAAAAGCTGTCAAAGCCGTAGAACTCACAAAGAGCTTCTTTTTGACTGGTTATGGCTCTTGTAACTCCAAAAGAGGCAAACGTTATGGCTGTCTGAAGAATCGATATCCTCAGGGCGCAACATCTACGGTGCAAGGTGCAACATCTGTCTAAAATGCCCAAACAGTGCCGTACGGCTTTTAGAAATGAGTGCATGGATTTGAAACGGAATAGTACCATGGTGCACCACTCTCCAACGTTGGTATATCGACCACCAGCCACGGTGATCGCGTTTTACCATAAAATTCACGTGAAGAAAACGATGGGTAAAAAAACCTATCAAGTCCCGAAAGTGATTCGGGTAGTTTTTTTAGGATATGGAACAATGCATTGACGGCTAAAAGCTGTCAAAGCTGCAGAACTCACAGAAAGCTTCATTTTGACTGGTTATGGCTCCCGTAACTCCAAAAGTGGCAACCTTTATGGTTGTCCGAATAATCGATATCCTCGGGCCGCAACATCTACGGTGCAAGGTGCAACATCCGTCCAAAATGCCGAAACAGTGCCGTACGACTTTTAGAAATTAGTGCATGGATTTGAAACGGAACAGTACCATGGTGCACCACTTTCCAGCGTTGGTATATCGACGACCATCCACGGTGATCGCGTTTTACCATAAAATTCACGTGAAGAAAACGATGGGTAAAGAAAACTATCGAGTCCCGAAAGTGTTTCGGGTAGTATTTTTTGGGATATGGAACTATGCATTGACGGCTAAAAGCGTCAAAGCCATAGAAATCATAGAGAGCTTCGTTTTGACTGGTTGTGGCTCACGTAACTCCAAAAGTGGCAACCGTTATGGCTGTCCGAATAATCGATATCCTCAGGACGCAACATCTACGGTGTAAGGTGCAATAATTGTCCAAAATGCTGAAACGGTGCCGTACGACTTTTAGAAATGAGTGCATGGATTTGAAACGGAACAGTACCATGGTGCACCACTCTCCAACGGTGGTATATCGACGACCAGCCACGGTGATCGCGTTTTACCACAAAATTCACGTGAAGAAAACGATGGGTAAAAAAAACTTTAGAGTCCCGAAAGTGATTCGGGTAGTATTTTTTGGATATGGAACTATGCATTGACGGTTAAAAGCCATCAAAGCCGCAGAACTCACAAAGAGCTTCATTTTGACTGGTTATGGCTCCCGTAACTCCAAAAGAGGCAACTGTTATGGCTGTTCGAAGAATCGATATCCTCTGGGCGCAACATCTACGGTGCAAGGTACAACATCCGTCCAAAATGCCGAAACAGTGCCGTACGACTTATAGAAATGAGTGCATGGATTTGAAATGGAACAGTACCATGGTGCACCACTCTCCAGCATTGGTATATCGACGACCAGCTACTGTGACCGCGTTTTACCAAAAAATTCACGTGAAGAAAACGATGGGTAAAAAAAACTATCGAGTCCCGAAAGTGATTCGGGTAGTTTTTTTTGGATATGGAATAATGCATTGATGGCTAAAAGCTGTCGAAGCCGTAGAACTCACAAAGAGCTAGGTTTTGACTGGTTATGGATCCCGTAACTCCAAAAGAGGCAACCGTTATGGCTGTCCGAAGAATCGATATCCTCAGGGCGCAACATCTACGGTGCAAGGTGCAACATCCATCTAAAATGCCGAAACAGTGCCCTCGACTTTTTGAAATGAGTGCATGGATTTGAAACGGAACAGTACCATGGTGCACCACTCTCCAGCGGTGGTATATCGACGACCAACCATGGTGATCGCGTTTTACCATAAAATTCACGTGAAGAAAACGATGGGTAAAAAAATATCGAGTCCCTAAAGTGATTCGGGTTGTTTTTTTTGAAATGTAACTATGCATTGACGGCTAAAAGCTGTCGAAGCCGTAGAACTCACAGAGAGCTTCATTTTGACTGGTTATGGATCCCGTAACTCCAAAAGAGGCAACCGTTATGGCTGTCCGAAGAATCGATATCCTCAGGGCGCAACATCTACGGTGCAAGGTGCAACATCCGTCTAAAATGCCGAAAAAGTGCCGTCGACTTTTAGAAATGAGTGCATGGATTTGAAACGGAACAGTACCATGGTGCACCACTCTCCAGCGGTGGTATATCGACGACCAGCCACGGTGATCGCGTTTTACCATAAAATTCACATGAAGAAAACGATGGGTAAAAAAATATCGAGTCCCGAAAGTAATTCGGGTAGTTTTTTTTTGAAATGGAACTATGCATTGACGGCTAAAAGCTGTCGAAGCCGTAGAACTCACAGAGAGCTTCGTTTTGACTGGTTATGGATCCCGTAACTCCAAAAGAGGTAACCGTTTTTGCTGTCCGAAGAATCGATATCCTTAGGGCGCAACATCTACGGTGCAAGGTGCAACATCCATCTAAAATGCCGAAACATTGCCGTACGACTTTTAGAAATGAGTGCACGGATTTGAAACAGAACAATACCATGGTGCGCCACTCTCCAGTGGTGGTATATTGATGACCAGCCACGGTGATCGCGTTTTACCATAAAATTCACGTGAAGAAAACGATGGCTAAAAAAAACTATCAAGTCCCGAAAGTGATTCGGGTAGTTTTTTTGGATATGGAACTATGCATTCACGGCTAAAAGCTGCCGAAGCCGTAGAACTCACAAAGAGCTTCGTTTTGACTGGTTATGGCTCCTGTAAATAAAAAAGAGGCAACCATTACGGCTGTCCGAACAATCGATATCCCCAGCGCGCAACATCTACGGTGCAAGGTGCAACATCCGTCCAAAATGTCGAAACAGTGCCGTACGACTTTTAGAAATGAGTGCATGGATTTGAAATGGAACAGTACCCTGGTGCACCGCTCTCCAGCGTTGGTATATCGACGATCAGCCACGGTGATCGCGTTTTACCATAAAATTCACGTGAAGAAAACGATGGGTAAAAAAAACTATCGAGTCCCAAAAGTGTTTCGGGTAGTCTTTTTTTGGATATGGAACTACGCATTGACGGCTAAAAGCGTCAAAGCCATAGAACTCACAGAGAGCTTTGTTTTGACTGGTTATGGCTCCCGTAACTCCAAAAGAGGCAACTGTTATGGCTGTCCGAAAAATCGATATCCTCAGGGCGCAACATCTACGGTGCAAGGTGCAACATCCGAATAAAATGCCGAAACAGTGACGTATGACTTTTAGAAATGAGTGCACGGATTTGAAACGGAACAGTACCATGGTGCACCACTCTCCAGCATTGGTATATCGACGACCAGCTACTGTGATCGCGTTTTACCACAAAATTCACGTGAAGAAAACGATGGGTAAAAAAAACTATCGAGTCCCGAAAGTGATTCGGGTAGTTTTTTTTGGATATGGAATAATGCATTGATGGCTAAAAGCTGTCAAAGCCGTAGAACTCACAGAGAGCTTCGTTTTGATTGGTTATGGCTCCCGTAACTCCAAAAGAGGCAACCGTTATGGCTGTACGAAGAATCGATATACTCAGGGCGCAACATCTACGGTGCAAGGAGCAACATCCGTCCAAAATGCCGAAACAGTGCCGTACGACTTTTAGAAATGAGTGCATGGATTTGAAACGGAACAGTACCACGGTGCACCGCTCTCCAGCGTTGGTATATCGACGACCAGCCACGGTGATCGCGTTTTACCATAAAATTCACGTGAAGAAAACGATGGGTAAAAAAACTATCGAGTCTCGAAAGTGATTCGGGTAGTCTTTTTTTTGGATATGGAACTACGCATTAACGGCTAAAAGCGTCAAAGCCTTAGAACTCACAGAGAGCTTCGTTTTGACTGGTTATGGCTCCCATAACACTAAAAGAGGCAACCGTTATGGCTGTCCGAAGAATCGATATCCTCAGGGCGCAACATCTACGGTGCAAGGTGCAACATCCGTATAAATGTCGAAACAATGCCGTACATTTTTAGAAATGAGTGCATGGATTTGAAACGGAACAGTACCATGTGGCACCACTCTCCAGCGTTGGTATATCGACGACCGGTCACGGTGATCGCGTTTTACCACAAAATTCACGTGAAGAAAACGATGGGTAAAAAAAACTATCGAGTCCCGAAAGTGATTCGTGTAGTTTTTTTGGATATGGAATAATGCATTGATGGCTAAAAGCTATCAAAGCCGTAGAACTCCCACAGAGCTTCGTTTTGACTGGTTATGGCTCTCGTAACTCCAAAAGGGGCAACCGTTATGGCTGTCCGAAGAATCGATATCCTCAGGGCGCAACATCTACGGTGCAAGGTGCAACATCTGTATAAAATGTTAAAACAGTGCCGTACGACTTTTAGAAATGAGTGCATGGATTTGAAACGGAACAGTACCATGTTGCACCACTCTCCAGCGATGGTATATCGATGTCCAGCCACGGTGATCGCGTTTTACAACAAATTTCACGTGAAGAAAACGATGAGTAAAAAAAACTATCGAGTCCCGAAAGTGATTCGTGTAGTTTTTTTTTTTGGATATGGAATAATGCATTGATGGCTAAAAGATGTCAAAGCCGTAGAACTCACAGAGAGCTTCATTTTGACTAGTTATGGCTCCCGTAACTCCAAAAGAGGCAACTGCTATGGCTGTCCGAAGAATCGATATCCTCAGGGCGCAACATGTACGGTGCAAGGTGCAACTTCCGTCTAAAATGCCGAAACAATGCCGTACGACTTTTAGAAATGAGTGCATGGATTTGAAACGGAACAGTACCATGGTGCACCACTCTCCGGCGGTGGTATATCGATGACCAGCCACGGCGATCGCGTTTTACCATAAAATTCACGTGAAGAAAACGATGCGTAAAAAAAACTATCGAATCCCGAAAGTGATTCGGGTAGTTTTTTTGGATATGGAACTATGCATTGACGGCTAAAAGCTGCCGAAGCCGTAGAACTCACAGAAAGCTTCGTTTTGACTGGTTATGGCTCCCGTAACTCCAAAAGAGGCAACCGTTATGGCTGTCCGAATAATCTATATCATCAAGGCGCAACATCTACGGTGCAAGGTGCAACATCCGTCCAAAATTCCGAAACAATGCCGTACGACTTTTAGAAATGAGTGCATGGATTTGAAACGGAACAGTACCATGGTGCACCACTCTCCAGTGTTGGTATATCGACGACCAACCACGGTGATCGCGTTTTACCATAGAATTCACGTGAAGAAAACGATGGGTAAAAAAACTATCGAGTCCCGAAAGTGATTTGGGTAGGTTTTTTTGGATATGGAACAATGCATTGACGGCTAAAAGCTATCAAAGCCGTAGAACTCACAGAGAGCTTCGTTTTGACTGGTTATGGCTCCCGTAGCTCCAAAAGAGGCAACCGTTATGGCTGTCCGAACAATCGATATCCTCAGGGCGCAACATCTACGGTGCAAGGTGCAACATCCGTCCAAAATGCCGAAACAGTGCCGTGCGACTTTTAGAAATGAGTGCATGGATTTGAAACGGAATAGTACCATGGTGCACCACTCTCCAGCGTTGGTATATCGACGACCAGTCATGGTGATCGCGTTTTACCATAAAATTCACGTGAAGAGAACGATGGGTAAAAAAACTATCGAGTCTCGAAAGTGTTTCAGGTAGTCTTTTTTGGGGTATGGAACTATGCATTGACGGCTAAAAGCGTCAAAGCCGTAGAACTCACAGAGAGCTTCGTTTTGACTGGTTATGGCTCCCGTAACTCCCAAAGAGGCAAATGTTATTGCTGTCCGAATAATCGATATCCTCAGGGAGCAACATCTACGGTGCAAGGAGCAACATCCGTCCAGAATACCGAAACAGTGCCGTACGACTTTTAGAAATGAGTGCATGGATTTGAAAGGGAACAGTACCATGGAGCACCACTCTCCAGCGTTGGTATATCGACAACCAGCCATGGTGATCGCGTTTTACCATAAAATTCACGTGAAGAAAACGATGGGTAAAAAAACTATCGAGTCCCGAAAGTGTTTCGGGTAGTCTTTTTTGGGATATGGAACTATGCATTGACGGCTAAAAGCGTCAAAGCCGTAGAACTCACAGAGAGCTTCGTTTTGACTGGTTATGGCTCCCGTAACTCCAAAAGAGGCAACCGTTATGGCTGTTCGAAGAATCGATATCCTCTGGGCGCAACATCTACGGTGCAAGGTGCAACATCCGTCCAGAATACCGAAACAGTGTCGTACGACTTTTAAAAATGAGTGCATGGATTTGAAACGGAACAGTACTATGGTGCACCACTCTCCAGCGGTGGTATATCGACGACCAGCCACGGTGATCGCATTTTACCACAAAATTCACGTGAAGAATACGATGGGTAAAAAAAACTATCGAGTCCCGAAAGTGATTCAGGTAGTTTTTTTTTTGGATATGGAACAATGCATTGACGGCTAAAAGCTGTCAAAGCCGAAGAACTCACAGAGAGCTTCGTTTTGACTGGTTATCGCTCCCGTAACTCAAAAAGAGGCAACTGTTATGGCTGTCCGAATAATCGATAACTTAGGGTGCTACATCTACGGTGCAAGGTGCAACATCAAACCAAAATACCGAAATAGTGCCGTACGACTTTTAGAAATGAGTGCATGGATTTGAAACGGAACAGTACTGTAACGACCCGATATTTTGGACCATTCGCATCTGCACATGTCGGACTTGAATAATTCAAATACCGCGTTGTTAATTTAAATTTGGCAAAACTAAACATATACAGTAAATAAATAATCACAGATCACAGACACAGAGTAATAAATGCAGCGGAAATAAAGAGATAGTAGTTCATGAAGCTACTATATAAATATATAAGTTACATCAGAGTTAAAACAGATACAACGGAAGAGTAATACGATACATCAGATACAAATCAGAATACATCACTGGAATCATCGAATACTGAAAGCAGAATAGATGGCTGGATCTTCAAGCAAAGCTCCAACTCCAAAGGTGAGTCTCGAATACTGGTACACTCAGTCTGACCCGAGCGTAAAGTAAAACACAAAACACTCGAGTCAGGATTAACATTCTTATATCAATAAATCCAACTCAAGTGAAATAGCAATTTAAATACAAGTAACTCAAAGGATGTTTGGAATAACCATCCTTTAAGGATCCGTTAAACTATCTACTATGTAGTAGTGTACGCTAAGTAGATATTGTCTATCAGTAATATAAGGTATCAAAATAGTGTTAAGGCGTTACCATTATCCCCCTTAACACATTTTATATAAGCGTTATAGTCTATACAGCACTGTAAACTCCACCGTAAACTAGTGGGATATCAGGGAGTACTCCATAGGTATAACACAAAACAAATCGTAGTGGTCGCGTATAAAGGGATACAAGTATGACAAGGCACATGAGGCAATACCCAAGGTAGTGAAACTACCGTTTGCCTGATCCGGACTGGTGAGAACGCATCGCCGCAGCGACCGCAACACCGCGAAACAACACTCCCAAAATCAAGGGTGCACCAATCGACAACAAGTAATGAGTAGTTTTCGAAGAAGTGTGTTCGCTCGAGGTAGCTATCCCCCATTTGGCCCGGCACGGCTCCTGTTTTAGTCATTTCCAATTTGACACAAGTGTCAAGGCTATCCATTATCGTTCTCTTTCTTCAGTCATCACGTACATCATTCTAACCACTTCATTCTGGATCACACTCCGCGTATAGTTATTAAAGTGGTTTTCGGTTTAGACAGTGAGTATGTCCCTAACCGATTCCAGTCTCTTTAATAACTTTCGTGACTATTACACCGATTGGTCGTTTAATAAATTTCAAAACCAAATCAATTTCAATTTCAATTAGAATTTGTAAACCAACATTTCATTCGTCTTTCTACATCAATTTCCAAATTCACGTTTCAAAACTTCCAAATTCATGATTTCAAAATCTTATAATTCAATTTCAATTTCTATTTAAACAATTCAAATATTGATTCAAGTTCGTATATAAGTTTCGTTCCGAAATCATTTGAATTAATTTAATTTAACATTTAAATCAATTTAAATTCATTTATCGATTTCATTCAATATTCATTAAGTAAATTTGCCATTCAAAACAATTTCTATTAAATTTCCAATTCATTAAATCCATTATTTAAATTCAACTTTCTTATATCAAAACTTACAAATTGAATTAAATTAAATTCATCAAATCAAATTATTTAAATTTCAAGTCTTACATTAAATTCAATAAATCACATTTTATTTCTTGTTAAAGAAATTCAATTTCACTTATTTACTTACGTAAATAATTTTCCAAAACTTAATTAATAAAGAAACTCAATTTCAATATTCAAGAAGTTCAATTCCACTTATTAAAGAATTCAATTTATTTAATTATTAAATAATTCAATCTTATTTAATTATTTAATAATTTCAAAACTTAATTATTAAATAATTTCAAACTTAATTATTAATAATTCCAAATTTTAAAACAACGTTCATTCATCATCTACTATGTTAATATTTTGATTCAGATTGTTAAGTATTAACATTTCCTTTCATTAAAATTCAAATTCCAACTTCGTTTCAAAACCATATTATTTATTTAAATAAAATCTTCATTTTATTTTTAAAACAAATCATTGACCAATCGGGTTTTATTTAATTCTCTATCCTAAGTCAAGTTCATTTGGGTATTTATCATTTCAACCCGATTCCAATTCAATTCAAAATCAAAACATAGCAAAGGGAACTTGCAGTGTGATAACTGGGATGGTGTCAAAGTAAATAAACAAGCAATAACAACAATCAATATCAATCCAATAATCAAATCAAATAATCCTGAAATAATCGTATTAATTCACATTATTATTTGTGTAAATTAATAAAATTATTTCTAGAATCTACACTATCATTTCATGTAGATTAAAGATTATTACACTAATATTTATACGGTTCTTCAATTGTCATTCGATTTCAATTTTAACACTACAACAATTAATCAAATATACGTTCAATGGTTCAAAGTGTAATTATCACTATTCTACATGTCAATTAATTTAACAATTAAAAGGGGTCATATTCAACTAATCAAATTCAACATATGTGTCAATTCAAATTTTAATTATCCTACGTCAAATTTATTTACATAATATTTATCACTTTATACATTACAATTTTAACGTCCAATTGTAAACATCAAACAATCAATCATTTAACAACCAAATTGGATTATCATTGCATATATAACAGATAATGGTGTCAGATGTCACAGGTGAACTGATACAGGTAATAACAGTGTAAATATCTAACAGCAGCATATTTCAATTGTCGTTTCAATTGAAATCAAATTTAATAAATAAAAGAACATTAATCGTGAGTGATTTCTCACCTTTCAAGGTTAGAGATGAACGAGACTGAGATGGGTTACGAATCCAAGCACGAAATCCAAAGCAAAGTGGGATGGGCATCAATTCGACAAAGCCGATAGATACGAAATAGAATAAATCGAATCAGAACTGGATCTATGCAGAAAAAAAAACGAAGCAAAGGTATATTATATTATTATTTCTCTTAAAACCAATATTCAATTTAAATTACATATTAGTTGACAAATCTACACCTTACGTTTATAAAAAATCAAACTTTTATACAATAAATATTTGAAATGAACATAAATATCAATACTGTTATAACTTATGTATTAAATAGTTTAACCAAAGATATATATGTTATATATATATATATTATTATACCCAGCAGATTAAAACTTCATATGTAAATTATTTGGAAATCAATAATATATACCCATACATAAATGAATGTATAGGACGTATACAGCTAAAAATAATAATATACATAACTGGCAGGACAACAGCCCACCTTTAAAGTAAAATATATATTTGTATAAAGTCAAGTGGAAGGCTTTGCAAAAAAAACATGGATGAAATCAAGATTAAACGAATAGTAACATATAATATATATAATACTAGCATACTTTATATATACCTTATATTCAATACTAACAGTTAGCACATATGCAATCCTAAGAGAAATATCATATAAAAAGAATTCGGATGCAAAACAGTGAAGAAGGAAAGTATAACCTAGATATATATACTCACAGACTCTACCGATGACAATTTAACAAATATATATCAAACCTTATACTTTACACATATTTATATATATACTTTATATAGGAACTCAAATAATATAATACGTGCTTTCCAAAAGCAAAAACAAAATGGATAAAACCAGCAGTCGAACGAATACCTACGGAACTATCAAAAACTTTCATATATACCGGAAAAATATATAAATTTTAAACAAAAAATATATATATATCAATATACCTATTATATATAACACGGCTGAATTTGTTGTTGCGATCAGAGCTGCAAATAGAAGGCTGTAGGGGAGGCTTGACGCGTCGGGCTGATGGGTTCGAAGTGGTGGTCTTGGCCATGGAACAAGGCTGAGGTGGAGAGGAGGAGTAGTCGCAGATGGCTGGGGAGGGAGAAGCAATGGCGGACGGGGAGATCTTGGGCGGGCGGTGGTTCTCCGGTGGCCAATGCGCGGGAAGGGCTGGCGATCTCGTGCAGGCTGGGTAGTGATGGGGTCGGTCAGGGAGAAGCATGGATGTGGATGGGCTGAGGTGACGTGAGATTTGCAAGGCTAAGGGATTTGCCGAGGTGAAGGAGAGGAGCTCGGCTACAAGTGGAGGATTCTTGGTTGCTGGGTAAAATGAAAGGAAGGGGATTGTTGCCTTGAAAAGAAGAGCAGTTATACATAAAATATACTCATATACGTTTTCAAAAAGAATTGAACAGATCGATGTAATAACCGATGGAATACCGAGAATAAAATGTTGAATTGATGAGAGCATTAAATGTCAGGCGTTGAAATTTCAGAAATATTAATAGCAATTATCAATGGTTACGGTAAACCAAATGACAGTTAGAAACCCAAGGATCTAAAATAGAACTGATATAGCAAATTATTTGTCGATTTCCGCATATCAGTCACCGAAAAGAACAACGAATATATCGTGGAGATCAGCACAAAGAGACGATCAAAACGGTAGAAAAATATCAGTGGTATGAAAAAATTCGAATTTTTAAACTAGCGGAAATGCAAGAAAAACACAGAAAAATAAGATCGACGGAGCTAAAGAAGTCCGAATTTCGAAAAAAGACAAACTGACATCTTGCTCAGAAGATGGTTTAGAATTTTTCTATGTAAAAATTATTTAGGTTTCGGAAACATTTTATTTTCATCGCTTTTTAACTGATTAAATTGAAGTAAATTTACGCGCGAAATAAACTTCATATTTTCGGACGAAAATTTACCAGTTGCTATGTTTAACTAAACGCATTCCAAATATCAAATTTATATTTCAAAATTTTATCGTTCAAAATTTCACAAAATTTCAACTAATTACGTTATTAAAACAGTTGAAATTTACGGGTCGTTACAAGTACAATGCTGCACCACTCTCCAGCAGTGGTATATCGACGACCAGCCATGGTGATCGCGTTTTATAACAAAATTCACGTGAAGAAAACGATGGGTAAAAAAAACCATCGAGTCCCGAAAGTGATTCGGGTAGTTTTTTTTTGGATATGGAATAATGCATTGACGACTAAAAGCTGTCAAAGCCATAGAACTCACAAAGAGCTTCGTTTTGACTGGTTATGGCTCCCGTAATTCCAAAAGAGGCAACCGCTATGGCTGTACGAATAATCGATATCCTTAGGGCGCAACATCTACGGTGCAAGGTGCAACATCCGTCCAAAATGCCGAAACAGTGCCGTACGACTTTTAGAAATGAGTGCATGGATTTGAAACGGAACAGTACCATGGTGCACCACTCTCCAGCGTTGGTATATCGACGACCAGCCACAGTGATCGCGTTTTACCATAAAATTCACGTGAAGAAAACGATGGGTAAAAAAAATATCGAGTGCTGAAAGTGATTCGGGTAGTTTTTTTTGATATGGAACTATGCATTGACGGCTAAAAGCTGTCGAAGCCGTAGAATTCACAGAGAGCTTCGTTTTGGCTGGTTATGGCTCCCATAACACCAAAAGAGGCTACCGTAATGGCTGTCCGAATAATCGATATCCTCAGGGCGCAACATCTACGGTGCAAGGTGCATCATCCGTCTAAAATGCCAAAACAGTGACGTACGACTTTTAGAAATTAGTGCATGGATTTGAAACGGAATAGTACCATGGTGCACCACTCTCCAGCGTGGGTATATCGACGACCAGCCACGGTGATCGCGTTTTACCATAAAATTCACGTGAAGAATACGATGGGTAAAAAAAACTATCGAGTCCCGAAAGTGATTCGGGTAGTTTTTTTTTTGGATATGGAACAATGCATTGACGGCTAAAAGCTGTCAAAGCCGTAGACCTCATAGAGAGCTTCGTTTTGACTGGTTATGGCTCCCGTAACTCCAAAAGAGGCAAACGTTATGGCTGTCCGAAGAATCGATATCCTCAGGGCGCAACATCTACGGTGCAAGGTGCAACATCCGTCTAAAATGCGGAAACAGTGCCGTACGACTTTAGAAATTAGTGCATGGATTTGAAATAGAATAGTACCATGGTGTACCACTCTCCAGCGTTGGTATACCGACGACCAGCCACGGTGATCGCGTTTTACCATAAAATTCACGTGAAGAAAACGATGGGTAAAAAAAACTATTGAGTCCCGAAAGTGATTCGGGTAGTTTTTTTTTTGGATATGGAAGAATGCATTGACGGTTAAAAGCTGTCAAATCCATAGAACACACAAAGAGCTTCGTTTTGACTGGTTATGGCTCCCGTAACTCCAAAAGAGGCAAACGTTATGGCTGTCCGAAGAATCGATATCCTCATGGCGCAACATCTACGGTGCAAGGTGCAACATCCGTCTAAAATGCCGAAATAGTGTCGTATGACTTTTAGAAAAGAGTGCATGGATTTGAAACGGAATAGTACCATGGTGCACCACACTCCAACGTTGGTATATCGACGACCAGCCACGGTGATCGCGTTTTACCATAAAATTCACGTGAAGAAAACGATGGGTAAAAAAAACTATCGAGTCCCGAAAGTGATTCGGGTAGTTTTTTTAGGATATGGAACAATGCATTGACGGCTAAAAGCTGTCAAAGCTACAGAACTCACAGAAAGCTTCGTTTTGACTGGTTATGGATCCCGTAACTCCAAAAGTGGCAACCGTTATGGCTGTCCGAATAATCGATATCCTCAGGCCGCAACATCTACGGTGCAAGGTGCAACATCCGTCCAAAATGCCGAAACAGTGCCGTACGACTTTTAGAAATTAGTGCATGGATTTGAAACGGAACAGTACCATGTTGCACCACTCTCAAGCGTTGGTATATCGACGACCAGCCACGGTGATCGCGTTTTACCATAAAATTCACGTGAAGAAAATGATGGGTAAAGATAACTATCGAGTCCCGAAAGTGTTTCGGGTAGTATTTTTTGGGATATGGAACTATGCATTGACGGCTAAAAGCGTCAAAGCCATAAAACTCATAGAGAGCTTCGTTTTGACTGGTTGTGGGTCCCGTAACTCCAAAAGAGGCAAACGTTATGGATGTCCGAAGAATCGATATCCTCAGGGCGCAACATCTACGGTGCAAGGTGCAACATCCGTCTAAAATGCGGAAACAGTGCCGTACGACTTTAGAAATTAGTGCATGGATTTGAAATAGAACAGTACCATGGTGTACCACTCTCCAGCGTTGGTATACCGACGACCAGCCACGGTGATCGCGTTTTACCATAAAATTCACGTGAAGAAAACGATGGGTAAAAAAAACTATTGAGTCCCGAAAGTGATTCGGGTAGTTTTTTTTTTGGATATGGAAGAATGCATTGACGGTTAAAAGCTGTCAAATCCATAGAACACACAAAGAGCTTCGTTTTGACTGGTTATGGCTCCCGTAACTCCAAAAGAGGCAAACGTTATGGCTGTCCGAAGAATCGATATCCTCATGGCGCAACATCTACGGTGCAAGGTGCAACATCCGTCTAAAATGCCGAAATAGTGTCGTATGACTTTTAGAAAAGAGTGCATGGATTTGAAACGGAATAGTACCATGGTGCACCACACTCCAACGTTGGTATATCGACGACCAGCCACGGTGATCGCGTTTTACCATAAAATTCACGTGAAGAAAACGATGGGTAAAAAAACTATCGAGTCCCGAAAGTGATTCGGGTAGTTTTTTTAGGATATGGAACAATGCATTGACGGCTAAAAGCTGTCAAAGCTACAGAACTCACAGAAAGCTTCGTTTTGACTGGTTATGGCTCCCGTAACTCCAAAAGTGGCAACAGTTATGGCTGTCCGAATAATCGATATCCTCAGGCCGCAACATCTACGGTGCAAGGTGCAACATCCGTCCAAAATGCTGAAACAGTGCCGTACGACTTTTAGAAATTAGTGCATGGATTTGAAACGGAACAGTACCATGTTGCACCACTCTCCAGCGTTGGTATATCGACGACCAGCCACGGTGATCGCGTTTTACCATAAAATTCACGTGAAGAAAATGATGGGTAAAGAAAACTATCGAGTCCCGAAAGTGTTTCGGGTAGTATTGTTTGGGATATGGAACTATGCATTGACGGCTAAAAGCGTCAAAGCCATAAAACTCATAGAGAGCTTCGTTTTGACTGGTTGTGGGTCCCGTAACTCCAAAAGTGGCAACCGTTATGGCTGTCCGAATAATCGATATCCTCAGGACGCAACATCTACGTGGTAAGGTGCAATAATCGTCCAAAATGCCGAAACGGTGTCGTACGACATTTAGAAATGAGTGCATGGATTTGAAATGGAACAGTACCATGGTGCACCACTCTCCAACAGGGGTATATCGACGACCAGGCACGGTGATCGCGTTTTACCACAAAATTCACGTGAAGAAAACGATGGGTAAAAAAAACTTTGGAGTCCCGAAAGTGATTCGGGTAGTATTTTTTGGATATGGAACTATGCATTGACGGCTAAAAGCCATCAAAGGCGCAGAAATCACAGAGAGCTTCATTTTGACTGGTTATGGCTCCCGTAACTCCAAAAGAGGCAACCGTTATGGCTGTCCGAACAATCGATATCCTCAGGGCGCAACATCTATGGTGCAAGGTGCAACATCCGTCCATAATGCTGAAACAGTGTCGTACGACTTTTAGAAATGAGTGCATGGATTTGAAACGGAACAGTAGTGCACCACTCTCCAGCGGTGGTATATCGACGAACAGCCATGGTGATCGCGTTTTACCATAAAATTCACGTGAAGAAAACGATGGGAAAAAAAACTATCGAGTCCCGAAAGTGATTCAGGTAGTTTTTTTTGGATATGGAACAATGCATTGACGGCTAAAAGCTGTCAAAGCCGTAGAACTCATAGAGAGATTCGTTTTGATTGGTTATGGCTCCCGTAACTCAAAAAGAGGCAACCGTTATGGCTGTCCGAATAATCGATATCCTTAAGGCGCTACATCTACGGTGCAAGGTGCAACATCCATCCAAAATGCCGAAATACTGTCGTACGACTTTTATAAATAATTGCATGGATTTGAAACAGAACAGTACAATGTTGCACCACTCTCCAGCGGTGGTATATCGACGACCAGCCATGGTGATCGCGTATTACCACAAAATTCACGTGAAGAAAACGATGGGTAAAAAAACCATCGAGTCCCGAAAGTGATTCGGGTAGTTTTTTTTTGGATATGGAATAATGCATTGATGGCTAAAAGCTGTCAAACCATAGAACTCACAAAGAGCTTCGTTTTGACTGGTTATGGCTCCTGTAACTCCAAAAGAGGCAACCGCTATGGCTGTCCGAATAATCGATATCCTTAGGGCGCAACATCTACGGTGCAAGGTGCAACATCCGTCCAAAATGCCGAAACAGTGTCGTACAACTTTTAGAAATGAGGGCATGGATTTCAAATGGAACAGTACCATGGTGCACCACTCTCCAGCGTTTTTATATCGACGACCAGCCACGGTGATCGCGTTTTACCATAAAATTCACGTGAAGAAAACGACGGTTAAAAAAAAATATCGAGTCCCGAAAGGGATTCGGGTAGTTTTTTTTATATGGAACTATGCATTGACGGGTAAAAGCTGTCGAAGCCGTAGAATTCACAGAGAGCTTCATTTTTACTGGTTATGGCTCCCGTAACTCCAAAAGAGGCAACCATTATGGCTGTCCGAAGAATCGATATCCTCAGGGCGCAACATCTACGGTGAAAGGTGCAACATCCATCAAAAATGCTGAAACAGTGCCGTACGACTTTTAGAAATGAGTGCATGGATTTTAAACGGAACAGTACCATGGTCCACCACTCTCCAGCGGTGGTATATCGACGACATGCCACGGTGATCGTGTTTTACCATAAAATTCACATGAAGTAAACCATGTGTAAAAAAAACCATCGAGTCCCAAAAGTGATTCGGGTAGTCTTTTTTTGGATATGGAACTATGCGTTGATGACTAAAAGCTGCCAAAGCCGTAGAACTCACAAAGAGCTTCGTTTTGACTAGTTATGGCTCCCGTAACTCGAAAAGAGGCAACCACTATGGCTGTCTGAATAATCGATATCCTTAGGGCGCAACATCTACGGTGCAAGGTGCAACATCCATCAAAAATGCTGAAACAGTGCCGTACGACTTTTAGAAATGAGTGCATGGATTTGAAACGGAACAGTACCATGGTGCACCACTCTCCAGCGTTGGTATATCGACGACCAGCCACGGTGATCGCGTTTTACCATAAAATTCACGCGAAGAAAACGATGGGTAAAAAAAACTATCGATTCCCGAAAGTGATTCGGGTAGTTTTTGTTTGGATATGGAACAATGCATTGATGGCTAAAATCTGTCGAAGCCGTAGAACTCACAAAGTGCTTCTTTTTGACTGGTTATGGCTCCCGTAACTCCAAAAGTGGCAACCGTTACGGCTGTCCTAACAATCGATATCCTTAAGGCGCAACATCTACGGTGCAAGGTGCAACATCCGTCCAAAATGCCGAAACAGTGCCGTACGACTTTTAGAAATGAGTGCATGGGTTTGAAACGGAACAGTACTATGGTGCACCACTCTCCAGCGTTGGTATATCGACGACCAGCCACGGTGATCGCGTTTTACCATAAAATTCACATGAAGAAAACGGTGGGGAAAAAATATCAAGTCCCGAAAGTGATTCTGGTAGTTTTTTTTTTGATATGGAACTATGCATTGACGGCTAAAAGCAGTCGAAGCCGTAGAACTCACAGAGAGCTTTGTTTTGACTGGTTATGGCTCCCGTAACTCCAAAAGAGGCAAACGTTATGGCTGTCCGAAGAATCGATATCCTCAGGGCGCAACATCTACGGTCCAAGGTGCAACATCCGTCTAAAATGCCGAAACAGTGCCGTACGACTTTTAGAAATGAGTGCATGGATTTGAAACGGAATAGTACCATGGTGCACCACTCTCCAACGTTGGTATATCGACGACCAGCCACAGTGATCGCGTTTTACCATAAAATTCACGTGAAGAAAACGATGGGTAAAAAAAACTATCAAGTCCCGAAAGTGATTCGGGTAGTTTTTTTAGGATATGGAACAATACATTGACGGCTAAAAGCTATCAAAGCTGCAGAACTCACAAAGAGATTCGTTTTGACTGGTTATGGCTCCCGTAACTCCAAAAGTGGCAACCTTTATGGCTGTCCGAATAATCGATATCCTCAGGGTGCAACATCTAAGGTGCAAGGTGCAACATCCATCCAAAATGCTGAAACAGTGCCGTACGACTTTTATAAATGAGTGCATGGATTTGAAACGGAACAGTACCATGGTGCACCACTCTCCAGCGTTGGTATATCGACGACCAGCCACGGTGATCGCGTTTTACCATAAAATTCACGTGAAGAAAACGATGGGTAAAAAAAACTATCGAGTCCCGAAAGTGTTTTGGGTAGTTTTTTTGGGATATGGAGCTATGCATTGACGGCTAAAAAGCGTCAAAGCCGTAGAACTCATAGAGAGCTTTGTTTTGACTGGTTGAGGCTCCCATAACTCCAAAAGTAGCAATCGTTATGGCTGTCCGAATAATCGATATCCTCAGGACGCAACATCTACGGTGTAAGGTGCAACATTCGTCCAAAATGCCGAAACGGTGCCGTACGACTTTTATAAATGAGTGCATGGATTTGAAATGGAACAATACCATGGTGCACCACTCTCCAACGGTGGAATATCGACGACCAGCCACGGTGATCCCGTTTTACCACAAAATTCACGTGAAGAAAACGATGGGTAAAAAAAAACTTTGGAGTCCCGAAAGTGATTCGGGTAGTATTTTTTGGATATGGAACTATGCATTGACGGCTAAAAGCCCTCAAAGAACTCACATAGAGCTTCATTTTGACTGGTTATGGCTCCCGTAACTCCAAAAGAGGCAACCGTTATGGCTGTCCGAGTAATCGATATCCTTAGGGCGCAACATCTACGGTGCAAGGTGCAACATCCATCCAAAATGCCGAAACAGTGTCGTACGACTTTTAGAAATGGGTGCATGGATTTGAAACAGAACAGTACCATGGTGCACCACTCTCCAGTGATGGTATATCGACGACCAGCCACGGTGATCGCGTTTTACCATAAAATTCACGTGAAGAAATGATGGGTAAAAAAAACTATCGAGTCCCGAAAGTGATTCGGGTAGTTTTTTTTGGACATGGAACAATGCATTGACGGCTAAAAGCTGTCAAAGCCGTAGAGCTCACAGAGAGCTTCGTTTTGACTGGTTATGGCATCCGTAACTCAAAAGGAGGCAACCGTTATGGCTGTCCGAATAATCGATATCCTCAGGGCGCAATATTTACGGTGCAAGGTGCAACATCCGTCCAAAATGCCGAAACAGTGCCGTACGACTTTTAGAAATAAGTGCATGGTTTGAAACGGAATAGTACCATGGTCCACCACTCTCCAGCGGTGGTACATCGACGACCAGCCACGGTGATCGCGTTTTACCATAAAATTCACGTGAAGTAAACCATGGGTAAAAAAAGCCATCGAGTCCTTAATGTGATTCGGGTAGTCTTCTTTTGGATATGGAACAATGCATTGACGGCTAAAAGCTATCAAAGCTGTAGAACTCCCACAGAGCTTCGTTTTGACTGGTTATGGCTCCCGTAACTCCAAAAGAGGCAACCGCTATGACTGTCCGAATAATCGATATCCTCAAGGCGCAACATCTACGGTGCAAGGTGCAACATCCGTCCAAAATGCCGAAACAGTGCCGTACGACTTTTAGAAATGAGTGCATGGATTTGAAACGGAACAGTACCATGGTCCACCACTCTCCAACGGTGGTATATCGACGACCAGCCACGGTGATCGCGTTTTACCATAAAATTCACATGAAGTAAACCGTGTGTAAAAAAAACCATCGAGTCCTTAAAGTGATTCGGGTAGTCTTTTTTTGGATATGGAACTATGCATTGACGACTAAAAGCTGTCAAAGCCGTAGAACTCACAAAGAGCTTCGTTTTGACTGGTTATGGCTCCCGTAACTCCAAAAGAGGCAACTGCTATGGCTGTCCGAATAATCGATATCCTCAGGGTGCAACATCTAAGGTGCAAGGTGCAACATCCATCCAAAATGCTGAAACAGTGCCGTACGACTTTTAGAAATGAGTGCATGGATTTGAAACGGAACAGTACCATGGTGCACCACTCTCCAGCGTTGGTATATCGACGACCAGCCACGGTGATCGCGTTTTACCATAAAATTCACGTGAAGAAAACGATGGGTAAAAAAACTATCGAGTCCCGAAAGTGATTCGGGTAGTTTTTTTGGATATGGAACAATGCATTGACGGCTAAAAGATGTCAAAGCCGTAGAACTCACAGAGAGCTTCGTTTTGACTGGTTATGGCTCCCGTAACTCAAAAAGAGGCAACCGTTATGGCTGTCTGAATAATCGATATCCTCAAGGCGCAACATCTACGGTGCAAGGTGCAACATCCGTCCAAAATGCCGAAACAGTGCCGTACGACTTTTAGAAATGAGTACATGGTTTGAAACGGAACAGTACCATGGTCCACCACTCTCCAGCGCTGGTATATCGACGACCAGCCACGGTGATCGCGTTTTACCATAAAATTCACATGAAGTAAACCATGGGTAAAAAAATCCATCGAGTCCTTAATGTGATTCGGGTAGTCTTTTTTTGGATATGGAACTATGCATTGACGGCTAAAAGTTGTCAAAGCGGTAGAACTCACAAAGAGCTTCCTTTTGACTGGTTATGGCTCCCGTAACTCCAAAAGAGGCAACCGCTATGGCTGTTTGAATAATCGATATCCTCAAGGCGCAACATCTACGGTGCAAGGTGCAACATCCGTCCAAAATGCCGAAACAGTGCCGTACGACTTTTAGAAATGAGTGCATGGATTTGAAACGGAACAGTACCATGGTCCACCACTCTCCAGCGGTGGTATATCGACGACCAGCCACGGTGATCGCGTTTTACCATAAAATTCACATGAAGTAAACCATGTGTAAAAAAACCATCGAGTCCTCAAAGTGATTCGGGTAGTCTTTTTTTGGATATGGAACTATGCATTGACGACTAAAAGCTGTCAGAGCCGTAGAACTCACAAAGAGCTTCGTTTTGACTGGTTATGGCTCCCGTAACTCCAAAAGAGGCAACTGCTATGGCTGTCCGAATAATCGATATCCTTAGGACGCAACATCTACGGTGCAAGGTGCAACATCCGTCAAAAATGCTGAAACAGTGTCGTACGACTTTTAGAAATGAGTGCATGGATTTGAAACGGAACAGTACCATGGTGCACTACTCTCCAGCGTTGGTATATCGACGACCAGCCACGATGATCGCGTTTTACCATAAAATTCACGTGAAGAAAACGATGGGTAAAAAAAACTATCGAGTCCCGAAAGTGATTCGGGTAGTTTTTGTTTTGATATGGAACAATGCATTGATGGCTAAAAGCTGTCGAAGCCGTAGAACTCACAAAGTGCTTCTTTTTGACTGGTTATGGCTCCCGTAACTCCAAAAGAGGCAACCGTTACGGCTGTCCTAACAATCGATATCCTTAAGGCACAACATCTACGGTGCAAGATGCAACATCCGTCCAAAATGCCGAAACAGTGCCGTACGACTTTTAGAAATGAGTGCATGGATTTGAAACGGAACAGTACTATGGTGCACCACTCTCCAGCGTTGGTATATCGACGACCAGCCACGGTGATCGCGTTTTACCATAAAATTCACATGAAGAAAACGATGGGTAAAAAAAAATCAAGTCCCGAAAGTGATTCTGGTAGTTTTTTTTTGATATGGAACTATGCATTGACGGCTAAAAGCTGTCGAAGCCGTAGAACTCACAGAGAGCTTTGATTTGACTGGTTATGGCTCCCGTAACTCCAAAAGAGGCAAACGTTATGGCTGTCCGAAGAATCGATATCCTCAGGGCGCAACATCTACGGTGCAAGGTGTAACATCCGTCTAAAATGCCGAAACAATGCCGTACGACTTTTAGAAATGAGTGCATGGATTTGAAACGGAATAGTACCATGGTGCACCACTCTCCAGCGGTTGTATATCGACGACCAGCCACGGTGATCGCGTTTTACCATAAAATTCACGTGAAGAAAACGATGGGTAAAAAAAATCCATCGAGTCCTTAATGTGATTCGGGTAGTCTTTTTTTGAATATGGAACTATGCATTGACGGCTAAAAGCTGTCAAAGCGGTAGAACTCACAAAGAGCTTCCTTTTGACTGGTTATGGCTCCCGTAACTCAAAAAGAGGCAACCGTTATGGCTGTCTGAATAATCGATATCCTCAAGGCGCAACATCTACGGTGCAAGGTGCAACATCCGTCCAAAATGCCGAAACAGTGCCGTACGACTTTTAGAAATGAGTACATGGTTTGAAACGGAACAGTACCATGGTCTACCACTCTCCAGCGCTGGTATATCGACGACCAGCCACGGTGATCGCGTTTTACCATAAAATTCACATGAAGTAAACCATGGGTAAAAAAAATCCATTGAGTCCTTAATGTGATTCGGGTAGTCTTTTTTTGGATATGGAACTATGCATTGACGGCTAAAAGCTGTCAAAGCGGTAGAACTCACAAAGAGCTTCCTTTTGACTGGTTATGGCTCCCGTAACTCCAAAAGAGGCAACCGTTATGGCTGTCTGAATAATCGATATCCTCAAGGCGCAACATCTACGGTGCAAGGTGCAACATCCGTCCAAAATGCCGAAACAGTGCCGTACGACTTTTAGAAATGAGTGCATGGATTTGAAACGGAACAGTACCATGGTCCACCACTCTCCAGCGGTGGTATATCGACGACCAGCCACGGTGATCGCGTTTTACCATAAAATTCACATGAAGTAAACCATGTGTAAAAAAACCATCGAGTCCTCAAAGTGATTCGGGTAGTCTTTTTTTGGATATGGAACTACGCATTGACGACTAAAAGCTGTCAGAGCCGTAGAACTCACAAAGAGCTTCGTTTTGACTGGTTATGGCTCCCGTAACTCCAAAAGAGGCAACTGCTATGGCTGTCCGAATAATCGATATCCTTAGGACGCAACATCTACGGTGCAAGGTGCAACATCCGTCAAAAATGCTGAAACAGTGTCGTACGACTTTTAGAAATGAGTGCATGGATTTGAAACGGAACAGTACCATGGTGCACTACTCTCCAGCGTTGGTATATCGACGACCAGCCACGATGATCGCGTTTTACCATAAAATTCACGTGAAGAAAACGATGGGTAAAAAAAACTATCGAGTCCCGAAAGTGATTCGAGTAGTTTTTGTTTTGATATGGAACAATGCATTGATGGCTAAAAGCTGTCGAAGCCGTAGAACTCACAAAGTGCTTCTTTTTGACTGGTTATGGCTCCCGTAACTCCAAAAGAGGCAACCGTTACGGCTGTCCTAACAATCGATATCCTTAAGGCACAACATCTACGGTGCAAGATGCAACATCCGTCCAAAATGCCGAAACAGTGCCGTACGACTTTTAGAAATGAGTGCATGGATTTGAAACGGAACAGTACTATGGTGCACCACTCTCCAGCGTTGGTATATCGACGACCAGCCACGGTGATCGCGTTTTACCATAAAATTCACATGAAGAAAACGATGGGTAAAAGAAATATCAAGTCCCGAAAGTGATTCTGGTAGTTTTTTTTTGATATGGAACTATGCATTGACGGCTAAAAGCTGTCGAAGCCGTAGAACTCACAGAGAGCTTTGATTTGACTGGTTATGGCTCCCGTAACTCCAAAAGAGGCAAACGTTATGGCTGTCCGAAGAATCGATATCCTCAGGGCGCAACATCTACGGAGCAAGGTGTAACATCCGTCTAAAATGCCGAAACAGTGCCGTACGACTTTTAGAAATGAGTGCATGGATTTGAAACGGAATAGTACCATGGTGCACCACTCTCCAGCGGTGGTATATCGACGACCAGCCACGGTGATCGCGTTTTACTATAAAATTCACATGAAGTAAACCATGGGTAAAAAAAATCCATCGAGTCCTTAATGTGATTCGGGTAGTCTTTTTTTGGATATGGAACTATGCATTGACGGCTAAAAGTTGTCAAAGCGGTAGAACTCACAAAGAGCTTCCTTTTGACTGGTTATGGCTCCCGTAACTCCAAAAGAGGCAACCGCTATGGCTGTCCGAATAATCGATATCCTCAAGGCGCAACATCTACGGTGCAAGGTGCAACATCCATCCAAAATGCCGAAACAGTGTTGTACGACTTTTAGAAATGAGTGCATGGATTTGAAACGGAACAGTACCATGGTGCACCACTCTCCAGCGTTGGTATACCGACGACCAGCCACGGTGATCGCATTTTACCATAAAATTCACGTGAAGAAAACAATGGGTAAAAAAAACTATCGAGTCCCGAAAGTGATTCGGGTAGTTTTTTTGGATATGGAACAATGCATTGACGGCTAAAAGCTGTCAAAGCCGTAGAACTCACAGAGAGCTTCATTTTGACTGGTTATGGCTCCCGTAACTCAAAAAGAGGCAACCGTTATGGCTGTCCGAATAATCGATATCCTCAGGGCGCAACATCTACGGTGCAAGGTGCAACATCCGTCCAAAATGCCGAAACAGTGCCGTACGACTTTTAGAAATGAGTGCATGGTTTGAAACGGAACAGTACCATGGTCCACCACTCTCCAGCGCTGGTATATCGACGACCAGCAACGGTGATCGCGTTTTACCATAAAATTCACATGAAGTAAACCATGGGTAAAAAAAAGCCATCGAGTCCTTAATGTGATTCGGGTAGTCTTTTTTTGGATATGGAACTATGCATTGACGGCTAAAAGCTGTCAAAGCGGTAGAACTCACAAAGAGCTTCCTTTTGACTGGTTATGGCTCCCGTAACTCCAAAAGAGGCAACCGCTATGGCTGTCCGAATAATCGATATCCTCAAGGCGCAACATCTACGGTGCAAGGTGCAACATCCGTCCAAAATGCCGAAACAGTGCCGTACGACTTTTAGAAATGAGTGCATGGATTTGAAACGGAACAGTACCATGGTCCACCACTCTCCAGCGGTGGTATATCGATGACCAGCCACGGTGATCGCGTTTTACCATAAAATTCACATGAAGTAAACCATGTGTAAAAAAAACCATCGAGTCCTTAAAGTGATTCGGGTAGTCTTTTTTTGGATATGGAACTATGCATTGACGACTAAAAGCTGTCAAAGCCGTAGAACTTACAAAGAGCTTCGTTTTGACTGGTTATGGCTCCCGTAACTCCAAAAGAGGCAACTGCTATGGCTGTCCGAATAATCGATATCCTTAGGACGCAACATCTACGGTGCAAGGTGCAACATCCGTCAAAAATGCTGAAACAGTGTCGTACGACTTTTAGAAATGAGTGCATGGATTTGAAACGGAACAGTACCATGGTGCACCACTCTCCAGCGTTGGTATATCGACGACCAGCCACGGTGATCGCGTTTTACCATAAAATTCACGTGAAGAAAACGATGGGTAAAAAAACTATCGAGTCCCGAAAGTGATTCGGGTAGTTTTTGTTTTGATATGGAACAATGCATTGATGGCTAAAAGCCGTCGAAGCCGTAGAACTCACAAAGTGCTTCTTTTTGACTGGTTATGGCTCCCGTAACTCCAAAAGAGGCAACCGTTACGGCTGTCCTAACAATCGATATCCTTAAGGCGCAACATCTACGGTGCAAGGTGCAACATCCGTCCAAAATGCCGAAACAGTGCCGTACGACTTTTAG